>CM028130.1:1029180000-1034180000 GCA_016271365.2 Neoceratodus forsteri
AGGGTGAGGGACAGAGAGACTGGGGGATCTACTCCTACTGCTGAGTGAGGGACAGAGAGTGTGGGGAATTTACTCCTGCCACTGGACAAGGGACAGATAGAGTGAGGGGTCTATTCCTGTCTCTAGATGAGAGACAGTGTGTGGGGGATTTATTTCTAATGCTGGGCGATTAAGGGATCTAGTCCCACTGCTGGATGGGCAACAGAGATGGGGTTCTGTTCCTACCTCTGGGTGAGGGACAGGAAGTGGAGGATCTATTCCTAGCTCTGGGTGAGGGACAGAGAAAGTATGGGGTGATCTATTTCTAAGGCTTTATGAGAAGCAGAAAGAGTAGGGGATCTGTTTTTACTTCTGAGTGATGGACAGACAGCGTAAGAGGGTCTATTCTTTACTGTTGGGTGAGGGACAGAGTAAGGGATCTCTTGCCACTGCTGGGCGAGGGACAGTAAGAGTGGCAAATCTATTTCCAGTGTTCAGTGATGGACAGAAAGAGTGAGGTATCTAATCAAATGGCAGGGCAAGGGACAGAAAGTGTGGGTATCTTTTTGCATCTCTGGTCGAGTGACTAAGAGAGTGGAGGATCTATAAACACCACTGTGTGAGGGACAGTGAGTCTGAGGGCATCTTTTACAAGTGCCGGTGAGGAACGGGGGGGAGGGTCTATTCTCAATGCTGGCAAGGCACTGAAAGAGTGAGGGATCTGTTCCCACCACTGGGTAAGGGAAAGAGAGAGGTGGGACTCTGTTATTAGTGTTGGGTGATAAACAAAGTGTGGGGGATCTATTCTTAGTCCCAGGTAGTGGACAGAGAGAGTGAGGAATTTCTTCCCACTGCTAGAAGGGCAACATAAAGTGGGGTGGTCCATTCCCAGTGCTGGTGAGGTACAGAGAACGTGGGAAGATCTATTCCTGATGCTACTTCAGGGACAGAGAGAGTCGGACAACTATCTGTAATGTTGGTGAGGTAATTGAGGATGGGGGATCTGTTTCTAGTACTGGGTGATGGACAGATAGAGAGTGGGTGATCTGTTCCTAATGCTGGATGGAATACAGAGACAGTGGAGGGTGTCTATTCCCATCCCTTGGTGAGGGACAGAGAGAGAGTGGGGAAATCTAGCTCTAATGGTAGACAAGGGATGGAGAGAGCAGGGGGTCTTTTTTCATTGTTGGGCAGAGAAAGTGGGGAATCTGTTACTATATTGCTTGGTAAAGGACAGAGAGTGTGGCGGGAATCTATTCCTAATGCTGGTGGAGGTACAGAGAGAGAGAGAGAGAGAGACTGGGGGCATCAAGTCCTAATGCTGGGGTTTGGAACAGAGAGTGGGGGATCCATTCCCATAGCTGGGCAGTGGGCAGAGGGTGTTGGGGATCTAATCACAAATGCTGGACAAGGGACAGAAACAGTAAGGGATCCTTGCTTATTGCTGGCTGACAGAGGGAGTTGGGAGATCTTTTCCCACTGCTGGGCAAGGGACAGAGAGACAAGGAGGATCTACTTGCAGTGCTAGGTGATTGGTAGAGGAAAGGGGATCTGTTTTCACCTCTGAAGTAGGGACAGTGAGTGTGAGTGGATCTACAGTATCCCACTGCTGCATCACAAATTTTGCAGTGTGCTGTTTTTCTGGAGGGCTTTCTGCAGCCCTTCCAGTCCAGCGCTGTTTTAGTAGAGTTTGCATTTGTTCCCTGTTTAGGATGGATGCATCGGAACGTGTGTCAGAGGATGCACCACTGGATAGGACAGAGAGGATATCTTCTCTCTGGACATCTGCAGGTTCCCCCCTTACTGCGTAACTCCTGTCAAGGCTTAACAAGTAAACAGCTCTGTCAACCATCCCTCCTCCCTAAAACTACTGAGGAGCCACTTTCAGTGATTTCCAAGTCACAGTATAACACAGCAGTGGCCCTTACATGTTAGCGGCCTTTCTTCTGCACAAATTGAAAACAACTAACCCTGTCATCTTTAGTGCACCGCTCACGGACGGCGGCCTCTGTGGTGAAATCATGCGAGATAAAATTCAGAAAGTTGCTAAGCTATGAGCAGTCTTATGAGCATTAGCGTGTCCTTTTCCTTTGGAAAGGTCATTCATAACTTTGCTGTGTTGCTGATGTACAGTGGATGATATTGATTGATTAATGCATAAAAAGCACGGAATCCATTTGCTACCATAAAGAGAGAGAGAGAGAACGAAGCACTGGCTGAATTTCGTCTCGCTGTATTTTCACCTCTTCCCTTTGTTTGAAGGACATTATTTTATTTATTTATTTATTTTATTTCACCGGCCGGGTTTGAGGGACAAACGGCCTGTTTCTGCCAAGCTGCACATTCAAGAGAACATTGATTCTCATCAGTGTCGCTTGAATTATCCTTAAAGGCTTAACAAGAAGTTGCTCTTATATTAACCTGACATTCAAGAAGGCAGCAACAAAAAAAAAAGAAAATTCTAAAAGGCTTGGAGCAAACACTCAGTACGGTCATGCCTAGCTTGTGGGAACTGATGGCCTGAATGGGACTAGCCACCTCTCTGGAACCAGTAGCCTATGGGACCAGATTTGGGCTAGAAACTGTCAGTCACATGAAGTAACTGCTTCTGGAAATCTTCAGCCCTGTATGGCAAGAGTCTTGTTTACAGGGACAAGTTTTTAACACCCTGGGCCTACTACCATTTAACTCTTTTCTCCTGCTGGGTTGGAAATTCTCAGCTAGGCCAAAAGTCAAGTTACAGAACTGTATGGGTCTTAAAGGCCTCCTACACTACAGGAAGAGTTTTAGGGAAAATAAAATAAGAAAACTAAAAGAAGCTACAGAATATAAGGGGCAGAACAAGTGGTAGAACAGATAGCACTTGGGACCAAATCCAGTAATAAAAGTAAGAATTTAAAAAATCCTACCACCACCTGAATGAGAACAGAAAAACGCAAAGTGTTGTCAGTCCACTAAAGGGTCAGGAAAAGGTGACATAACTACAAATGATGGACAGATGGCATAATGCCTGAATGCATATTTTACCTCAGTAGTTGCAGAGGGAAGGGACGGAATAATACCGGACTGTGAAGTGCTCTACAAGGGAGAGCAAAAGGACACGCAGCAAGACATGTACAGTATGCAACATCTGAAAATGCTGAAAAAATGCTAAAGGTTGTAGATGTAGACGAGGCAGTGGGGCCTGCTGGAATGCATCCCAAAATCCTGAACGCTGCGGAAGTATAAATACCAATGAGAATGATATTGACGGAATCCCATCAGAACTGCAGTTATGTGCTTGATGACTGAAAAGTGGCCCATTTGTACCTATATTTAAAAAAAAAAAAAAAAAAAAGTCGGAGGCAGAACTTGGGAACTATAGGCCAGTCAGCAGGTTGTCATAAGAAACAAAATTGTTGAAGACTTATAAGAGGCCAGACTAAAAAGGTTTGGTGGGCACTGTGCTTTTACCTACTGACAAATTCGACGTATCTTTGTAGCAACTTGGGCTTGGTATCCCAGTACAGATTCTGTTAGGGGGAATTGTGCCAAACTAACATCAATGCATTTTGTTTGAAAATGTCAATAAGGCATTAAATGTGCAAAATACTGTGAATGTTGTAATAGTTGGACAGCAGTAATGTACTTAGTAATGTACCACACAGGAGGCTAGTCCATAAACTACAAATCCGAGTTTTGACTGTGGGTGGGATGAAACAGGCTCAAAAGTGATTGCAGAATAGGAGACAGAGAGTCATAATAAATGATAAGCAGAACCAGTCTAAATATGTTGATATATGTGTATTATTTTCAGAAAACTGCGTTAAAGCAACAGTTAGGGTTTTTATAGCGACAAAAGTGAGTAAATTTGCCGTTAGGGTTACCACCCCTTGTACCCCACGACCACCCCTCCCCCACCAATAAGCATCGGGGTGTGTGTGTTGGGGTCGTCAGCCCTAACTCTCACCCCATTCCATGTGCAAATAAACTGAAGTGGTGCAGTATAGGAGAATGGGGTGAGAGTTAGGACCGACCCCAACGCACACCCTGATGCTTATTGGTGGGGGCAGGGTGGTCAGGGGGTGCAAGGAGTGGTAACCCTAACACCGAATTTCCTTGCTTTTGTTGCTGTAAAACCCCTAACTGTTGCATTAACGCAGTTTTTTGCAAAGAATTTCCTTACTTTTTGAGAAAGCATAGTAAAGTACAATGTCGCACAAGTTGGTGGGAGCGCGGGGCCCCCCCAAATTGCAAATTTCTGCCTAACATAACATAACAGTACAAGTACTGAATATCATATGTATTGGTGGGAGCGTAAATCGGTGGGAGCTCGGGTCGCTTCGGGCCCCACACTCCCACCAACTTGAAACCAACCAAATTTTCATTCATCAGAGTGGCATAATTCTGCACCTGTTTACATTTTACTCACCTAACCACTGAAAATTACATCTGTGGCAGTAAGGCTAGCTGTTCTATAAATTTATTTATTTATTTATTTAGCTTTTGTTAACCGGGTAGGTACACTAGACAAGTTATATGCCTATTTTCAGGAACGACCCGGGAGAGTACAACAGGTAATACAGATACATCAGAACATAACAGCAAGTAAAGCAAGTACATAGAATGACAAAATGCATTGAGTCACTGTCAAGCCACTACCACAATGCAGCATGCTACCTGCAAAACATAAACTGCACCATGCAAAATCTCCACAGTAAATTAATTTTCTGACAACTAAACACCATACTTCACATCTACAGGACATCCCCTCAACACCCTCCAAATTTCAAGTTAAAAGACCAAACCGTTTCCGAGATATTTAATTTGAAAGTTTTTGCACCTTTAGAAATTCTTTGATCGCGAGAATCGTCCGCGACCTCACGATAAAGATCATCTTTGATCGTGAGGGGACATCTGTTCATGAAATTTGGGCTATCTGGTTACTCCCAGCAACATCTGGTCCAGCAAAAATCTGGCCATCTCGTCCCTCCTTCGCGAACGAAGGTCACGATCAACGAATCTCGCGATCAAAGAATTTGCAGGCTCGTGATCAAAGATCGTTAGCGAGTCACGATCAAATAATTTAAAAGTTTAAAACTCCATTTTTTGACACAACTACATTAAATCACAGGCATGGGTCAACAGAGGGAAGCCCCCTGAGCAAAACCCACCCAAGTTTTACTTCAGAAGTCACCCCTGGGCTGGGATAGAAACATAGAAACATAGAATTTGACGGCAGATAAGGACCGCTTGGCCCACCCAGTCTGCCCATTTCCCTACCTACTGGATAAGCTGCAGATCCTAGTTAACCAGTAGCCTACTTCTTTCTACCCCCACCCCCCAGAATTGCCTTATGACTATCCCATGCATGCTTGAATTCCACCACTGATTTTGACTCCACAACCTCCTCCGGAAGGCCATTCCATGCATCCACAATCCTCTCTGTGAAAAAATACTTCCTAAATTACCTCTGAGCCGCCCCTCTATATCTTCAAATTGTGCCTCTTGTTCTTGCACACCTCTTTTTTGAAAGATGCTACCCTCTTGACTTTGTTGATTCCCTTAGAGGTACTTGAAAGTTTCTATCATGTCCCCTCTCCCTCCTTTCCTCGAGGCTATACATATTAAGCTCCTTAAGTCTCTCTTCATATGTCCTCGGCAGACCCTGCACCATTTTATTGCCTCCTCTGGACAGCTTCCATCCTGTCTATGTCTTTATGGAGATTGGGTCTCCAGAACTGCACACAAGTACTCCAGATGGGGTCTCACCAGCTGTCTGTACAGAGGGATAATAACTTCCTGTTTTCTACTGGTGATGCCTCTCCCTATGCATCCCAGTATCCACCCAACCCTCCTTGCTGCCTTCTCACATTGCTTGCCCACCTTTAGGTCATCTGATATGACTACCCCCAGGTCCCTTTCCATTTTTGTTGTTGTTAGTATCTCACCCCCATTGTGTACTCTTCCCTGGGTTTTGTTTCCCAGGTGCATTACCTGCACTTCTTAGCATTGAATCTAAGCTGCCATACATTTGACCATTCCTCTAACCTTGCCAAGTCCCTTCTCATCCTTTCCACCCCACCCTGTGCATCAACTCTGTTGCAGATCTTAGTGTCATCTGCAAAGAGACATACTTTTCCTTCAGTCCTTCTGCAATGTAGCTATAAAGACATTGAAGAGGACTGGTCCTAATACTGAACCTCTGCGGTACCCGCTAGTAACCCTCCTTTCTTCTGAGTGGACTCCATTTACTATTACTCTCTGTGTCCTATTCTCCAGCCAATTCTTTACCCAGGCTGTCATCTTGGGACCCACTCCCAGGCTGGCTAACTTATATATTAATCTTTTGTGTGGACTGTGTCAAATGCCTTGCTAAAGTCTAGGTAGGCCATGTCCACAACCCTCCCTGATCTACTACTTTGGTCACCCAGTCAAAGAAATCTATCAGATCTGTCTGGCATGACCTTCCGCTGAGAATCCATGCTGCCTAGGGTCTTGTGCCCTCTGGCCTCTAGATACTCGACAATTCTTTCCTTTAGAAGTGATTCCATCATTTTCCTATCACTGAGGTTAAACTAACAGGTCTATAGTTTCCTGCTTCTGCCTTGCTCCCACTTTTGTGAAGGGAATCACATCTGCCCTCCTCCAGTCCTCGGGTACCACCCCAACCCCCATGATTTGTTAAAGAGGGTAGTCAGTGGTGTCACTAGTTCTACCCTTAGTTCTTTTAGAATTCTGGGATGAATCCCATCAGGCCCCATTGCTTTGTCCACCTTCAGTTTTAAGAGTTCTTTCAGAACCCTTTCTTCTGTAAATGGGCTGGTATCAACTTCTATCCAGAGTGTTACTACCGTTTGTTTTATGTACCTCCCTCTTCCTTTGTAAATACTGAGCAAAAATATTTGTTTAGTATCTCTGCCTTTTCACATTCTCCCTCTGCCCACCCTCCCTCCCTTTATTAAGCCTCACTATCCCTCCCTTGGTCTTCCTTTAACCCTGATGTACCTATAAAGGTTTTATTCCCTTCTTAACTGAGTTGGCTATCTTTTCCTCAGTTTGGGCCTTTGCTGTTCTGACTGCCTTCCCAGCCTCCTTTTGCTTTAACTGATACAGTTCTCTGTCCTGCTCCTGCATGTATTCCTTGTACTTCCTGAATGCTTTCTTTTTCTCTTGAACCTTCACTGCCACTTCCTTTGAGAACCATAGTGGTTTCTTACATCGTCTTGTTTTGTTTATTTGCTTCACACAAAGGCTCGTTACCTCTGTGATGGCAGTTTTTATTATTCCCCATTGTTCTTCCACCCCTCCTTCCCACCCATTTGCTAGTGCATTCCTTAGGCACTCACCCATTTTGGCAAAGTCAGCCCTCCTAAAGTCCAGTACTTTTGTCTTTGTATGGCTTGACTCTATTGCTGTGTTTATTGTGAACCATACTGTTCGATGGTCGCTAGTTCCTCAGATGGCTACCCACTTCTACATCTGTGATCCTCTCTCCATCTCCATTTGAGAGTATCAAGTCTAATATTGCTCCCTCTCGAGTGGGCTCCAGTACCTAGTTGTCTAAGGCATGCCCCTGTAGGGCATCTAGAATAACTGCACTCTTGAAGTGGCAGCTGCAACTGCACTCCAGTTAACATCTGGCATATTCAGATCACCCATCAGCAATATCTCCCTTTTTCTGCCATTCTAAGTATACTTTCTATTATTTCCTTGTCCATTTCCTCCCCTGAGAAGAGGTCTGTATATAACCCTGTGCGGATTGTGGTGCCATTGCCTGTCTCCAAATTTACCCACAGTGCTTCTTCTCCTCCTGTTTACCCTTTTGTTCTGTTGCTTTATTCCTTCCCTTATGTAAAGAACTCTCCTCCCTCTTTACCCTCCCTGTCCCTCCTGTAGATAGTGTATCCTGGTATGTTTACGTCCCAGTCATGGTTTTGTGTGTACCATGTTTCTGTGACTCACCATATCCAGATGTTCCTCCTCCATCAAGGCCACTAATTCAGGAAGCTTGTTACCTAGACTATGGGCATTGTACTCATTGCTCTCCATTTTTGATGGCCTTACCTTCTGTTGCAGCATCCCCCACTGACCGTTCTACCTTGGTCTTTTTCTCATTTAGTACCCTGTTTTGTAGGGAGAGGCTGGGATTTTTCTGCTGCTTGTCAGTGCCTCCCCCATTGACTAGTTTAAAAGCTTGCCAATGAAGCATTTAAACCGATTGCTCAAAAGACTTGTTCCCTTCCTGGACAGATGCAGACCATCCTGCCAGTATATATATAGATATTTGTTTTTTTTCCAAGCTCAAACTGAAAACAAGATGGTGGCCATCACAATCAACAAATATCTCATGAACAAAGATTCTTTGATCGCGAACCTGCAAATTCTTTGATCGTGAGGAGTGACCAGATGACCAAAACCCCATACTTCTTTCGCAAAACAACCGTATAAAATTTTCCATAGACTTATAATGGGAGCTAAAAAGTCTAATAACTTTTGAATGGATTAATATATTTTCACCAAAGAAAAGTGGTATGTTCCTTGACCCAAGCTCTTTCTATGTGCCACGTTTCAGACCACTACACCACATGGTGGCTGCACAGCACCACGGACAAAATCCAAAAAACTGCCCTCAAAACTGGCGAAAAATGCATTTTGCAGTGATTCACTGTGCAAAAACCGTAAGTCCGACCAAAAAGCAATTTGGCAAATCAAGAGATCTACCATGCCCCACTGAGTATACCAAATTTCACATAAATCCCTTGAACGGGTCTAAAGTTATTAACACACAAAATTTAAAGTTTAACATTAAAGTGCTTCACAACCCTAATTATAGGGGCACGCCTGCGCCCCATAATACATATACATATATATCCATATCCCATAATGTTTTGCATTCTTGGGGTGTGTGTGATTTTGTATTTCTTTGAAACCTGGCTTTTTTGCCAATGCCCTTTTCAGGTAACTCTTGCCTCTGTGCTTTTGTGCTGCGGTTCTGTGACTTTTTAGCTACAGTAAATGCTGACCACTAATGTGGAAACAGGTTACTCATGGGGGTTCCATAGGGGGTCTGTTCTGGGACCTACATTGTTCAATCTGTTTATAAGTGAGTTGGAGGTGGGTACCACCAGCTGGATCGCCAGGTTTGTTGATGACATCTACATGGGATGAGTAGTTACATCATAACAGGAGACAAATGACATGCACAAGGATTTGGACGAGTTTGGGAGCTGGGTGGCAGAATGGCAAATAAACTTCATTGTTGAGAAATTAAGCAATAATGACCGAAGAGCGGGGTCATTTCCTGGAAATTAACAACCAGCTGGGGGGAGAAGCGTGGCCTGAGGCACAGCCGAGGACCAACCCCACCCAGCCAGTCATTAATAGACAGGAAACAACTGGCTCTGAGATCATTATTGCGATTATAAGTCTAATCGCAGTAATGACATTTTTTTCAGGTTTTTCTGTTAGTTGAGATGGTGTCGTGCGAGGGTTTAACATCCGTAGTCACGATTGCTACTGCAGCACTGATTGCCACTACAGTGCATTTCTGCCTAATTCTCAAGGCTGACAGGACCATTGCAAACAGTTTTTTTTTTTAATTTTTTTATGTTTGCCAGCGCTGCTGTCAGCATAGAACGCACAATCAACTGTGTGGCTGCTGTGCCGGACATTTCTAAGAGATTTCAGACCAGCATGGCAGCCAATCAGTGAGCTTCTTTATCTCATGAATAATTAATTAGACTTATAATGCAAGGTAATACATCGAGCAACAAAGAACATGAATGCAAACTACTACCTGAATGGCATGGAGATTACTGAAAGCAAGTTGGAAAATGACGTGGGAGTACTGATCGGCAGCAGCAGCAGCATTGAATGGGAGTAGCAGTGTGAGGCAGAAGTTAGCAAGGCACACAAAGTCATGACATGAATTAACTTAGTAAGAAGGTTTAGCAATATTGTGATGCCCTTATACAGATCCTTGATCAGGTGCCATCTCCAGCAAAGTGTGTAGTTCTGGTTCCCATGCTGGAGTAAGGATATGATGACATGATGGAGAAAGTACAGAGGGGAGGGACCAAGGTGGTTGATGGCTTGGCAAACAGGCTTGGAGATGACGGGAAGAACTGGAATTTGTGCCGGCCCAGTGGTGCGGAGGGCTGAGGCGCTGGGTACCTTACCTCCTACCGTGCTGGTGACCCAAGTTTGGGAATGAGTTTGGGTGAGTGGGGGGAAAGAACTGAGCATCCATCAGACAGCTGTCATCTCCCGGGGTAGTGAGGTATGCTGACTCAGCCCTTGGCTGCCACCAGATGGAGACCTGGGGGGGTAACACTTGCACTTGAGCAACATAGAAGGGAGGGGCTGTGGTTCCCATAGTGTGTGTACACCGCCACTTGCACATGCTTACATGCAGCCACAGCAGGGTACCCAGGGTGAGAAAGGTGGAAAATGGTTAGCACAGTCTGCATGAAGTCCTGCCTGCCTACCCTCCTCCCACACCACCACCACCTGGACCACAAACTCAATACTGGATGAGAGTCACAGGGTGGGGGAGGATGGCCCTCCCATTCTCAGCCCTGCCACTGGGGGAAGGGTCCATGGGAGACTTTGGGCATAGTGAGTCTGGGGGAAGTGGGTGCCAGGCAGGGACAGGGCTGAGAATCCATCTGTGATGACCGTCAGGAGTAAAAGCTTTATTAAAAAAGAAAAGAAAACTGAAACTGTTTTCCATGGAAAGCAGAAGACTCTGAGAGACGTGATAATAGTATTTATGTATTTAAAAGGGATAACACAATCAGAACAAGTGCATATGTTCAAAATGCACAAGGATGAAAGGAAACGGGGACAAATAGGTCCTGTCCATACTTGCATTCTTATAATGTTACCGGCAGTCTGTAATGTTACTAGAACGGCAAACATGGATCACGTCCACACTCGAACCATGTTTAAAAACCGTGTTAAAACCCTGATCTGAGCAGGATTTTAGCATGGTTTCAGACCGAGATGGTTGCTGGTTGGGAACTCAAACGGGCAAGCACAGAGTCTGAGCACAATGTGGACGCTCCAAAAACTGTGCTCAAATATGGTAATCAAAACATTTTGAAAATGCATGTCAGAGTGGACAGGGCTTTGGAGTTATTACAGGGAGGATGATTCAAGGGAAGTGTCTATTCACTGGTTTGTAGCAGAGAGACAGCTTAGCAATCTAACCTTATTGACTTCTTTGATTGGGTCCCAGTGCTGGTGGATAGGAGCCAGGCAGTGTATCTCAACATCAGCAAGGCCTTCGATCCTGTTTCACACAGAGGGGTGATAAAAAATCTGGGTGACCTCTTGGTAGGGGACAAACTGACCAGGTAGATAAGGCTGATGGCAGGACGTGGCGGGTGGTCTTCATTGTGGTTCACTCAGGGCTGTGGGCAGCCACAAGCAGGGTACTACAGGGATTGGTTCTGGGACCAATGCTGTTTAATACTTTTGTTTGCGATACAAAACAGGGAATCCGCAGTAGGTGTGTCTCTTTGCTGATGACACTGAGATCTTTGGCAGAGTGGACACCGAGAAGGAAGTTAGAGAAATGAAAAGGGATACCTGGAAACATTGAAAAGGTTGTCCAGATTATGGCAACTGAAGTTCAATGCAAAAAAGTGCAATGTGATGCACGCTGGTAGAAAGAACCCTAAAGTAGACTACTGGATTGGGGGGGTAAGGGTGATGCGGACAACTGATAAGAGACCTAGAAGTCATCATTAGTGGCATCCTTAAGTCCACTACTCCATGCAACACAACATATAGGAAGGCAAACAGAATACCCACTTAGGTACAGGAAGGAGATTTGCAAGTAGGAGAAAGGAAATGATTCTGTCCCAGTACAGCTGCCTGGTAAGGCCACACATGGAGTACTGCAGTTCTGGAGTCCACTCCTCAAGAAAGACAGGGGACTGCATAGAGACCATATAAAAGAGGGCTACAGAGAGCATCAGGAGCAGCATGAGAGATCAGAAGAGTAAAGGCTGTCCGACCTTACCATGTATTCACTGAGGCCAAGACAGAAGGTGGGACATGACGGAGACATACAGTCTCTTGTGAGGACCCAGCAGTGTGGATTGTAAGGACTTGTTCCCTTGGAATGAGGGCACATTGACTAGAGGATGTGGGTGGAGAGTGGGGGTGGGAATTCCAGAGAGATGTGGAGAAGTTCTTCCTTGCAGAGTGGTCAGTAGACGAAGAGAATAGTCTGCCCAGAGAGATGATTGAAGCCAGGACTGTGATGGGGTTTAAACATGGGTGGGGCAGATACCATGGTCAGATGGGACCCACAGGCAGAGTAGGAGATGGGATACCTGGGGAAGGGGGTGACGATCAGCCACGAGGACTACTGGAAATCCTGCCCAGTGTTAGGCTGAGCAGGGAGCAGACTGAATGGGCCTCTGGGTGTTTTTTTTCTCCTGCCGACTATGTTCAATGTTTATATGTCAGAAGAAGAATCAGCATTTATATAGCACTTTTCATACACATTGTATCCAAAAGTGTTTTACATACAATGCTAGACTGGCAGTGAAGTGACTGAGCATGTAGTGGCAGCCATTTCGCACATTGACACCCACACACAGCCTTGGACAACTGCATGAACCAGTTTTCTGGAAAGGGGCATGTCAGCCAGGATGCCGGGGCAAGTCCCCTACTCTTTGCGAAAAGAGCCTTGGGTTCTTCTGCTTCCACCTGGACACCCGTCAGGACAGCACCAGGATGGGTAGAAGGAACCTCAGTTTAACGTCTCATCTAAAGGACAGCACACCCCAGCAGTACAGCACCCCCCAATACTGCATTCCGGTGCCAGCATTTAAGTATGAGCCCAATCCTGGTGTGGGACTAGAGCCCATAACCTTCTAGCCCAGAGGCAGATGTGCTACCAACTGAGACATGCTGACACCCTGTCAGGAAGAACTACTGCAAAGGAGTGGTAAACACTTGAACTAGACTGCCACAGCAAGTGGTATTAGCTGATACTGTAATGACCATCAGGCTTAGACTCTTGAGTACGTTGCAGGAGTGACAGAGTTTTCCCTCTGAGCTAGTGGGAGGCAGGAACTCAACGGACTGATGACCTTTCTCCCCCTCTACATATGTATGTATGTTTGTATGTACCATTTGTATTATTTTTAAATTACTTACTCTTCTCTGACACTTAATTACTTGTGAAATGCTCATGAAAATAGGGTTCTGTATTGCTTGGTCTGCATCTGCTCTTGCTGTTGGCTTATATAATCCACTGCTTGTGACATCACAACTGGTTGCTGTAGAACCAATAATAATGGCCTGGTGGTTAGAACACAAAGGAACCTGGAGGCCCAGGTTTAAATCCCACTACCAACTCTGCCTCAGCGTGTGACCCTGAGCAATTCACTTTAACCTCCCTGTGCTTATGCTGTGTGTATACCTCTCTCTATAGTGCACTGTGAGGGTTTGTTCTGTGTGGATTTCCATGTGAGCTGAAACATTGTTGTGCCACAGGTTAGAGGTCATGGAATGATGTTGTACCCTTCTGTGGTACAGTGTTCCAGCTGATGGGAAATCCTCATGACAGGTGATGTTTTACACAGCACGGATATGTGCACAGCAGTGAGTTCAAGCTCTGAACTGAAACCACCACCACATTCGTTGCTGCTGCAGAGCACTGAAAAAGCGTTCATTTTCAAATAAATAAATGCTATTAAAAAAACAACAACAATTGAGCAGCCACATGTCCAACCAGCTTCTGTGCTGCCACCTCGGGCTTCTGATTACATTGGACCTCTCAAGCTTTAGTGTCAAGGTCTGATGTAATCAGAACCCCACTGTGGCAATACAGACTGGGTGTGCATGGTTGCCCAACCAGTACTCTCTCTTTAATCTATCTTGGTGCTTGTTGGATTCCCCTGTGCACTAAAAATGGCAGCAACATTCTCTCCCCTCTCCTGGATTCCAGGATTGTAAAATGCTCTGGGATAAGTCTGTGTGAAGGTACTATATAAAACCAAATTCCTTTCCATTCCATGTTATAAGCAGACTTTGCTGGTCACTTGTTAACCAGTTGACCACTACTGCATCTTGACCCTATTCCACTGTCCAGTGATGCGGGGGGGGGGGGGACTGGAAGCTCTGTGGAGGGAGAGCTCATTCTTAAAGAGGTCCTTGTGTCAAACAGACTGAAATTGGAGCAATTGCTTTCTTTGATCTATTGATATCTTGCTTTTATTTTAATTTGCACTTGTTCAAGGGAGACGCACAGAACATAAATACCATGTGCTCCTGTAAGAACCCTATGCTCTCCCTCCTTGTTTTCCTGCAACATAACATGAGTGCAGGCCTCCGAAATGGCTCCTAGCTACATTTTTATTCATCTATGGATCATTTTCTTTGTTAATATTTATTTTCCTATAAACTGCTAGTGTCTGACAATCTTATCGGGCAGTTTTCCTGGTCAGTTGCTCGATTATTTCTTATTGTTGATTAGGGCTGACATAGGAAGGCTATAAACGGCAAGTCCCTATGTCAGTGGTGCTGTGTGTAGAAGGTTGACCAAGTGAGAGTAAAAATAGAAAATAATGTGTTTACTCGCATTAACAGCAGAGGTGGTGGGCTCAAAAAACCTTAATGGGTTCCAGTATAGCTGGGACAGTATAAAGAGCTTACTAGTTACTCAGGGGTGGTGGTGGTAATGCAGGAAGCGAGGGGGAAGGGGAGGGCAAAAACCCTGTCTAGACAGTAGGTCATATGGTAGAGTAGGGTAAAACTGGGCAGACGGGATGGACTAATGGTCTTCTTCTGCTCACATTGTCTTTGTTTGTATGTTTATTCAACAGAAGAACTACTGTCTTCTGACCATATCCCAAAATAGGTTATCATAGTTGATAATGGGTGAAATTATTTTCCGAAAATTGTATCTTTTGAACAGTTAAACTTTCTCTTGTGCCAGTACGTCTGTACCTGTTGATCTTAATATCTTGTCAAAAATCGCAGGATTTGAAAAATTTTTAAACCTTTTTATGTTTTAAATATATCAATACATGGAAGCTGTAGCAGCATTTTGTATCAGTTTAATAACTTGGCTAACTCTAAGCTTGCATTTGAAAAAATTCAGATTCTTGCCCTAGTGAAAGCTTAGAATTAGGCTGCTACAGTTTTTATATGCCAATACTATTTTGTACTTACTACTACGTTTTAAAACCGTTTTTTCAATATATCATCGATATACATTTTTTAGTTGCAACACAGGCAAAAAACAGCTAACACACTGTAGCGAGACTGTTTTTTGTATCAACAAACTGTATCGATACAATTTTGTGAGGCTATATGTAAAATTACATGACGTTTAAAGAGCATCTTTCATTCTGTTTTACAAAATCCCCCCCCCAAGGCACCAAGGACCCTTACCTGCTCTGGAGTCCAGAGATGCTTAAAATAATGTTCTTGTTGTAGGGTTTTTGGGAGGGAAGGGATTGTATTTAGGCTTTGTGGGGCTGAGAACCCAACCCATTCCACTTCCCGATTCGGAGCTCTGCCCCCGCACTTTCATGTTTTGTGATGTAATAGTGCGGAGAGTTCAGGGCCTAACAAGGGCCTTGATAGTTGAGTGCTGGCCCTGATTTGTCAGAATTGGCCTTCTAAAGTATTAACAAACGTAGTTTAAAAACCTGCCCCATAGTAGTCTATGGAGCGCACCCCTGCGCTCTCCCAACTATTGCATCACAAAATGTGAGCGCGCAGGGGCACGGCTCCAAATTGGGAATGGAAGGGGATCATGCTGGCGGCTCCGCAGAGCCTAAATACAATCCAGCCCCTCCCAAAACTCTGCAATAAATATTTTTTTAAGCATCCCTGGACTCGAGGACAGGTTAGGTTCCTTGGTGCCTTTTTTGCTTTCTACTAGAAAAGGTGCTCTGTTAACAAAAACACAAAAAAGAAAGAAAAAATGTTTTTGGTTGACATTTTCTGAATTCTGATAATACTACACATTAAAGAACTAATGTCCTGCGTGGAGTTAACAGCACATTTCAAACGTAGCTATCACTTCTTATATCGGAAGTCTTTTTATCTTTTCTGTTTTGCTAAATCGATTTTCTACCTGACAATACTAGCTCTGATGCGTGGAGCAGCATGCTACCTAATGGTTGACATAATCAGTTATGTTTCTCCATATATCGTCAGCATTGTGACCTCGCTGACTGTGACATTACTAGCAAACAAGAAAAGCCATGCTTGATTGCTAACTTGTGATACATTAGGTAGAAAACCATCTAATGAGCACACAGAAAAAGAAAAACATGTTAGAAAAATAATTAGTTTTATATAGCTTTTCATATACATTGTACCCCAAAGTGCTTTACAAGCAGTAAGAGCCTAATGAAGTGACTGAATGTGTAGTGGCAGCCATTTCACATATCAACACCATCACACACAGCCTTGTACAATTGTATGAACCAGTTATATGGGAAGAGAAATGTTAGCCAGAGAAACTTCCTGACTCTTGTGAACAGTGCCTTGGGTTCTTTTACTTCCACCTTGAAACCCACCAGGACAGCACCAGAGATGGGCAAAAGGGACATTGGTTTGAAGTCTTATCCAGTGGACGACACACCTCAGCAGTACAGCATCCCCCCAAGTACTGCACTCTGGTGCCAGCATTTCTGTGTTATGAGTGCAATCCCGGTGTGGGACCAGAACCAATGACCTTCTGGTCCAGAGGTGGAAGGGCTACTAACTATAAGCATATAGCAACTGTATATAGCAACTCTGTAACAGTACAGAGAAGAGCTATCAAAATGATTCAAGGGCAACAAGGTATCTCGTGTGAGCAGAGGTTAGATCATTTAAATGTGTACTTTCTTGAAGAGAGAAGGGGGCATGGGGACATGATAGAGATTTTCAAATACCTTAGAAGTACAAATAAGGGTGGTACTGTAAAATGTTTTGGATTCAGTGGGAACAAATATACAAGGAGAAATGGTCACACAGTTGTTGGAGGGGATTCGGATAAGAGGCAAGGAGGCATTTCTTCACATAGAGGGTGGTGAATGGATGGAGTGATCTGCTGGGGGAGGTGGTAAACCTGAAGGTCCTAGGTCAAAACTGTGTTGGAAGAATGGCATGGTGAAAAATTGTGTGATTGGAACCAGAAAACAGACACAGTGAAAAGCCGCTCTAATATAAATAAACCAACTCCGAGACCGCACATGCTGTAATGTCAGTGTGATTTTTTTACCCCGCTGTTCTTTTGATGCGGTGTTGACTGGATACCAAACCTGACAACAGTTGGTGGGTTTGAGAATGGATGAGATAGGGTAAAGGGGAGGTTAAGGGTATGGGGGGCGGAGTGTCACATATCACTGATGAATGATCTCTGCATTCGAACAGACTAAGTGGACTTCGTAGTCATGTTCTGCTGGCAGCTTCGTATGTTTGCAACTGAGCCACACTGCACCTGGAAGTAAAACATAACAACGGACTACTTTTAAATATACACACAGAAATGTTCTGCCTACTATTTTGGTGCCACCAGCTCTTTAATTAGAAACAGTGGGGTTTGCAACTTAATTTTCATTCATCTTGTGCCCTTAATGGGGTTGCGATCATTTTACTCTTCCCTGTAGCAAACATTCCACTCTTCCCTCTAGTACCCATACCTTTCCATAATTCCGGGGCTTTGCCCACAAAAGTGGCAGAAGATAATAAAACAGACTGTTGATGTTACCAGTACTGCCACACTGGTACCCAATAATTAAAAAAAACTAAAATTCAATAGCATTTTTAGAAATACAAACATTTTATTGTATAATCTTGATACAAAATGTCTGCCTCAGAGGAATTAAGTTAAAAAAACTAAAACCAGTAAAATGCACCAAATATGTGTGTGTGTGTATGTATATGTATATATATATATATATATATATATATATAATATTCATTGCAAAAATCTGCATTAATGCACCATTAGGGTTGCAACATCAAAAGTAGGGAAATTCAACCTTAGCTTTGATAAGGGTAACACTACACCCCACTGTGCATGCAGGAACAGGCATGATGGATGTGTTTTGGCAATTTGAACCCCAATGCTCACCCCATTGTCCTATACTACACCTATCTTAAGTTACTCATGGAATGGGGTGAGCATTAGAGTTTCAAAATACCAAAACACATCCGTCATGCCTGTTCCTGCATGCACAGTGGAGGTGCAGTGTTACCCTTGTCAACCCTAAGGTTGAATTTCCCTACTTTTGATGTTGCAACCCTAATGGTGCATTAACGTAGTTTTTTGCATTGAATTTCCCTTCTTTTTGAGAAAGTATAATGTAAGTGGTATGTGGTTGTGGGAGCGCAGGGTCCCTTCATGCTGCCATGAGTACATAATGCTATCCATTTTTTAGCAACCATATATCCATAAGTGTAGAGACATTGTAAGAAACCCTTATGTCACTGTGGAAGCACAGGGCCCTTTCAGCCCTGCGGTCCCAGCACTGCATAATGGCATGCACCCCACTCCCATTTTAGCATAATGATATGCATATGTGGGAGCGTGGGCCCTCTGGGCCCTGCACGCCCACTTATACATAAGTACGGAGACATACTGCAGGCCTACAGACATGAAAAGGAACCCTTCTAATGCAAATTGGGCAATATCTCAGTAACTGTAGCAACTATGAAAAAAATTCCACTGCAGTTATAATCATGACTTGGAAACCTCCACACATGCTTGGAAGACAAAGCTGCCCAGAGTGAAAAATCCACATCTCGAACTGTTTTCGAGATATGGGCACCGAAAGGTGCCATGGGCGCTGCAGTGTTATCCTGTGGGAAATTTTGCAAATTCGGAGTGCCATCACTATGGAAGTGGTGTAAAATTTTTCACCAAACCACCAAAAGGCACATCGGTAGGGCAAGGGCTTGCCACCCTGATAATTTCAGCCCCAAATCCCTATCCATTCTTTTGCTATGAAGTGGAAGAGAAACTGGTTGTTTGGGGCTGTTTTACCGTGAAATTTGCAGCAATTGCATGAAAGTCCCATTGGTTAACATGGGGAACTTTCGCACAAAATTGCGCGAAAGCTCATGTAATTGAGCAAAAGTGCCCCACGTTAACCAATGGGAGTTCCGTGCAATTTCATGGTAATTGCACACAAGTTTTTTGGTGCACATATATTTTTCCCATAGGATAAAAAATGGAACTTAAAAGTTTAATAACTTTTGAATGGATTACTATTTTTTCACCAAAACCTTCGAAATGCACTTCCTTGGCCCAGTCCGCATATACCCTATAAATATCGGACCAGACGGACAAACCATTCAGGCTGTGGAGATGAGCAAAGAATTTCACAAAGTTGAGGATTTTTCACACTTTTTCACGCTCCACAACCACAAATCTGACTGGAACGAAACTTTCCAGATTCAGAGATCTATGGGGCAGCACTGCGCATGCAAAATTTCAGGACAATCATACAAACGGTTGCAAGGTTATTAAAGTGCAGAATTTGGGGTTTAACATGGCAATTACGCAACTATATATATATATATATATATATATATATATATATATATATATAGTTGTGTTTGCATCTTGGGGTTCTGGTGACAAATAAATATCACCAGAAACCTACTGTGCCATTAGACTAGTTATATACACTTAGGTGTACTTATTCCTTGTATTAAACTATTTATTTAGTTTTTGTTGATTGTAAAAGGAGGACTAGGCAACTCTGCCTATTTTCAGCCTCGTCCTGGCGGGGCGCTACAAATGGACACCAACTGAAACTGAACCAGATTAAGCTGCAAGTGAATGGAGGAAATTTGGCCAGGACACCTGGGAAATGTCCCTACTCTTTTTCGAGATGTGCCATGAGATTTGTAACATATACCTGAACAGGCAGATGGGACCTCGGTATATGGTTTCATCCAAAAGACTGCACCTCAGGAGTGCAGCACCACCCCTCATGCTATACCACAGTGTCAGTACTGGAATTTTACCCCAAGTTCCTCATGTGGACCTAGAACCCACAACCTTCTGATCTTACAGCCTCAGAGGCGAGTGTGCAACCTGCTGAGCCACTGACACTATTGGTCAGTCTTCAAAAGGATTTTCTGGTTTACAGAAAAACGATGACAATCTGTATCAGTAGGTCCCAATCTCATACCATTCTGAAAAAAAAAGTGAATTTGTGGACATTCCTTTCCTTATATTTACTAAAAGATATTTGCATAGAAACATACAAACTGACAGCAGATAAGGACCGCTTGACCCTACCTACTACCAAACCGCAGACCCTACTTGATCTCCGGCTTTACCCTCTCTTTCCTATCGCTAGGGTTCCCCTATGCCTATCCCATGCATTCTTGAATTCCCCTATCATTTGTGCTCCCACCACCTCCGCTGGGAGGCTGTTCCATGCATCCACCACCCTTTCTATGAAAAAATGTTTCCTCACGTTACCCCTGAGTCTACCCCCCACAAGCCTCATGGCATGCCCCCTCATTCTTGAACACCTTTTTTTCTGAAAGATGCTACCCTCTTGTATGTTATTTATGCCCTTGAGGTATTTGAAGGTCTCTATCATATCCCCCCATGAAAACATTACTTTTTCCCCTTAAACATCATCTGCCTTTGCTGCTTATAACTACCCCAAAAGTCCCAATCCTCGGCTTTTGGGAGGCCCCTTATGGGAGAATTTTTTTTCAGAATGTTGTCTACTGGCATGCTGATGCTACCAACTGTGAATTTGTGGCTTGAACTCAGAAAATCTTTTTGAAAGGACTTAAACCAGGCTTGCTCTCTGCATGTTCCAGTACCCTGGGTCTCTCCCGTATTGTAATTGGAAATTTAGGCTTATGTGTAGCATGTTTAACCTTCCACACTAATTGCATCTTATGTTTGCATTGAAATGCTGTTGTTTCTTTCCTTATTTAGGGTTCTGTGTTGACATGGCCTTCCTCCATCCAATATACATATTTTAAATGACTAGTCAGTTCTGAATCCTTGTGACTTCATCTCATTGATGCCTAGGGTCCTGTAGTTTTCACTGCAGAGTTCCTCTTGTCCGATTGTCACTGCGTTCTGGAACTGATCAGTAATTAAAAACTGAATACCATAGGCGGCTCAGTGGTGTGGTGGACTGAGGTATCTAATGCCTTAGTTCGTGCCACAGTGATGACCCGTGTTTGGGAACCAGCACAGGTTGTGGGGGTGGAGGTAGCGGGGGCATCCCTAGGACAGCTCTCCTTTACCAGGGATGGGGTGACAGCCGTATTGGTCCTTGGCTGCCACCGGGTGGAGACCCCATGGCATTGCAGGACAGCTCTCCTCTCCTGTGGGAGGGATAGCAGCCATATCAGTCCTTGGCTGCCACTGGGTGGAGACTCCATGGCATTGCAGGACAGCTCTCCTCTCCTCTCCTATGGGAGGGGTGACAGCCATATCGGTCCTTGGCTGCCACTGGGTGGAGACCCCATGACATTGCAGGCCAGCTCTCCTCTCCTATGGGAGGGTGACAGCCGTATCGGTCCTTGGCTGCCACCGGGTGGAGACCCCATGGCATTGCAGACAGCTCTCCTCTCCTATGGGAGGGGTGACAGCTGTATCGGTCCTTGGCTGCCACCGGGTGGAGACCCCATGGCAGTGTAGGACAGCTGTCCTTTCCCCGGGGAGGGGTGATAGCCATATCGGTCCTTGGCTGCCTCTGGGTGGAGACCGCATGGCATTGCAAGACAGCTCTCTTCTCCTATGGGAGGGGTAGCAGCCATATTGGACATTGGCTGCCACCGGGTGGAGACCCCATGGCATTGCAGGACAGCTCTCCTCTCCTAGGGAAGGGGTAGCAGCTGTATCGGTTCTTGGCTGCCACTACGTGTAGGCCCCATGGCAGTGTAGGCAATTAGCGGCTTAAGGGCAGGGCCGTTGATCTGTGGTATCTACATGCGCACATTTCTGAAGTGAAGCCATGGTAGGGGATTGGGAGAACACAGAAGAGGGATCCCAAGGCAGGAGGAAGCCCTGCACTCCTCCCCGGACCCAAACCACCTTCCCCTCTTCACCCTGCCACGGGGGGCAAGCCATGTGGGAACGAGCTCCAAGTTCATTCCAGGGGACGTGGGTGCCAGCCGAGGGGGCAGGGACAGAAGATGAGCTCAGAAAGGGAGTGAAAAGATGTATCATGGATGGATGGATGGATGGATGGATGGATAGATAGATAGGATCATGTATATAAAAGTGGCCATCAGGCAGGGAACAGGCGGTTTGGGCAAAGGACCCTAACCAAGGAAAGAAAAATAAAGACCGTTTCAAAACGAACTAAAAAAAAAAAATAGTACAGCAGGGAGATCAAACAGACTACAGACATGCACAAATGCCCAATTATACTGAAAAAGTAAATGCTAGGTTTATATAGTGAATAATGCATGGCTTGGTGTGTTTAACCAGAATTTTATTTATTCATTTATTGAAATGTTTCACAAGGAAGGCACACTGAGCAACAAGTCACTCATCCCCCGATGCATCCTGGGGGTAAGGGGTACAACTGGAATGAGACATTAAACATTCAAGTTACAAGATCAACATTAACATACAGTTGTAAGGCAGGTGTTATAAACAGTGTTACAACAGTGTTGCGCATAATGTGTAGAAAGAGTGCACAATAATAAATGCCGGGTTAATAAGTATACAAGTGCTTACGTGAAAGAAAAAGGGCAATGGGAAGGGAGGGGTGAAATGGGGGGGAGAATCGTGTCCCTGGAGACCCCTTCAGGATACAAGGAACCCTACAAGGAGACTGGGAGGACCAGAGAGAAGGAGGATAAGGCAGTGTCCCAGAGAGACCCCTTTAAGATGGTGGGGGAAGGGAGTAGATGAGCGAAACAAGCCGCTTGGGGGGGTAGGAGAGGGACCCATGGAGAGCATTCGTGGTCCTTTACATTCTGTGAGAGATCAAGGGAGGCCAGTAAAGGAGAGCAATTAGGTGGAAGGGGAGAAGGGCTAGAGATTTGGGGGGTGGGTGTGCACAGGGTAAAATGAAGGTGAGGGTAGGGGGTAAGGTTTGTCCAGGGTTTAGAGGAGGGAATTCGGGAGGGATATGGCAGGAGCAGCTAGGTGCAAGGTAATTATTGAGGGCAGAGCTGATGGAGTAGGCGGAGGATGAGTGCTAGATTTTTTTTTGGGGGGGGGGGATTCAAATTTTGCGAGGTGGTGAGAGTAACTGGATTGGCCAATTTGGGTGGATCTGTGGGGGACAACCAGGCTACGGGAGTCGGCTGATCCAAGGGAATGGGAGGGTGGGGAGTTATAAAGGAGGAGGAGGTGAGTTAGGAAGAGAGATCACCCAACCATTGCTTGGAGGTGAATTTAGCATAGTGAGAGAGTCACCTATTTGTAAGAGAGGGGAAGGATAGGGCATGATGAAGAGCGCAGTGATGGGTGTGTGGGAGGCATCCAGGGCAAAGCAGCAGAAGGAATTGAAGAGGGTGTCCAGTCTGGCCAGGGAGGACTTAGTGGCAGCACCATAGACTATGTCACAGTAGTCGAAAATAGGCAATATCATCTTCTGAACAAGTTCACGCCTTGAATTTTACACATACCCGAGGTGTTTGATACTACATGAACTGCGACAGCAAAGCTCGAGAGGCTATAAACGTATCATACACTACAGGAGTGTATACAATTCTGTGTTACACACACCAACCCAAGTTTTGTTTTTTTATAATTACTGGGTAGCATTTTTTATTGAATTGTGAGACTGTGCTGTATGGTTTAGAACCACACAGTTGACTGATCAGTCCCGATTACACATGGCCATTTGCATCGCATAATTACAGCAGGGTTATGTGTGCATTAAAACTGCCGACCGCTAATTATATTCTATTTAGACGTCTAGAAATGAAAACTTATCACACCTCACTGTAGCTCACAAGGCACTTTTAATAGATGTATTCATGTCTGCTTAACATTCTGACAAATTCTGCCTTTAAAATCCCTTTCAAGGACTAGGTACTGTAGGTTGTGGGGTCAGGGGTATATAAACTGAAAAGATTGGAAACAAAATACCTAATCTGATATCTTCCCCTTTTCATCATGATTTCACCCCTACAGCCCATGTCTAGGTGTCTTAAGAAATGCAGTGTATTTTTTTAGTTGTTTATTTCACCTTCCCCCATTAACGGGAACCTCCTTTGGCCTTACATCCATGCCCACTTCCCATCCAGCTGAGACCCTCTCACCTGTATCATTGGGCTCCGGTCCACCTGCCACCACTATGATCCTCCTTGTCTTCCCCACTCCCCCTTGCCTTCTTCTGTGTGGCAACTCCTCCTTGTATTGGGGGGAGGGTCTACCTGTAAATTTCCAAGTATCCGGGTGGGCCAGTCTGATGGTGGGGCGGTTGGGCATATGGGGGAAGGGCACCCCATAGCCTTTGGGATTAAGGCCGACCCCTGTGTGCGGCAATCTGTGTTCTAGACGGAGTTAGAGTGAGGTAAGCAGGGGGCAGAGTCTTCTTGAGTGGAGAAAAGCTGGAGAATGTGCGAGTACAAGAGAAGTGTGGCTCCATTTTCTCTGCTCAGCCTCTGCAGAGAAAATTAGAATCCGCCTGATTTAATAAAATGGCGTCATCCGCTTTGGCTACTTTCATGTCTGCGTTTACCCATTACCTTTCTGATTGCTCTCTCTCTCTCACAGACACTATAGATAGGCATATGTGTATAAAAAGCTGTCTTCTGCATGTTGTTGGAGGGGGGAGAGCTAGTGCTGGATCCACAAAGGTCCTGAAATGTGTCCCTAGACCTCATTTTGTTCATGGCCAGGCGTGATGTTTATCATTCATGTTGGATTCCAAGTAATTTACTGGTCGCCAGTAATTATCACTCACTCTGAGGGCCGATGTGACTGCAGTGTCGATAGGAGGAGGAGGGGGACAGCTTAGAGCTGATATAAAAAAAAAGATCTTTTTTTTTTTTTTGTTAAATTGATGTATATTTATGGCAAATCACACTAGACTGTAGGGCTGTTATTACTTGGGGAATAGCGGAGTGTGTTCCAGTTGCAAGCAGCCTCAGTGGTTGCCCATGTTTCTGTTTTGATATGGAGCAGCAGAAGAATATTTAGTGCATTTTGTATAACCTGCCTCGTTCATTTTAGCCCTATGTCTGAGAAACATTATAGCTGTCTCATTCTGTCTGTCTAGGTATCTGTCATCATATACATACACTCACACCTGAAGTATGTGTGCCCCGTGTAGGATGTCGATAAGACTTCTCTCAAGAACACTACCCCTCATATAAGGCCATAGTAATACCTTGATTCCCTGTGATGCCACATTTTTAATCTACTTTTTTTTATGCATTTTTATAATTTATTTGGCCAGGCCAGCTGAGATGCAGCATCTCATTTTCAGTAGGGTCCTGCTTCTACTCATTTCCGCAGCTGAGTGAACTGGAACACAGGGTCATACAGTATGTAACTGACTGGGATGGGATGTTAGTTTGGATTTCCTGGTTCCCAAGCCAGTACTTTTAGCACTAGACCACATGTCCTCGGGCCTCTACACCCCTCACCTCTATAACATGTAAAAACACTGTCCTCTGCAGCCAGGGGTGCAGGGAAATATTCAAAAATGTTTGCGTGGCAAGTGCTGTGATATAAAACTTTGATGAAAGATGTGTTGAACAGTTTGCAGATAACATTTGGGCAGTGCAGCTCTCCAGCCCGCTTTGGCTGGGTTCAGATGCATGGCAATTGATGGTTATGCATGAACAGTTTCATGAAGCACTTCGTTGAAAATTTTTATTTTCTCTCTGTTATGCCAAACAAAAGGTTCCCTGCACCATAGAGAGGTTGGACTGTCTATACTGAGGAGGCAGTGTGTTCTTGTGGTTGGAACACTGGCTTGGAACCAGGGTGTTGCAGTTTCAAACCCTGCTAGAGCCAAATACTCACTGTGGGACCTTAGGCAAGTCCCTAAATCTCCCAGTGCTCCAGTCCACTAAGGAGAGGAAATGTTTAGCAGCAAGACTCCGTCGTAAACATGATGGTGCACCACAGCTAGGCTATTCTGGCCAAAAAAATTGTAAACAAAGTGGTTTAAGGCTCTGAGCTGCAAATCTGGTGACATCCAGCAGACCAGACTGGAGTTTGAATCCCACAGCTTCCACTTGCATACTGTGTGACCCTGAGCAAGTCACTTAACTTCCCTGTGCTCCCAGGTCGCTCCTGTAAAAACGCTTTCAGCTTAGTGTTCTACTCCTGGTGAAATGACTAAATAAATATATAAATAAATGTATAGGGGATATGCAATGAGCTGACTCAAAATATGCAGTTTATCTTCACGTGTGATGGGGTAGGACCATAGCACATGAGTGGCAGAGCCATGAATGAGTTATGAAAGTCCTGCTCTTCACAAGTTTTGATAAACTCCGTATTTTGAGTCAGGCCAGTGCATGTACCATTTATGCAACATCACTTTACTTGTTATAACTTTTAAATATGCTGTTTGAAGATTTAACTGTGTCTCATTCTCTGCGTTTAAATGCATACAGTTAGCTGGCAAACACAGTATTGCTGGAATACCCTAGCCCGATAACGTGTTCGCTGGATAATATTGGTTTTCTGGAAAACTGGGCGTTTACATGCAGGTTTTGTTACCCGAGCATGCCCAAATACACCCAGAGAAGTTTTAGTTTGCCGGTAACAAAAACTGCATGTAAACATGGTGATTGATTTCAACTGCTGTCTTCAGTGCAGCACAGAGGTATTGTGATGTCAGCAGCATTGCCAAAGCTGCTCTCTGATTGGGTCATTGTTCCCTTGTTATGTACTTTGTACTTTATCCTTCCGGACATCACTTGTGACCAGCCTGTCATTTACAATATCATGATATGTTGAGATTAGATAACAAATAAATCACTTGTTACCTTGCTGTTTTTATTTCCAGTGGAGGTGGTAGAGTGTGTGTGTGTGTTTGCACATTTGTCACAATTTTACTTACACTTTCAAAATGGAAAGATTGTGCGCAGCAGAGTCACAACAAGATCGTTCCCACGTGCCTGCTGGGAAGCTTTTAAAATATATACATTTAGATAGAAACATACACATTCATACATACATACCCTAATTATCCAACCAATTAAGTGGCTGTAGTTAATCACTTAATCGCTTTAAAGTGATTGGCAATTTTTTTGCTAATTGTTTAATTGTTTTTAGTGCTCTACTGAAGAGGGAGACAGGACTTCTCTGCTGATCTGATTTTAATACATTTTAATAAATGCGGAAGTCGTTCAGATCATAGAATGCTACACAAGGGGCATCTGTTTGTTTTCATGGACAACAGGAGCAGCAGCTTGTAAGGGCCCTTAATGAAGGCAATTCCTTTTGGCCTGGGGACAGAGTCTGGGGGCAGTGTCCCTACGGAGATTAATTCTAAACAAAACAATACAGTCTTTATTTTGTACAGTGTCCTTTTTACTGATTGTAACCCAATAAGCTTAACAGGATTTATGTAGCAGAAAAACTGAAAAGATCAATGAAATCTTAAAATGAATGTTTTGTTTTTACTGCTTACACATGTACTATAGCAATAAAAATGTGTGGGTTTTTTGTTTGTTTTTTAACAATGTTGGGGGGACGGAGCCAGTAGCAAGCATTATTAGACGGGCTACAGAGAGCAGAGGTGTGTTCTAAAGTCTAGCTCTCTCCTAAAATAAAAAGCTTAAAACTATAAGATTTCCAACAGATATGTTTAAAGAGCACCTTTTCTGGTGCTCAGTGTAAAACCACTATAGGAGCATTACCTGCCTCAAAGTCCACTGGTGCAAAAATTGCAGTTTTTCTGTGGCCGTGTTTTGGGAGGGAAGGGATCGTAATTTGGCTCTGTGGAGTTGAGATCCTGATCCCTTCCATGTCTCAATTTGGAGACACGCTGCCTGTATTCTCACATTTTGTGATGTAATAATATGGAGAGTTCGGGGGCGCTTTCCATACAGTTGTATAAGAACCTGTTTTTAAGTTCTTTTTTTAAACATTTGATGGTACCGATTTCAACAAATGAAGGCCACCGCTCAATTAACAAGGGCCTTGATTTGTTGAAATCTGTTTAAAAAAAAAAAAAACTTAAAACTGGGTCCCTATACAGCTCTCTGGAGCATGTGCTCACGCTCTCCATAATATTACGTTACAAAATCTGCTAACACGGGAGGTGTCTCCAAATCTTGAAGTGGAAGAGATTGGGCTGTCAGATCCATGTGCCAAATTATGATCCCTTCCCTCCCAAATTGTGGCTACAAAAAAATTAAAATTTTTGCACCAGTGCACTTTGGAGCAGGTAAGGCTCCCATAGTGTTTCTTTTGGGTGGGGTGGGGGGAGGGTTAAAAAGAGCAAGAAAGGTGCTCTTCAACTTTAGTGTTTTCTAGTTTCCTTTTACTTTCTTTTGTTCATTGTCTGCTGAATGTTTCATAAAATGTACGTATTTCACGCAGTATTTTAAAAAGCATCTGACTGTTTCCAACTGTCCTCGTAATTACTGTTTGTGACATCACAGTCTGCTATAATGGTGAGCACAATAAAGTCATAAACAGAGGCACTATGGGGTATATAGGGGGTTGGCCAAGGCTACTTATATGGACTTTTTGGCTAGACAACCCAAATGTGTTCTGAACTCTGGAATGAAATCTGAAAAATAAAAAAAGGGATTCTCTTGTGTGTTGTTATAGTTGAGACACCATGTTTATGAGAGTACATGCAGATGTACTTTGTTGCTTTTTAAACCTTACTGTTTTACCCTTTGTGAGCCCCGGTCTTTGCTTTTCAGTGTTGAGAGCTGTGAAATAAGGACATTCTGTACTTGGTGTCCGAATTTGGTGGCATTTGGCCATGGGATTTCTTTGCCATCACAACACACTCAGTGGTGGGAAATGAAAAAAACAGTGTACCCACCAGGCTCATTTGAACTTATGTTCTGCAAAATGAGAGAATGCAGGGCAGCAGCCCCCTGATGGTGGGAAGACCAAGTCCCAGGTGAGGGCTAGTGGTGGTGAAACTGATGGGCTGCCTCAGGAGGAAGGTGTGGAAGCAGAGCCTCCAATTCAGGCAGTGCTGGAAGAGGTGCGGATTGTCATCTGTAAAGCTAAGGCTTTCATCTTCTGGGCTGCAGTTTTGGAGGGCAAAGTAGACTATGGCTGCGGAGGGGGGGGGGGGAGCCACAGGAAGAGGAAGCAAGGCACAGGTAACCACTTCAGGGTTGTTCATGGAAAGTAAGATCTGGTGCTTGTGTTTAGAATATTTGGAAAATGCTGCACGGTTTGCAAATTTACCAATGCCAGGGGTATCGAAGGGAGTGGAAGGAGTGGATATCATTGTATATGGGAGTGCTTTTGTACAAACTGCTTTGGGAATAGCAATCATTCAGTCTTATTGGATCTCTCCCAGAAAGAAAGCGATTAATGACCTCCCCTGTGCTTTGCTCTTGGTGACAGAGAGCATTCATGAACAGGACTTCGCTTTGAAAGTAGCCAAGACCTTGGGTAGTGTTTATCTTTTGGATGGGAGTCTAGTCCACTGCTTTCCAGACTTAAACTCTGCGACTAGACAACGTTGCTTTAAATTTGATGCACTTGATTTGGGCTTACAAGATCTATGTGTCCACCACACTCCCAACTGGTGCTGAAAACAAGTTTGCCTGCGGAAAGAGAAATATGTTGTTGGGGATTTCACTGAGCAAGGGAACATCTAGAAAAGCTCTGCAGGGATTGCACAGCACAGGATACTGGGCATGACTCAGACTCCGAGGACTGGTTCTGATGGGGAAGCACTTTGTACTCCTCTTTTGTGTGTTTTTATCCACAGTATTTGCACCCCACTATGTGTCCAGTGCCTGACGTTCCTCAGCAGCCCCACGGCATGATCGACCCCAGTACCTGTCTGACCCATACTCACTTGGCCCTTCATGTGCAGCCTTGGAATATCTCCCAGTCAAGGCCAGGGTGAGGGGGATGAACCCACGGCAGCATCTATTCATCAAGCAGTGGTGCACCAGGGAACATGGTGCCTGGATATACCTGGGTCCATCATCTTAACTCATTCTATCCTATTGTCACTTAGAATGTTCAGGTACCCTCTGCCTGCTGCTAGAACACCTGTGTGCCTGAAGGGATTTTAGATCTGCAGCATTCATACAAACACACTGTGCTTAAACCTACATATCTTAAAAACCATACATCCAATTTTAAAACTGTAAAAAAAGAAAAGTTTTTCAGGACAAAAAGTTTTTGAAAATGAGTGAGGTTTGGTAATGTCTATTTAACTGGATTTAATGTTGTGTAAGGTTGTTTTCATATTTTAATAAATTCTGATGATTTTATCTAAATATAATTATGCTCTGTTTACTTAGTCATGCAAAAATATTAAATTTCTGTAACATTGTTGATTAAAATTGTTAAAAAAATACAATTAACATCTGTCATTGTCTAAATATAAATTTTGCAAGTTTTTCACCATTTTTTTAGTCAGAAATCAATATCTGAATCTCTTGTTATTACAGTTTGAGTTTTTTGTTCCACTCCACTGGTTGGAATTTTGCAGTGTTTAATTCTTCTTACCCACTGATTTCAGTTTATGAATCTGATTATCAATTTTTTTGTTTTTCCCCTAGTTTAGTAAGAACATATTTACACATTACCTTAGAAGGACATATCAGGAAGTGATGCAGGAAGGAACTGCTTTGTGAGGTCAAGTGATGTAAATAGGAAGAACACTGCCAGTGTAGGTCAGTGAGCTGACACAGGCAATGGATACATTTGTTAGTGCTGGAGGAGACTCTATGATTAATTGCATATGTACTGTAGTTAAAATGTGTAATTTCATTGAAATAAACTATTTTATTTTATTTTTGTAATAAAATCCCATAATAAGTATAGGAAACTGTATTTTATTTGTGCTGTTTGCTTTATCATACTGTAAATGAAGCATGATGTTGTTCATGTAAAGGTTCACATCTTTCAATAAACATCATGTTACATAAATCTGTGTATTATTTAATTTCCTGGCATAGTTTATTTTTTGGGAGTTGTATTATGGGATGGTTTAAGGTGAGGGAATGACTGTATGATGAAGCACTGTGTGTTAGGGGCGGGGGGGGGTCCTGCATTCATAATACAGGCTCAGATGCACTTCATACAGTATGTTCTGGGGAAATGAGAGGGGCTGTATGCATGTAATAATGGTGCTAACAGACACTGTAGATACATTATGGGTATACGTATAGGATGATGAAATTGCTGAAAAGGCACTGGTAATTTGGGGTATACTGTGTCATGGGGAAGGGTGTGGATGTGCCTGTACCTAGGAATGATGCTCATAGGCACTGCAGTCATTTTGCGTCATGAACTGGCACCCGTCCTTGGGGTATACTCAGTTGTAGGGAAGCAGGTGGGTCTGCCTGCACCTGGTAATGGTGTTCATATGCCATGCAGAAACATTGTGGGTATACATACAGGGTGATGACATGGGCACCTGTAAAGGTTGTGTGCTATGTGCTGTGTCACATGGTTTGCCTGCATACACATGTGATATATTGCAGCATTCAGTATGGCACACTGTGTGGGTGGGAAGGAGTGTGGGTATGCCTGCACCATGGAGTGATGCTCATTGGTGCACATGTGTACTGTGTGCTATGTTTCATTTGAATGGACTGTATAAGTCATACACTGGCACTGATCACATCACAGTGCATCAGAGGTAAGGGATGGTCTGAAGCATTATGAGCACAAGGGACTAAAGTGGTTGTGGAGTGATTCGAACGTGAATAGAACATTACAGTGCATCTGAGGGTAGTGTTGGAATGAATCTTGATGTGCACAATGGACTACACCATAGTGACTGAGGAGGGATCCATATCAGTAATGCACATCACAGAGTGTCAGAGATAAAGGTTGGACTGAAGACTGATGAATAGATGGACTAAATCAGTGACTCTGGTGGAATTTGAACCTGAACAGCACTTTACAGTGCAGTAGAGGTTGGGGCTGGACTGACACCAGATCAGTCAATGGACAACACCATTGGCTGTGGAGGGATCTGAACCTGAAATGCACTTCACTGTTCACTGCAGTTTGGAGCACGACAGATGCATGATAAGGAGATCGATTTTACAAGTGGCTGTGGAGTGATTTGAGCCTGACGAATACTTTACAGTGCATCAGAGATTGGGGCTGAACTGATGTCATATTAATTGATGGGCTACACCAGTGGATGTGGAGGGTTTTGAACATCAAATGCACTTCACAGTGCATTATGGTATTGGTCTGGACTGATACATGGAAGTCGATGGACAACACCATCAGCTTTGGAGGGATCTGAACCTGAAATGCACTTCACTGTTCACTACAGTTTGGGGCTCGACTGACACATGATAAGGAGACAGATCTTACAAGTGGCTGTGGAGGGATTTGAACCGGAAGAATACTTTACAGTACATCACAGATTGGGGCTGAACTGATGTCATATGAATTGATGGACTACACCAGTGGATGTGGACGGTTTTGAACATGAAATGCACTTCACAGTGCGTTATGGAATTGGTCTGGACTGATGCATGGTAAGTCAATGGACAACACCATCAGTTGAGGAGGTCTGAACCTGAAATGCACTTCACTGTTCACTACAGTTTGGGGCTCGACTGATGCATGGTAAGGAGCTAGATCTTACAAGTGGCTGTGGAGGGATTTTAACCTGAAGAACACTTTTCAGTGCATCAGAGGTTGAGTCTGGACTGATGTCATACGAGTCAATGGACAACACCAGTGACTGTGGAGGGATTCAAAACTGATTTGGCCTTTACAATGCATCAGAGATTGGGGCTGGACTGATGCCAGATAAGTTGAAGGCAACACCATTATTTTTTCATTTTAAACAATCAGCAACTGCATATTAGGGAGAAAACTCAAGTGCAGAGCATGAGACAAACATGCTACTGACCCTAACCCACTTATCATCCATAATGCAGGGAGCAACATGCTACATAGATTTTAACATAGCCATGATCCGAACATAAACTCTTTAAAAAGTAACAAAAGGTGCTGAATTCATGTGACCTCATCTAGTACATGCACAAGTAACACTCTCTCCCATCAGGAATGCCAGCCGGATCCATAAGATGTGATCACACAGGATGACCAGAAATTATCCCAAAATGAACAAAGTAACAACTATGAAAACTTTTATCATAAATAAAAATAAAAACAAATAAAGTAAATACAGATTACAAATCGAGGTTTTGGCACCGAAATGAAGTGAGTATTTTAGGATAAGAGCAGCACCTCCACCTTGAAACTAAGTTTCTAGTCACCATGCTCTTCCTGCACCAGTGTGCGCTCTGACTGGTTAATGGGAATAGTGACGTGTACAATAAACATAGAGCAAGCATGGCAACAGTGAGGATCAATATGACCAAATGGTGACGCACTACAGAGCTAGGGAAGGTGCAGATGAGGGCTGTCACCCCTAACTGAAACATCAAAAAATCACTGTACACTCCAGAGCCCAGAGAGCCACTTTCCCTCCAGTGACGGTTGTAAAAAAATACGAGTCCTTGCTTGAATGCTAAATAAGGATTTAGTCTAACGTTTCAGGCACACACATTGAATAGAATAGTGGAAGGCACAACAAAAGATCTGCGTGCAGGTTCCCTGGTGCTTCGACAACTAAGGCTTCATCAGGGGGATGGTGCCTGCATCTAAGACAGTCTCTTTATACCAGTTAAATTAAGAATTGATGATGTCAGAAAATCCGACCAATCACAGAGCTCGATTTTTAAATACAGAAATATTCAGCTCACTTAGTGGTATAAATGGACTAATAGTTATAACAATCATATCATCAGTGACAACATGTTATTGTAGAAAAATACCCCAAAAGACAAAAAAATACACCAAACTGGTGACAGCCAATCGGATTGCTCGAATAAAAAAAATATGAGTTATGAAATTAATTATAGTGTCAACCTGATCAGCTTAACATGTTACACTAAAACAAGATGATTTGTTGTTACAATACAAACTAATGGCAGAATGAACATAATGCATTTTTCACAGCACTTGCAAAAAATAGTAAATTTATTTATTTATTTATGTATTAAGGCTTGTTTTCTCAAAAATAGCCAATGGGAACACATATTATATTAGGTAAAATCAGTAAGGGTACGATGTCCCCTAATAGCTGGTACAACTCAATTCATCAAATGTAAACAAATGCTTGAGCTGCACCAAGAGAAAGATATGGACGCCAATTGGCGTCATCAGGAAAAAGAGGTATGTTTTTTTATGACGCCATATGGCGTCATCAGGAAGGAATGTTAAAGCTTTAGGAACATTTTTCTAGGTCCCCCTCCCAAGACTATGGCGGATGAGATGCCACGTACGAGTACACATACATAGTGTGCAGCTGTCCAGCATCCGCCAGTGCCTCCCACCCTCAGGGTGCACCGACCAGCAGCATTACCCTGTGGTCACACAGGTGGTGCTGCTGTAGTGGCACCATACAGCCTCCCACCACAGACAGAGAGAGCACTGTCGCTGGGATGCTCGATCCCTCTGCCCCCAGCTGGCCCCGGCGACCCCTGCTTGTTCCTGAACCTGGTATTTGGGTCTGTATTTGCTGTTGTTGATGCTCTTCATTATTAATTGCTGTGTATCTGTTGAACATAATCGTTTTATTTGATTTAACTGTGCCGGTGTTATGTGTAGTGTGGTATAACGCGTGATACACTCTGCTTGCATAGACCTATCCAGCCATCTTGGAATGGCTTAATCTGTTTTAAACTCGCTTCTAATTTTAGATACCGCGTGACATTTAAGTCCAGAGTTTTGCTGCACTATGTCTCCATATCTTGAATCATCTTGTTTAAATGTCTTATTATCAAGGCCACTGATTTTCAGTGTTTACCGGAAAACCTGGTCAAATTCCGTAATGTAGATTTTCTATGCACCAGTAAAAAGAAAGCGTTCCGTGAAATTTCGGTATTTTTACCAGAACAGTGAATCTTTGGAACTTGTATTTTTTTCTGTCAATTCTTTCCTGTACTGTTTTCATTTTGCTTTATTTAATTTAACGTTTCTCATAGCCACCTTTAATTCTGCATGTTTACACACGTACTAGAAATTTAACAGTAGAATCCCGGTAAAATCTGGAAATTAAGGCTAGCAATTACCAGTGCAATCCCAGTATTTCAAATCGTTAAAATACAATTTCATGTCTTTAAACACCAGAAATCCGTGGCCTTGCTTATTATAGTGACCCCCACCATGTAAGTCACAAAGGGGTAATGAGGACTGGATCCTTGTGTAGTATTCTTGCTGCCTGATTGTTCTCATGGTAACATTTGTAAATGTATGCATTGAAAATGAATAAAATAAAAGACAAAACAAAGACTGTGTTGCTTAGCTTTACCCTGGCGTGGTACCCCTAGGTGTTCTTAACTGTTGCTCGTCTCCATATCTTCAAGGCTTGTAATATCCTGATGATGTCATTCTAGTCCTCGGGCCCTAATTATTTCTACCCTTGCCCTTTGTGAACTGTTTGGTCAAACAAGTAGTAGTGAAATGTGAATTTATTCTTCAAGATTTAATTTTGTATTCAACCTGCCTGTTTTTATGCGAAAACTAAAATGTCATCATACTATTGCCCAGAGGATGATAACATCTTACTGTTGCCTATGGGGTGTTGTGGCTCTGAGCTGTCAGGGCAGAGACAGCAGTAACAAAACTACAAAAGAGTAGTATATTTCAGCTTGAGTGTTTTTTTTTTTTTAATTAAGCTGCCTTTTCCTCCCATTGCTGCTTACCCATTCCTCAGGCATACTTCCTGTGGCAGCACCCTCAGCTCTGTCCTCTGCTAGCCCCACGGCTCACACTGGTGAGGATCTACAGCACATTTTTTCCTCCCACTGTTCCACACTCTGCCACTAAAGGGGGCCAACAATCCTAATGTGATGTACATGGTGGTTGCATATGCCACACCGTACTCCGGGGGGGAGGCAAGCCCCCTGCCCCATCACAGAAGTTGTTGTGGTGCTGAGATGCCACCCCGTCCCATGCTGGGAGGTGCTGCCATTGGCAATTGTACACCCTGGTCACCCACTGAATGTCGTGAGTGTGCTCCTGAACCCAGCTCCCCTGCATGGCAGTGCTGTGGTCCAGTAGGCAACCTTCCAACGAAATCTTAAAAAAATGAAAAGTGATTTGTTACAAATGCACCTCAGCAGTAAAAAGATAAAAATAAAAGTCCATTTTATATATCTATATGATCTCTTTCTTAGGCTGTAGTGGTTCAATAATAAAATCCCTTTCACTCCTCACTGTGCGTCGATCAGGAATATGAAAAATGAATTATACTAACTTATTGCAGAAACAAGAGGGTTTGGTAATTTCTCTAAATATTTTATTTTTTTGAGTGGCTTTACATCCAGACGGGGGAAATATGCCTTGTTGTGTGTCTCGAAGAACCTCTGATTTACACATTTGTTGTATCATAAAGTTTAAAACCCTTAAAATGAAGCCCGCCTGGTAGCACAGCCACTCACTGTGCTGGTGTCCTGGGTTCGGGAAGAGACTCAAGTTGCTCAGGGGGGGCCTGGCTGAAGGAGGGATGATCAAGGGTACCAAGGACAGCTCTCATTCCATGGAGATGGGAGACACTGTGTCCTGCTATGTGACTGCCACCTGCTGGAGACCTGGTGGTAGTGCAGTGGGAGTACCTAGACAGGGTGAGCGGCAGCTGCTGGATGCCTGTCACACATGCATGCCACTACACACATTTGTTGGCGTCATTGTAAGCACGCACCTTTGGGGAGAAAACTAGGAGCTGGAAGAATAATCCCTATTCTGCCATTGCTCCAGCACCCCAGCCCACCCCCCATATACCCTCGACCGACAAACAGGCGAACCACAATTGTTATGGTCCTGGGCAAGTGGTGGGTAACCGGGAGGTCCATGAGAAGGTGAGTGACTGGGTTGGAAGGGTGCAGTCAGACAAGCCGGGGGATGAGAAAAAGCTTGATGAAAAGAAAAATAAATCTAGCAATGGGGCGGAATGAGGGAGTAGCAATAAATATGGGGTTCACTTTTATAATATAAAACACTTACAAAATGGCTTGGATCAAACAAGCATTCTGATTGGTTAAAATTTGTCACATGATCATGCTCTATTTATTTATTTATTTATTTTTTTACAGTATAAAATGGGTCATGGAATGTGCTTTGATTTGAGCAATGTGATTGGGCAGTGAACTGCAAAAAGACATAATCTAACATCCGCATGCAGCCCTCATTTGCATATTTGTGTAGTCACTAACCAACGAAAATGCAGCTCTAAAGAGATCGTAGTACCAAAAATAGCACACAGAAAATGTTATTAATTTTTAAAACATCTCCATTATTACCTTTCATTTGTGAAGTATTTTTTTTTTCCTTCTGCTCATTAGAAAGTGTTCTACCTGACAGTAATCGGTGGGATGCAAAAGGCAGTGCTTTAGCTGGCAGCTGATACATCTAGTTCTGTTTCTCTTCATACCTCATCATTCTTGTGACATCACTCATTATGACTTCACTAGTAACCGAGCAGGCAGCGCAGTTTCTGAGTGGCTCTTCCTGAGCAGCTGTGATGTCACAGTTGGTGAGGTCACAGTGCTGACGAGGTAAGAAGGGGAACAGAACTAGATTGGTCAGCCTCCAGCCAAAGTTCCATTCCACACATTCCACCCAGTACTGTCAGGTGGAAATTATTTTAGTTAGACATCGGGGTTGGGGGGGGGATTACCTCAGAAGAAAGTGTAAGTTGGCTACCTTCAAAAGATGATATTAATTTCAGGCTGTACACTAGCTCTTCAGCATCACAGTCCATGTCTGCTGCATCGAGTAAAACAAACTGAACCAGCTGAACAAACAGCACAGATTGATTAAACAGTTAGGAATGCACTTTTTCCCCTCACTTAATTACTTAACTACAAAAAATATTCATTTTTTTTGTAGGTTTTAATCACCTCTGTTGCTGTCTTGCCTCCTTTTAGCCAGCCTTGACACCTGTCTTCTTTGGGGTTGACCCCTTTGAGCTTCCGCAGCTCACCCCCTGTGGTGGAGCTTGTGGGGTTGGCCACATCCCATGTAGGAGGAGTCAGGTTGGCATTACAGGTCTTCTGAGAGGCTGCCCATCATCCTACAGCAGTCTGGTGTTTTCCATCACATTTCTCCCTTCCCTGGGAGACCACCGACAAGGATGTCAGGGCATGTCCATGCGTTTGTCGCACACCCATGCCGATATCGGGCAGTGCCCCCTCCCCCACATTGTGGTTGCAGCTGCACCAGCACCTGGTAACTCCCAGGTGGCAGTAGCAGTGTGGAGCACACTGACCACCCTACCTAGAGGAGGAGGAGGAGGAGCGCTTCCTTTGGGATGCTCGATCCTCCTTTCTCTGGCTGATCCCCAGCATCCCTGGCTCGCTCTTGAATCCGGGTCGCCACGTCATGAACGGTATTATTTATTTATTGAAATTGATTTACCAGGAAAGGCACACTGAGCAAGAAGATGCTTGTCTCCCGGTGCGACCTGGGGGGGTGGGGGGAACAGAGGATACAGGGTTTATAATTAAACAGAGACAAATTGGATCAAGTTATACACATTGATGGTTACACAAGTTTTGCAGTACAGTCAAGGATTAACAACAACCATAGCACAATTCAGAGCAGTCTGAGCAAAAACAATTTGAGGACAGGAAGTGCCTAGAGGGTAAGTGCGTGTGCTCAGCTGGGAGTATACAGCATGGAGCAGTGTCCAAGGCCGGTGGTCAGCTTGGAGCAGAGAGGGGCATAACCAGGGCTTGGGGCAAGTGCAGTTTGCCATTAAGTAGTTAGTGAGTGTGGAGGAGAGGGAGTTGGCAGAGGAGGAATGACGGATTAAAGGGGGTAGCTCATTCCAGGTTTTAGGAAAACGATGAGAGAAAGCAGTTTGGCCAGCGGTGGACTTCCGACAGGGGATAGCAAGTAGTCTGGAGTCAGTGGATCTGAGGACATGAGAGGGTGGGGGAGGGGTAGCGAGCAAAGAGGAGAGGTAGGCGGGGAGTGTGCCTAGCCAGAGCTTAGAGGTGAATTTGGCGCAGTGAATGAAGCATCGGTTTTCCAGGGATGGGAAGGCCAAGGCTCGGTATAGTTCGCAATAGTGAGTGGGGGGGGGGCATTGAGAGCAAAATGGCAGAAAGCATTGAACAAGGTGTCAAGCTTGGATAGGGAGGATTTAGGGGCTGAGCTGTATACTATATCGCAGTAGTCAAAGGATGGGAGAATCATCTTCTGTATTAGTTCACGGCGTACAGTTAGGGGGAGGCTTCGGTGGTTTCTATGCAGGGCACCTAGCACAGGGCACAGTTTTTTTATAGTTGCATTTATGTGAACATTAAAGGACAGATGACGGTCAAGCCAGACCGCAAGATAACGGAAAGAGGGGACATCCTTGAGCACTTGCCCATCGAGGGTTTTGAAGGAGGGGAGGGATGGGAATCTGGACAGTCGTTGTCTCATGCCGAAGGTCATGGAGACATTTTTTTTTGCGTTTAGGGAGAGCTGATGGGAGCAGAACCAGTACTGAATGTTGCTGAAATTGGCTTGGAGGGAGGAGGTTACTGCTTCAGTGGAGGTACCTGAGGAAAAAAGAATGGTGTCGTCTGCGTACATATGTATGGCAGATGTCTGGCAGACTAGGGGTAGATCGTTCAGAAAAATGGAAAAAAGTATAGGTCCGAGCATGGAGTCCTGGGGGACGCTGGTAAAGATGGCAGGGGGGCAGAAATGGAGTCAGAGATACGTACGGATTGGGTTCTGCCCATGAGGTAGGAGCAGAACCAGTTTGTGGAGGAGGCAGAGAGGCTGGCTTCCACAAGGCTGGAGAGAAGCAGGGTGTGTGAGACAGTGTCAAATGCCTTAGCTAGATCAACGAAGATAGTAGAGGTGATCTGTCCATTGTTCATGTTGGTTAGAATTGCGTCGGTGAGCCTAGTCAGGGAGGAGGCAGTGGAATGTCCCTTTCTGAACCCAGACTTGGAAGTCCGTGTAGTAATTAGAGTCGGAGAGAAAGATGGTTAGCTGCGAGAACACTATGTGCTCTTGCAATTTTGCAAGTGTCGGGACGAGAGAGATTGGTCGGTAGATGAGGTTGAAGTAGGGGAGCCACCTTTGGGCAGGGGGATGACTATGGCATGCTTCCATGCCCGTGGGACCTCAGCCTCGGCGAAGGACAGGTTTAGAATGGTGGCTAGTGGGGCAGCTATGGCAGGGGTTGCGAGGTGGAGGAGCGTAGGGTCCAGACCGTCAGGGGATTTACCTTTAGAGGGATTGAGTGCAAGCAGGGCTGTAAGGACTTCGGCTGCCGAGATAGCTTTGAATGAGAAGGTGCGGGGCCATACTGCGTCTTCAGACCCATGGTGGGTCTGGGTAGACCTGGGGTGGGCAGAGAGGAAAGGAGGGAGGCTGCACAAGTGGAGAAGTACGAGTTGAATTTGGCGGCAACAGAATGAGGTTCCATGAGAAAGGAGTTGTTTATGTTTAGTAGCAGGGTGTCGGTGGTGGTGGGGGGGGGGAGAAGAAGGAGTGAATGACCTTCCAGAACTTTGAAGGATTATTTAGGTTAGATTGGAGAGTGGAGTTAAAATATTCGGCTTTGGCCAGCCGTGTTGCTCTAGTACATTTGTTTCTAAGCATCTGGTATTTAGAGAAATCTTGTGGGTGATTACAGGATGTGTGGACACTCCAAGCATGTGTTTTTGAAATGTAGTAGGGCCGCGTTGGTTGGGAGGGTGGGAGTAACCCTACAGCTGTGTTGGTGGGCTGGAGGTCCCCAGATCATGACTGTAGCAGTCAGAGGACCGGGCAGATGCAGTGGTTATATTTTCACACTGGGGTTTCCTGATTAGTTCCATCAGTCCCCTGCTATCAGGCTGACCTGTTGGTTATGCTCAGGGCTGTTTATTGATATTTACTGAGTTGGGTTTATAACACAGATGTGAATCGATGTCAGTATTGTGTACGCAATGTTTTACTGCTACTATGTTGTTTATATCTTGTAAGGTGCCCTGAGCCTGTGGGATAGGGTGTCGTCAAATACAATTACTTACATTTTAAAATTTTAAGCTGGAAAGACACTCTAGGATGTGCGGTTGTCGCCATATACAAACTTATCAGGTGTTGATGACACTGACTCACTGCGCCTTGAAATGAGCCGCGGCGCAGCTGATGCTCCCAGTTACCAGTTGCTAAATAAATAGCTAAGAAATACCCACTTCTCTTCAGCAAATTAAAATCAGCCAGTCCCAGTTCAGGGTTCTGAGACATTTCCAATAAACACTTACTCCCTATCTCCTTTCTTAATCTTCTCTAGTTCCTTCCTCCTCCATCTCCCTCTCTATGTCTCCTTTTCCTTACCATCTCCCTCTCTATGTCTCCTTTTCCTTACCATCTCCCTCTCTATGTCTCCTTTTCCTTACCATCTCCCTCTCTCTTTCCATCTCCCTTTCGCTCATTACAGATCCTACACATTGCTCTTATTTCGAACTGCCTTTTCAGTATGCTATCTCTTTATTCAACACCTGATTTATTTTCTTACTTTCCTTCCCACTCCCCTCTTTTTCCTCTCCCTCTGATCTTTCTCAATCACTTTCTCCTCTCTCCTTCCCCTTCTCTTTTTCCTCTCTCTGCATGGCTTGCATTGTTTCCAATTACCGTGATGAAAATCAGAGAGAGAGAGAGAGAGAGAGAGATGTCCCTTGTTTTCTTCCTCCATTTATTGTTCTCCTTGCCTTCATTTCTGCAGTGCCTGTTGCCCCATGTGAACAATAGATTAATTTTTCCTCCAGCCATGCTGAGGTTGAATTGCGACTCCTGACAGCTATGACAGTGTATGGGAGTGGGGGTTGGTAGCAGGAGGGAGGGGGGTTGAGTAGGTAGGGAGGTGTCAGGGCATGATTACATTCTAGGAGGTGACATCTCCAGCTCTCAGGGAACAACAAATTTCATTATACATTTCAGAATTGAGTGTGACTTTAATAAAGCATAAACAGGCTCTGGAAATCCAGCAGGGCAGCAATATGTATGCATTGGGGGTGCTTTATGGTGTGTTATATCTTTACAGCATGGAGAGCCACACTTCAGGCAACCAGCATGGAATTTGTAATTGGTTAGCCTGCATTCTCTGGGCTCTGGGGATGAATCCTACAAAGACAAGGGCAAGTGAGCCCAATGCCATGCTCCGCGACCCCCCGCTGGATAGTGTTGTATTTTTTGTGCAGTGGGTCAGGGACAATGATAGGCAGAAGAATCTTTTTTTTTTTTTTTTTAATCAGTATTTTATCCTTCTTGACATCTCCGACTGGTTCAAAATCTTGATAGGTCCTCCTGGCCCTGTCACCCGACTTCTCTGAAGTGTACCTGTCTCTGTGGTGTCCTCTGCTGCAGCACTTGCTGGGGGGGGCGGAGCAGTCATCAGTGTAGGGCCTGTGAGGGACCAACCATCACTGCGCTGTGGACAGTTTTTTTTCTCCATTTTCTTCCTTGGGGGCCCATGCGTGTGCCATGATGTGATGTGCGTGCTCCACATCTGTGAAGAGACACACACACCCCGGCGTCCGGGAGTGGGGTCCCTCTCCTGTCTTGCAGTCCTCTGCCACTACCACTCAGATTCCTCCAGGTGGCAGCAAATACCCACTGTGATGGAATACCGCCACCACCAAGAGAACCCCCTTCCCCTCCCCACCAGTGGAGGGGCAGGTAGCTTGCTGCACCATCAAGAGCACAATGTGCATGCACAAGGCTGACATTTTGGCTAGCATGGTGCCAGGGGAGGTGGGGGGGATGATTGCTCTTGGGAGAACAGGTGAACGTGGTGTCCTCTCGTTAGCAGTCGATCAGATTTTATTTCTAAAGAACCATACCCCAGGGAATCAAAGCACTGTACATAAAAACTCAAATAAAACAAATGCATGACACGCTATAAAAGAGCATAAATTTGCAGGTGATCAAAACCAGGCAGAAGTCCAGAAACCAATTTAAACTGTATCATCAAAGGCAAGGGAGAACAGATGTGTTTTTAGGGCCCTTTTAAAAGCCATCACCAAGGAGCTACATTATAAATGTGATGGCAGACAGTTCCTCTAATGCACAGTAGCCACATACAAGGCTGCCCCCCCCACCCATGTCATATGGTGAGTACGTGGAACTACTGGGAAAAAAAAATTCTCTCTGGGCTGAGTGGAGATGGTGGTCTGGAGTACATGGGTGAAGGAGGTCTTTTATGTAGCCAGAATCCATCCCATGCAATTCCATGAGAACCCTCAAAGAAATCTTGACGAGAAGCCAGTACATATCCCGCAGCACAGGCATGACGTGATCAAAAGTGCTTGTCTCGGATACCAACCACACCGTATTATTCTGCATCAGCTGGAGACAGCGTACCAAACTTCCCAAAAGCCTGAGATAAAGAGCACTACAGTACTCGAGATGGGAGTTCATGAAGGCATGAACCACAGCCATAGGGCCATCTTACTAAAGAAGGGGCTTCAAACAGGCAGTATTTCGGAGATGGAAAAAATACCCACAGTGGACAGAAGCTGCCACATGATGTTCCAGTGACAGTTTGGCATCCACTATGACTCGTCAGATTTGTAGCCCTATACACAGCTTGGAGAGTGGTGCCACCCAGAGATGTTAAGGGGACTCCAACTCTCTTCATCACCGTCTTCTGAGAACATGGTTCTTTGAGCAACAGCTCCGTCTTTTCTGAACTGAGGCTCAGCCAGCTGGCACCCATTCAGTCACTCGATTTCATCAGTTTATCACAGTAGCAGAGTCCCATCCGCCAGAACAAAGGAAAGGTACAACAGGGTATCGTCTGAATACCCAAGCTATACCATCTCACAATCTCCCCAAGGGGCAGCATGTACACTGCAAACAGCATCAGGGACAAGACTGAACCCTTTAAAACATCACAAGATACAGTGAACACCCTTGAGGAAAAGTTACCTAGGTCACTGCAGACACCTGTCAGCAAGGAATAACTCGAATCACCTCAGCACTATTCCACCGAGTCCTCTATATTTCCGTAGGTAGTCAGGAAGTCCCTGGGAGTCCACAATATGAGACGTTGAAGAGAGATCAAGGAGAATTACCAAAGAATATTTCCCCCAGTCCCTTGGCGAGGAGGAGAGTTCAGCACTTTCACCAAGGCAATGTCTGTGCTGTGTTGAGATCTGAAGCCCTATTGGAAAGGCTTGCAGATACCATATTGCAACAGGTGGACCTCTAATTGTGCCATTACCACCTTCTCAGTTACCTCTCCTAAAAAGGGGAGGTTTGAGACAGGTCTATAGTTAGCCAGGACCTCTGGGTCCAACAGTGACTTCCAAAGGTGTGTGATCACCACTACATTCTTCAGTGTAGAGGGGGCGTCCCACCCCCAGGAAACCTTGAATGATCTCACATACCACAAGAACCAGGTCCTCCTGGCAGTCCACCAACAGCTGGGTGGGTATAGTGGCCTCGGGCATTTTCAGGCTCTCACAATCTCCATTTATGCTGGATTGTTACTCAGCAGATAGAGGAGCTTCCTTGAAGACCTTGCTACAGGGAAGTTGGTCTGGAGTAAGTGCATGACATAGTGAGGGCAACAGGGTTGGTTGATGACCCAGAGAACAGCCTAAGTTGAGGCATCCAGACAAAGGATTAAAACCTATATGGAACAAAAAACAGTTTTGAGGTGAATTCTTCCCTTCTTCACCAGTTATATATCTGTTATTCACTGTGTTGGGTGCTGGAGTGATCACACACACCCCTTCGCCCCAACCTGACTTGAGCACCTGTAATGTTCTGTTGGGCAGGTTGCAGAAAAAGTATCATTAGTGAACCTGGGAGTTCCAGAATTCTTCCATTTGGCAGTGAGCAGCACCCACAATGGGTTGTAAAACTCTGTGCTCCTGTACCGATGACAGGTGCACTGGGAGAGGGAAAGAAAGTCCTGGCCTGGACATCGGTACAGAGGTAGCACTCCCTGTGTGTGTGTAGGTCATTTGAGAATATCAGTGCGGCCCATTTCATGAAAGAACTTAGCAAGTCAGTTGCCACACTACTTGGCCAGTCGCGCCAAGAAGTTAGAGACTGGCAGCCAAAAGTCTAATTTGACTACAAGTGGTGGCCAATGATTTAGCCAAAAAGCTGACATCAAATCCAAGTGCTAGCCCTGCTGATACCAAGGTTACAGGGAAAAATGAATTAAAAGCAGTTGGGCCAGCCTTGCCCCTTGAGTCCCTTTCACGCTAGCAACGGGGAAGGGTACCATGGTTGGCATTGCAGGGGTTTGCTGGGTAGAGCTGACATCATCCTGCTGCAGCTTGGGGTAGTTTTTTCTTGGGTTTTTTCCTATGTAACAGCTGTTGAATGCACAGCAAGACAGGTGTGCGCGCATGCCATGCATGAAGGTATGCCCAACACAGACAGTATTCCTACCTCTTCCTGTGAACACTTCTGCTGCACTACCAGCTGTGGTCACCTAGGTGGCAGTATTGCAGCAAAGCGCCCCAGTCCTCCCCAGAGGAGGAGAGCATCCTGTGGGGTGCTCAATCCTCTTCCACCTTGTGGGACCCTGATGTTTCAAGTCCACTCCTAAAATCAGATGGTCAGCATCGTGAGGGGCAGCTCTTCTGTTCTATTTTAGATCATCCTTTTTCTCCAGGCTTGTTAAGAGGCCACTTTTTCACCATTTTGAATCTGCTTCAGCAGATTAGATTTGAAATAATTAAAAAGAGCATGACTTTAAATTTGGCTAGCCATCATTTTCATCAGTATTCCTAGCTGTTTTTGAACACCCAATGTCCCATAAGGTGAGGGAGCAGTGTCCACTTATAATCTTAATAAAAACTATCAACAAGGGGGAAAAAGAGAGGAGCCATTGTCTGTTGCATGTTGGTTCATCTTAGTCACAAAGGCAGTGATAATAAACAATGGATTTAAAAAAAACAGTACAACATTCTGATGGAAACCTGGGGATAGCAACATTAAAAGGAGTGCAGGGCACAAACATCAGTACTTTGGTGCCCCAGCCCTCAACAGATAAGTCTGTGATCCCTGGCTCAGAAATGGTGCTGGGGTGGGTAACAATGACTCTGATAGGAGAAAGTGGAAAGACACGCCTGTGTGAGAGTGGATCTAGATTCCTGTCTTTCTGCTGTGTGAGAGATCATTCCCCTCTTTTCCTGTGTGTGAGACTGTTCCCCCCCCCCATGTAAGAGATGGGTTGTGCACTGAGGAGGTGCCCTGGCGGGCTGGGAAGCCTGCACTGCACCTGATTTAAGGCTAACGATTCTATGAGGGTCCCTCACCTTTTCACCAATACTGTGGATCCATATTGAATGGCAAGCCCTGCTCAGCATCCACCCACCTCTGTACCTGGCCCTGCAAATAAACATAACCCTTTAGTCTCCAGTGCTGTCTGTCCCTAACTTTTCAACAGAACAAAATACATTGAAATGTGAGAAAGCCTGCACTATTCCTTACCAACATTACACCTGGTTCCGTGGATAAACGGGTGGCTTCAGTTCCCAGTGCTGTCTGTCCCTCACCTTTCACCAGCTCTAAAAGCATCACAGTGTGGGAAAGCCTGCACTGTACCTGCTCTGTGAATGAACAGAGTGTTCCGTATCCAGTGCTGTAAGTCTTTCACCGTTCATCGGCACCGAGTATGTTCCAATGTGGGGAAGCTTGCCCTGTACCTCCCCTCACAGTACCTGGCCTGTGGGCAAACAGAGGGATTCAGTCTTTGGTGCTGTCACTCCCTCACCTTTCCCCAGCACTAAAAACATTTCAGTGTGAGGGAACACCTGCAGTCCACCTGCACACACTGTAACTGCTCTGTTAATAAACAGAGGGCTTCTGTCTTCAGTACTGTCACTCCCTTATCTTTCACCAGCACTAAATACATTTCCATGGGAGGGAAGGCCAGCACTGTGACTGCCCATAATGTGCATTCTTTGTGAACATACAGAGGGCTTCTGTCTTGAGTGCTGTCATTCCCTTGTCTTTCACCAGCACTAAATACATTTCAGTGTGAGGGGAGGCCTTCACTGTTCCTGTCCACACTGTGCATTCTCTGTGAATAAACTGAGCGCGTCTAGCTTAAGTGCTGTACTCCCTTACCTTTCACCAGCACTAAATACATTAGCTGCGAGGGGACATCTGTGCTACACAAACAGAGGAGAGAAAGAAGTAAGTGCCTCAGCTGGGACTTGAACCTAGGCGGCCCAGAATACCGTTCCAGTTGTGCTACCAGCTACGCCACCAATGCAGCAGGGAAGTGGGCTGTCCCAGAGCACATTACTCTTTCTCCAATGCATAGCCTGGTGGTGCAGTCTTGTGATTGAAAATGTAATTATCTGTGCACCACCAGGTTGCACATTGGAGAAAGAGTAATGTGTTCTGGGACGGCCCAATTTCCAGTTGCCGTGGTGGCACAGTTGGTAGCAGAATCAGAATGGTGTTCCGGACAGCCTGGGTTCAAGTCCCAGCAGAGGCCTTTACTTCTTTCTCTCCTCTGTTTTTACATTTTCCATAAAGATGCACACCACACTTTTGTGATTTATGAAGTTTCACTTTACCTGTCCACACTGTACCTGGTTTGTGAATAAACAGAGAGTGCATGTCTTCAGCGCTGTAATTTCCTTACCTGTCACCAGCACTAAATACATTGCAGTGTGAGGGGAGTCCTGCACTTTATCTGTCCACATTATGTCTTCTGTGTGAATAAACAGAGGGCTTCTGTCTTCAGTGTTGTCACTCCTCACCTTTCACCAACACTAAATGCACTGCAGAGTGCATGGGGGACTTCACTATACCTCACCACGCTATACATGGTCTGTAAACAAAAATAGGTCTTCTGTCTTCAGTGCTGTCCCTCCCTTATATTTCACCAGCTCTGAATACATTGCAGTGTGAGGGGAGGCCTGTATTATACATTCCATACTGTGCAGACTAGGTGGGCCAAGCGGTCCTTATCTGCCATCAGATTCTATGTTTCTTTGTGCATAAACAGAGGGCTTCTGTCCAGTGCTGTCACTCCCATACTCCTCTCTCATGGCTACCAAGGTCTTTGTTCCAGGGAAAACTTTATGCAAAACATTCTGTGTAACAGTCACATTAATTAAGAATGTAATTTGAATAGCACTAGGTAATATTTTGCATTTATTTAGACAACAGCCATGGAATGGCAATGACACAACCCACTCAGCCATGACGGTGCAGTGGCACAAGCCACGGTCCAGAACAACCAACCAGAAAGCAGACCTTGGTGATCAAGAATCCGTTTTGGCCGGCAGCTGTAGAGACTAGCAGCGTATTTGCTGTTTTGGTCCTGTTCTGACTTGCTGATCCTGCGGACACGTTCTCCCACTCACCCAGGCCTTCTCTTTGCTCTTCTTGAAGGCCTTTTCTTTTGGTTTCCTGGTGTTTTTCTCATTTTCTTTTCTTGCCCCTCAAATGCTAATGGCTCTAAAAACAGAAGAGTCACTTGTGCTGTAATTATTTAAAAAAAAAAAAAAAAGTTCCACATCGAAAAGCACTTTATGAGGAAGGGATGCTAAGTGTAAATCAATGACTCTTAAAACACCACATTGATCTGCTGTTAAAAGTTTACAGGGGAAATGCAGAGGTAGCTGAGAGGGAGAACACAAAGAGAGGATGGGGATGACCAGGAAGAAACGAAAGGTAAGAAAGGAAGCTGAGACAGAGAGGAGAGGGGAGAGGAAGGGATAGAGATGAACAGAGAGGGGAGATAAAGGAAGAGAGAGTGGGAAACAGTAAGAGTGACAGATACAGAGGTGCAGAAAAAAAAGGAGAGTGGAGTTTTTTGCACCCATCGCTTCAGTTGGTAGGCTGTTCCATGATCCAACCACCCTCTCTGAAAAGTAAAATGTTCTCAAGTCCCTCCTGAATGCCCCCCCGTCAGCTTCTACTCATGTGCCCATGTTTTTGCCTCGCTACTCCAGCTGAATAGCTCCCCACAGTTTATCTTATTCAGTCCTTTCATGAACTTAAAGGTCGGAGAACGGGGAGTAGGTGGACTAGATGAATACAGTGATGGGGAGGGGGTATGATGGGAGCTTTTTAATGGCATATCCCCCGGTAGCCAGCCCAAGCTCGGTGGTGGCGTACTGCCGAGAAGAATCCCCCCTCTCAGAACAAGGGATCACACTGCATGGCCATGGGGTTGGGATTTTTTTTGTGTAATTACTATGGTAGCTGCATAAGTCCCTCAAGCCCACCCCCCGAGGATGCCAGCATGATGGACCGAAGTCCAGACAGAGAGTCGTGCGAGACATGGCTTCTGCCATGCACCTAACAACGCCTTCCCCTCCCAACACCACCCACTAGTCGAGACGGTGCCTAACCCTCCCAGGAGAGGAGATCTGCCCAACAGCGGCTCAACCCTGCTCCTCCCTCCCTCCCTCCCTGCCAACCGCTGATGACCTGGGCTCGTTCCCAAATCCAGGTCACCAGTGTGACACAAGGTGTGGCATCCAGCACCTCAACCCTCAGTGCCACCGGGCCAGCCCTGATGGGAGCATTTGGATAAGGGGAAACATTACAAAGCATTACTTAACACAAAGAGTGGTTAACATGGAGAATAGCCTACCTAGTAACTAAATGTGCATGTTTACACGTGTGTGGGTGTGTGCATGTGTATGTCGGGGACGGGTACCGGTGTGTATGATAAATACATTTGCTGTGGATTAGCCAGCATGATTTCCAGTTTGGGTTATATGACAGAGGCTTTACATACATTTTACAGAAACACCTGATGGGTCATCTCTGCTCACCCTCTAATGGAGAAAATTTAAATTTACTGAAGTAAGTACACATGTGGGCACACTGCAGTGGTTGTACATATATATCTATACACATACACACACTGGGCCGTACATAAAGGCACTTTACCAAGGTAATATACAAACACACACACTGAAAGCTGAACAGTCACACATTGGGCTATTCTGATGTCATAGGCATTATAAAAGCTGTTCCTAGATTGTTTTTTTAGGTTGAGTATAGTCATTGTGACATGTCGAACTTCAAGATAAATGTTTATCTGGAGGTTAGGCAGTGTGATAATTTTATCACAACCAGTATTGTATAGACATACATTTTTATGTATTTAAAGAGCAGGGAAGCTGTATCCCCTCTGTGTGCATCCCCAAAGAAAGTTTTTCCTGGAGTCTGAGTTCAGGCGCACTGCTGGAGTGGTGTGCGAAGAAGTCCCACTGGATATAATGGACCTTCGGTATGAGAGACCTCAGCATCAGTGTTGTCAGTCCTTCGCCTTTCACCAATGCCAGATCAGATTTTTGTCTCTTTTTTTAATATTTATAAATAAATAAACAGGTGTCAGCCGCAGTCGATACATATAGATTCAAGTGGCATTGAATTTGTTCGTTCAGAATTAGGTCACCATCTTAGGTGGATAAAAATCATTATAAGATTTACTCTACCATACAGCATTTTAAGCCGAGCATGAAGCGATTAAATTGAGGGCCGCTACTTAGGGTAAAGGGCCACTGTAGTGTGAAAAGACAAGTCGCCCCTTGATGGGAACTCTCTCCACGCACTGCAGGAGCTTTGGAAGGGAAGCGAGCCTGTCAGATTTGGTTTAGATGGTCTGTGCGGTGTTGTTGCTATCAGAGGAATGAGATTGCCGTCACCCAGACTCTAGCAGTCCGCGGTTTGCCAGCTTTGGGGGGGGGGGTGGAAAGCGAATGGGAGGCCTTGAATTATTAAATGTATTAACCTGTCATAGCTTATTCTAAAGCCTACATTTCTACGGTCTCCTGCATTTTTTATTGCGTGGACCTTTCCTTTCTGATATATGTGTTGTTGATTGGCTTTCCCTGTTAAAGACACAATGGAAAGGAGGGAGATGAACCCCCCCCCCACCTCGTTTAAGACTAAAGCTAGGCTAACATTTCAACAAAATTTCAACAAAAACTAATAACTAAATAAAATTGAGATCACCCTGAAAGAGGTGAACAGGAAATACTGAAAGGGACCATTTTCTTTAGAAGTATTTCCCAATTCCCTTACCCCTCATTCTGTTGCAGCCTCTTGACCTCAGAGCCCGTGGCTCAGAGGATAAGAAGTATGCCTGCTTCAGTAAGCAACCCCATCCAGCAAAGAGAGCATCATTTGTATAGGGCAGCAGGTACAAAGGGCTGCAAAGAGGATCCATGGTCAGCAGAGCAAGGCTTCTCTGGAGGACTGAAGGGGGGGGGAACATGAGGGAGACTTTCAAGTTCATGAACGGGTCCAACAATGTAAACACAGCAAGTTTATTCAAACTTGAAAACAGTGCATTCATCAGGGGACCAACAGAACATTGCAGTGCACACAAAGCCAGAGTGCAAAAATGTACATTTACTTAAATAACCAAAGGAGTTTAAAAAGGCAAAGCTATAAATAGTGGCTCACATGAAAAACCTCCAGCGCCCAATGGGGGGCCATTTGCTTGGTGGGAGAGGGGAAGGTTGAGAAAGGACATTAGGAAGAACTCCTTAAAGGGTGGGGGATGGGTGGAACAAACATCCTGACAAGGTGGGGTTCAAAAAGAATTGGCGCACATATAAAGGAGATATCGGACAGAAAGGGGAGCCATGGGGAAGGAGAGACTGGAAGGGAGGACGGAAAATAGAATGTCTCCAAATAGAGTATCATGAGACAGACCTGATGAACGGTTCAGAACATTTTCTGTCTGTCCCTTCTCTGTATTTCATCCCTCATCCCCTTTGGAGGCTGAGAACACTGCATGTACACTGCTCCACACAGTTAAAAATTAATCTAGGAAGGGCACTAAATTACACTTTTGCAGTTCTTCCTCAGCCTAAAAAGCAACAGTTGGATGAGAATTTGGAGGAAGGCACGTGCCGTCCCCCCCACCCCAGCTCTATGGGCATAACAACTCTGCGAGGATGAGATGTTAAAACAAGATCCTTTCTGCCTATCTCTGGTGACTGTATAGGCAGCAGTCAGCGATCACTTGGTGTCAAGTTGGCATTTTTTCCCCAGTCTCCTGGCCAACACTCCCCTTGTCAATAAAACCAATCCATGTAACCCATCCTCTAGAATAGACCAGGAAACAAAAATCTAGTAGCAAGAACTACAGTGCTGGCCTTAATCAATAATGGGGTCACTAGCTGAATCTGTGTGAAAATCCTCTTGTCCTTCTGTCTGTGTTGGCTACTGCTTTCAATCGGCTGGGGATGGGGTACTGCGATCTTCACCCTTTGAGACTTCTGCCCCACTTATCTATATACAGTAGCACGTATGCCGGGAAGCCAGTTAAGTAAGGCAAAGGAAACCTTTAAATAAATGCTTATTTGACGTTGCTCTCTGTCTTTCCCTTTCAAATAAGAGCAGAGCAAATGGCAGCTGCTCGCCAGGAATTGATTGCATTAATTGATATGCCAATACGGGAGCTTGTTACATCCGCCATTGGTTAGGAGCCTGACTAACAAGTCCCTTTGATCAATGGAACCAATAAAGGTTTCATCTGTTAATGAGTAACGCAGTAATTAATGTTATCTATAAACCAATTAAGCCAGCTAGCAAACCCGCTGGTTAGCACAGCAAGAAGCTGTAAGATCAGTGCCCAGATCTTTTGCTGTTGTTCGGCTCATTGGATTGGATACATAGCTGGGATGGGAAGGCAGAAGCCCTGGGAGGGTCGGCCAGGTCTCTGGGGTACAGTTGTTGCTGCCGCCCAAAAGTACATGACTAACACCTTGCATCCTGGTTTTGGTTCTTGACACAGCAATTTTCTTGTTCCTGGAGTAGCTGTTCTAGCACCCTGTTGAGCAGGTCTGACGGCACCAGGTCATCAGAGTTGGGTGTTCAAAGTAATTACATAATCCCCTGTCTAGGGTGAAGGCTCCAAGGTCTGTTTTACAGCGTACAGCTGCAGCTTCCCACCTGACCCTCCCAAAATTATAATCATGAACAGCCCAGACAGTCATAACCAGACCTAACACTTTAGGACACACCTGGAATAAAAATCTTGCTCAGTGCATCAGAACTCCCCTGGAATACCCTGCACATCTGGTGCATCAGGACTCACTTGGAATACTACTCATAATGCCTTTTATTTTTTTTTTCCACCCCAGCCACGGCTTCGCCCCTGGATTGCATGATGCCCAACGCACCCCAGCTGTGGGACATCAACCCTGCGAGTTCACCACCTCGTGGTGGGACCATACTGAGAGACAGTTCCGTACCATGGCAGGCCCGCAGAAGTTGTGCCAGGGGTCGAGTTGATCACCGAACCAGGAGGTCCTAACGCTCGAGGGGTTTTCCACTTTTTGCTGGTTCCCCCGATCCCCCAAGGACAACGGTATGCAATGGAGCCAAGGAGGCATGCGCGTGCCAAGACGTGCAGCCACTCTGGACTCCTGCTGACGTCTTTCCCCCCCACATGGTGTTCCTAACTGCACTGTCACCCATGGTCACACAGGTGGCAGTATTGCAGCGGGTATGGCAACCCTCCCTTCCCGGAGGAGGAGAGCATCCCTAGGACGCTTGATCCACCCCCCCCCCGTCCAGCCGTCCAGTGACCCAGGCTAGTTTCTGAACCCATGTCACCAGCATTGCGAGTGGTAGCCCCACCGCTGTGCCAATGGGCCGAATACTTATCATGCTCATTGTGTCAGGACTTACCTGGAATACCTATCGTACTCGGGGAATCTGGACTGACCTGGAATACTTATGCTCCGTTTAGCACTGCCTGTTTGTCTGGTACCACTCAGTTCACATTAGCCTTGCCTGTGTATCCAGAATCACTTGGTTCAGTTTAGCTCAGCCTGTGTAGGGTCAGTGAATTTCCACTTTGAAAAACGGCAGATTCCATGTTGGCCCGGTAGCACTGGATGCCTTACTCCACACTGTGACGGCAACCTGGGTTCTGGAATGACTTCGGCTCACCGGGGTGCCAGCACGGGGGGTGGGGGTGACAGCAGGATTGAGCAGTTGCTCTCCTCTCCTCTCCCAAGTGGGGGAGTCACCCACCCATAGTCCCTCTGTCACCTAATGGAGGTTCGGTGACAAGCGTAAGTGGTACTAGGTGACCGATAGGGTGGGACGTCCTGCAAGACGTGCATGCATGTGCCTCCACACGTGTACATCACGTCAGGGATACGCGGGAGTGGAACAGGAGAAAACCCAGAAACTATTAACTAAAAAAAGAAAGGCAGATTCAATTTGAAAAAAATCTTAAAATCCATTTTTTCCCCAAAATTGAGGGCAAAACTTTGGCTCATAAAGGGGGGGACTGCACAAAAAGCTGGTGCAAAGTGTGGTTACATGAATGATAAAGTGCTCAAAATAGAGATTTTACATGAAAAATTAGCTCAATTGAGTTGGTTTAAAAATAACAAATTCCATTTTTGCTTGGTTCAGTTTAGCACAGCCTGTGTGACAGGAACCTCTCGGTTCAGTTTAGCACAGCCTGTGTGTCAGGAACCTCTCCGTTCAGTTTAGCGCAGCCTGTGTCCGGACTTGCTCGGTTTATTTTAACACAGCTTGTGTTTCCTGAATCACTGTGTTCAGTTTAGCACAGCCTATGTGTCAGGAACCTCTCGGTTCAGTTTAGCGCAGCCTGTGTCCGGACTCGCTCAGTTTATTTTAACACTGCTTGTGTTTCCTGAATCACTGTGTTTAGTTTAGCACAGCCTGTGTGTCTGGAATCCCTTGGTTCAGATTAACATAGCCTGTGTGTCCTTAATGCCTCACTTCAGTTCAGCATAGTATGTCTGTCTAGAAGCGTTTAGTTTAGTTTGGCACAGCCTGTCTGTCCAGAATCATTAGACTAATTTTAGCAGAGCCTGTGTGTCCAGAATTACTGGTTCATTTTAGTGTAGCTTGTGTGTCTGGAATGCCTTGGTTCAGTTTATCACAGGCTGTGTGTCTGGAATCACTTGGTTCAGTTTATCACAGGCTGTATGTCTGGAATTCCTTGATTCACTTTAGCATAGCAGTACTGCCAGATCACGTTGGCTTTTTCCTTGTAACTCAATGGGTAATTTTCCTTGGTTTTCTTGTAGATTACACTGTTCCCTATGGAAGCCAAATAACTCGGTTTTCCTGTATAATCAGTGCAAATCTATGGGAACAGTTTCCCGGTAGATGGCTCCATTCCCCTGCAAAATACAGGACTCCCCATATAGTTGGGAGCCCTAGCATAGCATGCCTGCCTAAATTCACTCGGTTCAGTTTAGCACAGCTGGTGTGTCTGGAATCGCTTGGTTCAGTTTAGCACAGCCTGTGTATCCAGAATTGCTCAGATTAGTTTAGCACAGCCTATGTTGTCCAGAATCACTCAGTTCGGTTTAGCACAGCCGATGTGTCTGGGATCGCTTGGTTCGATTTAGCATAGCCAATGTGTCCTGGATCGCTTGGTTTGGTTTAGCACAGCTAGTAAGTCTGGAATTGCTTGGTTCAGTTTAGCACAGCCTGCGTGTCAAGAATTGCTTAGATTAGTTTAGCACAGCCAGTGTGTCCAGAATCGCTTGGTTCGGTTTAGCACAGCCTGTGTGTCCAGAATTGCTCAGTTCAGTTCAGCACAGCCTGTGTGCCTGGAATTGCTCAGTTCAGTTTAGCACAGCCTGTGTGCCTGGAATTGCTCAGTTCAGTTTAGCACAGCCTGTGTGTCCAGAATTGCTCAGTTCAGTTTAGCACAACCTGTGTGCCTGGAATTGCTCAGTCCAGTTTAGCACAGCTTGTGTGGCTGGAATCACTCGGGTCAGCTTAGCACAGCTTGTGTGTCTGGAATCGCTCAGTTCAGTTCAGCACAGCCTGTGTGACTGGAATTGCTCAGTCCAGTTTAGCACAGCTTGTGTGGCTGGAATCACTTGGGTCAGTTTAACACAGCCTGTGTGTCTGGAATCGCTCAGTTCAGTTCAGCACAGCCTGTGTGCCTGGAATTAGTTTAGCATTGGCTGTGTGTCCGGAATCATGCGGTTCAGTGTAGCACAGTCTGTATGTCCAGAATCACTCTGTCCAGTTTAACAGTGTGTGTGTCTAGAAGTCACTGGCCCCTCTGCTAAGGCACATGTTGCTTTCCTGTCTAAAACAATATAAGGAACCTTGATACTCTGAAGGTCATAATCTAAAGATGTAAAAGGCAGACCTGAGTAATCCTGCAGATCTTCATATTGGGTGGGGTGGGTGGGGGACTGGAAATCAGCCAGTACTGCATTTCTTCAAATTTTTTCTTGTCCAGACATAATGACAGCAAGAAGCGTGTGAGTTTAATATCTGTGTCTGTGATTTTTGTGGTGTGCTTCCAAAGTTAGAACATGGATGTTATTCCTGTAGTAGTGATTGGGGGTGGAATGGGAATGCAAGTTCTTCAAACTGTTATCTGCACCCCACCAACACACACACACAAAAGGGCTTTGCAGTTTTCCATGGACTGTACAGTGTGTGCTATGACTGTCATCCTGTTCCCCCACCCACCCCCACCGCGTGCTCTCTCGCTGTCTCTCTCTCTCTCTCTGTTAGATGTTGGGCGGTGTGTGTGAATTCTGCTCTTTGCTAAGTCTGGACAATTCCCATCAGTGCGCTGCATTTCTACAGGCTGTGCTGCTCCTGCCCGCCTCAGACATGGCAGCCTGCCAATGCTGGAACTAAACACTGGAGTGACGTTCAGTGACTAAGCAGAAGAGAGATTTTTTGGGGTGGGGGCGGTTGAGTGAACATTGAAATAAGCCAAGCCGTTCCCAACAAGGGAGACATCACTGCCGACCGCCTGCTCAGGACTTTCCTTTTGAATTGTTCGGTATTGACCCTGCGGGACCCCTTGTGGGTTCCCTAATTGAAAATTAATACCAGATCAATGCCGTGGGCAATTTGCATATTGATCATAAACAAGTATGAAGGCGCCAAGTGTGCAGTGGATCAATGGGGGCCCTTCAAACAGCCGAAGCTGCAGTCCGTCATGTAGTACAGCGCTGTGCAAAGGTTAATGACTTCGGCTAGTTAAATAACTCTTATTGGGTTGAAATCAAGGGGGGTTTAGTGGCACAGTACTTACTCCTTCCATTGTTAAATTAACTTGTCACAGAAGTCATCCAGAAAGGAAGAAAATAAAACAAGAAGTGTGTGTATGTGTGCGTGCGTGCGTTTGTTCATGCTGTACTTAACACTTGGGTGCGTTTTTATTCGTACGTTATGTGTGCCTAGTGTGGGTCATTGAGTCTACAGGTGAGTAGTACATTTGTGAGACATTGTCCGGGGAGATGCGTCTTTGTATACATGGGTGCGGTTCAGTACAGTATTTGTGTCGGTGTGTGTTTCAGTACCTGCTTAAGGGGGAGTACACTAGTTGCACACTCTTGTGAAAGGTAGTGTGTGTACCTGTTCTATTTGTGCATCTGTGTGCTTGTTTGAGAGTATGTGTATGGACTCTGTGGGTGGGTGTTTACAATTTGCATGTATTTCTGACTGTGCTTGTCAGTGGTGGGTGCGTGCGGGTGCTCAAATATGTAATCTGAAGGTGTGCAGGATTAAGGCTATCTATCCCTGGGGTTTGCACACTACGCACTGTCTTAGTGGTGTGTGTGTGATGGGAGGTACAGATTTTGTGTCCTCACAACCGGCAGCCTGAGAAAGATGCCAGTATAGCTGTAAACATCGGCTGTTTATCCTGATAACACATAAGCCATTTGTCTTAAATATAAATTTTTATTTTTTTCACAAACAGTTTATTTGCTAAGGAAAGCTCAGCTGAGATGCAGTATCTTGTATTCTGTGAGGCCCAGCATTTGTCCACTTTTGCAACAGGGTGAGGTATAGAGATTTTCTCTTACGCCCACTTACACACAAATGGGCAGACTAGGTGGGCCCTATGGTCCTTATCTGCCGACAGATTCTATGTTGCTCAGGATCACACAATGAGTTTGTGGCTGTGGTGGGATTTGAACCTGGGTCTCCTAGCTCCCGGGCCTGTGTGCTAGCTACTAGACCAAGCTGCCTCTTATATCCCTTTACTACAGGAATATTTACTTCAGTCCCAGCTTTCATGTAAGTGATGATCCATTGCCCAAGGTGTTTAGAACAGGGACTCTTCATTGAGTCGCTGGAAAATCAAATATTTATTTTATTCCTTTGGTAACCAGGTAAGGCCCACTAGGCACAAGTGCCTGTTTTCAGGTGCAGCCTGGGAGCACAGGGGAGGGTAAGTGACTTGCTCAGAGTCGCACAGTATGCAAGTGGAGTTTGTGGGAATCAAACCCAGGTCTGCTGTATGTACCATGTTCATTCACAGCTCGTTACTCTAACCTCTAGGCTATACTACCAACCCAAATGAAAGGAGTGTGTGTGTGTGTGTGTGTGAGTGTGATTGGTGAGGCTCTAAAAATAGTACCTCTGGTGCAGGGCTGTTTGTAGGGGACTGTGTGTGTGTGTGTGTGTGTGTGTGTGTATGTAATTGAAAGGGTTGTAGGGTGTGGCTCTATTATGCTTGGAGCAGGCCCTGACGGTGGCAAAAACCACCAAATGCTGTCGCTATATAAAGCGTGGAGTGTTCAGCACCAGTGTATAATTACAGAGAAGGTATAGTGCTGTTTTATTTAAAAAGAATTACTTCTGCTTTATGAATAAAGACCGCAGCAGAACTTCTGTTTTCCTTTCTGCCCTGCCCAAAGTGGGGGCCAGACCTGTGGTAATTCCATCTTCAAGAACTGCGACAGTTGCCCCCTCACGCCCCCTGCTGGGGCTCTACTGGCCACGTTTCAACACTGTATCCATCTTGTGTTGGTTCCAATAAGAACAGTCAGCAGTACATTTCCTGTAAATGGGAACACTTGTGGTTATTCTACTACAAGAAAGACCACATACATGTTTAGTCCTTTTATTACCTGTGTATCATGCAACATGGCACGTTCTCTCCCTCGATCTGCTCTGTCTGGTCACGAAATCCTGTGCTCCGACCATCTCTCTCATTGTCCATTCCTTGTTTTTAGTCATGTGCTCTATCCGTAGGGCTGCCAGTCTCATTGTGCAAGCCCACAAACAGAACAAACTTAGTTGAAGCAGAGATCGGAAAATATGCCCGTCTGTGTGATTTGATCAGGTTGTGTGGGATAGTTCACTGGAGTGCCACCTGGAATGAACAGGATAATTGAACCACAGAGACCAGACCAGCATGAAGTCACAAGGGCATAAAAATGGTAGTGAGTCACAGAGATACTGTAGTGAAAGAGAATTTTCCTAACCTACATGGTCACTGTAGACACTAGTTGATCTTTTTTTTTTTTTAACCAGGAGAGAGACAATAAGCTGCAAGATTGTTTACAGGTGCGACCTGGGAGCACAAGGAAGTTAAGTGACTTGCTCAGGGTCAAACAGTATGCAAGTGGGGGCTGTGGTATTCAAACCCAGGTCTCCAGATTTGCAGATCTGAGCCTTAACCACTGCGCTATACTGCCTCCTAAATCTAAATCTGATCTACCGTACCCCCCCCTTTCCATTATGATTCCCTTGTACATATCCCATGCATTCTTGAACCCCACCACTGTTTTCCTCTTCGCCACCTCCACTGGAAGGCTATTCCAGGAATCCACCACTCTTTCTGTGGAGAAGTACTTCCTCACATCTCTCCTGAATCACCCCATCACCCCCCCCAGCTTCATAACATGTCCTCCTATTCTTGAGCACCTTTTCTTCTGAAAAATACTTCCTTCCTTTACCTTATTGACCCCCATAAGGTATTTAAGGGTCTCTATCATATGCACCCTCTCCCTCATCTATTCCAGGGTGCACACACTGAGGTCCTTTAGTCACTCCTCATAGGGCTTTTGATGCAGACCCTGCACCATTTTAGTTGCCTTCCTCTGGACCGCCTCCACTCTGTCTATATCCTTCTAGAGATGTGGTCTCCAGAACTGGACACAGTACACTAGGTGGGGTCTTACCAGCAATGTATGCAGAGGGAACACCACTTCCCTCTTTCTGCTGATGATACCCCCCTCCCTGTGCACCCCAGCATCCCACTAGCCCTCCCACTGCCTTGTTGCACTGCCTAGCCACGTTTAGGTCAGCCGATATGATTACCCCCCGGCCTCTCTCCTGCTTGGGGGTTGTCAGTACCACTCTACCCTCTTTGTACTCTGTCCCTTGGTTTCTGTGCCCTAAGTACATTATTGTGCCCTTTTTTGCGGTGAAACCCAGCTGCCATACTGTTGACCACTCCTCTAGATTTCTCAGGTCTCTGCTCATCCTTTCCACCCCTCCCAGAGTGTCCACCCTATTGCAGATTTTGGTGTCATCTGCAAAGAGGCAGACCTTCTCTTCTAGCTCTTCTGCAATATCACTTATAATAACTTTAAAGAGGACTGGTCCCAGCACTGATCCCTGAGGCACCCCGCTGGTCACCCTCCCTTCCTCAGAGTGAACTCCATTTACCACCACCCTCTGTCACCTATCCCCTAACCAATTTCTTATCAAATTTACCACCTTTTGACCCACTTCTAAGCTACTGAGCTAGCTTACTAGTCCCCTATGCGGAACGGTGTCGAAAGTCGTACCAAAATCTAGGTAGGCAACATCCACTGCTCCACCCTGATCTAAATCCTTTGTCACCTGTCAAAGAAATCTATCAGACTTCATTCGACATGACACCCCCCCCCCACCCGTGAAACCGTGCTCACTCAGGTCTTGTAACCCACTGGATTCAAGATATTCCACAACCTTTCCTTCAACAGTGATTTCATTAACTTTCCCACCACTGATGTCAGACTGATTGGCCTATAATTGCCACCCTCCTCCCTTCTGCCACTTTTGTGCAGTGAAACTATATCTGCCCTCATCCAGTCCTCTGGAACCACTCCTGTTTCCAGTGAGCTGTTAAACAGAATTGTCAGAGGTGCAGCCCCTGTTTGCCTGAGTTCCCTGAATACCCTTGGATACACCACATCTGGCCCCATTGCTTTGTCCGCCTTTAGATTAACAAGTCCCTTCAGGACACTTCCCTCCAAAAAAGATCTAGTGTCCACCTCCGTCCCTCCAAAGCTTCTGTTACTTTTTTTGTAGCCACTTCCTTTCTCCTTCCTCTGTGAACACTGAACAAAAGTATTAGCTCAGGATGTCTACCTTTTCCTGGTCCCTCTCTGCACAGTCCCAACCCCACTTCCCTTTTTAACCTTACAGTCCCACCCCTGGTCTTCCTCTTTTCACTTACATACTGAAAAAAATGTCTTGCCCCCTTTTGTTACCTCCTGGGCTATTCTCTCTTCAGTTTGTGCCTTTGTGCTCCTTACTGCTTTCCCTGCTTCCCTCTGTTTCCCAGATACACGTCCTTGTCCTCCTCCTTTTGTGTCACCTGATACTTTCTGAATGCTACCCTTTGAGCCTTTACCTTTTCAGCCACCTCTTTTGAGAACCATGGTGGTCTGCTTTTCCTCTTGCTTTTGCTCCCTTGTTTGATGCAGAGGTTTGTTGCCTTTACTATGCTCCCTTTTATCTTTGCCCAATGTTCCTCCACCCCAACCAAGCCATCACCCCCACCAGGTCATGCTGAGACATTCACCCATCTTTCTAAAATCTGCCCTCCTGAAGTCCAGGAGCCTTGCCCTTGTGTGGTTTGATTCCACTGCCATTCTTATAGTGAACCACACAGTACGGTTATCATGGTCCCCTGGTGGCCTCCCATCTTGACATCTGGAACACTGTCCCTGTTAGTAATTTCAGGGGTCCATCCAGCACTGCCCATCATGACTGGGTTCCCTGACTAGTTGCCTGAGGAATGCTCCCTGCAGAGAGTCCAGTATGTCCCTGCTTCTAGCTGGAGTCGCTGTTGGGAGGCTTCAGTTTGCATCTGGCAGGTTGAAGTCCCCCACCAGCAGCACCTCACTCTTTTCTGCATTGTGCCAGTGGCTTCCACCACTACCTTATCTAATTCCTCCCACTGCACTGGAGGTCTGTAGATCACTTCAGTATGAATAGTGGCTCTGTTCCCCATTTCCAGAGTGACCCACAGTACCTCTGCCTCCCCGTATTCCCTGTATCTCTATCGCTTTTATGTTTTCCCTCACATAAAGCAGCACACCTCCTCCTTTCCTTACCACCCAGTCCTTTCTGAACAGAGTATAGCCTGGTATGGTCATGTCCCAGTCATAGTTTTCAGTGCAGCATGGTTCAGTAGTGACCGCAGTACCCAGGTCAACCTCTGCCGTGATGGCCTCTAGGTCTGGAATCTCATTTCTTAGATTTCTAGCATTTCAACACATGGCCTTCCGGATTTTATTTCCACTTCACTTGTAGCCCCTTTTGTTTCCTTTTTGCCCTCATTCCCCCCCTCTCTTTTTAATGCTCCCATTCCTTTCCCCTTTTATGTCTACCACCCTGCTTCCTTTATTAATTTGCACCTGGGGCATTCCTCTCCCATTGGGTTCTCTTTCCAGGTCTACTTTAGCCTGTGGGTGGAGGGGACAGTTTCTGACTCCCCTGTTCCTTCCGTGAAATTACTGGAGAAGAGAGAGGCTGTAGTGAAATCACAGGGCTGAGAGAAGCAGCAGTGAAACTGCAGTGGTCGTGAGTTACAGTAGTATAACTGCTGATGGTAGAGAGAGGCTGTAGTGAAATCAGTGGTACACACAAGCAGTAGTGAAATTGCAGGTCGTAGAAAGAGAAGGAGGTGGTAGTGAAATTAGAAGGGGTAGAGAGAGGCTGTAGTGAAACCACAGGTGATAGGCTAAAGTGAAATTGCAGGGATCAAGATGGGCTGTAGTGAAATCACATGGATAATGGCTCTAGTGAAATCACAGGCAGAAGAGAGGCTGTACTGAAATCACAGAAAGATGCTATAGTCAAATTACATTGATACAGAAACTAGTGAAATCATAGGGGTAGAGGTCAGCTGTAGTGAAATGATGGATAGTCTTTAGTGAAATCACAGGGATCAGAGAGGCGATAGTGAAATCACAGGTGGTAGAGAAGTGAAACTGCAGAGAAAGTCTTTAGTGAAATCACAGTTGAAGAGAGAGACTGGTGAAATCCTAGGGGTAGAGAGAAGCTGTAGTGCAATCACTTGGGTAGAGAGAGGCTGTAGTGAAGTCACTGGACTATAAAGACTCTACAGTGTAGAGAGATTGTAAGGGGGAAGCACTCACAGGTATTTAGCCAGGAGGGAAATCACGGTTAAAGATCTTGCAAGTATGACAGACAGGAGTTGCAATGCAATACTGCATGGAGATGCAGAGACGTAGTCTCAGGTGTGGATTCAGCAGTAAGCTACAGGGTTAGGGTTTGTAGTAAAATCTCAGATATGTCATACAGTGTATATAACATACTGTGGTACCACATGTACAGTAGTAAAATCTCAAGTAATATATCATGTAGTGTATATAACGTATCGTGGTACCACATGTAGTAAAATCTCAAGTAATATGTCTTGCAGTGTATATAACGTATCGTGGTACCACATGTAGTAAAATCTCAAGTAAAAGTAATATATGTCATGTAGTGTATATAACGTATCATGGTACCATGTGTAGTAAAATCTCAAATAATATATGTCATGTAGTGTATATAACATATCATGGTACCATGTGTAGTAAAATCTCAAGTGATATATGTCATGTAGTGTATATAACGTATCATGGTACCATGTGTAGTAAAATCTCAAGTGATATATGTCATGTAGTGTATATAACGTATCGTGGTACCACATGTAGTAAAATCTCAAGTAATATGTCATGCAGTGTATATAACGTATCGTGGTACCATGTGTAGTAAAATCTCAAGTAATATGTTATGTAGTGTATGTAACGTATCGTGGTACCACAGGAGTTAACATGCTAGCCGTGCCTGCCTCTTCAGCACCTCTGGCAGGGTCCATGAGGCCGTCTGCATCTGATTACTTCATTAGACGGTCTTTCATTGACTTGGCTGTAGCATGCTGATGAACTGAGTCTGGGACAGCAGCACATAATTGAGAGGAATAAATTCTTATCACAGGCCATGCTGGATTCAGAAGGAAGCAAACACACTCTCTGTCTTTCTTACCGCCCTCTCTGTCTCTCTCTCTCTCTACCATATATATATATGTAACCCCCCTGCAAATGGGGGTTCCCAAAAGACTTCCAGGAGCTTGCTTGAATGCTCTAAGCCTGAATGGTGTTTGGCATTTAAGCCATTTATCAGTGAGTGTTTTTAGAGCCTCTGGTACTGTCTCTTTAAGAGCTGTCTGCTTGCAGACATAATTAGTTTGTATGGGGGGACTGTGTGCTTCTCTGAGTACCACTCGAGCTGCTGCCAATTCACTTAATTTTGCAGTCACTAGGAGTGCAAAGGGAACCTATCTGAAAGATGTAACTGTTTACCAGAAATTATTTAGAGTAATAATGAAATTACAGTTTGTCTAACCTGCTTTCTTTGCAGTCAGAACTGTGTCTGCTAGTTCCCATTCTAGTTTTGAACTGCTGAACTGGACCAATCAGTGTGGGTAAGCTAGCTCTAAAATGGTGCCTTGGACGAATCAGAACTTGGACTCATAATCTGAGCCAGCCACAAGAGGATTGTATGGGCAGTGACTCTGGGAGATGTAGTTTAGACTTCAGTGCCTTTTTGGACCAACAGCAGCAGTCTATTGTGAGTGACAGCCAATCCAGTCAAGAACTGGGAGGAACTCAAAGGAAGTGCCCGGTTTCGTCAGTTGGAGTTCAGTTGAGCTTTGGCAGTGAAGAAGGAAGGAGCCCTGTACTTTTTCAGTGTGCAGTTTTAGTCAAACAACGTGTGTAAGGCCCAGAGTTCCGGTCTGCAGCTTGTTAGGACTGAATCCGTCCTGTGAAAAGAATCAAAGGATCTCTGAAGACTAGAAACCAGGCTCACCCTGTAGAAGACTGGAGGAATTGCTGAAAATTACACTCGGTCTGTCAGGAACTGAATCTGCTGTGTGTTCTCCTGGGTATTGTGCAGTAATTGCGATCGGGATACAGATGCAGCCTGCCTGGTATAGTGCTTTCTTTTATATGGATGTGTGAAGAGGTTTGTGTACCTCAAGTGAGCCCTGCTGACATTGAAGGACCCTATCTTATTTGGAGGTCGTGAGTACTAATTCAGGGTCGCTCCCTGTTGAATTGCCACATTAAATCCAAATGGAATTACTGTACTGCTGACTGTTTAATTCTCCTTTTCTCTGTGTGAAAGGGCCCCTACCAGCTGCCACGGTTTGGACTAGCCACTAGGGCTTGGGCACCAGGGACAGTAACTGATAGGGATAGGCCTGTGCACAGAGCCATAGGTAGATTATTAGAGTGATAAGCTAATTAACCTGATTTCCCCTGTCCTTGTTATATCCCCTAAATAAATCAGAGCTGCTTGTTTCAGCAAAGTTATACTGCCTGAGGTATTTGTCTATGTTAAAGTACTGTACTGTGATTGTTGCACTGTATCTCATTTCACAGGAGGTCCCAGTGCGGAACCAGACCTGGGGTAAGTGTATACTGTGAAGGTAATTCTGATATATTGTGTGGGCCACTAGTGGGAAGAAAGGGGGTTGCAGTGTCCCAGAGGGCTGTGACCAAGTTAGTTTAACTATTGCAAACCCTGACCTCTGGGTGGAGGCACCTGCCATTGGATCCAGGCCCTCAACCTGTTAGTGGCAAATCAGGCAGGGGTAGTAGCCCCTGGGATAGCGCCATCTAGGGGTTACATCTTGGAGGCTCACCGCTGGGATTGTGTGTCCTAGTGGCCATATTTACGAACCACTGTTAAGAAAAAATGGGTACCCTGACAGAAGTGGCTGTGCACCGGCTGGTGGAGTGGTGTACTGGGGAGGAGATCGACCCCCAAAATGCTATGCTTATCCTGGACATCCCCTGGGTATCACACACGGACACTGTGCAGGAGTACTTTCCAAGGTGGAAGGTTTACAAAACCCTGTGGTGGTGGTCGGCATGCTAATCTGCTCACCCACACTTTCCTGGCCCTAGTAGAGTTTAAGGATCCCATAGATAACTCCAAAGTGCCACAGACCATTACCCCAGAGGGAGCCCCTACTGCTTGGAGAGTGATAACTATGACAGTAAAGACCCGGGGAATCAGCCCCCACCACTATCTGAAACTTTTGAGGAGAAATTTGCTGAATGGTTGCTGGGAGAGGGGAAAACTGTGGAGGACTTGAAGAAACTATTCTTGCCACCTGGGGGTGTTCCTCCCCCAACACCCTCTCCTGCTCCAGTGCCCGTAATGGTGGCTGAACCAATGCAGACTCCTATTTCTGCACCTGTCATTAGTCACGACTCTTACCGAAGGTTGAGGATCTTCTCTGGCACCCTCCCCACCCCCCAAGGGGAGGATGACTGGGAGACCTGGATAGACTATGTTGCCCCCCAAGTGCTAGAATGGCAATGCTCGGAAGGCGAAAAGCGAAAGAGGGTTAGTGAGAGCCTCCGAGGTCCTGCCCTGGCTACCATCCGTGCTAAACGGGCCAGTAACCCTGAAGCGACTGCACAGGCCTATCTTGAGGCCTTGGAGAATGTGTATGGGAGCCCAGATTCTGATGAGGACCTATGGTGGAGAGTAAGAAATGCACAACAGTACCAAGGGAGTTGTTGTCTGTGTATGTCTCTCGGCTGGAAAAATTGTTGCAAGAATGCCTCAGAAAGGGTAGTTTGCCAGCGATTGAACTAGACCGAACCAGACTGGACAGAATCCTTAAGTCTGCCCCTTCTCAGAACTGCTGTTGCTTCAGTTACGCCTGGCAAATCGACTGGAACTCCCACCCTCCTATGATGAGTTAATGAGAGAAATTCGAGGAGTTGAGAAAAGGCGACCTCGGGAGGTACCTGCACCAACAGCTGTGGCTACGACCGGTGACTGAGGGTGACCCATCAAGTGAAGTTCAGGGGCAGAGGTTGACAGTCAATGAGTGCTCTGACAAGGAAAAGATATGCCACAATGGGGCGAACTGTTGAGAGAGATCCGGGAATTCAAAACAGTCCTTTATGAAGGCCACGCCTGCAAGTACGGGCCCTGACCTATATCCGACTGCATCTGCTATGGGGTGGGGTACCCACCATGTATCTCCTGCTGATAACAGCTCCAAACTCAATTCCTTGACCATGGAAGTGCAGAAACTGACGAGATGTCTCCAAATGCTTATCACACAGAGACAGAGATGGCACCCAGGTTTCCAGTTAGTAATACCCCGCCTGGCTCCCAGTGTGCGCCTCGCCAGCTCAAACTCCAGAAAGTATGTTTTGCTATAATTGTGGGAAAGATGGGCACATGAAAAGGGAATGCCAGTCCCAAAAGACACTGACAAAGTTGCATATAGGCTACAAGGAGAGCTTGGAGAAGAAATCAGTGGTTAAGAGGTGCGACATGATCCCAGTGAGGGCACCAAAATGCTAATTCACGTCCTTTGTGGCAAGGTCAGTTGCCCAGGCCCCACTACCGCCTCTCCAGACTGGTCCAGAATAGTGGGTCCTCCATGGAGACCACTGTAAAGGTGAATGGAGTGTCTACAAGAGCTGTATTAGACAGTGGCTCCCAAGTGACAATTATGTTCCAGGATTGGTATCAGAAGCATTTGGTCAGAAGTACCCTTACAACCATTAGAAGGACTGCATGTATGGGGTTAAGTGAGAAGGCCTACCCTATTCGGGTATATCCGAATTTGGCTGTCTTTCCCACCTCCGTGGCTGGAGTGGCCGAACAAGTAGAGACCCTAGCCTTAGTGTGTCCCCCACTGGACTGTATGATGGTGTCCCTTTGTTGATTGGAACAAATGCTCATATGTTCAGAAGGCTGGCACAGTTGTGTTATGAAAAACAGGGTCAAAGACTAGTAGAGCTTTAAGAGTTCGGCTTTAATTAAGAAGGCCTATGAGGCACAGAGAGATGCTGAAAAACAGAACCAGAGGAACCGGTCGAATTGTATGGAAGAAGGATCCTGAGTCTCTGATCCTGGCGCCAAATGCCCAGTGTACCTTACAGGAGAGGTCCGTATCAGAAAGGATGTTAAGAATAAAATATTAATGTTGGATGCACCAGGCGATGGAAAATTGCCAGAGGGACTGCTGGTCAAGCCTAGTATTTTGCCTGAGCCCATGCTTATGCCAGAAGGGTAATGGTCCAAGTTCATAATGTGTCTGAAAGAGACATTGAGTAAACAGAGGTTGCATCCTGGCTAATGTGCATTGTGCAGACACTGCAGTGCTACCCAGCAGCAAGAGTTCAAGGAAGAATGACAGAGTAACGCCTGACTTGTTTGATTTCGGCGACTCCCCGCTGCCAGCTGAATGGAAAGTGAGGATCAGTGAGAAGCTTGCCCAGAGAGACCAGGTGTTTTCTTTAAAGGAATGGGATGTAGGATGCGTGCAAGGAGCTGAGCACAATATCCGGCTGCATGACGAAAGACCATTTCGTGAGAGGTCTCGGCGCCTGGCACCTGCTGACATAGATGATGTGAGACGGCATCTGCAAGAGATGTTAGCTGCTGGTGTAATACAAGAATCCAGAAGCCCTTATGCTTCCCCATTGTGGTAGTGAGGAAAAGAATGGAACAGTAAGGATGTGTGTGGATTATCGACCTTAAACCGCGGACTATCCTGATCAGTACACAATGCCCCGCATTCAGGATGCTTTGGACTGCCTAAACGGGAGCAAGTGGTTCTCTGTGCTGGATCTCCGCAGGGTACTACAGATCCCGGATGGCCCCAGAGGACCGTGGAGAAGACGCCTTTATCTGTCCGCTTGGCTTCTATGAATTCATGAGGATGCCTCAAGGATTTCAGGTGCCCCAGCCACTTTTCAACGATTGATGGAGCGTGCAGTGGGGACATGAACTTACTAGAGTGCCTGGTATACCTAGATGATGTTATTGTGTTTGGCAGCTCACTGGAGGAACATGAGAGCAGATTATTTAAGGTATTGGACCGACTGGAGGACTTTGGCCTTAAACTGTCCATTGATAAGTGTCAATTCTTTCAAACATCAGTAAAGTATGTGGGACACATAGTATCCACCGAGGAATAGAGACCGACCCAAGTAAAGTTGAGGCCTTGACCACCTGGCCACAGCCCAAAATCTAAAAGAACTGCAAAGATTCCTGGGATTCTGTGGTTATTATCGGCGCTTCATCAAGGACTATTCAAGAGTGATCCGCCCTTTACTTAACCTTACTCAAGGGTATCCCCAACCCACAAAAATACCAAAAGTCAGCGTCCTCAAGACTGAAAGAGTGTATTTTCATCCAGTGAAGTATTTGGGACCCGCTGGACTCTGATTGTGAGACTGCTTTTCATGAGATCATATATCAACTTACCCATGCTCCAGTGCTGGCCTATGCCGATCCAAGAAAACCTTCGTCCTGCACACTGATGCTAGCTTGCAAGGGTTGGGGGCTGTGTTGTACCAAGAGCACGAGAATGGCCTGAGACCAGTGGCCTTTGCCAGTAGAAGCCTGACCCCATCCAAAAGAACTATCCTGTACATAAGTTAGAGTTCTAGCTTTGAAGTGGGCTATTGTTGACCAATTCCATGAGTACTTGTATGGGGCTAAAATACTAGTAAAACTGACAATAATCCTTTGACCCATGTGCAGACCTCAGCTAAGTTGGATGCCACTGGCCATAGGTGGCTTTCTGCATATCTACATATGACTATGCTCTCGAATACCGAGCAGGTCTGAACCACATAGATGCTGATGCTCTCTCCGGAGGCCTGTTCCCCAGAATGATTGGGTCCGATTGGCAGAACCTGACATTCGGCACTCTGCCGGAAGTTTGACAGGGAGGAACAAATGTCCACGGACGCAGTGGACTGCATGGTGGATTGCTTGGGACCCTCTGAGAATTGCATACCTGCTGCTTATTGCCACTTTTCTGCAATAGACATTGGTGCACTGCCTCAGCTGGACAATGACAGTATTCACGGGGCTCAACTCACGATCCCATGATCAAAGCAGCTTTAGAAGCCCTCTATGCAGGAAAAGATGTGTCCAAATTACGCCCACTGATTTGAGAACTGCACTGTTATACAAAGAAGGTCCTAAGTTGAAACTGATCAATAAACTGTTATACAGAGAAACAGTAGACAGAGGGGACAAGTAGACAAACAACAACTAGTGCTGCCCACTGCCTTCGAGACTCAGTACTGAGGTCCTTGCACAACCACATGGGGCACCTTGGTATAGACAGAACACTTGACTTGGTGAGATCCAGATTCTATTGGCCTAAGATGGGGGCTGATGTGGAGCAACACATTCGAACTTGTAGTCGCTCTTACAGAGGAAAGCTTTGACCCAGAGGGCTGCCCCTTGTTAACATCACCACCAGTGCACCCATGGAGCTGGTCTGTATTGATTTCTGAGTTTGGAGTCAGATCAAAGAAATATCAGTAATGTGCTGGTGGTCACTGACCATTTCACGAGATATGCCCAAGCTTTCCCCACGAAGACCAGAAAGCATCCACTGTGGCCAAAGTACTTGTAGAAAACTTTTTGTTCACTATGGGGCTCCACAAAGAATCCATTCTGATCAAGGGAGAGACTTTGAGAGTCGTCTGATCAAAGAGATGCTTTCTCTGTGGGGAGTGCGAAAGTCCAGAACCACTCCTTACACCCCAGGGGACCCACAGCCTGAACGTTTCAACCGTGACTTCATAGATATGCTAGGCACCCTGCACCAAAGGACAAGCCTAGATGGAGCCAAACAAATTAGCACCCTGGTACATGCTTATAACTGCACCAAAGTGATGCCACTGGATTCTCCCCTACCGCCTGATGTTTGGAAGAGAAGCTCGACTACCAGTAGATGTGTGTTTTGGGGTCTCCTGATGGGGTTCAAGCTGACAACTATTTACAGTATGTGCAAAAGTTAAAGGCCCAGCTAACTCATGCGTACCAACTGGCTCAAACCATGGCTGCCAAAAGAAATCTGGCCAACAAAGAAAGGCATGATAAAGGTGAAAGCACAGGAACTCCAGGAGGGAGATCGGGATTGCTAAGAAATCTGGGACTGCATGGCAAGCACAAGATTGCTGACCGATGGTACCATCTCCCTCACATTGTAGTGGCAAACTAGATGATCTGCCAGTGTACAAAGTAAGGCCTGAGAATAATTCAAAAGATGTAAAAACAATACATAGAAATCATTTACTGCCCATTGGACAAATCTTAATTGAGTCTGAGCCCCTAGAAGATGCCCTCTGGACCAGTGACTAGAGCTGCTGCTAAGAAAAGATCAAGAAAGTCTGCACCTACAGAAGCAAAGTTAAAGTGTTCCCTCCACAAGTCTCAGTTGAGCATGACTGTCAGTCCATATCGGAAGAAAGTGAGAGTGACTTTGAATACTATCCTTCTTACGAACTGAGTCAATTGTTTCGGGCAATCCCTAGTCAATACTGGAGACAAAGCTGGACCTTCTGGACTGTCTAAGCCCCCAGCTTCATCCCTGGAGCCAATGCTCCCAGAAAGTGAAGTGCAAAGCATCAGATCAGATGAAATGGAATCATTGTGCATGGTTGAACTGTTTGAGCTTTCAGGGAGGAAAATGATAGATTGGGGCAGACTGGTGATACACCGAACAAGAAGAGTATTTTGAGTGCCCTGACAGTCCACTGCCAGTGTCCGAAAGCTCTCCATGCGAGCCAAATGTTGTGGACTCAGAAACTGTAACTCCTGGAGCTGAAAGTGCCCCAAGTTCTAGCCTCTCTACCCCATGGAGACTCCCCTGACAAGTGAGGACAATGCTGAAAATGAGGCTCAGAGTGCAGAGACTATAACAGTTCCCCTAGAAAGACTGGTCGAGCTTAAAGCCTGTGGTGCACCTCAGTTATGATTCACTTGGGGGCCTGTGGACTTGCCTCTCAATGTTGTCCAAAAGGAGTGTATGTGTCCCGAGCTCATTGCCCAAACTGAGCATCAGTGCTAACTCAAGTTACTTGTGTTGCCCTCTAAGTATGGTGCCTTGCCCCATCCAGCCCCAAGGTAACTGATAGGGAAGGGCCCTCTCTTCAGGTTTCATGTACAAGAGGTAATAACTTGAGTTATGGTACAATGTATGTAATACTGTGTAAAGAGTGACGACTGCAATGTTTCAGAAATGTGTTCTTGGTAAAATGATATATTGACTGATGATTACATATGGCGCCTAATGCAAATGTATATGGTTGCAGTTGAAACTTATGGGGGTACTTGCTTGACGCGGACGTCAAGCTTTCCCAGGCCAGGAAGGGTGTAACCCCCCTGCAAATGGGGGTTCCCAAAAGACTTCCAGGAGCTTGCTTGAATGCTCTAAGCCTGAATGGTGTTTGGCATTTAAGCCATTTATCAGTGAGTGTTTTTAGAGCCTCTGGTACTGTCTCTTTAAGAGCTGTCTGCTTGCAGACATAATTAGTTTGTATGGGGGGACTGTGTGCTTCTCTGAGTACCACTCGAGCTGCTGCCAATTCACTTAATTTTGCAGTCACTAGGAGTGCAAAGGAACCTATCTGAAAGATGTAACTGTTTACAGAAATTATTTAGAGTAATAATGAAATTACAGTTTGTCTAACCTGCTTTCTTTGCAGTCAGAACTGTGTCTGCTAGTTCCCCATTCTAGTTTTGAACTGCTGAACTGGACCAATCAGTGTGGGGTAAGCTAGCTCTAAAATGGTGCCTTGGACGAATCAGAACTTGGACTCATAATCTGAGCCAGCCACAAGAGGATTGTATGGGCAGTGACTCTGGGAGATGTAGTTTAGACTTCAGTGCCTTTTTGGACCAACAGCAGCAGTCTATTGTGAGTGACAGCCAATCCAGTCAAGAACTGGGAGGAACTCAAAGGAAGTGCCCGGTTTTTGTCGGTTGGAGTTCAGTTGAGCTTTGGCAGTGAAGAAGGAAGGAGCCCTGTACTTTTTCAGTGTGCAGTTTTAGTCAAACAACGTGTGTAAGGCCCAGAGTTCCGGTCTGCAGCTTGTTAGGACTGAATCCGTCCTGTGAAAAGAATCAAAGGATCTCTGAAGACTAGAAACCAGGCTCACCCTGTAGAAGACTGGAGGAATTGCTGAAAATTACACTCGGTCTGTCAGGAACTGAATCTGCTGTGTGTTCTCCTGGGTATTGTGCAGTAATTGCGATCGGGATACAGATGCAGCCTGCCTGGTATAGTGCTTTCTTTTATATGGATGTGTGAAGAGGTTTGTGTACCTCAAGTGAGCCCTGCTGACATTGAAGGACCCTATCTTATTTGGAGGTCGTGAGTACTAATTCAGGGTCGCTCCCTGTTGAATTGCCACATTAAATCCAAATGGAATTACTGTACTGCTGACTGTTTAATTCTCCTTTCTCTGTGTGAAAGGGCCCTCACCAGCTGCCACGGTTTGGACTAGCCACTAGGGCTTGGGTACCCAGGGACAGTAACTGATAGGGATAGGCCTGTGCACAGAGCCATAGGTAGATTATTAGAGTGATAAGCTAATTAACCTGATTTCCCCCTGTCCTTGTTATATCCCCCTAAATAAATCAGAGCTGCTTGTTTCAGCAAAGTTATACTGCCTGAGGTATTTGTCTATGTTAAAGTACTGTACTGTGATTGTTGCACTGTATCTCATTTCTAGGAGGTCCCAGTCCCGGAACCAGACCTGGGGGAAGTGTATACTGTGAAGGTAATTCTGATATATTGTGTGGGCCACTAGTGGGAAGAAAGGGGGTTGCAGTGTCCCAGAGGGCTGTGACCAAGTTAGTTTAACTATTGCAAACCCTGACCTCTGGGTGGAGGCACCTGCCATTGGATCCAGGCCCCTCAACCTGTTAGTGGCAAATCAGGCAGGGGTAGTAGCCCCTGGGATAGCGCCATCTAGGGGTTACATATATATTTATATATGTGTGTGTGTGTGTGTATGTATGTATATATATATATATATATATATATGAGGGGGGATCATGTTCTTATTCCCTCTCTCTTGCTTCCTCTGTGCTGCATATCTCTCTTTTTCCTTGTCCTCTCTCCTTTTAGAAAGGACTGGGTGGGGAAGTTGGTAGGGAGGCAAAGGGGTTTCCCAGTGTTTTTCCTGCACCTTATTATACCCCCACTTTAAAGGACCACCTGCTCCCAAAGCACTGTGAACACAATTGTCCAGGTAAGGATGGTTGTGACTTACTAGTAAACTAATTTCTTGTTAGTCCGTCAGGCTGCTCTATTGGTACCATTGGACGACTTCTTCATGCCATACCAGGGTGGTAAATGGGTATATTGGGGGGGGGGGGTGCATGACACAGGCGAGTGATATGTCATCACTGGTTTCTGAAACCCTGTATCTTCTAAATTGACTTTCTGATGGTGCACAGTGCAGTGGTCACATTAGGCAACAGTTCCACCCCACCTTTCTGTGAAAATGTGGCAATCTATTGTAACTCTGTGTTTCATTAAGAAATCTATAAGTTGGTTCCAGAGTCTTGAGCCCCACAGATTCAAAAGGAATCGCTGGTTGAACCTAGCACCCCATTAGGGCAGCTCCTAAAGTTCAAAATCCTTTATCTTACATTAACAACTGGGGGCGGGGGACAGACTCACTCCACATTTGCTGATCCGCAGTTTGAAACACTGAGCACAAGGCAGCATGGCTGTGAAGGGCGGCACTTGTGCTCCCATGGTAAAGTGTGTCCATCTATGCACTGGTTAATATTGTGTGTTTGCACGTACACTGGTTGGTGTGTGTGTGTATCTGTGTTTGGAATGAGAAAACTACAAAAGATTCTGAGGTTCTTAAAGGTTCTGATAAGCCATAACAAATTCTAATAGTTATTCAAGCTGTATCATAACTTTCAAAACCTTTTTAGGTTAAAGTACAAAAATAATTTTAAGTAAGCAATAAGACACTCCAGGGTGGTGGTTGTGCCAGGTTAATGCACGCTCAGGTTTCTAGTGAGGCATGAGGTGCTTGCACCAAGTGCCTTCAGGCCCTGGAAGTGCATTAACCCAAGATAGCCTCCACCCTGGAGTGCCTTATTGCACTTAGAAAATGGGCCCACAAGAAAAAAAAATATGAGATAAAATGAAAAATTTAGCAGGGGAAGAAAATTATATAACAATCACCATCATGCTATGCAGATGAAAAAAATAAAAATGTAGTCCCTATAGGTTCTGTCACTTTGTGATGCTGTTGTGATTATGAACAACTGTTTCACAATATGGAGTTATGGATTCATTATGTATAGTGAAATAAATGCTGCTTCTCGGTTTGCCTGCTTTTTGATGCTTATATTGTTTTCATCCCCTTCCCCCGCTTTTTCTGTGGCTTTTTTGGGGATATTGGTTGAGTTGCCATTTTTTTATGGCGCTTTAGAGGGTGAGCAATTAGCTTGTTTTGGTGCTGTTTATGTTAGGATTGAAGTAAAGGAGGCTTCTTTTGTACCAAGCGGTGAAGGCTGGATTTCTGTAGCCATTTGATGGGGGGGCACGATGTGGTGGATGGAAAGAGGAAGCGAGAGACACCATGGCTGGCTTGGAAAGCTGGAGTCCAGCGCTGCATGCTGTCATGGTGACAGCACACAGCAGTTGTACCCTGAGTAGCACTAGTCGCAAGTGGTGCTACTAACTGTAAATCAAGTAAAACTTTTAACAAATGCAGGGTTATTGTGATGTTGGAGTGGGCAGTGTGATGAGCAGGTGGGTGGGGTGGCAGCAGGCAGGTTGAACAGCACTTGGGCAGGGATACAAAAAATTATATTGTCAATGATTCAGAAGGAATCTGCAAACAACTTGGGAGTGGTACTACACTGCCTCCAGCATCCTTTTGGGTCTTTCTACCACATCCACCAGCCTTCTTACTAGATAGAGACCTGCTGGGCCATTCCGCTGGCACAACAGTAGCGCTACTGCTCATGACCCCTGTGACCTGGGTTCGGGAATGAGCCTGGGTTGTTGGAGGGCTGGCCGAGGAAGGATGGTTAAATGCTCTAGTGGGTGCTCACCTTCTTGGGGATGGGAGGATGCCTGGACTCCGCTATGACACTGCCACCTGGGTGCCCACAGGTGGAAGTGCATGCTGGAGCTGGTGATCAAGGGAGGGGGATGTACACACTCTGACACATGCTACATGTTCTGCATGCATTAGTGCATCAACCAAAGGGCCTCCTGACATCCGTGGGCTGGGGAAGCACAAAGAGGAACTACCCTCAATTGCACAGGATGCAGCTTCCCACCCACCCACCGCAGGTCCCACACTGCCAACTAGGCTTCCACTCCAGGACTGACTCTAAGCTCTGTCAAGTGGGAGTTGGGGCTGACCTCCAGCAGCACTTCCCATGGGGTTCATCCATGAGGGAACATGGAGCAGAGGTGAGTCCCGGAGAAGGTGGGTGACATGGGTGGGCGGAGCGGTGGGCTGAAGTGGGTCATTTGGGTGCAGAGAGTTGTAGAGCATAGTAAATAATGGAAAAAAAAGATAGAGATCTAAAATCAGTGTTTAAAAATTATCAGAACCTTACAGAATCTGAATAATGGTTCTGTTTCAGAAAATGGCATGTGTTCTGGGTGGTTCTAAACTTATTCAGACTGGTTCTTTCATTCCTAAATTGTGTGGACCCATACCATCTGTGTATGTTTGCCCACTTGCGTGCGCGCGCGTTTGCCTGCTTCTCCATACTTGTATGTTTGTGTGCTTGCACACTGATCTGTGTTCGTGTGCACGTGTTCGCCCACTGGCCTGTGTTGTGTGCACAGTTACCCACTGGTCCGTGTATGTGTGGGCATTTGTACTGCACGTGTGTGTGTGTGTGTGTGTGTACATACACTGGCTCATGCTTGTATTTATGTGTGTACACTGATCCATTGTGTCTGTGCACATGTGTGTGTATATACTGGTCTGTGTGTGTCTGTTGGTCCATTCATGTGTGCATATACATTGGTCTGTGTGCATGTCATGTGCTGGTCAGTTCATGTGTGCACGTATTCTGGTCCGTATGTATGCATGGTATGTGCTGGTCCATGAGTGTATGTGTACCAGTTCACATATGTTTGTTCATTTGTCCGAGTATGTAAGCCTGCCCGTGCGTGCGTGTGCACACTGGTCCATCTGTGTATCCTGGTGCATGTATGTGTGTTGACACATACACCCATTTGCCTATCCCAAGTAAGAAACATAGCTGTTTACAGTGAGCCAGGAAATCTGACTCCCTGGTTAATAAGGAACTTTAGCATTTACATTCTGAGATGGTAATGTCAAATTACTAACTACGCTTTTCTTTTTAATGGCAAACACAAACAAACATGAAAAAGAGATTTCGTTTTTGGGCCAGACGTTGTCATTTTGTGTTACCGTAACCGCATCCCTTGTGGAAGAAAAGAACGAGTTGACAATTTAGAGGGTGCAGCTTGCATGTTCCTGCCAGGAATTGATGCGTCAGGCATGTCAGTGGCCCCGTCACCCAGGCTGGCCTAGTTAAGCTGCACTCAAAGTCTCTGTACTCCCACTCTCCACATACCACCTCAGAGAGGCGGTGTCTCAAACTGGCCCTTGCAACACTTGCCTTATTTTAATGTCAAGACACCAAATAGAATTACCAGCACCATTGTTCCACACTGTCCACCTTGGACTTTCTTGGCAGCTGTACGCTTCTATGTGCTCCTGATTCAAAAAGACAGTTGAGTGTGGGAGTTAAAAATACAGGGCCAGACCTACCAGTCAGATCCTGTCACAGCAGAACTTTGCTACGCTGGGGAGTCCTGGCTGCATTACTGAGGGCCTATTTTTCCTGATGAGGAGTTGTGGTCAGGGTATCTTGGGGGTGGTGGGGGTGCAGATTGACAAGGACCAGGGCATCTTTGAGAAAGGGGGATCACCAAGGCCCATTTCAGTCTATGTCTTCCTGTCCTCCAAGCAATTCACCAGATTGATGGAGATGGCTACCACAGGGCTTTGTAAGTGGGAAGGAGAAACATTTTTGTCCTATATAACACAGCTGTCTTTTAATTTTTTATGTATTTTATTTATTTAGTTTTTGTTGACCGGGTAAGTGCACTAGACAAATCCTGCCTGTTTTCAGGCACGACCTGGGGAAGGGGGATACAGATGAATGCCAACTGACCTTGAACCAGATGAAGCTGGTTTTAATGAGAAGTTAGTGCCCCCCCCCCCATCTTAGTTTCTCATTACAAATTGGCTGATGAGTTTCCACTTCTCTGTCTCCCATTGAAAAGTTGTACATTCCTCAGGAATTATTTTTGTGACATGTTTTATATTATTCTTGTGTTACTGTCCTGCCCATACTTTTAAATTCAACCTGCAGTGCTTGTAGCTGGGTACAAAAACAGTTGCACCATTTTAATTTTTGCAGTGGTTAGTTCCTGATATCATTAGAGCCTTCTCTGGGATATTGCTTTAGTTAGTTGCATGTTAAAACAATGACATTTTTGGGCCGCCCAACAAAAGCATGTCACACTCCAATACCGGAGACGTGGGTAAGGGAGTGAAGTCGCGAGCCAATGCTTTAGCGGACAGGCTGGGGGAAGCCTGCTGTTGATGATAGCGTGTCCAAGCCAGGGAAAGGAAGGTGGTACTTTCCAGCACCACAGTGGTTCCTGCTGGGGAGCTTGTTGTCCTGGCAAGGGCACATTATGTATGTCTGAAGCATTCTTCTCCCACACGCAGTGCATGCTGTCTGGGGATGGGGACAGAAACATGGCAGAACCCCCCTGACCAGCGCAGATTGAACATGTGTCTCCGCAGCCCTCAGATCACTGAACACGACACCCAGCTCCACCAGACCCTGATACCCAGAGAGTTTGGGTGACCCCGAAGGCCCAGCCCTGGGGGAAAGCCATGGGGGAACAGAGGATGGGATAAGTACCTGGAGAAGATGGTGACATGGCTAGTGGGGGAGCAAACCAGATGGGGGCAGGTCAACAAAGGAACGTAACCTTTAAATGAAAAAATTACATTTCTAATTAGTGGCGCACTACAATAAAGGTGGCAGCCCTCAGGCGTTCTGAACAGCCTCTTCCACCTTGAGGTCCCACTTTAGCTGTGCATGACACACTCTTAATGTGGAGATTTTGGTGTGGTGAGGCTACCACATATTTGCAGGGGGGCAAAGGTTGTTCTTTTTGCATTTTTTTGTGGTGAATTAGAATAGTGTTGGATGGACATCACTTTAAAGTCGCCTGTCCATGATGGATACAGCGTGCATAGTCACAGTACAAGCGTTCCTACACCTTCCCCTCCAGTGGGGTTCTTCCCTGTCATGAAGGGAGCACCAGGCAGGTTAGAGGGTAGTCCAGTGTCATATTTAGTTTCTGGGCTCTCACAAGACCCTGTCTGAAAGGGTGCCAGTTGTGACGGTAATTTTGTGGTGTGGTCACCCTTCCATTGTGAACCGGACTGGGTCTGAGACCGTTAAACTCATTTTACATGGACTACTAAATGGCCATCAGTGGATAATGACTTCTTGCCACTATTGACCTGGGCTACATTCAAACCAGTGACCTAGAAGTGAGAAGCTCCAAAGCTTACCATCAGTCCATGTAGCCATCCAGTTCCACCAGCACATTTCTTTATATATATATATATATATATATATATGGCTTTAACCCCGCTGTCCATACTGTGGGGCCTGCTACTCAGGCCTCATTTTAGGCAACCACCTACCCCACCACTGCTGTTGCCTCTTTAACTCCACCCCCCCAACCCCCCGGTGGTGAGAGGGTTGTCCTCTGACAAAGTATCAGACCAGGCCATGGTGCTGATGGAGGACATTGTTCTCTCCCATTATTCTGGTCCCTGCCACCTTCTCGATGTCAGGCTACCACTCCAGCCACTTCACATAATGCAGTGCACTTGTGTACAGGTACCATCTTTTGCAAGAGAGCAAGCTTCAGGGTCCACAGTGAGGAGTCGCTGCATCAAGGGAACGCAACGTCAGTATCAAACGCGGATATTTCATTCCATTTTCCCTGAGGTGTTTGAAGTTTTGTGCAGTCTCAGCTACATTCTGTGCACCATGTTACACACTAACGCTCAACAGCCCTAGTGCATAAATTGTATTTGGAGTCCTGATGTTCCAAATGCCGAATTAAAACCTTGAAGAGACAGTTTTTTGTGCAGTTCTACTTAAAGGAGTGGCAGTCATGTGCCATTAACTCTAGGTGAAATGGGACTTTAAACAGGTGGGCTTTGGAAATTAAATAGCTAAAACTAGATCTACATCCCACCCCCTCAGTTGGAGACAAACTCAAGCCCTGCCCCTCAGCACCCCCTTAACTGGAGGCGGTCAGACTCCACCCTCAGCTGGAGACAGACACAGACCTATCTCCTCCACTGGAGACAAATTCAAACCCCACCCCTTGGCTGGAGACAAACCCAAGCCCTGCTGCCTTCACTGTTGGCAAACCCAAACCTTGCCCCCATAGCTGGAGACAAAGCAAAGCCCACCCTCCCCATCCCTTCATTTTTTTTTTTTACAGCTGACAGCTAGTATCATTCTGAATGACTGGCTTTTGTTTATACAGTTTATTTTCCCAGTGTCGCCCCAACTGAGGCGCATCATCCTGTTTTTAGTGTGTGTTTGAAGGGGGGGCAAGGGTCTGCTTTTATCCAGTTTTACAGTCAGTATGGAATAAAGTACAGGTGATGTTAAACGCAACTTAAAGGGCTTGCTCAAGGTTATAATCTGCGTTATTGGCTGTGGTACTACTTGAACCTGGTTCTCCTTGTTGACAGGCTTGATCTCTAGCCACTAGAGCACATGACCTCCCAACTAGACCACACTGCCTCTCACATCTCGCTTCTACAGTAGCTGTCCAGAGTGCTTTGAAAGAGGAAACAGAAAAAGGGGAAAAGAACAAGAGGCTTGTTTTCCCCTTTCTCTTCCTACTCTCAGCCTTCAGATTGTTCCATGTGTCAGTGTCACCTCCTAACTACACACATATAAACACACACAGACACACACATCCTACTCTCTTCTACACAGACATACACACACACACTTCTCTCTCTCTCTCTACTCTCACACACACACACACACACACACACACACACACACACACACACATCCTACTCTCTTATACACAGACATACACACACACACACACACTCTCTCTCTCTCACTCTCTACTCTCCTTTACACACACACTCTCTCTCTCTCTCTACTCTCCTCTGCATACATACACATATCTACTCTCTTATACACAGACATACACACTCTCTCTCTCTCTCTCTGCTCTCACTCTACACACACACACCCTACTCTCTTATACAACAGACATACACACACACACTCTCTCTCTCTACTCTCTCTCCACACACACACACACACACTCTCTCTCTCTCTCTCTACTCACACACACACACACACACACACACATCCTACTCTCTTATACACAGACATACACACACACACTCTCTCTCTCTACTCTCCTCTACACACACACACACACACACATCCTACTCTCTTATACACAGACATACACACACACACACACACACACACACTCTCTCTCTCTACTCTCCTCTACACACACACACACACATCCTACTCTCTTATACACAGACATACACACACACACACACACACTCTCTCTCTCTCTACTCTCCTCTATATATACACACACACACACACACACACACATATCCTACTCTCTTATACACAGACATACACACACACACACACACACACACACACTCTCTCTACTCTCCTCTACACACACACACACACTTCTCTCTCTCTCACACACACACACACACACACACACACACACACACACACACACATCCTACTCTCTTATACACAGACATACACACACACACACACACACACACTCTCTCTCTCTCTCTCTACACACACACACACACACACACACACACACTCCTACTCTTACACAGACATACACACACACACACACACACTCTCTCTCTCTCTACTCTCCTATACACACACACACACATATCCTACTCTCTTATACACAGACATACACACACACACACTCTCTCTCTCTCACTCTCTACTCTCCTTACACACACACACTCTCTCTCTCTACTCTCCTCTACGCATACATACACATATCCTACTCTCTTATACACAGACATACACACACACTCTCTCTCTCTACTCTCCTCTATACACACACACCGACACCTGCACAACATACACACACATCCTACTCTCTTATACATAGACATACACACACACTCTCTCTCTCTCTCTCTCACTCTACTGTCCTCTATACACACACACACACTCTCTCTCTCTCACTCTCTCTACTGCCCTCTACACACACACTCACTCTCTCTACTCTCCTCTACACACACACACACACACACACACACACACACATTCTCTCTCTCTCTCTACTCTCCTCTACTCCCCCCCGGAGAAATAATCTCATGGTGCTTGTCTAGCTTTACTCCTTCACTTCTCAGCATGAGGACAGGGCCTCACTTTAATCCCATTGCCCTGTTTAAAGGTGAGTCTTTGGGAATACATCTCCAGTAGAAAACGGACTGTGTGCATAATGTCGGGGTGCATCTGGCAGTTAAACTGAGTCTGTATATAATGTGGGGTTCATCCAGCAGTAAACTGACTCTGTGCATAATGTTGGGGTTAATCCAGCAGTAAACTGACTCTGTGTATAATGTTGGGGTTCATCCAGCAGTAAACTGACTCTGTGTATAATGTTAGGGTTCATCCAGCAGTAAACTGACTCTGTGTATAATGTTGGGGTTCATCCAGCAGTAAACTGACTCTGTATAATGTTGGGGTTCACCCAACAGTAAACTGACTCTGTATAATGTTGGGGTTCACCCAGCAGTAAACTGTCTCTGTATAATGTTGGGGTTAATCCAGCAGTAAACTGACTCTGTGTATTATGCTGGGGTTCATCTCTGTGTATAATGTCAGGGTTCATCTGGTAATTAAACTGAGTCTGTATACAATATGGGGTTCATCCAGCAGTAAACTGAGACTGTGCATAATGTTGGGGTTAATCCGGCAGTAAACTGACTCTGTGTATAATGTTGGGGTTCACCGGGCAGTAAACTGACTCTGTGTATAATGTCGGGGTTCATCCAACAGTAAACTGACTCTGTGTATAATGTCAGGGTTCATCCGGCAGTAGACTGGCTCTTGTGTATAATGTTGGGGTTTACCTGGCAATAGACTGACTCTGTGTATAATGTTGGTTCACCCGGCTGGTAAGAATGGTTGGGAAATGAACCCCAGATAAGGAACACTAACTTATTCCTACCGACCCCAGCTGGTAGGATTGAACACATGAGCTTCTGCTGCTGTAACTGCAGTCACTTCCGATTTTCGGAGACTGAGGGAAGAAAGGGGCTTGTTGAATATAGGAAGCTGAATTCTTCCTCTGCTGAAAAGATTATCGGCGGAGGTTGGGGGGAGGCAGTTATTTGTATTCTTTCAGCATGCTCTCTCCCATTCTCTTTCTCTCTCTCTCTCTCTGAATCTGGAGGAGGTGCATAAAACTTCCAGTGTCTTGGCTTACATCAGTCGTTTCCCTGAGAGACTCCCAACTTAAGTACTTTCACATTTGCCTGCTAAAACGGTATGCTTTAGTTAGCAAATCAAGAAGACAGTGGAATGTCCAGAGTAGTATAGTATGAGGGCCAAGGGCTACACAGAGCATTCTTACTGTAGCCCTCACTCCTATTGTAGCTCTGATATTGTCCCTGGCTCCTAACCTTTTGAAATCCTCTTCACTCTCATAATATTAGGCTCTCTGTTCCTAGCCCACCTTTGATATACGGTGGCTGTATTTTAGCTCCACCCCAGTGAAATCCTATCCTCACCCTCACTATAATATTAGATTTTGTTTCAACCCCAGTTCTGATATAACACTGTTATATTTTGGCTTCCACCACAGTACAGTCCTGTATCCACCCTAGGAATAAGGCTCTCGGTTCCTATCCAAGCTCTGATAGAAGGCTTCATTACAATCCGCTCCATTCCCACCCCAACTCTAATATAAGGCTACCAGACTTCTGTGCCCACCCCAGTGAAATCCTGTCTCCAACCTTATTATAGGGCCCTTAGTTGCCATCCCAGCTCTGATAGAAAGCTGCTAGACTGGGTTCCACCCCAGTGAAATCATGTCTGCACCTTTATTATAATACCCTGTGTGTACTGACCCAGCTCTGCTATAAGGTTGCTATAGACCCTGACCCTAACTGCATGAAATCCTCTCTCTGTAAGACCCTCTTTTCCCACCCCATCTCTAGTATAAGAGTGCTAGTGACCTTGGCACTTAACTCCTCAGAAATCCTGTACATCAGCTTGCTTTCTGTCTCATTCTAAGGCTCTCTAATGATCTCTGTCTCTCACATAACACTGCAGTGCCTCAGTTCCTTGTTACAGTTTCCAAGTTAACTGCGTCTATGCCTTTACCCCCTTGTCTCATAGATCTGAAGGCATTTAACTCCCTCAGCTTCCAGATGCAGGCCAGGTGTGGTCTAGAGTACCCCAGGGCAGAAACGGAGCACAGGCTCATGTCACCAGCTGGAAGAGCAATCTGTTGATTTACCACTGTTTCCCTATGTAAAGACATGGGGTGGTGCTTCACAGCAGTAAATTACAAATATTGCGTTACCTGTATACCAGAAAGTAAGAAGTGTCATCGTTAACCTGTGCGCTGTTGCCTGCATGATCCCCTCTTCAACTGGATCCCTCCCCTTCTTGTCCACGGTTCTGTCACCCTCCCACCACCTTTACCCTCTTTCCTACCTTTGATTCCATTCACTCCTTCTGCAACCCTCTCTGCCTCTGCTACTACCCCCTCCTCTAATCCTGCCCCCCCCCCCAATTTTTAATCGGTTGTTTCTCAGGCTGTTTTCCTTTAGGTATACTGCAACACCTTAACATGACCCCTGTGAGTTGAAATTGCACTCTGTAATTGCTGCTTTTGCCTCCTAATTATTGAATGCTGGATTTAAAATTGTGTTTACTTAATAGTCTGCACCTGATTATGACATTTCTGTCATTTGTAGTCTGTTGTGATCCTGATCAGCTTGCCTGTTACTGCGTGGTTATTGTTCCGCCATGGGTTTGAATTCTGAACCTTCTCCTCGGTAACCCCTACCCCAAGGGTCGCAGCTGGAAATGGCTTTGGCTCAGCGTGCCTTTCCCAGTCACCAATTTACAGATGAATAACAATTGCCAGTTCTTTTTATCCTGCATAGTTTGATTGAATACACATGCATACTGTAATCGGTCGCACAAGTATCAGCAAAATGAAGGCACAATTCTCCACACCGTTGGCGTTTCCTACTCTGAGATGTGATGAGGTGTCCCCTGTTTGGAATGTAAAAGGTTCAGAGGTATTGCTGAGGGGTGCTTTTCAAATTTCTGGGGTGGGAAGGGGGCATTTGTATTGTCAAGTGTGGCTCCCAAAAGATTGGATCTTTTTTTTTTCATTATTCTTTATCCACTCCTACTGTCCCTTCCAACCACCACCCTTCCGTCCTACAAGGAGTGACGACCTCCCAACCTCTACAGACCAGCTTGGTCTGCCCCGGAGTGCCATACTGCCATTGGGGCCCATGACAGCCTGGATTATCCCCTGGGCGGGGCGAGGAGAGAACCCACCTTTACCCCCCTCTTTTCCCCTGCGGCGAGCTGCACATTGGGGTCTGCCCCTGGTCAGTGGGTGGTGAGACTGGCTCCGGAGGAAGGACTTCATCTAGGCGACTGGAGGGCATTTTTCCTCCAAGTAGTTCCCTCCCTTAACCCCGCCCCCTGAGATGCCGGAGCAGAGAGTCTGCGTGCTGACGCACGCTCCTCTCAAGTGCCTAATGGCGTCCCCCTCGGCTCTGGTAGGCAGGCACGAGCCCCTCGAGTGAGTGGTGCATCCACCGACCCTCTCAGGACATCAGGCGCCTCAAGCGCTTCGGCATCCCCACCGAGGGAGGAGAGCATCCGTTGGGATGCTCTGTCCTCCTCCCAGCCGACCCCCACCAACCCAGGTCAGTTCCCGAACCCGGGTCGTCGGCGTAGCGCGAGGTGTGGCATCCAGTGCCTCAACCCTCAGCGCCACCGGGCCAGCAGATCTTTTATTTTTAAGGTTTGTGATCTTTTTCAAATCCAACCTGTGCAGACTGTGTAGCCGCCTTCCCCACCTTCCATTATTGTAGGACAGAGCTAAAACTAGGAAGTAAAAATGTCTGTCTCTGTGATTTACATATTTTGAAAGATCAGAATAAACTCTCTGTTGGTGCTGTATTGAGATTTTCTGCTCTGACACTTGTTGGGGAGGGGGTGCTTTCATGCACCAAACTGGATTTCCAAATGGTAGGTAGGAAGGGAGTGAAGGAGGAAGGGGTGAAGCCCTGGAGCTGAGCCCTAGTCACCCAGAAGGCATGTAAACTCTTGGAAGTGGAAAACTGTTAAATGCAACAGATTCAGAGCTAGCCCAGTGGTGCAGAGGACTGAGATGCTGGCAGCATCTCACCTCTCGCCATGCCAGTGACCTGAGTTCAAGAGTGAGCTCAGTTTGCCAGGAGTCTGCTGTGGGAGGAGGGCGGGGAGAGGATTGAGCAATGGCGTGGCAACTCTCCTCTCCTGGACTGGGATGGTGACAAGCCTTCCCATCTCTTGGCTGCCCCCAGGTAGAGGCCTAGTAGCAATGCCAACTCTTGGGTGGCTGACGAAACTTGGATGGGTGGAAGGGGCTGGTGGTTCTGGACTGCATGCGTGCCTCCACGTGTGTGTCCTCCGTGTCTGCCATGGCCTCGAGGGGGGCATGGGGGGCTAGGAGGAAAATGGAAGGGGACCAGGCTGCATGAAGCCCTGGACGAGGTGCCGCTGCCTGCCCTGCCCTGCCACTCCAGTGGGGGGGGGACATCTTGAGAGACTCCAGGGAGGTGGGACAGCCCTCCCTCTTCTGGCCCCGCAGCGGCTGATTTTTAGAAACAAAATTAGTAACAAAAAAAAAAAGCAACAGATTCAAAGTAACAAGCATGATAGGCCAAGTGGCCTTTTTCTTCAACCAAATTGCATGTTTCTTCTGTGATTTTGTTTTGACAACTGAAGGCTGTGCATATGCCAGGATTCCCTTGTGGGTGTGTGTTATATTCTACATACAGTGAGGCCAGCCAGGATACAACGCAGTAACTTGCAGTGAATGGCATGTCACAAAATACTGCACAAAAAAATAGCATAATTGCCATTGACATACACCGTTCTCTGCAGCATCCTGCAACACTTTCTGATATACTACAGTATTACAGCATTGCATTCCAGCAAGAGCCACTGTATGTAAAAGGAACTGAGCCAGACCGGGTGCCCAAATCAGTAAGGAGTTGGACCGTTGATGGCCCTGTTACCCTCCAGTCTTATTTTCCACACAGTTTACACTCGTCTTTCCCCGAATGATATATCTGGGGCAGCAAGCACTTATATTGAGCATAAAGTGGTGCTAAGCCGGTCCGGTGGCACTGAGGGTTAAGGCACTGGATGCCACACCTCGCGCCATGCCGGCGATCTTTGTTCGGGAACGAGCTCGGGTTGTCGGAGGTCAGCAGGGAAGGAGAAGATTGAGTGTCCTGAGGACTGCTCTCCTCTCCTGGGGAGGGTAGGTGGATGACTTCCTGGCATGAGCGGCTACACCGGCACAAGGGGAGGAGCCTCGGCAGAATTCCATGGGCTGGGTGCAGGAGCACACCCGGCCGCACTGGACATCATTGCACATCCGAACTCCTAGGGGGAACTCTGTAAGAACAGGGAAAACACCTGTTGGCTGGGGGGGTAGACGTCACCTACCCCCACCTCCAGCACCGCATCCTGTCCACTGTGGACCTGGTCTTGGCATCACCTCTGCCTGTGTTTAGCACCGGAAGAAAGCGCTGAGGAACAGCCCGGGGGGGGGGGTGGATTCCAGAGGGATTGCTCCACGAAGTGTGTCGCGGGTGTGCCGAGGACAGGGGTACAGCTGGGAAGATTTCATTTAGGAGGGGAACCGGTAGGTCGACTGAAGGGGCCCCAGCCAGCAGTGATGGGAGGGAAATCAAGTTGAAAATAAAATAAATAGATAAAGTGGTGCTGGACAGTGGAGCCCTTGAAGTTCTGCTTCAGAAATTCAGGCCACTATAAATTGTTTTGTATTCAAGAAGTAACTGATTAAGTACTATTGTTAAAATGTTGTTTCCCCACCAGAGGAGTCTAAACTGGTAACATTTCAAGTTTTTTTTTTGTTTGTTTGTTTTTTACAGCTTGGCCGCCCCCCCATGCCACCACCACCTGATTGGGGCCACAGTGATTGTGCCTTTCTCTGGTGAGAAGGACAAGCTTGCTGCTGCCTTTTCAGTACAGCAGTACTGCTCCATGGTTAGCTGGTCAGTGTCACCTTGGGAGTTAAGCATCTGCGCTCCACAATTCTCTTTGCCCTTTCTGCTCAAGGTAGTCCAAAGATGGGAAACCTTAGTCAGTACTCAAACCCAGGCCTCCCAGGCAGCAGAAGCACAGCACGCTGTTGCCTCATTACTTGCTCATCCAGCTGTTAAACTTCAGGTCATCTCAGGAATGGGGAAATACAGGTTACTCACCTGTAACAGGAGTTCTAGGAGTAGTATATGTTGTTCATCCACACTTATTGGCAGGTTCCTTGCCACTTTAAATCTTGCTGGAAGATCTTCAAGCTGGTTCCTCCCACCCACCTGGGTGGTAAAACTCTCAGCTCCGCCCCATGATGCCAGATCTAGCCCGCTGGAAGCCAGGTTGCACATTGAAGCCGGGGAGGTTGGGTGAGTTATGTGGATGAACAACACATACCCACTCCTAGAACTCCTGTTACAGGTGAGTAACCTGAATTTCTAGGGATGTGGATATGTTGTTCAATCCACACTTATTGGCAGACTCCTAGCAGTTCTCCGGGAGGAGGGAGGCAAGGCACGCATCCCTTACTTAGGGAATAAGGACTGGAGAACCGAGGTCCCAAAACCAGCATCTCGGCGTGACTCAAGGTTGATGTGGTAGTGGGTGATGAAGGTGTGTGCTGACTTCCAGGTAGCAGCCCTGCAGATTTCCTGGATAGGGACATCCCTGGAAGCAGCGGTATGGCGGGTAGAATGAGCTCTTATCCCTTTGGGAGGCTCCATGCCTGCCAACCTATAACAGAGGTGTATGCAGGAGGTGACCCACCTGCCTATCATCCGCTTGGCTGCAGGTCTGCCAGGTGCGGCTTCAGCGTAGGTGACAAACAGCTGGCGAACCTCTCCCCGAACGTCAGCCGTCCACTCCTTATAATAGAGTGCTCTTCTGGGATCCAGAGTATGGAGCCTATATTCTGCCTCCGAGGTGTGATTGGGGTAGAACAGCGGCAGAGTCAACACCTGGTTAAGGTGAAACTCTGACACCAACTTCGGAAGTAATTTCGGGTGGGGGCGCAGGACAACCTTGTCCCTGTGGAAGACCAGATAAGGAGACTCGATGGAAAGCGCCTGGAGCTCTCCCATCCTTCTGGCTGACGTAATAGCCATCAAGGTGATGGTCTTCCATGACAGGTGAGAGAGGTCACACCTGTCCATCGGTTCGAATGGCTTGCCCATGAGCTTAGCCAATACCAGCAGTAGATCCCACGGAGGTGGAGGTTCTTGCACCGGAGGGGAGATGTGATCAAGGCCTTGGAAAAAGCGCCCAACCACCTTCTCCTGTACCACCAGCTGCTTTCTGGCCCGCTCCCGGTAAGCAGAGATGGCTGCCAAGTGTACCTTGAGGGTCGTCGACCGAAGCCCTAGCTGAGAAAGGGACCATAGGTAGTCCAGAATGCTAGCCAGTGAACAGGAGGAAGGGTCCAACCCCTTGCCCTGACACCAAATGGAGAATCTCTTCCATTTGAAGGCATAGCATTTTTTTGGTCGACTCCTTACGGGATGCCTCAACAACGTTGAGGACCTCGTCGGAAAGACCCAAGGCCTGGAACTCTAGCCACTCAGGAACCAGGCTGTCAAGTGCAGGGATTGAAGGTCCGGATGGAGTACCTTCCCCTTGTTGACTGAGATCAGGTCCGGGCAGGCTGGAAGCTGCCTCGGGAGCCTGGAGCTGAGGCTGAGGAGATCTGGGTACCAGAACTGGTGGGGCCAGTTCGGGACTACCAGAATCACCTGCGCCTGGTCCCTCTTCACCTTGAGAAGCACCTTGTGGATCAAGGGGAATGGAGGGAAGGTGTAGAAGAGGCCCGGGGCCCACGACCTTGAGAAGGCATCCCCCTGCTGGGGGGGGGTGGGCATGAAACAGCCTTAGCTTCGCATTCTCCCTGGAGGCGAACAGGTCCACCTGAAGGTAGCCCCAGTGGGAGACCAGATCTTGTACTGCCTCCGGCAGGAGAGACCACTTGTAAGATGCAGCGCCTGTCCCGCTGAGGGCATAGGCGAGACTGTTGGAGGCTCCTGCAACATGGATGGCTAGGAGATCTGCCTCCAGGCTGATCACGAGAGACCAAGTGCAGAGAGCCTCCTTGCACAGAGGCAAGGAGTGCATCCTGCCCTGTCGGTTGAGGTAGTACATGGTCGTGGTGTTGTCCGTCTGGACCTGGACCACTTGACCCCATACAAACGGAGCGAAGGTGGTGAGGGCTAGTCGGACTGATCGAAGCTCCAGCAGGTTGATGTAGCATCAAGACTCCTGAGGGGACCAGAGGCCATGGGCTCTGAGCTTCCCCAGATGGGCACCCCAATCCATCGGAGAGGCGTTGGTCGTCAGAGTGACCGTCGGCTCGGGGCGGACAAACGGGACACCCACCTGCAGATGAGCTGGAACGAGCTACCACTGGAGACCATTCCACATCTCCTGGGTCACTGTCACTGGCTGGTCCAGAGGACCGGAGCGCTGTGACCATTGGCAGGCCAGCCCCCACTGTAGGGGACGCATATGCCAGTGGGCACAATGGACCACGCTGGTGCAGGCCGCCATGAGGCCCAGGAGGTGCAGGAAGTCCTGGGCAGGGCACAGTTATCCAACCAGACTTGACTGGCAAAGGAGGAAAGGACCTCAGCCCTGTCTGCTGGGAGCCATGCTCTGGCTCGAAGAGAGTCGAGCTCTGCCCCGATGAACTGAATCACCTGCGATGGCATGAGTTCCAATGGCCTTGTTGATGAGGAGACCAATCTGAGAGCAGACCTGGAGGGCCAGATCTCTGGACTGCTCCACCTCCAACCTGGAGGGGGCTGCAATCAGCCAGTCGTCCAGGTACACCCGGACCCCTCGGCGCCGCAGGAATGCTGTCACCACTGCCATGCATTTGGGGAAGACCCTGAGAGCTGGAGAGAGGCTGAAGGGCATGGCCTGGAACTCGTAAAGGGATCTCTCTGCCCTGAAGAGGAGGAATCGCTGGTGAGACGGACGGATTGGGACATGAAAGAATGTGTCCTGGAGGTCCAGAGAACAGAACCACATGCCTTGTTCCAAGGATGGAATGATCTGAGCCATAGTGACCATCCTGAAGGTGCAAGACCTTAGGCACTTGTTCAGGTCGTGTAGGTCAAGAATGGGGTGCCAGCCCCCCGTCCGTTTTGGGACCAGGACGTACCTGGACACAAACCCTGGATCTGGAGGGGTTCACCACCTCCTGATTACCTCCTTCATGAGCAGGGCAATGTCGGCTGGAATGAGCCGACAGAGGTTGTGAACCCATAGTTCTCGTAAGCACGGCCGGTGGGAGGGGGACTGCTTGAATTCCAGAGGGAGACCCCTGCTTACTACTTCCAACACCCAGCAGTCCATGGTGATATCGGACTAGGCAGAAAGGAAGTTGCAGAGCCGTCTCCCCACGGGGGGATCCCGGGGAGGATTGATGAGGTTGGGGGTGACACCCCTCAACCCGTCACTGGGCAGGCTTGGAGGAAGGGCCGGCCGAGGAGCCACCTGGGCCTTTTCCTCATGGCTTCCTGCTGGAGGAAGCAGCAGGCTTGGCTTTGGGGTGCCAAGTACGAGCCTGCTGGCCCTGATGCTGGTGTTGCTGGGCCGGACGTGTCGCAGGAGCTGAAGGACGAAAGGGCTTACGCTGCTGCTTGTGGCCTTTATCCTTCTGGGCAGACGTGACAGAGTCCAAGGTGGCGTTGGGCTTCTTGATCCATTGGAGATGACCCTCCACCCCGGGCCCGAACAAGTCAGTACCCAGGAAGGGGTCGTCTGCCAGCTTGTGCTGGGTATCAGCCGTAAAGGTAGAGATCCACAGCCACGCTCTGCGGCGCATGGCCACTGCGACTGCTACTGATCGGGCACACGAGTCAGCGATGACCAAGGAAGTCTGGAGCTGCTGTTTTGCCACTGCCCTTCCCTGATCCTGCACCTGCTTGACCGTCGTTTGAAGGTCAGCCGAGAGATGAGGAATCACCTCAGCCAGGGAGCCCAGAAGGGCGTGTGAAGAGTGTGTCATCAGAATGGCCGAGCTAGCCTGATGAAGGCCTAGGGAGAAAGCAGCATAAACTTTCCGCCCTGAGTAGTCCAATTTCTTGGACTCCTTATCGGGCGGTTTGTCCACATCCTGAGCATCCCGGAACGCCAGAAAACGCTGTCGGTCACTAATCCCTCTGCAGAGGGGTACTCCAAGAAACCGGAGAGTGAACCTGTAGGGACTGCATACTTTCGAGCCATCCTGGCCGAAGGTGCTGGACAAGATGTTGGCCACTGCCATAGCTCCAGGGCCGGGCCAACAATGGCTTCAGCCACTGGGAAGGCCTCCGTAGGGGAATACTTGGCCCATTTTGAAATGGGTTTGAGCTTCATCCCAGTGGACTCTGAGATGAGACGAAGCATTCCTAAAAACGAGGATGGGCTCTCGTCCACTGTCTGATCCCCTGTAGGCTCCAGGTAAAGTGACCTGGAGAACAAGGAGGAGTTGTCGTCAGACTCCGAGGAGTCTGCGAACAGCTGCCGAGTGCCTGAGCCACCCTGCATGTGCCGAGGTTGATCGGGAGTGAGGGTGACTGACAACCTATGTGGAAAACCCTGACCCAACCGAGAATCCTCGGTCGGGGCCCCAGTCTTCGGTTGTGGAGGCGCAGGTTCCACCACAATGGGTGGAGCAGCTGGTTTCGGCTCCTCGACTACGAGGGGTGGTTTTGGCTGCTCAGGTGACAGCCACTTAATGGCCAGAGAAGGCGATGGAGTCTGCTTATTCCCAGACAATAAGAGCTACTGCCACATTAAATCCTCACAGTGCTGACGCAACTTGCGCCGGAGTCTATCCTCCGAAGAGGACGACGAGGATGAGCGGTGCTGCCGCTTTCCATGGTGCCAAGACCGAGACTGCCGGTGTTGGCAGGACCGGCTGGACCTGGAAGAGGTCCGAGACCGAGACCTTCGGGGATTCCGAGTGTGGGTCAGAGAGGGACGGAAAACCCTCCTCCCTTGGTTCAGGAACCTTAACCGGGACCCGCACAGGCAAGTCCTCAGTTTCCAGCGGGGAACCGTGAAGTAGGGTTGTCGGCATCACCAGTCGACAAACCGTCCGAGTCGAGAAAAATCTCGACTGTGTCGACGGGTGTCTCGGCCGGCTGACCTGACGAGGACACCGTGAAGCCAGCGGTCTTTGCCACAACCTCGACCGAAGTTGAAAGTCGACCATCCGATGAAGGGGACCACTCCCGCTCCCACGAACGCCGACGGTGGGACTTACCTTTGGAGTCCTCCTTTTTGGACTGATTGGAATATCCTGATGGTCCTTCTCCCTCGGTGGAGAGGGATTGGCAAAGCTCCTTTAAAAGAAGCTGTATATGAGGAGCCCAAGGAGAGCGGGATAAATGCCGCGACCGAGGAAGAAGATGATGCGGCCTGGGCCGCCGCCTCCTCGAGGGTGATCATCTGCTCCAACTGATCCGTGGAACCCGCCGCCGCGGACACCGCCCAATGGGTCTCCTTTGACTTGACTGGTGGATATCGTTTTTCAGGGTGCCTCAAAAGAAGTCGAGCAGTGTAGTCCTCCAAGACCGAAGCCGAAAAGGTTTTGCACAAATCGCAAGCCTGCGAATCGTGGCAGAGTCCTAGGCAGTAAATGCACGTGGAGTGCGGGTCAGTCCGGGACATCTTCTGCCCACAGGGGCACCGATGAAATCTGGGAGTTGATTTGTCGCAGCCACGAAGGAAAAAGAAGACTGAAGTCTTGTAAATTTGAGAATAAGTTTCAGATTAACCGAAGAGTGTGGATCCAGGCCTAAAACACAAAGCGGTAAGGAGGGAACCTGAGCTTCCAAGTGGTAAGGAAGATGTGGCGTCATGGGGCAGAGCTGAAAGTTTTACCACCCGAGTGAGTGGGAGGAGCCAGCTTGAAGACCTTCCGGCAAGATTTACAGCAGCAAGGAACCTGCCAATAAGTGTGGATTGAACAACATATCCACGTCCCTAGAAATGTTCTTTATCCACATGGATGGATAGATGGAGGGGTGGTTGCTGGGCCATTGGGTGGGATGGATGAATGGATACTGTAGATAAATACTGTAGATAGATACTATAGATAGATGCTATAGACAGATACTGTAGATAGATAGACAGACCGACGTATACTGTAGATAGATACTGTAGATGGATACTGTAGATAGATAAACATACTGTAGATGAATAGACAGACAGATAATGTAGATAGATAGATACTGTAGATAGACAAACATATACTGTATATAAACAGACAGCTACTGTAGATAGATATTGTAGATAGATACTGTAAATAGATAGACAGATAATGTAGATAGGTACTGTAGATACTCTAGATAAATAGACAGATACGGTAGATAGACAGATACTGTAGATAGATAGATACTGTAGAGAGATAGACAAACAAACAGATGGATACTGTAGCTAGATAAACAGACAGACAGATGCATACAATTTGATGGCAGAAGTAAGCTGAAGGTCCCTCTAGTTTGCCCTTACTATACTACCTCACCCCACTGACCTACTGTCCTGGTGGGCTGTATTCTTCCCCTGCCATCCTACCCCTCAAACCCATGTGGCAAGCGCATGCACAGAGTGGCATCATACCACTCACAAAGCGGTGGTACTCAGTGCATCCAAAATGGTGCTGCACGCACCGACATGTCCAGCAGAGATTATGGATTTTAATATTACAGCAAGCAGCTTGGGGAAAAATATTTTCTTGGCTTAAAAGCCTAATCATGGGTTTGCCATTGTGTGTGTGTGTGTGTGTGGGGGGTTGTTTTAAAATGTAATTTTCCTAAATCAGAAATGTGATTGAGTGATTGATTTGGAACTGTCAGCACTGCTTTCATCTCACTTAGGTACATCACTTAGTTTTCCAAGAAGGTTCCTGGGAATGGCCGGCCCCAACGACAGTGCATTCCGCTGCCACCTGGAAGTGTCCTCTCCACAAAATCTCACTCTGCAGCCAGCCTGGACCTGTTGTGTTGCCGAGGTGAGGTGCTCTACTCCCAGGGAGACAGGGCACATTCCTGCACCCCTTGCCACTCTGCGGACCAGGGCAGGGCACTGACGCTGGCTGGGAACACAGCCATTGTCCCAACAGGAGGAAGTAATAACCTTAGCGAGGCCAGAACATTGTGGGAGTGGGGTTGGGGAACTGGGTAATAAAATAAACAAAGAGGGTTCCATGGAGGAAAGAAATACAGTGGCAGTGAGCAGTGCATAGTTACCGATTACAGAGCATTCCAGTCAAGAAAAAAAAAAATGTATATACAATGATATTCTAACTTTCTATATGCAGTAGTAAATCTGTGTTAAGGTGCAACAGTGATGCTATCAGATTGTCAGAGGTGTAGTCATAACAGATAGAGATACATACATGCATACACTGATATGCAATATATATCTATATATATAATACCACACCAGTAGTGAATAAATTGGGTACATGAATCGTGTTATTTTGAGATAAATATTTATAGAACATCATTTATTTAACTTAGAACATGTTATTTCCACTTGGAATCTAGAAATAGAACACAGATAACAGTGGGCCTGATAGGGAACTTACAATGAAAAAAAGGCAGTTTTAAGCTAAAACAAGGAAAAACACCAGGAAAAAACACTACAGATGGTGTGGTATATTATCAAATTCATAATGGGTTGCAGTAGAATAACACATTTATCACCACACTGAGTGGTAAGATCTCGATAACTAACTTGTGGCTTCACCACTCGTTATGGGTCTTACCACTTACTAGTGGAGATAGATGTGTTATTCCACTGCAACCCATTATGTATTCTATATATATATAGATATATATATATATATATATATATATATATATATATATTTCTCTCAAAATATACAGAAAAAATACAAGGACAGCAGTTTTGTAATCAAAAGAGAGAGAGAGAACGGAATAGAGTCTGGCATGTGCGTTGTCCCCCCGTCAGTGCCCAGTAATCTTTCATGGTTATTTGAACTGGAAAATGAAAAAAAGAGACTTGTGATGGTTTCCCATAAATGACAACACAGTCGCATTCCGCTTCAGCACCGGCACGGGTGATGGGTCTTTTCATATTTCATGTGAAAGTAATAGAAACCGTATTCAAATGCAGAAAAGGGGAGAAGAACAGAAAAAATAATGCGCTGTCATTTACATTAAAATTAGTGCAATTTCAGAAATGCTTTTACTCTGAAATCTCTTTAAATGGCATCAAAGCTCAGTATACAAACGCTGGCAATCTACAGTTCCATCCATCTTTTTTTACTGGTGTGTGTTATTTTCAAGGTCTTTGTCCGCTTTCTGTCCCACAGGAGATGAACTTAGATTTTCCCCATCAGTTTTAACTCCCACAGGGGAGAAGGTTTGGAGTGGCTAGAGGCTTCCCCGCAGCCATTGCCTGCCGATGCTACCTTCTGATCATCCAGGCTAAGAAAGGTGTTGGGGACCGATATGTTGTGCACAAACCCTGGCACAGCTGTTTTCCCTGGCTATGGTTGGCAATGTGTTGGGCATAAACTCTCGCACAACTGCCTTCCCTGGCTGGGATGGCAGTGGTTGCTGATGCGTTAGGCACAGGCCCTGGCCCCTGGCAGCCATCTTCCCTGGCTAGGAAGGCGATGTGTTAGGCACAGACCCTGACACAACTGTTTTCTCTGACTAGGATGGCGATGTGGTAGGCATAAACTCTGACACAGATGTTTTCCCTGGTTAGGGTGGCAGTGGTTGCTGATATGTTAGACACAGACTCTGGCAGTCATCTTCCCTGGCTAGGATGGCGATGTAGTAGGCACAAATCCTGATACAGCTGTTTTCCCTGGTGAGGATGGCGATGTGTTTGGCACAAACCCTGACACAGCTGTTTTCCCTGGCTAGGATGAAAATGGTTGCCAGTATTTTGCCAACAAGCCCTGTCATAGCTGCCTTCAGTGTGCTAATAAAAGTGATGTGGCGTGACATTATGCTGTCCAGACACATTCAGTATAGTACGCTGTGTCGAAGCCATTGGTGAGATTAGAACGCCAGTCACCTGCTTCGAAGGTTGTAACTTTAACTTCCACACCACAGAAGCTGCCACTGACTTCCATACAGCTCTGTGCACAATTAAAGTTAAACTGGCTATGAGTACAAAATACCAGGAGTTTGAGTCTTGGTAGATACCATACATTACGTTTTGTATTTTCAGCAAAAGACCATAGTTCAGATACTAACGGGTTAAAGAGCACCTTTCTTGGGGCTTACAAGGCTAAGCAGGGACTCCCTTGCCTGAGTGGGATCTCTTCTGTGCAGCTGAATAATTTTGTAATTCACTCCCTAAAGGAAGGGAGGGGATTGTAATGTGCCCAAGGGGGCTCACGGCACAATCTTGTTCCGCTTCCTTATAGTCGGCTCTGCCCCTGTGCTCTGATGTTTTGTGACGCTGGTATAGGGAGAGCACAGGAGCGCACTTCATTCATTTGACTGGAGCATCTTTTTGCAAGTTAACTTCCCGATTTAAAATCTGGTTTTGGTGTAGATCAATGCCAGTGTTCAGCTAACACAGCTCTTGTGAGTTGAACCCTGGCATTGGTCTGTACTGAGAACCACCTAATTTAAAACCAGGGAATGAACTTGTAAAAAGACGCTCTATTCATGTGGATGGAGCGTGCTCCTGTGCGCTCGCCCCACGCTGATGTCATAACACATCCGAGCATGGGTTTGGAGCCCACTATGAAGAAGTGGAAAATTGTTCTGTTGGAATCTCAGTTGAGTGGCTATCCACTGTAGAGTGGAACTAGAATATGCCTTCCCTGAATGGTAATGGTTGCTGATGTGTTAGGCACAGACCCTGGCAAGCTGTCTTCCCTGGCCAGGATGGCGATGATTACCTTGTTTGCTAGGCACAGACCCTGATGCACCTGTCTTTTGGGTAGGATGGTGATAGTTGCTGATGTGCTGGGGACAAACCCTGGCACAGCCGCCTTTCCTGGCTGGGATGGCGATGGTTGATGATGTGTTAGGCACAGACTTTGGCAAGCTGTCTTCGCTGGCTAGGATGGTGATGACTGCAGGTGTATTAGGCACAGACCCACATGCCCCTGTACAACCCCTGGCACAACTGTCTTTCCTGAAACTTTCTGGGCTGCTGTGGTGGGTGGGAAGATGTGACAGTAATGTGGTGAAAAGCTGTTTCTTTGAACACATGGTGGTTGGGGGGATACTACCACCTAACGGAGCTTCTATCCATAGGTGAGTCGGTAGTCTAGGAGCCAAAGTCAAAGTAAGCTGGCCACTGCTGTGGGCATCACTTGACAAATGGTACAGAAGGGGGAAGGGGTTTGGAGGATATTGAGAGGGAGTTTGAGGGACTACAGTGGAGGGCTGTTGTTAAAGTGCATTGACAGGCACTGTGTTAATTTCACCTTGTATCCTTGGGTGAATATGATGGCATGTACTGAATTCTCAAGGCAGTGCATGTGGCAGTGACCAGTTACAATGTAAAAGAGGACGTGAGTGTGATTTCTTTGCTAAGTGTCTTCTGTCCCTCCATATCCTTAACCCCTTCTTTTGTGGTGGTGTTGCTGCAACTAGACCTCAGCTGTCAGCGGCACTGATGATCAGTCTCCCTTGAGACAGACACCTGAGTTTTGCTAGTGAAATAGGCACCTCAGTCTGTTTTCAAAACCTTTTCGTCCTCTCTGTGTGTAGTGTGTCATAGCCTAGGTTGCTCCAGAACTTGGATGTTGTCCCACGCCAAGGTTCAGCTCAATGCCACGTGACCACATCTTTGATTTAAAAGCTTCCAAATCTTGTGCGGTGGGAGCCTTCAAACGCAAGGAAGATAACCCTTGGCATCATATATGAGAGTGTGGACAAAACGTAGAAAATAATTTGTAGGTGGGGGTTGTAATATCTTTTTGCACATACCCAAGGTATGTGATGCTGCATACCCCCCCAAGAGTGAAGCTTTAGGGGGTTATCAAGGTATCATACCAAGGGTGTCAGTATAAAACATATCACACAACCCTACCCGTGTATTTTTTTTTCGTTTTTTTTTTTTTTTTTTTAATTGCTGACTTTACTGACTTCCAGTTTGTTTTTTGGCACTTGATCCTTCACGGTGCCATCTTGGCATGGAGTGCCAAGTTCTTCCTGTTTCCCTGCCCCATTATCTATCCTGTGTTTGAGAAAGACCTTTCCTTTGCTCAGTGATGCTCCTTAAAGTATGGTCCTGGCTCCGCTGCCGGCATTGGAGGATGGTACCCAATAATGCAGCTGGCAGCTTTCTCCTTGAGGCCCTCATTTCAGCGGTTGGCGGTGGTTTTAATGGTTTTATACAGAGTGCGCTTACACTGCTCTAGTTTTATTGGCCACTCTCAGCTGCTTTGTGCTCACCATTCTAACAGGATGATCACAATGGGGGATTACACCATGCTTGTCCGTGTGCAGCTGAAACAGAATGTAATGGCAGAAGGAGACCAATGGCCCATCAAGGCTGCACATAGTTATTACTACCTTACCCCTGACCTAATGTTGTGGCTTATTCACCCTCTGCCTCCCCATTCTGCATCCTCCCCCTCCCTGGTTTTGCTTCCTCCTCTTTATATATAATTCTGCATGTTAATATGAAAACCGGATCACTTTTCCCTAAATTTCATTTGCTCTGGCTGTTTTTCTACACCTGATATCATAATCCTCTACTTATGACATAAAAAATGTCCACAGCAATGGATTGCTAAATCGACTAAGTTAGCTGAAGACATGTGAAATGTAAGATAAAACTGCACCTTGATACTGCAGTGTACTCTACAGTGGCCTACTGTGCAGTCTGCTCCCAACACCTGCAGCTTGTAGGAGAACAGACAGTGTTGGTCTGGCACCCTAAACACACTAGGTCCCATCTACCCTGCGAGCTCTGGACCGCATGCTATGCGGGCAGAGTCCTTTGATGCAGGGGTCCAGGGACTGCTTGCTGTCCCCCACAGTAAACTCAATGAAGAAAACAGCATTCTCGGTAGTAGCCCAGTTGTGTGGAATTTTCCTCTGCCATCTGTCGGAAAGATTCCAAGTTTAGATTTTTTTTTTTACGTTTCTACCCCAATCCAGACCTGGGAACCACTTTCCTGGTCCTCGCCCATCCCTACCCCCACCTTCTGTTAGGGCTTACTTCCTTCGAACAGCTATCACGTGTCTCTCCCCCCCCCCACCCCCATGTTGGGGCTTTCTGGGTGTCCCAAGCGCCTCCGGAAACTTAACTCTGAAGTCTTCGGGAGGGCTGCCTGAGCCAGAGGGTGTGGACTCTGTATGTGAGAGCGAGATCCTTCATACTGCATCAGATGGAGCAGGGTTTTAAATAATTGATTAGCAGTTTTTTTCTTGGGACTATACTAACTGTACAGAAGGTATTTATATAGATTTTCTAGAAGTGCTGTGTCTGTTAAACACAGCGAGGCAAGAGCTATGCATTTTCAGAAAGATTTAGCACTTTTATGAGCAAAACGCTAATCAATTTTTAGAGTTAAATAAATCCCAGTGGAGGATTTTTTTTGTGTCTCCACCCCCCCCCTTTGAGGATGTTACTAGAGCTTATGCAGTGTGCATGCCTGCATGTCGACGACCTCCCCCCCTCCCCGTGGTCACCCATGGGGCAGTGTGGCAGTTACGTTCCTTTCCCTCTCTCCCCAATGGAAAGGAGCATCTTCTAGGATGCTTGTCTCCCCTTCCCCGGCCAACGTTCCGATAAGCTGATCTTGTTTCTGAACTTGGGTAACCATCATCAGAAGCAGGAAGCCTACTGCTGCGAGAGTTTGGGCCATTTCTAGACAGGGGTCTGGAACTGGCTGTTTAGCTCCACCTAACCTTGCCCTGTCCTCTGATTCTGCATGTTGTATTTCTGCCCAAATAATTCTTCCATGTGTTTCATGGGGATGCTGACTGACTGATTGCTTGATTGATGTATTTCTCTATTTGCACAAGCTGTCACTGTCTGCTTGGTCTTGTCCAGTATTCTTGGTATATAACAGCACAGTAAATAAAAATTGAATCTTCTGTCCTACTGTGTACGAAATCCACATGCCCCTCCACATCATGGAGAGGCCCCTGGTGGGGACATGCTAGCACAGAAGGAATGGAAAGTTTGGGGGGTTCAGGAGATGCACCTTGATCACAGTTGGGGGGGGGGGGCAGCAGGAACAAGCTGGTCCAGAATGTGAGGCTGTAGGTTTGGGTAAGGATTCCAGAGCTGGCAGTGAGGGGGAAGGTCCGGCGGGTAGCGAATGTGTCATTGGGGACCCAAAGAAGAGGGCTGACGGTGGGCTCAAAAGGTGGATAATACGGCAGGCCAAAGAAAAAGCCAAAGTGCAAAGCATAGATGCCTTGTGGTCCACTTCTTCCAAAGTTAGTGCAGCCCCAGGTGAAACAGGGCCCCTCTCAGGTAGGACACTTGAACTCCTTACTCTCGCACCCGCTGTAGCATGCCCACAAACTTTGTACTAAGCACAATCTCAATAGAGATGAGTTGAACTTACTAACAGCTCGGGCTGTCATTCCTATATATATTCACCTTCAGCATGTCTCTGTTTCAACTAGCTTTAGTTCTGAGTGGGCCCAGGATGAATAGTCCTGCCATTGGTATGGACTATTTTAGCCCATGCTGGTGGGGGCAGGTGGGGGGTGGGGTTGTGTGTGTTTTTTTTTTTTTTTTAAGGTATTATTGCATCATCATCAGAATGTAATTCTGTGACAAGCAAACATTCCAATAATTATCTCCGAACAAACTGCAAATGATAACCTGTTATGTGTTCTGGCTCTCTGCCAAAGTACTCCGGCCGTCCTCTGAGGGTTTCCCATCGCAATCCATTCTCTGTGCGTTTATTGATGGAATGCACGCGTGAGTTAAATACAGCTGTACCCATTACAGGATGTTTTGTGTGCGTCTATAAGGAAAGAGGGCTGGGAAGCAGGCAGGGTCTTGCTAATGCTGAGGGGGGCTCTCTCCAAATTTAGGTTGTGCCATTGTGTGTGGGAGGGGGCAGATCTATCCCACTCCTGCTAGGTATTAAAGGTCCTACTGGTCCAGAGTAGAAGACTAACTCGGCTGAGTGGTCTTAGAGACTGAAGAAAACTACTTACTAATGTGGCAGGCTAGTGGAGTTGTTCACCCCTGATTAGCCATATAGTGCAGCAAGAGGGGCTGGAAGCCACATGAAAGAAACATATTTTGCAGACTGAACAAAAAGATTGTTTGCCTTGTTAGTGTTTTTTTTTTTCCAGGTTTCTAAGATTTAGTTGATTAGGTTCACAGGTTCATGCCCCCAGGTACCCATGCCAATGTCTCCTGTCTCCCCATCACCCCCACTACCACCTCTGCCCCAAGACTACCGTTGTTGCCCCTCTGTGGCAGTGACACTACCCATGTTCACAAAAAATACAGGGTTACAAGACCTTGCTTTAACTGTGGGACCAGCTGAACTTGAAGTTCCTAACTTCACACCTGGATGAGATATGAGCCACCACACACCTTATATGGAGTCAGACTTCATGTAATTACAAGACAAAGCATGATGTATACCTATGGGAATGCAGGCTAAACGCACAGAATCAGAAGAATCATGTTATACAACAATAGGCGAAAACCCGTAATCGTGTGGCATATTCCAATAGTGTGGTCTCTTACAGGAGTATGGTAATCACCCGTCTCACACAAAATCCTTATTAGAAACACTTTCATATGTGCAAATGCAAAACATTTTCAAAAAGAATTTTTCATTTTTCATTAAACAAGTATAAAAATATAATCGACAGGTAAATATCTTTAAGACACCGAAGTTTCAGTTTTCAAACTGAACATTTTTGAAACCTTGCAGAACAAAACAAATTAGCATCTCAGACATGGGAAGTTTAATTTTTGGACCCCTTTGTTGAATTTTAAAATGACCCCAAATATTTTCATCCAAATGACAGGGTTGATCAACCTAACCCAATGGTGTGAAGGCCAAGCTTCAAGGTCCTGGCCTTAAAAATGGCCAGGATATCAGCTGCCACAAATCCCGAGTTAGTGGTTCTTTTGTCTACTGGCTTGATGGCCTCATTCAGATGAAGGACCAAATCTCCACAAGGGTCTTTGCGGGCAGAAAGCAGTAGCAGTGCATTTACAGCAGGCAAATAAATGGTAGCATTTTGGGATGCCCGTGGCCAACGGGAGTACGCTGAACTTCCATGTAGGCAACTCGGGGGCCCTACTGCCAGGAGTGGATAAAACTCCTCGTTTGTCAGCGTGTTCCAACCCAGGGAGGCTGGGGTGCATCATTGCCCGCTGACACAATCACCCTTGTTGTGAGTAGGGGAGTCAGCTCCCTTGCAAGAGCCAGTCCCTTGGCCTACATCTGTGTGTGATGAAGTGGAGGAGGATGACTCGAAGGCCTACAGGGAATACAACATGCCTGCAACCAACAGAATGATGACCTGGACCTCTAGAGCACCACACCATGAAGTTTCCAGACGAGGGTAGAACTGGGGATTCACTCTGACCCCGCCATGGGGGGTTTAAACTGTGGAGGACATTGGGTTTCGAGGTTGGAAGGCTGCCAGTCAGAGTGGAGTCTGCGGGCTAATATGTACAAAAATACAGTAAAAAACAAATTGCCGCATTTTCTGATCATTGATTCGATTTCCCCTCTCACTTTATGCTTGCCTTCTTTTCTTACCCCTGAGTAAGAGACTGCCTTTGGCCGTTTCAGGCACTTATAGTTGTCCCAAACTTAAGTGGGATATGTTCCACCTACTGGGTTACTCACTACTACGTTCAGTCCCCAAGGTAAGTGAGATTTGGGCTCCTGCAGTCCACCCTGAGGTAAACCGTGCTTTCCCACCCTTTAGGTGATTGCAGGGACCCTAAGGTAGGCAGGATAGCTCCCAACCTTCTGGTTACCAAAAGCAACCCTAGGATAAATGTATACAAGATCTCCTACCCTCTAAGATATGGTAGTCAAACATAAGTGTAAGCCTCCTATCGGGGTGTCCTGCTGTCCTGGGGGCACTTCCTGTGCACTACAGTGCCACTGGGTCACCATGGTTGATAGGTTGGCTACCTCTGCCATGTGGGTTCAATAGGATTGAGGGGCCTGGGTCCTTATACCCTCCTGGCTGAGGGGGTTTGTGTCCAAGAATAAAGATAGAAACTACCATGGTCCCTACATCCAGAGAAACAGAATGTGCTGGCAGATGAGGACTGCTTGGCCCACCTAGTCTGCCCATTTTCCTTGCCTGTAGTTTCACCGCAGATCCTACTTGGTCTTCTGCCCATTCACCTCACCTTCCCTTTTCCCTATGACATCTTATGCCTGTTGCATACGTTCTTGAACCCCACCGCTGTTTTCTCCCTCACCACCTCCATTGAAAGACTGTTTTGGAAATACACCACTCTTTCTGTGAAGAACTACTTCCCCAGATCTCTCCTGAAAAGGTTAATGTGGGCTTGGTGAAAGAATGGTACAACCCCCTGGAATGCAGTACCTCCTCACAGAGTCACTCCACCCATGGACCAGATCAATGCACTGATAGTCCCTGCAAGACATGCACTTATTACTTTAAAACAAGTAGCATTCAGACAAGGAATTACAACAAAAGAACAGGATCTTCATGTAGGCTCACATGCCCTGTAGAGGAAAAAGGGGTTGGTTGGCAGTGAAGTAGTGTCGTACATCCCAGCTGTTGTACTTGCTCTTGCTTGGGCAGATGCAGTCTGTTTTGGCAGTGCAGCAGCTCACACTGTCTCTCTCAGCAGTGCACAGGCACCAGCCTGCTTTGGGGTCTTCTAGAACCAGCCTATTGTAGTGCTGTGCTGCACTACTGGGCTCTTCTAGGTGCAGCCCAATAATAATCCTTCCTGTGTGGTGCTTGCATACACTTCAGGGTTTAGCCACTTAGTAGCAGCCTGTCCTAAACCACAAACACACAATACAGGAGCTAGCCCACCCACCTGTACTGGAGGGCACTACCCTCTCCCACTGGTACCAGTGCAAAACCCTTAGCTCTAACTATGGAGCTCCCAGTGCTTCACTACGTACCCAGCCATAGAAACAGTGACCCTCACATAAGCGATTAAAACAAGATATCTCCTACCATCTTTGTTACTGTATTTGATCCTCATGTAAGTGGGATATCTCACATCCTTGGGGTTACTGTAGTTGACACTCAGGTAAGTGGGACATCTCCTATCCTCTGGGTTACTGTAGTCGAGCCTCAGGTAAGCAGGATATCTCCCACCTACTGGGTTACTGTAGTAGACACTCAGGTAAGCGGGATATCGCCTATCCTCTGGGTTACTGTAGTCGAGCCTCAGGTAAGTGGGATATCTCCCACCTTCTGGGTTACTGTAGTCGACCCTCAGGTAAGTGGGATATCTCCCACCTTCTGGTTTACTGGTAGTTGATACTCAGTTGACACTTAGACAAAAGTGATTTTTCTAACCTTCTTTGGTTGCTGTTGTCGATCCTCAGGTAAGTGTGATTTCTCCAGTCCTCTTAGGTTACTGTTTTCAGTCCTGGGATTTTGCTCATCTCTTTGGTTACTGTAGGCAACCCTCAGGTAATTGGGATTTTCCCCCCACCCTCTCGGTTGCTGTAATTGACTCTGAAGTAAGTGGATATCTCTCACCCTCTGGGTTACTAGAGTTGACCCTTCAGGATATCTTCCACCCTGTAGGTTACAGTAGTCGACTTTAGATAAGCAAGATGCCCCCCCCCCCAGGTTACAGTAGTAGACCCTCAGGTTAGTGTTTTTTTTCCCACCCTTTACCATTGTTGACCCTTAGGTAAGCCGGATATCTCCTACCCTCTGCTGTACTGCATATGTACCTCCGGTAAGCTGCATATCTTCTACCCTCTGGGTTACTGTAGTTCACCCTCAGGTACTGTAAGTGAGATGTCTCTTGCTTTCTAAGTCACTGTTGTTGACACTTAGATAAGTGGGATTTCTCTTGTCCTCTTGGGTTACTGTTGTTGATCCTCTGGTAAATGGTATTTCTCCCACCCTCCTGAGTTACTGTAGTTAGCTGTCAGATAAGTGGAATTTTTCCCACCGTCTGGGTTACTGTTGTTGACTCTCAGGTAAGCAGGATATTTCTTACCCTCTGGGTTACTGTAGTCAACCCTTCAGAATATCTTTCGTTCTCTAGGTTACTATAGTCGACTCTCAGGTAAGTGAGATATGTCCCCCCCCCCCCAGCCAGGTTACTGTAGTTGACCTACAGGTAAGTGAGATTTTTCCCACTCTCTTGGGTTGCTGTCGGCAACCCTCAGGTAAGCAGGATATCTGCTACTCTCTGGGTTACTGCATTTGACCCTCAGGTAAGCTGGGGATCTCCTACCCTCTGGGTTTCTGTAGTAGACTCTTAGATAAGCAAGGTATCTCCCACCTTCTGGATTAAATCAACTTTTGGTTAAGCGGGATATCGCCCACCCTTTGGGGTGTGGCAGTCAACCCTCAGGAAAGTGGACTTCTCCCAGCCTCTTGTTACTGCAGTTGATCCTAAGGAAAGCGGGAGATCTTCTACTTTTTGAGTTACTGTAGTTGACTCTTAAGGCCCCTTTACATGACAGGCTGTGTACCGCAATGAGTGGTACAGAACAACCGGATTGTTACATTTTTGCCATGTAGAGGCAAGTGGCAAAGCAACACAAGTGAGTGTTCGCTTGCTTGGCGATCCCTGTTTTCTTGGGTTCACCATTGTGCTTCATTCCGTTTCACCGCTGAGTGCCACCATGTATACCCAGTGTTGCATTCACGTCAATCCCGAAGAGTGTCTCACGAGACCCTCTGGGATCTCCATTGCTTGGCAGTGCCCACTTCCCTATGATGGGTCCTTAGTTTCGTGCGAGCAGTACTGTGCCTGAGTTCACCACATATATTTTCTGATACTGGAAAGAAAGTTGAACTTGAGCAAGTAGGCAGTTTTGCTGTCTAGTTGCTCGCACGAGCCTTGGGACCCACCATAGGGAAGTGAGCATTGCCAAGCAATGGGGATCCTGGAGGGTCTTCCGAGACACTCTCTGGGATCGATTTTCACCCTGGTGTGTAAAAGCACACCACACTGGAGCAGCACACAGTGAGAGGTAGCATGAGGGAATGCAACAAAATCATTATAGTGCAGACGGGAGCCGTGTAAAAGTGCCTTTAGACCAACAGGATATCTTCTTTCTTCTTGGTTACTGTAGCTGACCTTTAGATAGGCAGGATATCTCATCGTATCAGTGTTAGTGGCTCTGTAAGTAGCACATTCGGCTCTGGGGCCAGGAGATCACAAGGTTTTTTATTCTAGCACCACACCAGGCATTTGGGGTAGTACCTACAGCTGACACTATAGTTCAGAACGGGAGGGGGGGTGCTGCACTGGTGAGGTGTCATCTATCAAAAGAGGTCCCTTCTGACCATCTCTGTTTGCTGTCCAGGTGGAAGTGAAGGATCCCATGGCACGTATCAAAGAAGAGCAGGGGCATTTTTTATTTAAAAATAATATAATACAAAGAACAGAAACAAAAACTTCATTCCAAAAACTCATAAAAAAGCCCACAACAATTCTAAATCACATTTCAAAATATAATTAATAAACCGAACCAGTACCGGAGCACTCTATTTTTTTTTTTTTAAGTCTTGAGTGGTTTTTTTTTTGAAAGAACAAGAAAAAACAAAGAGAAAAAGAACCCAAGTGTAAAGTACAATTACCCTCTTACAGTCGAAAATGCTTCCAGAGCTCCTTCAACTTCCCTTACTAAAATTCTTATTGGCCTTCGTATACACGCTCTGTATATTTTTCTCAATGATCTTGATTAAATGAGTAAAAGATCCCATGACACTTATAGAGCCAGAGCAGGGAGTTTCCGTGTTATGGCTAACATTCCCTTGTCAATAAGAGGTCCTCGCAACCCCCAAACACACCTGCAACAAACTATAATAGCTTAGTGTGCCGTTCCTGGTCAGAAATTACTGTTAAAAATTCAAGATAAACATCTCTTACCCTCTACCAATGTAATGAGTTTACCCTCCTGTCTGTAACTGTCGAAAGCATTGTAACATACTTAAACACAAGACAACATGGAAAATAAACCCATGGTGGTCCTAACAGTTCTTTTCCTGTCTAAAAATAAAAATGTCTGTCTTATATCTTTCTCTGTGTTACTGCTGTTGATCCTAAGGTAAGCAGGATACTGTAGCCCATCTGGGTCACTGTAGTTGACTCTAAGGTCACCAAGATTCCAGCCGCCCTCTGAGCTCATTGACCAAGGCTGTAAATGGTTTCAAGCATGACTGGGACACAGTGAAGGGTGTGGTGGTTGCTTAGTTCATTAGCATTAGGGAGGGAAGAGCAGTGGGGGGGGGTGCAAGGGTGGTCCGGAAGGGATACAACCCTGTATGGACAGTAGGTCCCAGGGCAGATAAGGAACTCCGGACAGACTAGATGGACTTCGGTCTTTTTCTGCCGTCATTGTCTATGTTTCTAGATTTTACATCAAGGTGTGTTAAACCCTGGGCCTCTCACAGTAGACGTGTAGTCCACAGACTGGCACTGGTAGCCCAGATCAATCCTGAGGCATCCGTTTCCTCAGTCATGCATCACTTGTTTGATAAAATATTTATATTTTACCCATCTAATCAGATGGAGGCTTGATTTAAAAGAATGTGGCTGGTGAAACCCTTCAGTCGGGCAGCCTTGGGTGACTTGCTGGACCTCACTCACTCACTCGTCAACTAATGTAGTCTTATAAGGTTCCCAAATGCCAAGACTTTTTCAGAAAAGCGTGTTTAACATTAGAGAGCGTGTGAGATTTAGAATAGCTAGTTATGTTGAACAGCACTGTTTCCATTTTTGTTCCCGTAAACAGGACAGATTCAAACCAAAACAAACTTGTGGCTACCAGGTTTTAAACAGTATCACAAGCTATATAATCAATGTTTGCCTTTTTATTGGACCATACATGGTTTCCTGGACCATTCCTTGGGACACTGAAACCTCTCCAAGACCTGTATAGGCTAGGGGTCGCTGTTTCTTTGATTTGGGATGTGTGCCCCCACATACCATCCACTGATCATGTCCTGGTTTCACTGCTCAGTTTTTCATTAAAGTTATCAGAATTCCAAAAAAAAAACACAGGGCAGTCAACCGTTTATAACTGCATACCCTGATGCTGGGGAACCATATGGTGGAACTGGGCTTCAGCCCTGCCTAGGATCTCGGTGTTCTTTACCTCGGACTTCCACAGAAAGCTGGCACTGGCAATCCTTGTCTGCCTAGTGCAGGGAATCACTTACCATATCATGACATGCCACGTGGTATCAGGGTGGAAAATGTGAAGCCCAATGTAAATGGTGGATTCAGCTCTGCTGAAAGTTGGGGAAGGGTGAGGGCACTGCCCTCTGATGTTTTTCATGATAAAATCTAGAATTCTGCAATGTTCAGTTATTCTCTGGGAAAATTCCTAGACCTCAGTGCTATGTAAGGACAAGCTGCACATTTTCAAATGGGGAGACACGCGCACACACACACTGAATCATAGAACTGTGAACTAGGGAACCAGTTGACTAGTTTTATATGCTGGGTATATTTTGACACTCAGTAAACATGGAGTACCCCAATCCTAAACAGTGATGTCACACAAGACTCTGCCAAATGGCAGGATATCTTTCTGTCGGTATCCATCTGTCTAACTATGTTTGTCTTTCTCTGCATGTTGTGTACTGGAAATATCCAAATTATTCTAAAACGTATATGGACTTACCTTAACCCCAGTAGAGATAAAATGACAAGATAAATAGGGGATATGTGATGGGTGGCTATGTGATATTGTTTTTATCTCCATGTGTGATTAGTGACCTCTTGACCCTGATGAGTGGCGAAGCCACGAGTGAGGGTACTAGAAGTTAACGACCTTGAATGAAGATTAAAAATTATATCATGTAGCTACCCAGCACATGTGCAGTTATATGACATCATAAGCACACAGAAGCTTAAGTTGTTTTCCGACAGTAGCAATTATTACTCTACTGGTCATTCAGAACCCTTTTCTGTTCATGATCTCTTTTTTACGGTGCCACTCAGAATGGACTGATTGGCTATATGTAGTAACTCATGTTCCGGCACAGCACGAGTAAAGGAGAATAACATACCCCACTGTAGAAATACGTACTGTAATGTACCCTACTAGCTAGATAAAAAAAATGATCTCACTAGTCAGACTACAGATAGCATTTTTATTGCTACTGATTTGTACTTACTTATGTTGTATGAAAAGTGATACCTTATACCCAATTTACAAGCTAGGATGTTATCTTGTGAGCTGGGTCTGTTACAGTGGATATCTTGCCCTGTTCAGTATGTCACAGTGCACACTGAACCAATCAGAGAGTAGCTTTCACAGTGGTGATGACATCACAATAGCACTGCTCAACACTGAAGCTAGCAGTCAAAGAGAAACCGTTACATCTTCAAAGAGCGGATGTAAAGTTATAACTAGTACACTGCTGTTGTATGAAACAAATACGGAATTCTCCTACTCAGCATATGCAGTATACTATCACTTGTGAGGGAAAAGGACTTTTATAACTTACTTGTGGCTGTGCTACTCATGAGTTATGGTCCAGCCCCCTCACACAAAAAGGTAACTTGCGTAGTTTATGTCATCTTATTGCATATTTCCTATTTATATTTAGAGTGGCTGATCTGGCTAATGATATTTTTCTAGATCCAAATAATTTGGAAATATTTTGCATTTAGATGTAATAAAAGAGCCTGGTAAGATCAGATTTTAGAGTGAGAAGCAGGGGTCCACATGTACACTATGTCTGTGACTGAACCTGTTCAGGTAAATGTGTCAGCTTGTGGACCTGTGTGATTGTGTGTACGGGCGCATGCACTTACATGCAATTATTTGTAAATATGAAACAAACAAGGAAATATGAAAAAGGACAAAAGAGTTCTTGTTGAAGAACGGATGGATGGCTGATGTGTATTTAACCCCTTCTCCACCTGTTCTCCCTTTGGGGGAGTTATCAGTACTTCTGTTTGTCTGTCCCTCTTTCCCACCGCTGCTCTCATGCTCTTTTATAACCCCCATATTGCCATTTATATTTGAAATTTAGACGGAAGAAATTGTGTGTGTGATGCAGACATAAAATATGAAAACAGCAAATGGATTGGGCTTGTTGTGTTTTTGGGGTTTTGGATGCACAATTAGAAGCTGTTTCTGGTAAAGTGCGTGACAGCAGTCAAGGCAGATGAGCTCTCAACAAAGGACTTTGACAGTTTCAGGTTATTTGATTTTTTTTTTCTTTTATGTCAAATGAAAAATCAATACATTTTCTGGGTTATACATATTCAGAGCAGGCCTGATATTTCCATTATAATGGAAAGTGGGTGTTGTGTTACCTCTTCCCCTGCTATGGCTGTACCGTCGCATTTTCCAATCCGCTGGTAAATCTTTCAAACCTGATTTGATTACCGTTCATGACAGCGTTAATGGTCCGCGGCCCCTTGAGCCGACTCCAGATCTAGGTGAGGCCCCCCCTTTCTGGCCTTTTGAGTTTGCAATTCATGAATATTGTTGTATAAAATAGCTTAGAGGAAGAAAGAGAGTGAGTGAGTGAGTGAGCTGAAATGTCCTGTGTGCTCCTTGGTCTGGAAAAAGGTTTTTTTTTATGCCCCTGGTAAATGCAAGGTCTGATTTCAGGAGTCGTTAGTTCATTTCTAATCTTAGCTCTCTCTTTTGGGGTTGGGGGTGGGGACTTTTCCAGCCACCTCTCTCACCTTTGTAAAACAAAAAAAAAAATGTAAAATATATTTTCATGAAACAGTGCTTCAAAGAATTGTGTCTGACATCAATCGGTGGACTCCCCTACCAAACAAAAGCTAATCACCAGACGCTGCCCCCCCCCCACACACACACACACAATGAAGTGGCATAGGATTAATGAGAGGAAGGGTTGCCAGTTGAAGGAGCTTTCTGTCGAGGACCTGTGGCCTCAGGGCTGCTGCTGGACACTGCGTGTATTTTGTCTTGCATATTTGCTTTTTTTTGGGGAGGGGGGTCACATGTGCCAATCCTTAGTGTGAACCTGGTGTGCATAATCAAAGGATTAGTAAACCAGAAACATTAAAAGCACTCCCACCTGCACACTCCCCCCCACATTACTTCATGCACCCCAACCTTACCACCCCAGTACCACATTATAAGCCGAACGTGGTCAGAAGAGCATAATCCAGGCTATCTCCCATTGTTATATCTGAACCGCAGTAAACACTGATCAGAACAGATTAAGACTGGGTGACAGGTAGACGACGATGATAATGATTGCCACCTGAGAAAAGATATGCTCCATTTTCTAGAATTCCACTTCAGCCATAACTATGGGCCTTCTTGTACCTTTCAGGAAAACAAAAGAAACATACACACACGCCCCTCTGCTGTTACTGTTTTCAACTAACTCCATTTATCAAACGCTGGGGTCTGAAACTGACACCTGCTCATCAGCAGAATGCTGGCAAATTTTGTATTGGACCGAAAATGTGCAATGAAGTAGCCTGTCTGGCTTGTACTGAAGGAAGTATAATTTCATCAGTTGGGCTAGCTAAATTGGCTGTGGGGCCAGTGGAGTTTTTCAGTCACTATCCCTGCTGGCCAGCAGCTGCAATAATTACCACCCCCTGTTAGTAACTTAGTAATTTAAGGTTGATATGGACTCTAACTCCATCCATGCTCCTACTGCTTCATAAGCAGGTATGAGTAGGTATGCTTTGCAAACGTATGCTAATTTAAAGGGGAACAGTCACTACCAAGGTCTCCCACACTTGCGTGTTGAGCTGGTCCTAATGTGCACTTTGTACACAAACACATTTTGTTTTACTTACTGTTTATTGTGGCATAGCAGATTGTATGAGTCTAATTTTGCTTAATTGTAGGCTGACATCTTCTGTCACTACAAATCCCAGAACCCCGTGCAGATGACTTTAGAGCAGTAGGTAGAAGAGAGAAGATTCAGTAGATCGCAGTACATGTTATTTTCTGATCCCGTTCTTCTCCATGGGCTATGTGCAGTCACAGAGAACTGCACTTAGCCCCTGGAGAAGAGCAATCCAGGAAAACATCCGATTGGAGATTATAAAACCTCTAACATGCACTGCAGGCTGTTGAATCTCCCATTGCTACCTACTGCTCAGATGTCAGCTGTAGGGGATTCTGGGATTTGTAGTAAAAGAAGATGTCAGCCGCCGACTAAGCAAAATTAGTCTGATATAATCTACAGTGCTACAGTAAACAGTAAGTAAACGAAAATGCTTTTGCTCACAAAGTGCATATTAGGACCAGACCCACACTTGAGTGTGGGGTCCTTTGTGCTCACTGTTCCCCTTTTAAGGTGTTACCAACCCATGCTATGACACAAGGTAGACAGGGATTCCTTAGGTAAGCAGACACTTGTCCAGGCTTACCCTGAAGGCCTGTACTGTTTTCTTGTCCACTGTCTCGGTTGGTATGCTTTTCCGTGGCTTCACCACTTTTTGAGAGAAGTGTTGCTTAACAGTACCCTGAATTAACCATCTGTGAGCTTCAGGTTGTATGTGCCCCCCCCCCCCAGTCTTGCAGAAGAAGACCTGATCAGACATATCTCTGTTCCATGTTGTTATTATCCTTGAATATGAGAAAGACTGAGACCATGTCCTGAGAACCTTTTTTTTCCTTCAATTTCCTAGATAACATACAGTATCTTATCACAAAGTGCTTTACAAGGAATTAGAGACTGGTAGTGAAGTGACTGTAGACGTGTAGTGGCAGCCATTTTGCACATCAACACACACACACACACACACACACACACTCTCTTGGACAATTGCATGAAGCAGTTTAATAGAAAGGGGAATGTTGGCCAGGACACCGGGGAAAATCCCCTACCCTTGCAAAAAGTGACATGGGTTCTTTTCCTACCACCTGGACATCCACCAGGACAGCACCAGAGATGGGCAGAAGGAACGATGATTTAATGTCTCATCTGAAGGATGGCACACCCCAGCAGTACAGCATGCACCTAGTACTGCACTCTGGTGCCAGTGTTTTATGGTACAAGCACGATCCTGGTGTGGGACTAGAACCCACAACCTTTTGGCCCAGAGACAGATGTGCTACCAGCTTGCCCACACTGAAGCTAATGTGGTGGGATTCAAACCTGACTATGCTGTTTCACGGCCCTGTACTCCAACCACTGAGCCACACTGTCTCCCTACACCTTTGTTACATGGTGCTTTCGTCACTGTGGATGCAGCCAGAGCTGGAGGGTCTCTGAAATTGAACCACAGCTAATTTTGTGATGCTGTTGTCAATGAATGCATATGGGGGGGGGGGTCTCAGCGAGAGATGCTTATTCCACATGGATCGATCAAGTTGTTCCGGTTCTGAATGATGAGTGACTACAACACTCCCATGAATTCCTCCTATAACCAAATGAGCCAGCTCTGAGCTAGGATTCCTCAGCACAGTGCGGAGAAGGCTATTTTCCTTGTCAAGGTTGGATTTTGAATGCACAGTGGGGGGCTCCTCTCCGGAAGGATGGGATTTATCCGAGGCATTTCGGATCGACATTTTCCAGAGGCCTCCTGAGGAAGCAGATGACAGTGTCCCATGGACGACATAATCATCCAAGCCCGCCAGGACGTGTCTGCCTTTCTTTTGTCATCAGCAACGGAAAAAAAGGAAAAGAAGTCACACATTAAACATATACTGCAATTAAAAGAAACATTCCATTTGATTTTTTCACTTGTCAAAATCTGCTGTAAATGAGCCAGGAGAATATTTTGACAGCTGCAAAATTAGAAGCAGAAATCCCTCGGAACACAAAGCGTTACATGTTGTGATGGGATAGTTTTGACTGTTGCTGAAGTCGTAGATTTTTTTTTCTTTATATAAATTGTAAAATCATTTTAGACTGGTAGATTTGTTTAGCCTGTCCCATACTGGGGGAACAATTTTCACAGTCAAGTCAGCATGGCCAAATTCCATTTTGATATGTTTTTTTTTTTTTTGGGGTTGAATTTGGTGTTGGGGTGGTTAATTAATTTAATATCAGGACTCACTTTTTAAGATGTTCTGTTCTGACGCCGTCCCTACAAGGGAGTAGGGGGGGTTCTGAGACAGTTACTCAGAATCTAGGGAACCAAGAATTAGAGGGATCTGGTTTTCACTCCTCCCTTTATCCCATCATTATTCCCACCACCACACAGACGCACGATTTTCTCCCATGCTTCACACCAGCAGGAGATGCTACTCAACATTGAAGCCCTGCCTATGATGGTCATTATAAGTGTGCGCCCCATGCCTTTACTTCAGAGACACTCACGAACTGGCCAGCGGGAGGGTGGGGGGCACTTTAGCAATGGACTGTCTCAGGCGCAGCCCATCCATGGGTCCGGGCACATAAGCCCTTCACCCCCCTCCCCTCCACAACACTGTTTGATCTCCAGCCCGAAGAGGGGGCTGAACTTCAGTCTCCCATGTTGCATCATAAAATACAGAGGACCCACTTTAATGTGGAGAGGTTTGTAGACTGCACTTTATTCTTGTTCTCGCTTCACAAGTGACCCTTCACTGTCTTGAGCATTACCCCACTCCCTGCAGTGCAGGAGCTGGCATAGGAGCACATGGTTTCCCCTTTTTCCAAGAGCACAAGAATTTGAGATGGAAGCAGGAAAGGTACCCATAATGTCCATTCCCCACATGTAGGTGGTTGCAGTACTATGTAATATTTCCCTTCATGTATCGATCTAGTTGAATTTTTTTTTTTTTTTACTTCTTTATGTCATGTAGTGCTGGTAAAGAGCATGCATTACATTGTGCATGTGTCTAAGAACAGTAAGAATGTACATTATTAAGTAGATTTAGCAAGGCTGAGTCCAGGTGGTACTGCCTAAGATGTCAAGAAGTGACCAAGAGTTCTTCTGCTCCTTTTATTTTCAGTTACTTCCTGTGAAATAAAATTGCAGTTGACCTGAGTCCTGCGTCTTGTATGCAGATTCCTAACTTTCAAATCACTTAGTGGCTTACTAAAAAAAGGAGGGGAAGGGGGTTCGTCCCAACTTTACCACTATAGCGCGACTGTGAAAACTGTAGTTTAATTTTTAAGTTGTGGTGCTGTCTTTGTCTCGCCCTTCACTTCCGACAATCTATTCCAGATGCCAGTCACTGTTTGTGTAAAAAAGTGTCTTCTTACTTCCCCCTTGGAAATACCTCATTGCATCTGGGAGGTGGGCCCCTAGTCCATTCTGCCCGGGAGATATGGTACCCCCCAGTCCCTTTGACAGCATCCTTCCAGCTTAAATGTACCCATCAGTACCTCATGCCTTATTATCCTATATATCTTACTCATATCCGCCTCCAATCCTGATCTCCAAGCTCAACAAGTCCAATTCACTCACTCTCTCCTCACATGACAAAGTTTCCACCATCACTATCCTCGTCTTCCTCAGCACACTCTTCAGTCTGTCCACATCCCTTCTCAAGTATAGTGCCCAGAACAGATCATGGTACTTCTTGTGATCCCGTTAGGGCCCTATACAGTGCCAATACCACAGCTACAAATCTGCTGTGTCTTCCTCTACACCCCGGAATTGGTGATGCTCTTTTAGTTACCTGTCCACTTTGCAACTTAACTTTCTGGTCCCTGGTAAGTATGACTCCTAAGTCTCGTTCTTCATTGGTTTTCCTAAATCTTCTTCCAGGAAGCAGCCTCTCCTCTCATTTCTTTGCCAAATGAGGTTTACCTAAATAAATATTGAAAGAAATCACTGTCAATATGCATTTGTAATAAAATAGTTATTCCACCTAATGGATTTTTCCAACTGAGGATGCTGTAGTTGTAGTTCTCCACTAGGTGGATTTGTCCTAATGGGGATGCCCTTAGAGATGTGGTAAAAGTCCACTGTTCATGGGTGAAATTCCGCTATTCGTGGTTGAAATTCCGCTGTTCAAGGGTGAAATTCTGCTGTTTGAGGACGAAATTTGCCACATCTCTATTAATATGTCTCTATGGTGGAGTAATTCAGCTAGGTCACTTTACATGGCTGTCAGTTAGGATTGCATAGTCCAGCAAGGCAACTGTGGGTTTACTGGAGATTAATCCATGGTCAGGTGACCTGTTTGGACAAATCAGAATACAGGATTTTCTCTCTACATTTTATAATAAGTAATAAAATCATCATCCCTTTCTTAGAAAAGTTTGCCACCCTATCAGTGTCTCTCTAGAAGGATTCCACCTGCTTATGTTTACTGTCTGGTGCAATTGGTTTGGTGTTGTCTGCAAACTTAATACCCAGTTTTCCCATCCTGTATGCATACCCCCATTAAAAAATACCAGAAAGAAGCCAGCCCACAGGCCAGCCCAGTGGCACTGAGGGCTGAGGTGCTGGATGCCTTACCTCGCATCACGCTGGCGACCCGGGCTCGGGAATGACCTTGGGTCACCAGGGAGCCGGCTTGGGGGGAGGGTCGGAGCAGGATTGAGCTGCTAAGCAGCTCTCCCCTCCCTGGGTGGCAGCCTGCTCCTCCGTAGTTCTGCTCCCACCAGGTAGAGGTCCGGTGGGAGCATAGGCGAGAGGGAGCAGCAACATAAGTCTGGGGTGGGGTGGAAGGGGCTGTTGGATCCTGGCATGCCTGCGTATGCCACGGTCTCCAGGGGTGTGTGTGGAAAAAATACAAAAGGAAAGTATGGAAAAAAAAAAAAAAAGCCAGCCCAGTACTGTGGAGGACTGAGGCATCAGTGCCTTACCTCCTGCCATGCTGGTGACTCGGGTTCGGAAAAGGAGCACAGGTTGCCGGGGGAAGCAGTGGAGGGAGAGGATCGAGCGTCCGGCTGACTGCTTTCCTCTCCCAGGGGGTTTGGGGATGCTGCATCACTCCTTGGCTACCACCTGGTGGAGGCTGGGTGGCAGTGCCAGAGCCTAGAGCATGCAGGAGCAGGGGCCCAGTTATGTAGTGCGTGTGCACCTCCACGTGCATGCACGTGTGGCTGCCGTAGCAGGGAGAAAATTGGAGGAAAAACATGGCAGTCTCGGGCTTAACGAAACCCTGCCTGACTGCCTCCACCCCGCTCCACCTCTGGCTTGCCGAACCTTCGGTCTGCACACAGAACTTCCAAATGGGAGGAGGATAGACCACCTCCTCTGGCTCTGCCACGGGGAGATCCAAGGGGAATTGGGCTTGGTGAGACTGGGGTGGTAGCCGGTGGGGAGTTGTGGACAGGCCTCGAGCAGCTGTCCGAGATGCGCAGGCTACAAAACGCCTTTAAAAATAAATAAATAAAATACCAGAAAGTATCGGTCCCAGCATGGATCACTGCGGAACACCACTTGTCACATCCCCCTCCTAGAAGACAAAACCATCGGCCCTCACTCCCTGCTTTTTTTATTTTTAACCAATTTGTAACACATCATAGTATGTGGTTCTAAATGCCAACTGATGATGATTTCGTAGGTGTCCTATGTGCCACTATGTCCTTTGCTTTGATTGTTCTTTGGGGCCTGCTAGAGTTACAAGGGAGGATCTAACAGAGGGTAGTCAGAGGCACCTCACACAAATGCCTAGCAGTGAATAGGGAATTTGCACTTTATGGAAAGGAAAGAAATTTGATTTTTTTTTATGTGTTTTTCGTACCTACTGTGTTGCAAAACATTTTATTTATTCAGCTTTTGTTAACCAGATAGGTATGCTAGACCAAAAAAATAAGCCTTTTACAGCTATGACCCGGAGGTTACATTGAAAAACATTACATTACGGTCAAGGTCAAAAGGCAAAAATACAATACAGCTGATCTCAAAAGCAGCAAATATGTAAAAACAATAAAATATTCAAATTATAACTGATCAAAGAAGAAGACCATACAGTAGAGTAGTCTAATAGAACTGGCACATAAATAGCCACAAAGCAATTCAGTGGGCAGTCAAGTGTAGTTACAGGCAGAAGAGGACAATAGAAACTCCCAAAGAGCACCTCTGTGAACCATTGGGTAGCAGTCATTTGGTGTGCCCCAAGAGGTTACGTGAGATTGAGGAAGGTTAAGGAAAGCTCAGGGGGAGAGGTACAGAAAGGGTTTCCACTTGTCTTTGTCTTTTCAGGGCAGTCTTAGTTTGGGGTTGGTTAACTACATTCTGAGTAAACAGCGTCCTAATCTGAAGGCAGTACAACATTATGTTCTTACTTTCCCTATGAAATGATAGAAAACTAGCATCCCTTGAGTCAGATGCCTCAGAATGGATGAAAATAAGAAAGGGAAATGCAGAAATAAAGATGTCATGCGCATTAGTCCTAGTTTGGGATTTTTTCGAGAGAAGAAGTCTGTTGTATTGTCTAGAATATGGTACAGATAATGTTTAAGCAATAAAGATTATGACAAGGTGTGCCTTGCTGTGGGAGAATGGCCTACCTCAGGGAAAGTCTTGTGCCTTCAACCACCCCAAACAAAATGTCATTATTTGACAACTTCGCACACCCTGGAGTGTCTTACTGTGATTATAAAATGAGTCCAAATTTAAACAATATGAAAAAGACAAGGTAGGGGCTAAAACTGTTTTTTTTTTTGTTTTTTTTTTATTGTAATGTTATAATTAAATCTTTGAATAGCCCCTCCAACATTTTGTTAATTCACCAGGTATGTACAGATGTCATGGAATGCATGAATTCCAAATTCTGCCTATTTCCACTGGCAGAATGCACACACGCACACACACACACAGGCTTCAGAAATCTGTTTTTGATTCCTGGGTATGTACACTGGGTGGAACAGAGTGATAGCACTGCAGGCAAAAACATCACAGCACAAAATCCCTCAACCACAACATCGAAACCAAATACAATGGTCAGTGAAAACAGAGATTTTTATTTTGTGGAGGCCTCTGCCCCCCCACACACATGCCCCTACATAGGTGCTTTGCCCCATACCCCCTGAAATTATTATAACTAACTCCAAGGGGTATGGACCTCAGGGATGGGGAGAAACTCGGGAGGGGGGAAATGTCTTTGTTAAAAAATTTTTTTTAAAGTCCAATACCAGGATACAGGGAACCAAACCCTGGTCCCCACGTCTCCTCCACTCCAGGTGTTAGTGCCTTAGCCACTCCACCACAGGAGCAGCTTGGCAAGGCACCACACCTACTGCTGCTTAATCCCTTCTATATCTGTCCGTACAGCAACAGGGGTAGCTGTAATTCTGCAAAGCTATTATACCCCTGTTGCTGTACATGGTTTCGGGATTTTTGCCGTGATATTATTGCAGCAATCTCTTAACGGGATACCCACTGGGTAATGGTACCTACTTGCAGGAACAATCCAGGCAATAAAATAAAAGGCCTAGTTTTTCAATGTTATAGTTCATGTGTACCACTGGAAACCACATACATATAATCTGAAGTCTCAGGCCCAGACCAAGGTATCATGGGTATGCAAATCCTTATGCAGGGACAGGCTGCTGCACACAAGGATTTGCATGCCCATGATGCCTTGCACTGGGTTTATGACTTTAGAGTGTATGCATGTAGTTTGGAGATTCACAGAAACCAACCCAGTGGGATGTTTCTTCTCTCCTTGCACCCTTTTAAGGATCCCAAGCCCTGCTCTGCTTGCAGATTGCCTCCATGGTATGCTACCCCTGAGTGCACTGATGTCTGTGTTCACTTTCACTCATTTATGCTCCCTCTCTTGTTAACATAGTTCTATCCCGTGGTCAAGCATCCTAGGCAGACAGGATATGTGGATATTAAGTAAGTAATAAGCCGTTACAGGGTGTGCATTCTAGGATTTTAATGCACGCTCTAGTGGTGTAGTAGGGCACAAGGCCAAAGGCCGAGTGTCCTTATGCCCCTGGGAAATGCATTACAATCCTATAATGCACACCCTGGAGGGGTTTATTACACTTATAAAATGGCTCAAACTAGATTTTGGGAGGAGCAAAATGAGATTGGGCACCTGACCGTGTGTTGATAATATAATAACTGGTGACCCCCTATAATGACTGGATTTCCAGACCTGATAAAACTGTGCAATAATCCGCTGAATTCCGTAATAACTCGACAGCGGGTTATTACAGTGTTTTCTTCCTCACGCTCTCACTTCACTGATGTGCAAAGAAAGCTTACAGTTTTTGATTCTGTCTAAATCTTGCACCAGTTATTATAATAAATAATGCCTGTGCAAGGTTTGTCTTACGAGGATTTGAGTTGTATGAAAAATCTGCATAACATACACCTGCACAGGCATTATTCTCTATTTAATGCACGGTCAGGTGAAATCTCTTGGCCAGTGAAATTTCTAGATTTTTTTCTTGCCATTTTATAAATTGATTTGTAAAATGGGTAGAGGGAATCCAGCATCCTGATTGGTTGTTACCTGTGCATCAGATCTGTCTGATGCACAGGTGATAACAAATGCTCCGAAGTTGGACGCACAACAGAAATCACTGTGCCTCTTTGAACATTCGATTTTAAAAACGCTGAGATTTTCTTCTTGCTAATGCAGCTTGTTTCGGAGTTCCCGGACACTCGTAGAAATTCCTGTGTCACTTGCTCTTCACTTGTTTCCCCATTTCAGCCCCCAAACAGTTTAGTATTTAAAAAAATCAGCCCTGCTCCATCACTTGTCATTAACTTCTTCTTACTGGACCCATCTCCATCAGTTGTGCTCTGTCTGCCACTCTCTCTTGCTCCCTGATACCTTTCCCCACTTGCAGAAAACCTTGCGTTCCTGCTCTCTCTCTTTTGATACACATTAATAAGTTAAATGGCAGCATGTTCACTGTCACAGTTGCAAAACCAAAAAAAAACAGAGTCACATTAAAATGTACCTTTCTGTGCTACCATGGCACTATTTGCACGTGTGTGTGTATGGGGGGTGCGCTCGGTCACATTCTCATTAACAAAAAAAAATTACAACTACGTATGCTGCAAAAGGACAAAAGTCCCATAGCAAACCAAATATTATCATTTTGTATCACATGGAAGGACTATTTTAACAAAAAATCATCAAATTATAGCTTTTTTACATAGATAAACATATTTAATTGCAAAAATGTAGTTAAAAAAAGAAACCCTTTTTATAAGCACAATGAGACACTCCAAGGTATGTATTGAACAGTCGGATATCTTCAGTGTGCACCCTGTCGTGTCTTATTGCTTAAATCAGACATTTATGAAATCAACACCATTTTCCTCTTACAGTCAAATTACACATTCCTCTTAGGCACTGCTATCGCGTCTCACCAGCCTACTTTAACGTCTTCCATTTCTCGCAAAGCTCTACCTGAAAACAGGCACGTCAGTTGCATGATGCATGAATCATTTTCCCATCTGTACACTGAAGGTGGGAGAACTGTTCATCTGGGAATCTGTACCTCCCTGGTTCCAAAGCTTTATCCAGAACTGTGGATCAGTCACAACTTCGGCACGCCAGCTTTGGGACCAGGAGTCTTGTGTTCCTTGGCATTGGCATTCAGTACTGTATTCATATCACTATCCTTACATGTGATCTTATTATTTCACATTTCTCAATGTTCATACACCATTTGAATGGCTCCTCTGGTTCCATGGGTGTCACTATTAACTTTCAAATTATCTGCATATGTTTCATAATTATTATTCTGTTTTCATTCTATGTTCAGTCTGATGATTTCATCCCAAACCCGTCAGAATTGATCAGAATTTAGCCCTGTCTCTGAGTCCTGATGATTCAGTTCAGAGCCATTAAAAGTACACCTGACTCCCATTCCAGACAGGATGTCAGCTTTCCAGAGAGATTCCCTTTTGCCCGCATGGCTTCTGTTATGCACCTCAGAAGGATAGAGGGTTGAGTCACCCAGATGGTATTTGAACCAGGGTCCCTCCTGGTTACAAACCCAGTGCTTTTTACCACTCGTCTTATCCCATTAAGCCAGCCGATATGGTTTTCTTTGAAGCTTGTTGGTAAACCACTCTCATGCCTTCTTTGCCAGAGGGTGTTTGTGTTATGTGAGAGATGCTGCAAAGGGCACAAGAGGGGCTTAGGAGGCAGGTAGTAGCAATGAGATAGTATGTGAAAAGGATTCGGGATACACACAAGATGGACAGTGCTAGAAAGTGTTGCAATCCCACCTTTCACTCACAGGAACCATGGATTCATTCTGTGACTCATGATACCAGACGGCTGCTGCGTGGGCTGGAGTGGTTGTTTAAGAGACACGCTGCCCTCCTTAGTTGGAGGATCCCCAGATCTTCTCCCTGAATGGCTTCTTCTGGCAGCCCAGTGTGAGGGGAGCAATTCAGCGAGGAGCCCCATTAAGTCAAGCCTGTGTTCACCCATCAGCCGCACCGGAGGTACTTTGGTGGGAGGACACTAAGATGTCAGCACCAGACCCTTCCTCTGAACCTCTGAATATGGGATGCTCGGACGCTGGTTGTGGCATAATGTGACCATCTCATTGGCATGGCAGCTAAGGGGGGGGGGTATGAGATTGGATCTGCATGCACAAGAGGGAGAACAGACAAAAGGCCCCCCAAAAATGATGAAGTATAGAGAATCACGGTGCTAAATTGCAGGTGCTTTACAGTAGCCTTTTTTCAACAAGAAGTTGTGTTTTATGTATTTACTTTAGTTGGGATGATTGATTTTTAAAATGTGTGATACAGCTGCATGTGTATGTCTGGTTCCAAGACCCTGACTGTGCAGCCAGGAGGAGAGGAGTATCCCTTCACACTGGGTCCTGATTGTTTTAATTTGAATACATTTACTGCCCGTCATAGCCTGCATTTTTGCTAGCACTGGCATGCACGTTCATACATTTTTCAGAGATTTATTTAGCTGTAAAGACAGATGGTATATTTGAGATTTAACTGGTTATGAATGTCCCATTTTGTTCTGCCGAGAACCAGACATTGCAATTAGAGAGAGAGAGAGAGAGAGAGCTATATTATTTCCACATGCGCAGGTTAGCGAACCCAGACAACGTCTGGGAACGGCAGGTTATAGTGCGGCCAGTTTGGCTGATGCTGGCATTGCTGGCTTAGGGTGACACCTGTAGGTCAGAATGTGTAAGCAAACACAAGAGAAAATCCTGCAACACGCTGACTACATGGGACCAAGGACGCCCAAAATTACTTGAAGAGAAGCAGGTGTAATTTGGAATGCACCTGGGCTGCCAGCCCCTTTTTGAGGTGCCATATTAAATTTGGGGGTGGGAGAGAGGTACAACTTGAAATGGCATGTTTTTCATTATACACTGTTTGCACAGTGAGACAGCAGAGCTTATTATTCTCTGCTCTACTCGTAAGCACCACCACCCACACCTCTCAACTGTTCCTCATTTTCAGGGACATCTCTGATTTTGCCTCAAAAATGTCCTCTGTTCCTCCTAAATTTGTCATTTCTGTAACTGAAGGGTAAGGATTTAAATAATAAAACAATGTCAGCCACTGGGGTTAACAGTCCAGTTCTAATGAAGAAAATGCTATTTACACTAAGCATATTATGCACAGCTTCTGAAGCAGACATAACTAGTTTTGGGGGTCAACAGTCCCTGTGTTTTTTAATTTTTTTTATTAACACCTTGTCCCTCACTTGTAAGGCAAGAGGTTGAGAGAGGCCACTGCCCCCATCAACAAACAAACATAAGTAGTTTCTGAAAATTGTGTGTGTGTGTGTGGGTATGTGCAGTGCTGATGCGATGCATCAAAGTGCAAGACTGCGGTGACCCTGACTGGAGTGAGTGATCGTGGGTCCTCCTGTTTCCAGGGTGGGTTGACGGGTGAATGCATCACAGAGGCAAGGAATTGGCTCTCCAGCAGAACACTGGTGCACAGTACTGACTTGCAGCCATTCCCAGAGAACAGGATTTGGCCATCATTTTCAGAGGCTGGAGGGAAGACCTCTAGGGCACACAGCTAGAAGGGATCAGGTGGGGGAAGGGGGTCATATGGGTGAAACTGGGTAGGAAAAAAAATTAATGACACGAAGCGACTAAGTAGCACTATAATGAAGTAGTTGGTCTGTCAGGAATGGTATGAATAAAAATACAGTTTAGAGTTGTTCACTATTTTGTAGTCTGAATGCCAAAAAATGTTTTTTGATTAGAGGAACTGTTAGCCCGATAACAGATTTCTATGACCAGTGCTGGCTGACTGTATTCCTCGGCTGTCGGAGTGAATATGGACAGTAGAGAGGCCCTCTGATGGTTCTGTCTACAGAAGGGGTCTGACATTGGACATTGCTCTGTAGGAGTCTTTAGGGCCACGGAGATGTATATGCAGCATTTAAGATGCAACTCTTCCCTGAGGATTACCAGCAATGACAAGCTGAAGTGGTTTTGTATTTCTAATTTGAATTTGCATATTTTTGATGGTGTGTGTGTGTGTGTGTGTGGCGGTGATTTATGTATTTGTTTGGGGGTGTATTAGTGTTTGGTCTGTTTTTATTCTACATGTTTTTGTGTTTGGCATATTTTGGGTGCTTGAATGTGTGTTTATGTATTTTTGGGGATTTTTGTATGCATCTTTGTGGTGCTTGCTGGTATGTATTTTAGGCGCTGGAATCAGTATTCTTAATTTTGAGTTGCCATATTTTTTGGTGTTGGATAGGTGTATTTGAATGTGTTGTATCTTATTTGTGTATATTCCTTTTATTTGTTGTATATCATTTGTATATCAATTTGTGTTTGATGTTTATATTTTGTGTGTTTGTGGTGGTTGTTTTCGTATGTGTAATTGCCCTTTTTTGCTTGTTTAATTTTTTTTTTTTTTTTGGGGGGGGGGTTATTTCTATTCCTTTGCAACCCTATAAACCTGGAAGCTTTTTCGTGAAAATAGCATTCACGTCCAATTTAAGGTTGAGCAGATGCCAAATCTGTATTCGATGAAATTGCTGAAATTTGGCACGTCTACCTTCAGTTCAGCCCAAATAAACTTTTGGGCCTCTTCGGAATTCCATCAGTCACTTAATTAAGGAAAAACAATACCTGAGACCTTCCCAGGTGGCCCGGACTAGAGCCTCATAAACATCCCTTTAGCTCACAGTAGGCATGCTCAGGACGTAAGGACGTAAAATGAATGCAGTTGTAAAATGAATTGTTTGTACGTTTTTTTCGGTCGCCCAGTTTGCCTCGTACCTGCTATATTGTAAGATCCTTTGTATATTTGAAAAACAATAAAAACATTATACAAACATCCCTTTTCCCTCCCCAGTCCCTTCCCACCTTCATCTTCCCTCCGCAGATACTTTTTCATGAAAAAAAAAATCCTAGCTTCTGGCACTGTGGCATGTGACGACTTATTTTTGTAATAACAGTCTTACTGGAGGACCAGGGGGAAGGGGGAAGAGGTTAAGAGTGGCTGGGGGGGATGGTTAAGACATGCCACTTACTCTGATTCGAATTCTGCGAAACCCCAATGCCAAATACCCAAAGTGTCGAAGCCTAACCTGAAGACACCTGAATCAAAGCTGAACTGAAGTTGCCAATTTTTCACATTCACACACCTTTAATGCAACTTGCAATATTTAAATAAATATGAAAAGAAAATGAAGAGGAAGCTGTTGTAAGCAGGGTACACAGGTCATTTGCATTTATTAGCTCTTGTTCTCGAGATTTTTTAAACCGAACTGAACAAAGATCAGTTTCTTCCACGCTGTCGTCGCTCCACACTTGGTGGAAATAACCCCTTGCACAGGGCTCAGTAATGAAGAGGAAGGAAGAGGAATGGACCCCCGTTGTTACTTTTTTTTTTTTTTTTTTTACATGATTTATTTTATTTAGTTAAAACTAATTCTCATATTCTGCTTTCTTAACACATGGGCTAAGGATTTTTTTTTTATATAATCACAGTTCAAAACCAGAAGAGAAAGCCATACATCACACGCTCCAATTTTATGGGAATTGTTGAAAATAGGTAGCTTGAAGAATAAATGATTAAAATAGGCAAACACTGTTTTCAGTTTTGTATGTTCTTTCAAACGATTTCTGTTCTGGTCAGCAAAGATTTATTTTTTCTTTTTTGCTAGCTTAACATATCTTCCACTGGTTTGCCTAGGTTATTCACTTGCTAGAATTAGCCTTGTCTAGATAACTACTGAACAAGTTAGTTAGGCAGTATGTTACCCATATTGGTACATCAATAATCTGTTGTACACATAACATCCCCTGTAAGTGTTTCTTAAAAGAACATTTAAACCCTGCCTGCACGAAATTAGCTGACTTCTAGAGAAAGTGATCGAGCCCTATTGATTTAAGTGCTATCTGCAATTTGTAGATCAATTTTATGATCTGTCCATCCAGGTGCTTTTGAACAACCTTGTCAAAACTGCAGCGCAGAAGCGGGGAAGGGAAATAAACATGATGGATGTTAAATTTGTGATTCGCCATTCGATTCCCCCTTTGTTGTCCTGCATTAGTTACAGATGACGGTGCCTCAGCTCAAATCATTTAAGATTCATAAATTTCAAATCAGGCAGGGCTCACGTTCTGAAGAGCGTCTTTGAAATGACAGAGCCCTGCAAAGAACAGAAAAAAAATCGGATGGAAGGTGTGTAGCCAGCGGGGTGGGGGATGCATTGTCAGGGTCTCTGTCCAGGCTCCAGTTTGACAGTCTAACATCAGAAGACTCACATAGCTTATTGTAAATATACAGGACACCTCTTAAAGGACCCACTCCATGGGGGTATCAACAAATACATTTAAAAAAAATATGTATCCTAAAAAAGAGACTTCCTTCTCCGTCATTGTGTAGCGATCTAGCTTCTTCAGTTGTGACTGAAAGGGAAAAAGTCCTTTGAATGGATCAGCATTTGCCGTGGCTTTCTGAACCAGTCAGCACAGTAAACGGCATAAGCGCTGAAGGGGTTTCTACACAGTCACACACAGAAATGGACAGCAGCATTTGGGTAGCAAAGCAACATGGCATTGCAGGTGTGCCCTACTGGAAAAGAATGCCTTGCTGGCATTGTGATCAGGTTTATCCCTGAAGTGCTTTAGGTCAGTTTTTGGGTAGCACAATTTAATTGACTCCAAGTCTGTCATACCAACTAGCAGACTATGCTTTACAGAGTAATCAGGAATACACACACATACACATACAAATACATGCATAATACATACATACAAACTGAGACATACACGTACATATCTAAAACAATACCATTTAATTTTCTGTAGTATCTTTCATAAATCAGAAAATGTTGTACAGGGTAATCATGAGTACACACACATATACAGACAGACAGCATATGAGGGATGCACACACACACGTATTGTACAATGCAATCTAATTTTCTATTGCATCTTTCATGCAGTGTATCAGACAGTGCTTTACAAAGTAATCAGGCATATGAGAGGGGGAGAGAGAGAGAGAGACACACACACACACACCTTATACAATACAGTTTAATTTTCTGCAGTGTCCTTTATATAAATTATCACAAAATGCTTTACAGAGCAATAATAAGAAAAACATACATACCTACACACACACACACACACACACACACACACACACACACATATATATACACACACATATGATCATATCTAATACAACACAGTTTACTTTTCTGTAGCATCCTTTATATAAATTATCACAAAATGCTTTATAGAGGAATCGGGCATGAAAGTAAATGAACAGCAAGGGATTTTAAATGAATTTTAAGAATGACAACAGTGCCTACATAACAGGAACAGGGGTAATACTGAATGATAAAGTACTGCTGACTGTTTACTAAGTGTCACTGTGGCAGTGCAGATGCCTTTGGAGTGTTCCTGCCTGCTGAAATAGGGAGACTTGGGTAAAGAAAAAAATAGCCAAAGCAGGAGAGAAAAGGAATATTTCAAGCTGGAAGTTGAAAAGTAGAGAGAGAGAGAGAGAGAGAGTCCTTTGGGTGGAGGAGAAGAGAGGAAGTGATTTACAAGAACAGGATCTGTGACCGAAGAAAACGATCATTTTGTGATATTCGCTTTGGACGGTATTCGGCAGGACAGGAATTCCAGATAGAAATGGCTGTATGTCTAGCAGGTTTAGAAAAAATAGTTACAGTAGTAATCATTGCTTCAGACACACGCACACGAAATACACAGATTGAGAAACAAAGAAAATAAAATGCTGTAGACATTTGGAAAACAGAAAAGTCTCTCTTTTTTACTGAACACACCATTCAGCAATTATTAAAATTATGATTGTTTTTATTTTGTGTTTCTGAACAGGTGTGTGTGTGTGTGTGTATATAGAAATATAAATAAATACACGATTATGTCAAAGTATACAACATATGTACCCAAGCAGACATGCATGCATACATACATACATGCATATCATAGCGCCCTCATCTATCATAATACATAAATGTAATTATTTGAATTTAACTGAGAAAAAAGATTTAAAAAGGTGCCTTTTATTCTTAAATCTGGGTCCCCAAAATCAGTATTCTTCATTTATTTATCTTAAATTTGTTTGTAAAGGATTGGTCCGCTGGAACATCTTGTTTACTGTGGTATAATGTGGACAACAGATACAGTTTGTAATAAAACAGTCTCTCAAACAGTTCCTGTATGTAGTAGTCAACAAGGTTTTTATAAGCAATAATTTGTATTCCCTGAACATAAGAAAAGGGCTGATAATACAGTTAATATGAAATGAAGGCTAGTTCCTGAGTAAGCAGTGGTGGGGGGTGGGAGGGAGTAAAAGCCAGTGTCAGCCTTCCAAAGTTACATTTATGTATTTCAAAAAAAAAATCTGCTTTTCACATCACGAAGACAGTAGGATTTAACGTAGCCATACAAGTTAAAATGATAATACTATTTCCAATATAGATTAGCTAGTAACAGCAATTATGGGAAAAAAAATCTTCCTTATTTCCAATTTCATGAAATGCCAGTTTAAAGGATGCAGGGGGTGCACACAGCAAAAAATTGAGGGGAAGTCCTTTTTACTGCAACAGTTTATTATGCAATAAATGTTTTTGTTTGTTTGGTTTTATTTTATTAATTTTTTTAAAACTACCCCGGATAGCTTAGCTGAGATCTCGTTTTCAGTGGGGTCCCTTCTTCTACCCAGTTTTACAGCTCTGAGGACGGAAACACGAGGAGGTCAAGTGACATGTTGAAGATCCCGGTGAGTCAGTGGCTCTTGGAGGGATTTAGAACTGGACTCTCCTGACTGTGCTCAGACTACCAGACTGCACAGCTATCTACGTTTTGCCAAATTCTCTGTCACCTTTTAGGACAAACTAATTTACCTCCAACTGATCTCCAGTAGTAAGCTCAGCTCTGTGTCACAGTAAATACATTTTGCAAAAAAAAAAAAAGAATTTCGTCTGGCAAGCCCAAATGACCGTTCCCAGGTCATGTTTTTCCTGCCTTTCTTCAATAGAGCTATCTCCAGGTACAGGGTGCAGAATAAGCAGCTGTGAGTGTGTGTGTGTCACATCCACAGCACCGTGAATCTGCATATCCCGATACATGGCGGCCTCGCAAACGGCAGGATTTGAGGTGGAGGCCATTAGATTCACGAGCTCCAGTTATTCATTTTTTGTCTTTCTCACGGACCGCAGGTACCTTGCCTGGGAAACAACTGTTTTTTAAAAACTGTGTTTAGTTAGTCTGTTCTTTTCACTGTGACACATCATTCCTAAGTACATTTTTCCAGTTGTGCCGATTCCCAGTTTCAAAGCAGCCTTGCCAGACACCCCCCGTGCCGCTGCTGCAGACGGTTGCTTCTGATCTCTGTCCCCGAGTCCGGTAAGGACTTCTGAAAGAGGCTTGTAGCTTCACTATAGCAAATATCTTTGTGATAATGTTCTTAATTTAAAAAGCTCTGACCTTTGGCTGGGTGGGGGTGGGGAGCACAGAGAACCATTTAGTCACTGCTGGCAGTGGCACCTCTGCTGGAGTGCAGGTTTGTGGTCTTTTTCTTGCTTTTTATTTATTTTTTTTAAGTACTAGTTATTGTCAAAAAAAGGACACTGACCACCCCCAGGCCTGAAAGGGTGATTTGTAAATAGGCCTGTGATTTGAATTTGCAGGATACATAGAAATGAGATCTGGGATTTGGTTCTAGGCATTCATTTTTTTTGTTTGTCAAAGGCATTCCGGTCGATGTTACTGCTCTACTATCAGAATCCACTGTCAACTCATCTTATGAATGGAGTTGGCTCAAGATCATCAATGATGGTGTAGGGGGTGTTTATTTTTCCAAATATTTGACATCTCAGTGTTAAAATGATAAAAAAATTCCTTTAGAAGGAAATGCAGTAAGCCCCAGAGAATGATGCTTTGAGTTTACCAGAGAGTACGCGATTCAGCCTTTTGGATTTGTTTAACAGTAACTGTATCCCTGGTTTGTGAGTGTGTCTTGGTAGGGGCAGCATTTCCAAAAGTTTATTTTTGGGGGTTAGTCATTGCTCCTTATGCCCCTGGCTTTTCCACACTGAGCTTTGATGGAGATGTACCAAGCTGGGATTAACTTTAGCCCACAGGGGCCCAGAAATGAGGAAATATTTCAAAATCTTGCTTTATATTTTGCTCTCAAAGTACATACTATCTTCCATACCAAAAATGTATTTTAGTCACAGATAACATAATATATACTTATACAGACTGATACAAATGTTGATTTTGTTGTTGTTGCAGAAGAATTGACAGAGGATGCAGAGGGGCCAAACGAAGTGGCTGCAGAGCCCGAAGACGTGGTCAAGGAGCAGTACTGCAGGGCAGACATGGAGCAGAACAGGCGGACAGGTGAGACATGTCCTTTTTAGTGGCTAGAGCCAGCTTCCATTGAAACGGACTGTGGTGAGGGGGGGGGGCTCGCCAGACTGCAGAGAATGGTAGTCCGTTCACACCATTGTAACATAGTAATTTACTATGGAAAGGGAGTGTAGGTCCATCATGTCCACCCCCACCCCCAATTCATAAACAGATATGAATATGTACGCACTAACTAACATGACGTTTGACTGGCTGGGCATCATAGTCTGATTGTAACTAAGTGGTAGTCTCTTTGTTACGGCCTGAGCCCCAGGTAATAGACAGTGATGCAGTTAGACTCCTTGAAACAGCAGTGGAGCTGTGTCATCAGACGTGGTCCGATATCTGGCTGCATAGACTTCCACTTAAAACATCTGAAGCATGAAAAAAATAAAGTATTTTTTAAAGGAGCAGTTCATTATAAAAACAGAGCATTATATGTGGGCAACAATGTGTAATGAGTTTTATTTTGCACAGTCTTGGTGCGTGACACCATGTAAACCACGAGACCAAAGGTTGAGGGGTTTATCTAGGTACCACACACTTAGGGTGTATTAAAAAAAAGTTTGACTATAGCCCATATTTTATTTTATATAATTGCTGTTTTTGTATTTCCTTCAGCTTTGCAGTGCAGTTGGGTTACCACATGCCTCGAAACAGCTGAAATGGAGCGCGAGGTAGTCTCGTTTTGTTACACGTGTATGTGTGCAATGGGGGGTGTAAGGGAGATTTACTCATACTGGTTTTAGGTTATAATCATATTTAAACAGTAATTATAATGTTTTTATAAACTCCATTCTGTGCTCCTTTTTTAACCCCCACTGTTGATCTGTTCTGTTAATTTCTGTTTCCAAATTTATTATATGGTGCTTTATTTTAATTTATATTCTCCACGTTAGAGCTTTTGTTTTGAGGGCTGGACTTAGCCCTGATGTCCTCCATGTCTCAAAAGGTCAGGGTGCAGGATCTGTTGCACATTAGTTCATCTTAATCTCAAGAAAGTCGATTTTAAAATACAAGACCCCGTATTCAAAGCACTCAGTTTGTGCCTCACAAAGGGCCTATCCGGAACACAAATTAGTGCATTTCCCAAAGTTGCTATATTCAAACAAGTCCGGAGCACAGTGTGAGGAACCAGACTTGCTTACTTGTTTGATTATATAGTGCCCCAGACCAAAACCCTATCAAAAGCACTAAAAATGCACTTGGTGCGTATACACACACATACCCCCCACACTGCTGACCACACAGAGGTAAGTGACTGTACTTACCATAGGATGGCAAGGAGCAAAAGCAGGTAGGACCACCGAAACCTGTTAGGGCAATTGCACTAACATGCTATATTCAGAGGTAACCTTGCAAAGGACTCCTTAGCCTTACAAGGTGCTAAGTGGTCCTTTGCATTCTAATACACCTCCTTGACTTGTAAGGCACTACATTGTGCTCCATGGATTGCGTGGAACACTGTCCCCCCAGCCGGTATCTTTGGTGCCGTTTGTGGAACAGAAATATAAAACTGCTAGGGGCTGCTTTCCTCACCCAATCCCTGTTGTTCTGCATTTTTTTTTTTTTTATTTTAAGCCCTTGGTAGCCTGGTGGCCCAATCCAACACAAAAGAGTCTGTGCTAGTTACGGAAAGGGTTTGCTGAGATAGGGTCAGCAACCCCACAGCAGATACTGCAAATAGCACAACATAGGTGCACTCCCCTACCAAGAAATAAATGACTGGTCAACCAAAACAGTTCAGCAGCACTGATGGCTGTTTATTTTTAGTTGCATATAGCAGAACCTGATGAAGCAATTGTGATATACAAAATGCTGAAAGTAAATGGGCAGTACAGGTGCAGTTACTTCGGGGAACCCTCTCCACTTACTCCAGCACTTCAGCTCTTCTTGAGCCTTCATCATTTAGTTGGGTGACCCCTCACCAGATCTCTGTTGTACTGCTATACATTACGTTTTTATTCTAAGTCACTGGTAGACTAATGGAGCCCATTCCCGGTCCTTGTACTGTATGCTGTCCTTCTTCCTGCTCTCCTCACCACTCAGCACCGAGTCTGTCTCCTGTCAAGTACTGTATCATTATAGCAGTCTGTTGTACCACGATATTGTACTTGTGGGATGTCTGACAGTTGTCACAAAAAATATGGCTGACTAGATGTGTACTGGGCATGCACGCGGACTAAAGATTTTATGTGCCAGTCCAATGTCCTACAAGTACTGTATCACTGTACAACAGACTGTTGTAGCAATACAGTAGTTGTGAGAGTCAGATGACAGTCAGCCAGGGAGGTGAGTGTTGGGTCTGTGCCAGTTGCCATTGTCCTGGGGGGAGCAAGGGGGTGGCACACCATGCCAGGACCAGGATAGAATAAAAACCTAGAAATACAACAGGGATCTGTGAGGGGGGTCCATTAGACTACCAGGGATTGTATACATTCTTATACCGATGGTGACCAATGTGCACTGCTTAAAAAGCAGATTAGCCTGGTGCTGCCAACCTGTTAGCACTGTTGAACACCACTACGCAGTGCTCAGTCATTAGAAACAGAAACATAGAATCTGTCTGCAGATCAGGACCATACAGCCCACCTAGTTTGCCCATTTCCCTACTTGGTTTGGCAGTCCCTACTCTTATCTGGACTGCCTTTCCCCTGCTCTGCTGTACAGCAGGGTGCCTTTATGCTTATCCCATGCACTTTTGAATCCCTGTACTGTTTTCACTTCCACCACCTCTGCCGGTAGGCTGTTTCACGCATCCACCACCCTCTCTGTGAAAAAATACTTCATAGCATTCCCCCTAAGCTTCCCTCCCTCCAGCCTAATGTTATTTCCTCTTGTCCTTGTGCACTTTCTTCTCTGAAATATGCTCCCCTCCTGTACCCTGTTTATTCCTCTAAGGTATTTGAAAGTCTCTATCATATCCCCTCTCTCCCTTCTCTCTTCCAGTGAATAGATGTTTAGTTCCTTGAGTCTTTCCTCATAAGGCTTTTGGTGCAGTCCATATATAATTTTTATTGCTCTTCTCCGGACTGCTTGCATTCTGTCTATGTCCTTCCTGAGATGTGGTCTCCAGAATTGGACACAGTATTCCAGATGAGGCCTCACCAGTGATCTATACAGTGGCATCACCACTTCACTCCTCCTGCTGGTTATGCCCCTTCCTATGCACCCCAGCATTCTGTTTGCCTTCCCCACTGCTTTTTTGCATTGTTTGGCTGACTTCAGGTCATCGGATATGATAAGCCCCAGGTCTCTCTCCTGACTTGTGGTGGCTAGAACCTGCCCCCCCATCTTGTATTCCTCTCTTGGGTTTCTGCATCCCAAGTGCATTATCTTGCACTTCTTAGCGTTGAACCCCAACTGCCAAACCCTTAACCATTCCTCAAGTAGTCTTAGGTCATTTCTTATTTTATCTAGCCCCTCCTGTGTGTCCACTCTGTTACAGATCTTGGTGTCATCTGCGAACAGCCATACTTTCCCCTCCAGTCCCTCTGTAATGTCACTTATGAAGACGTTGAATAGGACTGGACCCAGCACCGATCGCTGTGGAACCCCACTGGTCACCTCCTCCTCTTCTGATTTTATGCCATTTACTACCACCCTCTAGGTCATGCCTTTTTGGCCAGTTTCCAACCCATTTTACCACTTCTGAGTCCACACCCAGATTCCCCAATTTGTCAAGCAACCTTCTATGAGCAACAGTGTTGAAGGCCTTACTGAAATCCAGGTAGGCCACATCCAGCGCCCTTCCCTGATCCCCTGATCCACCACCTTAGTCACCCAGTCAAAGAAATCGATAAGATTAGTATGACAGGACCTGTCCTCAGTGAATCCATGCTGCCTTGGGTCTTTTGCACCGCTTGACTCCAGGAACTTCACTAACTTCTCCTTAAGCAGGGACTCCATCAGCTTCCCCACCACTGAGGTCAGGCTTACAGGTCTCTAACTGCCTGCCTCCTCCCTACTTCTAGTTTTGTGCAGGGGGACCACCTCTGCTCTCCTCCAGTCCCCAGGTACCTCCCCTGTCTGTAGTGATTGGTTGAAGAGGGTTGTCAGCGGACCTGCTAGGACTTCCCTGAGTTCCTTTAACACTCTAGGATGAATCCCGTCTGACCCCATTGCCTTGTCTGTCTTTACTTTCCCTAGTTCCTCCAAGGCTTTCTCCACCGTAAATGGGCTGGTGTCCACCTCTTCCCCCCCCCGTACACCTTTCTTCATGAGTCTTGGCCCCTCCCTTGGCTCTTCCTTGCTAAATACTGAGCAAAAATACTTGTTCAATATCTCAGCTTTTTCATTTGCATAGGCACTAGGTAGCGCTCACGTGCTACTGGTTAGCATTGCAGCAAGTGGAGTTCCAAATATAGCAGCGGCCATACAAAAAAGTTTGTCAACTGAGTTATACCCACTTAGCACAATGCTAATCCTATTAGTGCAGCATTAATCTTTTGAATATCTAAGTCTAGGTGTTTAAAGGGAATCCGTGTGATTCCCTGTATAATTATTGTAAAGGTTACTATGTGGATCCAATATATAAACTGTGTTACCTCACTGGGCGGTCACAGAGAGTAAGGATTGATGGAGTGCTCTCCAGCACTATGTATGTCATGGTTGGGGTCCCCCAGGGGTCTATACTAGGCCTGCTCCTCCTCTTCGGCCTATTCATTAACAGACTCCCAGAAGCCTGCCCCCATTCAAGGATGTTACTTTATGCAGACGGTGCAGTGATTTCAATAGTAGCCCACAGCTTGGGGATCTTTCTAGTGACCTGCAATTAAGCTTTAAGTCTATATGGAGTCTGTGGTTTGAGAACAATAAACTTGTTCTAAGCTATAAAAAGACAAAGTCAGTGCTGTTCGTCAGGTATCACCATAAGAAAAAAGTCCTTACCTTGGTTATCCAAAATTCACTTGGTGCTGCCCTTGAACAGGTCAAATCATTTGACTATCTAGGTGTCACCCTGGATGACACCCTCTCATATACCACTCATGCTTGACAGCATTGCAAATCTGGCAAACAGAAAACTAGGTGCGCTCTTCCGACAACATTTAAATCTTACCGGTAAAGTTAGATGCCTGGCAGCCTCAGGTACGGTCCTCCACCTCATTGACTATAGTCCACTGATCTATGGGACAGCCTGTGATTCAGTCCTAGGCAGGGTAAAAATGGTCCTCAACAAAGCCTGTCGGTTCACGAGTGGGGCTGATAGACTTACTCACACTTGCTCTTTGTATGAGTTTACCAACTGGTTCCCCTTGCAGGATAGGCTGAAATATCAGTCCCGTCTGCTGGTTAAAAAACCCTCCTGGGCCTCACTCCTTCTGCAGTTGATGACCTCTTCCGCCTGGTCAACAACAGGTACTCCACAAGGAGTATGTCCAGACATGCCCTGCAAGCCCCCTTTCACAAACCTAGCCAGGGTAGACATACATTTGCCATCCAAGCCGCACAGTGGTTAAGTGATTTCCCTGAATCCCTAGTGGACTTCCCCAAAATCGCACCGTTCAAGAATTCCCTAAGGAAGGGACTTGCTTTGAAATCTGCTTGCCATTGTTTTATATTGATCCAAATGCCTCTCTGTATAATGTTGTGGCTTGGCTGCCATCTGATTGTACTCTACGCTGCTATACATTGTTTGCAACCCTAATGTCTGTACTTGAGCTGGCGCCCCTTGTGCTGGTGAAATCATGTAGTATATACTGTACCTATTCTGAGTTATCTATTTGTTACTGGTGTGGCTCCTGTGTATCAGTGTTATGTATACCTTTTTGTTACTGATGTGGAACCTTTGGAAAAGAGCACTTGTGCTCAAAGGTGTTATCCGAATTTCAAATAAATAAATAAAAAACTGCTGGGTTATATTTAGAAAATATCTTCAGTAAGATGGAAAACTACCTTTAAAATTGTGATGTGGAGGAATCCATTTTGTGAACAAGAAGGGTGCTGTGATGACATCATTGCCTCACCAGCTGTAGCAGTGTGCAATGAAGCATGTTAAAACAAACTGCTCCTACAGGCAGGGATCCTGTTAAATCATGAAGAAGAGCAGTGGATTCTTTTGTTACACTTTGCCAGCATAAAATCCAGGGTGTCCTTCGGACTTTACTAGGATCCATAACAGCACAGGCGAACTGTTCTCACCTGCCGCACTGCACGCTATCAACGCTGGTGAGGCAGTAACATCATCGCAACACCCTTCCTGTCCACAAAATGGATGCCTCCATATCCCTATGTAAAAAGTATTTTTCGTTGAAGTCCTTTTCTAAATGTATCCTTTTCAATCAATTTCTGCAGAACTTTGGTAACTGTTGAAATAATCATATGGGGAATCGTACGGATTTCCTTTAAATACAGCTGAGAATGTTGATGAAAACCTTCCAGCAACCATATTTACTTGAACATACAGAATGCACATACACACGCATGCACGCACACGTGTGCGAGCACACACACACACATACAAACTCGGGCATACACAGCGAGACTGTACACACACTGAGCATAGGTGGTGGAAGAGTCTAAAAAGTGGTAAGGCCAAGGAGGTAAGGGAGTAGAGATGCCCCCCAATTGAGTGAGTTCATTCACACCCTTATTTTTTTCTCAGTCAGATTTATAATTTGTGGAGTAACTCTCCCTCACCAACTGACAGAATCTCCCTGTGCCTTGATGCCCCCCCACACGGAGGCCAGGCCCTTCATTTTCATTGTTAAAGTTTGACTGCTGTGCCTTAACTCAGCAGGCCAGAACCCCAGCTCACCCCCACAAACACTACTCAGGCCTTCACTTTCCAAAATTCTGCCGACACCCTGCAAGGCACAAAGGGATTAGTAAGTATAAGTAACACTGTTTACAGCACATGCTGCAGTTTAAAGGCACAGCCCTCGACTGTTCCCACATCTGTGACACCGAGACATACGCACACAGTCATGTTGAATTCACATCCATGCACTAGCTCCGACACACAGACAGAAACTCACCTGGACACTAACAAACATAGCTACCGCTTTTCATGTACACAACTAACAATCCACACACAGTTTATACCAAAGACAGTTAAAGTTGATCTTGCTTGTCCCCCACCACCCCCCCAAGTTTTTTCCCTGAATTATTTTTCCAGTACTGATTTCCATTCTTGTGGAAATCTCTCCGGCCTCCCACACATCCTAGTCTGAGTTTTAAAACCACTGGTCTGCCAAGCCTGTTGTGCAGCAGGCAGAGGGGTTTGATGGGATTGACTGCTAGTTGTGGTCCATTTCCAGGTTAAATAAAAGACCAGACCCCAGAAGCTAGTATTTTTTTATTCTTGTTTTCTTACGGTGTATTTATCTAGGATTGCCCAGCTGTGATGCAGCATCTTGTTTTAAGTGCAGGAGGGAAGGCAGCTTCTACCCACAGTTTTATGGCTAGGAGGGGTCTGAAGCACAGGGGAGGTCAAGTGAGATGCCCAGTGTCACATGGTGGGATTTGAACCTGTGATCACCTGGTTCCCCAGCTGGCACTCTAGCCATTAGATCACACTGCCTTTTATAAAACCAGTGTTACTTGCAAAAGTCATACTGCATAAGTCGTGGCAAAGTAAGACAAATATTTTATTTTATTTCAAAAATTTCACCAGGAAAGACATACTGAGTAGCAGCTCATTTCCTGGGGGAAAGGGGTAAAGGGGAGGCAAACCATAACAAATCAAAACAATATTTAAAAGGCAGGAAGAGAACAAGGCAACATCCAATGAACAATATTCAATTTCCTCTCTCTAAGAAAAAGTGGGACCATTTTTCTGAGATGTAAATCTGGTCAAATTTTGTTGGGGGAGGGGGCAGGTGCTTTCTACTGTTGGTGTTGTACTGTCCACATTTTAACCAGGCCCGCTTTGTGCAGTGTGAGAGATACATTTCAAAATCCTGTTGCATTTTCATAATGCTTGTACTCCTGTATGTGTTATTATTTATACGTTTCTTATGTCCTTTAAACCTTCAGTAGAAAGTTTAACCTAAAAGTAAATGGAGTTGCAGTTGTGTAACCCTCAAATACCAGCTGTAAAATGGTGCTCATATCTGAGTTGTTTTTTTTTTAATTGGATTGAAAAAAAGGAAGATTTTAAGTATAATACAGCCAAGGGAGGACTCTTCCCCCCACCCCCCACCCCACCACCACCACAGATGCACACAAAGCTCCTGGGGTCTGGTCCTTACTGAAACCATAAACAGCACACACTAGTTCTCCATAAAGCCAGCACTGGCTTTTTTTCCCTGCTCTGCACAAAATAAAATAAAAAGCAATATTTACAAAGGTAGGGCCTGGAGGTTATTATATATTTTTTTTTGTTGCATTGCTCACTTAACGCCGGGCGATTAGTGAAATGGAGCGTTACTGATTTCAGTCCGAAGCAGATCGCTATTAAGGAAGGTATTAATGGAGCGAGGAGCTCAGGAAGATTGCGGTAGGGAAGTGTGTGTGTATATGTGTGTGTGTGTGTGTGTGTGGTGTGCTCGCGTTTGTATGGAGTGCAGTGCTGGCAGGCATGATTTCGGTGGGGTTTGACATGTTTAACATAAATGTGTACTGTGCAGCTTCTGCAGTTTATGAATAATTCCTTCAGGCTCCGTGCCTTTCTAATTACTGAAATTGAAAAAAAGCAGGTCAGTCGCATCCTGACTTGAATGTCTTAACTTTTCTCTCCCCCCCCCCCCTCCACTTCTGGTGTGGGGCTCTTAATGTGCAGACAGCCTCTGTGTTACTGGAGCTCTGAACTAAAACAGCCAGAGGGAATTGGGGGCAGTTTATTTTTTACACTGCCACGGAACCAAAGCCAGCCTGTTTGTTAATTTCTCTCAGCTTTTGTCTGCCTGCATGTGGGTGCGTGAGTGTGTGTGTGTGTATCTGACTACGTCTGAGTGTTTAATATCTCTGATAGATAAGATGGAAAAAGTAGTACACCAGCACCAGGAAACTGATGTTTCGAAAAACACTAAAATAAAAAACATTTGTTTAAACAAAGACTTCTCCCAGTAGATCTGCCTGTGCGTAACCCAGGGTAGTTCAACGACTCAACTATAAGGATTTATTCTGCACAAGTCAGCTTGTTTCCTTTTCTTTACATTTTATTTGTTATGGTGTGTTATAATATCAGAAGAGCTGGATGCTGTACGCCATCCCCCCCCCCATCTTATTGTGTGTACACATGGCTGAAATAGAGAAGGTGGGAGAGGGGAGTATTAGATGACGGTGGAAAGGGGTCAATCCCGCATCAGTTTTTTGACCCCAGCAGGTGCTCTCATAGCCTGTTACCACATCATTGTCCCAACCACCCCCACCCCACCCACCATATATACTTCTGTGTCAGTCTCACTGGCCCACTAACACGGATGGAGAGTGGTAAGACTCACAAGCTCTGGAAGGCAGGCTGGCATAATGTTTAACAGATATTTGTGAACTAGGATAACCCAGGTTTAGTACCCACCACAGCCACCGACCCACTATGCGGCCACCAGAAGGTCAATTGATCTGCCTGTGAGTTATTGCCTCCTGCCCATAAATTAAGCAGAAACCAGAACCGCCACCACAGCACTGTGAATGAAATGTCTCACCTTGCTGTGACATTACAGGTAATGACACTGTAAAATAAAAATCACAGCATGGAAGAACGCAAAGTGTGGTCTGTATAAAACAGGAAAAAAGTACCACTCTTGAAACGCAACAGGGCAGTCTGACTGTCACCCGAAGACGGGTTCTCTAATCTGCCTGTTATGTGGACAGCTGTTTCAGTCGACCACATCGTCTTTCAGTGCTGTCCAGTTTCAGCATCTTACACATAATTAACCATAGAGTAACTTAAGCAATAGACCTTCCCAGTCATGCGATCTTTGTTGTTATCCCAGACTTGACTGGATATTCTCAGCCCAGTGATCTAGATATTTTCCCTGGGGTCACTGGACATTCGCAGCCTGTAATCCAGTCATTTTCCTTGGAGTCATTGGACATTCCCAGCCTGTAATCCAGTCATTTTCCCTGGAGTCATTGGACATTTTCAGCCTGTAATCCAGTCATTTTCCCCAGAGTCATTGGACATTCCCAGCCCTGTGTTCCAGTTATTATCCCTGGGATCACTGGACATTCCCGGTGATTCTTTAATTATCCCTGGAGTTACTGGACATTCCCAGCCCTGTAATACTGTTATTATCCCTGGCATCACTAGACATTCCCAGCCCTATAATCCAGTTATTGTCCCCAGGGTCATTGGACATTCCCAGCCCGTGATCCAGTTACCAACCCAGAGGTCACTGGACATTCCTAGCCATGTGATCCAGTTATTATCCCCTAGGTCACTAGACATTCCCAGTCTTGTGATCCAGTTATTATCCCTGGGGTCACTGGACATTCCCAGCAGTGCAATCCAGTTATTATCCCCAGGGTCACTTGAAATTCCCAGCTGTGCAATCCAGTTATTATCCCCAGGGTCACTGGACATTCCCAGCCCTGTAATCCAGTTATTATCCCCGGGGTCACTGGACATTCCCAGCAGTGCAATCCAGTTATTATCCCCAGGGTCACTGGACATTCCCAGCCCTGTAATCCAGTTATTATCCCCAGGGTCACTGGACATTCCCAGCCCTGTAATCCAGTTATTTTCCCTGGGGTCACTGGACATTCCCAGCCCTGTAATCCAGTTATTATCCCTGTGGTTATGTGACAAAAAAAAGTGGTGCACACCATGGGGACTGAATGCAGGTGCTATTTTATTGTGCAAAACATAGCAAATCTTCAAACAAACCAGTGACATGTTCACTCCTCACAAGATTCTGTATCGCCTAGCTCCAAGGCTTCATCAGGGGGTCTGCAGCCATGTGATCCGTTTATTGTTGCCGTGGTCCACTGGACAACTTGGGTAGAAGCAGGACCTCACTGTAAATGAGATGTTACCTCTCATTTGGGTTATCTTGGGTTAATACATTGTAAATCGGTGCATGCAGATTATGTTTTGCAAGTGATACACGGCCCAGTTTGGCACAGAATATACATTATCGGATACAGTAAGACTTGAACGGACCATCAGGTGGACCGCCAGATGAGATTTCCTGTCAACATAGGGTACATGTGTGGCCATGAGGAATGGGACCTTCACAACTATTTGCCAGCGAATATATGAAGGAAATGAATTTAGTTCTGTATAGCCCCTTTTATGCAAACTGTGTTCCAAAGTGGGAGGCAGTATACCGTAGTGGTTAAGAGCACTGAGCTGCAAACCTGGAGACCTGGGCTTGAATCCCACAGCCACTCCTTGCATACTGTGTGACTGTGAGCAAGTCACTTAACTTCCCTGTGCTCCCAGGATACACTTGGAGCCAGGTCTTGGCTTAGCGTGCCTTTCCTGGCCACAAATGGTAAAATAAGGAAAATAAATAAAAAATAAAGTGATTTACAGTCCAGGGGAGTGAGGGGGGAGAATGCTACTGACAAGCACTTTGAGATAGATTAGAGAGAAATTATAGACCGGTTACGTACAGGGAGGTAAAGTGACTTGCTCAGGGTCACTCAGTTAATGGCAGTGATGGGATTCGCACTTGGGTCTCCAGGTTCACAGCGCTTTGCCTTGACCTCCCCCAGCAACAGTCAAGGTAAAAGGTTCAAAGGGTGTTCAATTAAAGAAATCTGAGACAATTGGCAGAATATAATTACAGTCTCTAAAAGAGTTTATTTTTACTTTACTAATGCAAGCGTAGATTTTATTTAAACTATTCCAAAACAATCACAGTGTAAGGCAGACATTAAAATAAAAGACTTAGAGCTGTGTACTGGTCTAATCGGCCTCCGTCAGTGCAGGTTGCCAAGAAGGCCATAAATTTATGGTGGGGGTGTACTGGTTTACGGAACGTGGGGTGCTGGAAACACAGGGCTTACGGAAAGCAACATGAATTAATAATCAGCTAATTGACTGTTAAGGTTTTTTTTTTTTTTTTCCTGTTAGGAGATGGAAGCATGCAGCCTGCACTTGCCTGAACTGCTTTAGCTAAAACATTTGATGTCTTAGGAGATAAAAGAGAGAGGGTGACTGCTCTCTGCCCCTCACTTGTGAGGGGTGCAATCTGATCCTCATTCCTTAAGTGGGGGAAGGGGGTTATTCTCTGATCCTCACCTCTTGAGGGGGGTCACATACTGCCCCTTTCTTCTGAGGATGGTGCTGTCTGATCTGCACTTCTTGAGCGGGGGGGGCTGCTCTCTGCCCCTCATTTATTCAGGGTGCTGCTCTCTGATCCTCAGTCCTAGGGAGTGGGAGGGGGCCTTATATCAGAGAGAGTGTTTGAAAGCCTTATGTCAGAGAGTGTGTTAAATGTGTAAGAGACTCGTATCAAAGAGACTAAAAGCTTTATAGGAGTGTTAGAGGGGCTGTTATTAGGCTATGCTGAGCCTTATTTCTTAGCATGGGATGGAGAGCTTTATATTAGTGAGAGTGTTGAAGAGTTTTATGTTAGAGAGCCTAATATTAGAGGGTGTGTTAGCTTTATATCAGAGTTAGAGAGCTATATATCAGGGTGTGTTAGAGAGCCTTATATCAGAGTGGTAGAGGGCTTTATCTGTGAGAGTGGTTAGACAGAGTTATGTCGCAGTGGTAGCTTTATATTTGAGAGTGATTAAAGAGAAACTTACATCAGAGTGTGAATTAGAGTGCATATATCGGAGATTGTGGTGAGAGAGTCTTATATCTGTTGCATACCTGCTCTTTTTTTTTGTTTGTTTGTTACTACTAGGTGGTGTTGCCTAATAAACGTATGGGTAGAGAATGTGGTCAGCCAATCACAGGCCAGCATTCCTCTTGCCCATTTTCTGATATAACGATAGAGAGCCTTATAAAAAGGGGTTCAGTCATTTCTGCCTCCTCATTGGTCTAGACCTAATCACATTGGGTTGCGATATCCTGTTGATAACTCCCTGTTTAATGACTCTGCCCATACCGTGTGACAAAGGTCACCATATGACCATGAAAGGTCACTGTGTATATCTTTATACTGTATAAACACTGTGGGTCACTTTATAAAATGAAAGAGCACTGTATATCTGTTATAGCTTAAAACATGACTGTTCAGATGAATCTTAACTACATTACAACCCCTCAGGTAACTAGCACCCCCCACACACACATATAACATTACAAGAAAAAATGCAAAGCCAAAACAGAAACACATAAGACAAAAAGAAAAGTGACTACATAGCTTCCTCAAATTAACTAACCAGACCTTCCCCAAGAAAAACTGTTCTTTCTACCTTCCGTTTACTGCACACAGATTTGCAACATACATATAAAGCAATATTAAAAACGTAACAAAATGAAACATTACCAGAGACAAAAAAAAGAATAAAAAGAAGCACTCACCAACCCCATAGCCATGACCCTGCTTCACAGAAACAAAGTTAGCACGTTAAAATTGCAATATTGCAAACAACTTTATTATCGCAGGTCCAGTATCAAAAGTTTGCCATAAATACTTACAAAAGTATTTTAAAAATCCTTTAGCAGGACAAAAACCCCAACGGTTGTACCTCACAGTCAAATTTCTTGTCCTGCTGAAGGACTTTTAAAATCCTTTTGTATATATTCATGGCGCGCACTTTCAATACTGGACCTGTGATAATGATGTTATCTTCATTATTGCAGTTATGATGTACTGACTTCATTTCTGTGAAGTAAGGTCTCGACCCTTGGGTTGATGAGTGCTACTTTTTTCTCATCAGATTCATTTTACTTTGTGCACTACCATTTCCTAGTGCTGCTCCTCATTCGTTTACTTTTACCAGAGACCCCTCCTCCACCCCAGAACCCTTTTACCTACTTCAGCCACTTACCTACAGTGTTTCACCACACAGAGCCTTGCCCCTTCGATCTGCATTCCCTTTCCACCCATGCTGCAGAACCTCTTTCTGTATGTATTTTGTAGGTTTTTCCGTTTTTTTCCCCCGACCCCTTGCATCCAGATGTAGCACGTGCGTGTTGAGGCACGCACATGTCAGGCACTATGGGACGCCCCACCCTACCAATCGCTCCGTTACCACCTATGCCTGCCATCGGACCTCCATCTAATGATGGCGGGACTGCGGGCAGGCGACCCTCCCTCCTAGGAGAGGAGAGGAGAACCAGTGCTCAATCCCACTCCCACTCTGCACCCCCCTTCCCCCCGTGCCTGCACCCCGAGGTCGTTCCCGAACCTGAGTCACCAGTGTAGCATGAGGTAAGGTATCCAGCACCTCAGCCCTTAGCGCCACTAGGCCGGCTGCTGCAGAACCTCTAAAGGTCAATCTGCTTTCTCTGTCCATCTCCTGAACCTGCGGAATAGTCTCCCTGTCCCTTTATGACTCTTCTCTACTATCTATTGAAATCTCTTCTCGCTGCTCATTTCTCTCCCTCTAGCACTTGCAGCTCACCTCCTTCTCTCACCGTACTTCTCTTTTTTCCCCCCTTCTCCTTTCCCACTTCTGTCCTCCTTTTTTATCATTTCCCCCTCCTGCTGCTCCTGACCTGTCTCATCCCTTCCCCTCCCTGGCTCAGCCCTTCTGCTAGCTGTAAACTAGCCTAAACTGCACTGTATTATAATATCCTGCCTGTCTACATGCAGAGTTTGCAATCATAATATATTCCACTATATGAAGAATAACGCATGGGCAACCATGCACAAGAAGTCTGTGTTTCCATCTTGGGGTCTGATGACATAATAGGGACCTTGAGAGCAAAGCTTGAGAGATCCCAGATATCATCAGAACCTCGAGATAGAAACACAACCGAATTGTAGGTGGTTTTATCCATGTGTTGTTTTGGATGGCATGTGGTTTGAAACATAAAGACTGTTTTTTTTTTTTTATTTCCAATAAATCTTCATATCATTATTTATTTAACTCAGTCCACAAGAAGCTTCATCCCAAGCTCGGCACTGTATATCGCAACAGGGACTGCATCCCTCTGGCAACACGTTAGGCAATTGTTCAGAAAATGATCCTCCCTGTATTTGACTATGGAGATGTAGTATACAGCACTGCCCCCAAGTCCTCCTTAGCCAGATTAGATCCCCTCGTCCATCCCTTCTGTCGTTTTTCCCTGGACTGCCCTCCCACGACGCATCACTGTGACCTCTACAAGTAGCTAGACCTACCTTCACTCCAGGATCGGAGACAGGCTCACTGTGCCAGGACTACAGCACAATTCTGGACATGGTCCCTTCCCTCCTACCTCAGGTCCACTTTCTCAGTTCAACCCCTCTCTGTGTACTCACTCAGGAACACAGACTCTGGGTTTCTCCATGTCCCACGCATGGCCACATCTAAAGGCCAAGCTGCCTTCAACTACCTCATGCCTAAAACTATGGAACTCCTTGCTGGCAGACATTCGGAATGCAGACAACACTCAGCATCTAAACCAGCTCCTCAAGTTGCATTCCCCCCCACCTGCACCCAACCCCTCTGAGGAAACTAGTGTCCTCCACTTGCGTTTGACTAGTACCCTGGCTCATTACTAATCACTCACTAACCTGGGCCCTCAGCCTAACACATGATTTATGACCTGTCCAGCAGCTGATCTTCACTATCTGTAACTATTGTACTCTCGGTACTGATCCACTAAAGCATATACTCTGTACTTTTAAACATAATGCAATTACCTTTGAACATGATGCTAGTACTAATTCTCCTCTGCATTCCTGTATTGCAGTGTCGGCACTGAAGCTCATTAGGTTAATATACTGTATTGTATATTAAATTGTATATATTGTATTCGCTGTATATTGTACTTATCCCATATTCCCCCTACCCCCAGGATGCACCTGAAATCAAGCAGTACTCCGCTCAGTGTGCTTTACTGGTAAAACTTTAAAATAAAAAAATAAACAAACAGAAACCCACCCACACTGAGCTGCTGAAAGTCCACCTGAGTGAGGGTGGGTTTCTGTTTGTTTTGAATGACGAAACAATGGAAGATTTTGTGTCTGGGTTCTCTTTGTGGGGAAAATGAAAAGAAAATGGCTGGTGGCATGGGTTTCTATTTTAAGTAAAAAAAGCTATTGTACCACAGAAGGGTGCAACATAATTCTTTGACCTTTGAACTGTGGTACAAGAGCTTTTTAATTAAGGTGGAACTCCTTGCCAAACAAGGGGTTACCATGTATTATTTTTTTTTTGGCTATTTCTTTCTAGTTAGCTGGCTGTCCTCTGGAGGGAGCCCCCAGCCCCATCCCCCAGCGTCCACCATTCGGCGCCTACCCAAACTCCCAGTTATTGCCCCCCAGGTGGGGCTGGCGGGGTTCCCTAACTCCCACTGGGGACCGAATTCAGTGGGCCAGTGCCGTGGCTGGCCGGAAGCGGAGCCTGTGAGGCGCCCTCCACCACTGTGCTGTGGCTCTTCTTTTTCCCTGGATTTTCTCCCAGGAGTTGGGGTGTGCAGTGACACCCATGGAGAGGAGTGCGCATGCGTCTGCATGCACTCCCTCTAAGCATCTGCCCCAACTCCTCCCCCTTCTGCAGTGTGGTGCCCTGTCCCCCAGCCTCCACTAGGAAGCAGGCAAGCGCCGACCACTGAGGACCCCCTCCCCGGAGAAGGAGAGCAGTCCATCGGATGCTCAATCCTTCTCCTCCCCTGTCGACCCCTGGTGGCCCGTGTTCATTCCCGAACACGGATCGCTGGCATAGCGCGAGGTAAGGTGACCAGCGCCTCAGCCCTCAGCACCACCAGGCCGCAACCACGTACTATTGATAGATAATAAGTGATATTTTCCCATCACCGCCATTTTACAGTATAGATTTTGTTCTGCATATTTTGGGGTACTCTGTGTTTTTGATCCATATAATTTATGGCTGATTGCTTCTCCCATTGCCCTTCCCACTGGCTTGCACCTGGAGATGTGTTTTGGCTCAGCTTCCCTATTCTGGTCACCAAATGTTAAATGAATAAGGGACCAAGGAAGGCTGTGGGAAGTGAGGGAATTTAGGAGGAGAGGGTAAGGAGACAAACAAGGCAAGGAAGAGTGGGTAAATAATGAGGAGGGAGGGGAGAGTAGAACAGTTAACAAATACAAAGCAGGATGTGTTTCAAGTGAGGAGGGTAAGTTGCAGGTGAGGAAGTGGAAGAATGGGGGGTAACAAAAAGTTATGGGAATTAACTAACCATAGGGGAGGGGAGGAGGTAGGAGTAGAGGGAGGAGGGAGGAAAAAGAAGGCAAAAAGAAAAGAAGATTATACTATAGAGGTCCTGGGGAGAAATCTATAGAGGTCGAGATGGAGCAGAAGAGATGAGGAGGAAGAAGAGGGCGGATTAAGGTTAGTACAACAAAACCTAGTCAAAATTACAACTGAACTACAGAATCAAAGCCTAAACTAGAGAATTATTGGTATATTAAGTCAGAACAATGAGCAGCAGTACCAAACTGTATAAAATGGGCCACGAAAGTCCTGTAACCTCATAGGTTTAAACATGTCACATGACCATTAATTATTTTCGGACAACCACACACCTCACCTGAACTACATATTTTATTAACAAATGCAAGCCAGTTCTATAAGTGGGATAACATGCTCCTGGATGTGCAGTCATAAGGGAATAATGTACTTCTGGGGTGATTGCAGCACTTGGCTATGCCTCATGCCTAATAACCACTGAAGGTATGCATTATTCCCTTATAACCACACACCCTGGCATGTGTTGTCCCTTACATGCAATATAAACAGACAGTAACATTATTGAGGCTACACTGAGGCAGGTATACACAGCGGATGAGGCATGTAGAGTAGGGAGGGAGGTACAGGTTATTGTACTAGCGAAGAACAACCTAGCTAGGAGGAAAAAGCATACATTGCACAAAAGACAGGAAAGGCTTAACCTAGAATAGTGCTCAAAATGCTCAGCTATAACAGTCTCTCAGTGAAGGAGAGCAGGAGGGAGTCGGGCAGCATGGCCTTCAGACAACATCCAGACACTCTTGTGACACCCACCTACTGTGGCCCTCACACTGAGGACCTCCAGGCTGGGAACCACCTGATGGTGGAAGCCTTGGGACATGGATGTCCCATTTCCCCAGCAAGTCCTCCAGACAGTTTGATTGAATTGGTCATGTGACCCTCCTGATTATGGACCTACAATGAATGGCATCCTGGCATCCTCATTGGTGAGGGAATGGCTTGCTCTCGCCCCTTGGGGATCCCACAGGTCAGTAGCGGTCACTTAAACATGGATTATATCAAAGAGATTGCTGTCAGAGAGTGTTAATAAGACTTATACCAGCGAGAGACTGTTATGGAGCCATATATCCAAGAGACAGTTTGTGAGCTTTGTATTAGGAAGTCAGAGACCGTGTAGCATATGTCAGAAATGGTGTTAGAGGGTGTTATAATAGTATAGCTAGAATTATGAACAGTGATAGCTGTCTCAAAACAAGTGTACATAACAGAAAGCCTTATTTATTTATTTATATTTACTTCAAAAGTTTTACCGGAATGTGTGTGTGTGTGTGTGGGGATAGCGAACAGTACACTGCAGTAATGACAGTAATACAACAAGACCTGGAGTAATACAGAACAGTACACTGCAGTAATGATAGTAATACAACAAGACCTGCAGTAATGACGGTAATACACAAGACCTGGAGTAATACAGAAGACTACATTGCAGGGTCAGCAAGGTAGACCATATGAGGAACAGCTGTCAGACCTGACCATGTTCACACTGGCAGCCGGGGGCGGGTATGATAGAGACTTGCACATTTTTGAAGGGGATAAACAACCTAAAGGTGACCAACCATTGTGAAAAGGCAGTGGGAGGAGCCAGTAGGATGCTGGGGTGCATAGGGAGAGGTATCATCAGCAGACAAAAAGGAGGTAGTGATGCCACTGTGCAAATCATTGATGAGACCCCATCTGGAGTACTCTATCCAGTTCTGGAGGTTGCATCTCTGGAAGGACATAGGCAGAGCAGAGGCAGTTCAGAGAAGGGCAACAAAAATGGTGCAGGGTCTGCACCAAAAGTCATATAAGGAGAGACTAGAGGACCTCAATATGTATGCCCAGGAAGAGAGGAGAGAGGGAGGATGTGATAGAGACTTTTATTTACCTCAAGGGCGTAAATATGGTACAAGAGGGTAGCATCTTTCAGAAAAAAAGATGTTCAAGAACAAGGGGTTATGATATGGGGCTGGAGGGGGGTAGACTCAGGGGTAATGTGAGGAAGTATTTGTTAACAGAAAGGGTGGTTGCATGGAACAGCCTCTCAGCGGAGGTGGTGGGGTAAAAAATGTAGGGAAATTCAAGAATGCATGGGATAGACACAAGGGAACCCTAGTGGTAGGAAGGAGAGGGTAAAGGCCAGGGATCAAGCAGGATCTGTGGTATTGCAGTAGGTGGGCCAAGTGGTTCTTATTTGTAGTCAATTTCTATGTTTCTGTGTAACAAAGTTGATAGTGAGGCCCTGTTCACCAGCAACAGGGACACGGTGATGAAAGGGCTTGGGTAGAGACGCTTGATGAAGGACGATTTAACAGAGATTAGGGAGTTTTTCTTCACTGAAAGGGTGGCGGATTAATTGAATAAATTGCTGAAAGAGGTGGTGAAGGCACGGTTCTGTAAATGGAGTCAAACTGTAGTACCTAAAGGGGGGTGTGGTAAGAAATTAGAGTACTAAATGAAGTGGGGCCGGCTAGGGGATTTGAGGGTCAGATCTCCTAATTAAAACCCTATTCGGTATTAGGTCAAAGGGGGATAGGTAGGCAGGAAACTGAGCAGACTGTCCGGGACCTTTAGTCTTTTTCAGCCATCATCTTCTATGTTTCTAACACTTGAAACAGCAGAGGAAAAGTGAATTATAGCAAACAATGACAGTGCCTGGCCATAGCATACAGAAACAAGGTATAGGGTATTGCACTTGGAAGAGACAAATGAAGCGGTAATACAGCAAATAAATAAGCAAAGACAGGGACGGGGCAACAGTGTACAAACAACCCCCCCCCGTGGTAGTGTGTAACATGTGAAATACTATGTAGTTGGCCACCCGTTTGATTCAGGGTAAAGACAGATAGCGGGGTGGGCAGAGTCTTGTACATAAAACAGCCTTTTTGTCTTCCTTGCTGACTCTTTAGGTGACTTGACACTGTCTCTAAATCTGTATCTCACCTCGATATACAGTATCAGCCAAGGGAAACTGAATGTGAGATGCCTAGCGTATGAAAGAGAAGCCCCCAAGATCAGAAGGCATTAGGTAGAAAAAGCTAATTCCTGATGCCCATTTTTGGTTTGAGGGGATGCACAGATTTAGGGTGAAAGGTAAGAGTTTGATGAAATCATGTATTCCAGGAGAATTCTCAGCAAGCTATTGTTTATAGTTACCAAGGTTTTTCTCTGGAGCGAATCCAGAGCCAGGACCACACCACAGAATGTTTCAGGTCTCTCCCTCCCCTTCCCCCCCCCGGACCCCCTTTTCTGAGCCTGCCTGTAAAGCTAGGGCTGGACTGTGTGATACACAGAGGGACCCAGCAGGGCCTGTGTGCAGCCGCCAGCCCTCATGTTCTGCTGCCTGATTGGAGCTGACATTTTAATGTCTAAAGTCATACTAGGGGTCAGCTGTGGTTAACCTGCCTCTCTAACATGCCTTCTGCCGTCACAGTGCCAGCATCCCTTTAAATCAGTCTAAATTTAACTCTTCATAGCCTCATTATAGACCAATTGCTGTCTACTAATGTTTCTTGGCTCTGTCCTTCTTTGGAGGATGAGGAGAGAAGACCTGAAATAGGGAACTAAAAATAATTATTGCCATCTTACCTCTCTTTGAGCCTTGGAGAAAGTGAAGTACAAAGCAACACATGCAGGTACTGTACACACCGTCTTGCATTTGTCAACAAGTAGATGTACTATACAAGGAAACAAAAGGATACTTAGACAGAGGGCAGAAATGTACTCTTACTACGTGTCCACACACAAGCATGTGGCAACCTGCAAAAAAACACTCCAACATAAACACGCTTGGGAAAGAACAGAGACTTAGATGTGCAAGGACATGCTAGATATGTCCAAACACATTACGATGCACCAAAACATGAGCAGAAGCCTCCAACTGCATGCAATTGAGCCCAGATACTCTGAGATACAGTCAGACATTTACAGACATACACAGAGATGACAGAGGCACAGATGACTTGGAAAAACACACCATGACACGTGCACATATGCAGACACACATGGACACACAGATGTACAAATGCAGTAAAACTGTCAGACAGTAGACATGTACATACACTCACACATACAAAGGTGTACAAAGGCACTTGGGCAGATGTGCAGAGATGTATTCAGATGCAGTAAAACAATATTTTGATAAGGAGTGCTGATAGCGTTAAAAAGGCCGAAAGACCCCTTGGTTTTGTAGAACACAAAACAGGGACCTGCCTAATTCATGGCTACCTTATGCAGCTGTAGATGGAGTCTTTTGCATTAGAAGCAGCTTTCAAAATACAGAGTTGGCTCACAAGTTTTGTGGGCACAAAAAAGACAACCAAAAAAAAGCATAATTTTAGTCTCCCCAAACACACAAATATGAATTTAGCTGACGGAGTGGGCTTGCCATCAGAAAAATCTTACCAAGAGTGTGCCACACTCTGTGAGCTCCAGGGCCTCTGCCAATAAAAAGTGAGTGCACTAAAGTGCTTGATCCGGGGGGGGGGGCCTCAGAACTTTCTTCCAAAGTGCCTTGCACTCCGAAGTCAGCACACCGATGCGTGCTCTGGGATCATGCGGAGAACTGTTTGGTTCATTTATATTCCTAACTGTCTTTATTGGCAGGTGTCACCAAACAAAATATTTATAATTAAACTTTTGTGGTATAACTCCTGTTATATCACTATTTCAGGAAAAAAATCCCCCCCCCCCCCAAAAAAAAATCATTAAGTCTCATTAATTTGAACTTTTGGTCACCAGAATCTCCTCCAGATCTGCAGATGGTGTCTCCTTCATCTAAGTCTGTTTATCTAGACATTTCCTCAAGAAACAACATGAATTGGCCTGAGTGACGAATGCCACCCACACTATCCATTTTTTTTGTCGACAGCATCCTTCTGAAGTGTCACAATAGGTGTGTTTCTCCCTCTGATAGATATCTCTCACTGTGCCCCAGCATTCCTCCTTGGTTAGTGAGAATTGTTTTTATCACCATACATTCTGGTGATACATTTCTTAGCTACGGTGACAAGGCGATAGATATTTCATGCTTTAAGCAGTTTATCTTGTGGGAGGGTTACCAGTAGAGGACACCCTGGTTAATTGTCTATTGCTATTCCTAAAAATCTCCCCTCTATCCTTGTCACAGAGTCCTCTGGTTGACATCTGGCGTAATTCTCCTCACCAGTGCTGCCAACAAGTCTCAACATTTACATCTAGCAGGAGGGGGTGTTTTGGTACGCTTCTCTGTGATCACACAAAGCAGCAGGACTGGGGATTGGGGTACGTGTCTTACTGACCACACACAGCAGGAGGAGGGGGAATTGAGGTAAGTGTCACAACAGCCAAATAGAGCAGGGGGAGTTGAGTACAAAACCCAGCAACCTCACACACCAAAGGAGGAGGGATGTTGGGGTATGAGTTTCAACAACCACACAGAGCAGAGGGGATTACAGTACAAAACTCAGCAAACTACTCACAGCTGGAGGAAGTGGGATTTGGTTACAAGTCTCAATGACCACACACCAAGAGGGGAGATTAAGGTACCAGACTCAATAACGACCCACAGTAGGAAGAGTGGGGGATTGGGGTACACACCTTGACAGTCACACACAGCAAGAGGAGTGGGAAATCTATACTTTTTGTGTATTATGCTACTCTGCTTGTGGCATTTATGTCCAGTACTGACTTTGTATGTTTGTACTTGCTTGAAGCCCAGGTTGCTTCTGAAAAAAGGAACCTAGTTTGAGGCAGCTTACCCAGTTAATGAAATAAATGAAAGTAAGTCTGAATAACTACAAGAAACAGGAGAAGGGACTGGGTTACAAGTCTCAACAGCCACACAAGGCGGGGAACTAGTGTAGATGCAGCAGGAGAGGTTATAGGCTGCAGGAGTCAACAACCACACAAAGCAGCAGTCGGGGGGGGATTGGGGTACGAGAGTTACAAACCACACAAAGCTGTGGTCGGAGTGGTGATTGGGGTACCAGAGTTACAAACCACACAAAGCAGCTGTCAGAGTGGTGATTGGGGTACCAGAGTTACAAACCACACAAAGCAACTGTCGGCGGAGTGGTGATTCGGGTACCAGAGTTACAAACCACACAAAGCTGTTGGCGGAGTGGTGATTGGGGTACCAGAGTTACAAATCCCACAAAGCTGCGGTCAGAGTGGTGATTGGGGTACCAGAGTTACAAACCACACAAAGCTGCGGTCAGAGTGGTGATTGGGATAACAGAGTTACAAAGCACACAGTGCAGTGGTTGTAGTGGTGATTGGGATACCAGAGTTACAAACCACACTAAGCTGTGGTTGGAGTGGTGATTGGGGTACCAGAGTTACAAACCAAGGGCCGGCCCGGTGGCGCTGAGGGTTGAGGCGCTGGACGCCACACCTCGCGCTACCGCCCGGCGACCCGGGTTGAGGAACGGACCCGGGTCGCCGGGGTCGGCCGGGAGGGAGGATAGAGCGTCCCAACGGATGCTCTCCTCCCCCGGGGTGGGATGCCAGGGGCGCGCTTGGAGCGCCTGACGTACTGAGAGGGTCAGTGGATGCACCGACTCCCGAAAGGACACGGCGGCTCTGTCTGTCGGAGCCAGGGAGGGGGGATGCCGTTAGACGCTTGAGAGGAGCATGCATCAGCACGCAGACTCTCTGCGCCGGCGTCTCAGAGGGCGGGGTTAAGGGGGGAGGAAACCAGACAACTCGGAGGAAAATGCCCTCTGGTCGCCTAGATGAAGTCCTCCGGAGCCAGCCTTACCACCCTCCGACCAGGGGCAGACCCCAATGTGCAGCTGCCGCAGGGGGAAGGGGGGAAAGGATCTCTTTCACCCCGCCGAAATATCTGGCCATCAAGGTGCCCTCAGTGGCAGTGTGGCACTCTAGGGGCAGACCAAGCTGGTCGGCAGAGGTGGGAGCCGTCACTCCTTGTAGGACGGAAGGAGTGGTGATTGGAAGGGACAGTAAGGAGTGGATAAACAATAAGTAGAAAAAAAAGAGTTACAAACTACACAAAGCAGCAGTCAGGAGGATTGTTGTTCAAGTCTCAACAGCCACACAAAGGAGCTAGAAAAGTGGTGATTGGGGTAGCAGAGGTAAAAACCACACAAAGCAGCAAGAATGGTAGGGATTAGGGTGCATGAGTCAAGAACCACACAAGGCAGCAGGAGGGGTGATTGGGGTGTGAGTCTCGACAAACACACACAGTAGCAGGAGAAGGTTGGAGTACAAGTCTCTTCATCCATAAGCAGCAGGAGGAGAAATGGTTTACAATTGTTGACAAGCACATGCAGCAGGAGGGGGATTGGTGTACGAGTCCCAGTGACCATATACAGGAAAAGGGAGGACTGGGCTATGAATCTTATCTACCACACACAACAGGAGTGTGGTTTGGGGTATGCCTCTAAACCACACACAGTAGGAGGAGTGGATATTTGAGTACGAGTCATACTAACCAAATGTGGTAGCAGGAGACTGAATTGGGGTACGAGTATTCACAACAACACGCAACAGAATGGGGTATTGGGATACGAGTCTCAACAACCACACACAACAGTAGGGGGAGGTATAGGGGTACAGATCTCAACCACATGCAGTAGCAAGAGGAGGGATTAGGGAACAAGACTCAACAACTACACATAACAGCAAGGGGGCTTGGGGTACAGGCCTTAAGCATACGTAGCAGCAGGAGGAGGATTGGGGTACAGGTCTCAAGAACCACATGAAGCAGGAGAAGGATTGGGGTATATGTTTCAACAGCCACAGTGGAGGGATAGAGAGAAGATCCAGAGGATCACTAGGGTGGCAGCAAGGAGGGACAGCTGGATGTCATTGTCCATCTGGGGACAAATGACCAAGCAAGGGGCGAGGCAGGGATAGCGAGAGTGCAAGAGGAGTTCAGGAAGTTGGGGGTGTGGGGCTTTGGGCAAGTGGCAAGCTCTGTGACCTTGTCAGAGGTGCTGCCTGTCCACATCAAGGTGCAGACTAGGAATCTCCACGCCAGGGACTTCAACACATGGTTGAAGAACTGGTGCAGAGAACAGGGTTTTGGCTTCATTGGGGACTGGGAACCCACCTGGAGGGATGAAGGCCTGTACAAAGGTGATGGCCTGCATCCCTCCAGGGAGGGAACCATAGTCCTTAGTGAGCGTTTTAAATGTTTCATTGGCACTCATTTAAACTAGCTGAGGAGGGTGGCGAAAGGAAGCAGGGAAAATCAAACTGCCCACCCCCACAGGTTAATTTTGCTAATTCAGTCAGCAGGGAGGACCCTAAGGTTGGGAAATCACCCACGGTAACTAAACTAGGAAAAGGTAGTATGGTGGAAAATGGAAGAAAGGGGATTAAAGGCAGGGGTAATGAGGGAAGGCATGAGGTTAAAAGGGGGGAGGACAGGCGGGGAAGTAAAAGGGAAATTGTTTAACCAGGAAAGGCACACTAAGCCGAAGCTTGTTTCTAGGTGAGAGCTGGGAGCACAAGGAAGTTAAGTGACTTGCTCAGGGTCACAAAGTATGCAAGTGAAGGCTGTGGGATTCAAACCCAGGTCTCCAGGTTTGTAGCTCAGAGCCCTAAACCACTGCGCTATACTGCCTCCTTAAATAACATATTTTGGAAGGCCTTGTCTGCGAATGCTTGCAGCCTGGGAAATAAAATCCCAGACCTGGTGGCATTGATGGCAGAGGCAGACCTTGACATTGTCGCTGTTACCAAGACATGGTATAATGGAAACCATGACTGGGATGTAGCTATACCGGCTACTCTATTCAGAAGAGACAGGCAGGTAAAAGGGAGGCGGGGTAGCTCTTTACGTCAGGGAGGCTATAAAAGCAACTGAGGTGCAGGGACTGCCGGGGGGGGGGGAGGCCTGTGCATCACCCTAGAGATGGGCAATGGCACCTCTATTCGCACAGGCATGAGCTACAGACCTCAAGCACAAGGGGAAGAGTTGGACAAGGTTCTAGTGGAAGCCATCCATAAGATGGCGGCCAAAGGGGAAGTGCTTCTGGTAGGTGACTTCAATCTGCCAGATGTTGATTGGAGCATCCCTGCTGCAGCCTCTGCCAGGAGCAGGGACATACTAGACTCCCTGCAAGGGGCATGCCTGAGGCAGCTAGAGCTAGGACCCACCCATGAAGGTGCAGTTTTGGACCTGGTACTCACCAGTGGAGACAGAATTGCGTATATCGTGGTAGGGGGCCACCTGGAGACCAGTGATCATCGCATGATGTGGTTTACTATGAGTTTGATGGCAGAGTCAAGCCACACAAAGGCAAGGGTCCTGGACTTCAGGAGGACAGACTTTGCAAAGATGGGGGTATGTATGCCCTAGCAGGGAGGGTGGATCAAGGGGAGTTGAGGAACATTGGGCCCATCTAAAAGGAGCCATAAGGGAAGCAACAGACCTTTGCGTTAGGCAAATAAACAAAGGCAGGAGAAAAAGAAAACCATTATGGTTCTTAAATGAAGTGGCTGGGAGGGTTAGATAGAAAAAGTTGGCATTCAGGAAGTACAAGGAAACACAGAAGGAGGAGGGCAGGGTAGTGTATCTGGATAAGCAGAGGGAGCCAGGGAAGGCAGTCAGGAGAGCAAAGGCGCAAACGGAGGAAAAAATAGCCCAGGCAGTAAAAAAGGGGACAAGTCGTTTTTATAGGTACGTTCGTGAAAGGTGAAAGACAAGGGGTGGGATTGTAAGGCTTAAGGGGGGAAAAGGGGAGTGTGTGGAAGGGGACTTGGAAAAAGCAACAATCCTGAAAAAATATTTTTGTTCAGTAGTCACAAAACAGGGGGAAGGTGAGGGACCACAAGTGGCAGGAGCAGTAAGGGGAGGGAGGGAGGTAGACATCAGTCCATTTATGGAGGAGAGGGTTCTACAGGAACTCGCAAAACTGAAAGTGGACAAGGCAGTGGGACCAGACGGGATACATCCTAGAATATTAAAGGAGCTTGTGGACATGCTGGCAGCACCACTGGCAGCCCTGTTCAGTGAATCGCTGGAATCAGGAGTGGTTCCAGAGGAGCAGATGTAGTCCCTGTGCACAAAAGTGAAAGCAGGGAGGAGACAGGTAACTATAGACCAGTCAGCCTGACCTCGGTGGTGGGGAAGTTAATGGAATCACTGCTAAATGAAAGGATTCTGGAAAATTTAGAATCCAGCAGAGCACAGGATCCGAGGCAGCATGGATTCACAGTGGGAAGGTCATGTCAAACAAATCTGATAGATTTCTTTGACAGGGTGACCAGGGAAGTGGATCGGGGGGAGTGATGGATGTGGCCTACCTGGATTTCAGCAAGGCCTTCAACATTGTTCCACATAAGAGGCTAGTAAACAAGCTAGGCAGCCTGGGAATGGGTTCAAAGTGGTGGACTGGGTTAGAAACTGGTTGAGGGATAGAAAACAGAGGGTGGTGGTAAATGGGTCTCAATCCGAGGAAAGGTGGGTGACCAGTGGGGTACCACCGCAGGTGTCAGTTCAGGGGCCAGTCCTATTCAGTGTCTTCATAAGTGACATTGCAGAGGGGCTTGAAGGGAAGGTATGCCTCTTTGCAGATGACACTAAAATCTGCAAAAAGGTAGACACTCCGGGAGGGGTGGAAAGAATGAGACGGGACCTAGGTAAACTAGAGGAATGGTCAAGAGTGTGGCAGCTAAGGTTCAGTGCAAAAAAGTGTAAAGTCATGCATTTGGGGTACATGAACCCAGGGAAGCTTACATGTTGGGGGAAGAGAGACTGTCGGCCACCAAACCAGAAAGGGATCTGGAGGTAAATCGTACCAGATGACATAAAGGTGGCCAAACAATGTGCCAAGGCTGTGGGGGAGAGACAGTGGGGTACTGGGTGCATAGGGAGAGGTATCATCAGCAGAAGAAAGGCGGTGGTGATGCTTCTGTACAAATCATTGGTGAGACCTCATCTGGAGTACTGTGTCCAATTCTGGAGGCTGCATCTAAGTAAGGATATACTCTGGACAGGTTAGAGGCAGTTCAGAGAAGGGTAACAAAAATGGTGCAAGGTCTGCACCAGAAGTCATATGAGGAGAGACTGAAGGACCTCAATATGTATACCCTGGAGGAGAGGAGAGAAAGGGGGGATATGATAGAGACCTTCAAGTATCTCAAGGGCATAAATAAGGAACAGGAGGGTAGCATCTTTCAGAAAAAGAGATGTTCTAGAACAACGGGGCATAACATGAGGCTGGAGGAGGGTAGACTTAAGGGATAAATTGAGGAAGTATTTCTTTACAGAAAGGGTGGTGAATGCATGTGTAACCCCTAGGTGGCGCTATCCCAAGGGCTACTACCCCTGCCTGCTTGGCTAGTAGCAGGTTAAGGGGCCCGAGTTCTGAAATCGGTGCCTCCACCCGGAGATCAGGGTTGGTAGTGGTCAAGCTAACCTGGGCACAGCCATCCAGGACACTGTAACCCCCTTCTTTCTCCTGTAGTGGCTTGAACACTGTACAATAATCACTTTCACAATACCCCTGGTACACCACACAAGTACCCACACTGTTTGCACTTACCACCAGGGCTGGTTCCTCTGGCTCGACCCTGGGGACCCCCTGTAAAACAAGGTTATGCACAGCAAATAGCAACAGTACAGTACTTTGAGCACAGACTGGAACCACAGTCAGATTACATGCAGAAGAAGTTAGATCTGATTTATTCAGGGGACTTGAACAAGGGAGGGGCAACATCAGGTTAATTAGCTTAAAGGTTATGTCAATCAAGCAGTTATGCATGCGCTTTGAGTCCTCCCACACAGTCCACCTCTGGGTACCCAGGTGGAGAAGAGATGGGCTAGCCAGGACCATTGCCCGGGGTTGCAGCTGGTTGGAGCCCTGTGATGGAAAACACAATATGCACAGTACACAATATTTGTAATCTGGAGTCAGAGGGCTCAGTTCGTAAAGGAAATGAAACAACAAAACAATCAGATGACACACTCAGATTAAGCTGTTGTTGCAGGGAGCTACCCTGGTATTTACTCACAATACCCAAGACTGGACACAGGCTGGACGAAAATCGAGACTGCAGATAGTTGATCTAGAATGCCAGGAGAAGCAGGGCCCACATGAGTTGCAGAGGCGTCGTTCCTGTTTAAGCGTGGAGCAGGGGCTGATGCCCAGGCAGGTCTCTCGTCGCTGGCTTCTCTGTGTAGTGGGTAGTCTGGCTGGGCCAGTCTGGCAAGGCCCAGACCGCATGGAGACAAATTCGGATGCAGTCCGTTTTGGGCTGGATACAGCTTCCAGCAAGCAGAACACAGTTCATACAGTGGGGGACTAACTCCGACACACTAGCAGCTCATAAGCGCATTCATGTAAAGGAATTCTACTGTACCAGGCAAAAGCGCTCCCCGGTCGCAATCGCAAAGTCTGTGCACACACCGGGAGCTTAGGGGTAGCTGGAACTCCTGACAGGCCGATCACATTCAGCAAAATCTTCGGTGGTCTTCAGGTTGAGCCTGGCCCACTTCAGTAGCTTACTTTAGTCAAACAAACTTGGATTTAGTCCAAAATAATTCTCTTCTCTCCCTCTCAGGAGCAGCACACCGACATGCAGGCCAAAAACTTAGCCTTTTCAGAGTTCTCCCATGCGAATCCACTCAGGATTGCTGCTCAGAATCACTTCAGCTCCTTCTTGTTCAGCTTCCAGTTTAGATCTAACTGAAAACTGCAAGCAGCCCCGGGACTTCCCCAAGATCCAAAAGATTTGGTTGGCTGATTTGGCTGTCAGTCAAAAGCAAGAGCTCCCCCTTCAGTTGCAAAAAAGGCGCAAAAGTTCAAATTACAGTTGCTTCAGATTTTGAATTCAGACAGCTCCAGTAGTCCGGCTACATTTTAGGTCCCACCAGTACTGATTGGTCCCATTTGCAGTCCAGGACCAAGATAGTGGAGACAAACAAAACAGTCCTTGCTACAAAGAAAGCAGGTTAGACAAACTACATTATCATTATCACTCTAAACGATTTTCAGTAAATAGTTACATCTTTCAACAGAGCTCCCTCTCAGATTACTTAAGCTGCAATCAGGCAGCTGTTAAAGAGACAGTATACAGAGGCTATACAGGCTCTGGTAATCACATTTAAACTGCTAAAATGCAGAACACCAGCCTGGCAGTGAGCATTTAGGCAAGCTCTAGGAAGACTTTTTGGGAACCCCCATTTGTAAGGGGGTTACACATGGAACAGCCTCCCAGTGGAGGTAGTGGGGGCAAATTTGGTAGGGAAATTCAAAAGTGCATGGGATAGGCATAGGGGAACCCTAGTGGTAGGAAAGTAAACGAAGTCGGAGATCAAGTAGGGTCTGTGGTTTTTGTAACAGGTAGGGCAAATGGGCAGACTGGGTGGGACTAGCGGGCCATATCTGTCGTCAAATTCTGTGTTTCTGTGTTTCTGTTTCACATGCACCAGGAGAAAGGATTGGGGTACAGGTCTCAACAACCATATGCTGCAGGAGAAGGGATTGGTGTACGGGTCTCAAAAACCACACACAGGAGAAGGGATTGGGGTACAGGTCGTAGTGCTCCTTTTACATTCTAGAATGCAACACTTTCTAGGGGATGGCACTGTAGTGAAGGTCACGGATGTGTGGCAACCTGTTTTCGTTATCTTGATTAGAAATTGGTGGTTCACAGTTGTAGTTTCCCACAATACTCCGATTTCCTTCCCTTGCTCAAATACTAAAACCTGACCGGACATGTATGAGGCCACTTTCCAAAGCCATTACCTGTCACTGGGATCCTGAGATGGAAAGCCCAGTACGCTATGTGATGTACCAAGTGGGGTTTATTCAGGCTAAACTTCTCCCTGCTTGGATATCTCCTGTCTGCCCCTCTCTACCTGAGGTTCCCCATGATGTGTTGCTGACTTTCTCCAGCACTGAATTCTTGTTTTTTCATTTGCCTGGTTTTCCCCGAGTAACCCCCTGCTCTTCCCCACCCTTCTTTTAGCGGTGTGTGTGTGTGTGTGTGTGTTGATTTCATAAGTATGCCTGCTCAACCAAGGGCTCCCAGAAAACATCCCCCAAGTGCAGACGCACACACACCAAGCAATGCAAGCCTGTTTGGCAGTGAATAAACTGTATTTTGTTTTTTAATATCTTCAGTCTAACATTCGTTATTAGGGGCCTGGTGTTTGAATGTCACTATGTGACGTTAATATATACCCAATCCGTCATTTTAAATACCCCACTGTCATACATTACCTTTCAGCGGAAAATGGATAGTCACCATTAAGCACGGAATGAAATCTGAAGTGGGTTTGTGTCGAAAGAGAAATGGGGCCAACCGCTTGTCCTTGTGCTTTCAGCCTGGCACACCTCTTGATGGCTGCAGTGGGCCAAGTTACTGATACAGAGGGCAAAGGTCGCCAGCCATTCATTTCCCAGAAGGCACTTCAGCTAGCTGAGCTAACTACATACCCTCATTTCTTTTTAATTATTTTGAGATTTATGATGTTAATTAGTTAAAAGCAAATGTGTTTAATGTGCTTTTTTTTTTTGGTGTGCTGATGTTATGGAAAGCATCCTCAGAGGCAAATACCAGCACCTGAATTGTTCCTGACCCAGTTATTGTTCTGTCTCGCTCTCTTTTCTCTTCCTCCCACTTAGCCATGTTTTCTGCTGCTTCGCTGCTTGATCTCTTTCTCTAGCTTCCTCCATTACATCCTTCCTTTCTCAAAGATTGAATTCGATTTTATTTTAATTTTTTTACTATTGTATTATTGCCCCGCTGCCCCACCCCCACCTCGATGATGGGGTCATCACAGACACAGCCTTCGTCCAGTCGGGAAAGCAGGTGAGAAGCAGCCTTCATCATGAATGTCAGATATGCTCATTGATTGACTGACTTGGGGGTGCGTGAATGTCAGGTAGCCCATACTGTTGGTCCCTGGGAACCGGGTGCCTCACCTGCACAGCACACCTGGCCACCAGCCAACTCATATATGGGATTCCAGTTATCATAAGCCGCCTTGGTTTCCAGAGCAGCAGAGTGTACAGACACAAATATACACACAAACACCCATGTACGTTCACAAATACTGTTTGGCAGAGGTCACGACAGTGACCTAGGACGTATGAACAGCCATTGACCAGTGCTGAAGTTGCCCGCAGTTTGCTTGCTCCTGGTATCAGTTACTGGAAACCACTATCAGAAAACATGGGGATGGCAGCTAGAGGCAAAGGAAATGCAGGGAAATGCCAGAAACAGTATTCCGCATGGGTGGCATTCTGCAGAACTTTCGTGGAGAATTCCACAATGTGGAATAACAGTTCCAGCAACATTTCACTGGCAGTTTTTTTTTTTTGTTCGATCCACACACATCTGATGCCAGCAAGGATACCCGATAGTAAACAGTAAATTGGTGTTGGCACAAGCCATTCCTGAAGACTAGGACCAGTGACTGTTCTTCAGCAGCATGGGTTGGGATGTACATTCATAGGGGTCCTGGAGTCTCTCTTATGGTGGTAAGAGGAACCTCCTTAGGCTGGCCTGATAGAACAGCTGTAGAGCTACTGCTTGCTATGCCGGAGATCAGGGTTTAGACATGGACTCAAGTCGCTCATAGGTTGACTGGGGGAGTAAGGACTGAGCATACCTAGGATAGCTCTCCTCCCTTGGGGCAAGCTGAATGCATGTCCTGCTGGTGGACTGCCACCTGAAGGAATCTCTGTGACAGCACCACAGGTCCACAGTTGCATGGAAAGGGAATGCCAGTCCTAAACCCTGGGGGCGTCTCTACGGAGGTGGAGCACGGGCATCACAACATCACATGTGCGTGAGCCCCAGGGGTGTAAATGGAGGTAATACCTCCAACTGCAGCATGATGATGGCTTGTTTCCCTGCAGGTCCGCACTGACAATGGCACCTCTCCAAGACAGTCCTACGGCAGAGGACACAATGGAGTGAGGTAAGCCCCAGGAAGTCAAGTGACGAGGCTTGAGGGACCAGCCCAGATGGGGGCTGGTTGGGGAGAAAGGAGGATAAGAAGGGACAAATAAACGAAATGGGAGAGTGTCTCCTTGCAGATGTTCTTAGTGTGAGAGACGCGCAAAGTGAAGTTGAGCCATTCTGGCACCATAAAGACACAAGAGCTTACAGCTAAGAGAAACTCGGGGATCCTTACAAATCATCAAAATAGTGATCACCTGTCATAAAAAAAAGGTGTTTAAAAAAACTGTTATTAAAGAATATGAAACAGATGGATGCCCCTATTTGAAAAATGGATCGCTCTGCTTTTTAAAACACTGTGCATGAGGCCGTCCTGTGGTTGTACAAGGTCCTTATGTGTCGGCAGATTCTTAGAGCTGATTGGTTGAGGTGGTGTTGAGAATTCAAGTCGGGGATAACACGTCAGGTTGTGTGCTTATAAAGGAATAATGCATCCCTCAGGTGGTTGTTCAGCATGTGATATAGCAGAGTGCCATAACCACTGAAGAAGTGCAGTGTGTGTGTGCGTGTGCGCATTCCAACTATGTATGTACATCTGTTTTCATTTCCTCTAGATGTCCCTGTTTGCTTCCCAACTTTTGTCACCTTTCAGCCTTCTTTCTATACCCTGTTAATGAGTCCCCACACGAGGACTCCTCAGCTCATCCACTCCTGCTACGCCTCTCCACCTCCACCATCACCCTTTGTTTTCCAGCTTCCATTCTTACCTTGCCTATTATCATTGTTTCTCCTAGATCCTCCCCCTTTTCTTTCCTGACATATATATCCCTTGTTTTTCCTTATCTTTCCATGGACTTTACTTTTTTCTTTTAAATTATTCCTGAAAAAGACCTCTGATTGAAACGTCGATTTTTTTTTTTTTTTTTTTTATTATTTTCATCATGCATTTAATATTAGCTTTTATTTTATTTTCAGCCTACATGCTGACGCAGTACCTTGTTGTTTTATTCCCTTATGACCACATATCCTGGAGTGTGTTATCCCACATATTAAATGGGCTTTTATTTGTTTAAAAAAAATAATAATGTAGTTCAGGTGAGGTGTGCGGTTGACAGAAAAATAATCAACAGTCATGTGACGTGTTTTGACCAGTGAGGTTACAGGATTATCATGGCCCATTTTATAAAATGGAGTTGCTAATGCCATGCTGCTTCTCTTTACTTTGGCATTTTCCATGACACCATGGCCTGCTTTACTGAACGCCTAGTAACTCTGGGCCATAGAAGAAAGAACAACTGCGCTGGCCAAAATAGTCCTTTAAACCTTAACTTTGTCAACCTCTAACGCCAGTGGAAGCTTCCAGAACAAAGCTGGGCTCAAAGGGTGCTGCCGCTAATAGCATCCCATTCGAATGTACCTGGGCTATAAATGAGAGGCTGTCGGCTCTTTGTTGAGGTCACCTGTCTCTACAAGCCTCCTCTTCAGAATGATTTCCTGGTCCTTAAAAACCAGTCTCTCCCAAGATGAAAAGATCTGCCCTTCAAAGGGATCGCTTGCCTCGCAGACCTCCCCCTTTCTCGAGATCACTCTTTCTGTGGCTCTACGTTCGCTTTTATAATGCAGAAGGACCCTAATATGATCATCCATTTAAAAAAATCAATTTGTCGACAATCTTGAGTGCACATGACTTTTGATTAAATAGAGTTAAGTGTCTTGTATTGTTTTTATAATTGCAGCCTAAACCATGCTAAAAAAAAAGCACCCTTTCATGACCAACAATGGCAGATAATTGCAGTCCCATTTCAAAGGCCAGCATTAATACAGTTCTGTCTGACTAGGACCACGTGAAGCAGTCTGTCTCAAGTACCAAAGCTGAAAAGCATTCCTACTCTTGGAAACAGGCAAGCGTTGCCAGGCTGAACAGAGTCTGGGGTACTGTGTGTTCATACCCAGCCTCTTGTCTCCCCACAGGGCAAATGAGTACTCTAAGGCCCCTAACACATTGGGGTACTGGCTTGCTGTGACCAGAGAAAGGGCAGATCCAGCTAGCTAGATGGAACAGTTGTAACTGCAAAAAGGTAGCAGTGAGCTAAAAGATAGTGCAGTCACTTGACTTTTTTAGAAATTACCATTTTTATACCACATCTTGAAAGCAGAATTTTTTTTTCAAGATTTTTTTATTTAATGAAGTCACATACTGAAAGTTAGGGGCAGCTAGCTGACATGAGCGGACTGTAGTCAGTTTACCAATGCCTATGAAGGGAACTACCATGCCGAATCAACTGCATGCTGTTGCGATGCAAATGGCAGGTCAGAGTTTGAGCTGGTAAGAATCCCAATCTGAGTAGTTAGCACCCACACATGGCACACGAGCGGGCAGGAGCAGAATCATTGACCCCCGCGTAAGCCTGTGATGCAACACTGTTGTCTGTCGAGCATGGTTTGGTCTTCAGTACCGGGGAGGCAAGGATACCATCCTTAAACTATCTAAGAGTTCTGGCAAAAGGGGACCACCTCCCCCCAAAAACATATCTCTTTCATTTGCCATAACCTTTATGCTTGGAGACCAGGGCGTTTAGCTGAAAAACATAACCAGAAAAATCTGTAACCAATTTTTGTTTTTTTTGGTTGCCAAGTATCTGGGTTCCAGGGATCCCTATCAGGCTGTAAACACATATCCTTTACAGTGAAAGAGTTGAACGGTGCTGCAGAGGGGCTCAGCATTGTCTGCTCCAAAGATGCACAAATGATGTTCTCAAGAGTTTTTTTCAATACCATTTTTTCTTATTAAAAACTGCCATTAATGAATCACTTCTTCTGCAGAAGGTGGTTAATCCAGACAAAGCTTTGACGGGCTGAAAACTGATCAGAGCTTTACGACAGGTAATAGGGACTGACCGGCTTCTCCCTCCTGCTTCCAATGTCTTAAAAGATTTCTGTTGTCTTTTAACAGTACCAAACCAGGCAGAGAGAGAATCCTCTGACCCCTCAGCAACACCTAAGCGGTCTTCACTACCCAGCAACTCCGAGACCTCTATCACACCAAAACGGCCGAGACCCACAGAGGAAACAAAGACAGAACAGGTAAGGGGGGGAGGGTGGCTGCAGATGATTGTTCTCTGAGAGACTGCACGTGTCATACTTGTAATCTGCAGAATAACCCTATGTGTTATGGTTGGTGGCATGGTAGATGGCAGGGTCTCCTACAGCTGGCGGTGTAAAGTAATGGCATGGAATGGCAGTGCTGATTTTAGGAGGTGCGTTGAATGTGTTTGTCCTCAGCTGCAGCCATGCTGTAATGGCTCCAGTTCCTTTGAGGCTAACAGTGCTTACAGTAAATCTTAAATTCAGACTAGGGATGTGTGTACTGGTTTGGATAAGTTCAGAACCACCCTGGACCTGTAATATGGCCTTAGTTCATGAAGTCAGGGGAAGGGGGGCATTAGGGATGAAAAAGTCACAACACCACATTTTCTTGCTTATATGACTTTGGAATCCTAATGATGCACTAACATAATTTTTGCAGTATATATATGTCTATAAAATGGGTGAGAAAAATCAGTAGAAATGCTGTCTCCTGATTGGACGAAACATACCTCGTGACCATGCATTATCCCACAGTGACTGCACGCCTGCAGCCCTGCAGTTCTTTCTGTGCTTCACCACCACACACACCCAAAATAATTTTCCATTTTATAACACAGATAATCCACTACAGGGCATGTGGTCATACTCTGATATATGCATGACTTGGATGGTTGAACACATTCTGCCTGCGGCCTTAGCCTCACAACACACATCAAGTCATATGTATATCAAAGCATGACCGCATGCCCTGTAGTGGATTATCTGTCACAGACATCTATCTATCTAATCTGTCTATCTAGGATATAACATGGGCTGACTATTTTAAGATATCATTTTTAACTTCACGAGAGGGTATCAGTGTGTGCTGATATCTCACGAGTGGCTAAGCCACAAGTGAGATAGCAATAGACCAGTACCCTCAAATTAAGATAAATAATATCTTCAGAGCTGGCCCCATGGCACGAAGGGCTGAGGCGCTACGTGCCTTACTTCTCAATACTGTGGCAACCTGGGTTTGGGAACAAACTTGTGTTGCTGGAGATCAACTGGCGAAGGAGAAGATTGAGTGTCCAGAGGACAGCTCTCCTTTCCTTGGGGGTTGGGGGGGTCCTTGTCAGCTCAGCCCTTTTATGCCCATGGGCAGAGGCTCAGAGGTAGTGTTAGCAGCTCAAGTGACATGAAGGGAAGGGCTGCGGTCGTAGCATGTGTACGCCTCCACATACACGTGCTTACGCTGTGGCAGGGACAGCGGGGAGAAAAATGGTAAATGGCAGTCACAGACTGTATGAAGCCTTGCCTGCCTTCCTTGGCCCCATGCTGTCACTGGTTCACTGACCCACAAATCAGACCACAGGGTCTCCAGGTAGGAGGAGGACATGCCTGCCCTTCCCGGCCTTGCCACAGGGGGCATTCTGTGGGGGATATGGGGCTTGGTGGACCAGGGAGGCAGTTGTCAGGCGAAGGAGATGGACAGGTTTGACAAGACACCTGCGTCATGCCTGGAGGATAATATGTATATATATATATATATATATATATGGAAAAAAAATGATATCTTCAGTCAGCCCATACCATGTTTGAATTATACAACAGGTAGGCGGTTTTGTGATAGAAATGGTAAACAGCTACAAAAGGAAAAAAGTAACGTAAACTACATATACTACTGTATATTCAATCACAAAATAAATGGTATCTCACATTTTATTTATTTATTGAAACAGTTTTACCAGGATAGGCCAACTGAGCCATAAAACTAATTTCCAGTGGTGTCGGGGGGGAAATAAATGAGGCTGGCCACTGAGCATGTTCAGAAATTTATCTTTACATGTTATCTTGCTAATGTTGATCAAAGTAACACGTTTATCTTAGCACATTTATTTTCAGACCTGTTGTAGATAGATATATACATACATACCAGGCTTCCCTTTAGGTATGTTTAAACCCTTGCATTTCTGTTCTTTTTATTTTACAGATGTATCAGTGTCCATACTGCAAGTACAGTAACACAGACGTCAATCGGATCCGGATGCACGTGATGACCCAGCATTCTGTGCAGCCAATGTTACGCTGCCCCCTGTGCCAGGATATGCTCAACAACAAAATCCACCTGCAGCTGCACCTGACGCATCTCCATAGCGTGGCACCTGACTGCGTTGAAAAGCTCATCACGACAGTGAGTCTCATGGGGTTGGGGGGGGTGCGTTCTTGCTAGCCACCTGATTTCTGCGTCCACATTTACCATAAAAAAAAAAAAAAACATGGACTACTGAGTAGAGAACAAAAGAGTGAACTGGGAGATTCCAGGTTCAAATCTATCCCAGCAAAACATCTGGCTTTTTGACCTTGAGTAAGTCTCTTGACCTTCCTGTGCTACAGTCCCTCCCAGATGTAAAATTTGACAGAAACAGGACCCTGCTTTAAATGAGATGGTGCATCTTTTGTGCGTTATCCTGAATGGTATAATTGTAAAGTGAGAAAAAAAAGTAGCAATAGTGATTTCTGTATCTGTTTGACTCAGGAGCTCTTCCTGCTGACCGCACTATTGTAAGGAACCCCCGTGTTTGTGTCAGCAGCAACTGAGTAACTTGACACCAATTTAAAGCAATGCTGAAACACATTCAGGCACCCTTTTTTTATCTGCAGCATGGCAGTGACTCCATGGAACAGCACTTTGTTAGCCTGTCTTGTAGCAAGCTGTTATCATGTCTCTGATCAGTTCACAAGCTCTTCCATTTAGCTAGACTTTGCTGCTGTAATCATTAGGTTCTGTTTCCTGACCTGACTGTCCTGATTTCAGCAGCATCGTAACCCTTCTAGATTACAAGGATGTTGGAGGAGGAGGGGTGTTATTATCATCCTTAACATTTGATAATTGCATAAAAACAAGTCCCTTAGTGAAAGCTGGACTTTGTGTAGACCAAGGGTTTATGTCCTTGTCTTTGTTAAAGTGACTGTTGTTGGCAGGACTCGCATCTGATAATATTCTAAACAGACTAGAATTTTGAGATATTCCATTCTTTATTATGAAAGACATTTGCGTGCGTCTGACCAGGTAGCACAGAGATAGTGCTTGCGCTCACTGCTCCAGCATCCCAGGGTGTGGAATGGAATTGGGTTGCTGGGTTCTGGCCAGCGGAAAGACAAATGAGCATGTAGCAGAGGCACACAATGGGGAGAGGCTGCTGCCTGATTCCAATAATGTGCCCTTGTGCGACATCTCGTGCCGGCAACCCTGAGAAGAAAATGGTGGAAAATGCTTCACCAACAGATGACGTGTTCAACCCCATGCAGGTCCCGCAGTGCCGACTAGGCAGCTGCCACCATACTGGATCCTGACCCTGTCAGACAAGTTGGGTTCCTCTGGGGACCCTGCCATGGGGAACAGGAGACTGGGGGAAGTACTCATGGAAGGTGGGTGGCATGACTGGCCAGATGGTGGCAGGTCGGCAGCAAGAGTGGGTAAACAACAGGTTAAAAAAAAAAAAAAAAAAAACCTTTGCATGCAAACAGGCTCCGGAGCCGCTATCTGTACCGGGGTCATGTACAGGCCTCCAGCACAGGCAAAGGAGTTGGATAAGGCAGTTGGGGAAGCAGCCATCAGAATGACGAGTAAGGGCAGGTGCTGCTAGTTGGTGACTTTAGTCTGCCAGACGTGGAGTGTAGCCTTCCAAGTGCAGCTTCCACAAGGAGTAGGGCCATCCTGGATTTCCTGCAAGGGGCTTTTCTCAGGCAGCTAGTCACAGAACCCACTAGGGACAGGGGGCAGTGCTGGACCTGGTCCTTACAAACAGGGACAGCCTTGCAGACAGCACAGTGGGCAGTCCTCTGGGTACCAGTGATCACCGTACAGTGTGGTTTAGCATTAAGACAGGAACAGAGGTTAGAACAGGTCACCTTCTTCATGCTCCCACTTAGGATTCTCTGTACTGTAGGCGAACCTCTTTTCGAAAAGTTTTTGATTTCTTTGACTCAGTTTCGTGGTTCTTTTGACTCTGTCTCTGGATCAGTGATGGAACACAAGAAACCAGGATTCAAATTCTGCATTAGGTGCTGGCAGAAGATGTTGGTCACCGATCTGCATGACATGTGCATGTACTGCTTGGCGGGCAACACAACGTGGATGGGTGCGGCCTTTGCAAAAGCATGCTTCCTGAGTCCCTGGAGGACAGGATGCTCTGGCTTTTGCTGGGTCAGCCTTGGGGAGGGTTCCAAAAGACCACCCTAAGGGTCGCAAGAAGGCCTCAGCTGCGGCCAGGTCTTCTGAGCAACTTGCAGCCCTTAAGATGGAAGCGGCGGCAGCTGCTGCAGCAGGCAGCTTCATGGTCTAAGGGCTGTTTCTTGGGCCAGTTCTGTGATGTGCATCTGTCCCTTCATACCTTGTGGGAGAGCACTGCCCTCCATGGTTCAGAATCCAAGCACCTGTGGTGCCAGTCATGGGACCAGGAGTGATCATGGTCCTCCTGGTCCCTTGACTAGCTCGACCACTCAACAGCAGTCGAGTACCCCTCACCTGAGGGATTTCTTGGGCAGGTGGAGGGCTCTTTGGCTCAGCTGTTGAGCCAGTTGGCTTTGACTCCAGTTGAGCAGGCTGTCAAAATGTTTCTTTAGATTGTTGACCAGTTCTTGGTCAAGGAGTCAGTCTCACAGGCCTTGGTGCTTCCGGTCCTCAGTCAGGAGCACGTGGACTGGTTAGTGGCCCCAGCCAGTCCACCGAGGGACCAGCCTACACTCAGGATTGGGTCTTCGCCTGTGTGGCTCAATGTCAGTAGGCACATAATTTATGGCCCACTGCAGGGAGACCCTTCCCACTGTCGACTGGCCAGTCAGCGGTCGAGGTCACGGTTAAGGTTGCGGTCAAGGCACTTGCGCTCTCAATCCTGCTGAAACAGGAGGTTTTGTCATCGGTGTTCTTTAACCTCCTCCTCATCGGGTGAGGAGAAGCACTAATGCAAGATGTGCCAATGCTACAAGTAATTCATCTGGCAGCAGTGGACCATTGCAGGGCAGGGCAGGGCTCTACCACAAGGACCTCTGATCCTTTGGCAGCCACCAGTGGCTACCTGCTGGTCTGTGTTCCACAGGTGCTCTGCACACCTGCTTCTCTGCTGATCAGGGTGAAGCCACCACCATGGCAGCTGTCATTCGATGCTCCAACCAAGGAGGTTGCTGTTCAGACACCACCTTGCCAGGCTGGTTGTCAGTGAGGATCACCCTGGGTGAGGATTTGTGGCAAGCAGTGACCAAGGGCCATTTTCGAGGAGTCATCGGATGACTCAGATCAAGAGTCCATGGCCTTCTCTGGGACTCAGCTGTTCGACCGTAGCTTGGTTGAGGAGCCTTTCACTGAGCATGGCCCAATATCCACTGATGGGCCGTTCTGACTTATCTTGGAATCCACATTGATCCCACTTGAGCCAGTTCAGAAGAGGGCTAAGTACCCTCTCATGGACATTTTGGACCAGGGTGAATCCCGGAGGTTGCCTTCCCTGTGGCTGGAGCCATATTGGAACTGGCCCTGGAGCTTTTGCAGCATCCAGCACCCTGGCTGGAACCCTTGGCCCATATGGTCTGCAAGTATGCAGTCCCCACAGGCTCCCTTTCAGGGTTTTGGATGGAAGGTCTGGCCATGAATTCAGTGTTCTGTAAATCTGGGCACCAGGGGAATGTGGATAAGCCTCTGGAGAGTGAGTCCCATCAGATTGACCATGCCGCTAAAAAAGTGTACACTGTGGCCACTCTAGTTCTCTGGCAGGGTAACTATGCCATAATGATGGCTAACTATGGTCACTCCCTGATGGGAATTGTTGATGCTGTGCTCTCCCACCTCCATCCTGGGCAATGGCTAGCGGTGGAGCTTATCAGGGACTGAGGTCAATCACTGGCTATACACCAGCCTCAAACAGCCTTGGGCATGGGTGGTTCTTGTGCCCATGCTGTGGCAGTGGCTGTCTTCATGCACCGCAGGGCCTGGCTGCATATATCCACCTTCATGGTGGACACCCACCTTAAGCTGGTCAATGTCCCTTTTCTGGGCACTGACCTCTTCTGTCATGAGGTGGAAGGACATCTCACCTGGCTTGAGAAATCCAGTGTCACCTTTATTTTTTTTATTCTTACTTTCTTTTTATCCCTCCTACCTGCCCCCGGTGTCCACTCCTTCGGGCTGTCCATCCCATTTCAGCCCCCTGACCTCAGGATCTGCCCCTAGAGTGCCTTTCCTTCTTTTTCCTGCCTGCACATTGGGGTCTGTCCCGAGAATTGGTGGTGGTCTGAATGGATCAGGATGGCCGTCATCTAGGACTGCAGAGGGATTTTTTCTGTTTTTCTGTGTCCCCTGTTACCGCCCCTGAGATGCGGCGCTAGGGCGTAAGTCCAGAGAGGTGACGTGCTGACGCATGTCTCTCCCAAGCACCCAACAGTGTGCCCCTTCACTGGCTCCGATAAATGGAGCCGCCAACCCCTCGAGAGCCGGTGCACCTGCCGGTTCTCTTAGGATGTTGGGTGCATGTAGCGTCCCTGGTATCCCTCCCCGAGGGAGGAGAGCATCCGTTGGGACACTGAATCCTAAATCCCCCGACCGACCCCTACTGACCCGAGTCTGTTCCCGAACCTGGGTCGCCGGAGCAGCACGAGGTGTGGCAATCCTCAGCGCCACCGGGCTGGCCCCCAAATCCAGTGTCACCTTTGATTGTGTGACTTTGTCCCAGAAGGACCAAAAGAAAAAACCTAAAAAGCAAGTTTTTCAGTACTGGTTCTTTCAGTCACAGCCTCCCTGGCAGCAACTCCAGCAGGGACAGTTCCAGACCTGGTACCCCAAGATGAAGTTGGGGGCTCAAGGTCCAAAAAAGATGGTGGTAGGAGTAGTGGTGCCCCTCCAGCAGCAGCTGCCGGTGTCCCTGCAAAATCTGCCAGTGACGGGTTGGGGGGTGTCATCCCTCCATTTGTCCTGTCTCCGACTGCGCTACTGGTCGGAGGCCAGCTACATCACTTCTTGCCACGTTGGTCCATTATTACAATGGATAAGTGGGTGTTGGACATAGTGGGCAGAGGATTGTCTCTAGACTTCGAGGCTGTCCTGCCCTACTGCCTCTACGTGCCTCAGGAGTCTGGGGTGTCTCAGGACGTGTTGTCGTCCCCCAGGGAGGATATCGCTCAGCTGCTTGCGAAAGGGGCAATAGCTCATGTCCCAGATGCCCTAGCTGGTCAGGGTTTATGTGTCCAGGTATTTCATGGTCCCAAAATGGATGAGGGGCTGGCGCCCCATACTTCATGTGGAAATGCAAGTTCTGGATGGTCTAAACCATATTACTCCATCCCTGGAGAAACATGTGGTTTTGCTCCTTGGGCCTCCAGGATGCATTCTTCCACATTCCTGTTTGTGAGTCCTACCATTGGTACCTCCGTTTCAGAGTAGAAGTGGTCCTGCCCCAGTTCCAGGTCATGACATTCGGCATCTTCTCTACACCTAGGGTCTTCATCAAATGCATGGCAGTGGTGGTGGCCCACCTGTGGTGTCTAGGGGTCAGAGTATACCTCTGCTGGGACAACTGGCTTATAGCTGGTCCATCCAGAGAGGCTGTGGAGAGATACACAGATCTAGCTCTTCAGGCCTGCGGAGACTTGGGCCTCTTGGTCAACCCAGACAAGTCTGAACTGGTACTGAATCAGGTGATCATGTTCATCGGGGCAGAACTAAACTCTCTGTGGGTTGAGACCCGCCTCCCTGTGGACCAGGCACAGAATCGTACCTCCTTTGCCTGATCATTTCATGTTGGACTTTTGCACCCTGCCTGGGATTTTCAGTGGCTGTTTGGGTACATGGTGTCCTGCACCAGCGTGGTCTGTTGGGCCCACTGGTGGATGCACCACCTTCATTGGGAGCTGGGCCTGTCAGTGGCCCCAGTGCCTAGGTCACTTGAACCAGCCAGTAAAAGAGACCCTGCCGATGTGGGACATAATCCAGTGATGACTTGTCATGGAACACCTTGAGGATGGAATCCCGTTTGTCCACCCAGAGCCGACCATCATGCTAATGACAGATGTGTCTCTGGTAGGGTGGGGAGCACACCTCGGAGACCACATGGGCCATGGGTTCTGGTCACCCAGGGAGTCCTGTCATCACATAAATCTACTGGTGCTCTGTACAGTGCACTTGGCTCTGACAGAATTTGCTCCACTACTCAGGGGTCAGGTCGTTTAGGTCCAGACGGACAACACCACGACCATTTTTTACCTGAACAGATGGTGGCACACACACTCCCTTCCACTGTTTTGGGAGGCATTCTGCACCTGGACCCTCGTGTGCAGCCTGGGCGCTGACCTCATGGCGATCCATGTCGAAGAAGAGAACAATCAGCTGACAGACGCTCTCAGCCGGGTGGGAGAGATGTCGCATGAGTGATCTCTGAATCAGGAGGTGGTGAACCACCTGTTCTCCCTGTGGTGCTCACCCTTGGTGGATCTGTTTGCTTTCTGAGAGAACACTAAGCTGAGGATGTTTTGTACCCACTCCCCACAGTCCAGGACACTGATGGGAGGTGCCTTATTGACGCCCTGGACCCCAGACATCATGTACATCTTTCCACCCTTCCCACTGATCCACAAGGTGCTGGTCAAGGTCAGGAAGAACAGAGCATGGATGATCTTGATAGCTCAAGACTGCCCTTGGCAGTTCTGGTACTCAGATTTCCTCAGCCTCATCAGCAGGTCTCTGCGGTGAGTGCATCTTCACCCAGACTTTCCGACCAGACTTCAGGGGACTATCCTTCACCCCCACTCCCTACACCTTGCAGTCTGGTTCCTGAGCGGCTAGAGTTCCAGGCCTTGGGTCTCTCCAAGGTTGTTCTCTACATTGTGGAGGCCTCCAAGATAGAGTCAACTTGTAGATGCCATGCTTTTAACTAGAAGAAATTCTCAGTTTGGTGTCAACGCAAGGGTCTGGATCCCCTTACTTGTTCAGTGGCTAGCATCTTGGACTACTCTTGTAACCTTTCCTAAATGGGACTGTGAGCAGTTGCCCTTAAGTTGCACCCAGCAGCCATCTCTGCTTACCAGGCACAGGTTAGTAAGCCGACAGTGGCCCAGGAGAAGGTGATCAGGTGCTTTTTCAAGGGCCTGAACCACATGTCCCCTCTCGTGCGTGAACCACCTCCAGCATGGGACTTACTGCTCGTCTTGGCGATGTTGATGGACAAGCCTTTCGAGCTGATGCACAAGTGTAAGATGTCACACCTGTCATGGAAGTCAGCCTTTTTGGTGGCCACTACATCAGCTAAAAGGATTGGGGAGCACCAGATGCTCTTGGTGGACTCTTCCTGTCTGGTCTTCCATGGGGACAAAGTCATCCTCGCCCAAACCCGAAGTGCCTCCTGGATGGTATCAGAGTTTCACCTTACCCAGGTGATTAACCTATTGGTATATTTCACCAGTCCATCCTCGGAGGCCGACCACAGGCTTCATTTCCTGGACCCATGGATGGTGCTCTCCTATTATGTAGAGTGCACAATTAGAGTTCAGGGATGGGCTCGCCAGCTGTTTGTCACCTACAGTGAGGCCACGCCTGGCAGACCAGCAGCAAAGAGGACGATTGCAAGGTGGATAACATCTTGCATCAATCTCTGCTATAGGTTGGTTGGTCAGGAACCTTCCGTAGGGCTTAGGGCTCATTCCACCAGACATATCATTGCCTCGGTGGCTGCTTCCAGGCACGTCCTCGTACATGAGATCTGTAGGGTTGCTACCTGGAAGTCAGCACACACCTTCATTTCCCACTATCCCGTTGACCTTGAGTCACTCCAGGGTGCTGGTTTTGGGACCTTGGTTCTCCAGTCTCTGTTTGCCAGATAGGAGCACACGCCTTTCCCCCTCCATCCAGAGAATTGCTAGGAGTGTCTGCCAGAGTGTGGATAAGTGAACCATATCCATGCCCCTAGAAGAATAGGTTACTCACCTGTAACCATAGTTTTAGGAGTGGTACATGGTTCACATTCCCCCAATCCAGCCAGCCTCCCCTGGCAAGTGGCACCTGATCTCGCTTCCAGCATGCGAGGTCTGACGTCATGGGGCAGTGTCAGGGGATATACTACATGGGTGGTGGGAGGAGCTTAGCTTAAAGGTGTTCCTGCCAATAACATTATTCCAGTGGAACTGCCAGAGTGTGGATGTGAACCATATACCACTTCTAGAACTACTGTTATAGGTGAGTATCAATGCTTTCTGGTCAGTCTTCACTGGGGGGGTGGGCAGTGGACCACCAGATAATAGCAGGGTGGGGGTGGACACAGGTCCATTTTCAGAAGAAAGAGTCTGGAAGGGACTTGCAGCTCTGAAGGTGGGCAAAGCTTTGGGATCGACTGGGATACATCCAAGGATTCTAAAGGAACTCTGGGAAGTGCTAGCTTTTATAAGCTCAGATAAGATGTTTGCCAGTTCCACTGTTCTCCCTGGGCTAAATATTAGCTCTGGGAGGTTAGCAGGACAAGCAAACAAAAGATCAGAACGTATAAAAACTCTAACGTGCACTGCAGGCTTGTGAATCTACCACTGCTGCAGCCCACCATTGACATCAGCTGCAGGGGATTCTGGGATTTCTGGTTACAGCAAAGGTCAACTTGGGAGTCAGCAGAATCAGCCTGATTAACAAATTACTATACTGTAGTAAACAGTAAGTTTAAAAAAAAAAAGGTTTTTGTGTAAACTGCAGATTGAGACCAATCCCACACTTGGATGTGGGGTTCTTATTGCTGTTACCATTTAAGCAGACAGCCTGCACTAGTTCTCTGTCTCAGAAAGTCAGAGTACTTTGAACCAGTTCAAGCACTGATCATGCAACCCCCTTAGTGTCAACTCACTGCCAGTTCAATTTCAGCTGCAGTAGAGACTCAATGCGCCAGGCTTTGCTCAGCAAATATCCTGGTTTTATGAGTAAAAACGGCAGTTTCTAAGTCCATTTAGACATGTACTTTATTCCGATTTAGACACATCTTGATTTTGGGTGAATTTGTTTTATTTTCTTGGCTTTTGAGTGGGGAACTGATTGCAATCCATTCCTTCAGTCAGATTCGGTTCCTTTTTAAAAAAGGTACTGCGGTTTTTTCTCTATTGCTGTTTGTATTTTCGGTTCCAAATTGCTAATTAGTTTAAAAAGAGTTTATTTTTATTTATTTGTTTTCCTGTAAAACCTTATGTCACAGAACCCCCACCCACAAAAAAAAAAAGCACAGGCCCACCAGAATTCAGAAAGGGTGTGGACTGTGGTGGTAAGGTTACTAAGGCCAACAACTACAATTTATGCTTTCAGTGTTTGGGACCTGCATATTTTAGGCAGGGTTGTGATTTCTGCCTTAGATTATGTCGAAAAACTGTAAAAAGGAGAGCATCTAGAAAGCTGTCACTTTCAGCACCTGTGTCAATATAGTTCTCCTCAATAAAGCAGTAAAAAAAAATGTAGTTAAATTGGAGGGAACCAGTAATATTAACCTCTTTCCTCAGGATTAGGCTAAACTTCCACTAGTGGTAGTACCACTAAGTCCAAGAGACCAGCAGTGGAGAGCAGTTAGTCTCTTGGTGCCACTGGGGGTAAGAAATCTCACAGGGAGAGGAAACCAGTGAGAGATTCAGGGACTAAAACTCCTCAGTGTGCAAACAGAAGGAGGAAGCCAGTGAAAGATTCACATGGTGGTAAGCCCACTGGGGAGAGGACAGTTGGACTGGCATGTCCCTCAGTTGGACAGATGACCTCCCTGGAAGAATTCTTGAAAATGTGACAAATGCTTCAGGTCCTGCATCAGTCGCTGGACCCTTCTGTACTTCCATCCCCTTTACCTGAAGAAGGGGAAGAGTTTAATAATTTCGGTACAGAGACAAAGTATGATGGCATCTCTCCTGCTATTGAAGAGAATGAGAAATTTGGTTCTCCTTGGCATCCTATGAAAGATTACTCTTACAATATGTTTGATGAAAGATTCATGGACTAAACTCCTTAGTAGACCAGGTGACAGCTGACCATGCAATGGGAACAAACCAGTGAAAGATCCCTGTGCTAAACCCACTGTGGAGGCTCCCGCTGGGCTGGCTTGTCCATCAGTTGAGCATACAGTCTCGCATTTCATGAAAATGTGGCAGATGTTTTGGGTCATCCAGCAGATGTAGGCCCTAAAAGTACCTCCCCTCTACCTGAAGAAGGTGAGGAACAGAGACTGAGTGTGAAGGTATGTTTTCTGATGATAAAGGGGATAAGGAATTTGGCTGTCCTCTTCATCCTATAGCAGGTAACTATGTTTTTCAGGAATATGTGCCACCAGGTACCTGTGGAAGGTGAAATTCATGAGCAGCCACCTCCATAGGCGAAGTCTGTAAAATAAACTGGGCCTGACTCCTAGAAGGGTATAAACTGGGCATGCCTCCTAGAAGGGTGTATCTCCCTATTAGAGAACTAAAATTTTGTCTGCAAACATTTTTAAACAGAGTGCTACAGCATAGGCAATTGCTGAGAAGAAAAACATGCTGTACCTAGAGCAGGTAGGTGCTGGCAGTATAGCCTAGAGGTTAGAGTAACAAGCTGTCAGTGAGCTTGGTATATCCAGCAGACCTGGATTTGATTCTCATAACCTCCACTTGTATACTACTGTATGTGACCCTGAGCAAGTCACAACCTCCCCAGTGCTCCCGGGTCGCCCTTGAAAAGGGGAATTATGTGCCTAGTGGGCTTTACCTGCTTAAATGCAGATTTAAAGAAATGTTTAGTCTCTTAAAGGATTTGTACAGACATTGCTTGTGAAAAAACAAGGACTTCTTTATCTTCAAACCACCCAGACAAAGATGATAGAAAATTTGATTTTCCACTAAAAAGATGTTTGGCTAGGATCCTGGCACTAAGGCAGGCTTCCTAAATGGACTACCCTTCAGATTACCTATTTACATTCTGATATTCCATACTGCCTCTGTGTGGGAACATACCACAAGAAGACAAAGCACGTATTGCTTGTGTTGGGAAGGCTAGCCTAAAAGCTTCCAGGCAACAACTTCAGAATGATGCCTGTTGATTTGAATGACACGGCATCCAGAATTAAGTAATGCAGCAGGCACAAGGAGTCCAGTGCCAGAAGGCCACAGGGAGGGTAGATATGATGTTAGGGTGCATAGGGAAGGGGGTTGCTAGCAGAAGGAAGGAGGTGATTCTGCCCAGTCCATATTCTTGGTGAAACTTCACCTTATCCCTCACGGGCTCTAAACTTGTTTCTTTCCCAGCTCACGCAGGAAACTTAGTAACCTAGGTTTTTATGTGATTTGTAATATCTGACATGAAAAGTTGTCTTTTTGTTTGCAATTTCTTCAGGTAGAAGGGTCAGTGCAGTTCAGACTGTTTCCATTTTACTAGACACAAGGAAAAGGTCTTCAAGACCCATATGAAATTCCTCCCTAAAGTTGGAACTAAATTCCACATGACTTAGGCTGTTACTGTACCTGTATTCTTTCCAAGACCCCATGCAAATTCAGGAGAATCAGAGTTCCATAGACTAGTTGTAAAAAGGGTTCTTTGCTAGAACAGAGGCTGTTAGAGGTGACAATACACAGTTACTGTACTTGTCACGTATGGTGAAGTGGCTGGTGGTCACAGAACAGTTACAAAGACTTATTTCTTGCTGGTTAGTTTCTTATATTTCACACTGTTATAGCAAAGTTGGCAAGGAGCCTCCACTGTACTTAGGGTTCACTCTACTAGATGTATAGCTACTTCCGTACCAGCTGTCAGGGACATTACATTGCTCGAAGTCTGTAAGGCTGCAACTTGGGCTTCGACTTACACCTTTACATCCTGCTGATGTGTACTCCAGAAGGGATGCTAGGTTTGGGGAATTTGTCCTTCAGAATTTATTTTCTAAGTAATCCTAGTTCCCACCTCCTTATGGTACTGCTAGGAGTCTGCTTAAAGTGGTAATCAAATGAAACCATTGATGTTGGAAGAAAACATTATCTTCCTTGTACCTACAGATCTCCATCAAGGGTATCTCTTGCAGCAAGCCACGCCTCTAGAACTATAGCTGCCAAGCAGTAGGACCACACAGAACCTTTTCTAGCTAGCAGTCTACTAAGGGCCACCCACGACGATGTCACACGCTGACGGCAATCCTCCCATATAAATGTGGGCGGCCCTGCACCCCCCCCCCTTAGTTCTTGTCTCACCATCGACCATCACACGTCAGACTCCATGGAGACACCGCTGCTTCAGTTGACTGCCAAAGCTTTGAATTTGCTTTTCTTTTCTCTCCCTAGTTAGTGCATCACTTTATTTTATAATGTGCCTTTTGGCCTCGTCATATGCCAGCCGACCCCCAACATGTTTCTGTCTCTGCAGGGTGTGGGAAGAAGATCCTCAAGAAGGATGACCATGATGCCTGTATCTGCTGCCTAGGCCCAGACCACAGCGTGAAGGCCTGCCGTGGATTCAGCCAAGCTAGCTGGAGATGACACCAGAAGGCATTAGAATCCTTCCTGCTGTAACAGAAGGTTGCTGGCTTGGAGAAGGAGCTCCAAGGTAGAAGCTCCGCTGCTTCCCCAGCCCCCTTCATGAACTCCCACTCATCCAAAGCCTGGGACAAGTTGTCCAGGAAGCACAAACAGTGAGATAAGGACAAGGAGAGGCCTCCCAGACTTGCTTGCGGTCACCACTTCGGGCGCCGAATGTGGTGGGGTCATCCGCTTTGGTGGCAACCCCCCTCTGCCACCCACACCCTCTCTTCCTCAGGATCCATTGTGTCAATGCCTCCCCGCCAGTCTTACACTGGCCGGTGCAGGCTTCTCGACGTTAAGCTATTTTTCAGTCCCACCAATCTTCCAGCCTGTGTTGTTCCAGCCCCTCTTCTCCATGGGGCTGCTGACAGGGAGCTCCATCAGTCCGGCTTCGACCGGCATCAGTACGGTGATTTCAGAGGCTTCGACTCCCCTGGCACCGTCCTTGACCTCCTTTTCAACCTATCTCTTGATGTCAGAGACCCAATGTCCCTCAGCATCACTGTAGGCCGAGATGTAGTCTTCAGGGGTTCAACCTTCCATGATGACTGCCCATGCTATCGGGCTGACACCAGGGCCTCAGCCCCTCCTGTTGCCCACTCTGGCCATGACACCAATGCCGTACTCTCAGCCTCCTCCATTGTTGCCGCAGGGTGCTGCGACACCGATGTCCGTTGATTTCCAGGCTATGCTGTATTCCTTCTGGGAGTTTCTGCACCACCTTGCCCCTCCTCCTGGGACAGTGCTATTGCGGCTTCCCAAACCTGCCCCCTTGCCCATGCCTTCCACGGCACTACACCCTACTTGTCCTCGCTCCTCAACACCATCAGTGCCCATTTCAGAGCCTAGCGATGAGATCAGGTAACCACCCTGACCTCGTCCCTCCCTCCTGATGATGAGGACGGCAGGGCCAATGAGGACCAGAGGGCTGTTAGCCCCTCTCACTGTACCACCACGGTTTCTTCATGGGGTGAAGACTTGACTAGGTATACCCCGAGGTCCCGCTAAGATTCTTGCCTGTGATACTCCTCCCTTAAGGTGTATTTATCAGCCATTTTAGCCTTCCATGTACCTAATGATGGCCATACAGTGGCACAACTGGAAGTATCCTGTACTTTCTTGTGAGGTATTCTTCATCTGAAGCCTCCAATCTGCAATCCAGTCTTGCCTTGGGACTTGAATTTTGTTTTAGAGAAGCTTATTTTGGCTCCTTTTGAGTCATCTGCAACTTGCGAGTTATGTTTTCTGTTGTGGAAAGCATTATTTTTAGTTGCTGTTACTTCTGCTTGAAGGCTTTCAGAGCTGCAGACTCTCGTGTGAGCAGCCTTATTTGATTTTCCACAAAGACAGGGTGTCTTTGCGTATGAACCCTAAGTTTCTGCCTAAGGTGGTGTCTGAGTTTACCCAGAATCAAACCATCCACCTGCCTGTTTAGTATCCTGAGCGTGCCAGTCCAGGGGAAGCACTGCACCATACTTTAGATGTGCATAGAATTCTGCATTACTATACACACTGTACGAAGGACTACAGGAAGTCCTGACAGTTATTTGTTTCCTTCACCCCCTGGGAAAGAAGGCGTCCGAGTTTCTAAACAATGCCTGTCCAAATGGTTGGCCAACTGTATTGCTTTTTATTATAGGAAGTACAGTAAGAAACGTCCTGGGGTTGTTCGTGTCCATTCTACCAGAGGCATAGCCACTTTTGTTGCCTGTTTTCAGGAACGTGTTAGCTGCTGAGATCTATGCTGCTGCCACTTGGAGTACTGTCCACACTTTCACTAAACAGTGTCAGTGGCTCAGTAGATAGCACACTCGCCTCTGAGGTTGGGAGATCAGATGGCTGTGGGTTCAGTTCCCACATCTGGCACTTGGGTTACTATACCAATACTGACACTGTAGTGTAGCATGAGGGGGATTCTGCACTTCTGAGGTGCCATCTTTCGGATGGGACGTTAAACTGAGGTCCCATCTGCCTGGATTGGTGGTAGTTCAGGTGGATGTTAAAGATCCCATGGCACCTATCAAAAAGAGTAGGGGAATTGTTTATTGCAGAAAACCATCAACACAAATTTATAAAGAAAATTAGAAAAGCACTTTACACGAAAAACAAAATAATCTGTACAATCATTTAGAAAAAAAGGGACAAACACAGTCAAATCCAATAAACATGTTCCCAATATTCATGAAACAAATGAACCATCAAATGATGCGATTCAAAGTCTTTTTGAGTTCTTAACGCCGATTCGATGTGATGTAAAACAACTGCAGGTAAAGTATCCGTATGTTGTAAGGAAAATAAACATCTTGCCTGCCACATATAAAACTTAACACAGGCAAAAATCACAGAAAGGGTGCTTGGATGATATCTGGAAAAAGAACTGGAATAATCCCCAAGAACCAAACATTCATATGAGACATGGCAAGAGGACCCCCATCCCCACTTGGTAAGCAAAACAGACCAAAATTGACGGGCATAATGACATGTAAAATAAAAGTGAGTCAAAGTTTCTTCCAAGCCAGCACATTCCACACAAATACAATGTCTTTTGGAAACAGCTTTATGCTTTAGGTTTCCCTTGACCCCCAATCTACTGTGACAACTGAGCCATGTCACATCCCACATCCGGTCAGGTATCCTTCTATCTGCAAGAACTTTTAAAGCTAAAGGTACCTTAGTAGGAAAACACCTAGGAAAATCCACCTGGACTAAGAAATTAGAGGACATAATTCTAATATATAAACCCTTTCGGGAGAGCCGATGAACCTCACTCTGAGCCAGGCGCCACTGATGTAATTTAACAGCTAGTAAACGGAGAAATGAAGGTGCCCCATAATTAGACTTAACAATAGGTGCCTCAGTTGGCCATCGTGTCAGATAATCCTTGAGCAAAAAAATGTCCATAAGTCCCAAGGATGGGACTGATACTGTGCGTATTCTTTAAATGTAGCATTAATAAAAAAAAGAAAAGTAAAAAACTAACGGATTTATCATACCAAGTCTGCCAGCCTTAATAGGTAAATACGTAAAATCATGCTTGACCGGGTTCAGTCGGCTCTCCCATAACATTTGAAAAAAGACACTATAAAGATGAGTTGCATAATGTCTGGGCAAAGGAAACACAGAACTGAAATATAAGAATAAAGGTGATAGAAATTTTTTAACAATCAAAATACGTTTCCTTTTAGAAAAAGTCCAGGACTTCCATAGCTGAACCTTACCCTCGCCTAATTCAAGGCACAGTTTCCAATTAAGGTCAGCTAGATCGCCGGTCCCCAAAAAAAATCTAAGATTTTAATCGGGTCCAATGAAATAGCTATTTGTTCAATATAAGGTTCAAAAGGTCCTTCCCCCAAAAAAATTCCTGCGCTCTTATCATAATTTATTGAGGTCCCTGAAACGGAGCCGAACTGTGCTAATATGGACAAAGTGAAAAGACCGGAAGCAGAATCTCGTAACATAAGATACTTATCATCGGCATAAGCAGCCAATACCTGAGGAGGAACATCTAAGGCAGGAGTCAGACCCAGGATACGTGGATGATGAAGTAGTTCCCGTTTTAAAGGGTCCAACACAAAAGTATATAGTAAAGGGCTAAGCGGACATCCATGGCGAACCCCTCTACAAAAATGAATCCCTTCCCCCAAAATACCATTGACCAGGGGAAAGTTTCGAACAGTATTATACAAAAGCCCCACCCAAGTTCTAAGCCTATTCGAAAATCCATATTTTTGTAGAACTTGAAATAAAAACCCATGGGAAACCTTATCAAATGCCTTAGCCTGATCCAAAGAAAGTAAATATCTCGATAACTTCCCCAGTTGACTACACTCACAAATATTTCTTAATAGAATCAAATTCTGGTGACCATGCCTACCAGGGATAGAACATGTTTGGACAGGATGTATCAAGAAGGGAGCCAAATATTGAAGCCGATGACACAAAATAGCAGAAAAAAATCTTGTAATCAGTATTTAACAAACAAATTGGTCGCCAATTCCCAATAATGTGTTTATTTCCTTTTTTAAACAAAAAAAATTGTCAAAGCATCTGAAAAACCTGTAGGTAAAGTGGTAGTAATAAGGATTTCATTAAAAACCTGTGTCAAAATACTGCTCATATCGTCCCAAAAAAATTTATTTAATTCATTTATAAGGCCATCTGGACTGGGTGAGATACCGGTTTTTAAATGGTGGATCTCTAACCAGACTTCATCCTGGGTTATGGGCATATCTATGGTTTGAAAATCATTAGGTGATACAGTGGGAGGCTGAAAGGAATACGGCTCGTCTCAAGTACTCGTGGGTTGAAAGGCCTGACCATGTTGAGCCTTCAAAAAGTGCTGAACAATGTGCAACATGTCTATATCAGTAGATTTCAAAACACCCATAGTATCATACAGGCCAGTCATAAGTTTTTTATCCAAAGCTTGTTTACAAGCTGAAAAGGGGTCCGAAACAGGGGAGGACTTTAATCCATAAGACAAATCATCATGTATGCGGCAAGCCTTCCCATAATGAAATTGTCTCGTTTTATCTTTAAGTACAGCAATTTGTGTTTGGATCCGAACATCTGAAGAAGTGGGAAGGGATATTAATTTATAAAATTGGGACCGATGACCTAAATAAGAAATATAATCCTCAGTTTGAGTAGTTGTATTAAAGAGAGTGCAAGTTTGTTTAAACTCAAGCTTGGTTTCCATCCACCAATCTCACCAGGAGTCATACAACCTGGCAACTGATTGCCGTTGGTCATAAGCTTGAGACAAAGCTGACTGAAACCATTCTTGAGACAGTAATATAGGGTTTAGCTTCCATCTTATAGGAATGGCAGGAAAATGAGGTGGGATACTGGAAAGTTAAAAGCATATCAGCAACAACATGTGATCTGAAAATTCGCAAGGACACAAATAAAATGAAAATGGTAGCAAATAACGAGAAGCAAAAACAAAATCAATCCTAGTAGCAAAACTGCTACGTCTACAAGTAGGCCCAGGATCAGAATAAAGCGCTGTATAAACACCTGTTAAAGAGGCTTTCAAAATTATGTTTTGTAGAGCATGGGAATCACAATATGCCTTTTGTTGTAACTGTTCTTTAAATTTCAGATCTAGGTTGCAATTAAAATCACCCCCACCCCCATATGATGTGTCTAGGGGAAAAGAAATATTGCCCGATGTCACGAAAAAGATCCATCCTGGCTGATTTAACCCGGGGAGCATAAATGTTGATGAGATGAAGGGAATAACCTTTGTACAAACAATCCAGGAACCAAATCAACCAGTCTGTGAACTTGTACAGTGGTATGATAAAAAAAGTATACCAACCCCATCTGCAGCATCAGGACCATAGGACCAAAACAAAGGCCCATGAACCCACAACTTCTTTGTATAATTAACATCTGACAAAGAAGTAAAACGCGTCTCTTGCAGGAACAGAATATCTGCAGTTAAGGACTTACAAAAATGTAGGAGCCCAAGACGTTTCCTGGAATTCTTAATACTACAAGTATTTAGGGAAACTATAGTTAGAGAAGCCAGGGAAGCAGATTAAAGCCTGTCCTTTTTACGCTTTCTACCTGACTTTTTCTTTGACTCCAATAAATCAGGTCCTCCTTCATCATCACATTCCATACCTGAGAGAGCCCCAGATTTAACTGATATATCAGACTCCGAATCCCCATCCTAATCCTGCAGCACCTGGAAAGAGTTCTGCGTAGGAGGGGCAGTCTGTTTAATAAGCAGTTTAGTATGAGATCTTGTCACCCATCTTGGGTGAGGTTTCTGAAACTCCAGGTCTTGGGGAATGGGGGGGCAGGAATGGAAGAAAGTGTACTGGGAGGTAAAATCCCCAAAACCACAGGGAGCTGTTGATTTGGGAACTCCTCAGCGTCATCAGATTTATCAGTGGGCTGAGATACACCACCATCAGGAGGTGCCGCAGGGGGTGGGCCTGGGGCAGAAGGATCCGAAGCAGGAGGAGCATTTTCCTCAGCAGTAGGCCTAACTGGCCTTGATCCTCAGAGATTAGAATTTCTTTATCAAGGCCCCCTGAATTATTCTGGTCAGCATATGGACACTGATGGTATGCATGACCCTGGGCATCACAGAGGTTGCAGCAAAAGACATTACGACAGGTGCCACTGTCATGGTCCAGCTCTCCACACAAAGCACATTTTATCTTGTCACAAGCACTACTCAAGTGACGAGCGCTACCACACTTGTAACAAGCTTTGGGCTGACCGGGATAAAAGCACACTCCCCTATCTTTACCCAAAAAGAAGCTGTTAGGGGATACAGTCCAGCATGTTCCTATAATGTGCAGTTTAATCTTAAATTTCCAGCTTCCAGTCCAGAGTCCCTCCCCATCAATAATAGGCTCTGGAGGCCCCAACACAGTGCACTTACTCTCCAACCAATACAAGATATCTCCCACATTTACCCCCTCGTTACGAAACATAATATGGATAGTCTTAAACAAGGGCTTAGTAATGGGAATAGCCCAAAATGGAGTCCATAAAGAAGTGGATTTTAATGATTCATATTTCTGCCAGAATTTGTCTAGGCCAGTAAAGGACCTAAAACTAATATCAAAAGTGTCCTCTCCACGAATATTGATAAGAGCATATATGTCCGAGGCCTGAAAATTCATGGAGTTCTTAAGCAGCCTTCGGGCGACATAAAAACGATCAGGATGTTCCTGGAGACCCCCCGGTACCGGAGTTGTACAGCATTGTGCCTAGGAGCTTGATCCAGTCTGTTGTTCCGAAAAAGATCTGAAAAGCGGGGACCAGTATGGAGTCGTTTCCAATGGGAAGGGGGGGCATTCGGTAAATCAGTACTAGTCTTCTCAGTAACAACTGGGGCAGAAGAAATCAAAGTCTTACCCCCTGCAGCCAAAGTAGATAGATCTGGAGGTTGTGGATCCATGGACTGAACAGTCACAGTATTCCCATGTGTCTCTGGTGGGGTAAAAGTAACCCAATCCGAATCTGGTAGCCAGCGCCCATCCTGAAGCATCCAGCCAGCGTCCAACAAAGCCGATTCCTTACTCCAGTCCTTCGCAGAAAAGGAGCCGGCAGTCGGGTTCAACTTCCGCATTCCTGGACACTGAGTGTCCGACGCAGGAGTCAGCAGTTTTTCCCGTGCGTTACAGCTAGTCGACACAGCTGCTGTCACAGCCATTGGGTCAGCCAGTAAAACAGCGTCACGCAAAGCCCCAGAAGGAGCAGTCAGCACCGCTGAGGAAGCCTAGGGAATGTCTCTAGCCAGCAAACCTTCTTCCAGTCCAGATTCCCTCCCCATCAATAATAGGCTCTGGAGGCCCCAACGCAGTGCACTTACTCTCCAACCAGTACAAGATATCTCCCACATTTACCCCCTCATTTCGAAACATAATATGGATAGTCTTAAACAAGGGCTTAGTAATGGGAATAGCCCAAAATGGAGTCCATAAAGAAGTGGATTTTAATGATTCATATTTCTGCCAGAATTTGTCTAGGCTCCAGAAGGAGCAGTTGGCACCACTGAGGAAGCCGAGGGAATGTCTCCAGCCAACAAACCTTGTTCAGGCAGAAAAGCTCCCACTGCATGGATCGCACCGTGCACATCTCGAGGCAGCTCCAAAGGTGCAGTATGCAAAGAAATACCTTCTCTGGATTGTTCTAGCTCAGGCATCTCACAAGAGCACTCCAAACGAACCGTAGGTAGGACGTCCATCTCCGTTGTGGGTTCAGCACAGTCTGCCATTCCGAAACGCAGTACCAGCAGCACCCCTACCTCCAGCAATGCAGTCGGGGAATTTCCCTGGTGTCCTGGCCAAATTTCCCCCATTCACTAAAAATACCACCAACAGCTTAATGTGGTTCAATTTCAGTTGGTAGGGACTTCTAGGCCCAGTGGGCTTACCGGGTCAACAACATTCAATAAATAAATAAACACTGCAGTCTGGACAGTGCCTCGGAAAGAAGAGTAGGCTTCAGTCTGGCTGTGCTTCAGGGCCTCCTTTCATAGGCTTATAGCCTCCAGCCACCCAGACTGGTTCATTTGTCAGAACTGCTTGGGACTCGTTCTAGAGGTGTGGACTGCTGCAAGAGATACCCTCAATGAAGACAGTACAGTTACGTAAGAATTTACCATAACAGCAGATCTTAGAGAGGATCTCTTTCAGCAGGTCATGCCATCCCACCCTGTATACCCCATTGCCTCAGAGCTTTCTATCTCTATCTTTCTCCAGGAAGGTTCATCTTCTGTTTCACCTTTCTTTTCATGGTGGGAACCTCTAGCCTTGCCTCAGTTCCCCAGCGGGAGATTCTCTGCTTATCGTCTCCAGCAGGAGAACTGAGGAAGGCACAGCGCCACCCACGTTTACATGGGAGGATCGTGTGTGACGTCATCATGGATGGACCCTAGTAGACTGCTAGCCAGAAAGGTTTCCAAGTGGTCCTAGTGCCTGGCACTGTAGTTCTAGAGGTGTGGCCTGTTGCAAGAGATTGGATCTGCTGTTATGGTAAATTGTTATGTAACTGTACTTTCTTCTAATCGATGTTTTAATCTGATTACCATTACCCTTCCTGCCTCCACTCCTAGACAGATACAGGTCCTTCTGACATATGTAGGAATATTTCTGTTACAGCCACATACAGTAAGCATAGTTCATAGAGTTTATTATATGGTTTGGTTTATAAAAATTCTAGTCAAATGTTTGGTGAGAAATTTTACTATATTCTTTAATAAATTTGCTTGTGTTAGTAGTATATTTCAGGTCTTCTGGTCTTTACTGCTAAATACTCTGGCAGTTGAGGCTCAGGGGTTTTGCAATCCATCCTTGGATTGACTCAAAGTATTCTGACCTTCCAGGGTAGAGTGCACTTACAGGCTATCTGCTTAAAGTGTTAAATCAGATAAAAACATCAGTTAGTAGGACTATAGTTACAAGCTAGGTTAACTTTTTATTACCCCCCCTCATTTCCCATCTGTATATCCATTCTTTCCCTCTCAATCGATCCCTCCTGAACTTTCTCCTTCTCTGTCCCCTTGTTTTTGTCCCTGGTCACTTCTTTTTCTTACCACATATATACCCCTCTTTTCTTTCTCTGGGCCCCTTCCTATTCCCACCTTGTCTTTCCCTCTCTTTTATGAACAAACGAGGGACCCTTAAAATGCTGTGGTTGTTATTCAACATACATTTTGTAGGTTTTCGGATTACTTACAAGAGACAAGAGAAGCTCTTAAGGACGGTAACTCATGTTAATGGTCAGCGATCTCTGTGTTTTGGGGTTTTAGAAACCCAGATCGAATTGGCTTAAATCTAATGGAAAGACAGTTCTCCCCCCTTCCCCCAATCAAATAAGCAGAAATAGATTACCTTGAGACAGTTTCTTTATGTTCCATTGTAGACTGAGTGTGTTATGAGGGGGCTTTAGCTAATAATAACTATCACATAGCTTTCAAGAACCTGTGATGGCTAATGTGTCTGTTGCCATGGCAACAGCTGTTTGGTTATGCTCTGCATCTCCTGCTGGTGTCTTTTACTGCTCCTCGCTTGCATATACTGGAGAACAAGGCCATACCTGGGGGGGAGGGTAAGCCCTTGAGGCATTGGCCTTCAGTGTAGAGGGGTCAAAGAGAGTTTGGCATCCCACTTGAATCATTGCCACAGGGGTGGAGTGAGGATGAGTTGGTTGGTTCTCAGGCCTTGCTGATGGTGATGGTGATCCACCTCTTTGTCGAAGGGTTATGGCCAGCTTTTATCTTGGATCAGTGGACCCTGCCTCTGCAGTGTCTGCAGATCTGTAGACAGGAGCAAATGCCTCAGCTGTCATCTGTGCCCACCTGGCATCTCAGCACTGGGATATCACTGTATTCAGAGGGACAAAAGGGGAAGAAGAAGAAGCAGAGGGCAGGGCACAGGTTTGGAAAGTATTATTCCTATAGGCTGGTTAGTGGTTGTCAACCAGTATTAGGAATCAAAAAGTACTAGTCCTAAAATTAGTTTTACTGGTTCATCAAATTAAATGACATGCATCATGGCCACGGGTCTCTGATTCTAGCGACAGTAGTGACCGTGTCCAGCTGTCACACTAGGCAACAATGATCACCATCTCCAGTTGCTAACACACACACACACACACACACACACACACACACACACACATCCAGTTACCACCCCCTACCCCCACACATTGTAAGGGGTGGGGGGTAACAGTTTGCTTAAAACTTGGTGCCTCAGTCCAGATGAAGGATGTGGTTGGCCTCAAAATAACCCTTGACCTATGGCTCTGGAATCACCACAAACGTAAAATATTTCCAGTTTCACTGCTGTAATAAAACTTTATTAGCATTTAATAACTCTTGTGCTCCAGGCTCGTCTGGTGTACTAAGTAAAAAATTTGAACAATGAGTTTGCTTTTCTGAAGGCTCTCAGGTGCCAAGTTTCTGGGTAGTGAGTTCACTCATCTGTTCTCCCTCTCTTTTACTCGTTTACAGATACTTGCTCAGTGTCTTACAGTCCACTAACACAAAAAGATACACATGATACCCATCAGATCGTGGAGGAATGTTAAAATCCTAGAGATATTTGTGTCATTCTCCTTTTATCCTGTCTATCACAGTGACACTCCCCGGGTGGGGAAGTTGAGTGACTGTGAATGTCTAGATTCAGAAATCCAAGCCTCTAAACTGTAGCACTATGCCTGTATTGGCCAGAGTCAAGCCCAATGTCAATATTCTCCAGAATCCAACACTGTAATCTTATTTGACCAGGATCCAACACCATGTACATATTTGGCAGGACCTACCATTGTGCCTGTATTGACTGGGATTCAGTACTGTACCAAATACTGGCTGGGATCCAGCACCATGCCTGTATTGACTGGGATCCAGCACCATGCCTGTATTGGCCAGGATCCAGCACAATGGCAATATTGACCAGAATTACACACTGTGACCATACTGACCAGGATCCAGCCCTGTGACCAGTATTGGCTGGGATCCAGCACCATGCCTGATTGACTGGGATCCAGCACCATGCCTGTATTGACCAGGATCCAGCACGATGGCAATATTGACCAGGATTACACACTGTGACCATACTGACCAGGATCCAGCACCATGCCTGTATTGACCGGGCTCCAGCATGATGGTAATATTGACCAGGATTACACACTGTGACCATACTGACCAGGATCCAGCCCTGTGACCAGTATTGGCTGGGACCCAGCATCATGCCTATATTGGCTGGGATCCAGCACGATGGCCATATTGACCAGGATTATACACTGTGACCATACTGAGTGGGATCCAGTGCTATGCCGATATTTTTTTAATTTATTTATATTTTATTAATTTTGCATAGTACATTGTATACATACATAATGTCCTGTGCAAGGAACAACCAAAACAGTGCATCCTTAAAGAAGTGATTCCTTTAAATTATACAGGAATCCGTGTCCCTTACTCGAAAACTCTGTTGGAGGGAAAACATAAGTATATTAAAACATTACCGCTTGAAATTTTCCTAAATGCTGTGCCATTATAGCCCATGAGCACATAACTATAAACATTATCTTTCCCCTACTGTGTACAACTATTCCTCCTTAGCTGCTAAGGGTCAATGGTGTCATGCATTCCCCAATATGTAAACAGAACCATAATATACATTCTTAGTCTATTTTTGCAATCAGTAACTTCTGAGATTTCTATGTTGTGTACTTAAGGTGCCTCATTTGTGAATAGAAAAGAAACCCTATAGCTGCTAAAGAGCCCTCTAAACTGTGGGCAACACATTAAATTGCTCTGAGGCAACCCATTTTTGTCCTTCCCTAGGACAGTGTAATTGAAAAAGGAAAAAAACCTGATCACAGCTAGCCAACTAGGTTAGCGCTCCTCTAAGTATATTACATAACCTTTCCAACTTTAAAATTCACCAACAAAAGATTTATGAGAATAAACCATCGAATCAATGTCTAGAAAACACATTTCTGCCATGCTAGGGCTAGAGATATAGTGAAGCCCCTCCAGCAATTACTTTTATTGTAAGGGAGAAAAAAGAAAAATAAAGGATCACAGTTCTCGGGCACCCTCGTCGTCTTCTTCTCCATCTCCGTCTTCAGATTCAACGCTCCTTGTGACTTTTCTAGCAGCCGTCATCTTTGCTGCCCACTTACCCACATCAGAGGGATCTGTGAAAATGTAAACCATACTGTCCTGCAGAATATGGAGTTTGGCTGGACATTGGATGGTATGGGGGTATATTAAGGTCCCGAAGTGTCACTCGTACCCCATCAAATTCTTTTCTCCCATGTCTGGTAGCATAAGAGATAACTGAGCATAAGTGCACCAAGGCACTTTCAGACACTAATGGTCCATGTCTCTTTGCTAGATTCAGCAACTTGTCTCTAATAGCCATACTATCCAAAACTGCCATTAATACCCTCAGAAGCTCCGTCGGAGGTTTGGATCTGTTGTATTCAGTAGACTTTAATCACATGAAACTCCTCTTCCTGCAGATAAGGGCAAGTTGCTCAGCCAGCCAATCTTGAGTAAACAGACATGCCGAGTCGGCCTCTGCCTTCTCTAGTAATCCCACAAGTCGCAGATTTTGGCTGCGTATTTGATTCTCTAAAATTTCTAACCTGTTGGCGACGTGCTGCTGTTCTTTTGCTCTTTGTAGGGTAGTGCTTTGACAGACCACAACATGTCTTTTTATGTCCTCCACCCCTCCAGTTAGTGTGTCTACTGCCTGTTCCACTGTGGCGATCCCGCCTGCCATTAGGTCTACTTTAGTGTTGGTAGAGGCCGAAGAGGCCAGGAGTTGCCACATCTTCTGGCCCAGAGACTGAAGCGTTTCTTCTTGCTCATCTCCCGGCACAGATCTAGTACTGGGTCCTGCAGGCAGACCTCTTCCATCGTCTTTTTTCCATTCTCCCAATGTCGAATTTTTATTAGTCCTTCCCATTTTCTTCTCTAGTTTATAGGCTTCGGATTTGTATAACTTTTAAGTGGTTTTAATTCTCTGAAAGTTTTATTTTTCAAAGTTGGAGATTTATTTTCTCTGGAGCTGACACTAAGCATGACTATTCAGCCTGGGCTCCACAGCGCTCTACCCCCCGTGCTATGCCAATATTGACCAGGATCTAGTCCTGTGACCAGTATTGGCTGGAATCCAACACCATGCCTGTAGTGGCTGGGATCTAGCACCATGCCTGTTTTGGCTGGAATCCAACACCATGCCTGTTTTGGCTGGAATCCAACACCATGCCTGTTTTGGCTGGGATCCAGCACCATGCCTGTTTTGGCTGGGATCCAACACCATGCCTGTTTTGGCTAGGATCCAGCACCATGCCTGTTTTGGCTGGGATCTAGCACCATGCCTGTTCTGGCTGGAATCCAGCACCATGCCTGTTCTGGCTGGGATCCAGCACCATGCCTGTTCTGGCTGGGATCCAGCACCATGCCTGTTTTGGGTGGGATCCAGCACCATGCCTGTTCTGACTGGGATCCAGCACCATGCCTGTTTTGGGTGGGATCCAGCACCATGCCTGTTCTGGCTGGGATCCAGCACCATGCCTGTTTTGGGTGGGATCCAGCACCATGCCTGTTCTGACTGGGATCCAGCACCATGCCTGCTCTGGCTGGGATCCAGCACCATGCCTGTTTTGGCTGGGATCCAGCACCATGCCTGTTTTGGCTGGAATCCAGCACCATGCCTGTATTAGCTGGGATCCAGCACCATGCCTGTTCTGGCTGGGATCCAGCACCATGCCTGTTCTGGCTGGGATCCAGCACCATGCCTGTTTTGGGTGGGATCCAGCACCATGCCTGTTTTGGCTGGAATCAAGCACCATGCCTGTATTAGCTGGGATCCAGCACTATGCCTGTTCTGGCTGGGATCCAGCCTTATATCTATATCAGCCAGGATCCAGCACCATGGCCATACTGACCAGGATTCCACAGTGTGACCACGTTGACCAGCATCCAGATCCAGCACTAGAGACAAACCTTTCTACACTTCAGTGTCTGTCTGCATTTGATCTTAAAATAAACAGTAGCAGCAGCAGCATATAAGCCGGTGCATGTGTGCTGTTTTTTTGGTGTTTCAGGGTCCATTACTGTACCAGTATTGGCCAGGATCCTGCACCATCACTATATTGACAGAGACACAGCACCATGACATATTAACCAGGATTCAGCACTGTGGCTACATTAGCCAGGATCTTACACATACCCATATTGATTAGAAACATGCATATGTCCATATTGACTGGAACATAGAAACATAGAATTTGGTCAGCCCGGTGGTGTAGATGGTTGAGGCGCTGGACACCACACCGGTGACCCGGGTTCGGGAATGACTTCAGGGCTTTGGGGTGCTGGTGTGGGAAAGGGAGGGGCGGAATCGTGCATGCAGATGGGCAGCTCTCCTCTCCGAGGGTGGGGGAGGTGGGTTGGCACCCCTGCAGTTCCATTCCCACCGGGTGGGGGTCCGTGGGTATTGTAGATGGAGAGGGGGTGGCAAACAGTTATGGGAGGTGGAAGGGGCTGAGCTGGCACCACGGGGTGTGTAGCGTGCCTCCACACACTCGCACGTCCATGTGTCGGGGCCTTGGGGGAGGGGGTGTCAGGAGAAAACCTGTAAAAATACCTATGTGTCCCTGTTGCCAGTTAGTGGGAGGAGGCGATGGGAACCAAACAGCTACAGTATATAAGAAAAAAAAGAAACATAGAATTTGACGACAGATGAGAAGCACTTGGCCCACCCAGTCTGCCTGTTTTTCCCTGCCTATACAGTCACAGCAGACCCTACCTGATCTCTGACTCGCCTCCTTTGCTTCCGAATTGAGATTCCCTTGTGCCTGCCCCATGCATTCTTTAATCGCACCACTGTTTTCACCCCCACTACCTCTGCTGGAAAACTGTTCCAGACATCAACCACTCCTTCAGTGAATACTTCCTCACATCTCTCTTAAATTTACCCCTTCTAGCTTCATTGCATGTCCCCTTGTTCTCCTGCATCTTTCCTCTGAAACATATTCCCCTCCTGCACCTACCTTGTGAAGTATTTATAGGTCTCTAGCATGTCCCCCTTCCTGGGTGTATGTATTGAGGTCCTTCAGTCTCTTCTCATAGGGCTTCTGATGCAGCCCCTGCACCATTTAGTTGCCCTCCTCTGGACAGCCTCCACCCTGTCTGTGTCCTTCCCAAGATGTGGTCTCCAGAACTGGACACAGTACTCCAGGACTGGGATCCAGGACAGAGCATGTATTGGCCAGTATCCTACAACTTGCCCCTATTGGTTGGAATCCAGCACTGTGACCATATTGAAATTAGATTTCATCCATCAAAGTGCGGCAAGAAATGCTATGAAGTTGTAGTGAAATGGGAACCGTGTACCATGTGAGGAATGTATAACATTTGGGTCAAGATAAATTATTTATTTAAGTTTTACCGGGAAAGACATACCCAGCTGGTGACAACTCATTTCCAGATGCCTCCGGGGGGAGAGGGGGGTCGATCAGAACAATAAAGTGTGGTAAGTACAGTAATACAATTAACAGGTACAGTGAATACGTAAATAAACAATTTGTGCAAAATGCAAGGAGTAGGTGCAGGGAAACACAAAACAATAAGGTGCTGAAGGAGTATAACATTTGCAGTTGAGCAAAAGTTAGAAATTAAACTGGTCAAGTCATATTCAAGAACTTGTTGAAGGAGTTAAAAAAAGAGCTGATGTATCCCAAGATGCCTTATTGATTATACAAAACTCCGTCGTCTGATCTGTTTTAGAGTGTATATAGTTGCCATGTTGGTCACTTCTGTTTAACAAAGCAGGAAGGGAAGGTGATATAAGGAATACATGGAAGAGTAATGCATGTATTATATGGTCCTAGGGGTGTGGATATGGTTCACTATTCACACTCTGGCATTCCCACTGGAACAATCTAATGTGCTGGACATCTTTAAAGAGATAGTGCACTGCCTAAAACTAATGTTAGTTTTTAAAAGCAGTCAAGCATTACCTTTTGTATCTGAGATACATTTTCTTTTCGGGTAATTAGAAGATTATTTACCTGATGTTAGTAGATGTGATGTGTGGAAAAGCACTCTGTCTGGCAACCATCATATCTAGTTCTGTTTCCCTCTGTGAAATCGCAGACGACTGATCTGGCAGCTGCTAAGTGGCTTTTCCTTAGCCCCTGTGATGTCATAGTCAGTGAAGTCACAATGCTGATGATGTAGTGGGGGCCGGGGGGTAGAGACAGATATGTCGGCTGCCAGGCTGAGAGCTGTTCTACACATCCGGTACAGTATTATCACATGGAAAACTTTCTAATGAGCAAAAGGAAAAGAGAAATACTTCAGAAATAAAAAGTTACAATGGTCTACTTCTTAAAATTGGTATTGTTTCCTGTCTGTCTATTTTGGTTCCACCAGCACTTTACGCTAGGCCCCTCCATCCATTAACCAGGTGATTATCTTACTAGTATATTTAACTACCCATCTTTGGAGGCTGACCGCAGGCTCCATACCCTGGACCTGCATAGGGTGCTCTCTTGTTATGTAGAGTGCATAGCTGCAGTTCAGGGAGAGACTTGCCAGATGTTTGTCATGTTGAAGCTGCACATGGATGACTGGCAGGTGTATCACATCCTGCATCGACTTCTGCTATAGGTTGTCTGGTAGGGAGCCTCCTCTACCAGATATACTGCTACTTTGGCGGTTGCTTCCAGGGACATCCCTAGCCAGGAAATCTGCAGGGCTGCTACCTGGAAGTCAGCACACACCTTCATTTCCCACTACCACATCAACCTTGAGTCATGCCAGAATGCTGGTTTTGGGACTTTGGTTCTCCAGTCTGTGTTCGCCAAATGGGGGTGTATTCCTTGCCCCCTCCTCCCAGGGAACTGCTAAGAGTCTGCCAGAGTGTGGATAGTGAACTATATCCACACCCCTAGAAAAACAGGTTACTCACCTGTAACCATAGTTCTAGGAGTGGTATATGGTTCACATCCACACAACCCACCCAGCCATCCCTGACAAATGGCACACAGATCCCTGCTTCCAGTGTGCAAAGATTTGACATCACGGGGTAAAGTCAGGAGATATACCACCTACATGGCAGGACGAGCTTATTTTAAAGACATTTAGAAAATCAGACTGTTCAGTTGAACTGACAGTGTGGATGTGAACCATGTACCACTATTAGAACTACAGTTGGGGGCGCTGTGGAGCACCTTACTGAGCAGACATGGTTCAGATCTGCTCTGCATTTGGATGTGTTTTAGTCCTAAAAATCTGCTTAAAATTAAAATGAAAGTTTGGAACATCTGCAGGAATTAAATGTACACATCAAGTGGAGCAGATTGATATCTGAAATAGTGATGGGGAGGACTAACAAAGGAGGTCCTGGGGGCTCGAAGTCACAGCCACAGATGGAGTCACAGGCCTCGACCTCTGTGCCAAAATGATCAGTGCAGGAACCACCATGGAAGGCTCTACAATTGTCAGTGCAGGCCATTGACACGAAGATTGAAACAATCTTGCAAAGAATCGGGGAGCAGGACATGAAAATCAAAGTGGCCACCAAGACCACAGCAGTGGCAGAATCGCAAGCCACCAGAGCACTAACAACTTCTACAAAGCTGATGCAGGAAAATACACACTTGCGATACAGGTTAAAGGCCCTTGAAAATGCCAACAGAGCCTCCAACGTGCGACTGGTTGGGTTACCGGAGGGTCTTGAGGAAGCGGACCACCTTCTTTTTCTGAAGCAGAGGCTGCCTGATGCGTTTATCCTGACCACAGACTTGGCTTCCCATATGTGTAGAGCTTACTGGATTTCTCCACGGATGGCAACATCCCAGCAGGACCTGCCCAGGACTGTTTTGCTGGTGATGGATGGAGTCAGTACCCAGGATGCCATCCTACAAGCGGCGAGATCGGTGGATCGCTTGAACTTTCTGGGGCATCTCGCTGAAAAAAGTTTGATGGAGTTCGAGCTAAACTTTGAAGCTTGGGGGTTTCTCACTCTCTACTAATGCCGGCCCACCTTCAAATCTTTTATGGGGGCCACACATACCAGATCATAGATCCAGAGGAAGCCAGCCATCGGGCCCAACAGATCAAACAGGAGTTTACCGCTGCTTGGAGGGAGGAGGAATCGGATCCCGATTCAGCTGAGAAGGAGACCTAAAGTAGTGAGAGGCCCTGTGTCATTCTGGTTGCTTCAGTATGAACTGAAAGTGTGTTTGCTGTGGAATTTACACAGTTAAGGGACTGTTGAGGACTTGATGTTTTCTACAGAGGGCTCTATTCACAAATGTTTTAAGGTTTTACAGTTTTAAATGTTTCAACCTAGTACTGCTTAGTTCCCTGCAGTTACATACAAACAATATATGCCCTGCTCGAGTGTGCAGTTACTAATTTAGTTAAAGGCAGCAGATATAGTGATCATAATATTACTCAATTTGTCTGATATTTCTATTGCCAAATGCATATATTCTGAATCACTGAAATGTTTGGAGACCATCTTTGGAGAGAGGTCATGTCAGCTGGACTAGCCGTTTTTTTGCCTTATGTTGGGACTCGCCATATTTGGGCTGACCTCTATACTCTTGCAAGGTGTAGCTTTTGGATCTGAATCTCTATTTAGCTACTGTTTTACTGGTATACCCCAACTCCATAATGTACATGTTAGACTACCTAATCCTGTACCACTGGATGGATCTGTTGTAAGATGTGGTGCCTGACATATGTGAATGTAGTGTTTTCTATGATTTAAGAAATATAATAAAAATATAATGCAAAAAAAAAGAACTACAGTTACAGGTGAATAATTTATTTTTATAATGTTGATGTTAATAAGAAAATAAAGTGAATACAAATGTTGAGCAAAAAAAAAAAAAATTTTTTTTTTTTTTAAATCATTCTAAGAAATGCCGAATCAGGGGTCATGTATATATAGTTTGTTAAACAGCAACTGTCATGGTACGAGGTAGGAGGCAGGCAACCCATATTGTGAAGTTGCCTGCCCTGGGAGTTAATTTCATTCATAATTCACCTTTTGCTTTAATTTTTAATAAAAGTTATAGCCTCCATAAACTCTGTGTAGTAATGCCGAGCTGGTTGGGGAGCACTGCAGACCCGCCCCCCAAAAATGCAGTTTGATGATGTGATGTCAGGAACGGGGCTGCCTTTCGATCGTGACAGTTGCTGTTTAACCCCTAGAGGTAAAAGTAAATATTCCCTTAAAGAGCAACCGACCCCTCCAGAAGAACTTTGAAAAACATATTATTTGGACACAGTTCAGCTTATAGTTCACATTAGCGCCGTATTTCTTCTCTCCATTATTTATTACCAAGGTCATTTGCATTAAAGCAGGATCTTTGCTTATAGAGAATTCATCAACTTCTATTGCTGATTCCCCGCCAGATGTCATAACACTCTGCTTGTGACATCACAGTTATTCCCATGGCAACGAACAGTGGCGATACAACAGAGGATTATGACTTTAAGTAGAGAACAGTCTGTAGGGGCAGGTGGACTCTGATGGATAAAGATCCTGTTTTTGTGCAAGTTTTCTCAGTAATAAATAAGGGAGGAGAAATCTATAAAATATATGCAAAATATAAACAAAATTGTGTCTAAATACGCTGTTTTCCAAGGTTTTCCCAGACATGTCAGCAGCTCTTTAAGAGGAGGTGTAGTTGGCATAAAAATGATGGGTAAAACAGAAAGATGTAGGTAAAGTCCATTTTTGGGCTCATTAAAATTGCACCCCCTTTTACTAACTTGGAAAGGGTACATGTCGTTTCTGTATTTTTTATGTTTGTGTTTAGTGTGTTTTATAATACTGTTGTGTCTTATTGTAGATCTTCTTCAAGGATATCTGTTGCAGCAAGCCACACCTTTGGAACTGTAGCTATCAGGCACTAGGACCACCCAGAACTTTCTTAGCTTGCAGTCTACTGGGGTCGCCCATGACAACGTCAGTTGACGTCGCCACTCCAAGACATAAATTAGTTTTGGAAACTTGATTAGCAGCATTTGCCAATCAAAAAAATTTTGATTAGCAATCATCCAGGTTTGAGGAGCGATTTCACAAAATGGTTATTTTTATCTATGGGATACAGTTCAATAGAGTGCAGTTGTAGGGAAAAAGTGTAAGACTGCAAGATATAAACTACCATAATTCTGTACTTTTTACCACAGTTACAGGAAAAAAGTACTGCAGTTCAGAAATTTTTACTACAATGCAGCAAATCAGATGATTAGCAAATTCTGTTATGCACTTGATTAGCAGATTATATTTTATGGGTAGCAAATTGCTATGCAAACCCGCTTATCTTATGCCTTGCACACCTATATTCAAATGGGTGGCCCCGCACCACCCTCAGTTCTTTTCCCGCCGTCGATCAGTGCGCGTTGGACTCCTTGAAGACATGCCACTTCAGTCAACCACCAAAACTTCTACCTCTTCACTGTTTTATTTTCTCACCCTAGTACTGCAAATCACTTTATTTTAAAGTGATTCTTTTGTTCGGTTGTGTATGCCGACCAATACCTCTAAACTTTTCCATCTCTGCGACTGTGGAAGGAAAATCTATGATAAGGACAGACATGTCGCCTGCATCTGCTGCCTAGACTCAGTCCACAACATGAAAGCCTGCAAGGTCTGCTGCAGGTTCAACCAGACCACATGGTGATGCTGCCAGAAAGGACCTCGAGAACTTCCTGCTGGAGCAGCAAGTGAAAGCCATGGAAAAGGAGCTCCAGGCCAGAAGCTCCTCTACTTCCCCAGCCCTGCCTTAAGGCTCCCAGTCCTCCAAGTCACGGGACAAATCGGCCGGGAAGCTCAAACACTGGGAGAAGAAGAAACAGCGAGACCAGTCCTCCCCAACTCGCTCACAGTCACCGCGTAAGGCGCCGGCCGCGGCTGGGTCGTCATCCCTAGCGTTGACCTCTGCTACAATTCACATCCTTTCTTCTGCAGGGTCAGTGTTTGCAGCTGCCCCTCCCTGTCTCTTTCTTTTGGAAGAGGGGTCTTCGTCATCGGGCCTGATCTCGCCCCATGCCACTCTCTGTGCCCCTGCTGTTTCTTCCCCTTTTCTCAGTGGGCCAACAGTCAGGGAGCTCTGCCAATCCTTGCAGTCATGGGCTGGTTATCGGCTGGAACCCTACTTCCTTCAGCATCACCCTTGGTCCTTTCTCAGGGCCCGCAACTAGGCCTGTCTTCCGGTCTGCCCATGGCCGGTTCTGGCCCCATCGCCATTGGGGCACCAGTCTCACCCAGCAACATCAGCGGCCTCTTCTGTAGGCTCTGTTTCCACTGTCGGGAGCACAGTCTCTCCTGTTGCCACCCAGACTGCTTCCTCAATGACAGGAACCCAGTCCCTCCCGTCAACGTCCCAGGTAAAAATGGTGATGCCAGGCTCCCTACTTCTGCCACCGATGCCTCAGCCTGTTTTGCCAGCACCAGGTCCTCCATGCCACCGTTGACACTGCAGCCCACCCCGACGATGCCTACAAGCCCTCGGTATCTGCTCCTGATGCTACAGCCTGCTCCGAGGCTGCCCGTCATCGATGTCCAGATCATGCTGAGGCAGTAAAGTGTAGTGGTTAAGGACACTGAGCTGCATACCTGGAGCTGTAAACCTGGAGACCTGGGTTTGAATCCCACAGCCCCCAATTGCATATACTGTGTGACCCTGAGCCAGTCACTTAACTTCCTTGTGCTCCCAGGTTGCACCTGGAAACAGGCTTCGGCTTAGTATGCCCTTCCTGGTTAAACAATTTCACCTTCCCTTCCCATCCCATGTTCATGTCTTTTGGGGAATTCTTGCATCGTCCTGGCCCTCCATCGGGGCTGACAAAGTGTGGCTTGCAATGCTGGAGCCTACTGTACCTCTTCCAACGCCATCGCTTCCTACAGCGCCATGTCCATCTTGTCCACACAGTCATACACTGTCAGTACCCACTTCTGACCATGGTATCGAGGATGAGTATCACCCAGATCTCCTGCCAAGGGATGATGATGAAGATGATGATAATGATGAGGACAGTGCCGCTGGCCCTGCTCCCTCTTCCTCGATGGTCTCCTCTTGGGGGGGGGGGCTCTGTGAATTACACACCGCAGTCTCACCTCCCCCACGATGATTCTTCTTTTATTGTCATTATGAGGCAGCTCCAAACTACCATGGGGTTCAAGGTAGAGGAGCTGGACCTTGTCAGGAGGAACCTGTCAGTATACTTGGAGTTACCAGACTCGCCTTCTATCATTATTCCCCCTTTGATAGATGCCTATAAAGATGCTACTATGGCTGCCTTGTACAGGCCAAATAGGATCCCTACCATGCCCAGGAAGGCCAATAAATTATACCAGGCCCCCTCAGGAAACCCTTTTTTGGGGAGCAACCTCAGGCAGACTCCATGGTCAATAATGTGGCCCATGATAGGATCAAGAGGCCCAAGCATTTTAACGCTCTTCCTCCAGACAAGGAATCCAGAAAGCTGGACCTGATGGACAAACAGACATTTGCCTCTGCCACCCTGGCAATGAGGGTTCTGAACTATATTGGCCACATGGTGAAATACTAAAATTCTCTCTGGAGAATGACTAAAGCCACCACAGAGGCTGTCCCTGAAGGTACCCAGAGCAAGAGTTGCTCCAGGCCCTTCAAGAGGGGGCAGATGTGGGCAAGCATCTCCTAAGGTAGGCTTATGATGTTATCGATGCTTCCTTGAGGGCAGCCATAGGGGGTGTTTGTTTTAGATGGCATTCTTGGCACAAGATGTCTGGTTTTGCTGTGGACATTCAGCAGTCCATCTTGAATGCCCCCTTCAGAGAGATTTTTGGGGCAGATGTGCAAGACATCCTTTCCAACCTGCAGGCCTTGGGTAGAAACCTGCAGTCGGTTCACTCCCTTTATCATCCCAGTCAAAGGGTCCCCAGAAGGTGCCGTTCCGTCTGGCCTACAACAAGCCTAAGTCGGGCACCAGAACCTCAGCCAAGCGTCAGGTGGCCTCAGCCCTGCCCACCCCTCCTGCCCCAGCTGCCAAGCACCCAGAGGAGGTGGTGCGGCCCCAGCTGCAGGTACCTCCTCAGCCTGACACCTTATCAGACCTTCACTCTCCTGATCTTCAGGAGGCTGTCAGGGGTCACTTCTTCCTCCGCCTCGACAAGTGGTGGGAGATCACAACATATGCCTGGGTGTTACAAATCATAGAACATGACTATACTCTAGAATTTCTAGACTGACCTCCAGAATGTCCTCCAGTTCAGTCTTATCACCTATCAGCTCACATTCCCATGCTGCTGGGGGAACTTCAGACCTTGTTACAAAAAGGAGCCATCAAACTTGTTCCGGTGCATCAGAGAAATGGGGTTCTGTTCCCACTGCTTTCTTGTTCCCAAATCCACAGGGCATTTGCAGTTCATTCTGGACCTGAGGAACCTCAATTACTACATCCAGTACAAAAAGTTCAGAATGGTGACCCTACACGACCTGTCGCCCCTGTACACCAGGGAGACTAGGTCTGTTCTATGGACATACAGGACGTGTACCTACATATCAAGGTGTTTGCTCCACACCAGCAGTACCTCAGGTTCCACTTCCAGGGGGGACATTACCAGTTTCAAGCCTTGCCCTTTGGCTTGTCAAGTGCCCAGGGTCTTCTGGCAGTGGTAGAGGCTGCCCTCAGGAGGGAGGGCTTGTACATCTTCCCTTACCTGTCCAATTGGTTGCTCAAACCACTGTCCCGGGACCTGTGAATTTAGACTGTGCAGTGCAACATTCATCTGTTCCAGGTGCTGGGCATCACAGTCAACCTGCCCAGGTCAGTCCTGATCCCTGGTCAGTGCCTTCAGAATATTGGGGCAATATTGGACAAGGCTGAGGGCTTTGCCTTCCTGCCACAATACAAGGCAGACCACCTGAGGACTCAGGCTCAGCTGCTCTACAACAGTCTGTATGTAACAGCCAGAATCTTCTTGAGGCTTCTGGGTCTGATGGCTGCAGCTGTTGTTACTGTGCCTCTAGCAAGGTTACACATGAGGATTCCCTAGTGGACATTAAGGGTTCAATGGGATCAGTGCACTGATGACCTTGAACAACCAGTTCTAGTCTCTTCTCCAGTCAAAAAGGTGCTGCAGTGGTGGATGGAACCCAGCAACCTATTGAAAGGGGTTCCCTTCTTTCCTTCCACTCAGCAGATCCTCATTGCAGACGCCTTGGGATCAGGCTGGGGGGAGCTCACCTGGGGTCCTGTCAGACACAAGGGACATAGTCTCCGGTGGAGGCTACCCTCGACATTAACGTCTTGGAGATGAGGGCCATTCTGTATGCCATTCAGGCCTTCCAGACCCACTTGTCCCTGGGATATCTGCTGGTCCAGATGGGTGCGTAGTACATTACATCAACAAACAAGGGAGAACTCACGCCTTGTCGGAAACTGATGAGGGTCTGGTACTGGGCTCTAGAACATGGTCTAGAACTTTCAGTCATCCATGTTCCAGCCGTGCAAAATGCCCTGGTGGACAGTCTTAGCTGCTCACAAACCAGGATGCACGAGTGGGAGCTGCTGACCTCTGTCATAGAAGACCTGTTTGATAGGGGGGCCATACAGAGTTGGACCTTTTTGCGTTCCCTTTCAATGCAAAACTGCCACTTTTCTGCTCACTTGCTCCAGGGCTTGGAGTTTTCTGGTGAGACATGTTGTCCCTCTCCTGGAAAGAGAGGCTTCTTTACGCCTTCCTTCCCTGCCCCCTAATTCAGAGGGTTCCGATCAAGCTTCAGATGGAAGAGGCCCCGCTGATCCTAGTGGCTCACTTCTGGCCTCGACAGATCTGGTTCCCCCTACTACAGCAGTTGTCAGTGGAGCACCTTGTACCTCTGCCTCTGTGACCCTGACTTGCTCTCACAGGAACAGGGCATTCTAGTCCATCCAGACCTCAAGTCTCTTCATCATGATGCATGGTTCCTGAAGACATAGCCACTGCTAGGTATGGAGTTTCCCAGAAGGTGGCTGATGTCCTGTTGGCCACCAGAAAACCCTCCACCAGGGCTGCTTATTCCATGAAGTGGAAGTGCTTTGCTCTGTGGGTGGCTTCCCATCACCTGAATCCTTTCACTTATCCAGTGAATCAGATTCTGGAGTACTTGCATTCCCTGTTCAATGCCGGGCTGCAGTACTCTTCCATTAAGGTTCACCTGTCAGCCATTTTGGCTTTCTATGTGCCTATTGATAGCTGTACGGTGGTCCAGCTGGATGTGTCCCGTACTTTCTTGAGAGGCATCCTGGACTTGAGGACTTCTACCCACAATCTATCCCCACCATGGGATCTGAATTTTGAGTTAGAGAAGTTTACTTTGGCTCCGTTTGAGCCAGCCGTGACTTCCAAGCTACGCTTTCTGTCATGGAAATTGTTATTTTTAGTTGCCATTACTTCTGCTCGGAGGATTTCCAAGTTTCAGGCTCTCACGTGAGAGCCTTCTTATTTGAACTTCCACAATGATACCAATCCTAAGTTTCTGCCTAAGGTGATGAGTGAGTTGACTTTAAAACAATTCATCTACCTGCCTATGTATTTTCTGGAGCATGCCAATCCAGGTAAGCACTGCTCCATATCTTAGATGTACACAGAATACTCCGGTATTATGTTCACCATACGAAGGATGTTAGAAAGTCCTTACAGCTGTTTGTTTCTTTCACCCCTGGGAAAGAGGGCATTCCAGTTTCAAAGCAGTGCTTATCCAAATGGTTGGCCAACTGCATTACTTTTTGTTATAAGAAGTACAGTATTGAACTTCCCTGGTGCTGTGTGTGGCTACTCAGCTCGAGGTGTGACTACTTCTACAGCCTGTTTCAGGAATGTTTCAGCTGCTGAGATTTGCACAGCTGCTACCTGGAGTACATTCCACACTTTCACTAGACACTACAGCTTGACATTGCTTCCAGAAGAAGAGCAGGTTTTGGCCTAGCTGTGCTCCAAGGCCTCCTTTCTTGAACCTGTTGCTTCCAACCGCCCAGATTGTTCTGAAGTTGGATCTACTGTTATGGTTAAGTTCTTACATACAGTAACTGCACTTTATTGTTTTACTAAAAATGTTGAGTATCCAGACTTTATTGTAATGAGCTTCAGCCTTTTTGGCTGCAGTCTGCCTCATCAAATCAAACATCGGTTTAGATCTAGCACCATGCCCATTTAGCACAGAATTTTGCACCATGCTCATATTAGTCAGGATCTTGCACCATGACTATATTGGCTGGAATCCAGCACCACGACCATATTGGTTGGAATTCTGCACTGTAACTATATGGGGTGAGGTCCAGCACTGTGCCCATATTGAGCCAGATCCAGGACCATGATCATATTGCCTGGGATCCAGTGCCATGTCCCTGTTGGCCAGGATCCAGCACTGTGCCATCATTAGCTGAGATCCAAGACCATGCCTATGCTGACTGGAATTCAGCACTGTGACCATAATGGCCAGGATCCAGCACTGTGCCATCATTGGCTGAAACCTAGAACCATGCCTGTGTTGACCGGGATCCAGCACTGTGCCCATATTAGCAAGGATCGACCACTGTGCCTATATGATGTTGGCCAGGATCCAGCACTGAGACTGTGTTGGCTAGGATACAGCACCATGCCCATATTGGCTAGGATCCCACACTGTGCCTATATTGGCTAGGATCCCACACTGTGCCCATATTGGCTAGGATCCCACACTGTGCCTATATTGGCTAGGATCCCACACTGTGCCCATATTGGCTAGGATCCCACACTGTGCCTATATTGGCTAGGATCCCACACTGTGCCCATATTGGCTAGGATCCCACACTGTGCCCATATTGGCTAGGATCCCACACTGTGCCCATATTGGCTAGGATCCCACACTGTGCCCATATTGGCTAGGATCCCACACTGTGCCTATATTGGCTAGGATCCCACACTGTGCCCATATTGGCTAGGATCCCACACTGTGCCTATATTGGTTGGGTTTCGGCACCATGCCCATACTGGCTAGGATCCCATACTATGCCTATAGTGACTGGGTTTCGGCACCATGCCTATGCTGGCTAGGATCCCATGCTGTGCTTATAGTGACTGGGTTTTGGCACCATGCCCATATGAGACGGATACAACACCATGTCTGTACCAAAAGCTGGCTGAGATCCAGCACTGTGACCATTCTAAATAGGATCTGGAATCATGCCCATGTTGGCCAGCATGAGTACTGTGCCCATATTGACTAGAATCTTTCACTTTGTTCATATTGGCCCAGATCCACCACCATGACCATTTTGGCTGGTACCCAGCACAGTGCCCATTTTGGCCATGATGTGGCACCATGACCATATTGTCTAGGATGTGGCACGATGAACATATTGGTCAGATCTAGCACCGTGACCATACTGACTGGGATCCAGCACCATGACCATATCCTCAGGTCTCATCTGGAAACCAGCCTTTTCAGCTCAGAATGCTGTTCCTGGAACAGAATTTGAAATACATAAATAAAATATTGCCCAGGATCCTGCACTGTGATCAATTAGGAGCCAGCACTGTGCCCACATTTTCAGGATCTCACACATCCTCATATTTGCCAGAATTGAGTACCACCCTTATATCAGCTGGGTTCCAGCACGGTGCCCATATTGTCCAGATCCAGCACCATGCTTCTATTACCCAGGACTAAGCACCATGCCCATGTTACCTGGGATCCAGCATTGTGCCCATATTTGCCAGATCAAGCACTGTGCTCATATTACCAGGATTGGGCACCTTGCCCATATTAGCTGCGATCCAGCGTGGTGCCCATGTTGACCAGGATCCAGAACCGTGCTCATATTAGCTGGGATTCAGCACCTTGCCTCTACTTGTGGGGATCCAGCATGATGGCGATTAAGGCCAGGATCCAGCACCATGCCCATATTGGCCTGGATCCAACACTGTGCCCATACTGGCCTAGCTCCAGCACTGTGCCCATACTGGCCTGGATCCAACACTGTGCCCATACTGGCCTGGCTCCAGCACTGTGCCCATACTGGCCTGGCTCCAGCACTGTGCCCATACTGGCCTGGATCCAACACTGTGCCCATACTGGCCTGGCTCCAGCACTGTGTCCATACTGGCCTGGCTCCAGCACTGTGCCCATACTGGCCTGGCTCCAACACTGTGCCCATACTGGCCTGGCTCCAGCACTGTGCCCATACTGGCCTGGCTCCAGCACTGTGCCCATACTGGCCTGGATCCAACACTGTGCCCATACTGGCCTGGCTCCAGCACTGTGCCCATACTGGCCTGGCTCCAGCACTGTGCCCATACTGGCCTGACTCCAGCACGGTGCTCGTACTGGCCTGGCTCCAGCATGGTGCACGTACTGGCCTGGCTCCAGCACGGTGCCCATACTGGCCTGGCTCCAGCACTGTGCCCATACTGGCCTGGCTCCAGCACTGTGTCCATACTGGCCTGACTCCAGCACGGTGCTCGTACTGGCCTGGCTCCAGCACTGTGCCCATACTGGCCTGGCTCCAGCACTGTGCCTGTACTGGCCTGGCTCCAGCACTGTGCCCATACTGGCCTGAATCCAGCACGGTGCCCATGCTGTCTTTGCTATCCCTCCCAAGGGAGGGATAGTGAGGCTTAATGGGGGGGGGTGGTCAGAGGGTGACTGTGAAAAGGCAGAGATACTAAACAAATATTCTAGGGACATGGATATGTTGTTCAATCCACACTTACTGGCAGGTTCCGTGCCGCTTTAAATCTTGCCGGAAGGTCTTCAAGCTGGGTCCTCCCACCCACCCAGGTGATAAAACTCTCTGCTCCGTCCCATGACGCCAGATCTTCCTTACCGCTTGGAAGCTCAGGTTCCCTCCTTAGCGCTCTGCATTTTAGGCCTGGATCCAAACTCTTCGGTTAACCTGAAACTAATTTTAAAATTTACAAAACTTCGGTCTTTATCTTCCCTCACAGCTGCGATGGACAAATCGACTCCCGGATTTCGTCAGTGCCCCTGTGGGTAGAGGATGTCCTGGACCTATCTGCACTCCACGTGCATCTACTGCCTGGGGCCTGGACATGATTCGCAGGCCTGCAACTTGTGCAAGTCCTTTTCGGCTATGGTCTTAGAGGATTGCGCTGCCTGATTACAACTTGGGCGCCTCGAGAAACGTTACCCTCTGGTCAAGTTGAAGGAGGCCTGTTGGGCAGTGTCCGCGGCTGCGGACTTGGCTGAACAGCTCAAACAGATGATCGCCCTCGAGGAGGAGGCGGCCCAGACTACAGCATCATCCTTGGTTGCGGCATTTATCCCGCTCTCCTTGGGCTCCTTCTACACGGCTTCATTTAAGGAGCTTTATCAGTCCCTCTCCACCAAGGGAGAATGGCCTTCGGGACATTCCTCTCGGTCCAAAAAGAAGGACTCTAAGGATAATTCCCACTGTCGGCGTTCATGGGAGCAGGAGAGGTCCCCTTCCCCGGATAGTTGACACTCGACTTCGGTCGAGGTTGCGACTAAGGCCGCTGGCTTCACGGTGTCCCCATCAGGTCAGCTGGTCGAGACATCACGTCTTCGATGGTCGAGATCTTCTCACCTGCCAGACGGTCTGTCGACTGGAGAAGCTCTTCGTCACCGGGTTCCTCTGGGGAAACTGAGGACTTGCCTGTGCCTCCTGTGCCAGAGTCCCCAGTTAAGGTCCCTGAACCGAGGGAGGAGCGGTTTTCCTTTCCCCTGCCAGACCTACCGGAATCTCGAAGGTCTCGGTCTCTGACCTCTTCCAGGTCCAGCCGATCCCACCGACATGGCCGATCTGGTCTCGGCACCATGGAAAGTGGCTGCTGATGCTCATCCTCATCGTCGTCCTCTTCGGAGGATAGGCTTCGGCACAAATTGCATTGGCGCTACGAGGATTTAATGTGGCAGCAGCTCCTTTTGTCTGGGAATAAGCCGACTCCGTCGCGTTCCCCGGCCATTAAGTGGCTGTCACCGGAGTGGCCGAAACAACCCCTCGTGGTAGTCGAGGAGCCGAAGTCGGCACCGGTTGTTCAGACGAAACTGGTTGCGCCAACAATTGTGGTGGAACCCCCGCTTCCACAACCTAAAACTGGGGCCCCGACCAAGGATTCTCAGTCGGATCAGGGCTTGCCCCATCGGTTGTTGGTCACCCTCACTCCCGATCAACCTCGGCAGGTGGAGGGTGGCTCAGGCGCCCGGCAGCTGTTCGCAGACTCTTGTTCTCCAGGCCGCTTGACCTGGAGTCCACTGGGGGTCAGTCGGTGGACGAGAACCCATCCTCGTTCCTTGGAATGCTTCGGCTCATCTCAGAGTCCACTGGGAAGAAGCTCGAACCTGTTTCAAAATGGGCCAAGTATCCCCTCACAGAGATACTGGACCGAGGGGATTTCCCCACGAAGGCCTTCCTGGTGGTCAAGCCATTGTTGGCCAGGCCCTGAGCTATGGCAGCGGTTAGCTTCTTGTCCAGCACCTTCCCAGGATGGCTCGGAGTATGCTGTCTCACCTGTTCACTCTCCCGTTTCTGGGGCACCCCTCGCGGAGGGGTTCGTGACCCGACAAGCGTTTTCTGGTGTTCTGGGAATGCTCGGGGTGTGGACAAGCCACCCGATAAGGAGTCCAAGAAACTGGACTACTCTAGGTGGAAAGTCTATGCTGCTTCCTGCCTAGGCCTTCATCAGGCCAGCTCGGCCGTTCTGATGGCACACTTTTCACATGCCCTTTTGGGCTCCCTGGATGAGGTGATTCCTCATCTCCCGGCTGACCTTCAAACGACGGTCAAGCAGGTGCGGGATCAGGGAAGGGCAGTGGCAAAACAGCAGCTCCAAACTTCCTTGGACATCGCTGACTCATGTGCCCAATCAGTAGTGGCCGCAGTGGCCATGCGCCGCAGAGCTTGGCTGTGGATCTCCACTTTTACAGCAGATACCCAGCACAAGTTGGTAGATGTTCCCTTCTTGGGTACCGACTTGTTCGGTCCAGGGGTGGAGGGTCACCTGCAATGGATCGAGAAGTCCAACGCCACCTTGGACTTGGTCACGTCTGCCCAGAAGGACAAAGGCCACCAGCAGCAGCGTAAGCCCTTTCGTCCTTCAGCCCCTGCGGCACGTCCGGCCCAGCAACACCAGCATCAGGTCCAGCAGGCTCGCACTTGGCATCCCAAAGCCAATCCTGCTGCTTCCTCCAGCAGGAAGCTGGGAGGAAAAGGTCCGGGTGGCTCCTCAGCCGGCCCTTCCTCCAAGCCTGCCCAGTGACAGGTTGAGGGGTGTTGCCCCCAACCTCGTCACTCCCCCCCGTGGGGGGACAGCTCCGCCACTTCCTTTCTGCCTGGTCCGATATCACCATGGACCACTGGGTGCTGGAAGTGGTAGGAAAGGGTCTGCCTCTGGAATTTGAGCAGTCCCCACCCTATCAAGCCGTCAGCCTCATGGGGCTACGGGGTTCCGCAGCCTCTCTCTGTCGCCCCCGCTGTCGACATTGCCCTGCTCCTCCAGAAGGAGGTGATCAGGAGGTGGCGGATCCTCCACCAGACCCAGGGTTTGTGTCCAGGTACTTCCTGGTCCTAAAATGGATGGGGACTGGTGCCCCATTCCTAGACCCACATGACCTGAACAAGTTCCTGGGTCTCGTGCCTTCAGGATGGTCACTCTGGCTCAGATCATTCCATCCTTGGAGCGAGGTGTGTGGTTCTGTTCTCTGGACCTCCAGGACACGTTCTTTCATGTCCCAATCCGTCCGTCTCACCAGCGATTCCTCCGCTTCAGAGCAGAGGGATCTCTTTACGAGTTCCGGGCCATGCCCTTCAGCCTCTCTCCAGCTCTCAGGGTCTTCACCAAATGCATGGCAGTGGTGACAGCATTCCTGCGGTGCCGAAGGGTCCAGGTGTACCATTACCTGGATGACTGGCTGATTGCAGCCCCTTCCAAGCTGGAGGTGGAGTGGTCCAGGGATCTGGCACTCCAGGTCGGCTCTCAGATTGGCCTCCTCATCAACGAAGCCAAATCGGAACTCGTGCCAATGCAGGTGATCCAGTTCATTGGGGCAGAGCTTGACTCTCTTCGAGCCAGAGCACGGCTCCTGGCAGACAGGGCTGAGGTTCTTTCCTCCTTTGCCCAGTCATTTCTTGTTCGGCAGTTGCGCCCTGCCCGGGACTTCCTGGGCCTCATGGCGGCCTACACCAGCATGGTCTGTTGGGCCCGCTGGCACATGCATGCCCTGCAGTGAGGGCTGGCTCGCCAATGGTCACAGCGCTCCGGTCCTCTGGATCAGCCAGTGACAGTGACCCAGGAGATGTGGAATGGCCTCCAGTGGTGGCTCATTCCAGCTCATCTGCAGGAGGGGTATCCCATTTGTCCGCCCAGAGCCGACGGTCACTCTGACGACCGATGCCTCTCTGATAGGTTGGGGTGCCCATCTAGGGGAGCTCAGAGCCCACTGACTCTGGTTCCCTCAGGAGTCTTGATGCCACATCAACCTGCTGGAGCTTCGAGTGGTCCGATTAGCCCTCACCACCTTCGCTCCGTTTGTACGGGGTCAAGTGGTCCAGGTCCAGATGGACAACACCACAACTATGTACTTCCTAAACTGCCAGGGCGGGACGCACTCCTTGCCTCTGTGCAAGGAGGCGCTCCGCACTTGGTCTCTCGTGAGCAGACTGGAGGCGGATCTCCTAGCCATCCATGTGGCAGGAGCCTCCAACACTCTGGCAGATGCCCTAAGCCGGATAGGTTCTGCATCTCACGAGTGGTCTCTCCTGCCGGAGGTAGTACAAGATCTGTTCTCCCACTGGGGCACTCCTCAGGTGGACCTGTTTGCCTCCAGGAAGAATGCGAAGCTGAGGCTGTTTCATGCCTGCCCCCCTCAGCAGGGCTCACTGCAGGGGGATGCCTTCCCGAGGCCGTGGACCCTGGGCCTCTTCTATGCCTTCCCTCCATTTCCCTTGATCCACAAGGTGCTTCTTAAGGCGAAGAGGGACAAGGCGCAGGTGATTCTGGTAGCCCCAGACTGGCCCCGCCAGTTCTGGTATCCAGATCTCCTCAGCCTCAGCTCCAGGCTCCCGAGGCAGCTTCCAGACCGCCCAGACCTGATTTCGGTCAACAAGGGGAAGGTACTCCACCTGGACCTTCAATCCCTGCATTTGACTGCCTGGTTCCTGAGCGGCTAGAGTTCCAGGCCTTGGGTCTTTCCGACGAGGTCCTCAACGTTGTTGAGACATCCCATAAGAAGTCGACCAGAAAATGCTATGCCTTCAAATGGAAGAGATTCTCCATTTGGTGTCAGGATAAGGGGTTGGACCCTTCCTCCTGTTCTTTGGCTAGCATTCTGGACTACCTGTGGTCCCTTTCTCAGCTGGGGCTTGGACTGACTAATCCTTATATGAGCACCTGGCAGCCATCCTGCTTACTGTGTGGGCTGAAGCAGTCGGGTGGCACAGAGAAAGTGGTCACGCTTTTCAAAGGCCTTGATCACATATCCCTCCGTAAGTAGAACCTCCACCTCCTGGGATCTACTGCTGGTATTGGTTGCTCATGGGCGTTTATTCAACCGGATGACAGGTGTGATATCTCCACCTGTCGTGGAAGACCACCTTCTTGGTGGCTATCATGTCAGACAGAAGGATGGGAGAGCTCCAGGCACTTTCCATCGAGTCTCCATATCTGGTCTTCCACAGGTACAAGGTTGTCCTGCGCCCCCACCCGAAATTCCTTCCGAAGGTGGTGTCGGAGTTTCACCTTAACCAGGTGTTGACTCTGCTGGTGTTCTACCCCAGTTACACCTCGGAGGTTGAATATGGGCTTCATACTCTGGACCCTAGAAGAGCGCTGTCTTATTATAAGGAGCAGATGGCTGAAGTTCGCCAGCTGTTTGTCACCTACGCTGAAGCCGCATCTGGCAGACCTGCAGCCAAACAGACGTTAGGCAGGTGGGTCACCTCCTGCATAGATCTCTGCTATAGGTTGGCGGGCATGGAGCCTCCCAAAGGGATAAGAGCTCATTCTACCCGCCATACCGCTGCTTCGGTGGCTGCTTCCAGGGATGTCCCTATCCAGGAAATCTGCAGGGCTGCTACCTGAAAGTCAGCACACACCTTCATTACCCGCTACCACATCGACCTTGAGTCACGCCAGGAAGCTGGTTTTGGGACCTCGGTTCTCCAGTCCTTATTTCCTAAGTAGGGGGTGCGCGCCTTGCCTCCTCCTCCCGGGAGGACTGCTAGGGAGTCTGCCAGTAAGTGTGCTTTGAACAACATATCCATGTCCTAAGTACAGGTTACTCTGTAACAGGGTTCTAGGGTGGTATATTGTTCATCCACACCAACTCACCCGACCTCCCGGCCCGACGCTGCAAACCTGACTTCCAGTGGGCTAGATCTGGCGTCATGGGGCGGAGCTGAGAGTTTTACCACCCGAGTGGGTGGGAGGAGCCAGCTTGAAGACCTTCCAGCAAGATTAAAAGCGGCAAGGAACCTGCCAGTAAGTGTGGATGAACAACATGTACCACTCCTAGAACTCCTGTTACAGGTGAGTGAGCTGTATATTTTGCTCGGTATTCACAAATGAAGAGGGAGAGGTACCTAAACCAAACAGTAGAAACACTCTGGATATGGGGGTTGATACCAGCCCATTCACAGAAGAAAGAGTTCTGAAAGAACTCTTAAAACTGAAGGGGGACAAAGCAATGGGGCCTGATGGGATTCATCCCAGAATTCTAAAAGAACTAAGGGTAGAACTAGTGACACCACTGACCACCCTCTTTAACAAATCATGGGAGGATGGGGTAGTACCTAAGGACTGGAGGAGGGCAGATGTTATTCCATTTCACAAAAGTGGGAGCAAGGCAAAAGCAGGAAACTACAGATCTGTTAGTTTAACCTCAGTGATAGGGAAAATGATGGAATCACTTCTGAAGGAAAGAATTGTTGAGTACCTACAGGCCAGAGGGGCACAGGACCCAAGGCAGCATGGATTCACAGCGGGAAGGTCATGTCAGACAAATCTAATAGATTTCTTTGACTGGGTGACCAAAGTAGTAGATCAGGGAGGGGCTGTGAACATGGCCCACCTAGACTTTAGCAAGGCATTTGACACAGTCCGACACAAAAGATTAGTATACAAGTTAGCCAGCCTTGGAGTAGGTCCCAAGATGGGAGCCTGGATAAAGAATTGGCTGGAGAACAGGACACAGAGGGTAATAGTAAACAGAATCCACTCTGAAGAAAAGGGGGTTACCATACCTCTCAAGTGTCCCTCATTACGAGGGACATCCCTCATTTTGCCTCTTAAAATTGCTCTGTCCCTCATCTGTCCCTCATGGAAAAGGTGCTGGCCACACAAAGGTGCTGCTGTAAATTCAGACTTTAAAGCAGAAACTCTTAATATTCTAAAATACTAAATCCAAAATAAACTTTGAACAAGTAAACACTATGGGTTTCAGTGTTCTGAGCTTGCATCACCATGTTTGAGGATGTGTCCCCTCATTCTGAGGGTCTGTGTCCCTCATTTTGGCTGTCAAAAAATGTCCATGTCCCTCATTTCAGTGACAAAATGTTGAGAAGTATGGGGGTTACTAGTGGGGTACTGCAGGGTTCAGTACTAGGACCGGTCCTCTTGAATGTCTTTATAAGTGACGTTGCAGAGGGACTAGAAGGAACAGTATGTCTCTTTGCAGATGACACAAAAGGTCTGCAACAGGGTTGATACTCAAGGTGGGGTGGAAAGGATGAGAAGGGACTTGGCAAGGTTGGAGGAATGGTCAAATGTATGGCCGCTTAGATTCAGTGCTAAGAAGTGGAAAGTAATGTACCTGGGAAACAAAAACCCAGGGGAAGAGTACACAATGGGGGGTGAGATACTAACAGCAACAAAAATGGAAAAGGACCTGGGGGTAGTCATATCAGATGACCTAAAAGTGAGCAAGCAATGTGAGACGGCAGTAAGGAGGGCTGGGGGGACACTGGGATGCATAGGGAGAGGCATCACCAGTAGAAAACAGGAAGTTGTTATCCCTCTGTACAGACAGCTGGTGAGACCCCATCTGGAGTTCTGTGTGCAGTTCTGGAGACCCAGTCTCCGCAAAGACAAAGACAGGATGGAGGCAGTCCAGAGGAGGGCAACTAAAATGGTGCAGGGTCTGCACCAGAAGGCATATGAAGAGAGACTTAAGGAGCTTAATATGTATAGCTTCGAGGAAAGGAGGGAAAGGGACATGATAGAAACTTTCAAGTACCTCAATGGAATCAACAAAGTCCAAGAGGGTAGCATTTTTCAGAAAAAGAGGTGTGCAAGAACAAGGGAGCACAATTTGAAAATGGGGGGCGTCTCAGAGGTAATGTGAGGAAGTATTTTTTCACGGAGAGGGTTGTGGATGCATGGAACGGCCTTCCTGAGGAGGTTGTGGAGTCAAAAACAGTGGTGTAATTCAAGAATGCATGGGACAGTCATAAGGCAATTCTAGGGGGTGCGGGTAGGAGGATGTAGGCTGTTGGTTATCTAGGATCTGCAGGTTATCCATTAGGTAGGGAAATGAGCAGACTGGGTGGGCCGAGCGGTCCTTATCTGCCATCAAATTCTCTGTTTCTATGTCTATGTTTCTGTGCAGCACTGTGCCCATACAGGCCTGGATCCAGCACCATGCTCACATTGGTAGGTAGCCTGGAATGTCTTGATATTTGGCTCGTAGCCAGCATAGGGCAGATTGAGTCCTAGGTCCTTTTTAATACTTGCCCTTTTATCACTTTTCCCACACACACCCAGGAGTACAATGTGCTATTAATACTCTCAGATCCTAGAACTGGAATTTAAAACCTGATTTTCAGTAGGATGGGCAAACCACAAACACAAGGGTGTTGTACCACATGGATCAGTATAAACTGTACATTATTTCTACAGTCTTAGTAATAACAGAGCGCCTGTGTAGGCAGTCACCCCGTCAATATGGCTGAACTCCAAGAAGACAGAGGTGACTAATTTTGACTGAGCATGCATGCGGATGTGCTCTCCCTCTCCCCCGCCCCCCAATCTCTCTCACTCGCTCTCTCCCTGTCCCCGATGAAAGTAATGAAAATAATGGGGTCTTCATTAATTCGCAGCCCAGTGAGATGATAGCCATTTGGAGCTCTGTTTGCCAATTAGGCAGTCTAAATGAGAAGTGACCTTGGGATCCTGCTGCCGTTTGTCTGTTAAAGTCTAATGAAGCAGGCTTTTGTCTGCCTGGCTCTCACTTTGTAATGGAAATTATGGACATTTGTTTAGCTATTTTCTCTGAGTTGGAACGCAGAACTTTCAGCTGTGTTTGCACACCTTCCTTTTTTTTTCTTTCTTTTTTTTTGGGGGGGAGTTCTCTTCATTCTTATTGTCAGTGTGAAACGCAATTAATATCAGAAAAAAGCTTTCCTATATATCTTTTTTTCAAAATAGCGCTTTTACGAAGATAGCAGATGTTAATATGAAGGGGCTGTATAAATTGTGGGTGTTCTTGTTTTTTTTTTTTTGTTTACACTAATGTTCCCCATTTGGATTCACCTCCCCAGTGATGAGGCCACCACAGCAACCACTGGGATTGTGGGTGAATGCCAGCCTGCACGTTTGACACCAGTTCAGCTCTCTGATCATCCGACAGGACTGAGTGAGAATGACCGGTGCCTTGCCCTGTCCACCCATAACCCTTCTACCTAATCTCTGTGGTACCCTCTGCCCCACCCTCTTTCTCTGTTTTTTAGCCAGTGGATAATATAGAAAATAATGTGTGTGAAGGGATGAATTACAAGGTTGTTTTACATACACCTAGTGTGCGTGATGTCCATAAAGCTTGACAGCAAAGCTTGAGAGGTTTATGATGACATCAAACACCAAGGGTTTGTTAATAAACAGAAAAAAAACCCAGCACAATCCTGCCCATATTTTATTTTTTTTAAGTACTGGTCTGAGACTAAAATGACAAGCATGTTTACTTTTGCTAACTTAACTGACTTTTAATGTTTAAGAGTGGATTGAGATGGAAAATAGTAAGCCGGGTTTGAAATAGGCACTCGCCCACCTGCCCACCAAATACAGGCAGAGCTGCGGCTGGGCAGGTAGAATTAGAAATTTAAAGTGCCCACCAAGTGCCTTGTGTTCAGTCCACTCCAGTGATGTGTTGGAGCTAGCTTGCTCAAGCCAGCAGTTATCACGGGCATCATTTTGTGGTCATCAGGGGTCAAATTTGTGATCTTACCAATCTTTTGCAACCCTATGACTTGTTTGTAACCCCTGTTTTTGCCTGGCTGACCTAAATTGGCTGTTGGGCTCCAGATTATTCTGTATTTCTTTTTTTTTTTCAATCCCTCAGTTAGCCTGCTGTCTGCCCCCCCCAGCCACTCAGTGCACAGTACATAGCATCTCTACCCCCCCTCCACCAGTGTAGTTGGTGTGCATGGCATCTGTCCGAAAATGCAGTTGATGAGGGAGTGGTGGCGGGACTCTTGGCTTTAGAATGCCATCCATGAAGAGAATAATTAAATTATAAATTATTTTGCCTGCATGAGAGAGAAAGAGAACAGTGGGCCAAAAAACCTGACTGAGGCTGTGGAGTGTGCCCATATATGAATTGGGACGGGTGCTGCTGTGTTGAAACCATATGTGCACGGCGAGGAAGAGAGAAGTAGAACCATCGTGCCTGCGGCCTGCCACTGCCAGCAAGTCTTAGTGGTCATGACATGTTAGTAGGAGGGGAGAACTCATTAAGGTGGTGGGTATCGAGCAGTGAAAGACTGAGTTTGGAGGAGATGGTTGTTCTGAGGAGCCAAGCCCAGTGAGCCACCACAGACCGCTGCACTATTTGTGGCGAGCCTGGACAGGAGTACCGGAGAGGTCAGGTGTGGGTGGCTGCTGTGGACAGATTGTCCATTGAGTCAACGAGGAGAGAGAGCCATCAGAGAGCTAGGCTGAAGAGCTTGTTAGGGCTTTGAGCAGCAGCTTGGTGCTGGGTGTTACACACTCAGTCTTGGTCTGCAGCAGCAGGACAGCAAGTTACACAGGTGTGTGGGCCAAGCAGGAGAGAGGAGTGCTGTTCTCTCTTTTTTTTTGTTTTTTTTTGTTTGTTAATTTAATAATTGGTCTTTGGTGATTGTCGTCGTCAGAAAAGAGAGAGACAGAAGAAGGCACACACTGAGACAACCAAAGCTTGTTTCCAGGTACAGGGTGGGAGGTCACAGAAGAGAAGGGCACTGTGAGCCTGACATTCCAGTTTCAGGGAAGCACTGTGCAGATAAGTAAAGAGTACTAAGGTAATCACTGTGTGCAAAATAGGCAAGGCACAGTTTGTGCTGAGCTAGTGAAAAGCCTGTAGGGCTACTGGATGTTTCTAGTCACTAGCCCTGCTGGCTAATGGCTGAAAAAGTTAGTTTTAACCCCTGAGTAAGGGACCCAGGAAATGAAAACTCAAAGTCTTAAACTGTGAAACATGTACTGGTTTAATGATTATGTTCTTAGATTGTCTTTAATTTTTCAAGACAAGATGCTGAAGTACAAAAATGTTGTAATAAACAAGTGATAGTACTGTTCACATAAGTGTATTATCACTCATGTATTATGGCATTTGAAAATCTTCATAAATGAGATATGGGTATTAAATATAGTGAGCAGTAATTTTAAGCAGCTTTACACCAAATGGCTCATTGGGTATACACCGCAGTGTCAGCAGCACTGTTCCAGTGGGACAGCAGCACTGCACTGCATTGCAACACTGGGGACCTGGTTTTAGGATCATCACCATCTTGGGGGAGGATAGGCGCATGGTTGAGATGATGCACTTTCTCTCTTGGGGGGGTGGAGGACTAGAGTACACTGCTTCACAGTACCCCTTCCCCACCACCACCACCTTCACGAATGAGGTACTGCAAAATGGTCTCTGAGCAGTGGCGAAGCAAGACAAAAATGGATTCCATCCGCCCCACCCAACCCCCACAAATGACTGGCAATGGCAAGGCCTGTCACATTTCATCCTAAACCAGTTTCCCACCCCCACCCAACACCGGCTGGTAAAATGGACTACACATTAGTCAGAAACTTGTTGCCAGAAATAATAGTGCAGTGGCCTGAACTCCCAGGCCAGAGAATACTGTAGGTTTTTTGTTAGTGTGCTTTTTAGAGCGTCTCTGTACATGGGATAGCTCATGTCACTGTGACACCTTGTTTTCAGATGACTTTCTTAAAAATCCTTCTCTGCCTAGTATACAATTTTTTTGTTTTCTAGGTTTGTGAAACCTACCCAGGAGAACCAAATGAGAGGCAACTTCCTTTTGACAAAGGCGGCGGGGGAGTCCAACCCTCCCCGGGAATGAAATGAAAGGCAACTGCCCTTCTGACATGAAGGGCCTTGTGAAGCCCTCTCAGGGAAAACCATATGCAAGGCAAATTTCCTTTTGATTGGGGGGGAGGGGGTGTCTTGTGAAGCCTATCCAGGGGAAACCAAATGAGAGGCAACTTATTTGACATGCTGTGGGGGTCTTATGAAACCTACGCAGGAGAAACCAAATGAGAACCAACTTATTTGACGTGGGGAAGGGGGGCTTGTGATACCTACCCAAGGAAAATCATACGAGAGGCAACTTTCCTGTTAACAGTGAGGTGGTGTCTTGTCAAACCTACCTTGGAGAAAACAAATGAGAGGCAACTTCTTATTTGTCATGTTGGGTGGGGTGGGGGGCCTTGTTAAACCTACCCAGTGAAACCAAATGAGAGGTACCTTCCCTTGACGCACGTGTATATGTGTGTGTGTGTGTGTGTGTTGGGGGGATACCTGGTGAAAAGGCCAGATGCTAGACAGCACCACACATTCTCACACATCCAGCCCTGAAGTCACCCCAGCCTCCTCCCATCCTCGAGATGAAATTCTATGAAGCCCAGAGGCCACACCACTTTTAAAGTGGTCCACCAGGGTGGGAATTTCCCTTAGGATCCTGAGGGCTGTAATTATGGACCAAAGGTCAGGAGGTGGACTGTGAAACCAGTGGGAGAACTGTGGGTAGACTGCCTGAAGAATGGAGATGAAGGAACTGGAGATGGTAGGGGCATAAATCCAAGCTTTAAAAAAAGAAAGAAAGAAACAGCAGATTGGAAACCTCGTTGGTTAGGTACACAGCTGTTGGGTGTATGTGTTTTTTTATGAGGAGGTATTATTAGAATGGTATCCGTGGTAGGAGGACGGACGTACACTGACATCCAAGCCCCACCTTTGCACATTTCTCTTATGTTTTTAATTTTTTGTTGTTGTTCCCACTGCCACCCCCCCACACACACACACTCCCACCCCACGGTTTGGCCATGACTTATTGAATTGCTGATTTAAGTCCCAGATTAAAATGCAGTGAGGCAGTCGAAGTGGCTGATGTTTCCTTTGGAGAGTTAATTGGAGGAAGGTGAAAGCAGCCTCAGTGCGTCTGCTTACTACCTCCTCGAATCCCAATCAGTGATTGTAATTAAAGAGGGGCAGAGCGGAGCAAGAGAGAGAGAGAAATAGAGAGAGAGATGCCTGATGAATTGTTGTCTTTTTTTGCTTTACCGTCATTCACACATGATTGACTTCAACCTTTCAAGTGCAGAAGTCTCCGTTTTTGCATTATTATTCATAGCCATGGCAGTTTTTCTAATTAAAGGATATGAAAACAATTACTTCACTGCGTTACTGAGCAGGAAGGATTTTATTATTGTAAAAACAGACCAACAACATTTCCCTAGTGACGTCAGCCCAACTGAAGACCCTCTTCTACTTGCTGCTGTGTTCCCTTTGTTTCCCTGTTTTTTCCTCTTCGTAAGTAATGCAGGGGTGCTGGGGACTGTGGGGAGCCGGGGATTTTTGGTTGAGCCCTAGAGCCAAGGTCCTATTTGTGGAGCTTACAGTTCTAGCAGCACTTCTAATGGAGCAGCAGGGGTTTTAGGCAAGATGAGATCATCGAAATTATATAGCACCTTTTACTCAAACTGTATCCCAAAGTGCTTTACAGTCCAGGAGAGGCAGAGGGAGAGAATGTCACTGATGTTGTCAGGTTCACAGGGAGATTCAAACAGCACAGGGATAGATTAGAGAGCAGTTACAGGCCAGCCCAGTGGTGTAGAGGGCTAAGGTACATAGCGCCTTAGCTCTTAACACGCTGTCGACCTGGGGTCAGGAGTGAGCTCAGGTTGCCGGTGGTTGGCTGGGGGGGTAGAGGTTTGAGCATCCAGAGGACTGTTCTCCCCTCCTGTGGAGGGGAGGGTTGTTAGCTCTGCCCATGGCTGCCCCCGAATGGAGGTTCGGAGTTAGCCGGCAGCTAGAGCAGCAAAGGAAGGGAGGGGCTGCAGTTACATAGTGTGTGCAGGCCTTCACACACATGCACTTGTGATGTCATGGCAGGGGAAATGGGGGAGAATGGAAAATGGCGGCCACAGGCTCCATGAACTCCTGTCTGCCCACCCTCGCTCTGCACTGCCACTGGCTCACTGACCCCATGAATCTGGATGCTGGGTCTCTGTTTTGGGGGAGGACAGCCCTCCCCTCCCCGGCCCCACCATGGGGGAAAATCTGTGGGGGATATGGAGGCTTGGTGAGTGAGTAGGGTAGTAGCTGGATGGGGGAGGAAGGGACAGGATGGAGCAGCCACCTACAGTGCGTCCTTCAGAAAAACCTCTATGGAAACAGAGAGCAGTTACAGGGAGGTTAAGCATAGTGAGGATAAATAACATGCTCAGGGTCAAAGAGTAACTGGAAGTTTGGGGGCTTCAGACCGTGGCCTCTAGGTTCACTTCCCTGCACTGTAAGGAACTCAGGCCACACTGGCAAAAACGTCACACACACGCACACAGTATTGTATGTATATCACACACAGGTGTGTGTGTGTGTGTGTGTATAGTGCCTGTATATTAGGGTCCAGTAATGTTAAAGCCCAACTTTTGCACCTTAATAGTGCATCTGTCCTTGGATGGAATAGCCTAAAATCTAGTATATATATAGAGTTGGTGGCAGGATCTTTGTATCCTGTATGTTTGGTAATGGTGGGTTCAGCGGCTTGTACCATCTAGAATGCTGGGAATCCAGTACCATATGAAACCTGATCCGCACATACTTGCTCTGTATGCAGTTTCCCTTGTTGCACCACTAGAGTGACATTGTCAGATGCAGTCATTCCGTGGCTCCTGATGCTGTTACTGCTACATAAATAAATGGCTACTTTGATGAAAACTGAGCGGATTGAGGAGTGTCTCCATTTTCATCAAATGTTGCCTGTACAAGTAGCAGTATCCACATCATGGCAGAACTCCAGTGATGATGTCATCAGTTGGAACACCTATAAAGGCACAGTAGGAGGGAACTACTTACAGAGCTGGTTTTAAAGGGGAAGTAAACATTGTCGATGTTGCTCAGATTGTGAAAGTCCATGAAAAGATCTTCCGAACAAGGAATTGGGTTTACCTATAGGTGTCAGAAGTCCTAAGATAGTGAATATCTAAATCATCTGTAAATTAAATCAAGGCAGCAGCCATTTCGTGGACTCTAGAAACAGAAAATGATGTCACTGAGGGGCAGGTTGTTTGTTGTCAATTACAGATTTTGCCTCTGTGACATCACTTTCTGTCTCAAGAGTTCATTAAATTGAACTTCTTCCTTGATTTGATTTCCAGATGATTTAGATACCTATGTATCAGGTCTTCTGACATCTACAGGCAACCCTGGTACCTTGAAGATCTTTTCATGCTGGCCCAGTAGCTTGGTGGTAGTGCTACCTTAATCCACTGGTAACCAGGGCTTGGGCTTTGTTTATGTCGAAAGTTACTCGTTCTACTTCTCTCTTCTGTCACTGCTGCTGCGGAAAGAAGATTTCTTCTTCAGACAAACATGGATGGACTCCCAGCATCTGCTAGTGGGGTTCCCGTTCATGATTTCTTCTCCCCAGCAGATCCTTACCACAGATGCCTCTGGCCTGGGCTAGGGTGTGTTCCTGGGTCCTTTTAAAACTTAGGAGACCTGGTTTCTGTTCGAGACATCTCTCCACATACTGTAAATGTCTTGGACATGCAGGCAGTTCTGTATGCCATGCAGTCTTTCCAGGACCCACCTAATCCTGGGTCAGTTGCTGATCCAGAAAATCTTAACGTTGTCTACTACATCAACAAGAAAGGGGGGGCACTCATTCATACCCCCTGTGCCAGGAGGACACGTGAATGGGAACTTGTGTCATTTATCACAGAAGATCTGTTCAACAGACGGGGTCATCCAGGTTTGGACCTTTGCGTCCCCTCTCAACCCAGAACTGACCAGTTTTTGCTCGCTAGATCCAGGGCTTGAAGTTTTCTGATGAGACGTGTTGTCCCTCTCCTAGAGGGGGAGGTATCTTTCTGCCTTCCCTCAGTTTCCTTTGATTCAGAGGGTGCTAATCAAACTGCAGATGTAGAAGGCCAGCATGATCCTGGTCTCACTATACTGACCACGGCAGGTATGGTTTCCATTACTGCAGCAGTTAGCAGTGGAACCTCCGGTGCCTATGCCTCTCTGCAGGGGTCTACTGACACAGGCTCAGGGGACCCTGGTTCATCCCAACCTCAGGTCTCTCCGTCTGCATGCTTGGCTCCTGAGGACATAGCTGTTGCTTGGTTTAGAGTGTCTCAGAGAGTGGCAGGTGTCCTAGTGGCGGCCCAAAAGCCATCCACTCAGGCTACTTATGCCATGAAGTGGAAGAGGTTTGCCATCTGGGCTGCTAAGTGCCATCTGGACCCCTTTACATGTCCAGTGAGCCAAGTTCTGGACTACCAAATTTACTTGTCAGACTCAGGCCTCTAGCATTCCTCCTTCAAGGTGCACCTTTCGTCTATTTCTGCCTTCCACGAGCTTGTAGACAGCCATACCGTGGCTCAGCTGGGTGTCTCCCATACCTATCTCAGGGGTATCCACCATCTAAAACCTCTAATCCGTTCTCCTGTCCCAGCTTGGGATTTGAATTTTGTTTTGGAGAAATTGATCCTGTGTACTTTTGAGCCAGCCACATCTTATGAGCTATGCTTTCTCTCTTGGAAAGCATTGCTTTTAGTTGCTATTACTTTTGCTCAAAGAATTTCCCAGCTTCAGGCTCTCTGGTGTGAGGAACCTTATTTGACTTTTCACAAAGACAGGGTGTCTTTGCGCACAAATCCTAAGCTTCTTCCTAAGGTGGTGTCTGAGTTTACGCTGAACCAGTCCATTCACCTCCCTGCGTATCTTCCGGAGCGTGCTGATCCAGGGGAATCACTGCTCTATATGTTAGACGTGCAGATGCTTGAAATATTGTCTGCTCTGAACTAAGAATTACAGAAAGTCAAAGCAATTGTATTGTTTTCTGATGCAACAAGAACGGTAGAGAGTTGCTGGGGCAGTCAAAGCTCACTCAACAAGGGGTGTGGCTACCTCTGTGGCCTGTTTCAAAGGGGTCTTAACTGTTGACATTTGTGCTGCTGCCACCTGGAGTACTGTCCATATTTTTACCAAGCAATATAGTCTGGACATCGCTTCTCGAACCAGAGCAGGCTTTGGCCATGTTGTTCTTGAGGACCTTCTGTCTTAGGCCCTGGCTTGCCTTCCATCTAGACTGTCCTGCTGTTGCTTATCACTGCTTGGGACTCATTCCTAGGGTGTGACATGATGACTGGGATACCCCCAAAGAAGACAGAACAGTCATGTAAGAACTTACTGTAACAGTGGGTCTTCGAGGGGATCTCAGTCATCAGGTCAGTTTTCCCTCCCTTCATCCCCCACTTTGGGGTTCCCATCTTAGACTGGCTATCTGGTGTATCCAGCCTTTTATTCAGGCCTGGGCACCTCTCTCCTCAGCCCCCTATAGCACGGGTTTGCTCCTTCCTATGGTGTGACATGATGACTGGGATACCTCCAAAGAAGACAGAACAGTCATGTAAGAACTTACTGTAACAGTAGGTCTTCGGGGGGATCTCAGTCATCAGGTCCGCCTTCCCTCCCATCATCCCCCTCTTTGGGGTTCCTGTCTTAGACTGGCTATCTGGTGTATCCAGCCTTTTATTCAGGCCTGGGCACCTCTCTCCTCAGCCCCCTATGGCATGGGTTTGCTCCCTAAGTCTCTGGAAGAAACAACCGAGGAAGGAGTGGGCCACTCATGTCTTTATAGGGTCGGTGACGTCAGTGGTGACATCAGCGTGGGTGGCCCCATTTGTACTGCTGGAAAATCTTCCATGTGGATCCTGCTTCACCATCAGCGAAATTCCTATAGTGTGACCTGATGACTGAGATCCCCTCGAAGATCTACTGTTATGGTAAGTTCTTACGTAACTGTTCTTTTAGGTGTTTTAAGCATACCCCCCCCCCCCAGTGGGAACTAACCTCCACAGGACTTAACAAGTCCATTTTGCCTTGTTACTTGAGCTGTGGCTATGATTTGACCCCAGTGACCCTCTAAAGTATAAAAATATATAACTGAAAACTGTTGGCTCCCATTGAAATCAATGGAGCACGCCTCCACACTGTACAAAGTAATACATCACAAAACATTGGCGTGCAGGGGCAGGGCACAAAGGAGTAGCGTTCAACTATAGGAACCAGGAAGGGGAAAGGATCTGGCAAACAAATGGAATTTATATGATCCCTTCCCCTACAAAAACTAAGAGAAAGTAAATTATGCAAAGCAGACTGGTGAAGTCCTGTGGAGGTAAGCTCTTATGGGAGGGTGGTATGATAGATTGTTGTAAAAATGAGCACAGTTGTTACTGTTTAAGGAGCAACTCTGCACTTTGGTATATGCTTTCACAAACATAATGTTTTAGCTATTACAGTTTACAAGAGAATGCTTTTTTTTTTTTTAGTTTCCAGTATACTTTTGAGGATTCATAGCACACTTTGACTGCCTATTGAAGAAGTGTGTATGAAATGAATCTGACAAAAGCCACCTCAGTGGCCCGTCTGTGCCATGCAGCCAATGCAGATTTAGGATCAGACTTGGTTTGCCATGACAGGAGGCAGGCCTGAATGTAGGCAGCTGTCAGAGGGCAGTGCCCCTCAGCAAGGGAGGATTGGCAGCGGGTTCCAGCACACAACAACCCCTGTGGATGACCAGGGAGCTGTCTCCCACTGCAGAGGGCACGCTGCATCACAATCTGATTGGACATGGCTCATTCCAAAGAGGAGAAGGTGCCTCAAGGAAGAAAATGGGGATGCATATCCCCGTGCCATCAGAATGAAGGCAGAAATCACCTAAACAGGGTATATTCCCTGTACCCAGTTATATCCCTGAAGATGACATCAGGGAGACGGGGCATAAAATCTTTAAAAAAAAAAAAGAAAAATCTGACAGTCCCCAGCTGACTTTATAGTGCAGTTGTGACATCAGGCTGACTTCATAGTGCAGTTGTGACATCATAGTGCTTATCATGGCACCAGACTGTGATTTCACAAACACAGCAGTTGTGAGGTCAGTTGGACGCAATCACGTTTTTGGAAAAAGACAGTGAGATAAGGCCTGCACTGCCTGAAATACCAGTAGACCAAGAACAGAAGAAAGTAATAAAAAAGTAATATACACCAAAGTTTAATTAAATATTCCTGAGCCTAGCGAGGTTGCTGATTGGCTTCCGTATTGGTCATCAGTGTCTTAGAAATGACCAGTCCAGCTGTCAACTGACACTATAGAGCAAACAAAGACTTAAAAGTTAAGATGTACTTTTGTCACACCGCTTGTGCCACACTGCTCTGTGGCAGAGCAAAGGTATCACGTAATAAGGGCGCATCAGTTTGGGCGCATCAATATGGGCGACTGGACAAGTACAGCGACTGCACATATCCAGCGATTGTGGAGGTCAGTGAGTGGCATGGTGTTAGTTATTTATAAGTGGGGGGGTGTGACGCTGTTAGTTATTTATAAGTGGGGGGGTGTGACGCCCCTTGCATAAACAAAAACCTTTTGTGTGGCGATGGGATGTGTTGCTGTTGCTAGGCGCAACAGGTGAGTGTGGTTGCCAGGTATTAAAGGGTGTGGGGCTGGTGAGTGTTGTAGCAGTAGTGTTTGTTTGGAGTGTGGAGGAGGTGCTGCTGTATGGAGAGGATGTCTGTTGGTGCAGTTATCTCCATGGGCTCGCTTGCAGTATTCAACTGCAAGTGTAATGCTGTTCCGTCGCTGTAATGTGCCGCACTGTTGTTTGGGTGTGCTGTTACCACGCTTGCGCATATTGATTCACCGTTTTTGCTTTCGCTGTTGTTGTCTTGCTCAAATCACATGGAACCCAGAACAAAACAGCAAAAGTAAATTTAAAAAGGCCTATAAAAGCAAAAGTTGCTATTGGGATTAGACTTCTAATTGCAGTAACAACCTCAAAGCCAGTAATTTCCCTGTAATAACTACTAGCTAGAGGGAGGTGGGCCTCGGCTGTATTTCAGGCCCTTATCCCTCCAATAGATCATGAATCCAACAGAAATAAACAACTTCTCTGTCACATTGCTTAAATATAATTTATGCAACTATCAAAGTTTTAAACCTTTTCTAGCTTCTCACTCCTCTTTAATGTAAAGAAATCATATAATGTCAACTTCGCAAATTTTGCTGATGCTTCATTTAGTTCAGTAGTACACTCTGACTTTGTCAGAATGGGTGGTACTGAGTCACCTTCAGTTTCTCCACACAGTAATCTCATTTCTATTTTCTTTTTTTTAAACTACCAGACCAAAACCTGGAACCAGACTTGGTGTTTCCTTGGGCTCCGCACTTCCAACTGCTGTGACTAGGGGCCTTCTCTTGCCCTTGGCCTGGCAATCAGCAATTTCCCTTTAAAAAGTTACTCTTGCTTCCGCATTAATACACTTTGAAAGCACCACTGCATCTCTCCATCACTTAAGATTATGCTGTACTTACGCTAGGTATGATTTAATTAGAAGTCTTATTATGTTTTCAGCAGCTTACGGTAGGTCTTTCAACTTATCTACTTAATTGGCTGCAGTAGAAGTTTTGCAGTCCGTGACAAAACATTGTCAGTGATCAAAGTCTGAATTCTGCATAGCAGAGGGAAAAACATAAATAATCTGATTATTTTCTGAGTGTATGCTGTTAATTATGCCCATAAAGTTACCGTAGAAACACACAGAACTGAAGTAGCCTCTGCCCTGATGTCCGTAACTCCATGCAAGAAGATGACACCTCTTCAGTCTGCTAATGTCTAGTTTTCTGTAGGAAATACTTTTATTTTAAATGATAGCTGATTTTTTTTTTTTTTTAATTTGTGTTTCTTAGGTAACAACGCCTGAAATGATGATGCCTAGCAGTATGTTTCTCCCAGCAGCTGTCTCAGAAAGAGAGGGACAGGTACAACCTCCGGCGAACAACCCTAGCTTGGAGGAGTCTGGAAAACAGCCTGGTCAGTTACTAGATGCATTCCTTTCCTTCTTTGTTCTTCGGGTTGAGAGTTCATCAAAGGGGGAAACTTTGAAAAACCATATTTAGATTCCTTTCAGCTGATATACCTTACATACCTGCATGTAGCCTCCCTTTTTTTCTCTCTGTAACTATTCACACTGGCAAGAAAGCTGAATTATTGTCTGTCCCCTATACTTTAACTGCTCTGGCTGGTTGCCTGCGTATGATGTCACAAGTTTCCACTTGTGACATCATAACCTGTTACTGCGACAATGATGATGCCATAAGAAGAGGACTAGGTGTCAGATGTAGCAGCCAGTGCAGATGAGGTCCTGGAGACAGTGATCTGGTAGTATATATAGGTATAATTAAAGCAGCAGTGTTACAAGGAACATTATGACTTTTTTGAGTCTGTCTTAGTACTTTTAAGGTGCACCTTTTAATATGGCTATCCCTAGAACGATATCTTTATTCCTGTTTGGTTTTGAGCACTTATTTGTCCTACAAGGTTAGCAAGCATTGCTTGTTGCATCCTACCATAGTTCACCTTACTCACAAGAAGAGTGCTTTTAAACAGTGGCTGTTCAAAAACAGCGGAGAATAGTTACACAAACCTGGGAGAACAGCATATTAAAAGGTAGGCTTTCAAATGTTCAGAAACAATGTTTAAGCAAACTCTAAATGGGCAAAATGGTGCTGGCCTGCCGAGGTAGCAGTCCTGCTACTGCTTGCAGCTCCAGCGACCGAAGTTCAGAAACTAGCTTGGAGGGTCAGCCAGTGGGGTTGGGGGGGTGAGAATTGGGCCTCTGCTGGGACTGCCCTCCTCCTCCGTGGTGGGGTGGCATACAGCTCAGTGCTTGCCTGGCCCACTGCAGTGGCTGGGGGCAGCATGCCAAGACAGCAAGAGTTAGGAGGAGGAGGAGGGGCAGATGCCTGGCGGCGGGATGACTCCAGCCACCGGTGGGCCCCACACCTGGCGACCTAGGCCTCGCTGCCTCTGCATGACCCTAAGTCCTGGGAGAGTCTGATTGATGGGGCTAGGGTGGCTGGCATGAAGTCACTTGGGGACTGTCAGATTCTTTTTTCATAGTGGCTTTTATCCCTCTGCTCCCTCCTGTCATCTTAAGAGAGATATAATTGATTGCCAGGAGTACACCTAGTTCAGGCGATTTCAGACTTCTTCCTGACAGCAGGGTGTTTTGTATCCCTATATTCTTCATCAAGCCACTCTACTCCCCCTTCGCAATAACCATGCCTGATTAGCCTCAGTGATGCAGTGTGCCCTCTGCGGTGGGAGCAAACTCCCTGGTCCACCCACAGGAATTGCTGCGTACTGGACCATGCCACTAACCTTTCCCAGCTGAAATGCACCCTCTGGCAGCTGCCTGCATTCCGGCCGGCCTCCCATTGCGGCAAACTGAGTCTGCTCTTGAACCTGGAATTCCTGCATGGCAGAGCTGAGTCATCAGGGTGGCCCTTCCCAGATTCTTTTTATATGCAGTTCTTCGACAGGAAATCAAGGTGCACTATTTACTCTCGAAAGGAAATTGAACACTAGAAGAAAATAGTACTGTCTTGTAAATTGTAATTTCATAGTGAGGACTCCATGATGCTTCTCCTGCCTCTCCATTGACCATGTAGGTGTTGGGGAAGGGGGGGGATAGACCTGGAACCCATAGACAAGGGCAACCCTCGGAATCGGGAGCCGTGCAGTGGTGCCAGCAGTAGTTTACTGGTTCTGGAGGTTGCTTGATCAGAATGTGATGCTGACACCTGTGGGCTATCTCAGCAGGTCCTCTGTTCCTTGGACCCTCTTCAGATACTGCAGCAAAGGCTGCGTTCCTGAGACCTACGGGTTTCAGTTCCTTTTGGTAGGCAGTATCATGCTTGCCTTGGGGCCAGCAAGTTCAAAGCCTGCTTGCACCACCTCTGTAGGCACAGCAGCATGATGGGTAGAGGCTCTCAGTAGTGGCTTAATGGGTGGACTGAAGGTGACAGGTTCAAATTTAGTTAAGGCCCATCTCTCCGTGGGCAGTGGTGTGTGTGTGTGTGTGTGTGTGTGTGGGTGTGCGTGGTGTAGCTGTTTTGTATGCGCTCCTATCTGAATAGAATGAAGGGTACTGTCAGAAAAGTTACAGTCACTCCAGGGCTTTTAAGGTCAAAACGTCCTATTCCCCAGACCCTTGTGTGGGGCTGGATCTTCTGCTGGTTACCTAGTAGGAATTGCTTTGTTGCTTCCGTGATGCCCCTCTGATAACCTCCAGTCATCAGCCTGGCAGCCAAGCTAGGGCTGCTGCTGTAGCTGGGCCACATTCCCTGGCAGTTTGTCGGACATCTTAGAACATCACAGTAGGCAGTGATGCAGGGGCACAGCACTCAAACACCACAACAGAATTTATTTACTTTATTTAAAAAACTGGTAACCAGGAAAGGCACACTGAGCCGAGGCTCATTTTCAGGTGCTACCAAGGGGAAGGCAGTACAGAAGGACTAGAGTTACAAAACATCAGAATGCAGTTACATGGGCAACATTACAGTATGGTGACCTGGTATATTAACAGCATGGATTAATGTGATGATATGTGGACCATCATAAGAGAATACTATAAAGTGTGCAGTGCCTCTCAGGGTAGGTGAGCATGCTAGTGGGATCCAGAAAAGACCTCGGGTGGGGTCACAAATAGCCTCAATTAAACGGGGGGGGGGTCAAACAGGAGAGGAATCAGAACAGAGAGGATGAGAAGTCAAGAGAGGGGTCGACAGGGGCAGGAGGGTGCAGGAAGATGCCTTAGCTGACGTCTAAAGGCAGGGAATGAGGGAGAGAGGAGGAGGAGGGGAGAGGGGAGCAGATTCCAGAGGGAAGGGAGATGGTAGGAGAAAACAGTTTCACCACAAGAGGAGTGAATATGGAGAATGGAGAGGGTGCGGGAATCCCTGGAGCAGAGAGAGTTAGGAGGAGGAGATGGGGGAGATGAGTGAGGATGGAAGAGCCGAAACATGGCTGAAAGTTGAAATGGTCATTTTCCATTTGTGGAAAAAAGAATGTTTGCAATTTAGAGTTCCAGTTTCCATTCTTATGCTTTAAAGTTATGTTGATGAGCTACAGACATCTCAGGGAAAACTTCAAAATAACAGAACATTTAGGCACAATTCGCTTATTTCATGTATGTTATCTTATTCATCTCATTATTTAGACAGACATCAGTAGCAGATCATGTCCAAGGGAAAATGCCTGTTTTAATACACATGCCTTTAGTAATAAGTAATCAGTGGAAGATAACCACAGAACTTATAAAGGTTATAAGCTATTCTTTTTTTAATTTCTGTTTTTTTAAGAATTTGTTTTTGCTTCTCTGTCTGGCGAGGCAGTTACTGCCATCTGGCCATATTAGTGATCATGGAGCTGGACAGAGGGGGATTTACCCTTTAGCTTCCCCCCTACTGCTCGTCCCTGCCCCGAGGACATGTCAGTACCAGGACAGCTGCCTCAGCAGAAGTGGTCCTCCGCTTTGCCCCATCTGCTGTACTACTTGCCTGGACTCCTACAGGTGGAGATGACAGAGCAAGGCAATGCAGTCCTCCCACTCGAGAGGGGGAGAGTATCCACTTGGACCATCAGTCCTCCTCCATCTGCCTGACCCAGGACATCCCAGGCTTGTCCCCCAGATCTCGCCATCCTCGATGGAGGTCGATGCAGAGCAGAGCCTGAGAGGGCCTGCAACTGTCATATGAATGATACTATAGGTTTTCGTCCCCTTTATTTGCCCTTCCTCCCTCCACCCACTTGATAGTTCTGTCACAGACACTGATGACTTAGAACGCCACAGCAGAGCCTCTGCTGGAGCAAGCTCTTAGCCTTCCACAGGAATTGCTGTGGTGCTGGAAACATTACCATCTCCTGCCAGGCTTGGAAATGTGACCATTGGCAGCACTATTTACCAGTCCTATGGGTCAGCATGTCCTAAGACCGCTGCCAGACCTGGGTTGCCAGCAGCACGGAGACGTAGGGCCAGCAGACAGCTCGTGTTGTCATATCCTTAATTGCAAACTTATAAACTGATCAACAACATCCTTAATATTTATCTGATCATTTATTTTCTTTGTCTGACTTTTAACAGAAACATCTGATGAACCTGAGAAGAGTACCATCCTTTGTGAGAGCACAGAGCGCAACACAGAGCTGAAACCTTCTGTAGATCAGAGCTCGGTCAAAGAGGATGCTGGCTTTCTCTGCTGGAAGAAAGGATGCAGCCAAGTTTTCAAGACTTCCACAGCTCTGCAGGCTCACTTCAATGAGGTCCATGCAAAACGACCTCAACTGCCCGTCTCTGATCGTCATGTCTACAAGTACCGCTGTAACCAGTGCAGCCTGGCCTTTAAAACCATCGAGAAGCTCCAGCTGCATTCTCAGTACCATGTCATCAGGGCAGCCACCATGTGCTGCTTGTGTCAGCGCAGCTTCCGAACTTTCCAAGCCCTGAAAAAGCACTTGGAGACAAGCCACCTGGAACTGAGTGAGGCAGACATCCAGCAGCTGTATGGTGGACTTTTAGTCAATGGTGACCTCTTGGCCATGGGAGATGCATCACTTACTGAAGATCAGGGAATGATAGCTGAGGAAGACAAAGAAGAGGAGAGCGACTTGGAGGACAAGCAGAGTCCAGCAGGAAGTGATTCTGGCTCAGTGCAAGAAGACTCTGGCTCTGAGCCAAAGAGGGCTCTGCCCTTCAGGAAAGGCCCCAATTTCACCATGGAGAAGTTCCTAGATCCTTCTAGGCCTTATAAATGCACAGTCTGCAAGGAGTCATTCACCCAAAAGAATATTCTACTTGTCCATTACAACTCTGTGTCCCACCTACACAAGCTAAAGAGGGCCCTTCAGGAGTCCGCCACAGGCCAGCCTGAACCAACCAGCAGTCCAGATAACAAGCCTTTCAAGTGTAATACCTGCAGTGTGGCTTATAGCCAAAGTTCAACTCTGGAAATTCACATGAGATCTGTCCTGCACCAAACAAAAGCTCGAGCAGCTAAGCTGGAGGCAGCAGGTGGCAGTGGCAATGGAACTGGTAATGCTGGCACTCCTCTAGGATCCTCTACCCCCAGCCCATGTCCAGTAAGTGGTATTAGCAGTAGTACCTCCTCGACCATAAACACTACTAGCACAGCAGCCTGTACAACTCCAAGCTCCAGTGTGACAGCTAGTGTAGGTCAAGTACCTGTTGAGACCACTTCGATGTCCACCCTATGCAGCCATGCTCCTGCCAGTATTCCGTCACCATCTGAGCCAAAAGAGGTCAACAGAAAGAAGTTAGCTGATATGATTGCATCTCGACAGCAGCAGCAGCAGCAGGCTCAGACTCTGGCGCACATGCAGGCTCAGGCCCAGGCTCATCTCCAGCAAGAACTACAGCAGCAAGCTGCCCTTATCCAGTCCCAGCTTTTCAACCCAGCCCTTCTGCCTCATTTCCCTATGACTACTGAAACCCTACTGCAGCTCCAGCAACAGCAGCTCCTGTTTCCTTTCTACATCCCTGGCGCAGAGTTCCAGCTGAACCCGGAGATAAACTTGCCAGTGACCAGCACAGCTCTGAATTTGTCAGGCCCCAGCCGTAGTTTGCTCGAAGACCTGAAACCTCAAGTTCAGCTGCAGCAGCAGAGCCATCAGCAGCATGCACACATAATGCAGCAGCAGCATCATCTACAGCAACAGGGCCAGTTATCCTTTTCACAATCACATAACGCACTTCTTCAACAAAACCAGCAGCCTGAAAAGAAATCCAAACCTATTTTTAAGGAGAAAGAAAAAGAAGTCCAGAAAGAAAAAGAGAATGCAGAGAGAGGCCGAGAAAGTTCTTTGTTTAAGGAAGTTCCTTCAGACTCTTCAAAGCCCAAAGATAAAAAAGACACACCTCTAGGAAACAACACTGAACCTTCTTTGCTCCCCCCTCGGATAGCTTCAGATGCAAGAGGGAATGCCACTAAAGCTTTGCTGGAAAATTTTGGCTTTGAACTTGTCATACAATATAATGAGAACAAGCAGAAGGTGCAGAAGAAAAATGGCAAAAGTGAGCAGAGAGAAAACCTTGAAAAGCTTGAGTGCGAGTCCTGTGGGAAACTTTTCTCAAATATTCTGATCCTAAAAAGTCACCAAGAGCATGTCCACCAGCAGTTTTTGCCCTTCAAAGAGCTTGAGAAATTTGCCAGACAGTACAGAGAGCACTATGATAAACTATACCCCCTAAGACCTCAGACACCTGAACCTCCGCCCCCTCCTCCTCCTCCTCCTCCACCACCACCGCCACCACCTCCTCCACAGCCAGCTCCTACTCCAACTATTTCCACTGCTGCTCCACCCCTTACTCCTCCAACTATCACTACTCCACAGACCTCAATGGCACTTACTCAAATTCCTATGTCAATGGAGTTGCCCCTCTTTTCACCACTAATGATGCCATCCATGCCACTACAGTCATTACCAACCCAGCTGCCTTCTCAGCTAGGTCCAGTAGACCAACTTCCTGCAGACTTGGCCCAGTTGTACCAGCAGCAGCTGAATCCCAGCCTTCTGCAGCAGCAACAGAACAAAAGGCCTCGGACACGAATTACAGATGAGCAGCTCAGAGTCCTCAGACAGTATTTCGACATTAATAATTCACCCAGTGAGGAGCAGATCAAAGAAATGGCAGACAAGTCTGGTCTGCCACAGAAAGTAATTAAGCACTGGTTTAGAAACACTTTGTTTAAAGAACGTCAGCGTAACAAAGATTCCCCTTACAACTTTAACAACCCCCCAACAACAAGTCTTGAGGAAGTTAAAATTGATTCAAGGCCTCCATCCCCAGAAGTTCAAAGACATGAATATTGGGGAAACAAGAGGTCCTCCCGGACCCGATTTACTGACTACCAACTCAGAGTCTTGCAAGATTTCTTTGATGCCAACGCATACCCAAAGGATGATGAGTTTGATCAACTTTCAAACTTGTTGAACCTCCCAACTCGAGTTATCGTGGTATGGTTCCAGAATGCTAGGCAGAAAGCAAGAAAGAACTATGAAAATCAAGGTGATGGGAAGGAGGGTGAGAGGCGTGAGCTAAGCAACGATCGATACATCCGCACAAGCAACTTGAATTACCAATGTAAAAAGTGCAGTCTAGTGTTTCAGCGCATTTTTGATCTCATTAAGCACCAGAAAAAGCTTTGCTACAAAGATGAAGATGAGGATGAACAGGAAGATAGTTATAATGAGGATTCCATGGATGCAGTTGAGCTGTTAACGCCTCCTGGTTCTTCCTGCAGCACTCCTATGCCTTCCCAGGTCTTCAGTGGTCCATCATCTTCTTCAGCTAACACATGTGCACTCTCTCCCAAGTTACAGTTGAGAGGGATGAAGCCCCAAGCTTAGTTCCAAAACCGGCTACTGAAGAAAACCAAAGCAGTCTGAACCTCTTTGTACTCAGCACCAAACCCAAGACAAGCAAGTGCAACCAAAGCAAGAGTCACTGCCTCAAGAGCAGCAGGAACAGAAGACACATGTGGCTCAGCAGAAGATCCCACGACTTTCGTCTCCTCCATCACAGCAGCAGTGTTCTTTGCCACAAGCAAGCCCCAGTCCATCACAGCTCCCTCATCTTTCCCTCAAGCCTCTTCACACCTCTACTCCACAACAACTTAGCAGCCTACCTCCACAAATGGTCCCCTACCAGTGTGACCAGTGTAAACTTGCATTTCCTTCCTTTGAGCATTGGCAGGAGCACCAGCAGCTCCACTTCTTGACTGCACAAAACCAGTTTATACATCCTCAGTTCCTAGACAGGCCACTAGATATGTCTTTCATGCTTTTTGACCCAAATAACCCACTATTAGCAAGTCAGCTGCTTTCTGGAGCTCTACCAGATGCCAACAAATTGCAACTTCACCATCTACACCAACTTCCACTATGAACTCACTCAAAAGAAAATTGGAAGAGAAGGCAAATGCTAGTCCTGGGAAAATGACAGTGGAACTGGTGGAGATGAACCTCACAGAGATAAACGTTTAAGGACAACCATTACTCCAGAGCAACTAGAAATTCTGTACCAGAAATATTTACTTGACTCCAACCCAACACGTAAAATGTTGGATCATATTGACATGAGGTTGGTCTTAAAAACGTGTGCGTGCAAGTTTGGTTTCAGAACACCCGTGCTAGAAGAACGAGGTCAGTTCAGGGCTGTTGGACCTGCCCAAGCTCACAGACGCTGCCCTTTTTGTAGAGCCCTCCTTCAAAGCAAAGACAGCATTGAAGCCCACACGATCCCGTCACTGGCATGAGGCGAAGCGTGCTGGTTACAATTTGACGTTGTCTTCTATGCTTTTGGACAATGAAGTAGGATCCCAGTTAAAGGGTGATGCTTTTGAGATATCTGGCTTTTCGCAGTTGCCGCCAACCAGCAGTGATAGCCAGAATGCTTCTCTCTCACCTATGAGCAAACACTTGGATTTGTCACCCAGAGCTCTGCTTAGCCCTTCCTGTATGAAAATGGAGGGAATAGATGATTTTGAGAGCCCGTCCATGTCATCTGTCAACCTCAGCTTTGATCAGTCAAAGCTTGATAATGATGATTGCTCTTCAGTAAACACTGCTATCACTGATACTACCACTGGAGATGAAGCGAATGCAGATAATGACAGTGCTTCAGGACTAATGACTGACAGTAAAATGGGGTTAGGGCAAGGGGATGGGCAGCAAAAGTCAGCTCCTTCATCACTGATGGAGAATGACGACCGCATGTCTTCGGGCCTCGTCAGCCCAGCACCCAGCTATTACACCCGGGAGTTTGAAAATGAAACCACTATAGACTACAGCGAAACATCCAGCCTTGCAGATCCTTGTTCACCGAGCCCTGGTGCAAGTGGTTCCATTGGTAAGGGTTTTGACAGTGGGGACCGGCCAGGGCAAAAGCGCTTCCGCACTCAGTTGACCAATCTCCAGCTCAAGATCCTGAAGTCCTGCTTTAATGACTACAGGACACCTACCATGCTGGAATGTGAGGTTCTGGGAAATGATATAGGACTGCCAAAGAGAGTTGTGCAGGTGTGGTTTCAGAATGCTAGGGCGAAAGAAAAAAAGGCCAAGCTAAGTATGGCCAAGCACTTTGGTATTAACCAGACTAGTTATGAGGGACCCAAAACAGAGTGCACTTTGTGTGGTATCAAGTACAGTGCTCGGCTGTCTGTCCGAGATCATATCTTCTCCCAGCAGCATATATCTAAAGTGAAAGACACCATTGGGAGCCAGTTGGACAAAGAGAAAGAGTACTTTGACCCAGCTACTGTTCGTCAGTTAATGGCACAGCAGGAACTGGACCGCATCAAGAAAGCAAATGAAGTCCTTGGGTTGGCAGCCCAGCAGCAAGCACTTCAGCAACAGAGTGTATTTGAAAACCCCCAGCTTCAAGCTCTTAACCTTCCCACCGCATACCCAGCACTGCAAGGCATCCCTCCAGTACTACTGCCTGGCCTGGGCAGCCCCTCTCTGCCAGGCTTTGCCTCATCAAACACAGGTGAGTGTAGCCTGTGAAGTTTTTTTCTCATAAAGTGGAAGGGTGTGAGAATGTGTTGTTGAGCATGACAAATAATTTGCTGGAAGATAATAAGCACAGAGAACCAAGAAGAGAGAACTGAAAATTATGCTTCCTTAAGTAATCTGATTAAATGTAAGGAGTGACTGAATGGAAAATACATAATATATATTTCAGTTCAGTAGTCCACCATCAGTGGTCTGAGCTGCCACCTGGAACACAGGCTTAGCAGTGAGCATCGACTCCAAGCCCTGGACTGAATGAAGGGTGCCATACACCCAACATGTGAGCACCATCTATTGGCCAGCTGCATTGGCTATAGAGGCAACTAGTTACTTGCTGTCAAAGAAAACCTTGGTGCAAAGCATTAGGGAAAGGGTTATGCAAATGACACATTTTAAAGAAGCTAACAATTGCCCTATATTCTCCCTTAATGCAGTGCACCATGGGTATATATCTTACTACCATTGAGGAATATGGTCTGGCTTAGCTGTAAGTAGGTCTGTAAGGTACAGTAAATCTCACTAACTGGCTAAAAGCATCAATACTAGATATCTGTATTCAGTTCTTTATCCTCACTTAGGTAGCATCCACAGAGCAGACTAGGTGGGCTAAGAGGTCCTTCTCTGCCAACAGAATTTATGAAAAATGCATGCTCAGTCACCGAAACAGTCTTCAAGCTTGACTCCTCCCACCACCCATGGGGTCATCCTCTTGTTCCACTCTGTCTGACATCAGATCTTTCTTTCTGATGGAAGGAACAGGTCTCCTCTTTCACATCCCCAGTAGAGAACTGAGTTATCAAAAATTTTAAGTCCTTTTTTTGGCAATTTCTCTTGAATTATTTCTTCAGTTTTCAACTAATTTTATGCATTTTTTTGGTTGCTGCACCGTTGATACTCAGCCAAAAGCCTGGGTTTAATGATGTCTTCTCTGCAGACAGAAAATGTCTGCCACGGACTGCCATGACACACATGTTTATTGCACGGGTGCTTACTGCAGCATTGGCGCCAGTACTTGACCATGCCCCCTTCATTGATCAAGCTTAGGGAGCTCTTCCTCCAAAGTAGTCCCCAGGAATGAAAGACCTCTGTTGCTACAGGTTCAGAGGTGCAGTTCTAGGCCATGGAGGAAGAAGAGGTGGGGTAATCATCAGCCCTGGCCTTAGTGCTGGTGAGAAGACAGACCATGGAGCCGATGACCCTCCAGAACCACCTTGATTTCCGTGAGTCTTCATTGCTGTGCAATCCAGCTTCAGTGAAACCTTGCACCCTCCTTCTGAAGGACTGCTAGGAGTCTGACAAAGTGCAGATAAATAAATCCAGGTAGATGCAAACAGTGGTTACCTATTTGTAACCATCTACTTCTAGTATTCTGTTCACATCCACATTACCCTACCTGACCTCCCCAGGCAAGACTTGCTCAGATTCCTGTTTCCAGCATGCAGATCTGACATCAGTTAGGGTGGAGCCAGAGGACAACACTACAGGAGGTGGGAAGAGTCAAGTTTGAAGACTATTCCAATGAAAGAGTATACTCAGTGAACACTGCCTAAGTGTGGATATGAACTGAATTCTGTACTAGTAGTAGAACTATGATTACAGGTGTGACCTCTGTATCACAGGCACCTGGGTTACCATTGTAACATACACACAAGCAAGTGGCTCATCATTGTAGTATACACACAGGCAAGGTGGCTCATCATTGTAATATATTCACAGGCAAGTGGCTCATCACTGTAATATACACACAGGTAGGTGGCTCATCACTGTAATATACTCACAAGCATGTGGCTCATCACTGTGATTATACTCACAGGCATGTGGCCTATCACTGTGGTATACACACAGGCAGGTGGCTCATCATTGTGGTATACTCACAGGCATGTGGCTCATCACTGTGATATACTCACAGGCATGTGGCTCATCACTGTGATATACACACAGGCATGTGGCTCATTACTGTAATATACTCATAGGCATGTGGCTCATTACTGTGATATACTTACAGGCATGTGGCTCATCACTGTGGTATAAACACAGGCAGGTGGCTCATCACTGTGGTATACACACAGACATGTGGCTCATCACTGTAATATACTCATAGGCATGTGGCTCATTACTGTGATATACTTACAGGCATGTGGCTCATCACTGTGGTATAAACAAAGGCAGGTGGCTCATCACTGTGGTATACACACAGGTAGGTGGCTCATCACTGTGGTATACTCACAGGCATGTGGCTCATCACTGTGATATACACACAGGCATGTGGCTCATCACTGTAATATACTCACAAGCATGTGGCTTATCACTGTGATATACTCACAGGCACGTGGCTTATCACTAGTATACACACAGGCAAGTGACTCATAACTGTGATATACTCACAGGCACGTGGCTTATCACTGTGAGACACACACAGGTAGAGTACCTGGCTCACCACTGTAATATACACAGATACAGTACCTGTCTAACCACTGTGATATATTATACACACACACACACACACACGGATACAGTACCTGTCTAACAACTGTGGTATACACACAGGTACAGTACCTGACTTATCACTGTGATATACACACAGATACAGTACCTGGCTTATCACAGTGATATACACACAGGTACAGTACCTGGCTCATCACTGTGATTTAGGCCCTGTCCACACTGATCTCTTTTTACAAAATGTTTTTAAAAACGTTTTGTGTTCTGTTTTCTAGCATGGTTGTCGGTGCGTCCACACTATGATCTGACAACCGTGCTTGCCCACTTCAGTTCCCAGGCATGCTTGCGGCAATACTGAGCACCGCAAAGCATGCCGGGATACTCTCGAATGGGCATGGTGACAGATTGGGGCACAAGTTACATCCTTCGAATCGGGAGCTCTGCACAAGGTCAGGGATGTAAGTTATACTATCCCCTTTTCTTCTGGGAAGTAGTACAAACACCACATAGGTCGGAGGAGGTTGCCTTAAACCATGTGAAAGCACGGTTTGCATCCGCACTACAGTTAACATGGTTTAAGGCAACCGTTTTGGTATGAAACTATTCTCGAAACCTGCTCCCATCAGGTTTTGTGCACGGTTTTGGAACACGGTTTGTAGCACGGTTTTACCATGCTATAGTGCAGACGCGAACCGTGCTTGCTGGTCTTGTAATGTTACGGACTGCTGGTAATGTTAAAAGACTGCAAGTGTGGACAGGGTGATAGACACAGGTACAGTACCTGACTTATCACTGTGATATACACACAAGTACAGTACCTGGCTTATCACAGTGATATACACACAGGTACAGTACCTAGCTTATCACTGTGATATACACACAAGTACAGCACCTGACTTATCGCTGTGATATTCACACAGGCACAGTACCTGACTTATCGCTGTGATATACACACAGGTACCATGCCTGGCTTATCATGGTGATATACACACAGGTACAGTACCTAGCTTATCACTATGATACACACACAGGTACAGTACCTGACTTATCACTGTGATATATACACACAGGTGCAGTACCTGGTTTATCACTGTGATATACACACAGGTACAGTACCTGGTTTATCACTGTGATACACACACTGGCATGTGTCTTATCACTGATACACACACAGGTGCAGTACCTGGCTCATCATTGTGATACACAATCAAGTACACTGCCTGGCTCACTACTGTAATATACACACACAGGCATGTGGCTCATCAGTGTGATACACACACAGGAACGTGGCTCATCCTGTGATACACACAGGCACGTGGCTCATCACTGTGATATACACACAGGCACCTGCCTCATCACTGGACTTGGTGTTCCACCTGGGGATGTAGATCTCTGATGTGGAGGTGGAGCCAGTCAGTTGGTCTGACCATCACATCCTGAGATTCAGTTTTGCAGCCCCCTGAAATAGGCTTGCCCCAAAGGAGTTGGTACAGTTTTGTCCTTTGAGAGGAGTTACCTCAGAAGGCCTAATGACGGTGCTGGACCTCTCAGGTTTTCCAGGGGATTGCACTGATCCGGGGCCTCTTGTGGCAGCCTATTATAGGGTTGTTATTGAGGCCTTGGATATCATTGCTTCTGCTCGTGTTCGCCCTCTTAACTCTCACCCGGGTGCTCCTTGGTTTAACAGGAAAATCCGTGAGTTGAAGAGGCAGGGGTGAAGGTTGGAAAGACACTGGCGAAAAACTCACCTGGAGGTGGACAGGCCTAGATTGATGGATCATTATCAGACCTATCAATCAGCAATTTCCCGTAAGAAGGCAGAGTTCCTGTCCAGGGAAATTGCTACGGCAAAGAACAGGCCAGCCCAGCTCTTCTGGACTGTGGACAGACTGTGCAATCCAGCCTGTCTTCACTCTGGTCAAGCGTTGTCACAAGTGCAGTGTGAGGAGTTTGCGCAGTTCTTTGCTGATAAGGTGTCCACCATCAGGGATGAGATCAGCCAATGCCTTCCCATTGAGCCTTGCATTGATCAACTGGGTGGTGCTAATGCCTGTCAGACCTGGTCCACCTTTAGTCAGCCGGTAGTCGTGGATATAGTGAGGATCATCCAGACTCTGCGACCAACCTGCTGTAGTTTGGATCCGGGCCCTACACACCTACTAGTGGGGTGTGTAGAAGTTATCGGCCCGGTCCTAACTGGGACAGTGGGGGTTTCATTGGAGAGAGAGATCTTTCCAGATCCCTTAAAGGAGGTAGTAGTATGCCCCCTTTAAAAAAAAAAAATTCCCTTGACCCCAACTGCCCAGCTAACTACAGATCGATCTTGAACTTACCCTTTGTAGGGAAAGTCATTGAGAAGATGGTCACTCTGCAGCTGGAAGACCATTTCACTAACCACAGTGTCTATGACCCTTTCCAGTCTGGCTTCAGAAAAAGGCATAGCACTGAAACAGCCCTGGTATGGGTACTTAATGATCTTCTGATGGCGAGAGATTGGAGAACCCATTCCATCTTGGTTCTCCTTGATCTCTCAGCAGCATTTGACACCGTGGATCATGGGGTGTTGCTCGAGTGCCTGTGGTTCTTCTGTGGACTGAGAGGGGTGGTCCTCAGTTGGTTTTGGTCTTTCCCTCGAGGTTAGATCCCGGAGAGTGGTATCAGGGATTTATTCCTCGGCCCCTCATGGTCTACCCTGCGGTGTTCCACAGGGCTCAGTGCTGTCCCCCATGTTATTCGCGGTGTACATGCTCCCATTAGGGGACATTATGAGATGGTACGGGTTGAGTTTTCATTGCTACGCCGATGATTCTCAACTGTACATGTCTTTTGTGCCCGAACAGGAATTAGATTCTGCTGTGGTGTTTAACAACTGCCTACTGGAGATTCAGAACTGGATGAGTGCCAGTTGGCTTTCGGCTGAACTCAGGAAAAACAGTGGTATTGGTGGTGAGCCCTGATTATAGGACAACAGGGGCATGGGTGAGAAAACCCTCAGCATTAAATCTTGGGGGGGATCCCGCTTATTGCCTCGGGCCAGGTGCGAAACCTGGGCGTGGTATTTGATGAAGGCCTGACCCTGAGGGCGCAGGTTTTGGCTGTAGTCAGATCTTCCTATTGCCATCTAAGAAACATAGCCCAGGTGAAGCACCTGGTCCCACCCGAAGATCTTCCTACCTTGGTCCACGCCTTTGTCACCAGTCGTTTTGATAACTACAATGCTCTCTACCTAGGGCTTCTGGGGGTAGACATCTGCCGCTTGCAGCTAGTGCAGAACGTGATGGTCAGGCTGTTGACTGGAACTTCTAGATCTAGTCTTATAACACCTGTGCTGCTTGAACTGCACTGGCTGCCAATACAGTGGCGGATTACCTTCAAGGTTACGTTGCTGACCTATAAAGCCCTACATGAGCAGGGACCTCACTACCTGAAAGAACTCTTATGTCCTTACTGCCCAACCCGTTCATGCTGATCCTCTGGCAAGGGATTGCTAGAGAGTCCCAGGGTATCCCCAAAAACATCAGGCGGAAGATCGTTCGCCTTTATGGCACCTACCCTGTGGAATTCTCTACCTCGCCAGATACACGAGAGTCAGACCATAGAGGGTTTTAAAAAGCTGTTGAAGACCCACTTATTTAACCAGGCTTTCTCAGTAATGTATTAATGTGTACACTGTCATGTTTTTATCTGTTTTAAACTGTAATACTGTGTGTTTTTATTTTGTACTGTAAAGGCGCCCTGAGCATGGGAAGGGCACCTTATACAAATAAAATATTGATTGATTGATTGATTGATTGTGATGTACACACAGGCACTTGACTTATCACTATGATATACACACAGGTATATGGGTCATTGCTGTGATATACACACAGGCATCTGCCTCATCAGTGTGATATACACAAACACATGCATGTGACTCATCGCTGTGATATACACACACAGGCACGTGGCTCATCACTGTGATAGACACACAGGCACTTGCCTCATCACTTTGATATACACACAGGCACCTGCCTCATCACAGTGATACACACACAGACGCCTGCCTCATCATTGTGATATACCCACACCCACCTGGCTCATTACTGTGATATACACACAGGCACCTGCCTCATCACAGTGATATACACACAAGCACCTGCCTCATCACTGTGATATATACACACACACACACACCCACACCCACCCACCCACCTGGCTCATTACTGTGATACACACACACACCCACCTGGCTCATTACTGTGATATACACACACCCACCTGGCTCATTACTGTGATATATACACACACACACACCTGACTCATTACTGTGATATACACACACACATCTGGCTCATTACTGTGATATACACACACACACCTGGCTCATTACTGTGATATACACACACCCACCTGGCTCATTACTGTGATACACACACACACCCACCTGGCTCATTACTGTGATACACACACACACACACCCACCTGGCTCATTACTGTGATATACACACACCCACCTGGCTCATTACTGTGATATACACACACCCACCTGGCTCATTACTGTGATATACACACACCCCCACCTGGCTCATTACTGTGATATACACACACACACCTGGCTCATTACTGTGATATACACACACACACCTGACTCATTACTGTGATATACACACACCCACCTGGCTCATTACTGTGATATACACACACCCACCTGACTCATTACTGTGATATACACACCCACCTGACTCATTACTGTGATATACACACACCCACCTGACTCATTACTGTGATATACACACACACACCTGACTCATTACTGTGATATACACACACCCACCTGGCTCATTACTGTGATATATACACACACCCACCTGATTCATTACTGTGATACACACACACCCACCTGATTCATTACTGTGATACACACACACACCCACCTGGCTCATTACTGTGATATACACACACCCACCTGGCTCATTACTGTGATATACACACACACACCTGACTCATTACTGTGATATACACACACACACCTGACTCATTACTGTGATATACACACACCCACCTGGCTCATTACTGTGATATACACACACACACCTGGCTCATTACTGTGATATACACACACCCACCTGGCTCATTACTGTGATATACACACACCCACCTGATTCATTACTGTGATACACACACACACCCACCTGGCTCATTACTGTGATATACACACGGGCACCTACCTCATTGCTGTGATATTTATTTATAACAGGATTACAAATACCTTTGAACCAAGGGTTCTTTTACAAAGGTTCCACGTCAGCAATCGGTGCAAGCAAAACAGTGGTAAGACAAAATACAAGGTTAGGAGGTTAACATAGAAGTAGGCAGAGGTAAGATACAATACAGGTTAGGAGATTAACTTAGTAGCAAAAGATAGTACATGTGTATAGACTAGCACAGTAACAAACAGTCAGTGGCAAATAATGCACAATTAACAATACAGGTGTATTTATAGCAAGACACAGATCCAAATGAAAACCATCCTAGGGGTGACATACATGGAGCAAGCGGTGGGGAAAAGGGGGTTAGGCAGTCAAGGATTTGACATTGTTGTAAGTGCAAGAACAGAAAGGTAAGTGCTAAGTTACATATATACACACACACACACACACACACCTGGTTCATGGCTATGATATACACACAGACGTGGCTCATCACTGTGATATATACACAGGCACATGGCTCTTTACTGTGATGTACACACAGGCACCTGGTTTATCACTGTGATATATACACAGGTATATGGCTCATTGATGTGATATACACACAGGCATCTGGCTCATCAGTGTGATACACACACAGGCATGTGGCTCATTGCTGTGATACATACACAGACACTTGGCTCATCACTGTGATATACACACAGGCACGTGGCTCATCACTGTGATATACACACAGGCACCTACCTCATCACTGTGATATACACACAGGCACCTGCCTCATCACAATGATATACACACAGGCACCTGCCTCATCATTGTGATATACACACACCCACCTGGCCCATTACTGTGATATACACACAGGCACGTGACTCATCATTGTGATATGCACACAGGCACGTCGCTCATCACTGTGATATACACACAGGCACCTACCTCATCACTGTGATATACACATACCCACCTGGCTCATTACTGTGAAATACACACAGGCACCTACCTCATCACTGTGATATACACATACCCACCTGGCCCATTACTGTGATATATACACACAGGCACCTGCCTTATCACTGTGATATACACACAGGCACCTGGTTCATGGCTGTGATATATACACAGGCATGTGGCTCATTACTGTGATATACACACAGGCACGTGGCTCATCACTGTGATATACACAGGCATGTGGCTCATCACTGTGATATACACAGAAACCTGGCTCATCACTGTGATATACACATACCCACCTTGCTCATTAATGTGATATACACACAGGCACCTGCCTTATCACTGTGATATACACACAGGCACCTGGTTCATGGCTGTGATATATACACAGGTATGTGGCTCATCACTGTGATATACACACAGGCACGTGGCTCATCACTGTAATATACACATACCCACCTGGCTCATTGCTGTGATATACACACAGCCACCTACTTCATCACTGTGATATACACATACCCACCTGGCCCATTACTGTAATATACACATAGGCACCTGGCTCATCACTGTGATATACACACAGGCACATGGCTCATCACTGTGATATATACACAGGCACGTGGCTCATCACTGTGATATAAACACAGGCATATGGCTCATCACTGTGATATATACACAGGCATGTGGCTCATCACTGTGATATACACACAGGCACATGGCTCATCACTGTGATATATATATACACAGGCCACTGTATAGAACATTGATGAGACCTCATCTAGAGTATTATATGCTGTTCTGAAGGCTGCATCTCTGGAAGGACATTGAGTAGAAGCAGTTCAGAAAAGAGCAACAAAAGTGGTGCAGGGGCTACACCAAAAGTCATATGAGGGGAGACTGGAGGATCTCAATATGTATTCCCGGGGGGGGGGGGGATATTATAGAGACGTTCAAATACTTCAGGGGTGTAAATAACGTACAAATGGGTAGCATCTTAAAAAAAAAAAAAAAAAAATGATGTTCAAGAACAAGGGGCCATGATATGAAAATAGAGGGGGATAGACTTAGGGGTAATGTAAGAAGGTATTCTTTTCACGGAAAGGGCGGTAGATCCACGGCCTTCCAGCAGAGGCTGTAGGGGCAAAAACAGTAGGGAAATTCAAAAACGCATGGAACAGACATAAAGGAACTCCAGCGATAGGAAAGAGAGGGTAAGCCGCAGATCATTTAGGATCTGTAGTATATGAAACAGGTAGGGAAAATGGGCAGACTAGTTGGGCCAAGCAGTCCTTATCTGCTGTCAAATTCTATGTTTCTATGAGGCGCCCTGCTGCCCTCCATTATCATTCCACCTGTATACCCTGCATTAGAGGATGCTACTTTTGCCGCATGGGACAGACCAAACTCACTGCATCAGTTGCTAGAAAGGCTGATGAATAGTATCCTGTACCATTTGCTAAGTCTTATTATGCTAACCAGTCTGAAACTGACTCTGTGGTCATTATGGCTGCTTATGGTAGGTCTAGAGCTCCTAGACACATGAGTACTTTGCCTCCTAACAAGGAGTCTAGGAGGTGGGATGTGAGAGACAAGTGTATTTATGCCTCTGCATCACTGAGTCTTAGGATTGCAGATCACCAGGCTCCCAGCATCATATATCAGAACAGCCTATGGAATGCTGCTTGTACTACAGCTCAGGCTTTGCCAAGACTGATTCACTTAAAGCTTTGTCTGGTGGTGCTGAATTTGGCAAACATTTGTTGTGTTCAGCTTATGATTTCTCTGATGTCTCTGCCAGGGCTGCAGCTTCTGACATTTGCATGAGAAGATATTCTTCACTCAGAGTTGCAGGCTTTGCCAATGATATGCAGCAGGCAGCTTTGAATGCTCCCGTTAAAGGGTCAAAATTGTTTGGATGTGATGTTGAAGAGGTCCTACATGGCCATCAAACTTCTAAAATGACTCTTAAGGTCTGCTAAGCCCTTGTATCGTACTCCTGTTGGAGGTCATAGGTAGGGCTCCTTTCATCAGCCTGCTGCCTGAAGTAGTTATGCCTACCATCAGCAAGGCTGTGGTAGAGGTGGTGGTACCTTTCTGGGTCCCCTTCCCTCCCTGGTGTCCATATACAAAAAACACCCAAAGGAATCAGTTCCAGTGGCCCTGCCATTCCAGGTTCCACCTGAATCATTTACCTCCAGAGTGTGGTAGGCAGGACCGCCCTGTATCTGAAACAGTGGCAGGAGATCTCTATGGATGAGTGGATTCTGAAGATAATTGCAAGGGGACATGCTCTGGATCTGTTACAGATCCCTCCAGATCATCCTAATACTCCTCTTTCCTTTTATCCTCCAGGCCATTTGCCTCTTCTGAAGGAAGAAGTTTAGACTTCTGTTTCAAAAACATGCTCTAGAACCGATTCCTCCTCAGGAGAGAATCAAATGGTTTTATTCCATGTACTTCCTAGTCCCGAAATGGACAGGGCATCTGTGTCCTGTGTTAGATCTCAGGGATTTTAACCCATACATCGAATACAAAAAGTTTCAAATGGTATCCCTGCAGGCTCTGATTCCCCTTCTGCAAATGGGGGACTGACTCTGTTCTTTGGACATGAAGGATGCCTACCTTTATATAAAGATTAGGAAATCCCACAGCAAATATTAGCAGTTCATGTTGGAGGGTGAACATTATCAGTTTAAGGTATTACTCTTTGGCTTGTCCTCTGTGCCACCGGTCTTTACCAAATGATTGGCAGTAGTTATAGCCACCCTTCGCAGGGAAGGCCCGTATGTTTTCCCTTGTCTGAGTAACTGACTTATGATAGCCAGCTCCAGGGAAGCTCTGCTGCATACCCTGTCTCAGACACATCAGTTATTCAATGACTGGGGATCACATTAAGTTTGCCAAAGTCCATGTTAACTCTGTGCCAAAGACTGCAGTGCATAGAGATGAAACGGTCTTGGACTCAGGAAAGGGATGTACTTTCCTGCCACTGTAATCGCTCAGGCACACTTGGTATACAGGAGCCACTATGTCTTTGCATGAACAGTGTTGCATCTCCTGGGATTCATGGCTGCGGCCATAGTGACTGTGTCACTGGCACATCTTCATATGAGGGATACCTCAGTGGATGCTTCGGGTCCAGTGGGATCAGTTGACTGACGAGCAGGACCAAATGGTTCTTGTCACATCTCTTCTTCGCAGAGCATTGTTATGCTGGATATCTCATAACAATCTACCGAAGGGCATTCCATTCCTTGCACCAGCTCCTGTACAGACCCTCACCACGTATGCCTCGGGCTCTGGCTGGGTGCTCATCCTGGTCATTACCAGACATGGAGTCATGGACCAAGGTGCAGGCTAAGCTACATATAAATGTCCTGGAAATGTGGGCTGTCCTGTACAGCCTCCAGGCCTTTCAAAATCATCTCTTCCCTGGTCCTCTGCTAATCCAGATGGACAACTTAAATGTGATGAATTACATGAACAAACAAGGAGGCACTCACTCCTATCCCCAGTGCAGGGAAGCAATGAGAGTATGGTACTGTGCTCTGTCTCACTGCCTTCAGCTGTCAGTCGTGTTTCTCCCAGGTCTCCAAAACATCTTGGCAGACAGGTTAAGCAGGTCTCAGTCAATAATTCACCAACGGGAACTGCTGACCTCCTCGGTAACTGACCGATTCGCAAAATGGAGTCATCCAGAGCTGGACCTTTTTATGTGCCCACACAATACAAAACTGCCACATTTCTGCTTGCTCGCTCTGGGGCCTGGAGTTTTTGGTGAGATGCAGTGTCACTCTCTTGGAAAGGAAAATTCCTGTATGCATTTCCCCCCATTCCTCTAATACATAGGGTTCTGCTTGCTTCGCAGGTGGAGAGTGCCACTGCAATCCTCATTGCTCCATTCTGGCATCATCATATATTGTTTCCACTCCTTCAGCATCTGGCAGCGGAGTCTCTTGTCCCTCTGCCTCTGTGTTGGTGTGTGTTATCATAGAGCAAGGGATCCCTGGTCCATCTACAGCTGATAACCTGTACTTGCCTGCATGACTCCTAAAAACAATGCCATTGCATGTTTTGGAGTATACCCTAAGGTTGCTGATGTCCTGTTGCGGCTAGGAAGCCTTCTACCAGTTATACTTATTTCCTGAAATGGAAGCACTTCACTTTGTGGTCTACTTCCTGAAATATGGACCCTTTTACATGTCCAGTGAATGCTGTGGTTGAATACTTGCTTTCCTTGTCTGACTCTTGGCGCCCTATACAGGAACAATAACTGCATTCCTCTTATGGCCAAGCGTGAGATTGTCCAAAAGATGATTCTCCCTATTTTCAACTACTGTGATGTAGTCTGCAGTGCCGCTCCTATTTCCACCTTATCCAGATTGGCCCCCCTTTTCAATTCTTTCTTCTGCTTTGCCCTGGACTCTCCTGTACATACTCACCACTGCGATCTCTACCGCTCATTGTCTTTCCCCTCTGTTGTTAACAGGTGCCTCTCCCACTGTGCCAAACTCAGTTTGAAATACTGTCTTGGCTCTCTGCCACCATATTTATCCTCCTGTCTTTCTACCCTTCCCCCTCCTACTCACTCCTTAAGATCCTCAGACTCATGCATGCACTTTATGATCCCCTGCTGTTCTACACTGGCCGGGCAGTCCACTTTCACCCATTGTTTCCCAAAAATTTGGAATGCCCTTCCCCAACAAATTCAACACTCCTCTTCCTGTCATTCATTCTCCTCTGCCCTATGTCATTTCCTGTCCTCTAATTGCACCTGCGGTCCCCTGCCATAATCTTAATTGGGACTGCAACATAATATGTGCAGTAGCACTTACATTCAATGAATCCTGCACTTTAGTTTGTTCATTTGTTATTTTGCCTTACCTTGTTGTACTGCTTATAATCCTGTTTTAATGACATTGCTGTATTTCATGTATTGCTCTCATGTTCATGTGTACTATTTAGTTCCTATGTACTTTACTGTTCTGTATAAGTTGTATTTTCCCCCTATTCCTGTCCCCTCAGGTCACACCTGGAGACAAGCAATTTGTTATTCAGTGTGCCTTCCTGGTGAAACATTTCAATAAATAAATAAAATAAATGGACTCTGGCTTGCAGTATTCCTCTATTAAGGTACATTTGGCTACTATATCAGCTTTGCATACCCCTATTGATGGTTGTATGGTTGCCCAATTAGAGCTAACCCATACATTTCTGAGAGGTATTCTCCATATGAAACCTCCTACTCGTACTCCAGAAACACCTTGGGACTTGAATTTCATTCTTGAGAAATTAACGTTGGCTCCTTTTGAGCCTGCTGCGACTTGTGTCTTATGTTTCCTGTCATGGAGAACGTTTTTAGTTGTGATGACCTCTGCTCAGAGGATTTCCGAGCTTTAGGCTGTAATGTGTGCATCTCCTTATTTGATTTTTCACAGAGACAGTCTCTTTCCATTCGAATTCTAAGTTTCTGCTAAAGGTGGTATCAAATTTGCACTGACTCAAATGATGCACCTTCCTGTCTACTATCCTGAGCATGCCAACCAGGGTGAGGCACTGCTCCATACTGTAGATGTACATAGAATATGGATATACTGTACTGATCGCACCAAGAACTGCAGAAAGTCCTCTCAGTTTTTTGTTTCCTTTGCCCCTGGGATAGAGGGCGCTCCTGTGTTTAAGCAATGCCTATCCAAATGGCTGGTACATTGTATTATGTTCTGCTATAGGAAGTATGGCAAGGAACTTCCTGGTGTTGTTCGTGGTCACGCCACAAGGGGTATGGCTACTTCTGTTGTTTATTTCAAAAATGTCTTTGCTGCAGCCATGTGGAGCACTGTTCACACTTTAACTAAACATTACAGTCTGGTTCTGACATTGTCTCTTATAGGCATGCTAGTTTTGAGCTTGCTGTACTGCAAGGCCTCCTGTCCTTATCATATATCAGACTGCAGCATCCTCCCAGCTGCTTTGAACTGCTTGGGAGTCATTCCAAAGGTGTGGCCTGATGGAGGAGATATCCTCGATGAAGACAGAACAGTTATGTAAGTAGATCTTCGAGAGAATTTCCTCCATTAGGCCATGCTGTACCCTCCTTCCCCCCTTTAGATTTTAGTGAGGGTTATATCAGATGCTGTGCCTAAAACCTTACTCCATGCACCCTGTCATCAGCCCCATGCCTCTCCTTGTTTGCCTGGTGCTGGTCTAATCTCCTGGTTCCTCACAGTTGGAGGCCCTCTGAGGCCAATCTCAGGCAGGGAAATGAGGAATGTTGGGTCGGCCCATGTTATATACACATTGATGCTGCATGTCACTGGGGGTGACCTCCGGCTAGCAAAAAGTTCCTGAGTGGTCCCGACGCTGACGGCTTGTAGTTCCAAAGGTGTAGCCTAATGGAGGAGAGTCTTCCAAAGATCTACTGTTATGGAAAGTTCTTATGTAACTTTTCTTTATTCCTGTACTTTAATTGGCACTGTGCTACCAGACTACTGGGGTTTCTTACATCCAGTATCTGTGTTAAGATGTTTGAAGGTTTGCTTTTACTGTACTCCCCTTCTGTTATCCTTATCCACCCCCAGTCAAACCTGGAAACAAGTTGCAGTTCAGTGTGCTTTTCCTAGTCACTAATGTCCGAATAAACTGAAACAAAAAAGCTGTGGTTCTCCTTGTCGGAATACCACCTGATGTGTAAAATGTCAATACATTTTTCTTTATACGTAAATAAATTCCTTCTATTTATGTGTCAATATTTGTATACGAGTTGAAAAAATATTTGGTATCAATAATTAGGATGACATCCGAAAATGTTTTAAAATGTTCTTTATTTTCTTTAAGTCTTTCTGTTGATAATAGTGTAAGGGTATTCTTAGCATATTGCTATAGTATAAGTATATGCTCCCTGACTCGTGCTATGCTATCTTTGTTCCGTAACACCTTGCAGATGGTGTTACACACCTCTTCCATAGTATACATCTTCATATGATTGATTCTGTGTTACTTGTAGTGACTTGGATCACCCTTAAAAATGGGCCCTTTTGGCTCAAAGGCCTTACTGTATGTAAATGCATAAATAAATAATATTTCCACTGTTTCGATATTCTAAAATTAGTTTGTGTAAGGGTGGAAAGGCATTATTAATATATTGATGTAGTAAAAGTGCATCTGATTTATATTGATACATAGAAAGTGTATCAGTGTGGTGTAACCATATCACACTGGCTCCAAGGTTTAATTTAAAAAAAAATATATATTTCTAGTCCAAACAGTTTAAATGTTAGGCCTTTTTTAAAACAAAAATTACATTTAGAAAGAGCTTACTTTGGAACCATCAGATTGGTGTGGTCACATCATATCGATATACTTTCAGTTATAGATATACTGAAAATGCAATTTACAGCCAACCCCACTGGTACAGCAGTAGCGCTACCACACGTGACGCCAACGACTGGGGTTCGGGAACGAGCCCGAGTTGTAGGAGGGCCAGCTGGGGGTGGTGAGCTGAGCATTCCAGAAAGCACACTGTCCACCTCGGGGGGGGGGGGAGTTGGACTCTGCTATAATATCACCACCCTAGGTGACCACAGACAGCAGTGCAAGTGGAGCTGCTGAGCTGAGAGGGGGAACACCGATGTGCTCTGATGTGCTTGCATGTTGGGAGCTTTTCTTGGTGTCCTATGGGTGTGGGAAGATAAAGGGGGAAAGCACCAGCTGATGCAGGAGGATGTCCACCCCCTCACAGCAGGCCCCACACCGCCGACCCTGGTGCTGTCCTTCGAAGGCATCATCTGAGTCTCCCAAAGGCCTCGCCCAGTGGGATAAGCCAGGGTGCTTGTAGGAAGAGAGGTAAGTCCCGGGGATGGTGAGTGATGGGTCTGAGTCAGTGAGTAGGACCAATGGGGGCCAGCTGATGGAAGGGGAAAAGACATACAAAATTAAAAACAAATGCACTTTTATTGTATTGGTATACTGAAAAGAAACTTCAGTATACTGATATATTGGCAATATGCTTACACTGTATCGGTATAGTAATTATGCACCTGTACTGTATCGATGGAAAGACTTAAAAAAAAAAAAAGATAGATAGATAGATAGATAGATAGATATAAAAAAAAAACCCTGTATAATCCTTTCGCATTTTGCAAAAGAACCAATGGTATAACTTTTTTTTTTTTGGGGGGTGACGTGTTTTTAAAGTAGTCTACTCGCATATCATAATATCCTCATTTTCCCTTTAGGTAACCTCTCCCCGCCTACCCTCCCTAAATCTTTCATGCTTTTGCAGGCTACACATAAATAAATAAAGCAAACTTTCATATCTAAATTACGACTTTGCCTTTTGTGAGTTATGGGGTTAAATGTGTTGTTCCACTGTAACATTATTTCTTATAAGGGTGTGTGTGTGTGTGTGTGTGTATGTATATATACAGCATATGTGTGTGTGTGTGTGTATATGTAACCCCTAGATGGCGCTATCCCAGGGGCTACTACCCCTGCCTGATTTGCCACTAACAGGTTGAGGGGCCTGGATCCAATGGCGGGTGCCTCCACCCAGAGGTCAGGGTTTGCAATAGTTAAACTAACTTGGTCACAGCCCTCTGGGACACTGCAACCCCTTTCTTCCCACTAGTGGCCCACACAATATATCAGAATTACCTTCACAGTATACACTTACCCCCAGGTCTGGTTCCGGCACTGGGACCTCCTGTGAAATGAGATACAGTGCAACAATCATAGTACAGTACTTTAACATAGACAAATACCTCAGGCAGTATAACTTTGCTGAAACAAGCAGCTCTGATTTATTTAGGGGGATATAACAAGGACAGGGGGAAATCAGGTTAATTAGCTTATCACTCTAATAATCTACCTATGGCTCTGTGCACAGGCCTATCCCTATCAGTTACTGTCCCTGGGTACCCAAGCCCTAGTGGCTAGTCCAAACCGTGGCAGCTGGTAGGGGCCCTTTCACACAGAGAAAGGAGAATTAAACAGTCAGCAGTACAGTAATTCCATTTGGATTTAATGTGGCAATTCAACAGGAGCAACCCTGAATTAGTACTCACGACCTCCAAATAAGATAGGGTCCTTCAATGTCAGCAGGGCTCACTTGAGGTACACAAACCTCTTCACACATCCATATAAAAGAAAGTACTATACCAGGCAGGCTGCATCTGTATCCCGATCGCAATTACTGCACAATACCCGGAGAACACACAGCAGATTCAGTTCCTGACAGACCGAGTGCAATTTTCAGCAATTCTTCCAGTCTTCTACAGGTGAGCCTGGTTTCTACTCTTCAGAGATCCTTTGATTCTTTTCAGGACGGATTCAGTCCTAACAAGCTGTTACACAAGCTGCAGACCGGAACTCTGGGCCTTACACACGCTTTTTGACTAAACTGCCACTGAAAAGCACAGGGCTCCTTCCTTCTTCACTGCCAAAGCTCAACTGAACTCCAACTGCGAAACCGGGCACTTCCTTTGAGTTCCTCCCAGTTCTTGACTGGATTGGCTGTCACTCACAATAGACTGCTGCTGTTGGTCCAAAAGGCACTGAAGTCTAAACTACATCTCCCAGAGTCACTGCCCATACAATCCTCTTGTGGCTGGCTCAGATTATGAGTCCAAGCTCTGATTCGTCCAAGGCATCATTTTAGAGCTAGCTTACCCCACACTGATTGGTCCAGTTCAGCAGTTCAAAACTAGAATGGGAACTAGCAGACACAGTTCTGACTGCAAAGAAGCAGGTTAGACAAACTGTAATTTCATTATTACTCTAAATAATTTCTGGCAAACAGTTACATCTTTCAGATAGGTTCCCTTTGCACTCCTAGTGACTGCAAAAATGAAGTGAATTGGCAGCAGCTCAAGTGGTACTCAGAGAAGCACACAGTCCCCCATACAAACTAATTATGTCTGCAAGCAGACAGCTCTTAAAGACAGTACCAGAGGCTCTAAAAACACTCACTGATAAATGGCTTAAATGCCAAACACCATTCAGGCTTGAGCATTCAAGCAAGCTCCTGAAGTCTTTGGGAACCCCCATTTGCAGGGGGTTACACTTCCTGGCTTGGAAAGTTTGACGTTCACAAGCACAAGGTACTCTATAAGTTTCAACTGTAAACTATCATTTGCATTAGGCTCGCACATGTAATCATCATCAATATATATCATTTACCAAGAACACATTTCTGAAACATTGCAGTACGTCCTCTTTACACAGTATTACATACACATTGTACCATAACTCAAGTTATTACCTCTTGTACATGAAACCTGAGAGAGGCCCTTCCCTATCAGTTACCTTAGGGCTGGACGGGCAAGGGCACCATACTTAGAGGGCAACACAAGTAACTTGAGTTAGCACTGACGCCAGTTTGGGCAATGAGCCGGGGACACATACACTCCTTTATGGACAACATTGAGAGGCAAGTCCACAGGCCTCCCAAGGGAATCATAACTGAGGTGCACCACAGGCTTTACAGCTCGACCAGTCTTTCTAGGGGAACTGTTATAGTCTCTGCACTCTGAGCCTCATTTTCAGCATTGTCCTCACTTGTCAGGGGAGTCTCCATGGGGTAGAGAGGCTAGAACCTGGGGCACTTTCAGCTCCAGGAGTTACAGTTTCTGAGTCCACAACATTTGGCTCGCATGGAGAGCTTCGGACACTGGCAGTGGACTGTCAGGGCACTCAAAATACACTTCTCTGTTCGGTGTATCACCAGTCTGCCCTAATCTATCATTTTCCTCCTAAAGCTCAAACAGTTCAACCATGCACAATGATTCCATTTCATCTGATCTGATGCTTTGCACTTCACTTTCTGGGAGCATTGGCTCCAGGGATGAAGCTGGGGCTTAGACAGTCCAGAAGGCCCAGCTTTGTCTCCAGTATTGACTAGGGATTGCCCCAAACAATTGACTCAGTTCGTAAGAAGGATAGTATTCAAAGTCACTCTCACTTTCTTCCGATATGGACTGACAGTCATGCTCAACTGGGACTTGTGGAGGGAACACTTTAACTTTGCTTCTGTAGGTGCAGACTTTCTTGATCTTTTCTTAGCAGCAGCTCTAGTCACTGGTCCAGAGGGGGCATCTTCTAGGGCTCAGACTCAATTAAGATTTGTCCAATGGGCAGTAAATGATTTCTATGCATTGTTTTTACATCTTTGAATTATTCTCAGGCCTTACTTTGTACACTGGCAGATCATCTAGTTTGCCCACTACAATGTGAGGGAGATGGTGCCATCTGTCAGCAATCTTGTGCTTGCCATGCAGTCCCAGATTTCTTAGCAATACCGATCTCCCTCCTGGAGTTCCTGTGCTTTCACCTTTTATCATACCTTTCTTTGTTGGCCAGATTTCTTTTGGCAGCCATGGTTTGAGCCAGTTGTGCGCATGAGTTAGCTGGGCCTTTAACTTTGCACATACTGTAAATAGTTGTCAGCTTGAACCCCATCAGAGAGACCCCAAAACACACATCTACTGGTAGTCGAGCTTCTCTTCCAAACATCAGGCGGTAGGGGAGAATCCAGTGGCATCACTTTGGTGCAGTTATAAGCATGTACCAGGTGCTAATTTGTTGGCTCCATCTAGGCTTGTCCTTTGGGTGCAGGTGCCTAGCATATCTAGCAAAGTGCGGTTGAAACGTTCAGGCTGTGGGTCCCCTGGGGTGGTAAGGAGTGGTTCTGGACTTTCGCACTCCCCACAGAGAGAAGCATCTCTTTGATCAGACGACTCTCAAAGTCTCTCCCTTGATCAGAATGGATTCTTTGTGGAGCCCCATAGTGAACAAAAAGTTTTCTACAAGTACTTTGGCTACAGTGGATGCTTTCTGGTCTTTGGTGGGAAAGCTTGGGCATATCTCGTGAAATGGTCAGTGACCACCATTACATTGATATTTCTTTGATCTGACTCCAAACTTAGAAAATCAATACAGACCAGCTCCATGGGTGCACTGGTGGTTATGTTAACAAGGGGCAGCCCTCTGGGGCAAAGCTTTCCTCTGTAAGCAGCGACTACAAGTTCGAATGTGTTGCTCCACATCAGCCCCCATCTTAGGCCAATAGAATCTGGATCTCACCAAGTCAAGTGTTCTGTCTATACCAAGGTGCCCCATGTGGTTGTGCAAGGACCTCAATACTGAGTCTCGAAGGCAGTGGGCAGCACTAGTTGTTGTTTGTCTACTTGTCCCCTCTGTCTACTGTTTCTCTGTATAACAGTTTATTGATCAGTTTCAACTTAGGACCTTCTTTGTATAACAGTGCAGTTCTCAAATCAGTGGAGCGTAATTTGGACACATCTTTTCCTGCATAGAGGGCTTCTAAAGCTGCTTTGATCATGGGATCGGCGGGATTGAGGCCCGGCAATACTGTCATTGTCCAGCTGAGGCAGTGCACCAATGTCTATTGCAGAAAAGTGGCACAAGCAGCAGGTATGCAATTCTCAGAGGCTCCCAAGCAATCCACCATGCAGTCCACTGCGTCCGTGGACATTTGTTCCTCCCTGTCAAACTTCCAGAGTGCCCGAATGTCAGGTTCTGCCAGTCGGACCCAATCATTCTGGGGAACAGGCCTCCGGAGAGAGCATCAGCATCTATGTGGTTCAGACCTGCTCGGTATTCAGAGCATAGTCATATGTAGATAATGCAGAAAGCCACCTATGGCCAGTGGCATCCAACTTAGCTGAGGTCTGCACATAGGTCAAAGGATTATTGTCAGTTTTACTAGTATTTTAGCCCCATACAAGTACTCATGGAATTGGTCAACAATAGCCCACTTCAAAGCTAGGAACTCTAACTTATGTACAGGATAGTTCTTTTCGGATGGGGTCAGGCTTCTACTGGCAAGGGCCACTGGTCTCAGGCCATTCTCGTGCTCTTGGTACAACATGCCCCCAACCCTTGCAAGCTAGCATCAGTGTGCAGGACGAAGGTTTTCTTGGATCGGCATAGGCCAGCACTGGAGCATGGGTAAGTTGATATATGATCTCATGAAAAGCAGTCTCACAATCAGGAGTCCAGCGGCCCCAAATACTTCACTCGGATGAAAATACACCTTTCAGTCTTGAGGGATGCTGACTTTTGGTATTTTGTGGGTTGGGGATACCCTTGAGTAAGGTTAAGTAAGTGCGGATCACTCTTGAATAGTCCTTGATGAGCGCCCGATGCTAAACACGAATCCAGGAATCTTTGCAGTTCTTTTAGATTTTGGGCTGTGGCCAGGTGGTCAAGGCCTCAACTTTACTCAGGTGGGTCTCTATTCCCTCGGTGGATACTATGTGTCCCATACTTTACTGATGTTTGAAAAAATTGACACTTATCAATGGACAGTTTAGAAAAGTCCTCAGTCGGTCCAATACCTTAAATAATCTGCTCTCATGTTCCTCCAGTGAGCTGCCAAACACAATAACATCATCTAGGTATACCAGGCACTCTAGTAAGTTCATGTCCCCACTGCACGCTCCATCAATCGTTGAAAAGTGGCTGGGGCACAGAAATCCTTGAGGCATCCTCTTGAATTCATAGAAGCCAAGCGGACAGATAAAGGCTGTCTTTTCACGGTCCTCAGGGCACAGGGATCTGATAGTACCCACCGCGGAGATCCAGCACAGAGAACCACTGCTCCCGTTTAGGCAGTCCAAGCATCCTGAATCGCGGGCATTGTGTACTGATCAGGGATAGTCCGCGGTTTAAGGTACGATAATCCACACACATCCTACTGTTCCATTCTTTTCCCTCACTACCACAATGGGGAAGCATAAGGGCTTCTGGATTCTTGTATTACACCAGCAGCTAACATCTCTTGCAGATGCCGTCTCACATCATCTATGTCAGCAGGTGCCAGGCGTCGAGACCTCTCACGAAATGGTCTTTCGTCATGCAGCGGATATTGTGCTCAGCTCCTTGCACGCATCCAACATCCCATTCCTTTAAAACACCTGGTCTCTCTGGGCAAGCTTCTCACTGATCTTCACTTTCCATTCAGCTGGCAGCGGGAGTCGCGAAATCAAACAAGTCAGGCGTTACTCTGTCATTCTTCCTTGAACTCTTGCTGCTGGGTAGCACTGCAGTGTCTGCACAATGCACATTAGCCAGGATGCAACCTCTGTTTACTCGAATGTCTCTTTCAGACACATTATGAACTTGGACCATTACCCTTCTGGCATAAGCATGGGCTCTAGCGGGCAAAATACTAGGCTTGACCAGCAGTCCCTCTGGCAATTTTCTCGCCTGGTGCATCCAACATTATATTTTATTCTTAACATCCTTTCTGATCACGGACCTCTCCCTGTAAGGTACACTGGGCATTTGGCGCCAGGATCAGAGACTCAGGATCCTTCTTCCATACAATCCGACCGTTCCTCTGGTTCTGTTTTTCAGCATCTCTCTGGCCTCATAGGCCTTCTTAATTAAAGCCGGAACTCTTAAAGCTCTACTAGTCTTTGACCCCTGTTTTCATAACACAACTGTGCCAGCCTTCCGAACATATGAGCATTTGTTCCAATCAACAAAGGGACACCATCATACAGTCCAGTGGGGGGACACACTAGGCTAGGGTCTCTACTTGTTCGGCCACTCCAGCCACGGAGGTGGGGAAAGACAGCCAAATTCGGATATACCGGAATAGGGTAGGCCTTCTACTTAACCCCATACATGCAGTCCTTCTAATGGTTGTAAGGGTATGTCACAAATGCTTCTGATACCAATCTTGGAACATAATTGTCACTTGGGAGCCACTGTCTAATATAGCTCTTGTAGACACTCCGTTCACCTTTACAGTGGTCTCCATGGAGGACCCACTATTCTGGACCAGTCTGGAGGCGGTAGTGGGGGCCTGGGCAACTGACCTTGCCACAAGGGACGTGAATTAGCATTTTGGTGCCCTCACTGGGATCATGTCGTGCACCTCTTAACCACTGATTTCTTCTCCACAGCTCTCCTTGTAGCCTATATGCAACTTTGTCAGTGTCTTTGGGGACTGGCATTCCCTTTCATGTGCCCATCTTTCCCACAATTATAGCAAACATACTTTCTGGAGTTTGAGCTGGCCGAGGCCACACTGGGAGCCAGGGCGGGGTATTACTAACTGGAAACCTTGGTGCCATCTCTGTCTGCAGCGTGATAAGCATTTGAGACATCTCGTCAGTTTCTCCACTTCCATGGTCAAGGAATCGAGTTCGAGCTGTTATCAGCAGGAGATACATGGGTGGGTACCCCACCCCCATAGCAGTGCTGTCGGATATAGGTCAGGAAATGACCCGTGCTTGCAGTGGCCTTCATAAAGGGACTGTTTTGAATCTCGGATCTCTCTCAACAGTTCGCCCCATTGTGACATATCTTTTCCTTGTCAGAGCACTCATTGACTGCCAACCTCTGCCCTGAACTTCACTTGATGGGTCACCCTCAGTCACTCGGTCGTAGCCGCAGCTATTGGTGCAGGTCCCTCCGAGGTCGTCTTTTCTCAACTCCTCGAATTTCTCTCATTAACTCATCATAGGAGGGTGGGGATCCAGTCGATCTGCCAGGTGTAACTGAAGCAACAGCAGTTCTGAGAAGGGGCAGACTTAAGGATCCTGTCCAGCCTGGTTCGGTCCAGTTCAATCGCTGGCAAACTACCTTTTCTGAGGCATTCTTGCAACAATTTTTCCAGCCGAGATACATACACAGACAACAACTCCCTTGGTACTGTTGTGCATCTCTTACTCTCCACCATAGGTCCTCATCAGAATCTGGGCTCCCATACACATTCTCCAAGGCCTCAAGATAGGCCTGTGCAGTCGCTTCAGGGTTACTGGCCCGTTTAGCACGGATGGTAGCCAGGGCAGGACCTCGGAGGCTCTCACTAACCCTCTTTCGCTTTTCACCTTCCGAGCATTGCCATTCTAGCACTTGGGGGAAACATAGTCTATCCAGGTCTCCCAGTCATCCTCCCCTTGGGGGGTGGGGAGGGTGCCAGAGAAGATCCTCAACCTTCGGTAAGAGTCGTGACTAATGGCAGGTGCAGAAATAGGAGTCTGCATTGGTTCAGCCACCATTATGGGCACTGGAGCAGGAGAGGGTGTTGGGGGAGGAACACCCCCAGGTGGCAAGAATAGTTTCTTCAAGTCCTCCACAGTTTTCCCTCTCCCAGCAACCATTCAGCAAATTTCTCCTCAAAGTTTCAGATAGTGGTGGGGCTGATTCCCCAGGTCTTACTGTCCTAGTTATCACTCTCAAGCAGTGAGGGCTCCTCTGGGGTAATGGTCTGTGGCACTTTGGAGCTATCTATGGGATCCTTAAACTCTACTAGGGCCAGGAAAGTGTGGGTGAGCAGATTAGCATGCCGACCCACCACCACAGGGTTTTGTAAACCTTCCACCTTGGAAAGTACTCCCTGCACAGTGTCCGTATTGATACCCAGGGGATGTCCAGGATAAGCATAGCATTTTGGGGTCGATCTCCTCCCCAGTACACCACTCCACCAGCGGTGCACAGCCACTTCTGTCGGGTACCCATTTTTTCTTAACAGTGGTTCGTAAATATGGCCACTAGAGGACACACAATCCCAGCGGTGAGCCTCCAAGATGTAACCCCTAGATGGCGCTATCCAGGGGCTACTACCCCTGCCTGATTTGCCACTAACAGGTTGAGGGCCTGGATCCAATGGCGGGTGCCTCCACCCAGAGGTCAGGGTTTGCAATAGTTAAACTAAACTTGGTCACAGCCCTCTGGGACACTGCAACCCCCTTTCTTCCCACTAGTGGCCCACACAATATATCAGAATTACCTTCACAGTATACACTTACCCCAGGTCTGGTTCGGCACTGGGACCTCCTGTGAAATGAGATACAGTGCAACAATCACAGTACAGTACTTTAACATAGACAAATACCTCAGGCAGTATAACTTTGCTGAAACAAGCAGCTCTGATTTATTTAGGGGATATAACAAGGACAGGGGAAATCAGGTTAATTAGCTTATCACTCTAATAATCTACCTATGGCTCTGTGCACAGGCCTATCCCTATCAGTTACTGTCCCTGGGTACCCAAGCCCTAGTGGCTAGTCAAACCGTGGCAGCTGGTAGGGGCCTTTCACACAGAGAAAAGGAGAATTAAACAGTCAGCAGTACAGTAATTCCATTTGGATTTAATGTGGCAATTCAACAGGGAGCAACCCTGAATTAGTACTCGACCTCCAAATAAGATAGGTCCTTCAATGTCAGCAGGGCTCACTTGAGGTACACAAACCTCTACACATCCATATAAAAGAAAGTACTATACCAGGCAGGCTGCATCTGTATCCCGATCGCAATTACTGCACAATACCGGAGGAACACACAGCAGATTCAGTTCCTGACAGACCGAGTGCAATTTTCAGCAATTCTTCCAGTCTTCTACAGGGTGAGCCTGGTTTCTACTCTTCAGAGATCCTTTGATTCTTTCACAGGACGGATTCAGTCCTAACAAGCTGTTACACAAGCTGCAGACCGGAACTCTGGGCCTTACACACGTTTTTTTGACTAAAACTGCACACTGAAAAAGCACAGGGCTCCTTCCTTCTTCACTGCCAAAGCTCAACTGAACTCCAACCGACAAAACCCGGGCACTTCCTTTGAGTTCCTCCCAGTTCTTGACTGGATTGGCTGTCACTCACAATAGACTGCTGCTGTTGGTCCAAAAAGGCACTGAAGTCTAAACTACATCTCCCAGAGTCACTGCCCATACAATCCTCTTGTGGCTAGCTCAGATTATGAGTCCAAGCTCTGATTCGTCAAGGCATCATTTTAGAGCTAGCTTACCCACACTGATTGGTCCAGTTCAGCAGTTCAAAACTAGAATGGGAACTAGCAGACACATTCTGACTGCAAAGAAAGCAGGTTAGACAAACTGTAATTTCATTATTACTCTAAATAATTTCTGGCAAACAGTTACATCTTTCAGATAGGTTCCTTTGCACTCCTAGTGACTGCAAAATGAAGTGAATTGGCAGCAGCTCAAGTGGTACTCAGAGAAGCACACAGTCCCCCATACAAACTAATTATGTCTGCAAGCAGACAGCTCTTAAAGAGACAGTACCAGAGGCTCTAAAACACTCACTGATAAATGGCTTAATGCAAACACCATTCAGGCTTGGAGCATTCAAGCAAGCTCCTGGAAGTCTTTTGGGAACCCCCATTTGCAGGGGGGTTACATATATATATATATATATATATGTATGTATGTATATATATTTATACAATAGGAGTGAGCTATATTTTTCAATGATAAAAGCATGTATTACTACCACAGTGAGATAAATGCAAGCCCAGGCTAACACAGTGACGATAAATGCTGTTTATGCATATTGTGCTTACCTCACTAGCATTTATTCTCACTGCGGTGATGTCACAGACAAGCTCATTAACTCTCCCTCAGTGCTGCAACTTGTTTCACCTCATTAAAACAAATGAAATTCACTTGTCTTTCAAGTACCTAAAGCCTCAGCAACAGATTTACTGCATTCAGTCTCACAGACACTCACATGCTGAGAAGAGCTCTGAAGTTCCTACCAGAAGAAAAGGAAAAAGAAAGGGCACTGACTGCAAAATACATCAAACCATGCAGACTCAAAGCAACAAACATACTTTGATACAGCTGAACTGTACTGGAAGAATAAATAAATTCTCCTTACAGAAGAAAACAAAACCAATGAATGAGGGAGAAGTTTTTCTATCTTGCACACAGTTTGAAAGCAACACAGGACCACTTTAGGAAAGCCTGTTGTATAAATCGCACACATGATGTGCAGATCGTGTGATGGTGAAATATCTTCACTCGTGAACAGTGACCTCTGGATACTCTCACTCGTGCCTTCGGCACTCGTGAGTATCCAGAGGTCACTGTTCACTCATGAAGGCATTTCACATATGACACTCCTGCCCATCATGTATTTTCATATATATATATATATATATATATATATATATATATATATATGCATGCAGTAATTCACAGCAAGGTGTGGGTTATACCAGGATTTACCTACGCCTGGTGTGGGAGGCCTCATGACCAAATCCACACCAGAAGTGGGTAAATAGCAGTAAAACCCACACCCTGTCGTGGATTATTGTGATTATACAATTGGTAGCAAGCAAAGGTTTAAGGAAAAAATTATTAAAACACTTTTATTTGAAAAACAAAATTATTTTGTGTGAAATATCCTTCCTCTGTATGTTAAATAGTTCCGTGTTGCTAGGTAGACTGTTGTACAAGATGCACCCCCCCCCCACTCAGATACAGAACACACTATGCTTGCAGTTTTATATTTTTTTGTTAAAAAGAGAGAGAGAGATAGTTTGTTATGAGAGGAAGGAGTAGTGTAGATAAGGTTGGGAGCCAATTTTCTTGCTCTCTTTCAGATTGTGGCAGAATTCAGAGTTCATGAGGGCTGGGAAGCCAGTTCAGATTAACATACCTCATCTGATTTGTTGCAGCCGGCAACGCAGAAGTAGCCACTTTCAGCTACAGTCACTTTCTCGGGCAAAGACGGTGGGTAGAGTACTTTTATATAAAAAAAATAAATAAAAATCAGTCATGCTGCAGCAGAATTCAGAGGGTTAGAACTTAGGAGCCGCTGTCTCCTCGGCTTGGGCAGTTTCTCTATTGTTCTCTCTCTCTCTCCCGGTTACAAACAGCTGTTTCCTGAGGGGTAGTAATTGGGGAAAGAGAGCAGGTTATTTAATAAAAATAAAGTTAGCACTCAGTTCCACAAAGGATGTTATCCCATCAGTACTGGAGATGCAAGAAAACTGTGCTTTTGAGGGGATGGTGCGTTAGCAAGAAGCAACATGGTGGCATTTTGTCTGTTTTTAACGTGTGAGTAGTAGTTTATTAGTTTTGGCTTTTGTGAGAAGACTAACTGGGTATTTTTGCATGAGTTATGTAGCGATTAACTCATGCTGAAAAGATCCAGTTGACCAATCAGAATCATTATTTTTTCCTTGCCATTGTATAATATTTTATATACCCCAGAGCTTAGGTTCATGGAATTGGTTGTTTGCAGTCTACAACTTCTTCACATACAGTGGCTGCCTGGATCGCAGGAAACCAATTCAATATATCTTTGGTCTTATTGTAGTTCCCAAGGGTGAGTGGCTAAGCGGTGGGAGTGTGTGTGTGTGTGTGTCTTAAAGTGAAACTGTCAAACCCTTGGGCCTCATATTGTGTTTAGCTTAAAAATTACCCTTTCTGGTTGCCTATTTGCTGTAGAACTTACTGATGTAGCTACTAGTTTTTTTTTGTGTGTGTTTCTCTTTTCTTAGTGGCCATAAAAAAAAATAGCTATTGATGTAATTCTATCAAAACTTGTGTTGTTTAAAATCTTTCCTGAATGTTAGGAACACCCACCCATAGTCCAGTCACCATCCACTGCATAGGGAGTGGATAGACTTGGTGGGGGGCGTGTTCCTGGGATTCAGAAAGGATAGAGAGGGAGTAGAGCAAGGACCATAAGCAAATAGGTTTTTGTGCTGTACCACTGATATCGCAGTCAGTCTGTTTTTCACTTTTGTTAAAAATACAAAAGTAGATTCAAGCAACAGCTACATCAGCAAGTTCATAAAATGCATTTTTTTTAAACTAGGAACAATTTTAGCCCTACACAGTGTCCCTTTACCTTCCCCGGGACCCATCTCTCTCTCTCTCTGTCTTTTTTTTTTTTTAAGACCAGGATTTCAACCCCATCTTCTGTCCAAGGTGCGTGTTTCCTTCAGGAACCCCATGGCCATGTCGCTCAACCCCACTACACCCCCCGCTTCTCACCCCCACACTCATTAGTCTATATCCTGCCTGGAAAAAAGCTCCCACTAGGTAGGTTGGGTTTTGGGGGATGTACACCAGGTAGTGTTCTTGTCATGAGGTGGAAAGCAACAGAGGCCTGGGACCCAGATATACCTGGGGTCTGTCATCTACAAGCCTCAGGACCATATTCTGGTGTTCGTCCCCTGCCTCTATGATGCTGATTTCTGTGACACCATGCACACATACACATGCGGCTGCACGGCATTGGCCAAGTGGCATGTAGTGGAGGGTGTTACACAGGATCTTCTTCAAGGATATCTCCCTCCACTGAATTGTAGAACTGTAAGCCGTTGATGTCAGGACCACCCAGAAAGTTTTGCTGGCTGGGGCCACCTGTGTCAGTGCACTTCGTCAGTGCCTGTATAACATGGGCATCCCCAGCATGCCTCAGTTCTTTCTCCCACTGTCAGCTGCTCGTCTGGCTACCGCTGCTGAAGAAAGCCACCAAACTTGGAAAGTTCCACTGTTGCTAGTATCTCAAGTTTGTTATTTTAAGCTTTTCTATTATGCCACTGCCAATACACTAGGAATCATTGTTCAACTATTGCTGCTGTGGCAGTGTTAAAATCTTTAAAGATTATGACCACACTGTGTGCATTCATTGCCTCGGTGAAGACCACTGACGTTAAAGCCTGATCTGTTTGCCAGGGCTTTAATCAGGCAACCAGGAGATGTCTCAGGAAAGCTTCAGAAGTTCATCTAAAGCTGAAAGCAATGGAGACACAGTTTGCATTGAAGACAGCTTCATCATTGTCATTCGCATCTGTTCCTGGTTCACCATTGGCCCACTACTCCCAGCGGTTGATGGTGTCCATCAATTGCTGATTCATCAAAGAAAAATGGCATATCTTCAAAGTCAGCAGAGAAACACCACCACTCTGAGAAGAAGTGGCATAAAGAAAAGGCTGCTTCCACAGACCTTTTTGTTCACCTCTGGGAAGGGGTAAGTTATCAGATAAAGACAGGTCCCAGGCTACAGCTGTGAGTCCTGCCCCCCCCCAACCAAGGTCAGGGTCTGGTGCTAGTTTGTCTTTCCCACTGGGGAATTTGCAGCCTATACTGTTGTCAGGCATCGTCCCCACTGTTAACGACACCCTTGAGGCTGGTCAACACGCAGCTCCTTTATCAAACGATATGCCAGAACCTTCTTAGTGCCTGATGCCGCTGCCACTATCATCACTGTCTTCGACTGTGTCATCAAGCCTGCTGTCAACGCTTCATTTCTCAGTCCCTGCTGAAGTGCTGGTACCTGAATGGCCTCTGTCGCTGGGACATCTATTGACGGTTCCTCCTCTGTTACCTCCTCATCCTATCAACCCTCTATGAATAACAGTCAATGACAAACTGAAATATGATCCAGAATATAAGGAAGAGTAGGAGGGGGCCATGGATAAAGAAGAGGAAGGAATTGATGTTGTTGGCTCAAGCTCAGCTCTTTCTTCCTGCTCAGAGGACAGTGTGAAAAGCAAGCACTCCTAGGTCTCCACTTGGGGATGTCTCCTTTCAGACCTTCCTTAAACAGGTGCAGGTAGAAGCTAAACTGGGGTTTCAAGCAGAAGCAGGAAAGTGCCAGCAAGCAGCTGCATTAAAGTACAAGCTAAAGGCTTGGGGCAGACTTGAACAGATTCACTATCCTGGCTCAGTTTTTTTTTTCTTCTTGGGGCTGATGCAGGTTTTCAGGAGTAATAACAACCGGGAAGTCAGTGGCAGCTGACACCAATGCATGGACTAAATGAGAGGCTCCAGGAAGTGACTAAGGGACTATAAAAAGCCTCTCCTAATGTGTCCCAACTCATTTGTGTCAGAGCGAGTGAGTGGAGTGGTGAAGGAGTGGAACAGGTGTAAGACTGGCATCTAAGGTGTGGGCAGGCATCCTCAGGAGGAAGCAAAGAAGCGGGGGGACTCTGCCAGTCTACTTAGGTAAGGTACCTGTTCACTCCTGTTGTTGCAAGAGTTAGGGGAAGTAAGACATGAGAAGGGGGATATGACAGTACAAAGTGGTAACAGTGTGCAGGGAGAGGAGTATATCAAGGAAAAGGTAGAGGGTGGGGATGATGGAGGGTCTAGGATGACGGGGTGGGGAGAAGAAAAGAGTGTGGGTGGGTGACCAGAAGATAAGACAGGGTTAGGGCTAGAAGGACATACAGAGGGGCAAGAAGAGGCTGGGTGAGGGGGTCAGTCAAGCAGGGATTTGGGAGTTTAAGGTTGGGGAGGTAACCAAGACGGAGGGGGAGCAGTTCGTAATGCAGTCACCATAGGAAAAGAGAAAGGCAAGAATGGAGGGGAAGTAAGGGTAGTAATCCTAGGGGACTCTGTAATTAAGGGTATTCACTAGGGAAGGCATGGGGGAACAAATTTATTTATTTAAGGGTTTTACCAGGAAGGCATACTAAGCAGTGTACCACTCAATTCCCGATGCGTCCTTGGGGGAAGGGGGAAGAAATATATACAGCATCATACACAAGGATTATAAAGTACATATGCAGCATCATACACAAGGATTATACAGTACAAAAAACACTACATGTAACTTAATTGCCGAGAAAAATACAGGTAGGATGGTGGTTTGTATGGCAGGGATGACAGTAGAGAGGGTGTGTTCAAGAATTGGGGAGCTGTTGAGGGGGCTTGGAGGGAAACCAGTTGTAGTTATACACCTAGGTACCAATGACCTAGCTGGGGAGGAGGTGGGGGTGGTACAAGAAAGATTCAGGGTGTTAGGAACAAGCTGCAGGGAGTTAGCCAGATCACTAACGTTCTCATAAGTGTTACCAGTACCAAGAGCCAGCATGGCCAGGAAGAAAAGAATAGAGGGATTCAGTGACTGGATGAGGGAATGGTGCAGGGAGGAAGGATATGACTGCATTGGGGACTGAGAGGAGACCTGATCAAATAAAACACTTTTTGCACTGGACAGACTGTACCTTAGCAGTAGGGGCTCGAGGGGCTCAGGAAAATCTGGGGTGCATATAAACTTAATTTAAACTACTTGGGGCAGGTGCCTACAGTCCCAATGGCTCTGAGTGGAGGAAGTCAGCGGAGTCACTCCCCAAACCAGTAGAAGGGGTCTGGAGGGTGGGGGTGGAGGGGAAGAGAAGCAGGGAATGGGGGGAGCATGTAGAGGGGATAATTGAGAAAAAAAGTAGTGCGGGAAGGAGGATCAGATTCTAGGTGGAAGGTGGTGTCCCTGAATGCACAAAGTCTTGGAAACAAGATGGACGACCAGAATGCAATATTAACAGAAGAGGGGGGACATTGCGGCAGTCACCAAGACTTGGGCCACACCAAACCAGGAATGGGACCTTTCAGTCCCAGAATATAAATTATATAGGCGGGACAAGGCAGTAGGGAAAGGAGGGGGGTAGCGGTCTACATCTGGGAGGGTATAACAGGTGTGCAGGAGGAATCTGAGGAGGGAGGATGGAAGCAATGTGGGTTCAATTACTGTCTAATAGAGGGAGAAAGGTGAGGTTGGAGGTGGCGAGTCAATGTATTTGAGTAGGGCAGTTATAGTGCTGTGTTGTTTTCTAAAACCGTACTGCTCCATGGTTAGTAGTTCATGATCATAGAGGTACTGAGAGAGCTGATAGTTAACCATTTGCTCAAGGGTTTTGGAGAGTGGAGAGAGGATCGATATAGGATGATAGTTATTAGGCAGGCAGGGGTCACCTCCTTTTAATATTGGGGTCACATGGGCTTTCTTTCAGATATCTGGTACTGTGCAAGTTGACAGTGACAGATTAAAGATAGCCTGTAGAGGGAAGGTGACTTCCCTTAGTGCAGACTTTTAATAGCTTTAGGTCAGTGTTGTCAGGACCCAGTCTTGTTTTGATTTTTGTTATTTTTAAATACCCATAAACTTCGGACCAAGTTAACCTTTTAAAGTAGAAAGGTGGTCTGTTGAGCGGAGCTGGCATATCTTCAAGCAAATCATGCTGTTGCCCTAGGACAGCTATATGAACTTGGAGGTCACTGAAGGCATTGTTAAAGTATCTGCTATATTTTGGTCCCCAATAATTGATACGTCATCCCGCATTATAGAAAAGGGTAGTGTTTGTCTAGGTTTCCCTATGATGTAATTAACTGCGGACCATATATTTTTAGGATCTTTTAGCAGGTGCTGTTGCTGGCTTATGTGGTGAGAGGCCTTGGCTGCTTTAATGGGAGACATTGCAAGGTTGCATAACTCTTTGTACTTGGTTAGATGAGCGGCAAATCCTTGATTTCTGTAGAGGGTCCAGGCTCTATCTCTCTGCCTTGATAACAATTTAATTTCAGGGATGTACCAAGGTTGGGAGTTCCATTTTATTAGTATAGGTTTCAGGGGAGCAACGATTTCACATGCCTTGTTAAATTGGAGGATGAAATATTCTAAGACTAAATTCACATCTGTAGTTACCATCAGGAAGGACCAGTCTGTCTGACTGAGCAGGGTTTGGAGAAGAGGGAGCTTGTGGGGTGAAGAACACACCTCGGTGGAGAGAGAGAGGTTCACTTTTGACCACTTTAATGGACCATTTGCAGGTAACTGGGGAGTGGTCACTGAGAGCATCAGGTAGGACAGCACATGATAGTACCCTGTCTGGGTGGCTAACAAGAATCCAGTCAAGAAGGGTTGTGGTACCAGTTTTGTAATTGGTCCTGGTAGCTGAGGTAATCTGGGTAAAGAATACGTCAGATACTTTGTCTGTAAGATCACAGTTATTGCTTGCCAACCAGTTGATGTTGAAGTCTCCAAGCACTATTTTTTCATGTTGTGAATTAAGGTTTGCTACTGTTTTGATTAAGCTATTGATGCTAGCAATCTTTGGTGGCAGGTAAGCAGCTAGGATGATTATGTTTTTTTTTTTTGCCATGTGGGCCAAGCCTCAAGAAATTGAGGCACAGGTATGCACATTGGAGCCAAGAATCCCAGGACGGAGTATAGTCTGGGAGGTGTCCAGGTATCTGCAACAGAGGAGGAAAAAGATCTGGGAGTGATGATTGCTAGCGACCTGAAGCACTCTACACAGCGCAGAAAAGCAGTAGCAAGGGCAAACAAAATATTGGGCTGCATAGCAAGGGGGAATCAGCAGTAGGTGAAAGGTTGGTGCCCACACCTTAAAAAGGATATTAACCTGCCAGAGACGGTCCAAAGGAGGACAACAAAGGTCTGCAGGGTGAAACATACAATGAGAGGTTGGGGCCCTTGAACATGTACTCCCTAGAGGAAAGGGTAGAGAGGGGGCATGATTGAGACCTTCACGTACTTGAAGGGGATAACTTGAGTGGATAAGAAGGGTCACTTTAAGCAAAGCGGCAACAGAAACACAAGGGAACACAGTCTTAGGTTGGGGGGGATTAGGAGGCATGTCTTCATGGAGAGGGTGGTGGCCAGTTGGAATGTGCTACCAGAATTGGTGGTCTCATTGAAGACAGTGGGCAGCTTCAGGAGAGGCTGGGATAGACTTAAGGGAAAGAAAGTGTCATGGGAGGGGCGGATGGAAAGGATGGGAGGACTGAGAAGGGGCAGGGTCAGTAGCTCATGCTGTGGACCCTGCAGTATGAGCAGGCTAAATAGACCAAATGACCTTATTCTGCTTGCTTCTTCATATGTTTGTATGTTCATTCACTGTTGGGACAGGTGGACGATAAAGAGTGAGTCAAAACAGGGAATAGGAGTAACATCCTAAGTAGGGTGGGTGTACAAAGGGGAACAACAGACAACAAAAGAGGTAAAACTAAAAACACCCCATCAGGGGTAAAGGGTACACAAGGGATGGTGAAAGCAAAAGGGTAGGACAAAACTGGCAGTAGGAGCAACACCCTATTTAGGGTAGGTGTGCAAAGGGGAGTAACAAACAACAAAAGAGGCAAAACTAAAAACACCCCATCAGGGGTAAAGGGTACAGAAGAGATGGGTGAAAGCAAAAGGGTAGTTCAAAACTGGGAAATAGGAGTGACATCCTATCTAGGGTAGATTTACAAAGGGGTATAACAAACCACATAAGGGGAAAAACTAGAAGCACCCTATCAAGGGTAAGGCTACATAAGTATTTCCAAGTAACACAGGGAGAGTAGGAATTGGGAATGCTGGGAGTAGTGCAGTGCAGTGGCTATGGGGCAGCATTTTTCAGAGAGACATTTTGGAGACTGCGATGCTGCCCTATCTCCATGCACCTCTCTGAGTTGAGGGAGGATGTTGCTAGGCTCCAGGCTGAATTGGCTGGGATTGAGGGAACCTTCTTCCCCACCCAGGGGCCACTTGGCTTGCCACTATTACCTCAGAGGATGCCAGGGAGGAGGGATGGCTCGACTGTGGTGGGCTCTGGATGGGTGGGGGTGGTGGCCTCTGGGAGGGTAGGGGTGGTGGGTAGGAGGCACATTCCTCAACCGGTACCACTACAAAATTCCTACATCGCTGTGGTGGGGCAGGACTGCCAGGACAAGGCACTCGCTGTAGTGGTTAGGGAGGATGTGGGGATCTTCCGTAGTGCAGACTCCATGAATGGTGTGACAAGACCCCAAAAGAGGAGGAAGCAATTTCTAGTGGAGGACTTGATTGCCAGGGGTATAGATTTGGGAACAGTAAGAGGGGCAGAAAGGAAGATCAGGTACCTACATGGTGCCACTGCCGGAGGGATGGGAAGCAGATCCTGGGGTTCGCTAGGGCAGCAGCATGGAAGGTGGGGGTTGGATGTCATTGTCCACCTGGGAACCAATGACCTGGCTAGGGACAGGGCTGGAATGGTGTAGGAGAAGTTTAGGGAGCTGGAGAGTAGTCTTAGACAGGTGGCATGCTCAGTGACTGTCTCTGAGGTGCTACCTGTTTACGATGGGGGGGATAGGGATGTATGCAAATGCTAGAAGTCTAGGAAATAAGATTCCAGCCCTAGAGGCCACCATGGCAGAGGCCAGCCTGGATATTGTGGCCATTATTGAGTCATGATGAACTCAAAACCATGACTGGGACATTGCTGTACCAAGCTATACTCAGGAAAGGAGGGGTGGAATGCTTTATGTTACGAAAAACATAAAAACAATGGAGATACTGGGAATATGGGGGGGCAGAGGTACTGTAGGTCACCCTGGAGATGGAGAATGGAGTCACTGGCATGATCTACAGAGCTCTGTTACAGGGGAGGAATTAGATGAGGTACTGGTGGAAGCAGTTGGCAAGACGGCAGAAAAAGGGGAGGTGTTGCTAGTGGGGGACTTCAGTCTGCCATATGTAGATTGGAGCCTCCAAGCTTCGGCTTCAGCTAGAAGCAAGAACATCCTGAACTTCCTTCAGGGGACGTCCCTCAGGTAACTAATCAGTGAACCCACTCATGATGGGACAGTACTGGACCTGGTACTTACAAACAGGGACAGTGCTTTAGACGTCAAGATGGGAGGCCATCTGGGGACCACTGATCACCGTACAGTGTGGTTCAGTACAAGCACAGGTGTGGAATCGAACCGCACAAGAGCAAGGGTCCTGGACTACAGGAGGGAAGGTTTTGCAGAGATGGGTTAATGTCTCAGGGATGACCGGGGGGGGGTGATCTGGGTGCGGTGAAGGAACAGTGGGCAAAGCTAAAAGGGGGCATAGTTAAGGCAACAAACCACTGCATCAAGCAAGGGAGCAAAAGCAAGAGGAAAAAGAGACCACCATGGTTCTCAAAAGAGGTGGCTGAAAAGGTAAAGGCTCAAAGAGTAGCATTCAGAAAGTATCAGGTGACACAGGAGGAGGAGGACAAGGAGGTGATCTGGGAAACAGAGGGAAGCAGGGAAAGCAGTAAGGGGCGCAAAGGTGCAAACTGAAGAGAGAATAGCCCAGGTAGTAATGTAACAGGGCATTTTTTTTTTAGGTATGTAAGTGAAAAGAGGAAGACCAGGGGAAGGATTGTAAGGTGAAAAGGGAAGAAGGTACTGTGCAGGGAGGGACCAGGAAAAGCAGACATCCTGAACAAATATTTCTGATCAGTGCTCACAGGTGAAGGAGAAGGGGAGGGGCCACAAAAAAAGTAACAGGAGCTTTAGAAGGTGAGAGGTGGTCACTAGTCCTTTTTCTGAGGAGAGAGTCCTCGCTAATCTGAAAGTGAACAGAGCAGTGGGGCCAGACGGGGTGAATCCAGGGGTATTGCGGGAGCTCAGGAAGGTGCTGGCTGCCCCTCTGACTGTCCTGTTAAACAGCTCACTGGAAACAGGAGTGGTTCCAGAGGACTGGAGGAGGGCGGATGTAGTCCCATTTTACAAAAGTTGTAGCAGGGAGGAGGCTGGCAATTATAGGCCAGTCAGTCTGACACTGGTGGTTGGAAAGTTAATGAAATCACTGCTGAAGGAAGGGACTGTGGAATATCATGAATTCAGTGGGTTACAAGACTCAAGACAGCATAGATTCATTTGGGGGGGGGGTCATGTCAAACGAATCTGATAGATTTCTTTGACTGGGTGTTCAAGGAATTAGATCAGGGTGGAGCAGTGGATGTATCCTACCTAGATTCCAGTAAGACTTTTGACAGTTCCACATAGGAGATTAGTACGCAAACTAGGTAGCTTAGGAGTTAGTCCAAAGGTGTAAACTGGGTAAGACATTGATTAGGGGATAGGTGACAGAGGGTGGTGGTAAATAGATTTCACTCTGAAGAAGAGATGATGACCAGAAGGGTGCCTCAGTGATCAGTGCTAGGACCAGTCCTCGTTAATGTCTTCATGAATGACATTGCAGAGGAGCTGGAAGGGAAGGTCTGCCTCTGCAGATGACACAAACAATCTGCAACAGGATGGACACTCTAGAGTGGAGGGGTTGGTGGAAAGGATGAGCAGAGACCGGAGAAAACTCAAGGGGTAGTCAGGGATATGGCAGCTGCGTTACAGTGCAAAATAATGCACTTAGGGCACAGAAACCCAGGTTGGGGGGGGGGATACAAAATGGGTCAAGTGGTATTAATGACCATCAAGCAGTAATAGGTGGCCAGACTGTGTGACACAGCTGAGAGGACTAGTGGGATGCTGGGGTATATAGGAAGGGCTATCAACAGGGAGGTGGTGTTACCCCCGTATAGATTGCTGGTAGGACCCCCCCCCCCGAGTAATGTGTGCAGTTATGGAGACCACACCTCTGAAGGACATAGAGTGGAGGTGGTCCAGAAGAGGGCAACTAAAAATATTTAGAGTCTGCAGAAAAAGCCCTATGACGAGAGACTAAAGGACCTCAATATGTACACCTTGGAAGACGGGAGGGACAGGGGGATATGATGGAGACCTTTAAATACCTCACGGGGGTAAATAAGATACAGGAGGGAAGTATTTTTCAGAAAAAAGCTCAAGAACAAGAGTGTGTGTTGTGAAGCTTTGAGGGGGGGTACATTCAGGGGAGATGTGAGGAGGTACTTCTTCACAGAAAGAGTGGATTCATGGAACAGCCTTCCAGCAGAGGTGGTGGGGTCCAAGAATGTATGGGCTAGGCATAGGGGAATCTTAATGCAAAGGATGGTAGGGAGAAAAGAGTCAGAGATCCAATAGGGTCTGTGGTGATACTGTAGGTGGGGAAAATGGGCGGACTTGATGGTCCAAACGAACCTTATCTACCATCAAATTCTATATTTCTGTTTCTGTGTTAGGAGGAAGATTGCTTCAGGAAAAATCGTCAAGTTCTTCAAGGTCTCTGCCTCCCCTACTGTTATCATCCCCCTATGCATTCAGCTTTGGAGGATGCTACCTTGGATACTTGTCACAGGCCAGCTCAGTTGCCAGCTGTCCCAAGAAAAGCTGAGAAACAGTATATGGCCCCTACAGCAAAGCCTTATTAATTAGCTTGAACAGACTCTGTGGTAATCTTGGTGGCTCATGATAGATCAAAGGCACCCAAGCATGAGTTCTCATCCTCCTGATAAGGAGTTAAGGAAACTGGATGTGATGGGGAAGAGGACTTTTTGCTTCTGTTTCCCTTGGCCTAAGGATTGCAGATTATCAGGCTTACATGATGAAATTACAAATTGCCTATGGAAGACTAAGGCCTCCCTGAATGATAAAATGCTGGACGGCCAAGGCAAGATATTGGACAAGCAGACTTATTGATGGACAGGAGGTTGGAAAGCACCTCTTCCTATCTGCTTATGATGCTTCAGACGCTCTAGCCAGAGCGGCTGCATCTTGGATTTGCCCTCCATTGCCACTCTTGACTGAGAGTGGCTGACTTTGCCTCAGATGTACAGCAGCACTAAATGCCCCCTTTCAGAGGGAAGCAGTTATTTGGCACGAATGTGGAACGTGCATTAAGAGATCTACAGTCCTCAAAAATGACACTGAGTTCGCTACACACTGCGAACCCAAAACCCTGAGAAAGGGGTTCTTTTCATAAACCCTATGCACGTCCAGGACGTGGTTCCCAAAGACCTCAGCCTTGCACTTCCCAAGCAGCAGCAAATCTGCCTCCCGGTGTACATGCCAGACTTACAAAAGGTCAGACCATTACCAGGACCCCCACCACCCCAGGCACTTTTTGACTCCCCTCCCTTTCCTCCAGCCTCACTGCCTCAGGAAGTCTTGGTGGGAAGCTGAATCTCCCTCTTCTTGCAAAGGTGGAGGGAGAAAACTACTGATGCCTGGATAATGGAGATAGTTCAGCAAGGACACGCCCTAGAGCTCTTTTCTGTTCCCGAAGTGAACCCACCCACATTGCCAAAAAAAGATATTCTCCGGGACATCTTACCATCTTGCGTGAGGAGGCTCAAACCCTCCTCCACAAGAGGACTGTACGACCTGTCCCTGTTTTGGAACGGAACCTGGGCTGTCATTCCCAATACTTTGTGGTCCCAAAATGGACTGGGATCTAGAAACATAGACTTTGACAGCAGATAAGGACTGCTTAGCCCACCCAGTCTGCCCATTTCCCTACCTGTTGGATAAGCTGCAGATCCTAGTTAACCAACAGCCTACTTCCTCCTACCCTCCACTAGAATTGCTTTATGTCTGTCCCATGCAGTCCTGAATTCTCACACTGTTTTTGACCCATCTAGGACCCACACTAGACCTTCTTGGACTGAATCTATTCATTGAATACAAAAGGTTTTTTGAATAGTCTCACTGCAGTCTCTGCTCACCCCTCTTATTAAAAGGGGAGTGGATGGTTGCTCTAGACATAAAGGACAATGCATACCTTCATATCAGAATCCATAGATCACATAAAAAATACCTGTGGTTTATGTTCCACGGCTCGCACTACCAGTTTTGTGTCTTGCCCTTTGGTTTGTGCTCTGCACTGTGTGTATTTACCAAAGTTTTTGCCACATTGGCTGCTGCCCTCCGCAGAGAGACCCTGTATGTCTTCTCTTACATAGACGACTGGCTGCTGAAAGTCCCATCTTGGGAGGACATAGTATACACATTATTTCAGACTTGACAGTCATTCAACCAGCTGGGTATCCTGGTCAACAAACCAAAATTTGTCCTTACTCCTTGGTAGCGGCTCCAATTCATAGGAGCTGTCCTGGTCATGGGACTGTATCTGGCATTCTGCCCTCTGACAGTTAGCTCAGGCTCAGCTGGTCTCCTCCACCAGCTATGTCTTGGCCAGATGCCTTCAAAGATTAATCAGCCTGATGGCAGATGCCATACTGACCATCCCACAGGCCACCTTCTATGAGGATCGCTTGATGGTTCCTCAGGGTGCACTGGGCCTGGCATTCAGACGAGTTGGAGTGTCTCATACAAGTGACTACTCCTCTCCATCACTCCCTTATCTGGTGGTTGGAGCGCTCAACCTAGAGATGGATTCCCTGTTCCTTCGACCACCCCCTTCCTGGTGATGACAGCAGACACCTCTGGTTTGGTTGGGATGCCCATCTTGGCCCCTTCAGAACTTGGGGCCAATGGACCCTGCTGGATACTGTTCTACACAGCAACACTCTGGAGAATGAGGGCTGTTCTGCATGGCCTACAGGCCTTCACTTCCCTCCTTTTGGGGAGTCAGCTGCTAATCCATACAGAGACAGTATTTTGGTGATGTACTACTACATCAACCGACAAGACTGAGTACATTCGTATCCTCTCTGCAGAGAGGCAATGAGAGTTTGGCACTCAGCAGTGAGCTGCAACATATTTATGTCAGCAGTGTTCCTGCCCAGTACCTGAACACACTTATGGATCATCTCAGATGATCCCGTGTACTCTGCCATGAATGGGAACTCTCAGACTCCATCGTGGACGACCACTTCGAAAATAGGGGTCAACCAGACTAGACCTGTTTGCATCTCCAGACTTCGCAAAACTCTCGTGTTTTTGCACACTCGTTCTGGGGCCTGGAGTTTTCTGGTGAGCCACATTGTCCTTCTCCTGGAAAGGAAGGTTTCAGAGGGTTGTAGTCAATCTATGGGCCAAACCAGCCTCTTTGATTCTGGTGGCCCTTTACTGGCACAAACAAATTCTGTTCCCTCTGCTCCAGCAATTGGCAGTGGACCCCCCACTGCAGACGAGTCTTCTGAAATAGGAGCAGGGTGCTCTGGTCACTCAGATCTGCAGTCCCTGCACCTCCACACCTGGCTGCTGAGGACATTGAGCTCTCCCACTTCGGGATCTCTCCGGAGGTTTCTCATGTCCTGTTGGTGGCTAGAAAGCCATCTACAAAGTACACTTATAAAAATAGAAATGTTTTACAGTTTGGTGCACTACTTATTCCCTGAATCTCAATACGTGTCCAGTTTCTAAAGTACTTGACTACCCCTTGTCATTGAAGGGCTCAGGACCGGGGTATTTCTCTATTAAGGTCCACCTGGCCACACTATTGGCTTTTCATGCCCTCACAGAAGGCAAGACAATGGTCCAAATAGAGGTTTCCCATAGATTCCTAAGCAGTATTCTACTCTTACACCCCCCTGGTCTTAGATCCAGTTCTGATGTTGGTCTTCATTTTGGTCCTAGAGACTCTGACTGCACCCTCCTCCGAGCCTGCTGCTTCTTGTGAGCTGTGCTTCCTCTCTTAGAAGACACTGTACCTAGTGGCATTGTCTGCTAGACACATTTCAGAGTTGCAGGCTCTCGTGGCAGACGCTCCATTTATTATTTTCCACAAGGATAGGGTTACATTACATATCAATCTTCATTTCCTTCTGAAGGTGATGTCTGAGAGAACACTAGATCACACTGTCGACCTTCCTGTTTAGTTTTTGTTCCCCCCACAGATAGTGGTGAACATTGTTTACATGTGCTGGACTTCTGTATGATATTGCTTTGGTGCTTGAGAATGTACCAAGGATTGTAGAAAATCCCCAAAACTGTTTGTAGCTTTTGCCTCCAGGATGGTGGGCTTCCTGCTTTCTAAATAAGGCCTGTCCACATGGTTGGCCAGTTGTATTATATTTCAATCCCAGAAGCGCAGTAAGAAGCTTCCAAGTCCTGTTCATGCTCATTCCACCCATGGGGTGGCTACCTCAGTGACTTGTTTCCACGGTGTGTTTGCTGCTGGCATGTGTACTGCTGCCACTTGGAGTTGTTGTTTATACATTTACTCAACTCTAAAGTCTGGACGTTGTGTTCTTGTTGACATGCTGTCTTTGGCCTCACTGCTCTCCAAGGCCTCCTTACTCAAGATTAAGTCCTGTCGTCCTCACTCTTAGATTGGTACTGCTTGGGAATTGTTCCATTATGTAACTTGGTGGAGGGAGATATCCTCAAAGAAGATAGAATAGTTACCTACTGTAACAGTGTATCTTCAAAGAATCTCCTTCATTGAGCCACAGCTCTTCCTCCCTCTTCCCCCCCCTTTAGGGTGATGGGTGAATATCTTGTCTGCTGTCACAAGCTAATTCTCCTGTGCTGCCTAATACGGCATCTACACTCAGATTTTCATATACTATCCTGTGTGCTCGGTGTGGTCCTGGTCGTTTCGGGCCCTGCTGGTCCAGTGATCATCTGAGCTTGTCTCTGGCAGGGAATTGAGGCATGCTGAGGATGTCCATGTTATGTAGGCGCCGGTGAGGTAAGTTGACGTGGGCTGCCCCAGTCAGCAAAAATTTCCTGGTTGTCCTGAAACCAATGGCTTACAGTTCCATGATGTGGCTCAATGGAGGAGATTCTCTTGAAGATCTATTGTTCATAGATTTAACAAAAGTGTTTGGTATGCTTGACCTTGCTTGATTACTGGAGAAATTGATATCCCTGGGCTTTTCTGAGCCTGCAGTATGCTGGCTCAGAAATTATTTAATGGACAGAATCCCAACTGGTCTTCCTGAATACCCATATTTCTGACTATTTACTACCATTGGAATACCTAAGGGATACATTTTAGGTCTGTTATTGTTTAGTATTTATCTGAACTCATTGCAAATCCCAAGTCATCTCACCAATTATCATCTCTACGCAGGTGACACTATTTTTTATGCTGCAGGATATTCTCTTCCTCAGACACAGGAAACCTTGCCATTATCTTTTAATGTACAGCAGAATTTCCTGTATCATCATAAACTGGTTTTGAACTCAAAAAAATCAAAAGAAATGTTGTTTGGAAATTATGTTAGTGATTCGGTATCCCATGGGAATCTTGGTATTGTCACTTATCTAGGGGTTAGACTTGAGCGAGTTTCATTGTACAAATATTTGGGATTAGGGATCGATGAGAGGTTCTGATGAGATGTTCTCATAGAACGGGTTATTAAGAACTTGCATAAAAAATTGGGCGTATTACATCGGGTAAAAAGTGACCTACATATAGAAGTTAGACGCAGGATTGTTGAGGTCTCCATACAACCTATTATTGATTATGGGGATATTATTTATTGAGGTGCTACAGGGACAGTCTTGTACAAATTAGACATTTTGTACAATAGATGTGCAAGATTTGGGCTAAATGCACAGTGGAATAGACATTGTTTATAGAGTACTAAACTGTATTAGGTTAGAGGATCACAGGAAACTGCATACTATAGATATGATGTACAAATCTTATAAAAACAGTTACCCAGTTATATTGCAGAAAAGCTGGCAATCAAGAAAGGTAGATAGAACTTGAGATCCTCAGAGGATACTGAATACTGCAATTGCTTAAGAAGGACCAATGTAGGTAGGGCATCATTTAATTATAGAGGGCCAGTCACCTGGAACTCCTTACCAATCCAACTTAGAAGTAGCACAAGTCCAGTATATTTTAGTAACATAAGGAATTGATTGACCCATTAAAGTTTTAAACCTCAGAGCTGTTACCCTGAATTTGGGATAGGGTAACTGATTTTTTTTTTTTTTTTTTTGGTAGAGTAGACCCAGCCTAAATGTATGTCAGAATGAATGCAATACATAATAGTTGTGAGTCATGTATATGATTGGAAAATGTACTATATTTTATCTGTTCTAATATGTAAACATGTATTATATGTATCTGCAACACAGAAAATGTTACTGCCTATGGTACCCATTGTAAATGAGCCATTTTGCTCAGTTGGGGTTTGACCATATTCATGTTTCTTGTCTTGATTAACATTAATACAATTTTTACTTACTTTTTACTTACTGAGTAATTATCCCCCCTCCCCCGAAGAAGAGCATTTGAAGAGCCTCAATCCCTGTTTTCCATGGATGGCCCCCTGGTGACCAAGGCTCATTCCTGGACCCTGGCCACCAGCATCGCAAGCCATAGCCGTATCGTTGCATTGGCAGGCTAGCCCAAAGACCCACCTCTAAAAGATTCTCCCTGCACTCATGTTGACAATCCTAGTAAAACTTTTTTTATACATAATAACCACTAACTATACTCCTGTAGGATTCTCATCTTCTCATTACTAGATTTTCTTTTCCCTCATTTAATTGCTTCAGCAAATGATTGTGTAGCCCATAGAGTGCTGTAACTGATTTTGTTTCTGAAGAATTAATCCTGAAATAGCCTCAACAGTCTGGGTGTCTCCTTAATCTGTTATAAAGCTATTTACTGAGTTGGAAGTGCTATAATGATGTTGATTATGTATGTTGTTCATGAGAATTACATGACTGATTGTCCTTTTTATCTTTCAGCTTTAACGTCTCCAAAACCAAACCTTATGGGCATTCCTGGTACAACTGTCCCCTCTCCTGACCTTCCAACATCTAGTATGCCAAATAAGCAAGCTTCCTCGCTAACCTCCCCAGCCATGGCACAGACTACCACATCAACACCACCCACGTCTCAGTCACAGCCGCAGGAGCAATGGAAAGACAAAGAAAGTGAGAAGGTGAGAGAGAAGGAGAAAGCTAAGGAAAATGCAAATTCTGTGTCGCAAACCAAAAAGGAGAAAGGTGAAGCCCCATCCAGCATGTCGGTGTCTCTGCCTGGCATGGAGTATGTGGTGGACCCTGCTCAGATTCAAGCGCTACAGGCTGCCTTGACATCCGATCCAGCTGCCCTTCTGACCAGCCAGTTCTTGCCCTATTTTGTGCCAGGCTTCTCCCCCTACTATGCTCCACAGCTTCCTGGAGCACTACAAGCTGGCTACCTTCAACCTATGTATGGAATGGAGGGTCTGTTTCCCTACAACCCTGCTTTGTCCCAGGCCCTGATGGGGCTGTCACCTGGTTCCTTGTTGCAGCAGTACCAGCAATACCAGCAAAGCTTACAGGAGGCCCTGCAGCAGCAACAAAGACAACTTCAACAGCAACACCAACAGCAGCAGCAGCAGCAACAACAACAAAAACAGCAGCAGCAGCAGCTGTCCAAAGTATGTCAAGCCCCAGTTCCCCAGCGGGCTGCTTCCCCAGACAAAGTTCCTGCCAAAGAGTCTTCACAACCACAAGAACAGAAAAACACACCCCACGAGTCGTCCCACCAGAAACCCCAAGAGCAGCAAGAAGTGGAAGGCAAAGGCCCAGACTCACTCTTTGATCCGTTCATTGTTCCAAAGGTGCAGCACAACCTGGTCTGCCGTAAGTGTCAGACAGTGTTCAGCGATGAAGAAACAGCTGTGAGTCATTTGAAGTCTATTTGCTTCTTCGGCCAGTCTGTGATGAACCTGCAAGAGATGGTGCTTCGCGTCCCTTCCGGCAGCAGTGGCACATACCACTGCCTGGCTTGTGAGACCAACCTGGGCGGGGACGAAGCTCTGAGTCAACATCTCGAGTCTCCCTTGCACAAACACAGAACAATCAAACGAGCAGCAAGAAACGCCAAAGAGCACGCTAGTTTATTACCTCACTCTGCCTGCTTCCCCAATCCTAACACCGCATCTACCTCGCAGCCTGCCGCTCACTTAAATGACAGCCCTCCTCCCCCCTCTTCCTCGTCCTCCTCTTCTTCCTCCTCAGTCTCCCCGCATGCCTCCATGAAGTCTTGGCCTCAAGTTGTCTCCCGGGCTTCAGTTGGGAAGCCGCCTTCTTTTCCTCCTCTCTCCTCATCTTCAACGGTTACCTCAAGTTCATGCGGCACCTCAGGGGTTCAGACCTCGATACCAACAGATGGCTATTCTGACGAGTCTGACACGGATCTTAGCCAAAAGTCAGACGGCCCGGGTAGCCCGGTGGAGGGTCCCGAAGACCCCAGCTGCCGTAAAGACAGTAATCTAACTGGTGTTGGAACGGATACCTTCAGATTGTAAGCTTTGAAGATGGACAATTAAAATGAATTTTAAAAAATATTAACAAACCAATTTCAAAAAATTAAAGACTAACTGCAATTCCAAAGCTTCTAACCAAAAATAAATAAATAAGATATTGAAGGTTGTTGTCCCATATAAATATGCTGGGCCTGGTTTTCTAAAACTGTTACATTAGTTGTTTGGAAGGTACTGTTAGTCTTGAAGAAGAGGAAGGGATTCTAAAGTCTTTGGAGTTTCAAACCTCTAACAAATTCCCTCTGTTCAGTAACGTCCTACGTTAATAGCACAGTAGAAGCCAGCATGTGGCGTATCGGACAATAACCTGATCTGTTACAGTTTTCAATTTCTTGCTATCTTAGCGTTCAGAAACCAATGGCTTGCTAAAAATGTAATGTCTTTTTATTCTCAGGTCAAAAGCTCACCCTTTGTTCTGTTTCCAGAATCATTGTTTTTTTATATATATATATTTTTTGTTCCAGATGAGAAAAAAAGTGTGCTTTTTTATTTAAATGGGCAGAAAGTATTCAAAAGATAAAAGAAAATGTGAACACTGCATAGCTTTTTGGGGATTTCCGAAATGGTGAGCTCTTCTGTAGAACATGTTCTGAGGGCAGAATTAAGCACTCCATCCCACTTCAAATCACAAAGAGTGTTGAAGACTTGTAGCTAAAAAAAATGTTTTTTTAAAAAAAAAAACTAACTTTCTGTATTTATGATAGATATGAACATTTTTGGTGTTGAGTAGATTGTTGCATTGGGAAATGAATTTAAAACAGTATGGTAGATTAAAAACGAAACCTTTGTGTACATTTTAGCTTTTGTATTGTCCGGCTGAAGGCTCTTCATTTTAACGTTGTCTTGGTCTTTCCTGTAGGGTAGATTTGAATCCATAAACTGGTCGAGGCTTTCTCCCCTCTTAGACTACCCTTCTATTCCTTCTCTCCCCAAGTCATCACCACCAGATCTACAATTTTGAATCCCCCAAGTGTTCACCTTTGTCCATTTTTAGATGTATCTCCTTTGCTTTTATAGGAAACTAAAATAATAACTACTTTAAAGTTGTTTATGGTCAATAGAATCCTCACCAGATTTGTTTTTGCCTGGGGGGGCGGGTGATGAGAGTTAAAAAAACATTAGAGCTACGTCTCTTACCCCATGCACTTATCTCTCTCTGTTTCTCTCTCTCTCTCTCTCTCTCATTTAGTAGGTGCTGAAGGGAACATTTGTTTCCCAAGGAGGCAGGCATTTTATTCTGTTTGTGTGTAGTGTGGCGATGAGTCTCTTCTCTTTCTGTTACCTCCCCCCCCCATTTACCTTTTGCTTGTTTGGTGGTTGTTTGTTTTCTGTCTTAGGGAAAAAGAAAATTCATGCTTTAAATAAAATCCAAAGACATACACTTTCACCGTTGGTGCATAAAGAGGAAAAATAAAAAGAGGCATCTTTATACTTGAGAAGTTCTTTCTGAATGAATAATGAGATATAAATCACACAGCAACAGTTGAATACAACTCAGCAGTTTCTGAGCTGTTCTCTTTGCTGCTTCTGTTAGCCAAGAGGCAGTTAGGAAAAAAAATACCAAAAAAAAGTTATATTTTTTACTTCAAAGATTTTGTCTTTGTGCTGTGGAGTAGGTACGGGGGCAGCAGCCACTGCGGAGAAGTTAGTTACAGTAAAAGTTTGTTTTTTTCCCCCTTATTAACAGTCTTTGTTCTCCAGGCGCTTGTGTTATGTTCTTGATCTTCATATCCCTGCTTATGTCACTCTCCTCTCTACAAATGGTTTTAAGGTATGAACTCCGAGAGATGAACCTTTGCTGCTATGGTAGTTTCTTTTATTTTGTTTTTATTTTGTTAAGAAAACAAATAGATGCATTTGCTTCCTTCGCTGTTTGAGCTAAAGCTTTAAACGAAATTAGTTCCTCCCCACTTCAGCTCATGATCCCTTCCTCCTTTCGTTTTTTATTATTCTGTTGCAAAAGGAACTTTAGAAGACTGTGAATCCATGTTCCATAGTTAAATTTTTGGCTGAATATATATATATTATATATATATATATCTCCACATGCGTATATATCTAATTTTGTTTGCATACCAGTGATGAAAGCCAATAAAATAATGTGCAAGACTCCAAAGCATTCCAAAAAAATATCAAGGTGGAGTCCGCAGCAGGGACTGGTTATCGTTTATTTGATTTCTTTTGTTATTCTTGTTGTTCTTGTTGTCGTTTTCGAATTAGAGAGTCGATTACGAGCTGGTGTACATATTCCTAATTAGGCTTATGCACAGTGCAAATTTTCTTAATATTATTAATAATGGTAATAATAATAATAATACCATGCAAATAGTATCAGTATCCAGTTCTAGAAGAAGGTGTCCAAGAAAAGGAATTTATATCTAAAAGAACAGAGTTGCTATCTCAATGGATACACTGCTTATGTATTACAAACAAAATTGTGAGTGACAGCCCACCCAACCCCCACTAAGATGAACATTTCTTTGGTTTCAGAAGATGTACAGTTTCTTTACATTATATTTTCATGATTTTGCTTTGTTTATAATTCTATGAAATATATTTTATTTTGGCATTTAACTGTTAATTTGTATGTTAGGACGTGGCTGTATCATATACCCGTTATTTTTCTTCATATTAACTACTAACATTTTTAACACTAGAGACGACCTTTGTATTTAAAATATCAGTTTGTTTAATTATATCTTCACTTCATGAACATGGACTTCTGGTGCAAAGCATTTTATTAAATATTCTCCTTAAATCTTTATTGTATCATGGTTTCCAAAACCTCTGGTCTGGATTCTTGTTTTCTTTCTTTTTTTTTTTTTATATGTTTCATTTGCAAAGACTTTGTAACATTTCTTGGGTCCAGAAACCCAGACAAATCTCACTTCTCAACACAGCGAGATTGGACAGCTGTATAACAGACTGGACATTGTCCTCCTCCTTAAGGCACCAAACTGAATCATAGAGCTGGATTTTAAAAAGAAATTAAAAAAAAAAAGCACTGAGCATTTTTTTACAAATTATTTAAAATATATGAATGTGGCCAAAGTTTTAAGCAGTTGAGAATAAAATGGATGCCACATTAAGTTCCTTATTTTACTGTGGCATGAAGACTTAAAAGGAGAGACACATTCACCCACGTCAGAATACTTGATGATCACGGATTTTTATAAAAGAGGAATTGTTGCTAAGGATGATGCCCACTGTGAAAAACAAAACAAAAAACATTGACTTTTTTTGGGCAACTTTTGGGAAAAAAAGTTACACTGAGGTGAAAGAGGTATACAGCCTTGCAATGTACAAAAAAAGAGCAAGTTAAACCAAAAATGATGTTGTAGATGTTTTTTCTATAATGTAGTCTTGTTAGCTTTTTTTGTTACGGTAACAATGATGAAGATTTCAGACTGTACCAAAATACATGGATACTAACAAAAAAAACACATGGAACTTTCAAACTTTACAAAAAAAAAGAAAATTTGTCACAAAACTTTGTTGTCATAGTTAAGTTGATTGTAGACGGTAATTGAATATACTCCTTTGAAAATATTTCATCAAAGTATGTTTCTTGCTCATTGTGATACATTAAAAAAAAAAAGTATGAGCAAAACCGTTGTCATGGTCTTTGTCTCATGTCTCTTGCCATTAAGTGACGGGGGCAGCTGCAAAAGTACATCCCATTCAACATACCCTTGCTCCATCAGGAATATAGTAGCAATTGTCTGAATGGATCTCGTTTCCTGGGAAGGGGACATTCAGCAAAAGGATAGCAGAGCTTTCCCATAGAGCTCAGGAGGAGGCTGGAGCACCAAATCCCACAGTGGTATCACAAATATCTAATAGAAGGGGACTGCTAACTCTAGCGAATCCATTGCGTGAACCGCAGCGATCTTTGATTAATAAATTAATAACATTTTCTTAGACACATTTTTAGTGGGAGAGGATGATGCTGCATATATGTAAACTCTCATTTATTGCTCCACTCTAAGGTGGCTGCTAGTTCCTACATCGGGACCGAACCGAATGTCACATGGCCATCACTCCAGTATTTTTCTAACCTCTATGACTGGTGTGCTGGAGGCAAGTGTCCCTCTCAGTTGAGTTGAAGAACATCCTGGATAAGGGAACAAAGTCATTTTGCCATTGATGGGATTAAAGGGTAAAAACTGTATTTTATTTATTCTTTGGTACAGAATTAGCATTCCATAAATTTATTTAACGTAAGATAGATTTTCCACTGTGGTGTCATGTTTCAAAGGACCCATAACATGGCCATTGAGTGTAATACTGCCACCAAGTACAACACTGGTTCCTAGCCTTTCTGTGTGGTCCGTATGACTCATTTTGAATGTTATAAGAAAGGTGTTGGATAGCAGCAGGGAGAAGAAAAATAAAGCATTTGATTATCAAGGAGCTGCTAGGGGACAGAGTTAGCTGTACTATTATACACATGAGCAGTAACAAACAACAGGGTGTATGTTAAAGTATTACAATAATTTGTGACCCCTTAAAAAGATTGGATGTCGACTCCTGACAAAATGTCGTAATAACCCACTGAATTCGGTAATAACCCAATAGAGAGTTATTACAGCGTTTTCTTCCTTGTGCTGTCACTTCACTGAAGCGGGAAAGAAAGCACACAGATACAGCTTACAGTTGTTGTCTCTGTTGAAACCTTGCACCAGTTATTATAAAAATAATGTCTATGCAAGATTTTGTTTATGAGGACTTTTCACACACCCTCGGTGTGTTAAACATCCTAACAACACACACCTGCACAGGCATTATTCTCTATTTGAAGCATACCCCAAGGTTGTGAGGCATGAAGCAGAGAAACACCCTTGGGAAGTGCATTAAAATGCTTTAGTGAGCATCCTGGAGTGTGTTTTGCACTTATAAAATAGCTCACCGTATAAAACAGTTAACCATAACAAAAAATCAGCATTCTGGGTGTGCATTAAAGCATTTTGCAACATGTAAAAAGAACAAAGCATCCTGACTGGCTAAAAGAGCAGTACAGGAGTGTAATTATCTGGCAATTATTACACTCCTGTACTTTTTTAGCCTGTACACCAGTTCAGCAACAATATCACCAAGTGTCTCACGCTGCAACTGCCAGCTCCAAAACTGTTGTCCCACAAGGGACTTTTTTTCTTCTCCTTAGGAAAACACTTTGAAACAATGTTTTTCAACTTAAAACCATTAAACTGCTTTTTTATTTTCAGGTGTTTAGGTAGGATGCATGTTGTAAGTACAGTTAAGAGCCTTCTGGGATTTGTAATTATGGTGAATGCACTTTGCTGTCAGATGTTTAAAGGCACTCCGTGCAAGTGCCTCCTGCTTAACAACACCATTGAGTCATGCAATTATTTCCCCACAATTACACACACTATGACATGTTTCGGACAGTTGTATCTGTGGATTTTCCATTACTATTTTATAAATAAATAATTACATAGATGTAGTCTTTGAGGACGTAAGCAAGCTTTTTTGTGAGGACTTTAGATGCCTAGGTAACCATTGTGTTTGATTTTTTGTTTCTTACCTTTTCATCATTGTATTTTTATTTTGCCAACTACAGTACTAGTAAAAAAGAATGCAATGAGATCCTTGTATTATGAAGTCAGAAATTCTTTATTGGCAAGGCTGGTAGTGTATTTCAGTGGGAAACTGCAAATCTATTTTCAGATTTGTATAGCAGAATAACACTTTCTACCACCAAAATATTATAGATTTAATAAAAATACATGGTTTTCATAACCTGTGATCTTTTTTTTTTTGATTTAACAGGTGATATTTTCTTCCAAACCAGCTTTTGCTTGATAAGAAGAAAATAAAAGTCAATAACTGTTAAAAAAAATTGTAAATTTGGACTGGAGGTTTGTGTATTTGACCCAGACAGTGCCTCAGATGGTGGAAACTGGTTTCCTCTGACTGTCTTCAGAGCACAGAACACCAGGCTGTATAAGGCTGGGTCAGGTGAGGCTTATATCATAGGTATTGGGTTCAACTGCTTTATTTTTCTCTGACTGAGATTGTTTTTTGCAGGGTATATTCTCTGTTAAATTGTGCAAGTTGTCTTGCTGAAAGGAAGATCTCACTTCGAGATAGAGCTTTGCAGCACGTAATAACCATTAGGACTATGCTGCCAGGCACTAGGACCCCACGGAAAAAAGATTCTAGTTAGCAGTCCAAGGTGGGGGACTGCCCCCCTGATGTTGGCACCACCCCCAACATCACCAATAGTATAAAGGGGTGGTCCTCCAGCACCACCTCAGTTTTTTTTCCCCGCTGTCGGTCCATACATCTCGGCTCCACGGACTCCTCCTGCTTCCAGTTGACCGCCATTTTTGTGCTTTGCGCAATCATTTTTTCATTGAACTACTGAATTTGTCGTGTATGTCTACCCAGCCAAATTCATCCACAGAGCGGCGGAAATTGAAGTGCATGTGCAGCAAGCAAATCCCAGTAAAAGATGGCCATTCGGCCTGCCTTCAGTGCCTAGGCACTCACCATAAGCTGGACGCCTGCCCGCATTGCCTCTGCTTCAACAGGAGGACTCGCTTTCACTGCCTGAAGACCTTAAAAGCATACCTCCTTGAACAACAAGTGGCCGCTATGCAGAAGACCCACATGGGGCACAGCTCGTCTTCCTCCTCCACCAAGGATTCCTTCCCCAGAGTGAAGAAATCGAGTGGGAAGCACCATCATTGGGACAAGGACAGGTCCAGGTCAAAATCCCATCCCAGGTCTCCACATAAGGCTTCCAAAAGTTCTGCCTCCGGCGCGAGGTCAGACTCGGCCTCTCCGGTTTCCCTGGCTTTCCCAGGGTTACCATCAAGGAAGCTCCCCACCTTCACTCAGACGTCCATCAGGGAGTCTTCTGGGCTAGGGCCTTCCCAGGCCCCCATTTCCCTGGCTATGAGGCCCCACAAGCTTACACTAGGGTCTCAGCCAGTAGGATAAGCCCATTCTTTGGGCGACAGGTTGAAGCTTGCCATCAGCAAGCCCGTGGCCTCTGGGTCATTGGACAGGATGACAGGGTCCAGCGACACCAAGAGGCATCAGGAACACAAGTGCCATAAGAAACCATGCTCGCCTTCCAAACAGTTGTCGGCTGGGGCTTCGGACCGACGTCAGTCCTCAGTGCCCCTTGACTGCACTACAGAGCCAGACCAGATGACACCCTCCAAGCCACTGTCTGATCCACAGGACTCTGAAAAGGGTCTGACTTCAGACCTGATGTCTGGGGACCTGATGCCTGCCTCCAAGGGAACCATGGACCAGGCATCACCCCCTCCGCCACTACCTCCCCCTTGGGAGCTTGACGACCAGATGCCAGGGCACCCGATGCCAGGGGATGGCATACCACCAGACCTGACATCCAATACAGTGGCACCGTTGGACCTGACGATGGGGGACTGTACCACAGGGTCTGACCCTAGGCCCCTCGGGCGTCCCTACCCTGAAGCCAGAATCCCAGCCGGGCCCCATCGTCATTTTGGCTGTGGTCAGTGCTCTTTTCACGAGCTGTTGGAATACTATCAAAGAGAACCTTTTGCCCAGACCACCGGAGCCACAACCCACCTCCACAGGGATCCCTGTCCTGGCTCCGCCTAGGCATTCAACTCCTACACGTAGATTGCCTTCACCACCCTGGACACCAGCCCACCCGGCTCCAGGGGGTGATGGACAGGAGTCTCCCAAACGATGGCAGCATGGTCATCACCCATCGTCCAGATCCTCTTCTAGACTCTGGAGACGTTCTAGGGGACACCGGTCTGCATCCTCAGAGGAATCCAACAGAGGTTTCCTCCTCCTACGATTCATTAGAAGATGACTTGTCTCTTCCATTCCTGGACCTATGGAGGGATCCCCCAAGATCTCCGGATGATCCCTCCTTCCTAGATGTGATGAGACACATTCAGTTCCTTAACCAGTGGGAGATGGAGGATTTAGATCCAGAGCGACACCACCTTGCAAAATTCTTAGGGGCCACTGACCCGAAACCATTAGTCATTCCACCATTAGTGGAGCCCTTCCAGGACGTTATGAAAGTAGCCTGGAGACACCCTTCTATGACTTCGGTGGTTCCTAAGAAGGCTTACTGCTTATATAGGACCCGAGGGAGGAACCACATTTCAGTGAACAACCCAAAGCGGATTCAATGATTCTCACGGCCGTTCATGGGAGTACTCAACAGTCGAAACATATGAGCTCCCAACCACTGGATAAGGAGTCCAGGAAGATGGACCATTTTGGCCAGAAGATGTACTCTTCGGTCACTAGCACCGTCCAGTCACTAACTTGACTTCTACTGTGGTGGATCATGTTAAGCATATGTCTTATATTTTTGGAGGCAGTATCGCGCAGTGGTTTAAGGCTCTGAGCTGCAAATCTGGAGACCTGGGTTTGAATCCCACAGCTCCCTCTTGCATACTGTGTGACCCTGAGCAAGTAACTAAACTTCCCTGTGCTCCCAGGTCACAACTGTACACAAGCTTTCAGCTTAGTATGCCACTCCTGGTTAAACAATTGAAAAATAAAAATAATTTTTTTCTGGCGCACATGGTGATGTGTCAGAAATCTCTCTGGAACAAGGCCATGGATCTGGTTCGGTCACAACCTGACTCCCGTAACAAGAGAGAGCTCTTAACCGTTCTCCATTCTGGTGCTGATGTTGGCAAGCGCATCCTCAGGTGCTCATACGACTCGTCAGACACTGCCACTAGAGCAACTGCCACAGGGATATGCCTATGGCGCCACTCCTGGTTGAGGGTCTCAGGCTTCGGCCAGGATTTGCAGGATGCTATCCTGGATGCCCCTATCAAAGGACCAGTTCTTTTTGGTCAAGAGGCTGAAAAGATAATCACTGGCCTGCAGGACTCAGAAAAAGGAGTTTCTGAGGTCCACAAATTGTATAAGTCAGAGCCAACCCCATCCAGGTATTGTTCCTTTCGCAGGCAACAAGGCCAGTAGGGTAGATGACAACAGCAAAGAAGGGGTTACAAGAGGAAAGGAACCCCCCTGTCCTCAGGGGCACAGGGACCTAAGAATGCCAAAAATGCCAGAGCTTCCTTGCCCACTCCAATAATCTCTGCATGACTCCCTGCCCGCTCTCCCTCCTCTGGCGGAGCGACAGGGAGAGGCAGTAGGAGGGCAATTCTCTCTTTAACTCAGACGTTGGTTCAATATCACTGTGGATCAGTGGGTACTCCAGATTACAGAAATGGGTTGTGCACTGGAGTTTACTCAAATTCCTCCAAACAACCCACCAATCCCCACCCATTGGTCCCCATCCCAAGCTGGCCTCATCCGGGCTGAAATCCAAGCCCCCCTGAGCAAGAAGGTGATCCAGGCAGTTCCACCAAGTCAAAGAGGAAGGGGATATTACTCCCACTTCTTCCTAGTCCCAAAAAAGACAGGGGACCTTCGTCCCATCCTGGATCTCAGTCAGCTGAATGGTTTCATTGAATACAAAAGGTTCAGGATGGTGACACTGCTGGGATTGCTGCCCATGCTTTGCCAAGGGGACTGGCTCTGCCTCCTGGACATGCAGGATGCATATGCACATCAAAATCCTGCTGACCCACAGAAAATACCTTCGCTTTACCTTCCAGAAAGAGCACTACCAGTTCTGGGCGTTGCAGTTTGGTCTTTCCTCTGCACCTCGGGTGTTCACCAAGTGCCTGGCAGTGGTGGCAGCAGCTCTCAGCAGGCAGGGACATTATATCTATCCCTTCCTTGATGACTGGCTCTTGACAGCTTCCACAAGGGAACAGCTGTGTCACACATTAGAAAGTGCCTTCCCACTGTTCCAAGACCTAGGGGTTACCTTGAATCTTCCCAAGTCATCCCTCTGGCCCAGGCAAAGATTACAATACATAGGGACCATATTGGACACTGTCCAGGGAAGAGCCTTTCTCCCCTCAGACAGGGCAGATCAACTAAGAGTTCTGGCTCTGAGGGTAATTTCTACAAACCAGACTCCAACCAGAATGGTTCTACAACTGCTAGGCCATATGGCAACTGCCATTGTGACAGTACCCTTAGCTCGTCTACACATGAGGGTTCTCCAATGGAACCTCAGGGTACAGTGGGACCAGTGTTTGGATGATCTCGAGCAGCCAGTCTGGATCTCCAAGGCAGTGCATCAGACTTTGGAGTGGTGGCTCACCCCCTCCCGGCTAAAGTCCAGAGCTCCCTTTCGAAATCCCAGTCCTCTGCAGATCCTGACATGGAAGCCTCAGGACTAGGGTGGGGTGCATATTTCAAAGACCATCAGACAAGAAGGATGTGGACTCCATTGGAATGCGACCTCCACATCAGTGTGCTGGAGATGAGAGCCATTCTGTATGCCTTACAGGTGTTCCAGATGGTCCTTCTTCCAGTCCCCTTACTGATCCAGACAGACAACATGCTGGTGGTCTTCTACATCAACAAGCAAGGAGGCACATGCCATTATTCCCTTTGCAGAGAAGTCATGAGAGTCTGGTACTGGGCAGTGGAGCGCAACCAGGAACTCACAGTGGTTCATGTTTCAGGAGTACAAAACAACCTAGCCGACAGCCTCATATGCTCTCTGTCTCACGCTCATGAGTGGGAGCTACTACAGGACGTAGTAGATGGCCTTTTCGAAAGATGGGGACTTCCAGAACTGGACCTCTTTGCATCCCCACTCAATGCCAAACTGCCCAATTTCTGCTCGCTAGATCCAGGGCCTGGAGTTTTTTGACAAGACGTGTTGTCCCTCTCTTGGACAGGGAGGTTTCTTTATGCCTTCCCTCCTTTCCCACTGCTTCAGAGAGTACTTCGCAAGCTACAAGGGGAACGAGTTGTCATGATTCTCATAGCACCATTCTGGCCTCGACAGATTTGGTTCCCGTTGCTCCAGTAATTGACAACGGAACCTCCAGTTCCTCTACCCCTGTCTCCTCGCTTGCTCTCCCAGAAGTGAGGTACTTTGGTATACCCAAATCTCCAGTCTCTGCAACTGCAGACTCAGTCAGTGTCAGGTACGGTGTATCCACAGGGATGGTGGAGGTCCTAATGGCCACGAGGAAATCCTCGACAAGGGCCATATACGCCATGAAATGGAAGTGCTTCTGCTTATGGGCTTCATCCCATCACTTGGATCCGTTCACATGTCCAATGAATTAGGTCCTGGAGTATCTCCTTTCCCTGTCCAATGCAGGCATTGGCTATTCATCCATAATGGTACACCTTTCTGCACTGTCAGCTTATCATGTACCAGTGTATGGCAGGACCCTGGCACAAATGGACCTGTCCCGCACCTTTTTGCGTGGCACAGTGCACATTAAGTCACCCATGCAGGGCCCTATTCCCCCAAGGGATCTCTTATTCATGTTAGAAAAACTTACGTTGCCTCCTTTTGAGCCAGCCGCAAGTTGCAAGCTATGCTTCCTGTCTTGGAAAATCTTTTTAGTTGCCATTACTCCAGCCTGGAAGATTTCCAAGCTTCAGGCTCTGATGTGTAAAGAGCGTTATTTGAATTTTCACAGGGACAGCGTATCCCTGCGTACTAATCCTAAGTTTCTCCCAAAGGTGGTGTCCGAGTTCACTCTTAACCAGGACATTCATCTCCCAGTTTATTACCCAGAGTATTCAAATTAAGGGGAAGCCTTGTTGCATACTTTAGATGTTCACAGAATTCTTTGTTTTTACATAGACCGTACTTGATCTTCAAGGAAGAAAGATCAGTTGTTTGTGTCTTTTGCCCAGAGAATGTTAGGGGTGAGAGTGACTAAGCAGACATTGTCCAAATGGTTGGTCAATTATATAGTTTTCTGCTATCAAAAGTATGACAAACCTTTACCAGGACCGGTTAAAGGTCACTCCACTAGGGGTGTTGCCACTTCCTTTGCATTCCTACAAAATGTCTTGGCAGCTGATCTCTGTGCAGCTGCCACTTGGAGTTCCATCCATACCTTCATTAAACACTACAGTTTGGACATTGCTTCCAGGAGGAGGGCTGGCTTTGGCCTTGCCATCCTCCAGCGACTGCTCTCTTAAGAGCACTGGTGGTTTCCTTTCTTTCTATAACCACCACTCATCTGACCTGGATTGTATCCTTGTACTGCTTGGGACTCAGTCCTAATGGTTATTACCTGCTGCAAGAGCGCTATCTCGAAGTGAGATAGTTCAGTTATGGAAGAACTTACTGTAATAGTAGATCTATGAGAAGAGCTCTTTGAAGCAGGTATGCTTTCCCTCCCACCTTCCCCCATGGTTATATAAATGTTCTTCTTTCTGGGGGATGTTAGACCTCCTCAGTTCCCCATCCTTTATGCTAGCCATGTCTCCAGCGGGCGAACTGAAGTAGTGCCAGAGGACCGCCCCTTTATACCATTGGTGACATTGGGTCGGTGGTCCCCCGCCTTGGACTGCTAGCTAGAATTTTTTTCTGTGGGGTCCTAGTGCCTGGTGGCATAGTTCTAATAGTTATTACCTGCTGCAAGAGCTCTTCTTGAAGATCTACTGTTACGGTAAGCTCTTTACATAACTAGTGTCAGCACTCACCAGGGTGGTTTGGTCAGAGCTGTATCTGATTGTTTCTAGAGGGCACAGGCTTGGTCCCACCCACCACGCCCCTCACCTTCCCACCCCAAGGGTGTCATTTCATTTATACCAGGTTCTGACATCACTTCTCCAAGAGGGCAGGGGGCATACAACTGTCATATACTTAGCCCAGCACACTGTATAGAGGGTAAATGCACACACAAACAAAAAATATATATATATATATATTAAACAGGAAGGGAGAGAGACATAGGGGGAGTGGTGCAGTGCACTGGCTGTGGGGCAGCAGTCTTCCAGGAGACATTCTGGAGGCTGTGATGCTGCCCTATTTGCAGGCAATTCTGTGCTCTGAAGGAGGAGGTTGCCTTTCTCCAGGCTGACCTGGCAAGGAATAGGGAAACCTCCCCCACCCAGGAAACACCAGGGTTACCTCTGCTGCCTCAGAGGGTGCCAAGAAACAGGAGTGGTTGGACCACGGTGGGCTCAGGGAGGGTGAGTTTGGTGGAACAGAGGTGCATCCCTCCAGTTGTACCTCTCCATAATTCATACTCCATTCTGGTGGAGCATGGTTCCTCTGTGGAGGCACCCACAGTGGAGACCAAGGATATTGCTAGGAACCTCCACAAGGGAGACCCACAGGAGGGTGGCATGGAACACCACAGGGGAAAGGAAGCAGCTCCTGGTGGGGGATTCAGTTAGCGGGTAGAACTGGGGGATGGAAGGGAGAGGGAGGTAAGGTGCCTGCTCGGTGCCATGGCTTGGAGGGACAGCAAGCAAATCCTCAGGATTGCAGGAGTGGCTGCACGGGAGAGGGAGCTGGATGTCATTATCCACCTAGGGACAAATGACCTAGCTGGGCATGGGATCAGAGCAGTGCAGGAGGAGTTTGTGGAGTTGTGGAGGGGCCTTAGACAAGTAGCTTGCACGGTAACCTTCTCGGAGGTGCTGCCTGTCTATGGCATGGGTGAGGCTAGGGTACTCTGCACCACGCGATTCAATGAATGGTTGAAAAACTGATGTGGAGCACAGGGTGTTGGCTTCATTGGGGACTGGGGGTCCACCTGGAGGGATACAGGCCTATATTGGCACGATGGTCTGCATCTGTCCGGGAGGGGAATCAGGCTCCTAGGTGATAGGTTTAAATGCTTCATTGGCAAGCTTTTAAACTAGCCAAAGGAGGGAGGCACTGATAAAAAACAAGGAATTCCCAGCCTCTCCCCACAAAACAGGGTAGTTAGCAAGGTAAACACCAAGGTAGAGAGACCAATAGGGAGCAGGAGAGGGGTAAATGGAGAAAAAGGCAAAGGCAGTAAGGGCAGAGATGGGGCTAAAAGGGGTAAGGTCATCAAAAAATGGAGGGCAGTGAGTACCGACGCATGTAGTCTGGGTAACAAGCTTCCTGAACTAGTGGCTTTGATGGAAGAGGTACACCTGGATATCGTGGCAGTCACAGAAGCATGGTACACAAAGAACCATGACTGGGATGTCAACATACTAGGGCACACAATCTGCAAGAGGGACAGGGAGGGTAAAAGAGGAGGAGGAGTAGCTCTCTATGGAACAAGTGACCACCAAACAGTGTGGTGCACCATAAAGGCACCCGTAGAGTCAAGCCATACAAAAGCAAGGGTACTGGACTTTAGAAAGGCTGACTTTGGCAAAATGGGCGAGTGCCTAATCCTTTGTGTGACGCAAATAAAACAGTAAAAAAATCACTATGGTTCTCAAAAGAAGTGGCGGGGAAGGTTAGGGAGAAAAAGATAGCATTCAGGAAGTATAAGGAATCACAAAAGGAGCAGGACAGAGAACTGTATCAGTTAAAGCAGAAAGGAGCAGGGAAGGCAGTCAGAATAGCGAAGGCTCAAACCGAGGAAAAGATAGCCAACTCAGTTAAGAAGTGGGTTAAAACTTTTTATAGATACATTAAGGAGTGAAGAATGACCAAAGGAGGGATAGTGAGGCTTAATAAAGGAGAGGACAGGTGGTCAGAGGGTGACAGTGAAAAGGCAGAGATACTGAACGAATGCTTTTGCTCAGTATTCACAAAAGAAGAAGAGGGGGAGGTGCCTAAACCAAAGAATAGAAGTACTCTGGACGGGGGGCGGGGTCGATACCAGTCCATTCACAGAAGAAATGGCCCTGAAAGAACTCCTAAAACTCAAGGTAGACAAAGCAATGGGGCCTGATGGGATTCACCCCAGAATTCTAAAAGAATTAAGGGGAGAACTAGTGACACTACTGACTACTCTTTTTAACAAATCATGGGAGGATGGTGTGGTACCTGAGGACTGGAGAAGGACAGATGTGATTCCCCTTCACAAAAGTGGGAGTAAGGCAGAGTCTGGAAACCACAGACCTGTTAGTTTGATCTTTGTGGTAGGGAAAATGATGAAAGAAAGAATTGTTGAATACCTAGAGGCCAGTGTGGCACAGCACTCAAGGCAGCATGGATTCACAGTGGGAAGGTCATGTCAGTTGAATCTGATAGATTTCTTTGACTGGGTGACCAAAGTAGTAGAGTAGAGACCAGGAAGGGACTGTGGATATGGCCTACCTAGACTTTAGCAAGGCATTTGACACAGTCCGACACAAAAGATTAATAAATAAGTTAGCCAGCCTGGGTAGCAAATTGGCTGGACAACAGGATGCAGAGGGTAATAGTAAACGGAGTACACTCTGAAGAAAGGGGGTTACTAGTGGGGTACCACAGGGTTCAGTACTGGGACCGGTTCTCTTTAATGTCTTTATAGGTGACATTGCGGAGGGGCTGGAAGGAAAAGAATGCCTCTTTGCAGATGCCACAAAGATCTGAAACGGCTGATACACAAGGGGGGTGGAAAGGATGAGAAGGAACTTGGCAAGGTTGGAGAAATGGTCAAAAGTATGGTAGCTTAGATTCAGTGCAAAGTAATGCATCTGGGAAACAAAAACCCAGGGGAAGAGTACACAATGAGGAGTGAGGTACTAACAACTACAGAAATGGAAAGGGACCTGCGGGTAGTCATATCAGATGACCTTAAGGTAGACAAGCAATGTGAGAAGGTGGTAAGGAGGGCTGGGGGGATACTGAGATGCATAGGGAGAGGCAGCAACAGTAGAAAACAGGAAGTTGTTATCCCTCTGTACAGACAGTTGGTGAGACCTCATCTGGAGTACTGCGTGCAGTTCTGGAGACCTCATCTCTGCAAGGACATAGATGGGATGGAAGCAGTCCAGTGGAGGGCAACTAAAATGGTGCAGGGTCTGCACCAGAAGCCATACGAAGAAAGAATAAAAGAATATGTATACCCTTGAGGAAACGAAGGGGGGAGGGACATGATAGAAACTTTCAAGTACCTCAGGGGAATCAATGAAGTCCAAGAGGGTAGCATCTTTGAGAAAAAGAGATGTGCTAGAACAAGGCGGCACAATTTGAAGATAGAGGGGGACAGCTCAGGGGCAACGTGAGGAAGTATTTGTTCATGGAGAGGGTGGTGGATGCATGGAACGGCCTTCCTGAGGAGGTTGTGGGGTCAAAAATAGTGCAGGAATTCAAGAATGCATGGGACAGACATAAGGCAATTATAGTGGGGGGGTAGGAAGAAGAAGTAGGCTGTTAGTTAACTAGGATCTGCAGCTTATCCAATAGGTAGGGGAAATGGGCAGAGTAGGTGGGCCAAGCAGTCCTTATCTGCCATCAAAGTCTGTTTCTATATAAAAGGCAAAGTTTGTTGCTGGAAGAAGTTTCTATTTCTTTTCAAAAAGATAGAAAATTGTCTTTAGATCTTCTAGGAGCCAACCTCTTGAACAGGCCATAACAAATGGGATATCAGCCGCAGGAGTCACATCCTCAGGATGACTTTTCAGCAGTCGACCCAGGGGCCTCCCCTTCCTGTGCGCATCATGTGGTGTGCTTTAGCACATATAAAAAGGGGAGGTCCCTGATACTCCTCAGTTCTTTTCAACCGTGACCGAGGAAGCATCACTTTCTCCAGCGTCCACATTCTTCAGTTCATCGACGAAGAGTTCTACCAACCAAAACTTCATTTCAGTGGGTTCATCTACTGATGCCTTTGGAACCCTTATTCCAACAGTGTTCCTGTAGCCATAGAATCACAACTGAGGACCTCCACAAAGTGTATGTTCAGTGCCTAGGTTCTGAACACGACAAAAGGGTATGTGTCCTCTGCCAGCGAATCAACAAGGCTACAAAGTGATGAAGGCTCCAGCAACTAAGGGAATACTTGATGGAGCAAAAGGTAGCCCTTTTGGAGCAACAGCAACACTCCGCTACAGGGGACTCTTTGACCTCCTCCTCAAGATCTTGCAGAGGAGAGCCTTCCTTGTTGATGACTCATGAGGCCAGGAAGAAATGCACATCCAAATCCAAGCATGTTTCTCCTGCGCCACCATCTTCATTGTCAAAGTCCTAGAGTTCCACTAAGAAGGTGAGTATTTGGAGGGAACCAACTGCTCTACCATCTTCTCCTCTGTTGACGGTTGTGGGTCCCCCTCTTACTTCATTGACGGCCCCTCCGTCAATGACGACTATTGGAGTTACCTTGCAGCTACCACTGCTGCCTCCTCCCACATGTCTTTCTGGCCATCGTCCATGGCCATGTCTCCTCCAACAGTTCTCCCGTCGACGGTGCAAGCTGCAAGCCATTCCATGGTTCTCCCATCAATGGTGGCACCTTATCAAAATGCCACCATTCTCTCATCGACGGTATTACCATCGACGAGCACTGCTCCATATACGACGATTGCTTCTGCCCTGGCTGGACACCCTTTTGGAAACCCTATAATGGCTCCTCCTCCATCAATGATGTTTGGGTCTTGTGTGCACCCCTCCATGTCAACAGAATGACTGGGCCCCTTGCCTTCTGCCATTCCTTCTGTGGTGCCCATTCAGTTCATGGCCCCTGCTTCTTCAGGGGGTCAGCTGGCCACAGTGGACATTCAGGCTCTTGTCCAGTCCATTATGGGCCTTACTAGGTCCTCCCCCCACCCTTCTGGTGTGGCGGTGGTCCCTACCTCCACCCTCTCTGGGCCTTCTTTGGCCTCCAGGATGGAAAGCTCCTCTCCGGCCTCTCAGGGGTTTCATCCCAGGGAGGACGATATGGCTGACCCATTCTTACAGGAATGAGACACCGTAGACTTAGAAGAAGGTGGGGTGAACCAGGATCATGAATCCCAGGTGTCCTCCTCTGAGGTGTGTTCTCTTCAGGGGGATCCTACGCCAGCACTGCCTTCCATCTCAGATATTATGGTCCATCTGCAGAAAATGTTTGGATTCCATACTATGGAACAGGATGCCTCTAGAAAAAAGCTGGCCCAATACCTTGGTATTCTGGAAAGCCCGATCTTGGTCATCCCTCCCCAGTGGATGCCTTTGAAGAAGCCATCTGGGCTGCCAGGCAACAGCCATTCAAGATACCTTCCAATCCCTGCAAGGTGGACAGACTTTATAGGGCCCTTGTGGATCACCCTTACCTTACTACCCCATCACAGGCAGATTCCATGGTTCGTAATGTGTCTCATGAGAGGTCCACTAGACCACAGCCTACAAGTGCTCAACCCCCTGACAAAGAGTCCAAGAAACTGGATATCATGGGAAAAAGAGTCTATGCTTCTGCTACAATGTCCCTTCGTATCCTCAATTATATGGGTCACCTCCTCAAATATCAGGAGGAGATCCTAAAAGCTACTTGGGTATCAGTCCAGTCCCTTCTGGCTGGCCAGCCTCAAGAGGACCTTAATGTGAAGCTTTCCATTGCTGTGGCCGTTTGTCGCCACCTGCTCAGGGCTACCTGTGATGCTGTTGATTCTTCGACACGGGCCTCCTCTTCATGTGTTTACCTAAGATGCCTTGCATAGCTGAGGGTTTCAGGATTCTCACAGGATGTACAACAATCCATTCTCAATGCTCCCTTTAAAGGGGACAAACTTTTGGGGCCACATGCCCAGGACATTTTGAAAGCCTTGCAGGACTCTGGTTGTACCCTTCAGTCTGTTAGGACCCTATATCACCCTCAAGCGAAACCTGCATGTCGTCGAGGCACAGGTCAGGAAGCACAAGAAAAACCAGGAGAAGTTGTAGAATTCGCAAAAAGTGTTTATTAGTGCAAGCAGTAACATAAAAAAAATAAACCTGTTCAGTATAACTATTTACAAAGGCAGAATAAACAGAAGATCCATCTGAGTTTTCCTTCAATCTCTGTGTCTTGCAAGACATTGTAGCTCTGTCTTATAAGTCTTTGCAACCCCCTTCTTAACAAGCATCCTGTTTTTTTCTTTCTAAAATGTTCTTGTACGTTTCAGGCAGGTGCAGCAAGGAACACAATGTCCCAGAACTGAGGCCCCTTCTCCACAGCTTCTGAAAAAGGACTTAAAAACTGCTCTCAGGTTAACCCCTTGAGTTCCCAATAACTTTTTGCAATCATCTCAAACTATAATTATGTACATTTCGGCAGTAACGCTATATAATTTATAAAGGGCTTCTAATATCAGTTACATTCCCACATAATGATTTGCATATATTTTTATACCAGCAGATATGCAGGGGAGGAAAAGACAGAACAAGAAGAGAAGACTGGGAGACAGTGAGAGGCAAAGAATTGCGATACTGTCGGGATGATCAAATCCTAGGTTTCAGGAAATATGGTTGCGTGACTAGACAGACGAGACAGGAAAGGAAAGAACAGAACAGATCCCTGCATTCAAACACTCCATAACTACTGGGACAGGGTCCTATTCAACCCTGTCACATACACCCCCCTCCATAAGTGGGAACTTGTTTTATCAAACAGGTTTCCAAAACTTTCTATTAATTCTCTACTAACGTTAGCTTCTAACTTTCAGAAATTAAGCACATGTGCAGTATCCTTTTTTTCTATAACAGTACAGCAAACAGTAAAGTTTAAACTCATACATTTGTTTTCCAACCTTCTGAACCCTCAATTCCTGATCCACATCTTGACAGAAAATCAGCATTGCTATTCTCTTTACCAGATTTGTGTATCACCTTGAATTTAAATGGCTGTAGTGCCATGTACCACCTTGTGATTCTGAAATTTTTATCTTTCATTTGGTTAAGCCGACAGAGAGGATTGTGATCTAAGTACAAAGTCAGTTCCTAGTAAATAAAACTTAATGGACTCTATGGCCCACTTTTCTGCTAAACATTCCTTTTCAATGGTGGAGTACCTTTTCTCTCTGTCATGCAACTTCCTACTTTTGTACAGAATAGGATGTTCTGTCCCATCTATATTTTGACTCAGGACTGCATCTAGGCCTACCTCTGATGCATCTGTTTGTAACAAAAATGGTTTCTTAAAATCTGGGCTTCTTAAAACAGGGGCTGAACATAATGCAGCCTTAGCGGCTTGAAAAACTTCATCACACTGCGGGGTCCATTTCACATTATTTGGGTACCATTTTTTTGCGAGTTCAGTGGGGGGAGGGGTAGCTAACACAGCAAAGCTGGGAACAAATCTCAGATAATAACCAACCAGCCCTAAAAATGACCTTACATGTTTCTTTGTTTTAGGGACAGGGCTATTAGCTACAGCTTGTATTTTAGAAATTTCTGGCTTAACTTCTCCATTTCCCAACACATAGTCCAAGTAGTTGGTTTCCTGCATGCCCGATGCACATTTGGTAGGATTAGTAGTCAGACCTGCATTTTTGATTGCTTGGATAACTGCCCGTAGGTGTTCCAGGTGGCTTTTCCAGTCTGGACTGTGTACCACGACATCATCCAGGTAGGCAGCACAATAACCAGTGTGAGATGATAAAATTACATCCATGTTCTGTTGGAATGTAGCTGGTACACCATGTAAACTAAATGGTATGGTAGTGAATTGACAGAAACCAACAGGAATGGCAAATGCAGTTTTGTCTCTGGATTCTTTAGCTAAAGGGATTTGCCAGTAACCATTGATGAGATCGAAGGTGCTGATATACTTTGCACTCCCCAGTCTGTCCTCCAAATCATCTATTCTGGGCACTGGATAACTGTCAAATTCTGACACTTGATTAAGTTTCCTAAAATCAAGGCAGATTCTTTTTTTTTTGTGTTATTTTAGCTCCCCGCGTCTCATTCGGCCTCTCCTTCAGGCCATTGCCAAGGACTCTTCCCCTCAGGATCCCATTGCCAACCCCCGACCTCAAATCGCAGCCATCGCCAGGGTAACTATACTAAGCCCACTTTGATAAAGTGGGTATGTATTTTTAGCAAAGTTTTAAGTGGTTGGGGGCAGAATACTCTTTTGGTAGGTTCTAGTATAAGGAAAAATATAAGGAGGGGAAGACAAATAAATCCCAAAATGTACAGATTGAGTAAATTGATAGTAATTATGGGGTTAATGATGAGTGGGGATGTTCATCTAAATCCTGGGCCTGCATCTCACTTAAATAATGATTGTACCTTAAAAATGTTTTATGAAAAGGGGTTGAGGATTGTGCATATTAATATCTGTAGTTTGTTTAAAAAAATTGACCATTTGAGAGATTGGTAATGCGATACAAACCCGATATATTAATAATTACCGAGTCATGGTTGCATACAAAAATTTAAGACAGTGATATAGCATTAGAAAATTTTAATGTGTGGAGAAAAGATGGCTCTAATAAGGGGGGTGGAGTAGTAATTTATGCTAGAAATTGGATTGATATTAAGGAAAAGGATAGTTTAAATGACTCGACTGAAGCAGAAATCCTACCATTGGAAGTAAAGTTACCACACTCTAAACCTATACTATTGCTTGGTATATACCGTCCACCCAAAAGTAGCTTTGTGTTTTTTGATGAAATGCAAAATATACTGAAGAACTATCTGGTGGGGGTAACAAATCTGTGCCCAAAGATGTTATTTGCTATAACTGTAATAAAAGCCGGGTCATATTGCAAGAAATTGCTGTAAGAAGAGTGACACTGGATCAGATTTGTCCTCGGCAAACTGGGACAAGTACTTAACAGATGTGAAGGTGGGGGATAAGACTGTAAAGGGACTTACTGATTCGGGAAGCAGACAGACCCTAGTGCATGTTGAGGTGCTGAGAAAACACTGTGCAAAAGGACCAGGTACTGGTGTCATCTGCATCCACGGGGACACTCGATACTATCCTACCACCCAAGTGACTCTGACCATTAAGGGGTGTGTCATGCCAAATGAAAGTGGGGGTAGTACTTAAGTTACCTGTACCCATGATTATTGGAAATGACTGTCCAGGATTTACTGTGTTAATCTCAGAGGAACTGAACCCTGCAGTTTCAGTAGTAGTGGTAACAAGAGCTCAGGCAAAGAAAATCTCAAATGGTGGTGACACTTTTCCTTTCAGTGACTTTGATTCGGACTTGTTCAAGAACAGCTCCAAGATCCAGAAGTCCAGGCAAAATAGAAGACGTCTGAAACAATAGTGGCAACAAAAGACTGATGGACATAAAGGGTTAAAATATGAAAATGCTGAAGCTAAACTGATGACCGATTGTGATTTTGTTTCAGAGCAAGCTAACGATGTTTCTCTCCAGGGTTATTTTAAGCAGTTGGGGGTGAAATCAAAACAGGGTGGACCAATGTTTAAAAAATGTAATGGGTTACTGTACAGAGTTCGGGTTAAACCTCAGACACAGGACCAGACAGAACAATTGGTTATACGACAGAAGTATAGAACAGAGTTGTTACAGATAGCACGATAGTCGAATGGCTGGTCACTCAGGGAGGGATCGCACCCTTGCCAGATTGCTGTATAGATTTTACTGGCCTGGAATTCATGAAGATGTTGCTACCTATTGCAGTTCATGTGCTGAGTGTCAGAAAGTAGCCCCAGTGACTGAAAAAGACAAGGTGCCCCTGGTGCTCCTACCCTTGATAGATGTGCCTTTTGAGAGAATTGCAATGGATGTGGTTGGTCCTTTAGACAGAAGTAAAAAGGGTAATAGATACATCCTGGTAGTATGTGACTATGCTACTCGATACCCAGAAGCAGTTCCAATGCGTACTATCACAGCTTCAAAAGTGGCAGCAGAGCTTGCAAAAATGTTCAGCAGAGTGGGCATACCTAAAGAAATTATTACTGATCAGGGTAGTAATTTTGGAGCTGCATTACTTAAGGCACTGTACAGATTACTAGGTATCACTGCCATAAGAACCTCCCCCTATCACCCTCACACAGATGGTCTCGTTAAGCATTTTAACAGAACCCTAAAATGCATGTTAAAAAGGTTTGTAAAAGGGGAAGGGAAAAACTGGGACCGATACTTGCCTTACCTGCTTTTTGCTTACAGAGAAGTGCCACAGGCATCAACAGGGTCTTCACCATTTGAAATGCTGTATGGTAAGCAGCCAAGAGGGCCACTGGATGTGATAAAAGAAATGTGGGATAACCCCACTCAGTAACAATCTATAATGTCTTATATGTGTGCCCTAAGAAAGAAGCTGGCAAAATATGTTGAAATTGTCCACAGTAATCGGGGAGAGGCCCAACACAAGCAGAAGGTATATTATGACCATGGTGTAAAGGAAAAAGTTTTTGAGCCGGAGGAAAAGGTTTTGCTACTGTTACCCACAACAGAAAACAAACTATTAATGAAGTGACAAGGACCTTATAGAGTGCTTAGATGTACTGGCACTGTTAACTACGAGATTGAGACCCCCAACAGGAAAAATCCTACTAAGATATACCATGCTAACATCCTCAAGAAGTGGGTTGAAAAAATGCCAAAAGCTGCTTTGCTAGTTTTACCAGAAACTGATAAAGAAGATACTGATGTAGCTTATGATAGACTGGAACAAACTGCTGATGCTGTAAAGTGGAATGTTTCCTTAACCTCAGAACAAACTGCAGAAATTTGTAACTTGCTAAAGACAGTTAACAGTACTTTTACCACAGTACCAGGGCGAGCAAAAGGGGTCAAGCACGTAATAGTGCCAAGGAATGCTCACTCTATTAGGCAAAAGACATACAGGTTACCAGAGGGGCTAAGAGCTGACGTGGTTAAGGAAATACAAAAAGTGAAAGAATTGAGTATCATAGACGAGTCGAGAAGTGCTTGGTCATCTTCAATGGTAATTGTAAACAAAAAAGAAGGGAGTATTAGAATCTGCCTTGGGCTGGCCCAGTGCTGCAGAGGGCTGAGGTTCTGGTGCTTACCTGAACTACACCAGTGACCCGAGTCCGGAAATGGACTGGGCACTGGGGTTGGTAGGAAAGGAGAGGACTGAGCATCCGGAGGATTACTCTTCTCTTCTGGGGTGGGCTAGGGAGGGTCCCCGTGGATGCAGATGACACCAGTACCTGGTCCTTTTGCACAGTGTTTTCTCAGCACTTCAACATGCACTAGGGTCTGTCTGCTTCCCAAATCAATGAGTCCCATTACAGTCTTATCCCCACCTTCACATCTGTTAAGTACTTGCCCCAGTTTGCCAAGGACAAATCTGCTCCAGTGTCACTCTTCTTACAGCAATTTCTTGCAATATGTCCTGGCTTTTATTACAGTTATAGCAAATAACGTCTTTGGGCACAGATTTGTTACCCCCACCAGAGTTCTCATCAGACTTGGAGTTTAAATGGGAAAAAGAATGTTTTACTGGTGCTTGACTGTTACCTCACTGTTGTGGCACCTGTCTGGCCATTTGGTAGTCTTCAGCCAAAGAAACAGCCTTTTCTCCATTTTGGGGTCGGTGTTCCTTTACCCAAAGCTGCACATCTGTAGGCAGGATGTTGATGAATTGCTCCATTGCAAATGTGTCGATCTGTGAGACTGTTTTGCCCACTGGTTGGAGACATTTTATCAGGAGTTCTGAGTCAGGTGAAGGCTTCTTGAGGATTGTCAACTGAGTTGTACTTCAGAGATTGAAATCTCTGCCTGTAGGTCTCTCCTGAGATGATATACCTTTTCAGGATTTCGCTTTTCACCAGGTCATAGTTTTCTGACTGTACAGTGTCCATATTGCTGTAGACAAGTTGGGCTTTCCCTGTCAGGTAGGGTACCAGTCTGATTGCCCATTGCTGCTTTGGCCATTGGCAGGCTGTAGCAACTCTTTCAAAAGTTGTCAGGTATGCCTCGATATCATCCAAGGGACACAGCTTTGTAAGTTTAATGACTTTTAAGTTGCTTGTGTTTTGTTGCTCATCTGGATCTGTGCCAGATCATCTGCCTTTGATAGCTTGCAAGGCATCCAGTCATTGTTGCTCCTGTCATTGCATCTCTTCTCTCATCTGCTGCTCCTGTTGCTGCATCTCTTCTCTCTTCTACTGCTCCTATCACTGCCTCTCTCTCTCTTCTGTGCTTCTAAACATTGAATCTCTTTTCTCTCTGCTCCTCCGTCTCTTTGTTGTACAGCCCACCATTTGAAAAAGTCCATCAGGCTTTCAGGTTCTGTCACTGCCTGTTCTTTTCCATAACTTGTGCTGGCTGTACAATCTCAGCTGACTTCTGTCTCTGCTAGTTTGGCTGCCATTCTCCTGTAACTACTCCTGGACTTGCTGCTGCAGAATCCATACCTTTCTCTATGCTTCCCTGGTACTAGGGTCCAGTGCCCACGCACAAAACTCCTGACTTAGAGTATGCAAGACATAAATCCCACTTAGGCTGACACCATCTGTTGTCGAGGCACAGGTCAGGAAGCATAGGAAAACCAGGAGCAGTTGTAGAATTGCAAAAGTGTTTATTAGTATTAACAGTAACAAAAAATAAACTTGTTCAGTATAACTAGTTACAAAGGCAGAATAAACAGAGAGAAGATCCATCTGAGTTTTCCTTCAATCTCTGTGTCTTGCAAGAAATTGCAGCTCTGTCTTATAAGTCTTTGCAACCTGCCCCCTTCTTAACAAGTATCCTGTTTTTTTTTTCTAAAATGTTCTTGTATGTTTCAGGCAGGTGCAGCAATGTCCTAGAATGGAGGCCCTTCTCCACAGCTTCTGAAAAGGGGCTTAAAACTGCTCTCAGGTTAACCCCTTGAGTTCCCAATAGCTTTTTGCAATCATCTCAAACTATAATTATATACATTTCAATAGTAACACTATATAATTTCTAAACAAAGGGATCCCAATATCAGTTACATTTCCACATAATGATTTGCATGTATTTTTATACCAGCAGATATGCAAGGGAGGAATAGACAGAACAGCAAGAGAAAACCAAGAGACAGTGAGAGGCAAAGAATTGTGAGACTGTCGGGATGATAAATCCTAGCTCTCTCAGGAAAATTTGGTTGTGCAACCAGAAAGACAGGAAACAGGAAAGGAAAGAACAGAACAGATCCCTGCATTCAAACACTCCATAACAACTGGTACAGAGTCCTATTCAATCCTGTCACACTGCATACAGGAGATCCTTTCGTGGCTGCTCCAATTGAGGTAGACCTAATGCTCAGAGAACACCTGCTAACAAATGGAAAAGCTCAGTTAACTCTGCCTGGCCCAAGAAATGCCCCCAAAGCATCCAAGTATGTCCCTGCTGTACCTCAGCAGGGCCAGCCTTTTGTCTGAAGGCCTATCTCTGGCTGTGGTGGCAGAAACCCCCTCCATAGCCATCAGGGGCAGGTTTTCCCTGCGCCTGGGATGTTGGCAAGGGATCACGTCAGACCTCTGGATCCTTCAGTTGGTCCAGTACAGTCATATGTTGAACTTGATCAGTCATCCTCCTCCTCCTTCCTTGCCACCTCGGGTCTCTCCTTACCCTCCAGACCATGCTTTGGTGCTGAGGGCAGAAATAGATGCTCTGTTATAGAAACATGTCATAGAATCTGTTCCCATCCATCAGAGGGGCTCGGGATTTTACTTCTGATTTTTCTGGTTCCAAATGAACAGGGATTTACACCATTCTGGATCTCAGGGGACTCGACCTCTACATACAGTACCAAAAATTCAGGATGGTGACTCTCCCCACCTGCTCCCCTGCTGAATGCAGGGGACTGGCTCTATTCCTGGATATGAAGGACATGTACCTTCATATCCTGATGCACCCGGCTCACGGCAGTTCTTACTTCCAGTTTCAGGGCCATCATTTCCAGTTTTGGTTCCTCCCTTCAGCCTTTCCTCGGCCCCAAGGGTATTTACAAATGCCTAGCGGCACTGGCAGTGGCCCTCTGCCAGGAAGGTCATTACGCCTTTTCATACCTGGATGACTGGCTCCTCAAAGGCCAACATGCCCCATGTTAGAATACACCTGACCGCACCCACAGATGTTCTCCAGTGGGCATCATGGTCAATCATCTAAAGTCTATGATGGACCCATTACAAACTCTTCAATATATAGGAGCAGTGCTGAACACCTCTCTGGGCATGGCTTTCTTCCCAGAGTTTGGGCAGATGCCATTCTGGCTCCAGTATTGAAACTGGAAACTTGTCGGTATGTCTCCACAAGGACTACCTCAACTCCTGGGACATTTGGCAGCTGCTATTCCAACTGTTCCCTATGTCAGACTCAACATGGGGGTTCTTCAGTGGACCCTCAGAGTCCAGTGGGATCAGAAGATGGACGACTTTGATGCCTAGGTCCTGTTATCTTCCCTGGTCATTCACACCTTGCAGTGGTGGAATTCCATGGACAATCTGCATAGGGGCATGCCATGCCATCCCTCGGTCCCGGATCTCATTCTAATGATGGACACTTCCTTGTTGGGCTGCGGTGCCCATTTTGAGGTGGTTCAGTCCCAGGGCTCTTGGACGAAGGTGGAAGCTCATCTTCACATCAATGACCTGGAAATGAGGGCTTACAGGCCTTTGAACTCTTAATCCCTCAGGGTTGCCTTCAAGTACAATCAGACAGTTCAGCAGTAGTTTACTACCTGAACAAACAAGGCGGTACCCATTCATACTCTCTCTACCAAGAATCCATGAGGGTGTGGTGTTGGGTGATCCAGAAGGGCATTTATTTTCTAGTGGTTCACATTCCCGGGGGTCAGATACCCTAGCAGACACCCTGAGAAGATCCACTTCTCAGGCCCACAAATGGAAAATCCATTCTGACATCTAAGAAGATGTCTTCCTCCAGTGGGGTCACCCGGAGTTGGACCTGTTTGCCTCTCAGCAAAACACAAAACTGCCTCTCTATTGCTCACTAGGGCTAGATCCTGGAACTTTATGGCAGGACACCTTATCTTGTTCCTGGACAGGAACATTTTTTTTTTTTTTAGTTTATTAGTCTAGGAATTAATACCTTTGAGCCAGGGCTCTTTTACAAAGGTTCCACGTCACAAAGAACATTTAACAAAGCACGATACACATTACAGGTAAAACCAGACAGGAAAGTTACATCATAAATTTGCTATTAACAGTTTAAAGGCAGTAGTTTTTAAGTTTCAGAGAAAAAAAGCTATAACAGGTTCAAGCGGTAGACAATTTCGAGGTTAAGGAAACTTCCAGGAGAGGGTGATCATTAGGCGCCAAAGGAGGCTAGAGAGAGGGAAGGTGGTGAGCGGGAGAGTAAGTGAGAGGGACAGGAAAAAGGGGAGTGAGTTTGGGTGAGACAGGAAGTAGTAGAGGTACCAGAGGGTTCATTAGTCAGGGAGGAAGAGCCTCAGATGTGAGGATGGACATGAGGAGTAGTAGTCTTTATCTAGCTCAATCACAGTTGCTAGTGGTGGTGAGGTGGGCATAGAGCATGGATTTGAAAGCTTCAAGCGAGGTTGAGGATAGAGTAGGTGGACTAAGGCGATTGAACCATGTCGGGCCCCTGTATGCGAAAGATCTTTGTCCCTGTGCAGTCCGGCATCTCGGAACCAGGAAAGGTTGTGCTCAGATCTGTGGAGGGTCGTGAGCCAGGATTCAGTCGGAGTAGGTTTTGAATACATAATGGAGTCAGTCCAAGATAGATTTTTGCCATTGTGCAGGAGATAAATAAGACGATTTGATAGGTTCAACCAGCCTGATTCATAGTACAGATCATACGTGTGAGTCAGTCTTTGAGCCCGTGAGGAGCTGGCAGGCCTTATTTAGAGTGATTGAGATGCGCCTTAGAGCAGTGGAGTAGCTAGACCCATAAATAATGAGGCCATAGTCAATGATTGAGATTATGGAACTCTGTAGCTATTCTCAATGCCGCTTGATTTAGAAATTGGCAGTTGGAATAGTATTCCAAAGGCGTTAGTTCACTGTTTCGCAGTGTTGTCAATGTGAGTTGCAAAAGGTGAGCCCTTGGTCAAAAGTGATGCAAGGTATTTGAAAGTATTTACTTGGTCCAGTGTAATTTCGTAGAGGTTTGTATGGTGAGTGGAGTATGCCTATTTTTGTTTTGGTGATTGGAGAAGAGCATGGCTTTTGTTTTATTGTGGTTTAGCACAAGTTTACTATCCAGGAACCACCTTTCAACACTAGAGAAAGCAAGCTGCAGGCTTTTTTCGAGGGAGTTTGGATCCTTGTGGGAAGAGAGAATTACAGCATCATCAGCGTATAAGATTATTTTCTCTGGCAGATATCTGGGAGGGAGTTAAGGAACAGGCTAAGAGGAGCGGTCCAAGAATTGATCCCTGTGGTACACCGAGAGAACTGGTTTGAAGTCGGAGAGTTCATTAGAGATTTTACAGCCTGTGACGATTGGACAGGTAACTTTACCCAAGCACAAGGACCTTCGGCCAGGCCTAGCAAGAAAGTAGGGAGGTAAGTAGGCCATGATGGACTGTGTCGAAAGCTTTTGTAAGATCGATAAAGACTGCACCTGTTTGGCACCCTTTGTCCAGGGCTGAGTGGACTTCTCCAGAGAAATCAAGTAAGGCTGCTGTTGTATTATGTCCTTTCCTAAAGCCGTGCTGTTGTTTACAGAGTAGATTGTATTTGTCCAGGTAATCAGAGAGTTGGTCTGCCACTATTCGTTCAAGTGCTTTGGAGAGGGGAGGGAGTATTGATATTGGTCGATAGTTTCCTGTTGAGGTTTTGTCCCCTTTGTGCACTGGCGTAACTATGGCAGATTTCATTTGTTGGGAAATTGACTTTGGCAAAGTGACAGATTAAGAATTTTGCAAGGGGTGAATTAGTTCATCCAGGGTGAGAGACAGGATTTTAGATCTAGCATGTCACTACTTGTTCTGGATTTGGAGCAGGCCTTTCTTATGTACTTGTGTGCTTCGTGTACTTTGATTTTCTTGAAGTAAAATTGTGGTTTGTCACGAAGGGTGTTTTGTGATACTAGGCTAGGTACAAGTAAGTCCGAGAAGAAATCTGGGGGGAGGACCCCACTAAGGTCTGTGAATGTCTTATTAAGCGCATCTGCAATAGACTTTGGGTCAAGAGTGGTGGCTCCATCAACTTTCATAAATGGTAGGTGACGATTTTAATTGTTTACCCATTATGTTTCGGCTGTTGTCCCAAAAAGCTCTTCCATCACCCCAGGTGGATTCAAGGGCATTTTTGAAATAGGCGCTTTTCATTTGCCTAATTTGTGAGGTACATCTATTTCATGCCTGCTTGTATTTTAGGGTATCATGAGGTGAGCCTGTGTCTCTGGCAACTGCCCAGAGGTGGTCCCGAACCTTGAGCTCGGCATGTAGTTTGGCAGTAATCCATGGATTTGATAGCACTTTGATTTTACGTTTTTTTACTGGGGCGTATAAGTCGCATGCAGAGTTGAAAGATTTAATGAAGTATTCTAGTGCGGTATTAATATCAGTTGATTCAAGTTGGCATCCAGTCCTGTTGTAGGAGATGGGTTTTCAACTTGATAAGATTCCCATAAGGCAATACTCTGCTTGTTATAACTTTGGGGGTGGCTTGAGAAATTTATTAGACCAGGTACAGGACACTGGGGAGTGGTCACTGAGGAGTCAGGGAGGACTTTAATGTTTTTATCCGGTCAGGGGTGATTTGTGAGAACCCAGTCAATAAGGGTGCTTGTACCAGTTTTGTAATTTTTCCAGGTGGGGGAGGTTACCATCTGAGTCAGGTTTGCTGCTAGGATGTCATCTTTGTAAGAGCCAGTGTCAGAGGCGAGCCAGTTTATGTTGAAATCCCTGAGGAGGAGGAGCTTATTTTCAGAGGGCTGCAGACTAACAAAATCAAGTACAGACTTAATACTGGCACAGTGGTCTTTTGGAGGGATATAGACTGCGGGACTGTGAGAACTTTGTTTTGTGCACCAAGAAGCAGTTTGATAGGGAGGAGTTGCATCTGCGTATTTGTGGGGGTGAAGCTGCCGCATTGACAGGAGAGGTTGTCCTTTATGTAGATAGCTTCAGCCCCACCTTTCTTGCTTGCCGGTCGAGTCTGAAAGATTGTAGCCTTCAAGCGAGACCGCATGATCCGGGTGCTGGGAGACAGCCAGGTTTCCACAATGGCTAGTATATCAGGGTTTTTTGTCCACGAGAGTTTGAAGAGATGCCAATTTGGGAAGGAGACTGCAGATATTTAGAGTGATAATGGAGAGACCACTACCAACTTTCCCTGTTTTGTTGGCTTCTAGCAACAGGACCAGGGTTTGGGTGTATCCACCAGATATTAAAAGTAGGAGGAGCAGGAGTTTCAGCAATGCCATTCGTAGTTCATAATAGGTTGGAGTGAGTTTCTGCTTGTACTTTTAAGATGCTTGGATTGTCTTCTGGAGTCCCAGTAGAGGTGATCGTTAGTGAGTTATAATGATGTGGCAGTTTCAATTAGGAAATATGGCTCTTTGCACCCAGGTATTAATTGGGTGATGTTTGTTTAAGACTTCAGAGTAAAGCCATGGTACAATGTTTCGGTAGTAGTATAGAAAGGTGAGAGTAGGTGGAGGGGTAGGGTAGGCGGAGGGGGTTGGCATAAAGGGAAAAGGAGGGTGAGGTGAGCAGGAACAGGTGGTGGGGACTAAGCCAAGCATTTTTAGCGAGGCAGGAGAGAGCCAGAAGTAGTGTGGGCTAGGCAGTCGGGGGTGGTGAGCAATAGGAGGGTGGTGGGGTACGGATTTTAGTGGGCTAAGGTGGATAGCTAAGCACTATGGCGAAGTACAGAGAAAAATGAAAAAAAAAAAGACTGGGAGGGTTTGGTGCCAGAGGGTTTAAGAGAAGTACTATAGTACTGTTGAGATCCAGGATCACATAATATGTTAAAGTTCCTGAAAGGTGATAAACTGTGGCCTGGGCATATGCAATGTGTAAAATCCTTTTGTCTATATGTTTCCTTTGTTCTTCAAAGTCCTCAGAGATAAGTACAATACCTTGGGAGTAGGTCAGACAGTAGGCATATGCAATGTGAAATCCTTTTGTCTGTATGTTTCTTTGATCTTCAAAGTCCTCAGAGACAAGTACAACACCTTTGGAAAAGGTCAGACAAAATGTTGATTCAGTCACAAAATGTGTTAAAATTCCTTTGTTCTTTAAAGTCCACAAGTGCAGTTGCTTTAAGAGTGGTCAGATGAGAATGTTGAAAATGTTGATTCAGTTGCAGGACCCAGCATCGCCATGTTTGTAAGACTAGTTGTAGGCATATGCTTCCTTGGGAGGCTTCAAGAAAGTTGATTTAAAATTAAAAAGCTGATACCTGATGATGGCGATTTGCAGAAATTCAGTCCAGGAGACTTTCATCAATGTTGTGTGCAAGAATGGCACAGGTACTCCCAGCAGAAAAACATGTAAATGAACAAAAACTAACCTACAGACACAGACAAGCACAAACAGCCACCCACACAGCCCCAGGAGGAGGAGCTTTCTTTATGCTTTCATGGCTTTTCCTCTCCTGCAGAGAGTCCTTCTAAAACTGGTCAAGGACAGGGTGTCTGATTCTCATAGCCTCCTACTGGCTGAGGCACATCTGGTTCCCCTTGTTTCTGCAACTGTCAGACAAGAATCCACTTCCTCTGCCACTTTGTCCAGTCCTCCTATCACAAGAGAATGTCTCCCTGCTGCACCTAGACCTTCACCCCCCCTGCACCTATGCACTTGGCTCCTGAGGACATAGTCCTGTTTTGTTATCAGGTGTCCCCAGGGTAGCAGAGATCCTAAGGACAGCTCAGAGGCCCTCTATGAGGTCCTACTCTGTGTAGTGGAAACACTTCTCCATTTGGGCTCTTCCCGGGATTTGGCCCCCTATGGATGTTCCCCACAGAGCATCTTAGACTACTTGCTCTCTCTGTCTGAGAGTGGCCTGAAATATTCCTCGATTAAAGTACACCTTGCGGCTATTTCTGCATTTCATTTACCTGTGGACAACAAACCATTGTCTCAGTTGACTTTGATAAGAACCTTCTTGAAAGGTATCCTACACTTACATCCCCCTATACGGGACCCGGTCCTGGTGTGGGATTTGAATTTTGCACTTGAAAATCTAACTAAAAGTGTTTGAGCCCGCAGATACATGCGAGTTCCAATTTGTGTCTTGGAAAACAATTTTTTTGGTGGCAATAATGTCAGGTAGACATGTCTCAAAGTTACAGACGCTTATGTGCAAGCCACCTTAACCTACAGTTTCATATGGATCGGGTGTCCTTACGTGCTAACCCCTCCTTTCTCCTGAAAGTGGTTTCTGAATTTACTCTGAATCAGTCCATTCAATTGCCAGTATATTTTTCGGAGCATGAGAATCCAGGGGAAGCCCTGCTTCATACTCTCTGTACATAGAACATTGAGACTATATCTTCTCTGCACTGAACAGTTGTGAAAAACTGAGCAACTTGTTTCTTTCACCCCAGGATGACAGGGCGTTCAGGTTTCGAAGCAGTGCTTGTCCACATTGTTGGCCAACTGCATTACATTCATCTATAAGAAATACAATAAACCACTCACAGGTTCTGTGAAACCCCACTCCACTAGAGGCATGGCTACCTCCACAGCATGTTTTTGAGGCTTCTTGGCCTTGGAAATTTGCGAGGCTGCCACCTTGGTCTACTGTACATACATTTATGAAACATTACATTCTAGACATTGCTTCCAAGAAGCGTGCAAATTTTGGACAGGCCATCCTCAACGGCCTCTTGTCCTAACCTGATATGGTTCGCTTCCTTCTCCTGTGGACATTATAACTGCTTGGGATTCTTCCCATGTGTTATGTCCTGCTACAAGAGATTGGCTCGAGGAAGGTAGCACAGTTGTGTAAGAACTTACCATAACAGTAGATCTTCAAGAGTATCTCTTGCAGCAGGCCATGCTGCCTTGCCCACCATCCCCCTTGCTCCTACTTTAGAAAGGTACCTTGCTGCAGCCTCTTGTGGAAGCCTTGAGCTGCTACCTTCTTGTTACTCACCTCAGTTCCCATAGGAGACATATGAGTCACTTCTCATATTGGTTGCTAAGATGGAAAAGAACCGAGGAGTATCAGGGACCTCCTCTTTTTATATGTGCTAATGCACACCACGTGATGACAGGAAGGGGAGGTCCCTGGGTCGACTGCTGAGAAGTCATCCAGAGAATGTGATGTCTGCGGCTGATATCCCATGTGTTATGGCCTGCTGCAAGAGATGCTCTCAAAGATCTACTGTTATGGTAAGTTCTTACGCAACTGTACTTTTCTCACTGAAGTACATTGGGCTTCCAACTAGTTGGCAGTTTGACATCAAATCCCACTTGTTTCACAGCTCTTTTTTTTTTTTTTAATAAAATTAGAAAGTAATTGCTAACACATCAAAACAATAAAATAGTTGTCTATTAGAAGTGAATACTTGTTCTTTAAACTGAAACCGAAAACAGACAAGTGATATCCCATCCAGACGAAAAAGAGATATTTGAAATATTGACAGACTAACTTTGACAAAACTGGCAACACAAATTACCTCCAGGGGTGAAGAATAAACTAGTTCTCACACCTCAAAGGGTCAGAGCTGTCACAGAGCACTTGAACTTCTTCTCGTGCTTTATGACATCACTGCCCCATCTGGGTATGAGAACCAGTTTGTTCTTTATGCCTGGGGGTTGATTTATTCTTTGTATTCTAAATGCAAGTAATAGTGTCTGTGCAGACATGAGATTCATGGGTTAGTTTTCAAGAACTGAATAGCCTAAAATCTTAAGGCTCCTTCATCTGATAATTTCCAAGCTCTGTTTTGGGGTAGCACTGTTCATATCCTTCTCTTCAAAAGTACAGGTGACCGGGCTTTATCCTAATTGCACCTTTGACTGAACCTGACCAGGCTCTATCCAGGCCTCTACTGTTAATTGTCCTTTTTTTATTGAATATAATGTTGACCAGGCTTCTCATGAGCCAGACTATGTATTGTAATTGTATCCTTTAGCCTGGAAACAGGCAGAAGTGATACCAATGTTTAAGGGAGGTCAGAAAAATGACATGCGAAATTTTAGACCAATATCACTGCTTTCGGTCACCTCTAAAGTGTTTGAAAAAATTGTGGTTTCTCAATTAAATAGCTACCTTGAAAGAAATACAAAATATAATAAATATCAATTGGGTTTTAGGGCTCAACATAGTACTACTACTGCACTTGTTAAAGTTACGTCACTTTGGCCCATCAGGTGTTGATGGAAAGATTAAGATCTGTTGGCCTCAGCCAGGGGGCCCAGGATTGGTTCCATGGCTACCTGGATGGCAGACAACAAAGGGTCAGGTTGGGCAGTAATTTTGTATCCAGTTAGTTAAATATTAAATCTGGTGTACCACAGGGGTCAGTGTTAGGACTCATCCTATTCAATATATATAGAAATGGTGTCGGACATCTGATGAATGATGTCCGGCATCATTTGTATGCAGATGATACAATATTGTATCTTGAAGGAAAATCTGTGGGACATATACAGGAACAATTACAAAAACATTTTAATATATTACAAACATATTTTTCAGAACATGGTTTGGTCCTAAATCCTCAAAAGTCACAGGTAATGTTCTCAAATAAAAAAGTACCTGTGCACTTGGATATAGAAACATTGGATGGGTGTAGTCTGGCCCCTGTGGATTGTTACAAATACTTGGGAGTCTGGTTGGACTCCCATTGTAATTGGGACTTCCATATTGATAACTTGATACAAAAACTAAATAAAAAGTTGGGGCATTGTATAAACAAAGAAATTGCCTCTCATTTGATGCTAGGTTAAAGATTGTAAATTCGATGATAATTCCTCATATTGACTATGGTGATGTCATATACAATGGGGCAGCTAGTGGCTGTTTGGGAAAGCTTGATGTTATTTATAACAGATATGCGCATTTTGTTTTGGACGCACCTTGAAAAACTCACCATTGCACCCTCTGTAGGAACTTAAATTGGATATCCTTGATAGAACGGCGAAATATGCATGTGCAGTGGTTGACCCATCGCTGTTATTTTTAAAAAAGCACCAGGATACCTAGTGGAGTTCCTGGAGGACTGGAATGTTAAGGAAGGACTGCGATCTGCAGGGGAAATAAAATTTAGGGTACCATTTATGAGAAAAGTGAGGGGCCAACACTGTTATGTATATGAGGGTCCAAAATTGTGGAATTCATTGCCAGGGCATTTGAGGTTATGTACAAATAAAACATCTTGGAATGTATTAAAATCTTGGCTTGTAAAGGAAGCAATGTCTTTAAAAAGTTGTTGTATTTGAGATATTTGCATATATGGTATATTGTTGTAATTTTTCTTTTTGTTTATGTATGTACTGTGTTCCACGTATGTATAATGTATGTATCGTTTTTTTTAGAATGAAACTGACATTTTTGAACAGTAGGACCCCATTGTAAATTAGCTGATGCTAAATTGGGGTTTATCCTGTTTCTGATATCAGAAATAAACTTTTTACTACTACTACCACTACATTGTAACCTTAATTGACGTGGAACCTTTGGAAAAGAGCACTAGTACTAAAAGGTGTTATTCCGAAAATCTAATAAATAAACTGACTAGGATATGGAGCTTGCTAAAGCTTTGATGGTAAATGCTTGCCTATCATGGTTGCGTCTGATTCTTGAGTGGCATAGTGAATGTTCTGGAGTCCATGAGTGAAGGTTGTAGTCACAGCTGGGCTGAAATAATCCAAGAGGTGTATGAATATACAAAATACCCAGCAGAAGAAGGCCTTATGGTCTATCTACTCTGCTCGATTACGGAGTCCCTAATACATAGATTACAGTGGGGCCCCCCTCTAATCCTGACCTTCCCCTTCACCCTATCCCACCTTCCCTTGAACCCCCTGCTGTCTTTTGATTGGCGACCTCAGCTCAGTTCATTCCTTCCCGACACCACTGTGTAAAGAAGTGCCTTCTGGCCTCCATCTTAAACCTTCCCCCAGCCAGTTTATAATAGTGCCCCCTGGTGGTTTTGTTTCACCGAGACAAAAAAGGTCCCAGATATCATGTCATAGAAACATGAATATGTCAGCAAAAAAGGACTAGTAGGCCCATCCTAGTCTGACTTATTTTCCCGGCCTGATACTATATCCTGGACTCTACTTGGTCACAGGTGTCCCTTCCTCTTCCCTTACCTCTACTTATTATACTCATGTGGCAATCCCACGCATGTTTGAAGCTCCCCACTGTCTTCGCCCCTTCTGGTAGGCTGTGCCAGATGTCCACCACCCTTTCTGTGAAGTATTTCCTCACATCCCTCTTAAACTCCTCCCCCCTTGTTTCATAGCATGCCCCCATGTTCTGCTACTCCTACTTCTTTGAAAGAGACTCCCCTCCTGCACCTTGTTCACTTCTGTGAGATATTTTTAAGTCTCAATCATGTCCAATCTCGCTCTCCTCACCTTCAAAGAGTACATGTTGAGCTCCCGCAGCCTCTCATCATATGGTTTCTTGAGTGACTCCAGCACCATTTTAGTAGCCCTCCTCTGGACCACTTCCACCCTTTCAATATCCTTGCAGAGGTGTGGCCTCCAGAACTGGACACAGTACTGCAGGTGTGGTCTCACAAGTGAGCGATATAGAGGCAACACCACTTCCCATCTCCTGCTAGAGATGCCCCTCCATACGCACCCTGGCATCCTGCTCGCCATGCCTACTACCTTGTTACACTGCCCTGTCACCTTGAGATCATCAAGATATGATCACCGCAAGGTCCCTCTCTTGCTTGTTAACTGTAAGTACCTCCCCTATCCTATACACAGCCCCTGGGTTACCCCACCCGAGGTGCATGACTTTGCACTTTTTGGCATTGCAACTTATCTGCCAACCCCTAGACAACTCCTCTAGTTTCCCCAGATCCCTTTGCATTCTCTCCACCCCTCCTGCAGATGTTTGTGTCATCTGCAAAGAGATGCACCTTACCCTCCAGTTCCTCAGCAATGTCACTTAGGAAAACATTGAAGAGGACAGGGCCTAGAACCAATCCCTGTGGTACTCCACTGATCACTTTCCCGTCCTCCGAATGACTGCTGTTTACTACTACCCTCTGCCTTCTGTCTTTCAACAAGTTAGATACCCAGTGCACCACCTTCTCCCGCACCCTCAGGCTGCCAAGGTTCTTTATCAGCTTCCTTTGTGATATAGTGTCAAAGGCCTTAATGGAGTCTTGATAGGCCACATCCACTGTCCTCCACTGATCCACCTCCCTAGTTACCCAGTCAAAGAAATCTGTGAGATTTACTTGACATGACCCCCCCCCCCACACTGTAAATGGTGAATCCATGCTGGTTGTGGTCCTGCAGCCCATCCAGGTACTCCATCAGTCTCACCTTCAGCCAGGGACTCCAGCAACTTCCCCGCCACTGATGTGAGATTGACTGATCTGTAATTGCTGGCCTCCTCCTTGCTGCCGCTCTTGTGCAGAGGGACCACACTGGCCCTCATTCATTCCTCTGGAACCACCCCCTCTCCAGTGAGGTGCTAAATAGTGTCGTCAAGGGGGCAGCTAGCACCATACTCATTTCTTCAAATACCCATGGGTGGATCCCATCCAGCTCAATTGTCTTGTTTTCCTTTGGGGATTTCCAACCACTGGCAGACTCTCTGTTCTGTGAATAGACTTGTGTCTACTCCCCCCATTGCCTGTTAATGCATGTTTGCCCATTCCCCCTTCCACTGTAAATATTGAGCAGAAGTATTTGTTTAAATATTTTTGCTTCTTTTTTGGTCTTCCTCTGCACAGTCCTCCACCCATTTTTCTGGTCTCCTGATCTTCACGATACCACCCCTTGCCTTCCTCTTTTTGAACACATACTTGAAGAAGGTCTTATCCCCATTCTTTTTTATATTTTATGCCCCTGATTCTCTGGGCTGATCCTCTGGCTAAGAGCCACCGAGCCATCCACAGTTCCCCACCTGACCCATTGCAGCCTGCCCCCCATGGAGCTTCAGTTTACCCTCCAGGCAGGGGTAGGGGGTGGCCGGCCACGCTGCCTGTCAGGCGCATCATCAGGTGTCCTGGCAGTGGTGGTGAGGGCTGCCCTGGATTTACCAGGGTCCCTCAGTCTGTCCTCATATGCCTTGCCCTGCTGACCCTGAACTGTCTTTGTTGTCCTCCTTTACAATCACCCCAAAGGTGGTTTAACTGGCCTGACCCATTTGCTGGATGGCATAGGTCACCTCTTCCCCTTTAGAGAGATCAGTATGCTGGGAGACTTTAATCTGAACTGGCTGCCCAGCACCCAAAAAGAACACTGCGAATTGTTAAAACAACTCAGTTTCACCCAACTCATAGCCATCCCAGTCCGCCTAAACATCCAGTCCTTGAACCACTCCCTTCTGGACTGGATACTGTGAAATTGAGAAGATAAGGTCCTTCATGCCAGAGTCCTATCTGACTCTGTCAGTGACCACTTCTCTACCTTTTGCATGTGGTCCTACAAAACCCTTCCAGCCCCCACCCAAATTTGTGATACTTAGTCTTCTCAAAATGCAGTGCTTCTTGACGGATCTTACATTTTAGGGAAGTTGACTGGCCAGTCCTACACTCGATTTCTTATGTCAGCTCAGCCTTAGGTTTCCTTACTGCAGCCCTGACTGCAATCCAGGACAGGCACTTCACCCAACCACTGGGGGAGTACGGGGTGGTAATACAGGATGGCTGTCTAAGGACCTCCTTAAGAAGATGAAGGAGAGAGAGAGAGAGATACCAAATGGGCTGTACACAAAGCCACCCCTCCCTATGGAATGCGTACAGATGCCCACATAACCTCTGCGAACAAGAGACCAAATCAGGCAAGGCCAAGTACCTCAGAAACCTCCAATCCCATTACCTTGGCAACCCCAATAATTTCTGGTTGGTGGTTAATTGTCTTATCTCACCCGAGACCAAGCAGAATGCCATACCACTAGTAACAGGTACTGGATCCTTAACTGACCCATCCAAGGTTACCGAATCCCCTCAACAACAAATTCATGGACCTGTCCAACTAAATTGCTAAACTTCCCCCAAATGACCCTGTCTAGTGTCCTATTGGCCAGGCCATGGAAAACCCTAACATTCCACCCTGTCACTTAAAGGCCATATCTCCATATCTCCACAAGAAACCCGTAAGCTCCTCATACCCTCTCCAACCAGGTTAGCGCTGGCAGCGATCGCCAGTGCCTTAGATTCTTAAAACTTGTAGGCGACATTATTGCCAAACCTGACTATGGTATATAATCTATTCCTTACCTCCTCCTCCATACCCCCCCCCCCCAATCTGGAAGCAAGCCAGAGTCATCCCCATCTTGAAGTCTGGCAATCCAACACTAGTTAAATATTACTGCACAATCTCCATCCTCTCCCACCAAAGTAAAATCCTCAGAAAGCTTGTGTACCAGCAAATCTCAGACCATGTGTCTGAGCACAACCTCCTCTATCCCCTATAACAGGTTTGGCAGATACTGGCTCCCCCCTTCCGCTCCCACTTCCCAGTCCTCTCTCCATCAATCCATCCCGCGTTTCCACTTCCCCCATCTCCACTCAGGAAACCCTGCTTTCCCTTTCCTCCCTAAACCAGTCTAAGTCCAGTACCTGACAAGTTTGATTCTAAACTCTTCCACTTCTCATCACCTGCAATTGTACTTTCACTTACCTACTGAATCTCTCGCTCTGTTTCTGCTCCATTCCACAGTCCTTGAAGATAGCCAGAGTTCTCCCACTTCAAAGAGGTGACCTTTCCTCCTTTAGCAACTACCACCCTATTTCCCTCCTACCCCCTTGATAAACTACAGGAGAAGTTAGTCTACTCTAGACTTCTTGATTGCCTCACCTCTTCCTGTTTCCTCTCACCTTTTCAGTCTGGCGTCTGGAAGTATCACTCCACTGTCTCCTCCCTGCTGCGTGTCACTATCTCCATCCTTTCTGAGATGGATCAGGGGCATATCACGGCTACCATTTTCATCAATCTGGGCAAAATCATTGACTTGGTGTCCCACCCACTCCTGGATAAGCTGAGTTTGGCCTGCCTCTCAGCCCCCGCTTTTGACTGGTTTTGTTCCTACCTAACAGGCTGCCAACAGTCAGTACAGGTCAGGGGCATGTTATCAACACCCCTTCCCATCCAGGTTGAGGGATCAATCTTAGGCCCCATCCTGTTTTTGATTTTTCTGAATTAACTCCCCTCTACCTGTGTCAACTCGTATATACCCATGTATGCAGATGACACAGTCATCTTCACCTCTGGTCCCTCTACCACTCCTGTCGAAGACCTGCTCCAGCAGAATTTCCATAATGTCTTGCACTGGTTCCAGTCCAAACATCTCAAAGTCAACAGTAAAAAAAAAAACAGTGTCTATGGCCTTTGGTACCAGCCAGAAATTGGACAGGCTCTCGAGACTTCCAGTCGTCACCACACAGGATGCCTCCCTTTTTGAAGCAGTGCAATCCTTCAAGTACCTCAGCTTGTGGCTTGATAGCAAGCTTGCCTTCTCAGCTCACATCAATGCTGTCCATGCAAAACTCCGCTCTAAGCTTGGTGCCCTGAACTGAGACAAAGACTGCTTACACTTGCTGGTGTGCTGCGAGCTGGTCACCAAAATGGTGCTCCCAGACTTTGATTATGCAGACATGATCTGCAGTACAGCCCCATCCACTTCCCTAGCCAGACTGAAAACCCTCTGCAATGCGTTTTGTCTCCTTGCAACAAACTCCCCTCCATGTACGCACCGCTGCTCCCTCTATTCCTCCATTTTCATCCTCCTCTTACCTTCATGTTGTCAGTCACACTGCACTTCCTTCATCTCTAACTACTGGTTTGGTCCCCTTACTTCCTACCTCTCCTCACTCCTCTGTACTGTCCCCCGCCCCGCTCCATGCTCCTTCTGCTCTAGGTACCAGAGAACCTTCTCCACTCCTCACCCCCTGGTCCTCTGTTGTGCAATGTGCCTTCTCCTGTCAACTGCCAACACTCAGGAAGAAGCTCCCCATATCTCTCAGCCATACCACCTCCTCAGGTTCCTTCAGGACCCAGCTGAAACTCCTCCTGCCACCCATCTGCACCTGTACCACCAAAGGAGGTCCCTCCCCCCCTACTGATCTTGGTAGCTCAGGTTTTTCGTTCCTCTGGACCTAACTGTTAGCTAGTGCACTGCATTACTTGGCTTTGTACTGCTTATTTATTTATTGAGATCTCGGATTACAACACCTTTGAGCTGAAAGCTCTTTTACAAAGGTTCCACGTCCGAGCAAAACAGATAACATACAATAATGACAAGATGGGACAAAAAATGGCAGGATACATAGAGAGCTAAAAGTAGTACAGTCAGTTTGAGAGTGACACTTCAATTATAGAATTTAATACATGTAACTAAGCTATGAGCAGCCAGGGGGCTTTGTCAGGGTTAGGAAGGGTGTGGGTTGAGAGAAGGATTAGGGCAAGGCGAGTAGGGGATAGGGTGTGGGTGAGGGTGATGGGAAGGGGGGCAAGGCCAAGGGCAAGCAGAGTGTAAGTGCTGATAGTTAATAGCGACTAGAGGGAGGTTGTACTACGTACTGCTTTGATGTCAAATTTTCAGTTTTCCCCTTGTACTTGCACTTGTACTGCACAACATACTTGCATTTTAACCTGTTCTAAGCATGTACCAGTGAAGTATTACTTGCTGTACTGTGTCTGCACTTTTTGTATATGTAACTTGTAATGTACTGTATTATACTTTACTGTCCTCCTGTAACCCCTCCCCTGGGTAACACCTGGAAATGAGCCTGAGCTCAGGGTGCCTCTCCCGGTTATCAATTTTCAATTAAATAAAAATACATTTTGGAAAGGCCACAGCACCACCACCACTGCCCTGGCCTGCTTCACCAACCACATGTTCAGAAACATAGATGAAGGCAAACTAACTGGTGCCATCTTTGTAGATCTCACAAAGGCCTTTGACCTGGTGGACCAGGTAAATAAGCTGAGCCGCACTGGGTGCTCTGCTGCATCCACAGCTTGGTTTTGTGACTACCTCCCTGGGTGAGCCCAGGCGGTCTGCACAGGGGGTGCAATCTCCAGTGCCTGGAAGGTCCATACTAGGGTCCAACAAGGATCCATACTTGGACCCATCTTGTTTTTCCTGTTTGTCCACTCCCTTTCCAAGGACAGCATCACATGCAACTTGCTACTGTACATCAATGACTTTATCCTCTACCACAGTGCAGAGACCCTGGCCAAACCTTCATACAACTCATGGGCAACTTTAGCGCTGCCCAACAATGATTCCTTGCAATGGACTCTTAGTAAATGCCTGGATGACTAAGGCCATGCTGTTCAGACTGAAACCCAGACAAGCTAGGTGGGCTGGTGACACTACAGTTAGTGACTTCCTTCAGATATCTTGAAGTCATCCTTAACCACACCCAGACTTTCTCTGATCACATCAATACTCATGTTTAGTGTGTGAACCATAGACTAGAAGTTGGTTACAGGCTCAAGGATTTTATAACCCCCAAAGTCAGACTTCAATCAATCAATCAAAGTCTTTATTTAACCAGGCGATCACCATTGAGCAAGCTCATTTTTGAGGTGGACCTGGATTTGTCAACAAGGAACAAGAGACAATATACATGGGATGCAACACACAAGAAAAAAATAATAAAAATAAAGTGAGATACAATAATACAGTATATACAAAGTATCAGCAGGTAGCATTGACAGTAGTATATGTTTGGAACAGAAGATACAGCAAGTTTTAGGTAGGACACAATTTTTCATGTAAGTAAAGAAATATACATATCGGGTGCACCGAACATAAATAAAACCTAGTACAAAAAGATATATAGTGATACGGTATGGAGAATTTAGAGCTGGAACCAGGGTCAAAGGAATGTGGAAGGGACAGATATGGGGGCAGAAAAAGGGGAGAGGGAAAAGTCGATTATAGATGTGATCAGTCTTTTAACAGTAGTAATTAGAGTGTACTTGGACTTATAGGAGTCACTATTTAGGGTAGACGGGCACAGGACACCTTATTATGATGTAGATATAGAGATTTAAAAACTGGTAGGCTGATGGGGTGAGTTAATTTCAAAGTTTTTTGCAGCTTGTTCCACAGTTGAGGGAGCACAAAGCTGATGGCTGCTCTGCCAATGCGAGATTTTGCTTTGTAAACATAAAGGTAGATATATGAGGTGCTTCTCAGGGCATACTTCCCCAGAGTGCAAAAAGGTAAACAGACAGAGATATACTGGGGCAGTTTATTTGAGATAGCTTTTTATGTCCAAACCGCAGCATTTTTTTTTTGCCGTCTGTAAGCAAGGGATGACCATCCCACTGCCATGTACAATGCACAGTGGTGGGTTGAGCAAGGAAGACCCGTGATAAATCTTACGGCTCTGTGATAAAGCGTATCGAGTTTAGCTAGGGTACCTGCAGGTCTCTGACTATATAGAAAATCTGCGTAATCCAATAGGGAAAGAAAGGTAGTTTGAACCAGTTTCAGTTTAGCGTCTCTTGTGAGGAGATTATTAATCCTAAAGATCAGACCAAGTCTTTATCTAAGTTTCTTTGCCAGTTCTTCTAAGTGATCTGTGAAAGTAAGTTTATGGTCTAACCAGACCCCCAGGTACTTGAACTTTGGTACGTAGTCCAACCGCTCACCTAGAATGGTAGTGATCTGTGGGAGTGTCCCAGCAATTGCAGGATTTATTGCATTGTGAAGGGGTGACAGGAACATTGATTTGGGTTTTTTTTGCATTTTGAAGGGCTTTACAGGCTGCATCAGGGGTGGGGCTACTAGCGTAGAGTACCATATCATCCGCGGACAGGTGTATTTGTGCTTCTTTGATAGGGGCATCTATGTTGTTAATATAAATGGTGAAGAGCAAGGGACCAAGGATGGAGCATTGCGGTACACCCCTCAACAGGGGTTTTGGTGGAGAAACTTCCCCTTTGGCCTTTACTTGTTGAAGTCGTCCCGAGAGGTAGTTGGAGAACCATTTAAGGGACAGGGAATCCAAACCAATATTCAGGAGGGACGACAGAAGCAGTCTGTGATCAATGGCATCAAATGCCTTGCTTAGGTCCAAGAAAACTGCGCAAAGCTTTTTATGTCTAGTTCAAGCTGCCAGTCGTTTGTCACCTTGGCTAGAGCAGAGATTGTACTGTGCTGTGCTCTAAAACCAGATTGTAACGCGTTGAGCAATTTTTCTGATTCCAGGTACTTCTGAAGCTGGGAGCTCACTGTTTTCTCCAACATCTTTGACAGGATTGGAAGCAGGGGGATTGGCCTGTAGTTATTGAGGTCACTAGGATCTCCTGACTTAAACAAAGGGACCACAAGTGCATTTTTCCAAATGGGTGGTAGGTCACTCTAGGATAAGGATAAGTTGAAGAGATGAGTAATTGGGACTGCGAGGACATGGTAGCCGACCTTTAATAAGTAGTGGTCAATGAGGTCGGCCCCAGCACTTTTCCTAGTGTTCAACTGAAGGAGAAGATCTTCGACTTCTTTCAGGGAGGTAGGCTGCAGAGAGAAGGATGGACTGGGGATGGGTTTTTCTTGTGTATCCAATCCAGGTTGTTGGTGGGGGATATTTGCGGGAGAGGAGTCAAAGGCTAGCCCTGCAGTGGCAAAATGATTATTGAGAGCGTCGAGGATAGACAGTCTGTCAGAGATGACAGTATTGCCGATCAATAATTTAGTAGGTAGAGAATTAACAGTGGTGTGACCTTCAATGTCTTTGATCGACCTCCAGAATTTGGAGGCATTTCTTGAGGAGCTCTCCAGCTGTGAGCAGTAGAAATTAGCTTTGGCTTCTCTGACCATTTTGGTGCAGAGGTTCCTCACCCTCCAGAAAGAATTCCAGTCATTTATTAAATTACTTTTCCTAGCAGTTCTCCAGAGTACATCCCTACTCCACAAAGCATCTTTTAAGTCTTCCGTAAACCACCAACAGGATTTGTTTCTGGCACGAACTTTTACTTACCATTGCCTAGGGCACCTTACTCCCAATGCTGGACTACTCCTCTCCCATCTACATGCAGACCTCATCCTCCAGCCTGTACAGACTACACACAGCCTACTACAGCATCCATAGGTTTGTCGTGTTGGCACCTTACTCCACACCTCACTATTCCTATTACCAGGCCCTAGGATGGACCCCCCTCTGGCCCACCAGGACTACCTCCTTGGCTGCCTACTTGACAAATTCATTAGAGAAAAGGACGTGTCTCCCCTCTTCCCCCATACCCAGGCCAAAGCCCTTCCATCGAAGCCTTTGGCCCTCCTGTAGCCTATTTGAGTGTCCACAAGTCACCACATACTATATGGGCATAATGCCTTCTGTTCAGCTGCTCCAAATCTTTTGGAACAACCTTTCTGATCCACTATGGATCCTGGGTTCACACCCCCTATTTAAGTCTTCCTTCACAGCTACCATCACCTGTAAATGCCCCCCACCAGATGATAAACAGACCTTATCCAGGGGCGGAGCATATGCTCCCCCGTCTTGTTGGGAAAACTGCAGTACCACAATGGCTCTGGAAATTGTTGTTTTTTGATATGTGGAGGGGAGACCACCTCCCTGTGCTTTCTGTGCCACTCTGTATCCTGTATCTAACTACCCCTTAATGTATATTCATTGTCTGCATCGTACTTTGTCACTTATGCACTGTTTGTTAGTATCGTGTGGATGTATTCTTCAATGTATACTTTGTAATTAATTCCAGATCGCTCATAAAAAAGGGACAGTTTATCTCAGTAAGCCTATCTGGTTACCAAAATCAAATAAATAAATAAAAATACTGGAGCCCCTACCTGAAAAAGGATAGCAATCAGCTTGAGGCAGTTTAAGTTATTTATTTTATTTATTTGTTAATCGGGTGGGTGCACTGATCCCAGGGACCCTTTTTTCAGGCATGGCCTGGGCCACAAAGATTGCACAAACAAGATAAAAACAAAACCGGTACAAAAGATACAGGGAACAGTGAGTAGTTGCAATACATAAGTGAAACATTAAGTGATACAAAACAAATGGTACAGAACTGAGCAAACTGGGTATAAAGTGACCACAGTGCAAGCAACACAGCACCCAACACACAATTACAGTAGCAACAGTTTCCAGAGTCACAGGTCAAAAAACAACAATTTCCAGAGTCATTGTGGCACTCCGATTTTCCCAGCAAGACGAGGGGGGAGAACATATGCTTCACCATTGGATGGGTCAGTTTATCATCTGGGGGGTCATTTACAGGTGATGGTAGCAGTGAGGGAAGTCATGTAGTGGGATTTAAAGAGGGGGTGTGAACCTAGCATCCACAGTGGAGCAGATAGGCTGTTCCAAAGATTCAGGGCAGCTGAAGAGAAGGCCTTCTGATTCATACACGTGGTGCCTTGTGAGCACTCTAATTGTAGGCCGGAGGCGGTCTGGAGGCCTCAATGGCAGGGCTCTGGCCAGAGTGGGGGAAGAGAGAGGAGTCACCTCCTATTCTCTGATGGATTTGTCAACTAGGCAGCCCAGGAGGCAGTCCAGGCAGGCCTAGGGGAGCCATCCTTGGGCCTGATAGAGGGAACAGTGATGAATGGATTGAGGTGCCATCAAGGCAAAACTACAGATGCTGTTGTAGGTTGTGTTTAGTCAGGACAGGCTGGAAGATGAGGTCTCTATGTAGATGAGAGGGCAGTAGTCCAGCAGGAGGGAGTAAGGTACCCTGGACAGTGGTGACTCTGAATTTGGGGGTCATAAGATCCCTTGAGCCTGTAACCAACTTCTAGTCTCTGGTTCACCCACCGGACAGTGAGTCCGATGCCGTCAGAGGATGTCAGGGCAGAGTCGAGGGTGACTCCCAGGTATTTGAAGGAAGTCACTAAGCCATCAGGGGATTGAATGCAATGAGAGTTAGTGTCACCAGCCCACTTAACTGGTCTGGGTCTCGATCCAAACAGCATGGCCTTAGTCATCCAGAAATTTAGGAAGAGTCGGTTGGCAAGGAACCATTGTTGGGCAGTGCCAGAGTTGCATGTGAGTGTGGATGAATGTTTGGCTAGGGACTTTGTACTATAGTAGAGGATAGTGAGTTGCACATGATCCTTGGGAAGGGAGTTGATGAACAGGAAAAACAAGATGGGTCCAAGTGTGGATTCTTGTGGAACCCCAGTATGGACTCTCTGGGTACTGAAGATTGTACCCTCTGAGCAGACTGCCTGGGTTCACCCAGAGAGGTAGTCATGAAACCAAGGTGTGGACATGGTGGAGCACCCAGTGTTGCTTAGCTTACTTAGCTTACTTAGCAGGATGTTGTGATCCACCAGGTCGAAGGTCTTGGTGAGATCCACAAAGATGGCACTAGTGAGTTTGCTTTCATCCATGCTTCTGAAAATGTGATTGGTGACGCATGCCAGGGCATTGGTGGTGCTATGGCCTTTCCTAAAGCCATGTTGTTGGAGACAGAAGAAGCTGTACTTAGATACATGGCTTGAGATTTACTGGTACACAACCTTTTTGAGGATTTTACGTAATTGTCAACTGATCACCAGGCTTAAAGCGGGAGCGACTCTGGCTTGCTTCCAGATGGAGAGTATGGAGAAGGAGGTTAGGGATAGGTTAAATACTGTACTCAGAGGTTTGGCAATAACGTGGGCAATAAGTTTTAGGAATCTCAGTCAGAGGCCATTGCTGCTGGCACTACCCAGGTTGGGGAGGATCATGAGGAGCTTACAGGTTTCTTGTGGGGAGATAGACTTAAAGTGAAAGTGTGGAATGCTAGGGTTTACTGAGACCTGGCCAATAGGACTCCAGATGGGGTCATTTGGGGAACATTTAGCGAAGTAGTTGGACAGGTCCCTGAATTTGGTGTTTTATTTATTTATTTTTTTAAACTATTTTTTATCTCCCACTGTCCCGGAACTCTCTCTAGTGTCCCTCTCACAGCTTCCACCCTCTACCGCCCATCTGAAATTCTCCCCTCTGGGAAATTGGGGACAGACACTCCCTCTTCCTACTTGATCCATCAACCCAGTAGTGCTACCATCATCAGACCAAGGCAGGTTGGAGGGATCGGGAGAGCCAGAGGATTGAGTCCGACTTTGGTCATGTGACGGTGAGGGGACCTGGAAGGCGTCATCGCCTATCCGGGTAGCGGGGGTTTTTCTTGCTTTTGTCCCTTGGAGCATGGTCGTGCAATGGCATCAGCACACCTTGCGTGCAGACGCCGCCACCGCTCCATCCAAATCTGTGGCGCCGCTGGATGCAGTTCCCCCAATCTCCACCGAGGGCCACTGATGAGCAACGCATTGCCTGCTACCCACCCTGGGAGAGGAGAGTAGTCTTCCCGATGCTCAATCCTCTCCCTCCCCAGCCGACCTCCTACAGCCCGAGTCCATTCCCGAACCCGGGCCGCTGGTGTGAATCGAGGTGTGGCGTCCAGCGTCTCAACCTTCAGTGCCACTGGGCCAACCTGAATTTGGTGTTGAGTGCTTTGGCAACCTTGGATGAGTTGGTTAAGGATCCTGCCCCTGTTTCTAGTTGTATGGCTTTCTGTTTTATCCCATGTGAGATAAGGGAAGTAACTGCCCACCAGAAATGTTTGGGTTGCCAAGGTTATGGGACTCTAAGTTTCTGAGGTACTCTGCCTTTTGTGATTTGAGCTCTTGCTTGCAGAGGTTATGCAGGTATCTGTACTTGTTCTATAGGGAGGGGAAGGGTTGGCTTTGTGTGCAGCCACTTGGCATCTCTCTCCTTCATCTTCTTAAGGAGGGCCTTGGAGAGACATCTCGTATTTCATTCCCGTACTGTCCGGATAGTTAGAGGGAACTGCCTCTCCTAGGTTGTAGTCAGGATTGCAGTGAGGAAACTCAAGACCGAGTTGACATCTGGCATTGTGCCTCTGTAGCACTCTCACAGCTTTAACTGTCCAAGGTGGTGTGCAGGTTTGTGCTGTAAACCCAAGTTGTCCTTCTAAGAGTGCAATACACTCCACCAGCACCCCTAAGTTAGGGTGGTCCCTTTCTTGGATTGGCAGTTGATGCATATATATTTTTGAATTTATAGATCTTCATTGAGGTTATCTCTTGCAGCACATTTGGGATCATACAGCCAGAGGGTGCTCCATCAACGGTAACTTCTTGCAAGCAGTGTATCAGGGGCCGCCCATGATGACGTCACCCTGCCATGCATATATATATATATATATATAATGTGTGTATATATGTGTGCTGCCCCCTTGACTCGTCAGTTCTTTTCCAGCTGCTGACCAATTCACTCCTAACACATGCAACTTGTCACAGCAGTGACCGTTTGGTGTCGTTTCCCCTTTTCACCCTAGATTTTTCTGTGTTTTTTCACCACTTGTCCATAGTTTGTGCATGTCTACAATGCACTCATTATTCTGCAAGTGTTGGTCTGGACAAAAAAAATAAAATAAATTTCCATTATGATCTGCACACTGTCTGAATCCGGTGACTGGTGAGCTGCTCGTGACGTTGCGATATGTAACTACTGTTAAGAATTTAACAAAGTTAATCATCGAATATGTCTCAAAGACTTAAAAAACTTTCTCATGGAACAAAAGGTGGCTCTCTCAGAAAAGGAGCTTTATGTGTCACCACCTCCATATATGTCGATGGCCACCACTCGAACATTACTGCCTTTGTCAATGACTTCTACCATCAATGTTCCAGAGTGACTGAACCCAGTCCTAGAGTTCCTTCAGACTTGGACTTCTTCTTCATTGACAGTTCCTAATTCTTCATCTATGACCGCCTTTGAAGAACAGAGGCGTCCTCTCTCATTCCCACATCTGGAACACCCAGTCAACGATAATGACTGTGACATGGACTACATGGAGGAATACAGTCAGGAGGAGGATGAGGATGGCTTACACACTCCATCTAGCACCTCCATGATATTGTCAGCAGGTGAGGACCCCACAGCTTATAGACCTTGCTCCCCAAAACTAGCAATTCCGTAATTTGGCAGATTAACTGGATCTCCCTGAGGCTCCAGCTACGGTTGTTCCACCCATGATCCAAGCATACAGCAACGCCATCTCGGCTGCCTGGCATCTCCCTTATACCCTATCGCCAATCTCACAAAAGGCGGATAGGCTGCAATAACATCCAGTGGAGCAACCTTATTTTGCCTCACTACCACAGGCTGACTGGATACTTCTTAATGCAGACCATGACAAAGCCCATCACCCACAACACTTAAGTTCCCTTCCTCCAGATAAGGAGTCCAGATAATGTGACTTAATGGGTAAAAGAGTCTATGCTTCTGCAACATTGGCTGTACGTATTTGATATTACCTGGGCCACATACTGAAATATCAAAGGACTCTGTGGACCGCAGCCACTGAAATGGCCACACTTATGCCACAGACTAGTAAAAAGGACCAGCTCATGTCAACCCTGCAAGCAGGTACCAGCATGAATCATCATCTACTAAAGGCCACTTATGATGCGGTAGACGCCTCAGCAAGATCTTCAGTGGTAGGGGTCTTGTTGAGACGACACTCATGGCTGAGAGTGTTGGGATTTGCAGCAGACATATAGAACTGTCTCCTTAATGCCTCTTTCAGGGGACATAAACTTTTTGGGGGTGAAGCACAAGATATCCTAAGTGACTCGCAGGCCTCAGCAGACCACTATGCTCACGTCACACCAAATACCACTACCAACCCCAAGACATTAGCCAGGTATGAAACAACCAGCTAAAAGAAAAAATACCCTTCCAGTGCCAGGCTTCTTCTCCTCCTCTACTGAGTTGGCAAGACTTGCCACAGCCGGCCCTCCAACCACCCACCCTACGGCCTGACTTCTCAGGATTCTGGAGGCATGGAAAATGACAACCACAGACAACTGGGTGTTACAACTCATAGTCACCGATCATACCCTGGAGCTAACTGCTTATCCTTCCAGCAAACCCCCCAAATCCTGCCTGTATCCAGGCCCTCATACAGAAGAGGGCTGTTCGACCCATACCTACTGAGGCCAGAGACCCGGTATTATACTCTCACTTTTTCCTCATACCCACATGCATGGGAGAGCTTCATCCCATGTTGAACCTCAGAGCTCCCAACCACTTCGCTCAATACAAAACATTTAGCAGGGTCACCTTGCCAGGCTCACTCCCTCTCCTAAACCAAGGGGATTGTCTATCGTCTTTACATATGAAGGATACCTACCTTCATATCAAGATTCACTGTGCTCACCTCAAGCACTTAACATTCCAATTATCCGACCAACATTTTCACTTATGGGCTTTCCTAGTCCCACTTTCATTGACACCTTGACTATGCATGAACTGCCTAGCAGTAGTAGCAGCAGCACTGCACAGGGAAGGATTATGTGTCTTTCCTGCCCTGAATGATGGGCTCCTCATGGCTGCGTCCAGAGAACTCCCTGTTTATACACTTCAGTGAACTCTTCACCTGTTTTTCCCAACTGAGAATTATGGTGAACACCCTCAAGTCCAATTCAACTCCCTCACAGCACCTCCAATATACCAGTGCTGTCTTGCACATGGCCTTAGGAGTGGCATTTCTGCCCCAGAAATGAGCACAGTGTCGGATAGACAAGATGCACCTCTTCATGGACAATACCTAAATACCTTTGACTTCTGTGACACATGTCGGCCACCATCACATCAGTGCCCTATGCTAGACTCTGCATGCCAGTCATCCAGTGGGTCATGAGAGTTCAATGAGACCACAAGAATGACAACTTGGAGACCCAGGTCCAGATCACCCTTCCTTATGGAAGGCTTTCCCCTGGTGGCTCAAACCCCACCATCTTCTAGCGGGACTTTCCCTTTCATGCTATGGCCCTGTGTCAGAGCCTCACAATGGACACCTCACCCTTTGGTTGGGGAGCCAATTTAGGGGACTATGAATCTCATGGCTAAGGGACACTTTGAAAGACTCTCCTACAAATCAACATCTTATACATGTGGGCAATTTATTATGCCCTTCACACCTTTCAACCATTTCTCTTACTGGGTTCCATTGATTTCATCAACACTTCAGCTGCCTACTACAGCAACAAGCAAGGGGTAACACACTCCCTTCCTCTTTGTCAGGAGACTCTCAGACTGTGCCACAGGGCAGTATAGTACCATCTACACACAATGGCAGTCAAAGTTCCCGGGACCCACAACACGATGGCACACCATCTCAGTCTCAGTCACCACTCCCATTCTCTCGCATGGGTGTTGATGTCCCCATACTTACCAATCTCTTCGATCACTGGGGTCTCCAAAGATTGATCTCTTTGCCTGACAAAAAAAAAAAAAAGACATGTAAGCCGACCAGATTTTGTTTCACCAAACTGGGACCAGAACTCTACTTCCCAGACACCTTTTCCCTATTGTGGAAAAGGTGATATTCACATACATTCCTCTCCTACAACTACTTGCGGTGGAAGAGCCACTTAGCCTCTCAACTCGCCTGGACCTTCACACCCAACAGGAAAGCTCCCGCATACACCCCAACCTCACATACCTTCATCTCCATGCAGGGCTCCTCAGGATGTGTCCCATCACCTGTGACTAAAGTTTTACTTGCCTCCAGAACACCGTCCACAAGGACCACATATCCTATGATGTGCAAACGGTTTGCACTGAGCTTAGATCCCTTCTTCTTCTCATCTAAGGGTCTAGGATGCCGCTTGATAAAGGCCCATGTACCAGCCATATCGACTTTTCATGTCCTGATAGGTGACCGCCAAGTAGCACAGAGGTCACAGCCTAGCCTAAATGCTCCATCTGGTCATGAAGAGCCCGTAGAACTACACGTTTGAAAGCTGTAGGTAACACTAATTGTTGCTTGGCAACTTGGCCTTGTTGATATGTGGTCTCTCTGTAAAGTAGTTGGTTGTGCAACTTTAATCTGGGTCCCTCTCCAAACAACAGGGCAGTTCATGGATCTGAAGAACGAAGTTTGAGCACATTTTTTCCAGCATGAATAGCATCCAGTACTGACTTGATCATGGGATCTTGAGCCTGAGCCCACTGTATATTATCCAGGGTGAGCTGTGGTAACGTGCTGAGTTCTAAGGCTGCAAGATGGCAGTAGGCCATGGGAACACAAGTGTCAGGAGGGCCAAAGCAGTCCACCAGGCAGTCAACTGTTTCAGGAGAGGGGGTGCTCATCTTTATCCAATTTTTGGTAGAGGGCTTTGACAGACTGTTCAGACATTCTCACCCACTTTGCATTAGTGTCTGGTCTTCTGGAGAGGGCATCAGCATCAATGTGGTTCAAGCCCGGTCGATACTCTGCTGAATAATCTTAAATGGAAAGTGAAGATAACCAGCGATGCCCTGTGGCATCCAACTTAGCTGAAGTCTGAACATAGGTGAGGGGATTGTTGTCAGTTTTCACTAGAATCTTTGCATCATGAAGATATTCATGGAATTGGTCCACCACAACCCACTTCAGTGCAAGAAATTCAAGCCTGTGTACAGGGTAATTCTTTTCAGACGGTGTTAGACTCTGACTAGCAAATGCCACTGGGCGTAAGCCTTCTTCATATTCTTGATTTAGAACAACACCAAGTCCCTTCAAGCTGGCGTCAGTGTGCAACACATAGGGTCTGGCAGTGTCAGCATATGCAAGCACACAGGCATGGGTGAGTTGGTGAATGATGTCATAGAAGGCCGCCTCACACTTGGGAGTCTAGCTGTCTCCAAAAGGTTCATTTGTCCAAAAGCAGACCTTTTCCTCCTCTTGAACTGCACTTCTCTTATATTTCTTGTTTGTAGGTGGGTAACCTTGAGTTAAATTGAGCAAAGGGTGGATGACTTTGGTGTAATCTTTTATAAAATGGTGATAATAGCCGCAGAATCCCAAGAATCTTTGCAGTTCTTTCAGATTGTTAGGCTGGGGCCAGGTGGTCAAAGACTCCACTTTGCTCGGGTCTGTTTGTATCCCTTCAGCCAACACTACCTGACCAACATATTTCACAGATTTTTGGATGAATTGACACTTGTCTATTGATAATTTCAGTCCAAAATCATCTACTCGGTCGAGAACCTTAAATAGACGGGCTTCATGTTCCTCAAGGGTCTGGCGAAACACAATGATGTCATCAAGCTAGACAAGGCTCGACGCCTTACCTCGTATCACGCTGGCGACCCATGTTTGGGAATGAGCACGGATCGCCGGGGGTTGGACGGGGAGGAGAGGGATGGAGCACCCGATGGCTGCTCTCCTTCTCCGGAGGGGGGCCACCTGCAAGCTCCCGCTGCGATACCGCCACCTGGGGGTCCTCAGGTGGAAGGTGCGGTATGGGGAGATAGCAGTAGAAGGGGACGGGCAGATGGCAGAGGGGCAGAGCAGGAGGCATGTCTCAGCATGTCTCCTCACTCCTAGGCCCTCATTGCATGCTGACGTCTGGGGCTGAACAAAGGAAACAACACCCTGTCGCTCCTAGGTGACTACTCCTTGCTACACACTCGCAGTTCATCGGGCAGACTCTGCTGTGCAGGACCCACTGCAGAACAGTTGTTGGGGAGGATTAAGGGAGAGCTCCTCCTCACCCCATGCTGGGGGGTTAACTGGGCATCAAGGGTTAAGGGCAGTGTGACCAGGTACTCTAGGGGCAGACTCCGATGACAAGGTGTGTGTACATGGGGAAGTCTGAAAGAGTGGAGGGAAGGGGTAGTAAGGTGCAAAAATACAAAGTAAAAAAAAAAAGCTAGACAAGGCATTCTAATAAGTACATGTCTCCCACAGCTCACTTCATCAGTCGCTGGAACATGGTGGATGATCCCGAAATACTCTGTGGCTTGCACAAAAACTCAGAAACCCGGGGGCAGACAAGGTGGGCCAAGCGGTCCTTATCTGCCGTCAAAGTCTATGTTTCTATGGGGCAAATGAAGGCTGTTTTTCTCTGTCTTCTGGGGCCATCAGGATTTGAAAAGACCCACTCCAAAGGTCTAGCACAGAGAACCACTGGCTTCCATTGAGGCAGTCGAGGGCATCTTGGATACATGGCATGGTGTATTGGTCCAGGACAGTTCTTTGATTTAACATCCGGTAGTCACCACACATTCTCACTGATCCATTTTTCTTCTGGACTACCACAATTGGAGAGGTGGACGAGCTTCGAGACTCTTGGATGATTCCCGCTGCCAGCATTTCTTGGAGAAGGCGTCGAACATCATCAGTGTCAGTGGGTGCAAGGCAACAGGATCTTTCTCAGAACGGCCTTCCAACATGAAGTGTAATGTAATGTTCAGCCCCTGTGATGCATCCCACATCCCACTCTTTCAGTGAGAACACTCTGCTTCTCTGGGCCAACTTCTGGCTGATCTTAGCTTTCCATTCTGCATTGAGAGGGGACACTCTAAAGTCAAACAGGTCAGGGGTCACTTCGTCATCCTCTCCAGGGCACTTTTTCCTGGCCAACATGGCAGTATCTGCACAATATACCGTAGCTTGGGTGCAACCTTGATTTACTCGAACCTTCCGGTCTGACGTTTTGGACTTGCACCACTACTCGACGAGTGTAGGCATGGGCCCAGGCCAGTAGAATGCTAGGCCTGACCAGTAATCCCTGGCAGTTTTGCATCTTCTGGAGTGTCCAGCATAAGAATCTTGTTTTTGACATCCTTTTTCATGTGCACTTTGCCACTAATGGTACACTGAGCATTGGGAGGTGAGACAAGTGATTCCGGGTCTTTTTTCCATACTACCCCCACGGGTTCATCTTTCTGAATCTTTTTGATTTGCATCTGTAAATCACATGCTTGGCACACCAAGGCCAGAATGTGTAGGGCTTTTCCAGTTCGCTTGGCTTGTTTCTCTTGACAGAGCTGGGCTAGCTGGCTGAACATATGAGCATTGGTACCAGTCAACAAAGGGACACCACCGTACAGTCCAGTCAGTGGACACACCAGGACCAGGGTCTCCACTTGTTCATCCATGCCAGCAACAGCAGTAGGGAAAGACAACCAAATGTGTACATACCCTCGGTAAGGATAGTATTTTTCACTCAACCCCCACACATGCAGTCCTTCGAGGGGTAGGTGGAAGGTCAGATAAGTGCTGGTCATACCAATCTTGATATATAATGGTGACCTGCAAGCCACTGTCTAGTACAGCTTGAGTGGAGATACTATTAACTGTTACTGTAGTCTCCATGGAGAGACCCACCATCTCAGACCAATCTGGGGAAGTCTGTTTTGCAGACTGTCCCACAGCAGTTTTGGAGGAAAAAGATTTTCACAGCAGGCCTGGCTGAGGTTTTATATTGCTCTGCTGAGCCAGACTGCGCAGTTTAGTACTGTCCTTCTGCAGATCCTTGGAAGAATTGTAACCTCATCGGGTATGGCTGTCTTCTCCGCACTTGTAGCAGAACACTTGTTCCCTATCATCACTAGGGTGGTTTGGTTCTTCACGGAATTCATAATGGTTAGAGAAGGGAGTTCTGTTGTCCTCTCTTGGTTTGGGCTCAGGTTCCCTGTCTCCGCAGTTCTGCCAGGGGGCAGACGTTCAGGTGGCGTGTATGAGATCCTCTACTAAAGCTCGCAGCTCTCGCCTTACCAAAAATTGTGGATTGAAACTGGCTTACTTTTACCCTTTTCTAAAGATTTACATTCCATTTAAATTCACTTGAAATTGTATTTAATCCAGAAGAGTTCTTATAGCAATTTCTTATTTTATTAACGGCTTACTTTTGGCTGCATACGCAATGAAATATGCTAATTTCCAATCTTTTTTTTTTTTGAGACTGAAAAAAATGCAAAAAACTTCTTCCAAATGGATTTATTTGTGCTTATTTCTGGCTTTATTTGAAGGTAAATATGCACAATTTCAGTCCTGGATTATTTTGAGATTTTTAATAAATGTAAAATAAATGTGTTTTGTTGTAAGCCAAAAGAAATCCAAATGAATCATGTATGACTTACATCTAGCTGCATATGCAACAAAATATGTAAATTATCAGGTTTTGCTTGCATTTGGATTTCGTTTCAGAAAGATTCTACTTATACTGTAAATGCATTATCCATGGACGTAAATGCATTTACAATGTAAACAGAATTTTTCTAAAAAGAAATCCAAATGTTAGAAAAAACTGCTCATTTACATATTTCACTGTGTATGCAGCAAATGTAGACCATAAATGATCCATTAGGATTTCTTTTGGTTTAAAACAAGTCTAACAGTATCTTCAAGTATATAAGCCCCCCCCCTTTTGTGTGTTACAAAACTTAGCTAATTATTGCCATCATATTAATCCTGGTATATGAGATTTTAAACATCACATGAAAACCTGCTTATTCAAAGGCATTGACTGAACCCATTGTAGCTTAGAAAATGAATGTATTTAGCGGTTTAATATACTGGTGAAATACAATATATTTTGTTTATGCTATACTACTTTCTGTTACTATTATATACAATCTATCAGTTCTTCAAATGCTGTGCAACTATGACTTGCCTGTGTTATACTCACCTGATCTCCCAGCCACTGCCCAATATTTTCTGTTGTGTAATGGAGTAGGATCAGTCACATGGTTGGCTGCTTCTTTTTAAGGTTCCAACAAGGACTAAAGGTTGCGAAAAAATGGAAAACCTTTTCTTCCCACCCAGAAAATCTTGTCCTCCACATATTCTGTAGGAAACAGAAAAAAAATTATTACATTTGTTCACAAAGATATCACTTATGAACAACCAGTGTCACTATGTATGTACATTGGGCACGATTCTCAAAGCTCCAGAATTGGTGCAAGGGGCTTGTGCCATAGGGAATGGTGCACAGTGCCCCTTGCAGCAAAAGATGCTCCGGGGGTCATTCTGAAATGCAGCCTGCATCAACCACAGGCTGCGTGCACCAAAGGGGTCTTGCACCATCTTTGTGGCACAAACTGGGCTGCAGTATAGCACTAGAGGGCATGCAGTAGCTGCAAGCTGCCATATCCCCTAATTAATGATTCTGTAAACCCTCCCAAAGGGTAAAATTCTAAGTGCCTTTAAATCTAAGTCTAAGGATACTTAGAATGTCGCTGTCTGGGAGGGCTCCTACCCTTGCGCCACTCTCTAAGCCCTCACCGGGTGTGAGGGAACTTGCACCATGGCTCCCCATCCAAGATCCTCATGTTAATATAATGAATTATGTCCATGATAGTCTGGCGGACCCCCGCAGCCCCAATCCCCTTTTATTAATATAAAGCCCATCACTGGTGTTCTAGCATTCCCCAGCCCCAATCTGCCCATATTAAATTATACAGAATAGTCCATGATTGTCTAGTGGACCTCCCTCCCTCTCCCTCATCTGTCTGAATATAAAAATCCCTTTCTCTGGTGGTCTAGTGGACCCCCCATCCCCTATCTGTCTGTAATAATATAAAAATAAATTTCCCTGGTGGTATCCCTAATACATCCATATTAAAATAAAATTCCCCTTTACTGCTGGTCTAATGGACCCCTGCCCCCCCCCACCCCGGCAGGCAGTGCCCCACTACCCCACTCCCTCCATCCCCAAGCCAGTGAACAGTACAGTCCTCCCCTCTCCACCATGGCTGGCCACCACCTGAGCTATCTATGTGCATGTACTGTATACAGTAGGCGTGCATTACCTGACAGCTCACTCACTGACCTATCAATCAATGGGCACGTACCGCTGCTTAGAAGCCACTGGCACAATGGCTGAAAGGGAAGGGAGGTGATGCTGGTGGGGGAATTTAATCTGATAGATGTAGACTGGAGCCTCCCTGCTGCAGCATCAGCTAGAAGTAGAAACATCCTGGACTCCCTGCAGAGGGCATTGCTAAGGCAGCTAGTCAGTGAACCCACACGGGGTGGGGCAATACTGGACCTGGTGCTTTGTAACTGAGACAGTGTTGCAGACATCGAGGTGGGAAGTCATCTGGGGACCAGTGATCATCGCACAGTGTGCTTTAATATAACAGCAGTGGAATGCAACCACACAAGGGTGAGGGTCCTGGATTTCAGGGGATCTGACTTTACAAAGATGGGAGAGTGCCTCCGAAAGGACCTGGTGGTGGGGCTGTTCTGGGTGAGTTGGAGGTAAAATGGACCAGACTAAAAGAGAGCATAGTAAAGGCAACAACCCTGTATGTTAAGCAAGTAAGCAAAAAAAAAAGGAGACCATTATGGCTGACAAAGGAGGTGGCAGAAAAGGTAAAGGCAAAAAGAGTGGCACTCAGAAAGTATAAGGAGGCCCAAAGAGAGAAGGATCAGGAAGTTTATCTGGGGAAATGGAGGGAGTCAGGAAGGCAAAGCAGTAAGGAGCACAAAGGGCACAGACTGTGGACTGTGGAACAGTATCAAAAGGGGACAAGACATTTTTCAGGTATGTCAGTGATAAAAGAAAAACTAATGGAGGGATTGTACAGTTAAGGTGGGACTGTATGGAGGAGGACCAAGAAAAGGCAAACATCTTAAACAAATACTTCTCACTGCTCACAGTAGAAGAGGAAGGGGAGGGATTATGGTAGCAAGGGCTTTGAGGGAAGGGAGTGGTCACCAGTCTCTTTTCTGAGGAGATAATCAGAAATGCACTCACTAATCTGGGGGTAGACAAAGCCATGGGAGCTAGACAGCGTGCATTCAGGCATGCTGAAGGAACTCAGGGAAGTACTGGCTGTACCCCTAGCAGTCCTATTTAACAGTTTACTGGAGACCAGCATGGTCTTGGAGTACTGAGAAGGACTGAGAAGAGTAGAAGTAGTCCCACGTCACAAAAGTGGTAGCAAAGAGGAGGCGGGCAATTATAGGCCTGTCAGTCTGACTTCGGTGGTAGTGTGGTAGTGTAAATAATTGAAACACTATTAAAAGGGACCCAAAGCAGCACAGTTTCACAGAGGGAAGGTTGTGTCAACAAATCTGATAGATTTTATTGACTGGGTAACCAATGTGTTGGATCAGGAAGGGGCGGTGTATGTGGCTCACCTGAACTTCAGCAAGGCCTTGGACATTGTTTCACATAGCAGAATGATAAATAAGTTGGGTAGCATGGGGGTGGGCAGTAAGGTGGCAACCTGTGTAAGAAACTGGTTAGGGGATAGGAAGCAGAGGGTGGTGGTAAATACAGTTTGTGCCAAAGGGGGGGAGTGACCGGGGGGTACCTCAGGGGTCAGTCCTCTGTCCTCATTAGTGACATAGTGGAGAAGCTGGAATGGAAGGTCTGCCTCTCTACGGATGATGCCAAGATCTGCAATAGAGTGAAAACTCCAGGGGGGAGGGAAAGTGCAAAGAATGGTAAGAGAAGTGTTCAAATGTTTGGCACCTAAGATTTAATTAAAAAAAAAAAGTGCTAAATAATGCACTTGGGTCACAGAAACTCGAGGGTGGAGTACAAAGTGGGGGTAGAGATACTTGTGACAACCAAGCAGGAAAGGGATCTGCAGGTAATCATATTGCATGACCTAAAGGCAGCCAGACAATATGAGAAAGTGAACTGGGGTGTATAGGTAGGGTTATCACCAGCAGGAGGAGGGAAGAGGTGCTGCCCCTATATAGGTCATTGGTAAGACCCCACCTGGAGTACTGTGTCCTGTTTTGGAGAACACATCACAGGAAAGACATAGCCACAGTACAGGTGGTCCAGAGAGTATGGGTGTAGGCAGGCATACTCCAAGCACTCCATGGTGTGCACTTTTATTTAAGGGGGTAGCAAATAGGCTCTGAACTGCTCCCTTTTTCCAGGAAAACTAACAAAGAAAATAATGAACTTTTCTGTAATTTTATTCATAGGAGTTGAAACTAGAAAGAGTGGTCACTAATACTCTCTTTGCATCCCAAGGACAATACAACTTTACAGGCTCTGGTCTGGTATGAGGGTGTCTTAGGGAACAATGCGTGGCATTTGTGAGAAAAAAAGTTCTATTTATTGTGCCAAATGAGGCAACAAACATGGTCCTGGTGTACATTTGTATATTGTCTGACTGCAAGGGGGGGTAGCTCACCCTAAGGAGGGGTAGCAGTGAGTCCACTTGGTGTGCAGATCTGAAATCCCTGGCTACACCCCTGCCAGAGAGGTGTCCCATTGTTAAGGCACTGTGATTAGGGTCCAAGGGATTGAGCACAGTTTACTTTGCCACTGCTACCCCAATATGCCAGGGGTGGAGGCGATTATATTTTTTAAGTGGGAGTGCGTGGGTAAATCTCACGGAACTCAGAGGTGCAGCCTGTGTCTGCGTGCCACTGTCTTGCACCCTTATTCCACGAGGCATAATGCCGGCACCCTAAAGGACATTGCAGTTCTTAACAGTGCACCATCATGGGTCTGCATCAAAAGCCCTAAGAGGAGAGGCTAAAGGAGCTCAATATGTGCACCCTGGAGCAGAGGAGGAAGAGAGGGGATACGATTAAAACTTTTAAATATCTCACTGGGAAGGATAAGGTACAGGAAGAAATTTTTCTGGACACGGGGTCATGATATGAAGCTGGAGGGGTGTAGGTTCAGGAAGTATGGGAGTAAATACTTCTTCACAGGAAGAGTAATGAATGCCTTGAACACTTTTTCAGTGCAGGTAGAGTAGTAGGGCCAAAAACAGCAGCAGGATTAATAAAAAACCTGGGACAAGTACAAGGGAATCGTAAGGGAAATGAAGAGGGTGGAAGAGATAGTGCTGTAGACCAAGGAGGGTCTGCAGCAAAAATGATCACAATACAAAAGTGCAGACTGGATGAAACAAGCAGCCCTTACCTGCCATAAGTTTTTTTTTTTGCTATTATTTATTTCTTTTTGCTCCCTGAAGCCTGGCAGGTGGCTATGGCCCTCCCTTGGAGGGACTCATCCTCCAGGCATTTGCGTCCCCGCTCAGACCAACTCCTGGTAATTCCACCCGGAGTGGGGCCAGGTAGGAGAGCACTGGCTACCCCCCAGAGCATTATCCAGAAGCCGGGGGTGGCCAAGAACACGATGGGCCATCATGGAGTCTCCCAGCTCACTTTTCACTTTTTCTCCCATCCCCTCTTCCCCAACGTGAGAATGCCAGTATGTGCCTCCTGACCAGTGCTGCCCTCCAGCCACCGCCAGAGGCAGTCAAAGAGAGGAATGACAGGACCTCCCTTCCCTGAGAGAGGAGAGCAGTCTTCCAGACACTCAATCCTCTCTCGCCCCTGCCAACCCCCAATGGTCTGGGCTCGTTCCCGAACCCAGGTCACCAGCGTGGCGCGAGGTGTAGCGACCAGCACTTCAACCTCCAGTGCCACCGGGCCGAGACTGGCTTAAGTTTCTATATTTCTATGTAAGGCCTCCGACATTTGAGGATCATTCCAGGTGCCAGGTCACCAGTATTACAAACTGTGGTGATGCAGCTGCCCCGATGGGCCAGCCACCTATCCCAGCTCTGCAGTGTTTAAACCGGCACCTGAAAACCCTGCAGTGCTCAGACTAATTGTCACCTGAACTAATCAGCCAAAGGACAAAGCTCTTAGCCAAACTCAAAACTTATTTCTGCAGCCTGTGACACTGGTATACTGTAGCAATCTGGATACTTAAATGTTATTTGTAGCTTAATACAAAAAAACTCTATTTGGCTAGTGGCAGTTTAAACACTGCTTCATGTACTTTCCTCACTGTACTATACTTCCATGATATATTAACACTCCCCCCCATTACTTTATAATGGATGCTTCCACAAAATGTTATGGTAACTTTTGTTGAGAAACAGTAGTGTATCTTACCTGGCCAATCCAAGTTGTGGCTAGCTGTTCCTCAAAACTGTTCCTGAGGAATGCCTGAAAAAAGGAAAACAAATGTAAACAGGACTCAAAGGAACAAGGGTTGGATTTAAACCTCATGTAAATTATCAGATTAAAAAAATACATATACTTAATCTGATAGGGCAACTGTGATACATGTCAAGACCTGTAAAATAAACGAGAGGGGGAACTAAATGAAACCTTCTAGAAAATAGATTTAGAAAAAATGCAGATGGTGCAATGGTAGACATGCAAACCTTCCTGACTCCCCCCACCCCACTCCAATCAGGCAAAATACTCCCTTTCAGTAAAAGCTCTGCCCCCCCCACACACACACACACTGTCACACACAGGTAACTGTACTACATCACACACTTGCTTCCCTTGCAGGCAAATAACCTCAACTCCTTTCCCCCACCACTGATGGCAAACTCTTCTTATGGCCATCGAGAAATCCATAATTGGGGTTTGTGTGGTCTAATCCTTTATAGACTGTCAAAACTGTTCCATACCCCACTAATCTACGTTTTCTCCCCTTCTCTTAAATTTGTGGAAAGAGCTAGCATGGAGTGGAGTAAAGCCGAAACTGCATCATCATGCCTCCAGTGATGTCCATCAATGCAGTAGGCAGCAGTCCTCACCTTTTTCAAAAAGGGAAATCTAGAAACACCCTGTCTGGGGTAAGAGCATAAGTTCTTTTCCCATGTCATAAGAAGAGTACATTTGGGAATGACGGGAGTGCTTCTGTGGAGGGGCAGTCTTCATGGAGACATTCTGGAGACAGAGGTACTATGTGCAGCTCTTTGGGCTAAGGGGGGGGGGTGACCAGTCTCAAGACCAAGCTTGCTGGATTCAGGGTACCTCTTCCACTGCCCAGGGGCCTCCAGGTCCATCAGCACTGCCACAGAGGATGCCAAGGAGGGCAGGCTGAGCTGTGATGAGCTCTTGGAGCGTGTGGGGAGGGAGAGAGACAAATTCCTAAGCCAATGTCACTACACTTCACCAACAGGACTGTGGAGAGGAGGCACCATTGGTAATAGCAGGGGAGGATGTGTGGGTCTTCCGGAGAGAAGGCTCCAAGATTGGAGGCACAGGACACCAGCAGAAGAGGAAGCAACTTCTGGTAGTGGACTCAATCGTTAGGGGGTAGTTTTGGGAACAGCATGGGAGGAAGGAGGGAGGGAGTTAAGGTGCCTACCTGGCGCCTAGGCACAGAGGGATGGGGAGTGGACCTATATGATCACTAGGATGGCAGGACAGGAGGAAGAGTTAGATGTCATTGTCCATCGGGGGACAAATGACCTCGGCAAGGGACACAGCAGAGGTGGTGCAGGATAGATTCCGGGAGCTGGGGAAGGGCCTGATGCAAAAGAAAAAAACACAATGCCTTCACTGAGGTACTACATGAATACGGCCAGGGGATGGGGGTGGGAAGCTAAGGAACACCACACCACAGTCTTCAACAAGGCATGGTGCAGGAAGGAGGGGTTTAGCTACATGGGGAACTGGGGTCCTACCTGAGGGGATGAAGGCATGTACAAGGGAGAGGGCCTCCAGTTCTCCAGTAGGGAACAGCAGTCCTGGGTGGAAGGTGGGCACTCTCACGCAGACAGGATCAGGGCTGGATCCACTGCAACTGCCCTGGAGACTCCCTGGAAAATAAGATCAGCAATGCAGCAATACAATCTTACCACTGTAACTCAACTAATAATATGCACACTAGCCAGGTTAAATATGAAAACAGGCAATCAGATTTATTTAGGGGCAGTGAACAAGGGAGGGGCGTAAATCTAACAGAATGACTGGCAATCTGATCTAAATCAGGTTTGTTCAGCATGCACTGTAAGTCCCTTTTAAACAGTTCAACAACCCTGGGTACCCAGTATGTCATGCAGGCTAGCCTGAAGTGTTACCTGGGGTGGCTGGCATTGCAGCTGTTGTTGGGGTCCTTAAGAAAGAACACCGTTAACATGCACACAACCCAATTATTTGTAATCCAAGCCGGATGGCTCAGTCTGTTGCAATAACCCAGAACAAAAACAATTAGATGGTAACACAATGATTGCTGCTTTTGTTGCTACCCTGGTTTGTACTCATGCTACCAGAACCTGGATGCTGGACAGGTGAGATGAAGACCTCGTGGTGTTGATCAGGAAGGCGGGGGGAAGCAGGGCCAGCACGACTCACCTCTGGGTGGTCGCTACCTGCTCGATGGTGCTGGGCAGGGGGCCGAATCCCCAAGCTGGTCTTTCACCGAGATGGTCTCTGAAGCAGGAGTAACGGCCTAGGCTGAGAAGGCACGATGAACAGTTCTGCAAAAGTTTTAGGTTTTCTGCTGGTGAAGCCTTCAGCTGGCGTAAAAGATTCTGCCGTGGGGAACCAAATCTCGACCCACAAAACACATTCAGCACATCTAAATCACTTATTTCTCTATGCCACAGTTCGGTTACAGTCCAGTTGCAAATTACAGCTTCACTGTGCAAACCTTTCAATCCGAGGCAAATTCTATCATCAGACAGGCCGATCGCTTCTGGAGCAAGTCTTCGGTACAACTCACAAATCGCAATAGCAAACAACTTTTTTTCTTCTGCTGCAGATCCCAAACATGGAACTCGGAACCAGATCCAACTTCTGCAAAAGGCAGGTCACTGGCAGGAGAACGTGGCAGGCAGGCCGACACAGCCTCTTCCCCCTGATTCCCCTACGCTCTTTCTGGGAGCAGCTGCTCGAAAGCTCGAGCTGTTGACTCTTCAACCTCCAACTCTAACTGATCCACTGCTCCAGGCAGTTCTATTTCCTTTGTAATACAAAAGGTTCTGTTGGCTTAGGGAGCTTAGGCGCCAACAGTTAAAACTACAAAAACTACAGAATTCCTTCCCACAAGACCCCTGGGGACAGTCTCCATTTTCGGTCCCCAGTGGTTCGATTGGTCCAAATACTGGAAGTCCAGGACACAGCATGGTGGCTCCCATCCAAATGTTCAAGCTGCAATAAAAGCAGGTTAGACAAACTTCTCTGTCTTTACTATAACAGCAAATTAGCAATAAACAATTACAGTTTCCAAGAGGGCTCCTCTGTTCAAGTAGCAACTGTAGAATGGAGCAGAATAATAGACAGTCTGGCTGGTCACAAGCCTTAAATCACTCGGACCCAGCTCAGACTAATTTCTAACACTGATTAGCCATTTTCTTAAAGAGACAGGTGCGGAGGCTCGCTAGGGCACTGTCACGCAGACAAATAGAAATACTGAAGACAGGACACTAGCCTGACAGTGGGCATTAAGGAGCCCAGGAAGACATTGCAGTAAGCCCCAATTTTAAGGGGGGCTACACACCCTTAAGAAAAGGAGAGAAAGGGGTGACATTATTTAGAAACACAAGTACCTGCAGGGGATAAATAGGGTGCGTGTTAATGAACTTTTCTCCTTGAGCTCAAATACAGGTGTAACCCCTAGATGGCGCTATCCCAGGGGCTACTACCCCTGCCTGATTTGCCACTAACAGGTTGAGGGGCCTGGATCCAATGGCGGGTGCCTCCACCCAGAGGTCAGGGTTTGCAATAGTTAAACTAACTTGGTCACAGCCCTCTGGGACACTGCAACCCCCCTTTCTTCCCACTAGTGGCCCACACAATATAGAATTACCTTCACAGTATACACTTACCCCCAGGTCTGGTTCGGCACTGGGACCTCCTGTGAAATGAGATACAGTGCAACAATCACAGTACAGTACTTTAACATAGACAAATACCTCAGGCAGTATAACTTTGCTGAAACAAGACAGCTCTGATTTATTTGGGGATATAACAAGGACAGGGAAATCAGGTTAATTAGCTTATCACTCTAATAATCTACCTATGGCTCTGTGCACAGGCCTATCCTATCAGTTACCGTCCTGGGTACCCAAGCCCTAGTGGCTAGTCCAAACCGTGGCAGCTGGTAGGGGCCCTTTCACACAGAGAAAAGGAGAATTAAACAGTCAGCAGTACAGTAATTCCATTTGGATTTAATGTGGCAATTCAACAGGGAGCGACCCTGAATTAGTACTCACGACCTCCAAATAAGATAGGGTCCTTCAATGTCAGCAGGGCTCACTTGAGGTACACAAACCTCTTCACACATCCATATAAAAGAAAGCAATATACCAGGCAGGCTGCATCTGTATCCTGATCGCAATTACTGCACAATACCCGGGAGAACACAGCAGATTCAGTTCCTGACAGACCGAGTGCAATTTTCAGCAATTCCTCCAGTCTTCTACAGGGTGAGCCTGGTTTCTACTCTTCAGAGATCCTTTGATTCTTTTCACAGGGACGGGTTCAGTCCTAACAAGCTGCAGACCCGGAACTCTGGGCCTTACACGTTTTTGACTAAAACTGCACTCTGAAAAAGCACAGGGCTCCTTCCTTCTTCACTGCCAAAGTTCAACTGAAACTCCAACCGACAAAACGGCACTTCCTTTGAGTTCCTCCCAGTTCTTGACTGGATTGGCTGTCACTCACAATAGACTGCTGCTGTTGGTCCAAAAAGGCACTGAAGTCTAAACTACATCTCCCAGAGTCACTGCCCATACAATCCTCTTGTGGCTGGCTCAGATTATGAGTCCAAGTTCTGATTCGTCAAGGCACCATTTTAGAGCTAGCTTACCCCACACTGATTGGTCCAGTTCAGCAGTTCAAAACCAGAATGGGGAACTAGGCAGACACTGTTCTGACTGCAAAAGAAAGCAGGTTAGACAAACTGTAATTTCATTATTACTGTAAATGATTTCTGGCAAACAGTTACATCTTTCAGATAGGTTCCCTTTGCACTCCTAGTGACTGCAAAAATGGAGTGAATTGGCAGCAGCTCGAGTGGTACTCAGAGAAGCACACAGTCCCCCCATACAAACTAATTATGTCTGCAAGCAGACAGCTCTTAAAGAGACAGTACCAGAGGCTCTAAAAACACTCACTGATAAATGGCTTAAATGCCAAACACCATTCAGGCTTGGAGCATTCAGGCAAGCTCCTGGAAGTCTTTTGGGAACCCCCATTTGCAGGGGGGTTACACAGGGACAAGAGGGAACTCATTTAAACCAGTATGGGGGAAATTCAAAAAGGATTTCTGTAAGCACTTTTTCACAGTGTAGCGGACAAGTGGAATGAGCTGCCAGAGGAAGTGGTAAAGGACAAATCTGCGAGCAGCTTCAAGCAGGGATGAGACAGGCATATGAGATTAGTTAGGAAAGGGGAGAGCAGAATCAAAGGGAAGGGATGGCCACTAGGGGCCAGTGCAGAGTAGTTATGGTGGGCCGGTGGGCCTTTTTCTGTCATCATTGTCTATAAGCCTTGAAATACCACTGTTTATAGCCAAGTATCGTGCCCTAAGCTGTTCATGGAAACATTTGCTGTGATCTCTTCAAGGGCAGTAGTGGAGAAACAAAGGTTGCTGAGTTTGGCAAGTAAAAGGGAGTTTAAGTGCAGGTCAGAAGTTTTACTTATGGCAGTGAAAATTGCTCAGAGTGAGGTAGTCTTTGCCTGTTGCAGAGCTGACATAGAAATATGGAATCTGACAGTAGATAAGGGCCGCTTGGCCCATCCAGTCTGCTCATTTTCCCTACCTACAGCCTCACCACAGACACTACTTGATCTACAGCTATTCCTTGCTTCCCCCTTCTTTTTCACTACAATTCCCTTGTGCCTTTCTCCTGCATTCTTAAACCCTACCACTGTTTCTGCCCCAACAACTCCACTGGAAGACTGTTCCAGGCATCCACCACTCTTTCTATGAAGAAGTACTTCCTCACATCTCGCCTGAATCAAACTCCTTACAGCTTCATAGCATGTCCCCTTGTTCTTGAGCACTTTTGTTTTTTAAAACATACTTCTCTCTTGTACCTTATTTACCTCTGCACATCACCAGTCCACTTTTATAGTGTTGTTGTGGCTGACTGGTTTTGGTGGGATCCTGAGTGTGCTAGGGTCAGTAGGCTGTTTGCGCTTAGCTCTTATGGTTGATCTCTGCAGCTGTAAGTACAATTGTAAAGATTCAGTAGTTGTTTATGCCAGTGGTATCCCCACTTGTGGAGACTGGGATAACTTCTATTTGTTTTCGTATTGTGCTGCAGCCACATCCAAGAGCAGGGTCCTTCTTGATGCCCTTCAGGGGGCATGCCTCAGACAGCTAGCGTTGGAACCCACTCGGGAAGGAGAGAGCAATCTTAGACCTGGTACTGTCAAATGGGGATGAAGAGAGGATCTCAGATTTAGAAGTGGGTAGCCATCTAGGAACAAGTGACCACTGAACAGTGTTGTTCACGGTAGACACAGCCGTGGTTCCACGTCTACCGCGCACAAAACATTTCGTTGCAGTCAATTACCGCTCAGATATTTCAGCGTGTGCATTGTAAGTGTTTAATGTTTACAGTGCTTGACAGTGCAGCACAACATGCACTGTAATAACGATGGGCACTCTTTAAAAATTAAAACCCAGTCATAACTGACAGCTTTACAACAGACTGTCCCAAAACACTCCACCCAGAGAACCCAGTCTGTTAAAACATTTTGTCAGAAACTAACGATGTTAGAATGTGCAGAATTAAATTCTGAATTGGCAGCACAGAACAACCCCAGTCTCTCTGCTGACACCACTCCTGCAGCTTGCTCATGCCATGATTAAGTCTTGATTGGATTTCTGCAGTACATCAGTTTCTCTGACTAAACTTTTACTTCAGGTCAAAAAAAATAAATAATGCCCCTGAAAACAAATTGTATTTGCTGAAGTTTGATTTCTCTGGACTTTGTCGTTGCACCATTCTCATTCACAGTGCTTGGACTTGCATTGCAGCGCTCTTCAAATCATCACAGTGTGCATCAGGTGTGCCCTCTACACAAGCTGTAATGTACTTGCAGCTGGCCCAGTATAGGCACGTAAGTGTAAGTCACTCAGCCAATCGTATTTTACCAATAAGGTTTGGTGACATGGTGAGGGCTAGAACTGCCTGACACATGCCCCTACCACATTTCCCTCCGGTCAGTGCTAAGTCCTTCAGAGTGGTGGTTTTACAGGCAGACCTATTTTTGTTTTTGTACCAGTGCTGCCAGACTGCTTATTTTACAGGGGCCTTGAGTATAAAGCTGACAATGTATTAACACTTAAAGGAGAACTGTGGCAATACTAAGCTCCCTACCCCCGAAAAGTTTACCTCCGATTAAGCTTTTCAGTCGCAAAGCTTAACCGAGAGGAAGCTTTTCGGGTGGGGTACAGTATAGCCACAGTTCTCCTTTAAAAATACTTTCTTCACTAGTTGTATAGTCTGAGGATCTTACTGGTAGGAAACTTGCCTCTTAGCAATGTTTGGGCTATCGCATTAAAATGCGCTGCATTTGACGTGCACTGTAGTGTGCCATTAGCAGTAATGTTTTATGCTGAGATTTATGCCCTGTAATGTTTGCGATGAAATGTTTGCACTGAAATGACTTGCTACCCACAGCCATAGAGTCAAGCCATACAAAAGCGAGGGTACTGGACTTTAGGAGGGCTGACTTTGCCAAAATGAGAGAGTGCATAAGGAATGCACTAGCAAGTGGGCAGGAAGGAGGGGTGGAAGAACAATGGTAAAAAATCAAAACTGCCATCAGAGAGGCAACAAGTCTTTATGTGAAACAAATAAATCAAAACAAAGGAAAAAATCACTATGGTTCTCAAAAGAGGTGGCAGGGAAGGTTAGTGAGAAAAATATAGCATTCAGGAAGTATAAGGACTCGCAGAAGGAGCAGGACAGGGAACTGTATAAGTTAAAGCAGAAGGAGGCAGGGAAGGCAGTCAGAAAAGCAAAGGCCCAAGCAGAGGAAAGGATAACCAGCTTGGTTAAGAAGGAGTATAAAACCTTTTATAGGTACATTAGGGAGCAAAAAAAAAGACCAATGGAGGGATAGTGTGGCTTAATAAAGGGGAGGGGTGGTGGGCATAAAATGACAGTGAAAAGGGAGAGATACTGAATGAATACTTTTGCTCAGTATTCACAAAAGAAGAGGAGGGGAAGATACTTAAATCAAACAAAAGAAGCACTCTGGATAGGGGGGTCAATACCAGTCCTTTCACAGAAGAAAGGGTTCTGAAAGAACTCCTGAAACTCAAGGTGGACAAAGCAATGGGGCCTGATGGGATTCGCTCCAGAATTCTAAAAGAACTAAGGGGAGTACTAGTGACACCACTGACTAACCCTTTTAACAAATCATGGGATGAAGGTGTGGTACCTGAGGACTGGAGGAAGGCGGATGTTATTCCCCCTCCACAAAAGTGGGAGCAAGGCAGAGGCAGGAAACTACAGACCTGTTAGTTGACCTCAGTGTTAGGAAAAATGATGGAATCACTTCTGAAATAAATAATTGTTGGGTACCTAGAGGTTAGAGGGGTACATGACTCAAAGCAGCATGGATTCACAGCAGGAAGGTCATATCAGATGAGTCTAATAGATTTCTGACTGAGTGACCAAGGTAGTTGACCAGGGAGGGGCTGTGGATGTGGCCTACCTAGACTTTAGCAAGGCATTTGACACGGTCCCACACAAAAGATTAATAAACAAGTTAACCAGCCTTGGAGTGGGTCCCAGGGTAGTAGCCTGGGTAAAAAAATGGCTTAGCAACAGGACACAGAGGGTAATAGTAAACGAAGTCCACTCTGAAGAAAGGGGCGTTTACTAGTGTAGTATCGCAGGGTTCAGTACTGGGACCGGTCCTCTTTAATGTCTTTATAGGTGACATTGTAGAGGGGCTGGAAGGAAAAGTATGCTTCTTTGCAGCCGACACAAAGATCTGCAACAGGGTTGATACACAAGAGGGGGGGTGGAAAGGATGAGAATGGACTTGGCAAGGTTGAAGGAGTGGTCAAAAGTATGGCAGCTTAGATTAAATGCCAAGAAATGCAAAGTAATGCACCTGGGAAACAAAAACCGAGGGGAAGAGTACACAGTGGGGGGTGTGATACTAACAACAACTAAAATGGAAAGGGACCTGGGGGTAGTCATATCAGATGACTAAACGTAGGCAAGCAATGTGAGAAGGCAGTAAGGAGGGCTGGGGTGATACTGGGTTGCACAGGGAGAGGCATCATCAGTAGAAAACAGGAGGTTGTTATCACTCTGTACAAACAGTTGGTGAGACCCCATCTGGAGTACTGTGTGCAGTTCTGGAGACCCCATCTCAGCAAGGACATAGGATGGAGGCAGTCCAGAGGAGGGCAACTAAAATGGTGCAGGGTCTGCACCATAAGCCATATGAGGAGAAACTAAAGGAGCTTAATGTGTATATCCTAGAGGAAAGGATGGAGAGGGGGGCATGATAGAGACCTTAAAGTACCTCAAGGGAATCAACAAAATCCAAGAGGTTAGTATATTTCCAAAAAAGAGATGTGCAAGAACAAGGGTGCACAATTTGAAGATAGAGGGGGATGGCTCAGGTGCAACGTGAGGAAGTATTTTTTCACAGAGAGGGTGGTGGACACATGGAACAGCCTTTCTGAGCAGGTTGTGGGGTCAAAAACATTGGGTGAATTCAAGAATGCATGGGACAGACATAAGACAATTCTGGTGAGGGGCAGGAGAAAGTAGGCTGTTGGTTAACTAGGATCTGCAGCTTATCCAATAGGTAGGGAAATGGACAGACTGGGTGGGCCAAGTGGTCCTTATCTGCTGTCAAAGTCTCTGTTTCTATATTGTGGGTGCTACACCTGTCCATACAAGGATAAGTTATAGAGGCTGGACAGTGGCAAGGGTAATGGTGTTCTTGTTTAGACAACAGTCAGTACTGTCAGCCCCACACACAAGTATGGGGCTCGTCCTAATGTCCACTTTGTCTGAAAAGGCATTTTTTTCATTCATTGTTTACTGCAGGATAGTATAGACTGATTCTGTTGACTTGCAAGCTGACATTTTCTGGAACTACAAATCCCTAAGTCCCCTGCAGCTCACATCAGAGAAGGGTTGCAGCAGTGGGCGATTCAATAGCCTGCAGTGCATATTGGAGCTTAGATAAGCTCTGATCAGATGTTTGCTGATCCCTCTGTTCTTCCACGACTAAGTACAGTCCTCTGGGACTGCACTTAGCCCAGAGAGGACAGCAGGATCAGCAATCAAAATATCACAGTTCATAAACATGCACTGCAGGCTACTGAATCTCCTATTGCTGCAGCCCTCTTCTGATATCAGCCGCAGTGGATTCTGGGATTTGTAGAAACAGAAAATGTCAACTTGCAAGTGAACAGAATCAGTCTGATACAATCTACTTTACTGCAGTAAACATTAAGCAAAAAGAAAGAAAAAATGTTTTTGCACATAAAGTGCACATTGGGACCAGCCCCATACTTGGGTGTGGGGCTCTTAGTTTTGACTGTTCCCCATTAAGTCAGAAAACAAGGATCACGGGCCCAGTTTTCAAAGGCTGATGCAGGTCTTGCTTCAAGCCCTGTGTCTGCACCATTGTTTGGCACAACTGCACCAAACTCCTTTGATGTAACTGTGCCCAATGTTAGTACATTGGGCACAGTTGCGACAGTTTCCACAATTTACGACAGTTTGTGCCAAATATTTGGCGCAAGACCCATAGAAAGGGTCCCCCAAATGGCACAAGTTAGACCAGGGATGAGCTGCTCTAACTTGTGGCATTTGGCGCACAGGACAGAAAATGGTGATCGGCGCCGAGTGAATGCCGCAAGCCCCCTGCGCTGTATGTATGGCGCACCAGGGACATGTGGCATTTGCAAGTCCGTGTCCATCTGGGCCTCCTTCTTTGTGATGAGTTGTTTGTTAGTTCTGAGTACACTTCCGAGGTGGGAGATGTTGTGGAGCCCGGCATTACCCTGACCCCTAGTGGTGGCTGGGGGTTAAGGGCACAGGGACCACAATACAAAGGGGATGGAGCGTCAGGAGGTCTGACTTGCCATGCACGGGAGCCTGCCCTCCCAAATCTTGCCCAGTTTCTGTCTTCTTAGAGGAAAATGATTTGATCCCCAGCTTTCTCAGATGTACTAATACTCATTTTCTTCTTATTGGTCCATTCAACCCCCTTGATATTCCATGACACTGCTGTCACCGTCATTGTTACAGTCTTAAGTAACCCTCTTCACCTCCATCTCTCTCCCACCTTCCTCCCTGACCCCTTTGACCCACCAGAACCAGCTTGGGACAACCAGGCAGGACAAAACTTTAAAACTGCAAAGCCCAGTTACCACTTTGCACCCCACAGTGCCCAACAGTCATGTCATATGCATTGCCATGATGTGTAGCTGAATGACTGTGCTGCTCGAAGGCCACTGGCAGGTCCTGCTCAAGGCTTAGTTCCCCCTCCCTCTGCTTCCTGCTGGTACCAAAGTCACTCCCACTCCCCCAGTAATGCCACAACAACATGGTGCACATCTATTTCATTTTGAATCAGGCCTGGAAAGCCACAACTGCAAATATTTCCTCAAATAACATATAATAAAAGAGTTTGCAATTTAAAGGCTCAAGTATCCTATAAACTGCACATGTGGAGTCAATATAAGGCAGTCAGCCCTCACCCCACTATGCAGTACAGGCTGTGTAACACTGCCCTTGTCCAGCACTGCTTTGGACATTAACTCAGTACTTTTGAGTCCCATCAGCCTGTTAGGCCTCTTCTTTTTCCACCATCTCCATTCTACTTGCTGCTGTCTCCATGCTATCCTCCTCTGCGAGACTGTCTCCTGCTCCACTTTGGAGCCTCTCTGCCACTGTCAGGCATTGCTCCTTCAGGGAGCTGATTCCTGTAGTTAGCTCCATTGCTCTCATGCTTTAGAGCGCTGTCCTCAGGAGGATGAATTAAATTGTTTGCTTTTGGGCAGGTAAATTGCTCTGACTTGCCACTTATGGTGACTTGTAGCAGCGCTGATGCATCCAGAGAGCATGTCAGTCCCTTTTCCTTGGCCAGATTTCTGAACTTATCAGATTATCTGCTTGTATTGATTACCCCTTTTGGGAAGTCCAGCTGCACAAAAAGTTTTGATCCCTTGACACATTAAGTCTTTTGCTGCCTGGAATTTGGTCAAAATGGTTTCTATATCCTGGTAGTTGAGAAGCCTAAGGATTATGGGCCTGGGCTTCACTTGTGACTGTTGATGCAGTGGGTGCGACAGGATGCAGTGCGCGCGGTCAAGTCTTCACCAGCACATCTCAATATTGATTAGGTGATTTTGGAAAAGCTGCTGCAAGAAGTCTATAACGTTCTGCCCCTCCGCTTTCTCGGGACACTGAAAACGCTGACATTATTTTGACAGTTTAACATTTCTTGGTCATCCAGCTCTTCCCAGAGTGCTTTCATCTCAGCTTCTGTGGGCCAAAGTCTAGCACTGGCATTCCCGTACTAGTTCTCTAACCACCCGACCAGATTTTCCACTTCCCCGACTCAGCCGTTTAAAGGGACACTATCAACCTTTTTTGCATCATATTATTTCTAGTTAAAAAAAAAACATTTTATAATAGCTTACCTTCTCTAAAATTCATTGGTGTTGCTGGTTGTTTCATCTAACTCACTTCTTAGAACCAAAATGCATGCTAATGGTATAGTTGTACCCAACCTTGTTTTGTTTTGAATCCTTGATCTACTCTGACTGCATACATCCTGAACATTAGGAACACCTGCAGCCAGTGTAGTCACTTATGATGCAATAGTCTCCTTTCCTGCCAGTACAATGTGAGTGACTAGACTGTGTTGGGGAGGTTCCCAAATCCTGGAAAGATGCAGTGGGAGTTGATTAAGGAATGTAAACAAACATGTTTTTGTGTGGTAACACCAATATGGTGGGCAGTCTGTTTATTTATTGAAACGTTTCACCAGGAAAGGCACACTGAGCAGCAACTGCTTATTTCCAGGTGCGTCCTGGGGGAAGGGGAAGGGAGCATTCAGATATAAGTAAAGTTACATATAATAATACATGTATTAGTACAGTAATAATGCATTAAGAGCTTACAGTTCGTAAGTGCTTGACACATTTTCACAGTTATCTGTAGAGGTAACATACTGCATTCAGGGACAGCAAAATAAGTTAGCAATAACCCACGACAGGGTGTGGAGCGTTGTGAGGCACGAGGCCACAGTTCAAGTGTCCTCACAGTGCCCCAGGCATGGATTAAATGCCTATAACCCCACGCCCTGGAGTGGGTTATTGCACTTATAACATGGGTTGCATGAAGGGCACAAATAATGGTCAGAAAGGGTGATTTTAAGGCTGGAAAAGACCATTTTTATTGTTATTTATTTATTTAGCTTTTGTTAACCAGGTAGGTACACTAGACAAGACAATTGCCTATTTTCAGGTACGACCTGGGAGAGTACAGGAATAATAGATTTAGGTACATACAATGACGTTGTACAAATTAGACATGTTACAGTTCATGTGAGGATACAGATTCAACACAGCATACGAAACATGGTAAGGCATAGATCATACAGTATTAACATAACAAAAATAAACACCTTGTGGGAGATAAGAGCAGTAATGTTATGTGTATCCTTCCATCTGAAAAAAATAGTTCCACATGTAGACTGAGGATAAACATTTTATGGCTCAGTTAGACGTTTCTCTAAAGTACAAAAGCATTGTAGCCACATTAGTGCTGATGTTCATATGTAAACTAGGCAAAATACAATGTGGAAAATACAACTGTGCTATGGTAAGCTTGCTGTGGACTGCATACACTTCTGTGGGAAACTTGTTCTATTTTTAATCAATAGCAGAATAACTGTGTATAACACTTTTCCTACCATATTATGTTACAATGACTTTAATACTTTTTTTTGTGTTCAAAACACAGGAGAGCAAAGTAACACAGCTCCTTTGCTAAAGTAATCAATAAAACATGTTACATCTGCTTTACTTACTTTTTACCATGTATGAGAATGCATTACTTCCATGAGTTGCAAGCAGTGCATTATGGGTGTGTAAATAATATGGGTAATACAGTAGCTCTGTCATTCTCTGAGAAATAAACTTGTGAACACTAGCTCATATGAAGTACCCAGCACTGATCCTGACAGTAAGTTAGGAGAAAAAGTACTATATTAGTAAATGTAGACTGAGGAGGAAAAACATTTTATGGTTCAGTTAGATGTTTCTGAAAAGTACAAAAGCATTGTAGACACATTAGTACTAATGTTCACATGTAAACTAGGTAAAACACAACATGGAAAATACAATTGGGTTATGGTAAGCTTGCTGTGGACTTTCTGTAGAAAATTTGTTCTATTTTTAATCAATAGCAAAATAACTATGCTAAACACATTCCATAACATATTAAGTCACTTCCTAGAGTATATGAATAGAATGCTGTTTATTTATATTGTAATGACCTACATACTTTAATACTTTTTTGTGTTCAAAACACAGGAGAGCAGAGTCATACTGCTCCTTTGCTAAAGTAATCAATAAACATGTTACAACATTTACTTTACTTGCTTTTTACTATGTATGAGAATACATTACTTCCATGAGTTGCAAGCAGTGCATTATGGGTATGTAAATAATATGGGTAATACAGTAGCTCTGTCATTCTCTGAGAAATAAACTTCTGAACAGTAGCTGATATGAAGTACCTAGCATCAATCCTGACAGTAAGTTAGAAGAAAAAGTACTATATTAATAAATGTGAAGGTAATATATATAGAATTACTTGCTGAAAATTGTTCACTTTCTACTCACAATATTAGTTACCAGCAAAATTTTCTGTGTCACCTCTATACTGCATTTGTGGGTAGGGCTATGATTTTGGGGTGATAATCACATCACTTGCTTTGAGGGAAGAAGTGCAGGTCACCCAAGTGTGGATTAAAAAGAGAATTGAATCCACGGTCACTTGATGCTGTTTGACTAATTGGCTGCTGTCCTTCATGCAACCCATGTTATAAAGGTAGCTAGTCTGATGACATTTATTGAATAATTATCATATTCTTTATACATGAAGGGAAGTGTGTGTGATTAAGGGCAGTTGCAAGTAGAGGAACTGAAGTCTCATAGAAATGGAGAGATGGCAAAAGGGGAAGAGGCATGACAGATGGGAGTAGGGGGAGAGAGTCCCACAATTTGGGGAAACGGTGACAGAAAGCAGTCTGACCAACAGCGGAGGATCTATGGGGACAGGGCCAGATTAACAAGTTGTGGTGCCCTGGGCAATTTTGAATTGTGGGGCCCCCTGTGACTTAACCAATAGGCTGGGGGTTTGGGGCCACCTAGGCCCCCAAAAGCTGAACAGTTTTCAGTGCCTTAAAATGCATTTGGATGGGTTTCCAGCTACTCTGAATGCCTCTCTTGGGGTGGGAATAGAAGGTTATTGATTGCCCCCTCCTTTTAAAAAAGAGTTTGATCCTGCCTGCAAAAAGTTCAAGGACCTTGAACTTTTTGCAGGGGGGATCAAACTCCTTTTTTTAAAGGGGGGGCTAAAATATGCAGTCTTGCCAACTGTACCCCTAAACCCCACAGTCAAATAAAAGTCATGTCTGAAAAGCAAGGACCTGTCTATCCCCTCCCCACATCTCATGTGGCACATAAAAGAGATAGGAAAGGCACTCTGACTACTGACACCACTACACTCTCCATGCCCAGTTTCAGTGCCCCAAACTTTTGGTCCCTTTCCCCAGTTAGGAAAGATCGAGTAGCTCTTTTCCTAGCTGGCCAACTCTGGAGGGGCAAACATGGGATTGTACACACAGGGAATGACATTGCATATCTGGGGGTCAGTGTTGTCAGCTTCATTAGGCATGGACCAATATAAATTCTGTTCCATCCATGAGAACTCAGATCCCATACTTAGCTTTTCAGACTTGACTTTTATTTGACTGTGGGGTTTAGTGGTACAGTTGGCAGTGCTGCATATTTTATCCCCCATCACCTTTAAAAAAAGAAGAGTTTGATCCCCCTTACAAAAAGTTCAAGGACTTTTGCAGGGGGGATCAAACTCCTTTTTTTGTAAAGAGGGGGCTAAAATATGCAGTGTACAATTGTACCACTAAACCTCGTAGTCAAATAAAAGTTAAGTCTGAAAAGCAAGGAGCTGGCTGCCTCCCCATATCTTGTGTGACACCCAACCTCCCTGAATAAGCCCTAAGCTCGCTGCAATGCTGCTGGCTGGGGGGGGGGGTACCCATCATTTACAATTTTAAATGTTAAAATTGTAAATGATGGAATTTAAGTAACAAACATTCAGTTGTTCTTGTTCATTTTCTTTTACCTCAAAGTCAAGAAGGCAAGGCACAGGCACTGTGGTGGTCTGACTAACAACAGTCTGGCTGGATTCTCTCTGCTCGCGCTCCTCCCCTTGCGGTCTCCTCCGACAGTCAGCTGACTGAATTTTATTTGTCGGTCAATGATCGAATCAGATTCATCCTCTAGTCTGAAGGGCCCGGGCTTTTTTTGTTTTGTTTTAAAACAGACCAGCAAATGCTGATGCAGAAAGTGGCAGTGCAGTTTAATGAATCAACAGATTCGACGGCGGGAATCAGGGTTCAGTGGCTGATGGCTCAAGAGGGAATGAATCATCTCTGGTGGCAAATTTTCCAACATTCGAGACTTTATGAAGTGCTCCAAGTGATGTGATGCATGGACCTGAAGGGGACAGAAAAGTTCAGGTCTGGGTGGGCAAGGGTGCAAACATCAACAACGGACCTAGGAGCCCTGTGATTGGCTACAGGGTGCATGTTGTGTGTTGCAGCATGCAGAATATCTGTGACTGTGGGAAAACAAAAAGCAGCAAATGGTGAGCTGTTTTGGGATGGCAGTGGCAGGGCAAATGGTCACGGATGATCGTCCTTCAAGTTATATTTTACTTTTGTTGCATGCAATCCCTTCCCCTGCAAAGGTTTAGGGAAGGGGGGGGTTTAAAAAGAGGAAACTCAGGTGGCCCCTCAGATTTGGGGGCCCAGGACAACTGCCCCATCTGCCCTATGGATAATCCAGCCCTGTATGGGGACCCACCAGGGTCTGGGTGTCCTAGGATCCAAGGTAGTTGGATGGGAGAGATAGAGAGGAGGAGGAAGAGGAGGAGAAGAGATAGGACGGAAGAGAGCCAAACCAGAATTTGGAAAGAAATTTAGTACAGTGGGAAAGACCCCTGTTATCAAGAGAAGGGAATGAGAGATACTGGTAGAGGCCACAGTGGTGAGTGTGGGTGGGGGGAGTCCAAGGCAAAGCAGCAGAAGGAGTGGACGAGGGAGTCCAATCAAGTTAAGGAAATCTTGAGAGCGGCACTGTAGACTACATCACTGTAGTCAGAAATTGAAGGATCTTTTTCTGGACCAATTCATGCCTTGCAGTTAGAGAAATGCAACTGTGGTTCCTGTACAGGGCACCTAAGCTGGGGTGCAGTTTTTTAACCCTTAGGCTGCCAGAATATTTAGAACGTATAGGTTTTTAGGATGTGTATACATGCTGACAGCACAGCAAGGGTTAGGGATTGCATCCACATGACCAGAAAAGTTGAGGTGTTGATCAAGCCAAACCCCAAAGTATCTAAAGGAGGTGTACTCCAGGGTTGTCCCTTCTAGGGTATGGAAGGTGGGAAGGGAGGGGCGCCGAGAAAGTCTCTGCCTTGTACCAAAGGTCTTGGAGACAGTTTGCTTGGCATTTAGGAATAGTTGATAAGTGCATAGCCAGTGCTGAACCTTTACAAAGTCTTGCTGAAGTCTGGATGCAACATCAGTGGGAGAATGGCCAGAGATATGCAGGAGAGTGTCATCTGCATACATGTGGATAGAGCTGGAGGAAAAGACTGAAGGGAGACCATTCAGGAATACCGAAAATAAGAGAGAGCCAAACACTGAGCTCTGGGGGACTCCAGTGTTGATGGGGAAGGGGGGATATTGAGTCAGCAATCTGAACTGATTGTGTCCTACCCATAAGATAGGACCTGAACCAGTTTGTGGCAGTGTCAGAGAGTCCCGCTCTAGAGAGTTTGCCAAGGAGGAGGAGGTGGGAGACCATGTCAAATGACTTTGCGAGGTTGACAAAGATGGCAGATGTGATTAGGCCACGATCCATCCCAGAGAGGATGGAGTCAGTGAGCCTAAGTAGGGAGGTAGTAGTAGACTGATACTTCTGGAAATCAGACTGAAAAGGGGTGAAGAAGCAGGAGTCGGTGAGGTAAGAGGAGAGTTGTGTGAGTACCATGTGTTCCTGGAGCTTAGAGAGGATAGGGAGAACAGATACAGGTCAGTAGTTTCCTGGAGTGGAGGGGTCACCCCCTTTAGGTAGAGGTAGAATAGTAGCATGTTTAATGTTTAAGCATTTGTTAGATGATCCTCCCCATTTTCGACTACTGTGATGTGGTCTTTGGTGCCGCTCCCAAATCCTCCCCAACCAGATTGGACACTCTCTTTAACTCCTTCTGTCAATTTGCCCTTGATGCTCCATGACTCACTCATCACTGTGACCTCTACCATGCCCTGTCCCTTCCCCCGCTTGCCAACAGGCGTCTCACTCATTGTGCCAAACTCGCTTCTAAATTTTGCTTAGGAGAATTTCCCTCCTACCTCTCATGCTCACTTTCTTCCCCCCTTCCCCCCCCTCACTCCCTCAGATCCTCTGACACTTGCACTTTGTTGGTCCCCCATTGAACCACTCTGGTTGGTCAGTCAGGCTTTACTCATCGTTTCCCACAAATCTGGAGCTCTCCCCCTCAATACAGCACTCCTCCTCTTACTCCCTTGCCTCTGCCTTACATAACTTTCTCTCATCTAACTGCTCCTGCTTTAGCCCTCCTTAACTGTCCTCCTATGCCTCTGCTCCTTTCCATGACTCACATCCCCTGTTAAACCTTTCTCCCCCTGAGCCTGCTTCTCAGCATACTCTCCTCTCCTTTCCCGTCACTGCTTACCCCCTCACTCCTACCCCTAACTTTTTTTCTCCATTACCAACATGCCCCTGCTTACTTTTGACCTCTGGCAGAGCTCGCAGCATCTTGGAGTGGTCTAGCACTGGGCAAGCCTCCTCCTTCCCCTCCCTTTCTCCCTCTCTCCTTTCTACCCAACTTGTCCTCGCCTAAATCTGCTCTCTGTCAGGATTCTTTGCACCCTGACAATGTCTACTCTCAGGTAAGTTTCTTTCCTCCCTCCTTCTTTTTTCCTTTCCTCTTCTATCCCCTCTATTCCCTCTGCCCAACTTGTCTTCACCTAATTCTATCCCCTGGCAGGGTTTTCTGCATCCTGGAGGGGCCAGCACTGGGCAAGTACTCTTCCTTCACTCCCCTTCCCCCTATATTCTTTCTACCCAACTAGTCCTAACCTGATTCTGTGCTCTGGCAGGGTTCTCCGCATCCTGGAATGGCCTAGTCTTAGTAAAGCTTCTTCTTTCCCTCCTCTTCCCTCCTTTCCCTTCAGCCTTTCTTTTCTCTCTCTTCCCAACTTGTCCTCACCTAGTTCTTCCCCCTGGCAGGGTTTTCAGCACCCTGGAGGGGTCCAGCACTGGGAAATGACTCTTCCTTCCTTCCCCCTTCTCCTCCATCCTCTCCACCTAACTCGTCCTTGCTTGACTCTGCTCTCTGGCAGGGTTCTCAGCATCCTGAAGAGGCCTAGTCTTAGGCAAGTTTCTCCCACCTCTCCTCCTCCTTCGCTTTACCATCCCCTCTACTATCTCTATTCAAATTGTCCTTGCCTGTTCCTGCTACTTACTCTAAGTCCTCACCTTATTTTGCTACTGGCAGCTATCTCTGCACTCTGAAGGGGCCAGTTCCAGGTATGACTCGTCCTTCTCTTCCTTATTCCTTACTCCCACCTCTCTCCTGCCCACCTGTCTACCTCCCTGCACTTAATCAAAGGAACTTGTTCATTTGAGCTAATAATTTGCACATTTTGTTCTGTCTGAGGTACTCCCAGATTCCACTAGCACTGTGTTAGCTTGCCTTTCACAAATGATTTTTTCCTCACTTTTCTCCAGTAATATTCCCCCATCTTTATCCTCTCCTTCCCCCAGCTTGTTTACCCTGTCGGCCCCCTACCCTCCTTGATGTCCCCCCACTGGACCTCATTTATTCAATAATTACTAAATAATCTGCCTCTTAACCGCAATCCATTCCTGCAAGGAGTTGGCTCCAAGGCTACTTTAAATTTCTGTACTATGTTCCTCAGATATGCCACTTGTAATTAAATGCATATTCCACAGGTATGATATATTTAATTGTATGTTATGTTACAAATGTGACTGTGTGATTATATGAACTGTATGTCTTGTTACAAATGTATTTGAATGTTTAAGTTCACGGATATGATGAATGTTAAACTGTATGTCTAATTCTTCCTCCAATTGTACTCCCCTCCCCAGGTTACACGGAGACAAGCAACTTGTTGTTCAGTGTGCCTTCCTGGTGAAACATTTCAATAAATAAATAAATAAATAAATGTTTCCAGGCAGTTGGGACACATTCAGAAGAGAAGGAGGGGTTAAGCAGGGAAGCCAAGGGGAGGAGATAGCAGAGGCAGATAGACAGAGGAGCTTGGGGTATAGCCCATCGGGGGAGACACCTTTGGAAGGGTTTAGGGCTAGGAGAGCTTCAGGAGTGGCAGAAGGGGATACTGTGGAGAAGGAGGCCTGTGTGAAGGCTGCATTGAATGAGAGGGGAGGAGAAGGCTGCATTGAATGGAGGAGGAGGAGGAGAAGAGAGGAAGAGAAAGGAGGAGAGAAAGGACAGAGGCACAGGAGGTGAAGAGAATTAAATTCAAAGGCCACTGATGGGGGGTCCGAGTAGAGTGAGCTACCAGTTCTGAGGACCAGTGCAGGAGGTCAGACGGGGAGAACAAATGTATTTATTTAGTTTTTGTTGACCGGTAAGTGCACTAGACAAATTCTGCCTATTTTCAGGCACCACCTGGGAGGGGATACAGATGAATGCCAACTGACTTTGAACCAGATTAAGAGGTTGGTGGTATTTTGGTGAATGAGGGAAATTTGGCCAGGGCACCAGGGAAATTCCCCTACTCTTTTCGAGAAGTGCCATGGGATCTTTAACATCCACCTGAACTACCACCAGAACAGGCAGATGGGACCTCAGTTTAACATCTCATCTGAAAGACGGCACCTCAGGAGTGCAGCACCCCCCCAATGCTGCACTGCAGTGTCAGTATTGGGATATTAACCCAAGTGCCTGGTGTGGGGCTAGAACCCACAGCCTTCTGATCTCCCAGCCTCAGAGGTGAGTGTCTACCTGCTGAGCCACTGACACTAAAGCATGTACTACCTTCCAGCATTTGGAGGGATGGTTTATATTTGACTGGAAGGTTTGAAAATATTCAGCCCTGGCAAGCCTGACTGCATTTGTACGTGCGTTATGAAGTGTATGGTAAATTTGGAAATCACAGGTAAATCTGAAGATTTGTGTACCTTCCAGGCCTGGTCCCAAGCTCTTTGGCAAGCCAGTAATTCAGGAGTGATCCAGGGGAGGTGGTGTCCATGAACCCTTGTGCGCCTAATTGGGGCATGTTGGTTCCAGATGTTGAGGAATTTTTCTCTGACGTAATCCATGGCTGTGTCAATTGAGCAGCAGAGGGGATGTGAACCAATCAGTGTTTTCCAAGTCATCAAGGAGAGGTGTGATGTCCAGGGATTTATAGGCTCTGGCTAATAGTATCCTGGGTGTGGCTTTGGACCGGTGGACTTCGCATACCATATGAATCATGTGATGGTCACTTAAGGCATCTGGGAGGATGCCAGCCGAGATTATTTGATGAGGATGGGAGGTGAGGGGCCCAGTCAATAAGTGTATAGTTTTTGAGTTTTTGAATTTAGACAGGTAGATTATTTATCATCTGCGATAAGTTTTGAGCGGAAATGTTGATTTGAGCTTTATGCTGGACAGCGGATAGCCATTTTAGATTAAAGTCACCCATAAGATAAAGTTCACTTGAGGAGGTAAGGGCCACAATAGTGGCAATGAGATCAGTGATTGTGGCGGAAGGGAGGTTGGGGCAACAATAGAATCATGCCACAAAGATGGGGACTGAGAATGGGATGGAAAGCATTACTAGGAGTGCCTCATAAGCTGCAGGAAGGGATGCGGATAGAATAGTGATAAATTGGATTGATGTGGAGATATACATGGCCACTCTACCTTCTCCTGAATGGTCTTATCGTGTGAAGCAGTAGCCAGGAATGGTGATACTGCTGTCTGAGATTTTTGAGTTGAGCCAAGATTCTATAAGGATAAATAAGTCAGGAGCAAGGGTTATGGTGAGCGGTTAGAGCAGGTCAATTTTGGGGACGAGGCTCCTAATATTGAGGTGAACTAGTCTAAGGCCACGAGGGAAGTCTGATGAATGCAATGGGGTGGGACCTGGATTGGGTTTGACATCAGCTGAGAGAACAATAGAGCTATAAGAAGCTTGTTTAGTGTGGTTGCTTTGTACCCGAGTAGTGGCTTGGGAGAGTGGGAGGATTAATGTGCGAGGGATGTGGAGGTAGGGAGTTTTAGCATCCTGAGCACCGCATAGGAGCATGGAGTAGGTAGGATAACTGCACCAGGGGGGCCACAGGCAGCGAGACCCGGTAATGAGACATGGTGCAGAGATTGAAACTGATGTGACATTTTGGCAAAGTACTTTCACTGGGGTGAGCAGAAGCTGTGGGCTATAGCTAGAGCGTAGCGGGAAGGAAGACGGGGGAAGAGAGGTGAAGGGGAGGTGGATAGGGAGGAGACAGAGGGTGCCTGGGAGCATGAGAAGGCAGCAGGAACAGCAGCACAGGCAGAATTATAGTTAGTCAGTTGATGGGCAGTAAGTGTAGACACCTGTTATAGTACTGTAGCAGGGTGTTTGGGATGGGGTGTTTGGGATGGGGTGGTTGAGTTAGTGTGAGTAATTAAGGGAGGTCAGTGGTGGGGAGCTGGCTCAAGTGTCAGAAGGATAGGGAGAGTAGTATATATATATATAAAATATAATATATATATATATATATTTATATTAATAACAGGGATGAGACAGAGCAGTATATACATTAAAAACAGGAATGAGACATGATACAGGTGAAGTAATGTTGCATAAGGGTGAATGCCAAGGTAGACAATTGTGGTTGACTAGAATTTTGTTAAGTAGATAGACTGCTAAAAACAGTCAAGAGAGCAAGTGCACTGTGTGAGGAAGAGGGTTATCTGAGGTGGGTATAACCTGTAGGGGACCACTCCTAGGAAGTAGTTCCTTTGTGTCAGCAGCAGGAAAGGTAGGGTGATATGTTCCGATGTGATCGCAGAGTAAGGGTAGAAATGGCAGAGTAACTAAATACAAGTTGGGGAGACAACCATTGACTAGAGGATGATGAAGCAGGTTTATATTGCAGTGTAGGATAACGGGAGTTACAAGGAGTGATTGGAAGGAAAGATAGCTGCCGGTCTTTTGTTGTGTAAGTAAGGCGATAGGAGATGGTGGCATCCTCCTGGCAGTTTAACCCTGACAATATTATGTTTACACCAATGTAATAGGGTAGACAGCGATAGAAAGGGCGATGGGGATGGAGTTTTTCACTTTTTAAAAGAAAAAAGGAATAAGAATAAAACTCCCAGCTACATCAGCATGTCACAGAACGTAAACAATCATAACGTGTTGTTTTCAACTAGGGACACTTTAAGGCCTAAGGGGGTTGACAGTGTCCCTTTAGCACCTCCACTGCTGATTTCACCAGTGAAATAGCATCATCTGGTTGGGACAATTCACCATTCATGTTGTCCATAAAACTTTTGATTTTGTGGAGTTGTCTCACTTTTGCCATCTCGACGCACAGCTCCTCCATCTTGGATCCATGTGAGGTCGCGCCATCAGGAGAGCTTGATCATTTGTGTCTTTTTGCTGTTTTGGCATCGCTCAAAGGGTCATTACATCACCCTGGTAAATAAGCTAGTGACTTTGGTGAAAAGCCAATGATTTCACGACGTGGGAAGGGAAGATTATCTCAGATTAGTGTCTGCTCTGACAGAGTTCTGCAGGTCAAGCTGCTCTCAGCTCGGCCACACCATGTGACTCCCCCAAGTTGTTGTTTAGTTAATTTGAAAATCAGTTTATGGACTAGGGCATCTGCCCATGAATACAAATAACCAGATGGGGTTTGCTTTGGGTTGGGTTACACTTACATAAAGTGTTTAAATCTTTAAGTGCACCACTTGAAAATCCCAGGCAATGACAGACTACTGGTCTGCAACAATTTCATGGCTGGGTACCTAGTAATTGTTATATCGCACAGGGAACTTCCTAGAGCTGGGGGATTGCATATATACGATACCAGTGAGCCCTGGACAGTGCAGCAAGTACCTGGGCTTGCAAGTGTGTGGTATGGCAGCGGGCTACCTCAAACACAGCTAGGGGCCTGCATACAGTATTTTATATAAGTTGGATTTCTCTAGAAGGGTGTTGGAAGTACAGCCAGAAGGCTGCATTGCATTAGTATTTGGCTATGCCTAAAATGACAATTGAAGAACAGTCATTACAGAAACAACTATACTGCTACCTCACTGTGTAACCTTTTTCTTTCCCCAGAACCTGATCCTGCTACCCCTATAAAGACCTTGATATTTGCTTATAATTACTGGGATGGATTTTCAGACAGGCTACATTGCCGCAAGCCCCAGATGCATCAAAGATATGGCGTACCGGGCTTGCAGCAATCTAATGGGATTTTCTATCCCTTGTGGCAATTGATGCAAGTCAAACCATCTTTTTTTGGTTTAGCTTGCATCAATATCTGTGACCATTGTGACAAAGCTTGCGCCCAAGATTTGGTGCCCCAGTGCAGTCAACAACAGTCTGGCGCCCACCCCCCACCCCCAAAGAAGGATTTTTTGAAATTGCAGTGGTCCTAGGATGGTGTTGTGCTGAGATCTTGGACCCTGAAAAAGTGTTTTTGGTCAGGACTATCCCAGAAGGAAGCAGCAGGACAACTATAGTGGGAATTCTGCTAGATGGCTTAAATGGGTTGGAAAAATCAAAGGCAAATTGACTAGTTTATGATGTGGGCACCAAGGCAGTCAGGTTACTGTTGAAAGAGACAAGGATCTTGAATCAGTGGAATTGCCTACCACTTACACCCCAGACGGCACCAAGGAAGTATGGCAGATACTTAGCACAGAGGGTGCTCCTGACAGTGACCCCAGTACAACTGCTTCATGGGACTGGAAGGAAAGTGCAAGATGCTGGCTTTTTCAGGAATGAAAAACAGAACAGGTTTCAAAGGAACTTTTGATCTCTACTAGGCAGGAAGTGGCCCCTACTGAGGCTATACTAGTTGTTACTGGTTGCTTGATGGACAAGGTGCAGAAACCACATTAGGATTACAAAGAATACAGGAGGATCCACTCATTTTCTGGACTTGAGACTACCCCACTTGAGGAGGAAGAGTTTAATACTTAACTCAAACAAACCAAATTGATGGCACAGAACTTCAAATGTTAGGATGCAGAAAAGAAAGCTTGCATGGAGGAATGCCTGAGAGGATCTCCACTGGATGCCATCCAAGCAGTGAAAGTTACCAGGCCATCCTGGAGGGAATATGTATGGAAGTGCAGATACAGGTATTTTCACACTCAATCGGTATTAAGCAAGTACATGCGAAGATCTTATGGTCAATGCTGGTGGGGGTGCAGGCATAACCCAGCTGATCAGGGTCATATTTTTTGGTTCTGTCTGGCTATAATTCCTTTTTGGCAAGCTATCCTGAAGGATTTGGAAGACTGTATGGATGAACCAGTTGACCTTTCGGCCAAATTGGTTTTGTTCTTAATTTTCCCTAGCCTTCATTCCTCTGGCTCTAAAACTTTACTACTGTTATACCTCTCGGCCTCCAAGAAGATGATTACACAAAGATGGATGTCACCAAGAGCTCCTACGATTTCAGAGTGGCATAAGATAACATTGGACATCCATCACATGGAAAAATTAACTGCAGCAAACCAGGATAGACTTGTCCACTTCAATATAAAATGGCAGTATTGGATTTGGTACATGGCCCCTGTGGATTTGGAGTTTATACCCTGATAATGTCCTGACCTGATGGGCTGGGCTGCTGCTGCTGCTGCAGGAAGGGAGGGAGGGAGGGCAGGGCCTTTGCTCCCTCCCCTCTTTTCTCACCTTTCTGGTGGGTGTCTGTTCTGTGAAAGTATATTTTATTTGCTTTGCTTTCCTCTTCCTGCCTTCATATATATATATATATATATATATATACAGTATATATATATATATACACATAGATAGATGTATAAATGCTGATAGCTGGCTGAGTTAATTTTTGCTTATGTATTCATTTAGCTCTTCTGGATTTTATCCGACCATTGTTCCAAGACTGTATACTGTAATTTATTTCTTGTGCTTCATTTGATAAAATGAAATAAAAAAAAAGAAAGTTACTAGGCCAAATGCCATCTAATTAGACTATTTATCCACTTTGGAGTGGATATTTGGAAGTGCTGAGAAACCTGGCCAAATCATCACACAATTGTCCCACCTGAAGCAAATGGAAGGAGAGACACTCTCAGAAATCTTGGTCTGCATGGAGATAATGATAGAAACAAAGTACAGGGAAGTCTGCTTGTCTGTTGCAGACATTGACATGGTGTGTGTGTAGAGCAAGAACTAGAAGAAACTGTCTATTAGGACCAAGTTTTGACAAATAGCAGACTACCGGATTGGATGAATCAGCTCCCATATATGATGAGTTGGTGTGCAATGTCGGGAACAGGAGAAGAGATGGCTTCCTGCCAGGACTTCTTAGACTTTGAACCAGACTGCACCTAGTACAGTGACCAGGTGTGCAACCCTTTCTATTTCATAACAGCAAGAGTGAATTTTTGATGGAAATTGATAAATTAACCTTGTTGTACATGGGGAAAATGGACAGATGCACATTCTCAATCTGGAGCCATGCAAACCAAGTTGGACCTCTCCCCTCAGGGAGGTGGGAATCAGAATATCCCCTAGGTGACACTCAGATCCCAAGGCTGGGGAATAGGGCTGATGTGCTACAAGTGTGGAAAGGAAAGGCATCAATGGAGAGAGCGTTGGAGCACTGAGGACTCAAGGAAGGTGAAAGAACAGCTCATCTGGCAGTTGATGGGGCAGGGAAATGACAGTGGAGCCCAGTTAAAGAGCATATTGGAGCCCTGAATTCCAAATGCTGTACTAAAGCCAAATCAATCACAGTGCTGCTAGTTTATGCCGAGTTAGTGAGGCCTTCATATGGGATTAAAGTTGATGGATTGACTATCTGTGTCATTCCGGATAGCAGTTCCCAGGTGACCATTTTCTTAATGGACTGCTATGACAAGCATCTAATGCATTGGCCATTGTTGCCACTGAAAGGACTGTATGTATAAGAATTAAGTGTCAAGATTTACCCATACCTAGGCTGTGTGAGAGTGAGGATTGATTTTCCATATAGAGGTTGTTGGAGTTGACGGAACTGTGGAAACCCTCGCATTGGTATACCCTGAATCTGGAATGTACAATCACATCCTAGTACTGATTGGAATAAATGCTCATACATTTGGGTGATTAGGCCAGTTGCATCAGATGTGAGAGGCCCAATAGCAATGGTGAATGCTGCCTGTACAGAGACTGGTGAGATAGGCATATCAAAAGCAGATCCAGAAGACAACTGAAGTTAATGAGGACTGCTTTTGCATAGTGTGGCACCAAAATAAAGATTAGTGTTATTGCCCTCCAATGCAGAGTATGCCATCAGTGGAGTGGTGAGACTGGAGAACGATGTGAAGAATCAGATCCTGACGACTGGTGCCCCAGAGGAGCAGGGTTTGCTTGCAGGACTTTTGGTCAAGCACAGAGTGTTGCCTGTCCATGCTCACCTTAAAGGGGAACTGTCAGCAATAAGAGCCTCACACCCAAGTGTGAAGCTGATCCCAATTAGCCTTTTGTGTGCAAAAACACTTTTTTCCCTAATAATTACTGCAGTGTAGTAGATTGTAGCAGGTGAATTTCATCGACTTATAAGCTGACATTTCCTGTAACCAGAAATGCCAGACTATCTTACAGCTGACATTAGAGGAGGACAGCAGTGAGAGATTCATTAGCCTACAGTGAATGTCAGTTTTTTTTGTAAGCAGTAATCTTCTATTTGCTGGCCTGCTGTTCTCCCGGAGCTAGATAAAGTCACAGATGACTGTACTAAGCCCTGTGAGCACATCAGGACCAGCAAACATCTGATTTTAGCTCACAAAATATTTAATGTATACTGTGGGCTATTGAATCTCCCAGCTCTGCAGTCCTCCTCTGATGTCCATTACAGGAGATGCTGGGATTTCTGGTTACATGAAATGAAATCGTTGACATCAGTAAAATTAGCCTAATACTTTCTACTATACTGCAGTAAACAGTAAGTAAAAAAAATGTTTTTTACACAAAGTGCAAATTGGAATTAGCCTCACACTTGGGTGTGAGGCTTTTTGCTGACAGTTCCTCCCTAAAGGATTGCTGTACAGGTGAATGATGTAATGGACAGTAACAGCACAGTCAGGAATGGATGAACCCTGGCTCAGGTGTACTGTGCTGACTCTCCAGTACAACCAAAGCTCACACCAAGAGGAGCCAGTCAAGGCATGAACCCCACAGCATTCGACTTCGGTGACTTGCCTATGACCGAGGGATAGAAAACCTAAGAGAGTAAGAAGTTGGCTAGGAGGACCCAAGTCTTTTCCATGAGCACTGGGTCATTGGATGTGTGATGGGATAAAAGCATCACATCAGGTTGCATAAAAACTGACCTTTTCATGAAAAGTCTTGATGTCTAGCACTGGCAGATATGATGATGTACAAAGACATCTGCAGGAGTTACTAGCTTCCAACATTATGAAGGAATCAAACAGCTATGAAGGAATCCAACAGCTCTTATGTGTCACCCATTGTGGTGATACGGAAGAAGAATGGCATTTTATGCATGTGTGTGAATTACAGGACACTGAATAAACTAACCTTACTGGATCAATACACCATGAAAATAATTCAGGATGCTTTGGATTGCTTAAAGGGGAGCAGAAGGTTTTCTGTGCTTGATCTGCGAAGAACGTACTATTAAATATCCATGGCCTGGAAGGATTGAAAGTAGGGGGTTTTATCTACCCCTTGGGATTTTACAAGTTCTTGAGCATGACGTAAGGATTCTCTTGCACCCTGGCAACCTTTCAACATTTAATGGAATGCACCATTGGTGACATGAATTTGCTGGAATGTCTGTTGTAGTTTGATGATGTCATTGTGTTTGGGAAGACCCTGGAAGAACAAGAGGCTTGCCTACTCAAGGCCCTTGAGAGAGTAAAAGAGTTTGGGCTAAAACTCTCAACTGAAAAATATTAGTTCTTTCAGAGCTCTGTGAAGTGGTTTGGGTACACTGGGCTGGATATTCAAACTGCACCAGGCTGTGGCGCAAGCCTGGGCACAGCGCAGCTTGGCTGCGTAGGGGCGTTGACTGGGCGATATTCAATGGAGTTGTGCCATAGCATTGCATAGTTGAATATTGCATCCTGGCCACCCGCAGAGTGCATGACGCAGAGGCACTGTGCCAGCACAAGTGGCCAGAGCGAAGCAGGGGGACGCGCTAGCGCAAGTTCCATTGTGCTATGCGCAACAACCTCGATATTCAAAAGTGCACATGCAAATGGGGCCATAATCTATGCAAGGCACAAATGGGCCATTTGCATGTCATTATGGCCCCATTTGCATGCAGGTGTGCCGATCCCTGGTAACTTGCGCCTGGAGCCCTGCCAGGCAGCAGCCGTCGGGGACGGACGCCCCCTGCAGTGTGGCAATGTGCTCCACAGCCCGATCGAGGGCTGAAGTAAAATATTAAACAATCTAACATCCCTGGTGGTCCAGCGGACCACTGTCAGCCTGATTGCGGGCTTCAGTAAAATAAAATCCTATCCAATATCCTTGGCGGTCCAGTGGACCACTGTCAGCCCGATCGCGGGCTTCAGTAAAATAACAGAACTCCAATATCCCTGGTGGTCCAGTGGACTGCTGTCAGCCCGATCATGGGCTTCAGTAAAATAATAGAACTCCAATATCCCTGGTGGTCCAGTGGACCGTTCTCAGCCCGATCGCAGGCATTTGTATATAAAACAGTACAGCCACTATCTCTGGTGGTCCAGCGGACCCCCTTCCCCACCTGCCCACTGATCCCCACCACCCTGCTCCCCCTCAGTCAGTGGCAGGTGGCAGCACCCCACCCACCTGCCACCCCACCACCCGCCGACTGACACCGTCAGTAGGGCTGTACGCCCATTGGTCCACAGCGTGAGCCAATGGGCATGCAGCCCATACCGTACTACACATTCCAGATATGTGAATGGACACCACCAGGGATAGTGGCCATACTGTTTTTATACAAATGCCCATGATCAGGCTGAGAGTGGTCCACTGGACCACCAGGGATATTGGAGTTCTATTATTTTACTGAAGTCCGCAATCAGGCTGACAGTGGTCTGCTGGACCACTAGGGAGTTAGGGGGGTAATTTCTGTTGGTATGCCCGCGATCAGGCATGTGGGGTGCCGCCGGGTGCAGCCGGAGCTCGGGTGGCCACCCACAGGTGGCAGCTGCCGTGTTGTGCCCTGCAATACGGCAGCTCACCTGTTGGTGGCCATCCGTTATTCCTTTTTTTTGGATCAACTTTGTGCGGCGCAAGTAGGGGTTGCGCATGCATGGACTCAGCACATCCCGGGCTGAATATCGGGATGTGCAGAGTATGCATGGGCACCCCCCCACCTGCGCCACATACATTACTGATGCACTCCGGCGCATCAGAATTTGTGCTAGGCACAATTCCTGTTTGAATATCGCACCAGGGTGCATCAGTGGGTTGCGCATGGTGCAACACTGTTGCGCCATGTACAACTCTTTTGAATATCTGGGCCACTGTGTCCAAGGAAGATATTTTATCCACCTCCAGCAAGGTCAAGGCTCCCACCACCTGGCCTAGACCCAGAAACTTAGAGGACCTGCAGCATTTCTTTGAATTTTGTGGATATTATCATCTTATCATCAAAGATTACACCTATGTGGTACTAACACTGTTAAATCGAACTCATTGATACTCACCTACTAACAAATTGAACTGCCCCTCTTTTGCCAAGGACTAGCCCAAGAGTAGGTTCATGAACTATTTGGATCCCAGTGGGACACGTCTTGTGAAAGAGCTTTCCAAGAGATAATAAAATGGTTTATGAAAACACCTATACTGGCATACACAGACCCAACAAAAAATTGTTTTGTTTTTGTTCACCAGGTACATGGACTAGGCATAAAGATGTATATTTATTATTATTTATGCCTATTTACATGCCTATGTAAAGCATTTCAAGCCTTTGGGAGGTGGTTCTATATTAAATAAAATTTGCTTGCTTGCTATTTTCAGTCATGACCTCAAACCTGGCATACTGATGCCAGTCTCCATGGACTCGGATTGTCCTTTATAAGTCATACCTGGAAGGAATCGGAAGCATTGCTTCTGCAGTCAAAGTCTGAATCCATCTGAGAGAAACTGTCCTGTGCACAAACTGGAGTTTCTGGCCCTCACATGAGCCTTAGCTGACCAGTTTCTCAAGTATTTATATGATGCTTGACTTACTGTAAAAACTGACAACAGTCCGTTGACCTACATGGAAACCATGGTGAAGCTGAATGCAGCTGGGCATTGATGACTGCCAGTGCTATCAACTTATGACTATAGTGTGGTCTAAAGTGCATCAATGCAGATATGCTTGACTACCCTTGAGTCAGTGCTGAGATGAAGAGGCATAGGTCTGGATCCCAGAAACCACTGTGGAGACATTGAGGAAAAAGTATGAGACTGATGAGCAGTCATCGCTAGCAAATTCCCACCACTTTGTGCTCATGGGATGCATTAGCCAAATGCCTCCCAAAAGCCTTTTGCAAGTTTACTGCACTTGGCAGGGCTTCGTTGCTGCACTTGAGTCACCAGATCTTGCAGAAAGAACAAAGGCTGGCCCCAAATTTTTAGGGTATCCTCATTTATTTATTTAGTTTTTGTTTACTGGGTAAGGTGTTGTAGCCACAAAATATGACTATTTTCAGACACGACCTGGTAGGGTACAATACAAAATTGGCAGATAAAACAAATAACAGGTATACTTCAGAGGTATTCAACCATACAAGGAAAAATCGACATGATGTTCTGTGACGTAAACAGTATTGCTAATATGACAGAGACCATGGCAGAAAAATACACAATAGTACAAACATAATAAGCATACAATCATAGTGCAGTAGAGTTTTAACACATAATCCATGGCAAGTGCTACATATAACAGTAACAAGGGGTCAGAGCAAAACTGAAACATTTTGAGAGCTGAGGATGGGGATGTCAAGTACCCTATGGGGGTTTAAAACAGGAACATAGGGCATGTTTGATGAGGAGAGTGTGATGCATCTTTTTAAAAGCAATATTACTAGGTGTAGAGTGAACATCAAGAGATAGGGAATTCCAATATTTTGGGGCCAGGCAGGAGAAAGCTAAGGTTCCTTTTAGGGTTCTGCACCTAGGGGGGTGTATAGTAGACAGAGTACAGTAGAGCGAAGGCCATAGGTGGGGACAGAGACCCCAGCATGCCTGCAAGAGAGGTAGGTAGATTAGCTCTAATGATGTTGTCTAGCAGAGTACCAAGGGCAAGGAATTGATTGGCAGATGGAGAAGGCCATCTAAGGTGTGCATATAGCAAGCAATGTTGCTTTAAACGTGGGGATGCAGAGGCACAACAACAGATACTATTGTACATTGTACCTCACTTACTTAGGGTGGTTTTTGAAGCATTTATGTAGGTGACAGCACCATACGCAAGGGATGGAGGTAGAATACCCCTAGAAATAGTCAGTGTAGCTGAGGGGGTAAGCATCCGACTAGTCCTGTAAGCTATTTTGAGTTTGGAGTTTACTGACTTGCAGGTGTTGATGATGTTTTGCTCAAAGTTGAGAGTTTCATCAAGCAGGACACCCAAATACTTGAATGAGGTTACTTTCGTAAGGGGAGACCCATTTGCACAGGAGACGTTGAAAAGGTTGCCGTTTGTTCTAAGTTTGGTTGCAGATCCGAAGAGTTTTACTCTCTTACTGAGTTTTACTTATGCATAGGATGAGCCTTTTGTTGTGTATCCATTCTTGCATTATGAGAAATGCAGATATTAATCGACTGTTTATTTCTTCTATGTTTGCAGAGGAGGTGTAGAGTGCCAGATCATCTGCATACAAGATTGTTGAGCACCAAGGGGTGCTAGAAGATATGTCATTTATAAACATGGAGAAGAAAAGAGGCCCCAAGATGGAGCCTTGAGGAACACCAACATTGATAGGCACAGAGTCTGACACCACAGAGTTAAATTTTACCTGTTGTCTTCTATTACTTAAGTAGTTCTGGAACCAGTTTGTGGCTTGCTCTGAGATACCAGTGAAACTAAAGCAATCAAGCAGAAGAGGGTGATCTACAAGATCAAACGCCTTTGAGAGGTCAATGAACACTGCACCAGTCATGAGACCATGATCCATAGCAGTAAGGGCATCATTTGTAAATTGTATCAGAGCAGTGGAGGTGCTATGCCCTTTGCAGAAACTATGTTGAGCAGGTGATAGGAGGGTATATTTAGAGAGGAAATCGGTGACCTGTATAGTCACTAATTTCTCGAGTATTTTGTTTACTACTGACAGAATGGCTATGAGCCTATAATCAGCTATGTCCTTCTTGTCACCTTTCTTAAAGACTGGGGTGACTTTTTCCAGTTTCCATATGTCCAGAACATGACCATGGCAGAGAGACAGTGTAAAGAATTTAGCCAATGGAGCCGCAATAAAAGGAGCCTCCAGCTTCAGGAGTGTAGGCTGTAGGTAGTTGGAGCCTACACTAGTACTATCAAAGATTGAGTTTAGTAGTTTTAGAACATTAGCATTTGGAATAGCCTTAAAATAGAAGGGCAGATGTATGGGCACGTTTGTGTGATTAACGGGCGGCAGGATGCAATTTGCTGTGAAAGAGGTAGCATATTTGGTGAGATCAGTTAAGTATTTGTTGAAAGAATTTGCAATGGTGGTGGGGTCATTACAGTGCATACCATTGAGGACCATATCATTCATGTGTTGAGGCTGGTTTGAGCCCAGGATGGATTTTACATGTGTCCAGAATTTCTTCAGGTCCCCAGCAGCTTCCAGTAATAGACATTTGAAGTATGAGATTTTGGCAAGTCTGATTTGTTTTTTGCACATATTGCACTGCTTTCTGTAAGTGTCATATTCACTTTGCTGACCCAAGGTTTTGTAGCAGTTCCAACTTTTGTCACTTGCCCAGAGGGAGGTGAGAAATTCCTTTTGCAGCCACCTAGTCTGTTTGGCCCTAATGCGTTGATTCCGTTTAGGTGTATGTATGTCCTGGAGGGATAAGAATATAGAAAGAAAGAGACTGAGAGCAGAATCAATGTCTTGGGACTAGATAATAGGGATCCAGTTTACAGAAGAGATATCATGTAGAAAGCTTGCTTGATCAAGAGTGGAAAAATCCTGGAAGGTGATGTAGCGTGTCGAGCAGACTAGAATCACCGATGTTCCCCATATGCAAAATACAGCGGAATGGTCACTTATAGAATCAGGAAGCACACCTGAGGCGGTAATTCTATCAGGTCGATTTGTGAGTATCCAATCTATAAGTGTTCCAGCAGCAGGTGACTGGGCCTGCCTGGTGGGATCTTCAATTACCTGGTGTATGTTAAATCCATGTACTAGAGATACCAGTGTGCATTTATTTTTCCCCAGCCAATTTAGGTTGAGGTCACCAAGAATAATAAGTTAATGTTGGCCAGCTGCAGAGGTAGAGTACGCAAGTAGTTTGGAGCATCCTAGTTGACCTGCTTTAGGAGGATTGTAGGCACATGTTAAGTGAATCTTTTGGGTTCCAAGTAGAAGCAGGGTATGTAAAAACTCGCAGTTAGAGGCAACCGAACATTGCATTAAGGACATATTCAGGTGTTTTTTGAAATGGAGCGCAACTCCACCTCCCCTTTTTCCAGATAGTCTGTCTCCTCGAAATAGGGAATAGTTGCCTTGCAGAAGTGTTGGGGTGCTAGCTGAGTGGTATCAGCTCATGCTAACACTCTGTTGCTGTTACAGGAGTAGCCGAAATTGAAACTCAGGGACCTCGGTCGTTCCCAAGACAGCAGCTGCTTTTACCTGACAAGTTTAAGAAGATTATCAAATGTGACTTGTACAATGGCATGGGACATTTGGACAGTGAAAAGATACCACAACTGATTAATCTTCCTCCCAATGGCCACAGATGCAAAGTGACATGGAACATTACTTCAGGCAGTGCAGTAGATACATGCAACAGGAAACATTGCTGAGGAGGGCTGTCCGTCTTGTGAACATTTAAACTAGTGCCCTCATGGAACTGGTATGTTCCACAGTCTGGAACCAAGACAGTTGAAAGGTTGCTAACATAATGGTTGTGACTGATCATTTTTCCAGGTATGCACAAGGATTCCCAACTAAGGGACCAGAAGATAGCTGCTAGCATTGCTAAGACACTGTTAATTGTCCATTATGGAGCACTGAAACAGATCTATTCAGATCAGGGACAGGATTTTGAAAGTGTATTTTTTAAAGAATTATTTGGGGAATTCAAAAGCCCAGAACAACCCTGTTATCACCCTAAAGGTGATCCCAAATCTGAGTGATTCAACAGAATGTTGTTAAACATGCTGGCCACTTTTGACCTTAAGGACAAGTCTAAGTGAAGCCAACATGTGAGCTTGCTGGTTCATGTGTACAGTAGCAGAAAAAGGAATGCCACATGATGCTCATTCTACTTTCTGAAGGTCAGTAGAGAGGCTAGGGGTTACCATGGACCTGTTTTTGGGTGTACCTGCTGATGGAACCCAGCCCAGGACATATCTACAGTATGTACAATGGTTAAGGAATCAGTTAGATGCCACCTGCAAGTTGGCTTCAGATGCAGCTGCCAAGTAGAATTAAGCCCATGAGGCCCAGTACGACAAAAAAGTCAAGGCCCAAGAGTTGCTTTCAGGAGATGGAGTGCTCTTGAAAAATGTGTCCTTACCTGACAAACACAAAATCACTGGTTGGTGGGGAAATACTCCTTGAACTGCAGTAGAGCAATTGCAGGGCATGCCATCGTACAAGATACATCCTGAAGGAGGACAGGGTGGAACACAAACTATTAAGGGATAGAATAGTGAAGGCAGCAAAACTCAGAGCAAAAGAACTGAGCAAAAACAGAAGAAAAAAGAGACTGGTATGATTCTCAAGGGAAGGGGCTGCAAAGGTTAAGGCTAAAAGGCAGCTTTCAGGAGGTACAAAGAGTCGCAGAGGATAGGGAGGTGAAGCAGAGAGAAGCAGGAAATGTGGTGAGGGGCACAAAGACACAAACTGAAGAAAGTATAGCCAAAGGGGTAATTAAGAGGGACAAGACCTTTTTGGTATGTAACCAGCCAGTTCCTGGGGTTACTAGAATCCCATCAGGTTCAGAGCAGGCAGATAGCTTGGGCAGTGTTAGAGGGCTTAAATGCTCTCTGTAAAACATTACATCATCATTTTCCTGGCTCTACTGAGCAGAGGATTTTTATTTATTTATTTATTTATTGAAGAGAAATCGGAATTACAATCCTTTGAGTCAGAGACTCCTTTGGAAAGGCTCCACGTCAGTACAAGAAAGCTTAAAACATTACATTACACAGAAATTATGCATAAATCATACAGCTCAGGGGTATATACATTATTTACATTGTAGGGAAACAGCATCCAGGATCTTAGAGAAGACCCTAGGTCAATAGTTGTGAAATACGGCAGGTTACAGTTTTGAAGAGTCATTAACTGAGCCCTGAGTCAGGGTTTATATACAGTGAGATTGTAGGACCTGAGGATGTAGTCATTGGGTAAAGCAAAACATTTTGTCATTACTTCTCTGGGATTTCATACTGCACTAGCGCTAGAACTGTTTACAGTAGTCCTCCTTTTGAGATTCAGAGTAGGGAGGAGTATCAATAACAGCCACAAGCCGTGGAGTCAAGGAGGAGGTTCTTGAGACCAGTCTTAAAAAGGCCAAGACTGGGGGCCAGGGAGATGGAGGATGGTAGGCTGTTAAGCTAGAGGGGAGCACGATACCGAAAGGACCTTTGACCTAGAGAGGTCCTACAGTGGGGGACAATGAGAGAGGTACTGGCAGGGTGTCATGGAGCCGTTCTGTGTGGGACTGGCTGGATAAGGGGGTGGAGGCCTTTAGGTGACAGATTCAGGAGTACTTTTTTGGCAAGGAGGCAAGTGTGATACTTAAGCCTACCTTTGAAGGTTAGCCAGTCTGCAAACTTGTAAACCTCGCATGTGTGGGTTAATCTGTCACATCCAGTGACCAGTCGACAGGCTTTATTGAGGGCTAAGTTGATGCAGCATAGGGTAGTTTGGTCTGCAGATGCATAAATCACAATGTCATAGTCCACCAAGGATAGGACTCAGCTTGACACAGCGAGGCGTAGGGCATGGGGGGGGTAGGCAATGTTTATGTCTGTATAGAATCCCCAGCCTAGTGTTAACAGCAGAAGAAAGATGTTGAATATGTGAGAGGTAGGTGAGGGAGATGTCCAGTGTGACACCCAGATATTTGAAGCATGAGACCTGCTAAAGTCAGGAACCCAGTGAGTTTGAGATGATTAGGGGGGCATTCTCGAGAGGGCTTTGGCTGTGGGCAAAGATCATGGATTTCATTTTGTTGTAGTTGAGTACTAGGCGATGCTCAGAAAACCAGGATTCAAGTTCTTTAAAAAAGCCCTGTAGGGGTTATTGAGGTAATGTTGTTCGGAATTCTTGCAGCAGCATAAGCCACACTTGGCCAGCAACTGTTTCGCCCTGAGAATCAGCATTCTGAAGTTGGAGTTTGAAGGGAGAGGAGTTCAATGAGAGTTCTAAGGGCAAGAGCTACCTTATGGCACTCATGTCAAGAGGGAAGGACCCTCTGTTTTTTTGTGTTTTTTTTTAACTATAATGTTTATTAAGAATTTCAGGTGACACACAGTTTCTTCTTGCACATGTATCTTGCCTTTTACATTCAAATAACTTTTCAACCACGCCCTTTTTTATGTAATTGTCACAAGAAATAGATCTCATATCTTCTGGCATACAAAATCCTCTGTACTCCTTTTCAATTTTAAATCCTCTTGTCCATTATATATTCGATACCTTCATCTTCCTCTATAATTTCATTACTATATTCTTGAATACATGGTCTGTTTCAGCAGTTTCCCTTTGTTGTCCTCTCTTCCCCCACCCCTTGAGTGCAGCACCACTTTTGGATGGGAAAACTTCACTAATGCCCTAAGGGACAAAATCTGGGTCAGTCTGGGCCATGTACAAAATCCATGGCTGCCATGTTCTAGTGAAGGTAGGTATCCTGTCATGTACACCCATTGTCAATCTTTCCATCTGGTATATTTCCTGTACTATCTTGTGCCACTCTGAAAATACTTGGTATTTTAGTAGTCATCTGTTTTCTTGTGATAACTTTTTTGACTGCAAATAGGTAGATGAGCAGTAATGTTTTATACCATTTGGGGTATGGTGCGGAAAAATAAACAGGAGGACCATTTCTGCTGTTAGTTCAAGGGACTCACCCAGGCACTCCTTCAGTTCTACCTGCAAAAGACACCAATATGGTGTCAGAAGGGGACAAACCCAAAATAGATGGCCCAAATCTTCCTTGGGGCATCTACAGCCCCTCCAGCATCTTCCATATTTGGGGGCATGTATTTCATTAAAGTCGCTGAGGATCTAAAGTACCCAGTTAAGGCACTCCCATGAATATTCATGCCATACTGTGGAGCTTGTTATTTCAATAGCCAATTTGGCATTATGTAACCATTCCTCTGGGGTGACTGACAGCTCCAGATCTGTGTTACATTCATTCAAAATTGTTTGAGTAGAATCCCCCAATCCATCCCTCAATACTTTCTAAAGGTGTCCAATTAGATGTCCCACTACTCCCCCCTGGGAACTCTCCATTAGGATTACCAGCAGAAGCGGTCTAGGGTTTGGCATACATTGTCTTTCAGGGGTCTGGTTTTGTATATTCGTTCTTAATTCAAGAAATCAAAAAAAGTCTCCCTGAGGGAGTCCCATTGTTGTCTGAATTTCCTCAAAGGAGGTAACTCCTATTTTAGTTAACATTTGATATATATATATATAATGAAATCCCAAATGGTGCCATTTCTTAAATGTGGGATCCAGTTCCTCTGGTGCAAAATTTTCATCTGCCGCTGTCAGCCTCATGTTAAAAAAATATATATGAGTAAGCAGTATGATACTTTATCTTATTCCAAACCATCAGTACTTCCTTTGTAAATCCAGTAAAGTTTCTTAGTGGTATCAACTTTTGTCTGGTTGCAAAACATATGGAGGCAATATCGTGTAGGTCAGAGAGGTGGGTTTCTATGTTTTTCCATGGGGCTGTATCGGAGAAAGCCAACCATAGAATTGCTTTTTTCAAGAACGCCGCTTTCGTGTACCATTCCAAGTTGGGTAGTCCAATCCCCCATGCCTCTAAAGGCAGTTGTAGGACAGACATCCATATCCTGGGTCTCTCCCCTCCCCAGATAAAGGTAGAAATTGTTGTATTCCATGAGTTAAAGTAAAAGCTGGAGGGCTGAACCGGAATATTTTGGAATAAGTATAGCAGGCGGGGTAAGATATTCATTTTTACTATGTCTATTCTCTGGAAAAAAGAAAATCTGAGTGTCACCCATTTCTTAAGTCTTGTTCAACTGTATGTGTCAGAGGTTTGTAGCTTGTCAATTCTATACTATTTAAGTCCTGTAGTATGATTATACCCAAGTATTTTATTTGCGTCCTATTCCATCTGAGTCTAAATCTATTTTTCAAGGACATAGAATGGGAGAATCTAGTTGTTAACGTCGCCATTTTGGTGACATTTAACTTAAAACTGGCTATCTGTTCATATTGCTCTAGGACTGGCCATAAAGCTGGAATCAATTCCTTTGGGGTTAAAACCATCAGAAGAATATCATCACCAAAAAGCAAGATTTTATATTGTATTTGGCCCAGTGGGAATCTCTCAATGTTCTTTTCGGCTCGAATTGCACAGGCTAGTGGTTCTAAATATAATGCAAAGAGCAGGGGGGAGAGGGGACACCCCTATCTTGTGCCCCTGAGCAATGGTATTGGGGCAGTCAGAGACCCATTGATCCATATACATGCCTTGGACACGGCATACAGATTTCGCAGCCATGTCACCATGGTGTCCAGAAAATGGAAGGTCAACAGGGTGCCCAGAGAAAGTCCCAGGACACCCTGTCAAAAGCCTTCTTGGCATCCAGATTCAGCAGCACTGCAGCAATCTCCCTCTGCTGAAGCTAATCAAGTATTAAAAGCACCCTTTATATGTTATCCACTGTATTTCTAGCCTTTATAAATCCCGATTGATCTGGGTGTATTATTGTCAGTAGAATCCTTTCCAGTCTAGTGACCAGTATGGCCATAGAAAGCTTATAATCTACATTTAAGATTGATATGGGGTGGTAGGAAGAGGGGTTCGTTGTCTGGTTTTGGTTTGGTGGATAGGACTGTATCGGCCCATGATGGTGAAGGGTTTTCTACCATTCTGCAGTGTACCCATCTGGGCCTGGAAATTTCTGGGTACTTGCTGCTGTGATATGCTGCAATATCTCTTCTTGGGTAATAGGGGCTTCTAATTGCTGTCTCTGCATTTCTGTTAGTTGGGGAACTTTTATGTTTTCTAGGAAGCATTGTCTGGCTTCCACATCTGGGGTTCGGTCCATCGAGTAAAGAGTTTGATAGTACTGGGAGAATGCCCTTTGTATATCTTCCTCCTGGTTAGACATTCTTTTTGTTACTGGGTTTCTGACTTTCATTATTGTTGCTGCCCTCTTTCTCATCCAGAGCTTTCAGGCTAGTGCCCGTATTCCCCCTACCCGCCCTCATAGTTACTCTGTTTTAAGTATAACAGAGTTTGTTGTACTTTATAGTTCATTATTTTTTGAAGGTCTTGTTTGGTCTCTTTAGTTTTTTGCATAACCTCTTTATCTCCATCTCTATAGAGCATCTGGAAGGCCTGTTGTTGTTCCATTAAGGATTTATATTTAGCCTCCATCTGTCTCTTTTTCCTCACTGTGTAAGCTATAATTTCCCCTCGTAGGGTTGCCTTTATGGAATCCCATAGGGTGGCATTTGTTATTTCTGGAGATTCATTTTCCCTGAGGAACTGAGGGATTCTATTTTGTATATATGTGCAGAATTGGGGGTCTTTTAATAATGAGTTATTTATTCGCCACAGTGTTTGGTGGCTTTTCTTTCCCAGGTCTAGTTTGTAAAAGAAGGGGGGTGAAGGTCTGATAGAAGTCGGGGCCGTATTGTTATGTCTTGGATTAAATGAAAATCTTCACAGGACACAAAAATGTAGTCCAGACATGAGTGGCTATGGTCCATGGAAACACCCTGGATAAAAGGTAAAGGCCTTGTACGTGGGATACATAGTTCTCCAAACATCTTGGATCCCTAGCTGGTCAAATGAACTCCATATAAAGTGGAGCACTTTGGTTGTTCGGTAGGATTTGGGGTTAGTTGAATCTAGGTTAGCATTCCACATCATGTTGAAGTCTCCTCCTATGATTAATTTCCCTTTTACTAGATCTAAAAACTTATTAATGAAAGCACGTTCTACTGGGATTGTAGTTTGCAGAGGGAGGTAGACATTTACTAATGTAACCTCCTGCACAAAAAGGGTGTCCTGTATTATGGTGTATCTGCCCTGGGTCTCACAGAACATATTTTGGACCTCAAAGGGTGCTGCTTGCGGAATTAAGATTGCCGTTCCCCTTCTCTTCACACTAGGATGTGACAAGGCAAATACCCTGTATCTCTGTCCCTAATTTAGTTTAGAATGTTCTATTTCTGTCAAGTGAATCTCTTGTATGAAGTATAGGTCTGCTGGTATTTTCTTGAGGTACTACATAAATCTCGTTCGTTTTATTGGATTTTTTAACCCATTACTGTTTTGTGAAAGTATCTTTACAGGTTCTGGAGCCATCATGTCACTATTCCCGGGGGGGTGCTGCTCTCGCAGGGCCGAAGGATCCCCTCTTCAAGATCCACCCATGAAGAGTTTAATTTAAACAGTGGAGTCTCCACCTCCCACAGCCATCCCGTAGGACTGGATCCAGTGGACTGGAAAAAGACAAGGACCTCTTCGAGTGGGAGAGTCACCTCCCTAGCCTCACAGCTCCCTGCCAAGTTTTCTTTTTAATAAAGTTGTATGCCAAGTACCGTCTATCTGTGTGTGTCTCCTTATTTTGTTTAATAGCTTCCCCTGTCTTAACTAGGGCTCTTAACCTTAGAGCCCTGGACTGGGATGCTTTAAAATTGAGTAACATGTCGTCTTTTAAACTGGAACATATGTCCCCCTCTATTTCTCTTGTTCCCCTTAGAACTGGGGAACCCAATACACAATCGTGGTTTAAAGAACTATTTACAGATGTGACTTCCAACCTGTAAGCATGATAGTCCTTCCCCTTCCGTGGTCCCCTCTGAGACCCCATAATACTGGTCTCAGATGGGTTGGGAGATGTAAGTCCACCCAATGTGAAGAGATTTCCCCACCGGGGCCTTTAGACCCCCAAGCAATGTGACCATCATCCATATGGTTGATGTGCCACTTGTGAGTGATAACGCCATGAGATCATACCCTTTTTTTTTGGTGTGGTGCTTCCTCCTCTCTCCTGATTCCACCCTCCCTGGCTGGTTTAGTGTGGTCCTCTGTAGTTATTCTCTTGATTTGTTTGTTGTTTTGACCCTGTCCCATCTACCTGTCTATTTATCCCTTGCTTCTGTTCCCTCTCCTCCCATTCTTAATGTCTCTCACCCTTTTTCCTGATGTGTTCCCCCCTCCTTTTCCCCTCATCCCCCTTCCCTTTCCCTAGGTGTTCCTTTCCCCTAGAGTTTGAGGAAGATGGCTCTTTCCTCTTTTCAAAATCTTTTATGGATTCCTGTCTTCCTGTTACACCTCCTTCTCTCTATGTATCCCATCTGAAAGGTCTCTAATCTATCAGCGGGAACCTAAGCCCGAATTCTATCTTTTCCCTCCTTTCCGGTCATTATGTAGGTTATATTCCCCTATATTCCCCAAATAAGCATTCCCTAAGGACTTGCCAAAGGGATGGTGCATCTGAGCTGGGTACTCTGTTTGCCGCCATTGCCTGTCCATCATACGGGTTCCCCTCCCTCCTCCTCTGCTCTTTCATGTTCCTTTTATTTTCTCTCTCGGGCCTAGCTTTAGCCCTGGCATAACTAATGCAGGTGAAGGGTGAACATAATCTAAAGTGTTTATCTGTGCCCCCCCTTAAACTCCTCCCACCCTTTTCAGTATAGTATTTATACTTTTTTCCATTACTTGTTTATTTAAATAAAACCATTCTCCCCCCCCCATGCTTGTGAGGTCTACAGCACCATATTCCCATCAAACGGTCATTTCCCCTTGACTGGACACTGAGTGCTCTTCTTCAATCAGGACAGATCACACATTTGCTTTACAATTCGCTGATCCCATATGATCTAGTTTGAAATCTATAAGTCAGAACCATCTGTTTTGTATTTCTGCCATAGTACAGTAATCCAAAGACTGGTTTCCTAGCAAGTGGTGGCTACCAGATCCTGTGAAGCCCAGAGGGGTGAAGATTCTTCACAGAAATGAAGGAATGGGACTGACGGTTCAGTGAGTACTTGGAACAATCCCTCAACAGACTGTAAGAGCTATCAGCACTGCCCAAAATGTAGAGACTGGATGTGCACAAGTTAAAGAAATGGATTTGTGTGAGATTTGAGGATTTCAAATTATTTTCAAGTGTTCTGAGGGGAACAAAGTGTGTAAAAGTAAAATGTTCAAGTGGGGTTGTCTGGTGCTATGTCAGATACAGGTGACATGGACCTTGGCACAACATTTGTGCATTAGGATGTCTCTTGTAGCCCCATGTGGCTAGAGAATCCTGTGTCCTAAAATAATGGCAGAGAGTCTAGCTTGTAGCCAGAGTGAGCTATCCCCTCATTCCAAGTGCAAGTATCTCTAACTGGTTACTCAGAGGAAAATGTATTTTTAGGTGTTAACTACAGTCACCTAGTGGTGCTCTAAATAGTCCAGCAAACCTGCATAGGGTGGGCAGTTTGTAATAGTCCAGGAACCCTGAAATAGGGCTGGCAGTTTGTAATAGACCAGGAACCCTGCATAGGGCTGGCAGTTCATGATAGTCCAGGAACCCTGAAATTGGGCTGGCAGTTCATAACAGTCCAGAAACCCTGAAATAGGGCTGGACATGTGTGAAAATGTTCTTAAAAGTCCATGACTCCTGAAATAGGGCTGGACAGGTGTGGTAAATATTTGTGGAAGAAACCAGTTTGCTTGCAAGAAAGTTGGAAATGTTTTTGCCTGCTACAACAACAGTCATCTGTAATTTGCAGTTATAAGCCCTGGGGACACCACCTTTGTTTGCTGTTAACATGTTGTCAGGAATAAAAAGCCATACAGTAACATCCCAAATTCCTAGTTGTGGACAATCCATCTTTCAGTGACCTGTGTGATGTTTTTGGGGCCCCTCAAATAGAAGACACACCATAGCCCTGACACCTTTCTCTGACCTGGGTTAAAATAAAAATGTTGTTTTGTAGCCTCCCCCCAACCTCTGAGATGCCCGAGACAGGTGTTTGCCCTAATGCCAGAGGTGATACCTATTTTCTGCCAAGTTGTGGTTTGTTGCCTTGTCTGAGTAACACATAGGGGGTAAGAGTTACAAAATTGGGGAAATTGGGGGCTTATCTGGAATTTGGGAGAGAGGAAAATGTTGCCATGCCAATGCAGAAGTTATGTCTGTGGTTTTTCTGTCTGGTGGTGGTGCACCATGCCAAGGGATCATTTTGTGGAAAACAGTTGCAATTTTGCCAAGAAAAATGACTGCCTCACAATGTACAGTATTAAGAGTGGACTACAATATGGAACTTTTGTTGTAAATGTGCTGATATGGACTGTTTTAATGGAACTGAAAAGCTGTGCTTAAAATGCTTAAAACTGTTTTAAAGTGGTCAAAATTTGCCAGCTGCAAGTAATTTTGTGCCAAGAGATGTTTGTGAACTGTGGATATAATGTTTCCCCAAGCCAGAGGAGGAAAGTGTCACAGTCTCTAGAAGGAAATGTGTTTTACAAGTCAAAAGTCAGTAAAAACGCTGTTTAGGACTGTGAAAATGCAGCCGAGAAATGAACGTCAGTTTTGTGGTTTAAATTTGGTCCCACCAGCTTGAGGATAATCAAAAAGAGAAAGAGAGTGTGCACCAAGCTAATTTGTATGGCATTGAGTGATTGGCTCTCTCAGAGAAGCCCCGCCCCTTGACTGGAGCTCAGTGGACTGTGCAAATGTTTGTGAGAGAGAGAGAGAGGTGCGTGCGAGGCACAGTGAGAGTTCTAGCATTGGTGGGCTTTTGGATTTTGCTAAAAGTAAAATTAAAAAGTGCTAGAAACAGTAAAATCAGGCTTATCCCGGGTGAACAGTGCAAGCGATCGTTCCGGTAGCTACCGCTGTGTGTCTCTGATGATCTTTGGGAAGGACCGCCCAAAATGCAAGCACACTGTTTTGCAGGCCGCATACACAGAAGTGAAGCAAGCAATCTCATTAAGTACCTTCAGAACTGTAAATGCAAAGAAGAAAGTTTTTGGACAGTGTTTGAGAAGGGAAAAACAACTGTTTGTGCAAAGTAAATTAAGTGCTGGAGTAAGTAGCTAAGTGTTTGTACAAAGTAATCAAGCGCTGATAAAGTAAACCAAGTGTTTCTGCAAGAAACCAAGTGTTTGAGAAAGTAACCAAGTTCTGAGCAAGTAAACTAAGTATTTGTGCAAAGAAACAGAGAGAGAGCAAAACAGTGTGAGTGTGGTATGTGACGCAGTGGAAAATGCAGCAGCCATGTTGGGGGAGGGGCAAACGAAGAAAAACAACAGCATATGCAGCTAAGCAAATGCAGGTGACTCAAATAAAGTGGGCAGGCTAAGGAAAGACTTTTAAAGCAATAAAAAACTATAAGAATTTGTGAACTTTATAATAGCGATTTTTCTGGATGTTTTGCAGAAAGTTAAAACATGGCAAGTGGAGGCAAACCCTGTCCTTTCCATGTTAAAATATGGGTGGCACAGAAAGAACAGGAAATGAGAAAATCTAAAGAGGAGTATAGTTGTGTAGGAGCTCCCCTTGACATAGCGCTCCCTGGATACCCAGTTAGTGTGTGTGCAGTATGTTTAAGAGTTGGACGAGATGTAATAGATATTCCCCACTGCCAGGATTGCAGAAAGAAATTTAGCAAGAGTATGGTTAGTGGCTCTCCAAAAGAGACTGTACCACGTGTCCGACTGGCCCCTATGTGGACCCTCAGAGCAGGACATAACTGTGAAGACAGGTTGGCACACAGTGTGAGCAGGAGGAAGCAGAAAATTTCCTGTGGGAATCTTTTTTAAATGTGGCTGAATGCAACATGCAAGAGGTGCAAGCAGCAGGTAGCCCCTTGGCTGAGGAAGAGGCTAAGAGGGGTTTGGCAGTGGCAAGATTGGAACCTGTGGATCCGTCGGCAGAGGGTCTGAGTCTGAATGTTCTTGGGGATGATGAGGAGTTAGAGGACCTCATCACTTGGGAGGCCCATACCTCCGGCAGCAGTGAGGAATGGGTGTTTGCAGGGGTCAAAACAGTAATTGGCTCCTGTGTGGCCCATATGGAAGCCTTAGAGGAGGTGGAGGTGTCCGACGGTGAGACTGGGTCATCAGATGCAGCAGCAGTAGAACTTTTGGAGCTGTTAACAGAAAGGAGCAGTTCCAGAATGCAAGAGGTAGAGGAGAACACAGGTGTGATCTGCCTTTTACCTGTGTGGAATAAAGATGTTTGGTTGCAACAGATCTGGCCACCCCCAAGCTAGGCTGTGGGCATGCATCTGCCAAACAGCAGCAAAGAAGGATGAGTGATCAGGAGGCTAGCTGAGAAAGAGTTTGGAGTCAAATATCCATTTATGCCAAGATGGATGTAGGAGAAAATTGAGGACTGTAGAGAGCAGTGTATGCTGGAAGAAGCCAGGGCATCCACCAGTGATCTTTGGTGCGAGATGAAAAGTATTGATCCATCTACCAGAGAAAAAGTTTGCTAAGATAAAATTGAGTCTTGGAAGGTGGGTCACACCCTCCACCTGGACTCTGTAATAGTAATTGATTGTGAAGACAAAGAGACTGTATACTCCATAAAGATTGTCTGTATGGATGGGACAATCATTCATGGTCCTCATCCTTAATGGTGGTACTACCCCTGGAAGTACCTGAAAAGGTCAGCAATGAGCAAGATCCATGGTTGGCAGGCCACACCATCAGAAAAGAGCCAGCTATGAGCAAGATCCGTGGTCAGTGAGCCACACCATCAGCAGGCAGTCGGCTAATAAAGAAGATCCAGAAGGTCGGAGTGCATCGTCCCCCCCCGGGATCAACAAGGGAGGTTGTGGCTGCAGTTTCTTCTTTGGTCAGCAGAACCAGATCCAGTGGTGTCATGGAAGAATTTGATCTGAAGACCTGTCTTCAGCCTGGAGAAGAGAAGAGGTCCCGAACCAGTGAGAGAGGTGATGCAGAACAGTCAGCATGCGCATCTGACATGGTAGGGCAAAGTTTCTCATATTTTTCTGTTGCATTGACTTCTTTCTAAAGTACAATACCCTATCACCTTGGTCCAGTGGACATCTGTTCTGGACATTTCCAGTAGGCCTTATGCCTGCTACAAGAACAGTTTTGGGACTGGCTTTGGCCATTATCCTCAAGAGACTTTTCCTTGTATGGGAGTGCCTTGTGCACTCATCACATTACATCCTTAGAAAGACTTTTAGATGACCCCCCCCCCAAAAAAAATTGTTTTGTATGTATTATTTTGTACTTTTATACTGCCTTTTGTAGAATAACCCTTTAAAAGGTTTTTGGGATTGTACTGTATCTGCTGGTGAGAGGTTTGTGCTGTTGTTTTTCTTGTAGATTTTTCTTTTACAGGGGTGGCTGGAAGAAGAAAATAAGAGGATTTGGGACTCAGCTGGAGCCTCTGGTGTTTCCTAATCTTTTAAAAGTGTTTTAAAGAGTGATTTAGAAATGTTTAAGAATTTTTTAATTACAAGAATAAAGTGTGTAGTGCTGGGTTTGGGGAATGCATAGCAATGTCATATGTATGCTCCTAAAGCAGTGTGTAACATGAACTGTGTAAAGGTACAGTATAGGCTGCCTCTTAGGTAGTGAAGTGATAGATAGCTTTTCCCTAGTGGGCTAGAGTCTGGATAGGCTGGCTACCCTGACCCGGGTAGGGGCAATCAGTTCTGTCCTGTCAGGAGTGCTTCAGGATGTTCCTTTGGGACACCATGGAGTGGGGTCACTAAGCTAGTTTGTCAGTAGATGGCTGAAGCTTGCTTCAGCATGCCTCCATGTTCTCTGGTGTAATCCTGCCTACGTTAAGTCATAGGTAGGAGAGTGCCTGGCTACCCCTCCCCATAGGACTCCCAGGGATTGGATGGTCTGTGTTGCAGTCCAAAGCCCTTGCTGCGGACAGCAAGCTTGTCTGGTTGCAGTGAGAGTAACTGGCCAGTTCCTGGGGTTACTAGAATCCCATTAGTTTTAGAGCAGAATGGTAGCTTGGGCAGTGTTAGAGGACTTAAATGCTCTCTGAAACATATAGAAACATAGACTTTGACGGCAGATAAGGACCGCTTGGCCCACCTAGTCTGCCCATTTCCCTACCTATTGGATAAGCTGCAGATCCTACTTAACCAACAGCTGATTTCTTCCTACCCCCAACAAGAATTGCCTTATGTCTGTCCCATGCATTCTTGAATTCTCACACAGTTTTAGACCCCACAACCTCCTTAGGAAGGCTGTTCCATGTGTCCACCACCCTCTCTTTGAAAAAATACTTCCTTACATTGCCCCTGAGCCATCCCCCCTCTATCTTCAAATTGTGTCCCTTTGTTCTTGCACATCTCTTTTTCTGAAAGATGCTACCCTCTTGGACTTTGTTGATTCCACTGAGGTACTTGAAAGTTTCTATCATGTCCCCCCTCTCCCTCCTTTCCTCAAGGGTATACATATTAAGCTCCTTTAATTTCTCCTCGTATGGCTTCTCTTGCAGACCCTGCACCATTTTAGTTGCTCTCCTCTGGACTGCCTCCATCCTGTCTATGCCCTTGCGGAGATAGGGTCTCCAGAACTGGATGCAGTACTCCAGATGGGGTCTCACCAACTGTCCGTATGGAGGGATAACAACTTCCTGTTTTCTGCTGGCGATGCCTATCCCTATATATCCCAGTATCCCCCCAGCTCCCCCACTGCCTTCTCACATTGCTTGCTAACCTTAAGGTTATCTGATATGACTACCCCAGGTCCCTTTCCATTTTTGTTGTTATTACTACCTCCCTCCCCCATTGTGTAATCTTCCCTTGGGTTTTTGTTTCCCAGGTGCATTATTTTGCACTTCTTTGCATTGAATCCAAGCTGCCATACTTCTGACCATTCTTCCAACCTTGACAAGTCCCTTCTCATCCTTTCCACGCCTCCTTGTGTATCAACCCTGTTGCAGATCTTTGTGTCATCTGCAAAGAGGCATACATTTCCTTCCAGTCCCTCTGCAATGTCACTTATAAAGACATTAAAAAGGACTGGACCCAGTACTGAACCCTGCGGTACCCCACTAGTAACCCCTCTTTCTTTAGAGTGGACTCCATTTACAATTACCTTCTGTGTCCTGTTGTCCAACCAATGTTTTACCCATGCTACCACCCTGGGACCCACTCCACCACCCTGGGACCCACTCCCAGGCTGGTTAATTTGATTATTCATCTTTTGTGTGGTACTGTGTCAAATGCCTTGCCAAAGTCTAGGTAGGCCATGTCCACAGCCTCTTCCTGGTCTACTACTTTGGTCACCCAGTCAAAGAAATCAATTAGATTTGTCTGACATGACCTTCCTGCTGTGAATCCATGCTGCCTTGGATCCTGTGCCCCTCTGGCCTCTAGGTACTCAACAATTCTTTCCTTCAGAAGTGATTCCATCACTTTCCCTACTACAGAGGTCAAACTGACAGGTCTGTAGTTTTCTGCCTCTGTCTTGCTCCACTTTTGTGAAGGGAATCACATCCACCTTCCTCCAGTCCTCAGGTACCACACCATCCTCCCATGATTTGTTAAAAAGGGTAGTCAGTGGTGTCACTAATTCTGCCCTTAATTATTTTAGAATTATGGGGTGAATTCTGTCAGGCCCGATTACTTTGTCCACCTTCAGTTTTAAGAGTTCTTTCATAACCCTTTCTTCTGTGAAACGACTGGGATTGACCCCCCTATCCAGAATGCTTCTGTTAATTCCTGCTGTGAATCCATGCTGCCTTGGGTCCTGTGCCCCTCTGGCCTCTAGGTACTCAACAATTCTTTCCTTCAGAAGTGATTCCATCACTTTCCCTACTACAGAGGTCAAACTGACAGGTCCCATAACCCATTTATTTAACCTATGATTAACTCAAGGATCCATTCCTTCAATATGGAAAACAACGCACATCATACCCCTGTTCAAGTCCAGAAATCCCTGTGATCTAAATAATTACAAACCAATTTCGATTCTTCCGTTCTTGTCAAAATTACTGGAAAAAGTCGTAAGTAACCAGCTGAGGCAGTATCTAGAAGCTAATAACCTGCTTAATCCAGTCCAATCAGGGTTTAGAGCTAAACATAGCACCATCACAGCACTTGCCAAAGTGACTAATGACTGGCAAAGAGAGCTAGACAACAGGAATTACACCTGCGCCGTATTCTTGGACCTGAGCAAGGCCTTCGACACTGTTGACCATTCTCTGCTACTCTCTTCCCTGACCTCACTAGGTGCTGACCCATTATCTTTACAGTGGTTCAATAACTACCACTCTGATAGTTTCCAGCAGGTGAAAGCGGAAGGAGATCTCTCAACTCTCAAACCTCTCCTAAGAGGTGTTCCCCAGGGTTCTATCTTAGGACCGATCTTATTTGCAATATACATAAACAAAATTGATGAAAGCATAACTAAGGCCAACATTCATCTGTTTGCAGATGACATAGTTCTTTACGTAAGTCACCCATCATTACAATCTGCATGTAATGACCTTCAATCTGAGTTCAACCTGCTGCAACACCAACTCCTATACAAAAAACTATTACTTAACACCAAGAAAACAAAAGCAATGCTCTTTTCTCCCTCTGTCCAAATGGTAAATTCAGCCCTATCAGATCCTGTGCCTCAGATTACTACAATTCTTGGTGAGAAGTTGGAATTTGTCCCTAAATTCAAATACCTAGGAGTATGGCTGGACCATATGCTCTCCTTTATAGAGCACGTTGAAGAATTACTCAAAAAATTATGAAAGAGACGGCCTGTTCTTTAGGATAGCCCGCTTCTTATTTTATTTATTTATTTATTATTTATTAAATTTTGGTAACCGGGTGAGCCCACTGGGCCCCGAGGGTCCCTTTCAGGGGCGACCCAGGGTTTGCAAGGTATAAATTCAACATAGTACATTATATAAGAACGCATTCAAACATACTACAGGGTTATACATGGTTGTGCGTCAGCTGGTTACATATGCTGAGTTAGGCATTAGGTTAGTGCAATCATAAAAGATAATACCCTAAGTGTAGGGGGGGGGGTGTAGCCCCCTGTTTCATAGGTGGATGTAGGGCTGTGATATTTTAGGTTTACACTTGGGGGCCCCCAAGGTTCTTAACTAGAGATGCCGAACTACAGCTGGTACAATCAACCTTTCTATGCTTGATAGATTATGCTGACATCCTCTACAGTCACTGTCCCATTTCCTACCTCACCAAACTTGACGCATTATATCATAGAGCTTTGAGGTTCATCACAGGCCTGCCTTATTCCACTCATCACTGCTCCCTATATCAATCAGTGGGGTGGAGTTCTCTTCAACTCAGGCGTGATAAAAATGCAGCCTTATGGACCCTGAGAGCCATCTCCAAAAAACTGCCCCAATACATTACAGACTGTCTTCCTATAAAACTAATAGGCAATTACACCCTGAGAAGTTACAAATCTCTCCTACTGATGGTTCCCAGAGTTAACTCTCGCTTTGGCAGGGCTGCTATAAACTTTACAGTGTTCTCCTTGTGGAATAAATTGCAAAAAAAAACTGAAACTGAGGTCACCTATTAGTATCTCATCTTTCAAGCTCTTATATTCACGTCTCAGAAATGATCAGTGCAATTGTTTCCCATGACCTTGAATTGTCATCATGCTAACCTGTACCATTTAACCATGAACAAATTACTTCTAGTGCTTGTCTCCTCCTTGGCCCTGGTCTGTCATCATGCTTTCATGTAACACCTTGATGCCTCTGTCCTCCCTTTGATACTGGTCTATCTTCCTGCTTTCTCAGCCTTCTTTTCACAACTCTATACTGCACTCATCCACAATCTACGCAATCATACTATAAAGTCCTAACTCCCTTTCCCTCTCCCTGTAGCCCCACCGCATCAGTTCTACTGACCTATCCTTGGGACTTCACTTCACAATGTTTATCCTTCGCCTACATATTACATACCCCTCCTGGTACCCCATCTGCCATTAGTTGGTGGTTCTCCAAGCCATTTTCATGGTTAGTACTAGTGACTGCCCCTGGTAAATGAACTAACTGGTACTTCTATGCAGAGAACATGGTTTATATACAGTTGCATGGTTCAATGGTGGACCTGCCCCTTTGTATTTGAATCCTCCTCTGGTATGGTTTGCCTTGTCTTCCTTTTATCATTTGACTCCCCATTACTGCACCATTGTGTTTGTGTTTATATACTTCTTTACATGTATTGATATGTTTTTATGATGAATGTTACCCGACCCTGTTCTAACCAGGTCCATCTTGTAAAAGAGCTCTGCTCAATGATGTTCGCCTGGATAAATAAAGATTTTGATTGATTGATTGATTGATTGGTTGGTTGATTAATTGGATTAGGCACCTCCTCCTCCTCTTTTGTGAATGCTGAGCAGAAATATTCGTTCAGTATTCCTGCTTTTTCACTGTCCCTCTCTGCTCACCCACTGTCCATTCTATTTAGCCTCACTATCCCTCCTTTAGTCTTTCTACGCTCCCTGATATACCTATAAATGGTTTTATCCCCCTTCTTAACCGAGTTGGCTATCTTTTCCTCCATTTGGGCCTTTGCTATTTTGACTTCGCTCCCTGCTTCCTTCTGCCTTAACTGGTACAGTTCTCTGTCCTGCTCTTTCTATGTTTCCTTATACTTCCTAAATGCTATCTTTTTCTCCCTAACCTTCCTTGCCGCCTCTTTTGAGAACCATAGTGGCGTTTTCTTTCATTTTGATTTGTTTATTTGCTTCACACAAAGGCTTGTTGCCTCTGTGATGGCAGTTTTGTTGTTTCCCCATTGTTGCTCCATCCCTCCTTCTAGCTTGTTTGCTAGTGCTTTTCTAAGGCACTCTCCCATCTTGCCAAAGTCAGCCCTCCTGAAATCCAGTACCCTCACTTTTGTATGGCTTGACTCTGTAGCTGAGTTTATTGTGAACCACGCTGTTTGGTTGTCACGTGTTCCCAGATGGCTACCCACTTCTAGATCTGAGATCCTCTCACTGTCCCCATTTGAGAGTACTAGGTCTAAGATTGCGCCCTCATGGGTGGGTTCCAAAACTAGCTGTCTGAGGCATGCCACCTGTAGGGCATTGAGAATGGCCCTGCTCTTGGATGTGGCTGCAGCAAAGGTGCTCCAGTTAACATCTGGCATATTAAGGTCCACCATCAACAGTATCTCCCCTTTCTCTGCCATCCTAAGAATGCCTTCTATCATATCCTTGTCCATTCCCTTCCCCTGACATGGGGGTCTCTATACAACCCCTGTGCGGATTGTGGTGCCATTTCCAATCTCTAAGGTGACCTACAGTGCCTCCTCTCCTCCCTGTTTACTCTTTTGTTCCATTGCTTTTATCCCTTCCCTTACATAGAGAGCTACTCCTCCCCCTCTTCTTCCTTCTCTGTCTACTGTAGGTTGTGTACCCTGGTATAGTAACATCCCAGTTATGGTTCTCTGTGTACCATGTTTCTGTGACTGCTACGATATCCAGACATCCCTCTTCCATCAAGGCCACCAGTTCAGGGAGCTTGTTGCCCAGACTACGAGCACTGGTACTCATTACCCTCCATTTCTTGATGGCCTTACCCCTTTTTGCCTCATCCCTGTCCTTATTGCCTTTGCTATTTTCTCCATTTACCCCTGCCTTTCTTCCTATCGACATCTTTATCTTGGTGTTTACCTCACTTACTACCCTGATTCTTTTGGGGGGGGGCTAGGATTTCCATGCTCCTTTCCAGTGCCTCCCCTCTTGGCTAGTTTAAATGCTTGCCAATAAAACATTTAAACCTATCACCTAGCATCTTGGTTCCCCTCCTGGACAGATGCAGACCATCACACCAGTATAGGCCTGCATCACTCCAGGTGGACTCGCAGTCCCCAGTGAAGCCAAATCCCTGAGCTCTGCACCAGTTTTTCAACCACTGATTGAATCCCATGGTGTGGAGCACCATAGCCTCACCCAAGCCATAGACAGGCAGCACCTCCAAGAAGGTTACAGTGTGTGCTACTTGTCTAAGGCCCCTCCCCAACTCCACAAACTCTTTCTGCACTGCTCTGATCCCTTTTTCAGCCAGGTCATTTGTCCCTAGGTGGACAATGACATCCAGCTCCCTCCCCAGGCACCTTACCTCCCTCTCCCCTTCCTCCCCCAGTTTTACCCCCCCAACAATGGAGTCCCCCACCAGGAGATGTTTTCTTCCCTGTGGGGTCCCATGCCACCCTCCTGTGGGTCTCCTTTGTGGAGGTTTCCAGCATCCTCCTTGGTCTCCACTGTGGGTGCCTCCATAGAAGAACCACACTTTGCCAGAATGGCATAGGAACTGTGGAGAGGTACAACTGGAGGGATGCACCTCTGTTCCACCACCCTCACCCTCCCTGAGCCCACTGTGGTCCAACCGCTCCTCTTTCTTGCCAACCTCTGAGGCAACAACAGTGGCCCTGATGGTCCCTGGGTGGGAGAGGAGGTCCACCGAATCCTGGCCAGCTCAACCTGGAGATGAACAACCTCCTCCCTCAGCCCAGAGAGGTGCCTGCAGATGGGACAACATCGCATCCTTCAGAACGTCTCCTGGAAGACTGCTGCTCCACAGCCACTGCACTGCACCACTCCCATCATGTCTTATTTCCGTCCCCTTAACTGTTGTTTGGAATATTTACTCTTTCTTTTGTTTATTTTTTCCCCCTACTTACTTACTGCCTCTGTGCCCTTTAAGCTCCTGTTCTGAGACAAGAAGTTCCAATATTTCTCAGTAGTCTCTTTACTTGCTCTGAGTCAAACCTCCAACAGCTGGGGGTGGGGGACGGAGAGCTACTCTTTTCCTTCTAGGATGGTGAGTCTTTTGTGGTTCTGTGATCACTCAAACATTACATCATCATTTTCCTGGCTCTGCTGAGCAGAGGATGAGGTAATCTTATTCAGAACTCTCGCAGCAGCATAAGCCACACTTGGCCAGCAGCTGTTTTGAACTGGGAGTCAGCATTCTGACATTGGAGTTTGAAGGGAGAGGAGTTCAGTGAGAGTTCAAAGGGCAAGAGCTGCCTGATGGCACTCTTGTCAAGAGGGAAGGACCCTCTGTTTTGTGTTTCTGCCATAGTACGGTAATCCAAAGGCTGGGTTCCTGGGAAGTGGTGGCTACCAGATCCTGTGAAGCCCCAAGGGGGTGAAGATTCGTCACAGAAACAAAGGAATGGGACTGAAGGTTCAGTGAGTATTTGGGGCAATCCCCCAACAGATTGTAAGAGCTATTAGCACTGCCCAAAATGTAGAGACTGGGTGTGTACAAGTTAAAGAAATGGATTTGTGTGAAATCTGAGGATTTCAAATTATTTTTAAGTGTTCTGAGGGGAACAAAGTGTGTAAAAGTAAAATGTTCAAGTGGGGTTGTCTGGTGCCTTGTCAGATACAGGTGCCATGAACTGTAGCACAACATTTGTGCATCAGGATGTCTCTTGTAGCCCCTGTGTGGCTAGAGAATCCTGTGTAGTAAAGTAATGGCAGAGAGTCTTGCTTGTGGCCAGAGTGAGTCATCCCCTCATTCCCCTCCCTTCATCCTTCTCTTTCTCAACCTACTGTACCTTCCCATAATATCCAGCTCTCCTTCTCCTACAAGGAGACCAAAAAAGGGGCAATTGTCTTGTAAATCCTATGGAGATGCTTTTAAAGGAAAGGCTTGTGGAATATCTTGAATCCAGCAGGTTACAAAACCCAAGGTAGCATGGATTCATGTGGGGGAGGTCATATCAGACTAACCTGATCGACGTCTTTGTCTTGGTGACTAGTGAAATAGATCAGGGTGGGGTGGTGGATGTGGGCTACTTAGACTTCAGCAATGTCTTCAACGCCATACCACATCGGAGGCTGACCCTGTTGGTATAACGCCCTCCCCGCTGGAATCACTGATGCCACCTCGTTATCTTATTTTAAAACTAGCCTTATAAATCACCTGCTCTCAACACGCAGCTGTACCTGCCTCTAAGCCTCCTCCTATCCTTCCAGACAAAGCTCGCTGAGCTGCTCTCTGACCTTCTGTCCAGCTCTACCTTTACTTGCTACTATCTTCCCGGCACTCCTCTTCTGATGTCTTCCACCCAGCCTTACCTTTATCTGCCCACTGAATCAATCTCCATGTAACTACTGTATATTGTCTACTCTGTAAAGCTCACATGTAAGCCTGTTGTATACTGTGTTTGACATATGCCTGTATTTTTGCCTGATTCCTAAATGTACTCTGATTTTTTGTCTGCCCTGATGTTTGTTGCTTGCACTGTTTTGTCCTCTCTGTGACGAGGTACCTTTGTAAATGAGCCTCTGGCTCAAAGGTTGTTAAACTGATGTTCTAATAAATAAATAAGTGAATTGGGCAATTTGGTGGGCAGGTGGATCCTAAGCTGGTAAACTGGGTATAAAATTGGTTGCGGTATAGGTGACAAAGAGTAGTGGCAAACAGCACTCATTCGGGGGAGGGGAGAGTGACCAGCAATGTACCTCACAGTTCAGTACTGAGACCAGTCCTCTTTAATGTCTTTGTAAGTGATATTGCAGAAGAGCTGGAAGGGAAGGTATGCCTGTCTGCAGATGACACCAAAATCTACAGTAGGGTAGACACTCCAGAAGGTATGCAGAAAATGAGCAGAGACAAAACTTGACAAGTGGTCAAAGTTATGGCATCTGGGTTTCAATGCAAAAAAGTGCAAAATCATGCACCTGGGGTACAGAAGCCCAGAGGCAGAGTATAAAACTGGGGAAGAGGTATTGATGGTTACAAAACTGGCAAGGGACCTTGGAGTAATCATATCAGATGACCTCAAGGTGGTGAGGCAGTGCAACAAGGCAGTAGAAAGGGCCAGCGGGATACTGGGTTGCATAGGAAGGGGTATCAGCAGCAGAATGATGGAGAAGGTGTTACCACTGTATAGAACATTGGTGAGACCCCACCTGGAGTGCTGTGTCCAGTTCTGGAGACCACATGTCATAAAGGACATAAACAGGGTAGAGGCTGTCCAGAGGAGGGCAACTAAAATGCTGCAGGGGCTGCAGCAGAAACCCTATGAGAAGAGACTGAAGGATCTCAATATGTACACCCTGGAAGGGGGAGGGAGAGGGTGGTCGTGATAGAGAGCTATAAATGCATCTCAGGGGTGGATAAGATACAGGAGGGGAGTATTTTTTAGAGGACAGGGTGCATGAGAACAAGGGGGGCATGCAATGAAGCTGGAAAGAGGAAATTTTGGAGGGATATGAGGAAGTACTTCTTCACTGAAAGAGTAGTGGATGCCTAGAACAGCCTTTCAGCAGAGGCAGTGGGGTCCAAAACAGTGGTGGGCTTCAAACATGCATGAGATAGGCACAAAGGATTATTGGTAGGGAAGCAGGGTGGGGGGGGGAGGTAGCCAGAGATCAGTTAGGGTCTATAGTGACAGCATAGGCAGGAAATCAAATGGGTAGACAAGGTGAGCCAAGTGGTCATAATATCATAATCTCCTGCTTGTGACATTATTTTAGTGTTTTTCCTTCCCCAGCCTGGCTGCCTTCCACTTGGCAACCACCCAGCCCTGTCACTTGAACGTGACCGCTTGCCTGTCCCATAGGGTAAGCCTCCCACAGTGGGGCTTGTGGAGGGGCAGCAATTCCTTTGAATGAGGTCTGAATCCAGTGACAGTGGGGCTCTTTGTGTTTGGTGGGCAGGCGATGCAGGGCTCAAGTATGCCAGTGACATTCTGCCAAGCAGGGATGGTATTTGCAGCCCCTACTGTGTGTCCTGTCCCATCCCCGAGACACTGGATCATGAATGTGCAGCCATACATGCAATCAAAATGCATGCTGCAAGGCCCCCTGTGTCTCCCCTCCCAATGCCAACACTGCTGAACTAGTGCCATCTGGGCACCCCCACCCGGCACCGAAGCAGTGGGGATCAGTCTGCCTCCCACTCAGAGGAGGAGCACATCCTACTTGTGACATCATCATTTCCACATCAACCAATTATGATTCATAAACAGATGATTATGACATCACATGCAAACAGGGCAGCAGGGGCAGATAAATTCTGATGAACAAGGATCCCATTTTCATGAAGCTGTCTTTAGTAATAAAGAAAGAGGATAAGATTAATACAGATAATGTGTGAAATAGAAGCAGAATTGTACCAGCATTTTGGTTTCCAAAGTTTTCTCAGAGTTGTGACAGGTACTTTAATGCATCACACGTGTGTTGCCACCTGATGATGGTGGCGACAACAATGTTAGTTTGGGTCACCAGTTCTCTTGCTTGGGTGATCACCTGACCACACAGTATGACACTCATTTTTGACACCCGAGACTGCAGCTTCGTTAAAACTACTGCAGCATTCACAGATACATAGAATGTATTGGCAGGTGAAGACTCAAAACTCCATCCAGGCTGCCCATTCACACCAGTCCATGTCCTTGACCTCCAAGAGGCCCTCAAGGGAGATGGTAGGACCACCAAGGGAAATGGTAGGGCTAAAGCTGACCCTTTTGGTTCCTGAAAGAATTTGGTACTAGGAGGGGACCCACTGGATGTTGCAGCCAAAGAGATGGCCTCATTTAGGGTGTTCTGGCTTGCAAAGACTTCCTGCTCAGAGCTCTTGAGTAGACTAAATATGTCTTTATTTTCTAATCTGATTAAGAAAAAAATTCCAAACAAGAAAATGGGATTGTTTTGTAAGAAGCTGTAGGAACGCACTATTCTAAACCCCTTGGTTTAAAACTATTTGATCATTATATCTCTGATTATTTTGTAAAAGCACCCATTTGGAATGAATTATTCAGCCATTTAATTTTTTCCAGACGAACTCAGACGCATGATTGTGTGATTTCCACTGGAAGTTTAATCCAAGTGTGGAGAAACTCTGGTGCTCATTTGCCTGTTAGCCTGAGGGCAGGGCTATATTAAATATGAAGGCTTGGTATTTAGAAATCCCGAGGCTTCACCATGCCAGACGTTTATAAAGGTAATGATTCTAGCACAGAGGGAAAGCATTTGGAAAAAAAAACTGACTTGTCTCATCCTAAGGTCTTAAAACCAAAGTAACCTGACAGATCTCAGTGGAATATGTTGGAAGCTTTTTTTTTTTAGGGATCTGATCTGGTTTGAGCTGCAGAATTTTACGGAATTTCTAGCTCAGATCTCACAGATTATGTACCTTCTTTTTCCCCAGGACAGAGTCCATGTCTTGCACTGATGTGATTACTGCCTTTGTACTGTTCCCCATTGCCCCTCTCCCAGAACACATCTGGAAAGGAGTTGCTACCAGCTCAGTATGCTTTTCCTGGTAAGACATTTGAAACAAATAATTTTGCATGGACAAAGGGTAAGAAGAGTGAGGGGAGGGACATCCTGATGGCTCACTGGTAGCTCTCCTCCTTGGTACCATGTGGGTGACCATCGTAGAGAATGGGCCAGGGTTCTGTTGTATGAAGTGGCTTAGAGACAGACACAGAATGGGCTGTGTCCATGCAAACATAGGTTATGGTGCCACTTTGATGTAGCTCACCATATATATATGTCAAATCTCTTACCTTTTAAATGACATGACGACTATCTCCTGGTAGTCACCTCTACTGTATTCAATGGCTTTACTTCCTCTACACCCTCCCCTTTGTTAAACAATCTGTGACCCACAAACATTTTTTAAGCAGTCTGTGATCTACAGATTTTTGTATATATTCTGAAAAGCTTGTAAGTTTACTCTACATCTGAAGGGAGTAGGACCTTGGATGTCTCCAAAGCTTGTGTACAAATTCTTCAGTTCGTCTAATGGGTACCCGGTCAAGTGAGTGCTACCAGAATAGCGCCGCACAATTTTAACTTTCCCTGTGGTCCACTCCCCCCGCCCCCGGAGTGAGAATCCTTAGGCTGGGGGGGGTGGTGCAGGGGCAGAGCCTTTTTTTTACCACACGCACCATGCCAACGCTATTCTTGTCAGCGCTCACTAGACCCAATGCTCCTCCATTGAAAGGTATTACTACAGAATAACATGAACAGTACCAGGGCAGCCAGACGAGCTAGTGGCTGAGGAGGGAGGGGTGATTGGAGTTGTTCTCTCTCAGCATGGTAAATGACCCTGGAAATTTTGAACCCCACCACTGTTTTCATCCCCACTACCTCCCCTGGAAGGCTGATTCAGGCATCCAACACCCTTTCTATGAAGAAGTACTTCCTCGCTTCCCTCCTGAATTTACTGCCCTCCAGCTTCATAGCATGTCCCCTTGCTCTAGAGCACAATTTCACTGAAAAATACCCCCTTCTGTACCTTATTAACCCCCATGATATATTTAAAGGTCTCTATCATACACCTCCTCTCCAATACAAACACATTGTGTGCAGGATTTGTAATACAAGCAAATTATGTACTGTGTGTATGAACAATGCCACATGAAAGGCAGCAAAGTATCTGTAAAGTACAGGGATATATGGGAATGTGAATAAAATAAGAAATCATGATAGGGATTAAGACTTTTGAGAGGGAAAGTTGATAAAAATGCTCACTACTGGGTCACTCGATAGCCCAATGGGTCACGCTGTGCACTCCCACACTAGCAATCCAAGCTAGGAAGTGAGCTCAGGAAGCCAGTTGGGTGGCCTTGAGGGTGGGGGAGGTGCTGCCACACAGCAATGCCCCCAGTTGGGGGATGATGTTGGGTTCCCCCACACTGATGCACCTACAGTGGGCCAGGGAGCTTGCGTCCTTCACAGCAGTATACCAGTGTACGTGAGATTTGTCTTGGACATGCCCGATGTCAGGGGAGATGGGGGGGTTAAGGAGAAAACCAGAGAAAGTGGACCCCGTTGGCAGGATGAAGCCCTCAGCTCTCACAGGTCCCAGACCATCGACCAGGCCCTGGCTGCGTGACTGGATGTGGACTCCTGGGGGCAGCCCTCCTTCCCCTGGTCCCACCATGGGGGAGGGACAATCTGCTGGGAAATCAGAGAGCCAGGTAAGGCTCAGAAATGGTTGGTGATGGAGCTGGGTGGGTGAGAGACAGAAGGGGACTGGCAAAGAAAGAGGACATGAAAACTTGATGAAAAGAAATACCTGCTATGTGGGTAGGGTAACATGGACTAAGGACAATTACATTTATCTGTGCAGAGGCTAGCAGCCAAAATGTTAAAGGCATTGACCTTAATGTTTATTTCAAGTCTAATTAGTTATTCATGGGCTCAACTAGCTCACTGACTGACTCCCATGCTGGTCCAAAATTTCTCAGAAATGCCCGGCATGGCAGTGACACTCAACTGGTCAGGCGCTGTGCACTGCCAGCAGTGGCAGCAAAATAAGAAGGTAAATAAAAAAAATGTAAAAAACAAAAAAATTCATCATTGTGATTAGATTAATAATCGCAATAGTGACATCAAAGCTGGTCATTTCCTTTGAATTAATGACTGAGGTAGGGGGCTATTTTCAACTAACGTGGGCAGGCCACCCTCCCCCAGTTGGTCGTTAATTCCTAGGAAATGACTAACTGAGGCACACTGAACCAAGGCTCGTTTGCAGATACAACCTGGGGGAAGGGAACAGGGTAGGCAAATACACAGCATGGACACAGTACACAGTTAATATTCAAAAGGTTAGTGTGGTACTAGCAGGAATAATGCCAAGCTATTCAGACTTAGCATGTCCAACCAGTGGCAGAGCTCAATGGATAGCATGATCTTGGTAAATAAATAGCCAAAAGGTTAGAGTAATGAGCTGTGAATGAGCCTGGTACATCCAGTAGACTTGGGTTTGATTCTCACCACCTACACTTGCATACTGTATGACTCGGAGCAAGTCACAACCTCACCAGTGCTCCTGGTTTGTCCCTGAAAACAGTGGGCCCTACCCAGTTACCAAATAAAAAAAATACACCACTGTGCTCATGTAAATGAGGGAACCCTTTTGCAACCAGGGCATGTTGGTATACTGAGATGATTATGGAAGTGCTAAAATGCAGCCTAAGCAAAGCTATGTACTGCCTCCATAACTCTACTTTTAACAACACACACAGTGGTCTGCAACCCCTAGCAGTAGTGCCTGGCAAAAGAAATATCCCTGCCCTGGCAGTCTAGTGGTACCCTCCTCCTGCCCTGATCCTCCTGTTTCGCCCGATCTGCCCCCATCTGGACCAGTTCCCCAGCCCCATCACTCAGCATTTCTAGGTCTTTCCTCCTTACTCCAGTCTGTTCTCTGCCACATGATGTTCAGAGGTGCCTAGTCATTGGTGTACAACCTGCAGGGGCCTGGGCTGCCATCCAGCTGTGGTTGTTTTTTTTCCCTGCTGTTTTCTCCCCTAGGGCCCACAGTGTGTGCAATGATGCATTGTATGTGCTCTGCATCTGTGGAGATGCCCCCTGGCATCCTGCAGGTGGGATCTCTTTTCCTTGCTTCCCGCTGCGCTGCCATCCAGATTTCTCTAAGTGACAGCCACCGAGCAGGATGTGTGTACCCTCCTTCCTGAGGAAGGAAAGCTGTCTTTGGGATGCTCTATCCTCCCGCCCCCTGCCAGCCACCCAAATGACATGCATATGTTCCCAAAGCTGGGTCATCGGTGTGGTAGGTGGTGTGGCACTCATTGCCTCAGCCCACCATGCCACTGGGCAAGCTTCCAATTCCTGCTGTTGAAAGAAATATCTGTAGCAGCCTAGGGGTATCCCCTCCACCACTCCAATACCCATTGTTGAAAGGATTATCCCTGGAAGCCTAGTTGTACCCATACTGATATATCTATCTATCTATCTGTCTAGTTAACTATCTATCTATCTATCTATCTATCTATCTATCTATCTATCTAGTATGGAGGAGCACTGTTCTGCATGGAAATCCACGTCTGGAACAGTGTTGTTGTGCTGCAGTAGTGACGTCAATATGTTGTGCTGCAGTAGTGATGTCAATATGTTGTGCTGCAGTACGGACATCACTACTGCAGCACAACAACATCGAACATTGCCGCGCACCATCCATCCTTCAGCTGAGGCACACACAAACAAAGAATTATCTTTAAACTAGCCCTCAAATCCATAGACATCACCCCAACTGATACCTTCCCCAACTGCCAGCTCATGATGTAGTTTCCTGCTCTGTTCGATGCTGTCTCCTCAGCCCCTTGACAGACATACTGTATGCCCAGACTGTGTGTACGGCAGACTGCAGACTCGATCATCATACAGCTTGGCATGCAGCTAGAAAAGTAAAACTTGTTTTTGATCACGTAATGAAATATGGATGCCCATACACTCTAAAAGATAGAGTAGCTAGCTAGATAGATTTAGAGGATTATGTATGGGCATCCATACACAGACAAGCCCATGTTTGACTCTCAAGGTTGCTGTGGCAGCCACTGGACCTCTCGAGCTGCATTCTTGAGGTCTCTGGTTGCCAGGGCAACCTCTTGAGTCACACACAGGCTTTTTGTGTATGGATGCCCATACATAATCCTCCATATCTATCTAGCTAGCTATCTATCTGTCCATCTATCTCTGGTAATCTAGTCACCCCTCACCCTGTCCGGTAGCTTCTCAGCATCCCCCTTGCATCACAGCACCCTCCCTTTTCCCCCTCACCCCACAAAGCAAGACAAACCACCACTCCCTACCCACTCAGCACTCATCACCCTCCACCATCATCTGGTACCTGACCCAGTAACCTATCGGGCAGAGAGAGGAAGATGGCAACTGACACAGACCCCCCCTCTCACAACCTCATCCAGCCAGCATCTGACTTAATGAGATTGAGCATGCATGTACAGTACAAACAGTACAGTACAAACAGCTGCAGTTATTGTGACCTGTTTATACAGGAGGTAGATGTTTCACTTCTTATGGGGGTGGGGTCAGGGGGGATTTCAGACTTGGAAGATTTGGGAAGAAGATGTCTTCATTTTATTTGGCGGTTAGAGTTAGAGTGACTTTGAGTTGGAGGATGCAAAAGGGGGATTTTTTATTTTACTTGATCAGGGTGGGGTTACAGAAAAGGGGCCCAGTTTTCAAAGGTTTGAAGGACTAAGTCTCTTGCCACAGTGTGCTGGTGCGGAACAAATCTTCGCGCTGGTAGACAGTCATGTTTTCAGCACCTGCTCCACACAGGCAGCAGGCACAGCTGTGGAGGATGTTACGCCTGGTCCAACCAGGTGCAACATTTTGGCCCAGCTGCATCAGCCTCAAGCAACTGTAAATCATGGAGCCGGCTGTAAAATGGCTCCTTCTTTGAAAATCCGGCACATGCAGGAAAAATTGCAGCTCCAGAAGTGAAGACCCACTTGCACCAGTTTTTCCCATACCTGCACCAAATCCTGAGGGCTTTGAAAATCCAGCCCCTCGAGTACATCATGTGAGGGAGACTTTCCACTGCTTAGGATAGGAAAAGGGAGGTAGATAGTTGGGTACTAGGGAGGGTTCGGTGGTGAAGGTCAGCTAGTTTAATTTTAATTTATTATGTGGATGTCTTTTTTTAAAGAGACTTTATTTCAACAAGATAATCTAGTACAGAACAAAAGTAGTCTATTTATTACTGGGCTTACACAGTAAGGATAATTAAGCAATAATGCACGACAAGGTGTGTGTTATCGTGTAATAACGTCACTCCTGGGGTGGGTTGAAGCACAAGGCGAAGCTGAGTGCTTCCACCACCCCAGGAGTGACGTTACTACACAAGAACACACACCTTGGAATGCCTTATTGCAATTATACAATGGCTCAATGTTATACAAACCAAAAATAACAAAATAAAAATGTTTTTAGTGATTTTTAGTGAGGCAGTATATCTTTGTTTCTGAAAAAAAATGCACATCATCCAAAAAAATCAACACAGTGTTGTTATTGTGTAATATCATCACTGTCTCAGGCTCACACTGACCAATCAGAGTCCAGGACATTTTCTTTCCATTGTATAATGTAATATAACCCATAAACCAAAAAATCAACCAACATACAATTAATGCACTGAGTCTCCTGACCTGGATAACAAATTTAAAGAAAACAGAAAAGTTGTGACAAGATACAGCAAGAACATAATGAAAATCAATTATATACTATAACAATCAACCTAATAACCCTTTGTTTCAGATCATATCTGTCCAAGGTGTTTTTTAAGGAAAGGAGCCCAAATACTTTCGTACTCTGAATGTTTTTTCTTAAAATAATAATGACTCTTTTTTCAATTTTAGTTAAATTTGCCGTTAAATTTGCCCAATGTTGGATTTCTGGAGCATTCACACTTTTCCAGTTTTGTAATATCAGCTTATTAGCTTTTATTAAAGTGAAATTTATAGACTTTTGTTGCAATTGTGGTAGAAAACTAGCCATGTAGCAGCCAAATAGAATAAATTCTACATCTGCTACAGGCTGTATCCCAGTCAATTTTGAAATGACAGCCCAAACTTCCTGCCAGTATTTTTGAATGGTGGGGCAAACATGTGAAGCAGAGATGCTGGGGGATTTTCCCATCTTGAGCAGCAGTCTGTAATATCTGGAATAATTGTATTAAGTTTAACAGGTGTGCAATAAGAATGGTGGAGAATATTGTCTTATTGTAGTTTAGAGAATATTAGTCCATTAAATGGTGAATTTAAGATCTCTTGCCAATTGTCATCAGTGAGAGTGGTATTTAAATCCCGTTCCCATCTGGTCCTTAAATTTGTTAATTTGTTTCCCAGGTCGATAATAATAAAATTAAGTAAATTGGGGAAATTAACTTTTTTGTGCACGTCCCTGGAATCATTAAATCTAACACTGGTGAATTGTGAGGAACTTTAATGCTATTATTATATGTGTGTGTGTGGGTTTTGTGTAAGCAAAGTCTCGAACATGTAGGTATAGATCAAAATGCTGTTTTGGGATGTTAAATTTTATCTGGAGTTGTGAAAAGGTTATTAAAGTTCCTAATTTATAAACATTGGCTAGATGTGTCACACCAAGATCTCTCCATTGTTTGAAACCTACTGAGTTGATGGATGGGGGAAATTACTATTTCTTGATATTGGTGAGTATAGAGAAATACTGTTTTCCAGTTAATAAAATTATGGGCCTTAGTCCATACTTGAATAGAGGATGAAGTTGATAGCAACACTGATACAATGTTGTTATAAGTTTATGCAGTGTACAGAATGTGAGGAAGAGCTGTGAAAGGAATTTTGTTCAGTACCAATTGATAGCCAGCTGTACGTGGGGTATTAAACCAACCCTGTAATTAGCTATGTTGTCCAGCATAGTAGTATAATTTGAGGTTTGGAAGGCTCAGTCTGCCCTGTACTTTTGGTAATATTAATCTTTGTAAAGCAATGCTGGGTTTTTATTTCTCTATAGGAATTTAGTTGTGGTCTTATTAAGTATTGTAAAGAAAGAATCTGGAAGAATAATGGGAACTGATTGGAACAGACAAGGGTGTTCAGGTAGGATTGCCATTATGATTACGTTAACCCTGCCAATTAGGGTCCTGGGTGGTGGAGCCCATTTTATAAGGTCTTGGATAATATTGTTTGCTAAAGGGGTAAAATTAGTAGCCTCAATACATTGATCGTCCTTGGGGAATATTACTCCTAAGTATTTAATTTCATTTACAGTTTTTCATGATTTATATTGTACTACTAACATTCTGTGGTAAAAGAGGAATGTTTTGTAATGGTAGAAGTTTGGTCTTTTGCCAGTTAATTTTGTTACCCAATGCAGCTCCAAAGTCATTAATTATACCAGAGATATGTGGTAGGGATTCTGAAAGGTCGGATAGCATTAATAGAATATCATCTGCGTATAGACTTAACTGAGACTTGGGAATGTGTCTACAGCAATAGCAGAGGTTCTAGTGCAAACAGTAAAGGGGAAAGCAAACAACCTTGTCTTGTGCTCCTGTACATTATTGTGGAAGTATCATAATTGTTATTTTTTTATAAATGCTCTACGGGATTTTTATAGCATATGTATCCAATGCCTGAATTTTGGTCCCAATCTGATTTTTTCCACCAGAATATGAGTATAATCCCATTCTACCCTATCAAACACCTCTTCAGCATCAGGGGTTAAAAGGACAGAATCAGTGTGTTTCATATAATCTATATAATTAATTGCCCTTCTATTATTAGTATTTAGTAATCTTCCTTTAATAAAACCAGTTTGATCATAACGTATTATGGATGGTAGAATAGTTTCTAATATAAGTGACATGATTTTAGCCAGTATTTTATAATCTATGTTTAAAAGTGAGTTTGGCCTGTATGATAAGCATAATTCTAAATCGTTATCCCCTTTTTGGTAACAAGAGGAGGGGCACATCATGCGTCTAAGAATCAGATAGTTTCCCCAAGAGAAATGCCTCTGTATATGTATTCAGTAGATGGCTACTTAGTTGTGTTTCCCATTTGTTATAAAAATCTACCAAGATGCTGTCAGGACCAGGTGCTTTCCCAGATGAGAGTGTTTTAATTGCAGACTGTAGTTCCAGGGGTGATATGTCTCTTTTAAATCTATGGGAAACTGTGGCAGTGTGATGGAATTCAGGAAGTCATTTAGCAGCCTTTGGGTATTTGCTATGTTCTGAAGTTAGAGTTCCAAATACAACTGGTAGAAAACCTGATTAATCTCTTTTTGTTGTTTTTTTAAGAACCCTGCTGGGTTTTTAATGCTATTTAAACACAACAGCTTCTTGTTTTATCTGCATAGCCATTAGTTTGTCTGGTGTATCACTCACTATAATATTTAGATCTTGTTCTGAGTAAAGTATTTTACACCTGTAATGTTAATAGCTCATTTTATTATAATTTTGTTTAATTGAGTACTTTAATATTCATAGCTGTTGGTTGGTATAATATTGTTGATTCCATTGTTTTCATGTCTGCTTCTAATGAATCCAGTTTTTATTAATGACCTTATATTTATTAGACAAATATGAAATTAAAGTTCCTTGAAGAAATGCTTTGAAACAATCCCAAACTACTAGTGTTGATACTGAGTGGTTTGAATTACTGGTAAAGAAAAAGGGTATTTAGTCCAAGAGTTTTTGGCTAAACTATCATCATTCATTATTCCTGGCAGTATGCACCAAGGTTTAAATGGTCCATGGCTTGGTAATTTAATAGTAATAGAGATGAAAGCATGATAAAAAATTAAAATATTATGATACTCTACATTGAATTCAGTGGCCATGATATTCAGACTGCGCCAGGCTGGGGCGCAAGCCTGGGTGCAGCGCAACTGCACCAGGGCATGGTCTGGGTGATATTCAACAGTGCTGTGCCAAGGCTCAGCACCATTGAATATGGCACTGTGGCCAACCACATTGCACATGGTGCAGTGGCACTGCACCAGTGCAAGTGGCTAGAGAGGAGCAGGGGGATGCACCTGCACAAGTGCGGGTATGCTAGGTGCATGAACCATGATATTAAGTGCTGTATATGCAAATGGAGCCATAATGCATACAAGGGGCAAATGGGGCCATTTGCATGTCATTATGGCCCCATTTGTATGCAGGTGCACCAATCCCCGGTGACTTGCACCTGGCACCTTGCCAGGCTGCAGCCGTTGGGAACCGACGCCCCCTGCCCCTCAGTGGCAACATGCCCCAACGCCCGATTGCAGGCTTTGTAAATGTAAAAGACCCTGGTGGTCCAGTGGACCCTACCCCTCACCTAATCATGGACGTACTGAAAGAAATTCAGTCCCTGGTGGTCCAGTGGGCCTGCCCCCCCAGCCCGATCGTGGGCTTTGTATGCTTAAAAGTATCCCTGGTGGTCCAGTGGACCAAATCCAGCCCGATCGCAGGATTTGTAAAATTAAACATTTCCCTGGTGGTCCAGTGGACCAAATCCAGCCTGATCGTGGGCTTTGTCAAAGAAGAATCCCTGGTGGTCCAGTGGCACCCCCTTCCCCACCCAAGCAGACCCACCACCCCGTTCCTCCCTGTCAGCGGTGGGCGGCAGCTCCCCACCCGTAAGCCGCCTGGCCGCCCACCAACTGACAGCGTACATTACGGCTGTACACCCAGTGGTCTACAGTGTGAGCCAATGGGTGTGCAGACCGTACTGTATGACACAGTCCCAGTATGTGAATGGAACCCATTCACATATTGGGACTGTGTTGTTTAATACAGTCTCATGCCCATTGGTCCACACTGTGGACCAATGGGCATACAGCCATAATGTACTGTCAGTCAAGCCGGCTGCTGGTGGTGGAGCTGCCACCGCTGCTGATGGGGGGGCGGGTGGCGGGTCTGCGATGGGTGGGTGGGGAAGGGGGTACCACTGACCACCAGGATTCTTCTTTGACAAAACTCTGCGATCAGGCTGGATTCATTCCACTGACCACCAGGGAAACCTTTAATTGTACAAAGCCCATGATTGGGCTGGATTCAGTCCACTGGACCACCAGGGATACTTTTAAGTTTACAAAGCCGCGATTGGGCAGAGAGTGATGCCCGCCTGTGTTCGGGAGGTCAGGTGGCCACCCACAGCAGGCGACTACTGTGTGCACCCTGCAATCGGCGCTCACCTGTGGTGGCCAGTCGATCCTTGCTCCACTTTTTCGATGGATCCTGCGCCCCGTGTGGCGCAAGGTGAGTGTGTGCTGCATATCGCTCGCACATCCTGGGCTGAATATCAGGATATTGCTGAATATGCATGCGCCACGCCCGCGCTAGCGCGCTACATTACTGGTGCGCACGTTGCATTGGGATTTGCTTAGCAGTAACATCCACTTTTGAATATCGGCGCTGGGGCGCATCAGTGGGTTGCGCAAGGTGCAACACTGTTGCTCCATGCGCAATCCCTTTGAATATCCTAGCCAGTGTATGTAAAGGATTTGGATATTAAATATAAATCAGTCCTTGAATAACTGTTAGGTACTATAGAGAAATATGAGTGCTCAATTGTAATTTATTTATGTATTGAAAATTTTGGAGAATACCTTTGAGCACAGGTACTCTTTAACAAAGATTAAAAAGCAACATAACAAATACAAGGCACCATGTCAATACAGCAACTGAATAACGGCGACCGTCAAAATGGCAACCCCATAACGGTGTATACAATAAAGGCGACCATAATATTCGGTGACCATAAATTATGGTGAACATCTTCACATTACCACCACACCATAGGCATTGGAAGAGGTGCACCACACTGCTCATTTACATACCTTTACCTACGCCTCCCTGGAGCACATCCTGCATCGGATTCCAACTTCTCGAGAGGGACATCTGTCATTCCTTGCTCCTCCTGGAGACACACCAGCAACCCTGTATTAATATGGGGGCTCCACCTCCCACACCTCTCGGGGGGGGGATGTGCCCCCAAACTCCCCTATTTCTAATTAACCACCTCCAAGGCGATCATTGATTGTGACAGTCACAATTCCTGAGACTTGGCTGTAATTTCATGGTCACCATTAATGTGTTTGCCATTTTGCCATTACCTTTATTGAGTCACCATTATTTCTTAGCCATTATTACATGCTACCCAAATACAATAAGTAGCTCCAGTGGAATGAAGTCTAACAAGTACAAATATAGTCAAAAAAGTACAAATGAATAGGGTGGATCAATTGTATACAATTTTATAATAAGGCAGGTAGGCAGAATCAGTGTAGAACAAGCAGAGTAATGGTACACGGCCACAGAGCCGGAGTCTGACACAGCTCAAAGAGTATACCAAGAGGGACTTTCATTAGGATGATTAGCAGTAACAATTGCATTGAACTGTTAGGGTTGCCTGTAGTGCTCTCTTAAACTGGTCAAACTTAGGTAGATTAAGTAAGGTATCAGGTAGCCCATTTAACCAGCCAGTGGCCCTAACTGCAAATGAACACTTGCAAAGCTGAGTACGGCGGAAAGGCAGTTCTAGATCATTCCAAACCATGCTCCTGGTGTTGTACAGATTGATGACAGGACAGAAGCAATGATTCAGGGTGGGGTGGGGGGTTTAGGCCAAGTAGCATCTTCTTGGCTATCAGACATGTCTGGAACTTAATTCTGCTAGGTAGGGATAACAAATTTGTTTGGATGTAGAAGATAGAGCTTTGTGTGCACTTGTCAGCCCCAGTCACAAAGCGACATGCCTTATTACAGATCAGATTTATTCTGCTGAGAACTGAGTCACAGGCAGTTGCATAGACAGAGAGGCCATAGTCAACTAGTGACAGTACTGAGCTTGCCGCTATGAGGCGTCTAGCATCAACAGTGAGGTTGACCCAGTTATGGTACAAGGTTCCCAATCTCCTGCTTACTGTGGACACAAGGTGGTCAATGTGGAGCGCAAAATACAAGGTATTGTCCAGGATCACCCTGAGGTATTTAAAGGCTTCCACCTGTTCAAGTGTATGTCCCAGGTAATTGTGGATGACAAGGAAGGGTACATTTTTCTTCATTTATGGGCACATGAAGAGCATTTTCTTATTTTTTCTAATTTAGAACCAGTTTGTTTTGGAAGAACAGTTTTTCAAGGGACTCAAAATTATCCTGGAGGACAGACGTAAAGCTGCCAAGGTTAGGGTTCTTGGAATAGATAGCAGCATGATCTGCATGGAGAAGTACATTTTCAGACTGACAGGCATTGGGTAGCTGGTTTATGAATAAGCCAAATAGTAGGGGGCCCAGAATGCATCCCTGGGCAACACCAGTGGATGAATTCCTAACATCTGACAAGGAGCCATCTATCTTAATGCACTGAGTGCGATTAGTGAGATAACTCTGAAACCAGGTGACTGTCCTGTGACAGACCTAGAACATGGAGTTTGTACAGAAGGAGCTTATGACTGACCAAGTCAAAGGCTTTTGTCAAGTCGATATAGATGGTGCCAGCCTTGTCTCCATTGCTGAGGGCCTCAAGGACAAAACTGGAATACTCAGTGCTGTGTTGGTGCTATGTTTTTTTCCAAAATCCATGTTGTTGGTGACGCTGTATACATATTGTTCAAGATACGAACAAGTTGATTGGACACTATTCTTTCAAGGGCTTTGGATGGGACTTATGGAAATTGGCCTGAAACTGCAAAGGTTAGAACAGTCGCCGCTTTTAAAAACTGGTGTAACCAGCGTGGATTTCCACTTTTTGGGAACCGGAAGAAGTGCAGAGAGAAGCTGAAACTGTTGGAAATGGAGTAGAAGAGTTCCTCAACTACAAGGGCAAATAGCCTCATATCAGTCGAAGCACCCTGATTTTGGTTTTACCAGGCACCTTTCTTATGTAATTAAAGGTGTCTCTTACTGGGACAGGTTTAAAACAGAATTTAGGATAACCTAGCTCTGGATCCAGTGGTTGTGTGTATGCAACAGGACCAGTGGAGGGCATGATTGACTCAGTGGGGACAACAGAGTTAACGTCAGTGAATGCAACACTGAATTTGCTGGCTATTTTGGTGGGATCAAGTAATTGGGTTTTTCTGTCTCCAAAGATCTACCAATTTAAAGGGTACCTAAACAAGCAGTTTTTTAAAACTGCAAATTCCAAAATCTGGCTTTATTGTGAGATAAAGTAAAGACTGCTGTTTACATTTATGCTAAAACTGCATTTATGTAAATAACATAAATGCAGTTTCATAGCTTTTGAAAAATGTAATTATCAGCCTTTCACTTTCAAAAAACAGCCTTGGTTTCTCCCTAAGATGTATGACAGGGGTGTTAAGTGATGAGTCATGATGACATCATTTGAGCCAGAGACACAGATCCACATATATTTCTATAGCGCTAACTAGTTCTTCTTTCCCTCCTTATTCTGAATTGTTGTACCAGAATGATCAACACCATGTATGACCTCATGGATTAGTTTGATCAGTACACGTTAGGATATGATTTTGTTCATTTTATTTACTTTAACTTGTGGAAAATGTTTTGTAATTCAGCTGACTTTTTCTTTGGCAAACAGCATTACAGTACAACACTTCAAATGCCTGATGATCTAGTGGTTATATGATGCACTGAATTTTGTTTTTTGTTAACCAGGAGAGACACACTAAGCTGAAAGCTTGTTTACAGGTGTGACTTGGGAGCACAAGGAAGTTTAGTGACTTGCTTAGGGTCACACAGAAAAGTACTGGCCTTGTTCTGTTCCAAAGCTCATGCTCTCTTGTTAATCCACAAATAAGGGTTTATTTTTCCATGTGAACCCCAGGCACCTAGCCTGCCTTCTGTTGAATACCCCACCATCCATACCCTGTCCTTAGTATTGCCTGGGGCCACATATGAGCTTGTGGTCTTATGAAGAGAATTATCACACCTCAGATTGTAATCTTATACCTCAGAGAGTTGTGCAAACCTATACTGATACGCAGCATCAGCTGGCACTGTTAAAAATGCCTCCCAAATCACTCTCCAGTCCACATTCTCCATGTTTGACTTCTGCTCCCACAGTAAACATTTAGTGGATCACCACCCTTCTGCACAGTGAAGGTAATATGTACAGTTCCCTGTTGTGTTTTTTTCCCACCTCATTAACCAACAACTAGGTCTTCCTGGAGGGCCAAGCAATAAGCATCATGACTCACCAGAAAAACTGCTGTTCATGTCCTCATAAGGGCTGCACTTACAATGGGTAACGATATTATTAGCAGGAGAGGCATACTAATACCTTGAGCGAATCCACCTGACTTCCAGTGTCAGTCTACTCCTTTACCTGTGATCTGCAGAACCCCACAGGACAGTTCCCAGCAATTCTTCTCCAGTCCTTTTCTGTGCCGCACTCCACAATGAGAGTTGGCTGGCTACCACCCTTCCAAATCTTGAATGAGCTATACACAACTCCCTCAATACTGTTCTAACAAATGTCAAAATCCTCCCCCCTCACCCGAGGGTAATCTCCCTACACTGAATTCAAGCAATAGTTTAGGTGCAACCCTGCCACTCTGAGTATTTGTCACCATTGGCTACTCTCATCCACAGTCAGGTAGTGATCACGATGCTGGCAGCCCCACATTTCAGATCTCACAGTGATCTGCTCAGTGTCCTCCTTCATGTCTTCAACTAACCTGAATATAGTTGCACCCTGCTGGAATGGCCTCTTCAGTCCCTCTCTGGCATTCATTTTTCACACCTGCTCCCCACAACAAAAACTAGTGAGTTCACTACCCTTCCGCATCATGAATGTGATTAGTACAGTCTCCTGTGTTATATTTACATATTAATAATAAACATGATCTTCTGGTAAGCCAGGCTGATAGCAGCATGGCACAAGTGGAAAAATATGCTTTCCTACGCATATAAAATCTCAGCCACCTATGATTAGGCACTATTAAATGACGTGCATAATGATGTGCACACCCATCATTTAATAGTGCTTAATCAAAGGTAGCCTAGATCCTTTAAGGATAGGAAAGCCCATCATTCCACTTGTTCCCTGCTGCTATGAGCCTGACTTACTGGAAATATATGTTTATATTTGATATGTCAAAATAAAACAGGGACTGTACTACTTGCATTCATGATGCAGAAGGGTGATGAGCTGACCTGTTTTTGATATGAGGAGGAATAGTGAAGAATGAATACCGGAGGGGGACTGAGAAGTCCACTCTTGCAAGGTACTGCTATATTCAGGGAAGGGGAAGACAGAAGGAGAAAAATATGAGCAGATTACTGTGAGAAACAAGATGTGGGGCTGCCAGCACCTTGATCACTACCTGACCCCTTTGTCCTGTCCAACATTCCCCTTCTCATAAAACCAGTTCATGCAATTGTCCGAGACTGTGTGTGTGGATATTAATGCATTAAATGGCTGCCACTACATGTTCAGTCACTTCACTACCAGTCTAGTATTGCTTGTAAAGCACTTTGGGATACAATGTGCATGAAAACCACTATATAAATGCGGATTCTTATTATTATTATTATTATTTCCCATGGAAAAGAAGATAAGCCAAGCATATATTTGAGTTTCAAGAAAGTATGAAGTCTAACATTGGACTGTGCAAGAACTTTGCTACAAAAAAGTGATGGCTCTAGGGGATGGTGAAGGGTGTGGCTGTAACCCCCCTCCCCACATAGTAACATAATGGCTTGCTGCTGCTGCATTTTACTTGGTTGAAGAAGTCTGATTTATTAATTGTATGAATGTTTATATTCAAAATATGGATTACATTTGTAGGTTCTGTCAAAAATGTACTACAAAAGAATAATAGCAGAAAATATGAAGGTTTAATAAAAATGTTAAAAAGTGCATATTAAGCATGCACACCACCCCAGCACCCCCATTGTAGCATCCTGGATCCACCATAACAACTAGACCACCAGGCTATTCAAGATTTGTACTGCACTGTGGTTTGCCACAGAGAAAGTCGGTTGGATTAAAACACAATTTCAGCATGTTAAAGTAAACAAGATGAACAGAACCACAGCCTTACATGCATATTATACAAAATAATGCACATGGTTTTGACCATTTGGGTGAAACAATTCTATACAAAGGGAAAAAAGAACTAGTTAGCGCTATAGAGAGCCATATATATCTCTCTGACTTTGGCTCCAATGATGTCATCACATAATACATTTGGCAGACATTTTAGGAAACAGGTAAGACAGTTTTTTTGAAATTGGAAGGCTGATCTTATAATTTTCAAATGCTCTGGAACCATATTTAGGTAAATTATGTAAATGTAGTTTTAGCGTTAATGAATACAGCAGCCTTTCCTTTAGTCACCAACGGAATCAGATTGTTGAACAGTTTGTTTGCAAAATGTTGTTTAGGTATCCTTTAAGGTCTTATATCAGGTTTGTCAGGATTCAACTAGCTCTTTTTTCCATATTCGAGATGGGTGGAAGTCCATCAAGTATACTGTTAATTGTAAAATTAAAGTCTTCCCCAAGCAAATGTGGGGTGGAAAAATAGATCATCCTAAAACATATTTATGAAGACTTGTGGTTCATTCTCATCTGGACCATGTAACTGGTGTCTTGATGCAATAAATTCTGAAATCGGTATCCTGCTCACAGAGCCTGCATATGTCATTCCCATTTTCACCAATTAGTTTTTCTTCATGAGAGTTGCCACCCCTCTGGAATTTGTCTTATAGCAAGAGTCAACCCCCATCCTCAATTTTCTATATACAAAATACAAATCTTTTTGTAAAAAAATTAGTCTTGTATTAGAAGACTAATAAAAGGAGACAGTTTAGTGCAGTGGTTTAAGGCTCTGAGCTGCAAACCTGGAGACCTGGGTTTGAATCACACAGCCCCCACTTGCAAACTGTGTGACCCTGAGCAAGTCACTTAACTTCCTTGCACTCCCAGGTCACACCTGGAAACAAGCTTCAGCGTAGAGTGTCTCTTCTGGTTAAAAAAAAAAAAAGAAGACTGTCTATATGTTTTCTGTCTATAATGCCCAGAACCTTACCAAGTTTCACCTCATCACCCAGACCTTTTACATTCCACATAAGGATTTTTAATTTTCTCATTTGACTCATTTTTTTTACGCATACTTTGTCTTACTTTTCAGTAACCCAGCATCTCTCCTGTTAGCCCTATATAGTAGTCTCATTACAATTTTCCCCATTTTTTGTAGTGACCACCCATTCCTCCCCACAGCCTCCCCAATATCCTCTGAGCCTGTAAAACACAGATCACATTTCTATAAGACAGACTTCATCTCTTTCATTCTTCACTCTGTATCTCCTATCCTCTTCCTCTTGCTCCCCAAACCACCCACCTACCCCATATCCACTCCATTCCCCAGTTAACAAAGATAGTTTGAAGAAATAGGAAAAAGAATTTACTCACCAGAGTGCAGAGAAAGAGAGTCACCATGGTGCCATTAGTTGACAAACAGTGTTGTGTGTGCCTGTTATAAGGTTTCTGAAATGCAAAGATACATGTGCCACTGATTAGTACCGTGTAAGGGTAGAACATTATTAATGTGCAGACCCCCTATTATGCTTTAAGAAATAGAGAAATGGAACAGAGTAAGAAACTGACAACCCCAAGGTACACCTACGCCTGATTTGTGAAGACTCGGGAGAGGTGAAACCGTAATGTTTTTTTCTGTTGCTGCCTTCAGGGTGGGAGTGGGGTGTTAGGGTTGGGAACAATAACACCATATTTTCCTACTTTTGTCACTTTAACCATAACTGGTGCATTAAGTTTTTTTTGCAATGAATGTCCTTAATATTTGAGATAGTATAACCATATTCTCATTCACACAGTTCTCTTTAGGACCTGCAACAACATATCTGTTTGCCTAGGGCCCTGTACTTCCATCCCTGCATGGATTCATATATCCATGTTGGTGTGGGAGCGCAGGGCCCTCTGGGCCCTGTGCTTGCATTTGTGTCAAAAACAATTAATTTGCTTGGCTGTAAGTGTTGTTCAACTTCCAGTGTTATCTTATGAGAATTTTCATAGTTTACATTTTTTATATGATCCCTACATTGTTGGGGGGTGTTATGTGTTATAATACTCATTAAGACCTTTGTTTTGATATATAGATTGTTTGTTAGCTCCAAATATTGAGGGAGTTATGGCTTGTTGAAGTTTAAATGTGGTAAAAAAAACCAAGTCCAGAATCTTTTTTGTATGAAGGGATTCTTTTTCATATTAAACAATTGATCCATACGAAAAAGGATTCCTTCATATGAAAAAAGAATTGGCAAAAAAACTAAGTCCAAAATCTTTTTTCGTATGGAGGCATCCTTTTTCGTACAAATGACAAACCCATACAAAAAAGAATTCCTTCATACAAAAGAAGAATCAGAAAAAATGATCCTGCTTTTTTATTCCTTTTCAATCCCTTTTTACCTCTGCTTTGCGATCACCCCCCCCCTCACTGCCCCCACTCTTTTTCTGTCTGGGGTGTTATACTAAGTCATGGGTACCTTTTGGTCCCTAATTTCATTCTATTCTTGTAGATGCCACCTTCAGTGCCATTTAAGCATTTTATAACGTTAATATTATGGTTGGACTGTAACTTGTGCTGCACAAATGATCACACTACGGCTATTGTCAGCAGACAGTATAGTTATTGTGTTGTAGCAGCTCATTGTGTTGTATCAGTACTTACTCCAACCAGAATATGCAACTGTCTTTGATTTTTGCTATGCATTGATTTTAATTTCACTTTCTACCTTCTCTACACATTTTGATACACTAGCATTTATTTGTATGAGTATATTTTCACGTTTTTATACATAGTTATGGAGATACAAATGTGCATGTTTTGCACTGGTGAGCCTATTAATTTAAGAAATTTAAACCATAAAAGACTACCTGTTGGGGGCACCACCAGGTCTCATGATAAAGCAAGGTCACTTGCGAAACATCAGGATGGTGTCTACACCCCTGCATACCTGATGTGATTTTTATGCTGCAACAACTTGGGTTTTGGAATAAAGTTATTTTTGCTTAAACTACAAGAAGCAACCTGAACTGTTTTCTTCAGTGTGGCTGTTCAGTTCCATCTGTGCATCATTGTCGGCAGCACCTCTACTCACCCGGAGCATCCATTTGTTGTTTTCCTTCGTCGGGGGGGGGGAAAAGCTGCTACCGTGTTGGCCCTCCCTCTTGTGCTGTCATGAGTAAATGAAAAAAAAATAAAAAAGAAGGGGGTTTTAGGGTACAAGTGGGTGTAGGGGTTGTATTTAATAAACTACCCCCTTCTTCCAATGAACATGACCCCATGTCCACAATTCTTTCAGCCCAATTACATAGCCTTGATACCACCTAGGCTGTTACCGCTCTCAGGGTTTGCTGAGTTTTCCATGAGTGTCACTTTCCAGTTGAACAACATTCTCAGGATGTAGAGCATCTTCTACAATGTCCTTTTTGACTTGAAACAGGTTGCACCTCCTCACACTCTATATCCCCTGAAAATCCATGGCTGCTATTCCCACTCTCCACTATTTGTAGTTTTAGCTATCTGTGGAATCCAAACAGGCAGTAGCCAGACCACCTTTCAGGCCCTCCCAGTGGGTTGAATCTGTCCCCTGTCTTCATCATAGGCAATTCTTTGGCATCAGTGTTATAACTGCAAAGGTTGGGGAATCTTCTAAAGCACTGTTCTCATCCACCAGTTTTCCAACAAAAGGCTTCATTCTGTTACTCAGTTCCATTTGCTAACAATTTTATCTTATACAGAACATTTGAATATTTTTGCAGTATTTTATAAGGACCAGATAATCTATCCTGCAGTTTAGAAGAGCACCCTTTATGACACCTCTGGTTCCAGATCCAAACCAACTCTCTTACTACATAAGCCTGGTGGGTGACTTACATGTCATATCATGCTTTTTATCTACCTGTGGCTTTTTCTTCATGCCTCTGGACAGCCTTCTGGGCTTTCCTTAAGTAACCCTCCATCCGCTGGACAAATGTAGAGACAGCTTAGGTGTCAGCATGGCTCAGTTGGTAGCACATCCGCCTCTGGACCAGGTCATGGGTTCTCATCCCAAAGCAGGATTGGACTTGTACCTAAAAAACGCTGGCACCCAACTGCAGTATTAGGGGGGTGCTGTACTCTTGGGGTGTGCTGTCCTTCTGATGAGATGTTAAACCGCAGACCCTTCTACCCATCCTGCTGCTGTCTTGGTGGGTGTCCATGTGGAAGTAAAAGAACCCAAGGCATTCTTCACAAAGAGTAGGGGACATTCCCAGTGTCTTGGCCAATATTCTCCTTTGTATGGTTAACTCAGATTTCATTTAATGTCTTACATAGAATTTATCATATCCATCACCTACTAAATATATCTCCTATTTGCAACAGGTGTGGGATTTATCAGGGTACTTTAATACATGTGATGGTTCAATGCCCTAAATTGAGATCTTTCTGGGACAAGATAATTTTTACCCTGAATAAAATTTCTGGGATAGATATTATATTCGAAACAGAGTTATGCCTATTGGGGACATCAAATGTTGAAAAACTTTCCTTGGGCAATAGCAGCACATATCCACATCATGGAAGAAAGGGTCACTGCTCCATTCAAAAAAGGTGTAGTTTAATCCAAAAATACTCCAGATTGGAGACCAGCAGCAAAATACAAAATTGGCAACTGTTCAGCATACGATGCAGATATTTAGATAGTCTCAATAATGTTTTTTAGAAAATACATATAGCGCTTGCATTAAAGCATTTAGCTACTGCGGACTACAAAGCAGCACGCCAACTTGACCACAGAACCGTTTACATTTCAGCATCTAAACTGACATCTTCATCAGAACATGTGGTCACATTAAACAGATCACACTTAAAAGTACAAGTGCTCTAATTAAAGTGAAAATTGCAAAAAAGTGCTGAGTGCAAAGAAGTGTTAAATACAAAGGGCAAACACAAGATGAGACATACATACACATAGGATCTTAAAGAGCAGAAACAAATAACAGGGAGACAGAAGGCAATCACCAGAGCAAATACAATAACTTATTTTAAACTGTGCAATGATACAAAATCATTGAGTCCCTTAGGTTATATAGTATCATGGGTGACAATCCAAAAGGTTTCTCTATGCAGAAGTTTGTCCTTTAAACTGCCACCTCTAATGTCCAAACTGACTTTTTCTATGCCAAAAAATTGAAGAAATGAGGTAGATTAATGTCATGCTGCTCTAAAGTGTCTTGCAATGGCATAACTTTCATTTCCAGTTCTAATGGCTGTTTCATTCTGCCACTCTCAATTTCAATGCTCATTTTGTTTGATCTTTGTAAAAAATTCCATATGGGTAAGTAAGGGCATAAATTACAGCTTCAGTGCTGCAATTTATAAACTGGTCTATTGAAATCCATTTTCCAGTTCTTGGATGAGAAAAAGTTTTCATATTTCTGGTGTTGCTACAATGTACGCAATGCCCACACTTAAAATTGCCAGTAGGTGGGTTGCAAGCCAGTTGCCAGTATTCCCATTTTTAGGTAACAAAGTATGCACCAATGTATCATTTAAATTACGTCCTCTTTTAAATGCAATTCTTGGTTCCATATGGCTGATGTTATTAAATTTTTTATCACCCTGAAGAATAGTTCAATGTTACAGGAGGGACAGGGAGGGAAGAAGAGGAGGAGTAGCTCTCTGTGTAAGGGAAGGGATCAAAGCAACATAACTAAAGGGTTAACAGGGAGGAGGAGGTGCTGTGGGTCACCCTGGAGACTGGAAATGGCACCAAAATCTGCACAGGGGTTGTATACAGACCCCCATCTCAGGTGGAGGAAATGGACAAGGAAATGATAACAGGAATCCTTAGGATGGCAGAGAAAGGGGGAGATATTGCTGATGGGGGACCTGAATATGCCAGATGTTAACTGGAGCACCTTTGCTGCAGCCACATCCAAGAGCAGGGCCATTCTCGATGCCCTACAGGGGGCATGCCTCAGACAGCTAGTTTTGGAACCCACTCAGGATGGAGCAGTCTTAGACCTGGTACTCTCAAATGGGGATGATAGAGGATCTCCGATCTTGAAGTGGATAGCCATCTGGGAACAAGCAACCACCAAACAGCGTGGTTCATGATAAACTTAGCTGTAAAGTCAAGCCATACAAAAGTGAAGGTACTGGACTTCAGGAGGGCTGATTTTGTCAAAATGAGAGAGTGCCTCAGAAAAGCACTAGCAAACAGGCAAGAAGGTGGGGTGGAGCAACAATGGGGAAACATAAAAACTGCCATCATAGAAGCAACAAGCCTTTGTGTGAAGCAATAAACAAATCAAAGCAAAAGAAAAAAAACACTATGGTTCTCAAAAGAAGTGGCGGGGAAAGTTAGGGAGAAAAGGATAGCATTCAGGAAGTATAAGGGAACACAGAAGGGGCAGGACAGAAAATTGTACCAGTTAAAGCAGAAAGAAGCGGGGAAGGCAGTCAGAATAGCAAAGGCCAAAACCGAGGAAAAGATAGCCAACTCGGTTAAGAAGGGGATAAAATCTTTTATAGGTACATTAGGGAACAAAGAAAGACTAAGGCAGGGATACTGAGGCTGAATAAAGAGGAAGGTGGTTGGGCAGAGAGCAACAGTGAAAAAGCAGGGATACTGAATGAATACTTCTGCTCAGTATTCATGATGGAAGAGCAGGGGGAGATACCTAATCCAGTCAATAGAAGCACTCTGGATGGGGGGGGAGGGTTGATATTAGTCCTTTCACAGAAAAAAAGGTCCTGAAATAACTCTTAAAACTGAAGGTGGATAAAGCAATGGGACCTGATGGGATTCAACCTAGAATTCTAAAAGAACTAAGGGAAAAACTAGTAACACCACTGACTACCCTTTTTAATAAATCATGGGAGGACGTTATGGTATCTGAGGACTGGAGGAGGGCAGATGTGATTCCCCTTCACAAAAGTGGGAGCAAGACAGAGGCAGGAAACTACAGACTTGTTAGTTTGACCTAAGTGATAGGGAAAATGATAGAATCACTCCTGAAGGAAAGAATTGTTGAGCAACTAGAGGCCAGTGGGGCATAGGACCCAAGGCAGCATGGATTCACAGCAGGAAGGTCATGTCATACAAATCTAATTGATTTCTTTGACTGGGTGACCAAAGTAGTAGACCAGGGAGGGGCTGTGGACATGGCCTACCTAGACTTTAGCAAGACATTTGACACAGTCCCACACAAAAGATTAATAAATAAATTAGCCAGCCTGGGAGCTGGTTCCAGGGTGGTAGCCTGGGTAAAACACTGGCTGGACAACAGGACACAGAGGGTAATAGTAAATGGAGTCCACAGTGAAGAAAGGGGGGTTACTAATGGGGTACCGCAGGGTTCAGTACTGGGGCCAGTCCTTTTTAATGTCTTTATAAGTGACATTGCAAAGGGACTGGAAGGAAAAGTGTGTCTCTTTGCAGATGACGCAAAGCTCTGCAACAGGGTTGATATGCAAGGTGGGTTGGAAAGGATGAAAAGGGACTTGACAAGGTTGGAGGAATGGTCAGATGTATGGCAGCTTAGATTCAATGCAAAGAAGTGCAAAGTAATGCACCTGGGAAACAAAAACCCAGGGGAAGAGTACACAATGGGGGTAAGATACTGACAACAACAAAAATGGAAAGGGACCTGGGGGTAGTCATAGCAGATGACCTAAAGGTGGGCCAGCAATGTGAGAAGGCAGTATGGAGGGCTGGGGGGATACTGGGATGCATAGGGGGAGGCATCACCAGTAGAAAAAGGAAAGTGGTTATCCCTCTATACAGACAGTTGGTGAGACCCCATCTGGAGTACTGTGTGCAGTTTTGGAGACCTCATCTATGCAAGGACATAGACAGGATGGAAGCGGCCCAGAGGAGGGCAACTAAAATGGTGCAGGGTCTGTATCAGAAACCATATGAAGGGAGACTAAGAGAGCTTAATATGTATACATTTGATGAAAGGAAGGACGGGGGATATGACAGAAACTTTCAAATACCTCAAGGGAATCAACAAAGTCCAGGAGGGTAGCATCTTTCAGAAAAAGAGATGTGTAAGAACAAGGGGGCACAATTTAAAGATAGAAGGGGGATGGCTCAGAGGTAATGTGAGGAAATTTTTTTTCACAGAGAGAGTGGTGGATACATGGAACCGCCTTCCTGAGGAGGTCGTTGGGTCTAAAACAGCGGGGGAATTCAAACATGCATGGGATAGACATAAGGCAATTATAGTGGGGGGTTGCAGGAAGTAGGCTATTAGTTAACTAGAATCTGCAGCTTATCCAATAAGAAGGGAAATGGGCAGACTGGGTGGGCCAAGTGGTCCTTATCTTCCATCAAAGTCTATGTTTCTATGTTTATCATTGGGATAGGAATTTGACCTTGTTTGTTGCATACCAACATTCTTCCTATAAGGATTCTAGCAGGCCCTGGTGATCCATTTTCTGGTTCCATCATTATGACTTCTGTGCCTAAGGTGCTTCCATGGATATACCCTGGTACTACCACCTTTTTCTTAAGCGATATTACCAGTGGTTCATGCGTCCCCACCCTCCTTACTCTGCTTTCCTCAAGTCTGAGGGTCAGTGGTATGTGGTGCCTGTGGATGCTGCACACTTATTTGGACAGGAAATTAGTGAGTACACTATGGAAATTGCTCTGGAGCGAGGATTCAGCTGCAAACGTAGAAGGACCTGATGAGTAAATGACCATGCCATCAGTATACATGTGTGTATGTGAGGAGACACAGGTGGAGGGGAGATCATTAAGAAAAATGGAAAACAGTATGGGGCCCAGGATGGAGCCCTAGGAGACACCTGCCAATATGGGGAGAGGCGAATAGCACACCACCCACCTGAACTGACTGTGATGGTCTGTAATATTGATTATTGATAGTAATAGACCATCACAAATTAATCAAATCATGAGATATTATAAAAGAAAGTGAAACAATTTTAATATATCCCACACACAGGCATGTGTTATTTACAGTGCCATGAAGTCACTTAACTTCCCTGTGCTCCCAGGTTGCACCTGTAAAAAAGCTTTCAGCTTAGTGTGCTACTCCTGGTTAAACAACTAAAAAAAAAAAATAGATATAAAATGAGAACCAAGAGGTATATGATGGCAAACAATGGAATGTTCCAGAATAGAGAATTCTTTTATGAGTGTTCATGTAACAAGATGATTTTCTTTGGTGTTGTTTAAAGATGTTTAACTGCACTGTCAGTTTAATACTGAGACGTATTGAAAAAATCATCTGGCAGAGACTGACACCTTGACAAAGCACTCAACTTGGCACAAAACATTGATGATGTTCCTGACTGGTGGTGTTTGTGATTCTGCACTATGTGTTTTGCACTCAAATAAACTTGGTAAATAATTATGGCATTCAACATATGGACAAGTTTTTCTTTTGTGGTTGAGTGTCTGGTTATTTTTGATGTTGATTGTGGTCATTTACCATGAGTACCATGGTTTCCAGTGGTGGCCCTCTACATGAAAAATAGTTTAAAATAGGCTAAGTTTATATCACTAGTAGATTATAAAGTACAGTTCAAATTGGCAGTTCCAATAAGTGGATGCTGTCTCTTTAAATCTAAGCTATGCTGTACTTCAGTAACATTTGTGGGCTTCAATCCTGCTTGTCCCTGTAATGCTATTTAAGGCAGTCTGGGATACTCCTTGCTATGGGCATTTTTTTGGCTTTAATGTCTGCTTGGCCCACTTATTCTGCTCCCAGAGATAGTGCTGGAATATACTTGGTAATATACTCGGTAATATTAGGTAGAAGAATGCACTAGGCCCATCGAGCCTACCCTCCCACATATTGTGGGCTATGTATTATTTAGTCTCAGGACATGCTTATCCAGATTGTTTTTGAAAGACAGAGCACTATTTGAATCAACTATGTATTGTGGGAGCTTATTCCAGAGCTTTATGGCTCTGATAATGAAAAAAATATTTCCTTTTGTTGGCTAAGGCCTTAGGTATTAACACTCGTTTATTGTGACATCTCAAAGTAGGTTTGGCAGCATACTTAATGTCACATTCTACCATAAGGTTAGTGTCCTGTGTGATATTGTATAGCAATAACAGATCACCCCTGTGTCTTCTTATCCCTAGATCATAAAGGTTTAAGTCCTTCAGTCGATCCTGATAGGAAAGATCTCTTAATCTAGGTATGAGTTTAGTGACTCTTCTCTGGACACTATCAATCAAGATTTTATTCTTGGTTAAGTATGGTGCCCAAAAGGAACCAGTGTAATCCAAATGTGGCCTAATGTACGAGTTGTATATGGGTAGAATGCATGCTTCATGTCTAGATGTAAAAGCCCGCTTTATAGATATCAGTAGTTTATTAGCTATTACTGCAGTATGATGACAGTGATCACCTGGTGTTAAAGAGTTATTGACCATGATTCCCAGGTCCTTTTCTGTTCTCACGGATTTCAGAGCTTTACCATTTAAACTATACTGTATATTGGGATTTTTAGCGCCCAAGTGCATAATCACACATTTATTCTCATTGAAAGACATTTTGTTCTCAATGGCCCAACTTTCTAGCTGATAAATGTCATTTTTGGAACAAGAAATATTTTCTATTGAATCAACTAACCTGCAGATTTTAGTATCGTCAGCGAATCTGCTAATGTGACAATTTATTCCCACTGTGTAAATCTGAGATGAAAATACCAAAGAGAGTTGGCTCAAGTACAGATCCCTACGGCACCCCGCTAGCAATCTCTATGATGTCAGAATAGGCATTTATGATTTTAACTGCCTGGGTTCTATTTGATAACCATGCTTGGATCCATGATACAGTTCTTCTCTCAGTTCCCATCGTTAACAATTTATTGATAAGTATTTTGTGGGAAACTCTATCAAATCCTTTTTGGAAATCCAGGAATAGGATATCAACTGGAGTACCTAGATCCATATACCTGCTGACCTTCTCATAGAAGGGGGTCGAGGTCACGGGAGGATCTCTCTGCAGGCTGCAGCTAGTGCAGAATGCAGCTGCCCTGTTTTTAACTTGCCAGTCAAAATTCTGCCATATTACACCGGTGTTACATGAGCCGCACTGGCTGCCGGTCAGGTGGAGGATCCTCTTTAAGATGGGTCTTCTCATCTATAAGGCCCTACACGGCCAGGGCCCTGGTTACCTGTCTGACCTTATTGTTCCTGTTCTCTCTGTCTGCCCCCTCCCTTCCTCTTGTGGGGACCCCCTTGTGAATCCAAGGTCGAGGTTGAAATCTGCTGGTGACAGGGCTTTTAGTGTCGCCGCTCCAGTCCTTTGGAATTCACTGCCCCTTGGGCAGTGGCGGCTCTACACCAGGGCCCACCAGGGCACGTGCCCCGGTAAAAAAATGCTGTGCCCCAGTTGGTGCCCCATATGGTGCAGAGCTTCCCCCATAGTAACAATATATCAGTGCCCTGGCTGCCATCTGTTGTGCCCCAGCTGTGCCCTGGTAACCATTTGTGGCTAGAGCCGCTACTGCCCTTGGGGTTAAGGGGGCCTCTACTTTAGAGGTATTCAAGGCCCACCTGAAGGCCTTCTATTTGCTCAGGCATTTCTGGACTGAATGGTTATTTATTGATCTGATTGATTATTAATTTTATATATGTTGTATTCTGCTGGGTTGTTAAATTTTTTGTACTTAAATGATTCTATTTTCTGAATCTGTGTTTATTGTCTGTACAGCACCCAGAGCCTCCAGGATTGGGCGTTTTTTAAATAAATGTTGTCTTGCCTAGAAACTGATTAGGTTCGTTGTGCAGGATCTACCAGCAACGAAGCCATGCTGTTTAGTGTCTATTTGGTTATTCATTTCCAGTGATCTTTCAATTCGGATTTTAAGAATTCTCACCATACTTTTACAAATCACTAATGTCAGGCTTATAGGATGGTAATTACCTGCATCAGTTTTAGTCCCCTTGTTGTGTATTGGAGTAGCTGAAGCATGTTTCCAATCCTCTGGGATAATACCATATAGGTATGATTTGCTATAAATTAATTTTAATGGAAGTGTGACAGACGCAACTGTATTCTTGATGAAATTAGGGCTGATACCATCAAGCCCTGGTGCAGTGTTTGATTTAATTGTTTTTAATGCTGATACCACCTCCTCTGCACTAATTTCTTTAAACATAGTTTTATGATTGATGTGAATATTTGTTTTGTCCTTGTCAAGAAAGACTGTCCGAAATATCTGTTAAATGTATCAGCAATTTGTTTTCTGTCTGATACCTCATGACCATTTCCTATCAGCTTAGTGACACTGTTGTCTTTTTGTTTATTCCCATTGATGTAGGCATGTAATGCCTTTGGGTTTTTAGTCATTGCTAATTTTATTTAGTTTTTGTTGACCGGGGAAGTGCACTAGACAAATCCTGCCTATTTTCAAGCACAATCTGGGGAAGGGGGATACAGATGAATGCCAACTGACCTTGAACCAGATTAAGCTGTTGGTGGTATTTTTAGTGAATGAGAGAAATTTGGCCAGGACACCGGGGAAATTCCCCTACTCTTTCCGATAAGTGCCATGGGATCTTTAACATCCACCTGAACTACCACCAATCCAGGCAGATGGGACCTCGGTTTAACGTCTCATCCGAAAGACGGCACCTCAGAAGTGCAGCACCCCTCTCATACTGCACTACAGTGTCAGTATTGGGATATTAACCCAAGTGCCAGATGTGGGAACTGAACCCACAGCCCTCTGATCTCCTGGCCTCAGAGGCAAGTGTGCTACCTACTGAGCCACTGACAACATCTTAATTCTATTTTATTTCTGTCCTTCTTGATTAGGTTCTTGGTTTTTCTTAATTCTGCTTTATACAGATTTTGATTTGACATGCTGGGGCATTTTTTTTTTGAAAGCTCTTGCTTTAATACTTATCTGAAGTCTAATTTGGTCTGTCAACCATGAAGGGATTTTACCTTTGTTATTATGGGATTTTTTTAATTGGTATATAGAGATTTTCCAGTTTGGATATAACTGATTTAAATAATTCCCAGCATTTGTTGGTACTTAATCCAGAAAACATAGCTTCCCAATCATAACTTAGCAAGGCCTTATTACTTTTGTTATAATTACCTTTACCATAATTATAGTTTATCCACCCTATACAGTATTCTGGTCACTATTGCCAATTGGGCATGATACTGAAAGGTTGCTTATGCCTGAGGATATATTAGTAAGTACAAAATCAAAAATATTTTCTTCTCTGGTTGGTTCTGTGACCATTTGTTCCAGCCCTGCCATAGTAACTGAGTCAATGATTAAGCCCTCAAGGGTGGTCTTTGATGTTAATTTACACCAATTAATGCCAGGTAAGTTAAAATCACCCACAACCACAGTGTCACAAACGGAGACTAGATGGTTAATTTCATCGATAAGTAGCTGGTTGTGGTTTAGCTTGGATGATGGAGGTCTATAGAAATTAGCAAACAAGACTTTTTTTTTCCTTTGATTGAGTAATTTGAATGCAAATCCCTTCTATCCATCCATCTGAACTTTGTTGTAATGGATATTCTGAAGAGGATATAATGTTTTTAAAATAATGCATAACCTCCCCCCCCCCACCCTTTTTGAACTGTCTATTTTAACAGTGTAGTGTACACCCAGGGATAGAATTAAACAAAACGGAAGACTCATCCCACCATGTTTCAGTTAGGGCTGCAATATCAACTTAATTTTGTTCTAAAATTCTTGCTAATTCTGTAATATCAACAATATTAAGGCTTCTTGTATTTGCTAATAAAAATTTATAGCGTAGATTTAAATTGGTAGCATGGTTCTGCACCTTCCCCGTTTGCCCCCCACTGTCTAGTTTAAACGCTCATTGATTATTTGAGCAACACTTTTACCCAGTACTGCAGACCCTCTTTAACTGAGATGGAGCCCCTCCTACTTAAAAAGGCTAGGATCGTGAGAAAATCTTTCCCAAAGTGTGATACATTTTATGTTTTTTGGAGGCACCATTTTCGAAGCCATTCATTCAGCTGCTTGATTTTAAGTTATTTGGACCTATTGGCTTTTGGGACTGGTAAAATCTCGGAGATGCAGGCCTCACAGTTATTTCTTTCTAAGTCTGATACAAGGTTAATGTAGTCCTTCTTGATATTCTCTGAAGTAAATCTGTTTGCATCATTAGTGCCCACATGTAAAATAACAAGAGGCCTATGACCAGCATTTTTATGTTTGCTTGCACGCATGTGCAAGAAACATAGTGCCATCATCAGAGATTTCGGAGGTGTGTCACCTCCTCCTCCAATTCAGTCAGTGTGCTGGCAGGCGCGGCCCCTGTAAGTCAATGCATTTTGGAGCTGTCTATGACACGCTCCAAAATGCAGTGGCATACAGTTGAAAGGGGAAGCTACGCTTGGTGAGCAACAATAAGATAAGGCTGCTCAAGCGCAGCTCCCCACACACACAGATGCATGGCGTGCATGCCCCTTGCGCCGCGCACTGTATAACCGACGGGTGCCGAATCCCGCCGGCTGTGCGCCATGCCCCGCCTCCCCCAAAGGCTTTCAAATGCCATGCTGGGTGCCCACCCCAGCATGGCAACTAATCATATAGCCGACGGAGGTGTCCAATCCCCCATCGGCTGCACTATCCCCAGTAGTGAGTGCCATGCTGGAGAGCCCACCCAGCGTGGCGAAGCAATTCTGAGGCCGACGGGGTGCCCAATCCCCGCCGGCTGAACGCCCCCCAACATCCCTTGTTCACACTGGGAGCCACCCCAGCATGGCAAACGCCCCACGTCAGTCCGCTTTTGTTTTGTCACCTGTAAAGAAAAACGTCCCATCATGCAGTCTCCTCGCCCTCCCACAACCCGCACTCCACCCACTGCGCACCCAGCTTCACACCCCCTCACCCCATACTTACCTCCGGACCTCGGCGCGACGATCTTCGGTGGACCGGGAACACGTCTGCACTCTTCAAAGGCGACCGCGAACTGAGGAAATGCCGGTAAGCTGTATAATGGGCTAGATAGGGGGGTTTCAACTTTATTGCATATCTCAGGCATTTTTAATTTTTGCACCAAATTTTCAACATGGGGTTTTTGGGACCCCTTCTCATGATTGATGTCACAGTCATGGCGTTATTCGGGCCCGAAGGGTGATTTCGCGCAATGACTGTGCAGTGACTGCGAAATCACCCTTTGGGCCTGAATAACGCCATGACAGTGACATCAATCATGAGAAGAGGTCTCAAAAACCTCATGTTGAAAATTTGGTGCCAAAATTCCCAGAAATGACTGTTTTACGAGCGTGCATTGCCTAGTTCCTACGCAGGCTCGTAAGTTAGCGAATTTTCAATATTTTCACTCCAGATTTTCAACATTGCCATTTTACTACACCTTCTTATGAGCAGTACAGCTGTCATTTTTTATATCTCACCCAAAATGTGTTTCTGCCCATGTAGCGCACAATGGCGCAGTCGGTGTGCAAAATCAATGTATGGGACAAATTAAGAAAATCACAGTGACACTGTTCATGAGGTGAGGTGTTAAAATGGCTATATTGAAAATTTGGTGAAAAAATTCCTAAAAACGACTTTTATGAGCGTGCGTTGCACAGTTCCTATGCATGCTCGTAAGTTTGCAAATTGAATATTTTCACTCCAGATTTTCAACATGTCCATTTTATTAAACTTCCTTATGAACAGTACAGCTGCAATTTTTCATATGTCGCCCAAAATGTGTTTTCGTACATGTAGCGCACAATGGGGCTGTTGGTGTGCGAAAGCAATGTTTAGGACAGATTAAGAAAATCACAGTTACACTGTTCATGAGCAGAGGTCTTAAAATGGCTATGTTGAAAATTTGGTGACAAAAGTCCATAAAATGACTGTGTTACGAGTGAGCATTGCACAGTTTCCACGCACCCTCGTTAATTCATGATTTTGTAATATTTTCAGTCCAGATTTTCACCAGTGGCATTTTTCCACACTTCCTTATGAACAGTACAGCTACCATTTTTCACAACATGGCCAAAGTGTGTTTTCACACTTTCAGTGCAGAGATACGTGGTCGCTGTGGGAAATCATTGTTCGGCACAGATAAAGAAAATCACAGTGACACTGTTCATGATCGGAGGCACCAAAATGCCTGAGTTGACAATCTGCTGTAAGAAATCCCCAACCTAATTATATTACGGTTGTGCATTGCACAGTTTCTATGTACACTCGTGACTTCACCATTTTTGAATATTTTTACTACACATTTGCAACATAGCCATTTTTTACACCTCCCCATGAAAGAGTACAGCTGTCATTTTTTACATCCTGTTCGGAATATTTTTGCACCTGTGGTGCTAAATGCCGTAGTCACTGTGCATAAGCAGCTTTCGGCTAACAAACTGATATTCCCCCTGTTCATGAGGTGGGGTCACAAAACAAACATGTTGAAAATTTGGAGTGAAAATACCAACGAATGCCTGAGGTATTAGGCTTTTCAACTATAACGCCCAACCCTATAGAGAATGACAGGAATCAGGGGTGTGACTTGGGATTCTTGCCTGTGATGCTCATACCATTCCGCACCCTGCAGTCACTGAGAGGCATTGAGGTATGCCTTGGACTCTTCGGCCCCAAAGTTCACCCCATTCTCCTATATCACACCCATCTCACCATATTTCCTAATGAAATGGGGTGCGCATAAGGGCCAAAAACCACAAGGAACACCGTGGCACTTGTCAGTGTCTGCAGGGTGGGGTGTGGTGAAATGGCGTGGCCGTTATGCCTGATGACCCAAACGCACACCCCAGTGCCTGTCACTCTCTGCAGGGTGGTGGTGGGGTTGGCTTCAGTTCAATACTTCACTGCCATTCCTATTACGCAGCTCTGTAACTTCTACACTACCACTGCCAATGCCAGCAAGCAAACATTCGGCATTGACAAATGCTTGTTGAGAATAGATGGGGTCATTCTATTTATGTCTCTGATCCATGCACCCCTGTAGCTTGAGCAAGTCCTGCACTCTTTATCATCTTTACAGATGTACCCATCAGAGTATTTCAGGATCAGATCTCCTAAAACAAACACCAGCCTCTTGGTTGATGTGTCAAGTTGATTAACTTCTGTCGTATCATCAGTCTATAATTCATTAACTGTATGGTCAGAATTTTGGGTTAGTTCAGCGGTAATTATATCCCCATTCTGTAATCCTTGTGAATTTACTACTGTGATCTCTGGCACATTTATATCAGTGTTTGTCAAATTAACCTGAGTTACTGTAACAACAGTATTTGTACTATTTTTGAGGTACCCTTGAGGAAAGGAGGGAGAGGGGGACATGATAGAAACTTTCAAGTACCTCAAGGGAATCAACAAATATACTAATAGCCAGGAGATTAGGCCTTGAGGTCTTTTGAGTCTGCTCAACCTCAGATCCCCTGTTAAGAACCAAGGCCCTCCCCCCCCTTGCATTCTGATACCACTTTCTGTATCTGTCCCACCCTCTCTTGAAGCCCTTCACAGTGGAAATCTGGACCAGCTTGCCAGACAGCGCGTTCCAAGGATCCACCACCCTCTCTGTGAAAAACCTCCTCTTCTTCCCCCCTCCTCATCCTTCCTCCTTCCGACTTCAAACCATGCCCTCTGGTGATTCCTCCCTCCTTTAATCTAAAGATTCCCTCTGTGTTTACCCTGTTTATTCCCTTGAGGTACTTGAAGACCTCGATCATGTTCCCCCTGCCTTTCCTCACCTCCAATGTAAACAGGCTGAGCTCCTCAAGTCTGTCCTTCTACGTCAACTCCCCCAGTCCTTGAGTCATCCTGGTAGCCCTCCTCTGTACCCTCTCCAGGAGCTATATGTCCCTCTTCAAGTGCGGTCTCTGGTACTGTACACAGTACTCGAGGTGTGGCCTCACCAGTCCATTGTACAGTGGCAGAGACACTTCCCAGCTCCTAGGGGTGATCTCCCTTACTATGTATCCCAACATCCTGTTTGCTTTGCTAGCCACTCTCCTGCACTGCTCATGCATCCACCATGACCCCTAGGTCTTTTTCCCCAGACGAGGCCTCCAGCACCACCCCTCCCAGTATGTACCTGTGTTTGGGGTTTCCCCACCCAAGATGTAACACCTTGCACTTGGTTGTATTGAAATTTAACTTCCATGTGAGAGCCCACATTTACAGGGTGCCCATGTCCACTTGCAGGGCCAACCTCCCCTCTTCCCCCTCAACTACTGTTCCTGTCTGGGAATCGTCAGTGAAGAGACTCATCTCACACCCTATACCCACCCTGATGTCAGATATGTATGCATTAAATAGGATCGGCCCCAGGACTGAGCCCTGCGGAACCCCACTACCGACCTCTCTAGAGTTTGAGAGCTCCTCACCGATCACCACTCTCTGTGTGCATCCAGCTAGCCAGTTTTCTATCCATCTGGACATCAATGGGCTCACTCCCAACCCCTTCAGTTTCTCCACCAGCCCATCATGGGGGGGACCAAGTCAAATGCCTTGCTGAAGTCCAAGAATATTACATCCACAGGCTTCCCCCTCTCCATTTCTGATGTTACCCATTCGTAGAACTCCACAAGGTTGGTTTGACATGATCTACCTGGCACAAACCCATGTTGTCTACTATCCAGCCCTCCCTCCTCCTCCTCCAAGAACACCCCCAATCGTTCCTTCAGTATACTTTCCATTACTTTTCCCACTACCGATGTCAAATTGATGGGTCTATAGTTACTTGGTACTTCTCTCGACCCCCTCCTTTATGGAATGGTACCACATGCGCCTCACGCCAATCCCTAGGTACCATCCCTGTCTCAAGCGACCTGTTGAAGAGCTCTGCCAGGGGTGCAGACAGAACATCCTCCAACTCCCACAGTACCCTTGGATGAATGCCATCCAGTCCAGGAGATTTGTCTTTCTTCAGGGCCTTTAGGGCTTGCCACACCCATTCGGTGGAGATAGCTTTGTCCACCCCCCCCCACCTTGCTGGCCTTTCTATCATTGTCCTGATGTGAAATCCAAGGGGTGCCTCTCCCTCCCTTATGCTCCCTTTCTGTTACTCCCCCAATTCCACATAATTTTGCTTCTATCCCCCTCGTGCCTTGCTTAGCAAATATCCCATCCCCTCTCTAGTGAACACCGAGGCGAAGTACTCGTTTAATACCTCCGTCTGCTCCCTCGCCTCTTCCACCCACCCACCATCTGTTCTCAGTCTGCCAAGCTGGCCCTTAGTTTATCTCCACTCCCTGATGTACTGGAAAAAACCCTTTTCCACTCCCCGAATCCCCTGTGCCAGCCACTGCTCTTTACTGGACTTTGCCCCCTGAACTGTCTGGGTGACTTTTCTAGATGCAAGACGGTACGTTTCCATTTCCCTTTCCCCTCTCGATATTTTGTATTTTTTGTAGGCTGCCTTCTTCTCCCTGACCACTCCTTGAACTTCACTGGTCCACCAGCATAGTTTATGTGACCTTGCTCCCTTGCACTTCACCTTAGCACAGGACCTGACTGCCTCATGAAGTCCCCATTTTATGACCTCCCATCTCATTTCCATATCCGTCATTGTTGTAATCCCTTTCATGTGATCCTTGAGAATATTTCCCATGCCCGTAAAGTCTACTCCCCTGAAATCCACTGTCAGTGGCCTAGATCTCTCCCTCCTCCCCCCATGTTAATTTGAAACCAGACAGTGTTGTGGTCGCTCCCAGTTAGGGGATCCTCTACAGCCAGGTCCCTTACCAGATCCCCATCTACCAAAACCACATCCAGAATATCCCTCTTGGGCTCCCTCACATGCTGTGTTAAGAACACATCCTAGAAACCGTCTAGCAGCCTCTGCTCCTTGGCCACCTTAGAGGACATGGTTCCCCAGTTTGTACCTGCCATATTAAGATCCCCCATCAACACCACTCTCTCCCCTTTTGGTCCGCATTTGGCAATAATGTTGTCCAGAAAACCATCCTCCAGAACATCACCCATCCTGGGGGGCCTATATACTACACCCAGCTTGACCTTACCTCCTGCTGGGGTTTGTAAGGTGACCCATAAGGCCTTCAAGAGGGTAGCATCTTTCAGAAAAAGAGATGTGCAAGAACAAGGGCACAGAATTTGAAAATAGAGGGGGAACAGCTCAGGGGCAATGTGAGGAAGTATTTTATCACAGAGAGGGTGGTGGACGCATGGAACGGCCTTCCTGAGGAGGTCGTGGGGTCAAAAACAGTGGGGAATTCAAGAATGCATGGGACAGACATAAGGCAATTCTGGTGGGGGGTAGGAAGAAGTAGGCTGTTGGTTAATTAGGATCTGCAGCTTATTCAGTAGGTAGGGAAATGGGCAGACTAGGTGGGCCAAGCGGTCCTTATCTGCCATCAAAGTCTGTGTTTCTATGTTTTGCTTCCTGCCCTTGTGATATCGTGATTTTTGCTGGTTGCCATTCTCTGATAGGCTTGTGACAGTGATTCTGGTGCCACAGAGTGCCTGCTACCCTTAGGCTTGCTCCCTAGTGGAGCCTTACTTTACTCCACTCTGAGGGCAGTCTCTGGGATGGGGTCTGGCTTGCCCCAAAATAATGCTGCTATAGAGCTTGTTCTCTGTTTATGGGCTTTCTAGTGTCTGCAGCTTCTCTGCCCTGCCACACAACCTCAGATGCTTTTGTTAGTGCCAAGTTGACTGTTTACTTTTTACTTATGTAAGCCCCCCATCTAGGGGTATTCGGATGGCAAATTGGTGGGAGGGGGGCGCTGTACAACCCAAGTAAACACAGTACAAAGACAGTTCTTTTGATGGCAGTGGGTGGACCCCACTTCGGAAGGAGCAGGAGCACTTCATAGATGTATACGGTGATCTGCAGGGGCAAGAGTGGTTAGCAGGCACAAAATATACATTTCCAAATTGAATAGATCCACTGTCCACTCTGGAATCAAAATGTAACAACCAGTTTAATGTACGACAAAAGTTAATGAACCACTCCATGGAGCGTGGCGGTAACACATTCGGTGGGGGTATCCACAGGTGACACCAGATTTTCCTGCAATAGTCTCTTCTGCTAACAGACTGAATTATTTCATGCAGTAGTCCCTCGAGCCAACATGGCTACATTCCTGGCAGCAGCAATACAATGGGCCAAAAACAGGCCACACCCAGATGTAGCTCATACCTACCAGCTTGTCTATTCTGATTCCCTCCTCTCAATCCAAATCTTTACTCGGGCCTCTCTGGCTCACTTTCCATTCCATAATTCTCACACACTAGACTTTCACTAGGGATAAAGACAGCATGAGACGTTCCTGCTGTTCCAATCCCTCCTTCAAACATGGCCTTCACATACCCTTTCTCCACCGGGGGTATCTTTCACTTTATGGAGCACTTTCTTTCACTTCACTTCAAGGTCTTAAATCAGTCACACGGGTATTCTTTAGCAAGAACAGAACCACTGAAGACCTTCTGGACACCCAGTTGCTGATGCCATGTGCTTAGAATGGCTTCCCCAGAGTATTCTGACCCAGAAACCAACAGTAGCTCCACTCATGCAAAGATTCCAATTTCTGGACTGCCTTCACCCAGGGGACTAACTGTCGTGCCACACGGAGTACCCGGATAGTCTGCCACCCCGCCGGGGTCCCAACCAACCATTCCCCACATGGACCTTTCCCTACCTCCACAGGCAGCTCAGATCAGGAGTACCAACTCTGCGGCGGCCTCTAGCCAGCGGAGAATGAGAATTGCTTCCAGCACTATGCCCTCAACTGTCCAGGCTGCCAATTCTGGACTGTACCCCAGGTCCAATTTGACCAAGCAGACCTGCCCACAGGACACACTCTGACTCCATGAGCTGCACTTGTCCATGGGTGAGACTACTTTAATTACAAAGGCCCCATAGTGCTTACCCTACCAATGTGCCAAAGTTCACTTGGCAGGCCTCCACACTTTCTTCAGCTCCCCAGGCATCGGCTCCCAAATGCACTGACAGGCCCAGAACCTTCAGCTCCAACTTTATCCCCTTTAGGCTTATTGCCCAAACCACTGCACCTCACATACATTGGTCTCTGAAGAAGGAGGAGGGTCAGGGTGGCAAGTGGCTCTCCCTGGCCCCACCACGGCCCTCCAGGCGAACTTGTGGGCCAACCCCCCAGACTCTTCTTCCCCCATGTCTCTCTCTCTCTCTCTCTCTCCCCCACTTCCCTGGCACCAAAAGCCCTCTCTCTATATAACCCCAAAGGATGGGGGCACCCTGCTGGCAGCAAGCAGACCCAACATCGTAGACCTAATGGCACCAAGCTCTCTTTCTCTCCCTAGCTCCACCTAGCAACCAGCCTAACTATACTTAGTAACCAAAATTAACTAGTAAATGCCCAGAGGGTGCTTACACTTACCTCCACACAAAATATTCACCTCCTGGTGAACGCCTAACCAGGCCGCCCTTACTGACCCTCAAAAGGAGAGATATATGCACTTTCCCTCCCCCCATGAGTCAGGGCACTAAGCTGGCTACACCGCCGGAATGGTAAAAATTAATTTCTTTAAAATCCCTTCACTCTTCACACTCTAAACTTCACTACATCATACTATGACTAAATGCCAACCCATCACGTGTTCCCACAGACACCGGCCAGGTACTGCAGTAGAGGTGTCCCACCCCCTTTTCACTATAACTCTTTACCACTACACTTGGCTACACTTCTTTCCCAAAATCAGCTTGAAAATGCTGCTTCCAGGAATGGGTACAAACATTTTAGAAGTTTCCCCAAAACATCACTTGAGCCTTGTATCATAACCACTTAATCCAAACATTAGCAAACTGCAATACACTAACTTTTGCAACAGCATTAAACACCGTTTAAACATTTCCTAACTCTAACAGGCATACAACCATTCACGCTCATGCTTGCCTCTAATCACTCTCAAGTCCACTCTACCAACAGGTACGCTTCACTCACACTTCTTCTATCACTAACATTTGTAAGATGATAAGCATGTTACTATAATCAGCATTATTAAAACATGTTTGTTTGCCCTTTCAACTATTTTTTTTCAAAACCAGTAACATTGAATCTTACCTGAGGAAACAGTGTTCCAGGTCCTTCGCAGCTTTGTTTCATCTGCCACTTCAGCTCCACTGTGCCCAAGAACTGCACTGAATTCCTGCTGCTTCAGTTCTGCTCTGCTGTGCCCGACAAGAACTGTACCTGAAGCCTGCCTGTATATTTAATCTTTTACTCAGTTACTGGGTCCCGGTATGTGAGGGGGCTACCAGGCAGCAAAGGCAGGTCAGCTGATCAGTGATCATGGCTATGAGGAGGGAGGCGGTACCATTGGACTACCAGGGACTGCCTTTCAGATATGTGTTGCAATCACCTACAGGGAGTGGGAGGGTACCGCTAGACCACCAGGTCTTGCACCGTTATGGTCCAGTCCTCCTGCTGGGCGGGGGGTTCACATGTCAACGTCTGGGGGCACTGCATGCTGTGCAGGGTGCCAGGTGCATTTCACCGACCTGCCCTGCTCAAAGCATGCAAATGGGGCCATAATGACACACAAATGGCCCCATTTGTGCCTTGCATACATTATGGCCCCATTTGCATGTCCAGGTCTGAATATCTGGGATTTGTGCCCAGCACAGCTACAGATGTGCTGGAACATTCCCAGTCCTACCTGTCTGGGGGATGCGCCGGCACATTGTATATGTGCCCTGCACATCCTGTGCTGTAGTCAAAGGTAATGCACCTTGGAACATCACCTTTGAATATCTCCCTGTCTTGCTACGGCGCATCTCAATTGTGCTGCACCTCCACTTGCACCATTGCCGGGTGCAGTCTGAATATTGGGGCCAAGGAGTCCAATTGCACATTATGATGGGTTGAAACTATGGGTAGATCGTGAACAAATTGACATACTAGCATTGAATAAAACTTGGCTAAAGAAAACCATTAAAAATGATTCTATAGGTTTGGATGGTTACGCTATATATAGTTGTGACAGGTGTAAAGGGAGAGGTGGCGGGGTTTTGATTTACATCAGGGATTCCTTTGATTCTGACTTAGTCACAGAAGGTCATTTTAATTCTGTTGACTAATAATAAAATGAACTATGGATGGTGAACTTGGTATGCACATTTTTCTTACGTATGCATACCTCCCCCCAAAATCTGCCAAAACAGTTATTGATTTACTGGAAGAAATACTTCTCTCAAACAAAAATAGGGAACATATTATACTAGGAGATTTTAATTTAGATTGGACAAACATAAAACAAACTGATAAAATAAGAAATATCATTGCAGCTAAACAGTGTCATCAAATTATAAATCCACACACTAGGAATAATTATGAAATGGTGACTGGGGCGACTTTGACTGGATTTTGGTTAACAGGCCAGATTATGCTAAAGCATCAGGCATCTTAAACACCGTCTCTGATCATTGTCCTATATTTTTGATTAGGAAAAAAATAAAATATTCACCTAAAAGGGTTCAAATTAGAGAAACTGTCTTACAAAAGCTTAACAGAAGAAGTAATTATTAGGGGAGTGTACAAAATTGATTGGTCCCCACTATTTTGCCTTAACGACATTAATAAAGCTACAAGTTATTTCACTGTTCAACTTCTAAATATTGTTAGCAAATTTGCACCGAAAAAGAAGTTTAGGGTGAAAACTAAAAATATGTCATGGCTATCACAAACATTACTAGATTTATTTAAATCTAGACAGGCATTATGAAAACAATATAAAAAAACAAGGTCTCAAATTGATTTAAATAATTATCGACACAGTAGAAATGCATGTAAATCAGAAATTAAAAAAACAAAGCAATTTTTTTATGAAGAAGAACAACTAATATATTTGTTAAATCCAAAAAAATGTTGGGACTCCTTTAAGGATTTGTACACTACTAAGAATGCAGGTAAGCTCGATAAAGTTATTACTGGCAATACAATACTGGACACTGATCATATGGTGGCAGATGGATTTAACACATTTTTTACAGATATGAGTCAATATAAGAAACAAATAGATTTGAACTACCAAAATGTAGACTCTAATGATAATGACCTAAACAGTACACAATTACTGATTAAATCTGGTAATTATTAAAAATGTGTTTTTAGTAAAGTACACGAAAAGGAGGTTTTTGATTTATTGGCCACTCTTAATGAAAATAAAGGACCCGAGGATATTGAGGGTGGCTGCTAGACCATTAACTAAACCAGTCACTTATCTGTATAATCTTTCATTATGCACTAATCAGATTCCAGACATATGAAAAACTGATATAATTCCCCCTATTTTTAGATCAGGTGACATGTAGCAGATTACTAATTACAGACCTATTTCTGTGTTGCCTGCACTAGCAAAACTACTTGAAAAAATAGTATCCAAATAACTAACAGAATACATGGAAAAAAGTCATATACTAAACGAAAATCAGTATGGGTTCAGAAGGGGGTACAGCATGTAGACAGCCTTGGTCAGGTTAACTAGTGATGTTTATAACAACATGGATAAAGGCTTACTAACAGGAGGGATTTTTGTTGACCTGATCAAGGCCTTCCATGTGATGGACCACCCATTCTGATATCTAAGTTAAAGCGTTTAGGAGTAGGGGAGTGTGCTACCCCATGCTTTGAACATGGTCTGCTGGATAGAAAGCAGCAAGTAGAGATTGGCTCAGAAATATCTACCCTGAGGTTTGTTCATACTGGGGTCCCACAAGGACCGGTTCTGGGTCCACTCCTGTTCTCTGTTTTCATAAATGATTTGCCTGACGTTTGTACTGATACATCGGTTATTATGTATGCAGATGATACAATAATTTATTGTGGAGCAAGAACAGGAGTGGACCTGGAAGCAAAACTACAACCCTTACATTGTGATTTACAAAAGTGGTTTGTGAAAAACAAAATCCCGTTGAATGAGAAAAAGGCAGTTACAATGCTATTTGGTCTTAAGCATAGATTAGAAGGCAACACCTTGAGTATAATAGGAGATAACGGTGTTAAGCTGAATCAAATGGAGGTATTCAACTATTTAGGTGTAAACTTAGTGGATTAACCTTGAATGAACATGTTTCAAAAGTAACACAAAAAGTAAACAATAAATTGGGTTTCTTATATAGAAATATTAACTGTTTAACTGTACAGGCAAAACATACAATAGCGCATCAAGTTCTGTTACCAGCATTAGAATACAATAGTATCTTATTATTACTGTACATGCTTCTGAGACTCTGTATCACAAATATATAGTAACTTTTTTTTGTTTAATATATTTGAGTGACAGTTATTACGTGACATTGCTTAACAATCGATCACAGTCATTATATTTGACTAATAAAGCAATACTAGCAACGTGAAAGATCAGATCTATCTTACTCTATATATTCTATTGTACAGATACTTTCAATCTCTTACTGCCATTTTTTTTTGTTTGTTTTTCAGGTCTACCACTACCTACAGACAGTAACTATATAACAGGAACAAAACTGTAAACTGAAAAGAACAATAAAAATAAAAGTCAACAACCTGATGACTTTTAGTATTAAAATCTGGTCTGGTCTGTGTCTGTGTCTACTTTATTTCAGTGTAATTTATACACGTGTATCTCCACATTTCCGTTTAACTTCTCTGTAGAGAATATCCTTCCCATCCCTTTTCTTGCCCACCAGACTCTTTTAGTACACTGTAGTAGTAGTAGTAGTAGTAAAATTTTATTTATACAGAAAATTATGCCATTAGGGGTTCAAGATCCCTATTTACAAGGCATATCTGTTCAGTAGCAAAATAAATAAACACAGTAAACAAATACACAACTTACAAATACAGTTCTCATACATTCAAATACATACATTCTTTCTTTGTTTTAAACAGCCAAACATCATATATGATGGCATTCAAACTTTACCTATTACATAAACATTTAAAACACAGCTCATGTTTCACTGCAGTCTTATATTCTAAAAAAGACAGGTTTGGGTCCCGTGGGGAGCCTATTCCAACTTGTTGAGACTTTATACTGAAAAGTCATTGTGCTATATCTGTTTTAATTTTGGAATTAAAAATCTCTTGCTCCTGTTTTTCGTAAGTTTAATCCATGATCTGTTTTTTAAGGTTACTTATTAAATTATTTTGTAAATTATTTTTATGTAATCCTTTTATCTGTGTTAACCAATAGGCCTCTGCCCTCTGTTCTAGTGAATTCCATCCCAACTCTGTATACATATTGCAGTGATGGGTACCAAGATCACATTTTAACACAAATCTGGCTAATTTATTGTATAAAACATCCAGACTGTGTACCTGTTTTTTTAAGGTGTGTCTATAAATATGGCTACTATAATCAATCACAGGAAGGAGTAATTGATTTACTATACTCAGTCGCATTTCCCTTGTTAAACAATTTGATATGCTTTTCGTTACCCCTAATTTAGAATTTGTTTTATTTATAAGTTCAATCACGTGTTGTTCAAAATTCAATTCCTGATCAATTATGACCCCCAAATATTTATAAGACTGAGTTTGCTCTAATATTTTTCCATCCTGTGTCTTGATTATCAGGTTGGGAACTGCTCTATCCTTTCTCTAACCCAAAACATAGTCTGGGTTTTTCTATTATTAATCAATAGTCCAAGCTTTGTAAAATATTTTTGCATGGTTAGGAAATCATCCTGCAGTTTTGTTCTAAATCACCCACATTATTACCTGATGCAATCAGGACTGTATCGTCATATAAAGTCTTATTTGTGAGCATTTTATTAATCCTGGTAGATCGTTTAAATATACTAGAAACAAAAGTGGACCCAAATTGATCCCTGGGGTACTCCTCTGGTAACAGTACCCGTACTAGAACTAAGTCCATTTACCATTACAAATTGAGATCTATCTTCTAGGTATGATCTAAACCAACCACATGGTTCATCATCCACTCCCAAGCATCCCAATCTCTCAATCAGTACACTATGACTTACTAAATCAAACGCCTTTGATAGGTCCACGTATACCGCACCCACCGATCTCCCTACCTGTAACTACCTTGTAACAATAATCTATCCCTTACATTCAATGTGCCTAGATATTCAGTCCAGGCCCTTTCAAATCTATTTTCTTCTCCTTTTAAACAGTATGTCAATTTATCTACTGTAAGGACGTTTAGTGTGAGCTCTTTCCATTGCTCTAGCGTGGGGGCCCATGTTGAGGTCCAAACATTTTGAATTGCCTGTCTAGCGACTACCAGAAGGATTCGAATCCATCTGGGGTACATAATCCATTCCCCATCTTCTTCTTCTTCTTCTTCTTCCTCTTCCCCTTCCACACCCAATAATAATGATTTATACGAGAATTCCATAGGTTGCCCTCTCATAGCTGTAATTTCCCTTACAATTTCCCTCCAGTAAGACACAATCAGGGTGCAATCCCAGTAGTAATGTTTATATGTACCCTGTGTTATTTTGCATTTGCTGCACATTGGAGATATCCCAGGACTAAATCTATGTACCATGGCAGGCGGATAATGTAATCTTTGTACAAACTTAAATTGTGCTTCCTTATAGTAATTGCAGACTAATAGCCCTTTGTGAGATTCTAGCATTTGTTGCCAGTTAGTTTCACCAATGTCCTCTCCTATATCTCTTTCCCACCACTTTTTCACCACCTGTACAGACGTTTGGAAAAACGTTCTATTTTCACTGCTCTCCCTATAAGTCCCTTTTCATTTTTAAGGGCTCCTACTATTTCTCTTTCTGTTTTAGACAGCTGATCCGAGTTACCCTGAGTACCAGCTACTTGTTTATAGTAATCTCTCACCTGAAAGTATCTGTATAGGTATGAGGCTGAAAGATTCAATCTCTCTTTCAATTCCTGAAAGATATACATACCATTCCCCATAGCTAAATTTGCCATGCATCTTACCTCATTAGTTTGCCACAGTTTAAATCCTTCATCCTCTAATCCCGGAAGGAATTCCGAATTCCCTACAAGTGGTACCAGCAATGTATCAGGCTTATCTATACTTTGCCTCTTCCTAATTTCATCCCACGCTTTTAAACTCGCCACAACCATAGGATTGGGTGTTTTCATTCCGCTATATTTTTTGAGGCCCTCTCCTCCCAGATACCCCGACACCCTCCCCGGTATCCCTTCTTCCTCTAGATCCAACCAACTAGCTACTTTTCCCCTATTTACCCAATTTTGGATATATCTATACTGTGTTGCCAGGAAGTATCCCATGATGTCTGGAAAGTTAAGTCCCCCTTGGACTACCGGCGCTTTTAGTCTGCTCAAACTGATTCTTGGGTGTTTGCCCCTCCAAATGAAGACTGTAAAGGCTTTCTCTAACTTTTTTATGTCTTGCTTCGTTGGGCAGAAAGGGAGCATTTGCATAATATATAGCACTCTAGGGAGTACGTTAATTTTTAATAGATTGATTCTTCCCATCTAGGATACTGGCAACTCCTTCCATCTACTTAGGTCCTGTATAATTTCTTTAATTAATGGCTTATAATTTTCATCATATAGCTTCCCCAATGTTTTCCCTATTTTTATGCCCAAATATGTAAAGGTTCTTTGCACTACTTTTAAACCCCATGCTTCCTTCTCCCCCCCCAAAAAAAAAACATGATCTCCGATTTCTGAAGGTTAATTTTATAACCCGAAAACTCAGCAAATTGTTCTATGACTAATAGAACTTTTGGGGTCGATGTCTGCAGCTCAGTGAAGAACAGCAGAATATCATCTGCATATAGCATGATAACATGTTTCCCCTTAACTCCCCGAATATGATAATCATTTCTAATCTTGATGGCCAGTGTCTCTATTGCTAAAACAAACAATAGGGGTGACAATGGGCACCACTGTTCCGTTCCCCTCTGCAATTTAACTTCTGTGGTGGGTACTCCATTGATCAGAACCTGTGCCCTCGGGGTTTTGTAAGAAGCACTTATCATTTTTATAAATCCCACCCCCAGTCCATTTCTCTGCAAAATTTGCAAGAGATATTTCCATTCAATTCTGTCAAATGCTTTTTCAGTGTCCATTGACAAAATACGTGCCCTTCCTGGATGTTTAGTACCCCACCAGATCACATTTAATAACCTTCTTAGGATGTGGTACGATTTTCGCCTTTGCAGAAATCCTGTCTGATCTGGACTAACCAGCAGGGGAAGCATTTCCTCCAACCTCCCAGCTAGCACTTTTGTCATTATTTTACAATCTTGATTCAAGAGAGAGATCAGTCTAAATGACCCACACTCCTTTAAATCCTTGCCTGGCTTAGGGATAACTGTGATAAGAGCTTGGCAACATGTTCTGGGTATTCCTTGACCCTCTCTAGTTTCCTCCATAGTGTTGCACAGGGTACCTGCAATTTCCTTCTTCAATAGCTTATAATATTCAGCCCCAAACCCATTGGGACCAGCAGCCTTACCATTCTTTAGCCGACCTATCGCTTTCTTAACCTCCGCTATAGTCATTTTGGCCCCTAATTTCTCCATTTGTTCTTCATTCAGCTTCGGAATTTTAAGGTCTCTGAGAAATTTCTCTTTTTCCCCATCTTCGCCCCCACATTCCGCACGATATAGACTTTCATAATATTCCCTAAATCTATTTCTGATTTCCTGTTCTTCTTTTAACAGTCTCCCCATCTTATCCTTAATTTGAATTATTCTATGGCTACTTTTCCCTCCTTTCATTAACCTAAGTAGTGGAGGGCCTGGCCTATTCCCCCATTCATATATCTTCTGTTTTGCAAAGAGGATTCTGGTATTAACCTCCTTATCTAAATTTGCATTAATCATTTCTCTTGCCAGCCTCAATTCTCTCTTTTTTTCTTCCCCTCCTCCTTTAAGTATCTCTTTTTCAAAATCTCCTATTCTAATCTCTAGTTCCCTCTGTTTCTGTTTCCTTCTTTCTTTTTCTTAGCTGTAAATCCTATTATAATTCCTTGCATGTATGCTTTACCTGCTTCCCAGAATGTACTCTCGGCTTCTACTGTTCCCTTATTCTGCTCCTCATAGAATTTCCATTGTTCTTTTATATACTCTCTGAAATCTTCCCTGAGCAGCATCTAGGTAGGGAACCTCCATCTACCCCTCTGGTCACTAGCCTGGGTTAATTCTATCTCCATCTCAACCACAGCATGATCCGAGAGAAATATTGGGCTATGTTCCATTGCCTTATTATGTGGGTATAAATTCCTTTGAATATAAATATAGTCCAGCCTTGACCAGGAACCATGTGGGCTGGAATAAAATGTATATTCTTTCAGCCCTGGGTTAGCCGTTCGCCACCCATCAATTAGTCCCAGTTCTGCTAGCACAGTTAGCCACTATTGTATCGCTTTGTCTGCTCTATCCCTATTTCCCAAATAGTCCATTTTGGGGTCTGCCACGCAATTAAAGTCTCCTCCAAGAATAAGATTAGAGAATTGTTCCTTAATTAACACATCAAGTAACTTCTGATAAAAGGCCATATCATGATCCGCCGGTGCGTATACATTCCCAAATGTAAGTCGCCTACCTACCAATTCCCCCACCACAAAAATATATTTTCCCTCCATAGGACCTCTCACAACTCATTGAACCTTGAAGGGAAGCTCCTTATTTATTAGAATTGCCCCCCCTCTTTTATGTTTATTATATGCTGCTGTGTGGCAGGCCCCAACCCACCCCCTCACCAATTTTTTATGTTCGCATTTAGGTAAGTGAGTTTCTTGAAGCAAAGCTACTGATACTTTCTTTCGTTTTAGAGCCACCAGTATTTTCACTCTCTTAGCAGGGGACGTAAAAACCTTTACGTTCCATGAGACTATTTTGGTCTCATAGGTAGGCCTCTGATTTACACTAGCCATCCTCCCATGTGTCATATTCCTTTAATGCCCAGGTGTCAGTTTGGCTACTCTTTACACTTGTAATATACAGAACACAGACCATTTTAAAACTAACATTACTAATAACACACATATACATTAAACATGTATTACTAACGCTAACCTAACCCCCCTCCCCAACTGTCTCTGCGAGTAAATGAACAATCCCCCTTCCTTCCCATCCCCCTCCCTAACCCCAACTGTTTTCCCCCTTTAGAACATACCATTATTTTAAGTATGATATCCAACCCCTCTGCGCACTACTTCAGCTCCACTCTTATGTTTCATTTTCTACTGCGTGCTTTTAATCTTTCAATTCCTTTTTTACTGCTTCTTGATTTCCTACAAGATTATACCGTGCAGTATATTAACTATATATCGTACCCTTACCCCATATCGAGCATTATTTACTCTTTTATTTCCTTGCTTACTTTATATCCTATAATTACCCATCTTTCCCTCTTGTTTCTTACCCCATGTTACATTTATGTTTCCCCTTTTTCATGTGAGTCCCTTCCTCCTTCTCAATTTCCCCCCAGAACTCTCCCTTATCAAGAGCACCCTCTATAAGTCGTTAGATCCTTGTAACCCAGTTCTGCATAACTCCCTCTTCAACCCACAGGTCTCTGGCTGTTTCCACCATGAAATTCCCTCGGCCTGGTCTGCCAACATTCCTTCTTGGCCCAGTTCATTTTCTTCCATCTTGTATAATTCCCTCAGCCCCTGGTGCCATCTGCCCTTGTCAGGGAAAAAAGTTCTGTCTCTAGTCCACACCAGGGTGGGGAGCATCCCAATGTTACAGACCATTTTGACCTTCTCTTATACTCGCAAATGCAGTGTTCTGAGCTCAGAAATCACCCTGCTCCAACCAGGCCTACAGTAGGATTCCCGTTGAAATTCAGCCTCTGCAAGTCTCCAAATCAGTTCAATGTGGGGAAGAATGTAAGCGCAAAAAAAAAACAGTTTTCAAAACCAAATGAAACAGAACCCATACTTCACTTACATATTTTTATTACTTCCTTATAGTCCATTCCCCTGGTATTAGTTGACCACGGAATCACCAACCGTGTGACAGTGTTTCTTCCATCTCATGGTCAGTCGGCAGTTCCTCATGTTTTCTTATTTTTCCTATCCCAGACATCCATGAAAGCTTGCAGTTTTTCTGCCTCCCAGAAAGTGAAGGTGGCTCCCTCCACTTTAACATTAACAGTCACTGGGTGTATCATATAGAATTCCAGCCCTCGTTTTCTTAAACCATCCATGTGGACATTGAATTGCTGTCTCTTCTTTTGTACTCTAAGAGACATATCCTGATGTAACGTTAGCTTATGGCCGTTGTACATTAATTTTTTTTTATTTCTAAATGCCAGCATTAGGGCCTGTCTGTCTTGATAATCATGTAATCGAAAGATTATCTGTCATGGTGGTTGGTCGTTTGGAGGTCTTGGGGCTAAGGCCCTATGTGCCCTTTCAATTTTAAGCTTTTTCTCCCCCAGATCGAGATTTAGCAACTTTGGTAGTGTCTCCGAGCAGAATTTTTGCAAGTTGCCACCTTCTGCACTCTCAGGCAATCCTCTTATTCGGAGATTGTTCCTCCTGCTATAGTTCTCCTTGTAATCTAAAGCCTCTTTTAATTCTTCTACCTCCTTTTCTAAGTGCTGCATCTTATTTGGTATCTCAGCGTTCTGATCCTCTAAGTCCGATATTCTCTCTTCCACTTCGCTGAGTTGTGTCGCATGTTGCTTTAGTTCTTGGGCCACCCCTTTAGTGTTTGCTCCATGCTGTCCCAATGTGGCTTAAGGTTGGCCAAAACCTGCTCGGATACTACTCTACTAATCGCCGTGTCCTCAGCTGCCGATAGGGAAATTGGGCCTTGTCTGCTTGCTGCACCTCTCTCCGGGTTCGCATTTTTTTTCACATTCTTGGCCGATTGCCTTGCCGATTTGCCCAAAATGATATAATTGTCCATCTTCACAATGCCCCAGGTATGTTTTAACTGATAAAATCCTGCAGGAAATCAATTTTTATGCACAATTTTAATCCTGTAGTACGGAGCTCCAAAGTAATGCGACCAGTTCCTTTAGCTGCTCATCAGCGCCCCATATAGTAACTTTAAATAATATTATGAGGTTTGCAATTGGCTGCTTTAACAAAATGGAACATCATTGTAACTTATGTCTCACTTTTGGGATTTTACCAACAAGTGAGAGAATAATTAAAACAGCTTATTTGTTTTTATGTAAATTACTTCATACACAGACTCCCTCTGCTCTGTCAAAATATTTCCAGCACACAAATTCTGAAAGAGTGCTCAGGAAGTCATTGACCAAATTATTTATAAAACAAAGAATAACTACAAAAACAGGTGAGCATTCTTAAACTATTTATGGTCCAAAAATTGTAACTAAATTACCTCAAATGAAATAGGATATAAACAAAAGAGGTGCTTTAAGAGATCTTTGGAGAACTACTTGGATGGTGTCCCAGTTGTAAGTGTGCTGGGGTCACACGATGTAACCTTTACTTGGGTTATCATTGAGTAGTTGTGTTTCTGTATGTATTGTATCATTTTTTTATTGTTTTTATGAATGAATGTATGAAGTTTATGTTATTATAACTATTGTCAGTCATGATCAAATGTTAAAAACTGTGTCTGTTAATATACTTGCACCTTTTGTATTCTCTCCCCTAGGCGTGGTTGAAAAAGGGTCTTCGGACCCAATCCACTTTTCTGGTAAGACTAATAAATGAAATGAAATGAAACATTAGCATCCATTAAAATAAAAGAGAAACAATGTCACCATTAAAGCAAGGAAGGAGTCAAGCCCCTTAAACATTTTTGTACAATACCTAAAAGAGGATGATCTCACCCAGAACATGGGAGTCCCAGCTTGATTAGTCCAGCAATTTTGCTCAGATGTACTACTAACACCAGCAGGCATGTCTTAAACAGCTGTCAGTTTCTTTGGGTAGGCGCGGGCAATGCCGTGGGGCATACTTTAAGCAAAATACAGCTTGGGGTCTGGCTTGGTGCATTCATCATTGTAGATGTCTTCACAGATGACATAGTAGTTAGTTCTTTGGCCTTCCACATCTTGAACCATTGCAAAGGTCTTAAACAGAGTCACTGCAGTCCATGCTGTAGACAGAAACATTTGCCTGGCTTTTTTAATGGCTTCCTGCTCATGTCCAACCAATTTCAGTGCGCTTCCATGACTCTTGGTCTTTACCTTATCCAGGACAGCCTGGAACACCAAGTCTTCTCTTTTCACCTCAACCACATCCCATATGTGCTTCATTACATAAGGATAATTTGCTCCAGGGTATTCTTTATGGATGAACCCAGTACTCAGCTTGCGACCAGTCTGGGATACTTCACATGCTGGTTCATGGGGCAGTACCATTTAGCAGCCAGACTTCGGAAGCATACTTTAGGTACCGAGGGATGGAGAGTGTCCATGTCTTTTTGGTGCTGCATGCAAACCTGGCGCAGCCGGGAAATGATATCTGGAAATCTTTTGCTGGGAAAATAAGGCTTGGGAATGTCCCGTTCCCACATTTGGTCATCAAACATATAGGCCTCATATGATGCACCAGGAGGTGGGGGCACAATATGCTCCTGCTCTTCTAATGCACTGGAGTCTCCCTCTGAAATGACTTCTTCCACCACCACATTGTGACATGGTCTAAATGGGGCCTCTCCAGTCATGGAGGGGGTCCTCGGGATCTCTTAATGGTACCTGCTGCTGCTGCTGGGTGTGGGCCCAACCCAGGGGACTCAAATGACTCAGTCCTTCCTGATACCCCTTGGCCTCTCCATCTGCCATGGGGAAGGTCAGGCACCACAGGAGGAGAAGGGCTGGGCAGACAGCTAGCGACCCTCTCCCCATGGGTCACTTCACTTGCAGCCACCCTCAAATGTTCCCAGTTCTCCAAATTAGATGAGGCCACACTCGGTAAAGCAGAGGTGGTAGCCAAACTCCAGGGGGGTTGGTAAGTACTTCACTGGTTGTTAAAAGTCCCCAAGCACTCAGTCTCTCTCTCTCTCTCTCTCACTGACACAATTGTGACACTGTTCAGGTGGTGCTTCAACAAAGATGGCGCTCCCTGCCCCATGCAATGTAACCCCCAGTCTCAGCTCGACCAACTCCGACCAATCATCAGGGGATCCCAATGTTCTGCATACATTAAGTGGATGCTAAACAGTTCATGTTGCAAAATGGCACTGCGATGAGGCGTGCTAGGGCACGAGCTTAAGATGGCTTCCACACAGTTCAGAAACTCCCCCCCAGCAGTCACCCAAAATCAGTCCAGGCCAAACCTGCTCCCCAAAACACCCTTTCAAATCCCAGATGAGCACCCATGTTGTAACCCCCCTTCCCCTGTCTAGGGGTATTCAGATGATAAATTGGTGGGAGGGGGCACTGTACAACCAAAGTAAACACAGTCCAAAGACAGTAGTGTGACCAGGAGCTCCTGCCACTCTTGAGGACAGACTTTTTCTAAAATCTGTTGCAACAGTTCTTCTATTTCTTAGCCTAATCTATCCTTTACTATTTCTAGTCCATAAGGTTGGCCACCTGTGGGCACCCCCTTCTCCCTCCCTTGACTATGCTATAGTGTCCTCTTTGATTTTCCTTTTCCCTTTCAGGTCCTCGTACAGGGGGGTTATTGTGGTGACCTCAGAGTATATGTAAAAAAGGTTGGCCCAGATATTCAAAAGGGTTGCACCATGCACAATAGGGTTGCTCCAGCGCAAGTCTGAAAATGCGCCATTCTGCGATATTCAGCGGAAGGCAGATGTGCCCCCCAAATCACACTGAGCAATAGCGCAATGATAATGAATGTATATGGAACTGAAGGGGGAGGAACCATGTATAAATGGCACAGTGCGATATTCAACAACATGCGCCATGCGCAATAGGGGAGCAAGCGGAAGTTGCCTGATAGTGGAAATGAGCCAAAATAAAAAGGAACAAGGGAGAGGCGCAAGAAAGCTACAGGGAAGGCACATGAGGCTGAACCATAGCAAGTCAAACTGGGCAGGAGGGACACACAGGGTAGGCCAGGGAAAGGGCACCCTGAACAGAGAGGCACAGGGAAGGTGTGAGGAGACACAGCCAGTGCAGAAGGGGAAAGTGCTCACAGCACAGAGGCCACCACATTTAGGTGTTCCCAGTGCAGGGGAAGTAGCAGCCAGGACAGCGGGGGGAACACAGATACAGCTGCTGGGGGGGGTGAACACAAGCCAGGGACATGGCCAGTGCCTCCAACCAGATGGAGGCAGTAATAAGGGGGGTGAGAAGGTGGGTAGCAGGGGGGGCGCAGCCATGGAAGGGCCCGTCGGTGGTATGCCCCCAACAGGCAGTACCGAGCCCCCACCAGCTTCGAGCTGTACAGCGATACTGAGATCGTGGGCCGGTACCGCCTGAATCGGGCAATTCTGAGGTGGCTCTGTGAGCTGAGCAGTGATGTGATACAGGCACCCACACGACGGAGCCATGCTCTGTCAGTGGAGACTAAAGTGACAGCTTGCATGTGCTTGCTCGCCACGGGTACCTTCCAGAGACCAACAGGGGACACCACAGGCATAACCCAGTCGGCCGCATCACACCACCTCACCCAATTCCTCAGTGCACTGCTGCCACATGCTGCAGAGTACATCCATTTCCCCAGCACACTGGTGGAGCACACAGCAAACATACAGGAGTTCACACGGTAGCATGTATGCCTGGCATGCTAGGGGCAATAGACTGCACCCATGTGGCCATCCGTACACCACCTGGCCCGAGGGAGTCGCTTATATTAATTGGAAGGGCTATGCTAGCATCAACTACCAGGTGGTGTGCAATGCCAGGGGGGCACATAATTAATGTCTGTGCCATGCACCCTGGGGGAGCACACGATGCCTTCATCTGGCACCAGTCGGCACTGTGCCACAGATTCGAGAGTGGGGACATCCCCACTGGCCACTTAGTGGGTGAGTATGCAAACCACATGAACAAACATAGGGCTTGGGAGGGGCATGGTCAGAGGTGACATGGGTAGTGGCCTACATGTCCCGGGGCAGGGCGATGCTGATCACCAAACTAACCTCCACCCTCTACACACAGGTGACAGTGGATACCCACTCCATCCCTGGCTGCTCACACCATACCAGCGGCCCACGACCCCATCGCAGCAACACTACAACGAAGCACATGCCACCACATGTAATGTCATCGAAACGGGTGTTCGGTATGCTGAAGGCACGTTTCTGTTGCCTGGACACCTCCGGTGGTGCCCTACAGTACAGCCCCTCAAAGGCCTGCGGGCTATTCCTGGCTTGTTGCATTCTGCACAACATGGCCAACAAATGTGGGATAGCCATACAGGTCGAAGAGGGGGACAGCGATGGGGACGATGAGGACGTCGGTGACAATGGTGATGGGCAGCCCCCCCTTGGGCGACAGGACCCCCGACTGCTCCGGCTGGCACAGCTGCACTGGGACACCATCATGGAGGAGCACTATAGCCAACCCAGGTAAGTCATGGGGCCATGTGCAACCACCAGTGGCAAAGGCACAACCCACAAACATGTATGGACACACACCAGGGGTGCATGCTGTCAAGGGAAGTGGCCGGGCATGGAACCACACACACCGCCAGGGATTGGTGAGGTCTAACATGGCACACGGTCAGACACATGCACACACACACAAAACTCACCAGACATGCACAAAGGGTAGGAGGCATGCCGACCCAGAACGCCACCCCAGCCACACACATGTCCACAGACCACCATGCCCACTGCCTGTCATTGTGCGTGTCAGACGCTGGGCACCATTGCACAGTGGCATACAGCGCAATGCAGGCATCATCATGCACATGCAGCTGTGGACAGCAGCTGGGAGGGTGTGCAGATGGACTGTGTGTGTGTGCGTGCAGGGCCGGGTACCCACCCGTGCATTGCCCGCTGAATGACACAATGCACACAGGGCAGCATCAGACAGTAGCCATACTGGAAGACAAGTCAGTCACGCGCCACAGTACCATGGCCACCACGGATGCGTGGGCGGCCCCGCCGAGACCCGCCAGCAGTGACAGGTTGACCACTGGCCTCATGGGGTGGCACCAATGGTCCCCCAGGGGTTCCACTGGGTGAATGCGACCATGCTCACGCACGGGTCTGCAGCACACCGAACATGCCTGTGCCAGGCGTGCTTGGGATGCCCACAGCTGAAACCGGTGTCGACAAGGATGGTGTCGCATGAAGCCAGGAATGGGGGGTGGACAGTGCACTGCGTGGTGTCTGCGACGCATGGGCAAATAACTGTGTGCCCATTGTGGCCATGACAGCAGTGAATGCCTGTGTCTGCCTGTCAGTGGCAGCGGTCACATCCTCCCGCAACCGGTCCACCCCTGCCAGGTTCAGAGCAGTGTCTCTGCTGCGATGCTCCTCTGGCTGGTGCAGAGCCGCACTCAGTGCATCCGCCACCATCACAAGATGCATCTGCTGATTGACTGATGCTTGCAGTATGCGGATGTGCTCATCCAAGAGGTCATCTGCCTGATTGGCATGCTGTCCCTCAGGGTGTTCGTGGCCCTGATACTCATCACCCCTTGAGGGTGGGCTCTGCACACCAGGGCCAGGCCTGGGCATGTCCACAGGTGGTGCACTGACGCCACCCCCTGACACTGTACCCCCATGCCCATTGGCCGACTGCTGATGCTGACCCTCTGGCTGCCGCTCCCCAGGGCTCAATGGTGCTGCCGCAGTGGCTGCAACAGTCCCACTGTCCTGTACACACACCAGTGCTGCCCCACCGGTGCTGACAGGCACAGGCTGGGACTGTGATGACATGCAGGCCTCCACGGCGGCACCACCCACAGCCATGGCTGTGATGTAACCTGCTGTGTGGCCATCCTGTGACACACACATGTCACTGCCCATGACGTTATCGACATCATCATCAGTGACGGATCCGGCACCAGCCCAAGTCTCAGCTTGCTGGCATCCATGGACGCTGGGACGCTGGGACACGGGCAGGGCCTCCTCTGCACCTACTCCACCAACATCAGTCTGGATGTCCAGGCGGGCCCACTGTTGCCCTGACCTGCATATTCCTGTGGAGGTGGATGGGCCCTCCTCCATCTCCATGTGACTGGCCTCAGTGGAGAAGCCCACCACCGCTGACCCATGCGGATGCTCCGGAGCTGTAAGGGAAAACAAAGTCGCGTTACTGCATGTGACCTGCCCTGCCCCCCCCAATAGACAGACCATGACCTACTATGCAGTGATAGGCTACCACCCATCTGGAATCCACCACCCAGAACACCCTCAATGGCGCAACGCTGCATGCTGCCAGCAACCCGCTCCTCCTGTGGGGTCAGGCGTAGCACCTCCGGCTGTCCCCCACCTGTCACAGACCATGCTGCCCTGATGGCAGCCACCTTCTCCTTAATCCTCCACCTGTCTGTGCCCATCTTCTTCTTGCACTCCTGCATGGAGCGCTGGTGACTGCCATGCAGGTTTACAGCATGCGCCACCTCCTCCCATGCAGCAGCACGGGACTATGGTGTTCCCTGGCATCCGCTGAGAAGTGGCTCCTGGTCTAGGTAGGCCTTGAACAGGGCATCTGTTTCAGCCTTAGTGAAATTCGGCCTCCTCTTCCTCCCACAGCTCTGTTCCTATTCCTCCACCACACGCTCGGTCATGATTCAGTCTGTGAGAATGACAGGTGTTACCTGTGACTGTGCAGTCCCATAATCTACAGTCCACACTTCCAAACAGCATGCAACTCACCGCAATAGACTGCAGTAACTGACTATGGTCAGTGCAGCCCAATGTCGCACTTTTATAGCGCAACCCATGCAAATGAGGTGAGGCGCATCTTTAAGTGGATACAAATGCAGTGACTGCACCATTGAAAGGCTGATTAGCTGATTTGCATATATCGGCTGAATATCGCGCTGTTGCGCTTTGTGCAATTGTGTTGAACGTGCTGAGCCAAGGGCACAGTTCTGTGACATGCGCAGTACACACCTAACTGTGCATGCCCGGGTTGATGATGCAGGCGCCTGCTGTGCAGCTGATGTGCTGTGCATGGGAGGCAATGCAGGGCATCGCCACCATTGTGCCAGTGGTGCTACAGCACTGTTCACCTATATGGCACTGTGGCATCGTAGGCGCACTGGGGTGACAGTGTGGTAGGCCACTACAGGAGGTGGCACACAGGCACCCAATCATGCTACACGCATTGGGTTCCAATCGCGCTGTGGCTGTCCGTGCACCAGAGACCCATGACCCTGTGCCTGATCTTTGCCCTCTAGGTGCCATGCGTCAGGCATGGGTGCACCACTATTGCACTATTCGTTGACAGCGTGATAGGGAATGGCAGCGCTGTACCGCGTAGCATCTGCACGTGGCAGGACTGCGCTGCAGAGCACCATTTTGACTGAACTGAGCAGCAAAAATGGCGCGGAGGCGAGCTGTGCAGTGCAGCCAGGTGGAGCTGGCAAACTTTGTGGCCATAGTGGAGCCACATGTTGGCCTTTGTTTGGGGAGGCACCCCTGGACAGGGCCAGGAGTCAGGTGTGGCAGGAGGTGGCCTACGCCCTGGAGGAGGCCACCGGTATGGGGCAGATGGCAGATCAGTGCCACCACCGATATGGGGACCTGAGGCGGAGGGACCCAGACCTGCTAGCCCGCCAGCGGGCACGTGCCAGGAGGGGCATGGTGCCACGGCCAGGTAGGTGCAACATCCATACACTTTTATCGTCCATACGGGTATCATGGTTGCATGTGTCCGGCACATGGGGGGGGCCATCCGATGTTGGCCATGGTGGTGTTATCGGGTGTGGGTGGGTGGGTCTGGCTGTGTGGGATTGCATACACATGGGGGCAGAGGGGAAATTGCTACAGGATTGTACTGATGTTCCTCTCTCCATGTTTTGCACCTTAGGGCCTGCAGAATGCCAGCAGGCCAGAGACCGGAGGTGCTGCCTGGAGGAGCAGCAGGCCAGGAGGGGTAATGGTGGTCAGCGGTGCATGGACCCCCCTGATGATGGTGAGTGCCTTACACCCATGATTACTAGTGTATGCTGTATAATTGGGCGGGCAGTGGGGCATGGCCACCATCCATTGACACCACTGCCATGCACGCAACTTGTTACAGTCAGCACTGTCCAGTGGTACTGCATGTCCGGGAGTGCGTCAATGGTGGTCCATGCGTGCACCGGGCACATGGCTGTGGCTCTGCCTTCACACCGCATAGCCAAGTCACTATACGGCCATGGTGGTGCTGTGCAGGACATGGGCGGTGGGTGTGTGCAGTGGTCCACATGGCTGTGGCTGCCTGGGTAGGCAGGTCTTGTGGACACGGTCACTGTGGGTGGTCACACACCATCACAGGGGCGTGGCACATGGCTGTATGCCATGCACAGTGGTGTGGGCTACAGGGGGCTGGACAGTCACACTTATTGACTCTGCTCCCTCGTCCTAGGTGGACGGTGACTCCAGGCACTGGAAAGGAATGTGAGGGAGCCACTCCAGGTGGTGAGGGCAACACTGGAGCTGTTGGAGCGCATCCGCCGCCACGGGGTGAGGTGGAGGAGGAGCGGCAGACATAGGCGCCACGTGGAGGAGGACCAGGGCACACACTGAGCACTCCATGCCCCTATTACCACCTTCCCCCTTTGACCCACCCTCACACCCCTTCTTCCCTCTCCCATATGTTCACCCTTGCCCCTTACCCGCCCCCCACCTGTTATGTGTCCCTTCCCCCCTTGTAAATATTTGTATATATGTTTTGTTACTTCTTTTAATTCTAAGCATTTTGTTATGACAACTGTGGTGGTCTCTGATTTGCAGCGGGCTACAGGTGCTCAGATGCAGTGGTGTGCATGGTGTCAGGGGTGGTTCACACATGGGTGTGTGTGTGTGTGTGTGTGTGTGCAGAGGTGAGCCGCCTATGGTGTGGGCAGGGGGATCAATCACTGTCTGTGGTTTGTGTGTTGTACTCTGTGCACTGGATGCCTGTGTGCAGTGGTCCATGGGGCCTGCACTGTGTGCATGGCACCCCTGTCAGACCGTCCATGGCCTGTGCAGCTGACACCCTTGCATGTCTGTGATATGCACGGTCTGCTGGCGTGTCAGTGATGGCTGTTGTGGCCAGTGCTGGGACGGGATGTGTCCTTGGGAGGGTGTGCAGGGTGCTGTACCGCTGGAGGTGGGGTCCGGGGCATGCCCTGTCGCATGTGGAGTACCTCGTGTGCTGACACACGGTCGGTCTCTCAGCTGTACCTCGGTGGGGACGTGCAGGGTGGCACTGTGTATGCATCTGTTGCATCACTGTCTGCTGCCACCCGCTGAAGGGTGCCCATGGTGGGGCTGCCTTGCATGGCTCCATGGTGCACAGGGTTGCATTGTCACAGTGGGGGTGGTGGCATGCATGGGGTGTCCTGCATTGTTGGGTGCTACTCCTGGGCAGGGTGTATGAGGATCATGGTGCAGGGTGTGCTCTGCATTGGTGGGATGGTGTGGTATGGGGTGGTCAGCCATCCTTGTGTGCCGGTCACAGCTTGTCAGGGGGTGTGATGGGGCACCATGGCCCGGCTGTTGGTTGGTTGCTGGTATCCATGGGCCAGTGGTTATTCCAGCTCTCCCCCAGTTGTGCAGTGCATGGGGTGTGGGGGGATGATGTCTATTCCACTGTGTGTTCCTCTGCCAATCTGTGGCATGGGTGGTGGGTCCCTGCATCCCTGGTTGTGCTGTTCCATTGCTGCCCTGCTGCTGGGGGCATCCTTGGTTGCGCTATGGCGCATCTGGACTGCTCAGCTGAACATCCCTTGTTGCGCTATGGCACATCAGATATGCTCAGCTTCACCTCCCTAGTTGCGTTATGGCGCAGGTGGTGTGATATTCAGTCATCGGCTGTAGGCGCATCTTGGCCTGCGCAGATTTTGAATATCGCAGTTCTTGCGCATGGACGCAGTGGACTTGCGCTTGCTCCTGCTGTTGAGCACTTTTTGGGTGCAGTTTGAATATCTGGGACATTGTGTTTATTATTGTTGGATTTAGTATGTAATAGCACTATGTCATAAAATACCTTGATCTATATACAGGTACCTTATGTTTACGAAACCTGTGAATGTTTAAAATACCATGGCACTAGGTGTTTTTGATAATAATAAAAAGTACTAGGTGTCTATTATAGAAATTAAGCTAGTTGCGCTATTTGAAATGCATGCAAATTGTTGTAAACTTAACAAGCCAGAAATGTCATGTGATTTGCATGTATCCCATGATGCATTACATTATGGAAGCATGTATGATGTTGTATTTCTTTGAAACTTGATTTCTTGCCAATACCTTTTAGGGTAAATGTTCTTTCAGTGATTCTGCATTGAGGTTCTTTGTTTATAGCTTGTTTTATTTTGCTTCTTTTTGGGCCCCCACTATATAAGCAAATGAGGGCTTGCATAAGGGTTATGGGTATGTCCAAACTAATAAATTGGGTCAGAGATCAGTGTCAGTAGGTGTTGGGTAAGTTTACAGAAAGGAAATTCATAGCCTGTTGCTGCAAACTGATGTGCTGAGGAAGAAATATTCTATTGCTGAAGGTTATTTTTTGTATTTTGAATAAACATCACCCAGAAATGGTGTGTTGAACCTGAAGTTTGGTGTCTGGTCCATTTGTTATCCCACAACCCCTCCACAAGTAGAAATGTGCTTATTACCTGGTTCTTCTGGTGGCAGTGGGTGGACCTCACTTCTGAGGGAGCAGGAGCGCTTCACAGATGTATACAGTGATCTACAGGGGCAAGAGTGGTTAGCAGGCACAAAATACACATTTCCAAATTGTATAGATTCACTGTCCACTCCAAAATCAAAATGCAACAACCAGTTTAATGACAAGACAAGTTAATGAACCACTCTATGAAGCGTGTCGGTAACACATTCAGTGGTGGCATCCACAGGCGGACACCAGATTTTTATTGATTACAATATTTAGTAGCTCTTTAAAGATTGTTGGATGAAAGAATGGTGCTCCCTTTTATGCATTACAATCCCATGGTGCCAGCTCTGTGGTACGGAGTGGTGGGGAACAATGCTTGGCACTCAGGCGACCCAGGTTCGAGCCCCAAGCCTGGGACGTCAGGAGTGGAGACCTGCAGGGAGGCTGATAGGGTGCCTTTGTGGATGCTCCCCACCCAGGGGAGGGTGCTGTGGAGCACCACTTGAAGAGTGACAGGTGGTGGTGTGTGGAACTTGCCAATGTGGGCGACCACGTGGCTGGCTGTACCTCAAGGGCATCGCCTGCCATGGTGCACATCGTTGGAGTGTAGGGAGGGGCCGAAATAAATGGAAAACTAGCATGCATCTCAGCCTGTCAGATGACAGCTGCCCAGTCTCCCGAACACCACAGCCCCCCTCAATGCACCGCTCCTGCCCCCCAACCCAGCATACCTCTGAGAATCCCACAGGAATGCTACTCTCCTCTTTTTCCCCAGTGAGGGGGCTCCAGCAGGGATAAGGCAGATCTTCCAATGATGTGGGGACAGACTAGGGAGCCAGGTGGCAGGAAGTGGCAGCAAAGAGTGAAACTGGTGGGCAGGCAGGGATGCTGAGCAGCAGAAGGAGTGGGAGGTCAGGGAGTGTGGTGGAAGGCAAAAAAAAAAGAAATCGCATGATTTCAACCAGTCAGCACATAGCCACCTTACCTCTTATCCTGTGCACAGTGGTTTGCTGTACAGGAATATTAGGAGTACTTCACAGACAGTGGGAGGGTAGTTTCATTAAGTTTTGAAATATAAAAAATACCTTAAAATATAAATAATTTTAGCTAAATCAAGTGACTTATAATAAGTTAACAAGGCCTCTATGGGGGCGGGCTCGTTGGCACAGCAGTAGCACTACCATTCGCATTGCTGTAGGCCCACTTTTGGGAACAAGCTGCCCATCAGGGGCTTGCCAGGAGAAGAATAATTGCACGGACCAAGGACTACTGTCCTTCACTGGGAGCGGGGAGTCTGCTTCCATTTCATGAGTGCCACCTGGTGGAGACTACATATGGGAGCACAGTTGGGATCACCACAAAGGGAAGCGGCAATGGCCAGATAGCCTGCACATGTGTGCTACTGCAGGCATGCATGCATGCAACAGTGCACACCAGCACCCTATGGAGAAAACCAAAGAAAGGAGGAAAAGCCTGGTCTGCTCCACAGTGGCTCTCACTATGACTGACACAGTGGGCCACTCACTAATAAAAGGTCATGGGTAACTGGTGGATCACCTGGAAATCTATAAGAAGGTCGGTGACAGAGCTGGAGGTGTGCCATCAAGTGGAACCACAGGAAGAGAAGCAACTCTGTACAAAAAGTATATAGGGCCTCTGTGGGGTGTCTCTTATTGTATTTGGGGCTGGCAGTATAGCCTAGAGGTCAGAGTAACGAGCTGTGAATGAGCTTGGTACATCCAGCAGACCTGGGTTTGATTCCCACAACCTCCACTTGCATACTTTGTGACCCGAAGCAAGTCACTTAACTTCCCCTGTGCTCCCAGGTCACCACTGAAAACAGGCACTTGTCCCTAGTGGGCCTAACTCATTCACCAAAGAATAAAATAAATAAAATAAGAGATTTGTCTCATGAGGTTTGGGTGACCAGAATCGCTCAACTTTGTTTTGCGGTCCTCCCACCCAAACCTCACACTCGAAGTCTTTTGTACCATTAGAGAAACATTGCAGAGGCCCTATTTACTATACCCATGAAACAAGTCAGATCTAGACAAATTCACTGTACTCTCAAGCTCCCTGCTCCCCACCCCACTTTTAGACCAAACATACTCCTCTGATTTGGAATGTGGGTCTTTAATGTAACTACCACTCCACCCCACCCCCATTCTTTCGGGAATCACCTTTTACTGCAGCTGGCTTCAGCAACAGTGAAGCATGTCATAATTTTGGAAGCCCCAGCAGTTTCAACTTCCCTGAGCTGCCTCAGTCTGCAGTACTTCCAGCAGCAACTTACTAGTTACAGGCCAGGCCAGGCCACAGCAGGCTGGAGTTATTGGCATCCTCACTTGGCAAAGGCCGGCGCTCTGAAAGATTTTTTAATCCTTGAAAAAGCATATCAGGTCTCACGGTTTTCACAACACCTTCTGTTTTCATTTACCGGCAAATGGAGAACATCAGAGAGGCTTTGAGCAGAACGAAGCAGAAATGGAACTTGACAGAAAACTATTAGCAAGGCGCACAAGAAAAGATCACTTTCCCCAGATAATTAGGTTAATATGTGCACGGAATGTTTCTTTTTTTATTTTATTAAATGACGAGGTAGTATGTTTTGGCATCCAAGAGGATTTAGTGCCTTTTCGCAGCTTTATTAACCAGGGGGGCCTGCCCCTGCTTTCCTTCGGCCCTTTGATCAGTGAATAGAGAGAGGCCTAAATCGGTTCAGCATGGCACCCAAAGGGTCAGTGTCACTCCACTCTGAGACAACAGCCAGAAAAGAAGGGGCTTCTGAATACTGTAATTGTTTTTTTTTCCTTTAGCAAGAGTAACCTCCAGCTTTCTAACCCTAACTTGTCTGCTGTTGCTGATTTTGAATGGGGATGGGTGCGCCTTGGTAACACACTCACCTTTGCCCTGCTTTAATGATTTAAAGATTAAAGTGTCTTGTGGCTTCATTTACATAGCAGACACACACCCTCCATGAGTGCTCTTGGATATGGAGATGTAAAATAATAGGGACCAGGTGCATGAAAGAGGAGCCGGGGTGGGGTGGGGTGGGGCTGTGATTTTACTCTTTCTCTGCAAATCTGGTTTTAGCACTCCTCCTGCTGGTGACCTCTAATTTATGACTGTCATACCAGTACTTGTATAAAATGTTAATGCACTTTGCAAACAAGGAGAACACCCCCTTCTCACTCGCGCGCGCACACACACACACACACACACACACACACACACACACTCTACTGCGGCACATCTGTTGTGTAAGTTTTTTGTTGATTTTTTTGCTGGTTGTTTTTACGATGTGGAAGACAGAAAGAAGAAAAAAAAGAGAGGCTGTTCATCAGATCAGGTCCTCTTTTTGCATGTCATAAGTGGTGGCTCAGGTCTGGCTCTGTCAAATCAAGCAAGAACACTTTTTTTGACAGTACCTGCAAGGTGGTACATAATTCAGCTCATAGCATGGGTCCAGCTCCAAGCTGTGAGGATGTAGTATTCAGAGTTCCAAGTATGTAGGAGTACAGCGGAGAAATCCAAAGTACATGACAACATTATGTGCTCTGAAGCATCTCAGTGTACACTCTGGCTTAGGTGTGCATGCCTGTGTGGAGGGAGGGATGGACGGGGTAAGCCCTGTGTCACAGGGGGGGGGGGAGGAGAAACAAACATCAACTATGTACAATAACAGCAAAACTAGCAGTGGCAATAGGGTAGAAAAAGGGAGGGGAAGAATTCAGCCAAGAAGGGCCTAACTTAGGTCTGTAGGTGGACGTTAAGAGCATTGTTTTTTAAGGCCATGCCAGTGAATTCTGAAACTGAATTCCTCAACTACTTTCTGTTTACAGGTGTCCTTGAGGATTTCAAAATAATGCCCCAGTTGTTTTGACCACAGGGGGACAGTACAGCAGTGGCGCTCACAGACCTCCCTCCCTCCTCAGAGGAGAAGAGCGTCCTACAGGATGCTCGCTTCCCCCTCCCGGCTGGCCCCCAATGACTCGAGCTTGCTTCCAAGTGTGGGTTGCCAGCATTGCGAGCATTAGCTCTATCGTTGTACTGATGGGCTGGCCCTTTCAATTGTTTTTTTTGTTTTAGTTTTTTTATCCTGTGTTTCTCTTCATGGCCAGGCATCCTTCTTTGGGCTCATTGTTTGCTACCCATCAGCTTCTTGCCACGCTCCAGGGTCCTCCATGACTTCTCCCTCATGGCAGGGGCTGGTAAGGAGGTGGTCCCCTCCCCTATTGGGACACACAATCGAGCATGGGAGCAGGAGCATGCGGGGCAGGACACGAGTACGCCGGCGCCATGATCCTGGTGGTTGCTATTTGCCATTCTCCCTGCTGACCCCTTATCTGCCTGTCCTCCCCTCAGGCCTGTACAGCCTGGTGTTTGGCCTTGGACACGCAACATTACTTCCAAGGGTGGATCAACCATCCTGGCCTTCTGCCAGGGATTGCTGCAGTGCTGGACCAAGGCACTGACCCTACAGAAGCTTTGGTGTTCTCCCAATGGCAATACATTCCCCCAGCTGACTGCAAGATTACAACAGTCTCTGGGATTCACACCCTGCCCTTGGTCTCTAACGTGGTAGGGCAGCACATTGCTGCTGAGCTGGCGGGAGTCCCCAAATCAGTTTGCGTAAACATTTATAGAAACCTTCAGTTCATTTTGATTTGTCTCATCCTGATCTGTGCTCATTATATACAAGAACGTGGCCTGGGTCACCTGGGACATGGCCAGAAGTGGGAAGATTGAATGTCCAAGGGATAATTCTCCTCCCTCAAGGAGGGGGTTCTGCAGTTCCACTGCTTGACTGACACTCATCTGAGTCTCGGTGTTGGCGCAGTCTGGAGCTCAGATGTGGTGAGAGCTCTGGATGCTGACGTGCCTTGTGTATGCAAGCGCACACATGTCATTGCACGCTGGGATTCCTATGGTGAGAAAATGGAGGAGGAAAACAACCACTTATACTGGATGATGCTGGACCCTCACAGGTCCAACACCACTGACCAAGCACCCCTAGATGCTGGATACTACTTCCCCAGGGTCAGGACCTGCCCTGGGGACCCTGTCATGAGGGGTAAATCATGAGGGCACAGTCTGGGTGCTAAGTCCTGGTGAAGGTGGATGATGTGGCAGGGTGAGGTCTGGCTGAATGAGGGTGGAGTGGACAACAGCCGTAGAAAAACCTTGGTTAAAAAAAATAATGTGTGAACGGTATCATGTTGGTTATTGTAATTTCCAGCCAGGAGGAATCTTGGACATTGTCAGAGCCAAACAGCGAAGCTGGCCTGAGCTAGAGAGTGGGGAAAAGAACTCCCCTTCCACTTTATTGTTATATAATGTACACCGAAAGAGCCAATAGTTGATCAAGAGCCCATACCAAGAAAAGTCATAATTCCCATTTTGCTGTCAGAAAAAAAAAGACTAATTCACTGCTCTCACATCAGAGTAAAAAACATAAGTCACCATTCTAGCATAAGGAAAAAATATGCAGTTGTTCTCCATTCTGAAGTTAGACAAGGCATAATTCATGGTTCTGATGTCAGGAAACCAATAATTCAAAGGTCAGGCATACTGTAATAAGTACCATAAGCAGAGCAGGGGGAGTATTCCTTTCTCTTTGCAAGGCCCTGGTCAGGCCTCACCTGGAGTGCTGTGTGCAGCTCTTGGCTCCTCAGTACAAACGAGAACGCTGAGGTAGCTGAGAGTACAGTGCAGGGCCACCAAAATGCTCAGGGGTAGGGAGGTCAAAAGGTATAAGGAGAGAAGGGAAGCCCTTAAAGGAAAACACACGATACTAGCCAAATGTCAGCAGTTGCTGCCGAAATGCCCTATTAGGGATTTTAGCAGGAAAGTAGAATTTTTATTTACCTTTGTGATGTGTCATTTCATCCCGAAAGTCCAGCGCTGACAGTCATGATGATTGAGCCACCCGTAGCCATCTTGCGCACTAAAGGTGGCTTCCACCATGTGGGATATGCTAATTAGGGCTACCAACTCATGGAAGAGTTGGCAGCCCTCATTAGCATACCCTGCGCAGTAGAAGCTGCCGAGTCTGTGCAAGATGGCCACAGGTGGATTGGCTGACATGACAATCGACGTCAGACTTTCTGGATGAAATAGCATATCACAAAGGTAAACAAAAATTCTACTTTTATGCGAAAAGCCCTTACCAGGTGTTTTGCAGCAACTGCTGCAATTTGGCTAGTATCCTGCGTTTCCCTTTAACATGTTCACCCTAGTAGCTGGCATGTTGGCTGGGCGATAGAGCTACTGCTTATGATTCCAGTAGCCCGGCTTCAGGAATGAGCATCCTAGAAGAAACTCTCGTTGGGGGAGGGTTGTGCAGTCCACTGCATTAGCTGTACCTGGGTGATCATAGATGGTGGGGCAATCATAGATGCCTGCAGATGCACAAGGGATGGGAGAGTGCGTATATGGGTTTCTTCAGAAAGACCAGCACCAGATGATGTTGTGCACTCTCAGGTGACACTGGCAGGACAGCAATGGGAAAAATTGGTCCACCAAGTCCCTATGAACACTCTGGGCTCTTCTCCTCTCAAGACTCTAGAAAGGCTTTGGGAAGGCCTCCACCGTGGTGAACAGATATGGTAGGGCATCACTGCCATGAAGCAGAAAGTCTGGACCTTAACTCGGGGATGGGGGGGAAACAAAAGGAAGCCTGTTACAGTGTGTCATTGCCAGCTTGCAGTCTCAGATGGTCCTGAACAGGCGCAGCTCCAAAGGACAGACATATTGCACTGGTGGGGGTGAAAGGAAGTCACTGCAGGTGACACTGGGGGCATAAAAAGAGTTAAAAAAAAGTTCACCCTGGAGAAAAGGTGACTGAAAGGGGACATTATTTTATTTATTTAGAAATTGGTGGCCTGAAAAGTCACACTAAGCCAAAGCTCATTTCCAGGTGCGACCCAGTGGAAGGGGAGATGGGAGAATACATCATACTGTATAGGTAAAAACAAAATTACAGTACAAATATAGTGGAAACAATACAAGTTAGTGCAAGTGGAAAACAGTATAGACCTAAAAGATGAACAACAATAGAACTATGATAGGTAAGAAAAAATTACGGGCCATAGTAATGCTGTTTCTTCTCAGGGATCCATCAATGGGATTTATGGTAAACATCATTTTAGGCCAGCCTGCTGGCACAACAGTAGTGCTACCACTTCCGATGCTGGTGGCTTGGGTTCAGGAATGGGCCTGGAGCATCAGAGGGCTGGACGAGGGAAGATTGGATGAGCATTCCATGGACAGCTCTCCACCTCCAGGTAGGGAGGTTGTTGGCGCTGGGTGCTTGAGTGACACGCGACAAAGGCTGGGTGTACACCAGGCTTGGACCACATTGTAGGGGTGGAGACATTGTCAGATTTCTGTGGAAGCACGCACAGCAGTGCACTGACATCACTGCATGTCTGCGTCTCTGGAGGGCAACTACTAAGTGAAAAACCCTATGCCATAGCTGCACCATGAAGCTCCCCCTCCTCTCTCCAGAAGACGCCACCAGCCTAAGCCTCAGACAGAACTCAGGTGGATGTCAGTCCTTCGAGAGCTCCATTATAGAAGGTAAGCTATGGGGTCTCTACTCTGGGCAGCTGGGGGGAATGCCAGGTGGGGGATACAAGGGGGTGTGATATGAGGTACACCCCCACCTGCAAGCATGGAGAATAAGAAGAGTTGTGTAAGCCGAGTGCCATGTACTAGCGGGCTACTATCCCTGCCTGATGACCACAACACAGGTTGAGGGGCCTGGGCTCTGGTCTAATAATAACTAGGGGTTCTTTCCCAAAATAAAAAATAAATAATGCAGTGCCTCTACCCAGAGTAAATATATAGTGGGCCAGTTGTTTGTGTAGTACAACCCCCTCGGATGCTGTACCTACCCACCTCCCCTTCCCGTCACTCCCCATACAGAATGCCATAAACAGTTGCTGCACTTTACTTTGCATGCAGTTAATGACTATAGCTAATAATATGCTGACAGACAGTTTTAACAGTAATGATAATAACAGCTTTATTATAAGGAAAGGGGAATAGGAGATGCAAATTTAAAGCAGTGGCATAAAGTAGGTAACTAGGAACAGCAATGAAACACATCAATAACTGTGCCCACCCCCAACAGCAACAACACACTTAACTTGCCCACCTCCCCTACTGATACCAGTTCCTCTTAGAGTCTACCTGGGTACCCAGAATAAGGTGCAGGCCCACTTGTTGCCGCAGTTTGGCCTGCGTTGGTGCACTTTAAACTGTAACTTAGAAACATAGAAACAGACTTTGACGGCAGATAGGGACCGCTTGGCCCCCCCAGTCTGCCCATTTCCCTACGTATTGGATAAGCTGCATATCCTAGTCAACCAACAGCCCACTTCCTCACTTGATGCAAAAAATTTAATATGACTCCCCAGGTCAGGGCAGTCCTTGTTTTACTCAAGGTTCTGTTGCTTAGTTCACAGGGTCTGGCAAAGGACGCAAGTGCAGTCTGTTGAGCTGGGGGCCTTGGACCGCCGAAGTAGGTATGCCTGTCTTGGCAGTGTCAGGGTCTTGCAGACTCAGCATGGTCTTATAATTTGATGCTAACAAGCACATATGCACAACAGTGCTTCTTGCTCACTGTGTGTTGTGCTCCAGTTGTGAAACCTGGGAAGTCAAGCTGTCCCCCTTTGACCATACCACAAACATATCATAGCACTGGTTGCTCTGGATACACTACCCTCCTAAAATTATTACGAGTTCATAGTGCCAAGCTTCTTTTTAGTTTAGTTCAGTTTATTAATTTTTAAAGTGCTCCATCTCATTGCGACTCTAGGCACTTTACAGATACCCGGGCAATATAAGCAAAAAATAAAATACATGAAATATAAACACGCATAATAGGTTATGAGGGGGAGAAAGCTTTAGTAAATAAGAAGGTCTTCAGATCCCTCTTGAAGGTTCTAATCAAGGGGGCCTCTCTGAGTGATTGAGGCAGTGAATTCCACAGGATAGGTGCAGCGACTGAAAAAGCCCAGGCACCAGATGACTTCAAATGAACCCTGGGAATCATTAGGAGGCCCACCACAGTTGACCGGAGGGGACGGGATGGGAGGTAGGGCTGTAGAAGGTCTTGCAGGTAACCAGGCCCCAGACCATGTAGGGCTTTATAGATCAGCAACTCGACCTTGAAGGTGATCCACCACCTAATAGGGAGCTAGTGCTGAGAGTGCAGCACAGGTGTAATATGACATGACCTCGAAAGGCCAGTCAGTAGCCTGGCTGCCGCATTCTGCACTATCTGTAGGCGGTGAACATCAGCCCCCAATAGCCCTGGGTAAAGAGCATTACAGTAATTAAGCCGTGTTGTCTCAAAGGCATGGACTAGTGATGGCAGATCATCCAAAGGGATCAAGTGTTTAATCCAAGCGATGTTTCTAAGATGATAAAGGCCACTCTGGACCATGGGTAACACCTGAGATTCAAGCGTCAGGCCACTATCCAGCACAACACCAAGAATTTTCACTTTAGAAGAGGTGAAAAGCAGGGAGTCTCCAAACCTAAGCCCAGTGACTCGACCAGCCTGCACACCAACCCTCGGGTGACCAGGTTCCACAACCAGTACTTCCGTTTTATCCCGGTTTAACCTCAGCCAGTTTGCACTTAGCCAATCTTGGACCTCAGCAAGGCACCGATTAATAGCTGAGACTGTATCCTGTTGTTCAGGCACAAAAGACAGGTACAGCTGAGTATTATCAGCATAGCAGTGAAAACTCAGTCTGTACCATCTTATAATGTCCACTAGTGGTAGCATATACACTGCGAACAACATGGGGGCCAAAATGGTACCCTGCAGGACCCACACGGCAGGGGCAGTAGTCTGGAGGAAAAAGCCCCATGACCACCCTCTGCATCCTGCTGGTGAGGAAAGAATGGAACCAGTTGAGGACCACACCAGAAAGTCCACAAAGAACCCGCAGACGATCCAAAAGCACCCCATGGTCCATGGTGTCAAAAACGGCTGCGAGATCAAGGAGGAGAACAAGAATGGAATGCTCACCTCTATTCCTTGCCCTCAGGAGATCATTAAGCACCGAAACCAAGGCAGTCTTAGTGCTGTGCCTTTCCCTAAAGCCCGACTGGAGAGGGTCGTAGATGTGGGTTAACAAACAGGCCTCCAGTTGTAAAGACTCCACCTTCATAATAACTTTCCTTAAAAAGGGTAGGTTAGAGACAGGTCTGTAGTTCGCCAAGCAGTCTGGGTCTAGTGATGTTTCTTTCAAGAAACGTCTCACTACCGCCTCCTTAAGGGGCTCAGAAAAAGATCCCCCTCACTAAAGAACACCAGACTATCCTAGCGAGGACCAGGCTGATGGACTTGTACGCTTAGTGTCTGTCACATAGTCTCAGAGAAACTCATATTCATAGAAGCAGAGAATGTGTCAGCAGAAAAGGACCACTTGACCCAGCCAGCCTTCTCAGATTGTCCCCAGTCTGTCCTTGCAGACTCTAACTGGTCTCCAGCGACCCTCACTCCTCACCTGCCTATTTACTAATATTCTCCTATGTCTATCCTACACATATTTGAAGTCTCCTACTGTTTTTGCCACCACCACTTCCACTGGCAGTCTGTTTCAGACATTTACCACTCTATCAGTAAAGAAGTACTTCCTCATATCCCTTTTAAACCCCCTCCCCAGCTTCATCACATACCCTCTGGTCCTTGTGCTCTTCCTCATTCCAAAGAGACTCCCCTCCTGCACCCTGTTCAGCCCCCTGAGGTACTTGTAGGTAGAGGTGGACAAGCCAGAAATCTTTCACTTAGAACCAATCCAGAGCTGAGCCAGGGGTCTGGCTTGACTCTATGAGCCAACGCACGAGCTGAGCAATGGAGGCTGTAAGCTGTCCTCTACATTACTGAGTGTCCCTCTAACTGCTCAAGCTGACAAAAATGCTTGGTTTTATCATAATTGGCTTGGATTTACCCTGGCTCTCAGTTGCTTATAGAGGTCAAGCCAAGATGAACCAGGCAATAGGCTCAAGCCAGGCTTGAGCCTGCTGTGGCTTGCCCACCTCTACGTGTTGGTCTCACTCATATCCCCTTTCACTGTTCTCATCTCCAGGGTGCACAGGCTTAGATCCCTTAGTCTCTTCTTGTAGCACTTTTGGTGCAAACCCCGGTACCATTTTGGCTGCCTCCCTCTGGACTGCCTTCTGTCTGTGTCCTTCCTGAGGTGCAGCATCCAGAACTGGGCACAATACTCCAGATGGCGTCTCACCAGTGAGCAATACAGTGGCAACGCCACCTCCCTCCCTCCCCCTGCTGGAAATACCTTTCCCAATGCATCACAGTATTGCACTGGCCCTACCTGCTGCTTTTTCACACTGCCCTGTCACTTTGAGGTCATCAGATATGATAACCCCAAGGTCCCTTTCCTGCCTAGTGACTGACAGTACCTCTTCCCCATCCTATACTCAGTTCCTGGCTTTCCATACTCTAGGTGCATGATTTTGCTCTTTTTAGCATTGACCCCCAATTGGCATGTTCTTGAGCACTCCTTGAGTTTCCAAAGATCCCTATGCTTTCTTTCCACCCCCTCCTGATTTTCCACCTTTATCACACATTTTGGTATCATCTGCAAAAAGACATATTTCCCTTCCAGTCTATCTGCAATGTCACTTATGAAGCTATTAAAGATCATTCCCAGTACTGAGCAAAACAGCACCCTGCTAGTCATTCTTCCATTATTAGAGTGAGTGCCATCAACCACCATGTCGCCTAGCCACTAACCAATTTCATTATTCATTAACCAGTCGAATCATCCCCCCCCACCCTAATTGCTATCTGAAAGTCTATTATATTTGAAAGCGGTAGGATGTCGATAATGAACCTATTATCCCTCTTACTATTTTACTGACTGCTATCTATATTTTAGTTTGAATGTTTTTTTTTCTTCTAGCATCAATTATCAACTTTACCTCAAGGTACTATTTATTATTTACTGGGATCATTCTATTAATGCTATCCTTAAGTCTTTCTCCTTGTAATTTGTTTAACTTTGTTGTGACGTGGAGTGGGAGTAAAACATGTGCTAGGTAGTTCAGGGTTTGTGAGGCTCCACACTGGGTCTTGTTTCTGTAGGCAGCTTTACAGCCCTCCTTAGTTTATAGTTACCTGTTGTTAAATTAGCATTTATATTTTAGTTCAAGTTCTTATAAACATCTAAGTTTCCTGAATTATAGTTTTATTAATTTAATGTATCTCGGTGTGTAATATTATTGTTAATTCATTTGTGTTTCTTTTTATAGTTGATTGTTATTAGTCATTTGTCTTTTTCCCTGATTTCTGGCTACCTGATCAAGTACTATGGATAATATCATAACTGTGTCTTGGAATGTCCAAGGCTTAGGGATTCCCCCTTAGAAGAAAAAATGCTAAACTTCCTTAACAAAAAAAAAACATAATACTGGCATTGCATTCATACAGGATACCCATATGGTGCCATCTGAGTATGAAAAATGGTTACTCCAAAGGGTGGCTCACGTTGATTTTAATTGTATTTCAAATAAAATTGGGGGGGGGGGTGCATTTTAGAAACATAGACAATAATGACAGAAAAAAACACAGGTCCATTCAGTCTGTTGGTAGTTCCCTATCAAACCGCAGAACCTATTGTCTATATAGGGTACTAGCCCTCATTATACAGCCCCCCCATTCCCTTCTCTCCCACTACTGTCCTGAATAACTATTATGCCCTTTACTCTGTTCCAGATGTGCTTGAAACCGTTTATGGTTTTGGTGCCCAGCACCTCAGCTAGCAGACTGCTCCATGGTTCCACCACTCTTCCTGTGAAATAAAACTTTCTCATATTCCTCTTGAATCGCCCTCCCATCAGTTTCCACTGATGCCCCTGTGTCCTTGAACTATTACTCATGCTAAATAGTTCCTCGCAGTTTTAATTAAAAAGGGAGTTTTTGGTTTTTGTTTTACCACAGCCTGTCATATTCATGATTCCAAAGGCAGGTTCAAAATCCTGTGTGGAGCTTTGAGTGGTTCTAAAGTTGTTAGTCGAGAGGTGGCCTTCTGTAATCTCCAAGTGGCCATCATTATGCATTAAATAGTAATGAAATTTGACCCCCATTGACTTCAGTGGGGCTCGCCCCCACCCTCTCCCTTGCTTCACGTTACTATATGCTGAGCACAGGGGCATGCCAGAGGAATAGACAAGTAGAAGGGATCAGCTGGCCACCTTGTTGGGTCCAAACTATGATCCATTCCACATAAGTAAGGGCACCAAATTAAATTCTAGAAATAGGAAGGACTTACTTTCGTCGACATAAGGTGCCACATTTTGTAAGTGATGTCTGTGACTCAGTTGGATAAAACTCTATCCCATTGTTATGCAGAAAGAGTTAAAAGCAAGGATTTATTTTGTCCTCTCATATTCTGCTACTTGTCGGTCTCTTACCTGTCTGGTTGCACAATCAAATTTTTCTTGTGGCACCTAGGACTTGGCCACTCCAAAGGTTCCACATTTCTCCCTGTTATCTTCTTTCCTTCACTTGCTGTTTCTGTTCTTGCTTTCTCGCTTCCTCTGTTATTATATATATATATATATATATATACAGGAACTGGAACTTTATGGGATGTAATAATTTGTGTTGAATGATTTAAGTTTGTTGGGTTTGCTAGAAACGCTAATCTAGAACACAAGCTTGTTTACAGAATTGTCAACAGAAGACCAGCTCTGCTACAAAATGTATTATTTTGCTGCACCAGTTAACACTAGATGCACTCTTCAGGCTGGCTTCAGAAATGAAACTGATAAAGTTTTGAGATATTTTGTGAGGAACAGGAAATGTAGCTTACAACGACAGGATGCAGAGTTTGAACTGCCAGGCAAAAAAATCTTATATAATCAGAGCAGTATTTTTTCCAGGGGGGAGAGATTCAGATGGAAGACTGTATTGTTTGTACTGTCTTTTTGAAGAACTATCCTGTACAATTTTATTTTTTCTATTTTATTGTTATTGATAATAATAAAATGTTACCTGCAAATTTTATAACTTCTCCTGGTCTGCCTATGCTTCCTGACCTATGCCTCTACAACAATGCTAATATCTCAGAAAATCACTTTAAAAGAATGGATTAATTGGATGGGTTCAGCCTCTAACAACAAAATAATTAGTTATAATATATCATATGTGTTTGACTTGATCTTGACGCCTTCCTTGAACTACAAAGGACATTAATATTCCTAAGCCTCGCATTGTAACCAACAAAGGTTTTTTTTTAAGACTCTCATTCTATTCAAGTCTTAAAAATCTCATTTTTTTTTTATTTTCATGATATAGTCATTTTTATTCTCCTTTATATATATTTTATATTTCAAATACCTCTTCATGATTGTCTGCATATGATATGTACGACTGTGTTTTGTATCATTGGGAGATATAAATACTATAGCTATGATATTAATTGCAGTGAAAAATATTATTTTAAAGAAATGGATAGAAGAAACCCCACCTTGGTGCCATGTCATAACGGTGATCGCAAAACAGTGATCGCCATTACAGCGAGTGTACATCATCAAAAAGCAAATCGGTGATGTACACTTATCGGTGACACGGCATCCGGCAACCAAAACAAGCATTTATGTGGGGGGGCACCCCTCTGATTTTAGATTACAACTTTGCCCCCTGCACCTCCCTGATTTTAGATTAACAATTCCGGGGGGGGTGCATGTTGGGGAGGGTGAAACAGTCCCAGAACATTAAAGTGCAAGCTAAAAAGAAATATACTCCTCCCCAGCCCCAAACCCTATATCTGCTGCACCAAAGCTAGCCACCCTCACCACCACACCACATGGCTAGCTCGGCAGCAGTATGTCATACTGCCCCACACAAACCCTCTTCCCTATCCCTCCCCTTCTGGTCGTTGTCCTACACTACCAGTAACCCTCCCTTGCTCATCCCTACCCTCGCTGTACCTTTTCCTCACTACCTTTACAAGGAAGCTCAAGTGTCAAGCACTGCAAATGAGTTGCTATTAATGCAGTTGCTCATTTGCAGTCACCAATATCACTGGATACCATGATAGAAAGAAAAGCTTTGAAAAAAATGGGGAAACCTATTGGCATAAAGTACTGTACATCAGTCAGTTAATAAAAAGACAATACGTTGTATATTTTGTGTCTGTCAAGTACTTATCTAAATGATAATCTTTTCCCTCTAAACCATCTTCTCTTTCTAATCCATCTTCCTTCATTCTTCTTAATCTTTATTCTTTTAACTCATTTATCATTAGTTTTAGATTTTATAAGATTCCTCAGTAAAATAATAGAGACTACATGAATGTACCTAATTAGCTGTATTAAGGGGAATTATTTAGAATGATATTAAATGATTAAGTGCATTGTTAAAGTATTGTGACAATAGATATTTTAGGATTTTTTTCATATATTTATCATAAGAAGTATCTGTTTGAGTTTTAGATCTGTATTAGAACCCTTATGTGTTTATATTTATGTTTATGAAGATTTTTTTGTATTGTTTGTGTATGACTACTGACAAAATTCAGTAAAAAATTTATATGAGAGATGACTGTGTATTTTTTTTAATTATTATTTCTGTTTTTCTCCTAGCTGTCCCCGGTCCAGGTGCCATCTCCCAAGCCTCAGCATCAACCCTCCTTGTGGACTTACTGGTTGGTTACTCACCACTTGCTCAGAACCATGTCAGGTGGTTGCCTGCCACGTAGGTTCATGTGGGGCCTGCAGGAGTTGTTGAGCAAGCCTGGGTGCTTTTCTCCATTTCCCCCCACCAGGAGCAGCATATGATGCAACTGCATGTATGTTTTTTTTTTTAAGTATGCTTTTTGACACTGGCAGCTGCTACCCCATCATTTCCCCCACCTCCGCAGATGGACCCCGGGATCACCCGCCACAGTGCTCCCTGAATTACCCCCAGGGTGGAGCCTCTGGAGCCCCTTCTGAATTAAGCGCCATCGGATCTAGCTCTTGGGTGCGACAGACACTTATAACCACCATGGGATAGGGACATCATTGGTCTTGCTGGGGAGGATTTTCTTAGTGTTTTTCGGGGGGGGGGGTTAGTGGATGCCATGGCATAACCATGCCATGCACCTGACACATCCTTCCAGACAGCACTAGTTTGGTGCTCTGGTGTGGCCCAGGATCACTAGGAAACTACTGGACCAGAATCACTCTACTGCCCTCGCCCCCCTTAGAGGTGGAGAGTGTGCTATCACTGCTTAATCCACCCCCACCGCGGCCGACCCTCAGCGACCAGAGTCTGTTCCTGAACCTGGGTTGCCCACACAGCAGCAATAAATCTTTCTGCTGCACCGGCAGGCTGGCTGCATGCATGCATCTTGACACACATGCGGGTTGCATCATCATGCCTTCTGCCCATATCTGCTTTTTCCGCTGTGCTGCTGCTAAGCCTCTGCTAGCTAGCAGGCAAGTGGTGGGACACAGTGTTCCCCCCACCCCAAGGAAGGAGAGATGTCCTTGGGACACTCAATCCTCCCACCCCAGCTGTCCCCCAAGCAACCCTGGTCCATTCCTGAACCCGGATCACTGGCATGCTGATTGTGTTTTTTTTTTTAAGTTCACTGCCTGATTGGCATATATTTAAATGACAATAAAAATGTATATTGTAAAAAAATAGTTTTCATGAATTTTTATTTATTTAAAAGGTTTGCCAGGAAGGGCGTACTGAACTGGTACCATTACAAACTCATTTCCAAATGCATCCTTGGGGAAAGAGGAGGGGTGGCAATACAATGCAATAATCATGATGGTATTGGATAATGTGCAATATGAAACAGAACAGGGGCCACTTGGTTGGTCATGTCAGACTAACTTAATTCACTGGGTTTTTTTTTACATGAAAGATTTTATTGGAAATTTCCATTTCATCACTGGAAACATTTGGCCACACAACTTCATAGTTTCAACATTTCAATCAATCAATCAATCACTTTATTTAACCAGGCATATACACCATTGAGCAAGCTCATTTTCAAGGTGGTCCTGGGCAATAATACAATGTAGTTTAGTACAAGGAAAAATACAGATGAGTTAAGGTGGTACCAAAAGAAAAAAAAAAATGTAGAAACCATTGTACAATAGTAAGTTGGAAATCAGAACAAGCATACTCCAATAGGGTAGTACAAAAATGTAATACATATACAGGTGAACCACAGAAGGCCAATATTAAGTGCCTGTCAAATATGGTGAACACACATAATTCGGAGCAAAAGATATGTAGGAAGTAGGGGAGCAAGAATCCTAGTCACTCTAAGGACAATAGTAAGGTAGAGATGGTAAGAATGGGGGAGGGAGAGCAGCGAAGAGAAACTAGGTATGATAGAGATAGCTGAGTGGAATAATTTATTTATTTTTTATTTATCAAGTCTAGGATTACAAATACCTTTGAGCCATGGCTCTTTTACAAAGGTTCCATGTCAGAGAAATACAAATTATGGTGAACATCAAGACAGGCATTACAACAGTGTGGACATTAAATAAGAAGGCCAGAATGAATTAAGAGAGCAAGGCAACCTTAATAAGGAGGAATCTTAATCGAAAATTAGCTGCAAAATTTGTAAGAGGAGCATGATGTAGATTGATCAGTGTCTACGAAAATAGTTGCAGGCTTCCGACGACAGTATGGTTAATGAAGCTTTAAATGAGAATATGCCTGGGAGTGAGATGAGTTTTAGGGAGTTTTGCATGGTATTCCATAATGACGGGAGTGAGAAGTTGATGGCAGCCGCCCCATATGCCGTGTTCACTTTAGGAAACTGGAAGCAGAGTAAAGAGAAACATCTCAAGCCATGCGATCCCTTGGCCCATGTGAAGAGACTTGAGATGTAAGTAGGCAGATTATTGGATAGTGCTCTATGAAGCCAAAGTAGGGCATTTCTTTTTCTCCTAGCTGAGAGTGAAGGCCACCCTGATTCCTGGTACAGTAGGCAGTGGTGAGTGCAAAGAGATAGATTGAAGATGAATCTTAGGGCCCTGTGGTAGAGCGTGTCAAGTTTGTTGAGCACTGCTACAGGGCAATGCATGTAGAGAAAGTCGGTGTAGTCCAATAGGGGTAAGAATGTTGTTTGTACTAGCCTCTTTCTGGCTTCTGGGGTAAGCAGATGTTTAATACAATAAAATAAGCCTAGCCGCTGTCTTAATTTCTTCAAGACTTCATTCAGATGGTGTAGAAAGTTAAGCTTATTATCCAGCCAGAACCCAAGATATTTAAAGGTTTCAACTATTTCAAGGGATTCTAGTAGTGTTAGGATCTGGGGTGTGTGCGATGGTCCGGGGGCTAGCTTTGGGGAGAGGATTGTAGCTTTTGTCTTTTTGGCATTGAGGAGCAATTTGTGTCTGATGAGATTATGTTGGAGGGTGATAAAATCTTGCTGTAAACTCTTATGGGCCATATCCAAGGAGGAATTTATGGTATATAGTACGGTGTCGTCTGCAAATAGATGGACATTAACTGAGTGGAGATGTGAATCCAGGTTATTGATGTAGATAGCAAAGAGGATTGGGCCTAGTATAGAGCCTTGGGGAACACCTCTTAGAAGCATTTTTTGAGGAGACAGATCACCTGCAGCTTTGACCTGTTGTAATCTGTTGGTAAGGTAGTTGGAGAACCATTTGATTGCTGAACTATCGAGTCCAATATTGCTCAAGGCTACGAGCAAAATGTTGTGATCCACAGTGTCGAAGGCCTTACTAAGATCAAGAAAAAGAGCAAACACATATTTTTTAGAATCTAGTGCGATTTGCCAGTCTGAAATTACCTTCGCAAGTGCAGTTACAGTGCTGTGTTTGACTCTGAATCCGGATTGTGAATACAAGTGTTCTCTGATTTGGACATTGACAATTTTTTTCAAGGAGTTTTGACAGGACAGATAGTATAGATATGGGCCGATAGTTGTTCAGGTCGCATGGATCCCCGGATTTGAATAATGGTAGAATGTAGGCAGTTTTCCATAGTAGAGGAAGATCTCCTTGTTTCAACGAAATGTTGAATAAATGGGTGATGGGGGCAGTCAAACAATGATGGCAGAGTCTTAGGAAGTATGGCTCGATATTGTCTGCACCTGCACTCTTTTTAGTACCCAGTGATAGTAGCAGGTCCTCTACTTGTTTAAAAGTAACTGTGTGGAAGCTGAATTTAGCAGGAAAAGGTAGGGTAGGGGGCCGGTTAGCGTTAGGATCGGTAGCAGGGTGATCTGGTGGAAGGATTTTGTTGATAGAAGAGGTGTCGAATGCTAGTCCAGCGGTGGTAAAGTGTTCATTTAGCTGCTGCAATATATCGGCTCTGTCTGTGTAGGTGGATCCAGCGGCCAAAATTTTGGCTGGGAATGATGTGCCAGTAGTACAACCTTCAACCTCTCTAAGGATGTTCCAACATTTGGCAGAGTTGTTTTTGTTGTCTTCTAGTTCTGCTTGAAAGTATTTAGCTTTTTTCAATCTAATTAGCTTAGTACAGGCATTTCTAGAGGTGCGGAATGCTACCCAGTCTGCCTCCACATGAGATTTCCTTGCTCTTTTCCACCAATAGTCCCTGTCCCTGATCACTTTCTTCAATATGGTAGAAAGCCAACCAGGTGGTCTTTTTTTAGACTTGATCAACCTTAATGGGGCATGTTTGTCTAGTAGGCCCAACAGGAGGTTGTGAAAGATATTAAATGCCATGCTAAGGGAGCGAGCTAAATAGAAATTCTGCCATCTGATATTACTTAGATCTTTCAGAAAATTGTTTTGGGAGAACTTTTTCATGTTTCTTACAAAATTAAATTTGGAGGTTGATTTTGTTTGTAGGGGGCGTCTGACGCAGGCAATAGCACAATGGTCGCTTACATCATTGCAGAATACTCTGACATGAGTAAAGTTGTGAGGCTTATTTACAAGCATAAGGTCCAGGAGAGAGCTTTGTTCCGGGTATTTTCTGTTCGGTCTGGTGAATGCAGGAGTTATTTGTACCAAACCAACTGCATCAGCAAGATCCTTCAATTTCTTGGAGTTGTCGTTGTTCCAATTCAGGTTAAAATCTCCCTGTAGGATACATTCCAAGTTAGATAACTAGATTCAATTTTGGAGATGAGGTAATAGGGCCAAGCCCCCCAGATGGGGGTCTGTAGCAGGCTGCAATGAGGAGTGATTTCTCATTGGAGAGTGATAGTTTTAGAGCCAGGCATTCAAATTCTTTGGGCTTTGAGGTACTGTCAATGACCGTGGTTATAAATTTGTTCTTGGCATATATTATGACCCCTCCTCCCCTAGTTGGCCTATCACAGTGGAAGGCATTGTATCCCGGGATATTGATATCTTTGTTTGGGGTGGATGACTTAAGCCAGGATTCAGTTATCATGAGGAAATCGGGACTTGCATGAAGAGCCCAGGCCTGTAGGCGGTCCAGTTTCTTTGGCAAACTACAAGCATTAATATGGAGAAAGCTAAGACCTTTATATTGAGGGAGGTCCACTGGAGTTTCTAGGAGGATGGGTGGACCTGGGTTTACTTCCACGCTTCCGGAGCAGAATAGAAGGAGTAGCAGTAATTTTTTAAGGTGCTGGCTTAGTCTGCTAAGTAGTCTTTTGTTGCCTTGTCTTGTGGAGATTGGTTTAGTGATGGTTGTTATTTGGGAGTTGTTGCGGTTTAAGGAAGATAATGCATAGGTAATTGCTATGACCGATGACATTAGAGGCGTACATACAAGGTCTCTAGACATTGCTTGGCATGAGTAGGAGCATAGCAGGGAAGAAGATGTCCCTGATCTGGTATGTCATTGATTATTGGAAAAGGGCATATCATGGTTAATGTCAAAGGTGAATTTTTGACTAGGGCAGAGCGTAGGAGCCTGCTTTCTGACAAGTGCAAAAATTAGAAGTAACAGACAACTACGCAAAGGGTATTAGTAAATTTCATTTTCATTAGTGTTTTGCCACGTGATGCTGGTAATTATGAGTGGGCTTGGCAGACCAATTTGGAGCTTCTTTAAAAAGGCAGAGCCCTCAAGAAATGGAGGCAGGCGTGGCTGATCTTGAAACAACCAATTAGCAGATAGGGGGCTGGCCAAGCTCTTGGAGAATGACCATTTAATAGAGGTAGGGGCGGGTGGTGTGGGAAGAAATTTAAAACACAAGCGTAAGGTGCCCAGGGCAGGGAGCAGGTATCAGAAAAACCTTTAAAAGTGGTGAGACTGAGCAGCCAATAGCAGGCAGAGCCGTAAGGGCAGCAGGCCAATCCCAGGATATCTCGGAGGTTTGCTGGCCAATCGGGCTCCATAATGTCTCCTGAGCGAGAAGCGAGTGATACCCAATACAAAGGCTCTTCAGCGGGCAGTTGGTGAGAGTGCAGCCGGCTGACTTCTCCAACTGCGGCCGCCGGGAGAAGGAAAGGCGGTAGCCCGGTCAGGGGCTCTCGAGCTAGAGAAAGATACAGAGTAGGCAGGTTAGATATAGGCAGGCTGGACAAAGCAAGCAAGGACAGACAAAGTAGATATATCAGGGGGCAGGGGTGTGATTCAGTAGGGAGATAGACAAAGGCTAGAGGGGATGGGGGAGTAGAAAGGAGCAGACGCTGTAATTTAGGTTGCCGCTGTTTTGCCCAGGTCAGGAGTAAAGATTTAAATAAAGTAATGCATGAATGGTAGAGCGAGGGAGGTGAAAACAGTTAAAGTCTAAGGAGTAGATTTTTGCAGTTTCAGGAAAGAGAAAGGCAGTTAGGTTCAGGTCATCAGAAAAAACATCTCATTTTTAGCACATCAGCAATTAACTTTCACAATTGTACATTACAGAGCAATCACTTTTAAAGGCTAGCAACACAAGTTTGAAATTTAAAACACAAGCGTAAGGCACCCAGGGCAGGGAGCAGGTATCAGAAAAGCCATTAAAAGCGGTGAGACTGAGCAGCCAATAGCAGGTAGAGCCGTAAGGGCAGCAGGCCAATCCCAGGAGATCTCGGCATCTCGGCATTTGTGGCATGAACCATGGTATGGTTACATCTGTATACAAGGAGAATGCACGGCAAGTACTATAAACTAGTACAGAAGTAGATAAAAGCTGGACTTGTCTGCTAAGAATCTAGAGAATAACCATATATGAATTCATAAGGTCAGCAGACTCCTGAGTATGTTTAGGATTGATTAAGACTGAGCAGTATGTGGTGCTTGTGCATCTGTGAGCTTCGGCTTACACTCTGCCTGCCCCTGCTATGGGACTACCACCCTGTCGGAGTGTCACATGGACCTGGCACCCTGAGGGGTTCCAACCCCTTAATGTTTCACAGGGATAGGGTCCCAGGACCAAAGTTACCTTAGAGAAGAAGACCCAAAAGCACAATGGAAAACAGATAGGCACATTCTTCCCAAGGAGAGAAACGTAGCCAGACTGAAACCTGGTCCTGGGACACCACCAACCAACTCCAGCTCCTGCAGAAACTACCTAACATTTATGATCTTTGGCATGCAGGAGAGGAAATAAAACCTGAGAAAGGAGGAAACCTCTGGTGTTCCAAGGCCTTGGTCTTCTTCCCTCCAGGCTAGAGTTATAATTAGTGACAACTTGTCCACTGCAATTTAGAAACCCCAGTTCAGGGGAAGGATTTTTAGAGGAAGGGCTCATACTCTATCCCTCTAATAGGAATGCCGTGAGGGTGCCGCAAGCCAATCTCTGCAGCTGAAGAAGTTTCACCACGAAAGAGGCCCAACCCCAAGGCAGAAAGAAGGAGAGCAATGACCACTGAAAGGCACTCACCTTGCCTCAGCTGAGGGGAGGTCTAGAGGAAAAGCAGAACCCTTGAGGGGCAAGGCATGGAGCTGAGCCCTTGAGGGGCAGAGGTTTTAGTAGCTGTATGAGCTTCAGCCTTGAGGGGCAGAGAAAGAGAAGTAGGTGGAGATCAGGTGAACCTTAGCCAGCTGTAGGGAGGAATACCTTTCAAAGGTGCTGCCAAGGTGGTTTGCACAGCCAAAGGAGCCCCTGAGGACTTAGAGGCACATCCCCTTTGGTAGCTGAAATCTAAAATAGTACATCAAGAGGTGTCACCAAGTAGATCTGCATGACTATAGTTTCCCACTGAATGCAGGACATTCTCCCCTGAAGGGCAAAAAGAGAAAGACCCCCCCCCCCAAGTTGAGAGACCCAACTTCAAGATAGAGACCTCTCAGGAGCAGAGCAAGACCACTGGTCCACAGGGCAGGTGAGCCTTGGGAGCCATGCTATGCTCATGGCTGGCATGCATCCAAGTGCAGTAGAATAAACTTGGATGAAGACTTATGACTTGTGCCTGGGATTAAATAGGAGGCTGATGGTGGAGCCTGACACCTGCATAGCACACATGTGTACGGGAGTACACACAGTGTAGGAATGGTTAGGCAAGGCTTAATGACTGAGTGAAGATATGGTATGCTGACTGAAATCTGTGACTGAGACAGAATGATGGTTCAACAAAAAATGGTAGTGGATGCACACTAACCAATTCCATAGGGAAATGGCCGATAAAAACTGCACTCTCTAGTCTAAAGCAAAACATGAGCTGACTAATTTCTCACTGAAATGCAGAAGCAGGGTCACTGCTGAGTTGTACAAGTTGAACCAGGAAGGAACAAGGTGGCAGAATGACGGCTTCAGGAGCTGCTGATCAACGCATACTTAAATGCCGGCCAAAGGAGACCTTGCAGAGTTGAAGTGGGGATAAGGCACAGGTTTGCCATAACAGAGAAATTCAGAACTGTGATGGTGGGCACTAGGACCCAGAAGGAAGTGTCCAGTAAGTGGTGGACAGAAGGCAGTATGGCTGGAGCATGACCATACACAGAAATGATGTGGTTTCAGGCATGAAAGTAATGTCAGGAGCCCCAGCAACAGAAGGGCTGCAGCAGGCTCAAAAGGCCCATGAGGAGACCAACAGAAGCAACCCAGATGGCCGCACACTCAGCAGCAGGAGGACGCCTGGAGGCAGGGCGTGGCTGCAAGATATGGATCCCCAGAAGGGAACAGAGCAGCCGCATGGAAGCCAACAAAAAATTCTGAGTGTGTGGGTGATGCGTTGACATTCATGGTTTTAACTGCATGGAGGGGTGGAAGACATGTGTTGCCCATTGCCCCTCCAAACTGCAGGCCAAGCCTTATGATTATAGGATTATATTAATTAATACCCATACAGCAGTGTAACAGGAGTAACCTGAGAAACAGAGCTGTAACAGTACAGTACAGAACAGTACTGTAACGGTGCTAACCTGCTGCTGGCTCGAAGGAACACATGAGGTCCACACCATTCATGTCCAATAGTAGCTAACTTCCAGAGCCGGGGTCCTGTGTCAAGTTGTGTCTGACTGATCTGCGCTGATAGCTGGATTATTCAGTTTTGGGATGGGCAATGAGCACAAGTGGAAAGTCAGAAAAGGTTCCCACTTCCTAGTGAGGATCCCCATCTTGCCTCCCCAGGAAAAAACAGAAAGCTATTCAAATAAGGCCAGCCTGGAGAGGGAGGAATGCCAACTGAGTAACAAGAGAAAGCCAGATAGCCTCCCTTGCATCAATATGAACCTTCTGGCTTCCATTAGTGCTGCAAAAAGCCAGCTTTCAAGGGGTTTCGTCATTACCACACTTGGGAGGTAATGCCCAGCAGAACTAGTTCTAGGGAGTGTGGAATAGGGAGGCCAAGGGTTGTTGAGAAATCCTGTAAAACTCCCTTCCAAAAGGCATCGAGTCTGGGGCAAGTACAGAAAACATGAAGTAAGCCAGCTTCCCTGGCATTAAATCATCAGCACTGAGAATAAGGAAGTGTGCCAATGGTCTGCAGCGCTTTGGGGATCCTATACCACCTGTGAAGACTTTTAGCTTGAATTAGCTTATGTTTGGTATCTCTACAGACGTGGTATGCCATGGTAAGCCCTGCTTCCCACTGGTTCTGCAGGGAAGGGGTGGCCTAACTCCTGTTCCCATTTCACCTTACTGCCCTTCAGGATTAGCACTTGTTCATTCCTGACATAGAAACATAGAAACGGATGGCAGAAAAGGACCTCCAGGCCCACCGAGTCTGCTCAAATTTGCTGCCTACATGTTAACTATAGACCCTAGTGATCCCAAGTAATTTACACACCCTTCCCCCTCTCTGTAATTCCCCTGTGCTTATCCCATGCAGCTTTGAATCCTGTCACAGTCTTGACCCCCACTACCTCCTCAGGGAGGCCATTCCAACCGTCCACCACCTTTCTGTGAAGTAAAATTTGCTAATGTTTCCCTTGAATCTACCCCCTTCTAGCTTCATGTCATGATTCCTCTGTTTTTTTTTTTTTCATTCACATTTTTCCTCCTCTGACCCCTGACAGAGGCTTCGGCCCTCTGAGGAAGGACTCTCTCTCGGGTCCCGTTGCTCCCGCACTCTTGACCCTGGAGGTTCCTCCATGGCTTGCCCCCCCCATGGCAGGGCCAGGAAGGTGGCGCCCCCTCCCTGGAGACCCAATCCAGAATTCGGCGTTGGCCCTCGAGTGTGGCAGACCATCATGGAGCTCTGCCAGGCTCTGTTTCCTCCTTTTTCTCCCATCTCCCCTCCCTACTGATGTTACCACATTGGAGCGTGCCTCCCGACCCGTATCACCCTCCAGACACCACCAGAGGGTGATCAGCAGGCAGGACAACATGGCACCCTCTCCTCGAGAGAGGACAGCAGTCCTCCGGATGCTCAATCCTCTCTCTCCCTGCCGACCCCTAGCGGCTTGAGTGTGTTCCCGAACCCAGGTCGCTGGCTTGGTGTGAGGTGTAGCAACCAGTGCCTCAACCTCCAGCACCACTATGATGGAAATTCCTCATTTTTGAGTGTCTTTGAGTGACCATAAAGTAAATTTTCCCAGCCAGCCCCTTGGCCATAGAGGAGCTTGCAAATTTCTTCAGCCATGTCCAGGTGAAGGGAGGGGTGTTAAATTCCCTACCCGCACTGTAGGGTTGCCCTGATCTGGAGGCATTTCCAAAAGTCAGGACAAACAAAACACTGGCACCAGTCCCCACCCAATAATATACTTTTATTGTGCAGAAAAAGCAAAGTGCATAAAGTGCCAAGGAAAACAGGGTACCCTCGCATATATAACAGTGGCAGCACAGAAGAGAGGCCAAGCTAGGAACCCCTGACCGGTTTTGTCTGGAGGATTCATCAGAGGGACAGTTCCAAAGACTGCTACTGTGTGCATTTAAACAGTAACTCGAGACAGTAGAAAGTGCAAGGTGCAAGTGCAGTATTAGTAGCTTAAATTATTAACATAAGGTGAAACTGATAAAAGGACTAAAGCCAGCTGCAGACAGTTATACTATTCAATATTAATCAAATAATTCATAGTGCTAAATTAATTATGGACGTTCTGCTTCCAGGCTGAATCTGAAGCCGGCTTCAGATACATCTCATTAGCTTATGGGAGGAAAGAAGAAAAAAACAAGAATGTTAGCAACATGCACAAAGCTCAGTTTCATTAATGGAAGCATTTTCATGTCATTTTCACAAAAGGTGCATATTCATTCCTCTCCTGGAGTCTTGGCATATGGAGCGCCCTCAACTGTACTATCCACAGAGCTTCTTTCCTAAGGGTCAGATTTTCTAAATATCAACCTCTTTTACCCACACGTACCCTTCCTGTCCTACAAAATTTAAACAAGCATTTGTCAATGCCGAATGTTTGCTTGCTGGCATTAGCATTGGAAGTGCAGGAGTTAGCCAGATGCATAATAGGAACGTCAGTGAAGTATTGAACTGACGCCAACCCCACCCCCACCCTGCCAAGATGGACAGGCATTGGGGTGTGCCTTTGGGTCATCGCTCATAATGCTCACACCATTTCACCTCACCCTACCCTGCAGACACCGACAAATGTCGAGGTGTGCCTTGGGGTCTTCGGGCTTTACACTCACCCCATTCCATAAGGAAATATTCTGAAATGGGTGCAGTATAGGAGAATGGGGTGAACTTTGGGGCCAAAGAGTCCAAGGCACACCTCGATACCTGTCACTGGCTGCAGGGTGGAGGTGGGGGTGGAATGGTGTGAGCATTACTGTCGACAATCCCAAGTCACACCCCTGACGCTTGTCAGTCCCTACAGGGTAAGGCATTAAGGTCAGAAACCCTAATGCCACAGGAATTTCTTGGAATTTTCACTCCAAGTTTTCAACATGGGCTTTTTGTGACCTCTCCACATGAACAGTGGCACTGTAATTTTGTTACTCGCCCATTGTGCGCCACAGGTGTAAAAACATGTTTCAGGCAGGATGTGAAAAATGACAGCTGTACAGTTCATCAGGTGGCATGCAAAAATGGCAATGTTGAAAATCTGGAGTAAAAGTATAAAAATTTGGCGAAATTACGAGCATGCGTAGAAACTGCACAATGCATGCTGGTAACGCAGTCATTTTTTTTTAAATGTTTTCACCAAATTTGCAACATGTGTTTTTTGGGAGATCTCCTTATGAATGCTGTCACTGTGATTTTCTTAATCTGTCCTGAACATTGATTTCCCACAGCGACTGCGCCGTTGTGCACCAGATGTGCGAAAACACATTTTGGGCAGGATGTGAAAAATGACAGCTATACTGTTCATAAGGAGGTGTGGAAAAATGGCAATTTTGAAAATCTGGAGTGAGAATATAAAAAATTCTCGACGTTACGAGTGTGCGTGGGAACTGCGCAATGCACGTTCGTGACACAGTAATTTTTGGGAATTATTTCACCAAATTTGCAACATAGGCATTTTGGGAGCCCACCTCATGAACAGTGACACTGTCCTTTCCTTAATCAGTCCCAAAAGATGATTCCGCGCAGTGACTGCGAAATCACCTTTTTGGGACAGAATAACAAAATGACAGTGACTGAGTTCATGAGGTGGGGTCCCAAGAACCCCATGTTGAAAATTTGGAGCCTAAAGTCACAAAAATCCCTGGCCCAGTGGCGCTGAGGGATGAGGCGCTGGACGCCGCACTTCGAGCCACGCCGGCGACCTGCATTCCGGTAAGAGAGCAGGCCACCGGGAGTCGGCAGGGAGGAGATGGATCATGCATCTGATGGACAGCTCTCCATCTTCGGATCTTCGGGGGGATGATATGAGGTCGGCGCATGTCTGACCCCTGACGGAGGCTGGGGCTTGGCGCTACACTGCTGCAAGTAAGGGGTATGGCAGCTCAGCAGATGCTTGGCGGGGATGCATGTGGGTGCATGCAGGTGCCCACTGCTGGTGTCATTGCATGCTGAATGTCCGTAGGGAGAAAAACAAGGAGGAAAAAGACCCTGGTGGCTGGTCATGGTGGCTTGATGGCTATCCCTCATCACTTCATCTCCGGAGGTAACACCCCGATCTAAATTCTGTTCGGCGGGTGAGTAGGGGGGCTCTCCACAGCCCCGCCATGGGGGGGGGAGTAAGCTGTGGGAGGTGCAGGGGTGAGGGCCTGAAGGAGCAAAGCATGGGGATGGCAGCCAGATGAAGAGCTGACCAGGGCCAGGAAGGGGAGAAAGATACAGCAAAAATTAAAAAGAAAAGTCTCAAAATGGCTGAGATATCCACCTAAGTCGACCCCCCCCCCATTGATTCCATTATACAGCTTACCATGATTTTCTTCCGTTTGTGGTTGGCTTTTGAAGAGTTCAGATGTCTCCCGCTCCACCAAAGAATGTTGCGCCGGGCTCTGGAGGCAAGTATTGGGTGAGGGCGGTACGGGGAGGTAGGGTGCATAGAGGGTGGGTGCAGGTTGGAGGAGGGAGGCGTCATGACCATGAGGGACCATTTTCTGTTTTATGGGGGGGGGGAACAGAACGTCATGAGAAGGTTTTTTTTTTACAGGTTTGCTAAATACATTTGGGCACATGGGTGGGCTCCCAGTGTGCCACCTGTGTTTTTTTGGCAGGGGGGACTGAAGCCGAAGGGGAGTGGGCACCCCTTCAGCAAAGACAACGTGTTTGGGGGGGCATGATGCCGAAGGGGATTGGGCATCCCCCTCAGCAGACAAATAAAACAAGGGGGATATTATGCCGATGGGGACTGGGCACCTCCATCGGCAAACGAACTGCCGACAGAAAGATTGGGCATGCCCGATGTCAACTTTCTAGGGACTGTGAGAGGTGGACGGTGGGAGCCACCACCATGTTTATTGAAATGTTTCACCAGGAATGGCACGTAATGGAGGCGTGTCAGATCTGCTGCTGCAATGACGAGCCTGTCTCTCACTGCAGCGGTGGATTTCTTTCAAGTTGGAGGCATGTTTCTCAACTGCTGTCATAGACAGCCTGCTCATTCACTGGTGCCACATAGACAAGCCCAAAAAAGCAGTGGTGGCATTGGCCACAACACAGCTGCACCTCCATAACCTGCTACTCCAGCAAGCTGCCACAAAATGTTTCTTGCGCATGCGTGCAAGCAAACATAAAAGCGTGGTTATCAGGGTCTTGTAAGTTAACATGGGCAGATAAAGCATTGTTCCAGTCACACTTAGAAATGGGCCATACGTGCTCCCCACACCTCTCAACTGCTATGAATTCCGCATAGCGCTATGATTTTCACACTCAAATTTACCCTTGCTCCTCATAGGTGTACTGATGTTCTTCATAATGTTAGAGCTATTTTGGGACACACAAACTATTAAATCATTGAACTAAGTTGATAGGAACATTCCTTATCACTAACTATATGGGGTCCACTATCTGTAGACATAATATTGTTTAAAGTAAGAAAGTGCTACACATTCTGGCTCTTTGCTATGATTTTTGAAGTCCAGTGCTATGATTTTTAATGCTATGACGTTGAGAGGTATGGTGCTCCCCAATTCTCATCTTGAAGTGGCGTGACGTTTTCCCCAGATACAAAGACCCACAGTTACAAACTGCCAAATACACAATGTTGCAAGTACTGCACATAATAAAACTTACCTTGAAACGTTTCTTGGCATTAACTGTTGTAAAATGTGTAGTTTTTAACAGGTTTAGGCAGAAGCTACAGCAGGCACATTGGAAAGTACCCCAAGGCAATTTTGGTAACCACATAGTGGCTACTGAGGACCTATCTGTTGGTTGCAAGATGTATACAAGCTTATCCCCCAAACCTCACAAACTGAGGTTGTCACAGTGTTAGTAATATTATTTCTGACATGCACACTTTGTCTGCAGAAGGTGGTCACAAAATTAAACTATGGCTGAGCCTGTGTAGTTTTAGGGGTATTAGTTCTTCCCTGCAAAATAGTGGCCTTGTTCTTACTCCTAGCTAGGTCCGTTGCCTCCCGGATCATATCCACCCTGTATTCCCTAGCCCTGAAATGGACATGCAGCTCAGCACTGTGTATTTCAGCATCAGCATCAATGCTACAGTTGTGACGTACCCGAGGGAATTGGGATCTTGGTATATTATTGATGGTGTGTCTAGGGTGGCAACTGGAAAAGTAGAACAGAGTGCTCCTATCAGTATCTTTACCAAACAGATCAGTGCCAACTGTACCATCTGGTAATGTACTAATGGTCAGATCCACGAATGTAAGCCTTGTTAGATCCGTCTGGATGGTAAACCAGAAATTGAGTTTCAGGTTCCAGGGTACTGAGACCAGCACTGGAGCAGGAGGGTTATGTTAGGTAGCCATTGCGTTACCTCCTGCACAGAGACATGACTTAAATAGAGGGGGGGCTACCAGCGAGACCAGGAGTGGGGGCACCCAGAAGGAAAGGGTTCAGTAAACAAGTGAAGGATGAAATGTAGGCAGAAAGATCAGTGAAGTGGTCACTGATGGCCTTAGCAGTTGTGACAGAATTATTACAGCTGACACTGTTGATAAGAAGGTTATTCACAGAGAGACTAAAAGAACCTCCCACAAGACCCTTAATATTTGTCCAAAAACAACAAGGGTTAGAGGCAGCAGGCAAGAGTGAACCTTTACAGTTGCTACTTTTAGCTGGGAAAATGTCCTTTTTCCAAAGGTTTCTAAACTTCCTATATTCCAACAAGAAAAATGTATATTTTTTCCAGTTGCTGCCAATAGGTACTAGTTATTGGTTTAATGCAGCAACAGCTGCAGTTGAAGTTTACAATAGTCAGCTGACTTGTAGAAAAATCAATTACTCAATTGATGTGTGCCAAGATGAGAGCATTATGTAGTGTAGACTTCAGAAGTCATGACAAAAAAAAAAGTAAAAGATTCATATTTTGACTTAATGCACCAGCTACAGAATATGTGGTACAAAAAGAAAGTGGGCAGTGACTGCACTAGGTTTCTAAAGTGTCAAGGGAAATTGTGATATATCATGTCATGCCAAGGGATATGTCATGGGATATCATCACGTCTCAGGTGCATGAGACCCTCATCACTTGGCCTTGTGCCTTACATGAGCCCACACTATTTGTGTATTATTACTTAATGGCACATTTTTGTTCTTTTAGTGTTTGAGGGCTTGCACAAGATACTGCAGACAGAAGTGACCCTTTTGAAGTAGGTCGCAGCTGTATGGTTTGACACTTCCAAGCTAAACTATGTTATCAGCAGCTGTCCTGGAACACAGTTTATTATGTACTGCATACTAACAATACATAATTCACCCTGGTATTGGTGAGTGATTGATTCATTAAGCCATGAACTCCTATTAATTTTGATAAAACCAAACAATAGAACTGGTGAATGAAACGAGAGAATCAACTCTATGCATTATGCTAGCAATAATACCTGACAGGTGGGGTGGTATTGGGCTATACCAGACCATCCCAGGGGCATTATGAGGCCAGATGTTGCATGCAGAATGCCTTGTAGCCCCTGAAAGGTCCAGTATAGCCTATACTGCCCACCCTGAAGGGTATTATTGCTCTTAGAAAGTGGGTTTGGGGTATTTTAGATTATTTAAAATACTTTAAAAAAAACATTGTAAGAAGTTAATAGAAAAAAAATAAAACCAATTTGTTTTTTATAAAGTAGTCCCTCCACTGCTGGCATTGGCAGTAGAGGGCGCTGTTGGTTTAACAGTGTTTGCCTCAATGAAGCAGTACATTTTCTTTATTTTTTATTCTGTCCTGTCCTCCCAGTCTAATTCTGATTTTATAAGACCATTTCTGTCCTGTCCTCCATGCCTGAGTACCAGTCCATTTTCAGTTTTGCAGCTGGGGATGAGAGCAGCAGGAGTTGTGTGACAGAGTGTCCTGTAGATGGAGATGTGCTGCTGGGTTTCAGCAGCACACAGAGAGGGCAGCTGGCTGAAGTATGGAGTTGCTTTGGAAGCATGACTGGGAGCACAAGAACAAGGGAGGTGGAGCAAGCTGGCACTAATATTGATACTAAACACGTAAATAATGACTTTCAGGTGATTTTAATGCCCACCTGCGAGCTGGGGTTGTGCATTAAATCTCCCTAAGTGAGGAGAAAAACATGGTGGCAGAAATATTCTAAAAACTGAGTTGGCACAGTGATTTGTTTTCTGTGAAAGGACAGGCTAGAATAGGGACTTGTTATTTCTTGATCTCTATTGGCACATACAGTAAATGTACCCCTTGGCAAGGGGTTCAGCCAATCAGAGGCCAGGAAATCTCCCTACCCATTTTCTATATTTTGTTAACAATATACTCGTGTTTTATTAATTATATGAATTGTGGGATATGTGTCTCAGGCTGGTATAAATGTGGACATTTTGTGATGGGAGAACATGCAATATGATCCACCAAGCATAATTATCAGATGATATGCCTGGTGAAACTATACGAGTATGGTGATTAATAATGTCTAGGATATATAGTACTGTAAATGCAATACTGAAAAATGTGGAGTAATTTGAAGAGCAAAACCTGCAACAGGGATTGTGGAATGTACTTAAACCAAACTGTTAAAGAAGTTTTTAAAATGTTCTGGGGTTCTGAAACAATCGGTGCAACATAAAACATAAGTATACGTTTGGAAGAAAGAGAAAGGGCAAACTTTATGTAAGTGTAAGGCCTGGGCCATTGGGAGTTCAACTTCTTCCTTACCACTACCTTTCGAGGGGACCGCCCTGGATTTTTGCAGTTGCTGGACAACTGGGTACATGTAAATAATGACATGATGGCTCCACCTGGGGTCATTGGTGAGTGCCAAAGAAAAACAAGAAAGAGGCTCTACTCCTGTTGTAGTTGACTTATTTGTTTAATATTCCACCTCTACAGCTTTCAATGTTTCATGGCAAACCACTTCATCAGGGTTACAGTGATACTGAATACTGATTCTTGTATCTTTTCAGAGACAAAATTTATCCCAGTACATTCCTTACAGTAAGTCTCGGCTTGCTCTGCTCAGTCCCTCTGTTCGCCCTTCACAAGGTTTCTGCAATATATCCCCTTAGTCCTTTCACAATAATTCTGGCATTTCACTGGGGATTGCAGCCCGCCCCTTGCACCTTAGAGAGTTGAGACTTATTATAAGGAATGTGCCAGAATAAATTTTGTCTCTGGAAAGCTACAAGCATCAGTGTGTGTAATCTGGATTCCTGATAAGCTGAGTTTGCCATGAGTCAAACATAAAGGGTAGGGTTACCGCCTGTCCTGATTTTTGCAGGACAGTCCTGATTTGGGCAGCTGTGTCCTGCAAAAAAACATGAAAAATACTACATGTCCTGACTTTATAGTAGAAAAAATATTTTCTAACTTTCCACTAAATGTTGCAGAAAACTATAATACCCTAACTAAAATACATTAAAATGATAAGAAACAACAGAAGCAACTAAGAAACTACAATATGTAGCCTTAATTCTGATTATATAGAGAAAACAAGTCAGTTGCATTGATCGAGGTTACATACTGTCCTGTAAAAAATCATGCTTCAGTAAGAAATGTCCCACTTTGGGCTTCTTAAAAGGTGGCAACCCTAATAGAGGTGGAATGCTAAATAAATAAGTCAACTACCACAAAAACAGCAGCGGAGCCTCTTTCTTGTTTATCCTTGTGATTTTTGGGACATTAAAAGTAGCAGCTTCTTCGGAATTAGCTTTTCATAGCCCTGAGAGGGCAGAGGGTATCCTGGAGATTCTCCTTCTTGTGTCATTGGTGAGTGCCCCAGGACACTCTCAAGCTTAGGAACAGGTGAGCTGATAACTCACATGAGTGGGTACCAGATGCTGAAACTCAAGGCTATTATCCCCCCAATAAACAATTTAGAACCCCCCCCCCACACACACACACATACATACAGGGCTACTTTACAAGCAATGACAGTGACTCAATAGCAATAGAGCTAAACAATGAGGAATTAAAATGCAAAAACAAACACATTTATTTAAAAGGGAAACGTTAGAAAAGAACAAGTGTAGGAATGGAAAGTTGAGATTAAGAGAATTTATACTCTGCAAATTATCCCAAATATTATAACTTTATTTTACTCAAGCAAGCCCACAGGGTCCTCCTCTCATCAGTCCACTTTTTCCAGGGCAGGTGCTCTAAATGTTTTTCCTTCCAAAGGCCTTATGAGAGCACATCATTTGTTGGACAGTGTACCTCACTAGGAAGCTATCATGAAGTTGGGGCCCGCTGTGGAGTTGGGGCCCACTGCCACGCATAGAAAATAACTATTGCACAAAGGTCAAATAACTTGAACAAAGAAAGAGCTCCTAATTGTAATCCCCTGAGAATTTTCATTTCATTTCATTTATTCTTTGTTAATCATGTAAGGACACTGGACCAATGGTCCTTTTTCATGCCTGTCCCGGACAAAAAACGTCACTACAAAAATCTCAAAAAGAGAGTACAAACAACAAACAAACATTACATAAAACATTTACTTACAGAATTCTGCAGTAAATACTATTTCAATTTCATCTTAAAATTCACAATAGAAGTTGACTGACGAATAAACATAGGTAACACATTCCAATAGTTAGGTGCGGCTACTGAAAATGCACATGATCCAATTTTAAGCTTGGATTTAACTACATTAAGTAAAATATAATCTGCTGATCATAAACTAGGTAATATAGACTGAGTCGAGATTAAACCATGCAATGGAAACAGAGACTTATAAAAAAGACATTTAAAAATAATACAACCCAAAGAATATTCCATCCTGGAAATGCGAGACATCCAACCTAAAGATAAGTACAGACTACAATGGTGAGTATGGACTGGAACTGCAAGAACAAATTTGCAAACTTTGTTATATACCACAGTTAAAGAGTGAAGTTCCTTCATTCCTATATTAAGATACAAATTAGACACAGTCAAAATGTGGAAGGAGTGATACAATTGCCACAGCTTTTCTAGTTTCCACTGTAAAGTAGGATTTAAATTTATACAGTAAACCATGTTTCTGATTAATGGTTTTAACAACAGATTGTATCTGAAGAGAGAAGGTTAGCCCTGGATCCAGTAAAATCCCTAGGGGTGGGATATTCAAACTGCGCCATTCATAGGCGCAAGCCCATGAGCTGCGCAAAATAGTTGCGCAAGGGTGTGTCCGGGGTGATATTCAAAGGAGTTGCGCTATTGAGTAACTCTTCTAGAATATCACCCCCAGCCACAACCACTGTGCATGGCGCAGTGGAACTTGTGCCACCACAAGTTGACAGAGTGGGAGCATTCAACTATGTGTGGCGAGTACCATTGCCTATCGCGCAAAATCACGATATTCAAAGGTGACATGCAAATGGGGCTATAATTCATGAAAGGCGCAGGAGGGCCATTTGCATGTGATTATGTCCCCTTTGCATGCCATTAGCATGGAGAGTGCGCGATCCCGAGGACTTGCGCCTGGCGCCCCTGCCAGGCAGCAGCGTCGAGGACCGCCGCCCTGCAGCCTGATCGCGGGCATGGCAGTGTACTCCCCCACCAGCCCGATCGCGAGCAGCAATGTGGCTCCCCCTCCTCCCGTACATATCCCTGGTGGTCCAGTGGACTGAAATGCCCGATCGCGGGCGGTATGTGTAATAAAACCACCCCCTGAACATAGCCCTGGTGGCTGGTGTCCCCACCCACCAGCCACCAGGGCTATGTTCAGGGGTGGTTTTATTACACATACCCGCCCGCGATCGGGCATTTTCGGTCCACTGGACCACCAGGGATATGGCAGGGAGGGGGGAGCTACTTGCTGCCCGCGATCGGGCTGGTGGGGAGGTACACTATGCCCGTGGATCGGCCAAGCGGGGCACTTTGACTAAGCTGGGCCAGCCACAGGTGGCAGCTGCTGTGTTGTGCCCTGCAATACAGCAGCTCACCTGTGGGTGGCCCTCGACTTAAGCCTTTTTTTTTGGCTCAAAGTCCTGCAGGCGCAGGTTGGGGGTTGCGCCTGCACAACTCTGCACAGCCCGGCTGAATATCGGGCTGTGCAGTTTATGCATGGTTCCTCCCCTCCAGTTGAGCATGCATTCATTTGCATTGCGCTGTTGCTCAGCCTGTTTTCAGTGGCGCAACTGCCTCCTGCTGAATATCGCCAGAATGGCGCAATTCCGGACTTGCGCGAATGGCTTCTAATGGCGCGTAGGCGCAACCCTTTTGAATATCCCACCTTAAGTATCTAAATTGTTTTACCTGTTCAATCAAAATCCCCTGATGATCATATAGAACTAAGTCAGGATTGTCCCTTAACATAGATGGTATTCCAAAAAGCATTGTTTTAGTTCTTTTTAATTCAACACCATGAGTTATGGACAAAACAAGAACAAACTTCCCCAAAATATTTTTCTAAGGCTAATGACAATTCAGATACTGATTTGAAGAGGAAAAAAAATCAGATCAGAATGGGCCCAATGGCCTCTGCAAGTTCTCTGTCTGGGTCTACCAATTACCTGACACAGTCCTGCCGAAGTTCTTTAACCTCAAGTCACCACCCAGATGGTTAAACCTTAAGTGCAGAGTCAGAACCCCAGTTTACTCATAATTCTGATGCTGTGAGAGAGACAGAGACAGAGTGTGTCTCCTTCCGAATAGCTCTGCTGCATTGTCAGTGAATAGTGCTGCATCTCTCTCCTGGTCTGCATTGGTCTTTCTCTTTCACAGACTCTGGGTCACCTCCCTTTGCTCGATTGGATCAGGATTCAGCTTGTCTGGATCACTTCTTGGAAGAATACGGCTATACTACAGTGGCCATGGCTTCCAACTGCCTGGCTGTGAAGGCTGGCCCCAGCCACCTGCAGTGACTGTGAACAGAAGGAAACCACAGACTCACTTACCTCTGCTCCTCCAGCGCTCTGGCTAGAACCCTTTCTTGTTACTGGCTGTGAAGTTTAGTGAGTGAGACAGATGCACAGACTCAGGTAAAAGGTATAGAACACACTTTGTGGTATTTATTTTCCAAAGTAAAATAATAAACATACAGAAAGGAAATAGGTGATTAGTCCTTCTGTTCTGCAAAAACAGTGTACAATTCCCTCAGTGCACAACTTCCAGGCTTCATTCCAGCCAAATAAATTCCTAACACATGAAAACTTACATGTACTATGAGAAACAGTGCACAATTCCCTCAGTGCACAACTTCCAGGCTTCATTCCAGCCAAATATATTCCTAGCACATGAAAACGTGCAAGTACTATGAGATACTTCCTTCCCAACAGTCAGGTCTTCACTGACTGACTTATCTGACTCATCTGTTTTGCATCTCAGGAGGTAGGTTTTTATTCCTGCCTACTGATGATGTCAGCACTATGTGAGCTGTCTGACTCAATTCTCTAAGTAAACACAGGCAGGCTGACTCATCTGACCTTTACACAACTCTGCTTCACCTAGGAAAAAATGTTTTGTTTTTGGCTTCTTGTAAACCCAAAGCACAGAATGAAACACTGAGTGCAACCTCTGTGTTTCAATTCTTTTCCATTACTTACATTCCCTCTGTGTCTGCCTGCAGTACAGCACAGGAGAAGGCAAGTAATGTACTGCATCTTGTTTTACTTATATGTTCCTTATACAGCACATGGGGTGGGGGGGGGACTACAAGACTGAAAGTGGCCAGATTTCAGCCTGTAGCTAGAACAATAAACTTACAAGAACAGGACAGTGTAAAAGAAAATGCAGCACACATTCAGACAGGGGCTCTGACCCTGTCACACAAGCAGTGGCCCCGCAGTCTCTGGGCCTGCTGCATTGAAAGATACCTGACTGTTAACAGTTCTGAAGTAGCGTAGTGCTTGCCTTTTTCCAACAAACACTGCTTTGTTGTGCTTCACAGAGGGCACACTCAGTCTGTCTTGAATAAATAACAAAGTTCAGGTCATACTGAAGAAGCACCTCAGGTCCACAGAGCCTTGGTAGCTGCAGTCTCTCCAGATCTCTCCCTCTCCCTCTTTCTCATTCTCTTTTTCTCTCACACAGTCTCCTGGCTATCAGACTTGTCTGGATTGAGCCCAGATTTTTCTTCAGCAATGTCTTTTGTAGATTATGAAACTCAATGGAGTTGGTGGAGAGGGTGCAGAGGCGTGTGACTAAAAGGATCATGGGAACAGAGGGTATGAATTATGAACGGAGGCTACTTAGCTTGAATTTACATCCCTTGGAATATCAGAGATTGCAGGGCGATATGTGCTTGATTTATAGTGCATGGACAAATGCAGACATGTGGGATCTTTTGGGTCTAAAAAAAAGGGACCAAACATATGATACTAGGTCTCACAGTTTCCAATTGTTCAAGGACAGATACAATACAAAAAGGAGGAAATACTGGTTAAATAATAGGGTGACAGAGATGTGGAACAGCCTACCAAGAGAAATTGTGGAAAGTGGTACAATGCAGTCATTTAAAACACAGTTGGATAACTACCTTTTAGAAAGAAATATCATTGGGTATAGGTAAAGTATGATTCGCGAGCTCATGGACAATTTGTCTCTATGCTCTGTATGATCTACATAATCTATGTAATGCCTGATTGGACAACATATTTCATGCATTTGGTTTGCATGGCCAGGCCCTGCAAAATCTGAGTTCCTCATTGATGGAAATTTGCAGGCAGAAACACTAGCATCTGTGACCCCTTTCTAACAGTTCTTGTGGGCCAGAGTGCTTCTGGCTGCATGGTAGAAGCCATCTTAGTTGACATTGCTTTGTGGCTGGTCTTTGATTTAGTGCAGCATCCTGATGCCTTCCTAATGCCCTGGACCTTCAGGGCTTTCTTTGTACATGTCCTGACCCTGTTGTCTGACCTGGGACTTGTGCTGGAGTGGTGGGCCTGCTGCCTGTTGACTTGGGGAGCATATATGGGCTTAAAGCCTTCTAGCTCCTTCACTTCCTTAGTATTATCCTTAGTAGGATTAGAGTTGGCAGTGGAGCTGCTCTCTCTCTCCTCATGCTCCTGAATGCCGCTTGGTGGACATGTACGGTTTTCTAACATAGTGCTCGGTGCCAGTGACACTTTGCTCCTAACTTTGCTGCTTGCCCTGTGGTCACGAAGCACAACATCTGTGTCAGATGTCACTCTTTCCCTGGTCCCAGCCATCAGTCTTATTCAGGGGAGGGATCGCAGGATGAACTAAGTGGCTGCAGCTGCAGAAATCGAAGGACCCTTGGTTTAACTCCCCTCATAGACTTTCTGGGGTTGCTTCTGGTGCCCTGCTGGTCCCCACTTTATTGCAGCTTTGGGGGACTTGAGGGTGAAGTCAGCTGCTGGTGACTGGTAGGTTGCTGAGGCCTGAGAGTTCAAAAGGTAAACCCCTATTGTTGGGGTGGAGGTTTACACACTCCTCCCACCAACCTTTTGACATCCTCATTAAGAGACTGTCCTTACTGTCCATATTTTCCATATGTGCAAAGACAGTGGCAACAGCATTATATACACAATCTATTACAATTCTAACACCAGATTCCTCTCTATCCAGGTATTACAAACATATGTACAATGGCATCACAGTCTAAACTAGACAAATGCATCCTGTCTCTTCTCAGTACACAACTGGAATGCAAACACATTTCCCCACCTGAAACTGAGTGCGGCATAATACGGCATATAACACAGAGACATTGCATTTATGGACAACATGGATGGGGATATCAGTGGAGGCACCAGGGAGTTCGTATGTCAACATAATAGGTGATTTGTGTTCATGTCACATCTGGGGCAGTACAAGTTCTTTCTCAGCAGGGGGGTGCATATCTCAATCTTCTAACTCCGTGTCGAGCACAGAGGCCTCATCAGGAGTAGCAGGCATCGCTTCTGCCTCTGGTACAAATTCCACCATGGAAGCCTCTGCATCCAAGTCTACAATTTGTACTTCTGGGTTGTCAGCTAGTGGTGTTGCAGGCACAGAAGGATCTGTCTAAAGATTCAAAGATTACAGAGGGTCAGACATTATGTGTTCCAAATGGTGCCATTCCATGCTTGGCATTGGTACATCATATACCTTGGCAGGTGGTTGAAATCAGTGCACTGTCCCATCCTCTTCAGTGTCAGAACTGGGTTTTATTTGCTCCCACCCAGACCAGCCCCTATCGGCCCTGCCGTGCACCCTGGCCCATCCATCCGGGACTTACCTCCACCATAGTGTTCCTCTGTGGCTTGCCCCCTCACTGCGGACCTCTGAGGCTGGGGGGGGAGATGACCCTGGAGGACATACTCTACTTGTTTTCTGTGGGGAGTGCCTCAGGTTAGGCTGCATGGGTCCTCAGTACATGATGGGTGGCATCCTGCATTGGTTCAACATTTTCCACTTTTTCCTGGGCTACTCCCACCTCCGACATGTGGCTGCAGCAGTGCTCTGGGAGCGGGAATGCTCAGCTGTGTGTGATCACCCACGCAGCCTAGGGCGTCTCCACAAGCCACTGCCAGGGGTCACTCCAAGAGCAGTCCACACCAACCCTCCTCCAAGGAGGGAAGCATCCAAGGGACACCCTTAACTCCCTCCCTGTTGGCCTCCTCTCCTGACACTGGGCTCGGGAAGTGAACGTGGATCACCAGCATGCCAGAGTGATGCCCCATCGCTCAGTGCCACACAGCCAGCAGTGTCAGAACTTTTAACTGTTGCAGGGGGATTAAGTAGATGCAGTGCCAGGTATTGTTATGGCAGTAGTGGATGCTGCAGGTACTACTCACTATCTGCAACTTCTGGTTCTATGTACTCTTGCAACCTGCTCCAGTTGAGGCTCAGGAACAGGAACGAGTTGACCAATTTGCAGGAAGAGATTGTTACAGGCAGACTTTGTGATCCCACTACCCTGTTCTTGACAAATGCAGTACACATCTATATCAGGTAACTTCTCCATGGCACCAGATGGTTCAAGGGTACAGCAGTTATGCTTGCCCCGGAGGCCAAGATTTCTAAGAATACTTTCACCAGACCTTCTGCATTGGAAGATCCCTAACAGTTCTGAAGCAATGCTTGCATTTTTTCCAACAAGCACCTCTACTGTGCTTCACAGAACGCACACTCAGTCTGTCTTGAATTATCTGCACTGTTCTGTTCATAAGTACACCTCTCAGACTACCAGGCCCTCAGAGTCTTGGTAGTGCAGGCTCTCTGGATCTGTCTCTCACACAGCCTCCTGGCTTTCAGACTGGTCTGAACCGAGCCCAGATTTATTTTCCACTGTGTGTCTGATACAGTGTAAAACTCAGTGCCTGATTTGTTGACAGATTCCATGTATCTGGTTCGCATGGCCAGGTCCTGCAAAATCTGAGCTTCTCACTGGTGGAAATTCAAGGGCAGAAACACTAGCACTTGTTGCCTCTTTCCAGTAGTCCTTGCTGGGTTGTTGGGCTTCTGGCTGTATGGTGGCAGCCATATTTGTTTACATTCTTTTCTAGCTGGTTTTTGATTTAGTGCTGGCTCCTGCTGCTTTCATAATGCCCCACAAGCCTTTATTTGTGCATGTCCTGACTCCACTACCTGGTCTGGGGCCAGGACTGGCACTGGAATGGCAGGTGCACTGCCTGTTGAGGAGTCGAGGAGCCAGGGAGAAGAGCTGGCAACAGAGTTGCTTAATCTCTCTCCCTGCACTCTAAATGATGCTGAAACACATTTGTAGCTTTCTAACATGGTGCTTGGCACTGGTTACACTTTGCTCCCTAACCCATTGCTTTCCCTTGGGACAGGAATCATGACATCCATGCCTGATGATGCTCTCCACTTGGTCCTGGTCTTCTCAGTCCCATCCGGGGCCAGGAATGTGAGACCAATTATGTGGCAGAAGCCACAGAGGTCAAAGGAGTCGTGGTCTAGCTCCCACCACAGACTTCATGAGGTTACTCCTGGTGTCTGCTGGTCCCCACTTCACTGCAGTCCTGGCGGACAAGAAAGTGAAGATTGCTGCTGGTGGCTTTGAGGCTGCTGGGGCTATGAGCCAAAAAGGTAAGCCATCAATGTTGGTGGGGTGTCTTACATAAGTACAATGGATCTGACTTTGAATTATGTTAATGTAACCCCCCCACAAATGGGGGTTCCCAAAAAAGTCTTCCTTGAGCTTGCCTAAATGTTCACTGCCAGGCTCGTGTCCTGCATTTTAGCAGTTTAAATGTGATTACCAGAGCTTGTATAGCTTCTGTGTACTGTCTCTTTAAGAGCTGCCTAATTGCAGTTTAAGTAATCTGAGAAGGAGCTCTGTTGAAAGATGTAACTATTTGCTGAAAACCATTTAGAATGATAATGATAATTTAGTTTATCTGACCTGCTTTCTTTGCAGCAAGGACTGTTTCGTTTGTCTCCACTATCTTGGTCCTGGACTGCAAATTGGACCAAACAGTACTGGTGGGACCTAAAATGTAACCGGACTACAGGAGCTGTCTGAATTCAAAATCTGTAGGAACTTTAGTTTGGAATTTTTTTGCACCTTTTTTGCAACTGAAGGGGGAGCTCTTGCTTTGACTGACAGCCAAATCAGCCAACCAAATCTTTTGGATCTTGGGGAAGTCCCGGGCTGCTTGCAGTTTTCAGTTAGAACTAAGCTAGAAGCTGAGCAAATAGGAGCTGAAGTGTTTCTGAGCAGCAATTCTGAGTGGATTCGCATGGGAGAACTCTGAAAAGGCTAAGTTTTTGGCCTGCATGCCGGTGTGCTGCTCCTGAGAGGGAGAGAAGAGAATTATTTTGGACTAAATCCAAGTTTGTGTGACTAAAGTAAGCTACTGAAGTGGGCCAGGCTCAACCTGAAGAAGACCGAATATTTTTGCTGAATGCGATCAGCCTGTCAGGAGTTCCAGCTACTCCTAAGTTCCCGGTGTGTGCAGAGACTTTGTGATTGTGCCCAGGGAGCGCTTTGCCTGGTACAGTAGAATTCCCGTACATGTAAATGTGCTATGAGCTGCTAGTGGGTTGTGAGTTAGTTCCCCACTGTGTGAACGGTGTTCTGCTTGCTGGAAGCTGTATCCAGCCCAAAACGGACTGCTTCCGAACTTGTTGCCATGTGATCTGGGCTTTGCCAGACTGGCCCAGCCAGACTACCCACTGCACAGAGAAGCCATTGACGAGAGACCTGTCTGGGGATCAGCCCCATGCTCCACACTTGAATAGGAACGATGCCTCTGCAACATGTGTGGGCCCTGCTTCTCCTGGCACTCCAGATCAACCACCTGCAGTCTCGATTTTCGTTCAGCCTGTGTCCAGTCTTGGGTATCGTGAGTAAATACCAGGGTAGTTCCCTACAACAACAGCTTAATCTGAGTGTGTCATCTGATTGTCTTGTTGTTTCGTTTCCTTTTCGAACTGAGCCCTTTGGCTCCGGATGACAAATATTGTGTACTGTGCATGTTGTGTTTTCCATCATCGGGCCCCAACCAGCTGCAACCCCGGGCAACTGTCCTGGTCTTCTCTACCTGGGTACCCAGAGGTGGACTGTGTGGGGGGACTCAAAGCGCATGCATAACTGCTTGATTGATATAACCTTTAAGCTAATTAACCTGATTTTGCCCCTCCCTTGTTCAAGTATAGCAGTGTCAGTGGCTCAGCAGGTAGCACACTCGCCTCTGAGGCCGGGAGATCAGTAGGCTGTGGGTTCTATCTCCACACCAGGCACTTGGGTTAATATCCCAATACTGACACTGCAGTGCAGCATGAGGGGGGTGCTGCACTCCTGAGGTGCCATCTTTCGGATGAGACGTTAAACCGAGGTCCCATCTGCCTGTTCTGGCGGTAGTTCAGGTGGATGTTAAAGATCCCATGGCACTTCTCGAAAAGAGCAGGGGGAATTTCCCCGGTTCAATGGCCAAATTTCCTCCATTCACGAAAATTACCACCAACAGCTTAATCTGGTTCAAGGTCAGTTGGCATTCATCTGTATCCCCTCCCCCGGGTCGTGCCTGAAAATAGGCAGAATTTGTCTAGTGCACTTACCTGGTCAAGAAAAAAAACAACAAAAAACTAAGTCCCCTGAATAAATCAGAGCTAACTTTTTCTGCATGTAATCTGACTGTGGTTCCAGTTTGTGCTTAGAGTACTATACTGTTGCTATTTGCTGTGCTTAAGCTTGTTTTACAGGGGGGTCCCCAGGGTCGAGCCAGAGGAACCAGCCCTGGTGGTAAGTGCAAACAGTGTGGGTACTTGTGTGGTGTACCTGAGGTATTGTGAAAGTGATTATTGTACAGTGTTTAGGCCACTAGAGGGGAAAGAGGGGGGTTACAGTGTCCCGGAGGGCTGTGCCCAGGTTAGCTTGACCACTACCAACCCTGACCTCCGGGGTGGAGGCACCCGTTTCGGAACTCAGGCCCCTTAACCTGCTATTAGCCAAGCAGGCAGGGGTAGTAGCCCATGGGATAGCGCCACCTAGGGGTTACATTTTGGAGGCTCGCTGCTGGGATTTTGGGTCTTCTAGTGACCAAATTTGTGAATTGCTGTTAAAAATAAATGGCTATTCCAACAGAAATGGCTGTACACCAGTTGGTGGGGTGGTGTACTGGGCAGGAGATCAACCTCCAAAATGCTATACTTATTCTGGATATTCCCCTCAGTACCAATAAGGACACTGTAGAGGGAGTACTTTCCAAGGTTGAATGTTTACAAAACCCTGTGGTGGTGGGTCGACAGGCTAATCTACTCGCCCAAAGTTTCATGGCGTTAGTAGAGTGTAAGGACCCAGTAGACAGTTCCAAAGTGCCACGGACTGTCCCCCCAAAGGAGCCCTAACTGCCTGGAGAGTGATAACTAAAGACAGTAAAGACCCCGGGGAGAATGAGCCCCCCCCACTATCTGAGACTTTTGAGGAGAAATGTGCTAAGTTGTTGTTGGAGGAAGGGGAAAACTGTGGAGGACTTAAAGAAACTATTCCTGCCACCTGGGGGTGTTCCTCCCTCAACACCCCCTCCCGCTTCAGCACCTGTTATTGCCCCTCCTTCTGTGCCCGTGCCAATGCTGGCTCCTATGTCTGTACCTGCCATTAGTCACGACTCGTACCGAAGGTTGAGAATCTTCTCCGGCACCTTCCCCACCCCCCAAGGGGAGGATGATTGGGAGACCTGGATAGATTGTTTTGCCCCTTTAGTACCTGAATGGCAGTGTGTGGAGGCTGAGAAACAGAAAAGGATCATAGAAAGTTTGAGGGGTCCCGCCCTAGAGGCCATTAAATTTCTGAGGTCCACAAACCCTGATGCATCTGCCCAGAAGTACCTATCTGCACTCGAAGGCAATTTTGGGAGCACTGAGTCAGGGGAGAACTTGATGTGGAAATTTAAAGGTACAAAACAATGGCCAGGGGAAGGTTTGTCTGCATTTGTTACTCGTTTGGAAGGAGTGCTGCAGAAGGCTTACTGAAAAGGTGGGGTAGCCGCCAGTGACTTAAACCATGTGAGGTTGGGGCACATACTGCAATATGCAAAGCATTCTAAATTGGAGCTCCTTCAATTAAGGCTCCCAGATAGAAGGGGTAACCCACCGGACTATTGTGGCTTGATAAAAGAACTCTGGGAGGTTGAAGATGAAGAGGGGGATTGTAATTCTAGGGTGAGCACAGCCCAGGTGATCACGGCATCGGAAGGCCCTTCTGAAGTGGGGACCAATGAGGGTGTGCCGCCATGGGATGAACTGCTGAGGGAGTTCAGGGAAACAAAAAACAGTCTTTTTATGAAGGCTGCTCCTGCAAGTACAGGCACCGACCCTTATCCAACTGCATCTGCTATGGGGGTGGGGCTGTCCACCCAGGCATCTCCTGCTGACAGCAACTCAAAATTCGATGTCTTGACTATGGAAGTAAGAATTGATGAGATGTCTCCAAATGCTCACCATACAGCAGACAGAGATAGCACTAAGGTTTTCAGTTGGTAGTGCCACCGCCCCAGCTCCCATTGTGATGCCTCAGCCACCCCAAATCCCAGAAAACATATTTTGCCATAATTGTGGGAAGGATGGACACATGAAGAGAGAATGCCGGTCCACAAAAGACCTAGATAAAGCTGTATACAGGCTTTAAGCCGAGCTTCGGAGAATGAATCAGTGGTCGAGGAGTGCCCCAAATGACAGCAGTGAGGGTTCAAGAAGTAGTAACTCAAATCCCTATGTGGCTAAATCATCTATCCAGGCCACTGCTGCTGTCCCTCCAAACTGGTCCAAAATAGTGGACCTTTCAATGGAGACTACCATGGTTGTGAATGGTATTCCTACTCGGGCTGTGCTGGACAGTGGGTCACAAGTGACTATTGTATTTAAGGACTGGTATGACAAACACTTATCTGCTGTGCCCTTACAATCCCTGGAAGGCCTACATGTGTGGGTGCTGAGCGACAAGTCTTATCCCTACCTAGGATATGTCCGCCTCTGGTTGTCATTTCCTGCAGCTGTAACTGGTGTAGAGGAGCAAGTCAAGACACTGGCCTTAGTGTGTCCCCCTACTGGACTGTATGATGGGGTTCCCCTGTTAATTGGGACCAACGCCCATATGTTTGGGAGACTGGCACAACTCTGTCACAAGAAACAAGTTCGATGGACTGGGAGGGCCCTAAGAATTCCCACTCAGATCAAGAGGGCCTATGATTTGCAGCAGAACCCCAAGGGAGTGGACCAGGATGAACCTGTAGGGATCGTGTGGAAGAAGGATCCCAATTTAATGGTACTGGCCCCTAACACCCAGTGTACCATTCAAGGGGAGGTCCGCCTCCGCAATGATGTCAAGAACAAAATACTGATGTTGGACGCACCAAGCAATGGAAAATTGCCGGAAGGATTATTGGTTAAACCCAGTATCTTGCCAGCTCATGCTCATGCCTATGCATGACGAGTGATGGTCCAGATTCCTAATGTGTCAGATCGGCAGATCCGGGTGAACAGAGGATGCACCCTAGCTACGGTACACTGTGCAGAAACTGCAGTGTTGCCCAGCAACAAGCACCCTGGCAAGACAGATAGAGTGACTCCCGACTTGTTTGATTTTGGTGACTCTCCATTGCCAGCTGAAAGGAAGACTAGAATTAGCCAGAAACTTGCCCAGAGAGATCAAGTGTTTTTGTTGAAGGAATGGGACATGGGATGTGTCCAGGGTGCGGAGCGTCACATATGCCTGCATGATGAACGGCCATTTTGAGAGAGGTCTCGACGCCTAGCCCCTGCAGACATAGACGATGTGAGAAGACACTTGCAGGAAATGCTCATGGCTGGTGTGATACAAGAATCCAGAAGCCCATATGCTTCTCCCATTGTGGTTGTGCGTAAGAAGAATGGATCTGTGAGAATGTGTGTGCATTATCGAACTCTGAGTCGGCGGACCATCCCCGATCAATACACCATGCCCCGTATACAAGATGCTCTGGATTGTTTGAATGGGAGCAAATGGTTCTCGGTGTTGGATCTTCGCAGTGGATATTACCAGATTCTGATGGCTTTGGAGGACCATGAGAAGACAGCCTTCATCTGTCCTTTGTGGTTCTATAAATTCCTGAGAATGCCACAGGGATATCGGTTGCCCCAGCCACCTTCCAGCGACTGATGGAACGAGCGGTGGGAGACATGAATTTGCTGGAATGCCTGGTATACTTGGATGATGTCATTGTGTTTGGGAGCTCCCTAGAGGAATATGAGAGTTGACTGTTCAAAGTACTAGACCGACTGGAAGATTTCGGCCTCAAGCTGTCCATTGACAAGTGCCAGTTTTTCCAAACCTCTGTGAAGTATGTGGGGCACATAGTGTCTACAGAGGGGATAGAGACTGATCCTAGTAAAGTTGAAGCCTTGACTACTTGGCCCCAGCCACACAATTTGAAAGAACTACAACATTTCCTGGGTTTCATAAAGGACTATTCCAGAGTGATTCATCCACTCTTGAATGTTACCCAGGGTTACCCTCATACCAATCGGAAATACAAAAAAGGGTCCATCAAAGAACCAGACAAAGCATATTTCCTCCCAGGTGAACTTTTTGGGTCCCGTTGGATGCCTGACTGTGAAGCAGCTTTCCACTAAGTCATATACCAGCTCACCCACACCCTCATCCTCGCTTATGCTGATCCCACCAAACCCTATGTGCTGCATACTGACACCAGTCTGCAGGGTCTAGGAGCTGTACTGCATCAAGACCATGAGGATGGTTTGAGACCAGTGGCATTCGCTAGTAGGAGCTTGACCCCATCAGAGTGAAACTACCCTGTGCACAAGTTGGAGTTCCTTGCATTAAAATGGGCCATTGTCGACCAGTTTCATGATTTCCTCTATGGGGCAAAAATATTGGTGAGGACTGACAATAACCTGTTGAGCTATGTACAGACTTCAGCTAAGTTAGACGTCACAGGGCACCGGTGGCTTTCTACATCGTCAACATATGATTATGCTGTCGAATACAGACCAGGCCTGAATCATATTGATGCTGATGCCCTATCTCGGAGGCCCATTTTCAAGAGTGACTGGGTCAGGCTGTCTGAACCTGACGTCCGAGTATTGTGCCAAAAGTTTGATAGAAATGAACAGATGTCTACGGACACAGTGGACTGCTTAGTAGATTGCTTGGGCCCCTCTGACACCTGCATACTGGCTGCGTATTGCCACTTCTCTGCTCTAGATATTAGTGCACTACCTCAGTTTGGCAATGACAGCATTCAATGGGCTCAATCCTGATATCCTATGATTCAGCCAGCACTTGACGCCCTTCATGCAGGAAAAGATGTGTCCAAGTTGCGTTCCTCTGATCTGAGAACTGCTTTATTGTTTAAAGAAGGCCCCAGGTTGAAGCTGCTTAATCAGTTGTTGTATAGAGAGACTGTAGATTGGGGTAGCCAAATAGACAAGCAACAATTGGTCCTGCCCACAGCCTTCAAAGATTTGGTACTGAGGTCCCTCCACAATCATATGGGCACCTCAGTATCGACCGGACCCTTGACCTAGTACAATCTCGATTCTACTGGCCCAAGATGGGGGCCAATGCTGAGCACCATGTAAGGACTTGTAGTCACTGTCTGCAGAGAAAAGCCCTGCCTCAGAGGGCTGCCCCCCTTGTTAACATTACTACCAGCACCCCAATGGAACTAGTCTGCATAGACTTCTTGAGTTTAGAGCCTGATCAGCGAAACATTTGCAATGTGTTAGTGGTTATGGACCATTTCACACGGTATGCACAAGCTTTTCCCACCCAAGATCAAAAAAGCATCTACCAAGGTGCTAGTGGAAAATTTCTTCATCCACTATGGTGCCCCCCCAGCGCATTCACTCTGATCAGGGCCAGGACTTTGAGAGTCAGCTAATCAAAGACATGCTCTCTCTATGGGGGGTGCGAAAGTCAAGAACCACCCCTTATCACCCGCAGGGGGAGTCTCAACCAGAACACTTTAACGGCACCCTGCTAGACATGCTAGGCAGCCTCCACCCAAAAGATAAGCATAAATGGAGCCAGCAGATTAGCACCTTGGTACACGCATACAATTGCACAAAGAATGATGCTACTGGGTTCTCTCCCTACCACCTCATGTTCAGGAGAGAGGCCCGGCTGCCTGTTGATGACTGTTTTGGGGTTTCTTCCGATGGGGTCCGAGCCAAAAGATTACCTGCAATATGTACAAAAACTGAAAGCTCAATTGAACCATGCCTATCAACTGGCCCAGACAATGGCCGTCAAAAGAAATCTAGCCAACAAAGAGAGACATGATAGAAAAGTAAAGGCTCAAGAGCTTAGGTCTGGAGACAGTGTGTTGTTGCGAAATTTAGGATTGCATGGTAAACACAAAATTGCTGATCAATGGCACCATGGCACCATCTTCCCCATGTCATAGTTGGAAAGTTGGATGATTTGCCAGTATACAAAGTGCGCCCAGAGAATAACTCCAAAGCTGTCAAGATCATGCACCGTAACCACTTGCTACCTATTGGTCAAGTTATAATTGAGGCTGAACCCGCCTTGATTGATTCCCCTGGACCAGTGACTCATGCTGCTGCAAGAAAGAAACAGAGTCAGCCTGCCCCCGTGGTTGCCGATTTAAGACTTCCCCCGCAGCAGGCCTAGAATGATAGTGACTGCCAATCTAACTCAGATGACAGTGAGTGTGATAATGCCTATTACCTCTCATATGAACTGAGTCAGTTGTTTCGTGGAAATCCTATGTTGAATTATGGGGATGAAGCTGGGCCTTCTGGACTGCCTAACGCCCCAGCATCATCCTTGGAGCCAATGCTCCCTGAAGGTGAAGTGCAAAGTATCACATCTGAGGATGCTGAGTCTTTGTGTATAGTGGAACTGTATGATTTGCCTGAAGGAGAAGTTTGTGGTATGAGTCTTTCTGATGACATGCCAGAACTTGAGGAACACTATGAGAATGCTGACAACCCCCATTCAGTGCCAGAGTGTCTTCAAAATGAGCCAAGTGTTGTAGAAACAGAGACTACAGAGCAAGGGTCTGACAGTGCTCCCATCTTGGACAGTCCTCTTCATGCAGAGGCACCCCTCACAAGTGATGAAAGCTCCAAGACCATTGCTGAAAGTACAGAGACTGTGGTTGTTCAACCCAGAAAGACTGGCCGAGCTGTCAAGCCAGTGGTGCGCTTCAGTTACAATTCCCCCAGGAGGCCAGTGGATTTGCCTCTCAATGTAGTCCACAAAGGTGTTTATGTCTCTCAGAGCTCACTGCCCAAATTGAGCTTGACGGACCATTCCAGGTTACTTGTCCTGCCCTCTCACCATGGTGCCCCTGCCCCATCCAGCCCCAAGTTAGCTGATAGGGAAAGGCCCCCTCTTGCACTGTGTAGAGTACAAGAAGTTATTACATGATTCTATATAGTAATGTTCAATTTACCTGTGTGAAATATGCATAATGTATTGTCATAATGGAAATTATATAGCGGAATACATTGAAATGTATAGTAAAGTGACAAGTTATGCCAATTGATGAATCAGATAGTACTTGTATAGCATGCTAATGGTATAAATATCTTGCATATGTTGCATTTTCAATGTTATGATGGTACAGACTTGACGCAGACGCCAAGTTTTCCCAGGCAGGGAAGGGTGTAACCCCCTTACAAATGGGGGTTCCCAAAAAGTCTTCCTTGAGCTTGCCTAAATGTTCACTGCCAGGCTGGTGTCCTGCATTTTAGCAGTTAAAATGTGATTTCCAGAACTTGTATAGCCTCTGTGTACTGTCTCTTTAAGAGCTGCCTAAAAACAGCTTAAGTAATCTGAGAAGGAGCTCTGTTGAAAGATGCAACTATTTGCTGAAAACCATTTAGAATGATAATGATAATTTAGTTTGTCTAACCTGCTTTCTTTGTAGCAAGGACTGTTTTGTTTGTCGCCATTATCTTGGTCCTGGACTGCAAATTGGACCAGACAGTACTGGTGGGACCTAAAATGTAACCAGACTACAGGAGCTGTCTGAATCAAAAATCTGTAGGAACTTTAGTTTGGAGTTTTTTTGCACCTTTTTTGCAACTGAAGGGGGAGCTCTTGCTTTGACTGACAGCCAAATCAGCCAACCAAATCTTTTGGATCTTGGGGAAGTCCCGGGCTGCTTGTAGTTTTCAGTTAGAACTAAGCTGGAAGCGGAGCAAGAAGGAGCTGAAGTGTTTCTGAGCAGCAATTCTGAGTGGATTCGCATGGGAGAACTCTGAAAAAGCTAAGTTTTTGGGCTGCATGCCGGTGTGTTGCTCCTGAGAGGGAGAGAAGAGAATTACTTTGGGCTAAGTCCAGGTTTGTGTGACTAAAGTAAGCTATTGAAGTGGGCCAGGCTCAACCTGAGGAAGACCGAATATTTTTGCTGAATGCGATCGGCCTGTCAGGAGTTCCAGCTACCCCTAAGCTCCCGGTGTGCAGAGACTTTGCGATTGTGCCCGGGGAGCGCTTTGCCTGGTACAGTAGAATTCCCGTACATGTAAATGCGCTATGAGCTGCTAGTGGGTTGTGAGTTAGTTCCCCACTGTGTGAACTATGCTCTGCTTGCTGGAAGCTGTATCCAGCCCAAAAATGGACTGCTTCCGAACTTGTCTCCATGTGGTCTGGGCTTTGCCAGACTGGCCCAGCCAGACTACCCACTGCACAGAGAAGCCATTGACGAGAGACCTGCTTGGGGATCAGCCCCCTGCTCCACACTTGAACAGGAACAATGCCTCTACGACTTGTGTGGGCCCTGCTTCTCCTGGCATTCCAGATCAAACATCTGCAGTCTCGATTTTCATCCAGCCTGTGTCCAGTCTTGGGTATCGTGAGTAAATACCAGGGTAGCTCCCTACAACAACAGCTTAATCTGAGTGTGTCATCTGATTGTCTTGTTGTTTCGTTTCCTTTATGAACTGAGCCCTCTGGCTCCGGATTACAAATATTGTGTACTGTGCATGTTGTGTTTTCCATCACCAGGCCCCAACCAGCTGCAACCCCGGGCAACTGTCCTGGCTAGCCCATCTCTTCTCTACTTGGGTACCCAGAGGTGGACTGTGTGGGGGGACTCAAAGCGCATGCATAACTGCTTGATTGATATAACCTTTAAGCTAATTAACCTGATTTTGCCCCTCCCTTGTTCAAGTCCCCTGAATAAATCAGAGCTAACTTTTTCTGCATGTAATCTGACTGTGGTTCCAGTTTGTGCTCAAAGTACTGTACTGTTGCTATTTGCTGTGCTTAACCTTGTTTTACAGGGGTTCTCCAGGGTCGAGCCAGAAGAACCAGCCCTGGTGGTAAGTGCAAACAGTGTGGGTACTTGTGTGGTGTACCAGGGGTATTGTGAAAGTGATTATTGTACAGTATTCAAGCCACTAGAGGGGAAAGAGGGGGGTTACAGTGTCCTGGAGGGCTGTGCCCAGGTTAGCTTGACCACTACCAACCCTGACCTCTGGGTGGAGGCACCCATTTCTGAACTCAGGCCCCTTAACCTGCTACTAGCCAAGCAGGTAGAGGTAGTAGCCCATGGGATAGCGCCACCTAGGGGTTACATTAATGCTGACTCACAGTACTTGCCTCACCACTTGAATAAACTATTTTGGCAATATTTTGTGTTTTAATGGGGTGTGCCCTCCTACCTTTGATCGCCTCCCAATTTTCCTGGAGGCGTCAGTTGCTTTTGAAGGTCTCAGAGGGTACAGTTATCTCTTCTCAATGGTTTTGTTTGCAAGGTGATATGTTATGGTTTGCTAATTGTCTGCTTCTGGGGACTTTTACAGCCTTTCTTATATTAGTGTCCGGCAGGGTTTATAGAGAGCCTGTATTCTTCACTGCATCTGCCTCTACTGTTGCTTTTTGTTTTGCACCTTTGCTTGCCTTGCAGTCCTACACTCTGCTCTTCTTGTAAAATACCGTGCCAGTGTGCTGACTACCTGTGAGCGAACTAAATGCTAAGTGCTCGTTTTGGGTGGCATGTGGATAATGGGACTTTCAATGTGGTTGAGGGGTGGAGCTGGTGCGAGGCTAGGATGGGGCTTACTTAAACATGTTCAGTTGCAAAGGGACCCCTTAAGAAGTCCCACTGTACCCTAGCCTTACTCCTGCTCCACTGTCTGTCATAATGACCACGTCACCACATGCACGGATGCAGCCTTGTAATTACAAGGCTCCTCCACCCCACACTGTACCAATGGGGAGTCTGCACATATCAGTATGCCTCTGAAGGCTTAGTGGACATTTCATTTGAAAGTGAACTTAGTTACCAGGAGCCTGTCAGACTGAGACCTAGAAGACTCATCTCCAAAGGGACCCTCCATGTGAATGCAAGCAGTTGAGGTCAACTAGATGACAAAAGACACAACAGTGTGCTGCCACCAAAAAAAAAATATAGGGTGATTTTAAAAAAGCTAGATAAAGGGGCAGGGAGCTTTTGAAGGGAAAGTAGAGTGCGTTCACAAGGTGCTAAGGGTTGCCATCAGCATGTATTCTGATCCAGATCCCAGTCTGAATTATCCCAAATGTGAGAGCCTTGAATCCAAATACTAGAACGGTGTACACCCCAAGTAATAAACATGTTGAAACAGTGTTGTTTGTTGCTGTTTGTATGAAATGTGTGTGTTTGTATTGTGTTGAAAACGTGTTTTGTTGGTATGATGATGCATTGTCGATATTATTTAATGATATTATAAATCACAAGTTCTGATTCAACGAATCTGTACTGAGATCAGGAAGATTATGAATACCTCTTAAAACTATGGCTGATGTGAACCTCCCAAAGTTTTACTACACAAACATTGACTGTCGAACCCTGTGAAGTTCACCAAAGTTCTCTTAATGGTGAACTAGTTCACCTTGGTTCTCCCATTAAAAACATTAGGGTAAGCATTAGGAAATGGAATAAAATGAAATAAAGTGGGGGGAGTGGTTCTTTGTATACACATATCTGCTGAGACTCCTGGCAGGTTTCTAATAGATTCTAGGCACATCCTGGGCACATTTCACAATTTCAGGTGCGAACTATGGTTCATGGTTTGACTGGTTCTCCTGGTCTGCACCATTTGGACCATGGCGAACCAATCAAACCAAAAGTCTGCCTATTTCTCCTGAATGTTCACCACAGTACAAAAGAATCAAACACCCAAAGTTGGAGGTGTTCAATTTTTCAAACTTACAGGCCTACTTATAACCATAGGAGGACTTCAAGCACAGAGACTAAAAATGTGGAACTGCCCTCTTTTAAACAGGGGTGTTTGATATATATTTTTTTTAAAACAAGATGTTTTTTAACATTTTATGCATTATAAAAAAATGTATAGTATCTTTTCAGGGACACTTATGGTATTATAAGTGTTGCCTCTTGTGTCTTTAAGGTGACATAACCACAGACTGCAAGCCTTCAGTTCTCCCACCTAAAGAACACTAAAGGACATACCCACACATTTAAGAGTCACTCTTAAGTGTCCTTATGAATTTCTAAAAGGAACTTTAGATGTTTTTTTTTTGCTTAAAGGTGGAGTTAAGTGTTCTAGGTCCTTCAAATTCTGAAATCCCATAAAAAAATCTTTCAAATGAGCTGTCAGGCTTACTTGTAGGTTTCAGTAGTCTGAAGATATAAATACCTAAATGATCTGTAAATTAAATCAAGGCAGCCGTCATTTCTCATTTTGTGGAATCTTGAGACTACAAGGGATGTCGCTGAGAGGCAAGCTGTATGTTGTTAATCACAACTTGCCCCTCAGTGACATCACCTTCTATTTCAAGATTCCATGCCTTGATTTAATCAAAGGGGGATTCCAATATTTGCATCTCCGGACTTCTGATGCCTGCAGATAAGCCCAACACCATCTTTGAAAGATTCTTTCAGGGGCTCTCAAAATGTGAGGGACCCGCATACAGTACTTTCTTTCTCCATGAATGCTGGGCACAGTACGTTTCTGTTGGAGATTTTGTAGTCTAAGTACAACACCAACATCAACATCATCTTGGGAACCACAACTCCCAGAGCAACTGGGTGCAGTAATATTCATTGAGACATTCTTCTCAGGATGCACGCGGATCCTCCCTGACATCTTATCCACCTGAGGTGGAAGTACTGAGACTTGAACCCAGGTTTCCTGCATGCTGCCACCACAGTAACAGGCTACTTGGGTTCTCAGAATCTCGGCTGCTTGGAGAAAACTGCGTTAGCAAATTCCCATCCATTTTGATAGTGGAATCGATATTCTGTGCACGGCTTGTGGGCCTGCTGCAATTTACAGACAAAACTCAGGAAGGGCTGATATGTCACGGCAACTATGGAAAGAAATAGTAGTAGTACTCGGAAAGCTGGGTGGGCAGAGATAGGCCTGTGATTTTCATTCTGAAGAAAGAGTCTTTGTGCATGTGGCAAAACATTTCTCTGATTTCTGCCAGAAAGCTACTGCCTACCCTACTGTTTCCTCCTGATACCTCTCATTCTAACCCATCAGGGTAGAATGAGGCTGATGCCACCATCACTTCCCAACAAAGCGCAGTGCGGCCTGGTAGAGCAAATCTTCTACCCCCCTTCTCGTCTGACTCCTACACTAATTTAATGACGACACCCTTTTTTCGCTTGGTTATCAGCTTTTCAAACACAGGACAATTTTGTTTTCCTTGATATATTAATTTTTGACCAAGCGTCCTCAGTTGACTACTGTAATGAGGTATATGATATATTGAGCCCAGGCCGTTGCCATGGTGACTCAGCTCCCCTGTTTCATGTCATTAAAGCGCAGACAAATGTCGGTGTCTAATGTCACAGGAGGAACTTCTTTCATTCTTCTGTGTGTGTGTGTGTGTGTGTGTGTGTGTGTACACCAGTGACACCTGCTCCAAGAATCTCACTTGTAATTACTGAAGCAGCCTGATTCCAAAAATGTCACAGTGAGCAAAATGACTCTTTCTAGGCAATGCCAAAACAGACGGTCATGGTGCAATGACATGCACATACTATCGGGGCTTCAGTTAATTTCAATCTGGAAGTATCTGATTTCTAAACATGAGGAAAAAAAATCAACTTTCAAAAATAAAGGGAAAGGAAGTTTGACTCCCAGAAGGAAAATTAGGTGACACTTGAATGTTGAAGACATGACAATGAAACCTGGTATATTTTAATGGAAAAGGTTTTTTTTGTTTACTAGTACTTTTTTGGTATTAAGTCCCATAAAACTGGAATGACTTCAAATTTGGGACTTGGGTAGTATTTAAACTTTCATTAAACTGGAAGGACTTCCAAATTTGGACTTGGGGAAGTTCTTGACTTCCATCAAAATAAAATGAACTGGAAGCTCTGTGTACTGCTGCATGTATGGGCCGAGTGCCTATGTTCACATGTATGCATGGCGTTTGTTACGCACGGAACTTGTAGGGTAAACAACCACAATGATATTTATATATTACAACAGGGCAGAATTGTCACTAACAGTGGCCATCTGAGCACTGGGTGACTTAGCACTGTTGTTCTGCCCTTGGTAGAGAGGGAGGAGTTTACATTCAAGTATATTAAGAGCATCAGCGGCCCAAAAGGTGTTTTTTTTCAGAGGGATTTCAGTGGTAGATTCAGTTTCAAATAGAGTTGCCATCCAAAGGTGGTTAGATTGGTGTCCTGGTACTTAGGGGGTTCAGTGTGGGGCCCACTTCTGGGAGCTCTGAGCCCATGCCACTGGCATGGATGAGGAGGTGGCTTGGTGCCCTATGCTGGAGTACAGGGCAGGAATGTCTGTACAGACATCACCAGCTTAAATGCTGGGTGGCAGAGGAGCTGGGTTACACCGGGGAGGGGAGAACATAATTTGTTATGTCAGCTGGCTGGCTGCAGAACGTAGGCCAGTGTGGCACCGCTCTCCATTACAGGAATCTCATATGAAAACTTGGTGCCAAGTCATCCTTACTGCAGGAAGGTGGCATGGGGTCCCAAGGTGTGAGAGGTGGGGCCTCAGTCATCGGGGTCATTCTGTTTCCCCCCCAAAGGGTCTGGAGTACTGGTCTGGATGCTATGAGGAATTGAATTGGCCCTTGAGGGAAAATTAATGAGAAGCCTGTGTGGATGTAGGAATCTTGAGTGGGCACCCCCACAAGGAACGTGTATTGATGGGATACTTCAAAGACAGTGTACACAAGTATTGGGGTTATTCAGAGAAGGAGCATGGCCATCCAGTTACAACAGAGCAAGGATGGAGTTGACATACTGCCTTAGATATCTGAGGAGCAGGTAAAGAGTGGTATTTAGGAAAAAAGGCAGCTCTCTGTGAATTGGCTGGGTTTGCTGCAGTGTCCCGCAAGGTGCAAGATCTCAGAGGCAGGCCTCTCACAGGGTGTTGGGATCCCTGGGGTACCAGTATATGGCAAGGGAATACCAGACATTTGGTTCATATGGTAGCAATCGGGACTTCAGACTTTAGAGCACCTTGCTGGTGTACCGTTCAGCCCCAGTATATGACAAATGTTTCCAGGCTAATGCCTGACTCACCAATAAACTAGTGTGTTTAGGGGGTAAGGGAAAGACCCAATTCAGCTTATTGAAGCCACATTTTAATCAGGGAGGAGAGAGTCCTTTATTTCTGTGAATGGGTCACGAGCAAGTCGGCAGGGACCCCCGGCTCAGATGCTGTGTGCAGCCTCATGAATTACTATAATGCAATATGTATACCATGATAAAATTCAGGGACTTTGTGACCCACTTTGTGAACTGACTCAAAGTGTATTCCAAATTAACTTCACCAGCATACCCCAGTAAAGATAACAGGTGAATTGCAGTTCTAGTGTTGAATGATCATTTCGACTGGCACCATACTGAGTCCTGTCTTAGTAAAATAATAATGAATGTGGCAGCCAGTGTCAGAGCTGTTTGCAATGGGGTTCCTGGTGAGCGTTCCCATCCATACACCCCTAGACATGAGAGTCACCCTGTACCATGCCTACCCCCATCAGGAAGTAAAACAGAGTCAGTCTGTGTGACGATGGGGAGATACATAATGGCATGTCATGAAATAAATCATTTATTAACATGAATGTGTGGGGGGTTGGGTCTACAGCTATGAGTGGCAACGCTATGTGCTACATATATATTCATACAACACCAGTGGAGATACATTTTCCCTGATGCATTTGTTTATCTCACTGTCTAATCTCTGGATATACATGTATCTGGAGGTCAGATATGTCCCAATGACTATCCTAAACCTAAGAAGCAATCGGAGAGCATGTTTCACAATAATGCTGATGGCATCGTACTGGCCTTGTTCTGCTCCGAAGCCAGCTATTGAATTCAAAGAGAAAAAGTTGAATCTTTACACAAACAGATGATTTAAGAGGCATAACTTACATAAACCGATGTAGAAACTGAGTGCACAAAAGCTTGACTCAAAATATACAATTTATTCCATTTGTGAGGACCAGGACTTTTATAACTCACTTGTGGCTCTGCCACTAGTGAGTTATGGATCTTCCCCCTCACTCATAAAGATAAATTGCATATTTTGAGTCAGACAATTATGTATCCCCTATTTCTACAGTCATGGTGAGAATACCAATTGCTAGATAAATGCATACATAAGAAGGGCAGTAGAGCTGACCATACAAACTACAGACCAATTAGCTTAACATCAGTGCCCGGAAAATGGATGGAATCAATATTAAAAGATAAAATAAACTCTCATCTGTAAATTAATGAGCAGATAGATAGGGAACAGCATGGATTTGTGGCGGGTAGATCTAGTGTAACAAATCTGCTGTGTTTTTATGAAAAAATCTCATCAGCTCTGGATGGGGAAGGGGTATCGGTGGACTGTATGTATCTGGACTTCACAAAGCCATTTGATAAAGTCCCACATGGTGAAATAATTAAAAGCTTAATAGATAAACAGATTGATTACAGGAAAATGTGATGGGTGGCTGTTTGGCTGGGGGACAGATCGCAGATGGTATGTATAAATGTTTTTTACTCGGGGTTGGTACCGGTGACGAGCGGAGTGCTGCAGGGGTCTGTGCTGTTTCAAGTTTTTATGTCTAGCATGGGTAAAGAAGTGGCAAATTGGATAAGTAACTATACAGATGATACTAAACTGGCTGGTATAGCAATAAATAATGACAACTCAAACACTATACAAATGGACTTAGACAGCATGCAGAAATGGGCCCATCCTAGAGGAATGAGTTTTAATGCAGACAAGTGTTGTGTCAAACATCCAGGAAAGCACAACAAAAAAAAGGAATATTTCTTAAATGGAATCCAGCTAAAGAAATCAGAAGAAGAAAAGGACCTGGGGATAACTATAAATAGTAAATTAACGTACGACTCTCACTGTAATCAGCCATTATACAATGGCAAGAAAGAATCCTGACCTCTGATTGGTCAGTGTATGCCTGAGACAGTGATGTTATTACACAATAACATCACTGTCACTGATGATATTTAGCCACCGCTTTTATCTTAAGAAACAAAGATATACTGCCTCACTAAAAATCTACTAAAAACATTTACATTTTTTTTTATTTTGTATAACATCGAGCCATTGTATAATTGCAATAAGGCACTCCAAGGTGTGTGTAAATGTGTAATAACTTCACTCCTGGGGTGGGTGGAAGCTCTTGGCTTAGCCTCATGCTTCAACCCACCCCAGGGCATGTGATAACACAAACCATGGGTGCCATATTGCTTAAATGTCCAAGGCAAAGAACATCCTATGGGTCATAAAAAGACATGTGAGGAGCAGGAGTGAGGAGGTTGTCATGCCTCTGTATAGATCATATGTGAGGCCTTCGCTGGATTATGGCAGCGCGGTATGGGGACCTATATCAAAGGGTGGTACAAAAAGCCTGGAGAAAATACAGAGATGTGCCACTGAAATGATCCATCATTTAAAAGACAAATCACATGAAGTTCGGGTTCAGAAATGAAATCTCACGACCCTTGAAACTAGAAGAATTCAGGGAGACCCGCTATTTTGCTACGATATAATGTAAGATGCCTACTTACTAAATTAGTTAAATCTGGACTTCAAAAGTGATGAAATATGTACCAGAGAGCTCCCGCTGCAACGCAGGCCAAAAACATTTAATACAAATAAAAGGAAGGCTTTCTTTCCTCAGAGAGTGATGACCTCCTGGAACAGGTTACCGATGGAGGTCATCACCAGCAGAAATAAGGCTCAGTTCAAAAGGAGACTTGATTCCTGTATCTTAGAAGGAAGCAACATTACATATTATGGGTAAAAGATATGAGCATTCATGGGCTTCCAACCTTGGCTCCTTTCACCTTTGTATGAACCTTAGTATTTATTTTGCACCTGGAGTAAAACTGAATAATTTATTTCCACTCTGTGAGTATCATAACAGATATTTCCACTCCAGGAACATCATCAGATTCCAGAACACCTGTTAGAACTGCCAAATGATTCCTAAATGATGTTAAGTACTTTCTTGGACTTATTTGGAATGTTTGGAGAATGTTATGCATTTGAATGTGTTCATTAGAATGTGTACGGCAGTAGTGGATTGATCCAATGTGAAAGGGAAACAAGTCCAGAAACAGAAAAACTAGGATTTGAGCCCTATAACCTACCTTACTTGAGAAGCACTGTCATTGTATAAATTACATATACCACTGACTGGCTAAAATATCACATTTACTTTTGTAAAATGGTAAAAAAAATCTAGAAATTTCATTGGCCTAGAGACGGGCATTAAATTTCTATAAAAACACAGTCAGTTGCCAAACCTCATTTTCCTTCCCCCAAAAACTATGTAGGGCCATTTTATGTGTTATAAGCCCCTCCAGGGTGTGCATCGTAGGATTTAACGCACTTCCCAGGGGTGTAAGGACACTCTGCCTTTGACTTTGTGCCTTACAACACCGCTGGGACGTGCATTAAACTCCTATAATGCACATCCTGTCATAGCTTATTACTTACTTACTTATCTGCACAGTATGACCATCTCTAGATCTCCCTCATCACTTATGAGGTTGAAGCCTGCAGATAAAAGTAAATATGATATTTTAGCCAGTCTATGGTATATCCCATAAATATCTATATATATAATATAAATTTATTAATTTAAATTTATCATTAATAATTAAATGTATATATTTATGCAGTGGCTGTGAGAATACAATGTTGCAAATAAATACATTTATTTTCATGTCTTAAAGGCCTAAGGTGGAAATAAATTGTTTATTTCAATATTAGGTGTGTCATCAGCATTTATTTCCATTTTAGACTGGTCACAAAGGAGTTCTTAACTGATGGGGGACAGCATGCACAATGCCTGATAATATCTTATTGGCCTCTGCTGCAATTACAAACAGAGCAGAGAAATAAAACAGAAACAGCAGAATCTTCCTTAAAAGAACTAATCTTGCTAGAGAGGCTCTGTCATTTGATAAATAGCATATGCCATTGGCTGACTAAAAATATCGCATTTATTTTAATCTGTAGAGTTTGACCTCTATAGACCTTGCATATAGTTGCCCCACTCGTGAGGTCATAGATGTCAAAACCTACTGATAAAAATAAATGTGATCTTTTTAGCCAGCCCACTGCATGTGTATATCTATATGTGCGTGTGTGTGTGTGTGTATATATATATATATATATATATATATATATATATATATAGACACACACATAAGTATATGTATTGTGTGTGCATATATCTTGATTGTACCATATTCTTGTTTTGCCTGATGTTCTTGAATGTACCTTTGTAATCTCTCGGGTTGCACCTGAAAATAGGCACTTGGTTCTCTAGTGTGCTTACCTGGTAAACAAAAGCAAATAAATAAAATAAATAAATAAGAAGCCAGCAGTGTAGTCTATCGAGTCTGCTCAGGGATCTGTGCCATTCAGGACACCGTTTGCTGCCCCCCCCCCTCACCGAGGTCCCCTTCCCCCTGACTGGGCCCTCCCAGTGCTGACCCTGTTAAGATTCACCCTCCCTCTGTACCTATCCCAGCCCCTCTTGAACCCTTCCACAGTATCCACAGCCACCAGTTCCACCGGCAGGGCATTCCAGGGTTCCACCACCCTTTCAGTGAAGAAGTGCCTCCTCATCTCCCCCCGAGTCTCCCACCTACCAGCCTCAATGGGTGCCCCCTGGTGGTCCCCTCCTCTTTCAGCTGGAACACCCTCTTCTGGCTTACCCTATTGATCCTCTTAAGATATTTGAAGACCTCAATCATGTACCCCCTTCCCTCCTCTCCTCTCCTCTCCTCTCCTCTCCTCCAGGGAGTATAGTTTGAGCTCCTTGAGTCTCTCCTCATAGGACTTCTCCCCCAGACCCCACAGCATTCTGGTCACCCTCTTCTGGTCCCTCTCCAGGAGTGCAATATTCCTTTTTAAGTACGGACGCCAAAACTGGACACAGCATTCAAGATGCGGTCTAACCAGGCAATTGTATAGTGGCAGGAGCACCTCCTGGCTTCTTGAGGTTATCCCTCCCGGCTATGCACCCCAGCATTTTGTTCACCCTTGTCGCAGCACTTCTACACTGTTCTGAGTTGTTCATTTTGGGGTCCACTACCACCCCGAGATCCCTTTCCCCACTCGAAGCCTGCAGTGTCACCCCTCCCAAGGTGTACACATGAGCTGGGTTCCCGACCCCCAGGTGGAGGACCCTGCACTTCTCAGCATTAACCCTCAGCTTCCAGGTGCATGACCACCCCTCCAGAACTTCCAGGCCCCCCTATAGGGCTAACCTTCCCTCCTCTCCATCCACCACCACCCCCAGCTTGGAGTCATCAGCAAAAAGGCTCATCTTGCTCCTGATACCATCTCTGATATCCAAGATATAAGCATTAAACAGGAGAGGCCCCAGCACCGATCCCTGTGGGACCCCGCTAATGACCCTCCTGGAAGTTGAAATCCCCCCCCAATTACTACCTTCTGAAAATGTTCCCCCAGCCAGTTCCCGATCCATCTGACCATCCACTCCCCCCACCCATATGCCCCTCAGCTTCTCCAGCAGCCTAGGATGTGGCACCGAGTCAAATGCCTTGCTGAAGTCTACAAAGAGGGCATCCACTGGCCAGCTCTGGTCCAGTGCTCTCATTACACAATCGTAGAACTCCACAAGGTTGGTCTGACATGATCTGCCCTAAACAAAGCTATGCTGGCACTCATCCAGGTATCCCCTTGCCACCAGAAACCCCACCAGCCTCTCCTTTAAGATGATCTCCATCACTTTGCCCACCACCGACATCAGGCTTGCCTGTAGTTTCACGGCTCCTCTCATGAGCTGCCTTTGTGGATAGGTACAATATGGGCCATCCTCCAATCCTGAAGCACCCATCTGGACTGGAGGGAGGAGTTAAAGAGGTTCACTAGGGGTGCGGCCAGGATATCTGCCAGCTCCCTCAGTACCCTGGGATGAAGGCCATCAGGGCCCGGTGCCTTCTCCACTTTTAGGGCCTTGAGGGCTTCCCACATTCTACCAATGAGGATGTCATCATCCATAGCATCCCCCCCCACCAGCAGGACCACCCTGCCCCATGCCATGCGGTGCTGCCCCATCATCCTCCCTAGTGAAGACCAAGGTAAAGTAGTCATTTAGTACCTCTGCCTGCTCCCCTGCCTCCTTCCCAACTTCAGTCTACTAATCTGCCCCTTCCCTTTTCTCTTTTCCCCGATATACCTGAAGAACCCGATATACCTGAGGAACCCTTTTTCACCTCTGCTGATCCCTGAGCCAGTCTCCACTCCATATATATATATATATAAATACATACATACCACAATGTTAGGTGCTGGATCGCATTACCAAGGCAAAAAAGTTTCAACACTTACAAAATCGGGAAATATGTCATGTAAATATCTTATTATTTAAAATGTATTTAAACAAATGGTTTATGTAAAAAAAATATCAAAAATGTTTTACCTTACATATAATACAGAAGAACTGTGAGCCATTTTATAAACATAATATGCCACTCCAGGGTGCGCATTAAAGGATTTGAATGCCCTTTCAGGGGTGTAAGGATGCTCAGTCTTTGGCCACAGGCCTCACTACTCTGGGGTGGGCATTAAAATCCTATAATACACACCCAGTGGTGGCTTATTGCTTACAAAAAATATTTGTGGCACAGTAGTGCCCTTGTGGTAGGGCTGCACCGGGGTTTCTGCCCACCTCCCTGATTTTTCCTCAGCCATCATAGACCCTCGGACAGTGAAATTTGACATGCACCCTCTCAGTACTAGGGTCCACTACTGTGGAAAGTATCATAAAAATCTGTTAGTTCATTTTCGAGTAATTTAGTGTTGAATTTACTTATTTCTACCCCTTTTGTGGCTTAAATCTTTGCCAAAAGATAGAGAAAAATGACAAAAAGTTCATAAGAAACTTTTAGGCCCTGTTCATGCTACAGCATGGTAATGGAAAACGTTTTTTAAAATGGATTAATTACCGTGCTGTAGCATCCATGTTGTAGTGACCGCACTGCCACAAGCATGTTGTAAACTGTTATTAAAAATAGTTTACAGCATCCGCATTACTGCCTCTGGACGAAATTAACTATCAACTGGTTCACATGCAGGGACATCAGGCTTTATGAAGGGGAGCCATGCCTGACCATCCGCACTGCAGATAAACTGATTTAACTGCTGAAACATTTTTAAAACCATGTTCAAGCTTAGGTCTTATCAGGGTTTAAAAATGGTTTTAAAAAATGAATTACAAAATGTGTTAAGTGTGGACTCAAACCATGCTAGGACACTTTAAAACAGTTTAAGCTCCTTAAACTGTTTTAAACACCCTAATGTGAACAGGGCCTTAAACACAAGATGGTGACTCACAGAAAAAACAGCTACCAGTGCACTGGCATTTTCACACACAAGCTTACCCTTATAAAGCCAGGTCACTTGATATAAAACACACAAGAATAAATTAGCTCTCCAACTCTTTGGTGCTGCGTTAATTTAATTTAGTCTTAAGTGCTGAGTGGCCCAGCTTTATGAGAGTGATCGTCATAAGAAACATACAGATTTTTTAGTTATTTTGGCAGAATAGATCCTTTTGGGAGTTTGTTAAAAATAATAATTAGTTTTTAAGTAAATTATCATTAATTGGTCTTGTATGCTCAGTTGACAGAGGAAAAAAGCTGAAAAAAATGTGTAGATTTTTTTAATGTTAAAGTTCTACATGAACAAGAACTTTAAGGTCATATAGCTTTTTTAATACTTAAAAGCCACCCCAGTGAAAGCCGCGCACTCACCATGAAGACAAATTCCAACAGCAATAAACAGAGCACAGACAATTTCTCATAAATGAAACAGCGGATAAATAAGGCAAGCTCACAAATCAATCAGATTATGAAGAATTGCTGCAGCAGAAAACAGCTATCACAGGGGACCCTACACCAGCTCCCAGCATATCACACTATCAGGTGCTTTTGAAGGATAACACTTTAGTGTTTCGGAGGGAGTGGTAGTATGAGCCACACAATATAAAAATTAGTTATCATTAATTAAAAACAAACGTGTTCACAAAGGAATCCTTCACACTTTTTTTGTGATTTTTTTTTTAAATCTATGTGCAGCATGATCATAGTTTTTTTTAAATATTCTCTCTACATGATGGATTTCATGCTGAGAGACAATTTTCAAAATGTACATGATACACTAACAAAGTAGTTGCTAAACTAGTCACGCTGCATGCATGACAGTTTTGAAAATCTACGTGCTGCATGCTGTGCAGCGGTTTTCATAATCTACATGCCGAATGGTGGTTTGTACCAAACGTTCACACAGAAAGCCTTCCCGAAGGTTTTGAAATTTTTTTGTGCTGCATTAAGATTTTGCAAATCTACATGCTGTACTGTGGTTTTGAAAATCTACAGGTATGTGCTGCATGACAGTTTTGAAAAATGATGTGCTGCTTGACAATTTTCTCAATCTGTGTGCTGCCTGACAGTTTTGATTAAAAACCTACATGCTGTGTGAAGGTTTTTACTTAGTGCAGTATTAAAGTGCCACATGAACAAAAACTTTAATGTTAGATAAGGGTGATACTTTAGTATTTGTGAGGGAGAGGTGTAATTAGAATCACAATTAAAAAAAAAATTAATTAGTAGTTAGATTTTTTTAATAACGTTTTTTATCCCCCATAATCTGACTGGCCCTTTCAGGCTTCAGTCCACCCAGCCCTGTCACCCACCATTTCTTGGACTTATTCCTCCTTGAGACATTCCTCATGAATTGTTCCACCTGGCGGGGCTGTCAGGGCTAGCCAGGCCCCTCTGAGAACAATCCAAACATGCTCTGAAGGAGGTGCCCAGTTGGTGGATGCAGAGACTGCAGTGGACCAAGCCGTCATCTCGCTTTGGTCAGAGGTTTTCCACACAGTGTTTCTCCTGTTGGCCCGTCAATGTTCAGTAATATCATCCTGCATGCATGCAGAGGCATGCTGCACACACACACTACTCGTCAGTCAATGGCCCTTCATTTCATGTCACGTGCTGCACTACCGCCAAACCTCCCCTTGGTGGCAGTCAAAGCAGTGTGGCCAGCCCCTCTCCCAGAAGAGGACAGTAGTCGATGGGAAGCTTGATCTCCCCCCCCCCCGGCCAATTCCCAAATGAAACTAGTCCACTCCTGAACCTAGATTGCCAACATGGTGGGTGGTAGCTCTACAGCCAAGCCAACAGGCCAGCTCCTTAACTAGATAATAGTGTATAGAGGAAGCTTGTTCTGCGTGGTTTTCATCCTAAGCAGAACGGTGTTGTATCACAGTGCAAAAGTCATGAAATGCAGTTGTACTCTTCTGTAGTACAACAGCATTCTACACAGGTGAAAACAATGTCCGCGTGACCATCTCTAATGAAAGAAGTGCTGAAAGGAAAAAAAACACGCACTCCCAACAGATACCAGAAAGCTGAACATGATAATGTGGACCTTTGCTAGTTTACTCTCTTTTTTCTCAAAAGATTGAACAATTTAAACTTTACTATGGCCATTAACTTTTTGTTTTTTAAAGAAAAAAAATCAACTGTTTCTCCGTATTAGCTGTCACTTACAAAAGGGAGAATGAATGGCCAAAAACGGGACATGACAGCAGCAGACCAAACATGATTGGGACACAACAGTTTAAGCAGTTTAAAAAAAAACTGTATTTTTTTATCTCTATACACTGTAAAAAATACTGGTTGGACAAAACCATTCCCAACCAGCCTGTGCTGCCACCTCGAGGTGCAGATTACAATGGACTTCACAAGCTTTGCTCTCAAGGTCTGCTGTAATCTGAACCTCTCGGTGGCAGCACAGACTGGTTGTGCAGGGCTGCCCATCCAGTATTCTCTACTTTGTTTTCAATATACATTTTATCCTCCAGTCTCCCCTAGCTGCCCCCTTCAGACCAACCCCCAGGCCTGTCACCCCAGCATCCCCTGGACTTATCCTGTCCTAGGCCTTCTGCCACAGGGCTGTGGCTGTGCCCAGTCACTGGGTGCAGAGTCTGCGGAGTGTCGGTTGTCACCCACAACCGGGGGTGTTTTTCCTCCATTTTTTCTCCCTTTCCCATCCTTATCACTGGGGCGCACATGCCAGACATGCGTGTGTGGAGGCGCGTGCACCCCCACGGAAGTCCCGCAGCACCCTCCTTTCTCTGATACCCAACAGACCCACACTACCCTCAGGCCTCCACCCAGGGGCAGTCGATCAGCAGGAGCACCAGTCCTCCCTCTCCAGGAGAGGAGAGCAGTCCTCCAGACGCTTGATCCTCCCCCTCCCCAGCCGACCCCCAGCGGCCCGCTCACACCATGAACGCGGGTCGCCGGCATGGAAGGAGGTAAGGCACATATGCCTCAGCTCTCCACGCCTCTGGGCCAACTGTATTCTCTGTTTTTCAAAGGATCCCAAAACATAGGTGAATACAGCTTTCAAAAAGGCTTTGAATATATGCAAAAAATTACATGTATTTAGTACTACAGTTTATTTTTTTATTTATTGTTTACTCTGGAAGGCACATTGCCCATTTTCAAATTCATTCAGCATACAAAAAAACATTAAAAACACAGGGTACATTCAAAAAATATAACACACGTTCACAAGTAGACAGAACAGTTAACAGCAAAAACAACTGTTTTTTTTTGACTGAAAAATAGATTTACAGCATTTGACTGAATTGGGAAAATGATTGTAATTACCAACACCAACATAGTCAGGGGCCCTGTAAGCCATAACATAACATAGTTTAAGTCATATATGAACAAACTAGTCTCATGTGTTCCTTTGTGCAGTGCATGCGTGGCCTTGCACACGTAAGGTTTGGAGTTATGTGCACGGCCCTAATGGCCCTGTGCCTGCTGGAAAAATGCAAACCTGTTTTGCAGGGTTAACTTTGAGCATGAACAAACATTTTAAAAGCTAAAAACTGAAAAAAAATATATACTTAACTGTAAAGGCTGACAGTTGTATGGTTTATCAAAAGATGGCCTAATGAGATGTCTGAGCTGACTTATAAAAAATATCATTGCAATCAGTAGTTTGATTAGAAACAAAGTATTTATAGTATATGGTTAGCCTTTGTTTTGTGTAAAAATCAGCCTGCTCAAAATCCTTGTTGTGCACATTCTATTTTTTTTTTACTTTTTTTATTTAAAGAGAGATTTTACAGTAAAAACTGACACAATCATAAACAGTACTTACAAATGAACATGGCCACATGTTCTGCTTGCTTTTACCATATAACATGCCAATTAAAGCCAATTCAAAGAAGGCAGTATAGCGCAGTGGTCTAAGGCTCTGAGCTGTAAATCTGGTGACATCCAGCAGACCAGACCTGGGTTTGAATCCCACAGCTTCCACTTGCATACTTTGTGACCCTGAGCAAGTCACTTAACCTCCTTGTGCTCCCAGGTTGCTCCTGTAAAAAAGCTTTCAGCTTAGTGTGCTATACCTGGTTAAACAACTAATAAAAAATAAATAAATTAATACAAAATACATTAATCAGAGTGATCCTTACATTTAAAACAGTGGCGCAAAAAAAGGAACTTCGTTTCCAGAGCCTGAAGTTAATCATTGGGGAGAAATCAGAGGACACAAATCAGTAGTTTCAGCCTGCATTCTCCCAGGGATCATCCATTGTAGTAAATCTTGCTAAGGGGATTAATGCCATTAATAACCAAATAGGGAGTTCTCTGTAAGGAGTCAATTCCAAGCCTTTTATAAGTCAAAGGGGAAGGGATCAAGGACTCCAATCCCGATAGCCCTCTCCCAGAAAAAACAGAGTTGGTCCAACACTGGCATCTAAGGCATAAAATCCAGTCTTTGTGTACCAACGTATAAGGCCCATCTCCACCATAGCAGTTCAAACTGGGTTTGTCTCTTGTTCAGAACCGCTCTCATGCCTTCCACTCTAGAGACTGCTATTAAGTCATGCCAGTGCTGTATCGAAATTCTATGTTTAGACAGCCATTTTTTTAGTGATGGCCTTCTGAACAGTCAAAAGGGTAATTTTATATAATTTACTTGTAAGGGGGTCCCTAAAACCCTTTGGTAAATCTAAGAAAAAATAAAACATAGGGGTCAGGAGGAGATCTGGGCCAAAAATAGTGTGGAGTGCTCCTTGGAGTTCTTGGAAGAAAGAGGACAGGGTAGGGCATCCCCCACATTATATGCATTAAAGCTGCAGGGGAGGTTCCGCAATCACGCCAACAGGTCAGGGGTCTATGTCTTTGAAATTTTGCTTTTACTGCAGGAGTTCTAAAAAAATCTTATAAACAGCTTCCAGGAAAATTCTTTCCAACTCACTGCAGATGGCCCCCATTGAGCTCTCCCCAGGGCCCTATTCCAGGTATCATCTGGTATGTGAGCTCCCAGATCCCTTGCCCAAGCCCCCAATAGACTGGGGGGTGTCCCGCTGCCAGGAGAGGAGAGCCCTGTATAAGCCTAAGATTATATGGGTGGCCAGTGCCCTACCCTCCACCACAGCACTCATCAGGTCTGCTATCTGTGGGGGGGAGGGGGAGGCCTCTTCCTCCTCCTCCTGATCTGGGAGGAGGGACCTGATGTAATCCCTAATTTGGAAGTATCTAAACCTGTCTTGCCAAGGGATTCCATAGTTTTCCACCAGGTTCTGGAATGCTATGATTTCATTGCCATTTAGAAAATGCCAAATCAGATGTAGGCCTCTCTCCCAGCGCCAGAAGCTCATATCCAACTTTGCTGGGATAAATGTGTCCAAGTATGGAATCGACGTTAGACAGACATGCCATCTTCCGAACTTCCTGCTGTCTAATACCTCATACCAGGCCCAGAGAGAGGTGATTGTATATGGATTTCCTTCTCCGCGAGAGGAATAGGTTTCCTTCTTTGCTAGAAGAATTCTGTTTAAATTAACAAGGCCCTCCTACCTGGTTTCTAGAGTTTTCCATTTTGCTATATAGTTTGCATTCAACCAATAGAGAATTGTCCTCAGCTATGCTGCCTGATGATATAATTTCATGTTTGGGAGACAGAATGCTCCCTTCTGTTTGAGCATATGGAGAACTGTTAGCCTAACCCTGGGCCTGGAGGGACCCCATATAAAATGAGCTATCTTCCCATGTAAGCCAGAGAAAAAGATCTCAGGTATGCGAATAGGGATGGTCTGAGATAGATATGAGAGTCTGGGAAACAATACCATTTTGACAGCCTCTACTCGTTGAAGCAGAGGGAGCGGAATTACTGCCCATCTCTCAAGATCTGTTTTTAATTTGTCTAAGATGCGTACAAAGTTAAGAGCAAACAGCTGAGAGCTGTCAAGGCTCAGATGGACTCCTAGATATTTTAGACTTTTTAAATTCCATTTAAAGGGGAAGCTTTTCCTTATTGTCTCAGAGGGGTCATTAATGCAGTTCTAGAACTTCTGTTTTGGCTGTGTTTATTTTGTAGCCAGCTACAGAGCTAAATTCTGACGGGTAAGCCCACAAGGGATTCAGGGATTGTTCTGGGTCTCTAAGATATATTAAGGGATCATCTGCGTATAGCACAAGCTTGTGGGGTTCTCCCCCTGCTGCCACACCCGCCACCTCCACCCTCTGCCACAGAGCCTGCAATAAAGGCTCCAGGTATAAGGTAAAAAGAATGGGCGACAGAGGGCATCCCTTTCTTGTGCCCCGGAATAGGGAGATCGGTGCCGAGATACCTTCATTCACTTTGATATATGCCCTGGGTCTGGTATAGATACTATTTATAAGTTTGCAGAGTGCCTCCGAGAATCCAAAACTCCTAAGTGTTGTCCCAAGGAAGTCCCATGCCACCCAGTCAAAAGTCTTCTCCGCATCCAGACTTAAAAGTAGGAACGGGGACCCGACTCAGTGGCATGCAGCATAAGGTGCAAGGTTCTTTTAATGTTATCCTGGGTTTGCCTTCCTGGTATAAAACCGGTTTGGTCAAAATCAATCAGCCTGGGAAGAATAGCTTCAAGGAGTTTAGCCATTATTGTTGCATACAGCTTGTAGTCGATATTTAGAACCAGCATGGGGCAGTATGCAGCACAATAGGTGGTGTCCCATCCTGGCTTTGGTATGGTAGAGATAACTGCATAATTCCAAGACTCTAGTATTTTCTCCCCTGTTTGTGTCTCTTTACAGGCCTCCAGTAGGGGTTGTTTTATGTTCTCCTTAGAAAATTAAAAAAAACTCCACTGTGTACCCATTGGGGCCAGGAGCTTTGTTATTCTTCAGGTTCTCAACCACATTCTCCAATTCCAAATGAGTTACAGGGCGATCCAGTGACTTTTGAAGTTCCCGCACAAGCCTTGGAAGATGTAGCCTGCTCAGAAAAGCCTCCAAATGGGAAGCATCCTGCAACTGTTCAGAGTTATTTAAATTTTGATAAAACTCCCTAAAGGTGTCCAATATTTGTCCAGAGGTTCTTACCACCTGCCCACTCACTGGGTCTCTGATCTGAGTAATAGAATTCTGCGAGGTTTGCTGCCTCAGCCTGTGGGCTAGTAGATGAGTTGCCCTCGGTCGACTTTCTTAATATTTCTGTCAGAGATGTTGGAGGGCCTGCTCTGTTTTGACATCTAATAAGTTCTGTATTTGTTGCTTTGTAGCTTGCAACAAAGGATATATTGCCCCATCCCCACTTGCATGCTGTGCCTGGAGTTACCACAATTGCTGCTGCAGTTTCTCCAATTGCAGATTTTGTTGTCTGTTAAAGTGAGCTGCATATTTAATAATGTTCCCCCATAACACAACTTTCACAGTATCCCAGAGAGTGGCTCTAGAGGTTTTTGGGGATTCGTTTTCTTGTAAAATTTGGGGAATTCTGGACTTAACCATATCTGTAAAGTCCTTACGAGTCAAGAGGTAGTTATTACATTTCCAGAGGGTTTGACCTTTCTCTGATCTCCATTCCAGCGTTAATGTTAACTGGGAATGGTCAGAGAGGACCAAGGGGATGTGGTGACATTCCTTAACCTGGTATTGGTGCTCCTTGGATATCAAAAAGTAATCAATTTGGACGATATGAGCCATGTGGAGGGAAAATTTGTATATTCTCTCCTCCCAGGGTGTAGTAAACTTCATGCATCAGCCAAAGCCTCCCTTTAGGTAGTTTCTGGAGCTTTAAGTGCGGCTGATCTCCTTGCAGATCTGGTATTGGTGGCATCTATTTGTTCCAGGGCTTGATTTACGTCCTCCCCACCACTAGGGTTCCTGACTGAAACTCTGTAATTTTTTGCAGTAAGCCATGCACCACTGGAGCAGTGGTACCTGGAGGAATATAAATGGAGGCCAGTGTGATGGGGTGACCTCTATATGGCCTGTCAGGATAGCCAGGTGACACTCAGGATCCTCATAAGAGGCCGATGTCTGGAACTGGGTACCTCTAGAAACTAATATTGCTGTGACCCTTCTTTTCCCTTTTTTGTGTGATGAAGCCACCACCTGGGTGAAGCCAAATTTCCCAATTTTGTGTGCTCTGATTTATTTAAGTGTGTTTCTTGTAAAAGAGTGAAGGCCGGTCTCTGCTTCTTAAGAGCAGAGAGCACCTTGTGCCTCTTGACAGGGTTGTTCAGGCCGTTAACATTATGGGAAATCACTGAAAGATTTTGTCTGCTATCCATTTACGTTTGGAGGTATGGGTTCTGTCTGAGGTAGCTCTGGATTTCTTGTTATCCCTGACTCCCATTCCCATACTTTGTCGACCTGAGGGATCCTGCATTCTCTCTTTGGTCTCTGTAGTGGGAAAACCTCCTCATTGTTCTCATCCCCCTTCCAAAAATAGTGTGCTAGTATCAGGCAGGACAAATCCAAAGAAGTGGCATTATACATAGAGACAAGTAAACAAAACAAAAACAACAACCAACAAAAACAGATGATAACAGTTCACCCAGCAGAAGAGGTCTAGAACCAAACAATGGCCTTCCTCTGCTTCTAAACCTATATACGCTGTGATCCCCAAGGTAGGGGAACAATCAAAAATGTTCCCTAAGCACTCGAGTGAGTTTGGGCACTCGGGTAGAAGGGAAAGGAGCCTCTGTGTTGGCTCGGCCCCCCTGGACCCATGGAAAACCAGGTCCTGGCCAGATGACATGGCCAGCAACGTCATCTCATGTAAGCGGGGATCGCATGTCGAGGGCTGGTGAAGGGATTCTCCTGCTCTGCCCTCAAGCACTGGGAGGGTAAGCCCTCCATAATCAGCCCAAAACAATGTCTGGAATGCTAGCTCAACCCATAAACATAGTGACCATTCAGTACGCAGAGTCTAACAAATAGCTCTTAAGGCCCGCCTCCCACGCCAGTATGATATACACATATACGGTCCAACTTTTTCTAGTTCTACAGAGTAGATCCCTTTTGAAGTAGATGTCTGTTCCAAATTTCCCCTCCCCCGCCATCTGCCACGAATTATAAAGGTTTGTCTTACAACAGATATGCAGCATAGTTCAGTTCTAGTTCAGTTCAAAGCGAGAGTTCTTGTTTCGTGTTAGCTGCATTTTGAAAAAAAAAGGAAGGACCCACATGAGAGGAGGGGGAAAAAGCAAATAGTGGGCTTGGGTTAAAGAGCCTGAAGGAATCTTTAAAAAGCATTGCAGAAACTTAAATGTTTAATATCGCTGTGGGACCCTCTGCTAAAAGTCCAAAGGGTTTGGTGAGTGTCGTGAGCTCCACCCGCGGGGTCAGGGGCTCCCTTTCTGGATCCTGGTCAGCAGACAAAAAAAAATCCCTCAGCAACATGAGTACTGTAGGGCAAGAACAAGTAAACTGCTCACAGGGAATACAGTGTTCCTCAGGTATTTCCCGGCCCTGACGTTGCTCGTTGCTCTGTTCAACTGGAACATGAAAAACTCTGTAGTAGCACCTTAATGTCCTGTAGGGTTGTTGGTGCTGATCGTTGTCCCGCTTTTCTGGAGTTGTGCCGAGTTGCTGATTGCCAGGCAGGCCACATTCTAGAGGGCTGATCTTTTCAGTTCTCTTCTGTCGGTATGGAGTGCCCCTTCAATTTAGACAATACAGAAATACAATTTAAAATCATCATACAATTTAAAACCACATACATGACAAACAGCAACCAACATTAGGCATTTATATTATTGACCCAGCCTTAGGTCGTAGTTTCCACAACCAAAGTGCAGGCTTCCATTTTCAGAAGAATAACAGATCCCTATTATTATTGCACAATTTTCCTTTTCCTTATCTTGGATATAGTTAAAAAGTAATTTGATACACATGTAATTGTAAACAGATCCTCAGCATAAATCAGTATCTCTGACAGTGCCATTGCATCTATGTTTAGCAGCCCATTATCACCTGTTTGGAACAGTGCCTTTAGTAAATAAACTTGACTCTTTTGGTACCAGCTACAAGACCACCATATATGCATTGGATCTTCAGTGCTACCTTTTTCACAGTCGCAGTTTGCAGTCATTTCAGAAGATTTGCTATATCTTGCCTGTATCATTTTGCTATTAAATAGCTCAAACATGTACCTAGTAAAATTTTTCCTGAGTTTCTGATTAGACAATACCTTTAGATAGTATTGTAACTCATGTCTGTTTTCATTTTTGTTAGCGAACCAATAGGAATATTTTGATTCTCTAATTTTCAGAATATCTAAAGTCATTCAATTGTTCCTAATGTTTTTATTTATGAACTTGCTATATTAATTACTTAACACAATATTAGAGTCATGGTATCTTCTTAGAAACATCAGTTCATATTTTTCTAAGAGTTCACACATGTTTTTATACCACAGGGATTCAAAACCGCCCATACGTAGCCACTTTTCTTCTAAACATTTTCTTGGTATAGGATCAGATGGCAGCCTAGTAAGCCTTAGCCAATAGCTCAACTTTTTTGTATCTAGAAGGGTATTAATATTTTCCAATCCCAATTCATCTCTAAGGTACATAGAGGGGAAGGTCTGACTTACTGCAAGAGTCTTTCTTAATAGTTTATGAAAGGGAACCATTCATTTTTCTCTTTCTTTGGTGTCCCAAATTTCTGCACCATAGCCAGGTTATGCTGGATGTTTTGCCTGAATGGCTTCAAAAAGTGGCTTAATGGTTAGACCACCATAAGAATAGTTAACTTTTCCCAGTGCAGGTGCCATTTGTTTTGCAGTACACACTGCTGTAATAATATAATTTTCCATTGTTCTTTCGTAGAAAAACAAATGGCCAAATAGATACAGGAGTCTGTAATACTGTGTCTTTCTTTACCCAATTTTCAACTCTTTCTTTGTTTACCTTTACCAAAAACTGAAACCTGGATTTTGGACACACTGAATTGCAACTTCAACTCTTTTGTTAATTCTTCCAGCACCTCTATTTGCAAGCCAGCCCTAGATAGTAAAAACAAAATTATATCGTCTGCAAAAGTCAGGGCAGTACAGGGCTGGCCTGAAATTCTTGGGGAGTCTGACTCCAAAGCTGCTATTTTCCTTAATACAACATCAACATATAGGGAAAACAAGGCGGGTGCCATAAAGCACCCTTGCCTCAGCCCTCTAGTTATTGTTATTGGTTTGGATAATTGTCCATTAGATCCTATCCCAATTTCGGCCCACATTTCACCATATAAATTACTTATAATATTATTCAGTTGTTCATCTATCCCCTTCTTAGCCATCAGTTTCCACAAAATACTCCTGCTCACTGTGTGAAAGGCTGCTTTGTAGCAGCGAGGTGCTTCTGTTTTTGCACACTCCTGTAAATAAAATATTTTTTGGAATATAACTATTGGAGTGATTCTCTTGATTTTTGGCTGGGTGGTTGTTCTGTGACTTAACCGAACTGTGTTCACGTAGTGTCACATTGAACCCAGTCCCTGCTGGGCGGCTCCTCACTTCCTTGCTGCTTTACAGTTGTAGTGTTATAGTTAGCAGTGGCCTGGACTGGTTCTTAATAAAAGGAACCTTAACAAAAGAACTCCTAGAACTGCCCCAACTCTATTTGACCTACTATATAGAAAACCTCCTGTTTAAAAAAAATCACTTCTAAAGGTCTGAATGCAAAGTAGCTATTGGTGTGCAATCTGCATATTATTCATATACAGATATAGCCAAACTACCGAGCTCAACAACAAGAACCTGTTGGGGTCTAATCAGAACTTTCTAAATAGAAACAGAAGAGGTAATGATTAACCCGCAACAGCGCATGGGTCTACTCGGGATTAATGTATGACTGTGGGGGTCAGCTGTGAATTGCAGGCTAAGAATGTTTTAACCACTATATACTAACAGTCTTAGCCTTCAATTCATGGCCAGCCAACAGATTACTGAACAGCAGGGACAAGAGACTAACATGGGGAACAGAATGTGGGGTCCACTTTACCATTGATTAATTCTCAGGCAACTGTGGATTACTTGAGAATTAATCAACGGTCACCTGATGCTGTTGGACCAATCCTGCGCAACCCTTTCTTTTCCCCATGTTATTGGTTGACTTGTCCCATGTCAGAGTACACAGCCAGGACCTGCATCCCCCCCCCGCCAGATTCTGAGTCCCAGTGCTAACAGTGGTTACACCAAGGGAGAACTGATGGGGATGTCTGGGCCTCTTCTGGTTTGAAGAGGTTAGTACTAATATGGTTCCCATGCGTAAACATGCTTATGGTTACTACTGTATGTCCTTGTAGATACAGAAATCATATCAGGTTCACTGTTTCAAGGTAGGAAAAGGATCACCTGGCCCACTGCGAGGCACCACTTCTCACCACTCCTTTCTTGTTTAATTTCAATTTAGCTGAAGACAATCTAGAATGGGCAGCAGCCTGTGATTGCAAGCCCACACTCTACATAGCCCTCCCCTTCCCCTGAGATGCACACAAACACACACTTGTGCTGACAATAACAACAAGAGAGTCCTTAATAGCATGAGCCTCACAATAATTTGATTTTATTCTACTGAACTTAAAATCAGATGCTCGGGGGTTTTGATGAATAGAAACTGTAGCTGGAGAGCAGAAGCAGTGGTGCGTTACAGCATAATATAGACATATATGTATTTCTGTTTTACGAGCAGATGAAAGGGCACACTTGTGACTTCTGCTCTTGATTTCTAGTGCCCTTCTGACCATGTCTTCTTGACGACTTTTTGCTTTCATCTCTTGATTGTGTTTTCAAGAGAGAAGCAGAGACAGAATATTGCCATTCAATAAGAAAGGAAGAAAGAAATGAAAACAGAGCTAATATGTGTTTGATGGTGGTGGTGGAAGGGGGAGTTGTGTACTGAGAGTGACATGAATGTTGAGTGCGATGCCACCTCCTAAGGTAATAGAAACAGAGAGAGGCAACTGTGTCTTAAATCAAATGCCCATGGTCACACTGACTGGATTATGAACACACAAAGCAGAAAATAAGCACATATTGAAGAACAAACACTGCAACATTGAACAGAAACACTGGAGCACCAAACACAAATGCTGGAGCAGTAAGCTCATACAATGTAGTATTGAGCACAAACACTGAAGCACTGAGCACATACACTGCAACACTGAGCACAAACACAAGAGCACTGAACACAAACACTGGAGCACTGAATATGAACACTGAAACTCCAAGCGCAAACACTGGAGCACTGAGCACAAGCACAGCAGCACTGAGCACAAACACTGGAGCACTGAACACAAACAATGGAGAACTAAACACAAGTACTGGCACACTGAGCACAAACACTGGAGCACTGAACTCAAACACTGTACCAGGACTGAACACAAACACTGGAGCATAGGCACAAACACTAAAGCACTGAACACAAACACCTAGAGCAATAAATATAAACACTGGATCACTGAGCACAAACATTGGCGCTCTAAGCACAAATGTTGAAGCACTGAGCACAAACACTGTACTAGAACTAAGCACAAACACTGGGTCTCTAAGCACAATCACTAGAGCACTACAAACAAACACTGGAGCACTGAGCACAAACACTGGGGCCCCCATATTCAAAAGCTCTGTGTGCCGCCACTATCTAGATGCGCTACCCAAAAAGAATGGGCCAGTTGTTAGACAATGCTATATTCAAATGAGATGTGTGAGCATGCATCTTGTCTGAATATAGCAGATAAAGTGAGGGCGCAGGTGGCCGCGCCAATGATGACTCTAAGACATCCCCTGTTTGGCCCAACACCTGAATGGGGATGCGCTGGCGCATCTTGGGATGTGCCATGCCCAAATTCTAGATATTCAGCCTGAAACATGCTAAAAAGGGGCCATTAGGCATGCAAGGTGCAAAGGGGCCATTTACATGTCATTATGGTCCCGTTTGCATGTCTTGTGCAGAGATGCACCAAGCAGGGTGTGCCAGGCGGCCTGCAACTCCCCCCCAGTCCAGTGCTGTGCAGCAGAACCCACAATACCCTGGTAGTCTAGTGGCCCCCTCCTATCCCTGAACCCTGCTCGTAATGTACTATGAAATTCCCCTTCTTCCCTGGCAGTCTAGTGGCTCTCCTGTCATCCCCGAACAGTGATCATAGCGAAATACAAAAGGCACCACCAGTCCTGGTTCAATGCACATCCCCTAATCAAACCAGGACCAGGAACCTTGTGTGGTGTATCTTAGTTCACCGTACATGTCCCAAAAGTGTAGCAGTCCCCCTTCTCCATACCAATGCCCATATGAAATAAGACAAAATCCGTTCTGAACCCCATTTTCTGTAATGTAGTGGCCTCTCCCCTACCGATTCCCTTGTGATGTTTGACAAAGTCCTTTCAGAACCTCGTTTTCCATAATGTAATGGCCTCCCTCCTCGTACTGATTCTCGTGTGAAAAGAAAAACAAATCCTGTCTGACCCCTTTGTTCCATAGTGTAGTGTACCCCCACCCACTAAGGCACCCACATCCCATCCAGCTCCCCCATCCCAGCATGTCCAGTAAGCTGGCGGGCAGCACAGGCCACCACACACCTCCACGGCTGCCCACCAACTGAGTTGTCACTGTATGACAGCTTACTATATGCACTACAATCCCATTGGTTGACACTGTCGACCAATGGGCTTACAGTGTGTACTGTTAGCTTTTATTCACAAAGGTGGCAACTTTATGAATGAAGGCTTACAGTACACACTAAAAGCCCATCGGTCGAATTGTAGTGCATACAGTAAGCTGTCATTCAGTCACAGCTAAGTCAGCGGGCAGCCGTGGAGGTGTGCAGTGGGCTATGCTGCCCACTGGCTTAATGGTTGTGCTGGGACAGTAGGAGTGGGGTGGGATGTGGGTGCCTCAGTGGGTGGTGGGGTTGGGGGTCCACTACACCATGGAACAATAGGTCGGACAGGATTCATTTTCTTTTCACATGGGATCAGTATAGGAAGGGGGGGACATTACATTATAGAAAATGGGGTTCTGAAAGAACTTTGTCAAATATCACAAGGGGATCGGTGGGGGGGCCACTACATTACAGAAAACTAGGTTCAGAACGTAGTTTGTCTTATTCCACATGGGGATCGGTACGGAGAGGGGAGAGTGCTACACCTTTGGGACATGTATGGTGAATTACAATACATCACACAAGGATCCTGGTCCTGGTTCGATTATGGAATGTACATTGAACCAGGATCCTGGATGGCAGTGCGTATATAGTGCCAGGTGATTGGGGTTCAAGGATCAGGGACAGGCCGGGGGGTTGGGGGGGCACTACACTACAGAAACTGGGAGGTTGCTGGCACTGTTACTTTGGTTTGGGGAATGGACTGGGGGGGCTCACCACGGGCTGCAGGGGCTGGTGGCTGCCGTGCTGCTGTGTGCAGTACAGCAGTCCTCCTGTGGGTGGCCACAAGTTAGGTGTGTTTTTCACCTACCTTTGTAGCATCTGAGATGTGCTGGCAGAGACTGCAATCTCGGCTAAATATGGGTTGTGCTGCATATTCACGGGCACACGCCTGGAGATGCGCCACATATGTTATCGTTGCGCTTCAGCACAGTCAGAGGTGCGCGGTGCATCTCCAACTTTTGAATATAGCATTGTGGTGCATTTCTTGAGATGCACTGGTGCATCTCAGTTGTGCCAGCGCATCTCCTTTGAAAATGTCCTCCTGGAGCTCTAAGCACAAACATTGGAGCACAGAGCACAAACACTGGAGCACTGAGCACAAAGACTAGAGCTTTTAGAAAATACTTGAACATTGAGCATAGATACTGAGCACAAACACTGAAGCACTGAGTACAAACACTGGAGCATTCAGCACAAACACTGGAGCACTAAACACAAACACTGCAGCTATGAGCACAAACACTGGAGCACTGAGCACAAACACTGGGGCACTGAGGACAAACACTGGGGCATGGAGCACTAACACTGGAGCACTGAGGACAAACACTGGAGGATTGAGAATGAACAATGGAGCACTGAGCACAAACACTGGACCTTTAAGCACAAACACTACAGCACTAAGCAGAAATTCTGGAGCTCTAAGCATAAACACTGGAGCACTGAGCACAAACACTGGAGCTTTTAGAAAATACTTGAGCATTGAGCATAGATACTGAGTACAAACACTGGAGCATTAAACACAGACACTGGAGCACTGAGCACAAACACTGGAGCTCTAAGCACAAACACTGGATTCACGGGAACATGGGACAGATATAAAGGACTGCCCAGAGGGGCGAAGAGATGTATCTAGATTGGGGAGTGGGTGGGGGGGTATCGGGGCAGACTCGATGAGCATTAGTGTCCTTTTCTGCTGACAGTCTTCTATGATTCTATGATTCTAAGTACAAACCTTGGAGCACTGAGCACAATCACTGGAGGAATGAGCTCAAACAGTGGAGCTCTAAGCACAAAACTGTTGAATTGATCACAAACACTGGAGCACTGAACACAAACCCTGGTGCTCTAAGCACAAATACTGGCGTAATGAGCACAAACACTGGAGCATTGAGCACAAACACTGGAGTAATGAACACAAACACTGGAGCTTTGAGAAAACACCAGAGCATTTATCATAATCACTGGAGCCAAGCTACCACAAGCACCAAGACTTAGAATGAGGGCAACCAAACTCATCCCTTAGTCCCTGCTTGATCACACATGTCCCCAGCTCCTGCACCCAGAAGAAGTGCTCAAAGCACTCCCCTGCCTTAACGCACTAAAGAGTACAGGGCCAGATAACCAGGCACATAATCTCATTAGGCTTGCCACTCCACAAATCTTCCAACCCATCACTGCCATCTTTGTTTTTCCATAGGCTACCTATCAAAAGTCTAGAAGAGTGTTCTGGTCATATCCCTACATAAAGGAGATGGACAGATGTTAGCAAATATCAGTGTGTCTCCATCCTGTCTGCAATGACCTAATTTTGAGAGAGATTCGTTCAGGTCTAAATCGCAAGCAACCTGCTCCAAAATCAACTCCTAACCCCTGTCCAGCAAGGGTTCCAGCCCAAGCGTTCTATTGCCACAACACTCCAGAAGGTGGCAAGCAGTATTCATGAGGCTGCAAAGAAAGGTCATATCACTGGAGCACTATACGTTGACCTGACCAAGTCTTTGGATATTGTCCATCACCAGCTCCTCTTCAGGAAACCTGAAAGGCCTGAAATTAGACTGCCATAGGATATTCTGGCTTGTGACTTATCTTAAAGTGTACATGAATAAAGCTGCTCTTGGCACCATTGTCTGAAACTTAAGCCCTTAAAACATGGCATGCCTCAGGGATCTGTCCAAGACCCTCTTCTGCTTTCCCATTTATGTTAACTTCTTCCCTTAGTGTCCAACACAAGGTAGGCACGTACACTGAAAGCACAATTCTGTACGGTATTGTAGTGACCTCACACTGTCCTGCACTGAGAATCAACTACAGACTGTGTGTGCAACAGTAGAAGCCTAGATAAAGAACCACCTCCTCCTTCTTATTGCCAAGGCAATAAGACCAAAACCGTGGTCCCCGGTGTGTACCGTGGGCTTTATAACTAATTAAGTTATTCAGTATTTTCTTTCACAGTTGGTTTACCTAGTATACCTCAGCTGAGAGGCCACATCTCTTTCTAAGAGGAGTCCTGCTTCTACTCACTACCACATATGAGTGGACTGGGGCACTGGGAGGTTAAGTGACTTGCCCAAGATGCCACTGAGCATTTGGCTGTAGTGGGGGTTGAATCTGTGATATCCTAGCTCCCAAGCAAGTGCTCTAACCAGTAGACCATGTTGCCTCAATAGGTTGTGATGGTTCGATCTTAAAGAGAACCAGTTTCGGTACTTTAATAAAGCCCCCCCACTGTTATAGCTTACCTAAGTATGACAGTCCATGATGTTAAGTTTTGTAATTAGTTTTTCTAGGGAAAGGGATCATAAATCTTCATATGGAGGAGCCGGCCACCAGATCTCTTCTAATTCCTAGTGCTTTTTACATTCACTTGCACGCATGCGCAAGGAACGTCTTGGGAGAATGGGACACTTTGGAGGTGTGCCCCTCCTGTGCAATCCCCTGCTCCATTGAGCAGGCGTGGTGGTCCTGCATCAATCGGATGCGGTGCTGTGTATGACAGCGGTGGTCTTCTCTTCAAAGAAAACCACCGCTGTGTGCTAGCACCACATCACGCCACCCCCAAATCTTTGCTGCCACGCTGGGAGCCCACTCCAGCGTGGCAAGCGTCACCGCGTCATCTGCCGACAGGGTGCCCAATCCCCGTCGGCTCCACAGCCCAGCCATCCTTCTGCCGCGGCTGGGAGCCCACCAGCGTGGCAAATGTCCCGCATCATTCTGCTGACGGGCAGCCAATCCCCTGTCAGCCCACAGCCCCACCAGCCATCCTTATGCCATGCTGGGAGCCCAACCCAGTGTGGCAAATGTCCCGCCGCCTTTTTTGTTGTAAATTAAAACGGTCCCATGGCGCTTCTCCTGGCCCCTCCCACAACCCGCACCCACCCACTGCGCACCCTGCTCTCCCACACCCCTCACCCCATACTTACCTCCGGAGCTCGTGCGAATCATTGCTGGACCGGGAACACGCCTGCACTCTTCAAAGCTGAACGCGAACTGAGGAAATGCCGTAAGCTGTATAATGGGATAGATAGGGTTTTTCAATTTTGTTGCATATCTCAGGCATTTTTTGGAATTTTGCACCAAATTTTCAACATGGGGTTTTTGGGACCCTTCATGAATTCTGTCACTGTCATGGCGTTATTCGGGTCCAAGGGTGATTTCGTAGTCACTGTGCAAAATCACCTTTTGGGCCTGATTAACGTAAATGACAGTGCCAGCATTCATAAGGTGGGCTCTCAAAGCCTATTTTGAAAATTTGCGGAAAATTCCTAAATGACCATTTTATAGGCCGCATATGCAGTTCCTACGCAGGCTCGTAAGTTCGCGAATTTTCACATTTTCTACCCAGATTTTCAATTACTGCCATTTTACCACACCTTCTTATGAGCAGTATAGCTGTCATTTTTCACATCCTGCCCAAAACGGTATTGGCCATGGAAGCACAATGGCGCAGTTGGTGCAAAATCAATGTATGGACACATTAAGAAAAATCACAGTGACACTGTTCATTAGCAGAGGTCTTAAAATGGCTATGTTGAAAATTTGGTGAAAAATTCTAAAAATGACTGTTTTATTTGGCGCATAGTGAGTTCCACGCACGCCAGTAAGTTTGCGATTTTCAATATTTTCACTCCAGATTTTCAACATTGCCATTTTACCACACCACCTTCATGAGTAGTACAGCTGTCATTTTCACATCTCACCCAAAACATGTTTCTGCCCATGTAGCGCATAATGGCGCAGTCGGTGTAGAAATCAATGTATGGGACACATTAAGAAAATCACAGTGACACTGTTCATTAGCAGAGGTCTTAAATGGCTATGTTGAAAATTTGGTGAAAAATTCCTAAAATGACTGTTCTGGCGTCGCGTATATGCAGTTCCTTCGCAGACGCCAGAAGTTCTAAATTTTCAATATTTGCACTCCAATGACTTCCAAATACCTAAACAGCACATAGAAGCAAGCAACATTCGGCATTGACAAATGCTTGTACTTCTTTGTCACTGATTTTTTTAAGCCATGTCCAAGTGCCAAATACCACTGCAAATACCTGCAAGCGAACGTTCGGCATTGACAAATGCTTGTTCTATAATGCTCCGCCCCGTGCCATCCCTGGGCTCAGATGTTTTGTGGTGTATGAGTTTATAGGGCGCTGGAACGTGCTCCACTGGCACCAATGGGAGGTCCACAGGGGTCAAATCAATGCCTTCTTCAACTTAGAATTAACTAGGCTCAGATGTCCCTTCTAACCATTTCTGGTGGCTATCCAGATTGAAGTTAAAGATCCCATGGCACTTATCATCAAAGTAGGGAATTTTTTTTAATCTAAAATCAACAATACACTTAATACAATCATCAAAACAACAATCTCAAAGAATCCCTTCATCCCTCCCCCGTAACCTTTTTTTGTGTTCGCCGTGCGTGCAAGCACAAGCGAACACGTTGGTATGAGAGTGCCCTTTGAGGGGTGTGACACTGTCCACCCAATGCAGAGCAGTGTTGCAGGGGCACGACAGTGCCAGACCAATCAGCAACCAGACTGACAATGACAGAGTTTCTGGCTTGCTGGTTGGGGATGGCACCGACTTCAAAAGAAGTTGCCATTCCTTTGATCTGCGCTGACCAGCAAGCCAGGCTGATCTGTCATGGTCAGCCTGGAATGTGTGCCTGCAACCAAGAAAAACACCCATCGATGTCTGTTGCTGGCGGCCCTAATTGTCCTCAAATCAAACCCCTTTCCCTAACACACACACACACACACAGTAATGACACTGGGGGTGCTCAATCCTCCAGTGTCTAAAACTGTCCCTCATCGTTTTTTTCCCCTGAAAAGAAGAAAACAGTCCATTGACATCTGTTATACCCCCCCAAAACATAAGTCAGTGACACGGGGGGTGCCAAATCCCCCAGTGTCCTCAACTGTTGCAGTACTGTCCCCTAGTGACACTGGGGGTGCCCAATCTCCCAGTGTCCTGCTCCTGAAATAAAGAAAACTGTCCCTCATCATTTTTCTTATCTGAAAAAAGGAAAAACGTTCATCATTGTCTGCTGTGCCGTTACCCAACCCCCACCTGCCCCTCCCACTCAGAACCCACCACCCCACACCCTGTACTTACCCACAAGAGATCCGTCCCTCCATAATCCTCCTTGGACCTCAGACACATCTTCACTCTTCAAAGCCCAACCACAAACTGAGGTAAGCGCTTCAATGTGTTTCAATGGGGTTTTCAGCTTCAACGTATTTCAATGGGGTTTTCAACTTAGTGGCACAACTTGGCCATTTTTATATATTTTTGCCCCAAATTTTCAACATACCTATTTTGGGACCCCACCTTATGAACAATGCAAGTGATGTTAGGTAAATCTGCTCCAAAAGGTGATTTCACAATCAGTGCGCGAAATCACCTTTCAGGCAAGAGTTGACATTTTTCTCCACCATTGTTCATCAGGTGGGGTCATAAGAAGGCTATGTTGAAAATCTGGTGTAAAAATATTTAAAATCAATGAAGTTATGAGCCTGCTTTAAAATTTGTGAATGCAGGCTTGTAACTTTGGCAATTTTCAATATTTTGACCCCACATTTTCCATATAACCATTCCTTCACAGCACTTCATGAATGTGACAGATGTCATTTTTCAGATCCTGGCCAAAATGTTTTTTTGCATCCCGAAAGGTGATTTTGCAGTTGCTGCGCAAAATCACCTTTCAGGCAGGAGTTGAACATTTTCTCTGCACTTGTTCATGAGGTGGGGTCATAAGAAGGGTATGTTGAAAGTTTGGGGCACATATATTAACAAACAAGACAGTTGCACTGCCCAACATCATCACTTCTACTTTGCATCCTTAACTGTTAATAAAATGATTTCTTCACAAAAGCAATTTTTAATGTCACTTTCAGTGGTATCAGCACCACACACCCCCATGACATCAGTGCACACAGCGAACACTTGGCATTGACAAATGCTTGTTTCATTTACTATTGTGCTCCCAACTCTGACCGGTGCCCTATCACTATGTATCCCCAGCCCTATCACCCCCCCCCATGCCATCTCCAAGGCTTACTTACTCCAGTTACCCCCCCATAGTGAGGAGGTGGGGGAGGACCACTTCCTCCTGCAGTGACCAAATACACAATCACAGAAGGGCCTAGTAGACGAATGCAGGACCTGTGGTCTGCACTGCTGAAATTATCCTGCATTCTTGGCTGTTTTTTCCCCCCAATATGTTTTCTATCTTTCCGGAGTCAGTGGCACAAACAGATCCTCAAGTAAGTAATAAGCCACAACAGGGTGTGCATTATAGGATTTTAATTAATGGGTCTCCCCTTTTTCCCATAGAGAAATTGTGCCATAATTTGCCATAATAAAGGAGTGTTTATTATGGCAAACATGCACACGGTTTCTGTCATTCTGCATATGCACCCGCCGCAGTTCCTCGCTTCCCAACCAATCTCCACTTGCCTTCTCGCCAAACTGCTAACAGAGACTGAACAGCCATTCAAACTCAGTGGTAAGTAATGAAAAAAAAATGTAACACAACAACTTAATTTTTGGCTGTCTACAAAATAAAAAAACAAAAACAACAACTTTTAAATAAATACATAAAGGCGACTGCGGACGGCGCCCTGTAACCTAACTGGACCACGGCACATAGCAACTTCTTTTTCTTTTGTATAATTGCTGAGGCAAAAAAGGGGAAATCAAGAATTATATAGTAAATATAGTGGTGTAAACTCGAAGTTTACTTGGTGTTAGATGCTTTAATAAACCCCTCAAGCGTTTCTCTCAGGATTTATGTAGCATCTAACACTTTGGGGTGTGTAAACTTCTTGTTACACACACCACCCCATACTTTATTCTATTTTTAATGCATGCCCAAGTGTCCTTATGCCCCAGGGAAGTGATTCACACCCTGGAGGGGCTTATTACAAAAATGGCTCTAAGTAGGTTTTCTGGGGAGGGAAAATGAGATTCATCACCTGACCGTGCATCTATAGAGATTTCATGCACAGTCAGGTGACATCTCTCTGGCAATTACATTTCTAGATTTTTTCTTGCCATTTTATAAGTATGAAATAGGGCTTTACATGCTCATGACCAGCCAACTCCCCTGCTCACCTGCTGGCTGTATGAGCACTGCATCTCCTGTGCTGCCACAAGAGGCACTCATGTGGTGGCTCAGGCAATCACCATCCCTTAGAGAAGGTAAGCATCTGCTGGGACCCTCAAGCCCTCTTTCCCCTAGCTGGCCCTCCTGCGATCCAGGATCATTCCTAAACCTGGGTCATCAGCGATTGCTCCGATCGGCCAACGAGGGGTTGCTAGAGATTCCAAGGGTAGTTTTAAAATCCTCAGGGGCCTGTGCATTTATGTACGTGGCCCCAGCCCTTTGGAATTCTCTACCCTGTCGGCTTCGGGAGTGCGTGACCATGGAGGGGTTTAAACAGGCACTGAAGACCTAATTGTGGAGCAGGGTATACTGTAATTAGTAATGTTAATTCTTGGATTTTATTGTGTATTTATATATTGCAGTTTTTATTTGTTGCTCTAAGTTTTGTAATGCACCTTGATAATTGAAAGGCGCATAATAAATAAAGATATTATTATTATTATTATTATTATCAGCTTAGTCAGAAGTAGTTCCAATGCATGCCGACAGATTGGCTCACCCCCCCCCATTATCTGTAGAAACATACCATTCAATCATAAAAATCATATCAAGAAAAGAACAGAGAAGAAATGCATACTGTAAGTACATAAGAAAAAAAGAATTCAAGACACAAGTAGGCTTGAATGCCTTTCAAGCCTCTCCCCGCTGTTCAGCGGTTAAAACACTTGTGTAGTAATACCCTCATGCTTATCTAGCTCCTTTTGAAAGCATCTATAGAACATAGGACATGTCTTACCCTCCTACAATAAAATGCTATGCCCTCTAAGTAATCCATTCCTCCATCCTCAAAAGGCAAGAGAGGTGAGATACACCCCAAGGACCACTCATTTACACACCTAAGACCTCGAGATCTACTTGGTATCCAGGCTATGTAATACCAAAACTCCAGACTGAATAAAGCCAAAAGTGAAAAGTCTGTCTTCTAATTTTGCCTCTTTTATTGCCCCTACTACCAAATGAAGAAAACGGGCACAGGAGATGTCTTTCTGCTGTATCACCCACAGGGCTTGAGACTTTCATAAGTAAAATTTAAAGCAAGCCCATGTTATATTAACCGTACTTGTATGGCATCCTTGAACAATTTGAGTTGGAACCCCCAAAACCAAATCTTCCTATTTCACCTGCTGCATATTTGGCAGATTCCAGGATACCAATACATAATTCCAGAATCCTAGAGCATATGGGCATTCCGAAACAAGTGGCCCTTGGTCTATCACAAGAAGTCCTAGGGCAGTACCTGTCCTCTACTCCGACAGCATTTATCATAAGAGTAGGGGACATTCCCCTGTGTCCTGGACAACATTCAACATGTCAGTAAAACAGGTCTATTGTAGCCCACCCCCCAGAAAGCACCTGAAAATGAGCTGTTACTTTTTAAAGTGTCTTTTCTGATTCAAAAATTGCATAAAAAATAATGCACGGGGTGGTGTGGATTACGAGAATTTAATACACACCCGAGGTGTGTGATGCTAAATAAACCATGAGAGTGAAGCCGAGGGGTTTATTTATGCATCACACACACCAAGCGTGTGAATTAAATTTGAGTAAGCACACCACCCCATGTCTTATTTTATATAATTGCTGGTCATCAATTTTTTTCTTAAACCCCACCCAATAATTTTTTTTAATTTGTAGTTGGGTGAGGTAGTCCATTGCCCTTCACAGCAGTCTTTGGCTACCAGGACTGGCTGTGACACTGGGAAGAAATCTAGTTTACAACTTTACTACATGAGAGGAGTAAACACAGTTATAAATGATTTATTTTCAGACAAGTACCAGATGAAGATGTATGGAGGAACCAGAACTCAGGTTGGGTAGCGAGGTTGTTCAGTAGTGGCCAGCTGGCTCTGATGCCAGCTTTGATGAGCAGCAGAAAGGAGCACTGCAGGAGACTAGATTATGAAAGTAAGGCTGTCTTTTTTAGAAAAAAAATAAATACTGGATGAACTTGTACAATGCCTGCTCTGCCTCCATGGCCATTTCGGATGCGGCATAACTACTGAACAGCGCTTGAGAGTGCTACACTCACGACTGCAGCTGTTGTTCAGTGAGTGCGCATTTGCCATAATAACTGGCTGGTGATTACTGCAAATGTTAATTTGCTATCTCTATTGAAAACACTGACGACCAGTTATAAATACATAAAATAAAATACTGTAAATGCCTTTTAACCCCCTTGGGAATCAATTACCTGATGGTATCCCAAGCCAGGTAATGCCTCAATGTTATTAAACTAAAATGTTTTTTTTTTGCCTCATCTTTTTATTGACTTTTTTTTCAAAAATACACATACAGAAGACAAACAACATTATAACATCACACAGTCATACAATCAAGGCAAAAATGAATCATAAAAGACAGGACATATAAATTATTGCCCACCTCCCTGTATAGCACCAATGTAACATGTCATAGCTGTAATTCCTACATTCCAGGAGATTTCCAAGTAAATTCTGACTTTATTCAAATAAATAAATTCAATTTATATACATTAACAAAGGCAAACAACATAGAAGATGAAGACGTAACATCGCCTGTGTTGGACCAACATTCCTAAGTAAGTATCCTTACATGGACAAATCTGGTTACGTATATATAAAAAACCATGGGCAATTGAAATGCGAGGGGTGTTCCACTCACACCCATCAGTGCCTACAACCCCACACTATAACACAATACTAAAGACAGCACTCGGATAGAAAAATGGACACAAGGTATTTAACTGCAAATGCAGTGAAATTTATTCCAGCCAGAGCTACACTCATACAAGCCCCAGCGCTTCAGCGGTTAGGCCTTCCTCAGGGGGCGTGGCTAGGAAACAACCACATCTCTTTTAAATACAAAAAGTGAGATGATGTCATGAATCATGTGATATAGTGCCCAGTGCTGACAAACATATATATAACACAATTATATTTCAACAATATCTATACATATTATACAAATGTAAGTTTCAAACACAATACACTCTAGTTGATTTGAGGTAATGAGATGCTTAATAACACTGGGCCCAGTTCTCAAAAGGTTATGCCTGGAGTAAATTGATTTGTGCCCAAAAATATGGTGCAAGTAGCAGTTTACGCCAGGAGTTGCAACATTCGGTATTCTGCAAAGCATCCTGTGACATGTCACAGGCTGCTTGCGCCAGAGTGGACTTATGCCACCAGTTATGCCATAAACCCCCTGCGACATGGCACTAGGGAGTTTATGGCAGCAGTTGCATCCTATTCTGGAAGGGCAGACTCCAAGTCCCCAATTTTGCTATTCATGAACAACCCCCGGAGGACATCCACCAAAGTTCAGTTACACCAGCTCTTAGGTAGTGTAAGTGTACTTGATGGCCACTGGGAGTTGTGTCAATGTGCGTCCAGGCCATCCCCCAGTACATGTAGCTCCCCCACTCCAATCCCCCAATATTTCTGAAAAGCCCCGTAGGGCTTGCCCTTGCCCCTTGATCCCCAAGGTTTCAATAAAGCCCCACAAGGCTTGGCCATGCCCCTCAATCCCCAAGGTTTCAATAATGCCCTGCAGGGCTAGCTCATGCCCCTGACCCCCAATAACATAGTAAAGCCCCGCAGGGCTCATATGCCCCGACCCCCAGTAACACAGTAAAGCCCCAAAGAGCTAGCTCATGCCCCGACCCCCAATAACATAGTAAAGCCCCGCAGAGCTAGCTCATGCCCCAACCCCCAATAACATAGTAAAGCCCCGCAGAGCAAGCTCATGCCCCGACCCCCAATAACATAGTAAAGTCCCGCAGAGTTAGCTCATGCTCCCGACCCCCAAGAGCATATTAAATCCTGCAGGGCTAGCTCATGCCCCCGACCCCCAAGGTTTCAATAAAGCCCCACAAGGCTTGCCCGTGCCCCTCGATCCCCAAGGTTTTAATAACGCCCTGCAGGGCTAGCTCATGCCCCGACCCCTAATAACATAATAAAGCCCTGCAGGGCTCTTATGCCCCGACCTCAATAACATAGTAAAGCCCCGCAGAGTTAGCTCATTCTCCCGACCCCCAAGAGCATATGAAATCCCTGCAGGGCTAGCTCATGCCCCCGACCCCCAATAACATAGTAAAGCCCCGCAGAGCTAGCTCATGCCCCCAACCCCCAATAACATAGTAAAGCCCCACAGGCCTCACTCATGCCCTGACCCCCAATAACATAGTAAAGCCCCACAGAGCTAGCTCATGCCCCTGACCACCAAGAACATAGTAAAGCCCTGCAGGGCTAGCTCATGCCCCCGACCCCACAATTTGTGAAAAGCATCCCCCTTACTAACACCCACATCCCCATCTTCCTTGGTAGTCTAGTGACCCCCCACCCACCAGTGCCCGACCATCCCACTCTCCCCCGACCCATTTCAAGGCGGCGACTAGAACAGCCCACCCTTACCACCATGGCCAGTCATTGACTGAACACTGAAGAAGCATGTACTACTGTACATACGCGCATGGGAGTGGGATGGTCAGGCACTGCCAGGTGTGGGGCCACTAGACTACCAGGGAAGATGGAGATGTGGGTGTTAGTAATATCATTTTGGGATCAGGTTGAGGGGGCCGCTTTTCACAAATTGCAGGGGTCAAGGGCATTAGCTGCCCTGCAGGGCTTTACTATGTTATTGGGGGTCAGGGGCATGATCAAGCCCTGCGGGGCTTTATTGAAATTTTGGGGATCGGGGGACATAAGCAAGCCATGTGGGGCTTTATGTGACACTTGGGGCCTTGGAGTATGGGGGGGCACTTGCACCCTTCACATCCAGAGCTGCAGGCTTGCGACAAACCCTTCGGGTATGGCCTTCATTTGGCATACCTGTTGGATTGTCGCAAGTTGCAGGACTTAGCCACGGGGACCCTGCTCCTTACAGAATCAGGCGCAGGGTCCTTAATGCAACTGCACCCCTTGTATGTCACAACTTGCGACATGCATAGGAGTGCTTCTAGAATCAGCCCCAATAACATTCATTAGCTGAAGATTTGAAAGAGAGCTTCATACAAAGGGGTTACCAACCACAAATAGTTCCTGCAGCTATGATGAAAGCCCATGAAAGAAGTAGGGAGGATTTACTTAAGAATAAGACCAAGGAAGACAATATCAGTACAGCCCAGATAACCTTTGTAACTGAATATAATGACTGGTTTGGGCAAATAGGGAATGTGGTCCATAGGAACTGGCACCTTTTGCTTTCTGATCCTCGGCTAGTAGAAGTTGTAGGTGAGAGACCTAGAGTCACTTTCTCGAGGGGACCTAATATAAAAGAAAAATTGGTACATAATAGGATGTCAGCATCCAAAACCCCTCAAACATGGCTTGGAGGGAAACCCAAGGGGTCTTATGCCTATGGTCACTGTAGTACAGGAAAACAATTCACTCACCCAAGTACGGCTCAGGTGTACCATATTAGAGAATGAATCTCTTGTGTACGCACTGTGGTGCCCATGCAATACTCTTTATATAGGCAGAACTACTCGAGCACTTAAATCTAGAATTCACGAACATGTTAGAAATATAATAAATGTGAGAATGGACACTCCAGTCGGTCTGCATTTCTATCAGAAGCATAGTTCCAACCGTAAGGGACTCAAATTCATGGGTATAGAATGGGCACCCCCCTCCATATGAGGGCAATAGGGTGAATGAACTGTTGAAAAAAGAACTTGAGTGTATATACAGAATGCAAAGTGTAAGACCAAATGGACCTAATGATTAATGAGATTTAAAATCCTTTTTAAAGAAAAAATTAACTTAAAATAATGTATTACTTAAATTGCATTGATTTTGATCCTTTTTTTTTCTCTTATGTCTCCTGCTGGAGCATCCTCACCAGAGTATGTGCTCTTGTAGATCCCTGAAGATTGCTTTGGAACTTAATATAAGGGGTGATTACATCATGGCTGTACTTTGATGTCTCCCCCCCCCCCACCTCTCTATACACTTCTCTCTCTCCCTGCATCTTTCTAGTTGGACAATGAGGTTATAATTGATATTGAGATACAAATGGAATGCTATTATGCATATGATATAAATTGAATGTTATTAAGCCTCTTATTATCTCAGATCAACAAGAGTGTACTGTGTTTCAAACTTACATTTGTATAATATGTATAGATATTGTTGAATTATAATTGTGTTATATATATGTTTGTCTGCACTGGACACTTTATCATGATTCATGACATCATCTCACTTTTTGTATTTAAAAAAGATGTGGTTGTTTCCTGAACACGCCCCCTGAGAAAGGCCTAACCCCCTGAAGCGCTGGGGCTTGTATGACTGTAACTTTGTCCAGAATAAATGTCACTACATTTGCTCTTAAATACCTTGGCCCAGATATTCAGACTGCACCAGGCTGTGGCGCAAGCCTGGGCGCAGCGCAACTGGGCTGTGCAGGGGCGTTGACAGGGTGATATTCAACGGAGCTGCACCATGGCACAGCAACATTGAATATCGCTCCTTGGCCACCCACAGTGCACATGGCGCAGTGGCACTGCACCAGTGCAAGTGGCCAGAGTGGAGCAGGGCGATGCACAAGCACAAGTTCCGTTGCGCTATGTGCAACAACCGTGATTTTCAAAAGTGCACATGCAAATGGGGCCATAATGTATGCAAGGTACAAATGGGGCCATTTGCATGTCATTATGGTCCCATTTGCATGCAGGTGGGCCGATCCCGGGTGACTTGTGCCTGGCACCCTGCCAGGCAGCAGCCGTCGGGGACAACGCCCCCTGCACAGCATGGCAAAGTGCCCCAATGCCCGATCGCGGGCATATGTATTGTGCAGAACACGTCCAATATCCCTGGTGGTCCAGTGGACCATGTGCAGCTGGATCACGGGCATAAGTATAGTTAAAAATAGTGAACCCTCTCCCTGGTGGTCCAGTGGACCGCTCGCAGCCCTATCACGGGCATAAGTATAGTTAATAATAGTGAACTCTCTCCTTGGTGGTCCAGTGGACCACTTGCAGCCTGATCGCGGGCGTATAAGTATAGTTAATAATAGTGAACTCTCTCCCTGGTGGTCAAGTGGACCGCTCACAGCCCGATCGTGGGCATTTGAAGTAGAATAAATGTCCTATATCCCTGGTGGTCCAGTAGACCGCTCGCAGCCCGATCGCGGGCATTCGTTATTAAAATTGACACCCCAATCCAACCCTGGTGGTCCAGTAGTACCCTCCTCCCCTCCCGACCACTGAGCCCCACTGCCCGCTCCCCCGCAGTCAGCGGCGGGTGGCAGCTCCCCACCCACTTTCTGCCCTGCCGTCTGGTGACTGACACCATACGGTAGGGCTGTATGCCCATTGGTCCACAGCATGAGCCAATGGGCGTGCAGCCCGTACCGTACTACACAGTCCAGATATGTGTTCTCTAATGTTCTCCCTGGTATTCTTTGCACTGCCCAGGTGCCCCCTCACAGCAGGGATGTCAGAGGACCGCTTTCTGCCCTGCAATAACCTCACCATTAGACCCCTTGGTTTGTTACCCTATTCATACACTCTCTGAAAGGCATGAAACAGGGAAGTACTAGCTTCCCCAGTCAGCAACAAATTCAGAGCCCCCCCCATAGTGCAAGAATTTCTCCCTGCAAAGCCTCAGAAGGGGCATAAGGAACCTTTCTTTCCAGATCCTTTAACTTAAGTTTCAGGGGGTTGCTGTCAATCCTACTTCTTTTTCTTTTTGGCAGGAGACAAAGGTCATAATTATGAAGGTCTGAAACTGCTAACTGGCAGTGAGATAAGTTGGGAATCTCCAGCCTAAATTAACACATTCTCCCCTTCCCCCTCCCCACGGAACAGCCTGAGAATGACTATTGCATGATCAGACACATGAATGGGCTATGAGAAACATTCCGCACTGATCATACTGCTTCCGGGGCATGTATATGTTGTCCAGCCTGAACCACATGCCATGTGGATTAGAGAAAAAGATAAATTCCCTGGCTCCCGGATTTGCCACCCGCCAGGCATCCAGTAAGTCCAGGTCAAGCATACCTTGCTTCCATTTTCTATTAGCTTCCTCATATCGAACTGCCCCCCCCCCCAAGTGGTCCAGGTTGGGCTCCATCACAAAGTTAAAGTTGCCCCCTCTTGATCAAGATAGCAAACTGCTCCCTAGTCAGCACATCGAGCAGATGTTGATAGAGCCCCTCCTCAAATGTAGAGGGCACATAAATGCTGGCACACGTAATCAGTGTACCTTGAAGGCTGCCCTATACAAAAATGTATCTGCCTTCCTTGAGGTCTGCCACTACCCTCATGACCTGCAAGGGGAAATTCTTGTGAAGTAAGACAGCCACTCCCATTTATGAGAGTTGTATGAAGCAGTATAACAGGATCCCACCCAGCCCCCACATGTCTTTTGTGTTCCTCCTGAGACAAATGCATGTCATGAAGGAGGGCCGCCAGTGCCGACTGGCATTGCAAAACTAGGACCTTCCTCCTCTCAATAGGGGCAGAAAATCCCCTCACTTTCCAAGAAATAATGATACTGTCGGACCCCATTATGCAGACAGTCCCATCCATTGCCACCCACATACAATCACTCACTCCCTCCACCTTGCAGATGTTTACCCCATACTAGCAATGCAGTCATCACGTTAGCACAGACATTACACATGTGGCTTAAAGTACATGTATTCCAAAAACTAGTAACCATGAAGACTTCTGCAGCGGGCATTGTCCCATGAACTCCATTATCAGTTTTGAAATCCCAGCAACCAGCTGGGGAAAAAACACAGAATTCCCTCCCACCACTCCAGAAGCATAAGTGGCTCAATGAATTATGAACAAGTACTTGAAAAGACATTGTACGTCTGGCTGTGTCTGTGGAGGGGTTGTGGGATAACAGCCGGACCAGACTCAGAACTCAAGGTTCAACACACAATCTCTGTGATATGTTTATTCACAATACAGTAGATAACTTTCAGCAAAGGCATATCCCTTCTTCAGTACTTCACTTTGCATTAACAGACTATGAATGTCCTTCCTCCGCACTTAGTCAGCACCCACTAATCTACTGATCTAACTTTTCAGTTGAGATTCAGCTTCCCCTATGTGGGCCTTGTTTACTTGGGTGGTGGGGGCCCAAATAATATAAAAAAAAAAAAACTAAAGGTAAAGAGCCTCAGTGCAGAAGCACTGAAGCAAGGGTTACCCCAAAGGGCACTGGTAATAAGTCAAGTCTTGAAGAAACACAACATCACACATACTCCCATAATGCAAAGCATCATGGGATGTATATGCAAATCACCATGACATTTCAGACTGGCTCAGTTTACAGCAAGAATGCATGGTGCCAAAGGGCATCTCACACAATCTATAATTTACATGCATTTTAAATAACACAACAGGGGATTTCTGATATCTCTACCCCAGTAACTTAATTTCTATAATACACCTAGTACTTTTTACCTTTATCAAAAACACCTAGTGCCATGGCATTTTCAACATTTACAGGTTTCATACACATAAGGTATTTACATCAAGGTATTATGACATAGTGTCATTACATACTAAATCCAACAATGAGGAACACAGCCTGTTGTTTTACATCAGCTCGGAGGTCACAGCAATAACCTCCCTGTATGAGGACCTGAGAGGGAAAAGGAAAATTAAAGACGACACTATAGCATAGTCAAGAAACGGAAGGGGGTGCCCATATGTGGCCAATCTTATGGACTAGAGATTGTAAAGGATAGATTAGGCTAAAAAATAGAAGAACTGCTGCAACAGATTTCTGAAAAGGTCAGTCTTCAAGAGTGGCAGGATCTCCCTGTCACAGTGTCCATTCTCCCTCTCCCAGGTCCACTACCATAACAACCCATGCAGTGTATTCCAACAGGTTGCCAACTAAACAGGGATGTAAACCCTATCTACAAGTCCCCCAAAATTCCCTTGGTCCCATACCACACCGGAGTAAATCCTTGGGCCCATGGTCATCAGAAAGACCACACATAGGAGAGAGTATTCCCCATCCAAGAAGAAAACCCCCCCAGCCAGAACAACCAACTGAGCCCCCTTCCTAGCAACATAATATTAGTAGCATACCCCACTTCTCTGGAATGGGTAGATTGGCACATTCCAATGCATCAACCACCAAGTCTACCCCCCCAAACCATGCCCAATCCCAGCCCCACACCTCCCACACACCAAGAATGTCTCTTATCATGTTTGCTGTTCTATTGCCTTTAAGTCACAATGGGAAGTTCCAGTTACACTGATAAATCCCCATCATCCACCAAGCCTAATAGCACGTCTATGATGCATGATGCCCTTGTCACCAGGGCAAGGGCCTAGGACAGGAGGCTCCCTCAAACATCCGTGAAATACACCCCCCACTCCCACACCTACCTGGTAGGACCAAAGTTGGTTCATTCACTGCACAGCGTCCCTATCCTGGCAATCACCCATAGAAGCCAGGTCCCTATGCAGCACCTCCCCTCTGGGTGCTTCCAAAAAGAAGTCCACTCTCCGATCAGTGTGCAGGCCCCATATAGAACAAGCCAGCTGTTCATAATGCTACCCGCCATAGGGTCCAATGGTGGCATTCATGGTCATGCCGATGATATCGTACAGGAAAGGCTTCACTCACACATGCACTTAAAGGGGAAGAGGCACCATAAGCAAAGTATGCTGCAACAAAAAGCAAAGCCACTATTGTAAGCCCCTGATGGTAGGACAGGGGAAATCCAAGCCGCAGGTCAGCAGATGATGCCCTTTTCTCTGGTGCTGTGTGGGTCACGGACCGGGAACAAGCTCTCTCTCTCACATCCTTCAGGTATGTGGTCAACAGTCAGGGTGGAGCAACAAAAGATAGTTTGAGTCCCCAGTATGCCAGCACTTCCTAAGCTGTAAAAATGCCTTCTCAGGAGGCAGCTCTCTTTTTATTCAAGTCCATCACATATCGCTTCAGCTTCCCTACCTCAAAATAGATATAGGTCGCTTCTTCGCTACGGATGTGCACAGCTGCAGGGCAGACAAACTGGAAATCCACTTGCCACTCTCGGAGGGTATCTAGAACTGGATTAAAAAGTTTTCTACAATGTTGTAAATGTTGGGAGAAATCTTGATGTATGAATAAATGGGTGCCCTTGTAAAGCAGCTCCTTCTTCTGTTGATAGGCATTTCATATAGCCTGTCTATCCCCAAAGTTATGAAGACGGGAAATGATTTGGCATAGCGGTTCCTCAGGTGGCAGTTTTGGGGCAAGGGCATGGTGGGCTCTTTCAATTTTGAACCACCCCCTTTGGTTGCAGCTCCAAGAGTCCTGGTAGCACTGAAGCACAGAAATCCTCCACACTGTTCCTCTGCTTGCCCTCCAGTAGGCCATGGTTGTGGAGACTACTGCACTTCTGATAATTTTCTTGATAGTCCAGCTGCTCTTTTAGCTCTTCCACCTCCTTAGCAAGATGAGCACATTTTTCCAGTATGGGGTTCACCACATCTTCTGCATCAGATGTGCATTGCTCCACTGCCTGTATACCTCTTGCCTGTCCCTCCGCTTGTTCCATGAGCTCGGTAAGCTGTCCTGCCTTAACATCCAGTTTAGGGTTGAGTGCAGCCAGAACCTAGCCAGTGACCATGCATCCCAAGGCCTCCATCTCTCAGGCAAAAGTGTGACACTGCCTGGGCCTTCTCCCCGGTTTATACAGCTCTGCCCTTCTTAACAGATTTTGCCACTCCATGAGGTGGTTTTCCAGAGGCAGATGCTAAGTATTCGCCCATGGTGAGTTCAGACCCCTGTACTTTTATAGGGGATTTGGCAGCAAAAACAAACACTTTAAACTACTTAAAAAACCATGTGGAGATGGAGCTCGGAAAAAAACTCTTGCTTGTTAGCTGCTCATCAGCGTCTCCACCTCAGACCAAAATGTTTTTATTTTCTTAATAAATGTTTTATAGTTTAAATGCTACTGGTTTTATTGTACATGAGGCTTTACAGCCAATACCATAACCCTTAGAATGCAGGCAGACCAATCAGAATGCTCCATTTCCAGCCACTGTTTCATAATTTAGGAATAATACATGACAGGGCGTGGGATATGGTAGGATATCACCACACCTTGGGTGCATAATGAGGCATGAGGCGGCAGGCTGAGTAGGTGCACATTTTAAAATACAGCGTGCTGATATTTTGCTTATGGCCACTAGAAACATAGATGTTGCTGGCAGATGGGGACTGTATGATCCATCAAGTCTGCCCTTGGTTTCCACTAGGTAGTGCTGTGGAGAGCTTGCTTTCCATTTCCTTCATTAACATCAATAAGTCCCCACCCCCTGAAGTGAGGAAGATATTGCCGCCAGAGAGACTTGTGCTGCAGACTGCTTTCCATTTTCCTTTTACTCCAATTCATTGTGAATTAGTTTATGTTCATGTGTGTCTCCCCCCATGTTAGGAAAATAACAGCGCTGGAGAGTCTTGCAGCTGCAGGGCTAGAAATATTTTTTTATGGATGGCTGTCCAAGGGACAGGTGCAACATTCATTCTGACAATCTCCTAGAACTTGACCTTGCTCCTGGGTCCTAGTCCACTAATGCTTTTTCACCTGGTACTTGTCTCAGGGACAGGCAGAGAAATAAAACCAGCTGTCTCTGAGGAAAACTGGGTGTCTGGGACATTAGCAGATCCAGGATTTTACAATGGGAGGTGCTGTGGTGGTGTGCCTACTCGAGATGCAACTTTTTATAATGTTCTTAATCCTTTATACTATCCTTTGCATCATATGTTGCCTGAAAATATACATTTAATCTGTAGTTTTGAATGTATATTTTCTTACAATCAATATATTAGACTTCTCCAGCAAAGTGAAATGCAGCAGCAGCAAGCAAGTAAGTTGCAATGGGGGGTGCACCTACACTCTCTAAAACCCCTAGATCCGCTACTGGTCTGGGACAGGCAGACAAGTGGTTATTTCAACTGCTGTGTGGTGGCAGGACTTGCCAGTGTGAGACTTACTAACATTTAATTAACTGCTGTGCAGCTTTCATTTTAACTCTGTGGGTGGACAGTACAGATAGATGCAGCACAACAGAGATTTGTAGGTTAGAAACTGGAAGGCAGGTCCGAGAATGAATAGATGTTAGTCCTACTGTGGCTTTCATTTAAAGGCTGTGATGTGATTGAAGTGAGGGTTTGTATTTTAGCTGCATCGTGGCATTTATTTCACATGTGTGGTGGGGGTGAGAAGAAAAGTTAGTTTGTGGCTGGAGGGTAGGGGGCAGAAGTTCACAATGCGACATTTCTCGAAGGTTCCATACATTAGGCACATAGTGGCTTTGATTTGATGTGTTTGCCGGGGGTCAGAGTGACAGCTGAGGTCATTGGTTGCAAAGTGTTTTGAATGTAAGCATGTATACGCTGCTTTAGTGCAAAGACTGGCTCTGGCAGGCTGATGACAGATCCCAAGCCAGAAAATGTGAATAGTGCAGTCTGTTAATGAATGTAAATAGGCTCTTTATGAAGGGACTCATTTTTACTAGTGAGTTAAAATGCCCAAGAGGCTCTGTATAGAGGGACTCATTTTTACGGCTGCAGTGGGCAGAGCCTGCAGATGTTTTGCACGTACAAAGGGGCTGATGTCATGTTTTCTGTCTGTGGAACTGGCTGAAGGTGTAAATAATCTCCTCCGCCTTACCCTCCTCCAAGAAATGCTTTCCACCCTCAAATAAATACACTTTCATGTTAATCAACGGTTGCAGAGCACTATTTTCTTTCTTAAATGAGAGGTTCAAGAACTGGAACCTGAGTAGTGGGAGGCAGCATTAGTTTTTTTTGGGGGGTAAGATCCACCCCCACCTGAGAAGCTCCTAAAGATCCACCCCCACCTTTTTTTATTGCTTCATGTGAGAGGGGCATGAGGTGGATCTATCATGTTGGAACAACTGACTATCAGAGCTGCCTGGGGCATCAGAGCTTAAGGTTCAGAAGGAAAGAAAAAGTAATTAAGGAGTGTCTGAAACTGCATCCTTATACAGCACTTGTGAAACTGCATCCTGAAATTACAGCACTTGAGGAAAGCAAGCACTTGCAACACAAGAATGACAATTAAGGTATAAGCCCACAAAGGAGTAAAATATGTCACCCAAAGAAGACTATACCATATTGGATACTAGCGTTTCTGTTTCTTAAAAGCTTTTTATACCCTCCCCCACCACACACACACACACACACACAGCTGAAGCACCCGCCCATATAGCTAGGGGAAGCTCTACATTTTTGTCAGTGGCTCAGTAGGTAGCACACTCGCCTCTGAGACTGGGAGATCAGAGGGCTGTGGGTTCAGTTCCCACACCTGGCACTTGGGTTAATATCCCAGTACTGACACTGTAGTGCAGCATGAGAGGGGTGCCGCACTTCTGAGGTGCCATCTTTCGGATGAGACGTTAAACTGAGGTCCCATCTGCCTGGATTGGTGGTAGTTCAGGTGGATGTTAAAGATTCCATGGCACTTATCGAAAAGAGTAGGGGAAATTTTATTGACAAACAAAACCATCACATAATAACATATTCCATCATAAGAAAAGAAAAGAATAACAAAAAATCACTTAACAGCACATAATAAAAAAGAAATATCTTACTTAACAAACCTAAAATTTTTCCACAAATTAATAACTTTCTGTTCTGAAAAATTCAGTTTATCCCTTGTTTTAAGATCTTTCAATTCAGTGTCAACATACGATACAACTGTAAGATGAGAAGTAAAAATTTGTTACATAATGAACTTAATACGTGCTTGCCATAAAAAAATTGAAGAAGACCAAAAAAAAACATTTAATGTACTTCTATGATAGGTACCCCAAACACCTGAATAATCCCCAAGAATAAGGGTACAATAAGTCAAATGATTTAAATGAGGCATATTCCAGTGAGCTGCTGCAAAGCTCCAGAATTCCTGACTATGCTTACATTCTAAGAAAAAGTGTTTTTGACTTTCTTCAATATTAATGAGTCATCCCTTAAACAATACCTTTCACTTAGAGGTTTGTATTTTAAATTCTCAACCCCAACCTCCCATGCGTTGACAGCCATAGTATGTCCCATACCTTAACTGGTATTCTAAAGTCTGTTAATTTATGCAAAGCATACTGCATTTGAGAAGGTGAACAATCCGAAAGATAAGAATAACTTTTAATAAATCGTATACAATGTGAGTATAGAAGGATTTCTATTCAAAGATCGTAAGCTTTGCAAGGAAATTTTCCACTGAAAAAGTTTTTTAAAAGTAGAAACCCCATATGATGGTAAATCGTCAGAGGCTATAATTTTAGGGGAAATATAGACCATTTAAAGAAATATTTGTGCCATATGGACTGTATCCAAAAATGCCATGGTAAATTCTCAGATTTCCAAATAAAAGGAAAGGAAGAATACAAAAATATCGAGTGGAAAAAAACTACAGGATTAATCATATTTAACCCTCCCTTATTCTGCTTAAGATAAGTAAATTCCCTTTTAACTGGGTTTAGCCTATTTCCCCAAAGCATTTGAAAAAAAATACTATATAATTTAGTTTCACAAGAGATTGACTAATGTAAACGAAAAAAGGTAAAAGAACTTTCTTTATAATCAAGACCCTTTTTTGTTTTCCAAAACGCCATTGTTTCCACTGGTTAACCTTTAATTCCCCATTCAGTAATTGTTTCTCCCAATTAAAAAGAGCCATATCCTCCATTCCAAACCAAATCCCAAGTATTTTCTGAGGTGAGGTTAACAAAGGGATATTACAACAAAGTGATAAATCAGGGAGTTTAGGGCCTAATTGTAATATAAAACTTTTTTTTAAATTGATAGAAGCCCCTGAGAAAGTCCCATAAAAGGAAAAAATATCTAATGCTTTGTGTAGTGATTTGTCATCCGCTAATAATAGGGTAACATCATCTGGGAAAGCAGTGATTTTAATTGGGTCTAAATGGAGAAAAGGAGCAATACCCACAATGTCGGGTTCAGAGAGTATACCTCTAATAACCGGATCCAATACAAAGGTGTATAAAAGAGGACTGAGAGGACAACCCTGCCTGACCCCTTTTTGTATCAATATTTCAGTGCCAACGAAATTATTAACAATAGGAGTAGAAACAGCCTGATTATATAATTTAGATATCCAAGTTACAAATGTACGTGGAATCCCATAATGTAATAAAATAAAATAAAGGTAAGAATGGCTAATATTGTCAAATGCCTTTGTTTGATCTAAAGCCACTACCATCTCAGAATTTTTAAAGTTACTTCTTTGCAAACAAATCCTAAGTAAGAAAAGGTTATGTTGAATCTTTCTTTGCGAAATCGCACAAGTTTGTGTAGGATGAATTAGAAGTCTAGCTACTCTCTCTAACCTAATATTCAAAATTTTAGCTGAAATTTTATAGTCGCTGTTCAATAAACTAATAGGACGCCAATTTGTTAATAAGGTTCTGTCACCTTTTTTATAAATAAATTTCAACAATGAAAGAGAAAAGTCCTTACAAGATTGCTCTGAAAACAAAAAGGAATTGTATACTAAGGGTAAAAAATAGCTCATATAAAGTATACAGGATTTATAGAATCCATTAGGAATGCCATCAATCCCTGGAGAAGATCCAGTGTTTAGATGCTTTATGACATCAGTTACTTCTTGTGATGTAATAGGAGCGATTAGGGAATGTAACAGATTATCCGATATCAAGGGCAGAAAACCAAATTGTTCCAACGGAAACTGATCTAAAGGTGATGTGATGGGACAAGAAAAAAAATCTGATACTTGACGTTGAACTAATGCTAACATATCTAAATCTTTGGTAATCAAAGTGTTATTTGAGTCGCATAAACCTGTCATAAAGGTATCAGCCACTCGAACCTTACACGCCTGATAAGGATCAGAGTTCGGACTGTGTTTCGTACCAAATCTAAATTCTAAATCTAGGGATCTGGCTCTATCATACTGGAAAATTTTCATGTGTTTTTTAATATCTGAAATTTTTGAAGTATATGCAGCACGTTTCTGGGGAGCTAAGGACATAAGTTTATATAATTGATTCCTAAGGATTAAATAATTCCAATAGTCCGAATCAACTTTTCCTTTACCCCAATTCTGAAAAAGAATTTTTATTTCTTGTTTTAACTGCATCCACCATTCAAAAGGGGAAGAAAAAAATTCCATTGTTGAATATTTGGATGCAAAAAAGAATTCCAATTTAGAAAAATAAACCGGCATATTTAAAAAGGAAGTATTGAGTCTCCATCGATAAATATTTGAGAATAATTTGGGAGGTAAATTCTCTAGAGAAAAGGTGCAAAGTAGAACAGAATGATCAGAGAATTCCGTGGGGACTACTAAACAAAAATTAGGATGCAAATAATAGAAATAAACACCATATCAATCCATAGCAAGGTGTGCCATGATATGTCTCACCAGCTTGTGCATGCATACACCTGTAGGCATCTTTAAGGTTAGCATCTTTAACCAATTTAACAAGAGCAGTCGAATCACAATAAACTTTTGTCCTTTTAACCTAATATAAGTAGCATCTATGGAGCAATTAAAATCCTCCAAACAATATATGTCGCTTGGTGAACAAAAAGGGTTTAAGCTCCTCAAATAGGGTAATACGACCAGTTTTGTTTGAAAACCATAAATATTAATCAGGCAAAATAATAAGTATTCAGGGAGCAATCTAAAATCAAAATCCTACCAGGGTGACATCAATTACTTTAGAAATCTTAAAGTCAGTGCTAACAAAATAAAATACCAAGACCATCCGCTACATCTGGACTAAATGTCCAAAAGGAAGGGCCTATTGTCCATTTCCTTTTTAATTGATTAATATCCCACAGAGAAGAGAGCCGAGTCTCTTGTAAAAAAATAATATCTACTTTCAGAGATGTTAAATAAAGAAATATGGGTAGCTGTTTTTTGAAAGCTTTCAAACTGCAAACATTATAAGTGGCTAATTTTAAGGTAGACATCTAAGGACTCTAAGTGCTATTCTTTTGACTAACTTTCCGTTTTTTTCCTTTTTTTCCTTTTTTTTCTTTAGCTAATTCCGTGGTTTTACTATCCTCATCATCCGTAATAAGTTCTGAAATATGGGATGTATCCGATTCAAGATCTGAATCTCTAATGTCGTCTTGCAAAGGAGAAAAAAAATTCTCAGTGGAAATAGGGACAGAAGAAGTTTGTTTAACAGAAGCTCTTGTGAAGCGTCTATTCTTAACAATTTCAAAAGGAGGAGGCATAAGTAGAGTAGAGTAGAGGAATGTTTACCCCCTCCGAAGGCCTTAGGCCTGGTTTCTCTATTTGTACCTGGAGGATCCTCAGGAGGCCTGGTCCTTCGTTAGAAGAACTGTAGTTGGTTTAGAATTTATGGTAGGGGAAGTATAGAAGAAGTAGGAGGAATAGATTCACTAAATCCCTTATTAGTTGCTTGGGCCTTACGTAGCAACCCATCATGGTCCAGGCCTTCTGTACAATTATGTCTTGCCCAGGGACATTGGTGATAGGCGTGACCTTGCTCATCACAAAGATTGCATTTAAATATATTAGTGCACCTATCCACTGAATGCCCAAACCCACCACATAAGGGGCATTTTAGCATATCACACACACTACTAACATGCGTCCTATCCCCACATTTGTAGCAAGCTCTTGGCTGTCCTCCGTAAAAACACCCCCCCCTATCCTTACCAAGAAAAAAACTATTAGGTAGGTGTACAATTTCTGAGTTATTTTGAAAGAGTTTCACTTTAAATTTCCACCCTCCCATCCAGATTCCTTTCAACATCCAACAAGGCCTCAGGGGGACTTAAGACATCACATTTAGTTTGAAGCCAGTGATAAATATCACTTACGTTAACCCCTTCATTTCGAAACATGATTGTAACAAAACGGATCAGAGGTTTAGAGAGGGGTATTGCAAAAAAAGGAGCCCATAAGGTTGTATTTTTTTGTACTGCATATTTTTCCCAAAAACGCTCCATATGAGAACTAGTTTGAAAACTAACATCAAAAGAGTCTTCACCCGAAATATGTATAAGAGCATATATATCTTTAGCTAAAAAACCCATCGAATTTTTTAACAAATTTTTGAAAACAAAATACCTATCCGGATGAACATCCAAACCCCCTTTGTATCTTATTCTAATAGCATTCCTTCTAGGAGCCTGTTCTAACTTATTTTTAAACAGCTCAGACATTGGAAGTTTTTGAGTTTTATCAGAAACAGAAGAAGCAGCATTCCTATCGGCAGCAAGACTCAGCTACAGAGGTGTTTGGCTTAGATAAAGCCAAAGCACTCTCCACCCTCTCTCATGCTGCTTTTAGTGAAATCCATACTACCCTGTACAGCTGTAGTCAAATCTGTAGCCTGGCTATCGTTGGCATGCATAATTACCGGTGAATGTAAAGACCATGAGGATGTGGGTATCCAAGTTCCCGATTCCGTTTTTCGCCATCCAGCTTCAGTCAGTGCCACTTCTTCAGACCAGTCCTTTAGTCCATCGGAATTCGAATCTCCCAGTAAGCCAAAACGCTGCTGCAGGATGAAGGAAGTACTTGGTCAGTCCCCAAAATTCGTCTCCCCGGAAGCGCTACCTGCAAAATTCGGTTCCCCCTGGAGCTCCAATACACCCTTTCCATCCGGTTTGGTGTCCATCCGAGAAATCGGCACCTGCATCGGGACCGCAAAAGCAGAATCCGCCGAGAGGCTTTCCAACGGGGCAACATGTGGATCAGAGCGAACCTCAATCGTTTCCGGACACGGACTACCAACGGGAGCTGCAGGTAAAGAGTCGCAAATAGCTCCAACAGCAAAATCTTTATTGAAGTCAGCAACCACGCCATCTCCGACCTCCATCTCCTCTCTAGGGTCTGGGCAGTCTGCCATACTGCCGTATGACGTCAGCAGAAACCCGAACTAGCCGCCCAGCAGCAGCCAGTAGGGGAATTTCCCTGGTGTCCTGGCCAAATTTCCCTCATTCACTAAAAATACCACCAAACAGCTTAATCTGGTTCAAGGTCAGTTGGCATTCATCTGTATCCCCCTCCCCGGGTCGTGCCTGAAAATAGGCAGGATTTGTCTAGTGCACTTACCTGGTCAACAAAAACTAAATAAATAAAATAAATAAATCTCTCTGGGACCTGACATTTAGCAGTAATGTGTGAAGAGAATAAAGTCTTGTGTTTTGTGCATTTGAATAGGTTTAGTGCTTTGAAGTTAAAAGATATAAATATATATACGTAGTGTCATGGGCACCTGAAAAGGAAGGAGATACTACTGAAATAAATGTTATTCTGATTATTTATGTGTGAGATTTTAACTGTAGTTCAGCCTAGGTCACAGACACATAAGCTATAAAAAGTACATTTAAGGATGGATGTATTAGTCAAAGCTTGTAGTAGCAAAATAAAGCAAGAAAAATAATATATTGTGTTTTTTTTCTTTCAATTGTTTAACCAGGAGTGGCACACTAAACTGAAAGCTTGTTTACAGGGGCAACCTGGAAGCACATGGAAGTTAAGGGACTTGCTCAAGGTTACCCAGTATGCAAGTGGGGGCTATGGGATTAAAACCCAGATCTCCATATTTGCAGCTCAGAGCCTTAAACCACTGTGCTATACTCCCTCCCTAGTTATGGCAGTCATCTGTTTTATGGTTCATGATGTTGGTGTAGTAAGCAGCAGTACATTGCATAGCAGGTGTAAAATGTCAATAAGTAGGCCATGCAATAGATGTGCTGAGCAGTTACTGAAGCAAGAGATATATTTAGGATAGTAAAATATTCCTGTTAGAAAACTGATAAATGTGTGACATTTGCATCTCAGTTTCAAGGAGGTCCTTATGGGGTGTCCATGTACAATATAAAGTAGTTATAGTTTTCAAGTTGCCTGGGTAATTGCTTTGTACTACCACTGTTACTAAATTTAAATTATTCTATAAAGAAAATTAAGTTTTATGAAACTGTCTATAAATGTATTAAAAACATATACTTGTCCTTATAATGTAATGCATTAAATGCTGTTGCTAGGTTAAGAAGTCACATAACAACATCCAGGGCATTAGGGTTTCTGACCATAACACTCTGCCCTGTAGGGACTGACAGGCATCAGAGGTGTGACTTGGGATTGTCAACAGTAATGCTCACACCATTCCATCCCATCCCCACCCTGCAGCCACTGACAGGTATCGAGGTATGCCTTTGTTTCTTCAGCCCCAAAGTTCACTCCATTTTCTTATACAGTACTGTACCCATTTTGCATATTTCCTTTTGGAATGGGGTGAGTGTAAAGCTTGAACACCCCAAGGCACACCTCGACACTTGTCTGTGTCTGCAGGTTAGGGTGAGGTGAAATGGCGTGAGCGTTATGGGCAATGATCCAAAGGCACACCCCAATGCCTGTCCATGTATTAAAAACATTTACTTGTCCTTATAATGTAATGCATTAAATGCTGTTGCTAGGTTAAGAAGTCATATAACGCCCAGGAGGGGCATTAGGGTTTCTGACCATAATTGACAGGCATCAGGGGTGTGACTTGGGATTGTCAACAGTAATGCTTACGCCATTCCACCCCCATCCCCACCCTGCAGCCAGTGACAGGTATCAAAGTGTGCCTTTGACTCTTCAGCCCCAAAGTTCACTCCATTTTCTTATACAGTACTATACCCATTTCAGCATACTTCCTTATGGAATGTGGTGAGTGTAAAGCCTGAACACCCCAAGGCACAACCTCAACACTTGTCTGTGTCTGCAGGGTAGGGTGAGGTGAAATGGCATGAGCATTATGGGCAATAACCCAAAGGCACACCCCAATGCCTGTCCATTTCTGAATGGTGGGGGTGGGGTTGGCATCACTTCAGTACTTCACTGCCATTCCTATTCTGCCTGTCTGTCTGTCTGTCTCTCTATCTATATGTCTATGTAATTATCTATCTTTCTATCAATTGCATGCTTCACTATTTTTACCTGTTTCTAAAACAAACCTGCATATCACATTTGCCTGAACTTTGAGCACGTACTTATGAAACTGTGCATATTTGTACTCCACTTCTGCATAGACCTCATACTTTCCTAATATTCCCATTATCACAAGCATAACTACCTTACCCTTATCAAAAGCGACCACCTCTGAAAGTTACTACCACATTTTCTCTGCTAACAGTCCATTATTACACCTGACTTCCTGACATCCACACATTGCTTAAATATAACTTATATCACCTCATGGACAAAAACCCTGTTTCTCTAAAAAAAAACAAAAAAACAAAAAAAAGCTGTGTAAATAATCCCAAGGTTGAACATATGCCAGCCATTACTTTTTCATGTACTACTACCTTCTGTATCATCATGGGGATTTGCATATGTTTCCCATGATGCTTTGCATTATTGGGGTATGTGCAATTGTGTTTTCTTTAAAATTTGGCTGTCCGGCCAATATCATCCGGGATAACACATACTTCAGTAGCATTTGCTCTGGGGTTCTTTTGTAAACCTATATTGCTTCCTATTCCTTCCATTAAAATGTACACCTCCATATATTTTTCTAATAATGTGTATGCCTTCCTTAGAACAGAAACTGAAACAAATCTTACTACCTACAAATCATTGTGTTGTTTCTCCATACCTCCTTAACAATTCCATACAACTTCACTAACTTCATTATGCAGCCGTGGTGGATCTGACCAGATTTTGTTACCATTGAGATAAATGCCATTGGTAAAAGAATGTTGATGGCCAATCAGATTTACATACTAACATAACATACTATTTGCCAGCAGATTAGGCCTTACGGTCTATCGAGTCTGCTCGAACCTCAGATCCCTAGTTGGGTGCCGAGACCCTCCCCTCCCTTGTGTTCCAGAAACCCCTATCATCCATCCCCACCCCCCTGGGACAGGCCATCATCTGATACATCCACTTTCTGTGTCTGTCCCACCCTCTCTTGAAGACCTCCACTGTGGATCTCTGAACCAGCTCGCCAGGCAGTGCATTCCAAGGGTCCACCACCCTCTCAGTGAAAAACTCCTCCTCTTTTCCCCCTCACCCTTCCTCCTTCCAACTTCAAACCATGCCTCTGGTAATACCTCCCCTGCTTTAGTCTAAAGATCCCCTCCATGTTTACCCTATTTATTCCCTTGAGGTACTTGAAGACCTCAATCATGTCCCCCCCGTCTCTCCTCTCCTCCAATGAAAACAGGCAGAGCTCCTCAAGTCTGTCCTCATACGTCAAATCCCCTAGCCCTCGTATCATCTTAGTTGCCCTCCTCTGTACCCTCTCCAGGAGCTGTATGTCCCTCTTCAAGAGTGGTCGCCAGTACTGCACACAGTACTCAAGGTGTGGTCTAACCAGTCCATTGTACAGTGGCAAAATCACTTCCTTGCTCCTAGAGGTGATCCCCCTTACGATGCATCCCAACATCCTGTTTGCCTTGCTAGCGCTCTCCTGCACTGCTCAGAGTTATTCATACATGCATCCACCATGACCCTAGGTCTTTTCCCTATTGAGGCCTCCAGCGCCTCCCCTCCCAGGGTGTACCTGTGTTTAGGTTTCCCGCCCAAGATGCAACACCTTGCATTTGGTGATATAAATTTATCCATGTGTGAGCCCAGCTTTCCAGGGTGTCCAGGTCCCTTGCAGGGCCAACCTCCCTCTTCTCCCTCAACTACTGCTCCCATCTTGGAGCCATCAGCGAAGAGATTCATTCACACCCTATACCCTCCCTGATGTCAGATATGTATGCATTAAACAGGATCGGACCCAGGACTGAGCCCTGAGGTACCCCACTACCAACCTCTCTAGGGTTCGAGAGCTCCCCACAGACCACTACTCTCTGGATGCGTCCAGCTAGCCAGTTTTCAATCCATCTGACCATCAAAGGGCCTACTCCTAACCCCATCAGTTTCTCAACCAGACCATTGTGGGGGACAGAGTCAAATGCCTTGCTGAAGTCCAAGAATAATACAGCCACAGGCTTTCCCCTGTCCAGTTCTGATGTTACCCATTCGTAGAACTCCACAAGATTGGTTTGACATGATCTACCTGGCACAAACCCATGTTGCCGACTATCCAGACCTCCTACCTCCTCCAAGTACACCCCCAATCATTCCTTTCGTATACTCTCTATTAATTTTCCCACCACCGAGGTCAAACTGATGGGTCTATAGTTACCTGGTACTTCCCTTGACCCCCCTTTATGGATTGGCACCACATGTGCCTCTCACCAATCCCTAGGTACCCTCCCTGTCTCAAGTGACCAGTTGAAGAGCTCCGCCAGGGGTGCAGCCAGTATGTCCGCCAATTCCCATAGTACTCTCAGTTGAATGCCATCCGGCCCAAGAGATTTGTCTTTCTTTAGGGCCTTGAGGGCTAACACACCCTTTGGCGGAGATAGCATCATCCGTCCCCTCCACCTTACTGGCCTTTTTATCCTTGTCCAGATGTGACACCCCTGGGGTACCTCTCCCTCCCTCTTGCTCCATTTCTGTTGCTCCCCTGATCCCACTCACTGCCGCTTCTATCCCCATTGTGCCTTGCTTTGTAGATATCCCTTCCCCTTCCCTAGTGAACACAGAGGCAAAGTACTCATTAAATACCTCTGCCTGGTCCCTTGCCTCTTCCACCCACCCTCCTTCTGATCTCAATCTGCTGAGATGGCCCTTAGATTTTCTCCTCTCCCCAATGTACCGGAAGAACCCCTTTTCCCCTCCATGTATCCTCTGTGCCAGCCGTTGCTTTTATTGACTTTGCTCCCTCACCATCCGGTGACTTTTCTAGATGCAAGATGGTACATTTCTTTCCTATCTCCTCTTGTTGTTTTATATTTTTGTTGGCTGCCTTCTTTTCTCTGACCGCTACCTGTACCTCACTGGACCACCAGCATGGTTTATGTGACCTTGCTCCTTTACGTTTCAACTTAGCGCAGATCCTGACTGCCTCATTAAGTCCCCGTTTTATGACCTCCCATCTCCCTTCCACACTTGTCATTGATGTAATCCCCTTCAAGTGATCCTTGAGAATATTTCCCATGCCCACAAAGTCTGCCCCCCTGAAGTCCACTGCCAGTGTCCTAGATCTCCCCCCCCCTTGCTTATTTGAAACCAGACAGTGTTGTGGTCGCTCCCAGTCAGGGGGTCCTCTACAACCAGGTCCCTCACCAGATCCCCATCTGCCAGAACCACGTCCAGGACATGCCCCTCCCTTGTGGGCTCCATCACATGCTGTGTTAAGAACACATCCTGGAAGCCGTCCAGCAGCCTCTGCTCCTTGGCCACCTGAGAAGACATGGTTCCCCAGTTAGTACCTGGCATATTAAGGTCCCCCATCAACACGACTCCTTCCCCTTTTGGTCCACACTGGGCAATGATGTTGCCCAGCAAACCATCCTCTAGAACATCACTCATCCCGGAGGGCCTATATACTACACCCAGCTTGACCTCATCTCCTGCTAGGGACCGTAAGGTGACCCATAAGGCCTCCACGTTTCCCTCTGCCTCTTCTACCCTAGCAATTTCTATGTCATCTCTAATGAACATAGCCACTCCACCCCCTCTGCCCTCCTTTCTATCCTTCCTAAGCATAGTGTACCCCCGCACGTTTAGGTCCCAGTCATGGTTTTTGTTGGCCCACATCTCCGTGACCGCCGCCACATCCACCCCAACAGCATGGCCTGGAACTCTGGCAACTTGTTTCCCAAGCGCCTGGCATTTACTAACACCAACTCCACCCTTTATCCCTGATCCCTTTGTCGAACCCCACCCAGGTTCCTTATACTTCCATCCTCCTCTGCTCCTCCTGAAACCTCCACCCCCAGTCTGTTTCCCTCCCCTTGGGTTTGAAGGCTACTCCCTCATCTGGAGGAGAGGGCTTGGTCAGCCCCTCCTTATCCCTTCCCCCCACAAGTTTAAATCCCACCTTTCTTGAATGTAGTCAGCCATTCCCTGTTTAAGGACTTCTTTCCCTAATGGGGCAAGATGAAGCCTGTCCTTGGCATACAGTCCCTTATCCTCCCAAACTCCTTTCCAGTTCCCTAACACCCCCAACCCACTCTCTTCACCCCACTTCCTGAGCCAGTCATTAACCTCTGTGATCTTAATTTTTTTCTCCACTGAGGCCTTTGGTACTGGCAATATCTCTGAAAAGGAAATGTTGCATCCATTATCCCGACAGACTCTGGCAAGTTCTTGGAACCTTGCTTGGATTTCCAAAATGCTATTTCCCTCTAGATCGTTAGTTCTCAAATGCAGCAGGAAATCCGGTTTTCCTCCACAATCCCTAACCAGTTCATACACCATGAACTTTGCTCCATGCACTGTCAGCCCAGAGATACTCACTACTTTCACCTGGCTATGGCATCCACTGTTTAGTTAGAAAAAATATTTACATAACTAGGATATAACTCGCTAATGCTTAATTTAATTTGATGTCCCTCCCACTGGATACCCCTAATCATCGAGTCTCCCAATAACAGAACCTTAACACCGCCATCATCCTTATGGTTACCTCCACTATGCCCTCTCAGCCCCCCATCTCCCCCTTTATTCGTGATCTCAATTCCATGGGAGTCTTCCTGCCTTATTAGAGACCCCCTTGTCACCCTCCCCTTTCTGCCTCCCTTGTTATTTTGCCCACTTAACTCAGACTCCCTCTGTATAGGTGTCCCCTTTAACCCTCTATTATCTGAACCATTTATCCTGCCCCTGATGGTTTCCCCTTCCCCCTCACCACCATCCTCCCCCCTTGTAATAGTACCCCTGCCTCCAGAAGCTCTCTGTGGGTCCCCTTCAGCTAGGGCCCCATCCTTGGTACTGACCCTCTGCTGAAAGGGGGCTCCTCTCCCACCTCCTTGTCTCCCAGTTTCTCTCCAGTCATGCTGCCTCCCTCATGTCTGCAATATGTTGCATCTCCCCCATCTGCTTAACATTTCTGTTTCCCCTTCTCCTTCTGGGACTATTTCTATCCTTTCCATTGCCGGTCTGTGATGCCCTATGGGTACCCGACTCCCTCCCCCCGGCCTCTGTATCAGTTTCCTCATTTCCACCAACCCCTTCCTCCCCCTCTAGGTTGCTTAGTAGCTCAAATTTATTGTGACACTCTATGTCAGCCTCCATCAAGTAACCCGAGTTTCCCCTGACTGCACCTCTAAACTGCCCCTCTTCTTCCCCTCTTGCTCTGTTCTCCTTAGAAGCTCCGTTCCCACAGTCTGCTGTTTTAGGCTTCCCCCACAACAGCCCCTCCTTCTCAATGTCTGCTCTACTAGGCTTTCCCACAACAGCCCTCCTGACTCTTTCCCTCCACTCTTTGTATTTGAATGTTCACTCCTGCACGCCCCTTAGCATCAACATCCTATCTAAGGGTCCTCTGTCCAATATCCCTCCTGCTTGCTGTAACATAACGTTCTGTAATTTCAGAGCGTTGCCCCAGCCTCCCTCAGACCCACCCTTCTGCTGCCCATATCCACACCCCTTATCCTTGGAACCCCCCAGCTCCCCAGCTTACTCCTTAACCAATACCTCACTCCTGATAAAAGATAGCTGTCTACAGAGTGGGTAGCCTCCCTCTCTCCAGGCCCAATTGAGAATTATTGCCATCCCACAGCCTGTGCAGCCTACAACCCTTCCGAAGATGCCTGCCATGGTGGAATATGGCCACCCTGTTTGTACCCCTCTGTTTATAATGGCACACCCCCTTTTCTCAGTCCCTTCCCCCTGGAATACAGTTTCTCTCTATACTGACTGCAGTTATTTACAAACCCAATTTCAACCCCACCAATAAAGTTCCCAAGTCTCACAAACACATACAGTCCAGTGTGTATCCAGTCCCACTAACAGTGTGTGTATGCAGACATCAGGTACCGTATGATGTCACAGGCCCACCAGTTCCTGTTGCTTCGAATTTCAGTCCCAAACAGAAATACACAGCCCTTCAAATCCAACCCCCAGTGGCTTTTCAGTATTTAAGAAAGCCTACAAAACAGGGTGGGTGGGACGGCTCTTACCAACCACCAGGCAAACATCACATTTAAATTACACTCTAATTATCACTGCCAAACAAGTGTTCCCAAGCCTCAAAAGTTACAATATTACAGCCCAAGTAACAGTTCTAACTCAAAGTAGTAATTTTTAACACATAGAACTAATTTCACACACAAAACTGTTTAAATATTTCAGTTAAAACAGAATATAACCCCAGACTTCTGTCCTTACCAGCCTCCTGCTTATGTTCCCAAGTGAACAGATTTCTTTAGTTTTAAAACTCATTGCATAATGGTGCTGGGTAAAGGGGAATAGGATAGCTTATAAAGCACACTGGTTAGGGCCTGGGGGGATATATGTTACAAACTCCTCCTCCTGCACAAGGATCTGTTTCTACAATCAAATCCTTATATTACTCGAACTCTATTTAGTAAAAAAGAGGACTCAGTTTGTGAACTAAAATAGATCCGTGCATGTTAACAAAAATTGGCTTTACTAAGTGCAACTCTAGATTTGGTGAAAGGACATTAAGTTTTCAAACTGCTTTATATTGGAACAAACTGCCTTTCTCTGTTTGTATTTTGACATCAGTATCTGCTTTTGCAAATGAATTGGAAACCTGCTTCTCTAATGCTTGTAAATGTTATTTATGATTTACATTTCTTGTGTTTTTGTTTTTATAGCAACTGTTATGCTTATAAACAGGACTGCCTTTTAAACAGGGATACTTTTTCCCTTATCTATCTATCTATCTATCTAAAACTTCTGTCTATCTGAAACCTCTACAGTATCTATCTATCTAAAACCCAGGAAACGGCACGAGTAGTTATAAACTGTATTCATAGCATCTATACCTGCTTTATGCAGGACAGGGGGCACAGTGGTACAGAAATGTTCCATATCATTAGGTACAGATGAAAGATGTGGCCCTCTGGGCTGTACAGAGAAGCAAAGTGTATGTGGGGAGGAGAGGGGGGAGACAAGCTTAGACAGCATGCAAAAAGACACAATTATGTCTCTGAGGATTATAAATCACTTAGAGTCAAATAAAAAAATCCACTGTTTAGTTAGAAAAAATATTTACATAACTAGGATATAACTCGCTGATGCTTAATTTAATTTGATGGAGCATCCTTGGGGACAGGGGAGTGGGGGGGCAGAATACCAGTTTATACCAGGATAAGACTAAGACTGAACAGCACAGGAAGAACATTGCACAAAGCACTTTAAATTGTATTACAGGCAGATTTATGTGTGCAAGTATGACAGTTATGAATGAATGCAGCAGAATTACAAGTGGCCAAAAGGTTGATAATTTGAATATCATCTTTCAACCACACTGTAAAATCTGGTAACAAAAATGATACCATGGATGCCACAACATGTTTGGGGGGGGGCATCAGAAACCTTAAAGTTCCTAAGAAATTTAAATATAGGTCATTTAATTTTTACATGTAGCACATTCAAGTGAGGGAAACTGTGTTTAAGTAAGCAATAAGACATGATGGGGTGTGCATGGAACAGATTTAACCGCATGCCCAGGGATGTAGTGAGGCATGAGGCCACAGGCCAAGTGCCTTCAGCTCTTGTAAATGTGGTAAAATCTGTTCCATGCACACCCCCGGAGTGTCTTATTGCTCTTATAAAATGGTCTCCCTTTTTTATTTTTTTATTTTACTTTTTACAGTTGGAAAAATCATGTTTATATGTTGAAATAATGTGAGAAGGCAGTAAGGAGGACTGGGGGATATTGGGATGCATAGGGAGAGGCATCACCAGTAGGAAACAGGAAGTTGTTGGCCCTCTGTACAGACAGTTGGTAAGACCACATCTGGAGTACTGTGTACAGTTCTGGAGATCCCATCTCCACAAAGACATAGACAGGAAGGAGGCTGTCCAGAGGAGGGCAGCCAAAATGGTGCAGGGTCTGCACCAGAAGACATATGAAGAAAGACTAAAGGAGCTTAAGATGTATAGCCTTGAGGAAAGGAGGGAGAGGGGGGACATGATAGAAACTTTCAAATATCTCAAGGGAATCAACAAAGTCCAAGAGGGTGGCATCTTTCAGAAAAAGAGATGTGCAAGAACAAGGGGGCACAATTTGAAGATAGAGAGGGGACAGCTCAGACGTAATGTGAGGAAGTATTTCTTCACAGAGAGGGTTGTAGATACACGGAACAACCTTCCTGACAAGGTTGTGGAGTCAAAAATCATTGGGGGATTTCAAGAATGCATGGGACAGACATAAGACAATTCTAGTGGGGGGTAGCAGGAAGTAGGCTATTGGTTAACTAGGATCTGCAGCTTATACATTAGGTAGGGAAATGGGCAGACTAGGTGGGCCAAGCGGTCCTTATCTGCCATCAAATTCTATGTTTCTATGTTAATATATTTACTTGTGTACATTTATGATAAAATAGTCCTTCAGCCCACTCACTGCAAATGATGTCATTGATGATGTCATTGCATTACTGCCGGACAAAGTTTGTCCTTTGCTGGCATCAAGATTCAAGATATGGAATGTTTATCATGGAATGTTTACCATGGAATACATGGATTCAAAAGTCTGCTCAGTTCCACTGGAAGAATGTTGCTTTCCTAACATACTGTACACATGTACAACAAAGGCCTCTTCTGCAGCCAGAGACTCAATTATCTCACTGTCAGGGCAAGCAGAAGAGATTTCCCTGATGAGCAGGTAAAGATAGAAGGAGGATTTTTCATTGTCAGCAAAGAAACAGTTGTAATGAAAACTGTAAACAATACTTAGGCCCAGATATTCAGACTGCACCGGGCAGTGCCGCAAGCCTGGATGCAGTGTAACTGGGCTGCACCGGGGCCAGAACCCAGTGATATTCAACGGTGATGCACCATGGTGCAGCACCATTGAATATGGCAAGGTCGGCGCACATACTGCTCATGGCACAGTGGAACTCACTGGAGTGCAAGCCACAGATAGGGAGCACGGGGATGTGTCAGTGCAAGTGCAGTTTGGCTAGGCGCATCACCCGTGATATTCAGCAGGGGGCATGCAAATGAGGCCATAATATATACAAGGCACAAATGGGGCAATTTGCATGTCATTATGGCTCCATTTGCATGCTTTGCGCAGGGCAGGCCGGTGACTTGCACCTGGCGGCCTGCACAACATGACGTGTGCTGTGGGGATCCTGGGGCATCCCCTGCCCCGTAGCCATGATCACTCAGTATAAGTCATGACAGATAGCCCTGGTAGTCTAGTGGCCCCCACCAGTCCCCGATGCACTGATGTGTATGTAACACCCCCATCCCTGGTGGACTAGTGGTCCCCCCTCCCACCCAAGTCCCCGATTCCCTGAAATATGACATGAAGATGTCCCTGGTGGTGTAATGTAAACTCTCCCTGCCCGTTGCCATGATCGCAGTACACACCCATATTGCAACGTCCTGGTGATTGAGTGGCACCCCCCACCCCACCCACCTACCTACCTACACAGAACCCCTTTCCCACCATGCTCCCCCCCCCCGTCATTTGCGGGTGGCTGCATCCTGCCCACACACTGCCTGGCTGCCTGCTGAATGACAGGTACAGTATGGGCTGTAAGCCCATTGATCCCCAGTGTGGACCAATGGGCTTGCAGGGCATATCGTATGAGACAGTTCTGAATATGTGACTGGAGCCATTCACAGATCTGGGACTGTCTAGTACAGTATGCCCTGCAAGACCATTGGTCCACACTGGGGACCAATAGGCTTACAACCCATGCTGTACCTATCATTTGGCAGGTGGCCAGGCAGTGTGTGGGCAGGATGCAGCCACCCGCTGATGATGGGGAGAGCGGGGGGAAAGGGGTTCAGTGTGGGTGGGTGGGGTGGGGATGCCACTAGATCACCAGGGCATTGCAATATGGGTGTTTACTGTGCTCGCGGCAATGGGCGGGGGGGTTTTACAGTAGACCACCAGGGACATCTTCATGTCATAATTCGGGGAATCAGGGACTCGGGTGGGAGGGGGAACCACTAGACCACCAGGGATGGGCATGTTACATACACATCAGGGCATCAGGGACTGGGGGGGGCCACTAGACTACCAGAGCCATCTTTAGTAACCTACACTGTGTGATCGTGGCTACGGGCAGGGGGTTCCACTGGACCACCAGGGTTTTGTGTGCTTTCGGACGGTGTTCTGGACAGGCAGGTGGCCACCCACGGCTGGGCTACTGTGTTACACCCTGCAATACAGCAGCCCACCTGTGGGTGGCCGGGCTTTGTTCCTACTCTGCACGGGCTCAACTTTGAGCCCCCCTCTGCAGCGCAGTGCAAGGGTGCGCCGGCATATGCGCCATACATCCTGGGCTGAATATTGGGTTGTGCCACATATGCATGGGCATGCCCCCTGCATCTGCACCGCATACGATTACATTGCGCCTCGGCACATCAGGACTTGTGCTGTGCCAGGCAGCCTTCTCAATATCCCACCAGGGTGCAATGCGGGGTTGCACTGGTGCAACTCTGTTGCGCCAGGGGCAACCCCTTTGAATATCCCGGCCTTAATGTTTCTTATTTGTTTATGTGTGTAAGGAAAGTGTGATAATTAGGGAAACAATATTTAATTAATGTGTTTTATTTTTTATTTAAGGTAATTTTATGTTTAGGGCCCAGCTGAAGGTTTTTTTACAGTGTAAAGGAAGCAGCCATGTTTGTGATGGAAGATCAATTCTGGTTGTAGGGGGACTGATAGAAAACAGCTCTGGTTATAGGAGGACTGATTTACTCATCGTGTGATGTGGAATAGGACCAGGATGACTGTGCATGAAACAGATTTCATGCACGGTGACGAGATATTTTTTGACCAATGAGACTTCTTAATTTTGAATGCCCATTTTATAAAATGTATTTATAGTACATGCTGTTAAATGTTGTTGTGTATGGACTTCCATACAATCGAAATCCCTGTTGTGTATGGGAAAAAGATGTACACAGTTACTCAGTTACTCGGTTTGTTTTAGACAAAAGTAGGTGTCAGCCCATATGAATTGTCTCCCACTCCCTAGTTGGTAGATTAGTCCCTATTAACAGTCCACTTCAGATGGTTATTCAACCTGGATTTGAACACAGTAAAGTTGCTTGCTTCAATTATTTCCTAAGGCAGTTGGTTCCAGGCCTTAGCTACTCTGATTGTAAAATTGTTGTCCCTTTTACAAGGGTTTACCTTTGGGACTATTAGTTGTCTGTTATGACTTCTTAGATTGATTTTACGAATAGCAAATTGAAAACCACATTGTGCTGTTAATTTGGTATTTTGAAATATTTTATATAATTGGAGTAAGTCTCCCCTTTTTCTTCTGTCCTCAAGGCTGACCAGTCTGGTTTTATTTAGTCTTTCTGTGTAACTTTGCTTCCTCAATTTAGGGATCATTTTAATAGGCCCGCGTTGAACCCTCTCCAAAAGATTTATATCCTGTCTTAGATATGGGATCCAAAAAGGTGACCCATAGTCTAGGAGAGGACGGATATAAGTTCTGTAACGGGGCTCAATACATGACTCACTTCTAGTAACAAATGTACTTTTTACTTGGTTTAATATTCTGTCAGCTGTTTATTTGTTTTTTACAGTGGGCTGAAGCAGTCATTCTGTTGTTAACAACGATGCTGAGATCACGTTCCTTGTCCAGCAACTTCAAAGTTTTATTATCTAGCTGGCCCGGTGGCACTGAGGGTTGAGGCGCTGGACACCACACCTTGTGCCACGCTGGTGACCTGTGTTCGGGAACGAGCACTGGCTGCTGGGAGTCGGAGGGGATGAGGAAGGATCGAGCATCACAAGGACTGCTCTCTTTCCTCAGGGAGGGAAGTTAACTCTCACCGGTGCAATAGCAGCCCCTGGTGGCAACTGGGGGATTGCATTGCCTGGCCAGCAGATGCAGATGATTAGGACTGCGGCGGATGCCTTTCGAATGCTCACGGGAGCGTGCGTACATCAAACAGGGCATCATTGCACATCCAAGCCCAGGGAACTACAAGTAAAATTCCTCTCCATGCAGCGGCATGATAGCCACTGATGGACGACCTAATCTAGTGGACCAAACAAAGACCGACATTTGGAGACACGGGTGATGTGGTCTCCTCCCCCGGTTCCCACCGCTGGGGATGGCAAGCTGTGGTCCTCCTCACTTCAGCCATTGTGGTGGAGGCTGGCTCCACCTAGGGTTAGTTGAGCATCTGCGTACAAGGCTTGATGGGGGTAAGTACTCCCCGCTGCAGTGAGTGTATAAAGAAAGTTTAAAAAAAAAAAAAAGGCTTTATTATCTAATGTGTATAATGGATTCATTTTACCGAGGTGAAGCACCACACACTTGCCTTGGTTTAGGTTCATTTTGTTTTTTATGGGCCCATAATTCTATGAGCTGTAAGTCCTGTATTTTATTTATTTATCTGATGCATCGGAATACAACCTTTGAGTCAAAGACTTTTTTGCAAAGGCTCCACGTTAGGACTACATAGGACAACAATTTGCAAATACATAGTCAGAATATTACACAAAAATGGAGTGAAGTTAGATAAAGTTACACAACAGTTGTTATATAGCTACACGCAGGCCAACCAGGTCATAGTTAAACAGAGTATGCAATTAGCACATATTAATACAGAAAGGTACAGCAGGCCAATTGGGCCCTAGTTATACAAAGGGAAAACTATTGACAATTTGGTCATGGGTTTAGGTGACCCAAACATTGAGATCCAGTGCAGGAGGTATAAGTTGTTTTACAGAGGAGACCGGATTCATGTGTAACCCCCTGTTACCCGGGGTTACTAGAATCCCAGTAAGACCTAGTGGTAGGCAGGGAAGGCAGCTTGTGAAACTCCAGTTAAATGGATTTCTCACTGTCTCACTCTGTTCTCAGTCTCAGCTGAGACTGAGGGATGACATCACCATAGAACTCTCGCAGTTGCATGAGCCACACTGGAATCTGCAGTTGAAAGTTAGGATAGAATGCTGGGGATTTTTGAACAGAGAGTCTGTGTGCAGTCTTGAAGAGAGGAGCAGCACAGCAGTCTGTGGACAGGCCCTCTGAGCCTAAATCTCTGTCATAGAGCTACTGTAAGGGAAGGTGTGTGTTTCCACCAAAAAAAGGAATACAGTAAGCTGTTTGTGAAGTGGTGGAGACCGCTGTTACTGGTCCATGTGCCCCATCCCTGAAGGGATGGGGTGGAAGGGTTTGCCTGTCTTCCAGGGGCAACCCTCCTGGTTCCGGCTAAGGAAGAAGCTGCCTTATTTCAAGTTGTGCTGTGGCACCAGAAGCTGTAGGAAAGAAATTCCTGTGAGGAATTGCCTGTGGAGCACCTGCAACCAAAGGGTGAGTTTGCTCTGACATAGGGCCTATGTTTTCACCTGAACTGTTGGAACGTGGGGATTGGACTACTTAATTTGTAGGAGGTCTAGTGTAATAGTCATTGCCAGTTAATTCAAGTATGTTCAAGTCCAGCACAAAGAGTAAAGTAAAGTGGGGATTGGACTGCTAAATCAGTGGGAGGCCTAGAGCAATGGGCTAAGCCAAGTAAAAGTATGTTCAAGTCCAACACAAAGAGTAAAGTAAAGTGGGGACTGGACTGCTTGATCAGTGGGAGGCCTAGAGCAATGGGCTAAGCCAAGTAAAAGTATGTTTGAGTCCAGCACAATGGGAAAGCAAGACAAGTAGAGGAAATGTGACATACATTTACCCTTTAATCTACATTGCCAAGCTTTACAGAAAGAGATGTTTAATGTCCAGAGAAATGGCCGGGTATGAATTGTGGAAGCGAGAGGTGGGAGACCCCCCATCAGTAGTAACCAAATTCACCTCTATGGATTTGCTCTGTGGCACCTTTACTTTCTCTCAGTTACTTGTCCAGTGCCTGAGGAAAGTACCCAGACGTGGGATTAAAAGGAAGTTTCCCTTACAGAGCTGAAGTGCTCTTAGGTGGTTTAGAGAGCCACCAGAAAATGTTTCCATGACATATGGAAGGTGTCTGAGTGGCCAGCAAGGGAGTCGAGCCAGGGAAATCCCAGATAGTGTACAAGTTCGGGCTGTGTACCCAAAGCAGCGTGCAAGTCCGGGCTTTGTGCCCGGTGGGTTCAGAGCCTGAGGGCTGAAGTGTTTCTGATTCTTTTTAATCTGCATTACCAGAAATGTAGCCCCATGGGGGTCTGTTTATGCTTTGTTTGTTCTGCTTGGATGTGAATAAAGCCACACTTTAGAATCCCATTCCTGGTATTGGACATTACAGTTATTGCTTCCTGTGTTCGGAATTACTTGGGTGTCCTTGTGCAGAGTAGCCAAACCTAGCTCTTGTGCCGAGTAACCTATTCCTCCTCGAACCCAGTCCCCCACCTGCTACTGCTGTCAGATTCAAACAGCATACCACCTGTCATTTGCAAAAAGGCAGGGGGGTTGGGGGTACCAAATGGAGGCACCGCTTTGGATTTTAAATTTAGGGAGGAAAGGTGCTCGGGCAAAGGGCTAGCATTTTGGCTATCTGGCAGTGGGTAGCCCAAAAAAGCTGAAGCATGGTTAACAAGTGTGTCACTGTGTGCTGTTGTCCATGTGCTGCTGTTAAATGCCAACTGTTTACCAAGGAGCAGTAAAGCCTGAGAGAGTATGCCCTTGTCCTGCATCAAAATTTACAGTGTTTTGCCAGCTTTTAAAAAACTGTGTGACAAAGAAAAGTGTGGAAGACTAGGGGTAGCAACAGGAAAATTGTGCCCTAGACGTTGGAAATGCTTTTTAGTGAACTGAGAGACTTGCTGTGTTAATGGGCATGACAAATGGTTGAAATGGGCTCCCGCCGTGGAGTCAGTTCAGAAAAAAAAAAGTGGTTTTGCAGTTTAAATTTGCCTGCTCAACGATCGCCGTGAGGAGAAGAGCACTCGCGAGGGAAAGAGGCTCATTTGCATGGCATCGTGTGATTGGTGAGACTGCAATCAGTCCCACCCCCAAGCCAGCTCTACAGTGACTGCCCAGCATTCGAGAGGGATTGTGAGTGGAGTGCGTGTACTGGCTTACCGGAGGAGCGTCGCGGTGACTTAAAGCACTGTAAAAGTTTAAAAAACTGACTTTTCTGTCTAAAATCGGGCTCAACCCGCATCTCGATCGACTGGATTGTGAGTGTGGTGATCGGAGGGACGATTGGCAGGACTGGCAACCCGCTTCTGTCCAGAGGCCTCCAAGACTGGCTGCAGGCCGTTTTCCATCGCAGCAAACAGCTACTGATAACAGTGAGTACCAACAGAAATAATTGCTCAAACCAGTGATTTTTGCCAAAAGCCAGCTGAATCTGTGTGCAGCAGTGTAGTCGCTTTGCAAACAAAGACTGTGTCAAGTTTTTACCAGCAAAAGCAAGCCTGTTAAGCCATCGACTGTGAGCATAGTTATGGGTTCAGCATCAGTTTAAAGTTTCAAAGCCATGAGAGAGACTGTGAGTTGTATCAATTTATGCAGCACTAGTTACAGGCAATCCTGTGCTTGAAATACTGAGGCTTTAAGGGACTGTGAGCTAGAGCAATGTTTTCAGCAAGTGAAAAGTCCGTGGCAAATCATATAAATGTGCTAGGGGGAAAAAACAGTGCAAGTTTGTGCAGTTTGAGCAAAGTTATCAGTAGAGTGTGTAAATCGGATGCGCAGTGGCTTGACCCAATTTCAGAATGTTGATGCACAGGAGTGCTGCCGCCGCCATTACAGGGTGGGGTAGTAATGTAAACACAGCAGCACAGGAGCCATTTTAAAAGTAAAAGAAAGTGTTCAGTGATGTGGGACTTTCAATAACAGTGAGCGTTTGTTTGTTTTTCCCTGCAGTCATGGCCTCAGGACCAGCCCGCTACCCGGATCATGCCCAGGCTATGGTAGCAGCAGAAGTAAACAAGTTAAGGAACATTGAGAGGTGTTACTATGGAGGACAACTGCCTTCTCATGTGGCGATTCCTGGATACCCAGTGCAAGTGTGTTTAATATGCTTAAATGCTGGAAGGGACGTCTTCATGGTACCTCACTGTTCGGGGTGCTTAGAGAAATACGGCTTGTTTAAAGCGCCCAAGATTTGTTTGGCTCCCACATGGACAAAAGTTCAAGAATCTGCAGTTGGCAGCACACAGCATCAGGCGGAGCCTGTTGGAGAAGGCCCCTCGGGGGAGTGTGGCACAAAGCTAGAGGGTGCAGATTTGCAGACAGAACAATATGCTGATGTTTCGGATGCTGGATCGCAGAGAGACAATTCAGACAGAGCATCAGTAGACCCCTGGAGGGGGGGGCCTAGCCCAAGTCTCATAGGAGAAGTTGAGATGAGGGAGGCCTTTGAATGGGAGGTATCAACCTCTGTGCCCAGCGAAGAATGGATAGTCTCAGGAGTGAGGACGACTGCTCACTCCTGGGCAGAGATTCTCAGTGAGGAGGAAGAAGAAGAGGGGGAACCTATGTGGCCTTGTGAAAAAGGAATGGGTACACAGCCTCAAGCTCTTGCCTCAGAGGAATGCATGGAAGAGAGTGGTGATGCCACTGCCCTGGCTGTGCAAAAAGAAGAAGTCAGGGATCCATTCTTTGTCTCGTTGAGAATGCGTAGCTGGCAGAACCAGGACTGGCCACCCCCAAGCCAGGCCAGCGGTCTCAGGTTGACCAAAGCTAGTAAAGAGGAGAGACTGGTTCGTAGGAAGGCAAATGAAATCTATGGGATGTCCTTTCCTACCTTTCCTCGGAGAGTCTGGGAGGAGATTGAGAACAACAGGAAATCCTGGATTTGGGCCGAAGCAATGAAATGTGCGCATCCTGGTACAAACAAGCATGTCAGGAACAGAATGTTTCACGAAAAATACAGCCAGTGGAAAAAAGGCAGGAGACTGTTTATGGACACTGTTCAAATAGTGGATGGAGAGGGACGGGAAACCTTTCACAGTGTGAATTATGTGCGCCCAGACAGGGTAATAATTCAAGCACCTGACCCATTGTGCCTCAGTGCAAAGACCTCCCTGCAAATGTGCCCATGCCTACCAGATGGAAAGCAGAGCAGTGGTAGCCAGTGCTGCCACTCCAGCCATTGCAGTGCCTTTGTTGTTCCACCAGTATGGACATCCAGGACTCAGGTGCCCCACATTCATCAGTTCTACAGTGTACTGACTTTCCAGAATCCATCGACTGGCCCACCAGATGACTTCAGATCCAGAGAGGACACCAGTCCAGCTGTATCCTGATCCATCTCCTGGTATCCGGATGACATCAGACCAGCTGTTTTCCTTTTTGTTCCTGTTCCAAGGTTCCATCACCAGAGATGACATCAACCCAGCAGTTTACAGATGTGCCCTCCTGTCGTTCCCGGAAGATGTCCGCCCAGCTGTATCGGAAGAATGCTGCCACGGAGAGTCTTCGGCTGAGGAGCAGGTCGGTGTGTTTTGTTCATTCTACAAGGAACTGGTAAGTCCAAACTTTTCTATTCTTATGACATTGCAGTACACACCCTACACTAGCAGACTTCAGATGTGTGAACTGTCCTCAAATACTCTCCCCTTTGGGACTTTGGCCTGCTAGAACTGTGCTTCACTGGGCTCCAGCCCAGGAGAGACTCTTTAATGGACTAGCCTTCGGGCACTATGGTCACTAGATGGGACTTTTAGGGCACTCCATCCCCCAAATGTGTATTGTAAATAATGTCATTGTTTTCTACTGTTTTCTAATGTTTATATTGTTTTTTTACCTTTTCCAAAAAAAAATATATATTTTTGGGATTCTCCAGTGTTTTGATGGTAGGGGTTTAGATAGACTGTGTATGCAGATTAGGAGTGTGTGTTATCTTTCTTTTTTCTTGCAGGTGCTCCTGAAGAAGATAGAAGAGAAGACAAGAAGAGGAGGAGGGACTCATCGGAGTTCCTCACTAGTACTTTAGAGTGTAGTATTTAAAGTACTGTTGTTGTTGTTGCTGTTACTGTGTAGTAACCCTTTTTCTTCCACAGGTATGGTTGTGGGGGAGTGAGGGAGTAATGTAATGGTATGGTATTAGCTCCTGGTGTGTGGTTGCATGGTGCCCAAGGTCGGGAAGGTCCCCTGTTTGTTTTGTTTTGGGGTTTGAGTTAAAAGCAGATAGGTTTTCCCTAGAGGGCTAGGGGGGATAGACAGGCTGTGGCCCTGACCTGCAGTAGGGGTTGCAGTGCTGGTCTATTAGGGCTATGCTCTGGGCAGTTCTACCGGAGCCACTAGGTACCCATAGTCAGCGGGTAGAGCAGAGGCTGATATGTCAGCCAAAGGCCTCTAGGCCCTTAGTGTTGCCTGCCTGTGCTAGCACATGGTAGGAGGGGGCCTGATCACCCCCCCCTCCGCAGGTAGCACATAGGGTGAGATGGCCTAAGCTGGATAAATAATGACTGCAGACAGTCATTTTCCTGGCCCAGGGTGAGTGTAACCCCCTGTTACCCGGGGTTACTAGAACCCCAGTAAGACCTAGTGGTAGGCAGGGAAGGCAGCTTGTGAAACTCCAGTTAAATGGATTTCACATTGTCTCACTCTGTTCTCAGTCTCAGCTGAGACTGAGGGATGACATCACCATAGAACTCTCGCAGCTGCATGAGCCACACTGGAATCTGCAGTTGGAAGTTAGGATAGAATGTTGGGGATTTTTGAACAGAGAGTCTGTGTGCAGTCTTGAAGAGAGGAGCAGCACAGCAGTCTGTGGACAGGCTCTCTGAACCTAAAGCTCTGTCATAGAGCTACTGTAAGGGGAGGTGTGTGTTTCCACCAAAAGAGGAACACAGTAAGCTGTTTGTGAAGTGGTGGAGACCGCTGTTACTGGTCCATGTGACCCATCCCTGAGGGGATGGGGGTGGAAGGGTTTGCCTGTCTTCCAGGGGCAACCCTCCTGGTTCTGGCTAAGGAAGAAGCTGCCTTATTTCAAGTTGTGCTATGGCACCAGGAGCTGTAGGAAAGAAATTCCTGTGAGGAATTGCCTGTGGGGCACCTGCAACCAAAGGGTGAGTTTGCTGTGACATAGGGCCTAAGTGTTTTCACCTGAACTGTTGGAACGTGGGGATTGGACTACTTAATTTGTAGGAGGTCTAGTGTAATAGACATTGCCGGTTAATTCAAGTATGTTCAAGTCCAGCACAAAGAGTAAAGTAAAGTGGGGACTGGACTGCTAAATCAGTGGGAGGCCTAGAGCAATGGGCTAGCCAAGTAAAAGTATGTTCAAGTCCAGCACAAAGAGTAAAGTAAAGTGGGGACTGGACTGCTTGATCAGTGGGAGGCCTAGAGCAATGGGCTAAGCCAAGTAAAAGTATGTTCAAGTCCAGCACAATGGGAAAGCAAGACAAGTAGAGGAAATGTGACATACATTTACCCTTTAATCTACATTGCCAAGCTTTACAGAAAGAGATGTTTAATGTCCAGAGAAATGGCCGGGTATGAATTGTGGAAGCGAGAGGTGGGAGACCCCCCATCAGTAGTAACCAAATTCACCTCTATGGATTTGCTCTGTGGCACCTTTACTTTCTCTCAGGTACTTGTCCAGTGCCTGAGGAAAGTACCAGATGTGGGATTAAAGGAAGTTTCCCTTATAGAGCTGAAGTGCTCTTAGGTGGTTTAGGGAGCCACCAGAAAATGTTTCCATGACATATGGAAGGTGTCCGAGTGGCCGGCAAGGGAGTCGAGCCAGGGAAATCCCAGATAGTGTACAAATTCGGGCTCTGTACCCAAAGCAGCGTGCAAGTCCGGGCTGTGTGCCCGGTGGGTTCAGAGCCTGAGGGCTGAAGTGTTTCTGATTCTTTTTAATCTGCATTACCAGAAATGTAGCCCCATGGGGGTCCATCTATGCTTTGTTTGTTCTGCTTGGATGTGAATAAAGCCACACTTTAGAATCCCATTCCTGGTATTGGACATTACAGTTATTGCTTCCTGTGTTCGGAATTACTTGGGTGCCCCTGTGCAGAGTAGCCAAACCTAGCCCTTGTGCCGAGTAATCTATTCTTCCCCGAACCCAGTCCCCCACCTGGTACTGCTGCCAGATTCAAACAGCATACCACCTGTCGTTTGCAAAAAGGCAGGGGGGTGGGGGTTACACATGGGCTTGGGTCAGAAGCAATCACATGTTGAGTGCTCAAGTAGGAAGCCCTTTAGGGCCTTTTTAAATTGGTCAAGGGTGGGTAGGTGGGTGATTGACGCTGGGAGTACGTTGAGCCATAAGGGGGCCTGGTAAAGAAAAGCCCTTTGACACAGCGAGGTTCTGCAGCGAGGGACATAGTGGGAGGACCTAGCAGCACTTCTGGAGTTTCGGGCATGGGTTGCAATGGTAACTAGGGGGTTGAGCCCAAGGGGGATGAATTTGAATTTGGGGGATATTTTTTTGGCCAAAATACAAGTATGATATTTGAGTTTATCATCTAGATGCAGCCATCCTGCCGACTTATACAAATAACAAGTGTGGGTCAGTCTGTCATGCCCAGTGACCAGTCTGCAGGTCTTATTCAGGGAAGTCTTAATCCACAATAGGGAGGTTGGATCAGCTGAGCCATAAATCACCGGGTCATAGTCGACTAAGGAGAGGACAAAGGAGGATACAGCCAGTTGGAGGGCCTCAGGGGAAAGGAAGTGTTTGTGTTGGTATAGCAGTCCTATCCTGGAGCTGAGCACCGATAACAGGCCTTGTATGTGGTAATGATAGGAGAGATGGGTACCAATGGTAAGCCCCAGATACCTGTATGAGTGACTGATGTTTAGTTAGGGTATCAACTTCTCCCCCCCCACTTTAGTATCATCTGCAAATTTTAACAGTAAGTTGATGATGTTATTGTTACTGTCATTTATAAAGAGATTAAACAGAGTTGGTCTGAGAACCGACCCCTGAGGAACCCCACTACTGACCGTCCCAGCATCAGAGAGGAGGCTGTTTACCCACACCCCTCTGGGTTCTGTTGGTCAACCAGCTATCAATACACCTGACCAGGCTAGAGTGTAGGCCCATGTTTGAAAGTTTTTCCACTAATTCACAGTGGAGAACAGTACTGAACGCTTTACAGAAATCCAACAGTATTACGTCCACAGGGGTGTTATTGTCTAAATTTGAACTGACATGATTGTAAAAGGTTACCAGGTTTGTTGTACATGATTAGCCATTAGTAAATCCATGTTGGTAAGAGTTTCCTAGCCCCTTGGTCTGTATCTCGGATTAAATTTTTTGCTTAATTATTCTCTCCATTATTTTACTGCAGAGGGACATTAGACTAATCGGTCTGTAATTGCTGACCTGTCCCCCATTTCCCTTCCTGAATATGGGAACGACTACCGCCGTTTTCCAGTCAGCCAGCCCTCCCCGGTCTCCAAAGACTTATTGAACAGGATTGCCATAGGATATGACAAGTCAGATAACATATCAATTAAAAATCTCAGGTGAATATTGTCTGGGCCAAGAGATCTGTTTACCTTTAATTTGTTGATGGTGGCCTTAACTTCCTCTAAGATAAAGTAGGGGTTGATACTATCATTTGTATTGTCAGGCACTGAAGCCTTGATCTTTTCATTAAATGCAGAACAAAAGTATTCATTGAAATTTTTTTTTTAATTCTTTTTCCCCTCCGGTCGCCAGCTGTGGGAACTCCCTCAGGCGTCCACCCTCGATTTGGCACTGCACCATCCTGCCTGAGGCCACCAACCAGGAAATCGGGTGCTAGGTCCCCTCTGCTCCACGAGTCCTCTGTATACCCCCTGGCTCTGTCCCCCCCCCCGAGGTGGGGCCACCTACTCCTTCTGGTGCCCTTTCTAGAATCTGGACATCTGAGGCTCAGGAGTGGAGTGAGATCATGGAGAGCTGGTCGGGTTGGGTCCGGCAGTGGGTGTGTGGGCCAGCCTCATATGGCACCGTCGTCCTCCCACAGATGGGTGTTTCCTGTTTTACTGTTGCCCTGGACGTGCAATGATGCCCTGCACGTGACAGGTGCACTCCCGCACCCGTGCATAAGGCATCCACCATCACCCCCAACCCCAGTTGAGAATGCCACAAGTCACGCTGCCTCTGGCCACTACCAGGAGCTGCTGGTACTGTGACAAGCACACCAACCCATCCCCAGGAGAGAAGAGCAGTCCTCCGCATGCTCAGTCCTCTCCTGCCCCGCCAACCCCCGACAGCCCCAAGTTTGCTCCCGAACCCGGGTCACCAGCGTGCCGTGAGGTGCGGCATCCAGTACCTCAGCCCTTAGCACCACCGGGCCAGCTATGTATTCATTGAACATATTAGCTGCTGTTTTATCATCCTCTGTAGATGTACCGTTTGCAATTTGAGGGCCCACCTCCCTAGTTCAAAAGTCCTAAAAGGTTGCTGTGCGTAGTCCAGATGTCATGACAGGTTGTAGTAGTGCGCAGTTCAAAGGTCACACAAACTTGCTGTGTATGGTTTCTCCTGTTAAGCCCCCCTCCCCAACCAGTCGACATAATAAATTATTAAGCAATAAGGCACGACAGGGGATTGGTTGTACTAGGTTTACCCACGGTCAGGAGACCTGTAAGGCATGAGGTGAAGCCGCTCAGTGCAGTTGGTGCTGGTAGAATAAGCGTGAAAGTGTGCTGTTCTACATTGTGACACTTAAAACTGAAATTCCAGCACACAGATACCCCCACGGCTTAGCCTGTCATCTGTGTCACTCATGGGCTGGCCGCAGGGGACGTTATTAACTGCACAGCAGGTGGGAGGACGCAGGGTCAACCAGATACAAACTAAAGCTGCAAAAAAGTAAGTAAATGAAAAAATGTAATTTAAGGTGTTTCTGCTTAATTGGGACCTTCATGTCCAACAGCATTACTGTGGGGCAGATCAGAGTTCCCCTTTAACTGTGTGCTTCCAAAGTAGGGACCCATGGTACTCGGGGTCTGCATGGCAGGGTGTAGAAACTCACCTGAAGGGCATGCCTCAAAGAGGGGCCTCTGAATGTAAAACACATCCTATGGAGGAGCGGATGTGATTGACATCATGGCCCCATCTCGATCAGAGAGTTAATATGATCGTAGTGACAGAGGAATAAGGGAGAGGGAGTATTGAATGGGCCTGGGGAAGGGGGAGCATGGTGCGGAGTATCTTTTCCAGTAATGGTGACAAGCCCAGGTGAGAAAGGTTGCCTGAGCCATTCCCCTGCTGTCCACTAAGGTACATGGAAAGACAGAGCGGTCTGGCAGGTGGGGGGCCAAAATCATAAAGCCAAAGGGGACTATATTGTGCCTAGCTGTGGGCTGTATTGGTCCTGAAGTTGTGACAGGGCTCTTAAGTGACCCTCTGGGGTGTGGCAGATCACAGTATACAGCCAGAGAGAGAATCCCTTGGTCAGGGTCCCAGTGGCCCATAACAAAAGAGGGTGGGAGGGGAGATAGGGTGGAGGGAAGTGGAGAAGGAATGCAGAGAGTGGAAGGAGGGGTAAAGCTGCTTTAACAGGTGGTCAGTGCAGGGTGTTAAAGTAACATATGGGCAGCAGGGCACTTGGTGGGGGGGGAGGAGTTATAGCCATTCTGGGAACCTGTGCCCGTGAAGTAGATAAGCAGAGAGGGATGGTGCCTCTCAGGTCTGCCCATGTGGGCCAATAAACCGGGAGTCTGAAAATCAGTATAAGGTACTAGAGAACTTTGAACCTCAAACTATAAACAAGCATTTGTCAATGCCGAATGTTTGCTTGCCGGTATTAGCATTGGAAATGCAGGAGTTAGACAGATGCAGAGTAGGAATGGCAGTGAAGTATTGAACTTCATGCCAACCCCACCTCCGCCTTGCAGAGACGGACAGGCATTGGGGTAAGCGTTTGTGTTGTCACCTATAACGTTTATGCCATTTCACCTCACCCTATCCTACAGACACTGGACGAGTGTTGAGGTGTGCCTTGGGGTGTTCGCTTTACAGTCACCCCACTCCATAAGGACATATGCTGGAAATGGGTGCAATATAGAATGGGGTGAACTGTGGGGCGAAGAGTGAAAGGTACAGCTCAATGCCTGTCAGCGGCTGGGGGTGGGGGTGGGGTTGGAATGGCATGAGTATTACAGTCAGCAATCCAAAGGCACACCCCTGATGTCTGTCAGTCTGTAAAGGGTGGGACGTTATGGTTAGAAACCATAACACCCTGGGCATTTGTTGGTATTTGCAGTACAAATGTTCAACATGGCCATTTTGTAGCTCCCACCTCATGAAAGCATTTGGGACCTCTTTGCAAGAACAGTGGCACTGTGATTTTGTCAATGTGTCCCAAAATTTGAGTTTCCACAGCAACAGTGTCATTGTGCGCCAGATGCACGAAAACACAGATTGGGCAGGATGTGAAGAATGACAGCTGTACCATTCATAGGGAGATGTGAAGAGATGGCAATGTTGAAAATCTGTAGTGAAAATATTAAAAATACTCAAACTTCCGAGTGTACATGGAAACTGCGCAACGCATGCACGTAGCACAGTCATTTAGTGGAATTATTTCACCAAATTTACAACACAGGCATTTTGTGACCTGTGTTCATGAACGCTGTAACTATGATGTTCTTAATCTGTCCCGAACATTGATTCCAACAGCAAATTCTGCGCTCGATGTGTAAACGCATATTTCGGGCTGGATGTGAAAAATGACAGCTGTGCTGTTCATAAGGAGGTGTGGAAAAATGGCAATGTTGAAAATCTGGAATGAAAATACTACAAATTTGCGAAGTTATGAGGGTGCGTGGAAACTGCATAGTGCACGCTTGTAACACAGTCATTTTATGGACGTTTGTCACCAAATTTTCAACATAGGCATTTTAGGACCTCTGCTCATGAACAGCGTCACTGTGATTTTACATACGAACATACATACGAACATATGAACATACGAATCTGCCAGCAGAACACACCAATCAGTCTATGTAAGTCTGCCTGAGTATGCAGCTTGCACCCTAGATTGCAGCTGTCCCAGCCTCCTCCCCCTCAGTTCCTCCCCAGCTTTTCCCAGCCCCTGCCCCCGACTCTTTCTCTTGCTTTATCCCACTCCTCCTTAAAGCTATTGACTGTCCTACATATTACCACCCCCTCTGGCAGCGCATTCCAACAAGACACCACCCTCTCAGAGAAGTAGTGCCTCCTCATTTCCCTCTTGAAACATCCCCCTTCCAACCTTAGTTCGTGCCCACTCGTCTCTCTTCCACTCCTCAGTTTAAATACCCCCTCGGTGCTAGGTTTATTTACCCCCTCAGGTAGTTAAACGCTTCAGTCATATCCCCCTCATCCCTGCTCTCCTCCAGTGTGTACATGTTCAGCTCCATCAGCCTAACTTCATATTCCTTTCCTTCCATCCCCTTTAACATTTTTGTTTCCCTCCTTTGCATCCACTCCAGTAACTTTATATCTCTCCTCAGGTATAGCCTCCAGTATTGCACACAGTACTCTAGGTGTGGTGTTACCAATGATCCGTAGAGAGTTAGGATCACATCCCTGTGTCTGGATGAGAACCCCCTTGCAATGCATCCCAGCATCCTGTTTGCCTTCGCTGCTGCTTTCCTGCACTGGGCTGAGTTGTTCATGCTCCCAGGTCCTTCTCCTCCTCTGTGATCCCCAACCAATAGTCCCTCTTCTGGTTCTTAGCCCTGAAGTGCATCACCTTACACTTCTTTGCACTGAATCCTGGATGCCAGTCCACCAACCATGTCTGTAGTTTTGTTAGGTCCCCCTGCAGTTTTTCTCATCCATCCTCTTCATCCACCACCGCCCCCAATTTGGTATAATGTGCGAACAGACATTACCCTGCTCCCCAGTCTGTGTGCTATATTGGAGATAAAGAGCCCAAATAGCACTGGCCCAGCACTGACCCCTGTGGCACCCAGCTTGTCACTGCTCGGTGCTGAAAGCTACCCCACCACCACCATCTGCACTCTTCCCTGAAACCAGTTCTCTATCCATTTAGTCAGACCACCTTCCACACATACCCCTCCTTCTCCTCACTCTTCTCCTCCTTGGCCTGTGTCCCTTCTCCCAGTAGTCCGCACCCTATCTCCTCCTTATTCTTATCGGGTGGTGGTGCCTTCTGTATTACACTCAGACCACTCTGCCCGCCCCCTCCCAGGGTTACTACGCCTCCGCCTTTACCTATATCTAGGGGGGTGAGCTCATTTGGTTCCCCAGTCTGGACCTTTGTACCAACCTCAGTCTTTTGGCCACCCCCCCCCACTAGTTTAAATCCACCTTAGTAAAGATATACCACTCTAATCCTGCCTTTAATACTCCCTTCCCCTTCCTGCTCAAGTGTACCCTGTCCCCGGTGTACAAGTCACTATTCCCCCCAGACCCTACCATAGTTAGTCACTAACCCATAATTTTTGGTGTGGCACCAATCATTCAGCCACTTGTTGAACTCCTCAAGCCTACCCTTCCTCCCCATGCTTGCACATGTACCGGCAGTACCTCTGAGAATGCCACCGACTCCCCCACCCCCTCACACTGCCTGCCCAACTACTCTAACCTTCCCTTACTACTCCTATAGTCCCCCCCCACCAAGTCCATTTGTACCCGCATGCAACACTAAATGAGGTTTCCTCCTCCCCCTCACTGTACACTTGAGCAGTGCCTGCCCTGCCCCTCCTGCAGTCCACCTGGGGATAGCTTCAACCCAAATACGGCTGTGCCTTTCCTCAGTGCCACCTCATTTCACCCCTTTCAGTATAGAATCCTCCAGGACCAGTACCTCTCCCCGTCCTTTACCTCCTTTCCCTTCTAATGCCCCTTCCACCACCCCAGTATTCATTCTTCCTTGCCCCTTACCCCCGCCAGCTGCTCCCTCTGTGACTTCTGTATCTGTACCCCCTACTTCTGCCTCACCCCTTTTCTCTGTATTCCTCCCATCCCCTTGAACCCCTTCCCAGGTGACTACTTCCTACTGGGCTTCCATGTTGATCTCCCTCCTCCCTGCTGATTTCCAACCCCCCCTATCCCCATTGTTGTTGATTTAGAGCCTCCATTCCCTTCTACCCCGATAGTGATGCCCCTCCCATCCTTCCCTTCCGTAGCCTTCTCTCCTCCAGTCACCACCCCTCCTTCCTTACTAGCCCCCCTTCTACCCTTTCGTCCTCGCTATCTCTTCCCCTACCTGTTGCCATCCCTCTCATGCCCCTCTTGTCCTCCATCCTTCAGTATGTTCCTGCTCTCCCTCTCTCTCTCCCATAGCAGAGGCTCAAATCTATTCCTAGTTGATACCCCTCCTACACCTCTTCCCCCTATCGGTTCCCCCTCCTACTTGTTCCCCTTTGTGCCACCCCTGGTCCCAACCCTGGTCCCACCCGACCCGCAGCCATCTGCTCTCTCCCCTGGTACTCCTCGTGGTCTCTTCCTCCTCCATCAGGAGGCCTTCCCCTCGCCTCGGGCACCTCCTCCCTTCTCCTCTCTTTTCTGTTAGTGCCACTGATACTGGGGTCAGGTTCACTCCCTAGTTGTTCTTCCTCCATCCCCTTTTGCCATCCCCTATCCCCCCCCCCCAGCCAGGATGCCTACCATACTCATCTGCCCTGCCACTTAGACTCCTCCCTAACCTCCACAGTTCCTCCCTCAAACTAGCCAGTCATCTACAGACCATACACCCCCCATCCTCCAAGCCCAGTCCAGGATCATGGCAGACCCACACCCTGTACACCTCACCACCCTTCCAAAGATGCCCGCCCTATTGACATGTGGCACCTGTCCCATTTTGGCCCCCATCTTATGTTACGGGCTCTTACTCCCAGGTTCTGTACTCTACTAGAACTGTTAGGCCCCTATTTACTCAAATTCCTGTCCCCCCCTCCACACTAGTCCCCCTACTGCTCCCTTGCCAACCAGGTAAATTCAGTCTCGAATCTCATCCATTAGATACTGTAGTGTAGCAATCCTAAAGCCTCCTTGTCTGGTTTTCACCCCTCAGCTACCATACTTTTTGTTCTCAGCTGTCATATAGTTTCACTTAGCCCAGTTAGAAATCCTATTGCACTCCAATATTACTCAGCTCAGTTAGAGAAATAAAAAGCACAAATAAATATGTATTATTACAGCAATCATAACAAGATCGCTCGATATTTAGCTCAGTTAGAGAAATAAACAGAACAACTAAATCTGTATTATTACAGCAATCCTAAAAGTATCTAATCATTGCTTTGACTCCACTCCAGAGACCCTGCAGTAATATAGGACCACAGAGGACCCTGGGCAGGAGGGTGGACAACTCTAAAGTCCCAGCAGAGCTCCATTGAACTCGCTCACTCCCCCTCTCTCACTCGCTCATTCTATTTCTCCCGGCGCTGCAGCCTGTCCTTTTGTACTGGGCTCCTGCTTGAGTTGGCGCCTTTTTCTGCCCACAAAGAAATCTGGAGCAGTCTCAACAGAGCTCCGTTGAGCTCACTACCCCTTTCTCACTCGCTCATTCTTTCTCCCAGCACTGCAGGCTGCCCATTTGTACTGGGCTCCTGCCTGTGTTGGTACCTTTTTCTGCTCACAAAGAAATTCGCAGCAGTCCCGACAGAGCTCCGTTGAGCTCGCTCACTCCCCCTCTGTCACTCACTCATTCTGTTTCTCCCAGCGCTGCAAGCAGCCCTTTCGTACTGGGATCCTGCCTGCGTTGGCACCTTTTTCTGCCCACAAGGAAGTTCACAGCTGTCCCGACAGAGCTCCATTGAGGTCACTCACTCCCCCTCTCTCACTCGCTCATTCTGTTTCTCCCGGCACTGTAGGCTGCCCTTTTGTACTGGGCCTCTGCCTACGCTGACGCCTTTTTCTTCCCACAAAGAAATATGCAGCAGTTCCAACAGAGCTCCGTTGAGCTTGCTCACTCTCCCTCCGTCACTTGCTCATTCTGTTTCTCCTGGCACTGCAGGCTGCCCTTCTGTACTGGGCTCCTGCCTCCATTGGCGCCTTTTTCTGCCCACAAAGAAATATGTAGCAGTCCCGACAGAGCTCCGTTGGGCTCGCTCACTCCCTCTTTTTCACTCGCTCGTTCCATTTCTCCTGGCACTGCATGCTGCCCTTTTGTACTGGGCTCCAGCCTGCCTTGGTGCCTTTTTCTGCCCACAAAGAAATCCACAGCAGTCCTGACAGAGCTCCACTGAGCTCGCTCACTCCCCCTCTCTCACTCACTTGTTCTGTTTCTCCCACCACTGCAGGCTGCCCTTTTGCACTGGGCCCTGCCTGCACTGATGCTTTTTTCTACCCACAAAGAAACCCGCAGAAGTCCTGACAGAGCTCCGTTGAGCTTGCTTACTCCCTCTCCCTCACGTGCTTGTTACGTTTCTCCCGGCACTGCAGGCTGCCCTTTTGTACTGAGCTCCTGCCTGCATTGGCACCTTTTTCTGCCCACAAAGAAATCTGCAGCAGTCCCGACAGAGCTCAGTTGAGCTCGGTCACTCCCCCTCTCTCACTCGCTCGATCTTAATCTATCCCAAACACTGATTTCCCAAAGCGACTGTGCTATTGTGCGCCAGAAGCATGAAAACACATTTCAGCGAGGATGTGAAAAATTACAGCTGTACTGTTCATAAGGAGGTGTGAAAAAATGCCAGTGTTGAAAATTTGGCGTGAAAATATTACTTATTTGCAAAGTTACAAAGGTGCGTGGAAACTGCACAACGCACACTTGTAACACAGTCATTTTATAGACTTTCATCACAAAAGTTTCAACATAGGTATTTTAGGACCTCTGCTCATGAACAGTGTCACTGTGATTTTCTTAATGTGTCCCGAGCACTGATTTCCCACAGCAACCGCGCTATTCTGCCCCAGAAGTCCGAAAACACATTTTGGCCAGGATGTGAAAAATGACAGCTGCACTGTTCATAAGGAGGTGTAGAAAAATGCAAATGTTGAAAATCTGGAGTGAAAATATTGCAAATTCGCAAAGTTACGAGCGTGCATAGCAACTGTGCAACACACGCTCATAAAACAGTCATTCTTTTGGATTTTTTCCACCAAATTTGCAACATAGACTTTTTGAGAGCCCACCTCATGAACACTGGCACTGTCGTTTTGTTAATCATTCCCGAAAGGTGATTCCGCGCAGTGACTGCAAAATCACCTTTCGGGACTGAATAACATCATGACAATGGCTGAATTCATGAGGAGGGGTCCCAATAACCCCATGTTGAAAATTTGGTGCCAAAATTCCCCAAAATACCCGAGATATGTACCAAAGTTGAAAAAACCCTATTTATGCCATTATACAGCTTACCAGCATTTCTTCAGTTCATGGTCGACTTTGAAGAGTGCAGATGTTTTCCCCGTCCACCGAAGATCGTTGCACCGGCCTCGGAGGTAAGTATGGGGTGGGGGGGGGAGGTGGGGTATGCTGTGGGTGAGCTGGGTTGGGGAGGCGCGAGACAGCGACGGACCGTTTTCTTCTTTACAGGGTTTTTAAAAATACAAGGGACATTGTGGGACGGTTTTTACTTTTACAAGTACATTTGGCATGCTGGGATGGGCTCCCAGCATGCCACCCAAGTGTTTGGGGGCTGTAGCCGATGGGGATTGGGCACCTAAGTAGCACATACGGGGGAGAGCCAAGAGGGATTGGGCACCCCACTTAGCACACAATTCATTGAGGGGGGTACTGAACTGATGTGGATTGGGCACCCTGTCTGCATAGAAAGTGGGGGGGGGCATGATGCCGAAGGGGACTGGGCTTCCCGTTGGCAAACTGGGTCGAGGGAATGCAAGGAACCACCCTGCAATGAGGGGTCACTCCCTCATTGCAGTGGAATGTCTGACACTGCAATAACGACGTGGACCCTGATTGCAGCGGCTAAAATGTTTCAAGGTGGTGGCACGCTGGTTGAACTAGTGTCAGCAGCAGCAGCAGCATGCCACCCCATTGGGGAACGCAGGCCAAGCCTCAAAAGGCACCGGGGGCATTGGCCACAACAGTGCTGCACCTCCACAACCTGCTTCGCCAGCAAGCTGCCGCAACATGTTTCCTGCACATGCACGCAAGCAAACATAATAAAATGAAATGTAACACACTTAGTGATGGAAACTCCCTCCAACTAGTCCTGAAAGCACATAAAGTTAAAACAAGGTGGGCTATTTGTTATGATACAGATAACCACTTGAAGGGCTACTTACAATTAGTACAGTAGAGTCTTTGCTGGTTATATGGTGATATCCTTAGGAAGCAGTCCATCATGCTCTTCATATGCCACATAGCAGCACCATATCCATGGTGGATTAGAAAGTGGATTTTGTCTGAGTCTGTTTAGACCCAGAGCCACAGGGGTCTTATCTCCAGGGGGTCAGTAGTGCCACAATACTTTGATAATGTAATTTTAGTCCTCAGTCCCTATTTCTACCTCGGGGGCAGTATTTTTTAAAGAGGTCTGACATGGATCTACTAGCTCCATTTTCAAAACAGACCTGTCTCCAGTGTGATAGATAGTCCTTATCGGATAGTATCTACTGATGTTGGATACCACTGGATACCTCCCTTTTTGGGGGATTTCAGATGCCATTGGATATTGCCAGCATCTGAACATGGATTCTGTCACCACAGATGCCATGTATGGATTCAAATGGATCTGAGAGCTCTGATGGTTGGAATTGGATCCCAGTTATCTGAGGGTCAGGTCCAAAATCTGATGCTCGGATCTTAACATCTGACATAGGAACCTCAAAATCCAACTGGGGATCCCAAATCCTAGCATTATCAGTTGGAGCTCAGATTTGGAGATGGATAGTAGGACTGTCTGTTGGAGGACAGTCAGATCCCAAAAGGTAGTATAAGACCACTACTACTGGTAGACCATTTATTAGATGGTCTACCAGCATCTGCTGACTGGAGATTCAGCGCTTGCTTGAAAAAAATGGTGCATGCATACATTTTCTGATGCAAGCTGTTGCAGATTGTGCCAACTTCCACAAAATGACTCATAGGCTTTGAAAATAGCTTTGGGGGGGCCTTGGGCCAAGAGGTTTGATGCAGATGTCGGTGGATATGCTCCTCTGTCTCCTGCAGACCCTTTGGAAAATTCTGCCCATCTCTTTATGAAAAATGTTTCTTGTAAAAAAATAATATATAAATATGGGGGGCTTGATTTTTGAAGGATTTAGATTGCCGAAAGCACCGGGTGTGCTGAACACGCGGTGTATGGGGCTTGTGGCAGTCAGTGGCCAGAAACTGGGATTCTCAATCCCGGAGCCCCTGTGCACTGCATGCCATGAGTTAGATCAGGACCTTTTTATGGGGTTGCACCAAATATTTGGCACAAGCTGCTGTAAAGAAGGTAAAGTGTGGCACATGCGCATAACCTTTAAGAACTGGGCGCAAGGTGCACCAGTGCGGTTGGCGCAGCGCAGGGTTTGACACTGGGCTTGTGCAAGCCCTGTGTCAATTTCTGAGAATCAAGCCCGAGAGTTGTAGTGGCCTGGCTCAGAATGTGCAATGTATCGTTACATGTGAAGTGTCAAGATCACAACTCATGAGTGGAAAAGCCACAAGTCCGTTATGAAAGTCCTGCCTCTTCACAAGTAATGTTAAACTTTGTATTTTGAGTCAGGCTATTGTCTAGTTGGTTTATACAACATCAGTTTACTAGTTATGCATTTTTTTGATATTGTTTTTCCTCTAATAGGAGGCAGTGTAGCGTAGTGGTTAAGAGCACTGAGCTGTAAACCTGGAGACCTGGGTTTGAATCCCATCAGCTCCCACCTGCATACTATGTGACCCTCAGCAAGTCACTTAACTTCCTTGTGCTCCCAGGTCACACCTGGAAACACACTCCAGCTCAGTGTGCCTTTCCTGGTTAAACAATTTCCCCTTTCCCTTTCCTTTCCTTTCCCTCTACTCACTGCCCCGGCCCCATACCGATATTTAGGCTGACACACAACCCCTTCACTCATCCAGAACCTCAGGGGATCCTGTTACCTGCCTCATAGCATACCTCCACCATGGTAGGGCTCCCACTCCCCCTCTGGACATGAATACAGTGGCAGGGGAGACCACCATGCTGGGCAGACTGGTGGTACTGGGCTTAGATGTGGCTAGCTTCATCCTGCTGGGCTATTTTATTTTCTTCATTGTTTTTGCCCTCCCACAGAGACACCCACTCAGCATGCAGTGACATGCACACAACATGTATGCATGTAGCCTGGCCTAGCAGCTCCCCTCCTCTGCCATTCCACACTGTCTACACCCGAGCTGGATCTGATGCAGCTGAATGTGAACAGTCACCCACCCCAAGGGAGCTGAACATCTTGTTCCTCTTCCCCCACCAGTCCTTCAGCATCCTGGGCTTGTAATTGTTTCTTATTGTTAACTGCTACAGCCTGTGCTGTACACTGCTATTATGTCATCTGCATTGTGAAAGCTGCTCTCCAAGTGGTTCAGTATTCCACTGTACTGTACATAATCATCAAGATGTCAATTATTCCAACACTAACAGCAAGATATCAAATATTGAGGCTAGATAGATGTCACTTGCTGTCTCCTCATTTGTATCTCCACCGGTGTTGGATAAAAACATGTATAGTGACTGGGTTCATTTTCCTGTGCCAGTGTGTTCAATTTACCATTTTTATTTGGAGAAGAACCATGCTGTGACTAAAATTACACCATGCTACTCCCATAGAATCTCATTGCTCTGAGGACTCCACAGACAGCAATGATAAAAATATATGTTAATACGTTCCCTGGAGCCACTCGTTCCTGTATGAGAGTGGTTTCACACGCCTTTAGCTGGAGCAAGAACAGCGAAGTGAAGCTGAGCTGATCTGGCTCAAGCTGAAGGCAAGTGAAACCACTTTGATACAGCATCGAGTGTCGACAGGGGATGTATTAATATAATATTGATTGAGAGTGATCAATAATATATCTTTTTTTTTAATTGTTCCCAGGATGTGCCTGTTTCCAGGGCATCTACATGTGAGATGCTCTTCACCGAATAAGAGTGTCTAGTGCAGGGGAAAGGAGTGCTCTGATTGGTCAGGAGCACTCCTTCGATCTGTAACACAACTCATTGTCACACTGTTCAGGAGGAATGGCAGATCTGTTTCTGAGGTGCTTTTCAGAATTTTTTGAAATATTATGTATTGCATTTTTATATTTCAGTTCTTACAGACACAGTCACAGTGCACTGATGCAGTTGAAATAATCATCAATGACGTACATACAGACTCAGCATTTAACTTTCTAAATTCCATTATGACTGTGTATTTTTTTTTTAACCAGGAGAGAAGCACTAAACTGATAGCTTGTTTACAGGTGCAACCTGGGAGCACAAGGAAGTTAAGTGACTTGTTCAGGGTCACACAGTATGCAAGTGGGGGCTGTGGGATTCAAACCCAGATCTCCAGGTTTGCAGCTCAGAGCCTTAAATCACTGCACTATACTGCCTCCCCCTGTATTGGTTGTATCAACATTCTAGTGTAAACAAATGTTTGCATCCTAGCTATATTTCAGCTGTCATTATAAATCACGAGTACCAAAGAAGGGTGATGTGCACTGGAAAAGGGGAGGTGGTGCTGTGTAGGTGGCTAGCCAATAAGTATCAAAGGAAACAGGAACACAACACTAGTGGGCAGAGAAACTCAAGCAATCATTTGCAATGCGAAGGCAATTTATTGTGGCAACAGAGGCCCAGACAAGCTCCCAAAGCCCCAGCACTTCAACCCAAAATGGGGTCTTCATCAGGAGGCGGGTCTAAGTATTAACAGACATGCCTGGTTTTAAACAAGTGATTTAAAGTGGTACATATAATTAACGTGTTGAACATTACATAATGTAATTCATGTAAGGTACAAAGCTTGTTAAGAAAACTTATAACATTTACTATAAAAGCTTCTGTATGATTGCCTTTTCTATTGTCACTGGTTTTACAGACATTTATAGTCATAGGTAATTTTGTTTTAACTTTTACTTTGACCAGTTATTATAAGACTGGATATAGAAGGAGTATATAATTCAGAACTGAGTTAAAAAAAGAAAGTCACACATTTAGTATGAAATAATAAAACACAAATACATATAATGTAGAGAGGAAAAAGAGGGATTAATTTTGTTAAACTGATGAAGGAGAACCATGAATAGACCAGAACAAAATAAAGGGTGGGTTGCTCAAGAGTCTCCAGATTTGGGGGGGGGATTAATATGAGCCTGCCCATTGGTAAGGGGACGTCAGGTGGAAAGAAAACAAGAAAACCTGGGGATTAGTTACAGGTAACTCTCTTAACCCTGGTTATATTGATTTTGGCACATATGGAGGGAACCGGGGGGTGGGGGGGCGAACAGATAGATTGGTGAATGAACAAATTTTAAAACAAGGCAGGGGAGCTGTACATTTTTCTGTCTTTTTCCTCTCTCCATTATATGTATTTGTGCTGCTTTATTAATGGACATAGGGAAGAGACTGAAGAGCATAAATATAAGTAAATCCCTTGGTCCTGATGGTGTACATCCACAGGTTATAAAAGAAATTACGGAAGAATAACTGGTCCAGTGACAAGGATCTTTTAATAGTCTCTTAATAGTGGTACTGTTGTTGATGCTTGGAAAAAGGCCTTTGTTACTCCCATCTTTAAGAAAGGAACTAGAAAGAATGTTGAAAATTATACACCGGTAAGCCTAGCGTCAGTACTGTGAAAAATCTTAGAAGGTGCTATCAGGGACATGATGGAGGATTTTATTAAGGATAAAGGACTTGTAGACCAAACACAGTGTGGTTTTGTGAAAGGGAGATCATGTTTAACCAACTTGCTCAAGTTCTATAACAGTGTTAGTAAGGCATTAGATCAGGGTGAATCAGCTGATACTATATTTCTTGACCTAAGCAAGGCGTTTGATAAAGTCCCCCTTGATAAATGAGTACAAACAGCAGCCAATATGGGATTAAACAGTAGCACAGTAAGATGGGTGGCATCTTGGTTGGATGGCAGAAAGCAATCTGTCTGTGTACTTGGTCACGTTTCTGAATGGGCCAATGTGAACAGTGGAGTTCCGCAAGGATAAGTATTGGGTCCCTGCTTGTTTAAATTATGTGTGACATTCATACTGTATATGGATTTGAAGATGCATGGATGTCCAGATTTGCTGATGACATGAGCACTGTAGTAAGGTCAAGGGACTCCGCTGAATAACTGCAGAAGGCACTGGGTAAAATAGTACGATGGACTGATGATCGTCAATTGGAGTTAAACTTCAACAAATGTGGCGTTATGCACTTTGGTAGAAATAATGCTAGGTACAGTAATGAATATTTAAGAAGAGAAGGATCTGGGGATATATATTACGAGTGATTTGGATTTTAAAAGCAGTGCAGTACTGTAGTTAAAAGAACTACTACAATTCTGACCAGCATCAGAACACCTATCTTGCTGCTGATATCAGGAGATCCATGAACCCCGGGCGTCTCAACCCACTCCTCTGCGCACACTTCCCCGCCACATGCACATGCTCACAGTAGCCATAAGCAAAAGCCCGCTGGTTCCTGCTAACCAGTAGACATGCCAAATCTCAGCTGCTACACTGTAGGGTCCTAAAGGTTAATTGTTGTTCTGTTCTCTATTGTTTGTGAAAATATAAAACTTATGAAAAAGTGTCCTCTGTCAACTGTTCTTCAGTCCTCTGGCTGTAAACTCTGTACACTATTGTAAATATCTATACCGTATGTTTTAAGTATCATCTGTTCACCATTGTATTTATCTGTACTGTATGTAATAATCAATGTTCCCCTATCCCCCCACCTCCCCCAGGTCGCGTCTGGAAACGAGTGGTACTCCTCTCAGTATGCCTGCCTGGTTAAACTCTTAAATAAATAAATAAATAAATATATCCAGTGTCGAAGCAGGGAAGTTATTCTTCCACTGTACAAGTCACTGGTTAGACCTCATCTTAAATATTGTGTTTAGCTAAGGTCACCTAGTGGAAAAACTGAGATAAAACCCATGGAGGGTGTACAACACAGGGCTACTAGACTAATTGCGAATGTCCATGACCTTACTTACTCAGACAGACTCAGGGTTTTAGGTTTATGTTCCTTGGAATATAGAAGGCTACCGGGGGGGGGGATGACTTGTGTTTAGTCTACAGTGCACTTTTTAATAATGACCTATTGGAGTGCCTTGGGTTAGAATTGAGGGAGTCAGAGCACTGGGCCAGAAATTTGACATCCACGTAGGACATTTAAACAAACGGGAGGGGAGATGACAGTAGCTCTAGGAGAAGTACACATAGAGCCTGCTGTCTCTCCCCCTCCAGCTAGCACCAAATCTACACACTCCAGGATAGCAAAAGCAGATAGCCGGAAACATAAAACCCTTTCCGGCTCTGGCACCGACCATCACAATGGAAAGGGAGGAACCATAAACTGGGAAAACTACAAAGAGACAAACAATAAGATCAAGAGAGGCATGACAAGCAAAGCGACACAGCAAGTGTGGTCAGCATTATGCCTCAATGCACACAGTCTGGCTAACAAGATGACTGACCTCACTGCCGCAATAGCTGAGGCAGGACTAGACTGGGTGGCCATGACTGAAACATGGTTCACAAATAATCATGATTGGGAGGTGACTATCCTGGGGTACAACTTGTTTACGAGAGATAGGACTGGAAAAAAAGGGAGGGGGGTAGCTATTTATATTAGGGATACCATCAATGCTACAGAAATGCAGCAGGCACTAGGGGAAATAGAGGCTCTATGGATCGCAATAGGGGCCGGAAGCTGGAAACCCATTCGGGTAGGAATAATCTACAGACCCCCAAATCAGAAGGAAGCCAGGGATAAGGAATCCTGAAACCCATCCTCCAGATGTCAGGCAAAGGGGACATGGCGCTGGTGGAGGATTTCAATCTGCCGGACATAGACTGGAATACCCACACAGTGGCATCACAGAAGAGCAGGGAATTCCTAGTCACACTACAGGAAGCAGGCCTAAGTCAACTAGTGACATCACCCACAAGGGGTAAAGCTGTTCTAGATCTGATATTCACAAATAGCGATAGGGTTACGGGTGTCGAAGTAGGGAACCAACCGGGCAACAGTGATCATAACATGGTATGGTTCAGGGTAAAAAGGACTGTAGACTCCACACACTCCAAACTGAAGGTTCTTGACTTCAGGAGGGCAGACTTCACAAACGTGAAGGCCTGCCTAAGAGACAACCTTAGTAACTCGACAGAAGGAAGCGTTAAGGAATACGGGACAAGGTTGAAGGATGCAATTATCATGGTCACATCACAGTGTGCCATCAGGTTAGTAAGAACAAAAGGTGGAAAAACCCACTGTGGTTTTCCAAGGAGGTGGCAACCATGGTTAGAGAGAAATGTGCATAGCCTTCAGAAAGTACAAGGAGTCGGGGAATGAGGTGGACAAAACAGAATATAAACAGAAACTAAAAGTGACAAGGAAAGTGATAAGAAATGCAAAGGTTTAAACAGAGGTTAGGATAGCTCAGGAAGTAAAAAAGGGTAACAAAACCTTCTACAGGTACATACGTGATAAAAGGAAGACTAAAGGGGGCATTGTTAGAATCACAAACAAAGACGGACAAACCACAGAGTAAGACGGGGAGAAGGCAGAGGCACTCAGTCAGTACTTCTACTCAGTCTTCACTCAGGAAGCAGATGGTAATGGACCAACAACAGGCATAAAGAAGAGTTCGACTGAAGGAAAGGGTCCTGGAGGAAATAAACAAGTTAAAGGTGGATAATGCTATGAGGCCAGATGGAATACGTCCAAGAATACTGGAAAGGACTAGGGAGGGAACTGGCAGCCCCCTTAGCAGTGCTCTTCCACAAATTATTAAGGAGCGGGGAGGTGCTGGAGGATTGGAAGAGTGCAACAGTAGTACCACTCCACAAGAGTGGAAGCAAGGAACAGCCAGGTAACTACCGTCCAGTTAGTATAACATCAGTCATGGGAAAACTGATGGAGTCCCTGCTGAAGGAAAGAATTATAGCTTTTTTGGAGCAAACTGGTAAGCTCAACAAAAATCAACACGGTTTCATGGCAGGGAGGTCCTGCCAGACAAACCCGGTTGCTTTTTTCAATTGGGTCACCAAAACACTGACTCAGGGTGGGGCAGTGGATGTGGTTTACCTGAACTTCAGCAAAGCTTTTGACTCTGTTCTGCACAGGAAACTAGTCAAAAAACTGGAGAACGTGGGAATTGGGCCTGAAGTTACAAACTGGGTCATAAACTGGTTACATGGGAGAACTCAGAGAGTATTAATAAATGGCACTCTGTCTGTGGAGGGGAGGGTGACTAGCAGGGTCCCGCAGGGCTCAGTTCTGGGGCCGATCCTCTACAACATATTCATCAGCAACACTGCGGATGAACTGAAGCGAAAGGTGTGCCTGTTTACAGATGACACCAAAATCGGCAACAGGGTAGACACAACAGAGGGACAGAAAAGCATGGAAGCCGATCTCCAAAAGCTGGAGGAGTGGTTCAAGACCTGGCAATTGAAATTCAATGCCAAAAAATGCAAGGTCATGCGCCTGGGAAAGCGTAACCCTGGGAAGTTGTACTGAATGGGAGGGGAGCAACCAATGGCTACCAGACAGGAGCAAGACCTAGGGGTGATCATACCAGATGATCTTAAGGTCAGTAGACAATGTGAAAAGGCAGCACTAAAGGCTAGTGGTATCCTGGGATGCATAGGGAGGGGTATCACAAGCAGAAGGCATGAAGTAATCATGCCCCTGTATCGGTCCCTGGTCAGGCCTCACCTGGAGTACTGTGTCCAATTCTGGAGGCCACACCTCAGGAAGGATATAGACTGGCTGGAGACGGTACAGAGAAGAGCAACAAAGATGTTGCAGGGCTTGCATCAGAAACCGTATGAGGCAAGACTGGATGACTTCATATTATACTCCCTAGAACAATGCAGAAATTGTGGGAACATGATAGACACATTCATATGCCTTAAAGGCAACAACAGGGTGCATGTGCAGAACCTCTTTCAGGTAAAGGACTACAGCAGGACTAGAGGGCACACACTTAGATTTAAGGGAGGAAAGTTCAGAAGCAATACGAGGAAATTCTTCTTCACAGAGCGCATTGTGGAACCGTTGAATAGCCTGCTGGAGGGGATGGTGGTAGCCAAGACAGTGGAGGAATTCAAGCGGGCATGGGACAGACACTGTGGGTTAAACAAGCAGGCAGCTAAGTAGGGGGGTAGGAAGCCAAGGGCAGACTTGATGGATCATACAGTCCCCATCTGCCGACAACTTCTATGTTTCTATGTTTCTGTGATGTGGTCTATGACACCACATCACATTGTTTACAAAATGTGATGTTCAGCACCTGACTGTCAGTTGTTACCTTGTCATGTAATACTTTTCTGAGTTTCCTACTATCAAGTCAAGTCATGCTGTGTCTGATTATTTCCTTTCTTTGATATCCTGTTATGCCTGTTTTTTGCCTGTACCTTGTCATCTCCCAGGTCGCACCTGAAAGTAAGCACTTGACTGTCTAGTGTGCTTACCTGGTTAACACAAGCTAAATAATAAATTAAAATGGGAGACAAGTAGATCAGAAAAATAATTTCTTAGTTTAATCAGTGTGTCCTTAACATTTGGAATTCCCTTCCGCTTGACATGAGCAGTTCTAGCTTGCAAACCTTCAAAATGAAATTAGACATTGTATTAGAAATAATATCGTGAGCTATCATTTTCAGAAAAAGCAAGCCATTATGGGAGATCCCACTTAGCTTGTATTTGATCTGTGTTTCCTATGAATTACTGCTTAAGTTTCTCAGTCCATGAGTGCTGCATTCCTGTTTCCTATTATTAATCACGACTGTGATTTCAGCCAATCAACATGCAAAGCCACTGTACCTCTTACGCAGTGTACGGTGTGCTCTCTTGCAGGAACGTTTGGAAGGACAACAAAGAGGGGCAGTATTGTACCCCTACAGATGCCTTTGGTCTCTACTATAAGTTTATGGGTTTGGATGAGAGGGCCTCTTATGGATATGAATAAGTCGCCTCATGTATTCTAAATACCAGAGGACTGCAAAGTGAAGGTGAGCAGGTCTGTGGTCCTAAGGGTGAAAGAAGTGACACTGTTATTCACAGGGGGCCCTCCAAACAGACCAATAAAATTATTATTGATCGCTAACTTTGTTAAATAAAAAAATCATTTTTTTCAAAATGCTAATGGCACAAGTGGTCAGCGAGAAACCCATTACAGAGTTTCAGCATGTGAGATACTCTTACAGTAATGAGTACCTCACATGCAACTGAAGGAAGTGTTGTGATTGGTTGGGGATGCTCCTGTGATCTGTAATACTATTATAACCCCACTGTGGTTTAATTTTTGATTGGCCCCTGAAAAGTGGCTCATTTCTCCAAGAGAATGGCCTGTGGTCATTGTTACTCTTCCAATTCCAATACCTACAGCGTCAGAATAAATCTCCTTATTTGTGGAACATGCACTTGGGGGTGCCTAGGAAAGGCTCCCAGATTTGTGAGAATTTTTCTAACTGGCCCACTGCTATATAGCTGAGTCTCTGATTAGAGGCTGAGGTGCCCATATATATAATCCAATCCTTCAGAACTGGGGGTTCCCCCTCCTGCCAGCAGGCTAGTATTGCCTTTTTGGTACGTAGCAAAGCCCCCACACAGCCATTTCATCTTGGGAAGTGAAATCCCCGTACATCAGTCAGGTCTCCCAAAATATAGAATTGTGGTGTGTCAGGAGGGGAAATTCACAGAGCCCCTTCACCAGCCTCCCTGACCTCTCGGCAATAATCTCTAAGTGCAGGGCAGCCTACACAGATGTGCATTCAAGTGGCATTTGCCCCATTACACCTCCAGCACTTATTATGGGGTAGTACTGACTTTTTCTTTAAGTGTTGCTGGGGTCCTACACCACCTGTGGATTATTTATGCTGAATATATTTGCCTTGAACTGCCTTGTATGAGACATATGCATAGTCTGGCATCTTTTCCACATTCTACCCAAAATTTGAATTAACCACTCCCGTTCCCATTGCTCTTTTAAGGCTACAGAGCTTGAATAACTAAGTTCTTATAATAGTATACATTGTGGCTGCACCTTCTTTGTATTGCCCGCTGCCCTTAACAATCTTTCTGACTGGTCAACCTCTAGTAGTCTCCACCCTTGATCCATGACCTTTACCAAGGCACTGCAGAGTGGTAAATAACAGAAGAATTTTTATTGCCTTTAAAGACCATATACTTGCTTAATTTGGTCAAATAATAGTAGAGTTGGTATCCGCGTCCCCTATGACTGATATGCCATTCATGCCTGCTGCTTGCCAGGCAGATCATATCACCTGTTTATTCCCAGTCTGGATTCTGCTATTGTTCCATAGCAGCATGTACCTCAAGGGGGAGGTGGACCCACTTTACCAGCGTGCTTGACTGCAACCGGGTAGTTTTTGTGGAAGTTAATCATCGATGTGTTTCTGGACCTTCATGAAGGCTCTTATAAAGCTAGTCAGATCATAGCTCTCAACTGCTATGAATTCCGCATAGCGCTATGATTTTCACCCTCAAATTTACCTTTGCTCCGCATAGGTGTACTGATGTTCCTCATAATGTTAGAGCTATTTCTGGACACACAAACTATTAAATCATTGAACTAAGTTGATAGAAACATTTCTTATCACTAACTATATGGGACCCACTATCTGTAGAGATAATATTGTTTAAAATAAGAAAGTGCTACACATTCTGGCCCTTTGCTATGATTTTTAATGCTGAGAGGTTGAGAGGTATGAGTCAGATGGCACTGTGATCTGTAGAATATCTGCCTCAGTTTGGCACCATTTGGGAACGTATACCTGTCTGGGTGTTGAAACCATAATTTCATCTGCTGCAGTGCAAATGCTAGTTGATATCTCACTTTTCAGGGAAGACCCAATCTACCCTTTCTGACATGCGTCCTCAGTTTGACACCACTAAATCTTGGAGCCTTGTCCTGCCAAAGTAACGAAACATCCAGGTTAGTAAATATTCATTCTGGAAATTTAAGAGGCAGGTTGTGTAACAGAGAATACATTTTAGGTGCTGCCATCATTTTTATGGCCTGAATGTTGCCTTAGAGGGACAGATGCAAGGTTCGCCATCTAGTAAAGTCCATGTGATACTTACTTAACAATGAGTTAAAGTTCATATACGCCTTGTGAAATTTGGGTGTCGCCTTACAAATATGTTATTAATGCCAGTGCCCATTTTAATTTCCAGGCTGATAACTGTTGCTGTCTACAGGATTCTGAGATAGACAAAAGCTCTGATTTACCCCAATTTATTCTAAGACCTGCTATGGTGGCAAACTCCTCCAGGAGGGTCATGACATATGTCACTGCTGTGGGGGCATCTTGAAGCGAGAGCAACATATAGTCTGCAAACCACCAACCTTAATGCTTGTGTATGTCTTTGCGTTTTCTAATGGCCTGTACCAATGGCTGTATAGCCAATGCAAACAGAATTGGTGACAGGGGGCACCCCTGCCTGGTTCTCCTCTCACGCTTGAAATTTTTTTACACCTCGTTATTAGTTCAAGTTCAAGTTTATTGCAGGAAAACTCCATTGAGCAAGCTCATTCACAAGGAGGTCCTGAGGCATGTGTACAGACAAGGGAACATTACATACTGTACATAAAATCATAGTAAATAAAGTACTGTATGAGGTACATGTGATACATAGTGCTCAAATAAAACATAACAAGGTAATAACTATAAACATAACCTAAACGAAAACATTGTAAGTAGAAAAGGTACAACCAACAGGAATGAAAGCATACATAAGGAGGAGGGAGTGTTGAAGACTGGTGTAAGAGGGAGGAGGAGGAGTGGAAGAGGATCATATGAGATGGGGGGAGGAAGGGGAGGAATGGTGCGGGGGTTATTAGTGGTGACTGTGGCACTGGGTCCTTGGTACATTCTGCTAACCCACTTTATCATCATTTGACCAAAATCAAATTTCTGTAGTACAGACATCAAGTATGGCCATTTTACAAAATCAAATCCCTCTCTGCATCTAAGGAGAGAGACGCTGCTGATGCACTGAAATTCTGAGCACACCGCATAACTTTCTGATGTTATGTGTCCCCTGTCTGCTGGGAATGAATCCCACCTGGTCCTCACTGATCAGATTACTAATAAACCTATTAATCCTGGTGGCCAAAATTTTAGTCAATATTTTGGCATCTAAAAAAAACTGTGCCTGCACTTCGGTTGGTGGGAGCTGCTAGACACCCCCCCCTTCCATGAGCTATTTAAACCATCTTCCTCCAGACTCATGCCTCAGTCAGAGGATCTGTTTGGGCTTTGCCCCTCTTTTCTCTCCATGTCTGTCTGTCGCTTTCCTCTGTGCTTTTGGGCTTTCTGTTCAGTTTGTACCTTCAGAGGCTTCTAGGTTAAGATTTTGTTTTTCTGCCTTTCCTGGCTGTAGCTTGTGCTTCCTTCTTTCCTCTCAGTTAGCTAATCCTGCTGCACTCATGTCCTCATGTAACTCCTGTGGTTCTTTTTGTTTTGGCTCTCAGTTTGCTTACTAGTTTCCACAGTATGTCCTACCTATGTCAACTGTTTCGGCTTGTCATTGCTATCTCAGTTTTCTCTGTTTGCTGTTCATACCAAGCCTCATGCATGTTTTGTTGCATCCCTCCTCACCTGGCTTCCTAGCAAAGCAGCCGCTCCCACATCTTCTCTGTCACTTCCGTTTGTTTTACTTAGTCAGTCTGCTTCTGCATTTATCACCTTAGTCTTCATGTGTATACAGCTTCCAGCCTTTCCTGCTTGAGGGTGAGTTTTACTTATCATTTTGAACATTGATGTATGTTCCATTTTTACTACTTTTTAGTTATTGCGCCCTTCCTTAATATTGGTCATTCTGTTCAGCAGTCATCATTCAGTTAGAATCTCGCCCTCAGGGCTTCCCTGTGGGTAAACATGCTCTTGATCCCTTTGAAGTCTGCATCTTGAGGGTGAATCCTTCATCTTGGGTGGAGGTCCTACTCTGTAGGCCACTTGTCTCCTGTGGTGCCTCTCAACAGTCCCACCTGGTGGCAAGGTCCAGTGCTGTGGGGGAAGCTTTAGGCATGCAGACTTTCAGTTGACAGCACCTCATGGTGTAGCATTTAAGATTTCAACTGACAGAAGGTGGAGCCCAAAGCCCACAGGGGTTGCTATAGCTGTGCAGATGATATTACATATCCCCTTCCTTTAGTTTCCAAGGTTAGGCCTCCTCATGGTTTCCAGGCTGAGGGATAGCCTTTCAGCAGTTGCTACTCTCCTCATTCCACGCTTTGAGGGGTGGGTCTCCTTTGTGGGGAACTTCCTTTAGCTACAGAGATTGACTTGCAGCACCCCACAGTGTTATCCTGCTAGATGGACAGAGAGAGAGAGAAAGAAAGAGAGATACAGAGACTGAGAGTTAGCCCTCTAAAGAAGTTCCCTTGAATTCAAACTTCAAATTAGAAAGGCTGAGCTGTCACAATAATAAGTACCTATGCCAAGAGAGATGGCAGCTGAGGGCCGTGGATCTCCAGAGATTGCCCCCACAGTGTTTATTTTCTCTGCTGAGTGCCAAAGGTCATAATGTAGTGTGCATATAAATTTTGGTGTACACCCTATTAATAGATTCCCACTGTGAGTTGGGGTTGGATGGTGGCTCACAATCCTGCCATTCCCTCTCTCCTTCTGGAAGTCATGCCTCTGTATGCTATCAGTCATCACCAGCTTCAGCTGTCATTTATTACTCCAGTCAGTCTTTGTGTTCACCACCAGCTTCACAGTTCTTTTGGGCTCCTTCCTAAGGCACCTTTAGCCTAAAGGAATTAGGTTCCCATGGCACCTCTAGGGGTGGAACCTTCAAGAGTGTTCCTTTGCCCTCACGGTATCCCAACAGGGTGGTAGTCTCATAGGGGACAGAGAATGTGACTGGCCAAAGTATCCATGTATACTAGTCAAACAACTCACTTATTCAGCCACCTCCAATCTATCAACACTGTTGCACGAGAATAACTCCTCACTTAGCGTGTGTACACCCTTTGAATAAAAAGTTTATACCTGCACTTTTAAGGGAAGCTAAAACTTGAGTACATATAGTGGGTTGACCCAGGCTGTGCACACCTCCTTGAGACCACTTTCAAAAGTCCCAAGTTAGCCATTGTTAATGCTTTCTGGGGATCAATTCCTGTGCCTGATATTATCGGGTTGCATTAACTGCACTGCTTTATTGTCTCATACCATCTCTGTCTGTTGAGCAACTAACATAACCTAAAATTAACAAAAAGGGGGAAAAACATGCAATTTTAGAACATCTTTGGCTTCAGTGGAAGTTGAAGCATGTCACAGCTGTCTCCTCAGTCCTCCTTGACTGAAACCCTCTGACTGGGAGATGTTGCAGCTCTTGCTTCCCCTCAGGCCTGTTTCCTACTTCCCTGCACCTTCTGGAAAGGCGACTATAAATTTGGGACAGATGGAGGACTGTGACCTCCCACCCCCCAAAAAACAGTGCCATGTCCTGTCTTCCCCACACAGAGTTAATATATGGGACACACTGAAGAAGGAAAATAGAAACAACTGTTTATCTTTGAAAAGATGATACGCACAACAACACTCGACAACATCATGAAACATTTTTTTCCTTTTATTTGTTTTAGTGTTAGTACTTTTTTTGTAAAGAAAACATTTAACCTTTGAAGTTTCTAGTATCAGTCTCTCTTCCCCAATATTACAGGCTCTTGCTGGACCCCCCTTCCCCCAGGTTCGTGAGGGAGAGGGCAGTAAAGGTAATTGGTGTGCAGAGCTGCACTTTTACCTACAGCTTCATATTTGTTCAGGGTGTTTGCCCTGTCGTTACTTTGAATTGACTGCCCCTCCCACTGCTGTCCCTACATTTATTGGGAGGCACTGATCACATGATCTGCCATGTGACCCTTCTCTGATTTTTTTTTTCTAAGTACCCATTCCCTCATAAGCAGGTTATACTATTCAACCACTAGGAGTCTTGTAATCCTGCCTTACCTCCTTGGAGATTCATCTCCCCTGCTATTCTAACCCAATTATTTTTGCCAGCTGACCCCTAAGTAAGCCTCCAATAAATCCCCTTTCTATACTTAGGCTTGAACCCTCAACCTTCTATACTAAAGGCAATCTCCCTACCGGCAGCTTCGCTATTTCCTGAACTTTTCCTAACCTTATAGTATTTTGCCCCATCCTGACTATAAAAAAGCAAACCAAATATAAACCTAGTCTGCTTGTAAGTTGCCTCTCTCAACCTTAAAGAAAGCTTCGTATTATCTGTGAGTGTTTTTGCTGTTGCCTATCCACCCAGTTGATGGGTGTATATTTGAATCACCCCTTTGCCCAGGCTCGAACCCTCAACCGTCTGCACTGAGGGCTGACTCCCTAACTGCTGCACTGTTCTGGCAGCTTTGTTACTTCCTGAACTTTTTCTAACCTAATAGTATTGTGCCCCATATACTGTCTATACAATAGCAAACCCAAACTTAGTACTGCTATTGCTATTGCAAGTCCTGAGAGGGACTTGTAGGGGGCTTTAAAGCTGTGTGACCTGTACTGAGAAACTGTTAAGAGGTAGTGGAATTTGTAAAATTGTTGTTGTTGTTTTCTTTTGTTTAACCTTAGCAGGAGTAATATTAGGAGCCTTGTGCATCTTTGATAAGTGATTGGGTAATAGGCACCCAAGGTGTCAGTTTAAGAGTACCAACATATAGAGCCAAAATTATTGCTGAAATATTTTTAACAACATTGACTGTATTGCTAAACTGTATAGGTTACGTATCTTACATTCTACCAAAATTATTGGTAGGACTGGCATTAACATGGAAAGGCAGTGCAGCTGGAGGGGCAGCCAAAGAGGGGGGGAATCTTTGGTAGAGTGGTAGGGTGTAGTGGGTGTGGGATGGTCATGGTCTTAAATTGGGCTTGGAGGATGGGAGGATGCATGGTGTGCAGACAGCTTACACAGCTAAGGGAGGAAGTGGGATGGTTGAGGTGGGAAATAAGTTGGGGGGAACAGTGGGGAGGAGGGGTGGAGAAACAGGGACAGTTCCAGCTGGGTGAGGGGAAGGGAGAAAATAGGGAGGACCACCGGGGATTAGACATATGGGTTGAGAACATCATGGTACGGAGGAATGAGGATGGGAGCTGGTCCATTGGATGCATCAGAGCACATAGAGAAGATAGTGGCAATGCAAGGGGGGGGGGGCAAGAGACCTAAGGACAAGATGTATAGAGGAAATGAGGGGTCAGAAAGTGTGGAAGGTGGCAGGTTCAGAAAAAATTAGGTAGACACCTGCAGCTTGGGGGCAGAAATCAGCAAGGGGCACAACAGACAAAGGAAAGAGAATCAAGAGAGCAGAGCAGGAAAACAGATTTGCACCCCTCAAGGTACTAGTGGAGGATGATATGGAGGAGACTGGCTACGAGGAGCCAACAGAGGAGGAGCAGGGGCAGGGAAATTGGAAGAGATGGAGATAAACCATTTGGGGCCAAACCAGAGAGAGATAATAGTGGAGGATGGTCTTAGGGTAAGAGGCAGTGAGGAGCCCATCAAGGTAGGAGCAAGGGCAGGGAAAGCAAAAGAGCAGGAGATAGCACCTTTGGGGGACAGCCATGGAGAGGAGTTCATAGGGGAAGGAGAATGGGAAATGAAGGAAATGGGAGGAGCACCTGGGGGGCATACAAAGAGGGAATTATCCAAAAAGAGCAAGTGGTGAGGAAGAAAATTCCCTCAAGAGGGACACAGAGCACAGAGGAGTAAGGAAAAGAGAATATATCAGGAGCAAGTAAGGAAAGTGTCAGTGGGGAGGCGGAGCGGAGTAGTATATGCTCCAAAAGAAATGCAGGCAGTAGAAGTGTAACCTCAGAGCACAAAGAAGGGGCATAGCTAGAGAAGAGGGTGGATAGGAGAAGAGGGACTGAGGGAAAGTCCATGGGGCAGGAGGAGAGGAGAAGTGGAAATGGGAGACAGCGAAAATCCAAATGGGGCAAGGACAAGGAGGAAAATGGAAATAGAGTGGCCAAGGGGAGGCATGAACTAAGGTGTAAACTGGAATATCAAAAGAACATGCAGGAAGAAGGGAGTACAAAGGTGGCACTCATAGGGGACTCGATTATAAAGGGAATCCGATGGGGAGGAAGGGAGCAAGGAACAGTGCAGTATGGGTTCAGTGTATGCCAGGAATGACTGCACTGGAGGTGAGGCACAATATATCATCTTGGGGCAAGCAACAGGATGGGAGGACTCACTTTGGTGTTTCACCTTGGCACCAATGATCTGGAGGAAGACGTTCTGAAAGAGGTACAGGTAAGGTTCAAGGAGATTGCTAGGTTCTGCAGTGGCATGGTTTTCCCTTCCATTTCCTTCATGGAGGTGTTGCTTGTACCAAGAACAAGTACACCTAGGAGAGAAAAGATCGTGGAATTCAATCAGTGGCTGAAGGGATGGTGTAAGCAGATGGGGTTTGGATTAATAGGTGACTGGGGATCAACGTGGGAGGAAGAGGGACTATATGCCTCTGATAGGCTGCACCTGAGCTTAGAAGGGACAGCTGTACTAAAGGGCAAAATGGAGGACTTTATAGTAAGGAAGTTAAATTTAAACTGATTCGGGGGGGGGTTTAAAGAAAAGACCACTCATACAGGTAGAAGAGTTGGGAGGCTATCAGCCTCCCCCCAGGACAAAGAGTAAAAGCAGGTAACATGCAACAACAGGGAGGGATTGGAAGGGGAGGACAGGGAAGAGAGGTCTACATGGTGGAGGGGATTAGTAGCAAATGCCAGTAGCTTGGGGAATAAACTAGGGGAACTGGAGGCCACCATGATGGAAGAGGGTCTCGACATAGTAGCAGTGAGTGAGACTTGGTGGACTGAGCATCATGCCTGGGAGACAGTCATACCTGGTTACCGACTGTTTAGGAAAGACAGGGCAGGGAAGAGGGAAGGGGATGGGGAGAAGCATTATACATCAAAGAAGAAATTGGGGCCACGGAGGGACTGGAAGAGGAAGAGGAGACTGAGATAATGTGGGTCACTTTAGACAAAAGGAATGGGAAATCACTGAGGGTGGGGGTGGTTTACAGACCTCCTATGCAGGGGGAAGAGGAGGATAAAAAACTTATATAGTCAGTGACAACAATGGCAAAAAAAGGGGAGATTCTGCTAGTTGGGGACCTAAACCTCCTTGACATCGACTGGGAGATCCCAGCAGCAGTATCAGCTAGGAGCAGGGGAATCTTTGAGGCACTACAAGGGGTATTCCTGCAACAACTGGTAAGGGAGCCCACTAGGGGAGAAAACCTGCTGGATTTAGTCCTCACAAATGGGGACAGTGTGGAGGTGGTGGAGGTGGGGGAAGGATTAGGCACAAGTGACCACAGGGCTGTAAGGTTCAGGGTAAAAACGGGGAGGGAAGTAAACAGGACAAGAACTAGGGTAATGGACTTCAAGAAAGCAGACTTTAAAAGAATGAAGAGGATAGTTGGGAAGAAATATCAGGGATGGGGAATATAAAGGATATGGCGGAATTATGGGCAGCTATTAAGGGGGGATGCTGAAAGCCACTGAAATCTACGTCAAGAAGGTTAGGAAGAACAGAAGAAGAAGGAGACCTCCATGGTTTACAAGGGAGGTGGCAGGAGTGGTCAGGAGAGAAAAAGGGCATTCAGGAGGTATAAGATGACACAAATAGAGGAGGATAGGGAGGCATATAGAGAGAAGAGGAGGGAGGCAGGGCAGAAGATAAGGAGGGCTAAAGAGATCACTGAGGAGAAAATAGCAAAGCAGGCCAAGAGGGGAGATTAAACCTTTTTTAGGTATGTGGGAGAAAGAAGGAAGGCACAGCAGGGAATAGTGAGATTGAGGGGGGAGGGAGGAATAAAACTGGAGAGGGACTTAGAAAAAGCTGAGGTATTAAACAGCTACTTTTGTTCGATCTTCATGAAAGAGGGTGAGGGTAGAGGACAAGAGCTGGAGGTGAATACAAGGGAATGGATTCTAGAATGTTCAGAATCGATAGAGTAAGAGAGGAACTGGGCAGGTTAAAGGTGGATAAAGCAATGAGGCCAGACGGCTTGCACCCAAGGGTACTCCGCGAGCTGAGGGAGATGCTGGCAGCACCTTTGATAAGACTGTTTAACTTGTCCATGGATACAGGGTGAGTGCCTGGGGACTGGAAGAGGGTGGAGGTGGTTGCACTACACAAGGGGTGGAAGCAAGGAGGCAGCCAAAAACTACCGTCCTGTCAGTCTCACCTCAGTGGTGGGAAAGGTAATGAAGACGTTAATAAAGGAAAGCGTGGTAGACTACCTGGTGGCCAGTTGTATGCAGGACGAAAAGCAGCATGGCTTCATGAATAGGAAGTCATGTCAGACCAACCTGATAGAGTTTTTCGATTCGGTGACACAGGTAGTGGACCAGGGAGGGGCAGTGGACTTGGCCTATCTGGGCTTCAGTAAGGACTTCCACACCGTCCCACACAGAAGGCTAGTAAATAAGCTGGAGAGCTTAGGGGTGGGCCAGAAGGAAACCAGGTGGGTGGAAAACTGGTTGATAGGAAGGAGCCAAACAGTGGTACATTCCAGGGTAAAGGGGGTAATGAGTGGGGTGCCTCAGGGGTCAGTACTGGGACCCCTACTTTTTAACATTTATATCAGTGATCGCGGACGATACAAAGGTTTGCAATAGGGTGGACACCCAAGGTGGAGTGGAGGCCATGAGACAAGACCTGGAGAAGCTGGAGAGGTGGTCGGAAAACAGCCAACTAAAATTCAATGCAAAAAATTGTGCGGTGATGCACTTGGGGTGGAAAAACATTTGAGCAGCTTATACCCATGGGGGGGGGAATCAAGGAAACAGAGCAGGAGAGGGATCTGGGGATTATTATATCAAGCAATCTTAAGGTGGGGAACCAGTGCAACAAGGCAGTGGGAAAGGCAAATTGTATGTTGGCCTGCATTGGAAGGGGCATAACTAGCAGAAAGAGGGAGGTGCTAATGCCACTGTACAAAACAATGGTGAAGCCGCACCTGGAGTAGGGGGTACAGTAGGGGACATTGAGGGGATCGAGAGGGTTCAGAGAAGAGTAACTAAGATGGTGCATGGGATGTGGGGAAACACATATGAACAGAGGTGGAGGGAGCTGAATCTGTACCCACTAGAGACTAGAAGGGAGAGGGGGGACATGATTAAAACTTTTAAGTATTTGAAGGGGATCAATAAGGTGAAGGAGGGGAGCTTGTGCAGAAGGAAGGAGGGAGCTAGAACAAGAGGGCATAGTCTCAGATTGGAAGGAGGGAAATTCAGAGGCAATGAGAGGAGGACGTTCTTCACAGAGAGGGTGGTGGAGGCCTGGAACAGGCTACCAGAAGAGGTGGTGGGATCCAAAACAGTGGGGGATTCAAGAGGGCATGGGACAGACATATGGGGTTGGGAGGAGGGGGCAAGTTCTGAGCCAGTAAAAGGAGGAGGGGTGGAAGGGGTGTATATAAGGGCAGACTAGATGGGCCGGTGTGGTCCTTTTCTGCTGTCAAATTTCTGCAAATATGTGAATCTGTGAGTCTGTGTAAACCTGTGTACTATAAAAAGTGGACAGAAACTAAATGAGCTTTGTCCAAATAACCAGACCCAGAGACCCAGTACAACAATCATCACTGCAGTTACGTGGTCCACTCCAAGCTTGAATAGGCTGCTGAATGCTTTACTGTTCTACTGAATAGCTGGAGCCCCATCGATCATGACAGAATGGCAGCAAGCAGGAACAGGAATCAGACAGACTTGGCAAACACAGATCACCAGAATAGAAAAACATCTGTTAAAATTACACTGTTGCCATAGCCAATTCTGCCCTTCGCTCCTGCCCCTCTTATAAACACCAGCCACTGTAGGGCCCTTTTGTTTGCATTTTTTTTTTTTTATTCTTTCTGCCCCTTTTGTTGCCACCAGCCCACCTTCAGCTCCCACCCTGACCAGCCCCATTGCCCACTATCCCTGGGACTTACCTAGTTCAAGACAGTACCTAGTACATGGTGCGGAGCCTGCGGCGGGCTAGGAGGCATCCTGGTCAGTGGGGTTTTCCATCTTGTTTGTTACCCTGTTCCCTGAGGTCAGCACCTCTGCCGTGACACAGACATGCGGTGTGAAGATGCCACACTAAAGTTCATACTACTAAGGATGAAAAAGAGTAAGAAAGCTGATTAGCCCATAGGTGCTCTTATACTTTATTTAGAGTAATATGCTCATTTGTGACCAGATAGCAAAAGTTTGTCAAGACTGTGTTTAAATTCCATTTCTGTTCTACTGATAATTATATTCAGAGGTAATTTATTCCACAGGTTGATAACTCTGAGTGTAAAAAATAATTTTCTGCTTAGGCAATTGAACCTTTTTCCACACTCCCCGAGCCATTGCTTGCAGGCGTCCTCTCATAGCCCTTTGGGCTAACAGCACCTTAGACGGGGGCCTACATGCCTCCACGGCGAGAAGAGCCTGCTGCCACACTCCCCGAGTCATTGCTTGCAGGTACAGCCTGGACAGCATTCTGGGAACCCAAGGCTGAGAGGCTGTCTCTGTAAATTTTCTAAGGACAATTCCTTGTTTGGTTCCACATCCTGCCAGGCATATTCAGATTCCTCCTGACTGGACTATGTCACTACCATCGGCCAGTTTATTTAACCTATTTTTCCCCCTAATTCAGTATTGCCTCTGATATCTGGACTGTTTTAATACTCAGTGCTGAATTTCTTCAGTTTAAAGTGTAATTTGTCTACTTTTCGATTTGCAGATTATATTGTAAAGCCACTAGAGGGCAAGAAGACGTGTAGGTTGTAATCCTTTTCCCACTGCTCTCCCCTAACTCTTCTAGTCCTGTGTCATTCATACCTAAAGCAAATTATCTACATCCTAACATTCAGTGGTGTGATCTGAATCTGCAAGTCTGTAGGAAACCTCTACTACCCAACCCAGAATGGTTTCCCTCTCCCTCTTACTCACACCCTTCCTGGTTATTACCCTTATCCCAGTCTCCCCCTCTACACGTAATGCCACTTTTCTCTCCGCTTCCCTTCCAGATACCTCCTTCATCCTGTCAGTCACCCCCACTGCTCCTCTTGTAAACAGACCCCACTTTCCCTACTACCCTCCAGCATCTCTGTTTTCCCTTCCTAGTCACTTTGCCTTTCTTCATTTCCTTATCTCCTTCTCTCCACTCCTCCTCCCTCTTCCCCTCCTTCCCATATTTCCTACACTAATTACAAAAGTCCAAAACTACACTATTTAATCCTTGCCCTCCTCCTTCTTTCATTAGGGAACATCCACCCCAACCCTGGTCCTACTTCTTCTCCTACCCTGACTCCTTACCCAAACAACATGTCTCCAAACCCTACTTCCACTACAACCCTTCCTAACAGGTTGAAGCTCGTCCACCTGAACATCTGCAGCCTGCTACCTAAAATCGACCTCCTACAAACTCTCATGATTTCACACACCCCTGACATCCTAATTATTACTGAGACATGGCTCAAAAAAAGCATCCCTGACAATGCCATTGCTACCCCTGGATATTCCCTCTCCAGACAAGATCAATTGGGTCGTGGAGGGGGATTGGCCATGTATATCCTGTCCTCACTACAGTTTACTACCACTCTAGCTACCTCCATCCCAGCTACCTATTAAGCCCCTGTCACCAGCATTACCCTTCCTTCCTTTCTCAATCCCAATCTTTGTGGCTGGCATCTGTTGCCGCCCAAGCATTCAACCCTTGGTCATGACTGAACCCTTAGCCAATATCACCTCCCTCTCGCAATCTGATGAACTGCTCATAATGGGTGATGTGAATCTAAATTGGTTGCCTCCCAAGTTAAACAAGCTACGCAATGATGTCACTGCTCTAAACCTCACTCAACTTATACTTGAGCCCACACGCTCTATTCCCAAAACACAAAACCACATCCTGGTTGACTGGGCACTCACAACCCACCCGCACCGCGTCATTAAATCTGGTCTCCTCCCTGATGCCCTTAGTGATCACAACCCCATTTTCATTGTACGTAAGTTCCATCTCCCCAAACCTCCCCCTAAAATCATACAGCTCCGGTGCTTTAAATCTTCCCACTACCCCACTCAGCTCTACACGTGCTTCCATCGACTGGGCCCCCCTCTCCACTGCCATTTCTGTTGACCAAGCCCTTGACTATTTTAAGGATAAATTCATTGCTACCTGGAATGCCTTTGCTCCTTTGAGAAGGACCAGAGTCCGTGGGCCGCACCTCCCCTGGATCACTCCTGAACTTCTGGCCTGCTTCAGGGAGCATGATCGGGCCTGGAGAAAACTCAAATCTACTAAACATCCAAACGACTGCACCAAGTACAGAATGCTGCGCAATTCATGTACTAAAGTTACTTGACTGGCTAAGACCGATTATTTCAGCTCCTCATTCCTGACCAACATTAATTCTCCATCTAAATTCTGGAGGGTAGTTCATGCCCTATTCTCTCTCCCCTCTCCCCTTCCCCTCCAGTTCTCAAATAAATAACTCCTAGTTTCCAACCCTAGCTCCGTGGCCAATGAATGTAATCCTACACCTCATCATACATCTCTTCTAAATTCCTCTCCCCCTTGCCGCCTACTAATTTCAGTCCTTCGCCTCAGCCAGTGCCTAACCCTCCCCCTTTTTCCTTTTCTACTATCTCCTCTGATGAAGCTCTTAGTGCCCTCCTATCCCTGAACCCCACTAAAGGCTCCTCACTAGATGAGATCGATCCTAAACTTCTCTACCTTTCTGCTCCTGCAATTGCTTATCCTATCTCCCTAATCCTTAACCTCTCCCTTATTTCTGCCCAAGTACCCTCATCCTGGAAAAACGTAGTCCTTCCTCTCCCGAAGTCAGGTGACACATCCACTCCTGGCAACTATCACCCATTTCCCTACTTCCTACCCTTGCCAAACTTCAAGAACATTTAGTTCTCTCCAAACTATCACCCTTCCACTTCAATTCCTCCTTCTTCACCCCCTTCCAATCTGGTTTTCAGAAGAACCACACAACAACCACCTCCCTCCTCAGGCTTACTGACTCCATCCTTTCAGGGATGGACAATGGCCCGATCACCTTGGCCATCTTTGTTGACCCAGCCAAAGCTTTCAACACTGTTTCCCATCCCCTGCTTCTTGATTCCCTCTTCTCAGCTGGCCTTGCTCCATCAGCTACCAACTGGTTTAAATCCTGCCTCATTGGCAGGACCCAATCAGTGAGAATCCTTGATTCCATCTCCCCTCCACTCCCCATCAACACTGGTGTCCTTCAGGACTCAGTGCTTGGTCCCTTACTCTTCTCCATTTTCCTTAATGATCTTCCCACAGCCTGCTCAACCTTATCTGTCCACATGTATGCTGACAATACTGTCTTATACAGTTCCAGCAAAAACCCTGCTGCTGTGAAAACCAGCTTACAGCATGACTTCAACCAAGTTCAGCTCTGGTTTGCTTCTCGCCAGCTTTTTCTAAATGCCAAGAAGACAGTTTCAATGACCTTTGACACCAGGCAGAGACTCTCTAGACTCCCGGCCCTACCCACCTTCCACACCCTTGATGGGACCATCCTGGAGGACATTTCCTCGTTTAGATATCTGGGGGTTTAACTGGACCAGCACCTCAGCTTCTCTGTGCATATTGATATTATCCTGAAGAAACTGCACCCCAAGCTTGGTGCTCTGTACAGGAATAGTAGTTGCATCCAGCTGACTGCGAGGCGTGAAATTGTCCAGAAGATGATACTCCCCATCTTTGACTACTGTGACATAGTCTATGGTGCTGCTCCCAAATCTTCCCTGACCAAGCTGGACACTCTCTTTAACTCCTTCTGCTGCTTTTCTCTTGACTCCCCTTCCCACTCCCACCACTGTGAACTCTATTGCTCTCTAACCTTCCTTCCACTGTCTCACAGATGCATCTCACACTGTGCCAAACTAACCTCCAAATTCTGGTTTGGAGTGCTCCCCTCCTATCTCTCATCCTCTGTCTCCACTCCACCTCCCCCCACCCACTCTCTCAGATCTAATGACGCCCGCACCTTGACGGTCCCTCGCTGCTCCACCCTCATTGGTCAGACTGGTTTCGCCCATCGCTTCCCTAAAATCTGGAATTCCCTCCCTCTGAACTACAACACTCCTCCTCCAACTACTCCCTTACCTCTGCCCTACACAATTACCTCTCCCTCAGCTGTTCCTGCTTTAACCCTCCTTAATACCTATCTCCAGTTTCTGCCTTCTACTCTGACCCCCCCAAGCAGGGTTCTCAACATCCTGAAGGGGGAATAAGGAAATGGCTACCCCTTCTCCTCATATTTGGTTCTTGCCTCCCCCCCCTCTACCTGCCCATCTGGGTCACCCATGTGCACAACCTACCCCATCCTTTTTACTCCAACCGCACTTGCTTACTACCTCGAGCCTGCTCCTGGTACATTCATGTACTATAATGGTTCTGTTGCATTATTACTGTTTTGTACGTTTATATGCTCTTTTGTATGATTTTGGACATGTATTGTAATTTACCCAATGTTCCACTACTGTTTATTGTACAGTACCTTGTGTTCCAACTGTTGCAAAATCTTACAATGTTGTATTGTTTGTACTACCCACATACTATTGTAACTGATCATCCTTCACAACCCTATCTAACCCCTTCCCCCCAGGTCGCACCGTGAGACGAGCAACTTGTTGTTCAGTGTGCCCGCCTGGTGAAACATTTCAATAAATAAATTAAAAATAATTAATTGGAGTGGGTGACCTCTGGTGTTGCGTGAGCACTCTTTAAATTCCAGACCCAGTTCCACCATCAGGTATGGATCCTGAATGATATCAAAAAGGAAAAGAAGGTCCCCTCATAACCTTCTTGTCTCTAGTGTCATGTTATATGTTTAGTAAACTTATGCTGTGTATTTTCACGGGTTTTACAATCTGATTTTTTTTAAGGACACCACAATTGTGAGGCATGCTCAAGATGAGGCCTTATATATGCTCTAAATAGGGGCATTAATACTTTACTATCTTTTGATTTAATGTTTCGTTTAATTGACCATATTACTCTATTCAAGCTTCTGATTCTTGAATTTGTTTAGAGTTGATTAAATCATTTGAAATAATGATCTCCAGATCTTTCTCATCCGTAGTAGAGCTTAGGGTGGAATTTCCCAATGTGTAATTAACTACTGGGTTTGATATCCACAAGTGCATAACTTTACACTTTGTTGCATTAAGATTCATGCCTCATGTATTAACCCACATGACAAGTTTGTCCAGGTCATCTTGTATTATGGCTGACTGACTGTGTTTTTCGCAGGGGCCACGGAGCTTGATGTCATCTGCATATTTTATAATATTGGTAAGGCATTTTTGAGACATATCAGAAACAAAGATTTGAAATAAGCATGGGCCCAGCATTGATCCTTGTGGGATTCCACTAGTCACCCATCCTGATTCAGACAGCTGCTCATGTATTAGAACTTTTTGTGATCTGCCAGTCAACCAGTTAGATATCCAGTTTATGATACTAGGGTTTGTGTTTAGGGTGTAAAGTTTGATTATCAGGCTATTATGGGGCAAGACGTCAAAAGCTTTGCTGAAATCTAGAAAAATGACATCACAAGGTTTTTTTTTTTATCAAGATGGTAGCTAATTGTCTCATAAAAATACATTAGATTTGTCAAGCATCCCCTTCCTTTTTTGAAACCGTGTTGTTCGAGGTCTTGAGCATCCATGACAGGGGAGATTATATCTTTGATCAAACTTTATAGGATTTTATAGATTGTAGAGGTTAAGCTGATAGATCTATAGTTTTCCTAAGATAATTTGGTGCCTTTTTTGTGGATCGTTGTAATGTATGCTTTTTTCCAGTCTTCTGGTACATAACTGGAAGAAAGGCAACCTTCAAAGAGTAACTTTAAAGGATAAACTAAGGCATCCCCTAACAGAAATAAGTAGTGTCTGGATATATTGTAGGGGCCAGGACAATTTTTATTCTTTTGAAGTTTTAATTTACACGATATAAGATCTTTGGATAAGTTGATGTGGGAAGCTTCTCATTGGTCAGGGTTTACAGGTAGTGCTAGGGCCGGATCAAATATCTCACAGTGCCTGCGCAGCCCTCTGAGAGGCTATCAGTCCCACACCATCTAGCTGCTGCTAGGTGGTGACCAAACAGCAGCTTGCTGTCCCCCTTCCCGAAGGAGGAGAGCTGAATGTGGAGGCTCAAACCTCCTCCCCCCCCAGCAACCCTGGTCCATTCTTAAATCCAGGTTGTCACTGGGCCAGCTTTAGTTTGAATTTCGTCTTGTCTTTCCTTTTTTTTATTTTTTTAATAACTTGGGCAAACAGAAACAGAGCACCTGCACAAACCAGTATATGGAATGAAGTGGACTCCATTCAAATGATCATGCCCATGGCCCTGGTTCAACAGCCAAAAGGTCTATTCTGTATACTTTTTGGAATTTCTAATGAATTCCGAAAGTGCATATTGTTTTATTTTTTTTATTTAAATTGTAGATTAGTTTTCTGCTATTTATATGAATGTATAAATGTTAACTGCAGAATAGTTCTCTACAGTTTACATTGAAGAGTCAGTGTAAACTGCGGAACAGTATTTCTTGGTTTAAAGGGGAACAGTCAGCCCTAAGAGCCCCACACACAAGTGTTGGGCTGGTCCCATTTTGCACTTTGTGTGCAACAACATTTTTTTTACTTACTGTTTATTACAGTACAGTAGATTGTGTCAGACTGATTCTGTTTACTTCCAAGCTGACATTTTCTGTAACTACAAATCCCAGCATCCCCTGCATGCAACATCAGAGAAGGGCTACAGATTCAGTAGCTTGTAGTGCATGTTAGAGCCTTTGTAAGCTCTGATCAGATGTTTTACAGTCCCACTGTTCTCCCAGGGGCTAAGTAGAGCCCTCTGTACTGTCCTCTGGGTCTGTACATGGCCCAGGGAGGACAGCAGGACCAGCAAACAAAAGAGCAGAGCTCATAAATGCTCTAACATGCACTGCAGCCTATCGAATCTATAGGTTAGAAGTCAATAGAAAAGTATTAGGGGAAGCAATGTTGGTTGAGCTTCCAGGTGGAGGATAGTGTCTCTGAATTCAAGAAGTCTCAGCAATAAGATGGAGGACCTGCAGGTGCTATTAATTGGAGGAGAGGTGGATATCATGGTAGTAACTGAGACTTGGGCCAGATCTTACCATGGCTGGGACCTCATGATCCCTGGATATAAATTATATAGAAGAGATAGGGTGATAGGGAAAGGGCGTGGAGTGGCATTTTACATCAGGGAGGATATATTATGTATGTGAGAGGAGTCAGATGAAGGTATGGTAGAAATACTATGGGTTCAGTTAATGTCCACTACAGGAAGGAAGGTAAGACTGGGAGTGGTTTACATACCTCCCAGCCAGGATGAGGAGAGAGACAGTGAACTATGCTCACAATTATTGAAAGCTGCAGAAAAGGGTGAGGTGATAATAGTGGGAGACTTCAATCTGCCCAAGATAGACTGGAGCAATCAGTCCACATCATGCGTCAGAAGTCAGGTGATTCTAGAAGCATTACAGAATGGTTTCAGAGTGTCAGAACCCACCAGGGAGGGAGCAATCCTTGTTCTGGTGCTCACAAATGGGGAGCATGTACAAGACATAAAGGTTAAGGATCCCCTGGGTAATAGTGATCATAACACAGTGTGGTTCCAGCTGGACATGGGTAGGGAAAACATGCCCACTAAGACTAAAGTACTGGACGTTAGAAAGATGGGTGATTTGATAAGAATGTGACTGATGGACATCAAGGCTGATCTGGGGGTTGACCAAAAGTGGTTCATTATTAAATAGGGGATACTAGCTGTAACATATGAGTGTGTGAGGCTCAGAGGAAAAAACTCTAGGGTCAGAAAACCAAGCTGGTTTAATGTTGAGGTTGCTCAGGCAGTAAGAAACAAAAAGTTAGCCCTTTAAGAAGTTCAAGAAAACTAACAGGGAAGAGGACAGGATTTATTGTCTAAAAATGACTAGTGAAACAAGTAAAGCAGTAAGGTGCGCTAAAGGTATGAAAGAACTGCAATTAGCAAAGGAAATTGGGAAGGTTGAGAAAACCTTTTTTCATTACATAAGTGAAACAAGCATTTGTCAATGCCAAATGTGTGCTTGCTGGCATTGGCATTGGTAGTGTAGGAGCTAGAGAGATGCATAATAGGAATGGCAGTGAAGTGTTGAACTGAAGCCAACCCCACCACCACCCTGCAGAGACTGACAGGCATTGGGGTGTGCCTTTCGGTTGTCTGCCATAACGCCCATGCCATTTCACCATACACTGCCCTGCAGACACTGACAAGTGCCATGGTGTGCCTTGGGGTCTTTGGGCCTTACACTCACCCCATTCCATAAGGAAATATGGTGAGATGGGTGCAGTATAAGAGAACAGGGTGAACTTTGGGGCCGAAGAGTCCAAGGCACACCTCGATGCCTGTCACTGGCTGCAAGGTGTGGGTGGGGGTGGAATGGCACGAGCATTACAGATGACAATCCCAAGTCACACCCCTGATGCCTGTCAGTCTGTATTGGGCGGGGTGTTATGGTTGGAAACCCTAATGTCCCATGCGTTCATTGGTATTTTCACTCCAAATTTTCAACATGGGTTTTTTGTGACCCCACCTCATGAACAGTGGCAATATCAGTTCGTTAGCGGAAAGCTGATTTTGCACAGCGACTATGCCATTTGGCACCACAGGTGTGAAAACACATTTTTGAACAGAATGTGAAAATGACAGCTGTACTGTTCATAGGGAGGTGTAAAAATGGCAATGTTGAAAATCTGGAGTGAAAAATATGTGAGGAAGTCACGAGTGTATTAGAAACTGTGCAACGACACCAACATAATTAGTTTGGGATTTTTACAGCAGATTGTCAACACAGGCATTTTGGGACCTCCACTCATGAACATTGTCACTGTGATTGTCTTAATCTGTCCCGAATACTGATTTCCCACAGCAACCGCGCATTTCTGCGCCGAAAATGTGAAAACACATTTCAGCCAGGATGTGAAAAATGACAGGTGTACTGTTCATAAGGAGGTGTTGAAAAATGCCAGTGTTGAAAATCTGTACTGAAAATATTACAAATTTGTGAACTTGCGAGGGTGCGTGGAAACTGCGCAATGCACCCTTGTAACACAGTCATTTTATGGACTTTTGTCACCAAACTCTCAACATAGCCATTTTAAGACCTCTGCTCATGAACAGTGTCACAGTGATTTTCTTAATCTGTCCCAAACATTGATTTCACACACCGACTACGCCATTGTGCGCTAGATGTGCGAAAACACATTTTGGATAAGATGTGAAAAATGACAGCTATACTGCTCATAAGGAGGTGTGGTAAAATAACAATATTGAAAATCTGGAGTGAAAATAGTAAAAATTCTCGAACTTATGAATGTGTGTAGGAACTGCGCAACACTCGCTCGTAAAACAGTCATTTTGGGGAATTTTTTCACCAAATTTTCAACATGGGTTTTGGGGGGGCCTACCTCATGAACTGTGACACTGTCATTTCATTACTCAGTCCCAAAAGGTGGTTCCATGCAGAGTTTTTGTGATCTTGTTGAGGGAATTGCAATGTTATTTCTGAATCCTAATGTTTCCTTCATGTATGGATCCTTAATAGTTTTATATATAATATGTGAGATATTTAAAGGTCTCTATCATATTCCCCCTTTCTAGCTTCTTCCAGGGTATACATATTGAGGTCCCTTAGTCTCTCACCGTAGAGCTTTTGGTGCAGACCCTGCAACATTTTAGCTGCCCTACTCTGGACCACCTCATCTCTGTCTATGTACTTCTAGAGATGTGGGGCTCGATTTTCAAAGAGGGCTCAGATGGACACAAGTTGCATCAAAAAGACAACTTGTGTCAAATCCACTTGCAGCAAACAGCATGCATCTGATTCCAGAAGAGTTGCAATTTACATCGATCTTTCCAGAAATGATGCAAGTCGCAATGGGTACCATAAAAGGCAGCGCACAGGGCAGGAATGATACAAGTTGCATCAGAAAAATTTGGCGAAGGCAATGGCGGAGCAGAGTGGGGAAAGCATATCACAAGACAAGGCTGGCAAACAGAGGAAGAAAAACTTTACCGCAGAAGAGACTGACATCCTGACTGAAGAGGTGGACACCCAAGTGGACCTCCTGCTGTCCAGAGGTAGGGATAAGGAGCTGAGGGACTGAGAACAGCAAGCCTGGGATGAGGTAGCCAGCAGAGTCAATGCTGTGGGCCCAATGAAGAGTTCTGTTAGAGAACTGCAGAAAAGGTACCATGCTATAAGGTGGAGGTTAAAGGAAAAGATGGCCTACAACAGGCGGTGTGTCATGGCAACAGGTGGTGGTCCAAACCAGGTGAGTCTCCTGAGTAGCCATGAATAGCATGTGGTGGCACATCTTAGTAGCCATGTTCTAGAGGGTGACAGCAACCTTGATGTCTTCCAGCTGCAGAGCTCAGCAGATATGCAAAAGGGCACAGCAGCCACAGCCTGGAGGGTGGGGTTGCATGGCAAGCACAGATCAGAGGTGCATGCATGGGTACAGTGGTGTATGTGTGCATAGCACAGAACGAACAGGGAGAAGTAGTATGTGTGCAATGAAGCACACCAGTTGTGGCAGCAGAGAGGGGAGGCACATGTGGCAAGGAACACACATTTGGGGCGCAGATGAGCATGTGGAGCAAGCATGGGACTGCGTCCCTGCAATACACTTTCAGAAGGGGTGCATGCCTAACCTATACTGCCTGACAGTGAATGTTGCACATGACAAGGCTGCTAGAGTGAAGTTTTCTGTGCGGCTATGTGCTGTGGGGGATGAAGGCAGGTCAAGACTGTATGCAGCACTGTACAGTGTTGTGGTAACAGTGGCACAAGGTTGTGCAGTATGATTTGGAGCAGAGGCTGTCAGTGTGTATGTGACTGACAAGTGGAAGCTATGTGTAGGCATACAGGTGAAAGGCAACACTTGGAAACCTGGGAATAGCAGTGTGAGGGCCTCATAGGTCATATGGGGCAGCATCCATGTAGAAGGGGATACCTGGGTGGCACCAGCGATGTGTGCAGCAGGCTGACAATGTAGGCCTGCAATGGATGTTATGAGCATTGTAGATGGTAGGGGTCTGGGACATGGACAAGTATCACAAGTAAGCTTGGACAAGACAGAGGCAGAGGCCCGGCTGCAGGGTTACCATGTATGGCAGAGGAAAGGGTTTTGAGGGGTTGGGGGAGGGTGCAGCACAGGGTACTGATGGTTTGTTGAGTAGCCCAGACAGTGCATGTGAGGTACGGCTGTGGGTGTGGTGTGGGGAGAGGGTGGGGCAGAAATGCACAGGCATAGAAGTGGGCATGCAAAAAGAGCCTGTGAACATAGTGTGGCTGTGCACCACCACAGCCATGTAACGCAGTACACTGGCAACACCAGCAGCCTGACCAGCAGTTGTTGTGTGGCATGCTGTCGGGGGATGGGGTAGCCCTGCTACACTTTCCCCATGTAGATATGCCATGCGTACAAACCAGGACATGAGGGGGTTGTCGCATGGCAACTAGTGTGTATGCCTGCATAAGGCCCCTGTGCCCCGGGGAAAGCCCACACAAGCGTGAGTGTGTGGGAACACCGGTGTACACAACTGTGTTGCAGTTGTGTGGACACAAACAGGTGACTATACGGCTGAAGACTGCTGCATCCATGCAGCCCCAAGCCAGCTGTAGGTATACAGGGGGCTTGGAGGCTACAAGAAGGGCGTGGCCCCACGGGGTCTGCACCCCTAAGGCATCCCCCACCCGCATCTGCATATCCTGGCAGGTGGCCCTGGGTGACTGGGGGGTGAGTGGCCTCTGTGGTGACTCTGGGGGATGCCTCCTGTGTGAGCCTAATCCAGGTGGGCCATTGTACAATGCCATGGCCTGGTCCATTGGGCATCATGGCAACTGTGAGGGGCATGGGCATGCTGCAGCACCCACTACGGGGGTTCCACACATGGCCTTCATGGGACAGCCAACCCAGGTGTGTGCATTCGCAGAGGACCCTACCTCACTCATGGAGGTCCATGTCCCCCATGCAGTGCAACCTGGACATGTGCCCTGGATGACAGGCCCTCTGAAGGGGGTGCAACTGGTGCAACTGTGTGCCATGTATCCCCACATAAGCATGGTCCATGGCCATAGTCATGACCTATGGCAAAATGACCACTACTGGTGGCACCCGGCCCCATACTGCATTTTTATGTTGTCTGGGGATCGCCCCAAAGAGGCTCTGGTGACCAGCTGGCCACCGACTACTGTGCAGAGGGTGCACACAGGTATGGCAGTCCCCACACCTGCCAGGTTAAGCAGCTGTGGACAATGTTATGCTTCCTGACACACCCACGGTGGTACATGCCTATAGGATTACCATGGCCCCCTGTAGTTCATCAGGGGTTTTGTCATATCGATGCCACACTGTGGGATGTATATATTTTTTTTTCCATTTTATTCTTTTCTCCACCTGCCCTAGCTGCCGGCAGCCCGTTACTGTCAGCCCGGTCATGAACCACTGACTTCCACCCCCCATATCAGCCTCGGGCCCCCCGATACCCGTGGCTTACCCCCCACGGTGGGGCTGCGGCACTCTGGCTGCATGCCGCAGTCATCGGACTAGGTCGGAGGGCTGGCCTGGGGGGCTAATTGAAGCCATGGTGAGCTTCATTTAGGGCTGCCGGCAGCTTTATCCATTTTCCTTTTCCGGGGGAGGTGGGGTCGTGCAATGACGCAGAGCGTCCTGCCCCGCCTCCAGTACGTGCCTGTGCCGGCAGCTGCGTGACTCCTGGCCTCCACCAGGGGTCATCCGAGCCGGACACCTCCCTCCCTCCCCGGAGGGAGAGCAGTCCCTAGGATGCTCCATCCTTCTCCCGGCAGCTCCTGCAGCGACCCGAGTCCGCTCCCAACCCGGCCGCGCCGTATGCAGAACCAACCGCTGCGCCGGTGGGCCAGCTGGGATGTATATTTTGTATGTGTGCCCCCTGTGTGGGTGGGGATCTGTGTCATGCAGTGGTGTGAAGCACCATGTTGTCCCCTTGCATGTTGTATGGGTTGTCCCACCCCCCTGCCACATGAGGTTCAGCACCCCAGCATCCTAGCTGGTGGGGATGTGCCATACATGACCATGCCTGACCCACACTGTGTATGTGTACCACTGTCAGGTAGACTGTGGGTCATGTGGATCTCCACCATGTGGTACGGTGCTGACTTACACCCCCCAGAAGACAATCATGTCACAATACCCTAGTAGGTAACAGCATTGCCCTAAACCAGTAATAACCTTCCACAGTTCCAACCCCAGACACTTCCTGTGTCCCTATGGGCAGACGTGTCAGTGCTTGCACTACACTGACCAGGTACGGTGCATGGATTCCTCCCCCCATTGGTCCCCCTTGGCAACATCACCCCAGAGTGCACAGTATTGGCACTGATAGTAATGTGCAGAGTGCTGCTGCACACAACCACCCAGGCTACACAGGGCCACATAACTGCATTGTTTGTGTACAGGGTCACAGCTCAGTATGTGGTGCAAACCAGTCTTCCTCCATGGCAGCCAAATACCCCACTGCCCTGCCTGTCCATGGTTCACCAGGTGTTGGCATGTGGCTGCCCACACTGCCATGTCACTGTCACGCACATGGTGCAGTCTTGGCCCCACACAGGGTGCCATGCTGAGGACCCCATGCCCAGTGTTCCTGTGGTGCATACGCCACACCATGCACCATATCAACTCATAGTCCATGGGTCCCCATCCACTGCTGTGTGTACCTCATGCATACTGTTTGTCTCCACCCCGTAACATGGTGTGCACCACACAACAACACAGGCCCGACCGGCATGTCCACTGCCCATAGATGCAATCCATCGGCCATTTTACTGTGCCTGCACATGTTGCCACATGTGAGGTAGTGGCAACGTACATGTGCACCCCAGCCTACTGCAGCACTGTGACTCCCTTTTGCTGACAACCATGGTGGTAGCACTGTACGTACTCCTGTGTGCGTTGACCCCTGCAATGGTGTTGCCATCCTGTCGCCAACCATATGGGCGAGGTATCCTGGTATGCACTGCAAGCCTTTGCCATCATCCGTGTCATGGGTCTCCACTGTAGGGGACATGTACATGACTGCTTTTCATGTGCTGCTTCATGCCAAACCCCCTACTCACCACCCATGGTTCCTCCCCCCAGCTCATGACAGCACCCAGTGTGCGGAGTGCGCACAACCCTACCCACCCTGAGCAGATTGGAATATGAACATGGCCCTGTGTGTCTTGCCCATATGACCCATGCTTTGGGATCACCTCGAGCATAGGGAGGCAGGGTGCTTTCACACAGGGGTGTGGGTGCATGCCTTGGGGTGGTGCACAGTGCGATTCTCACCTGCCTCCTCTGTACTTTGCTGGCCCCATCAAATGTGAGCCTGAGCCCAAGTGGCCACCACAGCCTGATAAACAGGCCTGCACAGTACATAGCACTTACTTTCACCACTAGGTCTGGCCGACTCCTCCTCCTGGGCCCCTGCAGCAGCTCAGGTCCCTGGTGTACCATCACCCTTAGTGACCTCTTGGTGTAGCACGTCTGTGGAGACACAAATTGTGGACAATGGCTTTAATGTGTACCACATCAGCATTGGTAATGGCTATTGTATATGACATGATGTGTGTCACTTTGAACTTACCTGGCTCAAGGCGTCACTCTGTCTGCATCATGATGTCAGCTGCATGTGCCATGTCACGGAGCAGTTGGAGTATGGCCAGGTCTCTTCTGGTCAGGTCCTGCCATCGGTGTTTCAATTGGCTAGGTGTGCATCGCACACCTGAAAATTTCTGAATCTGGACTCTAATTACCATCCACACTCTGTTTCACTGTGTAGGGGTGTGCGTCCTGTACCCAGGTGGCTGCAGCACCTGACACCACTGGTGGACAAGACTGAGCAGCAGTGCATTCTCTTTATAGGTAAAATTGGGGGCCCTTCCCCAACTTCCCATTTTGTGGTAGTTATCTAGGTTGGTGTCTCAGGGAGGTTGTGTGCCTCTCCTGTTTGCCTTCTCAGTGTACTGGCATCACAAGCGGTCATGTTTTGCAGCCGCTGGTTGCGTGGGAACATGCTTCTGCATCCTCATGCAGCGTACACCACAGTAGATGAACCTGTGGCATATTTTCACAGCTGCTGTATGCTGTGGCATTTTTTGGCCCAAATATAACGCATTTTGCAGTAAACCCTTCCTGTGTGACATTTTTGCCACAATTGCGTTATTTTGTCATCTGCAGCTGACATGTAAAAGATATGCACCTGTCCACCCACAGCACATACAGGGGCATGCCACACTGCAGTACTTGCTGCAATGTAGCGGTGTGTGGATAAGCTGTGCACCATTGTCCATGTTACCCTACCATGTCAATGACTACACCCTCACTGCATCAACGCCCACCCACCCACTGCTCTACCCATGTCAGTATCTGCCACTGTCCAGTGGCACTGTTCCCTGCGACTTGCCTGGGGGTGGTGTCCCACCATCTGTCGCAGTACAGCCTGCACAAGTGGGCAACCTGTATACCAGGGAGCACAGCACATATCTGTGTGCATGACATCTGCGCACCACAAGTCTGCCATCCCAATGATGTCTTGACTACACAGTCCGTGAGGGGACTGCACAGCCCCTGCACACCCATGGTGTGTGCACTGTACCATGGACCACACATCACTGTGGCATACGATCAAAAAGAAGATGTGCCCCGTTGTAATCCACCCATTTTTGTTGCCAAGCTGTACAGATTATCAATGGCCCCACCAGCTTCTCACTGGGGGGGGCAAGTTGCAGACGGCCCCCAAGAGGGTGGGGCTAGGAGGGCCACCCACTATCAAGGAAGAGGCGGCCTCCCGAGCAAGTGGCCCGATGCAAGGATCTCCTCAGAGAGGGCTGGCTGTGACAGCCCCTGTAGGGAGGGGCATGGCAGGGCCTTTTTAAGGAGCGGTCCCAGGGGTTCTCGCCCTCCTGGAACAGCTCCTCACCGTGAAGTTTTTGGCCTTTTTGGTTCATTCGTGTCTTTTAGCTCCTCATTTTTCCAGTTTGCGGTCGCCCGCCATTTTTTTCCGTTGCTGTTTCTTTCGGGTTGGGCTTAGTTTCCTCAAGTGAGTGTTTTTTTTTTTACATTCTTATCCCTCCCTTTTTTCCTCCTCTCATCGTATGCCAGTCACAAGTGTGCATTTTCGGCTCTAAAATCAGCCGACCTTTCATGTTCTCGGGTCGCGGACCCCACCCCGGTCCTGGCCAGGGCCATGTATTTCCCCGTTGGGCGCCTGTTCCCCTTTTTTCCACCGCCTGGCTCCGCTTTTCCCTTTATTGGTGCTGGGTAGTGCACCGGGAGTGGCGGTTTAGCCTTAGCTCCGGGTCTCCTCCCCTGATGTTGCAGTTAGGTGAGTTGCACTCAGTGGTTGCTCCTGTGGTTCGGTTTGCCAGGGCTCTTCTCCCTTCTGCGCCCACCCAGAGTGCATCATGCCCCGCAGCATGTTCTGCTTGTATCTTGTGCCTTCTCCAGCTGCGGGGAGGATTCTCGGCCCCCCCCAATTTTTATTTATTTTTTTTTTTTTACAGCTGCAGTTCTCCATCTCCTTTGTCTGCCTGACCAGCTACCTCATTTTCAGGCCGCTGGTAAAATCCCATCCCTTGGCGCCCCTCCCTGTGGCTTTGTTCCCAGCTCTCCCTCCCAAGCCCTTTCCCTGTTTAATTTTGCTTCTCTTCCCCTTCCCTTTTTTCACTGGCTAACACGGCTTCTGACTGGCCACGTGGTGCCTCAGCAGAGCTTTGTTCTGTGCTCCAGCCGCGGCTCTGCTGGTTAGGCTTGTGAGTTTTTGTCTCATTGGGCACCATTTCCAGCTATGCATTGTTTGTCTTTCGGCATTCTGGTATGTTTTCAGTCGTTTTGCAGTTTGGGAGTTCGCCTCCCATTTGTTCTAAGTTTTTTGGGTGTCGTTGCTGCAGTCAGTGTGTGTGTGTGTGCATCTGTTGTTTTGTTCAGCCTTTTGTTTAAATTTACTGTTGCCTCCCCAGTCTTTGGCAGCATCCTTTCTCCGGGGGGGGTTACCTGCCGGTGGTCCCCCCCATGTGTCCCTGTGTGTCTGCACTCGGGAGTAGCAGTTGCCCAGGGGTTGTGTCCTTCTCTGGCCCCCCCGACATTTCTCCTCACTGGGCAGCGCTGGCTGCCGCCCCTCCTTGTGCGCCCCCTCTCTAATTTTCTATGTAATCCTCCACTCAGCAGTTATTGCCCAGCTTCTTCTGTTTCTCCCGTTTTCCGCTTCCTTTCCTGGTCCTTTTAATTTGTAGCCCCTTTCTACTTTAGCCTTTAGTTTCTGGCATCATTTTTAAATGCATGCAATTTAGCCTCTGGGTAGGACCTATTAGGTAATAAGAAAAGTTGTAGTAGATCTTTGCCTGCTGTTCAGTTTCCTTCCTGTGTGGTGGTGGTGGTGGGGGGGTTTCCCCCAACTATAATTTTCTGACGTTTTTGTTCTCTCTATAGAATTTTAGTCATTATGGGATGCCACCGCCGTATTATCCAGGGGTTGGGTGGGTATCGGAGATTTCAGCATTAGCAGGGTGGAGAACATAAAAGAGTGGAGTCTGTGGTTTTGCATCTTAAGGCCTAGTATGGGGAAGGGAGACTGGGTATTATCGGTTTGTAACTATTTTCCAATTAGCCTTTGTTGGTGTCTCTAGTATTTTAGGGTGGTATTCTGAGTCCAAGTTAGTGTGTTTGTTTCAATGCTAGGTATTTAGGACCCCCACCACACATTCCCAGCATGAGAAAGAAGGAAAGGAAAGGAAAAGGAAGGGAAGAGAGAGAGAGAGAGAGAGAGAGAGAAAGGGAATCCCCCTCCAGCTAGGTCTTGGGAAAGTTTCCTCCCCACCCACCCACCCATCAAGGTGGCGATTGTATGTTAGGGAGCAGTATATTCAAGAATAGCCTGGGGACAGTCGGTTAGACTGCTAATTGGTAGAGGGCATTTAAACATAGGCAGGAATAACGAATATGTTTTGTCTCAAATAGGTATCGCATCGCTTAGCACCGCTTTGCCCCTTACAATTAATACACGTACAATAGCTGAATCTCAGGATAATCAGGTTCTGGACAGCCAGGCCCCCCAAAATTTTACACCAGCACAAGGTTCCAGTCAAGACCTTTCAGGTCCAGGAAGCCAGACACAATCTGTGGAACTGGCTACCCCAGCACAAGGGCAAGACCAAGCTTTACGCGAGGCCCTGCAATGCTTAAAAGACATTGATGGGTCGGATTGGCTGGCGGCCATATCTAGGCTGGAACCAGAATTGCGAGTTACCTGTCCAAGCGAGCAACAGCTGCCAGAGGTAGACCCTCCTACCATAGCAGAACACAGACCTCAGGAACCGGCTGAGGATGAGGGGCATCAACCCAGGCGTAGCCAGCCATTGGCCCGATTATTGGAATCCGTGGCTCAGAAAAAATCTGGTAATAGAAAGGGGCAAGGTGGACAGAAGAAGTGTAAGGCTCAAGCAGGGGCAGAGACATGCAGAAAGCATACGGAGAAAAAACGGAGCAGAGTCGAGAAGAGCAAGTCCGTGGTCCAGCCCAGGGCACTGAATGAAGAAATGGAAAACCACCCAGTGGCAACAGTGGTCCAGCCAAAAATCGGTGAGTATGAGGGAGATCAAGACAGTGAGGTGTCAGTGAAATTGGTGTGGTCTGATTCTGATAGCGAGGATGAGCAATCCAGTGAGAGCCGGGAATGGCTACCGCTGGAATCGGTAACAGAGGAGGCGAGGTATAAAAAATGGAGAAAAAACTTGGAAGATATGGCTAAGGCTACAAAGGTAAGGCAACGGAAGAGGGCCAGGTGCTTGGGAGACAAGACGGGGGGGGCTGCTGTCAGCAGTTAGATTTTAGCAAAGCACAGGGAGATCAAGAGGGAGAAAAGGTAGGCAGCCAGATAGGGCAGTACGGGCCTTCAGGGGACAATTCGGTGCCGGCAATGCCGTGGCACCAAATATGGCAACATAACCCCTTCATGTGGCCATTCATATATGGGAGGGCCAGGTAATTTGCCGCCCCTTGGGCAACAATGAATCCATGGGGCCCCTTCACTCCTAGTCTCCCAACAACCCAGCATGGGGGCATGACTGCTCCCAACACAGGGTTTCGGGCATCTTCGGCCAATGAGCCAGGCGAGGGTACCTCCCAGAGACTGGCGGGGGGTGAAGCGCAAGCACCAATAGATAGCTTTGGTTTTAGGACACACCAGTGGGCAGAGCCCACCGTGGTAGGATACCAGGTCCCAATAGATAGACAAGGGGGGGTGACACAGAGGGGTACAGAGCCCGCATGCGTAGGGCTGGAAAAGGCCCCCTCAAGTCATCTAGGGGGTGGACAGTGGATCGCCCATGGGATTGAGCCATTGCTGGTTCAGCATCCCCAATCAATTGATTCCCAGGGGACAGCGGCAGGAGGAGGTAACGCTCAAGGAGCAGCAATTCAGGTATGGACAGGTGCGGTGCCCTCTACAATACAACATCCTCCAGCCAACAAAGAAAGTTTGATGGCAGGCTTAGAAGCACGTGAAATGGTTACCTGTCAAACCGGATCCACTCCCAAAACTTTGGCAGGTGACATTTTAACCAGCGCAAAAACAATGGTACCAGAGCGTTGGGCATATGCGGGGGTGGAAGACCCATTGGAGGACCACTTATCTGACACTGCCAGGGGAAAAAATCTGGAAAGGGGAATTTATAGACATGTTCTCGTTATTGCACAGGGAGATCCCAGAAGTGTACGATGAGAAAAAGAATAAACAAGAGAAGCCATGGCGGCCAAAGGTGCCTTTCACATTTGAGAATTGGGCAGCAGCATTTGACATATTTATGTCAGTGTATGGGATGAAACACCCTGATAAGCTAATTGCTCTGCTAAAATACAGTGACACCATAAAATTCACACATCTGTCCTTTGATGGATATGTGTGGCTAAAATAACGACGAGCAATTTTGTCTAAAACTGTCTCGGCAACCCAATCTCAAATGGGAAAACACGCACATAGACCTGTGGGTACACTATAGGGCGCGTGGCCGGCCAAATGTGGTAACTTACACTGATAGTGGTCATGTTATTGCCAGACAAACAGTGGGAGAGTACAGGAAAGAACAGAGGAAGGGGGCAGGGAGGAAGGCATGTTACGACTACAATAAAGGAAAATGTTTTCGTTCCTTTTGTAAATACGGGCATATCTGCAAGCTGTGCAGAGGAGAACACAAGGTCTCAGAATGCACACGACAATCCTCCAAGAAACCAAACAATGAAGGAACAAGCAGTGAAAAAAGGAAAGGAGTCTGGGAAGTTTAGCTAAGTCACCAGTACGGTTAGACCAGATGGACCCCTGGCTCGACTGCTACCCAGAAAAAATAATAGCAAAATATATACATGACGGTTTCAAGTATGGTTTTAGGATACCATACAAGGGGCCAAAGGTAGAAACCACAGCTCACAATCTCAAGTCTGCAAATTTACTTCCCAATATCCTGGAGAAGAAAATTGCCAAGGAAGTAGAGGCAGGCAGGGTGGCGGGACCATTCGACTACCTCCCAGTTCACAATGTCAGGGTATCCCCATTGGGGCTGGTCCCCAAGAAGGAAGTAGAGGAATACAGGCTCATTTATCACCTGTCCTACCTGAAAGGTAGTTCAGTGAATGACTTCATCAACCCAGAGGATTGCACAGTGCAATACACAACTTTTGATGTGGCACTGCACCACATACAAGAGCTGGGCCGTGGGGCAATGATGGCAAAAAGCGACATTAAATCCGCTTTCTGCCTGTTACCAGTACATCCGAGTGACCAGGATCTACTGGGTTTTAAAGTTGGAGGTCAATGGTATATGGACAAGGCTATGCCCATTGGATGCTCCATAAGCTGCTCAGCCTTCGAAGCATTCTCAACCTTCTTGGAGTGGGCCACCAGAAAACACACACAGAACGCACATATAGTTCATTATCTTGACGATTTCCTATTTGTGGGCCCCAGGGGGGGAACCACACGTGCGGAGACACTGCAGGGTTTCACCTTATTAATGGGGTATCACAGGAAAAAACAGAGGGCCCTGCTACCTGCCTCTCATACCTAGGCATAGAAATAGACTCCAAGGCCATGGTTTCCCAGCTACCACAAGACAAGGTGGCACTTTTGAGCAAACTGTTAGGTGAGATAGGAAGGGCAAAGAAGGTGATCCTACAACAGCTGCAATCTGTTATAGGCCACTTGAATCTTGCATGCCAGGCAATTCGCCCAGGCAGGCCATTCCTCAGGCGGATGGCATCAGTCACTGGGGGGGCTCTAAAACCATATCATCACATCAGACTAACGCAGGGCATAAAAGCAGACTTACAGGTTTGGGAACTCTTCTTACAAGATTCCAATGGTATCACCATCTGGCAGACACCGGCAGACCAACTGTGGGATCTGCACATGGTGACCGATGCTTCGGGTGGCATTGGCTTTGGGGCATTCTGGCAAGGAGCGTGGTTTGCAGGATGCTGGCCACAGGATTGGATATCGAAGGGGCTCACAAAAAACATCACCCTGCTTGAATTGTTCCCTATCATGGTAGCCGTAAGGGTGTGGGGGCACAAAATTCAGAATAAAAAAGTGCTGTTTCACACGGACAACAGGGCTGTATCAGACCTATTGAACTCGCAGACGTCTCGTTCTGAAGAGGTGATGAGGGTCCTGCGGGTCTTTGTGTCATGCTGCCTATGGTACAACATCTCTTTTAAGGCATGTCATTTGCCAGGAAAATAAAATGTTATAGGTGATGCCCTGTCTCGATTTCAGCTCGAGCACTTCAGGCGGCTAGCCCCATGGGTGGACCTGTTCCCCACACAGATACTAGAAACAGTCTGGAGACATGGGAACCAAGATTGCAGCAACTGGTACAGCTCGCTGTGGCTCCCTCGTCATGGAGGAAGTATGTTGGTAGCTATGGGTCTTTCCAGCAGTTCTGTGGTCACGAGGTAAGCGTGGAACTGCACAATACCCAAAGACAAGTTCAAAGCTACGTCCTTCACTTAGAAATCCTGGGAAAATCTCCGGCAGCTATACACCTCCAAATGGCGGGCATTGCTTTTCTTCGCAAGTCCAAGGGTTTCCCTGACCCAACCAACAGTTTCATTACAAAGAAAATGATACAAGGCATGTCTAGACTCGCAGGAAAAAAGTCGGACACAAGAAAGCCCATAGGACTAGCTGAACTGTCCAGCCTCCTGAAAGCACTGGCAGTTACTTGCAGCTCGGGCTATGAAGCCAAACTTTTCAGGGCCCTATACATATGTGCATTTTTCGAGGCCTTCTGGGTGTTGGAGTTGGTACCACAGTTTAACTCATCGAGTCAGAACACCAATCTCCAGTTCAGTGATTTTGTCATCTGGCAAGACGAACTGTGTCTTCAGCTGCGAAAATCAAAAATAAACCAGTGTGGCCCCCCTGCCATTATAACACTGTTTATGGCTCTCCCAGGGAACATTTGCCCATGGTTGTCAATGAAGGAGTATGTGGCGGGTCGTCCAACAGGACCAGGGTATTTGTTTGTGCATGGGGACAGAAAAGTGGTCACAAGGCGGCAGTTCACTGCTATCCTACGAAAGGGTTTATGGATGGCAGATGTAAACCCGGCCTCATACAACACCCATTCATTCAGAATTGGAGCAGCCACCGAGGCAGCCAGGTGTGGGTTAAAAGAAGAACAGATAAAAGGGGTCAGCAGATGGGCATCAAAAGCATACATGGCGTACATCAGGCCTCAGCACAACACAGCAGGAAGTGACGCTGGGGAACCCAGCACAAGTTGTAACTGAAGCTCAAAGTGGGAGAATACTCACATGTTTCTGTTTTGTTTTACAGGCATGGCTGCAACATCCCCTTGGATATAGATCGTGGGTCATTCACATGTGAGGGAGGCATACACGAGGGCAAAAAAACAGCCTTACACAAGACAACTGGACATTCCAAGAAGTCAAGCTGTGATTCATTGGGCAGGAAAAGGGGGGATGAAGTGGGGGGCATTATGTAAAATGATTTTTAGATTGGGCCTTCATCACCAACCACCGGTCACGCTGGTTATTCACCTGGGAGCGAATGATTTGGTCACCCTAGGGGCACCCAGATTAATTGGGGATATTAAGAGGGGTTTGGCCCACTTAAATATTGCCTTGCACCATTCTGGCATGGACAAGAATGATACCATGCCAGCAGTGGCGTGGTGAGTGAAAGGCTGGAACCATGGACAAAGCACGTAGGTCTGTGAATAGGGAGGTGTCCCATTTCGCAGCCTCGCTGGGCGTTGAGGTTACCAGGCATTCCTTGATCACCAAGATGGATAAGGGCCTGTATAACCGGGATGGGGTTCATCTGTCAGACATTGGAAAAGACATTTTTAACAATATCGTCAGTGATTTTTGTGAGACGGTACTGTTTGGTAAAAGTAAGATCCCTTGGGCATTAGTGGGAGATACATGTTGGCACCGTATGTAAGTGGCGGTAATTCATGGCTGACCCTGGGTAAGAGAAGCTCTGGACATAAGAAGAAGAGCTGCAATTGGGAGTCACCAGGGAGAGACATGATCCTAGGATGGGTATGCCTTGGAGATCGGGGGAGGAAGGCACCCAGGCGGGGGCATGCACCAACACGCTGGGAGCCAAGATTCCGAGATGGGGAGTGCGGCCCCGGACGGTCATGCTCCTCGTCAAGGGTCTAGGAGGCCCTAAATTCAGGAAGATGGAGAGGGGAACTGTCTTGAGGGAAGGCACGGCCCTCAATGGGTCTGTTGGACTAAAGAGCAGTTCCCTTCAAATAAGTGGATGAAGGAGCCGGGGTTTCAGCAATACATGAATTGTGGCTGCCCAAGGGGTCTTACGGGATGGGATACTTAATGTACATATGTTGAAACGATGTTGTTATGTAATGTGCATATCTGTAAAATGTGATGTACATATTAGGCTTTATAAATGTTAAGTGTTCCATGTAATGTAAACAATTTTTTGATTAAGTAAAAAAGAGCTGCAGTCCCTTTTTATACCAAAAACAGTGTGGTGTGTTATTTGGGGGTCCGCTTTGGGCAATTCTTTATCCCTAAAGCTAGAGAACCTTGCTACAATTGACCGGGGTCTGGCTCATGTAGAAGTGGGCGTAGGCACAAGGGCTCTGTGAGTCCACTCGATTTTGAAAAGAAAGGCCTCTGGCAAAGCCAAAACATGCCTCAGGAGATCCGACAGAAACTCGCTCATATCCCCACTCTCCGCATCTTCGGGGAGTCCGTAGATTCTAAAGTTTTCCCTGAGGGAATGTGCCTCGAGGTCGAGGTATTTTGCTGCTAATTTTTCTTGATGTTGCACCAGGGATTCGACCGCCTGAGAGAGGGGTGAATGAGGTTGTCCTCTGTGGTAGAAATATTATCCTCTGTCGATCCCACTCTTTTGTCCAGGCTCAAGATATCAGTGTGCAGTTTAGCAAACTCCTGTTTGTTTTCCGTCCAAGATTGCCTTATTTCAGCTAGTAGGGTCTCAAAGCGCAAGCGCGACAGGGATTCCATCTCAGTCTCCGTATCCTTGTCCACCATACTTGCTGGCGAGTCTCTGCCACTGGCTGCCGAGTTCATGGGGCTCAATCCTCTGCAACTGTTTTTAGATTTTGCCTGTTTGGACCTGGATCTTTGTTGAGTTCTTCCTCCACTGTTCTCCGATGTCATTTCTAGCAGTATTTGGGTCACTTGGGTTGTGTGGAGCCAATTTTTGGTGTGGTGAATAGAGGAGCCCTCGGATTAGGGAGCCATTTCGATGATGAAGTCACCAGAATTCCAGCCTGTGGGATTCTGTGGTGCATAGGAAGGGGTATCACCAGCAGAAAGATGGTGGTGGTGTTGCCACTGTATCGATCACTAGTGAGATCACACTTGGAGTACTGTATCCAGTTCTGGAGACCGCACCTCAGAAAGCACATAGGGTAGAGGCCAGCCAAAGAAGGGCAACAAAACTGGTGGAGGTGTTGCACTGAGAGATCTAAACATGTACACCCAGGAAGGGGGGGGTGACATGATAGAGACCCAAGCCATGCTATTTGGCACTGCCCCCAAACTCAGGGCCTGTAAAGAACCCCTCCTAGTCCATGACTCTGTGGGGGTCTCTCATCGACTGTGTCACATCCTTCAAATACCTGGGAGTCCTCCTTGATAAATCCATTGATTTCAGTCTGCACATCTAGTCAACTTGTAAAGCAACAAATGCCAAACTTGGAATCACTTATAAGACTTGTCACCTGCTAACACCATCCGCCAAATTGGCAATTGCCAAGGGTATTCTGCTTCCAGCGCTGACATATGGTGTCTCTACTTTTGCTAATGCCCATAAGACTGCTCTCCATAAATGGGATGTCGCGTATAACAACACATGTCGGTATGCCTCCTCTTCTCATCGCCTCAAGCACCACTGCACACTGTATAGTGACCTAGTCTAGCTCTCCCCCAACTGCCTACCAACTATACTCCCTAGGGACCCTCACAGACTCTGTAATCTGTAACCAAACCCCTTCCTGCCTTGCAGCTCTAGTTGTACCACAGACACCTGCCCATGGACTACGCTCAGCAAACAAATTTCTACTCACCATACCCAGGTGTCTTACTTCAAAAGGCTCTGGAGCATTTCACTGCACCACCCTGGCTGCCTGGAACTCTCTCCCTCCTGCCCTGAGGCAGGCTAACTCCCACCCAATCTTCAAAAAAAAACTATATCGACACCTATCCCGGGACCCCTGCACATGCTTTGATCCCACTTAAATGCCTCACGGCTAACCACCCTATTTCACCCAAGACACTGCTGCACTTCTAAACAAGCTTTGCTATAAAATGTCTTTATAGCTGCCACTTAGCCCAGTTTCAGTTGTTATTTGCATGTACTAATGTCACTTTTGTCATCTCTGCATAGCTGTAAGTATAATCTTGATTATTGTCTGACTTGATATGTATTCTAACCTACCTGTACTATATACTATGTACCTGTACTATATACTATGTGTTGTATAATCTCATCTCATTTTATGTATGTACTCTCTCGGGTCATGCCTGAAAATAGTCAACTTTGGCTAGCGCACCTAACCCAGTTAACAAAAACTAAATAAATAAATAAAATGCCTCATGGGGGTAAATAAGGTACAGGAAGGGAGGGAGCATTTTTCAGAAAAGGTGTGCAAGAACTAGGGGGTATGTAATGAAGCTAGAAGGGGGACATTTAGAAGGGTTGTGAGAAAGTATTTCTTCATTGAGAGGGTGGTGGATGCCTGGAACAATATTCCAGTGGGAGTGGTGGGGAAGAAAATGGTGGTGGAGTTCAAGCATGCATGGGATAGCTGTAAAGGAAAACTGGTATTAAAAGCGGAGGCGGGTGGGTGGCCGGAGACCAGGTAGGGTCTGCGATGTCAGTATAAGCAAAAAAAGAGGGGCAGATTGGACGGGCCAAGCAGTTCTTATCTGTCGACAAATTTTTGGTTTTATGATGTACCAGTTCTCTGCTGGATTCTGGTATCCTAGGCACATGTAGACCATGTGATCTAATTTAGGGGACAGTATTTTTTTTAAATACTATAATAGTTTTTTTGCTCCTGTGGCTAACCAGGTGTCTTGTTCAGTCCTGTACCTGGGTGCTGTCAGCTAGCTTGCTACCTCTTTCCATCTGGGGTTACATTCCCCATGGATTTCTCCCCGCAGTGAGGCTAGGGGAGGGAGGGCCATGCCTCCCCCCGAGATTCTCATCCAGACATCCTTCTGTCAGATTGTCAGTGCGGGTCATGGCACCTCGGGCAGGGCTTCATGAAACCTGGTCCAGCTTCCAGTTTCCACCAAGGTTTTTCTCCCTCCGTGAGGCTACAGCAAATATGGGGGGCACATGTGTATGGAGGCATGCATGCGCTCCAGAAACGCCATCCCTGTTCCACCCATCCAGCATTCTGCCAGCCACCTGAGCATAGGCACTTACCACCAGGCCTCCACCTGGTGGCAACCAAGAACCAGGATGTCTCACCAGCCCAACCCAGGAGAGGAGAGCTGCCAGGTGGCCATGTGATCCTCTCCCATCCCCCAGCCCCCCCCAAGTGGACCCTCGGCAACCTGAGCATGTTCCCGAGCTCAGTTCACCAGCATGGGAGTGGTAAGACACATTACAGCATCTCTGTTCGTGCACCACCGGGCCAGCTAAGGGACTGTATTGTTGTATGTCCAGATGATATCAACATGTTTTGCTTTATATGAATTTCAATAAAATATTTTTTTTTTAAAAGGGCCACTTCATGGCCCAGTGGCAGTGCACCATGCTGCTGTGTGGCAACCTGGGTTTCTGAGTGAACCCAGGTTGCCACATCAGGAAGCAGGCCAGAGCACAGCAGTTGCTGCTTGGCAGTGTGCTGTGGTCATGGGGAAGGTATACAGCATCTAGTGCCACAGCGACTCCAGTGGTGGGCCAGGGAAGCTTGCTCCACCCACACCAGATGAGGAGGGAAGAGAGGGGAAAAAATGGGATAAAAACCCATGGCCATCTATAAGATGGCTTAAGTTCCTGGCTCCTCTTGGTCCTAGCACCCCTGACACTGGACCCTGTCCACCAGGTGAACTGCCTTGGCTGGAGGATGGTCCTCCCGACCTCATGGAGCCCCTACCCATAGACTGGAAGCTGTGGGATCTGTTTGGGTGATAGTTAGACCCAGGGAATGGGAGGGGGGAACTAAGCCTGAACAGGGTATATCCCTGATGATGACTTGACCAAGGGAGAAAAAGTTTTGTTGAAAAAATAGAAGAGGCTGACCTTGGATCCAGAGAATCCCACCTTGGAGCTGAAATACAACCTCAGATCCAATATCTGAATTTGGTTGGATAAATATCAGATTAACAGATGGATACCAGCACAGGCAGTACTCGAACCATTACTCGGGGGGGGCGGGGGTAGTGAGAGTATCTCCGAAGACTATTTTCTGGAGCAATATAATAAACTGTATCCTTGATGGTGGTGTAAAGAGCAATTCCTAGTCTGTGATTACAAGTGTTGGGTGAGGGTGAGAGCCTCACTCACCTTAAAAAATGCTTCTTGAGAAGTTCTGGCTGACTTCTTGTATTAAGAAACTGGCTCTATATTGCGGACCACTTGGTACATTTAAGTTTTAGTTATTATTTAGGTTGCATGGAATTTTAGTTGGTTTACTGTTCAGGGTGGGCTTGTCGGGGTTTTATTGGAAGTGGAGGATTGTTTTATTTGGTGTAGTATTAAGTCAAGGGTGAGTTTGCTCTCTGGGTTGGTAAGGGAAGATGTACTGGTCAGTAGCTCTCCCTGTCAGGCGCTACTCCTCTGTTGAGCTCTGGGGCCTCTGTCCCTTTACCTGTTCCCCTTTGTCTGCTGACATCTATAGTCACTGTCAAGCACTGGGGATGGTAGGAAGAAAGTGTGTGGGGAGGGCGGGGGCCGGGACCTTGGGGAGAAAGAGGACCGCGTGGCCAAATAGGAGTGGTGGGGGTGAGGAGACGCCCTGAGGTGAAATGGAGACTGGAGAGGGGTCCGCCCTGTCTGGTCCCCATACCCAAGGGCTCCACCTTTGGTGGGAAAGTGGTGCGACCTGCTCTGGAGTCCCATCCTACCCAGGTGGTGTTGTGCAATGCCAGGTCCATTAGGAACAAGAGGGCAGTGATTGGCGCTCTTGTCGAGTCATCAGACCTGGCATGCATCACCGAGGCCAAGCTGGATGAGAATGCCGGTCCAGTTTTGGAGGTGGCTGTTCCATCTGGGTTCTTGGTGATACACCAACCGACGTTGGATGGCAGGGGCGCGCGGATGTTGCCATCTGTTTTAAAATGGATTTGGGCCTGATAGATCTGCCAGTGGAGGAGACCCAATCCTTTGAGTGTCTCTTGGGCGCAGGTATTGGGTGCAAAATTCTTCTCATCTACCATCCACCTGGAGATGGGAAGCAATATTTGCAGGAAATGGTGTACCGTCGTCAATATGGTGTTGGAGTCTCCCAGAGTGATAGTGCTGGGTGACTTTAATGCCTGGATCGACGATGAACTCTCATGCTTTGACAAGATTTCCTCCAATTGATGTATTCATTGGGCTTCATACAGATTGTTTCCTATGCGACGTATAGTTCATACCATTCATTGGACCTGGTCTTCCTACTGGGTATGGTGCCGCTGACTTGGTGGTGGAACCGGTTGGATGGTCTGACCATTGCACTATCAGGTTCAATATCCAGGCACCCCCTATAGGCCTGCCCCTGTGGAGATGGTTCAGTACTGCTCATTAAGAGGTTTGACCCCAGAAAGTCTGATGGCAGTCCAGGACCTATCAGGGTTTCCAGGGTGCAAGCCTGGACCCAGAGTATCTACTTCAGACCTATAATAAGGCTGTGGTGGTGGCTCTGGACTCCATTGCTCCAGTCGGTGTTTGCCCACGCTCTACCCTCCCCCATGCCCCATGGTTTGATGGGACCTTGAGGGAGATAAGGAGGCTTGGGCGAAGGCTGGAGCATTGCTGGCAGAAACTGGCCTAGATACCGACAAGCTTAGATTGATGGCACATTATGAAGACTATCAATCTGTGATCTCACGTAAGAAGCCAAAGTTCCTGTCCGGTGAGATTACGGCTGCACAGAACTGACTGGCTCAGCTCTTCAGAACTGTGGACAGACTGTGCAATCCAGCCTGTCTACAGTTACAGGGAGCCTTGTCACAGAAGTGTGACAGGTTTGCTTGCTTCTTTGCAGATAAGATTGCCGACATCAGGTCAGAGATCTGCTCAGCTCGCCCCAGTGGGAGCGGCGGTGATCGGCGTGCAGTCACAGCACCTCGGGCTGTTAGGTCAGCTTTTGACCAGGTGGCAATCCAGGATGTCATTATGGTCATCCAGAATATGTGGCCAACCTACTGTGGTTTGGATCCGGGCCCAACGCGTCTCCTTGTGAGATGCATTGAGGTAATTGGCCTGGTCCTACCCGAGATTGTCCAGTGTCTATTAGAGGCCAGGGTGTTTCCTGACTCCCTGAAGGAGGCAGCGGTGATTCTACTCCTCAAGAAACCTTCTCTTACCCCAAACGGTCTTGCTAACTACAGACCTATCTCTAACCTTCCCTTTACAGGGAAGGTTATTGAGAAAGTGGTCGTGCTGCAGCTGGTGGACCATCTTGCCATCCATGACATCTATGATCCCTTCTAATCGGGATTTAGGAAGAGGAACGGTACCAAGACTGCTCTTGTTCAGGTGCTCAGTGACCTCCTCATAGCAAGAGATCGGAGGAGTCATTCCATCTTAGTCCTCCTAGATCTCTGCAGCATTTGACACTGTGAACCATGGGATATTGCTGGAGTGCTTGTGGGTCATCTGTGGACTGTCAGGTACAGTCCTCAGATGGTTTCTATCATTCCTCACTGGCAAGTTTCAGAGAGTGGTGTCAGAAATGTATTCCTCTGTCCCATTCTCCCTGCCATGTGGGGTGCCGCAGGGCTCTGTGCTGTCTCCCATGTTGTTCGCGATGTACATGTTACTACTGAGGGACATTGTAAGGTGGTACAGGCTGAGTTTTCACTGCTATGCAGATGATACTCAGCTGCACATGTCCTTTGTGCCTGAACAGGATATAGCGGTCTCAGTAATTAACAACTGCTTATCGGAGATCCAGGGTTGGATGAGTGCCAGTTGGTTGAAGCTAAACTCAGACAAGACTGAGGTGTTGGTTGTGGAGCCGAGTCGGCGAGTTGAGGGGTCTTTGGTAGGTCAGGCAACTGGTCTTGTACTAGGGGACTGCCAGCTGAGGACTTCTGAGCGGGTACAGAGTCTTGGCATTATCCTTGATGAGGAGCTGACCCTGAAGGCTCAGGTATCGTCAAGTCATCATTTTACCACCTGAGGAATATCACCCAGATTAAGCATCTTGTTCCACCTGACAACTTGCAGACACTGGTCCATGCCTTTGTGACCTCCTGCTTGGACTACTGCAACTACCTTTACCTAGGGCTGCCGGGGGTCGATGTCTGCCAACTGTAGCTAATGTAGAATTCGGCAGCCAGGTTACTGACTGGGCTTTCTTGATCTAGCCATATTACACCTGTGCTGCACGAGCTGCACTGGCTGCCAGTGCGGTGGAGGATCACCTTCAAGGTCAGTTTGCTGACCTTTAAAGCCCTACGTGGACTGGTACCGCGCTACCTGCAAGAGCTTCTGTGCCACTACTGCCCGTCCCAACCACTCCGCTCCACCGATGAGGGATTGCTGGAGGTTCCCAGGGTTCGGTTGAAGTCACCTGGTGCTTGAGCTTTTGCTTATGTAGCCCCTAACCTATGGAATTCTCTACCTTGTCGGTTTTGCGAGTGCCTGATGGTGGAGAGCTTTAAAACTACACTAAAAATGTACCTATTCAGTCTTGCCTTCTGCAATGAGTAATTAGTAAGGATGGATTTTAGTATTACTGTCTGCATTTTAACTATTTATGGATTTATTTATTTGTGTTATTTTGTAAAGCGCATTGATATTTGAATTGCGCTTAAGAAATAAAGTTTATTATTATATTATTACTACTACCCATCAGAGGACAGTCAGATCCTCAAAGGCACTGTCCAGGCCCCACTACTTCGGATGCTATCAACATGTTTTACTTCATGTGAACTTCAATAATATATAAGATTAAAAAAAAAAAGTGGCCACATAGTCAGAGTACTGGACAATGAGACTGAAGATCCCTGTACTAATCCCACCACTGGCTCACTGCAAGACTTTGCCAAGCTGCTTAACCCCCCACCACCACCACCACCATCACACACTGTATATCAGTCCTCTAAGCTGTAAAACTGCTTAAAAGCAGGACCTCACCACCACTGTAAATGAGATGATTCACCTAGACGGATTGAGCAGAAAAATAAATTCTATTTAAAGACTGAAAACACGATTATGAATAGGCCAAGGTCTTCGCTGTGCAGGGTAAGAAATAATGACTTTTAATTAAAACCGACTTAAGAGAACCTATACAAAATTTTGTGTGTAGTTCATGAATTGCCCATCTTTAACCTTCAAACCATAGATCTGGACTCTGGCTCTCCAGTAACAAAAAAAAAAGAGAAATTAAAAAGATGAAAGCCCTTTATGGTGCTTTCCACCTGACAGGCTGAATTAAATGTTAGCCCCTGTAACTGATGACTCCAGGGTACAGTGAGATAACACAGGATGAAAATACAAGCACGCAGAGAACTTTCATCCGAAGGCTTTCTAATACCAATTTAGGGTCTGCGGCATGGACTCGGATCCCGATCCCTCTGTGGTAGGAAAGCTGAATTCATTTACTTTCTGTGGAGGGATGACGTGACAGCTCTGATGGCTGAGGGGCCTTATGAGTAAATGAAAGCTGCTGGACAAGAACTGTGCACAGTGGTGGACAATGACATGAGCTCATTTCATTGTTGATCGCCTCAAAAGTTTAGAGCCATTTCAGCTGGAAAAACAGCTGAAAATTGGTGCTTCGAGCCACTAAGACTGGTGTGAAAATGAAACAGATTGTCCATTAGAACCCTTGATCGAATTAGAAGTGGCCCACTTTATGGAGGTCTTTGATGTGAAAACCATGAATAATGTAGCAGTAAGGGACTATGAATAATATAACACAGCCTCCACTCCACTTCAGACCCTGGAGGCATCTGCAAAGGGTTGTGAAGGCCCGGAATCGCCCTCCTCCCCCCAGAAGAGCAGGCTGCTCTAACACAGTCTCCACTCCACTCCAGACCTCTGGAGGCATCTGCAAAGGGTCATGAGGGCGCGGAACCGCCCTCCTTGCCCCAGTAGAATAGGCTGCTCTAACACAGCCTCCACTCTACTCCAGACCCACGGAGGCATCTGCAAAAGTGTTGCTAGGGCCCGGAATCACTCTCCCCACCCCAGAACAACAGGCTGCTCTAGCACAGGTACAGAATGGAGGAGCAGCATCATAGCCATATGGACTTTGGCATCCAGTGCCATTTTAAACTGATTAATTACTTGTTCTCAGCCTCTCTGCTGGACTATCATTGATAGAATTTAGCTGTGACCCTTGGTTGCCACTAATGTAGCTTTTTTTCTCCATCAGGTATTTATCCTCCACGGAGTGGGGGGGTGGCTTGTGCTGTCCATCCAACACTGGACTTCCGCGGTAATTTGGGCACCTCCTTCACTGCCTTGCAGAACCACCGGAGCCAGTGCAGGGGGCTTCATTCAGCCACAGCCCCCAATTATCCACATTTTCTCCCTTGTTTCACTGAAGCCCCCAGTCAAGGTCGACATGCACATGGAGGTGCACATGCCTTGGCCTGGACCGACTCCGCTCCGCCAACCCCTGGCCTAGCGCCTGTCTCCAGCCCTGCCTGTACCACCATTATGCCTTCACATGGTGGCAATCAAAAACCGGTAGAGACAACCTCCCCTATCCGGGAGAGGAGAGCTGCCAGCGGCTGCTCAATCCTCGTTCGGCCCTCCCCCCCCCAGCCGGCCCCCAGTGATCTGTGCTTCTTCCCAAACACAGGTTGCCAGCATGGCCAGAGGTAAGGCGTCCAGCACCTCAGTCTTCTGCACCACTGGGCCAGCTCCACTAATGTACTTTTGTACCTGTACTTAGCTGTTGCCTTAAGAGCAGCCTGAATTATGCATGTATTTATTGAAGGAATTGGTGGAATGTTAGCAGTATACTGAGTGTGCTTAGGGCTCTATATATGACTGTACCACCCATAGCTGAACTTGAACTCTCAGCAGACCTGCTCTCAAGGGCTTGCGAGCCCTGAATTTGCAAAATCCAGAGCAGCCCCTCCCAGCAATGATCAGATTACCTGTGACACCAGCGTTTTGCAGCTCAAATATTCTTATATTCTGTTCACAACCTCCACTCCACTCCAGAGCCCCAGAGGCATCCGTAAAGGGATGTGAGGGCCTGGAATTGCCCTCCCCACCCCAGAACAACGGGCTGCTCTAACACAGGTACAAAACAGAGGAATGGCACTGCACTTCGCGCAGCACCACTTCCCACCCACCTGCCCCAGACACCCTCCCACCCTAAGGTGGTGCTCCTTTTGTAGTGACAGTAATTGGCTGTAAATAAATCAGCTCACTTCCACAGACACAAATTCAAAGGTGCTCTTGGTATCGCCTTCTCCCTTCCCCGGCCTGCCTTATTTGGTTTCTCCCAGACTAGTAATCCAGCTTCCATGTCCATATTTCTGCTAGTCCCATAGCTGACACCAACCCCGCCCCCTCCACCACAATTCCTCAGCTGTCCTGACAGCTCACCACATAACCTCGCTACTACACTCCAAGCCCAGCACCTACGAGCAACCATAAGTGATCACAACCAAAGTCTGGCGGGCTGACCCTCTCCACAAGGCATCCCGCCACAATGAACACACTCAGCCAACCTGCCACTGCACTCATTACTATGTCTTTAATTGGCCTGCTGAGTAATGGCAGCTATACTCCGCATAGCCACTCTAAGAAACCTACCTTTGTTCACAAGCACAGGCCTCCACCCCAAGACACCTGCACACTCCTCATTTATCACTGCAGCCTACCCCCCCATTTCATTAAACACCCTGGCCTTAATCTGCCCCCCTCTACACCCTCTACTCCCACTCATGTTGGACCTAGGATACCTGCGCAGTTACAAAAAAGGAAATCTCAGTGCACCCACACATACGGTCTCCAAATACAACCTAACTGTATGGCAAGTCATTCTGCTCCTTCTCATCCTATCTGAAAAATATACATCCAAACCCAGGCCCTACCTTCCCTGCAGAAACACATAGGGGGTACCTGGAAGTGGCCCATGTAAACATGGGAGGTCCCCTGCCAAAACTGGACAAGCTTAGGCTATGGGTATCAAACTCCAACTATGATATTGTAGCTGAGACAGAATCTTGGCTCACTCCCAAGATCACGGATAATGAAGTAAGCTTTGACTCCTATGCTATGTTTCGGCAAGATAAGATCCATAAAAAGGGGAGGGGTGCCTGCTGTTCATAAAATCTCATGTTAAAGCTACTAGGCTCTCTGCCTCCTCTGTATCCACAGACGTGGAATGCATGACTATAAATCTTGCCCTTGGTGCTAGGGGAGAAAAAACCTAATCCTCATCTTGGCCTACATTCCCCCCAACAGTGTGTCCCAGGGGCCTGACCATCTCCATGACACCGTCACTGGCCCAAGTCCTGTCATGAAAAGATTATTCTCCAAGACTTCAACTGTAACTGGCTCACAGGTGTAACCCCCCTGCAAATGGGGGTTCCCAAAAGTCTTCCAGGAGCTTGCCTGAATGCTGCAAGTCTGGGCGGTGTTCAGCGTCTGAGCTGTTTAAATGTGGTTCCAAGTGAGGGCTATTTGAGCCTCCACGTACTGTCTCTTTAGGAGCTGCCTGCTTGCAGACTTAATTAGTTTGTATGGGGGACTGTGTATTTAATGCTCAAATCCCGCCCGGGCTGCTGTCAATTCGCTTCGTTTCTGCCGTTACTACAAGTGCAGAGGGAGCCAAAGATATAACTGTTTGCCAGAAATAATTTAGAGTGACAGAAAATGTAGTTTGTCTAACCTGTCTTCATTTCAGCATGAACTGTTTCAGTGTAACTCTTTCATTTTGTTCCTAAATAGCTGACTTGGACCAATCAGGATGATAGGGAGACCCTAAAATGGAGCCTGTGGATGAATCAGAACTTGGACTCCCAATTTTGAGCCAGCTACAAGGGGATTGTATGGGCAGTGACTCTGGGAAATGTAGTTTTGACCTTGGCACCTTTTTCTACCAACAGAGGGAGTCTTATTGTCAGTGACAGCTGAATCAGCCAACAGAATAGTGTGGAACTAAAGGAAATGCCCTGCTCTGCGACTGGAAAGATCAGATCAGTTGTGGCAGTGAAGAGAAGGAGCTGTGTAGCTCTGCGATGTGTATAGTTTCCTGAGGAGCGTGCGAGGCCTTGAGTTTCAGTCTGCAGCCTTTGCGAGTGCCAGTTTGGACTGAATCTGAGTTGTGAGGAGAAAGAAGCACTAGAAGTGTGGAAACCAGGCTCACCCTGTAGAAGACTGGAGAAATTGCTGAATCGCACTCGGTCTGTCAGAAACTGAAGCTGCTGTGTGTGCTTCCGGGTATTTTGCGCTAACTGCGATCGGGATCGAGGAGCAGCCTGCCTGGTATAGTACTTTCCTTTTACATATAAATGTGCGTAGCGCTTGTGGGGAATCGCTATTTCAAATCCCCTGTACAATGAATTGTGTGCTGAAGCTGGAAGTAAACCCCCAGCTTAATTTTGTTTTAATTTTGCAAACATCTGTTTGCTATCAACTGCAGTGGGGTCCAGTCACAAGGACCTTGTCCTCATGCCCTGCTCTTCTGGCAATCCAGAAGGACATTCTCCATCCGATCCTTAGCTTGGATGTTGTGAGTACAAATCAGGTTATTCCCCTGCAGCTTGTTTTCAGTCACAAGTGTGTCACCTAATTCTTGTTGTTTCACTGTTTCATGAACTGAGCCCTCCAGCTCAGGATTACAATTGGGTGTTGTGCACATATTTTCTTCTATAGGGCCCTATCCATCTGCCCCTGCCGGCCAACCCCGAGCAACGGACCTGGCTAGCCCCCCCCCCAACCTGGGTACCCAGAGTGTGACTTTCAGCCCTGTATGTGTGCACAGTACTGTGATTTAATGCCACCAATTAACCTGATTTCCCCTTCCGTGTTACTGCCCCTAAATAAATCAGATTTGTTGTTGTTATACTATATACTGTCTGTGTGTTGGTACTTATGGAAACAATATTGTGTTTTACTGTGTATGTTGTTTAACCTTATTTTACAGGGGTACTCAGAAGACGTGCTGCAGAATCAGTGCTTGAGGGTAGCGGTATCTATATGGAGTGAACAGTGTATATACGTGGGGTACTGAGGCTGTAACTCCGGTGTACTGTGTGAGCCACTAGAGGGAATACAAGGGGGTATCAGTGTCCCAGAGGGCTGTGACCAAGCTAGTCTGACCACTACAAGCCCTGACCTCTGGGTGGAGGCACCTGCCATAGGACCTAGGCCCCTCAACCTGTCTGTAGTCAAACAGGCAGGGGTAGTAGCCCTTGGGATAGCGCCACCTAGGGGTTACATCTTGGATGCACCGCTGGGATTCGCACCCTCTAGTGGCTCACACAGTACACGCTGTTCACTCATATAGATACCACTTACCCTCGAGACTGATTCTGCAGCATGTCTCTGAGGACCCCATGTAAAATAAGGTTAAACAACATACACAGCAAAACACAATACTGTTTCCATAAGTACCAACACCACAGACAGTATATAGTATAACAACAACAAATCTGAATTATTTAGGGGGCAGTAACACAGGAGGGAGAAATTAGGTTAATTGGTGGCATTAAATCACAGTAATGTGCACACATACAGGAGCTGAAAAGTCACACTCTGGGTACCCAGGTTTGGGGGGGAGGCTAGTCAGGTCCATTGCTCAGGGTTGGCTGGCAGGTGCAGATGGATAGGGCCCTGTAGAAGAAAATATGTTCACAACACCCAATTGTAATCCGGGGCCGGAGGGCTCAGTCCATGAAACAGTGAAACAACAAGAATTAGGTGACACACTTGTGATTGAAAACAAGCTGCAAGCTAATTTGTACTCACAACACCCAAGCTGAGGATCAGATGGAGAATGTCCCTCTGGATTGCCAGAAGAGCAGGGCATGAGGACAAGGTCCTTGTGACTGGACCCCACTGCAGTTGATAGCAAACGGATGTAGTCCAAATTAAGCTGGGGGTTTACTTCCAGCTTCAGCACACAATTCACTGTACAAGGGATTTGAAACAGCGATTCCCCACAAGCACTATGCACATTTACATGTAAAGGAAGTACTATACCAGGCAGGCTTGCTCCTCGATCCCGATCGCAATACTGCAAAATACCCAGGAGCACACACAGCAGTTTCAGTTCCTGACAGACCGAGCACGATTCAGCAATTTCTCCAGTCTTCTACAGGGTGAGCCTGGTTTCCACACTTTTAGTGCTTCTTTCTCCTCAAAACTCAGATTCAGTCCAAACTGGCACTCATAAAGGCTGCATACCGAAACTCAGGGCCTCACACGCGCTTCCCGCGCGAAACTATAAACCGCAGAAGCACACAGCTCCTTCTCTCTTCACTGCCACAACTGATCTGATCTTTCCAGTCGCAGAGCAGGGCATTTTCTTTAGCTCCACACTATTCTGTTGGCTGATTCAGCTGTCACTGACAATAAGACTCCCTCTGTTGGTAGAAAAAGGTGCCAAGGTCAAAACTACATTTCCCAGAGTCACTGCCCATACAATCCCGTTGTGGCCGGCTCAAAATTAAGAGTCCAAGTTCTGATTCGTCCACAGGCTCTATTTTAGGGTCTCCCTATCATCCTGATTGGTCCAAGTCAGCTATTTAGGAACAAAATGAAAGAGTTACACTGAAACAGTTCATGCTGAAATGAAGACAGGTTAGACAAACTACATTTTCTCAGTCACTCTAAATGATTTCTGGCAAACAGTTATATCTTTCAACAAGGCTCCCTCTGCACATGTAGTAATGGCAGAAACGGAGTGAATTGACAGCAGTCCGGGCGGGATTCGAGCATTAAATACACAGTCCCCCCATACAAACTAATAAAGTCTGCAAGCAGGCAGCTCTTAAAGAGACAGTACGTGGAGGCTCAAATAGCACTCACTTGGAACCACATTTAAACAGCTCAGACGCTGAACACAGCCCAGACTTGGAGCATTCAGGCAAGCTCCTGGAAGACTTTTGGGAACCCCCACTTGCAGGGGGGTTACACAAGCAACAGTAAAACCCACCGAGATATGATTACCAACCTATACATAACTCAAGTTATAGCCTCGTCTACCAGGAGCAATTACAAAACTGGGATTGCCTCACTAATAGACTGGGTGCTGGTCAGCCACCCTGACAGAGTCCTCTCCTCAGACATCTTGCCTGACTTCCTGAGCAACCACTCCTCTGCTGTGTGCCAGTGGTCAGCAAAAACACCTTCAGCTGCTCCTTCCCAATCTAGGGCTCGAGTGCTTCACTCCCATAAGATCCCACAGCTGAGAACTATGCTCCAGCAGACTGACTGGTCCTTCCTGCAGCAGACTCAGGATGCTGATGCTGCCCTGAACTACTTCAGTATGCCGTCAACAAAATTTGCAACCTAGTTGCCTCCTACAAGACTCACCAAAAAATGTACCTCCCAACCATGGTTAACCCCGAACCTCATGGCACTAATAAGAGAACGTGATAGAGACTGGTCTCAGTACCATGGACTCGGCCTATATTCTTTTCTCCAAAACTACAAAGAAATAGTGTAAAAAAACAAGTTAAAACAGCCAAGGCTAATTACCACAAAATCAGGCAGCATTATCCCTTAACTCACCTAAATCCCTCTGGAAAGAGATTAATGACATTCTAGGAAACTTTCATAAACCGCTTCCTCACTCCGTCCTTATTAGTGGGACCCTTTTGAGGGTGACATAAATATAGCAAATACCTTTTGTAGCTCATTTAGTGACCTCACCACCTGCACTCCAGCACCCCCAGTCACCCTGAGGCTGTCCACTCCACCCCTATGAAGCACCCCGAGGCAGTCCACTCCACACCTATAAAGGATTTACACAGTGTGTCTTCTGTTAGCAACCTTTGCAGACTGTGTGAGAGACCTTTTGGTACCACACATTTCTGCTTAAAGTTGAACCAGCATAATATACTGTGGTGATTTGCACATACAGCCCATGGTGCTTTGCATTATGGGGGTATGTGTGATTTTGTATTTCTTTGAAACTTAGCTTCCTGGCCAAATGCCCTTTGGGGTAACCATTGCCTCAGTGATTGTACGCTGAGGTTCTTTGTTCTTAAATATGCTGTACAAGAGATTACTCGGCCCCTCCAGCTCATCTTTAATTTGTCTCTCTCAACTGGGCAGGTGTCAAAAACCTGGAAAATGCCACATGTTACCCCAGTCCATAAGGGGTCCGCCCGTGACCTACCCACAAACTACCACCCCATCTCAATTTTATCACCCCTCTCTAAAACACTTGAAAAAATTATAAATGATCAGCTTACCCAATACCTGAGCCAATATGACCTACTATCATATGAACAGCATGGTTTCTGCAAGAATCACAGTATCTTAACAGCCCTAATAGAATATACTGACCATCTTCACTGTGCCCTTGCAGAGGGGCGCTTGCTGGCTCCATATTCATTGACCTCGCCAAGGCATTTTACCCTGTCAATCATGCTCTGCCACAAGTTAACCATATTAGGCCTCTCAGTGGAAGCCACCAACTAGTTAAAAAACTATCTCACAGATAGAACCCAAGCAGTCAAATGTTGAGCAACCCTCTCAGATTTCAGGCCTGTGACTGTGGGGGTCCCCCAAGGATCTATCCTTGGTTCCCTTCTGTTCAGCCTCTTTCTTAATGAACTCCCAGAAATGTACAACTCCACAAAACTCCTCTTGCATACTGATGATGCAGTCATTACTACAACAAACAACAATCCAACCTATATCCAACTCTGCCTCCAAACCGACTTTACTGCAATCTGCAACTGGTTCTCTAACAACCTTCTCATCCTGAATTCCAATAAAACAAAATCCATGCTTTTCCACACCAGGTGTAAATCGCCTACCCCTTCCACCCAACCCTAGTCACCACCGCTGACTCAGGTGCTTCAGTTGAACAAGCTGCCACTTTCAAATACCTGGGAATAACCTTGACTCGGGCCTAACCTACTCAAATCATGTGGACACACTAGTTAAGATATCCAGCTCCAGACGTGGCATGCTCTATGGTCACAAAAATGCCTTCCTCCCTGATGTGTTTTTTTTTTTGTTGTTGACTCTGTTATTCGCTGCATACCTGGAACTCTCTCGGGCTGCCCCAGCTCACCTGTGATCACTCTACTACCCATCGTGGTCCTGTTCCTCAGAGGGTAGTTGTCCTCCACCAGCCTCATACTGACAAATCCCCCCAGCTCTGAGCCCCCTGAGGTAGGGACACCTCCACTCTGGTGCTCTATCTATAATCTAGAGTGCCGGCTGAGGAGGAGGAAGGACAGAGGGGACAGAGACAAGGGCTCGATATTGGGTGTGTGGCGATGTGGCATGGTGGGAAGCTGTCGCCTTTCCAGGAGCGGGGATTTTTCTGCTTGTGTATGCTTCCCCAGGAGCTTGGTCATGCAGTAGTGTCTGCATAGTGAAGCCGTCAATGTCCGTCTCACTTCTCCCCCTGACAGCTCCTTGCAGGCTGTGCCCTTGGTTTCCACTGGGGGTCTGTGCTGCGCCGGAGACACCCTGGATCCCTCCCCAGAGAGAGGAGAGCAGTCCATTGGACACTCAATCCTCTCCTCCCCTGCCAACCCCCAGTACCCGAGCTCGTTCCCGAACTCGGGTCACCGGCACAAGGTGTGGCATCCAGTGTCTGAACCCTCTTCTTCCCTGATGTCAAGCAGTGACTTGTCAGATGTTACATCCTCAGTCTCATAGACTATGGACTGGTGATCTATGGTGCTACCTGTAGCAAACTGCTTGACAGAGTACAAGGCTTTATGAATATGACTTGCCACTATGCTCTCAACCAAAAATGGGACACCCATAAGTGCACTATGTATAGCAACCTAAGGTGGCTTAATCTTGACTCCCAGCTGCATTATGCTACTGTTGCCACAGGTGAAAAAGCCTGTTGGACTCCTGTCTCCTGGTGTCCTCTCCCTTCTGTGCCCTGTGGTCTCCAGGTACACAATTAGAGGTGTGCAGCATAACTCCATGTTGCTTCCACTTAGGAAAACCACCCTGGGTCAGGCCCATTTCTCGTTCATCTTCCCTAAGCTATAGAACTCACTTACCCCATCACTCAAAACCTTTAGCTCTCTCTCCAACTTTAAGTCCCAGCTCATAGCCTCTCTCACCCCTTATCACCCTTGAGGCTGCTATAACAGACCCACCCACTGAATCCCTTAGCCTCCCTTATACCCCATGCCTTCCTCCTCCCTCACATGGGGCTCTGGTGCCACCCACTTGTATCCTGATTTCCTATGGTGTGATACTCTGCTGCTTCCTACCCTCAATAAGCTGAAGAGCATTGTTTTGTAAATGTGTTAGTTTCATTTGCTTTGTTTGCACTGTACCCGCTGTCATAACACTGCTGTAAATATGTAAAATACATGTACCTGTGCAAAGCTGTATCCTGTGCACCTATGTCTTGTGACTCTGCCATTTAAAAACACTGCTGTAAATATCTAATATACTTTTACCGTGACTATATATGACCCTAGACCCTCTGAAAATAGGCTCTGCCCAAAGGATCGTGTGTATTTATAAAAAGTGCCTTTCTAATAACCAAGGCACTTGTACAACACAATAAATAAATAAAATACATCAATAAATAACAAATGGAACAAATTAAAAACCAATAAATACAGCAGTGGCATTAAAAATCAGGATAGGCTAGGCTAAATAAGAATGTAACCCCTGTGTGGCGCTATCCCCAGTGTGACACCCTTGCCCACTACTTACAAGCTAGGCTGAGAGGTTTGGGTTCGTTGACTAATAACCACTTTGTTTAACCTTTGCGCAATGCCTCCACTCAGGGTGCTTTACGTGGGTGAGATGGTACTAGGTGTAGCCCAACGAGTTGCTACATCATCCACGATAACCATTAACCTTCCCCAGACATGCCCCAATAAACATTTCCCCACATTTCAATACTTTGCATTTAAAGGCTCTGTCTAATAATATGCTCATACCAATATTTCCACAACAAGCTATTTATTTAGGGGTAAAGGAATTAGGAAGAGGGATGTGGAGTAGAGGTTACTGATTTCTATATACATATTTACAAATATTAGTTTGGTTTTGCTGGTGAACCCTCCAGCTGGGTGGCTACACACTAATAGACTACAGGTAATCACATTTCTCAGTTCAACCCACGATACCCAGAGCCCTGGCTATCTGGCTGCTGACAAATCAGATGTTACATAAATGATTAACATTATTGCCCACACGGGTACCAGTCCCAGATACAGCAGAAACCCCACAATCTCATACCATACTGGAATCCCAGATACCACAGTTCAAGATGTTGCAGGCCTGGTGGACGTTGCAGCTGGTCGAGGTGGCCGGCTTTTGATTCAAAGGGAGAGGGCAAACTTGGAGAATGATCCCTACAATGGCTATAGATGCTATGTACAACAGAGGCAGGGATTGTCCTGCATTTTAGCAGAAATAGCTGGCATTGACCCTGCCGGTCACAGAAAACCAGGGATTGCCCTGCTCATTAATGAAGACAAGGATTGCCCTGCACATGCAGAATTTCTGAACATTCTAGGACAAGCTGCTTGGATTTTACATCCTGAACATTCAGCACAATAGTTGAAAGTCCCATCCAATATAATTAGAGAGTGTGATACTTTTATCGAGCATCCCAATATTTCTTTGAAACTAGGTCACATCCAGTACATTTACACGCCAAGAAGGCATCCATCCAGTATAAGCAGACAATGACACTTTTATCAAGCATCCAATATTCAGTTATATGAAGTCATATCCAGTACATCTAAATACCAAAGACAGTACTCATAGGCAAAGTCTGATCCAGCATGTCTAGACATTGTACACTTATGGCGTGCACTCTCAGATGAAATCCGGGTAAGGCAGAGGTAAATTCTCTTCAGAACAACTCAGATACAATATGCTCTAGGGCCTCCTGTCATATGGAGTGGCAAACTGGGAGTGGCAGTCAGCTCCATGAAGGCAGGACTCTAACCCATAGCTACAACAACTTGCAACTTGCAACACATTTATATGCTTTACTAGCCAGGTATCTTGCTGCACCTGCGATTTAGCTAATACAGCCACAGACAAGATGCATCCATCCTAACTTTCACTAGACAGTCTCTGTAGGGGCTCTTCATCCCAGACTGGTAACTCAAAGGTCTTATCACACAGCAGGAACTATCTGGAGCGGGGCTTGAGGCCCCCAAGATTACTTGTACAGCTTCTCCCTTGCACCGGGAAGTACGAGGGTACTCACTCAGGTCCTCCACGGGTCTCATCTGCAATTGAAGGCATCCTGAAGTCTCTTCAGCTCTCTCACCGCTGAGGCATGGCAGATGTTCTTCTTTTCCACGTCTTTCCCCGACGTGGGAGGGAGGGCTAGCCTCTGGAGGACGTTCCTGGCAACCTCCAGACTAGCTGTTGCAGAAACTATTTACTTTAACTTTTAAACTGGATCCAAAAAAATAACAAACGCCCCCTGATGACTGGAGGGGCATAACTAAGTGGCCCAGACCTGGTGGCATGGCAGGGGCCTGAGCCCCCACCCCTGTGGGGGGCTCCCAGCAGACTGGAGCCTGCTCTCCTTCTCTCACTCTGGCAGAATCTGGAAAATGCTGGCAGACACTGTCTCTTATAGGGCTCCTAGTAAGACTCCTGATTGGAAGCAGAGATGGGGTGACAGGTCTCTAAATGGCTGAGGGACCTGTCAATCAGAATACTCAAGGCTCAATTGGATTGGAGAATTGGCACCTAAAATGATGTCCCTGTAAGTCTCCATGAGCACTTGAGTGGTTACCCATGAGGTGCAGTGAATGTCCCACAAGTCCTGGCATTTTACTCCTGGCTCCCAATTGGCTGTAGCTTCAGACAATGGCTGCTTAGCCCACTGTCCCTTATAGCAGGTCCGATACAGTCCTGAAAAATGTGCTGGTGCAGCCAGAAGGAAATAATTGTTTGCCTCAAATGCCCCACAGTTTAACAGCCCAGATGCTGTACTTCCAGTCGCTGCACAGATGAAGGCGGTGGTTCCTTGGGTTTTCCTGCCACTATGCAAGCTCCTCCTGCAGCAGCTGACAGACTGACACATAGAGTCCCACAAAGGCTGGTTAATCCAGGGAAAAGCATCTATTTTAATTAAAAACACTCTCCCCTACACACATAGTCCACCCCCAATATGCAGCATCAAGTTCCATTATTTAAAACATTTAAATTCTGTACTTTTTGGCTGAAGCTGTTTAGGACTACCCTGGAGGCAGCCAGACCCAAGTTATTTATTATTCGGATGACCGGGGCCCTGCTCAGAAATATTGGCCATGAGCCCTGGTCAAACTCACTCAAGTTGCATCTGAGCTCCCCTCCGACAAGCTGCCTGTGGTCACCGGGTCCCAATTAGGTAGGAGGGATCCCAGGACCCACGACCTCGAAGCGACTGCAAACCGCACGGCTCCACATCAAAGGTGCTTTGTGCGTCAGCGCGACTCCTGCTACCCTGGAGGCAGCACTTTCACAGCAGGAGCTCGTGGTCGGCATTTCAAGCCCCGAGGGGATGGATTTTTGAGTTGGGCAGCATGGCAGGGCATCGGAGGAGCAAACAGACCTGTGGGACTAAAAAAAAAATAGGAAGCTAGAACGGAAGAAGCCTGGGAGACAGCGGGAGAAGCACAAAGGAGCAGGGCTAAAGTAAGCCCAGACTTGCATTTTAGGAACCCCCATTTGTAAGGGGGTTACAGGAAGGTTTTAAGAGCAACTTTAAAATTTTGGACAGTCAGGCAATCTCGCACCTGACAAGGTAAAAAATTCCACAGGGTTGGGGCCATAAAGCTAAATGACCTAGCCCCAGATGTCTTTAGATGGACCCTGGTAATCTCTAGCAATCCCTCGTTGGTGGATCAGAGAGAGCAGGGGGGACAGTAGGGGTGAAGAATATCTTGCAGGTAACTAGGTCCCTGGTCGTGTAGGGCCTTATAGGTCAGCAGACCAACCCTGAAGGTAATCCTCCACTGTACTGGCAGCCAGTGCAGTCTGCGGAGCACAGACGTTATATGACTGGTCCTAGAGGTACCAGTCAACAGCCTGGCTGCCGCATTCTGCACTAGCTGAATGCGACGGATATCAATCCCTGGTAGCCCTGGGTAAAGGGCATTGCAGTATTCAATGTGGGAGGTAACGAAGACGTGGACCAAAGTTGGAAGATCATCGGAAGGAACCAGGTGCTTCACCCAGGCAATATTCCTCAGATGGTAAAAATAGGTTTTGACAACTGCTGACACCTGAGATTTAAGGGTCAGGCAGTCATCAAAAATAATGCCCAGGTTCCGCACCCAATCTGAGGTAGTTAGCTGAACACCCCCAAGCCATAATCCTGAAGGTAATCCTGCCAACAAACATGCCTCCCGATGACCTGGGTCCACAACCAACACCTTTAGTTTTTTCCAGGTTTAAGTGCAGCCAGCTCACGCTCATCTAATTCTGGATCTCAGTGAGACAGTTGTTAAAGACCGAAACAGCATCATCCTGGCCAGGCACAAAGGACATGTACAGCTGAGTATCGTCTGCTTAGCAATGAAAACTCAAGCCATACCAGCTGTCCTGTTGCTCTGACCAGCTACTTTTCTTCTGTGTGACTGCATTCTCCTGCAGCCTCTGCTTCTTCTTGCTGGCTGATTTCTGCCTTTGTGCTATGCCCAGGTGTGTTCCACCTCCTGGGTTGCCTCCCCCCACTGTAGCATCTCCTCCTTTTCTTCCTTCTACTTAGCTTTTCCTTGTCGCATCTTCTAACTGACCTTTCTGATTTCAAATGCAGTCAGCTCTGGCATTCAACAGCATTGCTTTCTCAATGAATCACCTACAGTATGCTCTGGTGGATGTTGGTTCAGAGCCTTTCTCTGTACCATTTGTCTAGCAAAGTAATGGAAGAGTGACAGCCTTCCGAAGCATTATTGTGCAGCTGTGTACCTAGCCTAGCCTGTACTTTCAACCCGGTTCCATTTCTGAGCATCCCTCGGGACACAGGGCTCATCCATCCATAACGGTTCCCTCTTTGTGACTGGCTTGACACCCGGAGCTCCTTGTACTTATATTTTATTTTCATTCCTTACAGCCACCATGTCCCACAATAAGGACATCCACTCTGGTCTTTTGGACCATGACGATTCAGACCCTCTTCAGTCTCACCAAAGAAAGGTTCCTGCCAAATCTTGGCATAGAATTAAAGGATGGACCATACCCAAGCTTGTGGCTGCACTCCAAGCCTTGAACGGACCCCTTTTCTGCATCTGCAAAGAAGCAGGATCTATTCAACATATAGGCAGCCACCATGTCTGCAAATCCAGCTCCAGCTACTCTTCTTTCAGAACATCTGTCTTCAATTCCAGCTCCTACTACTTCCCAGTTTTCTGAGCTTCGTTACTTACTTCTTTAAGTCAAATTGGCCATTTTGAACTTGGACTCCAGGGTCACTGTTTTGGTAGCCAAATCATCCTGATCCCCAGATCCAGGACCCTTTCTGAACCCCTTTCTGCCTTACAAAAAAACTACTATGACAACACCACTTATATCACATTTACCACCAGTGCCACTTTCTCCTGGTCCCTCAATGAGATCCAGGGCGTGATTTTCAAAGCTCAAATGTTGACGCAAGGAGCCTGCATTAAAGAGAACTAATGCAAAAAGTTGTGCCAAGCCCAATTTTCTAATGTGGGCTGCATCCTACAATAGACCCCTTGCACTGAACTGGCTCAGCACCAAAGTTGCACCCAACATGGGGGTGTGCCATGGTGCTAGGGGGTTTGCACCATTGCGGGGCTGTCATATGCCCTAATATGGGATTCTGAAAGCCCCCTCCATGGGCGCACAGAGCCTGCCATTAGACCAGCCCAGAGCTGGTCTAACCTGCCATGGGCCAATGCTTCAGCCTTGGTTGGGGGGGTGACCCTGTGGCCCCCTGAAGGAAGGCACCCATACATCCTCTGACACCTGCCAGGCCACTGCTGGAGTGATTGGTGGTCCTTGGCAGGTCAGACTCCAACCCCCCTGTGGTGGGACTGGTGTTCCCCTTATTTGCCCACAATGTCCCACTGTTGCCCCATCAGGGGCACTTGTCACACCCCCAAGCCTGACCCATCCCACCCCCCAGGAGCCTGGGCATGCCTAAGATGACCCACCAGCCACCAGGTTGACCAGCCGGTGGGTCAACATGAGTGTCATGGGTGCTGCAATCCCTTTCTATGGCTTGTGGCATTCCCATCAGTTGTGCCAAGTCTTCACTGCAGCTGCCAGCTTGCAGAAAACCTGGGGACTTTGGCACTGGGACCCTACTTTTTATAAAAATAAGGTGCAGATTCCCTGGCACACCCAGATTTGCCACAGGCTGTGGATTGGTGCAGATTGCTCCACTGTTTGAAAATTGAGCCCCCAGTCTCTCCACAACCATACCCACAACAAGTACTACCTCATCATCATCTCAACTTCCAACACCAACCATGGCATGCCCAATGCATCTGGTACCAAATCACGTCAGGAAGGACATTATAGAAAGGAAGGATGTAAACCTCATAGTCCTCCTTATATCATCTTATGAAACTATTGAGAATAGAATTATTTCTTGTGGGAATATTTCTGTGGTTCAACAAGCAAAAGATACTTGCATGCTTAAGAAGTTGACTATGGCAGAGTTTATTGTGGATTTTAGTATATATATGGAGAAATTGCATGCGAGGCTCATCCATCCTGATGTGAGAAGGTGGACTCCTATCTCTATCTTGTTGTCGACCTTGCAATCAGCGTATCACACCTTGTGGTCGACACCCATTGTGTGAAACACGAGAAAAAGACCATTACAGTGACATTCCACGGTAATGGTCCATTTCTGTGTTCCCTCTTCATGTTCGCCCTCCCTACCAACTCTAACCTGGATGAGATCCTAGAGTTCAGAGGTGCGGAGGCAGTAATCCCCACAGAAAACAGTGATGGAAGCGGCGGCACAATACCTGCATCGGTATTGTGCCGTTGCTGTGGGGGAGGTCGGCATTCTCGCCGACGAGATATCTTAGTGCTTCCTGCAATCAGATATGGTGGTACTGTACCTGTTTCTTCGATTACCATAAACCAGTTTCCACCAAAGCAGCTGCTTACTTATTGAAGTACAACTTGCACATTTCCTGGGCATCTCTTGACAAAGAGGTTTTCTGTAGGCATTTCAGTGGTCAAAGAGCTTTTACATGTTCTATTTTGTATCTGGCTCCTCCCATTTTAGTATTTTATGTCCCCTCACAGTGCATGATTCATGACCTTCCACTGGTACCACTCCTGCTCATGCCTGTTCACAACATTGAAGATGTCAGGCACTCAAATCTGAAAGTCCTTGATTTCAGGAAGGGAGATTTTAGTAAAATGAGAACCTGTCTGAAGGAAAACCTATGTGGTGTGGCAGAAGGGGATGTGGAAAAATACTGGGCAAGGACAAAGGAGGCACTCACAATAGTCACATCACAATACACTCAATAGCTTAGCAAGTCCAAGAGAAGAAGAAAACCACTTTAGTTCTCCAAGGAGGTGGCATCCATAGCTGAGGGAAAATAAATATGCCTTCAGAAAATATAAGGAGACAAAAAAGGAAAGTGACAAAATAGAGTACCAACAAAAATTGAGAGAGGCTGGGAAAGCAATTAGGATAGCAAAAGCTCAAACAGAAGAAAAGATAGCACAGGGAGCTAAGAAGGGAGACAAAACCTTCTACAGATACATAAGGGAAAAGAGGAAGAGCAGAGGAGGTATCATTAGAATTGCAAAGGAAGGGCAGCTTATGGAAGATGACAGTGAAAAGGCAGAGGTACTAAACGAGTACGTCTGCTTAGTCTTTGCACAAAAAGAAAAGGGAAATGGACCCACCCTGTTCAATAAAGATAATCTCCCAGGAGGGGCTGCCATGAGTCTCTTCCCAGAGAAGAGAGTCCTGGAAGGGCTCAACAAGTTGAATGTGGAGAAAGCAATGGGGCCAGGTGAGATACACCCAAGAATCCTAAAGAGCTTGGGAAAGAACTTGCCGCACCCCTGACAAAGCTCTTCAACATGTCATTGGAGAGTGGGGATGTTCCAGAGGACTGGAAAAGGGCTACGGTGGTGCCACTTCACAAGAGTGGGAGTAAAGAGGACCCAGGGAACTACCGCCCGGTTAGCCTCACATTAGTGGTAGGAAAACTGATGGAATCTCTGCTAAAGGAGAGGATACTAGTATATTTAGAAGCAAGTAATCAAGTAGACCCAAGACAACATGGCTTCACGGTGGGTAGGTCATGCCAGACAGACCTAGTGGGCTTTTTCAACTGGGTCACTAGGACAGTGGACCAAGGAGGTGCAGTGGATGTGGTCTACCTGGACTTCAGCAAGGCCTTTGACTCCGTTCCACACAGGAGGTTGGTCTGTAAACTAGAGCACACTGGGGTTGGCTATAAAATAACATGCCAGGTTAAAAACTGGCTAAATGGAAGATCCCAGAGGGTACTAGTGAACAGCACTCTGTCGAGGGAGGGTATGATGACTAGCGGAGTGCCACAGGGATCAGTGCTAGGACCAATCCTCTTCAATATATTCATCGGCGACATTGCGGATGAGCTGGAAGGGAATGTGTGCCTATTTGTAGATGACACAAAGATCTGCAACAGGGTGGATACACTTAATGGGGCACAAATATGGCGGCCAATCTGAAGAAACTATAGGAGTGGTCAAGAAACTGACAGTTGAAGTTCAATGCAAATAAATGTAAGGTCATGCACCTGGGGAAACATAACCCAGGTAGAGTAATGGCCACCAACTATGAACGGAATTTGGGAGTTATCATTTCTGATGACTTAAAAGAACTAGTGGAACCTAAACAGTCAGACAGGAAAATTATACAAATTTCATTAAGTGTCAGTTGCAGCTTTTTATTTCTGAAGTAGTTTTCTTTTTCCTTTTGCTCATTAACTTTTATGTGATATTATTGTGTTGGATGTATGGAATAGCTCTCAGCCTGACTGCTGACATATCTATCTCTAGTCCTCTGATGAAAAACAACTGCGCCAGGGAAATGTGGAGTGGTGCAGCTTAAGGGCTTGCGACTCAACGCAATATCGGCCAACACAGAATATAACTGCACTCAAGAGTAGCCTACAAGATTTGTCTTTGGTAAATGATCCAAAACAGATGTAAAGCTTGAAAAATCAAAATTGCTTTGTTAGGGGGCCCCCTAAGGAAGCGCCAGTTGAGTGAAGCGCAGGGGCAAGTGCATTGTAGCTGCTGCAGCCTGAACAGTTTGTATGTATTTGCAGATTTTGTGGTAACCCACAATAAAGCAATTTTGATTTTTGAAGCTTTACATCTGTGTTGGATCATTTACCAAAGACATAGCTATCTCTAGTCCCCCCCCACTACATCATCGGCATTGTGAGCTCATTGACAGTGACATCACAGGAGGCTGACCTATCAGCTGCTGAATGGCTGTTCCTAAGCAGCAGTGATGTCACAGTCAGTGAGATTAGAGTGCTGATGATGTAATGGGTGGAAGAGAGCTAGATATGCCAGCTGCCAGGTAGAGTGCTGATCCACACAGCACACCTACTGACATCACGTAAACAATCTTCTAGTTAACCAAAGGGAAAAGAAAACGTACCTCAGATATAAAAAGTAATGGTTCACTGCTTTAAGAAACTAATTTAATTTTAGGCAGTACACTAGCTCTTTAAGAGTGAACAAACTGTGTGATAAGGCAACACTGAAGGCCAGTGGCATATTGGGATGCAAAGGAAGGGGAATCACAAGTAGGAGACAAGAGGTGATCATGCCACTGTATGGATCACTGGTGAGGCCCCACCTTGAGTACTGTGTCCAATTCTGGAGGCCACACCTCAAGAAAGATATAAATTGACTGGAGGCAGTACAGAGAAGTGCAGCAAAAATGGTGCAGGGTATGCAGAGAGAGAGACATACGTGGCTAGGCTGAAGAAACTCAACTTATACTTCCTGGAACAGCGTAGGGATCGAGGAGCTATGATAGAGACATTTAAATACCTAAAGGGTATCAACAAGGACCAAGCACAGGACATTTTTCCTAGTAAACAGCTGTAACGGGACTAGAGAACATGATATGCAACTCGGGGGGGGGGCAGATTCAGGAGTAATGTCAGAAAGTACTTCTTCACGGAGCGGGTGATGGAACCATGGAACAAGCTGCCCCAGAGAGTCATGAGGGCAAAGATGGTGGGGGAATTTAAAAGAGCATGGGACAGGCATAAGGGAATTCTTAAGAATATAACAACATAAAGGGAGAGGTTGAAACCACGAGCAGACTAGATGGATCATGTAGTCCCCATCTGCCGACACATTCTATGTTTCTATGTAACATGTTTTACACACTCCTAAGACTCTTGAACAAAAGAAGGCATCTGATGGTATTTTCTGCTGGAAGAGCCATCTGCATTAAATTCAACAAAGTAGCCTGCTTCGCACCTTCATGCTTTCTATTACGTGTTTGTAGCCACTGTGGAGAGGCACGTTCCAAACTTGTTTTTCACAGTAAACTAACCTCCACTCCTAATCAATGTCACGAATGACATTTAGCTCATTCATCTATGCCCGTTTATATCCCTTGTCTTCAGCAGTTATCAATACACGCACTGGAGTCTCTTGTCCAGTTTCTTATTACGTCTTTTTTTTAATCAGTATTTTATCTCCTGTTGTCTCCCAAGCTGCCCCCATTTAGACTGGTTCCTCAGCCCCATCACCCAACTTCTCTGGGACTTACCTCATGCTCCAATTGCCCTCTGCTACAAGACCAATGTGGGGCATGCGGGGGGACCAGCTGTCATCCAGCCATGATCAGGATTTTTTTTTTTCCCTCACCATCTTATTCCCTTGGGACCACAGCATGCACAATGATGCACTGTGCATACTCCACCTATGCAGAGACTCCCCTCCAGCGTCCTATGGGTGGGATTCCTTTACCTTTCATCCTGCTATGCTGCCACCCAGATTATTCCAGGTGGTACCACCTAGCAGGACGTATGTGGCCCCCCTCCCCGAGAGAGGAGAGCTGTCTGGGTAGGCTCATCCCTCCTTCCCTGGCCAGATTCCAAGCAACCCATATCCATTTCTGAACATGGGTGGTCGGTGTCATAGGTGACCTGGCAACTAGTGCCTCAGCTCACCATGCCACTGGGCCTGCTAATTACGGATCGTTCTTACAGTTTCTATACTGATCATCACGCAAGTCCTACTTCTTCTATCAATCGTCCAAATTTCAAATCCGCTACATCCGAACCCGACGTCATTGACACCCTACTGGTAAAAGAACCTTCAAAAGACTTCCTTATTAATCCCTTTGTAGCTCCTACTTAAGAAAAACAAACCTTCTTTTATTGAGTATTCAAGAAGCATGAACGCCAGCATATTATATAGAAAATGGCTGTGCCAAGAGTTATAAAAGATGCGCACATCATTGCAGTCGGACCATATGTAATGCATACAGGTAATTGCATAAACTCCTATCCTGGCACATACTGATCTGAGAATCCATCTTTAGAGCAATAATGTGGGGTAATCGCTACATCTACTCCGGTGTCTGCTATATCAAAAGTCCAAGCTTACGGTAAGAAATGCTAATACATATCAAACCATTACCAATAACATAACTGTCTGAGGTAAGAAACCTTCAGTACTTCCTACAACTGGGCCTTACTGACATGAGGTAGGGTAACTTCTCAGTGTCTTGCTTACACCATTCTGGGCTCTTCTTATGGTGGTTTGGGAGTGAAGCATGGTATGTTTAGGTGCTTACTGTGTTTTTGGACCTTTCTAGAGTAGCAATTATCATTATAACAGTTGCTCTAATATAAGAAGGCCTTCTGTTTTGCTTTATAGCCAAAAAAAGGGAAGCCACCTAGAGCTGAAATTTTCTTTTTCTAAACCTCAGGAGAGCTGTAATGGATTCCACATCCTTAATCAGACTGCATATGTTTAAAATCTTTACAGTTTCTGAGGGGCTGGGCGATGGCTTTCATCATTGCTGCTAATAAGATGAGATACAGATATTTCCTGTACCCCCATGGGCCCCTTTGGGAGGAAGTCCCAAGACAAGGTTCTGGAATTCCAAAGGAGAGGACAGCCCCAGCATCTCTTGTACCAGTTCTTGGGTGGCGACCCAAAACTGACTCAGTCTGGGGCAATTCCAGTAACTATGATGGAGGGATGCTGTGTCACCACACTGCCTCCAGCATAGCGCTGTGTTGGTTTAATAATAATATAATAATAATAATAATGAACAACATATAGAATAAAGTATGGGGTGTTGTGTATAATGAGAAGTTTACACACACCCGAGGGGTTAGATGCTACATAAACCCCAAGAAGCGAAGCTCAAGGAGTTTGTACAAAGCATCTCAATTCCTGAGGGTGTGTGTAAACTTGGAGTTTACACAATAACACTTGCTATTTTATTTTATATAATTGTTGGGTCTTCTTTTGGGCACAGCAATTATATAAAATAGGAGCCATCTCAGAGCTGTGCTCCACTTCGCTTTCAGTCAGTGAATCGGCCTACAAATTTTCTTTGGCAGCTTTTATATTTGTTACAATATTATTACTAGCCCACATTTGCACAAATATCACTTTTTGTTTTAAAAGTGACTTATCACCATGTTTCTCTGGTGGCTGGGATGGGGCAAAAGGAAGCGTTGAACCAGGAAGGAGCCACAGCAGCGGGCGATGACAGCAAGAAGCTAGGGGAGGATCAAGGCCGTGTTTGCCACTATAAACGCTCCTTTATAATGGCAAATTATGGTACAGTCCTCTTATGGTAAAAAGGGCAGACCCATTAATTATTTTATTTTTAAGCGCCTTTCAAATTATCAAGGCACTGTACAAAGATTAAAACACATCTTCATATAACTCACATACAACAGTTAACCAAGATAACAAAGCCATGCAACTATACAGCACTGAAAAGCCTGATGATACAGAAAGGATTTAAGCACCTGTTTAAATCCCCCCATAGTCGCGCACTCCCAAAGCTGGCGGGGTAGAGAATTCCAGAGTGTAGGAGCCAGAAACATAAATGCCCGGGCCCCAGATGATTTCAAAGTTACCCTCGGAATCTCCAGCAACCCCTCATCAGCTGAGCGGAGATATCCCACAGGGCAGTAGGGAACAAGAAGCTCTTTCAAGTAATCAGGACCAAGTCCATGTAGGGCTTTATAAGTCAGTAAACCAACTTTGAAGGTGATCCACCACTGAATCGGCAGCCAGTGCATATTGTGCAGCATCGAGGTAATATGCGAAGAACGGGATGTCCCCATCAGCAATCGTGCTGCAGCGTTCTGCACTAGCTGCAAGCGGCGGATATCAACCCTAGGAAGCCCTAAATATAGGGAGTTGCAGTAGTCAAGGCACGAGGTCACAAAGGCGTGGACCAATGTAGGCAGATCCCCGAACGGAACAAGGTGCTTGATCCTGGCGATGTTCCTAAGATGATAAAAGGCAGACTTGACGACTGCTGACACCTGGGATCATAGGGTCAGCCCATCATCAAGCACCACCCCCAGGTCTCACACCCGTTCAGAGGTAAGACTCTGGGAACCCCCCCAGATAAAGTACAGAGGGTTGACCAACCCTCAACCCCTCTATCCGGCGACCTGGATCCACAACCATCACCTCACTCTTTCCCGCGTTCAACTTTAGCCAGCTTGAATTCATCCAATCCTGGATTTCAGCGAGGCAGTTGTTAAAATACTGAGAGACCACTGTCCTGGTTGGGTGCAAAAGACAGGTAGAGCTGGGTATCATCAGCATAGCAGTGAAACCTTAGCCCATACCATCTTACAATGTCTCCGAGGGGCAGCATATACACAGCAAACAACATGGGGACAGCACCGAGCCCTGAGGAACCCCACATGACAGAGGGAGTGAGTCTGAAGAAAAAATTCCAGACACAACTCTCTGCATTCTGCTAGTGAAGAAAGATGTAAACCACCTGAGGACCGTACATGTCAGGCCACAGATGAACCTCAGGCGCTCAAGCAGCACCCAATGGTCCACAGTATCGAAGGCTGAAGAGAGATCAAGGAGCACCAGAGTGGAACGGTCTCTCTGATCTCTCGCCATCAGGAGATCATTGAGCACCCAAACCAGCACAGTCTCAGTACTATGCCTCTTTCTAAAACTGGACTGGAGAGGTTTGTAGATATTATGGATGATCAGGTGGTTCTCCAGTGGTACTACCACTACTTTCTCAATAACCTTCCCTATAAAGGGAAGGTTTGAGGTTGGTCTGTAGTTAGCTATAACGTCCAGATCCGAGGAAGCTTTCTTCAGGAGGGGTGTTACCACCACCTCCTTCAGGGAGCTTGGAAACTCACCTGAATCTAAGGAGCACTGGACTATCTGAACCAGGACTGGGCCAATAATATCACAACAACCCATAATCAGGGAAGTTGGGCCTGGATCCAAACTACAGCATGTAGGGCGCATACACTGGACAATCTGCATGACATCAACAAACTCTGGCAGGTCAAAAGTACTCCAGGAAACACGAGGTGTAGTGACCATACACTGACTAACAGCATCCCCCACAGAGCGGGTCAGGAGGATCTCTGACCTGATGTCAGCCACCTTATTAGCAAACAATCGAGCAAGCTCACCACAATCCATTTGCGAAAAAGTTCTTCAAAGCTGCAGACAGGCTGGGTTGCACAGCCTCTCCACAGTTTGGAAGAATTGAGCTGGTCGATTCTGAGCAGCAGCAATCTCCCTGGACAGGAATTCTGCCTTCTTACGGGAGATTGCTGATTGGTAGGCCTGATAATGCTCTACCAATCTAAGGTGGTCAGCCTCTAGGGCAGATTTCCACCAGCACCGCTCTAACCTTCGTCCTAATCACCACAACTCCCTCAGAGACCTGTCAAACCAGCGGGCCCAAGGGTGAAGTGGGAGAGGACAAACACGGACAGGAGCAATCAAGTCCAGAGCCATGGAGACAGCCTTATTATAGGCTAAGACCATGGTCTCTGGGCCCGAGCTGGCCTCAGGAAACTCCGAGAGGTCAATCACCACCGCTAGGCCTTCAGGGCTCACATCCCGCAAAGGGCGGTAACTGACCATCTTCACAGGGGCAGGCCTATGACAGGGGCGCTAAAGTTGAACCTCACAGTGTAGTGATCGGACCAGCCGACCAGTTCCACCCCCAGATCGGAGGCCTCAATCCCAAGAAGGAACACCAAATCCAAGGAGTGACCGTGATAATGGGTAGCAGCGGTAACAATCTGTGTAAGACCCAGAAATGTCATCAACTGGAAGAAGTGCTGTCCAAAGGGCAAGAGTTCGTCATTGACCAGGGCATTGAAGTCACCCAGAACCATCAATCTGGGCGACTCCAAAGTCATGTCGACAACGAAATCCACTACTTCCTGTAAGAATCGCTTTTTGTCCCCAGGTGGATGGTAGATGAGAGCTATCCTACAACCCACACCTGGTACCACAGTACACTCAAAAGATTCGGCCTCCTCTACTGGTACACTTGTGAGGCCTAACTTGGTCTTGAAACAGACCGCTACCCCACCCCCCGCGGTCCAATCTCGGGTGGTGTATCACCGAGTACCCAGACGTAATTGCCACTTTAAGCGTAGGGCCAGTGTTTTCATCTAGCCAGGTCTCGGTGATGCATTCCAGATCAGTTTTTCCAACAAGATCTGCAATTATTGCAGTCTTGTTCTTAATAGATCTGGCACTGCATAACACCACTCAAGTTGAACGGGTTTCAAGAGCCGCCCCGGTTGCTTGCCCACCAAAAGAAGTGGTGCACTTGTGTATGGGGACTAGACATGGGACACCACATTCCAGGTTCCATTGCACCCCAGGGTGTCTTCTTGACCTAACAGCCCCGATGTGAGAGACCCTCTCATTCGTCCTCTGATGTCTGCACCCTCCGCCACCACCACCCCTCCTATGCACAATACCCAGTGCTGGTAGGTAGAAAACGTCAAAGGTGGGGGGGATGGGTGGAGGGCATAGAGAGAAGAGGATGAATAGCGCACAACCAGGGGGGACCTACACATTCCACAGGCTAACCAACAGTCAAAGAGCACGAAGCACAGGCAACAATTCCCCACCACCCAACTCAATAAATAATAAATGAAACAAAGACCTAAAATAAACAAAAAAATTAAAACTTTCCCACTCTACAAAATAGCTCCTCTAGTACAGTCGTTCTTACCCATTTTAAATAAATCAATAAAATACCCAACAACATAAATACCCCCCACCCAAAACACAAACTTAAAATAACAATTAACTTAAACAACTATGACAAGTGTTCTAAAAGCTCCGCTCTTCAGACTTGAGTAATCAAAGAATAGTTCAATCCCAACATCACCTCTCACTTAGTGGGGAAAGAAACAGCAATGACTCATGAGTGTAAAGCAATATGCCAATCCTAGTATGTCAGGATACAGCAAGCCAGCTTGAGTTCTAAAAAAACAGAGATCTCACACCTCACAGGTTAAATGTCCATAATAAATTCAGCCCCAACACCACCTCTCACATGGTGATGAAGGAATCCACAGTAAACTGAGAGTAAATAAAATTCATGTGCTAAGCACTCTCACCGCACATAGAACCAGATAGTACAAGCAAATAGAAAAACACAGTTAGCAGGCCAGGGAATCCACCGGTCAATCCACAAATAATCCAAGGAAGAATATAGGTTTAGGAACCTCTGTCCTTGCCTTCAAGTTTCTCCTTGTAGATATAACAGTCAGCAGTCCCAGGCTCCACTTTAAACCCTTCAACGCAAATCAATATTAGGCGGCACTAACCCCTCAAGCCGACACCTCAGCCAGTGGTGGAGAAACCGACAATAGGGCCCCAGAGACATGGGTGTAGGCAGGCATACTCCAAGCACTCCATGGTGTGCAATTTTATTTAAGGGGGTAGTAAATAGGCTCTGAACTGCTTCCTTTTTCCATGAAAACTAACAAAGAAAATACCGAATCTTTCTGTAATTTTATTCATAGTAGTCGAAACTAGAAGGACTGGTCACTAATACTCTCTTTGCATCCCAAGGACAATACAACTTTACAGGCTCTGGGCTGCTATGTGGGTGTCTAAGGGAACAATGCATGGCATTTGTATTTACCCATGCATGGTAACAACCACTGTCATGAGATACAAACATTTTATTTATTGTGCCAAGTGAGGCAACAAACATGGTCCTGGTGTACATTTGTATATTGTCTGGCTACACCCCGGGGGAGGGGGGTAACTCACCCTAATGGGGGGGGGGGTAGCAGTGAGTCCACTTGGTGTGCAGATCTGAAATCCCTGGCTACACCCCTGCCCAGAGAGTGTAATAGCTGGGAAAACAGAGAGACTCCCAAGTTACGCTCCAGGGAGTCAACCGCACCCCATCCCCACAACTGCAACAGCGGTTACAGACGCCTTAGCAAGTAAGCTATATCGCCGACCCGGAAAGTGGCTTAGAACCACAGTCAACAGTCAACAGTCAACCACAGTCACTCCCGCCCGGTCACAGACAGAGCAACGGGGCAACTGCCCCCAAAGAGCGCAGGGAATCCCTCACCCAACACGACTCTCCCGCGCTCGACAGTACTCCCAATGTTGAATTGTTGTCTCCCAATTCTCCTAGCTTGAAAACCTCCAAAAAGTCCGGGTGTAATGCACCCCAGCTGCACCAGCAAACTTTCCAGCCAAATCCTCCAAAAGCCGATGAAAGCAGCTCGCCATCAGTCCAATATCCAGACACAGAACCTACAGTGGCCAGGCTCCTCAGTTCAACCAGGGCGGCAGAGCGATATGGTTCAAAGAAGGACGGAGCAATAAAACTGGAGCCAACAAACTTAACGTATACCTAAAATGAGTGGAAAAAATAAAACTAGCAGCAACTTAACTACTGCTCACTGACAGGCAGCTCAGCGTTTGTGGGAAATGTTTTGAAATCATGGGAATTCGGAAGAAGCGGACTATAGTTTTCCATTTAAATTCCCTACAAATCGCGGCAGTTTCGTTTGAAGTGAAAGCGACCGGATTAGCAGGATATAAGGTTGGCTGGCACTTTTTCCAGTGGGTACACTGGAGGATTTATCACGGTGGTAAATGTGCCAGCCAACCAATCAGGATGCAGTATTTGGGACATTGGATTTACCACATTGTATAATGTATGTTAGCCCATATGCAGTACCAAGTTTAGGTGGAATCTGGAAATTGCCCTCCTGCTCCCATCTGGATTATGCTGTTACCTCAAGAGAACCCATATCCTGCATCATTGTGTGATATAGCAGTGAGACCTCATGTGGTTTTGGGTCCATCAGTGCCATGTCACATTTGTGGTGGGGGTGGGGGGACCTCAAGGCTTCTCAGAGTTCCTCTGTATTCAGAAACACAGAAACACAGAATTTGACGGCAGATAAGGACCGCTTGGCCCACCTAGTCTGCCCAGTTTCCTACCTAACAGATAAGCTGCAGATCCTAGTTAACCAACATCTTACTTCCTCCCTCCTACCCCCCACTAGGACTGCCTTATGTCTGTCCCATGCATTCTTGAATTCCCCCACTGTTCTTGACTGCAGGACCTCCTCAGGGAGGCTGTTCCATGCATCCACAACCCTCTTTGTGAAAAAATACTTCCTCACATTACCTCTGAGCTGTCCCCCCCTCTATCTTCAAATCGTGCCCCCTTGTTCTTGCACATCTCTTTTTCTGAAAGATGCTACCCTCTTGGACTTTGTTGATTCCCTTGAGGTACTTGAAAGTTTCTATCATGTCCCCTCTCTCCCTTCTTTCCTCAAGGGTATACATATTAAGCTCCTTTAGTCTTTCTTTATATGTCTTCGGGTGCAGAACCTGCACCATTTTGGTTGCCCTCCTCTGGACAGCCTCCACTCTGTCTAACGTCTTTGCGGAGATGGGGTCTCCAGAACTGCACACACTACTCCATATGGGGTCTCACCAACTGTCTGTACAGAGGGATAACTACTTCCTGTTTTCTACTATTGATGCCTCTCCCTATGCATCCCAGTATCCCCCCAGCCTTCCTTACTGCCTTCTCACATTACTTGCCCACCTTTAGGTCATCTGATATAATTACCCCCAGGTCCCTTTCCATTTTTACTGTTGTCAGTATCTCACCCCCCATTGTGTACTCTTCCCCCTAGGTTTTTGTTTCCCAGGTGCATTACCTTGCACTTCTTTGCATTGAATCTGAGCTGCCATACATTTGACCATTCCTCCAACCTTGCCAAGTCCCTTCTCATCCTTTCCACTACATCTTGTGTATCAACCCTGTTGCAGATCTTTGTGTCGTCTGCAAAGAGACATACTTTTCCTTCCAGTTCTTCTGCAATGTCACTTATAAAGACATTAAAAAGGACCGGTCCCAGTACTGAACCCTGCGGTACCCCACTAGTAACCCTCCTTTCTTCACTGTAGACTCCATTTACTACTACCCTTTGGGTCCTGTTGTCTAGCCAATGTTTTATCCAGGCTACCACCTTGGGACCCACTCCAAGGCTGGCTAACTTGTGTATTAATCTTTTGGGTGAGATTGTATCAAATGCCTTGCTAAAATCTTGGTAGGCCATGTCCACAGCCCCTCCCTGGTCTACTACTTTAGTCACCCAGTCAAAGAAATCTACTAGTTTCGTCTGACGTGACCTTCCCATCGTGAATCCATGCTGCCTTGGGTCCTGTGCCCCACTGGCCTCTAGGTACTCAACAATTCTTTCCTTTAGAAGTGATTCCATCATTTTCCCTACCACTGAGGTCAAACTAACTGGTCTGTAGTTTCCTGCCTCTGTCCTGCTCCCTCTTTTGTGAAGAGGAATCACATCCGCCCTCCTCCAATCCTCAGGTACCACCCCATCCTTCCATGATTTGTTAAAGAGAGTAGTCAGCGGTGTCACTAGTTCTACCCTTAGTTCTTTTAGAATTTGAATTCTTGGGTGAATCCCATCAGGCCCCATTGCTTTGTCCACCTTCAATTTTATTAGTTCTTTCAGAACCCTTTCTTCTGTAAATGGACTGGTATCGACCCCCGTCTTCAGAGTGTTTCTCTTGTTTGGTTTAGGTACCTCCCCCTCCTCTTCCTTTGTAAATACTGAGCAGAAATATTCATTCAGTAGTCCTGCTTTTTCACTGTCACCCTCTACCCACATTCCCTTCCCTTTATTAAGCCTCAGTATCCCTCCTTTGGTCTTTTTTCGCTCCCTAATGTACCTATAAAAGGTCTTATCCCCCTTCTTAACAAAGTTGGCTATCCTTTCCTCAGTTTGGGCCTTTGCTATTCTGACTGCCTTCCCAGCCTCTTTCTGCTTTAACTGATGAAGTTCTCTGTCCTGCTCCTTCTGTGTTTCCTTATATTTCCTGAATGCTATCCTTTTCTCCTTAACATTTCCTGCCACCTCTTTTGAGAACCATAGTGTTTTTTTTCCTTGTTGCCTCTGTGATGGCTGTTTTGATTACTCCCCATTGTTCCTCCACCCCTCCTTCTTGCCTGTTTGCTAGTGCTTTTCTGAGGCACTCTCTCATTTTCCCAAAGTCAGCCCTCCTAAAGTCCAATACTCTTGCTTTTGTATGACTTGATTGTATGGCTGTGTTTATCATGAACCACACTGTTTGGTGGTCGCTTGTTCCCAGATGGCTACCTACTTCTAAATCTGAGATTCTTTCTCTGTCCCCATTTGAGAGTACCAGGTCTAAGATTGCTCCCTCCTGAGTGAGTTCCAATACTAGCTGTCTGAGGCATGCCCCTTGTAGGGCATCAAGAATGGCCCTCTCTTGGATGTGCCTGCAGCAAAGGTGCTCCAGTTAACATCTGGCATATTCAGGTCCCCATCAACAATATCTCCTTTTTCTGCCATTCTAGGAAGCCTTCTATCATCTCCTTGTCCATTCCTCCCCTGAGATGGGGTTCTGTATACAACCCCATGTGGATTGTGTGCCATTTCCTGTCTCCAGGGTGACCCAGAGTGCCTCATCTGCTCCCTGTTTACTCTTTAGTTCTGTTGCTTTGATGCCTTCCTTACATGAGGCTACTCCTCCTTTTACCCTCCCTGTCCGTCCTGTAGATTGTGTATCCTGGTATGTTGACATCCCAGTCATGGTTCTCTGTGTACCATGTTTCTGTGACTGCCACAATATCCAGGCAACCTCTTCCATCAAGGCCACTAGTTCAGGGAGCTTGTTACACAGACTGTGGGCATTGGTACTCATCACCCTCCACTTTTTGATGGCCTTACCCCTTTTAGCCCCATTTCTGTCCTTACTGCCTTTGTCTTTTTTTACATTTACCTCTGTCCTGCTCCCTAATGACTTCTCTACCTTGGTGTTTATCTCACTAATTATCGTGTTTTGTGGGAGGAGGCTGGGATTTCCCTGCTTCTTTTCAGTGCCTCCCCCCTTGGCTAGTTTAAAATGCTTGCCAATGAAGCATTTAAACCTCTCACCTAGGATCCTCCCCCGGACAGATGCAGATGCATAAATCTAACAGGTCTGTCCTACACATGTGGAATTCTCTTGGCAGCAAAGTCCTTAAACACATGTGCAGTATCTCCTCCTTTCCTCCTTTTTGTATCAGTCCTATCGGGATAGCAACCCAAAGATATTCTGGAAAGAAACATCTCATCATTGATCTAATGGGTTCTAATTCTACTACAGCTTCAAGAATCAGTTCTTTGGTTCCATCAGAAAATTATTCTCTAGCCTATGCACAAATTGATGATACAATTAAATTAATTAAAATTGCTGGACCTGGGGCCTAGTTAACTAAGACAAATATCATGAATGCCTTCAAACTGTTACCTACACATCTTTCCTTGTGACATGCATTGTATATGGGATATCTTAAAAAAACAATATTATTTTGTAGTGCATTTGACCTTTGGAGGCAGAAGCATCCTTAGCCTGTTTGACACCTTTTCTAGCTTGCTATGCCGGATTCTCTTTCTGTATACGGACACCCCTTTGTTTTGCATCATCTGGATGACTTTCTTCTCATAAACACTCCAGATTCACCTCCTGGTGCCAGTATCACCTGCCTCTGTCATTTGTTTTCATCGCTCAGCACCCCTCTAGCAGATGACAAAACTCAAGGTCCTGTAACAACTTTGGAATTTGTAGGTATAGAACTAGACTCCTCATGCAAAATTCTCAACCCATTGTTTTTAACTAATTACCTTGTACGTGTATATATTTCACCTGGTATGTGTTTTTGTTTATGATGTTATTTTTTTTACCTACAGATTGTAATTAATTCCTGGTCACCCCTGAAAAAGGGATTGTCTTTGTCTCAGTGGGCCCACCCGGTCATCAAAATTCAAATAAATAAATAAATATTGAAGCCTGTCTCCTCCTTGAAAACTACAATAAATTAATCTGGTCATGTCCTGTTCATCAAAACGACCCTGTACAAAGCAAAAATTATCATTATTGGGCTACCTCAACTTTGCAATGAGAATTATTCATCAAGGAAGGCACTTTATTTCTTATCTTCTTGATCTGGCCCATTCAATTACTGTGCTAGACCACCACATTTCCATCACTACTTCTGTCTGTTCAGACCTTGCCATGTGGTCTCACTTCCTCAACAACTGGAAGAGCATATCCATGTTTTATAAGGATACAGCTACTGGCTCAAACTCTAAGTATTTACTGGTGCTACTCCATCTTTTGGTTTTGGTGCTATATTTAGTTCCTCCTGGTTTGCGTCTCCATGGCCATCAAAAATCACGACCTCTGTCACTTTTGTTCTACTGACTCCTTATTTAATAATATATCCCGATAACCTCTGGCTTAAAGTCTCCATACTTTTAAAATGGAGTCCCCTTAACTCACCACATTGTCCATTATGGAAGAATCATGTAATTTAATCTGATGATGAACCTTTAAATTGGATCTCTTGGAAGTCAAAAGGCATTTTAACACTTGATGACCTAACTGATCCCTCTTTTTCACAACTGCATCATTTTGGCATCTTAAAAATAAATATGGTTTATCAAGAACAGAATTCCATAGATATCTTCTACTTAGAGATATATTTAGGGATAACGGTAACCCTGATCTGACCTTCCCCTATACAAATATTTTAGACAACATCTTCACAAGTTCCACTGGGTATAAAAATATATAATCTACTAATAGATGAATAGAAGAATACTATTGATACTCGTAGACAGAGTTGGGAAAAGGAACTCCAAATTAATATTTCCTCTAACGAATGGAATAATAGTTGGAATTTTACACTGACAGCATGCAAAGAAGCAAAGAGTAGATTGGTTCAATACAAAATAGCACAGATGGTATTACACTCCAGTGAAGTTGTATGATCAGGGTTTGTTAACAGACTCTAAATGCTGGAGATGCAACTCAGATAAGGGCACTATATCCCATATCCTTTGGCATTGTGATAAACTAACCCCTTTTTGGGAGGACATTTGGATGGCATGTCAGACTATCCTTGGGTGTAATATTCCATACTCACCCAAATTTATAATGCTTGGCATAGATGCAGACCTCACTCATATAGAGTTATGTAAGAAATGATTTTGCGTATTGCTGTGATCTCTGCCAAGAATATAATATTAAAAGATATTGGGGACAATCTAAGCCCCCAACTTCTGTGGAATGGCTTAAAGAGCTCTCCACAAGGGTCAGTTATGAAAGAATGGCCTGCTGCTCTCTGTCTAGATTAGATAAATTTTATGGAATATGAAGCCATTTTCTAAACTCACAATTGTGTAAGTTACCTCACTGAACCGTGCATAGTTTCATTTAATAATTATATTACTAAAATTGTTGAAAGCTAATCATACACCATCCCTATATTTATTAATGATGACACCAATGCTAATTTTTGTCCTTCGTCTCTTTGTTATTGTAGACTATTATTTTATGTTATATCCTTGTTTGTATAAATGGTTAATCTACTGTTATGATTTTTGAAAACTCAATAAAAAGTTAATAGTAAAAAAAATAAATAAATAATATATCCCATTGTTGCAGCCGCACTCACCTGGGGACATACATTTGTGGAACAATCAGCTTGTAACTGTGTATTTGAATAACTAAGCAGCAGTTGCTATCATTAACAAAAGGTGATCACCAGTCGACCCACCGGCACAGCAGTAGGGATACCGCTCACGGCGTCAGTAACCTGGGTTTGGGAACGGACTCAGGTGGCTGGAGGGCTGGCCGGGGGGAAGAAGATTGAGTGCCCAGGGGCCGCTCTCCCCCGGGGGGATGGGTTTCATGTCCTGCTGCTCTACCGTTACCTGGGTGACCACAGGTGGAGGTACAATGAGACAGCATGCAGCAGGGTGGGAGGACATCAGCAGGGAGCCAGAGTGCTTGCACATTGTGACGTGCTCCACCCCTTGGCTTCCCTAGCATGCCAATGTCCAGAGGGATGGTACCAGAAAACAAGAAAAGCCCTGCAATGGATGCTTGGAGACAGGACCCAGCTGCCAGAGAAAATCCATAACCAGGTTCCAGTTGGGGCCTGTGCAGCATACCCGACGCAGACTCATGGACTAGAGGGGACTACTGGAGGGATCCTCCCCCCCGGGGGAGTAAACTGAGGCCAGATGGGGGCAGTGCTACCAGGACCCAAAGGAGATATCTGGGGAGGACCTACGGGGCACACACAGCCTAGGGATCCCTGAGGATAGGGTCCTGAGTGGTGAGTAAGTGGGCATAAATAGAGAATATATATAAAAAAAGGTGATCATCCTCCCATTCCATAATGAACTTCCTGAGATGAGTAACATGGACCTATTTAACTTTCCACTTCAGAGTTTGCTGCATGTACATACCTGGACTGTCTAACTTTCTTGCTGGTTGTCTTTCCCATTTTCATTTTCTGCAGTTCAGAGCTGCTTACCCTCAAGTCAACAAAGAGATGACTCCTCCGCCACCATTTCAAGAGCTGCAAATGCTTAATTGTATATCTCAGCCATGCTTTGCTATGTAATTTTCTGCCTGCAGAGTATCACGGAAGAAAATCACCACTTTCTGCCCCCTGCAAAACATAAACCTAGTACATTATTCAGTTCCTCATGTTCTGGCATTTGCTTCCTATTGTTCTAAAACATGTGGCTTGACTGCCACAACAATCGAACAATATATTTTGGGCATACAGTTTACCATGATGTCCATCCATCCTGATTCTACATACTCTTACTTATCTTCTAGAGGTGTCTGCATGGTTCAATTGGTAGAACATCCACCTCTGAACCAAAAGGTTATGGGTTCTTGCCCCACACTGAGATTGGGCTCATACCTAAATACTGGCACCTGAGTGCAGTACAGCGGGGTGCTGTACTGTTGGGGTGTACTGTCCTTCGGATGAGACATTACACTGAGGTCCCTTTTACCCATCTATCCATCTCCAGTGCTGTCCTGGTGGGTGTCATGGTGGAAGTGTAAGAACCCAAGGCACTTTTGCAAGAGTAGGAGCTTTCCCCAGTGTTCTGGCTAACATTCCCCTTCCCATAAAACCAGTTCATGCCATTGTCCAAGGCTGTGTGTGGGTGATGATGTGTGAAATGGCTACCACTACATGTTCAGTCACTTCACCTACAGTCTAGCATTGCTTGTAAAGTGCTTTGGGATACAATGTGTGTACCTTTGGGGGGGGGGACAGTGCATATTGCTGTTTCTTGACTGTCACATAGTGAAAGCTGGTTGGCATGGCATGCAGCTACCAGTTCATTGATGGGATGCAGATACCAAAAGTGTACAGCATCTTTACGCTGTGCGTATGCATCATAGCACAAGTGCATGTCCTAATCAAAAGAAAACCTGATGAAACAACTCCACTGGCAGTAGGATGATGCCAGCAACCCTGCAGACTCCACATCAACTACAAGTACCCACAGAGGTAACAAGTAGTTGGGTGCACTGGGGATGGCGAATGACAGGCCTGTGGGTCGCTGGCAGAAGGGGGCTGTCAGAGGCAGAGGAGATAAAAACCTACATGGAAAAAAGGAAGCATCTCCTGGTCACTTTATTCTCACTTTGCCAAGATCAAAAACTGACAGAAGCAATAGAGGTGTCCACATATCTTATTTTGCTAGAAATCTAGCTCCATGTGCTATTCAAGTCCTCAACCAACTGTTGTCCATGGACTGTCCAACCATTTTGATTCTACTCATCCTCTCCTGTGTTCTTAACTATTTCATCATGACTACTTCTGGGTTCAAACTCCATGTTGGCACATTACTGTTTCGTCTAGGTCTTATTGCTTCATCTTTTTCTGGCGATTCATCAGGATTGGAGCAGCCACCTCCACTTCCAGAAAGAACATTTCAGCACACATAATCAAGATCACGAGCTGCTGGACCTCATCCTGCTTTGAAGCTTAAATGAGAGAACCAAATTCCAAACTCCGCCAAGCTTATCAGCAGCTTGCTTCATAATCTGTAAAAGGCTAAGCCAGTAACCTTGGTTCCCTAGAGTCTCCCCCACAGGGTTTTTTTCTTCTCCTCCATGTTATTGGTTGTATTCCATGAGTTGGAGGAGGTGGTTTCTGTTACATCACACTTTGTTCTTTTGGCTCTTTTAGGTACCAGTTTCCTTCAGCCTCATGAATCATCTCCTGGAACCTCTACTGAAGGTGGAAATCCAGAGGAAAGAATAAAGCCAGAGTAATTCATCAAAGTAATGTAAAAGCACTTACACAACTGGCAGCCACACATTGAACTGAAAGGTTCACCTGTGGTTCAGTGGGGGCTGCCAGACTCTACCCCCCCCCGCACTATATAAGACACACACACACACGACTGGGTAAAAGCAACCACTAAGAGTGATGTTACTAAAAGCATAATCCCAGGTCTGGAATGTGTTGTTCTACTTACATTATGTTGTTGTTTTGGTTTCAACTTCGTGCTCGTGAAAAGGTGCCAGACTGACAGCACCGTAAACTGATGCCCTCTGTTTCTCCACATGACTGGGTGGCTGAATGCACTCGTTTTGCACCCCAGCGAACCCAAGTTGTGTTATCCCATGATAACACACACCCTGGAGTGCATTATTGCTTAAGTAAAATCTTGACTGGTGTGTTGGCAGCCCAAGGCCACAGGCCGAGGGATTTCATCCACCAGAAGGGATGTTACTACAAAGCATAACCCAAAGCCGGAGAATGTGTTATTCCACTTTTATTATGGCTTTTTAATGACATGTGAACAGGGATGTTTTAAAGGCAGTTTAAGCGACTGCATAGATTTCTGCTTCGTGCAATCCTGTGAAAAGGCTTATGTTATTATATAGGTAGGGGACTGGTCATATGGGGTTTGTCTGATGTTGTTACATTTGCATATTGATCTTTGTGAACAGGAATGGTTAAACTGTGTCATTTGTTACCTGAAATGGTTATACTGTGACTTCTGTGACTTTGAATGGTTAAACACTGACCTTTTTGACCTGGAAAGGTTATTTGGTGACCTGGAATAATTATACTGTGACTGGATTGGTTATACTGATGCTATCAGGGAGTTATTTATGGAATTAAGGAGCACCATGCGACTGGCTCACAATCAATAAGGAGGCAGAACTGTACATAGCACATTTTATAGAAACATAGATATTAACATCAGAAAAAGACCAAAGGTCCATCCAGTCTGCCTGAGTTCCCTATTTAGCCCTGGGGCCTACTGTTCCTCCAGGGTCCTAGACTTCCCCTCCCCCCTCCATTCTCTTTCCCGGTTCTGAACCCTGAGCAACCACTATAGCATTCATTCTGTCCCAGCCATGCTTAAACCCACTAATGGTTTTTGCACCCACCACCTCAGCTAGCAGCCTGATCCATGGCTCCACCACCCTTTCTGTAAAACAGTATTTCCTCATGTCTCTCCTGAACCTTCCTCCTGTTAGCTTCCACTCATAACCATGTGACCGCGAGCTGTTTTTTAAGGTAAATACTTCCCCGCAGTTCACCCTGTAAACTTCCTTCTAAGAATGTGAAGATCTCTATCATATCTCCCCTCTCCCTTTTGGTCTCCAGCGAGTACATGTTCAGTGCCTTGCAACGCTCCTCACAGGAACTGCCCTGTTAGCCCTGAATCATTTTTGTTACCCTGCACTGCCTTCATCCTGTTTCTATCACTCCTGAAGTGAGCACCCAGTAACTGGGAGTAGTACTCAAGCTGTGGCCTCACCAAGGATTATACAGGGGAACCATTACCTCCTTTTTCTGCTGTCAGTACCCCTCCCGATACATCCAAGCATCCTATTTGCCTTGATATCAGCCTTGCTGTATTGACTTGATTGATTTAGAGAGTTGCTGATTATACCTCCAAGGTCTCATTCCTCAGCCATGGCACTAAGTCTCACCCCACCCATCCAGTACTCTGTCCTGGGATTCTTGTTCCCTGGGTGCACTACCTTGAAGTTTTGGCATTGAACTTCAGCTGCCAAACCACTGACCACCCCTCCATCTTTTGCACATCTCTCTGCATTTCCTTTTTTTTCCTCATCGCTATCCACCCTCATACAGAGCTTAGTGTCATCTGCAAAGAGACAATCTACCTTTGATACCCTTACCAATGTCATCGATGAACATGTTGAAGAGAACCAGATCAAGGATAGATCCCTGTGGAATCCCACTCATGACCTCTTTCTCTTCTGATTGAACCCTGTTGACCACTACCCTCTGCTGCCTCCCCTTTAGCCAGTTACCTACCCAGTTTACCATGACCTTACCTGCACCCAGATCCTCCATCTTCTTCAGCATGTGTCTGTGGGGTACTGAGTCGGAAATCTTGCTGAAGTCAAAGTAGAACAAATCCACAGCATGGCACCTATCCAATTCCCTCATCATCCAGTCAAAGAAAACTACCAGGTTAGTCTGACAAGACCTCCATTCCATGAATCCATGCTGCTTACTAGCCTGGAAACCGTTGCTCTCCAAGTAGTCCACAAGATCCTCCTTGACCAGTGACTCCATCAGTTTTCCTACAGTACAGGTAAGACTGAAGGATCTGCAATTCCCTGCTTGTTCCTTGTTGCCCCCCCTCATGGAACGGAACTACATCTGCCACCCTCCAATCCTTCAGAAACACCCCTGTCCATAGACAGCTGTTGAATAGACCTACCAGGGGATCAGCCAGTTTTGCTGCCAATTCCTTGAGTATCCATGAATGCAACCAATCTGGTCCTAGGGTCTTATCTATCTTTAGGACTGCCAGCCATTTCAGGACTATTTCGCTAGTAAAAACTGGCTGCCTCATCTCTAGGATCCCCTTAATTACCACTTTGAATCCATTCTCTGGCAAGGGCCCACCATCCTACCTAGTGAAATCTGAGCAAAGTCCAGAAGGGTAGCATCTTTCAGAAAAAGAGATGTGTAAGAATAAGGGGGCACAATTTAAAGATAGAGGGGGGACGGCTCAGGGGTAATGTGAGGAAATTTTTTTTCACGGAGAGAGTGGTGGACGCATGGAACCGCCTTCCTGGGGAGGTTGTTGGGTCTAAAACAGTGGGGGAATTCAAACATGCATGGGACAGACATAAGGCAAGTGTAGTGGGGGGTTGCAGGAAGTAGGCTGCTGGTTAACTAGAATCTGCAGCTTATCCAGTAGGTAGGGAAATGGGCAGACTGGGTGGGCCAAGTGGTCCTTATCTGCAGTCAAAGTCTATGTTTCTATGTTTCTTCCTTTCTTCACTAATATATCTGAGCTGTTTTTCTCCACCCTTGACCCCCCTACACTACGCAGCTCCGTGTCTGCTTTTGCCTCCCTATTTCTCAACTAGCATTCTTCCCGTTCTTCCTCTCCCTACTTATCTTTACATTTGTAGAAGGTTTTTTTCTTGGCCCTTACTGCTTCCCTGGCCCTTGCCAAGAACCATAGCGGTCTCTTGAACCTGTACATTTTGGTTATCATTCTCATGCATACCTTAGATGCCCCGAGAATGGCCCCCTTAATTTCCCCCATCTCTCTTCCACCCCATCTATGTTGTCCACCACTTCTAATTTATCCCCGACCAGCTCCTTCAGCATATTGAATTTTGCCCTTCTAAAGTCAAGGACTTCAGCTCTCGATTGAGGTTTACAAGAACCAAGAGCCAGGTCGAACCAAATGAAGTTAATATCACTGTTCCCTAATGACTCCCCCTACTCTCACAACTCCTATCTCCTCTAAGTTGGTGAGCACTACATTGAGAATTGTGGTCTGCCCGGGGGGGTTGTTACTTAACTAGCTGTACCAGCAGACAGTCCTGGAATGCATCCAGCAAGGCCTGACTTCGGGTGCTCATGGCCACTGGAACATCCCAATTGATGTCCGACAGATTCAGATCACCCACCATCACAACTTCCCCCTTAGCTATCCCTCTTTAGAATTCTACCCTGAGCTCTCTGTCCCTCTCCTCCCCCCCCGGCCCTGGCAGTCTATAGATCACCCACAAGTGCAGCGTTTTGCCTGAGGCTGCCCTGAGTTGGACCCACAATGGTTATCATGCTATATCATTCATGGTCCTTTACTGCTACATTACTGGCTCTACGATGCCGGTTTGACAACTAAGTTGTCAACCGCCATCAAAGCAATGGATTTATGTCAACCGCAACTTGCAGTCGACATAAATCCGACTGGAAACCCTGGCTGTTTTTTCATCAGGGGGCTTCACTTCCGAAGCCCCCCCCATACGGGGGCACCCCCAGATCTCTAGAATTCTAACTCCAAGTCAGAGTTGGATCAGGGAGGGGGTGCAGGACTGGGAGACAGAGTGCTAGGGTCTCAGGCAGACTATTACAATGAAAACATCGATGTTGTCAGCATCATCGTTTTTGCTGTAATAGTGTCGCCATACAGGGAGCATACCACATTATTCAGGATCACTTACTGCTGCACAAGTTGGGATCCCATACTGCTATATTATTCATGGTCCCTTTTGACTACTTTATTCATAGAAATATAGACAATAATGGCAGAAAGAGAACAAAGGTTCATTTAGTCTGCCTGGGTTTCCTTATCTGCCACGAGACCTGTTGTCCATATGGGGGTTTGTCCTTCTTGGTCCACCCCCTTGCTCCCTGCCCTACTGCTACCAACATGAGCAACCACCAAATGCTTCACTCTGTCCCAGCCATGCTTGAAACCATTTACTGCCTTGGCACCCACCAACTCCACCGGCAGACTTCCACAGGTCCACCATCCATTCCATAAAATAGAACTTCCTCCCATCCCTCTTAAGTTCTGTTAAGTCAGTTTCCATGCATGATCTCAGGTTCTTGACTCTGTACTCCTGCTACATAGTTCCCTGCCATTTACCTTGTGTATTCCCTTCAGGAACTTGAAGATCTCTATAATAACCCCCTCACCAGGCTGGTCTCCAGTGAGTACAGGTACCTGTTCAGTGCCTTGAGACGATCTTCATAAGATCTATCCTGTTGGCCCTGAAATATCTTGTTCACCCTATGTTGCAGCATCTCTAGCCTGTCTCTGTCCTTCCTTAGGTGAGGACTCCAGAACTGAGCAGAGTATCCCAGATGCGGCCTCACCAGTGACCTATATAGAGACAGTAGCACCTCCTTTTTCCTGCTGTCAATATCTCCTTCCAATACACTCCAGCATCCTGTTTGCCTTACTATAGGCCTTGTTACACTGGCTTGATTGTTTGAGGGAATCACTAATGTCAACTCACAAGGTCCCTTTCTGCAATAGTGGTCTCCCATCCAGTGCTCTGTCCTGTTTTTTTTTTTTTTCACTAGGTGTATAGCCTTGCATTTTGTGCTGTTGAATTTCAACTACAAAACCTTAGACTACCTCTCCAGCCTTTGTAGATCCCTCTGCATCTCCTTGATCCCTTTATTATTTATTTATTTATTTTTATTTAAACTTTTGTTAACCAGGTGAATGTAATGAGCCAAGGCCCATTTTCGTACATGACTCAGAGCTTGTTTAAATAGCCAAAAGATGTTACAATAAATATCAGATCATACAAATAAGACAAACATCAGTACAAATTATACCAAACATATCATATACAATAATATATCATAAGCTGTTGTTTAAAAGTGTTATGACTAACACATTTGTGCAAATGATTAGGTAAGAAATTCCAATTTCTGGCAGCATATACTGATATAGCATGTTCACCCATATTGCTTGAAACTCTCGGGGACCACTAAAAAGATAGTACTGTTAGACTTTAAGGATCTGACTTCTTTTTTTTGTTCAAATAATTTAAAAAGGGGAGAGTCAGTTTTTAAATGTAGTGTCCTATCAATTAAACAATTCAAGTTATGTTCAGAACTAAGCTTAGGTGGCAGCCAACCCAGTAATTCATATAAAGCACAAACCTACAAATTGCATTAAAAGTAGTATTTAACAAGGATGAGTCTGATTTGATAAATTTCGTGAACAAAAAGGAGTTGTAATTCAAAACTGGCAATTTTGCCAAGAGCAATCCTGGCAGGCAGGGTCAGCAAATTCTGTAACTTAAACAGAGCACCAAGTTTGTTGTTGGCCTGTCAACAGATTAAGTTTTATGTGTAATGTGAAAGTTAAGTTAAATGTTGCAGCATTGGATTAATGTTAATATTGTTTTAATTATTTATTGATTTTATTATGTTATGTACAGGCACCTTGGTTTTGGAAAGGCACCTTTTATAAATAAAGTTTGATTTGATTTGAAGTTCGGATCCAAGGTTATTCTTAAATATCTAAAACAATTGACTTGTTCTACTTGATCCCCTGAATTATTTAGAATTTTCTAAGTGGGTCTTTCTGCAATTTTTGGTCTAGAACCAAAAACCATGCATTTTGTCTTCTTACCATTAAGTAAAAGTCTAGATACCATACTCAAAGTCCTGTTTAAGTTGTCCACTGAGGAAGAGCTGTCATACAAAATAATATCGTCTGCATACATTAAAGTGTGCGTGTTCGTAAGTACTGATGGTAAAATGTCTATAAACAATGTGAACAGCAATGGCGCTATTATCGAGCCCTGAGGAACACCCTGTTCCATCAGAGCAACGTGGGACAGAACTCCCCCATTGCTTACCCTCAGTGGACATTGGGATAAATAACTCTAAACCAGTTCTAAAGAGGAATCCGCCAGTCCGATGCTCCCCAGTTTCCTGAGCAGCAACTGGTGTTCAACCAGATCAAAGGCCTTTGACAGGTCCACGAATACTGCACCAGTGAGCATGTTTTTATCCATTGCCCTGCTGATGCAGTCCATGAACACTGCCAAGGCCATGCCAGTACCGTGATTTTTTTGGAAACCATGCTGCTCAGGAGACCGGAGACTACCAGAATCCAAATATTCTCTCAGTTGGGCATTGCCTATTTTTTCAAACAACTTCCCCAAGGTAGGCAAAATTGATATTGGGTGATAATTGTCCATTATATCCCGTTGCCCACCTTTGTAGATTGGTATGATTGTGGTTTGCTTCCATTGGGAAGGAAACTGACCAGTGATTAAGGATAAATTAAAAGTCTTGGTCAGGGGAACATAAATGTACCCGGCAACTAGTTTTAGAAACTGTTGCTCGAGGCCATCTCCACCAGAATTCTTTATATGGCAATGCAGTTTAACAATTTCAGAACCTACCTAGGTTTGACTAAATGAAAATAAAATGAAGGTCTCAATAGGTTACTAGTTGAATCATTACTAGAAATAGTATCTTTTGGAATTTGACTAAATCTCTGTGTATATTCTGAATAGTCAATAAACTTATTTAGGAACACCTCACTTATCTTTACAGGATTATTTTATGACAGTGCCATTAATGAGTAAATGGGTGGGAAATGAACTCATATCAGGATCAGTTAAGAACCTGATTGCAGTCCAAAACCTTCTAGGGTTGTGTAAGTGATATTCTGACTTACATTTTCTCATTTTTAATTTACAATGATTTCTTAGGTGGTGATATTCAAGTAACTCTTAAATAAGTTCCAGGCTTTATCTCGCTGTTTTAGCAATACAATCAATTTAGTAGTGATCCATTTATTTTTAGTCCCCCTGACCCTTCTAGTTACCCTAGGGAAGTACTTATCCTGCAATTCAAGCAAGGTTACATTAAATAATCAACAGCTCCATCTATTGTAGGGAGAGCGTCAAGATAACTCCAGTCGGCTTGCACTAGATCTTCCCTCAGGTCAGTCCCCAACACATTACCAAATTTTCTAAAGGATATAACCCTGGGTGGCGGTTTAATAGTCTTGGATTTCCAGACACAGTAAGTTGCTAAACGGTCACTCACTGTGTCTGGAAATACTCCCTAACACTTTATACTGCTCAACTGATTTGTAAGGATCCAATCCAAGATTGTGTATCGATCGCTTAACAAATTCATACAAGCAAAGATGTTCATAATCTGAACAAGGCCTATGTCAGACGCTAAAGATTTCAGATCAGGTTCCAATTCAAGTTAAGATCCACCATTACTAATAAATCCCCCCTGGGCTGGAGCAAATCAATAATTCCCAGTAACTCATTTAAACCATTTAGGCCCGCTCTGGGTGGATTGTACTGTATATGATACTAACCCTTATTTTATGAGATTTACCAAGTACCAACTCTAATATTAAATACTTCAGGCCAGAAATAGAATTATAGTTCACTTTTAATTCGTTTAAATCTAGGTGTTCCTTGTAATACACTAAAATCCCCCCATCTTTTTGTTTGCCTGGGCAATCTTTTCTATATATTTTATAACCATCCAGGATACATTGATTGTCCATGACCATCGGCTTTAACCATGATTCGGTGAAACCCACGATGTCAGGGTCATTCAAATGCATCCAAGCCTCAAGTTCAGATTTCTTCTATGAGAAACGACGTACATTTAAATGGATAAATCTTAATCCCTTAGTCTTCCAATATATTTTATGTGCATTATCTACTTGAGCCTGGGGGCCTGGATTAACCTCAATGTCCCTGGCCAAGATTAATAATAACCAAGTAAATGTGAACAGTGTCCTCTCTGAATCAAAATGTTCGAATTCTAAATACAACCCCAATTCATAACTACTTTTTTTGACAAGCATCCAAGAAGTTTTATATTGCACAGTAAACTGTGAGTAGAATTAGGCAATAAATTAGAACATGTGAATTCAGTTGATGGATCACCAGGGGAGACTAAACAATCCTGGTGACTCAGCAAGCGAGAAACACATTGATCCATCAAAATGAGGCCCATTAAAAAGAAAAAAACTAAAATAGTACTACCCTCCATTCTATCTTAAAATAAAATCACTGAGATACTGCTGTAAGTCAGAGTTGTAAGGTAGGCCAAGGCTTTAAACATATACAGGAAGAGGCTGAATTAACAAATGTGCTGGTTTACAACACAAAACAAAAAGCTTACTTAAGAATTATAATTTTATCCTTACCCTAAGCACCCGGGAACTCTCTCGGGCTAACCCCACTCGCCACCGCTGCTGTACCACCCACCTGAAGCATGCCCCCCCCGGGAAACCGGAGACAGACGCCCCCACCTACCTCAGATCAATGGACCGCCCAGGGACCGCCTCCACTCCTGGTGCCCTATCTAGAATCAAATGCATCAGCCACAAGGTGAGGCGGAGGGTCAGGAGAGCCAGAGAGATGAGCCCGGTATTGAGTGTGTGGCAGTAAGGCACTGGAGGCAGCCGTCACCTATCCCAAGGGCCATGGATTTTCTTCATGTGTAAGTTTCCCCCAGAGCACAGATGTGCAATGACGTCTGCGCAGGCATGCTGCTGACTTCCATCGCTGCTCCACCCCCTGTACAGCGTCAGCACCTGTAGTGTCCCCGATCTCCACAGGAGGTTACTAAAATGCTGAGCCAAACCCAAAACCCTCCCCAGGAGAGGAGAGTAGACCAACAGATGCACAATCTTATCCTTCCCCTGCCGACCCCCAGCAGACCAAGTCCGTTCCTGAACCCGGGTCGCTGGCGTGGTGCAATGTGTGGTGTCCGCGCTTCATCCCGCAGCACCACCTGGTCAGCTTGGTCCCCTTTTTTGTCAGGTGAAGACCATTACCTTTGAAGAGCCACCTGTCCCAGAAGTCCCCACCCCCCGGTTCCCCTCAAAGGGCTACCCTTTCTCATGACACCATCCCTTTAACCACTCATTTAACTCCTATATTGCTTCCCTCCATACTCTATCTTTCCCTCTCTCCCATTTCACACAGAAAGGACTTCAGAAAAGGCCAGGGAGGCCAACTGTGTCTGCAATCTGTCCCCCAGCCTCTGAACATTCCACTTCAGTTACTCCACAGGCTGGCTCACTTAATCGTTGGCACCCAAATATAATACCACCCCTAGCTCCCACTCCCTCTCCACTCTCCTCCCTATTCTGTCTTTGACCCAGATTGCTGTTTGTGCCAGGATTATATAAGATCCTACCCCATTTGTTGTGCATAGAGAGCTAAAAGCAGGGATCTATTCTGTCCTCTCCTATTCTGTCATTGACTGTCTCTTGTCTGTCTGATTGCATGTAACCCTCCTTGTCCTCCACTTTGTGTCTAGGGGTCCCAGTGTTACAGCGGGGCACAGACCTGAAACCTTCCTGGCACTTTCACAATGTTTGGAAAATAAAAGGCTTTACCTGGCAACGGATGTTCAGAGAAGCAAGGTCTTTTCTTGACTCACTAGCTGGATTTTAAGTACCAAGGCATCTGCTTTTCCATGGAGACTGGAGGAAGGGACTAATTGCAACATTTACTTAAAGACGAGCAAGATAAAATTTGTGCAGAAGATACATTCATTAGCCACACAACTCAAGCATAATCACAGAAAACCTAAAAACCTTTATTTTTTGGGATGTGAAAATGATAGCGTCCAAAGAGAATAAATTAACTGGAGCATGAAGCTGAGAGATTTGGCATGAAACAAACTAATTTTTCAAGGGCACTGGATAACAGCAACAGCTACAAAGTTTTTAATGGCCTAAGCATAGACCACACTGGCTCCACATTATCATCCCTTGGGCAGAGATTTTTAGCTAACTGCCAATTCCTACTTTCCCATATAAAGTCCTTCCTTTGGGAGTGTCTTACTCCTCCCTGCCAGCCGGGCCTGAAATGGACCCCAGTGCGATGCAGCCAAAACTTTTGCCTGAACCTGTACTGAGCCAACCGGTGTTAAAATCCACCACAGCCTTCCAAGCCAGAAAGAGAGACTGCCCAGAACCTGATGATGGCTCCCACCTTCCACAAATTCTGGTTCCCAGGACCGTGCCCCTTAACGATTCTAATGGGACTACCCCAGACACAGGCACGGTAGGCCCTATGGCGAATCCCAGGATGCAGCCCTCTTTCTTCTGACTTTCCTTCCAGACAGAGTGCTACCCAGGTGAAGACTTCCAGACCTGCCACCTCTGAAGGAGCCTGCTGTGGTACTGTCACCACTGCAACAGCCCCACTGTCCAGATGCCCCTTCCATTTTTCTGGTTACCGAGACCACTTACATTCCGAAGACGTGTTCCAGCCTTTCCACCACCTTGTTCCTCCTCCAATTATTGATGGCATCTACAGGTGAACCCTGGCTCCCACGGCCACCAAACTCCTATAGCTCTCCCTTGGAAAACCTCCCTGTATTGCACTGATGCTGCCAGACAACACCTGATGGGCTGGAGAGGACATTTGTCCCCTCCCAGGACACACTACTCTACTCAATACCACCATCTCCCCACCTCTATCTACCACCCCAGAAAATAGGGCTTAAATACTAGTGAAACTCTGCCCTCTGATGGCAATAAGAAGGAATCACCTCCTAGCTGACTAAAAATAGGGGTCTTTACAGGGGGGAGGCCCTAAACACACGAGGATAGTAAGTCCACTCCAGAAGGGGCGCTTACATGCGCTATCAAATTTTCCTTGTGGAACCTCAGAACTGGCCACTCCGATGGTCCCAAAGTTTCTCTCTGTTATCTCCCTTCCTTTACTTGCTGCTTCTGTTCTCTTTCTTTCTTTCTTTCTTTCTTTCTTTCTTTCTTTCTTTCTTTCTTTCTTTCTTTCTTTCTTTCTCCTTGCTTCTCTGCAGTTAAGACATATATGTGAATTGTTATGTAGAACTGAGATCTCTTGGTTAGCAAATGTATCTAGTTATATTGTTGACATGAACTGCAGAAAGCTTTTTCAGGTTTGTTAGAAAAGATAGCAAGCTGGAACACAAGGAGTTGATCTTGAGAAACTTTTGGACCTTCTGTAATCTTGTTTGCAGAGCTTTTTTTGGTAGACTTGTAGTCATGTGACCACAACAGGCTACAAAGAAAAGCCAGATAGAATGGGTGGGGGTGGGAATCAGTTGGGGCCAGGCTGGCTGGTGGGGAGATACTGTATTGGGTGGTGGCCGAGGAGAGGTGGCCACACCGCACCATGGTGCTTCAGCACCCATTCAGGGCAGCAGCACTTCTGGAGTTGGGGCCAGGCCGGTGGGTGGCTCTCGTGGCTGGTGGGGAGATCCTGTAGTGGGCAGTAATTGAGGAGAGGTGGCCGCACCACGCTGCAGAGCTTCATCACCCGTTCAGGGCAGCAGCACTTCTAGAGATGGGGCCTGGCCAGTGGGTGGCACTCATGGTTGGTGAGGAGACCCTGTAGCTGGCAGCAGCTGAGAAGAGGTGGTCGCACCATGCCATGGAGCTTCAGCACCCATTCAGGGCAGCAGCACTTCTGGTGTTGGGGTCGGGCCAGTGGGTGCCTCTTGTGGCCGGTGGGGGGATCCTACAGTGAGCAGTGGCCAAGGAGAGATGGCTGCACTGTGCCACGGATCTTCAGCACCCATTCAGGGAAGCAACATTTCTGGAGTTGAGACCAAGCCAGCGGGTGGCTCTCATGGCAGACAGGGAGATCCTGCAAGAGACGGTGACTGAGGAGAGGTGGTTGCACTGCACTGTGGAGTGCCAGCACTCATTCAGGGCATAAGCACTTCTGGAGTTGGGGCTAGGCCAGTGGGTGGCTCTTGTGGCCAGTTGGGAGATCCTGTAGTGAGCGGCAGCAACAAGAGAGGTGACCACACCGTGCCAAAGAGCATAGGCACCCATTCAGGGCAGCAGCACTTCTGGAGTTGGGGCCGGGTCAGTGGGTGGCTCTCATGGCCAGAGGGGAGATCTTGTAGTGGGCGGCATCCAAGGAGAGGAGGTGGCACCACAGTGCTTCAGCACCCATTCAGGGCAGCAGCACTTCTGGAGCTGGGGCTGGGCCAGTGGGTGGCTCTTGTGGCTGGCGAGGAGATTCTGTAGCAGGTGGTAGCCGAGAAGAGGTGGCTGCACCACACCGTGGAGCTTCAGCACCCATTCAGGGCAGCAGCACTTCTGGAGTTGGAGCTGGGCCAGTGGGTAGCTCTTGTGGCTGGTGAGGAGATCCCATAGTGGGCAGCAACTGAGGAGAGGTGGCCACAGTGCACCATGGTGCTTCAGCACCCATTCAGGGTAGCAGCACTTCTGGAGTTGGGGCCAGGCCAGTGGGTGGCTCTTGTGGCCTGAGGGGAGATCCTGTAGTGGGCGGCATCCAAGGAGAGGTGGCTACACTGCACCACAGAGCTTTAGCACCCATTCAGGGCAGCAACACTTCTGGAGTTGGGGCCAGGCAGGTGGGTGGCTTTCATGGCTGGTGGGGAGATTCTGTAGTGGGCAGCAGCCAAGGAGAGGTGGATGCACCACACCACAGAGCTTCAGCACCCATTCAGAGCAGAAGCACTTCTGGAGTTGGAGCCAGGTTGGCAGGTGGCTCTCGTGGCCAATGGGAAGATTCTGTAGTGAGCGGTAGCCAAGGAGGGGTGGCTGCACCACGCCATAGAGCTTCAACACCCGTCCAGGGCAGCAGCACTTTTGGAGTTAGGGCCAGGCTGGAGGGTGGCTCTCATGGCCAGCGGGGAGATCCTGTAGCAGACAGAAGCCAAGGAGAGGTGGCCGAACCACACCATGGAGCTTCAGTGACTGTTCAGGGCAGCACTTCTGGAGTTGGGGCTGGGCCGGTGGGTGGCTCTTGTGGCCAGCGGGGAGATCCTGTAGCAGACAGTAGCCGAAGAAAGGTGGCCGCACCATGCTGTGGAGCTTCAGCACCCATTCAGGGCAGCAGCATTTCTGAAATTGGTGCTGGGCTGGTGAGTGGCTCTCATGGCTGGCGGGAAGATCCTGTAGCGGGCGGTGGCCAAAGAGAGGTGGCTGCACCATGCCGCTGAGCTTCAATGCCCATTCAGGGCAGCAGCACTTCTAGAGTTGGAGCTAGGCCAGCAGGTGGCTCTCATGGCCTGCAGGGAGATCCTGTAGTGGGCAGTGGCTGAGGAGAGGTAGCCGCACCATGCTGCGGGGAACTTCAGCGTCCATTCAGGGCAGCAGCACTTCTGGAGTTGGGGCCAGGCCAGTGGGTGGGTCTCGTGACCAGCAGGGAGATCCTGTAGCAGGTGGCAGCTGACAAGAGGTGGCTGACCATGCCGCAAAGCTTCAGCACCCATTCAGGGCAGCAGCACATCCGGAGTTGAGGCCGGGCCAGTGGGTGACTCTCATGGCAGGTGGAGAGATCCTGTAGTGGGAAGCAGCAGAAGAGAGGTGGCTGCACCACACCTCGGAGCTTCTGCACCAGTTCAGGGCAGCAGCACTCCTGGAGTTGGGGACAGGCCGGCAGGTGGCTCTCATGGCCAGAGGGGAGATACTGTAGTGGGCAGCAGTCGAGAAGCTTTAGTGCCTGTTCAGGGCAGCAGCACTTCTGGAGTTGGGCCAGGCTGGCAGGTGGCTCTCATGGCCGGCGGGGAGATCCTGTAGTGGGCAGCAGCCGAGGAGAGGCAGTTGCACTGCACCACAGAGCTTCAGTGCCTGTTCAGGGTAGCAGCACTTCTGAAGTTGGGGCCAGGCTGGTGGGTGGCTCTCATGGCTGGCAGGGAGACCCAGTAGTGGGCAGTGGCCAAGAAGAAGTGGGTACACTGTGCCACAGAGCTTCAGCACCTGTTCAGAGCAGCAGCACTATTTAGGTGTACTTACTGCTGGAGTAACCTATTCATGGGTCTCTTACAGCTATATTATTCATGGCCTCTTCATGTTACCTTATCCATGATTTCCATACCAAGGACATCCATAAAGGGGGCCATTCCTACATCGAACAAGAGTTCTACTTAACAATCTGTTCCATTTTCATAACAATCTCAGCGGCAGGGCTTTTTTTTTTTTTTTGAAGTGTCAGTGTTTAATTTCTTTTCCAAGCTGAAATATAACAACTTTGCAAAACACATTTACAGCCATTCTGGATTTCAAATAATTAAATATTTGAGGCATTCAATAACAAAATGAGCTTATGTCACTGTCCAGCACAGTACACAGCTCTTCATAGAATCATAGACTCACAGAAGCTTGATGGCAGAAAAGGACCACACTGGCCCATCTAGTCTGCTCTATTTCCCCCACTACACCTCCCTCCTGCTAGCCCCCACCCTTCCCCCATTACTCAGCCCCATATGCCTGTCCCATGCTCTATTGAATCCTTCCACCGAATCAGCCCTCACCACTTCTTCTGGTAGTCTGTTCCAGGGCTCTACCACCCTTTCCGTCAAGAATTGCCCTCTCACATTGCCCTTGTATCTTTTTCCCTGCAGTTTGAGGCTGTGCCCTCTAGTTCTGGCCCCCTCCTTCTTCTTAAGTAAACACCCTTCCCCTACTTTGTTGTGCCTCTTCACATATTTAAAGTTTCAGTCATGTCTCCCCTTTCCCTCCTAGTCTCTAGTGTGTACAGATCCAGCTCCTTACACCTCTGCTCGTATGTTTTCCCCTGCATACCCAGCACCATCTTGGTTGCACATCTGTGAACCCTTTCTATCCCATTTACATCCTTGCGGAGGTGTGGTCTCCAGAACTGGACCCCATGCTCCAGATGCAGTCTCACCATGAATTTTAGAGAGGCATTATTACCTCCCTCCTTCTTCTAGTAATGCCCCTGCCGATGCATGCCAGCATTCCATTGAACTGTCCCACCACCTTGCTGCATTGGCTTCCTACCTTAAGGTTTGATGAGACTATGATCCCCAGATCCCTCTCCTGTTCTGTTACTTTGATTGCCTCCCCTCCTAGGGTGTATCCTGCTTGTGTGTTTCTACTCCCTGTATGCAACATAGCGCACTTTTTGCCATTAGATTTTAGCTGCCACATCTCTGACCACTACTTTAGCATCCTCAGGTCCTGCCTCATGTCCTGTACCCCTCTGGAGTATCCACCCTATTGCAGATCTTTGTATCATCAGTGAATAGGCTCACCCTGCCCCTCAGACCCTCCTCAATATTGCTGATGTAAATGTTAAAAAGAAGTGGACCCAAAACTAACTGCTGTGGCACTCCACTCTTCACCCTTGCCATCCTGGAGTACAACCCATTTAGCACCACCCTCTGAGTTCTTCCTGCTAGCCAGGACTCCACCCAGCGGCAATTGAAACAGGCATTAGGAAATTATTTCTGAGCACCTGTTTCAATTGCTGCTGGTAATACACTCAGTTGGCGGCTGGTCGTGGAGGTGAGAGGTGGGCTGTGCCAGTCGCCGCCTGGGAAAGGGTGGGGGTGCTGGGTGGGCTGGCAGGGCTGGGTGGGGGTGGGGGCCACTAGACTACCAGGTATTGCTAAATTGAAATTTATTTTATTATGATGGGAGGGAGGACTGCTAGACTACCAGGGATAGCAATATTAATTATCATGAACTACAGACCGGGGGTGGGGCACTAGACTACCAGGGATATAATAAAAAAATATACATAAAGACACATGGGGGCTACTAGACTACCACCGATCAAAAATAAAAGATATTTATATGATACTCATTGGGAGGGGGCCACTAGACTACCAGGGATAATAAGAAGTATTGTTTTTAATTCAGATGGGGCAGAGTGAAGCCCCCTGAGCAAAACCCACACTTATTTAACTTAATAGGGCACCCCTGGGCTACAATACACTATTTTTAGATCTGGCCATCTCACCTCTCGCTCTTTATTTGCAAGCGAGCACTTTCTTTGACCACCAGCATGCAAATTCTTGGACCGCGAGATTCTTTGATCGCAATTGTGCATCGCGAGCGAGGGACGAGATGGGCAGATAAAAAAATTAATTTTCTTAGGTCAAGGGTGTCCTAGGAAGACAAATGAGGGTGGGTTTTACTCAGGTGGCTTCATTCTGATGAACCATGGTGGTGGTTTACCGCAATTGTGTAAATTTTGTTAATTTCACTAGTTTTTATTCTTTGGTTGTGACCATGCAAATTCTTTGATCGCGAGATTCTTTGATTGCGATCGTGTATCGTGAGGGTAGGACGAGATGGCCAGATTGAAAAATCAATTTTCTCAGCCCAGGGGTGTGTTAGGAAGTCAAATAAGGGTGGGTTTTGCTCACGGGGCTTCACTCTGTCGAACCATGGCGGTGGTTTACCGCAATTCTTTCAATTTTGTAAATTATAAAAGTTTTTATTCTTTGTTCGTGAGCCTGCAAATTCTTTGATCGTGAGCCTGCAAATTCTTTGATCATGAGAGTCTTTGATCGTGAGGACAGGACAAGATGGCCAGATTTTTTATAATTTAATAGACAGGGACATTTTACCAAACTTTATTAAGATTTAATATCTCGGAAATAGTTTGGTCTTTTTACTTGAAATTTGGAGGGTGTTTATGGCATGTCCTGTGGATATGAAGTATGGTGTTTACGTGTCAGACAAAATGTATTTTGCGGAGATATTGCGTGACGCACTTTACATGTTGTGGACAGTGTTTTGCTTGTGGTGGAAGCTTGAAATTGATAGGATACCTAGCCTTAGTGTCATGGATGTAGTTTTCAGTCATTGTATGTGTTAAATGTCAACAGATGCGGAACTGTGCCAGTCTGATGAATGAAAATCTCATACGTTAAAATGTTACATCCCGGACACGGTTTGGTCTTTTCACTTGAAATTTGGAGGGTGTTGACAGCATGTCATGTGGATGAAAATTACAGCGTTTCCATGTCGGAAAATATATTTTTGGTGCAGATATGGTGTGGTTCAGTTTACGTTCTGCAGAAAGCGTTTTGCTTGTGGTGGTGGCTTGAAATTGATAGGATACCTAGTCTTAGTGTTATGGATGTAGTTTTCAGTCGTTGTGTGTGTTAAATGTCAACAGGTGCGGAACTGTGCCACACTGACAAATGAAAATTTCAAATTTTGATATGTCATATCTTGGACACAGTTTGGTCTTTTTACTTGAAATTTGGAGGGTGTTGACGGCATGTCCTGTAGATGCTAATATAGGTGTTTACATGTTGGACAATATATTTTGTGCGGACATATTGTGTGGTACAGTTTTCATTTTGTGGGCAGCGTTTTCTATTGTTCTACTAGATTAACATTTGTTTGGTGGCTGGCCTTGCTGTTGTGAATGTACTTTTTAGTCATTGGGTGTGTAATGTGGCCTGATACTTACAAGTTGGTGGGAGCACAGGGCCCGTTTCTATTCTTTCTTAAAAAGCAAGGAAATTCTATGGAAAAAACTTAATTAATGCATCAGTTAGGGTTCTTCTACAGTGAAAAAAATGAGGAAATTCTATTTTAGGGTTCACACCCCTTGCACCCCCACCCAAGTCCGCCCCACCAACAGGCATCGGGGTGTGCATTGGGGTCCTTGGCCCTAACTCTCACCCCATTCTCCTACACTGCACCACCTCAGCTTGTTTACACATGGGATGGGGTGAGAGTTAGGCCTAAGGACCCCAACGCACACCCCGATGCCTGTTGGTGGGGGGCTGGGGGGCAAGGGTGGGAACCCTAAAATCAATTTCTCATTTTTTTTTTCTGTAGAAGAACCTAACTGATGCATTAACAAAGTTTTTGCATAGAATATATATATATATATATATATATATATATATATATATATATATATATAATATATATCATGATATATGCTGCTGACCAGGAAATATATCTATAAGTAAAAAAAGAAAACAACAAAAAATATACACACACACACACACACACACAGTATATATTTTTCCTTTTTTCACTTATAGATTTGTCAGCAGCATATATCTAACTACTATATATATATATATATAGATAGATACATGCATACATACATACCCCCATCATGCAAAGCATCATGGGATGTATATGCAAATCACCACAAATTTTATGCTGGTTCAGCTTTAAGCAGGAATGCATGGTGCCGAAAGACCTCTCACGCAGTCTGCAAAGTGTGCTAACAGAAAACACAGACACGTGTTTTGCCCTACCAAGACTCATCAACGTGCCTCGTCTGTATGACACCCCAGTGGAATGAACCAGCTACCCTAAGTTGGTCTATCTCTATAAGGTTATTTGTTTTTTATATATATATATATATATATACACACACACACATTTTTTTACTTATAGATTTGTCTCCTGGTCAGCAACTCATCTACAAGGATATGCTGTTTGAAGGGAGGTACCCTGATACGGTCAAGTGGTCCCCACCCCTGACATCTTATAGATGGCTACTGGGTTTTTCTCCTCATGTTTCTTTCCATCTCCCCTGGTGGGGGCAATGCCTCTGTCAACCTTGCACACATCACTGCTTCCTTTGTGGCAGGAGCAAGCTCTTTGTCCCAATAGCAGGGGGTCACTGTGTTGGCAGAACCTGCAATCAGTGCCAGCCCCCTGGCGCAGCAGTAGGGTGTTCACCTGTAAAGCCGATAACTCGGGTTCAGGAAGAGACCTGAGGAGTCAGAAGGCCGGTCAGGGGAGGAGGAGGACTGAGCATCCCAGAAGTTGCTCTCATCCTCCTCCTCCAGGGGGAGGGTGGGTGAGCGATTGACGCTTGGCCAACCCTTAGCACAGGCCAGCGGGAGCAGCGACTGGAGCTCTACTGTTGAGGAGGCATGCCACACATTAGCACTTCGGCCCTCCATGTCATTTCATGCCATGCCTCCCAGGGGTCTAAAGCATGAAAAATGCTGGCCTCCTCAATGACACCCCACTTTCTGGGCCTACTGCACCCACCATAACACTCGGTGGTGACAGAGTTCAGTCCTTCATTGGGAATGGTCCAACCCTGCAGCCTCACCCTGGGGGGTAAGCCAGGGCTGACCAGTGGTAGTAGAGAGACCTGCTGGAAACTGATTCCAGTCTCCTTCAGGGGCACGCCTACTCAGCTGCCCCACCCTGGGGGGCAAGCCAGGGAGGATCGCCATTTGGGTAAGTCCCAGTGGTGAGTGTGGACTGGGGGAGTGGGGCTGAGCTACCAGGAGCTCCAGGCAAAAAAAAAAAAATAGAAACTGCAACCAACCCTTCCAAAGCCAAAATGTACTGTCAAACAGCAGCTCTCTTCCTGGCCTCTCTCTCAATGCAATGCCTTGTGTTCATTCTCAAACTTGGGTTGTCTGCAATGAAGTACAATACGCTGCTGTCAGGTTATCAGGGTGGTCTATTTATTTTACATGTCTTGAATCTTTTGAGTATTAAGCTCACGTAGACAGGGAGAGCATCCCCAATATATTTTATTCTTGTCTTATGTTCTGTTTTAGTTTTTGTGCAAGCGATATTGTTTTTTCCCCAAACTTTCCAGCTGTCTCTTTTTTGAATCCCCTTTAATACCTCCTCATCCAACCCTAACTGCACCCAATGGAAAGAAAAGAAAGAGAGAGAAGGTGAAAAAGAAAAAAAAGGAAGAGAGGAAAGGAAAAGAGAGTTGTCCTGCCCCACCCTAGGTGCTGAATAAGAAAAATGAACCAATACCATTACCAGCACCCAACCTCCCATTAACCCTCAAGTGGATTAATAGGTACACAAGTGGTTAACTTTTTTTATGTTGTCTTGCACATGTGCAAGTAACATTTTGTGGCAGTAGGAGATTAATAGGAGAAATGCAGAGGTGTGTCAGTTTTGGCGAATGCAGGGCACGCTTTAGAAGGTGCGTCTGTCATTTGCCAATTAGCAAGCATGCTAGCAGTGACACAAGTGTTTTGCAGTGCCACCAACTTGAAATGATTCACCATTGCAATCAGAGCCAAGCTTGTCATGCAGCAGCACCAATGACACACCTCCGCCACGTGCCTTGCCTGGTGTAACATTTCAATAAACATGGCGGCGGCTCCGCCGTCCACCTCTTGCAATCCCTAGAAAGCCAACTTCAGTGGTGCCCAATCCCCCTGTCAGCATGTGTAACCCCCCCCAAGACTGTGTGGTACACTGGGAGCCCACCCCATGTGTGCCGCCCTGTGTTCGGAAGCCGACCATGTTGGCATTTTCCTGCCCCTACCCACCCATTGTGAGCCACACTGGGAGCCCACCCAGCGTGGCAAACATCACACCACCAAAGTCATGGGGCACACTGGGAGCCCACCCCAGTGTCCCCAGCATTGTTTCATATACCTGTAAAGAAAGAAAATGGTCCGTGCTGTTTTTTTGTTTTTTGGAACCTAAAACAAAGAAAAAGGTCCCACGTGCTGTTGGCGGGCCCCATCCCCAACCCGCACCCACCCTCTGTGCACCCACATCCCTATCCCCCTCACCCATACTTATCTCTGGAGGTCCAGCATCACGCTCTTTGGTGGAGTGGGAACACGTCTGTACTCTTCAAAGCCAACTGCGAACTGAAGAAATGCTGATAAGCTGAATAATGGCATCAATGGGGGAAGCTTCAACTTAGGTGGATATCTCGGCCATTTCTTTACTTTCGACTCCAAATTTTCAAAATGGGGTTCTTGGGACCCCACCTCATGAAATCAGTCACTGTCATTTCGTTATTCGGCTCCAAAAGATGATTTCGCAGTCACTGCATGGAATCACCTTTCAGGATGGATTAACAAAATGACAGCACCTCTGTTCATGAGCAGAGGTCCCAAAAAGTCTATGTTGCAAATTTGGTGAAAAAATTCCCAAAACTGACTGTGTTACTAGCGTGTTTTACGTAGTTTCACGCATGTTCGTAACTTCGAGAATTTTTTATATTTTTACTCCAGATTTTCAACATTGCCATTTTTTTCACACCTCCTTATGAACAGTACAGCTGTCATTTTTCATATCCTGCCTGAAATGTGTTTTCACATATCTGGCGCACAATGGTGCAGTCGCTATGAGAACTCAATGTTCGGGACAGATTGAGAAAATCACAGTGACACTGTTCATCAGCGGAGGTCCCAAACTGCATATGATGAAAATCTGGTCAACAAAATCCCAAAAATAATTGTGTTACGGGCGTCTGTTGCCCAGTTTCTACACACACTCGTGACTTCATCGATTTTCCATATTTTCACTCCAGATTTTCAACATTACCATTTTTTTACACCTCCTCATGAACAGTACAGCTGTAATTTTTTCACATCCTGCCTGACATGTGTTTTCGCACCTGTGGCGCCAAATGACGGAGTCGCTGTGCAAAATCACCTTTCGGCTAACAAACTGATAGTGCCACTGTTCATGAGGTGGGGTCACAAAAAGCCCATGTTGAAAATTTGGAGTGAAAATAACCAACAAACACCTGGAGCATTAGGGTTTCCAACTGTAACACCCTACCCTGTAGAGACTGACAGGCATCATGGATATGACTTGAGATTTTCGGCTGTCATGCTCATGCCATTCCATCCCAAGCCTGCAGTCACTGACAGACATCGAGGTGTGCCTTGGACTCTTCTGCCTCAAAGTTTACCCCATTCTCCTATACTGCACCCATCTCAGCGTATTTCCTTATGGAATGGGGTGAGCGTAAGGCCGAAGAACCTGAGGCACACCACGACACTTGTCAGTGTCTGCAGGGTAGGGGGAGGTGAAATGGCATGCGTGTTATGGCCGACGACCCAAAGGCACACCCAAGTGCCTGACGGTCTCTGCAGGGTGGGGGTGGGGGTGGGGTTGGTGTCAGTTCAATACTTCACTGCCATTCTTATTATGCATCTCTCTCTAACTTCTGCACTACCAATGCCAATGTCAGCAAGACACCATTTGACACTGACAAATGCTTGTTTTATGGAGTGCCTAACTTAGTGTGCAGTGGTAAGAAACTGAGGGGGGATCCCCCATCAAGGAAATAGAAATAGAAGAAGGAGCAAGGAAAGGTTCCACAGAGCGGAGGATTCAAAGCATAGTACCCAGTTTTTAAATCTTTTTAAAGAGCGAAAGAAAGAGAAACAATGTTAGCTAACCACTATCCTTCCTAAGAAAGAAAACTCCCTTTTATTGTCTGGTAGTGAACTCCCACAATGGTGAGAAACTTTCAGTTAAATGTACAAAAAAGGTAAAATATTGAAAATGATAGAATGATGGATCATAGATGGTCAGGTACGACATGATCAGAGAGCTGGAGAAGAGAAAAAGAAGGGAATAAAAAAAGGAAAAAGTCAAAAAAGGGGAAAATTAGTGAAAGAAAAAAAAAAAAGAGGACAATAATGTCTGATGCATTTCCAACTCCCCACTCCCCAGCCAAATGTTCCAACTTTTAGGTCATGTCATATCTTTAGGTAGTGATAGAACTGTAATTTATGGTTTCATTACTGAAGGCTACTTTCATTTTAAAGTCTGCCAAGCAGAATCCAAATTATTGCTACTGGCTGCGTAGTTTAGGCCATTAACCTATTGCCCCATCTCTTAGAAACAACCTCCCACCCCTCCTCCAAGATAGCTCCTCCCTTGGGGATTCAAGAAAGGGATTAAGACCTCTTTATTGGACTGTAATAACTGCAATTGTCTTCATTAAGATGATATTATCTCCTAAAAGTCTGTCTTCTAGCTTATATTTAGCACTTGTCTCATTATCCATTGAACCAGACCAATTCACCTGGCTGCTGGTAAGATTTGCCAAACCTTTCTTGATCCGTAAACTTAGTTGGTCCACGGTTGTTACCATATGTACATAGCACTGAATGTACGAAATGCCGAATGTATGTAATTATGCTCTTGTATCATGGATATAAATAACCCAGCATAATTACGAACATATGAACATACGAAAAATGCTAGCAGATACAGGCCATACAGTCTATCAAGTCTGCTCAAGTTTGCAGCTAGCAGATCATTATACTGCAGCTGCCCCTCCGTCCCTTGCCCGCACATTCAAAGTCATGCCCCTGCTTGCTGACACCACTTCCTCTGTAGCCCTCTTTGTGACCTTCCCCTTGACTTTGTCCCATTCTCTCTTAAAACTGCTCATCGATGTTAAAGATACCACCTCCCCTGGCATACCACCTCCCCTGGCAGTGTGTTCCACCCTGTCACCACTCTTTCCATAAAGTAAGGCCTTTTCATTTCCCTCCGGAATGTGCTACCCTCCAGCTTCAGACTACGCCCCCTAGTGTCCTTCCCTCCCTCCCTTCCATCTAAGAATGCCCTCTGAACCAACCTTTTTTAAGCCCTTCATATAGTTGAAGGTTTCTATCATGTCCCACCATCCGTCCGTTCCTCCAGGGAGTACGTGTTGAGCACACTCAATCTCTCCTCATAGGGTTTGTCCTCCACTCCGAGGATCATCCTGGTCACTCTGTGCTGGACCCCTTCTAGCAGTTTGACAAATTTCTTTAAGTAGGAGCACCAGAACTGCATGCAGTACTCCAGGTATGGCCTCACTAACAGTCTGTACACTGGCAGGATGACCTCCCCTCGCCTGGAGGTTATTCCTTTCACAATACACCCTGCATCTTGTTAGCTTTGGCTGCTGCTTTCCTGCACTGAGCAGAGTGGTTCATTTGCCCTGTTATAAGTGCCCCCAGATCCTTTTCCTCCTCTGTATGGGACAATTGTACCACCCTAACCAATAACCATTCCTTGGGTTTCTTGCTTTTCAACTGCGTCTGAATACACAATGGTTGTCCTGTCTATGACTCAAGGTCGCCCCGAAAAAGGGACATTTAGTCTCGGCCAGCCTACCCGATCAACAAAATGTAATAAAAAAAAAGGAAGGAAGCAAGCAGGCTTTTGTGGGGCGGAGGGCTGATTTCTTTTACTGTGACCAACACTGTGGCTGCTTCACTAGACTTAAGTAAAACAGGTTCTTGTAACACATCCCCCAGGACACATCTGGAAATAAGCTATCTCAGCTTGGTGTGGCTTTCCTGGTCAAAAAAAAGAATTGTAAAATAAAAAATTAAAAAATGAGGGGGCGAGGGGATCCTAAGTATTCCCCCATTAGAAGAGGATCTTGTGACTTCCAAAGTCAGTAGCTGAGACCTCTCACAAGCACTTGGAGTGCAAGAGTTCAGTAGTGCAGTGGAGGTCACAAAACTGTCAGGCGAATTTACCAGCTGAACTGGGAAGCTGGGCCCCCCGTATCTACAACCCACTGACTAAAACGCAAAGATTTGCATACAGATTCTCCCCTGCAGCTGCACGCTGAGTTTCGCTGGGGGTAACTTGTTAAATCTGCTATTGTGAGCATGCAGCATGGCTTCTTTGGCTGTAAAAAAAGGCCTTCCTTTTGCCAAGCATATCTGCAGATAGGTCTTGGAATACCTGGATGTTTATACCCCTAATTTTTAGGCCTTTTTCAGTCCTGACTTTCCTAAGAAGTGCTTCTCGGTTTAGTTTTTTTAAATCTCTTTATGCTCCTTTCAGTCGATGGGGATGTACCCTTTTATATGCCCTCATGGAGGTCCCCAACCCAAGTGCAGCACCCCCCCCCAGGTGTACCTACGTAGGGTTGTTGGATTACAGCTTACCCCCCACAGTGAAGCTCCCCCCTCCTGGGGGGGAGCTGAGGGGGAGAGACCAGGATTCCCCAAATCCTTGGCTGGTAATTCTAGTCATCATTTGGGCTTGACAGTGGACGTCCACAGGAGCCATGGTGCATGGCTGGAAGGGGATTTTGTCTCTTAATTGCAGTCCCCTGGTGGAGCAGGTATGCAATGACAGCATGACATGCTAGACACGCTCCCTCACCCCAAATGCTAACATCTGCCGCTCCACAAATTTCCACTATTGCTTCGGTCCCTGGTGCACCTACCCCCCGCAATCATTAGGGGTTGGAATGTTGCCAGGCTCCGGATCCTTCCATCCCTTCATCTCTAAAGGAGGGAAGCAGTCCACGGGATGCCCATCCTCCTCCCCCTGGCCCAGTGGTTAAGTTGGAAATGTACTGTATAGGTGGTGGAACTCTCACATTAAGATTTCTAGGTGGTGGAACTGCAATTTTTAGTTGCAAGTAAGTAAACTTTATTTGTATAGCGCTCTTCAATGAAGTATCAAATCGCTTCACAGTAAAATAACCATTACAACAATAAAATCCTAGAATACAATAACTTAATAAACCATAAAACCACAGAGAAATCAGTACAATGCAGCACCAAATGTCTGCTGAAATAAATAAGTTTTGAGGGCTGTCTTAACTCTCCTGTAGAAGTCAATGGAGAAAAATGATGGGGGGGTGGAACTGAGTTCCTGTGGGCTCCTGCCCAATTTATCCCCTGCCCTGGCCAATGCTCCAATGTTCCTGGCTCACTCCCAAACCCAGGTCATCAGCTCTGCAAGCGGTATAGCTGCCACTGCACTGGCGAGGTGCAAAAAAAGCTTCTGTGTCTTAATAGTGACGTGGCTTAAGAAAGATGAACCGTACTTGCTGTCATGATAATTAGGGCCCTATCTATAATTGCCTTTTGCTCCAAATATTATGTATTCATTTATTTCACAGGTTTCACCAGGAAAGACATACTGAACTGAATAGCAGCTCGTTTCCAGATGCGTGCTGTGGGAGAGGGGTAAGAGGAGGGTCAAGTGTAACAGGAACAGAATTTACATAGCAGGAACAACAGAACTAAGCATCAAAAACCACCAGGTACAATAGATAGTTGAATTAAACACATATGTACAATTGGCTAAGCATCACAGAAAAGCTACACTAGAAGGCTATTTAAGCATTATGTACAATGTCATAGTATACTGCAGAAATGAATCCAGGTGGGTAGCAAGAGGGGGGTGCTAAATTAAAGTGCAGAGTGCAATAAAATGTAGGCAAGTGGTAGCGAAGCTATCCAGGGAAAATGAGGAAGAGTGCAATGGGGGGAGTGGGGATATATATTTAGCCCAAGGCTTCAGTTAACAATCCTTTAAAGAAAGTTCCAACTTCAGCCACTCAAGCCCCTCGGGAACACTACCCAATTTAAGATTATTCCTCCAGGATCCGTTTTCCATCTCTTCCACTTTCAATCTCAGGATTGCAGTTCCCTAGCCTGGCATTTGATAGTCTTACTGAGGGAGTTAGCATGTCTTCAGCCTTACAGATGCACTGGGCAAGAACAGCTCATATGCTCGAAAGGGTAGACTCTGTTTGCATTTCCTAAGAAATCTCAGCTGTAGAGCCAGCCATTGAGCAGATGCTCTGCACACACAGTGTTTGCCTACCTCTACCAAAGTAAGGGATGCAATAATCCCTCCACTCTAGTGTTATTTCACTTCCTACTCTTAAATACAGCTATAACCATGTACTGTGCCCTTTCAGAGATTGCTTTCTTTTAAGTGATTCATGTCTGACATGGGGTACTCATATGTCTGTCTGTATGTACCCGGTAATCCTTTTTACTTTGTGTGCTTCTCCCACACCCTTCTCTACCCTCTATCAGGTTGTGACCAATACTTGTCCTAATGCAGACACTGATATCTGTTGCCTCCCTATCTGTGTGAGGAATACCCCTCACATTGCTTTCAGCTGTCTCCCTATCTGAGCGAGGCATACTCCCCCCCCCCCACACACACACACTTTCTTTTTACTGATATCAACTGCCTCCCTTTCTGGGTGAGGTCTAACCCCCCCAACTTTTTTTTTTTTTAAACTCTGTTTATTCTCCTGTGGACCAAGGCGTCTCTCAGAGCTGCCCATGAGACCCTACACCTCTACTCCCTGCTGTGGTCATCCCTCCTCCGGCACCTCCCATCAGAACTTTCCAGCCCCCCCCAGATCACCACTGGGGAAGGGCCCGCCTCCCCTACCTGGTGGCCTTTCTGAAGTTAGAGGGTCTATCCTGGCCAAGGGTTGTATGGAGCCATTGAAAGGAAGACCCAGATTTGGGATGTGGGCTGGGTCCCCGGAGCCCTCGTTGCCTCCCCAATCCTCCAGGGGTCTTTTTCCATGGTGGTGTTTCCCCCCATGGAGCACAGATGTGCAATGACATCCAGGCACTAATGTGCCAACATCTGCCACCATTTCGCCATCCCCAATCTCAGCACTGCATGTTCCATGTGCTACCCCCAGTTTCCACCAGGGGCCACCCAGGAGCGGCACTAACCCGGATCCCTCACCAGGGAAGGGAGAGCAGTCCTTCAGACACTGAATCACTTCCCTCCCCTGCCGACCCCCAGCAGGCCAAGTCTGTTCCCGAACCTGGGTCACCAGCGTGGCGTCCAGTGCCTCAACCCTCAGCGCCACTGGGCCCCCCACTTTGTTCTTAATGATATAGATTTCCTCCCAAAACAGTTGAAGCCTTCACCCCTTCCCTTTTACTGATACTGTTATTGATTCCCCTCAGTGTTCTGTGTAAGGCCTACATACCTCCAATGCTGTTTCAGATTCTGTTGCCTCCCTCCTAGTAATGGTCTGTTCCCCCCACCTCCCCTACTAAATGCAGCCTTACTGCTATCATCAGGAGTTGCCAAGTACAGGACTAGTACTTCTCTGGCTGGTGCTACCTATCTGGTTCTTTTATTTCCCCACTAGTAGTAGCACTAGTCTCTCATGTCCCCCTTTGTATCGCTCTTTACTCTACTCCTGTGCATTCAGCCATCCAGTTATGTGGACAAAGAAGGGTGGAGTAGTATGAAGGAAAGTGAAAAAGCTGTTGACTAGCACTTTTTTTATGTTGGCTTGCGTGCGTGCACAAGCAAAACATATTGGGGCTGCTCAGGCAGTTTAGGGGGTAGGGAGGTGTGCCAGTATTCAAGACAGTTACAGGACATGTGATCAGAGGGTAGGGAACCACGACACCACCAGAAATATTCAAGACAACTACAGAAGAGGTGATCACAAGCCAGCCCACCGGCGCAGTGGTTGGATTTCCACTTGTGATTCCAGAGACCCGGGTTCGGGATTGGCCCTGGGAGCTGGACGGCCAGCTGGGGAGAAGGATGGAGTGCCCTCTGGGCTGCTCTCCTTCTCCGGGGGGAGGGTTGGGGGAATTCCCGGCGTGCAAGGACTCCTGGCGGAGGCCAAAAGGAATCGTAAGAGCCGGCGTCAGACAGTTAGGGGGGCGGGGCAGACGCAAGACATCATGGCATGTCCCCGCCCCTGGGGATCAAAGAAAAAATCCTTCCTCTCGTCCGCCATGAATGATGCCCACCCCTGGCCCTGATTAGCTTCCAGGTTGGCTCTCGACTCTAGTCCCACGATTGCAGCACTGGGCCCAGGTGCCACAACCCCACCTGAGGGGAAAGCTGGGGGTGTAGGGAGTCATGGCCAATATGGAAATGGGGGTCCAGGGGTCTGTGACCGGGCAGATGTGCCAGCGGATGAAGAGTGCAGAAAAAAATAAAGAATAAAAAAAAAAAAAAAAAGAACAGGTGATCACAGGTGGATGATCACTAGACCATCAGAAATAATCAAAACAGCTGCAGGACAGGCACTCGGGGGCAGGGACTGTGCACGCATGCTAATGAGCCCATGATGGGCATGCAAATGGCCCATAGCATGTGTACAAATGTCTGCAGCCTGGGTAACAAGATTGCTGACCTAATGGCCTTGATGGCAGAGGGGAACCTACAGTAGATCTAGTGGCAGTCACTGATACGTGGTTTACAGAAAGACGGGATGTTAATATACCTGGGTATACAGTCTACAGGAATGAAAGGCAGGGCAGAAAGGGAGGAGGGGTAGCGAGCTACATCAAAGAAGGAATCAAAGTGACTGAGATACAGGGGAAGCAGGGAGGAGGGAAGGCACTGTGGCTCACCCTGGAGTCAGCAAATGGCACCACTATTCTCACAGGAGTTATCTATAGACCAACGCACAAGAGGAAGAAACAAATAGAGAAATAGTAGATAACATCCTTAAAATGGCAGAGAAAGTGGAAGTGTTGTTGGTAGGGGGCCTAGCTATGCCTGATGTTAACTGGAGCACATATGCTGCAGCCACATCCAGGAGCAAAGTCATTCTGGATGCCCTGCAGGGACATGCCTCATGCAACTTGAGAGGGAACCCACCCATGAGGGGGCAATATTGGACCTGGTGCTCACAAATGGAGACAGAATAATGAATGTATCAGTGGGCAGCCATCTGGGGTCCAGCGGCCACCATACAGTATGGTTCAGGTTAAAAACAGTAGAGGAATCAAGCCACACAGAAGAAAGAATCCTAGACTTCAAAAGGGCAGACTTTGCCAAAATGGGTGAATACCTCAAGAGAACACTGGCAGAGGGTGAGGGAGGTGGAGTAGAGATACAGTGGGAGAAACTCAAGAGAGCCGTAACAGAGGCAACAAGCCTTTGTATGAAGCTAGTGAACAAAAGCCAGATGAAAATGAAAACCATTATAGTTTTCAAAAGAAGTGTCAGAGAAGGTTAGCGAGAAAAACTGGCATTCAGGAAATACAAGGAAACGCAAAGGGAGGAACACAAGGAACTGTATCAGAGAGAGGTGGGTAAAGCAGTCAAAAGTGCAAAGGCAAAAACAGAGGAAAGGATAGCCTAGACAGTAAAGGAGGGGAACAAAGCCTTCTTCAGGTACATAAGGGAAAGAAGAAAGGCCAAGGGAGGGATAGCATGGCTAAGTAAAGGGGGGGGGCAGAGGGGGACCTGGAAAAGACTGAGATACTAAACAAATACTTTTGCTCAGTGTTCACAAAAGAAGGGGAAGGTGAGGGACCAAAATTAGCCAGTAAACACACACAGGGAAGAGGGGTGAACACCAGTCCATTCACAGAGGAAAGAGAACTAAAGGAACTCTTGAAAGGTGGATAAGGCAAAGGGGCCAGATGGGATACATCCCAGAGTACTGAAAGAGCTCAGAGAGGTGCTGATGACACCATCACTGGCAGTCCTATTCAGCAAACTGTTGGAGGGGGGAGTAGTATTGGAGGACTGAAGGAGGGCGAACGTGATACCCCTTCACAAGAGTGGGAGCAAGGTAGAAGTGGGAAATTGTAGACTGGTCAGTTTGACCGCAGTTGTGGGAAAGATGATGGAATCACTGTTAAAGGAAAGGATTGTGGAATACCTAGAAGCCAGCAGGGCACAGGACCCAAGATAACATGGAGTCACAGCAGGAAGGGCTTGTCAAATAAATCTCATAGATTTCTTTGACTGGTTGACAAGGGTAGTAGGTCAGGGAGGGGTGGTGGACATGGTCTATCTAGATTTTAGCAAGGCATTTGACACAGTCCCACACAAGAGGTTAGTAAACATGTTGGCCAGTCTGGGAGTAGGTCCCAAAGTGGTAAACTGGGTCAGTAATTGGCTTAGCAACAAGACTCAGAGGGTGGTGGTACATGGAGTGCAATCTGGAGAAAGGGGAGTAACTAGTAGGATGCCACAGGGTTCAGTGCTGGGGCCGGTCCTCTTTAATGTCTTTATAAGCGACAATGCAGATGGACTTGAAGGAAAAGTATGCCTGTGGAGCAAATGAGGAGAAACTCAGGCAAGTTTGAGGAGTGGTGAAGAGTGTGGCAGCTCAGATTCAATGCCAAAAAGTACAAAATCATGCACTTAGGAAACAAAAACCCAGGGGAGGAATACACAGTCGGGGAGGGGTACTAACAACAACCAAAATGGAAAGGGACCTGGGGGTAGTCATAACAGATGATCTAAAAGTAACCAAACAATGTGAGAATGCAGTGAGAAAAAACAGTGGAATGTTGGGGTGCATAGGGAGAGGTTATCACCAGTAGAAAACATGAGGTGGTGTTGCCACTGTACAAGCAATTGGTGAGGCCTCACCTGGAGTACTGCATTCAGTTCTGGAGACCTCATCTCTGAAAGGGCATTGACAGGGTGGAGGCAGTCCAGAGAAGGGTAACAAAGATAGTGCAGGGGCTGCACCAGAAACCATACAAAAAAGATTGAGAGAACTCAATATGTATATTCTGGAGGACAGGAGGAAGGGGGGGATATGATAGAGACATTCAAACACCTCAAGGGGATCAATAAAGTTCAAGAGAGCAGCATCTTTCAGAAAAGGAGATGTACAAGAACAAGAGATCACAATATGAGGCTGGAGGGGGGGTAGACTCAGGCAAAATGAGGAAATATTTTTTTCACAGAAAGGGTTGTGGATGCATGGAATAGCCTCCTGGAGGAGATGGTAGGGGCAAAAACAGTTGGCAAATTCAAGAATGCATGGGACAGGCAGAAGACAAAACTAGTGGTAGGAAGGAGGAGGTAGGCTGCAGATCAAGTAGGATCTGCAGTTTATGTAGTAGGTAGGAAAATGGGCAAGATTGGTGGGCTAGGCGATCCCTTATCTGCCATCAAGTTCTATGTTTCTATAGCACCTTGTATGCCCAATGGATTCTTTAGCATATTAGGGTTAAATATGGGCCACAGGAGCCCTGGTGCTTTACCGTCTAGGCTGTGCTATGTCCATTGGGCTCCTGTGGCCCATATTCAGTCTGGGACTGTGTCAGTGCAATACATAGTCACTATAGACCCATATTCAGTCAGTTAGTGCTAATTGTCTGAATATTACCCTCAAGATGACCATGCGCTAATTACCGTGCAGTGCTTCTGACAGCACAGTGCACATGGCTAGCTCTAAATATTGGGCCCTGTATCTAGAGACCTGTGTTTTTCTTGAATAAGAAATAACTAAAAATAACAAGAAATTTAATGTATAAAAAGAAATAAAATGAAAACAAGCACATGAAAAAGTTACAAAAATTGCTTGCTTTTGGGCAAAAACTAAATAAATGCTTGCAGCAATTGTTGTTTAGGCTCCGTTGTCATCTCAGAGATGGTCTGCAAGGAAGTGGCAGCGGAACTGTCTGAGTCACAAAGCCTTTCAAGACCATAGCATAATGTTGCTTAATACAATGTAGTGTACTAGGAATATGATTTCTGGTGTGTATAATGTCATTTTTATGTATTTTATGAATGTAAATGTGATAACAAGAAATAAAACAACATTTTCAATGAAGAAAAAGAAATAAGAAATTCCAGAAAAAGAAAAATGCTAAAAAATAAAAGGAACTTCTCGGGGCTTTACCTATATCCCTTTGCCTTGTGGAATTCAAAGTCTACAAGACAGTGGCAACTGGGTAAGAAACGACTGCCCGTAACCTCAAGATACTGTTGTTCTGACTTGTAACAGAATGCAAGTAAACATTTTCAGCATTAACAAATGTTTATTTTACCATGGGGTATGTACAGAGAAGTCCCCACCGCTGATGGGCAATCAAGTCCGAGTACTTGTTTTAGTCATTGGATACTCTAGTAGTAAGAACTCATACACTAGAAAGAAAAATGTGTTTACTCTTAAACAGAACAACTGCTAGTATCTTCTGACCATTTCCAAAAATAGTTGTTTCATAGTTTATAATGCTTGAAATTATATTTCAAAAGCTCTATCTGTTGAAGTGTTATGCTGAGAAACTTAAGATTTCTTTTTCAGAAAAGCTTGGAGCCTGAGCAACATGAATAGATCGTAACAGTACAGTGCTCATGTGTTGATATGTCTCTATACATGTCAATGTAATATGTTGAGCAATATGAAACAATCATAACAATATAGTGCTCATGTGTTAATACATCTATAGGGGAGGCAGCAGAGGGTGGGTGGTCAATGGGGTTAAATCAGAGGAAAGGGAGGTTACCAGCGGGGTTCCACGGGGATCTGTCCTGGGTCCGGTCCTCTTCAACATGTTCGTCAGTGACATTGGTGAGGGAATCCAGGGCAGGCTGTGTCTCTTTGCAGATGACACAAAACTAGGTGGGAGGGTGGATAATGATGAGGGAATAAGGGATATGCAGAAGGACCAACAAAAACTAGAGGGGTGGTCAAAAGTTTGACAGTTAAATTTCAATGCCATAAAGTACAAGATAATGCACCTATGGGAAAAGGAACCCCTAGACGGAGTACTGGATGGGTGGGGTGAGATTTAGTACTACAGAAGAGGAATGGAGAAGTTATTATCAGTAACTCCTTTAAACAAATGAGCCAGTGCAGTAAGGCCTATAGCAAAGCTAACAGGATGCTGGGATGTATTGGGAGAAGAAAAGAGATAATACTTCCCCTATGCAGATCCCTGGTGAGGCCTCATCTGGAGTACTGCGTCTGGTTCTGGAGCCCTCACCTCAGAAAGGACAGGGATAGGCTGGAAACAGTGTGGCGCAGAGTAGCAAAAATGATTCAGGGCCAGCAGGGTCGATCCTATGAGAAGCACCTCAAGGCACTAAATATGTATTCACTGGAAACCAGAAGGGAGATATGATAGAGACATTCAAGGTCCTTAAAGGAATTAACAGTGTAAACTGTGGGGAATTATTTACCCTGAATACCAAAGCAAGGCCATGTGGTCACAAGTGTAAATTAACAGGAGGGAGGTTTAGGAAGGACATGAGAAAGCATTTATTTACGGTAAGGGTGGTGGAACCTTAGAACAGTCTGTCGGCCAAGGTGGTGGGTACAAACACAGCCAGGAGATTCAAGCAGGCATGGGATAGACTGAAGGGAACAGTGGTCACCTGGGGCAACAAGACCAGGAAGGAGAATGGGGATAGGACGGGGACGGTTAGTACCCTGGAGGAACAGAAGGTTCCAGGGAAGGTTCCAGGGATTATAAGGAATATGGGCAGACTGGATGGACCTCTGGTGTTTTTCTGCCATTATGGTCTATGTTTCTACGTCAATATAATATATTGAGCAACTTGAATAAATCATAACAATACAGTGCTCATGTGTTGCTACATCAATACATGTTGATATAACATATTGATAAAAAATAACAGGATTAAAGGGACACTGTCATCCTTTTTTGCACCATGTTATTTCTGGGTAAAACCCCACATTTTATGATAGCTCATCTTCTCTAACACTCATTGATGTTGCTGGTTGCTGTACTTGTTTCCTGTCTTACTAGAACTGAAATGCATGCTAATGGTGTAGTTATACCCAACCTTGTTTTGTTTCAAATCCTTGATCTACTCTTATTACATACTGCTAGAACATTAGGAAAACCCCATAACTGTGCAGTCGCTTATGATTCAAAAGGCTACTCTCCTCCTAGTGCATAATGAGCAGCTAGACTGTGTTGTGGGTGTTCCCAAGTCCAGGAAAGATGCAGTGAGAGTTGATCAAGGGAATGTAAACAAACATGTTTTTGTGTGGTAACACCAGTATGGTGGGCAGTCTGTTTTTCACTTTTGAAAAAAAAAGGAATCGGAATCAAACTACCATTTACATAAACAATGTCTACAAAATATGTAGTACGGTATGGGCTGCACGCCCATTGGCTCATGCTGTGGACCAATGGGCGTACAGCCCATTAACCGATGTCAGTCAGTGGTGAGGCGGCAGGAAGGTGGGGTGCTGCCACCGCGCTGACCGGGGAGCGGGCAGTGGGGCTCAGTGGGTGGGTGGGGAGGGTCCGCTGGACCACCAGGGATATTGGACCCCCAGATGTGGTATCACTGTATCTCAGATGTACATATCCTATGATTAAAAAGGCTGTGACCTTCTTGGGAACTAATTCTCATTTAATGGTCTGTCTAAGATATGTTAAATGTTATTTTGTACAGATAACAGAAAGTAATAAAAATAAAGTAAAAAAAATAATGAAAGCTGGCTAGGGAAGAACTTCAGAGACTAGAGTATCAAAAAATGGAGGGCCAGCTTAGATTTATAGGACAAAAGTACCATGACACTGGAGGATGAGCAGCAAGATTGATGACTTTGAGACTGAGGAAGGCACAGGCAGACCGGATAGTCACTAGACTGACTAACAGATCAGATCCAGCTGTGCCATGGTGTAAATCCTCAGATATAGTAGAGCAATTTAAGCAATTTTATCAAACTTTGTATCAGGAGGAGAAGGGGAACCGGGACATTGAAACACAAACTGAGCAGTTTTTGCAGGAACTACCCCTTCTGAAGCTACCAGAGACGGCAACTGCTAGGTGCCCCAGTCTCCCCAGAAGAAATTAAGAAAGTGATAATCAGCCTCCCGACAGGCAAAACACCGGGAGCAGACAGCTTCCTGGCTGAATTTTATAAAAAATGTAAAAATGTCCTGTTCCCTATTCTAGCCTCGGTAGTTAATGAATCTTTAACAGAACAGAGAATACCAGAGTCATGGAGGGTGGCCCTCATTAGTGTCTTTCCCAAACCAGGTAAGCTGAAGGATAGATGTGAGGCAAATAGACCGATCTCTCTCCTGAATCAGGACCTAAAAATCCTTTCTAAAATACTATCTAATAGATTACAGAGATGTATAGTGATCCTGATACAACCAGATCAAACCAGATTTATGCCAAATAGACATTTAGTGGACAACATCTGAAAATTGTTAAATATTCTAGCCTACAGCTCCCCCACAAAGGCTGCACAAATGGCCCTGTTTTTAGATGTGGAAAAGGCGTTTGACCGCCTGGACTGGGACTATCTCTGAATAGTCATGGATAGGCTGGGTCTGGGCGATAATTTTATACAATGGGTATTTCTGTGTTACAGCAACCCTACGGCTAGGGTGAGAGTAAATGGAACACTATCAGAAGGAATTAGACTAGAGCGGGGACCAGGCAAGGTTGCCCACTCTCCCCATTACTTTTTGCAATAAGTCTCAAACCATTGGCTATAGCAATTCGGCAAGTACAGGATATGCAGGGAATAGAAGTGGGCAATAGTTCATGTAAGACATCGATGTATGTGGATGACACTTTGCTGTTTGCAGACAACCCAATTATCACAATCCCCAATCTGCTAAGTATGCTTGAAAAATATGGGGCCATCTTGGGGTTTAAAATAAATCTAGAGAAGTCAGAGGCACTACTGATTAAGGGGACCATGGCTCTCAGAGTGGAAAAATCCAACCCATTTAAATGGGTATGGGACAAAGTTAAATACTTAGGGATATGGATCCCAAGGAACATTTCAAAATTATACGCGTATAATTATGTACCTTTAATTAAACACATTTTTACGGATATGGGGAGGTGGCAAAAACCTCCCACTGACATTTGCTGATAGAATTAATACACTGATAGAATTAATACAACTAAGATGAACATTTTGTCGCGGCTTCTTTTCCTTTTTTCTTCCATCCCAATAAACATTCCCAGGGTGGATTTAAAAAAAGGTACAACAAAAAATTATAGATTTCATCTGGTCAGGGAGGAAACCCAGAATTCGAAGAATTCTATTAAAAGAACATAAAAATAAAGGTGGGATGGGCTTACTGAATATTCAAAACTATTATTGGGCAGCACAGATGATACTCCTAATTAAAATCCTAAGTCCTGCCTCACAGGCACCATGGTGCGATATGGAAAGGAACCTCCATTCCGTGACTTCTTTAGAGGTACTTCCTTGGACAATACTCCCAAACAAGCTACACTCCATCCAGAACAGATGGACTAGACATACCCTTACAGTGTGGTTGAAAATAAGAGGCGTTTGGGAAAAATCAGACTATGTGTGGCCCTATAGACCATTAAAACATTTGCCTGATTTTGAAATAATCATAGGGATTCCAACATAGAAAGGTGGGCCAGACAAGGACTACAAACACTGACCCAGTTTGTGGAGGGGGACCACATAGAAGAATTTAAGGTACTCCAACAGGAGTTTGCACTCCCACATTCAGATTTTTATAAATATCTGTAGTATAGGCACTATATCCTGACCTCATGTCCCGGTACTGTGCAGGCAAGTAGAGGATGGTGTGATGAAGGTATGGCAAAGAACTCAAGCAGGTAGTCTGGGGCATCTGGTAACCCAGTTCTACAGGCTATTAGATGATGGCTTGGCAGAGCTGGTGACTCAGAGGATTCAAAGTAAATGGGAGATGGAGACCGGGGGAGAAATTCCAAGCGAGGACCGTATAAAAATATGGGTCAATATCCACAAAACCACCAATTATGTAACCTGGAGGGAATTCAGATGGAAGATCACAGTTAGATTTTTCATTACAACTTCCATATCAAGGCATTATGACAGGATGGCAACAGACAAATGTTGGAGAGGCTGTGATCTGAGTGGCACCCATACACATATTTTGGGGGGATTGTCCCCAGATTAAACACTACTGGACCCAGGTGTAGGTGAAAATCAAACATACTAGAACTGGTACAACTGTTGGAATTTGAACAACTAATCCTCACCTGTACTCCAAGGGAGGTTAAAATGAAGGAATTGGAATACTTATTTTTGATATTGACAGTGGCAGCAGCCAAAGTTCTCACACAAAACTGGTTAACACCAAAACAATTAACTATAGAGCAATGGATAAGTAATGTCAAGTGAATCAGAGACTTGGAAGCTGTCACAGCCAAATTGAGATTTGCAGTAGAAAAGTATAATATGAGTGGCACCCCTTCTTCACATATATTGAGAATAAGGACGGCATCACAGTGCTGGAGCAGCAAGTGACCTAAAGAGAAAAATAGGGGAATGGGTGGGACACTGAAGCAGTAAATATAATAAAAATGTTGGAAAGTAAATGTAAAGGAATAAGGACAGACACTGTAAATATTTTTTATTTTTTAGGTTTCTTTTCTTTTTCCTTTTTTTATTTCATCCATTTTGTTTTCCTGCTAAAATAAAAACAGGGAAAGAAAAAGATAAGCATGGACTGCATTGGAAGGGGCATAATATGAGTTATTTATAGGGTCCAAACCATACCTCTCAACTGTACCACATTACGAGGAACGTTCCTCATTTTACTTCACAAAACCTCCCTGTTCCACATTGTGAGGACTTGTTCCACATTCAGTGTCAACAATTTAAAGCAAAAATCTATAGTAAATGATGCAAAAAATTTATTATTAAATTAATAACAGACTTTTTGAACATAAATGCAAACATTTTAACAGTGTTCTGAGCTTCTTAGGTAAAGATTTGATTAAGTGTTACACATTTTGCTCATTTGTTCCACATTTTGAGAGGCAACGTTCCACATTTGGGGGATAAAAGGTTGAGAGGTATGGTCCAAACATTGATAACTCCTGAAGCGAAGGCAAAATGATGGCTCATTGAGATGAACTAACATGAACTGTTGATCTGGACTGTCAACCTGAAAGAGAAACAATAGTGTGTTATCTGACTCCTGATTAAGAAAGTAAAATAAGATTGTACACCATACTTATGTATTGTAAGCAAAGGATATTTGTTTTGTACCTGATGCATTTTCCCAATAAAAATCTAAGTTAAAAAAAAAGAATAGCTTTGGAAAATCCTTTTTTTCGGAACTTGATACCTGTCTGTAAAGATGATGCAGTAAGTTTCTTCCCTGTCTCTTATGATTTCTAAGCTTCTCCGAGTATTTAATTGGAAATTCATTTCACTACTCTGTTATTATTTAATTTTTGATTTTACTGGGTTTTTTTTATTCGTTTTATTGGTGCAACAACTGTATTTTATAGCTACTAGTTATATATCTTTGCTTTGTCTGGCTGTCTTCTCTTTTCAGAACATCTTATGGTCAGCAATGTAGAGGGCACATACAAAGCTATAAGGACCCACTGTTTATTTGTACTCTTGGATATTTGCTTGGACATTTGTTTTATTTGAAAAAACAGAAGAGGTGGAAGAAGTGGAGAAGGGGGACCAGCTTCCACGGCTTCCTTGGTTAAGGAGCACAGGTTTTTCAAAGGCCAATATTATAAGGCCCTTAAGACTTCCAAATATTCAAAGGACTGACCCTAATCCTTTTCTGTGATTTGTTCAGCATTTATTAGTGATGTGAACCTGATTCTGTTTCTTGCGTAAGTTTAAACAAACCACAGATAGTATATATTATATCTCTTTTATGATCTGTGATTTATGCTGTACGTTGAAATATTTTGAATTACTCTAAACATTATTCTAGACTCAAAATTACGTAGAATCTGGTAATACTTTGGCACTTTAGATAACTTAGATATCAAGTTAGATACAAGTTGCATAATAATAATGCCTGCCATTACCTGAAGCAATAAAACAGGTATAGGCAAAAGTAATTCTATAGTAAAAAAAATCTGTAAGAAAGGGGGGATGGTAATGGCAAGGATAAAGGACCTTTCTCTTTGAAAGTACTTGCACTAAAAGCTCTAAGCAAGATGCAAAATAAAATCCTTATGCAAAAGGGAAAGCTTAAAAAAGTAAACAAGCCAAACAAAAACAAAATTGGCAAAAGTATGGAATTACTTCATTCCTCCACCCCAAATGTGGACATTCTTAATTTTTTTAATAATACTCCTTGTACACGAAAACAATCTGGTAAAATTGACCCTTCTGGGATGTCTCATAATATCAAGGAGGTTATGAAAGAATTTAGTATGAGTGCCCAAAATGCAAAGGGTCAAGATTATGATGAAGGACAGGTAGCTGACACTAGAATAGAATTCTCGGAGATCTTTCACAACCTATCTATTCTAGATATGAGGTTAGAGGTCTGAGAGAACCTTTAAGGGCCGACAGTAAAGCCCAGAGGAATGTAGACCCCAATTTAAAAAATGACGCAAATGGTACAAAAGAAAAACTGACTACAACTAGGGGAAAGGGAGGGGGGACAATCCTGTTAATGGGTTTATAAAGGAAAGATCTGTCGAAGAGTCTAGTAACTATAAACGTAGATCTTATAGCAATAACTCATGGACAATGAGCCCTGAAAGCATAAAAATGCCTGCATGATATGGAAGGTATCACAAAAGATATGATAACTGTATTAAGAGACCCTTTCAACTCAAATGTGTTTTTATTTAAGCAAATTATTGGACATTAAGCAGAATCTTGCTGTTATCAAGGGAGTATGTGTAGAAAACAGAATGAAATGAGAGTAATTAACAGATAATGCCTCTATGAATAATCATCCCGATAAATCTATTGGTGAGAATACAATATCCTTGCAGGGCAACAAAGAATCTTTGCACGGTAAGCCAATAAATGATAATACAATAATAGAGATCAAGGATGGTATGTTGGAGGTTTCCTCGTATATAGTAGATGACCATAGCTCAGATACAAAGGAATGTATAATGCTGCCCAATAACAGCTTAAGGGATAATAGCATTTGCAGGGACTGGGCAGCAAAATACCCACTGATTTGGCAAAAAGGAGAAGAACAGGAAAAAGCTAAAGAGATCCAAATGGAAAAACCAAGACAGCAAAGATTCAAGAAGGATAGGAAGGGTAAAGGAACAGCTAAGAAATCACTAGAAAACTTCAGTACAGAAAATTTGGTTAAGGAATGTTGTCAGAAAGAAAAACAGGTCAATACTGATGTGTTGAAGCAAGATGAAGTCATCAAAGCTGACGGAAGCCAGTTCTCAGTCAAAGTTAAAGAGCATTTACAAAAAAGACAAGAAATTAAGAAACAGAGAGGAAAGAAGGCAGAAACTGGAAAGAAGGAAAAAAGAGATCAACAAAGATTAAGAAAGGGAAAAATAGAAAGGTAGAAACCGAGAAAAATATCCCCCTGGCAAACAGATAACGTAGTCCCAAATTCTTTAATTGTAGATGATAACGAGGGAGACAGAAGTATAGAACTGGGTAACAAAAATATTGAGTTAGCTAACAGTATATCTGGAAAAGAAATGATGAACTATTCAAAACATTTTTGCAGAAAACTTTAGGTATAGATTTTGTACTACCATTGTACAAGGTGGTTTGCATTCCAAATGAAACACAGGAAAAACTGTCAAATATGATAACAGATTTGTTAATATCCTTAATGAAAGGCTGCAGACAAATGAAGGACTGCATAAGTATTATCAGACCTGTAGCAGGTTCTGAACTAGTGTTGCTGGTGACAGATCAGTTTTATTTTTTGAATGCTGTTATTCATAGAACAAAGGATCTGGACAGAATGGGAATTATGGTTGGGGAGATGACCTCTTTAAGGGATCTCTTCCCAGAATTTTACACAAGAAGAGGTACAGCAAGACTAGAGCAGAATGAAACACAGATCTCAATTTTTGGACTAAAACAAATGCATAACGAAAATAAATTTAATATAAGGGGTACATTATTTAATGTACTTATTGCACTCCTAAATTCACATGTCAGCAGCCATGAAATGACCAAAGTTCTGAGACAAGAAATAGATGGGTAGATAATGTTTTGGGTCAATCAAGAGACTGTTGTAAGTGAATTAAGGAAGAAGCAAAATACTCTGGATGAATTGGGTATGCATGTCTATATAGAAAATGAAAAAGGGAAAGAAAAATGTAATCAGTACAATACCTTAAAGAAGACCTCAAAATGGGAAACACAGATAGAAACCTTTAATAGGTATGAAATGCTGGCCTCTTGTGATCAATGACAGCTGGATGGACTTCTCCAGGAAGGGAGGCCACAGGGACCAAATACTATGTCAGATATTTCAAAAGTTAAATTGTCACCAGCTAATGAAATAAATGTGGTTAGAGATGAGAAAATATTCAATATTTTGTCTTGGAATCCATCAGAAATGGGGGAGAAATGTGGAGACCCAGAGGCCAGTAAATATTTGAAACAATTTAATTTGATATGTATATAGGAGACATTGGCCTTGGGCAGTCTGCACATGGAGAGGTATAGAACCCACTGTAAAAAGCAAACAAAAGGAAATATGGAAGGGGCGCAGGTAGACTTGCAATATTCTGTAGGCTCGATGATATTATCAGGACAGAGGAACTCAGCACACTAAGCAGCAGTTTATTAGCAATCAAAATTGTTAAGAAAGGCAGTAAAGAATTGTTTATTATTCATGTGTACTACCATCAGCAGGTAGTAGGTATGGCAATAATAACTATCTCCAAACTTTGGATTAATTGATAGAAGAAATGCAACATGACAACCCAGATGGGTATATAATTGTTATGGCCTACTTCAATGCAGGGATGAGGAACTTACAGGGCTGTTCTGATGATATAGCAGATGCCCTGACATCCCTAGACTCAAAAAATATTGACCCTGAAAGGATTGCAAGGGACAAAACGATTAATGAAAGGGGTATTGAGTTACATAAAACATTGAGTAATAGGAACTTTCTTTTGTTGAATGGAAGGATTAGTTCGTACCTACCAGGTGAATTTTCCTTTATGGGTGGAAACGGTTCCTCCATTATTGACTATGTATGGGTCAACATACATTTGATTAGTCACTGTGTATCCTTACATATGATAATAAGACCAGAAAGTCAAAATAAAGCCCTGGAATTAAAGATCAAGGCTAAAAAATATCCTCAAAATAAAAAAAAGAGGAGAGCGATTCCTATCCAACTGAAGAGAAATTGTATAGAATGGCAAACAATAGAGGGTTATAATTTTGAAGCAATTTTGGAAGGGAAAGGAATATTAAGTAAACTGTTGTACTTAGCTGATAGATAACCTGACATCCTGATAATATCTGAGTATAGTTCAATTATAGGAACAATAGCTTATACAATTCTAAAAGAAATCAAGATAGAGAAAAAGGTGGGACATATCTGGTATAATACTGAAAGCAGACAGGCGAGGAAAAACTTAAATAACTTAGGATAGTAAAACAAAAACCCAATAAGAATAATAATAGATTAATGAACCAGATGAGGAAGGAGTATAGAACAATACTAAAAAAAACAATAAGGAGAAATACATAAAACAATTATGGACAGATTTGGAAAAGGCAGTAGCCACAAAAAACAATAAAATATTGTGGCAGATTGTTAACCAGGGTATGAAAAATAATAATCGAATTGAGGCCTACATTGAACTGGATGAATGGATAAAATACTTTAAACAACTATTTTATAGGGAAACCCTGAATATTTGCATAGAATGACTGAACCCCAGCTTAAAGAAATATTATGCAAACCAGGTAATGAGATTACCCAGACTGAAATAGAAATGGCACTTAATTCATTTAAAAAGAGAAAAGCACTGGGATCGGATGGTGTTCCCTTAGACATAGTAGTTAGGACTACACTTTACTGGGTTCCTTTCTTGTATAAATTATTCAACTATATATGGAAAACAGCTGACATACTCAACAGCTGGAGATTAAATATAATTGTGCCTATTTTTAAGAAGGGGAATAAAAATGACCCAGGATGCTACAGACCCATTAGCCTAATGGATATGGTAGAAAAATTATTTACAAGGATAATAAATAATAGAATAACGGAATGGGCTGAGACTCATAATAGATGAAGCACAGGCTGGCTTTAAAACTAGACATTCTATGATAGATCAATGTTTTACGTTGGCACATATAATTTATAAATATAAAGTGGTTAAGAAACAAAAAATCTATTGTATATTCATAGACTTAAAAGCTGCCTTTGATAAGGTCAACAGAAATCTGTTGTGGGAAAGATTGTATGACTTAGAGGTTGAGACCTCCATATTAGAAATAATTAGATTATTACACCAAGATAACTCCCTTCTGACTCGAGTGGTGTTATGCAATGCCAGGTCTATTAGAAACAAGACAGCAATTATTGCTGATCTTGGTGGGACAGCAGACCTGGTTTGCATCACCAAAACATAGAAACATAGAATTTGATGGCAGATAAGGACCACTTGGCCCACCCAGACTGCCCATTTCCCTACTTAATGGATAACATGCAGATCCTTGCTAACCAACAGTCTACTTCTTCCTACCTCCACCCCCTAGAATTGCCTTATGCCTGTCCCATGCATTATTGAATTCCACTACTGTTTTTGACTCCACAACCTCCTCAGGAAGGCTGTTCCATGCATCCACAACCCTCTCCGTGAAAAAAATACTTCCTCACATTACCTCTGAGCCGTCCCCCCTCCAGATTCAAATTGTGCCCCCTTGTTCTTGCACACCTCCTTTTCTGAAAGATGCTACCCTCTTGGACTTTGTAGATTCCCTTGAGGTACTTGAAAGTTTCTATCATGTCCCCCCTCTCCCTTCTGTCCTCGAGGCTATACATATTAAGCTCCTTAAGCCTCTCTTGATATGTCTTCTGGTGCAGACCCTGCACCATTTTAGTTGCCCTTCTCTGGACTGCCTCCATCCTGTCTATGTCTTTGCGGAGATTGGGTCTCCAGAACTACATGCAGTACTCCAGATGGGGTCTCACCAGCTGTCTGTACAGAGGGATAACAACTTCCTGTTTTCTACTGGTGATGCCTCTCCCTATGCATCCCAGTATCCCCCCAGTCCTCCTTACTGCCCTCTCACATTGCTTGCTCACCTTTAGGTCATCTGATATGACTACCCCAAGTCCCTTTCCATTTTTGTTGTTGTTAGTATCTCACCCCCATTGTGCACTCTTCCCCAGGGTTTTTGTTTCCCAGGTGCATTACTTTGCACTTCTTAGCATTGAATCTAAGCTGCCATACATTTGACCATTCCTCCAACCTTGCCAAGTCCCTTCTCATCCTTTCCACCTCACCTTGTGTATCAACTCTGTTGCAGATCTTTGTGTTATCTGCAAAGAGACATACTTTTCCTTCCAGTCCCTCTGCAATGTTGCTTATAAAGACATTAAAGAGGACCGGTCCTAGTACTGAACCCAGCGGTACCCCTCTAGTAACCCCCCTTTCTTCAGAGTGGACTCTGTTTACTATTACCCTCTGTGTCCTGTTCTCCAGCCAATTCTCTACCCAGGCTACCATCTTGGGACCCACTCCCAGGCTGGCCAACTTGTATATTAATCTTTTGTGTGGGACTGTGTCAAATGCCTAGCTAAAGTCTAGGTAGGCCATGTCCACAGCCCCTCCCTGATCTACTACTTTGGTCACCCAGTCAAAGAAATCTATTAGATTCATCTGACATGACCTTCACACTGTGAATCCATGCTGCCTTGGGTCCTGTGCTCCTCTGGCCTCTAGGTACTCAACAATTCTTTCCTTCAGAAGTGATTCCATCATTTTCCCAATTACTGAGGTTACAACCTGATTTGATGACAACGCGGGCCCCATCTTGGAAGCGGTGGTCCCAGCCGGGTTTTCGGTGGTACACCACTTGAGATTGGACCGCAGGGGCAGGGGGGGTGGCTACCTGTTTTAGACTGGAATTGGGTCTTACTGGGGTACCAGTAGAGGAGACCAGATCATTTGAGTCTACCGTAGTAGCAGGTGTGGGCTGCAGGATCATTCTCATCTACCGTCCACCTGGGGGTGAGAAATTGTTCCTGCTGGAAGTAGCAGAATTCATCATCAATGCAGCATTGGAGTCACCCAGGCTGATGGTCCTGGGTGTCTTCAATGCCTGGGCCAATGATGACCTCTCACTGTTTGATCAAGACTTCCTCAAACTTATGTCTTCATTGGGGTTCACACAGGTAGTTGCCTCTGCTACTCATAATCAGGGTCACTCACTTGATCTAGTCTTCCTCCTGGGAATCGAGTCTGCCGACTTGGTGGTGGAGTCAGTCGTGTGGTTTGATCACTACACAGTAAGATTCAATTTCCAGCACCTCCCCCCTTATAGGCCTGCCCCTGTGGAGATGGTCAGATACAGGCAGACTAGATGGGCCAAGCAGTCCTTATCTGCCGTCAAAGTCTATGTTTCTATGTTACCGCCCTTTGAGGGGTGTAACCCCCGGAAGGTCTTTTGGTGATATTAGACCTATCAGGAGTTCTGAAGGCAGGCAGGGATACAGAGAATTTAGTTCTGGCCTATAATAAGGCTATTACTGAGGCTCTGGATGCTATCGGCCCAGTCTGTGTTCATCCACTCTCTCTCCGCCCTCAGTCCCCCTGGTTTGATGGGACCTTGAGGCAGCTGAGACACTTAGGATGAAGGTTGGAGTGTTGCTGGTGGAGAAGGACCCTTGAGGCCGACCACCTTAGATTGATAGATCATTATCAAAGTTATCAATCAGCAATCTCACATAAGAAAGCAGAATTCCTGTCTGATGAAATAGCTGCTGCTCAGAATTGACAGGTTCAGCTTTTTTGAAGCATGGACAGGTTGTGCAACCCAATCTATCTACAGGTTCGAGGAGGTTTTTCACAAGAAAAGTGTAATGAGTTTGCTCGATTTTTTGCAGATAAGGTGGCTGACATCAGGGCTGAGATCTGTTCAGCACCCTCTAGGGGGGTTAATGGTGGTCAGCGTATGGTCAATACCCCTCGGTATTCTTGGATATCTTTTGACCGGCCAGAGATAGGAGACATTGTGCGGATTGTCCAGAATCTGTGGCCTACATGCTGTAGTTTGGATCCGGGCCCTACACGCCTACTCTTAGGGTGTATTGAGACCATCGGCCCAATCCTTGCAGAGATTGTTTGCTGCTGTTTAGAATTGGGAGAGTTCCCTAGCTCCCTGAAAGAAGCAGTGGTGACACTGCTTCTTAAGAACGCTTCTCTAGACCCAAACAGCTGTGCAAACTGCAGACTCATCTCTAACCTTCCCTTTGTTGGGAAGGTGATTGAGAAGGTGCTTGCGCTGCAACTGGAGAACCACTTGACCATTCATGATGTCTTCTATCCTCTCTGATCAGGCTTCCAGAAGAGACATAGTACTGAGACCACTCTGGTTCGGGTGCTGAATGATCTCCTGATGGCGAGAGACCAGAAGCACCACTCCATCTTGGTGCTTCTGGATCTTTTTTCAGCGTTTGACACTGTGGACCATGGGGTTCTGCTCGAATGCCTAAGGGTCATCTGTGGCCTGGCTGGTCCAGTTCTCAGATGGTTTTATTCCCTCCTAGCCAGTAGATCTCAGAGGGTGGTATCAGGGATTTTTTTCTCAAAGCCATTCTCTCTGCCGTGCGGGGTCCCTCAGGGCTCGGTGCTGTCCCCCATGTTGTTTGCAGTGTATTTGCTGCCCCTCAGAGACATTGTAAGATGATATGGGCTAAATTTTCATTGTTATGCTGATGACACACAGCTCTGTCTTTTGCACCCGACCAGGATAGTGCGATCTCAATGTTTAACAGCTGTCTAGCGGAGATCCATGACTGGATGAAGTCCAGCTGGTTGAAATTGAATTCCGGGAAGACTGAGGTGTTGGTGGTGGATCTGGGGCACTGGATAGAGAGGCCGGTGGTGGGATTACCCTCCGGGCTTTGGCTCGATGGGGTACAACTGCCTACCTCTGATTGGGTGTGAAATCTGGGGCTGGTTCTTGACAATGGACTGACACTGCGTGCCAAGTGTCAGCAGTCGTCAAGTCTTCCTTTTACCATCTTAGGAACATCACAAGAATTAAGCACCTTGTTCCATCTGATGATTTGCACATGTTGATCCATGCCTTTGTGACCTTGCGCCTTGACTACTGCAGCTCCCTTTACCTGGAGCTTCCAGGGTTTGATGTCCTCCGCTTGCAGCTAGTGCAGAACGCTGCGGTACAATTATTGATGGGACTTCTCATTCCAGACATATTATTCCCATGCTGCAGAGTCTGCATTGGCTGCCTATACAGTGGTGGACCACCTTCAAGGTCGGGCTTCTGACCTGCAAAGCCCTGCATGGACAGGGACTGAGCTATCTAGAAGAGCTCCTGATTCCCTACAGCCCTGGTCAGCCTCTCTGCTCAACTGACAAGGGGTTGTTAGAGGTTCCCAGGGTGCGGTTGAAGACATCTGGCACCAGGGCTTTTATGTTAATGGCGCCATCCCTGTGGAACTCTCTATCTCATCAGATTAGGGAGTGCAAGACTGTGGAGAGCTTTAAGACTGACTTAAAAACATATTTATTCAGATTAGCTTTTAATTTCTGATGTCTTTGAGAATTTTAAGTCAGTCTGGATGTATTTATGTGAAGTGCTATATTTATGAGTATTTTAATTGGAGGTTTGATTTATTTATGTGATTTGTTTAATATGTTTTATGTAAAGCACTTTATTATCTCGAATTGCACTATATAAATAAAAGTTATTATTATTATTATTAACTACACCAGCATGCGGTATAATGAACAGGGAGAACTGAGCAGATGGTTTAAATCAAATGTAGGGGTAAAACAGGGCTGCACATTGGCACCCGTTATTTAATCTCTACTTCAGTACAAGACTGAAAACAATGTATGATGATTTCCATAGGCCCAAAATAGAAACTAGGACATTGCCATATTTGGCATATGCCAGTGATGTGGCACTACTGACAACTAGCCATTTAGGCATGACAAGGATGCTTGAAAAATGTCATACAGAATGCAATAAAGCTGATTTACAGATTAACTACAGTAAAACAAAGGTTCTGGGTTTTTTGGGGGAATAAGAAAACTTATAAATATACTATAAATAATCATAAATTAGAAATCGTATCAGAGTTTTATTATCTAGGAATAATGGTAAATCAGAAGCGGACTTGGAGTAGTCATGTGAGGAAATCTGAACTTAAGGCAAAAAACTTCTTCCGGCCCTGTCATCTTTCTGCCATAGATATGGTGGAAAATCCATTAAAGGCAATATAATGGTAGTGAATGCAAAACTCAGAAGCCAACTGTTGTATGGAGCTGAACTTTGGGGTATTCAAACATAAATAAACCTGGATCCTAGTTTAAACAAATGTTATAAGAAATTGCTGGGTCTCCCAAACAGTGCTCTCTCAGTATTATTATGGGCGGAGCTAGGTCAGCTGTCAGTAGAATGTCACATAAAACAAAGCATAATAAAGTATTGGATTAAAGTCTTTGGGATGCAAAAAGACAGACTTCCATGAATCTCTCTTGATGAAGCTATGAAATATCAGCACTCAAATGTATCTTTTCCTAGCACGAGTGTAGTGGAAGATATGATCAAGCCATATGGACTCCTGCAAATTATTACAAAGAGTCTTAGATATCCCCACTCTCAAATAAAAGACATAGTACAAAATCAGGTAATATATGTAGAAGGATTTGGAGGCTTGTAAACAATCCAAAGCTTGTGTATGGTTTGCTAAAAACAAAAGAAATCATAAAATGGAAAAATATTTAATGACACTCCAGAATCCGATTCATAGAAAAATGATAATAAGATTTGGATTTGAATGCTTTGCCAGCAGTTGGAAGAAGGGGCAATAGGACAAAAAGGAGAGTAACAACACATTATGTGGATGCAACCTAGGGCAAGATAATCTGCTCCATTTGGTTGTACTGTGCCCACTTTATGAACAATACAGGTGTCAATTAATGAGAGGCATACTGGAACATTTGCAATATCAACCTCAGCATTTGCTGATTTATTTGTTGAAATCTCAGGACACAAGAGTGTCAGTCCCTGTAGCCTCCCTTCTTAAAATAATTAAAGAAAGAGGGCTACATATAAAATCATGATGTGTACAGGGAAGATATGAATATTACATAATATTCTCAAATATTGGCTTCTTTGCACATCTTCAGATTTTTGCATAAATAAAATGTGCAATACATGAACTATATGACTGTGTAATCAAATCAGATATTATGTATTGGGTATTTACCTTTTTAAATGTATGTGATCGTTTATGTGTACATTCGTATATGTTTCTTTTTTGTATTTTAATATTTATCTGTTTTGCACTTTGTAATGGCTTTTAAGTCGAACAAATAAATTAAAACTGAATTAAATACTTGCCAGGCCTTTCCAATCTTCTCCCCCAGGGTCTTTCTATGCGGTGTTCCCCTGGCAGGCCTCTCAACGTCTACCTCTTCGGTGATCTCCTCTTCGGTTTGGGTACAGAGCAGGCTGGTGGCTACCCAGACTGATGCTTGGCACACACTGTTCTCCGCTGCAGATACTGTGGAATTAGGCTGCAACCTTTACAGTTTCTGCTTTTCACTGCCAAACTCCGCTGCCTCTTTCTGCACTGCAGAGCAGTCAGTTCCTTCTCTCTCTCTGGCAGAAGATCTCAACAGTCTCTCACACTAGCCGCAGTCTAACTTTCTTGCACACAACTGCAGGTTCAAATCTCAGCAGCAGCTTTCAACTCTCAGCAACAAATTCACTCAGCCGCAGCTTCACACCTCTGTAGCTACTTCAAATTCTCAGCAGCAAACTCACTCAGATGCAGGTTGAAATCTCACCCTGGCAACTTCTCTCACAGTCCAGGTCCTTTCTCAGGGGCTATGCTTTTTTACAGGCATTCTGCAGCTTGTCCAATACTGTGGCCAGACAAGGCCTTTGGAAAACAGGCTGCAGCTGACCAACAGGAAAAATTAATATTCATAGGGCTCCTTTGACACCCTGTTGGTTCCTCTTTTAGGTGCCAAGAATTGTCACTGTTTTTTCTCCCAAAAGTCCCCTAGCAGTCCCAGAAGCCCTCTTGAAGATCCTTAGCTCCTGAATCGTTGCAGTTCTCCCAGGTTCCCAATCTGCCCTATGACCTTATTCCCAGAAGCCCCTTTGCTTTTGTAGTCTTAATGGGGCTGCCATGTTTGTTTGCATTATTTTTCAAACCACCTGCCCCAACTTTCTAAGTCCCTTGCAGTGAAATAGTTTAATTTTACTATATTTCCCCCACAGTTCTATAGCAGCACCTCTGCCCTTTAGACCCCTTGCAGAGTTTAATATTTTCATTAGATTCCCGCATGTCGCTGCTGCCAAAACACTGCCCCCCCCGGCAGCAGGCAGGCTCATTAATATGTATAACCTATCCTCATTAATATTTATGACATGCCCCAAAGCGCCATTGGCTCTCCTTAAATAAAAAAATGTTGGCTTCTCAAGGGCCTCCTCCGTGTCTCTGGACCCTACTTTGCTTTGTGGAAGTGTGGGACAACAGGTGAACACAAATGCAAAAATATAAGGTGCAACTCACTTTTGTCTTGCGGGATGTTTATTTTTTCTCTTTTTTTTCAGTAAAAGAAAATGTCAAAATAAACAATTGCAATGCCTCTTGCTTGCAAGAGAAAGAAAACTAAAGGTTAAGGCATAAATCAAATAACTATGGCAGACAACTTACCTCCACTTCAACAGTGCAGCATTCGACCCACTCAGTCTTTCACCAGCACTTGTCTGCAGACACTGGCCCTATCTGCTTGTCTGTAGTCCAGATAGGCTTTACACCTGGATTCTATGTTTCTTCATGGAAAGTTGCTATTTGTCCTTTGACACTGACTCATTGAGATCACTATGTGTTTTGTATTTATGATTTGCTTTAGAATTTGAGGGTGGGTAAAGAGCCTCTGGATTTTTGGTTTTTGGATTTCATTTATTTGGATATTTTATTTTTGATCAATTTTATTTTATTTTGTTTTATTTTATTATTTTCATTTGAGTTATGTTTTGGGTCTCGTTTTATTATGTGTAGGGGGTCTGCCACCACGGTCGTATGCTATTCGTCCTCCACTCGCCATGCCCTCCGCCCTTTCTCCCCTGCGCCATTACAGTTGTCAACTTACCAGCGCTGTAGAGCACTGGGAATTGTACGTAAGGGGAGGAGGGGTTTTAAGGGGTGTGCACAGTGGAGGCCGAATGAGCGGGAACATCGGATTGGAGTTGTAGGGACCAGAAGATGACCTGGGGTGAAATGGATTCTAGAGCGAGGTTACCTTGTCTAGTTTCCATACCCAAGGGGGCACCACTACTATTAATGGTACTGGGCAAGTGGTCTGTTCCACTCCAGTGGCCCGTCCAACCCAAGCGGTGTTGTGCAATGTCAGATCCATTAGGAACAAGACTGCAGTTATTGCAGATCTTGTGGAGTCCGTGGATCTGGCTTGCATTACCTGGCTGGATGGTAATGCTGGTCCAGTTTTGGAGGCAGCAGTTCCAGCTGGGTACTCGGTGTTACACCGCCCAAGGTTGGACCGCGGGGGGGTGGGTTGCGGTCTGTTTCAAGACCGAACTGGGACTCACAGATGTACCAGTTGAGGAAGCTGAGTCCTTTGAATGTACCATAGTGGCAGGTGTGGGTTGTAGAATCATTCTTATCTACCATCCACTAGGGGATGAGAAATGTTTTCTACAGGAAGTAGTCGACTTCATCATTGACATGGCATTTGAGTCTCCCAGGCCGATGGTCCTGGGTGACTTCCATGCCTGGATTGATGATGAATATTCACAGTTTGGACAACACTTCCTCCAATTAATGACATCTTTGGGTCTCACACAAGTAGTTACTTCTGCCATGCATAAGAGTGGTCACTCCTTGGACTTAGTTTTCTTCCTGGGGATTGAGGCCACTGACGTGGGGGTGGAACCCGCCAGTTGGTTGGATCACTACACTGTGGGCTTCAGTTTTTGCACACACACTCCCTTGAAGGCCTACCCCTGTGGAGATGGTTAAGTACAGCTCTTTACGAGATATTAGCTCTGTGAACCTGGCAGCGGTACTTAACCTATGTGAGTTTTCTGAAATGAGCAATGATCTTGATGCCCTGGTTCTGGCCTGTAATAGGGCCATCTCCTCGGCTCTTGATCAAATTGCTCCTGTCCATGTACGTCCTCTCCCCCTTCAACCTCAGTCTCCATGGTTTGATGGGACCTTGAGTGAGATGCGGTGACAAGGACGAAGATTAGAGCGTTGTTGGCAGAGAACTGCCCTTGATGCCGATCATCTTAGATTGATGGAACATTACCAACTCTATCACTCCACAATCTCTCGTAAGAAGGCAGAATTCCTGTCCAGAGAGATTGTGGCTGCTCAGAACCAACCAGCTCAGCTTTTACGAACTGTTGACAGACTGTGCAAGCCAGCCTGTCTTCAGGTTTGAAAAGCTTTTTCACAAATAGAGTGTGATGAGTTCGCTCGCTTCTTTGCGGATAAGGTGGTCGACATCAGAGCAGCACTCCAACCTGCTCCCTCTGTGGGAGAAGCCTTTGATCAGCATTTGGTTGCTCCCTCCGGTCTCTTCTGGAGTTCCTTCGACCGGCCTGAGTTCATCGATGTCACGAAGATTGTCCATAGTATGTGCCCTACATGCTGCAGTTTAGATCTGGCCAGACTTCCCTGATAAAGGGTTGTCTTGATACTATCGGCCCAGTTCTAGCACGGATAGTCTGGTGCTCTTTGGATATGGGTGAGTTTCCTAGCTCCCTGAAGGAGGTGATGGTGACACCCCCTCCTGAAGAAAGCTTCCTTGGACCCCAACTGCCATGCTAACTACAGGCCGATCTCTAATCTTCCCTTTGCTGGGAAGATTATTGAGAAAGTGGTGGCTGCACAATTGGAGAACCATTTAACCATCCATGACATCTATGAACCCCTCCAGTCTGGTTTTCGAAAGAGGCATAGTACTGAGACAGCGCTGGTTCAGGTGCTCAATGATCTCCTGATGGCTAGAGATCAGAAGAATTGTTCCATTCTCATTCTTCTTGATCTCTCATCAGCCTTTGACACTGTGGACCATGGGGTACTTCTTGCGATCCTGGAGTTTATTTGTGGTCTGTCGGGGACAGTCCTCAGCTGGTTTAGATCTTTCCCCACTGACAGAACTCAGAGAATGGTGTCCGGATTAAATTCTTCCTGCCCACTCTCTCTGTCACGTGGGGTTCCCCAGGGCTCGGTGTTGTCCCCCATGGTGTTTGCAGTGCATATGCTGCCCCTCAGAGACATTTTAAGAAGGTATGGGCTGAAGTTTCACTGCTATGCAGATGATACCCAGCTCTACCTGTCTTTTGCACCTGACCAGGATAGAGCTGTCTCGGTCATTAATAGCTGCCTCACGAAATCCAAGGCTGGATGAGTTCAAGCTGGCTGAAGTTGAACTCGAGAAGATGGAAGTGTCTTGTGGACCCAGGTCATAGGGTAGAGGATGGGGCTGGTTTATCCTCAGGTTTATTCTGGGAAGTATCAGGTCCCTACCTCTGAACGAGGTGTGGAACCTGGGTGATTTTTGACAACGAACTGACACTGCGTTCGCAGGTGTCGGCAGTTGTCAAACTTTCCTTTTACCATCTTAGGAACATAGCCAGGATTAAGCACCTTGTTCCGCCTGCTGACCTCCCTACATTGGTCCACGCTTTTGTGACCTCACACCTTGATTATTGCAACTCCATTTATCTAGGGCTTCCTGGGGTTGATATCCGCCGCTTGCAGCTGGTGCAGAACGCTGCGGCCCGGTTATTGACAGGTACGTCCCGTGCCTGTCATATTTCACCGGTACTATGCGGTCTGCACTGGCTGTCGATTCAGTAGCGGATCACCTTTAAAGTTGGTCTTTTGACCTACAGAGCCCTACACGGACTGGGTCCGGACTACTTGAAAGAGCTTTTGGTTCCCTACTGCCCTAGGTGATCCCTCCGCTAGGTGGACGAGGGGTTGCTAGAGATTCTGAGGGTCTCTTTAAAATCATCAGGTGCTCGTTCTTTTATGTTTACTGCTCCGACCCTCTGGAATTCTCTACCCCATCCACTTTGTCAGTGTGCGACCATGGAAGAGTTTAAAAAGGCCCTAAAGACCTATTTATGGTCAAAGATTAATTTTAATGAATGATTGTGAATTGGAGCTCAGATTTATAGGTTATTTATAGACTTGTACTTATTTATTGTTTTTAAATTATTGTAAGGCGCCTTGGTTTTAAGAAAGGCGCCATATAAATAAAGTTTCATTTCATTTACATATTCGTCCGCCATGGTCAGGTGACATCAGGATGTCAAACAAAATATACTTCGTTATTAAGCCCCTTTTTTAATATATACAAACATCTAGGGCTTACTAGTAACCATCTGACCTCAGAGTAAGAGTTAAAATATAAAAACAACATATTATAAAGAAACCAAGGGGGGTTGAGATTGGAAAACTTTCCACTCTGCTTTGAGTGACAGCTTAACCTGGTTAAATAATGACCACTAGGAAACGCTGCTGCCTATAGAGCACCTGAACTGGCACTCATTCCAACCTCTCTACAGTACAGGACAGACCTGTTTCAGGTAGGTTGATAGTGCAATTAAATTCCTAAAGTCATAGGCAACACTGAATGATTTGTGAAGTAATTCATTTTTTGAGAAAAGAAAAGCAGCTCTTATTATAATGGACTTTTAAAAGCATTCAATTTATGGCATTTGCTGATGGCTGAAAAGTTAAGCCGACGGTTACACATTTCATTTTGGCCCTGTGCCCAATGGCCAGCAAAAATAAGGACAAACCCCCAGTTAAACAGGTAAACCTCTACTTATTCCTTATAAGGGAGCTTACAGTGTAACACCCTCTGCTAGTACAATGAGCAGTTTGGCTTTACAATTCCTTTTCTTTGTATTATGGAAGCTGTTTTATTTTATTTTTGCCAGACTGCTCAACGCTCCAACGTGAGTAGGTAAGAGAGAGAGAGAGAGAGAGAGAGGGGGAGCGTTTTGTTTTTCCTGGTAAGCGCTGAGTTCTCCCGTTGCTATTTATGTTTTATTTTTCTTATCCTCCAGTTGCAGCAGAGGCTGCTGAGATTGACTCCTAGGACCCCACGGGAGCAGAAGAGTCGCAAACCACATGGCAAGGAGCCGCAGTACGCTCTGTCCCACACAGTGGTAGTCCTGGAATCCAAGCAGCAGAAGCTTCCAACCAAATGGGAAAAAAGGGTTAGAGGGGCCACACAGTCACCTACCATGGCTCTACAGGCGACTCGATTCCTGAACGTGGATTCTTTATTAATAAACAATAACTAAGCCGCATGTACAAGGGGTGAGTCACTAGCGGTGCTTAAAACAGCCACAAAATGCAACCTGACTCGGTCCCTGTGGCAAACAGTACAGGGCTCGTACCAGACTTCATTCAACTTATCTTCTTTACAAGAGAGAGAGCAGCAGGGAAGGGAACAAAAAGAAAGAGGGGTGCTGCTCTTGTCCCGGCAGTTTCTTTACCTACACACTGTATATGTAGACACTTATACAGACACAATAAGGGGAAAATACAAACAAAGAATTCCAGGCAAACTTCACACCTGCCTTTTTAAGGAGAGTACACATTTATTTTTGCAGGCTATACAATTCAATGAACCTCATTGTAATACCTTCAAGGCCAAAAGCCTTCATGCACTCTTAGTGCCCTAAATCCAGTATCAGACAACTTGAGACCTGGAGGTCATACACTACACTTGACCTCTCATAATTTGGACCCATAGGAATAAAAAACTTAGAGTGAGATAGCAAGAGAGAAGGGAGGTGGTTCGTCCAAAGGTGGCCTGCCTTCTAGACTGGAAGTAAAAAGGGAGAGATTATCAGAAAAGATAGAATGGTTGCAACCACAAAGAAGATAGAAAAACAGAGGTCCTATTCCAGTGGCAGGGACGTTCCCTGTCACACTCCCCCCTCTTTTGAGGGGAACAGGTGAAAACATGTTACCCATCCTAATCCCTGGAAGGGATTGGAGCTTCCACCCACCCACTCTCAGAAGCTCCATCCCAGGGTCCCTTAATAAATTCAACATGCACACAGGTCTATTGTCCATACTAGTGCTATTTCTATACAACAACTTCATTTACCCTATGACATTAAAATATACTTTGACTAGAACAATATCTAGCATTTCTAAACATTTTATGTTTCAACATTTATTGTACCATCAAGTCATGTTTCATCAGTTCCTGCCCTATATCATGACAGGTAGTCAGCATTCACTTGTGAAGTGCCCTTTCTATGGGCTATGGAAAATCTGTATGGCTGGAGTGCCAAATACCAGCACATAATACGGGGATTCTTTTCCCGTATTTGATGTAGCCAACACAGGGAGCTGTAGTCCACAAGGATCATAAACTCAGTTCCCCACAAATAGTATTTTTTTTTAAATTTATTTATGACTTTGATAACCGGGTGGGTGCACTGATCCCAGGGACCGTTTTCAGGCATGACCCGGGCTATAACACACGGCGCAGGGTGACAGTGGAGTACAAGGTAACAGTAATACACATGAAACAGATTTGATACAAGCAACAATAGTAGACACAATATACAGGTTTGATGCATAGGTCCATTTGAGAACAGTGAATGCAAGGTTTCAATATCAGACATGAGAAGACTTGGTACAAACAAACAAATAATAGGCACAGTGTACAATGTGAGACTGCATCGTCCAGTGAGCAAGTAATACACAGAATGCTCAGTAAAAAAATGTATATACAGTACATACAGGCAAGGAAGTCAAATATTACTGTGAAAAATGCAATATAACAGTTGTAGGCAAGAGAGTTGACTAGTGTGGGTAGATGGGTAACCCCTGGGCTGGGGAGTTGGCTAGTGTGGGTTGGTGTGAGACCCTTGGGAGCATCGGCAGGATGAGTTTTTCAGGAACCAGACTTTAAGGTGGGGCTTGAAACTGGAGTGTGTGTCAATGGAATGGAGTTCAGCCAGTAGTTTGTTCCACTGCAAGGGGGCAGCTGCAGACCAAGCTCTGCTACCCATGTTGGTGGATACCCTAGGAACAGCTAGAGGGGGAGTACCATTTGAGCAGAGGTTGTGGAGGAGTGTTTGGGTTTTCATAAGGGCAGCTGGGGGGATTCTGGAGCCGTGTAGATGACATTGTCCACCATGCAGCAGAGGGCTAGGTCAACGTGACCTTGCAGCGGTAGCCATCCAAGGGTATTATAGAGGGTACAGTGGTGGGTGGAGAACGGGGCCAATAAAGCAAAGCAGCAGGCGCTGTTGTAGGCAGCAGAGAGTTTAGCCACAGCAGTAGCTGAGATCCTGGCATAAATAGGGGAGCAGTAGTCAAGAATAGGGGAGAAGATTACCCTGGACAATGGCTAGTCTAGCTTCAGGGGCAAGGTATTGCCAGAATCTATAGGCAGCAACTAACTTTTGATGGAACCTTCTGACAAGGGAATTTGCATGCTCAGTGAGGGTGAGGGAGGGGTCGAGCAGTACTCCTAAATATTTGTAGGTGTTGACATCCTCCAGGGCTGTATCATCTGGGGTGAGAATACGTAAGGGGGGGCGTGGCTTTTAGTTTTGGCCAGGAAGGCCTTAGATCCAAACACCATGGATTTAGTTTTTTTGGGCATTTACTAAAAGGAGTTTTTTTGAGAACCAGCTATGGGCTGCAGCATAGTTGTGTGAGAGAACTGAGGAAATTGCGGCCATGGATTTGTCACTGTGGAAGAGGACAAGGTCATTGGCATACAGGAGAGATTTATAGTTGAGGTAGTTGAAGGGCAGTGCATTAACAAATAAGGAGAAAAGGAGGGGACCCAGGATTGAGCCTTGAGGGACCCCCACAGAGACAGGCAGGGTGGGGGAGAGCAGGTTTGATCAATACACCGAATTGTGAGCAATCAGTAAGGTAGCTAGTGAACCAGCTTGTGACTTTCTGAGAACAACCAAGGAGACTAAGCTTGGAGGTAAGGAGAGCATGGTTAACCATGTCAAAAGCCTTTGAGAGGTTGATGAAGACAGCCCCGGTGGCTTTACCATTATCCATGTTAGAGAGGATGTGGTCGGTCAGTACAGCGAGGGCAGTGGTGATGGAATGATTCTTGTGAAAGCCATGCTGTTGGTTGCATAAGAGGGTGTATTTGCTTATGTACTCAGTGAGCTGATTGTGGACTGCTCTTTCGAGTAGTTTACTGAGATGAGGGAGGATGGATATTGGACGGTAATTGTTGGAGGATTTGGGGTCAATGGATTTAAGAATGGGGATAACCTTAGCTATCTTCCATGGGTCAGGCATGGAGGAGGTGGAAAGGGCAAGGTTAAAGATGAAGGTGGGTGGCATGGCAATCACCGAAGAGATCAGCTAGAAAGACTGGAGATAGGCCATCAGATCCGGAAGCCGTGGTTAGGTAGATGTTTGAGTAGCTTCACTGTATCATGTATAGAGAGGGCTTTAAAATAGAATGGGGGTATTTGCAGGTGAGTGGCAGAGCTGGAGGAGGATGGCAGTGTGTCATATATTAGGGCCAGGCTTTGAGGTTGGGCAGTTGGCAGCTTATTTAGGTACATGGATAAGTTGGTGAACTTACAGTTGAAGACACTGCCTGCATCATGAGGGTCGGTCAGCAGCCCATCCTGGGAGTTGAGATGTGGTGCAGTATAACTGGAGCGGGGGTTTAGAAGGGAGCTGATTGAGTCCCAGAATTTTCTAGGGTCTCCAAGGTTGGCCTTTTGTAGGTTGCGGAAGTGGGTCTGTTTCAAAAAAGATTCAATCGCCCACTTACGGGCTAAACATTCCTTCTCCACCGTAGCATACCTCCTTGTCACTCATGAAGTTTACAGCTTATATAGATGATGGGGTGTTCTTTGCCTTCTATTCTCTGGGTTAGTACATCCCCGATACAAGCCCCTGATGCATCCATGTGCACATCAAGTGGTTCAGAAAAATTCAGGCTTTGTAGTACTGGGAAGGAACAGAGACTAGCTTTGTTGGCCCTGAAGGCTTCATTGCACTCTGTAGACCACTGTACTTTGTTTGAGCATCTTTTCTTGGTTAGGTCAGGAAGGGGACAGCCTATGGTTGAAATATTAGGTGTAAAATGATGGTAATAACCTGCCAAACCCAAAAAAGACCTAACCTGCTTTTTAGTTGTAGGGATAGGACTATCAGCCACTGCGGTTACTTTGCTTAGTTCAGGTTTAGCTTGCCCATTCCCAATAACAAACCCCAAATGCTCGGTCTCTGTATTCTCTAAGGCACACTTGGAGGGATTAATGGTCACCCCTGCATCTCTGATAGCCATTATGACCTTCTCAAGATGTTGTAGGTGGGTCTCCCATTCAGGGCTGAACACCACCACGTCGTCTAAATATGCAGCGCAGTACTCAGTGTGAGGCCTAAGCATTTGGTCCATGAAACGTTGAAAGGTTGCTGGGGCTCCATGTAACCCAAATTGCTTGGTCACAAAGTGGTACAGGCCTAGCGGGGTACTGAAGGCTGTTATTCCCTAGAGGCAGGTGACAAGGGGATTTGCCAATATCCTTTGGTGAGATCCGATGTTACAATGTACCTAGCATTCCCCACTAGATCAATGAGGTCATTGATTCGTGGCATGGGGTAACCATCGAATCAAGACACTGCATTGACTTTTCTAAAGTCTAAACAAAGCCTAATGCCTCCTTTCTTTTTCCCAACCACCATTATTGGGGAGGACCATGCATTTTTTGGGGACTATGATACCCAAGCTCTCCATCTTTTTTTTTTTTTTTACTCTTTTTCTCTCCCACCCATCTGGAACTCTTTCTGGCTACCCCACTTGCCAGACCACTCTACCACCCGCTGTGTCACCCGTCATCTTTAAGGATGTCATGACTCCCCGGTTACGGCGGGGGCTACAGCCCCAGAGAGATCAAAGGGGGCAGTGATGGGGAACCAGCATTGGGAGTGTGGCAGCGGCTCTGGAGGAGCCATCACCTATCCAGTGGGTGGGGGCTTTTTCCCCTATTATGTGTCCTTAACCCTCCACCCCTAGTACATGGTGCACACCCTGACTTCTCAGCGCACAGCAACCCTGCCAGCATTGGGCCACATTGTGAACATGCTGCCCGATGCTCTGCAGTGCCCCCTCCTGGTCTCCACCAGGGGCCACTGGAATGCCGGACATTCCCAGAACCCTCCCCCAGGAGAGGAGAGCTGCCCAGCGGGTGCTCAATCCAATCCCAGCCCTACCGAACCCCGATGCCCGAGCTCGCTCTCAAACCTGGGTCGTTGGTGTGGTGCAAGGTGCAGAGTCCAGCACCTTAACCCTCAGCGCCACCGGGCCGACCAAGCTCTCCATCTTAACCTCCTGCATGACTTCATCCCTCACTTTTATAGGCAGGTGGTAGAGTTTCTGGTGAATTGGTCTTTCTTGGGTCACAGTGATGTCATATACTATCCCTCTAGCCCTCCCTGGTGTACTGGTGAAAGTGGGGGCATACCTGTTTAAGACATTATCTAGTTCTTTTGTTTGCTGGGGGGGTTAGCGCTAGGTTCACCCTAACCTCTTCCTTACTCTTAGGTCTCTCTAGTCTCTGGTAGGCCACCTCCAGCTCAGAGTCCCTACCTTCTGGATGGATGTAGCACACAGGAGTCTCCAGGTTTTTTCTATCATGCCACAATTTTAAAAAATTGGCATAGTAAATCTGATGGGGAACTCTTCTTCCTGACATTTCTAGTCTGTAATTGACAGGCCCGGTTTGTCTTAGGATGGTATATGGGCTCTGCCACTTCATCAGTAGTTTTTTTTCGGATAAGGGGAGTAATAACAACACTTGATCACCTGCCTGATATATTTTATTCCCCATCCCTTGATCGTAATGAGTTTTCTGATCTTTTTGTTTCTCTTCTAGAGACCGATGAGCTATCTTGACATATTTCACCAACCATTGTCTGAGGTGGGATATTTACTCTAGGACATCACATCGCCCAACTGTCTTACCCTCCTCCCAGTGCTCTTTCACCACATCTATGGGTCACGTCCATATAAAAGGGAGAAGAGAGAGAAATTATAGAAGCCTGTAGTATTTCTCTATAGGAAAACAACAGGTATGGAAGGTATTGGTCCCAATTTCTTCCCTCTTCTTTCACAAATTTTTGCAACATCTTTTTCAGTGTTTGATTGGACATCTCAACCAGCCCATCGGTCTGAGGATGGTATGGTAAGGTCTGTACTGCATTAACACCTAACAAGCGGTATAACTCCATTAGTAATGCAGAGGTAAAATTTCTCCCCATCAGTGAGGTTTATCTGGGGTATCCCCATACAGCTAAACACTTTTCTTCCACTACTCTAGGGGCTGTGACTGTTCACATAGGAATGGCTTCTGGATAGTGAGTGGCGTAATCACAGATGACCAAGATGAAGCGGTTTCCTCTGGAACTTTTCTCCAGAAGGCCAACTACATCCATCGCTATCCAGTTGAAAGACTGAAACACTAAAGGGATAGTCTAAAGGGGCACCATATCCTTTTTCCCTATCTGAGCTACTTTCTGACACTCAGGGCAACTGTGTATATAATCCTCTACTTTCTCATGAGTTCCTGGCCAGTAAAACCAGTTCAGGATTCTACTCAGGGTACTGTCTCTACCGGAGTGACCTGACAAAGGGATGTCATGAGCTAACCTTATCACCTCAGCCTTCTGTTTTTCTTGCACTAGCAGTTGATCCACTATTTGCCCTCTCTTAGGGTTGACACATTCCTTATACAGTCCATTCACCATAACACATTTGGGGGCCCCAGTTACTTGTTCCTTTTCTACCCGCAAAAAAAAATGGTTTTAGGGAAACATCATTGCTTTGTTCTTTTTGCATAGTTGCACTACTATTTAAGAACTTTAAATCCATGTTCTTAGTCTGCTTTGCCTGCCAGACTTTCTTCTCTCTTCTTCTTTGTTTTCTCCCTTTGCGGTCCTTCCTTGGGGAATCAAATAGCTCTTCTGCAAAAGGAAACACATTAGGCAACTGTGCCTGCTGCCTTGCCTGTGCTCTGGTGGTTACGGCAACTAATGTCTCCTGACCTGCATGACATTCTATAAAGTTCTCAAAATCAGGATGGTAGTGTCCAATAATTATAGGCACAGGCAAGTGTGGTACAAGTCCCACCTCGAGTTCATGTGTGTTACCTTGTACTGTTAATGCAAGTGAGGTGGCAGGATAACAATGAGTATCCCTGTGGATACAAGTCACTGTAGTCCCTTTCCCTTGAGTTATTGGTGCATCCACAATATCTGTCCGAACCAATGTCTGACAGCTGCTGGAATCAATCAGACCCATGACCTGTTTAGACCCCACCTCCACTGAAGCTATGAATGGTCTCCAATTAGCTAAAGCTAAATGTCCATATTCCTTCTTAATGTTTGGACAATTTCAAATCAAATGTCCCTTTTTCTTGCATCCATGACAGATAATCTCTGAAAGGGCAACCTCCCTTTCTTCTCCTGCCTCCATTCAGTTTTACCAGTCTGATTATTAGAACAATTAAGGTTTCTTACCAGGCCTGTGGAGCTGGTGGTCATTCCTTCTTGGTAGGTCTTGGATTTCACAGATCTGGTTGCCAAGAAATCTTCTGCCAGGGTGATCGTCTTCTCCACACCCTCCAGCTTGTGTTCCTGTAACCACAGCTGAACGTCTTGTGGCAAGATCTTTATAAATTGCTCTATAATGATGGCCTCTAACAGCTGGTAGACAATTTTCACTTCAGGCTGCAACCATTTATGGTACAAGTCCTTGAGGTGGGCATAGATTTCCCTGGGGGTGTCGATGGTCTGCATTTTTAACATCCTGAAACGCTGGCAGTAAATTTCGGTATTAATGTCATACCGCCTCAATATTTCTCGCTTAACAGTATCATAGTCTTCGGCTTCTCGCATGTCCATATTACTGTAAACAGTCTGTGCCCTTCCAGTTAGCTGAGGGGCCAGATGAACTATCCATTGCTCCTAAGGCCACCCACATGTATGAGTCACTCACTCAAACATCGTCCAGTACGCCTCAATGTCATCAGTGTCTAACAAGCAAGAGAGTTTTATATCTCTAGGGTTACTACTATGGTCTGTGGACCCAGACTGTATGGCCTGTAATACCTTCATGGTGTCAGCCCACTTGGCATCCCAGTGTCTCCTCTCAACCTCTCTCTCCTTATCCAACTGAATCTGGTGGATGTATAGCCATTTCAGGAGTTCTCCAACATCTTCCTGGGGCATCTCCTCCAACTCCAGATGGGTAGTATCCTCTTCTTCCTCCCCCACACCCGGGGATTCCTCAACATCTTCCTCCTGTTTTTTGATCTTTGGCCAGACACCTGAAGTAAGGCTGGGCAGCAATTCCGCTCCAGTTTGTTCAGCCATCCTTCTCGTCAGGACTCTGGGTACCTTCATGTCTCAAGTAGATTCCTCGGATATGTGCCCACCTGGGATACCGGGCAGTAATGGTGTCTCCCTTCCCTGGCAAGACACCCACAGCAGTTATCCCACTCTTGACACCACTTGTGGCAGTGTGGGATAACAGATGGACTCAGATGCAGTAATATAAGGTGCAACCCACTTTTGTCTTGTGGGATGTTTATTTTTTCTCAATTTTTTCAATAAAAGAAAATATTAAAATGAACAATTGCTATGCCTCTTGCTTGCAAGAGAAAGAAAACTAAAGGTTAAGGCATAAATCAAATAACTATGGCAAACAACTTAGTTTCCACTTCAACAGTGCAGCATTTGACCCACTCGGTCCTTCACCTGCACTTGTCAGCAGATACTGACCCTATCTGTTTGTCTGTAGTCCAGGTAGGCTTTAAATACCCACCCACCATGGTCAGGTGACGTTAGGATCTGAAACAAAATATACTTCATTATTAAGCCCCTTTTTTAATATGTACAAACATCTAGGGCTTACTACTAACCATCTGACCTCAGAGTAAGCGTTAAAATATAAAAACAACATATTATAAAGAAACCAAGAGGGGTTGAGAGTGGAAAACTTCCCACTCTGCTTTGAGTGACATCTAAACCTGGATAAATAATGACCACTAGGGGATGCTGCTGCCTATAGGGCACCTGAACTGGCACTTATTCCAACCTCTTCAGGCAGGTTGATAGTGCTATTAAATTCCTAAAGTGATCGGCAACATTGAATGGTTTGTGAAGTAATTCATTTTTTGAGAAAAGAAAAGCAGCCCTTATTATAATGGGCTTTTAAAAGCATTCCATTTATGGCATTTGCCAATGGCTGAAACGTTAAGCTGACAGCTACATATTTCATTTTGGCCCTGTGTCCAGGCGCCAACAGAAATAAGGACCCCCCCCCAGTTAAACAGGTAAACCTCCTCTTATTCCTTATAAGGGAGCTTGCAGTGTAATACCATCTGGAGTACAATGAGTAGTTTGGCTTTACAATTCCTTTTCTTTGTATTATGGAAGTTGTTTTATTTTATTTTATTTTATTTTTGCCAGACTGCTCAATGCTCCAACATGACTAGGTAAGAGAGAGAGAGGGAGAGGGGCGCTTTGTTTTTCCTGGTAAGCACCGAGTTCCCTTGTTGTTATTTGTTTTATTTTTCTTATCCTCTGGTTACAGCAGAGACTGCCAAGATTGACTCCTAGGACCGCATGGAAGCAGAAGAGTCACAAGCCACATGGCAAGGCGCCGCAGTGTGCTCTGTCCATACAATGGTAGTCCTGGAACCCAAGCGGCAGAAGCTTCCAACCAAATGGGGAAAAAAGGGTTAGAGGGGCCACACAGTCACCTACCATAGCTCTGCGGGCAGCTTATTTCCTGAACGGGGATTCTTTATTAATAAACAATAACTAAGCTGCATGTACAAGGGGCGAGGCACTAGCGGTGCTTAAAACAGCCACAAAATGCAACCTGACTTGGTCCCTGTGGCAAACAGTAAGGGGCTCATACCAGACTTCATTCAGCATTAGTTTCTTATCTTCTTTACAAGACAGAGAGCAGCAGGGAAGGGAACAAAAAGAAAGATGGGTGCTGCTTCTGTCCCAGCAGTTTCTTTACCTACATACAGTATATGCAGACATATATACAGACACAATAAGGGGAAAATACAAATAAAGAATTCCAGGCAAACCTCACACCTGCCTTTTTAAGGAGAGTACTCATTTATTTTAGCCAGCTATACAGTTCCATGAACCTCACTGTAATACCTTCAAGACAAAAAGCCTTCATGCACTCTTAGTGCCCTAAATCCAGTCTCGGACGACTTGAGACGTGGAGGTCACACTCTGCACTTGACCTCTCATAATCTGGACCAGCAGGAATAAGAAGCTTAGAGGGAGATAGCAAGAGAGAAGGGAGGGGGTTCGTCCGAAGGTGGCCTGCCTTCTAGCCTGGAATTAAAAAGGGATAGATTACCAGCAAAGACAGAATGGTTGCAACCACAAAGAAGATAGAAAAATAGAGGTCCTATTCCAGTGGCAGAGATGTTCCCCGTCACATGCTTAACATGGGGTCTGGGAGCACTGGAGAGGTTGTAGTTAAGCTGCAGCAGCAGCGAAAAAGCAAACAGGCATAACTGCACATGTGCAGACTGCCAGATTGCACATTCGCAGTGTGGCAGCTTGGCGGTTCCGTGGCTTTACTCCTCCAGCCCCATTCACACAAGACAAACACATCCGGGGCTGGACAGAGAGTAGGGGCTCAAAGGAACCCGGGGAATGCGGTGGTGAGGATGCAGGGGCAACCAGGAGGTACACAAGGTAAGCCCAAAGTGTTGGGGGGCTTACATTAGTGTCACTACTGTCACAAAACCTGTGTGAAGCTAATTCACAGTGAAGTTCAATAGCAGACATTTAATACTATGATCAGCGCATGCAAGAAGCCACTGGTTAATAAATGCAGTAGTTCACTTGTTTTGAAGGCTTTTATGTAAGCTGGTAACAAATAGAGAACCAAAAACACTTTTAGCCAAAGTCTTGTAAATCTTAGTCTAGTCACAGTGAAACAACCATGTGCACTATGCTAATATAACCTTTGTAAGCTGATAGCAGGCAAGTGAACTTCAGTGTAACAAAGCCTTGCAGTTTGTTAAAAACAAAAGTTCCAATGTTATGCAGCTGCATATGCAAAATACACTCAAAGTTTTTTTAGCAGAGTAGCATAGTAACCTTTGAAAGCCACAAATGGCTATGTGGTTGAAGTGCTGCAGTAAAATATGTAAAACAGGTATGACAAAAAGCACTTTATTCAGCAGACTGTAACCTCCTTGCTATTATTATTTGTGTAGCCCCCCTTCCCGTGTCTAGGGGTATAAAGTTGGAATGTCTGTGGGGAGGGGCACATACAGCAGCAGAAACACCTCCAGACAATAAGTTTGTTATACGCTGGCCCTTATGTCCTGAGGGGTGTCCCAATTATCCTACAGCTGGCAAACAAGAAGATAGGTTAGCTTGTAATAACAGTCAGATGAATAACGAAGGTCCACACAACTTTGTTCAAACTGGTGGGATCCCGAACAACAAAACACATTGCTCCAAGGAGCACAGTTCAAACGGTGGAGCTGTTATTTTGTGACCGAGATGGCCTTGGCAGCAATAGTTAATACTGGACCAAGGAGGTCACACAATCTTGCCAGCTTCTGGAACCAATCTAGTCACAATATGAGCAGGCAGCAAACAAGTCCCACAGCGTCCCAGGCATGGCAGCCCTGGACCTCCCCAAGCTCTGACACTTTCCTCGGGGCCTCTACTTCTCTCCTCTCTCTTGATCTCTAACCTAACAGGGTCCCACTGGAACATGCAGTCCAGACTACTTGGGGGCTAACATGCTTCCAAATAGCTGACCCCAAACATGGAGCACCAGATGACGATTGTCCCCCATGGCTAGAGAAGAACACGTCCTAGAAGACACATGCTCTGAAGGGCTTCCTTCTCTACCTCCACTCCTCCCTTGCTGGCTTGCAACCAGACGGCCCATGGTTCAAGACCCGACCACTACAACATCTTCCTGCTGCAGCTGCTGTCTCTCTACTAGGTGGGTCACAGCCCAGGGCTGAATCCTCTCACAAACTGTGGCCACAAACAGGCTCCCTTCTCGGACCATCCCAATGACCACCGCAGAGGATGGCCGGGGGCCAGAACAGGCAGTCACCCCCGACCTGGCCCCAGAACACTCCTCCCACCAGCTCTCAGGTAGGACTCCCACGGAAATATGACTTTTTATCACCCCCCCACTCCACCCCATCCCCACCCCCGCACACTCGCAGTGACCTCCCAACTTGTGGGAAGCCTCGAACCAAGTGTCAAAGGAACTTAACTATTTTATCACCTGGCTGAATTATGCCACAAATGGAAAGCATGGCAAGAAGCTAAATAACCTCCCAAAGGGGAGTTACATTTGAGATTATCTGTAGTCTTATAAGAAGAAATGAATGTAGAACACAGAGGTACTGAAAATATTACAGGAAAATTTTAAAGGAGAGGGAAGTATTCATACAGGAGCCACACTCACCAACCATCCCGCCACTCTCACCCCCTTCTACAAGCCACGATAACTAAATAAACCAGACCTGCCAGTACAGTTGCTTCTGCAGCATAAAGGACCCTTCACCTCCCCCATTTGTTCGATGGTGTCCAGCTCTTGACCTCAGACCGGGTGCGTAACCTGGGCGTTATTATTGACGACAGTTTGACGCTGAAATTTCAGGTGTCTTCTGCTGTCAAACCCTCATTTTACCATCTGAGGAATATTGCTCGGGTGAAACACCTTGTTCTTCTGGCCGACCTCCTGACATTAGTCCATGCCTTTGTTACCTCCCGCCTTGATTACTGCAATGCCCTGTACCTAGGGCTGCCGGGGGTTGATATCCGCCGCTTGCAGCTGGTGCAGAATGCAGCAGCCAGGCTATTGACGGGAACATCTATAAGGAATCATATCACGCCTGCGCTGCGCGAGCTGCACTGGCTGCCGGTTCAATGGCGGATCACCTTCAAGGTCGGTGTACTGACCTATAAAGCCCTACATGAACAGGGACCGCGATATCTTCAAGATCTGCTTGTTCCCTACTGTCCCTCTCGCTCACTCCGCTCCGCCGGCGAGGGATTGCTAGAGGTTCCCAGGGTTCGCTTGAAAACATCAGGAGCACGAGCGTTTTCTTATGCTGCTCCTACCCTGTGGAATTCTCTACCTCGTCGGATACGAAACTGCCTGACCGTTGAAAGTTTTAAGTCAGAACTGAAAACTTATTTATTTCAAAGGGCGTATGGGGAATGATTTATTGTGTTTTATTGTAATTATTTTTTGTTGTTGTTGTTGTGTTATATGAATGTGTTTTATATGTATTCAAATTGTTTTGTACAGCGCTTTGATATTGAAAAGCGCTTAAAAATAAATTTTTACTTACTTACTTACTTTACTTACATATCACATTTGCCTTATGAAAACATTCAGTCAAATGTCATTGGCATTAACCAATTATTGTTTTGTTTGCATTCATTTTTTACGGATGAATAGTGAGAGCTATGCTGACGTATTGCTGATGGAGGAGGAGAGAGAAAGAGAGAAAAGGGGGCTCTGGAAGGGCATGACCGGATACCAAATGCATCACAGAATTGCAGTAATGCTTGCTCTGCACAGTGGAGCTGAAGCACATAATTAGTATGCATGAATCAGTCCACTCTTTCTGTCTCTGTATCCCTCAGTTCTTCTGTCTGTCACTCTTGCTCTCTCTCTCTCTCTCTTATCTGCCCTCTCCCCACAACAACAGAGCCACGCTCATCACCAGCATGTCTTCCATTCCCTTCCCCTCTCCGCAGTACAGCTGCACTCATTATCGGCACTCCACTTGGGCCCCATTCCTGTTCTCCCTCTCCCCCAGTCCTGACTTTGTCTTCAAAAATACTCCCCTCTCTGGTCATACAGCTCCTGTCGATAAGGAGGAAACTTGCTTGGGCTCCATGCCTGTTTCTCCCCCCTTTGTGCCCACCCTGAATCCAAGTTTAAAAAAAAAAATAAATAAATTTCCCCTCTTCCTCCCCTCACTAGTCGCAGCTCCTGCTGACGAGGAGGGAACTCACTTGGGCTCCGCGAGCCTCTTCTCCCTTACCCCCAGCCAAGACTCCACAGTAAAAATATCTCCCTTTCCCTCCATTTCTATGCTCTTCTGCCCCCACCCATTAGCCCAGTCCACCACTGCATGCTGTGATACCAGGGTTCCAGCCCATGGTGCCACTAAAGAATAGACCGACACTGGGATGCTCAATCCCCAGTGCTGGAATGCCCACATGTCCCAGGCAGTCTTTTGTAAGTCTTTAAAAAAAAAATAAAGTCCCTCAAAGTTTTCTGATCCCCCACAACACCCTCTGCCCCCCCACCCAGATCCACCCCTCTGCACCCACCACCCCACCCCACACTCCTTACTTACCTATCTGATGAATTCCTCCGATTACCGGAATATCCTGCTGCTTCAAACACTGACCATGAATGGAATGAAAACAAGCCACATTTGGTTAATGTTTTTTTTTTTTTTTACTCAGCCTGGTGCTCCCCCAGTACCCCTCCCACCTTATGGCACCGGGGGAGACATGGTACTTGTATTTTCTCCCCCGTTCCCAGGACCTCAGTACGCGGACGTGTGTGGAGGCACGCATGCGTCCCGTTGCTCCGGTGACTGCTCCATCCTCCCTCCCGGCCTAGTGCCTAGGTTCCCCCAGGCCTGGCACTATCACCTGTCTTCCACCAGGTGACTGCCTCAATTTGGGGAAACTTCAATCCTGACTCCTCACCCCCCCCCCCGGCCGAACCCTGGTGGCCCGAGCTCGCTCCTGAACTCAGGTTGCCAGCGTGGTGCAAGGTGTGGCGTCCAGTGCCTCAACCCTCTGTGCCACCGGGCCAGCCTTGGTTAATGACTTTTTAATGCATTTTCAACTTTTACTAACAACTTTATTATTGTCATCACGTACATTTGTTTTACCCCACCTCATAAACCATGTAGGGAATATGTTTCAAATCCACCCCCGAAGTGTTTTTGCAGTTGCTGTGCAAAATCATGTTTCAGACAGGATTGCAGCAATTTCACCTACCTGGCTCATAAGGTAGGGTCACAGAAAGACTGTGTGTTGAAAATTTAGGATACAAATGCCTCGAAATAACAAATTTATGAGGAAACATTGATTTTTTTTTCAGTTTACTCATAACTTTGTGATTTATGCAGATTTTGGGCCAAAATGTTCAACATAGCCCTCTTGTTACCCCAGCTCATGGACATGACAGATGTAATTTTTTCAGATCCCCTCCAAAACATGTTTTTGCAGAGAAACATAAAATTTGATGGCAGATAAGGACCGTTTGGCCCATCCAGTCTGCTCATTTCTCACTGCCTACACTATTACATCAGACCATGCCCGATCTACAGCTCTTTCTCCCTCCCCCTTCCTTTCCACTATGATTCCTTTGTGCTTATCCCATGCATTATTCAACCCCACCACTGTTTTTGCCCCAACCACCTTTGCTGGAAGGCTGTTCCAGAAATCCACAACTTCTTCTGTGAAGAAATACTTCCTCACATCTCTCCTGTATCTACTCCCTCCAACTTCATAACATGTCCCCTTGTTCTTGAGCTCCTTTTCTTCTGAAAAATACTCCTTTCCTGTACCTTATTTACAACTGTGAGGTATTTAAAGGTCTCTATCATCTCTCCCCTCTCCCTCCTCTGTTCCATGGTGTACATATTGAAGTCCTTTAGTCTCTCCTCATAGGGCTTTTGATGCAGACCCTGCACCATTTTAGTTGCCCTCCTCTGGACAGCCTCCATTTTATCTATGTCCTTCTGGAGATGTGGTCTCCAGAACTGGACACAATACTCTAGGTGATGTCTTTACGATTGATCTATACAGAGGCAACACCACCTCCCTCTTTCTACTAGTAATACCCTTCCCTATGCACCCCAGCATCCCACTAGCCCTCCCTACTGCCTTGTCACACTGCCTGGCCACCTTTAGGTAATCTGATATGATTACCCTTAGGTCTCTTTCTTGCTTGGTAGTCGTCAATATCACTCCACCCATTTTGTACTCTGCCCCTGGGTTTCTGTGCCCTAAGTGCATTATTTTAAATTTTTCCGCATTGAAACCCAGCTGCCATACCCTTGATCACTCCTCTAGTTCTCTCAGGTCTCTGCACATCCTTTCCACCTTCCCCCCCCCCACCGGAGTTTCCACCCTATTGCAGATCTTGGTGTCATCTGCAAAGAGGCAACTGCTACATGAGGTCCCTGCACCCTTATTGGTACCCTCAGAGGTACACCGTAGACAGCTAGTGGTTAGGTATATGTTGCACTAACATATAGGGCTAAGGGCATCTACCGTATAAGACTAGATGTCAGGATATGTACGCATGTTATTGTAATACACTCTGCTTGCTAATACATATATATTCTTCTATGTATTTTCTATGTATTTCTTACTTATAAGATGTTAGGACACCTGTGTCCTTGTAATAATTATGATATATAAGTTGGCATTGCCACCTTTCGGTGATTTGTACCACTACACTGAGTTATGTAAGACTCTGTATAAGTACTTCTTGTTTCTACAAACTGATGACTACTACAAAATTGTATAATGTTATCTTGGACCGTGGAGCCTCCTCTAATTTAGTAATAGGGCTCATCTCTGTAACTAGAAATGTTTCTATCTTACAGTAACCATAGTAATTATCATAGGTATATAATGTGAGACACTAAGTCTTGTACCTCAGAGATCCCAAGAGACACAAAGAAACCTTGAGGTATAGGGAACGCTTAGCACTGGCTCCCGGTTCGTATTGGTAAGAATTGCTTAGGGCAACTGTGATTTTATCCTTTTGGTAGTAATAAACAAGTTTATTACTCTATTGCAACATGTCTGTGATTACTTACATTCCCAATATTGCCAAGAACCTGAGAGTGAGGTTTAGAGCTCCTGACACAACCCTTCCCTTCCAATTCCTCTGCAATGTCACTTATACAAACATTAAAGAGGACCGGTCCCAGCACTGATCCCTGAGACACCCCACTAGTCACCGTCCCTTCGTTGGCGTGAACTCTATTTACCACCACCCTCTGTTGCCTATCCCTTAACCAATTTCCTATCCAGTTTACTACCTTTGGACCCACTCCTAAGCTACCCAGCTTGCTTTCTAGTCTCCTACTGTGGGTCTCCCTGGAGATGGGGAATGGAGCCACTGCTTGCACTGGAATGAGTTACAGACCTCCAGCACAGAGGGAGGAATTAGATAAGGTACGGGTGGAAGCAACTGGCAAGTTGGCAGAAAAGAGGAAGGTGCAACTGGTGGGGGACTTCAACCTGCTAGATGTGGATGGAAGCTTCCCAGCAGCAGCTTCAGCTAGAAGCAGGGGCATCCTGGACTCTCCGCAGGGGTCATTCCTCAGGCAACTAGTCAGTGAACCCACTCGTGATGGGGCAATACTGGACCTGGTACTCACTAACAGTGTTGCAGATGTCAAGGTAGGAGGCCACTTGGGGACCAGTGATCACGTACGGTGTGGTTCAATGTAACGACGGCTGCAGAAACAAACCACACAAGAGTGAGGGTCCTGGACTTCAGGAGGGCAGATTTTAAAAAGATGGGTGAATGCTCAGGGATGACCTAGCTGGGGTGGGTGACTTGGGTGGGGTGGAGGAACAGTGGACAAAGATAAAAGTGAACATAGTAAAGGCAACAAACCTCTGCATCAAACAAGTGAGCAAAATCAAGAGGAAGAAGAGACTGCTATGGTTCTCGAAAGAGGTGGCTGAAAAGGTAAAAGCTAAAAGGGTAGCATTCAGAAGATATAAGGAGATGCAAAGGAAGAAGGATAGTGAGGTGTACTTGGGGAAACAGAGGTAAGCAGGGAAAGCAGTAAGAAGTGAAAAGGCATAAACTGAAGAGAGAATAGCCCAGGAGGTAATGAAAGGGGACAAGACGTTTTTACGTTGGCTGTGTGCATGCACAAACCAGCATATTGTTGCAATACGGGATTTTGCATGTGTGTCGCTGCAGAGCCCATTGCAGTACACAAAACCAGGGGCTTGTAATGGGCTCAGCAGTTGGCACCAGTGACCACTCAGTGTGGTCCTGATGCACCTCTCTGCTAGATGGGCTGAACGGTCATGCACTTTAAAGGGCCGAAACCGTTCCCATCAGACAGGGCTTTGGTCCATTGATTTGCAAGATGCCCACGTCAGTAAACAGTGAAAGGGGAAGTCTTGCAACAATGACTTTCAAAAAAAAAAAAATCTCATTCCCAGACCAACAGGCTCCCCAGCCTCTGTAGGACACTGGGTAGCCCACTCCCAGTGTCCCCAGTTGCCCTTCAGCCCAGTATGGTCCCCCCCCAGCCCTGTTCATCTAAAGTTTGCCGACAGCAGAGTGCCCAGTCTCTGTGTCAGCAGTAGCCCCCCTTCCCCAACAGTGTGGGACACTGTGTAGCCCACTCCCAGTGTCCCCAGTTGTGTATTAAATCCCCATATTAATGTTGTGGAACACTAGGGAGCCCACTCCCAGTGTTCCCAGTATGCCCCCCCAGCAATGTTGCCATGTTCTCCCCTTATGTTTGCTGACAGTGGGATGTCCAATCCCCATGTCGGCAGTAGCCCCCCTCCCCCTGACAGTGTGGGACACTGGGTAGCCCACTCCCAGTGTCCCCAAATGTATAATATACTTGTAGAAAAGAAAACAGCCCCTCGGGCCTGTATAGTACAGTATGGTCTGCACACCCATTGGTCCACACAGTGGACCAATAGGCGCACAGACCATACTGTATGCAGTCAGTCGGTGGGTGGCTGGGTGGCATGCAGGTGGGGTGCTGCTGCCCACCACTGACTGGGGGGTGCTGGGTGGCGGGGGACCGCAGTGGGCGGATGGGGAGGGAAGGTACCACTGGACCACCAGGATTACTTTCACCAGATCCACCCGTGATCAGGCACTGGGGGGGTTCTACTGGACCACCAGGGATGATTGAAACATATGCCTGCAATAGGGTGATGGAGAGCAGTCCACTGGACCACCAGGGATGTTTTGACAATATGCCCACAATCGGGCGATGGAGAGTGGTCCACTGGACCACCAGGGATATTTTACACCTATGCCTGCGATCAGGCATACGGGAGTGGGGTCCACCAAGGGACTGCAGGGCATCGGTCCCTGACAGCTGCAGCCTGGCAGGGCGCCAGGTGCAAGTCATTGGGGATCGATGCACCGCATGCAAATGGGGCCATAATGACATGCAAATGGACCCATTTGCACCTTGCATGCATAATGGCCTCATTTGCATACCCAGTGTTGAATAACACAGTTAATGCACCTAGCATAACCGCACTTGCGCTGGCACATCCACCTGCTCCCCTTCCGCCACTAATGCTGGCGCAGTGCCACTGCACCATGCACAGCGCATGTGCCCTCAGTGCCATATTCAATGGTGCTGAGCTATGGCACAGCACCATTGAATATTGCCTGGTCCATGCCCTGGTGCAGCCCAGTTGCGCTGCACCCATGCTTGCGCCACAGCCGGGCGCAGTCTGAATATCCAGCCCTGGGAGTAAAAAGTCCCAGAAATGACTGCGTTACAAGTGTGCATTGCGCAGTTTCAATGCACACTCGTAACTTTGCCAATCTGTAATATTTTTGCTCTAGATTTTCAGCATCGCCATTTTTCACACCTCCTCAGGAACGGTACAGATGTCATTTTTTTACATCCTGCCCAAAATGTGTTTTCGTACCTGTGGCGCAAAAAGGCGTGGTCACTGTGCAAAATCAACTTTCTGGATGAATTAACAAAATCACAGTGCCAGTGTTCATGAGGGGAGATCTCAAAAAGCCCATGTTAAACATTTGGTGAAATAATTCCAAAAAATGACAGTGTTACGAGTGTGTGTTGTGCAGGTTCTACACATGCGCGTAACTTCAACAATCTTTCATATTTTTACTCCAGATTTCCAACATAGCCATTTTTCACACCTCCTCATGAACAGTATACAGCTGTCATTTTTCACACCTTAACCGAAATATGTTTTCATACCTGTTGCACAGAATAGTGCAACCGCTTTGAGAATCAACTTTTGGGACTGATTAACTAAATGACAGTGCCAGTGTTCATGATGTGGGGTCCCCAAAAGGCCATGTTGAAAATTTGGTGAAAAAATTCCTGAAAATGCCCAAGTTATGTGCATCCATTTAATTTATTCTACACATGCACATAACTTTGTGGGATTCGGACCCTGCGTCCCCACAGTAAAATAAGTATGCTACTCAAAACGGAGGGAAATTCATTGCAAAAGACTACGTTACTGCATCAGTTATGGTTTTTAGTAAATCATCAAAAGCTGGGAAATTCTATGTTAGGGTTCCCATCCCCCCACCCTCCACACACCAACAGGCGTCAGGGTGTGCCATGGGGTCATCAGGCCTAACTCTCACCCCATTCTCCTATACTATAGCATGTTAGCTTGTTTACACGTGGAATGGGGTGAGAGTTAGACCTGATGACCCATGGCACAGCCTGATGCCTGTTGGTGTGTGGGGGTGGGGGTGAGGATTCAATTTCCCAGCTTTTGACGATCTAATAAAAACCCTAAATGATGCAGTAGCATACTTTTTTGCAATGTGATCAGCTGGCTGTACTGTAATGACAAGCAGCACGGTTTCATTCATTAGAAGCTGGCACTCTGCAGTGGAGGAGAGAGGGTTGTGCTGTGCTGGACCGGCTGGTGGCGGCAGCAACTGCCTTCTCCAAATAAGGAAAATTGGGTACTGGGTGCCGGATGCAGGGTGTGGGTGTGGGGAGGCAATGGATGGACTGATTGGTCAGTTCACTGCTTGTTGTTGCTGGGAGGGGGGGATTTCTCTGTATTCTTGGTGCTGCTGCTTCTCTCTTACATTTGGGGGATTACTCTGTATTGTTGGGGCTGCTGCCTCTCACTGAAATTTGGGGGATTACTCTGCATTGTTGGCACTGCTGCCTATCGCTTAAATTTGGGGGATTACTCTGCACTCTTGGTGCTGCTGCCTATCGCTTAAATTTGGGGGATTACTCTGTATTGTTGGCGCTGCTGCCTCTCACTTAAATTTGGGGGATTACTCTGTATTCTTGGCACTGCTGCCTCTCACTTAAATTTGGGGGATTACTCTGTATTGTTGGCGCTGCTGCCTATCGCTTAAATTTGGGGGATTACTCTGTATTCTTGGCGCTGCTGCCTCTCACTTAAATTTGGGGGATTACTCTGCATTCTTGGTGCTGTTGCCTATCGCTTAAATTTGGGGGATTGCTCTGTATTGTTGGCGCTGCCTCTCACTTAAATTTGGGGGATTACTCTGTATTGTTGGCGCTGCTGCCTCTCACTGAAATTTGGGGGATTACTCTGCATTGTTGGCACTGCTGCCTATCGCTTAAATTTGGGGGATTACTCTGCATTCTTGGTGCTGTTGCCTATCGCTTAAATTTGGGGGATTACTCTGTATTGTTGGCGTTGCTGCCTCTCACTTAAATTTGGGGGATTACTCTGTATTCTTGGCGTTGCTGCCTCTCACTGAAATTTGGGGGATTACTCTGCATTCTTGGTGCTGCTGCCTCTTGCTTAAATTTGGGGGATTACTCTGTATTCTTGGCGCTGCTGCCTCTCGCTTAAATTTGGGGGATTACTCTGTATTGTTGGCGCTGCTGCCTATCGCTTAAATTTGGGGATTACTCTGTATTCTTGGGCTGCTGCTTCTCACTTAAATTTGGGGGATTACTCTGTATTGTTGGCGCTGCTGCCTATCGCTTAAAATTGGGGGATTACTCTGTATTGTTGGCGCTGCTGCCTCTCACTTAAATTTTGGGGATTACTCTGTATTCTTGGCACTGCTACCTATCGCTTAAATTTGGGGGATTACTCTGTATTCTTGGTGCTGCTGCCTCTCGCTTAAATTTGGGGGATTACTCTGTATTCTTGGCACTGCTGCCTCTCACTTAAATTTGGGGGATTACTCTGTATTCTTGGCACTGCTGCCTGTCGCTTAAATTTTGGGGATTACTCTGTATTCTTGGCACTGCTGCCTATCACTTAAATTTGGGGGATTACTCTGTATTGTTGGTGCTGCTGCCTCTCACTTAAATTTTGGGGATTACTCTGCATTCTTGGCACTGCTGCCTATCACTTAAATTTGGGGGATTACTCTGTATTCTTGGCACTGCTGCCTATTGCTTAAATTTTGGGGATTACTCTGTATTGTTGGCACTGCTGCCTCTCGCTTAAATTTGAGAGATTACTCTGTATTGTTGGCACTGCTGCCTATCGCTTAAATTTGGGGGATTACTCTGTATTGTTGGTGCTGTTGCCTCATGCTTAAATTTGGGGGATTACTCTGTATTGTTGGCACTGCTGCCTATTGCTTAAATTTGGGGGATTACTCTGTATTGTTGGCGCTGCTGCCTCTCACTTAAATTTTGGGGATTACTCTGCACTCTTGGCACTGCTGCCTATCACTTAAATTTGGGGGATTACTCTGTATTCTTGGTGCTGCTGCCTATCACTTAAATTTGGGGGATTACTCTGTATTTTTGGTGCTGCTGCCTCTCACTTAAATTTGGGGGATTACTCTGTATTCTTGGCACTGCTGCCGCTCACTTAAATTTGGGTGATTACTCTGTATTCTTGGCGCTGCTGCCTCTCACTTAAATTTGAGGGATTACTCTGTATTGTTGGCACTGCTGCCTATCGCTTAAATTTGGGGGATTACTCTGTATTGTTGGCGCTGTTGCCTCATGCTTAAATTTGGGGGATTACTCTGTATTGTTGGCACTGCTGCCTATTGCTTAAATTTGGGGGATTACTCTGTATTGTTGGTGCTGCTGCCTATCGCTTAAATTTGGGGGATTACTCTGTATTGTTGGCGCTGCTGCCTCTCACTTAAATTTTGGGGATTACTCTGCACTCTTGGCACTGCTGCCTATCACTTAAATTTGGGGGATTACTCTGTATTCTTGGTGCTGCTGCCTATCACTTAAATTTGGGGGATTACTCTGTATTTTTGGCGCTGCTGCCTCTCACTTAAATTTGGGGGATTACTCTGTATTCTTGGCACTGCTGCCGCTCGCTTAAATTTGGGTGATTACTCTGTATTCTTGGCGCTGCAGCCTCTCACTTAAATTTGGGGGATTACTCTGTATTCTTGGCACTGCTGCCTCTCACTTAAATTTGGGGGATTTCTCTGTATTCTTGGTGCTGCTGCTTCTCTCTTACATTTGGGGGATTACTCTGTATTGTTGGGGCTGCTGCCTCTCACTTAAATTTGGGGGATTACTCTGTATTGTTGGCGCTGCTGCCTCTCACTTAAATTTTGGGGATTACTCTGCATTCTTGGCACTGCTGCCTATCACTTAAATTTGGGGGATTACTCTGTATTCTTGGTGCTGCTGCCTCTCACTTAAATTTGGGGGATTACTCTGTATTCTTGGCACTGCTGCCTCTCACTTAAATTTGGGGGATTACTCTGTATTCTTGGTGCTGCTGCCTATCGCTTAAATTTGGGGGATTACTCTGTATTGTTGGCGCTACTCCCTCTCACTGAAATTTGGGGGATTACTCTGTATTGTTGGCGCTACTGCCTCTCACTGAAATTTGGGGGATTACTCTGCATTGTTGGCACTGCTGCCTATCGCTTAAATTTGGGGAATTACTCTGCATTCTTGGTGCTGTTGCCTATCGCTTAAATTTGGGGATTACTCTGTATTGTTGGTGCTGCCTCTCACTTAAATTTGGGGATTACTCTGTATTCTTGGCGCTGCTGCCTCTCACTTAAATTTGGGGGATTACTCTGTATTCTTGGCGCTGCTGCCTATCGCTTAAATTTGGGGGATTACTCTGTATTCTTGGCACTGCTGCCTCTCACTTAAATTTTGGGGATTACTCTGTATTCTTGGCACTGCTGCCTATCGCTTAAATTTTGGGGATTACTCTGTATTCTTGGCACTGCTGCCTATCGCTTAAATTTGGGGGATTACTCTGTATTGTTGGTGCTGCTGCCTCTCACTTAAATTTTGGGGATTACTCTGCATTCTTGGCACTGCTGCCTATCGCTTAAATTTGGGGGATTACTTTGTATTCTTGGTGCTGCTGCCTATCACTTAAATTTGGGGGATTACTCTGTATTCTTGGCGCTGCTGCCTCTCCCTTAAATTTGGGGGATTACTCTGTATTCTTGGCGCTGCTGCCTCTCACTGCAAATTTGGGGATTACTCTGTATTCTTGGCACTGCTGCCTCTCACTTAAATTTGGGGGATTACTCTGTATTCTTGGCACTGCTGCCTATCGCTTAAATTTTGGGGATTACTCTGTATTCTTGGCACTGCTGCCTATCACTTAAATTTGGGGGATTACTCTGTATTCTTGGTGCTGCTGCCTATCACTTAAATTTGGGGGATTACTCTGTATTCTTAGCACTGCTGCCTCTCACTTAAATTTGGGGGATTACTCTGTATTCATGGCGCTGCTGCCTCTCACTTAAATTTGGGGATTACTCTGTATTCTTGGCACTGCTGCCTCTCACTTAAATTTGGGGGATTACTCTGTATTCTTGGCGCTGCTGCCTCTCACTTAATTTTGGGGGATTACTCTGTATTCTTGGCACTGCTGCCTCTCACTTAAATTTGGGGGATTACTCTGCATTCTTGGCACTGCTGCCTATCGCTTAAATTTTGGGATTACTCTGTATTCTTGGTGCTGCTGCCTCTCACTTAAATTTTGGGGATTACTCTGTATTCTTGGCACTGCTGCCTCTCACTTAAATTGGGGGATTACTCTGTATTCTTGGCACTGCTGCCTATCGCTTAAATTTTGGGGATTACTCTGTATTCTTGGCACTGCTGCCTATCGCTTAAATTTGGGGGATTACTCTGTATTGTTGGCGCTGCTGCCTCTCACTTAAATTTGGGGGATTACTCTGTATTCTTGGCACTGCTACCTATCGCTTAAATTTTGGGGATTACTCTGTATTGTTGGCACTGCTGCCTCTCGCTTAAATTTGAGGGATTACTCTGTATTGTTGGCACTGCTGCCTATCGCTTAAATTTGGGGGATTACTCTGTATTGTTGGCGCTGTTGCCTCATGCTTAAATTTGGGGGATTACTCTGTATTGTTGGCACTGCTGCCTATTGCTTAAATTTGGGGGATTACTCTGTATTGTTGGTGCTGCTGCCTATCGCTTAAATTTGGGGGATTACTCTGTATTGTTGGCGCTGCTGCCTCTCACTTAAATTTTGGGGATTACTCTGCACTCTTGGCACTGCTGCCTATCACTTAAATTTGGGGGATTACTCTGTATTCTTGGTGCTGCTGCCTATCACTTAAATTTGGGGGATTACTCTGTATTTTTGGCTGCTGCCTCTCACTTAAATTTGGGGGATTACTCTGTATTCTTGGCACTGCTGCCTCTCACTTAAATTTGGGTGATTACTCTGTATTCTTGGCGCTGCTGCCTCTCACTTAAATTTGGGGATTACTCTGTATTCTTGGCACTGCTGCCTCTCACTTAAATTTGGGGGATTTCTCTGTATTCTTGGTGCTGCTGCTTCTCTCTTACATTTGGGGGATTACTCTGTATTGTTGGGGCTGCTGCCTCTCACTTAAATTTGGGGATTACTCTGTATTGTTGGTGCTGCTGCCTATCGCTTAAATTTGGGGGATTACTCTGTATTGTTGGCGCTGCCTCTCACTTAAATTTTGGGGATTACTCTGCACTCTTGGCACTGCTGCCTCTCACTTAAATTTGGGGGATTTCTCTGTATTCTTGGTGCTGCTGCTTCTCTCTCTTACATTTGGGGGATTACTCTGTATTGTTGGGGCTGCTGCCTCTCACTTAAATTTTGGGGATTACTCTGCATTCTTGGCACTGCTGCCTCTCACTTAAATTTGGGGGATTACTCTGTATTCTTGGTGCTGCCTCTCACTTAAATTTGGGGATTACTCTGTATTCTTGGCACTGCTGCCTCTCACTTAAATTTGGGGATTACTCTGTATTCTTGGTGCTGCTGCCTCTCACTTAAATTTGGGGGATTACTCTGTATTGTTGGCGCTACTCCCTCTCACTGAAATTTGGGGGATTACTCTGTATTGTTGGCGCTACTGCCTCTCACTGAAATTTGGGGGATTACTCTGCATTGTTGGCACTGCTGCCTATCGCTTAAATTTGGGGAATTACTCTGCATTCTTGGTGCTGTTGCCTATCGCTTAAATTTGGGGGATTACTCTGTATTGTTGGCGCTGCTGCCTCTCACTTAAATTTGGGGGATTACTCTGTATTCTTGGCACTGCTGCCTCTCACTTAAATTTGGGGGATTACTCTGTATTGTTGGCGCTGCTGCCTATCGCTTAAATTTGGGGGATTACTCTGTATTCTTGGCACTGCTGCCTCTCACTTAAATTTTGGGATTACTCTGTATTCTTGGCACTGCTGCCTATCGCTTAAATTTTGGGGATTACTCTGTATTCTTGGCACTGCTGCCTATCGCTTAAATTTGGGGGATTACTCTGTATTGTTGGTGCTGCTGCCTCTCACTTAAATTTTGGGATTACTCTGCATTCTTGGCACTGCTGCCTATCAGCTTAAATTTGGGGATTACTTTGTATTCTTGGTGCTGCTGCCTATCACTTAAATTTGGGGATTACTCTGTATTCTTGCGCTGCCCTCTCCCTTAAATTGGGGGATTACTCTGTATTCTTGGCGCTGCTGCCTCTCGCTTAAATTTGGGGGATTACTCTGTATTCTTGGCACTGCTGCCTCTCACTTAAATTTGGGGGATTACTCTGTATTCTTGGCACTGCTGCCTATCGCTTAAATTTTGGGGATTACTCTGTATTCTTGGCACTGCTGCCTATCACTTAAATTTGGGGGATTACTCTGTATTCTTGGTGCTGCTGCCTATCACTTAAATTTGGGGGATTACTCTGTATTCTTGGCACTGCTGCCTCACTTAAATTTGGGGATTACTCTGTATTCTTGGCGCTGCTGCCTCTCGCTTAAATTTGGGGGATTACTCTGTATTCTTGGCACTGCTGCCTCTCACTTAAATTTGGGGATTACTCTGTATTCTTGGCTGCTGCCTCTCACTTAAATTTTGGGGATTACTCTGTATTCTTGGCACTGCTGCCTCTCACTTAAATTTGGGGGATTACTCTGTATTCTTGGCACTGCTGCCTATCGCTTAAATTTGGGGATTACTCTGTATTCTTGGCACTGCTGCCTATCACTTAAATTTGGGGGATTACTCTGTATTGTTGGCGCTGCTGCCTCTCACTTAAATTTGGGGGATTACTCTGTATTCTTGGCACTGCTGCCTATCGCTTAAATTTTGGGGATTACTCTGTATTGTTGGCACTGCTGCCTCTCGCTTAAATTTGAGGGATTACTCTGTATTGTTGGCACTGCTGCCTATCGCTTAAATTTGGGGGATTACTCTGTATTGTTGGCGCTGTTGCCTCATGCTTAAATTTGGGGGATTACTCTGTATTGTTGGCGCTGCTGCCTCTCACTTAAATTTGGGGATTACTCTGCATTCTTGGCACTGCTGCCTATCACTTAAATTTGGGGATTACTCTGTATTCTTGGTGCTGCTGCCTCTCACTTAAATTTGGGGATTACTCTGTATTTTTGGCGCTGCTGCCTCTCACTTAAATTTGGGGATTACTCTGTATTCTTGGCACTGCTGCCATTAAATTTGGGGGATTACTCTGTATTCTTGGCGCTGCTGCCTCTCACTTAAATTTGGGGATTACTCTGTATTCTTGGCACTGCTGCCTCTCTTAAATTTGGAGGATTTCTCTGTATTCTTGGTGCTGCTGCTTCTCTCTTACATTTGGGAGATTACTCTGTATTGTTGGGCGCTGCCTCTCCACTTAAATTTGGGGATTACTCTGTATTGTTGGCGCTGCTGCCTCTCACTGAAATTTTGGGGATTACTCTGCATTCTTGGCACTGCTGCCTATCACTTAAATTTGGGGATTACTCTGTATTCTTGGTGCTGCTGCCTCTCACTTAAATTTGGGGGATTACTCTGTATTCTTGGCACTGCTGCCTTTCACTTAAATTTGGGGGATTACTCTGTATTCTTGGTGCTGCTGCCTGTCGCTTAAATTTGGGGGATTACTCTGTATTGTTGGCTGCTCCCTCTCACTGAAATTTGGGGGATTACTCTGTATTGGCGCTACTGCCTCTCACTGAAATTGGGGGATTACTCTGCATTGTTAGCTTTTCTGCCTATCGCTAAATTTGAGGAATTACTCTACATTCTTGGTGCTGTTGCCTCTCGCTTAAATTTGGGGATTACTCTGTATTCTTGGCTCTGCTGCCTCTCACTTAAATTTGGGGGATTACTCTGTATTCTTGGCACTGCTGCCTCTCACTTAAATTTGGGGGATTACTCTGTATTCTTGGCGCTGCTGCCTATCGCTTAAATTTGGGGGATTACTCTGTATTCTTGGCACTGCTGCCTCTCACTTAAATTTGGGGGATTACTCTGTATTCTTGGCACTGCTGCCTATCGCTTAAATTTTGGGGATTACTCTGTATTCTTGGCACTGCTGCCTATCGCTTAAATTTGGGGGATTACTCTGTATTGTTGGTGCTGCTGCCTCTCACTTAAATTTTGGGGATTACTCTGCATTCTTGGCACTGCTGCCTATCGCTTAAATTTGGGGGATTACTTTGTATTCTTGGTGCTGCTGCCTCTCACTTAAATTTGGGGGATTACTCTGTATTCTTGGCTGCTGCCTCTCACTTAAATTTGGGGGATTACTCTGTATTCTTGGCGCTGCTGCCTCTCACTTAAATTTGGGGATTACTCTGTATTCTTGGCACTGCTGCCTCTCACTTAAATTTGGGGGATTACTCTGTATTCTTGCACTTTTTCTGCCATCGCTTAAATTTTGGGATTACTCTGTATTCTTGGCACTGCTGCCTATAAGCTTAAATTTGGGGATTACTCTGTATTCTTGGTGCTGCTGCCTATCACTTAAATTTGGGGATTACTCTGTATTCTTGCACTGCTGCCTCTCACTTAAATTTGGGGATACTCTGTATTCTTGGCGCTGCTGACTCTCACTTAAATTTGTGGGATTACTCTGTATTCTTGGTGCTGCTGCCTCTCACTTAAATTTGGGGATTACTCTGTATTCTTGGTGCTGCCTCTCACATAAATTTGGGGATTACTCTGCATTCTTGGCACTGCTGCCTATCACTTAAATTTGGGGGATTACTCTGTATTCTTGGCACTGCTGCCTCTCACTTAAATTTGGGGGATTACTCTGTATTCTTGGCACTGCTGCCTCTCGCTTAAATTTGGGGATTACTCTGTATTCTTGGCACTGCTGCCTCTCACTTAAATTTGGGGGATTACTCTGTATTCTTGGCGCTGCTGCCTCTCACTTAAATTTGGGGGATTACTCTGTATTCTTGGCACTGCTGCCTCTCACTTAAATTTGGGGGATTACTCTGTATTCTTGGCGCTGCTGCCTCTCACTTAAATTTGGGGATTACTCTGTATTCTTGGCGCTGCTGCCTCTCGCTTAAATTTGGGGGATTACTCTGTATTCTTGGCACTGCTGCCTCTCGCTTAAATTGGGGATACTCTGTATTCTTGGCGCTGCTGCCTCTCACTTAAATTTGGGGATTACTCTGTATTGTTGGCGCTGCCTCTCACTTAAATTTGGGGATTACTCTGTATTCTTGGCGCTGCTGCCTCTCACTTAAATTTGGGGGATTACTCTGTATTCATAGGCGCTGCTGCTATCGCTTAAATTTGGGGATTACTCTGTATTCTTGGCGTGCTCCTCTCACTTAAATTTGGGGATTACTCTGCATTCTTGGTGCTGTTGCCTATAACCTTAAATTTGGGGATTGCTCTGTATTGTTGGCGCTGCTGCCTCTCACTTAAATTTGGGGATTACTCTGTATTGTTGGCGCTGCCTCTCACTGAAATTTGGGGGATTACTCTGCATTGTTGGCACTGCTGCCTAGTCAGCTAAATTTGGGGATTACTCTGCATTCTTGGTGCTGTTGCCTATCGCTTAAATTTGGGGATTACTCTGTATTGTTGGCGTTGCTGCCTCTCACTTAAATTTGGAGGTTACTCTGTATTCTTGGCGTTGCTGCCTCTCACTGAAGTTGGGGATTACTCTGCATTCTTGGTGCTGCTGCCTCTTGCTTAAATTTGGGGATTACTCTGTATTCTTGGGCTGCTGCCTCTACGCTTAATTTGGGGATTACTCTGTATTGTTGGCGCTGCTGCTATCGCTTAAATTTGGGGATTACTCTGTATTCTTAGCGCTGCTGCTTCTCACTTAAATTTGGAAGTTACTCTGTGTGTTGGCGCTGCCTTATCACTTAAAATTGGGGGATTACTCTGTATTGTTAGGCGCTGCTGCCTCTCACTTAAATTTTGGGGATTACTCTGTATTCTTGCTTTCTCCTACCTACGCTTAAATTTGGGGATTACTCTGTATTCTTGGTGCTGCTGCCTCTCGCTTAAATTTGGGGGATTACTCTGTATTCTTGGCACTGCTGCCTCTCACTTAAATTTGGGGGATTACTCTGTATTCTTGGCACTGCTGCCTGTCGCTTAAATTTTGGGGATTACTCTGTATTCTTGGCACTGCTGCCTATCACTTAAATTTGGGGGATTACTCTGTATTGTTGGTGCTGCTGCCTCTCACTTAAATTTTGGGGATTACTCTGCATTCTTGGCACTGCTGCCTATCACTTAAATTTGGGGGATTACTCTGTATTCTTGCTTTTGCTGCCTATTGCTTAAATTTTGGAGATTACTCTGTATTGTTTGGCACTGCTGCCTCTCGCTTAAATTTGAGAGATTACTCTGTATTATTGGCACTGCTGCCTATCGGCTTAAATTTGAGAGTTACTCTGTATTGATGGTGCTGTTGCCTCATGCTTAAATTTGGGGGATTACTCTGTATTGTTGGCACTGCTGCCTATTGCTTAAATTTGGGGGATTACTCTGTATTGTTGGCGCTGCTGCCTCTCACTTAAATTTTGGGGATTACTCTGCACTCTTGGCACTGCTGCCTATCACTTAAATTTGGGGGATTACTCTGTATTCTTGGTGCTGCTGCCTATCACTTAAATTTGGGGGATTACTCTGTATTTTTGGTGCTGCTGCCTCTCACTTAAATTTGGGGGATTACTCTGTATTCTTGGCACTGCTGCCGCTCACTTAAATTTGGGTGATTACTCTGTATTCTTGGCGCTGCTGCCTCTCACTTAAATTTGAGGATTCTCTGTATTGTTGCTTCTGCCTATCGCTTAAATTTGGGGATTACTCTGTATTGTTGGCTGTTTGCTCATGCTTAAATTTGGGGATTACTCTGTATTGTTGTGGCACTGCTGCCTATTGTAAATTGGGGGATTACTCTGTATTGTTGGTGCTGCTGCCTATCGCTTAAATTTGGGGGATTACTCTGTATTGTTGGCGCTGCTGCCTCTCACTTAAATTTTGGGGATTACTCTGCACTCTTGGCACTGCTGCCTATCACTTAAATTTGGGGGATTACTCTGTATTCTTGGTGCTGCTGCCTATCACTTAAATTTGGGGATTACTCTGTATTTTTGGCGCTGCTGCCTCTCACTTAAATTTGGGGGATTACTCTGTATTCTTGGCACTGCTGCCCTAGCTAAATTTGGGTGATTACTCTGTATTCTTGGCTGCAGCCTCTCACTTAAATTTGGGGGATTACTCTGTATTCTTGGCACTGCTGCCTCTCACCTTAAATTTGGGGATTTCTCTGTATTCTTGGTGCTGCTGCTTCTCTCTTACATTTGGGGATTACTCTGTATTGTTGGGGCTGCTGCCTCTCACTTAAATTTGGGGGATTACTCTGTATTGTTAGGCGCTGCCTCTCATAAATTTTGGGATTACTCTGCATTCTTGGCGCTGCTGCCTCTCACTTAAATTTGGGGGATTACTCTGTATTCTTGGTGCTGCTGCCTCACTTAAATTTGGGGATTACTCTGTATTCTTGACTGCTGCCTCTCACTTAAATTTGGGGGATTACTCTGTATTCTTGGTGCTGCTGCCTATCGCTTAAATTTGGGGGATTACTCTGTATTGTTGGCGCTACTCCCTCTCACTGAAATTTGGGGGATTACTCTGTATTGTTGGCGCTACTGCCTCTCACTGAAATTTGGGGGATTACTCTGCATTGTTGGCACTGCTGCCTATCGCTTAAATTTGGGGAATTACTCTGCATTCTTGGTGCTGTTGCCTATCGCTTAAATTTGGGGGATTACTCTGTATTGTTGGCGCTGCTGCCTCTCACTTAAATTTGGGGATTACTCTGTATTCTTGGCACTCTGCCTCTCACTTAAATTTGGGGATTACTCTGTATTGTTGGTCGCTGCCTATACGCTTAAATTTGGGGGATTACTCTGTATTCTTGGCACTGCTGCCTCTCACTTAAATTTGGGGATTACTCTGTATTCTTGGCACTGCTGCCTATCACTTAAATTTTGGGGATTACTCTGTATTCTTGGCACTGCTGCCTATCGCTTAAATTTGGGGATTACTCTGTATTGTTGGTGCTGCTGCCTCTCACTTAAATTTGGGGATTACTCTGCATTCTTGGCACTGCTGCCTATCGCTTAAATTTGGGGGATTACTTTGTATTCTTGGTGCTGCTGCCTCTCACTTAAATTTGGGGGATTACTCTGTATTCTTGGCGCTGCTGCCTCTCCCTTAAATTTGGGGATTACTCTGTATTCTTGGGCTGCTGCCTCTCACTTAAATTTGGGGGATTACTCTGTATTCTTGGCACTGCTGCCTCTCACTTAAATTTGGGGATTACTCTGTATTCTTGGCACTGCTGCCTCTTAAATTTTGGGATTACTCTGTATTCTTGGCACTGCTGCCTATCGCTTAAATTTGGGGGATTACTCTGTATTCTTGGTGCTGCTGCCTATCACTTAAATTTAGGGGATTACTCTGTATTCTTGGACTGCTGCCTCTCACTTAAATTTGGGGGATTACTCTGTATTCTTGGCGCTGCTGCCTCTACGCAAATTTGGGGGATTACTCTGTATTCTTGGCACTGCTGCCTCTCACTTAAATTTGGGGATTACTCTGTATTCTTGGCTGCTGCCTCTCACTTAAATTTGGGGATTACTCTGTATTCTTGGCGCTGCTGCCTCTCACTTAAATTTGGGGATTACTCTGCATTCTTGGCACTGCTGCCTATACCGCTTAAATTTTAGGGGATTACTCGTATTCTTGGCGCTGCTACCTCTCACTTAAATTTGGGGGATTACTCTGTATTCTTGGCTGCTGCCTCTCACTTAAATTTGGGGGATTACTCTGTATTCTTGGCGCTGCTGCCTCTCACTTAAATTTGGGGGATTACTCTGTATTCTTGGCACTGCTGCCTGTCGCTTAAATTGGGGATTACTCTGTATTGTTGGCGCTGCTCCCTCTCACTTAAATTTGGGGATTACTCTGTATTCTTGGCACTGCTACCTCTCGGCAAATTTTGGGGATTACTCTGTATTGTTAGCACTGCTGCCTCTCGCTTAAATTGAGGGATTACTCTGTATTATTGGCACTGCTGCCTATCAGTAAATTTGGGGATTACTCTGTATTGTTGGCGCTGTTGCCTCATGCTTAAATTTGAGGATTACTCTGTATTGTTGGCACTGCTGCCTATTGCTTAAATTTGGGGATTACTCTGTATTGTTGGTGCTGCTATAACCCAATTTGAAGGGATTACTCTGTATTGTTGGCGCTTGCTGCCTCTCACTTAAATTTTGGGGATTACTCTGCACTCTTGGCACTGCCCTATCACTTAAATTTGGGGATTACTCTGTATTCTTGGTGCTGCTGCCTATCACTTAAATTTGGGGATTACTCTGTATTTTTAGGCTGCTGCCTCTCACTTAAATTTGGGGGATTACTCTGTATTCTTGGCACTGCTGCTACGCTTAAATTGGGTGATTACTCTGTATTCTTAGGCGCTGCTGCCTCTCACTAAATTTGGGGGATTACTCTGTATTCTTGGCACTACTGCCTCTCACTTAAATTTGGGGGATTTCTCTGTATTCTTGGTGCTGCTGCTTCTCTCTTACATTTGGGGATTACTCTGTATTGTTGAGGCTGCTGCCTCTCACTTAAATTTGGGGGATTACTCTGTATTGTTGGTGCTGCTGCCTATCGCTTAAATTTGGGGGATTACTCTGTATTGTTGGCGCTGCTGCCTCTCACTTAAATTTTGGGGATTACTCTGCACTCTTGGCACTGCTGCCTCTCACTTAAATTTGGGGGATTTCTCTGTATTCTTGGTGCTGCTGCTTCTCTCTTACATTTGGGGGATTACTCTGTATTGTTGGGGCTGCTGCCTCTCACTTAAATTCTGGGGATTACTCTGCATTCTTGGCACTGCTGCCTATCACTTAAATTTGGGGGATTACTCTGTATTCTTGGTGCTGCTGCCTCTCACTTAAATTTGGGGATTACTCTGTATTCTTGGCGCTGCTGCCTCTCACTTAAATTTGGGGGATTACTCTGTATTCTTGGTGCTGCTGCCTCTCACTTAAATTTGGGGATTACTCTGTATTGTTGGCCTCTCCTCTCACTGAAATTTGGGGATTACTCTGTATTGTTAGCGCTACTGCCTCTCACTGAATTTGGGGATTACTCTGCATTGTTGGCACTGCTGCCTATCGCTTAAATTTGGGAATTACTCTGCATTCTTGGTGCTGTTGCCTATCGCTTAAATTTGGGGATTACTCTGTATTGTTGGCTGCTGCTCTCCGCCGTAAATTTGGGGATTACTCTGTATTCTTGGCACTGCTGCCTCTCACTTAAATTTGGGGATTACTCTGTATTGTTGGCGCTGCTGCCTACCAGCTTAAATTTGGGGATTACTCTGTATTCTTGGCACTGCTGCCTCTCACTTAAATTTGGGGATTACTCTGTATTCTTGGCACTGCTGCCTATCGCTTAAATTTTGGGGATTACTCTGTATTCTTAACTGCTGCCTCTCGCTAAATTTGGGGGATTACTCTGTATTGTTGGTGCTGCTGCTGCCTCTCACTTAAATTTTGGAGTTACTCTGCATTCTTGGCACTGCTGCCTCTCACTTAAATTTGGGGGATTACTTTGTATTCTTGGTGCTGCTGCCTCTCACTTAAATTTGGGGGATTACTCTGTATTCTTGGCTGCTGCCTCTCACTTAAATTTGGGGGATTACTCTGTATTCTTGGCGCTGCTGCCTCAGCTTAAATTTGGGGATTACTCTGTATTCTTGGCACTGCTGCCTCTCACTTAAATTTGGGGGATTACTCTGTATTCTTGGCACTGCTGCCTATCACTTAAATTTTGGGGATTACTCTGTATTCTTGGCACTGCTGCCTCTCACTTAAATTTGGGGATTACTCTGTATTCTTGGTGCTGCCTATCACTTAAATTTGGGGGATTACTCTGTATTCTTGGCTCTGCTGCCTCTCACTTAAATTTGGGGATTACTCTGTATTCTTGGCTGCTGCCTCTCACTTAAATTTGGGGGATTACTCTGTATTCTTGGCGCTGCTGCCTCTCACTTAAATTTGGGGATTACTCTGTATTCTTGGCGCTGCTGCCTCTCACTTAAATTTTGGGGATTACTCTGTATTCTTGGCACTGCTGCCTCTCACTTAAATTTGGGGATTACTCTGTATTCTTGGCACTGCTGCCTATCGCTTAAATTTTGGGGATTACTCTGTATTCTTGGCACTGCTGCCTATCTCGCCAAATTTGGGGGATTACTCTGTATTGTGGCGCTGCTGCCTCTCACTTAAATTTGGGGATTACTCTGTATTCTTGGCACTGCTGCCTATCGCTTAAATTTTGGGGATTACTCTGTATTGTTGGCACTGCTGCCTTCGCTTAAATTTGGGGGATTACTCTGTATTGTTGGCGCTGTTGCCTCATGCTTAAATTTGGGGGATTACTCTGTATTGTTGGCGCTGCTGCCTCTCACTTAAATTTTGGGGATTACTCTGCACTCTTGGCACTGCTGCCTATCACTTAAATTTGGGGGATTACTCTGTATTCTTGGTGCTGCTGCCTATCACTTAAATTTGGGGATTACTCTGTATTTTTGGTGCTGCTGCCTCTCACTTAAATTTGGGGGATTACTCTGTATTCTTGGCACTGCTGCCGCTCGCTTAAATTTGGGTGATTACTCTGTATTCTTGGCGCTGCTGCCTCTCACTTAAATTTGGGGGATTACTCTGTATTCTTGGCACTGCTGCCTCTCACTTAAATTTGGGGGATTTCTCTGTATTCTTGGTGCTGCTGCTTCTCTCTTACATTTGGGAGATTACTCTGTATTGTTGGGGCTGCTGCCTCTCACTTAAATTTGGGGGATTACTCTGTATTGTTGGCGCTGCTGCCTCTCACTGAAATTTTGGGGATTACTCTGCATTCTTGGCGCTGCTGCCTATCACTTAAATTTGGGGGATTACTCTGTATTCTTGGTGCTGCTGCCTCTCACTTAAATTGGGGGATTACTCTGTATTCTTGGCACTGCTGCCTTTCACTTAAATTTGGGGGATTACTCTGTATTCTTGGTGCTGCTGCCTCTCACTTAAATTTGGGGATTACTCTGTATTGATGGCGCTGCTCCTCTCACTGAAATTTGGGGGATTACTCTGTATTGTTGGCGCTACTGCCTCTCACTGAAATTTGGGGGATTACTCTGCATTGTTGGCACTGCTGCCTATCGCTTAAATTTGGGGAATTACTCTACATTCTTGGTGCTGTTGCCTCTCGCTTAAATTTGGGGGATTACTCTGTATTGTTGGCGCTGCTGCCTCTCACTTAAATTTGGGGGATTACTCTGTATTCTTGGCACTGCTGCCTCTCACTTAAATTTGGGGGATTACTCTGTATTGTTGGCGCTGCTGCCTATCGCTTAAATTTGGGGGATTACTCTGTATTCTTGGCACTGCTGCCTCTCACTTAAATTTGGGGGATTACTCTGTATTCTTGGCACTGCTGTCTATCGCTTAAATTTTGGGGATTACTCTGTATTCTTGGCACTGCTGCCTATCAAGCAAATTTGGGGATTACTCTGTATTCTTGGTGCTGCTGCCTCTCACTTAAATTTGGGGGATTACTCTGCATTCTTGGCGCTGCTGCCTCTCACTTAAATTTGGGGGATTACTTTGTATTCTTGGTGCTGCTGCCTCTCACTTAAATTTGGGGGATTACTCTGTATTCTTGGCGCTGCTGCCTCTCACTTAAATTTGGGGGATTACTCTGTATTCTTGGCGCTGCTGCCTCTCACTTAAATTTGGGGATTACTCTGTATTCTTGGCACTGCTGCCTCTCACTTAAATTTGGGGATTACTCTGTATTCTTGGCTTTTCTGCCTATCGCTTAAATTTTGGGGATTACTCTGTATTCTTGGCACTGCTGCCTATCGCTTAAATTTGGGGGATTACTCTGTATTCTTGGTGCTGCTGCCTATCACTTAAATTTGGGGATTACTCTGTATTCTTGGCACTGCTGCCTCTCACTTAAATTTGGGGATTACTCTGTATTCTTGGCGCTGCTGCCTCTCACTTAAATTTGGGGATTACTCTGTATTCTTGGCACTGCTGCTCTCACTTAAATTTGGGGATTACTCTGTATTCTTGGCGCTGCTGCCTCTCACTTAAATTTTGGGGATTACTCTGCATTCTTGGCACTGCCTATCACTTAAATTTGGGGGATTACTCTGTATTCTTGGCACTGCTGCCTCTCACTTAAATTTGGGGGATTACTCTGTATTCTTGGCACTGCTGCCTCTCGCTTAAATTTGGGGGATTACTCTGTATTCTTGGCACTGCTGCCACTCGCTTAAATTTTGGTGATTACTCTGTATTCTTGGCGCTGCTGCCTCTCACTTAAATTTGGGGATTACTCTGTATTCTTGGCACTGCTGCCTCTCACTTAAATTTGGGGGATTACTCTGTATTCTTGGCGCTGCTACCTATCAGCTTAAATTTGGGGGATTACTCTGTATTCTTGGCGCTGCTGCCTCTCGCTTAAATTTGGGGGATTACTCTGTATTCTTGGCACTGCTGCCTCTCGCTTAAATTTGGGGGATTACTCTGTATTCTTGGCACTGCTGCCTCTCACTTAAATTTGGGGGATTACTCTGTATTCTTGGCGCTGCTACCTATCGCTTAAATTTTGGGGATTACTCTGTATTCTTGGCGCTGCTGCCTCTGCTTAAATTTGGGGGATTACTCTGTATTCTTGGCACTGCTGCCTCTCGCTTAAATTTGGGGGATTACTCTGTATTCTTGGCACTGCTGCCTATCGCTTAAATTTGGGGATTACTCTGTATTCTTGGCGCTGCTGCCTCTCGCTTAAATTTGGGGATTACTCTGCATTCTTGGCACTGCTGCCTCTCACTTAAATTTGGGGGATTACTCTGTATTCTTGGCACTGCTGCCTTTCACTTAAATTTGGGGGATTACTCTGTATTGTTGACGCTGCTGCCTCTTGCTTAAATTTGGGGGATTACTCTGTATTCTTGGCACTGCTGCCTATCGTTTAAATTTGGGGGATTACTCTGTATTCTTGGCACTGCTGCCTCTCACTTAAATTTGGGGGATTACTCTGTATTCTTGGCTGCTGCCTCTCACTTAAATTTGGGGGATTACTCTGTATTCTTGGCACTGCTGCCTCTTGCTTAAATTTTGGGGATTACTCTGTATTCTTGGCACTGCTGCCTATCGCTTAAATTTGGGGGATTACTCTGTATTCTTGGCACTGCTGCATCTCACTTAAATTTGGGGGATTACTCTGTATTCTTGGCACTGCTGCCTCTCACTTAAATTTGTTTATAAGATGGGGGCCAGCCATGAAGGTGGGTGGGTTCTGCCAGTCCCCATAAAAAAATATTTTTCAGCAGAAAAAAAAATTGCGGGTGCTGGGTGGATAGGAAGGTGGGATTTAAATCGGTGTTACTGAAAGCAGTTGCTGTCTTGAAGGTACATAGGGCTATGGGACCAGATGAGGTATACTGCGGGGTATAAAGGGAGTTCATGGAAGTGCCAGCGTTAAACAAGCAACTAATGTTCAGCATTGACAAATGCTTGTTTAGGTATATAGGGGAAAAGAGGAAGACCAGAGGTGGGATTGTAAGGCTAAAAAGGGAGGCGGGGAGGGGACTGTGCAGAGGGGCACCAGGAAAAGGCAGACATACTTAACAAATACTTCTGTTCAATGTTCACAGAGGAAGGAGAAGCGGAGGGGCCACAAAAAAGTAACAAAAGCTTTGGAGGGAGGTGGACACTAGTCCTTTTTTGGAGAAGAGAGTGCTGAAGGGACTTGCTAATCTGAAGGTGGACAAAGCAATGGAGCCAGATGGGGTGCATCCAAGGGTATTGAGGGAGCTCAGAGAAATGCTGACTGCACCTCAAACAGTTCTATTTAAGAGCTCACTGGAAACAGGAGTGATCCCGGAGGAGTGGAGGAGAGTGGATATAGTCCCACTACAACACAGTACACAAAAGTGGTAGCAGGGAGGAGGCTGGCAATTATAGGCCATTCAGCCTGACATCGATGGTGGGAAAGTTAATGGAATCACTGCTGAATGAAAGGATTGTGGAATATCTTAAGTTGTGGTCCAAATTTCAATAAACAAAGTTATAAGGAAATGCTGAATTTTTTTCAACCTTTACTAATAACTTTGAGATTTTTTCAGATTTACAGCTGAAATTGCAACATAGCCCTAGCTTTACCCCACCTGATCAACATGATAGGTGTCATTTTTACTTGTCCTGGGCAAATAGATTATAAAAACGTGTAAAAGCAGGACCTCCACTGAAAACAAGATATTGCACCTCTACTGTGCTATCATGGGAAAATACAGTGTTAAAATTTGTAAAAGCAAGACCCTACTGAAAACAAGATGTTGCATATCAGCTATACTATCATGGGCAAATGCAGTGATAAAATGTGCAAAAGCAAGACCCAGTGAAAATAAGATATTCTATGTCCGGTGGGCTAGCCTCCATAAATACATTGTTAAAATAGGTAAAAACATTTATGCAATAGATGTGGAGCCAAAATCCACTTTGGGAGGTTGTCATGACAACCAAGAAAACCTCAAGAGCGAAGCTCGAGAGGTTTACGGTTGTCATGAAACCTCGAAAAGTGAACGACAGTGTTGTTGTTTACTGTTGCCCATCCACTGTCTTTTATAGTGTATGGGCAAAAGTAAACAAATTAGCTGTTGACTGCCTCCACAGTCACGCCGTGATGTCGGTGATCCCCCGTCCCTCCCTGCCTGTGTCCATAAAAACACTGCACTCCTTCCCAGTCCGCAAAGATACTGTGAGATCATAAATTTTAAAACAAATATCGCTGTCCTGCTGTGTGCCAGCCACTATTTAAAAAAACTTCACTTATTGAGAGTTTTAAATGTCCTCCTGTGCCTCCGATGAACTGCGGTGGCCATTTTATCGTCACTACGAACTGCGACTCGTGCATGCGCAAATGTGGTCAGAGCTGTTGTACCATCGATGTGACGTACTCACGATGGTACAACAACATCATGATGTCACATCGATGGTACAACAAGACAAGGGAAAGTTAGATTTCAATGCAATACAACGTTCTAACATACACTATATCCATTTATCTCCACATATGTGGGATGAATCTAACAACCCTAAATTTATCCCACATATGTGGGATAAAGGCAAACTGTCATCAAAGCTTTTTTATTCACTTTTTTGCCAAATAAATGTGCATAACTTTAAAATGAAAAATGATAGCATGGGACTGTGAGTATGACATTTGTCCAGCACACAAATATCTACAAAATTAGTGATGTTTCATTTATATATAACTTCTAGTTTTTTATAATTAGCAAAAAACAGCAGAAAATTTGATTTTGCTTTACTTTTTCGACAAACAAATGTGAATAATTTTAAAACAAAAAATTATAGCATGGTACTGTGAGTACTAAATTTGTCCAGCACACAAATATCTACAAATGAGTGCTGTTTCGTTTATATATACCTTTTCATTTTTTTTTATAAGTAGCAAAAAAACAGCAGAAAATTCAATTTTGTTTTACTTTTTTGACAAACAAATGTGAATAGCTTTAAAACGAAAAATGATAGCATGGTACTGTGAACACGAAAAATGTTCAGGACAAAAATATCTACAAAATGAGTGGTGTTTCATTGAATAGCAACCACTACACTAGGTGGACATGTTTATGTTTATTATTATTTTGGAAGACACCTTTGAGCCAAGGCTCTTTTACAAAGGTTTCACATCGGGGAAACAATACAGAACATAGTGAGGACAATAACAAGTACAGTAGTTTCAAGCAGCCATAGGTTTTGTTGGGTACATTAAAGCTTTCATATGGAATTTCTGTAATATGTGCAATGAGTCACAGTATGTATGTTAAGTTACAGTAATTTGTGTATATTATTCAGGAACAAATATACAATAAAAAAAACACAGTTGTAATGTGGTAATGACATACACTAGGAAAGTTAACCTAAAGCCCCAGAAATGATCATTTAAAAAAATAAACAGTCAAAACCAAATGTTCCTGCACTGATAGAAAGCATCCCTATTGCATAAATGAAATATACAATGTTGAGCTGTCAGACAAATGATTTATCTACTGTTGTGCTGTTTGACCTTGGACACCTCACTCATGGCTTACGCCACTCATGAGGTTACACAAGGTCAAACAGCACGTGTGTAGATAAATCATTTATCTGACAGCCCACCATTGTATATCCCTTATGACCCCCCTCCCACCAAAAAAGAGACATTGCATCTCCACTGTGCTGTCCTGGATACATGCATTGTAAAAAATGGGTAAAATCAGGATCCCACTGATAATGAAATATTGCATCTTAGCTGGCCTATCCTTGGTAACTACAGTACATTACAAAAATGGGTAAAAGATAGAGCTGAGACAGTCCAGAGGAGGGCAATTAAAATGGTGCAGGGTCTGCATTAAAAGCCCTACAAGGAGAACCTAAAGTACCTCAGTATGTATACCCTGGAAGAGAGAAAGGTGAGGGGTGAAATATGACAGAAACCTTTAAATACTGTACCTCATGGGGGTAAATAAGGTACAGGAGGGAAGTATTTTTCAGAAAAAGGTGCTCAAGAACAAGGGGACATGCTATGAAACTGAAGGGGGGGTAGGTTGAGTACTTCTTCACAGAAAGAGTGGGGAATTCCTGGAAAAGCCTTCCAGTGGAGGTGGCAGAGATGAAAACAGTGGTGGGGTTCAAGAATGCATGAGATGAGCACAAGGGAATCATAGTGGAAAGGAAGGAGGAGGGAGAAAGAGCTGTAGATCTGGTACAGTCTGCGGTGATAGTGTAGTTAGGGAGGAATGGGCAGACTGGATAAGCCAAACAGTCCTTGTCTGCCATCAAATTCTGTGTTTCTATGGGCTATATTGGGTACACACATTGGAAAAAATTTGGGTCCCACTAAAAACAAAATATTGCATCTGTACTGTGCTATCACAGGTAAATACAGTGTTAAAATGTGTAAAAGCAGGACCCCAGTGAAAATGAGATATTGCCTGTTAGCTGAGCTATCCTGGCTAAATACAGTACATGGTAAAAACAAGTAAAATCTGGACCCCACTGAAAATGAGAAAATGCATTTCAGCTGGCCTATCCCCCAGTAAATACAGTGTAAAAATGTGCAAATGTAAGACCCCACTGAAAACAAGATATTGCATCTCAGCTAGGCTGCATTGGGTAAATACATTGTAAAAATGGGTGAAAACAGGACCCCACTGAAAATGAGATATTGCATCTCAGCTGGGCTATCCTGGGTAAACATGTCATTGTAAAAGCATGACCCCACTAAAAACAAGATAGAGCGTCTCCAGAATTCTATCCAGGATACAGCTTAACAATGTGTAAAAGCAGGGCCCCACGGAAAACAAGATTCAGCAACTCCAGAATTCTAGCCAGGATACAGTATAAAAATGTGTAAAAGCAGGGCCCCACGGAAAACAAGACACAGCGTCTCCAGAATTCTATCCAGGATACAGCGTAAAAATGTGTAAAAGCAGGGCTCCATGGAAAACAAGACACAGCGTCTCCAGAATTCTATCCAGGATTCAGCGTAAAAATGTGTAAAAGCAGGGCCCCACTGAAAACAAGACACAGCGTCTCCAGAATTCTATCCCGGATACAGCGTAAAAATGTGTAAAAGCAGGCCCCACTGAAAACAAGACACAGCGTCTCCAGAATTCTATCCAGGATACAGCGTAAAAATGTGTAAAAGCAGGGCCCCACTGAAAACAGACACGCGTCTCAGAATTCTATCCAGGATACAGCGTAAAACGGTAAAAGCAGGGCACCACTGAAAACAAGACACAGCGTCTCCAGAATTCTATCCAGGATACAGAGTAAAAACGTGTAAAAGCAGGGCCCCACTGAAAACAAGACACAGCGTCTCCAGAATTCTATCCAGGATACAGCGTAAAAATGTGTAAAAGCAGGGCCCCACTGAAAACAAGACACAGCGTCTCCAGAATTCTATCCAGGATACAGCGTAAAAATGTGTAAAAGCAGGGCCCCACTGAAAACAAGATTTAGGGTTTCTACTATATTATCCTTAACATAGAAACAGAGAAATTGTCAGCAGATAAGGACTGCCTGGCCCATCTAGTCTGCCTGTAAGCCCTTGTACTGGATTATTATTTCCGACCTACCCGCTGCTGTACCTCTCTGGTTCCCCTATGGCTGTCCTAAGCATGCTTGAATCCATCCACAGTGCTCACTCCCACCACTTCCTGAGGCAGACCATTCCATGCCTCCACCACCCTCTCTGTGAAAAAGAACTTCCTCACATTCCCTCTTAACCTCCCACCTTCCAATTTTATGTCATGCCCCCTCGTTCTTGTGCTCCTCCTGTATTGGAAAATATCTCCCACTTGCACCTTGTTTATATCCTTGAGGTACTTGAATGTTTCTATCATGTCCCCTCTTTCCCTCCTCTCTTCCAGTGAGTACATATTGAGGTCCCTTAATCTCTCCTCATAAGTCTTGTGTTGAAAGCCGTGTACCATCTTAGTTGCCCTTCTCTGGACTTTCTCCAGCCTGTTAATATCCTTACAAAGGTGTGGCCTCCAGAACTGCACACAGTACTCCATGTGAGGCCTGACCATGGTTTTATATAATGGCATCTCTATCTCCCTCCTTCTGCTGGTGATACCCCTGCCTATGCACCCCAGCATGCCACTGACCCTCCCAGCTGCCTTAGCACTGTGCTTTGACAGTTTCAGGTCATCTGAAATGATAACCCCCAGGTCTCTTTCCTCCTTTGTGACTGTCAGCAACTCCCCCCCATCCTGTAGCTTTCCCCAGGGTGTCTGTGTCCAAGGTGCATAAGTTTGCACTTTTTTGAATTAAACTTCAGTTGCCAGTCCTCAGACCATTTTCAAGCTTCCCCAGATCCCTCCTCATTTTCTCCACTCCGGCTGGGGTATCCACTCTGTTCTTGATGTCATCTGCAAACAGGCAGACCTTTCCCTCCAGCCCTTCTGCAATGTCACTAATGAAGATATTGAACAGGACTGGCCCCAGGACCGATCCCTGAGGCACCCTACTGGTCACCCCCTCTCCCCAGACTGCACCCCATTTACCACTACCCCCTGCCTCCTGTCTGTTAGCCAGTTTCTAACCCAGTTTACCTCACTGTTCCCCATGCCCAGCCTACCCAGCTTGTTTATCAGCCTCCTATGTGGGATGGTGTCAAAGACTTTGCTGAAATCAAGGTAATCAACGTCCACTGCCCCACCCTGATTTACTTCCTTTGTCACCCAGTCGAAGAAATCAACCAGATTTGTCTGACATGACCTCCCCACTGTGAATCCATGTTGCCTATGGTCCTGGGCTCCAATGGCTTCTAGATGCCCCACTATCCTTTCTTTAAGCAATGTCTCCATGATCTTCCCCACTACTGAAGTGAGGCTGACCGGCCTATAGTTCCCCACCACCTCCTCCTTACTGCTGCCAGATTTGTGCAGAGGGATCACATGTGCCCTCCTCCAATCCTCTGGTACCACCCCTGTGTGGAATGGCTCGGTGAACATGGCTGCTAGAGGTTCTTCTATCTCCCTTCACAGTTCTCTTAATAGCCTTGGGTGTATGCCATCTGGTCCCATCGCTTTGTCCACCTTCAATTTAGTGAGCTCCTGCAGGACTCTTTCCCCTGTGAATGGGCTATTGTCCACCTCTTCACCCCCTTGGCAACTGCTGTACTGCTGTGGCACCTGCCCCTCCCTCTTGTCTGTGAATACTGAACAGAAATATTTATTCAGTATTTCTGCCTTTTCCATGTCATCCTCCTTGCATTCCCTTCCCTCTCTCTTGAGTCCTTGCAATCCCCCCTTGTTTTTCCTCCTTTCGCTGATGTACCTGAAGAATGTCTTGTCACCTTTCTTGACTGACTGTGCTAAACCTTCCTCAGTCCATGTCTTTGCTCTCCTTACTGCCTTTCCCGCTTCTCTTAGACACTATAGGTACTCCTCCCTGTCCTCCTCCCTTTGGGTTTCCTTATATTTCCTGAACCCTTTCCTTTTTGCCATGACCTTTTCCACCACCTCTCTCAAGAACCACCATGGCTTTCTCCTTCTCTTGCCTTTGGATACCAGTCTGATGCATTGGTTTGTTACTTCCAGTAAGGCTTCCGTTTAGACGCTTCCACTGTTCTTCCACTCCCCCTCCTGCCCCCATTCTCTCCAGGGCTCTTTTGATACCCCTCCCCATTTCAGCGAAGTCAGCATTTTTGAAATCCAAAACCTGTGTCCTAGTATGACTTGAGTGAGTCTCTGTCCCTATGCTAAACCACACAATGAAAACAGGACCCCACTGAAAATGAGATATTGGTAAATACAATATAAAAATGTGTACAAGCAGGGGCCCACTGAAAATGAAATATTTCCTCTCAACTGAGCTATCCTGGGTAAATATATAGCAAAAATGTGTAAAAGCATGCCCCTACTGAAAAAAAGATATTTCATCTCGGCTCAGCAATATTGGTAACTACATTGTAAAAATGGGTAAAATTAGGACCCCACTGAAAATGAGAAATTGCGTCTCAACTGGTCTGTCCAGGGTAAATACATTGTAAAAATGTGTAAAAGCAGGACCCACTGAAAGCAGTATATTATATCTCAGCTGAGCTATCCTGGCTAAATATATTGTAAAAATGGATAAAATCAAGACCCCACTGAAAACGAAACATAGCATCTCTACTATGCTGTCCTGGATAAATAGAGTATAAAACTGTGTCAACGCAGGACTGCATTTAAAATGCATATCATGTTGTAACAGCGACGGGAATACTGTGAAGACCACTACAGCGACAAAATTGGCAGTTCACTGTAATGGTCCATGGTATTCCCGACACTGCTGTCTCTGGGGATATTGCCCCTTCCCTGAATCAACTCTGACTCGGAGTTGATTATCTATAATGTGGGGGGTGAGGGGTGGAGAGGGCAGAGCCCCCCACATGGGAAGGGGAAGCCCCCCTCAAAAAACACTTGCTTCCCCAGATGGCACAATGCTGACTGTCGCCATTGTGCCATTGCTGTAATGCCGAACGACACAATTCATCTTGATGCGGCTTGGTGGAACCTTTAAAATGAGATGTAGCATCTCCACTGTGCTATCCTAGATCAAAACAGTGTAAAAATTTGTAAAAGCAAGACCCCCACTGAAAATTAGATATTGCATATTAGCTGTGCTATGCTGGCTAAATATACTGCAAAACAATATTGCTTCTAGCAGGTGTGTCCTGGGCAAATGCATTACAGAAATGGGTAAAAGGAGGACCCCACTGAAAACAGGATATTACATCTCAGCTGAGCTATCCTGGCTAAATAAATGGTAAAAATGTCTAAACTGAGATACTGCATCTCAGCTGGCCTATCCTGAGTAAATACACTGTAAAATGTTGCAAAAGCAGGACCCCACTCAAAACGAGATGTAGCATCTACACGGTGCTATCCTAGATAAATAAAGTGTAAAAATGTGTGAAGGCAGGACCCAACTGAGATATTGCCTGACAGCTGAGCTATCCTGGATAAATACATTTAAAAAATGGGTCATAGCAGGACCCCACTGAAAATGAGATACTGTATCTCAGTTGGTCTATCCTGGGTAAATACACTGCAGAAATGTGTAAAAGCAGGACCTCACTGAAAATGAGATATAGCATCTCCACTGTGCTATTCTGAGTAAATACAGTGTAAAAATAGGACCCCAGTGAGATATTGCCTGACAGATGTGCTATCCTGGGTAAACACAATATAGAAATGGGTAACAGCAGGACCCCACTAAAAACAAGACATTGCATCTCTGCTGGGCTATCCTAGATTAATATAGAGTAAAAATGGGTAAAAGCATTACCCCAATGAGATATTGCATCGCAGCTGGGCTATCCTTGGTATATACATTGTAAAAATTGGTAAAATCAGGGCCCCACTGAAGACGAGGTATAAAATCTCCGCTGTGTTAGCCTGGGTAAATAGTGCAAAAATGTGTACAAGCAAGACCCCAGTGAAAGTGATATATTGCAGCTTAACTGGACTGGCCCGGATAAATACAGTGTAACAATGGATAAAAGCAGGGTCCCTCAGAAAATAAGATACTGTATCTCAGCTGGACTATCCTGCGTAAATGCATTATAAAAATAGGTAAAAGAAGGACACCACTGAAAATGAGATATAGTGTCTCTGCTGAACCCTAGTGAAAACAATGGATTTCATCTCATCTGCAGCTAAAAGTAGGACCCTACTAAAAACAAGCTACTGCATCTCAGCTGGCAATCTTGGGTAAATATATTGTAACAAGCATTTGTCAATGCCGAATGTTTGCTTGCTGGCATTGGCATTGGTAGTGTAGAAGTTACAGAGCTGCATAATAGGAATGGCAGCGAAGTATTGAACTGAAGCCAACCCCACCACCACCCTGCAGAGAGTGACAGGCATTGGGGTGTGCCTTTGGGTTGACAGGAATAAAAGCCACGCCATTTCACCACACCATACCCTGCAGACACTGACAAGTGTCACAATGTGCCTTGGGGTCTTTGGCCCTTACGCGCACCCCATTCCATCAGGAAATACGGTGAGATGGGTGCGGTATAGGAGAATGGGGTGAACTTTGGGTCCGAAGAGCCCAAGGCATGCCTCGATGCCTGTCACTGGCTGCAGGGTGTGAAATGGTATGAGCATTACAGGCAAGAATCCCAAGTCACATCCCTGATGCCTGTCATTCTCTACAGGGTTGGGCGTTATGGATGAAAACCCTAATACCTCAAGCATTCGTTGGTATTTTCACTCCAAATTTTCAACATGGTTTTTTTGTGACCCCACCTCATGAACAGTGGCAATATCAGTTTGTTAATCAAAAGCAGCTTATGCACAGCGACTATGGCATTTAACACCACAGGTGCAAAAACATTCTGAACAGGATGTAAAAAATGACAGCTGTACTGTTCATGGGGAAGTGTAAAAAATGGCAATGTTGCAAATGTGCAGTTAAAATATTTAAAAAAATGGTGAAGTCATTAGCTGCAGATAGAAACTGTGCAATCTATACCCATATAATGTAATTAGTTTTAGATTTTTTACAGATTGTCAACACAGGCATTTTGGGACCTCCAATCATGAACAGTGTCACTGATTTTCTTTATCTGTCCCGAACAATGATTTCCCAGAGCGACCACGCATCTCTGCGCTGAAAGTGTGAAAACACATTTCAGCCATATTGTGAAAAATGACAGCTGTACTGCTCATAAGGAAGTGTGGAAAAATGCCACTGGTGAAAATCTGGATTGAAAATATTACAACGTCATGAACTTACGAGGGTGCATGGAAACTGCGCAATGCTCACTCGTATCACAGTCAGTTTATGGACTTTTGTCACCAAATTTTCAACATAGCCATTTTATGACCTCTGCTCATGAACAGTGTAACTGTGATTTTCTTAATCTGTCCTAAACATTGCTTTTGCACACCGACTGCACCATTGTGCGCTACATGGGTGGAAACACATGTTGGGCAAGATGTGAAAAATGACAGCTATACAGCTCATAAGGAGGTGTGATAAAATGGCAATGTTGAAAATCTGGAGTGAAAATATGGAAAATTCACAAACTTACGGCGTCGTAGAACTTCATAGCATGCATTTCATCAAAACAGTCATTTTAGGAATTTTTTCACCAAATTTTCAACATAGCCATTTTAAGACCTCTGCTCATGAACAGTGTCACTGTGATTTTCTTAATTTGTCCTGTACATTGATTTAGCACACCGACTGCACCATTGTGCGCTACATGGGCGGAAGCACGTTTTGGGTGAGATGTGAAAAATGACAGCTGTACTACTCCTAAGAAGGTGTGGTAAAATGGCAATGTTGAAAATCTGGAGTGAAAATATTGAAAATTCGCGAACTTACGAGCCTGCGTAAGAACTGCGTAACGCATGCTCATAAAACAGTAATTTTTGGGGATTTTTCCACCAAATTTTCAAAATATGCTTCTTGAGAGCCCAGCTTATGAACACTGGCAGTGTCATTTTGTTAATCAGTCCCAAAAGGTGATTTCGCGCAGTGACTGCGAAATCACCCTTCGGGCCCGAATAACGCCATGACAGTGAAGCATTCATGAGAAGGGGTCCCAAAAACCCCATGTTGAAAATTTGGTGCAAAAATTCCAAAAAATGCCTGAGATATGCAATAAAGTTGAAAAACCCTATCTATCGCATTATACAGCTTGCGAATTTCCTCAGTTCAGCGGTCGGCTTTGAAGAGTGCAGACGTGTTCCCGGTCCACGAAGATCGTCGGCATGAGAGTCCAGAGGTAAGTATGGGGTGAGGGGGTGGGGAGGCAGGTCGCAGTGAGTGGAGTGCGGGTTGTGGGAGGGAGCAGGAGACTCGTGGGACCGTTTTCTTTACGTTTTCTTTTTACATGGCGATCGGGGCGTTTGCCATGCTAGGGTGGGCTCCCAAGCGTGGCACAAGGATAGTTGGGGGCCGTGGAGCCGGCGGGGATTGGGCACCCCGTCGGCCAAAACATCTATTGCCACGCTGGGGTGGGCTCCCAGCGTGGCACCTTGAACTGGGGGAGCAGTGGAGCCGACGGGGATTGGGCACCCCTGGCCGGCTATATGCCAGTGAAGCTGCCACGCTTGGGGTGGGCACCAGCGGGCATTTGGAAGGGCTTTGGGGCGTAGCACAGCCGACGGGAATTGGGCACCCCTGTCGGTTATACAGTGTGTGCGCAGGGGGCGCAGACGTGTGTGTGTGTGTGTGTGGGGAGCTGCGCAGAGCAGGCGATATCTTATCGCTGCTCACTGGCCGTAGCTCCCCTTTCAACATATGCCACTGCATTTTGGGCTCGTCATAGACAGCTCCAGCATGCATTGGCCGACTGGGGCCGCGCCTGCCAACACACTGACTGAATTGGAAGAGGAGGTGACACAACTCTGAAAACTCCGATGATGGCACTATGTTTCTTGCACATGCGTGCAAGCAAACATAAAAATGGGTGAAAGCAGGACCCCATTGAAAATGAGATATTTAATCTCAGCTGGACTAACCTGGGTAAATGTATCACTGTAAAAACAGGACCCACTGAAAACAAGTTATAGCATCTTGAGTATGCTATCCTGTGTAAACACAGAGTAAAAATGTGTAAAAGCAGGACCCCACTGCAAATGAGATGTAGCATCTCAGCTGGCCATCCTGGGTAAAAACACTGTAAAAATCGGTAAACTCAGGACTCCACTGAAACTGAGATATAGCATCTCTGCTGCGCTGTACTGGGTAAGTACAGTGTAAAAATATATAAAAGCAGGACCCCACTGTAAATGAGATGCAACATCTCGGCTGGCTATCCTGGGTAAAAACACTGTAAGCATGTGTAAACTCAGGACCCCACTGAAAACAATATTTTACATCTCAGCTGGGCTATCCAGGTTAAATACAGTATATAGTAAAAATGGGTAAAAGGACCCCACTGAAAATGAGACATAGCATCTCTGCTGTGCTGTCCAGGGTAAGCACCTTGCAAATATGTATAAAAGTATGACCCCACTGAAAATTAGTTGCAGTATCTCCGCTGCACTATCTTGGCTAAATACAGTGTCAAAGTGTATAAAAATATGAGATATTGCATCTTATCTGGGCTATGCTCAGTAAATACATTGTAAAAATGGGTGAAAGCAGACCTTACTAAAAATGAGAGATAGCATCACAACTTTTCCCAACTAAAAATGAGATATTTCATCTCATCTGGCCTATCGTGTGTAAATGCAGTGTAGAACAGCTAAAAGTAGGACCTTACTGAAAGCAAGATATTGCATCTCAGCTAGGTTGTCCTGGGAAAATACATTTAAAAATGGGTAAAAGCAGGCCCCACTTGGTAAATTTTGTTTATTTACTTAGTGGTTTACTTGAATTTCGATAACCAGCTAGGCTCAATGAGACTGAAAGTCCCTTTTTCAGGAGTGATCCAGAATTAACTCATTTGCTCCCGGTGGCCATTTTGGGTTGGATCTAGCAATGGATGGTTCCGACGCCATATGGCATCTATGGGGACAAATGTGTTGCATTTACAGCTCACTGCCATCTGGGGGTGTCCGGATGGCAGAGCTGTTGAGGTGTTCCATGCAAGAAGGGTGGTGGCAGGAGTCTGGAGCGGAGGTACATCAGCATGCCCCTCCTCCACAGCCCCAGGTTCATGCCATCGCTCTCGGGAAGCTCGGGGTATGTTTGTAAAAAAAACAACTCTGGCTCCAAGATCCTTCAGTCAGCTCCCGAGCTGGGCACGAACCCGCATGGGTACATAGGTGGTCTCCATCCTGGGGGCAGCCCCACCATTAAGGGCAATTGGCAGGTTAAATCCCACAGGAACTATGTGGGGCACCTAGGTGGTCTCCACCACTGGGCCGGCCCCACCATGAGGGGCAATTCTGGGAAAAGGGGCAGACCGAGAGTGAGCCATTGCAGGGGGATGGGGAAAAAAAGGAACAGTCCAACAGCAATGTAAAACAACAGAGTTTAAACAGTACAGTCAGCACCAGTTATAACGTTCACCCCTACATTGAACTGATGCTTCTGATGGACATTTCTTGTTTGCCAAAACCTCAGTTTATAATGACTTATACCCACTACATATAACAACCACCAGAACACACTTGACAATTTGTCAGCTATTGACAGCTTTCAGTTACAGGATTTACCTGGCTGTCAGCATACAATGGCTAGCAGTTAACCGTTAGCAGCTGATTCAAAGCTGATTCACAAGTGATCAGTGGCTACATTAGACTGTTGTGAAGCATGATTCTCCCTGCGTATCAAGCTGTTTCAGTAGATTTGTTTACTTGTTCAGGGTGGCAACTCTGTAACCCTCGACTTCTGCTGGCTCACAGTAGAAAAGCTTCAGGAGACAGAAAAAGATGCCGAAGCTCATTCGATGAGATTATGATGCACACTTTGGCATTCCAAAAATCCACCGTGAGTGACTTGCTCCATTCTAAGGAGAGAATTTTACAGGAGCCAACGAATGATCACGGAGTTCATGAAGGTCAAGCCAAAGACAAAGCCACAGTGAGACGTGAGAAGTGCTGTAGTCAAGCAGAGGTGAGCAGATGCTTCAGTTAAGTCACACCCACAGTAACTGGATTTATTTTCTAGTTATCTGTCTGTAAAATAAATGAAATGCAGATCTGATGCAGCGTTTAAGTGCTTTTATTTAACAGTAACACTATAATTGTGTACCGCGCATCGTATCATCAGACTCTACACGTTCCCTGTACTACACTGTACTAGCAGCCTGATGGTTCCATTGCTTCAGATGCTTAACTTGGATGCCACATATCGGCAGACAAATAGGACTTTGATAGATGTCAAATGTGTTTAATCAGTCTATAAGTGCTTTTGAGAAAACTGTAAATTGCCAGGTGCAGGGACTCCTGAATAACACAGGGCCTCCAAAGAGGTACAATTTGATACAGAGTGAAAGGAGTGCCTTAACTAAACTAGCTAGTAACAATAACAGTGTCATAAAACCTTCAGAAAAGGGGGCAATGTTGTTATTCTCAATAGGGAACATTAGAGAGAAATTGTACCATCTCTTCTCAGTGATGCAAGAAATTATAGAGACCTTAGTATCAGCCCTACTGATATTTTAAAAAATTAATTACTTCAAATTCTAACTCATAGAAACATAGACTTTGACGGCAGATAAGGACCGCTCGGCCCACCTAGTCTGCCCATTTCCCTACTTAGAGGATAAGCTGCAGATCCTATTTTACGAACAGCCTATTTCTTCCTACCCTCTACAAAAATTGCCTTATGTCTGTCCCATGCATTCTTGAATTCTCCCACAGTTTTAGACCCCACAACCTCCTCAGGAAGGCTGTTCCATGCATCCACCTTCTCTATGAAAAAATACTTCCTCACATTGCCCCTGAGCCGTCCCCCCATCTTCAAATTGTGTCCCCTTGTTCTTGCACATCTCTTTTTCTGAACGATGCTACCCTCTTGGACTTTGTTGATTCCACTGAGGTACTTAAACATTTCTATCATGTCCCCCCTCTCCCTCCTTTCCTCAAGGTTATACATATTAAGCTCCTTTAGTCTCTCCTCGTATGGCTTCTCTTGCAGACTCTGCACCATTTTAGTTGCCCTCCTCTGAACTGTCTCCATCCTGTCTATGTCCTTGCGGAGATGGGGTCTCCAGAACTGGACGCAGTACTCCAGATGGGGTCTCACCAACTGTCTGTACAGGGGGATAACAACTTCCTGTTTTCTGCTGGTGATACCTCTCCCTATACATCCCAGTATCCCCCAGCCCTCCCTACCACCTTCTGCATTGCTTGCCAACCTTAGGTCATCTGATATGATTACCCCAGGTCCCTTTCAGTTTTGTTGTTTACTACCCCCCCATTGTGTAATCTTCCCTGGGTTTTTGTTTCCCAGGTGCATTACCACTTCTTTGCATTGAATCAAGCTGCCATACTTCTGACCATTCCTCCAACCTTGCCAAGTCCTTCTCATCCTTTCCATGCCTCCTTGTGTATCAACCCTGTTGCAGATCTTTGTGTCATCTGCAAAGAGGCATACTCTTCCTTCCACCCCTCTGCAATGTCACTTATAAAGACATTAAAGGACTGGACCCAGTACTGAACCCTGTGGTACCCACTAGTAAGCCCTCTTTCTTCAGAGTGGACTCCATTTACAATTACCTTCTGTGTCCTGTTGTTCAGCCAATGTTTTCCAGGCTACCACCCTGGGATCCACTCCCAGGCTGGTTAATTTGACTACTAATAATCTTTGTGTGGGACTATGTCAAATGCCTTGCTAAAGTCTAGGTAGGCCATGTCCACAGCCCTCCCTGGTCTACTACTTTGGTCACTCAGTCAAAGAAATCAATTACATTTGTCTGACATGACCTTCCCGCTGTGAATCCATGCTGCCTTGGGTCCTGTGCCCCACTGGCCTCTAGGTACTCAACAATTCTTTCCTTCAGAAGTGATTCCATCACTTTCCATACCACAGAGGTCAAACTGACAGGTCTGTAGTTTCCTGCTTCTGCCTTGGTCCCACTTTTGTGAAGGGGAATCACATCCGCCTTCTTCCAGTCCTCAGGTACCACACCGAGAGCTACTCTGGTGACTACTCACGATACCCAGGACTGGACACAGGCTGGATGAGGATGGAGACAGCAGATGAACTCTTTGGATTGCCAGTCGAAGCAGGGCCCACACGATTCGCCGAGGCGTCGTTCCCATTCAGGCATGGAGCAGGGGGCCGATCCCCGGGCAGGTCTCTCGTCAATGGTTCTTCTCTGTGCAGCAGGGTGGGATGGCATGGCCCTCGTGGCAAGGCCCAGCCACATGGAGCTAATGGCAGAGTCAGTCCATTGGTGCTGGACCCACTTCCAGCTAGCTGAACACAGTTCATAATGTGGGCAACTAGGGTGCAACCCCCACTCAGTACACAGCACATTTATATGTAAGGGACACCTACTGTACCAGGAAAGCACTCCCTGGTCCCAATCACAAAGTCTCTGCTCAAAACCGGGGAGCTCGGGGGTGAAAGGGGATTTCTGGTGGGCCGTTCACACTCAGTGCAATCTTCGGTCCTCCTCAGGTAAAGCCTGATCACCCTTCAGCCACTCACTGGGTTCTCCAAACTTGGATTCAATCCAATAATTATTCTCCCTCTCTCTCTTCTCAAGCAACGAGACGACTTGCAGACCTCTATTTAGGCCTTCGCCCAGTTCTCCCTCTCGAAACTATGCAAACAATTGCTTGGCTATCACAAGATGTTTCTCTCTCGACTCCCAGTTTAGATCTGGCTTGCCATTAGACAGCTTGTGGTATTTCCCCCCAGATCCAGATGGTTCGGTTGGTTAGCACAACTGTCAATCACACAAGAGCTCCCCTTTCAGTAGCAAAAGGTGCCAACAGTCCAAAACTACAGTTCCTGCAGGTTTGGGTCCATACAGTCCCTATGAGCAGGCTCCATTTTAGAGTCCCCTATTACTGATTGGTCTAATTCGTCAATTCGGGACCAAAATGGAGGAGGTAATAAGAACAGTCCTTGCTGCTAAGAAGGCAGATTAGAACAAACTACATTACCATTCTTGCTCTAAAATATTTCCAGCAAATAGTTACATCCTTCAGCAGAGCTCCCTCTGCGCAACTAGCATTGGCAGAAACGGAGCAATTAACAGGCAGCACGGGCGGGACCCGAGCATGGAAACACTCAGTCCCCTCCCAGCTTAATTATTACTGCAAACCAGCAGTCCTTAAAGCAACAGTACACGGAGGCCACACAGGCACTCACTGGCAATACATTTAGACGACTATAGTACTGAACACCAGCCAGGCAGTGAGCAATTTGGCGAGCTCATAGAAGACTTTTCAGGAACCCCCACTGGTGGGAGGGTTACATAAGTGCTGCATATCAGTAGCTTGATGAAGTTGAAAATGAATTACACAAACTAAGAAAGTGGGTTTAGTCCTAGCCAATAGCAATCATTTTAGCAATCAGTTTTGTAACTATTATATGTTTTCTATGCACGTTGCACTTATGATCACATTAATAAATATTAATGAAATAATGTATATATTAGGGTTCTGACTCACCTGTAATCACACTCCCTGACAAAGGCTTTTTTTCCAAAATTTACATTTTTGCATTTTCTCCCTGTTTTTTCTCCCCGATCCCTGACCCTGGCAGACATGGCTGTGCTTGCGCATGGAAGCGCACACACATGCCGGGCACCAGCTCGCCCCCCTTTGCCCCACCCCTTGGCTGTCGCCAGGCTCCCAGTTGCCCAAACTGCCACCTGTCCTCCACCAGGTGGCAGTCAAGGGCTGGGAAACCCCTCATCCCTCCCCGGGAGAGGAGAACCACCTCATGGTAGCTCAATCCTGCTCCTCGTCCTCCCCCCCCACCAACCCCTGCCAACCCAGGCTCATTCCCAAACCCAGGTCACTGGCATAACGTGAGGTGCGGCATCCAGCGCCTCAACCCTCCATGCCACTGGGCCGGCACAAAGGCTTGTTTAGGTCAAAGTGCCAGAGCGAATGATAGGCAGCTCTCTTTGCACCAACCCAATTGTGAATAAGGAAGCATTTCAGTTTTGATTTCTGCACAATAAACTTGCTGCTTACTTAAGCTCACTCAGGTCAGTATTTACTTTGACTTGCGGTTTCCTGCATGCCACAAGTTTCTGGTTCAGTGCAGGTAACTCCCTCAAATGTCTCTGAAATCCATTGATTTCTGGGACGTCAGACATCAGGGCCTTTCTCTATATGAGCAATGGTTATGCAAGCGGATGTGTTAATCCTTGCCTCTCACACACCCAACATCCCAGTCACTCAGGGAAAACACATTAGTCCTTTTAGTCAGTCTCTGACTCATTCAAACCCCTTATCTCTCAGGCAAAGGCAAGTTCCCAAACTTGAAGGTGGTAGGGTCGATTTCAGGCTTCTCTCTCCATAGCAGGTTTGGGCTGTACTGCAGTGTATGCACAGTATACTGTGGCTAGAGTCCTTACCTTCTGTACTATCATGATCCAGTCTGTCACTTTTCTTTTTAAATTCGCCTTTGTTTAAATCCAAATATATTACGTGCACAAGGTCTGCTACATTTCCTCCACCTTCCAATTAGGAAACGGTTACAGACTATAAGAATCATGCCTACAACTTAAAAAAAAAATAGGTACAATAACATCAGCATAATGTCTACTACTCCGCCAAGCATTACTACATTATAAGAAATACAAAATCACACATACCTCCATAATGCAAAGCATCATGGGATGTATATGCAAATCACCATGACATTTTAAGCTGGTTCAGCTTTAAGCAAAAATACATGGTGCCAAATGGCCTCCCACAGAACATTGTGTTCATTTAACACTGGCACTACTAAAGCTTCCTACATATCAAAAAATACAGAATCTTTGCAAGCATCTACACTCCCTTGTAATTAGTTCTTATAAAACGATAAGATGTACTTCTTTATGGGGGTTTTAGCTCCATAGTTCCTGGTATGTCTTTGGTGACAAAAACTGAATATTGTAGCTAGGCACGTCTTTTCTAGTCCTGAGCATTCAGTATTACACTATCGCAGACCATGGTACTCGTATAATAATGAACAGAGGAAAAAACTATTTACATACAGGTAACCAGAAAACAGACTTTAAGTTACAAAACCAAACATCTGTCACTTTTCAACCTGCATGGTGATTAGATGCACAGTAGTATGTGTGCAGACACGTAACACAATTGATTTTACCAACAATCCATCAGGCAATCCATGCTCCTCTGGGATGTTGACCATCAAATTCGGGTGGGCAACGTCCTTCCTTAGTCATATTACACCTCTCACTACCCATTTAGTGTTCAGTGGCAAGGTGACGTCGTCTCTATTCTGGTGCCACACTAGTTCAACCTCATCCTCACTGTCTTGGGGCTCTAGTTAAAGAGCTGGTGACATGTTCAGAAGCACTTTAACAAAACATAGTATTTAGGTACTGTCAGGCTTGTATTTCCTATTAGTTCTGTCTTCCTCCTCCTCATTATTTAGTAGTGAGGTCATTTGCATGAAAGCAGGATCTTTGCTTCTGAAGTGTTAATCTATTCCTGCTGCTTTTTCACTACCCGAAGTCATAAAGCATTACTTGTGACATCACAGTTACTCCCATGGTAACAGATTGTGATGTCACAACAGAGGATTATAACTTGAAGTAGGGAGTAAGCTATAGAGGTAGATGAACTCAAAATGAACTGTAAGGGACAGCAATCTTATATTCATTCACATTTCTTTAATAATAAGTTATGGAGAGGAGAATACATAAAATATAATTGGAAAGCAAGCAGAATTGTACCTAATTATTATGTGGTTTTTTTTTAAGTTTTCTTTGAGGCGTCAGTAGCTCTTTAATTCTAGTGCAGATAACTGCCTCATCAGTCCATATACTGAGAGGGACTTTCCTCATTGCTGAAGCTCTTTGTCTTTATAGAGCTGTTTCAACTATCTGAACATATGGGCATTTGTCCAACTGATCATAGGGATGTGGTCATACATCCCTGCCTCCTACACGCTAATACCGACGTCTCCATGGATCCTCTGACTCCAAGAATTTTCTCAGAGAAGTCAATGTCTGCTGTGATGTATCTCAAGTAATCATAATCCTTGTTGCTTAACCTCCATACGTCCAGTCCTTGTAAGGGCAACAGGGGGGAGGTGAGTTGAATTTTTATCGTAAACATCCTTGAATATCAGGGTGACTAGGGACCCACTGTCCAAGGCTGCATGGTGGTTATCCTTCAACTTTGACCTGGATCTCAGACAGTGGTCCAATTACAATAGCAAATAGCTGGTTCCCATTAGTTTTTATAGTAGACCAGGCAACAATTTGAGGGAAGTATCTTGCTTCTGGGGCTCCAGTGCACTCTTTTACTGAGTCCTGTTGGCATTTCCCTGATGCATCAGCTTCCAATCAGCTTGTAAATGAGCTATTAATTGATCTGTGAAGATCCTCCAAACTAAGATAGTCCCATTGTCAGTTTCCAATCTTTCCACAATGGAAGTAGATATGGTCTTGTTGCCTACCCTGTAACCTGGGTGCCATCCTTGGCTCAGTCCAGTCTCCATCTTTCCAGGGAGTAACAGCCATACAAGTCGGTAGCACAACAGCTTGAATTGGGGGCCCTTCACCATCCAGACATCTATCCTTCTGCTGTCATCACAAGTTGTGTCAGTTTCTCTACATTGGTCATCAGCTCTTGCATCCCAGGAGCTTTTTGGGCAACCACCATGACACTCCCTATCACAAGAGTCGTGGTCATCCTGGCAGAAGTCTGCAGAGTACTCACAGACCATACTCATTCTCCCTACTTGTATACCCCCATCCAATCTCCAATTAAGTGTGGATTAGTCAATCTGTCACGCAGGCATAAATTGGTCAATACCTTGTCTGAGTAGACTGCTCCTTCAGTCACCTGCTGTACTAAGTTCCAATACATGCTGAAATCAGCTAAGCTTCCCTCCTGATGAATTCACTGGATGATCCATCTGCACCAAGAACTCAGATAACTTTTCTCTGTCTCCCTACATCAGGTGGGATAGCTACATGAGAATTCTTCACGACTTCTCCACACTACTGTAAATGCATTCCAACACAGCCAGATAATCCTTGGCAGTGGCATCCTTCTTCATTTCTTAAGGGCCCATATAGCACCCAACAGCACTCCTTGCATGCACTCACTGAGGCGTGTCCTTTTCTTGTTGTCTGAGCACTAAAGATTTTGCACCATCATGGTGTCTTGCTGAATCCAAGTATTAAAGTACTCTTCCCGTTGGAAGTAGGCTTGAATCCTGAAAATGACCGGCGCCTCTGACACTCCTTTTACTTAATAAGAGGTGTATCTTTTCTAGCAAGTGTTTTTCTGCATCTAATAAAGCCTCTGCAGTTCCTTCAAATGATTCTGAGGGCTCTAACAATTACTTCAGTTCCTTGGTGGTCTTGCTGTCTTACACGAGGTAGTTCTTCACTCATTCATTCCAATCCGCCACAGGGGTGGGAGCAGAGTCACTGTCTTGGGGGTTTCCCCTACTAAGTACAACCTCAGTGTCTTCTATCAGCTCTCCCTCGCTATACAGGAGTTCACTGTTGCAGCTTGTAGCGACACTAATCGGCAGCCGATCTTCTCAGTCGCTCTCACTCTCCCTCACTGTACGTCTGTTATGGCAATGCAGCTTGGAGGTTCAGCTGCCCTCCACTGGATAAGGCTACTAGGATCCGTGCCACCCTCCATGTCAAGGCATCCAGTCCTGCAGGAGGGTGATAGCCTGGTACCAGCCTACTGAGCGAATCCTGCAGCATCTCAGCTAATCATCTGGCTCTGGCTCTCAGTTTCTGAGGCTGGCAATAATTGTTGTCACTGGCATGCTTGGCTAGCAGGAGAAAGCCCACTTGTCCCACAGCAAGAAAACTGCTCTGCAATTATCCATTTTGCAAAAGGTAGATTTATTTTATTTAAAATTTGATGACCAGGCGAGCCCTCTGAGACTATCAAGTCCCTTCTTCAGGGGCAACCAAGGGAACTGAACATTCCATGCAGTTGAAAAACAAACAATTGCAGATATTATTTACAGATGTGCTAGTCATGTACATACATTCATGGAGTACTATGTATCCTAAATAAATATACGGAAGATTATTTGCAGATGTCTTTGATAGGTGCATACATTCATGGAATAACTAAATATCACATTCATCTGAGAGACAGTTCATTACAGATGTCAACAGCAACAAAAGTGACCATGATTATTCATGGTAGCATCATTAACACATCTGTGCAGAACATAGTCGAAATCAGCTGAATGAAGAAACAAGATATTCACTTTTTGGTATGCTAACAAGGGGAGCTTCTGCATCAGTCAGGGTTAGAGGATGTCATTCACATATAACATATTGTATTACTTGAAGGTTGGTGTGAAAACTAAAAGGAGATAATGAGATATGGTGAAATGAACCAGAGAAAGAGAGAAGTGTACAAACGACAAGGGGATAGTGGGTGTAGTGGTGGTCGGGAGGTTTAGATACAGTTGCTATTGCAGACAGAGGGCATGTAGAAGATTTCCCTGTACAATCTTTTGAAGAGGGGTAGAGTCTTACAGGAAAGTAATGAGTGTGGAAGGTCATTCCATTTTTGTGGTGCTGCAAAGGAGAAAGATCTTCCAACCACGAGGTGAGTCTTGGGTAGGCTTAACAATGGGAGGTTTGAGGACCTGAGTGTTTGAAGGGTTTCAGGGTGATTAGGCAAGATATACTCGGGGGGGGTGAATTAGTTTGAAGGTGGTGCAATACACTGGGAAATCAAATTTGGCTTTAAAAGATGGCCAACCCAAACTGTTTAGTACTTCACAGTGATGGGTACAAGCTGGGGCCTTTACAGAAAAGTGGGTAATTCTATGATAGGCAATTCTGAGTTTGTTCAGGAGTCCAGATTTAGAGGAATGGATTATTGAGGCCGCATAGAAGAGGCCTGGGAGAAGGGTGGCTGAGACAATAGTGCTCCTAGCACAGTTCAAAAGATAAGGGGCTGTGTGATAGAGGAGGCCTATTTTCTGATTAGTAGCCTTTATAACGCTGGTTATGTGTGCATTGAAGGATAGGTGCTCATCAAGCATTACACCCAGGTATTTGAAGTAGGTGACTTTCAGGTTGTATGCCAGAGGATGTTTTAATCACTGGGGCTGGTGCTTGTGTCGGGCTAGGTATGGTGGAACAACATGGTTTTAGTCTTTTTGGTGTTCAGAACTAGTGGGTTATTTTTAAACCATGTTTCTAATGTCTGAAAGCCACTTGCTAGGTCAGAGTTAATACTTGAGACGTCACTGGAGGCTCTATAAAGAATGGCATCATCCACGTATAACTGGACTGAGGCCCCTCCACAGTTAAGAGGCAGATCATTAATAAATAGAGAATAGGAGAGGCCCTAGGATTGATCCCTGGGGTACCCTGTCAGTGATAGTAGATAAAAAAGAGGTAGTTCCAGCCCATTTGACACACTGAAACCTTTTCTCTAAGTAGTTTGTGACCCAGGAGAGAGAGTTGCTATCAAGGTCAAGGTAGTAAAGCTTGGAGATAAGAAGAGAGTGGTTGACTAGGTTGAATGCCTTGTTAGATCAATGAAGACTGCTCTTGTAGAATTGCCCAGGTCCATTGCCTGGAATATATCAGAGGTAATCCACAGGAGAGCAGTTTCAGTCCCATGAGATTTCCAAAAGCCATGCTGGTGGCTGGTAAGGGCACTGTTTTGTTCTAGATAAGAGTATAATTGATTATTGAGAATTCTTTCTTGCATGTTGCCAACTGGACATAAGACAGATATGGGTCTATAGTTTTCGATGAGGTTGGTCAGACCACTTTTGTGTACTGGGACAACAACTGCAGTTTTCCATTTGTTGAGGATGGTTTGTGTGAGGAAGGATCTATTGATTAGGCAGGAGATCGGGTAGGCAAGAGCAGGTGCACCTAGTTTGAGGAATTTGAGTGATAGGGAGTCAAACCCTGGTGAGCTATCTGGGTTGAGGCCCCTCAGAAGTTTAAGGACCTCCTTTTGGGAGGTGGTTTTTAGGTGGAAGTGAGGGTATGGAACTTCCGGGCGGTTGGCTTGTTGCTGTGGGTGAATATAAGGGGAGGTCGGTTTTGTAGGCATCAAGGTCAGTAAAGAAGAGATTCAGTCCTGCAGCTATCTCTGCTGGTGAGGATAGTATGGAGCATTTTGCTGTCATTGTTTGGGGGAAGATCCTTTCTTTACCCTTTAGGAGCGTGTTGATTTCCTTCCAGAAACATTTGGGGTTGGAAAGATGAGATTCCTGCAGGGATACGAGATGTTCCCTTTTGGCTTTGCCGATTTTATATTTACAACTATTGTGTAGCTGGCGGTAGAAATTCCAGTCTGATTGGAGTTTAGATTTTTTGAAGACTTGCCAAGCTTTATCATGGGAACGCATAAGGTACCTCAGTTCCTGAGTGAGCCAAGGAGAGTGGATGTCTTTTGATCTTCTTAGTTTGGGGAGGGCATAGGAGTCAAGAATGGAGGTAAAGGTGATGACCAGATATTCTAACGCCTGGTTTATGCCTGTTAGGGAGGTTATTGGGGACCAGTCAGCTGAGGCGAGACTTGTACAAAAGGCTTCAGCATCAAAGTTAGTTAAGTCCCTAGTTTATGAATTTTGGGAGGGGGTGCGGGCAGTTATTCTTCCAGATGCAGTAGGTCAGGGAATGGTCACTGAGTGCATCAGGGAGGATTCCAGCGGCCTTAATAGAAGTCAGTGTGTTTGTTAGTATCCAGTCCAGGAGAGTGTGCCTACCTGATTTCATATTCAGTCTTGTTGGATCGTCGAGGAGTTGCTCCAGTTTAACTTCCAGTAGGGCAGCTTGGTATTGTGTTTTAAGAGGTCCAAATAAATTTAGGTTGAAGTTTCCACATAATATGGTGTCTTTCTTGGGAGGGAATCCAAACTAGTGAGGAGTTTGGCATAGGAGACACAAGATTAGGGTGTAAACAGATGCAAACTATTGTTACTTTCTTGATTTGGCCAAGGGTGACTGTGATAAAAATGTACTCTGCAACAGAGTTAATCTTTAAGTTCGTGAACTCATTGACTACCAAATCAGCTCTTGCATAGATTAGTACCCCTCCTCTTTTCTTGGAGATCCAATCTTGTCTGTAGCACATAAAGCCAGGAAGGGCGATCTCGTGAGACAGTATGGAGGGTTTTAGCCAAGATTTGGCTATGCAGAGGATATCTGGTTTGTAATGTTGTGACAAGGATTCAAGTTCAGCCATTTTTCCCCCAATGCTTTGTGTATTCATATGCGCTATTTTGAGTCCTTTGGAGTTATGCCAATTTGTGCAAGAGGTTAGGGGGTCAGGTGAGGGCCTCGTTAAGTAGTTAGGTTTTTGCCTCTTAGCAGGTCCAGGATTTAGCTCGACATCACCTGACAGTGATAGGAGGCGCGAGCAGGATTGGGGAGAGGGTGGGCAGAGGAAGGGTAGTTTGTGTAAGTATTTGGAGCACTGTATGGGAAGGATGATTTTATTACACTGGGCCAGGGCCAGCAATGCAAGGTGGGGAGAAGACTCATGCACAAGGGGGCAATAAGTTCAAGGTGCTGGCTGGTGATGAACTTAGTGTGAGGGGTGGTGCAGATTCAGGGTCTGAGATCAAATCTGCTGGTGACAGGTGCGCCAATAAGGATACACAAATGAGTAGTCCTTTGGTGAGGAGAAACATTGTGATACAGAGAGTAGGTTTTAACAGACCCAGGAGGGGAGAGAGAGGGTGTGTGGTGAGGGGTTGCGCCCCTATACAGCGAGGAGCAAAGAGGGGATCAGGCATGCTGTGTACGACAGCAGAATTCAGGTGATCTAGGTCTCTGCACTTTATAGATCTTGGGGATAAGCAAGAGGACCTGAGGGCTAAACAAGAGGATCAATTTTTATGTGTAAAAGTTACTGAGAGAAAAGTTCGAGCCAGTATAGGCAGTGAAGTAGATTCTCTCTGAATTGCAGTGTGTGCTTTCTTTAAGTATCTTTAAGTTAGTTAAGTGTGTGCTCTTTCTTTAAGTATTTTTAAATTCTGCAGAAGCTATATAGCCAATGAGTATTATAAAAAGGTTCTCAGAAATGCTGTGATCTGATTGGCTGTTAGGATTCCAACAGCCTTACATTAATCCATGTTACACTGTCATGTACAGCCTGATCACAATGGCACATGGATTCTTCCTGTCAGCATTCCATCCTCTAGCACTGCTGAATGACTGGATTAATGCATTCTGATTTTGAACCAGCATTCTTAAACTGTTGGTGGAAGAACTATTTTATTAAAAATCTCCATGTAAAGGAGGAAAACATTCAAAAAGTATTCTTTTAACACTCTTTTTTGGAACAGTTTTTTTTATAATAGCAATAAGGCATTCCCAGGAGTTAGATTAACAGTCAGTAAATCGCCCCCTAGGGGCAATATGGCACTCAGTTGTGCCTCGTGCCACATTACACCCCTAGGGGGTGATTAACAGACTGTTTATCTAAACCCTCGTCATGCCTTATTGCTTAAATGTGGGAGGTAGTAGGGGCGGAGTTAGTGTGGATTTAATACTGGACGGGGTAGGGGATGGGTGCTTGGGCTTGCAATTTCTACTGGAAACACAACAGCCAGCCCAAAGTTACAGATGTGCAGTCTGTTGCTACATTAAATAGATCTGCTCTCTGCAGGAGTTCCAACAGAATGGACTGGGGCTCAGAACATCCCCAGCTATTCACAGAGGGAAATAGCAAGCTGGTTAGTCTATCGGGTCAGGCAGTCCTGGAGGTCTGTCACTCAACAGGGAATTGAAGGCTGAAAAGGCACTTGAATTAATGAGGTCCATCAGTAATTCATGAGCCCGTATAGATCCCTGAAGCAGCAAACATTCTTGATTGGTTGGCACATCATCTTCTCACCTCGTCATCAGCTAAGGCAGGTTAAAGGGTGGGGACATGGTTGCCAATTTGCAGTCCTAATTTGCAGTTTCCACAAAAGCTCTGATGCACACAAAGGGTGAAATCCAAACATATATCCACACTTCAAACAGTCCTGCACGAGTGCAAGCCGATGTCCATTTTGGTCATCACACTGATCGGGCAATTCCCTATCCTGTCCCTAACGCAGCAGTTTCGATTCCGTCACTGGTGTCAAATGCCTCTGATGCTTGAGCAGCCAGGGAGTCTTTAGGAGCAGGAGCTTAGTAAGGCTGTATATCTTACAGAATGAAGGGTTGCTGCCTTGAGATTCCTCAGTAACCATTTTATTCGCTTTTACTTTTTTCCTTTCCTTACCTTTTCATCCTTTTATTTGTATTTTGCTAACTACTAGTGAAAAAGAATCCAATGGAATCCTTGTATTGTGAAGTCAGAAAATCAGTACTGACAAGGCTGCCAGTAAATTTCAATGGGAAACTGAAAATCTGTTCTCAGATTTCTATAGAGAAGTACAACCTTTTTACACTTCACTATTAAAGATTTAATAGAAATATGTGATTGTTCATAACCTGTGATTGTTTGTTATAATTAGCAGGTAATATTTACTTCCGAACCAGATCTTACTTGAGAAGAAGAACTGAAAATCCAATTAATGGGTAAGAAATTGTAAAATCATAAAGATGGATCACAATAGTGCAAAAGACAAAGTTTGTTGCTTGAAGAAGTATCTATTTCTTTTGAAAAGACAACAAAATTATCTTTAGTTCCTCACTGAAATAATATTGGGCTCCTACGTAGTTGACAGTTTCTGATAATACAATACTATAATTCTGCTGATTTTTATCTTGGCTTGCGCTTTCGCAGCCAACATATTGCAGTAGTAGCAGATTAGGAGGAGCAGTCACTGTGGGTGAATGCAGGGCATGCATCAGTAGGTTCATTCCTCATTCCCCAATGAGGCAGCTGCAGGCACTGACACCAGCAACACGTAACGTGGCCACCAGATTAAAGAAAAGGTCTGCTGCAATGAGAGCCAAGCTTGTCATGCAGTGGCACCTTCTGACGTGCCTTTGCTGGTGAAGCAAACTTGACAGCAGTGACTGCCGCCACCGCCTGCCACACTACCGAAGTTCGGGGGTGCCCAGTTCCCTGTCAGCATGCCCTAACCCATTTCATGTGGTGATGGGGGAGCCCACTCCGTCAGCATAATCCCCCCATTTTGTTGTGTGCGGGTGCCCAGTCCCCTTAGCACCCCTCCGGTATGTGCTGGTGAGGTGCTCAATCAACCTTCGTTAGCACCCCTCAAAACACTCAGGTGGCATGCTGGGAGCCCACCCCAGCATGCCAAATACCCCTGTAAAAAAAGCCATCAAATGACAGTGACACTCTTCATGAGCAAGAGGGCAGAGGTCCTAAAATGCATATGTTGAAAATGTGATGATGAAACTCCATAAAATGGCTGTTACAAGCATGCATTGCACAGTTTCCACACACCTTTGTAGCTTTGCAAAATGTGTAATATTTTCAAGCCAGATGTTTAACACTGGCATTTTCTCACACCTCCTTATGAACAGTACAGCTGTCATTTTTCACATCCTGCCCAAAATGTGTTTTCGCACCTGTGGCTCAGAATGGCGTGGTCGCTGTGGGAAATCAAGTTTTGGGACAGATTAACAAAATCACAGTGCCACTGTTCATGAGGAGAGGTCCCAAAATGCCTATGTTGAAAATGTGTCTCTTCAGGGTGGGAGTGGGGTTGGCGTCAGTTCAATACTTCACTGCCATTCCTATTATGCATCTCTAACTCCTGCACTACCAATGCCAATGCCAGCGAGACAACATTTGGCATTGACAGATGCTTGTTTTTACTAGCAGTGCAAAAGCAAAGGTGAAAGCCCACTTGTTTCACCGCACAAATATTTTATTATAAAAGTAGAAAATAATTGGTAATGCATTAAAACTCTGTAAATAAAATAGTCATCAACTGTCTATTAGAAGTGAATCGCCAGCCCCATGATGCAGAGGGCTGAGGCGCTATGCGCCTTACTTCTCACCACACCGGTGACCCGGGTTCGGGAATGAGCTCGGGTTGCTGAAGATCAGCTGGAAGAGAGAGAGGATTAAACATCTGGAGGACAGCTCTCCTCTCTCAGGGGTGGGGGGAGCCTTGTTGACGCGGTCCTTTGCTGCCTCCATGTTGATCACCAGAGGTAGCGGCAGCAGCTCGAGCGTCATGAAGGGAGGGGGTGTGGTCATAGTGTGTGCACACCTCCATGTACATGTGCTTGCACTGCAGCAGGGATAATGGAGAAAACTGGAAAATGGTGGTCACAGGCTATATGATGCCTTGCCTGCCTGCCCCACCCCGCCCTGTCACCGGTTCACCGACCCACAAACCTGGATGTGGGTCTCCAGGAGGGGGGTGGACAGCCCTCCCCCTTCCCAGCCCCACCACAGGGGGCAATCCAAGTTCAAGTTTATTGTGAAGGGATATATCCATTGAGGAAGCTAATTTGCAAGGACGTCCTTGGAACAAACATACATCAAGTACAATACATAGTGCAATACATAATAAAGGATAACAAGTACCTAGTGCAAAAACAGCAAAAGAGATATCAGATTCTAATGGTTATTATTTACAATATATACAATAAGTAACCCGTGTATCACACAGTTAGGAACAATTTATAAGCATAAGTGTAATAAGCTTGTAACTGAATGTAGACCGAGGAAGGGTGGATATCAGTAAGTATAGTAGGTAGATACAAGCAATAGAGGTCATTGAGGGGGAATTCACGGGGACAGACAGTAATGAAGAGGGCAATAAGGAGGTGGAAGTGAGGTAAATGGTAATTATAAAATAAGGGTTAAGTAACAATGGCAAGTGTCGGTAGTTAATTTGGTCACAAGGGATCTGAATACATTTAATGGGATTAGGGTGTGAAGCTTAAGCATAGCCTGTAGCTTATTCCAGGCTGTAGGAAGTATGTGGCTGATAGCCAATTTGCCCCCCAATCCATGGGGGATATGGGGCTTAGTGAACCGGGGAGGCAGTTGCCAGGCAAATGGGGGGGGGCAGGGACAGGGCTGAGCAGCCGCCTACGGCATGCCTGGTAGAAAAACTATATATGGAAAAAACAAGTGAATACGTGGGGCCAGATATTCAGCTTGTGCTTGCGTCCAACACAGCAGCTGCTTTAATTAGTTGGATAGTAGTGGCTAGTGGCAAACCCCCGTCACCCATTCCTTCATATGTAGCTGTACCACTGGTGTCCAGTGGTTCCTCCCATCCTCCCGATCATCCATAGACAGCTGCATACTTAATCATTGGTGGGCCAGTGTCCCCCCCCCCTACAAACCACCACACATCACACTTTCCCTTATCATTGTGATCAGCAGCTTCCTGTGGATCCAGATGTAGTGACTGGTATAGCCCTCTTCTCTCTCTCTCACTCTCTCTATCCACAGTCAGCCACCACATGAACATCAGTAACATGCGTACAATATGAGTGTGCTGTATTTATACGGTATGCGTGCCACTGACAGCTCATACAGCGGGCAGCTGAGGATGGAGAGGAGGCCTATGGCAGTCATCATACTGGGATACATGGGATGTCGTTGGTTACACTAGTAAAGGGGGTTGTGACTTGTGGTGGGTTGTGAGTGGGCAGGGCAGGTGGAGGGACACTGGACCATCAATGAATACATACACATCTGTCAATGGGTGATGGGGGGGAACCACTGGACACCAGGGGTATGGGTACATATGAGGGAATGTGTGATTGGGGGATGGGGGGTTGCCACTAGCCACAAGGGATAACATGACATATGCAGGAACAGATGATTGTGGGTAGGGGGTACCACTAGCCAACAGGGATAATATAACATAAGCAGTGTGATGGATGATCAGGTGAATAGTGGCAGGTGTCTGCAGTACAGCCTGCCTGCCTTTGGCAGGGTGGGGGTGCAAACTTAGCATCCAGTTAAATCATAGTTTTTGGCGGCAATAAATAGCACCAATTTGGGGGTTGCTTACTGCCATTGCAGACCTTTGAATATGCTGCTTCACCTGTATGCAGGAGGGGACCCCCTCATTTGCATAGGCATAGTAGTATTTTAATGCCTGGGTGCATCTAAGTTTAGGGTGTACTAACTGGGCCTCTAAATATGGCCCCACCTGAGCGCAAGCCACAAACCTGGGTAGCACCAGGGCAAACCACATTAGCATTGGCACTAATGTCTGAACACCAGGCCCATGCTTTTTAAAGGTATAGTAACCCACATGGGTTACATATTTATACAAGACTCTGACCCCACTCCTGCAACAGTTTATTTAAACTTGATCCTCCAGATAGATAGTTCAAAGGTCGTAACAGAGTGGACCTAACTTTGGTTTGGGTCATGACTGATATGAGAAATGAATTGTTAAGCACAGTTACATAAATGGCTGCAAGTCCACCCACATGTAAATAGTGGTGTGTTCTAGAAATACTGAAATAAGCAAGTTTGTTTTACGATAACATAACATACCATGCAAATTATCAGGTATGGCAATCACAGGATTCTAGGAGCAATTGGAAAATAAGGGACGTGCAGATAAAATAAGAGACAGAAGTGCAGCTAGTTCTAAGTGCCTTAAACAGCACTGGTTTCTAAGGTGTCGCTATGAACTTTATGATGACCTTTGATCTACAACCTAGCAAAGTCCATCTTGGTTTTGTTTGTTGCAATTTATTTTCTTGGCATAGCTCAGCCAAGATGAACTATAGAGAATATTGGATGGGCAATCAGGCCCAACCAGCCTGTGCTGCCACAGAGGGAGTCTGATTACATCAGACCTCGAAAGGGAAAAGCTCGAGAGGTCTGATGTAATCAGAACCCCGAGGTGGCAGCACAGGCTGGTTGGGCATGTGGCTATCCACTCAGTATTTTTTGCAGTGTATGTTTTTTTTTTTTTTGTTTTAGTTTTTATTTTTTAAAACAAAAAGTTTTCACAGCAGCTGCAGCAGAGAACGTGCTGGCAGTTTCAGTTCAGAACTTGAACTGGTTGCTGTGTGTGCAGCAGTGCTGTGAAAAACACTGGCTGCCTCGATGATTTCCAATCAGCTGGGACCTTGTTGTACCACAGTAGGGTACAGCTGCATTACATGACCTTTGAACTGTGGTACAACAAGGATTCAACTGGCCTGAAAATCCATGCAGAACAAGCTTCACTATACACTGCATCTCATTTTCAGTAGGGTCCTGTTTTACCCATTTTTATAGCTGGGCAGATGGAAGCACAAAGGGTTTTAATGACTTGCTCAAGGCCACAAAGCACGTAAGGTGACTGGTGAGATTTCAATCTGGGTCTCTTTTTATGAACCCAAAGAGGAGGAAAATCTGCTGTCTTTTATTGCAAACTTTAATAACACCTAGGGCTATATAGCCAAGGACACAAATAACATGGGCCAGTGAACCAAAATGTACCAGAAGTCAACTGTGAAGGGCAAAAAGGTGTTTGAATGCCCGATGTGCACACAGCACTTGCATGGCATTTCTTCCGAGTGACAGTGCATGGACATACTGCAGCAGCATTGTGTGTGGCAGAGAATGGGATGAAGCCATTTGAAAATAGGGCCATGCTTAGATGTCTTCTGACAGCCGGGAAAAACCTAGCTGCCTACCGCAAACAAGTCTGAAATCTGAAGTAATTTTGACATTTCAACTCATTTGTGTCATAATTACCGCCACGATTTAAATATCAAGTGTAATTAGTCCTATCAAAACACATTCAGAATGATGTGACAAATGATTAATAGTCTTCATTTTTTATTTAATCTGAAGGAAAACAGCTCGTTGATGACAAATGGTATTTAAATATTTCCCTTCTCGGTGGCATCGGGGAGGACATGTGAAATGACTGCATGTGAATTTTGTGCCTTACTGTAAAAACACATTATAAATCACTTAGACGATGTGATGTCAGCCAATCCCAGCTGAGATCTGCATTATCACGTATCCTGCATACAGCTGACATCTCCTGCAGTAGCCAGAAGTGAAAACCCCCTCTGCAGCAGTGGTTGATGTATTTTTTATTTATTTTCTTTAATAAAATTAAAAAAAAAATTGCTTAACACATAAGTCACTGTAGGAAACCTGAGGGATTCATAATATGATTATATGGCCTGTGAGCAATGTCTCTTACCTAAAAAGAGTTCTCATCTTGTTTGGAGCTAGGAGAAAGGACTGGGCACACACCAGGTCAACTGGAGATAAGAATTATTTTATTAAATAAACATAAACAGCATAAATAAAAACTAAGCTAACAACCCTACGTATCGACTTGGGCTATGAGTCTCCCTGAGGAAGACTCATAGCCCGAGTCAATACATCGGGGTGTTAGCCTGGTGTTTAGTCATGCTATTTATGTTTATTAAATAAAAAACATTCCTGTCTCCAGCTGACTTGGTGTATGCCCAGTTCTTTCTCCTACATCTGGTCTTATTCTTTTGCTGGTGCACCTTTGAGGAAAGTGGTGTGTGCTTCTCTTTGGAACTCTCTTGCTGTCCAGCTCATGTTGTTTGGGCTGACAAAAACATACCACTCCATTTCGCGATTGTCTCACCCCAAAGAGCACAAGATGACTACCTTAGTAAGATTCATTTCTTGCAGGCCCTTTAAACATTTATTTATTGATTCATTAATTTAGTGAATTTTGCTAACCGGGTATCCCTGCTGGAACCAAAAGTCCACTTTCACTGGTGACAGTGTATTAGTTACATGGAGAGGCAGTATAGCGCAGTGGTTTAAGGCTCTGAGCTGCAAATCTGGTGACATCCAGCAGCCCAGACTTCGGTTTGAATCCCACAGCTTCCACCTGCATACTGTGTGACCCTGAGCAAGTCACTTAACTTCCCTGTGCTCCCAGGTTGCTCCTGTAAAAAAGCTTTCAGCTTAGCGTGCTACTCCTGGTTACAATTTTAAATATAAAAAAAAAAAGAAGAAGAACACACAGGCACCATGCCTTTTTTTTATACTGTATTCCCCCCCCCACCCCCGGCTCCCAGGTTGGCAACAATCCTAGCCACCCGTCCAGCCCTGTACCCCTAGATCAGGCTGCAACCTGTCTTCCCCCACGGCTTACTCCCCCCATGGCGAAGCAGCGAGGAGCCCCCCCACAAGCTCTACTCACCTCTACCAGGATCCAGTTCAGGGAGTGCCATTCGGGGTCAGGGCCTGCGGTGGGTTGCTACCTCATCTAGCCTACTGGGACCATTTTCTAATTTTCTTCCCTCGAGAATGGGGCGTGCAATGACATCAGTGGAGGGAGCGTGCACGCGTCTGCATGTATTCCTCCCAGCATCTGCCCCAGTCAGCTCCTTTCTTGCAGCATCAGTGCTCTGTCCCCCAGCCACCGCCAGGGGTCAGAAAAGCACCGACCACTGAAATCCCCCACCCTGGAATGGGAGAGCAGTCCCTCAGATGCTTGATCACTCTCCACCCCTGCTGACCCCTGGCAGTCCGTGCTCATTCCCGAACACGGATCGCCAGCATAGCACAATGTAAGCGACCAGCACCTCAGCCTTCAGCGCCACTGGGCCGGCCAGCACCATGCTTTAGCAGAAAAATAGTGCAAAAAACTGAGCTGTGCAAAACATTTGTGCAGAAAATAAAAACAGGGACGTCATGCCAAGAGAATTTCTGGGGGGCACACAACTGAAGCATAATCAAGACTGGGCACTAAGTTACATTTTAAAGCTCTCCCTCAGTTCAAAAACCAATACTTGGACGAGAATTTTTTTGGGGGGAGAGGTGCACATGCCACTCTGGAAATCATGGGTATGATGTAGCTGAATGAAACCAGAAGGCCAGGCCATACACAAGTTCAACAATTTATAGAGGTTAGCCACTAGGTATATTATACAAAGGGAGAAAATCCCACAGGGGAGTTATAGGTAGTGAGGGACATTTAACTACATTGTTTGCTGAAATAGGCACACCCACCATAAGTTCAGTGTACTACAAACAGTACGACTATGTAAGCAGCTACATTTGGCTATACAACAGAGTGAGAAGATGCTCCTTGAGGACTTATTTAAAGGATCCAGGAGACAGTTTTGTTTTTTTTAATACTGGGGAAGAGGGAGTTCTGCAGTGAAGTGTCTAGGAAGACAATAACAGCATTCTTTGTAGTAGAATTACAAAGAAAACTACAAGGAAATGTACAGTAAGCCCTGAGTTAACTTGTAATGCAGTAATCCATGATGGGGCACATATTTTCTGGCAACTAGTGACCAGCTGAGGGGATGGAGTTGAGGACCCAAAGTAAAGTTAAGGGCCCCTAGTCCTTAACCAGTCATTAATCTGCCAGGGAATATTCACAGGGGACAGGATTATTACTGTTGTAAGCCCCCTGTCCAGGATAATAATTGAATTTACCTTGTTTTAAAATGCATTCCGCTCTGTGCTGCTCTTCCACTGTCTGTCAGCTACTTTGTTTACACTGCTGTGCATTTTTCTGATGGTGAATGCACTTCAGAAGATCACGGGGGCTTCAGTACCATGTGTGATGTCCCCTACTCACTAGGCATGTAACTTTGGTAGCAGTGGGGCGATTGTGTTTAGAACTCCAGGCAGTGGACCTGGGGTACTTGGATATTACTCAGGTTCTTACAGTTTTCAGAATGATGACACCTGCCCAGACACTCCCTTGTCTTCCCACTAGAATAAGCAGGTCAATACTCCCAAGAAAGTTCTACTCCAGTCCTCAACAGACCTTCCAAGCTGCACCCACAATTGACAATAACTAACACAAAAAGCGATAAAGTAGCCAATGCATTCAAAAGAGGAAATAGGGGGACAGGATATTCACAGGTCCTGGTTAAGGCCTGCTAGATGTTTGATCCAGAAGCAAGTTGGTACCTGGAGCAAACCAAAGGTATATTGGAACATGCCTGGGCACTTTGTGAGGGTTCCTTTTAAAAACAGTGCAAAAAAAAAAGCGCATATAAAAACCGTGAATCCTAAACAGAGAGTGCAATAATAGTGAGTGCACATAACAGCAACCACCATAAATGGAAAAAGAATGCCTAAAATGACTTTCTGTGGGGTGCTTCACCACCGCACCCCCCAAATTATATAATCAACTATAGAATTGGATCTGGAGCCTGATGGAGGATGAACTACAGGGTAGTGTTTGTTCCTGCTGTTTGGGGAGGATGAACTACAGGGAAATATTTGTTCCTGCTGTTTTGATTTTATCGTTGTCTTAGCTTGTACTAGGGAGGGGGTATGTGCCGGGGGGGGGTTAATCAGTGCTGTTTGGGACTTGAACTGTTTCTGAGTGCAATTCTGTTCTGTGGGAATTACACAGGAAACTCAAACAGATTTAGCCATGTGGGAGGAAAGCTGGGGAAGGAGAACCTAGCCAGGAGGACGAACGACAAGAAAGTGCTTGTTCCTGCCTGAGGGAAGGGGCTGAGGTGTACTGTTGTGCGGAGGCCAATTGACTCTCACAGGAGTTGGGGTAGGCCCAACCCACCCACCCCATTCCTCTCACCCCAAGCTCATCCCATTTATTGGGATGGTGCTGCATTGGGATTGGTAGATAGCACAACCAGGTGCACCCACTACTTTGTCCTAATCATCCCTGAGATCCAGAGGGGACAAAACTAAATCTGTTACGTGGATAGTGATTATATATTAGTGATTATAGGGTAGTGATTATAGGTTAGGATGTGTTGTACTACTGAAGTGTAACCAAGGTTTAAAGGGAAGATTGCTTTTGGTTGTGCTTAGGGGACAGATTGCACTTACTGGTGGGGCAAGCTTGTTGGCTGGCTAACTTTTACATGAGGGTAAGGTATCAGAGAGCTGGAGAAACCATGGGCAGAACTGGAAAAGGTAGATGGGAGGGGTCACAAATGTGGTATAGACATCTTTCTACAGAAAATTAGTAGGGATGTTGGTGGCCAAATAGTGAGATGGGAAGGGTGGTAGGCTGCAACAACTGTGAAGCAGCAATCTTTCTGAAAATTTCCTGGAGAGTGGGAGGGTGTTTGGTGTGCAAGCAAATAAGGCAGTTTAGGAACAAGATCAGCTGTTTACAAATGGAGCTTAGGAGGGAAATGTGGGCTGCAATGGAGGACAACTCAGCATCTGGGGAGGACAGATCAAAGAGAGAGGGGGAAGCAGGAAGAAGGTGACAGATGAGGGAAGGAGACAGGAGGTCCCTGCTCAGAGGACAAAAAAGGGTGGGAACGGGGAAGAATGGAGGACAGGAGGGAAGGAGGAATCTAACAGTCGCAGTGTCAGCAGTGGTGGGGTGGCGAGCAAAAGGAAGGAGGAAATAGATGGTAGTGAAGGGACATCAAAAAATTGGTTCACAGTACTGGCAGGATTGGGGGATGTGTTAGGGAGCGTGCTGGGCAGAGGAGCTGATGACAGACCAGGCAAGAAGGGAAGGGGGGGCCAAGGGGTTATGGAATATGGTGTGGGGGATAGTTCGAGTAAGGGAGGTTGTGGGGAAGGGGGGAGGGGGGACGGGAGGTATGAGAAGAAAGGGGTAGGGATGCAACGGGGGGAGGAGGCAGGTGGAGCCCAGTGGAGAGGGAAGTAAAACCAGAAGAGAAAGGGGAGAAGGAAGGCAGAGCAGAGACAGGGGACATTACAACAGGAGTGGAAAGGGGGAACAACTATGCTGGAGGAGGAGAAGGAGTGGAGAGGAAGGGGACGGGATAAAGGAAGGACAAGGTGAGTAGAACATGAAAACAGGGGTGGGATCCTAGGACTGGGAGACTCAGTTCTGAAAGGGATCAGATGGGGAAGCAAGGGGAAGAGGCATAGTCGCGTATGGGTGGAGGCCATGCCAGGCATGACAGCAGAAAGGGTGGGTCAGTCAGCTCTGAAGTATGCTAGGAGGGGTGGGGAGAAACCTCACATAATTCTGCATTTGGGAACAAATGACCTGGTGGGAAATATGGTAGATGTAGTCCAGAGAAGGTCTGAGGAGCTGGGGCTGATTTGTGAGGAGGCAGGAAGATCAGTAACTTTCTCAGAGGTGCTTCCAGCACCCAGGGCGAGCACGGCAAAGAAGCTAAGGACAGAGGAATTTAACACGTGGCTAAGGGAATGGCATCAGTCCAAAGGGTATGGTCTGGTGGGGGGGTGGGGAAGGACCTGGGAGGGCAGTGATCTCTACGTTAAGGACAGGCTACACTTAAGTGAGGAGGGAAAGAAGGTATTGAAACAGAAACTGGGAGAATCATAGGAATCATAGGAAAGTACTCAAGCAATTATGGACTTGCATCCTTATAGTTTGCCATATCCCAAGATACTTTAGTGTTTAAAAATCATAAACCCTTTCCATGAATTCAATATCCAATCTAGTTTTAAAAGTATCCATATTTGGACTCTCTATAACCAACACAGGAAGATCATTCCAGGATGAAACCGCCCTTTGGCTGAACCAATATTTTCTTATTCTTAAATTCCACCTGTGTTGAAAAAGTTGTTTGGGAAGTTTTCTAGAGCTTACCCAATCAATCTTATATATAATTCCCAACTCCTTGCACAATGAAGAATCCTCCAATAGCTTTATAAAGCAAACTGTACTCATGTCCCCTCTGAATCTTCGATAGTATAGTGAATATAGGCCCAGAATTACCATCCTTTTCCTATAGGTTCTGGTTCCAAGTCCTGTGATAGCCTTAGTCTTTCTTCTTTGAATACCCTCTAGCCTAATAATGTCTTCCCTCTTATATGGTGACCACACCTGAGCACAATACTTCAGGTGGGGCCTAACCATGGAGCTATACAATGGAATCAATACTTTGGCATCCCTGCTGGAAATATGTCTGAGGATGCTATTCAAATTTTGATTCGCCTTTCTTATCTGAATTGAATAGTGATTACTGAACTTAAAATCAGGAGTAATCATAATACCCAAGTCCCTTTCTTGTGTGGTAACAATTAGCATATCATTCCCAATTTTATAAACCGCCTTAATGTTTTTATTCCCCAAATGCATAATCTTACATTTTGCAGAGTTCAATTCCAATTTATTTGACTCTCTCCATATCTGTATGTTACCAATAGCTGTTTGTAAGGATAATACATCAGTTGGGTTATTGACAACAACTCCTAATCTGCAGTCATCTGCAAATTTAGATAACCAAACACTGGGAGTATTTATTTTCAATGTAGATATATAAACATTAAACAAACAGAGTCCCAACACCGATCCCTGGGGAACTCCACTTGTCACTGGGGCCCAATCTGAATAAACCCCCTTAACTACCACCCTCTGTCTCCTGTCCTTCAACCAGTCTGTAATCCAACATATTACACTGGTCTCTAATTTAAATTCTCTCAGGACAGCAATCAACTGCTTGTGTGGCAATTTATCAAAGGCTTTTGCGAAGTCCGTAAAAATAACATCAACTGAATTGCCTAAGTCTAGTTCTCGATTAACGTTCTCATAGAAGGTCAAAAGATTGGTCTGACAAGATCTAGACCTGGTTAAACCCGTGCTGTAATAAATCCATCAAGTTGTTTTCCTCTAATGAAGCCAGAATCCTATCCTTCAGTATGCTTTCAAGTACTTTGCCCATAAGTGATGTCAAACTAACTGGCCTAAAATTAGAGGGTATAGTTTTGGACCTTTTATTTATAACAGGGATGACTGTTGCCTCTTTCCAATCACTAGGAACTTCATCCCTGTCCAAAGATGCCTGAAAATATATATAAGAGGTGTTACCAAAATATCTGCCAGTTCACGAATAACCCTTGGGTGGACAAGATCAGGACCAGGAGATTTAGTGGTATCCATGTTACTAAGTTTATCCAGAACTTCCCTAGGATCAATTAGTACAGCACCAGTGGTTGGAAGATTGCTACAGCTAGCTTGAAATGGGGTATTAGTATTAAACACAGAGCAAAAATATTTATTCTGAATATCATCCATTTCTTTGCCTGTCACAGCCAGCCCCATAACATCCTTGAAAGGACCTATAGTGCTTGAGCTCTTTCTCCCACTATTTATATACGAATAAAAATATATTTTATTATCCTTAACTCTAGAGGCTAAATCTACCTCACACTCTGCTTTTGCTTTTCTAATTGCTGTTTTTACACTGGCGGCAATGTTTTTAAAAGCTAGGCGATTGATCTCTGTTTCATCTCTTTTATATTTTTTAAAGATTTTATTTTTCTTATTAATCAATTTCTTAGTATAAGGAGTGAGCCAGCATGTTTTTTTATTACCTTTATTATATTTATTACTAATAGGTATATATTTTACCGAAGGGTTTTTAAGTTGTTCAAGCAATAAATTCCACATCTTATTAACAGTGGTACCATGGAAGACTCTGCCCCGTCCCAGCACAAGAATTCCATCCTGAACTGGGCAAAATTGGCTTTACTAAAGTTAAGCTTAGTTGTTAAAGCAGATTCGTTAAGAACATAAGGTTTACTAATATTAAACATCGCCATACAATGATCACTATTGCCCAAAGGAGGATTAACACAGACATTAGAAATATAGTTCCCCGTATTAGTTAAAATTACATCCAAAATGTTGTTGCCTCTGGTGTTTTCATCCACTTTATGCTCTAGTCCCAGTTGGTCTAAGGTGTCCAGAAAGGAGTAGTCTGTTTTAGTAATACCCTGCCATAACCTCCACTCGATATTGGGCAAATTCATGTCTCCCAAAATTAGAATATTATCAGCTGGGTCAAGGCTGGTAATCTGTTTAATCAAATCTGAATTGTGGGCCTCTGAACTGGAAGGAGGGCGATATACTAACCCCATAACAATTTTGGCACCATCAGGCAGTAGTAGTTTAACCCAAAAGGATTCTAAGTGTGTCTCATCCATTGTTAATTTCCTCACTGGTTATAGTTTCTTGAATATAAATAGCCACTCCCCCCCCACTTCCTAAATACTCTAGATTTAGAGTATAGGGTATATCCATGTACTGAATATGCCCATGAATCATTTGCATCCCACCAGATTTCAGTAATCAGTGCAAGTTGTATATTCTGGCCCAGATATTCAAAAGGGTTGTGCATGGTGCAACAGTGTTACGCCATGCACAACCCACTGATGTGCCCTGGTGCGATATTTAAAAGGAAAAAGTGCGCCGCACAAATTCCGGCGCGCCGGAGTGCATCAGACGTGCGGCAGACAGGTAGGGGGCATGCCTGATGCACAACCTGCACAGCCCAATATTCAGCCCGGGCTGTGCAGAGTCATGCATGCGCAACCCCTACCTGCGCCTGCACAAAGTTACGCCCCCCAAAAAAAGGAACAAGTGATGGCCACCCATAGGTGAGCTGCCACATTGCAGGGTGCAACACAGCAGCTGCCACCTGTGGGTGGCCATCACTTGTTCCTGCTGCATCTGGCAGCACCCTCCCATGCCCCGATCATGGGCATCACTGAATTCCACCCCAAGTCCAATATCCCTGGTGGTCCAGTGGACCGCGCTGAGCCCGATCGCGGGCATCACTGTATTCCCCCCAAGTCCAATATCCCTGGTGGTCCAGTGGACCGCACTGAGCCCGATCGCGGGCATCATTCATCGCCCCCCGAAGTCCGATATCCCTGGTGATCTAGTGTGCCCCCCACCCCACCTGCCCACTGAGCCCCACCACCCCACTCCCCCCGCCAGCTGGCAGGCGCAGCACCCCACCCACCTGCCACCCCCGCCTGCCAACTGACAGCTCAGTACCACCCCATCCTCCCATGATTTGTTAAAGAGGGTAGTCAGTGGTGTCACTAGTTCTATCCTTAGTTCTTTTAGAATTCTGGGATGAATCCCATCAGGCCCCATTGCTTTGTCCACCTTCAGTTTTAAGAGCTCTTTCAGAACTCTTTCTTCTGTAAATGGGCTGGTATCAACTTCTGTATCCAGAGTGTTTCTACTGTTTGTTTTAGGTACCTCCCCTTCTTCCTTTGTAAATACTGAGCAAAAATATTTGTTTAGTATCTCTGCCTTTTCACAGTCACCCTCAAGGGAATCAACAAAGTCCAAGAGGGTAGCATCTTTCAGAAAAAGAGATGTGCAAAAACAAGAGGGCACAATTTGAAGACAGGGGGGACAGCTCAGAAGTAATGTGAGGAAGTATGTTTTCATAGAGAGGGTTGTGGATGCATGGAACAGCCTCCCTGAGGAGGTCATGGAGTCAAGAACAGTGGGGGAATTCTAAAATGCATGGGACAGACATAAGGCAGTCCTAGTGGTGGGTAGGAGGAAGTAAGCTGTTGGTTAACTAGGATCTGCAGCTTATCTGTTAGGTAGGAAAATGGGCAGACTAGGTGGGCCAAGCAGTCCTTATCTGCCATCAAATTCTATGTTTCTATGTTTCTATCACTCATGTGTCAGGGCATTTGTCCATTTTCTTAGTGTTCCTGCCACTTGGGACATTGGCCTGCTCGGGGCTCCATGCTTGCATATGTAATGCATGCTTGAGCAGAACCCAGCTGACATCCTCCTTCCCATTGAACCTCTGCTGCACTGCCTCCCATTTTTACTGGGGGGGGCCGTGTTGTAGCAGAGGCATCCACCCTCCCTCTCTGTAGGAAGAAAGTGCCCTCTAGAACACTCAGTCTCCTTCCCTTGGATGGCGCCTAATGTCTGAGTCTCGCTTCCTTACCAAAGTCATCAGTGCTGCAAGCGGTAGCATTACTGCTGCACCAACAGGTCATTCAGTGCACTGAATTTTGAGGAATGACTTAATACTAATGATGTAGGGCTGTCATTCACTGCAACTGTTAATAATACAATCGATTTTTTGGACACACGGGCCTGTGTGGATGGTAGTCTCCAACTACGTTCAAGCATGTTTAGCAAATCCACTGCAGGCAACACGCTGCTAAGGAAAAAGTGGTAATTTAATTGGGGGAGGTGAGGAATCTGAATTTCTGGTCATGCCTGGGGTATATACTTTGGTTACTTTGTTTTTGCAAGACAAAAGCAGGCCATTTGCCCATCTTGTCTCCCACTCCACAGTGGGTGAATTTACCCTGATAAATTGATTTCATGTACACATTCAGACCTTGCTTAAAACTATCAAAGATAGATTAATTAATTCCTGAGGAAGTTTATTCCAAGCTCTTGCCACCCTTACTGTATAAAAGCAATCTCTTTTATTTGTGTTTGCTTTGGATGTATCGAGCTGTTTGTCATGCGACCTTAAATTTGCCATTCTCTTGGCATACTTGAGTCCACACTGTAGCATTAATTGGTGGTTTTGCAAGATATTAAACAGCATCAGAAGGTCTCCCCTCTTCCTTCTCTCCTTCAGACTCAATGACCCCATTTCTTTCAATCTATCTGCATATGTCCTATCCCTCAGTCATGGGATCATCTTTGTCACTCTTCTCTGGACCCTCTCCACCATATCAGCATCGCCAAACAAATAAACTTCCTGGTCGCTAAGTCAAGTTGTGACTGCACTCCTTCTGCACTGCCTTAACAAAGGTAATGAACCTAACTAGGGCCCTGCCCAGCCTCCTGTCCTATTAGCCAATCACTTTCCCCCAGGGGCATGCAGACTGCCTTTGTCCTCTCCTTTCCACCCACCCCTCCCCCAGTGCCCCCTGTCATCCTTCCATCTGCCCTCTCCTTCAGCCGCCTGCCCAGTTTCCTGCAGCTTAGCACTGATTGCCTTGTTTCTTGCAATTCAGCACTTGTTCTGTGAGCCATGTATGAATGTACATAAGTGTGTTCTCTGTTTATTTCTCCCCTGCCCTCTTCATTCAACTGTCATGTGGTTATGTTGTAATTTGTTACGAACAATTGTTATCCTGTTATTGGAACCCTTATATAATGTCTGACTCAGGATGGCTCTCCCTCCTTTGACTCTCTGTAATCCTACATTGTTATAATTTTCTGACTCAGGATGGTTCTCCCTCCTATGTGACTGCACTGAGAGAAAGTGGTATTTCTAACATTGTTATTTCCCTGTAATTTCACTTGTTTAACTGTATCTATAAATCCTGATGTGGAACCTATGTAATGAGTTTGTTCTCACAGGTGTTAATCCGAGATCTCAATTAAATAAAATAAAATAAAAAAATGGTGATTCCAAAAGGGGGACCCATAGTCCAAATGAGGGCGCACATATGCTCAATAAATAGGTAATATGCATTTTTCAATTCTGGAAACAAAGGAGCATTTGATGGTTTTAACTATCCAGTTTGTGATTAGTACGGTTTTCCTACAATGATCAGAACCGGTTAGTCGATTATTTATTATGATTCCTAGACCTCGCTCCCTTTCTACAACCTTGATAGGTCTGTTTCCAAGTGTATATTGGTAACAGGAATTTTTTCTCCTAAAGTGTAGCACTGTACATTTCTCTTAATTAAAATCCATTTTATTGTTTAATGCCCGTTTTTCAATCTTATCCAAGTCCCTTGCCATTTTGTGGTATTTGGAGGATAGTATCCATTTGGTTACATACTTTCACATTGTCTGCAAACTTGGAAACATTTGTGACTCCCTCATTCATATCACTCACAAACAGTCTGAACAATGTTGGACCCAAAACTGACCCTTGGAGGATACCACTACTAACTGGTCCCACTTGAGAGAGTAGCCCATTTATTCTGAACCTCTGTTTATAATCTGCCAACCAGCCTCTGACCCATCTCGCCAAACATAGGCTTATGCCTATCTTCCCAATCTTATCCACAAGTTCCTCATGTGGGACTTTGTCAAAGCCCTTGCCAAAATCCAGCAAGACCACATCCACATAAACTGCCAGAGCCCGAAGCAATGGAGGTGAGAAAGTAAGGATGGTTTATCACGATATAGCACTCTATATTGTGCTGCACAGTAGCTTATCATTGTAAAAGAACAATATCCTGATTACTGCCAATGGGAAATATCAAGATAGTCATCGCAGAAATGCATCACATGATCCACTCTCCAGCTGTGTATTTTAGTTATTTTATTCCTGTACTTGAAAAATACAGATACAGAGAATTTTTTAGAGGATCAAGACCCAGCATTCCATCCAGTCTGCCCATTACCTGCTGACTCCGTGCCTGACCCAACACCAGACTGGATTTACTGAGCTGATTACCCCAATGGCATCTTGGTTCCCCTCTTCCCAGGCTGTCTGTCTTCCCTCTTCCCATAGGCTTGGTCTGTCCCATCCATACTCAAACCTGTCACTGTCTTGGTTTTAACTACCTGCTTGAGTAAACTATTCAAAATATCTACATTTTTAAATGCTTTTTAAACCTGAACACTCTTAATGGGCCTTATACACCATGCCTGCATGCTGCAGATCCACAGAAAAACTGGAAAAACAATATATATTCTATTTTTATAAAAAATTTGATACTGTGGTACCAAGACAACACCCTTCGGGGATAAAAACCACGACTGCGATAAACCTACTACATTCAAATTTTCTTTCTAAGGAAAGAAACCATGGAGGTTGTTTACGATTTCATCTCACTCATGACTCTTTCTACGTCAGACATTTTACCACAAGGGTAGAATCCTAATCCAATAATTGAGCATCCGGGCCATCAAATGTGCTGCAACTGGTTGAGTGCCCCGTTCATCATACCGTATGATGGCTGCTGGAACAGAATAAAAATGCATATGTATACCTGATGGTATCAAGCTTATCTGTGCACCCAGTGCCTATATTTCTATCCAGAAAGAATCTGTGAGTTAACCTTAGCTATATTGGACTGAGAATATTACCGCTGGAATAATTATTGAAGTAACTCCAAGATAAGTGAATGCTTTAACCAACTCCAGTTTTTGGCTAGCTACAGTCCATTTAAAAGAGAATGTGTTAGACCTAAATATCATTACCTTACTCTTCAATGTGTTGATTCTAAGCTTCAAATTCTGCACTTCAGATACATAGCATGTAGGAAGTCCTAAGACACAAACCCATGCACCAGTTGTCTTGGTGAAACTGGCAACATACACAAAATGGGTGCATGCCCCTTCTGCATTGGATTTCCCTGGCCACATGAAACACTGCACATGGGGTAAGTCAGTGGGAGTGACTAAGGGTGGGGCAATGAGTATGTGCCTTTCACTATTTCAGCCCCTGCAGTGTGGAGTGACATTGTAGGGGGGTGCGGGCTACATATGCAGGGACCTTGCTATAGCTGCTACAGATCCTCCCCAACCAGCAGCAGGCAACCATGGCAGGGAAAGTGTCCCCCCATCCTGCTGCTCACAGCTCTCCAGATGAGCAGCGAGGGCTGGGGGATCCTGGTTGGGATTTTCCTTCAGTACTGTTCCCTTAAGGGAATACAGGATGACATTTCCCACAATCCCCTGCTCCATTCAAAGTAGAGGATCCAATCTTCTGGCAGTAAGGGGAATTCTGTTTGATGTCCACTGGTACTCGCCTTTCCACCTGCATTATTCCCTGCACTCATACTATTGGCATCTGCATGGGGGTAGGGGCCATGGACAGGCAGACAGAGGAAGTGAATTGTGCGTGGTGTGCTCCTGTCCATAAGCGTGGTCCGACATGGCCCAGGTACCAAAAGTGTTCTGGTTTCAAAACATTTTAACAAGGAGGCAGAGAGAGCAGGTCTGATGACGTGACATGAATGTCACAAAACATTGACATGTGTATACGTGGGCTGTGTCCTGCTGTGAACATGCATAGTTTCCAACTACAGAGATACAGAACCAGTGAGTGCGTCCAATGTATTTCTGTAATGAGTACCTTCCCTGGCAAAATGGAATCAATCCCCCTCAGTGATATCTATTTTATTCTTTGGAGTAGAGGGCCATACAAGCTTATTCGGATACTAAATATCATGATAGATTGTCATATTGAGCAATTGTCATGTATTAGAGTTTTTTAAAATTGGACAATGACAGACTGTGTTGAAAAACATAAAGGGAAACATCCACCACTAAGTGCCCCACACCTTAATGTACCCCCCCCCATTAGCAATTTCTCAACAAGACTGAGATTTTTTTCTTTGTGGATTTTGTGTATGTTAAATTTTATCTGATTGATCCTGCCATCCCACCTGCCGGCATGTTCAGCACAGCACCACTAGCGATGCATCCTACAACCTCTCATAGCTGACATCAGAGCCGGGGAGCAGCTGCAGAGTGTGCATACTACTGTAGTAAGAGACAGCACTATTAATAGCTCTGGTTAGTGAGTTGCACATTCTGGTGCTATATCGAGACATAGTATGGGCTGACAGTCGACTGACAGTCTTTATCTGGTTTCAGTAAAGCACTGGGACCTGTAACTCACAATTTGGAAGCTATTAATAGCTCTGCCTCCTACTACAGTAGTATACACACTCTGTAGCTGTTCCCTAGCTTGGATGTCAGTCACAGGACAGCAGCGAGAGGTTGTGGGACGTGCTGTTAGTGGTGCTGTGGTCAAAATGCCAGCGGGAGGGATGGCAGGATCAACCAGATAAAATGTTGCATACACAAAACCCAGTAAGTAAAAATTTCCAAATCTAGTTGAGAAATTGCTAATTGGGGGTGTCCCATTTAGAGGGAAATGTTTCTCTTTAACTAACATGTTCTTTATTCCCTTAAAATTAGCACAGATTGGTTACCCTGCTTCGACTAAGTGCACATGATGTCAGACTAAGGATCCAGGAGAATGAATTTCCAAAGGGAGGCACAGGGCTTGTACTAAGCTGTGCATCAAACCTGTGTTTTGGTGCAGCTGCGCCAAAACACCTTTGCCACAACTATGCTGGAGTTTAGTAGGTCGGGCACAGTTGTGATACATTACCTGATTTACGGAAGCTTGCACCAAATATTCAGTGCAAGTCCTGTGAAAAGAGTACCCAGGATTGATGAAGTTAGACCAGAAAAAGTCGGTCTAGCTTGCAGTAACCGGCACACGGGAAATCCCAATCGCTGGCTGGGAGAATGCCGTAAGCCCTGGGCACCATTTGCTCAGCCCACCCGGGGCTTGCATCATTTGGAACTCTTTGAATATCCATCTCTGCCACTTATTGGGGGGTGTACTTGGAGGAGGTGGGAGGTCTGGATAGTCAGCAACATGGGTTTGTGCCAGGTAGATCATGTCAAACCAATCTTGTGGAGTTCTACGAATGGGTAACATCAGAACTGGACAGGGGAAAGCCTGTGGATGTATTATTCTTCGACTTCAGCAAGGCGTTGACTCTGTCCCCACAATGGTCTGGTGGAGAAACTGATGGGGTTAGGAGTAGGCCTTTGAAGGTCAGATGGATTGAAAACTGGCTAGCTGGATGCACCCAGAGAGTAGAGGTCTGTGGGGAGCTCTCGAACCCTAGAGAGGTTGGTAGTGGGGTACGGCAGGGCTCGGTCCTGGGTCCGATCCTGTTTAATGCATACATATCGGACATCAGGGTGGGTATAGGGTGTGAAATGAGACTCTTCGTGGATGACTCCAAGATGGGAGCAGTAGTTGAGGGAGAAGAGGGGAGGTTGGCCCTGCAAGGGGACCTGGACACCCTGGAAAGCTGGGTTCACACATGGAAATTAAATTTCAATATCACCAAGTGCAAGGTGTTGCATCTTGGTCGGGGAAACCCTAAACACAGGTACACCCTGGGAGGGGAGGCGCTGGAGGCCTCAATAGGGGAAAAAGACCTAGGGGTCATGGTGGATGCATGTATGAATAACTCTGAGCAGTGCAGGAGAGCGGCTAGCAAGGCAAACAGGATGTTGGGATGCATCGTAAGGGGGATCACCTCTAGGAGCAAGGAAGAGATTCTGCCACTGTACAATGGACTGGTTAGACCACAACTTGAGTACTGTGTACAGTACTGGAGACCACACTTGAAGAGGGACATACAGCTCCTGGAGAGGGTACAGAGGAGGGCAACTAAGATGATACGAGGGCTAGGGGATTTGACGTATGAGGACAGATTTTAGGAGCTCTGCCTGTTTTCATTGGAGGGGAGGAGAGGAGAGACGGGGGGACATGATTGAGGTCTTCAAGTACCTCAAGGGAATAAGTAGGGTAAACATGGAGGGGATCTTTAGACTAAAGCAGGGAGGTATCACCAGAGGGCATGGTTTGAAGTTGGAAGGTGGAAGGGTGAGGGGGGGGAAGAGGAGGAGGTTTTTCACTGAGAGGGTGGTGGACCCTTGGAATGCACTGCCTGGCGAGCTGGTTCAGAGATCCACAGTGGAGGGCTTCAAGAGAGGGTGGGACAGACACAGAAAGTGGATGTATCAGATGATGGCTTGTCCCAGGGGGGTGGGGATGGATGATAGGGGTTTCTGGAGCACAAGGGATAGGAGGGCCTCTGCACCCAACTAAGGATCTAAGGTTCGAGCAGACTCGATAGACCGTAAGTCCTAATCTGCTGGCAAATAGTATGTTAGTATGTTATTTTATGGGAACGTTTTAAGCAAAATGGCACATCAGAGAAGTTTAAACACACAAAGGACAATTGTAAAATAAAAAAAGCCCCAGAACTGCTGCAGTCTGATTCACTGTCACCACTGTGAGACCCTTACATTAATCTCTGTTACACTGTCTTGTACAACCTGATCACCATGGCACAGTAATTCTTCCTGTCAGCATTTCATTCTCTCGCACCGCTGAATGACTGAAATGTAGCATTTTGATTTTGAATCAGCATTCTTAAACAGTTGAACCATTTTGTTAAAAATCTCCCTCTCAATGAGGAAAACATCCAAAAGGCACACTCCTGACACTTTTCTTTTGCAATAATTTTTTATAACAATAATAAGGCACTCCCAGGAGTTAGATTAACAATCAACAAATCACCCCCTAGGGGAAATATGGCACTCAGCTGTGCCTCATGCCCCGGGGTGATTAACAGACTGTTTATTTAACCCCTGTCATGCTTGTTTAATTCACTATATTTATTAGGTTCTCTCAGCCCATTCTGGTTGTACACACTCAGACTACAGTAAGACTGAAAAAATTAATTCAGAACTTGGAGAGAACAGATCGCAGAAGCGAGTGTTTCTTCAACTAATGATTTGCGCTACTAGAGGGATTAAAGCAAATGGCAGGACATAAAACTTTCAAAGGGGTGATTATTTTTAATCTAAAGAAAAGACAAAAAATATTTTTAAAAACATCTGTTGCAATTACTGACTATAAATCTAGCCATGTAACAATATTGGCAACATACAACAGCAACTTCTGTTTCTGTTTCAGTTTATTGTTCAAAAAAAAAAGAACATCACAAAACACTGTCACGTCATGTCAGATAAAAGTATGATATACATACTTGTCCTGTGGTGCTACTCTGCCTCCTCTGGTGGTCCTCTGCCTTTTCCCGTGTTCACACAACATATGGATATGATATACTGGTAGACCAAAATGCAGCAATTACTGTATGCTACATTGATACTGTGACCAGTTCCCTCACCTCTAGTATTCTCTTCTGTATCCTTTACTGTATTTGTTATTGAATTTAATGTATATTACTTGTCTTTCTGCTGTTCTGTAGTGGTGAATTCTTATGTGTTACTCTGTGAGATGTTGAACTTGTTGTTTTACTCTGTAATCACTTAGGTAGTACCTGAAAATAGTCATTCCAATTCCCTAGTGTGTTCACCTGGTCAATAAAAAATATAAACATATACAAGAATAAATGAAATACAAGACATTTATATCAAAATATCAAATTTATGCAAATTTTTTTTTTGTTTCTTTAGACAAATCTTTTTAGCAACTAAGAACAAATGTGTTATTCTGTGGAGCGTCTGTTCAATAGAGAATACTGGATGGGCAACTATGCACAACCAGTGTGTTCTGCCACAGAGGAGTTCTGTTTCCCTCTGACCTCGAGTGCGAAGCACGAGAGGTCCATGGGAATCAGAACCCCAAGGTGGCAGAATACGTTGGTTATGCATATAGTTGCTCATCCTGTATTTTTATAGTGTACAGTATTATGTGAAATGTGTACATTGTGGTTTTTCTCTTTCACAATGAAACTGACTTGTGCAGTCTCTAGAGGTTCTAGAATGCTGTTCTACCACAGAAGGGTACAATCACATTCCATGACCTTTGAGCTGTGGTACAACAGCATTTTGAAAAGGATGGATTTCTATACAGAACATAGAGAATACTGGATGGGCAATCATGCAGAACCAGTGTGTTCTGCCACAAAGGGGTTCTGATTCCCTCTGACCTCAAGAGTTCCCAGGGAGTCAGAGCCCTGAGGTGGCTGAACACACTGGTTCTGCATTAGGTTGCCCATACAGTGTTTTTTATAGTGTATGGTGCCTGGAAACATAGCTTAAAGGCTTCTATTTTATACAGAAATAACATTTTACTGCTTCATTTTAGTCTGTGTTACTGGCTGGTGGCTAGGTTCACTGCTCATTGCTAGGGAACCAAACCAGCACGCATTGCTAATGTATCTTTCTATTGGCTGGGAGTTTAGTTGCGGAGGGACTTTAAAAAAACAAACATGGCAGCCGTATTCTCACTTAGAGAGAGACTTGCTCTAAATATCTGGTTGATCCTGCGCTGTTTTCTATTTGTATTAAATTATGTGCTCAATTCATTCATTCTGCATATCTGGTTGATCCTGCCAGTTCAGAATTCCTGTCACCGAGCTGCCATTGACGCCAGGACCGCTTATCTGGTTGATCCTGCAGTTTGCTGTGAGTACAGCATGTGTGGGAACATTTCAAAATGTTTGCGCTTTTGACTGAGCAGAATGCTGCTCTTCACATATGGGCTGAACAGCATTCTATGAATTTTTTTTTCTGGGCTGAACAGCTTTTCAGCACAGATAAAAAACAAGTAATTACAATGTTCCACCATACACGATAATGTTCTTTACTATATCCTGTATAATAAGCAACAAGAAGACACTACCGAGGCATAAATGTTATAGTTGGTTCCTTATCCTATTGTACCAGCTACAGGTGAGAAGAACATGTTCTAAATTCTCACTGTATCCAACATTACAACTGCACAAATCAGCATAAGGTTATCTCATTAATACTGTATATATTAATATATTATTTACAAAGGTCTTAAAACAACATGATGTAAATGAGAATCTCAGGTTTTTGTCACACAACATAGTAAGATAATATTTACGATAATGACCATCTGAAACAAAGAAACAGAGAAAAACAGAAACAAAGAAATTGATGGCAGATAAGGACCGCTAGGCCCACCCAGTCTGCCCATTTTCGCTACCTGCTGCAAAAACCACAGACCCTACTTGATCTCCAGCTTTATTCTCGTTCCTACTGCTAGGGTTTCCATGCATTCTTTAATTCCCCTACTGAGTTAGTCCCTACCACCTCCTCTGGGAGGCTGTTCCATGTGTCCACCACCCTTTCCGTGAATAAATACTTCCTCATGTTACCCCTTAGTCTACCCCTTCCAGCCTCATGTCATGTTCCCTTGTTCTAGAACATCTCTTTTTCTGAAAGATGCTACCCTCCTATACCTTATTTATGCCACTGAGATATCTGAAGGTTTCTATCATATCCCCCCCCCTTCCAGGGTATACATATTGAGGTCCTCCAGTCTCTCTTAATATGACTTTTGGTGCAGACCCTGCAACATTTTTGTTGCCCTTCTCTGAACTGCCTCTACCCTGTCTATGTCCTTACAGAGATGCGGCCTCTAGAACTGGACACAGTACTCCTGACGGGGTCCACCAATGATTTGGACAGTGGCATCACCACCTCCTTTCTTCTGCTGATGATACCTCTCCATATGTACCCAGTATCCCACTGGCTCTCCTCACAGCTTTGGCACGTTGTTTGGCCACCTTTAGGTCATCTGATATGATTGCCACAGATCCCTTTCCTGTTTGGTGGCCATCAGTATCTCCTCCTCCCATCATGTAAGCCTCCCCTGGCTTCCTGTGCCCCAAATGCATGATTTTGCATGTCTTTGCATTGAATCTTTGCTGCCACACTCTTGACCATTCCTCTAGGTTACCTAGGTCCCTCCTCATTTTTTCTCCCCTCCTGGAGTATCTACCCTGTTGCAGATCTTAGTGTCATCCGCAAACAGGCATACCTTTCCTTCCAGCCCTTTCGCAATGTCACTTATAAAGACATTAAATAGGACTGGCCACAGAACTGATCCCTGTGGCACCCTGCTGGTCACCCTCCTTTCCTTGGAATGTGATCCATTTACCACTAACCTCTGTGTTCTATCCCTCAACCAATTTCTAACCCAGTTTACCTCCTTGGGACCCATTCCCAGGCTGCCTAGCTTGTTTACAAGCCTCTTATGTGGAACGGTGTCGAAGGTCATGTTGAAGTCATGGTAGGCCACATCCACCACTGCCCCCGATCTACTTCCCTGGTCACCCAGTCAAAGAAATCTATCAGATTTGTTTGACATGATCTTCACACTGTGAATCCATGCTGCCTCAGATCCTGTACTCTGCTGGATTCAAGATGTTCCACAATCCTTTCTTTTAGCAGTGATTCCATTATTTTTCCCCATCACTGAGGTCAGGCTGACTAGTCTACAATTTCCAGCCTCCTCCCTGCTCCCACTTTTGTGTACAGGGACTCCATCTGCTCTCCTCCAGTCTGGAACCACTCCCGTATCGAGTGACTTGTTGAACAGGGCTGCCAGTGGTGCTGCCAGTACCTCCCATAGCACCCTTAATATTCTAGGATGTATCCCATCCAGTCCCATTGCCTTGTCCACTTTCAGTTTTGTGAGTTCTTATAGGACTTTCTCTTCCATAAATGGACTGGTGTCCACCTCCTCCCTCCCTTATTGCTTCAGTCACATAATTGTGGTCCCTTACCCCCGTGAATACTTAACCAAAATATTTTTTCAGGATTGTTGCTTTTCCAAGTCCCTTTCTGCACACTCCCTTTCTTCCCCCTTAAGCCTTACAATCCCACCCCTTGTCTTCCTACTTTCACTAACATGCCTATAAAAAGTCTTGTCCCCTTTCTTTACTGCCTGGGCTATTTTTTCCTCTGTTTGCACCTTTGTGGTCCTGACTGCCTCCCCTGCCTCCCTCTGCTTATCCAGATACACTACCTTGTCTTCCTTCTTCTATGTTTCCTTGTGCTTCCTGAAAGCCAACTTTTTCGCTCTTACCTTCCCGGCCACTTTCTTTGAGAACCACAGTGGCTATCTTTTTCTCTTGCCTTTGTTTATTTGCCTAACACAAAGGTTTGTTGCTTCCACTATGGTTCCTCTTAGATGAGCCCACTGTTCCTCAATCCCCTCCCCCGTACTCCCTCCCTGCTAGGGCTTTCCTGAGACATACCCCCAACTTTGAAAAGTCTGCCCTCCTGAAGTCCAGGTCCCTCGCTTTCATGTAGCTTGACTCTGCCACTGTACACATATTGAACCACACCATGCAATGATCACTGGACCCCAGGTGTCCACCAACCATGACATCTGCAATTCTGCTCCCATTAGTAAATACCAGGTTCAAAATCTCATCCTCATGGGTGAGGTCCAGCACTAGCTGCCTGAGGTATGCCCCCTGCAGGGAGTCCAGTACATCCCTACTCCTGGCTAAGGCTGCGGCTGGTGTGCTCCAATCAACATCTGGCAGATTGAAGTTGTCTACCAGCAGCACTGTCCCTTTAGTTGTCATCTTACAGATGGATTCCACTAGAACCTCGTTCAACTCTTCCCCTTGCACTGGAGGTCTGTAGATCGCACCTATGCGAACAATGGTGCCACTGCCCATCTCCAGGGTGAGCCACAGGGCCTCCTCCCCCCCGGAATCCCTGTACCTCAGTTGCTTTTATACACTCCCTGATGTAAACAGCTACCCCTCCTCCCTTTTTACCCTCCCTGTCTTTCCTGAATAGAGTATAACCTGGTATAGCTACATCCCAGTCATGGTTCCCATTATACCATATCTCAGTAATTGCGAGTTACTAGAAACATAGTAGGCCTGAGTTATTGGCAAGCCAAACCTAATATCTAATCTGATGCAGTTTCTCCATATGTTTTCTCTAAAAATATATATATTTTATTTTTTATAAATGTTTTATACTGTGGTGCTAAGACAACACCCTTCAGGTATAAAAAAACGTAACTGCAATAAACATACTATATTCAATTTTATTTAAATGGAAAGAAGCCATGGAGGTTGTTTACGATTTCACCTCACCCATGACTCTTTATACCTCAGACGTTTTACCACAATTCTAGTTTTTGACAAAGGTAGAATCCTAATACAATAATTAAGCATCGGGCCATCAAGTGTGCTGCAACTGGTTAAGTGCCCAGTTCAGACTTTGTGGCAGCTGCTGGAACAGATTCAAAATGTGCCTGTACACCTGATAAAAAATGGTATCACGGTTATCTGTGCGCCCATTGCCCCATATTTTTATCCATAAAGAACCATGAGTTACCCTTAGCCATAAGGTTACCTTAGCCATAAAGAACCTATGAGTTGCCCTTAGCTCTAATTGTTTCTGACATGAGAATGAGAAGATTACCACCATAAGAATTATTAATACAAGCCACTAAAGGTCTGTTTAAGATGTGTCTTAAAGTCCTCTAAGTGCTTTGTCCAAGATAAATTAGAGCTAAAAGTAACTCCAATATATGTGAAGGTTTTAACCAACTCCAGTTCTTGGCCAGCTACAGTGCACTTAAAACACAAATTATTACAACCAAATATCATTACCTTACTCTTCAATGTGGTGAGTCTAAGCTTCAAATCCTTACAGCAGTTCTCTAAAATATTCAGTTTCTGTTGTAAACCAGCAATAGAGATAAAAGAGCAAGGTCGTCTACATATGTTAATACCAGGCAGCAGACCTTGTCTATTTTCAGTGCAACTGTATCTTGAGTGTTCAGTTTTGTAAATAATGTATTAAAGAGCTAGTGTACTGCCTAGAATGAATATTAGTTTTTAAAAGCAGTCAACCATTACCTTTTATATCTGAGGTATGTTTTCTTTTCCCATTGGTTAAATAGAGGATTGTTTACCTGATGTTAGTAGGTGTGATGTGTGGAACAGCACTTTGCCTGGCAGCTGACATACCTAGCTCTGTTCCCCCTGACTATATCATCAGCACTGTGACCTCACTGACTGCGACATCACTGCTGCTAAGGAACAGCCACACAGTAGCTGCCAGGTCAGTCACCTGGGATGTCACTGTCAGTGAGATCACAATGCTGATGATGTAGTGGGGGGAACAGAGATAGTTATGTCAGCTGCCAGGCTGAGAACTGTTCCACACATCCAGCACAATATTATCGCATAGAAAACCTTCTAATGAGCAGAAGGAAAAAGAAAAATACTTCATAAATGAAAAGTTACAACTGGCTATTTCTTAAAATTTGTGTCATTTTCCTGTTTGCCTGTTTTGGCTCCAATAACTCTTTAATGTAAAGATTAAATAAAGCAAGGGTCATAATGCTGCCTTGGTGCACTCCCTTGTTTGTAACAAACTACTTTGGCAAAACTCCCTTAAGTCATAAATCTTGGCCTATATCCCAGTATACAAAGATCTTATCATTTTAACAAAATCTTTGTCGAGGCCATAATTCAACAACATTTTCCATAAAATGGGTGAGAAATTGAATAAAAGGTCCCAAGAAATCTATAAAAGCTACAAAAACTTTTTGATGTATAATTTTTGCATACTTTTCCAAAATGTTTGCCAAAATAAAGCAATTACTGTATCTGAGGCATTATAGCCAGATCATAAGTAAGACTGGAACTCTGTGATAACACTATGTTCTTAATCCAATTCCTTATTCCATGATGGGTTACTTTCAAGAGAATTTTCACCATAACATCAAGGAGACTAATAAGCCTATAAGTTGAGTGGTGTGAACAATTTCTTTTTTTGAAAATTGGAACAATGTGGCTCACTTTCCAGGAGGGAGGGAGAAAATTATGGGCAATACATTTATTAAATAGTTTGTCACAAGCAGGCCTCATATATTACCATCAGATTTCTCTAAGTCTCCTGGGATATAGTCGAGGCCAGGAGCCTTGTTAAGTTTTGAAGACAGAATAGCATTGTTTATCTCTATAATAGAAAAAAAGCTCAAATTTCAGGGAAAGAGGACTCAATTCTTCATTATCTAAATCACCCTGCTCTTAAAAGGCTTTCTCAAAGTAAGTTACCCATACATCAGGAAGAATATGAGTCAATTTCAGATGTAAACTTACAGGAGTTAGGGGCCACCAAATTCCATAAGTATCTCTTGTTATTGATATTAATTGCATGTAACACATTATTCAATAAACTCATTCCATAATATTTATTTATTTAGTTTTTGTTAACCGGTCAAGTGCACTAGACAAAAACTTTGCCCACTTTCAGGCACAACCCAGGGGAGTTACAGCCAGAGGAACAGCATCACTGGTGACAATACAGTACAACATTACATTCAAAGATTAGCAAAACTTGAGCATCGATTACAGTTGTACAGCAGTGCAAGATATTTAAGCAATGAACCTAACCAGAGAATTAAGCAACAGTACAGTGGAATGAAATTCATATGGCAATCAGTAGATAAGTGCTAAAACTTTATTCAGGAGAGCCATGTTAAGAGGCTGTGCTAAAGGTCAGCACATCCCATACATAATCTTGCGATACTCATACTGAGTGGTTTCCATGATGACAACGATGACATCCAGAGTGAAGCTCAAGAACCCCCTGTCATCATGGAAACTATGAGATATTTAAATAGTGTGGCTGTGTATTTTGGGCTCCCATACACTTTTCTATATAGTGTATGGGGCCCCAAAACACATGATTGTTTACTTTTTATTGAGTCTGTAGTGAGTGTTTGCCGCTGGGGACCTGCACTCATTGTCCATCCGCCTGCCAGCCAGTTTGCGCGTGTAACTCATCAACTGCCCCCTGTCCAATGACCAGCACTGGTGGGGGCAGTTGCATTATGATTTAGCTACTAACACAGAATGAAACATCATTGTGTGTTAGTAGCTACATTACAACTACAGCAGAACAACTTTTGACAGTGTCTGAATCTCCATACATGACATTCCACCATACACTATAAAACTATATGCTCTTCTAGTTCTGGCCAGGAAGTTAAAACTCTTCCTGGTGTGGTTCTGTTTAATAAATCTGACCTGTGCCTATAGCTTTGATTTAGCCCTTTAACAAAGGGTGTTAAACCAAATAACTAAAGTATTCACCTTGTAGGATTTTTTTTATACAATACTAGACATGACTGATTAAAACACAATTGTAAAACTTTGTATATCTGGTTTACTTTCCATATACATGTTCCAAAATACTCATTCTTCAAAGGAACCCACAACTTCAAAAATACACTCTTCTAGATTACCATCCCATTGGAATTTTCATTCATTAGTAATCTGAGGGGTAGGGGTTAAAAGAGAAAACTTAGACTGGATCTCTAATGTAGCCATTAATTCCAATGCAATTGGGAGATGGTTACTTTCTGCTTTATTTTATATGGTTAAGGAAACACAGGTATACAAGAATTGGGCAGAAGTTATAATATAGTCTCTAAAAACATCCCAAATGGTTAAAAATAGGTGGTACCCTTCAGGTTAAGGCCCTTTATCCCACCATTTGAAGAGGTTAGTAAATATTTCCTCCTAAGTTACATGAGTAAAAGACCATTCATATTAGTCTTTTCACCAATACTCTTCCTAGGGTAACTAAAGTATATGTCTCTGCAAAAATGTAATTTTGAATTGAATCATCACCTAAATTTTCGAAGTTGCCAATTCTAGCATTAAAGTCACCCATTAAAGAAGGGTGCATCCACACATTTGGAATGAATAAAGAGGATACGATGTTCTAATTTCTCCCAGATTCCAACAGAGTATAATTTACTAGGTTGTTTGAAGAGGAATATAGATATTTGTAAGAATATAATCCTGTTGCCCTATGGTTAGGAGGATCGATATATGCCGTAGTCAAAAGTTATACAAGAATTAATCTTTAAATATTTTATTAATCCACCTGAGTATCTTCTGACTCAGTTCTGTTTTTTTTTTTTTGTTGTTTGTTTTGTTTTCCTGGCACACTAAAAATCTGATAACCATTAATTAAAATTGGTTGATTATCAAACTGGCATGCCTCTTGTGGGGAGAGGACATCAAAGGCCAGCATTAAAACTCTCCATTCCTTATGTGGGATTTTTGTATTAATACCTGCTATTTCCAAGTAAGAAAGTGAGTAATGTATTTACCCCAAGTAGGAAGCTCAGCATTATTTCTTGTAGGGTTACTAGTTTCATACCTATGAGCAGGGGAGGCTAGTCAAGTATTAACATTAAGCAGAGGCGTAAAGCTGTTATATACTGTATCTCCAGGGGCCTGTTCCTGGTAATGAAGGTCTCCCAGACCTGATTCTAAGGAATGCCAGATTTACCAATTGCCAAGTGGAATTAGGATTTTCTTTCAAATTAAAAAGAAAAATTAGAAGACATGGAAGCCAAATCCATAATATTAATTCCTTGAGGTCTTAAGGGCTTTTCTTTAGAATTTCATGTGCTAAATAAATATCCCTTAACCAAGCATTTATCTCTCCTTGTTTTCTTTCTTTCTTTTTGTTAAGAGAAACGTTTTGACAAAAATACAGACAAACAATAACATACAGTAACATACAGATACATTTGCAGTTCAGTCTCATAATACAACTTATTCCATCTCCAAGAGTTAATGACATGATAAAATGCAGTTAATTCCCTCACAGTAAATAATATTCTGTAAAATCAAGGTACAAAGTATGTTCTTTGTTGTAGCATGTACTGCACCCACTTACTCCATATGATTTCAAACTTAGGTATTGCATGATTCAGTTTTGCCGTTAACTTTTCCATGGCATACAATGACAGCATTATGTCTTGCCAATGGATATGGTAGGGAAATTTGCTATGAGCCATTGTTTCTTTATAGTTTTTTTTAGCAACCATTAATATCAGCAGCAGTGTTCTAGTATTAGGAACTTGGAAACCATGGGGTGGGGGGGGGGAGTCCAAGAATAAAATGGTCCTATCTGATAATTGAAGGTTGTCTTCAGATATGATGTGCAGGACTGTTGTCAATTGCACCCAAATAGGTGCAAGTAACGGACACTGCTAGAAAATATGTCCATGTGTTGCAGGCGTGACCTTGCACACTCTCCAGTATTGCACATTCTATGTTGGGTGAAATTTGGCTATTTGGGCTATGTGAAAGAAGTAGATGACAGTTTTCCATGAAAACTCTTTCCATACGTGCAAAGAGATTATCTGTGTTTGTTTGTCAAATGTCTATTTCAATGAATACGTTAGGAATATTTATTTGTTAGTTTGCTAGTTGATTTTCTAAATTGCCTTTATTTTTTGGCGGCATTTTGCATCAGACTACTATGGCACAGCTAAGAATTCTGTATTAGCTGAGTTGCTGGGGGTTGTTTTGTTTTGTTTCAGACTTGCTGTTCATTGGGGTGTGTTTGAGTATTGGGCCCAGAGAGCAGCAGCTCAGGCTGCTTCTGGCTGATTTGCACTGATTGGTTCTATAGCACAGGACCAGCTGGGTTACAATATAAAAAACAGCACAGGAGGTAAAAAAGAGGACAAGACTTTTTATAGGTACATTGGTGAAAGGAGAAAAACCGGGGTGGGATTGTAAGGTTTAAAGGAGAAAAAGGGGAGTGTGTGGAAGAGGACCTGGAAGAAGCATCAATTCTGAACAAATATTTTTTTTTCTGTATTTACAGAAGCAGGAGAAGGTGAAGGACCACAGTTAGGCAACATGAGCAAATACTGGAGGAAGGTAGACTCCAGTCCATTTACGGAAGAGAAAGTCCTAAAAAACTCACAAAACTGAAAGTGGACAAGGTAATGGGACTGGATGGGAAACATCTTAGAATATTAAGGGAACTATGGGAGATGCTGGCAGCACCACTGGCAGCCCTGTTTAACAAGTCACTCAATAAGGGAATGGTTCCAGAGGACTAGAGGAGAGCAGATATAGTCCCTCTTCACAAAAGTGGGAGTAGGGAGGATGCTGGAAACTATAGATCAATCAGCCTCACCTCAATAGTGAGGAAAATTATGGAATCACTACTTAAAGAAAGGATTGTGGAACACCTTGAATCCAGCGCAGCACAGGATCTAAGACAGCATAGATTCACAGTGGGAAGTTCATGTCAAACAAATCTAATTGATTTCTTTGACTGGTTAACTAAGGAAGTGGATTGGGGGAGCAGTGGATGTGGCCTACCTGAATTTCAGCAAGACCTTCGATACCGTTCAACATAGAAGACTTGTGAACAAACCTGGCAGCCTGGGAGTAAGTCACAAGGTGGTAAACTGAGTTATGAACTGGTTGAGTGATAGAAGACAGAGGGTGGTAATAAATGGAGCTCAATATGAGGAAAGAAGGGTGATCAGTGGGGTGCCTAAGGGATCAGTTCTGGGGCAAGTCCTGTTTAATGACTTCATAAGAGGCATTGCAGAGGGGCTGGAGGGGAATGTGTACCTCTTTGCAGATGACACTGAGATCTTCAACAGGGTGGACACTCCAGAAGGAGTGAAAAAATGAGGAGGGACCTAGGTAAACTGGAAGAATGGTCAAGAGTGTGGCAGCTGAGATTCAATATGAAAAAGTGCAAAATCATGCATTAGGGGCACAGGAACCCAGGTGAGGATTACATGATGAGGGGGATACTGATGGTCACCATACAGGAAAGAGATTTGGAGGGTAATCTTATCTGATAACCTAAAGGTGGCCAAACAATGTGCCAAGGCTGTGGGGAGAGCCATTGGGAGGCTGGGGTGCATATGGACAGGTATCACCAGCAGAAGAAAAGAGGCGGCGATGCCACATACAGATCATTGGTGAGGCCTCATTTGGAGTACTGTCTCCAGTTCTGGAGGCGGCATCTCTGTGAGGACATAGACAGGGTGGAGGCAGTTCAAAGAAGGGCAACAAAGATGGTGCAGGGCCTGCATCAAAAGTCATATAAGGAGAGACTGGGAGACCTCAGTATGTATACCCTGGAGGAGAGGAGAGGAGAGGAGAGGAGAGGAGAGGAGAGACAGGGGAGATATGACAGAAACCTACAAATATCTAAAATGCATAAATAGGGTAGCAGAGGGTTTCATCTTTCAAAAAAGGAGATGTTCAGAAACAATGGGGCATGACATAAGGCTGGAGGGGGGTAGACTAAGGGGTAATGTGAGGAAGTGTTACTTCATGGAAAGGGTGGTGGATGCATGGAATAGACTCCCAGTGGAGGTGGTGGGGTACACACAGTGGGGGAATTCAAAAATGCATAGGACAGGCATAGGGGAACCCTAATGATAGGAACGAGAAGATAATACCAGAGATCAAGTAGGGTCTGTGGCTTTTGCAGGAGGTAGGGCAAATGGGCAGACCGCATGGGCCTAGCGGTCCTTATCTGCCATCAATTTCTATGTTTCTATGTTCAATTTGAGTGGCTAAATATGGCTTCCATCTCTGACGTAAAGGGTCTGTAGACCCTGTTGTGAATTGTAATAAATTACTAGTAAACTCTGCAAAAAGAGAAACAATGATCATTAACTGTAAAAACAATAAACAGAAGGGCAGCCACAACCTGCAACTGCCAACCTTCCGCAAACAAGGGTTTTCATACTTCCAGGGTAAGACAGCAAAGGGGAAAGCTCTCTATGAGCCTGACTGAGAAAGCAGCTAGTGGTGTGCTGGTCACCTCAGGGGGCAGGAAATGTGAGCATAAGGCACACAAGGCTGCCCCCAGGCATACTGAAGTTCGCACCCTGTGTACCCTAAAAAATTTCCTTTGCATATGATTTTAAAAGGTCTGGGGGCAGCCCTGAAGGCACTCAACAGACCCCCCAGTACTGATCACAACAGGTTGCACAGGATTAAGATAAAAAAAGGGGGTCCACAGAGAGGAGGGAAAGTCAGCTGTGTGAGCAGTAAGGTAGGGGTACTGCAACTGTAGCTGTATTGTCTAGAAGATATTCCTTCAGATCGCTCTCACCTGCCTCTAAATGCCTGTTATGTTTAAGAAACAGGGTGGGGGGAGACAGTGTAACCAGCATATACCCTGCAGAAGAATAGGAGTCACTGTGATAATATTATCCAAATCAGTTATTCAGTGTTGCTAACGGGTTGAATACTGTCTCAATAGGCACAGGTATGTGTAAAACTCTGTGTAAGGGTTAATTCAATTCAATTCAACTTTATTTATATAGTGCAATTCTCATTGTGCCGTACATCAGATTAAAAACATTTAAAATACAAAACATAAACAAACTACATATAAAATCCTTTTAGCATAATAAATACTAAGCATAGTCTAGGAAGGCTTGTCTGAATAAATGGGTTTTAAACTCCCATTTAAACTGATCCACTGTCATACTTTCTCTGATATCATGAGGTAGAGAGTTCCAGAGGGTCAGGGCTGCATAAGCAAAAGAACACACACCAGATGTTTGTAAGCGGACCCTTGGAACCTCCAGTAATCCCTTGTCAGTGGAGCAGAGTGGGCAGAAGGGGTGGTAGGGATGCAGGAAGTCTTGCAGATAGCCAGGCCCCTCCCCATGTAGGGCCTTATAGGTCAGCAAACCGACCTCGAAGGAGATCCACTACCTAATCTGCAGATAGTGCAGAAAGTGGAGCACAGGTGTAATATGACAGGACCCAGGTAGGCCAGTCAACAACCTGGTTGCTGCATTCTGCACTAGCTGCAAGTGGCAGAGATCTACCCATGAATTCCCTAGGTATAGGTCACTGCTGTAAGCAAGGCGAGATGTCACAAAAGCATGGACCAGGGCTGGCAGATCACTAGAGGGGATCAGATGTTTGATCCTGGTGATGTTCCTCAGATGGTAAAATGAGGTTTGAACCACAGCCTACACCAGGCACTTAAGCATCAGCCCATCACCCAAAACAATGCCAAGATTTTTACTCAAGCCGAGGTGAGCAACTGGGAGTCTCCGAGCTATAGCCTGTAGGCTTGACCAGATTGCCCCCTCACCCCCTGGCAAACAGGTTCCAACACCAGTACTTCAGTCTTGTCTGGATTCAACTTCAACCCGATGGCTTCATCCAGTCTTGAATCTCAGTAAGGCAGCTGTTAAACATCAAAACTGACTCCTGCTGTTCGGGCACAAAAGACAGGTATAGCTGAGTGTCATCTGTGTAACAGTGAAAACTCAGCCCAGACCATCTTATAATGTCCCCTAGCAGTTGCATGTACACTGTGAACAACATGGGGGACAAGATCGAGCTCTGCAGTACCCCACATGGAAGGGGCTGGGATGCCAAGGAAAAAATCCCAGACACCACCCTCTGCAGCCTGCCAGTGAAGAAAGAGTTAAGTATGAAAGTAGTTAAGTATGAAAGAAATTCCCAGGCCCTATCATTGCCTAACACGTGCATGAGAAAAGTATTTATTTATTTGCAAAGTTTCACCAGTTTAAACATACTGAGTTGTTAATACAGTAGCTTGTTCCAGTTGCATCCTGGGGGTGAGGGGAATTGAAGATAAATCAAGAGGTGGAAAAAAAATTAACAATATTGCATTATAAAATAGAAGTCATATACAGCAGCACAGTATATCAGAGGAGTATAATCATAAATACTGATGGCAAATCAGTACAACAGATACATGTAGTAGATACAATTGAGTTATGGTAGGCAGGGGGAAACTACTCATACAAGTATAAACTAAAGGATGAAAGGAGCAAAATGCCCAGGGGAAAACTAATGGGGAGGAAGGACGACAAAAGGGAAAGGGTCATGGACACCTATAGGTGGGAGAAAAAAGTCACAAGGAAGAGACATAAGAGAGAAAGCAGAAGAAGTATGGCTGTTTGACAGGGGAAAGGAGGACCAGAGTTTAGGAAAGCTGAGAAAGCAGATTGACTAACAGGCCTCCTGAGTTAGCGTTTTTGTTTCCCTCTTTGTTTCTGTATTTTGGATGCAGCATGGATAATCTTCTTCAATACACCCTGCAAACCTGTATCACTGTTATATACCTTGTATGGCAATAATTAGGAGTAAGTTGTAACTGTTAGAAAGCTGTAGAGATAGGCAAGTGGCACAACCAATACCCTAGTCCCTAGCCCTGAGGATGGTTGTTGGTAAATGTATGTCTTAGTAGTCTGACAAGAGTCTCAAAAAAGGATATTACTGTATCCCAGAGTTTCAGTTAGAAGTTAGTAAGGAGATGGCTGTCCAATATGGTGGCAGTGTAAGACAAATGAAGTCATACTCCCCAGCAGAGAGCTATAACTCAGTTAACAGTCTGCAAGTGGGCCCAGCGTTACCTGGAAAGGAAGGTGATATAATCCCGAAATCTCCATAATGTTCATGGGCCAGGCACTCCTTTGAAAGATTGCAGAAGGGCCTGTATATCTTTCAGCATTTTAGCTGACTGTGCCTTCTGAGCCAGCCGCTGAGCATCCCGGGGATGCTCTTTATTTATTTATTTGTTTATTTATTTCAAAACTTTCACCAGGAAAGACAAACTGAGCTAACAGCAGCTCATTTCTAGATGTGTCCTGGGGAGGGGAAGAGGAGGGTAATAATACAATCAAAAAACAACACAATAGTTGCATAACATGACAGGTAAAAGACAACTTGAACTAAGGTTACAATAAATGGCAAATTGGCAGTTGTGTAAGGATAAAGAAGTGATGGCAGTCTTGTGGGTAGTAAGGATGTACCAATAAAGTGCAGAGTGCAATAAATACAAGAAAGGGTTTCAATAAAGTTTCACGGAAGTACAAGTCAGTGATGGCAGAAGGAGATACAGGACTGAGTGCTATAGGAGGGGAAAAGAATAATGAGGTGTAGGCAAATGAGGATCAGATGGAAAAGTGGGGGGAAACGGGTGGGAAGAAGTGTAACTGGGATAGGTATCAGGTGTAATTGCAGGTGTGAGAAGTGAAGTCATGGAGAAGAGAGGATGGTGAACATTGGGAAGAGGCAGAGTAGAGATTTAGGGGGAGAGAATTCCATAGTTTGGGGAAGTGGTAGGAGAAAGCAGCTTGGCCAGCTAGGGATTTCCTTGGGGGGAGTGCAAGGGAATGATAGCCAGAGCTGTGAAGGGTGTAGAGGATAGGAAGGTGGGGGAGGGGAAAGAAGAGAGGATAGGTGAGAGGGGAGAGAGTCAAACCAGTATTTAGCTTTAAAGGATATGCAGTGAGCAAGGCATCTGGCTTCAGTTGTTTGGTCCTAGTAGACGAGCTGGGTTGAGATCACTGCAGCTTTGCCACATGCATGTCCCTGGTATGTAAATCTTCAATCGTTGCCGTGATGGTATGGTACAACACTTGCCCAATTAGATAGAACACTCGCAGCTCAGAGGGAAGATAATGAGTTTGATACTGCAGTTTCTGGGTTCTGAGTGTTGCTAAAACTGGGTCATATTTTTACATTGTCCATAATGGGGGATAGCATTCGTGATCTACATAAACTCTTGTGGCTTCAAAAACTACTTCTTCAAGTTGCATAAGCCAAGCAAGGTTTTTTGTTTCACTGCATAACTGATGAACTGAATTATTACTGAACATGGTCATTGTTGATTATTTTCTGGTGGGGGAGTGAACGCTCAATGAGCATGCTACAAGTCCAGAACAAAGTCATAAAGGAGGTCCAGTTTGGAGCAAAAGAACGTTTCTAAAAATGCATTAATGTCATAACGTCAAACCCTCTGCTTTTTCCCTTATTCCATAAAGCTGCATTTTGTGGTGAAAGCATCCTTGTAGATCTTCACATTTATTTTCTAGGAACTGAATTGTCTGCAGTGCTTCAAGAAGGAGATGATTGGAGCATGGGTGACCAGCTCAGTTATGGCCATTTGCTGCTCTGCTGTGTTTTTTGCAGAATCATCTAGTTTAGAATGAATTTCAGTAAGTTCCATTTTAGTTTCTTTACAGAATGCATGCAGCTCAGCTAAGATCAAGTCCAGTTTCTTTTTAAGGGAGATTCTCCAGTGCAGGTCCCAACGTCTTCTTGCAGGCTGCCATGTCTCTGGGGCTTGAGGCCTCACTAGTGGAATCGTCAGACTCTCATTCCTTGGCATCTACAGGTAAAAGTCCTGTCCAGAATTTGCAAATCTTTTCCCCATACAGTGAGAAGATGCCCTGGTAAGTGTTATAAACTTCAGTTTTGTAGTTTGTTCATGATTTTGTGCGGTTTATTTGGGGCCAAGAGACAGAGCACAGCACTAGCCTTCCATTCGCTCTGCTGACATCACCGAAAGTCATTACTTGCCCATTTTGATCCAGTATGCTATCCAACCTCACTACCTCTTCAACCCCCACTCTAACTAATGGGACCTTCAGAATGTTACTAAAATGACTGCAAACAGTCAATAATAAGGTTCTATTTGATTGTTTTTAGGTTTCAGCACATCAAAGATAAAAAAGTACTCGGGCAAGATAGTCGTTAGGCACCAAAGAGGGAGCATCCATTGATAAGACCTGTTGGTCAGAAATCATTGGATCATTTAACTGTGTGAAAGAAAGAAAGAATTCATTAGGGGAAAAAGATGGACTCAGAGATAAATTATAATCCTTGAGCCTGATATGATCCAAGATGGCAGACACGCTGATCAAGTGAGAGGAGGCTCATTTTTCTGCTCCACATAGGATGTCCTTGTTTTGATAATGAATGTTTAATTTCGCCAAAAAGGTTCTGTGTCTTCTTTTTTGGCATCTACTTTTTAGAAAAGAATGGTAAGTGGTAATGCATAGACACACTAAAAAGTAGCCTTTAAATATTGCCATAATACAAGTACATTTTCTTTGCTTGCCTGCCCTCTCTGTCCCCTGTCCCTTCGACTTCTCCTCCTGTTAACTGGTGAGGTTTGTTGAGCTCGGATCTGACTGAGTTGTTTTTTTTTTTATGTTTTGGCTTTCTCCCTTCACCAATGATTCTATCTGAATAAGAGCGAGAGAGTCAGTGACGAAATAGACGGAACACCCACCAGTGAAATCCTGATCCTCAGTTCTAGTAGTCATAAAATGTTTTTCTTTCTTTTTTTTCTTTGGATCAGGCTGGGACTGTTGAGCTAGAGCGAGACAGGGCCGCTGTGATTTCGGGCAAGAGCAGGTGAGTTGGTGGAAAAGTAGATGGGATACCCATCTGTGAATGAGCATCGAGCCATCCGGGATCCAGTTTCTGCCATTACATCCTCAGTCCTTGGTCCCTAGTCCTCGATAGTTTAACGAATGTCAAACTGCTTTGGGGAGTCAGAGGCCCACAGTGAAACTGACTTCCTGGAGCTGGGTGAAAAGATGAGGAAACACTTTTTGGAGGCCTGCTGTTTCAGTCCCCCCCCGCCAGTATTCAACATTGGAAACTGGAAGAAGAAGAAGAAGAAGAAGAAGAAGAAGAAGATCTGCCAATCTTGGCCTAACAGATAAGTAAATGGGCACTGAGGGTTCTCCTCTTGTATAAAATAGATATACTAGTAATCGTTTTTTGTGAACCACTGCTTTGTTTATAGAAATAAGAAGAAAGCCTTTTGAGAACGAAAAGCAGAAGTAAATCTATGTGCCTGCATTTAAGATAAGTAAAGCATCTCTTTACTGTTCAATTAAAGGCTGGGAAGGGAGAAGGGGGAAAGGGAAGTGGAGAAGGAAAGGGGAAAGAGGAAAAAACAAACCTTGCTTCAAACTACATACAGTGTTTTGGAGTAAAGGGAAAAGAAAAAATATATATCTGCTTTCTATGGCCCGGATATTCAAAAGGGTTGCGCCATGCGCAACAGGGTTGCGCATGCGCAAGTCCGAAAATGCACCATTTAGCGATATTCAGAAGGAGGCAGTTGCGCCCCCGAAAACATGCTGAGCAACAGCGCAATGAAAATGAAGGCATGCGCAACCGAAGGGGGTGGATCCATGCATAAAGACCGCAATGCGATATTCAAAGACTTGCGCGATGCGCAAGAGCGGCACAGCCGGAAATTGCGCACTATCGGAAATGAGCCAAAATAAAAAGGCTCAAGGAAGCAGCGCAAGAACGCTACCAGGCTGCCAAGTGGGGAGAGAGACAGAGAGAGAGAGAGAGAGAGACACAGCCAGCCAGCCAGCCAGCAAAGGGCAGGCAAGAGAGTGTAGACCCTTAGTCTGTGAGGCCAGCGGGGTGCCGGTGCAGTGGAAGTAGCAGTGAGGACAGCGGGGTAACACAGCAACACCAGCCAGGGGGTCAAGCCAGGAGATGGACAGTGCCAGTTTCCACATGGAAGCTGTAATGAGGGGTGAGAATGCATGCTGCAGGGGACGGCCGTGAAGGTCTGCTTACAGTATGTTTCGAGGGTACGTGCCCGTGATCAGCTTTGAGCTGTACACAGATGTAGAGATCGGGCCGGTACCACCTGAACAGGGCAATACTGAGATGGCTCTGTGAGCTGTGCAGTGATGTGATGCAGGCACCCTCACGACGGAGTCACGCCTGTCGGTGGAGACCAAGGTGACAGCCTGCATGTGCCTGCTCGCCACGGGCACCTTCCAGAGGCCAACAGGGGACACCACAGGCATCACACAGTCGGCCACGTCACGCATCCTCACCCAATTCCTCAGCGCATTGCTGCCACATGCTGCGGAGTACATCCATTTCCCCAGCACCGCGGCAGAGCGTACAGCAAACATGCAGGAGTTCCACAGGGTAGCACATATGCCTGCCGTGCTAGGGGGCCATAGACTGCACCCATGTGGCCATTCGCATGCCACCTGGCCCCGATGGCCTCGCATATCGGAACAGAAAGGGATTCCCTAGTGTCAACTGCCAGGTGGTGTGTGATGCCACTGGGCGCATAATCAATGTCTGTGCCACACACCCTGGCGGAGCACATGATGCCTTCATATGGTATCAGTCTGCACTGTGCCATCGATTCGAGTGGGGACATCCCCACAGGACATCTAGTGGGTGAGTACACATGTATGGAATGCAAACTCGGGGCAAGGGTGGGAATGCCACAGGTGCCATGGTAGTGGCACACAGGGAGATGGCCAATATGGACCTGAACATGAGATTGATCTCCACTATCTCCACACAGGTGACAGCGGATACCCACTCTGTCCCTGGCTGCTCACACCGTACCGGCGCCCCATGACCCCAGCACAGCAACACTATAATGAGGCACATGCCGCAACACGCAACATCATAGAGCGGGTGTTTGGGATGCTCAAGGCACGCTTCCGATGCCTAGACACCTCCGGAGGTGCCCTACAGTACAGCCCCCAAAAGGCCTGTGGGATATTCCTGGCCTGTTGCATCCTGCACAACATGGCCAAAGACCATGGGATAGCCGTAGACAGGTCAAGAGGGGATAGCGATGGGGACGCCAGTGGCGCCTGTGCTGATGGCGAGCAGCAGGCGCCTCAGGACGGTGGGACCTCGACTGATCCGCAGGCCCAGCTGCACCGGGACACCATCACAGAGGAGCACTCACACAACACAGGTAAGTCAAGGGACATGTGCAACCAACACTGTCCATGCTCAAACCACAGGCACACAGGGGAACACACCAGGGGTGCATGATGGTCAGAGGAGTGGAAGGGTCCAGACATACAAATACACCATCAGGAGGGTGAGCACTCATATGGACACACACACACCAGGCACAGGCGTACATGGGCAGATGCACAGCACTGCAGAACCGACATTGCTACACACAGCACCACCGACCACCCCACCACCTGTACTGTCCAGAATGCGTGTGTCAGATGCTGGGCACCTTGCACCTTGGTGCTGTACAATGCAGGCATCATCATGCACCGCACCTGTGGACAGCAGTTGGGTGGGTGTGCAGGTGGTCCTGTGTCGGCGTGGTGAGCAGCGCACCCAGCAGTGCACCGCCCACCATGACACACATTGCACACATGGCAGCACCAGACAGGGCCCGCACTGGGAGACAGCTCAGTCATGTAGCACTGTCCCATGCCACCGGGATGCGTGGCGCCCGCCGTGACCCAACAGCACTGGCAGGCTGAGCAAGGGCACATGGGGTGGCACTGTTTCACCACCAGGGGTCCCACTGCGTGAACGCGACCTTGCCCACACAGGGGTCTGCAGCATGCGAACAAACCTGCACCAGGGGTGCTCGGATGCCCACAGCAGAACCCAAGGCCGACAGGCCTGGTGTCACACGACACCGGAATGGGGAGTGGAGAGTGAACTGTGTGGGGTGCGTGTATAGGCACCTGACGTCGTGCCCAATGCGCCACTTCTACAGAGACCACTGCCTGGGTCAGCCTGTCAATGGTGATGGTCACATCCGTCCGCATACGGACTAGCTCAGCACGGTCCAGAGCACACTCCCTGCTGTGCCACTCCACGGACACAGACAGTGCCTCCACGGACATTGCAACCCGCCTCTGCAGCTGTACTGATTCCTGCAGCAGGCGGGTGTGCTCCTCCAATGGGTACTGTGCCCCAACAGCATCCTGTCCCCAAGGGTGTGGAAGGTCCTGATGCACAACACCCCTTGAGGGTGGGCGCTGTTCTCCAGGACCAGGAATGGGTGGATCAAAGGCGGCGGACATGTGCCACCGCTGACACTCCCAGACCTGGTGGGTGACTGCTGCTGCTGCCCCTCCAACCGCTGTGCCCCAGGGTCCACTGCTCCACCGCTGTGCTGGCAACAGTGCCAGACACCTGCACAGCCACCGGTGCTGCCCCACGGTGCTGACAGGCACAGCCTGGGACTGTGCCAGGATGCTGGTACACAAGTTGGAACCAGAAGGCCCAGGGCATGTGCTGTGCCTGCTGTGTGTCCGCCCATGGACACACACCTATCACCGCCCATTGCAGTCCTTGTATCATCAATGGTGCAGGTACGTGCTAGAGCCATGGTCACAGCGTGCTGGCATGCTTGCATGCCAGACTGCTGAGACACAGGCTGTGCACCCCCCACACCCGTATCACCGACACTAGAGTTGGCGGCCCAGCGTGCATGCTGCTGCAGTGCCTGCTGGCTGGTGATAGAGGTGGATGGACCCTGCTCCATGTCCAGCAGGTCATCATCACTGCCTGGACCCACCACCACCGTCTCCTGAAGACAAACAGGATCTGTAACAGAAAGAGAGTACATGTGAGTGCATGTGAACAACCTTCCCCCCCCCCAAACACCACCACCATGTCATACTGTGCAGTGAAGGGTTTCCACCTGTCTGGAATCCACCTCCTGGTATGCCCTCAACAATGGTCCGCTGCATGGATGCGACCAGTGTCTCCTCAGTCGGGGTCAGCTCCAACACCACTGGTGGGCCCCCGCCAGTGCCAGCACGTGCCACCCTGAAGGCTGCCACCTTCTCCTTCAACCTCCTGCGGTCTGTCCCCATCTTCTTCTTGCATTCCTGCATGGAGCGCTGGTGGCTTCCATGCAGGTTAACGGCCCGAGCTACCCCCTCCCATGCAGCCGCACGGGACTGAGGGGTGCCCCTCCGTCCACTTAGTACTGGCTCCTCATCCAGGTAGGCCTGGAAGAGGGCCTCTGTCTCTGCTGCTGTAAAGTTGGGCCTCCTCCTATGCCCACCGTCCTCACCCTCACCTTGGCTCTGCTCGGTCATGGCGATCTGTATGGGGGGAAGTGGACACCTGTCACTGTGCAGTCTACAGCATTTTCTCATGACCATTGTCCAGAACATCACACAGCATGCAACTCACCTCTCACCTGCAGTAACCGAATCTGGCCAGCGCGGCCCAATGTCGCACATTTATAGCGCAATACATGCAAATTAGGAGTGGAGCAACTTTAATGACATGCAAATCGCACCACTACGCCTTTGAATGGCTGATCAGATGATTTGCATGTGTCGACTGAATATCGCGACTCTGTGCTTTGCGCAATACGGATGAGTCGGCTGAGCCAATGGCGCAGATCTGTGACTGTGTGGTACACTGCATTGCGCATGCCCAGATAGCTGACTCAGGCGTCTGTCGTGCTGCTGACGTGCTGAGCGCGATCGGCAATTCAGGCCATGGCCACCATTGTGCCAGTGGCGCTACAGCAATGGGCACTACATGGCGCTGTGGCACTACTGCGCAATAGTCCACTGTGGCACTGGTACACAGCAGGTCGGTCGCGCAGGATGCCTATACGTCAGGTGGCGCTGTGCGTAGCCTTGCGTCATTGCCCATGACCTTGTGTATGACCTTTGCCCCCTGGCACTGTTCGCCTGCCATGTGTACGTCCCTATTGCGCTGTCTGGTGACAGCGCATGTGAGTGATTTGCCGCTTGTTCGAACAGCGTGATTGAGCCTGTGGTGGTCTATTGCACAACATCTCCACGTGGGGTTACGGTGCAGCGGGGCGCCATATTGCCTGCTGTAAAGTTGGTACCATGGCTAGGAGGAGGGCTGTGTCCTGGAGCCAACTTGAAGTGGCCAACCTGGTGGCCCTAGTGGAGCACCACTATGGTGCACTTTATGGTGAGGTGCCCCTCACCATTGCAAGAACACAAGTGTGGCAGCAAGTGGTCACTGACCTGGTGGGGGTCACTGGATGGTGCCGGTCAGCTGAGCAGTGCCGGCACCGCTACAGTGACCTCCGCCGGAGGGATCCGGACGTGTTGGCGAGGCTGCGGTCACGTGCCAGGCGGGGCGTGGTGCCTAGGCCAAGTGGGTGTACCATCTATGCACCTGTATTCTCTGTAGGGGTGTGTGTGTGTTTTGGTGGCTGTGCATTGGTGATGGCTCAGCCACGGTTGGCTGTGTCAGTGTGTGCAGCTGTGAGATGAATGGGTGTGGCTGTGTGGGCAGGCACTCTCATTGGGGCAGGGGGCAGTCTGCTTTTGAGTCACACTGATGTTTGTCTCAACATATGTCTCCCACAGGCCGGGATGTGAGGATTCAGGCCCAGGTTGACGAGGGCCATGCCAGGGCCCCAGTGCCAGCAGGGGTTGCACCCCAACAGCAGCAGCAGTGGCAGCAACAGCAGCAGCAGCAACAGCAACAGTGGCAGACACAGCTGCTTGAGCAGTGTGAGTATCATTACTTCATGGATGCTATTGCATGCTGGGGGGGGGGAGACCAGTATCCCTGCACAATACAACCATGCAGGAAAGGGGAGGTCATAATTCCACTATACAAGACATTAGTGACGCCCCACCTGGAGTACAGTGTACATTTCTGGAGACCATACCTACGTAAGGACGTAGAGTGGGCAGAGAAGGTTCAGAGGAGGGCAACAAAGATGGTGCATGGCTTGCATCACAAGTCCTATGGAGACAGGTTGATGGAACTGAACATGTACTCCCTGGAGGGAGGAGGAGAGGGGATATGATAGAGTCAACAAGTATCTTACAGGGAGGAACAGGGTGCAGGAAACACTATTTTGAAGTGAAAAAGATGTTCCAGGACTAGAGGGCATGGGATGAAGTTGGAGGGAGGACGATTCAGAGGAAACATGAGAAAGAATGTCTTCACAGAACAGGTGGTGGACAAGTGGAACACCCTGCCAGAGGAAGTGGTGGGGGCTGAAACAATCACGGGATTTCAGAATGCACGGGATAGACATAACGGAATTCTGGAGGTCAGGGGTAAGGGACAACAGACTTCTAGGAAAACAAAGTGAACTTACAAGCTCACATGCACAGACTGGGTTGGCCATAGGCCCTTATCTGCCGACACTGTCTATGTCTCAATGTCTGTATGCACGACACAGGTGACATGCATCGCTGTCCAGTATCACTGCACATCTGTGTATGCGTCACTGGTGGTCCATGCATGCACTGGGCACATAGCTGTGTCACTGGCATCGAACCACGTTGCCATGTCACTTGACAGCCTTGTTTGTGCTGTGATGGACATGGGCAGTGTGTGTGTGCAGTGGTGCGATAGCTGGTCACTCCTGTTTGTGATGGCCATGTGCATGTTCACTGTGGGTGGGTGCATGCCATCACAGGTGCGACATTGGGCATATGGCTTGCAGGTTGGGTGGTGTTCAGGGTTGTGGTCAGTCACAGCCATTGACTGTGTTCCCATTTTCTAGGCCTCGAGGTTCTCCAGCGCATTGGGAGGGATGTCCGGGGCCTCAGACAGCTGCTGGCAGACAACCAGGCCATCCTGCAATCAATACACCGACATGGCCTTCGCGGGGAGGCGGCACGGGACTGGCCGACACCAGCCAGAAGACGAGCGCCGGCTGGCCCATAACTTCTGTTACCCTTCTCACTTCTCCCATCCCTACCACCCTGCCTTCCTCTCCAAGTTTGTCATCCTATTTCCTTGAACACCCCTACCTTGTACCGTCCCCCTTGTAAATAGTTTTATTGTTATGGTTATGTTGTTTATCTCAATATACATTTCTATTTTGATAAGAATAATGTTGGTCTCTGATTTGCAGCTGGCTATGGGTGCTCAGTTGCAGGGGTGTACATGCCATCTGGGGTGGTATGGTCCTGGGTATGTGTGTGTGTGTGTGTGTGTGTGTGTGTGTGTGTGGTGTGTGCATGGGGAGATATCTCCAGCATTGCAGTGACTTTCTGTTGGTCTTGCCATCTGCTGCCACCCACTGCTGGGTGCACAGGGTGTATCTGGCTTGTAGGCTTCTGTGCTGCACGGGGTTGACGTGTGCTGGGGGGGATGCATGGTTTCCTGCAATGCCAGTCACTGCACATAGGTGGTGTCTTGGGGTCACAGTGCAGGGTGTGCTGTGCGTGCAGGGGCTGATGCACTGTGGTTGTCAACCCCGCAGCGTGGCACTCTCAGCCTGCCAGTGGTTGTGCTGGGTGTCATGGCTCTGCTGTGCTTTGTTGGCTTGTCCCCATGGGCCAGTAGATCATCCGTCACACCCCAGTGATGCTGTGCTTGGGGTGTGCAGGTGTGGTGTTGGTTCTGCAGTGTGTTCCTGTGCCCATGTGTGGCATGGCTGGCGGTGGGCCCTAGCCTGCCTCCCTGGATGTGCAGTTCCATTGCTCTGGGGGGGGCTCTGCTTGCACTATGGCACCTCTGGACTGCTCAGCTGGGCTGCCCTGGTTGCGCTATAGCGCAACATTTCGGCTCAGCTTCTCCTTCCTGGTTGCGCTATGGTGCAGAATGTGCGATATTCAGACGTTGGTTGCTTGCGCAATTTGTTCTGCTCCATGTTTAAATATCGCACCTGTTGCGCATATGTGCAATTGGTTTGTGCTTGCTCCTGCTGTTGCGCTCATTTTGGGCGCAGTTTGAATATCTGGGCCTATGACTGTATGAATGATAATTATTGGTACAAACTGTTGAAACATGGTTATATATTGAAAGAGGATATGTTAAAAACTTTTCACTCAGTAAATCAGCTGACAGCCTGGAGAAAGAGTAAAAATACAGATTGGATAGATATTAAATCTGTCCCAAAAGCTCTTATAACTGATAAAAAAAGCAACAAACAGTTAAGTATCAGAAAAAACAGATTCTTGCACAAGATAAAAGCTTGTTAGAATCAAAGCTGGCAAATAAAATTACTAATTACATTTTAAAACAACAATCTCTTCCCCTCAAAACAACATCAGCTATTTCACATACATCCTCATCAGAAAGTCTCCAGAACATGGCAGAAATTAAAGGAAATAAAGTAAAACCTGAAGCTAAATGACAATAAAAAATAGAAGATAAAATTGCTGTACCTTTAATGAATGATAGTGATAATGAACAAGTGGAAACTAAAGAAGAACAAAATGCAGCCTTGATGCATGAAATGAAGTCAGGCTTTGACTCTGTTAAAAATCTAATTGGAGATCTCTCTGGCCAGGTATCAACAATAGCAAAACAGCCCGAAACACTGAATGTAAGAATGACTGAACTGGAAAAAAGAGTTAGTAAAGTGGAGGATGAAACTGCCCCTATATTCAAACAAATCCAAGACCATACAAGAGAACTAAAGGAGTTACAGCAAAAAGTAGAAGATCTGGAAACAAGAGCCAGAAGATGCAACCTGAAACAAGGGGGTATTCCAGATAATACGGAAGGATCAATCCATTACCATACTTTGAAGAGCTGTTAACGAAGCCCTGGGTAGAGAATACCTGAAAAATAAAGTTATATTGGATAGGGCACACAGAGCCTATAAAAACCCAAATTTTAAAGGAAACACCCCTAGATGTGTATTTGTAAAACCATTACATTATCAGGACAGAGACGACCTTTTAAGAAAGGCTAGGCTAAATAAAGGAATACAGGTCAGAAATATGAACATGCAGGTTTTCCCTGACCTGCCGCAGCAAGTCTACCTGAAACAAAAGGAATTCAACCCAGTCAAAAACTTATTATAGCGAAATAATATCAGATTCACAATGTTGCCCCTTGCTAAGTTAAAAGGCACCCTAAATGGGAGACTTCAATTTTTACATCCCCCCAAGAAGCAGAAACTTCTGTTAAAAGATTTCTATCTGAAGCAGAAGACTTATTAACAGGTCATATAAAAACATCAAGAGGGCCCTCAATGAAAAAAAAAGAAGACACAAAGTGTGCTGAGAATGAAAAATGGGTAGATGCTAGCTCAAATTTTGAAGAAACAGCACCCACACCTTCCACTTCCACTTCCTCTAATATAATAGTCCTTACCTCTAGCAATTAGCTAGATTGGTAGGGAATAGAGAAATGATTAGATGGATAATATATAAAATGGGAGAATTAGAAAATGGGAAGGGGTCAGAGTGAAGAAGGAAGCATGAGAAGAGTGAAGAAGAAAAAAAGAAAAGGGAAAGGAGAAAAAAGAGTAAGAGGAGGAGGAGGAGGAGGAGGAGGGGTATGGAGAGAGAAAGGCAAGCTATGAGTGGAATATGAATAGATTATGAAATTTAGCAAAATTAATTAAGGGGAGAAGGAAGGAAAAAGAAGGATTTTGGGGGGTCTTTTTCCCCCCTTTTTTCTTAGCTTCTCCTTCCTTTCATGTGCCTCTCTTTTGGGAGAAGGAATTTAAGTTAGATAATCTTGAATAATAGGATGCCCCAGGAAGTAGACAGATTAATTCTGCCTTCATACACTCGACTGGAGGACAGCATATCTGTCCACTGCGTCACCTTGAAGGTTAATAGTGTGAAGGCTCCTAGATGGAGGAGCCATGGTAAGGTTAGGGAAGAAGGGGGAGGGTGGATATTGGTTAGGATAAAAATAACTCAGTTTCAGCTTAATGAGTTCATCTATTTATTTCAAAACAAAATAATACATATGACTCAACTATATTTCATCTTGGTAGAAAATAAAAATAAGAAGTGCCCTAAATATTTTTATATAAAATTTATTAAATATGGTTACATTGGCAGAATCAAAAGAGTCCTACAACTGTAGATGCACTTCTTGGAATATAAGAGGTTTAAAAAATCAAGTAAAAATGAGAAGTATGGTATGAACATGTAAAGATAAAATAATTGATTTATTGATTCTACAAGAAACCCTTTTCAATTAGCAAGATGCTAAATATTGTACTAATCTATTAAAGGCCTGAGGCTATTACACTTTATTCAATTCATCAGCTAGAGGAGTTACTATTTTTTTGAGAAAGAACTCATTAATTATATGTAGGCAAGTTAAACTGGATAGTAATGGTAGATTTGTTTTACTGAACTTATTATTTAGAAATGAAGAATTCAATTGATGGGATTATATGCACCAAATGAAGATGCACCCCAGTTCTTCTCAGAACATTTTCTAATACTGACACAATATCCGGCCCCTTACATTTTAGTCGGGGATTAAAATTTAACATTGAATGAAATAGATAGGTCTCCAGGCAGCCGGGAATTAAAAAGGAAGGCACTACAAATTATTATAAATTATATGAAAGATCTGAGCCTAGTGAACCCATTTAGAGTTAATGAACCTGAAAAAGAAACATATTCATATTTTCCTTTGAATCACACAGAGTGCATTCCCGTATTGACTTTATGCTTGTTTCAGCATCATCTGTGCACTATACTGAAAATATAGACTATGCCCCTATAACTCTCTCAGATCATGATTAAGTAACCTGGGACTTAAAATTACAAGGTGATATTAATACAGACAAAATTTGGAGACTGGACTAAACATTATTACAAGATCAAACAATCTTTATGGATTGTAAAAAAGCCCTTGGAAACTATTTTTTAGATAATAAAGAGGAAGACACATCATTATTTAACATATGGGATGCTATGAAATTAACATTAACATCTTACTTTATTACATACACGGCACATAGAAATAAAAAATATAATGAACAAATTTGTAGTTTGGAAAAAAAATTAAGAGGAGAAGAAGAAAGGACATACATTCTTGTTGAAGCAGAAATAGACTTAAATAAATTATTAGCAACTAAAAATGCATATAATACTTTAATGGAAAAAATCTAGAGCTGCGCTCGTAGATCAAAAAACAAATTTTATTACATGGGAGAAACCCCTAATAAACTACTGGCTTGGTGATTAAGAACTGAAGAAGCTAATAAAGTAATATCTAAAATAAAAAATAAATCTAGAGTTACTTCATCAGATCCAACGAAAGTTATGGCGGGTTTAAAAGAATACTATCAGAACCTATATTTTAATGAAGGATCAATAGGGAAAGATAATATTGATTCCTTCCTTAAATAAATTAGTTTTCCAAATTTAACAATGAATCAAATAAGGGATCTAGAACAAGAAATTACGAACCAAGAAATTTTAGGGGCTATTAAAAGTCTCCTGATAAATTCTTCACCGGGACCTGGCGGTATTACAGTAAATTTTTACAAATCATATCAAGAAATATTCATTCCAAAACTCAAAAATATCTTTAATTTAATTACAAAAAATAAAGAAATGTCAAATTCATTTAATGATGCACACATTATTCTGATATTAAAACCTAATGAAGACCTGGAATTACCTTCATCATACAGACCTGTATCATTATTAAACAGCAATTAAAATTTTTTTACAAAAGTTTTGGCAAATAGATTAAATAAAATAATGAATACCTTGATAGCCCCAGAGCAGGTGGGATTTATACAGGGGAGGAGTCTTTCTCAGGCAGTAAGAAAAACTTTGGATATTATGGAATTAACTAAAGAAAAAGACATGGCTATGGTGGCATTAGATGCTGAAAAGGCCTTTGACAGGGTGGACTGGTCTTTTTTACTGTCCACTCTGTCAAAAATTGGCTTGGGGAAAAACATTCTTGGTTGGATCACAACAATATTTTCTAAGCCTAAAGCTAAAATTTTATGTTAACTCAGAACTTTCAGAATATTTTTATTTCTATAGGGGAACCCGACAGGGTTGTCCCCATCCCCAATTTTGTTTGCTCTATATATAGAGCCTTTAGCTCTCCATATAAAGAAAAACATAACAGGAATTAAATTAGGACACAAAAACTTTTACTATCTCACTTTATGCAGATGACATATGAATATATCTTTCAAATATAAGAAAATCCATAAATAAATTATTAGATGTAATTATACAATTCACAAGTGTCTCTGGTTATATACTCAATACTCAAAACACAGAAATTGCATTACTGGGAGAAACTAATTTAACAAGGCAGGAATTAATACTTACACCACAAGATTCTTTTAGATATTTGGGTATTGTACTTACAAAAAATTTGAATGATCTATATAAGGCCAATCACAGCCCCTTAATTTTGGAGATCTCAAAGGATATAAATAGATGGATTCACCTTCCTTTAACATTAATGGGATGTGCAAACATCATAAAAATGAAAATGTTGTCAAGATTATTTTTTTATTTCAAACATTGCCTATTGCTCTTCCAAAAGATTTTTTGAGCAATGGGGAAAAAAATGAAAAATGTTCTATGTCAAAATAAAAGAACTAGATTAAAAACTGAAAAAATGTATGTCCCTAAAGAAAAAGGAGGCTTGGATCTTCTTAACTTTAAATGGTATTATTGGGCAGCACAACTTGAGGGGTTGTGAGATATGTATAATTATACAATGGCAAGAACATTTCTTTGTTTCTGATTGGTCAGTGTGTGCCTGAGACAGTGATGTTATTGAACAATAACATCACTGTATTAAGTGCAGGCACACACATCACCGCATAACTGTCAAAAATCATACCACTGCTCCACAGCTTACCACTCACTAAAGTCCTTCACCTACGAAGTGTGGACCCCTCAAAACACACACACCCCTGAAGCCTTCATGCCTCCCCTACAAAAAATGTGTCTGCCGCTTCACCATCAACACCACATTCTTTATTTCTATTGATAACTCTGTCTACAAAATAAGTGTAATTTAAAAGTCTTTTACTTTTCCTCAAACTGAGTGACTTCTGTGAACCGCGCATACCGTAACTGCCAATCGCATGGTTCATGGAGGTTGTCTAGTTCTGGGAAAACAAACATGAAAAGTACTTTAGTATGTATTGTTTAATTTAGCCCACGCCAGAGATCCTCCACCACACCATGATCTACAAAGTACTCACAGCACAACGGCACAACATTTTCTTGGAAAGTGCCCTCCTCAGTGCTGACATCAGGTCAGCACGCGGCATGCTTCTAGTGTTGTGTTGTGCTCATAGAGCCACAGCATTTCCATGATGACGGCGACCACAAAAAAAGAAAGCAAATCGACATAATGGAAAGAAAAAAGAAGAAAATTGAAATACAGCCCGGTTAAATGGATGAAAGAGGGATGGGGTGGGGTGATCAAGCAGGCCACAGTAAATCCTTGCTAACTGTAGATGCCTTGGAGCATTTGGTGATTCAGGCAGCAACCCCACCTGCTGGTGAAACAAAATAATGGACTTTAAAAAAAAAATACACCTCCACAGAGAAAAAAATTGGGGAAAAAAACTCAAAATGTTTCTTTTCTCTTTATTATTTAAAAATAAGCCATTGTATAATTGTATTAAAGCACTCCAGGGTGTGTGTTATTGTGTAATAACATCACTGCTGGAGCGGTGGAAGCACTCTGCTTTGCCTTGTGCTTCAACCCACCCCAGAAGTGAGGTTATTACACAATAACACACCCTATCATGCCTTATTGCCTAAACAACATGATCTTGTTCATTGGCAAATAATATAATTAAACATAACAGTATATTCTTCATTCAAACAGCTTTTGATATCCCTAATAAAATTCTCCATGCCAAAAATGAAAAATCCAGATTCCTAGTGAATTCAATTCTAATCTGGCAAGACCTTAACAAAAACTAGGTTTTAAAATTAAAATTACAGCAGCAATACCACTAAAAAATAACCCACTGTTAAAACATTTTCAACTAAATAAAATTTGGAAAGAATGGGCTGAGAAGGGAATAGGTACAATAGGAGATTTATACCTAACTGGTAAAATAGCTAGTTTTGATGAATTGATAGGAAAATGTCATATTAATAAAAATAACTATATGCCTTATTTACAATTAAAAAGTTATATTAAAAAAATATTGGAATTCAGAAAGGAAAATTCCTAAAACCCCATTAGAACATTTGTTTTTTCAAAATCAAGAAAACCCGCAGAAAACAATAGGCAAAATGTATAATATGTTGAAAGAGGCTTTACAATTGGATAATTTAACATGGAAAACATCTTGGGAAAAAGAACTGAGTTCAGGAATAAGAATGGAAGATTGGCAGGAAATATTAAAAATCCCTTCCGTTGTTTCTAGATCAATAAGATTTCAGCAAATCCAATTCAACATTTTACATAGGTTATGTTACACACCAGTTAAACTTAATAAATTTAGCTCAACAATTTCAGATCATTGCCCTAGATGTCAAAGAGATAAGGCCAGGAATATACATATATTCATGACATGTCCACTTTTGGATACATTTTGGACTAATATTATAAAACTTACTGAGCTCACACTTGGTCTTAAATTTCCATTTGCTCCAGGTGGATTTCTCCTGGGATCTATTAGAATGATCAATCAGGAACTGGATACTAATCAAATAACTTTTATGCAATTAGCCATTATAGTAGCAAAGAAATTGATTTTGCAAAAATGGAAGAATGAAGAACCTCCTCTATTTAATGAATGGAAAATAAGTATGATAGGGACAGTAAAACTGAAACGGATATATTATAAAATAGAAAATAAGGAGGATAAATTTGAGCAAATATGGCAACCCTTTCTATATAAACTAATATGAGTCAAGATAAAACAGGATTCGCATCTGCAGCTGTAAAAAGAAAAGGGAAAAGATCTTTTTTTTTTTGAAATGATGAAGGGTACTAAACACCTGGAATGGGATATTCAGACTTCACCAGGCTGTGTCGCAAACCTGGGCGCAGCGCAACTTGGATGCACAGGGGCGTGCACAGGGTGATATTCAACGGAGCTGCGCCATGGCACAGCATCGTTGAATATCGCACCTTGGCCACCCGCAGTGCACATGGCGCAGTGGCACTGCACCAGTGCAAGTGGCCAGAGTAGAGCAGGGGGATGCGCTAGCGCAAGTGTCATTGCAATAGGCACAACCACCGCGATATTCAAAAGTGCACATGCAAATGGGGCCATAATGTATGCAAGGCACAAATGGGGCCATTTGTATGTCTTTATGGCCCCACTTGTACGCAGATGCGCTGATCCCGGTGACTTGTGCCTTGCGCCTGCCAGGTGCAGCCATCGACCGACGCCCCTGCACAAGCGGCAACACGCCCAACTTCCGGGATCGAGGGCATATGTAGTAAAATTAATAGTCCCATATCCCTGGTGGTCCAGTGGACTGCTCGCAGCCTGATCGCGGGCATATGTAGTAAAATTAATAGTCCTATATCCCTGGTGATCTAGTGGACCGCTCGCAGCCTGATCGTGGGCATATGTAGTAAAATTAATAGTCCTATATCCCTGGTGGTCCAGTGGACCGCTCACAGCCCGATCACGGGCATATGTAGTAATATTAATAGTCCTATATCCCTGGTGGTCCAGTGGACCGCTCGCAGCCCGATCACGGGCATATGTAGTAAAATTAATAGTCCTATATCCCTGGTGGTCCAGTGGACTGCTTGCAGCCTGATTGCGGGCATCGGTAATAAATTATGACACACCAATCCAACCCTGGTGGTCCAGCGGTACCCCTCCCCACCAGCTCACTGATCCCCACCACCCGGCTCCCCGGTCAGCGGCGGGTGGCAACTCCCACCACTTGCCACCCGCTGCCCACCGACTGACTCCATACAGTAGGGCTGTATGCCCATTGGTTCACAGTGTGCCAATGGGCATGCAGCCCATACTCACTACACAGTCCAGATGTAAATGGATCCATTCACATATCTAGACTGTGTAGTATGGTACGGGCTGCACACCCATTGGCTCACACTGTAGACCAATGGGCATACAGCCCCACCATACGGAGTCAGCCAGCGGGCGGCGGGCGGCAAGTGGGTGGGAGCTGCTGCCCACCGCTGACTGGGGGGCGGGTGGTGGGGCCCAGGGTGGTGGGGAGGGGGTACCACTGACCACCAGGGTTGGATTGGTGTGTCATTATTTATTACTGACACCTGCGATCGGGCTGTGAGCGGTCCACTGGACCACCAGGGATATAGGACTATTACTTTTGCTACATATGCCCATGATCGGGCTGTGAGCAGTCCACTGGACCACCAGGGATATAGGACTATTGATTTTTCTACATCTGCCCGCGATCGGGCATGGGGGGGGCGCTACCACAAAGGTGCCGCCGGAGCTCGGGTGGCCACCCACAGGTGGCAGCTGCCGTGTTGCACCCTGCAATATGGCAGCTCACCTGTTGGTGGCCAGCTGTTGCTCCTTTTTTTTTTTTGGCTCACCAGTGTGCAGCGCAGGTAGGGGTTATGCATGCATGAGCTCAACACATCCCGAGCTGAATAACGGGATGTGCGGAGTATGCATGGGCACGCCCCCCCACCTGCACTGCCTACATTACTGATGCACTCCAGTGCATTGGGATTTGTGCCAGGCTCAATCCCCCTTTGAATATTGCGCTGGGTCACATTAGTGGGTTGCACATGGTACAACTGTGTTGCGCCATGCGCAACCTTTCTGAATATCCCGCCTCAGATGTTTTTTTTCCAATGGAAAATTGAACATCTATATGGAATGGATGACAGTATACCCTTTCTGATCAAAACAATATAAAAAATAATCCTTGAGCCTATGGTTCTTGATCCAGAAGTAATTAGCCACTTCTACAATGATACAGGTAATTAATACAAAATCATTACCTGCTGAATTAGTAAGTCTTCCCACCTCTTGAAAATTACCCTTCATAATTTTCAGGCCAAGTTCTCAGCTAAATAAGACTTTAATCAAGTCCATTAAAGTGTTTTTGGTCTCATAGGGCTTCTTATAAAGACCTAAAAGCTTCAAAAGGCTCTCATAACCATTCATCTTACTATGAACGTGAGCTGTTGGCCACAGTAGCAATATACCTAATGCCTGATGAGATAATTTGATTCATTTTCTAAAAATATATATATACAAACACACACACACACACATATATATGCACACGCACACACACACACACACATATATATAGTATATATATATATATATGTATATATATATATTCTGTAGGCATAGAATAGCAATGTGTTGCAACTGTTTGAATGTGTTATGGCTATATGGGAGTGTCCAATATGCCGCTAGAAACAGTAAGGTAGGGAGATCTTACCTCCTGAAAAATGTTATGGTTCAGGTTGATAAATTGAATGAAGGGCATACAGAATATGACAGCATGCCTGAGTATAGCTTTTATGTGTTTCCTTCCCCTTTAGATAATAATAACTGGAATCATAGATTAAAATGCTAATTTAATAATAAGGACAAAGGTTTTTCTATTATCCTAGCTCCTCAAGATTTATTGAATAAAAAGGGAATATTTCATTTATTTATTGCCTTTGTTAACCAGGTAAGCACACTAGACAGCCAAGTGCCTATTTTCAGGTGCGACCCAGATGAAACAGATGAAACATATATTATCATGTTAATATCATTGGTAAACTTGCCAGTCGACCATTAATATAAATTACTTAAGCAGCATGTAATTTAAGGTGCATGGGTGCCTCATTGGGCTCTGCATCGGGTACTCGATAGACCACAAGGCTTTCTTCTGTTGGCAAATGTCTATGTTTCTGTGTATTTTAATTTTTTCTAGCAATCATTTTTTCATTAATTTTTTCTGTTTATACATCATTTATTTTTAGATGCAGATGACATCCTATTATATGATAAATAGATAATATGTAAAAAGGTCACCAAACCAATTAACTGCTTATCAGAGGTTCATACATAATTAGATCAAGAAATTTAAGATTGTGTGCAACTATAGTTCAGGTTTTAAATTATATTAATTTCCTTCATTATTATTAATTGTATAGTTAACCACCATTGCCCTGAAGAAACTGAGTTAGCAAAGAAATATTAGATTTCTTCGCAGTGGATTAATAAATCTTTTTGAAACAAAAAATCAACATTGGAATTCAACCATCCTTTAGGATATGTCTAATGCTTTAAGTGGAACCATTCTGGGATGATACTAAACTTGAAGGACTTTTTGAAGAACATTTTATTTTTAATTCACAAGTTTGCATTTTGGCAGCGAGTATGCTGCTTAATTAATTTAAAATAATCAAAAATTCCAAAACAATTTAATTGGTTTAAATTGTTTAAAGATCTTTATTATTTAGAGCACCTTCCTTTTTTAACAGAATTCCGTTAGAAATTGTTCAGAATAGTCCTTCTCCGGGTCATATGAAATCTTTAGAAGTTGTTGACAATAATTCCTGTCAGGGCTTTAAGACAAGGTTAAAACAGTGGCTATTTTCGAAAACATGATGTATTTTTTATGCATTGCATTTTATTGATTGAATGTATTGTTTGTATATATGTTTGTTTGTTTGTTGGTATTTTGTATGTTATTTTAGCTTTAAACTTGTCTCCAGTGAAAACGGGCAGTTTGCTCATTTGGATTTACAAGTATAAAAAATAAAAATGAAATAAAAATGAAAAATTGCTATGGCTGCAAAGAAAAGTAATACCGAGACACTGGCTTAGCAATCTCCAATGTTTACTGAATAACTAATAGAAATTATACTTGCTTTGAGAATTAAGAAGATGGCTACAAGTTTGCATCATAATATTGCCTCTTTTAAGTTTCAATTTGGCCCTTGTCTGAATACTTTATTAATGTCCATGCAATGTGCATGCCATTTATCTCTGTTCTTGTGTATGGACTTTATATTACAGTATGTCTCATTTTATTCACATGCTGTGCTTCATATGTAATTCTTTTTTTATTGTCTGACCTTGTTCATTAATAAAATTAAATTTTCAAAAAAAGGTGGAGTAAGCAGAGATGTTGGAGCTGGCAAATTCAAGCAGAACTAGAAGACGTGCTCAAGTTGAAGGGCAGGATAAGGAGAAGCATTAGAACACATTACTTTTCACGCAGAGGCTGGCTAACGTGCAGTAGCCTACCCAATGAGGTTGTGGAACCTAGCAGTGTGTTCAGACTTTTCAAAGCAGGACTAGACAGATACCAGATGGAGAATGGCATTGATTAAGGGTAGCATTCCAGTGTGTATGTCTTATTTATTGAAATGTTTTGCCAGGAAGGCACAATGAGCAACAGGTTGCTCATCTCCTGGTACAACCTGGGGGAAGGTGTACAATAGGGATGAGTCATTTTACATTCAAGTTACAAAGATCAACATAACATACAATTAAATTAAGGCGGTTGTTACATACATATGTAATTTGTGAGAACAATTAAGTTCAATGGTAATAAGTGAACAAGTGCTATCATGAAATAAGAGGTGAAGGAGACACAGGATGAAATGACAGATAGTGCAGAGTTGTGTCCCAGAGAGATGCCTTCAGAATGTGGGGAACCCTGCAAGGGGACAGGGAACTGCAGTAAGGATTAGAGAGGGAGGCAGAGAGACAGAGAGAGAGAGAGAGAGAGAGAGAGAGAGCAAGAGAGGGAGTAAGTGTGATTAACACCTAGGAGGGGAAATAAGGCCTAACCCAAAAACAGAACCCTTCATGATGCAATGAACCTTGCAAGGGCGCAGGGAAGTTCAGGTGATTGTAAATCCTCCTGTGGCTAGGCATTGTAATTATAGAGGGATAGGGAGAGGGAGGGAATGAGAAATAACACTTAGGAGGGGATGAGACCTGATCCAAGGAACCCTTCAGAATGCTGGGGACCCTAAAAGGGGACCTGGAAGGCCAAGGATAGGTAGATGGGGAAGGAAAAGGTGGCAAGCTTAGGCAATATAGGACCCCTTCAGGATGCTGAGAACCCTGCAAGAGGAGTGTGAAAGCTAGGGGAAAAAGGGGGAGAGAGAGTAGAGGAAGGGAGAAAGGTATGAGAACTAGCACCTAGGAGGGGCTAGGGTCAGTAGAGGCAGTAGAGTTGATAGAGGCATTGGGTAAATTCCAAAGGGGGACAAACTGTAAGGAGCAAGATGAAGGAAATTAAGACGGATCATGACAGGAACAATTAGGTGCAAGATAGTTGGAGAGGGCAGTGTTGATGTAATAGAGGGAGGAGGAGTGACAGATTTGGGGAGGTAGAGAGTTCCATATTTTTGGGAAACGGTGAGAGTACCCAGACTGGCCGGAGAGGGTGTAGTGGTGGGGGAAAGTTAGCATGCGAGTGTCGGTAAATCTGAGGGAGTGGGAAGGAGGAGTGGGGGTGTTATAAATGAGGGGGTGAGGTAGGAAGGGAGTTTACCCAGTCAGTGTTTAGCGGTGAATTTAGTGCAGTGTAAGAGGCATCTATCTGTAAGGAAGAGGAAGAAAAGGGTTCAATAGAGGTCATAATGGTGGGTGCGAGATGGAACATCAAGGGCAAAGTGGCAGAAGGAGTTGAAGACAGTGTCCAATCTGGTCAGGGAGGACTTAGGAGCAGCACCATAGACTAAGTCGCAGTAGTCAAAAATGGGGAGGATCATCTTCTGGACAAGCTCACACCTAGCCGCAGGAGGGATGCAACTGTGGTTCCTGAGCAAGGCAACAAGCTCGGAGCACAATTTTTTCTGGATGGCATCAATGTGTCCAGAGAAGTTGAGATGTTGGTCTAACCAAACCCCAAGGTATCTGAAGGACGAGGTGTCCTCAAGTAAAGTCCCATCAAGAGTGCAGAAAGTGGGCAGGTAAAGAAGCCTAGAGAGTCTCTGCCTTGTGCCAAAGGTCATGGAGACTGTCTTCTTGGCATTGAGGAATAATTGATGGTTTGCAAACCAGAGCTGGACCTTGTTGAAGTCATGCTACAATCTGGATGTAACCGCAGTTGGGCATGAGCCAGATGCATATGGGACAGTATCATCAGCGTTCATGTGTATGACGTAGAACGGGGAGCAAACAGAAGGCAGGTCATTGAGGAAGATGGAGAATAAAAGAGGACCAAGCATGGAGCCCTGAGGGATGCCAGTGTAGATCGAGAGGGGTGGTGAGATGGCATCTGTGATCTTAACTGATTGAATTTTACCAGTAAGGTAGGCCTTAAACCAGTTAGTGGCAGAAGGGGTTAGACCAGCAGATGAGAAAGGAACCAAGGAGAAGGGCATTGGAAACAGTGTCAAAAGCCTTGGCACCCACAGAGGGTGTGTGAAAAAAAATCCATAAACTCACATTCACCTATCCTTTATTTTCTATCATTTCTGGTGCCTGTATTTCTTTGATTTTTAGCCACCTGCAGTTTACACGGTGACTGTAGCGTGCACGAACGGTGTTTGTTGTTCTAGACAAAACTGTTAAAATTTTGATGGCACTGCTTAGTATAAAAAGCCTATTAAGTTTCTTTATCTACTATTAGTTTTCTATTTTCATGAGGAGAGCTGAGTGTGAGTGAGGACAGTGGGTGACTCAGCGGCTTCAGTACACTGACACAAGCCTAGCGTAACATTTGCGTTAGTCTACTGATGCCGCCGAGTCACTCACTCTCTTCACTCACACTCAGCGGTTTCTTTCTCATGAATATAGGAAAACTAAAGGTAGATAAAGAAACTTAACAGGCTTTTTATACTAAGCAGTGTCGTTTCTCGAAAATTTGTAGAATTTTGTTTAGATGACCGAACACCACTCGGTCATGCTACAAACAGTGGGGAAAGTGAATGTTGTTTGGGATGCTGTAATAACTGGATTTTGGGTTATTATGGTTTTGACAGCGTAATAACCCGAAATCTGGTTATTTGGGATTTTGAAGGTAACCATAATCCGGTTGATAAATCGCTTACGCAGTAATTATACTTCCATTACAAATCACATCCATTTACAGCATTTCTCCACCTTACTACCTGAGTTACTGTAAGTAGCAGTACCCACTGGACAGTGTTAGGATGGGGGTCTATGGTGCATCTCACTACTGTTTTCAGAATGTCAACAATTAGAGCATTATACTAGCTGGTAATGTTATAGTCCGTCGTTACCGAGTCCAGCATTTTGGTGCTGAGTGTGATGAGATTCAGCACCTCTAGTCTATAGTACAGTACTTTGCAAACATATAGATCGATGACCATGTGGCTGCTTGATAGATTTCTGTTGCTCAAGCGGAGTTCACGTCTGCCATTGATGTGACTACTGCTCTCTTGGAATAAACTTTTAGTCCCACCAGGTGGGTCTCCCCTAGATTCCTTGCATGCATCCATTATGGCTGTCCTGATCTCTCCTGTGATTGTCAATCCAGAGGCTGTCTTCCCTGCATTTCTGCCTGGGAAAGTTCCAGAAGCAAATGGTTTGGTACCTTTTATTGGACCAAATAGATGTTACAAAAAGAAAACAATGTCTAAACTTTCGAAGCAACCAAGTCGTTCCTCAGAGACTTAAGAAAATTGTTCAAAGAGTCACATTCTATTAATACTCAGATCATACATAACAAAAATAAAAAATATCATTGGTTAAAAGCACCTATTTCAAAAAATCACAATTTTAAACTGACTGAATAGCATTCCATTAGCTTGCTATTACTGAGAATCTTTTCAAGGACATCCATTAGATAAGCTGAACACTCAAGCAGGCAGGGCCTCTAACTGAAATTATTAATGAATGAGTGTGTTTTTATAATACATTCAAAATTAAAAGCAAGACCTTTACAATTAATACCACAAATGTCCAAGTCAAAACTTGGTGGTATTGTATGATTTTTAAAAAAACTGTATAACAGAAATGTATAGAAATAAGAGGGGAATAAGATAAATGTACCTTGTATGAACAACTGTTCAAAACATTCATACAGAATTAAACTTACCTGGATATATTTTCTAAACTATACACTCAACCGGTTAACACACTCCATAAACATTAAAACCTACAGTGCTATAATGACATTTTCTACAAGATAAGATCAATTGTCAAGTATTATTGCCAAATAAAAAAATAAATATCTCAAGGACCACCTAGAAAATTAGTTCATGCATCTTAAAATGTTCAAAGTTCAGTAATGAGTCAGTATATAATCAATTGACTATATAAACAGAAACAGTCTTAGGAATCTGTATAAAACCCCAATGGAATTAAACTCTCCCCACCCCACCCCCCACCCCCACCCCGGAAATGATAACTAGAAAAGAAGTGTATATTCACTATGTATGTGAGCCAAGATTCCTAACACCCTGTAGCATAATTATGACATGTACCTGAATATAAGCCTACCTAAATATGTAAGCACAACCCCAACCCCTCCCCCACACACAGCCCCTTCCCCACAAAGAAAACACCATCCTCCAATACCCCCCAAAAAACAAAATTACCATACACACTAAATTCCCCTCGCATACACACTCACCCAAGACCACCCAAACCCCTTCCCACACATACACATATATTTGGTGAGAAACCAACACATTGATAACTAGTTAAAAAGGACTTCATGAAAATAAAAAACAAAACAACAACACACGGAAGTCCTGTTAAATGTCCATCCTATGAAGTAAAAGTCTGTGTAACTTTAAGTAGGGTACTGTGCCATCAAATCCAAATCAGTATTCATGCCATCTGCTACCATACGGAGAAGTAAAATAAACTTAATCTCAAAAGTCTGTCTCTGTTCTGTATTTTTTTTAAAACCTTTTAAGACCATTACTGACATATCTGAAATTGAGTGGTCATTCTGAGAGAAGTGTCGCCTCACTGGTTTGTCAGTCATCCTCATATTAATGGTATGTCTGTGTGCGTTCATCCTAGTGTGGAGAGCTTGGCTTGTCTCTCCAACATACCCTGTTTGTGGACGTCTCTTGCACTGAATGAAATAAACAACATTACGTGATGTACAGGTATAATTCCCCTGTATCCTGAACAGTCTGTTTTATGATGTAACCACACGATCCAAAGTGGAAATAAGCTCACAAGTCCTACATCTGGGTTGATTACAAGGTCATGTACCATTTAGTGTCATGATACCCTGTTCTGGTGCAGGTTTACTCCTAACAATCAGGTTGGCTAAATTAGGTGGTTGTTTAAAATATAGTAGTGGTAGTTCTTGAAAAATACAATTCAGGGTCTCATCCTCACTAAGTATAGGGTGGAGGTCCTTAATAATTTTACATTGAAGTTCAAGGTCAGGATGATATGTGACTACTAAGGGTATTCTGTTGGTAGTGGTCCTTTCCTTATACTGAAGTAGTTGCTTTCTAGGTACTTGTGTTGCACATTCTACTGCTCTGTCTATTTCTCTGGAAGAGTGTCCCTGCTCCATAAAGGTGTTTTTCAACATAGCCAAACATGTATCTCTGTCTTCCTCATTTGAACAGATATGGTGATACCGAAACGCTTGACCGTACATGACAGAATTTTTTGTGTGACTCGAGTGATTACTATTCCTGTGTAAGTATCTCTGTCTGTCTGTTGGCTTCCTGTAAATACATGTATGTAAGTTTTCATCCTTGATGGTGACAGTGGTGTCCAGAAAATTATCACTGGTGGCAGAATATTCCAGGGTAAGCCTTATGGTATGGTGGAGGTTATTACGTTCCTGATAAAAATCCTTATGTGCGTTGGTGCCCTTTGTCCAAATTATAAACAAATCATCAATGTAACAGAAATAAGCAAGTGGTTTGTGGGGACAGTGCCTTAACCATAAAGAGATTAGCATACTGTGGAGCCATCCTGGCGCCCATTGCTGTTCCCATAATTTGAGCATAATGTTTACCATTGAAGCTGAAGTTGTCTGGGAGAGTGACAGTCTATCCATTTTTTCTTGTTGCTTGGGTTCTGGTGACATAACAAGTGATGGCTTTACATGCATCCAATGTGTGCCACTAGGTTTCCTGCTCGTTGGATGGTGATGGATAGTACACTGGTAGCTGCAGTGCCTAGTTCTCATGGAATAGGGTAGAGACTTTCAGAGTGAATGCTGGCACCATGCATAACATCACTCTGTTTTTACTTGTCAGGAAAAAAGAAGTTTGGCAGGGTAGGGCATTGAGCTCACTGATTTGTCTCACCAAGCAAAGAGCCATAATTACTGTATAGCTATTTTGAGCATGGCCCACTTGATGTATACTTGTTGGAGAGGCTTGAAGGGTGGTTGGATTAATGCCTTGAGCACTAGATTCCGGTCTCATAGTGGTGTGATGGACTTGTGTCTGGGGTGCAGGTTCTCTACTGGCCTTAGGAATCTAATGATATAAGGGTGGGACCCCGGTAGTGTGTGGCCGATATGCCTGTATGCAATGCCTATTGTTGCCACCTGTACCTTGAGGGATGCTGCCAACAGTCCCTTTATTCAACCTTTCCTGTAGAAAGAACAGAATTTGAGTGATGTTTGCCTGACTCATGTCAATGCTTTGTTGACAGCACTATCTTAAAAATATCTGTCATTTGTGATATGCATCTGTCATCTTTGTGAGTGAGGCATCGTATCAGCTACCTTTTATCTTACCCTTTACTCAGCAGTCTGTGCCTCTCAAGAGCCAAGCCATGAGACTGAGGGCTTCTGGGTTGGAAAGATTGGTTCAGCCTTTAGATAGGATGTCTGGTTTCTTAAGTAGGTACCAAGATAACTCAGCTGACACTGAGATGATTAGAGAGAACCATGGACATCTGGACCACTCTGGTGTTATCAGCACCACTGTTGATCTTGTTCACTGTATTTTGCATAGTACTTGTGGAATCAATGGTATTGGCGGAATACATATGCCTTTGCTGAAATTCCACTCCATCAACAGTGTCTACCCCACTGAGCTGTCTAGCCTTGACCCTCAAGATCACTGGCAAATGTGTATTCACTAGTGAGACCATTAGATTGATTTGCAAGGGTCCCCATCTACTGTTTATGGCCTGGATGATGTTGGAATGTACACTCCATTGTCCATAGTTGAGCGACTGGTGGCTTATCAGATCAAATCAAACTGGTTTTATTGTTCGGCTAGTCAGCCATTACAATATGAAGAAATATAAAAAAAATAATGCATAACGTTCGAATACAAATGCACCTTGGGGAGTCAGTTTCTAACAGGCCGCACATTCCTAACCATTCTCTTGTAAAATTTCTGAAATTATTTACATACAGTAATAAGATAAAAAAATGTACAAATTCATGGTCCAGTAATCTTATATTGATACTTTTGTTTTTAATTTTTGGAAGCATTGCTAAACCAGCCAGACTTCATTATTTCACCCCCAAGGGCTCGTGATAACTTTACGTGAGGTAATACAACAAATAGTAACCAGATTCATAAGTCCTGGCATGGACTCCCCACATGTTAATAAACCGCACTTGGCTGTTCTTCAACCTGCATACTAACTTGATACTTTCAGCATCGGCTTTAAGCCTTAAAACTTACTTATGTAGCGTTTTCTGCTTTAGCCACATCCTGCATTTGCATACTAATATATATTTTCTGTATCAGCCATAAACCATCTAACGTACTAGTGTAGCATGTTCTGCTTTAGCTTCATCCAGCTTTGCTTACTAGCATAACACTTTCTGTATTAGTTTTAAGCCAGTAACTTACTTATGTGACATCTTCTGCTTTGGCTAGATCCAACTTCTACCTACTAACATAGCACTTTCTGTTTTGGCTATAAGCCAAATAGCTTACTTGTGAGATTTCTTCTGCTTAAGCTACTTTCAACAACTGGCAGATCTAATCATCTAGAAGGGGCCAATTTGCCAGAGACATCTAGATTACTGATACACAAACTTGCTTATATTCTCATCGACACTATCAGTGCCTGAGCTTTCATTGGGGATTATATTAATGGCTGTCTAACACAGGATATTACTCCGCTTAGTAGCTTTTTAGCACAAAATCCACTGTATCATTATATCACTATATAGGTGGCTTACGTACAGAGCCATTTTGCATCCCAGAGAAACCAGTTTGTTCAGCAGTTCAACCCCTTGACCAGGGTTCCCAGACCTGTGTACTTTGCTATCCAGACAGTCTCAATAGCTGCTACCATACAGCGTTAGTTGTCGGCATATTCAAGCACAGGCACCAGCCATATGCTTCACAGATACTAGCAACACCTTTACTAGACACATTATATAAGCCGCTGGACATATCTCCGGTAGGGTCACTTTTATCCAACAACTACTTATTGCTGAGACAGTGTCTGGAAGGCCTAAGGAAGGGGCTACCTTCAAACAGCATGTGTTCCAGGGATTCTTTTCATCTAGGACTCCCTTCGACTAGGGATTCACAGGTCCCCGGGACTGCATCAAAGTGCACGTATGGTTTGCAACATGTAGTCCCCACACAAAACAGCCACTCAAACAAGCTCCATCTGCATCTCCTCTCAGCGTAATTAGTTAAAGGCAACTGGGAGGAAAAAAGCAAAATGCTCCTCTGAGCATAGTACAGTTGGGATTTCAGTTTTTAATCAGGACCGCCCCCCCCCAAGCCCTAGTCAAGGTTATCATTCCTGTTCAAGTATAAATTCAGGCATTCCAGCACAACCTGTGCCACTGCTATTCCCGGGTCCCCATAGTAGTCAGGAATCTTGCTTGAAGGCCTCTGGCAAAATCTCAGATTCTTCTCCAAATCCAGGGCGATGCCAGTTAATCTAACATTTCCCGGTGACCAGCTACAAATCTCCAGTGAGGGCTGTGAAAATAACAGGCCCCTCTCAGCCGCCCATTCCATCACTCCAGCATTTAATGTTACTAGCCAGAGTGTTAAATTTGGCTGAAATAATTAGAGTTTCATTCATCAAAAAGTCACAAAAACACGTTTCGTGCAAAAAGGCCTTTTAATCGCCAGTTCAGCTTAACATATGGTGCAGAGTTGGAATGAGTTGGCACGAGCCCAGTAAGAAAGAATGCAAAGCAGCCAAATACTCAGACAAAATATTGCTCGAAACTTTCTGGTAGTCTAAATATTATGCATCCGATATCAAGATAAAATACATTTCATTCATAGTGTCTTAAAAATATTGCAAAAGCGAGAAAAAAAGGTTACAATACCAGGAGCATTCATTCAGCATGGCGTGGAGCAGAGCAGCAGTGCGGCCATCTTGCTGCTCCACCTCCCTCCCGACAGGTCAATCGGCAGCGCCTGACTGGTGGCTTAGCTAATCTTCCTGACTGTTTAATTTTCCTGTCAGATGTATGATAATGATTGGGTTCTTCTAGGCCCAGTTGATTACTTTCACTGCGTCGAGCATTAGATGCTTGATCCTGGTGCCTCCTTGCTTTGTAACATAGGATACCACTGCTTTGTTGTCTGAACTGATTCATGCCACTGTGCCCTTGATTACGTAGGTGAAGTATAGGCGTGCTTAGTAGACTGTCACCTCCAGAACATCAATTGGTCGCTTCGCCTATATTGCAGTCCATATTCCCTGAGCTGTCTTGCCAAGCATTGTTGCTCCTCAACCCAGCAGGCTTGCATCTACGTCTATTATGTTCTGGTGATGTCTGTCCATCTGCTTTCCCCCCGAGAGGTTGTGTAGATGACTCCAGCATATTAGTGACTTTGTACCTGCTTTGATAAACATGATTAACTTGTTTAGGTCAGGTTCTGACAAGTTCCATTCACTTTGCCAGAGCCTGTAGCAGTTTCATAGTATCTCATGCCCAAGGTACCAGTTCTAGGTAAGACACCATGGAGCACAACAGCTGAAGGACCAAGAACAGAGAGGTGACTTGCTTGGCCGTGTGCGGCCTGCTTGTTCCATTACTTTGGCAGCCCTTGTTTGTTGAGCATATGATGCTCTCATGGGTATCTGTTAGGGCCCCTAGGTGTTCAAGTTGCTTTCTGGGTAGGATGTTGCTTTTCTTCCAGTAAACTAACCAGCTGTTCACCTAAAATGTCCAAATCACAAGTTTGGTTGCTTGTACTGCCACCTGGTGTGATCATGCTCCTATCAGCCAGTCATCATGACAGGGTATAATATGTACCCCATTGTTCTTAACTCGGTTGCCAGCACCACTGTCATTTTAGTGCTGATCTGAAACCGAAGGGAGTTGCCCTGTACCTGAAGTGGTATCACAGGATGCAGAACTGCAGAAACCTGAGGTGACTCCCATATTGCAATATGGAGGTAGGCATCTTTTAGGTTAATAAGAGACGAGCTAGTCATTCTTCCGCAGTGCCTGAATAGTTGATGTGAGGTTCTCCATTTTGGATTTTCTTAGTTGTACAAATTGGTTTAGCCACTTAGATCTAGCACCAGGTGCAGGTCCCCTATTTCCTTTGGGACTAGGAAGAATATGGAGTAGAAGCCGTGGCCCTGTTGTTTAGGTGGCACAGGGTCGAATGCTCTGTAAACTAGGAGTTGAATGACTGCCGTTCTGACTTGTTTGGCACTTACTTTTCTTTTTGCCACAGTCACTGGGAAGATGACTAGCCTGTTTTGTCTCAGAATCATGGTGAACTCTATCACGTAACCCATGGAAGCAATCTCCAGTGCTTGGCTGTCATTTGTCATTTGTGCCTATTGCTTGGTGATGAGAAATAGCCTTCACCCTACTGGTGGGTGCTGATCCACGGGGTGTCACGATTCATGCCAGCTGGAACTTCAACTTGAAACCTCTTAAATTTTGTTGGCTTCAACCCCTGGATGGCTTGGATTTGAGTTGGCTCCTTTGGAAGAAGTAATTTGATTTAAAGTTGAAAGTTTTTTTATGGCACATCTGGTGCTTGTCACCCTGCATCCTGTTGATAATGAAACTTGCCACGAAAGTTAGGTAGCATAGGAAGGTGACCCTGTTTATCACTGCTGAGGGTTTTGCCATCCTTCTGTAACTCCAGAGTGGGAGTTACTGCATGGGTGTGTGTTTCTTTAAGAAGGCTTTGCTTTCTTATGTGATGCCAATCTGTGTCCTTGGAATGCCTTGGCAGTAGCACTGCCTGAACATTCCAAAAGGGAGGGGCTGGAGCTTTCAGTTTTGAAAGAACTGAGCATTCTAGTTCAGTTGGAAGGAGCCTTCAACCCAGCATGTAGTGCCTGGCTCCTTCAGTTTAAACCCTCTTTTTACATGGATTTGGCATTGTTATAATCAGTTCTTACGTGGCGGCAGCCGTTGCCCGCAATCTCCAAAAGGAGGGTGCCCCTCTCTACAAGGAGGAAGACAAGCCTTGGAGTTCTTTTAGGAGCTTGTGTGGGGATAAACTGAGACTGAGTACTGCTAAAGTCTGAGGTGATATTTTGCCTTATTATAAGAGGAAAAAATACAAAGCTTCTGAGTTTAAATGCCCAGTGCCGTTTTCTGGGTTTTTAGCCAAATGTTTCCTGTCAGAAAAGAAAAGGTTTCTTTCAGAGAATGTGATTGTCTCTGAGAAATGGTGGCTGTCATGTCTCTTTTGAAAATGGGATAGAGTGCTAAAAAGGTACTATTTATGCCCCTTTTGGGTACAAAGAAAGGCTGTGGGTACTTCCACGGTGAAGATGTGCTGAAGAAGATGTTCAGTAAATGCTGTCTGCCTTTGACAGTAAAATATGACTGTTTACAAAAGTCTGTGTGTGACACTGCCTGTGTCACACTAAGTGAGAGACTGCTTACTAGCCCTGTGGCTAGTAGTTGGAAAGTGCTCAGAAATGTGTTAGTAAAGTCTGTCTGCTGTTTTGGACTATTGGGACCCTCTCCTCACGGGGGTCAGCACTTGAATGAGGGTGGGGACGGACGTCCGTGGCACCTCGGACCCCCAGAGGATGCTCTGCCCTCCAGTGCTCCTAAATTGATGCCTTTTTAATGTGGACATGGATTCTTCTTTCACGGGGGTCAGTGTCTTGAGGGAAGAGTGGGAGGCTTGGTCCGTGGCACCTCGGACCTCCAGGGGACCGCAGCTTCTCCCTGCCGTTTAAATTCTGGGATTGGAAATAAAGGAAATTACAGAGCTTGCTATATGTGTTCCCTGATGGCAGAAATAAAAAGTCAGATTGAACTGTACCCCCATGGGATGTGAACTTCTGATCCTGGCCAGTTGATATGTAACATCTGCATCCTTGGATAAACATTTGTTTAAAAATAAAAGGATCCTGTGTTGGATGTTTTAACTTCTACTATTTTGTTTGGACATTGAGTTATTGAAATATTTTTTGCATCATTTTAAAGTTATGCCTAACCAGTTTAAACCTACAGCCTTGCCAGCCCGCCTGTGCCATGGGATGCCCAGAGGTCACCTGATTCAACGGAGGTCAAGTAAATGCATTCTGTATTTGTGCTTGCCCCTCTGAAACTGTTGGCTCCCCCCTTACTTTGCAGGGGAACAGGGGTTACACTTCTTTAGTTTGGTGTACTTTCTCAAGGCCCTCTCTGAACAGATATACGCCTTTGAACAGGAATTTTGTCAAGATGGATTTGGAGAGATGGCTCGGTGGCGCTGAGGGTTGAGGTGCTGGACACCACACCTCGCACCATGCTGCAACCTGGGTTCAGGAACAAACTCGGGTTGTCAGGGGGTCGGCAGGGGAGGAGAGGATTGAGGGTCCAGAGGACTGCTCTTCTCTCCTGGGGAGGGTTGGGGCATGTGCCCGCTGTACTAGCGACCCCAGTGGAGACTGGGGGAGCAGTGTTCAGGGGCATCTGGTAACGGGGTTGGGCAGCGGCGGACATCCCGCGAGCAAGCATGGGAATGTGCTGGATGTCATTGCATGTCCGCGCCCTCAGGGATCCGGAAAGAAAGGAAAAAAAAAACAGGACGTGCAACATGGCGCCACCGATGGAGGACCATCCTCAAAGGCCAAACAAAGCCCGGTGTAAGTTGGGGCAGGGGCAAAAGGGTGATGTGGTCTCTCCCTCCGGTCCACCCCTGTGGTGGGGGGCCCCTCTGTGAGGGGTAGGCCAGGATCCTCCCCATGCTGCGGCCGTGGCGGAGGCTGGCTGAAGAGGAGAGTCCGCGTAACTGGATGAGATGGGGTGAGTACTCTCCAGCTGTCTGTGACAGCAAAAACAGAATGTACAAAAAAAAAAGATGGCTTTGGAAATATTATCCACCTCCCATAACTTCATCCATAATGTGTGTCTTGCCCTGTTGGCCACTGCTGCTGCCCTGCTATTGGTACGTAGAGAGTCGACTGATGTGTCCACTAAATATTTGGTCCACTGTATGGCATACTCCAGTGTGTCATGGACTTCTGAGGGAGAAAAAGTCTCTTCAGCCCATCCAGTCTGCCTGCACCACCTAATTACTCTTGCCCTAATGGTAGTCCTTCTCTTTCAGTCCTTTCCACTATGGTCATCAGTGACATAGGTGAAGGTATACAGGGCACGATATATCTCTTTGCAGATGACACTAAGCTCTGTTGCAGGGTAGACAGAAAGGAGGGGCTAAGGGAGTAACAGAGGGACCTGCAACGGTTAGACAGGTGGCCCAAATTTGGCAGATGATATTCAACACCAAACAGTGCAAGGTGATGCATATAGTGAACAAGAACCCCAGGTCAGAATACTGAATGGGAGAGGTTAAGCTGGCCACTACTTCTGAAGAAAGGGTCCTGGACGTCATCATAAGTGGTTCCCTAAGACAAACTAGCCAGTGTAACAAGGCCTACAGGAGGGCAACTAGAATGTTGCATTTAATTGGAAGGGTTTTTGCTAGCAGGAGGAAAGAGGTAATGCTATCTTTCTATAGGGAAGCAGAATAACGCAGTGGTTTAAGGCTGTGAGCTGCAAATCTGGAGACCTGGGTTTGAATCCCACAGCCCCCACTTGCATATACTATGTGACCCTGAGCAAGTAACTTAACTGCCCTGTGCTCCCAGGTCACACCTGTAAACAAGCTTTCAGCTTAGTGTGCCACTTCTGGTTAAACAATAAAAATAAAAAAATTCACTGGTGAAATCCCATCTAGAATATTGTGCCCAGTTCTGGAGTCCTCCCCTGAGGAAAGACAGAGACAGGCTGTAGATGGTACAGCATAAGGTAACTAAAATGATTCAGGATCAACAGGGCAGATCCTTTGAGGATCAGCTTTGGGCACTGAACATGTACCCGCAGGAGGCCAGAAGGGAGAGGGGGGTATGACAGAGACCTTCAGGTTCCTGAAAAGAAGAAACATGTTAAACTGCAAGCATGGCTGTGCCAACAACAGTAAGGGCCCCCCTGAAAAATATTTTGTGGGGCCCACTTCCCCACGAATAAATGTAAAACAACCATTAGTGCATATGAAATTTTTATAGCATAAGTTTTTTTGTATCAGTCTTGCTGAACAAACATAGTTTGTCCATGCCGCCCCCATCCTCCTTGCTGGCACCATGATCAAATAACTGAACAATGTAATTTTTCCTGCTCCTCCTGGGGACACCAGCATCAAGATTAGATGTTCTGAGTAATGGACCATATTGCTTCTTTGTTCTGTACACCCCCCTCCCCCAACCATGTGAAACTGGAGGAGGGATCTACTGACACCAGTGCTGACAAACCCAATTTCAAATGGATAAGCAATTTCCAAAGAGAAACTTACAAGTGTAATGCCCCAAAGTTGAGGCATCACAGAAATCATCAGGGGTTTTCTATTACCCCAGGGATCCCCGTGTTGTTCTGTAGCTTTGGGGGCTTCAGGGTGAGGGTCCCTTGTAGTTCCCCTAGACAAGCGCTAGGCAGGACTAATACAAAAAAAAAAAAGAACGTTTTTTCTCTCTCCCTGCTGCCTGCCTGCTCCATTCCACCCCCTCTCCCAGAGCAGGCAGCAGGAGAGAGGGCACCCATGCGCTAGGACCGCTGCTTCTGGCCAGCGCGTGATGCTCTGTGCAAGTCCCTGGCCATTTGTGTAGGTGCGAGCTCGGGGTTCCAGAATCAGAACCCTGAGCGCTTTTTTCAAATGGGGGCTTTAGCTGTTTGGGTAGTGCTGTGCTGGGCTGTGGAGTGTGAGGACCTGCGGAGTGCAACGGAAACAGGGCTTACCTGAGGGTTGGTTGAAGCCGTCCCATTGACTCTGCCTGGTGCCTCCACCAGCCAGTGAAGATTTCTGCTGCTGTTCCTGGTGCTCCTCCTGTGCTGTGTGGTCGAGTCCGGGGGTCCCCCTCCATGAAGAAAGTAGATTCCGGTCTCCTGCTGCGGTGTGGGCTCTGTTCATCCCGGTTTTTTATTTTTCTGCACCTAGTTAAAAAGAATTCCCCAGTCCCTCATCGGCGGCGTTGAAGAGCTGTGGCGTCGGTCGCTGAGATACCCACAAGGCCCCCCTGACGTCCTCCCTGCTGCCTGAGTCTTTCCCTCCCACTGCCAGAGCTCCTCCAACCTCCCAGTTGCCTTTTCATTCTCCCTGTGTGGTGTGCAGTGAGTTGGCGGCAGCACGCTGATTCATGCTGTCCACCTAAAACATTAAATAAAGGACTTTTTTTTCTCTCTTTCTTTGATTAGCGCACTAGGCACTTGAAGAAAGTGGCTGAGCACCGTGGGTCAGGGAGTAAGGACCCCAAAATTAATATTCAGGAGGGCAGAGAAGGCAGCGATGCCCACAGGGAGGGGCTAGGAATGCAAGGCCACCGAAGAGGCCTTAAATATTAATGAAGCGGGCAGGGTTAGGGGCAGTGTCCCAGGACAGAGTGGCAGTAGGATCAGGGAGCCTTCAGTTAAAAGGGCACCAGGCCCACAGTTAAAAGGGTGCCAGGTCCATTTCAGAGGACACCAGGACCACAGAATAAAGAGGGCACCAGGCCTCGAGGTAAGAGGGCTACCAAGCCCATCATTTTAAAGAGGGCTACCTGGCCCAGAGTTAAAAGGGCACAAGGCCCAATGTAAAGCAGGGCACAAGGCCCAAAGTAAAGTGGGCACCAGGCCCAATGTAAAGTAGGCTGCTAGGTCCACAGTACAGCTGGGCACCATGCCCAGATCAAGAGAGGGCCCCAGCCTAGTGAGTTATGGCAAGCCAGCCCACCCTGAGGTAGTTAGAGCAGCCCCGGCCTAGCCAGTTAGGGCAAGCAAGCCCCGAGGTAGTAAGGACAGCCCAGGCCTAGCTAGGTAGGGCAAGCCAGCCTAGTAGTAAGTAGGGCATACAGGCCCCATAGCAAGTAAGGCATTTAGGCCTCTAGTGTTCAGGGCAACTGGTCTAGTAGCAAGTGGTATCCGAGTGTAGTGATCAGGGCATTCATAGCAAGCACTCAGAGGTAGCCAGATCCTATCCAGGAAGGCCCTAAAGTCAGAAAAGGATTCAATCAAGAGTGCTTAGCTCACAATATGCTGTAAAGTGACTGTTAACAACTGTATTGTTTACACAACTGTTTATTGCTCAAGCATTCTGAAAGACTGTGTAATTGCTAAAAGCACCGAGACTGCCTTGTGACATTAGGATTGTGATTATTTGCCCCGTGCATCTGAACTATTGCCCCATGCATCTGAACAATTTTTTTTTTATTATTTATTTATTAAATTCTAGGATTACAAATACCTTTGAGCAGAAACTGCTCGTTTACAAAGGTTCCACGTCAGAGGATGAGGGACAACATACATACAAAGGTTGTAAAAGAATGCACAATATACCAAAATTATACAGTTACAACACACTTTGAGGTAATATGCATACCAGCAGGAAAAGGGAGGTCATAATTCCGCTATACAAGACACTAGTGAGGCCCCACCTGGAGTACAGTGTACAGTTCTGGAGACCATACCTACGTAAGGACATAGACAGGGTAGAGAAGGTTCAGAGGAGGGCAACAAAGATGGTGCATGGGTTGCATCACAAGTCCTATGAAGACAGGTTGAAGGAACTGAACATGTACTCCCTGGAGGAGAGGAGGAGAGAGGGATATGATAGAGACATACAAGTATCTTACAGGAGGAACAGGGTGCAGGAAAACACTATTTTTAAGTGAAAAGATGTTTCAGGACTAGGGCATGGGATGAAGTTGGAGGGAGGACGATTCAGAGGAAACATGAAAAGAATTTCTTCACAGAGCGGTGGTGGACAAGTGGAACACCCTGCCAGAGGAAGTGGTGGGGCTGAAACAATCACGGATTTAAGAATGCATGGGATAGACATAAAGGAATTCTAGAGGTCAGGGGTAAGGGGAAATAGACTTCTAGGAAAACAAACTGAACTTACAAGCTCAAATGGGCAGACTAGGTGGGCCATAGGCCCTTATCTGCCGACACTGTCTATGTATCTATGTATCTAGCGAGCAGCTTGAGTAGGCAGCTGGCTGAGGTAACAGTAAGAGATAGAGCACATAAGAAGCAAATAAGAATTTAGGCGTGAGATGGGTTGGGGGGGAGAGGAAGTGGGATACGAGCGAGCTGGGTGGTGTTTAGAGTAAACTCTATTCAGAGAAACAGTCACATTGAGTGAAAGAGGTGAGGTAAAGTCTGAGATTCCTTTTGAAGGGTCCAAGTGTAGCAGAGGAAAGTGCTTCTTTATTGAGGGAATTGAACCATAGAGGAGCTCTATGGGTAAAGGATCACTGACCCATGGAGGTATGACATCTGGGAACCTGAAAGGTTAGAGATTGGGCACCGCACGTATGCTGAGTGCCACTGAAGGTAGTAAGGAGTGTGCTAACACCAGGTGGCATGAGTCCAAGGAGAACCTTTTTGGTAAGTAAGCAGGTCTGGTATTGTATTCTGCTGAGTAGGGGTAGCCAGCCGGTTTGTGCATAGAGGTCACAGGTGTGTGTTTGTCGGACCGCACCCGTTAATAGTCTGCAGGCTTTGTTGAGAGAAACTGAGATCCTGCGGGGGCAGTTTTTGAGGCAGAGCCATAGATGGCAAGGCTGTAGTCAATGATGGATGTGACAGAGCTGTAGATGGCTAGTTTAAGGGCATCCGCAGACATACAGTGCTTATGTTTTTGTAACAAACCAATCCGTATATTGGCAGCCTTGGCAACAGTGTCAAAATGCCGAGTGTAGGAGAGGGTACTATCCAGCGTGATACCAAGGTACTTGAACTCCTTGACATGTTCGAGTTGGTTCCCAGCGTGGTTCTTGATGGTGAGGGACAGAGAATTGTGCCTGCTCCTTGGGTTACAGAAGGACATGGGTTTGGTCTTGCTGCGTTTCAGGACAAGTTTATGAGAGTTGAACCAGTCTTCGATGCGCTTGAAGTCAAGCAGTAGCTGGGATGCAAGGACTGTAATGTCATGGTGGCTGGAAAACAGGATTGCATCGTCCGTGTATAGTAATATTTTTTGGTGGCAGATACTAGGGTGACTGTTGATGAAGAGGGAGAAGAGTAAAGGGCCCAGAATAGACCCCTGGGGGACTCCAGCGAGGACTGGTTTTTCATCCAATGAAAAGCCTGCTAGCCTCACACGTTGGATCCAATTATCAAGGTAGCTGGCAAACCATGGAAGGGTATCACTGGAGATCCAGTGTCGAAGGCCTTAGGTCTATAAATACGGCCCCCCCCCCCCCACAGTTACCTTTGTCGATCGCGGCGTGGATGAAAATTGTAAATTCCAGTAGTGCAGTGGTGGTGCTGTGCACTTTTCTGAAGCCATCCTGTTCTGGGCACTGGACTTTATACTTATCCAGGAATTCAACTAGTTGGTCCGACACTATACGCTCCAGAGCCTTAGATAACAGGGGGAGGAGTGAGATAGGTCTGAAATTGGTGTGGAGCGTCCTAGCACCACTTTTGTGAACCAGTGTGACAGTGGCTTTCTTCCAGAGAGAGGGGAATTGGCCCAATCTGAGTGAGAGATTGAAGATCTTTGTTAGTGGTTCAAGGATTTCATCGAGAACTTGTGCCAGCAGTTTAAGGTCAAGGGAGTCACCACTGTACCCTTGTTCGCAGATGGCCTTTTGAATATAGTTTCTAGCTACTTGTGGTGGAACCTCTTTAAACAAAAACTGTGGAGCTGTATGATCATGTGGGGGTGTCACATGGGAGGTGCTGAAGGGGAGGTCATCGAAGAAATTAGGAGAAAGGACACTGTCCAGGTTTGTAAATGCGTTATTAAAATTGCTGGTGATTGTACCTAGGTCGAGCGTAGGAGTACCATGAAGGTTGAGCATAGTGGGTGGTGCTTTAGGATCCTTTCCTGTGAGTTCTTTCAGGTTGTTCCAGAAGTTTTCCCCTGGCCCTCAAGAGTTGGTCAGAGCCTCTTTGTAATAGATCGTTTAGCATTCCATTATCTTCAGTGCAATCATTTCTGACTGCTTTGTATTTTGTATGTTTATATGCTTGGAGTTGCATTTATAACAATGCCAGAGGTGGTCTCTGTGCTTGAGTTGAGTTAAAAGGTCAGTAGTAACCCAAGAGTTGGTCTGTCCTTTGACCTTCATCTTTTTCACCGGTGCATAGATGTCACAGGCTTCGTTAAAACGTTTGATAAATAGGTCCAAGGGTTTGTTAGTGTCACTGAGGGTGTCAAGCACTGCCCAGTTCAGTCTGGTTGCCCCTGGCATCTGAACAATTGCCCCGTGCATCTGAACTGTTACTCCTGGCATCTAAACTATTGTCCCGTGCATCTGAACTATTGCCCCAAGTAAATAATTGCCCCGAAGTTGATAATTCATCCCTTCTCCTGGCAAATTACCTGGTCATCCAGCAGTTCTCTTGACATTGTGAGAAGGTGTGTCTATTAGTTACATTGTTGCCAGCTTATGGGAACAGACTCAATCTTCCACCACATTGATGTTCCACGGTGCGGTCTGCTGTTTTCCGTGTCCAGAATCAGTCTCTACCCGGAGGAAGACATCTCCATCACTGTTCTTCACCAGAAAGTGTCTGACCATCAGATCATCTACTCCGTCCATGTCGTTCACCGAAGTCAAGTCCATTGCAGTTCGTACAAGTCGCACCCGCCGTTTCTTCTGTCCTACAGTTCGATGTTACATTTGCCGAAGTTCAAGCCGCAACACGCATCGCTGTGCCAGTGTCGTTTCATTTGGTTCCTGATCCGGATGTCCTGAGGTTGGTCACCCTCCACAGAAGAGTGTGCACATCCTGGAAGAATCTGGTCTGCGCCCCCTGGTCGTTTGCTGCCAGTCGAGTCTGTCAAAGCCCAGTGCGGGACGCGTCCTCCATTTCATTGTTTTGTTCTAGTTCCTTGTGACGATACTTCAGAATCAACCATCTTCACTTCAGATCCTTCTGGTTCCTGGTTGCTCCGGAGATCCATCTTTATCATAGATCCTTCAAAGTCTTGCTGGCCCTTGGAGTGCTGCAGCATCGTCCAGGTCATGGTAGTCCTCCAGTGGATTCATCACCACGCATCTCCTGGTTTCTCTTCATCCTTGGCAGTCCTAGAAGTGTGTTTTGGCTGAGGAATCCTTTGCATCCAGTGTTGAATCTGACAGCCCGTAAGTGGGTTCATTCCAGGAACCAGCTTCTCTGGTTCTTTCTTTCCGGCAGCCTTGTAGAGAGTGGGTTTTGTCAAGAAACCTATGGTCTGTTTACAAAACCTCTCACCACCCCAGTGGCCTTAACTAGGTCCATGTTGGGAATTGTGTCTAAGTGTTCTACAGTTCTGTTTTACTTCTCTTGTAGCTACCAACAGAGATCGACAGTGCGCATGAAGACTTCAGACAGTTGGACTTTGTTATGATTCGGTGGTCATTGTAAAACCAGATTCTGTGGGCAGTGAATAGAACCTGATTTCTGTATAAGTATTAGTCTTACATACAGCTTACTGCTAGGGAATTTTAGAGTATAGTGGCAATAGGCCGAGGTACACCTCAAAATACTTTTTGGTAGTTGTTTTAGCAGTATGAGATAAAAGCAGTCCTGTTTTTTCTATCGCTCTATTGTTGTGTTGCCTACCTCTCTTGTGACTGTGTCTCCCTACCCATTCGTCCTGAATAAACGCCCTGCGAGCATTGAATCTCTTGGATGACTCCTGCGTCTCCTTGTCTGGATAACCTTCATCTATCCACATTAATTCGGACCTCGGTGTTCCATTCATTCTATCAGATCAAAGCACCACACTAGACCATCACACAAGTTTGTCTGTGAGGAAAGGTTTTCTTAATGCTGACCTCTGAGGCAGTGGGCCCCCAACAGTGCAGGCCCTACTGCAGCCACAGTTCTTGCACCCCGCTGGTCACTGCCCTGACTGCAAGGACCTATTTCACAGGAATAGCGAGTCAAAAACAAGGGGACACAAATGTAAGCTAGTGGTGGTGGGGATTCAGGAGGGATGTGAGAAAGTTTTACTTTACTGAGAGAGTGGTTGAACCCTGTAATAGCCTATCAGCAGAGGTGGTGGTTCCAAAAACCATTAATGAGTTCAAGCAAGGCTGGGACAGATTAAAGGACTTATAGGTTACTCAGGGAGGTAGCAGTAAGGCAAGGAGCAAGGGGGGAGACTAGGACACATGGTAGGATAGTGTATGGTAAAACTGGACAGACTGGATGGACCAATGGTCTTTTTCTGCCAACATTATCTCTGTTTCTGTGTTTATTGTAATGTATAGTATTTAGCAGTGTATCATATTTTGTTGTATTAGACTGGATTAGAAACATCGAAATATGCAAAATGTCAGCAGATAAAGGCCTATTGGTGCTCCTTTTCAACCAAGAATACCCAACATCCAGCACTGGCAAACCTGTGTGTGGGGGGGGGGTAATACAAGGAAACTAAAGATAAGTAAAGCATTGCTGCTATCTTCTTGTAGAGAAGGAGTTATCATGCATTGTTCTGTTCTAGCACATCCTCCCTCCCCGCTCCATTACCTACATACAGATAGCAATTTCAGTTGTGGATTTGCAAGCTGTTTCTTCCTCTGCAGATTCCAGACTGTAAAGAGTGTTTTAAGAAAGAAAAAACTTGTCTTATGTGTTTTAATAAGACAATATTCCTTCACAGAACATTCATTCCACTTTTTAAGTGTATTTTGAACTTCTGGGAAGAAACATGGGTACTGAAATTAATTTTTTTTCTTTCACCTTGACCCTGGAGAACTAGGTGGGTGAGGGGGGCTATGGGTTTCTCAGTGAGCCCGAGGCCAGCAATGTTCCTTAGACTTTTTACATGGATGACCTTTCATAGTTGGGGGGTGGTGGGAAGAGACCATTTCTTCCGGGGGCTTACTTTAAAGTCCAAGCTGAGAGTATTGACCTTGAGCAGTTACCCCACTGTAATGTACTCATGATAGTCTGCGGAGGTGGGGGGATGCTGCAGGGAATCTTATTACTACTGCCTCCGCTGTTCAAAAAAAAAAAATCAGACATTTTCATTACTACAAAATTTTGTTTTTTCATGGTCCACTTGGCAAAAACATAAAGCTGCTTTATTGAAGCATTTTGCACACGAGTTCATTCTTTCGGCGTTCAAATTAAAGCAGCATTAAATGGAAGCCCCCAAGTCGGGGGAGAACGCAATGTGCATATTTGATTTTATGATGTCTCAGAATTGTGGAATAAGTATGCTGAACAAAGGGACACTGAGGCTTCAAGTCCATGGCAGGCAGCCTCTGAACACAGAACAAAAGAGGCAGCCATTAGGTGCTCAGCGGGGTGATACATTATATAAATGACTTTGTCTTTTTCCCACTGCCGCCCCCCCTCGTATCAGGTGCATGGGGGAGTGTGATTGCTGGTGCTGGAGATGAGGTTCCCGGTGAGCTGAAATGGGAAGGAAATGAGAATTATCTTCTGATAGAAAGAACTGCCAATTCGTCCAAGTGCAATCACATCATTCAAACTAAGAACCGTCATTATGTTCCCTTCAAAGGCACAGCTCACGGGAGCCTTCTGCTTTTCTTCCTAATGCAAAACCTCTTTCATTTCCTTCTGCTTTTGTCTTTAAATCTAGATTTTACGTTTCACAACTATCAGGTCAAGCTCCATTTCTTTTCTTCTGGTTTTTTTTTTTTTTTTTTGGAGTCAAGGGCAGATGTTGGCAGCTTCAAAAAAAATAATAAAGAAAGATGATTGTTTTCCCGACAAGTACCACTCCCTGCAAAAAGCAATCTCATTCAATTTCATTTTGCTGCAAAGAGGCTGTCTTTGTGCCCTGACATGGCCCAGTAGGCCTGGTTTCAAGTCCATGCAGAGGGTAGCAGGCAAGGCCCCAGTGCAGGTAGCACCAGGCAGGGGCCTACTTGTTGTGTAACCCTTGCTTGTGTGCTTTTGCATTGAGGTCCTTATATTTTAAATTACTTTCCTGCTATAAGCTCCCCATAACCTAAACCATATTATAAAATGGGCAAGAGAAACCAAGACCTGAGATTGATTAGGATTTGATTGGGTAGGAGGAAGTAGGCTGTTGGTTAACTAGGATCTATAACTTATCCATTAGGTAGGGAAATGGGCAGACAAGGTGGGCCAAGCGGTCCTTATCTGCCATCAGATTCTATGTTTCTATGTTTCTATTAAATGTGATCACATGACCATGTATTAGTCCAACACAACAGCACAGGTCAGAAATACTTAACTTTCTGAACCTCATTACTCCAATTTTAAAATATAAATCAGAGGAAACATTTTATAATCACAATAAGGCACTCTAAGGTGTGCGCAACGGATGGATCAAGGAACTTCTTGGGTGCGCAAGGCACTCGGTATTGCTTCTTGCCTTACTTCCCGAGGTTTGCCATTATTCCATAATAATGCACACCCTGTCATGCCTTCTTGCTCAAGTCAACATTGACTGGTTGACGCCTTGTCCCGGACAATGTCAATGGCTATCTCACACTGATGGGTCGAAAAAGGATGAGGGTAGTGTCGGTGGTTTGCTTTATTCAGCCTTTGCAGACTGTTTGTGAGGCATGTTGGCACCTTACTATCCTGTTTAAATAATAACACGCCTACTATCATCACACATGATAGGGTGTGTGGTTATAAGGGAATAATGCACTCCTTGGGGGGGGTTGTTAGACCCAAGTTGTAGCCCGGTGCCGTAACCTTCTGAAAAGTGCATTATTCCATCAGGACCGCACACCCTGTTATGTGTATTCAAATATCTGAAATGGATAATAATGGGGCACTCATAAGCCCAGTTGTAGTGCCACCACTTGCCACACCAGTGACCTGGGTTCAGGTAATAGCCCACCTACCACCTGTCTAGTAAGGGATAACACATGACAGGGTGTGTGTTTATAAGGCAGTACTGCAATGTTACCCCACTTTTATTTTTTGGATGAAGATATTTCAAATACATCCAACCAGCCTGATTCAGGCTTTAGTCCACCCAGTCCTGTTACCCTGCCATCCCCTGGACTAACTTCTCATTTGAAGGATCCCCCATGAATTACCTCTCATAGCAGGGCTGGGGGAAGGGGGTGAGGCCCCTGATGGAGCACAATCCAGAGTTGGAGGAAGGCCTGCGGCGGACTGAGCCACCATGCTACTTCACCTGGCTTTTTTTCCCTTTGTGTCCTCCCTCCTCCTTGATGCAGTGCATCGTCCTCTCTGGCCTCATAATGCATGGCTATCTTGTGAGGGATAACCCAGCCCACTGCAAGGTTAGATCATGTGGCAGAACACTGTGGTGTCCCATTTCAGGCTAGGAGTGCTGCCATGTGGCAGCACCATCCCGAAGAACCGGGCCACCCAGCTGACCCCCTGAGCTTGCCCTCGAACTCGGATTGTCAGCAGGGGAGCAAAACGTACTACCCACTGGACAAACAGTCAGCTTTTATTCCACTTTTAAAATGGGCTTCTGTTTGTTAAGCTAATATGTAGTTCTGGAGAGGTGTGCAGTTGTGAGACAATAATCAAGGTCAAAGGGATGTGTTTCGACCAATGTGGTTACAGGATTTTTACACCCCATTTTATAAATATGTGTAATACCTTACTGAGCCTCATTTTGCAATACCTAATTGTTTAATTGATTTCTGTATTGTCCCCACATTGGCTGTAGCAATACATTAAAGAAATTTGTTTTTTCCTAGAGATTTGTCTGCCTCAGCCGCATCATCTATCAGGGATATGCCCTGGTCCCAAGGACGTACCCTGTGCAGGCCTTGACATTCCCTGTCTCCTGGGTCCAGTTTCCATGGCTTCTGAGGCAGTGCATGATCCAGTGTTGGGGGTGCTAGGACCTAGGGGAGCCAGGAACACCAGCTGTCATGTAGACAGTTTTGGGATTTTATCTCATTTTCTACCCTGTCTTCCCTCTTCCCCTGGTATGGGCAGAGCCTTCTTATGGCCTCAAAACACACACAGCAACATCGGTGGAAGGAGCAAGTTCCCTTGGTCCACAGAAGTTGCCACAGCACTGGGAGCTCTACGCCTTTCCTCTTACAGAGCACAATGGTAGGTGGTAGCGGCTGTGGTCTCCTCTAACACTAATTCACTTTAACTAGTGTAACAATTTTTTTAATTTCTTTTCATTTTCTTTTTTAGTTATTTAATATACCTATTACTATTCTGTATTATAATTTATTAAATACAGTAATATATTAACGGCTTGCAACTTTTTCAAAAATGCGATTGGGGCAGAGATGTAGTTCTTGAAGAAATTATGTATACTTTATAAATGTAAAAGGCTATATTTTAGCAAAGGTCAAAGAAAATCAAATAAAAGGTTTAAAAAGTAAATAATTAACTAATAGTCAGCCTAGATTCCATCGTGGTGATTTGCGCATATTGCTCATGTTATCTTGCATTAGGAGTGTACCTGTATTTCTGTGTTTGTTTAAAATATGGCATCGCTGCTAATGTGCTTTATATGTAACCGTTGCCTCAGTGCTGTTGCAGTAAGGCCATTGTCTTTTAAATTATTTTAGATGTAGTTATAAATATGATGGTGAAGTACTACCTAAAAGCACAGGTATTACTGAAACGCAGCAAGAAAAGGACCTTGGGGTTATGATCAGTGACAACTTTCAATGGGGATGGTGGCGTGGTGCAGCAGCAAGCAAAGCAAATAAGATAACAGCATGCATCAAGATTTGCAAGTGGGGTAGGAGAACTACAAAAGGTTCTGAGGTTCTAAAAGGTTCTGATAGTTATATAAGCCATATCAGAACTTTCAGAGCCCTTTAGGTTAAAGTATAAAAACTGTTTGAACCATCAATGTCCACCTTTATGCTACTGTCTGTGAAGGGAAAGGAATCTAAAAGCAGCTTGGAGTGGTACTGCACTGCCTTCAGCCTCCTTTTGTTTTTTTCTACCACCACCACCATCAGCCTTCTTACTAGATAAAGACTACGGTGCAACATCTCACTTGTACCCCAACAGTGCAGTACCCTCCTCATACTGCACTACAATGTCAGTTATGGATATTACCCCAAGTACCTGGATGTACTTGATGTGTATGCACTCGCCTTTACCATTTGCTTTTTTTTCCCTGTGCATATTTTAGCCTGTAAGTAACTATTTCTCTGGAATATGTTAACCTGTTGACTGCTGCTGTCCTCCCTGGGACCCCCATGAAAATGAGATGCTGCATCTCATGGGGTTATCCTGGTTGGAGATAGTGGTGTGGGGCTAGAACCCATTACTTTCTCATAGTTTGGCCTCAGAGATGAAATTCTACCTACTAAGCTACTGACATGCATAGATGTAGTAAGACAAACTAAGACCTTGTGGTTTATCAATTTACCCTACTCCCTGTTATGTTAGCAGCAATAAACTGAAATTCCTTTCCCCTACAGGTATCCTTCCACTCCTTGAGTGGGTACCCACCCCAGAAATCCACTATACTCCCGCAGCCCCTATCCCTTTTCCAGTCTAGTCTGCCCCTAGAAATGAGTGCCTAATCTCCAAAGTAAGAGACCTGCCGACCTGTACCAAGGCCACTGGCCTTGCACTCAGGGAACTATATCTTCCAGTCCCCTAGTACGCACACAAGGAATGGCAGTGCCTGTGCTAGAGAACCACTGCTTACTGCCCCTCCTCCATGAGGCACCAAACCAACCCAGCCCAACACAAGGCATGGCAGAAAAGCCCCCCTTAACCAGCACCTACACAGGCATCCCACAACAGGCTATGGGCACCTTCCATCCTAATATTACGTGCAGAATGGGCCCTTGCCATCCTGAACCTGGGACCCTGTCACCACCCTAGGCCCTAAGGGCCCCCTCCAGCCACCGCCATGCTACGACTTCGATCCCTCCTCCCTAGGTAACTCCCTTGTTAAGCTTGACTCCCTTTAAATTTACCTTTTCCTGCCACAGCCTCCTACATAAATACATATATATATATATATATCCCTTCCCATGTCTCCTCCCCACCCACTAGAAAAACAGCTGCAGTGCAAGGCACACAGTTCTCTGCTGGGTACTGCAAGCAACAACCCTGCCCCCTACTATGGGAGGGGGGTTATTATGTATGTATTTATTTGTGCTCTTTATGTCAACAGTAATATCACTCAGCATAGCCTCCTCCAAATAGAAAGGGTTTATAATTCAAACAAAATCTTAGCCCAGTCTGTGCTTGGCAAGACTCAAGAGTGAAACCCTTTGACCCCTTTGTCAGGGAAAAGGTTTGCAACAGAGTCTGCCTTCATGATACCTTTAGAGGCAAAAGCTTGGACCATTAGATAAGTGTGGTTTCAATTGCCACAGTGTTGTGCGTGTGTGTGTGTGTGTTTTTCCTTTCCACTTTAATTTTTGTAGTTACAGGTATACAGAGTGAAAGGTCTCCCTGTTGTCCTGCACCCTTTTCGTTTCACTTTTGTTTTCCGCTAAGTAGCTAAACTGAGATGCTCCGCGCTAGAAATTAAAAGTGACAGGAAATTGACTAAAACATTGGAAATCAATCCAAAGTAAATGTGCTTCTTAACTATAAGTGAACAGCTGAAAACAACTGAGGTTTATAGCCTTCCAGATAACTACTCTGTTTTGATTAGGAAAAAATTGCTTTGGACTAATAAAGTTGTTTGATTAACAAGTCAAAGCAGATGATATATTGATGCTTAAGAAAATAATTTACAAGCCTATTGGAAACCCCCCACTGAATTAACAAATGTAATGGCAATGTGGAGTATCGACATCCTTGAGTTCGGAGATGCACATGTCGTCTCTACTATTTATTATGATAAACTAGATGAGTGTAGGGCCCACAGTCACAGTGTCAAGGTCTTGCCTACGCTTTTCCCCCTTTAAAGTCTCAGGGCTGTGACTTTTCCCATCAACCACATGCTCTTCTGTTTCTATAAAATATACAGACAGCTTCAGTAGGGGGTGGGGACAGAACGGACACCAACATTTGGCATTCTGGTAAAAATAATTTAAAGCAGCAGTATTTATGAATCTGCAAAAATGTTCACCATATAGTTTTTTTTAGCAAAAATGTATTTCTGACATTCTTAAATTAATAATCAGTATCTTCTTAATGTCCTCAGCTCTGCAAAAAAAAAACAGCTTTGTTATTACCATCTTTGTAATTGATGACTGAAGACGTTGAAGATAGCTGCCATTCGTGATATTTAACAATCGCTTTCCTTGAAGGTACCTTTTGACTATAAATACTGAATTTATACTGTGAGCATACTATGACAGTGCTAGCACCTGTTTCTGATGGCAGATACTGTAGCACTGCACCGCACCATGATGTTTAATGTTTTCATGGTGGATATTTCAAGGGAGCAAGAACTTTAAAAAACACCAATGCCACATATCTCAGTTCAGAAATGATAGACAACAAAAAGAAAAACTGGTATAGTGATGTTTTTTGCCTGAAATAAACTATTACTAAACAAATGATGACTAGCAAATTCTGCTGCTTTAATCATTTTGAATTATTCTTTTTTTCCCGTTTTTTTTCTCCCCTTTTATGGATCCGTCTGTCTCCCAACCTGACAATTAGGCCAGGAGGTCAGCCAAATGACTGCCTTATTGCCCATGTCAATCCCATAGCTTGGTCAGGTAACAGAGAGTGCATGAATGCTCACAGTTTTGTGTGCCCCCCCCCCCCCAGGAGCTGAGGGCCTCACTACTGCATTGCACCCAACCCCCTGCCAGCTTCTGATGCAACACCACCCAGAATCCCCGTGAATTCCTAGAATAAGTGTTTTTAGGTTGCTTCTGCACCTAAAGGGTTAATCCCTGAGGAACCCCTTTGAGTCCTCTGTCAATTAGAGACACTAATGCCAAGGTGGGAGGGTTGTCTGCAGCAGTACCTGTGCTAAATTGCAATGCTTCTGGTGTGTTCTAGTCTGGAGTGCTGAAGACAGCCTCAGAAGGAGAGGGCTGCTTGCTTCTTTCTCTGCTTGAAGCCCATTTTTCTAAGAAGAAGAAGAGAATTCCAGCCCACTAGTACGGTGGAGGCAGTCATTTCTCTGCAGATCCCAGTAGGGGACAAGAAACTTTCTTTATCAGACTCTGACGGAGACTTTTAAGTACATGAAGGGAATAAATAAAGTGACTGAAAATAGATTATTCAAAAGGAAGGTAGGAGTTAAAACAAGGGGTCCTAATTTAAGTTTGGAAGGGGGAAGATTTAAAAGCAATGTAAGGAGATGTTATTTCACTGAGAGGGTGGTGGAACCCTGGCATAGATTACCTAATGAGGTGGTGTGTGCAGAAACACTGGAGGAATTCAAGAGGGCATGGGGTAGACACAAAGGGTTGACTGGTGGGCAGAGGACAATATCCCTGGGAAGTGGAGACAACTAGGGGCAGGTGGGAACTGAGCAGACTAGATGGACCAGGATGGTCCTTTTCTGCTGACACATGACATTACTATAATACTATGATATTATGCCTAACTGGGAGTACTGAATTGTGTTCATCAAAGAGACGGTCAGAGTCACAGAAGTAAGGGTCCAAGAAAGAAATGCAAATTATGGAATCAATTGACTACTTCTAGTAGGAGCTTTTCTAGTAAACACATTGATGTGGGAAATCTTGGATATTCCTGTATGGATGGGTTTGGAAGGAGGGAACCCAGTAGCCTATCTGTACCCATTCTTGGAACAGATTGAGGACCCGGGCTCAGTGGAACTAATATGCTATTATTTGCAGATCAATGGAGTGTGGATTGGTGGATGGATGGCTCCCAGGTCAGGCTCCAAGTGGTGTTTCTAACTAGAGTAGGCCACTGCCTGTGCCAGGTCAGCCTGTTGAGTATCTGTGGAAGAGTAAACCTGTTTAGTAATCTGCTGTGATCTAATTCCAGAGCACTCTTGTGTGGATCCTGCTGGTTCCTAGTGGGAGCTGTTCTCCCTACCTAGAAGAGGGTGAATTGAGGCAAAGTCTACTGTATGCCCAAGTAGTTTATGCCCCTAGACCTTTTCTTTGTGGGGGGTTTATTTACAATTTTGAACCAGAAAAGGCACACTAAGCTGTGATAGCTTATTTCCAGGTATGTCCTGAGGGGTGGACTGCATAGACCTGTTTTATTGTTGGGAGAATGTTGGCCATGTCACTGGGGAAACTCCCCTACTCTTTATCGATAAGTGCCATGAGATCTTTTACTTCCACCTGAACAGTGACCAGAGCTGGGCAGAAAGGACCTCAGTTTAATGTCTCATCTGAAGGGAAGCACCTCAACTGTGCAGCAACCCTTCCCCCCATACTGCACTACAGTGTCAGTTCTGAATATTACCCCAAGTACCTGATGTGGGGCTAGAACCCAGGACAATTTGATCTCCCAGCTCCAGAGACGAGTGTGCTACCTACTGAGCCACCGACAGTGGTTTGCAAAGGGAAAAGTGGTAGTCTGGTACCTGTCTGCTACAAATTCCAGTGGGAACCAGACATCCTGTAAACCCAGTGAGTACATATGTGCAAAAGTTATGTCTAGTGAAGATGGAATTTACTGTCTGATTCAAAAACACAAACACAGAAAAAATCCAGCACTGCCCAACGTCGATTTCCAATAGGTTCTGAGACACTAGAATGTACTGTCACAAAGAGTTTTATTTAAGTTTGTAAATGCCAAACAGTACCTGTGAGTGTCATCCCCTAACAGAGACCCTTACAAATACACTGGTGGCAACACCACAAACCCCTGACCGGTTTCACCTGAAGCATCATCAGGGAGTTACCCCTGCAATTTTTGTTGGGGCTGCAATTATAGTAGTGATCTGAAGTGAAGATGCACTAACATCAACAAAGGCACAGTTACATGATTCTATATTTTGCACAGGCACCAGTACGTGTGTCCGTGTGTTCATGATGAGTCACTCTTTGTAGTACCACATGCACCCCTAGTCCCTGCATCCCTGAGACCTGGTTTGTATGGGGTGCCATTTACCTGGAGACGCTTTTTGAAGTCTGAGGTTCCCGTTGCTTAACCTTGGTACAAAATGGTCACCCAGATATAACTGCATTAACATTTTGTCCACTGTGTAACATTAGCAGTTTGACAAAATGCGTTTTAGCCAAAGAATGAAGTTGGAGACGGTGCAAAGGAGAGCACCCAAGATGATACAGGGTTAGCAAGGGAGGACATCAAAGTAGAGAGTGGAGCACATCACTGTGTACTCATTGGAGACCAGAGGGGAGGGTGGACATGACCAAAAATGCTAAATTTAGGCAGAGTATTAGCAAAATTTACGTGAGCAAGCTGTTCACAGTCGGTAGCAACACTAATACCAGGGGAAATACCAGAAAACTGAAGGGGGCTGTAGGTTTAAAAAGGATAGTAAGTGATACTGTTTTAGGTGGAAGGGTGGAATGTTTCTTAATATGGGATAAGAGACACCCCCCTTACAGTTGTAAGCGTGGTCTCACATGCATTCTTATGGTATTTGTTTATTATTTGTTTAAAACTGGTTACCAAGGAGACACACTGGGCCACATGGACCGTTTTACAAGTACGAACCGGGCAAGAGGTTAAATGCAAACATATACAAACAACAAAATAATGTAAACAAAAAATGTATCTAAACATTATTTACTTATTTATTTATTTAAAATTTTGATAACTGGGAAAGGCACACTGAGCAAAAGCTCATTTACAGGTGGGACCCGGGGGGTGGGGGTTGAGTTACATGCAATACAGTAAGGGACTAATGAGTAACATAAAGCGCAGCATACAGACAGTAAAAACGCCCATGCAGTAACACTAGAAAAGGAGCGTCCAGAAATTACAAAGTGGAAGAGTAAAGCATGGTAGCAACACGATGAAACGTTGACAATGTGCATCATACAGATCAATATGTTTGCCTGGAAATAAAACCTGGTAGACAAGACCAGTCATAGCAAGGCTTTGAGACTGGTTACAGCAACAATGAGATGAGAGGCTGTGAGACACAGTAAACAGGAACCCAAAAAGTGAAACCCAAGTACTGAAAGTGTAGGCAGGGTTATAGGAGAACAGGAAACACAGGTAGGTGAGCAACAGGATGTAGTCGACGGGGCGGAAGAGGCTAAAAATGGGAAGAGGAGAAGGTAGGTTAGGAGAAGGGAGGCAGGAGTGGGGAGGCAGGGGTAGATCTTACCAAGCGTATGAAGGCATGGAGGGGCAGGGAGAGGAGAAGGGAAGAGGCAAGCTGGTTCCGGAGAGAGAGGAGGTGGTAGGGCAAAGTGAGGGTGGGGTACATTAAAAACAAGTAAGAATAAAACACCCTGAAATTACACATAACCATGTATGAGATGTTGACAATATGCAAACTGAAACATTAGAAGTGATTGCCAGACAAAACAATCTATATAGGACATTTACAACCTATGATACTGAGTAAATGATGTTTCACTGTAGATTTATGTACACCTGGGGCTTTTATCTTCCTTATGTCTGGAGGCAACTTGCAGTAAATAAGAAACTGAGCTCTGTCCAGTGCTGGTCCTAAACTGTGGTGTAAGCAGGGTAGTAGCATCACCTGACCTATAGTTAAAATTTGCCATTTTAAGATTAATAATACCATTTAAGGTGCCTCCTGCACCATTACGTATCAATCTGTGAACGAACATCAGTGCTATAAACATCCCTCTCCTCTAACAGCAGCCAATTCAATTTCCCATATAAGGAATAATGGCCTTCCAATTTTTTAGCACATAGGGCAAACCTACAAATAAAATTATAAATTATTATTTGCCTGTTCAAAATTTTAGCCGAGGCATTCACCTGAATTAAGTTCCCATAATCCAGCATTGGTAAGAGACAAATTTGTGCTATCGCTTTTCATGTGTGGTTTGCCAACTCATCCTGAATTCTATACAAAACACCTTTTATGAATATGAGTTTGAGTGGAATTGACGTGAGCTTTGAAAGTTAAGCAAGAATCAAATACCAACACAAAGGGAATGGGAGCATTAAATACAGAGGGGGGGAAGGAGGGTATCCACTGATAATATCGGGGGGATAACATCACCGCAATATTATCATGGTTCACTACATCGTGCGGTATTACAGCAACAGGGGCATTACATCGTTACGATGTTCCGGCTACCCCTGTCACTGTATGTTTGGGTGGGGAGGGGAAATCAGCAGTGGAAGAGGGATAAGGGAGCAGGAGTTGTGGCGTCTGGCCGAGCTGCTCCTGTGGCGGAGTGGCAAGGCATCTGGCTCCTGCAGCAGAGAAAACCCAGGCACCAGGGTTTGGTTCACCCCATCTCCCAATACTGACTGTTAATTAATTTTTTTTTTTTTAAGTAACCTTCCCCCAGCAACTTTCTCCCTGTCCCTGAGGTCCACCCCCAGAGTTGATTATAAAAATTCCGAAGGGTGTGGTGAAGGGTGGAGCCCTCCACAAAAAAATAAATCCTGCCATTGTTTATGTATTTTTAGTATTGGTGCAGTATTTGTGAAGTCAAGTGTTTTTATCGACATTGAAATTGACCGATGATGTAATGGTTGCGGCGTATTGTGCCGCAATGTTTTTGATGGTGATGTTATCACCTAGAACTGGGAAGGATGGAGAGCAAAAAGGTAAAAAAGAGGGTAACAAGCTGAGTGGAAACAAAAACTGGAAAGTTAAGTGTGCAAGTGCTAGAAGTCTTGGGGTGGCCAGTGTACATAAGGAGGGGGCGGCAGGTGGCACCCAGATAGGGGGAGGTGCAAGGAGCCAGCTGGGGGAGGATCCAGTAGAAAGGATGAGGAACATGGAAGGGGAGGAAAAGGAGCAGTCAGAGTGCTCCTGTTGGGTGATTCCATGATCAGGGGTATCAAATGGGATAGGGAGGGGGAAGCCTGCCCGGTTAGAACAAAATGCTTCCCTGGACTAACAGTGCACAGGGCCAAGCATGAGGTATATCAGCTGGCAAGGATTGTGGAGGTTCCCAGATATACTGGTCCACCTGGGTACCAATGACATTGAGGGAAATAGTGAGCTAGAGATACAGGCAAGGTTCAGGGAGCTTGCCAGGGTCTGTCATGACATAGGATGCGTGATTTCCTTCTCGGAAATCCTGCCAGTGCCAAGGGCTAGTGGGGAACACAAGAGGAAGATAGGGAGATAAACCAGTGGCTCAGGGAGTGGTGTGGGGCCAGAAGGTATGGGTTGATGGGGGATTGGGGGGAGACCCGGGAGGATAAAGGGCTGTATGCTAGAGATAGGCTCCATCTCAATTTGGAGGGGAAGGAAATCCTGAAGTTGAAAATAGATGGGTTCATTGGTGAAAGGTGGGGTTTAAACTGTGAAGGGGGGAGGAATGGGAGAAAAGGCTGTCGAGGGGGGTCCAGTAAATGAGGTACTCTGTCTCCACCCCCCTGGGGAGCTGGAGGAATGCAGGAAAAGGCCGACTGATAAGGTGCGGACCAGGGGAAGACAGAATCCCCATGGGAATGCAAGCAGGGGAAATGGAAGTATACAGAAAGGATGGAAGGTAGTCCTGCTAAATGCCGAAAGCTTGGGCAATAAATTACCTGAGCTTCAGGCGATGCTAACTGAGGTAGAGGTGGATGTGGCAGCGGTTACTGAGACCTGGGCCACCGCAGGGCATGACTGGGGACCTGAACCTGGAGGGTTACACCATGTTCAGGAAGGACAGGCGGGAGGGAAGAGGAGGAGGGGTAGCAATAATAGTCAAAAAATGCATTGCCATAGGAGCAGTGGAGGAGGTGGAGGGAACTGTGGAGGCGATTTGGGTCACCTTGATAACAAGGGGGGGGGCAAGAGAGTAAAAATAGGAGTGGTGTATAGACCCCCTGCACTGGCGGTGGAGCTAGAGGAGAGTCTGGTGGCAGATGTTGGGAGACACTGCAGATTGGGCAGGGGAAGGGTGGTGGTGTTGGGGAACTTAAACATGCCAGGAACAGACTGGGAGACTATGACATCCTCAGTGGCCAGGGAACAGAGGTTGTTGGATGTCTTTCAGGATGTGTTCCTAACTCAGCAGGTGGGGGAACTGACCAGGGAGGCGCAGATACTGGATGTGGTCCTGGCAGACAGTGACCAGATTGGAGGCCTGTAGGTAAGGAACCCATTGGTGGTGAGTGACCATGCCACAGTCTGATTCTGCCTGAACCTAGAAGGGGTAGAAGGCTGCACAAAGACGGAGGTAACTGACTTCAGGGGGGCGGATTTCAAGGAAATGGGAATAATCCTTAAGGAGCACTTGGATGGGATTGGGCCAGACATGGTGCTGACAGTAGGTGGGAAATCATCAGGAGGGGGTGCAGGATGCTACCAGCACCTGCACAAGAGTAAGACGAAAATATGGTAGGGCCCAAAAACCATGCTGGTGGACCAGGGAGGTTCAGGAGGTGGTGAGGGGAAAGAAGGCGTCCTATAGGCAATTCAAGTGCTCAAAGAGTGAACGGTATCAAGGGGAGTACGAGCTGATGGCCAGAAGGGCCACTAGGGTGGTGAGGGTGGCTAAGGCAAGGAAGGAGCAGAACCTGGCCAGGGAAATTAGGAGAGGGAACAAGGGGTTCTTTAGATACATTGAGGAAAAATGAAGGGTGAAGGGGCAGATTAGCAGGATTAAAACAGGGGAGGGATGGCCAGAAGACCTGGGAGAGCAGGCTGAGGCACTAAATGAGTACTTTGCCACAGTTTTCACCAAGGAAAATTGGGCGGCTGCATCATACATGGGAGGAGACAGTGATACTGAGGGGGGGGGACCCTTACTGATCGGTGGGTCTGGGGGGGCATCACTGGCAAGTTGGGGGAAGACAAAGCAGGGGAACGAGGTAGCAGAGGTGGAAATTATGGCAGAGAGAGTGAGGGAAGCCCTCAGGTCCCTTAAGACAGAGAAAGCACCGGGGCTGGATAAATTACATCCCAGAGTGCTGAAGGAACTGCGGATGTCCTGGTGAAACCCCTGGCGGAGCTCTTCAGCATCTCTCTGAGGACAGGGTGGGTGCCCCAGGACTGGAAGGTGGCACATAGAGTGCCTATCCACAAGGGGGGGATCAAGGGAGGTGGCAGGGAACTACAGGCCCGTCAGCCTGACATCAGTGGTGGGCAAAGTGATGGAGGGCATTGTCAAGGAGAGACTGGGCAGGACCTGGAAAAGTTGGGGTGCCTGGATGATAGACAGCATGGATTCATACCGGGGAAATCGTGTCAGACAAACCTTGTGGAGTTCTATGACTGGGTGACAAGTGCCTTGGAACTGGGTAGACCAGTGGACGTCCTCTTTCTTGACTTCAGCAAGGCATTTGACTCTGTTCCTCATGGGGGCCTGTTGGATAAGCTGGAAGAAATGGGGGTGGGGAACCAGATGATCAGTTGGATAGGCAATTGGCTCCAGGACTGGACCCAGAGGGTTGTGGTTGGTGGGATAGTCTCATCCCCAAGGAGGGCCATTAGTGTGGTCCCTCAGGGATCGATTCTTGGGCCCCTCCTGTTCAATGCCTACATCTCTGACATAAAGAAGGGTATCAGGAGTGAGATGAGCCTCTTTGCGGATGACTCAAAACTGGAAGTGGGGGTGGATGGGGAGGAGGGGAGGGTGGCCCTACAGAGGGACCTGGAGGCTCTGGAAAGGTGGTCTAGAAAGTGGAAGCTGAGCTTCAATGCAGGGAAATGCAAGGTACTGCACCTGGGAGCCAGAAACCTTGGCCAAGTGTACGCCCTGAGGGGGGAATGCTGCAAGTCTTGATGGCTGAGAGGGACCTGGGGGTGGTGGTGGATGTCAAGATGAACAACTCGGAGACTTGTAGGAGGGCAGCTGCAAAGGCCAACAGGATGCTTAGATGCATCGCTAGGGGGATCACCTCCAGAAGGAGGGAAGTGATACTCCCACTGTATAATTGCTTGGTGAGGCTGCACCTCGAGTACTGTGTGCAGTTTTGGAGGCCACATTTAAAGAGGGACATTGAACTCCTGGAGAGGGTCCAGAAGAGCAACCAAAATGATTTGGGGCTTGGGGGATAGGACCTATGGGGAGAGGCTCAAAGAGCTAAATATGTACACATTAGAAGAGAAGGGACCGGAGGGACATGTTAGAATCTTCAGGTACATGAAGGGGTAAATAGGGAGGAGCCAGTCGAGCTCTGAAGGAAGGGGGCAACTAGAGGCATGGGTGGAAGCTGGAGGGGAGATTCAGGGAGAAAGGAGGAGGTGCTACTTCACTGAGAGGGTGGTGGAGCCATGGAATGCACTGCCCAGGGGGCTGGTGGAGGCAGAGGTGGTGGAGGGGTTCAAGAGGGGGTGGGACAGGTACAGGGGAAGGGTTCTGGAAGCACGATTCAGTGCAGCGAGATTATCCAGGACTGGGAAGAGAGAAGCCAGAGAGGGAGAGGGGGCAGCAAGATCAGCTTCCAGGGTGGGGGCTGACCAAACGAGCAGACACAAAAGACCGTTAGGCCTATTCTGCTTGCATTTTAGTATGTTAGTAAGCCTAGGAAATAAGTTTCCGGACCTAGAAGCCATCACGGCAGAGGCTCACCTGGATATTGTGGCCATTGCCAAGTCATGGTGTACTGAAAACCAAGAATGGGGCATGACCATACCAGACAATACTCTGTTAAGAAAGGACCATATGGGAAAGAAAGGAAGGGATGTAGTGCTTTATGTGAGGGAAAGCATAAAGGTAACAGAGATATAGGGAATACAAGGTGAGACAGAGGTACTATGGGCCACCCCTGAAGACAGGGAATGGAGCCACTATTTGCACTGGTATGATCTACAGACTCCAGCACAGGGGGTGGTGTTAGAGAAGGTACTAATGGAAGCCATTGGCAAGATGGCAGAAAAGGGGGAGGTGCTGCTGGTGGGGGACTTCAGCCTGCCGGATGTAGATTGGAGCCTCCCAGCAACAGCTTCAGACAGAAGCAGGAACATCCTGGACTCTCTGAAGGGGGTGATCCCTAGGCAACTAGTCAGCAAACCCACTCAAGATGGGGTAATACCAGATCTGGTACTCACTAAGGGGGACAGTGTTGCAGATGTCAAGGTGGGAGGCCACCTGGGGACCAGTGATCACTGTGCAGTGTGGTTCAATATAAGAACAGCTACAGAATTGACCTGCACAATGGTGAGGGTCCTGGACTTCAGGAGGGAAGATTTTATAAAAATGGGTGAATGCCTCAGGGATGACCTGGCGGGGGATGATGACCTGGGTGGGGTGGAGCAATAGTGGGAAAAGCTAAAAGGGAGCATAGTAAATGCAAAAAACCTCTGTGTCAAACAAGTGGAAAAAGAGACTGCAACAGTTCTTGAAAGAGGTGGCCGAAAAGGTAAAGGGTACCATTCTGAAGGTATAAGAGATGCAGAGGATGGAGGATAGCGAGCTATATGAGGGGAAATAAAGGGAAGCAGGGAAAGCAGTAAGTAGCACGAAGGCACAAACTGAAGAGAGAATGGCCCAAGCAATAACAAAAGGGGACAAGACATTTTTTAGGTATGTAAGTGAAAACAGGAAGACCAGGGGTGGGATTGTAAGGTTATAAAGGGAAGTGGAACTCTGCAGAGGGGGATCATGAAAAGGCAGACATCCTGAACAAATATTTTTTTTAGTGTTAACCGAGGAGCAAGAAGGGGAGGGGCCACCAAAAAGTCACTGAAGCTTTGAAGGAAGGGAGGTGGACACAAGTCCTTTTCTTTTTCTTTTTATTATTAATTTTCCAGTTTTCTCCCGGTTTCTGCACCCACCATTGCATCTTTGTGTGAAAAGCATGTGGAAGCACACACACCATGCACTGCAGGACACCCCACCCCACCAGCCGCCTATACCTGCTCTGGCGCATCACCAGACCTCCACCTGACGATGGCGGGACTGTGGGAGGGTGACCCCCTCCCCAGGAGAGGAGAGCCACAGCTAGGCAGCTCAATCCTGCTCTGACCCTCCCCTCCATGCAGACACCCCGACCTGAGGTTGTTCCCGAACCCGGGTTGCCATCGTGGCATGAGGTAAGGCAGAGATGCCTCAACCCTCTGCACCACCAGGCCAGGCACAAGTCCTTTTTTAGAGGAGTGTCCTGAAGAGACTCACTAATCTGAAGATGGACAGAGCAATGGGGTCAGAAAGGGTGCATCCAAGGGTGCTGACGGTGCTCAGGGAAGTACTGGCTGCACCTCTGACAGTCTTATTTAACAGCTCGCAGGAAACAGGAGTGATTCCAGGGGACTAGGAGGGCAGATGTCACTGCCTGTCAATACGGGGTCCCCCAAGGCTCCATCCTGGGCCTGCTCCTTTTCTTCTTATTCGTTAACTCCCTTCCAGTGGATAGTCTTCACTGTCACTTAGTCCTCTACGCTGATGATCTTGTGCTCTTCTCCAGTGGAAAGTCTCCTGCCCTTATCTCTGCAACCCTCTCACAAAACTACACCATGGCCCACAACTGGTTTTCTGACAACCTCCTTCTGGTCAACACCAAAAAAACAAAATCAGTGCTGTTCAGATCTAAGCCCTTCCTAACTAAATGCAAATCCAACCCACCACTAATCATCGCATCCCCTGATGGCCATGCCCTGGAGGATATCAAACTCTTCAAATGTCTAGGAGTTGTGCTGGACCCCTCCCTTTCCTTTGCAGAGCACATAAACTCCCTGTTTCTAAGATTTCACCAAAAACTAGGGACTGCCTACACATTCCGGCAATACCTCACCCCTGAGGCCCACCTTGCCATCATCCAGACTAACCTGCTACCTATCCTGGACTACTGCTCTCCCATCTACTCCAGGACCTCTGCATCCACCATGGCCAAACTATCAACAGCATACAACAGTGCCTGCCGGTTCTCCCTGTTGGCCCCTTTTTCCACTCACCACTGTACACTCTACACTTCAGTAGGGTGGCTCCCTCTACAAACCCACTTCGACCTCGCACTGTGCTGCTTTATTGATTCTGCCATCCATATTGGCCAGTAATCCCGTCTCGCCCCCTTTCACATGGTCCAAACCTCGCACCGCGACCTACGCTCTACCAGTATCCCCCCCCTTGGAAATCCCTAGGGTGTCCACAAATATGGGCGCTAGAGCCCTGTCTGTGGCAACTCCCACACTATGGAACAAATTGCCCACCAAGCTGCACACCACTAACACCCACCATCAGTTCTAGACTAGGCTCCAAGACTGACTCCTGTTGGCATCCACCTGCCACTGCTTTTCTGACTAGCCACTCCCGCCCCTTCCTGCTTAACTACTGTTCCACCCTCCTCCCCTGGCTCACACCTCTTTCCCACCTCCCCCCCACACCCACCCACCTGCCTTCTGTTCATTTCTCTTTCCAGCCTCTGGGATGCCTCAAATGAACCTCCATGTCCTTGACAGCTCCTTTCCACCAGCACTGCTCCTCTTAGCCTAATAAGTTCTCCTACTACTTATACAGTATCACCATGAGGCTTAGTCTGCGTATGTCATTTGTGTCCTCCAACTGGTGTCACTTTGTGTATTTCCAAATGTACTACTGTAACCTTTTCACAATGTATTACCTGCTCTTCTGTTATGTTCTTGTTGTTTTGATTATCGGCTCTGTGCCACCTTACGTGGCCCGGGTCATGCCTGAAAACGGTTCCTGGGATCAGCACACCTACCTGGTTAACAAAGTCATAAACAACTAAAATAAATAAATGTAGTTCCACTTCTCAAAAGCGGTAGCAGGGAGGAGGCTGGCAATTATAGGCCAGTTAACCTGACATCAGTGGTGGGAAAGTTAATGGAATCACTACTGAAGGAAAGAATTATGCAATATCTTGAATCCAAGGAGTTATAAGACTAGAGACAGCATGGGTTTATGGAGGAGGGTCATGTCACATGAGTCTGATAGATCTCTTTCATTGGGTGACAAACAAATTAGATCAGGGTGGAGTGGTGGACGTGGCCTACCTAGATTTCAGTAAGGCTTTCAACATTGTTCCACATAGGAGACTAGGACGCAAGCTGGGTAACTTAGATGCGGGTCCAAAGGTGGTAAACCAGATAAGAAATTGGTTAGGGGATGGGCAACAGAGGGCGGTGGTAAACAGAGTTCACTCCAAGTAAGGGAGGGTGACCAACAGGGTGCCTTGAGAATCAGTGCTAGGACCAGGCTTCTTTAATGTCTTTATAAGTGATGTTGCAGAGGAATTGGAAGGGAAGGTCTGCCTCTTTGTGGATGACACCAAAATCTGCAATAGGGTGGATACTCTGGGGACGAGGGCTGGAAAGGATGAGCGGAGACCTTAGAGAACTAGAGAAGTGGTCAAGGGTATGACAGTGATGCACTTAGTGCACAGGAACCAAGGGGTGGAGTACAAAATGGGAGTAGTGGTATTGCTGACTACCAAGCAGGAAACAGATTTAGGGGGAATCATATCTGATGATCTAAAGGTGGTCAGGCAGTGAAACAAGGGAGTCAGGAAGGCTAGTGGAATGCTGGGATGCATAGGGAGGGCTATCACCAGCAGAAAGAGAGAGGTGGTGTTGCCCCTGTATAGATAGCTAATAAGACCTCACCTAGAGTACTGTGTCCAGTTCTGGAGACCACATCTCTGGAGGACATAGATAGAGTGGAGGTGGTCCAAAGGAGGGCAACTTAAGTGGTTCAGGGTCTGCATCAAAAGCCCTACAAGAAGAGATTTAAAGATCTAAATATGTACACCTTAGAACGAGAAGGGAGAGGGGGAATACGATAGAGACCTTTAAATACCTCACAGGGTAAATAAGGTGCAGGAGGGGGTTATTTTTCAGAGATAGAAGAACTGCTGAAAAAGCTGAGGCAGAGGCTTGGACTCTTCTTCAGAATAAATCTCCTCCTGACCGCAGACGCCAAAAGACAGCTCGTCCAATCCACATTCCTCTCACCAATTGACTATGCTGATTTCACATATGGCCAGTGCCCAGCCTCACACCTTGCTAAATTGGATGTACTGTATCATAGAGCTCTGAGATTTATAACAGGGCCCCCCTTTTCCACCCACCACTGTTCATTAAATGCAGCTGTGGGTTGGCCCTCCCTTCAACACATGCGGTATAGAAATGCAGCCCTCTGGATGCTCCGAGCTATCACCAACAAACTCCCTCAACACATTACTGACTGTCTCCCACTAAGCCTGATTGGGAATTATGCCTTGAGAAGTCACTCGCTGGTTTCCCTGAAAGTATCTAGGGTCGGTACCCGCTTTGGAAGAGCATCCATAAGCTTTGTCCTGCCCACGCTTTGGAATAGGATACAGAAATCACTGAGATTTAGCTCCCCTGTTAGTCTTGTTATGTTCAAGACCCTGTATGCCAAAACATTTGTGGAGCTCTGTAACTGTTTCCACCATTCCTAGTTGTCCAGCTGACATTTCTGCTCAATCTAAGTCCTTCCCGCTCAAACTAAGTGTTCCCTTACCAAGATTACTCCCCCCTCCCTCAGTCCATTCTAGTCCCACCGGTCCTACCGGTTCACCTCAGTCCATTCCAGTCCCACCAGTACTACATACTCACTGCAACACACCCCCCATCGCCCACTCTTATGCCCTGATACCAACTGCTTATGTAACCCCTAAATGGCGCTATCCCAGGGGCTACTACCCCTGCCTGATTTGCCACTAACAGGTTGAGGGGCCTGGATCCAATGGCGGGTGCCTCCACCCAGAGGTCAGGGTTTGCAATAGTTAAACTAACTTGGTCACAGCCCTCTGGGACACTGCAACCCCCCTTTCTTCCCACTAGTGGCCCACACAATATATCAGAATTACCTTCACAGTATACACTTACCCCAGGACTGGTTCCGCACTGGGACCTCCTGTGAAATGAGATACAGTGCAACAATCACAGTACAGTACTTTAACATAGACAAATACCTCAGGCAGTATAACTTTGCTGAAACAAGCAGCTCTGATTTATTTAGGGGATATAACAAGGACAGGGGAAATCAGGTTAATTAGCTTATCACTCTAATAATCTACCTATGGCTCTGTGCACAGGCCTATCCCTATCAGTTACTGTCCTGGGTACCCAAGCCTGTAGTGGCTAGTCAAACGTGGCAGCTGGTAGGGGCCCTTTCACACAGAGAAAAGGAAAATTAAACAGTCAGCAGTACAGTAATTCCATTTGGATTTAATGTGGCAATTCAACAGGGACGACCCCGAATTAGTACTCACGACCTCCAAAGAAGATATGGTCCTTCAATGTCAGCAGGGCTACTTTTGATCTCCAAGACTCCTCACACATTTATATGGTAAAAAAGCACTATACCAGGCAGGCTGCATCTGTATCCCAATCGAATTACTGCACAATAACCAGGAGAACACACAGCAGATTCAGTTCCTGACAGACCGAGTGTAATTCAACAATTTCTTCAGTCTTCTACAGGGTGAGCCTGGTTTCTACTCTTCAGAGATCCTTTGATTCTTTTCACAGGACGGATTCAGTCCTAACAAGCAGTTACACAAGTTGTAGACGGAACTCTGGGCCTTGCACACGTTTTTGACTGAAACTGTGCACTGAAGGAGCACAGGGTTTCTTTCCCTTCACTTTCAGATCTCAAACTGAAACTCCCAACAGACAAAACGGGCACTTCCTTTGAGTTCCTCCCAGTTCTTGACTGGATTGGCTGTCACTCACAATAGACTGCTGCTGTTGGTCCAAAAGGCACAAGTCTAAACTACATCTCCCAGAGTCACTGCCCATACAATCCTCTTGTGGCTGGCTCAGATTATGAGTCCCAAGTTCTGATTCGTCCAAGGCATCATTTTAGAGCTAGTTTACCCACACTGATTGGTCCAGTTCAGCAGTTCAAAACCAGAATGGGAACTAGGCAGACAGTTCTGACTGCAAAGAAAGCAGGTTAGACAAACTGTAATTTTATTATTACTGTAAATGATTTCTGGCAATCAGTTACATCTTTCAGACAGGTTCCTTTGCACTCCTAGTGACTGCAAAATGGGTGAATTGCAGCAGCTTGAGTGGTACTCAATCAAAGAAACACACAGTCCCCCATATAAACTAATTATGTCTGCAAGCAGACAGCTCTTAAGAGACAGTACCAGAGGCTCTAAAACACTCACTGATAAGTGGCTTACGTAAACACCATTCAGGCTTGGAGCATTCAAGCAAGCTCCTGAAGTCTTCGGGAACCCCCATTTGCAGGGGTTACACCCTTCCTGGCCTGGGAAAACTTGGCGTCGCGTCAAGCAAGTACCCCATAAGTTTTAACTGCAACCATATACATTTGCATTAGGCTCACACATGTAATCATCAGTCAATATATCATTTTACCAAGAATACATTTCTGAAACATTGCAGTCGTGACTCTTTACACAGTATTACACACACATTGTACCATAACTCAAGTTATTACCTCTTGTACATGAAACCTGAAGAGGGGCCCTTCCCTATCAGTTACCTTGGGGCTGGACGGGGCAAGGGCACCATATGAGAGGGCAACACAAGTAACTTGGAGTTAGCACTGATGCTCAGTTTGGGCAATGAGCTCGGGGACACATACACTCCTTTATGGACAACATTGAGAGGCAAGTCCACAGGCCTCCCAAGTGAATCATAACTGAGGTGCACCACAGGCTTTACAGCTCGACCAGTCTTTCTAGGGGAACTGTTATAGTCTCTGCACTCTGAGCCTCATTTTCAGCATTGTCCTCACTTGTCAGGGAGTCTCCATGGGGGTAGAGGCTAGGACTTGGGGCACTTTCAGCTCCAGGAGTTACAGTTTCTGAGTCCACAACATTTGGCTCGCATGGAGAGCTTTCGGACACTGGCAGTGGACTGTCAGGGCACTCAAAATACTCTTCTTGTTCGGTGTATCACCAGTCTGCCCCAATCTATCATTTTCCTCCCCTGAAAGCTCAAACAGTTCAACCATGCACAATGATTCCATTTCATCTGATCTGATGCTTTGCACTTCACTTTCTGGGAGCATTGGCTCCAGGGATGAAGCTGGGGGCTTAGACAGTCCAGAAGGCCCAGCTTTGTCTCCAGTATTGACTAGGGGATTGCCCAGAACAATTGACTCAGTTCGTAGAAGGATAGTATTCAAAGTCACTCTCACTTTCTGATATGGACTGACAGTCATGCTCAACTGGGACTTGTGGAGGGAACACTTTAACTTTGCTTCTGTAGGTGCAGACTTTCTTGATCTTTTCTAGCAGCAGCTCTAGTCACTGGTCCAGAGGGGCATCTTCTGGGGGCTCAGACTCAATCAGGATTTGTCCAATGGGCAGTAAATGATTTCTATGCATTGTTTTTACATCTTTTGAATTATTCTCAGGCCTTACTTTGTACACTGGCAGATCATCTAGTTTGCCCACTACAATGTGAGGAGATGGTGCCATCTGTCAGCAATCTTGTGCTTGCCATGCAGTCCCAGATTTCTTAGCAATACCCGATCTCCTCCTGGGTTCTGTGCTTTCACCTTTTATCATACCTTTCTTTGTTGGCCAGATTTCTTTTGGCAGCCATGGTTTGAGCCAGTTGGTACGCATGAGTTAGCTGGGCCTTTAACTTTGCACATACTGTAAATAGTTGTCAGCTTGAACCCCATCAGGAGAGACCCCAAAACACACATCTACTGGTAGTCGAGGCTTCTCTTCCAAACATCAGGCGGTGGGGAGAATCCAGTGGCATCACTTTTGGTGCAGTTATAAGCATGTACCAGGGTGCTAATTTGTTGGCTCCATCTAGGCTTGTCCTTTGGGTGCAGGGTGCCTAACGCATCTAGCAAAGTCACGGTTGAAGCGTTCAGGCTGTGGGTCCCCTGGGGGGTGGTAAGAGTGGTTCTGGACTTTCGCCTCCCCACAGAGAAAGCATCTCTTTGATCAGACGACTCTCAAAGTCTCTCCCTTGATCAGAATGGATTCTTTGTGGAGCCCCATAGTGAACAAAAAGTTTTCTACAAGTACTTTGGCCACAGTGGATGCTTTCTGGTCTTTGGTGGGAAAGCTTGGGCATATCTCGTGAAATGGTCAGTGACCACCAGCACATTACTGATATTTCTTTGATCTGACTCCAAACTCAGAAAATCAATACAGACCAGCTCCATGGGTGCACTGGTGGTGATAACAAGGGGCAGCCCTCTGGGGCAAAAGCTTTCCTCTGTAAGCAGCGACTACAAGTTCGAATGTGTTGCTCATCAGCCCCATCTTAGGCCAATAGAATCTGGATCTCACCAAGTCAAGTGTTCTGTCTATACCAAGGTGCCCCATGTGGTTGTGCAAGGACCTCAGTACTGAGTCTCGAAGGCAGTGGGCAGCACTAGTTGTTGTTTGTCTACTTGTCCCCTCTGTCTACTGTTTCTCTGTATAACAGTTTATTGATCAGTTTCAACTTAGGACCTTCTTTGTATAACAGTGCAGTTCTCAAATCAGTGGGCGTAATTTGGACACATCTTTTCCTGCATAGAGGGCTTCAAAGCTGCTTTGATCATGGGATCGGATTGAGCCGCGAATACTGTCATTGTCCAGCTGAGGCAGTGCACCAATGTCTATTGCAGAAAAGTGGCAATAAGCAGCAGGTATGCAATTCTCAGAGGCTCCCAAGCAATCCACCATGCAGTCCACTGCGTCCGTGGACATTGTTCCTCCCTGTCAAACTTCCGGCAGAGTGCCCGAATATCAGGTTCTGCCAATCGGACCCAATCATTCTGGGAACAGGCCTCCGGAGAGAACATCAGCATCTATGTGGTTCAGACCTGCTCGGTATTCGAGAGCATAGTCATATGTAGATAATGCAGAAAGCCACCTATGGCCAGTGGCATCCAACTTAGCTGAGGTCTGCACATAGGTCAAAGGATTATTGTCAGTTTTACTAGTATTTTAGCCCCATACAAGTACTCATGGAATTGGTCAACAATAGCCCACTTCAAAGCTAGGAACTCTAACTTATGTACAGGATAGTTCTTTTCGGATGGGGTCAGGCTTCTACTGGCAAAGGCCACTGGTCTCAGGCCATTCTCGTGCTCTTGGTACAACACAGCCCCCAACCCTTGCAAGCTAGCATCAGTGTGCAGGACGTAAGGTTTTCTTGGATCGGCATAGGCCAGCACTGGAGCATGGGTAAGTTGATATATGATCTCATGAAAAGCAGTCTCACAATCAGGAGTCCAGCGGGCCCCAAATACTTCACTTGGATGAAAATACACTCTTTCAGTCTTGAGGGACGCTGACTTTTGGTATTTTTTGTGGGTTGGGGGATACCCTTGAGTAAGGTTAAGTAAAGGGCGGATCACTCTTGAATAATCCTTGATGAGCGCCGATAATAACCACAGAATCCCAGGAATCTTTGCAGTTCTTTTAGATTTTTGGGCTGTGGCCAGGTGGTCAAGGCCTCAACTTTACTTGGGTGGTCTCTATTCCCTCGGTGGATACTATGTGTCCCACATACTTTACTGATGTTTGAAAGATTGACACTTATCAATGGACAGTTTAAGGCCAAAGTCCTCCAGTCGGTCCAATACCTTAAATAATCTGCTTTCATGTTCCTCCAGTGAGCTGCCAAACACAATAACATCATCTAGGTATACCAGGCACTCTAGTAAGTTCATGTCCCCACTGCACGCTCCATCAATCGTTGAAAAGTGGCTGGGGCACCTGAAATCCTTGAGGCATCCTCATGAATTCATAGAAGCCAAGCGGACAGATAAAGGCAGTCTTCTCACGGTCCTCTGGGGCCATCGGGATCTGGTAGTACCCACTGCGGAGATCCAGCACAGAGAACCACTTGCTCCCGCTTAGGCAGTCCAAAGCATCCTGAATGCGGGCATTGTGTACTGATCAGGATAGTCCGCCGGTTTAAGGTGCGATAATCCACACACATCCTTACTGTTCCATTCTTTTCCTCACTACCACAATGGGGAAGCATAAGGGCTTCTGGATTCTTGTATTACACCAGCAGCTAACATCTCTTGCAGATGCCGTCTCCATCATCTATGTCAGCAGGTGCCAGGCGTCGAGACCTCTCCGAAATGGTCTTCGTCATGCAGCGGATATTGTGCTCAGCTCCTTGCGCGCATCCTACATCCCATTCCTTTAAAGAAAACACCTGGTCTCTCTGGGCAAGCTTCTCACTGATCCTCACTTTCCATTCAGCTGGCAGCGGAGTCGCCAAATCAAACAAGTCAAGCGTTACTCTGTCATTCTTCCTTGAACTCTTGCTGCTGGGTAGCACTGCATGTCTGCACAATGCACATTAGCCAGGATGCAACCTCTGTTTACTCGAATGTCTCTTTCAGACACATTATGAACTTGGACCATTACCCTTCTGGCATAAGCATGGGCTCTAGCGGGCAAAATACTAGGCTTGACCAGCAGTCCCTCTGGCAATTTTCCATCGCCTGGTGCATCCAACATTAATATTTTATTCTTAACATCCTTTCTGATACGACCTCTCCCTGTAAGGTACACTGGGCATTTGGCGCCAGGATCAGAGACTCAGGATCCTTCTTCCATACAATTCCGACCGGTTCCTCTGGTTCTGTTTTTCAGCATCTCTCTGTGCCTCATAGGCCTTCTTAATTAAAGCCGGAACTCTTAAAGCTCTACTAGTCTTTGACCCTGTTTTCATAACACAACTGTGCCAGCCTTCCGAACATATGAGCATTTGTTCCAATCAACAAAGGGACACCATCATACAGTCCAGTGGGGGACACACTAAGGCTAGGGTCTCTACTTGTTCAGCCACTCCAGCCACGGAGGTGGGAAAGACAGCCAAATCGGATATACCGGAATAGGGTAGGCCTTCTCACTTAACCCCATACATGCAGTCCTTCTAATGGTTGTAAGGGTACGTCTGACAAATGCTTCTGATACCAATCCTGGAACATAATTGTCACTTGGGAGCCACTGTCTAATACAGCTCTTGTAGACACTCCATTCACCTTTACAGTGGTCTCCATGGAGGACCCACTATTCTGGACCAGTCTGGAGAGGCGGTAGTGGGGCCTGGGCAACTGACCTTGCCACAAAGGACGTGAATTAGCATTTTGGTGCCCTCACTGGGATCATGTGTGCACCTCTTAACCACTGATTTCTTCTCCAAGCTCTCCTTGTAGCCTATATGCAACTTTGTCAGTGTCTTTTGGGGACTGGCATTCCCTTTCATGTGCCCATCTTTCCCACAATTATAGCAAAACATACTTTCTGGAGTTTGAGCTGGCGGCGCCACACTGGGAGCCAGGGCGGGGTATTACTAACTGGAAACCTGGGTGCCATCTCTGTCTGCGGCGTGATAAGCATTTGGAGACATCTCGTCAGTTTCTCCACTTCCATGGTCAAGGAATTGAGTTTGGAGCTGTTATCAGCAGGAGATACATGGGTGGGTACCCCCACCCCCATAGCAGATGCAGTCGGATATAGATCAGGGCCCGTACTTGCAGGCGTGGCCTTCATAAAGGGACTGTTTTTGAATTCCCGGATCTCTCTCAACAGTTCGCCCCATTGTGGCATATCTTTTTCCTTGTCAGAGCACTCATTGACTGTCAACCTCTGCCCCTGAACTTCACTTGATGGGTCACCCTCAGTCACTCGGGTCGTAGCCACAGCTGTTGGTGCAGGTACCTCCGAGGTCGCCTTTCTCAACTCCTCAATTTCTCTCATTAACTCATCATAGGAGGTGGGGATTCCAGTCGATTTGCCAGGCGTAACTGAAGCAACAGCAGTTCTGAGAAGGGGCAGACTTAAGGATTCTGTCCAGTCTGGTTCGGTCCAGTTCAATCGCTGGCAAACTACCCTTTCTGAGGCATTCTTGCAACAATTTTCCAGCCAGAGACATACACAGACAACAACTCCCTTGGTACTGTTGTGCATTTCTTACTCTCCACCATAGGTCCTCATCAGAATCTGGGCTCCATACACATTCTCCAAGGCCTCAAGATAGGCCTGTGCAGTCGCTTCAGGGTTACTGGCCCGTTTAGCTTACGGATGGTAGCCAGGGCAGGACCTCGGAGGCTCTCACTAACCCTCTTTCGCTTTTAGCCTTCCGAGCATTGCCATTCTAGCACTTGGGGGCAACATAGTCTATCCAGGTCTCCCAGTCATCCTCCCCTTGGGGGTGGGGAGGGTGCCAGAAGATCCTCAACCTGGTAGAGTCGTGACTAATGGCAGGTGCAGAAATAGGAGTCTGCATTGGTTCAGCCACCATTACGGGCACTGGAGCAGGAGAGGGTGTTGGGGAGAACACCCCAGGTGGCAAGAATAGTTTCTTCAAGTCCTCCACAGTTTTCCCCTCTCCCAGCAACCATTCAGCAAATTTCTCCTCAAAAGTTTCAGATAGTGGTGGGGGCTGATTCCCCTCCGGGTCTTTACTGTCCTTAGTTATCACTCTCCAAGCAGTGAGGGCTCCCTCTGGGGTAATGGTCTGTGGCACTTTGGAGCTATCTATGGGATCCTTAAACTCTACTAGGGCCAGGAAAGTGTGGGTGAGCAGATTAGCATGCCGACCCACCACCACAGGGTTTTGTAAACCTTCCACCTTGGAAGTACTCCCTGCACAGTGTCCGTATTGATACCAGGGGATGTCCAGGATAAGCATAGCATTTTGGGGTCGATCTCTCCCCAGTACACCACTCCACCAGCCGTGCACAGCCACTTCTGTCGGGTACCCATTTTTCTTAACAGTGGTTCGTAAATATGGCCACTAGAGGACACACAATCCCAGCGGTGAGCCTCCAAGATGTAACCTAAATGGCGCTATCCCAGGGGCTACTACCCCTGCCTGATTTGCCACTAACAGGTTGAGGGCCTGGATCCAATGGCGGGTGCCTCCACCCAGAGGTCAGGGTTTGCAATAGTTAAACTAACTTGGTCACAGCCCTCTGGGACACTGCAGCCTTTCTTCCCACTAGTGGCCCACACAATATATCAAATTACCTTCACAGTATACACTTACCCCCAGGACTGGTTCCGGCACTGGGACCTCCTGTGAAATGAGATACAGTGCAACAATCACAGTACAGTGCTAACATAGACAAATACCTCAGGCAGTATAACTTTGCTGAAACAAGCAGCTCTGATTTATTTAGGGGATATAACAAGGACAGGGAAATCAGGTTAATTGCTTATCACTCTAATAATCTACCTATGGCTCTGTGCACAGGCCTATCCCTATCAGTTACTGTCCCTGGGTACCCAAGCCCTAGTGGCTAGTCCAAACCGTGGCAGCTGGTAGGGCCCTTTCACAGAGAAAAGGAAAAATTAAACAGTCAGCAGTACAGTAATTCCATTTGGATTTAATGTGGCAATTCAACAGGGAGCGACCCGAATTAGTACTCCACGACCTCCAAAGAAGATATGGTCCTTCAATGTCAGCAGGGCTACTTTTGATCTCCAAGAGACTCCTCACACATTTATATGGTAAAAAAGAAAGCACTATACCAGGCAGGCTGCATCTGTATCCCAATCGCAATTACTGCACAATAACCAGGAGAACACACAGCAGATTCAGTTCCTGACAGACCGAGTGTAATTCAACAATTTCTTCAGTCTTCTACAGGGTGAGCCTGGTTTCTCTCTTCAGAGATCCTTTGATTCTTTTCACAGGACGGATTCAGTCCTAACAAGCAGTTACACAAGTTGTGACCGAACTCTGGGCCTTGCACACGTTTTTGACTGAAACTGTGCACTGAAGGAGCACAGGGTTTCTTTCCTTCACTTTCAGATCTCAAACTGAAACTCCCAACAGACAAAACCGGGCACTTCCTTTGAGTTCCTCCCAGTTCTTGACTGGATTGGCTGTCACTCACAATAGACTGCTGCTGTTGGTCCAAAAAGGCACGAAGTCTAAACTACATCTCCCAGAGTCACTGCCCATACAATCCTCTTGTGGCTGGCTCAGATTATGAGTCCCAAGTTCTGATTCGTCCAAGGCATCATTTTAGAGCTAGTTTACCCACACTGATTGGTCCAGTTCAGCAGTTCAAAACCAGAATGGGGAACTAGGCAGACAGTTCTGACTGCAAAGAAAGCAGGTTAGACAAACTGTAATTTTATTATTACTGTAAATGATTTCTGGCAATCAGTTACATCTTTCAGACAGGTTCCTTTGCACTCCTAGTGACTGCAAAAATGGGGTGAATTGGCAGCTGAGTGGTACTCAATCAAAGAAACACAGTCCCCCATATAAACTAATTATGTCTGCAAGCAGACAGCTCTTAAAGAGACAGTACCAGAGGCTCTAAAACACTCACTGATAAGTGGCTTAAACGCCAAACACCATTCAGGCTTGGAGCATTCAAGCAAGCTCCTGGAAGTCTTTCGGGAACCCCCATTTGCAGGGGGGTTACACTTAGTATCCCAGTATCTTTCTGCCAGCGTCCCTGCCTCCTACGCGTGCGCTTTTCCATATCCCAGGGACTCCTTTACAGGCTATGAACATGTTATTGATGGATAGGATTATAAAGGCATCTCTGTATATATTATTTACCTTTATTTCTACACTGTATAGATTTTGTTGTATACGTCTTGCTACTGTTGTTTTATGTATATTTTACTTGTACTCTATTCTGTACCCTCGTCCTTGCAAACTGCAGGTCCACTTTGTAAATGAACTTGCTCAATGGTGACTGCCTGGGTAAATAAAGATTTTGATTGATTGATTGATTGAAAAGATGCACAAGAACAAGGGGACATGCAATGAAGCAGGAATGGGGTAAATTGAAGAGAGGTGTGAGGAAGCACTCTTCACTAAAAGAGTGGTGGATACCTGGAACAGTCTTCCAACAGAGGTGGCGAAGGCATAAATAGTGGTGGGCTTCACGTATGCATTGGATAGGCACCAGGGAATCTTAGTGGGAAGCAAGCAGGGTGTGAGGGAGCTGGTGATCAAGTAGGGTCTGCAACAACAGTATGGGCAGGAAACAAATGGGTAGACTGGGTGTGCCAAGTGGTCCTTATCTGCAGAATAAGAGTGTCTCCCGTGCAGCACAAAGGAGCACTCCGATTGGTTGGGAGTGCTCCCTCTATCTATAATAAACTACCTGAGATAGTGGTCAGTGTAAAAATTATGGACGGTTTTAAGTGAAGGTGGAATAGATATAAAGGGCTGGGGCCGGCCTGCCGGCGCAGTGGTTGGATTTCTGTTTGCGGCGCTGATTGACCTGAGTTCAGATGCCAGCTCAGGAAGCTGGAGGGCTAGCTGGGGGGAGAAGGATTGAGCATCTGACGGATTGCTCTCTTCCTCCAGGGAGTGGGTGGGGAAGCACTCTGTCCACAACCGACCCCATGGCAGAGGCCGGTGGCTGGCGCAGCCAAGGCTTGACAGTTCTGAGGTGTGTCAGACATGGGCACGTGCAGCCTTACATCATTGCATGCCACACCTCCCACTACAGGGGGAAAAATGGACACTGATGCCCATTGTCGCCAAGCCCCATGAAGCCTAGCCCAAGGACTCACTGCCACCGGATTGCACAATGTGGCACCATTCGGAGAGTTACGTAGGAGGGACTCTCCCAGTGCCCTACCCTGGGGACAATCCAGGGTCAATGTTGGTGGTGGTGGTTGCAGTCCCGGGGGGTGGAGGTGAGGTAGGCATCGGAACTGAGGGGAGTCCCAAAAAAAAGATATGAGGGGTGGTCAAGAAAACAGGGGAACTCAGATGGGGGGAGGATGGGCATAATCCCCTAGAGGGTGTGTACCACAGAATGAAGTTGGCAGTCTAACAAAAGGAATTTTGTCTAAAGAATTATGTTAGAAGTCTGACAAACAGTGTTTTGCCCACAAAATTAAATTGGGAGTTTGGACAAAGGAACTTGTCAGGAAGAGCCAGCAAGGAGGGGAGCAAAGTCTGAACAACCCTCACTGAGTGTGCAAGGATGGCAGATCATCTCCCTGTGTGGTGTCTGCTCTTTTTGAGCTCTGATCGCTACCTGAAACCTTTGCACAGGGTCATGGCCTGAGGTGGAAACCTTGGCTTAGCACCTTTGTGGGAATCAGAGGAAGGGTGATACCTCCTACCTCTGCCAATCCCTTTCCAATCCCGATCAAATGCCTCCTTGTATGTCTCAGTTTAGTGGGTATGCACCAACAGGAGGCTTCCTCAGAAGACTACATCATTCTTTGAAGCATGGCTTCTCTACCCCTGGGCCAAGAAGGGGCAATCATAGATCAGAAAGAGCCTCCCCACCCATCCAGAGACAGAAGGCATCCCAGCCGACACCCAAGCCAACCCAGTCTCAGCTGACTGGCATTTGACATGCTTGCACTCAAGGTGCAAGCCAGGTCACCGAGATGGCAAGCCACAACACTTTTGCGGCATCAGCCAGCCAGCCCATATTTAGTGTGTTTTTTATGAAGCATTTTTGGCCCTTGGGGCTGTTACCTCTGCCTATTTTGAGCCCCTGTCAACTCCAAAGCCCCTTCATCCTCTCCTCCAGCATCAAGGCCGTGGGGATCTAGAAGGAGCAGAGCCAGAGGAGCTGATAACTGTCACGCCTCCCCTGACATTGAGCGGTGCCTCTGACATCCTCGATCACAGCAGTATGCTATGAGCAGACGGCACCTCTCATGAAGAAGCAGACTCCCTGACTCACCACAAGGGGAAACAGCTGCACCATAACCTGGATATCTCCCTCCCTGGACCGGCTCACACTGCATTCAGCAGCATATCCTTTCTTTGGCCACACCGATCCTGGATCCCCAGGCTCACTTCCAAAATGGGGTCACTAGCAGGGCATTGCACCATCTGAGGTCCTCAAATACCATATTTACAATTAGATTGCCAAAAATGCCCTCTAACTTCAATAATTTCTAGTTGCCAGTATTTTCAGCAACATAATTGTTATATTTTATTAGTTTCGGAGAAACCGTATACAAAAATTATAGTATTCCATCCAGAAAATAAACCAGTAAAGTCACAGCCTTTTATTTTTAAACATCCTTGAGCAAGTATCTATTACTATAAAGGCTAAAAAAATCTAGCTGCTTCATTTGCAGGGATTCTGATGACCTCAAGGCAGGGAAACAGCGTGACAAGGCAGCAGGTAAAGCAAATAAGATGCTGGGATGCATAGGCAGGGGCGTCACCAGCAGGAAAAGGGAGGTCATAATTCCACTATACAAGACACTAGTGAGGCCCCACCTGGAGTACACTGTGCAGTTCTGGAGACCTTACCTATGTAAGGACATAGACAGGGTAGAGAAGGTTCAGAGAAGGGCAACAATGATGGTGCATGGATTGCATCACAAGTCCTATGAGGACAGGTTGAAGGAACTGAACATGTACTCCCTGGAGGAGAGGAGGGAGAGAGGGGATATGATAGAGACATACAAGTATCTTATAGCGAGGAACAGGGTGCAGGAATACACTATTTTTAAGCAAAAAAGATGTTCCAGGACTAGAGGGCATGGGATGAAGTTGGAGGGAGGACGATTCAGAGGAAACGTGAGGAAGAATTTCGTCACAGAACGGGTAGTGGACAAGTGGAACACCCTGCCAGAGGAAGTGGTGTGGGCTGAAACAGTCACGGGATTTAAGAATGCATGGGATAGACATAAAGGAATTCTGGAAGTCAGGGTTAAGGGACAACAGACTTCTTGGAAAACATAAACTAAACTTACAAGCGCAAATGGGCAGACTGGGTGGGCCACAGGCCCTTATCTGCCGACACTGTCTATGTATCTGTGTATCTAAGTATCAACTGTAGTGGCAGTCAGCCCATCAGTGCAGTGGCAGAGTGGCAGGGCTGCCACTTGAGACCCCAGTGACCTGGGTTTTCCCACTAAGCTTGAAACATCAGAGGGGCATCGGGGGAGGAGGAGGGTCCCAGAGGATGCACTCCTCCTCCTCTGGGAGGGAGGGATGTGTGTCTCAGTGTACCACCACCACTAGGTGACCACAGGTAGCGGTTAGTCTCCAGACTTTTGTCTGAATCACTGATCCAAATATTTATAAAGATTAAAAAATCTCTTTGAAGTTACATGTTTGAGAAAAGCTGGTATGCAATTTTTAGGGTACAATTTATTTCACCAGGATAGCCCAACTGAGATTATCATTTGCAGTGTGTGTGTGTGTGTGTGAAGCACAAAGAGGTTAAGTGACTTGTTCAGTCACTCAGTGACTAAATGGCACTGGTAGGATTTGAACCTTGGTCTCTAGTCCCCAAGCATAGGTGTAGGAATCAGGGGGGTGAGAGGGGCGGCGGCCCCCCTCCCTTCTTATTTTTGTATGGCAAAAACTAGTTTAAAAAAGCACTCTTTATACCCTCATAAGTGCCCTTCCGATCCTCCGCCCCCTCACTTTTACTACCTTCCGGCACCTTTGTCCCCAAGCCTGTGCTCTAACCATTATACCACACTGCCTGTTCTGGGATATAGAATTTGAACGTCCAACTGGATTACCATTAAATGAACTGTGATGTGAATAAAAAAGAAAGTGGCACAATCAACCTTTCCTGCTCCACTGTGTGACAATAGTAGCTCTATCCTTGCACTTCATTTGCATGTGGGTTAGCGTGTCTGTCTAACGACTCTTCCCTCATTATAACTATAACAGATAACCATCTCATTTTTTATTTCATTGTCTCGGACTATACTTCCTTCTTCCATCTACAGACCTGTATGGTAACCCTGTTGTTTAATCTCAGTGCTATTCCTAAAGGTTTGATAACGTATAGGTAGGGGTTTGGTTTTATCCACAAGGTTCCCTCTCCCAACAACGTTATTGTAAGGGGGTCATCCCAGGACACCCTCCTGCATCCAGGGGTTTGGCTGCTACTCATCCAAGAGAGCATCTGGGCCCACTCATGCCATAAACACCAGTTCTGCACCAACACCAGTCACCGTGCCAACCCAGGTTAGAGCGATGGGAATCAGGGGCACCTAAGAATCATACTCTGGGGCACCAAAAATGTTACAACTTTGCTAGGTGACTCACTCAAGACAGTTGACAAGTTTAAATATCTAGGAATCTGGTTAGATAGCAAGCTGTCATTTTCTGAACACATCGAATCAGTTACCAAAAAACTAAAAATGAAACTGGGATTCTTTTACAGGAACAAATCCCTATTCCCCCTAAACATGAGAAAAAGGCTAGTTCAAGCCACCTTCCTTCCCCTGTTGGACTACACGGACATTATATACAGCATTAGCACAACAACCAACCTTCACAGATCAGACATCCTCTTCCACTGCACTTCATGCTTAATAACCAACGCACCCTTCAGAACACACTGCTGTGTCCTCTACTCAGCAGCAGGCTGGTTATCCCTGGCCACAAGAAGGCTGCTTCCCACTAGCACCTGGGCTCACAAAGTTCTATTGAACAAACTCCCACCATACGTTACCTCCCTCTTTCACCAATCACACAGCCACTACACCCTTAGGCAAAGTGCCTAGATCTTGCTAGATGTTCCCAAATCCCGTACCCACTATGGCAGAGCTGCCATAAGCCACACCATATTGTTTACATGGAATAAAATACAAGCTTCACTCAAGCTCCCTGAGCTAGTATTGCTGAACTTGTTTAAACCCCTGTTCAGCAGGGTATTTATGGAAACCTGCCATTGCTCTAAGGGCTAGCTAGCACTTCACAGCTACAATAAAGTTAGAACAATAAGCACTTATCCAGTTACCCCTTCCCCTCCTCCTGCCCCTTTTATTGGCTAGACTATTCTTTCCTGCATTGTTCATCTGGCACTTATTAAGCAACTCCTTATATAACGTATTGTAACCAAAGTTGACTGCCTTCCTACTGTAACTGATTTGTATCCCGATGTGTTGTCCTTTGATTACTGCTGTAATCTATCTTGTACTCAAATTATACAACTTTGTTGTATCCCAAGTTTGTGTATTGTATGTTGCTGTATTTCGTTGTCCTAACAGGACCTCCTTGTAAATGAGCATGCTCAATGGAGTTCTCCTGCCAATAAACCTGACCTTAAAAAATGTGCAGCCACACACAAACTGGACTATCCATATCAGAGCTGGGTTCCAGCATGGTGAATATTTATTATTTAGCTGCCTAGGTGGTACACAGCTCTCCAGGCATCTCCCTGGCCATTACTCTCATTACGATGGTACTCACACACACACTATACTACAACTTCTTCCCTGGGCCATGCCCTATACATACATTTGATGACATATTTCCGGGGCTGTTACATAAATCCCCCTCCTCTAGCGTGCATACTTTATTACTGCTGCTACTCTACACCAACTTATGGTACCCAGCTGCTTGTGGGGCTTATTGCCCACTACACAACAATGATTTTTTTCCAGGTTTAACCCCTGAACTAAAGGGCCATGACTATACTGTGAATACAGTACTGGGTCTCTTTCAACCCTACTAGTTCCTAACCTCCCTTGCGGAATCCCTAGAGCCCTGGTGCTCCCAAGACCATTTGTACAGTGGCATTCTCCCCAGGCAAGGCGTGCACTCATCAGGGGGCCAAGCTGTGCCAGCATGTGTCTCAGTGTGCCCAGTAGGACAACAATTGTGAAAAGTGTATCAGCATATGATATCACTACTGCCTCCCTTTGATCCTACACTGATAGCCCTAGTGGCCCAAAAAACAGACTCCCCTGTTTGGCCCCTCTCACACAGAGAATTACAGACCCCAACCCTTGCCAGGCCCCCTCCTACCTTACACCCATTGTTTCGACTACCTGCCAGGGGTTTCAATAGGAACTGCCTAGGACTTTACACAATGAACATTTCAAAACAAGCAAAGTCACCTTACGGTTTTGTTCTCAACCCTCTTCCAGTCTGATTTTAGGAAGTCCCACTCCGCCTCCACCTCACTCCTGCAACTCACTGACTCTTTCCTATCTGGTATGGATCAAGGCTTGGTCACCTCAACCATGTTTGTCAACCAAATGCTTCAGTATTGTTGTCCACACCATCCTTCTGGACAAGCTTAAGGCAACAGGGCTCTCTGCTCACTCAGTTGAGTGGTTCTGCCCCTAACTTGAGGCCAGGTCTCAAGTTGTCCATAAGGGTGATGCCTTATCCCTTCCCCTCCCCTCCTCTCCCTATCTTCTCTAGTGTCCCCCCAAGGATTATCCTTAGCCCTATCCTATTCTCCAAATTCCTGAACGACCTTCCCTCTGCCAGTTTCTCTGCATCCATTCACATGTATGTCTATGACATGGTCCTCTATGCCTCTGGATCCTCTGCTTCTGACCTCTTGGCCCAGCTCCAACTGGATTTCTTCAACATCCAGCACTGGTTCTGGGCTAATCAGCTGTCCCTCAATGCCAAGACAACAGTCTCCATTGACTTTTGGCACAAGGCTGAGACTAGCTAGCTCACCCCCGCTCCCCTCCTTCCATACCCTTGATTGTGTTGTACTTCAGGATGTTATCTCCCATGCTTGGCTCTTATAAAATATGTACTGGCAATACCAGAATAAAAATTAGACAGTTTGTGTACAGTAAGTGTATTTTTCCTGTGGGAATTAATGTAAATCTTTCTAAAAGTGAATCCTTGCTTCAAATTTAGGTAAATCTGTGTAGATAGTTTTTAAATTTTTTATTAGAGTTTTTAACTTGGTTTTTGGCATTACATAAATATTTGATTATTAATATGTATGTTTTAATATCTCATATCAAACTTTAGCTCACGTTTGTGAGTTGCAATTCTGTGTTGTAAATAAACTAACTAAAAATACCACGGGGTCTGGCTGGGTCATCGCATGAGTTTCTCAGTTCATGAGGATGCCATCTACCAGAAGCTTCAACCCAGACTGGTGCACTTTACAGAAAAAAAAGCATGCATCCTGCTTCCTGCCCACAGAGAGATTGTCTCGAAGATGATTCTCCCTATCTTCAGTTACAGTGAACAACTTCCATCATGGGCTGCATATGCAAATCACCACAGAATATTATGCTGGTTCAACTTTAAGCAGAAATGTATGGTGCCGAAAGGCCTCTCACACAGTTTGCAAAGGGTGCTAACAGACGACATAGACACGTGTCTCATCCTACCAGGACTCATCAGTATGCCTCGTCTGTTTGACACCCCCAGTGGAATGAAACAGCTACCCTAGGATGGTCTGTCTGAGTTATGTTGTGGTGAACCCAATTAAAACAAACAACAATTTAAAAGACAAAAAACCTCTGTGCGCAAGCACTGAGGCAATGGTTACCCCAAAGGGCATTTGGCCGGGAAGCCAAGTTTCAAAAAAATACAAAATCACACATGCCCCCACAATGCAAAGTATCATGGGCTGCAAGGGGGCCTAATCCTGAATGCTGCACTGCATGCTGCCGTGTGTCGGTTCCCGCCTCGACTGAGCTGCTGCATTCCTGGCTCGCTACTGGCTGGAATCCTATGTATTTTTTCCTATTTGGATTTACCATTGGTTTCAAGTTTGGATTACAACTACCTTGTGTTTAGAGGCAGGGCAGCCATTTAAGCAGTTGTATGTCCTGTGGGGTTTAAATAACTATAACTGTTGCATTTAAAGCTTAGTGCAGCGACACCAGTCAAACAGTGGCAGCATCTACAGGCCTGCATCGATTCAACTCTGCGTAGATATGGACTGCCTCAGGGGAGCTTCCAGTCTAGTTACTTAACACTAACATTTTGCTGCCAGGCTAGAGTTTACCCCCATGAACCAGAACTTTATTCCACCCCCCCCCCCATGAACTAGGCCTTCCTTTATTATCCCCCTACATGAACCAGACCTTCCTTTATTATCCCCCTCCATGAACCAGACCTTCTTTATTATCCCCTCCATGAACCAGAGCTTCTTTTGCTGTCATACTGTCCATCAACCAGGCCTTCCTTTCATCACCATCCCCCAATGAATCAGGCCTTCTTTTTATGCACCACAAAAATAATGCCTGTATTTGTGGTATCCCCCCACAGACCAGGCCTTCCTTTCATTTCCTGTTCCGCACAGAAGTTAGAATGTGTACAACTCATGATTAGTGCCAATCAGTGAAAAAACTTGAAACAGGAATACAAAAACAGACTGGCATTCAAAGAAACACCCCAAAGTTCTTGCAAGGCCAAGTGTTTTTTTAAAGCAAAAGACCGCTGCCGAATGCCTCAATTTTCATTCCCCCACCAGTGATCAGGCCTGGTTTTTGTTCCCCTTTCATGAACCACGCCTTTTTTTCATGCCTCCATGAACCAGGCCTTCATTTCTGCCCCCATAAACCAGGCCTTACTTCCATTCCCTCCCTCCAGTGACCCAGGCCTCCCTTTCATGCCCCACTGAACCAGTCCTTCCTTTCATAAACCAAACCTTAATTCCATGCCTCTATAAACCAGGCCTTCATTTGAACATAAAAATATGCCAGCAGATAAAGACCTTATGGTCTATTTAGTCTGCTGCAGTGCGCAGGTCCCCCCCCCCCACCATGGCCACAGAGGGACCTGTTCCCCCTCCCCAAATCCTTCTTATCCCCAAGTCCCCTTCCCCTTTTCACCACCAGCAACTTTCCTCTTTATACTGCCCCATCCTCTCTTGAAGCTATCCACTGTTTTCAGGGAGACCACCTCCTCTGGCAACATATTCTATTTGGCCACCACCCTCTCAGTGAAACATTGCCTCCTCGTCTCTCTCGTGAATCTTTCTCTCCCAGCTTTAGGCTATGCCACCTAGTAGACTTGTTACCACTAAGGCAGAACAGGCCCTCAGTATTCATCCTGTTAATGCCTTTCATGTACTTGAATGTCTCAATCATCTCCCCCCTCTCCCTTCTGTCCTCAAGAGGGTACATATTGAACCCCTTGAGACTCTCCTCATAAATGTTGCCTTGTTAACCCTGGATCATCTTGGTCACCCTTCTCTGGACCGTCTCCAGCAAGTTAACATCCTGCTAAAGATAAAGATAGCAAAACTGCACACTGTACTCCAGGTCTCCCCAGTGATCTGTACAGCAGTAGTATGATATCGGCTTTCCTGCTGCCAGACCATTTCTCTAATCAAGCCAGGGCTTCCCAGATTTCTTGTTTCACCTCCTCCACATCCACCCTCCCACAGAGCTTTATGCTGTCCATGAACAGGCAGATTTTACCTTCCTTTAATGTGACACTCTTCCTGAGTCAGGCCTTTTTTTATTGTCCCCTTCTACAAGATCTACGCCTTCCTTTATTGACCCCCCCAAGAACCAGGCTTTCTGTTATTGACCCCCCCGAGAACCAGACCTTCCTATACTGACCCCCATGAATGAGGCCTTCCTTTATTAACCCTCCCCCCCAAACCAAGCCTTTCTTTTGTTGTTGCCCTCTCTATCAACCAGGCTTTTCTTCATTGTCCAAACCAGCCACAGTTCAGGTGTGCTCATCAGGACAACATAAGTGCTCCTCAGGAGTGGCTGACTCCATCCACAGGAACAGCAAAGCAAAAAGAGAGTACACAAAAAAGTGCAGAGTGCAGCAGGACAAAACATCACCCTTGGGAAGTGTGGGTGTCCTCCAGATGGTTGCTGTTTTGGTGATATTTTTTCCTGTTGCACTCTGCATGTTTTGAAGAAAATAAATTGATGGTGATGCACCAGATGAACAGATAATCTACTTGTAAGTGCTGTCTTCTGTGCCCTCTTTTTGCTTTGCTCTTTCTATATTGTCCCCATCTCCATGAATCAGGCCTTCTTTTCATCCTCTTCCCCCTGTGAACTAGGCCTTCCTATAATCAGCTCCGCCAATGAACTAGGTCTTCCATTCACGTTCCTTACCCCCAGTGAAACAGGCCTCTCTTTACTGTGCCCCTCTCCATATACCTCCCTTTCATCCCCCCCCCCAATGAACCAGGCCTTCCTTTTCATATCCAGTTATCCCACCCCATGAGCCATGCTTTCCTTTTCTGTATACCCCCATACACACACACACACACACACACAAGAAGGCCTTACTTTGTCTTCCTCTTCATGAGCCAGGCCTTTCTTTTAACCCACCCTCCCCATCATGAACCAGGTTTCCTTTATTGTCCCCCCACTATGAATCAGTCCTTCCTTTCCTCTCCCTGCCTCACACATACACAATGTAGGACTTCCTTTCATACCCCCTTAATGGATCAACATTTTACATCCATAAAATGTGTGACACTGTTTTCAGTGTTAGTTTATTCTGGACCTAAACTGAGCTGCATCAGATTTGGGTGTCTGAGTACACCTTTACTTTTCTGTTCAAGTCATGCCACCTACCAGGGCTGCCCTTCAACTGTCTACTCAACCTCTTCATTCCCTGCCACCTTACAAGCCTGCACAATCCTTTCCTAATTCTCTGCAGGACCCAACCCCATCGAGGTGTGGCATGATCATAGGTTTCTGGCTGCCTGCTGTGACACAGGATTCAGTGAGGCAGAGGGCAAAGCAAAGGTTCATCAGCTGAAAGAGCTTCTCTTGTGGACGAGGTGGACGTAGCAGCTTCTAACACGTAGGCCACTCTCTCTTTTCCTTATTTTACTCCTCACCTCTACTGTTTGCTGCAAAACACAATTTGTGCATTGACAAGAAATATACCGTAAATAGCAGGATAGTCATTATTTGCAGCATCTGTTCCGCTGCTTGTGATGCAGACTACCCAGGTTTGGGAACACGCCTGATCTGTTGGAGGGCCAGCCTGGGAAAGAAGTTTGAGCATCCATGGGGATTGTTGCCCTTCTCTGAGGGGGGAGGGAGGATGGTTGCCACTGTTCTACTGCCACCTGGGTGATCACAAGCCACAGTGCAGGGGCTCTGGCTGAGTGGGAGGGATGATACATTCCCCGCCATGTGGCAGAACGCAATTGCATTCATGAACTTTGAGCAGTGCACCATGTCCTAGCCCTATCGCATTGCAGGTTGAAGCTCAACCTCTCTTGGGCCCTGCCTCACAGACTGTTCACCATGCTGACAAGACTGGCCATGGTTGCTAACCTAAGGGCCCCTATATAGGTGGGCATGCCATAAGGACTTGGGGTAAATAGCAAACTCCGGACAAGGTGAGCGCAATGATGAGAGGTTGTCAGCAGGGTCAGTGGGGGTAGTACTGGTAACTGGAGTATAAAAAAAGTTAAAAAGGAGGTTTTCATTTTTCAGATCTAACTGTCAGTACCCTGCTACTCATGATAATGTCTTTTTTTTTTTTTGCTCCCACTGGCCCCAACCCCAGCACTCCTTCGGGCTTGCGTATCTCCTGATGCCCCTAGGTCTCACCTCCACTGCCTCACTCTGTCATTCACAGTCCCATGCAACCCACCCCGGGGGGTCCAGCTCTAACCCTACCAGAAGGGTCTCTTCTCTAGGATGGGGGAGGAGAATTCCTCTCAGTGCCCCCCGGGGGTGGACACATGGGAGACAGAGGGGGGTGCTCTGGGGACCCAGTGTGGTGGAGGAGTGGCTGTCATCTGGTGGGGCTGCAGCCCATTTTCCATTTTCTGGTAGGGCATGAGGTGCACATGACGTCAAGGCGTACCACCGCTGTCCATTACACCCCTCCCGCACTATGGCTCGGCATGTTGCTGTGCCTATGGCCTCTGCCAGAGGCCAGACAAATGCTGAGCCTCACATTCCCTCCCTTCCCAAAGAAGGCAAGCAGTCCTTGAACGCTCTAGCCTTTTCCCCCAGCCAGCTCACCAACTCCCCAGGCACATTCCTAAACCCAGATCATTGGCATCGCAAGCGGTAGCATTACTGCGGTGCCGGCGGGCTGGCAATAATCAGACACTTTAGTATCTGTATTTGCACACATCTAGACATTATCTTTTTTTTTTTTTCAGCTCAGGTTTTTTTTATGTTTCTTCCCTTTCGAACCTTATTGTCTCCTCACCGTATGACTCATCACAGCATCAAAGTTCGACCAGGAGGGATTTAGAAGGAAGACTCCAAGATCCAGCACAGCCTTGGAGGGTTGGAGTCTGGAGAACAGTGCAACCCTGCCCTTCCTCCCCACAGAGCTAGAGCATCTTCCCTGTGGCATGTTGTCGTTCCCAAACCTGTGTCTCCCTCTGCCATCACACCATCGGGTTGACGCACTGAATGTGTTGCGGGCAGCTACCTCTTGCAAGACACTTGTCTTTCCAATTCAGTTCTCTTTTCAGGACAAAGCTTTATTTGCCTTTGTTTGCCTTTGCCACCCTTTGTTTTTCTATTTACCTTAGTATTTGAATATATTTTTGAATATTCAGATCTCAACCCACTGTTCTTTGATCACGGCATTCCCCCAGTTCTTAAAGGTCCAGGAACTGAAACCATTTGTGACACAAGGTGAGCATGTGGGATGTACACAGGTGTTTAAAACAATGAAGGGTATTGAGAAAGTGGAGTCAAACAGGCTGTTTTTAGCCAGTGAGAGAGAAAATGGAAGATATTCATTAATTAATTTTCTTTACCAGGACATGGGCTGGGTAATGCATTCCTTTCCCAGCCACGTCTGGGGAAATGCAGGGAACATTAACATAGCCTCAACAAACATAGTACATTTACAAGTTGTGAGTATTGTGAACATAGTGCAGGGCTTCAAACATAATTATTTTATGCATTTATGTACAGGTGGTTATTTTTGCAAGGTATTTCAGGAGCTCACATTTAAAATGAAACTTTAGACAATGACATTTCTAGAGAAGGAGGTGGACTGCTTAGTATTCTATGTCCATAGTTCGAGAAGAAGCACTCTCCATCCCTCGTCTTGCAGAGTTTTATTTGTTACCTGTTGATAATCAGCCTCTTAAGGCATGTGAATGGAGAAAGACTTGTTGTTTGTTCACCAATTCAATACGTTGCTGGTTTCTAAGGAGGAAGCAAATGTAATTCTTTGTAGAGATGACACCTGCGTGTCCTGTATGGTAGTCCTAGTGTGAAGCTGCATATACTATGACATACTGAATAAAGTATTGGCAGCCATACACAACAAGGCTGTGTCTCCATCGAGGGGTTGGGCAGGGTCATTTCCAGGGCAAATAAATTTAGGCCACTGTTTTTGACCCATAATGACTTTTTTATTGAATAAGTCATCCCACCCCCCACCCCCACCCCCGCCACCACCACATTGTTTTGGTCTAGAGCCTTCCCTTGGTTGAGTTTTTTTTTAATACCATGTTTATTAAAACAATTTTACAGTCAACATGTTCACGTCTATAACCGTATTACAGTTATATTTCCGACAGGTTATACAGAGATTCCATAAGCTGGTAAGTATTGAGTATGCTGTGGGTCTCCCCCTCTACGGTACAGCAGATGCAGAGGGAAAGGGTCCCAGACCAGGCTGTTGATGATTTCCCTGTCTGCACTAATGTAATTATCGAGGACTTGTAGGAGGTATGGCTCTACTGCCTAGGCGGGGTTCTCCCTGTGGGATAGGGGGAGCGTGTCGGTTCCTAGGGGAGGGGATTACCAGAGTGTGCTTTCTCTCCTGATGTTAGTTAAATTACGATCAGGAAACAAATTCCTTGTCTTTTGACATACTGTATAGTATATTATACAATGGCAAGGAAATTTCCTGGACTCTGATTGGTCAGTGTGTCCCTGAGACAGTGATGTTATTACACAACAACATCACTGTATGGATATCCTCTAGCATATTGATTATTTGTTTCAGAAACAAAGAAATATTGTCACACTAAAAATCTACTATAACCTTTTTTTTAATTTTATATAACATCGAGCCATTGTAAATTGCAATAAGGCACTCCAAGGTGTGTGTTATTATGTAATGACATCACTCCTGGGGTGGTGGAAGCACTCGGCTTCGCCTCGTGCTTCAATCCACCCCAGGAGTGACATTATTAGACAATAACACACACCTTGTCGTGCCTTATTGCTTAAATAGCCATCCTGTCCAGCATGAGGAGTATCTCTCCTCTTGGTCATTTAATTTATGAGTGATTTTTTCCGTCTAGTAGATCTGTTTGGTCATGGACCACCAGCCTGTGACAGTGGGCACTTTCTGGGTTAACCAAAGTTTGGTAATGTATTTTTTAATTTCAGTAATTAAAATTCCTAGGAGATATCGTGTGTGGGGGTCCCTGTAGTCCGGGGGATACTGTAAGAACAGGTATAAATCTTGAGTCAACTGGATTGGTTTTCCAAGCAGTTCCTCAAGTTCCCTCTGGACCTGTTCCAGAAAAGGCTGTATGACCAGGCAGCTCCACATTATACTTGTGTAGTGTGTTACCTGTTCACCACAACCCCTCCAGCAGACTCCAGTAGGGGAATAGTGCCTGGTAATGGCTCATGTTAGGAAATATCTAATTAACTGTTTCCAGGAGTAGTACTCCCTCCATTGATGTGAGCTGACTATTTTGGCTGTGTTCTGGCATGCCCTCTGCCAGAGTTCATTTGGGAATTGGGGAATATAATTCTTCTTGCCATTTCAATTGGATGGGAGTGGTATTGTCCGGAGAGGTTTCCAGTATGGGTTCATACAAGGTGGATACCATATGTTCTGTATGCTGTGCTTTAAAAAGGGACATTGTGGTGGAGATATGCGGGGGAAGTTTTGTGGTGTGAAGACTACCCTGGGGAGTGTTTGGCTATAGTGCCTTAATTGCAGACATTTGTAGAAGTTAGCTCTCCTGAGTCCATATTCATTAAGTATTATGTCAAAAGGTTTAAGTGTTGACTGTGAGATAAGTTGGAAGAGGTATTTTAATGAGTAGTGCTCCCATTCTTTGAATCTGTGGTCCATTTTGGTGGGGTGGAATTCAATTAATTGTGCTGTTGGGCAAATCAGAGTCAGAAATGGAGTGAGGTGGGTGCCCTCCTAATTTAGTGCCATATAGTGATTAGATTTCTTAGTCATGGGTTTGTTGGGACACTTTTAGGGCTGTAGTCCAGATGGTACAGTGCTTTATGAAACTCTGGGTCAGGCACCAGGGATTCCTCTATCATCCTCCAGTGGGACCATGGAGGGGAGAGCTCTCGGGCAAGGATATGGGCTACATATGCTGCCCAATAATAATAATACAGCAGATTAGGAAAGGAGAGCCTTCCACAGTCCTTTGGTAAGTGTAGGAGTTGTAATTTCACCCTGGGACTCTTTCTGGCCCAGATGAAGCAGGAAATGGATTTATTCCAGGATCTAAAGGTGGACTGTAGAACTGGGATGGGTAAGTTTGTGAACACATACAATGCCCTGGGGAGTGTCACCATTCTAATAACTTCTGTCCATTTGGAGAGGCTCAGTGGTAAGGTATTCCAGTTAGTCAGATCTTCTATGAGCTGTTTGGAGAAAGGAGGGTAGTTATTTTTGTGGATTTCTTTGGGAGTCCTTGACAATTGTATCCCTAGGTATTGCAGTTTGTCTAAGTCCCACTTATAAGGAGATCTATTTCAGGTGGTGTGGGATGGTTGGTAGTGAAAGGTTAATACCTCGGTCTTTGTCAGGTTAATTTTATACCTGACAGAAGTCCAGATTCCTCCAGGATGGATTGAACCACCAGTATTGAACTTTCAGGGTTACTCAAGTATAACAAAGCGTCATCCGCATATAGTGCTATGCGGTGCTCCTCTACCCCAAGAGCTATGCCTGTTATGTAGTTTGATTCTCGGATTTGCTATGCAAGTGGCTCCAGATATAAAGCAAACAATAATAAGGAGAGGGGACATCCCTGTCGGGTGCCCCTCTGTAGTGGGAAGTAAGATGAGTGATGTCCCCCCACCTTGACATATGCCCTAGGATTCGAATATATGGAGGGGTTTTTTTGTATTATATTTTTATTGGTATTTCCAATGAATATATCTTTTTAAGGACCTGTATCAGCATGACTGGGAATCCCATTCTCCCCAACACTGAGTATAGAAAGGTCCATGAGACCCGGTCAAAGGCCTTTTTGGCATCTAAACTAATTAGTACTGAGGGGAGGTTTTGTTGTTGCATTTGGTGAATAATATGAAGGGTTCATTGTGTGTTATCTGTGGTTGAGTAGGATCTAACAAATTCAGTGTGATCTATGTTTATCAGCTGGGGCAACAGTGAGTCAACACGGTTTGCTGATATACTCATAAAGTATTTGTAGTCCGAGTTAAGGACTGAAACTGGCCTATAATAGGGGCAGTATTGTGGGCTCTTCCCAGGTTTAACGATAACTGAGATTGCCACATATGCCCATGATGGGGGGGGGGATCTCTCTCTATGGTTGAGCTGAAGACCTTCAGGAGGCGTGGGGACACCTGTTCAGTCAATTTGTTATAGAATTCTGCCCTGTAACCATCCAGCCCTGGGGTCTTAAGGGTCTTTGACTTGGCAATTGCCGCCCTGAGATCCATCATTGTTATTGGGGACAGCAAATGCTCCCCCAGCATGAGCCAGGCTTGGAAGAGTTAGGGAATGTAAATAGTTATTTATGGAGTTCTCCATTGCTGTTTGCTCGGGGGTGTACAGGTCAGCGTAATAAGTAGAAAACCCTGCAGTGATGTCATGAAGCCTTGTTAATTTTTGGCCTGAGTGTGGGTGTGTCAAGGAAGTTATGGTGGCTGCTTGCCTCTGCTTCCACAGTTGGTATGCCAGCAGGCAGGTCGCCCCTGGACCCACTTCATAATACCTTTGTCTGAGGTACATGAGGGCTATCTCTCTCTGGTGCCTAAACATAGTGTCCAGATCCACTTTAGTTTATTTTAGTTGAGCAGTTACCGAGTGGTCACCCTGCTTATGTGCCATTTGGAGGAAGTGTAGGGTTTCCTCCAAATGCTGCTGTTGCTCACAGCATTTTCTGGTTTGCATAGTGGTGTACTGTATAATCTTTCCTTCTAATACTGCCTCAAGGGAGTTCCAGTAGATTGCAGGGTCCGAATCCATTGAGGGATTATTCTCTTGAAACTCTTCTATGGATTCTGTTATGTATTCAATGAATTGGGGGGATTTTAGATGGTGAGGGTTTAATCATCAAAAGGTGTTTAGTCTCTCCTGGCCCAGGTCCCACCGCCTGACTGTTGGTGCATCATCTGAATGTAAGATATCACCTATGTGGCAGTCCATAAGCGGTGGAAGATTTTATACTTGTGTATAGTAGTGGTCAATGCGTGTGTAGGTTTTATGTACCGCAGAGTAATAAGTGTAGTTCCTAGTACGAGGGTGGAAGTGGTGCCAGACATCTACCCACCCCACCTCCTTAAGGAACTTCTGTGCGGGGGTCTGCTTACTGGGTGTAGGGTTTGATGTGTCCCAGCTGGAATTCGGTTAGGTATTGAAGTCACCCCCCAGCAGTAAAGTACCCCTAGTAAATTGAATTATTTTATCTAGGAGTAGTTTAAGAGCTGGGGTCTTGATACCTGGTGGAAGGTACATATTTGCAGGCATTACCTCCCTGTGGTTCAGCACTCCTTGCGCCATTATTAGTCTGCCCTCTGGGTCTTCCCATGTCTGGTTAGCTTGAAAGGCGGTATGACAGGGCACCAAGATTGCAACTCCCCTCCTCCTCCCCCCAGGAAATGATGAGGAGTAAACCTCACTGTATCCAAATTTTGTTAGCTTAGAGTGCTCTGCGCTGGACAGGTGGGTTTCTTGCATATAAAGTAGATCTGATTTGGATTTTTTAAGGTAGGCCATCATGCAGGATCTTTTACCTGGTGTGGAGAGTCCATTCACATTGAGCAAGACCAGTTGGGAAGTGAGGATCGCCATTCAGTTTTGTTTATGATTGGCTGTTCCTTCTCGTTGGTTTCCCAAGGGATGGCACCCCCACCCGATCCCAGGAGTCCCACCTGGTTCACCTAGTTAATACGCGTAACCAGCTGACTTTTAAGAACAATTTCAGAACTATTTACAATACTATATTTAATAACTCTTTGACTAGAGAGTCCTAACAGTAGAACTCTAGAGTAACAGAAAAACAGTGATAACAATTGTTGAACCACTAAGAGACTAAGGACCAACTGGTCTCCTTGTCTATTAACAGTAACATGGTGCACTTCCATCGAGTTAGATCGTATGCATGATCCTTTTTTTTTTTGAAATTCTCATTTTTATTTAAACTTTTCACATTTTGACAAACATACAAACATAAAAACATTGACAGGATTGTTGGTATACAATAAATTGATTTGGGATTTATAAATAGACATCTGAGATCACTAATTTCCATTAGTTCATATGGGGATATCGAATCCTTGCTACCCCAGCATCATCTGAGCATTCCCTTTCTGGGACCTTTTCCGGGGCCACCCAAGGCCATGAGCGCCAAGCCCCAGCGAGGCCTATCCAATCCTTCAGCCCTCCCCCCTCTCTCCAGAATCGCCAGCCCGTAGGGCTGTATCTGAGCAGGAGTTGGTTTCAGGTAGTCTACCCATTGCCCTCTCCTCCTCCAAAGGTAGTGGCCACTTCCCCAAAATGTACACAGTCACTTTTCAGACCCACAATTCCTCTTCATGGTACAAAGGTATCTTCATACCTCATATACAGTGGCGTGAAAAAGTATTTGCCCCCTTCCTGATTTTCTCTATTATTGCATATTTGTCACACTGGATGTTTTCAGGTCTTTAGACAAAATATAATATTAGATAAAGGGAACCTGAGTGAACAAATAACACTTTTTTTTTCACTTATTTCATTTATTTAATGAAAAAAGTTAACCAACACCAACTGGCACTGTGTGAAAAAGTAATTGCCCCCTAGTTAAATCAACCCAATTAAAGGGATAATTAGAGTCAGCTGATTGAACACAGCCAGGCTTGATTACAGCCAGCCCTGCTCAATATAAACCTCACTTATTTTGGCCCTTACCATCAGAGTCACGCTGCCAGCACAAAGATTCAACAAGCACATTATGCCATGATCAAAGGAAGTTCCTGAAAAGATCAGAAAAAATTTGTTGCCCTCTTTTAGTCTGGAAAGGGTTACAAAGCTATTTCTAAGGCTCTGGGACTCCATCAACCACAGTGAGAGCCATAATCTCCAGATGGAGAACACTTGGAACAGTAGTGAACCTTCCCAGGAGTGGGTGGCCTGCCAAAAATTACTCCAAGGACTGTGTAAAATCATCCAAGAAGTCTCAAAGGATCCTAAAACAACATCCAAAGAACTGCAGGCTTCTCTTGCCTCAGCCAAGGTCAGTGTTCATGACTCCACAATCAGAAGAGACTGGGCAAAATGGGCTTCATGTGAGAGCAGCAAAGCGGAAACCACTGCTAACCAAGAAGAACATAAATGCTTGTCTCTCATTTGTAAAAGCACCTGGATGATCTACAAGCCTTTTGGGAAAATGTTCTATGGACAGATGAGTCCAAAGTGGAACTTTTTGGACAACATGGATCCCATAATGTCTCGCGTAAAGCAAACACAGCATTCCACAGTAAGAACACCATACCAACAGTCAAACATGGTGGTGGTAGTGTGATGGTGTGGGGATGCTTTGCTGCCTAAGGACCTGGATGACTTGCCATAATTAAAGGAACCATGAATTCTGCTCTGTACCAGAAAATTCTTAAGGAGAATGTCCAGTCATCCTTCCATCAGCTGAAGCTGAAGCGTAGTTAGGTCATGCAGCAAGACAATGATCCAAAACACAAAAGCAAGTCCACATCAGAATGGCTAAAAAGAAGTAAAATTAAAGTTTTGGAGTGGCCTAGTCAAAGTCCAGACTTAAACCCAATAGAGATGCTGTGGCAGGACCTGAAACGAGCAGTTCATGCTCGAAAACCTACCAAATGTTACTGAATTAAAGCAGTTCTGCGAGGAAGAGTGGGTTAAAATTCCTCCACAGCGATGTGAAAGACTGATATTGAATTATAGGAAGTGTTTGGTTGCAGTCATTGCAGCTAAATGTGGCATAACCAGTTATGAAGTGTAAGGGGGCAATTACTTTTTCACACAGTGCCAGTTGGTGTTGGTTAACTTTTTTTCATTAAATAAGTGAAATTAAAAAAAAAAACAAGTGTTATTTGTTCACTCAGGTTCCCTTTATCTAATATTACATTTTCTCTAAAGACCTGAAAACATCCAGTGTGACAAATATGCAATAATAGAGAAAATCAGGAAGGGGGCAAATACTTTTTCACGCCACTGTAATATACTAACCAGCGGGACCACCTATTGAAGAACTTCTCTTTTAATTGATTCAACCCATGGGTAATCTGCTCCATCTGGTATATCTGCTTAGTGACCTCCCACCATTGCTGGATCATGGGTTGACTGTCAGTCAGCCAATGCTTAGTAACCACTTTTCTAGCCGCCGTAAGCAGCAAATGTAAGAGGTATCTAATGTTCGGGTTTTTGTACTCCTTTGGAGTGTCAAAGAGAAGATACAACCTCCCTGTGAGTTGTAGCTGCGAGTCAAATATCTCTCTTAAGTGTTCCTGCAATTGATCCATGAAGGGCTTGAGGTTCGGGCACGACCACATAACGTGGGTGTGTGTAGCTCTATTCTCACCACAGAGTCTCCAACACCCTGCAGAGGCTGATGGCGAGTAGTGACTAGTTATTGCTGGCGTTCTGAAGTATCTTATTAAGTTCTTCCATGCAAATTCCCGCCATTGATGGGAGCTTGCGACCCTAGAAGATTATTCGCATGCTCTTCACCAGTCCTCTTGTGTGAGAGGAGAGCCAAGTTCTTCCTGCCACTGAGCTAGTATGGCCCCAGTGTGTGTCACTCCCTGGGAATTTAGGGCCTGGTAATAACGGGAGATTAAATGAAGCCTCTCTGTCCCTGTGTTCAATAGAGACTGAACTACTACCAAAGCAGGGTAGCTCTCTGGATTAAGGATGATCTCGGAGAGCCCTCGGCAATAGTGCCTTAACTGTAGAAATCTGTAAAAGTCCTGATTCGGAATATTAAACTCACTTTTTACTCTATTAAAGGGCCATATTTCTCCCTGGGACATTATCTGTGTAAGATATCTTAGTCCATACCTCTCCCAGGCCTGGAAGCCGTGGTCAAGTCGGTTTGGAGGGAAGTCAGCCAGCCTAGAAATTGGGCAGATCAGAGCCAAAAAGGGGGACAGGGACTGTGTTTTTTTAATTAATTGCCATGTCCTACTTCGTGCTCTGAGCCATGGGTCGGAGGGGGGCTGGGCAGCGAGCCTAGGGCTGGAAGCGCATAGGTTTTGGTAGTAGACTTTATCTGGCATAAGGGCCTGCTCTATTTGTAACCAATGTGGCTCCCCTATCGCGTTCTGTCTTGCCATAATATGGGTCATCATTGCCGCTCTATAATATAATTGTAGATCCGGTAATGCTAGGCCTCCCTCACCCCGTGGTAGGCTAAGTATCCTCATTCGAACACGAGGCTTTCTGCCCCCCCAAATAAACTTAGAGATAAGGCGGCTCCATTCCACAAATGTTTTTTTCCCTATGCATAGTGGGACATTCTGGAACAGATACAGGGCCCTAGGTAAGGTCACCATCCTTACTAGGTCTATTCTATGGCTTAGTGTGAGAGGCAAAGTAGCCCAGGCCCCTAAGTCTGCCCTGAGCTGAGCGGTAAAGGGCTCATAGTTATTTTGGAAGGTTTCAGCGAAGTTTCTAGAAATATATACCCCTAAGTATTTTAATTTTGTTAGATTCCAGTTGCATGGGAATATGGAGCTTATATGTGGTGAGGGGAGGTAATGAAATGCTAGTATTTCCGTTTTTAATAGGTTCAACTTGTAACCGGAAACTTGGCTAAACTGGTCAAGGAGTGTCCTTATAAATGGTAAGGATTGTTCTGGGTTTGTAAGGTATAACAGAACATCGTCTGCGTACAGCGCTATTCGATGTTCCGCATCGCCCATATTCACACCGGTAATATCCAGCGATTCTCTAATGTATTGGGCAAGGGGCTCTATAAAGGCAGCAAACAGAAGAGGTGATAACGGACATCCCTGTCTGGTTCCCCTTCTAAGTGGAAAGTACTCAGAGTGATGGCCCCCCACTTTTACGCATGCCTGCGGACCCGCGTAAATGTTTTGTAAAACCCCCACAATACTACTGGGAATGCCAAGTTTCTCCAGGGCCTTGTATAGAAAAGGCCACGCCACTCTGTCGAATGCTTTTTCAGCATCCAGGCTAACGAGGACCACTGGAACGTTGCCGGATTGCATACTATGCACAATATGCAGCGTTTGCTTGATGTTATTTGTTGTAGAACACATTCTAACAAAGCCTGTCTGATCCTGGTCTATTAACATGGGCATAATCTTGTCTAACCGACGAGCTAGTATATGCATGAACATCTTATAATCTGAATTTAGGACTGAAATAGGTCTATATGAGCTGCAGTGCTGTGAATTTTTCCCCAGCTTTGGGATAACAGAGATCATTGCGAGAGCCCACAATGGGGCCGGGGGATCACCTGCCAGTATGGAGTTGAACAGAGCAAGGAGCTGAGTAAATACTTGTTGCCTCATGGCACGATAGAACTCATTCCCGTAGCCATCAGGACCTGGAGATTTTAAAGTTTTCGCTGAAGAGATCGCTTCAGCTATCTCTTGCTCTGTTATGCTGGATGTGAGGGACTCTGCTTGGGCCTGATCAAGTCGAGGCAAAGTTATTCTTTCTAGGTACTCCGCAATTTGTGGCGCTGAGGGAGATTGTTCAGGGGTATAAAGATCAGAATAATACTTAGCAAATGCCTCTGCCATATCATTTATCCTAGTTGAGGGGCTGGCCCCACGGGTGTAGGGAAGTAATTGTTGAGGCTTTCCTTTGCCTTCGAGCCTGGTATGCCAGCAGTCTGGTGGCACGGGGTCCCACCTCATAATATCTCTGCCTCAGGAAAGTCAATGCTAGCTCAGTCTGCTGAAGGGCCAGACGATCAAGTTCTGCCTTAACTTCCTGTAGCTGGGGCAGTACAGAGGTGTCCCCACACTTATGTGCGCATTGGAGGAAGTGTAAGTTCTCCTCCAAAGTGGCTCTGCGCGCCTTTCTTCATCGGTTTAATTCTGCAGTATGTTGTATTATATGGCCTCTTAGAACCGCTTTGATAGTGTCCCAGTGAACTGCGGGTGTCGTGTCCGCTGGGGGATTAAGCTCTATTATCTAGGCTAGTTTATCCGCTAGAAACTCCTAAACTTTTCAGAGCGTAAGTAATAGGGTTGAGCCGCCATCGAGTTCTTCGGTTGTAGCCCCATCTCCCAGGTTGTGCACACAGGAGCATGGTCTGAAAGGAGATGTCCCTATTTGGGCATCGCCCAACCGGTCCAAGAATTCCGCCTGTGTGTACGTTTGGTCTATTCGTGAGTAAGTCCTATGCACTGCTGAATAATGTGTGTAATCCCTGGTTCGAGGGTGCAGATGCCTCCAGATGTCTGCCCATCCTACCTCCTTGACATATCTCCTAAAGAACTTTTGCCCTAGCGTTTGCTTAGATACTCTAGGATTGGAAGAATCCAATGCAGCGTTCTGTGTCAGGTTAAAGTCCCCCACTAGTAAGAGCATGCCCTTTTTATTTTGCAAGATTTTGTCCATCAATGTTTTCAGTTACGGGACAGGAGTAGCAGGGGGGAAATAAGCGTTAGCTAGGGTAACCAGCACCCCGTTCAGGGTACCTTGGACTATTATCAACTGTCCCTCTGTGTCCCTAATGGTGCTCTGGTGTTGGAATGGGGTGCCTGCTGGAATGATTATTGCTACCCCTCTTTGTCTGCCCGATCTACTTGAGGAACTATATAGGGTACCCCTGCTGAGTCTGGCAAGCTTGAGATGTTCCCCAGGGCTCAGGTGCATTTCCTGAAGGTATATCAAGTCCGTCCGACTCTTACGGAGGTATGTCAAGACTCGTGACCTTTTTATCGGTGAGGTGATCCCATTAATGTTTAGGGATAATAACTTAACCCGTGCGTTGGTCATTGTAACCTATAGGTGGTCCCGCTGGTCTGAAAGATTCTTCCCCTTTCTTCATTCTGGATCCCATCAGTATATGTCTGTTCAATACCTGCCATTTCTAACTGATTACAAACACACCCACATGTGGGTAGAAACATACAAACAAACTAACAGTTAACCTGAAATAGAAAAACCTGTACTTCCAACAGTGGAAACTGATACAGATTCCCTGGCATGGAACTGCCCACACCTTGAGGCTTCTTCACTTATCGTGATGCCCCCTGACACCTAAAGTGTCTATTCTGAGAATGGAATAAGAAAGGGTGGTGCGCAGATTTGAAGAGTCGAATCCAGCTACTGCATTTAGTGTACTAAACGATGAGTGGTATGTGAGTTTAAAAACCCAAAATATCTGCCTGACCCCTTATGTCCTTTTGTCCATTGGCAGGAAGACATTCTTACTCAGCGGATTAGATTGAGACAATCCAAACTCTAACTCTCCCCCACCATCAGCCTACTTCCCATTCCACTGCGTCCTGGAAAGGCTCTCCTTAATAGGCTCAGATTATGGATTGTCCCATTTAATAACTTCTCCTCCCAAAGGAACCAGCACTCAGCGTTATGTACTTAGATTGCAGGGTCGGATCTCTACCGCCCCATCCATCTTACGAGCAGGCCCCCAGCTTGCTGTATAGACAGGAACCTTTCGTTAAGTACTGAGGGGATTCCCAGGGACGCTTTTAGTATCTTAGTCCAGCCCCCCACTGATCCCCTAATGGTCACCCTCATTCAAGTCTCCGCCTCCGATTACCGCGGAGATATGGTGGCACAATTATCCAAGATTCTTTAACTTCCTTAGTCCCTATGCTTCTATACCCAATGCCTGTTCGGTCCCTTCTGTGTGAGGGCTCTTACCTACATCTGTAATGTCTGATTCCAAGCTGCAACAGGTCCTAACCCTGCCTCCTTTCCTTAGACATTCCCTAAAGAGTCAGGGGCCTACTGCGAACGCCCTCCCCTTGCCACCCTTAGCCTCCCCCCCATTCTTGTCCGATAAAGCAGGCTGTCCCAAGGAAATATATGGATGAAGCACCCACTCTTAACAACCCCAGGTCCCAGTCCCCGCTCATAAATAGAGCAAAAGGATTCCTTCCTCCAATCCAATGGACCTATTTTCAACCCGGTCCTTTAAGCTTTGGCTATAGTGGGAGGGAGCCATCCTGCCCATAGACTCCTACTACTTCAAGATCCGCTGATGTGGGCCCGCTAGTTCTGCCCCTCTGAGCATCTTCCCTGTAAGGAGCCATTCCTTTTTTTTTTATTTATAAGAGGCAGGCCTGCATCAACGCCCCTCCCCTGGTCGACCATTGCTGCCCCGATATTAGTTTGATAAATCACCCTCTGACTAAGCTCTGGATCACTGTCGGAGAGAGAAACCTCACCTATTGCCACAGGGATTCCTCTGCGAGGACAGGCAGCGTCGATCGGAAGACCGTTTCTCCTGTCAGTCGCTTCTCCCCGCCCGCCAGCGCAGAGGATGGACCCCCAACCCACCCAGAGCCCATGGCCAAACCACCTCTCGGCCAGCTAGTCGCCGCCTCCAGCAGAAGGTTGAACATCCCAAAGAGATCAAACAGCCCAGAACCCCCAGGCTCATGAAGCCAATTCGGTAAAGGCCACAAACCCACCAAGTGAGAGAGGACAGGGGATCCAAAGAAGCGCCCGCTGGGGGGAGCCGAACCAACTCCCACAATCCTCGGGACACCCCGGTCCTCTTTTCGCTCCCCTCTCCCCCCTCTGCCCAACGGCACCCACCTCATCCCCGCACCCCTTCATCGCCCGGAGAAAGGTGAGACCTTAAAGGGGGAATCGCTACACAACGCCACCGTGCATCCACCATCCAACAGCCTCCTGCACGTATGGTCATCCACGGACACAACCCAGCCTCTGTACCCCATCCCAACAGTGTCCCATGGCCTAAACTGTGAGGTCCCGAGCTCAACTTGGTGCATCACACAAGAAGGAAAACATCTTCAACTCCCCACTTCCCCTTCACGCCCAGCCCGAATTTAATTCCAGATTTAAGCCAGTTTATAGGCGGAGGCGGACCCACTCAGGCTTTGGATCCCAGGAACGGAGGTCCCCACCCAACCCACCTCAGGCCTGCAAGCGGTATGGTCCTAACTCCCCCAGGGCTGGAGCGACCGAGTTTTCCCAATGGGCATACCCCAGCAACCTTAAGAAATCTGCCATCCCGACTACCTTTCTATCCCCAGTACCCAGCCCGCAGTATAACCCCAAATCCCATTCCTAAACCTCCTGCCCACCCTCATCCCTTCCTCAAACCAAACCATAGATGCTGTGTGGAGTTTTGTGGGTGTGAGCATTCCGTCCTTCTCCCCCCGTTTCCAGTCCAAAGTCCAAAAAGATCAGGAACAGTTCACAATTATTTTGCTCAGGATATTCTCCTCAGCGAGTAGCTGCGTAGCCCGTAAGTGTACATGCGGCCCTCATCCTTCAGCTCCCCGATGTCTCGATCCACCAGAGCCCACAGGGGCTTGCTTGCTTAGCGCTGCCACAATGTTTTGAATTGCCTCAGCTCCCTGCCGCCGTCTCGCTTCACGCTGCCCATTGCTCCAGACTTTAAGGGCCAATTTGGAGGCTATAGAAGGATCAGAGTTTACCACTAGCTGCACATCAATCCCTCGTTTCCGTAACTCCTGAGTCGCAGAGGTAATATTGTCAAAAGTCAGAGGGCCATCATCAAATAGAACTGTGAGCTTCGCTGGGTATGGCGTTCTAAATCAAATCCCTTTCGACTTCAAGGCCCGCAGGAGAGGGATGTAGGCCTTGCGCCTGGCCATTATTTCTGGAGCATAATCATTTTTGAAATAAAGCCTATTTCAGGCCAACGAGACTGCTCCCGCCTTCCATGCTGTATGCAGCACAGCTTCTTTGTCCTGAAATCTAAGGAATCGCACCAGGATTGTTCTAGGACGTGCTCCCTGTGGTGGCTTCGGTCCCAAGGTACGGTGTGCTCTTTCGATTTCCAAAGTCACTGTCGGAGGGAGTGAAGCAGCTCTTTAGGTTTTGCAGAAACTCCAGCATTTCGCCTCCCTCAGCCCCTTCAGGGATCCGGAGATTCTAACATTATTTCTGCGATTTCTGCTCTCTGCGTCCTCCGCTCTGTCCCTAAGAAGCTTAATCGAGTTATGCAATTGAACTATGGCTCTCTCGGTTTCAGTTACTCGGGAATCTGTCTCTTGCACCTGGGTCTCTGATTCGTCCTGCCGCTTCTCCAGTTTTCCTATATCGGTACGCAGAGCTGCCGTAGTGGACCTGATTTCCTTGCGAAAATCCCTCAGTTCGTTCAAGACAAGGGATATTTGTCGTTGCATGATGCTAAGCGATATCTGGCCACAGTCAGTAGCATCCCGAGAGGAGCCGTTTGAGGCCTGTGAGCATTCACTCTCGGACTCATCTTCCTGCAATCTTTCGGCATCCGGCGGGTCAGCAGCTCTATTTTTCACCCGTTCGTTTTTTTTGGCATACTGTACCTCCCGCTGTACCTTTCTCGCGCTTTGGTGTTTAAATTGGAGAACTTAGGAGGTTTAATTCTGTGGATTTCGACGGAGCTCCTAGCTCAGGCCGTCAACACGAGCATGACGTCACCGGAAGTCCCCCTGCATGATCCTTTGGGTAAGGCAGCCACCCTACCCAGAGGTATCGCCTCCTTAGAGGGACCTCCTGACATAGTTAATGTCACGGGTGGGGTAGAGGGAAAGTAGGGACAGTAGGAACAGAGTAAAAATAGGGATAAGGAGTGTAACATCATGTCAACTCCCCAGGATTAGTGTTGCCTGCATCTCAGCGGAGGAATGAGTTGTCCCTGTTTCATGCTAGGAAGTTGTGTTTTAATGACCTCTCCTAGCTTAGTATGAGTTCAGGTGGGAATGAGATATCCAAGTGCTCCCAGGGGACCATGAGGTTAACCCCATCTTGTTAGTGTGAGCCCCCTCAGTTGGGCATCTGGGTTAATGGGTACTACAGGAAGGAGTGCCACCCAGAGCCCCCTAGTCCCAGATCCCCCCAGCTGCCAGGAAGGTGTCCACTCAGCTCAGACAGGCTAGTCAGCCCAATGCTGCCTGTGCGAGGGAGGGGGGCAGTGATAGGGGATTTCAGGGAGCAAGAGGGGAGGGAGGGCAGAAGTAGTCCCAAGGGGGGGACACCCCACTCTAGGGGTCCATTCCACAGGGGAGAGCCTGTTCCTGGGACAGACAAGCTTCTGGAATTTTCAACTTGCATTATTTATGTATTCCATCCCTTGACCCTCCCCCCGAAGGAGACAACCCCACATACCTGCCAAATCAATAGAGTGGAGGAGCCATATCTTCTGCATCAGGAGGCCCAGGTGAATCCACATTCTCCATGGTCCAGCAGTATATCCACTTCTTCTTTCTCCTGAGTTGGAGGGGGGGCAGTCTGAATCAAAAGAGTGGAGGAGTCAGGTCCTCCTCTGGGTTGAAATGACACCACATACCTCAAGAGCAAAGCTCAAGACATCCCTGTGATGCCATCTCAGCTCTTAGATTGAAACACAGCCTTGTGTTGTGTATGTGTAACAACACTCTTCATGGCACTTGATCTACAGTCCAGCAAAGCTTCTGGAAGGTTCAGAATTAGATTGGGGGGGGGGTGATATATTAGCAGGGTGCAAGGGAGTGATGTGCATTGCTGGACGAGGACTGGGGATCTGTGGGTTTGGGGCTTGAGATAGGAAACAAGAGAGAAGAAGTCCTAAGTTCTGGCCAACCCAGTGAGGACCACCAGGAGGGCATGGATCATGGGAGGTTTCCCCCTCAAGGGCAGTGCCCTGATGGCCTGCCAGCCTATATTAATTTCCCCTGAAGATATGTGAGAAATCTTTGTGTTGGAGAAACACAGAAACATAGAATGTGTCAGCAGAAAGGACCAGTAGGCCCATCTGGTCTGCCCTATTTTTCCTGCCTATCACTATTCCCTGGACTCTATTTGGTCACAGGTGTCTGTCTCTCCCTCCTCTCTTACCTCTATTTATTACAGGGATGTGCCTGTCCTATGCATATCTGAAGCTCCCCACTGTCTTTGCCCCATCACCTCTTCTGGCAGGCTGTTCCAGGCATCCACCACCTTTAATGTGAAGAAGCATTTGCTCACATCCCTTGCAACTAATCCAGAATGTAGCAGCTCGGGTGATTGCTGGGATCTCTCAGTTCGAGCATATCATGCTGATTCTCTGTGCTGTTCACTGGTTGCCAGTGCAATGGTGCATCAACTTTAAGGTGTGCTTGTTAACATGCAAGGCCCTGCACGGTCTGGGTCCAAGCCACCTGAAAGACCTTATGCTCCTGGCTACTTCCTTCAGTCAGAGAAGGCAGAGCTCTTCTCCATATTCAATAACCCTCTTGAAATCTTCAGGTGATAGGGCATTCGGAGTTGTGGCCCCAGTTCTGTGGAATGCTCCTCCCCGGGAGGTGAGAGGCACTCCTTCACTGGCCATTTTTAAAATGTCTTGGAAAAACTCATTTTTCCACTCTGAGTTTTGAGCTGGGTGCTGCTGTGTTACCTTGTCAACATTTTATATTTAGTGCTATTTATTGATTTTAATTCCGCTGTGCTGTATACACTGTAAGGTGCCCCAAGCCCCTGGGATAGGGTGCCGTATAAATAAAATTGCCTTGCTTTGCCTTAAATTCCGCCCCCCCCACCAAGCTTCAGAGCATGCACTCATGTTCCGGTACTTCTCCAGGGAGTACATGTTCAGCTCTTGCAGCCTGTCCTCATATGGTTTCTTATGCACCCCCCACACTATTTTAGTAGCCCTCCTTTGAAGTACTTCCACCTTGTCGATGTCCTTGCAGAAGTGCGGCCTCCAGAACTGGACATAGTACTCCCAGTGGAGTCTCACAAGTGAACGATACAGAGGCAACACCACCTCCTTTCTCCTGCTAGAAATCCCCTTCCCTATGCACTCCAGCATATGGCTTATCTTGTCTACTGCCTTGTTGCACTGCCCTGCCACCTTCAGATCATCAGATATGATCACCTGAGCTCCCTCTCTTGCTTGGTAACTATCAGTACCTCCCCCATCTTATACACAGTCCCAGGGTTTCCCACCCTAGATGCATGACTTTGCACTTTTTGGCACCAAAACCCAGCTGTCCTAGTTTCCCCAGATCCCTTTGCATTCTCTCCATGCCCTCCTGGATACTCACACTGTTGCAGATTTTTGTGTCATTGCCAAAGGGACAAACCTTACCTTCCAGTTCCTCAGGAATGTCACTTATGAAGAGGTTGAAGAGGACAGAGCCCAGTACTGATCCCTGTGGTACTCCATTGGTCACTCTCTCATCCTCTGAGTAATTGCCATTTACCACCACCCTCTGCCTCCTGTCTTTCAACCAATTAGATACCCAGCTCACCACCTTCTCTCCCACCCCCAGGCTGCTACATTTCTTTATCAGCCTCCTGTTTTGTACATTGTCAAAGGCCTTATGGAAGTCCAGATAGGCCACATCCACTGCCCTCCCCTGATCCCCCTCCCTAGTTACCCAGTCAAAGAAATCTATGAGATTTGTTTGATGTGACCTCCCCCTGTTACATCATGCCGCCAGTTGTCCTGCATCCCATTTGTCTCCAGATACTACATCAGTCTCTCCTTCAGCAGGTAGTCCATTAATCTTAACCCTTAGGCTGCTGACAGAATTCAAACATATATGTAACCCCCCTGTCGGGGCTTATTTGTGAGCCCCTGAAAAGGCTTGTTTTCCCTGGGGTTTCGTCCACCCCCCCATTCTTTTTTGGGTTCCTGGCTGCTTGCTCCTGTGTTCTGTCCTCCCCTGCCAGCCACCATGTGTTTTTTCAGAGAGATCGGAGCCGGAGGAGCAAGTTTGCTGAGCCGCCGGTTTTGGTTTTTCAGCACTGTGGTGCTGGCAAGCTCTACGCATGCGCAGTAATGCAATTTCATTTCGGCCATTTGCAGATGGTTAGGGTTGTCTCCCCAGTGATCCCGGTCCCAAGGGAAGGCAAGAGAGGGACCAGAGACCTTGGGGCAACTGGAGAGGCAGCGGGAGAGGAGAGATAGCCAGTTTTGGATGCGCTGATCACGCAGCAAAATCCGGGAGCCACCTCATTAATATTCATGAGGCAGCACCCCTTTGACGAGTCCTGGGAGCCTGTCTAGCAGTAGGGAGACAGTGTTTGGCGCTAGCAACAGAGGGAAAAGGGAAATGATTAAATAAACAAAGCACTGGTGTGAAAGGAAATGGAGAAGGCTGTCAGTGGGGAAAATAAATAAATAAAGTGTATTCATGGCTTTCAGCCAAGGAACAGAGTTGGGACACTGTTGGGCTGCAAATGGGATAATGTGTAGCTGCCTTGGGGCTATGATAAATGGCAGTAGTGACAGCCAGAGGGTTCAAGAGATTTATTAAAAAATGCAGTCACTTTGAAGGGCACGGGGTGGCTACAACTGTGTGGGGAAATATTTATATAAAAGTGCAGGGTTTGGCTGCAGGGACACTTAACACCTGGGACTCTGTGTGACCTGCAGGGACACTGTTGATCCAGCCGCCATGTTTAGCAGCCATGTGACACCAACCAGCCAACCACCAAGCCATGATTCTTGCAAGGACTCTGGGACTGAATGAATAGACTTTTGGGGGAAAATACCAGGGAAAGTTTGGGCACCTTTTTCTGCACCAATGAGGCACTGAGGGAGCCTCATACATATTAATTTTTCTGAAGGACTGTGGATCCAGCCAATGGGGAGCTGCCAAGAAGCTCCCAAACTGAGAGAACTGTTGGACTTTGAGTCAGTTCGGTGGGAGTCCCTCAAGAAGGAGGGGGGGCTCTTGCCCCTGGAGAGAATGGGGCTGCAGGTCAGGTCTGCCTGGGGGCTGCCAGCAATTTGTCCCCCAGGGCAGGGAGTGCCTGCCCCATCAGGAAAAGAGAGAAGGGAAAGCTGGAGAGAGAAAAGAGATTAAAGAAGCAGCTTGGCAGATAGAAAAGGAAAGCTGCAGGATGCTGAATGTTCTGTGTTGTTCTGAAATAACACCACAGCAGTGAGATAAAGAGGAAGAGAGAAAAGGTTGTGTCCTGAACCTGGTAAAAGGACAAAGATTGTGTCTTGATCCTGGAAAAAGACAAAGGTTGCGTCCTGAGCCTGGAAAAAGGATGAAGGTTGCGTCTCCGCCTGGGAAAAGACAGAATACAGAGGAATGTTGAGGAACAAGAGAATGTAAATGTGCTGCGAGAAAAAAAAAGGAAGTGTGGTCCTCTTCAACTCGGAGAATTGCTATGTACCTGCACGATGAGAAAACGTACTTTGAGTGCAGGAAATATGTGTGTGTGAACCAGAGTGAGAATGTGACTGTGTTGAAGATGAGAGACTGTGAAAGCAGAAGGATGGACAGGTGCTTTTCGGGGTCGGGTACCTGTTGTCTGCTCTTGAGATACAGCAAGGAAAAGAGAGAAACAGTTTTCTGTGGCTACACACCATGGCAGGAAAGGGAAAGAAAGAGAAGCAGAAGAAAATGTGCTGAATGCTTCGGCTGATATCCAGGGCAAGGTGGGAAACTAGCTAACCCCTATCAAGTGGGGTCTGCTGCTGCAGAGGATCATGGGTCTTGTACTCAAATGCTAGGGCACTGTGATCAGAGGGAGCTGGGCCATGGGACCGCTCCTGGGTCTGGGTCCTCTGTAGTTGGCAGGCCTTGTGCACACGCTCTGCAACAGGCCTGTAATGGGCTGAAGGGGACAAGCTGCAAGATCTGCAAGCAAGAAGAGGAAGAGAAAGAGAAAGCTGCAGCCTCTGTGCCCCTTGTTTCAAGAATCAGAGCCCAGTTCTGCCTGTGTTGCCGTCCATCCCCAGGACTTCAGCGAACTGTGCCATCTAAGGACTGATTCTGCAGAACCATGAGTAAATCGCAGGAATTGCCCTGCACGTGGGGACTGTAAATAGTTAAAGTACACACACACACACTAGGGCTGGAGGTAGAGCAATGGGGAAAGCATATAAAAAGTTAAATTCTTCAAGCACGCCAACACCGGCTACCAGCTGCACCTCAGCCTGCTACTTAAATCTGGGTACCCAGTAAATGGACTTTGAGGTTTGAAATGGACTGGGACCTGCGGGTCTGGATTTGGGCACTTCTGCAGCAGTTATCTAGTATAGCTAGATCTGGTGGCTGCAAATGATTGCAATATGGAACTGAACCAAAGGGGAATGTGATTACCGGGAAATGCAAATATTAAAAATGCTTGAACTCTGTTCCTCTTACCCCATCCTAAACCCTCCCCCCTGTAAATAAACTGAAATGTCATTGTTTTGCAGCAGAGATGAATCCAGAGCCTAATTTTAGTGAATATGTCACTGGATGAAATGGAAAAGGTAAATGTTATAACTGAATGTGGGGAGGTTCGAATCTGGTAAGTCCATGTCTGGGGTAACTGTAGGGGAGGTGGGTTGGTATGACATCCCAGGGAGTTGTACTGTAAGTAATCAGACCCACTAACATGTACTCTGGGTTGAGATACCACCATTTTGTTTTTATCTTTTGGGAAAGGACCCCCGTAGGACAGCTTTGGGAACCCAGGCCCATTAACCATGGTCAGGCCTGCACAGCAGGGTTAGTGGCCCTCTCCAGGACAGCGCCGGAGAGGTGCTACATATCGGAATTCTGGACTGATATATCAGTCCACAGCACAGCAATGGTTACATTTGAGATTAAGTGTGCTTCAACTCCAGAGAAGATGACTGAAGGAGGAAGGACAGAGTGATGAACTTCAGAAGGCCCTGTGAAGAGGTGCAGCTGTAAGGTAGGAGAAATCCATTGCCCAAACCAATGAGATTTAACATGGGTTGTGTTGTGTTGGTGTATGTTTAGGAACTGGTTGAATAGGAATTAGTCTCAATAGCCTCTATTGCTATAAATCACTCCTCACATAAATAAAATGTGCAGCACTGCAAAGCCCTTCAAGGCGGGAGACAGGAACAGACAGGGCCCTTGAGAGGGTGGGGGAGCAGGGGATAATTCCCAGTGCCCAGTGCCAAGAGGGGCCCAGGCCACACAGCATACTCTATGAAGGAAAGGAGTTGCGAGCTGGTAGGGGCCCCAGAGAACTTTCCTGTCAAGGGGCTTGAGGACAGAACATTCTTGTGACTGAAGATGTTGCACCCACAAGCTTCAGTGTGTGAATCTGGCTCTCTAGGCCATAAGCCCTGCAGGGATGTCATGTCACAGAGATGCTGTACATCTCCACAACTGGAATTCCCAGTACAGAATCAGACAGATAGTCTGGAAGTCACTGGTTGAGTGACATGTTGAAAAGTGTGTGAACTGTGGACACCAATGGGATAGGGTTATCATATATTTGACTCTACAGGTCTCACTTTCCCCAGGAGACCCCTCCATAATAAGTGTGTAAATGAGAGAGTAGAACTGTATAGTCATCCTCACAAATTGTAGACAAGGTAGTAGAGCTTTTATATGCACCCTCATGTAGTGTAGAACTTGCATATCCAGATAGAGAACGATGAGATCATGCTTTGGGTCTCTGGACCTAGCTGTCACTATGAAATGAACCTCAACAGTTTAAGTAAATTTGAATGTGTGCTGCACCACTATCATCAGTTTCACTTAAAGTCCAAACAGTAGATGCCATGACCCGCAATACAGGGCTGGTGCTCAAAACAAAAAAGGATGGCCAGCCCTAAAACAATGACGCTCCAAGCCAAAAAGCAGTGGTGGTTGCACAAACGGAGTTAGACACACAATGTGGTCAGGCATTTCACAATTTATTATCAGGCTCTGCAAAAAGTAAACAAACACCAACACCAAGGTTAACAGAAAACACTGCTTCTCCAGCAACAGACCCAGTGCTTTGACTCTCACTCGAGTCTTCTCCAGGGGTGGTCAATGTCATTTATTTGGGTCTCAAGATGTCAATGTTCTTTCCCACAATTTAAAACCAGGATCTGGGAAATAAATACAAATGTTCACTGTAAGGGATGCCTCCTGTAAAGCACAACCCCTAAACACAGAGGATCACATGGTATCATGCAAGGATTAACAATGCTGCCTGCTCAACTGTTGGTGCTCTCATCAGGGAAGCCAGGGACCAATTAGTCACAGGTGAAGAGGTTACATATGGTTTACCCATACACAATTTTATATAATACTGTATATACTTATATTCTCCCCTCCTTGCTGAGTGCTCTCTCCATTAAATCACCCTCCATCCTGCCACACAAAGATATGTCATATTTTTATATTGAAGTTTCCAACATCCAACAGACACCCAGCTGATAAATGCCCACCTATTCACTACTGTACTATGACAAAAATGCAAAAAGTTCTTTTTTTTTTACTTGGAATGTCGCCTCCAGCACCATTGGTAAAGTTGTGCTGGTTCCATATTTTGCAATGTGAATTGTTGGCCTAAAGTACGGTGCTGGCAGTACACGTAAAAAAAAATATCGAACTAGCGAGACTTTACCATTGGTGACAGATGTAACTGTTACCAGGCAGAAATGTGAAGTTTTAGTAATTTAAGTCATGATACAAAATAAATGGGTATGTATCTATTAGCTGGGTGCCGATAAGTTTGGAGAACTTCAATATAAAATGAGGAGACATGTTTGTGTGATGGGTAGATGGGTTGCTGAGCAAGGAGACGCACAACTTCAAGAAATGTTGTATAGCTAGCATCTATGTTCCTGTGTGATGACGGAGTTGTTGTGGTACCAGCTGTTGTACCACAGTCACTATATCACTACTTGGGTACAACACTATTTGGAACTGTATAGAGACCCATACAAAACAACCATCAACCATACAGTATACTATATACCATTTCAATTCTAGATAGGGTAGTTTGGAGTACATTACACGGTCAAGCGTTGGTAGGAAACTTGCTTAGTAATCATGAAACATGGGCTTTGCCTTGGGGTGAGAACACAATTTAGGAAGTGTTGTTTCACTCAGGAGGAGGTGGTATAAATGGAAGGTACATTGTATAGGCTAATCAAATCAAATTCAGCTGTGTGTCAGCTCCCACAGGTTGGCTCCTATGGGCTGTCCTCCCCTGCTAGCTGGGACATATTGATTTAAGTGCAAACTGGTTGGGTTCATACAGTGAAATTGCATAGTAACATATAAATGTAGAGTCGGAAGGGACTATAAGTCCATCAAGCCTGCCCCCCACTTCGTAAGCAGGAACTAACAAGTATGCTGCTTGTATGTACTCATTTGTAGGGATTTCCCAGCCTGGTGCCCAGGGTACCTGCAGTTCCATTGGTAAGTAAAAATTTCTCCAAGCTTACAAGACCTGCACTGTCTTCATGCCCACCATCTCCACTGGTAAGCTCTTTCATTAATTACCAACCCTTTGGGACAAGAACTGCCTCCTAATTTTACCCCCAAATTTACCACCTTTGTGCCTCAAGGCGCATCCTGCTGGAGCACACCAGATCAAATATTGCTGTCTGTTGAACCTTGTTGATACCCTTTATTTTCATTTTTATTTGTTTTACCAGGAAAAGCTCCCCTGAGCAAACCTCATTTGCAAGGAGGTCCTGGTTAAGATAGTACAGTACAGAAAAATCACAGCGATTTCAAAGACACAAAATAAGGAATAGAACGAAATTTACGGACAGTGTATAGTCTGATAAATCAAATAAAGATATATAGCATTAAAAACAAAAAAAAGCATACAGTAATATTAAACATGATATAATAAGATAGCAAGGTTGCACTTCAGTATGAGAAAGACCGAGACCATGCCCTACTCCCCCCACACCTCCACCACTACCTCCATTTTTCTAAGGTGAACATATTAAGGGTCTCCAGTGTCTCCCCATGCTTTTATTGTCTACACCCCCTATCATTTTGTTGGCTCTACATTGCACTGTCTCAACTGCCTCAATATTCTTTTCACACTGAGAACCCCAGAAATGCACACAGTATTCCAAGGGGGACTTGAACAGGCCCTTGTAAAGTAGTGGCATTACTTCCACCGCTCTGCCGATCATCCCCGTTCTGATGCATCCTGACATTCCTCCAGCCTTGACAGTAGCTGTTCACTGCTTGTTATGCTGTTGTCCCTTGTCTGTTATGATCCCAAGGTCCTTCACCTCATTCAGTGCAGCAAAAGTATCTACACACAATGTGTAGTCCTATCTCTGCTTCTCCACCCCAACATTATTGAGATAGTGATGGTGCTCTATCTGAGTAGATAACTGGAGGAACATGAGCTCTATGAGCCTTTTAAGTCTGGTTTCCAATCTTGTCACAGTATAGACAGCCCTAGTATGGGTTATCAATGATCTGTTCCTAAGGATCAGGGAGAGCTATCAGATATGGTTTTTCTTGATCTGTCATCGTCATTTGATATTGTGTACTGTTAGGAACTGGTTGAGCATCTGAGGAGGTTTAGTTGATTGGCCAGTAGCTTGATTAAATGGTTCAGTCTTCCTGGTAGATCCTCAACAGACTGTGGTTCAGGGAATTTTCATTCTGCCCCATTCACAGTCATGTGCAGCATCCCTCAGGGTGCTGTCCAGTTCCCTTTGTAATTTGCGGTTTGCATGTTGGGTCATGTGATCTGGAGTCTTGAGTTTTCACTGCTATGCAGATTGCACTTAGCCTTACCTTTGTTTAGACCCAAGCAGGGTGATCTGATGTCTGTGACTGAGAACGTTATCTCGGAAATAAGAAACTGGATGGCTACTATCTGATTGAGACTCAACCCCAGTAAAACTGATTTGTTTCTGTTGGGCACAGATAACCTGCTATCCCCTAGGGACTACCTCTGGTCTCTCATCATCAACTGGTTTCAATAAGAGGTGAGAAGGGAGGTTTATTTATTTATTTATTTGAATCTAGGATTACAAAATACCTTTGAGCCATGGCTCTTTTACAAAGGTTCCACGTCAGTAGTACAGACAATTGGCACCAAGCTGGTTACATGGTTACAGATTAGTTGCACAGTACAGGATAACAGATAGTAACTTAGGCTGACAATACAAAATAAAGGTGAGGCATGACATACAGACACTATGAGGAAGAAGTCAGGAGGGGGAAGTGCTGAGGAAGGGGATGGCATGTGCGGGAGGCAACAGAATGAGGCAGCTGAAGGGCTTTGTCAGGACAGACATGGGGTAAGTGCATTGGAAGTGGCTGTGAATAGGTAAGTGCAAGTAGAGAGAACAGAACAGACACCAGGGGTGGTCAGAGGCAGTGCAGGGCCATTGATTGTTAGGTGGTACAACCACAGGTGTTGGTGCCTATAAGGGAGAGGCGGAGCTTAGTTTTGAAGACACCAAGTGATGCTGCGGAGGAGATGACTCCGGAGAGACTGTTAAACCAACTTGGAGCCCTGTAAGAAAATGGCCTTTGGCCTTGGGATGTGCAGCAGTGGGGAATTTGCAGAATTTGTGGCTTAGTGCTTCTGGTGTTGACGGTGTTGATTTTGGGTTTAAGAAGGGTGCTGACTCCAGGCGGTGCCTTACCCAGTAGGATTTTCTTAGCTGTGATGCAGGTTTGGTATTTGATTCGGTTGTTAAGTTGCAGCCACTCTGTTTTGGAGTAGAGGTTACAGGTGTGGGTGAGACAGTGGGAACCAGTAACGAGTTGGCAGGCTTGATTGAGGGAAGTTGAGACTTGTTTGAGAGAGGAAGTTGTGACAGATCCATAGATAATGAGGCCGTAGTCAATGATGCTGATGATGGAGCTCTGGACGGCGACAGACAAAGCTTCAGGGGTTAGATGTTTTCTATGTTGGAACAGTAGGCCCAGCCTGGTGTTGGCTACCTTTGCCCACATTATTGATGTGAGGAACATAGGAGAGATTCGAGTCAAGGGTGAGGCCAAGGTATTTAAAGGTATGGACTTGTTCAAGGGTGATTCCTTGCTTAGTTTTAATGGAGAGTTGACATTATTTGAATTTGTTGTGGGTGCTGCAGAAAATCATGGTCTTTGTTTTTTTCTGGTTAAGGATCAGTTTGTGTTTAGAGAACCAATTTTCGACTGCTGAGAAGGCCCGCTGGAGGTTTCCTTGAAGATGTACTGGATCATGGTGGGAGGCCAAGGTGACAGCATCATCCGCATAAAGCAGAAGTTGTTCAGGACAGGACTCTGGTAGTGAGTTCAAGAAGAGGTTGAAAAGAAGGCGGCCCAGGATTGAGCCCTGCGGGACACCGGACCAGACTGGTCTTGGGTCTGACAGTGTGTCTGCAATTTTCATCCTTTGGTACCGGTTATCTAAGTAGCTTTTGAACCAATCCACTGAGCTGGGTGAGAGCCCTGCAAGCCGAAGCTGGGCAAGTAGTAGATGATGGTTGACGGTATCAAAAACTTTAGTTAAGTCATTGAAGGTGGACCCAGTTAGTTGACTGTTATCCAATGAGTGATGGATTGCACCAGTAAATTCGAATAAGGCTGTGGAGGTGCTATGACCTTTTCTAAAGCCATGCTGCTCCTTGCACAGGATGCTGTGCTTGTCTAGGTAGTCAGTGAGCTGGTCTGACACAATCCTTTCCAGGGCCTTGGAGAGTGGAGGTAGGATGGAAATTGGACGGTAGTTCTCATGTGCTGTTTTGTCACCACTTTTATGAATTGGGGTTACCGAGGTGGATTTCCATATGTCTGGAAACTGGCTGAGGTTGAGGGAGAGGTTGAAGATCCTGGTCAATGGCCAGAGAACTTCATCAAGGGTGAGCAATAGTAGTTTGAGGTTGAGGGAGTCGCTGCTTGCTCTGGAGTTGCTGATGGCTTTGGTAATATAGCTGCGGACCTGATGCATTTTTACTGCTTTAAAGTGGAAGGGAGGGTGGCTGATGGGGGCTGTGGAGGCAGTGGGATCCTACTCATTGAAAAAACCTTTGGGGAGTACAGAACTGAGGTCTGTGAAAGCGACATTGAAAGTATCAGCAATGAGTTTCTTGTCGAGTATAGTTACACCATTTATGCAGAGTACTGATGGGGGTGATTTAGACTGCTTCCCAGTGACTTATTTTATGTTATTCCAGAAGTCCCTTCCATTGCCCCATGTGTTAGTGAGGGTGTTATTGTAATAGGTGGTCTTCGTTTCCCGGATTTGTTTGGTGCAGTCGTTTCATGCGTGTTTGTAGTTAGTGATACCAGTTTGTCTCCCAGTGCTTCTGGCAACCTCCCAGAGGTGGTTCCGAGCTTTTAGCTGCCTAAGGAGGTCACCGGTGAGCCAGGGGTTGCAAGGCTTTTAACTTTACACTTTTTGAGGGGTGCATATAGGTTGCAGGCTTGATTAAAGATTCTGATGAAGTGATCAAGTGCGGTGTTCACATTAGTTGCTGAGAGGATTGGGGACCAATCCTGTTGGCGAAGGAAGGTCTTAAGATGGGGTAGCTTGCCTCTAGGTAGGACTCTGCTTGTAATAGTTTTAGGGGGGGCTTGATGAATTTGTTGGACCAGAAGCAATTGACAGGGGAGTGGTCACTAAGTGTGTCAGGGAGGACAGTGGTGTTAGTGATCCTGGCGGGGTGGCTGGTTAGGATCCAATCTAGTAGGGTGCTGGTACCTGTTTTATAATTTGTCCTGGTTGAGGAGCTAACCATCTGGGTAAGGTTTGTCGCCGCTATGGAGTCCCTATATGTCCCGTTATCTGCAGCAGGCCAGTTAATATTAAAGTCGCTGAGGAGGATGGTTTCAGAGTCAGGTGAGAGGGATTTGGTAAAGTCCAGGACTGCGTTAAGCCCATTTCCTTGCTGCTTTGGTGGAATGTAGATTGTGACAACTGTGATTGCTTTGTTGTGAGCACCAAGGAGGATCTTGATAGGAAGAATCTGCGTTATGGTGCTTTGGGGGGTGTAGTTGATGTAGTGCCCCCGGATAGTGTCCTTGAGGTACAGGGCGCAGCCACCACCTCTTTTAGTTGTATGATCAAGCCGGAAAACATTTGCAATCTAGATGTCATTTTGGATGGTGAGTTGACCCTTTCTTCCCAAGTGGCAGCCATCATTCAAAGTACAAGATAGCAAGGTTACATTCCTACTTCAACCATGGTGCTCTGCACACTCTAGTGCAAGCTTTGTTCACCTCGCAAATCTGCTATTGTAACATGCTCTATTATGATCTTCCAGCTACTCAGCTTTGCCAGCATCAGCTGGTTCAGAACACAGCAGCCAGATTACTGACTGGTATATCAAAATTTGAGTATACAATGCCAACTTTGTTTGATTTGCACCAGCTGTGAAAGAATTGGTGAGCTGAGTTTAAAATGTTATTGCTGTTTTATAAGACCATAAATGGTCTTTACTGCACTTACCAGAAATCCCTGTACTCACCAGATAGGCTACACCTCAGCGGGGGCGGGGGGACCAGGGTACCAGGATAGGTGAGTACTTCAGGGACAACCTAAATTTAAACTGAGGTGGGGGTGGCCACGTGGGGGCAAGAAACCCTAGGTTCACAACAGGAGAAGGCAGAAAGGACTTCCTCCAAGCAGAAGACACAGTAATCAAAGGGGTGATGAGGGAGAAAAGGGGCATGGAGAACACAGTGGGAGACTGGTAGGAGGGAAGGGTATAAAATGGGTAAAGCGAAGGAGGAAGCCAATGGGGCAGCCAGAGGAAGGGGGCACTGGGAAAGGAGAAGGGGGGAAGAAACATAGGATGTGGAGAGTGATATTCATGAATGCCAGGAGCATACCTCTCAAATGCTATGAATTTTGCATAGCGCTATGATTTTTACACTCAAATTTACCTTTGCTCTGAAAAGGTTTACTAATGTTTTTAACAATTGTAGAGCTATTTCTGGATGCACAAACTATTATATCATTGAACTAACTTGATAGAAACATTCCCTGACACCATATGTATGGGGCCCACTATTTAAAGACATGTTATTCTTGAAAATAAGAAAGTACTCCACATTCTGGCTATTTGCTCTGATTTTTGAAGGCCAGTGCTATGAATTTTAATGCAGAGAGTTTGAGAGGTATAGCCAGGAGTCTGGAGGACAAAATGGATGTCCTCCAGGCCATGATGACCGAGAGCCAAGCAGATTTGGCAGTGGTCACTGATACCTCAACAACCCCAACCACAGCTGGTGTCTGTCTGTTTGAGGATACACCCACTATAGGAAGGACAGAACAAAGGGAAGGGGAGAGGGATGGCAGTCTATGTTACGGAGGGGATTAAGGTCACAGGGGAAGATATGAAGGAGAGTACAGAGCTTCTTTAGTTACAGCTGCAGTCGGGGGTAGGAAAGAAAATAAGGGTGGGGGTAGTGTACAGGCCACCAAGTCAAGACCAAACCACAGACAGAGTGCTGCAGACAAGATAAGGAAGGCTGCAGAGGTGGGGGAAGTGATAATAGTGGAGGACTTCTATCTGCCAGATGTGGAATGGAGCATCACAGGCCAGCAGCAGCAGCAGGAGCCAAGCAATCCTAGATGCATTCAGGATAGATTGTTGAGTCATGGGATGATGGAGCCGATAAAGTTGGAAAAAAGATGTGGCCCAAGAATGTAGCCCTGGAGGACCCCTCAGTTATTAGGAAGAATAATAGAGGAGACATCACTAAATTTGATGAATTGACGCCTGTCTAGCAAATAGCTAGAGAAGCAGGCAAAGGCAGAGGCACAGGTGGAGAGGCCAACTTTAGTTAGTCTAGAACAGAGGAGGAGGAGGGTGTGGTCCACTAAGACTTCAGATAAGTCAGTGAAGATTGCACCAGTGAGAGAGCCTTTGTCCATAGCAGTCTTGATGTCATTAGTAAGTTGGACTAAGGCGGTGATGATGCACTCTTTGCGAAAACCATGCTAACAGAAGGTTATATGTAATGACACTGGGGACAGTATCAAAGACAAGGTAAAGTCAGCACTCAGATAGCCAACCCCATCTGTTCCCACTGTCATAGACGGAATCTGAGTGCGTTGGTTATCTGGGTGCCAATTCTGTGACAAACATATGAAAAGATAGCTTAGCCAAATGGATGGAAAACAAGTGTGACAGATAAGTGAGAGGCAGATAAGCAAGTGTAGATGATAACAAGCTCTGTGGGAGGGTGGACATTAAAGAGGGCATAAGGGACTTGAGGGAGGACCTGGCAAGGTTGGAGAAGTGGTCTAGAATCTGGCAACTGGGTTTCAATGCTAAAAAGTGCAAGGTAATGCACATAGGGAGCAAGAACCCCAGTGCTGAATATAGGCTTGGGGGGGGGTAAATGTCAAATTCTCGAAAAGAAGAAGGGCCAAGGGATAGCAATCACATGCAAGATGAAGCCATTAAAGCAGTGCAAAAGACTGTGGGGCAGGCAAACAGGATGCTGGGTTTCATATCAAGGGGGTTCACCAGAAGGAGGTCCCCCCCCTTCAGGTCCATGGGGAGACCACATGTGGTGTACTGTGTGCTGTAATGGAGCCCCTACCTCAAGAAGGACACACATCAGATGGAGGATGTGCAGAGAAGGACCACCAAGATGATTCGGGGCAACAGGATATCCCATATGAACAGAGGCTTATGACTCTGAACATATATTTGCTAGAAGAGAAGAGAGAGAGAGAGAGAGAGAGAGAGGAGAGGCAGAGGATATGACTGAAACCTTCAAATACCTTGAAGGCATTAACAGCTGGAAGAAGTCAAGCCACAACAAAGGCATTAGAACTGATTAAGAACTCTTAAAGGAGATAAGAAATGATTTTGACACAATTAACTGCCCTTCCATCTTCCTTTCCATGCTAGTTATGTATTCTGATATAAGTTGACCAACTTTTGATAAGTAGTCTAGCTTTGGGGTGCCCTCGGATATACATAGAGTTCCACTCTTTTCACCAGCTACTGCTATTTCTTTTCAGATTTCTAAGACATTCTATGACATCAATGACACCATTCCATGCTATGCATCTGAATGGCCTGGAATGGTGTTATTGATGTCATAGAATGTTCAGGCATTATAAAAATAGACAGCAGCAACTGCTGAAGAGAGAAGGATTCAAGGTAGTTATAAAGGCATTAAAAATAGATTAATTAACAAACAAAGTCAAAAACGTATCAGAATATTGGATGAATACTAAAAGGACAGCAGGATGTCCCCTAGAGGTGTAAAAAACAGTTTCCTATCACCTTTAAACACAATGTCATGGCATGCAATCCTATATGGCATCATCTTGTTTTAATCTGTATGGTACCATCATTATATGCAACAGTAAAGCTGAGTTTAACCAAAAAAGGCATTAACAAGGTTAACATGGGAAATCTTTTTTGCAGGAGTGAAAACAAAAATACAGGAAGACACGGCTACAAACTAGCGGGAGATGAAAGTAGAAATGAGGTTAAGTTTTACTTCGCCGGCGAAGTTGCTGCGAAGTGGCCAAAATTCTCATTTGTGGAGTTTCGCAAATTATTCCAGACCCTCAGCAACTTTGACTTCGCTTAAAATTGTGAAGTTTTCACCCCCAAATGGTGGAATTTCACCTGCGAAGTGCAAAGTTCCACTGTTGATGGGCAAATTCCACACTTCGAGGCAGAACTTCACTCTTCGTGGATCAATTTTTGCTCCACGAATTGCGCTAACTTCACGGATTAATTCGCAGAGTAAATTTTGCCCGCTTTGTCCATCTCTAGGTGAACGTACAGGAAGGAGGCCAGAAGGTATTTCTTCACTGATAAGGTGGTGACAGAATGGAACACACTACCGAACAAAATAGTAAATCACAGTGGAGCAACATGTAGTAAACGCGCATAGACTCTGCAACAAGTAGACTCGATAGATCTTCAGGCCTTCTGCTGTTACTTTGTATGTTCATTTGTACTGCACGCATTTGGGTTCTTCTTGCAACCCACTAAGGAGACATTGGTGGTGACAGAGTTCTTCATTCGGTCACCCATGGACTCCTGGTGGTCTCTCCTGCTGCAGATGGAGCATTTGCCACTGCCATCCCTAGGCTTTGAAACATTGTTCCCAGATCTATTTGCACTGTCCCCCTCAGAAGAAGTTTTTAAATCAAACCTGAAGACCTGGCTTTTTAATAGTGCATTTTCAGGTGGCTGACTTATTAGCTTGAGCAGGCAGTATATTTTATTAATGTTCTTTAAATGGTTTGAATATTTTAAATATTGTATGATCTTTGGTTTGGTATTATATGTAAAGTGCTATGGGCTTGGGAAAGACACTATATAAATGGTTTCCCCGAATGCTTTTTTATTAGTTTTCTCACATAGTTAGATAATAGGTTAGTAAGTACAATATTACAAAAAATTTCCAAGAAACGAGCATTATTTGTTACATACTGTGTAATCATTTGAACATTTTATACAGTAGCCACAGTTTTAAATACCTGTTGTACAAAACACAAAAATGAGATTCTGTCTCTCGAAGCATAGTACCTTGTGTATTTGGGTACAATAAATCTAAGATTCTAGTCCAAGCAGTCACCCAGCTTTTTCAGCTCCTTCTGCAGTTTACCCTCATCATCCCGGCCAGCTTAGTGTCACCAGTGAACTAAACTGTGTTATTTATCTGCATATGTGTAAAATATGCACTGTTGATTACATGTAATATATGTTTTGGATCTTGTCTGTATTGTTGAAACAATTTATGTTCTGATACCTTATGTTTGTCGTGTTTATCATAAATGTGTGAAACATGTAAACTGTAATCAAGGGACCTCTTTAAAATTAGTTTTGTGCTCAACAATGTTTTTATCCCTGTTCATATTTTATGAATACAAATGTTTACTTACTTTTTATTTACTTACTAAAGCAGCCTGCTGGACACTCCAGCTTCTGGATCATTAATGAAAATATTGAAAAGCTGCGGCCCCAGCACCGATACCTGAGGGACGCTGCTGACCCTACTCAGAGTGGTGCCCATAAACCCACATCACAGCATAACATTTACTTATTTATTTTGTTTACTGAGTAAGCTCAAGGGCATCAGGACTCCTTTCCAGGAGAGACCTATACACAAGCCTAAAACCCCAGAACATCACGGGACACAATTACTGTAGAAATGGGAGGATGAATGTGATGCACCACTAGTCTTACCCACAAATGTTTATGTACCTACTGTATATGGCATTGTACCTGTACCTGTACCTGTGTTTTCTTCCCTAGCACCTCAGACCCTTTTTAGAGGGATTGTCCCTGGCTTGTAGTTGACTGCTATTTGTGGGCTATATCTTGAGAACCACTTCTGTTTGTCAAGAAACTTTCCAGACATTTGGTTTACGCATTCTTCATCATGTCACATAATTAGCCATGTTGAGTCAATTATTCATCAGTTCTGGCTTGTGATTGGCTGCTACATTTTTTTGGAGTAGAACTTTTTCTTGCTGACCTCAGGCAGTTTTCCATTCCTTCTCCAGATGACAACTTCCAAGCCCTGACACCACAGGTCTCTGTAGGACCTCTCCAAGTGGTGAGGGACACTGGTGTATTGGCCATCATTCTTTTTTTTTTTTAAACTTGCAAACTTTATTGAAATTGATGGCCAGGGGAAAACCACCATAGAATAACAGTCAGTATCCTCATATAAGGAAGAATAAAGGAAACAAACATGAGAAGAAGAAATCCATATGAAATAAGTAATACCAAAACATAACCCGTCCTTGTATTTGTTTTACAGATCCAAGCAAGGAACAGTCCAGTTCCAGTGTTGGTGGCTTATAAACACAAGAAGGCCTTTGATCCAAACCACACCGTCCATAGCTGAACTCCTGATATACAGATCTATCCAAGTATTAAGTTATCTTGTTAAAAATAACAAGACTGTTGATGACTGTTTATACTATTGTCTTTTTTTGTTTGTTTTTATAAAATAAAATATCAAGTCACTAATGAACACATGGTGTGGTTGGTTTCTGTCATCAGATAACTATGATCTCAAGTCCATCTACAAAGGAAAATGGTAACAATAAAAACAATAGTAAACTATAATCAAACCGCTGCTCTGTGCATGTTTTCTGCTTAAAAAACAGGAGAGTGAAAAAGACGATTGCTGCCGCACACCCAATTAGAGAGAGAAAGGGGCAAAGATCCACCATAGGAAAGGTATCCAAACAAGAGGGGAGTTCCCCCTACTAACTGTTAGATTAATTGCTGTTCTAGGACTGAGATACCGTCTGTGTCTTCCCTGAAATGAAAATATGGAAGCCAACGGGTATTATATAGTTCCGTTTGTAGACGCAGCCGGGCTGTAACAGCCTCCATGGCTTGGATTTGGTGTATATTTTGAAACCACTGTACTTTAGAACTTTTATTTGTGGGGAGCCAGTTTTGAATAATCACTTTCAGGGCAGCTGCAATAAAAACATAAAACAGGATATTTTTCTGCAGCTGAGGAAACCCGCTCTGGCACCAGCCCCAATACCAAGTGTTCAAAGTCCAAATGGGAGCCTATATGAAACACCTCCTCTCTAACTTTTTTAACCTCAGCCCAGAAATGGGTCAGGGCAGTACAGGCCGAAAAAATGTGGACATGAGTGTGACGCTTGGCCAGCTGGTTATGATTGGTTGTTCTATGATATTTTTAATATAGAATGTGATATGTGAGTGTCTCACATGAGATATTCAAACAACATGAAGTCTTGCTGTATTCTGACAATTGCAGTGATTCCCAACCTTTGAACTGCCCCGGAGAACTAAGGGTTAACTTTCCATGCAGGGCATGGAACGCTGAGCTCGAGCTCGGTTGAAGTCTCGGTCTGCAGTGATTTGAAATCAAACCGTCAGATTCTTTACTCCTCCTCACTGAACGGTTGCTTCGGAGATTTCTCCTTCAGCTCGGTTCGAAGTTGGTTAAAGTTTTCAGTTTTTCATCAGTTTAAACCGAAAAAGTTTCTGCATAGTCGGTTCAGTCTCTGTCTGTGGTGCCGTGAGTACTAGATAGGAATTGTTCTTTCAAACGACATGGAGTCTTGCTGTATTCTGACTATTGCAGTTATATCCTGCCTTTCAACTGCGCCAGAGAACAAAGAGTTAAACTTTCCATGGCCAGCATGGAATGTTCACTGTGAGCTCGGTTGAAGCCCCTGTCTTCTGTTGTTTAAACTCCAACCATCAGATTCTTTACTCCACCTCACTGAACAGTCGCTCCAGAGATTTCTCCTTTGCTCAGTTCAAAAAAGTCAGTTAAAGTGTCATTTTTGGCTCGGTTTCTACCGAATTTCTGCTACCGAATCTGTCGGTTTAAGTCTCTGTCTGTGGTACCATGAGTACTGGATAGGTTTTGCATTTAGTTTCTGTGTGGAACTTGTAAATATTGGATCGGTTTGGCTGAACCGATCAGTTTAGGTAAAAAAGTTTGTGAATTTACTTAGAGTGTGGTAACCGGTCCGTATCAGTTCTAAAAAAAGAACGATTTTATTGCGTTTTTTTCCAAGACCAGTAACACGGTCAGAAACCAATAGGGGAGTCTTGTCTGGCAGATTGCCGAAAAAAGGGTAAGTTTTGGATAGGATTGGCCATGTCTGAGAATCCCAAGAAAAAAGAACGGGCCCACTGGGTTTCAACACTGCAGTGTGTGTGGGGAAGCCTTTGCTAAGGCTGATCCCCACACCACCTATGTTTATTGTCTGGGGTTTGACCACCTCGATTCAGACTGTCAAATTTGTAAGAATTTTCCCAAAGCTACCCTGGATAAGAGAGTAGGTAGACTGAGGGAAAGGGAGGCCGAGAAGTCCGCTAACCCGGATGGCCAGCCCGGTTTGGTTCCGACCGAACCAGAAGGAGTGCCCTCTGACCAGGGCGATACTTCTTCAGGCAAGAGGAGAGCCGATTCTGAGGAGTTGGTTCTGGTTAAAGGAAAAAGAAAAGATAAAACATCTAGTTCAGATCCAGAAATTCATACTCTGACCGCTGGTGAGATAGCCAAGGTGATAAGAATAGTACAATCGCTTACTTCGGTTCCGGCTGAACCGGCACCATCTGTCAGGGGTTCGGTTCGGTCGGTTCCCCCGGTTCCGGATTACACTTCAGAAGAATTTTATGAACCAGATGAGGAGGAGGGAGAGTATGAGGATGATGATGGTGATTATGAAAGTCTGGATGTGTCTATTGACCTGGACATCTCCCCAGACAGACCTTCAGGTGTTTCTCCTCCTAGGCTGTCTGAGTCCCCTTCCCACTTTATGTTTTACAAAAAAGTGGCTGAAACCCTCCAGCTTCCTATGGAAGAAGCAGTAGCGAATCAGGAGGAGCCTGATTTTGTTGAAATGATGGACATCCCAGAGTCCAGGAGACTGTCTATTCCCCTCCATAAATCTTTTGGGAAACAGACAAATAAAATTCTTAAGACTCCTAACTCCATACCTCCTGTGGACAGACGAATGGACAAGAGGTACACTCTTTCAGGCTCAGACATGGAGTTCCTTTCTCAGCAATGCAGCCATGTTGGGGTAGTGCAGGCTGCTGCCTGTGATAAGGCAAATATCCCCTTGGCATCACACACCCCAGATATGGACTCCAGGAGGATTGATGCCATGGCAAAGAAATAGTACATGGCAGCATCTTTGGGACTCAGGCAGGCTAACTATATGGCCTACACAGCTAGATACCAGAAGTCCCGATGGGACACTGTGCTGGCTCTGGCTAAACAGACCCCTGACCAGCTTGCCAAGGAGCTGGAGCAGGTTGCTGCAGATGGGATTGAGGCATCCAAGGTGCAATTTCATGCTGCTGTGGACTCCAATGATGTTTCATCAAGAGTCATGGCTACATCTGTGGCCCTTCGGAGGATGGCTTGGCTCAGATGTACTAGCCTATCACATGATACCCAGGCTAAGGCCATGGATTTCCCTTTATTGGTAATTCTCTGTTTGGGAGGCAGACAGAACTACATGAAAAAGAAGGACGAGTACAGGACCACCTACAGGAGTGCTCAGGCCAAAGAAAGGCAAGCCACTCCTCAAAGGCAGCAGTCCAGGGACAGGGGCAGGCCTTTCCAAAGGCCTTTTTACCAAGCCCAGGCCTCTTCTTCTTCTTATGCTCAGAGGGGGTTCTTCAGAGGGAGAGGCAGATGGGGAATGAGCAGGCCTGCATCCACCCCTCAGCCTAAAGCCCCTGCCAAGCAGACACCCTGATGGGTCTGCCCGGGCCAATTCTACAATACCTGTAGGGGGCAGGCTGGCTTACTTTGTCCAGGACTGGAAGTCTCTGACATCAGACAAGTGGGTCCTGGAAGTAGTAAGCCAGGGACTGGTTCTCAGCTTCAAAAAATTTCCCAAGATGAGAACCAGATCCTTTCCACCTGCAAATCCATCAGAGACCCTTGCCCTAGAGGCAGAGGTTTCTTCCCTCCTGGCTCTCAGACCCATAGAGAGGGTTCCCACCCTATACAAAGGCAAAGGATTGTACTCCAGGTACTTCCTAACCCCCCAAAAGACAGGAGAATGGCGGCCCATCCTGGACCTAAGATGTCTGAACAAGCATCTTTTAAAATCAAAGTTCAAAATGGTGACTCTGGGAATAATCCTTCCCTCTCTAAGACCAGGGGACTGGCTAGCCTCCCTGGACCTCAAAGATGCCTATATTCACATTCCCATCAGGTGCTCCCACAGAAAGTACCTCAGGTTCGAGTTGCCCTCAGGCCACTATCAATTCAGAGCAATGCCCTTTGGCCTAACATCAGCCCCAAGGGTTTTCACAAAGTGCCTGGCAGTAGTGGTTGCTTTCCTAAGGAGAAAAAAGATCTCCATCTTTCCATACTTGGATAACTGGCTTATAGTGGGTCAGTCTCCAGACCAAGTCAAGTCACATTTGCAAATAACTCAGCAAGTGCTCACTTCCTTAGGATTCCTCCTCAACCTTCTAAAGTCAGTTCTCGAACCATTCCAACTCCTTACCTTTATAGGGGCAGAACTGGACACACTCAGAGCAAGAGCCTTTCTTCCTCTAGAAAAGGCAAGGGCTCTTATAGAACTAGCTTCTTCCTTCAGCCTTCAGGTATCTCGACCAGCAAGGCATTTCCTCCAGCTCTTGGGCCACATGGCAGCTTCAACAGCAGTGGGCCAAGGGGCGAGATTCCAGATGAGGGATATTCAGTTTCACCTGAGAGCCTTCTGGTCTCAGAGAAAGGACTCCCTTACCAAACTGATTCCAGTGACTCTGACCTTGATCCAGGCCCTCCAGTGGTGGCAGGATCAGGACAATTTAAGGCAAGGTGTTCCTTTTGTTGCTCAACCTTGTTCAGTGGTCCTTACCATGGTTGCTTCTTTTCTGGGCTGGGGAGCCCACCTGGGGTTCTTTACTGCCCAGGGCCTGTGGTCCCCCCAAGAATCCTTTCTCCACATCAATCTTCTAGAGCGCAGGGCAGTTTTTCTAGCTCTAAAAGTGTTCTCACAGTCAGTTCAGAACAAGGTGGTTCAAGTCAGAACAGACAACACTACCACCATGTGGTACATCAACAAGCAGGGAGGCACTCGGTCCACGGCCTTGTGCACAGAAGCCATGAAGTTGTGGTCCGTGGCTTATTCCTGCAAGCCTCTCTTGTAGCAGTTCACCTTCCAGGCAAGGACAATGTGCTAGCAGATGCACTGAGCAGGATTTCTCAGGGCCATCACGAATGGTCCCTGGACCCTCAGGTGTTGAATGTGATTTTTTCAAGGTGGGGCACTCCAGAGATAGATCTCTTTGCAGCCCCAGACAATCACCAGCTCCCTCTCTTTATTGCAGACCTCCAGTCTTGGGCTCAGTCCCCCTGAACACCCTGATTCTGAATTGGGAAGGGAAGTTTCTGTATGCCTTTCCCCCCTTCCCACTCCTGTTCAAAGTTTTAGTCAAAATAAGGTCTCAACCTTGCAAGGTGATTCTGGTTGCTCCAGATTGGGCCAGACAGCCCTGGTTGCTGTCCCTAGCAGTCCATCTTCCCCTGTCTCTTTCCAGGAATTACAACCTGTTAACATCCTCTCAGGGGAGGATTTGGTACCCCAATCTTCAGTCTCTCAATCTCAGGGCATGGCTCTTGAAGAGTTAGAGTTTGCAGATCTGCATCTTTCCCAAGGGGTTCTGGACATCCTCAAGGCTTCTCGAAAGCCCTCCACCAGAAAGACTTACAACTCCAAATGGAAAAGATTCAGCATCTGGTGTTCTAAGAAGAATATTTCTCCAGACACTGCTGAAGTGCCTACGGTTTTGGATTATATGGTCCATCTTAATGGCCTAGGCCTCAGACCAGCTACTCTCAAGGTACACTTGTCAGCTGTTTCTGCATTTTTGTCTGTGGGGAAGCCTTCCTCACTATCTTCCCATCCTGTGTTCTGTAAATTCTTTAAAGGATTGTTTTACACCAGTCCCCCTTTTAGAGACCCTGCCCCTGTCTGGGATTTGAATGTTTGCATTGCTCAGCTTATGCAACCCCCCTTGAGCCTATGTCTTCAGCAGAGCTTAAGTACTTGACTTGGAAAACTGTGTTCTTGGTAGCCATTACCTCTGCCAGGCGTATCAGTGACTTGCAAGCCCTGTCTGTGGAACCCGATTTTATCTCCTTTCATAGGGATAAAGTGTTCCTTAGAACCAATAGAAGGTTCTTGCCCAAAGTGGTTTCATACTTCCATTTAAACCAGTCTGTGTCTCTCCCTGTTTTCTTCACTGATCATTCTTCCTCAGGAGAGAGGAGGCTACACAGTTTAGATGTCAAAAGAACCCTTAGTTACTACATAGAGCATACCAAGGGTCACAGGTTTGACTCCCTCCAGTTGTTCCTCACTTATGGAGAAGTGGGAAAGGGCAAACCTGCCACCAAAAGATCTATTGCCAGGTGGATTTGTCTTGTATACAATTCTGCTATGAAAAACTGGGAAAAACTCCACCCTCAGGCCTGAGGGCTCATTCCACAAGAGGTACAGCTGCTTCCCTGGCTGCAGCCAGGGATATTCCTCTCCTAGAAATTTGTCAAGCAGCCACCTGGAAAACAGTCCATACCTTTACCAAGCATTACTCTCTGGATATCCAGGCTAGGAGTGATGCTCGGTTTGGCACAGCAGTACTTCGGAGCCTATTCCCAAAGTAGGTTCTGTCCCTCTTCCTTGGAGGTACTGCTTAGTAGTCTGCAATTGTCAGAATACAGCAAGACTTCATGTTGTTTGAAGAAAAAATTACTCACCTTAGTAATTATATTTCTTCTAATGGAGTCTTGCTGTATACTGACCTCACTCCCTGCCTCCCCTCTCAGAACCTGTTTTTGGGAAGTGGGTGGGCAGGTGCAGTGTTGCACCCAAGGGGTGTATTTGCTGGCACCCTCCTCCCGTTTTGTTTGGGTGCTTATTTATTATTTTTGTTTTTGGGTTTAGTTTTTGGGTTTCCTGACTTGAGTCTTCCTTGGGAATCTAAAACTTTTCAGCCAGTTGGCTAGTAGAATTTTTACAATTTCCACATAGAATTTTTAGTTTAGTAGGGCTCGTAAGAATCTAACGGTTTGAGTTCAAATCACTCCAGACAGAGACTTCAACCAAGCTCGAGCTCAGCATTCCATGCCCTGCCTTCCCCCTGGAATACAGTCTCTCCCTATACTGATTGTAGTTGTTTACGAACCCAATTTCAACCCCACCAATAATGTTCCCAAGCCTCACAGACACATACAGTCCAGTGTGTGTCCAGTCCCGCTAACAGTGTGTGTATGCAGACATCATGTACTGTATGATGTCACAGGCCCACCAGTTCCTGTTGCTTCAAATTTCAGTCACAAACAGAAATGCACAGCCCTTCAATCCCAACCCCCAATGGCTTTTTAGTATTTAAGAAAGCCTACAAAACAGGGTGGGTGGGATGGCTCTACCACCACCAGGCAAACATCACATTTAAATTTCGCTCTAATTATCACTGCCAAACAAGTGTTCCCACAACCAGCACACAAGCCCCAATAGTTGCAATATCACAGCCAAAGTAACAGTTCCAACTCAAAGTAGTAATTTTTAACACACAAAATTAATTTCAAGTACAAAACTATTCAAATATTTCAGTTAAAACAGAAGATAAACCAAACCTCTTTTCTGAACAACCTCCTACTTCTGTTCCCAGGTATAATTGTATTGTGGTAGGAGTTTATGTTTTGTACTTTAACCTTGTTCTTTTAAGTGATTGTATGCTTTTTGATATAGTGTTCTGTGTTTGCATTTTACATATTTTTATCCATTTTTAGTAATAATATTATTTTGAAAAACTGCCTGGGTGTGTCTTCAAAGTTCTTTTTGCATGTGACGTGTAGAGGGTTAAGACTGACAAAAACTGTTCAGAGCTTGGTGGTGTTACTAAACTTGGAAAAGGTAAGAATATACCTAAGGTCTTTTATAGAGTTTTAAGGGTTCATTTTGGATACCTGGTTAGGTGCCCTTAAGCGAAAGATATCTGGCATCTCCCCAAAGAGCAGACCATCTGAGCCTGTACATTTGGATACGCTAGCATAAGGTTCACAGTTTGAATGCCCCCAGAACTTGAGATCAAAGGTGATTTGGACCCACAAGCAGACAAGAGGGTTACCCTGTTCTGTTACCTGTTCACAATACTGCGCTCGGAGATTGGCACTGTGGGACCAGAGGGCCTGACCTGCTGAGTGCAGTTGTGACAATGAGTACTTACTTCTCCACACAACCTCCAACATTTGTCAGATGGGTGAGAGGAACTGACCATCATTCTTAAAGCCTGGAAATTTTTGTCCAGCATCGTTCCCTTGCCCTCACACTGCTCACCTCCTCTCCGGAGTGCCATGCCTAACTGTATTAGCCTTGCATGAGCACCATGGCTTCACACAGGGGTTTCCATGGAAGCAGAAGTGCGATGCCTCCCTCCCTGGTCAAGGACATGCTGCTTCCACTGGTACTCGAACAACCATAGCTGGCTGATCATAGATGACCCAGCTTGCTCCCAGGGTTGCCTACATGGTGGTGTGACTATAGCTGTTACAGTTTATGCACCTAGTTGTCAGCAAAAATTTATTTATTTATTTAAGTTTCGGAAATCATATCTTTGAGTCAAAGGCTCTTTTACAAAGGTTCCACGTCATAGAAACAGGACAAGTTATAACAAGACAGGCTCATGAATAATTACATCAGTAAAAATACAGGAATACAAAGCAATACAAGCGAAGTTACTTATATCAAATTACATTAGGTAACAGTATGAGAGCTTGCCAGTTCACAGCGCTTGTGCTGTCAGAGGCTTTGTCAAAAAGTAAGAGAACATGGGAGACATGGTATACACATTAAGTGCTGCAAGGTTTTGAGAGTTTGTGTATTTGTTTGCTTGTTTTCTTTCTTTCTTTCTTTCTTTCTTTCTTTCTTTCTTGGATTGCAACATCAAGAAAGCTATGTGGTTGACATTTATATAGGTATAAAATGAAAAATGTCAAATAAGAGGAAGTGGTTCACTCAGGGTGGGATGGTGCCTTGCTCCTACCAACAATTCAGACAAAAGAAAAAGAAGACAGCCCTCAAGTCCCAGTAGTGAACATCTAAAAAGCACTCAAATATTCATGGTTCAGGAATTCCAATAGGCAGGTGGGAGAGCATCAGCTGACCTAACGTTTTGTGCCAGAAACCCAGTGCTTGAATCCTAAACCCCAGATACATATAAGCAGTATATTTTCACCTGAATATGCATTTTAATAAATCTGAGGATGGGATCGAACTCTGGAAGTTTAGTGCTTTGTATTGAAACACTACAGGGAGATAAGCCCTGTCTTCCTTATCTTTTATATAAAATGAAAGATACATGAAAAACAAAAAATACACCACCTGTTTACCATACATAAAATAAGCTCAAAACATATATATTGATCAGGGTCACTGGAGTGATGCCCTCGGAAGTTAATCTGCAAATGATTTGGGCTAGCCTGCTGGCACAACGGAAACACTTCCACCTGCGGTGCCAAAGACTGGGGTTCGGGAGAACACTTCAGATGTCGGAGGGTCGGCCAGAGGGGGTGGGGAGGAGAAGGGACTGCTCGCCTTCTCCAGGGAGGGAGGGACTTGGTCCCAAGCGCATACTGACCCCACACATTGGCTGGGGGTACAGCAGCCTGGGACCACACTGAGAGCCAGAGGTGGCAGGGATGGGTGGACCTCTGCATGTCAGGGGTGGGAATGCATCCGATTGTACACCAAGGTCATTGCATGACTGGCCCTGCCAAGGGCAGTTGGGGAGGGGGGATGCAAAAGGGGGAAAAAATCCCTCAGTGTGAGCCCCATAACGCCCCTATCCTGGCTAGTGCCATGACCTAGCCGACATGTGGGAGTCTCCCCCCAGCAACGTCTGATTGCCCAAAAACACAAACATAAAAAAAATATTTGCAAGTGATTCTAAGACGATGGCAATTGATAATTCCTAATATATAAAAAGAGTTCATTCAAACTCTCAGTCCAAGTGTCTTGTTTTTCCACATAAGGGCTTGGACCTGATCCAGAACAGGCTGACATTAGGAGCCAGGTTCAAACCACCACGGCTGAGGAGACCACACTCCCAGGTTGACCAGTCACAGGATCATCCACAATACAAACTGCCAAAGGGGGAGACTACCTACCAAGTTGGCTGTCCAGCCAGTGATCTCTGTCTCCCAAATGGAGAAAACCCCCAGCAGGACCACCCACAAAAGGTATCACGCCTAAGTTGCAGTCACAGGGAAAACCTCCTGTGGGGAAATATTGGAATCATCCAATCACTATCAGCCAGTTTGTACTCAGGGCATCATAACTCCGACATACCCAACCAGACCACCAAGATTTGTGAATATCATCAATACTTGATTTACAGGGGAATAAAGGTGGCAGCTTTAGTACTGCATTTCACATTTAATAATTACTGAAATAGCCCGAAAAGGCATGCCATGCAGCATATAGGCTTAGAAACTTGGTGTGTTTAGCATTCGTTTTATTTAAATAACTGTCTGGACAGCCTGAAAATGACTATCAGTAGCAAAACGCGGCAGTTTAAGTGACCATTAGGGCGTATATGTGAGAGGAATTAGTCGACGTTTGACGTATTTTACGGATTCACAAATGTGGCAAGTTTAGTGCTGCGTTTTCAATTTAAAAATCATTGAAACAGTTTGAAAAGGCGTTTTACGCATTAAGCATGTTTATAAATTTGATGAGTCTAGTATCTCTTCTTGTTTAGCAGCCATTTGAATAGCTTGGAGATGCTGAAATAAGTAAAGCTCTGTAGTTTAAATGATCATTCAGGGGTACATATGAAGGTGACTAGTCGGTGTTTGATAGATTTATAAATGTGGCAATTTTAGCGTTGCAATTTAAATCTAGTAACTATTGAAATAGTTTGTAAATGTTATAAATATACTTTAGGCAAAACGCTGTAACTGAAATGATTGTTAAGGTGTATGTATGAAGGGAATTAGTAGATGTTTTACAGGTTATACAAATTTACAAATGTGGCAATTTTAAGATTTTGTTTTAAAACTAGTAACAATTCAAACAGCCTGAAAATGCCAAAGTGAATCTTTAGTAAAGCGTTTCAGTTCAAACAAATATTAAGATGAATTATTGACAGAATGACTCAAGGGATGCAATTGAAATGTATTAGCATTTGAAAAGAAAGAGGGGAGATATGAAATGAAATGTATTATTATACATATATTGTGACTGATTGTTTAATTGTGAGATCGATATTACAGCATGTAATAAGAATCTGTGAAGAAAAAAAAGGCGGGGTAGACTATGTTGATAACTAGCCGAAAATCATAAAGTGCTGGATTTTGAAATGGTCTGCCTTGTATAGTTTAAGAGTCGGTATGCACTACTTATTTATTATTATTATTTTTTAGAATGGCTTGGGACATTTGGGCAAGTGATTTTAGTTCAAGAAACTGATTTAGAGGCCAGTATGGGCCCTGTATAAGAGAATTTATCAATGATTGATATCTTTTTTCAGGGATTGATAGCACCCTAAAGAAGGGAATAGTTTTTAACATCCCATTTATGAGTCAGTATACATGTTTAACATATCGGCTAATTAATATATGGAACTAAAGAGATTAAAGAACAGTGGTGTGCTATATATTAAATAGTTTGAGAGCACATTAGAATTGAAATGGTTGGATCACAGATATTTATTGGTTTCATGAATGTTAGAAACTAGGTGCTATTAACTTTCACTCATTCATTTTTTTTCTTTCAAAGGAAAAGTTACCAATGAGACAACGTACTTGTTAGATATATAAATTAGTTTAGAAGAATATTGTGGCTTTGAAACAAGCATATTTGATGGAATAAAGGGTATGTGAGGGTAAATGGATATTCTTATGATTAGTAATGACAGTAAACCTTTATCAGTAAAGATTTAGAAAATATGAAATGAAATATGAAATTGACAATATGTATTTTATAGGTCAATTTTTGAACAAGATCCATTCTTAGAGGATTGTCAAGCAATGAGAAATATCAATTGAAATATTCCCCTGTAAGTAGCACCATTGGGAGACAATACAATTTTAATTGGATATAAAATTGGTTAAATACTGTTTGAAATTCTATGCAGACAGATCTTTTACATTTTTTTTGTATTTATGTATTTTCTAGAAAGGCAACTCTTGATAAAGCCTACAAGTAGGTGAAACGTTGAGTTCATTGGCAAATTTTTAAATAATAAAAGAAAGAAGTTTTGAAAATGGAATCATCTTGTCTGCATCCATATTTCTTCAGTGCCTTACCATCTCCTTTGTTCCAATACAGAGAAATCATCTTTTTACATGAATACATCGGTAAAGGCTGCTTTGGACAAGAACGAAAATTCTACAACATTCACTACTCATTGCCTGTGGACATATTTCCTTCCCCTTTTCCTTATCACATCATTTATAGGCAGGACTTGGGCAGCACAAGGGTAAAATCCCTGTAGGGCTCATTTAAGTCATCTGGTCAGCTCTGCTGAGAAGAGAGTTCTAAAATGAAATTTGGAACTCTCACAGCAGTGTGACCCACAACTAGGAGTGCTGTAGTTTGAGATTTGCTGTGTGCATGTGTGTGTGTGTGTTTTCAGAGTTTAGTTCAAGTGAATTTGGTTGGTGTTCTGCCAGAGGGAAAACTGAGTGCCAGAGGAGAGCCTCCCTCTTTTCCATTGCTCCCTAGTTCGTAACGGGACAGCCTGGGCACTGGGTCATGGCTGCTGCCATTTTCTTTGTAATGCTTCAAGGGGGTGAATCCTTCAAATGTCCCGTGGGACTGGGAACAGTGAGTAGCTACTGGGGCCATCCTCCATCTCTAAAGATTTGTGTAAAAGTGCTGCCCAGGACTGGTCTAGCCAGGTCGAGACCCTCAGTCATGGAAATGCATTGTACTTTGTGAATTTGTTACTTCAGAATGAAAAAACAGGTTTCCCCTTCAGTTAGGGGTGCCTGAAGATCTGGGGACATTGGTTCTCGCTGCTGGAGGGATAGTTTAAAATCTAAGCTGACACCTTCACAGTAATGAAATGCCAAGTGTTTAGTCAGAACTAAGGTGGGGCTGTCAAATGCCAGTGGAGACGTGACTATGGATTATGTGTAAACAAAGTGTTGACTGGCCTTTGTCTGGGGCTGAGCTGCACGCCTCAGTCCAGTTCATGAGGAGAAACCTTTTTTCATAATTTAATAAGGAGTCAGGTGCTGCCCTCCCTTCCAGGATTGTATACCCATGTGGTATCTCTCCCACAAGAATGTTGCTTTGGTACACCCATAGCTTGTATGTGCGCTCACATCTTGGGAAATCTCTACCCTGGTCCATTTTCCCCAAAGTGGGATGGATGGAAAGCTCAAACGGTTGTTCGTGTAGTAAATCACCACATTGTTGTGGACATTGTGGACTTTGCGCTGCACCTGCAAAAGCCCCTGTGGGCACCAACTTTCTGTCTGACTTGTGGACATTCGATCTGTGTGAGTCTTGTCTAATTTACTAGGGCCCCCAAGACTCTGTAGAAACCCACCATTGCCAAGGTACTCCCCCGAGACTCGGGGGGGGGGATAGAAATGTTGTTATGTGCCTTCCCCCTGACTCCATAGATAATGAGTCAGGTAATCGCCTACAGCAAAGGGTGAGGACTATCATCATGTTGCTAAAGGGGGGTAGGGATATATATATTTTAAGGAACTTACATCTGAGAGCCACCAAATAGCGTAAGGATATTCCTGTAAGGGCCGGCCTGATGGTGCTGGAGGTTGAGGCACTGGTCGCTACACCTCATGCCACTCCGGCGACCCAGGTTCAGGAACAAGCCCAGGCCACTGGGGATTGGCAGGGGGGAGAGAGGATCGAGCATCCAGAAGACTAATCTCCTCTCTCGGGGGGAGGGAAACTAGTCGTCCTGCTCGTTGACTGCCCTCTAGCAGTAGCTGGAGGGCAATACAGGTCAGGAGGCTTGATCTGATGTCCTCACGTCAGAAGGGTGGAGGGACGGCCAAAAAAATGGAGGAAAATGAACCTGGCAGGCTTAATGATGGTCTGTCGCTCCCGGGGGCTGTCCCCGGATTCTGGACTGGGTCTCCGGGAAGGGGGAGAAGCCGGCAACCTCCTCCTGGCCCTGCCATGGGGGGCAATCAATGGGGGAACTGTCGGGAACCACAAGTACAGGAGCGGTGGAACCGGAGAGACAGTCCTTCCATCAGGAGGGCCAAAGCTGCCTGTCAGGGCTCCGGAGGAGAATAAAGAGATAATAGAAAAAAAATATTCCTGTACTACGATAAAATCTTATTTTCAAAATGCTAGTGCAGCTACTAACATTAATTCATCCTACCTACAAATAGCTATCAACATTACAAATTTCAAATATATACAGCACCCTTCATATCCCCCCCCCCCCGCAATGGATACTTAGGGTACTTCACTGACATACTTGCAGTACATACAGGACTCTATCCCTTGCTGAGCTTACACAAACTGCATACTCTCTATAGCTCCTATGCAATGATTTGAAACTCTGCATGTGATCTTTAAAACATATTTTTCAGTTTCCTGATAAAATAACTACAGTTCTTGATGAAATTGGCAGGGCTCAAACATAAGATAACATTCCAAAACATTTGGAATTTTAAGACATTTCATTCTTTATTACTAAAGACATTTGCATAAAAAAGGCTCTTTGCTCCTTATAACCTCGTCAGTTTCTGCTGCTTTTCCTGCCCTGAAGTCATAATCCTCAGCTTGTGAAATCTGAAGCTCTTCAGTGACAAGTTGTGATGCTTAGGATCACGTGGGATATGCAGTGGGTTTACTCAAAATATGCAGTTTATATTCAACTGTGAGGGGCCAGGGCCATAACTCATGAGTGGCAGAGCCACAAGTGAGTTATGAAAGTCCTGCCCACTCACAAGTGATGGCAAACTGTCTATTTTGAGTCAGGCTATTGTATATTTTAAGTGATAGCTTTTTTATTTTAACAGCTGGTTTCACTTTTTCACTAGGCGTTGTAATGTCATTAGCATTGTGAAAGCTGCTCTCTGATTGGTTAAGCATACCACTGTGATGAAAGTAACCTTAAAAATATCAATTGTGACAACAGTAACAACATATTTTGATATGTTGCTGTTACTGATGTCTCTAAGATATGTTTTTTATCTTGTAATTTCACCATCACCACTCCTGTTGTGTGTGTGTGTGTGTGTGTGTGTGTGTGTGTGTGTGTGTGTGTGTGAGTTCGTATGTATTTGTACAATAGGGGTGAGCAAATAACTCATTGAATAAACACATGTATTCTCACTGCAATGAGAATAAACCACTGTGGTGAGAAATAAACCACTGTGGTGATATTACCACAGTAGATTATTTGGGGCCCTATGGTATAAATAGAATACATGATGGGCGAGTGTGGAACACGGGGAATATTTGCACTCGTGCATAGTGACCTCTGGTAATATCTCTCGTGGCTCTGCTACGCTCCGCCACTCATTATATTACTGGAGGTCACTATGCACTCATGCAAATATTTCCATTCCACACCTCGCCTCTTCATGTATCCTATATATATATATATATATATATATATATATATATTTATTTATTGAATTTTGGTAGAAGAAGAAGCTTGCAACTGTTTCCTCAAGCTAGTACTCAAGCCCAACCTCTCACATCCACTCTTCACTATTTTCTTTTTCTTCTTTTTTGTATCCTTGCTTAAGCTCATCCTCCCACCTATCCTATTAGGCAAGTCTTTAGCTCCTTGTGAGCTTTACCTTCCCTTCCCCCCCCTTGCTCCCTTCCTCCTACCCTGTCCTTCCCCATCTTGCCTCCCCTCTCCCAAGCACCTTTTATACTCCCGATGTGCTCATTTGTCTCCACTCCTCTCCTCTCCCCATATAACCTCTGCTCCCCTTCCTTCCTATCTTCCCCATTGCATACCCCATTGCACTGTGAATTTACATCATACATACACGAGGCACTGGAACAGGGGTCAATAGCAGGAGCAATCTATGTCGATTTGACCAAAGCGTTCAACACAGTCAGTCATGCACTACTTCTCCACTCCTTCCCCATCTACCATTTTGCCCTGAGGCTATCTCCTGGTTCAAAGACTATCTCTCTGGTCAGATGTAACAAGTCAAAATTAACTCCACCCTCTCCTCCAAGTGACCAGTCCTAATGGGTGCCCCTCAAGGGTTTATTCTAGGGCCACTACTTTTCACTCTCTTCCTAAACTCCCTCCCACAGTCCTGGAGCAGAAAGTTCTTACTCTATGCAGACGACGCAGTGGTTTTCTGGAAACACCCCAATCCTAACTCCCTCAAAACTACCCTACAAGGCTTTTTTAGAGAATTAGAATCCTGGTTCACTGAACATCGCTTAATACTCAACTACAACAAGACGAAATCTATGATCTTTGCCCACCGCCAAAGCTCATACAGTAATGCCCCTCTAACCATCTCAAACTCACAGGACCTCCACATTGAGCAGGTCTCAAATTTCAAATATCTGGGTGTCACGCTGGACACATCCCTCACCTACCACACACACATTGAACACCTTTCCTCCTCTGTTAACACCCGGCTAGGGATTCTATACATACATAAGCACTACCTACCCCCTCAGGCCTTACGTCTTGCTATAACCTGCTCAGTCCTTTCATTGGTGGACTACAGCATTGTAATTTATAGCACCACAGACCAAACAGCCCTACATTGCATCAGCCTAGCTCTCAACAAAGCTTGCCGACTGGTCACAGGCTGCGATAGATTAACTCACACGTGTGAGCTCTACAAGCTTGCAGACTGGCTGACCTTTGAAGGGAGACTTAAGTACCACACTTGCCTCCAAGCCAAAAAAAATACTTATGAATCCTACACCCAAGGGCCTCCACCCCCTCATCCAGCCAGCCCCTCACAGGAAGGCCCCTAAATGCACTGCAAGCACCTCCTTCCCTCCTAGTCCCCTACTGTAGGACCTCCTTAGGGCAAAGGTCTTTCCGTTATCATGCTCCCTTCTGGCTTAACCACCTACCACCCTCCATCTCCCTGGCCCCCAGTCTTGGCCAATTTAAAACTGGTATCAAGAGCCTTCTTCTTGACTCGGAGGCCTGTGGCTGTAACCAACATTCCTCCCCCTTGTCCGAATATGATAAATGACTAGCTTATCCTCTGACTAAATCCTCAGGTCCTACAATCTAGCTGTATATAAACCTCGACTCAGGGCTCTGTAAATGACCCTCCAAATCTGTAATCTGACTTGTCTCACTGCAATGACCCAGGGTGCTCCTAAGATCCTAGAGGTGGTAACCAGCCAATGTAAATACACTGTACTCTGTGACCTATGTATAATATGATTAAATGTAATGTTTGTGCTTTTCTACTGACGTGGAGCCTTTGCGTAGAAGTCTATGACTCAAAGGATTGCAATTCTGATTTTCAATAAATAAATAAATGTCCACCTTTCTGGGTTGTATATATTGTACATATTGTCTATTGTATACTATTGTAAATTAGTATTCTTGTATCCATTTATTGTACTTTAAATTCCTTATTTTATTCCTGTCAAGTGTCAGTTAATATGCCTTGTCCATCCAGGACCATCTTGCAAATGAGTTTATCTCAATAGCGTTTCTCCTGGTTAACTAAGGATTGATTGATTGATCAATCGATTGGTAACCAGGTAAAGAAGAAGACAGCGATTACAGTGCAGTGCAAATCACATAGAGTAACATAAAATGGGAAAGAACAATTTCAATACCATGCAGATAACACAGAGGGCATGCACTGATGAATAATAACAATTATGATTTAAGCAGCGATAGTAATTAGTTACATACAATTGTGTACATCAGGTGAATAAAGGTATTAAATATATACAATACACGAGTTGGAGCTTGCAGGGGCACGACTTCAAGAGATTGAAAACAGTATTTGGTCAGATAGAGGCAGTTACCTGACAGTAGTATTGTGGTGTTTACGCAGGAGGGGGAAAATCAAACAAACATATCAACCAGCTAACAACAAGTGAAATTCAAGGCCGATGATATCACTGACAGGGTGCAGGGGCCCAAAGGAGATCTTTGAGCTGCTTTTTGAATTGTATGAGGGTAGAACTCATATGGACTTCCAGAGGTAGGGAATTCCATAGAACAGGGGCTACAACAAAGAAGGATCTACTACCGGTGACCGACTGGACCCTGGGGGTATCTAACAGTGAGTTAGCAACTGATCTTAGGGACCCAGTAGGCCACCTATATTAAAGTAAGGTAGCGAGGCTGGGAGGAGTCGTAGGTTTTGGTAGTTTAAAGATCAAGCAATATAGGGGGAAACGTAGCCTTACATCAAAGGAGGGCCACATTAAAGCGACAAGGACATCACAGTGGTGGCCCCCAGGATGGGCACCAGCAGCAAAGCATGCAACTTTTTGTTATAGAGTCTTTAGTCTGGTCAGGACGGAGTCACAGGCAGACTGTAAAACTGGGGCAGCATAGAAAAGAGTAGGCAGTAATGTGCTCTTAGTTATTGCAAGATGTGCAGGTGAGGAAATGTAGGGGGGCAAGCCTATATAAGAGGCCAAGCTTTTGGTGCAGGGCTTTGGAGAGGGCAATAGTGCATCAATGCAATAGGAGAGGGCAATATATATATAAAATTACTGGTTGAAGTGTTTATAAACCTGAAAACCATGCATGTAAAAAGTTTTAACAGCCAGCTTAAGTGATATCAATCAATTACCCTGTTATTATGGAGCGCCGTAATAACTGGGTAACCATTTTTTATTTTTTTATTTTGTAAATTCTTTTGGTAACTAGGTAAGGCCCACTAGGCACAAGTGCTTGTTTTCAGGGGTGATCCGGGAGCTTTTGGCTGGTTTAGTGACTTGCTCAGAATCACATAGTATGGAAGTGGAGATTGTGGGAATCAAACCCAGATCTGATGGATTTACCAAGCTCATTCACAGCTTGTTACTCTAACATGTAGGCTATACTGCCAGCCCAGTTGATATCGCTGGAATGCATCACCATTTACCACAGGAATTAAAACCTTAAGATATAGTCTCAAATACAATTTTTTGCATCAATAGAATCATATTCCACAATTGAAACATCTTAACTGACTCTTTTATTCTTATGATTAGATGACCCCCGTGCTCATGACAGTGTGACAGTTAGCCTCATCTCTGTATTCACACATCTCCAGCCGCTCATTCAGTCAACCACATTATTCTCTCTCTCTCTCCTCCCCTCTTGATTTGCCATACTTTTACAGTGAGCCAAGACCTCTGTACCTCCTTTGAAAAGTCTGTAAAGAAAGACTGTTAAATTTAATGTTACAGCTCAAGTTGATGTTCCAGTTGCTCCAGTTTAAAAGACCAGGCAGTGTTCCTCCATTTCACATTCCAGTTTTAAAAGAGCTTGTACTGGTTCCTCCTAATGCCTGGTAAGTATTATACTTTTACTGTTTATACTTTTTACATTGTTGAAATTTAAATGGTTTAGCTTTTGCTTTAATAAATTTGTGTTCACCTGTAGGTAAAATGATATAAAAAATATATATATAGTGTGTGTGTGTGTGTAAAACACCTGTGATAATCAGGCTCCCTGATTGGATAAAACACACCGCATGACCATTCATTATCCCACAATGACCACACACCTCCCACTATGACGGCATGCCAGCACTATTTTCTATCCTTCAGGGCCTTCTCACTATCAGCACGATCACTTCACACCTGGCACACACATACCTGCCACACACAGGCTGCCACAACCATAACCAAGAAAATGTATATAGCTGCCCACATTGCAAACACTTATCTTGTTGATCCTGCCATCAGTTTTGATAGGTAAAATGTGAAAAAAAAGTTACCTGGTCGAATCTGCCACTTTTACACTGTTTGAATTGTAATTACTTTCACTTTCGGCTTTCACTGTAGCATGACTGAGCGGTGTTCATTCTGGTAAAGAAAATGCTTCCAAAAGTTTAAAGTCAGGTAGGTTTTCTCCAAAAGGATGTGAACTGTGACATGTTTAAGCTCAGTTGTGTCAGTTTTCTATAACAGAAGCTGCCAAGTGTAGATCAAGGAGAGCGAGTGAGCCAGCAGCTGCAGAAGACCTGAGCAAGTATTGCTTATTATAACATATATTGAATATAAATAAGGAACTCACCACAATTGAGGTCCTTTAACAGAAAGTCAATTTACTGCAAGGTTCCCTCAATGTTATAACAGAGGAAAACCAGAATCTAAGGGTTCAGATGGTGGAAGCACAATAACTTATCTCTGTATTAGAAGACTAACAGCAACCACTTGCCAGATAGGTTAAATAAGCTGAGAACATGCAGAAGAAAGCACAAGCAAAGCTGCTTGACTATGAAACCTGGGCCCACAGAAAAAATATATGCATGTTGGGGGTACTGGTAGCTTGAGCCAACAGTGCTACTTTGGGAGATGACTTTCAAAAATAGTGGCCACATATCTGGATACCAATTCGAAGATATACAGATGGAGGTTGACAGAATTTATCATTCCTTGACAGCAAGACCAATCAATCAATCAAAATCTTTATTTAACCAGGCAAACATCGTTGAGCAAGCTAATTTTCAAGATGGACCTGGAAAGGAGAGATTAACAATGCATACAAAGGAATACTCAGTTACATCATAATTGGGTAAACAATATATACAAAATGAATCCACACTTACATAGTATTTACACAGAGCAGTAATTATACACAGGAGGTTTATAATACACATGAAATACAGTATTAAAAAAAGAGCCATTAAGCTAAGACCATGAAGACCATGGCGGGAATCCAAGCACTCAATGATAAGTTTAAATGCTACATTGACAAGCTTTTAAACTAGCAAAGGGGGGGTGGCAGGCCAGCAAGGAGGTTACCTACTTGCTCACCCCCCACAGCTAGCAGTGGAACCAGTGAACCAGAAGAGTGGCTATCTCTGCAAAGCAGTGTGCAAAAGATGGAGATTAGCACCCAAGAGGTGGATAGGCAGAAAAGGGCAAAATTCAGCAGAAGGGCAGACAGCAAGGAGAACCAGGATAAAGGACAACCAAGAAAGGGGCTGGAGTAGAACAGCGAAACAGTCTAGGGAGGTCAAATCATGGAAAGCCATGTGTGCAAATGCCAGGAGCCTTAGCAACAAGATGGAAAATCTGGAGGCTGTCATGGTGTAGTCAGACCTGGACATTGTGGCCATCACTGAAACCTGGTGTAATGATAACCACGACTGGGAGATGGCCATACCTGGCTACAACATATTCAGAAGAGACAGGGCAGGCAGGAAGGGAGAAGGAGTGGCACTGTATGTGAAAAATGACATAAGGGCCACAGAGATCCGGGAGGAACAAAATGGGGGAGAGATACTGTGGGTTAAGCTGGAAAGGAAAATGGGGCCAGCCATCCACACAGGTGTGGTCTATAGACCACCAGCCCAGGAGGAAGAAACAGATAGGGAGCTGATGCTAGCCATCCAAAGGATGGCAGACAAGGGTGAGGTAGTACTGGTTGGAGACTTTAATATTCCAGACATGGACTGGAGCATCCAGCAGCATCAACTAGGAGCAGATTTATCCTGGACTCTCTTCAGGGTGCCTTCCTCAAGCAACTGGTCATGGAACCAACTCGGCAGAAGGCAATACTGGACCTTGTCACAAACAGGGACAGTGTGATGGGGGTAACAGTGGGGGAGCACCTGGGGAACAGTGATCACCAGTCATTGTGGTTTGAAATCACAGAAAGAGCAGAACCAAACCACACAAAAACATGTATCCTGGATTTAAGGGGGGCAGACTTTGGGAAAATGGGGAGATACTTGAAAGAGGCATTAAGGGAATGGGGCAGGAATCAGGGGTTGAGGAACAGTGGGCAGTATTTAAAATGGGGATTACAAGAGCAACAGAATTATGCATTAAGCAGGTTAGCAAGAGGAAAAGGAAGAGGAGACCATTATGGTTTTCAAAGAGGTAGCAAAAAGTGAAAGCCAAAAAGATTGCATTCAGGCAATACAAAAAGACACAGGCAGAAGGGGACAGGGAGAAGTACCAGGAGAAGCAAAGGGAGGCAGGGAGGTCAGTAAGGGAAGCCAAAGCTCAGACAGAAGAACACATTGCAAAATCAGTGGGTAGAGGGGACAAAACCTTTTACAGGTATATAAGTGAAAAAAGAAAGGCAAAGGGAGGGATAGTGAGACTGAAGGGGAAGGATGGGGGCCGCGTGGAGGATGACAACAGTAAAGCTGACATATTGAACAGGTATTTCTGCTCAGTCTTTACTGAGGAAGAGGAGGATAATGGGTCTGAAGGGAGTACAAGGGGTGAGAATGGTGCAGAAATGGACACAAGTCCCTTTACATGAGAAAGGGTCCTGAAGGAACTGGAAGTAATAAGAGTTGATAAAACAATGAGGCCAGATGGGGTGCACCCCAGGGTCCTTAAAGAACTAAGAGAGGTGGTGGCTGAACCTCTGGCTATCCTGTTTAGCCGATCACTGGAAACAGGGGAGGTACCCAAAGACTGGAGGATAGCAGATGTAGTCCCCTTATACAAAAGTGGGAACAAAGAGGAAGCGAGGAACTACAGACCAGTCAGCCTCACCTCGGTAGTGGGGAAGATCATGGAAGCACTACTGAAGGAGAGATTGGTGGACCATCTGGTTGTCAATGGACTACAGGACCCAAGGCAGCATGGTTTCACCAGGGGGAGGTCATGTCAGACCAACCTCATTGAATTTTTGACTGGTGACTAGGGAGGTGGATCAGGGAGGGCAGTGGACATGGCCTATCTGGACTTCAGAAAGGCCTTTGACACTGTGCCACATAGAAGACTATTACACAAACTGGGGAATATGGGTGTGGGCAGGACAGTAGTGTGGTGGGTGGGTAACTGGCTAGGTGGCAGGACACAGAGGGTGGTGGTAAATGGCTGTCACGCCACAGAGGGAAGAGTGACCAGTGGGGTACCACAGGGATTAGTGCTGGGACCGGTCCTATTCAACATCTTCATCAGTGACATTGCACAGGACCTAGAAGGCAGAATTTCACTGTTTGCTGATGACACAAAGGTCTGTAACAGAGTAGACACACCAGAGGGTGTAGATAGAATGAGAAGGAACCTGCAGAAACTTGAAGAATGGTCAGGGGTTTGGCAGTTGAAATTCAATGCAAAGAAGTGCAAGATAATGCATATAGGGCACAAAAACCCTGGCACAATATTTCAGGGGGTGAGGATATAGCATGCACCAAGCAGGAAAGGGATCTTGGGGTTATCATCTCTGATGACCTCAAGGTAGGGAAACAGTATGACAAGGCAGCAGGTAAAGCAAATAGGATGCTGGGATGCATTGGCAGGGGAATCACCATTAGGAAAAGGGAGATCATAATTCCACTATACAAGACACTAGTGAGGCCCCACCTGGAGTACAGTGTACAGTTCTGGAGACCTTACCTACGTAAGGACATAGACAGGGTAGAGAAGGTTCAGAGGAGGGCAACAAAGATGATGCATGGATTGCATCACAAGTCCTATGAGGACAGGTTGAAGGAACTGAACATATACTCTCTGGAGGAGAGGAGGAGAGAGGGATATGATAGAGACATACAAGTATCTTACAGGGAGGAACAGGGTGCAGGAATACACTATTTTAAGCAAAAAGATGTTCCAGGACTAGAGGGCATGGGATGAAGTTGGAGGAGGACGATTCAGAAGCGTGAGGAAGAATTTCTTCACAGAACGGGTGGTGGACAAGTGGAACACCCTGCCAGAGGAAGTGGTGGGGGCTGAAACAATCACAGGATTTAAGAATGCATGGGATAGACATAAAGGAATTCTGGAGGTCAGGGGTAAGGGGCAACAGACTTCTAGGAAAACATAAACTGAACTTACAAGCTCAGATGGGCAGACTGGGTGGGCCATAGGCCCTTATCTGCCGACACTGTCTATGTATCTATGTAAGAGTATGCAGCTAAAAAGCATAGCAACTGCAGTACAGTATATACAGGTTAAACGTACGCCACTATAATTACAGTATGTATTTGAAGCATCCTTGAACATAATTATTAATTGAAGGAGCTTGGTGGGGCATAGGAGGGTTGGGGAGGAGGACACAAGAGGGCAAGTAAGGAGAGGTACACGGTACATGCCCACAAAGGCATGTAGTGATTGCGGGAGGGGGGTGGCAGCAGTTAGGGAGTGGAAAGCAAAACACCATAATGGTGTCAAGGGGGGTAAGCAAGGAGTGTAGGTGGTCCAAATGGTGGAGGACCACTGAGACCTGTTATCATAAAACCAATGAGATCAGATAATAAAGGAATAATTATGTCACCTATACATAGAAAGAAACATATGGACTTAATGGGGGCATCAGTCTCTATATTTCATGACCTTCCACCAGAACTAGTTACAGAAAGAAAAAAAATTCTATCTCATTCATAATAAACCGTTGACCAAAGGCTTCAAAACCACAGTGTTGCTACTCACCAAATTAAAGGTGGTGATTGGTGGGCATATACTTTTCTACTTCTTTGCCAGAGGAAGCTTATACACATGGGAACAAATTGAGGGTCTATATGATATCTTAATGTTCTTTTGTTTAAAGATCAATTGAGCCTCAAAGAGTTTCTTTATTTTCATTCTTCTTTCCTGTGCTGGTTTTGGTTGTTAGGTTTGGGATACAAAATGTTATAGACCTAAAAGTGAAACCTTAGAAAAGTTTAGTAGAAAAAAGGGGGTGGTACAGGTTAAAAAACAGCAATCTCTGTTCTAATCCTGCACAGAATGTGCCCGGCACAAAAAGGTATCAGGAAGCAAACAAATACCGGCACCATTCAGAAGTCGTGTAAAATGAATTTAGTCAGTGAATTTCAAACGCCAACAGCTCGGGACCAAGTAATCCCCAACCAGTTTCGTAGCTCCTTGCTGCATCATCAGGAGGAAATGACATGTCAGTTACTGGCTGCAATAAAAGAGCTGAATTTAAAGTGATAGTGCATTAAAACACATACAAAAATACACATTAACATATATACAACAGCTCTAAAAAGATATATTACAAATTAATAATTTTAAAATAGATAAATAATTCATGACTAAATGGCAGCAGGTGTTTAGAGCACTAAGGGCTGCAACTTTGATTTCTCCAAAAATCTTATGGGGTGAAATCCAAAGAGCTTCCATTCCAAAAAAAAAAATAAACATTAAATTGATTATATTCAAGTCACACTCAATATTTCTATTGCATCCTGCATAAAGAAAAACATATTTATCTGCACATTTCTAGCTAGGATATTATTTCTTTTTAATAAAAGGCATCATGTCAATTTTATCATTCAGGCCTGGCATTTTAAGGGCTCCCAGTTAATATATCCAATAGCATTCCCTCTCTAATAATTTCCCATTGACATCACCACCCCGGGTCCCAGTCCAATACGTTCAATCCCAAAAAATCTAAAATTGTGGATAGCACCCCCATCCTATTTCTAATGCATTGCTAAAGCATTCATGGGATCACACCCCCCGTAATGCTTCTCAGATGTTCCCCAATCCTCAATTTAATTGGTCTCGAAGTTTTCCCAATATAAAAACCTTCACATATACATGTTGCCAAATAAACTAGATTATCAGTGACACAACTAAAGAATGCTCCCATAATGTAAACGTGTTTGCATTTACAGTGGTAAAAGTACTGCTCTACAACTACAAAATTTGCAGTTCCCACAAGGGAAAGTACCATGTGGTCTAGATGGTAACCATGTATTTCTTATCGAAGGAGGTTCTGATTCTCTTTGTAGACTATGAACCAGTCTGTTCCTTAAATTTTGTGCCTCTCTTATAAACCATACATGGGGACACAATAGTAGCCTCCTTAAGTAAGGGATCAGAGCTCAAAATATTCCAATTTGACTTAACAATCTCCTCAATTACTGTAGACTGCCTATAAAAAGTACTCATAAAGTTTAACCTCTTGTGTCCCTCTTCCCTATGTTGCTGCACTGACAATAAATTCTCCCTGGGGGTTTCGAACACCTGTATAAATGCTTAATTAAAAATTTCTTTACGATATCCCTTTTCCTTGAACCTTTCACACATCAGACCCATGTGTAAGGAAATCTGCATCACTGCTACAATTTCTCCTTGCCCTCAGTAACTGGGCCTTGGGAATGTTATCCACCATATGGGCATGGGTGACAACTGGAGGCCAACAATAAGGAGTTCCTACCCGTTTCTTTATGGTAAAGTGTGATTTGTATACTACCATCTACATTTTTAAATCCAAAAATTGACAGTTGTCTGATCACATTGCACTGAAAATGTTAAATTAGGATTACTGGATTTCAAGTAATCCACAAACTCAATTAGTCCCTCCCATGTGCCCCACCACACCATAAAAATGTTGTCTATAAATTGACGCCACAAATCAAGCCTATGGAAGAAAGGACTGATCTTGGCATCATAGACAACTAATGTCTCCCAATGGCCCAGATAGAGGTTGGAGTAATTGGGTGCAAACATTGCCCCCATGGCCATCCCCGTAGTCTGAAGAAAATAGTCCCCTTAAAACAGAAAGTACAGTAATTTTTCTTGAGCATGTATTCAGAACAATTAATCAAGCTAGCCCATTGGTGCAGAGGCATGGCTGCCATCTGCGACGTCGACATCCCGGGTTTGGGAATGGATCCAGGAGTCGGAGGGCCAGCCGGGGGGAGTATGATAGAGCATCCGCTGGACTGCTCTCCTACTCTGGGGGGAGGTGGGGTTGAGTGTCTGAAGAAATGCGGACCCCTAGCAGAGGCCACGGGTACCACAGCAATTGGTGCCAGCACATACGGGGTTGGGGCGGACGCAGGCCATCATTGCACATCCCCACCCCCGAGGGAATCAGAGCACCAAAAATATGTCAGCCTCCACTACTCAACCAGCTCTGGCGCTGTCTCCTCTGGCCACCTAAGTCCACTGCCGGTGGCCCCACTTGGGGGGGGCAAGCCCTGAGCATGAGGGGGCAGGTTGCCGGAGCCTGGTGAGCCCGTTCACGGGGCATGGGGATGTTGGGGAACAAAAATATAAATAAAAAAATAGAACAATTAATCAAGAACTGCTTTCTAGTGACTCCTAACATCTCATCTTGATCAAGCCAATATTCCAAAGCTAATAATCCCCCCTCATGAGGGATATTGGCATACAATGAAGTGATGTCCATGGATACCAAAAGCCATTTGGGTTCTAGCTCAAGGTCCCACAGGATGCCCAAAATATCAGTAGTGTCTCTAACATAAGATCTCAAATTTTGAACATAACCCTTAATATGGGCATCCACAAACAGAGACAAGAGCTCAGTCAAGGGACCTATTCCTGCTACAATAGAGCATCCTGGGGGATTTTCCAGATTTTTATGAATTTTAGGAAGAATATAAATGTTGGCCCGAGTCGAATGAGAGATCGTAAGAAAATTTAGCTCCATAGGTGTAATACATCCTTCCAAACAATAGTCATGTAGAAATGCATCAATTTCTGTTTTATACACACTAGTGGGGTCCCCACTAAGTTTCCTATAAAAGGCACTATTGCTCAGTTGATTATTCACCTCCTGCACATATTTAAGGGTGGACATTACCACCATCGCACCCCCTTATCTGCAGATAGCAGAATTTTGTTCAAGTTCCTTCAATGCTGTAGCCTCATCAGCTGTGATGTTCACATAATTAGGCCTTTCCCTTTGATGTAATAAGTCTTCAAATTCACTTTCACACGTGCATTCAAAAACAAGTACCATATCATTATACGGAGGGTAGAATGTGAAGGGTGGGCAAAAGTCCAAGCTATGTGATGCAACTATAGATGGTGTCTGTTCCTTGGGTGTTAAACTTATCTATTTTAAGACTATTCATTTGTAATATATATATATATATATATATATATATATATATATATATATATATATCTATATTTAGAGTTGTATATATGTTAATGTGTCTGTTTGTATATGTTTTCAATGCACTATCACTTTAAACTCAGCTCTTTTATTGCAACCAGTAGCTGACTTGTCATTTCCTCCTGATGATGCAGTAAGGAGCTCTGAAACCGGTCAAGGATTACTTGGTCTCAAGCTGCTGGTGTTTGAAATTCACTGAATAAAGCTATTTTGCACAACCTCTGAATGGCGCTGGTATTTGTTTGCTTCTTGGTGGTGCAGGATAAACTTTGTGGACAAGAATAAATTTGTTATTTGTATGTTTCCTTCCTGTCATAGAGCATAATTAATAATGCTGCATAGCTTAACAGTTGTTCATTTAATTTAAATTAATACGGGACAGAATCTCAAATAAGAATGCCGACATGAAATGTGCCAAATTTAGTATGAAAGGAATCAGTCCCCCTAGTAAACATTCATGGATGCTATCTTATATGAACAAAATGGGTGCCAACATTATTGCACGGCAGAAAACTCACTTAAGTTTGGGTGAATACAAAAACTTGGTTAGAAACTGGATGGAGTACCTGTATTCATTACATTAAAGTAACAAAAATGATGGTACTTCCCCATTTCATTTCTGTAATACAGACCATGTTTGAAGGTCCAATAACAAAAAGATTTTCTGACCTCAAAAATACTGTTTCAAAATTTGTATGGAGAGGAGGTAAACCATGAATAGCATTGAGTCAGATGGTGGCATCTAGGAAGGAGGAAGGAGGAAGGCTTTGGTTTCCCTATTTATACTTTATGACACAGATATTAGGCAAGACATATAAAAGGGCATTTAAAAAAAAAAAGATTGACCATTTTATTTTGCAAGAAGTATTGAATAAAGATAAAATAGACTTCAATTTAGAGAATATTTTGTTCACAAGGAATTTGAAAAGGCAGAAGAACTCACAGCTACTTTCTTTGATAGCAGAACATTTTCCTCAGAGTCGGACTAGAATTGGACAGGATCTACTCCCAGTATTGTGTGCTGATATTGAATTAAGTGTTCCAAATAAAACTCCAAAGAAGAGGACGATTTTTAAAATACTCAAACAAAAAGGAATAAATAGATGGAGATATCTTTGTAATGAAGTTAGAGTATTTACAGTTCAAGAATATAAAAACAGGATAAGGATATTACACACAAACTCTTTGGTTTTCAATTTTATTAACTGAGTCTTAAAAAAATATCTTTCTAACTGGAGTTAAGATCAACAACTATAAATACGAATTGAAAAGGAGTTAAAACATACTGGTAACTCCTTGAAGAAAGTTTTGTCCAAATTATATCGAATGATATTAGGAAAAAAAAAGGATAATATCATATTAAATATAAATGGGGCCAGGAGTCAAATATTCGAACGCATGAAAATGAATGGGAACACATACATATCAACTCTAATTAAAAGAAAATGATTTGCTGCAAAAAATAAATCTATAGAAATGAAACTGATTAATTGAGCATACATAACTCCAGAAATCTTAGCAAAACTAACTTTGCCAAATATATGTTGTCATGGATGTGGCTCCACGGCAAACTTGTTTAATAACTTTTGGGAATGCCCATTTATTTTTAATTGGTGGTTTCTCGCAGCTAAGTTATTAGCCAATATACTGGAGATCATGATTCCAACTGATCTGAAATATTTATTCTTTAATTTGGTAAATGATCCATCTTTTTCTAACAATCAAAGTAAAACTCTAAGCTTAGACTCTATGGGATCCAAAAGGACTATTGTAGAGTATTGAAACTGTAACAATCTAAATGTGAAATCAATGTCAGTGACTCAGCAGGTTGCACACTCCCCTCTGAGGCCTGAAGATCAGAAGGCTATGGGTTCCATCCCCACACCAGGTACTTGGGGTAAAATCCCAATACTGACACTGTAGTGCATCATGAGGGGGATGCTGTACTCCTGAGGTGCTGTCTTTAGAATGAGACATTAACCGTGGTCCCATCTGCCTGTTCTGGAGGTTGTTCAGGTGGATGTCAAAGATCCCATGGCACTTCTCGAAAAAGAGTAGGGGATTTTTTTTATTTGGAATAGAAACAAAAAAAAAAAACATTAAACATGAATCATAAAACAAGAATCACAAGACAACGTGTACAAAGTAAATAATAAGTAGCAATACAAAAGATTTTTAGAAAAACAAAAATATCACAATAAATATAAGAGCAGGCAAAAATTGTCCTCAGCTCTAGCTAAATCTGTAAACCCTGTACATTTTTCCATCTAGAGTGCCATATGGAAGTTGAAAAGTGATTTTTATCATAGTCATACCACTTTTGCAGCTCTTGTTCAAGACTGTAAATGACTGCTAAAGGAGTAAGTTCTATCTGGCGCAGCACAAATTTGCACCTCGTTTGCCATAATACAGATTTGATGAACGTTAAAATCAGCCTCATTGTATCTCCCTGTATATATAACATTGAGTTAGCAAATTCTGCCACTATTTCTTCATATGTCAATTTTTCCCAGGCCAGGTCCGCCCATCTAGAGGCCAAGACGGACCAAAAAGCTTTGACATATGGACAAGTTATCAAAAAAAGTTCCATCATCTCTTCCAGACCCACACAAGAAACCCTAGGGCAAAGCCGTTCTGCCTGACTTTTATGTTTAGCATTTGATTTGACCTCCAATCTCCCATGACAACACAACCATTATACATCCCACATCCTAGGTGGGGTGTGTATATCTGTTAACAGAGACTGAATTTGTGGGATATGAGGGGCTGTTACACCTTTAAAAGCTGGAGTGACCATGAAAGGTTGACTCTGTATCCTCTGATACATCTGTGCACAGGTTTTATTCAACCCATGGGGGGATTCTAGCTTCCATTACTGGATTTTAACTACCATAGATTTGAGGAAAAGTGGTACCTGCTGATATATGGGGGGGTAGCTTTCCTAAAGTCTACCAATGATGTACAAGGCGGTGAATCCAATAATCAGCAAAAAAATGCCATAATGCTACTGTAGGGGTTCCAAGTTTAGAGATCTTAGCCGCCAAAAATAAAATGTGATAATAAGCAATAGGGTTTATAAGATTTAGGCCTCCCTCTTTAACTGGTAGGTACAATATATCCCATTTTATGTGGTTCAGCCAACTACCCCAAATGATTTTAGAAGAACAGACTTAATAAGGTTGCTTCCAATGGTGTCAGAATGAGATAAACTACACTTAAAAAGGTGAAGAGAGGGAGTAGAAAGGTTTTAACCAACAAAACTTTCTTTTTCTTTGATTGTTGCCACATTTTCCATTGAGTGACTTTTTGTGTCTCTATTGCAATGTTCTCTTCCCAGTTCTTTAATCCCATATTCCCCTTTCCAAAGGTAATCCCTAGGATTTTAATAGGTTCTGCAGTCACTTGAATCCCTTGTTTCTCAGCCACAGGTGGGGTTGAGTCACTTAGAACATATCCTCTGCTTTTTCCTTTATTAATACTTGCTCCAGAGACAGTAAAATAGTGCTCCGTAATTTGTAATGCACAAGTCCCAGAATGAACATCTGCAATCAATACACACAGATCATCTCTATATGCTGTTGTTTTAACTGCTAAGGCCATTTGATTCAGTTTTAAGTCCTTGATAGCTTCCTCCTGTTCTATTGCTCTCAAGAGGGGGGGTCCAAGCAAAACATGTATAAAAGAGGGCTCATAGGGCACCCCTTTCACACCTCTCTGCTACTTTTAACTGATTTACCAAAGAAACCATTCACCAAGAGTACTACAAATGCAGAATTATAAATACACAATACCCAGTCAACAAACAGTTGAGGTATCCCATGGGAAAGTAGGGTTTGTTGTAGAAAGCAGTGAGAAACTTTATCGAAGGCCTTCTCCTGATCTACTGTTAGCAAGTAACCATGCAAAGCATCTTAATCTCCTAGTTCTGTAATTTCTCGTAATAAAAGAAGGGTATCATTAATGGATCAATTTTTCACTGAACAAGTCTGTGATGAAAGAATAAGGAATGGGGTCAATGTGGCTAATCTAGCTGTCAAGATTTCCATCAAAATCTTCAGGTCTGTGTTAAGCAGACTTAATGGTCTCCAATTGTTAATGTCAGTCCGATCATTTTTCACATAAATAAAACTCTGAATTGCAGTACCCAAGCGTGGGTCCATTCTATCATGTAAAAGGATCCAGTTAAAAAGTTCCTCTAGTATGTCTAGCAGTTCGGTTAGAAATTTTTTGTAGAATTCTGATGTTAAGTCATCAAGGCCTGGTGCTGTGTCATTCATCAAAGATTTTATCGCAGTTCCAAGTTCCACTTTCTGAATGGATGTGAGAAGCAGATTGGTGAGGTCCAGTCCTACACTGGATCCTATCACAGGATCTAGAAAACGTGTGACATCATCAGGACAAGAGGGATAAGCTGTATATAAGTTAACAAGGTGTGTATTAACCACATCTAAAATTCCGCTAGTGTCAGTAACCACGACTCCATTTGTACAGGCAGTCCATTGTTCTGGACTTAACGCTATCCCTACAGCTCTTGAAAATGTCACCATGTACCCCCTTCCTGGAGTGCAAATCCGGTGTTCCTGGAGGAAGGATGTAGCTCTAGAATATTGGATTGACTCCATGTCTTTCTTCAAATTTGTAATTTGTGCGGTGTAAGCTGTCTGACCCTCATTACAAAGAGATAAGACAGTAGCCAGTTGTGATTTCAGGGTTAAATATTTCTTATATTGAGATGTATGGATGTGTGCAGCCTGTTTGGTAAAGACATGTTTCAGTGCCATATTAGTATCAGCCCACCATGTACTTAAGTCTTCTTTGAGACAGGCAAGAGTTTTCCTGGCAAGAAGAGCATCTATGATAGTATCACAGACATCAGGGTTGTCCATAACAGTACTATTCAATTTCCAATACCCTTTCCCAAATGGTCTTTTCTGATGCAAGCTGCTGGATAGTGCCAAGACAGCATGATCAGACGTTTCTATAGGATGGACTTGGGCAGTGTGAATTGCTATGTGTTGTGAGGCAAAGACCTAATCTATGAGGATGGAAAGATGTCCCTTATGGAAGGTCTGTCCATGTTTGGGATGTAGTGACCGATAAGTGTCTTGTAGCCCTGCTGCTGATAGAATATGTCATAAGTAATTAGTGTCGCAATAGTCCTTTGAAGTATTTTGTCCTCTATCATCCTTATTAAGGGAGCAGTTAAAATCTCCACCCTGTTGTCTCTGTGGCACAATCGGGTAGTGCATTGAATTCTTAATCAAAAGGTTGGTGGTTCAAGGCCACCTAAGAACACTTTTTTTAATGGGCAGACTGGGTGGGCCACAGGCCCTTATCTGCCGACACTGTCTATGTATCTATGTATCTATAAAATATGTCAGATAGTCATAAGGTATGGCTTAATCCTGTTAAATAAATCTACCTTATCTCTTTTCTTTTGGGGGGCATATATGTTAAGCAGTCTCCAGGTGGTGTTATTATAGGAAAAGTCCACTAGAAGAACCCTACCTTGACTGACATCTATAACCCTGGTGACAGAAAATTCAGTGCCTCTAAACAGTATCACAATCCCATCACAAACATACAAGCCAAAGGAAAAAAAAGATGGTCCCCAACACCATAGGTTTTGAGCAACCACCACTAAAGATTTAGCATCCAGCCTGGTGTCCTGTAATAAGCAAACATCAAAATCCTGATCCTTCAGGAGGGAAAAGGTGACCAAACATCTCCGTGCTGCTTTGAGGCTGTTCGTATTGAGGGTGGCCACCTTCAAAGTAAATGGGGAAGTCACTTAGAAAATGTTAGGGTACATTTTTCTTCCTGGTTCTTCTTCATGGTTTTACTTTCGGAGTGGGAAGATGTCCATCAGGGGGTGCTGTAAAATCTGTAATGTCTTCCTTGGAATCTGAAGTGGCCAAGTGTTGTGAGGAGATTGTAGATGAGGTTTCAGAGTCCTCATCCAGATCAGGTTCTGTCATTTGTTTATGTAGAGCAGCATGTCTATTAGATACTTCCACAGGGGTGGAAGACTTGGAATTTTTTGAAGGTTTAGTCTTAGCATGAGCTGCTCATAAAGGTCTCTTCTTAGTACCCATAGGTTTTGTCGGGGGGCATCTTCCCAGTAACTGGGGGGAGAACAGTAGTCATCACAGTAGTGGAAACTCCTGGAAGTTCAGAGACGCTGGGTGGTTCCCGGGTACTAGGCTCTGTAGAAGAGCAATTCATGTCAACCGTAGGTTGGAGAACAGGTCCCAGTGATGATGGAACAGCATCCGGACTTGAAGTAGTTATTAATGTTCGAGAAGGGTCTTCTGAGGGCATTGCCGTAGTCGGAGTTGTGTTTCCCGCAGCGGCTGTAGGAGGCGGGTGTTTTTGTTGCCTGGCTCTGTCCATTAGGGAGGGGCAGCTGCAGTGTAAGGGATTTGCTAGCTGCAAACTCAAGTAGACTAGATAGACCATATGGCCTGTATCTGCTGGCAGTTTCATATGTTCATATGTTAGAATGCTGGGCATTAGTGATTAGAATATCCTGATCCATCCTGTCTGTTCTGTTATGCATGGCCCATGGACATGCCCTATAGGAATATCCCAGTTCTTCACAAAGATTACACTTCATTTCTTCAGTGCAATCCTAACCCACATGCCCAAAATTCAAACACAGATTACATTTGAGTCTATCACAAGCTAAGCTGAGGTGTTGAAAAGAACCGCACTTGAAATAGGTTTTGGGTTGTCCCAGGTAGAAGCAATGTCCTCTGTCACAACATAAAAACAGACTGCTAGGGAGGTGTTGTGGGCCTGCTTCTGTCATCTTCAGCTTAATTTTATACTGCTATCCCCCAGTCCATATGTGTTTACAGTCAAAAACGGGCTGTGGTGGACCTTGCAAATCGTATCTTTGACAGAGCCAGTGAGAGATATCATGCACCGATACCCCCTCATTCCAAAAGAGAATGGTGACAGTTTTAAAAGCCAGTTTTGTGAGGGGTATAGCTCAAAATGGTAGCTAGAGTTCTGAAAACCTCACTTTATCATACTTGGCCCAGAATCTGTCTAGGCCTTGGGGGGTCTTGAAGCTCACATCAAAAAGAGTCTCCTGAGATGTGAGTAAGGGCGTATATTTAATTGAAAAGAAGCCCAGAGACTCCTTTATCAATGCCCCTCAAACATAAATCCTATCAGGCGAGTCTTCTAAGCCCCCCAAATACTGCAGGCAGACAGCATTGCATCGTTATGCAGGCAAAGGGTGTCCTTTAAATTGATCACGGCGTCTAAAATTGGCCCAAGTAGTTTTTGCTCTATCAGCAGCTGTCTGCATAGCTTCTGTAACAGGCAGTTCTGTGTCCATCTATTTCCCCCAAGAGGACCCACTATCACCCTCAAGGCCAGCATTCTGACTATGGGCAGTAGCGATATGCCTGGGTCTGGGAGGAGAAGATGCCACATCTTCAGCATGAAGTGCCACATCAAAGTCAGTTGCAAAAGTAGATTCAAGATTAATACTGAGCACTGCAGTAGTGTTACTCTCTGAGGACTGCAGTGTGCCCGGGGGGGGGGTATCACCACGAGTGTACTCTGAGAAGGGTCCCCTAAGGTTCTGGGCAGAATCCCTGGAATTGAAAGAATCTCTGGGTCAGGCAACCATTGCCCCTTAGCAACTTGCTTCCAGCCAGCACTTTTTAATGAATTCTCAATCGACCAAGCTGTCTTTTTTTCCCCCACTCCCAATGTCTTTTAGCTCAGGTTAGGATGACCTTTCCTTAGAAATGGTCTGGTACAATGTTCTGAATAAGCTGTGAAAGTTTATACACTCACTGCATCTGAGGAAATAGAGTTTCGCTACTCTGGTATAGTGCTCCAAGTTCCTGTGGGTGTTGTGTTGGTCCATTCAAGATGCGCAGTCAAAACTCCAGCCACAGCTTCAGTGTACTGTGGACTCTCAGGTGGGGCCATAGGAGCCGACTCCATGGGTGCTTGGGTGCTCAAGCACCCACAACATTTAACTTAAGTACCCTCAATTTTTTTAAAGGGCAGACTGCAAAAAAGGATTACTAGGGAACCTGGTCACAGGAAGAATATTACTTACTGGCAGTGAGCATCCTCAAAGATTCAGAAAAGTTGGCACTCGTGGGTGGGGCCGCTGTAGCTGCGTCAGATGCTGGCTGACAGGAGGTTTGACAGGTGGGCTGCTCCCCATTTGATGCAGTGTCGACAGTGCCAGGGATAACTCGTAGACTGTCACCAGCGCTGTGATGCCCAGAAAGTTGTTCCTCTGCCGTCGGGAGTCCCATTGTTTGGTTCGGCAGCTGCTCACTTTCTGACTGGACAACATCCAACACTAGCTGCCTGTTTTTATGCAACAAAGTCCAGATTCATTCTTCTTCTGACTTGTCTTCCAAAAGTTGAAGCAGCAATACAGGTACGTTTTCAGTAGCTGACATATCTGCAGAGTCAGCCCATTGTTCTTGCTCAAAAAGGATCTCCTCAGCTGGACCTACAGAGTGGGACATCAGCAGACCTGCAGGTACACCAGCATCCTCCACACAATCATCCGCCATCTTGGACATGTGCCGTCCCCTACCAGAGAGTAAGGGAATATCCCCGGGTCCTGGCCAAATGTCCCCCATTCACTAAAAAACTGCCACCAGCAGCTTAATCTGGTTCAATTTCAATTGGTTACCATCTGTATCCCCCCTGGATTACCCCTGAAGAAGGAACTTCTAGTCTCAGTGGGCCTACCCGGTCAGCAAAATTCAAAAAATAAATAGATTTACCTCCTTCCATAGAACATAATGGTGGCACATACTGTATTTAAGGAAACAGTTTTGAAGTATTGGAGGACATCACTTGTTCATCATGGAAGGAACTTATGTTATTGTTCCCCCCTTTATTAAGAGAGTAATTCATTTTATTTTTTGTTTTCTTTTTTTGAATCGTATCCTATAATGTGTCATGTACTGGGGCAAAGATGGAGTCTATGATGTTGATTTAATTCATGAACTTTGATCTTAATTACTTAAAAATGATACATAAAGCCTATGTTGAAATCAATAAAATATATATATATTTTTTAAATCCAGTTCCCGAGTGACTAGAAACATATACTGTATCATCAGAAAGAGGCCTAAGGCCAAGGTTATTGGGCCCACTGGCATGTCATCACTATCCTGGTTCATGTGCAGCTGTTGAGAAAAGACAAAGAAAACTGACAGAGAGGAAGGTTTGGGGATCACTAGCAAGCACAAACACAGAGTCCATCACAGAGGAGAGAGTGCTGAAGGGCCTACATGCACTATGTGAATTAAATTATTGGGCCTGGATGGGATGCATCTGAAGATATTAAAGGAGATGGGGCAGATTCTTGCTGGACCACTAGCACATCTCTTCAACTGCTCTTTGGAGACAGGGGAAGTGTTGAAGGATTGCAGGACAGGGAATGTGCTCCACCTACACAAAAGTGGGTGTCACAGTGAACCATGCATATACAGTTGAGTCAGTCTTACATCCACAGTAAGGTTAAGTCTTACATCTATAATAAGGTAGCTATTGGAAACTATTATAAAGGAGAGGATAGTAGGATTCCTGGTGGTCAACAGCATACAGGATTCCACTCATCATGGATTTACCAGTGGTAGGTCATGCCAGACCACTTCAGTTGGATGACAAACGGTCATGAATAGGGTGCAGGCAGTAGATGTCCATACCTAGATTTCAGCAAAGCCTTCAACTCAGTCCTACATAGGAGGTTGGTAAAGAAACTGGTTTACTTAGAGATAGGGGATAAGATAATGAGGGGGGATAAAAAAATTGGCTGGGTGGGAGGACCCAGAGGGTAGCCCTAAAACGATAGCCCTCAAAAGTAGAGGAAATCATGAGTGCGAAGCCCCATGATGGGTTTAAGGACTGATCCTCTTAACATATTTATAATTGACATTGGGGAGGGTATCCAAGATAAAATATGCATTTTCACAGATGACACCAGGATCTGAGGTAGAGTGGACATCGAGGAGGGGGTAAGGGCTATGAGAAAGGATCTGAAAAGACTGGAAAGGTGGCCAAGGGTGTGACAGTGGAAATTTTATATGAAAGATTTCAAGGTAATGCATGTAGGGGCCAAGAACCCAAGAATGGAATACAAGATAAATGGGGTAATAGCGCAGAGCAAAACAGAAGGCAGGGACCTGGGGGTGATAATAATGGAGCGCTTGAATGCATTGGCACAGTATAATAGGGACGTGGGGAAGGCACACCAGATGCTGGGATACATTTGGAGAGGGATAACTTTCAGAAAGTGGAAGGTAATGCTTCCCTTGTTTAGGCAAGACAATTTTATTTGTTTGGCCCCCATCCAAAGCCTCAGAGCACCTAACAGCATTAAAACAACATAAACATGTCCATAAAACACAATAAATAAATCAGGAAACAGCCTTAATAAATTAGTCTGGAAAAGCCTGTGCAATGAGACATTTTCAGTTATTGCTTAAAGGCTCCCACTGTGTGAGCAGATCTAAGTCTCTCTGGCAAGGAGTTCCAGAGGAGAGGGCCAGCAACTCCAAAGGCCCCGTCTCCCGACTAATTAAAGTGGGAAAGGGGAACCCAGCACAAGCCTGCACCATTAGATCAGACAGAGCTAGTGGGCATGAAGGACATCAAGAGATATTTCCGGTAGCTTGGGCCCAATCCACAAAGGGCCTTGGATGTTAACAAGCATATCTTGAAGTTGATACGCCACCGCACAGGCAGCCAATGCAGACCGTGCAGCACCAGCGTAATGTAATCCTTGCGAGAACTTACCAAAACCTTTGGGCCACAGTATTCTGAACCAACTGCAAGCACTGTATCAAACCTCAATATATCCCCATGTAAAGAGCATTGCAATTATCCAGTCTGCAGGTGACAAAGGTGTGGATTATCATCTTCAAGTTGGCTAACGCATGCCATGGCTTGATCAGGGTGATATTACAAAGATGTTAAAAAACGTTCCTGACTACTGCTGACACCTGGTGTTTTAATGGCAACTTGTAGTCCAGAACAATGGCCAGATTCTTCACCACATCCACAGCTCTAAGTGAGTGACCATCACCAGATGGTAAAAGAAGATCACCACTCATCATTGTATAGATCACAGGTTCATTCCATCTAGAGTACTGTATGCAGCACTGATTCCTACACTTGAGAATGGGCAGGTATAGACTGGAAATGGTGCAGAGAAGGTACAGGGGCAACAAGGGAGGTCTTATTATTATTATTTTGATAACCAGATAAGGCCCACTATGTACAAGTGCATGTCTCAGGGGGTGACCCGGGAGCACTGAGGAGGTTAAGTGACTTGTTCAAAGTCACACAGTCTGCAAGTGGAGGTTGTGGTTATCAAACCTAGGTCTGCTGAATATAGCAAGCTCATTCACAGCTCCTTACTCTAACCTCTAGGCTATACTGCCACTGATTGAGATGTTCAAGTACCCTCGCTGGATAAACAAGGTGGAGAGCAGTGAGTTGTTCACAATGAGTGGTAACATGAGCACTAGGAGAAACTCCATAAATTTGGCAAGGGAGGTTTAAAAAGATGTTAGGAAGTACTTTTTTACTGCAGGAATGGTGTCAGACTGGAACAAATGTCTGGAAGAGGTGCTGTGCACTGAGAGGGTTCAAAAGGGGGTGGGACAAGCTCATGAGAAAAATGCATATGGGGTAGTTAGAAGAGGGAGAGGAAGAAATGAGAACTAACAGGGGTACAGTCTCATAACCAGGCAGGCTTCTGCAGACTAAGTTGACTGATAGGCCTTTATCTGCTGACATATTCTATGTTTCTGTTTTGGTTTTTTTGTTTTCAACTTTGTTTTTCCTGCCTATGGCACTGGTCAGGACCTCCTTTGGCTGACTCCCGGTGCCTGATTCCACACCACAAAAATCCTCCTTGGCCTGTGATCCTGGTCCCACCTCCAGTCTGCCCACGACTCACTTGCTTGGGTACCCCTCAGCTTGCACCCCCAAGACAGAGCCGCCTGAAGCTCTTCGGCATTCCCATACAACTATCAACTTCCCAGCAGGCAGAGGTGACGACCAAAGGGATGGTGGGGCCCAGGAGGGCAGGATCTGGTAGTGGGCATGGTGGCAAGGAGCAGCGTCATCTGCCCAGCCAGCAGGATTATCCACTTTACAGTACCCTGGAGGAGAGGATGTGCAATGACGTCAGGCATGCTCTCATGCCTGATGTACTGACATCCGGCCCCTCCAGTCCCCTTGTTTTTTGTGGTCTTTGGCTCACTGATCCCAGGCCATCACAAGGCGTTGGACTTTCTTTTGCTGTTACTCTATTTCTCCTCACCCCGGTGCAGACTAGCCTTATCACCGACCCCCCCAGTCCCGTCACCACGCCCCAGGGATTTAACTCCATCCTGGTGCTCCCCCCACAGCTTATCCCCCACCCGCCTCGTGGTGGGCACTGACAGTTGGGAGAGGGCCCTGGAGCTGGTGAGGAGCCTGCAAGGAGTCAGTGTCATCCTGCACTGCACCCGTCCATTTTCTACTTTCCTCCCAAGAGGAACGGGCATGCAATGCCATCCAGACGGGCCCATGCACACTCCCATGCATGGGACTTCACCTGCTGCCATACCTCAATGCCCCCACATTACTGACCCTAGCTGCCTGCCTCCAAGCCTCTGCTAGAGGAGAGATGAAGCCAGCCCAGTGGTGCTGAGGGTTGAGATGCTGAACGCCACACTTCGCGCCATGCCAGTGACCCAGGTTCGGGAACAGATTCGGGCCACTGGTGATCAGAAGGGGAGGAGAGGATTGAGCATCCAGAGGATTGCTCTCCTCTCCTGGGGTGGGTTCAACGGGATTGCCCATATGATTGCAGTTCCTAGTGGCAGCTGGGGGCACCACACACCATACTGGGGCAGCCAATGGGGATGGTGATGTCAGACGACTGTAGGAGGGGCCGGGAGCACACCCTCCAAGTGCTGTCACCATTGCACAACCATGCTAGAGGGGAGTAACGTAAGTAAAAACCCCTGATAGCCGGTAGGCAAAGGCGGGACCAGTGGTCGGCCCCATGCCCAATGCCGGGAATCCCAGTCCCCACTTCCAGTTCTCCCTCAAAGTCTCTGGTTGCTCCAGTTTATTGTAGATAGAGTGCCAGGAGGAGTTCAGCAGTCCTGCCCTGGAAGGTTCAGAGCTGGGGGTTTGTGCTGCCAAGAGAGACGGAGAGGAGATGGGCCCAGCTGGAGAGATGGGGGAGCTGGAGGCTTCAGGCGGGAGGGAGAAAGCTGTGCTGTGTGTCCATGCCGGAGAGAGTCTGGTAAGTCAGGAGCATAAATAAAGTGTACAAAAAAAAATAGAGACCAGACAAGAGCCAGGATCCACAGCATTCACTCCTCAGACGAGGAGAGCAGTCTGCTGGATGCTCAATCCTCCTCTCCTCAGACAACCCCCAGTGACCTGAGTCCACTCCCAAACCCAGGTCACTGGTGTGGCAGCAGCTGAGGCATAGTACCTCTGGTCTTCATGCTACTGACCGGCAGGCATTGGACAATCATTGAGCACCACAGCCCACCTGCTCTGGAGGAGGAGAGCAGTCCCTGGGATGCTCAATCCTCCTTCCCCCACAGCTGAACCTCTGGCAGTCCGGGCTTGTTCATGAACCTAGGTCATCAGCATTGCAAGCGGTAGCACTACTGCTTGGGCCAGCTATATGATTCAATGTTTAAACTCATCCAAGAACAAAAACTAGCACCTGCCTTCACCAGCAACCCCTATCCTGCTCTGTAATTGGTTTACAGCTGTTGTGAAATGGTTAGTGTCCCAAGCCCCTACTCCCCAACTGTCAAGCACTTCACTCCTGCGATGCACCCAGCATTCAACTGTCTGTAAGGATTGCACATGAAACCCAGTCTTACTGCACCATTGGCCCAGCTGGAGGCATGCTTGTTTTGTTGGGTGCTGATGGCCTAATGGTGGAACAGTGGGACTAAGCTTGTTGCTGATCTGGGTTCAAGTCCCAAGCCCAGGTTAAATAAAAATCCCCAATATTCTGAATCATGAATCAACACAAAAGTTCTACAGCTGGAGAACCTTTGAAATCTGGGAGGCTGAACATAACATCCTTTACAATCACCTTTCCTAAAACGTTTATTGAGCAGGTATGTACGAAAACAAATGTTTAAAACCATTATACATAAACCAGTTTCCTTTATCTATTTGTTTATTTATTAAATACTTCGAGGCAGTATAGCGCAGTGGTCTAAGGCTCTGAGCTATAAATCTGGTGACATCCAGCAGATCAGACCTGGGTTTGAATCCCACAGCTTCTACTTGCATACTGTGTGACCCTGAGCCAGTCACTTAACCTCCTTGTGCTCCTCAATCACTCCTGTAAAAAAGCTTTCAGCTTAGTGTGCTATACCTGGTTAAACAACTAAAAAAAAAATATATTTTTATTTTGTTAACCACGTAAGTACGCTTGGCGCAAGGCCCATTTTCAGGAATGACCTGGGAAGTATGACAACGAAAATAGGTCAACATGTAAAATATCAAACAGTAAGGGTAGTATGATGTAACAACCCCTTTCCCCAGGAAAGAAAGCAGTGCTTGTTGCTAGTTGTGCTCATGCTGGGAATGGTGCCCACGCCTCAGACCTGGTAGGGTAGAGAACTAGGGAGAAGCATCAGGTGCTGGAAGTTTGCCAGTTTCACAGCTGGATATGCATGGCTCGGTCATGTTCTTGTGAGGGTGGGCTAGGATGCAGCTTGCCTAAGTGGTAAATCAAGACTGGGTGTACTCAGCAATGTGGGTCCTGCTGCTAAGAAAGGGTTGCTACCCCCTCAGGAAGATCTCTGGTTGAAAAGCTGGGGTGGCGTGGCCAATGTAGCTACACGTTCTTGAATAAATCTCTTGATTTTGCAACTTTTGCATCTGTCATGCCTTTATGGTACAGTACTGGAGTGTTGAGACATTTTATGTTTTGCCGGTGAGTGCTTTGAATACTTTTGGAACAGCTTGCCCAAGTGGCTGGTTCACACCAAAGGAGCCAGTCCTGTGTGGTTTGCCTAAACAGGCTCCCACATGGGACCAAAAGTTTGGCCACTTTGAAGCTGGGGGTGGCATTAGGTCTGAATCTCAGAGTAAAGGCATGGGTTGTGCAGCACATGGCCATGTAAATGGGCCCAAGCCTCCAATGTCCAGGCCCTGAGACTTCCTTTAAAGGAAGTTGAACAAGTGACCTTTAAGGAACAGTAAAGAGGATACCTCTGGAAGGGCAGGAATACTGGATAGTATGCTGTCAAGGTATATAGCCTGATGGCCCACGGGGCATGAGTAAGATACCAGTGAAGTGGAACTGATGACTGTGATTGTAAGGGGAATGAGATTGGAAGGCTTGATCAACTGAGAAGTGCAGGAGAAGGAAGCCAAGATGAAGCCGAAGATGAAAGCTGTCAGCTGGGTTTATAAGGAGTGTGGCTCCATGACAGCAGGCAAGAAAATGTCTCTAAGAATGTGGGGAGGGACCCAAAGAAGAGGTACAGACTGGTCACCTATAGTCGCAGAAGCAGGAGTCCCCGGGAGGAGGGAGGGAGGGCTATGAAGTGTGCAGCAGAAGTAGAACTTTGTCTGATGCCGTCATTACCATAGCACAGCCACATTGCAGTAAAAGGGATACTGAATGCGGAGCAATATCTAGTTACCCAAATCTACCTAGGCACCTTGTTTTGCTTGGTGAGTTCATAAGCATACTATGAGCAGATCACTACTAAATGAAAAAGTCCAATAGTGGGCTGAGGTTACAGTGCTGTGATTAAGATGGGACAGGGGAAGTGCCCAATGTGTGACAGAGTCCAGGAAAGGAGGTGAAAGGTTCGGTCATGGCTGCAGTACTGAATTCATAGAATACTCATCAGAGTAATGCAATTAACTATGTAGAAGATTAACTGATTTGGGTCTGCGTGACCCATATAAATTATCTGTTGTGCCCTACGTAACAACTGCCTCAGTAAAGGAGAGACAAGGACAAATAGTGGCGTCTACATGGTAATTTTCCATTATGATTTAAAGCAAGTCTCAATAGTTCTTATTGTCAGAAGGGTGAATGGTCAAAATGGTGATTGCTTGCAATAGAAGTCCTGGCAAGCTAATTTCCATCAAAGATACCCCTGGACAGAAGTACCCTCAGCCATCCCCACCCCCACTGGGCTCAGTCACTGTGGATGGCAAACAAAGTGAAATGTGGGGGGTGCATAGATACAACAAATAAAACACCTCACTATCTGCCTTTTAACTATTTCACATTAACAAGTACTTACTCCAGTGTCTGTCTGAAGAACCCCTGACTGTCTCCAACTGGCCTCATAATAAATGCTGTGTTTGTCACATCACCACCTGTTGTTTTGAGCAAAATGATTTTATATCACGTGCACTATAAAATCAGCAAGTCATAATAACAGATTTTTATGTAGGCTACAAGATTTGTTGGCCAAAACGATGCAATCCTGTGAAGACAAGTGAACTTTACAACAAGGTGTTCTCCAGTACATTGTAATAGCCAGAATGGAATATGTTTATGAAATAATAAAAACTGAAGTGGGTAACTGCTCTTTAAAAGAGGCAATGTAGCCTAGAGGTTAGAATATCAAACTGTAAACTTCAAGATCCAGCAGATTTGGGTTTGAATCCTTCAACTGCCTCTTGCATACAGCCTGACCCTGATCAAGTTTTGTAACCTCCCTGTGTTCTTAGGTCACCTCTTGAAAAGAGCTTTGGCTTAATGTACCTTTCCTGGTCAAAACATTCCAACATTTAAAAAAAAACTGTAAAAATGAGGCTTTCATGTTCAATTTGTTAGAGAAGGTTTCTGTACCACAGTCCAAATCTTTGTTCAGCTCACAAATATAATGAATTGATTATCGCTGTAGGTTTTTCCCCTTACTGGACAGCAGAGTCTATCACAAAACCCACTAGTTACACCTGCCACTCTTGGCTCCAGGACTAAGGGAGCATGGAGGCCAAGAGTAGTCTAGTGGTTTGAGCCTAAGCTTGAGAATCATAAGACCCAGGTTCAAATCCCACCAGAGCCACTTACTCTATGACCTTGAGCGAGTCGCTTAACTTCTCCATCCTTCAGTCTACCCTGCTGTAACACTGGTAAAAACAGAACCCCAATGAAAAATAAGATACTGCAACTCAGCCTGGCTGTCCTATGTAAATAAATTGTTAAAACAAATGAAACAACCTTCTCACTCCAGAGAGGTGGCCTAATGCCAGTACTGGGTGCACTAGCAGAGAAGTGTGGTGGGGGGAGCTGTCCTGCTCCTGTTCTGCAAGCAGAAATACAGTACAGATGGCCTTTCATGTCCTGGACTATCCAGGCCAGCAGTGGCACCAATTCATCATTTCAATTTTTTCTTAAATATCTACAAGAAAAAGAAGAGGAAGCCGGGGACACATGGTGAGCATGTGGTAATCAGCAGCCGTCTGTGACTGTGGATCACCTTAACCAATCTCTGTTGCAGGAGATGACAAGATGATGAATAGCAAACAAATGCATCTTTTATTGCCTCGAGTTTATTATCCACGGATTCCTGGACAGCTGCAGAGAGGGATTCTTACAATTCGTTCTGCTGCCTCGTCTTCTTATTCACTCTTGATAGGATCTGCAGAAACAATTTCAGTGGCTGAAGGGTAATATACTACTACCCCCCCACCAGCAAAAAAAAACTAAAGAAAACATAGTTTTGCAATATGAGAAGAGACCCTTCAAATCAAATCATCATACACACAAATATTAGTTTGGGTCCCCATATTTTACTTTTTATGAACTAATCAGGTTTTGCAGTAACCCTTGGAGAGCCAGCTTACTTCTGGGAACTCAGTCGGATTAACAGGTCCTGGGTGAAAAACAGGGTTTTCAAATCAAAGTACAGTTTAGAATGATACTAATAGTTTGTAGGAACTATGGCCTAGGGGCTAGAGAACAATTTTTTTTTAACTCTGTTTATTCTCACGCTGGTGGGGATATACCCCTTATCAGCTTCTGGGACCCCCTTTCCCAGATCTACAGTACCTGCTGAGAGGTGTGGCCCCTGGCTTGCCCCCTCAGTGGCACTCCCCCAGGACACAGAAGAGGAGGAGAGACTACATCAACATTAGAAGCCCCGGGCAGGTTGTTCTGGGCATCGTTCAGGCCTGGGAAGAAGAGGATCCTTGTGTCATTGTACGCAGTGTCCTGAGGGGGTTTTGCTCTGCTTTCTTTTTGTGTTTCCTCTGGTGGCCCAGTAGTGCAATGACAACAGTGGTGTGCAGCACGCACTCCTGTGCACTTGCGTGTCGACATCCACCGCAGCCACCAATCCCAGCACATGCTGAGGCATCAGGCACACTGACTCCAAGCCACTACCAGGAGTCAAGGTTGTACCAACTGCCTTCGCCCACCCACCCTAGAGGAGGAGGCCTGTCCATCAGATGCTCAATCCTCCTCCTTCAGGCCATGCCTCCAATGCTCCGGGATCATTCCCGAACCTGGGTTGTCAGCACCATGAGTGGTAGTGCTACTGCTGCAAGCCAACAGTGGAGAACAGTCTTGAGTACTGCAAGATCACAGGTTCAAATCCTACCATTGTCACTGCCTCACTGTATGACCCTGACCATGTCATATAACCTCTCATTGCTTCAGTCCGACTTTCATAAATTGGGTCAAAGCAGGACCTCACTGAAAATGAGTTATAGTACAGCACCTGAGCTATCCTGGGGAAATCCACTGTAAAATAAAACATCCATTAATTCTACTGGTAACATGTTCCAATGAACATCATCTACAGCAGCTTTTGTTCATTTTTAAATGCCCTCCTGCTGGTTTAGTCCTCTCAGCAGTACATAAATAAATAATGGATAGAAGCAAGAGCCCCCCCTCACCCACCGTAAATGAGATGTTGTACTTCAGCTGTGATACCCTGGGGTAGAAGCAGGACACCCTACCTTTAAATGAAATGGTGTACTTCAGCTGGGCTATGCATTGGTAGAAGATGGTCCCTCCCCAATAAGTGAGATGTTGTATCTCAGCTGGGCTATCCTGTGGTGGACAAAGGTACTCCCACTGTAACTGAGATGTTTCATCTCAGCTGTGCTGTCCTGTGGTAAAAGTAAGATTCCCCCACAGTAAACTAGCTGTTAAATCTCACCTAGGCTATTTTGGTGTAGAGGCACGATACCCCCTGTGAATGAGATGCTGCATCTCAGCTGGGCTATCCTGAAGCAGAGGCGGGTCTGCACTGAAAATGAGATGTTGAATCTCAGCTGGGCTATTTTGGTGTAGAGGCATGATCCCTCTGTAAATGAGATGTATTTTGGCTGGGCTATCCTGAAGTAAAAGCAGGACCCCACTGCAAATGAGGTGTATCTCAGCTGGGTTATGCCTGACCCTACTGCAAATGAGATGTTGTAAAAGCAGTACCCCACTGTAAATGAGATGTTGTATCTCAGCTGGGCTATCTTGGGACAGAATCAGGATCCCCTGTATGTAACCACCCCCACCCATGAGGTGTGCTGACTAAGCCTGGAGATGTTAAATGGCAAAATATATCATGCCCTCGGGTGAATGGCACCTGGGTTCATGGTTAGAAAAGGGTCTGGAAAGTGGTGTGGTGCCTCCACCTATGGGGATCCTTATGACAATGCACTGCAAGGGTGCTTCTCCACAGGAAATAAATATAGCCTTCACCCTCGGTGACAGGAATTTCAGTAACTCACTCCCTTCCCCACTTATTTATTTATTTATTTAGTTAGTTTTTGTTGACCGGGTAAGGTGCGCTAGCCATAGCAATGACTATTTTCAGGCACGACCTGGGAGTTTATAGAAAAAAACATTGCTGAAAAAGACAGTACAATCATAAACAGTAAATGCTTAGACAATAATAATACAGTGCAGGCAGGAGAAAAACAATAAGTACAATTGATCCAAACAATAATGTATAACGTAGAACTATAAGAGAGCAATACAATAACGAGCACAGTAGGTTGTAGGGTACAGAGACATTCAGAAGATTAACTGAGCTAAGGGGGTTTGAAGCAGGAGCATGAGACAGCAAGACGGGCATACAGTAATATTTTGAAAGAGGCATGTGATGATGCCTGATGAACAGTTAGAGGGAGGGAGTTCCATTTTTTCAGGGCATGGCAGGGGAAAGCGCTGGCACCTTTTGAGGAGTGATGTCTTGGGATGATCACAGGGGCATTAGCAGCAGAGCGTAGTTCATAAATGGATGTCTGGTTTAGAAATAGGTCCGCCAGTGTCTTAGGAGCTTGAGGTGATATTATCAATGATTGAACAGAGTGCATAATCACGGGGGGCTGCCGGGGAAAGCCAACCGAGTTCTGCGTAGAGGAGGCAGTGGTGTTTCAGTCCATGTGAGGAGGACGCATATCTACAGATATTGTCATAAGCGACATCCCACTTTTGGAAGCTTGTCTTACCTGATGAGGCATATGCTGCCACCTCATAAGTGAGTGATGGAAGGAGTAGGCCGTGAGCTATGGCAAGTCTGGCTGAGGGAGTGAGTACGTAGCTAGACCGGTAAGCCATACCAAGTTTTGTGTTAGCCATTTTGCAAGTCTGTTAGATATGGAGATCAAAAGTGAGGGGTGGATCATTCTAAGCATGCACATAAACAACAATGCAATAAGGGCAAGATATGTTAGCAGCTGCAAAATACCAATGGTTTTATTTTGGGGTTGCAGAACAAAGTAGGAAACAAGGGAAGCAAAGGTCAAAAAAGCATAAATAACAACAGCAGTTTGTGTGCACCCCCAGGAAAGTGTGTCTCAGTCCCTCTCCAGCACTGGTGCACCAATTAACCCCACAGTCTCTAGGGGAGCTCCCAAACAGTTTAAGTGTGCAGGCAGGGAGGGAGTTGCAGGCCTGGAATTCTTGGATCTCAGTGCATTACTGTTTACTTGGGTTTGTTGGCTGCAGCTGCTGACTGGCAAAGTTACACAAATGGATAGATTTGAACACAGTTGCTCCTTTTATAGGTATATCAGGAAGTGTAGAAAGACAAAGGGAGGGATAGTGAGGCTGAATAGAATGGATGGTGGGTGGGCAGAGTGTGCCAGTGAAAAGGCAGGGATACTGAATGAATACTTCTGTTCAGTATTCACAAAAAAAGGAAGTGGGGGAGATGCCTAATCCAATTAACAGAAGTACTCTGGAGAGGGGGGTCGATCCCAGTCCTTTCACAGAAGAAAGGGTTCTGAAAGAACTCCTAAAACTGAAGGTGGACAAAGTAATGGGGCCAGATGGAATTCACCCCAGAATTCCTAAATAATTAAGCAGAGAACTAGTGACACCACTGACTACCCTTTATAACAAATCATGGGAGGATGGTGTGGTACCTGAGGACTGGAAAAAGGTTAATGTGATTCCCCTTCACAAAAGTGGGAGCAAGACAGAGGCAGGAAACTACAGACCTGTCAGTTTGACCTCTGTGGTAGGGAAAGTGATGGAATCACGTCTGAAGGAAATAATTATTGAGTACCTAGAGGCCAGTGGGGCACAGGACCCAAGGCAGCATGGGTTCACAGCGGGAAGGTCATGTCAGATGAATCTAATTGATTTCTTTGACTGGGTGACCAAAGTTGTAGACCAGGGAGGTGCTGTGGACATGGCCTACCTAGACTTTAGCAAGGCATTTGACACAGTCCCACACAAAAGAGTAGTAGTCAAATTAACCAGCCTTGAAGTGGGACCCAGGGTGGTAGCCTGGGTAAAACATTGGCTGAACAACAGGATGCAGAAGGTAATTGTAAATGGAGTCCATTCTGAAGAAAGAGGGGTTACTAGTGGGGTACCGCAGGGTTCAGTACTGGGTCCGGTCCTTTTTAATGTCTTTATAAGTGACATTGCAGAGGGACTGGAAGGAAAAGTATGCCTCTTTGCAGATGACACAAAGATCTGCAACAGGGTTGATACACATAGAGGCGTGGAAAGGATGAGAAGGGACTTGGCAAGGTTGGAGGAATGGTCAGAAGTATGGCAGCTTGGATTCAATGCAAAGTGCAAAGTAATGCACCTGGGAAACAAAAACCCAGGGGACGAGTACACAATTGGGGGGGAGGTAGTAACAACAACAAAAATGGAAAGGGACCTGGGGGCAATCATATCAGATGACCTTAAGGTTGGTGAGCAATGTGAGAAGGCGGTAGGGAGGGCTGGGAGGATACTGGGATGTATAGGGAGAGGCATCACCAGCAGAAAACCGGAAGTTGTTATCCCCTGTACAGACAGTTGGTGAGACCCCATCTGGAGTACTGCGTCCACTTCTGGAGACCCCATCTCCGCAAGGGCATAGACAGGATGGAGGCAGTTCAGAGGATGGCAACTAAAATGGTGCAGGGTCTGCAAGAGAGGCCATATGAGGAGAGGCTAAAGAAGCTTAATATGTATACCCTTGAGGAAAGGCGGGAGAGGGGGGACATGACAGAAATGTTTAAGTACCTCAGTGGAATCAACAAAGTCCAAGAGGGTAGCATCTTTCAGAAGAAGAGATGTGCAAGAACAAGGGGACACAATTTGAATATAGAGGGAGGACAGCTCAGGGGCAATGTGAGGAAGTATTTTTTCACAGAGAGGGTGGTGGACACATGGAACAGCCTTCCTGAGGAGGTTGTGGGGTCTAAAACTGTGGGAGAATTCAAGAATGCATGGGACAGACATAAGGCAATTTTTGTGGGGGGTAGGAAGAAATAGGCTATTGGTTAAATAGGATCTGCAGCTAACCTCTAGGTAAGGAAATGGGCAGACTAGGTGGGCCAAGCGGTCCTTATCTGCCTTCAAAGTCTATGTTTCTATGTTTCTGGCTGTAGATTGTAGCTGTGGACATGGTTTTATTAGTCATTTTTTTATGGAGGTGGCAGACACTCCGGCCCCTCCCTCCCCTCAGAGGAGGTTCATTTCTATGGTCTGGCATCCCGCAGCCAATTCCCCGGGGAGTCCCCCACGGGTTACCCACTGTGACAGGGCCAGGGAGAGGAGCGACGACTTTCTCCCCACCCTGGAAGCCCACATCTGGTTCCAGGGGATCGGTGCAGGCTCACCAGCCATCATACGAACATATGAAGAACCCAGCAGAAGAAGACCATTTGTTCTATCAAGTCTGCTCGCGTTGCAGGGTCCATAGCTTGAGCTACTGTCCCTGCCCCCTCTGCTCACTCCTCCCATCCTCCCTACCCATGACCCTTACCCTCCCCCTATACCTGTCCCAGTCTCTCTTAAAGCTGCCCACTGTCTTCAGTGGGATTACCTCTTCTGGTCACGCATTCCAAGTGTCCACCACCCTCTCTGTGAAGAAGTGCTTCCTGACCTCCCTTTTAAACCTCCTACCCTCCAGCTTAAGACTGTGCCCCTCATGTTATAGTTGCCACTCAGCTTAAAGAGACTCTCCTTATCAACCATATTTATCCCTTTCAAGTACTTGAAGGTCCCAATCATGTCCCCTCTCTCTCTCTCTCCTGTCTTCCAGGGAGTACATGTTCAGTGCCCTCAACCTCTCCTCATATGCCTTACCCTGCTGACCAGCTATCATCTTTGTAGCCTTCCTCTGGACCTTCTTCAGCAGGCTAATGTCCTTTTTGAGGTGTGGGCACCAGTACTGAACTCCATACTCTAGATGCGGCCTTACCAGTGACCTGTACAAGGGCAGTACAACCTCCTCCTCTCTCCTACTACTGATCCCCCTAGATATGCATCCCAGCATCTTGTTTGCCTTTGCTGCTGCTCTCTTGCACTGCGTGGAATGCTTCAGGTCACTGGTGATCAACACTCCCGGGTCCTTCTCCTCCGCTGATGCAGATACCTGGACTCCACCCAGGTAGTATTCTGTCCTGGGATTCTTGACTCCAATATGCCAATATATCATGGAGCCTGCTGGCTCCTATTTTTTCTATTTTCTCCCCAGCCCCCGATCCATGCAATGTGTGGAGTGACTGACCTCCACCTCCACTGAAGTAACCGAACGCTCCGGTCATTGGACCATCCCTTTTCTGGTTGGCGTGCCTATGCTGAGTGTCAGGCTACAGCGCACTGAATGGTCCCCCCTCCTCAAGAAAGGAGGGTGGTCTACATGTGTGCAATCCTTCCTCACCCCGGCCGACCCTCGAATGACCCGAGTCTGTTCCCAAACCTAGGTTGCCGGTATGGCATGAGGTGTGGCGTCCAGTGCCTCAACCCTCAGCGCCACCAGGTTGGCTCTGTGGACATGGTTTTAAGGTTGCACAGGAATGCTCAGAAACCTCCTAGCTTGGGAGGGGGCGAGATGGGGAGTGTAAGGTCAAGAAGGCACCCTGGGCTTAGACTGGCCCATGACAGAGGACCTTCCTGTCTGGTTCTGATCCCAAGATCAGTCCAGATTACAGCAGAACAGGTAGGCAGTGAGAGGGATAGCTGTTCCTGCTCACCCATGCAGTTTTGTGTAACACCAGGTCCCTAAAGAAATAAAACAGCAGTGATGGAGTCATTCATCGTGGACTCCTCAGCAGACCTGGTATGTATCATAGAGGCCTGGTGAGGTGATGACCAAGGCCCCTTGTTCTCAGTGGCATTGTGGATGTAACTTCTGCAGCAGGAACACTAAACTTCTGCAGAAATGCTAGGTCAGCATTTCTGGGACCCAGCAAGGATGGCCTATGAGGAGGACACTTAATTCCCACCAAATAAATATAGTTACACAATCTACCTTAAACATCGAGTTTTATGTTTTTCAGCAGCTGTTCTGGCTGTCTGTTTTTAAATGTATTTATGGCTTAGTGTCATTGTATGCAACATTAATGGTTACTGGCAGGCACCCCCCCCCAACCTGCTGGCAGCAAACACACAGCTGAATTGTTGTTCCCAAGAAGGAGCTTGAAGTAGCCAGGCCACGGAGCACCCAAGACTCCTCTCTTCTGTAAACACTTATCAGGGACCCCATACACAGTCACAGTTGGGGTCGCAGGCTTTGGTGGGACAAAGAGGCTCTCTATGCTACCACCCCCCAATACTGCTATACATTAAAAATATATAACATTAAACATCTGCAGTGACAGTGTGATTATTTATTTTTTTCTGTTTCACTTTTTCCTTGTTTAGTTTTCCCGTTTTGAATAAATCTTTAGCTGAGTTGCCATCATTCTTACCGTGGCTTCATTTTGTCTTCATTTTCTTTCATGTGCACTCTAGTGATCTGGAGATCTGAGCAGATGGACGCAGACACAGAGCAGCTTGCTTGTGGCCATGTTTATTCTTCACTGGACAACAGACAAATGGGTGCCCGCTGGAAAAGACAGGAACTAAGGGGAGACTACAGTTTCTAAGCTAATGGCTTCCCAAGTACTTCCTGTAAGTATGTGTGTGTGTGTATATATATATATATATATATACTGTACACATTGCAAAAAACTCCATTAATGCATCAGTTAGGGTTGATTCCATGCCAACAAAAGTCTGGAAATTCAATGTTAGGGTTATCAACCCGACCCCCCCACCTCCACCATACACAGAGCAACAGGCGCTGGAGTGTGCCTTGGTGTCATCGGCCCTAACTCTCACCCCATTTCATGTGTAAACAAGCTGAGATGATACAGTATAGGAGAATGGGGTGAGAGTTAGGCCCTATGACCCTAAGGCACACCCCAGCACCTGTTGATCTCTTGATGGTGGGGGTGTGTGTGGGGGTAGGGTTGGTAACCCTAACATCGAATTTCCAGACTTTTGTTGCTGTGGAGTCAACCCTAACTGATGCATTAACAGAGTTTTTTTTTTGCAAAGAATTTCCTTTCTTTTTGAGAAAGTGAATGTTACTCATGTTGTATCCATAGATGGGAGCATGGGCCCTCTGTCCCCTGCGCTCCCATCCACCCATCAGTATACAGGCATAGTGCAGGAGGGCCCTGTGCTCCCAGTTTTGCATAATGGGATGCATATTTGGGAACATGGGCCCTCTGGGCCCTGCGCTCCCACCCATAAGTGTAGAGACATCGCACCTGAGGGACCTGTGCTCCCAGTATTGCTCCCAGTATTGCAAGATGGCATCCATGTTATCCATGAGTTGGAACACAGGCCCTCTAGGCCCTGAGCTCCCACCTACCTATAAGTATAGAAACATAGCGCAGGAGGGCCCTGTGCTTTTAGGTTTGCATAATCGTATCTGCAGGTGGGAGCGGGGGACCTCTGGGCCCTGCACTCCCACCCACCCATGAGTGTAGACGCATAGCATAGGAGGGCCCTGTGCTCCCAGTTTAGCATAAATAGTATGCATAGGCTAGAGTGCAGACTTTCTGGGCCACACACTCCCACCTACCCACAAGTACAGACACATAGCAGAGGCCTAGAGGCATTCCAAGTAACACTTGTAACGCTTATTTGGCAATATCTCAGTAACCATAGAAACTGTGGAAAAAATTATTTTGCAGTTGTATTAATGACCTAGCCACCTCCGTGCTAAGCTGTGCTTACCAAACAATCTGTATCTCAAACTGTTTTTGAGATACAGGCGCCAAAATGCGCCGCGGCCATCACAATGTTATCCTAAGGGGAAATTTGCAATTTCAGAGTGCTGTAACTGTGGAACCAGTGTAAATTTTTGCACCAAACCAGCAAAAGGTACATCTGTGGTGCATGAGCTTGCCACCCTGCAAATGTCAGCCTAAAAGTCCAAACTGTGTAGTGGCAGTGAGGAGGCAAAGAAACTGTGGTTTTGGCGGACGCCACAATGATATCCTATGGGAATAATTCACTACTTCAGAGTACTGTAACTATGGAACCAATGTCAATGTTTACACCAAATCACAAAAAGGCACATCTGTGGTGCAAGGGCTTGCCACCCAGCAAATGGTAGCCCAAAAGTCCAAACCGTGTAGCGGCAGTGAGGTGGCAAAGAAACTATGATTTTGGGGATTGTACTGTCGCAAATTTTGAAAGTACAGTGTGACAATTTCACAAATTTGTGAAACTTTCGTGCTTGTACTGTCACATATTGTGACAGTGCAAATGGTCAGATCAAAATAAACATATTTCTGGGTGTTTTTTTAAAATTGTGATGCATGGATGCTGTTCGTAGAACCCCTTTTAGGTAAACACAACAGTTGGTGTTTACCTAGGGGGAGTAGTTTTTAAACTATAATGTTTTTTCTCCACCACTAACTGAAAACAAGATGGCAGCAGCACGACAGTACAGAGGGCATATGCAACAGTAAAATGTGCTGTTGCGGATGAATCTGTCTCTGTCGCACAGAACATATATTTTTTTCCCATAGGCTATAATGGGACACTTTAAACTTTAATAACTTTTGAATGAATTAATATTTTTTCACCAAACCTTCAAAAAGCACTTCCCTGATCCAGTCTCCATATACCCTGAAAAGTTCAGACCAAGCAGACAAACCATTCAGGCTGTGGAGACAAGCAAAGAATTCACAAAAGTTGAGGATTGTCCACACTTTTCGATGCCCCGTTGCAAATCCAACCAGAACAGAAATTTCCAGATCTAGAGATCTATGGCACAACAATAAGCATGCCAAATTTCAGGTGAATTGGATGAATGGTTGCAAAGTTATTAAAGTGCAAATTTTGGGTTTAATATAGAAGTGGCCATGCAACACTAACTATACTGGCCCACAAGGCCAGTATGATATATACTGTATATATATATATATATATATATATATATACACACACACACATATACATATATATATATATATATATATATATATATATATATATATATATATATATATTCATGGCAAAAAATCAGTTTAATGCATCAGTTAGGGTTGTTCCACATCGATGAAAGTGAGGAAATTCAATGTTAGGGTTTCCCACCCTTGCACCCCACCGCCCCACCAACAGGCATCGAGATGTCATTGGGTCGTCGGCTAACTCGTGACCCCATCCCATGTAAACAAGCTAAGGTGGTGCAGTATAGAGAATGGGTGAGAATTAGACTGATGACCCTAACGACCCCCCAATGCCTGCTGGTGGGGGCAGAGTGGGGTGGGGGGCAAGGGTGGGAACCTTAACATCGAATTTCCTTACTTTTTTCGCTGTGGAACAACCCTAACTGATGCATTAAACTGAGTTTTTTGCCATGAATTTCCCTTCTTTTTAAGAATGTGCAGTATACATAGTGAATGGAATGTGGCAGTGCGAATGCGGGGCCCTTCGGTAACAGTAACGCAATTGGAAACAGAAACAGTTATGGCAACAGCAAGAAGGATGCCAAAGGGAACAGTAACAGAAATGGAAGCGTAAATGAAGCATGTAAGCAAATGCAAATCGTTACAAGCACGGTCATGGTAACGCAATTGGAAATGCAAACGCTTATGGTAACAGCGACGATAATGCCAAAGGAAACAGAAACTCAAACAGAAGCGCGTACACAAACGCAAATGGCAATGCACACAGTGATGCAAAAGTAAACACAAACACAAAAAAATAGTAATGGAAACGCAAATAGTAACAGTAATGCAAACGCAAGTGCAAACGCAAATGCAAACGCAAAGGGTAACACACACGGCGATGTAAACAGAGATGGTAACGCAAACAGTCATGGAAACGCAAGCAGAAACACTAACTGTAACAGTTACACAAATGCACCCACTTTTGGCCCCAAAAACTGCATTCAGAGGCACAGTGAATACAAAGAATGTATGCATAATAATGGCCCTCAGAGCAGAAAATGAACACTTGGAATACTAAATTGGTAATATCTCAGGAACCGTACGATGTAGAAAAAAAATAAAATTTCGTATTATTTATTACTTTCCTGGCTAGTTTTGCACGTAGCTCCCTAGCAGAGGACTAAGCATTTTTCCAACAAAAAGTCTGTATCTCGAAGCGTTTCCGAGATACGGGCCCTGAAAGGTGCGGTGGATGCCGTAATGTTAGCCTATGGGAAAAATAGTCAACTTCAGAGTGCCATAACTTTGCAGCCCTCTAATATTTTGTCACCAAGCCACCAAAAGGCATATCTGTGGGATCTTGGCTGTCTTCCCTCCAAATTTCAGCCCAAAAGACCAAACCGTTCTTGTGCAGCAGGGTGGCAAAGATTTCCTAATCTTTTGGGCATAGTGTTGCAAAGTAGAGTCGCAAATCACAACACTTTCACAAAAAAAGTCATGAAAGTGTCACAAGTGCAACATTACTTTGTGACACGACAGTTTACAAAAAAATTAAAAACATATTTCTGGGGTGTTTAACCCCCCAAAAAAGACATGGCTAACATCTTCAGGGCTCGACTAGGTGAACACAAAAAGAATTGTGTACCTAGAGGGTCCCAAATTTAAATGCCAAGCATTTCTGTCACCGGTAACTGAAAACAAAATGGCAGATTTGCGACACTACAGGGGTCATTTGCTACACTAAAAACTGCATTTGCGACACTGTTGAATAGTTTGTTAACTTTTCCCATCAACTATAATGGGAAACTTGTTTTTTTAATAACTTTTGAACTGTTTTAATATTTTTTCACAAAATCTTCAAAAAGGCACATCGGGGACCCTTGCTGCATGTTCCCTGAAGGTTTCAGACTGGTCGCACAAACTATGCGACCTGTAGGCACGAGCAAAGAATATGCAAAAAAGTATAATTATCACATTCTATGGTGCTATGTAGCTCCGCAACTGTATATCCAACCATTACAAAACTTGGCAGATCCAGAGATCTGTGATGCCACTCTGCGCCTGCCAAATTTCAGGCAAATACATTATACAGAGGCAAAGTTATTAACCTGCCAAATTTCACATTTTAACCTTAAATGGGGTACTCAATCCTAATTATAGTGGCACTATCGTCACTATTATATATATATATATATATATATATACACACACACACACACACTACATACTACACTCCCTCCTTAGACAAAACATAGTCTGAAATACCCAGCATTATAATTTCCAAACTTCTGGGCCAAAGTACACTATTTGGTACCAGGAACAAGTTCAGGGGATTATTCTGCCCCACTGGTAGAACTTGCTATTAATCAAGTAACACAACAGGTGACAAGTCCACTGTTCAGTACATGACTTAAAGGTCAAGTCTCTGTTCTTCGCTGCCTCATGAAGTATTTTTGGGCTAGAACAACTGCTGTTGGTGAATCATGAGTTCCAATATTATTCAGCACAGGCCCCCATGGAATTTCATGGGCAGGAGCAAAGTCCTCCATGTCACTGTCCTCTACTGGAGTGACACCTTCTGCTGAATGAGCTGGAACCTTTGAATGTAACAAGTGATCCACATGTACCTGAACAAGGCAATGTCCCACACAAACTCCATAGGGGAAAGGGGAAATTGTTTAACCAGGAAAGGCACACTAAGCCAGAGTTTGCTTCCAGGTGTGACCTGGAAGCACAAGGAGGAGACTTGCTCAGAGTCACACAGTATGCATGTGGGGGGCTGATGGGATTCAAACCCATGTCTCCTGGTTTGCAGCTCAATGCCCTTAACCACTATGTTATACTGACTCCCATAGGTCAAGGATCCACGTTTTTCAGTCACCACCCCCAGAATCCAAAGACTGTTGGGATGCCTGAAGTCTCAAACCATCACCCTCTCCCCAAGATGGAAGATATGTACTGCCTTGGTCGACTTGTCATGACCCATCTGCTCTTGCAATTAATGTTTTGTGACAGTATCAACCAAATCCGTCTTGAGCAATACCAAACAAGTATATGGCTGACGTCCGAAGAACAGTTCAGTTTTTCAATCTGCAATGGTGTAAGGAGCATTTCTGTAAATTAACAAGAAATGAGCCAACCTTTGGGTTGAAGGTATTGACTGAGAACTTTGTTTGGTCCAGGCTTTATTGACTGAGAACCTTGTTTTGTCCAAGGCTTTATTGACTGAGAACTTTGTTTGGTCTAGGCTTTTTTTAATGTCTGTACAGTTCATTCAGCTACACCATTTGATGCTGGATGGTAAGGTGGAGACAAAATAAGTCAGTCCCCATTCAGCTTGAAGAACAGTCTGAATTTTTGTGAAGAGAACTGGGGACTGTTGTCCAACACTAGAGCCCGTGGCAATCCATATGATGCAAAGAGTTGTCTCAGAAGACTTACAGTCTTTTCTGTAGTCATCACTTGTGTGGGAAGCATTCAATCCATTTGGAGTGTGTCGTCAAGGCACAGGTCAGGAAGCATAGGAAGACCAGGAGCAGTTGTAAAGTTCACAAGTAGCATTTTATTATTATCACTAACAACAAAATAAAAATTGTACAGTAGAACTACTTACAAATGCAGTACAAACAGAGAAGACAAAGTTCTTTACCTGAGAGTTTCTTTTCAATTCCAAATCTCAGTCTGTCTCTCGCTCTCTAGCAAAAGCATTGCTGCTCTTTTTATAAGTCTTTGCCTGAGATCTCATTAAGAGACACCATGGTTCTCACAAAATGTTCTTGTCAGTTTCTTTACACAACAGACATGCAAATAGAACAATGTTCCAAGCTGGCATCCTGCTGACAGCTCTGCAAAAGAGTTTACAAACAAGCCTGAGGGGAGCTCAAACTGCTTCTCAGGTTAACCCCCTAGATTCCAAATAGCTTTTTGCAATTATTTTAACAGTATAACTATATACAGTTTCAAACAAAGGGATCCCAGTATCACTTACAGTTTCACACAAAGATTCATATATAGTTTATAACCGCTGATATACAAGGGGGAAGAAAAGACAGAACAGCAAATGAAGGCAGATAGATAGCGAGAGGCGGAGAATCACTGGTAGGGGACCTAAACCTCCCAGATGTAGACTTGGAAATCCCAGATGCAATACCGTCAAGGAGAAGGGAGATACTAGCTGTGCTTCAGGGGGTATTCTTTTAACAGCTAGTCAGGGAGCCAACAAGGGGCAACAACCTGTTGGATGTGGTCCTGACAAATGGGGAGAGTGTGGAGGAGGTGCAGGAGGGAGAAGCCTTGGGCAACACCAACCACAGCATGGTAATGTTCAGGGTCAGGGCAGGGAGGGAGACAAGTAAAACCAGTCCTACAATCATGGACTTCAAATGTACAGACTTTAACAAGATGAGAAGGATAGTAAGGGAGATAATGGAGGGTACAGAGAATATAGGGGCAGTGAAGGAGTTATGGCAAGCTATCAAGGGAGGGGTACTGAAAAGCTGCAGAAATGCACATAAAAAAGGTTAGGAAAAACAAAAGGGGGAGGAGACATCTTTGGTTTACAAAGGAGGTTGCAGGGGCAGTCAGGGAAAGGAGGAGGGCTTTTGGGAGGGCTTTAAGCCTGAGGTTCGAAGGGCAGAGCAACAACATCACTCCCCCATCAGGCTTAAAAGGTCATGCATCCTGGAGTCATCCGGGATTCATTTTGTCATTGCCCACCATCCACCCCTCCTCCTCCAGCAACACGTCTCTCTTACCCATGGACTTCTTCCTAACCTACCTTTAGCTGACGCAATCATTCCACAGCACCTGGGGAACCCTCCTCCAGGGTTCCTTGCGTCGTACCCCTACGGGGTGGTATATCCAATGGATAGAGAGGCGGAAAGCCACAAAGTAAATCAAGTTACACAAGCATCTCATATCTCATCCAGTTGCTTAAGCACATCGAACAGAAAATTTAAGAGGACACTCAGTGAGGAAGATAAGGAAGAGTATAGGGAAAAGAGGAGTATGGCAGGGAAGAAGATCAGAAGGGCAAAAGCAGATACTGAGGAGAAAATAGCAAAAAGGACCAAAAGGAGGGATAAAACCTTTATCAGATATGTGAGGGAGAAGAGAAGGGCAAGGCAGGGGATTACTAGGTTGAGAGGGGAGGAAGAAATAACATTGGAAAGGGACTGTGAAAAAGCAGAGTTATTAAATAAGTACGTTACCTTGGTATTCACGGAGGAGGAGGAGGAGGAGGACAGTAGGGGACCTGAGCTAAAGTCAAATGGGAAGGAGGGCAAATGGGTGGATCTGAACCCATTCATTGTGTATGGGGTTAGGGCAGAACTAGATAGACTGAGGGTGGACAAGGCAATGGGGCCTGATGGGCTGCACCCCAGAGTGCTCAGGTAATTGAAGGCAGAGTTGGCTGCACCCTTGACAAGGCTCTTCAATTTGTCCCTGGATATGGGGAGAGTGTTGGAGGACTGGAAGAGGGTGGATGTAGTGCCTTTACACAAGGGAGTAAGGAGGTGAGGGGGAACTACCAACCTGTCAGTCTCACGTCAGTGGTGGGGAAGGTAATGGAGGCATTAATCAAGGAGAGGGTGGTGGATTACCCAGAGAAGAGTGGCTTGCAGGACAGCAGACAGCATGGCTTCATGAAGGGAAAGTCTTTCCAGACAAACCTAATTCAGTTCTTTGATTGGGTGACTTAGGTGATTGACCAGGGGAGACAGTGGACGTGGCCTATCTGGACTTCAGTAAGGCCTTTGACACCATCCTCCATAGGAGGCTGGTGAGCAAGATGGAAAGCCTGGGGTTGAGTGGGAAAATAACAAGCTGGGTGGAGGCCTGGCTGTCAGGAAGAACTCAGAGTGTGGTGCTAAATCCAGGGCAGCGAGGGTTAAGAGTGAAGTGCCACAGGGGTCAGTTTTGGGTCTGCTTCTCTTCAACATCTACATCAGTGATATTGCTGAGGGTTTGAGGGGGAGAGTGTGCCTATTTGCTGATGATATGAAAATATGCAAAAGGGTGGACACTCCGGGGGTGGAAGACATGAGGGAGGAGTTAAATACACTTGAAAAATGGTCTGGGATGTGGCAGCTGAAATTTAATGCCAGGAAATGCACTGTGATGCACTCGGGGAGTAGGAACAGAAGAGCAGGGTACACCCTAGGTGGGGAGAAAATTAAAGTAACAGAACAGGAGAGGGATCTGGGGATCACAGTCTCCTCAAACCTTAAGGTAGGAATCCAATGTAGTCAGGTGGTGGGAAAGGCCAGGGGAATGTTGGCATGCATAGGCAGGGGCATTACTAGCAGAAAGAGGGAGGTAATAATGCCTTTTTACAAAGCCAGGGTGAGGCTGCACCTGAAGTATGGGGTTCAGTTCTGGAAGCCACATCTCCACAAGGATATAGATGCGTTGGAGAGGATTCAGAGAGGGGCAACCAAGATGGTGCAGAGTATGCAGGGAAAGTCATATGAGCAGAGGTGTAAGGAGCTGGATCTGTACATGCTGGAGACAAGGAGGGAAAGGGGAGACATGATTGAAACTTAAATATGTAAAGGGGTTCAATAAAGTGGGAGAAGAGGGTTTACTTAAAAGGAAGGAGGGGGTCAAAACTAGAGGGCACAGCCTCAGACTGCAAGGAAAAAGATACAGGGGCATTATGAGAGGAAATTTCTTCATGGAGAGGGTGGTGCAGCCCTGGAACAGACTACCAGATGGAGTGGTGGGGGCTAAATCGTTGGAAGAATTCCAGAGTGCATGGGACAAACATATGGGGCTGAGTATTGGGGAGGGCAGGGTCTGGCAGGGAACGGGAGGTGTAGAGGGAAAAAGGGCAGACTAGATAGACCAGTATGGTTCTTTTCTGCCGTCACGCTTCTATGATTCTATGATCACGAGACCATCAGAGTGATCAGTTCCTAGGTCTCACGAGAACATTTGGTTGCGCAACCAGACAGACAAGAGACACAAAAGGAGAGGCTAGAACAGATCCTTGCATTTAACTCTTTCTGCATAACAAATGGGACAGAGCCTTATTCAACCCTGTCACAGAGTGGATGTCAATTACCACTAAGAAATGCTGTTTGTCCACTTCTGCATAGTCCACATGGATGTGTTCCAAAGTGCAGCAGCCCAGGAGCAGGGATGCAGGGGTGCAGTTGCAGGTTGGTTCCAGACAGCTGTACATGGTGCACATTGGCTGACAAGATGCTGGATATCTTGATCAAGTTCTAGCCATCAGAGGTATCCCCAGGCCAATGCCTTCATCCAAGAGATTCCAGGATGTTTTTCATGTAAGTGGGAAAGTAATTCCTTCTGAAACTTTGGAGGTATCACGACTCAAGCGCCCCACAGAACATAGCCTTGATCTGTGGACAGTGGTCCTTCTTGTCAAAGAAAGGTCGAAGGGTCTGGTCTCTCGTGAAGTTGGACCAACCATTTAGGGTGAAATCCAGGAGAGAGGATTGAATTCCATCTTGTTTCCTTTGCTACATCCCATGAAGCAGTGGATAACTCCTCCATATATGGAAGTTGGAATACTGCTAGCTAGCTAAACTGACTATTGGTTTTAAATACCTGGCAGTGGAAGGTTTTTGTTCCATAATTTGTAACTGTTAAGATGTTTAGAGGCATATTCTTATATTTATTCATAGCGGTGGTAACTTTAACCACCACAAGCCATTTATACACTCCTTGAAGTATAAAACAACCTACGGGGGGGGGGATGTTTGTTTATTATAGTACTGGCTTGGGTTGTTCGGACTCACACAGGATTAGATACAACCATAGGTGAAGAAATGTTTTCAATTCGATCAGAATAGGGACCCAAACAATGTCATTTTTGATTTGTCCCTACAGAAAATGGTCTACTCAATATGTACTGTGGATTTCTCTTATTCCCTGCGGGGATGTTGAATTGAACCCAGGTCCCTCAGGATAATGCACAACAATGCAAGAAGCCTGATTAACAGGATGGACTCCCTCAGAACCTGGGTCATGACAGAGGTCCCAGATATTGTGATTTTAACTGAAACCTGGTTACACGGGAATACAACAGAAGGAAATTGAATTAGAGGATTATTATTTTCATAGACCAGACAGGGGGGCGGGGAGGATTTTAATGTACTTTAGATTTGCTCTGGGACATTCTGAGATCTTGTTCTCGGGGAAAATAGAAGGTATTGAATGTATTCTGGTTTGATTGCAAACACAGAACATAATAACTGGGGCTGTTTATTCTCCACCCAAAGTCAAGATGAACTGCTTTGACAAATTTTGTCGTGAAATTGGAGTATATATTTAAAATAGGAATGTAATTCTCATCAGTGATTTTAATGCCACCTGGGGGGGGGGTCCTCGAGGACAGAACTTAGAAAGTTGTATGCAGAGCTTGCAACTGATCCAGATAATACAAACTCCTACAAGGAAAAGTTCATTAAATAGTCATGCCAACATTTTGGAAGGAAAAGTTCATTAGATAGTCATGCCAACATTTTGGATTTAATTTTTATTTCCCCAAACCTGCAACTTAGTGAAATTAATGTCTGTTGTCCTAATTTGGGTGACCATCACGTTGTTCAGTGTAATATTCGGGTGAAATATGAGAAAAAGGTGCAGTTTAAACAATTTGACATTTATAGGAGAAACTATGCCAAATTTAACAAATTACAATTTAGGGACTATTTAACCACAATGCCATGGTATAGGGTGTTCTTAATTCCAGATTTGAGCTTGGCTGTTGAGGAGTTTACCTACATGTTTTTGGATGACTGTGACAAATTTGCACCTTTCAAAAAAAAGACTAGGCATGACAAAACAAACCTACCATGGGTAACATCTAAAATAAGTAAATTACTTCAACAAAAAAAAACAGCTCTGGAAGAAAGCAAACAAATCATTGGACCCAGATCTGTGGTTAAAATTGAAAGACATTAGGAATAGAGTTAGTACTGCGATTAGGAATTCAAAGGCTTATTACTATAAGCAAAATATTAAGGAAACAGTGGATCCCAAAAACTATTGGTCTTTGATAAAGAATTTAACTAACCCAATTAAACAATATCCAGAAATTCAGATTAAGAAAAATGGGGAGTTGCAACAAATAGACAATTCTGCAAATCTAGTAAACAATTACTTTGTTAAACTACCTGATCTAAAAATTCCACAAACAAATGCAGCAAACAGAGATATAAAGGAGTTAAAAACAGGGATACAAATTAAAAACTTGCCTAAGTTCAGATTTCGGAAGGTCACTGTTGCTGAAGTTTTTAAGATTGTCAAGAGTTTACAGATAAAAAAGGCCTGTGGTATGGACAGTATTGAAAACAAGTTCCTGAAGGAATGAGCAATAGAAATTTCCCTAATAATTCAAGGTATCATAAACTGGAGCTTGTATGAGGGAATTTTTCCCCAGAGCTGGAAGTTAGCTAAAGTTATATCAATTGTTAAAGATGGAGATCCAACAGACCCAACAAATTACCACCTCATAGCTCTGCTATCAACAGTCTCTGAGATTTTTGAGAAAATAGTCCATAGTCAATTAACTGAATATCTGGAAAAATATGAAAAACTGACTAGACATCAATCTGGCTTTAGGAAGGGCAAGTCCACAGCCACCGTGCTATCAGACTTTTTGGACACAGTAGCTACTCCTTTGGGGAGGGCATGGTCCGTTGTCATGGTGTATATGAACCTGTCCAAATCATTTGATTTGGTTGATCATGAAATCTTGTTGGAAAAATTAAAAAATATAGGACTACCAAACAAGTCTTGTAAGTGGTTCAGTTCATATTTAAATGGCAGAACCCAGGTAGTAACAGTAAATGGATTTCGGTCAGACACTCTACCAATAACTCGTGGTGTGCCCCAGGGATCGATCCTGGGGCCGCTATTGTTTCTAATTTACATTAATGATCTCCCTGATGTTGTGAAGCACTCCTGTATCCACTTTTACACAGACGACACTGTGTCGGTGGCTGAGGGGGAGCAGCCCCAGCGATGTAGAAGGTAAACTGCAGCAGAATTTTCTTGCAGTGCAGGAGTGCTTTGCGTCCTTGGGTTTGATCATTAATAGTAAAAAAAAAACACAAATAATGCTATTTGGATCTAAGCAATCTAGATCAAAGAGTTTATGTTTACATAGAATGACAAGGGAAGGGAAATGTCTGACTCAAACCCAAACATACAAATATTTAGGGATTTATTTGGATCAGCACTTGAGCTTCGACTGCCACATTTCAGATCTTGTTAAAAAAGTAAACGGACGTATAGGGGCGGCAAGAAGGTTTAAAACCAGCACAACTAATTCTGTATGTTTAATAATAGCAAATCATTTAATTATGCTGATAATAGAATATGGAAATCATATTTACAAACATTCAAGTAAACAGCAGTTAGAAAAACTTGATCATCTTCAGAACAGACTGGCAAGATTTGTTTTGAGGTGTAACTATAGAACACACCATCGTACAATGTACAATAAATTGGGCTGGCAATCACCTGACTTAAAACGTAAGAACGCATGGACAAATTTAGTCTGGAACATGCTTAGTAACAAGTTACTTCAACATATGACAGAGAAATTACAAAAACCAAGACATAATTTAAACCTAAGAAAAAATGGGGCTAGGGACCTGATTCAACCTAGGATAAAAAATAACTCTGGTAAAATGACTTTTGAATTCAGTGTAGCAAGTACCTGGAATGCACTGCCTCCAGATATGAGAAAATTGGGCCTTACAGAGAATAGTTTTAAAATATTGGCTAGACAGCATTTTAGTCTTAGTTGTGCTTGCAATTGATTATTGTAACAATATTTGATTGTTATGTGTAGTTTGCTTGTTTATTATAGCTCTTGTGGATAGGTGTTAAAAAACCTAAAATAACATGTTAAATGTTATGTTTATTCATCCTTGTTTCTTTATATTTGTGTATTTAACTTTTGTAACATGTTAGTCATTGTAAAGTGTTGGAAACCAGAATTTTATATGTTTCTTTGCACAGGTACACCTTGTAAACAGGGCGTAAATTGTCCTAATGGTGCTATACTGTATAAATAAAATTGTATTACTACTTACTACTACTGCCCCATCAACTTCCTTCTCTGTAGTATCTTTGCATGGCAGTCTCAATAATGCATCCACACTTGCGTGAATCTGAGAATGTCTGTATTCGATGTCATCGTCGTAGGTCAACAGAATCAAGGTCCATCGCTGTGTCCTCAGTGCCACAAGAGTTGGTGTTGCTGCCTTCAGCTCCAGAATGGCTACTAGAGGCTTGCAGTCCATTAGCAAACTGAATTTCTGCCCATACAGGTACTTATGAAACTTCTTAACACCAAAGATTATGCTCAAGGCTTCTTTTTCAATCTAACCATGATTTCTTTCACTTGGAGACAGGGTCCTTGAAGAAAAAGCAATTGGGTGTTCCTCCCCTGAAGGTAACACACAAGGGATTACTGCACCCACCCCATAGGGGGACACATGGCATGCCAATCTCAAAGTTTTTGCTGCGTCATAGTGTGCTAGCAACTTTGCTGTTCAGAGGTTGTTACTTGCAAGACTGGAATGCTTCTTCACACTGTGGAGACCAATTCCTTTTAGCTTCCTTCTGTAGCAAATCATGTAGTGGTTGTAATAATGTGGGCAAGTTCACCACAAAGTGTCCATAATACTTCAGCAGGCCCAAGAATGATCTTAACTCAGTCACTTTTGTTAGTGCCAGTGCATTGACAATTGCTTTCACTTTGTTGTCTCTTGGGTGCAGGCCCTGGGTGTCAATCCAACAGCCCAGGTATTAAACAGAATCCTGTAAAAACTGACATTTGGCGGAAGCACCGTAGGACAGTGGCAGCCATCCTGCCAACAGCAACACCAGGGAAACAACGCAAAGGAACCCGACGTTAAGGATCCTGATGCCCAAAGCACCACCACTGCTGCTGCAGCACACACCCCAACAGTAAGACCCATGAACATTCGCAGCACGACCCGGCACCACCGGACAACACAATGCAGGACACGATGGCGAGCCACCACAGCCACAGACACACCAACGAGCAGCTGCAGGGCATGATGGGGGGTGAGCCACCAGACGACACAGGGAAGGGGACCGAGGCAACAGCACCACACAGCTGAGGCACTACAGGGTGGGGGTACCCAATGGAGCTATCGATCTTTGAGACACCACGCATGGCAATGGTGCCACAGAACTGGTGGGGGGTGTTCTGGCAAGCAACAGGAACAGGGCCCCAACAGGACGGACAACAGGGCATATTGTGCAGCCGCATGGTAGGCAAGGCACCATGCCACCCCCCCGCACACCCCTGGACTCATACCTGGAGGCTAATGTTTAGGCAAGCCCCATCAAGTAGTCCCTCTGGCTTCGGGTGCCATAGTGGGAGACGAGGTCCACAATCCACCAAGCACTCTCCCTCCACCGGCGAAAGGAGTGCACCACAACCTGGGCAGGCAATGCATGCTGCAGTTTCACCTCTGTCAGCCTCTGTTCCCCACACAAGATGTCCAGGAACCGCTACATGGTGGGGTGTGCCACGCTTAACAGGGCATTAAATGCCCTGTGCCAGCCCTCTATGGCATTGTTGGTGCACGGCATCCCCTCCAGGACTGCAGCATGGCAGTTCCACACAGTGATGGGGAACAATGGCTTGCAGAAATGGCCACTGCGCACAAGCCTGCCTAGCCAGGCATCCTTGAAATAGTCGAGGATTGGGGCCAGTTCTTCTTCATGCTCCCTGAAATACTCCAACCCACGGAGATCCACATACGCTGTGCATACATCACCCGGGGGCACAAAGTTAAGGGCAGGCAGCATTCTGAGATGCATGGCACACACATCATCAGTGCTGTACCTGTGCGCCAGCTCTCCATGCTGTTGTATCTGCTGCCACACTCACTGGCACAGGTGAAAGAAACACCTGTACATCTCCACCTGGGGCAGCACTGCCTTGATGGCCCTGTGTGCTGCCAGTTCATAGTCGAGGAGCATGCAACGGGGACCTCCCACTGGGCACAGCTCGGCCACCTTCTCAAAGACTGCCGTGTATGCAGCTACTGTCCTCTTAGTCATCAGGACGTACATGGCTGGCAACATTGTGGCTCCATCCACCCCATGCAGCATGTAGAGCTGGGTAGACAGTCTTGGGCAGCACTTAAATGTGTCATCGCCAAGCCAGGCGGGGCTGCGGGCCAGGAATTCCAGGTTCCTACTAGTACTAAAGAGCAGGAACCTGTACTCAGCGGTGCCCCCTTCCCCCGCCCTGAGTCATGCAGTAGGAAGGGCTCACCTCCATGGGTGTGGCGATACTCCTCTGGGATGGACAGGTCAGCAAGTGTTCTTGGGTCAATGGGTGCTCTCCTGCTGCTTCTCCTGACCAGCTGTGCCAAATGCTTAAGTAGTGGTACCAGAGGTAGGCTACCTCCCACGGCCTCACTGACCCCCTAACAGCATGCCACTACTATCTGCTGGCTGCTCTCAACTGTATCCCATGCCCACTGCTGCACCACAACTCACACCCAGCATACACCAATAGTAGTGGTGTCTGGTACATGGTTGTGAGTGCCGGCCAATGTCAGTGTGCCCTCTGCCACCATGAGCACATGTCTACGGCACCCTCTGGCTGCGTACTTGCAGCATTTCCAGTATGTATGGTCCCCTCTTGTGCATGCCCTCTGGAATGTGTTCCCTCCTGCCACCAGGAGCTTGTGGCCCCTGGCACTATCCATGTATTCCGTGGACATTCTGTAGTCAGTTCATGAATGTTGGGTGCAGGTGCACTGGTGTGCTTTGTAGGTGCCAGCAACGCACCTGCTGACGCTGTGGGGGTGTGTCACTTCAGTGCCTCTGCGCGCTGCCTGCAATCAGGTTCGCTGCCGTCTCTGCAGTCGTGCCACTGTAGAGGTGTCGGGTTTCTACCGTGCTTCCCATTTGGCTAGCTTCACTCTGACTCCATACTGTTGTAGTCTGTACATGACTTGGTCCAGGATTGTCAGATGTTCTTCCACTGTGGGCACCGCTATCAAGATATCGTCCATAAAGCAGACTACAAGGTTCAGCCTATGCAGTATCTGGTCCATAGTGTGCTGGAAAATTGCTGGCACTGTCAAAACTCCATAGGCCAAGTAATTTTACATTTATTTCTTAAAATGTTTCACCAGGAAGGCACCCTGAACAACACGTTTCTCATCTCCCGGTGTGACCTGGGGGGGGGGTACAAGTGGATGTAAACAGATATTATACATGTAATTACAGTTAGCATACACAAGGATTTTGGTACAGAGATTAAAACCAACAATATCGCCAGCACACTGTTGGATTGGCGTTACAATTAAGAAACAGGTGAACAGTACAATTATACAATTACAGTGCTAGGGGAGGGAAAAGCAAGAGGGAAAGGGGAAGCTAGCTGGGGGAAGAAGAAGCAAGTGAGACAGGGTGAGCCAGAACATTACCAGTAGAGGCAGGTATAAAGCCCAGTTGAGTGAGACATTTTACATACGTCTAGGGTGAGCTCTAACAGTACAAAAAGTATAGGGAAAAAAGGGAGAGAATTTAGTACAGTGCATATAAGAACAGGGGCAGTCTATTTAAGTGCAGTGGGGTACAATGGAGGGACAGTAGAGGGGAGAGGTGGAGGTTGGGTAGGGGTAGGGAAGGAATAGTCTAGCCTAGAAGTAACCCCTCCAGGATGCTGAGAATCCTGCCAGGGGCTGAACTAGGTGATGACATTGAGATGAGAAGACAGGGTGGGGGGGGGAGCAGGTGTAAGACATAGGAATAGTAGGTTGGGTAGATGGGTAGATGAGGGGAGAAGGGAAGGAGGAGGCTTAGAACTAACCCCTCCAGGATGCTGAGAACCCTGCAAGGGGACAGAACCAGGCAAGGACATTGGTAAGAGAAGATGGGGGGGCAGCTGTAGGACAGTGATATAGGCAAGGGGTAGTACTTTATAGGCGGAGGATAGGGTGACATGCTGGGGAACAGGCTCATAGGAAGAAGTTAAGGAGGATTAAAACAGGAGCAACTAGAGGAAAGATGGTTATGTAAGACAGAGGCAAGGGAGTAGCAGGAGAAGGAGTGCCATATATGGGGAGGGTAGGGAGTTCCAGAGTTTCGGGAACATTGGGCGAAACTGGACTGTCCATTGAGTGTGGATCAGTGGGGGATCAACAAAGTACGAGTATCTGTGGATCTGAGGGAGTGTGAGGCAGGGGGAATGATATTGGTGAAGTCCCTTGTGGTTATTTATGATGAGATATGAGATATGACTCTGACTCTGGTTCCAGTTTCAACTTGCTTAAGAACCTTCCATCTGCAAGTGTGGTAAACAAGTCCTCTGTGCTGAATAATGGTATAAAGCCAGTCGGAAAGCATATGGCACTACCTGGAGGAAGAGAGCATCCACAGGGACACTTCATCCTCCTCCTCCTCTCCCAGCTGGCCCCTGATGACTCGAGCTCGTTCCCGAACTCAGGTCACCATGGTCCTGAGCAGTAGCGCTACTGCTGCATCAATAGGCCATCACCTCTCTTTCTAATTTTAGCTCTCCAGTAATCTGTTCCATACACTCAGTCTTATTCACTTTCCACTGTTCTGTGGTGGGGGGATGTAGACAGACAGTTTAATGTTATGTATTTCAGTATTGCAACCATGAGAATCTGTCCTAATTTCTCAACATTCTTGCATCCTTTCATGAGTGAGGGGAAGCCCAACACCAGTTATGTAAAAATCATAGGGAAACTCCAACCCAGGATCAGTGGCACAGATTGGTGGATGCATGTCCAGTGGAGTACTAATATTGGACAGGTCCAGAATATGTGGTGGTGGTGTGTGCCTGTCCCCCCTCCACATTGGCACCAGCATGCATCTGTGTTAGTTGCATTGAAGTGTTCAAACAACATGGAGTCTTGCTGTATTCTGACAAAATGCAGTTAGCCCAAGCACTTGAACTGCCCAGAGAGAGAGAAAAGGGTTAACTCTATGCCAGAGCATAGAACATTAAGCTCGAGCTCGGTTTTCAAACCTCTGTCCCTGGTACTTTCTAATGTAACCACCAGATTCTTTACTCCACCTAACTGTGAAGTCGCTCCGGAGATTTCTACTAGCTGCTTCGGTTCAGTAGTAAAAATTGTTAGGTTTTTCCAACCGTTATCGTTTCTCGGTCATCAAATCTGTCTACGGTACAGGTAGTGTAGTTAGCAGATAGTGGTAAGAAATTATTTCTTTTGGTTCTTCATTGGTCGATCCGGTGTAGAACTGAATACTTTTCTGTGGTAAATTGTAAAGTTTTTCTCTGGTAGTGGGTTCCGGTATCTTTCGGTCACAAAAAAACAATGTTTTTTCAATTTTTTTCCACAACCCTTGATCTAGTTAGTGACCAAAAGATTTAGTGTTACTCGGCTTGAACGCCTTCATAGAGAAACCTGGCAGAAACAAAAATGCACAATGTCTGAGAAACCCAAGAAGAAAACCGGTCCCACTGGGTTTCAGCACTGCATGGACTGTGAGGAGGCTTTTGCTAAAGCTGATCCCCACCTCATCTGTGTTTATTGTCTGGGGTTTGACCACCTGAAATCAGACTGCCAAATCTGTGCAAATTTTCCTAAAGCCATGCTGGATAAGCGATTGAACTGGCTGAAGGAAAAAGCGTCCGAAAGATCCGCTGACCCGGATGGCCAGCCAAGTTCGGTTCCAACTGAACCTGAGAAGGTGCCTTCTAACCAGAGCGATACCTCCTCGGGCAAAAGGAAAGCCAATTCTGAGTGATCGGTTCCAGCAAAAAGAAAAAGAAAGTCGTCTGGCTCGGAGCCAAATCCGCAGATCCCAACCACCGAGGAGCTTGCAAAAGCGATAAGAATAGTACAATCGCTGCAATCTGTTCCAACCGAACTGACGACTTCTTCAAGACTGTCAGTTGCGTCAGTTCAGGTGTAATCTGAATATGATCCAGAGGCCTTTTATGAATTAGGCTGGGAGGGAGAAGAAGAGGAAGAAGAAGAAGAAGAAGAAGAAGATTTTGAAGGCCTAGATGAGCCAGTGGAGCCTGGCATCTCCCCAGACAGATCTAATTCAGTTTCTCCCCCCAGTCTTTCTGAGTCCCCTTCCCACTTTTTGTTCTACAAAAAAGGTGGCAGAAACCCTTCAGCTTCCCACTGTGGTAGCCTCTGAAGAGGAAGAGGAACCTGACTTTGTGGAGATGATGGATGTCCCAGAGTCAAAGAGACTGTCTAATCCCTTGCATAAATCTTTGGGGAAACAGACACAAAAAAATTCTTCAGTTATCCACCTCTATACTTCCTGTGGATAAAAAGATGGACAGGAGGTATATGTTGTCAGGTTCTGGGACAGAATTCCTTTATAATCATTGTAGCCATGTTGGGGTAGTGCAGGCTACAGCCTGTGACAAGGCTGATATCCCCTTGGCTTCACTCCCCCAAGATAAGGACTCCAGGAAGCTGGATACTACGCCCCAGAAGCAGTACCTAGCATCCTCCTTGGGACTCAGGCAGGCCTCCTATATGGCTTACGTGGCTAGGTACCAGAAGTCTAGGTGGGATACTATTCTGGGTCTAGCAAATAATGCCCTCCCCAGCTGGCCAAGGAACTGGAACAGGTGGCTGCAGATGGGATTGAGGCATCCAAGGTTCAGTTTCACGCTGCAGTGTACTCTACTGTTTCATCACGAGTCATGGCTACATCTGTCTACTTGAGGAGATTTGCTTGGCTCAGATGTACCAGCCTTTCTCAGGATACCCAGACTAAAGCCATGGATTTTCCTGTGGTACAGAACTCTCTGTTTGGCCAGCAGACAGAGATGTATATGAAGAAAATGGACGAATACAAGACCACCTATAGGAGTGCAGTGGCCAAAGAAAGGTTTGCTACTCCTCAGAAGCAGCAGTCAAGGGCTGGAGGGATAGGTCTTTTCAGAAGCCTTTTTACCAAGCACAGGCCTCCTTTACCTTTCAGCAGAGGGGTTTCTTCAGAGGGAGAGGCAGAAGGGGGATGAGCAGGGTTGCATCCACCTCCCAGCCTAGAATCCCTGCCAAGCAGACACCCTGATTTGTCAGACTGGGTCGCCTCCCCTCTTCCTGTAGGGGGCAGGCTGGTTCATTTCTCCCAGGCCTGGAAGTCTGTCACCTCAGACAAATGGGTCCTGGAAGTGGTAAGTCAGGGCCTTGCTCTCAATTTAAAAAAATTTCCCAAAATCAGAGCAAGGTCCTTCAAGCCTGCCACACCTTTGGAAACAGCTGCCTTAGAGGCAGATGTTTCTTCTTCTTCTTTGTTGCTTCAAAAAGCTGTGGAGCAAGTTCCTCTGTTGCACAAGGGAAAAGGGTTGTACTCAAGGCACTTCCTTACCCCAAAAAAGACAGGGGAGTGGTGACCCATCCTAGACTTAAGATACCTGAACAGACATCTTACAAAACCAAAATTCAAAATGGTGACCATGGGAATTATTCTTCCCTCTCTGAGGCCAGAAAACTGGCTAGCCTCTCTGGACCTCAAGGATGCCTATTTTCACATACCAATCAGATGCTCCCACAGAAAGTACCTCAGGTTCCAGTTGCCCTCAGGTCATTATCAGTTCAGAGACATGCCCTTCAGCCTCACCTCTGCCCCCAGAATTTTTACAAAATGCCTGGCAGTAGTGATAGCCTTCCTCAGGAGGCAGGACATCTCTGTGTTCCCCTATCTAGATGACTGGCTTATTGTAGGCCAGTCTCCAGATCAAGTAAGGTCAGCTCTAGCTGTTACCCCGAGGCTTCTGGGTTCCCTAGGATTTCTTCTCAATCTCTCCAAGTCAATGCTGGAGCCAGTCCAGCTTCTCACCTTCATAGGGGCAGAGCTGGATACTATTCAGGCAAAGTTCTTTCTTCCCCTTCAAAGGGTAAGGGCCCCAACAAATCTGGCAGACTCTTTCAGACCTCAAGTGTCTCGTCCGGCCAGGCACTTTCTCCAGCTTCTAGGCCACATGGCAGCTTCCACTGCAGTGGTCCAGGGAGCCAGGTTCCAAATGAGGGACATTCACTTTCACCTCAGGTCCTTCTGGTCTCAGAAAAAGGATTTGCTTACTATGTTAATTCCAGTAACTCAAACTTTTGTCCAGGCTCTCCAATAGTGGTTGGAGGAGGATAATCTCAGGCAGGGGGTTCCCTTCCTTCACCAGTCACCCTCAGTGATTCTCACCACAAACACATCTCTTTCTGGGTTGGGGAGCTCACTTGGGGAGCCTCACTGCTCAAGGCATATGGTCACAGCAAGAATCTCTCCTTCACATCAACCTACTGGAACTCAGAGCTGGTCTTCTAGCCCTTCAGGCATTTTCAGAATTGGTACAGGGGAAGGTAGTGCAGGTCAGGACAGACCACACCACTACTATGCACTAAACAAGCAAGGGGGCACTCAGTCCACAGCCTTGTGCACAGAAGCCATGAAGGTTTGGACTCTGGCTTACTCTCTTCAGACCTCCCTGGTAGCAGTGCTTCTCCCAGGGAAGGACAATGTACTGGCAGATGCTCTCAGCAGGATTTCTCAGGGTCACCATGAGTGGTCCCTAAATCACCAGGTTCTTCACATCATTTTCAGGAGGTGGGGCACTCCAGATATATATTTCTTTGCAGCCCCAGACAGTCATTAGCTCCCCCAGTTCTGCTGCAGACCTCCACTCCTGGGGTCTGTTCCTCAGGATGCTCTACTGTTGGATTGGACAAACAGAGGTTCCTGTATGCCTTCCCCCCTCTTCCCTCTGATATTCAGAGTACTGATAAAAATCAGGTCTCAGCCCTGTACAGTGATATTGGTGGCATCGGATTGGGCCAGGTAACCTTGGTACCCTTTGTTACTGTCCCTAGCAGTCACAATTCACCTCTGCCTCCCCAGGAGTCACAACCTCCTGACCTTTGCTCTGGGGAGGATTTGGTATCCCAATCTCAGTTCTCTCAGGCTCAAGGTCTGGCTGTTGAGGAGTTAGAGTATGCAGGACTGCATCTCTCACAAGGGGTCTTGGATGTTCTGAAGGTCACTAGGAAGCCTTCCACCAGAAAGACTTACAATTCTAAGTGGAAGAGATTCAGCATTTGGTTCTCTCAGAGAAATGTGCAGCCAGATTCAGCTGGTCTATCCACAACTCTGGACTATTTGGTCCATTTGAATGGCCTAGGCCTCAGGTCTGCCACTCTTAAGGTTCATTTAGCAGCTGTGTCTGCTTTTCTTTCTGCAGGGAAGAGATCTTCCCTTGCATCTCACCCTGTCTTTAGTAAATTCTTCAAAGGTTTGGTACATCTTAACCCTCCTTTTAAGGAACCAACTCCAGCTTGGGATCTGAATATCTGTATTGCACAATTTATGCAACCCCCCTTTGAACCATTGGCTTCAGCTGAGCTAAAGTACTTGACTTGGAAGACTGTCTTCCTGGTGGCCATTACCCTTGCCAGGAGGATCAGTGAGTTACAGGCCCTGTCTATAGAGCCTGACTTTTATTGCCTTTCACAAGGATAAGGTGGTACTCAGGACAAATAGGAAATTTCTCCCCAAAGTGGTTTCAGATTTTCATCTTAACCAGGCTATGTCCCTACCAGTGTTTTTCACTAATCATTCTTCTTGAGGTGAGAGAAGACTGCACAGTATGGATGTAAAAAGGGCATTAAGCAATTATAAGGACCATACTAAGGCCCATAGAAATGATTGTTCTCAGTTGTTTCTCACTTATGGAGAAGTGGGAAAGCGTAAACCTGCCACCAAGAGAACAATAGCCAGGTGGATTGTCACTCGGCCAGGGGTACAGCTGCCTCTGTGGCTGCAGCTAGAGATATTCCCCTTTTGGAAAATTGTAAAGCAGCCACCTGGAAACCTGTTCACACATTTACCAAGCATTACTGTCTGGATACTCAAGCCAGAAGATGATGCTAGGTTTGGCACAGCAGTACTATAGAGCCTTTTTCCAAAGTAAGTTCTGTAGAGCCCTCCTCCAGGGGGGTACTGCTTGGTAGTCTGCATTTTGTCAGACTATAGCAAGACTTCATGTTGTTTGAAGAAAAAATCACTCACCGTAGTAATGTTGTTTTTTCTAATGGAGTCTTTCTGTATTCTGACCTCCCTCCTGCCTCCCCTCTCAGAACCTTCTTTTTGGGATGTGGGAGTTGGCAGGTGCAGTGCTGCACCCCAGAGGTGTACCTCTTTGATTTCATCTTGGCCAGGATGAGTGTTATTAATACTTTTGAATTGATTATTATTAATATAGTTATTACCACTATCTGGATAAAGGTTCTGTACTTGGGTTCTCGATTTGAGTCTTTTTGACCCAAGTTTTTGTTGGCCTGTGGCTTCATTTTTCAAAATTTTAGAGCTAGGCTAGTTAGCATTAGTGCTCGTAAGAATCTGAAGGTTACATTAGAATGTACCAGGGACGGACCGGCCCGCTGGCGCAGTGGTGGGATTCCTGCTTGCGACACCGGCGACCCGGGTTCAGGAATGGACCCGGATCGTCGGAGGGCCAGCCAGGGGGAGAAGGATGGAGCATCCCATGGACTGCTCTCCTTCTCCGGGGGGAGGGTGAGGGGAGCGATCGACGCACTGAGGACTCCTGGCAGAGGCCGGGGGATCTCGGGCGTCCGACGAGTACATTTCTGGAAGGCGGGGCGGACACTGGCGTCATTGCACGTCCCCACCTCCATAACAAAAAATGGAGGAAAATTGAGGTGGGCAAGGACCACCGTGCATATGAAGCCCTCCCTGGAGGACCTCACCACATCACCGTCGCTGTGGGTCCCCGACCAGACATTGGTTCCGTGGTCACCGAGGAAGGTGGCCGTGGCCCCGACCAGGGGTAAGCCGGGGGTGACTGAGAGACCTCGGCAGCCATAGATGGTGGTGGAGGTCTCCAGGGGCCATGACCAAAGGCTGATGGGGAAAAAAAAAAAAAGACAGGGTCCTGCCAAGGGAAAAAGAGAAAATTGAAAAAAAAAAAGAATGTACATGGGACACAGGTTTGAAAATCGAGCTCTGGCATAGAGTTAACCGTTTTTTGTCAGGGGCAGTTCAAGTGTTGGGGCTAACTGCATTTTGTCAGAATACAGCAAAACTCCATTAGAAGAAACAACATTACTACGGTGAGTAATTTTCTTTTTGTTACCAAAGGCACTCAGAAAAAAAATCTAATAAGATGAAGGAACTTGTAGGTCTCTATCATATCCCCTTCGCTTTCCTCTCTTCCCAGGTGTACATGTTGAGATCACTCAGTCTCTCCTTGTAGGGCTTTTGCTGTAACCACTGCACAATGTTAAATGCCCTCCCATGGACATCCTACATCCTATGTCCTTTCTGAGGTGCAGTTTCCAGAGCAGGACACAATACTCCAGGTGGGGTCTCAAAATCGAATGATATAGTGGCAACACCTCCTCCCTCCTCCTGCTGAAGGCATCTCACCCTGTGCATTCCAGCACCCCATTGGCCCTACTCACTGCTTGTCACACTGCCCTGCCACCTTGAGATCATCAGATATGATAATCCCAAGGTTTTTTTCCTGTTTGGTGACTGTCAGTGCTCCCCCCCCATCCTACACTCAATTCTTAGGTTCCAGTGCCTTAGGTACATAATTTTGCATTTGGTGGCATTGAAACCCCAATTGCCATGCTCTTGACCACTTCTCCAGTTTCTAAAAATCCCTCCGCATTTTTGCCACCCACTGCTGAGTGTCCACTCTATTCCAGATTTTGGTGTCATCTGCAAAAAGGCATACCTTCCCTTCAAGTTATTCTGCAATGTCACTTATAAAGACATTGACAATGGCCGGTCCCAACACTAAGTCCTGCAGCACTACCGATGGTCACTCTCCCATCCTTAGCGTGAGTGCCATTAACCACCACCCTCTGTCTCTCACCCGTTAACCAGTTTCTAACCCAATTCACCACTTTGGATCCCACCAGTAGGCTTCTCAAATTCATTGGCAGTCTTCTGTACAGCATAGTGTTGAAGGCCTTGCTAAAGTCTGGATAGGCCACATACACTGCCCTCCCCTGATCTCTTTCACTGGTCACCCAGTCAAAGACATCAGTAAGATTCATTTGGTATGCCCCCACCTGTGAATCCATGCTGCCTGTGCTCTTGTAGCCCACTGGATTCAAGATACTCTACCAACCTTTCTTTCAACAGGGTTTCCATTAGTTTCCCCAATATTAAGGTGAGACTGACTGACCTACAGCTGCTAGCCTGATTCCTGCTGTCACTCTTATGCAGAGTACAGGGACCACATCTGCTCTCCTCCAGTCCTCTAGAACCATGCCTGTTTCCAGACAGCTGTTGAAAAAGGCCATCAATGGGGCGGCTAGCACCTCCCTGAGTTCTTTTGATACTTTGTTACCCTTAGGTGTAGCCTGTCTGGTCCCACAGCCTTGTTTACTTTCAGAGCTGCAAGTCCCTTCAGGACTCTTTCCTCTGAAAATGGACTAGTGTCCACCTCCCGCCTTTGTCCTATTGTTCCTTCGTGGTCCGCCCCCCACACCCCACCCTCCAGTACCTAGTACTATCAGGTAGAAAATCTTCTAATTTGCAAAACAGAAAAGAAAAATTCTTCAGATATAGAAAGTGATAGAATTACTACTTTTGGAAGCTTTTGCTGTAACTACAAATCCCAGAATCCCCTGCAGCTGACATCAGAGCAGGGCTGCAAAGTGGGATTTTCAACAGCGTTAAGTGCAAGTTAGAGTTTTTATATGCTCTGATCTTTTGTTTGCTGGTCCCACTGTCTTCCCTGGGCTAAGTACAGTCACCGAGGACTGTGCTTAGCTCCAGGAGAACAGCAGGACCGGCAAACATCAGATCTGAGCATATTAAATCTCTAAAATGCATTACAGGCTCTTGAATCTCCCACTGCTGCAGTTCTGCTTTGACATCAGCTTCAGGAGGATCTGGGATTTGTAGTTACAGAAAATGTCAGCTTGGAAGTCATAAGAATCAATCTGTCAAAATTTATTTCCCTGCAGTAAACTGTAAGTGAAAAAAAATGTTATCCACAATGTGCAAATTGGAACCAGACCCATACCTGGGTGTGGGGCTCTTAGTTCTTTTTCCCTTTAATTTTTACCACAAACTTCCCAGGCAAGGGAACCCCCTCAGTTAGATGAACTGGAAGGCTCATGAGGCAATAATAATCCTACTACCTCTCAGAATCCAGAAGACCCTCAGAAACATAGAAACATAGAAATCGTTGGCAGATAAGGACCACTAGGCCCATCCAGTCTGCCCGTTGGCCCTATACATGTATGTGTCCACTCACCCTAAATGGTCAATGGCTTTTCATCACTCCCTTCCCTCCCAAGGTTCCTCTGTGCTTGTCCCAGGCATGTTTAAACCCCTCCACTGTGCTTGCCCCTACCACCTCTTGTGGCAGACTATTCCAAGCGTTCACCACCCTCTCTGTGTAGAAAAACATCCTCACATTACCTCTTAATCTACCCCCCTCCAATTTCATATCATGCCCCCTCATTCTGGTATCTTTTCTACATTGGAAAATACCTGCACCTTGTTTATGCCCTTGAGGTACTTAAAAGTTTCAATTATGTCACCCCTTTCTCTCCTTCAGTGAGTACATTATTAACAGAGCTCAATATGTATACCCTTGAGCAAAGGAGGGAGAGAGGTGATATGATCGAGACATTCAAACATCTTAAGGGCATTAACAAGGTGAAAGAGTATAACATATTTAAATATAAGAAAAATAGCAGGACAAGAGGACACAGCATGAGATTAGAGGGAGGCCGATTAAGGGGGAATGTGAGGAAATTCTTTTTCACAGAAAGGGTGGTGGATCCATGGAACAGCCTACCTCAGGAAGTAGTGGCTATGAATACAGTGCAGGGCTTCAAACAGGCATGGGATAGGCATAAGGGAGCAATACAGATGAGTATGAATAGATAGGCCATTGACAGAGCAAAGGCCGATGGCACATTTATAAGGCAGAAAAAGAAATGGGCAGACTGGATGTGCCTTGCAGTCCTTTTCTGCCGTCAACTTCTATGTTTCTATATTGAGGTCTCTTAGTCTCTCCTCACATGTTTTGTGGTGCAAACCATGCACCATCTTTGTCACCCTTCTCTGGACAGCCTCCACCTTCTTTATGTCCTTACGCATGTGTGGTCTCCAGTACTGCACACAGTACTCCAGGTGAGGCCTTACCAGTGTTTTATGCAGTGGCGTCACCACTTCCCGCCTCCTACTAGTAATACCTCTGCCTATGCACCCCAGCATGCCACTGGCCCTCCCTGCAGCCTTTCCACACTGCATTGATACCTTAAGGTCATCAGATATGATAACCCCAAGGTCCCTTTCCTCTTTGGTGATGGTCAGCACTTCCCCACATCCTGTAACTCTCTCCAGGGTTCCCCTTACCCAGGTGCATTATCTGAACTTCTTTGCATTGAATCTCAGTTGCCACACCTCTGACCAGCTTTCAAGCTTCTCCAGGTCCCTCTTCATTTTCTGCACCCCTTCTGAAGTATGCATCCTGCTGAAGATCTTGGCGTCATCTGCAAATAGGCAGACTTTTCCTTCCATCCCCTCTGCAATGTCACTAATCAATACACTGAACAGGACTGGTCCCAGTACTGATCCTTGTGGAACTCCACTGGTCACCCCTCTCTCCCCTGATGGGATCCCATTCACCACCACCCTCTGCCTTCTGTCCATCAGCCAGTTTCTAACCCACTGTATCACCTTATGCCCATGCCCAGACTACTCATCTTGTTAATCAGCCTTCTCTGAGGGACAGTATTGAAGGCTTTGCTGAAATTCAGGTAGGCAACATCTATGGACCCTCCCGGATTCACTTCCCTAGTCACCCAATCAAAAAAATCTATCAGATTCATTTGACAAGACCTTCCTGATGTAAATACGTGCTGCCTCAGATCCTGGGCACCAATGGATTCCAGGTGTGCCACTATCCTTTCTTTCAGCAGTGTCTCCATGATCTTCCCCACCACTGAGATAAGGCTGACTGGCCTGTAGTTCTCTGCTTCCACCCTACTGCCACTTTTGTGCAGTGGGACTACATGCGCCCTTCTCCAATCCTCTGGAACCATGTCTGTGTCAAGTGACTCTGTGAACAGGGTGGCCAGAGGCACTGCTAGTTCCCTCCTCAGCTCCCTTAATATCCTCGGGTGTATATCATAAGGTCCCATGGCTTTATCCACCTTCAGTTTTGTGAGTTCCTCCAGAACTCACTCCACTGTGAATGGACTGGTGCTCACTCCCCCCCCAATTGCCTCTGTTCCCCAACTGTGGTCCTTGACCCTCTCCCTCCTCAATGAATACTAAATAGAAGTATTTAGTCAGTATTTCTTCCTTGTCTAGATCCCCCTCCCTACACTCTCCCTCCTCCCCTTTGAGCCTCTAGCCCCTTTTTTCTTCTTTTGCTGATGTACCTATTGTGACATTTGGACAGCTGGTTCTGATTACACTATGATTTCTGCAATATGAAATATGTAGTGGGATTGTCTGTAAGGAGAAAATGCTGTCTTGCTAAAATGACACATCACCCCCCCCCCAGGTATAATTTCAAAGGACAGGACATAGGTTAAACTACAGTATCTGGACTGCAATGAACTTGTCAGTTGCTTTGAAATCAGTAGCTAAACTATGCATTTTATAATGCCCTCAGGAAAATCATTTGATTGCACTTGGTGTCATGAGGAAGGGGCATATGCATTTGTTTGGGCGTCTTCAGAGGAAGCCAGTTAATTTCATCAGAGAATTCTTTCATGTCTTTGTGAAGTAGGACACTGCTCCTGGATGAAAGGAGATGCTAGCAGATCACAGACTAGATTGGGAAGTCATATGAAGAGAGGAGGTTCGATGATGTCACCTATTTTTAAAATACCTTATTAGGACAGCCTGTGTTGTAAATATAAATTTAAATACACCGAGGAGGAGCTAGGTGACCTCAGAGAGAAGACTGTCTCAAGACTGGTTTTAAGTATGCTGTAGCTGGCCTTTAAGGAGACACAGTCATATACTTGGACTGAGAGAAGGAACATCTAAGAGCCCTGAAAGATTATAAGAAATACCTTAGATAAATAAGTCTAATGGTTAGTAGGAATTTTGCACTTTTAAACCTGTTTTGTTTTTAAGATTGTATACGTTGGGATATTTTGTTCTGTATTTATTGTTTGCCTATTTTTATCAATCTTAAAGTAATGATATATATTTTAAAACAGAAACTGCCTGGTGTGCCTAGAAACTTCTTTTTTTTTGTAAGTGAAGCTTAGATGGTTAAAGTTGACACTGTGCTTAAGCTTATTGTGATATCAAATTGGAAAACAGGTAAGAGTTTCTCTAAGGACTTACATAGAGTTTTAAGGGTTCATTTTGTAATACCTGGTTGGGTGCCCGTGGCAAAAGATATCTGGCATTTCCTCGAAGACCAGAATTATCTGAGCCTGTACATTGGGTATGCTAGCAAGAGGTTCACAGTTTGAATCCTTCCAAAACTTGAGACCAAAGTTTGATTCAAACCCACAAAACAGACAGGAGGGTTACCCTGTTCTGTTAACTGTTCATAATACTACGCTCAGAGGTTGGCACTTTGGGAGTAGAGGGCTGACTTGCTGAGTGGGGTTGTGACAGATTGGTTGGCAGCGGTGGGATAATTTTGGTATTATAAGCTTTATTGTTGTGTGTCAGCTTGAGACTGTTCAGCTCACTTAAAAAAAAAGAAAGAAAGGCAGTGTTTTATTTTAAAAGGAAACAGAACTATATCTCTTGGCTTATAGTCAAGTTCCTACCCATTTGTTTTTTTTTCTAAAGTGCTAGTCAGAGTAGCAGTAGTTAGGGAAGATGGCTTCCAACTACAGCAGGCACACTGTAGACTACTTAAAGCAGTTGTGCGGGGACAGAGGAGTCCCGTTCGAGGTGAAAGCCACAAAGCAGAACCTCATGGATGCCCTGATGGTAGCAGATACCCAGAGCGTAGAGTCACAGACAGTGACTGTAAGGGACCAAACCTTGACTGTGGAAGGGCTAGTGGCCAGTGCAGGGTCCAGATCTGATGAGGAGGACAACAGGGTCAGTCCCAGTGAAGGGCCACAGCAGCAGGGGAAGGTTACCAGTATCCTTCAATCCAGAAGTACTCAGGCTGCAAATTGAATTGTGCAGGATGGAGCTGGAGTTCCAGAGGGAGAGGGAGCAAGAGAAGTGAGAGGCGGACCATGAACAATGACAGGTGGACTGTGAACAACGAGAGGTGGACCGTGAACAACAAGAGGTGGACCGTGAGGCAGAGTGAGAACGCCAAGAGGCAGAGTGAAAACAGAGAGACGCTGACTGTGAGGATCATGAACGCCAGAGGCAACATGAACTGGAGAAGCTACGACTCCAACCAGCGGCACCAGAGCAGGTGAGTAGCTTGAGTTTAACTGAGACTACAGGACTGGGTTGCAAATAGAATTCCAAATTAATAGCCAAATTTAAAGAGGGGGAGGATATGGATGCCTTTTTAAATTCTTTTGAAAAAGTTTGTATTCAGGCTAAAATTCCTAGGGAGTCCTGGAGCTTCCAGCTATCCCCGCTACTTACTAGGAAAGCTTGGGATACAGTGGGTCACATGGACACTGATGACAGTGATGATTGCAGTAAACTTAAAGCTGCACTGTTAAAAAAATTGAATTAATGGCTGAATCATACAGAGCTAAATTCTGTAAGCTCAGGAGAAGCCCTGACATGAGCTATGAGGAGCTAGCCATGAAACAACGTCAGTTTTTAAAATGCTGGTGGGAAGGAATTGAGCCAAATTCTGTAGATAAAATTGAAAATTAGATTTTGTTAGAACAGTTTTATTGGGCATGTCCAGCAGAGCTGAAAACATGGATGGAGGACCGAGATCCCAAAACAGTGCAAGAGGCTGCTGAAGTCTCAGACTGCTATGCCAAGAGCAGACCTGCTCTGAGAGCAAATGGAGCAGGCGTGGCAGCACAGAAAGAGAAAAGTACACCTTCAGGGCAGCTAAAACCCTCACTGCCTCCACCGAAACCAGTTAGCCCCAGGTTTCAGAGAAAAGATTTCTCTGGAAAGAGAAGTGAATGTTGGTTATGTAAAGAAACTGGGCATATTGCCAGACAGTGTCCCAAAAGAATGAACAATAATACACAGAATGGTACTAGAAAAGAAGTGGGTTGTTTGTGTGTCCCTGGAAGCATGCCTGTGAACATGAGGGAACACATGCACCCAGTCATGGTGAATGGGGTACAGACGCAAGGGTTAAGGGACACAGGGGCATCCCTGACATTAGTAAAAGGGGATCTGGTACAGCCTGGTCAGCTTATACCCAATAAATACGTCACTGTACAAGACTTTGCTGGTGGGGAGACAACATTACCCCTCGCTAGTGTTCTCCTAGACTAGGATGAAACAGGGGGACCTGTGCAACAGGTGGCTATAGCCAAAACCTTAGCAGTGGATGTGATCTTGGGTAATAACCTCAAACAGGGGATGGTATGTGAAGTTACCCATAGCCAAGCAGCAAGGGAAAATGGTAGTTCCCTGAAACCCACGGGAACAATTGTAAAGATAACTACGAGGCTGGTTCCCCAGCCTGTGTCTCCTGATGTGGGGACTAATGAAGAGGGGGTAGAAATTTCCCCAGTAGCAAGTAACCACACAGCTACAGAGGGTTACTCCGAAGAGGGAGGGGTGACCCATTGCCAGAGGCTTGGGAATGACAGTGATCCTGAGCTGAAGGAGATTATGGGGACAGCCCAGAGCAACCTGGCAGCTGCCCAACAGAGACAAAAAATGTGGTATTACTGCAGAGCCAGAGCTCACTCATACACTGTGGGTCAGGAAGTCATGATCTTTATTTCTGTCCGGAAAGACAAGCTGCAGACTGAGTGGGCAGGACCATACAAAGTAGTTAGGAAGGTAAATGATGTAAACTATATTGTAGAGTTACCTGACCAAAGACAGACAGAAAGGATGTGCCATGTCAACATCATGAAGCCATATGCTAAAAGGGCTGACATGGTCTTTGCAGTGTGTAGTCCTGGGGAGGGGACAGATGAAGGAGACCCCCTTCTGGACTTGCTGGAAGAAAGCAAGTGGGAGTCCTCTGTGGAGGCAGTAAAATTGTCTCCCCAGCTGGCCCCGGATGAGATCCAGGAAGTAAGGGAGGTTCTAGCAGACTTTGCCCCCTTGTTTAGCGCCAAGCCTGGACTAACCCCCTTAGCAACACATGATGTGGAGACTGGGAAACAGACGCACATACAGCGGACAGCATATCGGGTGTCAGAGGCTGTCCAAAAGGACATTAGGAGGGAAGTGGAGGAGATGCTGGATTTAGGAGTAATCCAGAGATCCCACAGCCCCTGGACCTAACCCATAGTCCTTGTACCCAAGCCAGATGACTCTACTCGTTTCTGTGTAGACTATTGTGGACTGAATGCAGTCACAAAGTCAGATGCCCACCCAATGCCCCAAACGGATGAACTCCTGGACAAGTTGGGAGGGCGACCTACCCACGACTAATGACCTGACCAGGGATATTGGCAGGTACAGTTGACAGACAAGTAATGCCTTTAGGAATGAAGAAGCGCCCGGACTTTCCAAAGGTTGGTGAACCAGGTGTTAAATGGTGCTGAGGAGTACGCTGTGGTGTACCTGGATGACATTGCCATCTTTAGTACCAGCTGGGAGGAACACCTGTCCCACCTTAGCGAAGCGCTGGGCAGGATACAGAGGGCTGGGCTCACTGTCAAAGCCAAGAAGTGTCAGGTGGCCATGGGAGAAGTGGCATACCTCAGGCATGTGGTAGGCCGGGAACTGCTTCGCCCTAACCAAATAAAGATAGAGGTAATCCAGGCATGGCCCAGACCAGAAACTCATAAGCAGGTCAGGAGTTTTCTAGGGACAGCAGGGTACTATAGGAAATGTGTACCCAATTACAGTGCCCTGACTGCTCCCCTCTCTGACCTGGTAAAGAAAAGGATGCCAAAGAAAATTACCTGGGAACCAGCCTGTGAGAAAGCCTTTACCAGTCTGAAGGAGGCACTGTGCAGTGCTTTTGTATCGACAAGGCCTGACTATAGAAAACTCTTTATAGTTCAGACTGATGCCTCAGACGTGGGTATTGGGGCAGTACTGAGTCAGACATCCAACCAAGGGAAGGATCAACCTGTAGCATATCTGAGTAAGAAGTTACTTCCCAGGGAGCAGACATACTCTACTGTGGAAAAAGAGTGTCTTGCCATAGTGTGGACCCTAAAGAAATTAGAGCCATACTTATATAGGCAGCATTTTATGGTACAGACTGACCACAACCCCCTGGTTTGGCTGACACAGATGGGCAGAAATAATGGGAGATTACTGAGATGGACTCTTACTTAGCAAAGGTATGACATGACAATCATACATAGGGCTGGAGCCAAGAATCAGAACTCAGATGGGCTGTCTCATGTCTACGAGGAGTGAACTGATTTGGGAAGCTCATCCCATGCAGGGGATAGAGACCCCAAATTCAGTCTAGGTGGGGAGGACTGTGACACTTGGACAGCTGGTTCTGATTACACTATGATTTCTGCAATATGAAATATGTAGTGGGATTGTCTGACAGGAGAAAATACTGTCCTGCTGAAATGACACATCAACCCCCCCAGGTATAATTTCAAAGGGCAGGACGTAAGTTAAACTACAGATATCTGGAATGCAATTAACTTGCCAGTTGCTTTGAAATCAGTAGCTAAACTATGCATTTTATAACGCCCTCAGGAAAATCCTTTGATTGCACTTGATGTCTTGAGGAAGGGGCATATGCATTTGTTTGGGTGTCTCCTCAGGAAAAGTCCTTTGGTGGCACTTGGTGTCATAAGGAATTGGCATATGCATTTCTTTGGGCGTCTTCAGAGGAAGCCAGTTAATTTCATCAAAGAATTCTTTTGAGGGGCGCTAATGAGCAGCGGACGAGACTAGACGTGTTTACACCTCGCTCCACTATTCCAGAGTAAAATTAAAGGTTTCTAAGTAATATTTTGCCCAGAATTGTGATAGTTTTGGTTGTGGGATACATCTGAATGCACCATGGATGACTACTTGACCTCCAGAATGGGAAAGAACCAGAGGGCAACCAGGAAAACTGGAAAGAAAAATGCGGCCTGTGCTCAGGCCGACAGCCAGCAGGTGGTGTCACTGTCAGCCGCCGAGGTTAGCGCTCTTGGGCGCGAGCTAACAGGTCAGGTCCTTGCGGCATTGGAGCCATGACTCTGCAAGCTTGAAACTCGTTTAGATGATTGGCTGCAGGAAGTGTTGACCCAGCAGGCAACCCAAGCCACAAGAATTACGGAGGCTGAGGAGCGGGTATCTCGGCTGGAAGACTAACTTCAGGGGGTCCCAGCACAAACTGTTGCATTGCAAAAGGAATTAGAGGACATAAAAGAGGCGGCAGATTATCAAGAGAACTACCATCAGAGACTAACTCTCCGTCTCCGTGGTTTGCCAGAGGGATTGGAGGAGGGGGGTAATGTGCTGGACTTCTGCACCATGACATTGCCTAAATTGCTGGATCTGGAAGTTAAAAATGGGTGCCTTAAACTGGAGAGAGCACATCGGGCTGTGGTACCTAGGTCACCAGCAGGACAGACACCTCATCAAATGATAATGCGGTTTCATCACTACCAGGACCGCGAGGCCGTGATTCAAGCCTACCGGGAGAAGGGACAGCTGATGTTCGAGGGGCATCGACTCTTTTTATCTCAGGACTATTCGGCAAGACTCCTGAAAAAGAGGAAGCTGTTTAATGATGTGATGATTGCACTACAGGCCCTAAAGGTGGAAACCTATCTGATCTGCCCAGCTACGCTCAAGGTGAAACATGAGGGGGCAGTTTTTTCCTTCTGGGAGGCAGAGAAAATGACAAAGATTATGGAAGAGCTGAAAAAGAGAGTGGGTTGAGACCCATGCATTATTTAGAAAAGGGGATGCTGATGCACGGCTGTTAAGACACGCAGAACAGTGGGGAGTAAGAGGCCTAGTGGGTTGATTTGAATGGTGTAAAGCAACCCATCACCAGAGGTATGTTAATAAAAAGGGTTTTCTAAATAGATCTGTACTCCCTCTTTTTCCCACGCTCCATTTAGAGGAGGTGCAGGGCTTCAATAAATATGACCCCGTTGGGTCGGTTGGACTTCTATGGAATAAGGCGGCTGCCATTTGGTAAACTGCGCCTTTCAGTTCGTTTTCTCTTTTTTTCTTTTTTCTGTGCAGTTGGAGTTGCTCGGTGACATGGCGATATATTAAGCAGAACTGTTAGGCCGCTTTTCAGGGTAATGACTGTGGGAGCAACCTGAATGACCTGGGATAGAATGGGAGTGAAGAATACCCAGGAGGAAACGATTTCTCTTGGACTGATCGGGGGTAATAAAGTTTGGATGGCACAAAGAACTGATTATAATTTTGGGACTGTAACGTGTGTGAGAGCTAATACACAAGGGACTGTGCCTGGGCTTGGTCCTTGGTGCCATCATCCCGTGCTCCATTTAAAGGAGGTGCAGGTCATCATTCTATGGCCCCGTTGGGCTTTTCAGATTTATAAGGACTATTTTTTATTCCCAAGTTTTTCAAAGGGACAAAAATTTACTTAAACATAGAAATATTTAGAGATTGGGGGGGATGCTTTTTCGGATGAGTGCTCACTTGGTTTATTTATATCCTCAAGTTTTTCAGAGGGATATAATTTACTTTAATATAGAAATATGGAGAGTGATGGTTGGGTTCAAGTTCAAGATTATTGCAGGAAAGACTCCGTTGAGCAAGCTCATTCACAAGGAGGTCCTGAGGCACATACACATACAGTTCACAATTACATAGACAGAAGATATAAAATGTAGAACAACAAAGAAAAAAAATATGTAATACAAGAGGTATACACAATAGAAGTCCTTATGCTATATATGCAGTACATTCCAGCTTTAACCTTGCCTAAATTATGCAACATTTCAGCTTAATGAGTAGAGGGCCAGTTGGTACCTAGGAAGTTGACTTGGCGTTGGGGGCCTAGTAGCACCTACATATGTCTTAATTTAGAGATAGCTAGAGTTTTGTAGGAGTTAATTGATACGATGCTGGTTAGCTTCAGCATGGCTTGTAGTTGGTTCCAAATGTTTGGGAGGGCATATGAGACAGCTCTTTGGCCAGCTGTGGTACGTGTCCTGGGAACATCTAGCAGGATAAGGTCGGATTTCCTTAGGGAGTAGGCGCTATGTCGAGATGTGTATGAGAGACGTTAAATAGACAGGCAGTTTGTGGAGTAGTAATTTGAGGGTCCAAATGCCAGCATGCAGGAGGCGTCTGGTGGCAAGAGAGGTCCACCCAACTGCTGCATAAAGATCACAGTGGTGGGTCCTGTACGCAGAGTTAGTAATGAAGCGAAGAGCACAGTGATAGAGTACATCCAGTTTAGATAGGCTCATGGTTGGGAAGGAGATAAAGATAATGTCTCTGTAGTCAAGCAACGGAAGGAATGTTGCTTGGACAAGTCTTTTGTGGGTCGCAAGAGAAAAGTGAGTCCTATTTCTAAAGAAGAAATCCAAGCGTGCTTTAAGCCTCTTTGATAGATCCTCAATGTGGTCATTGAAGGAAAGGTTGTTGTCTATCCACATACCTAGATATTTAAATTTAGGTACAACTTCCAAGGGTTCACCTAGGGAGGTAACTAAGAAGTTTTTAGGTGGGGTAGGTAGGGCACCAGACAAGGCAAATCTTGAGAAAATCATTGTCTTTGTTTTTTTGGCATTTAAGAGAAGCTTGGCATTGATAAGGTTGCTTTCTAACTGGATAAGTCAGCTTGGAGTGCTTCCCTGACTTCAGTTAAGGACGAGCCTGATGCGTACAAAACCGTATCATCCACAAAGAAATGTATGCTAGAGTTCTTTATGTGGGAGTCAAGGTTGTTGATGTACAGGGAAAAAAGGATTGGTTCTAGGATGGAGCCTTGAGGGACTCCTCTGGCAATTGGAAGGGGGGCAGATAGTAGGCCATCAGCTTTGACTTTTTGTATCCTTCCTGTGAGATAACTGTTAAACCACTGTAAGGTAAGTGGAGTGACACCTATGTAGGCAAGACAGGTGATTAGGAGGTGATGGTCTACAGTGTCGAAGACCTTACTGAGGTCTAGAAAGACTGCACCAGTAACCTTCTTGGTGTCCATAACATGGATTCAGTCATTAGAGACTTTAGCCAAGGCTGAGATGGTACTGTGCTTCAACCTGAAGCCAGATTGGGCCGGGTTTAGGAGTGAGTGCACTTCGAGGTGATTTTTTAGTTGGTTGTATATAAGTTTTTCCAGCACTTTGGAGAGAACGGGCAAGATAGAGATAGGACGGTAGTTGTTTAAGTCACAAGGATCTCTTGATTTGAAGAGAGGAAGAATATGGGCAGATTTCCAGCAGGATGGAACAGTGGCGGTGGTAATAGAGAGAAGGAAGATGTGAAGAATGGGGGCTGTGAGCTGGGCATAGCCTAACTGCAGGAAAAATGATTCAAGGCCATCGTCCCCTGCACTTTTCTTGGTGTCAAGGCTAAGAATTATGTCTTCGACTTATTTGTAGCTAAACAGGCACAACTGGAAGGGATGAGGTGGAGTAGCATGTGTAGTATCTGGGCTAGTGTCGCTATTCATTCGGCTAGCATATGGGGAGGAGTCGAATGCCAACCCGGCAGTGGCAAAGCGAAGGTTAAGTTCTTCGAGGATTCGCAGTTTATCTTCAACCATCCTGTCCTTGGCCAGAATCTTGGTGGGAAGGGAGGAAGCAGCAGAATGGCCTTCAATGGATCTCAGTGTCTTCCAGATTTTTTGGGAGTTCCCTTTGGCCTGCTCCAGAGTGGAGATATAGAAGTTTGCTTTAGTAGTACATACACTTTTAACACAGGCATTTCTGGCAGTTCTAAACACCTGCCAGTCTGCCGGGTCCTTTGTGTGCCTGGCCCTAGCCCATAGCTTGTCTCTATTGGTAAGTGCAGATTTGAGCTCTTGGGTGAACTACGGATGTGAGATTTTCCGCACCCTCATTTTAATTAGAGGAGCATGCTTGTTAATTAGGAAGGTGAGGTTGTCATTTAGGACAGAGACGGTGGCATCAGCGGATCTGGCAAGATATAGGTCTTGCCACCTGATCGTAGCTAGATCGGTTAGGAAGTTTACTGAGTTGAATTTATGGAATGAGCATTTGATTCTGAATTTAGGGTGCTGCTGGGTTTTAGATTGGAATGTTGTACATACAACGATACTGTGGTCGCTCATGTCATTATGGAAAACTGCAGAATGTGAGATTTTATGGGGATGCGAAGTTAAGATGACATCTAAGAGGGAGCTGTTGGCAGAGTTAGAAGCATTGATTCTTGTGGGTTCAGTTACTATCTGTGTAAGACCCAGATCATCACAGATGGCTTTTAGGGAGTGGGATTTAGCAGTAAGCCAATCCATACTGAAGTCCTCTAAGATTATTGTTTCCGTGTTAGCAGCCAAAGTTATGGATTTCAACACGTTAAGAATTTCTGTGCCTCCTGACGGGGAGTGGAGTGGTAAAGTTAGCTCCAAGGGTGCCGATTTTTGTATAAACTGGAGAAATATATGGGGACCCAGATGAGGGGTGAGATGGATAAGGGGTGACCTGCTGCATCTCCCTCCCCATCTACTAACTATCCCAACACCTTCAGGAGGGACGACCTCAGAGATATTGGGGAGAAGAACCTCTGTGTCTACTTTGGTAGGGATCGTGCCTCTGGAGTGGGGACTTGGGGTGGATGGGTGGATTGAAGGGGATGATAGGAGCATTAGAAACCTGGTAAGGGAGTAAGATAGGTAATGATTAACTAGTTATGAATGATATCTGCATTTGCTGGGGGTAGAAGTCTGAGGGAAAGTTTATGCGTAGCGACCAGTAGTTGAGCTGGTTGGATGGACTGGGTTAGAGAGATGCTCCGGGGGGGGTGAACATACTAGTGGAGGGGATATACACTGACACTTACACAGGTGTGGCAGATAGTGTCAAGGGGAAGAATAGTTAGGAAAAGAGAGTTTTTGGGAGCTGAAGGGGGAAGTAGCTGACCAGGTGAAAGTGATGGAAAAGGTGGGGGATATAAATGGAAAAGGGTGGGGAGGAGGGGGTAAAGTTAAAGTACAAAGTTTTCAATTTTGGTGTGTGTGTTTAATGATTGGATGTTGATATGTTATTACACACATGTACAAAGATATGGTGCACCAGGAGGGTGGTAAATACAGAAAGATGGGGGAAATGCCTCTGGGTTTTTTGGCAGGGACAAAAGTGAAATGGTTACCCGGATCTTATGTCTGACCAGCAGAGTCTCACTGTATGTTCTTGGAATGTAAGAGGGATAGCGACCCCAGTAAAGTACACTAGTTTGCTTACTGCCTTACGGAGACAGGGGTACAGGTTGCCATGTTGCAGGAGACCCACCTTACAGTGACAGAACATGCAAAATTAGCACGGGGGTGAGTAGGAAATTGCTTTGCAGCCTCTTATAAGGCCCATAAACGTTGGGTCGCTGTCTTCCTGCATAAGCACCTCCCTTTTCATGTGCAGAGAGTAGTTAAAGACCAGAATGAGGAAAAATATATTTTTGTTATAGGGGAATTGTGGGGGGAACAGATTACGTTTGGTAGTATATATGCCCCAGCAGTTTTTGATGCATCGTACTATAGTGACATTCTTTCCATAATGATAAAGGAGGAATTCACAGGCCTGCTTTAAGGGGGGGACCTGAATTGTACTCTGGACTTTAAGCTGTATCATTCTCAGTGTAAAGGCCGACAGCACGAAGGGATTCGACACTGGAATAGGGGCCTAATAGAGTTAGATATGATTGATGGATGGAGGGAAGCGAACCCAGGAGCAAAAGAGTATACATTCTACTCTAACCCGCATGGCACATGGTCAAGGATAGATTATATATTTCTTCAACGTATTTGGTATGGGATGATGCAGAATGCATGGCATAGCACCATTCATATTTCAGATCATGTCATGGTGGTTATGTCTATTAGGGTGGAAAACCCTAGAGAGAGCCCTCCCCCATGGAAATTCCCAACCTATTTGCTGGGAGACAAAGCCTTTAAGGAATATCTCGAGGAACAATGGAAGCTCTATTGGGCCATGAATACGGACTCCCCAACTAGCAAGGCCATTATTTGGGATGCAGGGAAAGTGTTTATGAGGGGGATGATTATTAAATATGTAGCCAAAGTCAGGAGGATAAAAAAAAAAGACTGGAGCTGGAAAGGCAGGTGAGAGAATTGGAAAGAAGGGCTGCATGGGGGGAGGAAGATTTGGTGAGAGAGAGCCATTAAAGAATACTCAGGAGCAGTTGAATATCCTGCTCAGTGAGGAAACTAGAAGAGCATGGACATTTGGAAAGAGGAAGTTATATGAATGGGGAAACAAACCCGGTCCCCTGCTGGTACGACTGATGACAGGGGGAAGGTCCCCGACATGCATCACGGCAATAAAAGATAGGCAGAGAGTGCTCCAGAAGTCGACACAGTAGATTAGGGATCATTTTCAGGAGTTTTATGACAAGCTTTATAAGGCGGAAGGGGGGACAAAAGTGTTGGGACAGGGATTTCTGGAGGTCATCAGGTTACCTCAGCTTACAGGCGAGCAAAGAGATATTGAATAGCCCTATTACAGAGGACGAGGTGACCTGGGCTATCCAGAAATTACGAAGTGGGAAGGCGATTGGGCCGGATGGGTATCCAGCAGAATACTATAAATGCCTGGCGGGACAGCTTTCTGGCCCATTGAGTAGTGTCTTCCGGCAAGTGGATGGAGAGACACTGGTGCTTCCTGACACCTTCTCAGATGCAGTGATTTGTTTGTTCCCCAAAGGTGGGAAGGACGTGTCTGAGTGTACCTCGTATAGGCTGATTTCACTCTTGAATTGCGATGCAAAAATACTAGCAAAATTTATGGCGGGCAGATTGGAGGAGGTGTTGCCGGATATTGTTCACCCAGACCAGACCGGGTTTAATAAGGGGCGTCTCTTGTATCATAATATGAGAAGGTTATTTAATGTGATCTGGGGTGCAGGGGTGCGGAAAGAAGATACATGTGTTATATCCATGGATGCAGAAAAAGCGTTTGACAGAGTAGAAAGGGTCTACTTGTTTGAGACATTAACCCAGTTTGGTCTGGTGGATAAGTTTGTGGCATGGATACAGGTGTTATACAGCTCCCCTTGTGCTAGGGTGCTGGTGAATGGGACTCTCTCAGAGGGATTCAGTTTGGGTAGAGGTACAAGGCAGGGCTGCCCCGCTGTCTCCGCTGCTCTTTGCCCTGGCAGTGGAGCCATTGGCGATAGCAATATGACAAGAAAAGGGGATCCAAGGAGTGCAGGGGGTCTCGGGGGAACAGCATAAACTGGCAATGTATTCTGATGATATGTTGGTATTTCTCACAGAACTTGAGACCTCGATGCCCATTCTGGTGAATTTATTGGGGAGATTTGCACAATTTTCTGGGTATAAATTAAATTTGGATAAATCAGAGCTCCTACAACTCCCAAGGGTGCCAGGTAGGAGTCAGGAGTGGGGATTTAAGGAAGTTAAGGGGCACTTAACATATTTGGGGATTAAAATTGGTGAGTCAGTGGTGTCTTTATATGATTTAAATTATCTCCCTATAATTAAGAGTATAGAGGCCGATTTAAAATGCTGGGTGGTGCTTCCAATTTCTTGGCTTGGGCGTATCAATCTGATCAAAATGAACATCTTCCCCAGGTTAGTGTATGTTATACAGATGTTATATATGGGAATTGGCAAAAAGGACACTAAGAGGCTAGAACGTGCCTTTTCTGTATTTATTTGGGGGGGAAGCACCCGAGGATTGGTCTTCGGCATCTCAAAGTAGACACAGAAAGGGGAGGTCTTAATTTTCCAGATTTGGGAGCCTATTATCTGATGGCACAACAGAAATACATCTGCAACTGGATACATAGGCCATGGACAGCTTGGTGGTTGGACTTGGAACAGAGGGGATATATGGTGCATCTTTCTGCATACCTGGATAGGAGGGGCACAGGACCATATAAGGGTCAGATCCCTAAAAATCCTATGGTGTTGGCAGCTTTGGACAGTTGGAGAAAGTCTTAAAGGGGGGCAATAGCGGTGGACACGCACATGTTTTGGGTGGTAGGCAATCCATATTTCTTTCCCAGACTTGAAGATCTGGGGTTTAAGATGTGGGAACGGGGGGTTAGACAACCTAGAAGATGTATGTAGTAGGGGAGGACTCCTCTCTTTTCCAGATTTGTGTCAAAAATTACATTTGGGTAGGGGGCATCTATTTAGATACTTTCAGATAAGGGCATATATGGCGGGATTGGTCAGGGAGGGCCCTGGGATGGGGGAAATGAGAAAGATAGAAATACTTATGCAGGGGACAAAAAAGGAAACAAGAGGATTTGTAGGACGACCTACTAGAGATCTTAGATATAGTATGCCAGATCTTTCATTTAAAACTCGAAAACTATGGGAGAGGGACTTGAATGTCCAAATATCAGACCAGAATTGGGTGGTGGGGCTTCGCCTGCATATGGGGCTCCTACTTTGTAATAAATTTAAGGAGGGTTTTTATAAATTTATACATAGATTATACACTCCCCCGCAGATAGTTAATAAGTACCATCCTACTGTGTCCCCGATATGTGGTAGATGTGGACGGGATGTAGGTACATATATTCATTGTTTCTGGACATGTCCTGTTTACAAATTTTTTGGAGAGCAGTGGCTCTGGAAATATGGAGAATAGTGAACAGGGTAATGTCTTTGGATCCCCTGACATGCCTATTCGGGGTTGGTGCAGAGGAAGGGGAGGAATGGGTGCCACTCCCCAGATGGGTGAGGATTCTCCTGAGTCTGGCTAGACGTAATATCCAAAATACATGGGTATCATGTGCCCCTCTGACAGTTCAAGGTTGGCATACCCTGATAATACATACCCTGGCCCTGGAGCAGTTAATCCTGTTGGTGCAGGACAGGCTGGATTGCTTTACCAGAGAATGGGCACCTTTGCTGGTGTACCTAACCCCTCAGGAGAGCTTACTGATCTGGCCTGGAAAAGAAATGTAAAGATTAAAAGAAATGTAAAAGGGACACATGGTGGTCATAATGGTGCACCAAGGTAATGAAGGGTAGAGGTAAAGTCTATATACCTATTAAATGGGAAAGAAGTAGATTAAATAAGATGCAAAGTTAAGTAAATCTTTGATATTTGAATAACATTATCAGATCAAAGGAGAAATGGTAACGGAACACAGATGTATGTGTGTGTATTTTTGTTTTTACTATATCTTATTTTATTTTGGAAAAATAAAACTTTTTATGCAAAAAAAAAAAAAATTCTTTCATGTCTTTGTGAAGCAGATCACTGCTCCTGGATGAAAGGAGATGCTAGCAGATCACAGACTAGGTTGGGAAGTCATATGAAGAGAGAAGGTTCGCTGATGTCACCTATTTTTAAAATACCTTATTAGGACATCCTGTGTTGCAAATATAAATTTTAATACACCGAGGAGGAGCTAGGTGACCTCAGAGAGAAGGCCAGTTCAAGACTGTTTTTAAGTATGCTGTAGCTGACCTTTAAGGAGACACATTCATATACTTGGACGGAGAGAAGGAACATCTAAGAGCACTGAAAAATTATAAGAAATACCTTAGATAAATAAGTCTAATGGTTGGTAGGAATTTTTCACTTTTAAACCTGTTTTGTAGATTGCATGTGTTGGGATATTTTGTTCTATATTTACTGTTTACCTATTTTTATCTATCTTAAAGTAAAGATATATATTTTAAAACAGAAACTGCCTGGTATGCCTTGAAACTTCTTTTTTTTGTAAGTGAAGCTTAGATGGTTAAAGTTGACACTGTGCTTAAGCTTATTGTGATACCAAATTGGGAAACAGGTAGGAGTTTCTCTAAGATCTTGCATAGAGTTTGAAGGGTTCATTTTGTAATACCTGGTTGGGTGCCCATGGCAAAAGATATCTGGCATTTCTCTGAAGAGCAGAATTATCTGAGCCTGTACATTGGGTACGCTAGCAAGAAGTTCACAGTTTGAATCCCTCCAGAACTTGAGACCAAAGTTTGAATCGAACCCACAAAACAGACAGAAGGGTTACCCTGTTCTGTTAACTGTTCATAATACTACGCTCAGAGGTTGCCACTTTGGGAGTAGAGGGCTGACCTGCTGAGTGAGGATATGCCACCTATAGAATGTCTTGCCCCTTTTTTGCACAGTCCATGCTAAATCCTCCTCTGTCTGTGCCTTGGCTTTCCTAACAGCCTTCTCTGCCTCTCTTAGACATTCAAGGTACACCTCCCTGTCCTCCTCCCTTTGTGTCCCCTTATACTTCCTGAAACTTGCTCTTTTAGTCCTTACTTTGTCTCCCACCTCTTTAGAGAACCATAGTGGTTTCTGTCTTCTTTTCCCTTTGGCCACTGTCCTAATGAATTGGTTAGATACCTCCATAATGGCTCCTTTTAGTCTCCCCCACTGTTCCTCCACCCCTCCATTCTCTCTACCTTCTTCAGGGCTGCTTTTAAACATGTACCCATTTCAATGATTTCCCCCTCCTAAAATCTAATACTTTTGCCCTTGTGTGGCTTAACTCAGTCCCTGTCTCCATGCCAAACCATACCATGTGGTGGTTGCTGGATCCCAGCTGCCCTTCCAACTGGATTCCTTCAACTCTGTTCCCATTGGTCCATACCAGGTCTAGAATCAATTTGTCCCTGCTTGGCTCATGCACCAGCTGTCTGAGTGCAACCACCTGCAGAGATTCCAGGATGGCCTTGCTTCTGGCTGAAGCAGCTGCCTGAGTGGTCCAATCCACGTCCATCAGGATTCTGAAGATGATGAAGAAGAAGATGAATGGGTGGAGAGACCTCAGTCTTCCTCGGTCCCATCCCTTTTCAATCCAAAGTATATTTCCTTCCTGGTCAAGAAGACCTGTAGGATTCTGCAGGGTATCCAGTGAACAAGGTGACTGAAATAGGCACCTACAAAAACTGTGACTCAATTACAGCACCTGTGTTCACAGCCACCAAGCAGGGGGCAAATGGATACTGGGGTGGATGAAATACCACAACGGGAAGTATGCAGGTATACACGTGCACGCACATGTGGGGGGGGGAGAGGCAGGGGAGGGATGGTATGTGGGAGGGAGTGTGGCAGGCAGCTGCCGAACTGGTCTGCTAGCGTGGGGGTGGGTGGTCGGCTGGGAGGTGCAGGGTTTGGGTCCGGAGTGGCACTGGGTTATTTTTTTGGCCGGCAGGCAGCTTTAATTTTTTCAAGTTTTCACCCCCAACATGCACCCCCATGGAGATGAGACACCATAAGTGGGGGAAGTGCGGCCAAAGCCCCCATTAAAAATAAGACCGTAGGTCTTGGCTGCTGTTTTTGTCTGGCCAGGAGTGTGCATCGCTGAAATTATTTTTATGGCGTACACTCACTCGTAACAGCGATCGCTATTCCGTGATTGCCGTTATGACATGGAATCATTCTGCAGCAGCCAGAGATCCAGTCTGCCACTAAGCTGAAACATAATCCCATCCTGTCTACAACAGGAGGTGCACCTAAATGCTTCCCTGAATCTGAACACTTTGCTCAGATAGTTAAAGGGACATCATCAATTCTTTACTTACATTTTTGGCTGGTATTCAGAAACAAGCATTTATTGCCTGCAGTAGTCCATCTTGGCCACAATAGAGCTAGCAACGTAGTCCCCATAAAAATACTTTTCCAAATTTTACTAAAAAGCAAAACCCTCCCAGTCTGCTCCTGTTGTCCATGCACCGATCCCAAAGCACAAAATTTGTAAATGGCACTGAAGCACCAGAGACATGTGCAGTAGAGTAGATTTGTCTGAGAGACTCAAGGAGGAAGACCTGTGAGTAAAGTCAGCAGTCAGTCGCAAGACTGGAAGAAAGCTGTTTAAAGAATCTTTGCAAAAATATTTTTGTTTCCTCCAGGAACAACACCAAAGCTCCTGCCCTGGGCTTTGTGAGCTATCAGGACTTGTCCTGACAGAAGGTCTAAGTTGCTTGATGCCCTGAGTGATTGCCTACTCCTTGGGGTGGGTCTAGGCAAGTCTCTTGTGGGGGTGAAGAGGAGATCAGAGACCAGCATGGCCCACATCTCTCACTATCTGGAAGCATGTTGAGTCTGCCACACCTGTACCATCACCTGAATCTGCAACTCCGAAGGAGACATCCCGACAGAGCCAGCAGAGTCTGTTGAGATCAAGAGTATTGAGTCAACACCCCTCCAATTCTCCTGCTAGTCAGGAATGGACAAAAGTAATCGCTGGGCATGCCTGCACAATTATTATCAAAAGCCATTTTATACAACTGCAACAGTCAAGAGCAACCAGCATTTGTGCTGAATAATTTGCTTGGAATCCCCAGCCACCAGTCTCAATCAGCACCACACCATGGTCCATCATCAGGCCTGCAACTGGCCAATGTATGCACTTAATAAATGGACTGCATTGGGAGCACCTAAGAGACTTTGGGGTACTGGTGCACCAGCAGGGAGAAACAGTAAAAAGTGTGTGGGTACTCACCAGAGGGTGATGGGATTTTGAGAGTGAGTTCAAAACTGTTTCACTGCATTTAATCCAGTTCGTTCCCCCATCCAGAGCCTACGCTGAACATTGAAACCTAGAATTTGACTGTAGATAATGGCCACTTGGCCCAGTACTAGGTGAAAAGCGCAAGACAAAAATGGCAAGGAAAAAAACAGTGAAGGAAAATGAGCGGCAAGTAAAAAAGCGACCAGCAATAATGGCGAGGGGTATCGATGGCAAAACTGCCAGCAAAATAGGGCAACCCACTGCACAAGACAGCCAGTAGAAAGAGGAGGACACCACCAGGGTGGAGGAATCTGGAAAGGGGCAGATTTATTAAACTGACTCCTGGGGGCACAACTCGGGGAGCGGGAGACAGTTGGGAGGGAGGGAGGCAGATTTATTAAACTTGCTCCGGAAGGGGCGCAACTCGAGGAGAGGGACAAACTGGGGGGTGTAGATTAAGTATTATCACCCTGCGGGGGGATGGAACTCAGAGAGGGGGACAAAGTCGGGACAGGGGATGCAATGGAAACGAGAGAAAAAAACTAACACAGTGAAATGAGACTCGAGTCAGCTGGACGTTACAATGCCAGTCACAGATTGTGACTACCTGTAAGCCACAGTGCCAGGAGGTATAACGACCACTCCGTGCAAGCATTTCAGTGCGAGCATTAAAGCGCAGCAAAATAAAACGGTACATTTCTGCATAATTCATTCACATTGCAAATATTACTTCCTCCAGTACAAGCCTACAAAATTAGATACCAGTACCCCCACCCCCCCCAACCCAATCAGTACCTCAATCAGAATCGGTATGTGGTGTTTTTTGATCTGCTTCATAGGTAATCAGGGGCGGATCCAGGAGTCCTGTAGATGGGGGAGCTCAAGTCAGAGAAAGAAAAATAATAGGCTGGGGGTCTGGTGGGCCGCCTATTTTGGTGCATACTGGTGCATTTTGGAGGGTATTTCTAATGCAATTTGTACTCATTTCCTCCCTCCCATGCTTTGTTAGTTGCACCTAGCACCATCCCCAGAGTCCCCACAATCCACATGACAGTATGTTGCCCAAAATACCTCCACCCCACCCAAAAACACAAAATACTAAAAGACTGCAGCTGGACAGCAGCACATCCGAAACACATGAAAAATTGAAAGAGACTTGGTGATAAAGAAAATTGCAGACAAATTAAATGACAATCCAAGTAAATAAATTCACAAATGTTACTCACTCAAGCACATTATGACAGTACCATAAAGCCAACCCATCCCAGTTTGTCCTGCAGTATGGATTAATGTGTCCCCCAACCTTATCTCAGTAAAAAAATAAATACAGTAACTACAGAAATATGGGAACAGTCACTTTGCTATCTAGTTTCTGAAAATATCATTTCAAGTGTGGTTGCTATTTTTGCAAAACACATTTTATTCTATAGAACAATGTATTCCAAAGAAAATACATTTTTAAATAAATAAAATATTTTTTATTGTTTTAAAGTTTCCTTTACTGGGATAACCCCATGGTATGAGGCATCTCATTTTTATGATAGGCCCAAGAAGTCAGTAAGCAGACAGAAAAACAGTTTTTAAACAAATATAAAATGCATTTTTTTTTATTAGCAACAGCACTTGCTTGGGTACATCTCAACGTGCACCCCCCTCCCAATTCAACACATAGAATCAAATATTTAGTTTATGTAGTTCTATCACTTTTTTTTTCCGGTTTTGTAACTGCCTGTGTCAATGAGCCAAACAAGGTCTTATGACTTCTGTTGCCAATTTTGCTCTCCAAGCTTGCAGAAACTCCTGCACATGCCATAACATACAGCAGAACACCTTCAAAGTCCCCATGTCTATTAATTCCCTCTGTGCTCATTCACGCTGTACAACCATGACTGAAAAGACCACACAGATTAGACATACAGTACATGCTGAAGTTTTTACCTCAGTTCAAAGGTCTCATGTACCAGTTTCTACCTCTCCTGGTTCATGCTGTCGCTGAGACCAGACCTGCCCCAGCATCAGTTTTGTACCATTCCTAGCATGCTAAAGGAGGGCACTACTCTCCAACTCTCTCTCCTGCAAATCTGCACCAAAATCAATTTGCCATATAGGACAAAACTAGCAGTGACCTTAAACAATTTTAATGTCATGAATTTAAGCTCCCCATACTAGAAATTAATAACACTAGTACTACACTGATTACACACCCAGTTTGATGGAACACTCGTGTCCTGTCCCATCCCAGCAGCTGCCCCCCACCCACCATAGTTTGTGACTGTGAAAGTCTTTTGTTTTTAATGCAAAAAGTACCTGATTAAATGAAGACTTTATCAATTTTCAGCAGGCTGAAGTCTATGTCCCCCTAGTTGAATACTGTCTCTGGTCACCTGGCCGCCAAACTCTCTCTCTAGACAACACACACTGACTCCATGACTCCTAATGAGTAGAGCTCTCAGCTTCAGCTTGCTTCAGCTACCAGAAGATGACCTGAACCTCTCTGTAACTCCTTGTGCTGATTTACCAAGGTCACACCGACCCCACGTTACTGGACAGCTGCCACCTGAAACCTCAGGCTTTGCTCTTCACTTGTGGGCTCCACTCTCTCTCTCTGTCTCCTCCTCCTCCTCCTCAGTAGTACACTCGCTCCCCTCTGCTGAGTTAATGAATTACAGCTCACTCTTGTTTCAGCAGCCCAGACATTTAAAGAAGGCACCCCTTGCTAGCCACATCCACTGTTGGACACAACAGTAAATCAGGAGCAGTGAGCACCAGGCGACCTAGTTGAGATCTGTATTGTTAAGGTCCACTCCGCTTTGCTGCAGCTGCACCCCCCCATGCACACACACCCCCGCGCAAGAACAAAGGAGCTGCACCAAGCCTGCAAAAGTAGAGAATGAATGCTCAGGCTCACCAAGGCAAGACCAACTGCTGCCACAGTGCTGGGACCAGGCCACATGGCGCAGGATGAACGTTAGTAAGAAATTCTTGCTGGAGATCGGCTTTTCGTGGGGGGGGGGATCAACTATGTAATGCGGGTGGGATGGCTGTTTACTGCACTACCAGGACACTGGAGGACAGGGTCAGCCTTAACCATTCTGGGCCCCTGTGCAGCCCCCTGCTTGGCCCCACAACTCCATTCCCTGTGGGCCCCCCACATCCAACATTTACACCTCACTAACCCTCCTGTCCTGAATTACTAAAGCAGTAGCAGGTCTACTAGTTTAACCAGCATCTTTTAATTAGTGCCATTAACTGCATTGAATTATTTGACTTCACCATTGGAAATGAATCTGACTGAGCCTGGAGCAAAAACGGTACTACTACTACTGTATTCATTTCTGTAAGCACGGGACATAATCACTGGACACTCACACCTCAGGTACGCTGATTTGCAAACAAGTTAAACAACTTAACTTTTCTGGAGGTGTGAGTGAGACAGAGAATAGAGAGGATTATCATGGGATGCCAGTAAGGTTGCCACCTGTCAGTTTTGTTTACCTGTTGATCAGGTTTTCAGGGTCCCTATCAGGAAATCTGGTCTTGCTCTGTGCTGGTCAGGTTTCTGAGCCATTTTGAGTGCTCAAATACTTTTGAAACATATTTTGTCATATCATTCATTGCTTCACCTACATGTCCAGGTTACAAACAAGTTATCTTGTCACTATATCCCTTTGTTTGTGAAAGCAGTCAACCTGGGAGGTGTAAAGTATGGCCATTAACACCATTAGCACTTACTTAACCTAATCTTTTCCACTGCAGCAAAGCTGCCCCCACCTTTTGTAACAGTAACAGAGCCATTTGTCTTCCACTTTCATTTGCTGGTAAACATTTTCATCTCTAACAACATTAGGCATTTTAAATGTTTTAAATTATTTTTTTTTCCTCAAGAAAAAAGCATGGGCCCCCAAGGTGCATGGGCACAGTTTGCACCTAGCTAAGGCCAGCTCTGCTGGAGGACAGATGAGCATGGGCCCCCAAGGTGCAGGGGCACAGTTTGCACCTAGCTAAGGTCGGCTCTGCTGGAGGACAGATGAGACCTGTGTGGCTCAGGCAGCTTTCATAATTAAGAATGCAGCACAGTGTGTTACTAATAGAGGAGCTCCATGATGGGGAAGCTATAGCACCCTTAGCCCCCACCTCTAAATCCGCCTATGGGTAAGTGTTCAACTGTTTAGCAGCGTGGCTGTTAGTGTAGGGCAGCAGCTTAGAGGATTTTGACAGCTAGTTGTAGCATCTCAACTGATGACCTGGCTAGCACAGAATAGTATGCCCTTGAATGAATTGCAAAAAGTAAATAACTTAAACCTTGCGGTCAGTTCCATTTTGCCTGTGAGTTGCACCCCTCCCAGCCAGGCTCTGCTCTGTGGTAAACTAAACCACCGCACACGTGGCATGGCCGGTGTTGCCCCCATGGAGGACTTGGTGAGTGTCAGAATCAGACAGTGAATCTGGTCCAGAGAGTCAGCCTCATTCGGGGAAAACCTGGTTCTTTAATTTTAAAATGGGACTGACTCAGACATTGTCTGACATGGACTGGAAAGTCGGAGACAGAGTGAGGCGAACTGACAGTAATTATATAGTCCGTCCAAGTAAGTCATCTGTGAGTGTGGCTGGTAGTCACTGACTGTAGAGTGTCCTTGTGGCGGGGACAGGATCCGTGGCATGGCTACTACTATCTACCGATGCCGGTGATGTGGTTTTTCCAATTTTCCTCCTTTGCCTGCTGACTAGTACTGCTCTGCTGCTCCCAGGGCCCCAGGCCAGTGCCCAGCTTAAGTTGTTGCTTGCCTTGCCCGCTATCATCCCACGATACTGCTGCGCTAAGTGAACACCTCAACTCTGCGGTGAAATTACAACTCTTTTTATTACCTCCAACACCAACCAAGCCCATGTGCCATTCACTCAAAGGCCTTACAACTGTGCTGAGGTATTATCGAATGGGTGTAGTCTCACACCTTGCATGTAGGGTGGTTGGAAGTTGGAGTCACTGCTGAGATTGTTCTAGAACATTTTGCAACACAGTACCTATGTGCAGGAACTGTGTTGGTACTCCTTCCCAGTTTTTAGAGTTTGAGATGGATCGAAGCAAGTTGCTTGAATGGTGCAAGGGTGAAGACTTGAACCCTGCCAAAGCCATCCAAGTCCAGGGGATCTCCAAGGGGACCAATAGAAAGCACATGGAGAGCATACTTGGGGTCATCAAGAGTTTGGGGAAAGTTGCCATTCAGAGGAGATTGTATGCTTCTGCTCCCAAAAGAACTGTGCTAGTAGAATGTCAAGAAGTAGAAGACCCCTCCGAAGTGCCTGACTAGATCACTTCAGAAGGAGAAAGATCAGCCTCATACATTGTAGCCCAAGAGAGTCTGGACTTTTCCCCGTGGGCCCCAAAGAGGAAACTGAGTTTGAGAAAAAGTTAAAGTTATTCCTAGTGAGGGGAAAACTGTACATGATGTGAAAGAGTTCTTTCAAGAAAAAGAGCAGGCACCACCTGTACAACCCAGAGGAACCCCTGCTGGTGAACAGGTGCATGCCTCCGTTTTGAGTCTAATCAGTTCCAAAGACTACATGCTTTCTCTGGCACCACCTCCCCTCCTGCTGAGGAGGACAACTATGACAGCTGGATCAGTCAGGCCACACAGATGGCTGAAGTGTGAAGATGTTGCAAGGACGAGAAATGCAAACGAGTAATTGAGAGCCAATGGGGTATGGCCCTGGATGTGATTAGATCCTTCCATGCTAGGCAGCTCAGCTGCACAGTTCAGGACCATTTAGCTATTCTTAAGAGTTTTTCTGGAGCCATGGAGTGTGAAAGGGACCTATTGGGAGCCACTACTCAAAATGAAGGAGAGAAATTCTCAAATTATATAGTCTGTTTAAGAGACTGTGATCAGATACTTAATGGAAACTGGGGAGCCACTCCTGCCCAGGCTGCACAACTTAGAATGGACCAAATTTTGAGAGGAGCCATGTACTCCCAGCTGATATTAACTTCCCTGAGACTAAAAGAATGTAGGATGATCCCGCCGTCTTTCCATCAGTTGGTGGGTGAGATGAGGGAGGAAAAGTCATAAGAAACTGTAGCTGACTCTTTGCAGGTGTCCTCAGGGAAAGTTAGCCTCCTGAAAACCCAGGTTACCAGACCTAAAGAGAAGCCTCCCACCCCATATATGGGGTCGCAGCTGAAGGAACTGACTGAATGTGTGAGAGCATTAAATTGGCACAGGCCCCTCAACCATGAGCTACATCCATGTCACCAGAGCAGAGACGGGCCCAGTACCATTCTTCTGTCCTGCAGATCAGGCACTGATTCTCAACTCTGCCTCAAGACAGTATGTCTTGTTATCACTGTGGAGAGGATGGACACTTTGATCAAGGATGTAGCAATCCAGAGCACCCACCACTAGTACATCAAAAGTAGGAGAATCAATCCTAGCTGCAAGGAAACAACAGCGCAGCCCAGTAAGGGAGGGTACTAGGACTCCAAAGCTGGACAGCTCTGTCAAATGGAACATACTGGAATTGACAGCAGATAACAAGTTGTCCACTGGATTACTGGCTCCACCAATGCACATACAGATTGCCATAGAAGGATAACCTTGCCAAGCATTATTGGACAGCGGATCACAGGTGACAATCATCTACCATTCCTTCTACCAAATGTATCTTGTTTGAAAACAATACCAATTGATGACCTAGCTATATTGCTTCATCGGCTCTGTGGGTCAGTTAGAACAAGTGATGGTAAGCAGTACAGCATCAGTTCCTTTATAGGCATCATAGCTGGCATCAATAGACATTTAAACAGCAGCGAAATAAATAGGAAAGTAAATATCAGCACGGATGCAGAATTTAGAGCAACAAACAATGTTTTCCTGGCAGTTCTGAATGAGTATCGATGAGCAGGACAGGATGTAGCAACACACCGTCTGAGAATAAGAGATAATGATCTAAGGAAAATAAGGAGTTGCGCAAAATTGAATCCGCAGTCAGCACATGGCTTAGTGTGCCGATTGTGGTTCAAGCTACAGCTTGGATTTGTGAGACGAAGGAGAGAAGGGTTGACGAAGCTGAAGCACAACTCATTTCTGTTAAAAAAAGATGATTATGGTAGAGAATACCTGTCAGTGTGTTTTAATGAGTCAACAAAAAATCATTTATCTGTGTCTGAACACAATCGTGATGCGCAACGTGGAATCCTTTATGCACAGCCAGAAAGCGCAAACTGTCCAATAGCACTATATAATGAATATATCTACCATTGTCCTGAGAATACACCCTCATTTTATCTACACCCAAAAAGATCTCCACAACATGTACTTGACACAAAGCAGTGCTGGTGTGGGCTACAAGCAATGGGACAAAATTATCTCGGAGACATGATGGCACAGATCTCCCTAGATGCTGAACTGAGCCAGCGGTACACGAATCACTGTATTCATAGTACAGCTGTTCACCTGTTATTAGATGCTGGCTTAGCATCTAGGGAGATAATGACCATTACTGGGAAGAGATGCAAAACCAGTTTAAAAAGCTATTGGTCTCCATCTGTTAATGACCGTCAGAAGTTGTCAACAATACTGTCAAAGGATAGTGTAAAAATGAGCACTAGAACAAAAGTAAGTGACAGGAACAGTCAGAGTGGAGCCCGCAATGTAGAAGCAGAAAAGGAATATGCCTGGAATAGCTGGGAGAGTGACAAGAAAGAGAAAGCAAGCAGAAGTGCAACTGATGGAAATGAGGCATCATGCTCATACAGATGGAAATGTGATGAACAGAGGAAGAGTGGAACATCTGTAGGCCGCACCCTAGGAACTGAGATTTGCAGAGAAGGAGTAGAGCCATGTTCCTCAGAGACATGCAACACAAAGGAACAAAGTGAGGGTGAGAAATCATCGCATGGCAAGGGAAAGCCGGCAATACCCGCAGAACAGTGCACAGCATGGCAAGCTAGCGAGTCATCTGTGTCGGCTCCCTGGAACATGAGTGCAGAGAGCAGCGATAGAGATAATCAGTGCGCCCTTTCAATTTAAGCAGGTTCACAATCAATGGCGCAGTGAGTTTTAATTATTTTATCACAGCATCAAATCCAAACTGTCACACTGACAAATAAATAAATGTGCAAATGTAACGTACCTGCGTAAGTTGCACAGGAGTGATAGATGGTAGCAGAAGTGTTTTTCTGAGGTTCCTGTTGAGCCATTGTTTGAAAGTTAATAGTTCAATAGCAAGTGCCCAAGCGGTTAAAGATTCAGGAGAATAGTAACTGTGCAAGGGGGAAAACATTGAGGAAAAGGGAACTACTCCAATGGTGGGGAACATACGCAGATACAAATAGTAGGGCAGTGGCGGTACGCGAATGGCAGGAGACATACCACAATGCAGCCTGGGAGTAACTGAGAAGAGAAGGTAATGAGCAGTACTGGAAAACATTTGGAACGTGCATAGGTGAACCAAAGGAAGGGTAGGAAGTACAGCAATGGATAGTCTTAAACGAACAGAAATGTAAGAACAAATGTTGTAGAAACCACGATGTGTGGGATCGCATATAGCAAAGCATCCCACAATGCACCAGTTCAGGAATAGAAATCTTAAGATAACGAGTAGGATAATAAAAAAATCTGCCACCTTGATACGCATATGAAACCAACTGTGAAATCACAGTAATGACTATTGTACAATGGGCAAATGTTAAAGTTGAACTTGTTTGGGACCCACGATGTTTGTGATCGAGTTTGTCTAATTTTTTCGAACAATCACAATGCGTGTTGTTTCAATACAGTAAAATGTTTGAATGAAAACAATAACAGTGTCATCATTCACTTACAAATAGTCACATACCATTACTCCTACTCTCATGCCATGTTACAAACGGATTAAGTCACTCGAAAGGATAGGTCTACAGTGGAATTAATCCATGGTTGGGTGGTTGGAGGCACTCGGCCACCCAACCCCCCAACCATGGATTAATTCCACAGTAGATCCATCCTTTCTCGTGGCTTAATCCTTACTTGGATACTTGCCTTTGCAACCCTTGGAAGGACTTGCTATATAGGGTTTGAATAATGGTGACTACCTTTGCGATGGATATATAAAAGTGCAGTTCGAAGTTCCTTATACTTTTGTGGGAGTTCTGCAAAACATTGACACCTTGGCTGTCATCTGCCTTGATGCCCAGATTCTGGACAAGACCCCAGTATTGATAGGAACCAATGCCAATATGTTTGGATGCTTGGCTCACGCCTGCTTACATATGGCTTGAGAGAGGAAGTACCAGGCATTGTGAATCTATGCAATAGTCTGCACTACTCAAGTGAGGAAGGAGGCTCACTCCTGCAGTGTCTCAGTCTGAGGAGATATCTGGAGTGGTTAGACTGGAGAGAAAGGAGCCTGTAATTGTGTTCCTTAAATCAGAATGCTTACTAGAGGGATCTGTGGAGTGCCATTCCTCTCTGACTAATCAGACAATTATTGTGGAGCCCTCCAAAAAGCAGCCTGTTGAGAGGACTGATGGTACAACGTGGAGTATTGCCTGGTATTAAAGCCATGATAAAAATAATCACCTTGAAAATAAAGAATGAGACACAGAAGGTATAAACTGTATACCCTGGCACTGTGTTTCCCAACTTGTATGCTGCTGATGCTATGGTGGTTCCTTCACATTAAGAGAAGATCCATTGACTATAAGAGGAGGCATTCAACTTTGGATTATCTCCCATCTCCCCCATTGGAAGAAACACATGCAACGCCAACTGGTGGGTCAGTCAGCTGTCTTCTCATACCATGAGTGGGATGTGGGGTGTGCCAATGGAGAGGAACACTGGATTCAGCTCCGTGATGAGAGACCTTTCAGGGAGAGGTCAAGAAGACTGGTACCAGGTGACATTGAGGCTGTCAAGTGACACCTGCAGGGACTTCTGTCAGCAGAGATTATTAAGAAGTCTCTGAGCCCCTATGCTTCATCAATAGTGGTGGCTTGTAAGGAGAATGGTGCCATGAGAATGTGTATAGATTATAGGACTTTAATCAGAAGGCTGTATCCAACCAGTACACCATGTGTTGAGTACAGAATGCCTTGGACAGCCTTACTGGGAGTAAATGGTTCTCTGTACTGGACCTACGCAGTAGATGCTACCAGATATCAATGGCAGATGAGGATAAAGGGAAGACTGCCTTATCTGTCGGCTGTGGTTTTTATCAGTTTGAGAGGATGCCACAGGGAATCTCGGGTGCCCCTGCAATGTCCCAGTACCTGTTAGAAAAGGTGGCCAGAGACATGAACCTCCTAGAAGTGCTAGTTTACCTGGATGACCTCATAGTGTTTGGGCAGACACTTGAGGAGCATGATGCCCAACTTATGAAGATTCTGGACTGGTTGGATGAGTATGGCTTGAAGTTATCACTAGACAAGTGCCAGTTCTGCCGGATGGCTGTTATGTATGTGGAACATATCATTTTGGACAAAGGAATCAGCACAGATCTGAGTAATGTGTAAGCTCTCATCACCTGGTTGAGGCCGACCAACCTGAAAGCCTTATAGGCATTTTTCAGATTCTGTGGCTATTACAGATCATTTGTAAAAATACTCTTCTTCTGTGATGAGGCCCTTAATCAATCTGACCAGACTCTATCCACCCACCCGGAAAACTGTGGACAAACCTGAAGAGAAATATCACAAGGTCAATGAACCATTTGGTGACTGATGGACAGAAGTGTGAAAGGTCACTCACAGAGAGCGTTCCATGCCTGACGGAGGCCCCTGTATTGACTTTTGCTCACTTCATCAAGCCACACACCCTTCATATTGATGGTTGCATGAGTGGCCCTGAAGCTGTGCTATACAAGGAAAATGAGAGTGGTATGAGACCTGTAGCATATGCCAGTCGAAGCCTGAACACGTTGGACAAAAACTACCCAGTCCACAAACTGGAATTTCTCACTTTAAAATGGGTGGTGGCTGGCCTGATGGTGCTGAGGGTTGAGGCGCTGGATGCTACACCTTGTGCCACAGTGGTGACCCGAGTTCGGGAGTGGGCACGGGTCATCGAGGGTCATTGGGGATAGAGACAGATTGAGTGCCCAAGGGCTGCTCTCCTTCCCCGGGGAGGGGGGGGTTCTCTCACCCATAGCTCTGGCAACCCCTGGAGGAGGCTGGGAGCTCTGCAGAGCTTGGCAGCAAGATTGCAGGGGATTGGAGCTTTGGTGGACGTCCTCCTGGTGCATGCGGGAGTGCATGCAGGGCTGGACGTTATTGCACATCTGAGCTCCGGGACGAAAAACAAGGAAAAAATCCCCCTACCGTCAGGTGAGGTGACGGTGAATGTCTGCGATCCAACCACATGCCCAATGCCGGCTGACTTTCTGGCTCTCCCTGGGGTCTGGGGCCTCTCCATGGGGCTGGGAGAGCCCAGACCTCCCTTACCTGAAACAGTACTCGGGGATTGGTTCAAGCGAGCAGTTGAATCAATGCAGGGCCGCAGTAATGGGGGAAAAGTGGGGATGTTGTCCAGGGCCCCAAGCTCAGGAGTGGCCCACCTGAGGAGCTGGCATTACCCAAGGTATTAGCTGGTTTGGGAAACATGGGCCCATTTCAAGTGACTTGTCCGGGGTCCCAAAATTCATAGTTGCAGCCCTGATAACGAGCCTCAGATGGGATCCTGAGAGATGCCCCGAAGGTAGGGAGTACAAACAGACTCTCCAAAAAAAAAAAAAAAAATGGGTGGTGGTGAATCAGTTTCATGACTATCAGTATAGAGCCAGGTTTGTTATGCTAACAGACCACAACCCACTGATGTATGTTTGACTATGGCCAAGCTGAAAGCAACTAGACATAGGTAGATTGCTGCCTTTTCATCTTATGATTCCTAACTACAGTACCATCCTACAAGGAATGATATTGATGAGGCACTTTGTCTAGACACCCCCATCATACTCCACTAACAGAGGGACTCAGAACCCATATTTCAGAGGATGGGTTATGAGCTATATGCCAACTACTAGTGCCTGAGGACTAGCCTACCCCAGCCAATCCAAACAGAGCAGCAGATCTTCTTGGAGTGCATCCTGATGCTGTACCAGAGATGTATGCCCGTACGGCCACTCAACATAACACCTCTCTGCCACATCTCTGCCCAACCAACATGACACAAGTTCAGATGGACCCCAGCTTGAAGGATGTCACTGTGACTTTGGAAAAGGATATTGAGTTAGACAAGGTGAAGTCAAACAACCCTGACATGCCGCTTATCCTCCAGGAGTGGAATAAGCTGGTCATAGAAAATGCATTGTTGTATTGAATCACATAGGGGCAGCCCCTTTCCCCAAAACACAACTGGTTCTGCCCACCAAGTACAGGAAAATGGCCTTGAGAGCTCTATATGAGGATATGGGTCATCTGGCATATGACAAAATGCTGGACATAGTGAAAGCATGATTCTAATGGCCTCGCCTAGCAGCAGAAGTAGAATGACATTGCAAAAAGTGTAGCCAGTGCTTCATTCGCAAGACTCTGCCAAAACAGGCAGCACATTTAGTCAGTATTAAGAGCAATGTACCATTGGATTTGGTCTGCATTGACTTTCTACCACTGGAGTCAGACAAGAAGGGAATCAACAACATCTTGGTGGTGACTGACCACTGTACCCAGTATGCACAGGCCTGTACTACCAAAGATCAGAAAGCAGCAACAATGACAAACGTTTTGTGGGAGAAATATTGTGCGCATAACAGATTTCCAAAATACTTTCACTCTGACCAAGGGAAGACTTGGAAAGCCATCTCATCAAAGAGCTTACGGAAGAGACAGGCATTGCCAAGTCTCATACCACACCCTGCCATCCACAAGGTGACCCTCAACCTGAGAGGTTCTATGAACACTTTTGAACATGATTGGAACTTTGAACCCCACAATTAAGTCCAAGTGGAGCCAGCATGTACAGTGTCTGGTCCATGAATACAACTGCACCAAGAATTAGTCTACATTGTTCTCCCCTTATCACATTATGTTTGGATAGCTAACCAGGCTGCCAGTGGACCTGTGTTTTACAGTATTTGTGAATGGCACCCTACCAGAGACTTTTCTTGAATATACCAAAAGATGACGATAGCAACTTGCCAACACCTATAGGATGGCCCAGGAAGCAGTAGGAAAAGCTAATCAGACAACAAGACAAGATATGACACATGTGAAAGGAAGAAAGCTCTACTGCCGGGAGCCAGAGTCCTGATCAAAAATGTTGGCATCCAAGTTAAAGATAAACTAGCTGACCAGTGGAGTTTGTGGTGAGATACGGCCATATCTTATTGTTTTGGGTCATGTTTTATATAATGTTATGTATATAATGCATCAGAGACACCCATAGTGACCAGTGTAAGTTCAAGGGATCATGGGTACAAGTACATGGGCCCTGTGGAATGATGCTGTAATTCTTGTTACTGGGCAGAGGATCTGTAAGCTACTAGCCAGGGGCTAGAGTTAATTAAATCCTTTTAGAAGGAGACAAAATAATAATTAAGCAGAGCTGGCCAGCCAGCAAGCCATGCCTGGGTGTCTGGCTTTCTTTTGTCTCTGTAAGGCTACCTACGCTAATCTTGTTACCAGTTGAATGGGCTACCATTTAAAGGAACACTGTCAGCTTTGCCCCTCGGTTTTCTCTCAGTTTTCAGCAGTGATTCCACAGGCACATACATGTACCACTGTTAGAGTAGAATGCCTTTTCATAAGTGAAAAACTTAACTGGTTATCTGTTTTAGTAAAAAAATCATTATTTTGGCTTACTCGTGGACCGAAGTAAACCCAGGCGCACCGAAAGTAGATCCCGCACTGACAACGTCACAACAAACATATAATTCAGTAGAGCTCCTTAATGTAAAATGCTGCTGGCATTTATAATGTAAGCCCAAGCACCTGTTCAGCCACAAAATACTTTCAAAGTGTGGTGCCGAAATCCTGTGCATGCGCAATAGCGGGCGGAAGAAAGATCTCACGTATGCACAAAAACATGACGCTATTGTGCATGCACGAGATTTCAGCTCCACACTTTGAAAGTATTTTGCAGCTGAATGGGTGCTCGGGCTTACATTATTAATATCAGCAACACTTTACATTACCCCTTTACAGTGCCCCTTTAAGTAAAGTATAGCTTAATTACTGCCATTTCCAAAGAAGGAGGCTGAATGTTCCCCCAAAATTCTAGTTTAAATTGGTTGACCTCTAAGTTTTTGTATCTCATATTCAGAACTGCATATCTGTGTTTTGTAATAAAATACTAAAATTTGATTGGCTGTGTAGCCATAGAAACAGAATGCTAGCCAATCGCAGGGCAAGCCACTATCCACTGGACCTGCCATTCTGAAACTCCTTAAAACAAGAATGCAGAGGGGTATCTGAGCCTTTTTGCTTGAAGCCTTGTAGCCTTTAGCTTTAGCTTTTAGCCTTTTTGCATCTGGTGGGGACCCTGCCTGCTGAGCAGGGACATTTTCTTCCAAGAACTCTTCTGCAATAACAGAAGCCAAGACTTCAGCTACTACTTTTATTTTTGTACTGTATGTTTATTGCATTTTAACAATACAAAATACACAGTACATATCCATATGTTAGGCACCACATAAACAAAGGATCCATCCAATGGCATATAGGATACAGAGCCTGACATATTGGTGATGAGTATGGGGGTATAATGTAGCCAGACCAACATAGCTTCAAATCGGATAGCTACACCTCACAATGATTTAGATGTCAAGCTGAAAATATTAAAGTCCCAAACATAAAGATTACTCAGCCAGTAAAGATGATATGACCTCTCTCCAAACATGTACTTAAATTCTGACCATTTGTAGTAGTCCAGGATAGTTGCATCCAGTATCAAGCTGCAGAAGTAATATTATAAGCCTATAATTGTGGACTGCAATTTTACCACCAAACTATCATATATGTGACTACATAAAGGGGAACTTATAGAGCTACCATAGGGCAAAAAGCAAACATTTTAAAGTAGCCCCCTTAAAAGTCCAACTGAAAAATAGAACAGTCCCACAGATGAAATCGCTCAGTCCCAATCAGTTCAGGCAGGATGAATTATTTCATCTTTCATTCCTTGTCACTTCAGGTCCCCTCAACATCTGAAGAGTCAGTGACCAGGGTTTCTATCCCATGAGCTGCTGCAAACTCTACCTCGATTTTCTGGACCCTATTTCCAGCCTCCTCTGGGTCTGTAAACTGGTAAGTATGGCCTCTGTAATATATCTGAAGGCAGGCTGGCATCAGCAGAGAGTGAGTTACTCCGATGCTCCTCAACTTCACCTGAATGCTGTCAAACATTTTATAGCAAGCTCTGGTAGCAAAAGACAGATCTGGAAAAATGTGGATGGTATGACCCTGATAACTTAAGTGATCTGCCAATGGGGCTGCCTGCAGGATAGCATCTCTGGTGTTGCTACTGTTAGTTACAAGGAGTATAGTTTGAGGGCCCTCCTGTTGAGCACTGGCTGATCTAGAAGATATCCTGTAAGCTCTGTGAAAATGATGAGCTAGCTTAGCTGAAATTTTGAGTGCTCCCGGGTAGCCATTGTTTAAGAAACTGTAGAGGTTCTGTTTCTTCCAATCCCTCTGGTTTGCCCACCACACAAATATTGGAAGCCCAATTTGCATTTTCCAGGGCTTCCGATCTGTAGCACAAGTGCACACTTTCTTGCAACGGCTTTGTAGATGTATTGAGCGCACTCGTAGCTTGGGATTGTGCCTCTGCCACTGTTTTGTTCGCAGTATCAGTTTTTAAATCCTGCTCCCCAAGCCTTTGCAGAATAGTCTCAATTTTGCTGTTGATGGCCTGCATCAACAATTGCAAGGCTTTCCATGGCAATTCCTGTGTTAGGCAATCTGGTACTGAGGTTGAGGCCTGTGGCTCTGTTGACTGCTGAGACTTGGAGCTCCCAGGTTCTCCCTGGTTCGTACTCCCCCATCACCAAATATGGTATCAAAGTGCTCCACTGGGTATAAGCTATTAAATGGTGATAATATTTTAAGGCAATTCTGCTCTTCAAAGAATATTTTTATCATATAAGTTCAACCAGATGCAGAGCTACTCTGACCCTCTTCCATTTAGTAAGGTGCTCAACAGCGGCCCCTTTTAGCTGTTACTTCTAAAGAACACTTTGCACTTCAAAATTCCACAACTAAGGACACTGAAGTAGACCTTTAAAAAACAGAATTCTCAAAGTTTCGTTTTTTTGTATGCTTTCCATGTTATTTTCAATGAACAGAAACCAGTATCTGAAATTATTTGTCTTTATGCTATTTGCTGTTTTTATTAATTTAATTAGTAAAGCCTTTGGCTTATTTTAAAATAATTCTACCTATGTCATTTGTGTGTGCTGCCTTGGGAATAGTCGTTCAAACTATACTACCCCTGTGTGACTGTTTTAAGTCCAAACACTACCAAACTGAAGTACCACTAGAGACTTCGTGACAAAAGGAGGAGAGGAAATACTAAGGGTCTCAGGAGGAGCTTGTGGGGGTTCGAACGAGTTCTGCATTTCTGGGGAAAGACACTTAATAGGGTGTATAGGGCCCCCCGAAGCCGATACACGCCTGTGGTTTTCTGCTTTGTGGTACAGTGGATGAAAGGGTTCTACCTCAGGAACACAGACTCCAGACTATATTTGTATCCCCTTGCATGAAGAGAGGGTGCTCTGGGATTCTCTGGTGTATGTTCAATTGTGAAACGGCAAGCATGCTAGAAGGACAGAGAAAGGTTATCCCTGACACCCCCCCCATCACAAGAGGGGTTTGCTGTGACACAGAGAGAAACCCCACCCCACGGGAGTGGGCTGGTGACAGATTTGGTGAGTAGTGGTGTGAGTGGCAAACTGTTTGAAAAACCACACACAAAGGGGGCAAACATTTGGAAAAAGGGAAAACTGGTTACAAGATATAGTTCTCCACGTTTTTTTTTTCTTTTGCTGCAAGTACAAGACAGACTAGTCTAGGGAAGAAAGATGACTTCCAGGTGCAGCAACTACACTGTAGAAGAGCTGAAGCAGCTGTAATAGGAGAGAAGGGTCCAGTATGAGGGGCACAGTAAGAAGTACCTCATGGAAGTCCTCGAGGCAGCCGATGAACAGGTGGCCTCCCAGGGCACTGAGTCACAGCCAGTGACTGAGAAGGACCAGAACTTGGGTGTGGGGGTGCAAAGAGACATTGCAGTATCCAGTCCCAGGGAGGAGGACAGTGAGACTAGAGGGAACTCATGGCCACAGCACTAAGGGAAGGCCACCACAAACTTGGAGCTGGAAGGGATCAGGCTGCAGCTGGAGTTGAGGAAACTGGAGCTGGAATTCGAGCAGAGAAACTTTGAAGCTCAGCAGCAGAGGGCATTCGAGCACAAGAAGTTTGAAATGGAGTTGAAGGAACAGCAGTGCCAGAGAGAGAGAGAGGCCAAGGAAAAAGAAAGGCAGCTTCAGAGAGAGTTTGAACCAGAGAAGCTAAGACTCCAACGACCAGCGCTAGAGGAGGTAAGTGGCAGGGGTGAACCTGAAACTCCAGGGCTGGGGTATAAGTTAAACTTCAAAATAATAGCTGAATTTAAAAAGGGGGAGGATATGGATGCATTTGTGAATTAGTTTGAAAAGGTCTGTATTCAGGCCAAAATACCCAGGGAGTCCTGGAGCTTCCAGCTGTCCCTGCTACTTACTAGTAAAGGGCATGAGGTGTTAGGCCAAATGGATAATGAGGATAGCAGAGACTATGAGAAACTTAAAACTGCTTTACTTAAAAAGTATGAACTGACTCCTGAGGCCTACAGGGTTAAATTCCATAAATTCCAAAAAAGCCCTGACATGAGCTTTGGAGAAATATCCACAAAGCAATGGCAGTTTTTAAAGTGTTGGTGGGAGGGGGTGGAAGGAAACTCTGTGGGGAAAATTGAGGATATTATATTTTTAGGCCAGCCTGGTGGTGCTGAGGGTTGAGGTGCTGGATGCCACACCTCGCACCACACTGGCAACCTGGGTTCGGAAATGCACCTGGGTCACCAGAGGACAGCAGGGGAGGGATGGGATTGAGCATCCGGAAGACTGCTCTCCTATCCCAACGGAGGGTTGAGGGATCCCACTGCTCTGTAGCAGCCCCTGGTGATGACTGGGGGCACTACCAGAGCTGGTGCACTTAGGGGTGGAGTGTGGCAGATGTCAGCATGCTGTGCCTTTGATGTCATTGCATGTCCACACTTTAAGGGACAGTAATGGAGGAAATGGCTGGGAATGAATGAGCAGCTTGATAGCTGTGTTTATACCGCCTGGAGGTCTGTCATGGATTCACTCTGGGGTGGGTCTGGTCTCATCCTGGCATGGGAAGGCATAGGAGGCCTCCCAGCAGGTTGGGGAGTGGCTGTTCCAGACCATCCATCATGCGAGTGAGCCTGTTGCCCTCTGGGCGGGGGAGCCAGCAGCTGGATGCCCCTGCCACTCGCACCGCAGCAGGAGAGGAAAAAAATAGCTGCAATAAAAAAAGGTTATACTTTCAGAACAGTCCTTTTGGGCTTACCCAGTGGAGCTGAAAACCTGGCTGGAGGACTGGGATCCCAAAACAGCACAGCAAGCTGCTGAGCTCTTGGATTGCTATGCCAGGAGCTGGCCTGCTCTGAAAGGAAGTGGGAGAGCAGGTGCTGCAGCACAGAAAGGGAAAAGTACACCTTCAGGGCAGCTAAAACCCTCAATGTCTCTGCAGAAAGGAGGAGGCCCCAAGTTACCAAGAAGGGAGGTCTTGGGGAAAAAAAGAATGATGAATATTGGTTTTGTAAGCAGACAGGACATTTGGCTAGACAGTGTCCTAAAAAGGCACAGAGTGGACAAAGTGTCCCTCAAAAGGAGGTGGGTGCACTGTGTATCCCTGAGAGTATGTCTGTGAACATGAGAGAGCACTTACACCCTGTTACTGTAAATGGGGTGCAGATCCATTGGTTAAGGGACATGGGGCATCTCTTGCCCTGGTAAAAGGGGTTTGGTTGAGCCTGAACAGCTTATACCTAATCAATTTGTCACTGTGAGGGGATTCACAGGGGAGGAGAAAACCCTGCCACTAGCTAGTGTTCTCCTGGATTGGGGTGAGACAGGAGAAAGGGTGCATAAAGTGGCAGTGGCAGACAACCTCACCCTGGATGTGATTATAGGGAATAATCTACAGTAGGTGGTCATGTGTGTGGTTACCCACAGTCAGACGGCTAAGGACCCTTGTAATTCCCTGAACCCCACAGAAGCCCCTGTGGCAGAGAATAGGAGGCTGGTTCCCCAGTCTGTGTCATCTGACATGGAGAATAGTGAAAGGGAGGTAGGACTTCCCCAAGTAGTCATTCACTAAACAGCTACAGAACGTTACTCTGAGGAGGAAGGGGGAACCAATGGAGAAGGTTAGGGATGGCAGTAACTCTGAATGCCATGATGCTAGAGCTATGGATCCCAGTTTAGGAACTGAGGGGGACATGTCCCATGCTTTGGGAAAATGTGAAGATTTTGCAGCTGCTCAGAGGACTGATCCTTGTTTGGAGAGATTGAGGGCTTGTGCAGAAGCTGATGGGACACAGGGAGGTGACCTCAGACATAGGGTATTTTGGGACAATGGACTGTTGCATACATAGGACGTGAGGACCGAGGGAGGGGTGATGGGTCACCAGCTTGTTGTTCCCCAGGAGCATCATGAGTGGTTGCTGAATGTCAGCCATGATATTCCCATGTCTAGACATCCGAGCATCACACACACACCATGCAGTGATTGGCCCAAAATTTCTATTGGCCCAACTTCACCCAGCAGATGAAGGAATATTGCAGGTATTTTCACTGATAGCAACAGATAGGGAAGGCAGGTAATAAAATAAAAGCTGCCCTACTTCACTTGCCCATTGTGGAGGAGTCATTCAAGAGGGTAGGAATTGATATTGTGGGACCCTTGAATACCCCAAGCTCCTCCAGAAAAAGATTTATCTTGCTGGTGATTGATTACACCACCCGATACCCAGAGGTGGTCACCCTCTCCTCCATTAAGGCACCCAAAGTGGCAGACACCTTGCTAGGGATTTTCTCCCACATCGGGTTTCCACAGAAGGTTATCTCTGATCAAGGGGGATAACTTCACGTTGGACCTGATGAAGTCTTTATGGGAGAAGTGTGGGGTGGTGCAAAGACACATGACACCTTATTATCCACAAGCCAATGAATTCATGGAAAGATTCAATGGTACCCTAAAAATTATACTCCAAGCATTTGCTGAACAGCATGGGAGGGACCAGGAGAAATACCTTCTCCACCTGTTGTTTGCATACAGGGAAGTACCCCAGGAGTCAACAGGGTTCTCCTCCTTTGAACTCTTATGTGGACGTAGGATGCTTGGGCCCTACACCTGATCTGTGAAGACTGGGAAGGCAAGCGCGCCACCCAGGGAACTCCCATAGTGGAGTATGTCCTTAAATTCAGGGAGAAGCTGAAGGAGCTTATGGGGGTGGCCCAAAGCAACCTGTCAGCTGCCCAGCAGAAGCAAAAAGTGTGGTATGATCACAGAGCCAGAGCTCACACAGACCAGGAAGTAATGGTCCTCATTCTAATCCAGAAGGACAAGCTGCAGGCTGAGTGGGCAGGACCATACAAGGTAGTCCGACAGGTAAATGATGTCAAGTATATTGTGGAACTGCCTGACAGGAGACATACCCATTGAATGTACGGTACCATGTCAATATGATGAAGCCATATATAAATAGGGCCAACATGGTGTTTGCTGTTTGTAGTCCTGGGGAGAGGACGAACGAAGAAAACCACCTCCTGGACTTGCTAGAGGAAAGCAAGCAGGAGTCATCGGTAGAGACAATCAAACTGTCACCCCAGCTGACCCCGGAACAGACCCAGGAAGTGAGGGAGGTTTTAGAGTACTTTGCCCTTTATTTATGGCCAAGCCCAGATGAACTCCCTTAGTAACCCATGATGTAGACATGGGGACACAAGCGCCCATACGTTGAATAGCTTATTGGGTGTCTGAGGCCATCCTAAAGGACATTAGGAGGGAGGTGGAGGAAATGCTTTAGTTAGAGGTAATTCAGAAATCCCACAGTCCCTGGGCCTCACTCGAAGTCTTCGTCCCTGAGCCAGATGGGTCTACCCGCTTTTGTGTGGACTATCATGGACTCAACACAGTCACAAAATCTGATGCCCACCCAATGCCCCAGACAGATAAATTGTTGGACAAGTTGTGCGGGGTGACCTACTTGACAACCATAGACCTGACAAAGGGGTACTGGCAGGTGGAGTTGACTGCCAGATCTAGGAAACAGTCAGCCTTCATCACTCCAATAGGCCTTTTTGAATTTAAGGTGATGCCTTTTGGGATGAAGAATGCTCCTGCCACATTCCAAAGGTTGGTCAACCAGGTGTTACAGGGTACTGAAGAGTACGCAGAGGCTTATCTGGATGATTTTGCCATCTTCAGTACCAGCTGGAAGGAACACCTGTCCCATCTCAGGGAAGTGTTGGGCAGGATACAGAAGGCAGGACTCATTGTAAAGGCTGAAAAGTGCCAGGAGGCCATGGCTGAGGTATCATATATGGGACATGTAACATACATCTCCTAATGCCAATGCAGATGGCCTATCCTGCCAATCAGAGTAAGAGACAGAACTGGTGGAAATTCTTACTAAAAATGGGCATGTTCCCCCCACGTTCTGTTAAGGAGGGAGGAGTGTGGTGCAATAAGGCCATAATTAAATCATTTTAGAAGGAGACAAAAGAATAATTAAGCAGAGGTGGCCAGCCAGCATGTCCATTTGTGTTTGAATGGAACCCAGCATCCAGAGGTGCCTGGGTGTCTAGCTTTCTTTTGTCTCTGCAAGTTTAGCTAAGCTAATCTTGTTACCAACTGAATGGGCTACTATTTAAGTAAAGTATAGCTTAATTACTGTCATTTCCAAAGAGGAAGGCTGGATATTCCCCCAGAATTCTGGTTTAAACTGGTTGACCTCTGAGGGTTTTTTTAATTTATTTTATCACTTTCTGAATAACAAAATAATAGCATATAACCATCTCATGCAAGAGATCACATAAAGGCACAGCCAATACATTCAATGTAATAGTAAATCACAAGTCTTTGGAATCTTGTATATGTATTTGGGGGTATATCAATAAATCAAGTCCATCAAAAACTGTTTGAGATATGCTGCACCCTACAGGACTATGGGCGGTCGTGTACAAACCGAAAATTGATTCCAAACATAATTGACTCAACAGCCTGTGTTGATGTGATCCCCTCTAAGAATGTTAAATTCAAAACATTAATACTCACTAGGGAAGAAGAAAAACTCTGTTATCACTCCAAAGATATTCTAAAAAATAATTCAGCTAAACTGCAATTATAGATTCAATTATCTACGTGTAACAATTAGGAACTGTTAAAGAAATCTGTAATCAATGCTTTATATTTCTTACTGCAAGGCTTAATTCTTAAGACCCCTTTGTTTTTTTGTTTGCTTATTGTTTTAAACAATCAACTTTAAAGACTCTACTGTCATTTGAACTAAACAGTGTCCAATGTAAACTAGTACAATGTGGTACTACCAAACTTGGAGCATTAATCTGCAATACTAAAGGTATTCTTAAACAATAAACCTGTGAAGCAGTTAGTGAATAAGTCCAGATTTTAAATCAGTCCATCTTCAAGTGGCCTAGTCTGAATCTGAGGAGTTGCAGGCTTGAGAATGCTCAAATTCCCTCCCAATGGCATCCACCTTCTTCCTCGCTTCATCTGGGTCTGTAAACTGAAAGGTGTGCCCCCCATATTGGATGTGTAGCCTCGCAGGCATCAGTAAAGAATGCGTTATGCCTAGGCTTCGTAATTTGGCCCTCATACCATCAAATGTTTTCCTTCTGGCCCATATGGCAAAAGAAAGGTCCGTGAATAAATGTATGATTTTCCCCTGGTAGTTTAACAGTCCCCATCCTCTGGTGGCTTGCAGTATGAGGTCTTGAGTAGATGCTTCTGCGGTGACCTGCAGAACTGTGTGGGGTGAATCACTCTGACTTGCTGAGGCCCAGGGAGAGATACGCTAAGCCTCCAAAAAGTTACCAGAAGATCGGTTCTCTTCCAAATGTAGATTCTTAGATAACCAGATGCTTACGAATTCTAGTAAGCCTTCTCCCTCACAGCTCTCCGGAAGGCCTACTATCTGGATGTTAGCAGCCCATTGAGCATTTTCCATGGCCTCCAGGCAGTACCTCAATTGGGCATTTTCCTGCTTCATTTTACTTATACTTGCCAAAGCTTTGGTGGCCATAGATTTAGCCGAAAATGCTACTTTAGTGGTAGCCTCGATCTTCACGTCTTGCTTGGTGAGCCTAGTTAAAATAGTCTCAACCTTGGTGTCAATTGCCTGCATTGAACTAGAAATCCTTGTTCGTGGCAGAGCTCTTCCTTAGCACGTCTAATCGGTAGGTGTGCTCCACAGTGCTCCCTCTGAGGTTTTTTTTTATCTCATATTCAGAACTGCATATCTGTGTTTTGTAATAAAATACTAAAATCTGATTGATTGTGTAGCCATGGAATGCTAGCCAATCGCAGGGCTAGCCACTGTCCACTGGACCTGCCTTTTGAAACCCCTTATTACACTAAAACTTAAAAACTTAAAACTAGTTTATAAATATGTTTTGTGTACAGTTTGTGGACTAAGAAGGAGGGTACTGTTGTCCACAGGAAGCTTTCGGAAGTGTGTGTTTCATGTTAGTTGGGAAGACTATAATAAGCATGTTTTTTTCAGTGGCGAATCATGTCTTGTGTAGGTTTCATTTTGTACAGTGGATAGGCAATTTGTATGAGATTTTTGTGAGGTTGTCCTTGTCACCAGGATTAGCTGGCTTGTTGCAGGGTGGTGGCATGTTGTTTAGGTGGTACTATGCTTTTGTCACTGTTTCATGGGATTTCTGGGCTGATGATTTAAAAGGCATTTATTAAAAATATGTTTTTGAGGTAGAATCAGGTGGTTGCTAATGTAACCCTCTACAAATGGGGGTTCCTGAAAAGTTTTCCTTGAGCTTGCCTAAATGCTCACTGCCAGGCTGGTGTCCTGCGTTTTAGCAGTTTAAATGTGATTGCCAGAGAGTGCCAGTATAACCTCTGTGTACTGTCTCTTTAACAGCAGCCTGGATTGCATTCATAATTAATCTGAGAGGGAGCTCTGTTAGAAGATGTACTTGTTTGCTGATCATTTGTTAGAATAGTAATACTATTGCAGTTTGTTCTAACCTGCCTTCTTTGCAGGATGGACAATTCTGTTTCCATCATCTTGGTCCTGAACTGCAGAATGGGCCCATCCGTACATCTGAGACTCTAAAATGGAGCCTGCCTACAGGGGCTTGGTGGGGCCAAAACTTGTAGGAATTGTAGTTTGGGACTTTTGGTGCCTAAAATAACCTGGAGGGAGAGCCCTTGTTGTGACTGACAGACAGATCAGCCAACCGAACCTTCTGGATCTTGGAGAAAGTCCCACACTGCTTGCAGTTTCAGTTAGATCTGAGTTGGGAAGTGAAGAAGTAACAGTTCAAGATAGTTTGAGCAGAAATCCATAGTGGATTTGTGTGGGAGAACTGTGGAAAGGCCTGAGTTTGGCCCACATGCCTGCCTGCTGTTCCTGAGAAGGAACTTGTGTTTTTTTTGGACTGAATCCGAACTTGGAGAGCGAATTAAGCCACTGAATTGTGACCAGGCTTTAAACTGAAGAAGACTGAAGATTCGCTGAATGCGATCAGCCTGACAGGACTTTCAGCTACCTCTGAACTCCCGGATTGTGCAAAGACTCTGTAATTGTGACCAGAAAGCCATTTGCAGGTACAGTGGAATTTTCTTACATGTGAATGTGCTGTGTGTTTACAGTGCGTCGTGATTTGTTTCCCCACTGTGTGAACTGTGTTTTGCTTGCTGGAGGATGTATCCAGCTCCATGGACTGAATCCGTATCCATTTCTGTTTGCCTGGGCCCTGCTACACTGGCCCAGCCAGAATACCTGCTACGTAGAGAAAGTCATCGATGAGAGACCGGCCTGGGGATCAGCCCCCTGCTCAACTCCTTGAACAGGAACGATGCCTCGATGATTCGTGTGGGCCCTGCTTCTCCGGGCACTCCAGCTGCAATGTTCCTGGCTAGCCCACTGTTTTCCTACCTGGGTACCCTGAGTGTGTGACAATGTAGGGACTCCGAACTGCATGCATAACTGTCTGATTAATATAGCTTTTAAGCAAATCAACTAGATTACGCCCCTCCCTTGTTCAAGTCTCCTGAATAAATCAGGTTTAACTTTGTTTGCAATTAACCTGATTGTGCTTCCAGTTTGTGCCAAGAGTATTGTACTGTTGTTATTTGCTGTGAACCTTGTTTTACAGGTGTCCCCAGGGTCAAGCTAGAGGAACCAGCCCTGATGATAATTGCAAACAGTGTGGGTATTTGCCTGGTGAATAATGGTCATTGTGAAAGTGATTATTGTGTACTGTTCAGGTCACTAGAAGGAGAAAAGGGGGGGTTACAGTGTCCTGGAGGGCTGTGCCCAAGTCAGCTTGACCACTACCAACCCTGATCTCTGGGTGGAGGCACCCGTATCAGAACCTAGGCCCCTTAAACTGCAACTAGCCAAGCAGGCAGGGGTAGTAGCCCTTGGGATAGTTCCACCTAGGAGTTACATCTTGGAGGCTCACCGCTGGGATTTTGTGCCTTCTAGTGGTGAAAAATTACAAATTATTGTTAAAGATTAATGGCTACCTCAGTAGAAATGGCTGCACACCAGTCGGTGGGTGGTGTACTGGGCAGGAGATCGACCCCCAAAATGCTCTGCTTATACTGGCTATTCCCCTGGGTACCAGTAAGGACACTGTAGAGGGAGCACTCTCCAAAGTTGAATGTTTAAAAAACCCTGTGGTTGTGGGCCGACAGGCTGATTTAATTGCCCAAACTTTCATAGCCTTTGTAGAGTATAGTGACCTCATGGACAGCTCTAAAGTGCCACAAACTATTGCTTCAGAAGGGGTCCTAGCCACCTGGAGAGTAATAACAAAAGACAGTAAAGACCCTGGGGAGGATGAGCTCCCACCATTATCTGAGACTTTTGAGGAGAAATTTGCTAAGTTGTTGCTGGAGACAGGAAAACCATTGAGGACTTTAAGAAACTATTCCTGCCACCTGAGGGTGTTCCTTCTCCAACACTCCTTTCCACTCCAGCATCTGTTACTGCCCCACCTCCTATGCCTGTGCCAATGCTGGCCCCTATATCTGTACCCACTCCTACTGAAGGCTGAGAATCGTCTCAGGCACCCACCCCACCCCCTAGGGGGAGGATGACTGGGAGACCTGGATCAACTATGTTGCCCCCTTGGTATTCGAGTGGCAGTGTGTGGAGGTTGAGAAGTGGAAAAGAATCATAGAAAGTTTGAGGGGCCCCGCCCTTGAAGCCATTACATTTTTGAGGTCCATGAACCCTGATGGATCTGCTCCAAAGTACCTATCTGTACTTGAAGGCAATTTTGGGGGCATTGAGTCAGAGGAGACTTTGATGTGGAAATTCCAAGGTACCAAACAATGGAAGGGGGAAAGCGTGTCTGTGTATGTTACTCACCTAGAAAGAGCTCTGCAGAAAGCTTACCAGAAAGGTGGAGTAACCGCCAGTGATTTGAGCCATGTGAGATTGGGGCACATACTGCAGCATGCCAAGCATTCTAAACTGAAGATCATCCAGTTAAGTCTCCAGGATAGGAGAGGTAACCCACCTGACTACTGTGACTTGATAAAAGAACTCCAGGAGGTAGAAGGCAAAAAGGGAGATTGTAATTATGGGATGAGTGCAGCCCAAGTGATCATGACACTGGAAGGTCTTCCAAAATGGAGATCACTATGAGTGTCCTTCCGTGGGCTAAACGGTGAGGGGAGGAGTTGCTGAAGGAAGTCAGAAAAGTACAACTGGGTGCATTCGCTGAGGTATCCCCTGCTGACAGAGACCCTGGACCCTGTCAGGACGTGACTGTTATGGGGTTGGGGTGCACCCTCAGGCATCCTCTACTAAGGGTGACTTCTCGGCTGAGCTCAAGAAATTGACTGCCACCCTAAAGGAACTTTTGAGACATGGTACACTACCAGCAGAAGTCAGATCACAATCTCCCGTTGATGCTCCAGCATCCCCTGCTATGTTCTCCCTCAGGATGCCCCGAGAGCTTGTCATTTGTCACAGTTGCAGCAAGGATGGCCATATGAAGAGGGAATACTAGTCTCAGAAGGACTTAGGGAAAGTAGTGAACTGGCTTCAAGCAGAGCGTTCAAAAACAAGTCAGTGATCAAGAGGTGCACGAAATGACTGCAGTGAAGGCTTCAGCCATCTTAACTCAAACCCCTCTGTGGCTAAATTGTCTGTCCAGGCCCCTGCTGTTGTCCCTCCAGACTGGTCCAAGATAGCTGGCCCTTCAATGAAAACTACTGTGGCTGTGAATGGTATTCCTACTCAGGCTGTGCTTGACAGTGGGTCGCAAGTGACCATTGTAGCTCAGAACTGGCATGACAAACACTTATCTGATGTGCCATTACAATCCCTGGAAGGTCTACATGTGTGGAGGCTGAGTGACAAGTCTTATCCCTACCTAGGATATGTCTGCCTCTGATTGTCCTTTCCTTTAACTGTAACTGATATAGAGGAGCAAGTAGAGACAATGGCCCTAGTGTGCCCCCCCACTGGACAGTATGATGGGGTTCCCCTGTTAACTGGAACAAATGCCCACATGTTTGGGAAACTAGCACAACTCTGCCATGAGAAACAAGGGAAACTGACTGGACGGGCCCTAAGAATTCCAGCCTTAATAAAAAAGGCATATGACTTACAACAGAAACCCAATGAAGAGGACCCAGATGAGCCAGTGGGAATAGTGTGGAAAAAAGAAACTGACTCCTTGGTATTGATCCTCAACACCCAGTGCGCAATCCATTGAGAAGTCTGCCTAAAGAGAAATGTAAAGAACAAAATATTAATGTTGGATGCACCAGGTGATGGAAAGTTGCCAGAAGGATTGTTGGTTAAACCCAGCATCTTGCCTACCTGTGCCCATGTCTATGCACGACGGGTGATAGTCCAGATTCGAAATGTGTCAGATCGAGAGGTCTGGGTGAACAGGGGGTGCAGTCTAGCTACAGTACGCTATGCAGATACTGCAGTATTACCCAATAACAAGTACTCTGGCTAAAAGGAGAGAGTGACCCTGGACTTATTGGACTTTGGTGATTCCCCGCTGTCAGCTGAATGGAAGGCTAAGATTAGCAAGAAACTCACCCAGAAAGACCAAGCGTTTTCATTAAAAGAATGGGATATGGGGTATGTCCAGGGTGCAGAGCATCATATACACCTGCATGATGACCGACCATTTCGAGAGAGATACCGACGCCTCGCCCCAGCAGACATAGATGATGTGAAGAGACACCTGCAGGAAATACTCGCTGCTGGCATGATACAGGAATCAAGGAGCCCATATGCCTCTCCCATTGTGGTTGTGCATAAGAAGAATAGGTCAGTGAAGATATGTTGATTATCGAACCCTGAACCGGCGGACCATTCCAGATCAATACACCATGCCCCGTATACAAGATGCCCTGGATTGCTTGAATGGGAGTAAATGGTTCTCAGTATTGGATCTTTGCAGCAGATATTACCAGATTCTGATGGCCACAGAGGACCATGAGAAAACCACCTTCTTCTTCTTCCTTTGGGGTTCTATGAATTCCTGAGAATGCCACAGGGGATTTCGGGTGCCCTGGCCACCTTTCAACAACTGATGGAATGTGCGGCGGGAGATATGAACTTGCTGGAATGCCTAGTGTACCTAGATGATGTAATTGTGTTCAGATGCACATTAGAGGAGCATGAGAACCAACTGTTCAAAGTCCTAGACCAATTGGAAGACTTCGTCCTCAAGCTGTCCATTGACAAGTACCAGTTTTTTCAAGCCTCTCCGAAGTATGTGAGGCACATAGTATCTGCAGAAGCGATAGAGACTGATCCCAGTAAGGTCGAGTCACTGACTACTTGGCCCCAGACCCATAACTTGAAAGAACTACAACGTTTCCTGGGACTCTGTGGCTACTACCGCAGGTTCAGAAAAAACTATTCCAAGGTGATTTGCCCACTCCTGAATCTCACCCAGGGTTACCCCCCTACCAACTGTAAATACAAGAAAGGGGCAGTCAAAGAACCCGAGAAAGTATACTTCCAAACAGGTGAACCTTTTGGGCCCCGCTGGACACCCAAATGTGAAGCAGCCTTCCACAAAGTCATATACCAGCTCACCCATGCCCCCATCCTCACCTATGCTGACACTACCAAGCCCTATGTCCTGCATACAGATGCTAGTCTGCAGGGCCTAGGAGCTGTGCTGTATCAAGACCATGAGGATGTTTTGAGACCAGTGACTTTTGCCAGCAGGAGCTTGATCCCATCAGAACAAAATTATCCTGTGCACAAGCTGGAGTTCCTTGTCCTAAAATAGTCTATTGTTAACCAGTTTTATGAGTACCTCTATGCGGCAAAGATATTGGTGAAGACTGACAATAACCTGTTAACCTATGTACAGACTTCAGCTAAGTTGCATGTCACTGGACACCGGTGGCTCTCTGCTTTATCAACCTATGATTATGTTGTCGAATACAGGCCAGGATTGAACCATATTGATGCTGATGCCCTGTCACAAAGGCCAGTCTCCAAGAGTGATTGGGTCAGGTTGTCTGAACCTGACATCCGAGCATTGTGCCAAAAGTTTGACAGAGATGAACAGATGTCTGCAGACACAGTAGAGTGTCTAATAGATTGCTTGGGCACTCCTGATACCTACATACTGGCTGCCTATTGCTATTTCTCTGCTGTAGATATCAGAGCACTATCTCAGCTTGACAATGACAGTATTCAGTGGGCTCAATCCCAAGATCCTATGATTCAACCCACACTTCATGCCCTGCATACGGGGAAAGATGTGTCTAAGTTGCGTTCCCCTGACTTGTGAACTGCCCTATTGTTTAAAGAAGGACCCAGGTTGAAGTTACTCAATCAGTTGTTATACAGAGAGACAGTGAATCATGGTGGTCAAGTAGACAAGCAACAATTGGTTTTACCCATGGCCTTTAAACACCTAGTACTGAGGGCCCTCCACAATAACATGGGGCACCTCAGTATTGACAGGACTCTCGACCTGGTATGATCTCGATTCTACTGGCCCAAAATGGGGGCCGATGTTGAGCACCATGTAAAGACCTGTAGTCATTGCTTCCAAAGAAAAGCCCTGCCTCAGAGGGCTGCCCCCCTTGTCCATATCACTACCAGTGCCCCCATGGAACTGGTCTGCATCGATTTTTTGTGTTTAGAACCTGATCAATGGAATATTGGCAATGTGTCAGTGGTTACGGATCATTTCACATGGTATGCACAAGCTTTTCGAACTAAAGATCAAAAAGCCTCTACTGTGGCCAAGATGCTAGTGGAAAAATTCTTCATCCACTATGGTGCCCCACAGCGGATCCACTTTGACCAAGGCAGAGACTTTGAAAGTAGGCTAATCAAAGAAATGCTCCCTCTGTGGGGGGGTGCGGAAGTCAAGAACCACCCCTTATCACCTGCAGGTGGACCCTCAACCAGAACATTTTAACTGCACCCTTCTAGACATGCTGGGCACCCTCCACCCAGAAGACGAGCATAAGTGAAGCCAGAAGATTAGCATCTTGGTACATGCGTACAGTTGCACCAAAAATGATGCTACTGGGTTCTCCCCCTACCACCTCATGTTTGGGAGGGAGGTCCACCTGCCAGTTGATGTTTTGGGGTTTCTTCAGATGGGGTCCAAGCTGAAAACTACCTGCAGTATGTACAGAAACTGAAAGATCAATTGAACCATGCATATCAACTGGCCCAGGCAATGGCCGCTAAAAGAAATCTCACCAAGAAAGAGGCATGACAAGAAAGTAAAGGCTCAAGAGCTACAGCCCAGAGACCGTGTGTTGTTACACAATTTGGAATTACATGGCAAGCACAAAATTGCTGATAGGTGGCACCATCTTCCTCATGTAGTAGTTGGAAAGTTGGATGATCTATCAGTATACAAGGTACGCCCAGAGAATAACTTCAAAGCTGTCAAGACCAAGCACCATGACCACTTGCTGCCTATCGGCCAAGTTATTATTCAAGTTGAGCCAGCAGACATTGCCTCCCCTGGGCCGGTGACTCATGCTGCTGCAAAAAAGAGACAGAGTCAACCTACCCCAGTAGTTACAGAGTTAAGGTTTCCCCTGCAGCAGGCCCAGAATGATAGTGACTGTCAGTCCACCTCTGACGATTGTGAGTGTGACAATGCCTATTACCCCTCCTATGAATTGAATCAGCTGTTCGAGGTAATGCTATGACTAATTGTGGGGATGAAACTGGGCCTTCTGGACTGCCTAACCCCCCAGCTTTGTCCTTGGAGCCAATGCTCCCTGAAAGTGAAGTGCAAAGCATCACATCTGAGGTTGTGGACTCTCTGTGTTTTGTGGAACTGTGTGAACTGCCTGAAGAAGGGCTGATGGTCTGAGTCTCCCTGGTGACACACCAGAACTTGAAGAACAGTATGAGAGTGCTGACATTTCAGTGCCACAAAGCCTAATTGTGCCCAAACCTTCTCAAAATGAGCCAGCTGGGCCCTCGTCAGAAGATAGTAATGGGCAAAGTGTTGTGGAACCAGAGCCTACAGAGCAAGGAGCTGACAGTGCTCCCAGTTTGGACATTCCCATCCATGCAGAGGCACCCCTCACAAGTGATGAAAGCTCCAAAGTTAGTGCTGAAAGTACAGAGACTGTGGCTGCTCCCCCCAGAAAGATTGGCCGAGCTGTCAAGCCAGTACTATGCTTTAGTTATGATTCCCCTGGGAGGCCAGTGGATTTGCCTCTCAATGTGGTTCATACAGGAGTTTACGTCTCGCCAAGCTCACTGCTCAAATTGAGCTTGACAGCCAATTCCAGGTTACTTGTTTTTCCCTCTCACCATGGTGCCCCTACCCCATCCAGCCCCAAGTTAGCTGATAGGGAAGGGCCCCCTCTTACATTGTTTAATGTGCAAGAAGTTATTACCTTAAGCAGTACTGTGCTGTCACTAATGTGTTAATCATTGTGGAATCAGCATTATCTGTATGAAACATGCATAAGTATTGACAATATGGATGTAGTAATGTGAAGTATATGGAAAGGTATAGTGATGTAACAAGCTATTGATATACTGGTATATGACTTGTTTATATTGCATTTTTGATATTGTGATGGTACAAACTTGACGCGGATACCAAGTTTTCTCCAGGCAGGGAAGGGTGTAACCCCCCTACAAATGGTGGTTCCTGAAAATTCTTCATTGAGCTTGCCTAAATGCTCACTGCCAGGCTGGTGTCCTGCAGTTTAGCAGTTTAAATGTGATTGCCAGAGAGTGCCTGTATAGCCTCTGTGTAATGTCTCTTTAACAGCTGCCTGGATTGCAGTTATAATTAATCTGAGAGGGAACTCTATTAGAAGATGTACTTGTTTGCTGATCATTTGTTAGAGTAGTAATAATATTGCAGTTTGTTCTAACCTGCCTTCTTTGCAGCATGGGCAGTTCTGTTTGTTTCCATCATTTTGGTCCTGGACTGCAGAATGGGCCAATCAGTACATATGGGACTCTAAAATGGAGCCAGACTACAGAGGCTTGGTGGGGCCAAAACTTGTAGGAATTGTAGTTTGGGGCTTTTGGTGCCTAAAATAACCTGGAGGGGGAGCCCTTGTTGTGACTGACAGACAGATCAGCCAACCAAACCTTTTGGATCTTGGGGAAAGTCCGACACTGCTTGCAGTTTCAGTTAGATCTGAGACGGGAAGTGAAGAAGTAACAGCTCGAGATAGTTCAAGCAGCAATCCATAGTGGATTTGCGCTAGAGAACTGTGGAAAGGCCTGAGTTTGGCCTGCATGCTTGCCTGCTGTTCCTGAGAGGGAACTTGTGTTTTTTTTGGACTGAATCCAAACTTGGAGAGCAAATTAAGCCACTGAATTGTGACCAGGCTTTAACCTGAAGAAGACCGATGATTTTCTGAATGCGATCGGCCTGTCACGACTTCCAGCTACCTCTGAACTCCCGGATTGTGCAGAGACTCTGTATTTGCAACAGGAGAGCCATTTGCCTGGTACAGTGGAATTTCCTTACATGTGAATGTGCTGAGTGCTTATAGTGGGTCGTGATTTGGTTCCCCACTGTGTGTCTGAACTGTGTTTTGCTTGCTGGAGGATGTATCCAGCTCCACAGACTGAATCCGTATCCATTTCAGTTTGTCTGGGCCCTGCTACACTGGCCCAGCCAGAATACCTGCTACGCAGAGAAAGTCATTGATGAGAGACCGACCTGAGGATCAGCCCCCTGCTCAACGCCATGAACAGAAACGACACCTCAGTGATTCATGTGGGCCCTGCTTCTCCAGGCACTCCAGCTGCAATGTTCCTGGCTAGCCCACCATTTTCCTACCTGGGTACCCAGAGTGTGTGACTGTGTAGGGACTCTGAACTGCATGCATAACTGTCTGATTAATATAGCTTTTAAACAAATCAACCTGATTATGCCCCTTCCTTGTTCAAGTCCCCTGAATAAATCAGATTTAACTTTGTTTGCATTTATCCTGATTGTGCTTCCAGTTTGTGCCAAGAGTATTGTACTGTTGTTATTTGCTGTGCTTAACCCTGTTTTACAGGGGATCCCCAGGGTCCAGCTAGAGGAACCAGCCCTGATGGTAAGTGCAAACAGTGTGGGTAATTGCCTGGTGAATAAGGGTCATTGTGAAAGTGATTATTGTGTACTGTTCAGGCCACTAGAAAGACAAAAGGGGGGTTACAGTGTCCCGAAGGGTTGTGCCCAAGTCAGTTTGACCACTACCAACCCTGACCTCTGGGTGGAGGCACCCGTATCAGAACCTAGGCCCCTTAACCTGCAACTAGCTAAGCAGGCAGGGGTAGTAGCCCTTGGGATAGCACCACCTAGGGGTTACACTAAGAAACAGCTTCCTTGGCATAGTGTTCTAGTTGTGATAGAAAACTGGAAGTAGCAGCCTACTGAGTTCTAGATTATTGATATTGTTGTTGCATTTTGATGGTAAAGTGAGACAGAAATGTATATCTTTTTGAATTGTATAGTTATTTTATAATTATGTATAACTGGAGGCTAGGAGAAACTGGGCTGGAAGGATGTGGGGAAATAGGTACATGCATGGAAAGCCGGAGAGTGGAAAACTGCAATAGCTGTGGGGCAGCAGTCTTTCTGGGGGTGATGTGGAGTAAAGAGGGACGTCCTGTGTGTAACAGCCTGGAGCAGCTAAGGGCTGAAATAAGGTTGCTCAGATGGGAGCTGGGGAGGATGGTGTGGGAAGTAAGAGGAGCAGAGCAGTGGAGGAAAAGGCAGAGGGGTGATGCCTAGGGGAGTTCGGGCATCAGGCAGGGGATGGGAGTGGGGAGGAGCACCCAGTATACAGAAGTATTTCTTCCTCAGAGTTCGAGGGGGCCCAGAGTGGAGGAACGGCAAGTGGTAAGGGGAAGGAGTGGGAATGTGAGAGTAGCATCAGGGGTGGGAAATTCTAAAAGGGTGCCTTTCTTGAATAGATTTGCACCACTGTCTGGAAGGAGGGAGAAGGCAGCAGGAGGTGAGTCAGGTTGAGTCAGGGCTGAGAGTAGGAGTACAGGGGAGAGTAGAGGGAACTAATCAGGGTGGGCAGGGAAGAGAAGGCAGGCAAAAAGGAGTGGAGGATGGGGGTAGGAGAGAAAGGAAAAGGAAGAGGGAAGGGAAAACTGAAAGTAGATACTAATAGTCAGGAAGGGAGGGGCAGAGTGGGAGATGGAAACATAGTTACGGGGATAAATTGTGGATGTGGAGATAAGTTCACCAGGGTACAGAGGGAGCAGTTAGGAGGGAAAGCAGCTAGTACCAAAGGTAAGAAAGGAAGGATGGAGAGCACGGGTGCGGGGGATGGAAGGGTGGCAATCATAGGGGACTCCATCATTAGGGGTATTCACTGGGGAAGGAAAGGTGACCCAAATGCAAGCAGGAGGGTGGTTTGTATGCCAGGGATGACAGTGGGGAAGGTGGGCCCAAGAATAAGGGAACTAGTAAAGAAGGTTGAAGGAAAACTTAATTTAGTTATACATTTGGGAACCAATGACCTAGCTGGGGAGGAGGCAAAGTAGGTTCAGGGAGTTAGAGAAGATCTGCAGGGAGGAAGTTCGCTGGCCTTCTCAGAGGTGATACCAGTACCAAGGGCCAGCACAACCAGGAAAAGAAGAAGAATAGAGGATTTTAATGACTGGCTAAGAAAATAGTGCAGGGAGGAGATCCTTATCTGTATTGGGGACTGGGAGGAGACCTGGTCAAACAAAGCACTCTTTTCACCAGACAGGCTACACCTCAGTAGGGAGGGTTTGAGGGTACTCAGGAACAAACTGGGGGAATACATAACCACTACACTTAATTTAAACTACTGGGGGGGCAGCGGGTGTGCAGCCCCACAGATTCCGAGAGGAGGAGGTCAGTGAACCTCCCCCCCCCCCCACAGTGATGGAAGAGGTCTGGAGTGTGGAGATGGAAGAGATGAGAACACAGTTAGCAAAGGGTGGATGGGGTGAGGAACACATAACAAGGGTACGTGGAGGGTTGCACACAGAGGGAATAAATGTGAATAAAAGAATAGAGGGAAGAGAAGGAAGGTCAGATTCTAGGTGGAGGGTGGTGTCTCTGAATGCGTCTTGGAAACAAGATGGACGACCTGTAGGCACTATTAGCAGACAGGAGGGTGGCTATAGCTGCAGTAACCGAGACTTGGGCAACATCACACCATGGCTGGGACCTTGCGATCCCTGGATATAAACTATACAGGAAGGACAGAGTAGTCAGGAAGGAGAGAGGGGTGGCAGTTTACATCAGGAAGGGAATAACTTGCACGAGGGAGGAGTTGGAGGAAGGGGAGGTGGAGACATTATGGGATCAGTTAAGGTCCAATAGAGGGAGAAAGGTGAGGCTTGGGGTGGTTTACAGACCACCCAGTCAAGATGAGGAGAGGGACAGGGAACTGAGCTCACAAATGTTGGAAGCTGTGGGGAAAGGAGAGGTATTTGTGAGGGACTTCAACCTGCCCAAGGTGGACTGGAGCATACTCTCCACAACATGCGCTAGAAGTCAGATGATCCTGGAAGGATTGCAGAGTGGGTTCCTAACTCAGGGCATCACTGAATCAATGAGAGCTGAGGCAATTCTTGATCTAGTGCTCACAAATGGGGAGCATGTACAGGAAATAATGGTCGGGGAGTCACTGGGTGGAAGTGACCATTGTACAGTGTGGTTCCAGTTGGATATGGACAGGGAAAGCATTCCGACTACGATCCAAATCTTGGATTTCAGGTGGGCAGACTTCAGGAAAATGGGCAAAGTGCTAAGGATCCATCTGGTGGGCATCAGAGCAGATACGGGAGTGGACCAAAGGTGGTCCATCATTAAGGAAGGAATACTGGTTGCCACAGATGAGTGTGTTAGGCTCAGGGAGAAGAACACAAGGGCTAAAGCGTCCAGCTGGTTCAGTTCTGGGGTTGTCCAGGCAGTAAGGGGAAAGTGGTTGGCCTATAGAAAATTCAGGAAGACCAAGAGAGAGGTGGATAGGGAAAATTACCTAAGGTTGGCTAGTGAGGCAAGTAAGGAAGTCCGGTGAGCAAAGGCACAGAAGGAGCTGTAGATAGCCAAAGGAATTAAGATGGGGGAGAAGGCTTTCTTTTACTATATAAGTGAGAAAAGGGACAAGAAGGAAGGGATCGTTAGACTTAAGAAAGGGGTGGAATGGGTGGAGGATAATGGATGAAAAGCAAAGATACGAAATGAATACTTCTGTCCTGTCTTCACCAGGGAGAAGGACAGAATGGTGCCTTCAGGAGGGAAAAGAGGAGCGGGGGGAGGGGAACACAGATGTAGTGACAGAGGAGGATAGAGTGAGGGAGGGGCTTCTGACATTGAAGGTAGACAAATCCCCAGGCCCAGACAGAGAACATCCAAGGGTACTAAAGGAGCTGGCTGAGGAGCTGGCAGGGCCAGTGGCAGACCTATTTAATAGTTCACTAGAGTCAGGTGTGGTACCGCAGGACTGGAGAACAGCACATGTAGTGCCCCTCCACAAAAGCGGTCCCAAGGATGACCCAGGGAATTACAGACCAGTCAGTCTAACCTCCATTGTGGGCAAGCTCATGGAAACCATACTAAAGGAAAAGGTGATGGAATATCTAAAGGAGCATGGTCTCCAGGATGCAAGGCTGCATGGGTTCATGGGGTAGACTGTGTCAAACAAATCTGATTGACTTCTTTGACTGTGTCACTAAGACAGTAGACAGAGGCCAAGTGGTAGACATCCTCTATCTTGATTTCAGCAAGGCCTTTGACTCTGTGTCCCATAAAAGGCTAATCAGCAAGTTCGTGAATCTCAGGGTTGAGGAAAAGATGGCGAGATGGGTGGAAAACTGGCTGAAGGACAGAACCCAGAGGGTGGTTGTGGGGGGAGAGTTATCTGGCACCAGAGAGGTAACCAGTGGGGTCCCACAGGGCTCGGTGCTGGGGCTGGTGTTGTTCAATGTCTTCATCAGCGACATTGGGGATGGCATTAAGAGCAAAATGTGCCTATTCATAGATGATACCAAGCTCTGCAGGAGAGTGAACGCAGCTGATGGGACACAGGAAGATCTGGAAAAGCTGGGGAGGTGGTCCAGGATCTGGCAGCTTGGCTTCAATGCCAAGAAATGCAAAGTTATGCATATTGGAGCCAAGAATCCCAGGACAGAATATTACCTGGGTGGAGTCCGAGTATCTGCATTAGAGAACAAGAAGGACCTGGGAGTGACCTGAAGCACTCTATGCAGTGCAAGAAAGCAGCAGCAAAGGCAAACAAGATGCTGGGATACACCTAGAACACTACTGCAAAGTATTGCACTCACTAAACTGGCCTTCTCTCGAGGGCAGATTAATGTACCCTTCCCTATGTCTGGCCTTCAAGCTTCAGCAAACTAATGCCCCCCCCTCCCAAGTCTGAGTGGTACTTTAGCACTTAAACAGACTGGAAGAACTTTAAGGTTCTTCGATCAGCAGCTCCTCCATGTCCCCAGAGTCCAGACATCTCAAGGGTTCCAGTCATTCGCAGCTTACAAACCGTCCCTCTGGAATGGCCTTCCTAATAATCTCCAAGCGTGCAGCTCCCTTGGAGGTTTTAAAAAAGGCCTCAAGACCCACCTGTTGGGGCTAACCTTCTATGCATGTTACCGTTATGCATCAGAACACTCCAAAGGGCTACCTCAGTAGCTATTGATGGCCTCGTGGCATGCCATTACTTCCATGATGGGACCCTTACCATTTGTTGATAAGCTATGTGTAATTATTTTTTGTGAAACTGCTTTACTCTTCATGATAATCATCAATTGTACCTAACCTGCCTGTGTATCATCTATTATGTCCTTATTGTAATGTCTGTATTATTCCATTTGCTTTGAGTTGTTCTTGCTGTTTATTCTCCTGTTATTTGTAATTAATCCCAGGTCACCCCTGAAAAAGGGACTGTAATGGTCTCAGTGGGCCTACCCGGTTACCCAAAAATTAAATAAATAAATAAATAATATCTAGGGGGATCAGTAGTAGGAGAGAGGAGGTTATATTGCCCTTGTACAGGTCACTGGTAAGGCCGCAACTTTAGTAGGGAGTTCAGTACTGGTGCCCACACCTCAAAAAAGACATTAACCTGCTGCAGAAGGTCCCCAGGAGGGCTACAAAGATGATAGCAGGTCAGCAGGGTAAGGCATACGAGGAGAGGTTGAGGGCACTGAACATGTACTCCCTGGAAGACAGGAGAGAGAGGGGACATGATTGGGACCTTCATGTACTTGAAAGGGATAAATAAGGTTGATAAGGAGAGTCTCTTTAAGCTGAGTGGCAACCATAACATGAGGGGGCACTTAAGCTGGAGGGTGGGAGGTTTAGGAAGGAGGTCAGGAAGCACTTCTTTACAGAGAGGGTGGTGGACACTTGGAATGCACTGCCAGAAGAGGTCATCTCATTGAATACAGTGGGCAGTTTTAAGAGAGGCTGGGATAAACATATAGTAGGGGGAAGGTAAAGTTCATGGGTAAGGAGGATGAGAGGAGTGGGGAGGGAGGGCAGGGACATTAGCTCAAGCTGTGGACCCTGCAATATGAGCAGACTTAGTAGGCCAAATGGCCTTCTTCTGCTGGCTTCTTTGTATGTCTGTATGTAAGAATGCAGTGGGGTATCTGAGCCTTTCTGCTTGAAGCCTTTTAGCCTTTAGCTTTAGCTTCTAGCCTTTTTGCATTTAGGGACCCTACCTGCTGAGCAGAGACATTTTCTTCCAAGAACTCTTCTGCACTAACAAGAGCCAGATTTCAGCTGCTACTTCTAAAGGACACTTTGCATTTCAAAATTCCACAACTAAGGACACTGAGGTAGAACTTCAAAAACTAGGATTCTCAAAGTAAAATTTTTTTGTATACTTTCCGTTTTATTTTCAATATCCTGTAACCATCTAAAATTATTTGTCTTCATGTTATTTACTGTTTTTATTAATTTAATTAGTATAGCTTTTGGCTTATTTTAAAATAATTCTACCTATGTCATTTGTGTGTGTGCTGCCTTGGGAAAAGTCGTTCAAACTATACCACGCCTGTGTGACTATTTTAAGGCCAAACACTACCAAAGTGAAGTATCACTAGGGACCTTGTGACAAAAGGAGGGGAGGAAATACGAAGGGTCTCAGGAGGAACTTGTGGGGGTTTGAACCGAGTTCTGCATTTCTGGGGCAAGACACATAATAGGGTGTATAGGGCCCCCTGAAGCTTATGCACGCCTGTTGCTTTCTGGTTCGTGGTGCAGTGGCTGAGATGGTTCTACCCCAGGAACACAGATTCAAGACTGTATTTTTATCTCCTCACATGAAGAGAGGGTGTCCTGGGATTCTCTGGCATATGTTCAGTTGTGAAACAGCGAGCGTGCTAGAAGGATGGAGAAAGGGTATCTCTGACCCCCTCCCCATCACTGGAGGGATTTGCTGTGATGCAGAGAGAAATCCTACCCCACGAGAGTGGGCTGGTGACAAGAGATCTAAGCCATATGTCATTATGGAACAGCTTCTTCATCTGCCAGTACACCACCTATGGCTGCAGAGTGGAAGCACTGCTAATAAGACACTTCACCGAAATAATCTATTTTTCATTGGCAAGCTGTTACCTGATCCTGTGAGACAAACACCTTCTTAATCATCTAGAAGGCCAGTCAACAGGAATGAGACGTGGAAAAGAAGGACCCATGCTGCTCAGCCTGAACCACCAGTTGCTAGTCATGTGACACTGCCTAACATGGTGTACACCAGCTCTGATGAGGAAGATCAGTTTGTATGTCCTTACTTTCCTGTATTCAGGCCAGCCATGCACCCTTTGGACTTGCACCGACCTGCACACGGAGAAAGTAGTATCACCAACACTGAAACTTTAAATGCAACAGCAGCACCCCATTCACCACCTGACTTTAGGCCCAAAGTCATTGACATGGTTACTGTTGTGGAGGAGGATGAAGGACACTTGGATGTAGTATCCACTGCACACCTTCAGAGCACCGACTTTAGTGCGTACCATCATTAGGGCGCCACAAAACCGCAATTTGCCACCCCTCCCCGAGGTCTGCCCTCCCTGGAGTTAGAATTCTTAGTAAGGAGGGGTGGGGGCACAGCTCCCCACAAGGGGGGTGCAGGGAGTACAGCCCCCTGCATAAAAAGTGATCAGCAAAATTGCCAATTGGCGCCCTAATGATAGGCGCACTACTGCTGGCGCATTCCGAGAGTAGAACCTGTGGCATCACCAGAGACTATAGAGATACCTAGACCTTCTGAACCCATTCCTGCATTGGATGCAGAACCCTCCAATGATGTTGTGCAAGTCATTGCAGAAGAGCTATGTATACCTCGCTGATCTGGAAGAGAATGCAAGCCACCAGTGAAGCTCACTTTTGATGCCCCTTGTGTCTCCACCAACCTTCCTATAAATGTGGTGCATAAAAGAATAAACCTGCTGCCCAGTCCTTTGTTGCTTTTCCCTTGTGCTGTCCACATGTCATCTTTGGGAACTGTAGACATACCAGCTGGAGAAGACAGTAAAATTCAAATGCATGCCCTGTGTTTATGTTTGCCATTTTTAAGTCAGGATGCAGATGTATTAAACAGACTGTTCTGTTGTGTTTAGCATGTTTGTGTTTTTCAGGCCTTGACAAGGATGCCAAAGATTTCAGTGAGGGGAGGATGCACCCCCCCTTCTAAAACGGGGCTCACCTTTGGCTGTTTCCAGAACACTGCTGCCACCTTCCTATGCATCGTTCCTTTACCCTGGTCCTAGTCCAGACTGCAGCCGCAGAATCCGGTGATAGACTGGACACTGTCATTTGTTCTGCTGACTTGTTCAGTGCTCTTCTCATTGTGGCTGGCATGCCATCAACCCTCTTCGTTCAACCAGATTCTGCACTGCACTGCATTCAAGGTTGGGGAGCCCACAGCAAGGAGCTTGCTAAATATTAAGCAGCTCTCAAAGCTACATAAAATGCAAAACTGCTTCCACCCTGGGAGCACAAACTTTGGGGACACTCAACAGTGCTCCCCACCACCAGTTCACCCCCTAAGTCCCAACAGAAGGCAGCGAGAGGTATTGATCCTGATGGCCAGAAGCCACACCAAGGGACATAAATACTGTATGCGAAAAGGTAAAGTGAAAGATTACAAAAGCAGCCATGTTTGCAGTTCCTCTAGCCACAGGACTACTGTAAAGGTCAGGGGATGCACAACCTGGCTGGGAATGTTGGATGTTCCTATGTTTAGCTTCGCAGAACCAGCAGCAAACTAGCTCAGGTTTCAGCACATACTGTCCCTGTGAAACTGACATCAATTTGGAGGCTAGCTAAGCTTTACAAAACAGCTAAATTGCAAGCTGGCTGACAGCCACTGAGAGCCAAGGGTTTAGCATAATGAGTAACGCATGAGATGCTAGCCACTGATATTTGATCCCTGGATTTCTGCACAATGGAGAAACGTGCAACAGAGCACATTTGTCTAGGAGACACAATGAGTAAGACCTATAAAGTCAGCAATCAGCCACAAAGTTGGAAGAAATGTTTGCACTCATATTGCTAATCCCCCCTTTTCCCTTTAAGGGCCTGAATTCTGACCCTAATAAAGCCCTTGTTATTCTGTTTGCAAATACTTTCTGAGTGCATATTATTTTAGAGTGTTAAATTGCATGCTCTGTGGGGACTGTTATTGAACTGAGCTGTTTCAATGGGTGGAGGGTTAACCCCATGGGGAGGTGGAGAGGTATTGTAGACCAGGGGGTAGTACTATATTTAGACTTGGTCCACGTAAGCCTTTCTCTGGGTGAACACACTGTGCTATTTATTTCTAACTTTGGATTTGAACCCCTCAATCAGAAGATTAACTGACCTGGGCCCCTCAATCTTGTTGAGCACGCAAGGGTAGTAACTGTAACATCCACAGTGACCCAGTTAATGCTGTCAGTAAGGTGCTTTTTAAAGACTGATCTGTTTTTTTTGGGGGGGGGTATTTATACTTTATTCTCCTGCTCATCCCTGGCAGCCTTCCTTTGACTGACACCCCCCAGCCCCATCACCCCAGCTCCCCCAGGACTCACCCTCACTCGTCTCCTCTCTCACAGGTCTGTGGGTGTCTCCGGCCACCAGGTTCAGGGCCTGCGAGGGGTCAGTCACCACCGCAGGGGGTTTTCCACCAGTTTTCTCCCCAGGCCCATGAACTTGAAATGGGCAGAGTGGCTAAGCACTGCTTCCATACTGACGGTCTGATGCCCTGGACGTGGGGTCCCTTCCCAACTTTGGTGGTGTGTATGTGCTGGCATCCAGCTACCACTGAGTGTCAGGCAAGCAGCGCACCATATAATCCCCGAGGAAGAAGAGTTGTCTGTGGATGCTCAATCCTTCCTTTCCCTGCTGGTCCCAGAGCAACCCGAGTCCATTCCCAACCCCGGGTCACTAGTGTGGCTGCGGGGAGGCATGGATGCCTCAACCCTTCATGCTACTGGGCCGGTGACTGATCTGGTTTTTAAGAGGCTGTTCAGTAGGTGTTGCATCCAGATGGTTCCAGAAGAAAGAGGCTGTTGACTAAAGGCTGCAGATTGAACTCTATTACTGGGCCAGAGGAGTCCTGGGAGTACAGTGCTCCTAAACTCTGGGAGAAGGAGAGCTCTGCTACCTTAGCACCTAATGTGGTGGAATTCAGCAGGTACTGAACATCACAAATGATCACTAGATGTCCTTATCCCCCCAATACACACTGCCACCACCACGGCAGCTGTGAGCAAGGACACTCAAGGGAAGCATCAGTTGAAGGGCAAGCATGTACATGGAAAAAAATTATTTCATTACATGCACCATGCAAGCACAGCTCCACATTTTGGCCCCAGGCATGCCGACTTACTACTCCCAGTAGCAGGGCAAACAAGACTCAGCCAGAGACCTCATCCACCCTGAGGCTCACCGTGGGAGGGTTTTCTTTGTCGGGAGCCCTGACTGCCGGTAGTCTGGTTAGAGCTGTCAGGGTGGCTGCCTGTGTGGCTGATGGGCAGGCTGGGGTTGGATAAAGGTACGGAGATGAGCTGACTGACAGGAGAAAATAATTAAATAAAAACAAGAGTAAATGAAAGTCACCTGTTGGCCCACCAGGTTTGAGGGCAGACTTCACAGCTGGGCAGGCGGCCAAGGGGACTGGGAAAGTGTTGCCACATGACAGCATCCCCAGGGTAGACACAGAGCCCCGCCACCACAGTGATCCCTGCAATGAGTCAAGAAGCTTCATTTTCAGCAGGAAATAGTTGTGTGCATGAAGAGCCCTTCCCCTTTAGAAGCCTTTTTTTCCTTTTCTGATAAGATGAAATAAAGGAGAAGATAAGAGTTTTGTTTAATACTGGTTTAATACTTGAAAAATTAATATTAATTACTTATAAAGCAATTGAAACTTGAATGTGAATACTTGAAGACTGACTGTTTAATTCCTTTTTCTTCTTGGAGGCCCAAAATGATTATCTTCATAATTAGAACGTTTAAAATAAATTGAGGCTTGTATCATGTAGCCTCCATCTAATTAAATATGATAAGAATTTCCATATCATATATTTTATTCGATTGTTCTTTTTCCCTCTTGGATCCACTCAACTAAGCTTTGAAGACTTGATCTGTACTTCATTAAAATTTTTAAGTTACTTGATGGAAGTATCTGTACATATTTATAGGGATAATAAACTCCTCTTTTCTTATAATCACTTTATTTAATGTTTATGAATTTCAAAATGTAAAACTAAAAAGGTTAAACACAAAAGAAAGTACCTTTCAGTAAGCATGTCATAATGCTCTGGGGTGGTGGCAGGATCTGGGGAAAAAATGGACCACTTGCAATGCTAGCAAGGGGTCAGACACTAGTCTCAGTCATCGTGGGCCAGACTGGGGGAGAGATCAAACATCCCAGAGGACGCTGTCTCCCTCCGGGGAGGAAAGGTAGTCATATCTGCTACAACACTTTCACCTGGGTGATGATGGGTGGCAATGCAACAGAGGTACAGTGGGAGGGGGAATGCCAGCTATGCTCTGAAATGGCATACATTGCATGGGGGGAAGGCTGGGGCGCCTAGCCTGCCGATGTCCCAAGGAGTGGGGAAAGAACAACAAAAATGCTTAATTCCCCTGGCTTGAGTGGGATGACTTCAGGCCTGCATCCTCTCATTCATAATAACCGCATGAGGCATTCCATTGTTTTTTGGACCCAGGTCCAGTATTGACTACATTGCTGAATAGACAATTCCATCCATCCAGCACCTGCTGTGTGAAGAAATACTTCCTAATGCTCTTTTTAAATGTCTCCCTTTCCAGTTTGAGATTACGCTCCCTGGCGGATGAACTGCTCCTTAACTTGAACAACTTTGTAGAGTTCACTGTATTGCACCCCTGTGCGTATTTGAATATTTCTACACTATCTTATCCCTCTGCTCCCTTCTGTCCTTCAAAGAGTTCATATTGAGACTGTCCAACTTCTCCTCATAGGTCCTGCCCTCCTACATCTAGATCATTTTGATCGCCCTTCACTGGATAGTTTCCAACAAATTCCTATCCTTCTTCAGATGTTGTCTCCAGAACTGCACAGACTATTCCAGGTGTGGTCGAACTAGTGTCCTCTAAAGTGCCAGTATTACCACCCGTCTGTGACTGGTGAAGCCCCTCCTTATGCATCCTATAATCCTGTTTGTCATATGCTTTTCTGCATTACGAAGAGGTTTTTAGACCACTGATAGTTATCACCCTCTCCCTTCCCATCCCTCTCCTTCTTTGAGTGGTCCATCTCTAACCCACTGATGCTATTATCTTTATTCAGATTTCTGCTACCAGTGTTTATTGTTTTAAATTGTTTGCCATTGAATTTCAGTATACAAATACTCAACCATTTACCCAGCCTCTCTGCTTCTCTCTTCATGCTGCTATTTCTCTCCTCACTGCTTACTCTACCACAGATTTTTTGTGTCATCCGTAAACAGACTCCTTTTTCTCCTGCCACCCCACCCCTATATTGCTAACATACTGAACCAATATTTGAGTCCTGCTGGTCAACAAGTTCCAACCCATCTAGTTAACCCCATCCTACTCCTAGTTCCCCAGCCTTTAGCATCAATATCTACTGTGGCACCGAATCAGTGGCCTCACTGAAATTCAGGTGCAGGAGGCCATATACCTTACCTCTATCAACCATCTGTGCCACCGAACTGAAAACATTAGTCAAGTCATGTGATATGACATGCCTCTCTTGAATTATGTTGGTGCCTATCCCCAGTAAGTAAAACTCCCAGTAGGTTCAACTCCCAGCAGGTCACATTATTTCTTTCTCACTGCAGTTTGTGATTTAAATTGCTAAGCAGTGGCTAATACTGCACCAAAAAACAAAAAAAACACATCTAATTGTTACCTTGATTATTCCCAGTTGCAGGATATGCAATACCGGAGAAAGGAAGTGTGTCCAGTAACCCCAGGTCTAACCATGTGAGCCTGTAGCTCAATGGTTACAGCACTGAGACAGTATTTCAGAGGCCTGGGTTCAATTTCCAGTAGGTCACATTATTTCTATCTCACTACAGATTGTTGGTTCCTGTCCAAAAGTTCATTTTCTTCCAGGAATTCAACTATTCGTTCCTTTATAATTGCCTCCAGCACCTTGCCAACTATAGATGTTAGCCTCACTGGCCTCCAAGAGTCTCCCAATCTCCAACTATAATGCAGTGGGACCACGTTCCACACTCTTCGGTCCTTCTGCACCGTGCCCTTTGCTAGTAATTTGTTGTACCAGCTGGCTAGGTAGAGCTATGAGGAGAGATAGGACACATTCAGATTATTCAGCCTAGAGAAGAGAAGGCTGAGAAGGGACATGATAAGGGTGTTCTAGGTACTAAAGAAAAAGGACAGGGTGGGAAGTGTGAGCTAGTGAGCGCAAGCATGACCAGAGGACATGCACTCAGACTGAGGCGGGCAGGATAAGAGGAAACATACCATTACCGCATTCACAAACCAAGAACTCCATGGAATGCAAATTCATTTTCAGGGCACTTACACGCAATAGATCACAGTCACAAGTAACTGGACTGAACTCCCTACCTTGTGGTTATTGGCTTATTTTTATTAGTTACATTCCTTGTTGCAGCTCAATATATTCAACTGGGATCCTCGGGTTGCACAATATTTAGTTTGGGTGTATCGCCTTGAAATTCATGAGTGCAGGGGTCTCTGTTGCATGCATGCAAATGCACACATGACCACACACTGATGCTTCAACTAAACCCACCTTCTTCAGAGCAGGTTAAGCACCATACTGGCTGTCTCCTTTTGAGGGACTGAGCCCTGGCGACTATCTTTTGTATCATAAAGATGTACAGTACTTCATGAAGAATGCGGTTAATATGTGGAATAATCAGCCCAAGAAAGTTGTGAAAGCTAATACTGCTCAGGCTTTCAAAGCAGGACTAGACAAATTCCCAAAAGATAATGGCATTGTGGGTTACACAGCACGAGTAGGGGCATTCTGGCAGTTAAGACTGCATTTGTTTCAGTACTCAAAATGGGATAGACACTGCCATGTGTGGCAGGAGATGTAGACATAATGGACCCAAAGTCCCTTCCATCACTACAATACTGTATAATCTACTTATGGGCAGAAAACATATTACATTTGTTTATTGACTGTTTTTTGTTGGCAGGGTTAGCCTACTGGGACAAGATGCCCCTTTTTTCCGGTGTGACCCGGAGTTAGTTACAAGTAGAATATACATGAAAGATACATCATGAAGAAAATAGCAGGATCAACAATTGCAAAATTCATTAATAACATAATAGGACACTACAGTGAGCAGCCTCTTAGGATCAGCAGTTATTCAATCATACACAACAAAAAGAAGTTACACAGTTTATGTGGTACACTGCAGCAAAAGTATTAGTTACAAAACAAAGCAAGGAACAGGTATAATAACAATATTTTCAGGGTCTAAGATCAGGGAGCAGGACAAAAGATAGTTTCCAGTGATCGTGATAAACCTACATAGTGAAGCAATTACATTTTGTTTATGCTGTGAAGAAGACATCCTTGCATCGAAACATCAGCATCACGTGCCTTAGCATGTTGGTAGTAAGGGAAGGAGGGCTACTTGTGGATTCCAGGCCTCATAATTGAGCCACAAATCAAGTTCATTTTCTAAAAGCTGTGCAGCGTAATGGTAGCTTTTTGTTTGTGGTATGGCGTAGGATGTATGCAGAAACTGAGCTGCCATATGACCACAGCAATTCTTCGGTAGACACAGGTGAACACTTTTTGGACAGTATATAGTGTGGGTTAGGTAAGGGATTCTTCTGTGCAATGACTGTTGTGACTTTATGTCCTTTTAACAATATGGTGTATCGAAATAAAAAATATAAAATTAGAAATCCTTCTTGAGTGCAGACTCACTTTCCTTCTGGAGAGGGAAAAGGATATTCAGTTGAATGGCGTTGGTCCCTTTGAACAGTTTGTACACTCTCAGGACCCAAATAGTGCTGACGTGCTTAGTGTGCTCTTTGCTACTGACAATCCACACATACTGCCACATCTGTTACTTCATGGAGTTCCTTAGGTGGTCTCAGCACATCCAACTGTTTGGCGCATATTCCTTCCAGTCATCAGAAGTGCTGGTGACTACTGTCTAGTTGCATGGGGGGTTGCTCTATAGTGCTGCAATGTATTCCACAGTGCCTCTTAAAACTGAAAGCCCATGCTCAAATACACCCACAAACCTTGCTTTAAGGTCCTGAGGAACCTTGTTTTAATGCTCCTGTGTACTTAAAGCTACCAACAGTCCCGATTTTCCCAGGACAGTACCTGTTTTTGGCAGCATGTCCCAGTGTCGCCCCAAGTTTCGAAAAATGTCACTTTTGTCCTGGTTTTTGCTTACTTGTCCCAGTTTTGTCCCTTTTTGTTTTGCTGACTGGTAATCCATGAGTGACAGTTATTTCAGCACCACTGTGGCACTACTCGGGCTGGACAGTAGTTTGCAACTTCAACCCCTGCACCTGTTTTGCACCTCAAGCATATCAGTGGGAGCACAGTAAAGCATGTTCCTTCCTGTTAGATTAGACTAGGTAGTAGTGCAAATAAGCGCATGTGGACATCTGCCTGACAGCAGCTGAGAGGGACTCTGGACAGAGAAGAGATCGGCAGCAGTGAACTAGGGTACCCAAACTGATCAGCTGTAGGGAAGTGTGTGAAAGCAATCTGTTGTGGTGGTGGGAGTCACTGAAGTGAAGTTTTCTCAGCAAATAAGGTGAGTGTAAGCAGGTTGGATGGGACTGTCAGGAGGAGCAATACATGCAGCTCGAATGTCTGATCATAATTTAATGCACGTTCGCTTCTAATGAACTTTCTGTACGTCATGATTTGGAACTTGCAGCAGCAGAATGATGTATTGTTTTAATCTGGATCTTTGCTACTGGTGTTACTGTGGGTTGGCACGGCCAGAGCAAGCAGAAAGACTTAATTGATTGTGTGCAGCATTGTCTGCGGTGGTGCCCATGGGAGAGACACGGTATGGGGGGAGTTGGTCATGGTTAGGATGGACCGTCCCAGTTTTTGGCCTCAGAAAGTTGGTAGCTTTATGTGTACTTTCAGGTTGTAGAAGAATGTTAAAACATGGCAAATTCTGTTTCATAGAAACAGCTGAAAGACTTCTAGCTTAAGGAGGGGGCAGGGTCAGATTAACAAGTAATGGGGCCCCTGGGCTATGTGAAATAGTGGGCTCCCTGTGACTTCATTAATAGGAGTGGGGTTCAGGGGTCGCCTAGGCCTCCAAAAGCTGAATGGTTTTTAATGCCTAAAAGTGCATTTGGAAGTATTTCCAGGCACTCTGACTGCCCTGTCTTGTAGTGTGGAAAGTAAGGTTAGAATGTCTGAAATTGCATGACTGCAGTACATTTACACCGAGTGTCCATGGATGGACCATAATCGACGGCATTGATTATGGTCCATCCATGGACACTCAGTGTAAATATACTGTAATCATGCAATATTTGTAGGCAAGTTACAGAGTACAGCTTAGGAGCATGCACACAGAAGACCTTTTTAAACCTGAAAGGGGGAAACTTTAGCCAGAAAAGGCACACTAAGTCTAGCTGGGATGAGAAATTCAGTATCAAGCTTGGTGTGAAGCAATGACTATAATAGGCAAGGCAGTAGCGTCAAATTACTGGACTGGATAGAAGCACTACTGGGACTCAGGAGTAGTAATAAAGTGACTGTAAAAGATCAGGTTTGTCAATCTGTCATCTGGTTCTGTTGAGTTATATTGCATGACCAAGACCATGAGCATGTCATCTTTGCTTGAAGTAATGAATGAAACACACACACAACAGAAGCCAACCTCCTTTGTCAAACTATTTTAATAAAGAATATTTTCAACATTGGTGCACATACAAATTGCCATACGTCGCTACCACAAAACTGTTATGTCAGTCTTTTACAAACTTGACCAGCCAACGGTGCTGGTGTCACCATCAGAGCTTATATTGCCACCCAAATGACAAAATCTGAAAGAGATCAAGATCAGAAAGTAAAACCAACATTACTCAAACGTTCCTTGCATTCGTGTAAAAATATCTAGATAAGATAGGCAACAATCATCAAATATGGAAAAATTACACACGGTGAAAATTTTACCTTTTAAAAGGTCGGTTTCTTCCAGGCTTCAAAGGAGGAAAAATCATAGATGAGGTCATCAAACTCCATTTCTCATAACAGCTCTGATTCGACTGCCATGAGAGACAAGGCATTCAGACGATGCCGATGCTTTGTTGATCTCAGCTCATTTTTTATCCTTGCCATCATAGAAAACATGCGCTGTCCTTTGCAGTTTGTCACTGGCAGTGTCAGGAAAATTCTAAGGGCAATCTCCACATTACGGAACGTTGACTGAAGGCCATTGTACCTTAAATCTTGTAGCAATTTGGCTGGAGACTTATCTGGCTCATCTTGTACAAGGAATTTAAACTGTAGGAGCTCATCAGGAAATGTCTGATTATCCAAGTCCTGGGACTGCAGCAAGGTCAGCAGCAAGCTTGCGAATGTCGATGACGTCCAGTGAGCTTAGTTGAAACAGAACTCCAGAGTGGTCACACAGCATCTTATAGGCATTCAATCAATGATGAAGACAAACCGACAATGTGTCAATTACGACACAGTATGTCTCAATACAACATTTTTGGCTTCCTTCAAGTAAGGTGTCAGGCTCTCCGGATTCGTCTGCAAATTGTTTTCTCTTTCGAATATGGCAGAGACCACTTTGATATGTTTGTGAAACAGCCTTGCATGTCTTCTTAGCAGCATTTTCAAAATTCTCAAATAGATCTTACAGGGCAGCCACAAATGATACCATTGAACGCAGTAAGTGAACTGCCGTATTGAGATCGATGTCCATTTTCTGTAGCTGCATGCTGGTCATTTTAAACCACTGAAGCACAGTGTCCCAAAACTGAGCCATGAAGGCTGTTTCCAACTGTTCCATTTTGCTCTGAAGGGAAGCCGCTTCTCATCAGGTCTCAGCTGACTGGTTCATATCTTTTGATATGTTTTGTAGGGTTTGCTAAATTCTTTCATAGTTCTGACACAAAGCTTTGGTAGAATCAGCACAGCTACTCCATCTCATGTCAGAGAGACTTCTTTTGAGTGTCAACAATTTCTGGCTTTCATCAGAGCTGCCATCAATTTGCTTCCAACGATATGGTGATGTTGCGCAGAAAGCATATAGCGACTGCAGAAACCCAAAGAAATTAATTATATGGGTGCAGCTATTAACACTGTTGACTCCCACTAGGATCAATGAATGCGCAATACATGAAACATAGTACATAGGTGGGTTTACTCACATTAGGTGTGCCTGCAGTCCATTGTATCATCCCAGTATAGGTGCCTATGCACAAACAGGTGGGAATTACATGCCAGAGACGCATATCCTGCCAGCGGAGCTCCATACCTGTGGACAGGTGCACACCGGCGGCATTCCCGACCGTCAGTCACCTGTCCATGGCCCTGTCCCCCCCCGGGTGTGCAGGTTTGCATGGGCAGACTGCGGTAGAGTTCTGGTCCCAGGCAGACGGCCAATTGAATGGCCTGCCTGAGACCCCGAGTGGATTCCCCCCGCAGGATGGCACATTACCAGGATCTTGAATCAGGTGCAGGGCACAGAGCCACAGATGCACCCACTGACCACACGGGTGGCCGCAGGTGGTAGTACAGTCCCCCCACACACCTGCCCTAGAGTCCCCTACTGACAGGAGCACTGCCGCTTCCTAACCCAGCATGGGGCAGCACCCACCCCAGACCCCCAATGCCTGCCTGCTGCCTACGAACGTAGTGGAACCCCATCCCCAGCAGTGAACCCCCCACACACAGTGGGGCACCGGCCCCAGAATGACAAAGCTGTCAACCACACATCCTCAAGACTCCCCCCTGCCACACAGACCACACCACCCATGGAGCTGGCAGGAGGTGCCATGGCCATAGGCTGCCAGTGGCAATGCCCAACAAATGCTTCCCCCACCGCCTGCACCAGGGATGGGGCATACACTTGCAGGGGGGTATCCGGGCTGCAGGGATGGGGAGGCTCCATCTGTTGGGGTGCAGGTGCTCAGGTCCGCTTGCCATGCCGGGGGACCCTGTGGGTGCGTGGGTATTGCCACATATGGCTGTTATGGCAGGGTCCCCCCAAGTGCATCCTTCTCATCACTGCACCCCCTGCATGTCATACTGAGTGTCTTAGTGCATGGCATGTAGTGCGGACACACCTCCTCCTGCCCCAGTGCATTGCTGTCTACGCAGCCGGGGGATCAGGTGCCTTTGAGCAGCGTACCCCATTTGATGAATCTGGCACAGGCAGTGCAATGGGTGCAGAGTGGCTACATGCCAGAGATATGCCACACATAGCCACTCTGCACAATAGTGCATAGGGCCCTATATTGTTGCCATTATCATATGATTGTCCATGGCAGTTAGAGATGCCCAGATCCAAGTTATTTACCATAGCAAGCACAGTGTCGGCCAGACTTGCACCTGTATGGTACTCCAGTGGCTCAAATCCAATCAATCATTCCACAATGTGTCCATCTGAATTGACAAATCGGAACGCGAAAGTCAACTTATCCATATGCGACAGATCTGGTATTGAATTGACAATCACTGAAAAATACTTGGCTTGTTTCAGTTCTCTGGCTATTGAGTTTTTAACTTTCTGTCCCATCAAATCAATGAATTTGTCACAAATAGTTGATGACAGACAGGAGGTATTACTTGTGTCCAAACTTAGCCATATGATCAGCCAAAAATGGATCAAACTGAAGGATCAACTCCAAAATCCCCAAATAGTTTCCATTATGTGGTGACCCTAACAGCTCACATTCACCACAGAATGCAAATTCACACTCACTTGAAAACTTGATAACTGCCACAACACGTTTAAGAATATCTCTCCAGTATTGGCATTCTGATTGAAACTGCCAAGCTAGAGCTGCATCTACTGTACCTGTCGCCTTTACATGCCCTATCCATGCTAGCATACAGTTTCAGTTTTACAGGCTTTTTTCATGTTCAGAAATGTTTTATTTATTTTTATTTCTAACATCTTGGAATAGCACCTTTGAGAATTCAAGAATGCATGGGACAGACATAAGGCAATTCTTGTGGGGGGTAGGAAGAAATAGGCTGTTGGTTAACTAGGAGCTGCAGCCTATCCTGTAGGTAGGGAAATGGGCAGACTAGATGGGCCAAACGGTCCTTATCTGCCGTTAAAGTCTATGTTTCTATGTTACATAGGTTCCACATCAGAGGAATTTTTGTGCAGGAGAGCAAACAATTCAAGTAGTAGGCTAGTACGTACAATCTACTGATACATAAAAACAATTCAGGTAGGAGGCTAATACAGACAGACTACTAAATACATACAACAAAATCCTTATGGTGCATGAACTGTACAGGAACACAAGCGTATCAGGAATGAGGTTAACTGAAGGCACTATGGGCCTAGAAAGCTATCAACTTATGGCATTGCACAATGTATGCCACTGGTTTGCATAAAATAAAAATAAATTATTAGGAGATACAGGAGCAGGACAGAGACATTGCAGGAGAGAGGGGAAAGGTGGATCCTGAGGGTAGGGTCCATGGTCAGATAGCATTATAGCGTTGCAGCCCAGAAGGCCAAGTTGAGGGTGAGTTACTGAAGCAAAGGCAACTCGAGGAATTAAAGGAACGTGAGGAAGACCCATAGAGCACAGGTAGGAGGTGGAGATTGGCAAGCCAGGTAACAGAAGAGTGGAGCCAGGGGAGAATGGGTGTTTCCAGCCGCTGAACCCTTCAGTAAAGGCATGTGATCTTGTTAATAACAGTTTGCAGGCAAAAGCAGTAAACATTTCCAGCAGATGGCGAGTAAATAATCAATTCCCACATAACCACTTTGCCGTTGTGCACCCAGCATGAAAACAAATCTCTAGATAGCATCCGAGTCTTCGCAGCAATCACCCGAGCAGAAGCAGAGAAATTTGGTACATTTTTATTCTGACAAGCAGCTAAACCCTTAGCAATCCCAAAACTCCTGAAACTATCATCAGTGTTACTCCACAATGCAGGATCACTGGTAAATCAATCTGTTTCAATATTTTTCTTGCCTTCACTCGAGCCCGACCCCGAGTCATGATCCTCTTCCTCAGGGTCATCTGTTGCCAGTGCCGCCACCCTGTCTGCATCTTGTACATCTGGACTACTAGTAGGCATGTTAACTTCTACAATGCCTCCTTGCAGCTGCACATTGTCAGATTCAGAAGCACCACTGACTGGGCTGGGTTCATTGCAGATGCTGTCATCATGAAATAATTGTTGCTTCTTAGAGTTCTCCAGCTTCTTGAAGAATTGGTTTATTTTTTGAGATCTTCCCCAGCAAAGCCACCCCCTTCATCTACCTTTCTTTTTTCAGCTTTCTCTTAGCACACGTACTTAGATAACAGTGGTTGAGGAACCATAGAGGAATCTATAGCATTTAATTTACCACAACAATGACCAGTGGAGCTATATAGCAATGTCAGGAGGTGGATGATGGAACTGCTGTTGAGTTCCTGTTGGTTCCTCACCTGCCCAAATTAACAACACCAACCTGACAACGACCAGTAGTAGTAGTAGTCTACAGAACTGTTCTCTGTTGTCACTCAGTTCATTGTCACTGTCACACACTGTAGAAGACTCTGATCATCTACTGAACAGAATAATCACAAGTCAAGCGACACACTTGACACACACGCACACAGATCTCTAGGCTGCCTTGGTGCCTTCTGCTGCCTACTGACTGCTGGCTGTACAGTACAGCAAAAAACCCCACAAATGGTACCACCTCCTTCTGACAAATAGCATAAGCTTCAAGCAAGGTTCAAGGCAGCTTTCCACCCTCTGCCCTGCATGTGACCGGACGTGATGTGACCCTGTCGAGTGTGTCAGCTGACTCAGGCTGCCTCCTCTGCACTGCAGCCTGCTGTGCTGCTGTCCTATGTGTTAACTAAGTCTGTCTAATAAAAAAAACATTAAAAAAATTACCAAATCAGCCAGCCCACCGACGCAGCGATAGAGCTACCACTCACGGCACCAGCGACCCGGGTTTAGGAACGGACTCGAGCGGCTGGAGGGCCGGCTAGGGGGAGGAGGATTGAGTGCCCAGAGGCTGCTCTCCTCCTCTGGGTGGGGTGGGATGTGGGTCCCATTGCAATACCGCCACCTGAGTGACCACGGGTGGAGGTGCAGCAAGACAGCACACAAGGGAGGGAGGGAGGACATCTGCTGGGAGCCAGAGCGTTAGCGCGTCTCGACATGTGTCGCTCCTTGGCCCCCCTTGCGTGCAGATGTCCTGCGGGCTGGGATGAAGAAAAGTAGAAAAACCCTGTGCTGGGCTCCTGTAGATGGGACCCAGTTGTCACGAGATAACCCTTAACCAGGCTCCATAGATGGGGCTGGTGACGCCTTCCGGCGCATACTTGAGGTGTGAGAGGGGACTAAGAGGTCCCTCTCCTCCCCGCCCGGGGCGAGGCAGGATGGGGAAAGGCTAACCAGTACTCAGAGGGAGGTACCTGGGGCGGGACTATGGGAATACACAGCCTAGGGATCCCCGAAGAAAGGAACTTAGCACAGCAAGAGGAGGGCATAAAGAGAAAATATAAAAAAAAAATAAAAATAATTGCCAAATCCACTAGAAATGGAACCAGTAACCCGGCCCTCCCTGCTGCTGCAAGACATGCCAGGATCATCATGATTATGGCTGCTGAAGCCCACTGCTGCCCTGCTGTGATACTCAGGAGTGAGGTCCGAGTCCTACACAATAATAAATCCCCCCACCCAGTGCTCCGGCTCCGAACCATCTCAAGCTCAAGACAAGTTTGATTGAAACAGTATTACTCGCTGCATGCGTGCTGCTGGCTGCTGTCAGTGCTGTGGCTTACACCTTACTCTTGATCTTGACGTTGAAGTCTTTTTCCTTGCTGCACGCTTGACTTGCTTCTCTTTGACTGCTGCCAGCCTTCCCTGTCCCATAGTGCACCACCACCCAATGCCACTCCCAGACTGGCCCGGCTCTAAAGGTCCAACCCCCAAGCTCAACAACAACCCTGACCAATGGGACAGCTGAGATAGAGCTCACACACTCACACAGCTGTGCAATAGAGGCTGTGATTGATGCACTGCTAGCAATATAATCCTTGGCCGGTTGGCAGTCGCACAATGCCAGTAAAACTTTCGGCGGTGATTTCCATGCTGGCTTCTGGCTCTCTAGTGAGACCCACCCCTGTCCGTCTCATTAACACCTCCAGCTTGACCTGCCGACCCTGCCGCGACCCAGCTGAACAACTGACTCAGTCAGTCAATGTTGACCACTGCACAGCACAGCAGCAGCCAATCACTTGGGGCTCATTACTTAAAGGGACCTCGCCTCCTCCCTCCTCTGGTTTCCTGTGTTTCCAGTACTTGCTGCCTGGACTGAGTCGTAGGCCCTAATTTTCCTAGGGTCTCTGGGCCCAGACCCCGTAGGCCTGTGCATTAATCCGGCCCTGGCTGGGGGGGGGGAGTGTCCATATCAATCTTGGCTGGGTTCCCCCTGTGAGGAAGCACTTGGGGGCAAAATTTGCAGAAGTGCCACTGTAGTGATTGATGCCATCATGAACACCTCCAGCCACTTTGAGTGCAGGTTGTAGAATACAAGCAACCTAACTTTTTCAGTGCAAGACTAACTATCACACTGCAAATATCCAACTACATGGTGTACCATGGTCCAAGTGGCCATGGAATAGCCTGGAGTGGTGCTGCCTGAGTCTGGCAACTTTTGCCACGAAGCATATGTGCCTCATAGTCTTTCACCAAGGCCTCTACCTCTCATCCACGAATACCCAGCAAACTGCCTCTGAACACCTCTACTTCAACTGTACAACATCCCCCTATCCTCACCCCCCCCCCACACACAAGCACATTTACTGGCCTTCACAAGCCAGGGCAAGCACCTTAGCCTGCAGACTGGTTTGAACAATGGTCCTCTGATCCTGTGATACAAAATGCTCTCCCCCAATGAGTTTTCAAGTTTTGAGTTTTTAAGTTTCAAGTTTATTTGCAGGAAAAACTTCATTGCGCACGTTCATTTACAAGGCGGTCCTGGAAGGACAACAAAGTACACAATAATACATATACAGATTTTTCAATGAGTGATTCCAAAACAATCAATAAGAATTTTAGCAACAAATTAAAGTAGGAAGACTATAACTGCAGACATTTGACATAGGGAGAGCTGAGCTGGGGAAACAGCAGAAGACTGGGGGAAGCAAAGGGGGATACTCAAGCAATAATTTGGCAGGAGGACATTGACATGGGTGGGCAAACAATAACCACATTATACAACAGTGAAGAATTATAACATACTAAGTGCAGGTAACTAAGTGCAGAAATATGTCAGTTGAGCCAAACTATGACAGCTGAGCTGAGGGAACAACATCATCAGGGGACTGAGTGAGGCAGAAGGAATACACGAGCAATAAGTTGGCATGTCAGCATTGATAAGGGTGTGCTAATAACAGCCAAAACAAAAAGTTCAGGTCTAAAAGTGGGGAAGGCCTGGAGGGACCGAGGAGGGATACTTGCTGCTGGTTGAAGTTGAGGGAGGGAAGTATGAGGGATGGGGGGGCAGGGGTGAGAAGTGCTGCATCAATCAGGAAAACCACGTTGGGTAGACCTACCCATTGTGACATTGGCAGGTTTCCATGCGAAATTTGTTGAACAGCGATTGAAAGGAGTTGACAGACACAAGTTTAGTGAGTTTCAGGGAGGTTTATATTTTATTCCAGTAGGTTGGTATGGTATACTGTAGCTGATTGCAACACGGCCATGTAGAGTATGCGTTCTAGGCATGTAGAACAAGATGCATTAATTTTTATGCAGTGTATAGCAGCTGTGGGATTTGTGAAAGAGGGAAGTGATGTAGGTGGTAAGTTTGTGTAACAGAATTTTCATGGCCCAAGTGCCTGTGTGGAGCAACCTTCTTGTTGCGAGGGAAGACCAACCTACTGTCAAGCAGAGAGTACAATGGTGCATTCTATAAGGCACTTTAGTGATGAAGCATAAGGCATGGTGGTATAGGATGTGGAGCTTGTGGAGGTGAGATGCAGTGCTGTTACTGTAGATGACGTCCGTGTAATCGATGAGTGGACAGAAGCTAGCCTGTACCAGTCTTTTCCTGATTACTTCAAGGAATAAGGATTTGTCCTTGAAGAAAAAAAAACTAATTTTATTTTCAGTTTTTTAGTAAGAGAATCAATATGGGTGGCAAAGGACAGTTTGGAGTCTAGCCAAATGCCTAGGTAACTGAAGTTATCCACGACCTTGAAAGCGTCACTTAACAGGGTAGTAACTGGTGCCGGCGTTGCCCAGTTGTGGAGGGATTAGTGGGCTTGAGGGAGGAGGAAGTACACAGTCTTGGGTTTTTTTGCATTTAGTAGAAGCTTAGAGTTCAGGAGATTATGCTGGAGCTAGTCAACAGGTAAGTTTAATCGTAACTTAAAATAGGGTCAAAGATGTTGTACCCCTGCAGGCCAACCAAGAGCAACATAAGTCCCACACTTTACTAAGCAGCAGACCCTCTTGAGAGACCACACAAATGTTCAAAAGATACCAAAGAACCTTGTGTGGCCAGTGAATGCTCTTCATATGCTTATAACAAGCAGCCAGGCGTTGGTCAGCCAAGTCCACATCTCCCATGAAATTGGTGTAATGTCCAATTATAATGAGTCTGTTAAACCTTAACTCCCATCCTCCACACTCCTCTTTGACCTTACACTTTATGGGACTCATGCTGGTATCACATGGAAGTGAAGACAAAAAACACAGAATTAGTGTCTCACTAGCAGCATGCTGTTATCCCTTCTTTCTGGAGGAACATACAGTCTCCACATAGCATAGAACGTACATCCTTGCTGTTCTTGTCAGTGAAATTATCTGGTGCACCACACCTGTGCTGTACTGAGGCACAACATGCCCAAGATCTCACTTTGAGGAGTCTGAAGACTTCAAAAGATGTATATCAGTTATCTATATATATGTCAAGACAAGACATTTATCTTATTGGAAAAAATTCAAAAGAAGGGTAACCAAGCTAATACATGGGATGGGTTCAATGAACTACAAGGAGAGATTGGTACATACAGGCTTATATAGCCCTGAGGAAAAAAAGGAAGGGTGACCTCCTTCTGATGTTTAATTTCTTACACAACCCAGATTTAATGGTGGACTGTGGATTGGAACTTAATATCAGGACCACCAACCTGAGGTCCCATAACAAACAGCTGGTCATTCAAAAAGTAAACTATAATAAAAAAAAAAAACACTTTTTCACAAAACATGCCGCTCGTTTGTGGAATAAGCTACCGCATGAGCTACTACATAAAAAAACTTTTAACAACTTCAAAAACAGGCTTGATCTATACATGCTGGGAAATCATAATAAACCTTGATCCACCCACTAGGAGTGGGAGACAATATTTTATTTATTTATTTATTTAGTTTTTGTTAACCGGGTAGATACACTAGACAGCATAGCTGCCTATTTTCAGGTACGACCCAGGAGATTACAACAAAGGGTATGTAGACAATAGTAGATACAAGAAAACATCATGGGAACCAGCAGAAGTCAGACATAGTACACTTACACAACATTTTCAACAATGACAGTACATTTGCAGGAATTTATATGTAGTAACAAAACAGAAATATAAGTGCAAATAACTAACAGTCATAAGTCATACAACTAGCGAGTAAGTACTAGAAGAGAGGAAATTGCAAGATTTCCAGGCAGGTTTGAGAATAGTAGAGGTTGGAGCCGGTAGGCAACTAGTAGGAACCAGTACAGGAGTGGGTGGAAAGAGAACAGGAGCAGGGTTCAGAGCTTAGAGAGCCATATGAAGCCCTGTTTGAAGCTGTGTGTGAAGAAGTTGTGAGATCTTTAGACAGTGGAAGGGAGTTCCATAGTTTAGGGCCCAGCTGAGAAAGCATTCTCCCCCATTTTGGTTTTACATCTTGGTTGAACAAGAAGGGATTTGTCAGCTGATCTCAGTGGGTAGGCAGAGGTCATAGGTTTGAGCAGTAGAGCCAATGTGTCAGGTATCTGGGAGGAGATTATATTCTTTATAAAACAGCAGGAAGTAAACTGTCAGAAGGCTGAGGGAGTAAACCATCCCAGACTGGAGTATAGTGTGCATCGATGAGTAAGTTTGGGTAAAGACAGAGCAAAATGGCAAATGCTGTTGTAGCAGACATCCCACTTTCGGAAGAACCCTCCAGTAGTTGCTGGAAAGACTATTAACCCATATGCCAATTTGGGTCTCAGGATCCCCTGTGCAATGGCCATCCTCGCCGTGGATGTTAGGCTATGTCTCACCTTATGTGCCAGCCCAAGTTGAATATTGTCAGATTTAATGGCTGAGGCTAGGTGCAGGTCAAAATCCAAGGCAGGATCAAGGGTTACTCCTAGGTATTTAAAAGAGGTAACTGTGTTAAGAGGAGAGCCATCAAGCACTCTGATACTTAATGGTTGAGTGCAGGACCAAATTTTTGAACCTGAACCGAAGAGCACAGTCACCGTTTTATTTTTATTTAAGACAAGTTTGTTTTGCAATAGCCAGCTCTGAAAGGTATTGAACTTACTATTGAGATTCAGGTTGATATCTGAGAGGTTTGAGGAGGATGAGTAAAGAATAAGATCGTCAGCATATAGCAAACCTGAGCAAGCACCAGTGAGCAGTGGGATGTCATTTATGAAGACTGTAAACAGGAGAGGACCAAGAATCGAACCCTGGGGCACTCCGATCCAAGTAGAAGCAAGAGGGGACTTAGCATCTCTGATCTGGACAAATTGTTGACACTTTGAAATATAGTTTTGGAACCAGGCAGTGACAGAGGTAGAGAAGCCTAGGGATGACAACTTTGATAGGAGCAGCGGGTGGTCATCTAAATCAAACACTTTTGTAAGATCAACAAAAGTAGCCCCAGTGAGACAGCCTTTATCCATAGCAAGTCTGACATCATTTGTAAACTATGTAAGAGCAGTGGATGTACTGTGCCCATGTCGGAAACCATGTTGATCAGGGGTGAGGAGTTTGAAGGAGTAGAGGTAATCCGAGACCTGGATAGCAACAATTTTCTCCAGTATTTTAGAGAGGGTGGAGAGGATGGCAATAGGGCAGTAGTTATCCAGGTTAGTGGAGTCCCCCTTTTTGTAGACCAGTGCAACTCAAGCAATCTTCCAGAGGGAAGAGATATGTCCTGTAAGAAGAGACAGGTTGAAAAGTCTAGTCACTGGAGAGACTATAGACAGTGCAACAGTTCTTAGGAATTTTGGTAAGAGTGCATCTGACCCTGCCGATCCAGCAGGAGAGATGGACTTAAGTAAGCATAAGAGTTCACTTTCAGAGACTGGGCGAAGGGTGAAACATGGGTTGGAAGGTTTAAGATTATCCTGCGGAGTGACAGGTAAAGGCCCAGGAGGTGCAGTATAGGAGGAGAGGTCAGTGAATCTGGAGTTAAGAGCCTTGGCGATAGTGAGCAGGTTATTGCAATTACAACCATCCATAACCATATCAGAGATGGTATTGCACTTGTTTTTCCCCATGATGGTGTTAACATGACTCCAAAAACCATGAGAGTCACTGACAGAGGTACTTAGGAGCTGATGGTAGTAATTGCCCTTAGCAGATCTGATGGAAACCTTACATAGGTTTCAGAGTCTTCTGTACTCCACCCAATCCAATGGGGACTGGGTTAGCTTAGCTTTGTTCCAGACTTTATCCCTCTTTTTCAGAGGACAGGAGTCACAGGAGGACAGGATAGAAGAATTTAACCAGCAGGTAGCAGACCACGGATACGGCGCCTTTTTACTAGGTTATATTTGTCTTGAAGGTTCAAAAGCTTGGTAAGGAGGTATTGAGTAGCATGTTCTATATTACAAGTATTATATAGAGGTGCCCAGTCCATGTTCTGTAGCTCCAAGATTAGGGCTCTCTTATCCATTTTTGGAAAATCCCTGAAAATAATTTCTCTTGGGGGTGGTTTAGGGGCCCTAGCCTTCCAAACACAGTAAACTGGGGAGTGGTCACTGACTGAGTCTGGTAAAACTCCAACAGCACTGATCCTCTCAGGCCTGCTGGAGACAACCCAGTCTAGAAGAGATTGGAGACTACTGTTACTAACCTGTCTGGTCGAGAAAGTGACCAATTGAGACAGGTGTAACCTGCTGAGTTCAGCAGTATAGAGATTAGAGTTTTTCCCTAGCCAATCCAGGTTTAGGTCCACCATAACAATGAGCTCTTGTTTACCCTTTAGAGATGAAAGATGGTCAATTACCTTAGTCAGGCCTGTTAGTCCATTTTTAGGAGGGTTATAGATGCACACTACATTTAGCTTCTTAGTGAGACCTAAGGTAATAACTATATGAATAGTTTCACATAGACAGGTAGTGTTGACCGGGAGGACCGTAATGTCAAGGTCCTGTCTGGTATAAAACAAAACACCACCACCCTTTTTAGCATTTGGACGATCACATCTGTGAAGTTTATATTCATTGATCCTACATAAAGAATCTGGTATATGAGGTTTTAACCAAGTCTCGGTTAGACCTAAGACGTCAGGGGAGTTGTGAGCAATCCAGGCTTCAAGCTGAGCAAAATTAGCTGACAGACTTCTAATGTTCGTATGTGCAAGCCTAAGCCCCTTTTCTGTGAACCAATAAGATGGGTTCTTGGGAGCGACGCCATCAGGAGAGCCTGGGTTAGGTTCAATATCACCAGAGAGAGAGAGATTACATAGGGGTACCCAGGTCTCAATGAGAGAGGTTTGGAGTTTGCCCTCCAGTGGCATATAAAAAGGGAAATGGCTTAGGTAGTCAGCTATACTAGCAAATGGGAACAGCTTTAGGAGCCAGGTTTCAGGGATATAGGTATTACTCCTGATAATTAGGTTTGAGAAACAATAGCTCCAGTCCTTGGCTTTATTTGAGTAGCACGAGTCAGTAGATGGCTGGCAGAGAAGATCTACTGAGAGTTGGAGGGCTAGCAGAAGGGAAAATACTCCTACAAAGCTGCAGTGAAGTGAGATCACCCCCATAGTGTACACTGGTAAGGAAAAGAAGGGAACATAGAACTACAGAAAAAGAAAGCATCGAATTCAGGACTGGAGACCGGACCAAAGCAAATGTGCAGTTGACTGCAGGAGTGAGACAGTAACTAAGTCCAAGGATGAAACTATCCAGCAGGCAGACATATAGAGCTGCAACTAGAAACCTTATTAAGGCTTTTGCTAAGTGTGGAGATATTCGCCAGCTTCCTGGGCCAATCTAACAATGAAATTCACAAGCTAGCTGCCTTGAGATCCTCACACCAGAAGAAATGGTCCAATCACTGAAGGAAAAAAGAATATCTGCCACCAAGGAACAAGCATTTAATAAGATGGGGAGGGAGAAAATTTGATTTCAGTGTCTTTCACAGAAAAACAGGCCAGGAGCATACAGTTAAATCAGAAACAGTGCCATAAACTCCAAGATTGCAGTGCACACAGAAATGCCATACATACCAAGAAGCTGCAATGCAAGGCACAAATTCAGTTTACAGCTCGGCTGGACAGAGGCACATTTAGGTCAGTCTGCAGAGGGGTTTTTGCGGTCTCCTCTAGTCTGCAATAGTACAGAGGTAAGTTGAGGTAGAAATTCAGACACAGCTTGGAAGGCAGGGAGCTGCTTAGACCTTCTTTTGTCATACCTGACCAAGTAACCAAGTGATGACCAAGGTTATGTAAAGGCTCCCACATAGACAATATCTCTGCATGAATTTTATGGCCTTTTCTGCCGTTTCACCACCAGCCAACTATAAATTCAGGACATATCCACTTTTTGCCTCACAAAAGCCGTTTTTAGACAGTGGCAGCACTCCAGCATCTGCGCCACTCCCTTCTCACTGTGCTCGCTGCTTCTCTGATAATTCACCATTTACACAGTCCACCCTTGCAGTGCTGCAGGTTGCTCTGAGGAGGGGCCATGAATTCACCAGAGGATGAAGGGTAGATAGCTCAGCATCCACACAGCCGTGTAAAGTGCTCACTCCACTGCTGATCCCCACAACTGAGTCAGATCAAAAAAAGGATCTGATAGGCACTTAAGGCACTCCAGAAAGTGTCTATACAGTTGACTTTGCAGCGCATGAACCCATTTGCATGGGCTGATGCACTGCAAAGTCAGCAGTGTGTAAGGTGTGGACAAAATACATTCACATTTTGCAGGTACTTGTTGGTAGTAAGCTAGCAGAAGAAACACAGACATGCCTCAAGTGCAGTAATAAACTTGTTTATTACAGAAAATAAGCATTCACCCTAAATGAGAGTCTTACCAATATAGATACTGGGAGCCGAGAGTTTCCCCAAATACCCCGGAGTATGCAGTGGTTTCAGAGAGAATACGTAATGCAGTAACTTACCTAGATAATTACCATGACAACTCTTATATTCATAAGCTGACTAGATACATAAAACACGCCCTACTGGCCAAACGTTAGGTGACTCCACAGTGTTATCTAAAAATATACAAAAGTGTAAAATCAGCTAAAAATAAGAACAAAGAAGGCATATAAAATATAGATATAAGTGTGGTATTACATAAATCTTCATGATGGCAGTGCAGGCTATACAATAACTTCTCAGAAAAATACAAAGAATACAACATGTACTCTTGGCTTGCTACTTGCATTACAAATAATAGTATTATAACAGTACTATTCCTGGTCACTTATGCTTATACAGTAAGTACCAACGCCCTAAGTATTAGTGCTGATTATCATTACATATGTGTGTGTGTGTGTATATATATATATATATATATATATATAGTCAGCAGTGCACAGTGGATAGCCAGTATGGGTGAGGGGACCAAGCCTAACATTCCTCCCCCGTTGCCTTATTGAAAAGGCAACAACACTATGGGAAAGTAGTGGGAACAATCTCCATTGTTTACAGACCCGACGCATTAGTTTTGTAAAGGAACTTCAGTTGCTCATGATGTTGTTTTAGCATGCGCCATAGACAGCAAAGAGTTAAGATCAAAAATGTAATCAAAAACAGTTGAACAATAACAAAACCTTTAAAGGTTAACTCCAACCATGTGTTAGAAAGTGCAGTGCTTAAATCACAATCATGGATAAGTGTATTAAGAGCTTCTCCTGCTTTGGAGATATTACTGATGTAGATGAAATGGGTAGCCTTCCTATCTAAAAGTGTCTTGAGAGACAAAGTCAGGGGGTCTATATGACTGTTAAAAATAGGCAAATATTAAGACAGAGTAAGCAAATATTCTGGGTCAGTATCAATAATGTCAGGTTCCGGGATGGGAACTGAAGTAATTACTGTATGACCAATAACAGTGGTTTGATGAGGTATAAAACAGAAATTAGGGTACTGTCTTTCAGAGGACTTGGACCCATAAGCAAATGATTTGTGATTAGTGACTACACAGTACTGCCCATCAGAACTGTATGACACTCTCACTGTAGGAATCCTCCATTTCTGTAGATGAATTGGGCAGGTAAAAGATTGATTCGTAAGTCTTGTAGTGAAGCAATGCACCTCTTCTGCATAGTTCTGGTAGAGACGTCTAATGCTGCCCACTGGTGATGATGTAGTAGATGATTCTGTTGCCCTGAAGGTACCACTTTCATTTGGTGCAATGTCGGAGTCCAAAGTAAAAGACCAGTCATTGCTGTCCAGTGAGTAGCCACACACTTGCTTGATGATGTTGAACACATCACAGCGGCATAAGTAGTGATATCCCTTTGTGGCACGACAGTCTGTATGAGGTACCACCCAAGCATCCAGGGTGGGGTGGAAGACTAGAAGAGGTGGAAGGTCAATCCACTCTTGGTAGATGTCCTCATCTAGAGTCCCAATGGAATGATTGGAGGCCAGTCTGTCCAATATTGCAGTCTCTGGATCAAAGCGTGGCAAGGAAACAGTGACGGTCACGAATATGGTGTCATGGATGGAGCAGTGATTGGCATTGCAGCATGGGCCCCTGTTGGGATGTCATGTAACATACGTTAGATTTTGAGCAGTTGACAGTGGAAAATTTACAGAACTAGACATGCACATTGTAATACAAGCAGTGGACCTACAATGTGGACAATACCATTTGGCAAGGCATCTATCATGAATAATAACAGGAATACGTCCTGATACCAGATCCCGGAAGAGATTATTGACAGTGCTTATGACATACAGTAAGAGCTATAAGCAGAGCATAAAAGTTCCCTGGCAATATATTGTTTGTCTGCCTCCTTGTTATTCTGGAAAACAAGTTCATTGATTTTATTCTTAGTGTCATTAAAACTATTAGCAATATCGTGCATGTTGTAAACAGTATACTTCTCTTCCTGACTAAGCCCATCTACACCATACAATAGGGGTGGCAAAATATTCTTCATACCAGTCTGGAATTTAACTGGTTGGCTTTTGAAGGCAGCAATGTCTTCCCTGTTCCAGATGGACATGCCAGATCCAAACAGTCCGAATATGGTGCCAGCTATACCAGTGACATTAGAAGTGGCACACCTCCTGCATGATGTGGAATTTCTCTTGCTTTTTGGATCAGGTCTGGGCCTGAATAAACCTGTGTTCAATGGTATGTGAACCAGCCACAGGATCCTGTTTGTGTGTCTAGTATGCAGCAAGACTATCTAGTGACATAGTGCTAAAGAACATAGAAGTGTTAGTTTTAAAACACATACCAAATTCGGCCATATTTCAATGGGTGAGATTAAAAATAACAGGAATGTGAATAAACTGCATGTTATTCACAAGTGTACTTGGAAGTGAGGTGGTGGTCAAACCACTAGGTGGGCTAGGTTCCTGTGGGGGACATTCAGTAAGTTCTGCTTCAGTAGGGGGTACTACAGACAAAAAACATAGCTTCTGTAGCCATGTAATTGTGAATACAAAAATCTCTTGCAGAGACTTCTGAGTATTTATCACAAAAGGTGGGGTCAATCAAAGCACTGAGGCTGTATAAACCAGAATGTCTGCAGTTAGCTTGGCAGATGGACATGGTACCATTTGGGGCAATTCTGGGATTGGGCCAACCTTGGAAAGTGCCTTTGTAGAGGTGGGCAACAGGAAGGGTCTGTCCATGACTGTCAGTTTGCCATTCAATTTGAAGGACAATTTATCAGGTGCCACAACCATGGCAGTCAGGTAAGCATCTGTGCCTTCCTGAACAGTGATCAATTTATTGGGAACATCTATGCTGACTCCTTCAGGGATGGAGGTGGGTTTATTTTGTGGGGTCATGTGTCTTCCTGCAGGATGGTCGAGAAGTGGAAGGAGCTGCCTTAAATGTTTATTGTATTCATATATAGTGCTCATATCCTTGCCATGGACAGAGGGGAGTACTCCTAGTAGGAGGATCAAGTGCAAGATAGCCATCTTGCATGGGTACCTGTAAGGAAGAAAGAGAAAGGTCAGTAGGTACTATTCCACCCAGTGGGCTTGTGAAAAGTAATTACTCTCCTTTATATAATTTTAACTAGTTAGCATGCCACCACTGGCTTCTGTAAGGGGCATAGCATCTCTACTGCACTGGCTAAGGTCACTTCTGAGATCAGGGCTGCTATTAATCAAGGCAATCTGACCGGAGCTATCTTTGTAGATCTTTCAAAAGCCTTTGATCTGGTTGACCACTCTCTCCTGTGCTTCACATTTTGGTCCCTCAGCCTCTCCCCACCTGTCCAAGCCTGGTTCACCAATTACCTCTCTGGCAGACAGCAATACATTAAATTCAACAAGGTCCTCTCCAAGCCTAAGCCTGTTAACTATGGGGTGCCTCAGGGGTCTGTTCTGGGGCTATTCTGGTTTCCCTTTTTGTCAATGATTTGCCCTTGGTCCCAGCTCATGGACACTCCACCCTGTATGCAGATGGTCTTGTTATCCTAACCAGCTCCCAGGACATCAGTGTCATCAATTCCCAGCTCAGCTCTGACTTTGACCTCATACAATCCTGGCTAAAGGACCACAAGCTAGCCATCAATCTAAAAAAAAAACAGGTTATGCTGTTTGGTTTCCTGGCCAAATCCAAAGCTTGACCTGCTTCTCTGAGAGTCACTAGAGCTGATGGTTCCCTTTTACGAGTTTCTGACTCCTTTAAATACTTGGGAGTTACCCTCGATCCTCAGCTCAACTTCTCACTGCATATATGCAATATATGCAAGGCTGCTAACTGCAAGTTGGGTTTGGCATACAGAGCTAAAAGTTGTCTCACCCCAGCAGCATGTCATGCCCTGGCTAAGGGGGTTCTACTTCCCACGCTTTGTTATGGTCTGGTCTCCTTTGCACATGCCCCAAAAACCTGTCTATCAAAATGGGATATTGCATACAACAATATATGTCACTTTGCTTTCTCTGCCCCCCATCTCTTGCATCACTGTGAGCTATACAACAAGCTTGAGTGACTCTCCCCTGACAACCATCACATCTTTGTTATGAGCAACTTTGTTGACAGTATCATCAGAACTGCCACTCCCCCTGCACTAGCAGAGCTATTCAAGCCTACAAACCTCTCCTACCTATCAAGCTCTAGTGGCTCTCAAGTATTGCTAGTTCCCAAAACCTGTTCCCTAATGGGTGATTGGGCTTTCACCATCTTTGCACCCAGACTGTGGAACTCCCTCCTTGCCCATGTACATTCCTCCCCCTCCCATTCCTGCTTTAGAAACTCCTTCTGGGGCTTCCTGAAACTTGCCTCATCTTGTCTTTGTACCTAAGGTATCATCCCCCTTTTCCGGACAGTGCCGAACTTTATGGTCCTGTCACTGAGACCAATGTATCTATGAGATTATAGTTCATGTTATGTTAAATGTTATCTTGTTATGTACAACACCAGACTGTCAGTTGCTACCTTGTCATGTAATACTTTGCTGAGTGCCCATCTATCAAGTCAAGCTGTGTCTATTTCCTTTCTTGATATCCTGTTATGCCTGTTTTTGCCTGTACCTTGTAATCTCCAGAGTCACACCCGAAAATAGGCACTTGACTGTCTTGTGTGCTTACCTAGTTAACAAAAGCTAAATAAATAAATAAAGTTTCTTCTGTTGAAGAAGTCTAACTTGGTAGACTGCAACACTGAGTTTGTTGATGATGAGGTAGGGTCCTTCCCATTTATTGGAGAAGAGATGAACAGGATGTGCAAATCTGAGTACTATAACCTGGTCTCCAACTTGCCAATCCACCTCTTGTGCATCCTTGTTAAAGTGAACTTTAGATTGCTGCTGGGCCTTGCCCTTCTGATGTGCAGCGTACAAATAGGTCTTAATGATATCCTCTCTGAGTTTTGTGATGTATGTTTCCACAGATACTCTGTCTGCAGTGGGTGTGTTCAGATCAATCAAAAGGTGCTCAGGTAATCTCATAGTTCTACCAGTCATCACCTTGAAGGGTGTCAACTGGGTGGTGGCTGAAGGAGTGCCCCTAATTGCCATAAAGAGTAAAGTCAAAAGGGAATCCCAATCTTTGGGATTGTCCTCGATAAATCTGGATAGCATTTGCTTTATCCGTCTGTTGGCTCTTTCTATCTGACCTGAGAATTGAGGGCGGTAAGGAATGTGGAACTTCTGGTGTATACCAAGAAGCTTGAGTGTTTCTCCCATCAACTCACCTGTAAAACTGGTTCCTTGATCATAGTCTACCTTAGGAGGTAGACCCCACCTGGAGAACAACTGTTCTACCAGGACTTTTGTAGTCAACTTTGCTGTGCAATTTTGAGTGGGAAAAGCCTCGACCCACTTGGAGAATAGGTTGGTGACCACAAGGGCATACTTGTTGTTTCTGCTAGTTGTGGTCAGGGGGCCAATAAAATCGATCTGGATGGCATCCCAAGGCCCCAATTGTCTCTGAGGAAGTAATTTTGCATTTCTTTTAGCTGGAGATGGATTGTTTTGTGCACAGATTCAGACAGTTGTCAATGTAATGTCTTACATCCTTAGTAATGCCAGGCCACCAGCCCACTGACGTCAGTCTCTGGACTGCATTTTCCACCCCCTGATGTCCACCAGTTGGGGTGTCATGGACCTGATGGATGAACTCCAATCACAATGGTTCAGAAACTACCCATAATTTGTAGTTCAGGTTATCAGGTTGGTACCATATCAACTTCTTGTCATTTGACAGGTGCAATTTGTTAGTATGTCTCTTGTAGGAGCTGTGGTTGGCAGTTCTTGTTCAGTTCCCTTGTCTAGGAATCTGAAGACTTATTTTAGTTGAGAATCAGATTTTTGTGTTGTGGACAAGTTCAAGGGCACAAAAGGTTCAGGTTTCATCTTTTTCACACAGCTATTCATGTAGCTGCTAAAGCTACAGGGTGAGCCATATCCCACGTGTCCCCCCTTCAAGAACGCTCAGTGTCTGCTCGATCATTGAAACAGTGGTATGGATCAGACTTAGAATGGGCCTTCACTTTGTGTATGAATAACCTGTGTTTAAACTCTTTAGTCAGAGTATGGATGTACACAAAAAGTGACCTGTATTTAACAGGTGTACCATCAAAAGATGTGAAGGAGTTCTTCTCCCAGAACGGTAAGAATTATATTAGTTAACAGCAGACCCAGTTTGAGTCTGTAAAGATGATGGTATCTGTGTTGCCATGATGTATCAATTCAAGAGTACATGGCACAGCTGCCAGTTCTGCATACTGGGAGGATGCAACACTGCAATGCTTGGAGGCAGAACAGTGTTGCCATTAGGGTAGATAATGAGCACTCCAAATCCAGCTACCTGTTCTCCTTGATGATACGAGGCAGAGCCATCAGTAAATACATGACACAGAGAGGTGTCAACAAGAAGTGTTGGGGTAGCAGAAAGAAAGGGTCCTGGATCAGGTGACTCTGGAGGTTGGAGTGAACAATCATGGGGCTCTCCTTGGTACAGGAGGCCAGAATTGAGGGCATTTTGGCAGTGTGGACCTGTATGTCATGGTCCTGGGAAAAGAAGGGACCAGTGAGTCAGTCTGGTATTGGACACTGAGCCATCCTTCACTCTGTCTGACAACAGAAAATTTGTAGGGGTGTGATTAGCATGCATAATGGTGGGTAAATACCCAATGATGTACAGAAAATGCTTCACAGCCCAGTAGGTAGCCAGAAGGTGTCTTTCATAAAGACTGTACTTCTTCTGGGGCCGGCCTGGTGGCACTGAGGGTTGAGGCGCTGGTGACCACACCTCACGCTATGCCAGTGATCCGGGTTCAGAAAGGAGCCCGGGCCATCTGGGATTGGCAGGGGAGGGAAAGGACTGAGCATCCAGAGGACAGCTCTCTTCTCCCAGGAGAAATGGGGGATCCAAGCAAGTGTTGATGCACACAGAGAAGGTTGTGGGTGGTGACATCAGCGGGGATGCCGTGACATCAGGGTGCATGCCACTCCTCTAAGAACAGGGGAAAAACACACCAGAGCACCAAAACGAAGGACCACCTAAGCAGACCGTAATGGCTCCTGCCTGTCTGACCACTGGAGGAACCCAAAGAAATTTTAATTCTCAGGGTGTACGGGCCCCACCTTGCACTTGCCTGGGGGGGTACAGTCATGGCTCCATGGGGGTCCACTGGGTTACAGGTAAGGCAATGAAGTGGGGTTATGTGTGTGCACCTCCCAATGGAGTGGGGCTCCAGTGAGAGGGGGAGAATAAAGAGTAATTAAAAAAAAAAAGACTGTACTTCTGTTCCACTGGGGACAACATCTGGGAAGCATAGACAATAGGCCTCAGAATGCCATTGCCCTTCAGAATCAGCACTGTAGACATAGCTATGTCTGAAGTGACAGTTTCCAGATAGAAGGGTAATGCTGGATTGGGGTTAACCAATGCTGGAGCAGAGGCCAAGACCTGTTTCAGTAGGGTCATAGCATTAGTGTGGATAGGACCCCAAGTCCAGGGAATGTCCTTTTTTAAGAGCTCATACATGGGGTGGTCTTCTGTGCAAAGTCACAAATAAAGTCCCTGGAGTAGTTGACCATCCCCTGGAAATGTCTGAGTGTTGCCACACTGGTAGTGAGTGGCAAGTCTTGTAGGCCCTGGATCTTTTTCCAGGCCAGGCTCCTGCCTTGTTCTGTTATTCACAGATCAAGGAAGATAACCTCCTTCTGACACAATTGTGCTTTCGCAGGGTTGCACTTGAGGCGTGCCCTCTGCAAGAGGGTCAGTAGTTCATCAAGGAGGTCAAAATGTTTCTCCTTGGTAGTGGTTGCCAGAAGTAAGTCATTCACTTACTGCAGAAGGGATTGTGGAGCAGAAAAACCCTGTAAGGTGTCCATCATGTGTAGATGGAAAAGAGAGGGGCTGTTGTGAAAGCCTGTGGGAGGCAGATCCATGTGTACTGATGACTCTCAAAGGTGAAAGCAAACTTATATTGGCTTTCCTGGGCTAGTGGCAAAGACCAAAATCCATTGGAGATGTCAAGGACACTAAATCACTTCTGGTCCAGGGTTAGCAATTTGAGCACATCTGGTGCTGAGGCTACTATAGGAGAGCAGCTAGGAGTGACTTGATTAAGTCCCCTGTAATCAGTAGTGAGCCTCCAAGAATTATTGGGCTTTTTCCAAGGCCAAATTGGGGAGTTAGTGGTCGGGACACAAGACCCGATCACACCTTGCTGAAGGCGTGACTGGATGGTTTCCCTGAATGACAGCAAGACCTCAGCAGGAAAAGGGTATTGCATTTACCTGTCATGGTTAGGGCCGGGGATTTCAATGACAGTGCACATTCTTCCTCAATCATGTTTGTTAGTTGCAAAGACATTGAGATGCTTCTACAGGATGGGCACAGGAGCCGGGTTTGTAAAATTTTTGGTGGGGCCCAGGGGTCAGGGGTCAAAGCCCCATCTCTGACCCAGGGATCAGAGGTCAAGGCCCCCCCAGCAGGAGTGTATGGGAACAGAGCCCCAGACTCAGATGTGAGAAACAAAATTGAAAATACTCATTAAAAGCCCAATCAACAATAGATGTCAGGCACAATGGACAAGAAGAAAGACATCAGAACAGACAGTTACTTTAGCAGTCAAATGAAAACACAATACAGGGCCAAAACATTCTCTCCCGTAAACTCAAAGAGCCAGTGGAGACAAAACAGGCAGACAGGCAACTACACATTTTTAAGTAGTCAGCAGAAACTATTTTAAATAAGGTCTGGTGGAACTGTGCACATGTGCTGTGCTGGTCTGCAAATCACAGTGAACTCAGCTGCACGGGGCAACAGCCACAAATAAATGCTACTGTATTCAGAAGCATGTGAGATTACCTATAACTGGTGAATGTGTGCATTATTGGACCGCTCCGGGACTCTGCTATTAGCATAGCACTGAAGTTATGCTACCTTGGCTCCTTACAGCACTGCATGCTCTACATCATGGCAGGCCGTTGGTTATTTTTGTTGTAGTTTGAGTTGTTCGGGGGCTTCACTCCCTCATACCCCCAGGGTGTTGAGGCAGAGCCATCTAGTAGAAATAAACTGATAAAACTTCAATTACAGTACACTGTACATTATGTCAGACTACCATTTTTTTATTTGTTTATTTCAGTAGGGGTTTTCCCCCCACATCCCTGTGCTAAAAAAATAAAAGGGTTCAGGTGGGGGCAGAGCCCCCCAACTCACATAAACAGATGAAACCTAAATTAACAGCTTCTTTCAACATGCCTCTTAACACTTTAGAATTAAAATGTGGAGTGGCCTTAATGGTCAGAAATCCAGGTGAGACCACAGTGTAGTTTCATTTGGCAATTCACCAAAACAAAGTGTAAACTAGCAAGATCCTCATAATAAATGGTGATTGACAAAGTCGAACTGCCGAACTCGCTGGTCACTACAGTGATTGGCAACAGGACTGTCCAAAGAGAATTGCAGTTCACCAAGACTCCGCCAATGTGTGAGAGCTTGCAAGTCAGCATCCCCCAAGTCATACAGTTGATAGCACTGGTTCTGACTGACATACAGAAGGCAAAGGAGAGTTGGTACTAGAGGCCCACCTGGAAACATACCTCTCAACCTTTTGTCACTGGAATAAGGGACATGGACACTCAAAATGACGGACAGTGAGGGCTACTGACCACCAGAATTAAGGACACATCCTCAAAACAGAGACAGAAGCTCACAACACTGTGGAAGTCATTTGTTTTACATGTAACATATTTATTTTAATTAGCATCTTAAGAATAATGAATGTGTGCTGCAAAAGAGAACTAAAGTGAATCTGCAAGTCATTTTTCACAGCAGAAGCAGATTTTTAAATACTGGTTCAAATTCTGTTACTTTGTTCCATCTCTACAGGCCAGTGTGCATGTCTTTAATTTACACACAGCTGGACAGGACCATTTTAGAAGTGTATGATGTACATTATGTCCCTTGTTCTACTCTTCCATTGTTCACACAATATTTAAGTTCTACTATAGCACTCTGTGGCTGGAAGGTACATAAACTAACTACATCGTACAGTTCTAAATGGCCTCTTACCACCCCAGTGTGTATAATACAGAAATGCCCACGATGGTTACTGACAAGCTTGTAAAGATAAAAACAATAACAAAATTGGAATTAGTTCTTACATCAAGTTCTACTAGAAAAATTACCTGCAGGTCCAGTGGAGTTCTCCTTTAATGTGCCAATTTACAGCACATTCTCTGTGATTCTATGTGATGGCAACACATGTTCTATGACGGATGAGGGACAGGCAATTTTGAGGGGTAAAAGGAGGAACATCCCTTGAATCAGACACAGTTGAGAGGTATGCCTTGAATTTCATAGGGTCCAAATGAGACTCTTGGTGTGGGTCCAGGGACCAGGAACTAACTGAACCAGGGAGTCTACCTGGAAAATCAGTGGAGTCCCCGGAGAGCACAGCACAGTCACATCAGCATTCTACTGGTACTACTGTATTATAATATCTTCTAGAAACCCCTTTACATTAGACAGCAGATGAGTTAATCACATCTTTTCATAGTTTTAAGGTGGCAGGTACCCAAATGAGGGGACCCATAGTTGTGGAATTTCATTATGGAGAACTTTTTAGAACTCAGCACCTACAGCTCTGACATGAGCTCACAACATCAGTGCCATTGACTTATAATGGAAGAGAGTGGGCATTGAAAGCCAAGTTTAAAAGTAAGACCCTTTGCCCTCCTACCCCCCCAAAGCTCATAAAGTATAATTCTAACACTGGGAGAGCTCCCAACTATGCCCACCAGAATGCTCACATATCCCTACTAGCTGAATATCAGAAATGCAATGCTGGACCCATTCAGTCCAGAGACTATTCTTTAATTTTGTTGATTCTGCAGGACCACTGTAACCCCCCTACAAATGGGGGTTCCCAAAAAGTCTTCCTTGAGCTTGCCTAAATGCTCACTGCCAGGCTGGTGTTCTGCATTTTAGCAGTTTAAATGTGATTACCAGAGACTGTATAGCCTCTGTGTACTGTCTCTTTAAGAGCTGCCTGATTACAGCATAAGTAATCTGAGAGGGAGCTCTGTTGAAAGATGTAACTATTTGCTGAAAATCATTTAGAGTGATAATGGTAATGTAGTTTGTCTAACATGCTTTCTTTGCAGCAAGGACTGTTTTGTTTGTCTCCACTATCTTGGTCCTGGACTGCAAATTGGACCAATCAGTTCTGGTGGGTCCTAAAATGTAGCCAGATTACAGGAGCTGTCTGAAGTCAAAATCTGCAGGAATTATAGTTTTGAACTTGTGCCTTTTTTGCAACTGAAGGGGGAGCGCTTCCTTTGACTGACAGCCAAATCAGACAACACAACCTTTTGGATCTGAGGGAATCCCCCAAGCTGCCTGCTGTTTAGGGCAGGTCTAAGTTCAAAGCTAAGGAAGAAAGAGCTCAAAGAGATTCTGAGCAGCAATCCAGAGTGGATTCGCATGGGAAAACTGTGAAAAGGCTGAGTTTTTGGCTTGTATGTCTGCTTGCTGCCCTGAGAGGGGAAAGAGAACAGTTCTCAGACCGAATCTGAGTTGTGTGACTGAAGTAAGCTACTGAAGTGGGCCAGGCTCAACCTGAAGAAGACTGAAGATTTTGCTGAAAGCGATCAGCCTGTCAGGAGTTCCAGCTACCCCTAAGCTCCCAGTGTGTGCAGAGACTTTCCCATTGTGACCGGGGAGCTCTTTGCCTGGTACAGTAGAATTCCCTTACATGTAACTGTTAGTTGCTGCTAGTGGGTCGTGAGTTAGTTTTCCACTGTGTGACCTGTGTTCTGCTTGCTGAAAGCTGTATCCAGCCCAAAATGGACTACATCCGAATTTGTCTCCATGCAGTCTGGGCCTTTCCAGACTGGCCCAGCCACTCTACCCACTGCACAGAGAAGCCATCGATGAGAGATCGGCCTGGGGATCAACCCCCTGTTCCACGCTTGAACAGGAATGACGCCTCTGCGACTTGTGTGGGCCCTGCTTCTCCTGGCATTCCAGATCAACCACCTGCAGTCTCGATTTTCATCCAGCCTGTGTCCAGTTTTTGGTATCATGAGTAAATACCAGGGTAGCTCCCTGCAACAACAGCTTAATCTGAGTGTGTCATCTGATTGTCTTGTTGTTTCGTTTCCTTTACAAACTGAGCCCTCTGGCACCGGATTACAAATGTTGTGTACTGTGCATGTTGTGTTTTCCATCACAGGGCCCCAACCAGCTGCAACTCCGGGCATCGGTCCTGGCTAGCCCATCTCTTCTCCACCTGGGTACCCAGAGGTGTGACTGTGTGGGGGGGACTTAAAGCGTATGCATAACTGCTTGATTGATATAACCTTTAAGCTAATTAACCTGATTTTGCCCCTCCCTTGTTCAAGTCCCCTGAATAAATCAGATCTAACTTTTTCTGCATGTAATCAGACTGTGGTTCCAGTTTGTGCTCAAAGTACTGTACTGTTGCTATTTGCTGTGCATAACCTTGTTTTACAGGGGTCCCCAGAGTCGAGCCAGAGGAACGAGCCCTGGTGGTAAGTGAATCAACCATTTCCTTTCAAGGGAAGCCAAGATGAGACTGGTCCAAACCACCTTCCTGTCCCTTCTAGAATATAGACTTTCTTTACAGTCAGGGCCTGGCCACTGCACTCATGAAGCTGAACACGCTCTACCATACAGCTTTAAGGTTTATCACTGGTCTCCTTTATTCAACACATCATTGTTCCTTATACTTGGCTGTAGGATGGTCACCTCTTATGCACAGGTGACAGAGAAATGCAGCACTCTGGACATTTACAGCCATCACTAAGAAGCTGCCCCAATATATTTCTGATTGTCTGCCACTAAGCATGATAGGCAAGTACATATTGAGAAGTGCCTCCTATATTTCTCTGACTGTACCCAAGGTCAGATCACGATTTGGTTGGGCCTCAATAAGTTATATGCTACCTCTCTTGTGGAATAAGCTGGAAAAAAACATTGAAATTGGTCCAACCAACGTTGGCAGCTTTCAAATCACTGTATGCCCGCTCCTTTAAAGAATCTTGCAATTGCTTCCCTTGATCCTGGCCCTATCCTTAAACAAGGATTCAGAGCTTGCTACAGGCTGTCCCTTTTCACCCTCCCCCCGTCCTCCCCCAACCCTATTCCACTGTACCTTTTATTCTCAACACACAGTTTTCCTGTTATGGGTATCCATATCCTACGGTTGTACCTGTTAGTTGCTAATGACCCCCCTTCACTATCACACACTTGGCTCCTGTATTCTATCGACTCGGTTAAGCCAGTCCACAGTTTCCTCTGGCTTCCCTGGACTCCCCTCCTTCCTCTCCCTTTCATCCTTCCTACTTCTATTACCCTCCGCCTCCCTCCCCACAACAATCTAATCTGTTTTACTCTATTCTGTATCCGTTGTCTCCTCTTCCTTCCTCTGGTACCCTGCAAGCATTTGTGTTGTGTTACATTTTTTTACATCAGTCAATGAAATTCCTTATATATTCTGTAAACATTGTTGTCTAAGCCCTGCTGTTGTTATTATTTTGTTCATTGTAACTGCCATGGCTCAAAACCTTTTTATATGTTTTGTTGTTGTAAATATTATGTTAAATTATGACTATGAATACTGTCCAGGTCCATCTTGAAAATGAGCATTGCTTAATGGTGTTCACCAGGTAAAATAAAGATTTGATTGATAAGTGATAAATGACAACGAGGAGCGTGTAGGTGTGTAACTGGGAGAGGGACTGAGTGGGTAGATGGATGAGTAAGTAAGCATGGTGGAACTGAGTGAGCAAAAAATGAGTGAAACATGTGAGTGATTTTGAAAGCACTGGGTGGGTGGGTCAGTGTATGAGTGGATAACTGACTGGGACAGTGGGGGATGGAGGATGGGTGAGTGAAAGCACTGGCTGAGTAAATAATACCATTGGGTGGGCAAGTGAGAGCACAGGTTGTGACTGAATGGTAACCAACAGCACTGGGTGGGTGTGTTGATAAATGGGGAGCTCCAAATGTAGGTGGACAAGTGGGTGAGATAGTAAGACAATAAGTGGTTGTGTGTGAGCATCATTGAGTGAAAACACAGTGTTGGAGTGAAATAGGTGGGTAGGAGCACTGGGAGGATGTCTAGTACATGGGTGAGTGACTTCACACAGTGGATATGTATTAACTGGGTGAAAGCAATGGGTGGATTTGTAGTAGACATGTGACTGAGAGCACTTTGTGAGTGTGTAGTGAATGAGCACTGTGGGTGACAGCATCAGGTTGGTAGCCCTAGGTGGGTGTGCAGTAGGTAAATGCATAGTAAGTGGGTGAATAAGGGCATTGCGAGGGTATGACACAGGTAGGCAAATGCACTGCATGCATGTGTGCTAGGTGAGTGAATGCTAGCTCTGGGTTGGTGTGGAGTAGGTTGGAGTGTGTAGTAGGTAGCAGAGTAAGGCACTGAGTGGGTGTGTAAAGGTGGGTGTCTAGTAGATGAGTGAGGGCATTAGGGGTGTGTAGTAGGTAACCGAGTAAGGGCACTGGGTGGATGGGTAATAGACCATGGGCAGACTGGATGGGCCTTGTGGTCCTTATCTGCCCTCAGCTTCTATATTTCTATGTTTCTATGTTTATCTCTGCCACTCCACCTTACCTGACTAGTGTTGGGACTTCAGTTGCTGCCGCTGGCTCTCTAGCTTGGAGGGGGTATACATTACATCACCACCACCATCCGGTGATGCTGCATACAGTGCTGCTCTCTCTCTGTCCTCTGAGCCTGTCTTCTCTCCTGTCTCTCTCAAGACCTGATTCCCAGCTGCTCTTGTTGTCTTCAGCTAACAGCAGCTGCTGGCTGCTAAACTGATGACAGACAACCCTCCCAGCCACCCACTGGCCACCAACAATTCTGCAAGTCTGTGGCACGCACCCTTTTGGTTCCATGTCTCCCTCATTGGTCGTTGCCCTTCCTCTGCCTGCCCATCTGCGTCTTAGTCTCCCAAATGGACTGGTGGTCCAGTCCCTCCTCTTCATCTTCTGCAAGTTCTGCCTTCTTCCTCTTGAGTCTTCTGTGACTGGATCTCTTCACCAACATTCTCTCACCCCATATCTCAAGTCAATCACCTAATGCGTGATGCGTCACCTTGTTGCCTGCCTTGATTTAAGCCCTCCTGTTGCTGGCCTGCCGCCCAATCAGAATGCCCTCTCTGAGCTCTCTTCTTAAGGTGCATGCACATGAAGGGATTTGGTGCCAAATTTGGAAAATATGCCACCGGACCACCAATGATTTTCATTGAGGGTTGGGATCACATGGCGGGGGGGCAGGATGGGATTGCACAGGGGGGGTGGGGGTTCACATGCACCCAGGTCCAGGTGCAATCCCAGAGCAAAAAAAAAATGATAAAATTATTAGTGGGGCTGAGCCCACATCACAAATTATTGCTGGGGCACATGCCCCATGGGCCCATACAACCCAGCGACTATGAGGATGGACAACAGTTCTTTGAAAAACTCATCTATGTGGAATAGAGCTATGATGTCATATTCCTTATCATTGACAGCAATGGCAGCAACCACGTGAGAATCAGGAATCACGACTGTGTGGTATTGCCCTCTGATTTGAATCAGAAGTCGATTAGCTAAGTCTACCATAAGCCATGTAGTGCCAGGAAGTCCATTCCTAGGATACTAGGGTGATGACGTAATACCATGAGGTCAAAAGTATGATTCATGTCGAGGGTGCCCAACAACACGGAAAGGACAATAGAGTGGAAGGTAGGCAGTCTAGTGCCATCCACACCTTGTGCATTGGTCCACCATCCAGTGGACCAGGAGGAATTTGCTGGATCCTCATCATGTAATACAGACACACCCACACCTGTATCAAGAAACAGAACAATTCGGGGGCCCCCGATCGTGGCCTTAATACAAAGCCTTCCATTTGTGTCAGTAAAAATGTTGTTCACAATATGGACTGGGGTCTGTAATTGTCAATCTGAACTGCTACTGTCTTCTCCAGGTGGTTCCTGAAAACGTAGGCCAGTGGGGTCTCATCTGGCCTCTTCCAGGTCCTGCATAGGATACAAGGAGATCTGGGCAGTGGTAGCTGCTGGATTGGACAAAGGCTCAGGATTTGGGCCCGGTATGGCCTCGTCTGAGGAGGTTACAGTATCTTCTTGGCCTAGCAGGGACTGAGTCACCAAAGCTAATGCTGTAATGGTTTGCTTCAGGATGGACTCAGACACTGATTGGACCTTGCCCAGGAGTGTACTGAGGTTGCTGTTCTCCACCACTATATCTTGGTAGGAGGGACCTTGTCAATAATTTCGATGGCCTTGATTGTCATTCTGACTGGAATTAGGGTTATTCCAATTTTTCTGTCAATTCCTATTTCTGTTGCAGTTCCTCCCCCCCACCCCATCTTGTAGTTCTGCTTCTCATTGGAGGGCACGACCTTAGTGTCTTGGGCCTTGCCCTCCACTGTATAATGAGTTGTGGGCTCACTGGTAGACTGTATCATGGCCACCGTGACTTCTGAGCCAGAACTCAGATCTCGGAGGTAGAACTTATAGATGCACTCTGTTTTCCTGAGAATATCTGAAAATTTGTCAGTTCAGGGGAAACCGCAGGCTCGACCTTGTCACGGACGTCCGGAATCATGTTCCAAACAAACAAAGTCTTATACTCAGTTTGGCCAGTGTCCACTTCCTCCTGCAAAAATGCTTTGCCAGTATGGTAGGCCAGCCATAGCCTTTGGTGGTATGATGCTGGACTCTCCTTGGCAGATTGTTTTATGGGGTAGACCAACATCACGCCTACCATGCCTGGGGTGTGCACAGTGATAAGTGCCATTGCAATATCATCAAAGGCCACGTCCACAGCTTGGTGGACTTCCTCTGAGAGTTTCGATCAGAGGCCGGGGTCGACAGTCTGCTGAAGGATCTGTACCTGGTAGCCTGCCGGTAGATTGAGCATCTTACGTTTGGAACAAACCTTTTCCAAATGGCAACTGAGATTGTCATTGGGGTTCATGCGGCCTATGCTGTCAGCGATCAGCTGCACAGAATGGGCCAGCTGAAGGGGTTTATTCTGAATCATGGGACACACATCAGGCAAGGGATGCTGGCTGTGTATGCCGTGAAGGGCGGCCTCTGCTGTGGCATCAGCCACAGAGTGGACAAGTGACAGCTGAGTAGCAGCTTCTTTCAACATGGCACCCAAGTGCTCCCTGAAGACCTGCTTTTGTTCTTCAATCATCTCTGTCCTAGAGAGGGCAGCCTCGATCATTTGATTAATCTCCTGCTTGTCCCCCTTATTTACAGCAGCAATCGGAGGGGCTTGGCCTCTACCTCCCCCCATCATGGGGGTCACCATCTTGGCATCGTACATGATAGTCGTCATCGCGGTGATGATGTAGGGCCATGGTGGAATGGCATAGGTTATCGCCATCTTGTGAATGGCAGGGTTGGGAAATGCCACTTTGAGGGTATATCTGGACACCATCTTGGCTGCTGTCATTGCCAGAATCTTCATTGCCGGATGACGGAAGATCGATGGGTGTGTAATGGAAACCACCCATTGCTTTGACGTGACCAGCCAGCACCTCTCGCTGATGATGCAGCTTCATTATCTTAGCTCTACACTGGATGTGATGAACTTTTGCATTGTTCTGACCAACACCTTTCACAAACTCTTTCTGTAACACCCTATACGTGCCACTCAATTCGCAGTTGTCTCTAAGCTCCCTATCCAACTCAAGACTTACCCATTTCATGTCCTCCTGCAGCTCCTCATTCTCATTTCACAAAGATTCATTCATATCTCCAACAAATCATTCATCTGCAACACCTCTTCCAGCCTCTGCTCTTTTCTAAGACTTTCAGATGCCTGCAATCCCATCTCTTTCTTAAGAGTTGAGATTTGCAGTTCGAGGAACAAAACCTCTAAAATTACACAAAAGTGTAAAATCAGCTAAAAATTAGAATAAAGAAGGCATACAAAATATAGGTATAGTGTGGTGTTACATAAATCTGCATGATGGCAGTGCAGGCTATACAATAACTTCTCAGAAGAATACAAAGAATACAACACGTACTCTTGACCTGCTACTTGCATTGCAAGCAATAATATTATAACAGTACTATTCCTTGTCACTTATGCTTATAAGGTAAGAACCAATGCCCTAAGTATTAGTGCTGATTATCATAACATATGTGAATATATATATATATATATATATATATATATATACAGTCAGCGGTGCACAGTGGATAGCCAATACGGGTGAGGGGACCAAGCCTAACAAGTGTAAACAGGGCTAAAGAGCATATGCTTTCAGGCCAAACTGTATAGGATTATTGCACGTATGTACCTTGTGAGGGATTTGACCCCTGAAACTGATCATCGACTCATCTATGGATAACTCACATCTAACATCAAGGGTGTAGTCAGGCATTTTAGATTTGTACACCAACGAGCCAAACTGCTGCCCCCTCCCCCACTGTTGTTCATGTCTGCCCCCCACGACTCGAGTCCAAGGTTCCTGGCTCCAGTCAGATGATTCCCACACTACACCTGCTGTTTGTTTGCACTGCTAGTGTGGTGCTCACAGCCCACTGGTAAACGCCACTGACTGCACCATGAGTCCAAGACCATGGCAGAAATGTATTCTCTCTCCCCTGCAGGTAGGCAGATTTGCTTCACTTGCCACTCTACATGAAGTCTTCATTCTTTTAGCTGGCTCTGAGTCTGTTCTTCAGTCTGCTGCTCCTCAGTTCTTTTACTGCTTCTCTCACTCCCAGCACAATTGAACTAACAGTATGGCTTCTAACTTTGCTGGGGCATTTAAACCCACCACCCAAGATTTGCCACACACCCTACCATATGCCACAGCCAATCACTATGCAGGTGGACCATGTGGACCTAATTGAGACCTTCAGCTTCAATGTCCATGGTCCACTCTACCACCCCTCCCAAAACAAAGCTGAAAGAGAAAAGAAAAGGCATGGGAAGCCAAACAACAGAATTCAAATGCGATGAACTAGAGGGGCAGAGCAATGCTGGCCAGCTTGTTTGCTACCCCCTGCTACTAAACTTGGTACGCCATGGCTTACTTGGAGTATCAGTAGCTATGCCCTTGTCTAGCATTATACATCTCTCTGAACAGTGATACAACTTTATCCATGAGATATCTCACTTTGTCGAAACAATCTGCATCAAGATCATCCACAAAGTGCAAAAATCACAGGATATTAAAAAATCTGTCACGAGGGAACACTTTTGAAAACCCCTTGAGGTGAATCAGGCATCACTTTGTGGCCCAGAATGCTTTAAACAATCCCCTTAGTTGCATGATTCCAGCTGCCAACAAGTCCCCAAAAAGCACGAAATTCAACAACAGTTAATGGCTGGACGTCCACTTTGTAAGTTTCAGGACCATTTTCTTTCACACTTTGATGCTGTAAATTGGTTAAGTGAACAATTTCACCAATGATGTCATCCATGAAAAAGTGGTCAAAAATGTGATGTGGTGATTCACCCGCCATTTATCTGAAGGTACAGTCATTGTGAAAAGCATCTAGATGCCCTCCTGGTGGTGGAGGCGACTCTGTTAAGACACGGCTTAGTCTAGGAAGGATGGGGGAGACTCTTAGAGGGGCTGGGATCTTTGGGCCTTCCCAGCGAATTATGGAATGGATGCAGGGCCTTCCCCCCATTCCACCTCCATCATTTTCAGCATATAGGAGGGGTAATACTTGAGGCCTGTTTAGTATATGGAACATTGGTTACTTATCCATTTTAATGGGGTTATTAATTTACTATTATCATTTTATTGTTAATTTTTACATATTTTTTCTTGTATGTCTTGTTATTTATTAACTTACTTTGTTTTGCTAGCTTCTAATTATTAGCCCAGTCAGGTGTTATTGGTTACCTGTACAAAGTCATTATGGGCTGGGGTTCACAGGCTCATGCCTTTGGATTTATCATTCATCATTTTTGGTTTATGTGTATTCTGGGGTCACATGTCATATTTTGGTGTCTGTATGTTGTCTTGATTGTTGTGGTTTGTATTGCTTGAAACTTCTTAATAAAGATGTGAAACAAAAAAATAGGGCATCTCTCCTTTAATACAGATGAAATTAATATAAAATTTCAGAACAATAATATGCAACTTTATCAGACAGATTGTCCATGCAAACAGGATCTGAAGGCTATTACTAATAAATATTTAATTGACATCCGTAAAATTCCTAACTATCAGAAAAGCTTACTTGAATGACCTATTACTGCATGAGGTTAAAACATCAAATAGATTATTAAAGGCAGGAAAGGTGCTTGGCGCAGAAGTGTTAGAAATCAGCTTTTGTGAAGCCTTTAACCAAATGTTAATTTCCATCACAACTAAGTTATTTAACTCATTTTCATCCCAAGGACCTCTACCTCCTTCCATTGGTGAACGCCACCTATTATTAATCCTCTAGAAAAATGGAAAGGCACAATGTTGTGCTCATCCTATAGTCCTATTTCATTGACCAATTGGGCCTCATCAAGAGAAGGGCGGGGAATAATGTCAGAAGCAGATGTCAGATGATTTTGTATATTTCTCCTCATACCTCTAATAACAAGCATTTGTCAATGCCAAATGTTTTCTTGCATGGTGTATGTGGCAGGCGATACCTCAGAAGGCAGAGTTAGGGATGGAGGATGTCGGGGTGCTGGCATGACTGGTAAATGTTGGTAGAGAATCCAGTAGGGTGAAATGATAGATGGTTGAAATGGAATCCCATCTCAGACAGACAGGGCAAGCCCATCTACACTCGATGCCTCAAAAGGCAGCGTCAGGGATGGAGACCGGAAAACTGCTGGTATGAGATGTGCAAGGATAGAGAGGCAACTGCTGTGGAGTAACAGGTAAGCAGAGAGACGGGAGCAGGATGAAGGGGATATAAGTAATGAACAGAAGGAGATGAGTACAGGGTAACAGAAAATGGACAAAACAGGAATAACATAGAACGGACAATGGTAAACAACATAGGAAAGATATGGGAAAGTGCACTATATGAGAAGGACTGAGGGAATCACTACTTGGGACTGAAAGAAGAGGTCGGAGGGTGCAGGAGCCCAATATCAAAGGCAGGGAAGACAGGTGATTATAGGTGTTGGAAGGTTAGGAAGTACTGGGGCTACAATGGGGTAAATTCAGAAACAGGGGCTAAGCAGGGTTCAGAAATGCAAAGACCAGGAATAGAACAAATGGGTAAAGCAGGAGCAGCACCGGTGGTGGGGAAAACTGCCAGGGAAAGTTGTGTGGAATAGCCAACAGGGTGTACAAAATACTGTGAAAATCAGGGGCCAGGAGGTGAAATGTGGCACCGGGCTAATGTAATATAAAGGAGGGGTGATGGAGACGGAGTATCAGCATGAGGAGCAATATGCCCAAAAGAAAATACAGGGAGGAAGGGACAAGGGCTGGAGCAAAAAAAAGTGCTTGTTTATTTTTTTATGTATGGGCACAAAGCAGGCAGAACCATAAACAGCCAAAACAGGTGAGGAAATAATGGAGACACAGCAGCAATAAGGCAGCAGGCTGAGAAGTGCCATCCGATGTGTGATATATCAGGCAGGGACTACAATGACAGTACAGGCAGGAAAATTGCCAATCCGTACTGCTGATACATTCTATGCATCCCATGGAAGCCAAATGTGGTTGGAGCTCCACAATGTCTCACAGGATTGCATTCACCACACTGACAAAATGAGGGAAAGGTAACATGCCTAGGTCTGGTGCCCAATAGCCATCCCCAATGCTGGAAGGCACATGTCAGAGTTCACCAAACTAGTACAGTACAGGAGTGGACCAGAGAAATTCCAATAGGGGCTCGACATGGGAGGCAGCAAGGGGTGCATCAGGAGAACCCATTCAAATGAGGAAATGTCCCAGGGGACTCAGCATTGAAAGGCAGACATCATCAGGGACTCCAGGCACCATGTCCACAGCAGAGCAGGGCAGGGCAGGACAGGCCAAGATGACACCACATGCCAAAGTCGGCAATTATGAGCACCTGAGCAGCTGCAGACTGTGGCAGGAGAGCTAGGGACAGGGCTCCCCTAACAGCTGACATGGAAGGCTGCAGGAGCAAACCAGAGAGGAAGCAGGGAAGAAAAAAAAAAGAGAAGTGAGTGAAACCTGGGTCACAAGGGGAGCCACAAAGGGGGGGACACCATGAAGGTGCCAAACAAGGGGTGCAAACAACAAATGCGCACAACAAGGGAAAACTATGAGAACAGAAGAAGGGGACTGTGGTCTTTAGTCTGTCAGGGACGAGCCCAATGTAGATTGCTCTGCATTTGGGCTAGTCTGTGACACACCTCTGAAATGCTGTTCTCTGAAACAAAATGTTTCTGTGCACATGCACCAGGAAACAATAAAATTTATATTAAAAAAATGCCTTGCTGAAGAAGAAATAGAGTAAATCTACTTCTTGCCCCTTACCCACCGCTCTTGTTACCCAGCCAGAGAATACCATCAGGGTTGTTCTGACAAGACCTCCCTGACACAAACCCATGTTGCTTACTGTCCTGGAGCCCATTTCTCTCCAGGTAGTCTGCTAGTTCCTCCTTGATTAGTGTCTCCATCAGTTTGCCTACAATGGCGGTAAGACTGATGGGCCTGTCATTTCCAGGTTCCTCCCTGCCCCCTCCCTTGTGCAGCGGCATCACATCCGCTATCCTTCAGTGTCTTGGAATCACCCCAGACTGTAGTGAGCCACTGAATATCCCTGCCAGGGGTTCAGCCAATTCTGATGCCAATTTCCTGAGCATCCTTTGGTGCATCCCGTCCAGCCCTGGAGTCTTGTCTATTTTCAGGGCTGTAAGCCCCATTGTACTGCACCACTTGCTGTTGCTGTTGCCCTAGGTACTAGAGAACCAGCATTCAGGAGACACATATAAATTGCTGTAAGTAAGCAATAATACCCGACAGGGTGGTCGGTATTAGGGAATACCAGACTGCCCAGAGGCATAATGAGGCCCGATGCCGCAGGCAGACGGCCTTATAGCCCCTGGAAGGTCTGGTATTCCCCAATACCACCCACCCTGGAGGGTATTATTGCACTCATAAAATGGCCTACTGTATTAAATATGTTTAGAATAAAAATAATTTACAGGTTAACATGTTAAAAGTGTTAAGTGAAATAAAATAGGTCCTCCACCTGTATTGCAGTGCTTTTTTTTTTTTTTTGAGCTAAGGATGTTTGTCCTTCTTGAGCCTCATAGTTATACCTTTTGCATAGGCGTAGTTTGATTTTGATATTTGGGGGGAGCAGGGGGTGGGGCAGGGGGATGTTGGATAAATAAAAGCTAAACATAAAAAAAGTAGAAACCTAAAAGGATTCTCTTTTTGTTTGCATATTTATTTAGTTTTTGCTTACCGGGTAAGTGCACTAGCCATGAAATGACTATTTTCAGGCACGACCCAGGAGAATACAACAAATGATTGAAAGATACATTGTATAAGTACAGGAAAATTACATATAGGGCAGATCGAACAGTCAGTAAAAATGATACATACAGCCAAATAACATTACATGATGTAAAAAATTACAAAAAATTAAATATAAGGTAGGTAGAACAGTTGGAAAAATGATACAGTCAGCCGAGTAACATAAACATGATATAAGAATCTAGCAGAGAGTATATATTTATCATCAGATGAAGAAGAGATAGATGTTATTAGCTGGAAAAAACATTTGCAAAAGCACAAAGCAGCAAGGCAAACTGAGGCTGAGTTCCTTCCAGCCCTTTCCCCCAGTCAGACACACACTACGTCTGCACACTGGGCTTGATTGTACTGCAGATGTATTATGTAAATATTACATGCTTTTTTTTTCAATTCAAATAAGTTGTTGTTTTTTCTGTTCTATGGCAGTTAGTTTACAATCACAAGTTCTTCTGAGTTCTGATTGAATTAAGTCATCGATGAAGTGGATGAACCGCAAATTTTAAATCAGATTGATGATTAGAGATTAGTAGAGAAAAGGATGCAAAAGTAGCAATCTGCTGAAGCCGGTTCAGCCTCTCCCCCCACACACACACACCCCACACACATCTGCACTGGGCTGGATTATGGGTTTTTTTCAATAAATTTATATATATTTTTTTTATTCTGTTCAATTGGGTGATTGTCTAGGATCTCACATACACACACACACACACACACACACACACACTCTCACACACACACTTGGAAAAAAAAAAAAAGGATGTATAATCAGTCAGACTGAAATGACTAGTCTTCTACATGGCCTCCTGCTCCACACACAGAAGTCTTAGCAAACAGAGCCTTTCTCCAGTCTCTCCTAATCTATCAATGTGGCTGCCATGACACAACTGCTCTGGTGAGGACAGAAGGGATAGTATTTACAGTTAACTGATGTGATCTTCATTGGCTCTCCCATTCTGCCCGTCAGCAGTGTGCCCTGGCATTGGACAGTGGCTCTGTCTCCTTCGTGCCGAAGTCCCGAGGGGAAACACAGCACAGACTACTGTCGGCACCAGTGGACGATCATGTGATGTAGTGGGAGCCCTAGTGAAACCATCATGTGGCTTACATTTGGACATGCTGGGCGGGCTTCCACTTACAAACAAATGTGCACCCAGTGCGGTGGCGGCTGGTACTAGTGAAGTGCATGAGTGGATGTATGCTTCCATGTGCACAGACTTTCTTAAAGGCACAGCCTTTAAAAAGGGAAAAGATTAATGACAGCAAACATTTTGTGTGTGTCCAGAGAAATTTGGGGGGCAATGCCCCCCCATCTCCACCCATGACCTTTTGCTCCTGGTTTTCTTGGTTTCCAACTCCCCTTCCCCCCAAGAAGTTGTGCTCAGGCTATGAATAACTGGTAAGCTTTTGAGTTTGAAAACCCCCCTCCCATCATTTTATACTTTTTTTGAGTGGCAGCTGAGAGAACAGGTTGATCAGGGAGGCATAGCTGAAATGTATATGCTGGTATAAGTGCTGCTTACGGTATTATTTGTTGTTTAATTGTAACCCCTAGATGGCGCTATCCCAGGGGCTACTACCCCTGCCTGATTTGCCACTAACAGGTTGAGGGGCCTGGATCCAATGGCGGGTGCCTCCACCCAGAGGTCAGGGTTTGCAATAGTTAAACTAACTTGGTCACAGCCCTCTGGGACACTGCAACCCCCCTTTCTTCCCACTAGTGGCCCACACAATATATCAAATTACCTTCACAGTATACACTTACCCCAGGTCTGGTTCCAGCACTGGGACCTCCTGTGAAATGAGATACAGTGCAACAATCACAGTACAGTACTTTAACATAGACAAAAATACCTCCAGGCAGTATAACTTTGCATGAAACAAGCAGCTCTGATTTATTTAGGGGATATAACAAGGACAGGGAAATCAGGTTAATTAGCTTATCACTCTAATAATCATTTATGGCTCTGTGCACAGGCCTATCCCTATCAGTTACTGTCCCTGGGTACCCAAGCCCTAGTGGCTAGTCCAAACCGTGGCAGCTGGTAGGGCCCTTTCACACAGAGAAAAGGAGAATTAAACAGTCAGCAGTACAGTAATTCCATTTGGATTTAATGTGGCAATTCAACAGGGAGCAACCCTGAATTAGTACTCCGACCTCCAAATAAGATAGGGTCCTTCAATGTCAGCAGGGCTCACTTGAGGTACACAAACCTCTTCACACATCCATATAAAGAAAGTACTATACCAGGCAGGCTGCATCTGTATCCGATCGCAATTACTGCACAATACCGGGAGAACACAGCAGATTCAGTTCCTGACAGACCGAGGTGCAATTTTGTAATTCTTCCAGTCTTCTACAGGGTGAGCCTGGTTTCTACTCTTCAGAGATCCTTTGATTCTTTTCACAGGACGATTCAGTCCTAACAAGCTGTTACACAAGCTGCAGACCGGAACTCTGGGCCTTACACGTTTTTGACTAAAACTGCACACTGAAAAGCACAGGGCTCCTTCCTTCTTCACTGCCAAAGCTCAACTGAACTCCAACTGACAAACCGGCACTTCCTTTGAGTTCCTCCCAGTTCTTGACTGGATTGGCTGTCACTCACAATAGACTGCTGCTGTTGGTCCAAAAGGCACTGAAGTCTAAACTACATCTCCCAGAGTCACTGCCCATACAATCCTCTTGTGGCTGGCTCAGATTATGAGTCCAAGTTCTGATTCGTCCAAGGCATCATTTTAGAGCTAGCTTACCCCACACTGATTGGTCCAGTTCAGCAGTTCAAAACTAGAATGGGGAACTAGCAGACACAGTTCTGACTGCAAAGAAAGCAGGTTAGACAAACTGTAATTTCATTATTACTCTAAATAATTTCTGGCAAACAGTTACATCTTTCAGATAGGTTCCCTTTGCACTCCTAGTGACTGCAAAAATGAAGTGAATTGGCAGCAGCTTGAGTGGTACTCAATCAAAGAAACACACAGTCCCCCATACAAACTAATTATGTCTGCAAGCAGACAGCTCTTAAAGAGACAGTACCAGAGGTTCTAAAAACACTCACTGATAAATGGCTTAAATGCCAAACACCATTCAGGCTTGGAGCATTCAAGCAAGCTCCTGGAAGTCTTTTGGGAACCCCCATTTGCAGGGGGGTTACACCCTTCCTGGCCTGGGAAAGCTTGACGTCCGCGTCAAGCAAGTACCCCCATAAGTTTCAACTGCAACCATATACATTTGCATTAGGCTCGCACATGTAATCATCAGTCAATATATCATTTTACCAAGAACACATTTCTGAAACATTGCAGTACGTCACTCTTTACACAGTATTACATACACATTGTACCATAACTCAAGTTATTACCTCTTGTACATGAAACCTGAAGAGGGCCCTTCCCTATCAGTTACCTTGGGGCTGGATGGGGCAAGGGCACCATATAAGGAGCAACACAAGTAACTTGGAGTTAGCACTGATGCTCAGTTTGGGCAGTGAGCTCGGGGACACATACACTCCTTTATGGACAACATTGAGAGAGCAAGTCCACAGGCCCCCAAGTGAATCATAACTGAGGTGCACCACAGGCTTTACAGCTCGACCAGTCTTTCTAGGGAACTGTTATAGTCTCTGCACTCTGAGCCTCATTTTCAGCATTGTCCTCACTTGTCAGGGAGTCTCCATGGGGTAGAGAGGCTAGAACTTGGGCACTTTCAGCTCCAGGAGTTACAGTTTCTGAGTCCACAACATTTGGCTCGCATGGAGAGCTTTCGGACACTGGCAGTGGACTGTCAGGGCACTCAAAATACTCTTCTTGTTCGGTGTATCACCAGTCTGCCCCAATCTATCATTTCCTCCCTGAAGCTCAAACAGTTCAGCCATGCACAATGATTCCATTTCATCTGATCTGATGCTTTGCACTTCACTTTCTGGGAGCATTGGCTCCAGGGATGAAGCTGGGGCTTAGACAGTCGGAAGGCCCAGCTTTGTCTCCACTATTGACTGGGGATTGCCCGAAACAATTGACTCAGTTCGTAAGAAGGATAGTATTCAAACTCACTCTCACTTTCTTCCGATATGGACTGCAGTCATGCTCAACTGGGACTTGTGGAGGAACACTTTAACTTTGCTTCTGTAGGTGCAGACTTTCTTGATCTTTTCTTAGCAGCAGCTCTAGTCACTGGTCCAGAGGGCATCTTCTAGGGGCTCAGACTCAATTAAGATTTGTCCAATGGGCAGTAAATGATTTCTATGCATTGTTTTTACATCTTTTGAATTATTCTCGGCCTTACTTTTGTACACTGGCAGATCATCTAGTTTGCCCACTACAATGTGAGGAGATGGTGCCATCTGTCAGCAATCTTGTGCTTGCCATGCAGTCCCAGATTTCTTAGCAATACCCGATCTCCCTCCTGGAGTTCCTGTGCTTTCACCTTTTATCATACCTTTCTTTGTTGGCCAGATTTCTTTTGGCAGCCATGGTTTGAGCCAGTTGGTCGCATGAGTTAGCTGGGCCTTTAACTTTTGCACATACTGTAAATAGTTGTCAGCTTGAACCCCATCAGGAGAGACCCCAAAACACACATCTACTGGTAGTCGAGCTTCTCTTCCAAACATCAGGCGGTGGGGGAGAATCAGTGGCATCACTTTTGTGCAGTTATAAGCATGTACCAGGGTGCTAATTTGTTAGCTCCATCTAGGCTTGTCCTTTAGGTGCAGGGTGCCTAGCATATCTAGCAAAGTGCGGTTGAAACGTTCAGGCTGTGGGTCCCCCTGGGGTGGTAAGGAGTGGTTCTGGACTTTCGCACTCCCCACAGAGAAAGCATCTCTTTGATCAGACGACTCTCAAAGTCTCTCCCTTGATCAGAATGGATTCTTTGTGGAGCCCCATAGTGAACAAAAAAGTTTTCTACAAGTACTTTGGCTACAGTGGATGCTTTCTGGTCTTTGGTGGGGAAAGCTTGGGCATATCTCGTGAAATGGTCAGTGACCACCAGCACATTACTGATATTTCTTTGATCTGACTCCAAACTTAGAAAATCAATACAGACCAGCTCCATGGGTGCACTGGTGGTTATGTTAACAAGGGGGCAGCCCTCTGGGGCAAAGCTTTCCTCTGTAAGCAGCGACTACAAGTTCAGATATGTTGCTCCACATCAGCCCCCATCTTAGCCAATAGAATCTGGATCTCACCAAGTCAAGTGTTCTGTCTATACCAAGGTGCCCCATGTGGTTGTGCAAGGACCTCAATACTGAGTCTCGAAAGGCAGTGGGCAGCACTAGTTGTTGTTTGTCTACTTGTCCCCCTCTGTCTACTGTTTCTCTGTATAACAGTTTATTGATCAGTTTCAACTTAGGACCTTCTTTGTATAACAGTGCAGTTCTCAAATCAGTGGAGCGTAATTTGGACACATCTTTTCCTGCATAGAGGGCTTCTAAAGCTGCTTTGATCATGGGATCGCGGGATTGAGCCGCCCGAATACTGTCATTGTCCAGCTGAGGCAGTGCACCAATGTCTATTGCAGAAAAGTGGCAATAAGCAGCAGGTATGCAATTCTCAGAGGCTCCCAAGCAATCCACCATGCAGTCCACTAGTCCGTGGACATTGTTCCTCCCTGTCAAACTTCCGGCAGAGTGCCCGAATGTCAGGTTCTGCCAGTCGGACCCAATCATTCTGGGGAACAGGCCTCCGGGAGAGAGCATCAGCATCTATGTGGTTCAGACCTGCTCGGTATTCGAGAGCATAGTCATATGTAGATAATGCAGAAAGCCACCTATGGCCAGTGGCATCCAACTTAGCTGAGGTCTGCACATAGGTCAAAGGATTATTGTCAGTTTTTACTAGTATTTTAGCCCCATACAAGTACTCATGGAATTGGTCAACAATAGCCACTTCAAAGCTAGGAACTCTAACTTATGTACAGGATAGTTCTTTTCGGATGGGTCAGGCTTCTACTGGCAAAGGCCACTGGTCTCAGGCCATTCTCGTGCTCTTGGTACAACACAGCCCCAACCCTTGCAAGCTAGCATCAGTGTGCAGGGACGTAAGGTTTTCTTGGATCGGCATAGGCCAGCACTGGAGCATGGGTAAGTTGATATATGATCTCATGAAAAGCAGTCTCACAATCAGGGTCCAGACTGGCCCAAATACTTCACTCGGATGAAAACACTCTTTCAGTCTTGAGGGATGCTGACTTTTGGTATTTTTGTGGGTTGGGGGATACCCTTGAGTAAGGTTAAGTAAAGGCGGATCACTCTTGAATAGTCCTTGATGAGCGCCGATAATAACCACAGAATCCCAGGAATCTTTGCAGTTCTTTTTAGATTTTTGGGCTGTGGCCAGGTGGTCAAGGCCTCAACTTTACTGGGTCGGTCTCTATTCCTCGGTGGATACTATGTGTCCCACATACTTTACTGATGTTTGAAAAATTGACACTTATCAATGGACAGTTTAAGGCGAAGTCCTCCAGTCGGTCCAATACCTTAAATAATCTGCTCTCATGTTCCTCAGTGAGCTGCCAAACACAATAACATCATCTAGGTATACCAGGCACTCTAATAAGTTCATGTCCCCCACTGCGCTCCATCAATCGTTGAAAAGTGGCTGGGGCACCTAAATCCCTTGAGGGCATCCTCATGAATTCATAGAAGCCAAGCGGACAGATAAAGGCTGTCTTTTCACGGTCCTCTGGGGCCATCGGGATCTGATAGTACCCACTGCGGAGATCCAGCACAGAGAACCACTTGCTCCCGTTTAGGCAGTCCAAAGCATCCTGAATGCGGGGCATTGTGTACTGATCAGGGATAGTCCGCCGGTTTAAGGTGCGATAATCCACACACATCCTTACTGTTCCATTCTTTTCCTCACTACACAATGGGAAGCATAAGGGCTTCTGGATTCTTGTATTACACCAGCAGCTAACATCTCTTGCAGATGCCGTCTCACATCATCTATGTCAGCAGGTGCCAGGCGTCGAGACCTCTCACGAAATGGTCTTTCGTCATGCAGACGGATATTGTGCTCAGCTCCTTTTACGCATCCTACATCCCATTCCTTTAAAGAAAACACCTGGTCTCTCTGGGCAAGCTTCTCACTGATCTTCACTTTCCATTCAGCTGGCAGCGGGGAGTCGCCGAAATCAAACAAGTCAGGCGTTACTCTGTCATTCTTCCTTGAACTCTTGCTGCTGGGTAGCACTGCAGTGTCTGCACAATGCACATTAGCCAGGATGCAACCTCTGTTTACTCGAATGTCTCTTTCAGACACATTATGAACTTGGACCATTACCCTTCTGGCATAAGCATGGGCTCTAGCGGGCAAAATACTGAAGCTTGACCAGCAGTCCCTCTGGCAATTTTCCATCGCCTGAGTGCATCCAACATTAATATTTTATTCTTAACATCCTTTCTGATACGGACCTCTCCTGTAAGGTACACTGGGCATTTGGGCCAGGATCAGAGACTCAGGATCCTTCTTCCATACAATTCCGACCGGTTCCTCTGGTTCTGTTTTTCAGCATCTCTCGTGCCTCATAGGCCTTCTTAATTAAAGCGAACTCTTAAAAGCTCTACTAGTCTTTGACCCTGTTTTCATAACACAACTGTGCCAGCCTTCCGAACATATGAGCATTTGTTCCAATCAACAAAGGGACACCATCATACAGTCCAGTGGGGGGACACACTAAGGCTAGGGTCTCTACTTGTTCGGCCACTCCAGCCCGGAGGTGGGGAAAGACAGCCAAATTCGGATATACCCGGAATAGGGTAGGCCTTCTCACTTAACCCCATACATGCAGTCCTTCTAATGGTTGTAAGGGTATGTCTGACAAATGCTTCTGATACCAATCTTGGAACATAATTGTCACTTGGGAGCCACTGTCTAATATAGCTCTTGTAGACACTCCGTTCACCTTTACAGTGGTCTCCATGGAGGGACCCACTATTCTGGACCAGTCTGGAGAGGCGGTGGTGGGGGCCTGGGCAACTGACCTTGCCACAAAGGACGTGAATTAGCATTTTTGGTGCCCTCACTGGGATCATCCGTTGCACCTCTTAACACTGATTTCTTCTCCGAAGCTCTCCTTGTAGCCTATATGCAACTTTGTCAGTGTCTTTTGGGGACTGGCATTCCCTTTCATGTGCCCATCTTTCCCACAATTATAGCAAAACATACTTTCTGGAGTTTGAGCTGGCGAGGCGCCACACTGGGAGCCAGGGCGGGGTATTACTAACTGGAAACCTTGGTGCCATCTCTGTCTGCGGGCGTGATAAGCATTTGGAGACATCTCACAGTTTCTCCACTTCCATGGTCAAGGAATCGAGTTGGAGCTGTTATCAGCAGGAGATACATGGGTGGGTACCCCACCCCATGCAGATGCAGTCGGATATAGGTCAGGGCCCGTACTTGCAGGCGTGGCCTTCATAAAGGGACTGTTTTTGAATTCGGATCTCTCTCAACAGTTGCCCCATTGTGACATATCTTTTCCTTGTCAGAGCACTCATTGACTGCCAACCTCTGCCCCTGAACTTCACTTGATGGGTCACCTCAGTCACTCGGGTCGTAGCCGCAGCTATTGGTGCAGGTCCCTCCGAGGTCGTCTTTCTCAACTCCTCAATTTCTCTCATTAACTCATCATAGGAGGTGGGGATTCCAGTCGATCTGCCAGGTGTAACTGAAGCAACAGCAGTTCTGAGAAGGGGCAGACTTAAGGATCCTGTCCAGCCTGGTTCGGTCCAGTTCAATCGCTGGCAAACTACCTTTTCTGAGGCATTCTTGCAACAATTTTCCAGCCGAGATACATACACAGACAACAACTCCCTTGGTACTGTTGTGCATTTCTTACTCTCCACCATAGGTCCTCATCAGAATCTGGGCTCCCATACACATTCTCAAGGCCTCAAGATAGGCCTGTGCAGTCGCTTCAGGGTTACTGGCCCGTTTAGCACGAATGGTAGCCAGGGCAGGACCTCGGAGGCTCTCACTAACCCTCTTTCTTTCGCCTTCCGAGCATTGCCATTCTAGCACTTGGGGGCAACATAGTCTATCCAGGTCTCCCAGTCATCCTCCCTGGGGGGTGGGAGGTGCCAGAGAAGATCCTCAACCTTCGGTAAGAGTCGTGACTAATGGCAGGTGCAGAAATAGGAGTCTGCATTGGTTCAGCCACCATTACGGGCACTGGAGCAGGAGAGGGTGTTGGGGGAGGAACACCCCCAGGTGGAAAGAATAGTTTCTTCAAGTCCTCCACAGTTTTCCCCTCTCCCAGCAACCATTCAGCAAATTTCTCCTCAAAAGTTTCAGATAGTGGTGGGGGCTGATTCCCCCCCGGGTCTTTACTGTCCTTAGTTATCACTCTCCAAGCAGTGAGGGCTCCCTCTGGGGTAATGGTCTGTGGCACTTTGGAGCTATCTATGGGATCCTTAAACTCTACTAGGGCCAGGAAAGTGTGGGTGAGCAGATTAGCATGCCGACCCACCACCACAGGGTTTTGTAAACCTTCCACCTTGGAAAGTACTCCTGCACAGTGTCCGTATTGATACCCAGGGGATGTCCAGGATAAGCATAGCATTTTGGGGTCGATCTCCTCCCAGTACACCACTCCACCAGCGGTGCACAGCCACTTCTGTCAGGGTACCCATTTTTCTTAACAGTGGTTCGTAAATATGGCCACTAGAGGACACACAATCCCAGCGTGCCTCAAGATGTAACCTAGATGGCGCTATCCCAGGGGCTACTACCCCTGCCTGATTTGCCACTAACAGGTTGAGGGCCTGGATCCAATGGCGGTGCCTCCACCCAGAGGTCAGGGTTTGCAATAGTTAAACTAACTTGGTCACAGCCCTCTGGGACACTGCACCCCCTTTCTTCCCACTAGTGGCCCACACAATATATCAGAATTACCTTCACAGTATACACTTACCCCCAGGTCTGGTTCCGGCACTGGGACCTCCTGTGAAATGAGATACAGTGCAACAATCACAGTACAGTACTTTAACATAGACAAATACCTCAGGCAGTATAACTTTGCTGAAACAAGCAGCTCTGATTTATTTAGGGGGATATAACAAGGACAGGGGGAAATCAGGTTAATTAGCTTATCACTCTAATAATCTACCTATGGCTCTGTGCACAGGCCTATCCCTATCAGTTACTGTCCCTGGGTACCCAAGCCCTAGTGGCTAGTCCAAACCGTGGCAGCTGGTAGGGGCCCTTTCACAGAGAAAGGAGAATTAAACAGTCAGCAGTACAGTAATTCCATTTGGATTTAATGTGGCAATTCAACAGGGAGCAACCCTGAATTAGTACTCACGACCTCCAAATAAGATAGGGTCCTTCAATGTCAGCAGGGCTCACTTGAGGTACACAAACCTCTTCACATCCATATAAAAAAGTACTATACCAGGCAGGCTGCATCTGTATCCGATCGCAATTACTGCACAATACCGGAGAACACACAGCAGATTCAGTTCCTGACAGACCGAGTGCAATTTTTAGCAATTCTTCCAGTCTTCTACAGGGTGAGCCTGGTTTCTACTCTTCAGAGATCCTTTGATTCTTTTCACAGGACGGATTCAGTCCTAACAAGCTGTTACACAAGCTGCAGACCGGACTCTGGGCCTTACACACGTTTTTGACTAAAACTGCACACTGAAAAAGCACAGGGCTCCTTCCTTCTTCACTGCCAAAGCTCAACTGAACTCCAACTGACGAAACGGGCACTTCCTTTGAGTTCCTCCCAGTTCTTGACTGGATTGGCTGTCACTCACAATAGACTGCTGCTGTTGGTCCAAAAAGGCACTGAAGTCTAAACTACATCTCCCAGAGTCACTGCCCATACAATCCTCTTGTGGCTGGCTCAGATTATGAGTCCAAGTTCTGATTCGTCAAGGCATCATTTTAGAGCTAGCTTACCCACACTGATTGGTCCAGTTCAGCAGTTCAAAACTAGAATGGGGAACTAGCAGACACAGTTCTGACTGCAAAGAAAGCAGGTTAGACAAACTGTAATTTCATTATTACTCTAAATAATTTCTGCAAACAGTTACATCTTTCAGATAGGTTCCTTTGCACTCCTAGTGACTGCAAAATGAAGTGAATTGGCAGCAGCTTGAGTGGTACTCAATCAAAGAAACACACAGTCCCCCATACAAACTAATTATGTCTGCAAGCAGACAGCTCTTAAAGAGACAGTACCAGAGGTTCTAAAAACACTCACTGATAAATGGCTTAAATGCCAAACACCATTCAGGCTTGGAGCATTCAAGCAAGCTCCTGGAAGTCTTTTGGGAACCCCCATTTGCAGGGGGGTTACATAATTATACCGTAAGGAGCTCTCATCTCAGCATGCATATTCCAGCTCTCTATGATTGACATCGTGTTGAGTTATTTTTTTTATTTCAGCCCTGCGGCTAGTTTACGGCTCCCAGAGTGTCAGCGCCAGCTACGGAGTCATGTGCTTGCAGTGGTTTCAGCTGAAATGGAGCCTGGCTGAACATATCAGTGCTGTCACTGATGATGTCAGGAACAGTGTCTGCTTGAGTTTGTCTCCCGGTGATGGAGGTATGTTGCTGGGTTGTGGCAGTTATGAGAGTGGATGACTGGCTTTGTGAGGATGGACTGATTTTTGGTGACAGCTAGCCGCACTGTGTCCAAGGATGAAACGGTGACTTTTTTTTTCTAATCGATTGTTGTTGTTTTTTGGCTATGTCACTGCAGTTTGTTTTTTGGTTATGTGTTTGGTGAATCATGGAGGTGAGGCCTTCAGTCACTGGTATAGGGATGAATCCGTCATTCGCTTAGCAAGCAGAGAATAATGTTCAGGTGGCACTGAGATTCCTTTGGGTGATGGGGCACCCTTTCATGGCAACAGCTGGATCTTGTTATTTTGCGGGATCTATTAAAAAATATCAGCCCACTAAGGTCACTGTCCTAGCCAATCAGAATGCTAGGATTTTCTAAGCCATTTTCTGAAAAAAAGTTAATGTTTAACTTAGTGCATGACAGACGTAAAAATGTATACAAAATAGCCACATAACAATATACTTACACATCCTTACCAAGTACCATCATATACTGTCTAGTATCACCAGCACTTCAAACCACTCTGAATCTTCATCGGGGGTGGAGTGTTAGCAGTAAGACACTGCTTTAACATTACAAATTTAAAGCCGCGGTATTTGTTAGTCTGCAAAAAATGTAATTATATATTTTAAAGCAAAACATTTATTTTTTACATCCTAAGATTCCACGCTCAATGTATTTTTACTTCGCTCAGATATTGTTAAAACAGCTTTTACAACTAATTTTGTAATTAATGACTCATGTCATTAAAGATGGCAGCCACTTGCAGTTTTTAAAAATCTCCTCCTATGAGGTTACCTGTTGAATGTACATGCTAGGTTCATTCTGTGGATGCATTAGGATGGTGCTACCACATGTTTCTAATGTCAAACAGCACAACACTGTACGAAAATATTTATTGTTTTCCTGGTGGGCATGGCATGAAAAGTGTGAACTTTTAAACACTTTAAAATACAGTACCGTACCTTGCTTCAGGAATGAAAGAAAATGAGTACCTTTATATTTTTGCCAGACAAACCTTGCTGCTAAAAAAAAACTATATAATTACTAACAGATACTGCTTCTGGCACAATAGCCCTAATAACATACACATGTGTGCAGTTTGCTTTCTTAAAGTGGCAATGTTAAGAAAATACCCACATTTAAAAACAGAAATTAAATAGACAAAAGAATCAGAAGGAACATAAGGCATTGTTACTATATATAAACAGCTATGTTGCTCTAATAATTAGATGAAAAATGTACTTGGAGTGCAACGTTTCCATGTATTGAATGTCATAATGTGCAAAGTGACATAATACCTCACAACTACCAAATTGAAAGAATAAATATGTGTATATTTTTTCATAGATCATTAGATCTTTTCACTTCCATTTCTCTGTGCACATCTTTTCTTTTTGCCAGTTGATGCTGCTTCCCTGCCAAGCCATGTCCAGCCACATCATACTACAGGGGTGGAAAAATGAAATCACATCATAGTTGCTGCCCAATACCCCCCTCACCCCCCAAGCAGTCCACTCATGTAGCGAAAGAAAAAGATATTCTGCAGTGTGGGAGTATTTTTCAGATGACACCCCAGATCCACTAAAAGCATGTTGCAATCAATGTAGTAGAAAGATCAGTTGGGGTCAGCCTACTCAAATATTGGGAACCAGTGTTCTGACTTATCATTAATGTGAACATGGTATCTTCCATTCCCACTCCCCCCTCTGGTCAAAGGGGGCAGCAGCAGGGGCAATCAGGTATGGAAAGCAGTGGAATTAAATGGTTTGTTCCAGTAATGCAGTGACCATGGCAACCACATCAGGCAACTGATGGGTCCCCAGATACTGGTGCTGCTTCAATAGCACCACTCCAATGATCACCAACAAAGCAAAGTACACCGCATGACTCATTACATGCCTGCACTAAACAGGCACATATCCACCCAGGTTTTGTCTGGATGAGGTATCCAGACAGAATAGCATGGTAATTATAGCGTGGCAAAATGCACGTTGTCATGATTGCATGAGCGGTAATAGCAGGTTGCTTTTTTTAGCACAGGTGCTGTGAGGTGTCACGTGAGTGTGACTTAGTGGTGAGTGACTGGTGTTGTCAGTGTGTTTCTCACTGTCACTGGGATGGGGTTTTGTTTATTTACTTTTGTCATGGCTGCTGGTTTTGGGTTGCAATGATCCCCGCCCCCCAGCAACTTTCTCCCCCCAAGTTGCATCCCCCTGAGTTTAGAATAGTAAATCCCCCACCCACTCTAAGATTACAAGTACCTTTAAGCAGGAACTGCTCATTTAAAAAAGGTTCCACGTCAAAGGATGTAGGGTAACATACATACATACATAGGTCAACAATGGTTACAGTCTTAGAAACATAAAGATGTCTAAGCATTTATTATACAGCCAAAAATGGAGAAAGACAACATAAGCCAGCTTCAGACAAGTTTCAGGGAGAACAGTATATAGTTAGTATAGGGTAGGAGGGAGTTAGGAAAAAGTAGGCAGGCTAAAGGGCCACTGTCGGCAGGTAGAGGTGGGTGGCAAAAGTGCGAGGTGGATGGGCTGGAGGGCCCCATATCTGAAAGTGCCATTAGAGAGGGAAGGGGGTGGGTTAGGCAGCGTGGTGTAGGGAGGTAAGGGGTGACAGTGGGGGAAACTGGTGTCAAAAAAGTGGAGCTCCAAGGGAGGTTACAGGTCACCTTCGACTAGGGTAAAATGAGGAGGCAGTTACTTAGGAGAGGCAGTCACATTGAGTGGTAGAGGCAAGGAATAGTCGGGATTGCCTTTTAAAGGGACCAAGTATCATAGCTGTAAGTGTTTCTTTGTTAAGGATATTGTACCACTGAGGAGCCCTGTGCATGAACTACCTCTGACCCATTGTGGTCCGGCATCTGGGGACCTGGAAGGTTTGATATAGAGCACTGCATGTAAGCTGGGTACTGCTGTTGGCAGTAAGGAGGTTTGCCACTCCTGATGGCATGACTTGCTTAATTAAAGTCATTTCCACACAGTGGAACTCTATCTTTTATATGGTAGCAAGACTCAAGGAACAGAAACCTCTATTCTGGGCTATGAGTTCGATAATGTGGCCCATGTGAGATATCTTTTAAGGGTGCAGTGGTGCGTTCAGCAAAGGCTTGTTCTGCTTCTGCAACCATATGAATAGGCAGTAGAAGATTTAAGTGCTGAATCAGTAACTTTTAGCATGGTCATCCTCACATGACTCTACTTGAATGCCAAAAATTGCAGAATCAGCTGGCCCAAGGCATGGTGGCAGTGCTACCACCCACCACACCGGTGACCCAGGAATGGAGAGATCTTGGGTTGCTGGGGGCAAGCCAGGGAGAGAGAGAACAAGCATCTGATGGACTGCACTCCTCTCCCGGGGGGAGGGCGTGCTGTTCCCACCAAATGACTGCCACCAGGTGGAGGCCTGGTGACAATGCAGGCCTGCAAGACAGCACAGGAAAGGGAGGGAGCTGTGGGACTTCTGTGGTGAGCACGCATGCCTCCACACCCACACACATATGCACGCATGCCCCAGCATGGGGAACAGGGAGCAAAATGGAAAAAGTAGGGGCCTGGGCTTTGTGAAGCCATGCCCGTGACTTGGTAGTCCACCTGGCCACTCCGGTCTCAAAGTGTGTCTGGATGTGTCTCAAAGGGGGATCACAGCCTTCCCCCTCCTGCCCCACTACAGGGGAAAATTCATGGGAGACTGAGTTCTCAAGCTGGAGGAGATAAGTGATGGCCACCAAGCATGGGGATTGAACTGATAGCCGCCCGGGCCTGCTACAGGAGGGTAAAAAACTTTGCGGCAAAAAAAAAAGCAGAATCACAGTGTGGTCCTTCCTTTGATCTATCAATAGGTAAGAAAAATAGTGGGGGAGGGTCTGTTTCAAATTAAGCCCAGACTGCATCCAATGCAGAATTCTGGAAAAATGAATCACTCACTCTCAAAAGAATTACATAACAGGTATTTACAAGTTAGAGCACTTTTACTCCACAGGACAGCAGATTGGCCTCGATTACCAGGTCCAGCTCCCTTACTCCTGCAGATTTTCACTGGGGGCACTAGGTGAGGCTGCATGGCAGCATCTGATTGGTCCCTCCAGACAAACCAGCCAACACCAAGGATGGCCGGACCAGTGGCGCTGAGGATTGAGCTGCTGGATGCTACACCTCGCGCCACACCTGCAACCCGGATTTGGGAATGACCTCGGGCCACCGGGGGCTGGCAGGAGCAGGAGAGGATCAAGCATCTGTAGGATTGCTCTCCTCTCCTGTGAGTGGCCAGGGATCATGAGCTGTGGGGACCAAAGTAAGGGGTATGGGAGTTTCGGCGGACATCCTGTGGGCGGGTGCGGGAGTGTGCCCGTCTTGCACTGGATATCACTGCACGTCTGAACTCCTGGGGAAACAAAGCAGAAAAGGGAAAACAGCTGGTACCTGGGTAGGTGAAGGCCTGCTCACCAGACCCAGCCACACTCAACATCGGACACGCCCCATTCGTCTCCATCTTTCCATCTCCCAGGCAGCAACATTGACCCTAAAACATAGACTGCTGGCGGAGTTGGTGGCCCTTACCCAGGGGGCTCAGAGCTGGGAAGCCTGCCGCCTGGTGGGACTGGGGATGCCCCCCCCCCGGAGACAGGACGGTGGGGAGCCTCAGACAGAGTGGGACATCAGGTACAAAGCTGAGCAGTGCTAGAGAGAGACGTAAGGGACCAGTGAAGGGAGTAAAAGAAACGATACAAAAAAATCACAGTATGAACAAAAGGAGGGTACCCATTTGGAATCTGCCTGTAGCATCTGATTGGTAACATATACTATGGTCTTCAAGCTTTATTAGGAGACTTCACACAAACGATTTTGGATCGATGGAACAAGGAACTTAGTATTACATTTGCCTATACAACTTGAACTAAATATGTTCTCCCTGCACTTAAAATAACACCTCCATGCACTGGAGAGAATTTGCATGGAAGTGCAAATCCTGATATTTCCAGCCCCCTGCCATAGTGGGCAAGTTTATGACACCTGCATATGGGAAATGCTGGCCTAACTGTGGCCACACGTTAGTAGGTTGGGATTGTGGGATTTTGGCAAGATCTGGGTAATCAGTTGGAACAGCTGTTGTTTCTCTTAGTCTACTGTCCCCAGCAGTGGTAATCCTGTCCATTCCTCAGGCTGGTTTGTGGTTGGGCTCCTCTTCTATTGCTTGGCTGTCTATTCTTCTGGCAAAAAAAGTCATCAAATGATTCTGGATGCAGAAGAAACCTCCAACAGTGGCAAAAAGGCACATGATTGTTAATGAAATTTATTCGATGGAAAAATAAACTTTTTCCCTCCTGAACAAGCTACCCTGATTTCAGACCAAATGGCAAAACTGGGCATCGTATATAATGTCTGTTGATGACTCATTTCTACCTTTATTGACATTAATTTTTAGTTATCTTTGCTGAACTGCACCACTGTATTCTTTCCCTGACTCTGAATTGTCAAGAATTACAGTTACTACAAACTGACTTCGATATCACACTCTGGATCTTAAGGAAATGTACCTCGGAATGTATTTGACATTGTTTAGGGATAGCCCATAAGCATGACTAGTTCTTGCTATTAACATGGTATCATTTAAGTTCTGACTGCTTCACATTATTGAATCGTGTGACATGCATCCATAGCTTCTGCAAATTACAGACGTTCATTGATTCAGTAACCTGTCACCTGTTTTAATAAAAATAAAGTAAAAAAAAAATAATTACCTAACAATTACCAACGGTAGTTCATGTCTTTTTATTTTTAAAGTAGGCAAAGTTTATTACTATGGCCCATATTCCAAAAATCTATGTTTTGTGGCATTAATTTGCCACTTGATCAGGGTCATACATAGGCTGTAAAATACATAAATCAAAATATGTATCATATTACATATTTGCAGGCTTAAATTGCAAATATTTATTATTTATTTAGTTTTTGTTGACTAGGTAAGTGCACTAGACAAATCCTGCCTATTTTCAGGCACGAACCGGGGGAGGGGGGTACAGATGAATGCCAATTGACCTTGAACCAGATTAAGCTGTTATATAATATATATAATACTATTGTATAATATATGATAAAATATAATACTATCTTATATTTATAATCTTAAATTGCAGATATCATACTGTCTCCCATACAGAAACATTTTCTTTTTTAGTATGTCTTCATGTTTCCTTTTAAGCCAGTACGGAAAACATGATGTTACAATTGCTGTTATACATAACTAAATAATACCTCCATTCGCTTTCTGCTGGGCAGGTAAATAAAATACAAGTAACAAATAAATTATTCTTTAGCCTTATAAAAGTATAACATTCTTACTAACCCTCATTCCAATTATTTTTACCTTCATTTGGTTTCATTCATTCTTAAAATCTTTTTTCCCCCAATTTGAACTTCAGTGCTCCAAAACTCTCCTACAGTGTATTTAAGAATTAAAATAAATAAATAAATAAACCTCACAAACTCATGTTATGCTAATCAAACTTCCTAAACTTCCTGAACCATCTGTTATCATTTCAAATTATTATTCATGGCTGATGCACTGTTAAATTTTATTTCACCAGTACTTTACTCTATCTAAAACCATTACATATGTATTTCCATATCCTATACTGTATGTAATGGATCATGTCTCTGCGAGTCTTCTTTCTTTTTAAACCTCAGCATGCTTTAACGTTGTCACTATCATTAACATTGTGATCGTCACTGTGTATCATTGTGTATCTTAGTTTGTATGTGTAAGTAATCAGGGACTCCCTCAAGTAAACCAGTCAATGCAATAAGGTTTACAGTAAGGCATCAAAGATGCTGGGGTTTAATGGGAGGGGTTTTGAAAGCAGGAGAAAGGAAGTGATACTGCCCCTATATGGATCACTAGCGAAGCCTCACCTGGAATACAGTGCCCAGTTCTGGAGCCCTCAACTGAAAAAAGACGCAGACAGGCTGAAGTCAGTACAGCGAAGGGTCACCAAAATGATCCCGGGACAGCAGGGCTGATCCTATGAGGAGCAGCTGGAGGCCATGAACCTGAACTCACTGAAGGGCTGATGGGAAAGGGGGACATGATAGAACCCTATAGGTTTCTAAGGGTATAAATCAAGTGAACAGTGATGACCTGTTTGTTAGAAACAGGGATGCAGTCACAAGGGAAAAGACTGGAGGTTAGTGGGGGTTAAATTCAGACGCTCGCAGGTGGACTCTATAGTACTTTCCCCACCTCCTTTCATCTGGCGCTCACCTCCCTCAGACCACTGAGCCTGAGGTCCTCCAAGATTGCCCCCCATTGTGGAGCCAAGAAAGGGAGGGCCATCCTCCCCCCACCCAGTGACTCTCATCCAGATTGGGCCAGGTGGCCTGGTGGCAGCATGGAACAGAGGCAGGCGGGCAGGGCTTCATATACTCTGTGCCAACAAATTTTCCATTTTCTCCCCTGATGCCATAGGGCTGCAGCAAACACAGTTTGTGCACACACATGGAGGCATGCATGTGCACTGGAACTGCCAGCCCCGCTCCACCCATCAAGCATAATGCCACCCCCCAAGCACTGGCGCTACCACCAGACCTCCACCCAGTGGCAGACATGAGCCGGGAAGGCTTACCTCCCTAATCCGGGAGAGGCGAGCTGCCTGACAGTCACTCGGTTCTCTCTCAGCCCTCCTCCCCAGCTGACCCCCAGCGACTCTAGCTTGCTCCTGAACTTGCGTTGCCAGTGTGGGAGAGGTAAGGCACAAACAGCACCATAGCCCTCTATGCCACCGGGCCGGTAGGAAGTTCTTCTTTACTGAGAAGGTGGACGAGCTGTGGAACAGACTTCCAGCAGAAATGGTGGTGGCAGTAGTAGCAGTAAGCTTTATTTACCAAGTGCACATTCCTGGGGGCTCTGCGTACCAAACAACAATAATGATCAACATAAATAAAATAAATAAATAAATAAATAAGTCAACATAATCAACAAGAAATAAAATATTAAGGGTATTTGAAACAGCAGCTAATAAAATGGGTGGCATCAGAAAATGAGGCAGGATACTAATTAAAGCTAAAAGCCTCTTGAAAAAAGAAATGACTTTAGGCCCCTCTTAAAGTCCACCACCAAGGGTGCCTCCCTTATGGATCGAGGAAGCCTGATCCACAGGGCTGGGCCAGCTAGCAAAAAGGCGCAATCCCCTGAAGATTTCAGCCTGGCCCTGGGAACAGCTAGGAGGCCCTCAGAGGAGGAGCGGGTGGGGTGGGAGGTGTGGTAGGGAGTCAATAAGTCTCTCAGGTAGCCAAAATCCAATCCACATAAGGTCTTCTAGTTTAGCAAACTGAACTTGAAGGTGATTCGCTGCCTGACAAGCAACCACTGCAATTTAGGCAGAACCAGGGTTATATGGCAAGGCCTAAAAAGGCCCATCAATAACCTGGCTGCAGCATTCTGCACTAGCTGCTGGTGACATGGGGCACCTCCACTCACCCCAAGATACACAGCATTGCAGTAGTCAAGTCGAGAAGTCACTGACACATGCACCAGTGAGGGCAGGTCTTTGGGAAGAACCAACGCTTTAATCCGAGTGATATCTCTAAGATGATAAAAGTCACTCCAGACTGTAGCCAATGCCTGAGCCTCCAGCATCAGCCTCTCATCTAGAATGACACCCAGATTCTTCACCTTAGCAAAGGCCACTAAACTCAAAGAGCCAAGCACTAGGCCAGTCATCCTCTCAGTGGTCTCTGCATCCCCCCTCTGACCAGGCTCAATCACCAGCCCCTCCATCTTGTTTGGGTGTCATCTTAGCCAGCTTGATGATATCTAGCCCTGCATCTCAGCCAGGCATAAATTTTATTCATAGACTGCATCAGGTGTCCCAGGTGCAAAAAAACAGGCACAATTGGGTATCATCTGCATAGCAGTGAAAACCCAAACTGTACATCTAATGATCCCTCCCAGGGGTAGCATGTGAGAAAGAAGCAACCCCTGGGGACACCACAGAGCAGGGGCCTCAGAAGTGAAGAGGAACTCCCCATCAGCACCCTCTGCATACTATTTCTGAGGAAGGACTCAAACCACCACATGACAGTACCAGTGTGTCCACAGGAGTCCCTGAGGTGGTCCAACAAAAATCCATGGTCCACAGTGTCAAAAGCTGAAGAGTGATTGTGGAGGACAAGAATTATCCACTCTCCTCTATTTCTTGCCCCAAGAAGGTAATTTTGCACCCTGACCAGTGTAGTCTTTATACTGTACCTAGACCTAAATCTGGACTGGAGAGGTTCATAGATGTCAAAGGCTATGAGGAGCAGCAGAGCCACCATCTTCTTTTCCAAAAAGAGGAGGTTAGAGACTGTTCTAAAATTTGCCAAGCAGTCTGGGTCCAAAGATGATTTCTTCAGAAGAGGCCTCACCAGCACATCTTTCAATGTGCTCAGAATGTTCCCCTCCAAAAGGGAGCACTGAACTAACTCAGTGAAGGCTGGACCCAGAAATCCCACATACCTCAACAGGAAGTATGTCAGGCCTGGATCCAGCTCACAGAAGGAGGGCCACAACTCCAAGACAACCACAAACACCGATTCCACCAAAACTGGCCTAAACTCCCAGACAGGAAAGGGCATTGTTACCAACCCACTTGATCCTGCTGGGCCCCAACATCATAGTTGGGGAGATACCAGACCAAACAGAAGACACCCTGTCAGAGATGAACCAAGCAAACTGTTTGCAACAAATGGTTGAATTAGCTCACACTGACTGCAGATAGACAGGTTGAAGTCATCTATTAACAGTTCTGAAGAGTTGTGCTGCTCAGTTCCTCCCTGCCACAGTTTTCTTGGACAGAAACACTTCCAAGGGATGACCATGTTGATGAGTCACAGTGATTAACAACCTGTGCTAACCTCAGAGACTCCATCAACTGGAGGAAATCCTGACCAAACTGCAAGAGTTCTTCATCGAGCCAGGCATCGAAGCCACCTAGGATTAACCACCTGTGCAACTTCGTCATCCTCTTGGTGATAGAGTCTGTGATTTCCTGCAGGAGCACCCTCTTGTGTCCTGGAGGTCGGTACACAAGCAGGATCCCACAACCTGCACCTGGACCCCTATACATAGCCACGCATTCAAACAACAAGATTTCCCCAACTGCATATACAGTAAAGTTCAACTTGGATTTAAAACAAATGGTTACCTCCCCCCTCCACCCCACAATCTTTCCGTTGGCTGTGAAACATGGAGAAACCAGCTGAGACCGCTGCCTCCAAAACATATCGGCATCATCCTCCACCCAGGTCTCCACGATGTAAGCCAGATCAAGTGATGGGCAAGACATTAAAATCTTCCATAATGGCTATCTTATTCGTCATTGTTCTTGCATTGCATAACACTGTCCTCAGGGGGATGAATGGAGGCTGCTGGTCCATTAGCTGCCTGCTGCTCTGTCTAGTGGGAACCCTGGTTAGGGGTATCAACCACTTCTGGCTCTCTCTATGTCCCATTTCACCCTGGGGCACCTCCAGGTCCTCATCAGACCTCTATTGTTCTCCCATTAACACTCCCCATCCCTAGATACCTACCATCCTGCTGCCTTACAAGTCCCACCTCCCTGCAATGCCAGTATGCCCCTGCTGGTGGGGGAGAGTCATCGAAAGGGTGGAGGTCAAGCAGTTGGGTTTAGGTGTAGCTAAGCATGGGGAACCCAAGCTCTAAATGCGTGATGCCACAGAATTAAAACCCTCCCACAAAAACAACAGAAAAAAATCAATCCAGTTAATGATACACACAACTCTAACCACCCAGCCCACTTAACCAGTCACCCAAACCACTCACACCACCATCCACCCCTACTCTAACCACACATACAAACCACACCAGCACTACCAAAACTTTAGCACAAGTTTGTTTAGCAAGAAATAATAAAGTAGGTGAATTCTCTAATAATATATGCAACTCAGGGTGCAAAATACAGTTCACTGAAATATTCAAGTCCGGTGTTCAAAAACTGTATTTCAGCTAAAGCATCTGAAAAGTCACTGCTCTCACCAGAGAAGGACCCAAACCATTTAATAGTTGAAGCCCTCTAGGCAGGTACTCTTAATTGGGTCAAAAATGGCTGGGTCAGAGCATGGAGACTCATAATCACACTAACGGAAAGCACCCCTTGAGGAAGACTATTTCATTGAAGTTATTAGCCCCATACATATAGAATTGCCAGCAAAGATAACATTAGTACAATTAGACAGCCCCCATCTCCCAAACCAACTCCCATACTATTACTCCCTACATAGCACACCTGCAGTCTCGTTCCATACCTCACGTCAACAAAAAGCTGTTTTTCGGGGCGGGGCTGTAGCGCTGGGACAGCCGCTCAACTCGTTCACGTAATGTAAGAGCCAGGCATTCTAGTTAAAATTTGAGCATTTAACCGCGGAAAAAAGATTTAGCTAATTGGACAGGCAACTTCCCGGAATGAGTTGCCTGCCCAAAATGTTAAATTGTGACAGCAGCTCTTTAAACTTTAACAGCAGTAAGTTGTTAACTCATTGTTTAATGCGTTGCTTTTTGGTTATACTGTTTATCTAATTGTATGTTTTTTAGTATTCAATCTGAAGTATAAATGGAATGTATACATGTTAATATCTTTGAAATATTGTAGAAAATATTTAGATACAAAAAAGTTGACACTTCAATACCACCTGGTTTGGAGAATCACAGAACGCTATTCTTTAAACTCATTGCTTTTGAGTTTAGAAAATGGATTAACAGCTCAATAGTACTAAAATTGCTTTAAAGTTTAATGCTGACTGTACCATATGTATCAGTTTTGTGCTTTTTTTTTGCACTGATTTGCACTAAAGAAGCACTTTTTCTCTAGCACGCTAGTGACCCGGGTGCATGCCCAGAGCCCAGTACATCAGGAGCAGAGGCCAGCAGGGAGGACTCAAGAGCATCTCATGGATGCTCTCCTCCCAGGAGGGAGGCTGTTGAATCACTCCTTCATGGCTCTTGGTGGTGGCTAGTGGTAGTGCCGATGATGGCATGGGTGACCACACGCCATCAGGCACTCACACCAGGCCAGCCATGAGCACATGCAGCCAATAGGGGAGGATGGTGGGCGGGACCAGGAAAAACAGGAAAAATGGCTGCCATAGCCTCGGATGATGGCCTAGAGCAGGTTTCCCTTTACTGACCCCAGTCGCAGAGTGCAGACCATTCCTGCTCCTTCTGCCGACATCCCCAGTTAAGCCCCTGCTGGGGATCGGGCAGCATCAACAGGCGTTCCTGATGGGTTAGACCTACAAGGTCTGATGGGTGATAAGCAGTGGAAGCTGGCACCACCTGGGTGGACGGGGGGAAGGTCCAGCATGAAAGCCCAAAGAAGTGGGGTTATGGCAGTCGTGGGGGGAGGTACTTTTTCATCTTAGATAAATTGTTGAAGCATTTAGCAGTTGCAATGCTCTGGTCTTTGTTCTTACTGGCTATCCATTTATGACAGTGCCCAGTTTTAACTGGGACACAGCCAGTTTTGTTGTTTGTGGAATCAGAGGGGCCAGGGATGCAGTGGGTGGCACAGGGAAAGAACCCTCAAGACATTAGATTGGGGGGGGTGAGGTAGTTATAAAATGTGTAGACTTGATGGGCCATCGGTCTCTTTCTGTCATCACAGTCTCTATGTTTCTATGTCCTTTTTGTTTTTGTCTTCTTCCTGGGAGGCCTGTGCCTCCCCCATCTAGACTGACCCAATCTCATCTCCCAGATTCATGTGTTGGACTTACCAGCTTCCTCCCTCCTGGCCTCATGACTTCACCCCTCAGTGGGGTGGGGCAGGGCCCCAACTTGCCTATAGTCCAGGATATAGTTCATGGGAAGGCCACCATATCACCAGTGTGGGGCCTGCTGTGATCAGTCCATCACTCTTCTCCCAGGCATCTGCATTTCCTCCATTTCTCCCTCCCTCCCTCGGGTGTGATGCAAGCATGCATGCAAGCGTGGTGCACATTATGCGTCAGCTTCTAGCCACCCACTGAGCTGCTCCTGAGTGCACTGGCACCTGTGGTCACTCAGGTGACACTCATGCACCGGAGCAGGCAGCCTTCCCTCCCCCGGGGGAGGAGCAGATCCTCTGGGATGCTCAATCCTTCTTCTCCCAGCTGACTCCCAATGACTCAGGTTCACTGCCAAACCTGGGTTGCCATGTTGCAAGTGGTAATGCTACTACTGTGCTGACATGCCAGCTTATGTTTCTGAAGTGTTTCCAGGAACCCCAGGTCTTATCACGAGAGCCTGTAGCTCAGTTGTTTGAGCACCGGGACAGTATTCCAGAGATCCTGGGTTCAATTCCCAGTTGATCGCATTATTTCGTTCTTGGTACGATTTGTGATTTAAATTTGTTAGCAGTGGCTAATACCTCACCAAAAAACACTTAATTGTCATCTATGTCTATATGACAAAGTTTTATAAATATTTGTACATGCTAGCCCACTGGCACAGGGGGAGGGTGCCTGTCTGCGACACAGATAACCCAGGTTTGGGAACAGACTTGGGACATTAGAGGGCCAGCTGGGGGAGAGGGATTGAGCATCCTAGTGACTGCTCTCCTTCTCCGGGGGGAGGGGGTAGAGTGTCCAGCACGCCGCAGACCCCTGGTGGAGGATGGGAGCACCACCATGTCAGTGCCGTCAGTTGAGGGGGGTGGGGTGGACGCAGGACATCCTTGCATGTCCCTACCCCCAGGGAAGCATTGGGGGAAAAAATGCCGGCCCCCCGGCATGACGACCTGACCCGCCACCCAGCGCCACTGCCTTCGACGTCCAACGGGGGGGGTCCCACTCCCATTGCCCCAACCCAGGGGGAGTAAGCCAGGGCTCACCTATAGTGCTTGTTGAGGAAGCCCTCACGGCAGCCCCACCCAGGGGGGTAAGCCTGGGCATTGGGGGGATGGTGAGCGGAGCAGGTGTGAGGTTTGGGGGGGTTCGATGAAAAAAAAAAATATTTGTACACCCCTTTTATTTTCTTTCGCCTATCTGATTCCTTTGATTTCAAATAAACAGCAAATCTCCTTAAAAGAAAGAAGAATGGACTAGACATTGTTATATATTGGATATGGAAATACAATATATAATGGTTTGCAACATATAAAACACAGTTAAGCTAAAATTTAGCTGCGTATCAGTCATAGATAATCATTTGAAACTATGTCAGAGGGCCTGGGGGGGTGATTAGTATTATTAGAAACTGTGAGTTGTTATTTTGTATTTTTTTATAATTCTTAAATACACTTTAGGAGAGTTTTAGAGCACTGAGGTTCAAATTGGGAAAATAAAGATTATAAAAAACGAATGAAACCAAATGAAGGTAAAAATAAATGGAAGGTGGGACAGTAGGGATGTTATAAACTCATGAGGATAAACAACAATTTCTTTATTATTTGAATTTGTATTTACCTGCACAGTAGAAAGGTAATGGAGACATTACTTAGTTATTTATAATACAACTGTAATATCATGTTTTCAGAAATGGCTTAAAAGTAAACATTAAGACATATTAAAAAGGAAAGCACTTTCTGTATGGGAGACAGTATTATAACTGTGATTTAAGATCACATATAATAATAACCCAAGGATCATTTTTTCCCAATGGGAAACCAGGTTATAATTCTTCGTTATAACCCGCGAACACGCACCTGGTTTCCCTTGTGCGCATGTGCTAGCTGCCGTTCAGTCCTGCTTCCCTGTCAACCGGCATTCCCTGACGCTCATCACACCGTCACTCGGAGTTGGCAGTAAGTATACATAAATAAATAACTGGCCAAAGGGGGGCACTTTTAAACGTCTGTGTTAAAAAAAATAGAAAAATGATCCTTTCTCCTGCCACCACTTCCCACCACAGACAGCGTTGAAACTGCAATGGACAGCAGCAGCAGAGAGAGGTGTTTTTATTTTATACAATTGCTGGTGAAAAACGATCCCCAGCAATGATATAAAATAAAACATGGGTGGTTTCTTTAACTTGAGATTTTACACACACCCCTCGGTGTTGAATGCTTAGATAAACCCCTCAAGCTTCGCTCTCGGGTTTTATGTAGCATCCAACACCTTGGGGTGTGCGTAAAATCTCGTTAAAGACACCACCCCATGTATTATTCTATATATTATTTGAATAATGTTATGATTTATTTATTTTACAGCTCATGTATGACCCTTATAAAGTGACAAATTACAGCCAAGAAATGTTGTTGTTTTCTTTTGGAATATGCTGTAGGGTATGGCAACACTGCTGGATCTCAAAGCTAAATATGTGTTAATTCCCTGGATGCAAAAGTAGACCAAACAGAAAGTGTTGTAGACACCCAAGGTGGAAAGCAACGACAGGTGCAAGAGACCAGCAAGAATATATATATATATATATATATATATATATATATTCAGAGCCACTGACCAGCACAAACAGCGATCCAATCAAATTTTGGCAAGACAGGTGGGTCTTTGGCCTGTACTGGCTAAAGTGGCTTTGTATTATCTTGGATGCTTTCCAACATGGGTTGCATCAGAAATACACTACTGGTCAAAAGTTTTAGAACACCCCCATTTTTCCAGTTTTTATTGAAATTTAAGCAATTCAAGTCCAGTGAATAACCTGAAATGGTACAAAGGTAAGCAGTAAACTGCTAGAGGTTAAAAAAAAAGTTTAGGTTAGCAAAAACTGCTGTAGAGAAATTGCAAAGAAAGCCAAGGTGTCAGTGAGTACAGTTTCCTACACCATCAAAAGGTACCTGGAAACTGGAGGAAACTCTGAGAGGAAGAGGTCTGGCAGACCCAAAGCCACAACAGAATCAGAAGACAAGTTTCTGAGAGTCAACAGCTTGCGTGATAGGCGGCTCACAGGACAACAGCACAGAGTGACTGGCACCCTGAACCAAAAGGGCTACCACAGCATTTTGCAGCGCCATGCAATACCCTCTGGTCTACGCCTAGTTGGTCAGGGGTTCATTCCACAGCAAGATAATGACCCAAAACATACCTCCAGGCTATGTCAGAACTACCTTCGAGGAAAAGAACAAGACGTAGGCTTCAAATCATGGAATGCCAGCACAGTCTCCAGACTTAAACCCCATCGAGCTGGTTTGGGATGAACTGGACAAAAGGGTGAAAGCAAAGCAACCTACAAGTGCAACACATTTGTGGAACTTCTGCAACAGTGTTGGGAAGAACTTCCCAAACAATATTTGATGTCCATTGTAGGAAGAATGCCACGAGTATGTTTGGCGGTTACAGTATATCTGCAAAAGGTGGCTACTTTGATGAGTCAAAAATTTAGATTAAATTTTGTTAAACAAAATGATTCTTTGATTTCTTTTTTATCTCCAATTGTTTATTTGTTCTATGCTTTAATTTCAGAGTACATTGAGACATTAACCTGTGTAAATTTCAATAAAAACTGGAAAAATGAGGGTGTTTTAAAACTTTTGACCGGTAGTGTATGTTTAAATAAAACTGGAAGATATTGGCTCACCACATCTTTCAAAGCTAGATCCTGAGAATTTTGAATTCTTAGTCTTTCTCAAATTCAGGTTACCAAGGATCAACATTAACTATGCATTTGATTATTCACATGTCCAAAAAGTGACATCTACTACTATTCCCACCCTTACGCTTCCTGGTGGCTTGTCTCCTTGGACTCTATTCACTGGCACTGGCACCACCATCCAGCTCAACATTCCCAGCAGCAGCCGTGCAACTCCTACTCCTGACGATCCTATAGTAACTTCCATACTGTCATCGCCAGCACATTCACTATGTTCAGGTGTGCCTCTGAGCACACAGAGTCGATAGCTGTTAAATAAGTCCCGTCCCCCGTGATGAAACCAGTGACCTAACTGACCGTACCCAGGCTTGTACAGTTCTCCGCTCTCACTTGTGTTTAGTAGTTAACTGCTATAGCTCTGGCTGCCAACTGGCAGTGTCTGTGTTCCAACTAAGTTCAATTAATGTAAACAAATATGTACAATATAAAAAGGAAAACAAAAAAATTCCATCCATGGATAGGAAATACTGTGAATGGAAATGTAATGCCTTACATTTAATGTATTTTCATTTATTTTTTTTATGTTTTTAATGCAAAACTTGTTTTTCTTTGGGGTTATTATTATATAAATCAAAAATGAATGGAGCAAAGATGGCCCAGCAGTGCACAGGTACTGCTACCACTCACGATGCTAATGATCCTGGTTTGGGAACAAGCCTGAGTCATCAAATGATTGGCTGGTGGGGAGGAGGTTTGAGCATCCCAGCAAATGCTATCCTCCTCGGGGGGGGGGGATCCACATCCTGCTGCTATACCGCCACCTGGATGACTGCAGGTGGAGATGCAGGGGAGTGGTGAGTAGGAAGGGAGCTGGAGTGCAGCTGTTAGCACAGGTGCATCAGGCATGCCAGCAACCCTTAACATCACCGTACTCCTAGGGGAAAGGCAGGGCTTAAGAAAAACTGGCACTGACCAGAGGATGAAACCTGAACCCACCCCACCCCACCTGATCCATCTTGGATCCATGCAGCCAGTACTCGAGGAGACCCACAGCCACACCTCCACCATGGGCGGCCAGGTAGAGCAGGGAAGGAAGCCAAGGAGCTAAGGGTGACCCTAGCCCTGGGGGTAGAGTGTAAACTGGGAGGGCAGCATGATGGTGTGCCAGAGGTGGGATGTTATATATCCGAAGTGTCTGGCTGGCAGAGTATCGAGGGATGGGATATGGACATTAGTGGTTGGTGGAAGGAGGTCTGGATCAGGGGCCTGGGGGAAAAAACATTACTGAGCCCAAGGCAATATAGTAATTGGCATGGAGGTAAAGCAGAGAATAGAGGGGGGTATTCACCTTGAGGTCAACGATAAATAGTAACTATTACTGTTGCTCGCATCAGGGGCATAGCTACAAGGGTGCAGGGGGTGCAGTCGCACCTGGGCCCACAAGGTTTGAGGGGCCCAAATCATAATTGTGATGTTTATTTAAAACTGGGGGGGGGGCATAACATATCCTTGCACCCAGGCCCTCTGGGAATTTGCTATGCTACTGGCTCACATTGGAACGTGGCGGTCTTAGTGTATTTTGCAGATCACCACGTTTGGTAATCCACAGCAGATGCACTGCAACAGCACCTATACTAAGGTTCATACTAAGGTTGTTTGAGGAGCAAGGGGGCAGGAAAGCCCATAGGTGCTCCTAGACTAATCATGTATTACAATAGGAGAGATTACACCCTGAAGAAATTAGATTGTCAAGACAACGTTTAAATACACTTTTGGACTCGCTGATGGCCACTTCAAGGGGTAGCTTATTCCATGGATTAATAGCCCTTAAAGTGAAAAAGGATTTTCTACTTAGCTGGTTGAATGGTTTGCCAGCCAATTGTAATGGATAACCTCTGGTGTTGTGAGTGTTATTTTTAAATTCAAGGCCGGGTTCTCAAAGTAGATAGGGGTCCTGAATTAAGTCAAACAGAAATAGTAAGTCCCCTCTTAGGCGTTGGGTTGTTAGGGACGTGAGGTTGAGGGACTGAAGTCTAATTTCATATGTTTCATTTTTTAACCACTGGATGTTTTTAGTGAACTTCCTGTGCACCTTCTCAAGTTGGTGATATTCAATTTTTTCGAAAGGACACCAGAGCTGGGATGCAAATTCCAAATGAGGCCTTGCATAGCCTCTGAACAGAAGCATCATAACTTTCAAATGTCTGGAGCTTTTTTTTTTTTTTTTTTTCGCCTCCCCTTCTTCCTGGCTGCCCACTCCTTCGGGTCTCCATTGCCCCTCCTGACTGCCTGCCCTGACTCCCACGCTCATATGGCGGTCCCCCGGGTAACCCGGTGTATCTCTTCGCCGGATGGGTCCCCCTCCTCTGAGGGGGAAGGAACCAGCAGGGGTGGCCAGCGCTAATTTATTGGCCCAGGGTATCGCTGAGGTGTGTCGGTCATGGGATCGGCAGCAGTGGAGGACAGAAAGACCGTCATTCGGCCTGCCAGGAAGCATTTTTCCTGTTTTTTCTGTGGGGAGTGACATCCTGACATCAAGGCATACGCCGATGTCTGTCACTCCCCTTGAACACCGAGCCCGGCCATCACTACTGTGCTCCCAGCCTCCGCCAGGAGCCAGCATGTGCCGGTGCTCATCCCCACCCTCCCCCAGAGAAGGAGAGCTGTCCCCAGACGCTCCATCGTTCTCCCCCCAGCCAGCCCTCCGCCGACCCGAGTCCATTCCTGAACCTGGGTTGCCAGCGTCGCAGACGGAACTCCAACCACTGCACCAATGGGCCAGCAATGTCTGGAGTTAATATTTCTCTCAATAGACAATATGACCTGGATGTTTTTTTTAATAGAGTTATGTATATGTTTTGAATTGGAGAAATCATTAGAAATAGTAATGCCAAGGTCCCTCTCCTCAGTTGTGGTATTTAATAATTCACCACCCAGTGTATAGGAACAGTTAGGGTTTTGGGGTCCAAGGTGCATAACTTTACATTTAAAATTGTTAACTTTTAGCCCCCATAAGTTTACCCAGTTTGTAATTTTATCAAGGTCCTGTTGTATACATGAGGCTTGATAAGGGTCGGCACAAGGGCCTCCAATTTTAATGTCATCAGCATATTTGATAGGAGGGGTGAAACAGTGTGATGTCATGTCTGAGATGAATAACTAAAACAGACGGGGCCCAAAACGGAGCCTTGTGTAACACCACTGGTGACATGTCCCAGGTGAGACAAAATGCCATTCATTAATACCCTTTGTGATCTATTTTGAAGCCAATTACAAATCCAATCAATCAGTTTAATATCGATTTGAAATCTATGTAATTTTGTCGTAAGTGCCCAATTTGGTAAAGCATCAAATGCCTTGCTGAAATCAATATATATGACATCACATGCAGCCCGGTTATCAAGATGGTAACTTATATGTTCATAAAAACACATCAAATTGATGAGACAGCTTCTTCCTTTTTTAAACCCGTGTTATTCTGGATCTTGATTGTCTAAAGTAGGGGTGACCATAACTTTTATGAGACTTTCGAGAGGTTTGCAGATGGATGACGTAAGAATAATTGGCCTATAGTTTTCCCAGATGTGTTTGAGCCCTTTCTTGTGTATAGGAAAGACATTTGCTTTTTTTCCAATCGCTAAGCACATAGTTGATTAGGATACATCCATCAAAGAGCAGTTTAAGGGGGGCAACTTGGCTGTCAGACAGAAGGAAAAGTAGATGCCCAGCAATATTGTCCGGCCTCGGGCTAAATTTGCCTTTTTGTAAGCGTAATTTATTGATAATTTGATCTTCTGTGAATCTAGTATTGGGTCTATTACTGCCAATGGAATTGTCGCTGTGAAGTTGGTGGTATTATGTTGTACTGAGTTAAAAATGTTGCAAAATTTCTGGTTAAATACATCAGCCATACTTTTGGGATCATGAATAAGTTGGTCATTAACTAGTAGGAGACCAGCTTGAGAAACTGTTTTTTTTGTTTAAAGAATTGATGTAAGAGAAAAAATGTTTACTATTGGTTTTGTTAGCAGGGTTAGCTACCTGCCACAAGCAGGCTACAATAATAAATAGTCATTGCTGCTCTCAAGCATTTTTTACTCCCCTCATTGTAAACACCTCAAGGGGCTAGGGGACTTATCATACGAGAGGAGGTTGAAGGAGTTGAACATGTACTCACTGGAGGAGAGGAGAGACAGAGGTGACATGATTGAAACCTTTAAATACATGAAAGGAATAAACAAGACGGGTATAGAGCGGCTGTTCAAAGTAAGGGAGGGAAGGGCCACCAGGGGCCATGATATGAGACTGGAGCGAGGAAGGTTCAGGAGGGAGATGAGGAGACACTTTTTTACAGAGAGGGTGGTGGCTGGGTGGAATGCGTTACCTGCTGAAGTGGTATGCAGTAGAACAGTGGACTGCTTTAAACGAGGATGGGACAGGACAAGGGGGAGGGTTAATGAAGGGGAAGGGTGGAAGGGAGGGGCAGCTGAAGAATAAGGGTTGCTAGCTGCACATTTGAGCAGACTTGATAGACCTCTAGGCCTTTATCTGCTGACAAATTTCGTATGTTCGTAAACACACTCCAGGCAAAGGTAGGACTGAAAATTCTGCAGTGCTGAGCCGGTGCACAAGGGAAAGTGGGCGGCCAGCCCTACACAACCTAAACATGGAACAGTAGTTTCCTTGTGCACTCGTAACAGAGCTAGTCAATTACGTCCAACACTACTTGTCAATTACAGCGACGCCCCCTGACAAAGAGTCTTCTGACTCAAAGCACCGGGGCAAGAGTGGCATGCAGCATAGCATTCATCTACATTTGTTTGCTCCTTAAATGTATTTAATAAACAATGTTTTGCATTTTGAACAAGTAGTGTCAGCTGTAACTGACCAGCTCTATTTATGAGAGCACAAGGAAACTGTTTTTCAGTGTCTCCGCTAGTTGAAGTCTGCTTTATGCCATGTTAATTAATGCATGAAACCAAACCAAATGTATGGACCCTCACTTGAAGCTGGATCAAAGTTGACAATCAACAACTTTTCTCACCCTTTACTACTACAGCTCTCTGTCAGAGACGCACCCACCTTCAGCTAACTGACAGAAACTTCACTGCTAAAAACTATGTAACATTCAGGGATTCTGTTAACTCCATTTTGACTTCTAAAAATAAGGCAAAAACTTCCAAAATAAAGGGGAAGGAAGTCATTGACTTACAAATTTAAACAATAAATTAGATGACTTCCCAAAGTGCAGTCATAGAAGCCAAGAACTAATGGATTTTTCTAAACAAAATTGTATTTTACCACTGGGCTGGCCAAATAGCGCAGCGGTAGAGTTACCATTTGCCATCCAGATGACTCGGGTTCACACCCCGAGCCCGGAATGTCTGGTGCTGGCCAGCGAGGTGGGGTTCAGGTGTCCATTAGAAGCCTTCCGCCTTGAGGAGGGAGGGAAGGCACCTCCTTCTCCTCCCGCCTTGAGGAGGGAGGGCATCTCCTTCCACTGCACAACCACCCCCTGGTGAGACCCAGGGGGAAAGGGTTGTGTGGGAAGGAACAAGTGGTCCCTCTAGGGTGGCCTTATGTTGACACATACTCACTCATCTAGAAGTTGATGCAGAGGCATCACATGCCCGGAGTAGGGCCGGCAGGTGAGCACCGAAGGTGGGGCAGGGCTCACGCGCCCTTCCGAAGGCCCCACTAGGCATCTTGCCAAGGCCACCTCTCAGGATAATGCTCTGGGGTGAGGGGAGGAAAAGGGAATAAAATCCCCAGCAGCTCCAGACAGATGAAGCCTTCCACCCCCATGCCATGGCAAGGTCTCCTCGACTCCTCCCACACCTTGCCAGCTCCACCCCACATGCCCAGCTCCACCCCACATGCCCCAACTGTTGAGTGAAGTATGTTCCTCCTGATTTGAGGGGGACCAGGGGGGTCCCACCCATGGGGGATAAGCTGTGGGTTACAGTCAGGGTACCCGGAAGGTTTTCAAGCAAAGGCTGGTGTTGGGTTGGATCATCTAGGACGTCATGTGGTGGGTGGAGGACTTGGACAGGTGGAAGGAGGTCCTGGCAGCTGGCGAGGTGAAAATGGGGACAAAAACAGAAAGTAAAAAAAAAAATTGTATCTCACCACTAATATTTATATTAATATTTATCACTGATCCTTCCTGGAATACTTACTTCCAAAATGTTGGTTCCAGGAAGTAATTTGACTTCCAAAAAATTGGAATGACTTCCAGATTTCGAATCATGGAAGTTTTAGACTTCCACTAAAAATAAATTAACTAAACCTCTGGTAACATTTCTAAAAAAAAAAAAAGCTAAAATCCAGTCATTTCCAACTACCCAAATAAATTAAATAAAACACACAATAGTAAAGGTTTGCAATAACTCAAAAAAAATGCATCTTGGGGGTATAATGAGATAATAATGCTATTTGCCCTTTGGGTTCATGGCTTATTACCTGCCCCTTCCCCCCACCACCACCTTGCTATTCTATATACCCAATGAGAACATCTTCAATATATATACAATTTCTGCCCCCCACATTCTAAGGGCGAGAGTGCTGCAAAGCTGGTACCCAAAGAAGATTCCATCTCATAATGGTGAAAATATTACAACTCTCAAAAGAGTGAGTACATATTGCCGAAAGTCAAACGGGCACATAACCCACCTCAGCAACCACCAACAGGGCTACACAAATACATTTAAAAATGGGACCTTAAATTTCATCTTAATATCGGGCTACGCCCTGCACCCCCAAGCACTCTGCACTAAAAATAATCAGTCTCGGGGCAGACACTGGGGAACAGGAAACTACATGGGAGGGGGGCCACAGTAATGGGGGATGCTGTGCTGGGGCACCAGAACCACAGGACTGAAACATAAAAAAATAAACAACACCAAAAACGCTACAAAAAAATCTACCTGCAGGCAGTCACAAACCCAGGACTATCAGCACCACAGGCAGCATCCATACCCGCCACACCAGGTGGCCAGCCCGGCAGCAGCAGGCTGCACTTCCCCATTTAGCCAATAGCAACAGGCAAACCCCCATCATTCACTGTCACTCTGCTTTCCTTCCTCCCTTGCTATTCCCTCCCCTTGTTAAAACCTCATTGTCACTGCTCCTACAGGCACACAAATTGAGTCACTCATATTTACAAACATACAAACATATGAATGTGCCAAAAGAAACAGACCACCCGGTCTATCTAAGTCTGCTCAAGTGTGCAGCTAGCACCCCTAGTTTCACTCAGTTTGCTTCACCCATACCACTGAATACCCCAAAGAAATGCATGTAGATATCATCCTATGGCTGGTGAACCTATATATAAATTAACTGTAAAAACTGTATTTAGGCACCAATTAGGGTAGTAGCACTAAACAGCAAAAGACGAAAAATGCAAGGTTAGGGTAGAAATCCCCTCAAAACTTTAGTGACTGTGTGGTGTGGTGTATCTAGGGTTTAAATGATTGCTCAAAGCAGCACTGGCATTACCCTCATTTCAGTACTTTTTTTTAAGGTGGACAAATTAACCCACACATCAACAAACCCTTTTACTGTGCTTTGAGAGAAAGTGTTGAGGTCAGAGTAATGCCAACACTGTTTTGAGCAATAATTCCAACTCTAGCAACACCACACCGCACAATCACTAAGATTCAGGAGAATTTTACTTTAATATTACCTTTCCCTACTCTTATTGTTGCCATTGTTTTGCAATTATTTTCCATCCTTTTTTTAAAGAACATTTAATAACAGATGTACAGTAATTTGAGCCATCCCTCTGGTGCCGTGGCAGCGCTACTGCTTTCGACACTGGTGACCTGGTTTTGGTAACAAGCCCAGCTCGTGGGGGTGGGGAGCAGTCGGGGGAGGAGGATTGAGCATCCCAGAGGATGATCTCCTCCTCCTCCAGGGATGGTGGGTTGCCACCTTCGCTGCAATACTGCCACCTGGCTGACCAAAGGTGGCATTGCAGTCAAGGGCACTGTGGTGGGACAGATGCAGTTCAGTGACTGGTGTGGCAGCACGCTCAGTGTGCATGCGCGCCTTAGTCTCTCCAGCACGCTTGCATCTGTGGAGATCAGGAGAACACAGAAAAGACAGCCCTGCTGCCTGAGAAGGAAAGTGCTGTAGTGCACCATGCTGGAACCTGCATTGCACAAATCATTTCCTGATGAAAAGCAATACAGTTCAGGGGTATATGCCCTCCATCTCATCCCTATCCAGGGGTAAGCTGAGGCAGTGTGGAAGATGGTGATTGAAGCAGGTCAGTCTGGTGAGGGCATGAACCTTAGAGGACTCTGAAGGCAATTCAGGCAGCAGAGTAAGGGGATATAAACAGAGAGAATAAAAAAGATGCATGGTAATTTGTATTGAGGAAAACATTGTCAATACTTTTTGAGCCAAGCAGTCTCTGGTATCCAGTGACACTCCCCATCTTCCCACCACATTTCAAGCAGTCACTGGTGTTCGGTGGCACATCTCCTTCTCCCCACAACATTTCAAGCAGTTGCTGGTGTCCAGTGATACCCCTTCTTCTCCCCACCACATTTCAAGCAGTTGCTGGTTTCCAGTGACACCCCTCCTTCTCCCCACCACAGTTCAAGCAGTTGCTGGTGTTCAGTGACACCCCTCCTTCTCCCCATCACATTTCAAGCAGTCACGGGTGTTCAGTGCCACCCCATCTTCTCCCCACCACATTTCAAGCAGTTGCTGGTGTCCAGTGATACTCCTTCTTCTCTCCACCACATTTCAAGCAGTTGCTGGTTTCAAGTGACACCCCTCCTTCTCCCCACCACAGTTCAAGCAGTTGCTGGTGTTCAGTGACACCCCTCCTTCTCCCCATCACATTTCAAGCAGTCACGGGTGTTCAGTGCCACCCCATCTTCTCCCCACCACATTTCAAGCAGTTGCTGGTGTCCAGTGTTACCTCTTCTTCTCCCCACCACATTTCAAGCAGTTGCTAGTTTCCAGTGACACCCCTCCTTCTCCCCACCACAGTTCAAGCAGTTGCTGGTGTTCAGTGACACATCTCCTTCTCCCCAACACATTTCAAGCAGATGCTGGTTTTCAGTGACACCCCTCCTTCTCCCCATCACATTTCAAGCAGATGCTGGTTTTCAGTGACACCCCTCCTTCTCCCCATCACATTTCAAGCAGATGCTGGTTTTCAGTGACACCCCTCCTTGTCCCCATCACATTTCAAGCAGTTGCTGATGTTCAGTGGCACATATCCTTCTCCCCCCCACACACATTTCAAGCAAATGCTGGAGTTCAGTGACACCACTCCTTCTCCCCATCACATTTCAAGCAGTCACTGGTGTTCAGTGGTACATATCCTTCTCCCCACATTTGAAGCAGTTGCTGGTGTCCAGTGACACCCCTCCTTCTTCCTACCACATTTCAAGCAACTGCTGATGTTCAGTGACACATCTCCTTCTCCCCAACACATTTCAAGCAGATGCTGGTTTTCAGTGTGTCATACAGGCACAGGTCAGGAAGCATAGGAAAACCAGAAGCAGTTGTAAAATTTGCAATGCGCATTTTATTATTATTAATAAAAGTAAAATAACAAATAAAAGTTGTTCAGAATAACTATTTACAATGGCAGTACAAACATAGAAAGCAGAGTCCTTTATCTTCTCAATTTCAAATCTCAGTCTGTCTCTTGCCTTTGCAAAACATTGCAGCTCCTTTTTATAAGTCTGTTCAGGAGCTCGTTAATAAAATAGCATGCTTCTCACACAGTGTTCTTGTAAGTTTCCAGTGTTATTGTCAGTTTCAGCAGATGCAGCAAAAAGAACATTGTGACCCAGAACTGACCTCTTGTTTACATCTTCTGCAAAAGGCTTAAAAATTGCATCTCAGGTTTTGCACACCAGAATTTCAGTTGAACCCCTTAAGTTCAAAATAACCATTTGCAATCATTTCAACAGTATAACTATATACATTTCAAACAAAGGGATCCAAGTTTTACAAAAAGTTTTACACACAAGCATTCGCATATATTTTTATACCAGCAGATATGCAAGGTGGAAGAAAAGGCAAAATAGCAAGTGAAGGCAGAGAGATAGCGAGAGGTGGAGAAATGCAAGATCATCAGGGTGATCAAGTCATAGGTCTCACAAGAAAATGTGGTTGCGCAACTAGACAGAGAACAGACAGAAAAGGAGAGAACAGAACAGATCCCTGCAGTTAAACATTTTCTCCATAACAACTGAGAGAGGGCTGTATTCAAGACTGTCACACAGTGACACCCTCCTTCTCCCCACCACATTTCAAGCAGTTGCTTAGTAGGGGGTGTTCAGTGGCACCCCCCACTAAGCAAATCTGATAACTAAGCACGCCAATTTTCTTCTAATTTTCTCCGTTTTTCTGAACTGCACAAAAATCCACATGCTGAAATGAATGCAGGCTATGGAGATCTTAATTTCAGCTTGTTACTACTGCATCACAGTGCCTACCCATTGGTGGCACCCAGAATGGAAATAAACAGATGAATGTGCACAATAAACTTTCTCAGGAATGCTGATTTATATCAGAAAAAGTCAGATTTGGTTATTTTTTTTCTCTGGTGCTGTATGCATTCCCATGTGTAATGAACCAATTATTTCTACCTGAATTCCATCCATTTTACAAGAAAAAATTAGTAAATCAAGGTCCTTCAACAATAGGGACAGCAAGATGGCAAACTTCTTGTGTTGGTTAGCGACTTTTAAGTATTTGGGGGTAATCCTTGACAGCATTCTCACCTACAACTTACATGCTGAATATGTAGTAAGTAATTCATCAACGCTACCTCAAGTGTCAGGGAACAGGTCCTCTTGGAGGCCTTCCAGGCTGGCTTTCTGATGCAGAGGTTAAAAAAGCCAACCAGGGAGGGGAACATTCTGGACCTGGTGCTGATGGATAGTAAGCACATCCAGGACATAGGTGTGGAAGACCCCCTGGCAGGAAGAGACCACCGCACAGCGTGGTTCTCCCTCAATATAAGAAAGGAGGCAGCCAGAACCAAGACAAAGGTAATGGACTTCAAAAGAGTAGACTTTGGCAGGATGAGATGCATACTGGAAAGGCACCTCGCCAACATCTGCCCAGACATGGATGCAGAGCAGAAATAGGCAATCATCAAGCTGGGGATGGCAGAGGCCACTAACTCATGCACAAAGAGCCAAAGCAAGAAAGCCAGACCCAAAAATCTGAGCTGGTTGTGCAGGGAGGAAGGGGAGAGGGTAAGGAAAAAAGAGAGCTGCCTTAAGAAGTTATAAGAGATCCAACCAAGAGGAGGACAGGGAGGAATACATGAAGAAATCCAGAGGGGTGAGTAGAGTAGGAAGGGCAGCCAAGGCTTCAAGGGAGCTAAGGCTGGCACAGGAGATCAGAGAAGGAGAAAAGGATTTCTTCAGGTATATAAGGGAGAAGAGAAGTTGTAAGGATCAAGAAAGCTGGAGGGTGGGCAGAAAAGGGGCAGAGCAGGCAGAAGCACTCAATGAGTACTTCTGTTCAGTATTTACCAGGGAGAGGAAATGGCCTATGCCCCAGGGGAAAGGTGGAGTGGGAACAGGGGGAGAAGGGGTAATGGATGGGGTGATTACAGTGGGCAGGGTGTTAAAGGGTCTAAGGTCCCTGTGGGTGGATAAGACACCAGGGCCAGATGGAGTGCCTCCAAGTGTCCTGAAGGAGTTGGCAGAGGTCCTGGTGGGACCACTGGCAGATTTGTTCAACACCTCCTTGGGTAGTTGGTGTGTGCCCAGGGACTGGAGGATGGCGCATGTGGTGCCCCTCCATAAAAGTGGGCCCAGAGATTAACCAGGGACTACAGACCAGTGAGTCTTACCTCCATTGTGGAGAAGTTAATGAAGACTATCCTTAAGGAGAGGCTGGTGAGCTTTCTGGAGTGGAATGGTCTCCAAGACAACAGGCAGCATGGGTTTGTCTCAGGCAGATCCTGTCAGACAAACCTGGTTGACTTTTTTGATTGAGTGACGAGGGCACTGGATAGGAGTCATGCGGTGGATGTCCTGTACCTGGACTTCAGCAAAGCCTTCGATTTGGTGCCACATTGAAGGTTGACCAGCAAGTTGAGAAGCCTTGGAGCAGGGGAAAAACTGGTTGTGTGAGTTAAGAGCTGGTTACAGGACAGGCAGCCGTGGGTAATCATTGGGGAAGAGCTCTCAGCTCCCAGAGCTGTAACCAGTGGGGTTCCACAAGGATCAGTGCTAGGACTGGTGCTATTTAACATCTTCATTGCCGGCATATTAGATGGGATTAAGAATAAGATCAGCCTCTTCGCAGACAACACAAAGATCTGTGTGGAGGTAGAAAGTGTGGTATGGGGTCAAGTACTCCAAGAGGATTTGCAAAGACTTGAGCGCTGGTCAGACACATGGCAGCTGGGGTCCAATGCTAAGAAGTGCAAAGTCTTGCACTTTGGTGCCAGAAACCCTGGGATTTGCTACTGATTGGGGGGAGTGAAGTTATCCACTTCAGTGGAGGAGAAGGATCTGGGGGTACTAGTAACAGAGGGACATGAATCACTCAGCACAATGTAGGAGGGCAGCAGCAAAGGCAAATAAGATGCTGGGGTGCATCACCAGGGGAATCACCTCTAGGAGAGAGTAAGTCATTCTGCCCCTGTACAGGTCCCCGGTGAGACTGCACTTGGAGTACTGCGTGCAGTTCTGGTGCCCCTATTTGAAAAAGAACATCAAACTACTGGAGGGGAGCTGGCCTAGTGGCGCTGAGGGCTGAGGCACTGGGCACCTTACCTCATGCCATGCCAGTGACCCGGGTTCGGGAGCCTACTCAGGACATTGGGGGTCAGCAGGGGAGGAGAAGATTGAGCATCTGAAGGATTGCTTTCCTCTCCTGGGAAGGGGGATTGTTGATCCCCAGCGTTTGGCGATTCCCAGTGGAGACTGCGGGTCACTGCAGCCAGGGAACACTTGGGATGAACTTGAGGCAGTGGCGGACGTCCTGCAGGCGGGCACGGGAGCATGCCCATCACGTGCTGGATGTCATTGCATGTCCACACCTCTGGGGGGTATGCAAGTAGAAAACCCCTCTCATGCATTCACAAGGAAGCCCCCTTGGAAGGCTGACTGCCAAAGCACTAGGAGCTGTCCACACTGGGTGATTGCTTGACTTACAAGTGAACTGTACTGCACAGAAATAAATGAATTTTGATCAAGTATTTAACTTGTGTCAAGCATGGTCTCTACTAGGTGCTGAGTGTGCTCTCTATTGGAACTTTGAAATTTGCTTTTGGGCTGGTTGACCATTGTATCGCACCACTCCTCATTTGAGTGCAGGATTCTACCTCTCTGGAACTATACAGTAAGACAAAAGGTTCACCCTGTTACTGGGAAAGGAAAATAATGTCAAGTATACAGACAGATGATGGATAGAAGAATCTCAAAACCTAGCCTCTCCTAGTATCTATCTTACCTGACACTAGCCTGAAAGAACTTCCACTAAGTCTGTTCTTTCCTCACACAGACAGCTAGCTCTCTTAGCAGGGTTCCCAACCTTCTTTAAGATAAAGAGAGACAGACAGACAGAGAGAGAGAGAGAGAGAGTTAGTTTCTCATAAGATCTGCCAGGACATGTGACCTGGAAACCATGTTTGCATCCTCTCCAAATAACAGAATTTCTAAAAGAAAAATAATTACACTAACAAAAAAATGAACAGATCAATCTGGGCACACGTACTTCATATCTCCCCCCAGGAAATGAAGGCATGTCTCTTTTGGGTGACCCCCAAGAAACACTGCCATTCATGCAGAGACAGGGAAGTGCCTAAAGTATCCTGCCATGCACTTAGCCCTGCCTACACAATTCATTCGCACTGACATTTTGTGAACCACTGCAGTGCTGCATCATGTTGTGTGACTGCAGTACCAAACTCCAGAGCAATAATTTTGTGTTTTGCCCACTAGTCCTATGGAACCATGTCAGGAGATTATGATCTGTGACCACAGTGAACTCCCATCTGTACAAATATGGCTGCATCTTCTGAAGGGCCCACACTATCCCCAGACACTCCCTCTCAATTGTGGCATTTGCTTCCTCCCTGGGCAGAAGCTTCCAGCTCAGGTACACTATGGTGTGCTCTTCCCCCTGCAGTGCCACCTGGCCCAGGACAGCACCCAGCCCACGGTCCAAGGCATCCACATGCACAATAAACCTGAGCTCATAATCAGGGCTAGCAAGCACAGGTGACCCGCATAATGCCTCCAACTGCCGGAAAGCAGATTCACAGACCTCGGTCCAAAGAACTTTCTCCAGCAGTTTCTTTTTTGTTTGGCCTATCAAGGGCTTGCCACCTCACCATATTGTGGAACAAACCTCCTGTAGTATCTGGCTGTCCCCAGAAATGCCATTACCTGTTTCTTTGTGGTTGGGGTGGGCCAGGTCTGGATGGCCTCAACCTTCGCAGGCTCTGGATGGATGCATCCAGTGCCCACCTGGTGACCAAGGTAGGACACTTCTTCCGCGTGTATCTATCTGGCATTTTTCCAACCTTAACTGTCAGCACTGCAGCTTCCAGTCAGTGGAACACCTCCCTCAAATGTCTGACATGATCCTCCCATGTCTGGCTGTAAATGGCTATATCAACCATGTACACCAGCGCATATTCAACCTATCTCTGACAGAATGCAATTCACAAGCTGCTGGAAGGTTGCAGGTACATTCTTCATCCTAAATGGCATTACTCAGAATTCGAATAAGCCAAATGAGGTGATGAAGGCTGACCTCTCCCTGGCTGTAGGTGTTAGGGGTACCTGCCAGTAGCCCTTTGTCAGGTCTATTGTGATCAGGAACCAGGTTCCCCCCAGCCATTCCAAGGTCTCATCCATTCAGGGCATGGGGTAGGTGTCTGACTCCATGCAGCTGTTGAGCCTCCAGTAGTCAATGCTGAACTATGTGGTATCATCCTTTTTGGGGATCAGGACCACAGGTGAGGCCCAAGAGCTATTGGACTCCTGGATTACTCCAAGAGCCAGCCTCTCTCTGAGCTCCTCCTGCATGGTTTGCCTAGCTCCCTCTGGTACCCCATAGGGGCACTTCCTCAGCAGCACCTGGGCACCAGTGTCCACATAGTGTTCAGTCATCATGGTTTACCCCAGTTTTCCCATGATCATGTCCCAAATTCTTGCAGCACCCCACCATCTCCTCTGTGTGGACTGGTGTCAACTGCCCTAAGAGGGTGAGGTTATCCACTGAGGATCTCTCCCATGCCTCCCTGAGGAGATCCACCAGTGGATCGGCCTCATTTTCCTCTTTTGGCACACTGCACACAGCAAGGACCATTTCTTCCCCTATAATAGTACTAATAGTACAACTTCAGCATGTTTTTTTTTTTGTTTTGTTTTTTCAACTGTCTTTCTGGCCCTCTGCTTAGAACTCTCTTGGGCCACTGCACTCACCAACTCACTCTACCACCCGCTGTGCTCCCCTGCTTCTTCAGTTTCATCACGGTTCCCCAGGTTGGGGGGAGACAACCCAGGGAGACCACAGGGATAGTGATGGGGAGCCAGCGTTGGGTGTGTGGCGGTGGCACAGGCAGGGCCACCGCCTATCCGAGCCAGGGGGTATTTTCTATTAGGTGCCCAAAGTCCCTTCCTCCATCCCCCCCCCGTGCATGGTGCACACCAGACGGCGCACGGCAACCCTGCCTGCGTCAGCCACGCTCCCCTTACATGCGACTCTGCGCTCTGTGGTGCCCCCCGGTCTCCAGCAGGGGCTGCCAGAGCACCAAGAAGTCCCATGCCCTCCTTCCAGGAGAGGAGGGTAGTCCAGTGGGTGCTCAATCCATCTCCTTCCCTGCCGACCCCTGAGCTCACTCCCGAACTCAGGTAGTCGGCATGACGCAAGTTGTGGCATCCAGCACCTCAACCCTCAGCACCACCGGGCCACCAACTTCATCATGTTAACATGATATACCTTCTGCCTGCCTCATTTTCCTCTTCTGGCATGCTGTACACAGCAAGGACCATTTCTTCTCTATAATAGTAGGACTTCATCATGTTAACATGATATACCCTCTGTCTGCCTCTCCCTGTCAGGCAGTTATATCACATAATTGACCTCACTCACCTTCCTAACTATGGAGAATGGGTCTTTCCATGCTGCCTGCAGTTAATTCTGTCAGATTGGGATGAGTACAAGTACAAGTACTGGGATGAGTATAAGGACAAGGGTAGAAGAAGAAGAAGAAGAAGAAGAAGAATCAGCATTTATATAGTGCTTTTCATACATCCAAAGCACTTTACAAGCAATGCTAGACTGGTAGTGAAGTGACTGAATGTGTGGTGGCGGCCATATCGCACATCATCACCCACACACAGCCTGGATAATTGCATGAACCGGTTTTTGGGAAGGGGAATGTTGGCCAGGACACCGGGAATGTTCCCTTCTCTTTGCGAAGAGTGCCCTGGGTTCTTTTACTTCCACCTGGAAACCCACCAGGACAACACCAGGATGGGTAGAAGGGATCTCGGTTTAACGTCTCATCCGAAGGTCGGCACACCCCAGCAGTACAGCACCCCCCAATACTGCACTCAGATGCCAGCGATTTATAGGTGCAAGTCCAATCTCAGTGTGGGACGAGAACCCACGACCTTCTGGTCCAGAGGCGGATGTGCTACCAACTGAGCCACGCTGACACCATACTAAAGGGTACTAAAGGAACTCGCTGAGGAGCTGGCAGGAACACTAGCAGACCTATTTAATAGTTCACTAGAGATGGGCATAGTACCGCAGGACTGGAGAACAGAACATGTAGTGCCGCTCCACAAAAGCAGTCCCAAGGATGACCCAAGGAATTACAGACCAGTCAGTCTGACCTCCATTGTGGTCATGTTCATGGAGACCATACTAAAGGAAAGGTTGGTGAAATATCTAAAGGAGCAAAGTCTCCAGGATGCGAGGCAGCATGGGTTCATGGGGGGGGGGAGATCATGTCAAACAAATCTGATTGACTTCTTTGACTGTGTCACTAAGACAGTAGACAGGGGCCAAGTGGTAGACATCCTCTGTCTTGAGTTCAGCAAAGCCTTTAACTCTGTGCCCCACAAAAGGTTGATCAGGAAGTTGGTGGATCTCGGGGTTGGGGGAAAAAATGGCCAGATGGGTGGAAAACTGGCTGAAGGAGAACCCAGGGTGTGGTTGTGGGGGGAGAGTTATCTGGTACAAGACAGGTAACCAGTGGGGTCCCGCAGGGCTCGGTGCTGGGGCCGTTGCTGTTCAATGTATTCATCAGTGACATTGGAGATGGCATTAAGGGTAAAATGTATCTATTCACAGATGACACCAAGCTCTGTGGGAGAGTGGACACAGTTAAAGGGATACAGGACCTACAGGAAGAGCTGGAAAAGCTAGGGAGGTGGTCCAGGATCTGGTAGCTTGGCTTCAATGCCAAGAAATGCAAAGTTATGCATATTGAAGCCAAGAATCCTAGGACAGAGTACTACCTGGGTAGAATCTGAGTATCTGCACCAGAGGAGGAGAAGGATCTGGGAGTGATGATCACTAGTGACCTGAAGCACTCCAAGCAGTGCAAGAAAGCAGCAGCAAAGGCAAAAAAAGATGCTGGGATGCATATCTAAGGGGATCAGAAGTAGGAGAGAGGAGGTTATATTGCCCTTGTACAAGTCACTGGTAAGGCTGCATCTAGAGTATGGAGTTCAATACTGGTGCCCACACCTCGAAAAGGACATTAACCTGCTGGAGAAGGTCCCAGACGAGGGCTACAAAGATGAGGGCTGGTCAGCAGGGTAAGGCATATGAAGAGAGGTTGAGGGCACTGAACATGCATTCCCTGGAAGACAGGAGAGAAAGAGGGGACATGATTGGGACCTTCAAGTACTTGAAAGGGGGTTGATAAGGAGAGTCTCTTTAAGCTGAGTGGCAACCATAATAGAAGGGGGCACAGTCTTAAGCTGGAGGGTGGGAGGTTTAGGAGGGAGGTCAGGAAGCACTTCTTCACAGAGGATGGTGGACACTTGGAAAGCGCTGCCAGAAGAGGTAATCTCATTGAAGCCAGGGGCAGCTTTAAGAGAGGCTGGAACAGGTATAGGAAATGGGTAAGGGTCATGGGTAGGGAGAATGGGAGGAGTGGGGAGAGGGGGGCAGGGACAGTAGTTGAAGCTGGGGACTCTGCAACATGAGCAAACTTGGTAGACCAAATGGCCTTCTTCTGCTGGCTTCTTCATATGCTTGTGTGTATATTTGTATGAGTACCATCACTCGCAGTCTGACTTCATACTCCCAGGCTCTGGGCTCATGATTGTACCAGACTTTCTGCCGCTGTTGTGCAGTGACTAAGTGCTCCTGAGCGAGCCCCAAGAGCTCCTTAAGCCAGGCCTTGAAATACAGGATGTACTCCACAACATGTTCTCCTTGGTAGGCAACATCTCCCTCCCATTCATCCCTTTTTTTTTTTTATTATGCTTTTTCCCTGGTGCCCTTCTGCCATCAGCCCCAGTCCAGTCACCTTACCTTGCTCTCCTATGGCCGCCATCCGCCATCCACCAATACTCCCTGGCTTATCCTCCAGGGTAGGGCCACAACACCACGGCTTGCCTGTCAATGACGGGGAAGGTGTCAGCAAGCCAACATTGCCTCCCTGGCTTGCCCCCACAAGGCAGGGTTTGGGGTCTGCGGTGGTGCTACAGACCGTAATTGAGTCAGTGGAACAGCAGAGCAGTGGAGAGCCATGGAGGCCAGGTGCTGGGTGGCATCATTCCGAGCTGCCAGCATTATCTCCCCTTGGGAGGGGGCGGGGACATGCAATGACATCCAGTGTCTGCCCTGCCTCCAGAATGATCAGATGACCATTGCTGTAGTACCCCTGGCCTCTGCCAGGGGTCCGTTGAGCACCAGTTGTGCTCCCATCCCTCCCCCTGGAGAAGGAGAGCAGTCCACAGGACGCTCCATCCTTCTCCCCCGGCCAGCCCTCTGCCAACCCAGGTTCGTTCCTGAATCTGAGTCGCCAGTGTCGCAAGCAGAAATCCAACCACTGCACCAAGGGGCTGGCTATATCCCATTCATCCCTAACTAAATCTAGAGGCCCCCTCACCCTGTGACCAAACAGAAGCTCAAAGGGTAAGAACCCTGTGGACTCCTGTAGAACTTCCCTGTACACAAACAGGAGGTGGGGCAAATATTTGTCCCACTCCCTCTTATGCTGGTCTGCAAATGTCCAGAGCATAGTTGTGAGGGTCCTGCTGAACCACTCAACTAGGCCATTTGTCTCAGGGTGATAGGGTTAGGCATGGAGCTGTTTCACGCTGCACTTCTCCCACAGATTAGTCATCAGTGATGACATGAAATTCATCCCCTGGTCTGACAAAATCTCCTGGAGAAACTCTACTTTGCTAAAGATTCCCATGAGCTCATCAGCCATTTTTTCCACCTCAGTGGAGGACATGGCCACTGCCTCCAGGTACTGGATTGCGTAGAACACGACAACTAGTATATACCTTTTGCCATGCTACTTGGAGTGCTCAGTGGCCCCACTGTGTCCACCACTACCATCTTAAAGAGTTCATCAATAATAGGCAGGGCACCTAAGCTGCCTTAGCCTTGTTCCCTACCTTTCCCACCTTCTGGCACTGTGGACATGTCCGACAGTAATTTATTTACTTATTTATTTGAATTTTGGTAACCAGGTAAGCCCACTGAGACAAAAACTCCCTTTTTCTTTTTTTTTTTTTTTTTTACCTCCAACACTCCAGCGTCCCCCTCTCCTTCGGGGTTCCTGGTACTGCTACTGCCCCAGCTATCCTCTTCTGAGCTCTCCTATTCCACAGATCTGCAGCCAACCCCCCCCCCCGGGTGTCCCAGCGTATCCCTTCACTGGGTGGGTCCCCCTCCTCCGAGGGGGAAGGCACTGGGGACAAGGGAAACCCAGCGCACTCTATTTTACTGACCCAGGGTGCTGCTGTGGAGGAGTAGACTCCCGGAGGTTCCAGCGGCGTAGATCACGGAAGCTGTCATCTGGCAGCCGCCAAAGTTGTTTTCATTTTTCTGGTTGTCCATCCTGCGCCACTTGTTGTACTCCCGGTCTCCACTGGGAGCCACTACAGAGTGAGGCTCCTCACCCAACCCACCCCAGGAGAGGAGAGCAGTCCTCCGGATGCTCAGTCCTCCCCTTCCCCTGCCAGCCCCTGGCGTCCCGAGTCCGTTCAGAACCCGAGTCACCGGCGTGGTTCGAGGTATGGCATCCAGCGCCTCAACCCTCTGCACCACCGGGCCAAAAAGTCCCTTTTACAGGGGAGACCCAGGGGTGGGTACAAGGGGAGATACACAGAATACAAAATAAAGCAAGATAAGTGTGCAAAGACACTTGTACAATAGAACGTGGAGCGCAGTATATGTACAAAAAGGCATATATAATTAATACAAGACATACATTATATACAAATAATACAGTGCGTACTGATGCTGCAAAACCAGTTATGCAGATAAATACAAGTTGCTTAGGCAAGGTTATACAAATGCACATAATCACATAAATGCAGAAAGTAGTTCAAACAGTACAAAATTGTCAGCAAATGATTCAAGCAGAACAGGGGACTAGGGATAGGAAGTAGACAGTTAACAGAGTAGGACACAGTGCAACCAGAGTAACCCCATGAACAACTCACCAGAGAGTTGCAAGGCCGAGTGAGGAAGGGAGCAGGGAAGGGAGCAGCACAAGGCAATGGGGGGGGGCAGAAGTGAGGTTGGATGGTAGGGGTTGGAAGAAAAAATTACTCACCTTAGTAATTATGCTTCTTCTAATGGAGTCTTGCTGTATTCTGACTATTGCAGTTAGCCCCAGCACTCAAACTGCCCCAGAGAGCAGATGGTTAATTTTCTATGCAGAGCATGCAGCGTTGAGCTCGAGCTTGGTTCAGACCTCTGTCTGCTGCACTTTGAAGTACAACAGTCAGATTCTTACTAGCTAATACTAACTAACTACTATGTGGAAATTGTAAAATTTTTACTAGCCAAATGGCAAACAAATATTTTGGATCTCCAAAAGACTCAAGTCAAGAAATCCAAAATCAAAAACCAGGTAGTGAACAATTTAAGACTGTTAAATTAATAATATAACCCATTCCTCCCTCTCTAAAAGGAGGGAGTACCCAAATGCATCCCCGGGGTGCAACACTGCATCTGCCAGACCACGTCCCAAAAAACAGGTTCTGAGAGGAGAGGTAATTTTTTTCTTCAAACAACATGAAGTCTTGCTGTATTCTGACTATTGCAAACTACCAAGCAGCACCTCCATGGAGGAAGGAATCAAACCTACCTTGGGAATAGGCTCTGCAGTACTGCTGTACCAAACCGAGCATCACTCCTAGCCTGGATGTCCAGGGAGTAGATGCTTGGTAAATGTATGGACTGTTTTCCAGGTGGCTGCTTTGCATATCTCTAGCAAAGGAATATCCCTGGCCGCAGCCAGGGAAGCAGCTGTACCTCTAGTCAAATGAGCCCTCAGTCCTGAGGGAGGTATTTTGCCTAGCTTCTCATAGCAGAATTGAATACAAGAGACAATCCACCTGGCAATAGTTCTCTTAGTGGCAGGTTTGCCCTTACCCACTTCCCCATAAGTGAGAAACAACTGAAGGGAGTCAAACCTATGAGCCTTAGTACGCTCAATATAGTTACTAAGGGCTCTTTTAACATCCAAACTGTGTAAACTTCTTTCTCCTGAAGAAGAAGAATGATCAGTGAAGAACACAGTGAGAGACATAGATTGGTTCAGATGAAAATCTGAAACCACTTTAGGTAAAAACCTCCTATTAGTTCTAAGGACCACCTTATCTCTATAGAATTAGATAAAATCAGGCTCCACTGGCAGAGCTTGCAATTCACTGATACGCCTGGCAGAGGTAATAGCTACCAGGAACACAGTTTTCCAAGTCAAGTACTTAAGCTCTGCTGAAGACAAAGGCTCAGAAGGCGGTTGCATAAGCTGAGCAATGCAAACATTAAGATCCCAAGCAGGGGTAGGATCCCTAAAGGGGGGATTGGTATGAAGCAATCCCTTGAGAAATTTACAGAATACAGGGTGAGATGACAGTGAGAAAGGCTTTCCCGCTGACAGAAAAGCAGAAACAGCTGACAAATGTACTTTGAGAGTAGCTGGTCTGAGGCCTAGGCCATTAAGATGAACCATATAATCCAGAACTGTAGACAATTCAGCAGTGTCTGGGGATATATGCTTCTTGGAACACCAAATGCTGAATCTTTTCCATTTGGAGTTGTAAGTTTTTCTGGTGGCAGGCTTTTGAGAGGCTTTGAGAATATCCAGAACCCCTTGGGACAGATGCAAATCTGCATACTCTAACTCTTCAAGAGCCATGCCTTGAGACTGAGCGACCGAAGATTGGGGTACCAAATCCTCCCCCGAGAGGAGGTTAACAGGTTGTAATTCCTGGGAAGAGACAGGGGAAGATGGTCTGCTAGGGAGAGCAACAGGGAGTACCAAGGCTGCCTGCCCAGTCTGGAGCAATCAGAATCACTTTGCAAGGTTGTGACCTTACCTTGACCAGAACCTTGAACAGTAGAGGAAAGGAAGGGAAGGCATATAGAAATTGCCCTTCCCAGTTCAAAATCAGAGCATCCAGAGGGACTGAGTCCAATACTGGGGGTCTGCAACAAAACAGAGGAAGTTGGTGATTGTCTGGGGCTGCAAAGAGATCTATCTCTGGAGTACCCCACCTGGAAAAAATCACTTTCAACACCAGAGGGTCCAGGGACCATTCATGATGGCCCTGGCAGATCATGCTCAATGCATCTGCTAGCACATTGTCCTTCCCTGGAAGGTGGACCACTATCAGAGAGGTCTGCAGAGAATAAGCTAGGGACCACAATTTCATGTCTTCGGTACACAAGGCCATGGACCGAGTCCCTCCCTGCTTGTTGATGTACCACATAGTGGTGGTGTTGTCTGTCCTGCCTGAACCACCTTGTTCTGCACTGACTGAGAGGAAGCTTGCAGGGCCAGAAAGACCACCCTGAGTTAAAAGAGATTGATATGAAGAAGGGATTCCTGAGGGGACCACAGTTCCTGGGCTGTGAGAGCCCCCAGATGGGCTCCCCACCCCAATAGAGAAGCATCCATAGTTAGGACCACAGAGTGAGACTGAGTGACGAATGGGACTCCTTGCCTGAGGTTGCCCTGATCCTGCCACAATTGGAGAGCCTGGATCAGAGTCTGGGTTACTGGAAATAGTTTGGTTAGAGAATCTTTCTTCTGAGACCAAAAGGCCCTCAGGTGAAACTGAATGTCCCCTATCTGAAATCTAGCCCCTTGGACCACTTCTGTAGAAGCTGCCATGTGGCCCAGAAGTTGAATGAAGTGCCTTGCTGGCCGAGAGACCAAAAGGTGGAATGAAGAAGCCAGCTCTACAATAGCCCTTGCCCTTTCCAGGGAAAGAAAAGTTCTTGCTTTGACTGTATCCAACTCTGCCCTTATGAAGGTGAGGAGCTGTACAGACTCGAGAACTGACTTGGGAAGATTGAGAAGGAATCCTAGGGAAGTGAACACTTGCTGAGCCACTTGAAGTTCTGACTTGACATTGTCTGGGGGCTGACCCACAATGAGCCAGTCATCCAGGTATGGAAATATGGAAATATATTTTCTTCTTAGAAAGGCCACTACTATTGCTAGGCATTTTGTGAATACCCTTGGAGCTGATGTCAGGCCGAAGGGCATAACTTTGAACTGATAATGGCCTGAAGGTAATTCGAACCTGAGGTACTTTCTGTGGGAGCACCTGATGGGAATGTGAAAGTAGGCATCTTTTAAGTCCAGGGAGGCTAGCCAGTCCCCTGGCCTTAGAGAGGGAAGGATTATTCTCAGAGTCACCATTTTGAATTTTGGTTTTAAAAGATGTTTGTTCAGGTATCTTAAGTCTAGGATGGGTCACCACTCCCCTGTCTTTTTGGGGTAAGGAAGTACTTGGAGTACAGACCTTTGCCCCTGTGCAATGTAGGAACTCTCTCTACAGCCTTTAGAGCCAGTAGAGAGGAAACCTCTGCCTCTAGGGCAGTGGTTTCGGAGATGCTTGCAGGTGGAAAAGGTCTGGCCCTCAGCTTTGGAAATTTCTTGAAGCTGAGAACCAGCCTCTGGCTTACCACCTTCAGGACCCACTTGTCTGAGGTAACAGACATCCACTCCTGGACAAAGTAAGCCAGCCTGCCTCCTAGAAGAATGGGGGAGTCGACCCAGGCTGACACATCAGGGTGTCTGCTTGGCAGGAGCCTTAGGTTGAGGGAGGGAGGGATGCAGCCCTGCTCATCCCCCTTCTGCCTCTCCCTCTGAAGAACCCCCTCTAAGGAAAGGGAGAAGAGGCTTGTGCTTGGTAGAAAGGCCTATGAAAAGGCTTGCCCTTGCCCCTAGCCAGCTGCCTTTGAGGAGTTGCCTGCCTTTCCTTGGCCTGTGCACTCCTATAGGTGGTCCTATACTCATCCATCTTTTTCATGTAATTGTCTGTCTGCTCCCCAAACAGAGAATTACCCACCACAGGGAAATCCATGGCCTTAGCCTGGGTGTCCTGTGAGAGACTAGTACATCTGAGCCAAGCCATTCTCCGAAGAGCCACAGATGTAGACATGACTCTAGAGAACACATCATTGGAGTCCACAGCAGCATGATACTGTACCATAGATGCCTCAATCCCATCAGCAGCCACCCCCTCCAGCTCCGAGGCTAGCTGGGGGAGGCCTGCTTGGCCAGTGCCAGTACAGTGTCCCACCTGGACTTCTGGTACCTGGCTGCATAGGCCATATAATTAGCCTGGCTGAGTCCCAAGGCGGATGCCATGTACTGTTTCTTTGCCATGGCATCCAGCTTCCTAGAATCTTTATCTGGGGGGTGTGAAGCCAAGGGCATCTTAGCCTTAACACAGGCTGCAGCCTGCACAACTCCAACATGGCTGCATTGTTGATACAAGTACTCTGTACCAGAACCTGATGAGGTGTACCTTTTGTCCATCCTTCTGTCGACAGGAGGTACAGAATTTGGAGTTTTTTTAATCTTTTGTGTCTGTTTGCCAAAAGGCTTATGAAGGGGAACAGACAGTCTCGTGGACTCTGGGATATCCATCATGTCCACATAATCAGGTTCCTCTTGTTCCTCTACAGCTTCTTCCACAGTGAGCTGGAGGGTTTCTGACACTTTCCTGTAGAAATGTAGTGGGAAGGGGACTCAGAAAACCTAGGAGGGAAAACACCAGAAGGCCTGTCTGGGGAGATGTGGGCTCAACCAGACCTCCCACACCATCATCATCGTCATCATCATAATCTTCAACCCCTTCCAAATCCGGTTCATAGAAATCTTCGGGGGCATAATCTTGAACTGGAGGAACCAACCGAACTGAGCGCCTGCCAGAAGGCACCGGACCAGACGGAACTGGACAAAGCAATTCTACAATCCTTATCACATTGGCAATCTCTTCGGCTGTTGGAAAATGGGTCTCTGGAACCGAACCGGCCAATTTTTCTTTCCTTTTTCTTTTTGTAGGAACCAATCCCTCAGGATTGGCTCTCCTCTTGCCCGAAGAAGTATCGCCCTGCTCAGAGGGCACTCCCTCAGGTTCGGTCGGAACCGAACCAGGCTGGCCATCCAGGTCAGCGGACTTCACGGCCTCCTTATCCCTGAGCCTACCTAATCTCTTTTTCAGAGTAGACTTAGGGAAATTTTTATAGATTTGGCAGTCTGAATCCAGGTGGTCAAACCTCAGACAATAAACACAGGTGGTGTGGGAATCAGCCTTAGCAAAGGCCTCCCCACACACAGTGCAGTGTTGAAACCCAGTGGGCCCGTTTTTTTTTTGGGGGGGGGGTTCTCAGACATAGCCATCCTAACCACAAACTTACCCTTTTTATGGCAAACAACCAGGCAAGACACCCTTATCGGTTTCTAACCATGTCACGGGTATTGGAAAAAAACACAAGAAAATGCAGTTTGTTTTTTTTAAACCGATAAAGATCGGTAACCACACTCTAAGTTTAAAAACAAAGACAGAATATACAAATCACTAAACGGCCGGTTCAGGCGAACCGGTCGAAAAATCAGTTTTACAATTTCCACAAGTTTACTATGTCTAGTTCACTACATAGTACTTACTATACCACAGACAGAGATCTGAACCGAAACTTATGAAAAATAATCAGTAAAACAGAGGACTTTAACCGACTTACAAACCATGAGCAAAGGAGAAATCTCCGGAGCGGCCGTTCAGTTAGGTGGAGTAAAGAATCTGACAGCTGCACTTCAAAGTGCAGACAGAGGTTTGAACTGAGCTCGAGCTCAACGTTCTATGCTCCGCATAGAAAATTAACCATCTACTCTCCTGGGCAGTTTGAGTGCTGGGGCTAACTGCAATAGTCAGAATACAGCAAGACTTCATGTTGTTTGAAACTACTAGTTACTGGTGCAGACTTGAGGGGAAGATAGGTTGGATTTAAGAGAATTCTTGAAGGAGTAAAGAGAGGTAGAGGTCAGAACAGTAGAGGGTAGCGTGTTCCAGAGGAAGGGCCCAGAAAAGGTGAAGGCACACTGACCCACTCCTAGGTAGTGTTTCAGGAAGGAGAGTAGAGGTAGGTCAGTTGACCTTAAGGACCTAGTAGAGGTTTTATGTTGGATGATGTGTAAGAGGCAGGGGGAAGTGAAGGTATGGACGAGCCTGTAAGTCAGGCAAAGGGTAGGTTATCTAAGTCTGGCTTCAAAGGATGGCCAGCCAAGGGAATCAAGGACAGAAAAGTGGTGCATCCTGGCATTAGCAACCAGAGTGAAGTGAGAAACCCTGTGGTAAGTTTGCTTAAGTTTGGCAAGATGGGAGACTTGAGCAGAGTGGAGAAAAGGGGCACCACAAGTGATGAGCGGGAGCAATGAGGAGGATGCTATGGCAAGTCGGGAGGGGAACATAAGGTAGGGTAAGAGGCAGTACAGCAGCCCGAGCTTTTGGTGGATGGTCTTGACAACAGTTGAAACATGTGAGTTGAAGGATAGGTGGGAGTCTAATGTAACGTTAAGATATTTAAAAGATTGAACCTGATGTAGGGGGTCCCCTCAAGAGGAGCTGATAACCAAGGAAAGCAGGGGGGTAGACTTAGGGGTCCATGGTAGAGGAGCATTGATTTCATTTTCTTAGTGTTGAGCACCAAGAGCTTATTGAGGAACCAAACTTCAAGAAGTTGGAAGTCCTGTTGCAAGTGTAGATTCAGCAGGGTAGGGTCAAAAGAGGACCTGTACAAGATAGCATCATCTGCGTACGACTGAACTGACATGCCTCCACAGTGCTGCAGAAGTTCATTGATAAAGAAAGAGAATAAGAGAGGGCCAAGGATGGACCCCTGAGGGACACCATCTCTTATGGCACTAAAAGTGGAGGTATGTCCGGACCACCTCACACGTTGGATATGACCAGAGAGATAGCTCGAAGACCAGTTTAATGATGGGACATCCAGACCAAAAGAGAGGAGCGTGTGGAACAGGAGGTTATGGTTGACAAGGTCAAAGGCTTTGGTAAGGGTGACTAAAATAGCACCAGTTACAAGGCCTTTGTCCATAGAAGAAAGGAAGTCAGATGTTACTTTAATGAGAGCAGTGTGGGTACTGTGGGATTTATGGAATCCATGCTGGTTAATGGAGAGTGAAGTATTTAGCTCTAGGTGCTGCTGAAGTTGAGCATGTATAATTTTTTCCTGTATTTTATTTTACATCAGTGTACATACTAGGCCAAAAGAAATTGCTGGCTAGCCACCTTTTTGTGTGGCTAACACCCAGGTGGCCAGAAAAAGGGATGCCATGGGCCAGGGCCAGAAGCTTGTTGTAGTAAACCCGAGGGACTACCAGCCTCCAGAGTACCTCTCCCTCTAGTCCTCTCTGTCATGTCCACTCCCTGTACAACAGCCCATTCTCCCAGTAAACTAACTGTTTACCCCTCTGAGAGTCCCTAGAACTATCTTCTATCTCTTTCAGTTTCTGTAGGGTTGGATCAGCCAGCTGAGCTCTATCCAGTTCCTCCCATCTGACCCTGCCAAACTCCCCTTCAGAAGGAAATCCACAACATGGTTGACACCTCCTGTTTGTAGCTGGGGCTCAGGGCTGCTACTCCTAGCTAGTCCCTCAACCACACTCCTCAGCTGCAAAGGGAGGGGTTAGCACAGGCTATTTCACCTCCTCTTTACCCTCAGAAGCTTACCCTTTTGCCTGACTGTGGGTAGTAACACACACCAGAGTTTCCCTGTGGTCAAAATTATTCCCCATAATCACATCCACAGGAAGATCAGGTACAACTCCCCCCTCCTGTATGCCATGGCCACTTTCCCAGCTCAGAAAGACGCAAGCCATTGGTACTTGGACCACTGGACCCATGTCTCCCCAAATCTGGGAAAACTACCCCCACAGAATCTTTTCCATCTGGATCAGATCATGCCTCACCATGGAGATGGAGGTGCCAGTGTTCCTCAATCCCTGTGTTACTGTCCTATTAACCAGTATAGGGTGCACATGCGTGGAGGGGTTAGGTGGCACTACAGTCTCTGTGAAGGCTATCTGCTGGGTACTGTCTTGGTTACCTTCACCCTCAAACATTTGCCCTTTGTTTATGTTTTTAGGGCAGTCATAGGACAGATGCCCCACTTTCTGGCAAATGAAGTACTTCTTTGCCCCCGGCTCCTTGTTCCTCTTAGGAGCGGTGGGTTGTGTTTTTGGGCTCTGGTGCAGGCTTATTTACTTTAGGCTGCCCTCTCTGGGTTCCCTTGAAACCATCTGCTCCCCTCCACCACCACCATTGTTCTTACACTGCGTGTGTGGTCTGCCGGCCACCTACAGATCCACACTTTCTGCTGCCTACTTCATGGAGCTGCATGCCCAATCTAGTAATCATACGTGCAGGTCTTCTGGTACAATTTTTTTTTATCTTATTTCTATTCTTCCTCTTGCAGCCACTGACCTGCTATGATCCAGCCACTGCTCCACTTTCCCCAAGTGACCCTGGAGGCACAGCCACACACCAGCTGGCATATGCAGCTGTACCTTCGAGAGGGACCTCCCCTAATCCCCTCACCAGGCCAGGAACCAATACCAGCATGTGTCTATGCACAACAGGCCCTACCAGGCAAGGAAGTCATGGCTATCAAGCTGCCGCAGTCAATGCTGACATTTTTCCTCTGTTGGATTCTCTGGAGTGCAGATGTGCAATGACATCTGGGCACAACATGCCGACATCTACTGCACTCCACCCCTGAGTGCATCGACTCTGACAGTGTCCCCAGTCATCACCTGGGGCTGCTACAGAGTGGTGAAGGCCCACAATCCTCCCTGGGACAGAAAAGCAGTCCTCCAGATGCTCAATCTTATCCCTCCCTTGCCGACCCCTGACAACCCGGGTTCGCACCTCTGGTATAATTTTAAGAAATTGTTCCCTTACATACAAATCTTTTATTTGTTCTACATTTCTGGCTTTGGCTCCATCCACCCAGCAGTCTAGACAGGTACACATTTGAACATGCAATTCTACATGGCTATCTCCTGTGCCCTGCCTGTCCATCAGCCAGACTTGCCAGCCTCTCCTTTGGGCGGCCAGTCCCCTGCTGCCACCACGACCCTCCATTCCTGCCATCCACTGCCCCCTCTTCTTGCCACCCCAGCTGTCCCACCATATCCCTTCAACGGGGAGGACCCCTGCCCATGGGGGGCTACCAGGAGGGGAGACTTTCCAGCACCCGCAGGTACCTTGTTCTATCTTTGCTGGAGTGGCAAGGGGCACAGCACGGGGCTATCCCAACTACCGTGGCATCGGGAGGATGGTGCCACCATCATTCAGTAGTGAAGTGGCTATGTTTTTCCTGGTTTTCTCCCCACCCACACTGGATGCATGCTACGGCTTTCTGGCTGCCCGCATCGGGGGTCACTGGAATGCTAGACATCCCCAATGCCCTCCCCCCTGGAGAGGAGAGCAGTCCAATGGATGCTCAATCCTCTCCCTCCCCTGCTGACCCCCGACTCCTGAGCTCCCTCCCAAACCCAGGTCACTGGCATAGCATGAGGTGTGGTGTCCAGCACCTAAACCCTCAGTGCCACTGGCCACACAGGAGTTACTTGATCTCATGAAACATAGAGATCATCTTTGGCAATGGGCAAGGGCCACAGCTAGACTGGTGGATATTCAAAGCTACAAAAATGCAAGGAATGATTGTTCCCATGCCATCTGCTCTGAAAAAAACAGTACTACAGGGAAGCGCTCACAAACTCCTGGAGTGATGGCAGAAAGTTCTGGAGCAATATTAAGGAGGTTACAGGGAAGGATCCTAAATTGGCCCCTACCATACTTAACATTGACAGGACACCGACACTCAACCCTAAGTCCATCACTAACACGTTTAATAATGCCTTTATGGACCTTAGTAGTGTACTCCCACCTGATTTCTTTGATACCAAAACAAATATTGACAACAAGTGTAACATTGAACAACCCTATAAGCACCCTCCTTTCTACTTCAAAATGGACACTGAATATGAAGCCAGAAAGTACACACAAAAGGTGCTTGGGAAATCCAGATTCAGTGGGGACACACTAGATCTTAAGTTTGTCACCCTCATCCTGGAGGAAATCCTATCACCTTTAACTAAGATGCTGAACCTATCTCTAAGGTTATCCCAATTCCCTGAAACCTGTAAATCCACCTTGGTAACCTCAGTACATAAAAGTGGGGACAGGGCTCTACATGTAAACTATCGCCCAATCTCCATTCCCCCCCCTCTCCAAAGCACTCAAGCGTATAGTGGCCAACCAGTGGGTTGAGTTCTTAGAAAAATACCAATTACAAAGTTTCCAACAACACGGGTTCAGAAAAGGACACAGTACCACCACGGCACTACTTGAACTCACAGACTTCATTAGTAACTCTCTTGACCAAGGCTGGCTGGTTGGAGCAGCCTTTATAGATCTAACCAAGACCTTTGACACAGTAAATCATGCCCTACTCCTAGAACAACTCGCCAGTATAGGGCTCTCACAGGAAACTACCACTTGGTTCAAAAGCTACCTAGCTAATTGTACACAACAAGTAAAGATCAAAAATGTTCTATCAAACAGACAAGCAGTCTGGTTGTGTGTCCCACAAGGATCCATATTGGGGCCACTTCTATTCAGCATCTTCCTTAACATGCTTCCCCGCTCATGCCAAGACCATATCCTGCTTTACACAGATGACGCCGTAATCTTTACAAGTCGCTTAGATACTAAGTTCGAGTGCCAGCTACAGCATAGCTTTGCTAAGACTGAAGAGTGGTTTAGCAGACACAAACTTATTTTAAACTACAAAAAGACCAAGGTTATGCTCTTCAACAGCTCCCACAGCAAGCACAAATCCTACCCACTAATAATCAGAAACAGTGTTGGCATCCCTCTCAAGCTGACACAACAGTTCAAATACCTTGGGGTCACGATAGACAGCACCTTATACTACACCCACCATATAAAAAATGTTGCCAAAACAGTCAACATAAGAATAGGACTGCTGCATAGGCACAAGCTAAGCCTGACTACTGAAGCACTTAGACTAGCGATTCACAGCTCTGTCATCTCTGTCATTGATTATGGGTTGGTTATCTATGGCGTTGCTACTGATACTTCCCTTTATCGTATCTCCACGGTGCTCAACAAAGCCTACAGGCTCCTTACCAGTGCTGCACATCTCATGCATACATGTGACCTCTATGCCCAGGCTAGCTGGTTACAGTTAAAAGACAGAATTAAGAAACAAACTTGCTTGCTGGCAAAAGAGTCAGTCTAGACTAGTATCCCCCAGTGTTCAGAATTTACTATCTCCCTTCAGCAACACCCGTCAAACAAGAGGTACTGACAACCAGATCTTTATCACCCCCCACTGTTGCACAACTTAGTGTCAACAATCATTCACCTTTAGAGCACCAAAATAGGTTAACTCACTTCACAGTGACGTCTCGACAGAAGTTAAACTTGGACCTTTCAAATACAAACTCTGTCAACTTCTCGCAGCAAATAACAGTTATGATTGCAGCCAATAATTCACCCTGATCGCCTTCCTCTGCTGTTGCCATGATTCTCCCGTTGTCCCCATCTAACACTTTGCAGCAACCCCACACTGGGAGCACTGCCCTTCCCCTCTCACTCTCACTTAATCTCTCTCCCTTGATTCTAATCTAATCTAATCTAATCTACCCCCTTCCTCCCCGGCCTGCCCCTCGTACCCCCCCCACTTCCCCTATCTTCATCACTACCTTTGCACTTAAATATTAGAACTCGACAATGCCACCTTGGCTGCCACTCTTGAGGGTCCTTAAGGGTATAATTATTGTATCCATTATAATTATATTGCCTGGCATACATTGTACAAGGCTGTCAGTTTTTCCTTTTGCTTTTTCTTGTTATTCTTACTATTGTTACCAGTACTGATGTTTAATCTATGTTAAAACTACTGACGTGGAACCTATGTAAAAGAGCTTCCAGCTCAAAGGTGTTAATCTGAGATCTAAATAAATAAATAAAAAACCTACACCAGCTCCAACAGTATAGCAGAGATAAACTCAAAACTGAATGTTGATTCTGATAGATTGCAATCCTTGCTAATACATAACAATCCCATTCTAATGCCAGCAAAACTCAGTCCATGCTATTTGGATCCTCCCCTAAGCTCAGGTCCTGCTCTACAAACCTAACTATTCACTACTCTAACGGTTCTCTCGTATCCACCACAAACTCCTTCAAATACCTCGGTATTACCCTGGACCCTACCCTTGACTTCAACCAACATGTATCAAACATCTGTAAGACTGTCAGCACAAAAATAGGGCTTGCCTATAAAATAAGGTACACTCTCACTTCTTCAGCCAGACTTGCTATAGCCCAGGGAATCCTACTCCCCAGCCTCACTTATCGTCTCTATTCTTACTATAAGACTACTGCCTCCAACATGGACAATGGAATGTATCCTACAACATCTGTCACTTTGCCCTCTCCACTCCCAAAATGACTCACCACTGCTCACTGTACTCTAGCCTAGGTTGGCTATCCCTGCCCTCTCGCCACCTACTGACAACTGGCTGTTTTATAGACAATATATTTAGATCTGCCAAACCAGTGGCCCTTGCAAGCAACCATGATGGCCCCCAAGAAACACTCGTATCTACTGTGGTCCTCTGACAAATCTCTCCTCACAGTCCCAAGATACTCCACCAAGATGGGTGGACATGCCTTTTCCTCCTTTGCCCCCAGAATCTGGAATGCCCTCCCCACTCCACATCAGAACTGCACAGTCCCATTACTGTTTCAAGCACTTTACAACTTCCTTATCAACTCTGACACCTGCACCTGTAACTGACCACCATCCATATTTATATAGCATCTCACCCCACTGTCTTTTCTTTGACCCCAGCATTAAACCCCTTTGCTTCTCAGTATTCCCATCAGTATCTCTACTGACTATGTACTTGCCCTCAGACTTCAAACTGCTATCAACTAAGCTCTTTATTCTGTCCATGCTAGCAATGTCATATTATTTGCCTACTTCCTCCTGAAAATGTATGTACTGTTCAAAACTTATGTTCTGATAAATTGTATTATTTACTGCTGTCTGTTGCTTGTTCTACTGTTGTACCATTGTTTCTGTAACCTCCTGGGTCATGCCAGAAAATAGGCAGTGTCCTGTCTCGTGCACTTACCCAGTCAATAAAAACAAAATAAATAAGTAATCTCTTTCTCATGCTGTTGTTCCTGCTCTCATTCCTGCTGCGTCAAAATCTCATGCTGGCATGCCCTCTCTCTTTCCTCTCATTCCTCCTCTCTTGCTTTGGCCTCCAGCTTCATTGTCTCCCTCTGAATCTCAGACTTTACCCGCTGTAGTCGCACCTCCTTCAATGCAAGCTGAGTTCTCATGGGCTCTAGCTGATTTTGAGACTCTGTTGCCCCGGTTCTCAGCTCAGGCTTGGGCTGCACTGTTTCACCAGCTCATGGCATGAGCTCCCCCTCTGGCTCAACCTCTGTGCCCTCAGTCTCACTACTGAGGTCACTGTCCTCAGCGACCACAGACTCCACAGGCATTTAGTCATATGCCCCAGGGACTAGCTGCCTCTCCTGCACTTGGTCGTGCTCCGCCAGGCCTTCTATGAGTCCATGTTTTGTCAGGCCCTCACAGACAATCCCTGTGTCTTTGCACAGCTTATAGAGCTGAGACACATTACATGTGCCATATTTTGAAGACATCCTCACTACCTACAGTGCCCTAAGCTATGTTTCTAGAACTAAAAAGAACAGCAGTAAACAATGTAATCCTTTTGTATATCCTGCTTCGTGACTGTTAAGGTAACTTTCTACTGGCGCACTCTGTTTCCCCCGGTGCTCAGTAAGGCTCTTACCTTTCTCCCAGAGATCCTGGTCCCCTAGGAGAGCACACTGCACACAAATTCGGGTCTTAAATTTCTGCACTGATCTGCACTGCTACCAAAGTTTGTGGCACTGATCCCACCACTTCTGCCACTGGCTTGTGACAGTGACACACACTACTGCCACCAGTTTGTGACAACCTGCCCCTTGGGCTGCACCAGCTTTCAGGGCAGTTGTCTGGGTACACTGGTTCCTTAGCTGCCACCACCTGATTATGTCAGAAAAATATCCCGTTGCTCAAGGTCAGGAAGATTAAACACAATAAAATTTGGTAGTGTGCACTTTGGACAGCAGACTACAAACAGACTTTGTTGTGCCAGCAGAAGAAAAAAATTACTCACTGTAATAATGCTGTTTCTTCTAACGGAGTCTTGCTGTATTCTGACTATATGCAGTTAACCCCAGTACTTGGACTGCTCCGGAGAGTAAAGGGTTAACTCTATGCAAAGGCATAGAACGTTGAGCTCGAGCTTGGTTTTCAAACCTCTGTCTGTGGTACTCTGAAGTGTAACTGTCAGACTCTTACGAGCATTAAACTAACTAACTCAAAGGTAGAAATTGTTTCTAAAATTGTTGTGCCAAGTGGCAAAACAAGGTTTTTAGAGTCAAAAGACTCAAGCTGAGAACCCCAAAAAGAACACAAGCAGGTAGTGAACTAATCCAAAAATTTTAATAATAATAACTAGAAGAAACCCCCTAATGAGATGGAGGCATGTCCAGTACACCTCTAGGGTGCAGCACTGTGCCTACCCCACCACATCCCAAAACTACTAGGTTCCAGGAGGGGAGGCAGGGAGGGAGGTCAGAATATAGCAAGACTCCATTGGAAGAAACATTACTATGGTGAGTAATTTTTTCTTCAAACAACATGAAGTCTTGCTGTATTCTGACTATATGCAGACTACCTAGCAGTACCCCCTTGGAGGAGGGAGTCACAGAACCTATTTTGGGAACAGGATCTGCAGCACAGCTGTGCCAAACCTAGCATCACTTCATGACTGAATGTCCAGAGAGTAATGCTTGGTAAATGTGTGAACAGATTTCCAGGTGGCTGCTTTACAGATGTCCACTAAAGGTATATCTCTAGCTGCTGCGACTGAAGAAGCTGTACCTCTGGTAGAATGAGCCCTCAGGCCTGATGGAGGTTCTTTCCCCAAGCTTTGAAATAGCAGAACTGGATACAGGAGACAATCCACCTGGCAATTGTTCTCTTGGTAGCAGGTCTGCCCTTTCCCACTTCTCCATAAGTGAGAAACAACTGAGAACAGTCATTCCTATGGGCCTTAGTATGCTCCACATAATAACTAAGAGCCCTCTTTTACATCAAGACTGTGTAATCTCTCCACAGAGGAATAATGGTCAGTGAAAAATACATGCAATGACACAGACTGATTCAAATGAAAGTCTGATACCACACTGGGAAGAAACTTTCTGTTGGCTCGAAGGACCACCTTATCCCTGTGAAATCAAATGAAATTAGGCTCCACCAATAAAGCCTGTAATTCACTGATTCTCCTGGCAGAAGTAATGGCTACCAGGAACACAGTTTTCCTAGACAAGTATTTCAACTCAGCTGAGGATAAAGGCTCAAAAGGGGGCTGCATAAGCAGTGCTATACAGATATTCAGATCCCAAGAAGGGGTAGGCTCAGGGCTTGACAAATCCTATAGCCCGACGTCCCGGGCTATCATTTTAAACTCTGGGACAAGCACTTTCATGAGAGTTATTTGTCCGCGGACAAGTATGGTTTTAAAAAACAAAAAAAAAATTTTTCTTTTGCAGTTGCTTAAACTTTCCAGCAGGGTGCGTGCGCTAGTGGGTTGTGAGGCCCGATTGGCCTGGTGGTCATGTTACACATAGATCGACGGGTGCTGATCCGCATGATGAGACACCAGAAGAGCACGCGGCCAAGATGAGGGAAAGCGTGAACAGGGAATATGGGGAATGAGTTGCTGGCAAATAGTCATCGGACCAGCCAGCACTGAGCTGCAATCAGAAACTGAATATCGGGTCTGTCATACCGCCAAGGGGTAAGTGAGATCTAATGGCTGTGGCAGTGACGGGGGGGGTCAGAGGTGCACTTTCACTTCATTGTAGCTGCTAGGTAGAGGACGTGTGACTGATCGTATACTTCAGTATGCTCTGCAGAACAAAAAAAAAAACACTTCTTGCCCATTTTACTAGGGAAGGGAACTTTGTACACAGGAAAAAAAAAACATTTTAGGGTGGCATGGAAAGAAATATTGACAGGTAGCCAGAGGGTGTCTGGAGTGATGGTAATGAGCCGGGGTAGGAAAGGGCGGGAGGCACGGGGTGCAGTAATATCTGCCTGTCAGCCTACTGCAGAGCACACTGTGCAAACTCAGACTCCGTTTTACGTTTGTTTTTACTTTAAATAAATCTGCCCCCTCAAAAAAATAAAACAAAAAAAAAACTACTAAAGGACTGACCTCAAAAAGGAAGAATGTTTGTTGGTGTTGGATTGGGCAAAGTTTGGGACCGTCCAGACAGACACAGAGAAGAGGGACATTGAGCAGCAGTAAAGGAGGGGAGAGAGAGAGAGAGAGAGAGAAGGAGAACAGAGACAGTTTAAAGCTAGCAATTCCAGAAGTGAGCAAATAAAAAGCAATGAAAGAAAACAACAAGCTGCTCTAAGGGGATAAATATTAAAGAAAGGGAAGGGGGAGAGAGATAGAGTTGGGATTTGTAGAATAAACTGCAGAAAAGGCAACAACTTCAACAAACAACTAACTAAACAGAGCAACTCCTCCCACCCCCAGAAAAAGGACTGGGAGTCAGAGGGAGATTCACATAGGGGAGAAGGATTGGGTTTTGTTGTTGCCATAAGAAAACTAAGGGTACTGTGTTATCACAGCTCAACATCTGGCAAAAATAAATAAATAAAAGGCTAGTCTAGGAGATATATATTTAAGAAAGGGGATGGAAGAGGAGGGTTGGGATTTGAAAAGTGTACTAAGCTGCAGATAAAGTTAACAAATTCAGCGCTAACCAACATAACTGTTTATTTCTTTATCCCGTCCCAATCCAATTCCACTGTGACTGCATCCTGTCTTGCTTAGTTTAGCAGCCTGGCCTGCTACGTAACGACAATTTTTTATAGTGTCTTGTTCGTCTCTTCCCTCCTCTTCTTGACTACCCATACCACCACAAAATAAACACACCACACAGTGACTTTACAGAATAGATTTTATTAGCATCATAAAACAGTAACTACATATATACATACATTGTTCTAAATTATTATCCTGACCTACTAGTACGCATGTTAGTTTGTTAAACTTTGTTCTGGGATTGGCACTTGTCTTACGCTTCCATGTCCACCTGTATTAATTTAACGGAAAAACATAATTTTTCCTGTTTTCCAGTAGTTACAGCTACATAGTATTCATAATACAACCCCCTACACCATGTATTTTGTTGCTATACAAGTTTTCCTTAAATTACAGCCTTCCAAACATGGACTACCACTCGCAACACTGGGACTACCATTTTTGGCTAGGCCACTTGTCCCTGAGCTAGCATGTCATTTTAAAATTTGTCAGCCCTTGGGTAGGCTCCCTGAAGGGAGGATTAACATGTACTAAACCCTTCTAAAATTTCTTGAAAACTGGATGAGAAGCTAGAGAAGATCCCTTACCAGCAGAAAGGAAGGCAGACACAGCAGCCAAATGTACATTGAGAGTAGTAGGCCGGAGGCCTAAACTGTTAAGATGCACCAAATAGTCCAAAACAGTGGCAATATCAGCCAGCTCTGGCTTGACATGGTTTTGGGAACACCAACACCCAAATCTTTTTCATTTGGAGTTGTAAGTCTTTCTAGTAGCAGGTTTCCTGCTAACCTTTAAAATATCCAAGACTACTTCATCTACTTCAGAGCCAACTTCTAAACAAAAAACTCCTATTAAATGCAAAACAAATGAAGGCAATGCTATTTTCTCCACTTTTCCATGATGCAAACCCGGCCAGTGCTGGCTCTGTCCCACAGATCACCACAATCCTGGGAGAAAATCTAGAATTTGTCAACAAATTCAAGTATTTGGGAGTGTGGATTGACTACAGATTTTGCTTTACGGACCACATCGAAGATCTTCCAAAGAAATTAAGGTAGAGGCTTGGACTCTTTTTCAGGATTAATAACTACCTCACCAGCGATGCCAAGCGGCAGCTGGTACAAACCACATTTCTCTCATTGGTTGACTATGCTGACTTCCTTTATAGTCACTGCCCTGTCTCGCACCTTGCTAAACTGGATACGTTGTATCACCGGGCTCTGAGATTCATTACTGGTCTACCTCATGCCACACATCATTGTGCCCTTTACGCAGCAGTGGGGTGGCCTTACCTCCAGTTCAGGAGAAACAGAAATGCTATACTCTGGATGTTCAGAGCTATTATTAAGAAACTTCCCCTGTATATCTCCGACTGTCTTCCGTTATGCGAACCTGGGAGCTATGCATTAAGAAGCTACTTCTTCATATATTTAAAGGTACCAAAGCTAAAAACACATTTTGGGAGAATGGTTATAAGCTTTGTGCTGCCGTCTCTGTGGAACAGAATGCAAAAAGTGCTGAAGCTTAGTTCTCCGGTCAGCTTATCCTCCTTCAAGACCCTATATGACCATTCAGTCAAGGAAATTTGCAACTGCTTCCCCCGACTTTAAAACTCCCCGCATTATGGCTGACCACAATAGCATGGTCCCTTCACTACACCTGGACTGTGTGGCCTCTCCCCCACATTCTCTAACTACCAATTGTGTTCCCTGCTCACCTGTCATGTGTCCTTCCCGAGGCCTTATCTTTCCTTGGCTATCCCCTTTCATTCTGTCTGTACCCATCTTGCCTCAACTCTCATACCCTCCCCTTCTGCCCTGTTTCTGTCATTCTTCTTTCCCTTAAATCACTATCTGTCTGGTTTTTTATGGCATTGTATGAAATTGATAACTACTTATTAACTGTTATCCTTAGTACCTCCAGCTTCTGTACTAGACATATTTATTCCATGAAGGAATTGAATCATTGTTCCAAACTATTCCTTACTTATGTATGTGTTTTACTATTGTACATCAGTTCTGCTCAATTTCTCTGTGATGATATGTTTAAGACTGTTATATATTGTTTATTGTTATGATTGCGACTGCTCATACATTATATATATTGTGTACCAGTGCTACCAGGTCCACCTTGTAAATGAGCTTGCTCAATGGTGATCGCCTGGATAAATAAAGATTTGATTGATTGACTGATTGATTGGGACAGGTGCAAGTTTGCATATTCTAGCTCTTCAAGAGCCAGGCTTTGAGCCTGAGAGTCTGAAGGTTGGGATACAGAATCCTCCCCTGGGAAGAAGTGAGGAGATTGTACTGTCTGGGAAGACACCAAGGTATTGTTACTGACAGAGACAACAGTAGAGGATACCAAGGCTGTCTGGCCCAATCTGGAGCCACCAGAATCACTTTGCAAGGTTGAAACCTGATCTTGATCAGGACCCTGAATATCAGAGGAACTGGAGGAAATGCATACAGAAACCTGCTTGTCCAATTCAGTAAAAGAGCATCCTGAGGGATAGAACCCAGAAGAGGTGGTCTGCAACAATAAAGAGGAAGTTGAAGATTGTCCTGGGCTGCAAAGAAATCTATCACTGAAGTGCCCCATCTCTTGAAAATTACTTGAAGAACTAGAGGGTTCAGGGTCCATTCGTGGTGGCCCTGGGAATTCCTGCTGAGAGCATCTGCTAGAATGTTGTCCTTCCCTGGGAGATGCACAGCCATCAGGGAAGCCTGAAGGCAATAAGCTAGAGACCATACTTTCATGGCCTCTGTGCACAAGGCCAAGGACTGAGTGCCTCCCTGCTTGTTGATGTACGACATGGTTGTGGTATTATCTGTACTGCTCTGCACCACTTTCCCTTGAACAACAGTTGAGAATGTCTGAAGTGCTAGAAAGACAGCTCTCAATTCGAGAAGATTTATGTGTAGAAGGGACTCCTGGTGTGACCAGGTTCCCTGAGCTGTAAGATGGTCTAGGTGAGCCCCCCAACCTAATAGGGAGGCATCTGTGGTGAGAATCACAGAAGGAGCCTGACTGATAAATGGGACACCTAGTCGAAGATTGTCCTCCTCCAGCCACCACTGGTGGACCTGAATTAGAATTTGGGACACTGGAACCAATTTGGAGAGAGGGTCTCTTTTCTGAGACACAATAAGATCTGAGATGAAACTGAATATCTCTCATCTGAAACCTTGCTCCCTGGACCACAGCTGTGGATGCTGCCATGTGGCCCAGCAACTGTAGAAAGTGTCTGGCTGGATGAGAAACTACAGGATGAAAAGAGGAAGCCAGAGTGACCGGGGACTGAACTCTTGAGAGAGGGAGAAATGCTCTTGCCTGAATAGTGTCTATTTCCACCCACATGAAGGTGAGAAGCTTGGCTGGTTCCTGAACAGACTCTTCTAGATTCAGAATAAAACCCAGGGATTCCAGAAGTCTTTGAGTGACCTTTAAGGCACACAAGACTTGATCTGAGGACTGGCCCACTAGGAGACAATCGTCCAGGTATGGGAACAGAAGGATACCCTGTCTCCTGAGGAATGCCACCACTACTGCAAGACACTTGGTGAACACCCTTGGAGCAGATGTTAGGCCCGAAGGGCATAGCTCTGAATTGATAATGGCCTGAGGGCAAATCGAACCTGAGGTACTTTCTGTGGGAATACCTGATAGGTATGTGGAAGTAGGCATCCTTGAGATCCAGAGAAGCTAGCCAGTCTCCTGGTCTCAGAGAGGGAAGAATTACTCCCAGAGTCACCATCTTGAATTTTGGTTTTGTTAAATGCTTGTTCAGCTACCTTGGATGGGTCGCCACTCCCCTGTCTTTTTGGGGGTAAGGAAGTATCTGGAATATAGTCCTTTTCCCCCTGTGACAAAGAAGTACCTTCTCTACTGCTTGTAGAAGCAGAAGAGAGGAGACTTCTGCCTCTAAGCCCTTTGTCTCCAAGGAAGAGGAAGGACTGAAGGACCTTGCTCTCATTCTTGGGAACCTTTTGAAACTGAGAGCAAGTCCCTTGCTCACTACTTCCAGGGCCCATCAGTCTGAAGTGATAGACTCCCAGGCCTGGGAGTAGTGAGCCAGCTTGCCCCCTACTGGAACTGGGGAGGCGATCCTGACTGACACCTCAGGGTGTCTGCTTGGCAGGGGGCTTAGAATGAGTGGATGATGGGGTCCTAGTCACCCCTCATCTGCCTCTTCCCCTAAAGAACCCCCTCTGCTGGAAAGAAGAGGAGGAGGCATGAGCTTGCCAAAAGGCCTGCCCCTGCCCCTAAACTGCTGCCTCTGAGAAGTGGTCTGCTTTTCTTTGGCTGCAGCACTCCTATAGGTGGTTCTGTATTCATCCATCTTCTTCATGTAATTCTCTGTTTGGTCCCCAAAGAGAGAATTACCAGTTACAGGAACATCCATGGCCTTAGCCTGGGTATCTTGTGAGAGGTTGGTACACCTAAGCCAAGCAACTCTCCTCATGGAGATAGATGTAGCCATGACCCTGGAATGAACATCATTTGAGTCTACAGCAGTGTGGAATTGCACCTTGGATGCCTCAATACCATTTCCAGCCACCTGCTCCAGCTCTTTGGCTAGATGGGAAGGGGCATTCCTAGCCAGCTCCAGAACCATACCCCACATAGATTTCTGGTACCTGGCTGTATATGTCATGTAATTCGATTGCCTTAGTCCCAGAGAGGATGCCAAGTACTGTTTTTTTTTGCCATGGCATCCACTTTCCTGGAATCCTTATCTGGGGAGTGAGATGCCAGGGGGATATTAGCCTTGACACAGGCTGCAGCTTGCACTACCCCAACATGGCTGCTATGATTTGAAAGGAATTCCATCCCAGGACCTAACAAAGCATACCTCCTGTCCATTCTTTTTTTCCACAGGAGGAATGGATTTCGGAAACTGTAAAATGTTTTGCGTCTGCTTCCCCAAGAATTTGTGTAAGCAGATAGACATCCTTTTTGACTCTGGGACATCCATAATTTCCAGATAGGTTCTTCCTGATCCTGTTCAGCCTCTTCCACAGGAATCTGAAGAGTCTCAGCCACTTTCTTGTAAAATAAGAAATGGGACAGGGACTCAGAAAGCCTGGGAGAAGAAACCTGAGAAGGCCTGTCTGGGGAGATGTCAGGCTCTACTGGCTCATCTAGGCCTTCACACTCTTCTTCATAATCTTCATCCTCCTCCTTCCAATCGCCCTCATAGTATGCTTCACGATCTATATCCGAAGCAGCTACTTCCAACTGAACCCAATCAGCTCTGAACCGATACCGGTTCGGTCAGAACCGGGCAAAGCAATTGCACTATGGAAATCGCTTTTCGCTATCTCCTCAGCGGTCGGACCCTGGCAAGTCCGATCCGAACTGGCTGACTTTCTCTTTCTCTTAGCCAGAACGGATTCCACAGAATCAGCTCTCCGTTCACCCGAAGAAGTATCGCCCAGGTCAGTGGGCACCTTCTCAGGTTCGGTCGCAACCGAACCGGGCTGGCCATCCAGGTCAGCGGACTTCTCGGCCTCCTTCTCCCTCAGCCTAGTCAAACATTTTTCCAGAGTGCCTTTGGGAAAATTCTTACAGATCTGTCAGTCTTCTTTGAGGTGGTAAAACCCCAGACAATACACAGATGAGGTGAGGATCGGCCTTAGCAAAGGCCTCCTTACACTCGGTACAGTGCTGAAACCCAGTGGGTCCAGTTTTCTTTTGGGGTTTCTCAGACATGCCTAAATATCAAAAGTCACCCTTGTCAGCGGTTAAGCCAGGCAACTGACAACTTATTGGTTCCAACCGTGTCATGAGTCGGTTAAAAAAATCCCTAAAATATCGGATTTTTTTAGGAACCGATAAGCACTGAAAAAACACACTGCAAATGTAGAAAAACAACAAATCACAATAAATTTCGGTTCTGAACCAGAACGACCGGCAAAGAACCAAAGGTAAAACAATTTCTAACAAAAATCACTAAAATATAACAACCTACTACTACCGCTTACTATTACCGAGACAGAGGCAAGAATACCAAAAAATACAGGAGTTACGGTTGAAAAAAACGACCGATTCAAACTTTTCCCAAACCAAAGCGCAGGAGGGATCTCCAGAGCGACTTCACAGTTAGGTGGAGCAAGAAATCTGACGGTCACACTTCAGAGTACCTCAGACAGTGGTTTGAAAACCGAGCTCGAGCTCAACGTTCTATGCCTTTGCATAGAGTTAACCCTTTACTCTCCGGAGCAGTTTAAGTGCTGGAGCTAACTGCATATAGTCAGAATACAGCAAGATGTCATGTTGTTTGAAATATTAAAATTACCTTTTCAATAAGGAGGCAAAGGCACTGATTCTACAGAGTTTTTACTAGTAACAGCTGCAGGTATTAACAAATACACAGGATATATACAGTAAGACAAAAGGTTCACATGGTTACTGGGAAAGAAAAATAATGTCAAGTATACAGACAGAATCTCAAAACTTAACCTTTCCTAGTGTCTATTTTACCTGCCACAAGCCTGAAAGAATTTCCACCAAGTCTATCCCTTCCTCATACTGATAGCTAGCTGTCTTAGCAGTGCTCCCCACCTTTTTCCAGACAAAATGGGTCAGAGAAAGAGAGAGCTGGGTGCCCAGCTCCCCAGTTTATACGCTCAGGGCTCTGGGACAGTGGCCTCTTCCTTAAGTGACACTTCCATATGTGTGTGTGTGTGTGTGTGTGAGATAACATACATACCAACTGGCATCTTACACACCTAGGACATCCTGCATCCAGCTTTACGACCCTGTTTGCAGGATGTCTGTGGTGCTGGAAATCATACACTCACATCTTCCAGGGTCTGTAGCTAGCTGAGCCCATGGGAGTCTCAGCACTTCCCAGCTGGCCAGTGTTTCTCATAAGATCTGCCAGGACATGTGACCTGGAAGCCATGTTTGCATCCACTCCAAATAACAGAATTTATAAATGAAAAATAATTACAAAAAAAAAAATGGATAGATCTGGTCACATGCCTCTCACAGTGTGCAATAATTTTGACGTTATTTCATGTCTTTTATGTTTTTTGGATGCTGGATGTATTTGAAAATGTGCAGCTTGCTCAATGTGCCTTTCCTGGGTAAACAATAAAAATGAAATAAAATGAAAGACAATGAATAAATTTAAACACAAACTAAAGGCCTGATCAACATGTATGGCTGGGATATGTGAAAATCACAAAATAATTCCTGCTGAGTCCCCACTCATGTAACACTGACACACTACTGACCCTCTCCGTGGTGCATACATTCTTTCCATGTTTGCTCAGTAGCTCACCTCCATGTCCGTCTTTTACTTGGTCATCCCCATAAAAGCAAAGGTGGAACAGGATCAGATGGAGGGTTGTGCTTCCCCATTCACGAATTCTGCATAGTGCTCTGCATATGCAGAGGGAGCACTCCACAGCCACACATAACCCTTCGCACCTGAGGAGGGCAAAAAGTTGTTTTGTGAATCAGTCCCAAATACCCTATTAAAACTCATTCCCACCAGGCTACCCCCTAGCTCAGATTTTGCTTTGCAGTGCTAGGTCGGTCATGACAAAGGCAAGTATTATAAGAGATCTTATTGCCGATTCATGGGCCGACCAAGTATCTATCATGGAGACCTGGCTTAATAAGGCAACTGGCCCAGTTTGGGCCAAGTTAGTTCTGTCTGAGTTCTCAATGGTATATTGTCCAAATCCATGGTGCAAGTATGATGGAGATGCCATCTGTGTTACAGCCGGACTAGACTATGTGGTGTCTCCGACTGTGGAGGCAGGGTCATTTGAGGGTGTGGCCATCAAGTGTGTGTCTGGTTTGAGGTGTAGGATTGTCCTCATCTATCACCATCCTGGTGGTGGGGAGGACTTCCTGGCTGCCACACTGGGTGCTGAACTCCATGAGGTCGCTTGTCCTTGGGGATTTCAATGCCCAGTGTAATGACCTCTCAGATTCATTTGCATCCAAGCTCCTCCAGCTAATTAGTGTGCTGGGTCTCAAATAGGTTATTTCTTCAGCCATTCATGAGAGGGGTCTTACCCTCAACCTTGTCCTCTCAATGGGTTTAGAGATAAGCAGCTTCTTAGTGGAGCTGGTCATTTCATCAGACCACTGCACCATATCATTCAGTGCCAGGGCTCTGTACACACCACCTCTAACTACAGAAGCAATCAACTACCATGCTAAATGGCAGCTGGATCCAGTATGGTTTAGGGGTTTGCTGGACACTTCAAGCCTGGTTGAGGCTTCTATGAGGGGATACACTGCTGTGGTTGAGGCCTATAATAGGGCTCTCTCTGAGGTGGTGGATTTCTTGGCACAAGTCTATTCTCATCTGATGACCTTGCACTGAGGTGCACCTTGGCATTCATTGGAGCATTAGCAGCTTAACATCATGGGTCAGAAATTAGAGCTTAAATGGAGATCTCAGGGAGGCGTGCCCTGGAGGAACACCTTGGAAATTACCAGTGGACTATCACAGAGGTGAAAAATATTTTTTCACCTCACTGATAGTTGTAGAGAGGAACCAGCCAGCAGCACTTTTCAGAGCAGTAGACAGTCTTTTACATACTGCCTGTCTATGCCTCAAAGAGAAAGTCTCCATGGAGAGGTGTGAACAGCTTAGTGGGTTCTTCAAAGTCAAGATTGTAGACATCTGAGAGCAGAACTCTGCTATTCCCATAAAAATGGACAAGAAGGATGGAGGGGTGAGTACAAGAGGAATAGTGGTTGGTTTATGGTTGTTCGGCCTTTTGGATGAGGAAGAGATTTTGGGTGTTGTCACTAGCTTGTACTGGATCTTGTCCCAACCATGTTACTCAAGACAGGGTGGGCGGCTTTGGTACCAGTATTGACCAGAATTGTCAATGCCTCTCTGAAAGAGGGATTACTGCCAGTGCCACTGAAAAAGCCAGTGATGACGCCCATCCTGAAAAAGACATTGTTAGATCCTGACTATCTGGTAAACTTTAGACTTGTCTCCAACCTTCCATTTTTGGTAAAGGTTGTTGAGAAAGTGATTGCTGCACAGTTGGTGGCACACTTGGAGAAAAAGAATCTCTTCAAGGAATTTAAATCTGGTTTCCACAATAAGCATAGCATGGAGGCTGCCCTGGTCAGGGTTAACTATGATCTCTCTCTGGTGAGGGATCACAGGGAGATCTCTGTTATTGTTCCTTTCGGATCTATCCTTGGTCTTTGACACTGTGGATCATTCAGATTTGCTAGAAAGACTTGAGGAAGGGGTGGGAGTCTCCGGTATTGTTTTACAATGGTTCCAGTCTGTTGTAAGTGGAAGGGAGCAGTTGGTGGTGCTCTGCTCTTGCCAGTCGCATTTGACTGCATTCAACTGTGGTGTCCTTCAAGGGTCTGTTTTGTTGCCCATCTTATTCACAGTGTTCATGCTTCTATTTGAGATCATCAGACACTACAGTGTGGAATATCACTGTTATGTAGATAATATCCAGCTGTATGTGTCTTTTGTTCCTGACAGGGCATCATCCATGCTGAGGTTAGAACATTGGCAGGAGACAATCAGGGTTTGGATGGCCTCCAATTGGTTAGCACTTAACCCGCCCAAGATCAAATTGCTGGTAGTAGGTAGTAAGAAGCAGTTAACAACTACTCTTAGGGATCAAAGTCTTCCCACTTTGGTGGGGTGTAACTTACAGTGGCAGAAGAAGTTCAGAATCTGGGAGTGGTTCTGGACAGTCAGTTGACATTTGTATCACAGGTATCCTTTGTTGTCCAGAGCTGCCTTTATTATCACTAAGCTGTGCCCTCTGCTTGATACTGCAACTGTTCCACTCTGGTAAATACCCTTGTTTTCTCCCATCTTGACTACTGGTGTGCAGTCTATAAGGGCTTACCTGGGGGTCAATTATGCCACCTGCAGCTAGTCCAAAATGCAGCAGCAAGGCTTATGACCTTCATTCGGAGGTTGGATCATATTGCACTATCGTTACAGGTTCTGGGCTGGCTGCCTATTAGTTGGCAGATTGATTTCCATAAAGCCCTGAATGTACTGGGTATCCAGAATCGCAGTGAGCTCCTCACTCCCTATGCATTCATTAGAACACCGAGATCCAGTGGACCGGCTTTACTTAAAAGTCCTTCTGCTAGGCTCATGTCTGCTGTAGAGACAACCTTTGCAGTAGCAGCCCCAGTCCTATGGAATACTCTTCCAGAAAGTATTCACACTGCAAATACGGTTAATGTTTTAAAATTAAATTGAAAGAGCCGCCCCATTGGCACAGCATTAGCGCTACCGTTCGTGATGTCTGCGGCCAGAGTTCATGAATAAGCCTGGGTCATCAGGGGACTGGCAGAGGAGGAAGGATTGCAAATCCCAGAGGACACTCTCTTTCCCCAGGGAGGGATATTCCCATCTGCTGTTGCCATACCGCCCCCTGGATTCAAGAGATGGTAGGGCCTGGCCAGACTAGGGGTGGAAGGATCCATGCCGGCTGCAGTTGAAGTCGCATTAGCACACATGCATCCTTGCAACCCTAGTATGCATGGCTCCTGTGGGCTGGGCAGAAATCGGAAAAAAGAACTCTGGGCCAGATGACGACAGCCCTCCAGCATGCCACACAATCTCCTTGCCTGAGCCTCCAAGAGTGCAGCTCCAACTAAATTGGAAATGCTCGAAGGTGTAGCCCTCCAGCTCATCCCCACCTGGGAAGTAAACCATGGCTCTATGGGGGGATGGCAACTTGAGAAGACCGGGAAAGGGGGACAGAAGGTTCTCCTTGGGGGAGCCTGAAGGAGATCAGGTACAGGGAGCAGGGGCATAAATAGAAATTGCAAAAATATATATATGTGAAATTGAAGAAGCACCTCATGTTATCAGCCTTTGGGTGAATCTGATATAGCAGCAGAAGCTGTTTGAAATATATATTTGTTGTATTACTTATTATATTTGGTTTATTTGTTTGAGTACACTGTCGATTGGTAATTTATTGGTTTATTTTTCTTTTTGATCTTTTTTTGTATGGGTGCTGTGAGCATTGGAGGGGTGCCGCATAAAAATAAAATTCTACTACTAATAATAATAACAATAAAACTCACAAAACTAACTGGTTTAAAAAAATTATTAAATGCCAATTTAAACATTTACTGTCTAACTTGTTTAGGATTTGTTAAACCATGAGTTGTGTTTATTTACCATTTATTTACTTGGTTTTAAACTGGTTTTACAAAAAAAATGTAAACTCTCAATTTCTAAGGGACAATTTTTTAGCATAGGGATATTCTTAAAAAAATCATTAAAACGTTGCTTTTGTTAACATTCTCATTGACACAGTGCCCATTTTATAACTGCAAGACAGCATTCTTGGGTGTGCATTATCATGAAGGCATCCAGTTTCACCTCATGCTTCAGAACACACCAAGGCATGTCATTTTTCCAAAACAAGTAAGTAAGAGACAAACTGAGAAACAATACATTTTTTTTAAATTAATGAATACTTGTTTCACAAATTCCTTCTTACTTCTTGTTTTTTTAATCTATACTTTTTTGCTCCTGTTTGTCCTCTGAACCCATCTCTCTCAGGAGCTCCCTAGGCACATACAACCATTTTCCTCCTTACTTACTGTACCTGCCAGGTCCATCCTCCATGGAGCCTTTGTTTACTCCCCAGGCAAAGTCGGGGTAGGGTACACCCTCATCTGTGGCCGTTCACTAGGCAGGCTGCAGCAGAGGTGCTGGGCCCAGATATACTAGAGTCCATCGCTGCAGGTGTCAATGGCACTTTCTCTCTTTTTCCCCTTATATTTGTCCCTCGAGACACCAGCAGCTAGGAGACTGTGCACGAGCAAACACACAATGCTACTATATGCAATCAGCCAGCATCTTCCCACCTCCACAGATCACCGTGTGTGCAGCTTCCTGTGTGGTCCCCCAGGTGGCGCTGCTGTGGAGGCAGCACTCTACCTCGCCAGAAGAGAGTGTCCCTTTGGACCTCCAAGCCTCCTCCCCCAGGCCAGCCACTGACAGCTTCTTACTTACCTTCTAAGGATATTCTTACTCCTCTGCAATTTGGATTTCAGCCACACCGTAGTACTATAGCAGCCTTCACAAAGGTCTCAAATTACCTTCTGCTGGCTACTTATTATGATCTGGTCTCTAAAACCTTCCCCCTCCTTACCCATCACCCCCAGGATGCATCTGAAAAGGGGGCAGTTATCAGCTCAGGATGTCTTTCCTGGTGAAACTTTTGAAATTAATAAATAAAATAAGTAAAGCCACCTTCATAGATCTGTCCAAGGCCACTGAAGCTATTGACCATGATATCATGACACTAAGGTTCATATGTAGGTATTCAAGACATAAGAAGACATATTTGCCTATCAAGAATGTTTCCCTGCTAACTTAGCAAGATTGGCCACAGAAGCATATAGCCAGACATTTCTCCAGTCTGGATTTAAAGGAAATTAGAGTAAGTGCATTTATTACCTCTGAAGATAAACTGTTCCATGCTCTGACCACCCTAATTGTATAAAAGAATCATAGACTTTAATGGCAGATAAGGACCGCTTGGTCCACCTTGTCTGTCCATTTCCCTACCTATAGGATAAGTTGCAGATCCTAGTTAACCAACAACCTACTTCCTCCTACCCCCCCACTAGAATTGCCTTATGTCTGCCCCATGCATTCTTGAATTCCCCCACTGTTTTTGACCCCACAACATCCTCATGGCCATTCCATGCATCCACAACCCTCTCTGTGAAAAAATACTTCCTCACATTGCCCCTGAGCCATCCCTCCTCTATTTTCAAATTGTGCCCCCTTGTTCTTGCACATCTCTTTTTCTGAAAGATGCTACCCCTCTTGGACTTTATTGATTCCCTTGAGGTACTTGAAAGTTTCTATCATGTCCCCCTCACCCTCCTTTCCTTGAGGGCATACATATTAAGCTCCTTTAGTCTCTCTTCATATGGCTTCTGTTGCAGACCCTACACCATTTTAGTTGCCCTCCTCCGGACTACTTCCATCCTATCTATGTCCTTGCGGAGATGGGGTCTCCAGAACTGCACGTAGTGCTCCAGATGGGGTCTCACAAATTGCCTGTACAGAGGGATAACAACTTCCTGTTTTCTACTGGTGATGCCTCTCCCTATACATCCCAGTATTCCCCCCAGCCCTCCTTACTGCCTTCTCACATTGGTTGTTTACCTTTAGGTCATCTGATATGACTACCCCCAGGTCCCTTTCCATTTTTGTTGTTGTTCGTACTTCCCCCCCAATTGTGTACTCTTCCTCTGGGTTTTTGTTTCCCAGGTGAATTACTTTGCACTTCTTTGCCCATGAGGAGGTATAATCATTATATTGAAGTGTCTAGGCCTGTATGGATATAGTCGTATAAGTAGAATGCATCACAGCCACATGTAGCCTAATTCTAGAGCAATTTAATGATAGATGGACTAAATGGCATACATACACCCTTCCAGGGGACACGTCAGGCGAGGAAAGAGATACAATATAAGGCACGGCACAATGCCTCTGTAGTGGTGACCTGCTTACTTGGAAAAGATGTGTCAACACTCACAGGCCCTGTCCTGACACTTGCATTCTTGTAACATTACCGGCAGTCTGCAATGTTACAAGAATGGCAAGCACGGATCACATCCACACCTAACGTGGTTCTGAACAGTGTTTCAAAACTGAGTTTAAACTCTGTAGAAATTAGAGTTTTAGCTCGGTTTTGAAAATGTTACAAAGTGTAGCATGGTTAAATCAGCTGTGTGGACAGGAGTGCATACTGTGTTTGCTATTCTTGGTCCTCATTGTGCCCACAGTGCCAGAAGAACAGCGGTGTGCTACAGCGTTACTAGCATACCCACAAACAGCATGTCTGGACAGGAGATTACTGTGTTTAAGCACGGTTCTGTAGAAGTGTGGACATGCTAACACAGTAACTGCTGTAATGTTACTAATAATGTTACAGTCTGGAAGACACAAGTGTGGATAGGGCCACAGTGTCTGCATAACCAAATCAGACTGCTACCATCGTATATGACAGTATGGAAAAGAAACACACAGACACTGTTGTTTTAATAACACTGTTTAATGAGTTTGCTTAGTTCAAATAGTTAAAAATGATTGTTCTTCACTATGTCAAGAATACAATGTAATTGGTCAGAGGAGTCTAATCTGTAATTTGTGATATTTATGACTATGAGATATAAAGCTGTAATCACCCATTATACTCTTCAATAAAACTGAAGTTCCAGCCAGCCCGGTGGCGCTGAGGGCTGAAGCGCTAGATGCCTTACCTCGCGCTACGGCGGCGACCTGTGTTTGGGAATGAGCATGGGTCACCGGGAGTTGGCAAGGGTTGAGAAGGATTGAGCATCCGATCGAATGCTCTCCTTCTCTTGGGAGGGGGGCTTCTCTACTCGATGCCCGGTCACCCCCTGGCGGAGGCTAGGGGACAGGGCACAGGGTAGCAGCTTGGGGAAGGAGTTTAGGCAGATGCCTGGAGGGAGCATGAGTGGATGTGCATGCACGCTTTCCTCCGCTGGTGTCACTGCACACCCCAGACACCAGGGGAATAGAAGAGTGGAAAAAACAGATGGCACCTTTCGAGTGGCTTGATGGCCGTCTGTCGCTCGCCAGGCTAGCGCTGCACCCGAAACTGAATCCGTTCGGGTAGGGAGTTGGGGGCACCCTGCCACCCCTGCTGTGGGGGGCAAGCCACAGGGGTTACATGGTGCGGCGTGGAAGTTGCGGTACAGGTGGACGGTGACTGGATCCCCACTAGGATGCCTGGACATGGTTGCTGAATAGGTGGCCAAGGAGGTAAAAATTAAAGCAAAAAAAAAAACCTGAAGTTCCAAAAAAAAAAGTGTCTAGGCCTTGATTATGACCCCTTGAGATGGTTCCAGAGTTACCTTTCTGGTCGCTCTCAATGAGTTTGCTTTCAGAGTACTTTCTCTTTTTGTCTTCTAATAAATAAAGGTGATCCACAGTTGGTTGTTCTTGGCCCGCAACTCTTTTCTCATTATGTGAATGATTTGGTTAAGCATTTTTTGTGCATTGGGATACATTTTGTATTGCCGATTATATTTATTTTGTATACTAGTGGGCATCCTTTATAGAGCCCCTGACACCATTGGGATAACTCTGGAAAAATTTAAAATTTAGACACAATTCAGTTTATATTTCTTATATTTTCTGCAATTATGTCCCCCTTTTTTCATTATTACTGAGGACAGTTTCATGAAAACAGGATCACTGTCCTCTAGACTTCATCTACTCTGGCAGATTATTTACACCTGACGTCATAATCCCAGTTTATGACATCATAATTATCACTAGGGCAACAGACTGTGGTCTCATAAACAGAATTGTGATGTCAGGTATAGACAAGCAGCCACAGTAGATAGGCAGAAATCCTGTTACCATGCAAATGTCCTTAGTAATAAAGAAATAAGGGTGAGAATTAAAGAAAGAAACATGAAATATAAGATGAATTGTGCCTAAATATTACATTTTTTCTAAAGCTATCCCAGTGAGCGGATGGGCTCTTTAAAGGAAGTCCAGATTTTCAAGAGCAGACATTTGATAGCCGTCATAATTATCTAATTCAATATAAACATGTTCTTAATGCCACAAAAACTCAGGCAATAATCTTTGGTTCAAAATGCAGTTTGAAATTACAAAGACCTGATTCTTTGTCTCTTGTGACCCTTGAAAATAGAAACATTGAAACTGTAAAGAGTCAGCAGGCCCCGTGGTGAGGATTGATGAGGTGCATTGAGCACCTTACTTTCTCCCACACCGGCGACCAGGGTTCATGAGCGAACTTAGGTTGTCAGGGATTGGCCAGGGTGAGATAGGACTGAGCATCTGATGGACTGCTTTCCGCTTCCAGGGGTGGGAGACACGCCATCTCAGTCCTTGGCTGCCACCTGGTGGAGGCTGGGTAGTAGCAGCAGAATTAGGAGCAACACAGGAAGGGAGGGGCTGCAGATCTGTAGCATGTATGCACTGCCATGTGCACATACTTACGTGCTGCCATGGCTGGGGATGTGGGAGAAAATGGAAAAGGTTGGCACCGACTCCATGAAGCCCTGCCTGCCAGCCCTCGTCCCACACCACTGAGAAGGGACCACCGACCCAGTTTCTGGATATGAGTCTCCAATTGGGGGAGGATGGCAGGGGATCTAAAGGAAGGCAAGTCCTGGGAGATGAGCGCCAAGTGGGGGAGGCAGGGACAGGGCTGTGCAGCCTACCCGCGTTGACCGCGAGGAGAGAAAAAAACTCTGTGGCAAAAAGAAACTGTACAGAGTTATAAATACCTGGACATGTGGTTTGATTCGTGTTTATCTTGGAATGTTCACATTGCATATTTAATTAAAAAAGTGGAACCAAATCGGTATAGTGACACAGGGGTTGAGGCATCTATGCCTCTGTGCTGCCACACCGGTGACCTGCATTCAGGAACGAACTCGAGTCGCTTCGGGGTTTGGCCAGGGAGGGAAGACTAAGCATCCATAGGACAGCTCTCTTCCCTCGGGGGGGGGGGGTTCCCTTGAGCCACCACTCAATTGCCACCTGGAGGAATCCAAATGGCAGCATATGCGCAATCATGTAGCTTGGGGAAGGGCCGGCGTACAGAATGCGGAGGTGGGTCATGCATGCCGCGCCATGCCCAGGGAGAAAATTCGTAGGAAAATTAGGGATGGGCTCCATGACGCCCACCCAGCGCTCCAGTCTCTGGAGGAGGAATGGTGGAGACACAGGATGGTCAAATGAACTGGGAACCAGGTTGATACAGCCACCTAGCTCACCAAGGAGGAAATAAAAAAAAACCTTTATAGAAAAAAAAATGGGACCATATTTCAGCTGTCTCTTTTGTCATAATGTTTTTTTTTCTGAAATGGTTTACAATAAAATTGTTATTTTAATGCTGATTCCTTTTCTAGACTGTGTTGACTATTTCTATGGATCACCTTCTGTCACCCAGTTACACAAACTGGATATTATTTTTAACAAAGTTTCCCGTTTTATTCTCTGCCCCCCCAAGGACACCCACCACTGTAAACTGTTTTCACAATTTGGGTTGGCTGTCCCTGGCAAAGTGCAGATGACTTCATGTCTTTTAATTTGATATTTTATTGTTTTCAGCTTAACAGTACAAATACATCTACAACCTCATGAGAGGCCTGAGAATACATAAGGAATCATCTTTCACATTACAAACAGTAAAGTTAGCTTCACATTCAGTATACCAAGGAGTTAGGGGAACTATATGTATGCGTAAGATAAAAGCATATATGCCAGCCTGAACAGCGATGGTTGTGGTACAAGGAACCTTTAAAAGAAAGCGGTTATTGCAACCCTACGTGTGCTATTAAACCATATTTAAGTACATTTTACAGGTAAACTTGGGGCTGCCTAACAGTGACTCTTGCAAGCATAATATATCTAAAAATAAACTCAGATGATCCAAAATATAACCAGTACCCATATAATACCTCAACATAAGTAACTGTGGTAAGAGAGTTTTCAGCTCATGTGTGCTACAGTCTATTATTGCAGTGTCTGTGGCTCAGCAGATTGCACACTCGTCTCTGGGGCCGCAAGATCAGAAGGCTGTGGGTTCGATCCCCACACCAGGCACTTAGGTTAAATCCCAATACTAATGCTGTGGTGCAGCATGAGGGGGGTGCTGCTCTCCTGAGGTGCCGTCTTTCAGATGAGATGTTAAACTGAGGTCCCATCTGCCTGTTCTGGTGGTAGTTCAGGTGGATGCTAAAGATCCCATGGCACTTCTCAAAAAGAGCAGGAGAATTTCCCCAGTGTCCTGTCCAAATTTCCCCCCATTCACTAAAAATACCACCAACAGCTTAATTTGGTTCAATGTCAGTTGGCATTCATCTGTATCCCGCTCCCCTGGGACAAGGCTGAAAATAGGCAGAATTGCCTAGTCCTCCTTTCCCAGTCAACAAAAACTAAATAAAATAAATTAAATTCAGAAAAGTCCCAAAGTCACTTTTTCCATAAATCTGTTGCCATAGCACTCTGGAGTTGGTCATAACAGTACATCCCTAGAGAACAGTCCCAAACATAACTGAAAACTCCACAACCATTAACTGGAAAATGTTAGAAACCCTGTGTATTATGAATAGTACCTTACTCCGGAGCTCCAGACTGTCACCATGAGCCTCCACCATCTTGTCTGTTCAGGACAAAATCATCTTATACCTTACAGGGATACTAAAGACCCCATGAAGGCAGTAGGACAATTTAAAAGTAAATAGCATGAATCCCTATAAAAGAAGAGAACAAGTGTGCACGAGAACCTCATCTTTGTAAGACAAGTCCAGATCCAATTCAAAGTTTTTCAGTCACCACCTTCATCTATCGATATCGCTGATTTCTCTGGTCTCCTCTGAAATTCCTGTTTGTCTTGGGTTTGAATCTCACAGCCCCACTTGCTTACCGTGTGACAGTGAGCAAGGCACTTAACTTCCTTGTGCTCCCAGGTCACACCTGGAAACAAGCTTCGGCTTGGTGAGCCTTTCCTGGTCAAACAATTTCCCCCTACCCCTTCTTTGTTATTTAGAGCTGGTCAAAGGGATATAACACCACTTTGATTAATTGTTTCACCTGGGTAGTGGCTGCTGGTTAATAAGAGAAATAGATAGATAGATAGATAGATAGTTAGATAGATAGATACATACATACATACATACATAGGTAGACAGATACATAGACAAGAGATAGGTACGATAGACAGATACGTTAGATACATAGATACGATAGATAGGCAGACAGGTGACAGACTGACAGAGAAAGACAATGTTAAAATAAAGCTAGACAATCACATGGGAAACTGAAGAAGACAAAAGAAAGATATGTGATGGACAACTAGAGATGGGGAGAGAGAGAGAGAGTGAAAAAGAGAGAGAGGGCAAAGGGACAGATAATGTATCTATTCTGAATAATATTCTGACATCTTTTTTTTACTTTTAATTGAAAATTTGCACTTCATCAAATGGAAGCTGACATCTGATCCACACGCATCCATCATTCTGAAGGGCCCTTTATCTCTCGATTAAGTTGTCAGTGCTGAGTGTCCACATGTCCTTCACATTTTCAAACAAAGAAATGAAGAGCTTTAATTATCGTCAAACATAGAACGGCTTAATGACCTTCCTCGCTATCTCTGTTTCTGCCTAGCCATAATGAAGTTTTGTCTTTATGTACTGTACAGATCGGAGAATGCCTCAACGTTCGAGGCATTCAGTACAGTTTGTGAAGAGAAGATGTTCACAATTAGAAAATGGCTTGGAGAGACAGAGCTTCCTGACTGGCTGACAGCAGCCAGGCCCCGGGTTCGTTATTACCCTGGGCAGTCTGGTATAGCCCAATACTGCCCACACTGTAGGGTATTATTTCTTACTTAAACAAACCTGGGCTCAGAATGTGAAGGCCTCATGCAGCATTCCGTGCGGGCCTTTTAGTCACAATCAAAGCTATTGCCATTGTCTGGCTGCACTGTCTGTTATGCAGTTCTTTCAGTCTTTGGCTTCTACACCATTGACACAGTATCATACCTCCTAAATGTAGAGAACTGCGGGGAATGGGGAAGGAAACAGTTCTCTCTTTCATAAAGAAAGAAAGAAAGAAATTGATCTTAGGTTGCTATATAGAGCGTTTAATGACACCTCATCCTAAAACACTTTACAAATTATGCACAATAGCAGCATCCATTAGGCATACAAAGAGAATTTGTTAGATTGAGGAAGGTCAAGAAAAGCTTGGGGAGGTTAAGCACAGAAGAAGCAAAAAATAGAAACAAAATGAGCACAGAGGGCCCCTATTCTCAGCATAGGTGTACGCTGAAATTTCTGAAAATTTTTAAAAATATATTGGGGGAATGTATTCTGGGGGAGGCAGTGTTAAAGGGGTCTGTTTTCATCTTGGGCACCCCAAACTTTGTCCTATGTGTAACACAGATTCTCAGTCACAACTGCAGGCACAGAACAGTGTTTGTACCTGCAAAAGCATTTGTTATGATGATGCAACTGCAATTGTCAGACACAGAAGGTGTCAACTGTGCACACTGAGAACCACTGCACCTATGAACCCATTATCTGGATAATGGGCACAAAAATCCAGTCGTGGGTGGGTCCCCTTCTGATTCTATGTAGTTAAACATATAGGTTGGGGCTAGAGATGCATGAAGTTCCATAACAAAATGAAGAAGCCAAGCCACGATCTCAATGTAGTTTATTACGTAGCCACTTGGCACCACGATCCCCTGACTACACCCAATGTTTTGCCTTCTGTGGCCTTCTTCGGGGCTGGGATCTAGATGTGAATACATAAAAATAGACCACCGATAGCAATATAATCATATTTCAGATTAAAATCAGATGCAGATCAAAATTTCCCTAACAAGAATATTCACCCTTAATACATTCAACAAGTCCATAAGTAATTACTAAGCCACTATTATTTCACCAATATTCTTTTCCAAAAGCTACATAGCAACTCAGAACATTACACCCATAGTGTTGACTAGCATCTGTAATATACTACATTCCATTTGTTAATAGCACCCATACCTGGGTATCACGTGGTAGTAAGCAGAGCAACAGCCTCTACAACTAGACTAGTTTAATACAACATGCCTGCATAAACAAAAGTTACAAACAAAAATGTATATCTAAAGATCTAGTTATCCATTTAATACAATGTCAAAGCACTGCTTCCTAGAAGGTAATCATTCTATAATTCTTCCCTTGTTCGCAAATTCAGTCTAATAAATGCCCGCGTATTCCCCTCAGTACAATGTACAAGCTTCACAAGTTCATGAAATATATACATTCCCTTCATTTTGCCCAAACAAAAACTATATATGCAAGTTCTTGCCTATGATGTTTTCACAAGCCAGTTTTATCACAGATCATAAGTTAACGGCAACACTTCTTATTTAGAAAAAATGTAAATGTCATCCTCATGCTCTCATAGTTATTCCAGTCATGAACAGAAGTGGACGTACCCTATGCTCATTGTTTGAATGTTCTTATCCCAATATTTTTATGACCAATGCCTGCCAATATGAAAATAGTTCTCTGGTTATATTAGTCAGTTCCCAAAGTTATTTTTCTGACAAAATAAGTATAAAAAGCCTAAGCTGCAAAGATTTTCTCACCTTATAGGTGAATGTGCAACATGGCAGTGTGCACAGTGAACTGCGCTGTACACTGCTGCTACACTCTTTTAAATACCACTGGGCTGGAGGGTAGAACCAGATCGCAACTAATCCTATCCAGATCCTACCCCTGCACCACATTGTGTGATGTCAGTGCACCTGCAGGAGCCTGCCCATAGGCGGAGCTCTGGTAGTTACCAAGCAATGCTAGAAACACTAGGAACACACAGAGAAAACATGGAGAATTGGGGTGCAGTACCGTGCGCTCCTTCGGCCCAACAGTCCAGGACTGTAAAGCAATATTTCTTATTCTATATAGGTTTTTATCCCTCTGTGGCAGGCTGGGTGGCTGTGTCATCCCTGTCCCATAGCCCCATGGCTGTTCTGTGTCTCCCTCCATCCCCCAAGACCAGGCGGGCCATCGGTGCTCATGGGGAGGGCTTCATTAAGCCCATCCTCCATTTGTTTCACTTGATTTTCTCCCTGGGGCTCAGCATGACATGCAATGAATGTGCAAGCAGGCTCCACCTTTGAGGAGGCGCTCCAGTACTCTGTACACCAGCCCTTCCCACTAACTACAGGACTCACACATGCTACCACTTGGTTTCCATCAGGTGACAGTCAAGCAGCAAGTCATAGACTCTCCCTTCCCCAAGGGAAGAGAGCTGTCCTATGGATGCTCAATCTTCCCTCTGCTGGCCGAGCCCCAAGCAACCCAAGTTCATTCCTGAACCCAGGTCACCAGGATAGCTGCAGGGAGGCATGGATGCCTCAACCTGCCATGCCACTGGTCTGTCTTTATGCAGTATATTAATGGAACACCTTTCTTCTGCTCACCCACACTCCCCACAAGCAAGGACTGTTACCTGTCAGGCTAAACGAAGCATTTCTCTGATCAGTTTCCTATACAAAATACTGCGAGGCAGAGAAGTCTGCATCTGTAAGTCCAATACAGAGTGTATAGTCTGTCAATTCTAGCAAAGTACTTCCTCAATCAGCACTTTATGTAAAAGTACCGTGGCAGCAGGAATGCCTACACCTGTCAGCCCTTTGTCATATAGATGCACAAAAAGTTAAGAATCCTTCACTTAAGAGGGTACCATACTTTGTGAGCTACGATGTGTACCTTTCATCTGCCACACTCACCACTCTCTATCCTTAAACTGTGCTACTCACAGCTATACTGCCAGCATGATAGAGGGATGTCTTAAAACTGTCCCTACAGTTTTATTCCATCTACCATATAGATGTGTTCACTAAATATAACCAAAAGGGGACAGATCCCATGCCCAAAACAGACCGTAGCACACAAAAAGGTAACAGCCCATGTCAGTCATGTTTATTGATTTCCCATACCGTTCTCAATTACCTTAAAATATACAACCAAGAATAGTTTCACACTATCTCTAAAATTCTATAAGATGTGCTCTTCGGGCAAAGTCAGGGGCTGTACTCCAACTGTGATATGTTACCTACTCTTTTAACTTAGTTCAGCCCTGTATCGAACCGAAGTTACCGCTTTAACAGTACTGTTCACAGTTTTACTGCCAGCATACTAAGAGGGGAGGCTATGTTACTAATCAGCCCAAATCACCACTTTCTATCATTTAACTGTGCTGATCACTGCTTTATTAGCAGCATAATAGGAGAGACATTATAAAATGGTCCCTGTGATTTTATCCTGTCTGCCATATAGGTGTCATCATGAGTGTAACCAAACAGGGAAATGGATCCCATAACCAGATCATGGCAGACAAAAAGTTAGCAGCCTGTGTCAGTTACGTATAATCATTCCCCATACCGCTCCAAAATGCTTATAATATACAATGGAAAAATAGCTCCACACTGTCTCTAAAGTTTTTTAAAATGTTTTCCTTTTTTAAGGACTGTTCCAAGATATAGTCAGGTTTTATGCTCCAACTATAATATGTTACACACTTTCTAATTAAGTTCAGACCTGTACAGAACCATATCAAAGTAAAACTTCAAATGTAACAAATTAACAAAAGGAGCAGAATACTGGGATATTATCTGCCCTTTAACACCTAGCTTTCAGAAGCAGGCTCCTCCACCATAAGCCTATAGTAAAAGTACCAAGAAAGGTTACTTGGGGGGGGGGTGGGGGGCATGGAGGAAAAATCTCCCGAAGTATGGTCCAAATACTGTAATTATTAAGAGCACTGGACAAATCATACAGTCCAGAGGAGGGAAAAGGTAAAAACAGTTTATTGAATCCCACTATACCATGACTGTAACACTCTACCAGCACACAGACCAGTTCTCATCCTCATTAATGCCCAAACTATCATCTGTTACACCCGAAGTATACATCCAAAACATCTCCCTCCTTTCCACTACTCTGTTCCAGTCACCCCCATGAATGGGTGGCTCCACTCTCTCTATAACTCAAAAACGTAGCGAAGCAATAGAGTGCCCCTCAGCTGCCAAGTGCTGTGCTACAGGTGAACTGTCTGAACTAGTCCTAATACAACTCTTATGTTCACCAGTTCTTTGTTTCAATGGCCTGTTGGTCTTCCCACCATAATATTTTGCCTCATCTTTATCCAGGCTTGACTCCTTTCTAAATGCCTTCTGCCGATTCACCACTAACTCTCCCCCCCCCCATCAGAACCCACCACTGCTCCCTGTACTCCAATCTCGGCATTGCTCCCCTATCCCACCACAGCTACATCCACTCAATCTCCCTAATATCAAAATTCTGGTTCAACGCAGTGCGCAGTGGTTTAAGGCTCTGAGCTGCAAACCTGGTGACCTGGGTTTGAATCCCACAGCCCCCCACTTGAATACTGTGTGACCCTGAGCAAGTCACTTAATTTTCTTGCGCTCCCAGGTTGCACCTGTAAACAAGCTTTCAGCTTAGTGTGTCTCTCCTGGTTAAAATACAAAACAAAAACTTCCTACCTATCAGAGAGATTATCCCTAGAGAATCTATCCCCTTATACCCTACGATCAAGGGACACCTGCTCTTTCTCGCTGCCCAAACCTTCCTCATCTACTGGCAAATCCAACTTCTCATACAGATTCCCCTTCATACGGAACAAATTACCTCCTCTCCTAAGATTCTCTCCCTCACATAATTCTATAAGACAACTCTGCCTGCTACCACCCCACTACTGCTCCTGCTTCACATCTTCCCAGGCCTCACCTCCAGGCCGTCCTATACTTCCTGCAAAATAATTAAACTATGTAAACCTTCCTGGCTATTTTCTGTTACTCTCAGAAGCTACAAATCTATGATTATCTATGTCTGTCCTATCAGCATAATCTATGTGAAATTCTGCTGATGAATACACTATGTATACTGCTGCCACTGTATAAACTCTGTATATAAACTCATAGAATTGTATTACTCTGTATAGCCAATTTTAATGTTTGGCTCTTATATGTACACATAAGTATTTATGTATATTTCTCACGTGTACATAATTCTATTACCTCTGTCCCCAGGTCGCACCTGGAAATGAGCCTCAGCTCAGTGTGCCTTTCCTGGTTACCAAATGCTTAAATAAATAAAATAAAATTAAAAAACATTATATTTTGAACATGGGGAAAGTAAGCACATATATTACATGGTCAGAATCACAATTTATGAAAGACTTAATACTATACTTGGTGTTTCCATTTGGATATGAGATTTCCTGTTTCTTTGAGGTGTTGCTACATTGTGCACACCTGCCACATGGTTACATACCAGGTTCTATAGGTCCTAGTAACAACTGTTGCCCTCCTTTATTGCCTGGACCCCTCAATTCCAAATGTACTAATCTATCTCTTAAAGTGCTGACCCTTTTAGAAGCCACTGTGGGTTTTGTGTTAAAATTCAGGTATACCAACAGGTCTACGTATATCCCAGTGTTAGTAGATAATATCCCTAATGGGTCCTGTAAATGAAGAAAATTCCAAAGACAGTACCATCCTAACCTGGTTGTTTTTGTTCCTATCTACCCTGGTCTTTGCCTCTTCAGATTTGGATCTCACAATTGCCTGATTGACCACCCCTCTATTGTATCCCCTAGAATTAAATCTGTCCACCATATTTTGGTACTCCATTTCACGTTCTTCAATGTCACTTACAATTTCTTTTTACGCATAACATCTGGGAGTACAAAATGCTGTTAATGAGTGGTCTCTGGTGAAAGCTGTCAGCATGTAGCAAAGTGTTACAATCAGTTTAGTTTCCGTATATTCTAGTGTGCAACTTGCCATCTAGTTTGTAAATTAGCAGATCCAGGAAACCCACCTTGTGGCTGCTCGCTGTCATTGTGACCCTAAGATTGCCTGTGAGGGAATTAATGAAGTCATGGAACCCTTTGAGATCTGCTTCCATTCCAGTGCATAGGATCAGTGTACTGTATCATCAATAAAACATTTGTTAAACTTAATGTTACAGAAAAATGGATTGTACATAGGGTTTAAAATATACTGTGTCTCAAAAAGGTCCACGTACAAGTTGGCATATGTGGGAGCCATTGTGCTCCCCATTGCCGTTCCTTTTTTCTGTCTGTAATATTTACCCTCAAATCAAAAACAATTCTCATAAAGCATTAACCTCGCCAGCTCCAAAAGTGTGCTTATAGGTGGCATATTTTCAACCTCTGATTTCCTAAGCCCAGCTGCTAGACTATCGAGACCTTCCTCACATGGTACTGAGGTATATAGATCTTTAATATCCATACTGCAAAATATAAAATCCTCAATAACCTCCTCTGTGTTCACTTTCTCTATCAAGGACAGTACATTGCTTATATCTTTAATGTAACTTGTCATGTTACTCACTACTGGTCATACAAAATAACTGACGAAACTAGATAATGGCTCCAATACTGAATCATTGCCGGACACAATTGGTTGGGCTGGGGGATTCTTGGCATCTTTGTGGACCTTAGGAAGTCCATAAAGCACAGGGATTTAAGGGAAAGGAGTTTCTAAAATTTCCCTTTGCCATTTCTTTAGACGCACCAACTCCATTTCTAGTATCTGTTTGATACTTAATTGGATCCTAGAAGTAGGATCTCCATCAAGTATCCCCATAGTTCTCAGATAATTTGTGACAAATCCTTACACATTCTGATATAACTGTCTCTCTGCATAATGATAATTCCCCCTCCCTTGTCTGCTGGTTTGATCACAATACTCTCATCTTGCTCTAAGTCCTTCAGTTGCTGCTGATTCTGATCTGATCAAGTTATATTTTGGCTTACGCTGCTTAGGACTCTTAAAAAGTTTGTTCACATCCATTAAAACAGACATAATAAATGCTTCCACATTATGATTCCTCCATTTCGGTGGATTATAATGTGATTTACAATTAACTGTTTGCCTAATTTCCCTCAGTCTCGGATCCTACAGTGGTTCAAGGTAAAATTGTTCTTTTAGTCTTATTGTTCTAAAGAACCAATGTAAGTCTGTTATTAATTCAAACTTATTGGCCTGTTTATAAGGAGAGAATGAGAGGCCTTTGCTAAGTACTGCCATCTCAACCCCTGTTCATTTCCTGTCACTTAGATTACAAATTACTATGTCCTCCTCCCTCAAGCTTCTCTCCCACCTCCCTTCCCCCACCTTCTCCTCTCCCTCACCTCTCCTTCTCCCTCTGCCGCCTCCTCATCTCTCACCTCCTCATGCCTTACTACTCCCCTGACCGTGAGTTAGAACTGCCTAATGCACACCCCAGAGTGTCTTATTGCTTACATAAAACTGGGGGATTGTGTGTGAGTAGTAAAAAGTTGTAAGAGTTCCACTGTAAAAAGCAAAAAATAAATAAATAACTAAATAAACCCTTGTAAACTTAAAACATTTTGGCCTATGGTTAGTTTGGGACACCAAGAACAGCTGTTTCAGTTTGAAGACGAGATGTACCACCTGCAGTACATTGGAGAGATGGAGAACAGTGAAGAGGCGATGACTGGAAAACACCCTCAACCCACAAATGCAGAAAAGGGCCCAAATGTGAAATCCATAGCCAGCCCAGATTCAAAAATTGAGGCACTCTGCAAGTCAGCGGCAAAAACAGATAACAGCATTGACTCCTCCACTGCTAGGATGACCACAGTAGAGACCAGGTTAGCACGGGGAAAAGGAAGAGGAGGCCATTAAGGTTTTCCAGGGAGGTAGTGGAGAAAGAGAAAGCCAAAAAGATTGCATTCGAGCAATACAAAAAGACGCAGGCAGAAGCGAATAGGAAGAAGTACCAGGAGAAGCAAAGGGAGGCAGGGAGGTCAGTAAGGGAAGCCAAAGCTCAGACAGAAGAGCGCATCGCAAAATCAGTGGGTAGAGGAGACAGAACATTTTACGGGTACATAAGTAAAAAAAGAAGGGCAAAGGGAGGGATAGTGAGACTGAAGGGAGAGGATGGGGCCGCATGGAGGATGACAACAATAAATCTGACATACTGAACAGATATTTCTGGTCAGTCCTTACTGAGGAAGGGAAGGGTGATGGGCCTGAAGGAAGTACAATGGGTGGAAACAGCGCAGAAATGGACACAAGTCCCTTTACATGGAAAAAGTCCTAAAGGAACTGGAAGGAATAAGTCAATAAAGTAATGGGGCCAGATGGGCTGCACCCCAAGATCCTAAAGGAACTAAGAGAGGTGGTGGCTGAATCTCTGGCAATCCTGTTTAGCTTATCACTGGAAACAAGGGAGGTACCCAAAGACTGGAGGACAGCAGATGTAGTCCCCTTATACCAAAGCAGGAACAAAGAGGAAGTGGGGAACTACAGACCAGTCAGCCTTACTTTGGTAGTGGGGAAGATCATGGAAGCACTACTGAAGGAGAGATTGGTGGAACATCTGGTTGCCAACGGACTACAGGACCCAAGGCAGCATGGTTTCATCAGGGGGAGGTCATGCCAGACCAACCTCATCAAATTTTTCCACTGGGCAATAAGGGAGGTGGACCAGGCGAGGGCAGTGGATGTGGCCTACCTGGACTTCCGCAAGGCCTCTGATACTGTGCCACATAGAAGACTATTAAACAAACTGGGGAATATGGGAGTGGGCAGGACAGTAGTGCAGTGGGTAGGAAAGCGGCTGGACAGCAGGACACAGAGGGTGGTGGTGGTGGTAAATGGCTGTCACTCCACAGAGGGAAGAGTGACCAGTGGGGTACCACAGGGATCAGTGCAGGGACTGGTACTATTCAACATCTTCATCAGTGACATTGCGCAGGACCTAGAGGGCAGAATTTCCCTGTTCACTGATGACATGAAGCTCTGTAACAGAGTGGACATGCCAGAGGGTGTAGACAGAATAAGGAGGGACCTGCAGAGGCTTGAAGAATGGTAAAGGGTTTGGCAGTCAAAATTCAATGCAAAGAAGTGCAAGATAATGCATATGGGGCACAAAAACACTGGAACAACATATCAGTTGGGGGGTAAGGATATAGCATGCACCAAGCAGGAAAGGGACCTTGGAGTTATCATCTCTGATGACCTCAGGCTAGGAAAACAGTGCGACAAGGCAGCAGGTAAAGTAAATAGGATGCTGGGATGCATAGGCAGGGGCACCACCAGCAGGAAAAGGGAGGTCATAATTCCACTATACAAGTCACTAGTGAGGCCCCACCTGGATTACGATGTATAGTTCTGGAGACCTTACCTACATAAGGACATAGACAGGGTAGAGAAGATTCAGGAGGGCAACAAAGATGGTACAGGGATTGCATCACAAGTCCTATGAGGACAGGCTGAGGGACTTGAATTTGTACTCCCTGAAGGAGAGGAGGGAGAGGGGATATGATAGAGACATACAAGTACCTTACAGGGAGGAACAGGGTGCAGGAATACACTATTTTCCAGCGAAAAGATGTTCCAGGACTAGAGGGCATGGGATGAAGTTGGAGGGAGGGCAATTGAGAGGAAACGCGAGGAAGAATTTCTTCACAGAAAGGGTGGTGGATAAGTGGAACACCCTGCCAAAGGAAGTAGTGGGGGCTGATACAATCACGTGATTTAAAAATGCATGGGATAGACATAAGGGAATTCTGGAGGTCAAGGGTAAGGGGCAACAGACTTCTATAAAAACATAAAATGAACTTACAAGCTTAAATGGGCAGACTGGGTGGGCCATAGGCCCATATTTGCTGACAATGTCTATGTAAAGGAGGTAGTATAGTGCAGTGGGTTAAGGCTCTGAGCTGCAGATCTGGAGACCTGAGTTTGACTCCCACAGCCACCTAGGTGCATATTGTGTGGTCCTGAGCAAGTCACTTAACTTCCTTGTGCTCCCAGGTCGCATCTGGAAACAAGCTTCAGCTTAGTGTGCTACTCCTGGTTAAACAATGTTCCCTGTTCCCTGTATCTATGTACCAAGGTGGAAGCAATGCATTCCCCCATGGAGGAATCAGTAGCAGTATCCAGCCAGGCCTCACAAGCTACTTCCCAACTGCTTTAAGAGAACCCATTTATCTGGGTCCAACTTAAAACCCTTGAGAAACAGGCAATGGCAATTAACAACATTCATGCTGAGGGTCTATTGGAGGTGGCTGAGGGAAGACTCCCTCTACCTCTATATGCTGGACTGCTTACCGGAAGTAATAGGAGCAAACCCAGAAGGAGAACCACTGATGGTGGAGAAGGCATATTTTATCACCCCTAGTTGCAACACAGTTCAAGCAGACACACCCTGGACTGTTTGGGTTATAAATAATTTCAGTAGGTGAGAGCCAGAGACAGAGTACTCCAGTTGGAAAAAAACAAACAAAGATCAGGGTAGATGGTGCCATGATACCCTGACCTGAGCTTCAAAATATGGCAATTCCACAAGCAATTTAATGTTGTTTGAGGGGTGCTACAGAAACATGGTGTCACCCACTCCATGTTGATGCCTGCCAGGCTGCGTATCGTGCACGACAGAAAGGTGTTTTTATGCTCAGATCCGTAAGATACAGGGAAGTGGGCAAGGAAGCTGAAGAGCCAGAGGCAAGATGGCTAGTGGAAATAGAATACAACTCTGATCAGGTGACTGATTTATGCATTTGACATTCCGTTTAATAACTATTATAATCTGGACACAGTAGGGAGGAGAGAGGCACAAGTGCCTTGAGTCTGGGACCAAGGCAGTTTTTTTCTGTCTAAACTAGCTTGTTGTGTTACGAATGGAATCATGCTCTGGGTTTTACCTGAACTGTGACAGGAAGCCATCTTGTAGTGTTGGCTTGGTGTTGCATCTATCTCTCTCCCCACCTGTTTGTGCTTTTGCTATGTGCGCATGGTCCACATAGCTAACAATTCCCCACCACGTTCCCTGTCATGCTATCAGTAAATGGCTCTGATGGTCAAGATGGGAATTTGGTATTTGAAAAAGTCCCCCATGATTGCTCTGAATTTTAAGACATTAATAAGAGAAATAGAGGTTATAATTGGATCAATTATCTTTTATGATTTTTATCTTAATTCCCTACTTATTGTTCATGTTTTTCTTTTTCTCGTGTTATGTAACATCTGCTCTATTGTACTGTTTGTATGCTTCTTTTTAATTTGGTAATTCTAAAAACATTTTTTCCAAAAAAATAAATAAATAAGTGATACAAATCGCGAGCCATTGCATGCACGTAAGTCACGTAATCCTAATGTTTAAAACTTTAGTTGCGGTGTGTCTCATTTCCTCCTTCCTCCATAGATACTTTAAATGTGTGTGTGGGAGGGGTTTATTACTTAATAAATATGTACTGGAGGTTTTTTGGACCTGGAATCTTTACTGCTTCTCTCTGTTTTTTACATTTTATGTGAGACTCCTCTCATGCTTCACAGCATTCACTTTTATATAGCGTGCAGACACCTAAAGACGTGTAGGTGGTATCTGGGGACCCTGCTGATAGAGGGCCACACCTCTCCCATTAATAAGCAAATCAGAATAAAACAAGGTCTACCCATGCTCATTCACCAGGTTTGAATCACATTTCTTATAAATTTCTACATTTTCTAGAGGTGCTATCCGCACGCTCTTGAGAAGTTTCACATAAAATATAAAATTAAAAAAAATTGAGAGAAGCAGTGAATATTCTAGCTCAGATATGCATGATGAAAAATTTAAATGTTAGAGAAGGTACCCAGCCATGAAGTTCACCTCACAGTTGGTGGTTGAGCTTAACCCTTAGGCTGCCAACAGAATTAGAACGTATAGGAATTTTGGACTGATATATATCAGTCGGTGGCCTTGCAAGGGTTAATTCACTTCTCAGGTAATATCTGATACCAAGAAACCCATTTTGAAAATCACAGAGTGAGAAAAAGAGTTAGAGCATAAAAGCTTTAAGAGCAGTTATTAAGGGGGGCACTGAATTCTGTTGATTTTCTGATATGAGTCACATACCAGTAGCACCCCTAAAATATGTAGAAATTGACAAGAAATGTGATTGAAACTTGCTGAATAAGTGGAGGTACAGCTTATGTTATCCTTTTTTGAATTTTCGACACCTGAGCCTGCATTTCCACTTGCGATGACGACGACACAGGTTCGGGAACAGACCCAGGAGTTAGAGTGCCAGCCGGGGGGGGAGAAGGATTGAGCATCCCAGGGACTGCTCTCCTTCTCCAGGGGGGAGGGAGAAGAGTGTCTGGCACTTTACAGACCCCCAGCAGAGCATAGGGGTACCTGTGGCCTGCACCATTGTCTGGGGCGGGCAGATGCTGGATATCATTGCACATCCCCGCCTGGGAACCAGCATTGGAAAACCTACAGTGTCCGTGGGGAGGAGGGGAGTCTCCCTGGCCGCCCCACCTGGGAGGGGTAAGCCTGGGCATGGGGGGATGGCAGGTGGGACTGAACCCCGAATGGAGGATCATGGAGGCCGGGCACCAAAAATACTAAAAAAACATTTTTTTAAAGAATTTACAACACTTTACTCACTTCTAGCCCAAGTGGCCCCCATCAATCCTGCCAACCCGTCCAGCCCCATCACTCGCCATCTCTGGGACTTACTTTCACTCGCAGCTCCACCAGGAATAACCCCTCATAGGCAGGGCTGTCGAGAGGGTCAGCCTTTACTCACCCCAGAAAGAAGTTTAGTGTCAAGTCAGTGAGGAAGATCCCAGTCAGTGATGCAGGGCCCGCAGTGGGAGGCGGACAACATCCTGCTGCAGTCAGGGGCTTTTCTATATTTTCTTCCCCTCTGACGTCGGCAAGGCCTTGCTGATGCATCGCATCATGCCACCAATGTCCCCCTCCCTCAGTCCATGGCTCCAGCTGCACCACCAACTGTGGTCAAACAGGTGGCAGTGTGGTAGCGGAGACAATACTCACTCCCTCCTCGATGAAGGTGTGCATCCATAGGACACTCAGTCAACTTCCCCTCAACTGACACTCCGATAATTCAGGCTCATTCCTGAACCCAGATTGCCAGCAGTGCAAATAGTAGTGCTATCACTACGCCAGCGGGCCAGCCTGAGCTGACTTTTTCCTGATCTGCTCTGTAATATTCCATGCATTTGGACTGGGTGTCCCTAATTTCAAGCACTGGAAGAGGGCACCATTTGAAGGATTAAATCCACCTGAAATGATTCTTGGACTGTCTCACTAGTGCGAGTGATACTGAATTCTTTTCATGTTTGTACACTGACCAAACTGCTCAACAGTTAAAACAGCTTGAGTATATCAACAGTCATGTTAGCTGACTCTACCACAGGAAACTCAATAAAAGTTATTTAAAAGGGTACTTCTTTGGCCCACCCAGTGGTGTGGAGGGCTGAAGCACCATGCATCTCACGCACCACCATGCCAGTGACCCAGGATCAGGAACGAACTCAGGTTGCTGGGGGTCAGCCACGGAGGAGAGGATCAAGTGTTCCAGGGACTGCTCTCCACTCCTGGAGGATGGAGAACTTTTCTGTCCCCTGTTGACTGCCACCAGGTGGAGGCCTGGTGGTGGCTTTGCAAGCAGAAGGCACAAGGAAGGGGTTACAGTCCAATGTGGTGTGTGTGTGTGTGCCTCCACATGGCACACACTGTCGCCCAATGGCCACAGCTGGGATTGGGGGGAGAAAACGTGGAAAACTGCTGAGCAGGATAATGCCAGCTTGGGCCCACACCACTGCCTGAGGGAGCTTGAACCAGTGATCTGGAGTGTGTCTTGAAGGGGGAGGACAACCCTCCCCCCCCCCTGGCCCCACCACAGGGAAAATCCATGGGGCACTCTGCAGGCCAGCCCTCAGGGGAGATGGAAGTTAATCAAGGGCTGGTGGAGATGGGGGTTTTGGCCCAAGTGCTCAGGCCTGGAGAACAAAAAACTGTATAAAAAGAAAGGTACTCATTGCCTGTCCCATAACACCTTAATGATGACAAGCTACTTAACTTTTCCGGTTTGTTTGTCTAAATAAATGATTTGAGGGTCTGACTTTGCATCAGTCATCATTCTTGCTAATGTCCTACAAGGGTGCAATCCAGTTACAATTTGTGCACAATTTCCGCACCTGTCGCTTCGCTATTTTCCGTGGGGAATCATTTGCAGCATAGGACCCTTTAAGGGAAACAGAAATACTACAGAATTCCTAATTCATATTTGCGTTCCCTGTTCTCTTTCTGTGTATCTCTCTTTCTTTTTTTATTTCATTGCTCCCCGATTTTCTAAAGCAGCTCTGTAGCTGGCACTGTAGCATCAAGCGATGACATGCTCTTTCGGCATGCTGATGACCCAGGCTCATGTCCTGCACATGAGACGACTGGAGCGAAGACTAGCAGGGATGGTTTGTAGAGTCCACACAGATTCTCTCCATGTCAGAGAGGGGAAATGGCTCGCACCACTCCTTTTGCATCTCCTGGTGGTAGGCCGGCAGAGATGCACATGATGGCATGGGTGATCACACACTGCCAAGTGCCTCCCCAGGATATCACGATATGCGATCATACATGGGGAGGAGGGTAGACAGAAAAAAACGGAAACATGGCCCATCTCTAGTGCGCTGAATGATGGCCCTGTGTGTGTCCCTTCCCACCACTTGACCACCCAGTGCACCATCCTTGCCCCACACCATCATCCCTGATGTCTGAGGCACTTCTTCCCAGGGTAAGAGCAGGAACTCACTCTAGCAGGGGATAATCTGGAAGCTAGGTAGTGTGGGATTAATTCAGGGAGCCAGGAGATAAGGGCTGGGATCGAGGGTTTAGTCCAGTGGGCAGGGGTAGCATGTGTGGGTCCTCAAGGAGAGGTGCACCGTGGGGGCCCAGGGAGGAGTAAAAAAAAAAAACAGCTCTGTATGTATTCCTCATTGCACCATGATAGGTGTTCCAGCCAGTGGCATCATTCATTAGAATAAGTCAGTGGCTCCTGTGCTAATACTGCTACTGGCATGGGCTGCTACTTTTTTTTCCATTATGTATTTTATGTGCTTTTTCCAGTTTTTGCCCACTCCCAGTCCCGAACACACATGCACATGTGGGTGGCATATGTGTGCCATGTTCCGAGATGCCCTCCCAACTTGCCGCCCCCTCCCGCCTGTGCTGCTACCGGACCTCCACCCAGTGGCAGTGGAACTTGGGGGGATGACAACCACCCCTCGGGAGAGGAGAGCTGCCATTAGGTGCTCAATCCTGCTCCACCACTCCCCCATGCCGGCACCCCAAGGTCATTCCCGACCCTGGTTTGCCAATGTAGCGCGAGGTGTGGCATCCAGCGCCTCAACCCTCAGTGCCACCGGGCCGGCTGATGGGCTGCTACTTTAATGCAAACTCAGCAAAGGGGAACTGCTACATTTCTATTAATGCAGCAGCCTCACAGGGATGGCAGGAGGGCAGTACCACCCATGAAAGTGTTGGCACCAGCATCAGGTTGCCTTTGAAGGGGACTGCAAGGGTTTTGGAGTGGGACGTGTAAGCCAACTCATGATCTGTTTCCTTTTTTCCCCATCCATTTGTTCTCTTGTACTGCGCCACCTCACCTCCTCACTCGAGTCCACTACTCTTACTGTCCTCATGGTACACCTTCTGGGATATGCAGCCTCCACTAAGATCCTTCTCATAGTCCCCATAGTCCTCCAGTCCCACAGCTTGTTTGCCCCATGACAGAAACCCCCCCTCCGGTGGCAACTAAGAGACCAAGGAAGCATATATATTTAGCGCCCATCTAGGCATGGAAGAAGGAAAGAAGGAAGGGACCAAACTGGCAATTTGTAGTGGGCAGGCAGGCAGTCAGCATCATGTAAGAGGGGCTGGCAATTTCACTTTTTTTTTTCATTTAGCCTACCCACCCACCAGTGGCCAAAGTTGAGGCCCATGCTGTGGACATCCTATTGGCAGGGGATGGTCGATGTCGCATGGTCACCCATGACATCAGTGCCATCCCCAACCCCAGCTTAGGAATTGCTCAAGTAGAAAGGAAGCCTTCACCTAACCACCTCCACCCCCCAGGACCAGTGTGCTACATCCTGGCCCCTTCAGCCCAAGGTGGAGGAGTCAGGACTGAGACTCAATCCAGAGTCTCCCACGTGGTGGAGAAGAGTTCCACCAGCTGGCATTACTGAGCTGGGCTGCTCTACTTCTTTAAAATGATGCTTAAGTCTGTACCATCAGTGCAGCAGTACAGACAAACCTAGGTCATCAGGAACCAGCTGAGAGAGGAGGATGGAACATCCCAGAGGGCACGGTCCTCCTCTAGAAGTAAGGATCACAGCATCTGCTGCAGTGCTGCCGCCTGCAATGCCTCTAGAGGCAATATTAGATAGGCAGGCTAAGTGGCATATCCATTGACTGGGCAAGCAGACAGCGCTCTGACAAGCACAATTCTACCAGGCTCATTCCTGCCCCGCATTCCTAGTACACCGACAACTGGGACTAGGAAAGTGCTTCTGGCACCAGAGGAGAAGAACCCTAGTATAGTATATCCAGACACTGTAGGTCTACTGCACCACCATCACCTGATGAAGCCGAAGAACTTTGGTAAATCCTCCCTCCTCTGGACCCCACCAGAAGGGCAAACCATGGCTCCATGGAGAACCAGTTGATGGTGTCTGAGGTGAAGGGGAGTCAAGTGTGCCGGGGGTTCCTTTTTATTTAGTGTGTTTTTTCCCATTATTATCTGACTGACCCCCATCGGTCCTGACCCCCTCACCCAGCCCCATCACTCACCTTCTCCGGGACTTACCTCATCTGCAATGTCCCCTGCATTGCCCCCAAGGGCAGCACTGCTGGGGGTGAATCCTAGCCCTTGACTGAGACTTGGTAGGTATGAATGGAGCGAAAGCCACAGTTGGCAGTGTGGGGCCTACAGTGAGGGGTGGATGTCTTCCATCAGCAGCAGGGGATTTTTCCTGGTGTTATAATTTACCTACCCCATGATGCCGAACTCCCAATGCCTGTGCACACAATGCATGCCTGTACATCCAGTTTCACAGCTCCGACTGTACCATGACCTGTGATCACCCAGGTGGTGGTAATGCAGTGAAGTCTGAACACCCTCCCTCACTGAGGTGGAGAGCATGCTCTGGAACACTCAGTTCACTTCCCACAGCCAGCTGTTAGATGACTCAGACTCATTCCCGAACCCGGGGTCATTGACGTCGCATGTGGTGGCCTTATCGCTGTGCTGACAGACCAGCTTGCCTGGGGATCTCCGAGAGAAGTGGGTGTTAGAGAGGGACTGAAGGCATAAAATGTATGTTTAATAAAATGATACTTAAAAAGTTTTTGTTCAATTTAGCAAGTGCCCACCAAGCACTGTACTGCTGGGCTCTTACTTCCCCTCTCACTTTACATCTGCTGTGCTGGGAACTTCAGTGGGGGGAGGGGGAGAGGCTAACTGCCCCAACCAATCAACCTGTGAAAACCTACATGGGAGGAAAGATGCTGATTCCTGGCTGACAGTGGAGACAGCAGGAACATGACACAAGGACAACCTGAGAGTGATGACTTGGACAACAAGATCTTGGTACAAACATTGTATTTTTGCTAGCTGTCCAAACAACATCTCACACACACCATTAAAGGCCTAAATACACAGATAAATACTCTGCAGATGAATAATTGGCTCTTGTTATGCTATTGCAACTACCCTCCCACAGATGCTGGATACTACAGGGACCACCTCTAAGGGTTGGGGACCACCTAGGTTTTTTTCTATTTATGAAGGTTTTCATCTCTCCTAAGCCAGACTGAGCAGCTACTGAGCTACCTCCCTGGACATCTCTGACTGTCACTGTCCTTCCTCCACACTGAGGACCAGTTCCCCTGCGGATTTCCCTCTGCAGCAGAGCTACGGAGGGGAGGGCCATCCCCCCCATCGAGTACTCTCATCCAAAATGTCTTATCAGTTGGAGTGGAAAGACAGGTCCAGGTGTCTGGGCAGGGCTTCACAAAGCCCTGGTCTGCTCATTTTTCTCCTTGTTTTTCTCCCACTAGGTCCCAAAGCTGTGGCAGCATGGAGGATGCATGCACATGGAGGCGTGCGTACATTCCGGAACCACAATTCCCTCCACCACCCCTGAACTACATCTGCCTCCCGTACATCAGTGCTGCCACCAGGCCTCCACCTGGTGACAGCCAAGAGCTGGGAAGGCCCACCACCCCAGTCCAAAAGAGTTCAGCTGCCAGGTGGCTGCTTGATCCTTTCTCAGCCCTCCTCCCCATCGACCCCCCAGCGACCCAAGCTCATTCCCAAACTCGGGTCATCAGCGTGCTGAGAGGTAAGACACTTACAGTGCCTCAATCCTCTATGCCATCGGGCCAATCACTGGGCAGGTTTTTTTAATTCTTCTGGCACTAGAGCAAGTGTGAGGTCCCTTGAGAGCTGCTATGAACTGCAATAAGGTAACACAATACAAAGTTGCAATTGCCCACTCTGAGAAAGCAGAGTCAAGCACAATACTCACTCTACACATACAGAAATGATGTCCCCATGGGGTCACAGCACATTTATAGATACAACGCGTTTCTCAGGCTCTCTCTGTGCTGTGATCTCTGAGTTACTGGGAGCCCTCTAGGCAGTTCATTCTAGATAATGTGCGATGCTGACTCCTTTTATGCTCTCCTCCTGGAGTAGGCACCTCTCTCAGCCCATAGATGGTGTACAGGTCCTTTCAGACCCCTGTCACATATATGCAGGGGCGGGCCGAGATGGACTCCTTCACCAGTCGCTCAACACCATTCTAATAAGCTGGGGCTTGGCCACAACCCCAGGCAGTTTCTCACATGCTGGCTTGATCTTCTGAGGCTGCAAAATGTCCCTCTATCATATCAAAACGGCACTAAACAAAGTCTGCCGGCTCCTCACTGGTGCTGCGCATCTTACTCACATTTGTGACCTGTATACTAAGGGAAACTGGCTCCAGTACAAAAAGCAGAATTATGTACCAAACATGCCTGCTTGCTAAAAAAGTAAACCTAGGTCTGGTGCCCCCTGGGGTTCAGAAGCTTCTTATCCCCTACTGCAACCCATGTCGGATCAGAAGCTCTGACGACGAGATCTTCAAGATCCTCCGCTGCCACACCTCCCTAGGTCAAAGGTCCTTCACCTATAGGGCTCTGTTCTGGCTCAGCTCTCTACATAATGACATTACCTCTTCAGTCATGCTGGGCTCCTTTAAATGTAAGCTACGGTAATACCTAGTAACTAATCCCAGCTGTGACTGCTTCCACTAGCTGTACCCCTTGCAGCATGTTTTCTAATGGCACTCAAAATCCTGGACTCCAGCCTTCTATTTGTGTAGTTGGCCCTAATGCACTTCTTCCCTGCCCCCTCAGCTCATCCGCCCCCCTCTCTCCTCCCCACCTCCTCTGCTCTCTCTCTCTCTCACCTCCTTCTATCCCTCCCATACCTTTCCTCCCCTACCTACCTACCCTCCCTTACCCCCTCTTATCTCCTCCGTTCCTCCCTTACCTCACAAACCCCCCATTTTTGACTAGGCTCTATGGGCTGATTCTCACTGTTATTGTTGTTATTTAGTGCCGTTTCTGATTGTCTGCCTAACTTATGTATGAATGCCTTGCACTGACATACATTGTACAATGTCACTTAAACCTGTCACCTACATCCTCAATTGTGTGTTCTCCGCTGAGATTTATCAAGTATCATTCCATACACTGAATTTCTTGTAAGTGTTGGCAGCTACCTAGTAACCTTCTTATGTAATCCTCTGACATGGAATCTATGTAAAGAGCTTTCCGCTCAAAGGTGTCTCATCTGAGAATGCAATAAATAAACAAAACAAACTGGTTCTTTGTTTCGTGCCTGCAGCCTGGCCTTTTCTAACTGATTTTGCACAAATAAAGTTTGAACTGCAACAAATAACTGGCAGACCCTAAATACATCACAGCCCCTGTTCAGGTGTCATTTTGTAACCAGTCTCCTGGACGCTGGGAACTATGGACCCCACCTCTTGGGGTAGAAAATCCAGCAAATGGTTTTATTTGTGGCTGGGCACTGGGGCAAATGTGGGGGCCCCTTGAGAGCTGCTACTAACTGCAATAACTTCAAAAGATAATTGTTCACTCAGGGGAAGTAGACAAGCATAACATATTTACAGACACAACACATGTCTCAGGACTTTCCATAGGGTTCCTGAGTTACAGGGATCTCTCTATGCAGTTCACTCTAGCCCTTTGCTTTCTGTCTGTAAGGGATATAAACAAAGGAGTACACACATAGGACCCTAGGCTAGGGCACCCTATGTACACATACTAGGCCCCTTCACCCATAACATTAAAGTAATACATATTTATTGGTACCCTTACGAAGGCGGCCTACTGCTCTAGCGTTACAGCTACCCACCCTAAAGAAGATCATCCAAAACTGCTGTTACTCTTCCCTGGGATGCCTGATGGTTACCTCCCTCCAGGTTTTCTCACATCCTACCCTCAGCTCCAGCTTGTAAAGGGGGAACTTTTTGAACCCCCTGGGGCACAAATACATACCTGACAGACCACGCTTAGCACACGTGTGGCCTCTTCCTGGAGTATACAGCATTGGCATGATAGGTAGAGCACTTCTTCATCACTCCCTCAATTCTTTGCCTTATGGCTAAGGATGCTATTCACCTCCATCAAGAAACCTGGACTAGGCTGTCATGAACCCCAGCAAATTTTTTGAGGGACCCCCCACCCACCCACCCACCCACTCCTCCTCTGTATTCTCTGTCTCTGCTGCAAGACTGTGTGGCCTCAGGATTTTCACTCTCTTCTGTTTGACACTGCATTCCAAAACAGTCACTTCACTACCAGTCAATCATTGCTTGTAAAGTGGTTTTGGAATAAAATGTGTACAAAAAGCCATATATAAATGCTAATTCTGCTTCTTCATTGATTTTGTCTTTTTGTACTTCTTCTTTAACTCCATCACCCTTTCTCTCTCTCTCTCTCTCTCACTCTTTCTCTGTATCTTTCCTTTCTCCTTCTCTGCTTTTGGGCTTGCTGCCTCTGGTCAGCGGCATCTCCCCTTGGGGGAGGGGAGACAAGCTGCTGGTCTCTCTGTTGCTTTGTGCTCCTCCAGCACTAGACTCTACACACGCTGAGCTAAAGGCTCAGAACGATCCATGTGTTAAAGCCTCACCCACTTATAGAGGGTGGGAGCAGCAGGCAGCTTCCCAGCACTGCATTGGCACAGGCAAATATGCAGGCATGCACAATGACATAAGCCATGTTTACATGGCTGACTTCACTCCTTTTGTGGAGCACTGAAGCACTGCCCCAACCCAAGAAGACACTCGGTTTCTGCGTCTACACAGCCCCTCTCAGTGCTGATGCAAGATGCACTGGAGAGGGGCTGAGAGCCATGGGGCAGTCAGCTAATAAAAAACAAAAGATGCCTACAGGGTCTGGCGCATGGGAGCGAGCAGTACAGCCTGTCCACATGGCCACTTAAACTGCTAGCTTCGGAATGCGTTCCCAGACTTTCTGGGACTGTGAGAGTAGAGTAGAGACCGGCTCACCATGATCCAGTAAGTGTCCACACGGTTGCATTTGCACCGCAGCAGCCTGAGTGCTCGGGTTGCTGTGGTGCAAATGCCGCCATGTAAACAGGGCTTTAGTAGTCTAGCAAGGCTGGAGGAAGGGGAGCTTGGAAAGTTCCAGGACTCAGGCACTTGCTTCCACTCTTAATTCATAGTAACCTGAACCATGAGGAGGGTAAGAAGCTAGTATCATGCTTCATCCCATAGACCCCTATGGTTCCTCACAAGGCACACTTATCAACACATCAACATAAGGAAGGAGATTAGTTTTATTTATTTATTTAGGCATTCAGATAACACCTTTGAGCATAAGTGCTCTTTTACAAAGGTTCCATGTCAAGAAAAGGACAGGGTACAGTACAGAGAATTTACCAGGACAGTGCAGTTGGGTTAATTCCCCCTCGTGTCCTTACAAGGGTCATGTGTGCTGCCAACCTTTACCCATGACCAGCGAAGGCAGAACAGCAAGAAGACTCAGTATGCCGAAGTCACACATGTGGCACAACTGGAGAGGACCCATACCACAACTCTTTGCTATGCCACCTTACAGTATCCAATTAATTGCTTCCACCAGAAAGGAGGGTACTGCACCTTTACAATTTCAACATTTCATAAGACAGAGCCATGGGGGAGTCAAGAGAACTCCTCTACCCATCCTGTCAATGCTGTGTGCTGAGCATGGCCTGTCGGGTATGTGTCTACCCCAGGAGTCTCAAGAAACTTCACCCTTCTCAAGCTGGAGCTGAGGATAAGTTGTGAGGAAATCTAGGCAAAGTTACTCCAAGGGCAAGTAACAGTTACCCCATTTAGCACAGGAGGGAGGGTAGCTGTAAAATATGCAAAAGGCCACTTTGTTATAAGTGTTCATATGCAGTATTGTATGTAATGAGTGAAGGGAATAAGTACTGCGTAGCTATGGTGGTCCTGTCCAGGACCCCTTTGTGAGTAACCCCCCCCCCCAGAGTGATCCCTCCCATACAGATGAAATGTATGGGACTTTGTGTATGTTAGTTGCATCCCTCTCACAGGACAGCAGTCTTGTCTGTGGAATTAAATACATTTTAGTCCTATATGACTACTTCCTTCCAAATGGACAATGGCATCTGTGTGTAAGTTATTGCAACTAATGGCAGCTCTAAGGAAACCTTTTTTTAGCCCCAATGCCCAAACACAATTAAGAGCCCCATCTGGTTCCATCCCATAGTACCTGGTGTTCAGGGGACCAGGTACAAAATGGTGCCTGAACAGGGACTGGACAATTTTAGGGTCCCTGGTCAAACGCGTCAGTTTGAGCAAAGTCAGTTCAGAAATGGCAGAGTTATGGACAAATGAAAAAAAATGTTGCTGCAGTTTGTTTTCTTTAGCCATGGCAAGACTGAGCCATCATGTGAGGAGCTGCAGGGAATGTTTCTAAAGCCCCAATTCATTAGAATGGCATTGAGGGATTGGTGAAGGAGCCCAGCTGAGCCTGCCCCGCATGTGTTCCAGACTGGCAGAGGGTTATAGAGGGCCTGCATGATCTCCATGTGTTCCAGACTGGCAGAGGGTTATAGAGGGCCTGCATGATCTCCATGTGTTCCAGACTGGCAGAGGGTTATAGAGGGCCTGCATGATCTCCATGTGTTCCAGACTGGCAGAGGGTTATAGAGGGCCTGCATGATCTCCATGTGTTCCAGACTGGCAGAGGGTTATAGAGGGCCTGCATGATCTCCATGTGTGGAGAGAGATGCCTGCTCATGGAGGAGAGAGGAAGAGGAGCCCCAATGCAGATCACCATGGGACGACCAGCTGACTTCGTGGGGGCACTGCTCAACCAGTCTGATTTCCTTCCCACGTTGCACGGACCAGCTGCAGAGAACTGCCAAAAGAGTGTGGCTGCCTCTGCCACTGAAAAAGCTGGAGTGCTGTGCCCCCCCACCGTCTGAGAGTAAGTGCACAACACCAGCCTTGCACACTACATCCTGCAGAGCAACACAAACAAGTACTGTGAACATTTTGCTTGCACAGCAGCATTAGCCAGCAAGAGAAGGACTGTTAGGACATTTTACAAAAGCATCAATTTGTGGGTCCATGTTTATGGAGTAATGCAACCAAAACTGAGTCCAGCAAAGCCAGACAGGTCAGCCTGTGCAAAGGCAGAAGGACCAAACTTTGAACAAGAACTAGTGTCATAAAAAAGCCTCCCATGGTCAGCCACTTACATTGGGAAGCAGAGATACTGTAGTTCGGGCCAGCACCATTAAAGCAAGGGGCTGTAACTCAAACCTTTAGCAATACAAAGTCTGACAGCAGCGGTAGCACAGTTAACCTCAATCCATTTGTAGAGTGCCCTGGCAGTCACCCATGGCCAGCAGAAGGTCCTGCTGCCAAACACCTTGTGCTCGAATTTTCAAAGGGCCAAGAATGATGCAAGGTGCTTACTCCAGAAAAGAATGACACAAGGAACAAGCTGTGTCAAAACTTGCATCAGTTCCAATTTTGTTTTATTATTGTATTTATTGTTTTTTTTGTCCTCGTTTTCTCCCACCCCATGCCTCAGTCACGCGTGTACATGTGTGGAGGCACACACACAACACGGCTCCGAGGCACCCTCCCACTATTTGCCACCCCGCCCACCTACACTGCCCATTAGACCGCCACCCAAGGGCAGCAGAACTACGGGGGGGGGGGGGCAACTGAGATCCTCCCCAGGAGAGGAGAGCTGCCTTTACGGATGATCAATCCTGCTCCTTCCCCCCTCCCCCGCCAGCTCCCTGATGACCCTGGCTTGTTTACAAACTCGGGTCGCTAGCATGGCATGAAGTAAAGTGTCCAGTGCCTCAGCCCTCTGCACCACCAGGCTGTCAACTGCAATTTTCAAATGCTACTTGTGTCAAAAGCAGAACTGCCTGCGCCAAAGTGGCTTGCATCAAAACAATGGATGCACCATGTCGCAGTGGGGCTTGCATCAAAAAAATTATGCACCATCCCCTTTTTGGGGATTTTCTAAGGTAGAAGCTATTGACAGTGCACCTCAGATGCATGCTGCTGCTAGAGCAGCCAGAGCTGGTCTAACTGACACTGGAGCATATAAAGGTGAGGGTAGATTATGTAGGGAGTTGGGTATAGAGCCAATATTCCCTTGCAGGACTAGTTGACAGTGTTTTGGGGGCGTTACATGCCATTGTCTTGCCCATATTGTCCGGGGCAATTTTCTTTCCTCATCTTGCATCATTTTTGCCTCAATTTGCCTAATTTTTATGTTTTCTTGCACGTGCGCAAGAAACATCTTGCGGTAGAACAACATTTCAGAGGTGTGTCAGGAATGAGTCCAATGCAGAGTACTCTACAGTAGGCTCGTCCATCACAGACCAATGAGCACGCAACCAGACTGTGACACTAGTCGGAATTTCACAGCTGGCAGCCGTTCTCTAGTTGAAAGAAATGAAGCGCTCCAGTAAGAGAGTGCTTCATTTCTTTCATATGCATAGTGCTGTCGACCCCCACCCTCCATTCCCCGTCCCAGCACCCAGCATGCAATTGAACCCTCTCTCTCCCCCTCCTTCTGCATGCTGTCCACCCCACACCCTCTGTTCCCCATCTTGGTACCTGGCGTGCAATGAAACCCACCCGTTCCCTCTCTCTGCATGTTGTCCGCCCCCCACCCTACGTTCCATCCCGGTGTCCAGTGAAACCCTCCTGCTTCCTCCCTCTGCGTGCTATCCACAGCCCCGCACCCTCCATTCCCTCATCAGACAGACATTCAATTGAACCCTCCCACTGCGTGCTGTGCTCCCCGCACCCTCCATTCCCCGCACCCTCTGTTCCCCCACTGAGCCAGCATTCAATTAAGCCCTCCCTCTCCCTCCCACTGCGTGCTGCCTGCCCTGCACCCTCAGTTCCCCGTCCTGATTCGGCATAGACAAATGTTTGTTTTAGTTGACTTAGTTGTGCAATACCTAGTATCTCTGTCTCTCCGAGAGAGAGAGAGAGAGAGAGAGAGAAAGAGATAGAGGGAGAGAGCGTGAGTTATGAAAGCTCAAACTTCTGTGTAACAGTAGTAAATTAAATTATTTAGCTGTGTTGCAGCCATAAGTCTGGAGGATGGTATGTTGCAGCAACTGGGTAGAACTCTTCCTTGACAGAGTTGATATATACAGTAGTGTGTAACGAAGAGTCCAGGTTGCCACCTGCAGAAAGGTGTGTGCATGGGGTGGGAGAGATCAGGACAACACTTTGCAAGGATCCATGCTGCAGCACTAGTGTTTGTTATGACTCTCTTATTTATTTATTTTTTTTGCTTACTCTACTCACACAACACAAAACCGGTTTGTTTTTAACTAGTTAATGGCTGCTGCTTGTTTATTGAAAGAATGCTAACTGTTGTCAACTTCGTCAAGCTCATATGGAACTCCAGGAATGCAGACTCCTTGCAAACTTTGACATTAAAGCTGAGCAACAGCATGGCTAATATTATAACAAGCATTTGTCAATGCCAAACGTTGGTTGCTTGTTAAACAATTTTTTTCAATTCTGAGCCCAAATTTTGAAGATTTCAACTCCTGCCTGAAAGGTGATTTCGCACTGCAACTACGAAATCACCTTTCAGGATGAAAAAAAAAACAAAACATTTTGGCCAGGATCTGAAAAATTACAGCTGTGAAATTCATGAGGTGCTGTGAAGAAATGGCTATGTTGAAAATCTGGAGTTAAACTATTGAAAATTGCCGAAGTTACAACTCTGCATTCATAAATTTCAACGCAGGCTCATAAATTTGTTGTTTGTGAATATTTTTCCTCCAAATTTTCAACATACCCTTCTTATGACCCCACCTCATGAACAAGCACAGAGAAAAATTTCAACTCCTGCTCAAAGGGTGAATTTACGCAGCAACTGAGAAATCACTTTTCGGGTTGCAAAAAAACATTTTGGCCAGGATCTGAAAAATGACAGCTGTCACATTTATGAGATGTTGCGAAGAAATGGCTATGTTGAAAATTTGGGGTCAAAATATTAAAAATTGCCAAAGTTACAAGCCTGCATTCACAAATTTCAATGCAGGCTCATAACTTTGTGATTTATTTTGCCAGCCTGCTCTTGCCCTGTGCACACATATAGCCACACGGGGACAAGAATAAAATTTATATGTGATTTCTGTAACTATAACATTTCCCTTTGGCCCCCAATAGTCTCTCTCTCTCGCTTTTTCTCCTCTGGATGGTGGTACAAGTCAAAGATTTATTTTACCAGCCTGCTTTTGCCCTGTGCACACACACAGCCACACTGGGGCCAAGAATAAATGTTGTGATTTCTGTAACTATAACATTTCTCTTTGGCACCCAATAGTCTCTCTCTCCCCCTCTTTCTCTCTCCTCCCTCCTCCCTCCTTCCTTCCCCTGGATGGTGGCACAAGTCAAAGACTTATGTTGCCAGCCTGCGTTTGCCCTGTGTGCACACACAGCCACACTGGGGCCAAGAAAAAACTTTATTTGTGATTTCTGCGACTAACATTTCTCTTTGGCCCCCAGTAGTCTATTTCTCATTTTTTCTCCTCTGGATGGTGGCACAGGTCAAATATTTATTTTGCCAGCCTGCTTTTACCCTGTGCACACACAAAGCCACACTGGGGCCAAGAATAAACTTTATTTGTAATTTCTGTGGATATAACATTTCTCTTTGGCCGCCAATAGTCACTCTCTCTCTCTCTCTTATTAGTTGCTGTAGGAGCAGAGGTGAGGGCATCAGGAACAGGGACGGAATTTTTTGAATACCAATTTTTGAAGATCCCGGGGGGCAGGGACATGCAATGATGCCAGCATCTGCCTGGCCCCCCCTTGCATGAGGCACCAGCAGCAGTGGTACCCCCAGCATCCACCAGAGGTGCACAATGCACCAGAACTTCTTCCCGCCTCCCCGCAGAGAAGGAGAGCAGTCCCTGGGACACTCAATCCTACTGCCTCCAACCGGCCCTCCAATTCCCGAGTCCGTCTCTGAACTCGGGATGTATGCACAGCAAGCAGATGCTTGTATGTTGCCACGATAACTTTGTAAGTTTTTCACATTTTGACCCCAAATGTTCAACATAGTCTTCTTATCACCTTACCTCATAAACCCCATAGGTGAAAATGTCTTAATCCATGGCAAAACGCCATTCTGTGCCACAGATACGGAAAGTCATTTTGGGCAGAATGTGAGAAATGACAGCTGTAGTGTTCATAAGGTGGTGTAAAAAATGGCTATGTTGAAAACTGGGAGTGAAAATATGAGAAATTGGAAAAGTTATGCGCATGTGTAGGAAAATATCAATGAGCGTGCGTAACTCGGGCATTTTTTGGTATTTTTGTTCCAAATTTTCAACATGGCCTTTTGGGGACCCCACCTCATGAACAGTGGCACTGCCATTTTGTTACTCGGCCCTGAAAGGTGATTTTGTGCAAGGATCATGCCATTCCGTGCCACAGGTGCCCAAACATGTTTCAAGCAGGATGTGAGAAATAACAGCTGTACTGTTCATGAGGTGGTATGAAAAAAATCTATATATTGACAATTTGGAGTGAAAATATTAAAAATTCACAATGCACCTGCGTAGAAACTGTGCAATGCACACTCATAACACGGCCATTTTTTGGGAATTTTATTCACCAAATTTTCAACATGGGCTTTTTGGGATCCCACCTTATGAACAGTGGCACTGTCATTTGGTTACTCTGTCCCAAAAGGTGATTCAGCACAGGGACCACTAAATCAGCTTTTGGGACTGAGTAACAAAACACAGTGCCAGTGTTCATGAGGTGGAGTCCCAAAAAGACCACCTTGAAAATTTGGTGCAAAAAGACCTACAAATGGCAGAGATATCAACATAAGTTCAAAACACCACTGACTGCCATTATATGGCACTTACCTTGCTGCTTCAGTTCACCATTCAGCTTTGAAGAGTACAGACATTTCCCAGTCCACAGAAGATGCCAGCCGCCAACCTCCGGAGGGTAAGTAGGGAGTAGGGGGGGGGGTGGGGAGGAGATGCGCCAGAGGAGGTCAGGATGGGGGGAGACGACGAGGGACCATTTTCTTCTTTACAGGTTTAATTTAAAAAAAAAGATGTCGGGGAACAGTTTTCTTTTTTTCAGAGATAAAACATGTTTGGGGACACTGGGGGTGGGCTCCCCAGTGTTTCAGAGTGGTGGGGGGGAGTAACATAACTGGGAACAGTGGGGCTGGGCTCCCCAGCATCCTATAGTACAGGGGGGATCATGGACATGGGGATTGGGCACCCGATGTCGGGACAGTACTTGGGGATCGCCAACATCAGGATTGGGTATCCCAATATGGGACACTACAGGGAGGATTGGGCACCCGGAAGCCAGGCTGAATGGTCATGCAAATCAAAGGGCCAAACCTCTCGGATTAGAGTAGCCTCGGCCCTTTGATGTGAATGACCATTCAGCCCACCCAGCAGACAGTTGCATCAGGACCACACCTGGTCTTTGGGATAGACTACCAAGCCCCTGGTTCTGTGAACTGCAGTGGGCTTGGCAGTGACACCCCCCTCCCCGAAATCCCATACTGCCACAATACGTTGGTTTGCACATGTGCACAACTAACATAAAAAGCAGAAAAGTTAAGCACTCTTAGCTCTACTATTCTACTAGTTAGTCACATATTTGCCTTTTCTCATGTAAGAACAAGAGGTGCTGAGTTTAACTCAACATAACTATTTAAGTTTTATGTTTATATGAACACAGCACCACCAGTTAAAAACAATAAGCAAAAAAAAAGTGTAACAGTAAAGGAAACTGCTTCTTGTAACTTAGAGTTAATCATGTTTTGATTTATGTATGTATTTTACATTTTATATTGTTTTTGCTTTACTTAAACTTTTGGAATTTATAATTATAAAAGAACATGATGTGGAAATGTGATTTTATTCTAATAATTGCACCAAGAATAATGAAATAGGCTAAATGATTACCAGAAATGTAGCTTTTAGAATGCTATGAACTGATTCTTAACCAACCTGTCTGATTTGATTACAAGCTGTTCTTAATTAATCTTGGGGTACTTAAAGGTTGGATTTCAGTGTCCCAACAGACCCCGCTAGAAGGCTGTAAGCCGAGGTACAAGGGGTTGCCGGCACTAGTTCTGTGCTTTGAAGTTTGTCACAAAATAAAAAGACTTTATTTTGGATCACCAGCTTTGTGACTGTTCACTTGGCATCCTTAAAGTTTCTGCTTTTTGTGCTTACTTTGGGCTAGCAGCCCAGATAACACCTGCCTCCTGCAGAGCTCACACTGACCTTCTTTGCTTGTGGCTAATACTATAGCAGGTATCTCAGGAGTATACTTGAATGGTGGGGTGGGTGTGGGGGGCCTTTAGAGGCTTTAGTGACCCAATAAGTATACATACACGAGTGATGGTGTGAATGAACCTCTGTCAGGCTGGCTACCCTGATGTGGTACAGAGGCTTATCCCAGTGTTTCCTTAACACTGTAACTAAAAGCCAGACAACTTCTGCGTGTTAGGATAAAACAAAATGTTGTAAATCTATTGGGATTATTGGCTTAATGCACTTTTGACTCAAATGGGGGGGCTATGGTTTGTGTGGTGTGGCACCACATATTTTGGTTAATGTTTATATAATGAGGGGGGGACAACAGTCAGTGGCATCAGTCTGAGTACAAGTTTAAAATTCCTGGCTACACCCCTTATCAGCTTTTTACCTTGCCCTTCGACGTAGGTGGCCTCTCAGCCCTGTCCGTCTGTTCCATCTGGCGCTCACCTCCCCCCGGACCCCCTGAACCCAGAGTTCTTCAATGGACTGCCCCCCCTGTGAAGTGCTGAGAAGGGAGAGTTGTCCCCCCCCCCCACCAGATGACTCCCATCCATAACTGGGCCACTGGTTCATGTGGTAAGGGGGCACAGGTAGGTGGGCAGTGCGTCATGAAGCCTGCTCCAACTATTCTTCCAGTTTCTCTCCTTGGATCCCTTGACATGACACACACCATGCAAGGAAACATTCAGCATTGACAAATGCTTGTTTTTTTACACAACCTGCATCATTGTTAAACTCTGCTTTGCGTCACTTTTTTCCAGGCATGCGGTTTTTGACTCAATTTGCTTAATTTTTTTGACCCAACTTGCTTCATTTTTTTTTTTACTCAACTTCTGTCATTGTTAAACTCGACTCTGCATCACTTTGCATCACTTTTCTCCATGCATGCATTCATTTTTTGTCTCAATTTGCTTAATTTTTTGACTCAACCTGTGTTCATTTTCACTCCATCTCACACCGTGTATTGTATTTTTACCTCATAGAAACATAGAATTTGATGGCAGATAAGGACCGCATGGCCCACCTAGTCTGCCCATTTCCCTACTTAACGGATAAGCTGCAGATCCTAGTTAACCAACAGCCTACTTCCTCCTCCTACCCCCCCACTAGAATTGCCTTATGTCTGTCCCATGCATTCTTGAATTCCCCCACTGTTTTCGACTCTACGACCTCCTCAGGAAGGCTGTTCCATGTATCCACAACCCTCTCTGTGAAGAAATACTTCCTCACATTACCTCTGAGCCGTCCCCCCTCTATCTTCAAATTGTGCCCCCTTGTTTTAGCATATCTCTTTTTCTGAAAGATGCTACCCTCTTGGACTTTGTTGATTCCCTTGAGGTATTTGAAAGTTTCTATCATGTCCCTCCTCTCTCTCTTTTCCTCAACGCTATACATCTTTAGTTCCTTTGGTCTTTCTTCATATGTCTTCTGATGCAGACCCTGCATCATTTTGGTTGCCCTCCTCTGGACAGCCTCCACCCTGTCTATGTCTTTGCGGTGATGGGGTCTCCAGAACTGTACACAGTACTCCAGATGTGGTTTTACCAACTGTCTGTACAAAGGGCCAACAACTTCCTGTTTTCTATTAGTGATGCCTCTCCCTATGCATCCCAGTATCCCCCCAGCCCTCCTTACTGCCTTCTCACATTGCTGGCCCACCTTTAGGTCATCTGATATGACTACCCCAGGTCCCTTTCCATTTTTGTTGTTGTCTGTATCTCACCCCCCATTGTGTACTCTTCCTGGTTTTTGTTTCCCAGGTGCATTACTTTGCACTTCTTTGCATTGAATTTAAGCTGCCATACATTTGACCATTCCTCCAACCTTGCCAAGTCCCTTTTCATCCTTTCCATCCCACCTTGTGTATCAGCCCTGTTGCAGATCTTTGTGTCATCTGCAAAGAGACATGCTTTTCCTTCCAGTTCCTCTGCAATATCACTTACAAAGACATTAAAAAGGACCGGCCACAGTACTGAACCCTGCGGTACCCCACTAGTAACCCTCCTTTCTTCACTATGGACTCCATTTACTATTACCCGCTGTGTCCTGTTGTCCAATCAGTGTTTTACGCAGGCTACCACCCTGGGACCCACTCCCAGGCTGGCTAATTTGTTTATTAATCTTTCATGTGGGACTGTGTCAAATGCCTTGCTAAAGTCTAGGTAGGTCATGTCCACAGCTACTCCCTGGTCTACTGCTTTGGTCACCCAGTCAAAGAAATCAAATAGATTTGTTTGACATGACCTTCCCACTGTGAATCCATGCTGCCTTGGGTCCTGTGCCCCCACTGGCCTCTAGATACTCAACAATTCTTTCCTTCAGAAGTGATTCCATCATTTTCCCTACCACTGAGGTCAAACTGACAGGTCTGTAGTTTCCTGCCTCTGTCTTGCTCCCACTTTTGTGAAGGGGAATCACATCCACCCTCCTCCACCCTCCTCCATCCAGTCCTTAGGTACCACACCATCCTCCCATGATTTATTAAAAAGTGTAGTCAGTGGTGTTACTGGTTCTTCCCTTAGTTCTTTTAGAATTCTGGGGTGAATCCCATCAGGCTCCATTGCTTTGTCCACCTTCAGTTTTAAGAGTTTTTTCAGAACCCTTTCTTCTGTGAAAGGACTAATATCAACCCATCTGTCCAGAGTGCTTCTATTGACCGGATTAGGTATTTCCCCCTGCTTTTCCATTGTGAATACTAAGCAGAAGTATTCATTCAGTATCCCTACTTTTTCACTGTCACTCTCTGCCCAACCACATTCCTCTATATTCAGCCTCAGTATCCCTGCCTTAGTCTTTCTTTGCTCCCTAATGTACCTATAAAAGGTTTTATCCCCCTTCTTAACCGAGTTGGCTATCTTTTCCTCGGTTTGGGCCTTTGCTATTCTGACTGCCTTACCCACTTCCTTCTGCTTTAACTGGTACAGTTCTCTGTCCTGCTCCTTCTCTGTTTCCTTATACTTCCTGAATGCTATATTTTTCTCCCTTACCTTCCCTGCCTCAGCTTTGCCTCATTCTCAGCTTGCATCATTTTCATTCCATGCGTCATATGCTTGACACAGCGGACCTCTTGCATCATTTGGGGGGACTTTGCCACAGAGAACGTGTTTCTTTTTGCAAAATAGGGCACACAGTCTTTGGTGCACCTGGATTGGATGCAAGAGGGATGTCTGACACACCTTGCATCATTCTAAGGGCCCTTTGAAAATTCAGCACCTTGTATGAACCCCCTGCCCTCCTGTGTCCCCATTTAATTGGCAGGCATTAGAGTGGGACTTTAAGAGTATGATGGAGGAGGAGGAAGAAGTCATGGCTAACAGCAGAGATCAGACATTCACCCGCATAGCAGCTTGGATCCAGAAGCAAGATGCCTAGCAAGCAACGCAGTCACCCTCACAAAGGGCCTTTATTGTGCCTCTCCCCTGCAAAAGGTGGGGGGTGGCTCCCATCATGTAACCACTGTGGAGTAAGACATTCAGGAATATTAGCCCTCTACATGTGACCCCAATGTCAGAAGGAACTGGTACAGTATGATCTAATAGTAGCTTCACTCCCATATAGTGCTGCCAATTGCTACCCCGAGGCAAGAACAGTTCCAGCACCAGATCCCAGGAGCCCCCCCACCAGGTTATACTCTGGTCCTCCAAAAATCCAGGTCAGAGCCATCGGTTTCTACTCCAGCTAGACAGATGATGTGGACTACGAGATACACCAGTAGCAGAAAGTGGAGCTGGGGGTGTGTCGGTGACTTTGGGGTCACAGCAGGCCTCCCTGTCTGGCCCTTGGGGGTCTCGACCTAGGTCTGCTGTCTCCTCTAAGGTGCCAGTGGATGTGGAAGAAAGGTAACCTACCTCAGATGAAGTAATGGGCATGTGGCCTGTCAGTGGGAGATCCTTCACATGACCACCTGGATGAGGATGGGACCGATGGGTATACCGTCAAAAGGGTGACTGAGATTGAACGACTCAAATATGAGTGACTCAATCTCAGCACCAGTGTTGTGGGCTACCCTGAAAGGGTAGCAACAGGAAAGGTCAGGGCAAGAGAATGGCAAAAGGATACTGGAAGGTATCCATGAGGTATGTGGGGGTGGCAAGAGTGGAAGCCACCACGTTGGCCTAGTGGCACAGTGGTTAGGGTGGTTGGCTCTGGTGAGGAGGGTACAGGGTTCGGGGCTGGGGGTGGAGCACAATGTTTTTGTGTTTTTCTGTGCCCGTTTTTTTTTTCTTGCATCCTGGCTCGCCCCCATCCCCAAAATGCACCCCTTAGAGTTAGTTATTTTAGTTAGGGGTTGCAGGGGGGTGAAGCCCCCCTCATGAAACAATTAAGTCTGTTTTTCTCACTGCAAATATACATCACCATTTTTGTTTTCAGCGATGTACATTCGCTGTGGGCGATCGTCGTTATCACATCGAACCGGACTGATGGGACTGATCTGAGTGGTGGGGTCAGTGGCCAGCAGCATGTCTCCTAAGATGTCAGTTTCAGAACCCTCTGCTGCATCCTCCCCACAGAAATTGTACCAGCAATATCACCAGAGCCAGATGAGCCACCTGAAGTGCAGATGAGGAGCCTCAGCAATATGTCGGAAATTATACTGGAAGAGATGGTAGTGGTACCACCAGAGACTGTTGAGATTGCCACGGTAACTGTAACTGAAGGGGCCTCTGTGCGAACTGTGCCTGCTGCCGCAGTAGCAGCTGATGAATCCGTTGACACCACTAATAGAAATGAAGTGGCCCTTAATGTTTCTTCCCCATTGAGTGACACTGCATTAGTAACTAAGAGAATGGCTGTGTGGTGGGAAAAAATGTAACTAACCCCGAGAAAAGCTGACCCCTGCTGACTTATTAAATGGTGCAAGCCATACTATGTGATCAAAAGAAAAGTACATACAGGGTATGGGAAGAGATAATGTACCTTGTGAAGGACCACAAGGATCTACGGGAGGATGTAAGCAGACTCTAACCCCCTCCTCCCCGCCTTTTCAAGTCCAGTTGCCAAGGAAGCAGAAGCCCTGCATCCTGAAACATTCTAGACTCCCCCTTGCCTGATCTACTTGTCAGTTGTTTCTACAGCAGGAGTGCTCTCGCTCCCTGTCACTCAGGCAAGAGCCAACTGAAGAGATGAGTGTAGGGCTGTGCCAGTCACCGTTTCAAAGTGGCAGCAGATTACCAGTCGTGGGGGTGGAGGGTGCTGGGTGGGCGGAATGAGAAGAGGATGAGGAATGACGTTCAATCAGGGGTAGTAGTAGTTGATTTTATTTCTTTGTGGCATCCTTCCCATGAGGCTCAGGGCACTGTTACAAAATAAAAATACAAAGGTAGTCGCATATAAATAAAAAATTATTGAACTCAAACTATTAAATAAATATAAATATAACATTCCATCTAGCTCCCCCTAAATAAATAATACGTACATACATACATATATCTATATACACATGCATACATAAATAAAATGGCTAATTGAAAAACAGTACTGGGGACAGCTTAACAAGGGACTTGCACTCCCCATAAGCCTGTGTAAACAGATAGGTCTTAAGACCCCTTTTAAAGGCCTCCACCAAAAGGGACTCCCTCAGGATCCTTGGAAGAGGGTTCCAAAGGACCGGGCCCATGGCCTCAAAGGTTCAGTCCCCTGAGGTTTTAACAAGAGTGAATGCCAAGAGACCCCCACTCCTTTCGAAATCAAAATAGTAAGTTGTCCAATCCAGGCTGAAAAAATATGTTGTTACCTTTACCCATCGGGGGGTTAGGGTGTGCTCTGACTTGTTTTTGTTGATGTATGCCATATACAGTAGCACCCCTCATTTAGAATCATAGATACATAGACAGTGTCGGCAGATAAGGGCCTATGGCCCACCCAGTCTGCCCATTTGAGCTTGTAAGTTCAGTTTATGTTTTCCAAGAAGTCTGTTGCACCCTACCCCTGACCTCCAGAATTCCTTTATGTCTATCCTATGCATTCTTAAATCCCGTGATTGTTTCAGCCCCCACCACTTCCTCTGGCAGGGTGTTCCACTTGTCCACCACCCGTTCTGTGAAGAAATTCTTCCTCACGTTTCCTCTGAATCGTCCTCCCTCCAACTTCATCCCATGCCCTCTAGTCCTGGAACATCAATCCCATTTATAGTTTGTGAATGAGCAAAGGTGAGCCGTTAATATTGGATAAACCCTGAGGTTTTAAACCTGGCCCTGGGAACCACCAGAAGGCCCACCTCAGTGGAGCAGAGGGGGCATGAGGGCCTGTAATGATGCAGAAGATCACACAGGTAACCAGTGTCTAGCCTATACAAGGCCTTATACTGTAAGTTAGTAGCCTAACTTTAAAGGAGATACACTACGTAACTGGAAGCCAGTGCAGTTCATGCAGTGCCAAGAGACATGGCTCCACTTGGAAAGGCCGGTCACCAACCAGGCAGCTGTGTTCTGCACCTGCAGGTGTTGCACCACACCTCCACTGGCCCCATGGTATAGAGCATTAAAATAGTCAAATCTCAAGGTCACAAAAGCATGTACCAGTATGGCCAGGTCCCCAAGGAGGATAATGGATTTAATCCAGGTGATGTTACTTAGATGGTAATACCCATTCCAGACTAATGCTAATACCTGAGCCTCAAATGTCAGCCCCTCGTCCAGAATGACTACCAGATTTTTCACTTTAGTAGCAGCCACAAGGCCAGAGGGGTCAAGCCAAAACCCCGTCTCCCTCTCAGCAGCTGCTACTCTTCCCTTTTCTGACCTGGCTTAATCACCAGTACTTCAGTTTTATCAGGGTTAAGTCTTAGTCAGCTCGATAACATCTAGTCCTGGATCTCAGCCAGGCACTTATTCAGCACATTGACCATGCTGACTGTCCAACGTGCAAAAGACAGATAAAGCTGGGAATCATCTGCATAGCAATGAAACCCAACTGCATATTGCTTAATGATCCTACCCAGGGGCAGCATGTACATCACAAACAACATGGGCAACAGGACCGAGCCCTGAGGTAACCAACAAGGCAGGGCCATTGGGAGCAAGGGAAAAACTTCCCAACACTACCTTCTGAGTCCTGCCAGTGATGTAGGACTCAAACCAGCAGATGACTTTGCCAGTGAGTCCTATGTATTCCCTGAACTGATCCAATAACAGCCCATAGTCCATGGTGTCAAATGCTAAGGAGAGGTTGTGGAGAATGAGAACTGACCACTCTCCCCTCTCTCACTCAGGGCAGGTCATTATGCACCCTAACCAGCACAATCTCTGTGATATGCCTCAGCCTGAAACCTGACTACAGATTATCATAGATATCAAAGGCAGTGAGGTGTACCTCAAGCTGCAGCGCAACCACCTTCTCAATAACCTTGCCCAGAAATGGCAGGTTAGATGCAGGTCAGTAATTCACCAAGATATCCAGATCCAGAGATGGCTTCTTCAACAGGAGCTTCACTAATGCATATTTCAATGCAATTGGCAAAATCCCCTCAGGCAGGGAGCACCGGACAATCTCAGTGAACACTTGGACCAGCTGCCCAACATAGCTCACTAGTAGCTGGGTCGGTCCCAGATCCAGTTCACAAAATGTTGGTCGCAGCTCCAAGATCACCTCACCCACCTCATCCATCATCACTGGCCTAAACTCTTCCCATGACCACTGAATGCTGTGGCATCCTATAAGCGCAGCTCTTGGCGAGATCCCATCCCGAATAGAGGACACCTTCTCCAAAAAGAACAGAACAAACTTTTCACAGTGGATGAAATAGCTTTCATGGACTCCAGACAAGCCAGATGAAGAAGCCTGTTTACCATCCGGAAAGCTGAGCTGTTCAGTTCAGTTCAGTTTATTGCAAAGGGATAAAATCCATTGAGCATGCACATCTGCAAAGAGGTCCCTTTTGCGACACACATCAGCAGAAGACAATGGCATTAACAGCACATACATATTTTGCAAACAGAAAAGTTCTAAAACTAACAGTAATCAAAAAAAAATTCCATTTTATATATAAATGGAATTTTATACATAAATGCCATTTCATGCAAAATGGCAGTAAGGGTAATTTTGTACATAAATGGCAATAAGGGTGAACGCTAGGAGAGCTGAAGTAGTAACAGAAAGATAATAGAATGAGTGCTCAAAGTAGTTATAACAAGGTAGGCGGATAGGAGGTTGAAGTAGTAAGTTATACATTAGGTAGAGAAGAGGGTAACAGCTATAGTAGGTTAAGAGCAAAGGCAAGATTCACATGTAACTTTTTCAATAAGCCTTTTAAATGCACTAAGAGGGATTAGTTTCTGTAGTTTTAGTGAAGATTGAGGCTATGGGTGATGGGTCTAATGGGTCTAAGAGCTGGTCGGTTCTTTCCAACAGCAATCTCGCTGGACAGGAATCCTGCCTTCTTACAGGTGATTGCCCTTTGATACTCACTACAGCAAGTAGTCAAAGCCAGTCTGTCCTCCTGGGCCCTGGACCTCGTCCAACAATGCTCCAACCTCTGCCCTTTTGTATTTATCTCCCTCAGCTTGCTGTCATACCACAATGAGCCAAGGCAAAAAAACAACAGGCATACATGAGCTGGAGCCACAAGGTCGAAGGCCACGCTGACAGCTCTGTTGTAAGTCATCACTGCTCCCTCCAATCCCCTGGCACATGCCGTCAACATATACAATGTGTCCAGCACTTCCAAGAGTCCCTCTAGCCAAGACCCTCGCAAAGGCTGGAACAGGACCACCTCCACAGGGGATGGACTATGGAGGTGGGCCCAGAAAATTAACCTGATAGCACAATGATCCAAACCAACTGATTGAGTCAATTCTGAGAACTTCCACCTCAAGCCCCAGGGAGAATAACAGGTCCAAGACATGGCCATATTGACGGGTGGTGGCTCCAATAGAGTACCAGACTGAAGGAGTCTGTCATGTACTGCGACTTCAGATCTGCAATCAGGGGTTGGATTCAGTGGGTCCACTACACTACCAAAGTGAAGGGGCTTTTCATATACTGCCACTTCAGATCTGCAATTGGGGGTGGGGGTCACTAGACTACCAGGGTGAAGGGGAGTTCAATGTACTGATACTTCAGACCTATGATTGGTGGGGGGAGCAGCCATGTCTCCGTACAGTGCATCCATGCAGTCATGCAAGGCAGCATTGTGCAGAGATGCTACTGAGCACCTAATGGCATGCAACTGGTTCCTTAGCACCCTGCCAGCCATATGTGATTATTAGCAAGCGGGCAGCCGAATGTGACTCACAGAGGAAAGGCATCCTGTTTGTGATGAGCTATCTCCACTTGTACCTGACAGACACGTTCTTATAGGGGGCTGTGTTTGTGCAATGCGTAGTCATTGTGTGCTGTGCTGCTAAAGCTCCCATATTCAGACAGGCAGTATGCACTTGTGGGAGTGCTCTGCCTGTCTGAATATGTCTCTCAGGCAAGCTCTGCGCAGTCTCATGTGCACTGCTAATGGGTGCATGGCTCTAAAGCCCAGCTCTGAAACTGAGACCCGATGTCTTTTACTGTTTCACTTTTTACTCTAACTACTCTACTCCCTGTTGTATCTGGATATTTTTACTCAACCATCTATAAGGGTTTTCTACAATTCTATCAGCTACCCTTTTTTTTTTTGCATTTCTACCCAACATCTTTTGATTTTCATTCCTCCATCAGAAGCCTTGACACTGCATTCTGAACCACCTGCAGGTGATGGGTCTACTCAAAAGACAAGCCTGTACAGTGTACATTACTGTGGTCCGGGTGGATGGTGCCAAATGCCTGTGCCAAAGTTCACAGGCTGGCTGGTTCCAGAAAGAGGCGCAACCTGGCAATGTTTCTAGATGATAAAATCTGGCTGTTGACTACTGTCGACAGCTGGGACTGCAGTGTCAGACCCTTGTGAAGGATTATTCCAAGACTATGCATCCCTGATAAGACACTGTAATGTGCAATTCTGCTTATCCAATCCTCCCCCCCCCCGAGGATATACCCGTTTTTTGCATGATTAAGTGCCAGCTAGTTTGAAGCCATCCAGCTACTTCCTTCCAACAGGCAGCGTTCAAGCATCTGTATGGACAGATCCTAGTAAGGTGTGAAGCAAATGTACAACTAAGCAAGGGTTCAGTTAATTTATTTTTGGTGCAAGTCAGATACTTCCATGGGTCCAAATTTGGAACTGAATCTACATACTTAGAAGTCAATGCTTCCCAAGTGCCAAATTTTGGAAGTGAATATTATAGGCAACCATTATTTGGCAGGTTAAAATATATAGATATTCGCACCACATCGGCAACCTGAGTTCAGGAATGGATTTGGGTCGCTTGAGGGTCAGCCAGGGGAGTAAGGATTGAGTGTCCGTAGGACTGCTCTCTTTCCTCGGGGTGGGGGGATTTGCACTGCGTGCAGTCAGCCGACACCTAGCAGTGCCTGGGGGTCGGCACATGCACGCAGCCATGCAAGGGAGTTGGCCCATGTCTTGGGTGATCGACTGCCTCCACAGAGGTGGAGATGGCCTGCTGCCTACTGCACAGACATGGGTGCGGGAGAAAAACAGACAATTCTGGGACCCAGCAGGACTCATGATGGCCAAATAAGGCCGGAGGATGTACCCCTCTGAGGGAGGGGTCATAGCCCCAGCCGAGTCTGTGGCAGTGGAGAAAAGATTAATAAAAAAAATACATAAATAAATACATAAACAATGATGGTAGGGAAAAGGCCTGTCAGCCCCTCCAGTTTGCCCGCCCTTCCTAACTACTCTGCACTGGCCCTAGTGGCCATCTCTCCCCTTTATTTCTGCACCCCCCCTTTTTAACTAAAACCATATGCCTGTCCCATCACTGCTTAAAGCTGTTAACTGATTTGGCCTATACCACTTCCTCAGGCAGCTTGTTCCACTTCTCCACCACTCTTTCTGTGAACAAGTGCTTATGGACGTCCATTTTGAATCCCCCCCCCAAAAAAGTCTGAGTTCCATCTCATCCCCGTAGTTGCACTCAAGGAGAAAAGTTCCTTGGCATCCTCGCTATTTATCCTGTGCAGGTACTTGTATGTCTCAAGTCATGTTGCCGCTGTCCCTCCTTTTTTTCAAGAGCGTTCTTGTTCAAGTCCTGCAGCTTCTCCTTGTATGTCTTTCCCCCAGTCCATGGACCATCTTGGTTGCCCTGTGCTGTACTGCTTTCACCTTGTAGCAATCTCTCCTCAGGTGTAGACTCCAGTATCTTGTGCAGTATTCCAGTTGTGGTCGCGCGAGTGTCTTGCACAATGGGAGGATCACCTCCTGACTTCTACTGCTTACAGAAACATAGACAATGACAGCAGAGAAGCAGCAATGGTCCATCCAATCTGTCCATAGTTCCCTATCAGACACTGGAACCTATTGCCCACACAGGGTACTAGCCATCACTATCCACCCGCTTGTTCCCCCTCCCCAGTACTACCACTACCATGAGTAACCACTATACCGTTCACTCTGTCTCAGTCATCAGTAAAACCATTTACAGTTGTAGTGCCCACCACCTCGACTGGCAGTCTGTTCCATGGTTCCTCATATCCACAGAAAACTCTCATATCTCTCTTGAACCTCCCTCCCATCAGTTTCCACTCATGCCTCTGTGTCCTTGAACTGTTACTTATGCTAAATAGTTCCTTGCAGTTCACCATGTTTATTCCTTTCAGGAACTTGAAGATCTCTGTTATATCACCCCTCTCTCATCTGGTTTCCAGCCAGTACATGTTAAAGAGCAACCAACGCCTTCAGGAGAACTTTAACAAAACAATATTTAGCCACAGTCCAGCTTGTATTTCACATGAGTTCTGGATTTCTCCTCCCCATTATTTATCACTGAGGTCACTTGCATGAAAACAGAATCTTTGCTCCTAAACAGTTCATCTCTTCCTGCTGCTTTGCCCCAACCTGAGGTCATTGTCTCAGAGGTGCAGGCATGGCTGGCAGTCTATAATCCGGATCTATTAGCGGTCTCGGAGACTTGGCTTAAACCCCACATTCCAGATCATGAAGTAGCAATCTCCGGATATGTCCTTTTCAGAAAAGATAGACCTTCCAAAAGAGGGGGCGGGGTGCTAATTTATGTCAAGGACAATATCTCTTCCTCCCTCGTCAGGCAGCCCCTTGACCTGTCCCTGAATGCTGAAGCTATATTCGTTCGGCTCAAAATTGGTGGGGTTAAGCACCTCACTATTGGCTGCGTATATAGCCCACCATCAATGCACTCGGCTCTCTGGATGAGCTCCTGAAGAGCTCAGCGGTTGACACTGCTTCCGAGACTATCCTTCTAGGCGACTTCAATTTAAACTGGGGTCAGGAAGGGAAATCTGCCATCAACGAAACTCTACATGACTCCCACCTGACTCAAATAATTAACCTACCGACCAGAATGAACCACAAATCAGGTAGGCACTCTATAATAGACTGGGTCCTGACCTCGTCCCCTAGTAATGTAAAGCTGGCCGGGATCCTGGGAGATGCCCTGAGCGACCACTCGCCTATATTTGTCATTTGGAAGAATAATGCTATTAAAGTCCCTCCTAGGTCTATTACTACCAGAGACTACTCCAACTTCCACCCTGACCAGTTCATTGGCTACCTAAATAGCACTGACTGGAACCCCATTAGACTCCTACCTAACCTGGAGGATGCTGTCAAATTTTTCCAAACCACCCTCATTAAAGTCACTGACCTCTTTGCCCCTATGAAAACCTATAGGGTCAAAGGCAGCTGTTATAAGTGGATCTCACCCCCCCTAAAAGCCCTGATGTCTACTCGGGACAAAGCGTGGAAAAAGTTCAGGAAATCTAAGCTTCCAGTGGACTTTGTTAGCTATAGGCCCTCAGAAACCAATGCAAACTGGCCATAAAGAAAGCCAAGAAGGAATATATCACCAGTCTCCAAAAAGCTAACCTGGGAAACCCTAGATACTTCTGGTCACACATTAACGAACTCCTAAAAGGAGGTACGAAATCAACAACTGGCCCTATCCTGGTGAACGGGCAAGTACTCTAAGAGGCGCCTCTCATCACAGAGGCCCTAAACGGTTTCTTCACAAACCTGGATGCGTACAAGGTGGGTCCCTTCGATAACAAGAGCAAACCCAATAGGCCCCTGACCCTTGAACTAGACCGCCCTCTGTTTCATCTGCGGCTGGTTAGGGAAAGGGAGGTACTGCTCATCCTTAAATCCCTGCGGGCGAGTGGCACGGGGGCCCTGATGGGATCCAGACTCGAATCCTCAAGGAGGGCGCCCATCTTTAGCCAAGCCTCTAACCTGGCTGATAAATCGGTCCCTTATGGAAGGGTCTGTCCCTGAGCCATGGAAGCAAGCCCTTGTGATCCCCATTCACAAGGGTGGGGCCACCGAGCCTATCGGAACTACAGGCCTATCTCCCTGTTGTCCGCAATAGCGAAATTACAGGAGAAGCTTTGTATACTATCAACCACGCGAATATCTGGAACACACCGGATAATCTCTTCACGTGTAACGGCTTCAGATCCAAGCATGGGACGGACACTGCACTAACCAAATTTTTGGCTGATATCCTAGGCAATATAGACTCAGGGTCAGCACAGGCGCGGTCTCATGGACCTGTCTAAAGCGCTCGACCTGGTAAACCATAACCTCCTTTTACAAAATGTGCGCTCTAGGCATGGACGCTCATGCCCTTGGATGGTTGGCTAATTACCCACGGGCCGAACCCAGAGGGTCAAGTGGAAGGACTATGTCTCCCAGTCTGCACGCTCAAAGTAGGAGTACCTCAGGGGTCAATACTTGGTCCCCTTCTCTTCACTTTGTTTATAAATGATCTGCACTCACATTGTGGGAGCAGCAGCGTCATCCAATACGCGGACGATGCTTTCATTTTCCGAGCCTCTCCCAACTTAGGAGAACTGGGGAAAGCCCTCCAAGAGGACATTCTTCTGCTGGAGGACTGGCTCACTCGGAATAAAATGGTATTAAATACCAGCAAAACTAAAGCGATGTTATTCAGGCCCAGATCCTTGGGTACAGATAGGTCGCTGCTCCTTCAGCTCCAGTCCAGAGGGGGTGATAATCTTGAGGTGGTTACCTCCACTAAATACCTAGGGCTAACCTTGGACCAAGGCTTCACCCTAAAAAATCATGTTGACCAACTCACCAAAGCCATACATGGTAAACTCGGTATCCTCTACAGAATAAAGGACCAGATTATCCCAGAAGCCAGAGTTGCCACCGCAACTAGCGTACTTCTCCCCAAGCTCACTTTTGCAGCACCTGTTCTCCAAGGCGTGGCCGCCACGGAACTTGGCAGGCTCCAGACCCTATACAATAAGATTGTCCGATTTGCAACATTATCTCACCCAGGACACACCATCATGAGGCTCAAGCCAAGCTCTGCTGGCCGTCATTGAAGCCCGCTTCATCTACCCCACTCTATGTCTCGCTTTAAGCTTCTGGGGCCCTTACCTCCCGAGTCTCAAAGGACTAGTTAGTGTCAGAAACCAACCTGAGGAGCCTCCGTTCCTCAGGACAAAACCTCTTAGTGGTCCCCAAACAAAGACAAAAGCTGGGTCCAGGTCCTTTGCTTTTACTGCACCCTGCCACTGGAACAAACTCCCACTGGAGGTGCAGGAGGCAGGGTCTATCACCTGCTTCGGTCTAAGCTCAAAGCTCACCTGTTTACAAGGAGCACTTGCCAATGCATTAGGAACTGACCTTATGTCTCGGCCCTCCTCCTCTCCACCTTCTGTATGGTAAAGGCTATTTAGTCTTTCACAGTTATACAGTATGGAATTTGCCTTATGTGTGTTATCACTGTTTAAACCATTTGTAATTTATGCAAGCTTGCAGCCCTGCTTACCTACTTGTACTGTCTGTTAACCTGTATGTTAATTTTACAGCTCTTACCTGCTTTTACTGTTTCTATGTACCTGTACTGTAGTGTTTACCCCCGGGTCGCCCCTGAAAAAGGGACCTCCGGGGCCCAGTGGGCCTACCCGGTCAACAAAATTCAATAAATAAATAATGCATTGCTTGTGACATCACAGTTACTCCCATGACAACATACTGTGATGTCACAACAGAGGATTATGACTTGAAGTAGGGAGTAAGCTATTGAAACAGATGAACTCTAAGGAATCTTTGAAGGATAAAGATCATGTATTCATACAAATTTCCTTAACAATAAATAAAGGGGAGGAAAAATATATAGAATATAAATGGAATGCCCGCAGAATTATACCCAATTATTAAGGTTTTCAAGGTTTTCTTTGAGTCATCAGTAGCTCTTTCAGTGCCTTGAGCCGATCCTCACATGATCTGCTCTGCTGGCCCTGAAGTTATCCTGATCACCCTTTGTTGCACCATCTCTAGCCTGTCCTTATCCTTCCTGAGGTGAGGACTCCAGAACTGGGCACAGTACTCCAGGTACCACCTCACCAATGATCTACAAAGAGGTAGTAATACCTATTTTCTTCCACTGTCAGTACGCCTTCCGATACATCCCAGCATACTATTTACCTTACTGTAGGTCTTGTTGCACTAGCTTGATTGTTTAAGGGAGTCACTAATAATGGCTCATAGGTCCTTTCCTCTGCCGTAGTGCTCACGTTTACCCCTCCCATCCAGTACTCTGCCCTAGGGTTCTTGTTCCCTAGGTGCATCACTGAGCAGCTTTTGGCATTAAATCTCAACTGCCAAACTACAGATCACCTTTCTAGCATTTGCAGGTCACCCTGCATCTCTCTAACTCCCTCATCGCCATCTAACCTCCCACAGAGCTTAGTGTCATCTGCGAAGACACACAACTTGCCTCAGATCCCTTCTCTAATTTTGCTGATGAACATATTAAAGAGGACAGGACCCAGGACAAAGCCCAATGGCACCCCACTCATGACCTCCTTCTCTTATGATTTGACACCATTAATCACAGTCCTCTCTGCCTCTCCTTCAACCAATTTCTTACCCATCTTACCACGTCCTCTGGTGCCCGCTGGGCTCTCGCTGTAAAACCGCACGTCGGCTCATCCGACATCCAGTCGGCGAAAGAACCGACGACGGACCCCCCTCACGTCTGTCGTCCCCGGTTCTCTGCAGACTTCACTGCCCTCTGGGGACCCTGAGTCCCCACAGCCCGACCCCAGGGATTTTTCCCCTCCATCCCCAGGCAATGCTGGGGTTCTTCCTCTTTCAGACCGTCCTCCTTTAGGTGCATCGGATCTGACGTCGGTACCTCCGACGCCGGTACCTCCGACCCCGGGGCCTCCGACGCCAGCCCCGATGCCGGTTTTACTGACTCCAGCTGACATCCCGCTCCCAGATGTCACCCCGACACCGGGCCCTCCAATCTGGACCCACCCGTGAGGCCGCCGGCCGGTCTATCTGCTCCGGCAGCTCCTCCGGCTCCCGGATACCTGCCATCCTATCCGATGCCATCGTATCTGGTGCCACAGTACCCGACGCCAGTCTTTCCATCGCCGCAGTACCCAATGTCACAATACCTGACGCCTGGTTTTCCGCCACCGGGTTTCAGATACTCCCCATATGGATATAATCCATATCCTTATCCCCTTCCCCCTCCTCCTCCTCCACCACCCCCGCAGCCGCCGGTAGATTTGCAGGAGACTCTGGCCTCCTGGTGGGCTGAGGCCAAGGCTCAGCTCACCAGGGAGGTGGAGAGCCAGAGCCACCTACCAACGATGGTGCCAACCCTGGTTCCCATACGTCCATGGCGGCACACTCCCTCACCATCTCCGGACACCAGGGCTAATCCCTCTGGGTCCAGAGAGGGGCAGGACACGCTTCCTCGAGGGCTTCCCAAGGGGTCCGTTCCTCCCCCAGGTTGGGAAAGGGAGTCTTTTTCCTCATTTTCTTCCTCTTCCCCCTTGGACTCCTCGGATTCCTCCGATGGTTACTCCAAAAGGGACGACAAGCCGCACTCTCCATCAAAGCCCAGGCCAAGGACTCCTCCGAAGTCTCCTCCAGAAGATCCTTCCTTTACAGAGTTGCTGCACAAAATCCAGGAGGTTCATCAGTGGCATTCTTTGGAACCAGACCCTCAGCAGTTGAAACTCGCTGAGCATCTGGATCTGCCCGTGACAGCTCCCACTTTGGTGCCACCCTGGATAGAGCCTCATGCCGACCTCGTTACCACCATTTGGAAGCAGCTGTCGGCTCTAGCCCCACTTCCGCGGAAGTTGAATAGGCTATACCAGGCTCCCAAGGGTATTGACTTCTTAGATTCTCACCCTCGTGCTGACTCGGTAGTGATTAGCGCCGCTCACGGCCGGTCGGCTAATCCAAAGCATCTTAGCTCGTCGCCACCTGACAAAGAATCCTGCCTACTGGACCAGTATGGTAAGAAGATCTTTGCTTCTTCCACGCTGGGGATTAGGGCCCTGAACTATGTAGGTCATATGGGGGATTACCAGAAGGCCATTCTTACTCAGGTGAAAGCCAAACTAGACTCCCTGCCGGACTCTCAGGTCAAGCAGGAGTTGGCTGATCTTGTCCGCTCTGCATGTTCGGCCAGTCGACACATGCTTCGTGCGACCTATGATGCAATGGACACTGCTGGATGGAGCTCAGCTTTCGCCGTAGGCTTACGGCGTCATGTTTGGCTCCGTGTGACAGGGTTGGTCCCGGAAGTGCAGTCCGCTATCCAGGGCGCCCTTCCGGGGGTCGGTGCATTTCGGTGGGGATGTCAAGGACATCATCACTGATTTGCAGGAGAAGGGGATGGCACTAAAGTCTGTTGACTCCATGTACCATCCCCATCAGCTGCAGCGCTGTCCCTTTCGCAGACGGAATAGGCCCATACGCGAAACCCCAAGGAAAGCGGGCCACAAAACATCGGGTCCCCACAGCTGCTAAGCCCCCCCCACCCAAAAAAGCAGCGGGTGCTTCAGCCGCGGCGCTGCCCCACACCACCTGACTCCTCTCTTCTCCTCTCCCACACCCTCCAGACTCCTGGAGGAGCTGGTAGGAGGAGGTCTCCTCCACCTTCCGGGCTGGGAGAGGATAACATCAGATTCTTGGGTGCTCCAGCTGATCACAGAAGGACACTCAATAGAGTTTCTACAGAAACCGCCTACCCCCCCAAAGTCGTCATATTCATGGGAACATCTTCTCTTGGTCCAGGAAGAGATTTCAGCTCTGCTACTGAAAGAAGCAATAGAACCCGTCCCTCTCCATCTTCAAGGGACGGGTTACTATTCCCACTTCTTCCTGGTCCCAAAGAAGACAGGAGATCTAAGACCCATTCTAGATCTCAGTTCCCTGAATCTTTTTGTGGAATACAAAAGGTTCAGAATGCTCTCATTGCAGAGCCTTCTGCCCCTCCTTCGGTCGGGACAATGGCTGTGTGCTGTGGATATGCAGGATGCTTACCTGCACATTTCCATTCGCCCGTCTCATCACAAATATCTTCATTTTGCGTTCCAAGGGGGCCACTACCAGTTCAAGGCACTTCCGTTTGGCCTATCCTCGGCTCCCCGAGTATTTACCAAATGCCTGGCGGTGGTGGTGGCCTACCTACCTACTCGGGGGGTGCAGGTTCTTCCCGTACCTGGACGATTGGCTCCTGGCGGCCTCGTCCAGGGAGGAACTCCTGCGCTGCCTCGCCCTTACCCAGCAGGTTTTTTGCCTGCCTGGGTATTACCATCAACCATTCCAAGTCTCACTTGATCCCATCTCAGAGACTACAGTTTATAGGAGCGATTCTAGACACGACCATGGGCAGAGCCTTCCTGCCACCAGACCGGGTGTCCACCCTCCAGACTCAAATAATTCTGTTGTCTGGCCGCAGGCGGGTCAGTGCAGGGTCGGTCCTTCGCCTTCTCAGGCTCATGGCGGTTAATATCCAGACAGTCCCTTGCGCTCGGCTTCACATGAGAGTTTCTCAGTGGACACTCCGCTCTCAATGGGATCAGTTAGTGGATGACTTAGATCACCCAGTTCTGGTCTCCTCGCCGATGCTCCGAGACTTGCAATGGTGGATGGTTCGAGAGAACCTGCTTCGGGGATTTTCTTTCTTTCGTCCTCCCCCCTCCCAGACTCTAACCACAAATGCCTTGGGGCGAAGGTTGGGAAGCCCATCTAGGTCACCACCGGACCCAGGGCTCTTGGTCCAAGCTCAAACAGACACTCCACATCAGTGTGCTCGAGCTTCGGGCAGTGTTGTACACTCTCCAAGCCCTTCACCCATACATTCTTCCCGGCCACTTAGCCATTCAGACGGACAATATGTGCATGGTTTGGTACATCAACAAACGGGGGGGACTCGGTCCTACCCTCTTTGCAGGGAAGCAATGAGGGTTTGGGATTGGGCAACACAACATGACCTTCACCTCACGGCAATTCATGTTCCGGGAGTCGACAACATCTTGGCAGACAAGCTAAGTCGCTCATCTGCTCTGGCTCATGAGTAGGAACTGGACCAAGGGGTCCTAGAAGGTATCTTCCGACTTTGGGGAACACCACAGGTTGACCTGATCGCATCTCCTCTAAACACAAAGCTTTCTGTCTTCTGCTTGCTTGTTCCAGAACGAGGCGTTTTCTGGAGAGACACTCTGTCTCTAGACTGGAAGGACAGATTCATCTATGCCTTTCCCCCAATTCTGCTTATCCCAGGGGTCTTACAGAAACTAGCTTCAGAAGGAGCACGAATGATTCTGATTGCTCCTTTCTGGCCCAGGCAAGTTTGGTTCTCTCTTCTACAACAATACTCAGAGGATCATCCTCTTCCTCTTCCTCTTCCTCTATCACGAGGTTTGCTGACCCAGGATCAGGGGACCCTGGTCCATCCAGGCCTCAAATCTCTTCAGCTGCATACATGGCTCCTGCAGACATAGCTCAATCCCGCTTTGGGGTTTCTCCCCAAGTGACGGAGATTTTGGTGGAGGCTAGAAAACCCTCTACTAGATCTACTTATGCCATGAAGTGGAAAAGGTTCACTATCTGGGCTGCCTCTAAGGACGTGGAACCCTTTTCCTGTTCAGCGGGACTTCTGCTGGAGTACCTACGCCATCTTTTCGACCTGGGTCTTAGTCATTCTTCTCTGAAAGTCCACATGGTGGCCATCTTGGCCTATCATGTCCCCATTGCAGACAGGACATTTGCTCAACTGGAGGTCTCTAAGACTTGCCTTAGAGGGGTCCTCCATCTGAGACCTCCCATACGTACTCCTGCTCCTCCTTGGGATATAAACTTTGTTCTCGAGAAACTTACTCTGCCTCCCTTTGAACCGGCAGCTTCTGCAGACTTGAAGTTCCTTTCATGGAAGACTCTCTTCCTGGTGACCATTACTTCCGCTCGGAGAATTTCCAAGCTCCAGACCCTGATGTGTAAAATTCCATACTTGATTTTTCACAAGGAACGTGTGGCTCTGCGCACTAACCCTAAGTTTCTTCCTAACGTAGTAGCAGAGTCTACTCTGAACCAGTCCATCGAGTTACCCACCTTTTTTACGCAGTACTCCAATCAAGGGGAGCATTTACTCCATACTATGGACGTTCACTGGATTCTGAGATACTACACTAACAGGACAAAAGATCTCAGGAAGACCGATCAATTGTTTGTCTCTTTTGCACCCAAAAGAGAAGGCAATGCCGTTTCTAAACAATGCCTATCCAAATGGTTGGCTCATTGCATTACTTTCTGTTATGACCTCCGTCCACACCTTTACAAAACGCTACAGTTTGGATATTGCCTCTCGCTGTAGAGCAGGCTTCAGGCTAGCTGTCCTGCAAGGCCTCCTATCTTAAGGCTTGCACAGCTAGAGGTTCTACTTGGAGTAGATTTCCTCCTCCCCGGTGCTTCTCCTTGTTCCAGACTGCTTGGGACTCAGTCCTATATGTAATTACCTACTGCAAGAGCCCTCTCGAAGTAAGATAGTACAGTTACGTAAGAACTTACCGTAACAGTAGATCTTCGAGAGAGGCTCTTGCAGTAGGTAATACCTTCCTGCCCTCCATCCCCCTAAGCTTTTTCAGCTCCTTTTCCATTGAGGGAAATATCCGCTCCTCTCTCGTCCAGCCTCTTTTGGCCTGTGGGGAAAGAACTGGAAGAGCGGGCATCAGGGACCGCCCCTTTATACCGACGTCTCCTGATGCTGGTCACCTGACTTGGGGGCGGTCCCTCGCCAGGGACTGCTAGCTAGAAATTTTTCCGTGGGGTCCTGCTGCCTGCCGACGTCAGTCCTATATGTAATTACCTACTGCAAGAGCCTCTCTCTTGAAGATCTACTGTTATGGTAAGTTTTTACGTAACTGTACTTTGTCTGGGGTCCTGTAGCCCATTTCCTTGCAGGAAGTCCGCCAGTTCCTCCCTTAGTAAAGATGCCATAATTTTATAAATATAAATAAAACAAATGAATATAAAGCAGCACAGCATCCTTTTTTTTAGAAAAATTTATAATTTTTTGACTTCCACGCCTGCAAATTTGGAAGTCATCTAATTCTATTTTTTACCATTTGGGAGTCAGTGATTTTCTTCCCCTTTATTTTAGAAAGTTTTTAGAGTGCTTCCAAAATGGAGATAATGGAAGCTGTGTAGCTGAGGGTAATCACTGTAGCAATGAAACTCAACACTATACTTCCTAATGCTCTCCACAGTGAGGTGTTATACACAGAGAACAGCACAGGAGACAGGAGTGACCCCTAGGGAACACCACAGTTCAGGGCAATCAGAAAGTTCCCATCACCACCGACTGCTCCCTTCCGGAGAGGAATGACCAGAACCATGCGACTACACAACCAATCTTTCATATTCCTATAGCCTGTCACCCAGTTGTCCAGTGTGTCCAATGCAAATAAAAAGCTGAGGAGGATCAAAATAGGTACCTTGCTTTATCCCTCACCAGGAGGAGGTCTTTACATGCCTTGACCAGGGCCACTGTGAAGCTGTGGCACTGCCAAATGCCAGAGTGGAATGGCTGTAAGATAATGCTTGCCTCTAGACGCTGACACAGCTGCTCTGTTACCACCCTCATTTCGACCATTGCTAGAAACAGACAGTTAGAAATTAGCAGGTAGGTTTGCAACACTGTTGGGGTACTTACTGTTCGTGGATCTGACCAAGGCACTTGACTTGGTTCATCACTCCTTCTTGAATCCAAGGCTAGTTTGAATGGGATTTGTCCTTCAGCAATAAACTGGACTTCAGATTACTTGACAGATAGGAAAAAAATTGTAGAAGTAAATGGGGTCCTATCAACTATATGTCCAGTATATTTTTGGAGTTACACATATTTGGACCCCTGTTATTTTTTTTATTTATAAGTGACCAACACTCGTCTGCGATGATTAAAAAATCATCCTTTACACAGATGATGTGGTTCTCGATGCATCAAAAAAGGGATCTAGGGGACATAAACAAAACAATGAAGATAAAATATGGGAGGATTGCATCCTGGTTTAGGGATAGTAGACTAGTTGTTAATAAAAAGAAGACAAAAGGTCATGATTTTTCAGTTACTCGCAAAATAAAAGAGGCAGTACAGCTGATTTCCAAGTTAAGGTTAATGGAAGTGACAGTCTAGAGGTGGTGAGTGAGTTCAGGTATCTAATGGTACACCTGGACTCCCGCCTTGCTTACAACTATCATATGAAGAATGTCATCATCCACTCAATTTGATAAAATGTAAGGAGCACTGTATGCTGTCAAAGACTTACTTACAGATGACACGAGAAGGGTTATTACCCAAAGCTGTTTACTACACTCCATTGATTATGGAAGTGTCATCTAGGGGGTGTCAAATAAAATTCAGTCTAAACAAATAACCATGTACAATGGTATCAGCAGGTTTGCCATGAGGGCAAAAAAAAACATGGGCATCACTTAGATATCACTTGAGGATAAAGATATGTTATCTATAGACAGTATGGTCTTTAAATTTATTAAAACAGGATGTGGCGGACCAGCAGTCGATTGAATCAGACATTTGAGAGAAGAGTTCCATCAGTTACTTTTACAGCTGGATTTTTCTCTAGTTTAATGGTTGCAGAGTGTAATTAAACTTATCTAGTTGGATTGAGAATCTCCTGTTCTCCCTCATGACATCATTTTGCAGTAAAACAAAAATGGATAAGCCACGCCAGACTACGCCACAAGAAGCTGGAAGAGAGAAACAGCCGGAGCCGCCAGAGACATGAGAGCTGAGCGGCACAACATGTGAGGCAAGTGGGCTGGAGCCCTCAACAGCACACTCTTTCAAATGGTTCTGGACCTGAACAGAAAAGTAGTCCTTTTCTCCAACAAGTTTATTTTAGTGGAGACAAAAGTAGAGCCTGTTTCTGTGGAGGCTAGAGCCCCTACCATTTCAGGAGCTACAGTAAGTAGGTGGTGGCGGTTTATGATATCCTGACCAAGACCAAAGTAGCAAACTTTTACAAATGCATCTCCAGCATTTGGGAAATGGGCCCCAGTTATCAAATGTGCATTTGTTCAGGCTGACGGAGGAGCCAGAGACTGCAGACCTGAACACATAGATAGAAGACCTCCTTCTAAAAACTTTTAATTTGAACATTACTGGGCAAATACTTAAAACTATGCAGGGCGACATCCAGAGGGTGCACACCTACATCAGATTAGCCATAGACATTTGCTCATAATTACCAGTTGAGCACACATCGACAATATATTTCTGGCTGCCAAGCATAAGGGATAAATTTATCTAGATGATGGCATACAGATCCATTACTTTCTGGACTTCCGTTTTGTTGTGTGGCAGCACCACAGGTGTTTGGAGGCCATCGGAGCCTCACTTAGAGCTTTAGAAATTACCCAAGCACTTCAGTTTCCAGTAAAACTGACAGCCCAGTGTGCCGGTGGAGTCTTTTTATTTTATGATCTGGCTATACTCGGGGAAAAAGTTTGACATTATCAAATGGAACTTTGCCCAAAGCCACTAAAGCACCTCAGGCAGAAGAAGATTTAAAATTTATTAGGTCAAGTGACCATATTTTCATGAATGACTCTTGCCTTGTTTAAATCAGTGTTATATGGTTCACATGCTGGTTAAAATTGGTTCTCGTTGGTTATTAAAGAAGCATGCCTGAATACAGTGGGGTGCCATCTGGCACAAATGTGGTGGTACAGGGCTCCACAGATTTATCTTAAATAACATTAAGGTCTGTTCCTAAATAGTGGTGAGTCTAGGAATAGCATGGAGCTGCTGCCTTAGATGCCCACCACTGCATGGAGCCAATTATGTGGTGCAGTATGTTAAATGCATACCTGGACCCCCAGCCACTTGCACAGCAGAGTTACACGATTCTGTAAGTGTAGTTCCTGTTTATTTCAAAATGCATGCGTTTACTCTTTACTATATACTAGCAATTTAGGTCATATGTGCACATTGTATAAATACTTCAAGTTCTATTTCATAATGCTGCTCATACGAGTGCTTATTGCACCTATGTCGGAAAGTAGTTATGATATAGAAGGCTCATATGTTTTGGTTAGCGTGGATGTCAAAATTCTATACAGTCTGTAATTTATTTGTTCCTGTTTCATTTACTAGCATTTCATATACGCCAGTAGGTCCCGGTCCAGGTCCACTTTGTAAATGAGTTTTTTCTCAATGGTGTTTCATCTGGTTAAATAAAAACTGACTGACTGATTGATTGATTGATTAAATTCATAAGTCAGCACCGTCTTAGAAGCTGCAATATTTTTTAAGCTGATTTTTTGACTTTTCGTGAACTCCATGTCACACCTTGTAATGTTATAATGTGCTGTGGGCACAATATATGGACTTTAAGGAATTTGCAATTTTGGGCCAGTCCATGGTCCTGACACAATTATGGCTCTTTATTGTTTTCTTTATATAGGCAAAAATGTAATTGACCCAGTGAAGTAATACAGGGGGAAGAGTACCCTGTGTGGATGTATGCCATTTTATTATAATATATAGTACACTCTGGCCCAGATATTCAAACTGCGCCAGTCTGAGGCGCAAGCCCCTGCGCTGCTCAAAATAGTTGCGCAGGCGTGTGGCCGGGGTGATATTCAAAGGAGTTGTGCTGTTGAGCAACTCCTTTGAATATCGCCCCCGAGCCACAGCACTTGCGCATGGCGCAGTGGAACTTGCGCTACCGCAAGTTGCCAGAGTTGAGCATTCAACTTGCGGTGGCGCAAGTACCATTGCGCCATGCGCAAATTTCCGATATTCAAAAGGTGACATGCAAATGGGGCCATAATTTATGCAAGGCGCAGGGGGGGCCATTTGCATCTCTTTATGGCCCCATTTGCATGCCATTTGCATGTAGGTGCGCCGATCCCCGAGGACTTGCTCCTGGCCACCCTGCCAGGCAGCAGCCGTCGGGGACCGACGCACAATGCAGCCTCGATCCGGGTATCACAGTTACATGACCCCCCACATCAGTTTATAGCCCGATCATGGCAGAATCCTGTATGTCGCCTTCAGTTCCTCGATCGCAGATTCCGATCAGTCTTCAGTTCGATCACAGAGAATTCCGAGATATTTTTGTTTATCACAGCATCGGTGTCTTTCCCACCGATTGGTCTCCTGAGGTTCAGGATCAGAAGTGATCGCTGGTGCAGACACAGCACTTCAAACAGCCTGGTGGGCCAGTTTCCACCATTTTTAAGTCCCTCCACCAGTTTCAGTCGGCGGGCGACAGACCATTCCGCCGCCGCCGCCGGCCGATCGTTCCAGCTTGACAGTGAGGCTACTATCGGGCGGAGTCATACCGCATGATGACAGTCCAGATTGGTGAACGGCTCAGTCTGCTGCATCTGACTGTTATGTACGGCATAGCTGCACGCCCATTGGCTGTAGCTCTGCACCACTGGGCATGCAGCCTCACCGGACAGTCAGTCGGCGGGCGCGCGGGGCGGCAGGCGGTGGATGCTGTCACCGCGCGCGGGGAGCGGGTGGAGGGGCTCTGGTGGGTGGGTGGGGGACACCAGACACCAGGGAGATGTTTGGGGGTTCTACAGACATTCTGCCCGGATCGGGCTTTACGGTCCACTGACCACCAGGGAGTTATTCGGCTTGGGGGAGGTTACATCCTGCCCGCGATCGGGCACTGGGGGTTTATGCGGTTCTGCCGCGATCGGGCACTGGGGGTTTATGCGGTGTTCTGCCGCATCGGGCTGTGGGAGGTGTGGGGGAACATGTATCTGTACTGCCCGCGATCGGGCTGGTGGGGGGCACAGGAGTGAGTTGGGGCCAGCCAGGGTGGCAGCTGCTGTGTTGCGCCCGCAATGCAGCAGCTCACCTGTGGGTGGCCCTCGACTTAAGCCTTTTTTTGGCTCGTTTGTGCGGGCGCAGGTTGTTGCGATGCACAACTTCGCGCAACCCGACTGAATATCGGGTTGCGCAGGTTATGCATGGATCCTCCCCCTCCTGTTGAGCATGCATTCATTTGCATTGCTCTCTAGCGCAACCTGGTGCCAGTGGCGTAACTGCCTCCTGCTGAATATCGCAGAATGGCGCATTTTGGACTTGCGCATGGCGCAACCCTGTTGTGCATGGCGCAACCCTTTTGAATATCTGGGCCTTTGAACCAAAGGTTATTCATTTGTGCTGTGCACATTTAAAAGCTCAATAAAAATAAAGTAAAAAAAACAAACAGGAATAATGGTCTGATTTCTGACACGGTCAGTCTTAATAATGGGGAAAAAAAGGTTATGCTCATCAATTGCACCAACCGCAATACTTTCCCTACTCAAAACTTTGGTGGGTCAAAAAACTTTCTGCTCTACTGTGGGATGGAAAGATATTGGAAAGATATTCCACCTGTGATTTGGCAATCAAGAATCTTATGTCAGTTTAAAGTGCTTTATAAATGACAATTGTTTAATATGGCAGACTGTCAATGTTTTTTAAAATGATTGAAACTGCAGTGTATATTTACTGTAAATATTGTATTTTTATTTTTATATTATTGTATATATAAGGTTATTGTTTTATATGCTGAATTTAAATTTTTTTTGGGAAATTACTCTGTTGTATAGTTTGTATATTATCACTTGTGTTTTTTGTCCAGGTCATGCCTGCAAAAGGGCCATGTGGTCCAGAGAATTTATCTGGTTATCACAATTTACATTAAATAAATAAATAGTCAGGGTGTAATGAAGGCATTTTGAGCAGAGGTCCCATTACATCCCCTTTCAGAGCCATGATGAGAACCCCTCATGCAAAGGAGCATGTAGAATATTTACCATTTCTGGGGCCCACATCACCACCTTAGCCTTGATCATCTCAATTGGAGTCAGTCCACTTTGTAGGTGATGCTAGGCATACAGGTAAGAATCCAAGCCATCCATATCTTTCTCCAACAGTCTTAACCCACTCCAAGGAATCGGAGATTTTGACTTCCTTTCATCTATTTTCCTGTCGCATGAAAACTTAGCAGTAGAGGAAATTGAGTCCCAGATGCTGACAGCCTTGGCCTTCATGAAATGACTCAACCATCTGCACTTTTCCAAGGAGAAAGTCTCCCTACTTTGGAGACAGCTTGGATACAAAAGTCTAGTCACCATGTGAAAAACGGCAGCCAACCTGTTCATCTCACCTGCAATGAGGCCAGAGAGAAAACTGGATCTCTTTTTTCGTGTTTTTCCTCCAAATTAGAGGAGCTCAGATAGTGCTTTTGTGGATCCAACTACCCTCTGTCGAATTGAACTGGTATTTGAACTAGGGCATGATGAAAGACGGATTCTGGATCCATAGTTGGATAGTTGTGGATCTGAGGTTGCATCCATCGGATCCAACCTCAGATAGTTGGATCTGATGCTCAGATACCTGGCTCTGATGGTCAGAGTCATCAGATCCAGGTCAAATCCACAGATTTCTCAGATACTTACTGTGGATCCTTGCAGGTCGGATCCTTAGTCAGATATCTATGCCATCCAATGCTATCTGATATATGACCAAAATGATGGTATCTGATGGTATCCAACCTGGTAGGATACTGTCCAAGCAACACTACTCCTGATAACCTTCATAGTGCATACGAGGGTGCATGCTGAGAAGCACTTTATATAAATTACTTTGCACAATACTGCACTACGGAGGGGTGTAGGTCCTAGTGTACTATTTTTCTCACTCCCCTTCCTTTAAGCTGACACCTACAGCATTTTACTAATGACACTAATTTGTATTTCTCCAATTCCTCTACAGGCCGCCTTGACTCTTGGGCAATTTCTTTGGTGTAGTGGCACCACCTGAACTCACACTGGTTGGCAACTAACCAAGGTTGTATTACTGCTGTGTGACACATGCCGTGGTATAACAGGTTTACCTATACCTGCTATAAAAAGTGTTTATTTTGAATATTAAGTCTTCATTTTTAGCTGTCCCTACTATGGTTGGGAACAACTGTAATTGACCTGACACATAGGGGTCAAGTGCAGTTGACCCTCAGTGAGGATGAGTCCAAAATGTAATGGTAGAGCTGGAAGAACTAAAACAAAGGGAGGTCAAGTGACTTACTCAAGATCACTTTGTGAACCGCTGCCTGTGGTGGTATTCGGACCAGGTTCATATTTCTTTTTTTATTATTTTATTATTTCTCATACCTTGGGCCCCCCTCCCCCATTCCTAAGTTGAGCCCAGTGCCACCCTCTGACGACCCGTCACATACATTCCAGGGGTTCCTAACCCCATGGGCTTACTGCCCCACACTGTGGCGGGGTCAAGCTGAACTAAATTCAACACTCTGCCTCCTACTGGTCATGGAGGTAGAGGTTCCCAAGTTCCCTAGCATGTTCCCAGAGGTCCCTTACCCTGGAGGAGCAGAAGGAGTGGGGGGATATGATAGAGACCTTTAAATACCTCAAGGGGGTAAATAAGGTACAGAAGGAAAGCATTTTTCAGAAAAAAAAGGTGCATGAGAATAAGGGGCCATGCTATGATGTTGGAGGGGGTAGGTTCAAGACAGATGTGAGGAAGTACTTCTTCATAGAAAGAGTGGTGGGTTCCTGGAACAGCCTGCCAGCTGAGCTGAGGTGGAGGGGCCGAAAACAGTGGTGGGGTTCAAGAATGTAAACGATAAGCATAAGGGAATGTTAGTGGAAAGGAATGGGAGGAGGGAGAAATAGCCAGAGAGCAGATAGGGTCTATGGTGATACTGTAGGTAGGGAAAAATAGGTAGATGGGGTGCGCCACGTGGTCTTTATCATATTTATTTATTGAACTTTGTTGACCGGGTAGGCTGACTCGGACTAAGAGTCCCTTTTTCAGAGGTGACCCAAAATTAAAATTAATTACATGTGTAAGTACAACATGGAAAAACAAAACAGGATGAAATAATTAATTACATGTATAAGTACAACATGGCAAAAAATGAAGCAGGATGTAATGAGAGGTACAAACATAAGATAATAACACCAATATAAACATAGGGTCGCAGTATTTAGCAAGTGTAAGCCCCCCAAATGGGCTTACCTCTGAGTAGGCAGTCCCTGGCCCACCCCGCGGTGCTGTCATCCATGGCTCTGGAGGGATTTGGACCCATTCAGACCGGGGTGTGGCTCTTCATGGCTCTAGCCACCCCCATGGTGGTTCCTGGCCTTTTGTGGTGGTGTCAGGCGCCGCACTGTTGTTTCCGCACCTCCTGGCACGCTTTGGGGTGCTTTCTCAGTTCCGGGGGGATTTCCATAGTAACGGGACCACAAATTGTAAATAGTAATGTCGGCTGCACTTTCGGGCACGTGTGGCCACCACTTAAAGTAAATTTAATGGAATGACTGCCCCCAACCCCCCCATGGAGTTAATCCATCACCTGCACCACCCGTGGGGAATCCATGTACTGTTTTCCTGTTATTAGTTCTGGACTGTGTTTTCTTGATTGTTCAGTGCCCCCCTCCCACAACTGCACCATCTGGATACCCCTAGACACCAGGGAGGGGGGGCTTACACAAGCATTGGAGCATTTATAACTAGGGGCCAACATACAGACCTAGGTAATTAGGATATAGTGCAGCAGGTACATTTAGATCAGCAACAATATGTAAGTGCCGTACAAAGATACATATCAGGTTGGAACTATTCAGTGATTACAGGTACAAAGACAACACTCAAGGAGAAAGGTCTTGAGCTCCTTTTTAAAGCCACCAAGGGAGAAGCAGCCTTGGAGAGTTAGCAAGAGGGCATTCCACTGGGAGGGGGCAGAGAAGGCAAAGGATCGCCTGCCTGCACAATACCTTGTTCTCGGTATTTCAAATGGGGTACTAAAGGATGACCAAAGCATCCTCCTAGAAGTTTTGATTGACAATACATCACAAAGGCTAGGAGGGGTAGCACCTTTAACTGGTTTGAATGTACGGCAGAGAAGGGGGTAGCTGAATGTCCCTTCAAATGAGGGCCAGTTTAAGGAGCAGGACATGACTGTGGTGCTCCTTTGATGGGGCACCAGCAGCAAACTGACCTATTATGTTGTAGAGAACCGTTACTTTATTTACTTCTGAGCATCCTAGGGATTGCAGAATCGGTTCATGATACAGTACAGCTTGGAGGAGCATACTGGTGGCAATGGCAAGCCATGAATCTCTACATAGATAATTATTCAGATGTTACAATAACCCAGTTTTCTGGTGTAAGGACTTTGAGATGTTATCAGTTTGGTACTTAAAGGAGCCAGGTACGCTCCAGGGTATTTAACTGAGTCTACCACCTCAACTGGAACAGTACTGGATGTGGCAATAGGTAACAAGTGTTGTCTAGAAATATGAAGATTCCTGGGGCTGCACAATGAAGCTTTGGTTTTCTTTGTGTTTAGGACTAGTTTGTAGTTAGCGAACCATTTTTCTAGTTCTCAGAAATACTTTGCAAGTAGACAACTTATCTGTGCAACATCGCTGGTGCATCTGTACAGCACAGCTTCATCCGCGTACAACAGCGCATTAGCTCCACCACAGTTACTGGGTAAATCATTAATAAATAAGGAAAACAATAATGGACCCAGAATGGAGCCTTGTGGGACACTGTGTGTTAAGGGCCTCTGCATAAATGTACATCTTTCCACTTAACCTGTTGAGACCTATTATCCAGGTAATGGGAGAACCACTTACAAGATAGGCTATCAAGATCAGATTTAACTTAACTAACAAGAGCCTGTGATCCACCAACTCAAAGGCTTTAGTAAGGTCTATAAATATGGCACCTGCTGATTTCCCTTTGTCCATAGCTCCGCTTACATCAGTCGACAGCCTGATCAGTGCAGTGTCTGTGGCACGATATTTCCTAAAGTCATGCTGCTTGCCTGTTAGCAGTTGGCACTGTTCAAAATAATCTTTGTAGGGGGGGTGGTGAGAGCCCCCCGTCAATATTCATTTCTCTTCTGTTATTATTAATTTAAAACTCATTGACTGGAGAGTTTATAGAAGTATTTTTTATTTACTGCTGCTTGTAAGTGCTTTTAAATTTCGGGTTTGGGGAGGGGGTTATTTATGTAGTTTGGGTATTTGCGACTATTTTAGTGGAGTTATTTTATAGTACAAGAAAGGTAAAACTTTGCTGTTGTGGATTTTTATTTTGAGTTCTGGTGGTTAATTAGCCTGTGGAATTGTTTGTTTGTCCCCCCGGTCTTGCGCTATTCGTCCTCCACTCTCCGTGCCCTCCGCCCATTTTCCCTCCCACCTCTGACTTTTTCTATTTACCAACGCTGTCGTGTGCTGGGTATTATACGTAGAAGGAGTGGTGGTGGGGTATGTGGACACTGGAGGACGAATGAGTGGATCTCTCACATAGGGCTGGTTAGGCTTAGAAGACGCCCGGGGGCGAAATGGAGCCTGGAACATGGTGTCTCATGTCTAGTCCCCATACCCAAGGGCACCACTTCTGTTGATGGGCAAGTAGCTGGGACAGCTCATGAATCCCGTCCAACTCGTGCGATATTGTGCAATGCCAGATCTATTAAGAACAAAACTGCAATTATTGCGGATTTTGTTGGAACAGCTGATCTGGCATGCATCACCGAGACCTGGCTGGATGAAAATGCTGGCCCTTCCTTGGAAGCGGCAATTCCGGCCGGGTACTCGGTGATACACCACCCGAGATTGGACCGCGGGGGGAGGTAGTGGTCTGTTTCAAGACCGAGTTGGGCCTCACTGGTGTACCAGTAGAGGAGACTGAATCCTTTGAATGTACTGTGGTAGCAGGTGTGGGTTGCAGGGTAGCTCTCATCTACCGTCCATCCGGGGATGAAAAGCGATTCCTGCAGGAAGTGGTGGACTTCACTGTCAACATAGCATTGGAGTCGCCCAGACTGATGGTTCTGGGTGACTTCAATGCATGGGTCAACGACAAACTCTCACCTTTTGGACAGCACTTCCTCCAGATGATGACATCATTGGGCTTCACAGAGATTGTTACCTCTGCTATCCATAGTAATGGTCACTCTTTGGATTTGATGTTCCTCCTGGGGACTGAGGCCTCCGATTTGGGGGTGGAACCTGTCGGTTGGTCTGATCATTACACTGTGAAGTTCAACGTTTGTGCCCCGCCTTGTAGGTCTGCCCCTGTGGAGATGGTCAGGTACTGCCCTTTACGGGACGTGAGCCCTGAAGACCTAGCAGTGGTGATTGACCTCTCGGAGTTTCCTGTTGCCAGCTTGAGTCCAGAGCCTCTGGTTTTGGCCTATAATAAGGCCATATCCTTGGCTCTGGATCTGATTGCTCCTGTCCGTGTTTGTCCTCTCCCACTGTGCCCTCGGGCCCCTTAGTTTGATGGGTCTTTGAGGAAGTTGCGGTGACTAGGACGAAGGTTAGAACATCATTGGCGGAAATCCACCCTGGAGGTTGATCATCTTAGATTGGTAGAGCATTACCAGTCCTAACAATCGGCAATCTCCCATAAAAATGCAGAGTTCCTGTCCAGGGAGATTGCTGTTGCTCAGAATCGACCAGCTCAGCTCTTCCAAACTGTGGACAGGTTGTGCAACCCAGCCTGTCTGCAGCTCCGAAGAGCCTTTTCACAAATGGAGTGTGATGAGCTTGTTAAATTTTTTGCGAATAAGGTGGTCGACATCAGGTCGGAGATCCCCCTTACTCGTTCTATGGGGGATGCTGTTGGTCGGTGTTTGGTCACTATACCTCGTATTTCCTGGAGTACCTTTGACCTGCCGGAGTTCAGGGATATTATGCGGATTGTCCAGGGTATGTGCCCTACATGCTGTAGTTTGGATCCTGGCCCAACTTCCCTGATTTTGGGTTGTTGTGATATTATTGGCCCAGTCCTGGCTCAGATAGTCCGGGGTTCTTGGAATCAGGTGAGTTTCCAAGTTCCCTGAAGGAGGCGGTGGTGACACCCCTTCTGTAGAAAGCTTTGTTGGACCCGGACGTGCTAGCAAACTACAGTCCTATCTCGAACCATCCCTTTATATGGAAGGTTATTGAGAAAGAAGTGGCAATTTAACTGAAGAACCATTTGACTATCCATAATATCTACAAACCTCTCCAATCCAGTTTCCGAAAGAGGCATAGTACTGAGACTGCTCTGGTTTGGGTGCTTAATGATCTCCTGATGGCAAAAGAGCGGAGAAACCACTCCATTCTGGTACTCCTTGATCTCTCCTCAGCTTTTGACACTGTGGTCCATGGGGTGCTGCTCGAGCACCTGAGGTTCATCTGTGGCCTGACAAGTATGGTCCTCAGGTGGTTTACATCTTTCCTCACAGGCAGAACACAGAGAGTTGTGTCAGGGATTTTTTCTTCAGACTCACTCCCTCTGTCATGTGGGATCCCTCAGGGCTCAGTGCTGCCCCCCATGTTGTTTGCAGTGTATATGCTGCCCCCTCGGAGACATTGTAAGATGGTATGAGCTAAGATTTCATTGCTACTCTGATGATACCCAGCTCTATCTGTCTTTTGCTCCTGACCAGGTTAGTGCTCTCTCAGCATTTAATAACTGCCTTGCCAAAATCCAGGATTGGATGAATTCGAGCTGGCTAAAGTTGAACATGGGAAAGACAGGTTATGGTTGTGGACCCAGGTCGCAGGATAGAGGGGTTGAGGACTGGTCAGCCCTCTGGAGTATTACTGGGGGGCTCCTAGATTCTTACCTCCGAATAGGTGCACGACCTGGGAGTGGTACTTGATGACACGTTGACCCTTCGATCTCAGTTGTCAGCAGTCATCACGTCTGCCTTTTATCATCTTAGGAACATTACCAGGGTCAAACACCTTGTTCCATCCAGCGATCTGCCTGTTGGGCCACGCCTTTGTGACCTCGCACCTTGACTACTGCAACTCCCTTTACTTAGGGCTTCCTGGGGTTGATATCCGCCGCCTGCAGCTAGTGCAGAACGCTGCTGCTCGACTGTTGACGGGGGTGTCTCGGGGTTTGCATATTACCCCTGTGCTGCGCAATCTGCAGTGGCGGATCACCTTTAAAGTTGGTTTACTGACTTATAAAGCCCTACATGGACTTGGTCCTGACTACTTGAAAGAGCTTCTGATTCCCTACAGCCCTGTGCGACAGCTCCATTCGGCTGATGAGGGATTGCTGGAGGTTCGGAGGGTGACTTTGAAATCTTCTGGGGCCTGTGCATTTATGTTTGTGGTCCCTACCCTCTGGAATTCCCTACCCCATCAGCTCCGGGAATGCGTCACCGTGGGGGGTTTTAAACAGGTGCTTAAAACTTTTTTGTGGCGTCAGGCTTACCAGTGACTCATTGGTATTTGTAATTGTTGTGTTATATATTATTGTAATCGTTGTTTTATGGAATTATGTTTTATTATTGTAAAGTGCCTTGATATTTGAAAGGTGCTTAAAAATAAAGTTTATTATTATCTTGTATCTAATTGTAAAGTTAACCTTTCAAGAATTTTGGACAGGGAACTAAGCAAGGATAAGGGATGGTAGTTTTTCACTGGTTTCCTGGGACCCCCCCCCCCCTTGTGTACTGGAACTACAAGGGCCACCTTCTAGGGACTCTCCCTTCAATTAAAGATTTGTTAAGCAGCATTGCAACAGGGGAGGAAGTAATAGGAGTGGCTATCTTTAAGAGCTTTGACTCGAGTTTGTGATGGCCAGCCAAGCCTTTGGCACTTAGTTGCTTTAGGAGGGGTAGCTCCTGTTTTCTTTTTATCATACAGAAATGGAACTCTGGGTATTGACACTCATTTAGTGACTGAAGGGGGGGGGCCAAAGGAAGGGTCAACAAATTCTATGATTCTGTGCTTCTATGTTCCCACTGGAAGTGTGCAGGGACCGAGGCAGGGACCCGCAGATCATAGTGCATAAAGCAGGTATGTTTCACATTTTCTGGTCCAATCCCCTGGAACGTCGGCATGCTAGGAGGTCCACCTGGAAGCACACAAGATCTTGGCTGATGATCCCCTCCCACTTTTGCTGCCTGCTGCACTACCACCTGTGGTCACCCAGGTGCCAGTGTGGAAGCAGCGGCAATAGCCCTTCCTCTCCAGAGGAAGATAGAATCCTCTGGAATGCTCAATCTTCCTCTCTCCAGTCAGTCCACGATCACCCATGCTCGTTCCCGCACTTGGATGATCAGTGTCATGAGCGGTAACCACTTGCTTCATAATCCTGTGCCCAAAATTCTAAGTCACACTGTCTTCCACCTGTCAGTTACATGGGAATAAATGTGGCAATGTATCCTTCTGCAGCCAGTTATACATCCTTTATACAAGTCATAGCAACCTGAGTTCAAAGATACGCTCCCTCTTAGCAACTCTTTATTGTCACCAGAGGAATTAAGGCTTAGGGCTGTGACAGGGAGCTCCTGCCACTCTTGAGGACCAACCTTTTCTTAAATCTGTTGCAACAGTTCTTCTATTTCTAAGCCTAATCTATCCTTTACTATTTCTAGTCCATAAGGTTGGCCACCTATGGGCACCCCCTCCCCTTTTTTGACTATGCTACAGTGACCTTTTTAATTTTCCTTTTCCCTCTCAGGTCCTCGTACAGGGAGGTTATTGTGGTGACCTCCAAGTGTATGTAAAACAGGTTGTGTTTATTGTTGTTGGATTTAAGTATGTATGATGCTGTATTTCATTGAAACTTGATTTGTTGCCAATGCCCTTTGGAGTAACCCATGTTTTGGTGTTTCTGCTTGTTTTACTGTTTTATTTTTCTTTTTGAGCCCCCACTACCCAAGCAAGTGGGACCCACATAGCGATGAAGGGTTTTCACTGAAAAGTGGTTAGATCCAAGATCAGTGTCAGTAGAAACATAGAATTTGATGGCAGATAAAGACCGCTTGGCCCACCTAGTCTGCTCATTTCCCTACCTGATGGATAAGCTGCAGATTCTAGTTAATCAACTGCTTACTTCCTCCTACCCCCCACTAGAATTGCCTTATGCCTGTCCCATGCATTCTTGAATTATCCCACTGTTCCTAACTCCACAACCTCATCAGGAAGGCTGTTCCATGCATCCACAACCCTCTCTGTGAAAAATACTTTCTAACATTACCTCTGAGCCGTCCCCCCTCTATCTTCAAATTTTGCCCCCTTGTTCTTGCATATCTCTTCTTCTGAAAGATGATACCCTCTTCTACTTTGTTAATTCCCTTGAGATACTTGAAAGTTTCTATCATGTCCCCCCTCTTCCTCCTTTCCTCAGGGGTATACATATTAAGCTGCTTTAGTCTCTCCTTGTATGTCTTCTGGTGCAGACCCTGCACCATTTTGGTTGCCCTACTCTGAACAGCCTCCACTCTTTCTATGTTTTTGCGGAGATGGGGTCTCCAGAATTGCATGCAGTACTCCAGATGGGGTCTCACTAACTGTCTGTACAGAGGGATAACAACTTCCTGTTTCCTACTGTTGATGCGTCTCCCTATGCATCCTAGTATCCCCCCTCAGCGCTCCTTACTGCCTTCTCACTTTGTTTGCCCACCGTTAGGTCATCTTATATAATTACTTCTAGGTCTCTTTCGATTTTTGTTGTTGTTATTAACTCACCCCCCATTGTGTACTCTTCCCCTGGGTTTTTGTTTCCCAGATGCATTACCTGGCACTTCTTTACATTGAATCTGAGCAGCCACATATTTGACCATTCCTCCAACCTTGCCAAGTCCCTTTTAATCCTTTCCACCCCACCTTGTGTATCAACCCTGTTGCAGATCTTTGTGTCATCTGCAAAGAGACATACCTTTTCCTTCCAGGTGCTCTCAGTCACTTATAAAGACATTAAAGAGGACCGTCCCAGTACCAAACCTGCGGTACCCCACTAGTTACCCTCCTTTCTTCACTGTGGACTCTGTTTACTATTACCCTTTGCGTCCTGTTGTCCAGCCAGTTTTTATCCAGGCTACCACCTTGGGACCCACTCCAAGGCTGGTTAACTTGTATATTAATCTTTTGTGTGAGACTGTGTCAAATGCCTTGCTAAAATCTAGGTAGGCCATATCCACAGCCCCTCCCTGGTCTGCTACTTTGGTCACCCAGTCAAAGAAATCTATTAGGTTCATCTGACATGACCTTCCTGCTGTGAAACCATGCTGCCTTGGGTCCTGTGCCCCACTGGCCTCTAGGTACTCAACAATTATTTCCTTCAGAAGTGATTCCATCATTTTCCCTACCACTGAAGTCAAACTAACTGGTCTGTAGTTTCCTGTCCCTGCCCTGCTCCCACTTTTGTGAAGTGAAATCACATTTTCCCTCCTCCAGTCCTCAGGTACCACCCCATCCTACCATGATTTGTTAAAGAGAGTAGTCAGTGGTGTTACTAGTGCTACCCTTAGTTCTTTTAGAATTCTTGGGTGAATCCCATCAGGCCCCATTGCTTTGTCCACCCTCAGTTTCAAGAGTTCTTTCAAAACCCTTTTTTCTGTGAATGGACTGATATCGACCCCACTATTCAGAGTTTTCTCTTGTTTGGTTAAGGTACCTCCCCCTCCTCTTCCGTTGGGAATACTGAGTAGAAATGTTCGTTCAGTATCCCTGCTTTTTCACTGTCACCCTCTGCACACATTCCTTCCCCTTTATTAAGTCTCTGTATCCCTCCCTTGGTCTTTCTTCGCTCCCAAATGTACCTATAAAAGGGTTTATTCCCCTTCTTAACAGAGTTGGCTATCTTTTCCTCAATTTTGCCTTTGCTATTCTGACTGCCTTCCCTGCCTCCTTCTGCTTTAACTGATAAAGTTCTCTGTGCTGCTCCTTCTGTGTTTCCTTATATTTCCTGAATGCTATCCTTTTCTCCTTAACTGTCCCTGCCACCTCTTTTGAGAACCATAGTGTTTTTTTCTTCATTTTGTTTTGTTGATTTGCTTCACACAAAGGCTTGTTGCCTCTGCAATGGCTGTTTTGATTATTCCCCATTGTTCCTCCACCCCTCCTTCTTGCCCATTTGCTAGTGTTTTTCTGAAGCACTCTCTCATTTTCCCAAAGTCAGCCTTCCTAAAGTCCAATACTTTTGTTTTTATATGGCTTGACTCCGTGGCTGTGTTTATTGTGAACCACAATGTTTGGTGGTCACTTGTTCCCAGATGGCTACCCACTTCTAAATCGGAGATCCTTTCTCCTTCCCCATTTGAGAGTACCAGGTCTAAAATGGCTCCCTCTTGAGTGGGTTCCAACACTAGCTGTCTGAGGCATGCCCACTGTAGGGCATCAAGAATGACCCTGCTCTTAGATGTGCCTGCAGCAAAGGTACTCCAGTTAACAACTGGCATATTCAGGTCCCCCATCAACAATATCTCCCCTTTTTCTGCCATTTTAAGGATGCCTTCTATCATTTCCTTGTCCATTTCCTCCCCCTGAGATGGGGGTCTGTACACAACCCCCATGCGGATTGTGGTGCCATTTCCTGTCTCCAGGGTGACCCATCCTGACTCATCAACTTCCTGTTTACTCTTTAGTTCTGTTGCTTTAATCCCTTCCCTTATATAGAGAGCTACTCCTCCTCCTCCTCCTCCTTTACCCACCTGTCCCTCCTTTAGACTGTGTATCCCGGTATGTTGACATCCCAGTCATGGTTCTCTGTGTACCATGTTTCAGTGACTGCCACAATATCCAGGCATGCCTCTTCCATCAAGGCCACTAGTTCAGGGAGCTTGTTGCACAGACTGCGGGAATTGGTACTCACCACCTTCCATTTCTTTTTTATGGCCTTACCCCTTTTAGCCCCATCCCTGTCCTTACTGCCTTTTTCTGCATTTACCCCTGTCCTGCCCCCTACTGATTTCTCTACCTTGGTGTTTACCTCTCTAACTATTGTGTTTTGTGGGGGGAAGCTGGGATTTCCCTACTCTTTTTCAGTGCCTCCCCCCTTGGCTAGTTAAAATTCTTGCCAATGAAGCATTTAAACCTGTCACCTAGGATCCTGGTCCCCCTGACAGATGCAGACCATCACGACAGTATAAGCCTGCATCCCTCCAGGTGGCTCCCCAGTCCCCAGTAAAGCCAAACCCCTGAGCTCCACACCAGTTTTTCAACCATTCATTGAATCCCATGGTGCAGAATACCCTAGCATCATCCTTGCCATAGACAGGCAGCACCTCTGAGAAGGTTACCGTACAGGCTACTTGTCTAAGGCCCCTCCCCAACTCCACAAACTCCTCTTGCACCACTTTGATCCCATTCACAGACAGGTCATTTGTCCCTAGGTGGACAATGACATCCAGCTCCCTCCCTCGTGCAACTGCTCCCACGATCCTGAGGATTCGCTTCCTGTCCGTCCGAGCCGTGGCGCCAGGCAGGCACCTTACCTCCCTATCCCCTTCCTCCCCCACTTCTACCCACCTAATGATCGAGTCCCCCACCAGGAGTTGTTTCCTTCCCCTGTGGGGTCTCATGCCACCCTCCTGTGGGTCTCCTTTGTGGAGGTTCTCAGCATCCTCCTCGGTCTCCACTGAGGTGCCTCCATAGAGGAACCACTCTTTGCCAGAACAGCATATGAATTGTGGAGAGGTACAACTGGAGGGATGCACCTCTGTTCCACCACTCTCTCCCTCCCTGAGCCCACCTTGGTCCAACCACTCCTCTTTCTTGGCAACCTCTGAGGTAACGGTGGTGGCCCTGGTGGTCCCTGGGTGGGGGAAGAGGTTTCACAAATCCTAGCCGGGTCAGCCTGGAGATAGCCAACCTTCTCCCTCAGACCAAAGAGGTGCCTGCAAACAAGGCAGCATCGCAGCCTCCAGAATGTCTCCCGGAACACTGCTGCCCCACAGCCATTGCACTGCACCACTCCCATCTTGATTTATTTTGTGTCCCCTCTCCTGTTGCTTTGTATGCTTACTGTCTCCTTCCTCTATGCATTTTTACACTTACTTTCCTACTACCTATGTGCCCTTACAACTCTCGCCCTTCCTGTTCTGGGACAGGAACTTCCTGTAGTCTTCAGTAGTCTCCTTCTTCCGTGCTTGGATTCAGACCTCCAGCAGCTGGGGTTGGGGGAACAGTCATTTTTTAGGTTCCTTCAAGGTTGATGAAACTATTGTGTCTCAGTGATCCTTCCCTTCCTACTGCCAAACAGGAAGTTCCTGTTGTCAGTCAAATCCAGTGACTACAAAAGTAGAACTGGCTTAGGGTGGGAGGGTGGAGGGGTGGGAAGGAGGGCAATTAGTAAAAAATCTGTAGTTCTAGATTGCTGTTTTTAGCTCTGAAACCAAAGTTCTCCTCTGTCAAAAACAGCAGGAATCTGTAATTGGAGACACCAGCTTTTGTATTCCTAAACTCCTAAGCCACACCCCCAATTAGATTCACCCTCTGCTCCTGACTCAGTAAATTAAGCTGAAACAGCCCCCTTCCTCAGAGAAACACAAAGTGACTTTCTTCTTTTTTTTTACTTAAATGAGACCCCCTTCTTCTAATAAAGTATCTGTTTGCTTAATCCAAACAGGTACTGACTCCTGCTGAGACAGAAGTGATTTATCAGTAAAAAATCTGGTGCTGGCTAAGTGCAGAGAAAGGACATACATAGTCTGTTGCTGCAAACGGATGTACTGAAGAAGGAATATGGCACTGCAGAAGCTTATTTCCTGTATTTTGAATAAACATCACACACAGATTGTGTGTTGACCCTGACGTTTGGTGTCTGGTCCATCTGTTATCCTACAACCCCTCCACAGACTTGGTTTTAGAAGTGGGATAACTTGCTGGAAGCATCTGGACTGGCCAAAGAGGGAAGTTTTCTGGTGGATATCGCCCAGATATCCCAGGTGGACCAATGCACCAGGAGTTGCCAGAGGAGAACCCAGAGAAGAGAGTCCATGGAGTTCTCCGACCAGAATCAACCATGGCTGACAAACAGAGAGAAACTGCTGCCTGGACTGGACCTTGGAGCTCAGAAGAAGGCCAAGCCTGAAGACAATGAAGAGACGCAGGTCAAGGCAGACTAGAGGCATGAGAGACAACACCCTGGAGGTGGAGACCCTGATAAGGATGATCCGCTGGATGAGTGGGCAATGGCTGGAGGCAGACCGACTATGCAGAGAGGTGGAACACTCATGTCAGGTACTCAAGGGGACCCCGATGAGGATGATCTGCTGGATGAGTGGGCAATGGCTGGAGGCAGACCAACTACGCAGACAGGTGGAACCCTGGTGCCTGGTGCTCGAGAGGTTCCTGCCGGAGAGTTTGGACAAAGAGTCAGAGGATTTTTCGTGGGCTCAGTTTGAGGAGGACCCCCTGACTGAGCAGGTTATTCCTTTGTTTCCTGTGCTCACAGGATGCTACCTGTTGGAGGTCAGAGATGTAAGAATGGTAAGACCCCCAGGTAAGACTGTGCCTAGTAATATTGTGCTGGTGTTGAAGACTCCAAGCAAGCAAGCAAGAAGAAGCCTATGAGGCTGAAGGGACTTTTCTTGTATTGATGCAGCTAAACCTATTGACAGTATTGACTGGGGTATACTGCATGCTAAAAATGTTAATGTTGCCAAACTTGTTACAGTATGTTAATGTTAAGGAGGGTAGAGGTCATTAAAGAAAAAAAATGGCACCCTTGGAAAAAGGGAAAACTCTCACACAGATCACAAGGTACTAGATGGTAACAGATGGCTGAAAATAGCGCAATGATTATAAAGATGTTTACTATGACACCCCAGATTTAAAAGGTTTAGGAACCTGCTGTTTAACATTGCAGGGTATTCAGCATGGGAGGATCCCTGGCTTTCTGTAGGTTTCTGTAGAGATCTGCCTGCAGATAAGATGACCAAGGATTTGGGGTCATAGGTTATAAAAGGTTGAAAGAGGAGAGTAGAAACTACTACTGCTCCTTCCATATTCCCTCAGACACTTTGTGTAAGACAAAGGGGTCAAGTTAGTTGCAGGCAAGGCCAGATGTGGCTCTGCAATGGTCCCTTTCTGTAGGCAAAAGTGTAGCATATTTGGTCGGGGCGGGCCTGATGTCAAGGGTACCCAAGGGCAGACAAGGAGTCTGAGGTGGTACGTGTGTTTTGTTCTTTTCCGAGTGAAAGCCTACAAAGGAGAAGTGGGGGGAAAATGGATTGGAACCTGTGTTGGGGTAACACCAAAAGAGTGTCTACCCTCAGGTGTCTGTATCAGTAACACAGAAACATAGAATTTGATGGCAGATAAGGACCCCTTGGCCAACCTAGTCTGCCCATTTCCCTACCTGGTGGATAAGCTGCAGATTCTAATTAACCAACAACTTACTTCCTCCTACCCCCCCATGCAGCCTTGAATTCTCCCACTGTTCTTGAATCCACAGCCTCCTCAGGAAGGCTGTTCCATACATCCACAGCCCTCTCCGTGAAAAAATACTTTCTAACATTACCACTGAGCCGTCCCTCCTCTATCTTCAAATTGTGTCCCCTTGTTCTAGCAAGTGAAATGAATGAATCAAGAGACATAGTGGGTTTATGTAGAGGAGTTGAACCTAGGACTGGGCCCCTGCTTAAAGCTGACATGTCTGGTGGGGTTGAAGCGGGTAATTACTCACCCCAGAGAAAGTCTTTCTCTGGTACTGGACTTTACAGTTGTCCAGATTTTTTGGTTAAGAAATATGACATACTTTCCCTAAAAGGAAATAGTTCAGGAAAGGTACCGTTAGTCTCTGTTGAGAAATGTGTTAATGCCTCAGGGTAAAAATGATGATACCCATTATGTTTATGATGGAATATTTATCATTAATAGGGACCCTGAGACGTAGCTTATGAAGATTGATGAATGGAAGCTCCATCCCTTCCTGGGACTGGAAGGTGGTAAGCAGTCTGCACTAACTGCTTCCCTTTTAAGGTGGGGGATATGTGACAGGGAGCTCCTGCCACTCCTGAGGACTGACCTTTTCTTAAATCTGTTGCAACAGTTCTTCTATTTCTAAGCCTAATCTATCCTTTACTATTTCTAGTCCATAAGGTTGGCCACCTATGGGTACCCCCTCCCCTTTCTTGACTATGCTATAGTGTCCTCTTTAATTTTACTTTTCCCTCTCAGGTCCTCGTACAGGGAGGTTATTGTGGTGACCTCCAAGTGCATGTAAAATAGGTTGTGTTTATTGTTGTTGGATTTAGTATGTAATAGCACTATGTCATAAAATACCTTGATCTATATACATGGGCCCAGATATTCAGACTGCGCCAGGTTGTGGCGCAAGCCTGGGCACAACGCAACTTGGCTGTGCAGGGGCGTTGACTGGGCGATATTCAACAGAGCTGCGCCATGGCACAGCATCGTTGAATATCGCACCCTGGCCACCCGCAGTGCACATGGCGCAGTGGCACTGCACCAGCGCAAGTGGCCAGAGTGGAGCAGGGGGATACTCTAGCACAAGTTCCGTTGCACTATGCGCAACAACTGCGATATTCAAAAGTGCACATGCAAATGGGGCCATAATGTATCCAAGGCGCAAAGGGGGCCATTTGCATGTTATTATGGCCCCATTTGCATGCAGGTGCGCCGATCCCAGTGACTCACGCCTTGCACCCTGCCAGGCAGCAGCCGCCGGGGACCGACGCCCTGCACAGTGTGGCACGCGCCTCTGCCCAATCGCGGGCATATGTAGGAGTCAATTGCTGCCCAATATCCCTGGTGGTCCAGTGGACTACTCACAGCCCGGGATCAAGAGGTATCTGTGTAAATATATAAGTCCAATATCCCTGGTGGTCCAGTGTACTGCTCGCAGCCCAATCACAGGCATATATAATAATAAGGAGAGCTCCACGGTACCCCCCCATTCACATATCTGGACTGTGTAGTACGGTACATGCTGCACGGCCATTGGCTCACGCTGTGGACCAATGGGCGTACAGCCCTACCATACACTGTCAGTCAGCGGGCGGCGGGGTGGCAGGTGGGTGGGGTGCTGCCACCTACCGCTGACTGGGGGGGAGCAGGGCGTTGGGGCTCAGTGGGCGGGGATACCGTGGAGCTCTCCTTATTATTACATATGCCCACGATCGGGCTGCGAGCGGTCCACTGGACCAGCAGGGATATTGGACTTATTATTTTACACTGAAGCCCGTGATCGGGCTGCGAGCGGTCCACTGGACCAACACGGATATTGGACTTATATTTTTACACAGATGCCCGCGATCGGGCATGGGGGGGTGCCACCACGAAGGTGCAGCCGGAGCTCAGGTGGCCACCTACAAGTGGCAGTTGCCGTGTTGCGCCTTGCAATACAGCAGCTCACCTGTGGGTGGCCAGCTGTTATTCCTTTTTTTTTGGCTCACCTGTGTGCAGTGCAAGTAGGGGTTGCGCATGCATGGACTCAGCACATCCCGGGCTGAATATCGGGATGTGCGGAGTATGCATGGGCACGCCCCACCTGTACACGCATACATTACTGATGCACTCTACATCGGATTTGTGCCAGGCACAATCCTCTCGCTTGAATATCGCGACTGCGTATCAGTGGCCGTACATGGCGAACACTTTGGCGCCATGCTCAACCCTTCTGAATATCTGGGCCCTTATGTTTATGAAACCTGTAAATGTTGAAAATACCATGGCACTAGGTGTTTTTGATAATGGTAAAAAGAACTAGGTGACTATTATAGAAATTAAGTTAGTTGTGCTTTTAAAATGCATGTAAATAGCTGTAAACTGAACAAGTCTGACATTTCATGGTGATTTGCTGCTGTATTTCTTTGAAACTTATTTGTTGCCAATGCCCTTTGGGGTAACCCATGTTTCAATGTTCCTGCACTGAGGTTCTTTGTTTTTAACTTTTTGTTTTCTTCCTTTTTGAGCCCCCACTACCCAAGCAAACGGGGCCCACATAGGGATGAAGGGTTTTCATTGAAAAGTAGTTAGATCAGAGATTAGTGTCAGTAGGTGCTGGCTAAGTGCAGAGAAAGGACATACATAGTCTGTTGCTGTAAACTGACGTACTGAAGAAGGAATATGGCATTGCAGAAGCTTATTTCCTATATTTTGAATAAACATCACACAGAGATTGTGTGTTGAACCTGATGTTCAGTGTCTGGTCCATCTGTTATCCCACAACCCCTCCACAGTGGCGTTCCTACTGCCAAAGCTTACCACCATTGCTAAACCTTACCCCTGCCCAGCCAGTAGCCCTTTTTGGGATGATAACACCCACTCCTGTACCCTGATCAAGGCAAGGGGGAAGGGGTCTCTAACCTGACTAGCCAAAAGCTGGCATGTAATCATACGACCACTGCAGACAAGAGGGCAAATCACAAGTGCTCAGCTGAGACTAAGAGCACTAGTGCTCTGCGTCACCACACCAACGTACCTGGGTTCATCCATCCCATAGTTTCAGCTTGCACTCCTAAAATTTATTATCTACTACATTTGTTGGCTAGAATGTTGAGCATGATGGATTCCTGGAACTCAATTACTCCCCACTATTTTCAATTAAGAAAGGAACAAAGCTTGAAACCCCCACAAAGCAACCATCTATATTACCAAGGCTAGAGATATTTATTACAAAGAAATTGAAATGCCTTCCTCTTTTCTTCCTCCAAGTTACCACTAAAAAAAGAGAACCTTGGTTGTTTGGTACATCTAAAAATGATTATGTAATTTGTCTTTTTTTTCTTTAAACAATTCATTCTTATTTGTTTCATATCCCTTTACATTCATGTGTTGCCCTTGCACATGGGGGCATCATAACTTAGACCTCTGGCTGATCCTTCAGTTGAGTATCTCTAAAAGGGTTTTAATTAAATGCGTACATAATGCCTTTACAACATTTTAATGTCCTTGATACATCAGCCCAACATTGTTGGCTCTTTAAGGAGATTTTTCTTGCATTGATTGTTAGTAAACTTACTGTAATTTCATAAAAGGGATGCTGTTTTTTTTCCTTTCCAATATCATGTAATAGCACATTATAACAACTCCATTAGAACATCTTGTGTGCTGTTGTTGTACATGTTGCCCAAGACATTGATGAAAACCGCACGTCGTCTCAGCCTTAACTTTGAGTAAGCAATAATGAAACAACAAATACAATAAATGGAATAAAATGGTCTGACAAGAAGCACAGGCTATGAAACATCATAAAACGTAATGATTTGTGACAGGCCAGACTGAAGGCAGAGTGGTACAGCTGACCGCTGCCTTGTGGGAGGCCCCAGCTTCAGAAGGGTACCAAGAGCTCCTCTTCAGCCTCAGCCCAGTAGAGGGCAAAGGTGTGTTGAAGAGGTAACGTGCTCAGCACCCAAGGATAGGGGTGGGGTGAGTGGGATGGGTACCTCAACCGGTCACAGCGTTGTCACTCAACCCCTGCAGACTTATCAAAAAGTGGCTGATGGTGTTTCTTGATTGGAGGGAGATAGCTGGTTTCCTCCTCAGTCATAGGTTTAATGAATGCCCATACTGTTTGGGGGCGGGGGGCAAGCAAGCAGAACCATCTCCCTGAAATATTGGGTATGTCTGTCAGCTGGAACCTTAGGGAGGGAATAGGGAAACTATTTTATTTATTTTCAGAGGTTTTATCAGGAAAGACATCCTGAGTTGGCAGTAGCTCATTTCCTGAATGTGTCCTGGGGAAGGGGGAGGGGAAGAGAAGAGTACAGTGCAATTTCAAAACAAAATGTTCAAAGAATGTAATAATATGTACATAAGTGCAACAAAATGGGAAATTCACAGGCAATGCTTTGGATCATGAAATATGCAATACAGTAAAACTGCAGAAGAACAATAAGAACAATATGCAGTGAGCAACAAAGCAATACTAGGTAGTGGTGGGGTTAGTGAAAAAAACAACAATTTCTTGCAGCTGAGTGAGACCTGGTCTTAATGGTCACATGTACGTCAGGTTCTTCATCCCAGTACCAACAAAGAGGCACAAATGTTCAATCATACAGCAGGCTCTCCATTATGATGTCATCAAAGTGACCCTAATGGTCACTTTTACAGTACCTCGGGTCACTTTTCTCAGTAACAACACAATGTTATCACAGGTCAATTATACAACAAGTTGCTCACTCCAGTTCCAACAAAGTGGCCCAGCTGGTCACTCCTACAGAAGGTCACTGATCCCAATACCAACAAAGTAGCCCCAATGGTCACTTATATAGTACATTAGGTCACTGTTCCCAACACCAACATAATGGTACCACAGATCAGTCACAAAACAAGTCACCCATCCCAACACCAACAAAGTAGCCCCACAGGTCACTTGTACAGTACATCAGGTCACTGTTCCCAAAACCAACACAATGGTGCCACTGGACAATCATACAAGTCACCCATCCGAATAGCAACAAAGTTGCCACAATGGTCACTCCCAAAGAAGACAGCTGATCCCAATACCAACAAAGCAGTGACCACCGCACGGTGTGGTTTTCCTTCAACTTGGGCAAGGAAGCAGCCAGGACCAAGACAAGGGCGGTGGACTTCAGGAACGCAGACTTTAGAAGGATGAGTGACTTCCTAGCAGGGCACATGGTCAAAATCAGCCCAGAGATTGATGCGGACCAGAAATGGTCCATTATCAAACTGGTATTGATTGAGGCCACGCACACGTGTGCTGTGCTAAGACCCAGATTAAGAAATCCAGGCCCAAAAGACCTAGCTGGCTCAGCAAGGAGTTGGCAGGGAAAGTGAGGGATAAGAGAGCAGCATTCTGTAGATACAAGAGATCTATGAGAGAGGTAGAAAGGAAGGAGTACTTGAGGAAATCCAAGGAAGTCAGCAAAATGGTCAAGGCAGCTTAGTCCACAAGAGAACTAAGGATGGCACAAGGGCTCAGAGAGGGGGGAAAAGGATTTATTCAGGTACATAAGAGAGAAAAGAAGTTGCAAAGATGGGATAGTCAGGATTAAGACAGAGGGGGGATGGCCAGAAAGATGGGTGGTCCAGGTGGAAGCACTGAACGAGTACTTCTGTTCAGTATTCACTAGGGAAAAGGATGGTCCTATGCCACAGGGGATAATAGGGGCAGCAAAAGGGGGGTGCAGGGGTTACTGACAGGGCAATCCCGGAGGACAGGGTTTTAAAGGGCTTTAAAGAGATTCACCAGGATGAGCCCATGCACCATACATATGGGTGCCTTGCTGCCAAAGGATCACGCTATGATGCATCACTCCAAAAATTATTTTCTACTGAAAATTTACAGTATATCCCTCGTAAAACTGAGTATACGGGTCCCAAGGACTTCGACTATTTGTGCCACCACACTCCTCCCCATGCTCATGGATGTGATGCGATATGCCAGTGAGCGCAGTTAGGGCGTCCATTATACTCATGGGAGTATACTTTTCAATCTATTTTAGTATAGTGCCACTTGGCACGAAGGGCACCGGTCCACTAACAAGGCCTTTGTTAGTCGACCGGTGCCCAAGTTTCATTGCCAAGTGACCATTACATCACTAAAAATGTATTGAAAAATATACTCCCATTGAGCATAATGGAGCACGCCCCCGCTCTCTCACTGGCATATCATCATCACCACGTCCATGAGCGTGGGGGCAGAGCGTGGGCAGAACATATAACCAGGAAGTCCTTGGGACCCCGTATACACAATTTTATGAGGGATATAACTTTTCAGCAGAATATCACTTTTAGAAGAGATGCATCACACCGTGATCCTTTGGCAGTAAGGCACCTATTTATATGGTGCAGGGGCTTCCAGCTGTATCTTGGTGGGTCTCTTTAAGGCCTTGCAGTTGGACAAGGCTCCAGGATCAGATAGTGTGCACCCAAGAGTCCTGAGGGAATTGGCGGAGGTCCTGGTTGGCCCTCTGCAGACCTGTTCAACACCTCACTGAAGTCAAATCATGTGCCTCAGGACTGGAGAATGGCACATGTGGTGCCTCTCCACATGAATGGACCCAGGAATGAACTGGGTAACTACAGACCGGTCGATCTTACCACCATCATAGGGAAGTTAATGGAGACCATTCTGAAGGAGAGACTGGTGTACTTTCTAGAAACCAATGGTCTCCAGGACAATAGGCAGCATGGATTTGTCCTGGAGAGATCCTGCCAGACAAATCTAATAGACATTTTTGATTGGGTCACTTGAGCACTTGACGGGTCCATGCAGTGGATGTTCTGTATCTGGACTTCAGCAAGGCCCTCAACTTAGTGCCACATGGTAGGATGCTCGGTAAACCAGCGAACCTTGGAGTTGGTGAGAAAGTGGTGGGGTGGGTCAGGAGCTGGCCGCAGGACAGGTTGCAGATGGTAACCATGGGGGGAGAACTATCAAAACCCAAGCCTGTAACAAGCGGGGCCTGACAGGGCTCAGCACTTGGTCCAATGTTACTAAACATCTTCATAGGGGACATAGCAGAAGGGATTAACAGTAAAATCTGCCTATTCGCAGATGACACTAAGATCTGTGAGAGAGTGGACAGTGAGGAGGGGAGGCAGGAGTTCAGGGAGGACCTGGCTAAGCTCGAGTGTTGGTCGGCCAGCTGGCAGTTGGAGTTCAATGCTAAAAAGTGTAAGGTCATGCACCTGGGAGCCAGAAACCCTAGGGCTAGCTACTGACTGGGGGGAGTGCAGGTAGCCACATCTGAGAAAGAAAAGGATCTAGGGGTGATTGTCACAGGGCACATGAAACACTCAGCTCAGTGCAGTAAAGCAGCTGCCAAAACAAACAAAATGCTGGGGTGTATCACCAGAGGAATCTCTTCAAGGCGTGAGGAAGGCATCATGCCATTGTACAGGTCCCTGGTTAGACCACACTTGGGAGTACTGTGTGCAGTGCTGGTACCCATATTTGAAGAAAGATATCAAACTGCTGGAGGGGGTACAGCGAAAGGTGACCAAGATGATCCAGAACCTAAGGGACAAACCCTATGAGGAGAGACTGACGGAGCTCAACATGTACTCCCTGGAGGATAGGAAGGAAAGGGGGGACATGATAGAAACCTTCAAATACTTAAAAGATATAAATAAGTTTAGAGCAGAGGACATGTTTAGTTTAAGGGGGAGGGATCCACAAGGGGGCACAGTCTGAAATTGATGGGCGGAAGGAGATTTAGAAGAGAAATGAGGAGGCACTATTTCACAGAAAAGGTGGTGGCACGATGGAACAAATTGCCAGAGGAAGTGATCTCACTGAAAACTGTGGGCAGTTTTAAGAGGGGGTGGGACAGGGTCAAAGTGAAGGTCAATTCTGAGGGAGGATGGGGGAGAGGGGAGGGGATGGTGGGGCAACTACAGCAGAAAATAGTGTCTGCTGCAGCACACTCAGGCATACTTGATAGACCTCTGTGGTCTGTTTTTTGGTTTTTTTTCACAATTTTGTTGCGCTTTTCTACCCAGTTTTCTCCCCCACCTGGGATGCCAGCAGACATGCGCATGCGCGTGGAGGCACACACACATGCCGGGTACCGGCTCAGCCCCTTTCACCCCACTCCTAGCAATCGCCTGCCGCCCTCTCTGCCTATGCTTCCCATTGGACCTCCACCTGATGGAGGCAGAACTACAGTGGGACAATCAACCTCCCCTGGGAGAGGAGAGCTGCCTTTCAGCTGCTCAATCCTGTTCCCCCCTCCCCTCCCTCCCCCCACACTGGCTCCCCTTCAACCAGAGGTCTTTCCCGAACCCGGGTTGCTGGTGTGACGCAAGGTAAGGCATCCAGTGCCTCGGGGGAATGGTCGGTTTCTGCTGGCATGTTGGTATGTAACAAAGTTGTCCTACTGGTCACTCATATATCAGGTCACTGATCCCACCACCAGCACAGTGATACCACTAGTAAATCATATAGTAGTTCATCCAGCCCCTTAAGCAACAAAGTGGCCCAACTATTTACTCATACAACAGATCATCCATTTCACTGTTGACAAAATAGCCCAGCTTGTCACTAATACATTAGGTTGTGCATACCATCAACAACAAAGTGGCACCACTGGTTACGCATGCATCAGGCCACATATCCCAGTACCTGACCTGCCATACTTTAACTTCCAACAAATCACTACAGCAAAGTCCTCAAAGTACTAAAGGGTCTCAGCCCAAACAAAAGCGTTGGTGCTGACTCCCTCTATGTGAAGGGTCTGCTTGTGGCACATCATATCTGCACCACAGTTACCATGTTGTTAAACATCGACCTTGCCTCTAGTGAGATACCTATAATCTGGAAATGTGCTAGAGTTGTGTCTCTCTATACAGAAGGCGCTAAAATGGATTTTAATCAATACAGACCCATTTCAGTCCTTCCTGCCCTCTCCAAGGTTCTTGAAAAGTGCATTCTCTCACACTTGACTAGGCATCTCAATCTGATCAATCTGCTCTCTCTCATGCAATCTGGCAAAGGGGGATTCCACTATACAGTATCTGCACTGCTCAAGGTCAGCAATGATGTCCACATAGCTATGGATAGTGGTCTCCTCCCTGGGGCTATTTTTGTGGACGTCTCCAAGGCTTTCAACTTGGTGGATCATGCAGTACTCCTTCTCAAGCTCAACACCCTAGGTATCAGCCATCCATCCATCACATGGTTTGAAAACTGCCTGAGTAACCATACCCAGTTACTGTCCATACATAACATACATTCAGACCCTGTGTCTTAAATCTTGGGGTTCCTCAAGGCTCAATCCTTGGCTCTCTGCTGTCTTCCACTTTCTTATTAACCTCCCAAAGTACAGCTGGAGTTGTCATCTACTTATGTGTGCAGATGACATCACACTCTGCTCAAGTGCACCCACAATATCAGAGGTTAACGCAGTACTCCAATCTGATTACAACACAATCTCCTTCTGGTTCGTCAACAATCACTTGATCATTAATGCAACCCAAACCAAGTCTATGGTGTTTGGATCCCTGAATTTGCTAACTCATTCAGCTGATCCACTTGCAATCATAACATCAAATGGCAACACTACTGAACAATCAATGTATTCAAATGTCTAAGAATCTGGCCTGATGTACCACTTAGCTGCAGTAGGCATGTTGATCACATCTTATCAACTGTAGAGCCCAAGTTCAACTTTCTGTACAAGTCTAAATGCTGCCTCAGAGCTGATGTAAGGAAGTAGGTAGTCTCCCACTTCGGTTCCCTTCCATTGACTATGGAGACATTATATACCACTGTGCAAACAAAACCACTCTGCCGCCCTAGGATTGTTTGTACAATAAGATGTGCAGCTTCATCCTCTCCTGTGAGTGGTCCACCCCTCATTGTCTGCTGTATGACCAGCTTAACTGGACAAGTCCCTCAAGCAGAAGTGACTACCACTGGCTTTCTTTGTCATCCAGCTGTGCACAAGAGCAGACACTCAGTATCTCCTAGCGTTCTCACAGAGGCAAGCAGAGCCTACTCACTCTGTTCAACAGCAGCACTTATTTCTCAGCTCCCAGGATGAAGTGTGAATTTGGAAGAAAGGCCTTTGCATCTGCAGCACCAGACACCTGAAATAAACTCCCTCTCCAGCGAAGGAATGCTTCCAGCTTGCAAGTGTTCAAGTTCAGTGTTTCCAGCCACTTTAGAACTCCCTGTATTTGTTTTGGTCCAGAATCCCCATCTAACTGGCCATGATCATGTTGCATAACAATGTCTGTGGTCTTTGTTTGCAGTGAACCCACCTTGTTAGCTTGCTTTGGTTACTGTTTGGATGTATTTACCTTTTGAACTGATTTGCTTTTCCTGTGTGTACTTTATCCTGTATATAACTATTCCTTCTAGACAATGCTAACCTGCTGACTGCTGCTATCCTCCCTAGGACACCCATGAAAACAAGAGGGTACATCTCATGCGGTTATCCCGGCTGGAGTAATTTGAAATAAATAAATACTAACAAAGTGCCCCCCCCCCCACAGTTACTCATTTAGCAGGTTATCCACCTCAATATCAACAAAATGATCAAACAGGTCACTCATACATTAGGTTGTTCATGCCACCACCAACAAAGTGTCACCACTGGTCACTCATGCAGCAGGCCAGTCACTTCAATACCAACAAAGTGGCTCCACTGGGTACTCATACTGAAGGTTATCCATCTTATTATAGTATTACTTGTTTTTAAATGTTATGTTACTTGCATTTAACCAATAATGCACAAATGAGGATTTGTCATACTGGAATAACGTCACACCTTTGTTGGTTGGGCATGAGGCCATAGGCCGAACGCATCCAACACCCAAGAAGTGATGTTATCCCCATGACACAAGCCCTAGAGTGCATTATTGAAATTATAAAATGGCTTGCTTGTTAAAAAAAAAAAAAGTACAAGTAAAAAGGTAAAAAAAACATTTTTAAGACACATTGTTAGTTGCGTTTGAATAGGTGTAATGTTGTGCTAGAATACAACACTGTTGAAGGTCAGCACTGACCAATCAGAGTTTGTGAATTTTTCTTGCTGTTTTATAATTTTGATTACAAAATGGGCAAATAATTTTTGGACAGCTGATTGGCTGAGAGACCCCTTTACCCATGTCCTTATCAGGACGTAACCTTCCAACTGGTACTAATTGTGCCAGGCACAGCCACATAACAATAACATTTCAGTGTTTCACCTTATAGTCATGGCAACCTGGCATCAGTAAGTGAAGCTTCCTTCTGTGCCCCCCAACACCCGCTCTCCTGACTGCACTGCCACTAACACCCCTTCTATACCTTCACATGCATTAGTGCCACTACTGAAAATCCACATACATGATTGAAAATGTAACGCTGTTTTTTTTCATATTAAACAAACAAGAAATACCTCAGTGACACTGCAACCACTAAAACGGAAAGTGCTCATGCAGACATATTCCATTACATGCTTCCTGTCTCATTCCTCCATCCCCTCCACTCTTGTTTCCTCATACATCAAAACAATGAAACTTTGAAAGTAAAAAATTGTGACCTAACCAAATGCAATAATTTATTCACTGGCCACCACAACAGTGCAATCTCGCATGGAATCTCACAAGAAAAAATTACTCACCATAGTAATGTTGTTTCTTCTAATGGAGTCTTGCTGTGTTCTGACAAATGCAGTATGACCGACCGGTTCAGCTGCCCCAGAGAACAAAGAGTTAAACTCTATGCAAATGCATAGAACATTGAGCTCAAGCTTGGTTTTCGAACCGTTGTCCTCGGTACATTCTAGTAACTGATCAGATTCTTACGAAGCTACCAATGCAATAGATATGAAAAAAAACTCTATAACCAGACCTAATCACCCCCAGGAGCAAATACAGAAACCAACAGGGGCATGAAGAAGACTCAAGTCACTGATGCCCAAGGAAAAATACACTACCCACTGGTGGGTGAAAGAACATAACTGAGATGCAGATCCCCAACCCTTTCCCCAGGTTCTGGAGGGGAGGCAGGGTGGGAGGTCAGAATACAGCAAGACTCCATTAGAAGAAACAACATTACTATGGTGAGTAATTTTTTCTTCAAACAGCATGAAGTCTTGCTGTATTCTGACAAATGCAGACTACTAAGCAGTGCCCCTTGGAGGTGGGCACAGAACCTACATGGGAAATAGGCTCTGCAACACTGCTGTGACAAACCTGGCATCACTTCTGGCCTGGGTGTCCAGGCAGTAGTGTTTAGTGAATGTATGAACAGTCTTCCAGGTGGCTGCTTTACAGATGTCCAGCAAGGGGATATCTCTGGCAGCTGCCACTGAGGCAGCAGTCCCCCTAGTGGAATGGGCCCTCAGGCCTGCTGGTGGGTCTTTCCCCAGCTTGCTGTAGCAGAGCTGGATGCAAGCCATAATCCATCTGGCTATGGTTCTTTTTGTGGCTGGCCTGCCCTTACCCACCTCACCATAAGTAAGGAATAACTGGGAACAGTCCTTCCTCTGTTCCTTTGTCCTGTCCATGTAGTAGCTGATAGCTCTCTTTGCATTCAGACTGTGAAGCCTGCGTTCACCAGAACTGGAATGGTCTGCGAAAAACACAGGTAGTGTGATGGAGTGACCGAGATGGAAGTCTGAGACCACTTTTGGGAGAAACTTCCTATTGGTTCAGAGAACAATCTTGTCCCTGTGGGGGGCAATGTAACTGGGATCCACTGATATGGCCTGGAGCTCACTGATCCTCCTAGCAGAAGTAATAGCCACCAGGAATACATCTTCTAAGTCAGGAACTTGAGTTCTGCCGAAGACATGGGCTCAAAGGGGGGCTGCATAAGCTGACCTATGCATATATTGAGATCCCAGGCTGGGGTAGGCTCCCTGTGAGGAGGAGGGAGATGGAGCAACCCCTTAAAGAATTTCTTGAAAATGGGATGTGCAGCTAGGGAAGGGCCCTTTCCTGCTGACAGGTAGGCAGAGACAGCCGCCAGATGCACCTTCAAGTTAGATGGCTGTAAGCCTAGTGACGAGGTGAACCAGATAATCCAAGAGCACTGGAAGCCCAGTCTGCTGTGAGTCCAGGTCTTTCTGGGAGCACCATATGGCAAACCTCTTCCACTTTGAGGAGCAGGTTTTCCTAGTGGAAGGTTTCCTGGACACTCTAAGGATGTCCGGAACACTCTCAAATAGATGCAAGCCTGCATACTCTAAGTCTTCAAGAGCCAAGTCTTGAGTCGTAGGGACTTGAGGGTGAGATAAAGGATCCTCCCTTGAGAGGATGTCAGCAGATTGTGCCTCCTGGGGAGGCAAATCAGATTGGCCACTGACAGAGACAGTATCATCGAATACCATGGTTGTCTGGCCCAATCTGGGGCTATCTGAATCATGGTAGCAGGCTGAGACCTCAGCTTGATCAGAACCCTGGAAATCAGGGGAAAAGCATACAGGAACCTGTTGGACCAATCCAACAGCAGGGCCTCCAGTGGCACTAAGCCTTGAGTAGGAGGCCTGCAGCAGTACTGGGGCAACTGGTGGTTCTCTGGTGCTGCAAAGAGATCTATCTCTGGCATTCTCCACCTCCTGAAAATTAACAGGAGGACCTGCCTGTTCAAGGCCCATTTGTGATGGCCCTGGCTGATTCTGCTGAGAGCATCTGCCAGGACATCGTCCTTCCCTGGCAAGTGGACTGCTGACAGGGAGATGTGCAGGGAGTAGGCCAGACTACAAATCCTCATGGCCTATGTACAGAGCAGTGAGGACCTTGTCCCCTCTTGCTTGTTGATGGAATACATGGTGGTGATGGTGTTGTCTGTCCTGACTTGCACCACCTTGCCCCGTAATAGTTTGGCAAATGCCTGAATTGCCAGGAACACTGCCCTGAGCTCCAGGAGATTGATATGCAACAGAGTCTCCTGGTGAAGCCAGGTTTCGTAGGCTGTGTACTGCCCTAGGTGAGCCCTCCAGCCCGGTAGTGAAGCATCTGTTGTCAGCACCAAGGAAGGGGCCTGCTGAAGAAAGGGGACCCCCACTCTGAGGTTGCCCATATCCTGCCACCACTGGAGAGCGTGCAGTAAGGTGGCAGACATTGCTCACAAGGAAAAACCTGCCCTGCCACTTACAAAAAGGCTTCATAGTTAGCACCCCATTTAAGTGAATGGGATAATTTGCACCTTTTCTCCCATCTTTTGTTTCAGTCTGTATGGCAACAAAAAGTTTTCCGATAGACTGCTTCAACACAAAACAAATATTAAGTGTTTAAGTGTACTCATGCTTGGCCAGTGGATTTTGAAACCAAACAAGACAAGGATTCAAAAAATCAGTGTCATATAAAGCTCCTTGCCCTACCTTTGCACCGTATTGCTTCGCTAAACCCAAGTTTGCATGCAAAATTGTCAGCATATTTGAGAGTATTTTATCAAAAATGTTAATACTTTTTACATAGTTCAATATAAAAACTCAAAAATTGCAGAACATGTCAGTTTTTGTGGAGTATATTGAAAATTGTGGATTCCACAAAAAAATTGTGGGCGCAATTTTCCAGTGGCCCTGCCCATTGCCAAACATTTGAACAGTTCAAAACACTCTCAACAAGGAGTGCAATATAAAATTGTCAAAATTGTAAAAATGAAGTCTTTTCTCACCATTTGCAGAAGCCATGGAGTAAAGTATGGCCAACTATAAGGGAACCTTCTGAGAGAGAGAGAGAGAGCGAGAGCAAGATCAAATTTGACACTCCTCAACTGATCCGACTCCATAGAACCTTGGAGAGTGGGCACACCCGCCATCTAAACTCACGGTGCCTGTAGCTCGTACCCATCATAACCACCATTATTTCCCCCCCCCCCCCAATTTTTTTTTTTTTTATTTAGTTATTTAATCAGGAGTAGCACACTAAGCTGAAAGCTTTTTTACAGGAGCGACCTTGGAGCACAGGTAAGTTAAGTGACTTGCTCAGGATCACACAATATGCAAGTGGAAGCCGTGGGATTCAAACCCCGGTCTGGTCTGCTGGATGTCACCAGATTTGCAGTTCAGAACCTTAAACCACTGCACTATACTGCCTCCCCATGCTTTCCCAATTGTTTAACCAGGTGATACACACTAAGCTGAAAGCTTGCTTATAGGTGCAACCTGGGAGCACAAAGAAGTTAAATGACTTGCTCAGGGTCACACAGTATGCAAGTGGGGGCTGTGGGACTTTTACCTCTCCCAGGCCCTGTTAGTAGTACTAGGTGAAATGGAATGACATCAGCTCAATAAGGAGCAAGCTTATAGCAGTTAAGTAACGAGCTCCCAAAACAGTTATGGCTAAAAACACAAGTAGAGCTGACCTCTACAGACCCCACAAACATTTACAAGGCTGACCAGCATTATAAAGAAAAACAGAAAAACATACAGATGTAGAGTCCGTATCAGTCCAGCAATGTCAAGAGCCAGTTAATATGCCCAACTACAGGTACATCAGATTATAGTCCCAAGTCTTTGCTGTTTTTTAATATTTTGACCCAAAATCCTTAACATAGTCTTTTAATGACCCCACCACATGAACCCGGTAGGTGAAAATGTTCAAATCCCGCTCAAAAGGTGATTTCGCAGAGTGACTGCAAAATCACCTTGTGAAATCAGATTGAAAAATTTCATTTACCTTTCATAAGGTGGGTCCCAAAGGGGACATATTGAAAATCTGGGGAAAAAATGTCAAGAAATTAGCAAGTTATGAGTACAAGTTCAAAACACATCGAAATACATTGACGTGCTTACACGATTTCCTTAGTTCCCGGTACAGCATTGAGAAGTGAAGTCGTGTCTCCAGTTCAGAGAGAATTACAGCACTGAACCCCTGATAGTTAAGTGATGGGTAGGGGTGTGGGGTGGGTAGCTGCAGTGGGAGGGGGTGGCAGCAGCAACAGACATCAATGGACCATTTCCTTTTTTACAGGGTTTAAAAAAAAAAAAAAAAGAGACATTGAGGGATTTTTTTCTTTCAGGTACCGACACGGGACTGGGCACCTCAATGTTGGTTTTATCTTTAAGGACCGTGGGAAGCGATATGGAGCTTGGAGGGATACTTGGCAGAGGGTGGTATACTGAAACAGGGCACAAGAAGCAACGGTGAGGTGGGAAGGATACTTGTTAGATGGTGGGATTGTTTCTACTGTTGGGGGAGGAGGATGACAGCAGGTGGATCATGACTCTGTTCAGTTGGCTGCTGGGAAGCGTCATGCAGATGAATGGATAGAGCTGCTCTGGATTGGAGCAGATCCTTCCTTTAAACTGCATGAAGTTTACACACAGCAAGCCAGGGAACAGTTTCACGATCAGCTTTGTTAATCATCGGGCAGTTACTGTCAAGCCGATTCAGCCTGAGCTACGTTGGCCCTGACAGGGACATACTTCTGAAATGCCATTCTTGTAACAAGATATTAGCTTGCACATGCACAGCAAACAAACATAATAATCCAATATGCTCTGAGGGTAACACTCATAGGGGTCTAAATATATTTATTTATTTAAGAGTTTTACCAGGAGAGCATGCTGAGCAGAGTACTGCTCTATTCCAGATGCGTCCTGGGGACAGTATGTGAAAAAGGTCAACAATCATACAATAATACAGCAATGGTAAAAAAACTTGGAACAATAGTACAATACAGCAGTAATACTATACAGCGGCAGTAATACCATACAGCAGTTTAAGTAAGGACAATGGCAGGATTGTACAAGTTATTAGTGCAACCTTTACAGAGATGCACAACAGAGAGAGCTGAGATATGAGACAAGTGCTTGACATCTTAGATTGTTATAAAGAGTGGTGCAGTGTGAGTCCAGGAGAGGTAACTGGCCTAGGAGCTGAGGCTGTGTTAGGCGAATGAGCAGGTGGCGGAGAAATGCTCTGAGAGAAGACCATTGAGGTACTGGGAGGGAGAGGAGTGCCAAATGTCTGGGGGTAGGGAGTTCCATAGTTTGGGCAAAAGGTAGCTGAAGGCAGCTTGGCCTGTCGAGGTGGACCTGTGGGGAATATGTAGGAGGTGAGTGTCATATTACCTGAGCTCATAGGCTGGGGGGGAGTGGGCAGACAGGACTGCAGAGAGGTAGGGGGGCAAGAACTGGACCCAGAATTTGGCAGCGAGGCGTGCGTAGTGCGACAATCTACAGTCTTGGAGGGAGGAAAGGCCCAAGGACTGATATAGGGTACAGTGATGGGTGGTATAAGGACAGTTGCGGGTGAAACAACAGAAGGAGTGGAAAAGGGAATCCAGTCTAGTCAGAGAGGACTTGGGGGCGGCACTGTAGATCACATCTCCGTAGTCAAAAATTGACAGGATCATTTGCTGTACGATTGCTAGGCAGGCCGGAAGCGGGATGCAGCCACGATTTCAGTTAAGTGCACCCAGTCTGGGGCAAAGTTTTTTGTTGATGTCCTCAAAGTGTACAGAAAAGTCGAGGTGCTGGTCAAGCCAGACCCCAAGGTACATGAAGGAGGTGCAAACCTCCAAAGAAGTTCCGTCCAGGGTATGGAAAGTTGAAGGGGGAGCCTTGAAAGTCTCTGCCTAGTGCCGAAGGTCATGGAGACTGTTTTCTTGGCATTGAGGTGAAGCTGACTGGCCCAAAACCAGTGCTGGATACTGTTGAAGTCCTGTTACAATGACGTTGCCACATCAGTAGTGGAGGGACCCGATGAATACAGTACTGTGTCATCTGCATACATGTGGCTGGAGGTGTGTGGGCAGGCAGAGGGCAGGTCATTTAGGAAGACTGAGAACAGGAGTGGCCCCAGGACTGAGCTCTGCGGCACCCCCAACGAGACAAGGAGAGGATCAGAGATGGAGTTACCAATCCTGACAGACTGTGTCCAGCCTACCAGATAGGATCGGAACCAGTCGGTGGTCAAACTACAGAGCCCTGCACTGGCGAGCTTGGTCATGCGGAGGGAGTGGGATACTGTGTTGAATGCCTTTGCTAGGTCGACAAAGATGGCTGAGGTGACATGCCCATTGTCCATGGCAGAGAGGATAGAGTCCGTGAGCCTCAGCAGAAGCCCATATGGAGAATCTCCTCCATTTCATAGCATATGATGACCATGTAGACAGTTTGCAGGCAGCATGTAAGACTTCTGTCACTTGTGGGGAGACCTAGAAATAGGAGAGGACTACGTCCTTAGAAGTCAGGCGTGTAAGTGCAGGGAGCAAAGGTCGGGGTGAAGCAACAGGCCCTGCACCTGAGACAGAAGAACTTGGCAAATTGGCAGAGGAAGAGGGTCCTGGATGGACATCTGCAGGAACAAGGGGAACCAAACCTGCAGTGGCCACAGAGGTGCAATGAGGATCATGGCCGCCGTGTCCCTGACCAGTTTGAGTAGAACCCTCTGAATGAGAGGGAAGAGTGGAGAAGCGTAAAGAAATCTTCCTGTCTAGGGGTAAGATAAGATAACTTATCCAGCCATAAAGTTCCAGGATCTGACACGAGAGAGCAGCAGAGAGACAGTTTTGTGTTTTGTGGAGAGGCAAACAGATCGCAACGTAGGCCCCATCACAAGAAGATGTTGTTTAGAACATCCTGAAAGAGTTCACATTATGTTTTTGGGAAGTAGTCCTGCTTAGAGCATTTGCTAGGGTATTGTGAACCCTTGGGACGTGGACTGCAAGGAGATGAATTTGTTTCTGGATTGCCCAATACCATGCTCTCATGTATTCCCTGCACAGGGTATAGAATGGGTTCCTCCTTGTTTGTTCAGGTAGTGGACTACCGTGGGGCTGTCAGATTGGATTTGAAGACAGCCCAGAGGAAGGAGGGTCTCGAAAGCTAGTAGGGCATATAGTACTGCCCTCATCTCTAGGACATTGATGTGAAGGTGCACCTCCATGACCGTCCAGGAACCCTGGGAGTGGATATTCAGAAGATGAGCACCCCAGTCTAGAGAGGAGGCATCCGTTGTCAAAATCAGATGAGGGATGGGGGACTGGAAAGTTATACCTGACAATAGATTGTCCAGGGATATCCACCACTGTAATTCCCTTAGGGCCGGAGAGCAGACGAGGACTAGTGCCTCAAAATCGTTGTCTCTTTTGTCCCACTGGACCCTCGGTGTCCACTGAAGGACCCACATGTGAAGGCGAGCATGAGAGACTGTGGAAATGGCTACTGACATATGACCCAGGAGCCGAAGATAAGAGTGGGCTGAGACAAACTAAGCGACACTTAATTGAAGTGGTAAATTGATCAGTGTGTCCACCCGATCTCTGTGAAGATATGCCTTGCCTTCGTAGGTGTTTAGAACAGCTCCAATATATTGGAAACTTTCAGTATGCTCCATTTTGGATTTCAAAACATTGACTGTTATCCCCACAGAGGAGAACATCTGAAGAGTGCGTGACAGAGTAGTTGTCAGTTGAGGCCTGGATGGAGCCTTGAGCAACTAATTGTCCAGGTATGGAAAGACATATAGGTCTTTCCTGCGTAATGTTGCAGCTACTACTACCAGGCATTTTGTGAATACTCGGGGGGCCGAGGACAGGCCGAAAGGAAGGAAGGACCCTGAACTGATAGTGAAGAAATGAAAATGAGGAAACATTCTATGTGCAGGATGCATCAAGATATAAAGGTAAGCATCTTTCATATCCAGGGAGCAGAGCCAATCTCCCTTGTTCAGAAGGGGCAGAAGGTTCAGCAGCGACACCATTCTGAACTTCTTGTATTATATGCAGATATTGAGGAGTCTGAGATCCAAAATGGGTCATAAGTTTCCCATCCATTTGGGGACCAGGAAAAAATAGGAAGAAAAACCATGGCCCATGTGAGGAAGGGGTACAGGCTCTATGGCCTGCTTCATGAGTAGAGCATTTATTTTACTTTCTAAAGAAGATGCCTGGTCGGGGGGGGGGGGGAATGAGAGGCCCTAGAGGGCATGGGGGGAGGGACCCCAGGAAATCCAAAGTGTGACTTGTCTGAATCAACTGAAGGACCCAAGAATCCGAGGTAATCTCCTGCCACCCATGAAGGTGCAGGGAAAACCTGCTCCCGATGGCCGTGGGACAGGCATCCACACCCACAGACAAGGGAGGCCCTCAGGCCGAGGGCTGCCCCTGCTGGGAAGCAGCAGAGAATGACCAGGCTTTGGGGGCAGCACGAGGCCAGAGAGGGAAACCTGAACCTTCCGTTTGTTACTAGGCTGTAGTTGAGGTGCCATCTATTGGCGGGACTGCGGAAGGAGCCTCTAAAAGCAAGCTTGGCTTGAATATGGTACATAATACGAACGGACTGTAAGGTACAACCCGAGTTCTGTAGAGAAGTCAGAATGTCTTGGGTCTAGGCTGGCCCAGTCATGTGGAGGGCTGAGGCATCTGTGCCTTACCTCCTGCCACGCTGACGACCCGTGTTTGCAGTGCGAGTGGGCCGCTGGGGGTCGGCCGGGGAGGGAGAGGATCGATTATCCAGAGGACAGCTCTCCTCCCCCGGGGAAGGGTGGGGATGGAGTCCACTGTTTGCCTGTCCCCTAGCAGTGGCTGGCACAATGGATCCAGACGTAGGGGGTAGAAGCGGGGCAGGTGCCCGGAGTGCCGTGTGTGGAAGCATGCATGGCTCAGCCACTGGCATCATTGCATGTCTCCGCACCACACTCTGCGGGGACCGTGAGAAAAGCAAGGAAAAACATCCCGGCCGGCGAGATGATGCTGGCCCTTAGCAGGCGCTGCATCCGGCTAGCTGGCACCTCACTAAGAAGATCTGGAGGTGAGTCCAGCGGATGCTGGGGTGATGGGGCTGGGGGGGGGCCAGTGGAAAGGGCCGGTTGGGAGGAAAAGAAATAGATTAACAAAAAAATAGAAAAAAAAGAATGTCTTGGGTCTGGGGACCAAAGAGTCTGTCACCTTTTTCAAGGGTGCATTAAGTATTAGAATGCTGAACATCTGGGGCAAATCCCGATATCTGGGGTCAAGCATGACGTCTTAGGCAAATTCCAGCTGATGAAGCCCTAGCTGAGGAATCCACGGCATTATAAGTGGCGCTTAATAAATGATGGCAAACAGCAGATGCTGTAGATAATTTGGCGGTAAGATCTTCATGAGGAGCCCCTGCAGGGAGATCTGGATCACAGACTGGGAAACTTTCAAGATCTCCTCCTGATACTTCACAAGGTGACCCATGTAATAAAGAATCCGAAAAGTCATCATAGAGGATGAATACATCTGCTTCCCCATGACATCTAGTTTCTTGGATTCTTTGACAGGAGGCTGGGCACTCAAATGTTTGGGTCTGGCAGACCTACCATGGGCCGCATTACTACTGAATCAGCCTGAGACAGGGAAGTAAAGTAAGGGTGATCCACCAGAGCTTAATAGGTGCGATCAGCTTACAGGCAGGGCTGCAGACAAGATTTTTTTGGGATGAGTACTGTACTTCTCATTTTGAAAGTGAGGTGCGTAAAACCAAATTCAGATGCGTACAAATGTATGGACAAAATGGAGTGAGGAGTACATTTTTAAAAACAATGTAGTTTTTTTCTAGATAAGAACTGATCAGGTGCCAACAATACTCCAGATAATGTTGGCAGGTAGGAGTAATTTTTCTTACCAGTTTTAAAATATAGTGAGTAAAACAAAATTGAGATGGGTACGAGTACTGCAAATCTGGAAAAAATGCTCCTTTTGAATCACCGGTTATATTACGAAGCACTGTTTTTTAGAGTGTGGAGTATTTACAAATGTTGGGTCAGTACTGGTACAAGTTAAAAAATTTTCTGGAAAGTATTTCCTAAAATGAAGTGAGTAAAACAGGTCCATACTCCCCTTATCTGGAGCACTGCTTACAGGGATTAAAAGGTATTGAAAAGGGCTGCTGCCAGGCTGCCCAGATAGCCTCCTCAAAAGCCTCAACCAAAGGAGGAACAACTAAGGTTGAGCACACTGGAAGGCTGAGATAATCAGTCAATTTTCTGCGTGAGGCATTCTGCTCAGTTTCCTGGAACCCAAAAGCTTTTTGGAGATGGAGCATGATGTCCGAAAAACTGGGATCACCCGGAGGGGGGAGGTATGGTAATTCCTGGACAGGTCTCTCTTGTAAGGAGGAAGCAGGAGGAGATAGAGGGGATTCAGGTTCCTGATCCATATCATCTTCTTCCTGATCAGCAAGATCCCATTCTTGACAAGAAGGGATCCACCATTTCAGTGTCACTCTGAAGGGAAGCCCAGAAGCCCAGAAGGAATTGGCAGTCCTGGAGACTAAAAAATGTCTCGAGGAGGCCATAATAGGGACCACTGCCTCACCCCCATGACGAGGGGTAGATTTTATGAGGTCTCAAATGGTATGCACTAAGGCCTGGAACGTCAACCATGGCCAATTAACCAGAGGACGTGGCAGTCGGGGTTGAATGCACCGACTGAATTGGTACCACAGAGGATACTGGGGATGGTGATGGCATCAAACGGCCTGTTGTCAACGAAGGGTGGATAAAAGTCCTTAAGATCGTTAACAGGGAGTAGCAATAAAGCCAGCTCCTGCAGAAAGACAGGTCAAAAATAGAACCGTCAACAGTCCAGAAGCCATCATCGACAGACAACACATGGAGACCACTGATGGGAAGGCAGCGGTAGAAGCTGCAACTTAACCCGCGAAGGGGTCATCAATGGAGGAGTCGCCGAGTGCGAAGAAATGCCAGAGGTCGTCGACAGAGTAGAGGATGACTTGGCCATGGCCTTGGAAAGAGCCTCAAGGACTAACTTAGTCTTCAGCAGACCAGTTTTCCTTAAGTGGGAGATAGCAGGTACACTCTTCGTCGATGAAGATGATTTGGCAGGGGAAACGTTTCATTTTGCTGGTATGTTTCCTTGCCAGCTCCTACCCCTCAACAAGGAGGGACCACCGGTAGGCTGGTGAGATCCCAAGAAGGACAATGGGAGACTCCCTGGGCTTCAAGCATTGCTCCTTCTCCAGGAGGGCAACCTTCTGCTCCATCAGAAATTCACAAAGCTGTTGAAGCCTTTGATGTTTGGTGACCTTGCTGAACTGCTTGCAGAGGACACAAACACAGGTATTGTGTTCAGGACCGAGGCACCGAACACAGCTGTCATGGAGGTTCTCAGTCATGATAAGCTGGCCAAAAGAACATTTTTGGAATTAAGGATCCAAAGACATTGGTGATGAAACGCGATGAACTAGGGAACTCCACAGAGGAACGAATGGTAGAACTCTTCATCAACGACTGGAACCTATACTCTGGATGGAGAATGTGTAGTATGCAGGTTGCAGTTGGAAAAGAACTGAGGAGCATCTGAGACCTCCCCCTTTTATACATGCCAGGATACAACATGTGGTATCAAGGGGAGATCCCAGGTTGATTGATGAGAAATCTTCCGGAGGAAATGATGCCTGTGACTGGACATTCCAACATGTTATGACCTGCTGTAAGAGATTTCCTCGAAGAAGATCTATAAATACTTCACGGAGTTGAACAAGGTACAGGAGGGGAGTATTTTACAGAGGGAAAGATGCACAAGAACAAGGTGATTTTGCGGTCGCTTGACGAATTCACCTTTCAGGCGGTATTTGAACATTTTTCCTGCCCTTGTTCATGAGGTGGGGTCATAAGAAAGCAGTGGGAAAATTGTTGAGGAACCACCTTGCATACTTAACAATTAAGACTTCAGTTTCACATGCTTCTTGAACTTTATTTTCATCCATGGTACAAATTCAGTTTTGTGCAAACAAAGTATTATGTGCAAAACTCCATAACAAACAGAGATCTCCTTTCCTAACCTTACATTTAGCATTGTGGCTATGGGGAGTTTTTTAATTTTTTATTTTTGCACTGTCTGCACCATCTTCCTATCTGATACTGCCTTGGAATATAGATTATGTGAGTATATGACAAAAAGTTCATATATCTCAAATATTTTATCTAGTAAGATTTATTATTGAGCACAATTTTACAGTGTGTGTGTGTGTGTGTGTGTGTGTGTGTGCTCTTACAGTATGCTATGGATACTTTTCTGATCTTTTAATGCATAATAGCACCACTTAACTCAGGGTGATTTCTGTTTTTGTGAGGGAGAGAAAAGGCTGCAGAGTCTCCTGGGGGTGATAAATGATAAAGGGAAAAGGGAAGTAGGTGAAGGTGTAGTGGGAGGAGGAGGGGCTATGGACTTGGGTAGAAGTGAAATGGCACAAGTGGTGAAGAAGTTAATGGGGCAGTCAACGATAAGAGTCCCACACCCAAGTGTGAGGCTGGTCTGGCTGGCCCGGTGGCGCTGAAGGTTAAGGCACAAGTCGCCTTACCTTGCGCTACGCCGGCGACCCAGGTTCGTGAATGAGCCCGGGACACCGGGGGTTGTCAGGGGTGGGAAAGGATTGAGCATCTGGAGGACAGCTCTCCTTTCCCAGGGGGTAGTAGGGATATGTGTCACTCTTGCACATCCTCTGGCGACAGTCGGGGCAAGCCACAATACGCCACAGCCATATGGCAAGGGTGAAGCTTGGCAGACGCTGAATGTCATTGCACATACAAGCTCCACTGCAGGGGTGGGGAGAAACACCAAGGAAAAAACCCTGGCTTGCCAAGGAGGCAACGAGCCCCAGTTCCAGGCAGACCACACCAGAGATTCATGCCAGACTTCCCAAGAGGGACAGACCCTCTCATTTCAAACAGACCGCCACAGGAGGGTGGGCCCTGCCCTGGGGGGTGATCCAGGGCACTGGGAATTCCCTTGAGTGAAGGGAGATCCGGAGATGGCCTGCCACGGAAGGGAGTAGAAGGGCCAGTGTCGCAGTGTCGAGAGGGTACCTCCGACAGATGCCTTAGTAAGCTGGCGCATATATAAAGATTAAAAAAAAAAAGTGTGGGGCTGATCCCAGTTTGCACTTTGTTTACAGAACCACAGAACAAAACATTTTGTATTCACTGTTTACTGCAGTATAGTCGATTGTACCTGGCTGATCCTGCTGACTCCCAAGCTGACATTTTCTGTAACCAGAAATCCCAGATTCCCACCACAGTTGATGTCAGAGACAGACTGCAGCCATGGCAGATTCTACAGCCTGCAGTGCATGTTAGAGCTTTTATAAGCCTTCTTCAGCTGCTTGCTGGTCCCGCTGTTCTCCTGTGGCTAAGTACTGTCCTCTGTGACTTTACTTAGTCCAAGGGGTGACAGCGGGGCAACCAAACAAAAGATCAGCATTTCTTAAAACTCTAACATGTACTTTGGGCTATTGAATCTTCCACAACTGCATCCAAACTAGGATGTCAGCTGCACGGTGTTCTGGGCTTCCTGGTTACAGAAATGGTGGTTTGGGAGTTGGCAGGATCCGTCAGATACAATCTAATATTCTGCAGACTGCAGTAGACAATAAGTAAAAACAATTTTTTTTTTTTTTTACTGAATCGCACATTGGGACCAGCCCCAAGGTTCTTAGTGCTGAGGAAACTTGAAAGGGGTTGGAGGTGAGGGTGCTGCCATACAGAAGGACTGGGATGGACAACTGGGTGGGGGATCAAAAAGGAAATGAAATGCCTTCCAGAACTTTGTCAGGGAATTAAGGTTATTCTGAAAGCTGGGTGCAAAATAATTAAATGTGGTCTCCCTGGTAGACCTAGTATAAGTTATTTTTATTTTTTTTTTTAATTCAAATTTTTCCCATATTTTTCTGGAGCGGGCAGGCAGGGCTCCAGCCCCCCGGGGGGTGTCGCATCTGTCCATGGCCTGTGTCCCAATCACTGGGACCGCAGCTAGGACCATCATGGAGCCTGCCAGCTCCATTTCATTGTCACCCCTCCACTTGTTGCGGACGCATGTATGCGCATGGAGGTGTGCACACGCTGCGGACCCGCAACACCCTCCCTTCATGCCGCTGTACACCTTGCACTGCCCCCAGGCCTCCTCCAGGTGGCAGTCATACGGCAGGGTGACAATGTCCCTCCTCGGGAGAGGAGAGCTGCCTTGCGGCCGCTCAATCCAACTCCTGCCCCTCCCCCAAGCTGATCCCCGATGACCCAGGCTGATTCCTGAACCTGGGTCGCCAGCATGGTGTAAGGTGTGGCGTCCAGCACCTCAGCGCCACCGGAACAGCATAGTAGTAAAACAGTTTCTAAGTCACTTGTATCTCTGTAGGTCCGCAGGGGAGCCCAAAGCCTTAAAGAATTACCAGTCAGATTCATGAGACCTACACAGGTTGATGAGCTCAGCTGAGACTCAGGGAAGGTGGAGTCCTCTTACATGGGACTTCCTAAGTGGGGCATCTGTGGAGCCCCTTCCCCAGTCTAGGGGATATGTTGGAACTAGTTTTTGGGAAGGGAAACATACAACTAAAACAAACAACTTACTTGACCTCTGGGTCTCAAGGTGACCTCCCAGGCAGCAGGGTACCAGAACTGCAGGTGCAGGGCTACAAAACAAGACGGTTAATACAACATTTCCAAATGCAAATTCATTGTCCACACTTGATGCAGAGTCTAACCTGGATCCTATATTTATTCACAAAGAAATGTAAAATAAAGTTCATTGTCCATTTAGTCTACAAGCAGGGGCCAGTTAGTGGATTTCATGCACTTGGGTCATTCACACTTTAAAGTCTCTGACGGGGGTGGGGTGGGGGGATCCAAAATAAAGTTCAGCTCATTTTGCAATTTCCAGTAAAAATGGTAGTGGGCAACCCAAAAGATAGAGTGGCAGTTTAACATTCAGAATATCTTTTGCACACATTGCAAGAGTCATGGCTGGGACACTTCTGGTAGGACTTAAATACTCTTTTCCCACAGACCTGTAACACAGCGGCAAGTACCTATTGAGCATATGCCTACCCTTATGCCTTCAAGGCTGGCTAAAGGGTTTCCTCCCCCTTCAACTCGCCATTAGGCAAAAGCATGCACATCCAACCCTGCAATGGTGACCACCCATCCAGTGCTCTGCCCACTAAACTCTGAAGTAGCACCCACTTCTTTGAGGTTTCTTTTTACTTTATGCGCACAAGGTGTGTAGGTCCTGCTGGGGGGACCGCAGCTTAGCCAGGCACTGTACAACCACCTCCCACTTCACTGGCCCCACAGGGTAGAGAGTCACAGTCCAAATGAAATACTTTCAGAGGTTATGCATACCCATCTGCCTGCTTGAGGGGCACATCAGCAGTGCCCAAACTCAGTCCTTCACAACTTCAGTACAAGGTCTCTAAAATTTCTGTTTTCTCGCTTTATTTCTCTGTACTCACGACCTTGGATTTTCTGGGCAACTGCCCCAGTGGGCAGGGATGGGGAAAAGCTGCCACCACAATCCAGGATGCTTGAGATCCACCAACACAGAGCAGGAACAGCAGTGCTCCTTAAGGGTAGGCAGCATCCTGTCAGAACTGTCTTCCAACGGCCAGCAACCTTCCAGCTCAAAGGAGCTGGCCACACCCCTCAGCTTCCAGGGCACAAACCAGTTGACCCTGGAGGACTAGAGGAGCTCTGCAGTTAACTCTTTAAGGCTCAGATCCCTACAGGGATCCTAGAAGTTACACGTGTTTAGCCTAGTGGATGAAGAGGATGGGAGGAAACAACTACAGGGGGACCTAACCAAACTGGAGGAGTGGTCGGTGAAGTGGCAGCTGGGCTTCAATGTGAAGAAGTGCAAGATTATGCACTTTGGGGCCAGGAAAAAGAGGAGAGAATATTGGTTGGTGGGGGGGAGGGTGAGGCTGGAGGTCACTGAGGAAGAGAAGGACTTAGGAGTGTTGGTAATGGAGAGCATGAGCAACTCTGCTTAATGCAGAAAAGCTGCAGCCAAGGCTAACAAGATGCTGGGGTGTATCGCTAGGGGATTCTTGTCCAGGCATAGGGAAGTGATCCTGCCCCTCTTCAGATCCTTGGTCAGGCTGCATTTGGGAGAACTGCGTGCAGTACTAGCATTCATACCTGAAGAAGGATATTAGGCTGCTAGAGGGGTGCAGCGTAGGGCGACAAAAATGTTATGGGGGATGGGAGGAAAAAACCTACGAGGACAGGTTAAACAAGCTGAGTATGTACATCCTGGAGGAGAGAAGGGATGGGGGGATATGATTGAAACATTCAAGTACTTGAGGAGGATCAACAAAACTGGCGCTGATGAGGTATTTAATCTGAGAAAAGGGAAGGACATGAGAGGGCATGGGCTGAGATTGGAAGGGGGAAGATTTAGGAGGGAGAGAAGGAGACATTACTTCACGGAAAGGGTGGTGTCGAGGTGGAACGCACTACCAGAGGGGGTGATTTCATGTAAAACGGTGGGTGGTTTAAAAAGCATGGGACAGGGCATGGGGGGTCTGGGGCGGCGCTGAGAACTTCCTTAGAGAGGGGGAGCAGCTGCAATCTGAGGTGCCTGGCTGGGTACTCGACAGACTTGATAGACCATGAGGACTGTTTCTGCTGGCAGATTCATATGCAGATGAAGATAAAGTTAAAATGGAACAGGGAAGGGCCTAATTTACATGTCAGTAACCATAGAGAGACCCAATTATTACTGTGGAGATCAAGGAGGTGGGAGTCCAGGTTAAGAGACCTAAACAACCATGGCCAGATAATTTTAGTAGGGGAAGAGAGCAGCTAATTATACAGATGCAATAAACTTCATATAGTCATTGAACACATCTGAGAGGGTACCAGCAGCAAGATATGGTGGGAACAGAAAGAGGACCTACTTAATAAGGGAGTGGTTATAGGAGCAGGGATTGACATGTGTGGATTTAGTTAACAGCTGAGTGAGGTCTAGGGATTCCATTTCGTAAGTGGTAGGTTTGGCAGCCAGGAAGTGCCAACTGATGTTGTAGTCCCCTAGGAGAAACATTTCCAAAGACGTCAGAGAGGCCAGAAAAGGTCTAGCACCGGATATCAAAGAAGGATTAGCTTTAGGAGAGACATATATGATGCAGACAAAAATAAGGAGGGAAAGAAGAACCTGCATGAACTGTATTTTTGTGTGGAGGGGTGGCTCTTTGAGAGATGATGTCACAGGTGAGGCCATGATGACTACAGCTTGCAGCACCACCCTCACTCACACTTGCCTCAATCTCGTCAGTGTAGCCTATAATTGCCAATGGAGAAATCACATTCAGATTCTAGCTGCGAGCCAGGATACAGTGAGCTAGCTGGCTTTTTGTTTCTGGGGTCCCCAGCAGGGTTATTCATTGGGGCCTTAACTGTACCTTAGTAATTTTATGGCATTATGATGCACAGCTGGAAAGTCCTGCTTAACCCAGTGATATCCCTGTATGATCTTTCAATAGTACACAGCTAAATACTTGTGTAGCACCCTCCTTGGGAGGGGGACTTTCCTGGACTGCTGCTGCTGCCCTCCTTAGGTCCCAGCCCAAGCTGTTGCTGCAGTGGCTGGTCCTCTCTTCTGACATAGTGACAGAGGGGCTGTGCTGCAGCATGGTCGTTGGTGCAAAAGAAACTGGGCTACGTAGTTACCGGCCTGTATTGGGACTCTAGTGTGACACCTGGGTACCCAGAGTCATTGATATTTGCATCATACTTGAAACTATAGTTCTGTTGTTGGTTCCAGTTACAGAGTTTACTGCACCCTGTGTAGAAACAGAAATTTTCTGTGCCCCTTGATTGGGCAGGCGCTTCCTCAAACTGTGTGGGATCTGACAGGGTGGTAGTGAGACACTGTACAGTGGTTCTTAGGGTGCATTACTATAGGGTGGGAGTGCTCAAGGTGACTTGCAACTGCTTAAACCTCTTTTCTTCCAGCTGCTAGGCCTGTGTTCTTAATAAAAGATCTAATGGTTGAATTTTACTTGTGTGTGTGTGTGTGTGCACCCAGTTTGTACAATCTTACTGAAGTGTTTATTGTTAAAGGTAATAACTGTCTTAGTGATCCCCAAGGGGTGGTCCAGTCCAGTCCAGTATAGGGAGGTGGGTAGGTAGGCAATGCATCCCAGGGAGTGGACCTGCACACAACATCTAGCCCACCTATTCTCTCTTGGTGGAAGGTTCTGGGATGAACCCCGACAGGAGAAAGAATGTGCCCAAACCCCTCAACCAGGTGTGCCCTGTACGGTCACCAGGCAGGGGACATGAACCCGGACACAGCATCCCAGGGGTCACACTTGAATTAAAAGAAATATAAAATTTAAAGACTAATGATCTGTACAGCTTCTGTCTGGGAGCCCTATGAGTTGGGGGCCCCCCAGCCACCGTTGAAAAAGGGTGACAAATTCCATCTCTCTGTATAGTGGTCCACAGGATATCAGGCTGATTTTGGGTGAACCACAGGCTACGTTGATTTATTTTAGAAAGAAGGTTCCCGGCATTAAGACGATAAATGCTCAGGCAGTTGAGACACAAGAGTCGTGCCATACGTGCTTGGACTGAATCAAACTACTCTGACTACTGGTGCAGAAAACACAATACAGGCTACATGTTTATAATCAGATAAACACATCGAATAGAAAACCCTATAATGTAAGTAACTTTTTCTTCTGTTCGCAGGAAAAAAACCCAACACGGACATCCATCCAATCACATAAATGAACTGACAAAATACTTCAACCTCCACTCCCCAAACTGCCAAAAGGCAGATACTATAGCCTATGTCTCCAAAGCAACAAGCCGAAGCCAGCCTGCACCCATTCGCCAATGTGCAACTTCCTACTGTCAATCAAAGCTGATTCTGCGTTCTCAATGGAAAACTTCATCTCAATCTCTGCACAGTAACGCCCCATCTGCCTGCGAGTTTCGCGTGTTACATAGTCCCACTTTGGTGAAGCCGTTTCCATAGCAACCGTCCTGCCGAATTAACCTCATCACCATATTTCACCTGTCTTAGAAACATGCCACGCCTAGGTTGCGTCCCATTGGTCTGATTTCTGGTGAAGGCGGGTCTTTCAGTAGCACTGTTGGCCCCGGTTGGGTAACGCAACTGACAGTTGTTGAGGCGGGCGGTGTAGCGGGTTGGTGTACACGAACCAATGGTTAGCATATGACGGTCGCTGTAAGTGGGTGCGAGACGGCTGCGCGGCGGAATTCGGATTGCAGTACCGGAGCGGCGGCTAGGAAAGTATGGAGATAGCATCGGGCCACAGGGCGAGCGAGAATCTGCTCGGTGAGCACAGAGAGCAGGGCCTTGCAGACGGGGACAGGCGGGCCCATGCAAGACTTGCAGCATCAACAGGTGAGTGACTTCGGGAGGCACGCACGCGCGGAGCGAAGGGACTAGCATTGGGGTGGGCATACCATCATGGTGGGGGGAGTAACAAAAACCATAAGTGCTCCCACTGGATTAACGTGTAACTTCAGAGAAATTGTCCAGTGTTTTTCTGTAGATTGCATTATTTCCCGCAGAAGCTGAATTTTTCCCGTATAACCAGTGCAAGTCTGTGGGACTAATTTCCCTGTAGATGGAGGTGGTCCCATTTCCTTGTAAAACACAGGAATCCCGGTAGCTCTGGGAGCCTTGAAAATTAAATGTCTGACTCCTTTCCAGGAGTAAAATGGGGAAGGACTGCTCCTGTGTAAAATGTAGTCTTTTAAAGGTGTGAAACTGACTAAAGAGTAAAACGTATCCTGTAATGAATACAGGTGTTCATGGCCCCCTAAAGGTGCGTTTGATTCTACATCACAGACGGTGAGTTTCCACCAGGGAATTTTTTTCCATTTCCAACAGTGTCTGGGGTGAAGGTAGTCCTGGGGAAGGGTGACTGCCTGGTCCCAGAGGTTGAGTGAACTGGGCACTAGAAACGTGTGCTGGACACAGGAATGTAACCTGGGCATTGTGGGAACTGCATGGGGAAGGCTATGATCCAGGTTTGGGGATGCAAATGGGGCATGGGGATGGTTGATCCTGGTATAGGATGGGCATCCGAGCAGTAGGGGTGTGTTTGGCATGAGAAGGGTGTCTCAGCTTCTTGCGGGAGATGAACAGATTACATGGTGTGGTGACCCAGGTATTGAAGGAGTTGAACTGGGCATGGGGTAGGGCTGGATCGGGCACAAAGGAGTGAACTGGGCAAAGAGGTGTTTTAACTGAGTATGGGGAATATGAGCTGGGGAAAACTCTCCTAAAATGGATAGATTGGTGAAGTTGGGTGAACTGGGGATGGAGGTGTGCACCAGGCATGTGTACCAGACACACTTATTGATCAGGTACTGCAGGGCCATGTGTTCACTCTAGTTTTTGTATACAGAAACATGGACAATAACGGCAGAAAACATTGGTCCATCCAGTCTGCCCATAAAACCCTAACAAACCCAGGACCATATTATTTGCAAAAAACTTTAATTTATCAGTTAGGGTTCCAGCGACAAACGTTTGGAAATGTGGTGTTAGGGTTTCCAACCCTAACACCCCACCTTGCACACACCAACAGGTGTTGGGGGTGTGCCTTGGGGTCGTCAGCCCTGATACCCCATTCTATGAGTAAATAAGCTGAGATGGGTACAGTATAGGAGAATGGGGTGAGTGTCAGGGCTGATGACCCAAATGCATCCCCCTGACACCTGTTGGTATGTGCGGGGTTTCCAAACTTGTCGCTGGAACCTTATCTGCTGCATTGACAACGTTTTTAGCAAAGAATTTCCTTACTTTTTGAAATAGTATAGTCATACTCTTATTTGCTTGTGGAGGGCCCTACTCTCCTACCCATCCATAATTTTTGAGAGATTGTAACTGTATGCTTCTTTCCCTGTGTGTCCATAATCGTATTCATATTTGCATGTGGGAGCACAAGACCTCACATTGCAATGTTATCCTATAGAAAGCACAACAAAATGTCAAATCTATGTAACTAGACACCAGGTTAATATATTTTCACGAAATGAGCAAAAGGCAGATCGGTGGCACAAGACCTTTGTACCGTGAAAATTTCAGAGCAAAATTGAAAACCATTTCTTCACAGTGCAGTGGCAAAGAAACAACTGTCTAAACCTTGTATTACAATGTTATTCTATGGGAAACTAACCAAAATTTAAAGCTGCAGAACTCCCTAGCAATATATGCTCACCAAACCAGCAAAAGGCACATATGGTGGGGCAAGCCCTTTGTAACCTCAAGATTTCACACCAAAATGAACAACCATTTCTGAACTGTGTAGTGAAAAAGAAACAGCTGTTTTAAAATTCCTTTTTCGCAAATTGCGAAAAAGAATCCTTTTTTACAATTTACAGAACAAGAAAATCCTTTTTCGCAGATTGCAAAAAAGGATCCTGGCCGGATATTCCAAACTGTACCCAGGCTGTGGCATAAGCTTAGGCGCAGCTCAACAGCTGCATGAGGCTATGGCCCTGGGCAATATTCAAGGCTGCGCCATGGCTCAGCAGCTTTGAATATCGCACCCTGGTGACCCCCCACTGTGCATGGCGCAGTGGCACTGTGCCAGCGCAAGTGGCCAGAGTGGAGCATGGAGATGCACTAGCGCAAGTGCCATTGCGCCATTTACGGCACCCATGATATTCAAAAGGTGACATGCAAATGGAGCTATAATTTATGCAAGGCACACATGGGGCCATTTGCATGTCATTATGGCCCCATTTGCATGCAGGGTGCGACGATCCCAGGCGACTTGCACCTGGCGCCCTGCCAGGCAGCAGCCGTCAGGACCGACGCCCCCTGCAGCCTGATCGCAGGCATCTGTCCAAAGATAGAATACTCCTATATCCCTGGTGGTCCAGTGGACCGCACTCCGCCCGATCATGGGCATCTGTTAGAATAAACCCCCCCAATATCCCTGGTGGTCCACTGGACCGCACTCTGCCCGATCGCGGGCATCTGTTTAAATAACCCCCCCCCCCGCCAATATCCCTGGTGTTCCAGTGGACCGAGTGCTGCCCGATCGCGGGCATCTGTTAAAATAAAAAAACACCCTCGGCCAATATCCCTGGCGGTCCAGTGGACGAATGCTGCCCGATCACGGGCATCTGTTAGAATAACCCCGTCCAATATCCCTGGTGGTCCAGTGGACCGAATGCTGCCCGATCGGCGCATCTGTTTAACAGACAGCGTCCTGTTACCCTGGTGATCTAAGTGCCCCCTCCCCACCGCCCACTGAGCCCCACCGCTTCGCCCCCAGCGGTAGCCAGCGGGCTGCTGCACCGCCTGCCGACCCGCCACCCGCCCGACTGACAGCTTCGGTAGGGCTGCCGTCCATTGGTTCACGCCAGCCCCTGCCGTACTACACTTCGATATGTGACTGAATCATTTACATATCTGGAATGTGAATCTGATGAAAGCTGAAGCCTATTGGCTCACGCTGTGAACCAATGGGTGCGCAGCCACCGACCTGTCAGTTGGCGAGGCGGTGGAGACGGCAGGCGGTGTGGTGCTGCCGCCCGCTGGCTGACCGGAGAGGGAGTGAGGCGGTGGGGAGTACCTAGACCACCAGGGTAACAGGGCGTTTTCTGTTAAACAGATGCCCGTGATCCAGGCAGCATTCGATCACTGAACCACCGATAATGGACGAGGATGGCTAAACAGATGCCCAGCGATGAAACATGAAGCTCCCTGGTGCTGCAAGGAACTCGGGTGGCCACCCACAAGTGGCAGCTGCCGTGTTGCGCCCTGCAATCGGCAGCGCTCACCTGTGATAGCCATCAGTTCCTTTTTTTTAGCTTAACTTTGTGCTGGGCGCAGGTAGGGTTACGCATGCATGGCTCTGCATCCCGGGCTGAATATCGGGCTGTGCAGGTTATGCGTGAAGCGCCCCCGACCTGTGCCTGCATACAATACTGATGTGCTCCTGCGTGTCGGGATTTGTGCAGCGCACTTTTCCCTTTGAATCGCGCCCAGGGCACATCAGTGGGTTCGCCTGAGCACAACATTGTTGCTGTGTGCAACCCTTTTAATATCTGGCCCCTGTTTCATGACTACTTTTCACGACGGTAGTCAAAAAAAATCCATTTTTGCAAATTGCAAAAAGGATACAATTTAGCCACTTTTTTCCCCGCAGTTTGCGAAAAAGGGTTTGTGCATGTTACAAAAAAATTACAAAAAACTAAGCCCATAATTGGCTTTTAGGGGTCCTGATTAGGTAAAGACAACTGTTGGTGTTTCCTAAAGCCGTCTTAATTTTTTGTCACTGCAAACTGAAAACAAGATGGCGGCGGCACAAAAAAAGATTCCACATTTGTGGCAAAGGACTCTGCATTTGCTACAAAGAATCCTTTTTGAGGCTCGCATCTAACTGGTCCCACAGGAAATAATGGGAAACTTTGAAATTTAATAACTTTGTAACAGATTAACACTTTTTTTTTTCTTTCAACAAACCTTCAAAAGGCACATCTGTGACCCAAGACCTATATACAGTAAAAATTTCAAACCAAACTTCCACAGTGTCGTCACAAAGAATTTCGCCCAAACCGGTAATTTTTTAATTTCTGGACAATCCTTCTTAGTCAGCCGGTGCTCACGTTTTATTACCAAATGCCCATGATAAGATGAAACTTTTAATCAAAAGCCACCGCCCATTGCTTATAATGGAGAGCACCCCTGCGCTCTCACTGGCATCTCATCTTCATGTAAGTGAGCGCGGGGGCGCAGCAGCGTGGCACTCATAATCAGGAAGTCCGTGGGTCCCAGTTTTATTAAGTTTACGGAGCAAATCATTTTTTAAATTCTGCACCAAAATTGGATATTTGCATACTGCTGGACTTCTGTTGCAGTAAAGCACGTAACTATTGGGTGCAGTGGCTGATCCACTTATCTTGGTGGATCTCTTTAACACACAAGTGAAGACTGAAGTCTAACTGTAGGGGTGCGACTGAGCCCCTATCTGCAGCTTTCTAATTTTCTCCCCATAACTGTGGTCAAATCAGCATGTTCTTATGCAAAAAATTGGATCAAAATGAAGTGGTTTGCCCAGAAAGCTGGTGCAAAGTGAAGTTTTTCATGAAAAATTATTTCCCATGTGCTAATTTTAAAAAATGACAAATTCCATTTTTTTTTTTTTTTTTATACCTGTGTTTTCTGTTGAAAACAGAAAATTATTGGCCCTACTGAAAATCCACATGCAACTGATGGGTCAAGCATCAGGTGTAATCTTTTAAGTAGAGAAAACACATTTCCCACAATACCACAGCCGTTGGGCACAATTCACCTGAAATGTGAACAAAACAGGTACAAGCTAGCAGTATTTCGTTGTAGATTTTATTTATTTTTATTTATTTATTTGGTATTCAGAAAATAATCCTTGAGCCAAGGCTCTTTTACAAAGGTTCCACATCATGTGAACAGAGTATAGTCATTCAGTCAAGAAGGGTACAGAGTTTTAACACATTTGAGATACTGAACAGCACAACAATCGGGAAAGGTTACAGTTTCATAGACATTGAAAACACTAAACAGCATATGGATATTAACTTTAGTTGATTACAAGTGCAGGTAAGGTGCAGAAGCACTAGAGGTTAGGTTGGGCAGAGGGTCAGTAAGGACATAATTTTGGTAGGGGAGCCTCTAGTAGAAGTGCCCAAGGAGGCAGGATGAGGCCAGGGAGGCATAGACCCCTCCTAGCATGGGGGGGGGGGGGTGAGTGGTGTACAGGAGCTGCCCCTTAGAGTGATTCAGAGGCATTGTCAAGGAGCATGTGGGAGGGTGGCTTCTGTCTTGTGCGGAGAATAGTTGCTGTTAAAGGAACCAGGCCTGGTCATCCATCGTCCGTCAGCTGTTGGAGAAGCAGGTGCACGCAGAGCTGGAGGTCAGATACTGCTTAAGGTCTGATTTACCCCATATGATCACACACCTTGTCATTTTAACACTTCAGTTGAATGACATACACAGGGGAAGATTTACAGAATACTGGAGATTACTGGCACATTTGAACCACATCACGGTTACCTTACAGTATGGCAGAGTCGCACCTCTTTGCAGGTACTGTAGTACATTTTGGTGCCTAAGTGAATTAGTACAGTAATTCAGCAGTGCGCAGACAGTAAGGCATCTGTATTGAAGAATCTCAGTCTGTATTGGGGAGAGCAAAACTTGAAACACTAATGACTCCTTTGATCCAGTAGGTCTTCACTTTGATGCAACACAGTTTTGACCACCACTAGGTGGTTCTGACAGTTTTTCCCAGTGTAACAGAGAAGGGTCCTGATGCCATAGGGAAGATTAAGGGTTCACCTGGAGCGTCTCAGTTTAGCGTACATTCACTAATTATGCTCTACTTCTACAGTCCTGAAACTCCTCCAATACAGGGATGTAACGGGGGGGGGAACCCCACCTGGAATTGGTCTAGCGCATTTCAAAAGAAATGGAGCGCACACAAAGTTTGTCTTGACATGACTTCTTTGCATACCCAACCTCCCCCCCCCCCCCAAAATAAAAATCAGTCTCTGTATGACCTTGCTTCAACAAACTCCCCCTTCTCATAGGTTTACTCCTTTTTCAAGAGTCTGGTAACCCCTTCCATTTGGTCCCATCCCCCTATTAGAGAACATAATTGCCTCCCTACCGCTAAGTATAGCACCAAGTAAGGACTGTGGAATCTGCAGCAGCAGATCCTGGGGACAAATCTAGGTAACTACATCCACCTCTGGGCTTCAGGATGAGTCCTTATGGCATTCTGGAGCACTCCAGAGCCATCATCTCTGTGCAGGCTTGTTGATATACAAGCTGTTTATGTGAAAGAATAATATTGGCATGAATCCACAAGAAGTAGGGATTGTGTCAAACAGACTTGATGGACGTTTTCAACACAGTGACACGGTCAGTAGACTGGTTGCAGGCAGTCGATCTACTGCATTGGGATTTCGGTAAAACCTTGACCCTGCCGTATGGGGACTGGTAAAGAATGTGGATGACTGGGGTTATGAGAGAGACTCCCTAGCTGGGTTGGGAACTGGTTATAAGGAAGGCAACAGTCTGCAGTCCTTAAAGAGCTGCTCTCTGTTACAGTAAAAAACTTAAAATTACTAGACTTACACAATTATGTTTTAACTTTTTTGTTTTCTAATGTTGTTTTTTTTTTTTTGCTGTTACTTCACCCTGCTGTTGCCTTAGTAAGCATTGTAGATAATGCAGCAATTATTTCACTGAGTCTTTCAAAATGTATCTGGCTCTCCCCTGCTAACCACACAATTGCTATTTGTGACCTCAGTTGGCTGTCATGGAGAGCACTATGATGTCATAAACAGATACACTGTGAGGTTAACGAGAGAGGTAAATGTTTTCAACTTTTTTTTGTACAGACTTTTTAGATGAACTACCAAGATGTGCTGTAAATATCGGAAAGGAACATTGAAAATAATGTGTCGGCCCGGTGGCGCTGAGGGGTTGAGGTGCTGGATACCACAGCAGCGACCTGGGGTCAGGAGCAACCTCGGATACTGGAGGGTCGGCTGGGGGGAGGAGGAGTGTCCCAGGGACTGCTCTCCGGGGGAGGTGGGGCGGGACTACCGTGGGCAACGCGGTGGCTGGGAGTCGGTGCATGCTGTGGTTAGCTGTGGGGTTGGCATAGGCTGACATCAGATGTGCTGCATGGCAGCGTCCTTGGCATCACTGCACGCCCGTGTCGTGGGGGAAACAAGCACAGAAAACCTCCGCGGGCATAATGAAGGTGAATCTGGCGTCATGTCAGATGCACCTAAGTCAGCTCCCCTGGTGTCCGCTCCCTTGCCTTCCACGGCATGTTGGGTAAATACCCGCCATTATGTGGCTGGGAGGGGCTGGACATAAGGGTTGTAGAGCTCTGGCTGCAGCTGGGGTAGGGCTGAGGAGACAGCATGATGGGGGAGAGAACCAAAGGTACAACCCCCCCCCCAGCCGAAGAGAATAAACAAACAAAAAATGATAATGTATTCTTTAGTATATTGTAACAGCTGAGAGTTGCTCTTTAATGATGAGTTCTCAGATGTAAAGGATGGGACCAGTGAGGTGTCTCAGTTGTCAGTTTTAAGACCTCTTCCTTTTTTTTTTTTTTTTTTTTTTAAATTTATAGTTTATGCTCTCCAGATTATTGCTTTGCTCCCTGCTCGCCTCCGACACCAGAAAACACTCCATCACAGGGCCTCAGCCCCACGAGATTACCCCCTCATGATGGGGCCGTCCTGAGGGTCAGTGAGCACCAAAAGGTACCCTCATGGCGGCAATGCCCTGGGGCCAATGGCTGAGCCAAGAGGTCCTAAGGCACAGGAGTTTTTTCTGCAGGTGGGTTCCCCTGGAGGGGAGCGGCGTGCAGTGATGTTGCCCTGCATGCCCGTAGCTGAGACATCTGTGTCTGCCCACCCCTCCACCCTGACCATTGCATGTTCTCATGGAGCCTCCCCAGCTCACGCTAGGTGCTCAGGTGTACACCAAGCACTGCCTTCCCACCCCAAGAGGAGGAAAGCTGTCCCTGGGATGCTCATCTCCTCACCCCTTGCTGCCGTCCAGTGGCCCTGAGTTTGCTTCCAAACCTGGATCTCTGTTGCAAATGGTTGCACAACCGCTGCACCAGCGGGCCAGCCTATAAGATCCCTTCTTTATAATATGTGTATTAGTGATTTTGGGGTCTGGTTACATGGAAAAATTAAGTTGCTGATGATACAAAACTTTATTGGAAAGTGGACAAACTTTAAGAAGAAGAGTGTAGACACTTTCAAAGTGATTAAGCATATGGGAGTTAAAATTCATTACTAAAAATTACGAAGTCGTGCATGTTGGGTGTAGGAAATCTCAGATACAGAATAGCATACATGGCGTAAAAGTAGAACATGCAAAAGGAAAAAAGGGGCCTAGAGTAATAATTAGAAGTAGTCTTAAAATGTTCATCTAAATGTAGCAAGGCATATGGGAAAGCAAAAAGATTGCGAGGTTGTATCATTTAGGGCTTTACCAGTGGTTGTAGGGAAGTGATTCTGCCACTCTACGAGTCATTGGTTAGGCCGTATCTGGAATGCTGGATGCAGTTTTGGAGTCTACATTTGAAAAAGGATTGGAATAAATTGGAGACCGAACAGAAGGATGACAAAAATGATTCAAGGAGCTGGTATGTTGGCACTGCATAAGTGCTCTCACTTTTGACGTCAGCAGCTTGAGTTCGGGAACAAAGTCAAGTCACTGGGGTCCCATTGGCAGGAGGAGAATGGAGTGTCCAACGGGCTGCTGTCCTCCTTTGGTGTGGAGGCTTGCTAGCTCCACCATTTGACTGACACCTAGTGAAGGCTGGGTGCCACCACAGCTGGAGCAGTCACAGTGAGGGAGGGCTGAAATGCACCTGGCGCCGGCAGGATCCACGCGTGCGTAATTTTGTGCACTGGGCTGCACCTGAGAGGGAATGAAAACCAGGGTTTGGGGGGGGGGGGGATTGGCACTGGCCAGGCAGATGAAGCGCTGCATGCTCCCCCCTTCCACATGACCACTTTCTGGTTCCCTTTAGTAACTCCTGGGCTTCACTGCCACCATGGTTGGCTGAATTTGGGTGTATGTGGAACTCCTGAGGTGCTGATGGCAGACCCTGCTGGGTGAGGGGGGCAGTAGCATAAGGAAATACAGTAGTGACCTGTGGATGGCCTGTGGAGTCCAGAGACTTCAGGAAAGCAGGGGTCAAAACTAGCGCCGGCCCACTAGCCAAATACTGGTAGACTTTGTATTAGGCTAGTAAAATTGTCATTTAACTAGCCCTGTGGAAGCTTCGGTTGAGATGGTAGCTGGCACTACACCTCACACCTCGCTGGCGACTTGGGTTTGGGAATGGACTTGGCCACCGGGGGTCGGAAGGGGAGGGAAGGGATTGAACATCTGGAGGACTGCTCTCCCTTCCCACGCCTTGGCCTGTACCACAGCACAATTCTTTCACCATACTGCTGGGATGGGGCAGTTGGAAGGAGGCACCTTTAGCAGTGAGAAGGGAGGAAGAGGGGGTCCTCAGAAGGGGAGCCCCAAGGATGGAGGACAAATCCCCCCCCCCAGCTGAGGAGGAAGCAACTGTTAGTGGGGGACTCTGTCATTAGGGGGATAGACTTGGGAGTGGGGGGAGTAAGGAAGAAGGAGGTGAAGTGCCTCCCTGGTGCTTCTCCTTGAAAGGATGGAGAGCAGATCCAGAGTATTGCTAGGGTGGCAGGAAATGGGAGGAACCTAGATGTCATTGTCCACCCATGGACAGATGACCTGGCAAGGGATAGGGAGGGGTAGTGCAGGGTAATTTGAGGGAGCTAGGGATAGGCCAAAGCAGGTAGAATGCATGGTGGCACTTGCTTAGGTGTTTGTGTATGGCCAAGGAGAGGAAAGGGCACTCTGCAACATGACTTTTAGACATTTGATTGAATACATGGTGCATAGAGGAGGCTTCGGCTACATTGGGGACTGGGGAAACCCAAGCGGACCAAAGAAATGCGCTGCAGGAGACTGGTTGGTGCTGTAAATCACCACCAGAACTTGGCAAACACAACAAAGAAACTAAGCAAATGTTTAGTTTGTAAACCAGTGCAAAATGTTTTGGCATGCAAAGTACAGAGTACTCCTTGCACTCTTGGTGCATTGGTGTGCCCTACCATTTTTTTTTTTTTTTTTTTTACTCCCCTGCAGACATTTTTAAATCTTCTTTCTATTTTTGCCTTCTCTCAGCCACTGACCTGCCATATTCTCCAGCCGCCACTCACTTCCCCAGCAACCACAGGACACAGCCGCACAGGCTAGCTGGCATCTGCAGCTGTACCGGCGAAAGGAACCCCCTCCTCAGTCCCAGCCCTGGTTTCATGCCCATGAGCCCCACCGGGCTACAGAAGCCCGGCCATCGAGCTGCTGCGGGCAGTGCTCCCATTTCCACCGACTAGGTTCCCCAGGAGTGCAAACGTGCAGTGATGTTAAGCACTAACATGCTGACATCCAATGCACTCTTCCCTCCATTGCATCAACTCTGGCAGTGCCCCCAGGGGCTGCTGCAGAGCAGTGAAGTCCCACATCCCTCCCCAGGATAGGAGAGCAGTCCTCCGGATGCTGAATCCTACCCTCCCCTGCCGACCCCTGATAACCTGGGCTCGGGTCCAAACCCTGGTCATCAGCGTGCTGCGAAGTGTGGTGTCCAGCGCCTCAACTCTCAGTGCCACTGAGCCAGCGTCTCCCCCGCAGACTTGACAGGGGGTACATCCTTCAGCCATGATCCTCAGCTTGTCCACCCCATGGGGTTCCCCCATGGATTCCCCTCTGTGGCAGGGCCAGGGTGAGGGGTGCCAGTGTCCCCCTCCCAGTATGTCATATCTGGTGATTGGGGGGGGGGTGGACTCACTGGAGCGATCAGGCCATCACAGGTCCTGTCGAGCCCTGCCATTTTTCTCTGTTTTTTTGTCCACACCCACATCCATGCAATGGGCGGTCAGGTAGCATCTGCCTCCACATAGGCAGCCATTCACCCTGGATGTGGGCCAGCCCCTTTTGTGGCTGCATGCTTGCACCAACTCCAGCAACTGCTAAGTGTTGGCCGACACCCTGCAGCTCAAATCCCCTCCCTCCTTGAGGAAGGAGAGCAGTCCTTTGGGCGCTCTATCTTTCCTTCCACGGCCAGCCCCCGAGGAACCCTAGTCCATTCCTGAACTTGGGTCACCGGTGTGGTGCTAGGTAAGGTGTCCAGTGTCTCAACCCTCAGGGCCAGCTCCCTACCCCTTCTTAAGGGAGCCAACCTTGAGAAGGGGTTGGGCATACCCAGGTAATAGGAGCACTCTATACATTGCACGCCAATTTATTTTAGCATTGGCTTACAAACTAAAGGTTTCCACTGTTTCTTTGTTCTGTGTTCAAAGTATTGGGGACCATGGACCAGCCTGAGATGTGCCTCTATAAGGGAGATGGCCTGCATCCTTCTAGGATAGGGATCACATTGCTTAGTGGGAGGTTTAAATGCTACTTGGATGAGCATTGAAACTAGCCAAGGGGGTGAGGGGTGCTGTAATACCAAATGAGGCAAAGATTGCCTCCCCCCAAGATGATGAAGCAGAAAGGAGGGAGGGTCTAAGAGGAGGATGCTCCCCCAGGGTAGGGCGCAAGAAGGCGAGGATGGGGGCAAGGCAGAGAACTTGGGGGGGATTAATCAGATAGCAAGAAGAGAGAAGTAGAGGAAATTGAGAGGGTAAGAAGGAAAGAGGGGGGGTCAGGGGGTCTTTAGGAAACAGCACATGCAGGAGGGTGAGAGAAAGTGAGGCGGCGGGGGGGATTAAGGTATGGAGAGCCATGTACACCATTGCAAGGAGTCTGGCAAACAAAATTCCAGACCTATATGCCTTAATGGAGGAGGCTAGCCTGGATTTGGTTGCCATGACAGAGTCGTAGTGCACAGACAGCTGTGACTGGGCTATGGCCATTTTGGGCTACTCCCTGTTCAGGAGAGACGGGAAAGGGTGGAGAGGTTGTACTGTATGCAAGAGAGGCAATCTGCTATAGAAGTGTAGGGCCACTCAGAGGAAAGTGAAGGACTGGAGGTGCTGTGGGTCATCCTAGAGACCGGTGCTGGGGCCTCTATCTATGCGGGTGGGGGCAGAGGGGGCATACAAACCTCCAGCACAAGGAGAAGAGTTGGATAAGGCATTTCAGGAGAACATCATCAGGATGGCAGATAAGGGGGAGGTGCTGCTGGATGGTGAACCAGATGTGGATCAGTGTTTTCCAGCTGCAGCTTCAGCAATGAGCAGGGCCATCCTTGACTCCCTGAATGGGGCCTTTCTCAGGCAGCTAGTTGATGAACCCACTAGAAACGGGGCAGTGCCGGACCTGGCACTTACAAACGGGGACAACATTGCAGACATCACAGTGGGCAGTCCTCTAGGTACCAGTGATCACCATACAGTGTGGTTTAACCTTAAGATGGGAGCAGAGGCAAAACACACAAGGAAGGGGGTCCTGGACTTTAGGAGGTCAGATTTTAAGGAAATGGGAGACTGCCTCAGAAACTGCCTAATGAGGGAGCAATGCGGGATGGGCAGAGGAACAGTGTGGGGGGGGGGGGACAAGGGAGGGCATTAAGGCAACCAACCCTTTGTGTGAAGGAAGTGAATAAAAGAGCAAAAGGAAAGAGACTGTTATGGTACTGCCTTTTTTGCCTGCTGAATATGCTTTGTACAGCTATTTTGGAGAGTTCAGTAGTTATTCAGGTCGGTTGGGTCACGTGGTTTTCAAGTGTTGCCTAGCGAGGTCGCGGGTTTTGCACGGGGATGGGATTTGCAGGTGGGCCCCAATCTCTGTGTTGGCAATGGAAGCCCCCCCCCTCCCCGCAGTGTGGGACACTGGGGAGCCCAATCCCAATGTCCCCAAATACTTGATGATTTTTTTTTTTTTACTGTAAACAAAAAAAAAAAATCTCCGCTTGACGTCTTTTTTTTGTCTCTGAAAAAAAGAAAATGGTCCCTTGTCATCTTCGCTGTCTCCCTTCCCCATACCGACCTCCCACTGAGCACCCACCACCCCACACCCCTCCTTTCTCTATACTTGCCTCTAGAGGTTGTCCGCTGTCATCCTGTGTGGACCAAGGCACATCTGCACTCTTCAAAGCTGAACCACAAACTGAGGAATCAAGATATGTGGCGTATAATGTACTTCAATGGCGTTTTGAACTTCTGTTCATATCTTTGGCAGTTTTAGGTATTTTTTCACCAAATTTTCAACATGTGCTTTTTGGGACCCCACTTAATGAACACTATCATTGTCTTTTCGTTAATTGGGCCCATAAAGGGGATTTTGCGGTCGCTGTGCGAAATCGCCTTTCGGAACAGATTAACAGAGTGACAGTGCCAGTGTTCATGAGGTAACCAAAAAGCCCATATTGAAAATTTGGTGGAAAAATCAGAAAAATGGGCGAAAGCATGCGCATTCGCTGAAATTTTCTGCCCCCACGTAACTTTGATATTTTTTATATTTGGATTCCAAATTTACAGCATATTTTTTTACACCACCTCATGAACCGTACAGCTGTCATTTTTCACATCCTGCCTGTTATGTGTTTTTGCACCTGTGGCGTGGAATGATATTTTGGCACGGATTTGAAAGTCTTCACCTACGGGGCTTATAAGGTGGGGTCATAAGAAGACGACGTTCAAAATGTCACAGCTGTCATTTTTCAAATCTTGCCCAAAAAATGTTTTTGCACCTGTGGTTCTGAGTGGTGTTGCAGTTACGCAGAATTATGTTTTGGCGGGGATTTGAAAATTTTTTCTACCAGGTACATATGCTGGGGTAATAAGATGGCTATGTTGATAATTTGGTCATGCATCCAAGGAGGGATGGGTGCTCAGGTTCCAAAGGACCATGTGCTCCCACAGTAAAATAAGGAAAATCACGGAGCATGGGAGTGCAGGGGCCGAAGGGCTTTGTGCCCCCAGAGGCAAATAAGGATACAAGTAAACTGTCTGCCTGAAAAAATAAGGAAATTCATTACAAAAAACTTCATTAATGCATCACTTAGGGTCGTTAGTAAAGTGACAAAAGTAGGGGAATATGGCGTTAGGGTTTCAAACCCTCACCCTGCAGACACAGATGGGCATCGGTGGTGTTCTCCCCATACTCCTGTACTGTACCTATCTCAGCCTATTTACTTATGGAATGGGGTGTTAGGGGTGACGACCCCAAGGCACACCACGATGCCTGTCGGTGTCTGCAGGATGATGATATGGTTGGAAGCCCTAATGCCATGTTTCTCTACTTTTGTCGCTTTACTAACAACCCTAACTGATGCCTTAACAGAGTCCCCTCCTCCCTGGGTCCTCATCCTGTGTAAGGCCCGAGAGTATTGGGGCTGTCATATATGACTGTTCTAGTCCTTTTTCTTGATTTTTCTCCACTCTTCCCTTCCCCCCAGGGACACTGATGTGAGGTACCCAGCTTGTACACATAGTGGCGTGTCGGCACAGAGCCTGTCAGCATCCCCATACTTTGACGTGTCTGAACTCGCCATGCACAGGAGAGAGTGTGTGTGTGTGTGTGTGTGTGTGTGTGTGTGTGTGTGTGTGTGACATCACTGTTGCCACTGCGTGAACAACAGGGAAGATTCCCAATAGGCAGGATGAAATCTGACTACTGACAGGCCTTGGAGGAACATGCTGGCAGGATAAGTCCTGGAGATGTTGGGGTGACAGGGCTGGGGTGGTGCTCAGGGGAAAAGAGCACTAACTGCGTGGAAGAGCAAAAAAGGAGGAGACTGTTCTGGTTTACAAGGGAGGTGGCAGGGGCAGTCAGGGAAAGAAAAAGAGCATTTAAGGAATATAAGACGACACAAAGGGGGGGGGGACAGGGAGGCTTATAGAGAGAAAAGGAGGGCTAACGAGATACTGAAGAGAAAATAGCTAAGTGGGCCAAAAGGGGATAACATTGTTTTAGGTATGTGGGGAAAGAAGAAAGCAAGGCAGGGATAGTAAGGTTGCGGGGAGGAATACAACTGTAAGGGGACTTTAAGAAAGCAGAGGTGTTGAATAACCATTGCTGCGCCGGTCTTCATGGAGGAAGGGAGGGTAGGGGACCAGAGTTGGGGGGGGGAGGGCAGAGAGGAGAAAAAAGATGGATCCTAGTATGTTCAGCATGGACAGAGTAAGGGAGAAACTGGGCAGGTTAAGGTGGACAAGGCAATGGGGCCAGACAGCTTGCACCCAAGGGTACTCTGGGAACTAAGGAGCTGGCAGCCCCATTGACGAACCTGTTTAACTTGTTCATGGATACAGGGTGTGTGCTGGAGGACTGGAGGAGGGCGGATATGGTGCCACTGCACAAGGGGAGCAGTAAGGAGGTGGCGGAAAATTATCGCCCGGTTAGCCTCACCTTGGTGGTGGGCAAGGTGATGGAGGCATTAATAAAGGAAAGGGTGGTGGACTACCTGGAGGATCGTGAACTGCAAGACGAAAGGCAGCATGGATTCATGAATGGGAGGTCCTGCTAGATGAACCTGATAGAGTTCTCCAATTGGGTGATGCAGGTGGTTGACCGGGGGGGACGGTGGACATGGCCTATCTGGACTTCAGTAAGGCCTTCAACACTGTCCCTCACAGAAGGCTAGTAAATTAAGCTGGAAAGCTTAGGGGTGGGACAGAAAATAACTAGGTAGGTGGAAAACTAGTTAGCGGACAGAAGGTAGAGAGTGGTAGTAAGTGGGGTGCATTCCATTGTGAGGGGGTTAACGAGTGGGGTGCTCCAGGGGTCGGCAATGGGACCCCTTTTTAATATATACGTCAGTGATATAGCAGAAGGTCTGAAGGGAAGAGTGTGCCTATTCGCGGATGATATGAAAATCTGCAATAGGGTGGACACCTGGAGGAGGGGTAGAGGCCATGAAGCATGACTTGAGGACTCTGAAGGGGTGGTCGGAAACTTGGCAACTAAAATTCAGTGCCAAAAAGTGTGCTGTGATGCATCTGGGGTGCAAAAACCCGTGAACAGCTTACACTCTCTAGGAGGGGAGGAAATCAAAAAACAGAGTAGGAAAAGGATCTGGGGATTATAGTACCGGGCAACCTTAAGGTAGGTAGCCAGTGTAGCAATGCGGTGGGGAAGGCAAATGGAATGTTGGCATGCATTGGGAGGGGCATAACTAGTAGAAGGCGGGAAGTGCTGATGCCTCTTTAAAAGGCCATGGTGAGACCACACCTGGAGTACAGAGTCCAGTTCTGGAGAACACACCTATGCAAGGACATTGATGGGATGGAAAGGGTTCAGAGAAGAGTAACCAAGATGGTGCACGGTATGCAGAGGAAACCACACAAACGGAGGTGTAAGGGAATTGGAGCTGTATCCATTGGAGACTAGAAGGGTGAGGGGGGACATGATTGAAACTTTTTAAGTATGTGAAGGGGATCAGTAAGGTGAAGAAGGAGAGCCTGTTCAGAAGGAAGGAGGCGGGGGCTAAAATTAGAGGACATAGCCTGAGAATGGAAGGTAGAAGAGGCAATGTGAGGGGACGATTCTTCACGGAGAGAGTGGTGGAGGCCTGGAATAAACTACCAGAGGAGGTGGTGGAGGCCGAAATGGTGGAGGGATTTAAGAGGGCATGGGATGGACATATGGGATTGGGAAATGCGAGGGAGGGGAGGGTCCGTAAAAGTGGAGATGACTAGAGGAGGGTATAAAGGCAGACTCAATGGGCCGTTGCGGTCCTTTTCTGCTGTCAGATTTCTGTGATTCTGGATGGGGAGTTCTCCACTTATGCACATGTAACCCCCCTGCAAATGGGGGTTCCCAAAAGACTTCCAGGAGCTTGCTTGAATGCTCCAAGCCTGAATGGTGTTTGGCGTTTGGGCCATTTATCGGTGAGTGTTTTTAGAACCTCTGGTACTGTCTCTTTAAGAGCTGTCTGCTTGCAGACATAATTAGTTTGTATGGGGACTGTGTGTTTCTTTGATTGAGTACCACCAGCTGCTGCCAATTCACCCCATTTTTGCAGTCACTAGGAGTGCAAAGGGAACCTGTCTGAAAGATGTAACTGATTGCCAGAAATCATTTACAGTAATAATAAAATTACAGTTTGTCTAACCTGCTTTCTTTGCAGTCAGAACTGTCTGCCTAGTTCCCCATTCTGGTTTTGAACTGCTGAACTGGACCAATCAGTGTGGGGTAAACTAGCTCTAAAATGATGCCTTGGACGAATCAGAACTTGGGACTCATAATCTGAGCCAGCCACAAGAGGATTGTATGGGCAGTGACTCTGGGAGATGTAGTTTAGACTTGGTGCCTTTTGGACCAACAGCAGCAGTCTATTGTGAGTGACAGCCAATCCAGTCAAGAACTGGGAGGAACTCAAAGGAAGTGCCGGTTTTTGTCTGTTGGGAGTTTCAGTTTGAGATCTGAAAGTGAAGGGAAAGAAACCCTGTGCTCCTTCAGTGCACAGTTTCAGTCAAAAACGTGTGTAAGGCCCAGAGTTCCGGTCTGCAGCTTGTTAGGACTGAATCTGTCCTGTGAAAAGAATCAAAGGATCTCTGAAGAGTAGAAACCAGGCTCACCCTGTAGAAGACTGAAGAAATTGTTGAATTACACTCGGTCTGTCAGGAACTGAATCTGCTGTTGTTTCTCCTGGTTGTTGTGCAGTAATTGCGATTGGGATACAGATGCAGCCTGCCTGGTATAGTGCTTTCTTTTTTTTTACCATATAAATGTGTGAGGAGTCTCTTGGAGATCAAAAGTAGCCCTGCTGACATTGAAGGACCATATCTTCTTTGGAGGTCGTGAGTACTAATTCGGGTCGCTCCTGTTGAATTGCCACATTAAATCCAAATGGAATTACTGTACTGCTGACTGTTTAATTTTCCTTTCTCTGTGTGAAAGGGCCCTACCAATGCCACGGTTTGGACTAGCCACTGGGGCTTGGGTACCCAGGGACAGTAACTGATAGGGATAGGCCTGTGCACAGAGCCATAGGGTAGATTATTAGAGTGATAAGCTAATTAACCTGATTTCCCCTGTCCTTGTTATATCCCTTAAATAAATCAGAGCTGTTTGTTTCAACAAAGTTATACTGCCTGAGGTATTTGTCTATGTTAAAGTACTGTACTGTGATTGTTGCACTGTATCTTATTTTACAGGATGTCCCGTGCCTGAACCAGCCTTGGGGTAAGTGTATACTGTGAAGGTAATTCTGCTATATTGTGTGGGCCACTAGTGGGAAGAAAGGGGTTGCAGTGTCCCAGAGGCTGTGACCAAGTAAGTTTAACTATTGCAAACCCTGACCTCTGGGTGGAGGCACCCGCCATTGGATCCAGGCCCCTCAACCTGTTAGTGGCAAATCAGGCAGGGTAGTAGCCCTGGGATAGCGCCATCTAGGGGTTACATTTGGAGGCTCACCGCTGGGATTGTGTGTCCTCTAGTGGCCATATTTACAAACCACTGTTAAGGGAAAATAAATAAATAAATAAATAAATGGGTACCCGACAGAAGTGGCTGTGCACCGGCTGGTGGAGTGGTGTACTGGGAGGAGATCGACCCCAAATGCTATGCTTATCCTGGACATCCCCTGGGTATCAATCACGGACACTGTGCAGGAGTACTTTCCAAGGTGGAAGGTTTACAAAATCCTGTGGTGGTGGGTCGGCACGCTAATCTGCTCACCCACACTTTCCTGGCCCTAGTAGAGTTTAAGGATCCCATAGATAGCTCCAAAGTACCACAGACCATTACCCCAGAGGGATCCTCACTGCTTGGAGAGTGATAACTAAGGACAGTAAAGACCGGGGGAATGAGCCCCACCACTATCTGAAACTTTGAGGAGAAATTTGCTAAATGGTTGCTGGGAGAAGGGAAACTGTGGAGGACTTGAAGAAACTATTCTTGCCACCTGGGGTGTTCCTCCCCAACACCTCTCCTGCTCCAGTACCCGTAATGGTGGCTGAACCAATGCAGACTCCTATTTCTGCACCTGCCATTAGTCACGACTCTTACGAAGGTTGAGGATCTTCTCAGGCACCTCCCCACCCCAAGGGAGGATGACTGGGAGACCTGGATAGACTATGTTGCCCCAAGTGCTAGAATGGCAATGCTGGAAGCCGGGCGTAAAGAGGGTTAGTGAGAGCCTCCGAGGTCCTGCCCTGGCTACCATCCGTGCTAAACGGGCCAGTAACCCTGAAGCGACTGCACAAGCTATCTTGAGGCCTTGGAGAATGTGTATGGGAGCCCAGATTCTGATGAGGACCTATGGTGGAGAGTAAGAAATGCACAACAGTACCAAGGGGGTTGTTGTCTGTGTATGTCTCTCGGCTGGAAAATTGTTGCAAGAATGCCTCAGAAAGGGTAGTTTGCCAGCGATTGAACTGGACCGAACCAGACTGGACAGAATCCTTAAGTCTGCCCCTTCTCAGAACTGCTGTTGCTTCAGTTACGCCTGGCAAATCGACTGAATCCCCACCCTCCCATGATGAGTTAATGAGAGAAATTAGGAGTTGAGAAAAGGCGACCTCGGGAGGGACCTGCACCAATAGCTGTGGCTATGACCCGAGTGACTGAGGGTGGCCCATCAAGTGAAGTTCAGGGCAGAGGTTGGCAGTCAATGAGTGCTCTGATAAGGAAAAAGATATGCCACAATGGGGTGAACTGTTGAGAGAGATCCGGGAATTCAAAACAGTCCCTTTATGAAGGCCACGCCTGCAATGCAGACCCCGACCTATATCCGACTGCATCTGCTATGGGGTGGGATACCCACCCATGTATCTCCTACTGATAACAGCTCCGAACTCGATTCCTTGACCATGGAAGTGGAGAAACTGACGAGATGTCTCCAAATGCTTATCACGCCGCAGACAGAGATGGCACCAAGGTTTCCAGTTAGTAATACCCCCGCCCTGGCTCCCAGTGTGGCACCTCGGCCAGCTCAAACTCCAAAAAGTATGTTTTGCTATAATTGTGGGAAGATTGGGCACATGAAAAGGGAATGCCAATCCCCAAAAGACACTGACAAAGTTGCATATAGGCTACAAGGAGAGCTTCGGAGAACAAATCAGTGGTTAAGAGGTGCACTAAATGATCCCAGTGAGGGCACCAAAAATGCTAATTCACGTCCTTTTGTGGCAAGGTCAGTTGCCCAGGCCCCCACTACCGCCTCTCCAGACTGGTCCAGAATAGTGGGTCCCTCCATGGAGACCACTGTAAAGGTAAATGGAGTGTCTACAAGAGCTGTATTAGACAGTGGCTCCCAAGTGACAATTATGTTTCAAGATTGGTATCAGAAGCATTTGTCAGACGCACTCTACAACCATTAGAAGGACTGCATGTATGGGGTTAAGTGAGAAGGCCTACCCCTATTCTGGGTATATCCAATTTGGCTGTCTTTCCCCACCTCCGTGGCTGGAGTGGCCGAACAAGTAGAGACCCTAGCCTTAGTGTGTCCCCCCACTGGACTGTATGATGGTGTCCTTTGTTGATTGGAACAAATGCTCATATGTTCAGAAGGCTGGCACATTTGTGTTATGAAAACAGGGTCAAAGACTAGTAGAGCTTTAAGAGTTCCGCTTTAATTAAGAAGGCCTATGAGGCACAGAGAGATGCTGAAAATATAGAACCAGAGGAACCGGTTGGAATTGTATGGAAGAAGGATCCTGAGTCTCTGATCCTGGCACCAAATGCCCAGTGTACCTTACAGGAGAGGTCCGTATCAGAAAGGATGTTAAGAATAAAATATTAATGTTGGATGCACCAGGCGATGGAAAATTGCCAGAGGGACTGCTGGTCAAGCCTAGTATTTTGCCCGCTAGAGCCCATGCTTATGCCAGAAGGGTAATGGTCCAAGTTCATAATGTGTCTGAAAGAGACATTCGAGTAAATAGAGGTTGCATCCTGGCTAATGTGCATTGTGCAGACACTGCAGTGCTACCCAGCAGCAAGAGTTCAAGGAAGAATGACAGAGTAACGCCTGACTTGTTTGATTTCGCAACTCCCGCTGCCAGCTGAATGGAAAGTGAGGATCAGTGAGAAGCTTGCCCAGAGAGACCAGGTGTTTTCTTTAAAGGAATGGGCGTGGGATGCGTGCAAGGAGCTGAGCACAATATCCGGCTGCATGGCGAAAACCATTTCGTGAGAGGTCTCGACGCCTGGCACCTGCTGATATAGATGATGTGAGACGGCATCTGCAAGAGATGTTAGCGGCTGGTGTAATACAAGAATCCAGAAGCCCTTATGCTTCCCCATTGTGGTAGTGAGGAAAAAGAATGGGACAGTAAGGATGTGTGGATTATCGCACCTTAAACCGCGGACTATCCTGATCAGTACACAATGCCCGCATTCAGGATGCTTTGGACTGCCTAAGCAGGAGCAAGTGGTTCTCTGTGCTGGATCTCCGCAGTGGTACTACCAGATCCCGATGGCCCCAGAGGACCGTGAGAAGACAGCCTTTATCTGTCCGCAGCTTCTATGAATTCATGAGGATGCCTCAAGGGATTTCAGGTGCCCCAGCCACTTTTCAACGATTGATGGGCAGTGCAGTGGGGACATGAACTTACTAGAGTGCCTGGTATACCTAGATGATGTTATTGTGTTTGGCAGCTCACTGGAGGAACATGAGAGCAGATTATTTAAGGTATTGGATCGACTGGAGGACTTTGGCCTTAAACTGTCCATTGATAAGTGTCAATTCTTTCAAACATCAGTAAAGTATGTGGGACACATAGTATCCACCGAGGAATAGAGACCGACCCAAGTAAAGTTGAGGCCTTGACCACCTGGCCACAGCCCAAAAATCTAAAAAGAACTGCAAAGATTCCTGGGATTCTGTGGTTATTATCGGCGTTTCATCAAGGACTATTCAAGAGTGATCCGCCTTTACTTAACCTTACTCAAGGGTATCCCCAACCCACAAAAATACCAAAAGTCAGCGCCCCTCAAGACTGAAAGAGTGTATTTTCATCCAGTGAAGTATTTGGGCCCGCTGGACTCCTGATTAGTGAGACTGCTTTTCATGAGATCATATATCAACTTACCCATGCTCCAGTGCTGGCCTATGCCGATCCAAGAAAACCTTACGTCCTGCACACTGATGCTAGCTTGCAAGGGTTGGGGGCTGTGTTGTACCAAGAGCACGAGAATGGCCTGAGACCAGTGGCCTTTGCCAGTAGAAGCCTGACCCCATCCGAAAAGAACTATCCTGTACATAAGTTAGAGTTCCTAGCTTTGAAGTGGGCTATTGTTGACCAATTCCATGAGTACTTGTATGGGGCTAAAATACTAGTAAAACTGACAATAATCCTTTGACCTATGTGCAGACCTCAGCTAAGTTGGATGCCACTGGCCAGGTGGCTTTCTGCATTATCTACATATGACTATGCTCTCGAATACCGAGCAGGTCTGAACCACATAGATGCTGATGCTCTCCCGGAGGCCTGTTCCCCAGAATGATTGGGTCCGATTGGCAGAACCTGACATTCGGGCACTCTGCCGGAAGTTTGACAGGGAGGAACAATGTCCACGGACGCAGTGGACTGCATGGTGGATTGCTTGGGACCCTCTGAGAATTGCATACCTGCTGCTTATTGCCACTTTTCTGCAATAGACATTGGTGCACTGCCTCAGCTGGACAATGACAGTATTGTGGGCTCAATCCGCGATCCTATGATCAAATCAGCTTTAGAAGCCCTCTATGCAGGAAAAGATGTGTCCAAATTACGCCCACTGATTTGAGAACTGCACTGTTATACAAAGAAGGTCCTAAGTTGAAACTGATCAATAAACTGTTATATAGAGAAACAGTAGACAGAGGGACAAGTAGACAAACAACAACTGGTGCTGCCCACTGCCTTCGAGACTCAGTATTGAGGTCCTTGCACAACCACATGGGGCACCTTGGTATAGACAGAACACTTGACTTGGTGAGATCCAGATTCTATTGGCCTAAGATGGGGCTGATGTGGAGCAACACATACGAACTTGTAGTCGCTGCTTACAGAGGAAAGCTTTTCCAGAGGGCTGCCCCCTTGTTAACAATAACCACCAGTGCACCCATGGAGCTGGTCTGTATTGATTTTCTGAGTTTGGAGTCAGATCAAAGAAATATCAGTAATGTGCTGGTGGTCACTGACCATTTCACGAGATATGCCCAAGCTTCCCACCAAAGACCAGAAAGCATCCACTGTAGCCAAAGTACTCAGAGAAAACTTTTTTGTTCACTATGGGCTCCACAAAGAATCCATTCTGATCAAGGAGAGACTTTGAGAGTCGTCTGATCAAAGAGATGCTTTCTCTGTGGGGAGTGAGAAAGTCCAGAACCACTCTTACCACCCCAGGGGACCCACAGCCTGAGCGTTTCAACCGCACTTTGCTAGATATGCTAGGCACCCTGCACCCAAAGGACAAGCCTCGATGGAGCCAACAAATTAGCACCCTGGTACATGCTTATAACTGCACCAAAAGTGATGCCACTGGGTTCTCCCCCTACCGCCTGATGTTTGGAAGAGAAGCTCGACTACCGGTAGATGTGTGTTTTGGGGTCTCTCTGATGGGGTTCAAGCTGACAACTATTTACAGTATGTGCAAAAGTTAAAGGCCCAGCTAACTCATGCGTACCAACTGGCTCAAACCATGGCTGCCAAAAGAAATCTGGCCAACAAAGAAAGGTATGATAAAAGGTGAAAGCACAGGAACTCCAGGAGGGAGATCGGTATTGCTAAGAAATCTGGGACTGCATGGCAAACACAAGATTGCTGACAGATGGCACCATCTCCCTCACATTGTAGTGGGCAAACTAGATGATCTGCCAGTGTACAAAGTAAGGCCTGAGAACAATTCAAAAGATGTAAAAACAATGCATAGAAATCATTTACTACCCATTGGACAAATCCTGATTGAGTCTGAGCCCCAGAAGATGCCCCTCTGGACCAGTGACTAGAGCTGCTGCTAAGAAAAGACCAAGAAGTCTGCACCTACAGAAGCAGAGTTAAAGTGTTCCCCTGCACAAGTCCCAGTTGAGCATGACTGTCAGTCCATATCAGAAGAAAGTGAGAGTGACTTTGAATACTATCCTTCTTACGAACTGAGTCAATTGTTTGGGCAACCCCTAGTCAATACTGGAGACAAAGCTGGGCCTTCTGGACTGTCTATGCCCCCAGCTTCATCCCTGGAGCCAATGCTCCCAGAAAGTGAAGTGCAAAGCATCAGATCAGATGAAATGGAATCATTGTGCATGGTTGAACTGTTTGAGCTTTCAGGAGGAAAATGATAGATTGGGGCAGACTGGTGATACACCGAACAAGAAGAGTATTTTGAGTGCCCTGACAGTCCACTGCCAGTGTCTGAAAGCTCTCCATGCGAGCCAAATGTTGTGGACTCAGAAACTGTAACTCCTGGAGCTGAAAGTGCCCCAAGTTCTAGCCTCTCTACCCCCATGGAGACTCCCCTGACAAGTGAGAACAATGCTGAAAATGAGGCTCAGAGTGCAGAGACTGTAACAGCTCCCCCTAGAAAGACTGGTCGAGCTGTAAAGCCTGTGGTGCACCTCAGTTATGATTCCCTGGGCCGGCCAGTGGACCTGCCTCTCAATGTTGTCCATAAAGGAGTGTATGTGTCCCCGAGCTCATTGCCCAAACTGAGCGTTAGTGCTAACTCCAAGTTACTTGTGTTGCCCTCTAAGTATGGTGCCCTTGCCCCGTCCAGCCCCAAGGTAACTGATAGGGAAGGGTCCTCTCTTCAGGTTTCATGTACAAGAGGTAATAACTTGAGTTATGGTACAATGTGTGTGTTATACTGTGTAAAGAGGACGTACTGCAATGTTTCAGAAATGGTTCTTGGTAAAATGATGTATTGACTGATGATTACATGTGTGAGCCTAATGCAAATGTATATGGTTGCAGTTGAAACTTATGGGGGTACTTGCTTGACGCGGACGCCAAGCTTTTCCCAGGCCAGGAAGGGTGTAACCCCTGCAAATGGGGGTTCCCAAAAGACTTCCAGGAGCTTGCTTGAATGCTCCAAGCCTGAATGGTGTTTATGCTTTGGGGCCATTTATCGGTGAGTGTTTTTAGAACCTCTGGTACTGTCTCTTTAAAGCTGTCTGCTTGCAGACATAATTAGTTGTATGGGGACTGTGTGTTTCTTTGATTGAGTACCACTCAAGCTGCTGCCAATTCACCCCATTTTGCAGTCACTAGGAGTGCAAAGGAACCTGTCTGAAAGATGTAACTGATTGCCAGAAATCATTTACAGTAATAATAAAATTACAGTTTGTCTAACCTGCTTTCTTTGCAGTCAGAACTGTCTGCCTAGTTCCCCATTCTGGTTTTGAACTGCTGAACTGGACCAATCAGTGTGGGGTAAACTAGCTCTAAAATGATGCCTTGGACGAATCAGAACTTGGGACTCATAATCTGAGCCAGCCACAAGAGGATTGTATGGGCAGTGACTCTGGAGATGTAGTTTAGACTTGGTGCCTTTTGGACCAACAGCAGCAGTCTATTGTGGTGACAGCCAATCCAGTCAAGAACTGGGAGGAACTCAAAGGAAGTGCCCGGTTTTTGTCTGTTGGGAGTTTCAGTTTGAGATCTGAAAGTGAAGGGGAAAGAAACCCTGTGCTCCTTCAGTGCACAGTTTCAGTCAAAAAACGTGTGTAAGGCCCAGAGTTCCGGTCTGCAGCTTGTTAGGACTGAATCCGTCCTGTGAAAAGAATCAAAGGATCTCTGAAGAGTAGAAACCAGGCTCACCCTGTAGAAGACTGAAGAAATTGTTGAATTACACTCGGTCTGTCAGGAACTGAATCTGCTGTGTGTTCTCCTGGTTATTGTGCAGTAATTGCGATTGGGATACAGATGCAGCCTGCCTGGTATAGTGCTTTCTTTTTTTACCATATAAATGTGTGAGGAGTCTCTTGGAGATCAAAAGTAGCCCTGCTGACATTGAAGGACCATATCTTCTTTGGAGGTCGTGAGTACTAATTCGGGAATCGCTCCCTGTTGAATTGCCACATTAAATCCAAATGGAATTACTGTACTGCTGACTGTTTAATTTTCCTTTTCTCTGTGTGAAAGGGCCCCTACCAGCTACCACAGTTTGGACTAGCCACTAGGGCTTAGGTACCCAGAGGACAGTAACTGATAGGGATAGGCCTGTGCAAGCCATAAATGAGATTATTAGAGTGATAAGCTAATTAACCTGATTTCCCCTGTCCTTGTTATATCCCCTTAAATAAATCAGAGCTGTTTGTTTCAACAAAGTTATACTGCCTGAGGTATTTGTCTATGTTAAAGTACTGTACTGTGATTGTTGCACTGTATCTTATTTTACAGGATGTCCCGGTGCCTGAACCAGCCTTGGGGGTAAGTGTATACTGTGAAGGTAATTCTGCTATATTGTGTGGGCCACTAGTGGGAAGAAAGGGGGGTTGCAGTGTCCCAGAGGGCTGTGACCAAGTAAGTTTAACTATTGCAAACCCTGACCTCTGGGTGGAGGCACCCGCCATTGGATCCAGGCCCCTCAACCTGTTAGTGGCAAATCAGGCAGGGGTAGTAGCCCCTGGGATAGCGCCATCTAGGGGTTACACACAGATCCAACAACTATACCATCTAAGAATCGCTGATCATTATTTTTTTCAGATTCGGAATCATATACCAGAAGTGGGGCACTAGATGGGAAATGGAACAGGCCCACCCTCTGATCCAGTTATTACTAGAAACTAAAACCCTGCAAATGCCGGACCGTATTGTTTCCTCACTTTACAAGGCCCTTCAACCACAAGGGAAGAGATCATTGACAAAGCTTCAGAGGTCTTGGGAGGGAGATCTGGAAACAGAGATCCCTGAGGCTGCCTGGATCCAGATCTTCACCACACAACACAGCACAACCAGCTCATACATTTGGAGGGAGTATGGCTGGAACTGCACAGTGAAATTCTTTAGGACCCCTCAAATCACTGGGAAGTATAACTTAAGACGATCAGGATGCTGGCGGGGATGTGGGGACAGCTTAGCCACACATTCACATATTCTGGGGATGTCCAGTAATGCAGGAATTCTGGAATCGGGTGGAGAGGGCTATAAGTGAGCTCTTTCTAGAGATCCTATACTTGGCCCCGGTCTGGCCCTCCTCCATTGGTTTCCCTCAGAGATAAAAAAGTAAACATACAAGGAAGCTCCTGGCGATTTTGCTACTAACAGCTAGGAAGGCCATTTCCAAAAGATGGCTTCAACTTAATCCTCCGGGCAAAGGAGACTGGGAGGACCAGGTTCAGCAGATTTATGAGATGGAAAAGCTCACTGCATTGATTAACTTACAACAAGACAAGGCTAGGACCCTTTGGAGCATATGGGTAATGGGCCATAGACTGTACACTATACCTTGAGGTTCTGACGGCTTTGCATATGCTGGCTGTCCTGTTTTTGTTTTCAATACTTTTCTGCCCCAAATGGTTGTACAGTAGTAGATTATCTATTAAGATCAATCTCATGGAACTGATTGTATATGGAATTGATCCCTATGATTATATATGATGTATTTTATTTTTTCGGAACCATAGAGTCTGTGTACTATGTCTGATGTATGTTACCTGGACCTTTTTAATAAAGATGTTGTTGTTGTTGTTGGACAATTTCTGTGATTCTGAAAAAAAAAAAAAACAATTATATACCCCTGATTATCCATAGACCATAGGGGAATAGTTATTCCAGTTAAATTATCCACTCTTCCCCAGACAGTGCATCAGTTGGAATCTGTTTCTGGAGTGCACTTGTACTTTTTTTTTTCCTTTATTTTAAATCGAGGTACTTATGCTTTTGTTCACTGGCTGGTCTCTATCAAGTCCCCTGTCCTCCCAGCCCCGTCACCTGCCTTCGGTGGCGTAGGGCTTGTGGAGGACGGAACCTCATCCTTCTCAGTCGGGATTTCCGCTCAGGGATCTCAAGTTTTTTTTTTTTCCCACAGGACAGATGATCATGCAGTGATGCACTGAATGCATTTGTTTAGAAACACGTGTGTATCCGTGTCTAATGGTGGTCCTTCCTGAGTGGAAACTCCTCCTGTGCTGCAGCTGGTGGGTTTCTCAAAGATGTTGAGGAAGTCCCTAGTGGGGGTGGGGGAGGGTGAGTCTAGATGTTTGCCAGTGCTGACAGTTCAGCACCTGAAGATATAGGAGAGAATGCTGCCAGACAAGGTAGGAGATCCATCTCCAGCATGAATGAGGTGACTGAGGCAGCAGTTGGCGCCTCGGCAATGCCACAGCTGTACCGCTTTGTAGGAGTGATGGTCTGTGAAGGCACAGTGGCTAGCAGGGCTTTGGAGCTGACTTGGCTGTTTGTGGCTGCTAGCCATGTGATATCCATCTCTGGTTAGGACAGGGACGTATTGGCAGGTGCCTGCAGAGGCAGCCACTGAGCCCCGATTTCCTACCCGGGAGTTGCTATAGTGAAAACAGTTGAAATAATGGCTGCTCACTCACCAAATGATTCATACAATTTTTTTTCCCCTGGCCTAAATAAAGTAATGGCAGTATTTTACATAAACGAGTGAATACATCGGTTGTGTGTGCAGCGATTATTTCAATTGTCCTTTAGCTGCAGTTCGAAGGGCTTGCCACTCCTTTGTTCCCTGACAGGGAACCGGACTACCTGTGATCTTTTTGGCAATAAAGTGAAACCAGCAATATTGTGGCTAGTGCTTTCATGGTATCAAAGCCGGGCAGCACACTGGAAGAGTACTAAAGTGATGCACCGAATAGCACACAGTGCAAGACCCAGTTAGGACAGCAAGCGTTGGGAGATGAGCTAAATGCAGATTGGAAGAAAAAATTGGAGTAGAGACTATCACAGTGACTGATCAAATAGCTAAATTATGAGCAGGGAGAGTTGGGTTATAATACAAAGTACAGCTACAGCCATTCACAGAAAGTGGTACTCGCTGAGAGAAGACAAGAACGCAGTTTGAGGATGTGTTTTGATATCAGCTTGGTCAATATCAGCCTGGTAGCTGAGCCAGGAGACCACCTGGGACCATAGGAAGGGATTAATACTGCTATCTTTAAGACGGGTTGAAATATTGTTCGCTTTGAAAAAGGGGCTGGAATTCTGAAAGAGGAGTAATGGCCTGTAGAAACGTTCATTTTTATTTATTTCAGAAGGGTTGCCAGGAGAGACATACTGAGCTAGGAACAGCAAATTTCCAAATGCGTCCTGGGGTTGAGGAGTAGAGGAGAACCAACAATATAACGATGTGTAAAAGTACAGTAAATTAAAAAATGTGCCATGGCCACAAATCAAGATGCAGAGAAAAACAGTACAGTAAGATGCAGTTAAGAGTAGATACATTTGTAAATGCCCACAAACAATACTGTGAACTGGGGAGAAGCGGGGCAAGGGTGGTCGAGGGTGGAGGATTGTGTCGTGTCATGGAGTCAGCATCCGTTACAGGAGTGCGTTGTGAAATTGAGGTGGAACTTGAGAGAGAACAGGGAAGAGACAGAGTGGATGATCAGGCGAGGTAAAAACCAGAGTTTAGGAAAGCGATAGAAGGCAGCATGACCTGCTGGAGATTTGCTTGGAGGAAAGGAGATGGGACAAGAGTGACGTTAGTGGAGATCTACGGACCAACTCACTAGTTACAGTACTCTGGTTAGTTAGTATGACTGTGTAGGCTTTTTATTAATTTTCTCTTTTTTTTTTTTTTAGGTGGGGTGGCTTGGTTCCCCCCCCCCTTGTTAAATAGAAAAAACATGGGGTGGTGGGAAGCCCTGCCCAACCTCAAATAAATTGATTTAAAAGAAAAAAACTACACAATCATACCAACTAATTCTGAGTAGTGTAACTAGTGTATCATATCTCTGTGCTATACAGTGTTGCTCTAGTTTTACACTGGTTCATAACTAACATAAGTGGGTCCATAGATCTATACAAACACCATGAGAGTCCGTGTCGGGAAGTGAGTATGACGAGGTGGGGGAAGGGGCGGGTTGAGGGAAGGGGAGCAAGGTATGAGGGAAGGCAGCCAAGCCAGAATTTCTGGATCAAGGAAGCACAACGTAGTAGGTGAGGCACCTGGTATCGAGGTAAGTGCGTGAGAGGAAGGACTGCAGGGGAGCAGTTGTGGGTAAGAGGAGGGCAGTCCAGGGCAGAGTGGCAGAAAGAGTGAAGGAGGGGTCCAATCTGGCTAGGGTGGACTTGGGAGCAGCACTGTAAACTGTTTCCATAGTTGAAGATGGAGGATCATCTTTGATATGGTCTCTTGGTGTGCAGGAAGCGGGATACTTGCTTTATTCCTATAGAGCGCACCAAGTTTAGGGTGACGCTTCTGGCGGATGGCATCCACATGCTCTGAGAAGTCTAGTTGATGGTCCAGCCAGACCCCCGAGGTGCTTTAAAGAAGACATCCCAAGGCATACATTAGTTTTGGGAACTTGGTTAACAGTGATTGCTAATGAAACCCTTTTTAATTAGCACCCACCCATGTTTGAGATAAAATAAGCACGTAAGACAATGTTTTGTGCCATTTTTATGTTTGCTTGCACGCATGTGCAAGAAACCTAGTGCCATCCTCCGACTTTTTGTAGGTGTGGCACCCTGTATTCCAATTCAGTCGGTGTGTTTGCAGGCGTGGCCACAGTTCACCAATGAATGCTGCAGCTGTCTATGACAGCAGTTGAAAATGCAGTGCCGTACAGTTGAAAGAGAGAGCTCCGCTTCAGTGAGCAGCGATAAGATCGTGTGTGCTCATGCGCTCCCCCCCTCATGCACACACTGTATGGCCGACGGGGTGCCCAATCCCCCGTTGGCTCTGCTGCACTCCCCCTCACAGAGTTCCAGGTGCCATGCTGGGAGCCCACCCCAGCGTGGCAACAGTCCGTATGGCTGGGGGTGCCCAATCCCCCGTCGGCTCCACTGCGCCTCCCCCAAACAGCCTTCCAGCTGTCCTGCGTCGAATCTAAGGGGAAAAAATGTACAGAAAAACCTCCTGCTACTGTCCTGACCCCTCCCCCACCCACGCCATCCTCTACGCACCCTGCCTTCCTCACCCCAACCTCACCCCTTACTTACCTCTGGAGTCCGGCTGGATGATCTTCGGTGGACTGGGAACATGTCTGCACTCTTCAAAGCCGACCGTGAACTGAGAAAATGCCGGTAAGTTGTATAATGGAATAAATAGGGTTTTTTTCAACTTTGATGCATATCTCAGGCACTTTTGGGAATTTTTTCACCATATTTTCAACATGGAGTTTTTGGGACCCCACTTCATTAATTCTGTCACTGTCATTTTGTTAATCAGGCCCGAAAGGTGATTTTGCGGTCACTGTGCGGAACCACTTTTCAGGACCGAGTTATGAAATGACAGTGTCACAGTTCATGAGGTAGGCCCCCAAAAACCCTATGTTGAAAATTTGGTGAAAAAATTCCCCAAAATGACTGTTTTACGAGCATGCATTGCACTGTTCCTACGCACTCTCGTAAGTTCGCGAATTTTCAATATTTTCACTCCAGATTTTAACATTGCCATTTTACCACACCTCCTTATGAGCAGTACAGCTGTCATTAATTTGGTGAATAAAGTCCATAAAATGACTGTGTTACGAACGACCATTGCGCAGTTTCCACACACCCTTGTAAGTTCATGGATTTCTAATATTTTCAGTCCAGATTTTCACCGCTGCCATTTTTCCACACTTCCTTATGAACAGTACAGCTGTCATTTTTCACACCATGGCCGAAATGTGTTTTCGCACTTCCAGCGCAGAATTGCATGGTCGCTGTGGGAAATCACTGTTCGGGACAGATTAAGAAAATCACAGTGACACACTTCATGAGCGGAGGTTCCAAAATGCCTGTGTTGACACAATCTGCTGCAAAAAAAAATCCCCAAACTAATTGCATTACGGGTGTGCTGCTGGGCGATTTTCTCTATGCATGTGATCACCAGTTTTTTTATATTTTCACTGTAGATTTTCAACATTGCCATTTTTACACTTTCTCATGAACAGTACAGCTGTCATTTTTCACATCCTGTTCGAAATGTGTTTTTGCACCTGTGGTGCCAAATGGCGTAGTGGCTGTGCAAAATCAACTTTCGGCTAACGAACTGATATTGCCACTGTTCATAAGGTGGGGGGTCACAAAAAACCCATGTTGAAAATTTGGAGGGAAAATGTCAATGAACGCCTGAGGCGTTTGGGTTTCCGACCATAACGTCCCACACTGTAGAGATTCGACAGGCATCAGGGGTGTGACTTGGGATTCTCGCCTGTAATGCTCATACCATTCCACACCCTGCAACCAGTGAGAGGCATCGAGGTGTGCCTTGGACTCTTCGGCCCCAAAGTTCACCCCATTCGCCTATACAGCACCCATCTCACCGTATTTCCTAATGAAATAGGGTGAGCATAAGAGCCAAAGACCTCAAGGCACACCGTGACACTTGTCGGTGTCTGCAGGATAGGGTATGGTGAAATGGCGTGACCGTTATGCCTTACAACCCAAAGGCACACCCCAGTGCCTGTCAGTCTCTGAAGGGTGGTGGTGGGGTTGGCTTCAGTTCAATACTTCACTGCTATTCCTATTATGCAGCTCTCTAACTCCTACACTACCAATGCCAATGCCAGCAAGCAAACATTCAGCATTGACAAGTGCTTGTTGTGTGTATTGTGTCCAGACAGGTTTTTGTTCTCAAAAAGTATCAGTTTAAAAACTGAATATCTCACTAGTTGGAAAGGCAGATTCAGCGATGCACAGAGGGAGAAAAAGCGAACTTACTTCATTGAGTTCAGTTCAGCTTTCATTTTAAGGCACTAAACCTTACTCTGCTGGTCTGCGGGCTTGACATTTATTTCCAGCCTCCAAGGGGGCTGTTTCCCAGTTCAACCCAGCAAGCATCCCCATCTCTTCCTCAGGCAGGCAGTAGTTTTCTGGTGAACCTGACTACGACAGCTTCATCAAGCTAACCCCAGGGTGGCCTCTTCATCATCACTAATCTACTCTCTGGGCCCAATAACTCCGCTGAGACTTTTCATGGCTCCCTGAACCCAAGACCAACATGAAAAAAAACTTGTGTGTGGGCACATGTAACGTGACCATGGTAGTAAAAAACTTTACTCAGTCAACCACCAACCTGTGCAAACCAGCCCTTGCCTTACACAGTGGTTTGATGATAAACATGTCAAGAGTTTTCTTCGTAATGTCAGGCCCATGTTGTCCTGAGGGCAGGCTGTGGCAATGTGACGTGATTCTTTACTTCAGTCTTTGGTGGCTAGTGCTTGCAGACTGTTAGGCTGGTGCTGGTCCTCTGTGCTCTAAACTGTGCCCAAATCTTCCGTCGCTCTGATGGTCTGGGTAATGCTCAGGGAATGGTTGTCTTCACTTTAGGCTTGTCACACCTTGTGCTGGTCAAAAGCTTCCTCCTTCTCTAATCTCCTGCGCTTTGTCCTCATCTGATGCAACTGGCACTATGCAGACACTCAGACTGTCTGGGGGAGGGGCTGCCGAGAGTTATGAGAGAGAGAAAAAAAAACATGGCTTCTTGTGTAAAATCACTGCACCAGCTTAGAAAACTGATTAGCAAGTGCTATCAATGTGCCAGTTGATTCACAATTTGCATTTTTTGGGTCACAAATTGCAATGCGAACCCGCTTATATTATGCCTTACATTTTCAATCACAGCAGTATCAAGGGTAAGGGAGAAGGGCGAGTCTGGCAAGCCTCTGCTTGGTACCAAAGTTATGGAGACCATTTTCTTGGCATTGTGAGACAGCTGATATGCCAGAAACCATCGCTAGATTTTAGCAAAGTCTAGTTGATGCCAGCAGTGGGTTCAAGAGCAGAGGTGCCAGAAGCAAAGAGCACTGTGTCATCTGAATACATGTGGAAGGACCCAGAGGAACAAGCAGCGGGACAGTCATTAAGGAAGATGGAGAAGAGAATTGGGCCAATGACAGACCCGTGGGACACACCTGTACGGATGGGGAGTATAGGGAATAGGGTGTCTCCAATCTGGACTGGTATAGACCTGCCCTCAAAATCGGAGTGGTACCAACTGACTGAGGAGGTAGATTCTTGCTGCTCTGCGGTGTGGGGGGGGACCGTGCTAAAGGCTTTGGCTGAGTTGATTGAGATGGTGGAGGTGACCTGTCCTGGTTCATCCAAGATAGGATGGAGTCAGTGAGCCTGAGGAGGAGGTGGGTAGAACTTCCTGAAATCAGACTGGAGAGGAGTGAAGGAAGAGGAGGAATGAAGGAAGAGATTGATATGAGAGAAAAAGGTGCTCTTGTACTTTTTTAGCAAGGGTGGAGAGGAGAGAGAAAGGATAGTAGTTATCACGAGAGGAGGCATCGTCCTCTTTGGGGGAGTGACAGTTGCCTGTTTCCAAGCATCAGGGACTGTAGCTAAGGAGAAGGAGAGGTTGAGTAGGTAGGTAATGAGTAATGGTAATGGCAGGAGTAGAAAAGTGAAGCAGCTTGGAATCAAGACCGTCTAGATCTCACATATAGAGTCATACAATTTAAATAGTTGACGCACTTTATTTTCTTAATTTTCTATTTTTGGTCCTTGCACCAGTTGTCCCCTCAAGCCGTCACCACAGTGTCCTGACAACAGCGGCCTCACCTCTGTGGTCCTCAAAGGCACCTCCTCTGGTGGTGGGGTGTCCAAGGCAGGGCTTCCTCCACCCCTCTGCAGTACAGTATCTGGTCAGTAGGAGGGCTTGAGTATGCCGGGTTGTCATCCAGATAGCACTTTGGGGGGGGGGGTTATTTCTTCCTTTTATCCAGTCATCTGGGCGCATCATTGTTGGTAAAGGAAACATCCCCTATAGCCCCATCCTGTTCCCTGCAACTGCCTCCCGTAGCCTTCTTTAGGAACTTGCTCACTGCAGCATCTGATATGGTGTTTCCTCTCCCAGTGGAAGCAGTCTGCATGGCCCATTTTATTTATTTTGTTTGCTCCAGGCCCCAGACTTGCCATTTCTTCGGGCACACCATCTCACCTCTGCTGCCTTTCCTGCCGCAGTCACTGTCCCATGTAGACCACACCTGGGGGTCCAGTACAACCTACTGTAGGTCCTTCCCGGGGGCGAGGGAGGAGAATTCAGGGATACAGTGCCCCCGGGGCTGGTGCATTCATGGGAGACAAAGGAGGAAGTGTGCTTGGGGGACCAGCATGGTGGGAGGAGGAGCGGCTGTCATGGATGGGGCCATTTTCCATTTTTCAGGCGGGGGCTTGACGTGCCACACAACATCGAGGCTGGAGCTGATGTCCATCATGCTCCCTCCCACAGTGGAGCCTGACATATTGCTGTGCTCCCGGCCTCCACCAGGGGTCAGCAAACGCCGAGGCTCAATCCCCTTCCCTCCCTGGAGAAGGCGAGCAGTCGTGGGATGCTCAAGCCTTCTTCTCCAGCTAGCCCTCCGACACTTGGGTCCATTTCTGAACCCGGGTCATCTGTATCGCAAGCGGAAATCCAACTGCTGTGTCGTCTGGCCGGCGCATGGCCCATTTTGAGGTTATCACTTGCAGCGGCACCTCCCCTCCCCAGGCTGGATCCACTGTGCAGGGCAGCAATTTTCCTCCAGCTCAGGTGGAGACCTCTGGGACTGCTGTGAGTCTGGGTCACCCACTTGGAAGAACAACACACTTCCATTATGCTACTGGGTAGTCCAGTTACTGACATACTTAAACTGTGTGTTTTATTTTTCTTTCCCTGTAGTCTCTCTCGTTCTTTCTGTCTCTTAAGCTATACTTATATGGCAGCTAAGGCATTTATACTTAAAAGGCTTTCCTCTAGAAGTACTGTCAGACCTCCCATTACACATGCAATAATCGAGGTATTTTCATAGTTCTTTGGATGAGTTCACACAGCAATGAGAAACTCAGAAATTGTTTTCAAAATGACTTGCAAGTCATCCATAGTAATGGGGTTCAGTGTATATTTGTTCTGTTTCCTTTCTGTCAGTTCAGATCTTCCTGTGTACTGATTGTGCTTTCATCAAATCCTGCTGTGGAATTTTTAGGGCCTCGGTGCTCAGTAGTACTGGGAGGCAGTTTGGCATAATGGTCAGAGTGCAGAGCTGTAACACTGGAGGCTTGGGTTTGAATCCCACAGTGGCACGTGCCACCGTGTGAACCTGTGCTTAATTACTCTCAAGTCTCTGTGCTCTGTAAATCTGACTATGCACTGAAAACTGCAGCATATTCTCCCCTCCCTCTGCAGGACTGTACCTCCTGGAAGAGAGAAGAGTTAGAGGGGACATTATAAAACCTACAGCTACCTCAGGGGGTGAACAGGGTGCAGGAGGGGAGTCTTTTTCAAATGAAAAAGACCACCAGAACCAGAGGGCATGTGATGAAGCAGGGGGGGGTGGAGGGATGTGAGGAAGTACTACTTCACTGAAAGAGTGGTGTACACCTGGAACAGACTGCCAGTAGAAGTTGTGGGGGCAAAAACAGTAGGGGCATGTGTGGATTAGATATGGGGCAATATGAGTAAATGGGCATGGAGGAGGGAGGGTGACTGGAGACTAGTTAAGGTCTGCAGAGATGTGGTAGGCAGGATCATCTGGACAGATGGGGTGGGCCAAGGGATTCTTTTTTACCGGCAAATGCTGTGTTTTTAGGTAAAGCGCTTGGGATATAAGTTGTATGTAAGGTGCTGTAGACAACCAAAATGTCCTTCCTGTCTACCCCCAAGTCACTGGCAGGTTGTAGATTGAATGAACACAGCAAAGCGCACTTTGCAAGCTAGTGTTTAGTTTGGTTTGTTTCTGTGCCTGGAAGTTGTCGGATGGTATGGGCTGACCTCCCCTTCTAGATGGGAGAGAGTAAACAGTCTAAGAGGAGTATGTTCAAAGCAGCTCAGCTTTTACCTGTGAGAGTGTCTGGCAGGCAAGGGTATCTGCACATAATACTAATATATTTGTGGACTTTTATGTGAGAGTTGAGGGATTGTTCAATCTGAACATAAATTGCACTTAGTGACCCTTAGCTGCACAGGTTTTGTATGGCTTAGTATATCTATTCGTCCGGACATGCAGCTTTTATTACTTTGTGGTTGATATATATGTACTGTGTCTTTAAACATTTAAGTGCTTTTAGTGCAGTGCACCTTTGAGAAAGAATCATGTGGCTTGAAACATGGTGGGAGACCTGCACCAGTGGGGCCGTTTTTATCTTTGTATGGTAATACTTCAGGGGTTGAAATTGGCACCGGCCCACTAGTCAAATGTTGGCCGATTTTGTATCGGGCTAGTAAAATTTTCTATTTTTTTGATTTTTTAAAACTTTAATTGTATTGCTTTTTCAGCTTAAAAAAAAAAAAGTACAAGTTCTGTCAGACATCATAGTGTACAAAGGATCCATCCAATGAAAAGAGGTACAGCCTAAACAATATGGTGTATGAAGGTGGGGGTAATTATAAACGGTCAATCTGCTTATAATAAAAAGCAGAAGAGAACACCTCAGTAGCTACACCCTGCAAGATTTGGTGGGCAATAACAAAATAATGATGTCCCAAACATGGTTAAGCCTCAACACCTACGCTGATATGCCCCCCCAAACAATAATAATAGATCCCAAACATATTTAATACTTCCCTCTTCTCCCCTGAGAACAATCACTTTATTTGCTCAGTGTTACGAAAATATAACGAATCCCATAAATTTTAAACAATTTAAATCTATTCATGTAGTGAAGCATGTCTCTAACCAGTAACCAATATAATATTTGCAGCGGATGGGCAAACTCGCAGAACGCCATGTGTCTCGAACAGACCCCAAAGACAAACCACCATTTTAAATGGTAAACAATGGAGCCGCAAGGCAAAGAGCCCACCTACACTCGTTACTCACCACATTAAGTATGCTATAATATCACAGGCAAAGTAACGCATTCATTTATCTAACATGGAACGTTTTAATTATGCTGGTAGAGTCGGTCCCCAAGGCAAAACAGAGCTTTGGAGACTAGGCCGTCCAAATACAGTGTTGAGCATGGCACCAGTTACCACATGGACCACTGTGCGAAGAAAGTCAAACGTCCTCCGAGTTGGAATCCGCATGGTCTTCTGTGGCACTGTGGGCTGCTGCAAATTCAGTTTCAGTAAGGGGCACTCATGTCCCAGCCTCGGCAAGGTTGGTAAATTGAACAGCATAGCCACCGTAAAAGATTCTAAGTCTGGCTGGCATAAGTATGGAGTGAACCACCCATAGACTCCACAACTTTGCTTAAATTCTGTCAGATTTCTATCAGTGGGCTCTAGTGGCATGTAAGTCCAGGAACAGATGTAGCATCTTCCCTTCACAGTTTAAAGAATCAGAGTTTCTAGCTGTGTTTAATAAAGTGTCCTGTATCATAACTCCATTAGTAACAAGAAGCACAGTCTGGGGGAAATATTTCTGGGCCTTCACCATGCCTGGGGCAGTCTGATAAGCCCTGATAAAATGTTCTGCATAATTCTGCTCTAAGCGGAGAGCTCCAAGAAATTGTGAAAGATCGGGGCCCTCTTTCCCCTCCGATAATCTGACAACACGAACGCTGGAGGCTCATTGTGCATTTTCTAGCACTTTCAGACAGTATCTTAACTGTGTATTCTCTTGTAGCAATTTTGCTGAGGTGGCAAGGACTTTTGTCGCTTGTATTCTGCTGCAGCTGCTGATTTTGTGGCCACTTCAATTTTAATGTCCTATTCTCCCATCGTTTTGACCTTGCTGTCGATTTACTTACATGGACAGCTGTAGTGATCTCCAAGGCGGCTGTATATTGGATGCTGCCATTGGGGATGTTGCGGCCTGCAGTGTCGTTAGTGGCTGCGGTTTAGAGCCTTCCGAGGTTCCCTTCTGCTGTCCACCCATGCTATAAAAAATTATATCTACTGATGCAGCTCAATGAGAGCAGACTGAATCAAATAAATAAAACAAACAAACAATTAACAGGAGTTGGCAAGTTTATTTTAAAAGCAAAAACTGCTCCCTGAGCTCAGAGCCGAGGAAAGCATGTATATTCAGCAGGCGTGCTCAACAGCACCCCCAGTAAGATTTTCTTTAACTAGTTCTGCAGGGTTGTGTTAGAGAAGGTAACATTTCAATAACTACACCAGCCACAAACAGTGGAAAAGTTTGTGGGGCTAATGGATTTTCCCAGTCACTAGCCCTGCTGGCTTGTGGCTGCAAACCTTAATTTTGATCCCCGTTACTTATCTACAATAGCAACAGCAACTTGAAGTTTACAAGTGTCTGTCTTTTGGATGGTGAGTGCCTGATTTATTTTATGTGAAGTCTGAGAGAAGTCTTAGGACACACCCCTTCCAAGACTCCCTCAGCCTTTTTTTTTTTGTTTTTTTTTTAAATCCTGTTCTAGCTGGTAGACAGCGATACACGGAGAGTTAAGGATCCCCTCGTATGCAAATCTAAAATCAAGTATCCCACGGTAATCCTTAACGGCATCGTCATTTTGGCCACGCCCCCGTTCAATACGGACACTCCCTGCAGTTTTTGCTACGCCCCTTTTCACTTTAGCCATACACTAGTTTATGGTGTAAACATAAAATGCATACTTTTCCGGCAGCACACTGTTAGACATGTAGAAGCCCAGCCACACTTAAAAAAAAAAAAAAAAAAAAAAAAACATTTATTGCACTGTATATAGTATAGTGTACACATAATTCATAACTAGTATTTCATGTAACGGAATTGCACAAAGTCCCACAAGAAAAGCATTCATTGTACAGTCCTCGAATAACATGATATTCATCACGATTCCACTGCACGGTCCTAATAGCCTCAAAGTTCTGAGTTAAGCGGGTGCCAAGATGTAGAGTGTATCTTAATAGCAAAAACTTCTAAATCGTTGACTTTTCTTTCTTCTGTGGGGGCCCCCCCACACCCCCGGCTTCTCGATGGTTATTTAAAAAACGGTTGTGTGCATAGTAACCTGGCCACTAGATGCTATTAACACCTACTGCATGTGTTTCATTTTATTTTTTGTATTGTGGCTGTAAGACTGTTTGTACTTGTACACCTTATCATGCTATCTCGCTTCCACACCCCCACCCCTGCTCTATTTCAGTATTCAGGCTATATTTCTGTTGTGGCTAAATCTAAGCCTAGTTGTACTTGTAATTGGGGCTCGCTCCCACCCCCACCCCATTTCAGTATTTAGGTTATATTTCTGTCGAGACTAGTTGTACTTGTACAAATATTCATCTCCAAAATCTGCAACTTCTATTTTTGCAGACCGGACTTTTTTTCTAACAATGGTGACATCACGGCAGTAGGCGGTGCAACATGTTAGCGAGGAGAGGCCACTGCCGTATTTATGCCTAAGCGCAGGAGGGGTCCTTAACTGTCCGGTATCTCCGTAGACAGCTCCCTGCTTTGCAGGGATGCTTTTCTTCTCAGCAAAGAAGACACGATCACTGGAGACTGGTGTGGTCCCGGGGCACTAGAGCAGGGCAGAGGTTGTCCCACTTCACAAAAATGGTAGCAGGGAAGAGGTGGGCAATTATAGACCTGGTATCGGTGTGGCTAAGTTAATGGAAAAGCTACCAAAAGAAAGGACTGTGGAGTATCTCCAATCCAACAGATTACAGGATTCAAGGCAGCATGGGTTCATGAGGGGAAGTCCTTCCAAACAAATCTGATAGATTTTTTTTGACTTATTGTTGCACCAGAGGAGCCGTATCACTGGAGGAACTGAATCTGGGGGCCGCATCATTGGGGGAGAAGCAGGGGCAATTGCTGGCTGCATCGGCGGTGTGGAAAGAGCACCGGAGACCGTGTTGGCAGCGGGAGGCAGAGGAGCAGTGGTGGGGAGGAGAGCGCACTGGCAGCTGTATCGGCGGTGGAAGGAGACGCCACCTACCGGAGAGATCTGCTGGCTGCATCATCAACAGGAAAGAGCACCAGGGCAATCTTTTCCTGGTGGCTGCAATGGCAGCGCGTCAGGGCTGGAGTGAAGAGGGGCTGCTGGGAGGAAATGGCTTGGCAAGGACAGAAGCCCAATCAGAGGGCAGGGCACCTGATTTGAACTCACGGCTGGACTATAAAGGGGGAAAGCCCAGCCACCTTCACCCGTAATGTTGCACTGGAGAAGCTGTAATTGTTTTCCTCCCCTGCCCCCACCCCGACCTTGACCTCGCTTAAATAGTTGGAGGAGGAGGAGTCTGGACAGGAGTGGGTTGGACTAGTAGCCTGTTACCTTGGTCCTTGGAGAAATTCAGTTTCTGGGCTGACACCTTGCATGCTATGTGGGGGATTAAGTATATTCACTGGGAATCCTGAAAATTGTATAGTCACTTGTGGCTCTGATCACTGGGGGTTCCAGTGGGATTGTTTTTGCATTACATGGGGGGTCTTTTTGTCCTAGAAGCCTACTAAGATGATAGGGAAGGGATCACACGTGACTAGAGCAGGCATCTTTGGGAGGGTGGTTGGGTGCACAGGGTGTGGAGTGGCCATGGTACTTGACTGGGGTTGCTCAGTGTGCTGCCAGCTGGCACAGCTTAGGGTGGAGGGGATTAGAAGGCAGCTGGTGAATTTGGGGGGGAGACATGGGGGATTGAGAAGTAAGGGGCAGATTGCCTACATAGATGCACTAGGTGCTGAAGCCTCCGCATAGGGAGAGGAGTGAAGGAGAGTACTGGGCGGGGGGTACTGACACACGGGACCCTGGTAGAGGGGGCTGAAAGGTGAAAACTTCCAAAGAAGCAGGCAGGCGACTAGGGTTGTCCAGAGGGAACAGAGACTGGGGGCACGCTGGGGTGTGTACTGGGGTCTGGTCTTGGGTCTACAACTGTTTTGACCTTTACAGCTGGTAGTAGGGGAGGGAAGTGTTGGGGAGGATGAAGCTGGTACAGATGGGGTGGGGGAAGGGAGAAGGGGGCAAGAGGCAGGGACTGGAAATCGGGAGGAGGGGTGGGCATGCTGGGCGAGAAAGGGGAGTTGGGGGACTCCAGCAAGGCAGAGGAAATGGAGGTGGGGGGCAGGGCATTGAGGAGGATTGGGTGAACAAGGAGGTGGCTGCAGAAATGGGGGGGCTGAGGGCACGGGGGCATGTGGCAGGTGGTAGGGAGGATGCTGAACGAGGACGGGCCGAAGGAGTAACAACCAAGCTAGGCCAACAGATAGGGCGATGGCTCAGTCAGGGGCGGGGACAGGGTGGATAGTGATACAAAAAAGGATACTCGGGTGGGGGGGATGCCTAGGACCGGAGTAGAGGGGGTGGCCGGAGACAATAGGGAGAGGGCTACATCTGACACCCAAATTGTGGGAGGTGCGAGGAGCTGGCTGGGGGGAGAGGCTGGGAGAAAGAGCGAGGATGGGCATGAAAGGAGGGGAAACCTGTGGGGTGAGCATGAGGTATATTCACTGGCAACGGAATGTGGGGGTCCCCAGACATACTGGTGCAACTGGGTACAAATGGCATAAATGGAAATAGTGAATTAGAGATACAGGCACGGTTTTGGGAGCTAGCCAGGGTTTGCCATTCCATAGGATGCTTGATCTCCTTCTCGGAAATCTTGCCGGTGCCGAGGGCTACTGGGGAGAGCAAGCAGAAAATAAGGGTGGTTAATCAGTGGCTCAGGGAGTGGAATGAGGTTAAGGGGTATGGTCTTGTGGGGGACTGGGGGGGCAACCTGGGAGGATAAAGGGCTGTACGCTAGGGACAGGGTCCACCTCAATTTGGAGGAGGAAATACTAAAGCTGAAACTAGCTGGGTTCATCAGTGAAAGGTGGAGCTTTAAACTTAGGGAAGGATCAAGAAGGGCTATGGTGCAGGGCAATGATAAAAGAGGGATTTCTGTCCCACCCCTAAGGGACTGGAGGATGAAATAGGCCAACAGGTAGGTGCGGGGAGCATGTGTCAAATGGGAGCACAAGGGGGATATGGAGGAGATGAAAGGGGTGGAGGGTGGTCCTGATAAATGACAGGAGCTTAGGAAATAAGATGCCTGAGCTCCAGGCGATGCTGGTTGAGGGGCAGTGGATGTGGTAGCTGTCACTGAGACCTGGGCCACCCAAGGTCATGAATGGGACCTAAACATGGAGGCCTACACTATGTTCAGGAAGGATGGGGGGGGGGAGGGTGGATAGCACTAATAGTCAAAAATTGCATTGGTATAGGAGGGGTGGAGGAGGCAGAGGGGAGTGTGGAGGTGCTTTGGGTCACCCTGATAATGCAGGGGGGTAAGAGAATAAAAATAGGGGTGGTATGCAGACCCCCCCCTGCGCTGGCGGAGGCTATGGAAGAGAGTTTGGTGGCTAATGTTGCGGGTCACTGTAGATTGGGCAAGGGAAGGGTAGTGGTGATGGAGGACCTAAACATGCCAGGAACAGATTGGGGGACTATGATGTCCCCAGTGGCCAAGGACCAGAGGTTGCTGGGTGTCTTCCAGGACACGTTCCTGACCTAGCAGGTGAAGCAGACTAGGGAGGCCAGGACACTAGATGTAGTTCTGGCAGACGGTGACCATATTAGGGGCCTGGAGGTGAGGGACCCGTTGGTGGGGAGTGACCATGCTACAGTCTGTTTTCTCCTGATCATGGGGTGGGGAAGCTGCTAGGGCCCCTCCTGTTTAACGTCTATGTCTCTGACATAAGGAAGGGTATCAGGAGTGAAATGAGTCTCTTTGTGGATAACTTGAAGCTGGGAGCGGTGGTGGACGGGGAGGAAGGGTGAGAGTGGCCCTGCAGGAGGACCTGGAGGCTCTGGAAAGGTGGTCGAGAAAGTGGAAACTGAAGTTCAATGCAGGGTTCTGCACCTAGGGGCCAGAAATCTGGACCAAGGGTATACCCTGGGGGGAGACCCACTACAAGTCTCGAAGGACGAAAGGGACCTGGGGGTGGTGGTAGATGTCCGAATGAATAACTCTGAGACTTGTAGGAGGGCAGCGGCAAAAGCCAATAGGATGCTGGGATGCATTGCTAGGAGGATAACCTCCAGAAGGAGGAAAGTGATCCTCCCTCTGTATAACTGCTTAGTTAGGCCGCACCTTGAGTACTGTGTGCGGTTTTGGAGACCGCACTTAAAAGGGGACATGGCACTCCTGGGGAGGGTACAAAGGAGGGCAACCAAAATTATCTGGGGCTGGGGGGGGAAGGACCTAGGGGGAGAGGCTCGAGGAGCTCAACATGTACACGATGGAGGAGAGGAGGGACGGAGGGACATGATAGAGGTCTTCAAGTACATAAAGGGAATAAATAAGGGAGGCTTGGTCGGGGTGCTCCAAAGGAAGGGGGCAACTAGAGGACATGGGTGCAAGCTAGAAGGGGGGAGACAGGAGGAGGTGTTACTTCACTGAGAGGGTGGTGGAACCATTGAATGCACTGCCCAAAGGACTGGTGGAGGCAGAGACTGTGGCAAGGTTTAAGAGTGGCTGGGACAGGTATAGGGGGAGGGTGAAGCTGACAAATTCCAATACAAGGGGAACATCTTGGGCTGGGGACAGAGAAACCCAAGGGGGTGGGGAGGGACAGCAAAGTTGGTGCCTAGTATGGGGGCTGGCTGTTGAACAGACATGAAGACCATTAGGCCTCCTGTGCTGGCATTTTAGTATGTTAGTGACCAAGGAGTTGGATCCGGGAGGAGTGGGGGACGTGACCTACCAGGATTGCAGCAAGGCTTTTGGCACCGTTACACATGGGAGGCTTTTAAGCAAGTTGGGGAACTTGGGGTTGGGAAATAAGGTGGTAACCTGGCTAAGAAACTGGTTAGCGGATGGGAGACAGAGGGTAGTGGTAAGTGGAGTTTGCTTCGAGGAAGAGAGGGTGACCAGCAGGGTTCCTCAGGGATCAGTGCTGGGACCAGTCCTCTTCAGTTCCTATATAGACGACATAGTGAAGGAAGTGGAAGGAAAGGTCTGCCTCTTTGCGGATGACACCAAGATCTGCAACAGAGTTGACATGCCGGGGGGGTGGAAAGCATGGATAGGGATCTGGAAAAACTGGAAGAGTGGTCAAGGGTATGGCAGTTGGGTTTTAATGCATAAAAGTACAAAATAATGCATTTGGGCCATAGAAACCCAGTAGCAGAGTACAAAATGGAAATGAGTGGAGTGATACTGACAAAGACCAAGCAGGAAAGAGACCTAGGGGTAGTCGTATCAGATGACTTAATGGTGACAAGGCAATCAAAAGGGCTAGTGGGATAGGGAGGGGTATTGCCAGCAGGAAGAGGGAGGTGGTGGTGCCGCTATATAGATCACTGGTGAGACCTCACATTGAGTAGCTATATAGATCACTGGTGAGACCTCACATTGAGTAATGTGTTCAGTTCTGGAGACCACATATTAGAAAGGACATAGGACAGAGTGGAGGTGGTCCAGAGGATGGCTACCAAAATGGTGCAGGGTCTACATCAAAAGCCCTGTGAGGAGAGGCTTAAGGAGCTAAATATGTACACCTGCAGGAGAGGAGTAAGATGGGAGAGGGATATGATAGAAACCTTCAAATATCTCATGGGGGTAAATAAGGTACAGGAGGAGGTATGTTTCAGAGAAAAAGGTGCTCTAAAACAAGGGGCATGCTATGAAGCTGGAGGTGGGTAAATTCAGGAGGCATGTGAGGAAGTACTTCACAGAAAGGGTGGTGGATGCCTGGAACAGCCTTCCAGTGGAGGTAATGTGGACAAAAACAGTGATGGGGTTCAAAAATGCCTGGGACAGGCACAGAGGAATCAGAGGTAAGGAAGGGAGGGGAACAGATGGAGCCATAGATCAAGTTGGGTCTGCAGATGAAGTTAATTAAAATGGGCAGACTGGGTGGGCACAGCAGCCTTTATCTGCCATCCTATTCCATGTTTCTGTGTTATGAATTTTTCTGCAATTTCTGAAACATATCTAATTCTAATGCTGCTCTGAGACTGCACCTACAACAGCACAGAAGACTTCTTCGGCCTTACTCTGTTTTGCAGGGGCTTAATCTGTAGGTGGGGAACCCTGGACTTCAGTGCCTTGTTAGGGTTGCTATAGCCCACACTCTCCTTACAGTGCTTGAAGAACTGATTGTTAGCCACTCCACCAAAGACATGGTGGGATCTGTCTCTTTTTTTTGGGGCAAAGGGAATGTTTTTGTGTATCTGTTTGAGTGCCATCAGGTCCAGGCGCTGTCAAAGGGTTCCTGCACCATCATCCGCCAGTGCTACGGGTGCCATCTTGGGAGGGAAAAGCTGCCCATTTCCAGGTGGTGGCCAGCTTGATCCAGGGCGTGAATGTGCAGTAAAGTGCAGTGGCCATCTTGGTACAGTCTGCGCATGCGCATTGGAGTACAGTGGTCATTTTGTAAAGCTTTTTAGTGTGAAAATTGCGGCTACTGGTAAAGGCATATAATTCATGATTACTGGCCAAAATACCTTTATTATTCCATTAATGAGCTAGTGGAACCAAAGCAGGCAGGCAGGAAAATAATACAAATTTTAATAAGTAGTCAATTTCAACTTACTATTTCTGAAGTATTTTTTTTTCTTTTGGTTCTTAGTTTTCTGTGTGATAATATTGTGCTGTATGTGGAACAGCTCTCAGTCTGGCAGCTGACATATCTGTCTTTAACCCCAACTACATCATCAGCATTGTGATTTCACTGATGGTGACATCACACATGACTAACCTGGCAGCCACTGAGTGACCGTTCCTAAGTAGCAGTCATGTCACAGTCGGTGAGCTCACAATGCTGATGATGTAGTGGGGGAAAATGGAGGAAGATATGTCAGTTGCCAGGCAGAGTGCTGTCTCACACATCACACCTCCTAACATCGGGGGTAAACAATCTTCTAATTAACCAAAGGGGAAAAGAAAAAGTACCGCGGGTATAAAAGGTAATGGTTGACTGCTTTTAAAACCCAGTATTAGTTTTAGGCAGTACACTAGCTCTTTTAAATCATTTGTTTTAATAAACACAAGCCTTCCCCACAATTTCACAACCTATCATGACATCCTCAATTGCTGTGTAGAAAAAAGCAAAATATAAGGCCCCCAAGTGTAAAGAAAGTGCCAGAAAAGACATCAGTCCACTCTGGCAAGCTCATGTTGTTGTTTTTTTTTCGTTTGTTTGTTTTTTGCCCCAGCCCTCCTGGCCAGCCACTCTTTTGGACTGCTAAGTGTCACCACCCTCAGTCTCTCTCTCCTCCCCGCCGTTGCCATCTCGCTGCTTCCATCTGTGCCGAAGCCTGGTTGACCCGATGTATCCCTTCGGGGGGGCCTCCCATCCTGTAGCTCCACCAGGAGAGGAGACTGACCCAGCAGTACTTCCTATCTATACCGGGCTCGGTGGGGGAGCAATGTGGACACTTCCAGGCTTTGTGGTGTGCGGAGGACCAGCAGCCATCATCCAGCTGGCCAGGCGGCTCATTTTCTACATTGTTTGCCCTCCCAACTTCCACCCACAGTGCAGCCGCATGCCTGCAGCTTCCATGGCAGGATGCACCCACGCTGCAATGTGCATCGCCCCATCAGGCCACCAGGAGTTGGTCAAAAGTGGAGCGGTCTCGCTCATTTCCGCCCCTCCCCCCACACACCCCGGGAGGAGAGCATCCATTTGGACGCTCTGAGCCCTCCCTGCCAGCCTCCACTCCTGTCGCCCTGGGCTCAGGCATGAACCCAGGTCACCAGCGGGCAAGTTCTTATTGTCTGACCTGTGCCCAGGTTTCTTTCTCCATCACAGAGTGCATCAACCACTCCTATGAATGCATAGTTGCACCCTCGCTGCAGGCAGGCAGGAGACCGGTCCAAAAGCATGACATCCCATGTGGTGGCTGTGTAAAGCCATTGTCACTTCTGGATGTCTATCCATTAGTCTCCTGCCTTGCAGGTTTTAGGTCAGGGTCCAGTCCTCTTGGCGTTTTTGGTCCTTATTTCTGCTTTTCATTTTGTTTCCTCTGTTTCTCCTCCTACTCTTTTGCCCCAAGCCCAGCAGCTGTCTGTCTGGAGCCTGCTTCTCATCTGCTGCCATTCTTGCCACTCCACACTCAAGGCACTTCCTGCTGAGTTGCAATGGTGTGAGGGCTGCCAGCCCATCCTCCCGCACCAGCAAAGAGGATCTAGTGGAAGTCCCAGGCCGGTCTCGGCTCCTGGCTGTATCAGCATTGTTAAGAAAGGCCACAGTTCTTCTGCTGACCCTTTCAATAGTATTTCAGCATACAGGTGAAAAGGCATAGAAACATAGAAGTTGTCAGCAGATAAGGAGGGCCTTTGGCCCACCTAGTCTGCCCATTAGGAATTGAACTCCTTCAAGCTTTACCGGAACTGGGCTGTACCCCTCCCTCAACTTCCAGTATTCCTCTGTGCTTGTTCTATGCATTCTTAAAGCCAGTAATCGTTTCTGCTCCCAACACCTCTTCCGGCAGTCTGTTCCATGTTTCGTCCACCCTCTCCGTGAAAAAGTACTTTCACGTTCCCTTTGAACCTCCCTCCCTCCCTCCAGTTTCATATTATGATCCCTTTGTCCTTAAGCATCTTTTTCTGTGGAAAACTGTATTTTCCTGTACCTTTATTTTTCCCTGTGAAGTATTTTAAATGTCTCAATTATGTTTCCCCTACATGCCTCTCCTTGGTGCGCTTTTCATTCCTGCATTTCCAAAGTCTGTGGCTCTTCTCAGTAGGCCACTGTCCTGTCTCTAGTGGGCCTCCCTGACAACCTGGCTACTTCCTCAAGTGGACTTTTTTTTTTTTATATATACATTTTATAGTATATTTTTTTTTTTTTTGTAGGTGTTTTATCTCCCCCCCCCCCTTCCAACCCAAGGCCCTGGCACATGGCTGTGGGTGTGCGTGGAGGCATGCACGCACACCATGGCGCCAGTTCAGCCCTCCCGCCCACCCGCACTGCCACCTCCCGCCTACACAACCCACGGACCTCCACCATGGATGCGGAACTACATAGGGGTGACAGCCCCTCCCCCAGGAGGAGAGCAGCCTGCCGGCTTGCTCAGTCCTGCACCTCTCCCCCATGCCGGTACCCAGGCGACCTGAGGTCTTTTCCAACCCTGGTCGCCGGCATAGTGCAAGGTAAGGCGTCCAGCACCTCAACCCTCCACGCCACCGGGTCTGCTCCCAAGTGGACTTTTCAAGGGATCTGATGGCTTATGTGGCAGCTTCAGTGACATGCGGTCAGCGATACCTCAGCTGCCTTCAGTGGCTGGGGAAGCCCAAGGAGCAGCAGAACAAATAAATGCCCCAGAGCCCAGATCCATAACTCATTTCTGGACCACAAGGATTTGCAGTTAGCCAAATGCAGGCCACTTTGGGACTTTCCTGATCTCAGCCTGGAATCACCACATGCCACATTCAACGAAGCAAGGTCTCGGGGCCCCAAGTTTGAAAGAAATTGCAGACTATGCTGTGGTCCTCTGTGGCTGCCTCCTGCTGTCTTCGGTGCAACCTTACTGTGCTGCGGCCTTATTCCTTTTATCTAGAGCATAGCTCAGTTTGTCTACTTCTCTGCCATGGGAGCAGCAGAGCTGAGCTATGCATCCAAGCCCAGATCTAAGGCATCTCTGTGCAATATACAAGGCATATCTGGCAGCAACACTGAAGAGGCAAGATCCAAGGCTTCAAAATATAAAAGATGTCAAGATAGGCTCTGGTCCACCATGGTTGGCTTGTACTGCTTATTTTGTGTGTAGGAGCCATTTGGCTTTAAACTCCCTGAGTTCCATGTCTGTTCCCTGGATGAGGTCTGCATAGGGCCCACTGGTGTTAGGGTGTGGAGACCGACACCAGGCCCCAGTCACATCTGGAAGACACTAGGTTACGCTGTCAATGAGCACTGCCAGTGCCTTTTATCCCTCCTCCTACTACGCAGTTGATCCTGGGGAACTTCTCAAGGTCTGCTGACCAGTGGTTCTGGGATCTGAGAGGTCCTGATAAATGGGTCAGGGCAGGACTTCGCTTGCCCTGTCTGGAGGGTTGGGAAGACTGCGTTCTCCAGGAAACCCAGGACAAAACTGATGCAGACAATTAACAGATGGCCATAGATTGTGGTGGGATTCCAAATGTGTGGCACAAAAAGGTACGTCTTTCACAAAATTAACCATGCCTAAATCCATATCTTCTACATTTATCTTTCCATTTATGTTATGACCCAGTCAGCCCATTTAACTGTATGGTTAAATTGCTAACCTGAAAAGGGAGCTAGTCTGTTTGCTTTGTATGCTGACTCAATAATGAGGCACAATTTTTAGAGTTGACACAAAATGGTATAATTAGTTATCTATTATTATACAATGGCAAGGAAATTTCCTGTATTTTGATTGGACAGTGATGTTGTTACTTTACTTGAGCATATGGAGCATTTCATTGAGCACTTTTTTCTCTTAAAAAAAAAAAAAAAAAATCTACTAAAAATATTTTAATGTTTTGTTTATTTTGTATAACATCGAGCCATTATAATGCAATAAGGCACTCCGAAGTATGTGTTATCATGTAATAACGTCACTCCTAGGGTGGTGGAAGCACTCGGCTTCGCCTCATGCTTCAGCCCACCCCAGGAGTGACAATATTACACGATAACACACACCTTGTCATGCCTTATTGCTTAAACAGCACCTTGCCTCGTGCTTATGTAGTAAATATATAGTCTGTGTAATTTCTTTTAATTATGGCCTTACTTTTTATCACAACGTGTACTGTTGTCTACCATCGTAAGAATGTTATTGAAAATGAGCCACAGGTCAAGTGGCTTTACCATCATACTGGTTTATAAACTTTTGTAATAACATACATTTTTTAAATGAAAATGAACTGATTCTAAGCTACCATGAAGCTGGCCAGGGTGGGGGACTCCTTGATGATGTGGATTAACTTCAGGAGGCCTTGGTCAAGCTCCTGCATTGGCCAGACTCCTGAAGCCTCCGATTCAATGTAGCCAAATGCAGGTCCCTACAACTGGGAAGGAAAAACGGCGGTAGAACCTGCACCCTGTGTAGGGCTCCTCTTGCTAAATTTGAGGAGGAAAAGAACATGTGGTTATAATGGACAAGGGGCTGAAGGAGGTCAAGCAGTGTACAGCCGCAGTCGAGAAGGCCAGCAGAATGCTGGCTTGGATCAAATTGGGGGTGACTAGCAGAACAGAAGTAATTCTGCCACTTTTCAAGACCGTCGGCAGTCTCCACCTGCCGTGCTGGCATCCTGGGTTCGGGAGCGAACTCTAGTTGCCAGGGGTGTGGGCAGAGAGGAGCAAGCGTCTGAAGGACTGCTTTCCTCTCCTGGGTTGTAGGGTTGCGTCTCCCGCAGTATGCCAGACAGCTAGGGGAAGGCTAGGTATCCATGGCAGTTGGGAGGCCAAGAAGTGTATGGAATGTCTGCAAGGTGCTCTGCGTCATGGCACTCTGCGCCCAAGGGCAGAAAAATAAAGGAGGAAAACATCTCAGCTGAGCGAGATAAATGATGGCCTTCCAACAGGCACAGAACCACACTGGATCCTGCAAGTCCTCCCCCTGACCACACCGCGAGGGGCAGATATTTGGCCTAAAGAGTACATCCCAGGGTTGTGGAAGCGACTGTGGGATGACCCATCAGAATTAAGGCAGACAGGAGCAAGGGGTAAAATGCAATAAGAAAAAAATGAAACATAAAAAAAAAAACGTAGGGGACATTCTGGCAGGCAAAAGGGTACAAGGGAAGGCCACCAAAATGATTAGTGGTATGAAGGGTAAAAGCTATGAAGAGAGTTTGGAAGCACTTAACATGTTACACAAAAGCTGAACACACCACCAGTATGGATCAGGTGCTCCTGTTTGAGAAATTTCAGGAATCACCATCATAGTAGGACATTCAGGGGAATAAAATCCTACAAAGACTTGGCAAAGTAGAAAAGATTTAATCTGGTTGCAATGAAGGCTCATCACTAACCCACCCCAGTGCTTCACGTCGCAGTGATTTTTCTTCAGGGATGGGGTCTGGTGTCCTGCAGCAGGACCTGCAGACACGCCCTGAAGCTTAGAGGTGGTAAATTCAGTGATAACGTTAAGAATCCCTTTTCTCCCAGAGGGCGGTGAACTTATGGAGGAACCAAAAACAGCGGACATGAATTCGGTACTGGCTTTTAGTCAACAAATTTTTACTTACTAATCACTGGTACCCTGGGTAGTAGAGGAGGGCAGAGATTATCTGTAAATTGGTATATGTTGCCAGAGTGTACTTGATCTCTGTTTTTATGAATTTTTTTTTGGGCGGGGGGGACATAATAGCCATAGAGTCCCTTCCGTCATTAATTTACTGTCTTAGTTATTGTCCATAACCGCTTACAGCAGAGAATTATTCTGGAACTGAAGTCCATGTGTCTTCTGTTTTTGGACATACATTTGGTTGCTGTGGAAATAACTATGATTTCAGTAGCAGGGCATTAAGACTTCAACCACAGAATGAGCCTCAGCTGTGGATGGACTGGGAAAGACTAAGCTTGTGTTGTGTTTTTTTTTTTTCCTTTCCCTTGGAGTTAGTCTTCCCCTCCAGTTCTGACAACCAGTGATTCAGGGACCTAGGCCAGATTGGCGCTAATGAGCAGGATTGGGGAAAATGATTGCCGAACAGCAGGGAGGGATGGAAAGTTATTCCCCAAGTATGTCAAGGTTGAACTGGACTGGAACTCCAAATGGACGGTCCCAGACTAGGGCAGGATCTAACAAAATGTCCTGATAGGGCAGAACATGGCTGGGTTTGGGGGCTATATTTGAAATATCAGAAAGATAGTGATCAAAGGGGGGGAAAAAAAGAAACTTATATTTTAAGCCATTCCCTTCATCATAACTAAGAGATTATTTTTTTATTCAGGTGTTTATACACCTTCTCTGATTGACATCCATCTGGTCTCCCCCCTGCCCCGTCTCCCATCATCTCCATGTACTTACCCCATCCTCCTTTTCCCAGGCGAGACCCTCAGGGCTTCCCGCAGGAGTTCCTCTGGAAGTCTTCCCCCCCCTCCCCCCCAACCCTGGCACCAGGATCCAGTGGACTTGGGTGCCATGGTGCTGGAGGCCAGACCTTCATTCAGTGTCGCCCAGGTTTGTTTTTTGCTATGTTTTCTTGCCCCTGTCCCCAGGTGGCTCATGCTGTGTCTGTGGGAAGAGTGCCTTGCATGCACACAACGTGCTCCTGCCAGGAGAGCAAGCCCCCTGGCCAACCAGCAGGGACTGCTGTGGCATTGGAGCGTGCTGCCTCCCATCCCTTGGCCAAGACATGCTGCCATCAGCAGGGTTCTCTCCCCAGCCTGGCCACCAAAGTGCTGACTCTTGAGTTCGCTTTCAAACCTAGGTTACTGCATGGAAGTGCAACACGCTTTAGTTGGGTGGCCCTAAAGGTAGTTACATGAAAACAGGAGTTCTGAGCTGGCCTAGCAGCGCAGTGGTCCAGCTACTGCTTTTGATGCAGGCGACTGGGATTCAGGGATGAGCTTTGCAGTGGGGGGATCGAGCATCCCAGAAGATGCTTTCCTCCTGAAGGGAGACTGTGTGCTCCGCCACTATGGCCCTACCTGGGTGACCACATGTGGTGCTACAAGGCACAGGCAGAGAACTGGCTTCCTAAAGAGGGAGGGACAAAAAGGAAGACTAGCATTTATCAGTGCTGAATATTCACCACTGGTATTGCTGTTGTACTGGGTCTTGTTTGTATACATTTTTACTATGTATTCACCCAGGATAGAGCAGATGAGATGCAGTATCTTATTTTCAGTGGTGTCCTGCTTTGACACATTGTTAGACTGTAATTACGCAGGATGGGGGCAGTTGAGAGGCAATATCTACTTTAAGTGGGCTCCCACATTTTGACCCCAAATGTCCGTCTTTTTATGATCTGACGTTATGATCAAGACAAGCGGAGTTTTTAAAATCCCATCTGAAAGATGATTTTGCTGTGCGACTGTGGAAACAAGTTTTAGAGGGGATTTGAAAGATGACACCTGTCATGTTCAGGAGGTGGGGTAACACAAGGGGTGTACCGTCTCCGCAGCAACTCCCCGACAGCTAAGACCACCACAGCGACAGGAATCTGGCAAAATCTGCCCGTTGTTGTGGTGGTCTGTGTCCCAATCAGGACTGCCTCGCTGGTGATTGCCCCCGGTCCAACTCCGACTCGGAGTTAGAATCCTAGAAGACCAGGGGTCGGGGACACAACATCCCCCATTGTGAGTGCCGACATCCGTGGCTACAATGCCGCCGACAGTCGGCATTGTAGCTGTCACTGTAGGATGCTCTATGCCAGTAATTGTCTATGCTATAGGTAAACCACAGAAGGGATATGTTGAACACTAGGGGTCAAAATCTGCAAAAAATAAAGCTGTGAGTAAATGTTGGAACAGTTTGTTTCCTCATAACTTAGTTGGTTTTCCACATTTTTACTCCAGATTTTAAACATAATCTTTGTATGACCACTCCTTCTGAGCATAAGGGTCATTTATAAAACAATGGCTGAAACTTCATTTTGTGCCACAAGTGTGAAAACACATTTTGGGTAGGATTTGAGAAATGACAGCTGTCATATTCATGAGATGGTATGAAAAAAAGACTGTTGAAAAGTTGGTGTCCAAATATTGAAAATTACCACAGTTACGAGCGTGCATTGAAAAATTGCAATGTAGACTTATAACTTTTTCTCGTATTTTAACCCCCAAATTTCAACATATCCTTCTTATGACCCCACATGGCCTTTTTATGAGTCCACCTCATGAACAAGGGCGGAGAACATTTTTAGATCCTTCCCAAAAGGTGATTTCGTGCCACAAGTGCGAAAACACATTTTGACCAGGATTTGAAAAATGACAGCTGTCACATTCATGAGGTGCTGTGATGAAATGGCTATGTTGAAAATATGGGGTCAAAATATTGAAAATTACCAAAGTTACAAACCTGTGTTTTGTAAATTTCAATGTAGGTTCAAAACTTTGTTGTTTAATATTTTTACCCCAAATTTTCAACGTGGTCCTCTTGTGACCCCACCTTATGAACAAGGGGGGAGAAAATGTTCCACTGTTGTCGAAAGGTGATTTCACGCAGTGACTGCGAAAACACATTTTGGCCAGAATTTGAAAAATAACAGCTGTCACATTCATGAGGTGCTGTAAAGAAATGGTTGTTGATTTGGGGTCAGAATATTGAAAATTACCAAAGTTACAAGCTTGTGCTTGTAAGTTTCAATGTAGGCTCATAACATTTTTTTTTTTTTTTTTTAAATATTTTTACCCCAGATTTTTAACAGTTTTCTTGTGATCCCACCTTATGAACAAGGGTGGAGAAAATTTTCATCTCCAGGCTGGCTCGGTGGCACTGAGGGTTGAGGCGCTGGACGCCACACCTCGCGCCACGCTGGCGACCCGGGTTTGGTAGCAAGCCTGGGTTGTCAGGGGTCGGCAGGGGAGGAAGAGGATTGAGCATCCGGAGGACGGCTCTCCTCCCCTGGGAGGAAGGGGGGTCCAGACTTGGTGCTTGCCTGTCTCCTGGCGGAGACCAGGGGTACAGCAGGCATTGCAGCAGATGTCGGGGGACGAGGAGTGGTGACGCCAACAGTGATGCCTTGACGTAGGGTGCATGCCACTCCTCCAAGTTTAATAAAAAAAAAGAGGAAAAAACGCCTGCGGGTGCCGGGGAGACGGTGCGCTGGAGGCGTGCCTCAATATGCCCTTGCCTGCCTGACTACCCGGATCCGACGAGATTCAGAATTTGAAGATTGCTGCCTCACCTCGACCCCTGCTCGGGGATAAGCCACAGCTCCTTGGGGACCGAGGGTAAGTATCGGGCAGGCAAGTGAGGCAGGAGGAAAACTCCTAGGCGCTCCCGATGGGTCTGCACCTGCAGGACGTAGGCGTGGATAAATAGTAATAAGGAAGGAAGGAAGGAATCAATCAGTCTCCTGCCTGAAAGGTGATGTGCGCACAACGACCACTAAATCACCTTTCAGGACAGAGTTGCCTAATTTCACTGGCATTGTTAATGAGATGGGGTCCCAAAAAAGGCATGTTGAAAATCTGGGGCAAAAATATTCAAATATGACCAAGTTATTGCACTAAGTTCAGAACCCCATTGCAGTACATTGAGCTGCATACCTGATTTCCTCAGTTCACAGTCTGGCGTTGAAGAGTGAGGACATGCCTGGAGTCCAGAGAGGATTACATCATTGGACCCCCTGTGGGTAAATAAAGGCTTGGCCGGGGGGGTGGGGTGCTGAGTGGGAGGGTCAGGTTGGACTAACAGCGGTGGCAGCAACAGACATTGATGGATGGTTTTCTTTTCTACATGGCATGTTAAAAAAACTGCAAGGGAAGGTTTTCTTTATTTCAGGTGGTGACATGGGGGGATTGGGCACCCCCACTGTTAGTGTTATATTTGTGTGTGGGCGTGCTAAATGGGAGGATTGTTGGGGGAGATAACTGTGGCCGCAACATCAGACATTGATAGATGTTTTCTTTTACAGGGTATATTTAATGATAAAACAAACTGGTAGGGATGGTTTCTTGATTTCAGGTGGCGACACTGGTGGATTGGGCACCCCAGTGTCTGTTATGTTCCGGGGAGTGCCGAGAGGAGGGTGGGTGGGGAACAGTAACAGCGCTTGCAGCAACAGACGTTGATGGATGGTTTTTTGTTACATAGTATATTAATAAAAAAAACAAATGAGGGACTTTTTATTTCAGGTTGTGACACTTGGTATTGGGCACCCTCAGTGTTGGTGTTACATTTGAGGGTGGGGTGGGATGGTGGGTGCTGAGTGGGACGGTCAGATGGGGGGGAACAGTAACAGTGGGGGCAGCAAAAGACATTGATGGATGGTTTGCTTTGTTACAGGGTGTAATTCAACCTCAGCAGGTTGATCATGACAAATCGGCTGTGCTTGCTTGGCGGTGTAGATCAAAGGGGAAAGAGCTGACCTATGATCGAGTTGGCGCTCTCCTTGGAAATGCATGAAGTTTCCACCAGCAAGCCAGAATACTGTCATGATCAACTTGGCTGATGATTGGTGTGACACTGATCAGCCCCTTGCAGACCACTCTGCATTGAACTGACAGTGTCACACCTTTCAAAAGCCGTTCTCCTAATAAAATGTTCGCTGCGCATGCACTAGGGTTGCCACCTGTCCAGTTTTAGACCAGATAATCTGGATCTTCCTGGACTTAAAGTCTTCCCCATTCATTCATACTGCTGGGTACTATGCTGGAGATGCTAGGACCCAGCAGGAGCCAAACATCTTCAGGAGGGTTGGTGCCGAGGTAGGACCACGCATGTGCGGTACCACGGGTCTGTCTCGCGCCCAGTGTAGGCTATCTTGGTGTCGAACCTCTGACTGCCTCGGTTCCTTTTTTCCCCCGCTGTCAAGTGCACTTCTGTGATGACGTCGTTTGCTCGCCGGGAGTCAAATTTGAACGTCTATACAACAGCAGCTTATAGTTGTTCAGTTTTGATTTAGTAAAAGTTTTTAGTATTTATTATTATTTAAAAATACTAATAAATAATTGATGAAAGAAAATTCTCTCAGCCTGCCATCGACTGTGTTGACCATGAACTGTATCTGTGACAGTAGGGAGACTTTGCTGAAAAGCTGTTCTGGCAGTGGGGCTGTGTCCGGTCCTCCGCCCTTTATGGAGGGGGGGGGAGGTCTGACTACGGGCAGTCTGGTGTTCGGGAGGGAGGACAGTCCTTCCGTAAGCACAAAAAGAAGCAGGCCCATTCCTGGTCACAGTCTGGGACCCTGCACCATTCAGCCTCAAGTTCTTCTTCTTTCCGACGGACAAAGAAGAAGCGGTACCGCTTGAGGTCCCCCCTCTTGTAGGTTTGAGAGGGAGTCTTCAGTAGTAGAGAGTGGTAGACCCACTCCAATCCCTCCATGGTCCCTGGTGGTCTCTGCTCTTAGTGGACGGGATTCCTGACACTGGAGCTCCTCTCTGTCCTCTGAGGGGGTTTCTGGTGAGCAGTTTTATCACTGGGCTGCTCTTATGGAGCAGTGGGTACGGTGTCCGTCTTGGTTGCAGTTGCTGGTGTACCCAGTTCCCAGGCCCTCTGGTCTTGGAGTCGCTGGGCCGCGGCACTCTGGGCAGGATGTGCGTTTGGCACCGGTGACAGAATTTTTTACCCTCTTCGGTATCTGTGCCACTGACACCCTCAGTGTCCGTGGCACCACGTGCCTAACCCCCTCACTATGTTTCCATGCAGGAGCCAGCACAGGTACCACTCCCCTCCTCCTTTTCTTCTAGGTCTGACTTGGGTTCTTCTGATTTGGTGCCATGATCGATGCCGTGTTCTGTGCCGCGATCTTTTGGTACCGCGTGTGGCATCGGGTGCTTGATTGCTTGATGCCACGTTCAGCGCTAAATTAACCCAGGGTGCCATGTGCTGGTCTGGTGCTTTGGTGCCTCACTTGGTGCCAGGTTCCTCAGTGCCGCATGTGGCGCGGGTCTCGATGCTGATATGGGTTCCAGTGTCGCCTGTGTACCCTTTGCTTAGGCCAGGCTTCGGCCTTGCAGGACTAGCTCCTGATTTTTTTCAGAGGTGGAGGTGGTGTATGATGAGCCTGATCCTGACTTGCTTTTATATGACGATGTCAAGGATGACTCAGTCTGTGTGACTTGGAAGGCAAGCCATCTATCTCAGCTGGGTCTCTGGTCAAGGACCTTGCCTTCCAGTCCCTCCTAAGAACATGGGATCAACCCTGGCCCTACAGACCTCCTCAGTAGACCCAGGTAGGCTTTTATGCCTAGAGTTTCTCCATGTTCCCAACATTCCTACAAACCTTAAGCCCCCTGTGCCTCCCTCTTTTGAGACCTTGTCACAAGCAGTGTGGGACAGGCCGGCTCTGTTTCCTTCTGTTGCCAAGTCCATAGATAGGAAATATGCCCCTCCCACGGCAAGACCCTTCCTGACATTGCAACTTATTGCAAAGGCTTTGGTTGTTTTTGCAGAGAATGAGAAGGCTGTTCTCCCCCAGGAGACTTCAGCATGGTCTATCAATAAGGAATCTTGCAAGATTGACACTTTGGGGAAACGGGCTTTTGCAGCCGCACCCTTGGGCATTTGTATCACCAGTTAACAGGGCCATTTCTCTTTTTACCAGTATGCCCTTTGGCATTCTCTTAAATCAATAGTTGAGAACCTCCCAGAGTCTGAAGATAACATGGAACTTCTCTAGACTATCGCCAATTGTCATCAGCTGAAAGCTTCTATGGATGCCTGTGACACTGAAGCTAGGGTGGCTGCCACCAGGAACTGTATCAGATGACACTTGAGGCTCAGAACACCCAATGCTCAACAGCAGGTTATAAATGTCCCCTTTGATGGTGCTTATCTGTTTTGGTCCTCAAGTTGAGCAAGTGCCAGAGGCCGCTCAGAAAACCAGGACTACCATTAAGACAGACAGGCCGGCTCCTTCAGCTCCCTTGAGAGGCAGGAACCATCAGTTTTTTTGGAACAGGCATATCTTTTCAGGAAGAGGCCGAGGAGCCCCTAACAGGAACCAGCCTCCTCAGCCGCAAAAGAAAATGCAGCACAAGGCACATGGCCCAAAAGCGCCCAGTGCCACCCCCTGAAAATCTGGCCCGGTCTCATCTCAGCTGGCCGAGGCGGACATTACCACGGCAGTGGGAGGTCGTATGACTCAGTTTTACAACCAGTGGAGGTCCATTACCATGGACATATGGATCCTGAGGCTCAAGTGGCAGCACAGCCCTTCTCATTTCCGAGATACAGGGCCTTCTCAGAAACAGGGCAGTAGAAGTTATTCTCTGGTCAGAAAGGAACATGGGATTCTACTCCCATTACTTTCTGGTTCCAAAGAAGATGGGCAGCATGCACCTAATTCTCGACCTCAGAAAGTTAAACAAGTACCTGTTCAGGGAGAAGTTCTAGATGATCTCCTTGGGAACCTTACTTCCACTCTTCCATCAGTATGACTGGCTGGCATCCCTGCATATGCAGGATGCCTATTGACATGTCCCGGTACACCCAAGTCACCACAAGTATCTCTGCTTTGTGGACTTGGTCAGCACTACTGTCCTCAGTGCCTCGAGTCTTTACAAAGTGTTTCGCAATTCTCGTGGCACACCTCCAAAAGCTCGGTGTCCAAGTCTTCCCCTGCCTGGATGATTGGCTTCTAGCAAGTCCATCCAGTCAGGAGACACAGGAAGCAGTCTCCATGGCTTCCCGGTTCCTCACCTCCATGAGGTTCCTCTGAATCTGGAAAAATCCCAGCTTCAACCCTCGCAACAGCTCCTTTTCATAGGAGCCCACCTGGATACCCCCAGGGTGAGGGCTAATGGTTTTTGTTATTTTTGTTGATGTATTTTGAACATATGTTAATTTATTGTACCGCGCCCAGAGACTCCGGGAATGGGCGTCTCTAAATAAAATTTTACCTTACCTTTTCTTCTGGAGGACAGGAGGAACAACATTCTCCAGATAGATTGCTACATCAGGGAGAACACTTCTGTTCAAGCTCTCTCCATGCAACGGATGTTGGGCCTCATGGCCTCGTCCTTGTTCACGGTACTAGCCCGTAGGCACATGAGGACCACACAATGGATGTTCAGCACACATTAGTCGCCGAACACGCATCCGCAGTCTTACCATATAAAAGTGACAGACCCTCTGACGAGATCACTTGCATGGTGGACTCTGGAAGACCAGCTCCTTCAGGGTCTTCCCTTTGCCCCACCGGAGTCTCAGATCACTATCACCATGGATGCATCCCTGATAGGTTGGGGAGCTCACTGCCAAGATCCCCACACTCAAGGAGTGTAGAGCCAGGAGGAGTCTCATCTAGACATAAATGTTCGAGATGAGAGCTGTCCTCTACACTGTCGGAGCCTTGAAGGATGTTGTCTGCTGCAAGGTAATTCTTCTTCAGATGGACAACAAGGATGTGATGTACTACGTCAACAAGCAGGGTAGAACACAATCCTACCCTCTGTGCAGGGAGGTCATGAGGGTGTGGGAGTGGTGCCCTGAGCACAATGTTCTGATTCAGATACGTCTATCTGCCAGGTACTTGGAACGACCTGGGGGATTGCCTCAGCAGGACAGAGGTGGACCCACACAAATGATCGTTCACACCAGACGTCGTGCAGTCACTGTTCGACGAGTGGGGCAATCCAGACCTGGACCTTTTTGCATTCCCACTCAACGCAAAACTTTATTTCGATTTTTGGAAATAACCTTTGAGCAAGGTGCTCGTTTTCAAAGGTTCCACGTCACTATTAAATAATACAATACGTAAATATAGTTATACATACTTTAAAACATAAGAACGTTAGTTCATAAAAGAAAATAGAAGGGAGTACAGTTTACAAATGTCGGAGAATAATTCAGGCAGCACTATGTACGGTCACTAATAATTTGACACATAGCAAGTAAGGGATAAATCAACCATGGCAATGTTCAGGCAATGAATTAGTTGAATTATAGCAGATTCCCAAGTTCTGAGTACCCCTGCCACAATGAGTAAGGTTACTAGATGTTCACTTTAATGGTCAACTGGTATAGTATAACACGTCATTCAGTTTCAAAAAAACAACTGCAGGGCAGCCGGGTGGGTGGACTCCGTCGAGGGGGTGGTTGCCTAGAGAGTAGGCTCAATCCAGGAGGTGGAGGGCTTAGTCGAGGAGGAGGAGGAGTAGATTAGAGGGAGACTGGTTGGAGAGATCGCATTTAGGCAAGAGGGAGTGGGGTGTAGGATAGAACAGTAATGTAAGTGGGGGGCTTAGCATTAAAAGGGAGGAAGGTAGAATGGGAAGGAGGAAAGGCAGATGCAAAAAGGATCAGGATGGGAAGACTGGTAGTAGCAAGAGCTCAGGGCGTAGGTGGAGAGGAGACATTTATGAAGTGCATGAAGACACTGAGAAGAGCTAGGGACCAGGCCAGTGGAGTCCGCTCCTACTGGGCATATGATTCAGGTGAGGGGAAGGAGGGGATAAGCAGAGGCCTAGAATGGTCAGAATTGACAGGCCCTATCCTGCATTCACAAGATCCGCTTTCAGCGAGGAAGCGTTTGAGGTCCGTTTTGAAAGAGCGAAGACTATTTATGTTTAGTAAAGATGTGGGGACTTCATTTAGCCAAAGTGGGGCCCTATATGCAAAGGACCATTGTCCCAATGAGGTTTTCATGGAGGGAACAGAGAGGGGACAACGGCCATGCCCTTGGTCTCATAACTAGAGAGGTTAACCAGTAGTAAGTCCCTTATGCAGGGGGAGCTTTGACATGCCTCCTTGGTAAGAATGCTTTGCTTGGCAGATACTTTATCCTATTCTTGAGGTTCAGCCAGTTTGTCCGCTTATAGAGCGATCAGGTGTGTGCTAGGTTATCCACACCTTGTGTGAGTCTGAACGCTTTAAGGGCAGTCTCTACACGTTTAAGAGCAGTATCAGTAGCTGCACCGTATACTACCAAGCCATAATCGGTGAGTGTCAGAATAGAGCCAGATACTGCCAGTCAGGAAGCAGATGGTGTTAGGAATTTTTTGTCTGTGAAGAATCCCAGCTTAATGTTGACAGCTTTTACTACCTGGTCGATGTGTTGAGTGAAGCAGAGGGTGTCATCAACAGTTACCCCATGGTATTTGAAAGAGTGTACCTGTTCAAGAGGGTCATCCTTGTTATTGAGGATTGTTAGGGTAGGGTGCTTTTTCTTGAGCTGGTAAGTGGAAATCGGCATACTTTGTCGTCTTATAATTAAGGAGCAATTTCTGAGCGCTGAACCACTCCTCTAGATGATAAAAGGTAGATTGTAGTTCCCTGTGGAGTTGATCGGGCTGGTTGCTACTACCAAGGATGACTGCATCATCAGCGTATAAAATTATTTTACTCCTGCAGGCATCTGGAAGGTTATTTAAAAACAAGCTAAATAGTAGCGGCCCCAATATGGAGCCTTGGGGGACCCCAAGAGAGGCATTCCTTATGGTTGAGATGGTGGAGCCGATTTTTAACCCTCTGGGACCTGCACAAGAGGTAGTTCTTGAACCACATGATTGCTTCTGGGGCCACCCCCAAGGACAGCAGTTTCTGAAGTGGGTTAGGATGGTTGACGGTATCAGAGGCTTTAGTGAGAACTATGTAAATAGATCCCACTAACTAGCCACCATCCAGAGCCTTGTGCACATAGTCGGAGATTTCTACTAAAGCAGTGGCTGTGCTGTTGCACTTCTGAAAGTCATGCTGCTGGGGACATTGCAGACCATACTTCTGGAGATATCTGGTGAGCTGATCAGCAGTTATTCTCTCCAGCGATTTTGAGAGAGGGGAGAGAATAGAAATAGTCCTGTAGTTTGCAGTGCGTGAGCGATCCTCTCTTTTATGAACTGGGGTCACTAGGGCCTGTTTCCAAACAGATGGGAATTCAGCCAAAGCAAGTGATTTATTGAAGATTTTGGTTATAGGAGTTATTACTTTAAGAGCCATGGCCAGCAGCTTCATGTTGGCATTGTCACTACCAAGTCTGGTTTTGACTAATACCTTCTGAACGTATTTTCTGGTCTCATTGGAGGTGACACTTTTGAAGTAGAAGTTGGGATGGCGGTGATTGCCGTATGACGTTAACAGGGTTAAGTGTCCTGGTGTGTTTTGTCAAGGTGCATTCGGACTGCAGTGGACAAATGCTTTCTGAACGCATTTCCTCCTCTTCTGTTAGTTCAGAGGGTGCTGCTCAGACTGGAGGCACAAGGGGGCAGGATGATTCTAATTGCCCCATACTGGCCTTGAAAGATATGGTTTCCATTGATCAACAGGTTGTCGGAAGTCCATCTGAGGCAACTTCCTCTGTGAACGGATCTCCTGACAGGGACCCCATGTCTGTCCCAACCTGCACTACATTTATCTCCATGCTTGGCTCCTGAGGAGATAGAAGTGGGTAGGGAAGCTCTTCAGCCCCCGTTCCCCGCATGCCCCCAAGCCTGGGCTCCCCGAGCCACTGGGGAAGTTCCCCCCCCAGGACATACAGTCTTGACCTCTGGCTTATCCACCAGGATGGTGCCACGGGGCCAGGTCCCCGTTGGACCATTGTCTCAAAGGGGCGGCAGCAGGAGCGTCCCTCACGGGGGCCGGATTTTTGTGGATGCTGCAATTGTTCCCCAGAGGCAGGATGTACAGTGACGTCAACGGGCATGCCGGACATCCGTTCCTGCCTCCATGACGTGTGGCTTCAGTACTTGTGGCACCCTGGCTGATGCACCCAGAGCTCTCTGCCCCCCCCCCCGGGAAAAGGGGAGTCACCAGAGGGCACTCTATCCTTTTCCACCTCATCCAGCACTTCGACTCCGGTCTGTTCCCGAACCCAGGTGGTCAATGTTTGAGCTGACGCCTTGCTGTGCCGGCGAAGTGGGTAGGTTTAAACTTTCTCCGAGAATCTCAGAGATCCTCTTGGCAGCACATAAACACTCCACTAGGAAGACTTACGCAGTTAAATGGAAGCGCTTCTCGATTTGGTGTGCAAAGTCCTATCTGGACCCATTCCATTGCCCGCCAAATAAGGTGTTGGAGTACCTCTTAGACCTGTCAAATGCAGGACTGCAATACCCTACAGTAAAGCTACACCTCTGGGCTATTTCTGCCTATCATGAGCCAGTGCAGAACATGACGCTGGCTCAATTGCTGCTAGTCAAGAGGTTCCTCAAGAGCATCCTGCACACTAAACCCCCAGTCAGGAAACCGGTGGCCATGTGGGATATTAACCTTGTGCTGGATATGCTTACTCGTAAACCTTTTGAGCCTCTAACCACCTGTGACTTAGTTTCTGACCTGGAAGACCACCTTTCTGGTGGCCATCACTTCCACTCACAGGGTCCCTGAAATACATGCCTTGATCACAGACTCTCCGTATTCTGTCTTTCACAAAAATAAAGTGGTACTTTGTACTCACCCTAAGTTCCTGCTCAAAGTGATTTCAGACTTTCACCTCAAACAGCCCTTGGCTCACACCACTTAGTTTACTAACTTCCAGAATGAGAGGGAAACACACCCTTCACTCTCTGGATGTCAAGAGGGTTCTATGATTCTACATTGATAGAACAGGGGAGATCCGTCGAGCCAAGCAACTCTTTGTATCGTTCAGCATAGTCTGGCTGGGACAGCCAGTGGCCATTCCAAGCATTTCTGCTTGGATCATGGCATGCATTCGCCATTGCTACTCTATGGCGCAGGTCAAGTTGGAAGGCCAGGTGCATGCCCACTCTCAGAGTGGTGGCAGCGTTCCTGGCATTGCGGAAATTTGCAAGGCGGCTACTTGGAGCTCAGTGCATACCTTTGTGAAGCACTACGCTCCAGATGTCTGTGCCAGAGAGCACACTTCCTTTTGGCAAGATGATCCTTAATGGACTTTTGTCCTTAGTGAGCTTTCCTGCCGCCCTGCTCGGGGCATTGTTTTTTTAGTTTGGTACTCACCCAGCAGTATGAATGAGTGCTGAAAACTTTAAGTCCAGGAAGATATGAAAATTACATACGTACCTTAATTCTTGATCTTCTTGGACAAGTCTTCACCATTCATTCATGTGCCCACCCACCGTCCCCCAAGCTCACTCATCCGATTTCTGGTCTTCAGTCCTTAGTGTGTTGGGCTGTGAAGACTTTGTTTCTGGATCCTTCTTATTTGAGTCAGCTGGGCTATCTTACTCCCGATTAGGTTAGGTGTTTCCCAAGTTAGTTTACGCTGCACCTCCTCGGTCAAAAAGGTACTGAGGTGGTTGGATGCTGAGATAGCCTGCACATGGACTAGCCAGTCTTGCAGTACAGCATATTTGCGGTCTTACCTTAGTGCCGACCCTCCTGAAGATTTTTGGCTCCCGCTGGGTCCTAGCACCTCTGGCGTAGTACCCAGCAGTATGAATGAATGGTGAAGACTTGTCCAAGAAGATCAAGAATTACGGTAGGTACATAATTTTCCTTTTTTTGGTGTCCTTATCTGGTCATCCAGTTTTACTTAAATTTAGTCTGTCTTTTTGGGCTATTTTGAGTGCTCACACTCTTTTTAAATTTTTTTTTTCTTTTTCCTCCCTTAAACTGTATCATATCATTCACTCATTTGGCTGTGTCCAGGTTACTGGAGCAACATAAAAGATATCACTGGTAAAGACTCTTAAGATCTCACTCTCCATGCTCAGTATCAATGGAATTCCAACCCTGGACCTGCTAACCATAGCAACATATTCAACAACACATTCACAGACCTATCCAGTGTCCTCCCTTCAGACTTCTTCGAGGATAATGACTCGCCCAGTACCTACTGTCCTGCTAATAACCCCCTTGAACCACCACCTTTTTACTTAAAAATGGTCTGGGCACGAATGGTCAGGAAATACCTTAGCAAAGTGTTAGTTAAATCATGGCGTAGCGGTGACTCACTGGATCTTAAGCTCATAGCTCTCACTCTTGAGCAAGTGCTGATGCCCCTCACTAAGGTCATCAATCTGTCGCTACAACTCCCTCAATTGACTCAAGTTTGGAAATCCGCACTAATCACCCCGGTGCACAAGAGTGGAGACAGGACCCATCACACAAATTATAGACCCATATCTAGCCTCCCACCAATATCCAAGGGACTTGAGTGCATTGTTGCTGACCAACTGGTGGATTACTTTGAAAAATACTCTCTCCAATGCCTGCAGCAACATGGGTTACGGAAGGGGCACAGCACCACCTCGGCCCTGATGGAATTCACTGGCTTTATTCATCAATCTGTGGATCAGGGCACCTTTAGTAGGAGCTGCCTTCATAAACCTCACTAAGGCATTCGATACTGTCAATCACTCACTGCTCCTCCAACTGCTTGCTTACCACTACTGGCCTCTCCTCTGACACAACACTTTGATTCAAAAGCTATCTTGAAGACTGCTCTCAACGAGTGAAAATAGCCAATGTCGTAGTTGACAGACAACCCGTCCGCTCTAGTGTGCCACAGGGTTCAATCCTGGGGCCACTCCTATTCAGTATCTTCCTTAATAACCTACCTCATTTCTGCCACCAAAGGATCCTCCTCTGTGCAGACGATGCGGTCATCTACTCCAGCTGCCACGACCCCAAGCAACTGGAACTTCACCTTCAGAGTGGGTTTGTGGAAGTGGAGGACTGGTTCTCTAAACATAAACTGATACTCAACTACAAGAAAACTAAAGTAATGATGTTCAGCAGCACCCGAAACAAGCACAAATCCCATACACTTACCATCAGAAGCTGTCTTGGAGTTCCTCTTGAACAAATACCACATTTCAGATACCTGGGGGTCACCTTAGATGGCTGTCTATCCTATGCTGCACCTATAGATTATGTAGCCAGGGCTGTTGATGTCAAGATTGGTCTCCTTCATAAACACTGCCTTATTCCAGAAGCCCTCTGACTTGCTATATAAAGTTCCATCATATCCATTGTAGACTATGGTCTTGTAATCTATGGAGCAGCCCCCCATGTCTTCGTTGCGGAGGATATCCATTGCTCTGAACAAAGCGTGCAGACTACTCACGGGGTCCACACGTTTCGCCCACACCTGCGATCTTTACGCTGAGACTGTTTGGCTACAGCTCTCTGGGAGGATCCAATACCAAACTTGTCTTTAAGCCAAAAAAGCACTTCTCGGCCTCCTGCCACCAGGCACCGTAAACCTGCTAAGCCCCCATTGTAGTTCACAGTATACGCAAAGCTCAAACAGCCATCATCTCCATGTTCCGAGATGCCAGACAGCCCAGGGGCAACTCTCATTTGCCTACAGAGCACCTCACTGGTTTATATAGAAGCAGAGAAGTTGATGGCAGATAAGGACCACAAAGCCCATCCAGTCTGCCCATTTTTTCCTACCTTATGAATATGCCATAGACCTTTACTCTGCCAATGGCCTATCTATTAATACTCATCTGCATTGCTTCCTTATGCGTATCCCATGCCTGTTTTGAAGACCTGCACTGTGTTCATATCCACCACTTCCTGAGGTAGGCCGTTCCATGCATCCACCACCCTTTCTGTGAAAAAGAACTTCCTCACATTACCCCTTAATCGGCCTCCCTCTAATCTCCTGCTGTGTCCTCTTGTCCGGCTATTTTTCTTATATTGAAACATGTTACTCTTTCACCTTGTTGATGCCCTAAAGATGTTTGAATGTTTCGATCATATCACCTCTCTTCCTCCTTTGCTCTAGGGTATACATATTGAGCACTGTTAATCTGTCCTCATTTGTTTTCTGATGCAGTCGCTGCACCATTTTGGTTGCCCTTCTCTGAACTGCCTCCGTTTTGTTAACGTCCTTGTGCAGGTGCGGCCTCCAGTACTGCACGCAGTACTCCAGATGGGGCCTAACCAGTATCTTGTGAAGAGGGATTATTACCTCCCTCTTACAACTTGTGATGCCCCTACTAATGCACTCCAACATTCCTCTAGCCTTACCTACTGCTTTAGTGGTCTGCTTGGATGATTTCAGGTCATCTGTGATGATGATGCCCATCTCTTTCTTCTCTTGTGATTGCCAGCAACTCCCCTCCCAACCTGTAGGTACAGTACAAGTCACATTAAACTGTTTCTCCAATGCACTGTTTTCACATTTCTGATTGCGTTGCATAAGAGTTGATAGAACCAGCACAGAGCCCTGCACAAACTGTTTCTTAAGAGTTAAGAATGTAGCTTTTCATTGCATTGTGACTAGACTGCAGATGCATTCCAACTGGTTGCAAAAACATAGCTTGTGAGCTGGTTAAGCATTGAAACACAATACAGAATGAGTTGCGAGTCCATTACCAACTGTAAAAAAAAAAAAAAAAAAAAAAAAATTCTAAACTAGTTCATTGGTGGAACAGTTTAATGTGACTTGTACTGTAGCTTCAGGGTTTCTCTTCCCTATGTGCATGATCTTGCACTTCTTTGTGTTAAACCCCATTTGCCACTCTTCCGACCATTTTGCCAGTTTATCCAGATCTCTTCTCATTCTGCCCACCCCATCTGGATCATCTACTCAGTTGCAGATCTTGGTGTCATCTGCAAACAGACAAAATGTACCCTCCAGTCCATCTGCAGTGTCACTGATGAAGATATTGAAGAGAACTGGCCCAGGACTGATCCCTGAGTTATCCCACTTGTGACTTGCATCTCTTCTGACTGCATACTGTTTACCACCACTATCTGTTTTCTGCCCACCAACCAGTTTGCCACCCAGTTGACCAACCTCTGACCCACCCCGGGCCTACCCAGCTTTTTAATCCGTCTTATATGTGGAACAGTATCGAACACAGTATCGAAAGCTTTGCTGAAGTGGGGCGCCAGACAGCCAGCTTCTGGAGTGGACGCTTTTAGAAGAGCTCCTGCACAGCAATAACAACAAATTGTGTGTGTGTGTGTGTGTGTGTGTGTGTGTGTGTGTGTGTGTGTATATATATATATACATATACACAGTGTGTTGTGTGTGTGTGTGTGTGTGTGTGTGTGTGTGTGTGTGTGTGTATGTATGTATATATATATATATATATATATATATATATATATATATATATATATATATGTATATATATGTGTGTGTGTGTGTGTGTGTGTGTGTGTGTGTATATATATATATATATATGTGTGTGTGTGTGTGTGTGTATGTATATGTATATGTATATGTATATATATATATATATATATATATATATATATATATATATATATATATATATATATTATTAAAATTCTACTCAAGCTACAGTGACAAGAGTTACACTTTTTATCTCCTGAGTGCTCCAGGATTTGGTGGATACCAAATATCGCTGTGGGGCGACAGAAGAATCTGCCACCTGGACCTCAGAAACTTAATGCTTCTCAGCCTGTTTCAGAAGGAGTAAATGGTGGCCTAACTGGGAGTTCAGTCTGCATCTACGTCGACTCCACCATGGCAAGCAATCCTGGAATCTGTTAAATCAATGGATGCCAAGATAGAGAAAACATTAACAAAACTAGAGATGCATGATGCAGCACTGACTGAGTTACGATCTACGGTGACAGAACCTGAGGAGAGAACCATTACTACTCAAGCAGCAGTGTCGGCCCTTATGAAAGAAAATGTGGCCATGAGGAACCGTCTAGAGAGCCTAGAAAATGAGCTGAGGTCAGGGAACTTACACCTAGTGGGTGTCCCGGAGGGAGTGGAGGGCACTAACTTGATGCTATTTCTAAAAGACTGGCTGGCTTCATCCTTGGATGTCTCTGAGGATTTCGACTGGGGGCAGTTACGGAGGGCCTACCGAGTAAATCCACGTGTCCACCCTACCACTACTGGGATGCCTAGAACCATCATCCTTCGAACATCGGGACAAGAAACTAGGGACCTGGTGCTGTCATCTGCCGTGCTGCCTACCCACTGGTGAGCCAAGACAAGGATGTTAAAATCTTGCTGGACCTCTCTTACCAGACCAGGTTATGCCGCAAACAATTCGACACAGTTCGGCAGCGGCTCCGATCTTTGAGCATCGTCCATTCCTTCCTTCTACTGGCTGGGCTACTTGTCACCTACGGGGGGAAATCCTGACCCTAAGGATGCGGTTCGATGGATGGAACTAATGGAGGCTGAATTTGCGGTCCGATCAGGACCCCACCAGGAAGAAGAGTCTGAGGATGAGGAGAGCTGAGGGGCCGATTCTGCACAAACCACAAGTTTGAAATTTAAAATACTGACTCTTCTTTAAAATCTAAGCGCTTGGAGAGTTAGTTAGTAACTCACTTTTGGCTAATTTAGGGGAAGGCTGGTAGTATCCATCTTGGGGTTTGTTATAATGAAGGGCCTAATCTTGCTTTCTGAACTTTGGGACACTAATGACTTTTAGTATAAGGCCCATAATACATGTTTAAAGATTTACTTGCCTAGTTTAGATACCTACCAGCTCAATATGTAGAAGGGATCAGGGCTTGTGTTAACCCCCTACTGATGTCCCCAAATGGGATTTTTGAGGATTTTGAAGCACAAAAATAAAAGCAGCTCTGACCCTGTATATTGAAAGGTTTTATTTTGGTCTTTGGTAACCGGGTAAGGCCCACTAGGCACAAGTGCCCGTTTTCCGGGTGCGACCTGGGAGCACTGGGCAGTTAAGTGACTTGCTCAGAGTCACACAGTATGCAAGTGGAGGCTGTGAGAATCAAACCAAGGTCTGGTTTGCTGGATGTACCAAGCTCGTTCAGAGCTCGTTACTCTCACCTCTAGGCTATATTGCCAGCCCCAGTTTGCACAGATATCCTTAGTAGAAATAAAATATTGGGTAATGTTGTACAAAGTCACTACAGAAATTTCTGGCCCCAAGATTTTCTGGTCTGGCCCCCAGCATTTGAAGCGGAGGGTCAAACTGACTACCACTTTACTAGTGCTAATGCAAGCCCTGGGGATGGTTTATGGTGGGAATATCTTTACACATATTTCGCAGTTCACAGCTGTGTGATTATACTGAAGTTTAATTGCTGTGTGTTATGAAGTACTGATAAAAGCATAATTCCCATATTTGCTTATTATCTTTATAGAGTATATAGCACTTTGTTGAGTGTGTTTAAAAGTTACCTGTGCTTCTCCCTACAAGGACACTACTCTTGCCATTGAAGTGGCTGCAATGTATGGGTTATTTTATAGACAGTATCAAATTTTCTTTTTAGAATCTCCCACACACACAAATTCCTATTGTACCAGAGTGCAGAACAGTATTTTAATTTACTTTCTCCCTGAATCCTGTCTGGGCTTATAACCTACATTGTTTATGGAGTGTCTGCATGAGAAATGTATAACTTGTATTATTTTCTAAATGGCAATAAACTGAAATTACCACAAAAAAAAGCTTTGCTGAAGTCAAGGTAGGAGACATCAACTACACCCTCTTGGTCCACCACTCTGGTTACCCAGTCAACGAAATCTGTGAGATCAATTTGACAGGACCTTCCTGTTGTAATCCCATGCTGTCTTGGATCCTGTGCTTCTATGGATTCCAGGTGTTGCACTATTCTTTCCTTAAGGAGTGCCTCCATAATCTTGCCCACTACTGATGTAAGACTGACTGGTCTGTAGTTCCCTGCCTCCTCCCTGCTGCCACTCTTGTGGAGCGGGATCACATGAAGTCTTCTGGGATTTCTCCTGTGCTCAGAGACTCACTGAACAGTTCTGCTAATGGCTCTGCTAGTTCCACCCTTGGCTGATTTAGTACCCTGGGATGTATGCCATCAGGTCCTATTGTCTTGTCCACCCTGAGCTTAGCGAGCTCTTGTATGACCCTTTCTTTTGTGAAGGGACTTGTGCACACCTTCCTCCCCCCTGTGTCCATGGTGCTGAGCTATGGACCCTGCTCTGCCTTCTCCTCAGTAAATACTGAGCAGAAGTCTCTATTTAGAATAGATGCTTTTCATTGGTCCTCCTCCACACACACACACACCCCATCCCCTTTGATCTTAATACTCTTCTTAGTGATATAACTACCCTACCTAAATTGGGAACATTCAAATTGAAGTTACGCCAGCATCTCATGGTTAATAGTTCTTGTGACTGCTTCACCTGAGACTCCCATCCACTAACATTCTGTCTTCTCTTCACAACTGGATAACCCTGGGGAGCGTAGGCGGACGACCTGCAAGCAGGTGCGGGAGTGTGCCCGCGTTGCACTGGATGTCATTGCACATCCGTGCTCCTTGGGTAACAAGCGGGGGGGGGGACTATAGGCGAAGGCACCTAAGCCCCAGCCCACACTCTCAACACCAGATGCTCTCCTCTCCATACCCTGCTCGCTTGGCCGGACACTCAATACTGTAGATAGTGTGCCCTGGGTGGATAGGGTGGCCCTCCCGGGGGGTTCAGATCTAGGGGATATGTTGGGATGGAGCGAGGGAGAAGGTGAGTATCTCGGTAGGAGGTAGAAACGAAGGTTGGAGGATGCTGGAGAGAGTTCCTGTGGGGAGGGAGTGAAGAAACAGAGTTTTGGGGGAGGGAAACCTGGATAAGCCTGTATCTCTGCTGTTACTGCTGTAATTCTGAGGCTACCCCTTTTCGCACTTTGACAAGGCCCTGGCTAGCCCCCATCCACCTCACCCCTGCCTCTCCCCCACCTTGACAAGGCCTATGGCTGCCACTTCCTACCATTCTACCCCTGCCACCACTCCCCCTGTCCCTACCCCCCATACACCAACTTGACAAGGCCTATGGTTGCCACTTCCTAACTTTCGTTCTTTCTTTCTCCCATCTTTATCCTTCCCCCTCTCATCTACACTTTCCTCCTATTAGAAGAATAAAACTGCATATAGATGCATGTAAGCATTAATCACTGACGGAGGAGGGCTCTACCGGTGGATTAATGCCTGCTGGGGGGGGGGTTAGTGCACGAGGGTTCCAACCACCAGCCGGGCATTAATCCAGTGAGAACTAGCAGCTGAGGTGATTAATGCGCTTGTAACATGGCAAGCGACGGGACATTAAAGTAGCTGTGAGATCGCCGCAAAATACAGAAGAGTTGCTAAAGTCATACTGGTGCCTCCTACAATATCCTACTTTTGCTTGCATTGCAGTCAGTATGCTGATGTGCCTGGATGCGCTGTCCTCGATGCACGCCCACATTCTCTTACATTGTGGCGTCTATTTCGCACCCGACAGCAGGAGAGGATAACTGTCTGACAGACACAAGACCGGTACATTTTTTGTGTTCGGAGCGAGGTGTTGTATCATTTCTCCTTAGACGGTATATGCCGATCACCACTGGAAGCAGTGCAGTATGGGAAAGGTATTTAGTGCGAGTACCAAATATTGACACAGTTATTATGCGTGTACTGGGGTACTGTTCCTTGTGTGTTTGTATATCACCATACGTCCATGTTCAGCATTTGTTTCTGTTCATCCCGTGGTGTGTCTCTCATCCTCTGACTCGGCGGGGCGGGGGGAGCCACCGCGCGCAACTCCGCCGGCCACTTCATTGGTGCTGAATGACTGCTGCCATCTACCGGCTTCTGCTGATAGCTACTAGTGTTGTCTGTGTCTGCCGCTGCTCCCCCGCGCGCTCCCGATAGCATCTCCACGCTGTTTATTCCCGTCTCAGTGCTGCACCCTCTGGCTCATGCACAATCTGGGTACTAGCCCAGCGGGCTCTAATGAGTGCTGCTGTCTGTGGACACTGTGGGTACTAGCCTAGTGGGCGGTACTCGTGGGTTAATCACCGCTACGACTCGCTCAGGTGACCCATTTCGACGAATCAGAATGCTGCATTTCACTGACCTTTGGAGAGCCATGTTACAAATATATATATTTGCTCACTTCATTTTACTGTTTTGGAAACCTTGTACTTTTACTTGCCTTGTATGTTTTATCTCCCCTCCCCACTGACAAGGAACCTTTGTAAATGAGCTGTCTGTGCTCAGAGATATTGTAATCCAAGAATGAATGAATAAAAAAACAAAAGTTCTGGTGTCACAGGCCTTTTGTCTGTAAAACCAGTCAGTCTATAAGTTGTAAAGTATGGCCATTAAGACCTCTAGCAGTAAATCAACCTAATCTTTTCCACTTTGAATGTTAAGTTGGTCTTTTACTACTGTGATGGGAAACATTTTTTATGCCTCTATATGCTATCCTGCATTCATTTTTGTGTGTCTTATATTCTGATGTGTTTTAGACCCATTTTTGTTTAATTATCTAATTTTTATTGCTGTTCAGTACACTGATTCCCTCTCTCCCGAGTCCTCATCAGCTACTGCCCTTATTTTTCATATTACCTGAACATTACATGATATTAGTTTCACCATTACAGGCTATTCAGATGAATAGCATGGGATGGTGTCTGAAATTGTGGAATGCCTAAGAAATATGAAAAGAAACAGCAGTAGGTGCTGAGTTAAAGGGAACACAATGCAAAATTGATGGTATGAGAAAACTGGTCAAAGCTTGTCAGAATACACGCCTGACATGGAAAGGAAAATGGGAGGGTGTTTAACAGCGGTTAGAGCAAGGAGCTGTGAATGAGCTTGGTACATCCAGCAGACATGGGTCTGATTCCTACAGCCTCCACTTGCATACTGTGTGACCTTGAGCAGGATACTTAACCTTCTGGGTCACCCCAGTAAATCGGCCTTGTACCCAATGGGCCTTACCTGGTTAACAAAAAATGAAAATAAATGAATAATAACAGTACAAAATGATTTCCTATCATTTTTAAAGTCTTCATTGACATTGGAAAACCGCTCTGGGGAAGGAGTGATATTCTCACCGGTCATAGAAAAGGGCTGGAGCCAGAGGCAGAGTTTGGGGTGTGGTTTATGAAATTGCCAGCAGATAGTCCTTTTGGTCTATCTAGTCTGCTCGAGTGTGCAGTGCGCTGTTTATTAAACTGCAGCTGGCCCCCATCCTCTTGCCCCCCCCCCTTGTAACTTAGTGCCCACCACTTCCGATTTCTCTTCCCCCCCCCTACCTCCCCAAAGTTTTGACCTTCCTTTTGGCCCTATCATACCCTCTCTTGAAGCTGCCCACTGTCCGCAGTGATACTCTGGCAGCGCATTCAAACTTGCCACCACCCTCTCAGTGAAATAGTGCCTCCTCATCTACCTCTTGAACCTTCCTACCTCCAATTTCAGACTGTCCCCTGGTGTCCCTCCCCACTTTTAACTTAAACAAACCTTCTGAATTAACTCTGAGACATTCAAGTACCTAAAGGGCATAAACAATCATATCCCTTCTCTTCCCTTCTAGCCTCAAGGGTGTACATGTTGAGCTCCCTCAATCTCACCTCATATGTCTTGTACCCCATCCCCAGGATCATCTTCGTCACCCTACGCTGGATCCCCTCCAGTAGTTTGATGCCCCTTTTCAAATAGGGGCACCAAAACTGCACACAGTATTCCAAGTGGGGCCACACAAGGGACCCATACAGGGGCATAATGACTTCCTCCCTCTTAGAGGTGATTTCCCTGGTGCTGCATCCCAGCATTCTGTTCGCCTTTGCAGCTGCCTTCCTGCACTGTGCCAAGTGTTTCATGTCCCCTGTCATCAGTACTCCCAGATCTTTCTCCTCAGCCGAAGTGGTTAACTGTACTCCCCCTGGCCAAAGTGGTAAACTGCACTCCCCCAACCAGTAGCAGTTCTCTGGGCTTTTTGGTCCCAAGCGCAAGACCTTGCATTTTTTAGCATTGAACACCAGTTGCCATGTGGCTGACCAGTGCTCAAGTGTCACCAAATCCTCTTGCACTACCTTACCCGCTTCCTCATTACCCACCTCAGCACAGATCTTAGTGTCCTCTGCAAAGAGGTTGATCTTGCTCCTTATCCTGTTTGATATGTCAGCTATAAATATGTTAGAAGTACGAGTCCTGGCATCGACCCCTGCGGGACCTCACTGGTTACAGCCCTGGGTACCAAGAGCTCTCCTCCAACTACCACCCTCTGCTGCCTGCCTTGAAACCATCTCTTAATCTACCCAACCAGTTTTCTCCTCGCTCCCAGGCTATTTAACTTGCTGGTCAGCCTTTCGTGGGGGTACCGTGTCAAACGCCTTGCTGAAGTCTGGGTAAAGGACATCAACTGCATGGCCCCCATCCAATGACCTCATCACACAGTCAAAAAAGTCAGCAAGGTTGGTCTGACATGATCTCCTAGATACAAACCCTTGTTGCTTGTCATCCTGTAGATCATTCTCCTCCAGGAATCTCACCAGCCTTTCATTAAGGATAGTCTCCATTAGCTTTCCCACAATGGCTGTAAGGCTCACTGGTCTGTAGTTCCCAGGTTCATCCCTGGGCCCACTCTTATGGATTGACACCACATGTGCCATCCTCCAATCTCTGGGCACGCATCCAGTATTCAGGGAAGTGTTGAACAAATCCGGCAGGACCCCTTCTAACTCCCCGAGTACTCTAGGATGCACTCTGTCCGAACCAGGCACCTTATCCACCCTTAAGGACCTTAGGCCCTCCAACACCCTTCTGACTGGGATCTCCATGTCCGTCACCTCCTCTTTCCCGATTCCCCCTCCATCCTTCCCCTGTGGTATATGCCCACCCTCTCCCTGGTAAACACTGAGCAGAAGTACTTGTTTAGTATTTCTGTCTGCTCCAGTCTGACCCTTGCTCTGCCCACCCTCCTTCCTAATTCTTATAATCTGGTCCTTGCATTCCTCCTGTTTCCTATATACCTGAATAAATATTTTCCCCCTTCCCTGAGCCATTGTGTCAGCCTTAGTTTTTTGAAGCCTTGTCTGCTCTCACTACTCTGCTCACCTCCCTAGATTTCTTCATGTATTCCTCCCTGTCCTCATCCCGGTAGGATCTCTTGTACTTTCTAAAGGCTGCTGTCTTTTCTCTCACCTTTTCCACTACCTCTCCATTCAACCAGCTTGGTTTCTTGTTTTTGGCCCTTTAGCTTTGGCACTTGGTGCAAGAGCTAGTGGTTTAGTATCCGGTTTTCAACTCAACCAAAGGTGGCAACCCTAGCATGAACGCACGGTGAACGTCAAAATGGTCATGTGGCCTGAAGATGACAGACCTCCGCCTGCCTAAGACAATCCTTTCCACCACCGACCCCACCTAGGGGGCTATCCAGGGCACCATGGAGGACATGGGTAAGGGGAAGAGGTGTGGGGGCTGTGGTATACTGAGGGGTACAGAGGGAGTGTGGCATGGGATTACTGGGGAAGAAAAAATGTACTGAAAACAAACAAAAAAGAGGCTTTTTTCTTTGTTTTGCAATGTAGTGCAGTTGAATTCTGCTAACATTGACTGCAATTCATGCCCCCCACTGGTGGCTGAACCACTCTTGTTAAAGAATTTGACACACTCCCACTGAGGCAGCACATTAGAAACTAAAAGGTAAACAATGGGTGTCTCATATGAGTTTTAATTTACAGCTAGCTAAGCCTTTAAGAACAACAAAAAAATAAAAACCATGTAGAATCCTTGGAAGAAGAAAAAGCATCTTGTGGTTTTGGGACAATGGAGTGACACCCCCTTGAGATTACAGTTGGATGTGGCATTAAGTAATTGAGTGCTTTTGTTTTACAGCGTGTCTGCTGTCTTGGTCAATTAAAAAGCAGTGAGCAGTGGTACAGTACACCGCCAGCATGCTTTTTTAATTGGAAGAAATGCCAAGCAGACTGTAAACAAACAAAAATAATCAGTTACGGCTTCGGCTGAGTGTGTATATTTTTGGGGTGGGTGGGGGGATTGACAGTAGCACTTCAACACTTTGTAGTAAATCTATTGGCAGCTGTATTTGCCAGTATTGACAAGCGTGTTTAGCAGTATTGATAGCTGCATTTCCCAAAAGAATAGTTCTTCTGACGGAGAGCGGATTTTTTTTCAGTGTTTGATGAAAGGACAGGCAAAGCAGCTTCTGGTTTACATTGAAGCCTTCAGCTGGCCTCCACAAAGGGTAGGGAATTGAGAATGATATGACAGGAGGGAACACTACTGAAGGAAATGAACCTGCTTGAGTGAACTTTTGAGGCTACAGGACCGTAGAAAGTATTTCATTTAGTGCAACCTGCCAACTTGTTTCTTAATAGCAGAGGGACAGCATAGAAAAAAGTTCTCCAAAACATCATGATTTTTTTTTTTTTAGTGTTAATAATATTGCCTCCGTCACATAACGTGGTGGCAGGAAGCGCTGCGCACAGCAAAGACTCTAAGTTCTTGGCCTCTGACGTGTAGTAGTTGTTGCTTGTGTTGGTCCATTTCTTTCTTGACTGCTCAGTCAGGAGGTTCAGCTTTAGAGAGTTTCTTGGTGTATACCTTGCTGTTTCGTCTCTCCTAAGCTGGGAGAGACATTGTGCTACTACACGGTAGGTGGTTTAATTTACGATTTACCTACTCGGGACGCAGCTTCACCCCTCCTTCCAGTCCTGCCCTGCCCTGTCCTTCCGCATCTCCAGAACTTACCTCTGCATCCTGGCTCCACAGCTTTACCTCCCACCCCTGATGGTGGGGCCTGACCACAGTTGGGCATTTTCCCCACCACTCCAGCTAATGCGATGGGGAATAGTCTGTGAGGTTAGAGTGGCTGGTAGTGGAGAGCAGGCAATCCCATAGTAGCAGCACTCATGGCACGACCAAAAATCACATAAACTTGATTTCTTTGTGATGCAAATATTTTTTAGTGCTAAAGCCAAAATGCCGTGACCTCAGTACTTGGCTGGTAAAGCCTTCTAGAATCAAAAAGGCTTTACGCAAATGTGAGGGTCAGGACATTTGGCCTAGCACTGGTAAATATTTGTATTTGCAATGAAATCAAGTTTATGTGATTTTTATTTTGCTTGCACGCATATACAAGAAACATAGTGCCACCATACGAGTTTTCGTAGGTGTGCCTCTCCCACTTCCAATGCCTTGCTCCCTTTTGCAGGTGAGGCCGTACCATGCCAATGAATGTCACAGCTGTCTATGACAGCCGTTCAGATGCAGTGGCATACAGTTGAAAGCGAAAAACCACTGCAGTCAGCGGTGGTAACGTGTAGGCAATTTGCATACTGCCATCGACAGGTAATTTACATACTGCTGTCCGCAGTATGCAAAGTGCCTACACTCTGCGCTGCATCTGTACAGCTGTCACAGACAGCTTTGTTTTTCTCACTCTTCCCCCAACACCGGGTAGCATGCTGGGAGCCCACCAGCGTGCTCATGACCCCCCCACCATATGGCCAGCACGGGTGCCCAATCCCTGTTGACTTCATTGTAGGGCCCCCAACAGACTTCCAGGTGCCATGCTGGGGCCACCCCAGTGTGGCAAATGTCCGACAGCTGACGGGTGCTCAAACCCGTCATCTTCACTGTTCCCCCAAAGTTTCACGCGCCATGCTGGGGCCCACCCCAGCGTGGCAGAAGTCTGTATCCCATTGGCTTCATTGCTGCCCCCAACAGACTTCCAGGTGCCATGCTGGGAGCCCACCCCAACGTGGCAAAGTCTGTATGTGGTCAGGGTGCCCAATCCCGCCGGCTCACTGTCCCCCAAAAAACTTCCAGCTGCTACGCTGTGAGCCACTCGCGTGGTAGAAGTCCCGCATAGTGTAAATAAACAAAACACCTGGGAAAAAAGGTCCTCGTTGACTCTCACCCTCCCAACCTGTGTGCCATCCTCTCGCACCCACCTCCCACACCCCAACCCCATACTTGCCTCTGAAGGCTGGCGCGACGATCTTCGGTGGACCGGGAACACGCCTGCGCTCTTCAAAGCCAACCGCAAACTGAAGAAATGCCGGTAAGCTGTATAATGGCATAAATGTTTTTATTTTTTTTTTTTTCTTCAACTTTGGTGTACATCTCTGCCATTTTTGGGAATTTTTTCACCAAATTTTCAGCATGGGGTTCTTGGGGCCCCACCTCATGAACTCAGTCACTGTCATTTTGTTATTCGGTCCCGAAGGTGATTTAGCGGTCACTGCCGGAACTACCTTTCGGGACCGAATCTAACGACAGTGTACAGTCATGGTGAACCCAGAAACCCTATGTTGAAAATTTGGGAAAATTCCAAAATTTCGTTTTCAAGCGCAAGTGCCAGCAGTTTCAACGCATGCTCGTAACTTTGCAAATTTTAATATTTCACTCCAGATTTTCAGCATTGCCATTTTTCCACACCTCCTAATGAGCAGTACAGCTGTCATTTTTCACATCTTGCCCAAAATGTGTTTGCACACATATAGCGCACAGTGGCGCAGTCGGTGTGGGAAATCAATGTTCGGGACGGATTAAGAAACTCACAATGACACTGTTCATGAGCAGAGGTCTTAAAATGACTATATTGAAAATTTGGTGACAGAAGTCCATAAAATGACTGTTACGAGCTTGCATTGCGCAGTTTCCATGCACTCTCATAGCTTCACAAATTTGTACTATTTTCAATCCCGATTTTCAACACTGGCATTTTTCCACACCTCCTTATGAACAGTACAGCTGTCATTTTTCACACCCTGGCCAAAATGTGTTTTTGCACTTCTGGCGCAGAAATGCGTGGTCGCTGTGGGAAATCAGTGTTCAGGACAGATTAAGAAAATCACAGTGACATTGTTCATGAGCGGAGGTCCCAAAATGCCCGTGTTGACAGTCTGCTGTAAAACAAATCCCCAAACTAATTACATTACGAGTGTGCGTTGCGCAGTTTCTATGCACGCTCGTGACTTCAGTTTTTTTTTTTTTTTTTTTTATATTTTCCATCCAGATTTTCAACATTGCCATTTTTTTTTTTTTACACCTCCCCATGAACAGTACAGCTGTCACTTTTCACATCCTGTTTGAAATGTGTTTACGCACCTGTGGAGTCAAATGGCACAGTCACTCTGCAAAATCACCTTTTTTTTTTTTTTTATTTGGTTGTTTAACCAGAAGTAGCACACTAAGCTGAAAGCTTTTTTACAGGAGCGACCTTGGAGCACAGGGAAGTTAAGTGACTTGCTCAGGGTCACACAGTATGCAAGTGGAAGCTGTGGGATTCAAACCCAGGTCTGGTCTGCTGGATGTCACCAGATTTGCAGCTCAGCGCCTTAAACCACTGTGCTATACTACCTCCAACCTTTCCCGTAATGAACTGATAGTGTCACTGTGCATGTGGTGGGTTAACAAAAAACCCATGTGGAAAACTTGGAGTAAAAATACCAAGAAACTCCCAAGGCGTTAGGGTTTTCAACCATGACGCCCTACCTAGTAGGGACTGACGGGCGTCAGGGGTGTGACTTGTGATAGTCGACAGTAATGCTCATGCCATTTCATCCCCACCCTGCAGCCATTGACAGGCATCGAGGTGCGCCTTGGACCCTTAACCCCCAAGTTCACTCTGTTCTCCTATACTGCGCCCTTTTCAGCGTATTTCCTTATGGAATGAGATGAATGTAAAGCCCAAACACCCCAAGGCACACCTCGACACTTGTCAGTGCCTGAAGGGTAGGGTGAGGTGAAATGTCATGACCGTCATGGGCGACGACCCAAAGGCACACCCCAATGCCTGTCCATCTCTGCCAAGTGAGGGTGGAGTTGACGTCAGTTCAATACTTCACTGCCATTCCTATACTGCATCTGTCTAACTCCTGCACTTCCACTGCTAATGCCAGCAAACAAACATTCGGCATTGACAAATGCTTGTTGGTTGTGCCACGGGTGCTGCTACAGTGGAATTGTCTTGGGCTGGCTGCCCTCTTAACTAGCACCGTTCCTGCACTGCTGCCTCGCAGCAGCAACATTTGGATAGTGGAGAGCAGGGCCTGGATTTACAAGCTCTCATCCAAGGATTTTCTGGTTAGGCCTTCCCACCCTCCCTGGCGTGCAGCTGATGAGTGCCCATGGCACCATCCTGAAGGTGGGGCATCCTGAAGGTGGGGGGTAGCTGATGCTCAATGATCGCCTACAGTGCCAAGGCAGACTTACTTCCCACCTGGAGGTGGTTCTCTTGAGAGCGGGATGCTCGGCACCCTTCTCCCAGGTTGGCTCACGATGCCTCCACATTGCGCTCCAAACCTAACCAGCTTGGGGGAGGAAGTTGGGATGAAGAATCAATCCTAGGTCTCTCATGTAGTAGAATTGTACTCCACCTGCTGGTGCTACCATGCCTAAGTAGGTTCTGAGAAGATGTTTTAAATAGGGTCAGGCAGTTGGTGGTGCACATCCCAGCTGGGAGTAAGTTCCATAGAGAGGGAACAGCCACAGCAAAATCTGAATCACTTGTGGACTTCAAAGGCGAGGGTGGCATCCTCAAGAATCCCCATCCCATGGAACTCGGCATCCTGGTTGGGGTATGGGGGGTCAGAAACACGTTGAACTGTTGAGGACCAAGATTGATCAAGGCCTTTTACGTCCACAAAAGAATCTTGTAGTCAGTGTGCCACCTAACAGTCAGCCCAGGACTTGAAGTGACGGAGTAATATGATCTGAGCACCGAGTGGAAATCAGAAGCCTCTCTTCAGAGTTTTAGACTAGTTGCAGATAATTTAATGGAACACAGACTAGGCCCTTGTAGAGTGCATAGCAGTAGTTGAGTTGATACGAGCCAGAAGCTTGAACTGACGTGTGGAGGTCTACATTACCAAGCAGGGGTGCACTCTGGCAGTATTCCAGAGGTGATGAAGTGGCCCTTGACTACAGAAGATGCCTGCGAGACAAATGACAGCTGTCCCTGAAGAACCACTTCCAGACTACAAGCCTCCCCATCTGCCTTCAATTGCATCTTATCAAAGATGAGGAGTCGGAGGCTACTTGTCAAGCTGATAAGTGCATATTACTCCCCACTAGGAGCACTTTTTTCTCAGGGTTTAATGCCAACTAGTTGGAGGCCATCCAGGATATGATCTCCCCAAACACTGTTCCAACCTCAGTACTGACAACAGCATGTCAGGTGCAAAGGACAGGTCTAGCTGCATATCATCTGCACAGCTATGAAATTGTTATATGTTCTCATGATCCTGCCTAGAGGAGGCATATACATTGGTTTTTTTTGTTTTGTTTTTAGGTATTTAACTAGGTGACACACACTAAGCTGAAAGCTTTTTTTACAGGCGCAACCTGGGAGCACAGGAAAGTTAAGTGACTTGCTCAGGGTCACACAGTATGCAAGTGGAAGCTGTGGGATTCAAACCCAGGTTTGGTCTGCTGGATGTCACCAGATTTGCAGCTCAGAGCCTTAAACCACTGCGCTATACTGCCTCCGTAAACCATTGTGAACAAGACAGGTGATAGGACAGAGCCCTGTGGGATTCCGTAGTCGAGAGAACTGTGCGTAAATGAAATGAACTGAGCACTACCAGTTGCCCTCTACCCCAGAGGGACAAACCTAACCATTGTACATAAGTGCACATCTGTCGCCCTATCCCCACAGATTTGTCTAGCATTGCTGCATGGTCTGTGTTGTCAAAGGCAGATGATAGGTTGAGAAGGATCAGGAGGGGAAACTCCTCATTGAGTCCTCGCTATGTATAGATCATTGCATGCTGTGGCCAGGGCTGTTTCAATGCTGGTTTTAGTATGGAATCCAGAGTGGAATGGCTCAAAAATGTGACCCCCAGTTGGCCAAATCCAGCTGTCTTCACTGCAGCGACATAAATTGCACCTGCCTCATCATCTTAAAAAGTCAAAGTAGCACCTTGTATGTATTTGTGCTGTAAGTTGTTGTCCTTAAAGCTGTGACACAAATTGCACCTGCCTGATTCCTTTGCACTGTCTGTAAACTGCTTTGTTACTTTACTGTGTACTATTGCTGCTTTTAGAACCGCTGTAGTGGATATATCCTTGTATTGTTTGTATATTGTACTATTGCTGCTTTTAGAACCCCTGTAGTGGATGTATCCTTGTATTGTTTGTATATTGTACTATTGCTGCTTTTAGAACCCCCTGTAGTGGATATATCCTTGTATTGTTTGTATATTGTACTTTTGCTGTTTTAAGAACCCGATGGGTGGGTGAATGTATTCCTCCCTGCAGCCTTCCTTCCCGTTCCCCCCAGGTCACATCTGGAAATGAGTCTTCTGGGCTCCGGTTACCTGGTGAAATATGTGTAGCTGGATATAAATCAGTAAATCAATAGGTACCACTTTCTCAATAACCTTTGCTTAATAGGGAAGGTTGGAGACTGGCCTGTTTGGCAAGATCTTTGGGGTCTAACAACACCTTCTTAAGTAACAGTCCCACCACTGCCCCTGTCCCCTTACACAGAAGAAAATGGATGACTCCCGTCAACACGGGAGCAAATGCTGCGGTCCAGAGCCAGAAGCCACCCTGAGGGCATTTGCTGCTTACTTGCTGTGTGACCCTGAGCAAGTCACTTTACCTCCCTGTAGTTGATCTGCCTGAAGTGCCGGCTTTGTTCTGGGCCCCCCCCCCAACCCACACCAGATTGTAAAGCAGTTTGGGATACAATGTATGAAACTATATGAAAAGCTAAAGTACACATAGAACTTGGCAACTGTAAGGCAAGAAAAGACTGTTGTCCTATCTAGTCCATTGCTCTGGTGTCCCATCCAGAAGTACGTTTTTCTTCAACGTACTTAAGCCAATTTTATCGTGATGCTATCTAAGCTACGTGCTTGTACTGTAGTAACCCACATGACGATCTATTCTGAGGAGTAACACTTTCAAATAAAATGATTCCTTATATCCCGTCTGAATATTTCTGCTCTGTTTCAACCTCTGTTCACTTGTCCTGCTTTCCTGTGCCTCAGCTGAGCCTCTAAATCTGAGTCTCAACATTTTGAATACTTGGAAAATGTCATTTTTTTTTTTTTTTTTGTTAGTGGAAAAGATGTACAGCCATTTGAGCAACTGTTCATTTACAGACGGGAGTCATATTCAAAGTTGCATGTACAAATACAGGAATTCACACATTTATCATTGTATCACAATAACATAACATGAAATAAACTGATTTTTTTAATATGATTTTGACAGATTGAAACGGTCATATTGCTGCAGTTAAAGATACAATGAAATTGTAAATAGTTTCCTTTAACAAGAGAATATAGTTGTGTTTTTTTATTGTACAGTCCACGTTTGTCAAGTTATTTGTGTAATGTATTGAAAATTAAAATAAACTTAAAAAAAAAAGACAGAAACAGTGTTGGAGGATTGTGGTATGTTTGTACAGTATTTAATAAATAATTTGATGCATAAATTTACCTGTATAGCTTGTCATGCCAACAAAAATATTTGAATAAAAAAAAAAAAAAATTGCACGCATATAAAATATACAACAAAACATTTTAAGGAGAAATTTCAAGTGATTCCTGCAGTATGGTTTACAACAAAACTGCTCTCCAGCAGGTCGAGCATGTAGCCATTTTATTTGTGTCGAGGCAAATTTTTTAAATATAGTTTCTATCTCTGAGGCTATGGGCATTTTAGAAAAGGAAACTAACAAGACAAAACTAATGGAAACTATAAAACGGACACCACACAGCAAGAGAACAATAAATAAATTGGTGGCCAACAGTAAATAAGTAAACACATCCCTCCTAGTCTTCCCTTTGCCAAGATGTTTGAGTCTAGCCTCGTATGTTTTGAACCCCATATAATCTTGTAGCTCTTTGCTGTAACTATATTATGTCTCCAAGAGTAAGATGTCCATGTTTATAGAAACACAAAAACTTAAAATGGCAGGAGCAGATAAAAACACGGGACTGGATTTTCAAATGGAGACGCAGAAGTCCTGGGGAGGGGTGATGTGATGTGATGGGGTTGAGGTGCAGTGGGGGCTCGAGAGGGGGCCCAAGAGCCAAGGGGAGTCAGGAGCATAGAGAAAATGAATTAAAAAACCAAAAAAAAATAGATAAAAAAAAAAAGTGACACAAGGCGTGCGCTGCAGCTGCGGCATTGCTAGCTGCTCCTGATTTTACAATCTCTGGCACGGTTGTGACAGTTTACCCACTTTATGGCAGCTTGCCGCAAAGTGACGCATGCAAGACCACAAATAACCAGTCTAGCGAGCATCGATTTGCGGTTAAGGGTGAACAATCCCTCTAGTGCCGCAAGCCTGGTGCGCCTTATATTTGACTCACCCTGGGTGTACGGCAAATTGGCTGCTCTGAAAATCTGGCCTCCTGGAATCCATCCAGTCTTCTCTAGAGTCCTACCTTGAAACTACTGTCCTTTTTTTATCTTGGTCCTCAAAGTGGAAGGCCTGAACTTCTTGTTCCTTATTACAGAGACCACCTTTCCTATGGACTGCGTTTCCTAGGGTGGCATCTTCTATGGCTCAGTTGACAGTATAGTTCTCCCTTCGACAGAGCTACGAGGTTGTTTCAGACTTCATTCAGACTTCCATTACTGTGTGTAGAGCTAGGTTGCCATTTGAACGGATCAGGTAGTTCCTTGTTTCTTAACTCCAAGTATAAAGATCTTTAAAGACCTTCAATAAAAGGGCTGGTCACATCCAGATGTGTCCCGCTTGAGTGATGCCACTGATAATTGTTCCTCATGTCACATCTTAATATTCAACACAATGGAAAATAGAAACTTCTGGGTGTATCAGCAGATTCGCTTTAGAAAAAAAACACCTGTTTCAAAATAATTACTGTCAGTATCAGCAAGACTCCAATTTCGTAATGATTCCTAAACAGTTGCATTTTGGTGCATTCTGTTTTTATTACCTAAAGAGATTTGCATGAAACCTGGCTTTTGCCCCCCCCGACTTAATCTGTCCCCACTTTATGTCCTGCCCTGCAGTCAGAATCTTCCTCTTGTAGCACCAGACTAATTTCTGTGACGTGATATATTATGTAGAGGATTATGCCTTTATGGAAGGAATAAGAAACCTGAACAAATGAAGGCTAAGGATTTAAGATCCTATCTTGAGTGAAATGATTTCCAAAAAAAAAAGGTAAGGTCTTCACATTCAGTTTTTTTTTTTTTTTAAAGAATCTTGAGCAACAGATTGCTACTGATACCAAGATGGAAACCATAGACTCCTTTTACCCTTGTCTTTCAGTTTGATATCCCTGTTCATATTTGGGTCCAGAGAACTCCAAGATTTATTTCACAAGACGGGGGACAGGAATGAACCTGGAAAATTACAGACCAATCATTCCAACCTTTATTGTAGGAGAGCTTCTGGAAACCATCATTAAGGAACAGATGGAGGAATTTTGGAGGCTAATGGTTTACAGGACTGGAGGCAGCATGGTTTTGTAGCAGGGAGATCTTTCCAGACTAACCGTACCAACTTCTTTGGGTCACAAAGCTGGTAGTGCCAAGCAGTGGGTGTGTTGTACCTCCACTTTAGCAAAACCGTAAGCCATGTTTACATGGTCACATTTGCACTGGAGTAACCCGTGCACTCGGGATGCTCCAGTGCAAATGTGCTGTGTGGACACACCCGATCGGGGTAAGCTGCTCGCTAAGATGCTCACAGATTCTTTGTCAAGCTGGGAGTGCCAATAGGAGCAAGCAGCTTATAGTGGCTTAAGTGGCAGTATGGACTGCCTGCACCGCAGCAACCAACAGATGTCTGCCTCCCCTGCTATACACAGCCCCTCACCAGCACAGATTGCAGCAGTGCAGAGAGGAACTGTATAGACAGACAAATCGTGGCTAGCAAGTGGTCAGGACCGTGCTGCTGCGGTTTGATATTTCCAGCGCTACTGCTGCATAAACACTGCTTTAGATTCCATTCTGAAGGCAGATGGAAAAAATGGGGTAGTGGATTAGCTGACCAGTAGAATAGTGAACTGGCTTGGGGGCAGGATGCAGAGAGTTGTCAGTGGGGTGCAGTCAGAGCCCAGGGGAGCAGTGAGTGGAGTACCACATGGATCGGTGCTGTTCAGTATCTTCTTCTGTGATCTAGGAGGGGGAATCCAGAATAAGGTGCAGCTCTTTACTGATGACATTAAGATCTGTGGCAGAGTGGGCACTGGGGGGAGGCAGTTAGTGAAATGAAGAAAGACCTGGAAAAGTGTCCAGAGTATGGCAATGAAGGTTCAGTGTAAAAGGGTGCATAGTGATGTACAGTGGTAGAAAGAACCCTAAAGCTGATGTCTGGATGGGGGAAATAAGGGTGGTGCAGACAACTGAGAAGAGAGACTTGTGAGTCACCATTAATGACAATTAAGTCCATTGCTCAGAGCAACAAAGCGTATAGGAAGGCAGACAGAATGCTGGGATGTATAAAAAGGAGATATGATGAAAGGAGGAAGGAGGCGATACTGCCGCTGTACAGGTCCTTGGTGAGGCCATACCTGGAGTACTTTGCGCAGTTGCGACGTCAAGAAAGATGGGGACTGCATAGAGGCCATACAAAGGAGAACCACAAAGATGATCCAGGAACAGGGTGGGGGGCTCATAGAAGGAAAGGTAAGCAGACCATAACACGTGTATATACTGGAGGTCAGGACGGAAAAGGGGATATGACTGAGATATAAAGTTTTTTTTGCAAGGAATCAACAGTTGGATTGTAAGGACTGGTTCACAAGGCATGCAGACACTGTGACTAGAGGGCATGGGTGGTAACTGGTCAGTGGGAAATTTGGGGAGGGTGGCATAAGGAAGTTCTTCACGAAGAGGGTGGTGAATGAATGGAATAGACTGCCTAGCGAAATGTTTGAAGCCGAGATTGCGATGCAGTTAAAACTTGGGTGGGATGGAGATAAGGGAATAGTGGAACCCACAAGTAGAAAAGATGAAGAGGGTGATGACTGAACCACTAGGGCTATCGTTTCTCTAAATCTAGCTCATCGTTAGGCCAAGCTCATCTTCCAGTCCCATGGTATATGATGATCCCAGGACATCTGTACATTGGATCTGGATTTGCGGATGGAGAGCTGGGGGTATAACTGACTGGTAAGCAACTGCCCTTTATCATCCAGTTCAAAAGATGGGTTTTATTGCTTAACTGACTTGACTATGCAGTAATGATTATCTCTTCCTGGTAAATTAACTTTGAATTCCCCTGCTTGATACCAACAAACTGATGTAAAGGCATTATCTTGGATGTTTAAATTTTGCAGTTGGGCATGTCATTGTGGGATAGAAGTTGATTTATCTTTTGATAGTGGTATTAAAGTTATCGCTGTCAAAGTGCAGGCAGAGAGGAAGGTGGAATATTTTACTAAAGGCATGGTAATTTGCAGTGGGCAGGTGGTTTTTACCCTCGCCTGTCAAAAGGACGGAGTTTATATAAAAAAAAAAAAAAAAACACATTTTGTACTATCTAACATTATCTGAACTATAGGAACTCATTGTAACCAATTACATGAACCCTCATTAAAAGCACCTCTGTTCTCTAATATCAGGATACTGTACAAGGCTTCAAAGTACATCCCTACCCGTTGAAGTCGCCTTCATTATACTGTGCACCTTGTTATACTTCAGTTTGTAATGTCGGCACGCTAATGAGGGTACCCTTGCACATGATAGAGAAGCTTTCTTCATAAGCCTTTAGAAGCTGAGGCCTAGAGATTTCTTTAAGTCGCATGGTTAAATTCCTAGCGAAAACATGCCTGAGGTTTTCATGATTCTCATTAGCCAAATGATTGTATGCGGAGGCTGTAGAAAGTGGTACAGAATGCTCAGGGTCTAAAAAGCCAAGTTTTGTTGGCTGCCTTGATGGCATTGGCTGAGGGCACTGTGATCCCATGTGGGAGGATTCAGGACTCGAGCCTGACTTCCCTACCCAAGCCATAGGGTCTAGGATATGCAACTAGGACATAACAGCAGTGGCAGTTTGTTTAGTCTCTGGGGGAGAAGTTCCCCATCTAGCTCAGGTGCCTTCTAGGGAGTGTGGGGAGCTCTTACAGCATGGTACACATCAACTGTTTCTCCCCATAGGCCAACACCAGCAGATGGGCTTGCATTTTCACTCGTGTGTGTGTGTGTGTGTGTGTGTGTGTGTGTGTGTGTGTGGGACACTGAATAAAATGGCACTACTTCTGTGAATGACGGCATCTTATCACAGGGCACTGCTCCACCCTCTGCTCATTCTGAGGCTTGTAGCTGGGTGGCAGTGAAGCTGGCTTAGAGACTGAGTCCAGTTGATAGAAAATGCCAGGGCATATGGGGAAGCAGCCACAGGACTGGCCTGTGTGTATGTGGGACTTTGGGGGCATGGAAACATCTGCCTGAACACTGTTTTACTACTTCTCCTTGCCCCTGGTGTATTGACTGTAGACATCAAATATATTACTCCTGATATGAGGATGGCTTGACTGTGTGCCCTCCCACACTGACTCCTGCTTTACCTCGGCCAGTTGAGTGGAGGGATCATGAACCACTCGCCTTAAAGGACATGAAAACCAGAGTGAGCACTTGACCCTCCTACTGCTTGTCTGCTTCTGACTCTGGGAGTGAACCCAATCTTTTTATTACGTTCGCTTGCGCACATGCGCAAAGAACGTTTTGGGAGAGTAGCACACTTTGGAGGTGTGCCTCTCCCGTTCAATCCACTGCACCGTTGAGCAGGCGTGGCGGTCCTGCACCAATGGGTACGGGAGCTGTGTATGACAGCGGTGGTCTTCACCTCAAAGAAAACCACCGCTGTCATACACAGCGCTGGCCTCACACCCCTCCCCCAAAGCTAGTGCCATGCTGGAGCCCACCCCAGCATGGCAAACGTCCTGGTCCTCTGCCGACGGGGTGCCCAATCGCCGGCTCCATGTCCCCCAAACGCGCCCCCAAAGCTTTGGTGCACACTGGAGCCCATCCAGCATGGCAAACGCCCCGCCTTTTTTTTTTTTCCCAACCTGAAAAGCAAAAACGGTCCCACGTAGTCTCCCACCCCCCTCCCCAACCTGCACCCACCCACCGCACCCCGCTCCCCACACCCCCTCACCCCATACTTACCTCCGCTGAGCTCACGACGCATCATCGCTGGACCGGGAAACACATCTGCACTCTTCAAAGCCGACCGCGAACTGAGGAAATGCCGGTAAGCTGTATAATGGGCTAGATAGGGGTTTTCAACTTTATTGCATATCTCAGGCATTTTGGAATTTTGCCCAAATTTTCAACATGGGTTTTGGGACCCCTTCTCATGAATGATGTCACTGTCGTATGCTATTCAGGCCTGAAGGGTGATTCGCGAGTCACTGTGCGAAATCACCCTTCGGGCCTGAATAATGTCATGACAGTGACATCATTCATGAGAAGGCGCAAAACCCGCAGTTGAAAATTTGGTGCAAAAATTTTAAATGACTGTTTTAATGACGAGAGTTGCAGTTCCCACGCAGGCTCGTAAGTTCACGAATTTTCAATATTTTCACTCCAGATTTTCAACATTGCCATTTTACCACACCTCCTTATGAGCAGTACAGCTGTCATTTTTCACATCCTGCCCAAAACATGTTTCCGCCCATGTAGCGCACAATGGCGCAGTTGGTGTGCGAAATCAATGTATGGGACACATTAAGAAAATCACCGTGACACTGTTCATTAGCAGAGGTCTTAAAATGGCTATGTTGAAAATTTGGTGAAAAAATTCCTAAAAATGACTGTTTTATGAGCGTGCGTTGCGCAGTTCCTACACGTCAGAGGGTTTGTGAATTTTCAATATTTCCACTCCAGATTTTCAACATTGCCATTTTACCACACCTTCTTAAGAGTAGTACAGCTGTCATTTTTCACATCCTGCCCAAAACGTGTTTCCGCCATGTACCGCACAATGGGGGTAACAAAAGGTCATGCTGAAAATTTATTGTGCAAATACCAGCAGTCGCACAGGGCATTAGGGTAAAGCACCATACGTGCCAAACACCACTGCAAATACCTGCAAGCGAACGTTCGGCATTGACAAATGCTTGTTTAGATTGGCTCCATTTTGTAGTGCAGGAAAACATTCCTGCCCTTTTTAAATTCAAAACATTCTGCTTGTCACCAAATATACCGACAATAAATGATTGGAGATTGATGTTTGATATATACCATATGGAGAGTTTGACTGCTTCTTAATAATCAGTCCCAGATGTTTACTACGAAGAGGCATAGGTGGCTACTCCACCAAACAGAAATTGATCCTGAATTTTGTCCTTGAAAAAAGTGATATGTAATATCTCCCTCCTATCCATAAGAAAAATGGTGAAACATGTATGATAAATGAGGATAATTAACCTTTATGTAAACATATATTGTAAATCATATTGCTGGTGCAAAAGATGTATAACTTATTTACTCGTGTGTATTAAACAAAAAAAAAGCTAATAAAAATTATATTAAAAAAAAAAAAAAACCCAAAATATTCTGCTTGTAGTGCTCATGATCCTGGATTTATGGAACCTGAACTTCTTCATCCAGTACAAAAAGTTCAGGATGGTCACCCTCCCCAGAGTGTTGCCTTTGCTCTGGAAAGGAGACTGGATCTGTTCCCTGGATATGCAGGACATATACCTGCATATCAGGGTCTGCTGCCTCCACAGGAAATACCTCAGGTTCCTGTTTCAGGGTGTCACTACCAGTTCAGAGTCCTGCCCTTTGGCTTGTCTTCAGCACCACAGGTTTTCCCCAAATGCCTAACGGTGGTGGCAGCAGTCCTCCGGAGGGAAGGTTTTTATGTCTTTCCTTACCTGGGTGACTGGTTACTCAAAGCTCAGTCCCAGAAACAACTGTTTTTGACCCTGGTGTGGACTCTGCAATTGTTCAACAATTTGGGGATCACTGTCAGTCTTCCTAAGTCAGTCTTGTCTCCAGTACGTAGGAGCCATACTGGACACGGCACCAGGCTCTGCCTTCCTCCCTCCAGACAGGGTGGAGCACCTGATAGTGCAGGCCCAGTAAGTCTGTTCCAGCTGGCATATCACAGTCAGGACATGCATCTGGCTACTTGGCCTGATGGCTGCCACCATTTCCACGGTTCCCCTAGCGAGGCTGCATATGCGCATCCCTCAGTGGACTTTGTACAGTTGGACCAACGAACTGACGACCTGGAGCAGGCGGTTCTTGTCTCTTCGCTGGTAAAGTAGGTCTTCTATGGTGGATGGAACCCACCTACCTACTCAAGGGGGTTCCTTTCCTCATAACCTCCCCTCATCAGATCCTCACCATGGATTCCTCTGGGATGGGCTGGGGCTTGCGCCTAGGTCCTTTCCAGACTCCGGGGATGTGGACTCCATTCGTGGCCTCACTACGTATCGGTGTCCTCAAGATGATGGCTGTCCTGTATGGCCTACAGGCCTTCCAGTACCACTTGTCTCCGGACCATCTGCTATTGCAGACAGACAATATTAGTGTAGTACATTACATCAACAAGCAAGGAGGCACTCACTCATACCCCCTGTGTAGGGAAGTGATGAGGGTTTGGTACTGGGCTCTAGACCATGGCCTTGACCAGTCGGCCGTCCATGTTCCAGGTGTCCAGAATGTCCTGGCAGACAAGGTAAGCAGGTTGCAGTCAAGAATGCACAAATGGGAACTACTAGCCTCATTGGTGGAAGACCTGTTCGACAGGTGGGGCCACTCAGAATTGGACCTTTTTGCGTCCCCTCACAATGCAAATCTACTGTTATTCTGCTCACTTGATCCAGGGCATGGAGTTTTCTGGCGAGATGCATTGTCCTCTCTTGGAAAGGAGGTTCCTCTATGCCTTCTCTCCTCTGATTCAGAGGGCATTAATCGAGCTCCAAATGGAGGCCGCCACCATGAGTCCGGTGGCCCCCTTTTTGGCCTTGGCAGATTTGGTTTTCACTGATTTAACAGTTAGCAGTGGAGGCTCTCATGCCCCTTCCCCTGTGCCCAGGATTGCTGTCATGGGAACAGGGAACTCTGGTCCATCCGAACCCCAGGTCTCTTCATCTGCATGTATGGCTCCTGAGAATATAGTCCTAGCCAGGTTTGGGTCTCCCCCAAAGTGGCAGACATCCTGCTGGCTGCTAGAAAGCCTTCCACAAGGGCAACTTACTCCGTGAAATGGAAGCACTTTTCTTTGTGGATGGCTTCCCATCACCTGGATCCCTTCATCTGTCTGGTGAACCAAATTCTAGAGTACTTATTGTTCTTGTCAGATGCTGGACTAAAGTACTCCTCCATAAAGGTGCACTTGCCTGACATATCAGCCTTCCATTTGCCCATTGAGGGTTGTACGACAGCCCTGTTAGATGTAACCCATACCTTTCTGAGAGGCATCCTACACTTGAAGCTTCCCATCCATAACCCAGTCCTGTCCTGGAACTTGAATTGTCTTCGAGAAGCTTACTTTGGCTCCTTTTGAGCCTGCCACAACTTTTGAGCTGCACTTTCTGTCGTGGACAGCGTTATTTTTAGTTGCTGTTACTTCTGCTTGGAGGATTTCAGAGCTACAGGCTCTCGTGTGAGCAGCCTTATTTAATTTTTCACAAAGACAGGGTATCTTTGCTTACTAACTCAAAGTTTTTGCCAAAGGGGGTGTCTGACTTTACTTTGAACCAGACCATCTACTTACCTGTTTATTTTCCGGAGCTTGCCAATCCAGCATTGCTTAATACTTTGAATGTACACAGAATACTTTAAATATTACGTTCTTCGCTTGAAGGACTACAGGAAGTCCTTGCAGCTATTTGTTTCATTCGCCCCTGGGAAAGAGGGCGTACCATTCTCTAAACAATGCTTGTCCAACTGGTTGGCCAACTGTATCATTTTTTTGTTCTAGGAAGTACGGTAAGGAACTTTCTTGGGCTGTCAAGGGCCAGTCTACCGAAGCATGGCCACTTACGTTGCTTGTTTCAGAGGGGTCTCCGCAGCTGAGATTTGTGCTGTGGCAACCTGGAGAACTGCCCATACTTTCACTAAACACTACAGTCTGGACATTGCCTTGAGAAGGAGGGCAAAGTTTGGTCTAACTGTGCTGCAAGGTCTCCTTTCGTGGACTGCTGCCTTCCAACCACTCAGACTGTTTCCCCCTGCAGTACTGCTTGGGACACATTCCTAAGGTGTGACCTACTGCAAGAGATATCCTTGAAGATAAAACACTTATGTAAGAATTTATCGTAACAGTAGATCTTCGAGAAAATCTCTTGCAGCAGGTCATGCCGTCCCACCCTCCTTCCCCCTTCCCCCCCCTTGCTCCTTAACTCCTCGTTTCCTGTCCTCTCTTTTTCAGGATGGAAACCTTCTGCATTCCTTCCTCATTCAGGCAGATCTCTCTGGCTTCCCCTCTGTTCCCTCAAGGACTTGTCCTCTGTGGTGGGTCTCCAGCAGAAAACTGAGGCGGGACCCACTGCTATATAGGGGGATGTCAAACTGTCAACGTGGTGACGTCGCTGTGAGCAGCCCCATAAAAACTGCTAGCAAAATGTTTCCATGTGGTCTTGGTGCCTGGCGACAGTAGATCCCAAGGTGTGATCTGCTGCGAGAGTCTCTCGACGATCTACTGTTATGGTAAGTTCTTATGTAACTGTTTATTCTAAGCTGCGTTATAACACCAATGGTTTAACATCCCTGATTTTTCTGATGAAGATGACCTAGCATGTAGCAGACACTGGCCTGTATTCATGTGTGGCAGTTATGCCTCTATAGTTTTTCTTTATAAATGTGCTTGAAAATGGAATCCCAAGGCATTTCCCCATCTCTATTCCCCCACTTTCAAAAATATTCTGCTGCAGCAGTCTTTTTCTATTACAATTTTTCTTTTTCCCACTATGATAGGGTGGCCTCCTATCCTAGATTCTCACTCTATTTTCCCCCTCTGTATTTTCTCTGCACGCCTCGAGATCCTGGGTGGAGGGAGGGAGGAGGAGGTTCCCGTTAAGTTATAATAGGAGTATCACATCACAGTTTGTTAAATCTCACCTTCATTCTCCCAATAGTGAGCAAATAGTAGTAAACAAGTGTATTCTGCCTGTTACTTATTTAAAAGGGTATGCTTGCAAAAGAAGAAAGAACTCCCGCGCTGTAATCCCCATGCTTTGGAAAACGCAGATTATAATTACTGGTGAGCGCTTCTTTTCTCCTCTCTTAAAGAAAAGTTTAGAAGAGCAGATTTACCGATGGAAATTTCAGAATGCATTTGTTTTTTTGCTTCTCAGCCCTGCTACGCCTAGTCTTTATTGGGAAGTGGGAGAGACTAAAAAAAGTACATAGTTTCGGGTAGACAGACAGCAGAGTAATTTCGGCTTCTCTTTCTGCAAAACTTGCTTTCTCGGAGAGAAGGGGTTTCTGGAGAAAGGAATAAGCTGTTCAAGTTTGCCGCTACAAACTCGACGGGTGTAGAATTGGGCATAAGCCTAAAGGTGTTCGAGAAATATGCTCTTAAACAAGCTAATACACTGGGGAAGTAGTTATAAAATATTCCCCAACACCAGTTAAGCTTGATAAAACGGCTAGGGTAGCCGAAAGCATAATATTAGTTCCCTGGCACACATTCTTAGGCTCTGAAACCAGCTAATGAAAGTAACTGAAAAATATATTTGCTTTTTCTGCTTATCGAAAACTAGTTGCTAGGTTGGGAAGGTAAGGTTTCTATTAGGAGATCAGCGGCCCAACATTGAGCTTATTTATAGGGCAAAGGATTAAACGGACTCCTCCTTGTGGGCAGAAACCTTCTTTACAATAGAGTTACTGTTTATGCAAGTGTTTTTTTAGTCTTAAAGCTGCAGGTATGTAGAATATAAAATGCTTTATGGTATTATACAAACATTATGTAGAACATGCATTAGGTTTGATCCCCCAATAATATGTATTAGATTAGAATTAGGGGTGGTTCAAACCAGTCGTGTGGTCACATTATCTCTGCACTAAGAGATATTTAAGAAGCTCCGGTGCTCAGTTGAGATAGGTGGGAGAGAGTAGTCCTGTCTCTCTTCCAGGGAATTCCATAGATGATGGTGGAACAATGGGGATGAAATCCTTCCACTCTGAGAATGAGTTTGTTTCTATTCTAAGAAGCTCTTGGTGAGCCAGGTTTTTTGTAATTTTGTTTAAAACAGTATATTTCTTCTTTATTGTCTGAGTTTGAATTTGGTTATCACTTGGTTTAATGTTTTCAAATAGATGACACACAAGAAGTTATTGTGTGTCTTAACCTGAATTCCTGTCTCCAGTCTCTGCCTTATTGGAGTTGTCTACACCCACACCCTATCACATCATGAGCATTGCCTCCGAGGTTAACACCACTTTGCTTGTCCTTAACAAAACTGATTCCGCAGCATGCCATTGAACAACATAGGAGACTGACTATTTTGGTTAGTAAAGGCAAAGTAAAGTGGTATTACGGTTGAAGGAAATGTTTGTGAACATAGTCCACTTTTTTTTTTTGACATGATGGGACAACGAAGGCGTAAAATGTCTCATAATAATGATGAAAACTTGGGGATAGCCATATTCACTGGAGCCAGTGCTTCAAATACAGTAATGTTCACTTGTTTGTTTGTTTAATTGGGTAGGTGCACTGATCCCAGCGACCATTCACTGGCATGTCCTGGGCCATTAAAATGGCAGATCATGGGTAACAGAAAAACGCATACTTGTCGAGATGCATTAGATTGTTACAATACAGTTGATAACCTGGTTGGAGGGTAAATACAGGACAATAAATGTCACTTCAGTATAGGAGGAATACACACTAGGTTGTAAGAGTGCAATCAAGTAATAAACAACAACACTGTACATAATTGCTATGCCTCCAGCCAAGATGTGGACGTGGTTCCCCTCCCATCCATCTAGTGAGGATAGGGATACTCAAATATTAAAGGTAGAGAGGGTGCTGGCTGTCATCCGCAGGGATATAGGCCTTGTAGGTCTTATAGTGGGACTCTCCTTGTTGCATATGGTCACCTCCCCCCCAATAACACTGGGTGACAACTGGGGATGGTCGTCCACCTACGAGGTCCCCGACTACACCTTCTCCAATATCCTTGTGATCTCCGAGCGCTGCAGTGTTACTTGCTGTCTAGATCTTCGGTGCCTTATGTATACAAGCAGGGTAAAGCGTACCCGTGCTAAAATACTCCCAGGTTGTCAAGTGCATAGGAGGTGGTATCTCCCCTGGCTCCTCCTACTTGGACTACTACTGGCCAGTGATATTGAAACCAACCCTGGCCCATTAAATCTGACCCACAAAATCCCTCCCGTATGAGGCATGGGGAAGGGGCTAAAAATAGCTCATCTTAACATTGGGAGCCTGCTACCTAATCATGATGAGCTGTTAGCATGGGTTGCACTCTACAAACCCGACATCCTAGGAGTGACGGAGACCTGGCTGAAACCCTCTGTCCCTGACTCTGTGAACTCACTGGGTATGAATTCACCCAACTGGACAGAGCTGGGGGCAAGGGGGGGGGTGGCATACTAATCTACCATAAGAGACACTTAAAAATCTCCCAAATTGCCCACCAGGGTTCAAACGTGTCCCCCTGTGAGTTGCTACATGTGCTACTGCTACTTGGGGACGCAAAGAAACTGCACCTGGTGTGCACCTATAATCCTCCAAGAGGTGGGCTACCTGGATTAACTCACCTCATGGACAAAATTGGTCCCAGAGTCGGGGATAACAAACTCATAATCCTGGGGGATGTAAACCTTAACTGGGATAGTGGTAATGTTAAGCAGTTTGAGCCTCTGCTTGCTAACCTTGCCTGACCCAGCTCATCCAGGAACCAACTAGGCGGACAGCAAATGGATCCTCCAGCACCTTACTGGACTGGATCATGTCTAACCGTCTGACAGGATCTCATCAGCGGTACATTATCTGACTCCCATGGCCACACTCACCGGTTTTCTGTGTATGGAAAATTCCCACCCCAAAATTCCACACAAAATTATGCGGTCAGAAACTACTCTAGATTCGAGCATTGAGGAGTTCCTGGAAGACCTAAGAGTTACTGACTGGTCTGGGGTGTATGGTGCCACTGACCCCTCGGCAGCAACCTCTTACTTCCTCTCCACCTTTGGGGCCTTGCAAGACGAGCATGCTTCCAAGGTCACCCGTAAGGTGAGGGGGTCCACTACCCTCTGGTTAAATGGGAATCTCCTAGCCCAGATGCGGGAGAGAGATAAGTGTTGGGCTCGTTCCAAAGGTACCAGTGATCCCATGATTATTCAAAGGTACAGACACCTCAGGAACAAGTGCAAAAAGGCCATCAGGGCAGCAAAGAGTGACTTCTGCAAGTCCGCCCTACTAAGCTCTGCCAGTAATCCCAGGAGGTTCTGGAGAGATATTAAATCCCTTGTCAGCGGATCCTCCCATCTGGAGGTTACGAACATGGTCATAAATGGAGTCTCCTGCAATAATCCCCATACTATTGCTAACTCCCTGGATAATCACTTCTGACCTCTCTGCCTTCACAACCCTCTTCTCACCTGATGAGGCTCTGTCCCACCCCCTTCCCTCCACTCTGCTGTAGGGTCACCCTCCTCGTCAAATGTTCCACCTCAGGGCTGTATCAGTTCAGGACTTGCAGAAATGCCTAGCTGACCTCTCCCAGTACTCCAGTCCTGGCCTAGACAACCTGGAGCCTAAACTCCTTAAGCTTGGTGCTGCACACATTGCATCACCAGTAGCCTTTATCTTCAGCCTATCCCTTGGTCTGGGGACCATCCCAAACATCTGGAAAGAGGCGAGGATTGTCCCTGTACTGAAGCAAGGAAATCCCAAACTACCTGACAATTATCGACCGATTGCCATTCTCCCAGCCCTTAGCAAGCTCCTTGAAAAGGTAGTGGCTGAGCAGCTTTCGGAATATATCCACTCTCATGAACTTCTGTCCCCAGCCCAGCACGGCTTTCGTAAGGGACACAGCACTACCACAGCCTTAATCTCGGTTACATTAAGTATCCGGATAGCCATGGTACCAGGGCAAACTCTCTGGTGCAATATTTATCGACCTGTCCAAAGCCTTTGACCTCGTTGACCACAAACTGCTTGGTGCACAGTTGTGGTCACTTGGCCTCTCCCCCCATGCCATGAAATGGCTAATGGGTTATCTACATGGCAGAAAGCAGCGTATCTGCTTCAATAAAGTCCTCTCCGAGCCCCTCATTGGTGACCTCTGGAGTGCCTCACCGGCTCGGTACTGGGTCCCTCCTCTTCTCCTCTTCATCAATCAACTACCCATGGTTACTACCAGCTGTAGCGCCACCATATATGCAGATGATCTGGTAATCCTGGCTCACTCCCAGAATGCCACTACCCTAAACCAGAACCTGACCGATGACTTTAACAGGGTATTGTCATGGGTTACTAGTCACAAGCTGGTCCTGAACCTGAAAAAGACACAGGCTATGCTCTTTGGCTCAGTGGCTAAAATCAAAGCCTCATCGGCCTGCTTATACGTCACCAGCACAGATGGATCCTCACTACCCATAGTGAGCTCCATCAAATATCTGGTGGTAACACTTGACCCCCAACTTGACTTGGGTAATCATATCCTTAACATCTGCAGGGTGGCAAACTGCAAACTGGGTCTGGCCTATAGGGCCAAGTATAACCTTACGCCAGCAGCCAGGCTTGCCCTAGCGAAGGGTGTGCTCCTTCCTTCCCTCAGCTATGGGCTGCACCTATTTGCTCGCTCTCCAAAGACGCATCTCACCCGGTGGTACACTGCTTACAATGGCATTTGTCGTTTTGCCTTGGCTGCCCCCCGATTCACCCACCGTTGTGAGCTATATGAGAAACTCTGCTGGCTCTCACCAACTAGATACCTTGATTTTGGTTTGGGATGCCTCTCTGGGAAAGTGATCAGAATTAGCATCCCCAAGGGGCTGGCCTGGCTTGTGCCTAAGCTGAATCCCACCCCCTACCAACTTAGGTCTTTCACGTCAGGGATGGTCAAAGTCCCTCCTACTCGGACCCTCATGAGGGATCGGGACTTTGCCATAAGTGCGCCCAGACTCTGGAATTCACTGCATGTGGATATCCGAGCTGCCCCCTCCTATCTGAGTTTTCGAAATTCCCTGTGGGGTTTCCTAAAACTAGCATCAGAGTGTGACTGCCCCAAACCTCCCTAGAGTAAAGTGTCAAATTGTTTTGTCTGAACTCCCTAGGTATCTCCATTGAATTCCTGGAGATATTTTCCCACTGTATCAATGACTTCTGACTACTCCTGCCTAAAAAGCCTTTGGGCATTTTTACACCCATTATTGCTCCATGGTCATAGGCTAACCATGACACATTGTACTCTTGTCACTTGGTAGAAACTTGTACTACCAAGTGTTTCTGTCTAACGTGCATATTTAGAAAATGTGATGAGCTGTATATACCTGTCCGTGATCCAACTAGCCTAGGGGGTGTATACGACAATGTTATAAGTTATATTATGACCAATCCAGTCCTTGAGCTATGCTCCACTCCTATGTATGATGACCTGTGTGTATATATATATATATATATATATATATATCTGTCAGTTGAACTAGCTAGTCTAGAGTGTGTAATCTGAAATGTGCTTACTATCTTATGTCTCCCCTAGCATCAAATGATGCATTTCCCACGTTTGTTTACTGTGACAAAAAACTGTACTCTCTTTGCCATGTCTCCTTGACTGTTGTTCCTCATGTTGTACTCTCCCAAGTCGTTCCTGAAAATAGGCATAATACTTGTCTAGTGTACTTACCCGGTAAACAAAAGCTAAATAATAAACAATTTACAGAGCATACAGAGCAACACAATGCTGCAGATATGAGAATGAAAACAGCAGGGTTGTCTAGAACCAACCCAGTGCATCTGGACTCTGGGTTGGGGTAACTGAAGGCAGAGACAGCTTGGAAGGTGGTCCTATTTTGCAATTTGAATATGGAGTTTGATCCCAGAGACTGGAGTGGAATCGGTAGGCTGTTGCAGTGACTTGGAGCAGCAGTGGAAAGGTCCTTTTGTCCCATATGGGTGGCAACTTGGCACGCCAGAAGATGGCTACAGGAGGACCCGAGGCTACGGGGACGAGGCTTAGGCTTGAGTAGAGAGGATGGTGATGGTGAGAGGAGGACTCTTTTCCCAGAAGGGATTTATCAGTGAGGCAGCCTAGTGGGTATTCGCAGCAGGCCTATTGGGAGAGCCAGCCGAGGGCCTGGCAGAGGGATGTTGCAGTGCTCTAGATAAGATGAGCACTAAAATAATGAAAGGAGTGCTCCAGTCAGTGCCCTACAGGTTGCTCTTCCAACCCCGCCACACCAGAAGTTGTCATTGGGCACCAACCTGATCTCCACTGATAGTAGTTTAGAATCAGGACCATCAGGGCTCACACATTTGAGTGGGTTTTGAGCCAAGTGGGCCTTGAAGGAAGCGGGGGGGGAGTAGTAGGGGAGAAAGAGAAGGGGAAGCGGATGGTGGGAGAGAATGAGGTGGGAGGGGAAAAGAGAGGGAGGAGGAGGAAAGGAGGGAGAGGGCACAGGAGATTAAAAAAAAAAAAGAAAGTTGAAAGATGAGATGACTGCAGCAGTGTGTGAGATAGGGGGGTCACCCACCTTTAGGACAGAGGGTGAGGGTGGGTCAGAGGGGAGAAGAGGGGCGTGAATGACCTTCCAGAACTTAGAGGGGTGGTTAAAGTTGTTCTGGAGTCTGAATGCAAAGTAATAAGGCCTTCACCAGCCTAATAGCTCTGGTACAGGTGTTGCGAAGGGCCCAGAAACTAGTAGATCAGAAGGGGAACCGGTGGACTTGTAGGTCCACCAGCCAAGGTCACGTGTTCGGTAACAAGTCAGCATGCCCACTGAGCTCCATGGGAGGTGGGAATCTCTGACCCTAGTCTTTCCCGGGGGGGCATGGTGATACCAGACAGACATGAACTTTGGACTTAATGAACTGGAGAGCCATGTTGATATTGCCAACTCCTTTGTTGCTGGCGTATCCTTGCGGGCAACTGCCTTCAACCTAGAGGAGGGAGCACCTGATACAGAAATCCCTAGAGCCTACTGAAGGAGTCCCGACAGTGCACTGGAGGGCTGCTGGTATGGGTGTGTTTGTGTGTGGGGGGGGGGGAGAGAAGTACCACCACCAGGAGCTATTAAGAGTGGGGCAACAAGTCCCCCCGTCCTCCATTTATGACTGTCAAGGCTTGGAGCACAAATCCAGGTCACCAGCGTGCCAGAGGGATTCCCCCATTGCTCGGCACCACAGAGCCAGCTACCCACCCGTTTTAATGAAACACTCTCTTTAAAAATGTTTTTAATTTATACCAGTATACATCCCAACACTGTAAAATGCTCTGCAGATTCTTATAATGAGCAGTCTGTCAAGGTTTGATGCCTTTTTTTTTTTTTTTAACTCATCCAACTGAAACTTTACTCCCTTGAATTTCATAAATAGTGAGATAGCTGCTTTATAACGCAACAAACTTAGGTGCTGTCTTTGTGGATCGAACAAAAGCCTTTTACCTGGTAAACCACAGCATTCTACTAGACAGACTTCATCTCGCTGGGTTCTTTGCGGTGACCACATCCTAGTTTTGTAATCATCTTTCAGGGAGAACACAGGTGATAGGCATGGGGGGGGCAGCTATGTCCAACACACTTGGGGTCGGGGGGGCTACGTCCAACACACTGGGGGTCAAGACAGGGTACCCAAGGATCCATACTCTGCCAGGTTTTGTTCTTCTTGATTACAGAATTACTCCGTGAGGAATGCATGGAATACAGCACATTGCTTTATGTCGAGGACCTGGTCCTCTTCCACAGCGAAAAGACCACGGCTGAAATATCCTCCATATCAAAGAGGAGTTCTGCACTGTCCAGAGGTGGTTCCTAGCTAAAAGATTCCTAGTTAATGACCACAAGACTAAAGCAACATTGTTTGGGTCAAAACCCAGACCAGCTAATTGGGCAATAGAAGTCAAACCCCTAACCATCCTGTCCCCTGGTGGAACTCCCCCTGAACACGTCTACCTTCATATATATTTATATTGGGGTCGCACTTGACCCCTCCCTGAGCCTTTCAGACCATATTGGCCTCATGGTTTGATGTGTGAACCAGAAACTGAGGGTTGGCTTCTGGTTTAATGACCTTATTACACTTTTAAGACTTTCCATTGCTCAGAGCACATTACTCCCCCTTCTGGACTACTGCTTCCCTATTTAGTTACAAACCTCAATCTCCAACCTATTCAGACTCAACAAAACTTATCACAACACAGTGCTCCAGATAAAGTGAGTAATAAAACATAAAAGGAACACTCCAGTCAATGCTCTAGATAAGGCGAGGACTGAAATAATAAAAGGAGTGCTTCAGTCTGTGCTCCAGATAAGGTGAGTAATAAAAGAATAAAAGGAACGCTCCCAGTCTGGAGCGCTCCTTTTTTTTTTCAAATATAAAACACATTATAAAACAGACTCTGAACAAGTAAAACAAGCATTTGTCAATGCCAAATGTTTGCTTGCTGGCATTGGCAGTGGTAGTGTAGAAGTTACAGAGCTGCACAATAGGAATGGCAGTGAAGTATTGAACTGAAGCCAACCCCACCACCACCCTGCAGAGAGTGACAGGCATTGGGGTGTGCCTTTGGGTCGTCAGGCATAATGGCCACGCCATTTCACCACACCCTACCCTGCAGACACTGACAAGTGTCACGGTGTGCCTTGGGGTCTTTGGCCCTTATGCGCACCCCAGTCCATCAGGAAATATGGTGAGATGGAAAGTGTATAGGAGAATAAGAACTTGGGGTTAAAGAGTCCAAGGCATACCTCGATGCCTCTCACTGGCTGCACGGTGTGGAATGGTATGAGCATTACAGGCAAGAATCCCAAGTCACACCCTGATGCCTGTCATTCTCTCACAGGGTGGGCGTTATGGTTGGAAACCCTAACACCTCAGGCATCGTTGGTATTTTCTACCCAAATTTTCGACATGTTTTTTGAGACCCCCACCTCATGAACAGTGGCAATATCAGTTTGTTAGCGAAAGCTGCTTATGCACAGCGATTACGGCATTTAGCACCACGGTGCAAAACACATTCCGAACAGGATGTGAAAAATGACAGCTGTACTGTTCATGGGGAGGTGGAAAATATGGCAATGTTGCAGATCTGCAGTAAAAATATAAAAAAAAACTGGTGAAGTCACGAGCGTGCATAGAAACTGTGCAGTGCACACCCGTAATGTAATTAGTTTGGGAATTTTTTACAGCAGATTGGCAACTCAGGCATTTTGGTGCCTCCGATATGAACAGTGTCACTGTGATTTTCTTTATCTGTCCAGAACAATGATTTCCCACAGCGACCACGCATCTCTGTGCTGAAAGTGTGAAAACATATTTCGGCCATGTTGTGAAAAATGACAGCTGTACTGTTCATAAAGTGTGGAAAAATGCCACTGGTGAAAATCTGGACTGAAAATATTACAAAGTCATGAACTTACGAGGGTGCGTGGAAACTGCACAATGCTCACTTGTAACACAGTCATTTTATGGACTTTTGTCACCAAATTTTCAACATAGCCATTTTAAGACCTCTGCTCATGAACAATGTAACTGTGATTTTCTTATTCAAACAACATGAAGTCTTGCTATATTATAGACATTAGCAGTTTGTTCCAGCTCTAGAACTGCCCAGGAGTGAAATGGTTAAAACCATTCCAAAATAGAATTTTGGCACGAGAGCAGCTCTATCTGTGTCCTTTCAAACTTGAACTGTCAGATTCTTTACTCCGCCTCAGTGAACAGTCGCTCCGGAGATTTCTTCTTCTGCTCGGTTCATTTCTCTGTTTAAAAAGTGTTTTCTCGGTTGGATTTAACCGAGAATAGTTTTATTTTAACCGCAAAACCGTTCGGTTCAAGCTCTATCTGTGGTAACCGTAAGTAAGTGAAGGTTTTGTCTGTGTGGAACTTGTAAGTTATCAGTTCGGTTTTGAACCGATCAGTGGGTTTAAAATTCATTTAAAACTAAAAGTTACTATTTTAGAGTGCGGTTCCCGGTTCTTATCGGTTCTAAAAAAAAAAACGGATTTATTACGGTTTTTTCCAATACCCGTGACACGGTTAGGAACCGATAAGGGTGTCTTGCCTGGCACTGCCGTTAAAAGGGCAAGTTTTTGGTTAGGCTGGCATTATGTCTGAGAAACCCAAAAGAAAAACCGGGCCCACTGGGTTTCAACACTGTGATGTTTGTGGGGAAGTCTTTGCCAAGGCTGACCCACACACCACATGTGTTTATTGTCTGGGGTTTGACCACCTCCAGTCAGACTGCCAGGTATGTAAGAATTTCCCTGCAGCCACCCTGGAAAAAAGATTGGGCAGGCTCAGGGAACGAGAGGCCAAAGAGTCCGCTGACCCGGATGGCCAGCCCGGTTCGGTGCCAACCGAACCAGAGGGAGTGCCCTCTGACCAAGGCCAGACTTCCTCGGCAAAGAAAAGCTGGTTCTGAGGAACCAATTCCAGTAAAGAAAACAAGAAAATCAGCAGGTCTGGAGTCCAAAATTCCTTCTCCAACTGCTGCAGAGATAGCAAAAGCATACAAATTGTCCAGTCACTGTCTCAGGGTCCGTCCGAACCACCACTATCTGGTAAAAGGTCGTCGTCCGGTCCCAGTGGTTCAGGATTATGATATTGAGGAATTTTATGAACCAGAGGAGGGAGGAGGATTATGAACAGTATGAATGTGGCTGGGAAGGTCTGGGTGTGCCCATTAACCGGATATCTCCCAGACAGACCTTTAGAATCTCCCCTATGCTGTCTGAGTCCCCATCTCATTTATGTTTTATAAAAAGTTGCTGAAACCCTCCAGCCTTTTAGAAGAGGCTGTGGATGAGCAAGAGGAGCCTGATTTTGTAGAAATGATGGATATTCCAGAGTCTAGAGATTGTCTATTCCTTTACATAAGTCTTTAGAAACAAACAATTAAAATTTTAAAACCTCCTAATTCTGTGCCTCCTGTAGATAAAAAGATGGACAGAAGGTATACATTGTCAGGCCCTGATACAGAATTCCTTTCTCAGCAATGCAGTCATGTTGGGGTAGTTCAGGCTGCTGCCTGTGATAAAGCTAATATTCCCTTGGCTTCACATCCTCCTGACAAGCATTCCAGGAAGATTGATGCCATGGCGCAAAAAAAAAAAAACAGTATATGGCAGCCTCTCTGGGACTCAGGCAAGCAAATTATATGGCTTATGTAGCTAGGTATCAGAAATCTAGATGGGATACTGTTATGCAATTGGCCAAGCAGGCCCATGGCCAGCTGGCTAGTGAACTAGAACAGGTGGCTGCTGATGGCTTTGAAGCCTCTAAGGTTCAGTTTCATGCTGCTGTGGATGTTAATGATGTTTCCTCTAGGGTCATGGCTACATCTGTAGCTTTTCATAGGATGGCCTGGCTCAGGTGTACTAGTTTGTCACAGGATACCCAGACTAAGGCTATGGATTTTCCTGTGGTGGGAAATTCTCTGTTTGGAGAGCAGACAGAGAATTACATGAAGAAGATGGATGAATATAGGACTACTTACAAGAGTGCCCAGGCTAAAGAGCGGCAAGCCACTCCTCAAAGGCATGCCCCCAGGGGTAGGGGTAGGCCTTTTCACAGGCCTTTCTACCAGACTCAGGCCTCCTCTGCCTTTGCTCAGAGGGGCTTCTTCAGAGGCAGGGGCAGACGAGGGATGGGCAGACCTGCTCCCACCCCCCAGCCTAAAGCTCCTGCGAAACAGGCACCCTGATGGGGTGCCCAGGGCCGATTCTCCTGTACCAGTGGGGGGCAGGCTGGCTTACTTCAGTCAGAATTGGGCTTCTTTAACCTCAGACAAGTGGGTTCTGGAAGTAGTAAGCCAGGGTCTGGTTCTCAGCTCAAAAGTTTCCCAAGTTGAGAAGCAGACTTTTCTACCTGCAGTGCTTCAGAGACCCTTCGCTCTGAAACAGAGGTCTCATCCCTGTTAGCTCTCAGAGCAGTAGAAAGGGTTCCTCCTCTGCATCAGGGCAGGGTCTGTATTCAGATACTTCCTTACCCCAAAAGACAGGAGAATGGCGCCCATTTTAGATCTCAGATATCTGAACAAGCATCTTTGAAACCAAAGTTCAAAATGGTAACTCTGGCAATGATTTTACCATCCCTAAGGCCAGGGGACTGGCTAGCCTCCCTGGACCTCAAGGATGCCTATTTCCATGTCCTAATCAGAAGATCCCATCGAAAGTACCTCAGATTCAAACTGCCCTCAGGTCATTACCAGTTCAGAGCAATGCCCTTCGGCCTTACCTCTGCTCCAAGGGTATTCACAAAGTGTCTAGCAGTGGCAGTGGCCCACTTGAGGCAGAGGATTGCTGTTTTTCCCTTTCTAGACGACTGGCTCATTGTAGGCCAGTCCCTAGTAACAGGTAAAATCTACCTGCAGGTCACCCAGCAGCTTCTCACCTCCCTGGGTTTCTGCTAAACCTACCAAAGTCGGTTCTGGAACCAGTCCAGGCAAAGCTAGCCAGAGCCTTTCTTCCCCAGAAAGGGTAAGGAATTTAGTGGCTCTGGCCTTCCTTCACTCTGCAGGTCTCTCGACCAGCAAGACACTTTCTGCAGCTCCTGGGGCACATGGCTGCATCCACAGCTGTTGTGCAGGGAGCCAGATTTCAGATGAGACATTCAGTTTCACTGAGAACCTTTTGGTCTCAGAGAAGAGACCCCTTTCCAAGTTGGTCCCAGTGACTCGAACCTTGATCCTAGCTCTCCAGTGGTGGCAGGATCAGAGCAATTTAAGAGCCGGGGTCCCTTCATTTCCCTTCTCCCGACTTGACTCTCACTACAGATGCTTCCCTTCTGGGTTGGGGAGCCCACATGGGCACCTTTCCACTCAGGGAGTTTGGTACCCCAGGAATCTCTGCTCCACATCAATTTGCTGGAACTCAGAGTGGTCTTTTTAGCTCTTCAAGCTTTTCTGCATCTGTCACGACAAGGTGATACAAGTCAGAACAGACAACACCACAACAATGTGGTACATCAACAAACAGGGGGCACTCGGTCTTCGGCCTTGTGCACCGAGGCAATGAAGTTGTGGTCTCTGGCCTATTCCCTGAACACTTCCCTCATAGCAGTTCATCTTCCATGGAAGGACAATGTCCTAGTGGATGCCCTCAGCAGGATTTCCCAGGGCCATCACGAATGGTCCCTGGATCCTCAAGTGCTGGGGATAGTTTTTGCCAGGTGGGGCATCCCTCAGATAGATCTTTTTGCAGCCCCAGACAATCACAGACTTCCTCTGTTCTGTTGCAGGCCTCCAGTGCTGGACTCAGTTCCCCTGGATGCCCTTCTTCTGGATTGGGAGGGGAAGTTCCTCTATGCTTCCCCCTTTCCTCTCCTATTCAAAGTACTAGTCAAAATCAGATCTCAGCCTTGCAGGGTGATTCTGATTGCCCGGATTGGGCCAGGCAGCCCTGGTACCCACTCCTTCTGTCTCTGACAGTCCATCTTCCCTGTGCCTCCCAGGAATCACAATCTGTTGACTTGTGCCCAGGGAAGGGTTTGGTATCCGGAACTCAACCTCAACCTCAAGGCCTGGCTCTTGAGGAGTTAGAGTTGCTGATTTACACCTCTCTCAGGGTGTTCTTGAGATCCTAAAGGCTTCCAGAAAGCCTTCCACTAGGCTACTTATAGTTCTAAATGGAAAAAGGTTTTCCATTTGGTGTGCTGGGAAAATATTTCCTAGAATTTGCTGAATTGCCCATTTTGTTAGATTACATGGTACATCTTAATTCCTTGGGTCTCAGACCAGCTACCCTGAGAGTTCATTTGGCAGCTGTGTCTGCTTTTTGTGTCAGCAGGAAAGTCATCCCCTCTTTCCTCTCATCCTGTGTTTTCCAAGTTTTTAAGGGTTACTCCATACTAATCCTCCTTTTGGGAACCGGCCCTGCTTGGGACCTTAATGTTTGCATTGCCCAGTTAATGCAACCCCTTTTGAACCTCTGTCTTCTGCAGAGCTTAAGTACCTAACTTGGAAAACTGTTTTTCTAGTTGGCTATCACTTCTGCCAGATGCATAAGTGAATTGCAAGCCTTGTCAGTGGAGACTGACTTTATTTCTTTCCACAGGGATAAGGTAGTCCTTAGGACTAATAGGAAGTTTTTGCCTAAGGTGGTTTCAGATTTCCATCTTAATCAATCTATCTCCCTTCCAGTATTTTTCACTGATCACTCCTCTTCGGGTGAGAGGAGGTTGCACAGCCTGGATGTTAAGAGAGCTCTTAGTTATTATATAGAGCGTACCAAAGGTCACAGGTTCGAATCCCTCCAACTTTTCCTTACCTATGGTGAAGTTGGGAAAGGCAAACCTGCCACTAAGAGATCAATAGCCAGGTGGATTGTCTCTTGTATCCAATTTTGTTATCAGAAAGTGGGCAGAGCCCCCCCCCCCGGTTTGAGGGCTCATTCTACCAGGGGTACAGCTGCGTCTCTAGCTGCTGCCAGAGATATCCCTTTATTAGAGATTTGCCAGGCTGCTACTTGGAAAACGGTACACACTTTTACCAAGCATTACTCCCTGGATGTCCAGGCCAGGAGAGATGCTCGGTTTGGCACAGCTGTTCTTCAGAGCCTATTCCCTAAGTAGGTTCTGCCCCTCCTCCATGGAGGTACTGCTGTGTATTCTGCTAATGTCTATAATATAGCAAGACTTCATGTTGTTTGAAGAAAAAATTACTCACCTTAGTAATGTTGTTTCTTCTAATGGAGTCTTGCTATATTATAGACCTCCCCTCAACCTGCCCCTCTCAGAACCTCTACTTGGTGGGGTGCGGGCAACTTAGTGTGGGCACTACTTATGTCCTGTTAGCATTTTGTCCCCTTTGGGACTTTGGGGGTGTGTATGTGTACGCGTGTGTGTGTTTTATTATACTTATGTTCCATTTTCATATTATTAGAATGGTGTTAGTATTTCTGGTCCCCTGACTTGAGTCTTGGGTGTTGGGGCCATCAATGGTTGTTATTATTTAGGTAGCCATTTGGCTAGTGTAGGTTACAGCTTCCACACAGACCTTAGTGAGTTTGGCTCGTAAAGATCTGACAGTTCAAGTTTGAAAGGACACAGATAGAGCTGCTCTCGTGCCAAAATTCTATTTTGGAATGGTTTTAACCATTTCACTCCAGGGCAGTTCTAGAGCTGGAACAAACTGCTAATGTCTATAATATAGCAAGACTCCATTAGAAGAAACAACATTACTAAGGTAAGTAATTTTTTCATCTGTCCCAAACATTGCTTTCACACACCGACTGCGCCATTGTGGGCTACATGTGCGGAAACACATTTTGGGCGACATGTGAAAAATGGCAGCTGTACTGCTCATAAGGAAGTGTAATAAAATGGCAATGTTGAAAATCTGGAGTGAAAATATTGAAAATTCGCAAACTTACGAGTGTGAGTAGGAACTGTGCAACGCACGCTCGTAAAAGTCATTTTAAGGGATTTTTTCACCAAATTTTCAACATAGCCATTTTAAGACCTCTGCTCATTAAAAGTGTAACTGTGATTTTCTTAATGTGTCCCATACATTGATTTCGCATACCGACTGCGCCATTGTGCGCTACATGGGCGGAAACACGTTTTGGGCTAGATGTGAAAAATGACAGCTGTACTGCTCATAAGGAGGTGTGGTAAATGGCAATGTTGAAAATCTGGAGTGAAAAATATTGAAAATACGAAACTATTTAGCTATGTTTTGAACTGGGCGCAACGCCTGAGAAACAGTCATTTTTAGGAATTTTTCACCAAATTTTCAACATAGGTTTTGAGAGCCTGCCTTATGACCAGTGGCAGTGTCGTTTCGTTACTCAGTCCTGAAAGGTGATTTCGCACAGTGACTGTGAAATCACCCTTCGGGCCCAATTAACGTCTTGACAGTGAGAGCATTCATGAGAAGGGGTCCGAAAAACCCCATGTTGAAAATTTGGTGCAAAAATTCCAAAATATGCCCGAGAGATGCATCAAAGTTGGGGAAAAAAAAAAATATCTATCCCATTATACAGCTTACCGGCATTTCCTCAGTTCACGGTTGGCTTTGAAGAGTGCAGACGTGTTCCCGGTCCACCGAAGATGGTTGGGCCAGAGTCCGGAGGTAAGTAAGGGTGGGGGGTGGGGAGGCAGGTGCGCAGTGGGTGGCGCGGTGGGGGCAGACACAGCAAGGGACCGTCTTTAAGTTTCAGGTTTTTTTTAATGATGATGAGGGACATTTGCCACGCTGGGGTGGGCTCCCAGCATGGCAGAAGGATGACTGGTTTGGGGGGCATGGAGTCGATGGGGATTGGGCACCCTGTCTGCCATAGCATCTGTTGCCACACTGGGTGTGGCTCAGCGTGGCACCCTATACTCTGGGGGTAGACAGTGGAGCCGACCGGGATATTGGGCACCCCGTCGGCTATATGGCGTGTATGCGCTGGAGTGGGCACCCAGCATGGCATATGGAACTGTGTTTCGGTGGGGTGCAGTACAGCCGACGGGGGATTGGGCACCCCCCGTTGGCTATACAGTGTGTGCGTGGGGGGGGCCAAGCACGCAGCGTGTGTGTGTGTGTGTGTGTGTGTGTGTGTGTGTGTGGCGCATGAGCAGGCGATATCTGATCGCTGCTCACTGATGCGTAGCTCCCCCTTTCAACTGTACGCCACTGCATTTTGGAGCTGTCATAGACAGCTCAGCAGGCATTGGAGAACTGCGGCCGCGCCTGCAAACACACTGACTGAATTGGAAGAGGGCTGCCACACCTCCGAAAACTCAGATGGCGGCACTCTGTTTTGTTGCACATGTGTGCAAGCAAACATAAAAAGGACATCATACATGATATGAGAAAATGTGTGATGTAAAATGGAATAAAAAGAAAGTATAGGTCAAACATTTCACTGTAACCTGCAGTACTGCTTGAAATGCACCAGAAATTATCCCCCTGTCAAGTCCATTTGCAGGTCATAACATGTCAAACTTTTCTCTAACTTATAATTTGCAATTTTTATGCAGGCTTTTTCTGTCATTCTTTATTCATGGCAGTATGGTGTGAGAGAACCTCCTCCTCTGAGCACAGATAGGGGACTAAACTGGCAGCGATTTAAAGGAAAATAAGTACATCCAAAAACATCAAGCCCCACACTTAATCGAGGAAGAAGACCGTGACAGAAGTCACTGTCCTGCTGGGAGTAAACGACGATGGAAAAAAGTGCTTCCCTTTATCGAAGCACCATTGTGACAGACTCCCAATTGAAAACATTTGGTTGCCAGCCTGATGTTTAGGTGCCAAATCAATATCACAGTACATATGGGGTGGATTTTTGCAGCAACCGCCAACCTTTTCTCTGCCAGGGCAGCACTATCCTGGGCCTCAGATTTAGCATTCCAGTTCCCCGAGGATCCAGATAAGAACAAGGCTACACTTCATCAGCTTCAGCTTATGGGCTTGGCATCCACCTGTGCGGCAGATGTTTCAGAGGAGGCAGTTAGATGCACCGCTTGAACTATGTTTTTTTTCAAACCTCGGCTTGGCGCAACCTCTGGCTTCAGGTCTGGCAAGCAGACGCCTCCTTGAAAAGCCATTTGGTGAACGCTCCATACGAAGATAATCTCCTTTTCTAGGGACATGGATATGTTGTTCATCCACACTGTCTGGCAGGTATCCTTGCCGCTTTAAATCTTGCCAGAAGGTCTTCAAGCTGGCTCCTCCCACCCACCCGGGTGGTAAAACTCTCGGCTCCGCCCCATGATGCCAGATCTTCCTTACCGCTTGGAAGCTCAGGTTCCCTCCTTAACGCTCTGCGTATAAGACTGGTTCCTAATTCTTCGGTTTTCCGAATTTAAAAGTTTTTTGCATTATAGACTTTGGTCTTCTATCCCTGGCGGCTGCGATGGACAGATCGACTCCCGGTTTCCGGAGATGCCCTTGCGGGCAGAAGATATCTCGGACGATCCGCACTCCACGTGTGTCTACTGTTTAGGTTTTGAGCACGACCCGCAGGCTTGCGACCTGTGCTCTTCCTTCTCAGCCTACGTCCTCGAAGACCGTGCTGCCCGTTTACAACTGGGGCGCCCTGAGAAACGTTTTCCTCCGGTGAAGTCAAAAGAGGCCCGGTCGGCGGTTTCCGCGGTGGCGGGCTCGGCGGATCAGCTAGAGCAGATGATCGCCCTTGAAGAGGAGGCGGCGCGGGCCGCATCTTCCTCGACCTCGGCATTTATCCCGCTCTGCCTGGGTTCCTCTTATACAGCTTCCTTTAAGGAGCTTTGTCTGTCCCTCTCCACTAGAGGAGAGGGATCAACGTCTGCTGGACCTTCTTCTTTGTCCAAGAAGAAAGACACAAGGGTAAGTCCCTCCGTCGACGCTCTTGGGAGCGGGAAAGGTCCCTCTCCCCGAGTTGTCGGCCATCGACTTCGGTCGATCGTTCAGCTTCGGCCACTGGTCTCACGGTGTCCCCGTCAGGTCAGTTGACAGAGACTCCTGTCGACGCAGTCGAGATCTGTCTCGACCCATTGGACAGGTTGTCGACCGATGAAGCCGAAAATCCTCTCTCACCGGTTCCCCTGGTGGGAGTTGAGGATCCCGTGGGCTTGCCAGTGCCTCCGGTTCCGGAGCCCTCGGGTGAACCCTCCGAGCCAAGGGGGCGGTTCCACCCGTCCCCTCCCCACCGTCCTCTGAAGGCCGAGGTTCTCGGTCTCCGGACTTCTTCAGCGGTCCAGCCGATCCGCCCGTCATAGGTGGTCTCGGTCCCGCACCCATGAGCGTAAGCGGCCCGCCACTCGCCTCGCCCTCGATTTAGGCGGAGGCTGACGTAGTTACGCCGACGATACGAGGACCTCATGTGGCAACAGCTCCTTCTGACCAGGAACAAGCAGACGCTCGTCATGCCGCCTTCCCTGGCCATTAAGTGGTTGTCACCGGAGCGCCAAACAACCCCTCGTCTTACCCGAGGAGCCTGTTCCCAGGCCGGTTGTTCGACCAAAACCAGCTGCTCCACCGATTCTGGTGGAACCTCCGCCTCAACAGCCGCTGTTTGGGGCTCCGACCAAGAACTCTCGGTCGGCTCAGGGTCTGCCCCATAGCCTGTCTGTCACCCTCACTCCCGATCGCCCTCGGCAGGTGGAGGGTGGCTCAGGCCCGAGGCAGCTCTTTGCGGACTCTTCTGAGTCCGACGACGATTCCTCCCTTTTCTCCAGGCGAGTGGACTTGGAGTCCTCTGGAGGTCAGTCGCTGGACGACAGCCCTTCGTCCTTCCTGGGTTTGCTTAGGCTCATCTCGGAGTCCACCGGGATGCAGCTCGAGCCCGTATCCAAGCGGGCCAGTATCCCTCATGGAATATTGGACCGGGGATCCCCTCGGAGGCCTTTCCTGTGGCGAGGCCATTGTGGGCCCGGCCTTGGAGCTCTGGCAGCACCCTGCTTCCTGCCCTGCGCCTTGGCCAAGATGACCAGGAAGTGTCGCGGTCCCTACCGTTCCCTGTCTGGTTTCTGGAACATCCCTCAGCCGAGGGTTAGTTACCGACAGCATTTTCCGGCGTGCCAGAAATGCTAAGGACGGGACAAACCTCCCGACAAGGAGTCCAAGAAATTGGACTATGTCGGGCAAAGCTCACGCTCGCCCTCCCTTGGCCTCGCCAGGCCAGCTCGGCCGTGCTTATGGCACATTTCTCTCATGCCCTGTTGGGCTCCCTGGATGAGGTAGTCCCTCATCTCCCGGCTGACCTGCAGACCACGGTTAGGCAGGTGCGGGACCAGGGCAGGGTGGTGGCCAAGCAGCAACTTCAGACTGCTCTGGACATTGGAGACTCATGCGCCAGGTCAGTCGCGGCCGCAGTGGCTATGCACTGTCGGGCATGGCTGAGGATATCCACCTTCACAGCGGATACCCAGCACAAATTGGTGGATGTCCCCTTCCTGGGGACCGACCTCTTCGGCCCTGGAGTGGAAGGCCACCTCCAGAGGATCGAAAAGTCCAATGCCACTTTGGACTCGGTCTCATCCGCTCAGAGGGACAAGGGCCGCAGACCGCAACCCAAGCCCTTTCGTCCGTCTGCGCTCGTGGCACGTCCGGCCCAGCAGCATCAGGGCCAGCAGGCTCTTGCTTGGCATCCCAAACCCAAGCCCTCGGCTTCCTCCTCCAGGAAGCAGGGAGGTAAAGGCCCTGGAGGTCCCTTGGCCGGTCCTTCCTCCAAGCCTGCCCAGTGACGGGTTGAGGGGTGTCGCCCCCAACCCCGTCGCCTCACCCCAGGTGCCCCCATGGGGGCGGTTCACCACTTTCTTTCCGCCTGGTCCGCTATCACCACAGACCGGGTGGGTGTTGGAGGTGGTGGGAAAGGGCCTGCCTCTGGAGTTTGAGCAGGCCCCCACCTTCAGAGCGCCGCACCTCGGGGCCTCTGGGTCCGGCTCGCTGTCAGCTCGCCGAGCCGACATCGCCTCCTCCTCGAGAAGGAGGTGATAAGAGAGGGCGGACCTCCTCAAACCCGGGTTCGTGTCCAGGTACTTCCTGGTTCCGAACAGACGGGGCTGGCGCCCCATTTCCCACCTCCACACGACTCTAAACAAGTTCCTAAGGTCTCAAACCTTCAGGATGGTCACTCTGGCTCAGATAATACCATCCTTGGAACACGGCGTGTGGTTCTGCTCTCTGGACCTACAGGACGCGTTTTCACGTCCCTATCCGTCCGTCACATCAGAGGTTCCTTCGCTTTCGAGCGGAGGGATCCTTTTCGAGTTCCAAGCCATGCCCTTCGCTTATCTCCAGCTCCCGGTCTTCACCAAATGCATGGCAGTGGTGACAGCATTCCCTGCGCCGAGGGTCCGGGTTTACCTTACCTGGATGATTGGCTGATAGCAGCCCCCTCCAGAAAGGAGGTGGAGCGGTCCAGAGATCTGGCCCTCCAGGTTTGCTCTCAGGTCGGCCTCCTCATCAACGAGGCCAAGTCGGAACTCAAGCGAAGCAGGTGATTCTTTCATCGGGCAGAGCTCGGCTCCCAGCGGACAGGGCCGAGGTTCTTTCCTCCTTGCCCAGTCATTTCTGGTTGGGCAATTCGCCCTGCCCGGGACTTCCTGCGCCTCCTGGGTCTCATGGCGGCCTGTACCAGCGTGGTCCGTTGGGCCCGCTGGAACATGCGCCCCCTTCAGTGGGGGCTGGCCAGCCAGTGGTCCCAACGCTGCGATCCATTGGACCAGCTAGTGACGGTGACCTAGGGGATGTGGAACGCTCTCCAGTGGTGGACCGTTCCAGTTCATCTGCAGGAGGGCATCCCGTTTGTCCGCCCGAGCCGACGGTCTCTCTATCGACCGATGCCTCTCTGATGGGTTGGGGTGCCCATCTGGGGGAACACCGAGCGCACGGCCTCTGGTCCCCGTGGGAGTCCCGATGCCACATCAACCTGCTGGAGCTCCGAGCGGTCCGCCTAGCTCTCACCGCCTTTGCTCCGTTTCTTCGGGGTCAAGTGGTCCGGGTCCAGACGGATAACACCACAACCATGTACTATCTAAACCGCCAGGGCGGGACGCGCTCCATGCTTCTATGCAAGGAAGCTCTCCGCATCTGGTCACTCGTGCGCAGCCTGGAGGCGGATCTCCTAGCCATTCATGTGGCAGGAGCCTCCAACACCCTGGCCGATGCCCTAAGCCGGATAGGGGCTGCCTCCCACGAGTGGTCTCTCCTGCCGGAGGTAGTACAAGATCTATTCTCCCATTGGGGCACACCTCAGGTGGACCTGTTTGGAGAATGCGAAGCTGAGGCTGTTCCATGCCCGCCCCCCTCAGCAGGGCTCGCTGCAGGGGGATGCCTTCTCGAGGCCGTGGACCCCGGGCCTCTTCTACGCCTTTCCCCCATTCCCCTTGATGCACAAGGTGCTTCTCAAAGCAAGGAGGGACAAGGCGCAGGTGATTCTGATAGCCCCAGACTGGTCCCACCAGTACTGGTACCCAGATCTCCTCAGCCTCAGCTCCAGGCTCCCGAGGCAACTTCCAACTCACCCGGACCTGCTCTCAGTCAGTCAGGGGAAGGTATTCCATCCGGACCTTCAATCCCTGCACCTGACGGCCTGGTTCCTGAGCGGCTAGAGTTCCAGGCCTTGGGTCTTTCCGACGAGGTCCCTCAACGAGTTGAGGCGCCCCTGTAGTGAGTCGCACTAGAAAATGCTACACCTTCAAATGGAAGAGATTTTCCATTTGGTGCCAGGGCAAGGGCCTGAACCCTTTCTCCTGTTCCTTGGTGAGCATATTGGACTACCTTTGGTCCCTTTCTCAGCAAGGGCTTAGGTCGACGACCCTTAAGGTGCACCTGGCAGCCATCTCTGCTTACCGGGCGCGGGCCGGGAAGCAGTCGGTGGCGCAGGAGAAGGTGGTCTGGCACTTTTTCAAAGGCCTTGATCACATTTCCCCTCCGGTGCGAGAACCTCCACCTCCGTGGGATCTACTGCTGGTACTGGCAAAGCTCATGGGCAAGCCATTCGAACCAATGCACAGGTGTGAACTCTCTCACCTGTCGTGGAAGACCGCCTTCTTGGTGGCTATCACGTCAGCCAGAAGGATGGGAGAGCTCCAGGCGCTCTGCATAGAGTCTCCTTACCTGGTCTTCCACAGGGACAAGGTTGTCCTGCGCCCCCACCCGAAATTCCTTCCGAAGGTGGTGTCGGAGTTTCACCTTAACCAGGTGTTGACTCTGCCGGTGTTCTACCCCAATCACACCTCGGAGGCCAAATAGGCCCCATACTCTGGACCCTAGAAGGGCGCCTCGGCTACTATAAGGAGCGCATCATTGAAATTCGGGAGAGATTCGCTAGCTGTTTGTCACTTACGCTGAAGCTGCACTCTGGCAGACCTGCAGCTAAGCGGACGATAGGCAGGTGGGTCACCTCCTGCATAGATCTGTGCTATAAGTTGGCGGGCATGGAGCCTCCCAGAGGGATAAGAGCTCATTCTACCCGCCATACTGCTGCATCGGTGGCTGCTTCCAGGGATGTCCCTATCCAGGAAATCTGCAGGGCTGCTACCTGGAAGTCGGCACACACCTTCATCACCCATTACTACATCGACTTTGAGTCACGCCGGGATGCTGGTTTTGGGGCCTCTGTTCTCCAGTCTCTATTCCCTAAGTAGGGGGTGTGCGCCTTGCCTCCCTCCTCCCGGAGAACTGCTAGGAGTCTGCCAGACAGTGTGGATGAACAACATATCCATGTCCCTAGAAATACAGGTTACTCACCTGTAACAGGAGTTCTAGGAATGGTATATGTTGTTCATCCACACATCCCACCGACCTCCCCGGCTTCGACGCACAACCTGAGCTTCCAGCGGGCCAGATCTGGCGTCATGGGTCGGAGCCGAGAGTTTTACCACCCGGGTGGGTGGGAGGAGCCAGCTTGAGGACCTTCCGGCAAGATTTAAAGCGGCAAGGATACCTGCCAGACAGTGTGGATGAACAACATATGCCATTCTTAGAACTCCTGTTACAGGTGAGTAACCTGTATTTTGGCACCGCTCTTAAGGAGGCCGTAAAAGAATCGTGGGAGACTGCTAAAGTACACATGCCTCAGTGAAGAAATGGGCAAATCATGGTCCTCTGGCCCAAGACGCAATTTTATTGACCAAGGTTACAACAGGGATCAACAAAAAAATTTCTGTGGCAGAAGAACATGGTTCTCCTCTCATAACCAGTGTAACTTTAGAGGAGGAGGCTTTGGTGCAGGAGGTGGCGCCATACACTGGGAACAGCAGTAAAAAGTCACAATGAAGCCGTCTGGGCCCATCCTCTAGTAGGGGGCAGGCTTTCAAGCTTTTTCGAGGTATGGGCCCAAACCACAACAGACAGATGGGTCCTGGACATCATCAACAAAGGTTACCTAATAGAATTCGATTCAAAGCCACCGCTGTCATCATGTGGTACCCTCCCTATTTCAGGAAACCCAACCAAAAGACAGGTTGTGTTTCAAGCCATCACAGATCTAATCCAGGCAGAGGCTATCGAACAAGTTCCCCCCTACACAAATCAACCAGGGTGTTTATTCCCTGTTCTTCGTGGTTCCCAAACGCAGGCATATTCAGGCCAATCTTAGACCTCAAATTCCTGAATCGCTTCATCCGCAGCAGACCCTTCAAGGTGGAAACCCTATCTCCAGTTGTCAGGGAATTGCAACAAGGGGATTTCCTGGCATCAGTCAACTTGCAGGATGCTTATTTGCATATTCCAATTTGAGAGCCGCACTGCCAGTATCTCTGGTTCAAAGTGGGGGAGCATCATTTCCAGTTCAAAGTGCTTCCATTCGGACTCTTCAGCACCAAGGACATTTTCAAAGGTACTGGTAACAGTCGTCGCCCACCTCCGGAACCAAGGGATACAATTGTTTCCCTACCTGGATGATATCCTAATTAAAGCCCCTCGGCTCCACCAGGCAGTTCAAGCCGTGACAGAAGTGGTTTAATGCCCCTCGGCTCACGGGTTTGTCATCAACTGGAAGAAGAGCTCCTTGTCCCCGGCACAGACCTTGCATCATCTGGGGGCAGACTTCAAGACACAGTTGAACAAGGTGTTCCCCACAGAGATGAAATTCGGGGATCTGCAGAAGCTCAAGAAGTTTCACAATGCTCACCAGCTGCCAGCTCACAACTTCATGCAGCTCATTGGGACTATGGTATCACTGGCAGACTCAGTCCCATGGGCACTAATTCACATGCGACCCATTCAAGCTTACCTACTCAGACCGTGGTCCCAGTCCAGGGACTGTCAGAACAAACGGATCCTGATTTCTCACCAGATAAGGGCTTCCCTTCATTGGTGGACCCAGAGGTCTAGTATTATGAGGGGTCATAGATTGAGCCATCCACACCAAATATGAGCCATGGCCGATGCAGGCCTCAGGGGCTGGGGGGGGGGCACACCTGGGTCAGAGGTCAGCTCAGGGCAAATGGACTCTGCTGGAAACAAGATATAGCATCAGCATCCTCTAAATGAGGGCAGTGTGCCTAGTCCTTCTGTACTTCGAACAGCAAGTTCTCCACCAGGATGTGCTGATTCTAATAGACAGTCGAACAACAATGGCATACATCAATCATCAGGGCTGCACAAAAAGCTCACAGATGCTCATGGAATCTCTCCTGCTGTATCAGTGGGCTGAGCTCCACCTAGCAAGCATAAGGGCATTGTACATTCCAGGTCAAGAAAATGTCATGGCAGACTGGCTCAGTCGCAGAGATGTCCTGCCGGGAGAATGGGAGTTGAAGGACAACGCCTTCCAGACCCTAACCATGCTTTGGGGCAATCACCGGATAAATCTTTCCGCCTGCTGGAGCAATTCAAAGGTCAAGCAATTCTGCTCCCTGGTCAAGGATGAACTAGCGGTGGCTCAGGATGCCTTCCCCTAAACTGGGGTCAGTTCGGTCTCCTGTATGCTCCCCCCCCCACCAAATACCGCTTCTATCCAGAGTTCTCCACAAAGTAGAGGTGGATCTAGCAGAGATGATCCTAGTCTGCCCACAGTGGCCGTGACGCCCATGGTTCCTGCTTCTGGTTCGTCTGTTAAGGCACCACCTCTAACCTTTCCAGTCACCCGGACCTTCTTGGTCAAGTCCCTCTTCTTCATCCCAGTCTGCGCAACCTATGCCTCTCGGCCTGGAGATTGAGTGGGAAACTTTGAAAGAGCTCGACTACACAACCCCGGTGATCGAGATGACGGTTCACTCTCGTCGCCCATCCTTCTCAAAAGTGTATTACAGAATCTGGAGAAAATTCTTGTTCTTGCTTCAGTCCAAACAAATTCATAGCTAACCAATATCTTTATCTATTTTGCTACAATTTCTCCAAGAAGGATCTGACAAAAGGCTGCAACCAGCCACCTTTACGAGTTCAGGTTTTCACCTTGGGGCGCTCTTGCTAGTGGATTCAGGGGAGTCTCTGGGTTCCCATCCCCATGTTAGAAGATTTCTGCGGGCAGCAACATTGAAATGCCCACCAATCAAACCAAGGGTCCCCCCTTGGAGACTTAATTTAGTTCTTAAAGCCTTGTCCAAGGCCCCCTTCGAACCTCTCAATGAGGCATCCCTTCTGCATCTCACAATGAAAGTAATTTTTCTAGTAGCTATTACTTCGGCAAGAAGAATCAGCGAGCTGGGAGCCTTATCCACTAAAGAGCTTTGTACGTTTTTTCATCAGGACTCTGTGGTTCTTCGCACAGATCCAGGTTTTTTACCTAAAGTAATGTCTCCTTTCCATTGCAATCAGGAATTGATTGTGCCTTCCTTCTGACCGCATCCAAAAAATGACAAGGAGAAGGAATTTCACACACTGGATCCAAGGACAGCGGTGAAAATATACATTAGAAGAACTGAATCCATAAGAAAGGTGTCTAGTTTGTTCATTCTAACCGCAGGACAGAATATGGACAGAAGGCTTCAAAAGACTCTCTAGCCAGATGGATCCATTCCACCATCGCTGCTGCCCATAATAAAGCTGGAATGCCTTTGTCTGGCCCAGTGAAAGCTCCTTCTACCAGGGCTATGGCCACTTTGTGGGCGAATTTCAGAGAGGCTTCTCCAGCAGACCTATGCAGGGTGGCCACCTGGTCATCTATTCACGTGTTCACAAAATTCTGCTAACTGGATGTGACAGCCTCGGTGGAGGCGTCTTCTGGCCGCAGGGTTCTTAAGGCGGTGGTGGACCCTTAAAGACACTTATATTCTTCCCACCTGGGATATATGGGGATGTACTGTTTTTGTAGATCCCGTCTGTAGAAGCCTGGAGACCAGCTTAGGAGAGAGAAAATGAAATTTAGATTCCTGTAAATTTTCTTTCTCCGACAGCTGGTCTCTGGGCTGCTTCCCTCCCAGAATGTAGTATTTCCACATTTGGACTGCTTAGGAAGAATTGGAGATGACAGGAAGTGGAGGGATGGATATCCAGGCTGTCAGAGCTCAGTTTCCTGCCTGTGTGTGCATCAGGAGGTACTGCCCATCTGCAGAAACCCGGAGACTAGCTGTCGGAGAAAGAAAATTTACAGGTATCTAAATTCTTTTTAACAATATCTGAGAAATGGAAACGATGAACTGAGCATGATTCTAAAGATGTCAGAAATACATTTTTGCCAAAAAGTATACAATGACATTTTTTTTTTATCGACTAAACAAATACTGCTGCTTTAAATATCCAATGTTGAATTGGTGCGAGTCGCTGTATTCGTCTCATGAAATCCAATCTTGTGCTTTTGCTAAATCAGACGTTGTTCTTCATGTTAAGTAAAATTAAGGACAGTAGGTTGTGCATTCCAAATGTGAAGAACAAGGATTGAAAATTTCATGAAAAACTGGCTCAGTGTGTATAAGTGCATAAAGGATCTGGGGTCTGGAAAAGCACAAGAATCTGATTTTAGGGTTTGTAAAAGTGAAGGGTCTGCCAAGAAAAAAGCAGTTTGGGCAGGGCAGTCCTTTTGTGATGGAAAATTTAATAAAGAGTGGAGGTGGTTTCTCCCGGGGTTTTCAGAGGAGGAAAAGGCCAGAGTTCTGACTCCTCACATGGAGGAGATCAGCAGGGCACCACAACCAGGAGCCAGGCTGTGACCACCTGGAGGACTTGAAAACGTAGTGCGTCACCAGCCAGCACCTCCCTTCCTCTGAGAGCTGCCCCGTATGCATTGCCACGTGTGGTCACCCAGGTGGTGGTGGCGCATTAGAGCTATCCGTCCTCCTTCCCCAGAGGAAAAGAACATACCCTGGAATGCTTGAGCTTCCTCCCTCAGGCCAGCATGTTTCTGAATGCAGGTCACTGGTGCTGTGAGCAATAATGCTACCGATGCGCCTGTGGGCCAACGTCTAAGTTTCTTGCTGCTGTGTCTGGCAGTATCCCACTGTTGCCAAATGGCAAATAGTTGGTACCTCATTGATTGCTTCGCCAAAAAGCCAGTGAGAATCACTGATTGGCTTTTTGTGAACAAACAATAAGCAAGCAATTACCAACCAAAAAGCTTCATTTAGAGGAGATGTGTGTTAGGGAGTGAAGCCCAAGTATGCTAGTTAGCTGTGGCATGCGTGGCATGTGACATCTGTTTTGTGAGAGATCTTGCTTCCCACAGTCTGCTTGCTGCCACTTCATTTAGTGCAGCCTGCCCCGGTCTGAGAGCCCTGGGCTGGCCCTTGCTCTACCTGTGTCATTGGGTCCAGTCTCCATTATAGTGACACCTGTCGCATGGTCATTAAAGCAGTTGTAGATAAGCCACATTCTTTGTCCTTCCCGGTTACCTTAGATACTGCATGGTCAGGTGCCACTCAACAACCCAAATAGTAACCACTGACTGTCAACCAACCATACTCTTAAATGTTCATATATGAAGTGTCCGCAAAAACAAGCATTTTAATATTATATTTAGGTTTGCTTTATTGTGTCCATGGAATACCCACCTTTGTGAACTGTTCACTAGGATGAGTATAAGTCTAAAAGAAATGTCAGATTTTGAATGTTTTCCTGATTCAGAACAAGATTAAAAAAAAAAAAAAAACAGTACATCCACCTACTGTTTAGGATTGCTGGTTTATAATCAGAATGCATCATTCCACAGTGCTAGAGAATCGAACACTGACAGGAAAAAATTCAAGCTCAGTAGTGATCAGACTGTACATGACAGTGTAACAGAGATTAATGTAAGGCTGTCGAAATGCTGACAGCCAATCAGCAGCATATTTTGTATTTTAACATGATTACCAAGGGCAGGGCCTTCCTGAAGCCTCGCTAACTTACTGTGTAGACTGTTTCAAGTGTTGCAATAAAGACTGGATTTAATGCTAGGGAATTTTTCTCCCTCTATGCTCCGTCTTTGTGGACTGGATTGGCTACATATTTAAAGAGATCCACCAGCTAGTTTTAAAAGTTCACATGTTGTCAACTAGGGGGTTCTTCCTGAGTGACCACTGTGTTCTTTTTTGCAATTGGTCAGCAAAAACTCGGACAAAAGAACTCTAGCACATTTTCTCCCGGCAACTCAAAAACTCAACACAGACGATTTTGCTAATGCCCTACTAGCCACTGACTGGTCCTTCACTGAATCCATCCAAGATATCGACATTGCCCTCGAAACATTCAGTAGAAACTTCCTTGCTATCTGTGACAACCTTATTCCTCTTAAAAAAAAAAAAACTCAGGGTAATTGGAAGCCACCATGAATTGGTCACCTCTGATCTCCTCAACTTAATGAGGAAGAGAGACAGGGCTTGGTCAAAATATAAAAAAAACTTAAACCTTCCCATCTCCTACAACAATACAAAACGCTCTGTTATTCCTGCAAATCAGCAGTCTGCAATGCCAAAATCAACTTTCTTTGGCAAAAACCAAATGAGCACCAGTGACAACTTGTCACTGATCTCCTTGCTGTTGCTACCCATTTTAACACTTATTTTGGTGACTTGTATTCAAGCTAACCCCCCCACCCCAATCCTGCATTATCCCCCAACCCCACCCCAGCTTCCACTTACGTTACCTCACTCCTCAAAAGGTGGTTAGACTCATTAAAACTAATGATCAAAGACCCAGCGTGGACTTAACAACATTGACTACCGCATCCTTAAGCTGGTCTGAGTATATTGCCTGTCCCCTAACCAGCATCTTTAACCAATCCCTCTGCTCAGACTCCTACCCTCTTAAATGAAAATGCACCCACCATCAAACCCCTCCACAAATCTGGCCCTAAAAATGATGTCGCCAACTACAGGCCCATTTCCCTCCTTGCACCCTTGTCAAAAATCATGGAAAAAATCTTCTGTGGCCAGACCATTGAATACCTTGAAAAAATATAACCTGCTAAGATGCGCAGGACGGGTTCAGAGCCAAACACAACACTGAGACAGCTCTGATCAAATTCACCCACTTCATCAGTATAGCCAGCGATGAAGGCCTCTACACTAGCACAGTGTTTGTGGACCTCACAAAGCCTTCAGTTTTGTTGACTACAAAGTTCTTCTCCACACCCTCCCTAGTCTTAACTTCTCCATAGATGATGTTAACTGGTTCTTCAGTTAGCTTAGCCTTGGATCCCACAGATGTTATCAAAGATGTTCACTCCAACCTCTCCCATATCAAATATGGAGTTCCCAGGGCTCCATTCTAGGGACCCCTCCTTTACTCATTGGTGGTTAACTCCCTCCCTGAGATCTGCAGGCACACCAATATTCTACTCTATGCCGATGATGCAGCGCTCTTCTGTAAAGACGAGGATCCCACCTCCCTCCGTGACAAACACCAGCAGGATTTTCACAGGCTTCACTCCTGGTTCTCATCTAGAGGGCTTGTTCTTAACTTGAAAAAAATGAAATCCATGTATGTTTGTTTTTTTCAGGCCCCAGAAAATCTGCATCTTTTGATTTCCCTCTCCTGGACAATGATGGCAACTCCACTGAGAGAGTTACAGAATTTAAATACCTTGGCCTGCTCCTCGATTGCCATCCGACCTATGAACTCCATGTTGGTCATCTTGTTAAGACAGTCCACCAAAGGTTCAGCATGCTATACCAGGTCAAAACCTTCCTAATACCTGAATGAAAGACTGTACTTGCCACCAGTTTCTTGCTCCCCATCTTTGATTATGGAGCGCTTATCTACTACCCTTCCCTCTTCCAAAAAAATCTCAGTAGGCTTCATAGCACCTACCACAGTATCATTCGGTTCACCACTGGCCTCCCTAGACTTACCTTCCATTGTGACCTCTACAAATCAGCCAACTGGCCCCCTCTGGAGGACAGGCTGGACTGCAAAATATTTTTCCACAAACTCACTCTGGGACTTCTGCCACACAGCATTGCTGCTCTCTTCCCCATTTCCACCCCGACTCTCCACCAGACTGTCCTCTCTCTCTCCCCTTCTCCCTCCCTTTCTGTCGCACTACCCAGCATCAGAACACCCTCTCCTTCAAGGGTGTTAAACTATTCAACAACCTACCCTTTTTTGTCCAGTGCCCCTCAACTGGCTCATTCAAGTACAACCTTAAGGGTCACCTGCTCAGAGCTCTCACATGCAACTGCCCTAAGTCTTGAATGACCCTGGAATGTATGATTTGTCCCCTCATCCTGTGACTGTTGTAATTGTTTTAGTCACTCTAAGAAAGCACTTCTCTGCATTTATTCCCTATTCTAATGTGATTGCAGTTACTTGTTTACTCTGTAACACTTAAGTACTTGTCTCTGTCTTTAACGAGACGCTTGTGAAAAGGGTCAATTTTTGCTCGCATGTCTTTCCAGTATAAAAAATAAACTGAAACTGAAAAGGGGATTTGCACTACATATTATGGTGCCTTACCTTTGCAAAAGGGCTTCTGTGCATGTCTTACAAACGTTCTTCTTATATTTTAGAAGTGGAAGGGATCGTAACTTTGCTCTGGTCCCGCACTCAGGCAAGTAATGACGTGGACTCAGGGAGAGCATGGGGGCGTGCCCCATTACAGTGTATGGGGGTCACTTTTATGTTAGTTTTTTCACATAAACATGGCCAGTTTGCGATTACTGAAGGGCACCTCTTTACTAAGATGATCCTTGTTAGTCGAGCAGTGCCCTTCGTTAATCGCAAACTGACAGTGTTCATGTGAAAAAACTGACATAAAAGTGACTCTCGTAGACTGTAACGGGGCATGCCCCCAGCGCTCTCCTTGGTTCCACATTACGTGCCTGAGCGCAGAGGTGGATCATGGGCAGCTACAGAAACCAGGAAGTGGAAGGGATCTAGGGGAGCAATGTTACAATCCCTTCCACTTCTGAAATAAAAGGAGAAAGTTTGTAAGATATGCACAGAAGCCCTTTCGCAAAGGTAAGGCACCATAATATGTGGTGCACTCCTGCAGTGTGGTGAATCTCTTTAAGAAGATTGATGTGAGGACTTAAAATGAACTGCAGGCTTCCATTGCTATTGGACAACAATGTTATTATTGTAGTAACAGTAATGTTTGTCCGTTACTATAAACTGTTTTGTGCTGTCTCATCTGTGGTCATCGTCCTCTAGGATGAGGAGGAAGAGATTATAGATTTGGTTGACTCAAGCTCCACTCTGTCCTCTTGCTGAGAGTAGAGTGTTCCCCCTGAAGGGGACCTCTTTTCAAGCCTTCCTTAAACAGGTGCAGTGACGGTGGCGACAGGTTCCTCCCGTCGTAGATCCCCACTGGAAGCATGGTGGGGGGGCTGGTGTTTCGGACTGGAGGTGCCGGAAATAAGACTGAAGCAGGCATGAGGCCACTAGTGACAGAAAGGCAATATAGGAAAAAAACATAGTTCAGCATACAGTAGAGGAAAAACCACTGTAAAGGTAAGTGCATCCAAACAGTAATAAAAGCAAACTAACAAAGCGGGGTCTCAGCAGAAAAAGAGCGTGAGCATTGCTACACTTACGACGACGTACACCTTATTATACTTGTTCTGTTTCTTTGTTTCATAAACCTTATTATGCTTATGTTTCTGTGTTTCTAGTTCATTACATCTGATAAATATTTTGCAAAGTAATGATCTCACTTGTACGTGCTGTACATATTTGCATTTCAACGAACTTACCTTAGCCTTCATCACCTCCTTCCCCCAGCTTGCAACTGTAAACAAGTCTGTTATTGATCTCTGGATTGCCTACCTGGTAAAATATTATTTCAGATTAAATAAATAATTATCTACTCTGGTGATGGGGAAACAATTCTTCGCAGTAATGAGGTGCAACATGTGGTGGCTGAACCTGGGGAAAAGCACACAAGGAAAACCGAGATTTTCAACTCCATTTATGAAGCAAAGATCAGAGGTCTCTTTGTTATAAGAATCATTTTTTGCTTTCTCAGTTATGACCCTTGAAAATAAAAGATAGAAGGTGCCAATTGAGAAGCTGTGTTATGTGTTTGTGCAGCACAACTGGACTCTGAGTTTTCCGAGTCACAGAGGGATATTAAATGCTGTCATTCTCATACAAGCACATGATGTGAAAGTCTTAATACAGATGTTTCAAAATGAAGGTAGGTGACCAGTGGAGTACCTCAGGGGTCCATGAAGGGACCATGTGTTTTTTTTTTTTTTTTACTTACTTTCTTTGTTTAAATTAAGTATGCTTTCTCTCCTACCAGCTGGCCTCCATCAGTCCAACCCAATCAACTAAGCCCCATCACCTGCCTTCTCCAGGACTCATCATTTCTCTCCTACACCCCTGGCTTACTGCTCAGGAGTGGGGCCACCAAGAGGGAACCCCCTTTCCTCCGAACGGAGACTGGGTTGGCACTCAAGGGAGAGCACCATGGTCTGCGATACAGGGCCTGCAGCTAGGGGTGGACATCCTCCTGCAGCAACTGGTGCTTTTTTTTTTTTTTCTCCCTATGGACACTGAGAATGGTGTGCATTGCGTGTCAGAGCCCATCGGTGTCCAACCCCAGTTCAGTGGCTCCACTTGAACTGTCACCTGTGGTCACCCAGGTGGCAGCACAGTGGACACCAACTGCCCCCCCCCCCCCGAGGCAGAGAGTGTTTTTCTGGGATGCTCAGCTAACCACCTCTGTCTGGCCCTCCGATGACTCAGGCTTGATCCTGAAGCTGGGTCATTGGCATTGCGAACAGTAGCGCTACTGCTGCGCTGGTGGGCCAGGACCACTGTTTTTAATATGTTCATGAGTGATCTTGAAGAGGGGAGTGGTGTGTCTGATTACAAAATTTGCAGACTGTGCAAAGATAGCCAACCCATTTAACAATGAGGAGGGGGAATGCCAAGTGCAGTAGGCAGCCTAGGTGGGCCAAGCGGTCCTTATCTGCCGTCAAATTCTATGCTTTGATGCAGTAGTATAGCTTTGAGAAACTTGGGAACTTGGTGTATGAAAGGCAGATATAGATAATGTAAATAAATGTAAAGTCGTATACTTTGGTACAAAAATCAGCGCCAGAACACGATGCAATAAAACAAGGTAAACTGTGGTAACAGAACACTCCACTCACCCACCTCACCCGGTGTCCTTCTGGATAGGACTCTAAAGCAGGTATAGCAGTATGCACTAGTAGTTAAAGGGGAACAGTCAGCACTAAGAACTCCACTCCCAAGTGTGTGGCTGGTCCCAGTTTGCACTTGGTGTGCAAAAACTTTTTTTACTTACTGTTTACTACGGTATAATAGATTGCATCAGATGGATTCTGCTGACTTTCAAACCAAGCTTGTCTGACTACAGGTACTGGAATCTCCTGCAGCTGACATCCGAGCAGGGCTGCAGCAGAGGGAGAGTAAACAGCCTGCGGTGCACATTAGAGTTTTTATAAGCTCTGATCTTTTGTTTGTTGGTCCCACTGTCCTCCCTCGGCTGAGACAGTCACAGAGGACTGTACTTAGTCCAAGAAGAGTAGCAGGAACAGTAAACAAAAGATCACAGCTCTGAGATGGACTACAGGCTATTGAATTTCCCTGTACTGCAGCCCTGCTCTGATATCAGCTGCAGAGGATTCTGGGATTTTTAGCGACAGAAAATGTCAGCTTGGAAGTCAGCAGAATCAGTCTGATACAGTGTGCAAAAACATTTTTTTTTTTTTTATTTGCTAAGTGCAGATTTGGATCAGACCCACACTTGGGTGTGGGGCACTTAGTACTGACTGTTCTCATTTAAGAGGGCCAATATAATGTTTATGAAGTGGGGAATACATAGAAGAAATTTAAAGCCAGATTTAACTCATGTTTCTGTTTGCTACAATGTTGTCAGTGGTGATTGCTTATAATATAATATTAATAATAGCTTTATTTTTAGGGCGCCTTTCAAAGTATCAAGGCAGATTTAAAAAGCGTATCAAACATCTAAATCATTAAAATAATATAAACAGAAACGGACTGTAGAATTAACTATTCACTAAAAGCTCGAGCCCACAGATGTGTTTTCAAGGTTTGCTTAATATTGGTAAAGTACCCTGATCAAGGGCTCTCTGATACAGCTATAGCTTTAAGAGCTGTGCCTAGCAGCATGGAATGCTGGTTTTGTGAATGTTCCATTGCCTCATTTCAGGCAGCCCATAAAAGGGAAAAGGGAAATTGTTTAACCAGGAAAGGCACACTAATCTGAAGTGTGTTTCCAGGTGCGACCTAGGAGCATAACAAAGCTAAGTGACTTGCTCAGGGTCACACAATATGCAGGTGGGGGCTGTGGGATTCAAACCCAGGTCTCCAGGTTTGCAGCTCAGTGCCCTAAACCACAGTACTGTATTGCCTTCTAAATTGCTGTGCTCCACAGTATACTTATCAAGAATACCCCCAGCTGCCAGCATAAGTGAATTGTGTTAAAATTACACAGGAAAAGAGAAAAAAACATATATTTACAGTACTGTTTTTGAAAACGTCAGCACTGCCTCCCTTATTTGTCCTGTATGTGAAGTTACTGGTCAATATAGTTTTGGTTCCAGAAACCAGATTTGTGCATGGGGTTGAACTTTTATCATAAGATAGCAGTGTAAGTCATACAGTTGCAACTTTAAATTCCAACTGGAAAGAGAACTGTGATTCTACATAGCAACAAGAAATGATCAGTCAATGCCAGTTTTAAGCCAGTGAATATCTCAGAATATTGAATCATGGTTGGCTAGGTAGTGTGGCAGTAGGGCTTCCCCTCGCTACTGCAGTGACCCGGGTTTTGGAAACTGATTCTGGTTGCAGGGGGCTGGCTGGGGAGAAAATGATGAGCATTCTACAGCACTCCATGGGTTCTACTTTCTGCTCTCTGACTGCTACCCAGTGGAGACTGGGTGTCAGTGCAGGCGGAGGCTGCCATAGGGGTGAGAGTGTGTGTGTGTGCGTGTGCGCGTGCTGATACCTGCTCATGCACAGTTGTGCATGTACCTGTTGTGTCACTGCATGCCTGCAGCCCCAACAGAAAACAAATTGTGTGTGGGGGGGGGGATCTCTGAGGTGACAGAATGTGAGCGGCGACTCCTCTCCTCGACTTGATACCCCTACTAATACACCCCAACATCCCCCTAACCTTACCTACTGCCTTAGTGGTCTGCTTGGATGATTTCAGGTCATCTGTGATGATGATGCCCAAGTCTTTCCTCCCTTGTGACTGCCAGCAGCTCCCCTCCCAGCCTATAGGTGGCCTCAGGGTTTCTCTTCCCTACGTGCATGATCTTGCACTTCTTTGCTAAACCCCAGTTGCCACTCTTCTGACCATTTTGCCAGTTTATCCAGATCTCTTCTCATTCTGCCCACCTCATCTGGATCATCTACTGTGTTGCAGATCTTGGTGTCATCTGCAAACAGACAAACCTTACCCTCCAGTCCATCTGCAATGTCACTGATGAAGATATTGAAGAGGACTGGCCCAGGACTGATCCCTGAGGTACCCCACTTGTGACTTGCATCTCTTCTGACTGTATACCGTTTACCACCACTCTCTGTTTTCTGCCCGTCAACCAGTTTGCCACCTAGTTGACCAACTTCTGACCCACCCCGAGTCTACCCAGCTTATTAATCAATCTTCTATGTGGAACAGCATTGAAAGCTTTGCTGAAGCAAATGGTTTGGAATTGTTAGGACACTAGGATGATAAACAGTATGGCTTTGTTCTGGGGAGATTGTGTCAGGCCTGTCTTGTAGAGTTTTATGACTGGGTGACGGGGGGCCTTGGACAGACATAGGCCGGTGGACGTCCTATACCTAGATTTCAGCAAGGCGTTTGATTCAGTACCACATTATGGGCTGATTAAAAAAGCTGGAGGAGATGGGGGTGGGAGGGCAGAAGCTCGGTTGGGTTGAAAATTGGCTCTCGGGGCATTTACAGAGGGTAATCGTGGGTGGGATATTCTCCTCTCCTAGGAAGGTAATCGGTGGGGTCCCTCAGGGTTCGGTATTGGGTCCGCCATTGTTCAACGCCTATGTCTCAGATATAGGGAGGGGGTTAGGAATAGGTTGAGTCTCTTTGCGGATGATTCAAAACTGGGAGCTCTGGTGGATTGTGAAGATGTGAGGGAGATGGTCCAGGGGGATCTGGATACCCTGGAGGGGTGGTTAAGGAGGTGGGGACTGAAATTTAAAGCTGGGAAATGTAAGGTACTGTATTTGGGGGTAAAAACCCAGGCCATGAATACACCCGGGGGGGTTACACTGCAAGTCACATTGGGAGAAAGGGATTTAGGGGTGGTGATAGACATCAAAATGAATAACTCTGAAAATTGTAGAACTGCAGCCAAAGCAAACAGGATACTGGGCTGCATAGCCAGGGGAATTACGTCCAGAAGCAGGGAAGTGATCCTCCCTCTATATAATGCCTTGGTCAGGCCGCAGCTCGAGTACTCTGTACAGTTCTGGAGACCTCATCTGAAGAAGGACATAACGCTGCTGGAGAGGGTACAGAGGAGAGTGACCAGGATGATTCAGGGCATGGAGGGGAAGCCTTATGAGGAGAGACTGGAAGAGCTTGGGCTTTATTCACTGGAGGAGAGGAAGGACAGGGGAGATATCATGGAGGTTTTCAGGTATGTAAAAGGAATAACCAGGAGTGGAACCAAGGGGCTTTTAGGCTAAAGAAGGGGGAACAACCAGGGGCCATGAGTGGAAGCTGGAGGGGGAAAACTACAGGGGGGGGGGGCGTAGGAAACATTTTTTCACTGAGAGTGTGGTGGAACCGTGGAATGCGCTGCCTGGGAGGCTGGTGGAGGAGGGCATAGTGGAGGGATTCAAGAGGGGTGGGACAGGTACAAGGGGAAACTGAAATTAAAGAGGACCCTCTTGGGGGCTGGGGGTGGTGGTAAGGCGAGCAGCCATTAGGTTTCTGGCTTTCAAGCATACAAGACAGACCATTTGGACTATTCTGCTGGCTTTTTTAGTATGTTAGTATGAAGTCAAGGTAGGTGACATCAACTGCTTCCCTTTGCTCTACCACTCTGGTTACCCAGTCAAAGAAATCGGAGATTAGTTTGACAGGACCTTCCTGTTGTAAACCCATGCTGTCTTGGATCCTGTGCTCCTATGGATTCCAGGTTTTGCACTATCCTTTCCTTAAGGAGTGCCTCCATAATCTTGCCCACTACTGAGGTAAGACTGACTGGTCTGTAGTTCCCTGCCTTCTCCGTGCTACCACTGTTGTGGAGCAGTATCACATGAGCCCATCTCCAGTCTTCTGGGACCTCTCCTGTGCTCAGAGACTCGCTAAACAGTTCTGATAATGGCTCTGTTAGTTCCACCCTTAGCTCCTTTAATACCCTGGGATGTATGCCATCGGGTCCCATTGCCTTGTCCACCCTGAGCTTATCGAGCTCTTGTAGGACCCTTTCTTTTTCTCCATCCTGGACCTCAGCCACCCGAACAAGTACATAGAGTACAAACTGCTCAGGATGGTCACCCTTCCAGGCCTGCTCCCCTTACTTCATCAAGGGGACTGGCTGTGCTCCTTGGACATGCAGGGCCGTACCTCCACATTTTGTTTTTTCAACCTCACGGGAGGTTCCTTTGCTTCTGCTTTCAGGGCAATCGTCATCAATTTCACACCCTGACATTTGGCCTGTCTTTGGCTCCCCGAGTTTTTACAAAGTGCCTAGCAGTAGTGGCAGCGACCCTCAGACGGACGTGTCATTATGTCTTTCACTACCTAGACGATTGGTTCCTGGCAGCTCCGTCCAGGGATCAGCTGGTCAGCACCATGGCTGGCACCTTTACCTTGTTTCAGGACTTGTGTATAACCCTCAGCCTCCCAAAGTCCACCCCGTGGCCCAGTCAAAGACTGCAGTACAACCGGCCCGGTGGCGCAGAGAGTTGAGGCGCTGGATGCCTTGCCTTGCGCCATGCCAGCGACCCGGGTTTGGGGACGACCTCAGGTCGTCTGGGTGCCGGCATGGGCAGCTCTTTCTCTCCTGAGGGTGGTGTGTGGGTTCAGCCCCTGCCCTGAAGACCCCGCCTTTCCCACCGGGTGAGGTCCGTGGTAGCGAGGTGGAGAGGGGTGGCAAAAGTATTTGGGAAGTGGAAGGGGCTGAGCTGGTGCCACGGGTGCCAAGCATGCCTCCACATGCTCACATGGCTGTGCTGCCCGGCCTTGGGGTGTCGGGGGAATGTAAACAGACGTGTCCCCACCGCAGTTGGTGGGAGGAGGCGATGGGGACCAAAAAAAAAATAATAAGGTCAATTAAAAAGACTGCAGTACATCGGGGCAATTCTGGACACCACTGAGGGCAAGGCCTTCCTGCCCTCAGACAGAGCGGAACGCCTGCAGGAACAGGCTTACCTAGTCTCCTCAGCACGTCGGGTCCTGGCTAGAGTATTCCTGTGACTGCTAGGACACATGACAATGGCCATCATGATGGTCCCTCTTGCATGCCTGCATATGAGGGTTCCCCAGTGGACCCTATGAGTCCAGTGGGATCAACGCATGGATGAGTTGGAGCAGTTGGTGGCGGCCTCCACTCTGGTGCGCCAAAACCCTGTCTTACTGTTAAACCCCTACAATCTCTCCACAGGGGTTCACTTTCGGCAGGAGCCTCCTTCCCAGATCCTGACGATGGATGCGTCTGGCCTGGGCTGGGGGTGCTCATTTGGTGAACCATCAAATAAAAGGCACTTGGTCTCCCCAGGAGCAGCATCTCCATATCAACATTTTGGAGATGTGGGCAATTCTTTATGCCCTTCAGGCTTTCCAGACAAATCTGCTCCCAGGCCCTCTACTTATCTAGACAGAGAACATGTCGGTCATCTTCTATATCAACAATCAAGGTAGGGACTCACTCTTACCCCCTTGTGCAAAGAGGCAATGAGAGTCTGGTATTGGGCCATCGAACATCATCTGGAACTCATGGCCGTGCATGTCCCAGGCGTACGGAACACCTTGGCCAACAGCTTAAGCCGGTCTCGGTCTAGGGTATACGAATGGGAACTCCTTCAGTCTGTGGTCGAAGAGCTATTCGACAGGTGGGGCTGGCCCGAGTTGGACCTCTTTGCGTCCCCGCTCAACGCCAAACTGCCCAGTTTTTGCCTGCTAGATCCAGGGCCTGGTGTTTTCTGGCAAGATGCATTGTCCCCCCTCCTGGACAGGGAGGTTTCTTTATGCCTTCTCTTCCTTCCCATTACTGCAGAGAGTGCTTCTCAAGCTGCAGTTGGAAGGAGCAGGGATGATCCTGATAACTTCTGACTGGCCACATCAGATTTGGTTCCCACTGCTTCAACAGCTGGCAGTGGAACCCCCAATTCTCCCTGCCCCTGAGCTCAAGCTTGCTCTCCCAAGAGCAGGGTACCCTGGTCCATCCAGACCTCAGATTGTTGCACCTGTACGCATGGCTCCTGCAGACCTAGCAGTTGCTCAGTTTGGGGTTTCCCCCAGAGTGGCAGAAGTCTAAGGCCCTGTCCACACTGCACCGCTACAACACTGTAACAGTGCCACACCAGTACAGACAGGAACCGTTACTGTGCATCCACACTGCCGGCGAACAGACCCGGTAACTGTTCCGAACCTGCACAGCCCGTCCACATTGTGGGTGACGTGGGACCATTACAGTTGGCACCCTATCCCACAGTGCAGTTCGTGCTGTACTGGGGGATAGCTGGAGCTACACACTCACTCGTCCACACTACAACCGGTAACATTATGGAGGCAGCACTGGTTCCGTAACCGTTGTTGAAACCACCTCATAAGTGGTTTCAACAACGGTTACGGAAACTCCTCCTGTAATGTCACAGGTGTAAATGCAAACTGTTGTAACAGTTTGGCCCCTCTGTAATGTTACAGAGGGGTGTTTTAGATGTATTGTGGACAGGGCCTTAGTGGCTGCTAGAAAGCCTTCCACCAGAGCTACTTGCTCTGCAGAATGGAAGTAGTTCTGTCTCTGGTCTCGCCATATTGATCCGTTCGCATGTCCGGTGAACTCTGTTTTGGAGTATCTCCTTTCTCTGTCAGACTCTGGGCTGACCTGCTCCTCCATTAAGGTGCACTTTTTTTTTATTATGTATTTTATGTGTGTTTTCACCCACTCCCAGACATGCACACACGCGCCACATTCCGAGATGCCCTCCCAACTTGTCGCCCCCTCCCACCTGCGCTGCTACTGGACCTCCACCTTGGGGCAGTGGAACTATTGGGGGGGCCCACAACCACCCCAGGAGAGAACTGCTAGGCGCCTATTCTGCCCGCCTCCCTCCGGTGCTGGCACCCTGATCACCTGAGGTGATTAAAGAACCTGGGTTGCTGGCGTGAGATGTGGTGTCCAGTGCCTCAACCCTCAGCACTACCTGGATGGCCCCATTAAGGTGCATTTATCGGCCATTTCTGCGTATCATGCACCTGTCGAGGGCAAAACTCTTGCCCAGCTCTAGCGTTCCTTTTTTTGCGGGGCATCCTGCACCTTAAACCTCCAATCAGGGACCCTGTCCCGCCTTGGGATCTTTTATTTATTTCTTTTGGAAAAACTTGTGCTACCTCCCTTTGAACCTTCCGCAAGTTGTGAGCTACGCTTTCTGTCATGGAAAGCGTTATTTTTAGTTACTGTTACCTCTGCTCGAAGAATTTCCGAACTTCGGGTGCTGATGTGTAAAGAGCCTTATTTAGTTTTCCACAAGGACTGGGTGTCCTTGCGGTCGAATCCCAAGTTTCTGCCTAAATAGTGTCAGAGTTTACACTGAATCAGGACATCCATCTGCCTATTTACTATCCAGAGTATTCTAATCGAGGGGAGACTCTTCTTCATACTCTGGATGTTCATTGGGTGCTTTGTTACTACTTGGATTGCACCTGTGATCTGAAAGTCTGAACAGTTGTGTGTTTCTTTCGCCCCGAGAAAGAAAGAAACAACTCCAGTTTCTAAGCAGAGTTTGTACAAATGGTTCGTTATCTGCATTGTTTACTGTTACAGAAAGTATGACGAGCCTTTGCCGGGACCGGTCAAAGGTCATTCTACCAGGAGTATGACTGCTTCCTTTGCATTCATGAAAAATGTGTCTGCAGCTGATATATGTGCAGCTGCCACATGGAGTACAGTATACATTTTCATCCGGCATTACAGTTTGGATATTGCCTCTCGTCGTAGGGCAGGCTTCGGCCATGCTATCCTACAGGGCCTGATCTCTTGAACTTTCCAGACGACTTTTACCTCCTCCTGGCCTTGGAGGTTGGTCCTTTTACTGCTTGGGACTCTGTCCTTATGGTGTAACCTACTGCAAGAGCTCCCCCTCAAAATGAAATAGTAGTTACATAAGAACTTACTGCAACAGTAGATCTTTGAGAGGAGCTCTTACAGCAGGTGATGCTTTCCCTTCCCACCTTCCCCTTGGTAGCTGTTTCTCCACTGACTGTTTTGCATTCCTTGTTTCAGAGGAACCTCCTCAGCTCTCAATTTCTGAGTTTGCTGGGGTCTCCGGTGGGAGAACTGAGGTAGGGCTGGTGGACCACCCCTTATATACAATTGGCCAACGCTGGGGGCAGGCTGACGTCAGGGGTTGGTCCCCCGCTGTATACTACTAGTTAGACATTTTCTGTGGGGTCCTGGCTCCTGCCGGCTTCAGTCCTTATGTGGTGTAACCTGCTGCAAGAGCCCCTTCGAAGATCTACTGTTAAGGTAAGTTCTTACATAACTGTACTTTCCTCTTTTTCCCTAGCCCTGAGTAGATCATTCTGCACCCTGACCAGTGCCGTCCTGGTACTATGCCTAGATTTAAACCCTGACTGGAGAGGTTCATAGATGTTAAAGGTAGCGAGGTGCTTCTCAAACTGAAGAGCCACCACCCTCTCTATAACCTTGCCCAGAAAGGGGAGGTTAGAGATGGGTCTATAATTTGCCAAACAGCCTGGGTCCAGAGATGGCTTTTTCAGAAGAGGTCTCACCAGAACTGCTTTAAATGCCCCAGGGAAAACCTGCTCCAGTAGGGAGCACCGGATCAGTTCTGCAAATACTGGACCCAGAAACCCCACATACCCAGTTATTAGGCGAGTCCGGTCTGGACCCAGTTCACAGTAGGTGGGCTGCAGCTCTGAAATCACCCCACAAACCTCTTCCATCTCAACTAGTCTAAACTCACTCCATACTGGCTGATGGCATTCCTCCTTGCCCACCTAATATTGCTGTATTGAGATGATCCAGCTGCAGAGATCCCTGACAGAATAAAGGACACCTTGTCAGAGAAAAACTGAGCAAACTCTTCACAGCAAGCAGATGAATTAGGTCTTATCAGTTTCAGATAGACCGGATTTGTCTGTCCACCACCCAGAAGAGGCTGTGCTAGTCAGTTCCTCCCTGCGGCGATCTCCCTGGAAAGGAACACTGCCTTCTTATGTGTAATCACCCTTTGATACTCAGTACAGTGAGTCCCCAAAGCCAGCCTGTCCTCATCAGGCCTGGATCTTCTGCAGCAACCCTCTAACTTCTGACCCTTTAACTTAATCTCCCTGAGCTTCCCATCAAACCGTGGGGATCTCCGGTGCTCAGTCAAGGCTCATGTACAGACCGGTGTGACTGCATCAAAGGCTGAGGTGTCAACCTGTATATAGGTCACAGCCACCTCCTTTGAGCCAGTCGCACAAGCAGCCCACACGCTCGAGAGATCCACTACCACCTGCAGTCTTCTAGGGACAACTTTAAAGGGCAGTAGTGAACCAACTCCATAGTGGGTGGATTTGGGGGGGGGGGGTGTTACGAAAGAGAAGATAAACTGGTCTTTTAAACTAATAAATATAAAAAAACAATACCTGTACCAGGGATGCATGACATGATGTCCCAGCGTGATACATTCAGGGGGACCAAAATACAGACCAGCCCCCACCCCAAATAGTGAGACATGTTGGTACACCTGCAGACCCTTCACTCTCCAAGATAATTATCCCCAAGGAACTAGCCCTGATCTGAGGGTCCCATCATGGGGTGCAGGCCATGGGTGCAACATGGGGAACAGTAAGTCCCAGGAAAAGAAGGGTAATGGTATTGGGGTGTGGCAGAGGCTAAAAAGGGTGCCAAGAGCTGGATGGGTGCAGGATTGCAAAACCGAATGAAGGAACAAAAAAAAAAAATCGGTAGCTGTACTAGTGAGCCTCTTGTCGTGGTGCACATTAGCTGTATTATAAGTAATTCCTATTGACAGCATGCAGCAACTCAGGAGACAAATGAAATAAAGTGATATTTTAAAACTGTTTTGCACAAATCATATTTTACACATGGTGCTAATCAGTTGAAATTGTGAATTTACATATTGCAGTTCACGCCGAATTCAATCCTATTGAAAATGTGCAATTTCAGTTGCTTAGTGCTTTTTAGCTTGGCACAGTTGTCACATTGCTCGAAAGTAGCAAAAATTATTTTATGGTGAAAATAACTAGTTCTAGAGTATGTTATTGTACAAGGGAATGGTGAGGCTTCACTTTGAGTACTGTAGCCAGTCTCAGGCAATACACTTCAAAAAGACATTGTGGAATTGGAAAACATTGAGAGAAAAGCAGGATGAGAAGGGACATTAAATGTTTGGGGTTCGAGCACAGGGTATGGCAGATGGGTCTCATCTTTGGAGAAGGGGGGATATGATTCAAAAGATTAAAATAAAGAGGGACTTGGGAGGTTGACTGAAGTAGGCTGTTTGTTGTCAGACAGAAAAATGAACAAGGGGCACAGGCTTGAATGTGTGTGGGGGTGTGTGAAACAAAATTATGAAATGGGTAGAAAGAATGCTGGCTCCTGATTGGCCAAGAGGTCCTTTTAGCTAGGCTGTTATCCTAGCACAACAGCCCAGCTGTTTTATGTAACACATTTCATACACACTGTATCCTTAAGTGCTTTACAAGACCTGAAAACACACTTCAACCATGCAGAGAGAGTTTGTGAAACTTGGTAAGGTTTACACATGGGGGGGGGTGAGTGTGTGTGTGTGTGTGTGTGTGTGTGTGTGTGTGTGTGTGTGTGTGTGCGCGCGCACGCGCGCATCCAATGGAAGTATGTCCAGCGTTACAACTCCCAGGCCAAGGGGCTTCCTGTTTACCATGGTTGGACAAATCAGTCTGGCAGCCGATGGTGAATTTGACCACTACCTTTCAAAATCTGTTGGCCAAATCAATATTTTTAGTGGCTGTCATTTTTTAAGGTCTCAGAAATCACTTCATGGGCAGGTAGACAGTTGCTGGTAACTTTCAGCATCATGTAGCCAAACCAGCTCTTTTACTGGCCATTTGTCACCTGGCTGTCTGAGTTGTTTATCCATGCTGCTCACATGGATAGCACCAGGTGGCTGCGTAGTGCCATCTCATGTGTGATGGGAGGAGGAAGGGCGGGATGAAAAACATAAGAATAAAATACCCTAATGCCATCAGAATGACACCCAAGGGTATATTCAGGCCACACGCCTTGGACCCCGCCAGATTGTGCTTGAAGGGTGGGGTGCTGTGGAGGATAGCTGGCAGTGGATTTATAGTAGGTGGGCTGGGTGGTTGTTCTAGACAGAAGAGGGGGGAAATGAGTAACGGTGAGACATGAGCATCAGTGGAGGTGATGAAATGCATAGAAAAAATAAGGAGGGATTTAAAGTAAAGCACGTAGAGGTTACAGGACTTGCTCAAGATCACACAGTGAGTAAATGGTGCTGGTGAGAGTCAAACACTGGTCTATAGATTCACAGCTGTCTCTGCTAACTAGTAGGCTGAACTGCCTCAGAGCAGTAGATATACAAAATGCCTACTGTATGTAGCCATGTCAACCCCATGTCCGCAGAACCTAATTTTTATGTAGACTTCTCCTGTCGTCAGTTCCCAGGCTTGGCCAAGGTGACGGAGCGGGCCCCAGGGACCTCCAGCCCCCTGCAGGAATGCAAAACCTCATTGGTGAATTTAGAGCGCTCTACTAGGAACGGCTGCGCCGGCTAGAGGCAATGGATGATGGAAAAGAGGAAACGCTCAAGGTAAGTGGGGTACTAATAAGGCTGCCCAAGTTGCTGGCTTGTCAGCAGAAGCCTAGTATAATGATGGGAATTGCAGGCCCCTGGACGTACAACTAAAAAAGACTGAATGCAGTTGAACTGTCACTCTCAAAACTGGTGAGTGCAGTGAAGTAAGCATCTAATTGCTATGCAAATTACGAACCTTGGCTCAGTCCTTTAATTTTATATAGAGAGATATAAATATAAATATAAATAAAAAATAAAAATGAAGGCAGTCCCTAGCGTGCTTCCAGATGGTTTTGGGTCCTCCATGTAGGATACTGTTCATTGGTACTTGACTCTGTTTCTTCACTGGCTGCTTGCTCAAAAGCACCAGTGCATGACAGCAATGAAAACTGTATCCAATACTTTTATTACTCTGTTCTAGATTGCCTTATCTTCTCATTTGTATAATACCATTCTTTCCCAATGTTGAGTCTGCTTTGGCACTTTTTTCACATTTGAAATAACAGGAGTGCTCCTTTTAAAGAGCTAGTGTACTGCCTAAAACTAATATTAGATTTTAAAAGCAGCTAACCCTTACCTTTTATATCTGAGGCACTTTTACTTTTCCCTTTGTTTAAATAGAAGATTGTTTATCTGATGTTAGTAGGTGCGATGTGTGGAACAGCTCTTAGCCTGGCAGCTGACATATCTTGCTCTACTGCCCCACATTACATCATCAGGATTGTGACCTCGCTGACTGTGACATCACTGCTACTTAGGAACAGCAAGTGAGTGACTGCCAGGTCATTCACTGTCATTGAGATCATAATGCGGCTGATGCAGTGTGGAGCAGTAGAGTTAGACATGTCACTTGCCAGGCTAAGAGCTGTTCCATGCATCCAGCACAATATTATCGCATAACACTTTCTTACGATCCAAAGGAAAAAAAAAAAAATCTTCAGAAATAAAATGTTACAACTGACTGCTAATTATATTTGTATTATTTTCCTGTCTGCCTGTTTTGGCCCCACCAGCTCTTTAATGTGGCTTGTAACATGGCAAAGTTAAGGAACCTGAAAAGAGCACGCTGGATTGGATGAAATAGATCAGCTGGTATAGTTTGGAGTGGGGATTAATCCAGCAGTAATGCCGTGTTCAGACTGTGAACGCGCTTAGAATGTTATGAGTGATAAATGTTATAGTGCAATTTCGACCAATAGGTGGCGCCAGTAACAGACCATCAGAAAAAACTGATGTGACCGACAGAACTAGAGGAGCAAGCTATTTTCTGCTGTTGCAGCTGTCAAGAAGCACAGAGAGGCGTTGAGCAGCAATTTTCCCATTTCCCAGGTACGCACCCACTGGAAAGCGTACCAGTGGGACAATAGCACAACACAAGAGTGGCAAGCAAAAGGGAAGAGAATAAAAATGAGATGGAAACAGAACAAACTTCCTCGTCCTCTAAAAGCGCCACCTATTGGTCAGAAAAACAACCAAAGGTTCTGTCAAAACTCAGTCTTGTCCGAGGCTGCAGTAGTGAAGCAGTGGATAGAATTGACAGGACACAGCACTATGTACCGTATATGGAATTCAGAAAAGTGCTTGTCTGTATGCACCGAGGTGAAGTAATATTATATTATACTCATGTGAGCACTATTCCATAGTAGAAGTAGAAGTGGAGCAAAGAGATAAAAGTATACTGAACCCAATTGCAGTGGTAGGGCACTTCTCACCAGGGAATTCAATGAGTGATTGAAAAACTGGTGTGGAGCTCAGGGTTTTGGCTTCATTGGGGACTGGGGAGCCACCTGGAGGGATGCAGACCTATACTGGTGCGATGGTCTGCATCTGTCCAGGGGGGGAACCAGGATCCTAGGTGAGAGGTTTAAATGCTTCATTGGCAAGCATTTAAACTAGCCAAGGGGGGAGGCACTGAAAAGGAGCAGGGAAATCCGAGCCTCCCCCCACAAAACATGGTGATTAGTGAGGTAAACACAAAGGTACAGAAGTTATTAGGGAGCAGAACAGATTTAAATGTAAAAGAAGGCAAAGGCAGTAAGGACAGAAATGGGGCTAAAAGGGGTAAGGCTATCAAAAAGTGGAGGGTGATGAGTACCAATGCCCGTAGTCTGTGTAACAAGCTCCCTGAACTAGTGGCCTTGATGGAAGAGGGTTGCCTGGATATTGTGGCAGTCACAGAAACATGGTACACAGAGAACCTTTTGCCTATCGTGCCCCCAACTGGCTAAATACCCTCAGCACCTCTATTACTGCCTCTTGCTCGTTAGGAGTTTTTAAATCCAGACTATTCTCTCGCCTAGCCACCACAAACTCCTGTGACTGTATCTGTTAATCTCATAATCTATTCTCACTCCTCCTCCTTGCCCTACTACTTGACAATGGCCTAGTAATGGGTCCTCATCCCCTACTAAGGTCTGCTCCTGTCCTCCTCACCCTCCACCCCTCTTTTTCTTCTTTTTGTATTTTTTCTCTTTACTCCACTGGTAATTCCTATGCTGCCTATTACCTCCCTCTCATATCTTTCCCCCCTCATGTGACCTTGATACTGATGATAGTGCTTAAGTTATTATCTGCTGTACAGTTATATCAATATTTTTAACTATTTGTGCAACCCTGTACCTCTGTCTGTAAATGTTTTTGACACGGAACCTTTGTAAAAGAGCCTTGGCTCAAAGGTATTAATTCCTAGATTTTACAATAAACAATAGACAATGACTGGGATGTCAGCATACCAGGATACACAATCTACAGGAGGGACAGGGAGGGTAAAAGAGGAGGAGGAGTAGCTCTTTATGTAAAGGAAGGGATCAAAGTAACAGAACTAAAGAGTAAACAGGGAGCAGTTGAGGCACTTTGGGTCACCCTGGAGACAGGAAATGGCACCACAGTCCACATGGGGGTTGTGTACAGACCCCCATCTCAGAGGAAGGGAATGGACAAGGAAATGATAGAAGGCTTTCTTAGAATTGCAAAAGAAGGGAAGATATTGTTGATGGGGGACCTGAATATGCCAGATGTTAACTGGAGCACCTTTGCTGCAGGCGCATCCAAGAGCAGGGTCATTCTTGATGCCCTACAGGGGGCATGCCTCAAACAGTTAGTATTGGAACCCACTCGGGAGGGAGCAATCTTAGACCTGGTACTCTCAAATGGGGATGGAGAAAGAATCTCAGATTTAGAAGTGGGTAGCCATCTGGGAACAAGCGACCACCAAACAGTGTGGTTCACGATAAACAGCCATACAATCAAGCCATACAAAAGCAAGAGTACTGGACTTTAGGAGGGCTGACTTTGGGAAAATGAGAGAGTGCCTCAGAAAAGCACTACCAAACAGGCAAGAAGGAGGGGTGGAGGAACAATGGGGAGTGATCAAAACAGCCATCACAGAGGCAACAAGCCTTTGTGTAAAGCAAATCAGTAAAACACAACGAAGGAAAAAACCACTATGGTTCTCAAAAGAGGTGGCAGGGAAGGTTAAGGAGAAAAGGACAGCATTCAGGAAATATAAGGAAACACAGAAGGAGCAGGACAGAGAACTTTATCAGTTAAAGCAGAAAGAGGCTGGGAAGGCAGTCAGAATAGCAAAGGCCCAAACCGAGGAAAGGATAGCTAATTCTGTTAAGGGGGATAAGACCTTTTATAGGTACATTAGGGAGCGAAGAAAGACCAAAGGAGGGATATGAAGCTTAATAAAGGGGAGGGAATGTGGGTAGAGGGTGACAGTGAAAAAGCAGGGATACTGAACGAATATTTCTGCTCAGTATTCACAAAGGAAGAGGAGCAGGAGTTACCTAAACCAAACAAGAGAAACACTCTGAAGATGGGGGTCAATACCAGTCCATTTACAGAAGAAAGGGTTCTGAAAGAACTAATGAAATTGAAGGTGGACAAAGCAATGGGGCCTGATGGGATTCACCCAAGAATTCTAAAAGAACTAAGGGTAGAACTAGTGACACCGCTGGCTACTCTCTTTAACAAATCATGGGAGGATGGGGTGGTACCTGAGGACTGGAGGAGGGCAGATGTGATTCCTCTTCACAAAAGTGGGAGCAGGACAGAGGCAGGAAACTACAGACCAGTTAGTTTGACCTCAGTGGTAGGCAAAATGATGGCGTCACTTCTGAAGGAAAGAATTGTTGAGTACCTAGAGGCCAGTGGGGCACAGGACCCAAGGCAGCATGGATTCACGATGGGAAGGTCGTGTCAGACGAATCTAATAGATTTCTTTGACTGGGTGACCAAAGTAGTAGACCAGGGAGGGGCTGTGGACATGGCCTACCTAGATTTTAGCAAGGCATTTGATACAGTCCCACACAAAAGATTAATACACAAGATAGCCAGCCTTGGGGTGGGTCCCAAGGTGGTAGCCTGGATAAAAAATTGGCTAGACAACAGGACGCAAAGGGTAGTAGTAAATGGAGTCCACAGTGAAGAAAGGAGGGTTACTAGTGGGGTACCGCAGGGTTCAGTACTGGGACCAGTCCTTTTTAATGTCTTTATAAGTGACATTGCAGGGGAACTGGAAGGAAAAGTATGTCTCTTTGCAGATGACACAAAGATCTGCAACAGGGTTGATACACAAGATGGAGTGTAAAGGATGAGAAGGGACTTGGCAAGGTTGGAGGAATGGTCAAATGTATGGCAGCTCAGATTGAATGCAAAGAAGTGCAAGGTAATGCACATGGGAAACAAAAACCCAGGGGAGGCGTACACAATGGGGGGTGAGATACTGACAACAGTAAAAATAGAAAGGGACCTGGGGGTAATTATATCAGATGACCTAAAGGTGGGCAAGCAATGTGAGAAGGCAGTAAGGAAGGCTGGGGGGATACTGGGATGCATAGGAAGAGGCATCAATAGTAGAAAACAGGAAGTTGTTATCCCTCTGTACAGACAGTTGGTGAGACCCCATCTGGAGTACTGTGTGCAGTTCTGGAGACCCCATCTCCGCAAAGACATAGACAGAGTGGAGGCTATCCAGAGGAGGGCAACCAAAATGGTGCAGGGTCTGCACCAGAAGACATACGAAGAAAGACTAAAGGAGCTTAATATGTATACCCTTGAGGAAAGGAGGGAGAGAGGGGACATGATAGAAACTTTCAAGTACCTCAAGGGAATTAACAAAGTCCAAGAGGGTAGCATCTTCCAGAAAAAGAGATGTACAAGAACAAGGTGGCACAATTTGAAGATAGAGGGGGGACGGCTCAGAGGTAATGTGAGGAAGTCTTTTTTTTTTATAACTGAGAGGGTTGTGGATGCATGGAACAGCCTCCCTGAGGAGGTCGTGGAGTCAAGAACAGTGGGGGACTTCAAGAATGCATGGGACAGGCATAAGGTAGTCCTAGTGGGGGGGGGTAGGAGGAAGTAAGCTGTTGGTTAACTAGGATCTGCAGCTTATCTGTTAGGTAAGAAAATGGGCAGACTAGGTAGGCCAAGCGGTCCTTATCTGCCGTCAAATTCTAAAATAAATAAATAAATTTAAAAACACCACCAATTGGTCGGAACAGTGAGCACTGTGGTACATAGCTCAGAGAACTGCAGTCAGTCTAGCGGCACAGTAAACTATGCATGGGATAGGTTCTTTCCACGATCCAGCACGGCATGAATGGCAGGTGAAAACGGGCGGTCAACAATAGAGCACCCAATTAGAAATGAAAACTTTTTGAGCTGTGATCATTATTTAATGTGAATGTTACAAGGAAAAGCAAAGTTGTGACGTTGCATAAATTGATAAACACTACATTACTACACGTGGTCTGTGCAACATGCATGCGCATGGTGCTAACAGGGGAGAGCCTTACAAAGTAACAGATGTGAAGCATCATAGTGGAATGCAAATTAGTCGTTCTCCTCATTTGTGGTTCATAGCAAGGAAAACAGTATGTAAGTAATGCTTGCCTTGCACTTGCCATGTTACAAGCGCATTAAGCCACTCTGAAGGTGGCATCTACTGGGGGATTAATACATGGTTGGGCCCTTGTAGGCACTCTGCCTGCGGCCATATGCCACAACCCTCCCAACCATGCATTAATCCCCCAGTAGATGCCACCTTCATCGTGGCTTAATGCTTACTTGAACTGGGTTTTTGTCCGTATTCACAGCTGTTTTTGTACACCTGTTGTCCTAGGAGGTCATGGAAAAGTGTGTGCTGCATGCTAGTTCATTATAGTTACAAAAAAGTGATCTTAAACAGAAAATAGTGATGACAGCCTGGTCCAAGCCATATTAAAAGAAGCACTCCGTTTATTATTTCAGCTGTTAAAAGGTGGTAAAGCAGACTCAAAATGGAGAACGAAGGGTGTCATGGAAGTCTGGAGACGAGGGGCAATCTAAAATGGAATAAAAAAGCATGGGTGAACATTTTTCATGGCTATCATGCACTGGTGCTTTGAAATTGGAATATCCCTTCTGCACCAACAGGGGCATTGTACGTCCCACCAGTAGAGATAGAAGGAAATAAGAGTCATACAGGAGTATGAAGACTGTGACTGCTAAATAGTTATACAGGCCATGAATAGCTAATATCATGTGTTTTTATACTCTGTATTTCATGTACAGTATTTGTAAATTCGGTACATAAGATGTAACAATATCTCTGCACAAGGCAACTTGGTAAATAGGGCTTCTCCAACTGACGGTTATATCCTGTTAAAAAATAGTTTTTCCCTAGTACTGTTTTTTTTTTTTTTTATTCTGTTTATAAAAAGTTTCAACTTAATAGTGTTAAGTTTATTTATTTTTATTTATTTAGGTTTTGTTGACCGGGTAAGTGCACAAGACAAATCCTGCCTATTTTCAGGCACGACCCGGGGGAGGGGGATACAGGTGAATGCCAACTGACCTTGAACCAGATTAAGCTGGTGGTGGTATTCTTAGTGAATGAGGGAAGTTTGGCCAGGACACCGGGGAAATTTCACTACTCTTTTTGGTAAGTACCATGGGATCTTTAACATCCACCTGAACTACCACCAGAACAGGCAGATGGGACCTCGGTTGAACGTCTCATCCGAAAGACGGCACCTCAGAAGTGCAGCACCACTCTCATGCTGCACTACAGTGTCAGTACTGGGATATTAAACCAAGTGCCAGATGTGGGAACTGAACCCACAGCCCTCTGATCTCCTGGCCTCAGGCGAGTGTGCTACCTACTGAGCTACTGACACTAAGTTGATAACATTGTGCAAAATTCATACAAACAGCGCATTTTGAAGAATGTTCATGTCCTCCTCATCACTTATATATTTCCCATTATTTGGCGTACTGCATAGATCAAAGGCTCACAGAACACTAGATGGGCTATTTTTACCTGCCAGTTTGGCTCTATACACTAGTTTACGCAGTGAAAATTGCCTTCTACAATGCATTTTCTATGGGGAACCAAACCTTATTACACTGGTCTAAGGCACCTAGTACTTGAGGTTGGGTTTTCTCTGTCATGAGGCAGTCCGGCATAGAATTTCCCCATTGTTCTGCTCTTGTGGGGGTTGGGGGGTGCTATCACTTTGGCTGTGGTCATATGGTCTACACGGAGCAGCAAAATGGACTGATAGGAGCCGCCTGGGGTGGGGGCTTCCCAGATTTGGGTAGAATGATAATAGTGGACTTGTTCTGTGAGTCGGGTAGCTTGCCCTCTTCTAGTGATTCCCTTACCATCTGGTCCATACACGTACCCCGTGAGCACCAGAACTTATGTAAAACTCACTTGGGAGTCCATCTGATCCCAGAGTCTTCCTCTGTGCCAGTGGGGGAGAGGAAAAATAAATCCCATCTGAGTTCATCGCTCTGAAGCTCTTAATCCGTGTTAGCTCTGTTTTTCTGGATACTTCAGCTAATAGGCAGGGGACCAAGGAAAGAGTTCAGAGAGGTTGCTGCGTTAATTTCAGAAGTGTATAGAGTTTAGTAAAATTCTTTGAATGATCTCGTTTTCCTTGATCCCCAGAAACCATGCCACATCTAGCGGAGTGATACCATGAACAGTTTTCTTGCCGCCTCTTCAGCAGCTATAAGAGCCACTCCCCAGCCCTTTCTCCTTCAAATTATACCTTCTTGTGGGTGGGAAGAAGGTGTCTCTCTAGTTTGCTGAAATAAGCTGGTTAAGTTCTCCTTTATCCATAAGCAGGATTTGGAGTGTGCTGTGTGCACTGACTGGTCTGTGCATATTACTTTTCTAGTACGACCACTTCCTCTGCCGAAGCTTCCTCCTTCTGGGCCTCCTGTCTGTGTTTGCCTGGTGCATATCATTTATAGCTACTTCCCATGTATCTGCCTTGAGAGCACCCTACCAGGTTCTCTCAGAGGTAGCCTGTGATTTATTATGAGACAGGAATTCATCTGCAGCCTTTGTCCATTTGCTGGACAAATAATTGGTCAGTGAGAAGCTTCGGGCCCTGCCTCCACTGCCTATTTTTCGATATCTGCCCTCCACCTTCTTAATATTGGTGCATGGTCCAAAAATAGCCTGGGTGCATCTTTGGCCGATGCCACCTTGTGGACCAGGGTAGGTGCCAGCAGGACATAGTCTATCGTGGTGAAAACTTTATGGGCATGTGAGTAGAATGAATACTCGCAGTCCGTGGGGTGCAAGTGCCTCCAGATTTCCGCCATGACCTCCTGTGTAGCCATGTTTCTTAAGGCCCAGAGCTTTTTGGGTGGGGACCTCATGTTATTTATTTACTGTATTTATTTTATTTTATTTATTGAATTTTGTTGACCGGGTAGGCCCACTAAGACTAGAAGTCCCTTTTCCAGGGGCGACCCGGTGGGGAGAGAGACACAGATGATAACCAAGTGAAATTAAACCAGATTAAGCTGTTGGTGGTATTCTTAGAGAATGGGGGAAATTTGGCCAGGACACGGGGGAAATTCCCTTACTGTTTCTGAGAGTGGGTGCTGTGGACTTGCTGTCCAAGCCATCCGCTGGTACATATGAAGAGATGGCATCCCGAGTGGAGGAGTCTGCTTCTCTCCCCACCCGGTCTCCTGAGGAAGCAGACTGTTATGTGTTTGGTAGCAGAGCAAAGTTTGTTTTCTGGCAAGAGTTTTGAACCTGAGCTGACAAGTATGAGTGCTGATCTAGCAGATGGTGCAGCTTACCACTGGAGATGAGCATGTTTTTTAGGATTGCTGGCAGCTGAAGAACGATGGTGCCAGATCATGTTGCAGTCTGCTGTTTGCAGTATGGAGGAGCGAGAACCAGCACCTGCAACAGAGCTACATGACATTTCACTGGGCTCCTGCCCTGAGGAGAAAGATTCCAGTTGCACAGGTACTGTGCTTTCCAATATTTCTGTGGACATTTCAGTGAATCAGCTGATTGTTGTTACGGAGTCCAGGTCTGGTGACAGTAGCGTGGAAACTGTCAAAGTGCAGGCTGCTGTGCAAGGAAGCGGGCAACAGCGTATCTGTTTCAAACGCCGTGCCCGCAATTCAAAAGACTGTGCTGACAATGTTGGCCGCAAGTACTGTTGAATCTTTCTCCGGCTCAGACTCTGATGCTGGAGAAAGGTGGTGACAATTTGTTGCATGGAGACTTACTGGATGGTCCAATAGAACTTGTTCATGCGGCTTCTCCTCTGCCTGATTTTGATCACGGTATTTCAGTTACCAGACTAATGGTAGCTGATGCACTCCATCAAGCAGGGTTGGTCAGGCAAGATGAGCAACAACTCTGGCCTTCTCAGAGATTGGTTACGGACAACTGTTTGGGGAGTGTGGAAGATAACACTGATACTTTGCTGTTGTCTTCCAGTTTTGCTCTGACTCAAAACCCAGTGCTCGTACTTCCAGAGGTGAGCTGTACACAGGACAAAGGTATGAATTTCTTAACTTCAGACTTGGTGATTAACCAGACGGAATGTATGCCTTCCACTTCTTCAGAAGCCCAACTTGTAGACAACCCCCCACCCCCAACCACCTGCTCTCAGGAAGGATTCTAGTATTCCTACCTCTGCCCCTGGAAATTCTGGGCACACAATCGGAAACCAAGCCAAAATGCCCACACTTATGCTGCTTTATTCCACACTTCCAGAGCCTGCAAAGTGGCGAAACGCCGTCCATGTGAAATATAGGGGTCGCCTCGATACCTATCCAGACAGGCATTATGTCGGCTACAAACTTCTAAAGGAGAACTTGGGTTTCCTGGCTCCAGAAATATATGCATTGATCCATATGTCAGGAAATCTGAACTTTGATATCAGTTTCAAAACAGCCACTGGACTTGAAGCTTTTAGGCAACGGTACTAAGAGGTGAAGTACACTCCCCTTTGGACTCCGTTCATTGCTATTCCGCTCACTAAACCTGCATTTAAGACCATCACAGTTCTCTAAGAATGAAGGAGTTCCCATTTCAGACATTATTTACTGGCTGAAATCTAAATGCACGGTGTTAGGACTCCGGATCCAATAATGGACTTGGAACAGTTATGGACCGGTGGATGGAGAATCCAGATGGGATTGCCACAAGCAAATGGCACCATGCAACATCTGCCAAATTGTTTTTACCTAGGACAAGACCGTGGTTTCATATTTTATGTTGGCCAGCTGAAATCCTGCTTCAGATATAGATCATACACCCCCCTAAACAGTGCACGTGACCAGTTGAAATGTTCCCTATGTGCTGGACTTGGCCACAATAGTATCAACTGTCCTAACCCTAATCCTATCAGCTGCAACTTGTGTGATGAATCAAACCATACCTATAAAAACTGTCCATGGGCCTCCCATAACAATCCAGCTACTGAACAGGATGAACAAGATGATGTCACACATGCCCGACACCAAGTGTCTATGAGACCACCAAATCCCTGGAGACTAGTAGTGAATTCAGAGACACCATCTGCAGCTGCTCAAGATCCTACTGCAAATCATTCTGCACACACTCTAACGTTTGATACTGCCAAGTTGACGGACCTTTCTTTACCTTCTACAACAGTGCAAAGTGAAGCTATGGACCTCGAAGAGATGGATGCACCTTCCCAGTCTAATGCGGAGGCTGCCTGCAAGGACATTTCTTTAGCCACACCATCTTGTCCTGCTGAGGGTCCCATGAATTCTTCCGTGGTCCAGGAGCCTCCACCTACAGATGCTGGCTGGGAACAACAGAGTTTCAGAAGATTGACACACAGCAGTATGAATAAGGGTGTACCCTCTGCCAATTCATCCAGGGTTTCAGAAGTTGCCATGAGAAATAGATTTTCTCTCCTCTCCAAATGGAAACAGTAGGCTGATACTGAAGATGGTTTGGATGCCTTGTCAGTTGCTTCATCCCAACCTAATCCAATGACTGACACGGAACTTGCTTCTAATGACTCTAAGAAAGCAAGCAAGTCCAGGTTGAAATCAATGATGGAGAATAACCCATGACCTTCTTTCCCCTATGGACTGTAACATCTCCTGTGACTCCTTGAACACAAACAGTATTAAAAGCCCCAAGAAGAAACCTAATATATTTTCTACATTAAGGGATTTACAACTTTCATATTTATTTTTTACAGGGTACCAGACTCCATACTGTTAGAGAAATTCACCAGGCCTCAAGAGAATGGTTTGGAGGGTGTCTTTCTGGTCGTTTGGGGAGGACCAGTGTGCTGGGGTTTGTATGTAACCCCCTTACAAATGGGGGCTCCCGCAAAGTCTTCCTTGAGCTTGCCTAAATGCTCACTGCCAGGATGGTGTCCTGCGTTTTAGCAGTTTAAATGTGATGGTCAGGGGGGTGCCTGTATAGCCTCTGTGTACTGTCTCTTTAAGAGCTGCCTGGATTGCAGTCATAATTCATCTGAGAGGGAGCTCTGTTAGAAAATGTACTTGTTTGCAGATCATTTATTAGAGTAGTAATAATATTGCAGTTTGTTGTAACCTGCCTTCTTTGCAGCATGGGCAGTTCTGTTTGTTTCCATCATCTTGGTCCTGGACTGCAGAATGGGCCAATCGGTACATCTGGGACTCTAAAATGGAGCCTGTCTATAGGGGCTTGGTGGGGCCAAAACTTGTAGGAATTGTAGTTTTGGGCTTTTGGCGTCTAAAGTAAACTGGAGGGGGAGCCCTTGTTGCGACTGACAGATCAGCCAACTGAACCTTTGGATCTTGGGGGAAAGTCCCACACTGCTTGCAATTTCAGTTATATCTGAGTTGGGAAGTGAAGAAGTAACAGCTCGAGATAGTTCAAGCAGCAGTCCACAGTGGATTCACATGGGAGAACTGTGGAAAGGCCTGAGTTTGGCCTGCATGCCTGCCTGCTGTTCCTGAGAGGGAACTTGTGCCTTTTTTTTTTTTTTTTTAACTGAATCCGGATTTGGAGAGCGAATTAAGCCACTGAATTGTGACCAGGCTTTAACCTGAAGAAGACTGAAGATTTGCTGAATGCGATCGGACTGTCAGGACTTCCAGCTACCTCTGAACTCCCGGATTGTGCAGAGACTCTGTAATTGTGACCGGAGAGCCATTTGCCTGGTATAGTGGAATTTCCTTACATGTGAATGTGCTGTATGCTTGTAGTGGGTCGTGATTTGGTTCCCCACTGTGTGTCTGAACTGTGCTTTGCTTGCTGAAGGCTGCATCCAGCTCCACAGACTGAATCCATATCCATTTCCGTTTGCCTGGCCCATCCAGAATACCTGCTATACAGAGAAAGTCATCGACGAGAGACCAGTCTGGGGATCAGCCCCCTGCTCAATGCCTTGAACAGGAATGACGCCTCGGTGATTCGTGTGGGCCCTGCTTCTCCGGGCACTCCAGCTCAACAGCCTGCAGTCTTGATTTCATTCTGCCTGTGTTCAGTATTGGGTATCGGGTATCGTGAATAAACATCAGGGTAGTTCCCTGCAACAATGGCTAAATCTAAAAGTGTTGTCATCTGATTGTCTTGTTGCCTTTTCTTTCACAAACTGAGCCCTCCGGCTCCGGTTTACAAATAGTGTGTGTTGTGCATGTTGCTTTCTTCCATCTCAGGGCCCCAACCAGCTGCAGCGTTCTTGGCTAGCCCGCTGTTTTCCTACCTGGGTACCCAAAGTGTGTGACTGTGTAGGGATTCAGAATTTGTATGCATAACTGTCTGATTAATATAAGCAAATCAACCTGATTACGGCTCTCTCTTGTTTAAGTCCCCTGAATAAATCAGTTTTAACTTTGCATTTAACCTGACTGTGGTTCCAGTTTGTGCCAAGAGTATTGTACTGTTATTTGCTGTGCTTAACCTTGTTTTACAGGGGGTCCCCAGGGTCAGGCTAGAGGAACCAGCCCTGGTGGTAAGTGCAAACAGTGTGGGTAATTGTGAAAGTGATTATTTTGTACTGTTCAGGCCACTCAAAGGAAAAAAGGGGGGTTACAGTGTCCTGGAGGGCTGTGCCCAGGTCAGCTTGACCACTACCCAACCCTGACCTTCGGGTGGAGGAAGCTGTATCGGAACCTAGGCCTCTTAACCTGCAACTAGCCAAGCAGGCAGGGGTAGTAGCCCTTGGGATAGCGCCACCTAGGGGTTACATGTATATTGTTTAATATTAAGGGTATTCCTATAATACAACTATTAGACTCGGGATCCCAAGCAGAGCACGCTTACTGGACATCTCTTATAATGGCCAGGAATTCAGATTGATTATATAACCCCCAAATGAAATTTCTAAGGGTAGACTTGCTTAAACTCATACAGCCATGTCTTTATACCAGCAGTTCCTTAATATTTGGGGGGAGGGATTTTAACTGTATTCTGTTTCTTGGGGGGACAAAACAGGGACAACTTGTAAGCTTTATAGTGATTCTAATTTTCTGACTACTGTGTATAAAAATGTTCGACTAAAATATAGTACCACTTTTGGAAAGAGTCCTCCAAACCATACCTTCCATAAAGGCCCCTTGTCTTCACGTATTGACTATTTTTTTCTGTCTGACTGGATATCTTGTTTATCTTATGTTACCTTCCCTATAGAAACCACCAATCATAACATAATTGCGGTGCATCTTGGAGTTGCTCCTAACAAACTGCTTACCCATAGTATCTGGAAGGTAAATGTGTCCTTGTTGGAGAATTCGGGTTGTTGGCAGGAACTCCAAGATCTTTCCTTGTCAGTCTTCACCATTCATTACTGCTGGCAAGTTCCGGAGGTGCGCACCTGCCACTGGAGCTTTTTTTTTTTTCCTTTGGGGGGGGCAGGAATTGGCGCAGACTGCACCGCCTACGTGTCCAACGCACTGTGTGGCGCACGAGAGTTGACTGTTACTGCGCCTTTGTCTCCTCCTCCACCCCAGTTCTGTTTCTCGCGCCATCGAGATAGCACCTGCTGTGCGAGTGAGACTAGTTTTCGCCCGCGCCATCCGCCTGTTTTCTCGGTTAATCGCATCTCTTCATCCTAGTTCTAGCCCACTCAGCACCATTATCACTGGTAAGACCTTTCCATTTTCTTCACCAGACGGTGCCTAGTCTTTTTCTGTAAATTTGCTGTTATTTTCGCATTATGTTTGGTTCACTGGGCAAAGAAGAAATCCAAAGCGGGCTGTGCCCCCTTGCGTCTGTGCCCCTGTGGCCGGCATTTTTCCATTTCGGACCAACATGACGTCTGCCTGCAATACCTGAGGCCCAATCACGACATGGACAACTGCGACGCCTGCTTCTCCATGGACTGCCATGTCTTGGAAATCCGCATGTTCAAAGTTTGTAGGGCTCCACCAACTTTTGGAGGATGGCATCACTCGTGGGTCACCAAGGCCAGATCTCTTGACCTCCTTCTCTGGGTCCCCTCCTGGGTCTGTATGGCCTGGTGAGGAGGAAGCCTCCTTGGATTCCTGCCTTGCCATTGAGGAGGTTTCTTATGCAGTGCCGGAGGAACAGCTCGGTTCCGTGTGGAGACGGGTTGTTGGTACCACCACTGCAATCACCTCCACGGAGGTGCAGGCTCCCCCGGAGTCGCGGCCCATGGCTGCTGGGCCTGGCACTGGTGGACCCTTGGCACTGCTTTCCAGCGCCAGCCCTGATCCCGGCGCCAGTGATCAGGTCAGCGCTGTGGGCGGTCACCAAGAGCTCTCCTGGGGTCGCTAGCTTGGCGGTCTGCCTGGTCTCATAGAAACTTAGACTTTGACGGCAGATAACGACTGCTTGGCCCACTTAGTCTGCCCATTTCCCTACCTAGAGGATAAGCTGCAGATCCTATTTAACCAACAGCCTATTTCTTCCTACCCCCCACAAAACTTGCCTTATGTCTGTCGCATGCATTCTTGAATTCTCCCACAGTTTTAGACCCCACAACCTCCTCAGGAAGGCTGTTCCATGCGTCCCACCACCTCTCTGTGAAAAATACTTCCTCACATTGCCCTGAGCCGTCCCTCTATCTTCAGATTGTGTCCCTTGTTCTTGCACATCTTTTTTCTGAAAGATGCTACCCTCTTGGATTTTGTTGATTCCACTGAGGTACTTAAGCGTTTTCTATCATGTCTCCCCTCTCCCTCCTTTCCTTAAGGGTATACATTTTAAAGCTCCTTTAGCTTCTCCTCGTATGGCTTCTGTTGCAGACCTTTTCTATTTAGTTGCCTCCTCTGAACTGCCTCCATCCTATGTCCTTGCAGAGATGGGGTCTCCAGAGTGGACGAGTACTCAGATGAGGTCTCACCAACTGTCTGTGTAGGAATAACAACTTCCTGTTTTCTGCTGGTGATGCTTTCCCACATCCCTTTTTCCCCCAGCCCTCCCCACCGCCTCTTCTCGCATTGCTTGCCAAACTTAAGGTCATCTGACGTGATTACCCCCAAGTCCCTTTCCATTTTGTTGTTGTTACTACCTCCCCCATTGTGTAGATCTTCCCCTGGGTTTGTTTCCCAGGTGCATTACTTGCACTTCTTTGCATTGAATCAGCTGCATACTTCTGACCATTCCTCCAGCCTTGCCAAGTCCCTTCTCATCCTTTCCACGCCTCCTTGTGTATCAACCCTGTTGCAGATCTTTGTGTCATCTGCAAAGAGACATACTTTTCCTTCCAGTCCCTCTGCAGTGTCCCTTATAAAGACATTAAAAAGGACTGGACCCAGTACTGAGCCCTGCAGTACCCCACTAGTAACCCCTCTTTCTTTAGTGTGGACTCCATTTACAATTACCTTCTGTGTCCTGTTGTTCAGCCAATGTTTTACCTAGGCTACCACCCTGGGACCCACTCCAAGACTGGTTAATTTGACTACTAATCTTTTGTGTGGGACTGTGTCAAATGCCTTGCTAAAGTCTAGGTAGGCCATGTCCACAGCCCCTCCCTAGTCTACTACTTTGGTCACCCAGTCAAAGAAATCGATTAGATTCATCTGACATGACCTTCCTGCTGTGAACCCATGCTGCATTGGGTCTTGTGCCCCACTGGCCTCTAGGTACTCAATAGTTCTTTCCTTCAGAAGTGATTCCATCACTTTCCCTACCACAGAGGTCAAACTGACAGGTCTGTAGTTTCCTGCCTCTGTCTTGCTCCCACTTTTGTGAAGGGGAATCACATTGGCCTTCTTCCAGTCCTCAGGTACCGCACCATCCTCCCATGATTTGTTAAAAAGGGTAGTCAGTGGTGTCACTAGTTCTCTGCTTAATTCTTTTAGAATTCTGGGACAAATTCCATCTGGCCCCATTGCCTTGTCCATCTTCAGTTTTAGGAGTTCTTTCAGAACCCTTTCTTCTGTGAAAGGACTGGGATCAACCCCCCTCTCCAGAGTGCTTCTGTTAATTGGATTAGGCACCTCCCCCACTTCCTCTTTTGTGAATACTGAACAGAAGTATTCATTCAGTGTCCCTGCTTTTTCACTGTCACTCTCAGCCCACCCACCATCCATTCTATTTAGCCTCACTATCCCTCCGTTTGTCTTTCTACGCTCCCTGATATACCTATAAAGGTGTTATCCCCCTTCTTAACCGAGTTGGCTATCTTTTCCTCGGTTTGTGCCTTTGCTATTCTGACTACCCTCCCTGCTTTCTTCTGCCTTAACTGGTACAGTTCTCTGTCCTGCTCCTTTTGTGTTTCCTTATACTTCCTAAATGCGATCTTTTTCTCCCTAACCTTTACCACCACTTCTTTTGAGAACCATAGTGGCTTTTCCTTTTGTTTTGATTTATTTGCTTCACACAAAGACTTGTTGGCTCTGTGATGGCAGTTTTGATATTTTCCCATTGTTGCTCCACCCCTCCTCCTAGCCTGTTTGCTAGTGCTTTTCTAAGAAGGCACTCTCCCATCTTGCCAAAGTCAGCCTTCCTGAAGTCCAGAACCCTCACTTTTGTATGGCTTGACTCTGTAGCTGAGTTTATCGTGAACCACACTATTCGGTGGTCACTTGTTCCCAAATGGCTACCCACTTCTAGATCTGAGATCCTCTCACTGTCCCCATTTGAGAATACGAAGTCTAAGATTGCTCCTTCACGAGTAGGTTCCAAAACTAGCTGTCTGAGGCATGCCACCTGAAGGGCATCAAGAATGGCCCTCCTTTGGATGTGGCTACAGCAAGGTGCTCCAGTTAACATCTGGCATATTAAAGTCCCCCATCAACAGTATCTCCTTTTCTCTGCCATTCTAAGTATGCTCTATCATATCCTTGTCCATTCCTCCCCAACATGGGGGTCTGTATACAACCCCTATGTGGATTGTGGTGCCATTTCCAGTCTCTAAGGTGACCTACAGTGCCTCCTCTCCTCCCCGTTTACTCTTTTTTTGTTCAGTTGCTTTTATCCCTTCCCTTACATAGAAAGCTACTCCCTCCCCCTCTTCTGCCCTCACTGTCTCTCCTGTAGGTTGTGTACCCTGGTATGTTAACATCCCAGTCATGGTTCTCTGTGTACCATGTTTCTGTGACTGCTACGATATCCAGGCATCCCTCTTCCATCTAGGCCACCAGTTCAGGGAGCTTGTTGCCGAACTACAGGCGTTGGTACTCATTCCCTCCATTTCTTGATGGCCTTACCCCTTTTTACCCCATCCCTGTCCTTATTACGTTTGTCACTTTCTCCATTTACCCCTGCGCTTCTCCCTATTGACATCTCTGTTGGTGTCTACCTCACTTAGTACCCTGATTTTTTTGGGGGGGAGGGGCTAGGATTTCCCTGCTCCTTTCCAGTGCCTCCCCCCTTGGCTAGTTTAAATGCTTGCCAATGAAGTATTTAAACCCATCACCTAGGATCCTGGTTCCCCTCCTGGACAGATGCAGACCATCACGCCAGTATAGGCCTGCATCCCTCCAACTAGACCCCCAGTCCCCAATGAAGCCAGATCCCTGAGCTCTGTACCAGTTTTTCAACCACTGATTGAATCCCATGGTGTGGAGCACCCTAGCATCATCCATGCCATAGACAGGCAGCACCTCCGAGAAGGTTACCGCGTGTGCTACTTGCCCCTCCCCATCTCCACAAACTCTTCTTGCACTGCTCTGATCCCTTTCTGAGCCAGGTCATTTGTCCCTAGGTGGACAATGACATCCAGATCCCTCCCCTGTGCAGCTGCTCCGGCAATCATGAGGATTCGCTCCCTGTCCCTCCAAGCCATGGCGCCAGGCAGGCACCTTACCTCCCTCTCCCCTTCATCCCCCAGTTCTACCTTCCTAACAATGGAGTTCCCCACCAGGAGTTGTTTCCTTCCCCTGTGGGGTCCCATGCCACTCTCTTGTGGGTCTCCTTTTTGGAGGTTCCCAGCATCCTCCTTGGTCTCCACTGCGGGTGCCTCCATAGAGGAACCACACTTTTCCAGAACGGCATAGAAATTGTGGAGAGGTACAACTGGAGGGTCTTGCTCTGTTCCACACCTCCACCCTCCCTGAGCCCACTGTGGTCCAACCGCTCTTCTTTTGGCAGCAGGCAGTGACCCTGGTGGTCCCTGGGTGGGAGAGGGGTCCCACAAATCCTGGCCAACTCAGCCTGGAGATGAGCAACCTCCTCCCTCAGCCCAGAGAGGTGCCTGAAGATGGGACAACACTGCATCCTCCAGAACGTTTCCCGGAAGACTGCTGCTCCACAGCCACTGCACTGCACCACTCCCATCATGTCTTTTTTCTGGCCCCCTAACTGTTGTTTGGAGTACTTACTCTTTCCTCTGTTTGTTTATTTATTTATTCTTCCTCTACTTACTTACTGCCTCTGTGCCCTTTTAGCTCCTGATCTTCCTGTTCTGAGACAAGAGGTTCCTATATTTCTCAGTAGTCTCTTTACTTGCTCAGAATCAGATCTCCAGCAGCTGGGGAGGGACGGAGAGCTACTCTTGCCCTTCTCGGATGGTCTCTTCCTCTTTGGAGGAGGATGACCCGCAGGCTGATCTGGACTGGCAACTCGACTCCTCTGAGTCGGAGAGCCCTCTGGGACACAGCACCAGGTGGCCCAGCATTCCTCTCCTGGACTCCCCGGAGCCCGTAGTCCTGATGGCTCCTCACACCGTGGCCGGCATTGAGGGGCCTGTGTGGGACAGCGGCCTGACAGGACCGGGTGCAGTCAGTTCTCCTCGGGGGGGGGCGTGGCAGCCACGATCTCTGGTGCTGCCATGACCCCCCCTGGTGGGGACAGGGACCCCCTCTTCTGCGGCCTCCCTTGGGGGATCCCATAATGCTGGGTAGGAGGAAGAGGGTGGCTTTGGAGTCCGAAGGGTTGAGGGGCCGGGGTAAAGTGCGTAGACCTCCTGCCACTGCCCTTCGGGGAGTGGGGAGGAGCCGGAGCGCTGAACCCTGCCTCCCCTACGAGGTCTCTGGGGTTCCTTTAGTTGGCAGTGCAGAGGGTTGTCCTTCTGGGTCCATGCAACCACGGTCGTGCCACAGGGGAGATTCTCCCTCAGGACTCCTTCTGGATTTGTTTCAACATTTATAGCCTTCGCTGCCTGGTTTGACCCCCGGGTCCTCCCGCCTGGCGGGGTTTGTGGCTGGGTCTCAGAGCCCTGGCAGAGGCAGGGCACATTCAGTCAGGTGTCCCTCCCCAATCCCTCTGCAAACACCTCCCCCTCTCCCAGGCCACGTGGGTCCTATGGGTCCCTTAATCTGGGAGACGTTTAGGGCCACTGCAGCGGCCTTCCCTAGGTATGTGAGAGCCATGGATGAACAGGTCTTCTGCTTGTCTCCCCCACCACAGGAGGACCCAGAACACTCAAGCTCCTCTATGTCCTTGTCTTCCTCCTCTGTGAAAGAGGAACGATCTGTCCACCTGTCCTGTGCTGATTTCATTGAATTTCAGCAGTTCCTATCGAGGCTAGTGCAGGAGCTACATAGCTCTTGCATCATACCGAGTAGTACCGAGCAGGAGACGCACTCATTCTTTGGCGAGTTCAATGCTTACCATCTGGTGGTGCCTTTCTGGCCTATCCCATTTCATGAAGCATCTATGTGCACGTGGCAGTCTCCAGCCGCCTTTTTTCTAGCCCCTGTAGACTGCAGGAGGAGGCATTGCACTCCCCAGGAATCTCTAGGTTCTCTGCCTCACCAACTTCGGTGCTGATGTCCTTAGATACTCCTTCAGGGCTTTGGTGCCTGGTGCATCACCGACCCCCAAATCCGGATTCCGCAGAGTTCAACTGGTAGGGTAGAAGGGTGTTCTCTTCAGCGCGTGCATTGCTTTGCATAGGTTCTCATTAGGCTCACCATGCTGCCTACAACAGGCATCTGTGGTCGATGCTAACACAGGTGTTAGCATCCCTGCCTGATTCAGAGGAATCTAGACAGGCAATCGCTCTCTCTGCACAGGGTCTGGAGCTTGCAATGCACCAGGCAAGGGCATCTTATGATGCCAGTGAGGTGGCATCCAGACTTACAGGGACAGCGATCTGCATCAGGCGGATGGCATGGCTTTGTCTGTCCAGAATGTCACCTATTGCCTGGCATAGGGTGATTTCCTCAGTTTTCTGGGGGACCTGTCTTTTTTTTTTTTTTCTTTCTTCCCCACAGGGCAAGGAGGACTTTACAGGGGCACCTTCTGTCCCACTGGGCACAGGGGACACCTCCTCGTCCTGACCAACCTTAGACCTCGCTTGGACTAGTATGGCAATAGGGTCTCCCCCTCCTGTGTCTCACCTGCAGGAGGCTGAGGGAATCTGTTTCCACAGGGCTGTGACAGGTCCACTCCTGGGGGCTTGGTACTCACCCAGCAGTAATGAATGGTGAAGATTGACAAGGGAAGATATGAAAATTGCGTACCTACCATAATTCTTGATGTTCTCTTATATCTTCACCATTCATTACTGATTCCTGCCCACCTTCCCCTCATGGGCCTCAGTTCTTGGGCATCGTCTTCACCCTGCTCGCCTTATCCCTCTTCAAGGCCAATTGGGGGCAGAGTCCCCCTGGTACTTCAGATCTCTCTGTTTCCTTCTCTAAGTCACAGAGTGTTCAACCGGGAGGATGGTGAGCAGGGTCTTCACCCTAATCTCTGAGGGAACTCCCTGGGATTTTCTTCACGATGCACAGAGGTGTCCCCCTTTTTTGACTTGGATAATCCTCTCGACTATGTAATCTTCTGGCAATTAGCTGCTTCATTGCAGTCTTCGGAGAGTCCATGGGATTTTCCCCTCCCTCCTTCCTCATTTTTTCCTCATGGCGCAGATGTCCCATGGTTCTCTTTTCCTGAAGTTGGGACTACATCAATACCCTCGTCAGAAAACCTGTAGCTGTCAATCTGGACACACTCGTCCTCTTCTAATCAGGACTGCTCTCCTTGCTCAAGGGACAGTCTATGGAGGTCCGTGTTCCAAGATTTTCAAAACCTATACAAATGAAGGGTAGGAAGAGAGATCAGTCTCCGCCAGTGCTTTTCCAAGGCCATTCCTATTTCCCTCTGGGCCTTGGTGCAGTAACCTCTGGAACTGGCGGGACTGTTGCTCTCTTGTCTTCATTTCTTCGGGATTTTGAAGCTATTACAAGCCGGTGGTCTTCCAATTTAACGTGGTGGAGAGCCCTCCTTCCTCCCCCTTTTTATCCCTTACTCATCTCTCTTTTCTTTCTTTCTTTCTTTCTTTCTTTCTTTCTTTCTTTCTTTCTTTCTTTCTTTCTTTCTTTCTTTCTTTCTTTCTTTCTTTCTTTCTTTCTTTCTTTCTTTCTTTCTTTCTTTCTTTCTTTCTTTCTTTCTTTCTTTCTTTCTTTCTTTCTTTCTTTCTTTCTTTCTTTCTTTCTTTCTTTCTTTCTTTCCCCCTCTCTCTCTCTCCTTTCTGTGAGACCGCCCAAGGATTGGGGCTCTATGGCCACTTAGGGTAGTTTCATCCTCTCTGGCTAAACAGAACTGGGATGGAGGGGAAGTCCATGGTGCCTAACGGCCAACCCTTGTGTGCCGCGCAGTGCGTCGGCCATGTGGGTGGTGCTGTTGGCGCCGACTCCTCCCCCCAAAATAAAATTAAAAAAACAAAAAAAAAACAAAAAAAAACCTCCCATGTTGGGTGCACGCCTCTGGCACTTACCCAGCAGTAATGAATGGTGAAGCTACAAGAGAAGAGCAACAATTACGGTAGGTACGTAATTTTCATATGTATTGGATGCCAGGAAATCTGTGTTTGATGTTTATGAAAATCCTCTCTTTTGGTGGCAAGAAACAATCTGATATTAGACAATGTTTTAAAAAGGCTGCCAAGGCAGCATGTCAACAGAAATATTTTCATTATTTAGAACTTCGACAACAATTGCAGAGATTGACCTCTGACTTTGGAAACAGGATTTGATTATTGCGCACAAATTGCTAAAATAAAAAAAGAAATGTATGAAGTATAGTACAATAGGGCGAATACCCTATTTTTGGAACCAAAATTTGGTACCCAAGGGAGGGCGCTCCCTGTGAACCCCTCTGATGGTTGTAGTCAGAGAGTGGAGAAAAAGTACATGGCGCAGTTGAAACCGGCGTCTGGTGGACAGACTAATAATCTAGAAATGTCATGGATTGTAGCTTCCCATATGGAATCACTTTTTGGCCTACCCTTGCCAGTTTCCTCTGCTTTGGAGGACTTTTTCCGGGACCTGACAGTACTGGCTTTATCTGCTGACATACAGCAACTTACAAGTCAGCCCTTTACACTGACAGAAATATGTGCTGTGGTATCCCTCTTGAAGGGTGGCACAGCGCTGGGGCCAGATGGCTTATCGGGGGAGTTTTATAAAAAGATGATGGAGAGTCTTACTGAATATTTGGTAATTATCTTTAATGAAATCTTGAATGGTAACGTAGCCCTTCCTTCAAACATGTCAGCTTATTGATTTACTTGCATAAAAAATATGATAAAACCAAGATTAGTAATTGGAGGCCTATTAGTTTAATTAGCTGACACTGGAAAATATGCAACATTCTAAGTAATAGACTGTTGCAAGCTGCACAAACTTTAATTTCCCCAACTCAAACCTATGCAGTTCCACAGAGAACTATGATAGATAATTTATTATTGTTGAGAGGTGTTTGAATGCCCCACCACAGTTAGGTACGTTCCCAATTTGAATCAAATGAAGGCATTTGACTCTGTATCCCATGAGTATCTTTCCTGTGTTTTGCATCACTATGGTAGTCCGCCAATATTTTTCGTGGATTAGGCACCTATACAAGTCAGCGATGGTAAGCCTGGTGGTTAATGGCATAGTGGGGAACCATATCATAGTCAAAAGAGGGGTACGACAAGAGTGTCCGCTGAGCCCCCTCTTATATGTCTTTGCAGTTGACCCCTTACTCTGGAAACTGAATGCAGATCCATGTAGAGAAGATTTAATGGGTCCTGCTGGGTCTCAGTTTCCTACTGTCTTAGCATACGCAGATGAAGTCTGCTTGTTGGTGGCAGATCCCCTGTCTGGCGAAAGGGCCTTAACTCAGAATTAATAGATGGAAGTCGTGGCCTGTGACCAGAAAGAAACAAATATATATGTTAACAACTTTCATCATTCCTATTTTTCTGCATGTCTGCTATGTTTTTCCACTACCTCTAAAGCTGGAAACCCGTATTTCTAATTTATTACAGTGTCACCATATATTGTATCACCTTTGCTGTCTGTAATTCTCCCGGGTCGTGCCCGAAAATAGGCAATGCCTTTGTCTAGTGCACCTACCCGGTTAACAAATACAAAATAAATAATTCAAATATTTTTATAATTATTGTGAGGGAGCAGATTGAATCTGATTAAGAGATCAGTCACGTATTGGCCAATAAAAAGTGGCAGTTTAGATGTGCTCAATCCAGTTGTTTTCTTTTACAATATTTCTATACTTTAATGGATTACTTATTATTCAGGGTTGGCAAAAGGTTTGGCCTCCAGTGTTTCGGTCCCGGAGAACTGACTTTTTTCAAAAATGGAATGCTCTGTGGGGAGCCTTTCGAGCTGTTCTGCCAGGGACAGTGGTATATTTATAGATCTGTTTAAAAAAAAAAAAAAAAAATTGAAATTATACGTCGCATTATCTCTCCTACAAATCGAGAAAAGGCATGTATAAATCTATCCTTAAAGGGAAACTCCGATTGAGTCCCTCAGTGCAGCAGCGGCTGCAGAAACGCCCGATTAGGGCTTTCGACATGAAATAATTTTTTTTTTTTAGTACCTGGTGCCCTGGAATTTTAATAGAAAAGATCCACTCGCTCCATCATGGCGACAGACTCTCAGGCGGACATCTCATGCACCTCGGGTGACTTCCGCTGCGAAGGTTCTGCTAATAAGGGCTACCGACAATATATTGTTATACAGCTGCAGCAGCAATAAAACATTGCGTTAACGCTATGTTAATGGCGGACGCCACATGTAAGAAACATTGCAGCACTGTTTTGAAGCATTAACTGTAAAAGCTCTCTCGTTATCTAAAATTATTCTCTGTATATGTAAGAGAGTCTCTCCTTAGTACAGTACCGATGCCAAGGAGTTACATGTTAGGAAAGGAGTCACATCGACACTGGTTAAGTGTTGATGCATGGATTTCCTTTTTTGGTGGAGTTTACTGCCTAAAGTCTTGTAGGGTGCTGCATATCCAGGTTTAATGATAGATTTACTTAAAAAGGAATACCCCCCCCCCCGTATCCGATAACCAGATTGCATAGACTTCTTATATATTACTACATTAATAATAATAATCTTTATTTATAATGCGCCTTTCAAAATCAAGACGCAGTACCTATTTAAAATAAATTCACAATAAAACATCATGATAAAATAGCTAAAACAAGTTCAATCAATCCATGTCGACACCATCCCCATATGCCTTATTCCATAAAAAAAGACTTCAGTGCTTGTTTAAAGCCCACCACAGTCATGCACTCTCTAATCCAATGTGGTAGAGAATTCGAGGGTCGGTGCCATGAACATAAAGGCCCGGGCCCCTAGAATTTTTAAAACTACCCTCGAGAATCTCCAGCAACCCCTTGTTACGATGGAGCAGTCGCCCGGAGTAAGGAACCAGGAAGCTCTTTCAGGTAGTCAGGTCCCAGTCCGTAGGGCTTTATAAGTCAGTAAACCGACTTTAAAGGTGACTTGCCACTGAACCGGCAGCCAGTGCAGTTTCCACAGCACTGGTGTAATGTGGAAGGAACGAGGAATCCCCATTAACAACCGGGCTGCGGAGTTCTGCACCAGCTGTAAGCGGCGGATATCAACCCCTGGAAGCCCAAAGTAAAGGGAGTTGCTATAATCCAAACGCGAGGTCACAAAGGCGTGGATAAGTGTAGGCAAGTCCCCAGACGGAATAAGGTGCTTGATCCTAGCGATGTTCCTCAGATGGTAAAAGGATAACTTAACGACAGCCGACACCTGAGAACGTAATGTCAGCCGGTCGTCAAGAATCGCCCCTAGGTCGCGCATGTGTTCAGAGATAGGGAGCTCAACATCCCCAAGGAATAAACCTGTGGGATGATTTGCTCCCAACCCCCCTATCCGGCGACCAGGATCCACAACTATCACCTCCGTCTTCCCAGAATTCAACTTCAGCCAGCTGGACCTCATCCAATCTTGGATCTCGCCAAGGCAGTTATTAAACACCGAGAGTGCTCCATTCTGGTCTGGTGCAAACGACAGGTAGAGCTGGGTATCATCGGCATAACAATGAAACTCCAGCCCATACCGTCTTACAATGTCTCAGAGGGAAAGCATGTACACCACAAAAAATATGGGAGACAGCACTGAGCCCTGAGGCACCCCACAGGACAGAGAGGTAGGATCGGAGGAAAACACCCCTGACACCACCCTCTGAGTTATACCAGTGAGGAAAGAAGTAAACCATCTGTGAACCAAACCTGAAAGCCCACAGATACATCTCAGGCGCTCAAGCAGCACCCCATGGTCCACGGTGTCAAATGCTGATGTCCGATCAAGCAGAACCAAAATGGACCATTTTTTCTGGTCTCTCGCCATCAGGAGATCACTGAGCACCCAAACCAGTGCAGTCTCAGTGCTGTGCCTCTTTCGAAAACCAGATTGAAGAGGGTCATAAATGCTATGGATGGTCAGATGGTTGTCCAACTGAGCAGCCACTACTTTCTCAATTACTTTCCCCACAAAGGGAAGGTTAGAGATAGGCCTATAGTTAGCGAGAGAGTCTGGGTCCAAAGAAGCCTTCTTCAATACTGGTGTCACCACTGCCTTCTTCTGGGAGCCGGGGTACTCGCCAGAGTCTAGGGAGCACCAGTCTATCTGCATCAGAACCGGGATGATAACCTCCCCACAGCCCATTATCAGGGCTCTAGGACCCAGGTCTAAACTACAGCGTGTAGTGCATATACCCTGGGTAATCCTCATAACATCCATGATTTCCGGCCTTTCGAAGGAACTCCAGGAAAAAAGAGAGATGGTGACCGTGGGGTGGTCTACGGCAACTCCCATGGAGAGTGCTGCGCGGGTCTTCGCCCTGATGTCGTCCACCTTATCTGCAAAGAACCGAACAAGCTCCTCACACTGCAGTTGTGAAAAGGCTCTACAAACCTGTAGACAGGCTGGGTTGCACAGCCTGTCTACAGTTCGAAAGAGCTGAGCTGGTCAGTTCTGAGCAGCAGCAATTTCCCCAGACAGGAATACTGCCTTCTTACGGGCAATTGCTGACTGATAGTCGGTAGTGCTCTAGCAGTCTAAGATGGTCATCCTCTAAGCCAGATTTCCACCAGCACTTCTCTAACCTGCGTCCTAGTCACCGTATCTCCCTCAAGTCCCCGTCAAACCATGGTGACCGAGGGCAAAGGGAGAGAGGACGCAACAGGGATTGGAGCAATGGAATCCAGAGCGGAGGTAATGGCCTTATTATAAGCCAGAACCAAAACCTCTGGATCCAAGCTCGCCACTGGAAATTCTGATAGATCAAGCACTGCAGTTAGGCCATCGGGAGTCACATCCCGTAAAGGGTGGTACTTGACCATCTCCACAGGGGCTGGCCTACGCAGAGGGGTGCAAAAATTGAATCTCAGTGTAATGGTCAGACCATCTGACAGGTTCCACCCCCCACGTTGGAGGCTTCCATCCCCAGGAGGAAGACCAGGTCAAGGGAATGGCCATGTGTATGAGTGGCAGAGGTAACCACCTGTGAGAGGCCCAATGAATTAATCAATTGGAGGAAGTGCTTTCCACATTGCGAGAGTTCATCATCGTTCCAGGCATTAAAGTCACCCAGCACCATCAGCCTGGGCAACTCTTGTCTCCGGGTGGACGATAGACCAGAACCAGCCTATAGCCCCCACCTGCCACTACGACACATAATGATCTGGTCTCCTCAACTGGGACACTAGTGAGATCCAATTCGGCCTTAAAACAGACCGAACCCCCCACCCCCACCCCTGCGATCCAATCTCGGAAGGTGTATCACCGAATACCTGGCTGGAACTGCCGCCTCGAGTACGGGGCCAGCATTACCATCCAGCCAGGTTTCGGTGATGCAAGCCAGATCTGCTGTACCCACCAAGTCTGCAACAATAGCAGTCTTGTTCACAAAGGATCTGGCATTACATAACACTGCCCGAGTTGGACAGAACTCCAGGGATGCTCCAGCCACCTGCCCACCATTTATGGTGGTGGTGCCCTTGAGTATGGAGACCAGACAAGGAGACCCATGTTCTAGACTCCATTTTGCCCCAGGGCGTCTTCTGGGCTTAACCACCCCGATGCGAACACCCCTCTCGTCCACCCTCCGCTGTTCACACCCCCGCCCCCCCATCTCCTGCGGGCAATTCCCAAAGCCCGACAGCGTTGATAGATGGAAAAAAGCAATGGTGGGGAAAAAGAAGGCGGAGGGCATGGAGCTCGGGGGATGAATAGCGCACGACCTGGGAGGTGGGAGAGTGATACATATCCCAATCCTCCAACATGGTGCAAAAAATCAATAAGCTTCTACTCTAGTTGTAGTAACTAATATAAAATCAAATCCAAATAATTAAAATGACTCAAACAAAAAACTAAACAAAAGCAAACAAAATCAATTAAGTCAAATCAAATCATCATTTGAACCTGCTTTCAGGAAAGAAAAAGTAACAAAACTAAATCCACATAATAAAAATAGGTATCCCTCCTCACACAAGGTATTCCTATTTCTAAAATAAAAAATAAAATAAAAATCACAAGTTAGAATAAAAGATATCAAAACAGATAAATAAAAATACACAGAACGTCCCACATAAAATAATCAAAACAATATAAATTAGCTAGTCAAACAAGTCCTCACACTACTTGCTTGTTCAGCCCACCAAGCACGCTCACTGCATGGAGAATAAAAAATAAAATAAACTTTCCCACATAAACTAAATAAATAGACAAATTGTGAGCAGTCAGGAACTCTCACTCCCCGGATGCTCTCAAAAACCGAGCACTCTCACTGCTCGGAGTACGATATAGAAAATTTTGTCCCAGAAAGCAGGTTCCAATGGGAAGAACAACCCCAAGTTCTTCTTAAAAATCTAAGGCCTCGGTAGCAATCTGAGTCCGAACGCTGATTACTGTAAGGGCCCTATGGAGCATCCCAGACACCAGAAGAATCTGCTCCACCAACTCAGCCCCCTATCTATGCCCGCCCTCCAGCTAGCCGGCAAGGGGCCTGGGAGGATCCTGGGTCCCAGCCGCCGACTCCCCGGCTCGCCTGAGCCCAGCCTCCTGGGTAGACACCTACTCCTGTGTCTGGCCACCCACTCTTCAGACCCAATCAGAGACAGTCCACTCAGTCACAGCAGACCTCCCAGCAAGCAAAAAAGACCAAGAAACAATGTAAATCATATAAATTCGTACGAGGTTCTGGGATCACTAGGAACTCTATCTTCGCGCTTTTCTGGCGCCATAATCCCCAGGAATGTATCCACTACCAGCTCCCAAAAAACTGCAGGCAGGACTCAACCGGCAATTAGGCAACAAATTCCCCAGAGCCAAATAAAGCAAGACCGCCCCAGGAACTGCCGTGAAAACAGTGGCCCAAACAGTCTCCAAACCATTGGATGTATTAACTTGCTCAGAATGTGATCTCTTGCATGAGACTGTTGTATGTTGTTGTTTTACTATAAAACAATAAAATATAATTAAAAATAAATAAAAGGATCACTTTTAGAAAGGAACAAGAAACTGTCTGCAGTGGAGCAGTCTGCGTTTTTTGTGGCCATCTCTGCAGCCACCCTCAGTCATCCCCGAGGCTGTCAGATTGTTAGCGTGCCTCTGCAGCTTGTTGCGGTCTGTCTTGCAGGTGACACTAACAGTTACACAGCCATTGAAGCACTTCATGACTTGTCTGTTGTGGGGTGGACTTAGGATTGGGCTAAAATCGGTTCACAGCTGAGCAGGATGATTGGGGGGGCACAGTGAGCAAGGGGAGGGTCACACGTGTACTGGTGTTAGTTACCTTTGGTAGCTTGCCTGGCAGCCATTTTCTCTTTTCCCGCCATGAGTTCTCTCCCTGTTACAGTGCAGTGTCAGTGGCTCAGCAGGTAGCACACTCTCCTCTGAGGCTGGGAGATCAGAAGGCTGTGGGTTCTGTCCCCACACCAGGCACTTGGGTCAATATCCCAATACTGTTACTGCAGTGCAGCATGAAGGGGTGCTGCATTCCTGAGGTGACGTCTTTTGTATGAGATGCTCAACCGAGGTCCCATCTGCCTGTTCTGGTGGTAGTTCAAGTGGATGTTAAAGATCCCATGGAAGTTCTCGAAAAGAGTACGGGAATTTTCCTGGTGCCATGGCCAAATTTCCCCATTCACTAAAAATACCACCAACAGCTTAATCTGGTTCAGGGTCAGTTGGCATTCATCAGTATCCCCAGGTCGTGCCTGAAAATAGGCAAGAATTTGTCTAGTGCTCTTACCCGGTCAACTTAAACTAAGTACATAAATAAAGAAATTACTACTCCTCGTATGGTGCAGGGACCACATTGAGACTGCCCAGTCTCCTGGCTGAGACTTCCAATTTTAACTGTACCATAACTCACAGCCAGTAGCATCAGGTGTATTTGGGCGGTACCCAGTTGTTGGCAATAAGGCTTAAGCATGCATAAACCCCCCCACGGACCTCACTCCCCTCCTCTCCCATCCTTTTATGTACCCGATTCCTACTTGGTTTTTTGTGTTAAAAGTGTCCTGTGGTGAGAATTCAGGCTTCTGGGCCTGTACATCTTCAATTTAGTCTCTCCTCTTCTGCAGCTACCTCCATTTGAATGAAAGCCAGGCTGGTTTTGTGAACTGCCTTGGCAGATGCCCTGGATGGAAAAATCAGGCACCTGAAGGGATCCACATGGGCAGACTCACTGTTCTTACCATAAAGGCTCTGTTTGATTTTATTAAACTCCTGGCAGTGCTGCTGGAGCCTCCTGCTGTAGGCCAGAAATAAGTGGTCTACAGAGTTATAATGCCCTTCTTCCTGACTGCCTGTAATACCCGTCCCCTGTCCGGGTAGCTAAGAAACTTAATAAGAAGGTGCCTGGATCATTCTGAAGTGTCCATCCATTTCCTGGGTGAGTGGTGTGCTCGCTGAACCTCCAGTACAGTCTCAGGTGGTAATCAAAGTGCCTTCAGTAGACATTTAGCAAGGAAAGGAGGGGGAGTCCCTGCTTTCCACCACTTCTGGGAATCCCACAAGGTGGATATTGTTTCTCCCTTCCCTGTTTTCATGGTTGTGCAGGATTTCCTCAAGCTCTCCTGTGACTTTGTGTGCAGCACATGGTTCTGTGTAGACTTCAGGCAGGTGTTTTGGGCCACAAGCTGCATCTCCATCTCCTTGAGGCTTTTGTCATGGGAGTCGACTGCATTGCTGAGGGCACTCACCATGTGCTGTACATGTGAGAACTGAGCTGCCAAGTTCTCTTGGTCGGTCTTTAGCTCCGCTCTCATTTTAAATATTATTGTGACCAGTTGTTTTATTGTTGGGTCTGCTTCACTAGGCGAGGTCTGTCCAGAGGGTTGATCTGGTCCTGTGCTTGTTGCTGCTTCTGTTTCCACCTTACTGCTGCCTCTTTTCTCCCCAGGACCATCTGCTCCAGCTACTTCTTTTGTGGTTTAAAGCATGGCTTCATTTGACTGCGGACAGATTTTGGGATAGAAATTCTCTCATTCAAGTGAGCCAATAAAAGGGATTGGCCACACCTGCACTACTACTACTGTTAACAGAACTATGTACTAAATGCATGATGTGGAAGTAGACCTGTTGCTGAACATGCAGATGCTAAGTATGTAAGGAAAAAGTGAAATGGGTGTGGTGTGGCCCTGCATGGTGGTATTGGAAGCGATCTGGGATCTGTGGATATTATGGGCAAATGCACTTTTACCTCCATCTCCCAGGGCTAGCACATTAACTACCAAGCATAGCTGACCAAGTACCAGAACCGGATGTGGAAGGAATTGAGCCACATTGTCGGCAGTATCCATGATGGGTCTCTGAAGGTGGAGGGCCTCACTTCTGTGTCTCGGGGATCTGATGCCAGTAAACATCTTCTGAGATCAGTTTATGATGCCTCGGATGCCGCAGCCATGGCATACGCCTCAGGCGCTTATGTAAGATGCACACCTGGCTTTGGGTTGCAAGTTCTGCCCCATGATGTGCAGCAGTCTGTCCTGAACACACCTTTTAAGGATGAAGTTGAAGTAATGCTCAGTGAACTTAAGACTTCAGAAACATTGAACAACCCCCAGCATGGCCATGGTAAAAGACCCCTTTTGTAGGAACTTTTGCAGCTTCCCTCCCTGTGGTCAGAGTCTGATTTCTGCAGCTCAGATGCAGCAGCTCATGGGTGCCCCCTACATAGCCCACAAGGGACATGGGAAAGGGATCTGTTAGCCACACACCCCCTTCTGACTTATACCCCCTCCTCCAGATTTCCTGTTGGGGACCTAGATCTCTCTGTTCCTGCCCCTCTTACTGTCTGTGGACAGACATTTGATTTGAGCCCTGGACATCATCCAGCATGGATGTGCTCTGAAATTGTTGTTAAAGCTTCCAGTTTCACTGCCCAGAATCTGCATCTCCTTCTTTGAGCACTTATTTGTGCTGTGGGAAGAGGTGCCGGCTTTGTTGTGCTAATAGACCATTCAGCCAATTTTCCCATCAGAAGTGAGCCAGTTCTGCTCCAGCTAGTTCCTGGTGCCCAGGAAGTTCGGAGGCTTCCGTCCTATCCTGGGGCCTCAAAATGCTCACTGTGCTTCATGTGAGCATTAATCACCAATGAAGGTGGCATCTGATGGGGAGTTAATGCATTGTTGGGACCGTTGTGGCACGAGGCCGGAGGCTGAGGGCGTACAACGGTCCAACCATGCATTAACTCCCCATTAGATGCCACCTTCAGAGGGGATTAATGCACTTGTAACATGGACATGCCCATGGTTAGTATGGACTACACATCTTGCTACTGATAGAAGAGAAAACAATGAGAGTGATATGATGTACTGTGATTTTTAATGTAACTTTCACATTTCTGCCCAGTACTCTCTTACATACAGATGTCGTTTTTCTTTTTTAATACAGTAAACTCTTGTTTCTTTCTTAACCATTGCTGCACATTTAAACGATTTCTGTGCGGCTGTTTGATTACTAGATTACTTGGGATAACTCTGATTCTCTCAGGTTCAATGTGTGCAGACTGTGTCCCTGTCTCATTTGCATACGTGTAGCGTCATTTCCTCACTCGATTTTGTATTTGTGTCCTACTCCCTCTGTCTTTCACACTACTGCTTTTCGCATCTTTTTGCACTTCTCCCATCTCTGTTGTGTGCTCACCCTGTGTCATTCCTCCAGCATAGTTAAACTTCATGGTGCCGTGGACGGTAAATGTGTTAAAACTGAATGTGTTCCCAGATGTGCCTTCTCTAGCTCCCTCTTCCGATGCGCTCCTTCCTCTCTTGGTCACTACACTCACTACGGGTCTCTTTCTATGACTACCTATGTGCCTCACTTCTATTTCTCCCCCTCGCTATTTGCACTGTCTCTTGCTCTTCTGCAGTGTGTGGCTCTTTTTTTTTTTTTACCCAGTCCAGCTGCCAACCCTGCTACTTTGCTTCTGGTGGCTAGTTTCTGTAGTTCAGAAGCAACACGGCATTATCGTCTCATAATGCGGTGTTGCTCCTGTACTACGTGACACATTCTCGCCTATTGGCGTTCCTCCTCAACACTACTAGATTTCTGCCATGTTACAATCATTTCTAAACACTGGTTTTTGTCTCTAACACCTTACCTCTCCTCTTTCCTTTCTGACAACCCGTCCTCCTCCTTTGCATGTCACTCTAGGGATTCCTGCATCTTCTTCTGTCCCTTCCATTTGGAACTCCTTCTGCCCCACACTTTGACTCCTTCTAATCTCACTCTCAAACACCAGCCCAAACTTATTTTTGCTGCCTCTTGCTCTTGGACTGGCATTGACTAGTCTGCCCCTTCCCTAGCTTACTCCTTCTGCCTAATTACTCCATTTGCCATTTTGCTGCCCCTGTACGTGTTTTCCTATTTTCCCCTTCCGATCTCCTCTTTTTACCTGCTCCTGCTTGGCATTTTATTGCACACCCAGAGCTGCACCCATCCTCTGTATAGTTATTTTATACATAACTATTGTTATTCTTTTGTTAACTGGTAAGGTCCACCAGGCACAAGTGCCTGTTTTCAGGGGCAACCCAGGAGCTTTAGGCTGATTAAGTGACTTGCTTAGAGTCGCACAGTATGCAAGTGGAGGTTGGGGGACTCAAACCCAGGTCTGCTGAACCAAGCTTTTGTCATATTGCTTTTAATTATGTAAATGCCTGATTGACTCGTTAATTCCCTTGTTGTTAATTCATGTATACCTGTATACACCATTTTTTTTTTTTTTACATTGATGGTGTTTTACCTTTTGCATGTACTTTTTCTTCCCAATCCCCTTTCCCCCTGGGCCATACCTGGAAATGAACATTTATTTATTTATTTATTTATTAGCTTTTGTTGACCAGGGAGGTGCATTAGGCAATAACCCTGCCTATTTTCAAGCACGACTTGGGAGGGTACAAGATGCAGTCAAACAAAACAATGGTGAAGTACAAAACAGTTTTTGAATGCTTACAACAGATATCCTCGCAGGGACAGTCAGGGAATTTAATCATACAGGTAGTAGCCATCCTCGCATGGATGGAAAGGACAGGTAACTAAACAAGGCAATCCACTCAAATTTCAGAAACCAAGTAGTACTAGTCAGGAGGAAGCTGGAGCAGGGGCAAGGGGAGGTTTGGTACAGTCACAGGAATCAAGTGCATGTATGTAGGAGAAAAGTGCGGTCTTGAAGGAGGATTGAGATAAGGAGCACTTAAAACTGGGAGGCAGAGAGTTCCAGAATTTGGGGGCAAAATGAGAGAACGCTTGCTTTCCTATTTTTTGTTGAACAGTGCCGGATGGAGAGCAGCGAGGAGTTTGAAAATCTCAGTGAGCGGGAGTGAGGAACAGGTGTGAGCATTGCCCGAATACTGTCGGGCCGGGGGTTTCTAGTCATGGAATCTGTGAAGCAGCCCTTAAGGTGGGGGCAGAACCACCAGACTCAGCAGTCAGAGAGCCCAGCTGCTTAGAGCTTGTCCAGGAGAATGGGGTGAGCAACCGTGTCGAAGGCATTGGACAAGTCGACAGAGATGGTGGAGGTGACCAGGCCTTGATCCATGCCAAATAGAATGGAGCCAGTAAGCCGGAGGAGGGAGTTGGAGGTAGACTGGGACTTCTGGAAGCCAGACTGGAAAAGAGTGAATATGGAGGATGAATCAGCAAAGGGGGAGAGCTGGGATAGCACAGGGTGTTTCTGGAGCTTGGCGAGGAGGAGGGAGATAGGACGGTAGTTGCCATAAGAGGTGGAATTTCCTCTGTTGGGAAGGGGGTAACTTTAGTCTGTTTCCAAGATCAGTAACGGAGACTAAGGAGAAGGAGAGGTTGAGAAGGGGGGTAATAGAGCAATAGCAGGTGCAGAGAGAGATGCAGGAGTCTGGGGTCAAGATCATCAGAGCACTCACCCTTGGGGTTTAGAGCCAAGATGGCTTTAAGGGATACAGCTGAAGTGGTGGTAGAGAAGGAGCAGGGATGGGGTGAGGTAGTAGGAGGTGGGGACTGGAGGATAGGAGGGAGGGGCACAGGAGGTAAAGAAAGAGTTGAAAGCTGAGGTGACAGAAGAGGAGTCAGAAATAGGAACGTCACCAACCTTGAGGATGGAGAGAGAGGACTGGACTGGGGGGGGGGGAGAAGAGGGTGAGGATGACCTTCTAGAACTTGTAAATGTGGTCAAAAGTTGTTCTGAACATGGATGTGAAGTATTCGAACTTAAGAAGCCTGGTAGCATTGGTACAGGCATTATGAAGGGTCTAGTACTAGATTAGGTCCACATGAGAGCCAGGGGAGTTGAGTCTGCCAGGCAAAGTCCTGCACGTGGAAACAGGCCAGCAACTCTGCTGATCTACATGGAAGGGGGGAACCTTGGATTCTGTTTTTTCAAAGGTGGGGCATGTAAATCCCATGCAGACATTAATTTGAAGTTGAAATATTGGAGGGCAGAGTTTATGTTGATGGCTGTAGTCACTAGGTCAGTCTAGAGGGAGGACAAGTCCAGAGACATTCAGGACAGGAGCTGGATTAATTTAGGGGGGACTTTGGGTCGATGAGCACTGTGGATGGATTCAAGCATGGTTGGGACAGGCATAGGGGAACCATAGAGGTACAGCAGCGGGTGGGTCAGAAGCAGTAATTCAGTAACGAGGGCTTATGAGCAGACTAGATGGGCCAGGCAGTCCTTATTTGCTGACAATTTCTACGTTTTTATGTTGAATCATGCACACACAGTAGACCATATGGTGGTCACTGAGTGTATTGGGGAGGGTGGGAGCAGAAAACCCGGTCCAGGAGGGAGTGATTGAGGGATCTGTGATTTTGCCAGGTGGTGTTGGTGATCAGTTTGGGGAGCTGGAGGGACTTTGTTTTGGCACAGTGTACTTAGGAACAAGGGTGTAGGCACTGATACGCCAAGTACACCATGGCATACTAAACTTAGTAGCAGGGGGTAGCAAACCAGCTGGCCAGCATGGCCTCCTAGTGTCTCTGATTTAGGTTTAACTTCCTTTGTTTAGCTTTCGCAAGCTTTCTCTTACAGCTTTGTTGTGGCAGGCTGGGTAGCTCAGCTGCGGACATACCTGAAGTTCTTAATCAGGTCCACATCATTGGCCACATTACTGCAGATTGTGATTGTCTGTGGCATCAGGTAGGTGGTGTGGCTTGTCAGGGGCGGCATGATTAAATGTTCCCATAAATTTAGGAGCCAGGTACTTTTCCTTTGGAATCTTGGAGCTGAGCCAAAGAAGAAGAAGGGAAGGAGAATGAAGCCAAGAAGACTTCAAGGATCATCTGTGGTGTGTTGAACAGAGTCACTAGGCTAGCAAGCAAGCCTGTCTGTGGAAAAGAAGAAATTTCCACTGTGGTCATGGTGGTGGCATTTGACATTGGTGGCAATGGGAGTGCAGCATTTCTGTTGGAGTGGGACTGGAGCCTGTGACTAGTCAGGACTTGGAAGGGAAAAGCACTGGAGCAGCTGGAGACTGAAGTGCAGTAGCAGAGTCAGGCAGTGTTGCACGGCACTGATTAGCTCACTGCATACTGAATCAAATTTGACTTTGACTTTCCTCCTGGATTGGACTGCTGCTTATCTGCTGACTCCTTAATCTTTAAGGCATTTTACCATCAACCGGCACTTTCTGCAATCCGTCTTCACTCTTCACAGTTGGATATTTGCACTGCAAAATAGTTTCCTTTCAATTCCACTTGTCTCAATGTCTTCCTCTGTTTCAAATTTGTCATCAAATGTATGTGGAGTGGGTGTCAGAGTCTGTGTCAGAATGTTGTTTAGGATGGGTCTGTGATGTGTAGTTAAGTGGTTACAAAAAAACACACACATAGAAATGGCTGGCTTGTTGTGCAGATCTCTCATAGGATACAGTGAGAGAGATAATGGAGGGATGGACGCATGCATTATTATGATGTACTATTTGCTAATGTTACTGATATTTGCTTGCTTGGTTTCCCCTTTGCATAGCACTTTGGATCAAGAAAGAAATACACTTTTACAAAAGAAAGTATTTTATACGAAAGTCACTTTTTTCTGCGTAGTTGGGATAGAACACATGATTAAAAGTTTAAAAATGGTATGTCACCTGTTGGTCTTCAGTTTATTATTCAATGGCAAAAAAAATCTTGGGCTCTCATTGGTCAGTCTGGGACTGGACCCGTGATGTTATCCCAGTACAACATCACGGGTCTAGTCCCAGCACATTGATGACCACATCAACCGTAATGGGGATCACTCCACGCAGCCAGCTGATCGCCAATTGGCAGCTCGCTACAGCAATTCCCGCTCTCAAACTGCATTTATTGTCCCGAGTCACTTGCCGCCACAACTACACACACTGTCAACCAACTCCTACCGACGCACTAATCCCCATATTTTTCTTCCTCACTCTTTCTGTATTCTCCTCTTTTTCAATACTGCAGCTGCTGTAAATAATGGAGCACGCGATGTGTGGCCACGATGTGCTGACCAAACGGTTCCTGAAGTGGTCAGTTACTTGCTCAGCTTTTAAAATACTGCTCGCTCTGCTTATGTCTGTGTATGGTTTTGAATGAGCGAGCCTCACTGAGTGGGAACTGAAAATAAGAGCCCTGTGCTGTATGTTTTAAGTATAGTCTTTTGTTCAGTGGAAAGGTGAGTGAAGACAGCTTAAGGAGAACCGAAAAATAGTGTGAGTTGATTTAAAAGTTCTGATGGCTACGGAGATCACGTCTCTCCGCTCAGGGCTCTTATTTTCAGTTCCTGCTCGGTCAGGCTCGCTCATTCAAAACCATACACAGATATAAGCAGAGCGAGCAGTATTTTAAAAGCTGAGCAAGTAGCTGACCACTTCAGAAACCGTTTGGTCAGCACATTGTGGCCACACAAACAGAACTAAAAAACAACAGCACAGTAGACAGTTTCAATAATTTACCTGGTAGGCTGACAAGGCAGGGCACAATAAATGAATATGCTGGGAGGCTTATTCAGACGCAAACAGGCAAAGACATACAAATACAGCGCAGAGACATAGCAACAGCTCCACCTGCTGCAGACAATGGAAACCATGGTCTATTTTTTCAATATGTATACCTACCCTAAGAAAAATTTGTGGGGAAAAAAGCATTTTAAACATATTTTTCTCATTTTCTTGTAATTTTCTACAAATGAGCCATTGTATAATAGCAATAATGCACTCCGGGGTGTGTTGTGCTGGGATAACATCACTTCTGGGGTGATTAGTCGCACTCGGCCTGCGGCCTCGTGCCTAATCACCCCAGGCGTGACGTTATCCCAGCACAACACACACCCTGTCGTGCATTATTGCTTAATTATAATCTGGGCACAAGAGGTTCAGTAGGTTTCAGATATAGCACAGAATATATGAATCATTGCTATTTTATATTTAAAAAACATTGCATATTATACAATATCAAAAATGGATGGTAAGGATAGAAATGTGTTTACTGTTTGTGCAGTGGCAATTGTAATGACTGTTTGCAACTGTAGAACAATAAATTCTAAGTCATTCTTATTTTGTGCTGCTCAGAAATGATTGAATTGTGTCAGTTTCACATAGACATCTATTTTAGTATACAGTACTTGTCCACAAACTGTTCACTAGCAAGAGAACATGTGCCCCTTTATACTGTACAAAGGGTTCAGTTGGAATGGATCTAAAACTTCAGACTGGGGGTCTGATTGTCCTTTTGCTCAAAAGAACCTTGTTGTAAATGGAATGCCATGTACAGGGAATTATAAAATGCAAAATTTATAGCTCCAATTATTTTGTTGAATGAAAGATGTGGAATATGGTTTTATTAGTGGGTGGAAAAGTTGAAAATGATGTTTTAAGGGGTAAAGATGTTTGAAAGAAAACAAGTTAGGGTGTTACTTATAGTGTGTGGGGAAAAACTGATACCCTAATCTGCGCTGACCCCTAACATCATCCTGATTCACAACTACAGAGAATCCCCTCCCCCAGGTTATCATCCTAAACTAAAATAGAGGATAGAAGAGCTAAGTGATAGAAATACAAACTTTTTAAAAAGTGCTCCACTTAAATGTTATCCTCCCATCAACTCCCTGTTGTGCTCTACTCCACCTGGTATTTCTAGCTCATAGGGTCAGATGGGTACCCTTTTAGCTGTGATTGGATCACACGGGGGTGTGGCTAGGAGTCAATGCTCAAACTGAATCTGTTAGTCTGACACTCTCATGACTGAATGGCTAGTGTTATGAATGAACATCTGAGGGACTAGCTACCTCAATGTGGTACAGAGACTTGTCACAATGCAACAGTTCATATTTAGAATATACTGTATGCCACAGACTAAATGATGCTTGTGTCAGGTGGGAGGGTTCAGACAATTGGGGTGGGGGGGGTAGCAGTGTGGCAGCTTGGTGTACAAATTTGAAATCCCTTGCTACACCACTGCTTAGGAAGGGGGAGCCGGTTGAGGTTAAAGTTGGTGAGGATGAGAGGCTCACCAGAGGAGGCTATTGGAGGAGATGATGATGAAAAGCTCGGTAACTAAAGGTGGGGAGAAGCCAAAACAGCAGTAAGTACCAGCTTTGAATACTGTATAGGGACAGAGAAGGAGAGAAAGCTTGAGAAGGAGCAACTTGTAGGCACATGGGGACATAATGGAGAACACTAGCCACTGTCTACTTTTTCTTTTCCCATATACATTTTACTCCACCGCTGCAGACACGACAGGGGCTCTGACCTCTCCCCAGCAGGGGTACGTCCTGCGGCCCCAACATCGCCCTATACTTCCCTGCCCCTGACGCCTCTGCTGGATTACCCCTCTGTAGCAGGGCCAGGACGAGGAGTGCCAGCATGCCCTCCGACAGTCATCTGGTATCTGGGCAGGCTCGCAGGAACAGTCGGGCCATCATGGGTCCTGCTGTGTCCCGCCATTTTCTACCATTTTTTCTCCCGCACCCGACACCCATGCAGTGGTCGGGTAAGCTGTCTCCACCTCTGCAGAGGCATCCAGTCATCCTGGACATGGGCCAGCCCCTTTAATGTGGCTGTGTGCTTGCACTGACACCCAGCCACCACAAATCCCCACTTCCTGAGGAAGGAGAGCAGTCCTCCAGATGCTCAGTCCTTCCTCCCCCTGCTGACCCCTGAGCGACCCGAGTCCGCTTCCAAACCCGGGTCGCCGGCGTGGCGTGAGGATGTGGCATCCAGTGCCTCAACCCTCGGCGCCACTGGTCCGGCACCACTGTCTACTTTTAAGAAGGAATAACATTTTTGCCTGCTTTGTTTGGCAGTTCTAACTCTTTTTCAGGCATGTTTTTATCTCCACTGCTGTGGTCACCCGAGGATGTAACCTGGTAATCGGGGATATACCCTGTTCAGGCAATGTCGCAGTCATTTAAACGGAGGGGACTTTCACCCTGGGATTTTGCTCTTGTTGTCTCCCTCCTCCCTTGGTCGTGAGCCATTTCTGTCAGCTGCAATGTACGGCGTGCCTCCTGGGGAAGGCGCAAACTCCCTGGCTCATCTGCAGTGGCTGTTGCATGCTGGAATCTGCCACGGTTTCTCCCTGGACATGGCACATTTCCTTTGCAGCTGCCTACAGCATTGCCAGCTTCACGACACAGCGACTAGAGTCTGCTAACACACTGTGGTCATTCACACAGCAGCACAATGCACTGCTGCCGGGGCATCTGGGCTGTTCTGCACTACTGACTGTTTAAAGGAAATTCATTAGATTAAGTGTTACTGGTTATTGTTGTTTTTCCAAACTCACTTCTGTCTGCAGGAATCCACTAGGTATAGATTCATCATTTTGTATCAGCTGGTATTAGGAAGGGAAGGAACCATATTTTGGCCATGAGAAGGTGGCCAGCTGTTTCCTCCACTTCTCAGGGTGCCAGTGCGCGCCATAAAACTCATATCTTTTTAAAAAAGGCCATCTTTTTGCCTAAATCAAAGCCACTGCTTAACTCACTTAACTAACAAGGCCTCCTTGAAGAATTCCTGCCCTGTGTTTTGTATATTACAGATAAATAATTTTTTTTTTATTTTTTGTTGATTGGCAAGAAAGGCTCGGCAGTTCTGCCTGTTTTCATATTAATTAATTAATAATATTAATATTGGGCTTTATTCCCAAGTTCCTGGTGTGTAGTTAAAACCCGCAACCTTCCAGCCCCAAAGGCTATTGTGCAGCCGGCTGAGCCACTGTCACTGCTTTCTAGCGTCTGGAGTCACGGGAACACACACATGCGCCTTCTTTTTGTAAGTGCTGCACCCCGATACTGAGCACTTTTGGTTGCACTGTTTAGAAAAGGCATTTTCACTTTATTGGAGCCAGGTTGGAATCTCACTGTAGGTACTGGCTTACTGTGTGACCTTGAGCAAGTCACATGATTTCCCCCATGTGTTTCAGTCCCTGCCAGCTGTAGAATTGTTTAGCAGCATGACCCCACTGAAAATGAGATGTTCCATCTCAGCTGGGCTATCCTGGGTTATTCAAATTGTAAAATTAAAATGTAATTTTGAAATGATAACCTTGTGTTGTTTAAATGCCTGTAGTGAATGTTCGTGGTACTGTAGTCCAGTAAAATGGTGCCTCGGACCAGATTTTCAGAACATCACCCGTGCATTTTGGTGTCTCCAGTAAACACCTTTTAGGGAACGGAAAATTGGCTGCCCAGAATTTCTCTGGATATGTCATTGTAATTAACAGATGGTAAAGAATTCTGGTGATTTCCCCAGAAATTCTTGGAGTGTACTTTTCTGCACACCCCCCCCCACACACATAAAAAGTGTTGCTAGAGTCCCCAGATTGCACGTATTGCATGTTCTGAAAGTCTTCCCTTTTACTGTTTTCTGTAAATAGTATATCTTCATGTGAATAACAATCTTAGCAAAACCACCACAGGAAAAAAATCTGCTTAATGGGAGTTTCAAATTCCTGCTTTGGTTGAGAATGCCTGTTTGGCCCTAGACGGGCTGCTAGTGCCCCTTCAAGGACAAAAGAGCTGACTAGGTTAATATAATGTATTAACGAGGGAGCATTTTCTCCCATAAAGGAAACCCAGTTATAATTTGCCGTTATAACTGCGAACATGCGCCGGGTTCCTCTTGCTCCATGTATGCGCACACTGCCTCCCTGCTTTAGGCCCACCGCAGCTACCGGCACGGAAATCAGTTTGTATTTCTATAATTGCTGTGGTGAAAAAATGCTCCACAGCAATTATATAAAACAAGACATGGGATAATGTGCAAAACTTGAATTTTACACACACCCTTGGTGTTGGATTGCTCTTGGGGTTTATGCAGCATCCAACACCTCGGGTGTGTGTAAACTTCATCTTATACACACTACCGCATGTATTATTCTATATATATCACACACTTGAATTTAATTTTTTTTCATTTTATATTGTTTTTCATGCTAAAGTATCATAAAATGCTTATAAAGTAAATAAAAAAAAAAAAAAAAAAATAGGAGTTAATTTGAATAAATGCAGTATAAAAATACTGACCTCCCCCAGTAAAATCCTAATCCTAACAGTAAAACATCAGGACTGTGTATTTGTTGAACTACAATAAATATTGCAGTGCAGATAAACTAAACAAATTACTATCATTGCCAGCCAAGACAGAGAGGTTTATAACACAGAAGAATAAGCAAGAGAGAAAAGAAATGTTTTTGGACGAGATTTAAAAACAGTTTGAACCTTAGCATGTTTTCCAGTAACCCTCAGTAATACAAGTCCTGCTGTTTGGAGGTGTATGATCCTAATAGCTTGTTGTACACCATTAAAAGGCTCTGCGCTATTGTAAAAGAATGACATTTTGATCAATGCTGTTAGAGGAATTGCACTCTTTACACAGAAATGCTTTCTTGCTTTATATTCAAAATGATGCCTTTAAAAGCTCATTATTGAATATCTTTGCATCGCTCAGAAATGTTGCATTTGGCTTGAGTTCAGTCAGAAGCAAAGCACACACTGCGTCTTACATAACCATTCAATTTGCTATAAAACTAACTTTGGGTGCATTGCATTAACTGCTACGAGGAGGTAAATTGGCACACGTCCTTGAAACTAATTCTGTGCTGTTAGAAAATATTTTATAACGTGAGTAAGAACATTCCAGCCACCTGACTGGCTAAAGGACAAGTGAAAGAGTATAATTATCAGGACATATTCATTACTCCTGCACTTGTCAAGCCTGTGTACCAGGTTCGGCTATGATATCTGGACACCTCAACTGGAACTAGATCAATTCAGAGATGTCTACCTGCTGCATAAGCCATCAGTCACCTTCTTGCCCCATACCGGATGCAACTGTCCATTCACCCTTCGTTTTGCCTCCCATGGTGGGCAAAGCAGGGCAACCCCGGACCCCAACTGACCTGTGGATTCTGGCTTCAGGCAGCCAGTCAGCCAGCCAACGCAGGGCCTGTCAATACCACCAGCATCACAGGTGGGGTCTGGCGTTCCTGTTTTAGCCTTCCCTGGGAACAGGCCTCAATAGCTCTAAGTGTGCCTGATGCCACACATACACACACAGGTCCCTCCCCCGCCAGGATGCTCTGCCACCTGTGTTCTCTCATGTGTGAGTTGTGGTGGAGTCGTTCCTCGCACACCCTCCCCTGAGGAGTAGAGATTCCCCTGGGGTGCTTAATTGTCCTCCTTCACCAGCCCTCAGACCTCTGCTCATTTTTGAACCTGTGTCACTTGCGTGGCAAGCAGCAGTTCTGCGGCTGCACTGGCAGGCCAGTAAATATTGAACATTTTAACAGGCTTGCTCAGTGGTGTGGCGGCAGTGTCTTGTGCTGCCACCTGGGAGACCAGTGTCCTTGTTTGAGGCCCAGAAACTCGCACTGTGGCTGGCGTATCATGTAGATATGTGTCTCGACTCCTGGGGGTGGGGGTGGAGTGCATGGGCTACCCGGCATTTGCGCATTGCTCTCTAGCCAGTTGTGCAGCATTGGCTTTGGCTCTGAAAGCAGCCATTCTCTCAAGCCAAAGGAAGAGTGCTGTCAGGCCAACACCCAGTATCATGATGGGGGACTGGAGATCTAAAGGGACAGCTGAGGAAAAATAAATAAAAAATAGATTTTAAAATGCTATATGCTGTCTCATGGGAACTGGGTATCTTGTTTACGAATGGCTCCTACATAAGGCAGGGATGTAAACCTAGTACATTAGTCTGTGTAGTAATGCGGAAATACTGCATTATCTATAAATACAAATGTACTGTACATACTGTATATTATGACATGGGTTGAAAGAATGCTGGCTTCTGATTGGTTGAGGGGTACCTTGAGGTGGGCCATTATCCCAGTAAAGCAGCTTGGCTAACTGTAGTTCCTGGCAGTCACTACTCAGCACATTAGAAATACCCATACACTCTTCGCTACCAGCAAATTCCCAAAAGAAGTGTGGCAGCTCGTCCCACACAGGACCCTGCATTAGCCCGGCTCCAGTCTTGCACATCCTTCTCTTCCCGCTCACCAAACAACTGTCTTATAAACTTTTTTAAAAATCCATTTTGATTCTCTGTGATCACTACGTGTCTGTGTATTGCAGACAGCACCAAGTTGAGATGGACCATAAAATACTAGCTTTCTTTAAAAAAAAAAAAAGACATGCTGGCTCCCGATTGCAGCAACTACCTGCCACTCTCCGAATCTGACTGGCAGCCTGTTAAAATTATGCAGTGGCTAACGAGCCATATTTTTCCCAGTGCCCAACACTAACTTGGCCAATATGACTGGCAACCTCCAAAACACTGACAGTCTGCTCTGTCCTGATGCTACACTAGTGTCTGAAGCCACTACCTTTTCCTCTTACTAAACTGCTGCTTATATTTAGCATTAGTGCCGCCTACTGACAGGCTAATATTTACAACTGGGCCAAACTGGACTTTTTTTTTTTTTTTAATATATAGAGGTGTTTGCCTGTTCTGCCCCCAGCTGCCACCTTCTAACTGAACCCGCCTTAGCCCCATCCACCCGGTCTCGGCTGGACTTACCAGACTACCGGTCATTAAAAAGTGAGCCTGCAAGGGGTCGGTTGTCATCCTGCAGCTGGGGGGTGTTTCTTCACCATTTTGTTTGTCCCTTCCCCATTCCTGGGCGTGACGCAGGATGTATACGTGAGGCATGCGCCCGTGGAAGTCCCACAGCACCCTCCCTTCCATGGTGCCCACAGTCCCAGACTACACTGGGCCTCCACCTGGGGAAATCGCTCGGGAGCGCCTGTCCTCCGACGCCGATCCTTTCCCTCCCCTGCCAACCCCCGGCGGCCTGTGCTAGTTCACAAACACGGGTTGCCAGCGTGGTGCGAGGTGTGGCGTCCAGTGCCTCAACCCTCAGCGCCACCAGGACAGCTCAACTGGACTGTTTAAAGGGAAACGCCAGATACTAGAAACATAGAATTTGATGGCAGATAAGGACCGCTTGGCCCACCCAGTCTGCCCATTTCCCTACCTATGGGATAAGCTGCAGATCCTAGTTAACCAGCAGCCTACTTCTTCCTACCCCCACCCCCTAGAATTGCCTTATGACTGTCCCATGCATGCTTGAATTCCACCACTGTTTTTGACTCCACAGCCTCCTCCGGAAGGCCATTCCATGCATCCACAACCCTCTCTGTGAAAAAATACTTAATTAAATTACCTTTGAGCCACCCCCCCATCTTCAAATTGTGCCCCCTTCTTCTTGCACACCTCTTTGTGAAAGATGCTACCCTTTTGGACTTTGTTGATTCCTTTGAGGTACTTGAAAGTTTCTATCATGTCCCCCTCTCCTCCTTTCCTTGAGGCTATCATATTAGCTCCTTAAGTCTCTCTTCATATGTCTTCCGGTGCAGACCCTGCACCATTTTAGTTGATCTCCTCTGGACAGCTTCCATCCTGTCTGTCTTTGCGGAGATTAGGTCTCCAGAACTGCATGCAGTACTCCAGATGGGGTCTCACCAGTTGTCTGTACAGAGGGATAATAACTTCCTGTTTTCTACTGGTGATGCCTCTCCCTATGCATCCCAATATCCTCCCAGCCCTCCTTGCTGCCCTCTCACATTGCTTGCCCACCTTTAGGTCATCTGATATGACTACCCCCAGGTCCCTTTCCGTTTTTGTTGTTGTTAGTATATCACCCCCTATTGTGTACTCTTCCCCTGGGTTTTTGTTTGCCAGGTGCATTACCTTGCACTTCTTAGCATTGAATCTAAGCTGCCATACATTTGACCATTCCTCTAACCTTGCCACGTCCCTTCTCATCCTTTCCACCCCAAATTGTGCATCAACTCTGTTGCAGATCTTTGTGTCATCTGCAAAGAGACATACTTTTCCTTCCAGTCCCTCTGCAGTGTCGCTTATAAAGACATTGAAGAGGACCGGTCCTAATACTGAACCCTGCGGTACCCCACTAGTAACCCCCCTTTCTTCAGAGTGGACTCCATTTACTGTTACTCTCTGTGTCCTATTCTCCAGCCAATTCTTTACCCAGGCTGGCTAACTTGTATATTAATCTTTTGTGTGGGACTGTGTCAAATGCCTTACTAAAGTCTAGGTAGGCCATGTCCACATCTCCTCCCTGATCTACTACTTTGGTCACACAATCAAAGAAATCTATCAGATTCATCTGGCATGACCTTCCCGCTGTGAATCCATGCTGCCTTGGGTCTTGTGCCCCTCTGGCCTCTAGATACTCGACAGTTCTTTCCATCAGAAGTGATTCCATCATTTTCCCTATCACTGAGGTTAAACTAACAGGTCTGTAGTTTCCTGCTTCTGCCTTGCTCCCACTTTTGTGAAGGGAATCACATCTGCCCTCCTCCAGTCCTCGGGTACCACCCATCCTCCCATGATTTGTTAAAGAGGGTAGTCAGTGGTGTCACTAGTTCTACCCTTAGTTCTTTAGAATTCTGGGATGAACCATCAGGCCCCATTGCTTTGTCCACCTTCAGTTTTAAGAGTTCTTTCAGAACCCTTTCTTCTGTAAATGGGCTGGTATCAACTTCCGTATCCAGAGTGTTTCTACTGTTTGTTTTAGGTACCTCCCCCTCTTCATTTGTAAATACTGAGCAAAAATATTTGTTTAGTATCTCTGCCTTTTCACAGTCTCCCTCTGCCCACCCTCTCTCCCCTTTATTAAGCCTCACTGTCCCTCTCTTGGTCTTCCTTCGCTCCCTGATGTACCTATAAAAGGTTTTATCCCCCTTCTTAACTGAGTTGGCTATCTTTTCCTCGGTTTGGGCCTTTGCTGTTCTGACTGCCTTCCCAGCTTCCTTTTGCTTTAACTGATACAGTTCTCTGTCCTGCTCCTTCTGTGATTCCTTGTACTTCCTGAATGCTTTCTTTTCTCTTGAACCTTTACTGCCACTTCCTTTGAGAACCATAGTGGTTTCTTACATTGTTTTGTTTTGTTTATTTGTTCACACAAAGGCTTGTTACCTCTGTGATGGCAGTTTTATTATTCCCATTGTTCTTCCACCCTCCTTCCTGCCCATTTGCTAGTGCATTCCTTAGGCACTGCCATTTTGGCAAAGTCAGCCCTCCTAAAGTCCAGTACTTTGCCTTTGTGGCTTGACTCTATTGCTGTGTTTATTGTGAACCATACTGTTCGATGGTCGCTAGTTCCCAGGTGGCTACCCACTTCTACATCTGTGATCTCTCTCCATCTCCATTTGAGAGAACCAGGTCTAAGATTGCTCCCTCGAGTGGGCTCCAATACTAGTTGTCTAAGGCATGCCCCCTGTAGGGCATCTAGAATAACCCCACTCTTCGAAGTGGCTGCTGCAACTGCACTCCAGTTAACATCTGGCATATTCAGATCACCTATCAGCAATATCTCCCCTTTTTCTGCCATTCTAAGTATACTTTCTATCATTTCCTTGTCCATTTCCTCCCCCTGAGAAGGGGGTCTGTATACAACCCCTGTGCGGATTGTGGTGCCATTGCCTGTCTCCAAATTTACCCACAGTGCTTCTTCTCCTCCCTGTTTACCCTTTTGTTCTGTTGCTTTGATTCCTTCCCTTATGTAAAGAGCTAGTCCTCCTCCTTTTTAACCCTCCCTGTCCCTCCTGTAGATGGTATATCCTGGTATGTTTACGTCCCAGTCATAGTTTTATGTGTACCATGTTTCTGTGACTGCCACGATATCCAGATGTTTCTCCTCCATCAAGGCCACTAATTCAGGAAGCTTGTTACCCAGACTACGGGCATTGGTACTCATTGCTCTCCGTTTTTTGATGGTTTTACCTTCTGTTGCAGCATCCCCCACTGACCTTTCTATCTCAGTCTTTTTCTCATTTAGTACCCTGTTTTGTAGGGAGAGACTGGGATTTTCCTGCTGTTTATCAGTGCCTCCCCCCTTGACTAGTTTAAAAGCTTGCCAATGAAGCATTTAAACCGATTGCTCAAAAGACTTGTTCTCTTCCTGGACAGATGCAGACCATCCTGCCAGTATAGGCTGGTGTCCCTCCAGGTGGAACCCCAGTCCCCAGTGAAGCCAAACTCCTGTGCGCCACACCATTTTTTTCAACCATTCATTAAACTGCATGGTGCAAAGTACCATTGCCTCCCCCATGCCATTGACAGGCAGCACCTCTGAGAAGGACACTGTGTGTGCTACTTGTCTTAGGCCCCTCCCCAACTCTACAAAGTCCTCCTGCACTGCTCTAATTTCATGATGAGCCATGTCATTTATCTCTAGGTGGACAATGATGTCCAGCTCAGACTCCCGTGCAGCTCTTCTCATGATCCTGAGGATGTGCTTCCTGTCCTCCAAGCCATGGCACCAGGCAGGCACCTTACTCAGTTTTCCTGCTCCCCCAGTTCTATCCCCTATAATTGAGTCCCCACCAGGCGCTGCTTCCTTTCCCTGTGGTGTCCTCTGCCTCCTTCTTGTGGGCCTCCCTTGTGACAGTTGTCCTCCGCCTCCTTAGTCTCCTCTGCGGATGCATCCATAGGGGAGCTATGTTCCCCCAGAATGGTGTATGGATTGTGGAGTGGAACAACTGACTGGGTGTGCCTCTGTTCCGCCATCCTCACCCTCCCTGAGCCCACTGTGGTCCAACTGCTGTGCTTTCTTCGCAACCTCCTGAGGTAGTGGTGGTGGCTCTGGTGCTCCCTGGATGGGGGAGGTTCCCTTCCTACTGTCCAGTGTGGCATGGGGGAAGGTTCCCTTCCTACTGTCCAGTGCGGCCTGGGGGAAGGTTCCCTTACTACTGTCCAGTGTGGCCTGAAGACTGGCAACTTCCTCCCTCAGGGCAGAGAGTTTTTGCAAATAGGGCAGCATCTCAGCCTCCAGAAAGACTCCCGGAAGACTGCTGCCCCACAGCCATTACATTGCACTACTCCCCACATGTTTATCTATTTATTTTTGTGTGTGTGATTGGTTTGTTAAATAGAAATATATACAGTATATTATACAATGTGTATGCTTATATTGTCAGTGCAGTGTGCTAGAGAGGATATGACAGTGATATGCACCTTGCACTCTTGAGGAATTGATGTCAGAACCCCAGTTATAAAGGAACTGTTTCCAGGGGTGGGTGGGGTGAGGGGTGGGCAGGGTTGGGCCTAAACTGTGCCCTCACGTAAACAATCGGCTAAAAGCTCTGACCCACCCCTACGATGAGTGCCTTCCTGTCAGCAAGATGCCCTACACAACAATTTGACAGAGAAAATATCTTGCTAATCAAACAGAGAAAAATCTAGACATCCAAGTCAGACACAAGTAAACCTCCCCAGCCCCAAAACAGCCTGGTGGTTTATGCTAAGAAAGCAGTCAGCCCCAAAATAAGTCAGCTGTGCTTTAAACTCTTTCTGCACTCAAAATCTTGAGAATTGGAACAAAAGTAAAGCTAGATCCACCTCCCTCTGTTGCTTGAAAGACTGTCTTTCCTGATAATTCTAAGTTCCTTATTTCACCTTTCAGTTAGAAGTAGCCTCGGCCTGCAGAATATCTGCTACAAACCAAAGACAATTGTAAGGTTCACCTCCCTTTGTTGTGAGCACAACTCGCTTTCTTGCAAATCCTATGTTCAGTATTGCAGCTTCCAGCCAGAGGTAGCTTCACCTGAAGAATATTAGCTGTTCACTACTACTAAAATGGAAGCAGTTACTGCAGAAATGCCTGATTATGGCTTTTAGTATTAAAGTAACATTTTTCAGTACCTGTTTCTCTTTTTATTTAATCTCCAAAGACCCGCACTAACCGTGATGTCCGAACTGCCCGCAGCCATCTCTTGCACAGCAGGTGGCTTCCTGCGCATGGGGTATGCTAATGAGACCTACCTACTCTGCTTTTAGTTGGTAGACCTGATTAGTATACACTTCATGCTAAAAGCTGCCTGGTGTGCACGAGATGGCCGCGGGCGGCTCGACCAACATGATGGTTGGCGCAGGTCTTTGGAAATGAAATAAAAAGAGAAATGGGTACAAAAATATTTTTCTAGGAGTGTAGATATGTTGTTCATACACATTCATTGACATTGTCCCTTTCCTCTTTGTATCTGCCGGAAGTCTTCAAGCTGGCTCCTTCCACCCACCCGGGTGGTATATACCTAGGCTCCGTCCCATGACGCCAGATCTTCCCTTCTGCTGGAAGATACAGGTTGCCTCCCTTGTGCTCTCGCATTTCGTAGGCCCTGGCTTTTAAATCTTCAGTTTTACCAAAATTAAAACTCGTTAGAGTTAGCGATCGCGCATTTGCGTCTTCGATCATGGAGGAGAAATCTTCCCTGGGATTTCACCGGTGTCCTTGCAGCCAAAAGATGTCGTGCACCGATCCCCATTTCACGTGCGTCTACTGCCTGGGTGTCGGCCATGACACCTCATCCTGCGGTTACTGCTTGGCCTTCCATCTCAACGCCCTGGACAACCGCATGGTACGCCTGAAACTGGGGAGACAGGAGAACAGGAACCCTCTGGTGACGTCCAAGGAGGCTAGGTGGGCGGTTTCTGCAGCCGCGGGCTCCGCTGAGAAGCTGGAATGCATGCAGGCGTTCAAGGAAGAAGCCGCTCTCGCTTCGGCTAATCGAAGCTTCTTCGTCCCACTGAACCTAGGCTCCACTTTTACAGGTACGTTTAAGGAGTTGTGCCAGTCTCTTCCCCACCTGGGGTGAGGCGCCCATGGGCTCGCACTCTTCCCGCTCTCGGAAGAGGGAAAAAGACTCTTCTTCGTCTCGACAAAGGTGATCTTGGGACTGAGAGAGGTCTGAGTCCCAGGAGCATGCGGTCTCTGCCTCAGTCCAGATCGCCTTCTCGGCCGCAGGCTTTACGGACCTTCCTTCTGGCCAGACGACTGAGGAAATGGCTGATGAGGTAGCGATCATTCTTGACCTGATCAACCCTTTGCCACTGGCCGTGGTTGACGACTCCTTAGAAAGGACTCCGGTCCTAGTGTTCCCAGATGAGGAGACCCAGCCCTCTGGCGTCCCCATTAAGGATCCGGTTCCGGACCCTCTGGTTTCACCGATTTTCCCCTGGTGTCTCCCGATTGACCGAGTCGGCCTGCCCGATCTCGGTCGAGGTTCAGAACCCCCTCGGCCGCGCGACAGAGGAAGAGCCATAAGCGCTGTAAGAAGAGGCGACGCCACAGGTTGTCCTCATCCTCCTCGGATGAGGAGAGGCTCCGACAGAAACTCCGGCGCTATGAGGACCTTATGTGGCAACAGCTGATTCTGATCGGGCAGAAGCCGGCTCCGCCGGCCACCCCGGCCATTACTTGGCTCTCACCTCCCAGGCCAAAGTTAACTCCTCCGGAATGGAAACCCTCGGTTCCTCCGCCCGTGGGGCCGGCCCATCCACCGGTTCAGCCTATTCCGGTCTCTCCACCTATTCAGGTGGAACGGCCGCCTAAACAGCCTGTGGGAGGGGCTCCCTCGAAAGAGGACCGACTGGACACTGGACTTCCCCGACGTCTGTCGGTCACAGTCACCCCGGACTGCCTTTGGTGGATCAAAGGTGATTTAGGCGGCAGGCCGTTGTACCCCGACTCCTCTGACTCTGATGTCACCGGGCTCCACTCTCATCCTGGGGATGAAGAGTCGTCCGTTGGCACAGGGATGAAGGAAGGCCCTTCCTCCTTCTGAGGGATTCTCCGTCTCATTTCCAACTCCACTGGAATGCCCTGGAATCTATCCAGGAAAAGGCGAGTACACTCTCACAGATATCCAAGAGAGGGATACTGACGGAGGCCTTTTCCTGTGGCGAAGCCATGGGTTAGCTTATTCGAACTTGGCAGTGCTCTACCTCACGCTAGCACCATCTGCCGCGTGCCCCACAAGTACGCGGTGCCCATGGTGTCCCTTGCGGGGTTCACAGAGCACCCTTCGGCTGAGAGCCTGGTGACCGCCTCTGTGTTCAGGCGTACTGGCAGTTCAGCCAACACTGACCGACCTCCGGACAAAGAGTCCAAAAATATGGACCACTCCACCCGGAAGGTCTATGCGGCTTCCTCCTTGGGTCTTCATCAGGCCAGCTTGGCTGTCGTCATGGCACACTTCTCTCATGCCTTTCTCGGGTCATTAGACGAAGTCCTCCCTCATCTCCCCACGGAAATGCAGACCATGATCAAACAGGTCCGTGACCAGGGCCGTGCTGTTGCCAAACAGGAAGCAGTATAGCTCAGTGGTTTAAGGGTCTGAGCTGCAAATCTGGTGACATCCAGCAGACCAGACCTGGGTTTGAACCCCATAGCTTCCACTTGCATACTGTGTGACCCTGAGCAAGTCACTTAACTTCCCTGTGCTCCCAGGTTGCACCTGTAAAAAAGCTTTCAGCTTAGTGTGCTAGTCCTGGTTAAATGACTGACACACAAAAAAAAAAAACAGCAGCTCCAGACGGCCCTGGACATTGGATATTCTTGCGCCCGCGCGATGGCTGTCGCAGTGGCCTCTCACCGCAGGGCTTGGCTGATGCTTTCCTGGAGAAAGGACTGCTGTGTGACTGGACTTCACTTCTGGGACTATATTGCCCTCCTTCCCTCCACCCCCCACCCAAAGCTAGTTCTATTTTTATAGGCACAGGATTTGACTGACAACAGGAACTTCCTGTTTGGGAGCAGGAAGTGAGTGATCACAGAACCACCAAAGACCCACCATCCTAGAAGGGCAGGAGTAGCTCTCCGCCCCTCTAGCTGCTGGAGGTCTGCCTCTGAGCAAGTAAGTGGTCCACTGAGAATATAGGATATTCTTGTCTCAGAACAGGACAATCAGGAGCTTAAAGGGCACACAGGCAGAAAGTAAGGAGAGAGAGAGAAAAAAACAGAGGAAAGAGTAAGGATTGAAAACAGTTAAGGGGCCAGAAATAAGACATGATTGGAGTGATGCAGTGCAGTGGCTGTGGAGCAGCAGTCTTCCGGAGACGTTCTGGAGGATGCGGTGTTGTCCCATCTGCAGGCACCTCTCTGGGCTGAGGGAGGAGGTTGCTCATCTTCAGGCTGAGTTGACCAGGATTTGTGGGACCTCCTCTTCCATCCAGGGACCACCAGTGCCACTGCCGTTGCCTCAGAGGTTGCCAAGAAAGAGGAGCGGTTGGACCACAGTGGGCTCCAGGGAGGGTGAGGTGGTGGAACAGAGGTGCATCCCTCAGTTGTACCTCTCACAATTCCTATGCCATTCTGGCAAAGTGTGGTTCCTCTATGGAGGCACCCGCAGTGGAGACCAAGGAGGATGCTGGGAACCTCCGCAGGAGACCCACAGGAGGGTGGCAGGGGACCCTGCAGGGAAGGAAACAACCCCTGGTGGGGACTCCATTGTTAGGAAGGTAGAACTGGGGGAGGAAGGGAGAGGAGGTAAGGTGCCTGCCTGGCACCATGGCTTGGAGGGACAGGGGCAGATCTTCAGGATTGCCAGAGCAGCTGCACAGGGAGGATCTGGATGTCATTGTCCACCTAGGGACAAATGACCTGGCTAAGAAAGGGATTAGAGAAGCAGGAAGAGTTTGTGGAATTGGGAGGGGCCTTGGTCAAGTAGCACGCACGGTAACCTTCTCGGAGGTGCTGCCCATCTATGGCATAGGAGAGGCTAGGTGTTCCGCACTCATGGATTCGATCAGTGGTTGAAAACTGGTGTGGAGCTCAGGGATTTGGCTTCATTGGGGACTGGGGTCCACCTGGAGTGATGCAAGCCTATACTGGCATGATGGGCTGCATCTGTCCGGGAGGGAACCAGGATCCTAGGTGATAGGTTTAAATGCTTCATTGGCAAGCTTTTAAACTAGCCAAGGGAGGCACTGGAAAGGGCAGAAATCCAGCCCTCCCCAAATAATCCGCGGTAGTAAGTGCGACAAACACCAACATAGATGTATCGATAGGGAGAAGGGCAGGGGTAAATGGAGAAAGTGACAAAGGCAAGAAGGACAGGGATGGGGCAAAAGGGAGTAAGGCCATTAGAAATGGAGGGTAATGAGTACCAGTGCCGTAGTCTGGGCAACAAGCTCCCTGAGCTGGTGGCCTTGATGGAAGAGGGATGCCTGATATCGTAGAGTCACAGAAACATGGTACACAGAGAACCATGACTGGGATGTTAACATACCAGGGTACATAACCTACAGGAGAGACAGACAGGGAGAAGGGGAGGAGTAGCTCTCATGTAAAGGAAGGGATAAAAGCAACTGAACAAAAGAGTAAACAGGAGGAGAGGAGGCACTGTGGGTCACCTTGGAGACTGGAAAGGGCACACAATCCGCACAGGGTTGTGTACAGACCCCCATGTCAGGGGGAGGGAATGGACAAGGATATGATAGAAGGCATTCTTAGAATGGCAGAGAAAGGGGAGATACTATTGATGGGAGACCTGAATATGCCAGATGTTAACTGGAGCACATTTGCTGCAGCCACATCCAAGAGCAGGGCATTCTTGATGCCCCACAGGTTGCAGGCATTAGACAGCTAGTTTCAGAACCCACTGTGAGGGAGCAATCTTAGACCTCGGCATCTCAAACGGGACAGTGAGAGGATCTCAGATCTAGAAGTGGGTTGCCATCTGGGGACAAGTGACCATCAAACAGTGTGGTTCACGTTAAACTCAGCTACAGAGTCAAGCCATACAAAAGTGAGGGTACTGGACTTTAGGAGAGCTGACTTTGGCAAGATGGGAGAGTGCCTCAGAAAGCACTAGCAAACAGGCTAGAAGGAGGTGTGGAGCAACAATGGGAATCATCAAAACTGCCATCACAGAGGCAACAAGCCTTTTGTGAAGCAAATAAACAAATCAAAATGAAAGAAAAAGCCACTATGGTTCTCAAAAGAGGTGGCTGTGAAAGTCAGGAAGAAAAGATAGCATTCCGAAGTATAAGGAAACAGAAGGAGCAGGACAGAGAGCTGTACCAGTTAAGGCAGAAGGAAGCAGGGAGGGAAGTCAGAATAGCAAAGGCCCAAACTGAGGAAAAGATAGCCAACTCAGTTAAGAAGGGGGATAAAACCTTTTATAGGTACATCAGCGAGCGTAGAAAGACAAAGGGAGGGATAGTGAGGCTGAATAGAATGAACGGTGGGTGGGCAGAGGGGGACAGTGAAAAAGCAGGGATACTGAATGAATATTTCTGCTCAGTATTCACAAAAGAGGAGGGGGAAGTGCCTACTCCAATTAACAGAAGCACTCTTGATAGGGGGGTCGATTCCAGCCCTTTCACAGAAGAAAGGGTTCTGCAAGAACTCCTAAAACTGAAGGTGGACAAAGCAATGGGTCCTGATGGAATTCGCCCCAGAATTCTAAAAGAATTAAGGGAGGAACTAGTGAAACCACTGGCTACTCTTTTTAATAAATCATGGGAGGATGGCGTGGTACCTGAGGACTGGAGGAAGGCAGATGTGATTCCCCTTCACAAAGTGGACCAAGACAGAGGCAGGAAACTACAGACCTGTCAGTCTGACCTCTGTGGTAGGGAAAGTGATGGAGTCACTCTGAAGGAAAGAATAGTTGAGTACCTAGAGGCCAGTGGAGCACAGGACCCAAGGCAGCATGGATTCACAGCGGGAAGGTCATGTCAGACGAATCTGATAGATTTCTTTGACTGGGTGACCAAAGTAGTAGACCAGGGAGGGGCTATGGACATGGCCTACCTATACTTTAGCAAGGCATTTGACACAGTCCCACACAAAAGATTAATAGTTAAATTAACCAGCCTGGGAGTGGGTCCCAGGGTGGTAGCCTGGGTAAAACATTGGCTGCACAACAGGACACAGAAGGTAATTGTAAATGGAGTCCACTCTGAAGAAAGAGAGGTTACTAGTGGGGTACCGCAGGGTTCAGTATTGGGTCCAGTCCTTTTAATGTCTTCATCAGTGACATTGCAGAGGGACTGGAAGGAAAAGTATGCCTTTTGCAGATGACACAAAGATCTGCCTCAGGGTTGATACACAAGGAGGCGTGGAAAGGATAAAAGGACTTGGCAAGGTTGGAGGAATGGTCAAGTATGGCAGCTAGATTCAATGCAAAGAAGTGCAAAATAATGCACCTGGGAAACAAGAACCCAGGGAAGAATACACAATGGGTGGGAGGTAGTAACAACAACAAAAAGGAAAGGGACCTGGGGGTAATCATATCAGATGACCTTAAAGTTAGCAAGCAATGTGAGAAGGCAGGGAGGGCTGGGGTATACTGGGATATATAGGAGAGGCATCAGCAGCAGAAACAGGAAGTTGTTATCCTCTGTACAGACAGTTGGTGAGACCCCATCTGGAGTACTGTGTCCAGTTCTGGAGACCCCATCTCCGCAAGGACATAGACAGGATAGAGGTAGTCCAGAGGAGGGCAACTAAAATGGTGCAGGGTCTGCAGGAGAAGCCGTATGAGGAGAGTCTAAGGAGCTTAATATGTATACCCTTGAGGAAAGAAGGGAGAGGGGGGACATGATAGAAACTTTTAAGTACCTCAGTGGAATCAACAAAGTCCAAGAGGGTAGCATCTTTCAGAAAAAGAGACTTGCAAGAACAAGGGGACACAATTTAAAGACAGAGGGAGGGCGGTTCAGGGGCAATGTGAGGAAGTATATTTTCACAGAGAGGGTAGTGGATGCATGGAACAGTCTTCCTGAAGAGGAAAACTGTGGGAGAATTCAAGAATGCATGGGACAGACATAAGGCAATTCTTGTGGGGGGGTAGGAAGAAATAGGCTGTTGGTTAACTAGGATCTACGGCCTATCCTGTAGGTAGGGAAATGGGCAGACTAGATGGGCCAAGCGGTCCTTATCTGCCGTCATAGTCTATGTTTCTATGTTTCCTCCTTCCTGGCGGATGCTCAGCATAAGCTTGCTGACGTGCCTTTCCTTGGGACCGACTTGTTTGGTCCAGGAGTGGCTGGTCACCTACAGCGCATAGAGCAGTCCAGTGCCACCTTGGACGCCACTTCTGCCAAGGGTTCTTTGGGCAAGAACCAGCAGAAGAAGAAGCCTTTTCGGCACTTTCCCCCCTACGGTCCGGCAGCCCTCCTATCAAGGAGGACAGCAACATCAGCATCAGCAGCAGGCCCAAGCTTGGCGCCCCCGGCCCAAGCCTTGACCCCAACAGGCCCACAAAGGAGGCTGAGGCTCAGGCTCTGGAGCCTCCTCCTCCTCCTCTAAGCCTGCCCAGTGACTGGATGGAGGTTGCCACCCCTTTCTCCGTCACGCCAGCACTGGGCCCTCCCGTGGGGGGGTCGGCTCCACCACTTTCTTTCCGTCTGGTCTGCTATCACTCCGGACAGGTGGGTTCTCGAAGTGGTCGGTTGGGGACTGCTTCTAGAGTTTGAGCAGTACCCTCCCAGCCGAGCCCGCGCCCCTCGGGAGGAACGGACTTCCGCATGCACCCAGTCGGCTCTTCGAGACGACATAGCTCTGCTTCTCCGCAAGGAGGCAGTAGCTCCTGTGGCGGATCCTCCAGCAGACCCAGGTTTTGTCTCCAGGTACTTCCTGGTTCCCAAGCCAGGGGCGGGGGTTGGCGCCCCATTCTAGATCTTCACGACCTGAATCAGTTTCTCTGGTCTCGCACCTTTCAGATGGTCACTCTGTCCCAGATCATACCATCCTTGGAGCAGAACATGTGGTTCTGTTCTCTGGATCTGCAGAACGCGTTCTTTCATGTCCCAATCAGTCCATCCCATCAGCGGTTCCTCCGCCTCAGGGTCGAGGAGACCCTGTACTAGTTCTGAGCCATGCCGTTCGGCCTGTCATGGGCCCCACGGGTCTTCAGCAAATGCATTGCAGTGGTGGCGGCCCATTTCCGGTGTTGGGGAGGGGGAGTCAGAATCTACCCTTACCTCGACGATTGGCTCCTGGCAGGTTCCACCCAGCAGGAGGTGGAGAGGTCCAGGGATCTGGCCCTCCAGACCTGCTCCCAACTCGGCCTCCTGATCAACGAAGCCAGGTCGGAACTTGTGCCTTCCCAGGTGATGGGCTTCATTGGGGCAGAGCTCGACTCTTGTCAAGCCAGAGCTCGGCTCCCGGCAGACAGGGCGGAGGTTCTCTCCTCTTTTGCCCAATCATTTCTGGTTGGGCACTTGCACCCTGCCTGGGACTTTCTGCGCCTTCTGGGTTACATGGCGGCATGCACCTCAGTGGTCCATTGGGCCAGGTTGCACATGCGCCCCCTCCAATGGGAGCTGGCTGCCCAGTGGACTCAGCGTCATGGTCATTTCGACCAGCTGATCGCTGTAACCCAGAAGATGTGGGATGCTCTGAAATGGTGGAACGCCCCAGACCGGTTGCAGGAAGGGATCCCATTTGTCCACCCCAAGCCAACAGTCGTCCTTACGACTGATGCCTCTCTCATGGGCTGGGGAGCCCATATGGGGGACAACAGGGCCCACGGGTTCTGGACCCTGGAGGAGTCCCGATGCCACATCAACCTGTTGGGGCTCAGAGCAGTCAGACTGGCACTGTCAGCTTTTGCTCCTCGGCTCCGTGGTCAAGTGGTTCAAGTCCAGATGGACAATACCACGACCATGTACTACCTCATCAAACAGGGCGGCACACACTCCTATCTGCTGTGCAAGGAGGTGCTCTGCATCTGGACCCTCGTAAGCCGGTTGGAGGCGGATCTCCTAGCCATCCATGTGGCAGGAGTCTCGAACCAGCTGGTGGATGCTCTCAGCCGCATAGGCCAGACATCCCACGAGTGGTCTCTTCATCCAGAGGTAGCTTACAGCCTGTTCTCCCGTTCAGGCAAATTGATGGCGCACCGGTTTGCTTCCAGGGAAAACACCAAGATGAGGCTGTATCATGCCCCCCCCCCCCAGCAGGGCTTGCTGCAGGGGGATGCCTTCTCGAGGCCGTGGACCCCAGGCCTCCTGTATGCCTTCCCTCCATTTCCCTTGAGCCACAAGGTGTTACTCAAGGTGAGGAGGGACAAGGCGAAGGTGATTCTGGTAGCCCCAGACTGGCCGTGCCAGTTCTGGTATCTACATCTCCTCAGCCTCAGCTGCAGGCCTGCAGAGCGGCTTTGCACACACCTGGACCTGATATCTGTCAACCAGGGGAAGGTCTTCCATCCGGACTTTCAGTCCCTGTACCTCACAGCCTGGTACCTGAGTGGCTAGAGTTCCAGGCTTTTTGGGTATTTCCGAAGATGTCTTCACTGTGGTGGAGGCATCTAGAAAGGAATCGACCAGGAAATGTTATGCCTTCAAATGGAAAAGATTTTCCATTTGGTGCCAGGATAAGGGTCTGGACCCCTTATCTTGCTCCGCAGCTAACATTCTCGACTACCTTTGGTCTCTCTCCAAAGGGGGTCTACGGTCATCGGCCCTTAAGGTGCACCTGGCAGCCACTTCTGCTTACCGAGCATGGGGCGGTCAGCCTACATTGGTGCAGGAGACAGTGGTCGGGCGTTTTTTCAAAGGCCTGGATCACATATCCCTTCCGGTGCGTGAACCTCCACCTCCGTGGGATCTGCTACTGGTTTTGGCTAAGCTCATGGGCAAGCCATTCAAACCCATGCACAAGTGTGAGCTGTCACACTTGTCATGGAAGACTGCCTTCCTGGTGGCTATCACGTCAGCCAGAAGGACAGGGGAGTTCCAGGCGCTTTCGGTGGACTCCCCTTATCTGGTCTTTCACAGGGACAAAGTTGTCCTGCGCCCCAACCCGAAATTCCTTCCGAATGTGGTGTCAGAGTTTCACCTTAACCAGGTGATGACTCTGCCGGTATATTACCCTAATTACACCTCGGGTGCCGAGTACAGGCTCCATACTTTGGACCTGAGATGTGCTCTCTCCTATTATAAGGAGAGGACAGCGGAAATTCGTGGAGAGGTTTGCCAGCTGTTTGTCACCTACACTGAAGCTGCTTCTGGCAGTCCTGCAGCCAAACGGACCGTTGCAAGATGGATTACATCATGCATAGGTCTGCGCTATGAGTTGGCGGGCAAGGACCCTCCCAGAGGGATAAGAGCTCATTCTACCCACCATTCTGCTGCATCTGTGGTTGCTTCCAGGGACATCCCTATCCAGGAAATTTGTTGGGCTTCTATCTGGAAGTCAGCAAACACCTTCATTACCCACTACCACATCGACCTTGAGTCACGCCGGGATGCTGGTTTTGGGACCGCAGTTCTCCAATCTCTGTTCCCTAAGTAAGGGGTGTGCGCCTTGCCTCTCTCCTTCCCGGAGAACTGCTAGGAGTCTGCCAGTGAGTGTGGATGAACAACATATCCACGCTCCTAGAACAGGTTACTCATCTGAAACAGTAGTTCTAGGAGTGGTATATGTTAATCCACACGGACCCACCTGACCTCCCCGGCTGCGGAAGCACACAACCTGGCTTCCAGCGGGCTAAGATCTGGTGTCATGGGGCGGAGCTGAGGTATATACCACCCGAGTGGGTGGGAGGAGCCAGCTTGAAGACTTTCGGCAGATTTAAAGAGGAAAAGGACAATACCAATGAGTGTGGATGAACAACATATACCTCTCCTAGAACTACCGTTAAAGGTGAGTAACCTGTTCTATTTCAATACTAAAAGCCCTAAGTGGATGTTTTTGTAGAAACTGTAGCCATTTTAGTAGTATCTGGTGTCTCCCTTTAATCTAAAACCATAACTCAAACAGTAAAAAATTTTTTTTTTTTTTTTTATATAGTAGCCAAAATAATAAAAAATACTTTCAATTGACTAAAATAGACCCATTTCATAATCGCAATAAGGCACTCCAAGGGGTGTGTTATGGTGGACTAATGGCCCTTCTCGGGTGGTGGAAACACTCCATTTCACCTTGCTTTTTTCCACCCGAGTCATGCCATTACCCTGCCATAATGTGCTTGCCATGTCATGTCTTATTGCTTATTTACATACACCAAAGGGCACAACCACAAACGGGGGCAGGAAGGAGGCCAGATGGTGTTTCTTCACTGAAAGGGTGCTGGCAGGTTGGAATGCAGTGTCAGAGGGTAGTAAATGACTGTTCATTTATTCTGTTTAAAAGAGGGTGGAATAGATTCATTCGGGGAAGGTTAGGGGGAAAGGGGTGTAGCATACATGGATCAGCTCCGCATAGAGCGGACTGGATACACCACTTGTATACCAATATAACAAATTATTTACTTTTTTGCCCGTATTAATAGTATTTAGTTCTGTGTTTAAACATTGGAATGGTAGGTGAGTTAAGAATGTCAGCGGTGAGAGTTGTGAGGTTCTGGTGCTCTGTACATTATGGGATGTTTATTAGCTTTGGGAGTATACAGATTACATACTAACATACTATTTGCCAGCAGATTAGGCCTTACGGTCTATCGAGTCTGCTCAAACTTTAGATCCTTAGTTGGGTGCCGAGACCCTCCCATCCCTTGTGCTCCAGAAACCCTTATCATCCATCCCCACCCCCCTGGGACAGGCCATCATCTGATACTTCCACTTTCTGTGTCTGTCCCATCCTCTCTTGAAGCCCTCCACTGTGGATCTCTGAACTAGCTCACCAGGCAGTGCATTCCAAGGGTCCACCACCCTCTCAGTGAAAAACCTCCTCCTCTTTTCCCCCCTCACCCTTCCACCTTCCAACTTCAAACTTCAAACCATGCCCTCTGGTGATACCTCCCTGCTTTAGTCTAAAGATCCCCTCCATGTTTACCCTATTTATTCCCTTGAGGTACTTGAAGACCTCAATCATGTCCCCTGTCTCTCCTCTCCTCCAATGAAAACAGGCAGAGCTCCTTAAGTCTGTCCTCATCGTCAAATCCTAGCCTCGTATCATCTGTGTTGCCCTCCTCTGTACCCTCTCCAGGAGCTGTATGTCCCTCTTCAAGTGTGGTCTCCAGTACTGTACACAGTACTCAAGGTGTGGTCTAACCAGTCCATTGTGCAGCGGCAGAATCACTTCCTTGCTCCTGGTGATCCCCCTTACGATGCATCCCAACATCCTGTTTGCCTTGCTAGCAGCTCTCCTGCATTGCTCAGAGTTATTCATACATGCATCCACCATGACCCCTAGGTCTTTTTCCCCTATTGAGGCCTCCAGCACCTCCCCTCCCAGGGTGTACCTGTGTTTAGGGTTTCCCAGACCAAGATGCAACACCTTGCACTTGGTGATATTGAAATTTAATTTCCATGTGTGAGCCCAGCTTTCCAGGGTGTCCAGGTCCCCTTGCAGGGCCAACCTCCCCTCTTCTCCCTCAACTACTGCTCCCATCTTGGAGTCATCTGCGAAGAGACTCATTTCACACCCTATACTCTCCCTGATGTCCGATATGTATGCATTAAACAGGATCAGACCCAGGACCGAGCCCTGCGGTATCCCGACCAACCTCTCTAGGGTTCGAGAGCTCCTCACAGACCACTACTCTGAGTGCGTCCAGCTAGCCAGTTTTCAATCCATCTGACCATCAAAGGGCCTACTCCTAACCCCATCAGTTTCTCCACCAGACCATTGTGGGGACAGAGTCAGTGCCTTGCTGAAGTCCAAGAATAATACATCCACAGGCTTACCCTGTCCAGTTCTGATGTTACCCATTCATAGAACTCCACAAGGTTGGTTTGACATGATCTACCTGGCACAAACCCATGTTGCCGACTATCCAGACCTCCCACTCCTCCAAGTACACCCCAATCGTTCCTTTAGTATACTCTCCATTAATTTTCCCACCACCGAGGTCAAACTGATGGGTCTATAGTTACCTGGTCTTCCCTCGACCCCCTTTATGGATTGTACCCATGTGCCTCTTGCCAATCCCTAGGTACCTCCCTGTCTCAAGTGACCTGCTGAAAGCTCCGCCAGGTGCAGCCAGTATGTCCGCCAATTCCAATAGTACTCGGATGAATGCCATCCGGCCCAGGAGATTTGTCTTTTTAGGGCCTTGAGGGCTAACCACACCCTTTGGCGGAGATAGCATCATCCGTCCCTCCACCTTACTGGCCTTTTATCCTTACCCAGATGTGACACCTCTGGGGTACCTCTCTCTCCTCTTGCTCCATTTCCTGTTGCTTACCTGATCCCACTTACTGACATTTCTATCCCTTCAGTGCCTTGCTTTGTAGATATCCCATCCTCCCTAGTGAACACAGAGGCAAAGTACTCGTTAAATACCTCTGCCTGGTCCCTCGCCTCTTCCACCCACCCTCCTTCTGATCTCAATCTGCTGAGATGGCCCTTAGTTTTTCTCCGCTCCCCAATTTACCGAAAGAACCCCTTTTCCCCTCCATGTATCCCCTGTGCCAGCCGCTGCTCTTTACTGGACTTTGCTCCCCTCACCATATGGGTGACTTTTCTAGATGCAAGCTGGTACATTTCCTTATCCCTATCCCCTCTTGTTGTTTTATATTTTGTAGGCCGCCTTCTTTTCTCTGACTGCTACCTGTACCTCACTGGACCACCAGCATGGTTTAGGACCTTGCTCCCTTACGTTTCAACTTAGCGCAGATCTTGACTGCCCCATGAAGTCCCGCTTATGACCTCCCATCTCCTTTCCACACTTGTCATTGAGGTAATCCCCATCAAGTGATCCTTGAGAATATTTCCCATGCCCATAAAGTCTGCTCCTGAAGTCCACTGCCAGTGTCCTAGATCCCCCCATGCTTATTTGAAAACAGACAGTATTGTGATCGCTCCCAGTCAGGGGGTCTTGTACAGCCATGTCCCTTACCAGATCCCCATCTGCCAGAACCACATCCAGGACATGCCCCTCCCTTGTGGGCTCCATCACATGCTGTGTTAAGAACACATCCTGGAAGCCATCCAGCAGCCTCTGCTCCTTGGCCAACTTAGAGGACATGGTTCCCCAGTTTGTACCTGGCATATTAAGGTCCCCCATCAACACCACTCCTTCCCCTTTTGGTCCACACTGGGCAATGATGTTGTCCAGCAAACCATCCTCTAGAACATCACTCATCCCGGGGGGCCTATATGCTACACCCAGCTTGACCTTATCTCCTGCTGAGGATCGTAAGGTGACCCAGGCCTCCACGTTTCCCTCTGCCTCTTCTACCCTAGCAATTTCTATGTCATCTCTAATGAACATAGCCACTCTACCTCCTCTGCCCTCCTTTCTATCCTTCCTGAGCATAGTGTACTCCCGTACGTTTAAGTCCCAGTCATGGTTTTTGTTGGCCCATGTTTCCGTGACTGCCGCCACATTAACAGTTTCCCTAGTGTTATAACCATGAGCTGAGTCAAAATAGCTAGAATTTCTTTTAGATAGTCAGAAGCTGTATTAATCATTGTTGCTAGATGCTTATCTCTTCTATTTGAAAAGGGGGCCAGTTTAGCCTTGCAAATGTAATCTGTGCTGCAGCTGTGGAATTACTGTTTGTAGTGGTTCTGCTAGCTTTGCTTACAAGAATTTGCAATTTATGTGACAATTGGCTGTTTGAGCACTGACCCCAAATCTTGTTACCATAATCAGTGTGGTATAATCAGTAGGTTATACGCTACAGTACTGTGACTGTCATTTGTCAGGCATGGCCCAGACTGTTTAAAGAAATAAATAAAAAATTACACATACAGGCTAGCGGTGTGGAGGGCTGAGTCATTGAATACCTTACCTCCTGCCATGGTGGCGACCAATGTTCGGGAACAAGCACAGGTTGCCAGGGGTAAGCAGGGTGGGAGAGGATTGAGCGTCCTAGGTTGCCAACCATCTCAGCCTCTGACTTGCCAGGTGGAGGTCCGTGATAGCACAGGAAGAGAACAGCTCGAAACATAAACTTTGTTTGCAGAAAAAAGAACGGTATGCCCATCCAGTCTGCTGTACTGTTCCCTGCCTATTCCGATACATCGGACCCTATTTGGTCACTGGTGTACCTTCCGCCTCCCTTTCTTCTACTTATACCCGAGTGTATATTCCATGCATGCTTGAAACTCCTCACTATTTTTGCCTCCACCAGCTCTTCTGGCAGGCTGTTCCAGGCATCCACCACCGTTCCTTTGAAGAAGTATTTCCTCACATCCCTCCTAAGCTACCCTCCATCCCCAGCCTAATTGAATGCTCCCATGTTCTGCAGCTTTTCCTCTTTTGAAAGAGGCTCACCACCTACACCTTGTTCAGCCGTGTGAGGTACTTAAAGGCCTCAGTCATGTCCCCTCTCGTGCTCTTCTCTTTCAGGGAGCACATGTTGAGAACCCGCAGCATCGCCTTGTATGGCTTCTCGTGCAACCCCCACACCATTGTCATGGTCCTCCTTTGGACTGCTTCCACCCTGTCAGTGTCCTTGCGGAGGTGTAGCCTCCAGAACTGAATACAGTACTCTAAGGTGGGGTCTCTCTACTGAGTGATACAGTGGCAATGCCACTTCCCTCCTCCTTCTAGAAATCCCCCTCTCTGTGCATAACAGCATAACAGTAGCCTTTCCTGCTGCCTTGTCGCACTGTCCTGCTACCTTGCGATCATCAGATATGGTTACCCCGAGGTCCCTGTCTTGCTTGGTGACTGTCAGACCCTCCTCCCATCTTATACGCAGCTCATGGTAGGTGCATGACTTTGAACTTTTTGGGATTGAAAGCCAGGTGCCATGCCCTAGACCACACCTCTGTTTTTCCCAGATCCCTTTGCATTCTCTGCACCCATTCCTGAGTGTCCACCCTGTTGCAGATTTTTGTGTCATCTGCAAAGAGACGTACCTTCCCCTCGAGTTCCTTAGCAGTGTCACTTATGAAGACATTGAAGGGGCAGGGCCTCTGCAGAACATGCGGGCCTTCACATGCACATGCTGATGTGCTGCCATGGTGTAGGGGTCAGTAGGGGAGAATACCAGGAAAAGTGGGGAAGGTGGGTTTAGTGAAGCTCTGCCTACTCGCTCGTGGCCCAAGCCACTGCTCGACCACAAGGGGCAGTGTGGATTATTGACTGGCACAGGTGGCTGTCCGTGGGTGACTTTGCCCCTGCTGCAATTGAGGGAGGTGGGTGTTGGGGCGAGGAAGGGCTGAGAGCTGCCCACCTTCACCTGGAGGAAAAAGGCTATATGAAAATAAAATTACACATTCTTCCCCACCCAGTAGTGCAAATCATTATGGGTAGTATATGCAAATTAAGTAAGTCATCGATCTTCAAAGAGTCATCTCCTCCATAGAGTCCCACTCTTTGATCTACACGGGGTGCTAACTCGTGCTGTCCTGTTTGCAGCTCTGCATCTAGGCTTGCCTGCCTCTGAATAGTTCAGTTCCTTTTCTTCCACTGTTGAGTGCACACCTCAGGACATGACTTTGAACTGTGCTGTGTCACCTGTTACATGCAGTCCAGTGAGTTTACAACTGGTATCACCAACCTTTGATCTTTGAGGATATCTCTTTCATCAGGCCGTACCTATGGTACTATAGCCCTTGGGCGCCAGGACTGCATAAAAACATATTTGCTAGCAGTCTACTAGGGGCCGCCCATGATGATGGCTGACATCGACGTCCACTGTCTATAAATGTGGGTGGCCCATCTTCATCCTCTGTTCTTTTCCCGTCGATCATACTCGCTGGACTCCACAGAGACACCATCGTTACAGCCAACCGCCAAATCTTCACTTTTCTAAGTTTTTCATTTTTCTCATCCTAGTAAAGTATTTAACTTTATTTTAAAGTGATTGTTGTCATGCATGTCAATGAAAGATGCCACTAAACTCTTCCATTATGGTGAGTGGCATGGAAAAATCTGCTCCAGCGATGACCATGATGTCTGCGTCCACTGTCTTGGAATGGCCCACGATGTTGGGGGCATGTGAGATGTGCCTGAAGTTTAATCAAGCCACCTGGCGACACGTCAAAAAAAAAAAAAACTGTATTCTTTCCTACTCGAGCTGCAGGTAGCCAAAATAGGGCGCTCCAGGGGTAGAGCTCCACCACTTCACTGGCCCTCTCCTTGGGCTCCTAACCCTGCACATCCCGAGCAAAATCTTCTTCTCATATGGGAGAGGGAGTGTAGCAAGGATAAATCCCCCTGGGCATGCTTCCGGTTGCCGCTTCACTCATCGCCAACCATTGCAGTACCATTGACCAGTTCGGTGTCGATGCCTCGTGCCACCCAGACCTCCGCTTCCTCAAGGCTGGTCCTGGCAGTGAGTTCTGCTGGACCTCTTGAGGCCAGCGAGGCCCGTCAACGTCGGGTATACAGACTCCCCCATTGACGTCACAAACCCTGCAGCCCAGACCTCAGTACCCTCAAGGTCGGCTGGCAGGGAGTTCCGCCAGAGCTACTATGGTTGGCAATGGCCCACATTGACATCGGGGCTCCAGTCACCTCCGTAGATGTCACAAGGTGCCCCTGCAATGCAGGCCACCATCGATGTTCAGATGGTGCTTTACTCCTTTGCGAAGATTATACAGCGCCCTATACCTCCTCTTCCTACACAGGCACGACGAAGGTGGGGCCTCTCAAACCAGCCCATGCATCGACACCTACCCCATCAACATGTCCTACACACTCCAGGGTGTCGACAGCCTTGATTCCTTCCTTGAGGCCTTCAGAGCCTGTTGACGAGGATCAGGAATACAACCCTTGCCTCATGGTGCAAGAGGAAGAAGAGGAGGAGGAAGATTTGGATGGGAGTCCCTTAAACCGGTCCGACTCCATTTCCACCAGGAGTGAGGATTCCACTCAGTATACCACAAGGTCCCCTCCTGAAGACCCCTCCTTCATCTCTATGATGTAGCAGCTCCAAACTGCCATGGGGTTTGATGCTGAGGAGCAAGACATCGCTAGGAGGAATCTGGTGGAGTTTCTAGAGCTTCCAGATTCTTATCCTCAGATGATTCATCCTCTATTAGCTGCACTAGAGGATGCCACCCTGGCTGCCTGGCACAGACCCATCATGATTTCTGCCATGTCTAACAAGGCAGAAAAGCTGTACCAGGCTCCCTCAGGAAAGCCTTTTTTCGCATGCCAACCTGAGGCTGATTCAGTGGTGATAAGGCAGCCCATAGTAGGTCTAAAAGGCCTAAGCATCTCAGTTCTGTCTCCCAGATAGTCGAGAAAACTGGACCTCATCAGGAAGAAAACCTTTGCCTTTGCCACTCTGGACCTCAGAATAGCAAATTATCAGGCCCATGTGATCAAATACCAGAATACCCTCTGGAAAAAGGCTAAAGCAGCAGCCCAGTCTCTTCCAGAGGGTACCCAGAAAGCAGGAGATGTTCAGAGCCCTCCAGACTAGGCTGATGTGGGTAAGCACCTCTTAAGGTCTACCAACGACATTTTGAATGCCTCAACCAGAGCAGCTGCAGCTAGCATCTTGCCTAAAAAGGCATTCTTGGCTAAGAGTGTCACGATTGCTAATGATGTCCAGCAATCCACTCTGAATGTCCCTTTCAGAGGGTACAAGCTCTTTAGGGCTGATATGCGTGATATCATCGCTGACCTACAAGCCTCAGGCAGGACTCTAAGGTCAGTCCATTCTCTCTACCACACAACCCAGAAGTGGGCAGAGGGTGCCCTTTTGTAGGGCTACCAACAGGCCCAAATCAGGGGTCGGACAACAGAGCAAAGCCAGGGCAGGGTCAGCTTTGCTGGCCCTATCTCTTCCACAGGTGCCCACTTCAAAGTCCCTAGAAGAGGAGGTGTGGCTGTGGCTGCCAGTTCTGCTGCAGCCTGACTTCTTCTTAGACCCCCACCCTCCAGTACCAAATCTGGAGGCGGTGGTAGGGGTCACCTTTCCCTCCACCTGGAGCAGTGGAGGGGGTGTGTCACAATAGTTCTTGGGTCCTGCAGTTAATAGAACAGGGCCGTGTTCTAGAATTTCTCGAGTTGCCTCCAGACCTTCTTCCAGTTCCCTCTACTTATCCTCTAGACCACATACCAGTGCTACTAGAGGAAGTGCGTACACTGCTGCAGAAGACGGCCATAAGACCAGTTCCCTGGGAACGGGGGGGGGGGTTCTATTCTCATTTCTTTCCAGTCCCCAAATCCACAGGGGACTTGCGGTCTGTTCTAGATCTGAGAAATCTGAACTTCTGTATTCAGTACAAGAAGTTCGGGGTGGTCTCTCTGCAAGGCCTGCTGCTCCTGCAAAAAGGGGACTGGATATGCTCCATAGACATGCAGGATGTCTACCTGCATATCAAGATTTGTCCACCCCACAGAAAGTACCTCAGGTTCCTGTTTCAGGAGGAACACTACCAGTACAGGGTATTGCCCTTTGGCTTGTCATATGCGCCACAGGTATGTACCAAATGCTTGGCAGTTGTGGCATCAGTTCTCAGGAGAGAGAGGCTGACTGTATGCCTTTCCTTACCTGGATCACTGGTTGCTCAAAGCTCAGTCAAAGGAGCAACTGTCTCACACTCTAGCACATACCAGATAGATGTTCAATGCCCTAGAGATTACGGTCAGTCTGCCCACGTCAGTCTTGAACCCTTGCTAATGTTTGCAGTACATAGGCACAGTACTGGACACAGCTCAGGGATTAGCCTTTCTGCCCCAGAACAGGATGAAGCACCTCATGGTGCAGGCCCAGCTGCATTACAACAGCAGGTATGTCACTGCAAGGACATTCCTGAGACTGTTGGGCCTGATGGAAGCAGCCATTATCACGGTACCCTTGGCCAGACTTTATATGAGGATTCCTCAGTGGACATTAGTCATGCGGGATCAGTACACCAACCTAGAAAAGCAGGTTCTGGTCACTTCTCCTGTCTGAAAGGTGCCCCAGTGGTGGATGGAACCGAGCAATTTGTTGAAAGGGGTTTCTTTTGCGTCGGCTCAGTGGTGCTGAGGCGCTGGACACCTTGCCTCGTGCCATGCCAGCGACCCAGGTTCGGGAACGAGCATGGGTCGCCAGGGGTCAGCAGGGGAGAAAGATTGAGCATCCGAAGCACTGCTCTCCTTCTCCAGGGAGTGGGGGTCACAGTGGTTGGTGTTGCCTGCCCCCTAGCAGAGGCTGGGGGACAGCACTTTGACGCTTGGAGGAGAGGAGGCAGATGCTTGGAGGAGAGCGTGCGGAACTGTGCGTGCTCCCTCCTTAGGTGTCATTGCACACCCCCTCTCCTAAGGGGCGTAAAAGAGAAAATGCCCTGGTTACGGCACAGTGACTGTGGATCTCCGCAGGCCCCGCTCCCATGAGTAGTGGTAACCTTCTGCACCGGATCAGTTATGGTGGGTTGAGGGATCCCCGCCTCTCTGCTATGGGGGGCAAGCTGTGGGGCACAGCGGAAAGGTAAGCCACGAGCAGGAGATGGGGCTTGGGGATCTAGCCTGATGGGATGACGACCAGGAGGTAGAAACAGATTAACAGTAAAAAAAAAAAAAAGAGGGGTTTCCTTCCTCATTCCTTCCCCTCAGCAGATTCTCAAAACAGATTCTTCGGGGATGGGTTGGGGGGGCACATCTAGGGCCCCACCAGACACTAGGGAGATGACCACATATACATCCTAGAGATGAGGGTCATTCTGTATGCTCTACAGGCCTTCCAGAACCATCTGTCACTGGGACATCTGCTGGTACAAACAACATCAGTGTAGTCCACTTCCTAAGCAAGGGGGCACTCATTCTTACCCCCTCTGCAGAGAAGCCGTGAGGGTTTGGTACTGGGCTCTAGAACACAGTCTAGAGCTGTTGGCAGTCCATGCCCCAGGGGTCCAAAACATCCTGGCAGACAAGGTAAGCAGGTCACAGTCCGTAATGCACATGTGGGAGCTGTTAACCTCGGAGGTTGAAGACCTATTCGATGGGTGGGGTTGCCCAGAGTTAGACCTTTCTTGTTTCCCCATTCAATGCAAAACAGATGCTTTTCTGCTTGCTAGCTCCAGGGCCTAGAGTTTTTTGATGAGACCCATCTCTCTCTTGGAAGGTGAGTTTCCTTTATACCCCCCCCTTTTCCTCGGATTCAGAGGGTGCTAATCAAGCTCCAAATCAAGGGCGCCACTCAAATTCTTGTGGCCCCCATCAGATCTGGTTTCCCTCACTTCAACAGTTAGCAGTGGAACCTCCAGTACCCCTTCCCTGGGCAAGGGCTTGCTGTCGCAGGAACAGGGAACCTTGGCCCATCCAGAGCTCAAGTCCCTCCACCTCCATGCTTGGCTGTTGAAGACATACAAGGTGTTGGTGTGGCTCAGTTGGTAGCACATCCGCCTCTGGACCAGAAGGTTGTGGGTTCTCATTCCACACCGGGATTGGACTCCTACTTAAAACGCTGGCATCTGAGTGCAGTATTAGGGGTTGCTGTACTGCTGGGGTGTGCCGTCCTTCGGATGAGATGGTAAACCAAGGCCCCTTCTACCCATCCTGGTGCTGTCCTGGTGGGTGTGCAGATAGCAGTAAAAGAACCCAAGGTGCTCTTTGCAAAGAATAGGGGACATTCCTGGTGTCCTGGCCAATGTTCCCCTATCCATAAACCGAATCAAGCAATTGTCCAGGCTGTGTGTGGGTGTTGATGTGAGATATGGCCACCACTACACATTTAGTCACTTCACTACCAGTCTAGCATTGCTTGTAAAACACTTCGGGATACACTGTCTATAAAAAATGCTCTATATAAATGCTGATTCTTCTTCCATTGCAAGGTTTGGAGTGTCCCTTAAGGTGGCTGATGTCCTGGTGGCTGCTAGGAAACCATCCACCAGGGCCACCTACTCCCTGAAGTGGAAGCAGTTTGCTTTGTGGGCTACTTCTCACCACCAGGATCTCTTCACTTGCTCAGTGAACCAGGTTCTAGAGTATTTACTGTCCTTGTCAGATGCAGGACTGCAGTACTCTTCTGTCAAAGTGCACTTGGCTGCTATTTCAGCTTTCCATGTGCCTATTGATGTCCGTATGGTGGCTCAGCTAGAGATGGCTTGTATGTTTTTGAGAGGCATCCTGCACTTGAAGCTTCCGATTGGCTATCTAGTCCCAGCCTAGGCCCTGAATTTTGTGCTGGAGAAACTTTGGCTCCTTTTGAACCAGCCACAACTAGTGGTTTATGCTTCCTTTCTTGGAAAGTATTATTTTTGGTTGCGATTACTTCTGCTTGAAAGATTTCCGAGCTTCAGGCTCTTGTGCGTGAGCCTCCTTATTTGATTTTCCATAAAAATGGTTGTCTTTACGGACCAGTCCTAAGTTTCTTCCGAAGGTAGTGTCGGAGTTTACTTTGAATCAAACTATCCACCTACCAGTTTTCTTTCCGGAGCACGCCAGTCCAGGGATAGCATTGCTCCATTCCAAGATGTACATAGAATATTTGAATATTGTGTTCATCGTACGAAGGACTGCAGGAAGTCCTCACAGCTTTTTGTTTCCTTCACCTCTGGCAAAGAGAGCGTGTTAGTTTTTAAACGGTGCCTGTCCAGAGGGCTGGCCAACTGTATGAATTTCTGTTATAAGAAGTACAAAAAGGAACTTCCTGGGGTTGTTCATGGTCATTCTGCCAGAGGCATGGTCACATCTGTTGCCTGTTTCTGGAATGTTTCAGCTGCAGAAATCAGTGCAATTTTCACTAAACACTACAGTGTGGACATTGCCTCTAGAGGAAGGGCAGGCTTCGGCCTGGCTATACTTCAAGGCCTCCTTTCTTAGACTGATAGCTTTCAGCCACCCAGACTGTCTCTCTGTACTGCTTGGGGCTTGTTTATAGGTGTGGACTGATGAGAGATATTCTTGAAGAAAATAGAACAGTTGTGTACTTACCATAACAGATCTTCAAGAGAATCTCTTTCATCAGGCCATGCCATCCCTCTCTCTGTCCCTCTTGGACTCTGAGCTCCTTTGCTCCTGTCTCTCCAGCATGGATTACCTGCTGTGTCCAGCCTTGCCTGGTAGCTAGAACTTCAGCTCTCTCCTGGTTCCCTAGAGGAAGGTCCTCTGAGTAGGATATTTGGCATGGAACTGAGGAGGCAGAGGGGCTACCCACGTTTTGTATAGAGTGGACGTCAACATCTGATGTCGTCGTAGGTGGGCCCTAGTGGACTGCTGACAAAAAAGTTTCCATGTGGTGCTGGCATCTGACGGCTGTAGTTCCATAGATGTGGCCTGATGAGAGATTCTCTTGAAGATCTACTGTTATGGTAAGTACGTGACTGTTCTTTAATCTGTCCATTATGTCTTTGATGTCAAAAGGCCTCCCATTCCATTTCTGCCAGTGCAGTAACAAATTTGGTTCTTCGGGGCTTCTCCATGGTATTTGATGCTGTTCATTCTTTCAGGCCATGATGAGCCATACCCTCAGTAACTGGGCTATCAACTGATGTCTTCAAAGTTCAACATAACTTCTTCTCCAAGGTACCTCTCAAGTCTTTATCAGGCACTCAGTACTGTGAGGGAGAAGAGGCACCATCACTCACCTTCTTAGATACCCATGTGTACTGATCGGTGCCATAGCAACCGTTAGGTGGATTTGGACATGATTCAAGTGGACTTGGATGTTAAAGATCCTCCTCCTGTAATTATGTCCACTTCCCTCAACCATGCACTTGTCTCTTTTAAAAGTGCTGCTCCTCCTCCTCCAGTTGGCAAGAGTGGTTCCTGGCCTTTACTGCTCCCTGAGTCGGCACCATTCTCAGTGCCGTCTAATATTGCTGAGAGGTGCCATATTCAAGTGTGACCTGTTTATGTTGGTGCTGCCCCTTCCCCCCACGGTACTTACTCCCAAGTTTTTCATTGCACCATGTTTAGAGCCATCTCCTTGGGCTCCATTCTCAGTGCTTTCTGGTGCTCCTGTCACGCATTTGAGCTTCTTTGGTATATGGTTCTGTCTCTTTCTCTATACCAGTGAAGGATCCAGCAGCTTTTTTTAGCCTGAGCTTCCTTATACCGCCAAAATTATTGCAGACTCAGATGAGATTTTTCTGTCTAGGGATTCGCCTCCTCTGACAGGACTTTCCTCTTATAGGTCAGTTTTGGACTCTCTCCCTCTCTCTCTCTCTTCTCTCCTGCTGTTACTCTTTGGTGTCCCTCCTCACCCCCAGCACTTTGTCACAGGGTGTCCTCTCTCATACTACTTCTGCTACCTTTGTCCTCCATCTTCTGGTGACTGTCAGTTTCGAGACATTCTGGCATGGAATCCCCAGTAGCATCCTGTTGGGGATCACAGCAGTACCCCAATTGAACAGTCTCCTCATCGGCTGTAGGAATCTGTGTTTCAGTCTCTGCCAGAACACTCCTACCTGGCTTCTCTGCGTGATCCATGGATAGTTTCAAGTCATCCACTCCTGTGTCCCGCAGCTAGAGATGCTGTATATGGCTTCCTCATTGGATAGCTGCAGTTCTTCAGACACTATCACGTTACTGGATAGACACTGCTTTTGCCTTTTTCTTCCAGGCAGTGTAAGAAGCCCTTAGATCTTACTTGGAGAAGGCTCTTGCAGTAGGTACTTGCACATAGGACTAGGCCATCAGGTGCTAGGATGACATGGGAAATGTAGCTAGCAGTTTGGCGGGGGACCACCCACCCAGCGTCACGTGACCATCAGCATGGCGCTATATACTGAATGGGTCCCTACGCCTGCCCTCCAGTTCTTTCCCGCTGTTGACCTGCGTACGTCTGATCTCACGGAGAATGTTGCTTCTGTCGACACCATCTTGGATGAGTATTCTACTTGTTTTTTCTCTGCTGTTAACCTTATATTTTTCATACAGTATCAGTGTATTTGCATCGCATGTCATCTCCGATGTCTTCCTATTCAGATAAAAATAAGTGCGATTCCTGTGAGACTCAGCTCCCTCACAAGGACGCACATTCCCTCTGCCTCTTCCGTCTGGGGCCAGACCACAAGGCCGAGGACTGTGAGACCCACCAAGGCTTTAAACAGGCCACACGGAAGCATCATCAACAGACTTTGGAAGCCCATTTATTAAAATTAAAAATGGCATCCATGGAGAAGGAGCTGAAGAAACTCAGGAGCTCATCTTCCTCTACTGAAGGACATTGCAAGAAGAAGGACCAGGAGAGACATTGGGATTGGTTTTAATCTAGCCCACTGCCCCCATCGGGTGCCATGGGCATGGAAGAGCCCTCCCAAGGCCACTTCTTTGTCTACAGAGCAGCGAATGTGCCCCCCTCCCCTGCAGGAATTGGTCTCTGTTCTGATTGGAGTCTCGGGGTAAAGGAGACATCCACTACCGTTAGGCCTCTCAAGATTAAGAGGCCTAGTAGGGCCGGTAAGTTGGCTGTTGGCTCCTCCAACGATCGCGCAACAGTGGCTGACAAGTTGCACATCAGACCCTCCGATGTGTGCTCAGCCCCGGCTCCTCCGGCAGGCACTGACAACAGGCCTGACATTGAGGAACCAGACCAGCTGATGCCGGGGGGGGGGGACCCTCCTCCAATTTCTTCCCCTCCACCTCTTGATGTGGTACCTCTGACGTCCCCAGCTCTGCGGGGCATGGAGTAGAGGGTGCGTCCACCGTCTGCCACTGTTTCACTGCTGACGCCAGATCACATGACACCTGGCGCTCCGCCAGACCCGACAAAAGTCATCCCGGCCCCGCAGGGACCCTCGGGTCCCTTTGGGCTGCCGTCGGGCCCAATACCAACTCCTCCATCGGCCTCCCCTGAACCTTCCATCGGATCCCCCACTGGGGCCTTCAGCCCCTCCATCTGGGCCTACACCAGGTCTTATAACCCCTCTGTCAGGGCTGACACCAGGTCCCTCAGGTGCTCATCTGAGCTACCTGGCTATCTAGCACCTCAGTACCCTCCAGAGTATCCATCGCCGGGGTTTCTGTCACCAGGGTACCTGACACCAGGGTTCCCTCAATACCCATCACCAGGCCTTCCCATGCCGGGATTCCCATCACCATATTATAAGAGTCTGGGCTATCCGACGCCGGGATATGGGCAGCCGCCTCAACCCCCACCTCAGCCCCAGGTGGACTTGCAGGCAGTGCTTCATTCCTGGTGGGACGAGGCGAAGTCTCAGCTCATGTCAGAGCTCGAGAAGCGTCAGTCTCTGGTTAACCCGATGCCAGCCCCCAAAGAGCCGACGCCCAGGATTTCCCAGTTAACGGGTTCTAGACCTTCATCGGGTAGATCTGTGGAGCCCCTGCCCCAGCCGCAATAGTCTACAGAATTCTTGAGAACTGTGGACCTCTCGAGACTGGTAAACATCGCTTTACCTAGACTCAGTACCCCTGACGATAGCCCGACGTCTGACTCAGAGAGCGATACTGCCCATTCGGATTCGGACTGAGTCACCGACTCTGGAAGACCCTAAACTGAAGGAGTCTCCCAGATCACCCCCTGAGGACCCCTCTTTTCTAGAACTCCTCAGGAAAATTCAGGCAGCTTACAACTGGCGCATGGAGGCTCAAGACCCCAATGCCAGAGACTCGCCGAGCACCTAGAGCTCTTGTATTTGTCTCCAGCACTCATTCCACCATGGATAGACCCTCATGAGGACTTGGCATCCACAATATGGAAACTCTCTTTTCTAGACCCGGTAGCCAGGATGGCGGATAGACTATACCAGACACCAGAAAGGAAAGATCACCTTAGTGTCCACCCCCAGGCCAATTTGCTGCACACGACTGATTGTCCAAACTGAAACATCTCAGTACCTCTTCCCCTGATAAGGAATCCAAGGTACTGGATCAGTTGGAGAAGAAGGTATATACTTTGTCCACTTTGGCCATCAGAGCATTAAATCATGTAGCTCACATGGTGGTCCACCAGAAATCCATCCTAGATCAGTTACAGCCTAAGCTAGACAAACTTCCTGACTCTGTGCTTTAGGAAGAAATGGTGGGCATGGTGGAGTCAGCCAGGTCCGCTAGCCGTCACACCCTAAAGGCCACTTATGACGCGGTGGACGCCTCAGCAAGGGGAACGGCAATGGCTATCAGCCTATGGAGACACTGTTGACTGAGAATCTCCAGCCTGGCACCCGAATTACAATCAGCAATCCAGGATGCTCCATTTTGGGGCCATATTCTTTTTTGAGGGGATGTCAAGAGATTATTACAGATCTGCATGACAAAGGCAAGGCTTTGTATTCTGTCTAGTTCATGTATAAACCCCCTCAGAAGCAGAAACAGCCCTTTCGTCGGTAGCAGCATCAACAGCAACAGCAGAACTGACATCAGAATAAACGTCAGGCCCCTTCTGCAGGCACGGCTACCCCAGCAAAATCTTGTAGACACTCTGGAACTGCTCTCTCCAGCCTCCCCACCACCTTCTGACTCATTCAGGCACCTCCCTATCCTAGACTGAGCCCTAGGGGAACTAGTAGGAGGCAGATTTGCAAACCACCTACTGGGGTGAGAGGCTATTGTAGCAGACTCATGGGTACTTCAACTGGTGGCCCAAGGGCACACACTAGAGTTGATAGAGAAACCACTGACCCATCCCCCAGGCCCCTCTTATTACCCTCCAGCTCATGTCCAGCTAGTAAGAGGAGATAGACTCTCTGATGTTAAAAGCAGCCATAGAGTACGTGCCTCTGAGTCAGAGAGGAAAGGGGTACTACTCGCACTTCTTCCTGGTCCCCAAGAAGATGGGCAACCTCAGACCTATACTAGATCTCAGTAGCCTGAACCACTTTGTGGAATACAAGAGATTCAGAATGCTGTTCCCTACCAGGCCTCATTCCCTTGCTACATCAGGGACACTAGCTCTGTGCACTGAATATGCAGGATGCCTACCTCCATATTCCCACTTTTCCACCTCACCGCAGATTTCTCAGATTCTGTTTTCAGGGACAGCATTTCTAGTTCAAAGCTCTATCCTTTGGCCTGTCATCAGCATCCAGGGTGTTCACAAAGTGCCTAGCTGTGGTGGCAGCGGCCTTACACAGGCAGTGTATCCATGTGTTCTCTTACCTCGACGATTGGTTCCTTTCAGTCCCGTTGAAGGATGGCCTAGTCAGATCCCCATCTGTTACCCTGGACCTTTTTCAGCAGGTGGTTATTTTGGTCAGCTATCCCAAATCTCACCTTATGCCTTCCCAACACCTCCAGTTTATTGGGACAGCGCTGGGCACAGCCCAGGGGAAAGCCTTCCTCCTGCCAGACAGAGCGGAGACTCTCCATCGTTGGGCGCATCTGGTGGCTTCCCAGAGGTGGACCTCCACACGATCGATCTTTCACCTGCTGGGGCTTATGGCAACTGCTGTCCCCACGGTGCATCTAGCCAGACAGCATATGCGGGTCATTCAGTGGACCCTGAGAGTACAGTGGGATCAGAGCTCCGATGACCTGGATCCTATGATCCTGGTTTCAAACCCGATGGTTTGAGACCTCCTGTGGTGGCTGAACCTGGACAACCTTCAACAGAGTGTCCCGTTCCAGTCCAATCTTCCCACCCAACACCCTGACGATGGATACCTCAGGACTGTGATGGGGAGCACATTTGGGTACATACAGGACTTGAGGGTTCTTGGTCTCCCAGCGAGTTTTTGCTTCACATCATTGTACTGGAAATAAGAGCAGTGCTGAATGCCTTCCAGGCCTTCCAGCACCTCCTTCAACTGGGACCGCTCATGACCCAGACAGACATGTGAGTCGTCTGGTGCATAAACAAACGAGGCACTCATACCCACTCTGTCGCGAAGCAATGAGTATGATGCTGGGCAGTACAGCACAATCTCCACCTCACGTCGGTGCATGTACCAGACGTCCAAAACGTACTGGTGGATGCACTGAACTGCACTCAAGCCAGAACCCATGAATGGGACCTAAGACAGTCTGTGGTAGATGACATTTTCGAACGTTGGGGCTGACCAGACCTTGATCTACCAACTTTCTGTTCACTCACTCCAGGGCGTGGTGTTTGTCCAAATGGTTGGCAAACTGTATTACCTTTTGTTATCAGAAGTATAACAAGACACTTGTGGGGAAGTAAAAAGACACTCAACCAGGGGTATGGCTGCCTCTACTGCTTGTTTCAGGAATGTCTTTGCCGCAGATATCTGTGTAGCTGCCACTGCAAGAGCCCTCCCGAAGTAAGATACTACAGTTATGTAACAACTTACCGTAACAGTAGATCTTCGAGAGGCGCTCCTGCAGTAGGTATTGCTTTCCTGCTCACTTTCCCCCTGGGTTTCTTTTACTACTTCTCCTTTCATCGCATTATAACTCCAGGAGCCCACTCCTGTCTCCTGTTGCAACTTTCTAGGTCTCCGGCAGGAGAACTGGAGGGCAGGTGTGGGGACTGCTGACTACATAGCGCCACGCTGATGTCTGTTACGTGATGTTGGTTGGACGTTCCCCCGCCAGACACTGCTAGCTAAAAGTTTTCCGTATGGTCCTAGCGCCTGATGGCTTAGTCCTATCTGAGTACCTACTGCAAGAGTCTCTCTCAATGATCTACTGTTATGGTTAAGTTCTTACGTAACTGTACTTTTCCCTACCATTACCAAGAAAATCTTCAGAAAAGACCTGTTGAGCCTGCTCTGTGTTGTAGAGAGATGGGGGCTTGCTGTGGTATGCTGACGAACCAGGTTTGCACTCTGAGCCTGGGACATCAGGCTTGAAGGCTGGCAGAGAGGGACTCTCTCTTTTGGGGGTGGGGGGGAATCACTGCACCGCTTTTACAGCTGCTCCTGGTGAAGTTGGCTTTGACAACGTGGGTGACCACATGTAGTTAGTCAAGGCAGTTTTATTTATAAGGCACCCAATCCTGGAGGCTCTGAGTGCTGAACAAGTATCAGTGCAGGAAGCACAGATATAAAATACCAACAGTCATTGTAAAACACAGCTTTAAAATGTATTAAAAAGCTTCAGAGTGCCACACCCAGGGACTGGACATTGATGGAATCAGCAGTCTGCAAGAGCCAAGGCAAAGAAGTGGGCCTTCAGCCGCCACTTAAATACCTCAATCGTGAGGGGGCCTTCTGGACTGCAGATGGTAGTGAGTTCCACAGGGTCGGCCCAGAGCTGCTAAAAGCTTGATCTCCCGAGGTCCTGAGTGGAACCCTGGGAACATCCAGGAGGCCCCTCTAAGAGGAGCGGAGGGAACGAGCAGAGGTCACTGGTGTCTGCAGCTCTGACCGGTAACCAGGACCCAGTCCATATAGGTCCTTAAAGGTGAGAAGACCCATCTTGAAAAGGACCTTCCACCTGACTGCAGCCAGTGCAGGGCACGCAGGACCAGGGTCACATGGCTGGACCTCAAAAGGCCCCTCAGTAACTGGGCTGCTGCATTCTGCACCAGCTGCAGTCTGCAAAGGGTCCCTCCCGTGACCCCAAAGTATAGAGAGTTACAGTAGTTGATCTTAGAGGTCACAAAGGCATGCACTAGCATTGGTAGGTCCTCGGATGGAATGCGGAGCTTAATCCTGGCTATGTTCTGCAAGTGGTAAAACCATTGCTGACAACTGACGACACCTGATCTTCAAAGGTCAGTCCATCAAGGATCACACCCAGATATCACACTCTCGGGGAAGCCACCAGCGAAGGCGATCCCAGGACAAGACCTGTATCAGCCCCAAGTGGCAACCCATCACGCCCACGACCAGGCTCGATCACTAGTACCTCTGTCTTGGCTGGGTTAGGAAGCCATCCACTCGTTGATTTTAGCCAAACAGTTGTTAAGCACATCGACAGCTCCTAATGTTTCGGGGCCAAAAGACCGATACAGATGGGTTTCATCTGCATAGCAGTGAAATTCCACACTGTATTGACGAATGATCTCACTCAGGGACAGCATGTACACTGCGAACAGCATCAGTGACAAGATCGAACCCTGTGGCTCTCCTCACAGAGAGACATTGGGGAGGAGGATAAGTTCCTATCACCACCCTCTGCACCCTGTCGAAGAGGTAGGACTGAAACCACCTGATGACATTCCCTGCGAGTCCACAAAACTCAGTCTATCAAGAAGCATGACATGATTGACAGTGTCAGAAGCTGAGGAGAGATCGAGGAGCACAAGAATTGACCTGTCTCCTCTATCTCTAGCCCTGAGCAGATCATTATGCACCCTCATTAGAGCTGTTTCTGTGCTGTCTGGCCCAAAAACCCAACTGAAATGGCTCGTTTGCTGGTTTGCACTCTGAGCCTGGGACATCAGGCTTGAAGGCTGGCAGAGAGGGACTCTCTCTTTTGGGGGTGGGGGGGAATCACTGCACCGCTTTTACAGCTGCTCCTGGTGAAGTTGGCTTTGACAACGTGGGTGACCACATGTAGTTAGTCAAGGCAGTTTTATTTATAAGGCACCCAATCCTGGAGGCTCTGAGTGCTGAACAAGTATCAGTGCAGGAAGCACAGATATAAAATACCAACAGTCATTGTAAAACACAGCTTTAAAATGTATTAAAAAGCTTCAGAGTGCCACACCCAGGGACTGGACATTGATGGAATCAGCAGTCTGCAAGAGCCAAGGCAAAGAAGTGGGCCTTCAGCCGCCACTTAAATACCTCAATCGTGAGGGGGCCTTCTGGACTGCAGATGGTAGTGAGTTCCACAGGGTCGGCCCAGAGCTGCTAAAAGCTTGATCTCCCGAGGTCCTGAGTGGAACCCTGGGAACATCCAGGAGGCCCCTCTAAGAGGAGCGGAGGAACGAGCAGAGGTCACTGGTGTCTGCAGCTCTGACCGCAACCAGGACCCAGTCCATATAGGTCCTTAAAGGTGAGAAGACCCATCTTGAAAAGGACCTTCCACCTGACTGCAGCCAGTGCAGGGCACGCAGGACCAGGGTCACATGGCTGGACCTCAAAAGGCCCCTCAGTAACTGGGCTGCTGCATTCTGCACCAGCTGCAGTCTGCAAAGGGTCCCTCCCGTGACCCCAAAGTATAGAGAGTTACAGTAGTTGATCTTAGAGGTCACAAAGGCATGCACTAGCATTGGTAGGTCCTCGGATGGAATGCGGAGCTTAATCCTGGCTATGTTCTGCAAGTGGTAAAACCATTGCTGACAACTGACGACACCTGATCTTCAAAGGTCAGTCCATCAAGGATCACACCCAGATATCACACTCTCGGGGAAGCCACCAGCGAAGGCGATCCCAGGACAAGACCTGTATCAGCCCCAAGTGGCAACCCATCACGCCCACGACCAGGCTCGATCACTAGTACCTCTGTCTTGGCTGGGTTAGGAAGCCATCCACTCGTTGATTTTAGCCAAACAGTTGTTAAGCACATCGACAGCTCCTAATGTTTCGGGGGCAAAAGACCGATACAGATGGGTTTCATCTGCATAGCAGTGAAATTCCACACTGTATTGACGAATGATCTCACTCAGGGACAGCATGTACACTGCGAACAGCATCAGTGACAAGATCGAACCCTGTGGCTCTCCTCACGAGAGAGACATTGGGGAGGAGGATAAGTTCCCTATCACCACCCTCTGCACCCTGTCGAAGAGGTAGGACTGAAACCACCTGATGACATTCCCTGCGAGTCCACAAAACTCAGTCTATCAAGAAGCATGACATGATTGACAGTGTCAGAAGCTGAGGAGAGATCGAGGAGCACAAGAATTGACCTGTCTCCTCTATCTCTAGCCCTGAGCAGATCATTATGCACCCTCATTAGAGCTGTTTCTGTGCTGTCTGGCCCAAAAACCCAACTGAAATGGCTCATAGATGTCAGAGGACACCAGGCAATCCTCGAGTTGCTTTGCCACTAATTTCTCAACAACCTTGCCCAGAAAGGGCAAGTTGGAGATAGCATAGTAATTCGCCAAGACATCTGGGTCGAGGGAAGATTTCATAAGAAGGGACCTCACCAACGCTTCTTTCAACGCAGCTGGGGGGATCCCCTCCACTTTCGAGCACCTGGCAATCCTGGTGAACACCGGGCCAGCAGCCTCGACACATCCCATTAAGAAACGTGTCGGGGTCGGGTCCAGTTCACAAAAAGTGTGCTTCAGCTCTAAGATCATCTTAGTCACTTCAGACACCTCCACTGGCCTAAACTCCTCCCAGACAGGCGCAGTACCTCTGAACCCTCCGGCCCGACCGCTGTGAGGTGAATGCCTCCATGGCAGAATCCCTGACCAGATGGCCGCCACTCTGTCAGAGAAAAACAGAGCAAACTTCTCACATAAAGTGGATGACCACACTTTTTTTTGGCTGCAGGCAGGGTGTAAGAGTGCCTGTCTACAGTCCAAAATAGCTGGGATGGTCTGTTTGTCCCCACAGCAATTTCCCTGGACAGGAATTCTGCCTTCTTATGGAAAATTGCTCCCTGGTACTCAACATAGTGGGCACGCAGAGCCAGCCTGTTGGCCTCCAGCCAGGTCTTGGCCAGCAACACTCCAACTTCCAACCCTTGATCTTCCATCACCTTGAGATCCCCGTCAAACCAGGGGGAACTCAAGTGAGAAAATCTGGGTCATATACGAATGGGTGTGAAGGCATCCAGCGCTTCGGAGACCACCCTATTACAGGTGGTCACCGCCTCTCCAGAGCCAATCGCACATGCCGTATTAACCCTAGGTAGGTCAGCTAGCACCAACAGTCCCTCTGGGTGCAAGCCCCTTTAAGGGCGATAACTGACCATCTCCACAGGGGAGGAACTACAAGGGGGGGCCCAAATGTGAACTCCAAAGTACAGTGATTAGACCAGGAGGCCTGATCAATCTTGAGGCTATCAACCTCAAGACCCAGCTGGAACACCAGATCGAGTGTGTGGGCGTGCTGCTGGGTTGCCGAAGCAACAGCTTGTGACCAGCTTAGTGATTACATCAGCTGGAGAAGGTCGTAACCGAAATGTGAGGTTTCGTCGTCGATCCACGACACACACCCAGGCCAACTGCAAGTGTGCATGCAATTGTAGGAGAAAACTCTGGGAGAAAAAGTCAAAATGTCATGCCAGCATACCAAAATAACAGCTCTAGACACTCCCCCACACACCAAACAGCACTCAAGAACACCATCAGGACGCCTTCAAAATGCCACACTAGTGTGCCAGAATGACAACTCTCATCACCCCCCCACACCACACAGCCTTCCAGCATGCTATTGGGACCCCTCTGGATGGCAACAGAGTTTCACAGGTGTTTCCTTCTCTAGGTAGGGGAGGCTCTCAGCGGGTTCAAGTTGGAATTGGAGGGAGAGTAGGTGCAAGGAGGTGTTCCTTCCTCCGGGCCAGAAGAGGCTTCGGGTGTAGGGTAAAGACTTACTGGATGCTAGGAGTACTAGAGGCCAGGTTGTTGCCAGATGACAGTAGGGAGAGGTGTAGTGGGGTTGAAGGGATGGTTGTGTGGGCTTAAAAGTTTTGGGTACTTGTACGCAAGTATAGTGGCAAAAATAAACAATGGACCTATTTGAGTTCTTGGGACTTTCTCTGGACCTTTCTTGGTCATAGTCCCGGTGTTACAGCCACTCGCAAGTTTGCTGCTAAAGAACTCTAGAGGTATTCAGCCAGTGTGGCTCTCACTCTCCCTCTCCCTGAGCCTAATGGCTATTACCTGACTCTCCCAGGTAAGGACCAGTATGTTTCATGCCCCGTCCATGGCACTGTTTTCTTCTGTATTGAGGACAATGTGGAGTCGGCACATCCTGTAACAGACCCTCAAGAACAGGCCTGTCGACTGATTTCTTTGGAGTTTGACATGATTCCTTGTCCAGGGTCCCTCTCAAGTCCAGGCAGTGTTGTGCTGTCGTGGAACCATCAGGGCGGCCAGTCCTAATAATTAAATCAGTACTCCTAGACATCTGCGGCACAGTTTGGGACCACTACTTTTTAGCCTCTACCTAAACTCTCTCCCCAAGGCCTGCTTAGGTAAGATCCTGCTCTATGCAGATGATGTAGTCCTTTATGCGTCTCACGCCACCCCAGAGGGACTTGAGTGCTCCCTCCAAACTGCTTTCACTGAGGTGGAGGGCTGGTTCATCAAACACAGACTCATCCTAACTCAGAAAAAGTCCGAAGTTATGCTTTTCACCCACCACCAAAATAAATTCAAGCAATCCTTCCTTCACATAAAAACCTCACTCTCACAACCCCTTGAACAAGTTAGCGTCTTCAAATGTCTGGGAATTACGCTCGACCCGGCACTAACATATCATGAACATATATGGCACCTATGCACCTCGGTAAACTGTCGTATTGGTTTGCTGTACAGACACCGGAACTGCCTTTCCCCCGAAGCTCTCAAACTCGCGGTATCCTCCTCTGTGTTGTTGTTAGTCGACTATGGGATCACCATCTATGGAGCGGCTGATACAGCCTTACACTGCTTATAAATGTAATTAAACAAAGCATGTCGGTTCATACTGGGCTGCCCAACACCACCCACACCTGCTGCATATACTGTACAGTCAACTAAACTGGCTGGATTTCAGTGACAAGCTACTGTTCCACACCTGCATTCTAGCAAAAAAGGTTGCCACTGCCCTTGCCGCACCCAGCTTCTCCCCACTCATGCAGCCCGCTGTGACCGGGAGCTCCTGCCACTGTTGAGGACCGACCTTTTCTTAAATCTGTTGCAACAGTTCTTCTGTTTCTTCACCTAATCAGTCCATTACGATTTCTAGTCCATAAAGTTGGCCAGCCCCTTCCCTTTCTTGACTATGCTATAGTGTCCTTTTTAATTTTCCTCTTCCTTCTCAGGTCCTTATATAGGGAGGTTATTGTGGTGACCTCCACATGTATGTAAAACAGGTTGTGTTAATTGTTGTTGGATTTAGTATGTAATAGCACTACTGTGTTATGAAATTCCTTGATGCATACAGTATACTTTGTTTATGAAACCTGTAAATGTTAACACCATGGCACTAGGTGTTTTTAATAATGGTGAAAAGTATTTAGTGACTATTACAGAAATTAAGTTAGTTGTGCTGTTTAAAATGCGTGTATATTGCTGTAAACTTAAGTAAGAAATGTCATAATGATTTGCATATATCCTATGATGCATTGCATTATGGAAGTATGTACAATGTTGGATTTCTTTGAAACTTGATTTGTTGCCAGTGCCCTTTGGGGTAGACCTTCATTCAGTGATTCTGCATTGAGATTCTTTGTCTATAGTTTTTGTTTTTTTGTTTTCTTTTTGGGCCCCCACTACCCAAGCAAATAGGGCCTGCATAGGGGTGGTGGCTTCATCTCAACTAGTGAATTGGATCAGAGATCAGTGTCAGTAGGTGCTGGCTAAGTGCAGAGAAAGGACATTCATATTCTGTTACTGCAAACTGATGTACTGAAGAAGAAATATGCCATTGCAGAAGGTTATTTCTTGTATTTTGAATAAACGTCACTCAAAGACTGTGTATTGAACTTGAGGTTCGGTGTCTGGTCCATCTGTTATCTCACAATCCCTCCACACCTGCCCTACTCACTAGGACAACTAGGAGCTCCCTCAAAACCCCATATGTGGTTCCTAGACAGACTACATCTCTTGGCCAACGCTCCTTCTCGTATAGAGCCCCCACCTTGTTAAACTCCTTCCCTGCCAATATTACCACTGCTGCCAAAATTGGCCAGTTCAAATCCCTGCTCTGTACCCACTTGACCGGTTCTCGCCCCTGCCGGTGCCTCTAATCCTCCCTAGCTACCTGACAGTGGACTATGTCCTGCCTACAAGTGTGGTAATTTTTCTGCCTGTTATGTCTTGAATACCTGAAAACTCTGTAAATTAGTGTTTTATCAACCTGCCAATACTGTACCTGTATGTTGTTTTGTATTTTGCTTGGGGCATGCTAGCACGTAGAAATTATCTGCCTAATCAGTGCAACTCACAATCTATTTACTTTTTGACATGGCGCCTTTGAAAAGGAGTCTGACTCAAAGGATTGTAATTCCAAATAAATAAATAAAGTTTGTGTGCTTTTGCGGTGAGAATTTTTCCCTTCTGTCACTGCATGCAGTTCATCCGTTGTCTGAGATACCTTGTGATGCCAGATGCTGAATATGAAAGGAGGGGTTTCAGGATAAACAATGAGGGAGCTAGGCATTGTGCAAAATTTGTATCTTTGAACAAAGAGCACTAAAAGTATTGAATTCTGCAGGGCTACAATACTATAGGTTATGTGGCATTATGCAAGTTCTGTGGCCCATTCTGCACTCCTAGGATCACAGAATTCCAGGAGCTCTACTGAACTCTTTCCCCCACCCTCGACGGAGTTCAGGGATATATTGAGCATTACCGCCTCATTTCACGTTAAGGCTGGCTCAGAAGGGAATACAGCAGTTCAGGTAGGTCATTGGTGGTTGGACCCACCTCCCTGCAGCTCATTTGTGCACCTTAATCCAACAGTCCTGTATATTATGTGCACATTAAATCTCTTAGCATTCATTAAAAATTAGCATATTAATCAGGTGCCATGATCAGAGTTACTTTTACAACTTTCACTTAACCTGCCCCATCAGCCATAAGAAGCATAAACATAGAGGCCCGGATATTCAAACTGCGCCAGGCTGTGGCACAAGCCTGGGCGCAGCTCAACTTTGTTGCGCGGGGTGTGGCCTGTGCGATATTCAACGGAGCTGTGCTATAGCGCAGCAGCTTTGAATATCGCACCCTGGCCACCCCCACTGTGCATGGCGCAGTGGCACTGCACCAGCGCCAGTGGCCAGAGTGGAGCATGGAGATGCGGTGGCGCAAGTGCCATTGTGCCATGCACAGCACCTGTGATATTCAAACTGGGACATGCAAATGGGGCCATAAGTTATGCAAGGTGTACAGGGGGCCATTTGCATCTCATTACGGCCCCATTTGCATGCCATTAGCATGCAGGTGCCCCGATTCCTGACGACTTGCGCCTGGCGCGCTGCCAGGCAGCAGCCGTCGGGGACCGACGCCCCCTGCAGCCCGATCGTGGGAATTCCGGTAAGATAAAAGAAAAACCGTCTAATATCCCTGGTGATCCAGTGGACCGCACTGAGCCTGATCGCGGGCATCTATAATCGCGTCCCCCCCAGTCCAATATCCCTGGTGGTCTAGTGGACCACACTGAGCCCGATCACAGGCATCTATAATCGCACCCCCTGCCAAAGTCCAATATCCTTGTGGTCTAGTGTACCTTCCACCCACCCGCCCACTGAGCCCCACTGCCCTGCCCCCCGTCAGCCAGCGGGCGGCAGCACCCACCACCTGCCCCGCCCGCCGGGCTGACGGCTCAGGGCTGCACGCCCGATGGTTCTGGCATGAGCCAGCGGGCGCAGCCCTACCGAGCTGTCGGGCAGCAGGCGGTGGGGTGCTGACTGGGGGAAGCGGGCGGGGGCTCAGTGGGCGGGTGGGTGGGGGGTACACTAGACCACCAGGGATATTGGACTTTGTAGGGGTGATTACAGATGCCCGCATGAGGCGCCGCCAGGTGCGGCAGGAACTCGGGTGGCCACCCACAGGTGGCAGCTGCTGTGTTGCGCCCTGCAATGTGGCAGCTCACCTGTGGGTGGCCATCACTTGTTCCATTTTTTCCTGGCGTAACTTTGTGCAGGTGCAGGTAGGGGTTGCGCATGCATGACTCTGCACATCCCGGGCTGAATATCGGGCTGTGCAGGTTATGCCTGGGCACGCCCCCACCTGTGCCTGCATACATTACTGATGCGCTCCGGCGCGTCGGGATTTGTGCGGCGCACTTTTCCCTTTTAAATATTGTGCCGGGCGCATCAGTGGGTTGTGCATGGCGCAACACTGTTGTGACATGCACAACCCTTTTGAATATCTGGGCCAGAATGTACTGGCAGAAGAGGACCTTGAGGTCTGTCCAGTCTGCCCATTCCCCTTCAACATCGGGACAGTGTGCCTTTTTTTCCTCTGTTCTGTGCTCTCAGGGACTTTACTCTTTGATGTTCCACATGCGACACCCTGCCTGCTGGATTTTCTTTCGTTGTTATCGTCCACCGTCGGATCCCAGTGTATTTTTCTGGGGCCTAGGTGCTTTTATCCCTACGGGGGCTGTCCTCAGGACTGGCAAAAAGATAATGGCACTGCAGAAGTAATTAGTCAAGCATTGGGGCCTGCCTAGCAGACATGCTGCCAGTGATGGTTGGGTGGTGGGGCAGCGACGGGGCATTCCCAAGACTGCCATGGCTGGACATTTTCCACTGTTTGTCCCCCACCTATCTCTGCCTCCCTGCTTGGAGTATGGGCCATGTCTGTGTCCTGCCGGCAGTCCCCCCCACCCCCAAGTCTCACGGTCAGCCACATCAGCAGTGATCCCATAGTACCACCAGGTGCCGTTCTCTAAGTTGTGAACATTTCCTTCTCGTCCCCGGGAGGAGAAAGTCCAGTGGAGGTTCTGTCACTTTCCCTGCTGGCCACCACTCCTGATGTCCTAAGCTCAGAATGCGAACCCAAGTTGGCAGTGTGCCATATTAGTCCACCACAGAGCTGACTGACACTGTGCCTTTTAAAGCATTAAGATAAGGGCTTCTGTCCCAAAATATCTTCCACCATGACAATCATAACGATATTCCTCAGTTTCTTGCTTTTTTAGCAGGGCAGAATATGGATGAACAATCTTGTGCTGGAAAGTTCAAAACCAAATTTGGTCTGTAGTGTTAGCTGTTTAAGTTGTCTATACCGTTGGTTCACTTTGTTGTAGGTTGAATACTACAGTCGTTTCAATAGCTGTCTCAACTTTGGATCAGCTTTTAAACCTACAATCAGGTATTGTGTACTCTGGCCATTTAGCCTGTATTGGAATTGAAACTGAAGTACTGTGACATTAGCCCATGCAAACTCCTTGCGGCTGTTCACTTTCCTGGCCTGCCATGACCAGGCAGGTAGGTCGTGTCAGTGGACTGGTGGTCTCCAGATAAGTGTCATGAAATTTACACTGCCAGGGAATGTTGCTGTGGGTATGGGGCTTATGGGAGCACACACTTACACCTGAAATCGGTTGACCACCGGTATTCTCCCAAGTCTTGCTCTTTAGAGTTAAATGGTGTGTGTGTGTGTGTGTGTGTGTGTGTGTGTGTGTGTGTGTGTGTGTGTGTGTCTATCTATATAGAATAAATAATGGGTAAGGGTGTGGTATACAAGGATGTATATCCATTGTATACACCACCCAAGGGGAGTTACCCCAGATGGTCTGTCAGTGGTGCTGGACCTATTGGAATTGCTGGTGAAAGCACAAGTCCAGGGGATCTCGTACTAGCTTATAATACGGCAGGGAGATGCCCTGGACTTGATTGCTCCTGTTAGTGTTCGACCACTCACTCTTCGCCCAAGGTCCCCTTGGTATGATGGGTCCTTGAAGGAGTTGAGGCAGATTGTTCGAAGACTGGAGAGAGCATGGCGGAAGTCCGGCCTGGATGCTGACAGGCTTAGATTGATGGAACATTATAAGGGCTATCAATCAGAAAACACCCGTAAGAAGGCAGAATTCCTGTCCAGGGAGATTTCTGCTGCACAAAACTGACCGGCTCAACTTTTCGAATTGTTGACAGATTGGATTTCACAATCTGTTTCCAGTCTGGAAGAGCTTTTTCACAAAATAAGTGTGGTGAGCTAGCTCGGTTTTTCACAGATAAGGTTGCCAGCATCAGGTCCGGAATCGGCCCGGCTCTCTCCATGAGGGGTTGCGGAGGTTGGTGGGAGGTAGTGAGCACCCGGTCTGTCTGGATGGATTTCAGCCGACTGGAATTCATGGACATTGTGAAGATTGTCCAGATTTTACACCCAACCTGTTGTAGTTTGGATCTGGGCCCCACCCCCCTCTTAGTGGGGTATGTAGATGTTATCTGCCCGATCCTAGCTGAAACTGTATGGAAATCCTTGGAGAGGGGAGTCTTTCCAGACCCTCTAAAGGAGGCAGTCATTTGACCACTCCTTAAAAAACCCTCCTTGGATCCCATTGATCCAGCTAACTACTGATCTGTCTCTAACCTGCCCTTTGTGGGGAAGGTTATTAAGAAGGTGGTTGCGTTGCAACTGGACGATCACCTTATAACTCAGTGTCTATGAAGCTCTGCAGTCTGGTTTCAGGAAGAGGCATAGCATGGAAACTGTCCTTGTTAGGGTACTAAATGATCTTCTAATGGCAAGAGATCGAAAGGCTCATACCATCCTGGTCCTTCTTGATCTGTCAGCAGCTTTTGACATAGTGGAATATGGGATGCTCTTGGAGACCCCATGGTTCCTTTTTGGACTGTCGGGTACAGTCCTCGAATGGTTTCGATTGTTCCTCGTAGGCAGGTCTCAGAGGGTGGTCACCAGAATTTATTCCTCAGACACCCTTCCACTGTCCTGCGGGGTGCCGCAGGGCTCCATATTGGCACCCATGTTATTCGCAATGTATATGCTGCCATTGGGAGATATCATCAGGTGATACAGCTTGAGTTTTCACTGCTATATAGATGATACTCAGCTGTATATGTCCTTTGTACCCGCACAGGTTGATGCGCTCTCAATGCTAAATAGCTGCCTCTCCGAGATCAGACTGGATGAGCTTGAGTTGGTTGAGACTGAATGCGGATAAGACTGAGGTGTTGGTTGAGGAACCGGGTTGCCCGGGGGTGGGTTTTGGGTCTGGGAACGTATCGGGCCTATGGCTTGATGGTGTCCAGGTCACTACTTCGGATTGGGTGCATAAACCTGGTCGTTATTTTTGACGATGGCTTGACCCTGAAATCTCAGGTGTCAGCTGTGGTTAAATCCTCATTTTACTATCTGAGGAATATCATCCGGGTGAAACACCTGATTCCACCAGGCGACCTTTCAACACTGGTCTGTGCCTTCATTACTACCCATCTTGACTACTTCAGTGTCCTCTACCTAAGGCTGTCTGGGGTTAATATCTGCCACTTGCAGCTAGTGCAGAACGCTGCAGCCAGGCTGCTGACTGGTGTCACAAGTGCACTCAGCAGGGCAGGCCCTCTGCTCCAACAGTGCCAACCTCCGAGCGCAGTAATGTAAACAGGTAACAGACAGGGTAACCCTCCTGTCTGCTTTTGGGTCCGAATCACCTTTAGTCTCAAGTTCTGGGGGGATTCAAACTGTGAACCTTATGCTAGCGTACACAAGGTACAGGCTCGGATGCATATCCTCTTTGGGGATTGCGGTACAATCTTTCGCCAGGGGCAGCAAGCCAGACTTCTAAAATGAACACTTAAAACTCTATAAAAGACCTTAGGTATATTCTTGCCTTTGTCCAGTTTAGTAACACCATCAAGCTTATGAACAGTTTTTGTCAGTCTTAACCCCTCTATATGTCACATGCATAAAAAGAACTGGCAGACCCAGGTAGTCTTTCAAAATAAAGGGTACTTTACTACAAGATGTTAAAAATATGAAAAACGTTAACACAGAACGATATATCAAAGAGCATATAATCACTTAAAAGAAAACTACAGAACAAACTCCTACCAAAATACATTCAGATCTTTTCTATCTAATGTATTTCCTCTATAAGTGCCTTTTTAAATTAGAGATCTTGTTTAAGAGCCCAGAAAGGTAAGACCTTTTTCCCCAGTTACAAGGATAAATTTCAACCCCCTTGGTGAGTCATCTAGCTCCTCCTTTTAGAATATATAAAAAATACAAACATGATATCCTATCAGGAGGTATATTAAATAAGGAGACATCAGCAAAAATTTCACTGCCTAAATATGACTCCTTAAATACACCTTTTTCTCTTTGATCTTGAGCAGTTCCTATTCCTAAGACATATCAAAGGGTTTTTACAACTTTTAGCACTATGGTGGTATACAATGTCCTTCCTATAGGAATCATAAAACTTTACGAGCCCTATATCCTGGCAGCTGGGTCAGTTCTAATTAAGGTAGAAAAACAAGAGACCCTTAATTAAGTCTCTCTGGTCTTTTAATTACCTCCTGGTTTCAGGTCACTTGTCACTGTAACTTCACTGGAACCTGGGGGGAGGGCACCCATAAGCACAGGCTGTCTTATGTGGGACAATCACCTACTATATTTTTATATTACAAATCTTATACAACAATCATAACCAGCTGGCCAAGCGTCACACTGGTACTTCCAGGACCAACCACATTACGCCTGTGCTGCGTGAACTGCACTGGCTGCCAGTTCAGTGGCAGATCACCTACAAGGTAGGCTTGCTTACCTTTAAAGCCCTACATGAACAGGGACCTGACTACCTGAAAGAACTCCTAACTCCCTACTTCCCCAATCGCCCTCTCCGATCTGCCGATGAGGGATTGCTAGAGATTCCCAGGGTTCGTCTTAGAACATCTGGAGCTCGTGCTTTTTCATTTGCAACACCAACCCTGTGGAATTCTCTGCCTCGTCGGTTAAGAGAATGCCTGACTGTCAGTAGTTTTAAATCTGTGCTGAAAACTTCTTTATTTTCTTTGGCTTTCCCTGATTGCTTGATTTTAAATAATTTATATGCGATCTGTTTTAATATTGTAATTTTGTGTACAGCGGCCTTGATTTTGAAAGGTGCTATATAAATAAAGCTTGCTTGCATTGAGTGGGCTAATTAGAGCTATAAGGCCATGAGCCTGAGAGGCGAGTAGCTTTATTGCCCTAATTAGCCCCCAAGATGGGTATACTTCTGTGTGTTCCTCCCTTAGCCATTGTTTGTTGGATAGAATACATTAGGATGATTGTTATTATGGAGATTGCATTTGCGATCATCTGTAGGCCTCTTGCAGCAAAGAGGGGATGGTGTGTAGTGAGTGCAGGCAGGAGTTTGGGGAATTTCTGTGTTTGGGAGGGTTTTGTCTCTTTTTTCAGGTTATTTTGCAGCATGTTAGGTTTGGCTAGCTTTCTAATTAAGTGTTCGTTATCAGTATTGTCCCATTAATTGTTTGATTAGTGTAGGTATATAACTTTAAAGATGGAGTTTAGTCAAAAGTACTACATTGCAGGATTAGAATCAACCTGCTCCCAATAAATCCAATACCAAAAATTAGGGTTCTACGTTACTTCGTTTTAAAGTTATGAGCTATTTTGTAACCCTGATTTCACTCCCTGTTCAAAAAAGCCAGTTTCAGTGAAAAGCCACTGATGATGTCACAGCCAGAACTCACAGACTAGTTCTCCCTATCAGCAACCTTATAGGGTTTATTTCTTCAAAGTTATCAAAACTGTAGCTGTAGTAATCATTTAAAAAAACAAAAACGGACACAGGGTTGCCTACAGTGCTTGCGTTTCTTGTTAAGAATGTTCAGATGCATGGTACTGTACTTTAGAACGCGTCAGGAGGTGGTTTGGGAATGCAGCGCTGAACGAAGGTATAGACTGTCAAAGTGGTGTACAATTTTAGAATGTTGGGGGGGTGGGGGAAGAGACATGTAATCTTGGCATGTGGCAGAGATGTGCCATCTCGCAGTTTGGTGGGACACTCCATCTCAGAATGCAACAGGGACACACATCAAAGAATTTGGTGGGGACTGGCAATTCTGGAGTATAAGTAAGGATGTACACAGTCGGAATATGGCAGGACACACCATTTTATTTTGAAACTGCTTGTCCTTGCCACATTCCAGAATTGTATATTTCCACCACATTTAAAAATTGTGCATTACATCCCCACCACAATCCAACATCATGCGTCCCAGCCATATTCCAAAATAGCGCATCCTCGACTCATTCCAAAATTGCACAGCCACACCATGTTCCAAAGTTGTGTTTCAATGGTACATTCTGAAACTGTCACCATCACATTCCAAAATTGTGTTATTGCCACATTCTGAAACTGTGCATCACCACCACATTCTGAAACTGTGCATCAATGCCACATTCCAAAATTGTCACCGCCACATTCTGAAACTGTCACTGCCAAATTCTGAAACTGAGCATCACCGCTGCATTCCAAAACTGTGCGTCACCACTGCATTCCAAAACTGTACGTCACCACCACATTCCAAAGTCATGCGTCACCACCACATTCTGAAGTTGTGCGTCACTGCCATATGCGTTAAAATCATGCGGCACTGCCGCATTCCAAAACGTTCCAGACTGTGCATCACCACCTCATTCCAAACTGCGTGTCAGCTACTCTTCCGAATTATGATCACTGCCACATATTCCGAATTCATGCATCACTGCTACATTCAAATTATGCTGTCATCACCACATTCCAAAACTGCACATCACCACCGCATTCCAAAACTGCAGGACTGTGCATCACCACCTCATTCAACTGCACGTCACCGCCACATTCGGAAACTGCGTGTCAGCCACTTTCCGAAACGGCATGTCTCTGCCACATTCCGAAACTACATGTCATCACCACATTCTGAAATTGCGCTTCACCACCACATTCCAAAACTGAGCATCACTGCCACATTCTGAAATTGCGCATCACCACCACATTCCAAAACTGAGCATCATTGCCACATTCTGAAACTGCATGTCTCTTCTGTATTCTAAAAATTTTATTTTATTTGAAATTGTACCTGCCTGCCACATTCTGAAATTGTGTGTAAACTTCCATGCTCCAGTATTGCCTGTCATTGTCACATTCTGAAAACGTGCATTCCCACCATTTTACGAAACTGCACATCCCCACTACATTCTGAAGATGAGTGTCACTGCCACATTCAAAAATTGCATGTTCAAGTTACATTCTAAAATTATGCATCCCTGCCTCATTCTGAAATTCCATGTGGCTACCAGATTCTGAAACTGCGTCACTACTTTCTGAGATTTCGTGTCCACGCCACATTCTGAAATTGAGTGTTGCCGCCACAATCTGAAATCAAGCGTACCAACTACGTTTTGAAATTTTGCATCACTACACCACATGCCAAATAAATCTATCCAAGACGCATTATGAAATTACATATCCCTACCACCTTCCACAATTATGTCTCCCGCATTTCAAAACTGTGTATCTCTGCCACATTCTAAAAGTATATGACACCACCACATTAAGAATTTTAGCATCCCCCTGCCACTTTTCAAAATAGTGTGTCCCACCTACTTTCTAAGATTGTCATTGCTACATTCCAGAGTTGTAGTCTGGTGATATTTAGAAATCTCATCCCTGCACTATTATAAAAATTGCACATATTTTTGTCATTCTAAAGCCATGTTTGCCACTTTATTCCAGCCCCAACCCCCGTCACATTCTTAAGTACTGTACCTTGCATCTGTATATTATGGAAATGCATGCCCTGACTAGCTCATTGTCTGCTTTCCTTTTCCAGATGTTTAATACAACTGCAGTTTTATGTAATGTGGGAGAAATAAGTCTTGTAAGGTAATTTGCAAGAAGGACTACGCTGTGAGTTTTGGTTGTGACATCATAAGTAGCTCTTTACTGAAGCTGGCTTTTTTGAACAGGCAGTAAATTTAGGATTACAAAATGACTTGTAACTTTTAAACAAAGTTACTTAGAGATCTCATTTTTGGCATGCGGCTGACTGGGGATATGCTGATCCAAATTTTGAATTTACTGATGCTAGAAATTTTGACCAGACTCCCTCTTTAATTAGTGTACGTATATAGCTGTAATTGTTTAGTGCAGGTATATATTTTTAATTGATTAGTCACAGGTGTACAGGGAAATAAATTATGACATTTTCTATGGGGAAAAGTTCCCATCCATGTATTATATTCATTGCCAAAAACTGTATTAAGGCACCAGCTAGGGTTAAATCACCAAAAGCAGGGACATGTGGTGTTAGGGTTTCCAGCCCTAACACCCTATCCCCACCCTGCAAACAGCAAAAAGAAAAAAAAACTTTACGGTTTTGGCTGTCCTGAGTCTTGGCAAATCAGGCTTGGGGTCTTCCTTGGGGTTATCAGCTCTAACACTCCCTCCATTCCATCAGCAGATAAGCTCAGATGTACAGTTTAACCCTAACTGGTGCATTAAAACATTTTTTTGCAATTAATTTCCTTACATTTTGAGGTAGTACAATCGTATTGTCCTTCAGGTTCCTTAGGGACCAGTGTGAACATATCCATGTGATTACAGAAATGCAGGGCCCTCTGGGCCTGGCACTTCCATGCCTCGATTTATACACACGTGTATGTGGGTGTGGAAGCCCAGTCCCTCTGGGCCCTGTGCTTCTGTTCCTCCAGAAAAGAAATTAAGCTTACTTGTAGTTTTCTTTTTTGTTTTGTAGGGATGGACCATTTTCACTTCTTATTTCTTAGGGGCTTAGTGTTGTACTAGTAAACAAAACCTTTCTATTGCTATATACATTGTCTGTTAACTCCAAAAATTGACAGAGTTACAGCTTGTTTAAAGTTGCAGTGTTATCCTATGGGAATTGCACTTTTGAATTTTTGTTATTTTTATATGACCCCTAAATTCTTTGGAGGGGGGAATGTTATGTGTTGGTGATGTTGTACTCATTAAGACCTTTGTGTTGATGTATATAGATTGTCCCATAACTGCATATATTGACAGAATTATGGCTTGTTAAAGTTGAAATGTGGGGAAAAAAACTAAGTCCAAATTCTTTTCTCGTATGAAGGGATTCTTTTTCACATGGTCCTATTCTTTTTTCGTATGGCCATAGGAAAAAATAAATTCTCCTCATAAAAAAAGGTTTTAAAATGTGTTAATGTATTTCTGGGTGATTTTTCCAAAAACTACCTAAGGGGTTCCAATTAGCAAGATACTTGTGCTGGTGTCTCTGTAGGATATCATTTTTATGGTTTCTCGAAAAAACAGAAACAAGGTGTCGGCCATATGAAAAAAGATTCCCCCTCAATACAAAGCAGAATCTTTTTTTGTATGAAACAGCTATCCAAAAGACCATACTGAGCATGCGCGGAGCTGAAATTTCAAATCCTTGTAACTGGAGTGGATTATTTTTTCACCAAACCAGCAAAAGGCACCACTATAGCCCAAGCCCTTTCTTCCCTGAAAATGTCAGACCAAAATGCAAAACCGTTTGGGTGCTTGGTGATGACAAAGAACTGCAAACCCCCGATTATTTTCACTTTTTTCACTATCTGGGTTTCAGAATTTGCATATCTGACCAGAAATAAACTTGATAAGTCAAGAGAACTTGTCCCTGAGACCATGCATGGAAAATTTTGTGCAAATCTGTTGAATGGTGGTGACGCTATTGAAGTGCAGAGTTAGGGGTTTAACATTTAAACTGCCTACTCAACCCTATCTATAGTAGCGCTACTGCACCACTATAATACATCACCATCTATCAATGTGCCTGTCCGTCTGTCTATCCCTATTTGTTGGCCAGGAAGGAAACACTGACCTAGAGCCCTTTTCCAGGTGTAACCCGGGAGCACAATGAGGTTAAGTGACTTGCTCAGAGTTGCATGGTATGCAAGTTGCTGTTACAGGATTCAAACCCAGATCTGCCAAGTCTCCAGGTGCACAGCTTGGTGCTCAAACCTCTAGGCTATACTGTCTCCCTTTTTTATTACTTACTTGTCTCTTAATAAAAGCAGTTACAGATTAAGAATCAAACCTGTTGTTTAAAATGTTCAGGGAATGGTTTGGTAGTTGACAGTGTAACCCCCCTGCAAATGGGGGTTCCCAAAAGACTTCCAGGAGCTTGCTTGAATGCTCCAAGCCTGAATGGTGTTTGGCATTTAAGCCATTTATCAGTGAGTGTTTTTAGAACCTCTGGTACTGTCTCTTTAAGAGCTGTCTGCTTGCAGACATAATTAGTTTGTATGGGGACTGTGTGTTTCTTTGATTGAGTACCACTCAAGCTGCTGCCAATTCACTTCATTTTGCAGTCACTAGAGTGCAAAGGGAACCTATCTGACAGATGTAACTGTTTGCCAGAAATTATTTAGAGTAATAATGAAATTACAGTTTGTCTAACCTGCTTTCTTTGCAGTCAGAACTGTGTCTGCTAGTTCCCCATTCTAGTTTTGAACTGCTGAACTGGACCAATCAGTGTGGGGTAAGCTAGCTCTAAAATGGTGCCTTGGACGAATCAGAACTTGGACTCATAATCTGAGCCAGCCACAAGAGGATTGTATGGGCAGTGACTCTGGGAGATGTAGTTTAGACTTCAGTGCCTTTTGGACCAACAGCAGCAGTCTATTGTGAGTGACAGCCAATCCAGTCAAGAACTGGGAGGAACTCAAAGGAAGTGCCTGGTTTTGTCGGTTGGAGTTTCAGTTGAGCTTTGGCAGTGAAGAAGGAAGGAGCCCTGTGCTTTTTCAGTGTGCAGTTTTAGTCAAAAAACGTGTGTAAGGCCCAGAGTTCCGGTCTGCAGCTTGTTAGGACTGAATCCGTCCTGTGAAAAGAATCAAAGGATCTCTGAAGAGTAGAAACCAGGCTCACCCTGTAGAAGACTGGAGGAATTGCTGAAAATTACACTCGGTCTGTCAGGAACTGAATCTGCTGTGTGTTCTCCCGGTATTGTGCAGTAATTGCGATCGGGATACAGATGCAGCCTGCCTGGTATAGTGTTTTCTTTATATGGATGTGTGAAGAGGTTTGTGTACCTCAAGTGAGCCCTGCTGACATTGAAGGACCCTATCTTATTTGGAGGTCGTGAGTACTAATTCAGGGTCGCTCCTGTTGAATTGCCACATTAAATCCAAATGGAATTACTGTACTGCTGACTGTTTAATTCCTCCTTTCTCTGTGTGAAAGGGCCCTACCAGCTGCCACGGTTTGGACTAGCCACTAGGGCTTGGGTACCCAGGGACAGTAACTGATAGGGATAGGCCTGTGCACAGAGCCATAGGTAGATTATTATTAGAGTGATAAGCTAATTAACCTGATTTCCCTGTCCTTGTTATATCTCCCTAAATAAATCAGAACTGCTTGTTTCAGCAAAGTTATACTGCCTGAGGTATTTGTCTATGTTAAAGTACTGTACTGTGATTGTTGCACTGTATCTCATTTCACAGGAGGTCCCAGTGCGGAACCAGACCTGGGGGTAAGTGTATACTGTGAAGGTAATTCTGATATATTGTGTGGGCCACTAGTGGGAAGAAAGGGGGGTTGCAGTGTCCCAGAGGGCTGTGACCAAGTTAGTTTAACTATTGCAAACCCTGACCTCTGGGTGGAGGCACCCGCCATTGGATCCAGGCCCCTCAACCTGTTAGTGGCAAATCAGGCAGGGGTAGTAGCCCCTGGGATAGCGCCATCTAGGGGTTACAACAGTTAAGGTTTTGAAACTGTTCAGCAACATCATAGGGGTCAATTGTGTCCTAGGACCAGGAAGCTAGAAAGCCAAGGTGTAATAAAATCCTTTGATTTGTTGGTTTGGTGGCCACCATACCCAAACTTTTAATAGTCAGAGCTCCTGTAGAGTTGGCCCTTTGGTGCAGCTACACAGGGTAGGCACCCACACAAAACAAAGTGGTTATATGACCACTTAAATGTCATTTTTGGTGGCCAGTGATGCTTTTTAAATAGCCATGTACCACTTAGCCTCTGGATGCATACCTCTCAACTGTCCCTGATTTTGTCTCAGAATTTTACTCTGTCACTCCTAAAAATTGTATTTGCATGACCAAACAGTGGGGGTTGTAAGCACAAAATAATGACAGATATTAAAGTTACAGACTTGTTCTTTCTTAAAAATACATTTTACACTAAAACCCTTATTCTGTCAGCGCCTGAGTGGATATCACCAATTTTGAAGATGTGTCCCTGATTTTGGTCCTTTGACCCTGATTTGTTTAAGCCTTGTCCCTGATTTATGAGGCAGGAGGTTGAGAGGCATGTCTGGATATTTTTTTTTAAGCCTGCAAAGCTGAACAACTCCTAGGCTTCAGTCCTTGTCCTCGGAACTCACAGGGGTGTGAGTAGGACCGGAGGGTAAATGAGGATATGGTAGTGCTTAAAATAGACTTGCAAGCAGCTAGGACCTGGCTAGTGGCTTGTTGGTTGAGTCTGCTGGGCTCCTTTTCCCAGTCTCAGTTCAAATAGTATTCCATTTTCTACACCATGGAAACCGAGTTTACAGTTCACCATCCTGTTTTGAAAGCTAAGTGTACCCCTTAACTAGGTTCTTTTGAATCCTGCTCTAAATGTACTCTGTGTAATACTCTATTGTATACTCATTCAGATGCTAATGTCTCTATACATGCTATGTATGTAATGTAGAACTCATAAAGCTGTTTAACCCTTTGTGGGTGAGCCAGCTTTTGCAATTGAATTCTTGAGTTAATGAGGTAAATAAACTTCAATCTGAAGTGTCTGCCTGTTGCCCTCTTGTTAAACAGTTCTGCCTTTCACAGATGTGATTGCTTGATGCTTTCCGGCTGCCAACTCGCTATTAGCTGATGGTGACCTGTGGACAGGCCATATAACTGACAAGAAGCTAAAGCTATGATTAATATGCAGTGGCTGCTGTCACTATATAGTAAGGGTCATTTACACACACACTTCCACTGTGCCTTTACAGACTTGCAGTTTTCCCGTACCTCCACTTCCACCACGCCACTACAGACTTGCAGTTTTTTTTTTTTATTTCTTTTTATGGGCTGTGTCACGCTGTCCCTGAACTCCTTCAGGTCTCTCAAGGCAATCTATCTGTCCCCCTTACCTGATGATCCAGAGATGTTGTCCCCACAGTCTTGCAGTTTTTCAGATGCTCATACCTTAGAAATGGTAATAGATGTAGGTGAAAACATTTGCATGCTTACCCAAGTTTATCAAGGCTTGTAAGATAATTTTTGTTATCCCTCTGTACAGACAGTTGGTGAGAGCCCATCTGGAGTACTGTGTGCAGTTCTGGAGACCCCATCTCTGTAAGGACATAGTCAGAATGGAGGCTGTCCAGAGGAGGGCAACTAAAATGGTGCAAGGTCTGCACGGAAAAGACTGCTCTGAAAGAGAGATTGAAGGAGCTTAATATGTATACCCGGGGCATGACAGAAACTTTCAAGTACCTCAAGGAATCAACAAAGTCCAAGAGGGTAGCATCTTTCAGAAAAGAGATGTACAAGAACAAAGGGCACAATTTGAAGATAGCAGGGGATGGCTTAGAGGTAATGTGAGGAAGTATTTTTTCATGAAGAGGGTTGTGAATACATGGAACAGCCTTCCTGAGGAGGTAGTGGAGTCAAAAACAGTGAGGGAATTCAAGAATGCATGGGACAGACATAAGGCAATTCTAGTGGGGGGTAGGAGGAAGTTGGCTATTGGTTAACTGGGATCTGCAGCTTATCCATCAGGTAGGGAAATGGGCAGACTAGGTGGGCCAAGTGGTCCTTATCTGCTGTCAGATTCTATGTTTCTATAACATTTATCGACTAGCCTACCAGTACAGTGGTGGTGCTACTGCGACACCGTGACCGAGTTAGGAGCAGTTTGGTGGAGTGAGGCCGGCTGGGGGAAGGAGGACTGAGTGTCCCAGGGTAATGCTGTCCTCCTCCGGGAAGGGTGGATTCCATCCTCCACCGCGATGCTGCCACCTGGGTGACCACAGGTGATAGTGTGGCTGGTGGGCCGAGGGGAGGACAGGGCCATTGCTGATATTGGCGGGCAGACATGTGCACAGGTGTGTGTGGGCCTGCCTTGATGTCCATGTAGGCAACATCCCCAGTGGGATGAGTGGAACACAGAAAAACGGGCCCCAGCACCTCTGTGATGATGGCTGAGATGTGACAGTTTGGTGGGTAGATCCCCCTCCAGCATGACCCTGCCTGGGGGTGTATCCAAGGCTCAGTGGAGATAGCTGACTGTGGCTGGGGGGGCCAAGACATCAGGAGGTGGCTGCAGGTCCAAAGGAATAGATGGGGCTGGAGAAGAAGAGGGCAGAAAAAGAAAGAAAAAAAATATATATTTGGTACAGGTCTGTTATAGGGTAGGGCAGACTGGATGGACCATAACTCATTTTCTGCCATCATCTGTGTTTCTATGTGTCTGTATTTCTGTCTGTCCATTAAGATAACAAAAGTAGGAAAGACTCAAAGAATTATGTACTCTCTAGAAGAAAGAAGGGGGGGGGCATGATAGAAATGTTCAAATACCTCACAGGTATTAATAAGGTATATGAGGGTAGCATTTTACAAAGAAAAAAGATGCTAGAGGACAAGAGGTCATGCTGTAAAGCTGGGGGGACTCAGATGAGATATGAGGAAATGCTTTTTAACGGAAAGGGTGGTGGACGCCTGGAACAGCCTTCCAGCGAAGATTGTGGGTGCAAAAACAGTAACAGTATTCAAGGATGCATGGAATAGACGCAAGGCTAGCATGCCTGGGATAGACACAAGGGGACCTTAGAAATAAGGCAAGGGGGAGGGGACTGGAGATCGAGTAGGGTCTGCAGTGGCACTGTAGATAGGGAAAGTAGGGCAGACTAGGTGGGCCAAGAGGTCCTTATCTGCTGACAACTTCTGTATTTCTATGTTTCTATGATTAAAAGTGGGTTTTGTCCCAGTCTTCCCCTGATATTTCCATTGAGTTCATCTGGCTGACTCTTTCCATCAGGAATTTAGAAAGTAATGCATCTGTGATGCCTACTTGGAACAAGTTCAGGTTAGAGCTCAAATGGCTGATAATGCATTAACCTGATAAGGGGTATAGAATTAATGTGTTGCTGGATTGCAGTTTGCTTGCTGTATTATTGTGACATAATAATCCCACCCTTGCATCACGAAATGGAACAATAGAACACAACCTTACGCATCAGGCTAGTGCAGAAGCAGTTGTTGTGTGTCTCTCTCGCTCTCTCTCTCCATATATGGTTATCTGGGAAAGGCACACTGACTGAGCCAAGGCTCGTTTCCAGGTGCAACCCGAGGGAAGGGATTAGGGGATAGAAATAACCTAGCACAGATGCAGTTTGTAGTTACAATAAAGAGCACTCAAAAAAACATGAATGAATTACAGGAGTAAGTGCAAAATGAGCAAACAAGGTAGGCATTTCAGCCATCAAGCAGATGCAGGGGGAGCAGGCAAGTAGAGGGAAAATGGGAGTGGGAGGGTGAGGGAATGAGTTTCAGCTGATACCTGAGAGAGCCAGGGGAGGCAGTAAAGTTGAGGGAAGAGGGTAGTTGGTTCCAGAATTAAAGGAGGTGAAAGGAACAGGCCGGTTGCCCGGTGGGGATGAAGGGTGGCTAAGGTGCAAGGATCCCTAGGGAGGAGGGCACGGGAGTAGAAGGGATGAGGAAGAGGAGTGACGAGAGGTAAGAGGGAAGAGGACACAAACCAGTATTTGGATATGAATGAGGCACAGTGGATCCAGCGATGTGAGGGTAGAGGGAGAATAGCTAAAGAGGAATAAAGTGTGCAATGATGAGTACAAGGGGGGAGATCACAAAGTGGCAGGAGTTGCAGAGGGTGTCCTGTCTGGCCAGGGATGTTGAGGGTGCAGTAATACAGATCACATCTACATAGTCAGTGACTGGGAGCCCAATTTTGGTGACAAGCTCACGGCAGACCTGTGGAGACAGACCAGCATTACTGCAATACAAGGCACCAAGTTTAGGGCAGAGCTTGGCATGGATGGCATCAATGTGGGCAGAGATGTCAAGTTTCCAGGGACGTGGATATGATGATCTATCCACACTTTCTGGCAGTGTCCTTTCCCTTTAAGATGTGCCAGAAAATCTTTAAGCTGGCTACTCCCACCCACCCGAGTGGTAACTCCCTTGGCTCTGCCCCATGATGCCAGATCTTTCTTTCCGCTGGAAGAAAGTGGTTCCCTCCTTACCGCTCCTGCGTTGAATAGGCTCTAGTGCTTAAATTCTTTGGAATTACTTCCAAACCAACTCTCACAAGTTTTGTCTTCAATTCGATCGTCGATCGCGACCGCGATGGATGATAAGTCTACTCCCAGGTTCCACGGGTGCCCTTGCAGGCAGAAGATGTCCAGGACCAACCCGCATGCCACATGCGTCTGCTGCCCGGGGCATGACCATGATCAGTAGGCCTGCAACTTTTGCCTCTCGTTTCATTTGACCATCTTGGAGGACTGTCTCGCCTGCCTGAAACTGGACTGCCACGCGCAGCTGAACCCACTGGTCAAATCCAAAGATGCTCATTGGGTGGTCTTCCTAGCTGCGGGGTCCTCTAAGCAGCTTGAAGCCTTCGAAGAGGAGGCAGCCCAGGCTACAGCCCATTCCTCCTCGGCTTCTGCCTTCGTGCTGCTTCAGCTGGGCTTGACTTTTATGGGCTTCTTCAAGAAATTGTGCCAGTCTCTGCTGACCTTCGGTCAGGGACCCACTGGCAAATCTAAATCTAGAAAAGAGTCTAAGAAAGAAAAGACTCTTTGTCGGTTATGGGATTGGGAGCACTCTCAGTCAAGGGTCTCCCATTCCTGCGCTTCTCTGGATTTGACTTCAGTCGAATCCTCTGCCTTGGCCACTGGCTCCACGGTAACCCTGTTGGGCCTGCTGGCCGAGATGCTGGTCGTAGCCCCAGCAGAGATTTTTCTCGAAGCGACTGACCAGTTGTCGACCGAAGAGGCTGATACTTCCTCGTCTAGGACCCCAGTCCTGACACAGACCATTGGAGGGATGGATCAGTCTGCTGACTGCTGCCTCTGGTCCTTAACCAGGAGGAGTCTCTGCAATCACGGACTCCCTCCAAGCCCCATCATGGGTACCCCGGCAGGCAAGGTTGAGGTCTCGGTCTTCTTCCTGTGGGTTATGCAGCTCCTACCATCATCAGTGCTCCTGCTCTTGGCACCTCAGGAAGCAGCACTGCCGCTATTCTTCATCCTCCTCGGGTGAGGAGAGGCTTGGTGCAAGTTACGTCAATGCTATGAGGACTTGAGGTGGCAACAGTTGGTGTTTACCAGCGCCAAAGCAACCCTGGTTTCTATGCTGGCCATCACGTGGCTGTTTGACCGAAAGGCCATTGCTGACCCTGCCAACGGAACTGATGAAGACAGGTCTGACTCGGTTGTCTCTGGCTTCTCCTCTGATTGTGGTGGAACCGCTGCCCAAACAGTCGACGGTCGGTGCTCCGACTCAGGAGTGTCAGCCAGCCAAGGGGCTTCCCCATCAGCTGTCTGTCATCGTCACCCCTGACCAGTTGCGGAGGTTCAGTGGGGACTCTGGTGGTCAACCGCTCTTTGATGACTCTTTGGAGTCTGTGGGGGATCTCTTGACGGACAAAGGCCCCTTCCCTTTCATGGGCCTCCTCTGTTTTGATCTTTGAGTTGATGGGTATGAAGATGGAGCCCGTCCAGAAATGGGATTGTTACCCGTTGACTGAGATTCTTGACCGGGAAGTCTCTCCGGAGACTTTCCCGGTGGCAGAAGCCATTCTTGGCCCTGCCCTGGTTCTCTGGCAGTGCTCTGCTTCCTGCCCTGTGCCTTCTGCTCGGATGGCCCGCAAGTATGCGGTGCCCACCGGATCCCTTTCGGGCTTCACAGAGCACCCTTCGGCCGAGGGTTTGGTGGCCCACTCTGTGTTCTGGTGCTCTAGCAACACTGGGGATATTGAAAAGCCGCCTGATAAGGAGTCCAAGAAGTTGGACCATGCAGCTAAAAAGGTCTGTGCTGCCTCCTTGCTTGGCCTCCGCCAGGTGAGCTCGGCCCTCCTCATGGCCCACTTCTCCCATGCCCTGCTGAGCACCTTAGATGGGGTGCTTCCTCATCTGTCTGAGGACCTTCAGACCATGGTCAAACAGGTCCGAGACCAGGACCTGGCTGTGGCCAAGCAACAGCTCCAGACTACCATGGACACTGGGGACTCCTGTACCCGCTCTGTGGTGGTCTCAGTGGCCATGCGCCGCAGGGCTTGACTGAGGATCTTGACCTTCACGGCAGACACTTGGCACCAGCTGGCAGATGTCCCTTTTCTGGGCACCGACCTCTTCATGCCCAGGGTCGAGGGTTACCTCACATGAATCAAGAAGTCCATAGCAGACTTCCGATGACATCACTGACCTGCATGACTGCCTTGCCCTGAGCTCCACATATACCCACAGAAATAATATCTCCCGGAACAGTGCGATTTAGCAAAAAATATATCTGCAGCACTGAAGATGTCCAGGAGGTCGAAGGCAAACTGATCCCAATCCAAAAATTCTAAAAAACGAGCAGATGGAGATGGATTGACAGACCGAGAGTTCCCCAGCTGGAGCTTCTCGCCAGCCAATACCACGACTATGGAGGCAGACACCGACCAGGAGATTGAGTGCCTAACTAGGTCTCGCTTTGAATCCATCATGTCAGAAATAAAGGCATTTAGGGCAGAAAACAAGCAAGAATTTCAAGCCCTGCAAGGGAAAATGCAAGCTGTGGAAGGGAGACTAGAAGCGGCTGAAAAGCGCATTGGAGACACTGAAGATCAGCGTTACCGAATACAGACGGCCTTGGACTTTCTAACTGATCATCAGTCAGCCCTACAAGACAAACTGCTCGACCTGGGGGCCCGCTTCCGGAGAGATAATCTCCGCATCTGTGGTCTCCCAGAAGGCGCCGAGACGGGGAGATGGAGGACCTCCTTCGGGATGTACTAAACTTGCCAGCTACATTCAAATTCAAAACAGAGCGGGCACATAGATCTTTAATGTCCAAACCAACCGACCCGGCTGCACGTCCGAGATCAGTAGTGATGAAACTATCCAGTTACCGGGACAAGGATTACCTTTTATAAGTGCATGGATGCAAAAAGTGGTCAAGTACAATGCAGCGCGCCTTTATTTCGATCACAGTTACCCAACTGAAATTGCAAAAAGGTGCGCTGCCTACTCACCTGTCCTTCAAGTGCTCAAAGATAAAGGGATTAGATTCCAAACCCCATTCCCAGACAAGCTGAGTATTTTGGGACTCCGGCCCAAAAGTTTGATACCCCGGATCAGGCCTGGCAGGAACTCTCGTCCAGGGGCTGGGGCAGTCACCTGGACCAACAGGAAGAACAACGACCTCGTCCCGAGCATTCGCAATGGTTGCTCAGCATGCTCAAGAAATACAAGAGCCAGGCCCAGCAGACAGCACCGAGGACCCTACAAGAAATGAAAGCTCTAATGGAAGGGGTGGAGAGCATGGAGATTTCTGCTTCGACCAGGAATACAGCGGAAAATACCTGAAATGAATACAGTATATTCTGTTCTTCTCTGTCACATTTAGACCAGGGCAGGTGTTTGCTCCCTTTCCTGATCAAGTGGACAGTTTTGTTTCATGCGTAGGGAGCAACTTGGATCCACAAGAATTTGCTTCTTTCTTTCCTTGGACCCCGGTCCCCCCTGGAACTTGTGGGAGGGGGTCCTCTTCTCCTAAATACCGTGAACTGTGAGGTCTCTGAGCTGAAATTGGTGAACATATTGAAGGGCCATTAACACACCAGAAGCCCTTGCCTTTATGAGACGCTTACTTTTCATCTGCAGCCTTAGAGACATCCCATAATAGGACAGTTGACTCTACTTTTTCAAAGTGAGTATCTGGGGTGAGATTCAGCTTGGCAAGGGGTGTTGACCTGGTAAAATATTCCCCTGGTTTCTCCCCTCTCACTGCTTCTACCCCATATATGTTAAAAAGTGCTGGTTATCTTGATGCGGAGGGAGGGGGGAGAGAGTGCGACTGAGGTTAATCATAGAGTTGAACAAAGAGCATTCTATACCCGACTGTCTATTAAGGCTGATGCAACTTGGCTATTGCTGTTATGAATGTTGCTAAACAGGAGTTTACCCAGCTCGGGGGCTTCTGGGGGTCTTTGGGGGAATAAGGAAAAGAGAATTTTTTAAAGAAATCTACAACAAAAAACAGGATCACTATATGGTAAGGAGTGGGTAAGAGATTATTCATGACGTGGACGGGGCATGTCTCATATTGATGCCATTTTTTCACCATTGCCTTATGGTAGTGATGTCCTTAATATGTCACATCTTAGAGGACCCGCCTTTGCTTAGGGTTCGAGGAGGCCTGGCACGATCTAACGCCACTTTACCTCCTGGAGAGGAAGATGGGGCACTGTTCAGTGCCCACTCTCTCTCCCATAAAGGGTGATATTTAGAGCCCTCCAACCTTGGAGGTCACCAGTGTGAGTAGTTATTCGTTGTTTTTGTGATGAAAGTTACTATTTACATCTGTGTGTCAGTTCTGTTTGTTACCTCAGGCTAATGTTGAAACTTATTACCATTCTGACTCTAGAATTTGGATCAAGATCAATCACTCCACTTCTGGGGGTTGGGGTCGTCTTGGGAGAGACAACGCGACATGGGGAAGGGAGGACAAGGGGAACAGGGCAATGGGATGTCAGGGCATAGCTAATGGACTACATTATATATAATGGAAGGGGGAGGTTGGGTAACTCCCAGCTGGAACAGAGAGGGAATGGCAGAAGGACATTAAAATGAGCCCCTCGCAGACCTTATTAATCTGTTCACACAACGTGAACATGAATGGATTAAATAATCCAATTAAGAGATATAAAGTCATCAGTGCTTTAAAAAAAATAAAAAAATAAAAAAAATTTTATCCTCCTTCAGGAAACGCATTTGGGCAGGGAGGAACACCTCAAATTGGCTAAGTTTGGGTTCTCACACATAGTGGCCTCATCTTTTGAGAGATGGGAAGCTCAGAGGGGCGGTGGTTCTGATTCCCAGGACTACCCCTTTCCACTTTTCCAACTTGTATGTGGCTCCCCAGGGTCACCTAGCAATAGCTGTGGGCACCATGGAGGGGCAGGATGTGACATTGGCCTCGTTATATATCCCACTGGCACTAAAGCTGACGTGGTTCACCCGCTACTGCAGAAGATTACAGAAATCCAGAAGGGAGTGCTAATTCTTTGGGGTGGGGGTCATAACCAGGTATATGTCTGGTTAGACACACCCAACACCAGAGTCCCCAGGAGAAGCCCTACGCAAAAGTTAGTGCTGACCTATTCTAAAGAGATGCAGTGGCTGGATGTCTGGAGGGTTCAACACCCACACCAGAAGGAATACTCTCATTACTCCCCTCCGCATAAAATGTATACACGGATAGATTGTTTTCATATTTCTGGGGAACACTATTATAGGGTCCGGGACTGCTCCATGGTGCCCTCCCCTCTCTCGGACCACTCACATTTAACTTTGAGATTGGACTGGTCTTCTGAGAGACGGGAAACCCTCTGGAGCTTTAATAATTATTTGCTAAATTTCAAAGATTTCCAAGATTTAATGAAGGACCGGATCCCACAAATAGTCCAGGAGAATACGCACCCAGAAATAGCAAAACCAACCCTATGGGACATGGTCAAGGTGGCCCTAAGGGGTGAAGTAATAAAATATGCCTCCTTTCAGAAGAAACAGCTAGACAGGACTTACTCCAAAAATAAGTAAAGGTGTTGCAGGCGCAACATGTGGCTGGGGACCAGCGGGCTGTCCCTGTACTTCAAGCTACTAGGGAGCAACTACAAAGCATTTTAGAAATCAGAAAAGAACAGGCATTTCAGAGATTAAAACTTAAATACCACGAGGGAGGTCCCAGAGCCACAAGACTATTAGCTCACCGTCTTAGGCAGAATACAATACAATCTATGATTACTCAAATCAGGGAGCCGGATACAGGGCAGTTAACCACAGTACCTCTCAAAATCAGACAAACCTTCTTATCTCTTTACAGACAGTTATATACACCAGAGAGGGAAGTAGACTCTGCAAAAGTAGGGGAATTCCTTAGTAGACTAAAGCTGCCCTCACTAACAGAACAGCAAAAGGCCCTGATCCAACCCATATCAGGCCTTGAACCAGCAAAGGTTTTATCAAGACATAAAATCAGGCAAGAGCCCCGGCCCAGATGGAAACACTGGATAATTTCCCAAGGCCTTCCAGGGCCCACTATTGCTGGATACCTGCAGGGAGGTTCAGGAAGGTGGAGCCCTGCCCCACACCTGGAACTAAGCTTCAGTAACAGTATGCTTAAGCCGGGGAAAGACAAGACTAACTACTCCTCATACCGACCAATTTCGGTACTAAATGTTGACTACAAGATATTTGCGTCTATCTTGGCTGGGTGGCTGAAGGGGCTCTTGCCTGGACTAATAAATGCAGAACCAAACAGGTTTTGTACCGGGCGTCAAACACAAGATAATATTAAAAGGACCCTACATGTTGTCTGGCTGCCCTGTCCGGGGGGGGCCCTTTTTTGCTTCTTAGTTTGGACGCGGAGAAGGCCTTCGACAGGGTGACCTGGCCCTTCCTATTTGACACATGGGAGGATGGGCTTCCAAGATGGTTTTATCCAGTCAGTCGGGGCAATCTATTCACATCCCCAAGCCTCTATTAAAGTCAATGGAGCAGTTTCACCCCCAATCTTACTAGGCAGGGGCACAAGGCAGGGATGCCCATTGTCACCCCTGCTGTTTACCTGCTATCTGGAGCCTCTCGCTGAGGCTCTCTGGCAGGAGAGTGCGATAGAAGGGATTAAAATGCACGGAGATAACCTCCATAAGTTGGCATTGCACGCCGGCAACTTGTTAATTTACTTAACTGACCTGGAGAATTTATTGAAATCCCTCTGGAGGATACTGGAGGGGTTCCGAGAATTAGCAGGATACAAACTTAATCTGACAAAAGCAGAGACCCTTCAGATAAATTATACCCCTTCAGCCTATATCAAGCATCAATTCCCTTTTAAATGGGACTCTTCTAGTCTTAAATATTTAGGAGTCCACTTGGGCCCCTCACATGAGTGCCTGTTTACCTTGAATTACTCCCCCCGTTTAACAAACTGACAGCCGAGATGGAGAGCGATACCTCTCCCCCTTACACAAAGAATAGACTTTGTCTGTATGGTCCTGTTCCCAAGATTTTTATACTTAGCTCAAACAATCCCTAAGGAATATTCTGTATCCCTCAACAGGAAGATTTCCTGGTGCATATGGGGAGCACAGAGACTGAGAATACGGCTCTCCATCTTACCATTCCCTCGTCGGAAGGGAGGCCTCTCCCTCCCAAACCTGGCATATTACCACCAAGCAACCCAACTGTGCACTATGCTGTACTGGCTCCACCCTGGTTAGCAGGCCACATGGAAGGATTTAGAAATGCAAATGGAAGACCTGATGCAGCTGCATAGAATTCTCCTGTCTGGCCCAAATGGGATGGATTTTAAGAGGAGAGACAATCCATATACTAACACAGATTTGCAGAGCTGGCAAAAGATACTGCAAACTAAGAACTTGGAACCATGGAGGTCTCTTCTCTACTCCTTCCCCTACCTAGAAGATTTCAAACCAGCACAAATGGATTTGGGGTTTCGGCAGTGGGAAAAACAAGGCCTACATATGATGCATCAATTTATAGAAGGCAGGACAATCCTAAACTTTCCTGATCTGGTGACACGGTTTGGGATAACCCATAGAGATAGATTATTAAATCCCTATTAAGGGACCTGTGGGCTGAGACCCCCGACTAATAGAGATTATGAAACTGGCTTTGGCTGGTGGAGCCCCAATGGAGCGTATGATTTCGTATCTATATGAAGCAGTTGGCACATTAGAGAGGGATTCCACAGACCACATTAGAAAAGCCTGGGCCTTGGACCTTAATCTGCCCATCACAGCCGAGCTCTGGGAAAAACACTTTTGTAATATTTACAAGGGGATCTCAGCTACAACATGGAGAGAATTTGCATGGAAAAATATGGTTCGATTTTTCAGAACCCCTGCGGTGACAGCTAAATATCCAAGAAGGGGGGTGTCGTAGTGTTGGAGGGGATGCGGAGTCTCTCCAGCCACACATGTGCACGTGTTTTGGAGGTGCAATATACTTAACTCCTTTTTTGACAATTTGCAAAGAACTTTAGCTTTATTTTTTCCCCCGATTTAGAGTTAACCCCTCACCTCTTTTTTTCTATCTCAATGGCCAGCAGAATTCAGAGATCCTAACTCGGTCAAATTGATATCAATTATGATGCTGGCGGCCAAAAAAGCTATAATTAAAAAATGACTGGTGAGAGAACCCCCTCCATTACACAATGGCAAGATATATTAATAGATACATGCAGAATGGAAAGACTGACAGCGGTGTTAAATAAAGCACAAGAGCAGTTCGAAATACTGTGGAGGAGATGGGTACTGTACCTGGCTCCCCTCCACCCAGATTTCATCCCTTAGAAATACTTCGGAGATTCTATTAGAAAAAGCAACGAAGGAGGACCTGAAATAATTGTTCCTTTCCTTGTTGTTCTCCTATCTGTTCATAAATGTGACTAATTTACAGGTTTTAAGGTTTATAGATCAACTTACCTCCCATGGCCCAATGTTCATATTCTGTATTAATTATCTAGAGTTATTGTATAGATACCCTGAATGTTTTTAAATGTATTTTTTAAGCCACCCGTGAGTGGGCTGTGTTATATATGTAACACTTGAAACTATTAAATAAAGAGTTTAAAAAAAAAAAAAAAGTCCAGTGCCACCTTGGGCTCTGTGACATCTGCCCAGAAGGGCTCCAGGCAGTATCAGAGTTAAATTCTATGCAGAACATAGAACGTTGGGCTCGAGCTCGGTTCAAACCTTTGTCTGCTGCACTTTGAAGTGTAACAGTCAGATTCAAACAACATGAAGTCTTGCTATATTCTGACATATGCAGTGAGTCCCAACCTTCGAACTGCTCCAGAGGTGAAAGAGTTGACTTTCCATGTCAGGCATGGAACGCTGAGCTTGAGCTCGGTTGAGACTCTGTCTGTTGTTCTTCAAACTCAAACCGTCAGATTCTTTACTCCTCCTCACTGAACAGTCACTCTGGAGATTTCTCCTTCTGCTCGGTTCATTTTGTCGGTTAAAGTACTGTTTTTCTCGGTTTGTGACCGAATTTAAACTGCAACCTGTTGGTTCAGTCTCTGTCTGTGGTATTGTGAGTACTAGATAGGTTTTACATTAATTCTATTCTGTGTGGAACTTGTAAACGGTTATCGTTTCGGTTTGAACTGATCAAGTTGTTTTAAAAAATCTTAATTTGTGATTTAGAGTGTGGTTACCGGTTCTTATCAGTTCTAAAAAAAGACGGATTTTATTACGGTTTTTCCACGATCCATTAACGATTTAGGAACCGATAAGAGGGTCTTGCCTGGCGGATTGCCATAAAAGGGTAAGTTTGGTTAGGACTGGCACTATGTCTGAGAAACCCAAAAGAAAAACCGGACCCACTGGGTTTCAACACTGCAGTGTGTGTGGGGAAGTCTTTGCCAAGGCTGACCCCCACACCACCTGTGTTTATTGTCTGGGGTTTGACCACCTCAATGCAGACTGCCAGATTTGCAAAAATTTCCCTGCAGCTACCCTAGAAAAGAGAGCTGGTAGGCTCAGGGAAAGGGAGGCCAAAAAGTCCGCTGAACCGGATGGCCAGCCCGGTTCGGTTCCAACCGAACCAGAAGGAGTGCCCTCTGACCAGGGCGAGACTTCTTCGGGCAAAAGGAGAGCCGATTCTGAGGAGTCGGTTCCGGCTAAAAGAACTAGAAAAGAGAAATCAGCTGGTGTGGAGCCAAAACTTTCCTCTCCAACCGCTGAAGAGATAGCCAAAGCGATCAAAATTGTTCAGTCGCTTTCCCCGGTTCCGACCGAACCGGCACCATCAGGCAGGCGCTCGGTTCGGCCGGTTCCACCGGTTCAAGATTATGATTTAGAGGAGTTTTATGAACCGGAGGAGGAGTATGAGGGGAAAGTGAATGTGGATTTGAAAGTCTGGATGTGCCCATTGACCTGGACATCTCCCCAGACAGACTTTCAGGAGTGTCTCCTCCTAGGCTTTCTGAGTCCCCTTCCCATTTCATGTTCTATAAAAAAGTGGCTGAAACCCTCCAGCGTCCTATGGAAGAAGCTGTGGATGACCAGGAGGAGCCTGACTATGTAGAAATGATGGATATCCCAGAGTCTAGGAGGCTGTCTATTCCCTTGCACAAATCTTTTGGGAAACAGACATTTAAAATTTTAAAGACTCCTAACACTATACCTCCTGTGGATAAAAGAATGGACAAGAGGTATACATTGTCAGGCTCGGACACGGAGTTCCTTACACAACAATGCAGCCATGTTGGGGTAGTGCAGGCTGCAGCCTGTGATAAGGCAAACATTCCCTTGGCTTCACACCCCCAGACAAGGACTCCAGGAGGATTGATGCCATGGCAAAGAAACAGTACATGGCAGCATCCTTGGGACTCAGACAGGCCAATTATATGGCCTATACTGCTAGGTATCAAAAATCCAGATGGGACACTGTTATGGCCCTAGCAAAACAGGTCCCTGGCCAGCTTGCCAAGGAGCTGGAGCAGGTGGCTGCTGATGGTATTGAGTCATCCAAGGTGCAATTCCATGCTGCAGTAGACTCCAGTGATGTGTCTTCTAGAGTCATGGCTACATCTGTGGCACTTCGAAGAATGGCTTGGCTCAGATGTACTAGCCTGTCACAGGATACCCAGACTAAGGCCATGGATTTTCCTGTTGGGTAATTCTCTGTTTGGGGAGCAAACGGAGAATTACATGAAGAAAATGGATGAATATAGGACCACCTATAGGAGTGCACAGGCCAAAGAAAGGCAGGCCACTCCTCTTAGGCAGCTTTCCAGGGGCAGGGGCAGGCCTTTTCATAGGCCTTTTTACCAAGGCCAGGCCTCCTCTTCTGCTTGTGCCCAGAGGGGGTTCTTTAGAGGGAGAGGCAGACTGGGTACAAGCAGGCCTGCTTCCACCCCTCAGCCCAAAACCCCTGCCAAGCAGGCACCCTGATGGGGTTGCCAGGGCCGATTCTCAGCTACCTGTAGGGGGCAGGCTGGCTTACTTTGTCCAGGACTGGGAGTCTCTGACATCAGACAAGTGGGTCCTGGAAGTAGTAAGCCAGGGACTGGTTCTTAGCTTCAAAAAGTTTCCAAAGATGAGAACCAGATCCTTTCCACCTGCAAATCCATCAGAGGCACTTGCCCTAGAGGCCGAGGTCTCTTCCCTCCTGGCTCTCAGAGCTGTGGAAAGGGTTCCACCCCTACACCAGGGCAAAGGGTTGTACTCCAGGTACTTCCTTACCCCAAAAAAGACAGGAGAATGGCGGCCCATCCTGGATCTCAGATACTTAAACAAGCACCTTTTAAAACCAAAATTCAGAATGGTGACTCTGGGAATTAGTCTACCCTCTCTAAGGCCAGGGGACTGGCTAGCGTCCCTGGACCTCAAGGATGCCTACTTCCATATTCTCATCAGAAGCTCCCATCGAAAGTACCTCAGGTTCACGCTGCCCTCAGGCCATTACCAGTTCAGAGCAATGCCCTTTGGCCTCACCTCTGCTCCAAGGGTATTCACAGAATGCCTGGCAGTAGCAGTTGCTTCTCTAAGAAGGCAAAGAATTGCCAGCTTCCCTTACCTGGACGACTGGCTCATAGTAGGCCAGTCCCCAGACCAAGTCAAGTTACACCTACAGATAACTCAGCAACTGCTCACCTCTCTAGGTTTCCTTCTGAATCTTTCAAAATCAGTCCTAGAGCCTGTCCAGCTTCTCACCTTCATAGGCGCAGAGCTGAACACAGAGAAAGCCAGAGCCTTCCTTCCCTTGGACAGGGCAAGGACCCTGGGTCTCTCTGGCCTCCTCATTCACCCTGCAGGTGTCTTGACCAGCAAGGCATTTTCTACAGCTCCTGGGGCACATGGCTGCTTCTACAGCAGTAGTGCAGGGAGCAAGATTTCAGATGAGGGACATTCAGTTCCATTTGAGAGCCTTTTGGTCTCAAAGGAAGGACCCTCTAACCAAATTGATCCCAGTGACTCGAACCCTGATCCAGGCCCTACAGTGGTGGCAGGATCAGAGCAATCTGAGACAAAGGGGTTCCTTTTGTCACTCAGTCTCACTCCTTAATCCTTATTACAGATGCATCCCTCTTGGGGTGGGGAGCTCACATGGGCGACCTCACCACCCAGGGGTTGTGGTCCCCTCAGGAATCTCTGCTCCACATCAATCTGTTGGAACTCAGAGCAGTTTTTCTAGCACTTCAAGCTTTTTCCAAATCTGTTCAGAACAAAGTTGTACAGGTCAGAACAGACAACACCACCACAATGTGGTACATCAACAAGCAAGGGGGCACTCGGTCTACGGCCTTGTGCACCGAAGCAATGAAGTTGTGGTCTCTGGCTTACTCCCTGAACACCTCCCTTACAGCAGTTCACCTCCCAGGCAAGGACAATGTCCTGGCAGATGCTCTCAGCAGGATTTCCCAGGGCCATCACGAATGGTTACTGGATCCCCTAGTCTTGGAGGTGATATTTTCCAGATGGGGCACCCGCAGATGGATCTTTTGCAGCCCCAGGCAATCACCAACTTCCCCTTTTTGCTGCAGGCCCCAGTATTGGGCTCAGTCCCTCTGGATGCCTTAGTTCTCAATTGGGAAGGGAAGTTTCTCTATGCTTTCCCCCTTCCCTCTCCTGTTCAAAGTGCTAGTCAAAATCAGATCTCAACCCTGCAAGATGATCCTGATTGCTCCAGACTGGGCCAGACAGCCCTGGTATCCACTTCTACTGTCCTTAGCAGTCCATCTTCCCCTGTGTCTTCCCAGGAATTACAACCTGTTAACCTGTGCTCAGGGGAGGGTTTGGTACCCGAACCTCAAATCTCTCAATCTCAAGGCCTGGCTCTTGAAGAGTTAGAGTTTGCTGAGTTACACCTCTCCCAAGGTGTAATGGATATTCTGAAGGCTTCTAGAAAACCTTCCATCAGGGCTACTTATAATTCCAAATGGAAAAGGTTTTCCATATGGTGCTCTGGAAAGCATATTCCCCCAGAATCTGCTGATTTACCCACAGTCCTGGATTATATGGTCCACTTAAATACCTTGGGGCTGAGGCCAGCTACCCTGAAAGTGCATCTGGCAGCTGTGTCTGCTTTTATTTCAGCAGGTAACCTTCTTCTCTTTCTGCTCACCCTGTTTTCTCAAGTTTTCAAGGATTGCTTCACACCAACCCTCCATTCAGGGACCCTGCCCCGCCTGGGATCTTAATGTTTGCATTGCTCAGCTTATGCACCCCCTTTGAGCCTTTGTCTTCAGCAGAGCTTAAGTACTTGACTTGGAAAACTGTGTTTCTGGTAGCCATCACTTCTGCCAGACGCATAAGTGAATTACAAGCTTTGTCAGTGGAGCCTGATTTTATCTCCTTTCACAGAGATAAGGTGGTCCTCAGGACTAACAGGAAGCTCTTGCCTAAGGTGGTTTCAGATTTCCACCTTAATCAATCTATATCTCTTCCAGTATACTTCACTGACCATTCCTTCTCTGGCGAGAGAAGGCTGCACAGCTTAGATGTGAAGAGAGCCCTTAGTTACTACATTGAGCGTACCAAGGGTCACAGGTTTGACTCCCTCCAACTGTTCCTCACTTATGGTGAGGTTGGCAAAGGGAAACCTGCCACTAAAAGATCTATTACCAGGTGGATTGTCTCTTGTATCCAATTTTGCTATGAAAAACTGGGTAGGTTCCTCCCTCAGGCCTGAGGGCTCACTCTACCAGAGGTACAGCTGCTTCTCTGGCTGCTGCCAGGGACATCCCTATTCTAGAGATATGTCAAGCAGCTACCTGGAAAACAGTTCACACTTTACCAAGCATTACTCCTGGACATCCAGGCTAGGAGTGATGCTTGGTTTGGCACAGCTGTGCTTCAGAGCCTATTTCCTAAGTAGGTTCTGTCCCTCCTCCATGGAGGTACTGCTTTGTAGTCTGCATATGTCAGAATATAGCAAGACTGGCACGTGTTGGCACTTAGTAGGTGCCCACCTCATTGTTTTTCACCCCTCCTTTCTTGGGGTGACTTGGTGTTGTGTTTTTAATTTTTTTGGGTCTCCTGACTTGAGTCTTTGTTTTGGGACCAAAAAATGTGTTCTTATATTTAGTAGCCAGTTGGCTAGTGTAGGTTTACAGCTTCCACACAGGACCTTAGTGAGTTTAGCTCATAAATATCTGACGGTTTGAGTTTGAAGAACAACAGACAGAGTCTCAACCGAGCTCGAGCTCAGCGTTCCATGCCTGGCATGGAAAGTTAACTCTTTCACCTCCGGAGCAGTTCGAAGGTTGGGACTCACTGCATATGTCAGAATATAGCAAGACTCCATTAGAAGAAACAACATTACTAAGGTGAGTAATTTTTTCTTCTTTACTCCGCCTAACTGAACAGTCGCTCCGGAGATTTCTCCTTCGCTCTCAGTTCGCAGTTTAAAAATAGTCGGTTTTACCGATTATTATCTCATTACTTTTTGGCTCAGATCCCTCTCTGTGGTACAGTAAGTGCATAGGTAGTGTACTTAGCTAGAAAAAGTGTGTGGAAATTGTATTCTAAATTTGTGTGACCGGTTCGGCTGAACCGATCTCTGGGTTACTGATTGCTTTCTTTTTCTTTACAGGAATTTTAGTGTGAAGTACTGGTCCTTATCGTTTTAAAAAACAAAACAAAAAAAAAAAGTGTTTTCGGGTTTTTTCACATACCTGTAACACGGTTAGAGACCGATAAGGGTGTCTTGCCTGGCGGTTGCCATAAAAAGGGTAAGGGTTTAGTTATGGCTTTGTCTGAGAAACCCAAGAAAAAAAAAACGGGCCCACTGGGTTTCAGCACTGCAATGAATGTGGGGAGGCCTTTGCTAAGACTGACCCCACACCACTTGTGTTTACTGTCTGGGTTTTAGTCACCTAGAGTCAGACTGCCAAATCTGAAAAAAATTCCCTAAAGCCACCCTGGATAAAAGGTTGGGCAGGCTTAGGGAAAAGGAGGCAGAGAAGTCCGCTGACCCAGATGGCCAGCCTGGTTCGGTTCCGACTGAAGTAGGAGTGCCCTCTGACTAGGGCGAGACTCCTTCGGGCAAAAGGAGAGCCAATTCTGAGGGATCTGTTCCATCAAAAAGAAAAGACAAATCGTCTGGTTCAGATCCAGAACCGCATCATCTGACCGCTGAGGAAATTGCCTGAGTGATTCGTATAGTGCAATCGCTTAGTTTGGTTCCGACTGATCCGGCGCCTTCTGGCAGGCGTTCGGTTCGGTCGGTCCCTCCGGTTCAAGACTATCCCCCTGAAGATTTTTATGAACCGGACTTGGAGAGGGGGGGATGATGATGATGATGATGATGATGATGATGATGATGATGATGATGATGATGATGATGAATTGAAGGTCTGGATGAGCCTATCGAACCGGACATCTCCCCAGACAGACCTTCTGGTGTTCCCCTCCCAGGCTTTACGAGTCCCCTTCCCACTTTATGTTCTACAGGAAAGTGACAGAAACCCTCCAGCTCCCTATGGAGGAAGCTGTTGAGGAACAAGAGGAGCCTGACTTTGTGGAGATGATGGACATCCCAGAGTCCAAAAGTTTGTCTATTCCCGTTCATAAATCCTTTGGGAAACGGACACAAAAGCTGTTAAAATCTCCAAATTCATTACCCCCTGTGGACAGATGGATGGACAAGAGGTACATGCTGTCAGGCTCAGGTACGGAGTACTTGTACTTGTACTAGCAGTGCAGCCATGTTGGGGTAGTGCAGGCTGCAGCCTGTGATATGGCTAACATTCCCTTGGCTTCACAACCCCCAGATAAAGACTCCAGGAAATTGGATGCCATGGCAAAAAAGTAGTACATGGCATCCTCTTTGGGACTCAGGCAGGCAAATTACATGGCCTGTACAGCCAGGTACCAGAAGTCCAGGTGGGACACTGTACTGGCACTGGCTAAGCAGGCCCCTCCCCAGCTTGCCAGGGAGCTGGAGAAGGTGGCTGCTGATGGGATTGAGGCATCAAAGATTCAGTTTCATGTTGCTGTGGACTCCAGCGATGTTTCAGCTAGAGTCATGGCTACATCTGTCTCTCTTTGGATACTGGCTTGGCTCAGGTGTACTAGCCTTTCTCAGGATACCCAGGCTAAGGCCATGGATTTTCCTGTGGTTAATAATTCTTTGTTTGGGGGAGCAGACAAGCAAGTTAGGGGCAGGGGCAGGCTTTTTCATAGGCCTTTCTACCAAGCACAGGCCTCCTCTCCTTTTTCTCAGAGAGGGTTCTTCAGAGGGAGAGGCAGAAGGGGGATGAGCAGGGCTGCATCCACCTCTCAGCCTAAGGCTCCTGCCAAGCAGACACCCTGAGGTGTCGGCCCGGGTCAGCTCCCCTATTCCCGTAGGAGGCAGGCTGGCCTACTATTTCCAGAACTGGAAGCCTATTACCTCAGACAAGTGGGTCCTGGAGGTAGTAGGCCAGGGACTGGCTCTCAGCGTCAAAAAAATTCCCAAAGCTGAGAGCCATATCTTTTCCACCTGCAAGCATCTCTGAAACCATTGCTCTAGAAGCAGAGGTTTCATCTCTTCTGGCCTTGAGGGCCATAGAGTTCCTACAATACACAAGGGAAAAGGTCTGTACTCCAGGTACTTACTTACCCCGAAAAAACAAAACAAAAAAAAAAAACGGGGAGTGGCAGCCCATCCTAGATTTAAGATACCTGAACAAACATTTGTTGAAGCCAAAGTTCAAAATGGTGACTCTGGGAATAATTCTTCCCTCCCTAAGGCCAGGGGACTGGCTAGCCTCCCTGGACCTAAAGGATGCCTACTTTCACATTCCCATCAGGTGCTTCCACAGAAAGTACCTCAGGTTCGAACTGCCTTCAGGCCATTACCAGTTCAAAGCAATGCCCTTCGGCCTAACATCAGCTCCAAGGGTGTTCACAAAATGCCTGGCAGTAGTAGTGGCTTTTCTAAGGAGAAAAAGTATCTCCATATTCCCGTACCTGGACAACTGGCTCATAGTGGGTCAGTCTCCAGACCAAGTCAAGTCAGATCTAAAAGTGACCCAGCAAGTGCTCACTTCTCTAGGTTTCCTTCTCAATTTTCCCAAGTCAGTTCTTGAGCCAGTACAACTGTTGACTTTCATAGGGGTGGAACTAGACACTGTCAAAGCAATAGCACTTCTTCCCTTGGTAAGAGTCAGGGCCATCATGGAGCTGGCTTCTTCCTTTCACCCTCTGGTCTCTCGACCAGCAAGACACTTTCTTCAGTTGCTGGGCCACATGGCAGCTTCCACTGCAGTGGTCCAAGCAGGCCAGATTTCAGATGAGACATTCAGTTTCATCTAAAGGCTTTTTGGTCTCAGGAAAAAGATCCCTTGACCAAACTGATTCCAGTGACTCAGACTCTGATCCAGGCTCTTCAATGGTGGCAGGATCGGGACAACCTCAGGCAGTGGGTCCCATTCATTTCTCAGCCTCATTCTGTGGTCCTAACTACAGACGCCTCTCTCCTGGGTTGGGGAGCCCACTTGGAGGCTCTCACAGCCCAGGGAGTGTGGTCCACTCAGGAGTCTGTTCTCCACATCAACCTTCTGGAGCTCAGGGCAGTTTACCTGGCTCTACAGGCTTTCTCACAATCAGTAAAGAACAAGGTGGTTCAAGTCAGGACAGACAACACCACCACCATGTGGTACATCAACAAGCAGGGAGGCACTCTGTCTACGGCCTTGTGCACAGAAGCCATGAAAATATGGTCCCTAGCTTACTCTCTACAGACCTCTCGGGTAGCAGTCCACCTCACAGGAAAGGACAGTGTGCTAGCAGATGCATTGAGCAGGATTTCCCAGGGCCATCACGAATGATCCCTGGATTCTCTAGTGTTGAAAGGGATTTTTTCAAGATGGGGCACTCCAGAGATAGATCTCTTTGCAGCCCCAGACAATCACCAACTTCCTCTTTTCTGTTGCAGACACCCAGTCTTGGGCTTAGTCCCTCTGTATTCTCCGATTCTGAATTGGGAAGGGACATTTCTGTATGCCTTCCCTCCTTTTCCTCTGCTGTTCAAGGTCCTGGTCAAGATAAGGTCGCAGTCTTGCAAAGTGATCCTGATTGCTCCAGATTGGGCCAGGCAGCCTTGGTATCCCCTGTTGCTGTCCCTAGCAGTCCATCTCCCTCTGTCTCTTCCCAGGAATCACAATCTGTTAACCTCCTCTCAGGGGAGGATCTGGCATCCCAACTTTCGGTCTCTCAATCTCGGGGCATGGCTCTTGAAGAGTTAGAGTATGCAAGTTTGCATCTGTCTCAAGGGGTTCTGGACATTCTCAAAGCCTCTCGAAAACCTGCCACCAGAAAAACATACAATTCTAAATGGAAGAGATTCAGCATCTGGTGTTCCAAAAATCATATATCCCCAGACACTGCTGAATTGTCTACAGTTCTGGATTATATGGTTCACCTCAATGGCCTAGGCCTCAGACCAGCTACTCTCAAAGTACATTTGTCAGCTGTTTCTGCTTTTCTGTCAGTAGGAAAGCCTTCATCACTGGCATCTCATCCTGTTTTCTGTAAATTTTTCAAGGGATTGCTTCATGCCAATCTTTCCTTTAGGGATCCTACCCCTGCCTGGGATCTTAACGTTTGCATTGCCCAGCTTATGCAACCCCCTTTTGAACCTTTGTTTTCAGCAGAACTTAAGAACTTGACTTGGAAGACTGTGTTCCTGGTAGCTATTACCTCTGCTAGACGTATCAGTGAGTTGCAAGCTCTGTCAGTGGAGCCTGATTTTATCTCATTCCATAGAGATAAGGTGGTCCTTAGAACCAATAGGAGGTTCTTACCTAAAGTGGTTTCAGATTTTCATTTGAACCAGTCCATGTCTCTCCCTGTATTCTTCACTGATCATTCTTCTTCAGGAGAGAGAAGATTACACAGTTTGGATGTTAAAAGGGCCCTTAGTTACTACATTGAGCGTAATAAGGCACACAGGTTTGACTCCCTCCAGTTGTTTCTCACTTATGGGGAAGTGGGTAAGGGCAAACCTGCCACTAAGAGAACTATTGCCAGGTGGATTGTCTCTTGTATACAATTCTACTACGAGAAGCTAGGCAAAATACCACCCTCAGACCTGAGGGCTCATTAGACTAGAGGTACAGCTGCTTCCCTGGCTGCTGCCAGGGATATTCCTTTACTAGAGATATGCAAAGCAGCCACCTGGAAAACAGTCCATACATTCACCAAGCATTACTCTCTGGATATCCAGGCTCGGAGTGATGCTCAGTTTGATACACCAGTACTGCAGAGCCTATTCCCAAAGTAGGTTCGAATCCCTCCTCCATGGAGGTACTGCTTGGTAGTCTGCAATATGTCGGAATACAGCAAGACTTCATGTTGTTGGAAGAAAAAATTACTCACCTTAGTAATTGTGTTTCTTCTAATGGAGTCTTGCTGTATTCTGATCTGCCTTTCCTATCAGAACCTGTTTTTGGGAAGTGGGCTGACAGGTGCAGTGCTGCACTCCATCTTTTTAGAGAGGGGGAGTGGGTTATGCTTCTTTATTTCAACAGTCATAAGTTGTTCACTACTTGGTTTTTGATTTTGGATTTCTCGACTCGTGTTTTGGAGGATCCAAAATATTTGGTCGTCATTTGGCTAGTAAAAGTCTACAGTTTCCACATAGTGGGTTAGTTAGTTAGTATTATTAGCTCGTAAGAATCTGACGGTTACACTTCAGAGTACAGCAGACAGAGGTTTGAACCGAGCTCGAGCTCAACGTTCTATGCTCTGCATAGAATTTAACGCTTTCCTCTCCGGAGGGACACCAGCCTATACTGGCAGGATGGTCTGCATCTGTCCAGGAAGGGAACAAGTCTTTTGAGCAGTCGGTTTAAATGCTTCATTGGCAAGCTTTTAAACTAGTCAAGGGGGGAGGCACTGATAAGCAGCAGGAAAATCCCAGCCTCTCCCTACAAAACAGGGTACTAAATGAGAAAAAGACCGAGGTAGAAAGGTCAGTGGGGGATGCTGCAAAAGAAGGTAAAGCCATCAAAAAATGGAGAGCAATGAGTACCAATGCCCGTAGTCTGAGTAACAAGCTTCCTGAATTAGTGGCATTGATGGAGGAGGAACATCTGGATATCGTGGCAGTCACAGAAATGTGGTACACACAAAACCATGACTGGGACATAAACATACCAGGATACACTATCTACAGGAGGAACAGGGAGGGTAAAAGAGTAGGAGGAGTAGCTCTTTACACAAGGGAAAGAATCAAAGCAACAGAACAAAAGGGAAAACAGGGAGGAGAAGAAGCACTGTGGGTAAATTTGGAGACCGGCAATGGCACCACAGTCTGCACAGGGGTTGTATACAGACCCCCTTCTCAGGGGGAGGAAATGGACAAGGAAATGATAGAAAGAATACTTAGAATGGCAGAAAAAGGGGAGATATTGCTGATGGGTGATCTGAATATGCCAGATGTTAACTGGAGTGCAGTTGCAGCAGCCACTTCAAAGAGTGGGGTTATTCTAGATGCCCTACGGGGGCGTGTCTTAGACAACTAGTATTGGAGCCCACTCGAGAGGGAGCAATCTTAGACCTGGTTCTCTCAAATGGAGATGAAGAGAGGATCACAGATGTAGAAGCGGGTAGCCATCTGGGAACTAGTGACCATCGAACAGTATGGTTCACAATAAACACAGCAGTAGAGTCAAGCCATACAAAGGCAAAGTACTGACTTTAGGAGGGCTGACTTTTCCAAAATGGGTGAGTGCCTAAGGGAATGCACTAGCAATGGGCAGAAGGAGGGTGGAAGAACAATGGGAATAATAAAACTGCCATCACAGAGGTAATCGAGCCTTTGTGTGAAGCAAATAAACAAACGAACGATGTAAGAAACCACTATGGTTCTCAAAGGAAGTGGCAGCGAAGGTTCAAGAGAAAAGAAAGCATTCAGGAAGTACAAGGAATCACAGAAGGAGCAGGACAGAGAACTGTATCAGTTAAAGCAAAAGGAAGCTGGGAAGGCAGTCAGAACAGCAAGGCCCAAACCGAGGAAAAGATAGCCAACTCAGTTAAGAAGGGGATAAAACCTTTTATAGGTACATCAGGGCCGAAGAAAGACCAAGGGAGGTTAGTGAGGCTTAATAAAGAGGAGGAGGGTGGGCAGAGGGTGACTGTGAAAAGGCAGAGATACTAAACAAATATTTTTGCTCAGTATTTACAAAGGAAGAGGGGGGTACCTAAAACAAACAGTAGAAACACTCTGGATACAGAAGTTGATACCAGCCCATTTACAGAAGAAAGGGTTCTGAAAGAACTCTTAAAACTGAAGGTGGACAAAGCAATGGGCCTGATGGGATTCATCCCAGAATTCTAAAAGAACTAAGGGTAGAACTAGTGACACCACTGACTACCCTCTTTAACAAATCATGGGAGGATGGGGTGGTACCCGAGGACTGGAGGAGGGCAGATGTGATTCCCCTTCACAAAAGTGGGAGCAAGGCAGAAGCAGGAAACTACAGACCTGTTAGTTTAACCTCAGTGGTAGGGAAAATGATGGAATCACTTCTGAAGGAAAGAATTGTCAGTATCTAGAGGCCAGAGGGGCACAGGACCCAAGGCAGCATGGATTCACAGCGGGAAGGTCATGCCAGACAAATCTGATAGATTTCTTTGACTGGGTGACCAAAGTAGTAGATCAGGAGGGACTGTGGACATGGCCTACCTAGACTTTAGAAAGGCATTTGACACAGTCCCACACAAAAGATTAATATACAAGTTAGCCAGCCTGGGAGTGGGTCCCAAGATGACAGCCTGGGTAAAGAATTGGCTGGAGAATAGGACACAGAGGTAACAGTAAATGGAGTCCACTCTGAAGAAGGGGGTTACTAGTGGGGCACCACAGGGTTCAGTATTAGGACCGGTCCTCTTCAATGTCTTTATAAGCGACATTGCAGAGGGACTGGAAGGAAAAGTATGTCTCTTTGCAGATGAGACAAAGATCTGCAACAGAGTTGATGCACAAGGTGGGGTGGAAAGGATGAGAAGGGACTTGGCAAGGTTAGAGGAATGGTCAAATGTATGGCAGCTTAGATTCAATGCTAAGAAGTGCAAGGTAATGCACCTGGGTAACAAAAACCCAGGGGAAGAGTACACAATGGGGGGTGAGATACTAACAACAACAAAAATGGAAAGGGACCTGGGGGTAGTCATATCAGATGACCTAAAGGTGGGCAAGCAATGTGAGAGGGCAGCAAGGAGGGCTGGGGGGATACTGGGATGCATAGGGAGAGGCATCACCAGTAGAAAACAGGAAGTTATTATCCCTCTGTACAGACAGTTGGTGAGACCCCATCTGGAGTACTGCGTGCAGTTCTGGAGACCCAATCTCCACAAGACATAGACAGGATGGAGGCTGTCCAGAGGAGGGCAACTAAAATGGTGCAGGGTCTGCACCGAAGACATATGAAGAGAGACTTAAGGAGCTGAATATGTATAGACTCGAGGAAAGGAGGGAGAGGGGACATGATAGAAACTTTCAAGTACCTCAAGGAATCAACAAAGTCCAAGAGGTAGCATCTTTCCAAAAAAGGGTGTGCAAGAACAAGGGCACAATTTGAAGATAGAAGAAGGGCGGCTCAGAGGTAATTTAAGGAATTTTTTCACAGAGAGGGTTGTGGATGCATGGAACGGCCTTCAGGAGGAGGTTGTGGAGTCAAAAACAGTGGTGGAATTCAAGCATGCATGGGACAGTCATAAGGCAATTCTAGGGGGTGGGGTAGGAAGAAGTAGGTTGCTGGTTAACTAGGATTTGCAGCTTATCCATTAGGTAGGGAAATGGACAGACTGGGTGGGCCAAGCGGTCCTTATCTGCCATCAAAATCTATGTTTCTATGGAACAGTTCAGGTGCTGGGGCTAACTGCAATATGTCAGAATACAGCAAGACTCCATTAGAAGAAACACAATTACTAAGGTGAGTAATTTATTCTTTTGGTCCACCTCCACTCCTGCAACTAGCTGGCCAGCAGGCTCTGTGACCTCCGCCCAAGTCAGTGACCTCAGCTGTCCATAAGCCAGGAGGGAGAGGCTCTGGTGGCCCCTCAGCCAGGCCCTCCTCCAAGCCTGCTCAGTGACAGGATATGGGGTGCCTCCCTCATGCTCATCATGCCTCCCTCGGTGCTCCCGTGTGGGGGGGGGGGGGCCGGCTCCACCACTTCCTTTCTGCCTGGTCCACTGTCATCATGGACATGTGGGTTCTAGAAGTGGTGGGTCAGGGTCTGCCTCTAGAGTTCGAGCAGTACCCTCCTTGCCAAGCCCGCACCCCATGGGAGGACTTGGCTTCTGCCGACATGCTGACAGCTCTCAGAGATGACATAGCCTAGCTCCTCCGCAAGGAGGTTGTGGTTCCTGTCTCAGATCCTCCGGAACACCCAGGGTTTGTCTCCAGGTACTTCCTGGTGCCAAATCAGACGGTGTGGGGTGGGGGCTGGCACCCCATTCTAGAGCTGCACGACCTGAACTAGTTCCTCAGGTTGCGCATCTTCAGGATGGTAACTCTGTGTCGGATCATATTACCTCTAGAGTAAAACATGTGGTTTTGCTCCCTGGATCTTCAGGACATGTTCTTCTACGTCCCGATCTGTCCGTCTCACTGAAGGTCCCTCCACTTCGAGCCGAGGGAACCATCTATGAGTTCCAGGCCATGCCAGTCGGCCTCTACTTGGCCCACAGGGTGTCCACCAAGTGGATCACAATGGTGGCAGCTTACCTGAGGTACCGAGGGGTCCGGGTTTATCCCTACCTGGGTGACTGACTTGATAGCAGGTCCCTCCATGCAAGAGGTGGAGCGGTCCAGGGAACTGGCCCTCCAGACCTGCGTCAAACTTGGCCTCTTGTTCAACGAGGCCAAGTCGGAACTCGTTCCATTGCAGGTGATCAACTTCATCGGGTTGGAGCTCGACTCTTGCAGAGCCAGAGCCCAGCTCCTGGCGGACAAGGCAGAGACTGTCTCCTCCTTTGCCTGATCATTTCGAGTTGGGCAATTGCGCCATGCCAGGGACTTCCTTGCACCTGCTGGGCTACGTGGCGGCCTGTACCGGTGTGATCTGTTGGGTATGCTGGAGAATAAGCTCCCGGCAGTGGGAGCTGGCCAGTCAGTGGTCTCGACGCAAGGGGCACTTCAACCAGCCAGTCATGGTGACCCATCGGATGTGGGACGTCATCCAGTGGTGGCTGGTCCCAGCATATCTGCAGTAAGGGATCCTGTTTGTCCTCCCAGAGCAGACGGTCATCCTGGTGACCGATGCTTGTCTCACAGGCTGGGGTGTCCACCTGGGGGAACACAGAGTCCACAGCCTCTGGACCCCCGAGGAGTCCTGATGCCACATCAGCCTGCTGGAGCTCCAAGCAGTTTGGCTGGCACTGACTGCATTCGCTCCACGCATTCGGGTTCAAGTGGTCCAAATCCAGACAGACAACACCATGACCATGTACTACCTCAACAAGTGGGGCAGAACACACTCCCTGCCTTTGTGAAAGGAAGCTGTCTGTGTCTGGACCCTCGTGTGCAGCCTGGAGGCGGATCTCCTTGCCATCCATGTGGCAGGAGCCTCCAGTCAGCTGGCAGGTGCCGTTAGCCGGGTGGGCGAGGTGTCTCACAAGTGGTCTCTCCACCCAGAGGTAGTTCAGTCTGTTCTTCCAGTGGGGCATCCCTCAGGAGGACCTGTTCACCTCAAGGGAGAACGCAAAACTGAGGCTGTTTTGTGCCCGCCTCCCTCAGCAGGGGAATGCAAGAATCAGTGAGCTCTAGGCGCTTTCGGTGGAGTCTCCTTACCTGGTCTTCCACAGATACAAGGTTGTCCTGCGCCCCAACCCAAAGTTCCTCCCGAAGGTTGTGTCGGAGTTTCATCTGAATCAGGTAATTAATCTCCCGGTGTACTTCAGTCACACCTCAGAGGCCAAGCACAGGCTCCATACTATGGACCTGCGGTGAGTGCTCACTTATTACAAAGAGCGCACGGCTGGAGTTCTGGGAGAGGTTTGCCACCTGTTTGTCACCTACTCTGAAGCCACACCTGGCAGACCTGCGGCCAAGCGGATGATTGGAAGGTGGATCACATCCTGCATTGATCTCTTGTATAGGTTGGCAGGTAGGGAGCCTCTCTGAGGGCTAAGGGCTCATTCCACCCACCATACCGCTGTGTCTGTGGCTGCTTCCAGGGACATCCCTATCCAGAAAATCTGCAGGGCTGCTACCTGGAGGTCAGCACGCACCATCATTTCCCTTTACCACATTGACGTAGAGTCATGCCGGGATGCTGGTTTTGGGGCCTCAGTTCTCCAATCCTTATTTCCTAAGTAGGGGTGAGCGCCTTGCCTTCCTCCTCCCAGTGAACTGCTAGGAGTCTGCCAGAAAGTGTGAATAGAACATCATATCCATGTCCCTAGAAACACAGGTTACTTACCTGTAACAGTAGTTCTAGGAGTGGTATATGATGTTCATCCTCAGAGACCCACCGACCTCCCAGCCGGTGCACACACTCTGCTTCCAGTGGGCAAAGATCTGGTGTCATGGGGTGGAGCCGAGGGAGTTACCACTTGGGTGGGTGGGTGGGAGAAGCCAGCATGAAGACTTTCGGCACATCTTAAAGGGAAAGGAGACTGCCAGAAAGTGTGGATGAACATCATATACCACTCCTGAACTACTGTTAGAGGTGCGTAACCTGTGTTTGCTGTCTAGCCACACACCAAGGTATTTGAAGTATTGAACAAATTATAGACGGGTGCCATCCAAGGTGGAGAAGACAGGCAGAGTTGGGAGTCTGGCCATTGTCTTACTGGTGCCAGAGGTCACAGACACGGTTTTATTTGTGTTGTCCTGGAGTTGGATTGATTGGAACCAGCGAAGGACATTGTTGACGTCATGTACGAGCAGACCTTTCATGGCTGTGGTAGAGGGACTGGAGATGTAGTTGACACTGTTATCTGCATACAGGTATATGTGTATATGTAAGCTGACACAAGCTGAGGTGAGGTCGTTAAGAAAGATAGAGAACAGGATAGGCCCCAGGATAGAGCGCTGTGGGACCCCTGCCTGGATGGGAAGTGGAGGTGCAGGGCGCTACCAACCTGTACTGACTGCAGACAGCCTGAGAGGTAAGAAGCAAACCAGTTGATAGGAGCTGAGGGGCCAGCAGAACTCAGCTTATCCAGGAGGAGTGGGTGGGACACTGACTCAATGGCCTTGGCAAGGTTGATGAAAATAGCTGTGATATACCCTTAATCCATCCCTCAGAACATAGACATCTACACACAACAGGGAGGGAGATAATGGAGTGATGCTTCAGAAGCCAGACTTGAATGGGGAGAGGTAATCGGTGGAGGATAGGAAATCTGAGCGTCTGGTGTACACAAGCTTCCCTTGCAGCTTAGCAAGGGAAGAGAGGAGGGAAATTGATTGAAAGTTACCAGGGAGGAAGGGCACCCGCCCCCCCTTTGTGGAGGGGAAGAACTTTGGCCAACTTCCAGAACAGAGGGACAGCACTTGAGGAGAAGGAGAGGTTGAGTAGTTGAATCAGGGTTGGTAAGACCCTGTCCCATTTGTTATGCAGAAAGAGTTAAAAGCAAAGGCTCTATTTGGTCATCTTGTATTCTGCCTCTTGCCTATCTGATTGCACAATCACATTTTTCTTGTGGCACCTAGGCGTTTACTGCTCCAATTGTCCCACAGTTTCCCCATTATCTCTCTTCCTTCACTTGCTGTTTTTGTTCTTTCTTTCTACCCTTGCTTCTCTGTGGTTAAAAAAATGTATGTGAATCTGGGATCCCATTGCAGAAGGCTGTTTGGGTTTATTAGAAAAGATAATCTGGAACACAGAGGATTGACCTTGGGATGCATTTTGACCTCCACAAGCTTGTTTACATGATTGTCAACAGGAAAACCAGCTCTGAGACAAAAATGTATTCTTTTGTTGCGTGTGTTAAGACTAAATGGCAGGGGATGTAACTTACAACAAGATGATGCAGAGTTCGAAGTGCCAGACAAAAACATCTTGCATAATCAGAGCAATGTTTTTCCAGGGAGACTCGGATGTAGAACTTTTTTTGTTTGTAGTGCAATTTTATTTTTTCTATTTTATTGTTATTGCTGATAATAAAACGCTAATTGTGAATTTTATAACTTCTCCTGGTATGAACCATAGAAACATAGACTTTGTCGGCAGATAAGGACTGCTTGGCCCACCCAGTCTGCCCATTTCCCTACCTATTGGATAAGCTGCAGATCCTAGTTAACCAACAGCCTACTTCCTCCTACCCCTCCCCCACTAGAATTGCCTTATGTCTGTCCCATGCATTCTTGAATTAACCCACTGTTTTTGACCCCATGACTTCCTCAGGAAGGCCGTTCCATGCATCCACCACCCTCTCCATGGAATAATACTTCCTGACGTCCCCCCTCAATCTTCAAATTGTGCCCTCTTGTTCTTGCACATCTCTTTTTCTGAAAGATGCTACCCTCTTGGACTTTGTGGATTCGCTTGAGATACTTGAAAGTTTCTATCATGTCCCCCCTCTCCCTCCTTTCCTCCGGGGTATACATATTAAGCTCCTCTAGTCTCTCTTCATATGGCTTCTGTTGCAGACCCTGCACCATTTTAGTTGCCCTCCTCTGGACTGCTGTCCTTGCGGAAATGGGGGTCTCCAGAACTGCACGCAGTACTCCAGATGGGGTCTTGCCAACTGTCTGTACAGAGGGATAACAACTTCTGTTTTCTACTGGTGTTGCCTCTCCCTATACATCCCAGCATCCCCCAGCCCTCCTTACTGCCTTCTCACATTGCTTGTTTACCTTTAGGTCTTCTGATACGACTACCCCTAGGTCCCTTTACATTTTTGTTGTTGTTAGTACCCCCCCCCCACTGTGTACTTTTCCCCTGGGTTTTTGTTTCCCAGGTGCATTACTTTGCACTTCTATGCATTGAATCTAAGCTGCCATACTTTTGACCATTCCTGCAACCTTGCTAAGTCCCTTCTGATCCTTTCCACTCCCCCCCTTGTGTATCAATCCTGTTGCAGATCTTTGTGTCGTCTGCAAAGAGACATACTTTTCCTTCCAGTCCCTCTGCAATGTCACTTAGAGACATTAAAAAGGACCGGTCCCAGTACTGAACCCTGTGGTACCCCTCTAGTAACCCCCCTCTCTTCTCAGTGGACTCCGTTTACTATTACCCTCTGTGTCCTGTTGACCAGCCAATTTTTTATCCAGGCAACCACCCTGGGACCTACTCCCTGGCTGACTAACTTGTTTATTAATCTTTAGCGTGGGACTGTGTTAAATGCCTTGCTAAAGTCTAGGTAGGCCATGTCCACAGCCCCTCCCTGGTCTACTACTTTGGTCACCCAGTCAAAGAAATCTATTAGATTCGTCTGACATGACCTTCCCGCTGTGAATCCATGCTGCCTTGGGTCCTGTGCCCTGCTGGCCTCTAGGTACTCAACAATTCTTTCTTTCAGAAATGATTCCATCACTGCCGGCGCCCGGTGGCGCTGAGGGTTGAGGCGCTGGACGCCACACCTCGCACCACACCGGTGACCTGGGTTCAGGAACGAGCTCGGGTCGGGGGTTGGCTGGGGGAGGAGGATTGAGTGTCCCAGGGACTGCTCTCCTTCTCTGGGGAGGAACACCTGTGCCTGTGCTGGTTCCTAGCGGTGGCTGGGCGCTAGGGCGAGTTGGGGAGTAAAGAAAAGGGCTGGCACGGCAGATGTCCAGCGTATAGGAGCGTGTACCGCCGCGTCATTGCACGCCTGTGCTGTGAGGGGGGCTTGTGGGCTAAAAAAAAAAAAAATCGGCTGATCCCTCGGCGCATGATGGCAGGCCGCGGCATTGCATCCTTCGCTCCTAGAAGCTCCCTCCGGTCCTGACCCCTTGGCCTTCCATGACTGGGGACCGCGATGTGGCCTGAGAGGGCAAAGGAGAGGAGGTGTAGCTCGGGCAAGTTGTCTGATGCAGGAGCTGCTAGCAGTGACCGAACATGAGGAACCATAGGAACACCCCAGCCGAGAGGTAAGGCTCAAAAGAAATACAAAAAAAAAAAAAAGAAATGATTCCATCATTTTCCGTACCACTGAGGTCAAACTAACAGGTCTGTAGTTTCCTGCCTCTGCTTTGCTTCCACTTTTGTAAAGGGGAATCACATCTGCCCTCTTCCGGTACCACACCATCCTCCCATGATTTGTTAAAAAGAGTAGTCCGTGGTGTCACTAGTTCTCCCCTTAGTTCTTTTAGAATTCTGGGGTGAATCCCATCAGGCCCCATTGCTCTGTCCACCTTCAGCTTTAGAAGTTATTTCAGGACCCTTTCTTCTGTGAATGGACTGGTATCGACCCCTCTATCCAGAGTGCTTCTACTGGATTAGGTACCTCCCTCACCTTTTCTTTTGTGAATACTGAGCTGAAGTATTCGTTCGGTATCCCTGCTTTTTCACTGCCTCCCTCCCTTGATCTTTCTTCGCTCCCTAATGTACCTATAAAATGTTTTATCCCCCCTTCTTAACAGAGTTGGCCATCTTTTTTTTTTTTTTATACTTTATATTTATTGATTTTACATATAAATCTGGTACAATTATACAGTGTGTCTTGGAAACATCATAGGCTATACAGTCAAAGTGGAGAAATTACATTCCCTTTATATTTAGAATTTCAGTATCCCCAAGTAAGCTCTATAATTCAGGGGAGAATTCTATAATAATTCAATCCAGCACTAAAAGTCCATATATCTGTGTGGCTGTAACCCATGAGCAGATGGATTAAAACATCTGAATTTAAGCTAAAGTGTTTTCAAACTTGCCTCGCTCACAGAGCACGCGATCCATCATTTTATCTAAAGATTATATCTGTTAGGGGGAAGTATACCCCCTAAAATGATTTTAAGACACAAGAACAACTCCTCCTCTCATCTATAGATTTGTCTAAAACTATTAAGGCCTCAGGAGAACACAGCTACGTTCTCCCAATTTCTCAAAAACATACTATGGTTACTTAGGACAGTAATAAGGCACAAGGGCCACATCCTCAACATGACTAAGTAGCTGATATTCTTTAAATCACAAATTCTAAGAAATAATACTTGTATATCAACATGAAGTTACACTGAACTTTGATTTAAAAACCACAAAATGGTTGCAAGATGGACTGTATTTAAGCCATAAAGCGGCTACTTGCTATCATATAACTAGCTTAATTGCATATCACCAGGTAGTCCCGTTCATGTTTCTTCTGAAGAATCATGATCAGTTTGCTCATCTCAATGATTATCTTGCTGAGCTTCCAAATGGGATACCCATTTTCCAGCATCGGTCGGGTCGGTGAATACAAACACCTTATCCTGGTAAATGATACGGAGCTTAGCTGGAAAGAGAACCGCATGTGTGATTTCAAGGTCCTGGAGCTTTTGCCTAACCCCATCAAATTTTTTATGTCGCTGGCGAGTGGAATAGGATAAATCTGGAAAGAGGTGTACTGTGTGGTCTTGTACGCTCAGTGGTCCCAGTTGTTTAGCCAGACCCAGGATGCAGTCTCTTGTGCCTGTACTATCAGCCACCACCATTAGCACACGAGGAGCTGCCTCAGGCTGTCTCCCACGAGGACGAATTCTGTATGCTTTGAGGAAGCACCATTCGGAGAAATTGCGGTGGCCTACAAACTGCTCCCTGATCCAATCCTTAAAGAACAATATAGAGTGGTCTCCTTCCATTTCCTCTAGTAAGCCAATCATTCGAATATTAGTGCTCCTTACTTGATTTTCCAGGAGGTCCAGATGGTTATTTAGATGCTGTGTTTCTCTCGAACATCCCAGATTAATAGCGTTACATTTAGTTGCCTGTTGCTGCAGATCGTCTACCATACTATTTAATTGCTCCATGGATGTCTCCACCAAAGTTATCCTGCCTGCTAGGCTGTCTAGTTTAGTGTTCATAGCAGATACAGAGGATATTAGAGTTTTAAGTTTGTGGCCTAGTGATTGCAGGGTTCTTCTCCCTCTGTGCTGATTGGAGGTGTCTGCCCCATCAATCTCATGGCCAGACCACTAGCTGCTGCTTGAGCATGGTCTTTCCTTTTTAGGATTACCCATCTTAATCCCGAATGTCTCAGCTACAAGTAGAAGTTTTTATTTCTGCTTATTTTAAGTTCTAAAGGTAGATTTTTTTTTTTTTTTTTTTTTTTTTTTTTTTTAAGTTTTATAGATGTAGAGCTGTCTCCAGTGTCTGTCTAGCTCGGGCTCCACAGCGCCCCTGAGTTGGCTGTCTTCCTCGGTTTGGGCCTTTGCTATTCTGACTGCCTTCCCGGCTTCCTTCTGCATTAACTGGTACAGTTCTCTGTCCTGCTGCTTCTGTGTTTCCTTGTATTTCCCAAATGCTATCCTTTTCTCCCTAATATCCCCCGCCACCTCTTTTGAGAACCATAGTGTTTTTTTCCTTTGTTTTAATTTATTTGCTTCATACAAAGGCTTGTTGCCACTGTGAGGGCAGTTTTGATGTTTCACCATTGTTCCTCCACCCCTCCTTCTTGCCTGTTTGCTAGTGCTTTTCTGAGGTACTCTCCCATTTTGCCAAAGTCAGCCCTCCTAAAGTCCAGTACCCTCACTTTTGTATGGCTTGACTCTATGGCTGTTTATCATGAACCACACTGCTTGGTGGTCACTTGTTTCCAGATGGCTAAGCCCTCATAAATCTGAGATCCTATTTCCATCCCTGTTTGATAGTACCAAGTCTAAGATTGCTCCCTCCCAAATGGGTTCCAACACTAGCTGTCTAAGGCATGACCCCTGTAGGGCATCAAGAATGACCCTGCTGTTGGATGTGACTGCAGCAAAGGTGCTCCAGTTAACATCTGGCATATTCAAGTCCCCCATCAACAATATCTCCCCTTTTTCTGCCATCCTAAGGATGCCTTCGATCATTTGTTTGTCCATTTCCTCCCCCTGAGATGGGGGTCTGTATACAACCCCCATGAGGATTGTGGTGCCATTTCCTGTCTCCAGAGTGACACACAGTGCCTCCTCTCCTCCCTGTTTACCCTTTAGTTCCATTGCTTTGATCCCTTCACTTACGTAGAGAGCTCCTCCTCTTCTACCCTCCCTGTCCCTCCCGTAGATTGTGTACCCTGATATGTTGACATCCCAGTCATAGTTCTCTGTGTACCACGTTTCTGTGACTGCCACGATATCAAGGCGTCCCTCTTCCATCAAGGCCACTAGTTCAGGGAGCTTGTTATCCAGACTACGGGCTTTGGTACTCATTGCCCTCCATTTTTTGATGGCCTTACCCCTTTTAGCCCCATCCCTGTCCTTACTGCCTTTGCCTTTTTCTCTGTTTTTCCCTGGACTTCTCTATTTTGGTGTTTACCTCACTAACTAACCTGTTTTGTTGGGGGGGGGTGTCTGGTATTTTCCTGCTCCTTTTAGTGCCCTCCCCCCTTGGCTAGTTTAAATGCTTGCCAATGAATCATTTAAACCTATCACTTAGGTTCCTGGTTCTCCTTCTGGACAGATGCAGACCATTACGCCAGTATAGGCCTGTATCCCTCCAGGTGGACTCCCGGTCTCCAGTGAAGCCAAAACCCAGAGCGCTGCACCAGTTTTTTAACCATTGATTGAATCCCATGGTGCGGAGCACCCTAGCCTCACCCATGCCATAGACAGGCAGCACCACTGAGAAGGTTACCATGCGTGCTGCTTGTCTAAGGCCCCTCCCCAACTCCACAAACTCCCCCTACACTGCTCTGATCCCATTCCCAGCCAGGTAATTTTGTCCCTAGGTGAACAATGATGTCAAGCTCTCTCCCCCATGCAACTGCTCCTGCAATCCTGAGGATTTGCTCCCTGTCCCTTCAAGCCATGGCGCAGGGCAGGCACCTTACCTCCCTCTCCCCCCTCTAATCCAGTTCTACCCCTCTAACAATTGAGTCCTCCACCAGGAGTTGTTTCCTTCCCCTGTGGGGTCCCGTGGCACCCTCCGGTGGGTCTCCTTTATGGAGGTTCCCAGCATCCTCCTTGGTCTCCACTGCGGGTGCCTCAGTAGATGAACCACGCTCTGCCAGAATGGTGTATGAATTGTGGAGAGGTACAACTGGAATGATGTGCCTCTGTTCCACCACCCTCACCCACCAAGATCCAACCGCTCCTGTTTCTTGGCAACCTCTAAGGCAGCGGTGGTGGCCCCGGGGATCCTAGGTGGGAGAGGAGGTCCCCGTAATCCTGGCCAACTCAGCCTGGAGACGAGCAGCCTTCTCCTTCAGCCCAGAGAGGTGCGTGCAGATGGAACAACACCGCGTCTTCCAGAATGTCTCCTGGAAGACTGCCACTCCACAGCCACTGCACTACACCACTCCCATCATGTCTTATTTGTGGCCCCTCGACTGTTGTTTTGTATGCTTACTCTTTCCTCTCTCGTTTCCCCCCCTTTTTTTTTTCCTCCCTACTTCCCTGCTGTCTGTGTGTCCTTATAGCTTCTGCTCTTCCTGTTCTGGGACAGGAAGTTCCTGTATTCCTCAGTAGTCTCCTTACTTGCTCAGAGACAGACCTCCAGCAGCTAGGGGATGAGGGAGAGCTACTCTTTTCCTTCTAGGAAGGTGAATGTTTTGTGATCACTCCCTTCCTGCTCCCAAACAGGAAGTTCCAGTTATCAGTCAAATCCAGTGGCTAGAAAAGTGGAACTGGCTAAGGGCGGAGGGCAGGGCTATATAGTTCCAGTAGTAGAGTTCCTCCAGCTGCCTCCTTCCTCTTGCTGCCTTCTGCCAAAAGTTAACTAGGGAAGTTTTAAATGCGGACACCTGGCTTTCTGCTGCCTACATACCTCTCAAGTGTCCCTCATTACGAGGGACATCCCTCATTTTGCCCCTTAAAATTGCTATGTCCTTCATCCATCCTTCATGGAAAAGGTGCTGCCCACACAGAGAATGTGCTGTAAATTCAGACTTAAAAGCAGAAATTCAATATTCTAAAATACTAAATCCAAAATAAACTTAGTACGAGTAAACACTATGGTTTTCACAGTGTTCTGAGCTTGTATCCCCATGTTTGAGGATGTGTCCCTCATTGTCCCTCATTTTGAGTGTCCAAAAATGTCCATGTCCCTCATTTCAGTGACAAAAGGTTGAGAGGTATGGCTGCCTAAGCCACACCCCCTAATTAACAGCTCTCCTCTTCACCTAGCTAACTGCACAGATAACAGTTCCCTTCTCCAACTCAGACAAGCACACTAACTCTTGTTTGTTTTTTTTTGTTTGTTTGTTTTTTTTAACCCTAATTGAAGGTCCCAGTAGTAGAGTTCTAGTTCTTTAGTCCCAGTAGAGCAGTAGTAGAGTTCTAGCAGCTGCCTCCTTCCTCTTGCTGCTCTCTGCCAAAAGCCTTTGTTTCCTGACCTATGCCACTACAACAGGCAGGAGCGGATATATGAAGTAACTTAGGATCCAGCCCTCATTGCTGGATTTGCACAGGTTAAAGGAGTAAAGGGCAGTCAAGATTTCTTGAGTAGTAACAGGAGAAAAGAAGAAACTCTTGGAGGGGAAGACAACAGGGAATGTGAGGGTGGAGTGGTGTGTGTGTGTGTGTGTGTGTGTGTGTGTGTGTGTGTGTGTGTGTGTGTGTGTGTGTGTGTGTGTACACACACACACACACACCCCTACCTAGAAGAACAAGAGCTGAAAACGTTCATCAAGTCTTCCTGGTGTCCAGATGTATTGCTGTGAATTAGTTTTCATGTTTCTAATGACCCCCAAAGATCTGAACCCAGATGTAGGCTCAGCATTGACCACATTGCTTGGCTAACTATTTCACCCATTCGCCCACTCTTTTTAAAAAAAAAAAAAAAAAAAAAAAAAAAAACTAATGTCCTTCTTGAATTCCCCTTCCAGCTAGAGATTGTGCCCCCTGGTGCATGAACTGGTTCGAAATTTGAATAACTCTGTGGAGTTCACCCTATAGACCACTTACGGGGAGACTTAAATCCAACATGTTAGTTGAGAAGCTTAGACTTTGGGGAACTGGATGGCTCAGTGGATTGGTAGCAAGTTATGGAGCCTTTCACCTCTAGGTCACTGGTTCAAATCCAGCACAGGTCGGTACTGTCTGAAAGCCATTATCACCGGAGGGCCGTTCAGTGGCCTATGTGAAATGAGTTATGGTGGTCTCAGTCCAGTTTCCAGTAGGCAGGTGTCCACATCACAAAACCACCAACACAGTTGGCACTAATTGGCACCCTTGTTGGAAGCCTCACATGAGAGGCCAAGGATTGTAATGGACATAGAGTCTGAACTACCTTCTAACCTATGTTGTGGTCACTCCATGGCAGAGTTGAAGCACATTGATGGGACAGTGTGGGGAAGCTTGCACTGTGATCGCCCGTGCAGTACCTGTTATGTGGATGTCGTAGAGGCACAGGTTGGAAATCACAGGCAGACCAGGAGAAGTTATAAAATTTGCAAGTAGTGTTTTGTTACCAATGACAAGAAAATAAAAACTAAAATTGTACTGGATAGCTCTTCATACAAGCAGTACAAACAAAAATCCTCCATCTGAGTCTCTCTCAATCTCTATATCTGTAATCTTTACTCTCTTTCTATAAGATGAATTTTCCTGGCAGTTTAAACTCTTCATCCTGATTATTTTTCACATAATTTACCAGAACTTTATCGATTTATTTCCTGAGGCCAACCTGAAGAGCACATCTAGTCTTTAACAGGTTCAGTAAATACAACATTCTTTCCCAGAGCTGATCTCCTGTTGACAATTACTTGTAGAGGCCAAAATGCATCTCTTTTTTTTTTTTTTTTTTTTTTTTGTTTTGTTTCTGAACTTTGTTTCTTCACTGGCTTGCCAAGGAACTCGCTCGGGCATACCACTGCTGCTCTGCCACCCATCAGGAATTCAAGTGCTGATAACTCCACCCTTGTCTGGCCAGACGAACCCCCTGGCTCTGAGCCCCCCGATGTAGGGCTGCCTTCCACCATGGTGCTGTATCTAGAATCTAATGGCGCCTGGCCAGAGTCGTGCGAGGGATTGGGAGAGCCAACTGGTAAATCCGGCATTGGGTGTGTAGCTGCGGGGCTTTAAGAGGTTTCTGTCGCCTACCCCTGGGGCCGGGGTTTTTCTTATGCAGATTTCCCCCTGGAGCACGGACAAGCAATGATGTTTTGCACACCTACGAGCTGACATCCGCTGCTGCTCCACCCCCTAACTGTATCGCTTCATGTAGGACCTCTAATCTCCATTGGGGGCCACTATGGAGCGATGGAGGCCCACAAGCCACCCCGAGAGAGGAGAGCAGTCCTCCGGATGTTCAGTCTTCTCCTTCCCCTGCCGACCCCAGGTGATCCGAGTCAGTTCCCAAACCCGGGTTGCCGGTGTGGCGTGTGGTGTGGCGTCCAGCACCTCAACCCTCAGCAGGCAGCCCCAAAATGCATCTCATGTCCAACCCCCATAGTACAGATTATTTCTTTAAGAAAGCCAAATAGCTTTCTGAAATAATTTCAAAAATATGATTATATACATTTGCAAACCAAGGGATCCCTGTTTCACATAAAGATTCACATATATTTTTAACCACAAAGAAGCAAGGGGAGAAAGAAGGAATAGAAAACAGCAAGTGAAAGAAGGGAGATAATGGGGAAGTTGTGGGAGCATCAGAGTGGGAATTCCCCTAGGTACCACAAGAAAAATTTGATTGCATAATCAGACAGGCAAGAGACAGACAAGTGGCAGAATAAGAGAGGACAAAATAGATTCTTGCTTTTAACGCTCTCTGCATAATGGTCTTACCCAACCCTGTCACAGTGATGAGCACAGAACTTCAGGTTCCAGCTCTGTCAATCCAGCATTTTCATGTGCACTAAAATTTACCCACAGGGGTGGGGACGGGACTTGATATAGAATTTTTTTAAAAAAAAAGGAAGAAAAGCATTTAGGCTTCGACTGGGATCCCACATAAAGCCATCCAAAGGAGCAGGATCTTTGCGGCTTCTGAACCTGATGCCAGTGCCCCTGCTAAATACCAAGGAAGGGTAAACTGCGGTGTGAGTGTGGTGGGGGACAGTCAACTATTGCTATTGCTCTTGCACCATCTGGGTCACAGGTTCAAATCGCAACACAATAGGAGCCATTGGCCGTATGAGTCAAGGATAGGGAGCCACTGTTTGTCAGGGACGGGGAAGGGGCATCCCTAGATGCCTTGAGAAAGTCACTTAACCTGGCAGTGTTCCAGTCTGTTGCATGGCAGAAATGGATAGAAGCGAGACCCCATTGAAAATGAGATGCTGCATCTCAGTTTGGGTATCCTGGGTAAATAAATGTCTTGAATTAGGAAGCCAAGTTTTAACCCCCACCACAAACATGTACACACAGTGTCCAGGAGTGAACCCAAGTGGCTGCATCAGGAGGCAGGCCAAAGCACCTGCTGTATGGTAGCGAACCTTGGCCAGGGAGGGTTGACGGTGAGCTCTGGTACCACAGTTACCCTTGTGGCTGGGTCAGGGAATTTGCTCCTGCCATAGGGAAAACTGTGTGTATCTGAGGCAATAGGTTGCACTGATCTCAGGGAGATGGGAGGGACTTTATATAAAAAAAAAAAAAAAAAAAAGGGGGTGGGGGGCAAATACCCCAAGTCATCTGAATGATGACCTGGGCCTCTCGAATTCTCGGAGTCTTAGTGCCTACCATATACTGGATCCTAGTCCACATGGTGGAGTGCCTGGGGGAGCCTCAGCCATGGAGGCCAAGCTGTGGGGCAATAGTCTGGGCACTGGGGGCCAGAGGAGGAGGGCTGAAACATAAACATAGAAGGTGTCGGTAGATAAGGGCCTTATGGCCCACCCAGTCTGTCCTTTTCTCTTCTCTATCCTTACTGTGACACTGCAGACCCTATTATTCCTCTGGTTTCTCCTTTCCGTCTCCCCCCTTTTCATTTCCAAGATCTCCCTGTGTCTATCCTAAGCTTTCTTGAATCCCATAATTGTTTCCAACCCCACCACCTCTGCTAGAAGGCTGTTCCACTTATCTACCACTCTTTCAGTGAAGAAGTGTTTCCTCACATTTCCTCTGAACCTTCCCCCTTCTAATTTCATAATGTGATCCCTCGTTCTTGAACCTCTTTTCCTTTGGAAAATGCTACCTTCCTGTACCTTGTTTTTCCCTGTAAGGTATTTGTATGTTTCTGTTATGTCCCTCCCTCCTCCTCCTGTCCTCCAGGGAGTACATGTTCAGTTCCTTAAGCTTTTCCCTGTAGGTTTTTAGATGCATTTCCTGTACTATTTTGGTTACCCTCCTCTGAACTGCTTCCACCCTAACTATATCCTTTGGAAGATAGGGCCTCCAGAACTGGACACAGTATTAGAGATGTGGTCTTACCAGTGATCTGTACAGGGGTATTATTATCTCCCTCCTTCTGCTTCCCAGCATCTGGCTAGCCTTCCCCACTGCCTTGTCGCACTGTTTTGCAACCTTCAGGTCATCTGTAATAACCACCCCAGGTCTCTTTCCTGATCGGAGTCTGTCTGTGCGCCCCCCCCCCCCAAAGCTGGTATGTTGCTCTCAGTTTTTGTGCACCAAATGCATTATTTTGCATTTTTTAAAGTTGAAACCCAGCTACCAGTTCCTTGACCATTCTTCCATACCCTTGGAACAGAGTATATCCCAGAGAGATGAACTTGGCCAGGGAGAGAAATCTCTGTGTGTGTGTGGGGGGGATATTTACAAAAGGACACAAAAATCTCACTGAACGTTCCCGTTTCCAGGGGCATCTGAATGTAAGATGCCTTTACAGAATGAATGCCTTATGCACAGGGGAAGGGAGTGCTCCATTTGGTCAAGACTCTGAGTGCTCCTGTGATCTATAAGTAACTGTGAGAGATTTTCTGGCTTCTAGCAGACAGTCTACATCGGTGGAACCGAGTAGCACAAATTCCCATCGAACGTTGAATTTCAGGACTTTTATTTTTGTTTATGTACTGCTGAAGACTTTTTCACTGATGCAGGATTTTTGGGCTGGTTGCTTATACTTAGCTTGAAGTCCCAAAACTCCCAATCCTTGGTTTATGCTATCAAAATCTATTGTTGTGTAAATGGTTCTGATGACACAAGTGGAGAATTATAACAGGGTAGGAGAAGCAGCAGGCACTGATCAAGGGGCAGAGAGTCTGTTTTCATGCAAATGTCACTAGCAATAAAGAATGGAATGTCCTGTAATTAAACGTTTTAGGGAATAAGATTTGAGTTCTGCTGATGCCTAATGTACTTCTTTCTGCAGAAATCTGGAAAATCATTTACAAGAGTAATACGAGTAAAACCAATGGGCACCACATGTTTAATGTATAGGAATGTTTCTGTAAGGCTAGATTGATTTTTTTTTGACTGTTTTCTATATCTGGAAACAACTCTGACACAATATGGAACATTAGCATGTCTTTGCAGAGCAGGAGGAAGTTTAAGTGTTAATGCATCCTGCTGTGCAGAATGTGCAGTACTCTCGAGGTATGCTGGTAATTTTTTTTCTTAATCATTTCTGTTTCCTACAATTTTACCTGTCGTCCCACACCCTGCTGCTCCTACCTGCCACTTTCTGGCTCCCACCAGGGCTTGTCAGGCCTGTCCATCTGAAAAGCCATTAGTGTAATTGGGCCCACACTGAGACTGGCTCCCCCACCAACAGAGATGCAGCCATGCCTTTGAATGGAGCCAGTTCATCCTCTGTTCCATTTCTGTCGAGGTTTTGAGTGGCTTTGGACCACGGGTTGATGGGGGCATATTGCCTATGGTCGAATTGTTAAGATTGTGCCTCTTTCCCACTGCATCATGAACCCCTGAGTTCCATGACTGCAGAAGTCATTGCAGTCGGGTTGAAGTATCTTAATCTCTGTGCCCTCCCACCTATGGGGCATGGAACCCCAATAATCTGGATGGAGGTGGAACTAGGAGCAGTGCCTCACCTACCATGTGGCAGCTGTTCATTGAGACTTGCAGGAGACCCCCCCTCCTGGGGACTGTGGGAGCATCTGTGAGACTGCCTCCCCAGGCTCTGCCTCATGGATAAGGAGTGCAGGTCCAAGAAAGGAACTCATGGTCCACAGAGTAGCTAGCAAGTGTCTTACTCCTAGGCTATCAAGGCAGGCCATGCTGGAGATTTTTTAAGAGACCACTGGAGTTTTTATTCCCGGATGAAACCCTCCATTGTCCCCCATTAGGCGGGGCATCCTTATCCCTCAGATGCCCTTTGTCCCTCGCAGAGAGAGTGCTGTCCCTCATGGAGAGGGTGCTGGCCCATGCCGAGAGGCTGCTGCCCTACATTGTGTACTAAGATTTGTTTTTTACTTTTTATGCCCCCTTTCTGTTTCTAGCACCAGCCTCCCTCAGCAGTACTCAGATGTACCCATTCCCCCTGTACTCCTACCTGTGCCATCCTCCATGGAGACTTGGCTGTTCCATCCCAGGTGAGAATGGGGTTGGGGGAATTTACCCCCAAGTCCTTTAACATCATCGTGCTGCATCTCAGGCTGTGATGCAAGCCTGGATATACCAAAGTCCATCATCTCTGGTGCTAGGGTGATTTTCCCTTGTTTCTTTCTATCCTCTGGAACGTTGTGTAAACTGAAGTCAAGGGATGCACATCACAGTTAAGGACGTCCCACCCACCCACCGATTCTCTGACCACTCTCCACCAATGGTCACCCAGGAGGTAGCAGAGCAGTGGAGGATGGTACTCTCCCTCCATAGGGGAGGAGAATGTCCTCTGGGATGTTCGAGCCTCCTCCCCCTGGCTAGCCCCCAACAACCATGGCTTATTTTTTCAACCTGGTTTGCCATGAATGTAACCTACTACTGCTGACGGGCCAGGCTGCACTAATATAGTAAAGAAAATGGCCCATCGGCCCAGTGGTTGGATTTCCACTTGTGACGCCAGTGGCCCGGGTTCAGTAGCGAGCTTGGGTCGCTTGAGGGCTGGCGGGGGGAGAGGGATCGAGCTCCTGGAGGGCCGCTCTCCCTCTCAGGGAAGGTGGCTGCACTCCTGATCAGGCCACCGCCACCTGGGTGACCACAGGTATGCATGCAGACAAGGAGGCAGAAACAACAGGGAGAGGTGGATGTTGGCCGAGGGTCTGGAGTGAAAGCACGTCTCTGCATGCCCTCGTCTCCTTGGTCCCTCCCCGTGCACTGACGTCCACGGGGGTGTTGGACCAGAAAGCAGGAAAAGACCCGCAGCGATGCCTGGAGACGGGGGCCCAGCATCACGAGACCAGGACCGGAGAGGAGCCACACAAGTCCATCCAACTTGGATGATGGATGAGAGGCTTAAGGATGTGCCTGCCACCCCACTCCGGGGGGGGGGGAGCTGAGGGCTGATGGCAGGAGGACATGTGAGGGGCTGACAGTTCCCGGGAGACCTAGGGGTCAAGATGCCTTGGGAGTCCCTGAGGGATGGCAGTCACTGCGGTGGTGAAGGGGGCGTAAATAACTGTCTGTGTTGGAAGAAATTTTCTGGTTTTCAGTAAAAAAAAAAAAAAAAAAAAAAAAGCACAAAAAAAAGAAACAGTTGGCATCAGCAGCAGAACTCCATTACTCCAAAGTCCCTCAAAACATCATTACAGAAGACATTTTTACTCAAACATAATCCTTTAGCTATTGACAACTAGTTTGTCACTTATTCTTGCTTTGAAGTTAGAGTTCTCCGCTTATGGCATCACAACCTGTTGCTACAGAAATTATTCTGATGTCACTAGCAGAGGATTGATTGACATCAGGGAAGGAAGCAACAGGGGCAGATGATGTATGTGGGGGCCAGGAGTCTGCTCTCATGCATAGAACATGAGGACAAAGTACCGGATGGCGGGGTTGGGGGGTAAAGCTGTGCATGACCTCTGAAGAAAGGAACCTAGGGGTCATCATCAGTGACTCCGTAAAACAATCAAACCAGTGTAACAAGGCCTATAGTAAGGTAAACTGGATGCTAGGGTGGATAGGAAGGATATTGACAGCAGAAGGAAGGAGATATTACTACCTCTGTATAGATCACTGATGTGGTGGCCCCACCTGGGGTACTGTGCCCAATTCTGGGGTGCTCACCTAAGGAAAGATAAGGGCAGGCTGGAAACAGTGGAATGTAGGGTGACCAAAATGATTCAGGGCAGGTCTTATGAGGATTGGCTCAAGGCACTGAACGTGTACTCGCTGGAGGCCAAAGAAGAAAAGAGAGATACGATGGAGACCTTCAAGCTCCTAAAAGTAATGAACTCTGGGTGACGGTGGTAGGGCAGGGAGCATGGGGCTGGATGGTGCGGGTTAGAACCCTGTATGGACAGTAGGTCTCAGGTTTGTTATGGGTTATGGGCGGACTGGATGGACCAGTGGTCTTTTTCTGCTGACATTGTGTTTCTCTATATGTCTGTGGTAATGAAGCATACAATTTCCTGAAAATCCCCCCCCCCCCCTTTTTTTTTTTTTGTTGAGATTGGAGTCTTGCCATTGACATGCAGATCACTGTAAGATTTGAGGATGTGTGCCACAGTTTAAGGGGTGGTGTCCTGAAGGAGAATTTATATAGTGCCTTTCATACACATTGTAACCTAAACCGCTTTACAAGCAGGATGAGACTAGTAATAAAGTGGCTGTCAACGTGAAGTGGCAGTTATTTTGCTCAGCAGCACCCACACACAGCCTCAGACAATTGCATAAACTGGTTTTATGGGAAGGAAAATGTTGGCCAAGACACTAGGGAACTCCCCTTCTCTTGTGCCAAGTTCTTTGAGTTCTTTTACTTCTGCCTGGACACCCACCAGGACAACACCAGAAAATGGGCAGAAGGGAACTTGTTTTAATGTCTCATCCAAAGGACGACACACACCCCTACAGTACAGCATCCCCTGGTACTACAATCGGGTGCCAGCATTTATGGTCTGAACCCAATCCTAGTGTGGGACTAGAACCCACGACCATCTGGCCCAGAGGCAGATTGGCTACCAACTGAGCCACGCTGACACATTTGGCTGATTAGAGATCGAGAGTCATTTAAACTAGTAGGTCCAAGGTTCGAATCCCACTACGGCCACAAAAGTCACGGTGCGACTTTAAGCAGGTCATTTGACCTCCCTGTACTTCAATCCCTTTCTCCCAGCTATACTGTTTTATGGAAAGATGCAGCACCTCCCAGAAGAAAAAAAGGGCTACTTCTCAGCTGGTCAGTCCTGCAGAAATAAACTGGAAAAGAAAAATCAAACCCAAGCCAAAAAAAGCAACAGGTTTCCCCATATTGTACAGAAGGGGTCATGCTGGGTGTGCTCCTAATTTAACAGCTGTGACAATTTAAAATAAATAGTTCCTGGCACTCACAAGCACAGCACATAAAGGTACACATGTGCAGTTTCTTCAGCCGTGCCCAGATGGCTTTTGGAAGCTGTTGTAGCTGTGCCCTGAGAAGCAGCATATTGAAGTAATTGAGGATGCAGCTCAGCCTCCAGAATTGATGTAGGTCACATCTATTATTTTACAGTGTGTGCTAATATTTTGTTTACAGTCATGTCGGATTAAGAAACAAGCAGTCCCCACCCCCACCCCCAATTGTCTGCATCACTGACATGGGATTAATTGAAGGGGGAAGGTTATTCAAACATTAGCAGGATCCCTTTCTGCTCGTTGTTGTTTAATTGCACAGACCCAGTCCAATAATAACAAGTCTTGTGTGGGAAATGGTGAGGGATATTTGAGTGAAGTCTTGAGGTGGTCTGTAACTTATTATAGCTTGCTGATTTTGGATTTTGGCTTCCCATCGCAATGTAGTATATTTTCCCTCTGCCTCCCTTGTGGTTAACTGTAGGGCAGTGGGTTTCACATCCACTCTTCATTCTCATGTTGCCACCCTGCTTTTTTCCCCCTCATGTTTTATTATTATTGTTTTCTACTTATGGTTTCCACGAAGACTGGCTGGTCCCTCGAGCATTTGAGACATGGTGGGGTGGAGGTCTCTAAACTGGCAAACTTGAACCACCCCTGCATGTTTAATGCAACAGTTTATGTCAAAACTTTTTTTTAAATAAACTTAAATAATAAAATAACAAATGTTAGCAATATAAATATAATATAAAAATATAATGTAGTAAACACCAGGAGATTGTAGCTGACTTTGGGGTGACTGCTCTCTTAAGTGGAGAAACAAATCTGACAATAGGACAGCAGGGGGAGTATGACCACAGTGCAGAGTTTAATTCATTAGCATGCAGATCTAGCTCCAGGGTTTCGCGCTGTGTCGGGATAATGCCATTTGTAAGGCATCTCCTTGATGGAGTCCTGTTGTTTGAATAAAATGTAAGAACTTTTGTTTTCATTATATTCATTTTATAGGACCAGTGAATTTCTGTTTTCAACAAAAAACATGAGTAAAAAATATAATTTGTCATTTTTAAACGAGCACTTGAATGACTTGGCATGTAAGCTTAGAATAGATGGGATCTTCTGCTTATAAATATCATTTAAAATGCATGCGGTCTTTTAAATATTAACTGGGGTTTGGTGTGCCCTAAGTGTGTGTGTGTGTGTGTGTGTGGGGGGAAAAAGGTTCAAGTCATTGTGTATTTGTATTGGGAATAACTCATCAAGCCTTTTTTTTTTCTTTGCTGTTCTTGCTATGAAACTTTTATAATCGCTATTTAGTACAGATACTGGTCTAAAGGATGTGCTTCTGGTTGGATCCTTGCATGATCTGATAGTTGATGAAATGACAACATATAACCATGTATCCAGTGTTTTGTCGCTTGATAAAACTGCAATAAATATCCGTACAAGAATGGGGTTAAGTTCTGCTATAAAGTATTAAAATAATTCTGGTGGGCTGGCAGTATAGCCTAGAGGTTAGAGTAACGAGCTGTGAACGAGCTTGGTACATCCAGCAGACCAGATCTGAGTTTGATTCTCACAACCTCCACTTGCATACTGTGTGACTCTGAGCAAGTCACTTAACTGCCCAGTGCTCCCAGGTCGTCCCTGAAAACAGGCACTTTGTGCCTAGTGGGCCTTACCTGGTTACCAAAAACTAAACTAAAATAAAAATAAAATAAAACCGTTGGGTTCCAGACATTTGTCATTTTGTGAATTTTAGTTGTCTTTTCCCCCCTGTATTTGTGCCATTAAGGACCTCATCTCGTCGTGCTTCAGCAAATGAAGATTTACATTTTTTATTTCTTTTATTGGATATTGTTAACCAGGTGGGCTCGCTGAGACTAAACGTCCTTTTTCAGGAGCAACCTGGGATTACTTATATACAGCATTCATAACCATCAACGTACAACCCAGTCAGTAAGAGGGAAAAACTTGGGAAGTCAAGGCAGAATACACCCAAACCGTAACAATAACAGCAACACTTCAGTACAATACAGGATTTAGGTAGCAAACCTCTAATTCGAGCGAAATTGTGAACAGTTAGTGTAGCTTTTCATCTCTGGCACTCTCTCTTGAGTGTATAATTCCCTGTAATATGTCCTGAGAACTTGTAGTTTCTAGGGACGAGGATATGGTGTACTATCCATTCTTCTGGAAGAATTCTTTCCCTTTAATTCTCTGGTCGTAAGGTCTTCAAGCTGGCTCCTCCCACCCACCCCTTGTGGTATCCTCCTCGGCACCTCCCCATGACGACAGAGCTTCCTTTCTGCAGGAAGTATTAGATTCCCTCCGTCTCAGCTCTTTGCAAGGTGTAGGCTCTAACTTTGAACAACTTGGTCTTCGAGCTTTTCAATCACTTTTTCGTTTTACGTGTGCGTGTACTGTTTGGTCATTCAGCACAACCTGCAGGCCTGCAGCTTGTGTGCTACTCTTCAGGCATCTATCCTGGAGGACGATTACGCCCATCTCCTTGTGGGTTGCCCTGATCAGTGTGATTCTCCAGTTAAATTGAAGGATGCCCATAAGGGGGTTTCTGCAGCGGCTTGTTCGGAACAGCTCGCGGCCTTCAAAGAGGCTGTGGTCCAAGCTGCTTCAGCAACTTTGTCCGCCTTGGTCCCAGTGGACATGGGTGTCCTTGCCGATCGGGCGTTTGGGATGATGTTAGTCCTTGCTCACCCTCAGGGAGAGCCCTTCTCGGGGTCCAAATCCTCTTGGGACAAAGCTAAAAAGTCCCGCCGCAGGTCGTGGGATTGGGAGTTGGCCTGCTCCTCTTGTTCCTGCGCTTCTGCTGGCTCGACATCTGTCGAGTTTGCGGCTTCAACTGGCACTTCTACCAAGGTCCAGGCCGCTAGCCCCAAGGTTTCTCCATTGGGCTTGTTGGTCGAGATGCAGGTCAACCAGACGGTCGAAATTTATCTCGACCCAGTTGACCTGTTGTCACTGGATGAGGTGGAGGACTCTGTCCAGGATTGTGGTCCTTCTGACCCTCTCCCAGGGTGGGTCAGATCAGCATGCCGAATGGGTTCCGTCCCCTCGGGAGCAGCCTGGCTCTTTGGGGGTTCCCAGGTGTCCTTTGCCTTTCCCATCTTCTCCTCCCTGACAACCTGCCCGTCGATTGAAGTCCAGATTGAGGTCCTGCAGCTCTTGATCATGGTCGAGGGACTCCTGATGTTCCCGTTGGCCCTGTTCTCATCCCTCGGCAAAATGATGCGGTCGATACTCCTCATCATCTTTGTCCTTCTGAGAGGATCGGCTCTGCTATAAAATGCGGTGCCGACATGAGGAGTTCCTTTGGTAGCGGTAGCTTCTCGACACAGGCCATATGCCTCAGCCCGCTCTGGCACTCCTGTGGCCGCGGGAGCCACAGCCAGAGCCAGTTCAACCTGACAGGGTGACACCTACCTCCCCACCCAGCCTAAGGATGGGGCTCCTCCAAAGACTGCATGCACGGCAGTCTGCTTCCCAGTCGGCTCTCTGTGAAAGTTACGCAAGACAATGAAGCTCGTATTGTCAGTTGGGACACCGGGACACAGCCGGTGTTTTAGGAGTCCTCTGATTCGGAGTACTCCTCCATGCACTCCTGTTGGACCCCATGGTTTGACCGCAAGTCCTGGGAGGATCTCACCACAGATCAGGGGCCTATCTCCTTCGGGGCCCTCCTCCGTTTGATTTCAGAATCCATGGGGATCCCACTGGAACCTGTCCAGAAGTGGGCTGAATATCCCCTCACGGAAAGCCTCGATAGGGACGACTCTCCTGGGTTAGCCTTTCCTATAGCAGCGGCCATCCTTGGCCCTGCTCTGGAGCTGTGGCAGTGTCCTGCCTCCTGCCCAATTACATCCGCCCATATGGTCCACAAGTACGTAGTGCCTACAGGATCTTTGTCATGGTTCACCGACCACCCTTCAGCGGAAGGGTTGGTCACTGACTCGGTGTTTTGGTGCACAGGTAATGTCAGGAACATTGATACCCCCCTCCCCGACAGGAGTCTTAAGAAATTAGACCACATGGCCAAAATTGTTTACGTGGCCTTGTCCCTAGGTCTTCGGCAGTCAAGTTTGGCTGTTATGATGGCCATCTTGCCCATACTCTCTTGGGCATGCTGGACCAAATTATTACCTGGCTCCCAGCTGACTTGCAGTAGCCGATTAAGTTGGTCCGCGACCAGGGACGCAACGTAACTAAACAAGCTCCAGACAGCTCTGGACAGCAGCGATTCTTGTGACAGGTCCATGGCTACAGCGATGGCTATGTGTTGCAGGGCATGGCTGAGAATTTCGACCTTTACAGCCAACACTCAGCAGAAGTTGGCAGATTTTTTTGGGCACAGATTTGTTCGGGACTGATGTGGACGGACATCTTACTCGTATAGAGAAGTCCGTCAGCTTGGACTCCGTCATGTCCTCTCAGAAGGATGTTACGGGCCAAAAACAGTGGAAGAAGCCCTTGCAGTTTTGGCCTTACTCCGCGCCACCAGCCAGACCACCGCAGCCCCAAGCGAGGCAACATCAGGCCTGGGGGGGCCTAAGCTGAAGCCAGCTTTCTCCGGTGCTAAGAAGTCTGGGCAGCGAGGGTCCACTGCTCCCTCAGCCAGCCCCTCATCTGCCTCCAAGTCTATCCAGTGATGGGGGGGTCATTCTTATGCCCATCCTGTCCAGCCTGGGACCTCCCGTGGGGGGCCAGCTCTCCCACTTTGCTTCCGCCTGGTCTGATATTACTTCGTACAAATGGGTGCTCGAAGTGCTGGATTGTGGACTACCTCTGGAGTTGGAGGCTCTCCTGCCCAGCTGAGCCCATGCTCCATGGGAGGATGTTGTGTCCATGGACATGTTGCTTGCCCTTCGGGAGGACATTGCCCAGCTCCAGGCAGGGTCTGTGTCTGGGATGTGTCTCCAGATACTTTTTGATACTGAAATGGGGGTGGGGGTATGTGCCCCATACTGGATCTGTTCAATCTCCACAAACACCTAAGGCCATGCAAATTCCGGATGGTCACTTTGAATCATTCCATCCCTGGAACAGGACATGTGGTTCTGCTCTCTGGACCTTCAGGATGCCTTCTTCCACATCCGTCCATCTGTCCCACTGGCGGTTCCTGTGGTTCTGCTCAGAAGGGATCCTGTACGAGTTCCAGGCCATGCTGTTCGGGTTTTTTTTTTTGGCCCCCAGGGTCTTCACGAAGTGCATAGCAATGGTGGCAGCCTTCCTGCGGCATGGGGGTGTCCGTGTGTACCCATACCTGGATGACTTTCCTCTAGAACAGAGGTGGAGTGGTTCAGAGATATGGCCCTTCAGACCTGTTCGGCCTTGAGCTTCCTGGTCAATGAGACCAAGTCAGAACTTTGTCCATCACAGGTTATCAGTTTCATCAGGGCAGAGCTAGACCCCTTCAGGCCAAGGCCTGACTCCTGACAGGGTGGAGGATCTTACCTCCTTGGCCCGTGCCCGATCATTTCAGGTTGGGCAGTTGCACCCTGGCCGGGACATCCTGTGCCTTCTGGGGTGCATGGTGGCTTGCACCAGCGTGGTCTGTTGGGCCCGCTGGAGGAGGCTTCCACTGCAACGGGAGCTGGCCCAACAGTGGTCTAAGCACCTCGGTCACCTCAACCTGCTGGTCATGGTGACGCAGCTGATGTGGAATGCCATCCAGTGGTGGCTGGTCCCATAACATCTCCAGGAAGGCATCCCATTTGTCCACCCAGAGCTGACGGTCACTCTCATGACCAGTGCCTTTCCGATAGGATGAAGAGCCCAATTGGAGGCCACAGAGTCCACAGGCTCTGGACCCTTGGAGTCCCGATGTCACATCAACCTTTTGGAGCACCATGCAGTGTGTCTGACACTGATGACCTTCACTCCGCATGTTTGGGGTCAGGTTGTCTAGGTCTAGATAGACAATATGACGACCATGTCCTACCTCAACAAGCAGGGTAGGACACATTGTGCCGGGATGCTTTCCAGATCTGGACACTCATTCGCAGCCTTTCTGCTGACCTTCTGGCGATTCATGTGGCTGGCATGTTGAACCAGCTGGTGGACATCCTCAGCCAAGTGAGCAAGGCATTCCATGAGTGTTCCCTTCACAAGAAGGTAATCAGCTGCCTTTTCTCCCAGTGGGGCACTCCCCAGGTTGACCGGTTTGCCTCCTGGGAGAACGCAAATCTGAGGCTGTTTTGTGCTCACCCCTCAGTGCAGGACACTGCTAGGGGATGCCTTTGTGAGGCCCTGGACCCCGGGCCTCATGTACAGCTTCTCTCCCTTTCCCTGATCCACATGATGTTGATCAAGGTGCAGAGGGACAAGGCCCAGATGATCCTGGTGGTTCCAGACTGGCTGCACCAGTTCTGGTATCCCGATATCCTCAGCAGCAGGCCTCCGTGGCGATTGCCTCTCTGTCTGGACCTGCTCTCAGGGAAGGGTCCTCTACCCAGACCATCATGCCCTGCATCTGATGGCCTGGTTCCTGTGCCACTAGACATCCAGGCTTTGGGTCTCTCCGACGAGGTCCTCCAAGTCATTTAGGCCTTGGAATGAGTCGACTAGCCAGTGCTATGCCTTCAACTGGAAGCGGTTTTCCATTTGGTTTCAGGACAGGGAGTTAGACCCCTTGTCCTGCCCGGTGGCAAGCATTCTGGACTGCTTGTGGTCCCTCTTCCAGACGGGCCTTTGATGAGCCTCAAGGTGTATCTGGCAGCCATCTCTGCATAACCGGGCACATGCTGGTATGCCGATGGTGGTGCAGGAGAAGGTGGTCAGGCGCTTCTTCAAAGGCCTTGACCACTTGTCCCGGTTGGTGCGTGAGCCTCCACCACTTTGGGACTTGTTGCTGGTCTTGGCAGTGCTCATGGGCAAGCCATTTGAACCAATGCACAGGTGTCACATCTCCCACCTGTCATGGAAGACCGCCTTCTTGGTGGTTATCACCTTCGCCAGAAGGATCAGTGAACTCCAGGTGCTTTCAGTGGAGTCTCCTTATCTGGTCTTCCACAAGAACAAGGTTATCCTCTGCCTCAATTCAAAGTTCCTCCCAAAGGTTGTTTCCGAGTTTCACCTTAACCAGGTGATTATCCTTCTGGTGTACTTCCTGAACCCAACCTTGGAGGCTGAGCACAGGCTCCATTCATTGGACCTGAGGCGAACACTCGCTTATTACAAGGAGCATATGGCTGGAGTTCAGGGAGAGGTTTGCTAGCTGTTTGTCACCTACGCTGAAGCCACACCAGGCAGACCGGCTGCTAAGTGGACGATTATCAAGTAGATAGTCTCCTGCATCGACCTCTACTATAGATTGGCTGGTACGGAGCCTCCTGCTGGGCTTAGGGTTCATTCCCCCAGACATACCGCTGCCTTGGTGGCTACTTCAAGGGACATCCCTAGCCAGGAGATCTGCAAGGCTGCTACCTGGAAGTCGACACACCTTCATCTCCCATCACCACACTGACCTTGAGTCATGCCGGGATGCGGGTTTTGGGGCCTCAGTTCTCCAGTCTCTTATCTCTAAATAGGAGGTGTGCACCTTGCCCCCTCCTCCCATAGAACTGCTAGGAGTCTGCCAGACGTGTGGATAGTACCCCCTTTCCACGTCCCTAGAAATGAGGGTTACTCACCTGTAACTGTAGTTCTAGGAGTGGTATATGGTGTGCATCCACACAACCAACACAACCTTCGCTGGCAAGTGGTACACTAAATCTTGCTTCCAGCGTGTAAGATCTGACATCACTTGCTGAGAAGGATATCACCTGGGTGACAGCGTGAGTGGGAGGAGCCATATTGAAGATCTTCCAGCCAGAGAACTAAAGTGAAAGGATTCTGCCAAAAGTGTGGATGTTAACAATATACCACTCCTAGAACTAAGATTACAGGTGATTAACCCTCATATTTTCTCCATTTTTGTTGCTTCGGTTGGAGTTGGGGAAGGGGGGAATCGTACATTGCAGGCCCTTCAGTTTTTACTTTCCGCTGTCAGAGTCTATGTGCTAACACTTCTGTTGTCATAGCCCCTGACTCCTAGTAATGCTGATATACTGCAAGTATGTTGGAGCTTACTCTGTTGATTGCAGAGGACCTGCAGTTCAGCCTGCACTTTAAACATTTGGGTCTAAACTGCTGCATCTCCCTAATTAGACAATAGGGGTGAACTGATGTGACCCTACGTAAATAGTTGTATTCTCACTGCATACTGATATCAGCATGCTGACGTATACACAGTGAGAAAAGCTACCCGATATCTATACTGTGAATACATCAGCAGAAAATATCAGTACCCTCTCTCTACGTCAGACGTCTGAGCAGCCGAACGCCCAGAAACAACAGCAACAGAAAAAAAAACACAGATACCACACACATTCTTTCAAAAAAACCATACCAACAAAAAAAAGCTCCTGTTGTATAAAAGGGATACGTGGTGGGCAGTCATTCGATAGCAGATATATCAACACTCGTGGCAAGTGAGCTTGGCATTTAATCGCTTGTGGAGCCACTCATGATGACCCCAAGCTCACTTGCCACTCATACTGATATATCTGCTGTCGAATGACTGCCCATCATGTATCACCTTATTATGTTGGTTTTGTAAATACTCTGGCTGTGTTAACGGCTGAGTCAGTTTGGCATACCTCTGTTTTCTTCCATGCTGCATTGGCAATAATCTGACCTTTCAATACCATCTTTAAAGTGTCCCAAAGAGTCTTTATTTATTTGAAAATTGGTATCCAGAGAAGGCACGCTGTGCCATGGTAACCGGGCAAGGCACGCTGTGCCAAGGCTTGTTTCTAGGTGTGACGTGGAAAACAGTTGTGCTCTGATGATTATGAATGTTATGTATAATTTATCCCAGGTCGTTCCTGAAAAGGGACCTAGGGGCGTGGATATGGGTCACTTATCCACACTTCTGGCAGTCTCCCTTAAAGAGCTGATTTGCCAGACCGTCTTTGAGAAGCTCCTCCCACCACCCAGGGGGTATGTCCCTCAGCTCCGCCCCATGATGTTAGATCTTCCTTTTCGCTGGAAGAGTCGGGTCTCCTCCTCAGCTCTGCGTTCGGTGTTGGCCCGAACAGTTCTTAGTGCGCCAGTTGTCAACTTCGTTCAAACTTCTGTTTTGAATATAGTCCTCTGATCTGACTTTGAGGTGGAGCTCTTGCAGCAGGTAATACCATTAGGGTTAAGGCCGCAGGCATTAGGACTCCTCGGAAAAATTTTCTAGCTAGCAGTCTGTAGCGGGGGACTGCCCCCAATGTTGGGCATGCCTGACGTCAGACGTGGTATAAAGGGGGTGGTCCCCTGACGCCATCTCAGTTACTTTCCCGCCATCGACCAACGTTGTTTGGCTCCTTGGACACCTCGCTACAGCAGTCGACCGCAGGTAAGTAAATCGCTTAGATGTACAGTTTTTTTTTCTGCTATTTTCGACAGTTTCGATACAGTTCTCACCTTTCGTGCATGTCTTTTCACCTCCTCGGCGGAAGTCGAAGTGCCATTGTGGCAAACAGATCCCGGCTAAGGAGAGCCACGAGGCCTGCCTGATCTGTTTAGGCCCTGACCATGGCTCGACGATTGCCAACATTGTCAGAAGTTCAACAGCAAAACTAGAATCCGCAGGGCAAAAGCTTTAAAGGCATACCTCCTCAAGCAGAAAGTAGCCGCCATGCAAAACTCCCCATCTGGTCCTAGTTCATCTTCGCCCGCTAGGGAGTCTCCCCGTAGAGAGAGAGAGAGAGAGACCTGGGGAAAACACTCCAAGGACAAAGAAAGGCCCCGGTAAGAGTCCCGCCACAAGTATCCTTCCAGGCATCCTTCTTCGACCTCTGGCGGGAGGTCAGGGTCCATTCCCCCTCTACACGGGGAACTAGCACCCACAGATCGCTCTCCTCTAAACCCAAGGATCAACCTTTGTCCTCTGGACACAGCCATGCTCGGGTCTCCCTGGCTCACCAGCTCCATAAATCCTCACAGGGCCCAGTCCAGGAAGGCCAGTCGCCTGCTGTTAGGCCCATCGAAGGCCGCAGCTCCACAGGATCTTCTGACAGACACAAGAAGCCAGATGACTCCCACCGGCGACAGGAGGTCGTTCGACAGCGGATGCCTCCTCCACCGTCTTCGGCCAACCGGGACTCCTCTCAACAAGAACAGATGTCCCCCAGCTGTAACGCCTGCACCGGACAGTAGGCGTTTGCTCCAGAAGGGGCAGTCACCTGACAGACGTGTACCACTAAGGGTGACCACCTCTCCGACGTCCCCCAGGACGACCGGTCGCCAGACCAGGCACATGCCAATCCGAACGCCGGATCAGTCGACCGCTCTTCTAGGGAGCCGACCCCCCCCCCCAGCCTGACACTGCAGGGACAGCCTCCCCAACGGAGATCCCAGTACCGGACCCCCCTGATGACGCCTCCACCAGTCGTCCCGCTGGCGGATGTTGGGGCCCTATTTAATTCATGGTGGAACACCATCAAAGGTGACCTTCTCAATAGACCTCCAGAACCAGCTCCCACACCTCCACCGCAGGATGAAGGTGCAGGAGAGGGATCACTAGCCCCCAAAGGCAAAAGGAAGAGGCAGTATTCCCAGACCCCTGATTCTAGTGGCCGCTCCACTCCCACTTCTGGGGATGATTCAGGAGAGTCCACTCCAGATTCCTCGGATGATGAGGACATGAGGCCACACTCTCCAGATACCAAAGATACCCCCAGGTCTTTGCCGGACGACCCTACATTCTTAGATATCATGCGGCACATACAGACCTTGTACCAATGGGACACTGAAGAACTCGACCCAGAAAGGAAATGTCTGGCAAAGTTCTTGGGGGAGAGGGAACCAAAATCCCTTGTCATCCCCCCACTTGTGGAGCCCTTCCAGGATGTGGCCAAACTAGTCTGGAAGAGACCCTTATCCTCACCAGCAGTTCCACACAAGGCTGACTGCCTATACAAACTGCCCAAAGATGAACCATTTCTGGCAGAACATCCAAAGGCGGACTCTATGGTCTTGACTGTGACACACAGCAGATAGTCTCAGCCGAAACACCTTAGTATACAGCCCCCAGACCCAGAGTCAAAAAAATTAGACCTCTGGAGACGAAAGGTCTATTTGTTGGCCACCGGGGCCATTAGATCATTAAACTTCTTGGCCCATATGGTCACATATGAGAAATCCCTATGGGAAAAGACCATGGAGCTTCTCAAGTCCCAGCCAGACTCTGACACAAAAAATGAACTGCTGGCTTGCGCTCAGTCTGGTCTGGATGTCGACAGGCACGTCTTAAGATGCTCATAAGACTCAGCTGATATGGCAGCTAGAACAGCGGCATCGGGTGTTTGTCTCCGTAGACACGCCTGACTTCGGGCAACGTCCTTTAGGCAAGACCTCCAGGACGCTATTCTGGATGCCCCTTTCCAGGGCCCAGTCCTCTTCGGTCAGGAAGTGGAAGGGATCATAAAGGGACTCCAGGATTCAGGTAAGGCGATCGCAAATGCTCATAAATTGTACACATCTGAACCTCAACATGTCCATAAGCGTACTTTTAGTAAGCAAAGTCAACAGGGAGGCCGCCCTTACCAAGGCAAAGGCTTCAAACTCCATAATCAACCCACGCAACTGGGAGGCCAAGGCCCCAAACAGCCGAAAGCCCCAAGACATCCAACCACCACCCCACAAGGAACTGCATGACTTTCAGTGTCCTCCCCCAGTCATCAGTCTTGGAGGGGAGAGCAGGTAGGGGGGAAATTCTCCCTCTACCTGTAAGAATGGTCCACTATAACATCAGACCAGTGGGTGCTACAGATTATCCAGAGGAGTTGTGCCATCGAGTTCCTCAGCATCCTCCCAGACAATCTGCCTGTGACATCCCACTGTTCTGCAGCACATGCCCTTCTCCTGGAACAAGAGATTACTTCTCTCCTCCAGAAGAAGGCCATTCAGTCAGTCCCAAAGTCCCAGCAAGGCAAAGCCTTTTACTCCCATTTTTTCCTTGGTGCCCAAGAAAATGGCGGGAGACCTTTGCCCTATTCTAGACCTCAGCCACCTGAACGAGTTCGTCCTATACAAAAGATTTCAGATGCTCACCCTGGCAAGCCTGTTTCCCTTCCTTCACCAAGGGGACTGGCTATGTTCCCAGGACAAGCAGGACACCTATATGCACATAAAGATCCTGCCTTCACACAGGAAGTTTCTGTGCTTCCGGTTCCGGGATGAGCATTACCAATTCAGGGTCTTGTCCTTAGGCCTTTCATTGGCCCCAAGGGTCTTTACCAAGTGTCTCGCAGTAGTTGCAGCAACGTTGAAGAGAAGGGGTCACTTCGTCTACCCCTACCTCGATGATTGGCTAATTTCTGCACCCACAGAACACCAGCTATCGAGCACTCTTGAGAGGGACGGAACTGCTTTTCCGGTCTCTCGGAGTCACCCTGAACTGGCCAAAATCCCAACCCTGGCCCTCCCAATGGCTTCAATACATAGGAGCAGTGCTAGACACTCTACAAGGCAGGGCTTTTCTTCCTGCGGACAGAGCACTCCACCTTTCAGCACTAGCTCGCAGAATCCAGTCAGCGGATCAAGTGCCTGCCAGAGTAGTCTTGCAGCTGTTGGGTCACATGGCTGCAGCCATAGCCATGGTCCCCTTGTCATGTCTTGATATGAGAATTCTTCAGTGACACCTCAGGGTGCAATGGGATCAGGGTTCGGATGAGTTAGACCGACTTATGCGAACCTCTGAAGTGGTCTGGCGCTCCCTCCAATGGTGGCAAGATCCAGTTCACCTAGAACAGGGTGTCCCTTTTCAGAGGCAAAGTCCACCACAGACTGTCATAACTGATGCCTCGGGACTAGGCTGGGGTGCTCACTTTTGCAAGCATTGGACGGGAGAATTGCGGTCTGCCACAGAAAGGTGTGTCCACATCAATGTATTGGAGATGAGGGTAGTTTTTTATGCCCTTCAGGCCTTCCAGGATCAGTTCTTCCGGGGCCCTCTGGTAATCCAGTCAGACAATACCCCGGTAGTCTTTTACCTGAGCAAGCAAGGGGGAACAGGATCGTACCCTATTTGCAGAGAGGCCATGAGAATCTGGGACTGGGTGGTAGGACGTGATCTGTTCCTAGTCGCGGTCCACGTGACAGGCATTCAGAACGTTCTCGACTACCGTCTAGGCCATTCTCGGTCACTGAACCACGAGTGGGAGTTGGTGCAGGACACAGCAGACAACCTGTTCGTAAGATGGGGTCGTCCCAGCCTGGACCTCTTTGCGTCCCGGCACAACACCAAACTACCAAATTTCTGCTCGCTAGAGTCAGAGCCTGGTGTTTTCTGGTGAGACGCACTATCCATCTGTTGGGCAGGGAGGTTCCTCTATGCCTTCCCTCCCTTCCCTCTGGTTCACAGAGTACTGCTCAAACTGCAGTCAGAAGGGACCAGGATGATCTTGGTAGCCCCTTTCTGGCTTTGTCAGATCTGGTTCCCACTTCTGCAGCAGTTGGCCCCGGAACCACCCGTGCCACTGCCTCTCTCCACCCACTTGCTCTCCCAGGATCGGGGGACGCTAGTCTACCCGTCCCTACAATCCCTTCACCTGCATGCTTGGCTACTGCAGTCTTAGCAGAGGAGAGACTGGGAGTTTCTCAGAGGGTGGCAGAGATTTTGGTGGCAGCAAGGAAACCCTCTACTGGGGCCACTTATGCCATGAAGTGAAAGTGGTTCTGTCTCTGGGCGGCAGCCCGATCCTTGTATCCTCTCCAGTGTTCAGTCAGGTTCATCCTAGAGTACCTGCTCCACCTCCTTGACTTGGGTCTTAGTTATTCCTCTATCAAGCTGCATCTTTGCGCAGTTTCAGCGTATCATGATGCTGTTGGAGAACGTACTCTAGCGCAGCTCAACGTTTGCAAGACATTTCTCCGAGGAATCTTGCATATTAGCCCCCCCAGGAAGGATCCAGTCCCTCCGTGGGACCTCTTGTTTGTTTTAGAAAAGCTCACCCTGCCCCCTTTTGAACCGGCCGCGTCATGCGAGCTATGTCTTTTTTTTTTTATTTCCTCTGAACCTCCCCGGGCTTCCTTGGAGTGCCCTCTCAGATGTCCTCTGCTCCCGGTCTGAACCTTCGCATTCCCCGGGGCGACTCAGCAGGTCCGACCCCCTGGATCACCTCTGGGGCTGGGTCCGTCTCCTTGGCGGCTCTTTGTAGCTGAGTGTGAAGGACCTACCTTTGTCGCCGGGTTGGCCCTTGGAGAAACCTGGGTGCACTGGGCCAGCGTAGGGATGTGGGCACTCCACCGGGGCCTCTGTCATCTCACCATGTGGCCAGAAGTTTTTTTTTCCATTTTTTCCTTCCCCCTCTGAGTGCGGCATATCCAGGCAATGTTATTCCGCAATTCCACCCCTGCGTTCGCTGTGTCACAATGCTGGGTGCCCCACCAGAGGCCGCTTCAGGAGTGGTCGCTTCTCCCCACCCTCCCCGGGAAGAGAGCAGTCCTCCGGACACTCTATCTCTTCTCCCCCAGCGGCCCGGGCTCGTTCCCGAACCCAGGATGCCGGCATGACGCAAGGTGTGGCGTCCAGCGCCTCAACCCTCGGCGCCACCAGGTCGTCTACGTCTCATTTCTTGGAAGATGTTGTTTTTAGTTGCCATTACTTCAGCCCGGAGGATTTCCAAACTTCAGGTCCTGATGTGCAAGGAGCCGTACCTTGTTTTTCAATAGGGTGCAGCTTCATACAAATCCCAAATTCCTACCGAAAGTTGTGTCCGCTATGACTCTGAACCAGGACTTTCAACTTCTGGTCTATTACCAAGAGTTCTCCAACAGGGGGGAGGCCTTGTTACATACTCTGGATGTTCACAGAATTCTGCGTTATTAATTGGACTGGACTCATTCTGTACGGAACACGGACCAGTTGTTTGTGGCATTTGCAAAACACAAGACGGGGACCCTGTCACTAAGCAAACACTAACCAAGTGGTTAGTGAATTGCATTTCCTTCTGTTATCAGCATCACGGCAAACCGTTACCAGGCCCAGTTAAGGGTCAGTCCACCAGGGCTATGTGCCGCAGCCACCTGGAGCACTATCCATACCTTCATTCGGCATTACAGTCTGGACATAGCTTCTAGGAGGAAAGCGGGTTTCGGTTTGGCTGTTCTTCAGGGGCTGGTCTCATGAGAGAGTGATCTTGTTCATTTCCTCACAGTCATCACTCCTCCCCTCTGATCTGGGCCTTTTTTTTGGGTACTGCTTGGGACTCTGTCTTAATGGTATTACCTGCTGCAAGAGCTCCACCTCGAAGTCAGATAGTACAGTTACGTAAGAACTTACCGTAATAGTAGATCTTTGAGAGGAGCTCTTGCAGCAGGTGACTTTCCAACCCTCCATCCCCCAGGTCAGTTTGTGCCTCTAATTTTTTCTCTCTATAGTGAGAGTTCCTTCTCGGTTCTCCATTGTCTACCAACTGGGTCTCCGGCGGGGAACTGAGATGGTGCCAGGGGACCGCCCCCTTTATACCACGTCTGATGTCTGGTGTGCCCGACATCAGGGGCAGTCCCCCAATACAGACTGCTAGCTAGAAAATTTTTCCGAAGGGTCCCAACACCTGCGGCCTTAGTTCTAATGGTATTACCTGCTGCAAGAGCTCCTTTCGAAGATCTACTGCTACGGTAAGTTCTTACATAACTGTACTTTCTGTTCTCATCTGCCAACCCATACAGTGGACTCTGGGAATTCTGAGCCAGCTTCAAGCACTGTGTCCAGTGCAATCAAAAAATTTTATGGATGGATCCGCATTTGTCATGCACTTACTGCTTAGGTGCACAACATGACGTTGCTGCCTGAGGCCTGTGTCCGGCTATACTTCCCACTTCCCTCAAACAAGTCCAAAGTAGGGAGCGCAAGAAAGCGAGTGGCACCAAATAAATGTAACATAAAAGTGAAGACTAGAAAGAGCATTTATAATTGAAAAAACACTCGAATTTTATTACTGTTATCACTAGTCTTCACATATAAATATATAACATCTGGTGCAAAAGACAGAGTGCTGCAACAAACAGAACACCCCTAGCGCCTCGACTCCCACGAGTCTTCAAAGGGGGTACCAAAACCATTGTCATGCACTTACTGCTTAGGTGCACAACATGACGTTGCTGCCTGCGGCCTGTGTCTGGCTATACTTCCCACTTCCCTCAAAGACTGCTATGCTTGTCTTCTCCTCGGCCAGCCAGCTGCAGGGTATCCTCCAGTGAAATCCAAGGAAACTGCAAGGTGGTCCCCATGGCTGTGGGGTCTGTGGCCCAGCTGGCAGGTATTGAAGAGGCAGCGGCCAAGGCCATAGTGGGCACCTCATTGGTCTCAGTACTGTTTCCGTCAGGGGCCAGCATTGGCACAGTCTTCTCAGATGACTTCTGTGAACTGTGCAAGACCCTTCAGACCTTTCCACTGTCAGTCATGGGAATGGGCACGCTCTTCCTGCTCCCTCAACTCCCCCGACTGCTCGACGGCTGTCGAATGTTTGGCTTCGGCTGAACCTGCTTTGGTTGAGGGACAGGTTGCTAGCTCCACAGTGCACCCGTCAAACTTGTTGGCTTCAACACAGCTCGAACAGGCAGCCGAGATTTTTCTCCACCTTGTCTATCCATTGTTGGAGGGGATCAAAGACTGCTCGATCTCTAGGATCCCAGTCCTGTCAGGCCTCAGTCAAGAGGACCAGGAGCAGTCGGCGAACCCAACTGTCTCCTCTCAGGAGTTGGCTCCCTCTGGGATTGAACAGCTGAACCTTGCACAGGTGGTCTGTACTGCCCCTCCAGTTGTGTCTCGTCATCGGTCATGTTTACGTTGGAGGTCCAGGTTGGGGTCTGGGTTGAGGCTGACGGATTCCTCGCACTCTCTGTTTCGCTCGACTGGGAGATGATGTCCGCGCTCTTCTTACTCCTGGTCCTCAGACGATGAGAGGCTCCATTGGCATATGCAGCAGTGCTACAGAGAGCTCTATTGGCAGCAGTTGTGCCTTGGTTGGGCAGAGTCGAACCCCCCCCCCCCGTCACCTGGTCATCACCAGTTCAGCCCGTACCAATCCAGATGAGACAGCTGTCTCTCACATGAGTCTCACCACTGATTCATGTGGAACTGGCTCCACGACAGCCCTTGCAGGGAGTCCCCTCTAAGGGCTGTTGTCTGGCTACTGGCTTCCCAGGCCAGTTGTCTATGGAAATCACACACTCAGATAAGTCCTGAGTGGTGCACGGCAGCGAAATGCCGAGGGCCATTTTTGAAGATTCCTTGGATGACTCCTGTGGGTCCTCGATGCAGGTCTCAAGGACTCATGCTGCTGACCTTGAGTTGGCTGAAGAATTGACTACCAACTATGGGCCAGTGTCCTTTGGGGTTCTTCTCAAACTCCTGAGTCCATGGAGGTTTCCTTGGAGCCAGTCTAGAAAAAAGCTAAATTCCCTTTTACTCAGATTCTGAATAGGGACGAATCCCCAGGGGCTGTTTTCTTAGAAGCAGAGGCCATCCTGAGACTGGTACTGGAACTTTGGCAACACGCAGCTTCCTTCCCGGCAACCCTTTGCCCGTGTAGTCTGCAAATGTGCAGTCCCTACTGGCACCTTGTCTGGGTTTTCATACCACTCCTTGGCTGAGGGTCTGGTCACAGACTTAGTCTTCCATAAGTCCAGCAATACAAGGAATGTGGACCAGCCCCCCTCGACAAGAAGTCCAGAAAGCTTGGCCACACATCAAAGAAGATCTGTGCTGCCTCCTCCATAGGTTTCTGTCAGGTGAGCTATGCCCTGTGAATGGTCCACTTTGGTCACTCCCTGTTGAGAGTCCTGGATCATATCCTCCCATACCTCCCTGCCGACAAGCATCTGGTGGTGAAAGTGGTCAGAGACCATGGTTAAATGATGGTAAAACACCAGCCTCAGACAGCCTTGGATGTGGGTGATTTTTGCACCTGTGCCATGGCAGCGGCCATCGCGACGCATCACTGGGCCTGGCTGCGGAGTTGCTCCTTTATGGTAGATGCCCAGCACAAATTGGCTGATGTCCCCTGCTTGGGCACCAGCTTCTTTGGCCTTTGGGTGGAAGGACACCTCACCAGGATCAAGAAGATCAATGCCACCCTGGATTCTGTGATTTCCTCTCAGGAGTACTTGAAAGGGTAGAAACAGAAGAAAAAGTTATTTCAGTTTTGGCCCTTTCTGTCACAGCAGCCTATCTAGCAGGATCCATCTCAGACTTGGTACCGTAAAACCAGACTTCCCAATCAGGGGCCCCAAAAAGGGCAGGGGTAGTAGTGCCCCTCCAGCAGTAGGTGCAAGTGCCTCTTCCAAAGCTGCCCAGTGACAGGTTGGGAGTGTCTATCTCCTGCTCATTCAGTCCATGCCCCAGCTCCCCTTGGGGACTGGTTTCAGTACTTCTGGCCCAGTTGATCGGTAATTACCTCAGAGAAGTGGATCCTAGACGTTGCGGGCAGAGAGATGGTTGCCTCTCGACTTCGAGGCCTTCCCGCCTTATCGACCCCACGCATCAAGGGGGGTCTGTGGTGTCACAGGACACGCTGTACACCCTCAAGGAGGACGTTGCTCAGCTGTTTGAGAAAGGAGCCATAATCCATGTTCCAGACTCCATGGCAGACCAGGGCTTTGTGTCCATGTATTTCCTGGTCCCGAAATGGACAGGTGGGGGGTTGGCGCCCCATACTGGATCTTCACGGTCCAAACCAGTTTCTTTGGAAGCTCAAGTTCAGGATGGTAACACTGAACCAGATAATGCCATCTCTGGAGCAGGACATGTGTTTCTGCTCTCTGGACCTCCAGGATGCGTTCTTCCACATTCTAGTCTGACCCCGTCCATCCTACTGGCGGTACCTCTGGTTCTGCGCAGAAGGGGTTCTTTACAAGTTTCAGGTCATGTCATTTGGCCTCTCGTGGGTGTCCAGGATCTTTACCAAGTGCATGGCAATGGTGGCAGCATTACTATGGTGCCAGGGGGTCAGGGTTTACCCCTGCCTGGATGATGGGCTGATTGCCAGGCCGTCCAAGGAGGTGGTTGAACGATCCAAGGACCTGACTCTCCAGACCTGCAGAGACGAGGGCCTTCTGGTCAGTCTGGCCAAATCCAAACTGAGCTCTTCGCTGGTGATTCACTTCATTGGGGCAGAGCTAGACTTCCTTCGGGCCAATGCCTTGTGGACCGGGCAGTGGATCTTGCCTCCTTTGATCGATCATTTCAGGTTGGGCCCTTGCGCCCAGCCTGGGACTTCCTGCAGCTCCTATTGTGCATGGTATCCTGTAGTAATGTGGTCCGGTTGGCCCACTGGAGGATGCAGTACCTACAGTAGGAGCTGGGACATCTGTGGTCTCAGCACCTCTGTCACCTGGACTAGCTGGTCATGGTCACCCAGCCGATGTGTGATGCCATCCAGTGGTGGCTCATGCCAGAACATACTGGTCGCTCATGAAAACGGGTCTTTGGCCCATGGTCTTTACTAGTTTAAATAAATAAAACAAACAACGTCTGGAGAAAAGAGTCCCATTTGTCCACCCATAGCTGACAATCACTTTTACAACAGATGCGTCTCTGATGGGGTGGGGACAGCACCTGGGGAACCACAGGGCTCACGGTTTCTGGACTCCCAAGGAGTCTCATATTTAATTATTCAATTATTTAATTTATTTATTTAGCTTTTGTTGACCAGGTAGGTACACTAGACAAGTTATATGCCTATTTTCAGGTACGACCCGGGAGAGTACAATGAAAAATACAGGTTCAAACAGGGTACATAACAAGAGAGGCAATGTACAGAGTAACAGAAGAGAAAGGTGAACATAGATAGTCTACAGTAAGTAGTAATAGGTAAAAATATATATATACATACAGAACAAAATAGGCTGTCATTCAATAGCAGTAATTACAGTGTGTAAGTGACCCTTTTTTTAGAGCCACAGAAGCAAATAATTCCTGAGCAGATAAACAAATCACATGCTTCCCAGAGTTAAAGGACAGTAGGCAGCACCATCACCACATCAACCTGTTGGAGCTCCAGGCAGTGCACTTAGCTCTGATGGAATTTGCTTCTTTAGTTTGGGGTCAGGTCATGCAGGTCCTGATGGACAACACCATGACCATGTTTTATCTGAACAGGCAGGGCGGCACACACTCCCTTCCTTTGTGTCAAAACGGCCTCCACACGTGAACCCTCCTGCACAGCTTGGGTGCAGACCTCCTGGTGATCCATGTCGCAGGAGCCAACAACTATTTAGCTGACGCCCTCTGCCGGGTGGGTGAGACATTGTACGAGTGGTCACTGCATCAGGAGGTGGTGAACCACCTGTTCTGCCTGTGGCACACTCCTCTGGTGGACCTCTTTGCTCCAAGGAGAATGCAAAATTGAGGCGGTTTTGTGCCCACCCCATTCAGGCTAGGACACTGTTGGGGGGTACCTTTCTGAGACCCTGGACCCCGGGTCTCCTGTATGCCTTCTCTCCCTCCCTATCCACAAGGTGGCGGTTAAGGTGCAGAGGGACAAGGCACGAATGATCCAAATAGCTCTGGACTGGCCTCGCCGGTTCTGGTACTTGCATGTCCTCAGCCTCAGCAGCAGAACTCTCTGGTGGCTGCCTTTGCACTTGGATCTGCTGTCTTGTCATTGTAGGAAGATCCTGCTCCCAGATCTTCAATCCCTGCATCTCATAGCCTGGTTTCTGAGTGACTAGAGTTCCAGGCTTGTGGGTCTTTCGGAGGAGGAGGAGCTGTGTTGTGGAGGCTTCCCAAAAGGAGTTGACTCATCAGTGCTACACCTTTTAAGTGGAAAAGGTTTTCCATCTGGTGCCAGGGCAAGGAGCATAATCCCCTTGCCTGCTCCATGGTTAGCATTCTGGATTAACTGTGGTCGGTCTCCCAGCTGGAGCTGAGATTGACAACCTTCAGGGTGCATCGGACAGCCATGTCTGCATACTGGGTGCGGGCTGCTATGCAGACAGTGGTGGAGGAGAAGGTGGTTGGGCACTTTTATCAAAGGCCTTGACCACTTGAACCTGCCAAAGTGTGAACCACCACCACCTTGGGACCTGTTGCTGGTCCTGGCAGTGCTCATTGGCAAGCCTTTTGAGCCTATGCACAGGTGTGAGATGTCGCACCTGTCACGGAAAACCATTTTCTTGATGGTAACATCTCCGTCAGAAGGATCAGTGTTATCCAGACGCTCTTGGTGGAGTCTCCATACCTGGTCTTCCACAAGGACATGGTAGTCCTTTACCCCGACTCGAAGTTCCTCTCGAAGGTGGTATGAGTGTCACCTTAGCCAGGTGATTAACCTTCCAGTACACTTTATACCAACCCATCTTCAGAGGCCGACCGTAGGCTTCATAATTTGGACCTTCGTTGGGCATTCTTTTATTATAGGGAGTGCATGGCCGGAGTTCGAGGTGAGGCTCATCAGCTCTTTGTAATATATGCTGGAGCTGCACCTGGCAGACGGCAGCTAAGAGGCTAATTGGCAGGTGGATTGTTTCCTGTATTGACCTCTGCTATAGGTTGGTTGGTAGAGAGCCTCCTGTAGGGCTCAGGGCTCATTTCACCAGACGTACCACTGTCTGAGTGGCTGCTTTCAGGAAATCTGTAGGCCGGCTACCAGGAAGTCAGTACACACCTTCATCTCCCATTACAGCATCTACCATGAGTCACGCCAGGATGCTGCTTTTGGGGCCTTGGTTCTCCAATTTCTGTTCACCAAATAGAGGTGTGCACCTTGCCCCCTCCTCTAGGAGTACTGCTGGAAGTCTGTCAGAAGTGTGGATATGAGAGCCATATCCATATGTCCCTAGAAATGACGGTTACTCACCTGTAAGCGTAGTTCTAGGAGTGGTATATGTTTCTCATCCACACAGCCTACCTGACCTCCCCTGGCAAGTGGCTTATGATTTCCTGCTGCCAGCGTGCAAGATCTGACATTGAGGTGGAGCCGAGGGATTTACCACCTGGGTGATGGGAGGAACTTTACTTAAAGATGGTCTGGCAAATCAGCTATTAAAGGGAGACTGCCAGAAATGTGGATGTGAACCATATACCACTTCTAGAACTACAGCTACAGGTGAGTAACCCTCATTTTTAGTCTCAGCGAGACCATCTTATTAGCAAAATCCAATAAAATACAAAATGTAAATCTCCATTTGCTGGAGCATGATCAGATGAGGTCATTAATGGCACCAGTGCAAGGGGAAGAAGAATTATCTCAAATGTACAAAATGTTTGGGAACTGATACCTCCACTATAGTTTGGGGTTGTTATCACTGCTCGAGTCTCTCTAAGGAGATGTCAAAGCTGGCCCACTGGTGCAGCGGTAGCACTACCACTTGCGATGCTGATGACCCGGGTGTGGAAGAGAGCATGGGCGTTGAAGGGCCGGCTGGGGGAGGAGGATTGATGCTTTCCTCCTCTGGGGACAGGGTGGGGACTCGCCCAACCCCTGGTTGTGACCAGGGGCCCGGCAGCTGGCGCAAGCAGTTGCTGGAGGCAGGGCCAATGTCCGCATACGTGCCCCTGGTGTCATTGCACGTCCTGCCTCCTGGGGAGTAAACAGAAAACCTGGGCCACGCAGGATGCCGCCCACCCTACGCCACAGGTCCCGCACCACTACCTGTGGCACCCCAGGAGCCGTATCCCAACATCCAATGGGAGGAAGGGCCTCCTCCCAATAGCCCCGACCTGGGGGGGGGGGCAATCCAGGGCGTAACTATGGATCGTAGTAAGTCCCAGAGTGGTGGATGACAGGGCTGGGTGTGGGATAGAGCCGATGTGAGCTGATCCTGTAGAAAAAAAGGACAGCAAATTAAAAAAAAAAAAAAAAAATGTAAAGTCCTAGTTTGGTTGTTGTTTCCTGGTATACATTTAAAAATAACATCAAGGGGGCACTGTCAGAGTCACAGTGTGATATCACATCCAACTTACAGTCCCCCACCTGGTCCATCTGCTGCAGTGCAACTAGAAAATGGTGAATAGGTACATATGTGCTATGTTGGGTGGAGTAACATAGAAACATAGACTTTGACGGCAGATAAGGACCGCTTGGCCCACCCAGTCTGCCCATTTCCCTACCTATTGGATAGGCTGCAGATCCTAGTTAACCAACAGCTTACTTCCTCCTACCACCCACTAAAATTGCCTTATGTCTGTCCCATGCTTTCTTAAATTCACCCACTGTTTGTGACCCCACGACTTCCTCAGAAATGCTGTTCCATGCATCCACCACCCTCTGTCTGAAAAAATATTTCCTCACGTTGCCCCTGAACCATCCCTCCCCCGTCTTCAAATTGTGCCCCCTACTTCTTGCAAATCTCTTTTTCTGAAAGATGCTACCCTCTTGGACTTTGATTCCCTTGAAGTACTTGAAAGTTTCTGTCATGTCCCCCCTCTCCCTCCTTTCCTCGAGGGTATACATATTAAGCTCTTTCAGTCTCTCTTCATATGGTTTCTGGTGCAGACCCTGCACCATTTTAGTTGCCCTCCTCTGGACTGCCTCCATCCTGTCTATGTCCTTGCAGAGATCAGGTCTCCAGAACTGCATGCAGTACTCCAGGTGGGGTCTCACCAACTGTCTGTACAGAGGGATAACAATTTCCTGTTTTCTAGTGGTGATGCCTCTCCCTATACATCCCAGTATCTCCCCAGCCTTCCTTACTGCCTTCTCACATTGCTTGCCTACCTTTAGGTCATCTGGTATGACTACTCCCCGGGTCCGTTTCCATTTTTGTTAACACACCACCCCATTGTGTACTCTTCCCTTGGGTATTTGTTTCCCAGGTGCATTACTTTGCACTTATTTGCATTGAATCTAAGCTGCCATACTTTTGACCATTTCTCCAACCTTGCCAAGTCCCTTCTCATTCTTTCCACCCCCCTTGTGTAGCAACCCTGTTGCAGATCTTTGTGTTGTCTGCAAAGAGGCATACTTTTCCTTCCAGTCCCTCTGCAATGTCACCTATAAAGACATTAAAGAGGACCGGTCCCAGTACTGAACCCTGTGGTACCCCACAAGTAGCCCCCCTTTCTTTAGAGTGGACTCCGTTTACTACTACCCTCTGTGTCCTGTTGTCCAGCCAATTTTCTATCCAGGTTACCACCCTGGGACTCACTCCCAGGCTGGATAACTTGTTTATTAATCTTTTGTATGGGACTGTGTCAAATGCCTTGCTAAAGTCTAGGTAGGCCATGTCCACAGACCCTCCCTGGTCTACTACTTTGGTCGCCCAGTCAAAGAAATCTATTAGATTTGTCTGACATGACCTACCCGCTGTGAGTCTATGCTGCCTTTGGTCCTGTGCCCTGCTGGCCTCTAGGTATTCAACAATTCTTTCCTTGGAAGTGATTCCATCACTTTCCCTACCACTGAGGTCAAACTAACTGGTCTGTAGTTTCCTGCCTCTGCCTTGCTCCCGCTTTGGTGAAGGGGAATCACATCCGCCCTCCTCCAGTCCTCGGGTACCACACCATCCTTCCATGATTTGTTAAAAGGGGTAGTCAGTGGTATCACTAGTTCTCCCCTTAGTTCTTCTAGAATTCTGGGGTGAATCCCATCAGGCCCCATTGCTTTGTCCACCTTCAGTTTCAGGAGTTCTTTCAGGACCCTTTCTTCTGGAACTGGACAGGTATCGACCCCCCCCCCCCATCCATAGTGCTTCTTTTGATTGGTTTAGGTACCTCCCCCTCCTCTTCTTTTGTGAATACTGAGCAAAAGTATTAATTCAGTATCCCTGCTTTTTCACTGTTGCCCTCTGCCTACCTCCCTCTCCCCTTTATTAAGCCTCACTATCTCTCCCTTGGTCTTTCTACACTCCCTAATGTACCTGTAAAAGGTTTTATCCCCATTCTTAACTGAGTAAGCTATCTTTTCCTCAGTTTGTGCCTTCGGTATTCTGACTGCCTCCCCTGCTTCCTTCTTCTTTAACTGATAACAGTTCTCTGTCCTGCTCCTCCTGTGTTTCCTTATACTTCCTCAATGCTGTCTTTTTTTCCTTCCCCGCCTCCTCTTTTGAGAACCGTAGTGTTTTTTTTCCTTCGTTGTGTTTATTTGCTTCACAGAAAGGCTTTTGTTGCCTCTGTGATGGCAGTTTTGATTCTTCCCCATTGTTCCTCCACCCCTACTTCTTGCCCATTTGCTAGTGCTTTTCAGAGACATTCTCCCCCTTTTTGCCAGAGTCGGCCCTCCTAAAGTCCATTACTCTTGCTTTTGTATGGCTTGACTCTGCAGTTGTGTTTATCATGAACCACACTGCTTGGTGGTCGCTTGTTCCCAGATGGCTTCCCACTTCTAAATCTGAGATCCTCTCTCTGTCCCCATTTAAAAGTACCAGGTCTAAGACTGCTCCCTCCCAAGTGGGATCCAACAGTAGCTGTCTGAAGCCTGCCCCCTGTAGGACATCGAGAATGACCCTGCTCTTGGATGTGGCTGCAGCAAAGGTGCTCCAGTTGACATCTGGCATATTTAGGTCCCCCATCAACAATATTCCCCCTTTTCTGCCATTCTAAGGATGCCTTCTACCATTTCCTCCTCCTGAGATGAGGGTCTGTATACAACCCCAGTGTGGATTGTGGTGCCATTTCCTGTCTCCAGGGTGACCCACAGTGCCTCCTCTCCTCCCTATTTACCTTTTAGTTCCGTTGCTTTAATCCCTTACCTTACGTAGAGAGCTACTCCTCCTCCTCCTCTTGTACCCTCCCTGTAGATTACGTACCCTGGTATGATTCTCTGTGTATTATGTTTCTGTGACTGCCACGATATCCAGGTGGCCCACTTCCATCAAAGCCACTAGTTCAGGGAGCTTGTTACCCAGACTACGGGCATTGGTATTCATCGTCCTCCATTTTTTGATGGCCTTGCCCCTTTTAGCCCCATCCCTGTCCTTACTGCCTTTTTCTCCATTTACCCCTGTCCTGCTCCCTATCGACTAATCCTTAACTGCAGTGTTTAATGGCCGCCAAAGCATCTTCCATGCAAGCTGTTTTATCTTGTACTGTAGAAATGTTTCATGAGCAGTTTGTCTTTTTGGGTGGAGGTTAGTTGCGTCTGGTTGTGAGTTAAAAATCATATTGCGGTTACCCTAATGTGTGTTTTTTTTTTTTTTTATCATGGCTGCTTTTATACTCCTGCTGCAGCGCGTGTACCGGCATGGGGCATAAAGCCGCCGGCCCTGGCTGTCCGGAGAGGTGGGCAGCTCAAACCGCACCCAGGAGGATCTGGGACGGCTGTCATGCCATCCTGTTGGAGGGCCCCCTTGTGCCACTCGCAGCCAGGATAGCCGTGGACCCTCCCCGATGAGACTCCGCGCAAGTCCTCCAGGCAGCTCAGGGCGCAGCCATCAAGCTGCATGGTCGGGCCCAGCCCTGTTTTCCTCCTGTTAATGCCGACTGGGGCATGCGCGTGCAATGACCTCAGGCACTGCATGCCAACCTCCGCCGCACCCCCCCATCTGCCACTGCGCTGAGGTTACCCTAATGTTTAACTTCCTATTTTTTTTCTTCTCCTTCCCCAACCCCGGAGTTGCGCTTCTTAGGGATACTCGTAAGTGCCCCCATGTGACTGGCCTACCTGAATCCCGGGTTTCCCCATGCAGCCCGTGGTTATACACCCCAGGCAGGTACGGGGTGGGCCCAGCACCCCAACATCTTCGAGTTTCGTCGTGTCCCCCGGTGGTCAGGCAGGCCATCACAATTAGGGCTGGCACTGGAGCTCCGTCTACCTGCGCTCTGGTGGTGCTTTTTCCGGCTTTCTGTGCTGTGTGGTGTGTACCCTGATGTCAAGGCATTACACGCCAACATCCACCACACAGTCCCCATTGGTCTGTCCTGCCAGCTTGCTGTACCTTGGGCCTTTTCCTGGGGTCCGACAAGCTACGGATCTTGTCCCTCCTTCCCCCCGGAGAAGGCGAGCAGTCCTGGGGACGCTCAAGCCTTCTTCCTTGGCCGGCCATCCAGCGACCCGAGTCCGCTCCCTAACCCGGGTCGCTGGCGTTGCGAGCGGAACTCCCACTGCTGTGCCAACGGGACGGCCGAGGTTACCCTAATGCTAACATACCCTTAGTATGTTTCACTGTGCTGCCACAATAACACTTTTTCTTGGCCATATCTTCTGCTGGAGAAAGATATGTTAGCTGTTATAATTTCAGATTTATTGAGTTTCCCATGTGCAATGATGAACCCTCCCTGTCGCCCACAGTTTGCTCTAGCTTGAGTGCTGTATGTCTGCACACTAAGACTGGGACTTCCCTCTGTTTCTTCTTTATCATATGACGAAGCCCAGAGTTGTTGGTAGCCAGATTTGTCCAACTTCTGGGGTTCTACCTGTGTCAGGTGGATTTCCGGAAGCAGCACATGTTCTGGTCATTCATCTTTAACTGAATGCATTACTTCCTGCTTTTGTCTGAGCTCTGCACAGGAGGCCTGCTATTCCTGTGTAGGTGGCTTTATAACATTTTTGGTTACTCCTCCTTATCTGGGTGCTCTCTGCCTAGGAGTTGTCTTTTTTTTCATTTGATAAAACTGTCTACTTTGTAACATATAGTGTATAAGGTGACTTCTCACAGAGTGTGCTTGGGTCCATACCATGGCACTCTGACATCTTTTGTCTTAGCATTGTCTACTGCACCTTAGTTAATTTAGGATTAAGAAATCTGAGGGGTGGCTGATAACTTTTTTCTCCATAAAGCTTTGTCTCCATTGGAGCCAGCCTTTCATCATAGAAACATAGAATTTGACGGCAGATAAGGACCACTTGGCCCACTTCCCTACCTAACGGATAAGCTGCAGATCCTAGTTAACCAACAGCCTACTTCCTCCTACCCCCCACTAGAATTGCCTTATGTCTGTCCCATGCATTCTTGAATTCCCCCACTGATTTTGACTCTACGGCCTCCTCAGGAAGGCTGTTCCATGTATCCACAACCCTCTCTGTGAAGAAATACTTCCTCACATTTCCTCTGAGCCGTCCCACCTCTATCTTCAAATTGTGCCCCCTTGTTTTTGCACATCTCTTTTTCTGAAAGATGCTACCCTCTTGGACTTTGTTGATTCCTTTGAGGTATTTGAAAGTTTCTATCCTGTCACCCCTTTGCTTCCTTTCCTCGAGGCTATACATCTTTAGTTCCTTTAGTGTTTCTTCATATGTCTTCTGATGCAGACCCTGCATCATTTTGGTTGCCCTCCTCTGGACAGCCTCCACCCTGTCTATGTCTTTGCGGAGATGGGGTCTCCAGAACTGTACACAGTACTCCAGATGTGGTCTTACCAACTGTCTGTACAGAGGGCCAACAACGTCCTGTTTTCTACTGGTGATGCTCTCCTATGCATCCCAGTATCCCCCAGCCCTCCCCACTGCTTTCTCACATTGCTGGCCCACCTTTAGGTCGTCTGACATGACTACCCCAGGTCTCTTTCCATTTTGTTGTTGTCAGTATCTCACCCCCATTGTGTACTCTTCCCTGGTTTTGTTTCCCAGGTGCATTACTTTGCACTTCTTTGCATTGAATCTAAGCTGCCATACATTTGACCATTCCTCCAACCTTGCCAAGTCCCTTTCTCACACCCCACCTTGTGTATCAACCCTGTTGCAGATCTTTGTGTCATCTGCAAAGCGACATACTTTCCCTTCTAGTCCCTCTGTAATGTCACTTATAAAGACATTAAAAAGGACCAGCCCCAGTACTGAACCCTGCGGTACCCCACTAGTAACTCTCCTTTCTTCACTGTGGACTCCATTTACTAGTACCCGCTGTGTCCTGTTGTCCAACCAGTGTTTTACCCAGGCTACCACCCTAGGACCCACTCCCAGGCTGGCTAATTTGTTTGTTTATTAATCTTTTGTGCGGGACTGTGTCAAATGCTTTGCTAAAGTCTAGGTAGGCCATGTCCACAGCCCCTCCTTGGTCTACTGCTTTGGTCACCCAGTCAAAGAAATCAGTTAGATTTGTCTGACATGACCTTCCTGCTGTGAATCCATGCTGCCTTGGGTCCTTTTATTTATTTTTTATTTAGCTTTTGTTGACCGGGTAAGTGCACTAGACAAATCCTGCCTATTTTCAGGCACGACCCGGGGGAGGAATACAGATGAATGCCAAGTGACCTTGAACCAGATTAAGCTGCTGGTGGTATTTTTAGTGAATGAGGGAAATTTGGCCAGGACACCGGGGAAATTCCCTACTCTTTTCGATAAGTGCCATGGGATTTTTAGCATCCACCTGAACTATCACCAATCCAGGCAGATGGGACCTCGGTTTTAACGTCTCATCCGAAGGACGGCACCTCAGAAATGCAGTGCCCCTCTCATGCTGCATTACAGTGTCAGTACTGGGATATTAACCCAAGTGCCAGATGTGGGAACTGAACCCACAGGCCTCTGATCTCCCGGCCTCAGAGGCGAGTGTGCTACCTACTGAGCCACTGTCCTGTGCCCCACTGGCCTCTAGGTACTCAACAGTTCTTTCCTTCAGAAGTGATTCCATCATTTTCCCTACCACTGAGGTCAAACTGACAGGTCTGTAGTTTCCTGCCTCTGTATTGCTCCCACTTTAGTGAAGGGGAATCGCATCCGCCACCCTCCAGTCCTCGGGGTACCACCCCATCCTCCCATGATTTATTAAAAAGGGTAGTCAGTGGTGTTACTAGTTCTTCCCTTGATTCTTTTAAAATTCTGGAGTGAATCCCATCAGGCCCCATTGCTTTATCCACCTTCAGTTTTAAGAGTTCTTTCAGAACCCTTTCTTCTGTGAAAGGATTAATATCACCCCCCCTATCCAGAGTGCTTCTATTGATCAGATTAGGTATTTTCCCCCTGCTTTTCCATTGTGAATACTGAGCAGAAGTATTCGTTCAGTATTCCTGCTTTTTCACTGTCGCTCTCTGCCCAACCACCTACTCTTTGTTCAGCCTCAGTATCCCTGCCTTAGTCTTTCTTTGTTCCCTAATGTACCTATAAAAGGTTTTATCCCCCTTCTTAACCGAGTTGGCTGTCTTTTCCTCGGTTTGGGCCTTTGCTATTCTGACTGCCTTACCCGCTTCCTTCTGCTTTAACTGGTACAGTTCTCTGTCCTGCTCCTTCTGTGTTTCGTTATACTTCCTGAATGCTATCTTTTATTTTTCCCCTTACCTTCCCCGCCACTTCTTTTGAGAACCATAGTGTTTTTTTTCTTTCGTCTTGATTTGTTTATGTGCTTCACAGAAAGACTTGTTGCCTCTGTGATGGTGGTTTTGATGTTTCCCCATTGTTGCTCCACCCCACCTTCTTGCCTGTTTGCTAGTGCTTTTCTGAGGCACTCTCCCATTTTGTCAAAATCAGCCCTCCTGAAGTCCAGTACCTTCACTTTTGTGTGGCTTGACTCTACAGCTAAGTTTATCGTGAACCACACTATTTGGTGGTCGCTTGTTCCCAGATGGCTACCCACTTCAAGATCAGAGATCCTCTCTCCATCCCCATTTGAGAGTACCAGGTCTAAGATTGCTCTCTCCTGAGTGGGTTCCAAAACTAGCTGTCTGAGGCATGCCCCTGTAGGGCATCGAGAATGGCCCTGCTCTTGGATGTGGCTGCAGCAAAGGTGCTCCAGTCAACATCTGGCATATTCAGGTCCCCCATCGGCAATATCTCCCCTTTCTCTGCCATCCCAAGGATGCCTTCTATCATTTCCTTGTCCATTTCCTCCCCCTGAGACGGGGGTCTGTATACAACCCCTTTGCGGATTGTGGAGCCATTTCCAGTCTCCAGGGTGACCCACAGTGCCTCCTCTCCTCCCTGTTTACCCTTTAGTTCTGTTGCTTTTATCCCTTCCCTTACATTGAGAGCTACTCTTCCTCCTCTTCTTCCCTCCCTGTCCCCCCTGTAGATTGTGTACCCTGGTATGTTGACATCTCAGTCATGGTTCTCTGTGTACCATGTTTCTGTGACTGTCACAATATCCAGGCATCCCTCTTCCATCAAGGCCACCATTTCAGGGAGCTTTTTACCTAGACTATGGGCATTGGTACTCATTACCCTCCATTTATTTATGGCTTTTTCTTTTTGCCCCATCCCTGTCCCTGCTGCCTTTGTCTTTTTCTCCATTTACCCCTGCCCTTCTCCCTATCGACTGCTCTATTTTGGTGTTTACCTCACTAATTACCCTGATTTTTTTGGGGGGGGGGCTAGGATTTCCCTTCTCCTCTTCAATGCCTCTCCCCCCTTGGCTAGTTTAAATGCTTGCCACTGAAGCATTTAAACTTATCACCTAGGATCCTGGTTCCCCTCAGGATAGATGCAGACCATCGCGCCTGTATAGGCCTGCATCCCTCCAGGTGGAGCCCCAGTCCCCAATGAAGCCAAATCCCTGAGCTCTGCACCAGCTTTTCAACCAGTCATTGAATCCCATGGTGCGGAGTGCCCTAGTCTTATCCATGCCATAGACAGGTAGCACTTCCGAGAAAGTTACCATGTGTGCTACTTGTCTGAGGCCCCTCCCCAACTCCACAAACTCCTGTTGCACTGCTCTGATCCCATTCTCAGCCAGGTCATTCGTCCCTAGGTGGATAATGACATCCAGCTCCCTCCCCCTTGCCGCTGCTCCTACGATCCAGTTTGTTTCCTGCCCCTCAAGCCTTGGCCACTGCAGGTACCTTACCTCCCTTCCCTCCCTCCTCCCCCAATTCTACCCCCTAACAATTGGGTCCCCACCAGGAGTTGTTTTCTTCCCTGAGGTCCTGGAGCCCACCCTCCTGTGGGTCTCCATTGTGGAGGTTCCCAACATCCTCCTTGCTCTCCACTGCAGGTGCCTCCATAGAGGAACCATGCTTGCCTAGAGTGGCGAATGAATTGTGGAGAGGCACAACTGGAGGATGTGCCTCTGTTTCACCACCTCACCTCCCTGAGCCCACCGTGGTCCAACCACTCCTCTTTCTTGGCAACCTCTGAGGTAGTGGCGGTGGCCTGGGTGGTCCCTGGGTGGGGAAGCAGGTTTCCCGAATCCTTGCCAGGTCAGCATGGAGACGAACAACCTCCTCCCTCAGACCAGAGAGGTGCCTGCAAATAGGGCAGCAACGCAGTTTCCAGAATGTCTCGCGGAAGACTGCTGCTCCACAGCCAGTGCATTGCACCACTCCCCACATGTCTGTGTCCCTTCCAGTTACAGATGCTTTTTTGTTTAATGTTTTTGTTTTAGTGTGTGCAAGCTTGTGAGTGTCTCTACCCCCTATTCAGTGTGCTGTGCCTTTAAGGATATGAACAGGTGTATGTTGTTAGCAGTTTTGAGGAAGTGATGTCGGAGCCCCTGCTATAAAGGAAGTTGTGTGCTTGGGGCGGGTGGGGTGAGCCCCCACCCCCAGCCAGCACATGCTTCCCCTCGCAGGACTTAATGGAGGCGAATCCTCATTAGATTACCTCCCGTGGCAGCTCCAGGAAAGGGAGGTCCAACCCCGAAATCCTAATTCAGACATTGCTGGGCCATGGTGGCAGCTCTCGCTAGCTCCAGTTTCTGTTTCTAGGGACGTGGATATGTTCTACCCACACTTGATGGTAGTGTCCTCTCCTCTTTAATTCTTGCCAGAAGGTCTTAAAGCTGGCTCCTTCCACCCACCCGGGTGGTATATCCCTCGGTTCCGCCCCACGATGCCAGATCTTCCTTTCTGCTGGAAGAAGCAGGTTCCCTACACCACTCCCGCGTTGAGTAGGCCCTGGTGCTCAAATCTTTGGATTTACTTCCAAAACTTAAACTCGTAAGAGTTTTTCTGAACAATCTTCAATTGCAACTGCGATGGAGGATAAGTCCTCACCCAGGTTCTGCTGGTGCTCTTGCGGGCAGAAGATGTCACATACCGACCCGGACGCCATGAGTGTTTGCTGCCTGGGTTCCGAGCACGATACCCAGGCCTGTGAGTTTTGTTGCTCATTTAAACCTAACGTACTTGACAATTGTCTCGCCTGTTTGCAGCTTGGCCATCCAGAAAAATGGAACCTGCCGGTCAAATCCAAGGAAGCCCGTTGGGTGGTTTCCGCGGCTGTGAGGTCAGCCGAGCAGCTAGAGCAGATGAAGGCCTTCAAGGAGGAGGAGGCTTGGGTTGCTGGTCAGTTCTCTTCGGCCTTGGCCTTTGCTACACTGAAATTGGGCTTCACCTTTATAGGCTCCTTCGAGGAGCTGTGCCAGTCTGTCCTGACTAAGGAGGAGGGCCTGTCTGCGGCACACAGCTCACACTTCCGGAAAAGGGAGAAAAGAGTCGAAGGAGTCGAGAGAAAAGAAGACTCACCATCGTCATTCTTGAGCTCGAGAATGTTCTCGAGATTGAGAACGTTCTCGGTCTCTGGATTCTCCGGTTTTTGACTTGGTTGAAACTGCGCCACAGTGCCCCATCAGGCCAGCCGGCAAAGCGTGACTGACGACCTGGTCGAAATTGTCATCAACCCAGTCGACCCGTTGTCACTCGATGAGGCCAACAGTTCTCTGTTTAGGACTCTGGTCCTACCAGATCCTACTGACGAGGAGACTCAGCCCACTGGGAACCTCCTTATGGTCCCTGACCATGACCTGGAGAAGCCGCAGAACTCCCCGGTTCCCTCTGAGCACCCCTGGTGGTCGAGGTCAAGGTTGCAGTCTTCGTCCAAAACGTCGAAAAAATCCCATTGACGTCACTCTGGGTGTTACAAGAAGCGGCGTCACGGCAATTCATCCTCGTCCTACTCTGGAGAGGAGAGGAACGCTATGAGGACCTTATGTGGCAACAGTTGGTGTTGGCCAGTCCAAAGCTGACCCTGGCTCCCACACCGGCCATCACATGGCTGTCACCTGTTAGGCCGACATCGTCCCTCCACCTGCGGAGCCGGTGAAGGCCCTGCCGGCTCTGCTGAAGCCGGCCTCTCCACCAATAGTGGTGGAGCCGCCACCGAAACAGCCTCCTTTGGGGGCTTCAGTCAAGGAGTCTCAGCCCGCTAAGGGTCTTCCTCACAGGCTGTCAGTCACTCTTGCGCCTGACTGTCCTTGGCTGGTCGAGGGTGACACGGGTGGTCAGCTGCTCAGTGCGGACTGTTCAGAGTCCGAGGACTGCTTGCTGCACTGCCGTCCTCTCGTTGAGGAGTCATTAGGGGGTCTCTCAACAGAGGAGGGTCCCATGTCCTTCATGGGCATCCTCTGTCTCGTCTCCAAATCCACGGGAATGCCTCTGGAGCCCATTCAAATGCGGGCTCGATATCCCCTAACAGATATTCTGGACAAAGGGGATTATCTGATGGAGGCCTTCCCAGTGGCTGAAGCCATTGTCGGCCTGACCCTGGAGCTTTTGCAGCACCCCGCCTCCTGCCCTGCGCCGTCAGCCCTGATGGCCTGCAATTACGCTGTGCCCATCAGCTCCTTTTTAGGGTTCACAGAACACCCCTCAGCCGAGGGGTTGGTGAATGACTGTTGTGGTGCTCAGGCAATACTGGAGACTCCAATAGACCACTGGACAAGGAGTCCAAAAAATTGGACCACTCGGCCGAAAAGGTCTGTGCTGCCTCTTCGCTCGGTCTCTGTCAGGTGAGCTCAGTTGTCATCATGGCACACTTCTCCCACACCCTTTTGGGCTCTTTGGATGATGTGCTTCCTCATCTCCCCGTGGATCTCCAGACCTTGGTCAGACAGTCCGGGGTCAGGGACAGGCTATGGCCAGACAGCAACTCCAGACGGCTCTGGACACTGGGGACTCCTGTTCCCCTTCAGTGATGGCTACAGTCACCATGCGCTGCAGGGCTTGGCTGAGGGTCTCTAACTTTTCGGCAAACAGCCAGCACAAATTGGCAGATAATACCCTTTTTGGGCACCGACCTGTTCAGTTCAGTTCCGTGGTCAGTGGTCACCTACAACGCATAGAGAAGTCCAATGCCACCTTGGACTCCATTGCTTCTGCCCAGAAGGAATCTAAAGGTTCCAAGCAGCAGAAGCACGAGCCTTTTTGACCTTCTGCCTCTGTGGCCAAGCCAGCCCAGTACCTGTCTGGGTAGCAGCAGCAGGATCAGTTTTGGTGCCCTTGACCCAAGTCAGTGGCCTCGGTGGTCCAAAAGTCTGGAGGGAAGGGACCCGGTGGCCCCTTGGCTGGATCCTCCTCCTCCAAGCCTGCCCAATGATGGGATGGGGTGACCACCCCATGCCCTTCACGCCTCCCGTGGGTCCTCCTGTGGGGGGCCGGCTCTGCCACTTCCTTTCCTCCTGGTCCACTGTTACCACAGACAGGTGGGTTCTGGAAGTGGTCAGCCAGGGTCTGCCTCTGGAATTAGAGTAATACCCACCAAGCCGAGCTTGCTCCCAACGAGAGGAGAAGGTATCCGTAGATACTCAGTTGGCTCTCTGAGACTACATAACCCAGCTCCTTCACAAGGAGGTGGTGTTCAGAGTCTCGGACCCCCTAGTCAGCCCAGGGTTTGTTTCCAGGTACTTTCTGGTCCTGAAACAGTCGGGGTTGGGGGTGGGGCTGGCACCCCATTCTAGATTTGCACGACTTGATCAAGGTTCTCGGGTCTCGCACCTTCAGGATGGTAACTCTGTCCCAGATCATACCATCTGTTGAGCAGAACATGTGGTTTTGCTCCTTGGACCTACAGGATGCGTTCTTTCATGTCCCCATCCGTCCGTCCCACCGGAGGTTCCTCCGCTTCCAAGCCGAGGGAACCTTCTACGAGTTCCAAACCATGCCATTCACCAAATTCATTGCAGTGATTGTGGCCCATCTACGGCATTGAGGGGTCTGAGTGTACCTTTACCTGAACGATTGGCTTATAGTGGGTCCCTCCAGGAGGGAGGTGGAGAGGTTCAGGGACCTGGCCCTCCAGACCTGCATCGTCCTTGGCCCCCCTATTCAACGAGGCCAAGTCAGAACTCGTGTCCTTGCAGGTGATCTGCTTCCTCGGGCCAGAGCTCGACTCTTGCCGATCCAGAGTCAGGTTCCCGGCATACAGGGTGGAGGTTCTCTCCTCCTTTGCCCAATCATTTCTGGTTGGGCACTTGCACCCTGCCCGGGACTTCCTGTGCCATCTGGGTTACATGGTGGCCTGTACCTCCGTGATCTGATGAGCATATGCGCTCCCTGCAGTGGGAGCTGGCTAGCCAGTGGTCTCAGCGCCTAGGTCATTTCGACCAGCTGGTCACTGTGACCCAGAAGATGCGGAAGACACTCCAATGGTGGACCGTCCCAGAGAATCTGCAGGGAGGGATCCTGTTTGTTTGTCCTGAGCCGACGGTCATCCTGATGACTGACGCCTCTCTCACGGGCTGGGGTGCCCACCTGGGGGAACACAGGGTCCACGGGCTCTGGACCCCCGAGGAGTCCTGATGCCACATCAGCCCGCTGGAGCTCCAAGCAGTCTGGCTGGCGCTGACTGCGTTCGCCCCATTTGTTCAGGGTCAAGTGATTAAAGTCCAGATGGACAACACCACGACCATGTACTGTCTCAACAAGCAAGGCGGGACACACTCCCTGCCTCTGTGCATGAAAGCTCTTCACATCTGGACTCTCGTGAGCTGACTGGAGGCGGATCTCCTCGCCATTCATGTTTGTTTATTTATTTATTTCTTTATTGAATTGTTTCACCAGGAAAGGCACACTGAGCAAATAGATGCTCGTCTCCCTGGTGCGACCTGGGGGGAGGGGGTACAAAGGAGAGAGGATAACACGAAGGTTATCAATGTGAGATACATTTATCATTACAAGTTGTACATAGGAGAGGATAACACGCAGGTTATCAGTGTGAGATACATTTAGCATTACAAGTTGAACAGTAGTATGTGGATACATTTAGTAGGAATTGCAGCTGAGTTTAACGTTAACAACTTGGGTTACAGTAAGGCACATGACACGTAGATCCATAGCATGGAGCAGTTGTACATGGAATGAAAAGTGCAAGTGAGACAGCAATAGAGTAATAAGTGTAATAGTTAGTACAATAAGCCAGCTTCTGTAAGCGTATGCTAGGTACCACTAGTAAGTCAATCGGGGGTAGAGGGACAAGGGGGCAGGCACTTGAGGTATCATGTGCAGGCACAATTTACAGTAAGATAATTTGCCAGGGTGGTAGATAGGGAGTGAGTGGAGGAGGAGTGGTGAATTTGAGGAGGGAGTTTGTTTCAGAGTTGAGGGAAGTGGTGTGAGAAGGCTGCTTGGCCAACGGAGGACCTTCACCTAGGGATTAATAATTGATGGGAGTCTAGTAATCCAAGGGCATGGGTCAGAGTGGCTCATGTGGCAGGAGCCCCCAGTCAGCTACTGGACGCCCTCAGTTGAGTGGGCGAGGTGTCCACGAGTGGTCTCTCCATCCAGAGGTAGTACACAGTCTTTTCTCCAAGTGGGGCACCCCTCAGGTGGACCTGTTTGCCTCCAGGGAGAAGGCAAAGCTGAGGCTGTTTTGTGCCGGCCCCCCTCAGCAGGGCTCGTTTTAGGGGGATGCCTTCTCGAGGCCATGGACCCCAGGCCTCTTTTATGCCTTCCCTCCACTTGATCCACAAGGTGCTCCTCAAGGTCAGGATGGACAAGGTGCAGGTGATCCTGGTCACTCCAGATGGCCACGCCAGTATTGGTACCCCGATCTCCTCTGCCTCAGTAGCAGGCTACCAAGGCAGCTCCCAGCATGCCTGGATCTACTCTCCATCAGTCAGGGGAAGGTACTCAACCCAGACTTTCAATTCCTGCACGTGACAGCCTGATTCTTGAGCGGCTAGAGTTCCAGGCTTTGGATCCTCTCCGAAGATGTCCTCACTTTAGTCGAGGCATCTCGCAAGGAATCAACCAGAAAGTGCTATGCCTTCAAATGGAAGAGATTCTCCTAAGGGATTGGACTCTTTGACCTGTCCAGTAGCTAGCATCCTAGACTACCTATGGTCTCTCTCCAAAGGGGGACTTCGGTCGACGACCCTTAAGGTGCACCTGGCAGCCATCTCTGCTTACAGTGTGGGGGCTGGTCAGCAGTCTGTGGCGCAGGAGAAGGTGGTCTGGTGTTTTTCCAAAGGCCTTGATCACAAATCCCCTCTGGTGCATGAATCACCACCACCGTGGGATCTACTGCTGATACTGGCAAAGCTCATGGGCAAGCCATTCAAACCGATGCACAAGTGCGAGATGTCACACTTGTCAAAGACCGCCTTCTTGGTGGCTGTCACATCATCCAGAAGGATTGGAGAGCTCCAGGTGCTCTCAGCTGAGTCTCCTTATTTGGTCTTCCTTAGGGACAAGGTTGTCCTGTGCCCCAACCTGAAGTTCCTTCCGAAGGTTGTGTCAGAGTTTCACCTGAACCAGGTGAGGACTCTTCTGGTGTTCTATCCCAGTCACACCTCGGAGGCCGAATACAGGCTCCATACCTTGGACCTGAGGTGAGCGCTCGCATACTACAAGGAGTGCACAGCTGGATTTCGGGGAGAGGTTCACCAGCTGTTTGTCACCTATACTGCAGCCACTCCTGGCAGATCTGCTGCCAAGCAGACTACTGGCAGGTGGATCACTTCCTGCTTTGCTCTCTGCTACAGGTTGGTGGGCAGGGAGCCTCCTGTTGGGCTAAGGGCTCATTCCACCTGTCATACTGCCACGTTGGTGGCTGCTTCTTGGGACGTCCCTATCCAGGAAATCTGCAGGGCTGCTACCTGGAAGTCAGCACACACCTTCATTTCCCATTACCACATTGACCTCGAGTCACACCGGGATGCTAGTTTTGGGGCCTCGGTTCTCCAATCTCTGTTCCCTAAGTAAGGGGTGTTCACCTTGCCTCCCTCCTCTTGGAGAACTGCTAGGAGTCTGCCATCAAGTGTGGATAGAACAAAATGTCCGTGTCTCTAGAAACACAGGTTACTCACCTGTAACAGTAGATCTTCCATGGGATGGTCTCTTGCAGCAGGTAATACACTTGGGTAGTCGCCAGAGGTCGCTGTGGTGCACGGCAGCTCTTCTAGCAGTCTTTCGCCAGGGGCTGCCCACAGATGATATCATCCTGCTTCCTATATAAGAGTGGGTGGTCCCTGGTATCCTCAGTTCATTTCCATGCGTCTTCAGCTACGTGCGCGGCAGCTAGTGCAAAGTGTCAGCAATCATCGACGAGAAACTGAGCAAACGGAATGTTTTTTTCCCCGTTCCCTCTTCTTCATCGACGGATGTCAGAAGGATCTTCAAACAAATCACCTTATTTAATTCTTGTCGTTGCGGTAGGAAAAATCGACCGTTTCGACAGTCATTCAGTGTGTGTCCATTGTTTGGGACCCACACACGACTCATCCTCCTGTGAACTTTGTCACGAGTTTAATCTAACAACTCGTCGACGACGATTGCTTGACATCCAGGCTTACCTTATGGAACAAAAATCCGCTCTTTTAGAGAAACAGGGGGCCCATCCCAAGGACCCCCCTGGCCAGTGCTTCACATAAGAAGCACCGGCGTGATAAGAATGCTTACACTTCAGCATCCTGTTCTAAGCGTTCATCGACGATGACCACTTCAGGTCTTTCCTTGTCAACGACGCCTTTGAAAATTTCCTCCTTATTGATGGGAGTTTACTTTCTCTTGTCAACAGCTCTTTCTAACGCTTTATCAGCAGTTTCAACGGAATCTTAGACTGCTGCCATCGGTGCCCCTTCGACAATGACTCGTCTCTCATCGACGACGATGGCCCTTAAACATGTCATATTTTCCTCTTTTCATGCCCCGTCGACAAGAGGCCCAGGTACTTCAGGGAAGACCATGGATTTCATTTTTTTGGCTGCCTTTCCTCTTTCAAGGTCTTTTGTACATCGGGGCCAACCTGAGTGGGACCGGGACCCCGGACAGTTTCAACCGGGTTCCAGACCAGCTTTTACTCCACGTCCACTCTCCTCTATTATTCCCTTGGTTTCACAGAAACCTCCCCCCTTTCCTCCCCTCACTACTACGTCTATGGACGTGGTCCTATAGTACAGCAGGTTCTGGACGTAATGAGGCATTCACAGCCTCCGGCTCCTGGTGATGGGGGTCATCCATCTCAGTCACTCACAACACCACCAAAGCAATTTCTTGATGAAAGACTAAGTTCTCCACCTGGTTTCCCATCTGATTATGAGGAAGAATACTATTCTGAGTATTTAGAATTCCCGGAAGATATTCCAGAGGACCTCGAGAATATTGACCTCCAGGAATGGGACTCTCATCCTCTGTCTTCCCTTTCCACTATATCATCTCTGCACGAGGAACCTTCCCTCCTTGCAGTGGCCTCTCCCCTTGATGACCCATCATTTTTTTTTTTTTAGTTGTTGTTTAACCAGGTATAGCACACTAAGCTGAAAGCTTTTTTAGAGGAGCGACCTGGGAGCACAAGGAGGTTAAGTGACTTGCTCAGGGTCACACAGTATGCAAGTGGAAGCTGTGGGATTCAAACCCAGGTCTGGTCTGCTGGATGTCACCAGATTTGCAGCTCAGAGCCTTAGACCACTGCACTATACTGCCTCCATCATTTCACGACATGATGGTCTAGATTCAAAAAATTATGGGTTTCTCTACTACTGAACATGACAAGCAGAGAAAAGACATGGCAGACTATCTTGAACTGCCAGAGTACCCGGTAGTTGGGGTACCCCACTCATCCAAACCTACCAAAATGCAGTCCTGGGGGCCTGGGATCAGCCTGCGGCTGTCCCAGCTCTTCCTCAGAAGGCGGATCGCCTTTACCAGGCTCGCCCTGATCACCCCTTTTTTTCATCTAAACCTGAGGCAGATTCAGTGGTTTTTGCCACTGCTCATGATCGTACTAAACACCCCCGTGACACGAGCTCCTTACTGCCAGATAAGGAATCCCATCATCTGGACTACTTAGGGAAGAAAGTCTTCCAGGCAGGCACACTGAATCTTGAACTATATGGGACATATGGTGAAATACCAACGTACCCTCTGTTCCTCAACCATTGACTTAGTCAATAACCTCCCTCATCACAGGAGAAAGACCAATTACTGGCTACGATATCTACTGGAAATTCCATTTCCCAATATCTCCTCTGTTTGGGATATGATGTGGTGGATACCTCAGCCGGGGCAACGGCTACGAGAGTGTCACCCTCCGCTGTCATGCCTGGCTGCTTGTCTTGGATCTACAGCCAGACATACAACATAAACTGGTCAATGCCCCATTTAATGGCGCCAAACATTTTGGCCCAGACACTCAAACGCTCTTGGATGATCTCCAGGCATCTGGCCGCACTGTCCGTATGGTGCATGGTATGTACCATACAACACCAGTCCTTATATCAGTTCCATTCCCAAAATTTTCAAGTCAACGGAGAGGCAAGAATAGAGGAACCTATCGTGGTGGCTCCCGAGGACGTTCCAACACCTTCTCCAGGACTGCCACCGCATCCTCGAAGGGACCCCTTTCGCACCCTCAAGGTGGGGATGGTACAGCACCCTGCCCAGTGACCCATTAGGGCTTGCTCCCTACTTCCTTGTTCAGGCCTCAGAAGCTGTGGTGGGCGGTTTTTCCCTTCATCTGGAGGCCTGGAAAGCCATTACTTCGGACGAGTGGGTACTCCAACTCATATGTACGGGGCACACACTGGAACTTACATCTCCACCTACCCGCAGCCACCCTGCTCAGTCCATTATCCACCCAACCATGTTCCTGTTCTCCAAGAGGAACTTCAGGCACTTTTACATAAAAAGGCCATATATCCTGTTCCTTCTTCGGAGTTGCATCAGGGATTCTACTCCCATTTCTTTCTGGTCCCCAAACGTACGGGAGCCGTCAAACCGATATTGGAGCTAAGACAACTGAATTTACACATTCAGTACAAAAGGTTCTAGATGGTCACACTAACATCCATTCTACCGATGTTTAAAAAAAAAAAAAAAAAAGGGATTGGTTATGCGCCCTGAATATGAAAGATGCATACCTGCACATCCCCATCCACCCTGCCCACCACCGGTTCCTACGCTTTCAATTGCTAGGACACCACTACCAGTTTCAAGCACTTCCTTTCAGACCCTCATCTGCCCCGAGGGTCTTCACCAAGTGCCTTGCTGTAGTGGCGGCGGCTCTGAGAAGAGATGGACATTTCATCTTCCCATACTTAGACAATTGGCTGATAAAAGCAAATTCCAAACAAGCTTTGCTTCTCTCCCTCCAGGCCACCCTTGCCCTATTCCAAAATCTGGGCATTACCATAAACTGGCCCAAGTCCAACCCGAAGCCTTCCCAGCCACTCCAGTATATAGGAGCACTTCTGAACACTGTTTCAGCCAGGGCTTATCTCCTTGTCGACAAACAAGACAAACTCTTCTTTCTGGGTTTGCGCACTCAAACTCAGCAGTACCTAACAGCTAGAAGTTTCTTGCGTCTTCTGGGGCATATGGCAGCTGCCATCCCCACAGTGGCATTCGCCCATCTCCATATGAGACCGGTACAGTGGGTGCTTCAGAATCAATGGCACCAACAGTCTGGTGACTTCAATGACTATCTCAAAGTCACCCCATTCCTCCACTCTGCCCTAGCTTGGTGGACACACTAGCACCACCTTTCTCAGGGCATGCCCTTCCAGGTTCTCCCTCCCCAACGAACATTAACCGCGGATGCTTCCCTGGACGGCTGGTGAGCTCATTTCAGCCCTTATGGAGCACAGGACAAGTGGCCCCAATTCGCCGTATTGCCTTACATAAATCTGTTGGAAATGAGGGTGGTTCACCTTGCCTGTCAGGCTTTTTGCACCCACCTTCGTCCTGGACCCTTACTGATCCAATCAGACAACACCTCAGTGGTGTTCTAGGTGAACAAATAAGAGGGAACCAGATCTCGTGCTCTCTGAAGGGAGGCATTAAAGGTCTGGCAAGAAGCCACACTCCAACAACTCACAATAATTGCCGTCCATCTACCAGGACACCACAGTACCCTAGCAGACATTCTCAGTTGCCAGTCCTCCACGCACGAGTGGACTCTTCATCACGAAGTTCTTCAGATGATTTTCCGCTTCTGGGGCACCCAGCAACTAGACCGGTTTGCTTCCCCAGACAGTCACCGACTACCCAAATACTTTTCCATCATCCTGAACAGAAGGGTACGGTCTACCAATGCCCTGTCCCAACCGTGGACAAGACTCTTCTTATATGTTCCCCGCGTCCCTCTACTGAAACTACAACTCGAACCTGCCACAATGATCCTCATAGCCCCCTTGTGGCCCAGGCAGGTGTGGTTTCCCCTACTCTAACAGCTGTCTGTGGCAGATCCCATTCCATTGCCAGTCAAACCAGATCTCCTGACTCAGGAGTGGGACACCCTCCTTCACCCCAACCTGAAGTCCTTATACCTTCACGCTTGGCTCCTGAGGACGCTTTCATAGCACATCTTCAAGTCTTCTCACCTGTGGCAAACATCTTCTTGGCCTCATGAAAACTATCAACCAGGGAAACGTAGAACGTTAAATGGAAACGCTTTTCCATATGGGCTACATCCCTTTCTCTAAATTCATTTTCATGTCCTTTACCCAGCGTGCTGGACTACTTGGCTTCACTTGCAAAGAACAGCCTTAGCTATTCCTCTATCAAAGTCCATCTGGCTTCCATTTTGGCCCTTCATGAACCCTGTGAAGGCAAATTACTGTACCAACATCATCATGCCAAGATGTTCTTAAGAGGCATGCTTCATATCAAACCTCCCATAAAGCGCCCTGCCTCCCCCTTGGGATCTAAATTTCATATTAGAGAAACTCAACCTTGTGCCCTTTGAGCCAGCAGCTACCGCTGATCTCCGCTTCCTCTCTTGGAAGATTGTGTTTCTAGTAGCCATCACTTCAGCTCACCGTATGTCCGAGTTTCAGGCTGTGATATGTAGAGAGCCTTACCTAATCTTCCACAAAGATAGAGTGGTTCTCCGCATCAATCCTTCCTTTTGGCCAAAAGTGGTTTCAGAGCATACCCTAAACCAGACCATGGAATTGCCCTTCTACTACCCGGAGCATTCTAATCTGGGAGAACATCTCATACACACCTTAGATGTTCATCGTATTCTGAGATACTATATAAACCGTACCAAATCCTTGAGAAAAACCTCTTTTGTTTATCACCTTTTCCTCTATGAGGGAAGGTTTCCTGGTTGCCAAGAAAACCATTTCCAGTTGATTGGCAAATTGCATCAAGGTTTGCTACAAAAAATACAACAAACCCCTATCTGGAACAGTACAAGCCCATTTCACTAGAGCCCAGGCCTCCACTGCAGCCTGCTTCAAGGGGGCCTCTATCACTGATATCTGTAATGCAGCCACGTGGTCCAACATTCACACTTTAACAAAGCATTACAACCTGGATATTACTTCTCGCCATAGGGTGGCCTTTGGTCACACAGTTCTACAAGGTCTCCTATCCTAACTCCACCCTCATTGGGTACACTGCTTGGGAATCATCCCAAGTGTATTATCTGCTGTGAGAGACTATCCCGTGGCAGATGGTAGTTGTGTAAAAACTTAAACCGTAACAGTAAATCTTTGAGGGATGTCTCTTGCAGCTGGTATGTTCCCTTCCTTCGTCCCCGTCCTTCTCTAAGAGAATGACTTTGCATCACCAGGTAAGGAAAAAGGTCCGGCTCCCCATACGACGCACAGAGGAAACGCCAGACTTTGTCCAACAACTAACGAACCGAAATCTGGCCAATGGAAAATCATGTACACAAATGCTCGCAGTCTGGGAAACAAGATCCCAGACCTGCAGGCAATAATGACAGAGGCTAAACTGGACATAGTAGCCATTAGCAAGACATGGTTTACCAGTAACCACACTTGGAAGACTTCAGTACCTCATATGTACTGTTCAGAAGAGACTATGTGCATGGGGCTGGGCCTCTATGTCAGTGGAAAATATCCAAGCTACAGAAATTTAGAATACATATAAGAGTCAGATGAACTGTGGGTCACCCTGGAAACAGGAAATGGGACAGCCATACTAACTGGGGTTGTGTACAGGCCTCCAGACAGGACGTGGACACGTTACTGTTAGAAGATATACAAAACCTGACCGCTAAAGGGGAGGTTCTGATACTGGGAGACTTCAACATGCCAGATACAGATTGGTCAATACCAGCAGGGACAGCTGCCAGAACTAGTCACATGGTGGATTCCCTGCAGGGGAGGGCCTCAAACAACTGGTACAACAACCCACAAGAGACAGGGCTATCCTAGATATAGTACTGACTAACAGGGAAAGGATCACAGATCTCCAGATAGGTCACCTGGGGGCCAGTGACCATCATATGCTATGATTCAATTTGGCCACTAGAACAAAATCATCCCATTCCAAGGCAAAAATATGGGACTTCAGAGGAGCTGACTTTGATAAGATGGCCAACAGAGTTAAGCTAGCCCTGGCAAAAAGAAATACAGGTGAGGGGGTACAGGCAAAGTGGGCAAGCATTAAAGATGCAATACTTGAAGCAACATCCCATTGTGTTAGTGAGAAAAGGAAGTGCAAAAGAAGGAAACCACTTTGGTTCTCAGACACAGCAGAAAAGGTCAGAGCCAAAAGGCTGGACTTCAGGAAATATAGGGGAACGCAGCAGGATGAAGATAAGGAAGCATACCAAACTTCCCTATGGGAAGCAGGGAAGGCAGTAAGGCAGGCAAAGGCCCAAACTGAGGAAACACTAGTATGAACAGTAAAAGAAGGTGACCAGACTTTACATAGATACATTAGTGAAAGGAGAAAGTCCAGAGGGGGTATTGCTAAGATCAAAGGGGATACAGGGGCGTGTGAGGAGGAGGACCATGTAAGAGCATCTATCCTAAATACATACTTCTGCTCAGTATTTACTGAAGAGAAGGTAGGGCAGGCCCACAGCTCAACACCATGGACATGGGAAGGGGGGTGTGCACTAGTCCCTTCACAAAAGAAAGGTCCTACAAGAGCTCGATAAGCTCAGGGTGGACAAGGCAATGGGACCTGATGGCATACATCCCAGGGTACTAAAGGAGCTAAGGGTGGAACTAGCAGAGCCATTATCAGAACTGTTTAGTGAGTCTCTGAGCACAGGAGAAGTCCCAGAAGACTGGAGAAGGGCTCGTGATCCCACTCCACAAGAGTGGCAGCAGGGAGGAGGCAGGGAACTACAGACCAGGCAGTCTTACCTCAGTAGTGGGCAAGATTATGGAGACACTCCTTAAGGAAAGGATAGTGCAACACCTGGAATCCATAGGAGCATAGGATCCAAGACAGCATGGGTTTACAAAAGGAATGTCCTGTCAAACTAATCTCTTAGATTTCTTTGACTGGGTAACCAGAGTGGTGGACCAAGGGGGAGCAGTTGATGTTGCCTATCTTGACTTCAGCAAACTATACTTTTCACACAGAAGATTGATTAATAAGCTGGGTAGGCTCAGGGTGGGTCAGACATTGGTCAACTGGGTGGCAAACTGGTTGATGGGCAGAAAACGGAGAGTGGTGGTAAACGGTATACAGTCACAAGAGATGCAAGTCACAAGTGGGGTACCTCAGGGATCAGTCCTGGGGCCAGTCCTCTTCAATATCTTCATCAGTGACATTGCAGATGGACTGGAGGGTAAGGTTTGTCTGTTTGCAGATGACACCAAGATCTGCAACAGAGTAGATGATCCAGATGAGGTGGGCAGAATGAGAAGAGATCTGGATAAACTAGCAAAATGGTCGGAAAAATGGCAACTGGGGTTTAACGCAAAGAAGTGCAAGATCATGCACATAGGGAAGAGAAACCCTGAAGCCACCTGTAGGCTGGGAGGGGAGTTGCTGGCAGTCACAAGGGAAGAAAGAATACTTGAGCGTCATCATCACCGATGACCTGAAATCATCCAAGCAGACCACTAAAGCAGTAGGTAAGGCTAGAGGCATGTTGGGGTGTATTAGTAGGGGTATCACAAGTCGTAAGAGGAGGTAATAATCCCTCTTTACAAGACACTGGTTAGGCCCCATCTTGAGTACTGCATGCCACACCTCCACAAGGACATTAACCAAATTGAGGCAGTCCAGAGAAGGGCAACCAAAATGGTGCAGGGATTGCATCAGAAAACATATGAGGACAGATTAACTGAGCTCAATATGTATACCCTAGAGCAAAGGAGGGAGAGTGGCGATATGATTGAAACATTCAAACACCTTAAGGGCATTAACAAGGTGAAAGAGTCTAACATGTTTCAATATAAGAAAAATAGCAGGACAGGAGGACACAGCATGATTAGAGGGAGGCCGATTAAGGGGTAATGTGAGGAAGTTCTTTTTCACAGAAATGGTGGTGGATGCATGGAACGGCCTACCTCAGGAAGTGGTGGATATGAATACAGTGCAGGGCTTCAAACAGACATGGGAGTGGCATAAGGGAGCAATACAGATGAGTATGAATAGATACGCTATTGACAGAGCAAAGGCCAATGGCACATTCATAAGGTAGAAAAAGGAATGGGCAGACTGGATGGGCCTTGCGGTCCATATCTGCCGTCAACTTCTGTGTTTCTATGTTTCCACTTAACACATGGGAAGGGACACCTATGGTACCTCTGATCGCCTCAATCCTCACTTAGCGAGCTGAATCCGGCGGGGAACTGAGGATACCAGGGACCGCTCACTCTTATATAGGAAGCAGGATGATGATGTCATCGGTGGGCGGCCCCCGATGAAAGACTGCTAGAAGAGCTGCCGTGCACAACAGTGACCTCTGGCAACTACCCAAGTGTATTACCTGCTACAAGAGACATCCCTCAAAGATCTGCTGTTACGGTAAATTTTTACGTAACTGTACTTTCTAGGAATGATGTATGTTGTTCATCCACACGAACCCACCTGACCTCCCCAGCTTCGACACACAACCTTTGCTTCCAACGGGCAAGATCTGGCGTCATGGGGCGGAGCTGAGGGATATACCACCTGGGTGGGTGAGAGGAGCCAGCTTTAAGACCTTCCGGCAAGAATTAAAGGGGAAAGGACACTGCCATCAATTGTGGGTGGACAACATATACCATTCCTGGAATTACTGTTACAGGTGAGTAACTTGTGTTTTCTCCCCATCCACCTCCTTGATGGCAGGCGCAGCCCACAGTCGGCCTTGCACACTGCAGGTGTGCCCCTGTTAATGTGCAAGCTCCTCAGCTCATTGCAGGGGTCACCAGAGTGGGGGAACCTGACACTTCCCCTTACACGAGGTGGGAGCACTGGCATGTGGCTGCACCCCTCCAGTCCTCTGGCCAGCCTTACCCAGCTCCTGAGTCTGCTTCTGAAAAATGGGTCATGGTGTGGGAGTGCACTTTACTACTCACTGGGCCATCAGGTGACAACTGTTCTGTTTTTTTTTTTTTTTAAGGCATGACCAAGGTTTTGGTAAACATCAGTGTGTCTAACCATAGGAGGGTGCTGTTAAGGTACAAGGGAGAGCTGAGTACTTGATACCCCTTGGGTAAGATTTAAAAAACTAAACCAACCTGTGAACTGCCTTAACTATCTCTACTAAATTAATGTTTATTTATTTTTTTTTGGGTACTGTTTGTGTCCAGCTCACGGCTCTAGCTCGGGAGGGAGCCGCCAGTCCCGTCCCCTGACGTCCACCAGCCGGTGCTGACTGATACCCCCAGGGCTGGTGGGGCACCCCAAACCCCGCTGAAGACCGGCCCCAGTGTGGCTGGTGTCGTGGCTATTCGGGGGCGGGACTTGAGAGGCACCCTCCGTCATCCAGCCCGAGCATCTTTTTCTTCCTCCAGTGTACACTCCTTGGAGGTGGAGCGTGCAATGACACCAGTGTTGGAACGCTCCTGTGCGCTTCCCGTCAGACGTCTGCCCCGCCACTGACCCCACATAGGTAGCATCAATGTGCCGCCCCAGGCCAGGCATGCACAGACAGCTGATCCCCCCCCCCCGGAGAAGAAGAGCAGTCCCTGGGATGGTTGATCCTTCTCCTCCCCTACTGATCCCTTGTGGCCCGCCCTCGTTCCCGAACACGGGTTGCCGGTGTGGCACGAGGTATGGCATCCAGCGACTCAACCCTCAGCACCACCAGGCTGGCTAAATTAATGTTTTTATAGCATAACTTCTAATGGATTTATTGTACATAAGAGTTTTTATCCATTAACATTACCCATTTAGAATGCCGTCATTCAATCCGATTTCTCCAGTGTCAACCATTATTTTATAACACATCTTTAGGTGTGAGCTGGGCAAGAAAATTAAAGCCCTTCACCCTGATGAAAAACCCACGAATTGGGATAGGCTGCCTAGGTAGTGTGGTACTAGAGATGAGTTACATTGAGCGTTGCACTGCCATGCTCCTATTTTCAAATCTTGGCTCAGGCCACAGTGGACCTCTGAATCTAAAGGTTTAAGCCTGGTCCCTAATCGACAGGAGTCCTCATCACCAAGTTGCCTGTTATAATTTGGCACTGATAGCAGTCACTCTGGGATAAATGAGGGTGGTGAGTAAATTAGCCTGTTACCCTGTTAGGAGGTTGGCACCCCAGTGCCATAATAGGGGTCTTTGACTGAAAAGTGTGGGGAAGTCTGCACAGTGCCTGCACAGAGTGCTCCTGGCCAACGAAGGGTTAGTTTCCAATCTCTCCTCACTCATACTAAATTTCTTCTAAAATTCTTGACCTATCAGAAGAGGTTATAAGTAGTGTTGCTTGGATAGTGCTGTTGTGGATCTGATTGCCATCCGTCGGATAGTGCCAATATCTGACTGGAAATGCAACCAAAAGTCAGATGTTGGATCAGAGGTCGGACCCCGAATTATCCTAGGTCGGATCCCTTGGATCCTTATTCAGAGACGTGGATCGGAGATGGATCCATGGATCTGTTAAATGAATCCATAGGATCCAGTGCATTTGTCGGATCCTTGCACTGGATCCGAGCCAGTTGGATCTGTGGTTGGATATCGCTACTATCCGACCACAACAACTATCTGACAGAACATCTGGTATTTGTTGGTATCCTAAGTTCTAGGATACTGTCTGAGCAACACTAGTTCTAAGTTATTTATGCAACTTGCTACATATTTGTTGCTGCTGCTGTGCTGGCTGGGACCCGTCTGGAAATTATGGTAAATACTTAAATGAGCCTATCCTGATGCAAAAACAACTAAATAAATTGTCACTCAGATTGTTATAAAATTAAGGGAACATAAAAGGCTACATTATTCTTTTAAAGCGGTGAAAAATTGCTGCTCAACAGCAAGTTGGGGGAGACTTTAATAAAATAGTGAAGGAGGGTTGTGCCAGTGGCATGGAGGTAGCACTACCCCCTGCCACACCAACAGCTTGGGATTGGGAGTGAACTCTAGTTACCTGGGGTCGGCTGGGGGTGGGTGGGTGGAGAGGATAGAGCATCCGGGGGACTGCTATCCTTTCCTGGAGGGGTGTAGTTGTGCCTCCGGCAGTGGGCCTGACAGCTAGCAGTGGCTAGGCTTCATGGCAGACAGGAGACCCGAAAGGACGTGTGGTACTGACAGATGCTAAACCTCATTGCACCTCCATGTCCCAAGGACAAGAAAACTGAGGCACTATCTCAGCCAGAGCAGGATGATGGACAGCCCCCCAGCAGGCCTGGCACCATCAACTGGGTGCAACACTAGGTTCTGCTTCAGGGGGCAAGGGCAAGTCCCCCCTGACCCCGCCATGAGGAGCATGTTGTGGGAGAACAAGGTAAAGTATAGAGATGGAGGGTGACTGAGCTGGGGAGGATCATTCAGATGGAGGCAGGCAAGAGAAAGAGGATTATCATCAATAAGAAAGCAATAAAAACCACGAAAAAAAGGGTGCCACCAAATCACCCAACAGTAGTGCATTGCCCAACCACGTGGGCAACCCCAGCTTGAGGGCAAGTCTGGGATATTCAGTGATCATGGGGCAAGGCTGAGAAGTTCTGCTGGGGCAGCATTTCTTGGAGCAAGGGTGGTGGCGCAGTGGGCCTTCATGTGTGGCAGACAGTGCCACAGCGTGCAATGTCAGTGGGCTGTGGCAGGGCTTGGGAAGAAACTTGGGGTGATCACTAGTACACCTATAGCCCTGCATTGCACAGGAACTAAAGCTGTGCTAAGAATGTCGGGACTTGGAGCTTGCGGATGCATGCGAGGGGGGGGGATGACCATGTGGGATAAAAACCTATATGGAAAATGTAGGAAAAGGATGTACGTATCTGCTGCTGTGAACATTTTGCATTCTTCTAATGTATACTATTCAACTTAAATTACAGTGAGCATTATAAGGATGACAGTGAATTTGGGGTGCGAGTCAGGGATGGTGGGGCCTTTACAGGTCACCTGTAGTGCCAAGCACAGTGACATCATCTGAACATCGGATTACTGAACTTATGCCACTTGTTGGCTAGCAATCTGTTCCTGATTCGTTGGGACTCCTGGTTCTTCTTGCCAACCAGCAGATCGTGCTGGTGTCAGAATGGCATGTTTCCATTCTGTGAGTGGTGCTATTCAGGGGCTGGAAACATAGGTGCAGGTATATTGGACCCTCTTTCTTTTTGTGAAACAAAGGGGCCTGCAGTGGAGACAGCATACATTTGTACGGCAGTAGGGGAACAAAGTCTAATCATTTCGATGGTGAGAAAAAAATCATATTGGTTTATTACTGACTTATTACTGTTTATGGGGGGAGGTGAGTTTAATTAAACGGAAGAAAAAAAGGGTGACATGTCAGTCAGGGTGTGCGTTAAGTAAGCTCTTCAGCAGCAAGCAGCACTTTATGGCGATACCTGATCTGATGCTAATGTGCCGGTGTATGAAAGATGGAGAGATAATCGTGGCTGCCTGCTGAGATTGATGTCTGAGATTGATTGATTGTCTAATCATTGGAGGAAATGGGCCTGAAAGTGAATGTAACTGTGCCCTTGGCTTCTTGGGGGTTTGGGGGGAGGGATTGTAAAGCCACGGCTTTAATGTAATGAGGCTAGATTTTATTTTCTCTTTAATACCTCGTTACACAATCCTGCCAGTAGCTGATCAAGAAATGAGATCATCAGCCTTCTTTTCACTTGTCCTTTTTCCAATAAGATGAATTCATCAGATGTGGCTATAAAGAAGTTAATAGAATATGTTTATGCCTTGCTTCTGCTACTTGGGTGTATGTTTAAAAAAAAAAAAAAAAAAAAAAGAGTGTAATTGCATCTCCTTGGTTTGACTGCTGTTTATGTGGGCTTGAGTAGTACACAGAGTTCCTCTTTCAAGGCACTGGATTCTTTTGTTGGGGGTGGGGGGCTGGCAGAGATACTAAGACCAAGGAGCTCTGGGATACAGCAGAGCACAAATTAGAAGTTCAGTCATCGCAGGGCAGGCCTTCAGCCTGTGGGCTGTGGCCAGTTAGTAACTGCTTTCGAGTATTGTTTCAAAGCTCCTTTTCCTCTGGTGTCGGCGTTTGGCAAATGATGTTTAAAACAGCATAAAAGATTTGAAAGCTACAAATGGACCTGGACGTACTAAATGCTTTCCTGACATGGCTGTCATTTCTTGCAGTTGTACTGTGAGGTGTCTCTGCAGCACGTCCAAATGTTGTCTGATTTAGAGATGATAAAATGCACAGTTTGGAATCTGCGTTACAGTGTGTTCCCAAGAAACAATTGAAGTATTGGGGGGGGTTCAGCAACGTAAGCATGTCATGCAGTGTCCCTTCCGTTCTTTGATTTTTCACCCCAGTTCCCCAGTTTTTTGCCAAGTACTTATGCTCTTCTTTTTCTCTCTTCAGTTTTCATTGTCCGTTTCCTTTATTATTTTTCCTCTACGTGACCCATGTAAATGCTGTAGCTGTAAGAATATTAAGGACCAGGCCTTCAGACATGGTGGAAGCATGGGTTTATGGCAAAAGCCAGGGGGCTCACAACTGAAGCATGAGGGGCCTTTCTGGTGGAGGCAGTGTGGTCTAGTGGTTAGAGCACTTGCCTGGGAACCAGGAGATTGCAGGTTCAAATCCTGCTAGAACCAAAAAAAAAAAAATACTCCCTGAGTGGCATTGGTTGTTCTTGTGAATGAGACAGTTTTCTGTCATCGAACCTTACAGCCTTGTGCAGACTTAAAAAAATATATAAAATAAATAAATTGGGCAAGGCACTTAACCTTTCAGAGCTCCATTCCTCCCAGCTGCATAAATGAGCAGGAGGACCTCTTTGGAAATGAGATGTTAGATCTCAGCTGTGCTGTCCTTTGTAAATAAGTTGTAAAATAAAAAAATGCATAAATGCTTTCGAAGTAACACTGTATTTCTTTTGATGATGGAGCTGGGTCTTGGCTAATTTGGGAGTTAAACAGTATATTTATTAATAGGATTTGTTTAGCTTCACGCTTTGTGAATTTTGCCACAAAGAACAAGGAAGGAATGGAAAGGACTTTTTCATTTTGTATAGCGCCTTCCATGCAAACTGTATCCCAAAGCACTTTACAGTCTAAAAGGAGGAGGATAAGAAAATGTTGGTGCCATGAAGTGCCCAGGGAGAATCCCAAAGCAACAATATAGATTAATAGTTACCTTGAAGCCAATGGGCTTCTAGACCACCGGCAACATGTGTTCACAGAGGGTAGGTTGTGCCAAATGAACTTGATTGAGTTCTTTGATTGGGTCACCAGGGTAGTGGATTGGGGGGGAATGGTGGACATTGCATACCTTGACTTTAGCAAAGCATTCGACTCCGTGCCACACAGAAGGCTGCTACACAAAATGAGATGCTTAGGGCTGGATCCGGTACTAGTAAGGTGGGTGGAAAACTGGCTCAGTGACAGATGGCAAAGAGTAGTTGTAAATGGGGTGCCCTCAACGGAGGGATTGGTCACTAGTGGGATACCTCAGCGGTCGGTACTAGGGCCGCTCCTGCTCCCGTGGCCATTTTGGGTCGGATCTAGCAATGAATGGTTCCAACACCATATGGTGTCTATGGGAACAAATGTGTTTTAACATATTTATAGGAGAATTAGCAGAGGGGCTAGAGAGGAAGGTATGTCTATTTGCAGATGATACCAAGATCTGTAATAGAGTGGATACCGAGGAAGGGGTTGAAAAAATGCATATGGACCTGTATAAATTGAAGCAGTGGTCAAGAGAGTGGCAGTTGTCATTCAGTGCAAAATAAGTGCAAGATCATGCACATAGGGAGAAAAAACGGGGGGATACAGGATGGGGGGCAGGTCCTGGAGGCAACTGAGGCAGAAAGGGATCTGGACATAATCATTTCTCAAGACTTTAAGGTGGCAAAGCAGTGTGAGAGGGCAGTAGCAAGGTCCAGTAGAATAATGGGATATATTGGCAGGGGGTTCCCTAGTAGGAAGAGGGAAGTCATAATGCCTCTGTACAAGCAATTGGTGAGACCACATCTGGAGCATGGAGCCCAGTTCTGGAGGCTACACCTTAGGAATGATGTGGATAGGTTAGAGTGGGTCCAGAGAATGGCAACTAAAATGGTAGGGGGGTCTTAGTCAATTGTCATATGAGGATAGACTGAGAGACCTTAACATGTACTCCCTGGAGCAAAGAAGGGAGAGAGGAGACATGATCGAAACCTTCAAATACCTCAGGGGCATAAATAGGGTACCGGTGAGCGATATTTTCCTGCTGAAGAGACCGTCAAAAACTAGGGGTCATGTGTTACAAGTGGGGGGAGGGGAGATTGAGGTAACATTAGGAAATAGTACTTTATGGAAAGGGTGGTGGACCGCTGAAACAGACTCCCGGTGGAGGTTGTAGGGGCAAAGTCAGTGGGGGGGCTTTAAAATGGCCTGGGGATAGACACAAGGGAATTATCAGAAGGATCGGTCAAGAAGGCTAGCTCCCTAGGGCTAGCTTTTAAGTGAGATTTGGGCAGACTGGGTGGGCCTGGCGGCCGTTTCTGCCGACACATTCTATATTTCTAGAGATATTGTAGTGTAACCCCAGAGAGCATCACAAGAATTCTGCACGGGACATACACTGGTAGGAATTAAGGAGTTCGCGACAGCCCCAAGCCCCAAAAGGGTTAACATTTTGTCGCCTCAGAGGGCTCTTGGGATTGGACTACCTTGGGAGGGGGGGGCAGGCCTTGAAGTCGGCCCGGGAGCGCACAGGCAGGAAGGTGAGAGGTGATGGTGGAGGAAGCGGGGAAGATTGCCTGCTTCATGGAAACAAAGTTTTCTTCATTTCTAGAGAGCAGGGAAAAAAAGTTTTGCTTCTGATGTGGTAATGCCTGTTTAGTGGTGATTCCCTGGTGGGGAATATGGGTCCCATGGCAAGGAAAGGACAGCTACCAGTGGGACTTGAACCTATGCTGGAGCAAGTGTGAGAGCAGAAAGAATGGGATAGAATTCACGTCCATGTGGGGTTTAGGCAGGGAGAGCTCCAAGGGTTGAGAAGAGCTGTTGACTGGATCAGAGGGGCCCCAGCCTGAAGGGAATATGTAGAGTGGGGGCCTGAGAACTGATTACCAGTGAGAAGCAGCAAGTAGAGGTACCAGTGGGGAATTGGCACCCGTATTCCAGTGGTGCTGTAGCCCAAGAGTGTACCAGTGAGGAAGATGACTCTGGAAAGGGTTATGGCCCTGATGTTTGACATCAGTGAGCCCCGTGGGATACAGAGACATGAGCGACCGCTGCCTGCAGATGGACCATGTAGCCAGCAGGGATGATAAAGCTGCCCATGGATTGAGAATGCCTGATGTTTGAGGGGGTTGTCTAATTAACGCCCTATATTTATGGACACTGCATTCCCAGATCAGCAACATTCTGGGACCATAACATAATGTGATCCCCATGGTCTGTTTTTGAAAGCATTTTGAAACATGAATAGCAATTGTTTGTTGTTGGCTCCATGGAGATATCAGTTTCATTATTAAAATGGGATCCCACAGTTCCTTGAATTATGGTTGGTCTCCAGTTATTTACAAAATCTTGAGCTTCATTACTCATGCTGTTGCCTTGTAGCCCAGCGCCCCAGAATGACGAGTGCCATCTCTTTCCAGAAGAACAGGTAAACGCAGCCAGGTTGTGTTTCTGCTGTGGCTCCTCCCACCTCTCCCCACAGATAGTTACCATCAGTGTACCCATAGACACTGGGGGAGGGGGGGGCTACAAGTTGGGGCCTGTCTGAGATGTGTTTTGGGGTGCCTGTGTAAATATCATGGACCAGTGGGTGCTGGTGGAAGTTGTGGACTGGGGTGGACTTGATGCTATGGATGGGACTGATCAATATGGCGGTGGGAGACCAAGAAAGTTTTCGCCTTTCTGTTGGAGTGCAGGCACCTGGGGTCAGTGAGGAGTAATGGATGCCTAGCACATGTGAGTACTGTGCAGATGGACTGGGACTCTGTGTCAGGATTGGGCTTCTTGGACTCATCTGGGCAGGACAGATGTTTCCTGGTGCCCTGTGGCTGTGTTGTTCTCAAGTGGATCATTGAGAGTACTGGTGTCAGCAGCTACACTATGTTCTATTGAGCTTATTTTGTGTTTTGGATTGCTTTAGATGCAATTCTAGGCAAAGATGGCACAAGCCCCCTTAGCCTCTGATGTTATGGTGGCAGCTTAGATGTTCAGATGGACGTGGGAGAGAGTGGCTAAGTCGACGACCGTCAAGGAGTGTGCCCTGTGCCAGTGTAAGGGCCCTGAAGTGAAGCTACTCCTTGTGTGTAACTGAAGTTGTGATCAATCGAAGGGGCGTGGTTATCAGTCAGCTTTGCCACCTTGTGGGTGGACAAGCCAGTCAACCACCTCTCAGGAGTACGAAGTGAAGCTGAAGCTGCTACTTCCATCAAGCCATTGGAGATTGCCCCTTTGAGTGCATTTTCCCCAGCAGTAGCGGAGCAAGTCTAGGCTTGTAGCTCTACAGTCAATGAATGAGTCTGCGCCATGGTTCCCGACCCCGGAGGACTTTAGTGCACCACTCCAGGCCAGTGAAAGCGATTTGTCCAGTGACGGCTGAGGCAGGCAAGACCCCATTGCTTGCAAGTTTTAAACTAGATGTGCCAGTAACACCAGTAAATATGCCACCATATTGGAGCCAGCAGATAAAGCCCCCAGTGGAGCAGCCAGAGGTGAGACCCCTCCCCCTGTGAGCAGGAAGTTGGAGGACAACCTGGGCAGTCAGACCTTGTAGTGGTGGACAGTTTGGGGGGAGGAGGAGTTGGCGACTGATCCTCTGATGGACTGCAATTCAGTGGTGCTGTCATCTGAACGTGGTTCTGTATCAAGTGAGACTTGCCCAGGGCCTATTGATACCATTCGTCAACAAGAACAACATAAATGGGAGTATGAGGAAGGCACGTGGCTCTCAGAGGGACAGGCTCCTAGAATGACCATATGAAGTGTGCCAGAATAGTCTCAAGCTGCATGCATTATTCGCAGGTATAATCGCCAGGAGTACCCACGCAATGAGTATCCTTATGCGCCAGAATGTGTATGTGATGTGATAGAAGAAAAGAGGAAAGACTGGGTCCATAGAGCTGAGAAAACCGTATTAAATTGCAAAAAAAAAAAAACTTTTCTGGGGATAGTCCTGCCACGTCACTGCAGGAAGCTCAGCAAGTTGCCAAGGGAATTTGTGAGAGGAGTGCCTATGAGGGACTGACACTGACTAAGCATTATGCTATGCTGCAAGATTTGGACGGCAGGCGTGCTCGTTATTGCGTGGATGCAGTCGACTCCTTTGGCCATCCCTGCACCAAGTTGGCCCCCTGTTACTATTTTGTCAGGTGGGATGAGCTGTGATGTTTAGAAGCTAAACCTTTTTTGGCTTCCATTTTCACTCTGGACTTTCATTTGGGACTTGTTTCTCTTGCTTTAAATGTTATCTTGGGACAGTCTGTGGGACATTTGTGGGAAAAGAAAAAGAATTATTATGTGGGTTGGGATTAACTCTGCTATGATGATTTAGGTGAATAGGTGGGCTCTTGGGATTGGAGTACTCTGTGGTGGCGGGCCTTAAAGTTCGCACTGGAGCGCGCAGGTTGGAAGACTAGAGGTGGTGGAGGAAGCAGAGTGGATTGCCCGCTTCTTAGAGACAAGGTTTTCTTCATTTTTAGAGAGCAGGGAAAAGGAAAAAAGTTTTGCCCTCGACGTAGCGGTGGCCGATTAGTGGCAGTTCCCCAGCGGGGAATATGTGTCCCATGTCCCGTCCATTGCAAGGAAAGAGCAGTCACCAGTGGAAGTCGAACCTATGCTGGAACAAGTGCGAGAGCAGAAAGAGTGGGATAGGACTTCATGTCCATGTGGGGCTTAGATGGAGAGAGCCCCAAGGGTCAAGAGGAGCTGTTGGCTGGATCAGAGGGGGCCCCAGCCTGAAGGGAATGTGTAGGGCCTGGGGCCTGAGGACTGATAACCAGTGAGAAGCAGCAAGTAGAGGTACCAGTGGGGAATTGGCACCCGTATTCCAGTGGTGGTGTCGCCCAAGAGTGTGCCAGTGAGGAAGATGACTGTGGAAAGGGTTATGGCCCTGATGTGTGACATCAGTGAGCCCCGTGGCATACGGAGATTTGAGCGACCACTGCCTGCAGATGGACCATGTAGCCAGCAGGGATCATAAAGCTGCCCATGGATTGAAACTGCCTGATGTTTGAGGGGGTCATCTAATTAACGCCCTATATTTATGGACACTGCATTCCCAGATCAAGGACATTCTTGGGACTATAACGTAATGTGATCCTCATGGTCTGTTTTTGAAAGCATGTTGAAACCTGAATAGCAATTGTTTGTTGTTGGCTCCATGGAGATATTAATTTCATTATTAAAATGGGATCCTATAGTTCCTTGAATTATGGTTGGTCTCCAGTTTTGTAAAAAATCTTGAGCTTCATTACTTATTGTTATTGCCTTTCCAGCCCAGCGCCCGGAACAATGAGTGGCACCCCGTTCCAGAAGAACAGGTAAACGCAACCAGGTTAAGTGTTTCTGCTGTGATCCCCCCTCCCCACAGACAGTTACCATCAGTATACTCCTAGGGAGGGGGTGGGCTACAATAGCGAGGCACTGTAAGTGGTGGTTGTGGGATTTAAACCTGTGTCTAAACAACTCTTCCCATGAGTCTCACCCACAACTGCATCAAATCCTCCAACTGCCCATCACCTACTACTATCTCATTTTACCCCTGTAAACACCCTGAGCTTTAACTGCTGTATGGTTTTATTACATGAATAATTTTTGAACCCATTGGTTCAGGCACTGTCATCGATGCCCAAGGCTTGTTGCACAGTAGACTAGCTAATTGTTTCACAGCTTTGGAATGAATTAGCCCAGCAGGCACTTTACTACAGCTTATATTTATATAATTACCGGTTAGCGGTTTTCCCCCTAAGGGAAACACGGTTATAATTTGTCATTGTAACCAGCTGGTTATAACAGCAAACGTGCGCTGGATTTCCTTCGAACAACGCATGCGCCTGTTGCCGCTCTTTCTCCACTCTGTGCCATTCCCTGAGACTATTTCTTTTTACTGCAGACTTCACCGCCCTACTCAGTTGGTGGTAAGTTACTTTTAAAAAGAAAAACTGGTCTACTAGCCACAAATCTTTAAACATAAAAAGGAAAACAAAAGGAAACCATTTTATTTCGGCCTGGGGGAACCGCAGACCACGCTATCATTTGTCGACAGTCTCTGTTTATTTTATATAATTGCTGTGGCGCAAAAATGGTCCCCAGCAATTATATAAAATAAAGGCTGAGTAGGTGTGTAAAACTCGAATTTTACACACTCTTCGGTGTGGGATGCTATGATAAACCCCTTCAGCTTTGCTCTTGGGGTTTATGTGGCATCCCACACCTCGGGGTGTGCGTAAAATTCTCGCTATAACCCCCTGCCCAGTCATTCTCTAAATTCTCTCTCTCTCTCTCTCTCTGTCTCTGATGCATTACCTCAGTGTCCTGTTTGGTGATGTACTGCCCTGATCGTATGAACTGTATCTGCTGTACCATGAAAGTATATTGTTGTTTGAAATGTCAATCAAAAGTTTTGTTCAGGGGAAAAGAAAAAAAGAGTTGTGAATTACCAGTCTAACATGGCAAACTATGACTATTAGCTCTGGCGTAAATTGAAAACCCTTTTCTAAAATGTTGCCAGTCAGTGGCGAAGCAGGATTTCCTGGCTGGTTACTTAGGGCTTTGAATCCATAAAACTGCCAAATCTGAGTTGCCCTGATAGCCCAGTGTTGCTGCTGTGCAGGTGACCAGAGTGCAGGCCAGAGCAGCGGAGCCATCAGAGTTCACAAGCAGACTTTGTTCGCTGCATTGGGCATACCTCTCAATCATTTGTCACTGAAATGAGGGACAAGGGCAAATTCCCGCACCCCTTCTGCCCTCCCCATGGGCCTGAAGATCCTCCACTTAAACATCTGCAGTCTCCTCTCAAACATTGACCTTTTACATCCCATGGTAGTCTCCCTCACACCTGATATTCTAATTTTCATGGAAACTTGGTTAAACACTAAAATACCTGGTCTCGCCATTAATATCCTAAGTTATTCCATAATCAGTCAGGATAGGACTGGCAGGGGCGTCGGAGTAGCCATGTATATCCGGTCCTCACTTCAGTTCACAACCATTCTATCATTCTCATTACCCCCTCCGCCTATGAAGCACTTGTAGTAAACATTACCTTGCCTTTTTTCTCCAGTCTTCATAGCCAGCATCTACTGTCAACCTGGTTCCAAGACATCTGATACTTCGGATCTCACTACCTCCATAACCTCCCTCTCACATAAAGGTGAGCTATACATCCTAAGTGATGCAAACCTAAACTGGCTATCACTAACAACTGCCAAGACATGTAATGACATCACGGCCCTCAGTCCTCCCAACTCATCCTGGAATCCACCTGCCTAAATCATAAAACCCTTAACCACTCCCTGATAGATTGGGCTCTCACCTCCCATCCCCACCGAGTCATTAAATCAGGCATCCTCCCGGATGCCCTCGGTGATCATCACCCAATCTTCGTTGTCAGGAAAGTCCATAGACCAAAACTGCCACACAATTCTGTAACGCAACTCCACTCCTTAAACCTTAATCCCCCTCTTAATGAACTGGCCAGCTCCGATTGGTCCCCTATTGCCTTTGCCCCTTCCATTGACCAAGCCCTCGCTTATTTTAAAGATAAATTTCTAACTACATGGAACTCCTACGCTCCATTCAGATGCACTAGAGTTTGTGGCAACCATCACCCCAAAGTTACTGACCTGTCTCAGGGAGTGAGACAAAGCTTGGAGAAAACATAAGGCCTCTCAGCTTCCCCCAGACTATGCCAGGTATCGCATGTTAAGAAATGCCTGCACAAAAGCTACCAGACTTGCCAAGTCTGAATATTTTAAATCATCTTTTCTCAAAAACATCAGTTCCCCTTCCAAATTGTGGAAAGTGGTCCATGACCTGTTCTCTCCCCCCCCTTCACATTCGCTTCCCCCAGTGCTTAAAATAAACAACTCATCGATCTCCAAACCAGGCACAGTGGCTCAAGAGTTTAACTCCTATTATACCTCCTGCACCACATCACTTCTAAAGTCCCTCCCCATCCTCCCACACCCGGCGCTCAACCCCTCCATGACCACCCTTCCTTCTCCTTTTCTGCTGTCTCCCCAGAGGAAACACTACGCCCTCTCTCTCTTAATCCTTCTAAAGGCTCATCACTGGATGACCTTGACCCTGAACTCCTCTACCTTTCAGCTTCTGCTATACCCTACCCTCTCTCCTTAATCCTAAATCTCTCCTTCTCATCCTCATCTGTCCCTTCATCCTGGAATCATGCGGTGACCCCTCCTCCCCTGCAAATTTTCACCCAGTCTCCTTCCTCCCTCCCTGACCTTCCTAAGCTCCAAGAACACCTGGTCCTCTCTGAACTAATCTCCTTCCTTGGTTGACTGTTCCTTTTTTACCCCGTTCCAATCTGGCTTTTGGAAGAACCACTCCACTACCACCTCCCTACTCAGGCTCACTGACTTCATCCTCACTAGGATAGATAATGGCCTCGTTACCTCTGCCATCTTTATCGACCTCACCAAGGCTTTCAACACAGTCTCTCATGCTCTACTTCTTGACTTCCTTCCGGCTGCCGGGTTGTCCACTTCTGCCCAAAACTGGATTAGAGCTTACCTCGCAAGCAGAACAGTCAGTCAAGATCCAGTCTCTCTCCCCCCTCCCTATTTCCACAGGAGTCCCACAGGGCTCTGTGCTTGGACCCATTCTCTTCTCCATCTTCCTAAATGACTTGCCCTCAATATGCTGCCCCTCCTCCTCCTCCTCCTCTGTCCATATGCATGCCAACACCATCCTGTTCTCCTCTGGCAAATGCCCTGCCGATGTAGCAACCACCCTTCAGCATGACTTCCACCAGGTTCGGCTGTGGTTTTCCTCACATCAGCTATTCCTAAATGCAGAAAAGACTGTCTCCATGACCTTTGGCACTAGGCAGAAATTCTCTAGGCTCCACCATTTTACGTTCTGTCCATACCCTTGATGGGACAATCCTAGAGGACACCTCATTCAGATACCTTGGGGTTTAGTTGGACCAGCACCTCAACTTCACTGGCCACATTGACGCCATCCTGAAAAAACTGCACCCCAAGCTTGGTGCCTTATTCAGGAACTGTATTTGTATCCCTCCTATGGCACGGCGTGAACTAGTGCAGAAGGTGATCCTCCCCATTTTCGACTGCTGTGATGTAGTCTATGGTGCTGCTCTGAAATCCTCCCTAACCAGATTGGACACTCTCTTTAACTCCTTATGTCGTTTGCTCTTCTTGCTCCATCACACACTCATCACTGTGACCTCTACTACGCCCTGTCCCTTCCCTCGCTTGCCAAAAGGCGCCTCACTCATTGTGCCAAACTCGCTTCTAAATTTTGGTTAGGAGAACTTCCCTCTTACCTCTCCCCCCCCACTCCCTCAGATCCTCTGACACTCACACTTTGTTGGTACCCTGTTGAACCACTCTCATCGGTCAGTCAGGCTTTACCTGTTTCCGCAAATCTGTAACCCCCCAAATACAGCACTCCTTCTCCTCCTATTCCCTTGCCTCTGCCTTACATAACTTTTCTCAATTAACTGCTCCTGCTTTAACCCTCTTTAACCGTCCTTCTATACCTCTGCTCTTCTCCATGACTCACATCCCCTATTAAACCTCCCCCCGAGCCTGTTTCTCCACACGCTGTCCTTTCCCTTCACCGCTTACTCCCTCACTCCTACCCCTAACCTTCCATTACCAACTTGCCCCTGCTTAGTTTTGACCTCTGGCAGGGTTCTCAGAGTCCTGGAAGTGTCTAGCACTGGGCAAGCCTCCTTCTTCCCCTCCATCTCTTTCTCTCTCTCTCTCTCTCTCTCTCTCCTTTCTACCCAACTTGTCCTCCCCTAAATCTGCCCTGTTGGCATTCTTAGCACCCTGGCGATGTCTACTCTCAGGTAAGTTTTCTTCCCTCCCTCCCTTCTATGCCACCTATTCCCTCTGCCCAACTTATCCTCGTCTAATTCTGTTCCCTGGCAGGGTTCTCTGCATCCTGGAGGGGCCCAGCACTGGGCAGTTACTCTTCCTTCACTCCCCCTCTATCCTTTCTACCCAACTAGTCCTCGCCTGATTCTGTGCTCTGGCAGGATTCTCAGCATCCTGGAGTGGCCTAGTGTTAGGCAAGCTTCTTCTTCTTCTTTCCCTCCTCTTCCCTCCTTTGCCTTCATCCTTTCTTTTCTCTTGTCCCAACTTTTCCTCACCTAGTTCTGCCCCCCTGACAGAGTTCTCAGCATCCTGGAGGGGTTCAGCACTGGGAAATGACTCTTCTTTCCCTCCCCTTTCCCCTCCATCCTTTCAACCTAACTCGTCCTCGCCTGACTCTGCACTCTGGCAGGGTTCTCAGCATCCTGAAGAGGCCTAGCCTTAGGCAAGTTTCTCCCATCCCTCTTCCTCCCTCCCTTTACCATCCCCCTACTATCCCTACCCAACTTGTCTTTGCCTACTCCTGCCCCTTATTCTAAGTCCTCGCCTCATTCCGCCACTGGCAGTGATCTCCGCACTCTGAAGGGGCCAGTTCCAGGTATGACTCATCCTTCCCTACCTGTCCCTTACCCCCACCTGTCTCCTGCCCCCCTCTACCCCCCTGCACGTAAACAAAGGAATTAGTTCACTTGAGCTAATAACTTGCACTTTTTGTTCTGTCTGAGGTGCTCCCAGATTGCACTAGCCCTGTGTTAACTTGCCCGTCGCAACTAATTTTTGCTCACTTTGTTCCAGTAATGTTCCCCCTTCTTTATCCTCTCCTTCCCCAGCTGGTTTCCCCTGTCTATCCCTCTACCCTCCTCACTGCACCTCATTCACTTAATTGCTAAATAATCTGCCTCTTAACTGTGATCCATTCCTGCAAGGAGTTGGCTCCAAGGCTACATTGTTTCTGTACTATGTTCCTCAGATATGCTACTTGTAATTAAATGCATATTCCCAAAGTATGATCTGTTGAACTATATTTTATGTCACAAATGCGATTGTATGATTATATATATTTTTTAACTGTATGTCTTGTTACAAATGTAATTGAATGTTTAATTTCTCGGATGTGTTAAATGTTAAACTGTATGTTTAATTTTTCAGCCATTTGTACCCCCTCCTCCCCTTCCAGGTCGCACTGGGAGACAAGCAACTAGTTGTTCAGTGTGCCTTCCTGGTGAAACATTTCGATAAATAAAAATGAGAGACAATGAGGGACAGTGACCCTCATAATGAGGGACACATCTTCAAACATGAAGATGCATGCTCAGAATATTGTGAAAAACATTGTGTTGACTTATATAGTTTATTGTTCGCTTAGCACCTAAGAATATTATCGATTTCTGCTTTAAGGTCTGAATGTACAGCACCTTCTCTGTGAGGGCAGCACCTTTTCCATGAGAGACGGGGCAATTTTGAAGAGCAATATGAGGGATGTCCCTTGTAATCTGGGACATTTGAGAGGTATGGCTTTGGGAAGCGGGCCAGGCTGCAGGCAGCTGCTGGAAGACAGTGAATCTCAGCGGGGGAGTACCTGTAGCAGGTTCCTGTGTTACAGCGGCCCCCTCAGGTGAGCCAGGGGGTTTTCTGCTTCCGCAGGGGTTCATTGTACTTCTGAGGCTGTAGAGCACAGCTCACTCCAGGGGAGGAGGGAAGGAAGCAAGGGGTGAAAATCAGGGGTAGAATCCCTGCCATCTGCAGGATGGCACACCCAGCCTGAACAGGGTATATCCTTGATAACAGGGTTTATCCCAGGGATGATGGCAAGGACAAGGAATTAACTAAGTATGAAAAAAAATAATAATTTGAGTTGCCTTAGACATTTCTCATGCTGCAGCACCAGGAATAGGCATCTGGAGGCATTCTTGGTGTAAATGTGCTGGTTTTGTGAAGTACATTAAGTAAAAAGTCATGTGCCTAGTGCCTTTCAAAGGGATGTACCTGTTTGGCCATAATGTAGAAGAGGCCCTCAAAGAGGAGGTCATTGACAAGAAGTAGACCTTGAAAGACATGAATAATATCTACGCTCAACCTTGTGCAAAGGAAGGGGAGTGGATTTTTCCATCAGCATCAATGGCCTTTTTGCAGCAGACTGTCAGAGCCGAAAGGGACTTCCAGCAACATGGTAAACCTGGGGTGTTTCAACAAAACCAAAAGCAACAAAAAAAATAAATAAATATGCTGTGGTCTTGCGTGCAACCCTCTGATGGTTTCTTAGTCCCGGTCTCATCTCAACAGACTGAGGTGACCTTACAGAGATGGTGGGAAGGCATCTAGTCCTGCTCTATCAGAAATTGAAGCCCATTAATTTATAAATTGTTTTGGTTTTAACATTAATAATGCAATGGAACAGAACAAATACGGCTAAATAATGCAAATAAGATACGTGTAAAAAGATAATGAAGGAAACAAAAAAAAAAAAAAACAGCTAGATGGGGCAAAGAGCAAGTGGGAGCAAGGAAGGGATTCTAGCTGTAACTAAAGGTTGCCTCAGACAAATGGGCAAGGTGACGAGGCATAAGAGGCGTATGTAGTTTTTGAGGGTGGCTGGGGTAGCAGTGGGGGGGCCTTCAAAGTGAAAAAGACTGAACAGAGGCAAGCAGTGAGCTGTACCTTATCAAGACAAAGGAAGCTGTTGAGGCAGTGAGGAGAACGGTAACGGAGGTAGAGCCAAAGATTACAGAAGGAGGGTTAAAGGAAAATGACAAGGCCTTCTTTAAATATTAAATCAAAACTAGCCTCGCAGCCCTTCCTTGATAAAGCTCCAGTTTGGGGAGCGAAATGCCATCGGGCTTCTGTTTGGGGTGGCACTGATGTATAGTTTTTATATTACTGGTGTGGAAGTTTTTAAGCTTCAAATAAATCAAGAAAAGCTGTTTACTGCACACTGGATCTGGCATCTGGTTGTTTTTGCACTTGGGAAGGCTGCGAGGTGATTTCTGATTCAGTATTGCAGCACTGTTTGGCCTTGCGCAGCTGCAGCCGGTGAGCGACCTTTGTTGTTTCCGGATTCTTTAAATATGCAGCAAACACACAGAAGAACCACACTCTGCAGCCTAGGAATTGGTGCAGCGTGGCAGTTTATCCAAACAAACACAAAAAGTAGCTGTGCTCTAGAAGAGTGAAAAATAAATTGTAGAATGCAAGATATGAGAAGTTAAATAACTTGGTAGTGAAAATTTTAGGTTCTTTGAGGTAGGTAACTTTCTAAAATGGCAATAAAAATTTTACCAATTTCATTGGTCGAGACACTTCACCTGACCATGCATTCAATCTCTTCTGTTCAGTCTATTTATTAATGGCCTCCCTGACGCTTGCCCGTAAAAACAAATGCTGCTGTATGCCGATGATGTAATCTACAAAAGCGGCCCTCAGCATGAGGCCACCACCAGGGAGCTTCAGAACAGCTTTGAGACCATTGAACTGTGGTTCAAGCTGAATAAGTTTGTCCTTAATTATAAAAAAAAAAAAAAAAAAAACTAAAGTCATGCTCTTTACCGGTACCCATCGAAGGAGCAACATCCCCCGCCAACCATCATGAACGCACAGGGTTACCCACCATAGCAGGTGACTACCTTCAGATACTTTGGGGGGGGGGGGTTCACTGGGTGAGTCTGTCGCCTTCACAGAGCATTTGGAAAACATTGTTGGCCTGACCAACAGAACACTAGGGGCCCTCTTCCGGCAGCACCTGAACCTAACACATGAGGCCAGGCACCTAGTGGTAGCAAGCTCTGTCCTCCCCCTCATTGACTACGGTCTCACTGTCTATGGGGCTGCCTCTGACACTGTTGTTGATAGGGTGAGGGCACTGCTCAATAAGTTCTGCCGATTCATCACAGGCACTGCTAGACTCACACATTGCTACACCCTTTACTTCCTAACAAGTTGGTTTCCCTGCAAGAACTGAAAGTCCCAAGTATCTTATGAGTTAAAAAGCACTAGTTGGCCTTGCCCCCGCTGTGGCCTTACTCTTCCAACCAATCCACAACCAGTATACTACCAGGAGCATGGCAAGATGTGCACTGATAGTCCCCAAACGTAGAGCTAACCAGGGGCAACGATCATTTGCATGCCGAACTACACACTGGCTAAACAACCTTCCTACATAGAAACATGGACTTTGATGGCAGATAAGGACCGCTTGGCCCACTTAGTCTGCCCTTTTCCCTACCTAGAGGATAAGCTACAGATCCTATTTAACCAACAGCCTATTTCTTCCTACCCCCCACAAAAATTGCCTTATGTCTGTCCCATGCATTCTTGAATTCTCCCACAGTATTAGACCCTGCAACCTCCTCAGGAAAGCTGTTCCATGTGTCCACCACCCTCTCTGTAAAAAAATGCTTCCTCACATTGCCCCGAGCCGTCCCACTCTATCTTCAAATTGTGTCCCCTTGTTCTTGCACATCTCTTTTTCTGAAAGATGCTACCCTCTTGGACTTTGTTGATTCCACTGAGGTACTTGTAAACGTTTCTATCATGTCCCCCCTCTCCCTCCTTTCCCCAAGGGTATACATATTAAGCTCCTTTAGTCTCTCCTCGTATGGCTTCTCTTGCAGACCCTGCACCATTTTAGTTGCCCTCCTCTGAACTGCCTCCATCCTGTCTTCTGTCCTTACCGAGATGGGATCTCCAGAACTGATCGCAGTACTCCAGATGGGGTCTCACCAACTGTCTGTACAGGGGGATGACAACTTCCTGTTTTCTGCTGGTGATACCTCTCCCTATACATCCCAGTATCCCTCCAGCCCTCCCTGTCGCTTTCTCACATTGCTTGCCAACCTTAAGTTCATCTGATGTGATTACCCCGAGGTCCTTTTCCATTTTTGTTGTTACTAACCCCCAATTGTGTAATCTTCCCCTGGGGTTTTGGTTTTTCCTGGTGTATTACTTTACACTTCTTTGCATTGAATCAAGCTGCCATACTTCTGACCAGTCCTCCAACCTTGCCAAGTCCCTTTTTATCCTTTCCACGCCTCCTTGTGTATCAACCCTGTTGCAGATCTTTGTGTCATCTGCAAAGAGGTATAATTTTCCTTCCAGTCCCTCTGCAATGTCACTTATAAATACATTAAAAAGGACTGGACCCAGTACTGAACCCTGTGGTACCTCACTAGTAACCACTCTTTCTTCAGAGTGGACTCCATTTACAATTACCTTTTGTGTCCTGTTGTTCAGCCAGTGTTTTACCCAGGCTACCACCCTGGGACTCACTCCCAGGCTGGTTAATTTGACTACTAATCTTTTGTGTGGAACTGTGTCAAATGCCTTGCTAAAGTCTAGGTAGGCCATGTCCACAGCCCCTCCCTGGTCTACTACTTTGGTCACCGAGTCAAAGAAATCAATTAGATTTGTCTGACATGACCTTCCCGCTGTGAACCCATGCTGCCTTGGGGCCTGTGCCCCACTAGCCTCTAGGTACTCAACAGTTCTTTCCTTCAGAAGTGATTCCATCACTTTCCCTACCACAGAGGTCAAACTGACAGGTCTGTAGTTTCCTGCCTCTGTCTTGGTCCCACTTTTGTGAAGGGGAATCACATCATCCTTCTTCCAGTCCTCAGGTACCACACCATCCTCCCATGATTTGTTAAAAAGGGTAGTCAGTGGTGTCACTAGTTTTCTGCTTAATTCTTTTAGAATTCTGGGGTGAATTCCATCTGGCCCCATTGCTTTGTCCACCTTCAGTTTTAGAAGTTCTTTCAGAACCCTTTCTTCTGTGAAAGGACTGGGATCGACTCCCCTCTCCAGAGTGCTTCTGTTAATTGGATTAGGCACCTCCCCCACTTCCTCTTTTGTGAATACTGAACAGAAGTATTCATTCAGTAGCCCTGCTTTTTCACTGTCAGTCTCTGCCCACCCACCATCCATTCTATTCAGCCTCACTATCCCTCCCTTTGTCTTTCTGTGCTCCCTGATATACCTATAAAAGGTTGTATCCCCCTTCTTAACTGAGTTGGCTATCTTTTCCTCAGTTTGTGCCTTTGCTATTCTGACTACCCTCCTGCTTCCTTCTGCCTTAACTGGTACAGTTCTCTGTCCTGCTCCTTCTGTGTTTCCTTATACTTCCTAAATGCTCTTTTCTCCCTAACCTTCACTGCCACTTCTTTTTGAGAACCATAGTGGCTTTTCTTTCGTTTTGATTTGTTTATTTGCTTCACACAAAGGCTTGTTGCCTCTGTGATGGCAGTTTTGATATTTCCCCATTGTTGCTCCACCCCTCCTTCTAGCCTGTTTGCTAGTGCATTTCTAGGGCACTCTCCCATCTTGCCAAAGTCAGCCCTCCTGAAGTCCAGAACCCTCACTTTTGTATGGCTTGACTCTGCAGCTGAGTTTATCATGAACCACACTCTTTGGTGGTCACTTGTTCCCAAATGGCTACCCACTTCTAGATCTGAGATCCTCTCACTGTCCCCATTTGAAGTCGAGGTCTAAGATTGCTCCCTCAGGTAGGTTCCAAAACTAGCTGTCTGAGGCATGCCACCTGAAGAGCATCAAGAATGACCCTGCTTTTGGATGTGGCTGCGGCAAAGGTGCTCCAGTTAACATCTGGCATATTAAGGTCCCCCATCAACAGTATCTCCCCTTTCTGTGCCATCCTAAGTATGCCTTCTATCATATCCTTGTCCATTCCCTCCCCCTGACATGGGGGTCTGTATATGACCCCTGTGCGGATTGTGGTGCCATTTCCAGTTTCTAAGGTGACCCAAAGTGCCTCCTCCTCCCTGTTTACTCTTTTTGTTCAGTTGTTTTATCCCTTCCCTTACATAGAAGCTACTCCTCCCCCTCTTCTGCCCTCCCTGTCTCTCCTGTAGGTTGTGTACCCTGGTATGTTAACATCCCAGTCATGGTTCTCTGTGTACCATGTTTCTGTGACTGCTACGATATCCAGTCATCCCTCTTCCATCAAGGCCACCAGTTCAGGGAACTTGTTGCCCAGACTACGGGCGTTGGTACTTATTACCCTCCATTTCTTGATGGCCTTACCCCTTTTTGCCCCATCCCTGTCCTTACTGCGTTGTCACTTTCTCCATTTACTCCTGCACTTCTCCTATTGACATCTCTATGTTGGTGTCTACCTCACTTAGTACCCTGATTTTTTTTTTTGGGGGCTAGGATTTCCCCTCCTTCCAGTGCCTCCCCTTGGCTGGTTAAATGCTTGCCAATGAATATTTAAACCTATCACCTAGGATCCTGGTTTCCTCCTGGACAGATGCAGACCATCACGCCAGTATAGGCCTGCATCCTCAAATGGACCCCAAGTCTCCAATGAAGTCAAATCCTGAGCTCTGCACCAGTTTTCAACCACTGATTGAATCCCATGGTGGGAGCACCTAACCTCACTCGTGCCATGACAGACAGCACCTCTGAGAAGGTTACTGTGTGTGCTATTTGTCTAAGGCCCTTCCACATCTCCACAAATGCTTCTTGCACTGCTCTGATCCCTTTCTTAGCCAGGTCATTTGTCCCTAGGTGGACAATGACATCCAGCTCCCTCTCCTGTGCAGCTGCTCCTGCGATCCTGAGGATTCGCTCCCTGTTCCTCCAAGCCATGGCGCCAGGCAGGCACTTTACCTCCCTCTTCCCTTCCTCCCCCAGTTCTACCTTCCTAACAATGGAGTCCCCCACCAAGAGTTGTTTCCTTCCCCTGTGGGGTCCCATGCCACCCTCCTGTGGGTCTCCTTTGTGGAGGTTCCCAGCATCCTCCTTGGTCTCCACTGTGTGTGCCTCCATAGAGGAACCACACTTTTCCAGAACGGCATAGAAATTGTGGCGAGGTGCAGCTGGAGGGATGCACCTCTGTTCCACCACCCTCACCCTACCTGAGCCCACTGTGGTCCAATCGCTCCTCTTTCTTGGCAACCTCTGAGGCAATGTCAGTGACCCTGGTGGGCCCTGGGTGGGAGAGGAGGTCCCACAAATTCTGGCCAACTCAGCCTGCAGATGAGCAACCTTCTCCCTCAGCCCAGAGAGGTGCCTGCAGATGGGACAACACTGCATCCTCCAGAACGTCTCCCGGAAGACTGCTGCTCCACAGCCACTGCACTGCACTGCACCACTCCATCATGTCTTTTTTTCTGCCCTAACTGTTGTTTGGAATACTTACTCTTTCCTCTGTTTATTTTTTTTTTCTCTCCCTACTTACTTACTGCCTCTGTGCCCTTTTAGCTCTTCATCTTCCTGTTATGAGACAAGAAGTTCCTACATTTCTCAGTAGTCTCCTTACTTGCTCAGAGTCAGACCTCCAGCAGCTGGGGGGAACGGAGAGCTACTCTTGCTCTTTTAGGATGGGGAGTCTTTGGTGACTCTGTGATCACTCACTTCCTGCTCCCAAACAGGAAGTCCCTGTTGTCAGTTAAATCCTGTACCTATAAAAGTAGAACTGGTTTATGGTGGAGGGGAGGGAAGGAGGGCAATATAGTCCCAGTAGAGAAGTTTTAGTTATACCAGTAGCTCCTTCCTCCTGGTGTTCTGTCTGTTCTCTGGCAGAAGCTATCTAGGGCAGTGTTTAAATCTGGTTTTAACCTGGCTCCTTCTAGCTAAGCCACTCCCCCTACTTTGCAAATCTTTCTACACTTAGTTAATTTCACAGATAATCTCAGTGCTACCAAAATATCACTGTTGAAAAGCTCCCGCAAGAAGGAACTCGCCTGTGAATTCTCATGCAGATTCCTACTCTAACACCTAACTTGAACCTATCTATCCTCCCCTAACCCACTATTGCTCTCTCATGCTCTGTCTCCCTTCCTTCCCCTTCCTACTGAACTAATCTGGGAATAATAACCTCTAATGTATGATTTTAAACATAACTACACTGTAGAAGTGTTGTTGCTGCACTGACAAATGCTCATATGAGCTGCGTGTGAACAGTTATTTGATTGTATTAACGAATGCCCTTTTTTGCTGGCTGTATCCAAATCTGTCTGTTATACCTGACATGGAGCCTTTGTAAATGAGCACTTTTTTCTCAAAGGGTAACCAATGTACAAATAAATAAAATCTCTGTAAATGCATGGTCAGGTGTCAAATCATATTTTCCTCCCCAAAAACCTACTTGGAGCCATTTTACAAGTGTATTAAGTCACTCCAGTGTGTGAATCCTAGGATTTTAATGCACTTCCCAGGGGATTATGGACACTGCCTTCGGCCTCATGCCTTACTATACCCCTAGAGTGTGCATTAAAATCCTTTATAAAATGGGGGAAGGGGTTTTGGCTATTCTGATTGGTTATTAGCCGTACGTTAGAAATGTCTAACACACGGCTAAACCTAGAAACCCCATGTAGACTACACAGTCCCATTTTATAAGTGCAATAAGCCACTCCAGGGTGTGCATTAGATCTAATGCACAGCTAGGGGTCTGCATGCACTCGGCCTGCGGCCTCATGCCTCACTACACCCCCAAGCCATGCGTTAGAACTGTCTAATGCACACCCAGTTGTGCCTTATTGCTTACATAATGCACACCATGTCATGGCTTATTACTTGCCTAACCCCAGTGCGTCACTCTCGCATGTGTCTAAAAGTGTGTCACAGAAAGGAAGAAGTACAAGGACGGAATAGAGAGACAGAAAGGATGAGGAATGGGAGAGGGGTGGGCAGAAAGCTGATAATCTGAATGAATACTTCTTTCCAGCCTTACAGTAAGAAGGGGAAGGGGGGCACTGCAAGAGTACAACATCCAGGTAAGGCAGGGAACAAATATGGAAATAGGCAGTATCCCAGAAGAAAGGGTGCTTAGCAGGCTGAAGTATTTGAAGGTGATTAAGTCCCTGGCTGGATGGTTCGTATCCATGTGTATTTAGGAAGCTGTTCGGGCTCTGGCAGCACCCCTGGTTGGCCTATGTATCTGCACTTCACTCCAGGAGAACAGCAGGACTGGGCAACAACTGAGTGGAGCTTTTGAAGGCTTTAACATGAACTGCAGGCTGTCGAATCTCTTGCAACTGCAGCCCTGCTCTGATATCAGTAGAGGGGGATTCTAGATTCAGGCAAGCTTCCTAAATCTTATTACAGAAAACAAAAGGATAGCCTTTAAATTGGTACTCCTAAGGCTGGAAGCCTAGTGCGTTCCATTCACTACCTTCTATAATAGAAAAGGCAAAATGGGGGGGCGCTGGTGAGTCCGAGCAATATGGCCGCTTTTGAATAAGAGCTCTCTACAACGTCTATATTTGGGAACTATAAAAAGTTGTTCTTGGAGCAGACAGGACAGCTCTTTGTATTAAACCCATAATCGGAAGGTCTGAAGACCAACATGGGAAATCCCAGAAAGGATCGGAGCCTTCACGATGGAGCAAAATCCAGAAATGCTCCCGCTGCCACACGGTCTGCTCCTCTCCAGCAGGCTGCAGACACAGAAAACGAAGGAGAATAAACTTTGCAGTCCCTATGTCTTAAAATTAACAGGCTAATCTCCTCAGTTACGGGGCTGGCGGACAAAATAGATAGCATCGGAAACAGAGTTACGAATTTGGACACTAATATGGATAATGTTACAGTTGAATCTGCAGAAGCAAAGAAAAGATCGGATGCTGCCATGGGTGCCATTACTAAGGTGCTGAAGGAGAATTGGCATTTAAGAATGTGGCTGGAAACCTTGGAAAATAACACTAGGGCACAAAATATCAGTTTCTTGGGTCTCCCGGAGGGCTGTGAGGGTGATCACTTGGTTTTATTCCTTCACGACTGGCTGGGTCAGCAGTTTGGAGAGAAAGCTACCCCACGTATTAAGGGCATACAAAAGGCCTACAGAATTGCAGCCAGAGGTAGGCCCGATAACCCAGAGGCTCCAAGGGCAGTATTGGCAATAACGGACGGAATTGCTACACGGGACTATCTGTTGGCACTAGCTAAACAACACAAAATGCTGCTCTGCGAGGGGGAGACTGTCCGACTATACCCAGATATTAGCTTCACTACCAGGCAAAGAAGAAAGCAATTTGAAGGTACCAGAGCGCTCCTCCGAGAGGCGGGGATTCAGCACAGCATTATTTTCCCAGCCCAGTTACGAATAACGCACGAGGGAAAGGTCTTTATTTTTATGGATGTGAAGGATGCCAGTCGATGGGCTCAGAAACAAGCTCCGAGAAGAAGACGGCCAATGGACCAGGAGGAAAGTTTTTATCAGAAGATGACGAGTCATGAAAATTTTGTCTGGATTATTATCTGCCTGACTTAGGGGAGAGACAGAGAGAGAGACAGAGAGAGAGAGACCCTGTAAGACGATGAGTCATGAACATTTCAAAGGGATTATTAGTTTAATTCAGGAGAGAGAGAGATTTTGTGTTCCTTTCCCCTAAGGGGGGTGTGTGAGTGAGTACTGAGCCAATGTTTTTTTTTTTTTTTTTTTTCCTAGTCTTTATCCACCTGATCTGCCTCTTCCCTCCACTCACTCGGACATCCTCAGTGGACCCTTGCACCCCTGCCATGGTCTGCCCCTAGAGTGCCTTGACCACACACACACACACACACACACACACACACACACTCCCTTGAAGACCCCCAGTATACCCCCGGGTGGGGTGGAGAGGGGATGTCCCATGCTTACCTCTCCAAACCAGCACTCACAAGTAGTGTAGGTCGACACAGCCGAGTCTGCCTTGGCAGTGGTGCGGAAGTCCTAGGGAGGTGCCGTCACCTAGGAGGGATGAGGTGTTTTTCCTGTTTCTTTTCCCCCTGACGTCTGCGTGCAATGAGGGGCTGTGAGCTGAGAGGTACGCTGAGACGTACCTCTTGCTCCGCCCCTCTGCTGACACTCACCCAATCCCCTTACTGCTTCTCCACCTAGTACACTATCCACCTGGGCTCCCAAGGTGGTAGTGTTACTGTGAGCCTGCAGTCACCCTCCCGGAGGAGGCTGCCGTTGTCTATGTCTCACCCGCCTTCCGACACCTCCTTCGCGACTGCTCGCTCCCGAACACGGGTCGCCGGCGAGGTGTGGCGTCCAGTGCCTCAACCCTCGGCGCCACTGGGCTGGGCTCTGAACCAACGTTTAAACTGGGACTCTTACACTCATTATATTTTTCTTTCCTTTTAACTCGTACTCACTATCTGAACCTTAGTTAATAATCTGGCCACCATATTTGAACATGGCTTACAAAGTTGGTTTATTGTTTTATCAATTTAAAATACCTTATATAATTAAAGCTCCTGTTCTTCTGTATAGTTGTTCCTAAGTGTGGATGCCTTTAGGTTTAAAACTGATTTCAAAAGTGGTACTTTCTTCTCAGAAATTGGCACGGTTTGTTGTGCCCTTACTATAGTTCAAGCATGGACTACTTCATTGTCCCTATCTAAGGGACGCTAGAACTACTGGACATTATATATTAGAACCGATTGCAGCTCGTGGGCTATACTCCCAGCAATTTTGTATTGTATTAATCTAGGTATATACTAGTTAAGTAAACTCCCATGATGTATCTTTAAGCAGTAGAATAAGAACTATATAGTAATTCAGGGGGAGTGGCGTCCCCAATGTGTCAAATGTATTTACATGTGATATGTCACTGCTTGGCATGTATTCTATATGTTTTATTCAAAACAATAAATACAAAGTATAAAAAAGAAGAAAAGGCAAAATGCCCCTATGGCTTTCTCGCAGAGTGACAAATTGTGTCAAGAGAAAGTGTAAAAGACTAATTAAGAGCAATTAAAATAAACCCTGATGTGCAGAATTTTAGAAGTTACAAAAAGGCATTAAAGGAAAGCAAAGAGGTTATAAAAAGTGAAAGAGCCAACATTGAGTTTGTTAGTACATACTAAATGATTAACTAACACTTTATTGTGATACAGTAATAACTCCAGAACTAGGCATGGGTAGGTGAGCCCACTCATTGTTCCTTTTGAGGAAATCAACAGACCAAAACCAGTGACAGGCACGCATGCATGACACCGCTTGCCAGAGCCAGTAACTGCGGTTAATGTCCTAACTACCCAATTTCTCTTTCTCACCATTGATAACGCACCCTGGAGTTGAAAGTTGCTAGTACCTCAGTTTTTCTATTGCTCTCTGTTCTTTTCTGATAAGTACTGTATGTCAGGTAGAAGTCCCAGAAGCCAACATAATCATTGCCCCTTTTTGGACATTGTAGGTGCTGGAAGAACATCGCCTTCACTGACCCACACACTTTTGTTTATTTTTCCTGGGACCTAACCATAACTTGGAGGCATGGGACAGCTGAGCTGTCTTTGACATCTGGATGTTAGAGCTTGAAACTCTGAAGCTGGAATGTCCCATCCCTGACTTCAGGGGCAGGCATTGTCACAGGCAATGCTTAGGTAGGCACCTGGACCGTCCCCCCTTCCCCTCACCACTCTTCAGCATCAGTTGAGGTACTGAGCTCTGGCTCCCCCCACTGAGCTGGGGTCATGACACAGTCTCAGGTGGTAGCATTGGGTGGACCCTTCGTTCCTTCTGAGTGACATAAGGAGGAACAACCATGGTTGGATAGCAGTCGCCTCCAGGTTGTACTGTTGCCAGGGTCCACACTTTTGGTGCTATCTATGTTATGTCGACATTGACACCAACTGTCGGTGCCAAGTCTGTATGTCGGTGTGCATGTGGTGCTGGGGCTGGTGCTGGTGTCAGTGTGGGCCTTCACATTGAGGCCGACACTGGTGAGTTATTGCTGCTGGTGTTGATGTGACCCTAATATTACAGCATCTGCTGGTGCCAATATCGGCATTGACTGCAGATCTGGAGCAATCCCTGCAGCAGAGTCCTCTTAGAACTGGCCAGTCAGCAAGTGAGGATCTCTCCACCATGGACAACCACCCACTTGCCACCACCAACAGTGCTACTGGGCAGAAAGACTCGTCATGCTCCTCCTCTCAAGTGAGAACCCCCAAGCGAGCAATGAAGTCCACAACTAGACACGATAATGGTGGATTCATCTGCCACCAACATCTCTTTTAGAATTCCACTTCATGTGTCCCAGTCAATATTTGACAGGGTAGCAAAGGTCCTCAGACCGCTGGGTCAGTGGTCTCTTCAGCAGTTCCAACAGTGGATGGAGAACGTGCAGACCTAGTTTAGAGAAGCCAGCCAAGCAGTGTTCCCATCACCCATTTCAGCTACTCACTTGACATCCTCCTCTGAGGACACTGAATCCTTCCAACCATATCTCCATTACTTCCAGATGTCCAGGGGAGATATCGGGCTCTGATTGCGTCTCCTGGGATTCTTGGTTACCCTACAGTGGTGGTGGTGATATCTATCTAGATCACATGGGGCCAGCAGACCTATCTCCTTGGCTCTGCTGTACTCTCTCCCTTCCCCCCATCACTCCAGTCTAGACAGATGGACTTGCTGTGGAAGAAGATGATGATGCTCTTAGCCAAGTTGTCACTGTCCACAAAGTTGCACTAGGCACACACGGCGGTCTGCCAGCGCTACCTGTGAGCTGAGATCCATATTTTTCTTTCTGAGCTGCCCGCAAGTGACAGAGTGCGGGCTGGTCTTGGCATTGCAGACAAGAGCATGGTGAAAGCTTAACATCAGACTAATGATTCGTGCAACACTTTGGAGGTGGCTTTGCGCTTAGCAGCATTGGTCATCGGTCTCAGACAGATATCTTGGCTATGCCTATCCTGGCTAGGTCAGGTTGCCTACCAAAAGGCTATGGATACTCTGTTCTGGGTGAAATTTATTTTCTCCCCGTTGATGGTGCAGCAGTCCCCATGGGTGGTGCAGCAGCTCTCGGAGCCAGCCACACTTTTGGTCTGTCAGAATTGGCTGCAGTCACGTGTTTTGCCAGTGTATGATCTGGGTGGGCTCCCCAGTGTATGTGGATGATCTGGGTGGGCTCCTCCCCCCCCATTTTCCCAGCTTAGGACTGAGGCCTAGGAACTCAGGGTTGAGCCTGCACCACCTAGATAGAAAGCTACTTACTGCAACTCCAGATCTTTAAAAATATCCTTTCTAAGGAGTCACGCTCTCCCGCTCACTATCCTGCTTATTATAATTTTTGTGAAGGTGCAGAACCATAGACATTGGCTGTGGGGCTGCTTCAGCTCAACCTCTTTGCTGTACACCTTCTTATAGGGCAGTTTTTCTCCCTCTGCAGCCTTGGCTGAAACTCCTCAGAGGTCCTACTCTTGTCTGGCCTGCTGGTCATCTTGTGCCCATATATAGTTGCTGATTAAAAAAAAAATATATATATATATGTGTGTGTGTGTGTGTGTGTGTGTGTGTGTGTGTGTGTGTGTGTGTGTGTGTGTGTGTGTAAAAAGGAAATAAAATGTTTTTGAAGGGAGAACAGTGCTATAGACTCCATTTCCTACCTTCTCACGCCAGGACTACTCCAATATTCTTAACTCTTATGCAGTATGCCTTTAAGCCAGATCTACCCAGAGATGGAACAGTATGCAAATGATGGACTCATTGGCTCGTGCCACTTTTTCAAATGCTGCCACCTATCAACTGCCTACATTCTAACCCTCAGATTTCTGTCTCCACCTTTCAAGACTAGACGCTCAGAGTTCCTCTCCTCATCATCTTGCTATGAAACTTAAAAAAAAAAAAAAAAAAAGTATTTTATTTTCATTTGCTGCCCTTATCTTTTGTTTGTAGTAAACCATTAGCTTATTTTTACTTAAATTGTTTATTTTTCTTGTTTTCTCCCGGTTCAGGATAACTGGTGGGGAACCAAGGCTTTTTTAGTCTTAGCGGAGTTTTCTGACTAAAACGCCTTTATTTTGTAGTAAATCGTTTTATTAAAACTGTTTTTTGTAACTGATAATATCAGTTACTGAACCGCTAATCCGGTTCCTTTCTCCTTTGGTTCTGATCGGTTCCCCGATCAGTTCCTGAACAGACCGCAACTGATAGCTTTGCTTTAAAAAGTTTAAATTTTCTTGCGGTTGCGATTTTTGGGCTCTTTTGCAAAAAATGTCTGAAAAACCTAAGAAAAAGACCGGTGAACCCGGTTTAAAAAATTGTAGAGTGTGTGGAGAAGTTTTTGCGAAGGCCGATAAACACACTTCTTGTGTTGTCTGCCTTGGCTATGATCATTTAAAAACTGATTGTGAAATCTGTAAGACCTTTCCAGAAAAAATGCATAAAAAACGTTTGGAAAGGCTTAAAAAGAAATTGCCTCTATCTAAGTGTCCCTCAGGCTCTGACGAACCTACACCCTCAGTGGTTGTGGGTGAAACCACAGAAGCCACAATTTCTACCCCTGATATGGGTGCAAAGGCCATCACAAAAAGACTTGCTGAACTAGTTAGCTCTCCGATTCCTGTTAAAAAGACTAAGAAAACAAAGGACACATAACCCCCTGCTGATCAGCCTCTGGGGACTTCTGTTGTGACTGTAAATATGCCTACTCCACTAGAGATTGCATAGACATTTAAAGTCTTGCGGGGTCTGCTGCCTGCTGGACAGCAGTCTACAGTTCAGACCCCTGCTGAGTCAACCCAGTTCTCCTTGCGTGAGGCCAGGGAATATTTATTTATTTATTTGCTTTTGATAACCGGGTGGGTGCGCTAGGCATGGCAACCAAGATTATGGGGAATATGAAGAGGAGGGGAGCCTATAGAGCCTGAAGTCTCTCCTGAGCAAGAGTTTGGCTTTCCTCCCAGGTCATCACAGGATTATTAATCTCATTTTTCCTTTGTTAGAAAAATGGTGGATGCCCTGGATATCTATACCACTGAGGTGATGGAAGATGAGGAGGAGGAGGAGGAGGCTGAGTACTTGGAGATAATGGGGTTAACACCCACCAAAAAGTTACTGCTTCCCATAAATAAGTTTTTTAAAAGGGATGCAATAAAGCTCCTCCAGACACCTAGGTCTGTCCCTCTTTCGGATAAAACGTTGGACAAGAAGTACCAGCTAGATAGGAAAGGGACTGAATTTTTATTCTCCCACCCTGACCACTAGGGGGTGATGCAAGCTGCAGCCTATGACCAGGCAACAGTACCTCTTGCTTCTCACTCACCAGAGAAGGATTCTAGAAAAATAGGCAGTATGGCCAAAACAGGCTGTTTATCAGCTTCTTTGGCCAGAAGACAGGCTAATTTCCAAGCTTATGCGGCCCAGTACCAAAAATCCCTCTGGCAGTCTGTCACGGCTATGGCAGACAAGGCCCCTTCCAGTCTTTCAGCAGACCTTGCTAAGACTGCCATGTTTGGCTTAGAAGCTGCCAGACCTCAATTCCATATGGCAGCAGACACCAACGACACTGCTGTCAGGTGGATGGCCAATACAACTGCCCAGAGAAGGTTTGCCTGGTTAAGAGCCACAAACCTTTCTAAAGACACTCAGAATAAGACTTTGGATTTCCCAGTTGAGGGTAATTCCCTCTTTGGAACTCACACAGAAGCCTGTATGAAGAAAGTGGTTGAGTACAAGGCCACTTTTAGAAGCAACTCTGCCAAAGAAAAGGCTTCCCTGTCCACAAGACCATATGGAAGGGGAGGCAGGGGCAGACAGTTTCATTCCAGGCCTTTTTATCAGGCCATGACTGTACCCCAAGTGCAACAGTACCCTCAGCAAGGGTGTTTCAGGGGCAAGGGCAGAAATGGTTCCAGGCGTAGTTCCCACACTCAGCCCCAGGCAAAGCTGGACCCCGACTTGTCCTCCCAGGCTGCCTCCCCACTTCCAGTAGAAGGCAGACTGACTCACTATTTCCAGGCTTGGAAATAAATCATCACAGACAAGTGGGTCCTGGAAGTAATGAGTTGGGGTTTGTCCTTGAGCTTCAAATCCCTTCCCTCTCTAAGAACCAGAGTGTTCAAACCAGCTTCCAATGTGGAAAGAAAGCTGTTGGAAAAGGGGGTTCAAAACCTGTTATTGGCAAAAGCAGTGGAACCTGTGCCTCCACAGCAAAGGGGAAAGGGGTTATATTCAAGATACTTCCTCACAACAAAGAAAAATAGAGAGTGGTGGCCTATCCTAGACTTAAGGGTGATAAACAGGCACTTACTAAAGCTCTCCAAAAAGGAGATTGGCTGGCATCCCTGGACCTAAAAGATGCTTATTTCCACATCCCCATAAGGGAGTCTCACAGAAAGTACCTCCGGTTCAGACTCCCTTCAGGCCATTACCAGTTTTCAGCCCTGCCATTCGGTCTCACTTCAGTTCCAAGAGTGTTCACAAAATGCCTGGCAGTGGTTGTGGCACACCTGCGAAGGCAAGGTGTCCGTGTTTCCCTATCTGGACAACTGGTTGGTGGTGGGAAAATCACAACAGGTAGAGGAACATCTGCAGCTCATCCAAGGACTTGTCTCTGGGTTTCCTGGTAAATCTCAAAAAGTCAGTCCTTCTCCCTGCACAAGTGCTGCAGTTCATAGGAGCAGAACTAAATACACAGGAGGGCAGGGCTTACCTATCTCTGGACAGGGTAAAAAGTATTCTGCAGATGACAGGCTCCTTCAGCCTGAACAAACCAAAAACTACAAGACAGTTTCTACAGTTACTGGGCCACATGGCAACTGCCACTAGCACAGTCCTGGGTTCCCGGTTCCAGATGAGAGACATCCAATTCCACTTAAGGGCTCATTGGTGTCAAAGAAAGTATTCTCTCTCAAAGCTAGTCCCAGTAACAAAACATTACTCTTGGCCCTTCAGTGGTGGAAAGAGGAAGCCAACCTCAGAGAAAGGGATCTGTTTTCAAAAAGAGCCTCCATCAGTGATTCTCACAACAGATGCATCACTACTAGGGTGGGGTGCCCACCTACTCGTGGCACTTGGTCCAGTGCAGAGTTGCAGAAGCACATAAACCTGCTGGAACTCAGAGTGGTGTTCCTGGCACTTGAAGCCTTCACACCACTAGTTCAGGGAAAGGTGGTACAGGTCAGAACAGACAATACCACCACTGTGTGTTACATAAACAAGGAGGGAGGAACAAGGTCAGATCCTCTGTGCACAGAAGCTATGCAAATGTGGACTCTGGCCTACTGCCTAGGATTTTCTCTTCAGGCTATCCATATGCCAGGCAAGGATAGTATCCTAGCAGATGCCCTGAGTCCATCACCTTACCTGTTTTCTTTACTGAGCATTCAAGCTCTGGGGAGCGTAGACTGCAGTCTTGATGTCAGAGTACTTCCCGACTATGTGACAGTCGCCAAGGCCCATAGACAGGACAGGAAAGAACAGTTCCTGACTTATGGGGATGTGGGAAAAGGACATCCTGCATCTAAGATGTCCATTTCTTGCTGGATAGTCCAATGCATTCAGTTTTGCAACTCAAAATCTGGGAAAGAGGCCCCAGCAGGGCTGAGGGCCCATTCCACAAGGGGTACAGCTGCTATTATAGCAGCTTCCAGGGATGTTACTTTGGTGGACATCTGTAAAGCAGTTACCTGGAGAACAGTGCACACCTTTACCAAGCATTATAGCCTGGATACACAGGCTAGCTGTATTGCCAGGTTTGGCACAGCTGTCCTGCAGAGTCCGTTTCCAAAGTAGGTTCTGTGCCCACCTCCAAAGGTACTGCTTCTTAGTCTGCATAAGAGTTGGGAACATTGGAGTATTCCTGGGGTGGGAAGAAAAAATTGCTCACCACAGTAATCTTGTTTCTTCCAGGGAATACTCCAATATTTATGACTCTCCCACCCTGCCTCCTCTGCTAGAACCAGTGACCTCTGCACTCCATGCTGTATTACCAGGGGTATGTGTGCCACACTCTGGCCTTTATATTTGGAACTGTGTTTTCAATGGTTTTAACTGCTTCAGGTGATTCTGACATTGGGGAATGTTTTGTTAAATTTTTTCCTCCTCTTGGAGGTTTCTGGCTGTTTTATTATTATTATTATTATTATTATTATTATTATTATTATAGATAATTATTAAATTCCTCTCGGGGCCCTGTCTTGTTAGGCGTCCATGAAATCTGAGGGTTAGGATGTAGGCAGTTGATAGGTGGCAGCATTTGAAAAAGGGGCACGAGCCAATGATTCCATCATTGGCATACCGTTCCATCTCCGGGCAGATTTGGCTTAAATGCATACTGCATAAGAGTTATGAATATTGGAGTATCCCCTGGAAGAAACAAGATTAATGTGGTAAGTAATTTTTTCTTCTTTCCCCTTTTTCATTGATTGACTGGGTATACATCCCATTGTTTTGTGCCCCAGTGGGGTACCTCCCAATTTTTATTTTTTCACAGCTTTCCTCTTTGTTTGTAACTGATCCCTGATCCAGATTGTGCATCCAGTGTGGCATACTGTCTGATTACATTGATGTGACCATCTGATGGAAAGGTCATCAGGGCTTCAAAGTGCTACAAGCCCAGTGGTCTTTCTCTTGCCAGCACTGTCTCAGACTCTGTTTCATGAGAAGGCGGTTTTTCACATCAGGGTTCTTCTCCTTTTGTGCCTTAATGACCTACTATTATTCAAATTATTTTTAACAGGCAAAACTGATAAAATCTAGCATGCCATCTATGGCAATAAACATTGTTCTCTGTGGCTTTTCATCTATGAGGTTAGATTTCTCCCCTGGGTATTTTTTTTTTTTCTTTCACTCTTGCTTTGTGGTCCACAAGCCATCTTACCCTACTCCTCTTCTTCAGAGCTTATATTGTTCCGTCTGTGACCCCCTCAGCCCCATCGCTGTTCCCCCACCATTTCAGCTGTTGGGGATCTTCATGGAGTCACCGCTCCAGACGGTTCAGTGCAGATAAATTTCCCATTCCCCCCCCTCAAAGTCTCTCCCTCTGCTTCATGGCGTGAGCAGTGACTACATCAGGATTAGCATCACAGTGTCCCTGAAGTGAGAGGCAAACTGCTTGGCCTAGCAGCATGGGGTTACTTTGGCACCGGAACTCGCCGCCAACCCTCCCTGATTGAGGTGAACTGATGAGCATCAGCTACTTCAGTGAGACCCGTCTTCCGAAACAGTGGCTGCAGTCTGCCCACTACGAACTCTGGTTGTCTTCATGGCTGGGCCATTGGGGGGCTGGGTATTTAATGCAAGGTACCATATTTATCAAAGTAAGACCAAGATAACACTATGTACCTCACCTTGGGTGGGGATTGGACACTAAGCCCATTCCATACAATCCTGGTTTTTTATACTTGGTCTGATTTCTTAGATCTCCTGACACCCAAGAGTTTGCACCTGGCTGTATATTACTTTCCCTTTCAGTTTAGTGGTCTGGGTTTCAAAGCCTTTTCCTTATGGGGGTATCGCTGCAGAAACTGTGCCTAGAATTTTTGTTCTGCCCGTCATCAAAGCATGCAGTGTTTTTGGTTTTTTTTTTTGTCTGAGAGACTCTCGGTGCTCTCCCCCTAATTTGTTTCCTGTATTGAGAAGCTTACTCATTGGATTGCATACACTCGCTCTCCAACACCTAGCTGTCATGCATCTATAAGGGGAGGCACCTGTACACATCTGCTGCTTTGGTGCTTGGTACAATCTAATTAATTGCCTTGAGCATCTTCATACCACTACTGCACTTTGGATGCAGGATACCCTGCTTGAAAGCTTTTAGAGGCAGAAAGCTTAGTTTCAGGATTTAGGACTGTCTGGCAAACATAGACTTTGGCAGCAGTTAAGGACCACTTGGCCCACCCACAAGGTAGACAAGGACTGCCTGGCTCACCCACAAAGTTAGTGTTCTGGTAGTATCCAGAAGACTAGCCATCAGAAAAGCCTCGTTTGATCCCCCATCTCTTCCCCAGTTGCTAGGATTGTGGACTACAGTACCTGCTTTCTGTGGTGCCTTTAGAGTTGAAAGCAGCCTCACCGAGGGTGCACCTGGCAGCTGTATGTGTGTATAAGTCAAGGTAAGGAGCTCCTTCTTTGACTTATGTGTCTGTTTTGAAAAGATTCTTGACCCATGTTAAACCATTTTTACCCCCTTGTCAGTACCGTTTCATTATGGGACCTTATTCTGGGGGTCTCTAGATTGTTTCGTCCACTGTTTGAACGTGCAGTTTGTGGTTCTGTTACCCTAAGAATGGTCGCGGAGGCACTCTTACAGACATAAAATGTTCTTTGATCTGCATATAAACCAGTGTTTTGAAATAATTTTTCTTGTCTATAATAGCCATACAGCAAATGAATATTCCTGGAGTGGGACCTCTAGACTCTTGTGCGGAACTACTGAGATTGTCTGCAAAGGGGGGCCATACACAGCTCCTCAAAAATGATCTACCAGAAACTCTGCTGGGACTAAATAGAACAGTGGATCAATACAGGCCAGCTGGCAGGATCAAAGATTAATCTGCTATAATACCAACAAGTTCCAGCACAGGCCACTGACTCGTTCCCTCATTTCAAGTCCCATAATATACGCCTCCAATTTGAAACATGTACATATCTCATGCTGTCTGCTAAAGTAACAAGAATGCTGCTTGTTAAAAATGCAACCGTTTTGTATTGCTCATCTGTGTAAAATTAATTTATATTTTTTTTCCCTTTAAACTCTTAGCACAAGTGACCTTTTTCGATGAGTCCCAGCTGTGCATTAGCATCGCATGGGGATGTGTTTGTAACTTTCGTCTAAAAATACCCAGCTTGTTGGATTCATGATCCATGAAAGTTAATTGAAACAATTTCTCTTGAAGTTTTGGCAAGCGAAGCATGCATTATAAGCATTAATATCTATAAATTGAATTGTTAATGAATCTAGACACTAATAATGAATGCGGTTTTGCAGGCTTAACTAGAAATGCTAAAATTATCAGCATCTCTAACAGAATTTTCAATCATTTTTGCCTAATAAATAGTAAATATATGCTTTTAATAAGCTAATCATTTTTATTTGACCGCATTGGAGTAGCTCTGTTGATTAAATGCAGGTCTCTAAATGCAAACTAATATTTCAAATGTCTTAACCCATAGTGTGCTAAAGTTTTGGATTGTGTGATTGTTCCCACAATATTGCCGAGGTTACAGGATGACATATGTAATAATCCCACATTATACAAAGCAGTGTGTCTATTATTTCTTTAGTCGCTGCTGTATGGCAGTATTCAAAAGAGAAAAAGATCAGTGCTGAAGCTAAAATCAGAGCAGAGTGAGTGAGCATGGAAGTAGACCAATGTAGAAGGCTGGTAGTAGTCTAGCCTAAGTTGTCCAAAACACTTGCCCCCGCAGACCTTCCAGTGGCAAGCTGGTGTTCCTATTGAAATAATGCCACCTCCACTACTAATCAGCAGGGCTAGCTAAAGGAAATTGTAATGGGTCTGATACAAAATCTGCTAGTATTTGACTTGTGGAAAGGTGCTAATTTTGACCTCGGGTTGTGAAGAGAACTGGCATAATGGTTATTACTTATGACTTTTGCTGTTCTGTATGTAGATGTTTCTTTCAAACAACGTTGTACGTTAGTATATATACAGTATCTGAAACTGGTATCGCCGCAAGCCTTGGGTTCTCCTGGAACTTGCTGAGATGCAAGGAACTCCATTGCAGCCGCAGGGTTGCCAAGATGGTCAACTACTTATCATCCAAACTTCAGAACGACATTAACACCCTGAACAAATTCTGGCAAGTTGCTCACTCCTTTTGTTAACCACCCACTTGGTTGAGCTCCTTGGTACTGAAGCTTGGATGCACATTCGCGCCTTTCTTCAACCCATCTGAAGTCACTACTTCAAAGGCAGTTATACCAGCTGTGCTAGCTCCCCCATTTTTGGTTGCTCCATGCTCCCCACCCACTTTACTTTTTTTTTTTCTCTTGTTACTCCAGCTCTGTCTGCACCTCGTCTGAATCCCTTCAGTGGCCATAGCCATGATGGCCTGGACCTGAAACTCCTCCACCTTTTTGCTCCCACTAAATCTGCCCCGCTCTTCACATTCCTAAACGTATCCTTTCAGCTTGGCTGTGTTCCCTGTGTTTGGAAGCAGGCAGAATTCCTCCTCATCCACAGGGGGTGACTTCTGTACCATGGGGAAACTACTACATCCTATGTCCCTCACATCCCTTTTGGGGAGATATCCTCAAAGAAGATAGAATAGTTAATTACCGTAATAGTAGATCTTCAAGAGAATCTCCTCCATCGAGCCACAGCTCTCTCTCCCGTCTCCCCCTTTTTCAGGTGGCGGGTGGTTCTCATGCCTGTTCTTGCAAGCCGGTTCTCCTTTTATGCCCGATCTCTGCATTGTCTTACTGAGGTGTCTATATCCTCTTCTGTGTGCCTAGTTTGGTCCTGGTTGCTTTGGTCCCTGCCAGTCTGATGATCATCCAAGTTTGTCTTCAGTAGAGAACTGAGGCATGGTGGGGTCGCCCACTTTACGTAGACATAGGTGGTTACGATGCATGTCAACATGGGCGGCCTCAGCTAGTAGAAGCTTCTGGGTGGGCCTGATGCCAACGACTTACATTTCCATCATATGGCTCAATGGAGGAGATCTGCAGCTCTTACTTTGAGGAAGGCTCTTGCAGCAGGCCGCCTGACTAGGACTAAGCCGCAGGTGTGGGACCACACAAGACTTCTGGCTAACCAGTCTACTATGGGGGATTGCCCACCACCAACATCAGTCAGCTGACGTCAGCCTAGCTTATATAGGTAGGTGGTCCCCCACACCTACCTCCGTTCTTTTCCCGCCGTCGATCCATGCATGTTGGACCTTATCAGATGCCACAGCTACAGTTGACTGCCATTACCTCTGCTTGCTGCACTTTTTTCCCCAATTTCTTTCAGTTCTGTTTTGTCTAAACATTGAAATTTTGGTGTTTTACTCGATGTGTTCATGTTTTCTCCACCAGCCTCATTGTCAAACTGCTGCAGGAAGTGTGCCTGTGGCAAACAGATCATTGAAAAGGACGGCCACTCTACATGTCTTTTCTGTCTAGGGTCAAGCCACGACACAGAAGCCTGCCAGCATTGCCAGAAATTCAACCAGGCTACTTGAAGATGTTGTTTAAAAGTGCTGGAGAGCCATCTTTTAAAGCAGAAGTTGGTTGCGATGGAGAAGGAGCTGCAGGCTAGGAGCTTCTTGGCCTCACCAGAGCAGTCCTCTGGAGCCTCTTCTTCCCACAAGGAGAAGTCTGGGAAGCTCAAACACCAGGACAAACACTGGGACCAGGACTGGTCAGCTTCCCATTCACGGTCGTCTCTTAGGTCTTTGGCCACATCTGGGTCATCCTCCCGTGGGGAATGGGTCGACCTCTTCTGCCCCACCAGTCCTCTCTTTTTCCAGGCTGTCGTCACCCCTGCCGCTACCCTCACCACAGCCGAAACTTGTCAGACCTACACCGGATCCTCAACTGGTGCCAGGCAGCCCTTCTCTGGCTCCTCGGCCATCCTTACCCTCGTTTCCCTTCCTACTGGTGTATAATATTGCACCCCAGGTGGAATACAATGCCCTCTTTTTGGTGTGGTGGTCCTTTATGCAGCGCCAGACCCCGGCCCCCCCCCAAGGGCCACTGCCGGCTTCCCCCCTTTGCCCTCCCCGGGACTCACCACCCCAGGATCTGGACAGGGCTGGCCCTTGTAACCCCCGTATGGTGGGGTCTTCAGGGGCCCAACCTGACATTGGTTTAGGTTCTCAACGAGACAAACGCCAGCAGCCTACGTTGGTTCAGAATCTGAGACCTCAGAGGATCACTCTGATTCTTCAGGGTCTTCCTCCTCCTCTTCTGATGACTTATCTGAAGGGGAGGACCAGCCTAAGGAGGTGCCCAAGTCTCCCCTGATCATCCCTGCTTTATGGATGTTCTGCACCACATCCAGTCCATTATGGTCTGGGAGACTGAGGAACAGGACCGGAGAGATGCCGTCTGGCACAGTACCTCCGGCAGCTGGATGCCCTTCCTGTGGTGGTGCCCTGTTTGATCAAGTCTTATAAGGATGTCATCAGGGTGGCCTGGCACCACCCTTGCACTACTCCTCCGCTGCCCAAAAAGGCAGACTGCCTTTACCATGTCCCAGCGGGCAAGCCCTTCCTAGGGTCCCACCCCAAGGCAGATAATGTGGTTATCCACGCGGCATATGATCGTACTAAGAAGCCTAAATATCTTGGTATTGTCCCCCTGACCATGAGTCCAAGCAGTTAGACCACCTTGGCAAAAGGATCTTTGCTTCTACCACCCTGGCTGTTAGGGCTATAAATTATCAGGCCCACATGGTTCAATACCAAAATGTCCTTTGGGATTAAGCCAGAGATCTGGTGCATACCCTACCCGAGGACCCCACCAAGATGCAGCTTGCCCAGCTCCAGAAGTCTGGCTTAGATGTTGGTACCCATATACTTGAGCTGCATATGACGCAGTATACCTCTCAGGGCACAGGGCAGCTGCTGGGGTTTGTTTCCAGTGCCATTCTTGGCTCCAGGTTTCAGGCTTTGCTTCAGATGTGCAGGCCATCATCCTGGGCACCCTTTTCCAATGGTGGGTCGTCTTTGGGGGAGATGTCCAGGCAGAGTGGGACAAATCAGGTAGCCAGGTGGCCAATGGCTACTTAAAAAAAAAAAAAAAAAAAAAATTGGTTTGGCTACCAGATTTTGAAAATTATTGGCTAACTTGACTGCTTGCCTTCAAAGTAATTTTTGAGCCCTTAAAAAGAATGGCCACTGTAAACATTTGTTTGGCTATCAGATTTCGAAAGCTAGTGGCCAAATTGACTACCAGCTCACAAACTGATTGGTCCCACCCTGTGTCCAGGACATCATTTCTACCCTGCAGGAGTCTGGGCAGGCCCTAAAGTCGGTTCACTTACTCTACCATACTCAACCTACAGCGAGCCAGCATCCGCCCTTTCGCAGGGCCTCCCATAAACCCTGGGCTCAGTCTGCCAAGGGTCAGCACAAGTGTAAGGCCCCTGCTGCTACCTCTGCCAGAGCCCCCAGGGCCCCAACAGTCCCCCCATCTCCTGACTCCTTGGCCGACCCCCCTCTTCTGGCTGAAAATCTGAAGGAGGCTGTCAAGGGTCAGTTCTTCCTCCCCCTGGAATGGTGGCAGGGAATCACCACAGACAACTGGGTGCTCCAGCTCACAGCGTATGGTCACACTCTGGAATTTCTAGAGTGGCCACCAGAAAACCCTTCTGTTCCCTCCACATACCCCGCTCCCCCGTACACCTGCCCTTGGTTTGGGAGGAGATTCAGACTTTTCTTCAAAAAGCCATAGAGTCCATCCCTCAGGCTTAATGGGGAAGGGAGTTTTACTCTCACTTCTGTCTCGTCCCCAAGAAGACTGGGGGGATCTTCTGCCCATCCTGGACCTGAGTCATCTGAATCTATTCATAGAGTGCAAGCGCTTCAATGGTCACCCTTCAGGAACTGTTACCTCTTTTGCACCAGGGGGACTGGCTCTGTTCACTGGACATGCAAGATGCCTTTCTGCACATCCGTGTCTCTTCTGCTCATCATTGCTTCCTTCGCTTCCATTTTCAGTAAGCCCACTATCCGTTTTGGGCTCTCCATTTTGGTCTTTCCTTGGTCCCCCAGATATTTACCAAATGTCTGGCAGAGGTAGCTGCCATATTGAGGAAGCAGGACTTCTATGTGTTTCCCTACCTGAATGATTGGCTGCTTGCAGCCCCCTCCAGGGAATGCTTGGTTCACACCATGGAATCTGCCTTTAGTCATTTCCAGGCCTTGTGGATCACCATAAACATGCCGAAGTCCTGCCTCTCTCCTTGCCAGTGCCTCCAGTACATAGGGGCAGTCCTGGACACATGTCAGGGCAAGACCTTTTTGCCCAAGGACAGAGCAAAGCAACTGATGGAGCAGGCCCATCTGTTTTCCTCCAGTCAGCAGGTCCCCTTAGCCTTCTGGGCCATATGGTGGCGACTGTTGCCACAGTCCCTTTGGCTTGTTGGCATATGCTGGTTCCTCAGTGGACCTTGAGGGTCCAGTGGGATCAGCGTACCGATGACCTGGACCAATTGGTCCTGGTCTCTGACCTGGTCTGGAGGACTCTGTCGTGGTGGCTGGGCCCAGCCAACCACATTCCAGGAGTCTCTTTTCCGCTCCCAACCCCCTGGTAGGTTCTCACAACAGATGCATGCGGCCTGTGCTGTGGTGCCCATGTGGCCGATCATCAGACCCAGGGTACCTGGACGGAAGTGGAGCTGGGTCTTCACATCAGCGTCCTGGTGATGTGGGCATTTTTTATGCCCTGCAGGCCTTTCAGACTTCTCTTTCCTGGTTTGCTCCTGGTGCAGATGGACAATATGTGCGTGGTGTATTATGTCAACAAGCAGGGGGGATCCATTCCTACCCCCTGTCAGGAGGCAGGAGAGTCTGGTTCTGAGCCATCGAGCACAGTCTGGAGCTCTCTGCCATGCATGTACCAGGCGTTAAAAATGTCTTGGCCGCTCCAGGTCGCAGGCACATGAGTGGGAACTTCTAACCTCAGTGGTCGAAGATCTCTGACAGGTGGGTCTGTCCAGAGTTGGACCTCTTTGTGTCCCCACTCAACGCAAAGCTACCACTTTTCTACTTGCTCGATCCCAGGCCTGGAGTTTTCTAGTGAGATGCATTGTCCCCCTCTTAGAAGGGGAGGTTTCTGTACACCTTTCTTCCCTTCCTGCTCTTGCGAAGGGTTCTTCTCAAGCTCCATTTAGAAGGAGCGGAGATGATTCTCATAGCTCCCTTCTGGCCATGCCAGATTTGGTTTTTTCCTACTACAACAGGTAGCAGTAGAACCTCCAGTGCCCTTGCCCCTCTTCACAGGTTTGCTGTCCCAGGACAAGGGCACCCTGGTCCATCCCGACCTAAAGTCCCTGCATCTGCATGCTTGGCTCCTGTAGACCCAGCTATTCCCTGCTTTGGTGTATCCTCTAGGGTTGCTGACGTGGTGGTGGTCAGGAAACATTCCACTAGGGCCACTAATGCTATGAAATGGAAGTGCTTCTCCATTTGGGCAGCTGCGCACCATTTGGACCCATTCACCTGGCCAGTGAATCAGGTGTTGGAGTACCTCCTTTCCCTTTCACATTCAGGCTTGGGGTACTCCTCCCTTAAGGCGCACCTTACCGCCATCTCTGCGTACCATGCACCTCTCGCGGGCAAAGCTTTCGCTCAGCTTGAGGTGTCCCGCACATTCTTGCAGGGCATTTTGCATCTGAAACCTCCCAATTCAGGACCCGGTCCCTCCATGGGACCTCAACTTTATTTTGGAAAATCTCACTTTACCTCCCTTTGAACAGGCCACAAATTGCAAGCTGGGCTTTCTGTTGTGGAAAGCACTCTTTCTAGTTGCTGTTACTTCAGCTCAAAGGATTCTAACCCCAAGAATCCACTAATATTATTACTCTTGCAGTGCTCCTTTAAATCAGCACTGCCCCAGAGAGAATAGAATGCTATGCTAATCGTGGAATGTTTAGCTTGTGCATCTATTTTCAAACTGCCCAGTGTCAACTGCCTACATTCTACCTCAGATTTCTTCTCTCTGCTGCAAAGTTCAGATGCCCTGGAGAGATCTCTCACTCAAGACAGATTCCTGTAGTGCATAGAGCAAAATAAACTTAAGTACTTTTGTTTTATTTTTCATTACTGCCTAGTGTCATTGTTCTTTAATGTTTTATACCTCATAAGTTTTAAATTTAAACTTGTTTATTGGTTCCTCATGGTTCATTTGAACCGAGGGGCAACAAACCTCTTTATTTAATTGGATCTTTTTTGGGGGTTCCGGTTACTTTTTTCTTTAATTTTCTTTACTTTTACCCACTTTTGAACCAAGGTTTGTCGGTTTTTCAGTGGTTTCTCAGTTCTGTATCCAACTGGAACCAATAGCTTTTTTTTTTTATACACTTTTTCGGTTCCTGAACCGACCGTTTCTCTATTGAAACCGACCTCAAATATTTAAATTTAGACTATTCTTTGGTCAGGTACTGATTCCTGTTTTCTATAATGTCAGACAAGCCTAAAAAGAAAACAAGGACCCCCTGGGTTCAAGAATTGCTTGAAGTGTGCAGAGGTGTTTGCCAAGGCAGACAAGCATGATCTTTGCTTGATTTGCCTTGGGCAACAGCACTTCAGTGAAGACTGTGATATTTGTAAGTCTTTCCCTGTTAAGAAAGTGGAAAAATGCAGGGACAGGCTTAAAAGAAAACTAGAGGAGGGGTCCATGGGCTCTAACCAGTCCACCCCCTCTAAGACTGTGGCAGTTCCTTCCAGAGTCTCTAAATCCACCCCTGATATGGGTGAGGGCACTGACAAGAGAGGCAATCAACTGGCTGACTCCCCGGTGCCTGCCAAGAAATTAAAGAAAACCAAACACACCGACACCCCAGCTGAAACGCCTCAAGGGGTTCCTCAGGTGCCTATCCTCAGGTGCTCCTTCTCCTGCTGATTTGACATAGGTGTTAGCCTTATTCCAGGCTCTGCAAGGTTTACTACCCCTTCAGCAGCCTGTGATTACTACTGCTGAAAGAGCAACTGTTACCCCTCTTTTGCCTACTGCTACAGTGACATATGAGGAGGATGACCTGGAAGAAGAGGGAGATGAACCTGAGTTGTCATCAGAGCAGGATTTTGGCTCCCCTCTCAGACCCTCAGAGGATTTCTCTTCCAATTTTTCTTTTGTCAAGAAAATGGTAGAAATCCTGGATCTCCAGACAGCTGAAGAGATCCAGGATGAAGAGGAGGCATAATACATGGAGCTGATGGGGCTGACCCCCTCAAAGAAGTTCATTTTGCCTATTTACAAATTCTTTAAGAAGGTTGTTTTAGAAATCCTAAAGGCTCCCAATACAGTCACACCCACAGACAAAAAGTGTGACAAGAAGTATCAGTTAGAAAGATCTGGTGCTGAGTTTCTTTTTAGTCACCCAGACCACCAAGGTATTGTACAGCAGGCTGCCTGTGAGAAAGCCAAAACTCCCTTATCCTCTCACCCCCCTGAGAAGGATTCAAGAAAAGTGGACAGCATGGCAAAAAAGGGGTACCTTTCGGCATCCCTGGCAATTTGTCAGGCCAGCTATTAGGCCAATGCAGCCCTTTATCAAAAAGCTCCCTGGCAGTCAGTAGTGGACAGTGCTGGGGCTAACCCCTCTTTAACAGTGTCAGAGCTGCTAGACATAGCAAAATTGGGCTTGGAGGCTTCCAAATACCAATTTCAGATGGCAGCTGACACCAGTGATACAGCTGCAAGGTGGATGGCTGGTACCATTGCTCTAAGATTTGCCTGGCTGAGGGTTACCAACCTCACCCAGGACATGCAAACTAAGGCAATGGACTTTCCTGTTGAAGGCCACTCTTTATTTGGTGCCCAGACTGAGGCATATATGAAAAAAGTAGATGAATATAAAGCTACTTTTAGGAGCAACTCGACCAGAGACAGGCCCTCTATTTCCACTTCGTCGTATTCTAGGGGAGGCTGGGGCAGGTCCTCTTTTAGGAGGCCTTTCTTTCAGGTACAGGCTATTTCCCAGCAGCAGTACCAACCACAGCAGACTGGATTTTACAGAGCTAGAGGTAGAAGGGGTTTCGGAGAGCATCCCAATCTGCTCAGCCTTAGCAGCAAGTAAAAAAAAAAAAAACCCTGACTTTTCTCTTCAGGCTGCTTCTCCACATCTTGTAGGGGGCAGACTCATCCACTATTTCCAGGAATGGTTAAAAATAACCACAGACAAGTGGGTCCTGGAAATAGTGAGTCAGGGTCTCTCCCTTTGCTTCAAGTCCCTTCCTCCTTCAAGGTTAAAACATTTTGCACCAGCTCCCTTCTCAGAAAGGAAACTACAGAAACAGGAGATACAGGCCCTATTGCTGGCAAAAGCAGTTGAGCCTGTCCCCCACAACCACAGAGGGCAAGGGTTCTATTCCAGATATTTCCTAACAACAAAAAAGAATGGAGAGTGGCGGACTATACTAGACCTCAGACTGCTAAACAGGTGCCTGGTAAAGCCCAGATTCAAAATAGTCACAATGGCCATGATTTTGCCAACTCTGCAAAAAGGGGACTGGCTAGCCTCCTTGGATCTAAAGGACACATATTTTCATATTCCCATAAGGGAGCCGCACAGAAAGTTTTTCAGATTCAGACTCCTCTCAGGCCACTACCAGTTCTCAACACTTCCCTTCGGCCTTACCTCTGCACCAAGGGTCTTTACCAAGTGCATAGCAGTAGTAGTGGCACACCTCAGAAGACTGGGTGTCACAATTTTTCCTGATCTGGACGATTGGCTAATCGTAGGGAAATCCCACCAACTGGTGTCAGACCACCTTCAGGTAACCCAGGATATGCTGCTCTCCCTGGGATTCCTTCTCAGTACTAAAAAGTCAGTCCTGACCCCTGTGCAAGTTCTGCAGTTCATAGGTGCAGAACTGAATACAATAGTGGGAAGAGCTTTTCTCCCTCAGGAGAGGGCAGAAAGCATTCAGCTTCTGGCAGGATCATTTGCCCTGGGCAGGCCAAAGTCAGCAAAACAGTTTCTTCAACTGTTAGGCACATGGCTGCAGCAACAAGCACAGTCATAGGTGCCAGGTTTCAGATGAGAGATATTCATTTCTACCTCAGAGCACACTGGTGCCAAAGGCGGGACCCCCTCTCAAAGCCAGTACCAGTTACACAATCATTACTACAGCCCTCCAATGGTGGAGGGAACCAGAAAATTTAAGGGAAGGGGTTCCATTTCTGCAGGAGCCTCCCTCCCTCCCTGGTTCTCACAACCAATGCTTCCCTGCTTGGTTGGGATGCTTACTAAGGGGATCACACCATCCATGGTACCTGGGAGAGTGCAGACTCACTCCTGCACATAAACCTACTGGAGTTGAGAGCTGTTTATCTGACCCTTCAAGTTTTCTCTCATCTCAAACAGGGAAAGGTGGTACAAGTCAGAACAGACAATACCACAACAATGTATTACATCAACAAACGAGGGACAAGGTCCACTCCTCTGTGTACAGAGGCAGTGAAGATATGGAGCCTCGCTCATTCTCTAAATGCCTCTCTACAGTCGGTTCATCTGCCAGGCAAGGACAACACCTTGAGCAGGATAAACCAGGCCCATCACGAATGGGCATTGAACAAGCAAGTGGTGAATGCTCTATTCAGGAGGTGGAGGACCCCAGAAATAGACCTTTTTGCTTCCCACCAAAATCACCACTTACCTCTCTATTGCTGCAGGGCCCCAGTGAAGGGGACAGTTCCAGTGGATGCCCTGATTCTGGATTGGACAGGCAGGTACCTCTGTGCCTTTCCTCCTTTTCCTCTGATACTCAGAGTGCTCATCAAGCTCAGGTCACAACCAGCTTCAATGATTCTGGTAGCCCCGGATTGGGCAAGACAGCCTTGGTACTCCCTGCTGCTCTCAATGTCTGTGAGCAAACCGATTCACCTCCCTCAGAGGTACAATCTACTGATTTCCTTTCAGGGGAGGGTAGTGTACCAAAGTCTCAGGTCTCTAATGCTTAAGGCCTTGCTCTTGAGGACTTAGAATATGCAGGTTGCCAATTCTCTGAAGCAGTTTTTGAAGTCCTTAAGGGTTACAGGAAGCCTTCCACCAAGAAAACCTATGCCTCAAAATGGAAAAGATTGTCCATTTGGTACAGTGACAAGGGTATAGTCCCAGCCCAGGCCGGAATCCCAACCTTTCTTGATTATTTGTCTCACCTGCACTCCCTGGGGTTGCAGCACTCAACTCTGATGGTGCACCTGGCTTCAGTTTCAGCATACCTTTCATCTAGAAAGGATACCTCCCTGGCATCAAACCCTATATTCAAAAGATTCTTTAAAGGGCTGTCTCATTTGTTTTCCCCTCACAGGGAATCAGTACCAGGATGGGACCTTAATAATTGCATTGCCCAGCTTATGCATCCGCCCTTTGAGCCTATGGCATCTGCAGAGCTAAAATTTCTTACCTGGAAGGTAGTTTTTCTGGTAGCAATCACTTCTGCCAGAAGGATAAGCGAGCTGCAGGCCCTCTGTGTGGAAAAGGACTATGTTTCTTTCCACAGGGACAAGGTAGTGCTGAGAACTAATAGGGCGTTCCTCCCCAGGGTGGTTTCTGACTTCCATTTGAACCAGTCTTTAACATTGCCAGTTTTCTTTACTGAACACTGTAGCTCAGGTGAGCGAAGATTGCACAGGTTGGATGTTAAAAGGGCACTGAGTTATTACATGACTCATACCAAAGATCATAGGCAGGACAGACAACAACTGTTCCTCACCTATGGGGAAGTAGGTAAAGGTACTCCTGCTTCAAAGAGGACTTTCTCTCGATGGATAGTCCAGTGTATTCAGTTTTGCTACTCAAAGGCAGGCAAGGTTACTCCCTCTGGTCTTAGGGCCCACTCTACAAGGGGCACAGCTGCCACTATTGCAGCTGCCTGAGAGGTACCACTAATGGAAATATGTAAAGCAGCTACCTGGACGTCAGTCCACACCTTCACTAAGCATTATATCCTGGACACCTAGTCCAGGAGTGATGCCAGATTTGGGACAGCAGTCTTGCAGAGTCTTTTTCCTAAATAGATTCTGGCCCACCTCCTTGAGGTACTGCTGCATATTCTGCAAGAGTAATAATATTAATGGATTCCTGGGGTTAGAAGAAAAAAGTACTCACCTGTAGTAATCTTGTTTCTTCCAAAGGGATCCACTAATATTATTACTCCTTGTCCTTGCCTCCCCTTTCAGAATCAGTAACAAGAAAAATTCTCTCCACAACTAAGATGTATAGTTAGAGTGGCATGTCACCTGCTGGCACCTTCTAGTAATGTCTTAACTTGTAGGTTCTTTTCTAAAGGCATATCTGACTTCAGAAAAAAGGGACATTTGTTTATACTAGTCCTTTGGTTAATGTTATTTGCCCAGTTGGGCATTATTTTCCTATAATTATTTAGTGATTCACATGTTGTTATGGCCTCTTTGTAGGCTTCTAAGAAATCTGAGGTAGAATGTAGGCAGTTTGAAAGTAGATGCATGAGCTAAACATTCCATGAGTAGCATAGCATTCTATTCTCTCTGGGGCAGTGCTGATTTAAAGGAGCACTGCAAGAGTAATAATATTAGTGGATCCCTTTGGAAGAAATAACATTACTACAGGTGAGTGCTTTTTTTCTTCCCGAGCTTCAGGCTCTCGTGTAAGGAGCTTTATTTGGTTTTTCACAAAGACAAGGTGTCTTTGCATACTGATCCTAAGTTTTTACCTAATGTGGTATCTGAGTTTACTTTAAATCAGTACATCCACCTGCCAGTTTATTTTCCTGAGTATTCTAATCAGGGGGAAGGTGTTGCTCCATACTTTGGATGTTCATAGAATGTTGCGGTATTACACAAACTGCACCAAGTATTTCAGGAAAACTGACCAGTTGTTTGTTTTGTTCGCCCATGAGAGAGAGGGCACTTCTATTTCCAAACGGTGTTTGTCTAAGTGGTTTGCGAATTGCATTGTTTATTGCTACTGCAAGTACAACACGCCCCTTCCGTGAGTGGTCAAGGGCCATTCCACCAGGGGTATGGCTGCTTCCACGGCTTGCTTCAGAAATGTGTCTGCTGTAGACATCTGTGCAGCTGCCACCTGGAGTACCATCCACACCTTCACCAAGCATTACAGTCTGCACATCGCCTCTAGGTGCAGGGCCAACTTTGGCCTTCCCCACTGCCTAGTCCCCTCCATCTCTCCCACCCTCCCCTCCTCCCTTTCTACACTTCCCCTGGTGCACCTTGGCCGGCTTCATCTATTGAACTGGGTCCCACTTGGTCTCCCTACGCATCCTAGTCTTTCACACTGGTAGCACTAATAATAAGCCCAACACAGCCCCCTGCAGTTTACATCCTCCATCAAAAAAATGGCTGCCCATCCTCACAAAAGCACTCGTAGCACTCCCGCTTATCATTGCTGGGGACATCAAACCTAACCCAGGTCCCCCACACCTCCCTCCTCCTGAATTACCAAAAGGTCTTGGTCTCCTTCACCTTAACATTCGCAGCCTTCTCCCCAAAATTGATCTACAACCACTCACGCTACACCTCAAACCCTCCATCCTCATCTTATCTGAATCATGGCTCAGCTCTAAAATTCCTGACTCTGCCATCTCCATCCCTGGCTACTCCATCATCTGCCAGGACCACAAGTCCGGGTGAGAGGCCGTTGCCATGTACATATCTACTTCTATCAACAACTCTGTCTACCTCCCAGTGTCCTCTCCCTCTGCCTACGAATTGCTTCTTTTTTTTTTTTTTTAGTATATTCTATTTATACCCCCGTCGTGTTCTGGAGCTGCCTCTCCTTCGGGCTGCCATGACCCTCAGACACCCTCCCACTATCTCCCTCAAGCCACCTTACTTCAGATCTGCAGCCATCCTTGGGATAGCCTGGTGTAACCCTATACCGGGTGGGTCCCTCTCTTCCGATGGGGAAGGCACCGGCGGGGGAGAAGACCAGCACACTATTTTTCCTCTGTTCCGGGTGCTGCTGAGGTTTTCCATGGCTTCTTGGGAGTCTTTGGTATCCAGGGCCAGCAGCCATCATCCGGCCAATCCCAGAGTGGTATTTCCATTTTTCTGGTGTTCCCCCTTAATGCGATCCCTCTGCTGTGCTCCCGGTCTCCACCGGGGGCTGCTACAGAGCGACCATGCGTCCCTAACCCACCCCAGTGGAGGAGAGCAGTCCTATGGATGGTCGATCCTGCCCCTTCCCCTGCCGACCCCCGGCACCCAAGTCCGTTCCTGAACCCGGGTGGCCGGCGTGGTTCGAGGTGTGGCGTCCAGCGCCTCAGCCCTCTGTGCCACCAGGCCACGAATTGCTTCTAGTAAAAAATCTCCTTCCCTTTCCCTCTCCCTATCTTTGTAGGTGGTATTTATTGTTGCCTCAACCTCCCAACTGCCTCCCTGCCCTCTTACAGATCTCATATCCTTTTCCTCCTCTGGGATTTCAACATAAATTGGTTATCCAGTACACAGTCCAAAGTCTGCACCCGTGTCGCCTTTCTCAACCTAAAACAACTTCTTATAGACCCCACGCACATAAATCACAAATCAGGTAAACACGCTCTAATCAACTGGATATTGACCTCGCACCCGCACTGAGTTGTAACTTCTGGCATACTTCCCGATGCACTCAGCGATCATTATATGGTCTTCAGTGTGAGGAAAATCCACCTTTCTGAATCCTCTCCTGTCATCAACTTTCACTCCTTCCGCTCCCTGGACCTCTCCTCCCTCCATTATGATCTGTTCAACACTGATTGGTCATCAGTCTCCTCCTCCTCTGCCTCCGCCTCCTATGTCAGTGCTGCCTTGGGCTACTTCAGCTCACAGTTCCTTAAAGTATGGGACGACCATGTGCCTTTTAGGAACACCAGGGTCCACGGCAACCACCTCCCCTGGGTCTCCGCCAAACTTGTTGCTTGCCAACGCATGAGAGACCAAGTCTGGACTGCGTTCAAAACTTTAGGCTCCCCTCAAGACCTTCAACACTACTGCACGCTCTGGAACGCTTGCACCAGAGCCATCCGCCTCGCCAAGACAGAGTACTTCAAAGCCTCCTTCCACGAGAACATCAACAACCCATCCAAATTCTGGAAGGTAATCCATGCTGTATTCTTCCCCTCTGTCCACCCCCAGTCATCCTCAAGGTCGGTGACCACACCCTGGACAACTCCCTAGCAGTGGCTGCGGATTCAACAACTACTTTACTTCTTGCACCACCTCCTCCTTGCCTCTCTTCCCCTCTTCACCCGGCGATCTCTCTAGTCCCAACCATGCCTTCTCACAAGCACATCCACCCCCTCCCTCGATCTTCCTGTTTAGCCGGTACTCCCAGAGGACACCCTGCGCATATTGCTGACCCTGAATCCTAACAAAGGGAAAAGCCCTGATGTCCTTGACCCCAAACTACTCCACCTTTCTACTTACTCCGTTGCTCTCCCCTTGACTCATCTCATGAACCTCTCCTTCTCACATGCAACCATACCAGATGCCTGGAAGTCTGCTACTGTCATCCCCTTCCCAAAGGTGGGGACCCCTCCAACTCTGGCAACTTCTGCCTCATCTCTCTATTCCCCACACTGGCCAAGTTTCAAGAGCACCTGGCTCTGGAGCAACTCTCCTCCTTTCTTGACTCCTCCTCCTTCACCCCTTTCCAGTCTGGGTATCATAAAAACCACTCCAACAGTACCTCCCTGCTTTGGCTCACTGACTCACAGGCATGGCTCAGGGACGCATCACCTCTGCCATCTTTGTTGACTTGGCCAAAGCCTTCGACACTGTCTCCCACTCCTTCCTCCTGAGTAAGCTATCCATGGCTGGCCTATCTGTATCCGCCACCAACTGGTTCCAGTCCTACCTCATAGGCCGGTCCCAGGCTGTCAGAATTGATAACTCACCTCACCCCCCTTCCCCATCAACACAGGTGTTCCCCAAGGCTCAGTACTGGGACCATACTCTTCTCCATTTTCTTGAACGACCTCCCTACCGCCTGTTCGTCTTCATACATCCACATGTATGCAAACGACGGTGCTATTCTCATCCGGTAATTCCACCACTGAGGTGGCATCCACCCTCCAGCAGGACTTCAGCAGCGTCCAGCACTGGTTTGTTGCTAACCAACTGTCTATGAACATAAAAAAAAAAAAAAAAAGTCTCCATGACCTTTGGCTCCAGACAAAAATTGTCCAGACTTGTCTCCATCCCCACTTTTTCCACCCTCTCTGATACTACACTGGATGATGTCCCCTCCTATTAAGTACCTTGGTCTATGGCTTGACAAGCATCTTGACTTTGGGGTCCACATTGATGCTCTTCACAAAAAATTACTCCCTAAACTCTGTGCACTGCATAGGCACCGCCGCTGCCTGCCACTGCAAACCAGGAGAGAAATCGTCCAAAGATGATTCTCCCTGTGCTCGATATCTGGGACATTGTTTAGAGGTCTGCCCCAAAAACCTCCCTCACCAGAATGGACACCCTCTTCAATTCTTTCTGCTGCTTCGCACTTGGCTGCCCTCCACTTACTCACCACTGTGATCTTTACACCATGCTCTCCTTCCCCTCCCTCAACGCCTGGCGTCTCTCGCGCAGCGCTAATTTAATTGGGACGTTCTGGCACATTTCTCTACCTCCCTACCTATCCTCCCTCTTATCCAACCCCCTCCTTGCTATTCCTTGTGTGCATCCACTTACAGAACTCTTGCACTGCCCCCTTGGCACACTTCTTTCAGTCGCACCGCTTTCTTGTACAAGTTCCCCAGTATCTGGAATTCCCTCCCACTAGATATTCACTCCACTACTTCCCGTTACTCACTCCTCCTAAGGAAACGTACTGCTCATCGCTGCAACTGCATGTAACTACCATGCCTACCAAACACCCTTCCTGTCTCCGCTTGCACTTTTCCTATTGCGGTATCTGCTCCAATTTTCCCCAATTCCCTTCCTTCTGCACCTCTCCCTTCCCACCATATATCTCTTTGATTAGCCATGATAACTGCTCCCCTGAACCTCCTGCCCCTGTGACACCCTCCTTCCTCCTGTTTTCCCTCCTGCACCCCCTTACTCCTATTGCCTCCCCCCCCCTTTCCATCTTTGCTGGTCCTTGGTGTCCTTGCAGGGTTCTCTGCATCCTGAAGGGGAGCTTTCTCGGCATGTCTCTCTCCCCTCAGCTTGCCTCTGTCCCCCCAATATTCCCTGTCATGTCCTTGTCCCTTGCAGGTTTCTCAGCATCCTGAAGAGGAGCCCTCTCTGCATGCCCCCTTCTCCCCAACCACCTTTCTTGCCGAGTCCTTGTCCCCTTGCAGGGTTCTCAGCATCCTGAAGGGGAGTTCCCTCGGCATGTTCCCACCCTGCTTCCACATAGGCAACCTATGCCCTTGACTACGCCTGTACCCAGTCTCTCCCCCCCCCCCCAAATCTCCCAAGGTCTACCCCTGCTGCTGGCCTACTCCCAAACTGCTGTAGTTGCTTCTAAATATTGTCTGTACTCATGCTTTTGTTGCTGAATAGGATTTCTAATTAGTGCTGTATACCTCATCAATCTGTTCAGGATTGTAATCCATTGCAATGGTGTTGCATTTTAATGTTAATAAGTATATTTACATTGCATGTTGCACTTTTGTAAATGTGTATATTTTTATATGTGCCTATATTATTGCTGTAGTTTAACCTGGTTGTATTTTTGCCTGTACACGTTTTTACTTGCTCTCCCACTTATGTAATTTCCCCCCTCCCCCGGACGCTTCTGGAAACGAGTTGTTTTACAGCTCATGTTATCTTTCCTGGTGAAACATTTAAAAATAAAATAAAGCTGTACTTCAGGGCCTTCTCGCCTGAGCTCTTGGCTGCTGATCTCTCCTCCTCCCGGTGGTGTTATCCTGGTGATATCCGGTACAGCTTGGGACTCAGTCCTACCTGTGTGGCCTACTGCAAGAGCCTTCCTTGAAATAAGATTGTGCAGTTGCATAAGAACTTAGCGTAACAGTAGATCTTCAAGGGAAGTTCTTGCAACAGGCCCTGCTTTAGCTCCCTCCTTCCCCTGCTGCCTTTTTTCTGTCGTACTGCTTCTGCCTTCCTTTTGGCTCTCAGGGAAACCTCCTTTGGTTCTTCTTTAGCTGCCCATACGGGGTCTCCAGTGGGAGAACTGAGGTAAGCGTGGGGGACCGCCAACCTATATAGGCTAGGCTGACGTCAGCAGTAGGTGGTCTCCCATGGTAGACTGCTAGCTAGAAGTTTTCCATGTAGTCCTGGCGCCTGGTGTCTTAGTCCTATTGGTGTGGCCTGCTGCAAGAGCTTCTCTTGAAGATCTATTGTAACGGTAAGTTTTTACGTAACTGTACTTTACAGTAACTATTCTAACCCCTTCCCACCAAAAATACACACTCAGCTCCTCTGCTGTCCTGCTTCTTTACTTTTTCCCCTACAACACATCTGTTGGTCAAACTGCTTTTCTGAATGTCTGCCCTCCCTCCCTCTCTATGGAACGGTGTCCCTCCACCCATCCACCTCTTACTGTCTTGCCATTCTCTCAAATTTCTTCTCTATTCTCACTTTGTCCCCTTCTGTCCCTGCCTTTAGCACATCTTGTCTGGTCCTTTTACCACTACTTGTCTCTGAAACTTACACAGGTTGTACCTAGACATTCCGTTGCTGATTTAAACCCTGTACAGTTATAGTACCCGGTTGACTGTAACTCTGTTGATTGTTGCTACTTCTGCTTTGCACAGATTTGCCTTTTGCATACCTATCTATTTGCACATTTGTTTTACTCTCCGTATTTTCTCTGCCGCATATTCTTATTGCACTATCGCCTCTGTTCATTTTGTAAATTTATCGTAATTGTACTTGTTACTCCCCTCTGTAACCCCTTCTCTATGGGTTGCACCTGAAAAGAAATGTTGGCTGTGTGCCTCTCCAGGTCCTTAATTTTCAAATCAAATATTATTAGTAAATATGATGTGCTGATTTGCGCCGGAAAAAAAAAAGATGCCCCAAGTTTATGTTTGGTGCTGACTGGCAATTCTATAACTCCCATACTCTAGCAGTGGGGAAAAATGTTACTTGAAGGCTCTCTCTAGATAGAGGTTACAAGGATGGTGGGGTAATGATTACAATAATGCCTCTATCTTCCCCAAATTTGGGTGTACTGCTTTGGTCAGTAGAGACAATACTGTTCCTTCTGGTCAGTGACAATTGACAGTGCACCTTGAAGCTGACGAGGAGTCACCTCACCATGTTTTTGAATGTTTCATTTTCTCCAGCTCTTCTTTGAGTTATGAATGTACTTGGCTGGTACACATGCACTGTCTTATTTTAAACTCAACAGTGCGCAACAAGTCAGGTATGTCTGTTCGCTTGCCAGCACTCAGCAGGGATTGACATGGCTAGTACAAGCTTCGCTTGTGGTGGGAATTGAAATTGAGCATTGCAGAAAGGAAATGGACTAAGTGCATATGCATGTGTATTTATGGCGGCGAGGAGTCCAGTTGCACTGGGGTTAAAAAGAAGGGATGATAGGTTCTATGAGAACATGCCAAGAGACTGTCACAGTGCAACATAATGCTACATGACATATGTAATGCACTGCATACTAGGCCTTTTTTCTTATGCCCTTAAATTTCCTTTTAATCTGGATTTGGAACAGAGCCTTATATGGCAATCCTGGATTGTGTTATTCTGGAACAAAGTACAAACAGCAGTGCCAGAACGGGAAGGCGCCCCACAGAAAGCTCAAAGCCTGGCAATCGGGTAACTCTGTTCTTGTCATACTGATTAGAATGTTTCTCAGTTTGTCTTGATTAAAGCTGCAGATCTCTGTTTATAGGACTTTTATTATACCCACTATTTTGCATTTGCGAAATGTTTATTTATTGATGGACAACATTTTGTAATATGACAGAAGACAACTGTGCTTGTTTAATTTTAGAAGGATGGGAAGTGGATGAGGGTATGGGACATTGATGAAGGATTGCTCATTAATGACTAATGACCACCATAACCGTTCAGCTGATAGTACCCTATCATAGTAAATGATTATTGAACCCTTAATTCCTATCTTTAGAAGAGTGCAAGCCTGTCTCCCTCAGCATAAAGCAATTGTTTGTTGATTGCACAGTGGTTTCCTTTTGGAGTGGGCTGGTTTTTATGTTGCTTGCACGCATGTGCAAGAAACATACTGCCATCATCCAAGTTTTCGGAGGTGTGGCAGCCCTCTTCCAATTCAGTCAGTGTGTTTGCAGGTGCAGCCGCAGTTCTCCAATCAACGCTGCAGCTGTCTATGACAGCAGTTGAAAATGCAGTGGCTGCACAGTTGAAAGGAGAGCTACGCTTCACTGAGCAGCGATAGATCGTGTGCTCATCGTGCTCCCCCACACACATGCATACTGTGTGCTCGTGCTTCCCCACGAACACTGTATAGTTGATGGGGTGCCCAATCCCCGTCGGCTGTGCTGCGCTCCCCCAACAGAGCTCCAGGTGCCACACTCGGGCCCACCCCAGCGATGGCAGCAGTCTGTATGGCCCGTAGGGGTGCCCAATCCCGTCTGCTCTGCTCTTCCCCAGACTGCTCGGGTGCCACTGCACAAGGGCCCACCCCAGCGTGGCAGCAGTCTAAAACCGACGGGGTGCCCAATCCCCCGTCGGCTCCACGCCCCAACAGCCTTCCAGCTGCCACGCTGGGAGTCCACGCTGTGTGGCAAATGTCCCATGTAGCCCAAGTAATAAAAAAAAAAAAAAGACCTGAAAGAAAATAACCTTCCCTCGCTGCTGTCTTGGACCCCCTCTCTCACCGTGCCCACCCTCGCACCCCTGCCTCCCCACACCCCACCTCACCCATACTTACCTCTGGAGTTTGGCGCGATGATCTTCGGTGGACTGGGAACACATCTGCACTCTTCAAAGCCGACCGCGAACTGAGGAAATGCCGGTAAGCTGTATAATGGAATAAATAGGGTTTTTTCAACTTTACTACATATCTCTGGCATTTTGGGGAATTTTTTCACCAAATTTCAACATGGGGGTTTTTGGGACCCCACTTCATGAATTCTGTCATTGTCATGGAGTTTATCGGCCCCGAAAGGTGATTTCGCGGTCACTGCGCGGAACCACCTTTTGGGACCGATTAACGAATTGACCGTGTCACAGTTCATGAGGTAGACCCCAAAACCTATGTTAAAATTGGTTAAATCCCAAAAAATATTTCTGACATCTTGCTGCGCTGTTTCCTCCTTTTTCGTAGTTTGTGAATCTTCAATATTTTCCTCCAGATTTTCAACATTGCCATTTTACTACACCTCCTTATGAGCAGTACAGCTGCCATTTCTACATCTCGCCCAAATGTGTTTCCGTGCATGTAGCGCACAATGGCACTTGTCGGTGTCGCGAACTCAATGTATGGGACACATTAAGAAAATCACAGTGACACCGTTCATGAGCAGAGGTCTTAAAATGGCTGTGTTGAAAATTTGGTGAAAAAATTCCTAAAAATATCTGTTACTCGGGCATCGTTGTGCAGTTCCTACGCGCTCATAATTTTTATATTTGCACTCCAGATTTTCAACATTTATCCACTACACACCTTCTTATCGCCAGTACAGCTGTCATTTTCACATATCCCAAAATGTGTTTCCATGCATGTAGTGCACAATGGTGCAGTCGGTGTGCACAATTAATGTTTGGGACAGATTAAGAAAATCACAGTGACACTGTTCATGAGCAGAGGTCTTAAAATGGCTGTGTTGAAAATTTGGTGAAAAAATTCCCTTCAGTCGTTCTGCAATGTTACTAATGAAGACATTGAACAGGACTGGCCCCAGGACCGATCCCTGCAGCACCCCACTGGTCACCCCCTCTCCCTAGACTGCACCCCATTTACCACCACTCTCTGCTTCTTGTCTATTAGCCAGTTTCTAACCCTTTCCCCCATGCCCAGCCTACCCAGCTAGTTTATCAGCCTCCTATGTGGGATGGTGTCAAAGGCTTTGCTGAAATCAAGGTAAGCGTTGTCCACTGCCCCACCCTGATTCACTTCCTTTGTCACCCAGTCAAGGAAATCAACCAGATTTGTCAGACATGATGTCCCCACTGTGAATCCATGTTGTCTATGGTCCTGGGCTCTGATGGCTTCTAGATGCCCCACTATCCTTTTTTAAGCAATGTCTCCATGATCTTCCCCACTACTCCAGGTGAGGCTGAATGGCCTATTGTTCCCTGCCTCCTCCCTGCTGCCAGACTTATGTAGAGGGACCACATGTGCCCTCCTCCAATTCACTTGTGTTGAATGACTCAGTGAACATGGCTGCCAGAGGTACTGCTGTCTCCCTTCGCAGTTCTCTTAATATCCTTGGGTGTATGCCATCTGGTTCAATCGCTTTGTCCACCTTCAATTTACTGAGCTCCTGCAGGACTCTTTTGCCTTTGAATGGACTACTGTTCACCTCTTCACCCCCTTGGCAACTGCTGTACTGCTGTGGCCCTTGCCTCTCCCACTCTCCTGTGAATACTGAACGGAAAGACACAGTGCATATCTTGGGAGGAAGGCATGGAACTATCACTTCCAAATACCTAAACAGCACATACAAGCAAGCAACATTCGGCATTGACAAATGCTTGTTAAACACTGCACTGTTGTCTACAAAAGGATTCTATAGTTAGAAGTTGCACTTTAGTTTATACCTCAAAGTTATTGTAAGTCTCTCTGGGACATTTATCTTAGAACTCTGTACAAGAATTTCTCCTTCTGTGAAAGGTCTCTTCTTGCAAGAGATGTCAATGTTTTTTGCTATGTAGGTTTTTATCCTTCTGGCAGATATGGGCGGCTGGCTCAGCCCTGTCCTGTCTATGGCCATCCCATTTCTCCTCCGTGGATTGCCCCCCATCCCCGCATGGCAGGGCCAGTAAGGGAGGCTGTTCTCTCCCACCCAGAACATAAATCCAGAAGTCCCCGGAGCCAGAGAGACCAAGCAGGCTGTTGGCATGAGTGGGCAGGGCTTCATGAAGACGGTCCTTCGTTTTCCTCCTTTGTTTCCTCCCCCTGGGTTGCGCAGACGTGCAGTAAGCACAGCTTGCGCAATCTGCCTTTGTGGATAGCACACCCAGTGCTCTGAATGCACGCCCTCCCAATTTACTGGGCCTCACATGTGCTGCCATCTGGATTCCTCCAAATGGCAGTCAAGCAACGAGGCACAGGATCCTTGCAGACACATGATCCTCCCTACCCCGGCAAACCCCTGTCCATTCCCAAAGCTGGGGTCGTCAGCATGGGGCAAGGTAGATAGGGTTTAAGAAGTGGGGAAATCTAAGCCTGTCTGTCGGCTGCTTGTGCTGCCAATGACTGGGGTTTCGAATGAGCCTTGATTGCAGGGGGCTGACCCCGGTCAGAGGAAATGAGCATCACAGAGCATGCACTCCCTCTGACCCTGCTGTTCTAGTGCCAGCTGGGTGATCACATGCGCTAGTACAGGCAGGGCACGCCCTTGGGGATGGGGGAGGATCTGGCCGACAACATGCAGCCATACTCTGTGTATACATGCAAGTGGCATCACCGAAGTTGGCATCCCAGATAGTGGGGACAAAACTGGAAGATGGGAGCCCCCCCATGCCTGTGAATGACAAACCCCAATATATCTGGGTCCCAGGCCATCGCTGCACCACTGCTTGACAACAAGGACACTGTTGGGGGTAAATCTCTCCCCGGAAGCAGGAGGAATGTCAAGGCAGGTGAGTGCAAGGCAGTAGAAAGGCACAGGAGGTCAAGCTATGCTTTAGCTTCTGGGAGAGACAGATGCCTGGGACTTGAGGAGGGGTAAAATATTAATTTAAAAAAGGAAAAAAGGAGAGGGAAATCTAAGAAGACCAAGATCTCTGGTGAGAAAGATCAGAGCTTTTTTTATTATTTTTTTTTATTTTATAGAACAACTGATTTTTAGGAGCCCTTGCAAATTTGCAGGGTCCCAGTGAACGTTTCGTGGGTCTGTCCATACTTTTGTGAGGAAGGGACATAACCGGTTGAACTGGAAAAACTTGATTAATCATTCAACAAACCAGTGTGCTGGGGCCCTCACTGTGTGGTTATGTGTGATTCACAATAAAAGTGTTTCCTAAATATTAAGGAAAATAAGATGAAGATGATGGATGACGCCAGTCCTACTGTGCCTCCATCATCTCCAAATACTGGTCTGGGTCTCTGCCTTCTTACCTGTCCTCACTCCTCTCTCCCATTCCCTCTGCCTCATACACCCTCCACTCATCCTCACATCTTCTCCCTTCCCCATCCGCACTCCTCTACTGGGCAGTCAGGCTTCTCCTGTTGCCTTTCCTCCCTAGGGAACCTGCTCCCCTTCTCTTTCTGTCTCTTCCCTGATCCCGTCTCCCTAAGCACCAGCTAAAACGCTTCCCTGCCCACACCTGCTCCTGTCAGCTCTCTCTGTGATCGTCCCCTGTTGTACCCCACCCCGAATGTTGGGCCTCCTCCTGGGTTCTACCCCAGCTGGTATCAGGCTCCTCCCAATCTACAACTGCACTGCCATTCTTCCCCCTGCTGTGGTCACTTTAGTTGCACTTTAGAGCTGCTCATAGTACCTTAGCATAGCTCCTTTTATTTAATTGCACTTGTACGATGTGAAATTGTACACTGTTTGTACCTTTCATTTACACTGTGTATGCGTTCTTGTTGTATTCCCTCTCCCTCTGCCCCGCATCACATCTGGAGACTAGCCTTGGCTCAGTGTGCCTCTCCCAGTTACCAATTTTCTAATAAATAAATCAGTAATATAAACAATTCTTTATATACTCAGATTAGTCTAGCTGATATGCAATCTCTTGACTTTGGGGGGAGGTCTTTCAACTGTTTTTACAGTTGGGTGGATTAATGAAATGAGCGCTGAAGTGACTTGCTCAGGGTTACACAGCATGTAAGTGGCTCTAGTGGTATCTAAACTTGGTGCTCTGCTTGCACTGCAGCCGCTAGACCATACTGCCTCAGCAAACCTCAGCAAGAAATTCCTTCCAAGTTGAAAAATGTATTTTCTTAGCCCAACGAAATCAACAAATGCATCCCTGAAGGAAGCGTGAATGTGCAGTAATGTTCAAGCACAAAGAGGGCAATGAGGTTCTGGAATAACTATGGTTCAGCTTGGAGGCAGGCTCTGGGTCCACTGTACGTGCTGGAGTAGTGTACAGATCTCCAGCACAGGGCGAGGAGATGGATAAGGCACTTGGGGAAACCTTCGTCAGAATGGCAAGTAAGGGGGAGGTGCTACTAGTTGGCAACTTCAGTCTGCCAGATTTAGAGTGGAGTTTTCTAACTGTGGCTTCGGCAAGGAGCAGGGCTATTCATGACACCCAGTAAGGGGCTCAAAGAACACACTAGGGACAGAGCAGAGCTGGACCTGGTACTTACAAACAGGGACAGCATTGAAGACATCACAGTGGGAAGTCCCTTGGTACCAGTGATCATTGTACAGTGTGGTTCAACACAACGATGTGAGCACAGGCAGACCACACGAGGATGAGGGTTCTGGAGTTTGAGGGTGGATTTTAAAGAAATGGGTGACTGGCTCAGGAACTGCCTAAGTCAGGTGGAGGAGTGTCATGGAGAGGTAGAGATACAGTAAAGAAGAATAAGGGAGAGCATAACTAATGCAACCAACCTATGCATAAAGGATTTAAGCAGAAGGAAAGGAGACCATTGTGGTTCTCCAAGGAAGTGGCAGGGGCAGTAAAGAAAAGCAAAGGGTTGCATTCAAGAGGTATGAGGAAACGCAGAGGGAGAACAGGGAGATATACCTAGAAATGCAGAAGAAAGCAGGCAAGGCGGTGAAGGAAGCAAAGGTGCAGATGGAGGAAAGGATTGCCAAAGGGGTCACTACAGGGGGATAAGACTTTCTTCAGGTACATAAGTGAGAAGAGGAAAACAAGAGTAGGTATAGTAAGAATTAAAATTGGAAGGATGAGACTGGGCAGAAGGAGACCCAAGAAACATCTGACTACTTCTTCTTAAACAGGTACTTCTGCTCAGTCTACACAGTGGAGGGTGGAGGGGATGGACCACCATGGAGAATAAGAACAAGAATAAGAATCTGCTTTTGGATATCGCTTTTCATACACCTTGTATCCCAACACGCTTTACAGGCAATGCTAGACTGGTAGTGAAGTGACTGAACATGTAGTGGCAGTCATTTCGCATATCAACACCAGCAGACAGCCTTGGACAATTGCATGAACTGGTTTTATAGGGGGAGGAATGTTGGCCAGGACACCGGGGGATGTCCCCTACTCTTTCGAACAGTGCCATGGGTTCTTTTACTTCCACCTGGACAGCCACCAGGACAGCGCCAGAGATGGGTAGAAGGGACCTCAGTTTAACGTCTCATCCAAAGGACAGTACACCCCAAGAGTAGAGCATCCCCCTAGTACTGCACTTGAGTGCCAGCATTTAGCTATGAGCCTAATCCCAGTGTGGAACTAGAACCCACAACCTTCTGGTTCAGAGGTGAACATGCTACCAACTGAGCCATGCTGACATACTGAGAAGCAGTGATAGGGGAAGGGAGGGGTGGGCACAGGTCCATGCTGAGAGGAAGAATACTGAAAGGACTTGCAGCCCTGAAGGTGGACAAGGCTATACAACCCGATGGGAGTCATGCAGGGTACTAAAGAACTTAAGGAGTGTAACTAGAGTTAGGAAGCAAGATTTTCAACCTTGAGGCAGAACACAAAATAGTTTTAAATGCAGAAGTGAAAAAGGAATTGGAAGAGCTGAAAGTAAAGCTAAATAAGTTACTGACCGACTGAAAAAAATAGAGGGTGCCCTCCGTTACTTTCGACAGTGCTACTATGAACCGGGGAATCAGGCACGGCATTTTCTGGCATGGCAATTGTGTTGGGAGGTAGCCATTAGGACAGTTCTCTGTATTAGAGGACTAGGGACCCCCCCCCAACAATTTGAATCAGAACCAACTAAAATAGCCAAAGAATTTGTAAATGTCTATAATAATTTATATTCACAAAGCCCGACACCCACATACCAAGAAAAAACAGATAATTTCTTTGAGAGGGTGAAGGTTAACAAACTATCCCAGGAGAATATGGAATTGTTAAACACTCCTATCAGTGTGCCAGAAATTAACAAATCTGTGAAGGGGCTGAAGTCAGGGAAGGCGCCAGGGCTAGATGGCCTTGCACCAGAGTTTTATAAAACATTCAGGAAAAGCCTTCTCCCACACATACAGAGGGTGTTTAGGGGTAGGGGGTTGGGGGAGTGGATCCCTCCCTCCTGGTGCTATGCCCAGATCTGTCTTACCTAAACCAGGCCAAGATCCACTCCATGTAGGTCATATTACAGACCAATCTCTTTACTGAATGGTGATCAAAAACTATACACAAAAATTTTGGCTAAGAGACTACAGGGCTGTGTTGGGACTCCAGTCCACCCGTATCAGACTGGTTTCATTAAAGGTAGGCTTATCCATGATAATATCCGCTGGTTACTAAACTTATTAGCTTGGCAGCAGACTGTGCCCGACCTTGTGATTGCTATTTTCATGGATGCGGAGAAGGCGTTTGATCGGGTGAACGTGGAGGTTCCTGCACAGAACCTTGGAAGAGATGGGCTTTGGCTCCAATTATAGAGAAAGTATCAAGAATTTATACGCGGCCCCACAGGCAACTATCAAAGTAAATGAGTAATAACAGAGAGATTTCATTTGTCTTGAGGAACCAGGCAAGAATTCCCACTCTGCCCCCTTTTATTTGCTCTGTGCATTGAACCTTTAGCAACAGCAGTCAAAAATAATGACATGATCAGAGGGATCATGGTGGGCGGCAGAAATCATAAGGTATCCCTTTATGCATACGATTCCCTCTTCTTCCTCACCTCACCCCAGATGTCCATTCCTGCACTGCTACAAGATCTTGAGTTAACTGAAGAAGTCTTGGGTTATAAAATTAACCTAGAAAAGTCAGCAACCATAAAAATAAGTGGCCAGTGCTCCAGGGATTCCCATACCAACTTACCCTTTAAATGGGCACCACAGAATATGGTAAGATATTTGGGAATGCAAATATCACCCAATTTAAATAATCTGTTTAAGCTCCGCTATGGCAAATTATTCACTGAAGTCTGGGAAGATATCAATAGGTGGTCTGCTCTGCCTCTCTCCTTAGGAGGCAGAATAGTCGCATTTAAAATGAACATTTTCCCCTGCTTCTTGTTTCTGTTCCATGCATTACTTTTAGAATTCCCAACACATTCTAGAAACAAGTCCATAAATACATAATGTCCTTTGTGTGGGCAAAGGATAGGCACAGAGTGAGTAGGAGAATGCTGACACTCCCCAGAGGATGAGGTGGGCTTATGAGGCCAGATCTCAAGCTATATGTGGTGGCACAATTGGCCCCTATTATGTCATAGATTAAGCATCGGACAGATACAGGGTGGCGCGAGATAGAGGCCCAACAATTAACATCCATTCTGTTGCTTGCATTGCCCCATGCACTCCTGTCTAGACAGGTCTGGAAGGACTTATCCAACCCATGGACCAGACATACACTCCGCATGCTGGTGTAAGCTAGAGAAATCACAGGGACCCTGAACAAAGTTGGTCCCCTGTCAGTCATAATAGGTGACCCTAATTTCATGCCTCCACAAACTGACTCAGGATATGCAAGATGGAATAGATTAAAGCTGACCAGATAGCAGTGATTAATAACGGTAATGTAATGTTATTTGGAGAACTGCAGGAGAAATATAACTTGGCTTCTAGCGACTTTCACAGATAGCTAAAAGTTAGACACTATATACAATCCCAGGACTGAATCACAAAAATAGATAGAAACCTTACTTCACTTGGAAACATTTTGTACTGGGCAGCCATGTTCAGGGGGAGAGTGGGTACGGTGTCATGAGCTTATAAGATGCTACTAGGGGAAAGCCACTCGGAGTTTATTACTTTAAAGCAGAAATGGGAAGCAGAAGCAGGAATCAATATCCAAGAAAAAGAAAGGGAGACAGTCTGGGAAAGGAGTTTTATTTACTTATTTAGATCTCTGATTAAACACCTGTGAGCTCTAAGCTCTTTTACATAGGTTCCACATCCGAGGATTAACATACAATTAACAGTAGGGTTATAGATGACATTGAGCTATAATCACTTTTATATATGCTCCTAATGTGAGGAAACATAACACATTATCAGACGTATAACGGGTAATTATTAAACGGTGACAAATTTGCAGGCTTTGTGCAATGAGTGCCAGCATGATGGTCTTACAAATAGTCAGAACAACCGAAAATGGTACAAACTAGACAGCAACATTGATATCAGCCAAGAGGCGTTGTCAAGGAAGAGTCAGGAATAGGATAGGAAGGAAGGTAGGGAAAAGGAGGGAAGAGAGAGAGAGAGCAGTGGGGGGAGAGTGAGAATATGCAAATGGGTGCCAAGATGCTAAGTTAAGTCTACCCATTTTTAGTGCTAGTAGGAGAGGTAGGCTGAGAGTTCATTTAGTGGAAGCAGTCACAGCTGGCATTCGCTATTAGGTGTTGTTGGAGCTTGCATTTGAATGGGCTGAACGTGGCAATAGAGGAAGTGTCATTATGCAAGGAGTTGAACCAGAGCGGGGCTCTATGGGCGAATAATCTTTGTCCAAGGGAAGTGCGGCATCAGGGGATCTTAAAGATCTGGCTGTCCAAGCTTCTAGTATGACGTGGGTTATAGAAGGGGATAAGGAGCTTCTGAATACCAGAGAGCACTAGCCCTAAGCTTGATTTTTTGCAAGCAGGCAGGTTTGGTGCATGATTCTGCCTTTAAACTGGAGTCAATTTGTCTGAGCATACAGGCCACAAGTGTGTGTAAGGTGCACAGCCCCGGAGAGGAGCCGGCAGGCTTTGTTTAGTGCTGTTTTGATGCGTTGGAGGGATGTGTCAGTGGCCGATCCATAGATGACCAACCCATAATCAATGAGGGTGATGACAGAGCTGTGGACGGCTTGGTTTAGAGCTTCAGGAGTCAGACTATGCTTGTGCCTGTAGAGCAGCCCAATGCGCATGTTGACTGCTTTGGCTGTAATGTCAGTATGATGGGCATAAGACAAAGTGCTGTCAGTAGTAACCCCCAGGTATTTAAAATGCTGTATTAGTGCCAATGGAGAGCCATCTTCATTAGAGACAGACAGCTGGTAGGATTTATGCCTGTTTTGGGAGCTATAGTAAAGCATAGTTTTTGTCTTTTTATAGTTTAATATGAGCTTGTGGCCACTGAACCATTTTTCGACACTGGCAAAGTTAAGTTGTAGCTGATTCTCGAGACACTTAGGGTCAAGATTACTGGTAAAAATAACAGCATCATCTGAGTAGAGCAGCATATGATCCTGGCAGGAGTTTGGGAGCTTGTTTAGGAAGATACTAAACAAGAGAGGAAACAGGATGGACCCTTACGGAACTCCCGAGCAGACAGGTCTCCAATCAGAGAGGACATCTCCAGTCTTTACTTGTTGAGAGCGGTTTTCAAGGTAGCTTTTAAGCCACTCCGTGGCGTCATTGAAAAGTCCTGTGCCGGATAGCTGGTCAGTCAGTAAGGCTGTGTCAAATGCTTTGGTAAGATCTATAAATGCCGATCCCACCAGGTGACCTTGGTCAAGTGATTTATGAATGTAGCCTGTGAATTCTAGAAGGGCCGTGGTGGTGCTGTGCCCTTTCCTGGACCCATGTTGTTGTGGGCATTGTAACTGGTATTTGTCCAGGTACTTGACCAGATGATCAGCCAGTGTGTGCTCGAGGGCTTTTGATAGCGAAGGGAGAATGGAGATTGGTCTGTAGTTCCCTTGAAGGGCCCTATCACCACTTTTATGCACTGGGGTCACTATAGCAGATTTCCAGTTCTTCAGGAATTGTGAATACATGAGATAAGTTGTTTTTAGTGTCTTGGTTAGGGGTGCCAAGATTTCATCCAAGGTGAGGGTGACATATTTCTGATCAAGGGAATCCCCACTGTATCTAGATTTCCCAAGCACCTTAAGGATGTATTTTTTTTGCTTCTCGTTCTGTGAAAGCTTTGAAGTAGAATAGCAGGTGGTCCAGAGGCTGGTCCTAAGGTCTGTAAAAGCATTATTGAATGTGCCTGTGATATTTGGGTCAAGCAAACGAGCACTTTCGATATTGAGCATGGAAGGAACCACTTTGGGGTCCTTCCCTGTGACATCCTTAAGATTGCTCCAGAACTTCCTGCCAGGATTGCAAGAGGGCTTCTTTGTAGTACTAGTTTTTTTTGGTGCAGATAGTTCTGGTACATTCATTTCTTGATTTATATTCTTGAATGTCAGCTTGTCTACCCGTGGCCCGAGCCCTATGCCAGAGGTGATCATGAGATTTCATGAGCTCGATGAGATCTGGTGTGATCCATGGGTTACAGGTACCCCTGACTGTCCACTTTTTTAATAGAGCATGTTTATCACAGGCAGCATTGAAATTGCTGATGAAAAGGTCATGCGCTGTGTCATTGTCCGTGGCAGAGTTCAGTTTCGACCAGTCTTGGTGGCGTAGGTCTGACTTCAGTTGCCCCAGGTGTCCGTGGATCAGGACACAATTTGTAAGTGTTCTGGCCGGGGGCTTGATGGATTTGTTTGACCAGCAGCACATAATAGGAGAATGGTCACTGACAACATCAGGGAGGACAGGGATATTTGAGATGTGCTCTGGCTGGTTTGTGAGCACCCAGTCCAGCAAGGTAGATGACCCTGTCCTGTAGTTCAGTCTGGTTGGAGACTCAGTGAGCTGGGTAAAGTTGACAGCAGATAAAGCGTCCTTGTAGGAACTTGCTTCGGGGGAGAGTCAGTTGACACTGAAGTCTCCTAGTATTATAATTTCTGTGTTTAGGCACAGATTACATATGCAATCCAAGAGTGAGGCTAGACCAGGCACACTCTGCTGAGGTGGAATATGCACAGCCAACAGTGTGATGGCTTTGTTGTGTGTGCCATGCAACACTTCTAATAGAGAGCATCTGCATATTGTCCCCAGTGTTGGATAGTGGCAGTACAATTCCCTGCAATGTGTCCTTTAGGTAAATTGCACAGCCATCACCTCTTTTTTAATTAGTCTGTCATGTCTAAATATAGTGTAGCCCGGCAATGAGACGTCGGTGTCCAGAATCCTGGGTGAGACAAGTTTCAACTACGAAGAGGACGTCTGGGTTATGCTGTGAAACCTAGGCTTGCAGGGTGTCCAATTTAGAGAGAAGGCTGCAGATGTTAAATGATGCTAGTGAGAGCATCCCTGATTTCCTCAAGGGGGTATGTTGTTTCTGAGGTGGGCCAGGGTTTGGATGTATGTCACCAGAGAGCAACAATACTAGCAGGATCAGTTTTCTTAGGTAATCCTTAAGTTGATTTTTATTAATTGTGCGCATCATTCTTTGATAGGGATGCTTTTTACGTGTTGCTTGCATGATAGAAAGTCCAGGTAGGAGTGCTAGAGGAGGTTGACAGATGGTGCTACAAAGCTGTGGCCACCACCAATTGAGTGGTGGTAATTCCCCTTGGGATTGAGGGGCAGTGTTGCACCAGTTAAAATGTGATGATGTGCCATATGCACAGAGTACACTACCTTCAAAAGTACAGTTTGAGGGTGTGAGCCTCCTCTCACTTTCTGTGTTTGACAGTTATCAATGTGAGCAGGATGATCCCTTGGGGTAGCAGAGATGTTATAAAAGTCGCTGTGTCGCAGAAACTTAGGTAGAGCCTACCAGTGAGTCAGTTTGGTGTGTAGTGACAAGGTAGGAGTTTAGTAGCCTAGACAATCAGTGCGATGCAAAGCTGAATTAAGAAGGAGAAAATTTAGTTTTGGGAGAGCGTTTGGGGGGCAAGCCCTTTAGTGGTGGACGAATATAATTTGCAAATGGGAAAGTAAGACGGTTAATCTTTGAACTTGTGGTCATGTGACTACAACACTCTATATTCGTAAATGCCCAGATAGGGTGAGTGGGTAGGGAGCCGGCAGAAAGCATGGTCAGGAAGTTGTCAGGGCTGCCTGCTGTGTCAGGAATGCAGGTGGAGGCCGCTGATGTGAGCCACACAGCAAGGGAGCGCCCGATCAGGGCTGATGAAATCTAGGGAGAGAAAGGAGGGAGAAAAAGGTATTATTAGCAAGTAATCTGGCGGCAGACAGTCAGCTAGGGGTAGACACAGCAAACAAAAGAAGTGCTTAGTAGAGGGGACAGGAGTTGGAGCAGGGGGGCTGAGAGGAGGAAGAAGGTGCAGACAAAAGAATAGATTACACAGAGGGGCAGAAGTTGCAGTTTGATAGCACCAGGGGAGGGGGGGAAGGATTCAGGAAGGGGGTAGGATTGGTGGCACAGCGCGGTTTCCAAGTCCTTGTGGAAAGATTAGTCAGAGAGTTGCTTTAGGGCAGGGTTGGTGGCAGAGCGCAAAATTCCCAAGTCCCTGGAGAAAAATTAGTGAGAGAGTAGCTTTAGGGCAGGGTCAGCGGCAGAGCGCGGTTCCAACCCCCCGAAAAAGATTAGAGAGGAGAGCAGCAAAACAATCTAACTGCCTTAAAAAAAAAAAAAACAGTGTCTAACAGTGAATAGGCTACCCTTACAACCATTGCTAAAAAGTACAGTTGCTAGTAATACTGATTAAGGCTGGCTAAAATTCACTATGGCTCAAATTCAGAGTGGTCTTTAGTAGTGCAGTGGTTTAACCAATCGGATAATGTAGGATTAGCGTTGCAGCCAATTAGTGAGAGAGCAAAGAAGCTCCAAAGTTTGAGATTTGAGATGAGAAATGTCTCCGCTGCTGTGTCAGGAATGTGGGTGGCAGCTGCATCTCGGGTGCACACATGCACGTGTGGAGGCATGCGCACGCCGCATTCTAAGATGCCCTCCTGGCTTGCCCCCTCCGCCTACAACGCCATCGGAACTTCACCTGGTGTCAGCAGAACTACAGGGGAGTGACAGCCACCCCCCAGAGAGGAGAGGTGCTGTTAGGCAGCTTGATCCCGTGCCGTCTCTCTTCTCTCCCCACCCCCATGCCGGCACCCCGATGACCCGAGGTCGTTCTCAAACCTGAGTCGCTAGCGTAGCGTGAGGCAAGGCATAGCACCTCAGCCCTCAGCGCCACCGGGCCAGCCAGTGTGATCCATGTTTCCGTGTTTTTTTTTCACTGTGCAGTCCCGTAGTGCCTACCAGAACATGAGGGGAAAGCAGTCAGCAAGCTCGTTGTAGAGTGCCCTCCGGGCACCTTGTCTGTGCATGACTGTTTAGGCAATGCAGTCAAGGCCATGACCAGGGGTACACAATTGTAGGAGTGCCCAGCTCCATGTAAGTATCACGATCTACTGGCACTATTGGCTGGCCTGGCTTGTAGTGGGAGGAGTGAGGACGTCAGTGTCCTGGTTGTCGTTCTTATATCTGTTCTGCATGTGCGCTGCAGTTACATCAGCCAGCGCCATTAGCCTCATGGTGTTGCGGTTGGTTGACAGTGCGTCGTGCAGTGGGTGAGACTGCCACATCCATGAGGTGATGCTGGTAAACTAAACTTATCTATGACTGCCTGGCGTCTGGACTGGTGTCAGAGGGTATATGGCACAAGTAGATGCCACACGCAAACACGTAGTGTGCCGAGCTGCATGTTGGACCGTCTTGCTGGGGTGAGTACTTCTTGAGTGTCAGAGAAGGCCAGAGCTGCTGTTTGTTGGTGTCTGCTGTCTGTGGGGGCAGGGATGCTGTCTGTAAAGGCAGTGTGGTCTGTGGGAGAGTGCTGCTGCTTGTGGGATGAGTTAGCTGTTGATGGGCTGTAGAGGGGGGGTTGTTATCTGTTGGTAGCTGCTGTCAGTAGCGGGCTGCTAGGTGCTGTCTGGGGGCTGCTGTCTGTGGGGGCAGGGGTGTTGCCTATGAAGGCAGTGTCGCTGTGGGAGAGAGTTGCTGCTTGTGGAGGGGCCATCTGTGGAGTGGTTATAGAGGGGTTGTTGTCTGTTGGTGGCTACTGTCAGTAGGGGGCTGCTATCTGTAGGGGAGCTGTCGGGGGGGCTGTCAGTGTGTAGGTGATGTCCCTGGGCAACTGCAGTCTACAGAAGATTCTAAGGGACTGGGAGAGGGCTGCTATCTGTTGAGCGCAGCTGGTGGGGGTGCTGCTGTCTGTGAGGGGCTGATGTCAGTGGGGGAGCTGTCTGGGGGAGTCCTATGAGGGACTGTTGTCTTTTGGGGTTGCCATCAGGGGGGCTGTCTGGGGGGGTGGTATCTTGTGTTAAGTGAATAAAGAAGAGCCCCTTGACCTGAACAGTGGAAATAAGCAAATCCCCTCACTCTTCTATAAAGATATGTTATCAAAACACAATGCAGCTATTGTCTTATGACAACTTTTTCACTTTGCTAATCAGTTCGATCCCCTTGTTGCACATTAGCTACATTGAGCAGCATTTTTCCACGCGAAAGAGCTAATCAATCGAAAATGCTTATTTAAAACCCTGCATTACCATATCTTATGGGCATGCTCCAGGATTCCCACCTTCTCATCTAGGGTACATCAGGAGCTGTCTAAGATTTGGGGTGCCAACATTCCTTATGAGTTCAAGAATTTGATACTAGGGATGAGGGTTAATGAAACGGAGGATAACAAACAAGTTCTTCTCCGGATACTGTGCACCGCAGAAGGAGATTACCTCCAACTGGCTCAAACCAGTGGCCCCCTCTTTTGATTCATGAGTCACAAAGGTTAGTGACATTCAAAGAATGGAAGAGATTACAGCAAAATTAAGATTAACTTTAGATAAACATGCCAACCTTTGGGCTAGACGGGTCTCTAGAAGTGGTTTGCCATCTTAATGATAAAGGGTTCATGGCAGTATGTGGATTCAGGAAGACGCCATTGGCTTGGCTTCGTCTCCCAGCTTCTTCATCAACCAGAACAATAATTTCAGTTTAGTAACTGTGAACAAGACTTGTGCAGGTGGAACTAGCCAATATCTTATGTGTGGTAGTGCACCAAGTTCTGTTTATCCTAGTTGGTTAAAAGTTAAAACAATATGCTTCTAATAAATTACTACCTGGTGGTACTGCAATGCATAAATAAAAGCAGAGAGTTAAAAGCGGAGGCTTTCTGAACTCCAAGATCACATGTGAGGAACTGCCTGCAAAGAGAATCTAGAATGGGTAAAAGTGATTATATCGCAAGAGTATCGTAATGTAACCCCCCACTGGCCACTTGTTTAACTAGTAAGCACACCTCCCATATTTTCTGTGTAGAGGAAAAGAGAGGGGTGGGAGTACAAAGCATAAACAACAGTGTGTACAACACACAAAATTACCTTCACCAAACCCAGGTCCTGAGGAGAGAAACTTTTGATAAGGGCTATGCTAGGTTTGCACTTCTGGAGGGGTACCCAGTAAATCCACACAGGAAGCAGTAACTAGATTGTCCATACCATGTTGGGATTCTAGAGTGTGGCTTTATTCCAAACAGTTGGTACACAAAAACAAAGATGGACCCCCAAGGGTTTACACTTCATGGCACAAGGCAATTGCAGAACAAAATCTGTAGAACAACAGAAACTCGAACTTCCCATATATCATAGGATCTGAACTCTTTCAGAGGCAAGCCTGAGCTGATGGCCACCACGGAGCACACAGACTTCTTCTGGTGGCACTGGCCCACAACTTGGAACATATTCATATATGGCATAGGCTTTAAAGTAGGCAATGTGGCATCTTGCCATGATGGAGCACACTGGTGCTCAGAACTAGGACAACCCACACCAGGGGGTAAACTTTATCTTAAGGCATTGGCCAGATGACCTGAAAACCAGATGCCCTTACAGAACCCAAAGTGATGAACTGATCATTCCAGATGGGGGATTGCCCATCTCTTGTTTCCCTGTCCATACCCAGCTGTTCTTTCAGAGTTGCACCTCAACAGTTAGCAAACAGTAGAACTATGCTTCTTCAGAATGTTTGGCACATTCAGCACAAGAAAACACAACATAGAAGTGTAAAATTAAAGTTCTGTACAAAATACTAAGTCACACACAGGACTTCACTATTGTCAGCCAACTTTAAGGAAATATTTTGAGAACAGTCTCAAACAGAACTGGGTGAGTAGGTCCCTTTTGTCAGAGTAACACCCCAAAGAAAACAAGGCAGGTACACTTCTCCTGGCATACCCAAAGTCAGATTTACTCACAGTTGTACACAAAAAGCAGTTCCAAATGTCCTAGATCAAGTCACGGAATTGCCCTTCGGATCCATTCTCCAGTCCTCCTCATCCCACTGGGGATGAGGACATCAGGAAATCCTGAAGATGGTTTCCACCACTTCAACAAGGCAGGTCAATGTTTCTCAGACTAGGGTGAGAAAAAAGTAGGCTCTCCTCAGAGCCCACACTGCAGCTCTTCACTTCTCCAACTGCTCACACTCACAGACTACTGCAGACTAACTGAAAATTCTAAAACTCTCCACTGACAGCTAGCTATTGTGGCTTATGCTGCTGCTGTGAGAGTTCTAAATGACATCACCTCTCTCCTCTCAGCTGAGACCAAGTAAACAGAGAGGGAGCAGGTGAAAATCCATTTAACTAGTTATTCACCAGCTGCCTTCCTTACCTAGCACTGACACTGATGGGATTCTAGTAACCCTGGGGGAGGGGGGGTGTTACAGTATTATATCCTATAATTGCTACATTCTGTGATGTATTTGCAAAGATGATGCATTAAGCCTGTGCAACCAAATATTATTATTTTAATAAAGATGAGTTAAAAAAAAAAAAAAAAGAACAAGGTTCTGGCTGCCCCACTGACAGCCTTGTTCAGTAACTCACTAGAAACAGCAGTGGTTCCAGAGGATTGGAGAAGGGCTGATATTGTCCCTCTACATACGACTGACAGCAGGGAGGAGGCTAGCAGCTACAGGCTAGCCAATCTCACTTTAGTGGTGGAGAAATTGATGGAAACACCACTGAAAGAAAGGATGATAGAATATCTTGAATCCAGTGGGTTGTAAGATCACAGACTACACAGATTTGTGGGGTTGGGGGTCCTGCCAAATAAACTTAATAGATTTCTTTGACTGGGTGAACAGGGAAATCGATCAGGCGAGAGCAGTGGATATAGCCTGTTTAGACTCTAGCAAGGCCTTTGACACGGTGTAGTGGTAAATTGGGTTAGAAACTCAATAAAGGATAAGAGACGGAGGGTGGTGGTTAATGGTACTCATTCTAAAGAAGGGGGAAGTGTGACAAGTGGTGCAAAACAGGGCTCAGTAGTGGGACCAGCCCTCTTCAGTATCTTTATAGGGGACATTGTATATGGTCTGGAAGGGAAGGTATGCCTTTTTGCAGATAAAAATCTGCAGTAGGGTGTTCACTCAGGAAATGGTGGAAAAAATACACAGGGATCTTGGGAATCTCAAGGAATGGTCAAAAACATGGCAGTTGGGGTTCAGTGCCAAAAAGTGCAAACTAATTATGCACCTAGGGCATAGAAGCCCAGTGCTGAGTATATGGTGGGGAACAGAAGTACTAACAGTCATTAGGCAGGAGAGGGACCCCGGGGTTATCATATCTGAGGACCTCAGTGTGGCAAGGCAGTAGGTTGGGCTAGTGGAATACTGGGTTCCACAGGGAGGAGTTATCTACAGCAGGAGGGAGGAAGGGAGGTGGTGTTGCCATTATATCGCTCAGTAGTGCGGCCCTACCTAGAGTACTGTGTTCTGTTTTGGAAAGGACATAGAGTAGAGGCGGTCCAGAGGATGGCAACTAAACTGGTGCACGATCATATGAGAAGCCGTACAAGGAGAGATTGCAGGATCTCAGCGTGTACAGAAGAAACACAAATGGCAGCACTCTTCTCAAAAAAATTTTTTTTTAACAATTAACAAAAATCAAGAGCCATTAGGTCAGTGAACAAAAGCCACAGCACAACTGCCCCAGAGCTTCACGTCATAATCGTGATGCTTCGTCAGGGGGCGGAACTTCAGTGCTATGTCCTGTAATTTATTCTCACATATTAAGGACACAGTACAACAAATACAGGCACAGCACTTTAGCCACATCAGTTAGACAGCTGCTCTGGCACTACGTGTCTGTGATCTAAGTTATGTCCATGTTTTTTATTCTTGGTTTGTAATTGGAATGTATATGATTCTGTACACTGTTTCTCTTGATTGATGGCTTTCTCCTTCTCCTTATGTAACCTCCATCCCCAGGATGTTTCTGGAAATGAGCTGTTTCACAGTTCATGTTGCCTTCCTAGTGAATCTCTTCTAAATAAATAAAAGCTTTCCATAGCGCTGGAAACTGCCCAAGGCAGAGTGATAGGTTCAGCAATTTAGAGAGGGGTAGTAGGACTGCATCCAGGGTTAGATGAAGGAGTTTCAGATCAAGTGAGTCACTACTGGATCTAGATTTTCCAAGCACCTGACCTAGGTATTTTTAGCCTCAGTTAAGGAGACCCTCCTGAAATAAAATGGGGAGGGGGGTTGGCTTTGGGAGGGGCAGGCAACCCCAGTGCAGGTCAGTGTATCGGAAACGTCCGGGGGGAGAATGCCACCAAGGTTGGAGAAGGCATTGTTTAAGGTATCAGCAGTGTGCTAGGGTCCTGGATGGTCTTGCCCTCAACTTTAGTAATGGTGGACGAGGATTTGCAGGGAGTGCCCATCAGATTTTTAAGGTTTAATCTCAGAACCTCCTGCCATCGCCCAAGGAGTTTGAGAGCTCATCCTTAAAGTGCTGGATTTTAGCTAGACAGATTTTGTGGGTACAGGCATTCCTGCTGCTTTGTACAGCTGAAGGTCAACCTGTTTGCCGGTGGCACGGGCACAGTGCCAAAAGATTGTCCCTGGAGGCCATCTGGTTTAGAAGGGAAGGGATAATCCAGGGATTATCAACCCCCTTCATGTTCCATTTTTTGATGGGGGCGTAAATGTCACAGGTAGTGTTGAATCTGGTGATGAAATACTCAAGTATTTGGTCAGTATTATGTGCCGTGTCAATAGGAGACCAGCTACAATTTAGAAGATGAGCCTGGAGGTTTTCCAGCTGTCCTTTCTTCTGGACCTGGTGCAAAACTGTTTTGGCCAGAGGCTTTGGGGACCTGTTTGACCAGAAGCAGAGAACAGGGGAGTAATCACTAATAGTATCCGGGAGGATGGCAGCACCGGAAATTCTCTCCCGTTGGTTAGAGATAATCCAGTCTAGGAGGGAACTGGAGCCCGTCCGGTGGTTACTTCTGGTAGGCAAGTTGATTAACTGGGCTATATTGATTGAGGTAAGGGCATCCTCGAAGGGGGCAGCCTCAGGGCCAGCTAATTAACATTGAAGTCCCCTAGTGCAACTACTTCTGTGTTGGGGGCAGGTTGCGTAGGTAGTCAGCGAGCTTGTTGAAGCCAGGGGCCTGATCACGTGGCAGTATGTAAGCTGAGATAATGGTGAGTGATTTACTGTGGGAGCCTAATAATAGCTGAGGGAAAGGACCTGAACATTTTTTTTTCGGAGGGCAAGACCCTGGAGTGTGTTCTTGATGTAAATTGCACACCTTCCACCCCATTTACATAGCCTATCCTGATGGAAGATGGTATACTCAGCAAGGCAAATGGCAGAGTCTGGAATCTTGGGTGTTAGCCAGTTTTCCACCACAGATATTATGTCAGGATTATGTTGGGTAACCCATACGTGCAGATCAGCGAGTTTAGGTAACAAGCTCCGGATACTGATAGAAGACAGTTTTAGGGCTCCAAGGTTGTTGTTGCAGTGGCTAGGGGATTGGGTGTGGCCAGGGTTGGGGTGTATATTACTTGAGAGCAGAAAGAGAAGTAGTGCAGTCCACAATAAAGATTGTCATAGTAGCTTTAGAGTGGTAGGCAGTTTACGCTGCCTGAGCCTAACATTCTCGTTAGCGTACAACAAGATAGTGAGTCGAGGTAGTAAAGAGAAGGTATTAGTGCTAAGTAATTGAGCTGGTCTGAGGATGCAGTCTGCGGTGATACTTAGAGTAGCAGGGCCCACCGGGAGGGGGTTATTTTTTTTTGGGGGGGGGGGGCAGTTGGCAAAGTGTTAATTCTAGAATCGTGTATATGTTCTATCCGCACTTCTTGGCAGGTACCTTGCCACTTTAAAATGTGCTAGAAAGTCTTCAAGCTGTCTCCTCCCTCCCACCCGGGTGGTATAACCCTCGGCTCCGCCCCATGACACCAGATCTTCCTTTCCGCTGGAAGGTTCAGGTTCCCTCCTTAGCGCTCCTGCAAGTAGTAGGCCGTGGCTCTAGAATCTTCGGATTTGCTTCCAAAACTTATTTTAAAAATCTCTCAAGATTCGTCTTCACCTTATTCTCTCGCTACCGCGATGTAAGACAAATTGGTTCCTGGGTTTCGCCGGTGCCCCTGCAGGCAGAAGATGTCTTGCACTGATCCACATGCCACATGCATCTACTGCCTGGGACACGACCACGATCTGCAGGCTTGCGATCACTGTCGTCCTTTTCACCTTCGGGTTCTGGAAGAACGCACACCCCTACTTCAACTGGGGCGACTGGAAAGCGTTACTCCGCTGGTTAAATCCAAGGATGCCCGTTAGGTGGTCTCCATGGCTGCGGGGTCTGCTGAGCAGCTGGAACAGCTTAAGGCTGCAGCAGGCTCCTATTTGGCTTCCTTCAAGGAGTTGTGCCAGTCTCTCTCTACCAAGGGAGAGGGCTCTTCAGGGTTGCATGTTTTGCACTCTCGGAAGAAGGAGTCGAAAAAGGACAAGTTGCAAACATCAACGCTCCTCAGACCGGGAGCGGTCCTGCTCACAGCAAACTCCTGTTTCGACTTTGGTCGAAGTTGTGGCCGAGGCCGCTGGTTTCACTGTTACCCCATCAGACCAGTCGGCTGAGATGCCTGTCGACACAGCCGAGATTTTTCTCGAGCCGATGTGCAGGTTGTCGCCTGATACGTCCGACTCTTTATTTCGGATGCTGGTGCTCCCGGTGCCCTTGGATGGGTCAGCTCAGCCTGCTGGGCAGGACCTGCCTGCCAAGGAACCTGACCAGGAGGAGCCATGGGTTTCCACGACTCCTCCTGAAGAACCCTGTCAGCCCCGCTGACACTCGGTCTCATTCCTTGACTTTGACGTCCGACAAGACTCGCCCTCATTAGCGATCTCGCTCCCGACGCCATGGTAAGCAGCGGCGCCACTTCTTGTCGTTGTCCTCCTTTGGTGAGGAGAGACTCCAGCACAAGTTGCGTTGGCGCTACAAAGACCTAATGTGGCGACAGTAGGTCGGTCATTCTTACTCCCAACCTCCCAAGGCGGGTTGAGAGTGACACGGGTGGTCGCCCACTTTACAAGAACTCCTCTGAGTCCGAAGACTCCTCCATGGTCTCCTGTCCTGTCGACGTCGAGTCTCTTGGGGGTCTCTCCCATCGACGAGGGTCCTACCTCGCTGATGGGTATTTGTCTGCTCATTTCCGAGTCCACGGGAATGGAGCTCGAGCCTTTGCAGAAATGGGCCAAGTATCCCCTCACAGAGATTCTGGACAAAGGGATACTCCGATGGAGGCCTTTCCGGTGGCTGTGGTCATTGTGGGCCCAGCCTTGGAGCTGTGGCAGCATCCTGCCCTGCACCTTCTGCCGGCATGGCCCGCAAGTATGCGGTCCCTATGAGGTACTTTTTGGGTTTTTCAGAGCACTCCTCTGTGGTGGGGTTGGTGTCCGACTCGGTCTTTCGGTGCTCAGGCAACAAAGGGGATGTGGACAGACCCCCGGACAAGGAATCCAAACTGGACCATTCTGGGAAGAAGGTCTTTGCAGCTTAGTCCCTTGGCCTTCGTCAGGCCAGTTCGGCTGTTGTCATGGCACATTTCTCCCATGCCCTCTTGGGCTCCCTGGATGAGATGATCCCTCATCTCCTGGTGGACCTCCAGACTACAGTCAAGCAGTTCTGGGACCAGGGTAGGGCAGTGGTGAAGCAACAGCTCCAGACGGCTCAGGACATTGGTGACTCCTGTGCCTGGACCTGGGACCTCCCGTGGGGGGGGGGGTCAGCTCAGCCACTTCCTTTCCGCCTGGTCCGCTATCACCACGGACCATTGGGTTCTGGAAGTGGTCGGTCGAGGCCTGCCTCTGCACTTCGAGCAGGCCCCTCCATATCGAGCCCGCACCCCATGGTGGGGGGATCTGGTGTCCACAGCCTCTGTCAGCTCTCTGAGATGACTTAGCTCAGCTCCTCCTCAAGGAGGTGGTGCGCAGAGTAGCAGACCCGCCTTCAGACCCAGGGTTCATTTCCAGGTACTTTCTGGTACCAAAACGGACAGGGGACTGGCGCTCATTCTAGATCTACATGACCTGAACAAGTTCTTCAGGTCCCGCACCTTCCGGATGGTAACTCTGGCTCAGATTATACCATCCCTGGAGCAAGGCATGTGGTTCTGCTCCCTCGATCTTCAGGACACATTTATTTATGTCCCGATTCGTCCGTCCCATCGACTGTTCCTCAGTTTCCGAGCCGAGGGAACCGTTTACGAGTTCCAAGCGATCCCTTCTGCCTGTCTTCAGCCCCCAGGGTCTTCGCCAAATGCATGGCAGTGGTGGCGGCTTACCTGAGGTGCTGAGGCGAACCTTTACCTGGATGACTGGCTGATAGCAGGTCCCTCCATGCGGGAGGTGGAGCGGTCCAGGGATCTGGCCTTCCAGACTTGCCTCGACCTTGGCCTCCTGATTAACAAGGCCAAGTTGGAACTCGTGCCTTCACAGGTGATTCAGTTCATCGGGGCAGAGCTCGACTCCTGCCGAGCCAGAGCTCGGCTTCCGTTGGACAGGGCAGAGGTTCTCTCCTCCTTTGCCCAGTCATTTCTGGTTGGGCAATCGCACCCTGCCCAGGACTTTCTGCGTCTTCTGGGCTCTATGGCGGCCTGCACCATCGTGGTCCAATGGGCTCGCTGGCATATGCTTTCCCTCCAGTGGGAACTGGCCAGCCTGTGGTCTTAGTGCTCAGATCATCTTGACCAGCTGGTCTCTGTGACCCAGAGAATGTGGGACGGCCTCCAGTGGTGGCTCGTCTGATACCACCTGCAGGAAGGGATCCCGTTTGTCCGCCCTGGGCAGACGGTCGTCCTGACGACTGATGTCTCTCTGATGGGTTGCGGTGCCCATCTGGGGGAGCACAGAGCCCTCGGGCTCTGGTTCCCTCCAGGAGTCCTGATACCACATCAACCTGCTGGAGCTTTGAGCGGTTCAGCTAGCCCTGACCGCATTCGCTCCGTTTGTTCAGGATCAAGTGGTCCAGGTCCAGACGGGCGACACCATGACCATGTACTGTCTCAACAGGCAGGATGGGACACGCTCCTTGCTCCTCTAGAAGGAAGCTCTCCACTTTTGGTCCCTTGTGCTCAGCCTGGAGGCAGATCTCCTAGCCATTCACGTGGCAGGTGCCTTGCATCAGCTTGCTGATGCCCTCAGCCGGATGGGCGGGGCATCTCACGAGTGGTCTCTCCACCAGGAGCTAGTACAAGTTCTGTTCTCCCACTGGGGATCCCCTCAGGTGGACCTGTTCACCTCCAGGGAGAACGCAAAGCTGAGGCTGTATCATGCCCACCCACCCCCAGCAGGGTTCGCTGCAGGGGGATGCCTCGAGGCCGTGGACCCCGGCCCTTCTACGCCTTCCCTCCCTTCCTTTGATTCACAAAGTGCTCACTGGTCAGGCGGGATAGGGCACAGGTGATCCTGGTGAGCCCTGGATCATTACGCCAGTTCTGGTATCCAGATCTCCTCAGCCTCAGCTCCAGGCTTCCGAGGCGGCTTCCAGCGCTCACGGACCTGCCCTCTGTCAATCGGGAAGGTATTTAATCCAGAACTTCAATCCCTGCACCTGACAACCTGGTTCCTGAGCGGCTAGAGTTCCAGGCCTTGGGTCTCTCTGATGAGGTCCTAAGCGTTGCTGAGGCTTCCCGTAAAGAATCGACCAAAAAATGCTATGCCTTTAAATGTAAGAGGTTCTCCATCTGGTGTCAGGGCAAAGGATTGGACCTATCGCGCTGTCCAGTAGCTAACATTTTGGACTACCTTTAGTCCCTCTCCAGCAGGGACTGCAGTCGACGACCCTAAAGGTGCACTTGGCAGCCATCTCTGCTTACCAGGCGCTGGCCGGTCAGCAGTCAGTGGTGCAGGAGAAGGTGGTCTGGCGCCTCTTCAAAGGCCTAGATCACATATCCCGTCTGGTGCATGAACCTCCATCTCCATGGGATCTACTGCTGGTTTTGGCAAAGCTCATGGTCAAGCCATTTGAACCGATGCACAAATGTGACATCTCACATTTGTCATGGAAGACCGCCTTCTTGGTGGCTATCACGTCAGCTAGAAGGACTGGGGAGTTACAGGTGCTCTCTATCAAGTCTCCTTACCTGGTCTTCCACAGGGACAAGGTTTGTTCTCCTCCCCCACCTGAAATTCCTTCTGAAGGTGATGTCGGAGTTTTACCTTAACCAGGTGATTACTCTGATAGTGTTGTACCTCAGTCGCACCTCGGAGGCAAAGTACAGGCTCCATACTTTGGACCTAAGATGAACGCTCGCCTACTACAAAGAGCGAATGGTGGAGGTTCGGGGAGAGGTTCACCAGCTGTTTGTCACCTACGCTGAACCCACACCTGGCAGACCTGCAGCCAAGCGGACAATAGTTTGATGGATTACATCTTGCATTGACCTTTGCTATAGGTTGGCGGGTAGGGAGCCTCCCGTAGGGCTTAAGACTCATTCCAACCACCATACCGCTGCTTCTAGGGATGTCCCTATCCAGGAAATCTGCTGTGCTGCTACCTGGAAGTCAGCACATACCTTCATTTCCCATTACCATATCGACCTCGAGTCACACCGGGATGCTGGTTTTGGAGCCTTGGTTCTCCAGTCCCTCTTTCCTAAGTAGGGGATGTGCGTCTTGCCTCCCTCCTCCCGGAGAACATCTAGGAGTCTGCCAGTGAAATGTGGATAGAACAACATATCCACAATCCTAGAAAAACAGGTTACTCACCTGTAACAGTAGTTCTAGGAGTGGTATATATTGTTCGTGCACACTTACCCACCCGACCTCTCCGGCTTCGGACAAATCTGATTTCCAGCGGGCCAAGATCTGGCATCGTGGAGCGGAGCCGAGGGTTATACCACCCAGGTGGGTGGGAGGAGCCAACTTGAAGACTTTCTGGCACGTCTTAAAGTAGCAAGATACCTGCCAAGAAATGTGGATGAACAACATATACAACTCCTAGAACTACGGTTACGGGTGAGTAACCTGTTTTTCTTGCCAAGACCAGAGGGTGTTAGGATGATGTAGATTAGTATAAGTGAAACTAAGCTGCTGTGTCCCCACATGGTGATTGAGAGGATATGGAAAAGATTAAGAGTATAGGTGGGGGGGGGGGGGTGACAAAGGGTAAGTGGAAACTGTTTTACCATTCAGTGATCTAGCAGTGGGGTGGAAGGAGAGGCAGAGAGGAGTGGTGGCGTACCAGGAGGTTATGGTGTACAAAAAGCTTGGTAAAATTACTGTTGCTTGGATGGTGTAGTGGTTCGGATCCCCACCTTTGGTGTAAGAGGTCAGGGGTTTGAATCCAGGTTAGCAGGACTGAGGGAATATTGTTTACACCTGTGGGAATTTTGCCATTCTGCACATTAATTTAAAAGCTGTGCTACCATATCATTTATACAAAAATACATATAAAGATGACAATAAGGCACCTGCAACAAGAAACCATTCTCTTTGTATTGGCCTAGTGGTTAGAGCATCCAGCCATGGAGTGAGCAGGCTCCCTCTACTGAGGATCTGATCCCCTCCCAGGAGAAATACTTGACCAATGCATGGAGTGATAATTATATACCAATATATTGAGCAAGGGGGCAGACTGACAAGACCAGTTTAAAATATTGTTTACACTTGAGGACATTTTTCCCTATTATCCACATTAATTTAAAAGCTGTGCTACTATATAATTTATACAAAGATAAGGCACCTGCCACAAGAAGTGACCTGATTTTCTCCCCGTCTTAAAAAGCCATACTCTTGTGCATATATACAGCCATTAGTAGCCCATTTGACCCAGTAAAGTGATGACTCCTCTCCAAGTAACTTCAAGAGAAGGCCCTATTATTTAACTAACTGAATTAATCCGTCATCTCCAGCTGCTCCCAGTTAGAAGGTCCAAAGTGTGTACCATGAGCCTATAGGGGTGGTTTGAAGTACAATTGAACCCTAACTGAAGAATATGTTACCTGAGGGATGGTCTATTAGGTAGAGCATCTGCCTGTAGAGTGGGTATGCTCCCTTTGTTAAGGATCGAATCCCATACCTGGCAAATCAGACCATGCCCTGTGTGAGCTTAACTGGGGAGGATTCCAACAGCAATATGTGAGCCCAGTTGGGGAGTACTCCAAGGGAATATGGAGCCACCAATTTCTGATAGGTCCCCCAGTAGTGTACAAGGTGCTGCAACAGCGCCCCATGTGGTCGCACAGTACAACCAGCTGATGGGAGATAGTCATGTGACTCTGTGAGACTCTACGACTCTATATAAGTAAACGCCCACCCATGGCTGGTGGGGCCAGCTCCTCTCTGTGCAGGCTCCTCACACGCTGGCCGACTGCAGGAACTCTGTTTGGGACGGGCCAAAAGCTGCTCCCAGGATGCCTGTGAGACAGTGGAACAGTATGTCCCCAGCATCCCACTGCCCTGAGGGGTGGGAACTACCCACACCGTCTGCACAAACAAAGTCAGTTTACAGCCTTGGTGACCGCCAGAGAGAGCTATACATGCAGGTAACACAACCTAAATAAATAAACAATGCAGTACAATTAGGCTGTGTTACAGTCTGCAGCTATACTTTCACATCTCTGCATTCTGTGTTCTTATGTTTACAATATGCATAAAACTTAGAAATGAAAGGAAAAGTGAATACAAAACATTTTTTTTTTAAGCTGCTATACATAGAAGTGCCTACACATTTGAATGAGTGTGTGTGTGTGTGTAGGTAAATAAATTGAGTACGCTTACCAAAATAATAAAACTAAGAATAAAAAAGATTTGGCAAGCACCCGTTCTGCTTCCCTGTTAGCGCATCAGCACCTGTATCTCTTCTCAACATGTACACCCTGGAAGAAAGGAAAGGGGATTTGATAGAAACCTCTAAGTACTTCAGAAGGCTGAAAAGGGTGCAGGTGTGAGTCTCTTTAAAATCAGAACAAGCACCAGGACTGGGGCATGCAGTAAAGCTTGGGGGTTGAAGAGTGATAACATAGAACATAGAAACATAGATTTTTTTATTTTTTTTATTTTTCATCTTTATCCTCCTTTCCTACCCCTGTGCCCCTCCTTCCATCCGGCCATGTCCCCCGACACCCCCCTTAGGGATCTGCCCCTAGAGTGCCCTTCCTCCTCTCCCTGGCACATTGGGGTCTGTCCTTGTAGGTGGTCCGGTAGACTTAGGGCGGACTTCATCTAGGGCAGCCGGAGGTGTTTTTCCGGTTTTCTCCCCTTACGCCCACGCCCCCTGGGACGCCGTGCGCTTGGGACGTATGTCCCGAGTGGCTACGTGCTGACGCACGCCAGCCCTCAGCGCCGCGACGTCCTTTCTCCCTGCCCGCCACGTTGTTACCCATCCCTTCCTACCGTCGGTGCTTCCACCGCCTATGGAAGGGATGCAGAACGCAGAGCGTTCTTGGTCACCACCCTGAGGGAGGAGAGCATCCGTTGGGACGCCGATCCTCCCTCCCCACCGACCCGGCTGCCGAGTCGAAACATAGATTTTGACTGCAGATAAGGACCCCATGGCCCACCCAGTCTGCCCATTTCCTTACCTATTGGATAAGCTGCAGATCCTAGTTAACCAGCAGCCTATTTCTTCCTACCCCCACCCCCTAGAATTGCCTTATGACTGTCCCATGCATGCTTGAATTCCACCACTGTTTTTGACTCCACAACCTCCTCCGGAAGGCCGTTCCATGCATCCACAACCCTCTCTGTGAAAAAATACTTCCTTAAATTACCAGAAAGGGTCTGTGAGACGGGAGACAGACTAGGTGGGCTAAGTAGGCATTTTGTGACATCAAATTCTGCGCTCTTATGTTTACAGTGAAGTTGCTTATAGAGCTAGTGTACTACTTAAAACAAATTCGTTTTTGAAAGCAGTCAGCTGTCTCCTTTTCTATCTGAGGTGCTTTTTATTTTCCCTTTAGTTTATTAGATTTTTTTTTTTACCTGATGTTCGTGGGTGTGATGTGTGGAATGGTGTTGTGCCTGGCAGCTGACATAACTAGCTCTGTTCTTCCCATTAGATCACCAGGATTGTGACATCGCAGATGCTCAGGAATAGCCACTCAGTAGATGCTGGGTCAGTTAATTGTTAGTGAGGTCACATTGCAGATGATGTAGAGGGAGGAATAGAACTTGGTATGTCACCTGCTAGGCAGGGCGCTGTTCTACACACCCAGCAGAATACTTTCACATGAAAAATACAGAAAGGAAAAAAAAACAACTTTTTATTGAGCCAAAGGAAAAAGAAAACGTACCTCAGCAATAAAAAGTTACAACTGACAACTTAAAAGTTGTAGCATTTTCCTGTCTGCTACTTTTGGTTCTGTAAGCTCTGTAAGTGTGCCGTGCCACAAGTTAATGGATCTGTGTTTAATTCATTCACTGGTACTAGTTCAGGGGTTTTAGCTCATTTATCCAATTTGATTGTTGTAATGCTTGATTTTTCTAGTTAAAGATACGCGTGCTGCAGGCCTACATCAGTGATCTGAGTGAGCAGAATGATGTATTGATTCAGGCCATGGAGGAGCTGGAAAACGAAGCAAGCAGCAGAGTGACCATACTGGAGACAGAACTGCAGGTATGAAGAAGCAACTCCCCCCCCCCCACCACCACCAGCAATTATTGTCGATAATTTTGCATTTATTCTCGATTTGCTTGTACAGTATTACCTTCTCTCTCAGCTGGTAAACCATTCCTGAGTTACGGATGGCGTATATTGGAGGGCAGCCAGTGTTTAAAAGTGAAGATGTTGTTTTCATGTTCCCGTTGACGGTCTAGCAAAATACATTTATCTTGATTTACTTCTTTTACTTTTCAAACATGCCTTACAGTTTTTCTCACTCCTATTTTTAAACACTTATTTTATTCTTGAAGTACTAATGTAGAATGTGACTCATTCTATTACCGTGATGGGTTAGAGGGAGTTCATTGAACGGAGCAAGGCAGGTTGTTGATGACTACTGATTTTTGACCTTGGGAAATCTCTTTTATTGGACCTGACATCCGTGTTTTGCTGAACTATATTATGTCATTTTCTTGGAGAATACAGAGCAGTTTTTTTGTTTTATTGTTTATCTGTTTCCTTCGCCTCACTGTGGTCTTCTGGGCTGGATTGAAACATTTCAGCTTGCCCAGGGACAAAGATGGCTAGTACTACAGAAGCATTAATTCTAGAGAGGAGGAACTGTTTAAAATAACATTGCCAGTGATTTTATTAATGATCCCCGATGGCCTGATTAGCAGACCCCAGTTACTATAAGAGGTATTATTTCATTTTCTGAAGTCTTATGTTTCCGTTTTGAAGAAGCAGAGGAATTTGGGGATTACTTTGCTTTTTATTATTTCATTAAAACTTTACACAGGATTTCAGAAACTAAGACACAATGTAGGACGACTTCCCAGCATGGGCCTTGTTAAGATGGTTAACCATTCGTCTTTTGCATGAGGTGTTAAACCGGAAGAGTAGGGATTTTTTAATTTATTGAAAGAAATATCATACAGGCAATAAATATAAACTTAACAGATCATGTCAAACAAGAAGAAAATGAAAATCAACTTAGTGTGGCAGAAAAAAAAATGAGATCCCTTGTTCCCATCTCTGGTCATCTTTCAGGTGGACGTTAAAGATCCCATGGCACCTGTTGAAGAAGAGTAAGGGCATTTTATTTAAAATAAAATGACACAAAGGAAAACTCAAGTATAATAAAGAACAACAAAAACAAACAAAAATAAATATCACATAATGCAGCTTAAAGCAAAATACAAAAAAAGTGGGCTTAGAACAAAAGTATCAAAGAGAAAACAGTTCAGAAGTAGACACTGTGTGAAATACAGCAATAGTGACATAACCCCTATCAAGGCCAATAATCCCTACATAATTCAGATGTTATATGCACTACCACATCAGGCACGTATCATGTTGGGCTGGCAGTATAGCCTAGAGGAACGAGGTGTGAACAAGCATGATACATCCAGCAGACCAGACCTGAGTTTGATTCTCACAGCCTCCACTTGCATACTGTGCGACTCTGAGCAAGTCACTTAACTGCCCAGTGCTCCCAGGTCACCCCTGAAAACAGACACTTGTGCCTAGTGGGCCTTACCTGGTTACCAAAGACGAAATTAAAAAAAATAAATAAATGTTCTTACATTTAGAGACGGGATCTGTGCTTCCAAAAGGAGCACAAGGCTGCTCGAGAGTAGATTTTCTCATCAGACGAGTAAACGTTATGCAGCAAGATCAGAAGAGTTCTTTTAATTTTTTGAGGGGGGGATTTAGTATGCTTCATTGAGATTTACGAATAGGTAATAAACAAAAAAGTAACAAACAACTACAGGACAATTAACATTACAGCAGAAATAGAGCACAACTAGCTGGCCCGGTGGCATGGAAGGTTGAGGCACTGGATGCCATACCTCGCACCATGCTGGTGACCCAAGTTTGGGATCGTGCTCAATTGCCATGGGTCGCCTTGGGGTGGGGGCGAAGAGTTGGATTGAGCTGCTGACAGGGAGCTCTCCTCTCCTAAGAGGGAATCTGGAGTTTTCTGGGCTCTTGGCTGCCACAGACTGGAGGCTTGGTGGTACAGTAGCACAAAAGCCCAGTGGAGACTCCAGCGCCACAAGTGGGGGAAGGGGCCGCACTGGAGCCACGGGTACGAAGCCGCTTCCACGGGCACACACAAGTGTGTTCTGGGGTCTTGGGAATAGGAGGGAGAAAACCCAAAAAATGCAGATGTCTCCCTGTTGCTGAAGCAGGAGGGAGGCAGCAACGGGGAGCAAAAAGCCCTATGAAAAGGGAAAAAAAAAAACAAGCCCAGAACAAAACAGTCCCCCACCCTGGAATGGCCATCGGTTTTGTAAAATCTAATCCTTAGGAGAGAATGCCCATCTCCGCCAGAAATTAGGGGGCCAGCAGAACACAGTACAATCAGTAAACGACCTTACTGTTATTAATACCAATGGGATCAGTCCCCCAGACACCATTAGATGCCCCCCCACAGTGTGTACCGTAAGGGCAATAAGGTTTGCAAGGGTTCCCATCTAGATTGAAAAGTATTAAGTTTATTATTCAAAGCGGCAGTTGTTTTTTTCGTATTAAGGGCAGAAAGAATTTCTTTATGCCACTCAGAAAAAGCGGGGATTATTTAATCTTTCCAGTGACATAGTATAATTAATTTAGAAACAGCAGCTACTAGGGCTATATTTACTTATTGAAATGTCTCACCAGGAAGGCACACTGTGCGACAAGTTGCTAGTCTCTCTGTGTGACCTGGGGGAAGAGGTACAATAAGAATGAAATATTAAACATTCAAGTTACAAGATCACCAATAACATACAGTTGTAAGGCAGGTGTTACAAGCAGTGTTACAACAGTGTTGCGCATAATAGGAAGAAAGAGTGGACAATAATAAGTGCCAGGTTAATAAGTAAAGAAGTGCTTACATGAAAGAAAAGGAGAGGGAGGGGTAAAGTGGGGGGAGGGGGAAGAGTCGTGTTCAAGTTGCAAGATCAACATTAACATACAGTTGTAAGGCAGGTGTTACAGTGTTAAAACAGTGTTACGCATAATATGTAGAAAGAGTGGACAATAATAAGTGCCGGGTTAATAAGAAAACAGGTGCTTACATGACAGGAAAAGAGTGGAAGGGATGAGGTGGAGGGATTTATTTATTTAGTTTTTTGATTACCAGGTAGGTGCGCTAGCCATGAAAATGACTATTTTCAGGCACGACCTGGGAGAGTACAGGAACAGTAACATCAGTGACAATTACTTTACAGGTTGATAATTTTGACAAGAAAAATTGATAAAGACAAGTAACAAAGAAACACCGATAATTATATGATGAACCTTGCCAGAAATGTATACATGAAAGAAACAAATACATATCAAAATTACGGCACATGTTGATCGGAGTACAGTAAAACAACCATGAGCAGTAATACTATAGCAATTATAAGGAGATATAGGAAAGAAATTGAAAGAATGGTAGGAATAGGGTAGGTAGAAGTAGGATGGTGGAAATTGAAGTATGGACTACAAATGGTAGAAAGTATAAGACAGCAGGTAGTCATGGTAAACAGTCAAGTTGCAAGTGCTGAGCCGACTTGGGAAAGGTAGGACTGAAAATGGCCATGGAGAAGCGTGGTTAGGTAAGGGATTAAGTAAGCATTAATGTCCGACGAAGGAGGCTTCTACTGGGGAATTAATACATGGTTGGGGGGGTTGTGGCACGAGGCCTTGGCTGAGTGCCTACAACCACCCAACCATGCATTAAGTCCCCAGTAGAAGCCGACTCCGGAGGGCATTAATGCGTTTGTAACACTGGAATACTTGCGTTGTTGTTTTTAATTTTTGCAGTTCTGTTCGGCTTTGTGTCTGTGCATTGAGATCCTCCGTGTTCGCCGCAATATGTGTTCTGTTTGCTGCTGTGACACCTAGTGGTGCTAGAGCTTGACCCGGTGACCCCGTGAGCAATAGTTGGAGTGGTCCCTACTGGGGAATTAATCACTGCTCCAACTTTGGTCATGTGTTGTATTTGGTCCAGTGAGATTTCTCTATTTGCCGTTTCTGTTTGATGCCATGTTACAAGGAGGTTTGAAACAGGAGCATTGACTGGAGGAGATGAGATGGGCTTGGAGTAATTTCTTGAAGGAGGCTTGGGTAGAGGCCTGTCGAATAGTTATTGGGAGGGAATTCCAGTATTGGGGGGCATGACAGCAAAAGAGCTTGCACCTTTAGAGGTAGTATGTCTAGGGATGCAGACCAAGGCATTGTCAGATGAACGAAGGACATAGCAAGATGTCTGATTTTGAAAGAGTCCCACTAGAGACTTGGGTATTTGGGATCTGATAATGTTGTCTGTGATGGAGCCGTTGGGATAGGACCTGGCCCCATCAGGGGGAAGCCATCCAAGGTCTGAGTAAAGGAGGCAGTGGTGTTTCATTTGATGGGAGGAGGATGCATAGCGGCAGATATTGTTGTAGGTGTCATCCCACTTGTGGGGCAAAGGAAGTAGATGAGGAATGCAAGCCCCTGGGAGGGTAGGTGAGGGACCCATGGAGAGTATTTGAGGTCCCTTACATTCTGTGAGAGAGCAAGGGAGACCAGTAAGGGGGAGCAGTTTGAGGGGAAGGGGAGGAAAGCTAGAAATTTTGGGGGGGGGGTGCACAGGTTACTCAGGATAGATATATATACTTAGGCTATATATCCTTTCCTTAGGCCAAAATGAAGGTCACGGTAGATGGGTAGGGTTTATCCAGGGCTTAGAGGAGGGAATTAGGGAGGGACATGGCAGGAGCAGCTAGGAGCAAGGTAATTATTGAGGGCAGAGCTGATGGAGAAGGCAGAGGATGAGTGCCAGATTTGACAGGGGAGTGAATTCCAAATTTTTGGGAGGCGGTGAGAGTAAGTGGATTGGCCGATTAGGATGGACCTGCAGGGGACTACCAGGGTGCGGGAGTTGGTTTGATCTAAGGGAATGGGGGGATGGGGGGGCTGTCAGAAAGGAGGAGGTGAGATAGGAGGGGCACTCACCCAACCAGCACTTGGAGGTGAATTTAGCACAGTGGGAGAGTTGCCTATTTGTAAGATGGGGAAGGATAGGGCACGATAAAGAACGCAGTGGTGGGTGCGAGGGGGCATCCAGGACAAAGCAGCAGAAGGAATTGAAGAGGGTGTCCAGTCTGGCCAAGGAGGACTTAGGGGCAGCACCATAGAGTATGTCACAGTAGTCGAAAATGGGCAGTATAATTTTCTGAACAAGTTCACGCCTAACCGTAGGAGAGATGCAGCTACAGTTCCTGAACAGAGCACCAAGCTTGGGGTGCAGTTTTTTCTGGATGGCGCCAGTATGTCTAGAGGAGTTTAGGTGCTAGTCCAATCAAACACTTAAGTACCTGAAGGAGGATGTGTCCTCAAGTAAAGTCCTGTCAAGGGTGTGGAAAGTGGGTAGGGAGGGAAGCTTAGAGAGTCTCTGCCTTGTGCCAAAACTCATGGAGACAGTCTTCTTGGCATTGAGGAAAAGTTGATGGTTAGCAAACCAGAACTGAACCTTGTCGAAGTCTTGCTGTAAGTTGGTTGTAGCCTCAGCAGGACAGGAGCCAAGTGCATACAAGACTGGATCATCGGCATACATAAGTGTAGCGGAGAAGGTGGAGCAAACAGAGGGAAGGTCATTTAAGAAGATGGAGAATAGGAGGGGCCCTAATACAGAGCCCTGGGGGATGCCAGTGCTAATCAGGAGGGGAGGTGAAGTGGCATTCATGATCTTAACTGATTGGATTCTGCCAATAAGGTAGGCCTTGAACCAGTTTGTGGCAGAGGGAGATAGGCCAGCTGCTGGTATTGAATCGAGGAGAAGGGAGTGAGAGACTGTGTCAAAGGCTTTGGCCAGGTCGACAGAAATGGCAGAGGTAATTTGGCCATTGTCCATTCTAGTTAGGATAGAGTCTGTGAGCCATTGGTGAGAGGTGGTGGTTGAGTGTTTTTTCCTGAAACCAGACTGGAAAGGAGTGGGAAAAGAGGCGAGTTGGGAGAGGACAATGTATTCTTGAAGCTTGGCACGGGTAGGGAGGAGAGAAATGGGTCGATAGTTACCAGGGGATGAGGGGTCACCCCCTTTGGGTAGAGGGAGGGCCACTGCATGTTTCCATGAAGAGGGGACCGAGACAGTAGAGAATGAGAGATTTAGGATTAAAGAGAGGGGGGTAGGCAATGGCCAAAGTGGAGAGGGGGATGAGATTTGGGTTGAGGCCGTCGGGAGGCACAAGTAGAGGGGTTGATAGTGAGGAAGGCACTTAGGGCATCGTTTTGGGTTACAGTAGCGAAGAGAAGGGGAGGTGGGAGGGTAAGGGGTGGGGGAGGGATTTCAGTAGCTCAGTGGTGCAGGAGGTATAGTAGAGTTAAATTCTGCAGCTACGGCTGGTGGTTCAGATACTAGTGAGCTATTTACTTGAAGTACTGGGGGGCCGAGATGAGGGGATAAATAGGGCATGGACCACCTTCCAGAACTTTGAAGGGGAATTTATGTTGGTGATGAAGGCAGATTTGAAGTATTCAGACTTGGCTAACCTTGTAACCCTCTTGCAAGCTTTTTGGAGCATGCGGTAGTTCACGAGGTCACTAGTATGCTGGGTAGCTTTATGGCGCTTCCAGGCTCGATCTCTAACCCTGAAGTTAAGGGGTTATCCAAAGTAAGTGGTTACCTCTGACTGCAGTTTGTTTGAGTGAGACAAATGCGTTCCAGTTTACAAGAAAGATTTCTTTGAAGTAGGTTAGGGCCTTATCAGCCGAGGGGAAGATGCTTGGGGGGGACTGGTGAGAAATGGCAAGGCTACTCAGGATAGATATACAGATATAGATATAGATAGATAGATATATAGATATATAGATATATATATATATATATATATATATATATATATATCTATATCTATATATATATATATATATATATATATATATATATATCTATATCTATATAATAGATATACTGTATCTATATTTATCTCTATATCTCTCTCTCTCTCTATATATATATATATATATATATATATATATATATATATATACACACACACACACTAAGGCTATATATACTTTCCTTGGGCCAAAAACTTGATATGAATATATTTCCAATAAGCAGATTTCTGGTGTGAATTCATCCTGCAACCCCAAAATGAGATCTAGCTCCTTTCTTATGGCAGACCAAAAGGGCTTAACTTTATCACACGTGCAAAGAATATGATAGAGTACCCAGCATTCGGTGGCACCTAGTGCACAAATCGCCATCTGCCGATACCATTTTTAGAAGATGTATGGGAATATGATACATATTGTGGAGAATCTAAAATTGTAGAATGTAAAATTGTTGGAGGTGATGCCTATTTTGTTTGATATATTTATTTAAGTCTAGGAATTACAACCCTTTGAGTCAGGGACTCATTTACAAAGGCTCCACGTCATACGTAAATGAAGACAGGTACAGAGTATAATAGAATACAGTACTAAGTACAGAGGCAATAGTGCATAATACATACATAGAGCAACACCAAAGGTGTGCATAGTTGAATCATACATTAGATTTATACATGTCTATCCACGTACACCTCCACTGTCCGTCCTCAAGCACTAAGCCCACTTGATTGGCCCAATGATCACAAATACCCATCTGCCTTCGCAGTTATACAAGCTGGAAATTGAATGCGGTCTGCTGGTAGCCAAGTATAATTTCTCCAACTGAGTGCTGCTTCCTTTATCCCCTGGCGGCGGACCTAAATTTGTAGTACACAGTGCCAAAGCTGAAAAAATGTAAAAGTGAAAGAGTCCGGTACTGAAGTTAGTACCTTCAAAATTTGATGGGGGACAAAAGAATCTCCCACAAGTATAGTAATTGACTCACACTAGACAAAGGCGCTAAGTCCCAGTGTGCTGGGCTAAGCACCCTGCCCCCAGTCTGAAGATTTGGGTTAAAAAAAATATTGGCTGTACTGGGTCCAGTCACAGGTCAGTCGACAGGGACTTACAAAGTTGTCTATGTGTATGAAGCGACTACATTTGAAGAGGAGGCATGAAGGGGTACCCAGTTACCAATCTTAGAGGAAGATGCAATAAGGCTTGAGGGTTTACTTCACAACTTTGACAAAATGCTGGTCCAATATCTAGCCATTGTGAGTTATTTATTTATTTGACATATCGGATTTACAACCTTTGAGCCAGAGGCTCATTTACAAAGGTACCTCGTCACATGTAAGACAGAAACTAATACAAACTGGGTATAACAACAATTACATTAAGCATGTGTCAACAGAGATTGTTTAAACCACATGATTCTTGGGCTTTTCCGGGATTTGAACACGGTATCTCTCGCACCCTAAGCGAGAATCATACCCCTAGACCAACGAGCCTGCCCTCTTGGCATTGTCAGGAGTGTAAAGCCAATGTAGGTATTTACTGCTATGGGAGGCAAAGTAGTAAAAAAGGAAACTGGGCAGGTGTAAGCCTTCTACCTCTTTAGGCTCAGTAAGTTTGATGGCTCCTTCTGATTCTCTTATCCTTCCAGAGAAACTGGGTAATGGAAGCTTGTACAGATTGGAACCATTTAATGGGAAGCACGTGATTTAACAAGCTCAATGGATGAAATAAACCTGTGTAAAACGTTCATTTCTAGGATCATGGATATGTTGTTCATCCACACTTCTTGGCAGTGTCCCTTTCCCTTTAAGACAGCCAGAAGGTCTTTAAGCTGGCTTCTCCCACCCACCCGGGTGGTATAACCCTTGGCTCCACCCCATGATGCCAGATTTTCCTTTCTGCTGGAAGATTCAGGTTGCCTCCTTCATGCGCTCGCATTTTGTAGGCCCTGGCTTCAAAACCTTGGGTTATTCTGAAAATTCGCCTTGTTCACGTTAGCGATTATGATTGCTTTCTCCTGATTATAGAAGACAAGTCTTCCCCTGGATTTCGCCGGTGCCCTTGCGGACAGGAGATGTCGTGCACTGATCCGCACACTGACCCGCATGCCGCGTGCATTTACTGTCTGGGTGTTGGCCATGACACCATGAAGTGCGAGTTTTGCCTCGCATTCCAACCTAACATCCTTGATGATCGTCTCACACGCCTCAAGCTGGGGAGGCCCGAAAAATGGAACCCGCCGGTGAAATCCAAGGAGGCCCAGTGGGTGGTTTCCGCTGCCGTGGGATCCACCAAGCAATTGGAGTGCATGCAGGCCTTCGAGGAGGAGGTGGCTCGTGCCGCTGCATCTTCCTCCTGAAGCTTCTTTGTTCCGCTCAGTCTGGGCTCCACTTTCTCTGGTTCCTTCCAAGAGTTGTGCCAGTCTCTTCCTACTAAGGGTGAAGGCCTGGCGGGCATGCTCTCCTCTCGCTCCCGTAAAAAAGAGAGGTACTTGGGATTGTCTTTGTCTCGATGGAGACGTTCTTGGGATCGGGAGAGATCTCGGTCCCAGGAACCAGCTGTTTCATCCTCGGCCGAAATTGCCTTTTTGGCCGGCAACCTCTCGGCCCTGCCGACTCGCCAGTCGACTGAAGTGTTGGTTGATGACATTGAGATTATTCTCGACCTGATCAACCCCTTGTCACTGATTCCGGTTGACGAGTCTCTTGCTCGGACTCCGGTCCTTGTTTTCCCTGATGAGGAGACCCAGCCTGCTGGGAATCCTGTTGAGGAAGTGGTCCCCACCCCCAGGAAGTCACCGGTCCCACCGGTGTCTCCCGAGCGACCGAGTCGGCCTGCCCGATCTCAATCGAGTTCTCAGGCTCCCTCGACCGATAGGCCGAGGAAGGGCCATAAGCGCTCTAAAAAGAGGCAACACCATTGGTCGTCCTCGTCCTCGTTGGACGAGGAGAGGCTCTGGCGGAAGCTCCATTAGCGCTACGAGGACCTCACGTGGCAACAGCTGATTTTGACGAGGCACAAGCCTTCCTCGGCTCCTACCCTGGCCATTACTTGGCTTTTGCCTCCCAGCCCGAAACAGACTCCTATGAAGCCGATCAAGTCAGTTCCTCTGCCCGTGGAGCCGGCAAAACCCCCACTTTGTCCAAAACCATTCTCCATCGATTGTGGTGGAACCACCGCCCAAGCAGCCAGTGGGAGAGGCCTTTCACTGAAGTAGGTCAACACCGGCCTCCCCGCATCTTCGAATACTGTTACCCTGACCGGCCGGGATCGAATGTGATCTGGGTGGCTGACCGCTGTACCCAGATACCTCGGATTTGGACTAAATCAGTCTCCCTTCTCATCCAGGGGATGACGCATCGGCTGGTGGGCTAGAGACGGACGAAGGTCCATCGTCCTTTCAGGGCATACTCCTCCTCCTCATCTGAGTCCACAGGGATGCCCCTAGAACCTGTCCAGAAAAAGGCAGAGTACCCTCTCACCGACATCTTCGAGAGGGGATACACCAACGGAAGCCTTTCCTGTGGCCTAGGCCATTGTGGGCCTGACCTTAGAACTTTGGCAGCACCCTGTCTCCTGTCCAGCTCCATCTGCCCATATGGCCCACAAGTATGCGGTGCCCATGGGGTCCCTTGCAGGGTTCACAGAGCACCCTTCAGCCGAGAGCCTTGTGACCGCCTCTGTGTTTGGGCATACTGGTAGTTCTATCGATACCGACAGACCTCCTGAGAAGGAATCCAAATATTTGGACCACTCTGCTCGGAAGGTCTATGCGGCCTCGTCTTTGGGCCTCCGTCAGGCAAGCTCAGCCATCATCATGGCACACTTCTCCCATACCCTTCTGGGTTCTTTGGATGTAGTCCTCCCACATCTCCCTGCACACTTGCAGACCACAGTCAAGCAGGTTCGGGACCAAAGCTGCGCTTTTGCTGAACAACAGCTACACACAGCTCTGGACATTGGCGATTCATGTTCCTGTTCGTTGGCAGCCGCAGTTGCATCCTGCCACAGGGCTGGGCTGAGACTGAGTATCTGCCCACTTTCAGTCAGCTGTCTGAGACGACATTGCTCAGCTCCTCCTCAAGGAGGCAGCAGCTCGAGTGGCAGATCCTCCACCATACCCAGGGTTAGTTTCCAGATACTTCCTGGTTCCGAAGTAGACGGGTGGGCTGGCGCCCCATTCTAGATCTGCACAACCTGAATCAGTATCTCAGGCCACGCACCTTCTGGATGGTAACTCTGTCCCAGATCATACCATCCCTGGAGCAAAACGTGGTTCTGCTCACTGGATCTCCAGGACGCATTTTTTTCATGTCCCAATCCGTCCGTCCACCAGCGGTTCCTCTGCTTCCGAGTAGAGGGAACCCTGTTCCGAGCCAAGCCATTCAGCTTGTCATTAGTCCCATGGGTCTTCACCAAATGCATTGCAGTGGTGGCAGCCCACTTCAGGCGTCAGGGGGGCAGACTTTTTCCCTATGTAGATGATTGGCTATTAGCAGGTTCCACCCAGCAGGAGGTGGAGAGGTCCAGGGACCTGGCCCTCCAGACCTGCTCCCAACTCGACCTCCTGATCGAGGCCAAGTCCAGCTCGTGCCTTCTCAGGTGATGTGCTTCATCGGGGCAGAGCTCGACTCTCGTCAAGCCAGAGATCAGCTCCCGATGGACAGGGCAGAGGTTCTCTCCTCCTTTGTCCAGTCATTTCTGGTTGGGCAATTGCGCCCTGCCCGGGACTTTCTGCGCCTTCTGGGTTACATGGCGGCGTACACCTCCGTGGTCTATTGGGCCCGGTGGCACATGCGCCCCCTCCAATGGGAGCTGGCCGCCCAGTGGACTCAGCGCCATGCTCATTTTGACCAGCTGATCACTGTGACCCAGAAGATGTGGGATGCTCTCCAGTGGTGGACCATCCCAGACCGATTGCATGAAAGGATCCCGTTTGTCCGCCCCGAGCTGACAGCTGTCCTTACAACCGATGCCTCTCTCATGGGCTGGGGAGCCCACATGGGAGACAACAGGGCCCACGGGTTCTAGACCCCTGAGGAGTCCCGTTATCACATCAACTTGGAGCTCAGAGCAGTCAGACTGGCACTGTCAGCTTTCATTCCTCAACTTCGGGGTCAAGTGGTTCAAGTCCAGATGGACAATACCACGACCATGTACTACCTGAACAAACAGGGCGGAAGGCATTCCCGTCTGCTTTGCAGAGAAGCGCTCCACATCTGGACACTCGTGAGCCGACTGGAGGCGGATCTCCTAGCCATCCATTTGGCAGGAGTCTCGAATTGACTGGCAGATGCTCTCAGCTGCATAGGTGAGACATCCTACGAGTGGTCTCTCCATCCAGAGGTAGCTTACAGTTTGTTCTTCCACTGGGGCAAACCGTTGATGGACCTGTTTGCCTCCTGGGAAAACACTAAGCTGAGGCTGTTTCATGCCCACCCACCTCAGCAGGACTCGCTCCAGAGGGATGCCTTCTCGAGGCCGTGGATCCCGGGCCTCTTATACACCTTCCCACCTTTTCCCTTGATCCACAGGGTGCTTCTCAAGGTCAGGAGGGACAAGGCGCAGATGATTCTGGTAGCCCCAGACTGGTCATGCCAGTTCTGGCACCCAGATCTCCTCAGTAACAGGCCCCCAGAGCAGCTTCCAACATGCCCGGACCTGATCTCAGTCAACTGGGGAAGATATTCCATCCGGACCTTCAATCCCTGTACCGCACAGCCTGGTACCTGAGTGGCTAGAGTTCCAGGCTCTGGGTCTCTCCGAGGATGTCCTTACAGTAGTGGAGGCATCCAGAAAGGAATCGACCAGGAAGTATTATGCCTTCAAATAGAGAAGGTTTTCCATTTGGTGTCAGGACAAGGGCCTGGACCCTCTGTCCTGTCCAGTGGCTAACATTCTCGACTACCTTTGGTCTCTTTCCAAAGGGGGTCTTCGGTCATTGACCCTTAGGGTGCACCTGGCAGCGATCTCTGCTTACCGGGTGCGGGCCGGTCAGCAGACGTTAGCGCAGGAGACAGTGGTCGAGCATCACTTGTCGTGGAAGACTGCCTTCTTGGTGGCTGTCATGTTTGCCAGGAGGACAGGGGAGCTCCAGGTGCTCTCGGTGGACTCCCCTTATCTGGTCTTCCACAGGGACAAGGTTGTCCTGCGCCCCCCACCCGAAATTCCTTCCGAAGGTGGTGTAAGAGTTTCATCTTAACCAGGTGTTGACTTTGCCATTGTACTGCCCCAGTTACACCTCAGAGGCCGAATACAGGCACCATACTTTGGACCTGAGATGAGCTCTCTCCTATTATAAGGAGAGGACGGTGGAAATTCGGGGAGAGGTTCGCCAGCTGTTTGTCATCTATGCTGAAGCCGCTTCTGGTGGACCTGCAGCAAAGTGGACAGTTGCAAGGTGGATTATATCTTTTATAAGTCTGTGTTATGAGTTTGTGGGGAAGGAGCCCCTCAGAGGGATAAGAGCTCATTTTACCCACCATATCGCTGCATCGGTAGCTGCTTCCAGGGACATCCCTATCCAGGAAATCTGTCTGGTTGCTACCCGGAAGACAGCAAACACTTTCGTTACCTAGTACCACATCGACCTTGAGTCACGCCAGGATGCTGGTTTTGGGGCCTCAGTTCTCCAATCTTTTACCCAAGTAAGTATCAGATGAGGTGTGCGCCTTGCCTCCCTCCCCCTGGAGAACTGCTTGGAATCTGCCAAGAAGTGTAGATGAACAACATGTTCACAATCCTAGAAAAACAGGTTACTCAGCTGTAACAGTAGTTCTAGGAGTGGTATATGTTGTTGTTCCACACGGACCCACCCAACCTCCCCAGCTGCGGATGCACAAGACCTGGCTTCCAACGGGCAAAGATCTGGTATCATGGGTCGGAGCCGAGGGTTATACCACCTGGGTGGGAGGGTGGGTAGAGGAGCCAGCTTAAAGACTTTCCGGTGTCTTAAAGGGAAAGGGACACTGCCAAGAAGTGTGGATGAACAACATATACCACTCCTAGAACTATTGTTACAGGTGAGTAACCTGTTTTTTACTGACATTGACCTGGCCCCAAAGGGAGAACGTCAGGGATCGCCATCGGGACAAATCTTGCTTGAGCCGACATATCAGTGTGCCTGTGTTTAGTTGTTTACGTTTTGTACATAGTCTGGAAATCTTTATACCTAAATATGTTAGTGCATCAAGTTCCCATTGTAAGCCCAAGGTGCACGTGTCCCACTTAGACACCAGATGATTCAGGGGTAACACACTGGTTTTGTTATTATTGAGTTTATAAGGAGAGAAAGAGCTAAAAGATGCATTTATTGCAAAGGCTGCGAGAATAGAACTCACCGGATCAGAAAGGTGTAATAAAATGTCATCAGCATACAGGGACAATTTAAATTCCCTATCCTCTATTTTAATTCCTTTAACCGGTTCTGATTGTTTAAGTTTCAAAACCAACGGTTCTAAGTACAGATTAAACAACATTGGTGACAGTGGGAATCCTTGTCGGGTACCCCTACGCAGCTATAGGGGACTGGACAGGACACTATTAGATTAAAATGTTTGCCAAGGAAGTTCGGTATAACGCTTTGACCCAGTTAATAAAGGATTCCAGAATATCATCTCTCTAGTATCAGGAATAGGTAGTCTCAGGCCGCTGTATCAAATACCTTCTCTGTATCTAGGGAGATCAGGGCCGTCAGGCGCCCTGCCACAACCCCTCCCCAGACACAGAGACCTTGAAGGTGGTCACTGGAGACCCTCCCAGACATAAAGCAGATTTGCTCAGACCCGAATAATGAACACCCCACTAAATTCAGTCTACATGCAAGTATTCTGGCTAGAAATGTTATATCCTCATTGATGAGAGAGATATGTCTATAGTTGCCAGCAAGGTTGTCCTGCGCCCCCCACCCGAAATTCCTTCCGAACCATCTTTGCCTGGTTTATGGATCAAAGTGATTCAGGCATCTGCCCTTATCTCTCCCTCCAAAAGTTGCTGCTGTGCAGGTGAGGGTGTGGGAAGGGTAACTCCCTGTAAGAAGTTGTTCGTCACTGTTTCTGTTTTATTAGGCCCATACGTGCGTGTGTAGGTTTTGATAAATAGGGACCCTATTAGTTGAGTGGTGTCTATAATTTTTATCAACAGTTAGTTTAAAGTTTAAAAGAAAAAAAGGTTCTGAAAATAAGCCCCATAGACTTGTATTCGGCACATCCCTGCACTCTCCCTGGTACCACGTCACAAAACGGGGGGGCGCAGGGGCGGAGCAGGTAGTCTAGGAAGTGGGAAGGGATCGGCTAGCTCACAGTTTGGAAACCTTACGATCCCTTCCCAGACTTTATCAGTGAGTAGAACATTTTTATGTTTACACAGAGGGGCTGTCACTGCCCCAGGGTAGTGAGCTATGAAGCCCAAAGTGTGTGTTTCACAACATTACACATTTACTTTACTCTACAGTGCAAGATGTACCGCCTCGGGATCACCTGGCTCCTGAATTAACTGGAAAGGTACTTAATGTGTAATTAAAATTGCAGCCCCTCTTTGTTTGGTGCTATCCCCCACCCCAAAAATATGACCTATCTGTCACAAATGCACTCCGGGGGTCAGGCCTTCTGCTCCCACAGTGCCCAACCTCGAAGTACAATATGTGAACAGGAGACAAACGGTAACCCTCCTTTCTGTTTTTGGGTCTGATCAACTACCAGTCTCAAGTCCAGGGGTCAAATATGAACCCTTTTTTGCTAGCACGCCCAGGTAACTGGTTTAAATATCACACCCTCTTCGGGGAAATGCAGTGCAATAATTAAGCCAGCAGGCACACAGTCTGGTTCACAATCCCCCTTTCGACTCAGTTGAGACCTTGGTAATTTCCTTACCTTGGTGCATCTGGTAACACACTGTAAGCGCTTAAAAGTTCCGTCAGAATTAACACCGTCTCTGCATTCACACTCAGAAGGAGAAAAAGACTCCGGCAGGATTTCAAGAAAAACAATTAACTAAAATTAAAAAACAGTGAATGAAATATGAAATACAGAACATATAACATTTAGGGTACAGTCATAAAAATTAAATGAACAATTATAAAACAAACCGCCTTATATTGATAATCTAATCTTACCCTAGTTACAATTAGTAAATAGTGGAGGTTGAATTACTTAACCTTGGGTAGAAGTGCTTCTTGAGAGTGTGTTCTTTCAGGAGTCCAGAAATAAAAAGCACAATCTTCTCTCAGCTTTGACAGTCTATAGGGAACGAGGGTCCCACCCAGCTTGTGGGGTCATGGCTCAGTGGTGATGCTGGCTGTGAGGTCACTCACATTTCCTGTATACCAAATTATTCTCATGCATCTGCATATTCATAAGCATCCCACTTAAAAAAAAAAAAAAAATATATATATATATTACACACACACTTTTTTAAATTAGTGAGCCACAGTTTTATGGCAGGTCAGAATTGCCCCTTTGATCTTCAGCTGACATTCCTGAGCTATTTCTCCTAGTGGTGAGTAGTTTAACAGGTAACTGTCAGAAGTTGGCTTACCTCCTGAGAGGTTGTAAAATGCAGCCTGTTTATGGCCAGTTTCCTAGATTCACAGTAAATGGGAGTTTTTACAATCTGTTACAACTTGATTTCTAAAGGAAGCCCTTAATTAGATTTTCCACTCAGAGGGAGAACAGTATTTTTTTGAAAATCCAAGGTCCCATGATGCCTTGTGCTGACTGCCATACTTCTCAAGCAGAAATTCAAAGAAACTTATATTTATATCATAAATATAATACAAATAATAACAAGCCGATTGGCTGTCCATCACAGTAGGAGACGCAGTGTAACCCTCCTGTCTGTTTTGGGTCCGATCAACTGCCAGTCTCCAGTCCTGGGGTCAAATATGAACCCTTTTTTGCCAGCATACCCAGTTAACAGGTTCAGATATCACACCTTCTTCGGGGAAATGCAGTGCAATACTTAACCCAGTGGGCACCCAACCTGGTTCACAATCCCCTGTTTGACTCAGTTGAGACCTTGGTATCCACTCCCTGCGAAAGCACAGATGATGATCTTTTTCCAAATGGGCCTCCTGTAGGCAAGCTACAGCAGAGCCAAGCTTCTTAACATGCTTAAGTACCACATGTCGCTTCCTCCTTGATTGGCCTCTTTATATTCTTGTGTCAGTGACATTTGGGATCCCTCAAAAATTGGCCCAGCTCTCCTACCCCCTCTCCTTCTCCACCCTTGGAAGTACCATCCTTGATGTAGTCCCCTCTTTCAACCTCGACGTCTGGCTGGAGAGACTGCTTGATTTTTCAGCACACATCAACCACATACACTCCAAGCTCCGTTCCATGCTTGGAGCCTTGCAAAGAAACAAAGATTACTTTTCCCTGACTGTCCACTGGGTACTTCTCTCAAAAATGATCCTCCCTATCTTCGATTATGCAGATGTATATTTTTTGGATCTGCCTCTTCACTAACAGGCTGGACACACTATATAATGCCTTCTGCCGCTTTGCTTTACATGCCCCCCCCCCCCGCAGCCACCATTGCTCCCTTTACTCCACCCTCTCCCTTTCCTCCCTACACCTGCGCTGTCAGTACCATGCCACCATTCTCATCTCCAAATTCTGGCTTGGGTCTTTTCCCTCCTTCCTCCCCATCTTCTTACCCTCTTCATTCCAGAGATACCTGCACCATCTGTGTTCCCCATCCTACATCCTGGTCGGTGCAGGCAGCCTTCTCCTACCACTTACCCTCTCTCTGGAACTCTCTCCCTCCCTGGTCCACCTAAAACATACCATCTCCAATTCCACCTCTCCTCCATCTTCCTGTCCTTCCTCCTCCCTGTAACCCAGGGTACTGCTTCTCTAAACCCCCACTCCTAAGTTAGATTGCCCTCTGCATATCCCTATTCTCCTCCTTTTGTTTGTATCGCTACTGTTGCACTCCTGTGGCACCCTCTACTCCTGTCTTTGCACTCTTTGTCTTTATTATATTGTCTTAAATGCCGGTTCGACATATTTACATTTATAGCCTCCTGTTTCCTAATTTGTATTACTATAATCAAAAACTCTGTGTACCTTATGTCTTCATTACATAATGATCTTCTCATGTATGCCATATTAAACTGTTATTCTATTAACTTGGTACTCGCTCTTTCCCCTCTTCCCCCGGGTCGCACCTGGAAATGAACCTTGGCTCAGTGTGCCTCTCCCCGGTCACCAACTTTTAAATAAATAAATACATAAATACAGATATTCCAAGAAATTATTTTAACATCATCTGCCATAGTTAACCCGGTTCATCATATAAATCTGAGCATTACCCTTCCAAAAGGTCATCCAGTACCTGTACAGAAGATCATTGCCCTCTTCCCCCCCAGACAAAGCCCCATGCAATCAATAAATAACAAATGAATATTTATTTATTGATAGAAGGATCGGAATTACAAACCTTTGAGTCAGAGACTCCTTTGCAAAGGCTCCACATCAAATAACAACAAAGACTGAGAAAATTATGTAAAGGACTGTAACACTACAGGATACAAAAAGAGTCTGGGGGTAGAGGCATTACCCCGGGTCGGCAATGGAAACACAGACTACAGAGATTTTAGTATACAGTGTAGTACAGACCATAATGCAATGGCAAGAGTTATAATAAACACCAATGTAACTACAATGTATAACAATGTAACAAGTGAACAACACTATAACAGTAAATACAGATAACATGAATCTTGTCAACCCAAACCAGGTCCGGATGACCATACTCCTCTCAGTCAGGTCCGTGATAGACTGGTATAGTCAGAAGAATGGCCCCCAGCCAAAAAAAGTTCTTAAAAGGTCTTATAGAAATTTCAGGCAAGCAAGTGGACAGTCTGCATGAAGGACCATAAATGGAGAGTCAGCCTGTCCCACTCTGTAAGTGGTGTGCAACTCTCCCCGTTGTGCACCTTATTCATGAATTAGGGGCACGCACAGGCAGGTGTCCCAATACAATGCAGAGAATAACCTTAGATAGCCTGAGGACTGTGTGGCCCCCGCTGGAATATGGTTTTCATAGTGATTAGACTTTGTGCATTGAAAAATAAGCTAATACCTCATAATAGGAGATTGTTAGAGAGTACACACAAGTGCTTATTGCAGTGCCCTCTGCCAGTCCATCCTTAAGGGGGACACTGCCACCATCCCTGGAGGCCCCCCTGGTCACTAGGATGACAGTTGGGCCGAGGACCTCTGGGAACCCAGCAGTGACAGCTGCCACCTGCCCATAGGGGAGAGGGCAGAAAGACACTTTAAAAAAAGGTAAGAGGTATAACAGAGGCACTAGCTGTTGGGGGGCTGGGAGTGGAAAAATCCTTAAAATGGTGTCCGTAGCAGAACATGTATTCCTACCATGGAAGTTCTGGAAGTGACCCAGAGTAGCTTCAGAAAACCCCCAGAAATTTAAGAAAACCACACTGGAAATTACCTGAGAAGCTAAGCTGAAATATGCATGCAGAATCGCAGGATCTGCTTCCTGGCTCAAAGGAAGACCCCAGGACACCACGCCCCTGTTAGCCCCACCTCAACAAAGGTAGTAGAAGGACGCATCTCAATATAAGATATTTATGTTATTGTAAACCCCCCGTAGTCCATGCAAGTCCCAGCTTCTTAGCTTCACTTGAAATACAGTCTGCCAGCTAGTTTTTAGGAGAGCAGTCACTGAAAAGAAGCACTCGGCCATCAGTCAACGAGTTCAGGATGCAGGTCTTCCTTCACTGCGTTGTGGGAAAAGATTTGGGAACAAAGTGGGTAGCTCCTGTCTCGCTTACTCCGCAGTGTTAAACTGATTTTGTCCATCCGCCGTGGAAACAACCAACTTGGCAGGATGCAGGATTCAATAGCGGATATTAGCTGCCTGTAATTTGGATAGTATGGTTTTGTATTCTGCTGCCTTATGTCTCACAAACTGGGTGAGGTCTTGGAATAGTGAGAGCCATTTCTCTTCCCACAGAAGCTCTTTGATCTCTTGCACTTTAGCGAGAATGTGCTGTTTTTCTAGATAGTTTAGAAGCCTAACAATTATTGGCTATGGCTTCTCTCCCTCCTCAGGCTATGGGCACAGTGATCAGTGGGCTGTCTCATTGATGTATGAGGTGCCATACTTGGATGGGCCAACTGTTTTCTGCAGGAATTTTTAAATAAATTGTAAGGAACCAGGACCCTCAACCCCTTCTGGCTGCCCTGCCAGGACTAAATTATTCCTCCTGCTGCATCCCTCCTGGTCCTCAATGTGTTCTTCCAGGTGGTCACTTTCATTCTCAGGGCTACAAGCTCAGCCTCCAGGAGTGCTTGCTGGTCTTCGATTGAGCCGATTCGCACCTTGGAGTCCCCCATATGTCGTGTTAGTTCCTCCAGGGCTGGACGAAAGGACTTGACATCACGACCAGTTCAAAAATCACATCCTTAACACTTCCCAGCTCACAAAGGAAGCAGTCTACAGTGAGTAATTCTGTGGTCGGTGGAGGGGATCCTTCAGTGGATGCTGGAGAGAGCTCCTCATGCGGGTGTTTAGGCCCTGGATGTCGAGCAGGCAGCCGCTGTGAGGTTACATTTTGTACCACTCTGGCGTCTTCTGTCGATGTTTCTCTGGACATTTCACCACTGCCCGAGTTCACTGATGATACTGCAAGGCTCTGGTCGTAAATGCGAACAAAAAATTCACCCATTTGCCTCTAAAAAAGTAATTAAACTAGGTATGGCAGAGCTGTTCATGCAGTCACCCATGTTGATGCATCATATGATTCTCAAGATCAGAACATTCCTGATAATCTCTTAATATGAAGAGGTCTTTTGTTGTCTAAAACCTGCCATAAGTAATATTTCAAGACAGCAGAAATTACTTGGAGGGTTCTACTTTATCTTTCCCAGGACTTGGGGAAATAAATTTAGTTCTAGGGTCTGATATGAGAGCATTCGAAACGAGAGATCTTCAGGGATGTGTCTGTCATTAGTTCGCAGCTATGGAACTTTGTCTTCAGGATCACACAGAAACTTTTCTGTAGCAGTCTATTAGGGGCTACCCACGCTGACATCACAGCCCTATATAAGCATGGGAGGCCCCACTCCCTTCTCAGTTCTTTTCCTGCCATTGACCAGTCTCACACGGACTCCAGGGAAGCTTCGTTGTTCGGTCAGCTGCCAAAATTATTACTTACCTTTTCTTTTGTTGTCGTTGAATCACTTTACTTTAAAGTGATTCTTTTATTTTTGTTTGTCAAGAACTACTCCATCAGCTCTTTTCCATCACCGCCACGGAAAGAAGATTTCTTCAACCGACAAACATGAACTTTGTGTCTGCTGTCTGGGTCCCAGTCACAGTGCTCTTGCCTGCAAGCTCTGCCTCAAATTTAACCTCACCACCCAGTGGTACTGCAAGAAAGCCCTGCAGAAGTTCCCCATGGAGCAACAGGTAGTCAGTGCAGAGCAGGACTCTTCTCGCCCCCCACCCACAGTGACCGGTGTCCTCTTCAGGATCTCAGGTTGCCAAAGCCTAGGACAAGTCTTCAGGGAAACATTCTCACCAGGATAGAGATGGTCCCATGGACCACTCCCCCTGCCCATGATGGTGATCCTAGTCCCTGTTGGCTTCTTCCTCCTTCTCCTGGGATTGTCCCATTGAATGCCTAGGATTTGATACTTCTCTTCATGCAGGCCTTTGCTACTATCCGGTCCCCCACAGTGGAGAATTCTCCCAGCTTTCTCCCAGCTGCTGATGGGCTGTCTGCCTCGGGACTGTTGGCCCCAGGCCTGCCGTTGCGACCTCTTAAACCATGAGGTCCACAGGCACAGGGCCCCACCACCTCTAATGGTGGTGGTGCGTTGGAGCTCAGGTCTCTGCCCTCTCTCTTGATACCAGAGTCAATGGTGTTTCATTACCCTGTCGTTGACCTTAAACACGGTTCTAACTTCTATTATCTCAGCCCTCATCCAGCAGTTTGTTCCACGGCCTGGGCCTCCCTCGCCCTTGCCATCAGGCACAGCTTTGGTGTTGACGCCAGTTCAACCTATGCATCCTATGTCCCTGAGAGACCCGGTGGTATTCCAGCCGTCGGTCCCTGCTTCAGAACAGGCAGACACAGAGGAGGAATATTGCCCTGATCATATCCTCCCTAATGAGGAGGATAAAGAATAAGATCTCAGGGGGACTCCTCTGACAGGTCTGCTGTCTCCTCCAGGAGTGAGGACTCTGTCAAACACACCCCAAGGTCTCCATTGGAGGACTCCTCCTTTTTTAATATTCTGAAACAGCTTTCCTCCACCATGGGGTTCCAGACTGAGAGGAGGACGCCTCCAGGAGGAACCTGGTGGATTTCCTGGAGATCGCAGAATCTCCACCCAAAGTCATTCCTCCTCTGTTTCTACTACTGCAGGATGCTGCCAGTGCTGTCTGGCATAGGCCCAATTTAGTACCTGCTATGCTCAGAAAGACTGCTAAGCTCTACCAAGCACTCTTGGGGGCTGCCCTTCTATGCAGCCCAGCTGAAAACAGATTCTGTGGTAATCATGGTGGCTTATGATAGGTCCAAGGCACCTAAACACCTCAGTTTCATTCCCCCTGACCGGTAATCCAGGAGGATTGACCTTTGGGGCAAGAGGACCTTTGCCTCTGCCACTTTATTTATTTATTAAATTTTGGTGACCGGGTTAGCCCACTGAGCCCTGGAGGTCCCTTTTTCAGGGGCAACCCAGGAGTTACATAAGACAAGAGGCAAAATACAGTGTTATTTCGGGTTACAGGAGTCACAACAACACAGTTGAGGTGTCAGAGCAGAAGTATAGCAGGCCTTAGAATTTTAAACTACATGTCCCATATGGTCAGATATCAGAATACCCTCTGAAAGAAGGGCTGTTCGGCTGTTCAGGCCCTTTCTGAGCCTACCGGGACAATATGTCGCAGATAGAACTGTGCATGGAGTACTGCACAGAATATGTATCGTGGTGTACTAGTGTGATAGGGTACAAAACCCTGCAAGGCACATATGTTGCACGCGGTTTTGTATCTGTCGCGCATTTGTGGGGAGGAGGAGTCATGCAGAGGTCAAGACCTCTGTTGGGGAGGTAGTCGTCCGCCGAGCTGCTGCTGTGGCTCAGTGGGATGAGCTGCAGCAGTGTAGGGGCACTTTGTGTCTGTGGCTGGGTGCTCGAATCACGGTCCCAGACTTTTGTGAAACCGCATTGTGCGGGTTCTTTTTTTTCTCCCCTTGCGGCGTTTCTCCCCGTCCCTGTGTTGTCGACCCCCCTCCTGGAATTGATTATATTATTGGGGGGAGGGTGCGGGGGGGCAGAGCCCCCTGCAGAAATCAAAGAAGCCACTAGCTTCTCTAGACGAAATGTGTTTTAGCAGTTTGTCTGAGCTGAAGTAATGTAGCTGCTGGAATTACAGCTCGGGACATTGCTGTGCTGTTATGTCATATTGACATAATGAACTTGTGCCTTTCTGAGGGTTCCCAGAGACAGGAGCTTCTCAAAACTCTACAGGCCACAGAAGATGTTAGTAAGCATCTCCTCAGAGCCACCTATGATATGGCTGATACTGCAGCCAGGGTAGCAGTCTCTGGCTTTGCTGCTGATGTCCAGCAAAAGGTGTTGAATGTCCTTTTTGTGGGTTACAAGCTGCTTGGTCCTGATGTGCAGGATATTATTAATGATCTGCAGAGCTATTAGGTCTGTCCACTCTCTTTATCATACCTAGCCCAGGAGCAGACTGCAGCACTCCTTTCCTAAGGTCTCTCATAAGTCTGGCTCAGGAACCAAACTTTAGGGCAAATGCAGGGCCAGTTCTGCCTTGCCTGCCCCACCTCCTCCTTCACTGGTACCTCTGCTAAGCATTCCAGAAGTGAAAGAGCAGCCCTGGACACTAGTTCCACCTCAGCATGACTTCTTGCCAGACCCCCCTCCAGTTGTTCCAAGCCAGGAGGCGGTGGTTGGGGGCCGGTTTTCCCTCCATCTGTCTCAGTGGAGAGCCTTTACTACAGATGCTTGGATCCTGCATATAATCAAACAGGTCCATGCTGTAGAACAGTTTCCAGATGTCCCACCGGTTCCCACCTCTTATCCACTGGACCACATGGCAGTACTCCCAGAGGAGGTGCTCACCTTGCTGCACAAAAGGGCCATAGAGCCAGTGCCCAGATAGCAAAGGAACAAAGGGTCCTACTCCAGGTTCTTCCTGGTTCCCAAAAGAACCGGAGACTTGAGGCCCATCCTAGACCTCAGGGAGCTAAATCTTTACATCCAGTACAAGAAGTTCCGGATGGTAACTTTGCATGGCCTTCTTCCTCTGCTCATTCAGGGTGACTGGCTATGTTCCCTGGACATGCAGGATGCATATCATGGTTTGCCCTTCCCACAGGCGGTTCCTCTTCCAGGGAGAGTGTTACCAGTTTAGGGTGTTGCCCTTTGGTGTATACTCTGTGCCATGGGTATTTACTAAATGCTTAGCAGCTATGGCAGCAGCTCTCTGGTACAAAGGCCTTTGTATTCCCATATCTGGAGAACTGGTTGCTGAAAGCCCAGTCCAGGGAATTACTGTTGCTGACTCTAAAATGCACCCTGTGGTTTTTCCAGTCCTTGGGCATCACTGTCATCTTGCTCAAGTCTGTGCTGACCCCATCCCAATGGTTGCAGTACATGGGGGCAGCTCTGGACTCTACTCAGGGCAATGCCTTCCTGTGGCAGGACGGGGCAGACTGCCTCGTAGCTCAGGTTAAGGTTGTGGCCCAGTGCCGGTATGTTCCAGCCAGGACGTTCTTCAGGTTGCTAGACGTAATGGCTGTAGCCATTGTAATGGTCCCTTTGGATGGGCTGCATATGCGGATCCCGCAGTGGACTCTGAGGATCCAGTGGGATCGACGCACTGATGATCTGGGTCAGCTGGTTCTTGTCTCTTCCCCAGTGCACAAGGTGCTTCAGTGGTGGATGGACCTAGACAATCTCTTAAAAGGAGTCCCCTTTCTCATACCCACCCCTCACCAGATTCTTGCCACGGATGCTTTGGGTCTGGGATGGGGAGCGAACCTAGGTCAGTATCAGACCCAGGGAACCGGTTTCCCAGTGGGAGACCCTCCTCCACATTAACGTTTTACAAATGTAGGCAGTTCTATATGCCTTGCAGGCCTTCCAGGATGACCTGCTGGTGCAGTCAGACAAACTCAGTGTGGTCTATTACATCAACAAGCAAGGGGGGGGGGGACCCATTTCTACCACCTGTGATGGGAGGCAGTGAAGGTCTGTTACTGGGCTCTAGATCACAGATTAGAACTGTCAGCCGTCCATGTTTTCAACGACCAAAACGCCTTGGTGGACAGCCTCAGCCAGTTGCAGTCCAGAATGGTAACTGCTGCTGTCCGTCATAGAAGACCTGTTCGACAGGTGGGGTCATCCAGAACTGGACCTTTTTGCATCCCCTCTCAAAGCAAAACTGACACGTTTCTGCTCACTAGATCCAGGGCATGGAGTTTTCTGGCAAGTTGTGTTGTCCCTCTCCTGAAAAGGACAGTTTCTTTATGCCTTCCCAGCCTTTCCTTTGATTCAGAGGATGCTCATCAAGCTACAGCTGGAGAGGGCCCATCCTGATTCTGGCCTCATCAGATATGGTTTCCATAGGACTTTCTCTGTCAATGTAATGGGTATGTTAGCCAAAGTAAGAGGTTCTCTCTTTCTGTACAGTATATGTAATGGCCGAATTAATAGGGGTTCTCAGTATGATGACCAGTTCAGAAGTCTGTTTTTTGTCTGTATGTAATGGGTATAATGACTATGTCCATAGGTGGGTCCTTCCCCTATAAGTATGATGGCCAAGTCATTATGGGTTTTCTGTCAGTATTATTGCTATGAGGACCAAGTATTTAGGGAATTTTCTGTCTATATAACGTAATGGGTGTGATGGCCAAGTCCTTAGGGAGTTCTCTGCTTGTGTAATAACTATAATGACCATGTTCCTAGGGGGTTCCATTGTCTGTAAGTTGTGATGGATAGGTTCTTAGGAAGTTCCCTGCCTAATAGGTGTGATGCCATGTCCTTGGGGGTTCTCTGTCTGTATAATATGCATGGTGGCCAAGTTGTTGGGGAGATCTCTGCCTGTATAATAGTTATAATGGCCAAGTCATCAGGTGGTTCTCTGTCTGTGTAATAGGCATAATAGTCAAGTTTGTACAGGATATTCAGTCTATGTGATGGGTATAATGGCAAAATCCTTATGGAGTTCTCTGTATAATCTGTGTGATTTCCAAGTCCTTAGTGAGTTCTCTGACTGTATAATGGGTATCATGGCCAAATCTTTAGGGAGTTACTGTGTGTATAATGGGTATCATGGTCGAGTCTTTAGGGAGTTCTCTGACTGTATAATGGGTATCACGGCCAAGTCCTTGGGGAGTTCTCTGACTATATAATGGGTATCCTGGCGAAATCTTTAGGGAGTTACTGTGTATATAATGGGTTTCATGGCCAAGTCCTTTGGGAGTTCCTGTCTGTATGATGGGTATCATGGTCAAGTACTTGGGGAGTTCCTGTCTGTATAATAGGTATCATGACCAAGTCCTTAGTGAATTTTCTGACTGTATAATGGGTATCATGGCCAAATCTTTAGGGAGTTACTGTGTGTATAATGGGTATCATGGTCGAGTCTTTAGGGAGTTCTCTGATTGTATAATGGGTATCACGGCCACGTCCTTAGGGAGTTCTCTGACTATATGATGGGTATCATGGTCAAGTATTTGGGGAGTATAATGGGTATTATGGCCAAGTCCATGGGAGTTCCTGTCTGTATAATGGGTATTATGACCAAGTTTTTAGGGAGTGCTCTGACTGTATAATGGGTTTCATGGCCAAGTCTTCAGGGAGTTACTGTGTGTATAATGGGTATCCTAGCCAAGTCCTTGCAGAGTTTTCTGACCATATAATGGGTATCATGGCCACATCTTTAGGGAGTTCCCTGACTGTATAATGGGTATCATGGCCACATCTTTAGAGAGTTCTCTGACTGTATAAGGGGTATCATGGCCACATCTTTGGAGAGTTCTCTGACTGTATAAGGGGTATCATGGTCAAGTCCTTTTGGGAGTTCCTGTCTGTATAATGGGTATCATGGTCAAGTTTTGAGTGAGTTCCTGTCTACATAATGGGTATCATGGTCAAGTCTTTAGTGAGTTACTGTGTGTATAATGGTATCATGGCCAGGTCCTTAGGGAGTTCTCTAACTGTATAATGGGTATCATGGCCAAGTCCTTGGGGGAGTTCCTGTCTGTATAATGGGTGTCATGGCCAAGTCTTTTGTGAGTTCTCTGACTGTATAATAGGTATCATGGCAAAATCCTTAGGGAGTTCTTTGACTGTGTAATGGGTATCATGGCCAAGTCTTTAGGAAGTTCCTATGTATGTAATGGGTTTCATGGCCAAGTCCTTAAAGAGTTCTTTGGGGATTGTCTGACTGTATAATAGGTGTGATGCCATGTCTGGGGGATTTCTCTGTCTGTATAATAGGCACTATGGCCAAGTTGTTGGGGAAGTCTCTGTCTGTATAATGGCCAAGTCCTTGGGGGTTCACTGCCTGTATAATAGCCAAGTCCATAGTGAGTTCTTTGCCTTTATAATTGGTGTCATGGCTAACTCTTTATGGAGTTCCTGTGTGTATAATGGGTGTGATGGCCAAGTCCTTAGGGCGTTCTCAGTCTGTATAATGGGTATCATGGCCAAGTCCTTAGGGAGTTCTCTGCCTGTATAAGGAGTATGATAACTTAGTTCGTTAGAGGATAGTCTGCCTGTATAATAGGTGTGATGATCAAGTCCTTGGAGGGTTCTCATTTGTTATAGTAAGTATGATGACCAAGTTCTCAGAGGGTTCCTCCTTGGGTAGTGTTAAGGGTTTTCCAATACCTTCACAAAAATTAACCCCTTTCCTAAGTCAGAGCATGATCAAAAATCAGGAGTACAGTACTGTATTGCCTAGTCTTTTGTTTTTTGGTTAGCAGATTTTTTTTTTTTTTTGCTGCCAGTGCTATGGTTCAGTAAAATTATTAGCAATACTGATGTGTGCGTGCTGTTTTTCCACCTTATTAATCTTTAAACTTGTTTATTATCTTTAATATTTGCTGAAAGTGCACTTAGTACTCGCAGCATTCCTCGGTTGGCTTGCTTGTGTAGATCATATGGTGTCATAGAGATTGGTAACATACTCTGGTGTGCCTGAAAGTTTATTTAATTAGTCCTGTAGCTCCAAGGACAATTGGGACTGGGTTTTTTATTCTTCTTTTTATCTTTTTCTTCATATTTTAGTTTTCTGTTGTGGCCAGGACAGACTGTGCTCCTGTTCAGCACTGTCCTGCCAATCCCCTCACTGTCCAGCATCTCCCTGGGACTTACCTTGTGCCGGGGTACCCCCATGGATTCCTCCCCATGGCAGGGTCAGAAGGGAAGGGCTGTCTTTCCCAACCCCCCAACCACAGTCCAGTTCTGGACCAGGGTCCCAGTGATGCTGCGGGTGAAAGCCAACGGGCAAGCTTCATGAATGTCTGTCCTGCCATTTTCCACCAGTTTTGTTCCCTGTTCCCCATGCTGGGGTATGCATGTCAGCACGCGCATGTGGAGCTGCGGAGTCCCACCGCACCTCCCTACTATTACCCTCCTAGACCTGCAGTGCCACTAGGCCTCCACGTGGTGGCAGTCATGCTGTTTAGCGTGCAGTTCCGCTCCTCGGGAGAGGAGGAGCACTTCATGGGCGCTCAGTACTCTCCTTCCGGCCAAGCCCCGCAACTCTGTGCTTATTTTTTATTTATTTATTTATTTTTATTTAGTTTTTGTTGACCGGGTAAGTGCACTAGACAAATCCTGCCTATTTTCAGGCACGACCCGGGAGGGGATACAGATGAATGCCAACTGACCTTGAACCAGATTAAGCTGTTGGTGGAATTTTTTAGTGAATGAGGGAAATTTGGCCAGGACACCGGGGAAATTCCCCTACTCTTTTCGTTGAGTGCCATGGGATCTTTAACATCCACCTGAACTACCACCAATCCAGGCAGATGGGACCTTGGTTTAACGTCTCATCCGAAAGACGGCACCTCAGAAGTGCAGCACCCCTCTCATACTGCACTACAGTGTCAGTACTGGGATATTAACCCAAGTGCCAGATGTGGGAACTGAACCCACAGCCCTCTGATCTCCCAGCCTCAGAGGAGAGTGTGCTACCTACTGAGCCACTGACACTGTGACATTTCCGAACATGGGTTGCTGGCGTGGCGAGAGATAAGATGGTTAGGCACCTCACCCTCCTGCACCACTGGGCCAGCATTAACTAGGACTGTTTTGGGGCTTTACTTCCACATTTGCGTTATTTCTGTTGCATATCCTTGTATTTCATGATCTTTTGTCTCCCCATGTGTAAGACACTATAGTTGCTGGGCATGGGCACTTCAAATAACTGAGCTACCATTAATCCTTTGTCTTGTATTGTGATATCTGGTTTTGTGGCACCCACTTGATTGACTGTTGGCTTTGGGTTGTCCCAAATGATTTTTACTTCTTCATTCTCTATGATCCTCTCAGCTTCGTGGTTCTCCGTCTGTATAATACATGTGACAGTGTATAAGTCCTTAGGGGGCACTGTGTATAAAAGTTACGATGGATAAGTTCATGGTTTAAATGTGTATTGTGCATGCTTTATATGTTGTAACCTATGATCAACCATTAATAAAAATGTACAAGTTTAAAAAGTGTACTGCGCATGTATTGTCATTACAATTTAAAGTAATACATAAAATGGCAGTTACACAAAAGTATTCATTAAAGATGCCAAATACTGCACCATTTATCAAATTACATTGGGTAGGAAGGATAAGAATGATGTATTCTAGTTAGTAAGGTTCTTTTTTATTGAATTTAATGTGTTGGAAAAAACATCATCTAATTATACATGAATGAAGCATTGGTTTTATATTATTAGGGATAAAGTAGCTTTGTTTCATGTGAAGCTCCAAATATGATTTTTTCCTAATTTTGTAAACGTTTTTTAAGAAGACATATCTCTATTATTTATTGCTAAGTAAGCATGTAACAATCTTATCCATATAACAATCTTATGGGGAGGAAGTAAAAGTGAATCCCAAATTTTCCTCAGATATTTTGATCTTTTGGAGCATTATATTGTATGAGTTCAGCATCTTCAGCCTCATTTGACCTACACAGACATCTACTTGTGGAAAAAAATATCAGGATGTCTTTTGTTCTTAGCAAGGTTTGATGAACAAATCCATAGAGGTTCTGTATAGTAGGTCTGGTGGAGAAGTGTGTGGGGGCGGGGGGGGTAGTATATTTCTGTATAATAGGTAGTAGTTGGCCAAGTCCTCAGAGAATTGGTCATCTGTACGGTACATAGGATGGCCAAGTCTGTAGTGAGTTCTCTGTCTTTATAATCAGTATGATGGCCATGTCTTTAGGGAGTTCTCTGTATATATAGTAGGAATGACAACTAAGTCCTTAGTGAGTTCTCAGTCTGTATAATGGGTATGATGGCCAAGTCCTTTGGGGGTTTTCTGGCGGCATAATAGGTGTGATAGGCAGGTCCTTAGGGGGTTTTCTGACTGTATAATTGGTATGGACAAGTCCTCAGGGAGTTCTCCATCTGTATAATAGCTGTGATGGACAAGTCCTTAGGGTGTTCTCTGGCAGTATAATGGGTGTGATGGCCACATCCTTAGCAGTTTTTTTTTTTTTTTGCTGTATAAAAGGTAGGATGACCACATCCAGAGAGGATTCTCTGTCTGTACAATAGGTGTGGTGGACTTGTTCTTATGGTGTTCTTTTTCTGTGCAGTAGTTGTGATGGACAAGTACTTAGGGGGGTTCTCTGGCTATATAATGCGTATGATGGACCAAGACTAAAAGAGTTCTCCATCAATGTAATAGTAGGTTATTAAATAGCTAGTGTAGCATAGCATACCAGAGGATATTGCTAACCATTTTCTGAACTATATAGTACAGGACTGATGAACTTTTTTTTTATGTTTTCGTTCAGGTTTACACATTCAAAACATTAAAAATAAAGTGTTTATCATTTTGTTACTCAGTCTGTGCCATGCGCTATGCATGTTCACGGTTGATTCGCACTTTCACACACACAACTGCTTATCTTATCAATATTTTTGTCTTATTTAATACCCTGTAATAGGTAGGGCGTCCACATCCTTAGCGGGTTCTCTGTATATTGCGTATAATCGTTCAATCCTTAGCTTGTTCTCTGTCTGTATAACTGGTACAGCCAAGCCCTTGGGGGGGGGCGGGGTTCTCTGCCTGTATAATAGGTAGAATGGACACATCCTTAGCAGGTTCTCTGTATAATAGGTAGGCTTGTCAAGTCCTTGGTGGGATCTCTGTATAATAACTCTTTTATGGACAAGTCTTTAGGGGGATCTTCCTCGAGGACATGTCCCTCCATAAAGCTACACCTATGGAACTGTAAGCTGTCAAAATCATGATCATTCTATAACACTCCACATTCTGTGCTTCCTAGAACCCATAATTTGGAATCCTTTGGTATGTTTAATCCATTTACTTTATTTGAGGGATTACCTGTTGAAAGTAACAACAATACTTTAAGAAAACAAACAGTTAAATAGATAACATCAACAGCAGACCACGACCTCGGAATCAGGGGGACATCACAATGAAGAGTCGGACAGGAGCAGGACAGTTAAGTGTGTGTATTCAGCGTTGATCTAAAACTAGTCTTTGATTGGTGTCATTTAAACAAATGTTTGCCCGACACTTTGTGGGAAGGGGATGGGGAGAGGGAGAAAGGGGTCAGAATGACAGAGGGCAAGCAAACACCAGGAGCAGCGCCATTGGAGGTCAGCAGGACTTCATAACTGCAGCCTGCCAGTAGGGCAGCTGTAGTTCAGAACAAAGGACTTGTAGTTCTAATAGAGCACTCCACACTCTCGGCTCAGAATCGACAGGATGCCAACATGGAGAGTTGGACAGGAGCAGGACAGTTAAGTGTGCATGTTCAGTGCTGATCTAAAACTGTTTTTTGCTTGATTGCTGCCATTTAAACAAATGTTTGTCTGAGACTGTGTGAGAAGGGAGAATGGGGTCAGAGGATGGGCTGATGGAGGGCAAGCAAATTGGAGGTTGGCAGGACCTCATGACTGTAGCCTGGTGTAACTTACTCACAGGTCCAAGCGACCCTGAGCCATGAGTGCCACTAAGCAGGAGTGGGGCGTCTGAGTGATGTCTGGGATATCTGTAGGGAGGACAGCAGGCCACAGTGCCTAACAGAGGACAGGTAAGATAATATGGGGGCATAGTGTTAGCAGTCAAGTTTTGCCGTTGGGTTGCAGCTGGTCCCTGTCTTGGGCCATCTTAGAGGTGACTTGGCAGGCAGGGAACTCAAAGGAAGTGCAACTGATTCCTGTTTAGGGTCAGAAAAGAGTGTAAATAAGGGGCTGCTTTTCAACAGGCATCCCTGTCTAGGCTTCAGCTGAAGGGTAGCAGCTATACCCTATCTGAGGTCAATCTGTAGTGAGATAGCGGACGAGGAGCTCTAGCAGGTCATAGCTGGACCCTGTTTAGCGTCAGCTAGCAGTGTAATTAAGGGGTTGCAGCTGTACAGCCATCCCCATATAGGTTCAACTACAGGGTTCAGATAAAAGGTTTGCAAGAGGGCTGTAGCAAATGTACTATATAGAATACAGCTACACAGGGACACAAGGGCTTGTACAGAGGGGATGGGACATCAGAATATGGAGAGGAGGGTTACTGAGGGGGCAGGAAGGGGTAGGTGAAGTACTGTGTTGCAGGATGTGTGGGGCAGCGGTTTTCCTGGGTTCTCCTGGGAGATGGGGAGGCAGCCTGTAGTAGCCTAGGTTAGCTGAGGGCAGAGGTGTGGTAGCTCAGACGGGGGCTAGATATCTGCTCGGGGTGGGAGAGGAGCGTGGGAAGGGGAATGGTGGGGGGGCCCAGGTAAGAAGAGGAGAATGGAGCGCAAACTAAGGCATGTCCCCCTCTTCCTCAGTGTGTGAGGAGGACTAGTTAAGGGGGTGGACAATAGTAAGCAGAATGGGGAGAGCAAGGAAGGAGGAGGAGCACCCCCAGAGGTGCCGGTGTGGAATAGATTCCTCCCACTGATTAGGGAGGGTACAGGGAAGAGCTATAAAAAGGAGAGGTGGCAAAAGCAGGAGGGGACTAGGGGTACAAGGGGGGATGATCACAGAGGGGAGAGAAAAGGGGTAGGTTGGAGTTGGGGAAGTGGCAGTGGGGCAGGGAAGGGTTGGGGCAGCAATGGAGAGGGGCATGGCAGTGGACAGGCAGGGAGAGTAGAGGGTGGTCGAATACAGGGGGGCAGCAGGTAGTCTGGATGGGATCAGGCTGGAGAAAGGTAGAGGTTGGGGGATCCTGGGACATTTGGGACCGGAGGGCAGGTAACGTGAGACAGCCAGGAGAGTGAGGGGAGGTGATTCAGGAAACAGGTAGAGAGGGGAATGATCTTGGGGGACTTTATAGTTAAGGGAGTGAGATGGGGTGATGTGGGAGCTAGGGCAAACCGCTGAAGGATGCAGTGTATGCCAGGGATGACCGTGGGGAGGGTGAGTCCATGGATAGCTGAAAATATGGGAAAGGAATGGGAGAAGTTGCAGATCATTGTTTACCTGGGAACGAGCAACTTGGCCGATAGTGAGGAATGGGTGGATCTGAATTTATTCTGATTTGGGGGCAGCAGGGGTCACAATACCCGTAGTCACCTGGTGGAGGAGGCCAAACTGCCTCCACCACTCAGCCAGGGCAGAAGGATAAGGGATCAGACAAGAGACAGAATAGTAAGGGTAGATGTGTGGGACTGGGATGATGGGAGTGGTGGCAGGCAGACGGAGGGGGGAGATTCAAGTCATGGTGGAAGGGTGCATCTCTAAATGCAAGGAGCCTGGGAAACAAAATGGCTGAGTTGCCTTCACCGATGGCAGAGAGAGATAGACATGGCTGTCATCATGAAGACATGGGCCACATTGAATCATAAATGGAACCGCTCTGTCCCTGGGTATAAGCTGTATAGGAGGAGGAGTGGGTTGGGAAAGGGAGGGTGGGAGTGGTTCTGTATATGAGGGAAGGGATAACCTGTACAAGAGAGGAGGAAACGGATGGAAGGACAGAGGTACAGTCAGTGAAAGGTAGAAAACTTGGGATAGGAGTGGAGCACAGGCCACCAATCCATGATGAGGAATTAGTGAACTGGGGTCCAAAGAATAGCCGGGGGGGTAGTAATTATGAGGGACTACAGTATGCCTGGGGTAGATTGGAAGATCTTACACTCTCAAGAATTTGGCTCCTAGGTCTCCACTTCTAAAAGAAACACACACATGTTTGCTGGGATAAACTTCTTATTGTTAAAAAAAAAAAAAAAGATAGTAGCATCCAGAAAGGGACTGCCTCTCCCTAGTTGAACATACTGTGTTTCACTATGTTTGAAGTTAATAGGTGTAGATTAGGTGTATGTTTATGAAGCTCCCATTTCATGGACTGTGTCAGAGCTACGTGTGTCTAATTTAAATATGTAGTTCTGACACTGTCCCATTAAATGGGAGCCTTATAAAGCATACACCTATTCAGCACCCATTAGCTTTGAAAAAGCGTCTAGTGTGACGCAAAAACGTTCAGCTACTGAAGGGGCAGTCCTTTTATCTGGATGCTGCTATGTTTAACAATAAAGAAATGTATCTTGTGCACAACACTATATGTGTTGGTTTCTGAAGTGGAGACCTAGGAGCTGAATTCTTGAGAGTGTAAGTGAAATTGCAATATTTGGCACTGGTCCTAGTCGTTTTTTAAGCCACCTTGTTGTGACTGACCGTAGATTGGAAGATCCCTAGTACCACCTGTACCAGGACTCTGGTGCTGTTGGATGCATTCCAGTGTTGATTCCTGAAACTGTGTCCTGGAGCGCACAAAGGGAGAGAGCCATACTGGACCTTGTTCTCTCTAACAGTGCGCATGTCCAGGAGACAAATATGGAGGCACTGCTTGTAGGAGGCAGCCATCACACTGTGTGGTTCCACCTGGACATGATCAAGAAGAAGATCATGACTAAAACAAGGGTGCCAGGCTTTAGAAAGGCAGACTACAGTAAGAATGGGGGAACTCTTGGGAGGACACCTTGCTGGGATCAGGAAGGAAATGTGGTGGACTAGAAATGGGCCATAATCAAGGAGTGGCAGTTGGTAGCCACTAACAAGTGTGCCAAACTAAAGAGCAAAAAATGTGTAGCCAAGAAGCCTAGCTGGTTTGATAGGGAGGGTAGCCCAGGCAGTAAAGAGTAACATGTCAGCCTTCAGGAAGTACAAATGCATCCAGAGGGATGAGGACAGAGAGGAGTACTGTACCAAAGGTAGGGAGGTGGGCAAGGCAGTCCGACTGGCCAAGGCCGAGAGAGCTGCAGCTGCCAGAAGAGTGAAAATGAGAGAAGGCCTTCTGCCAGTACATCAGGGAGAAGCAGGATAGCAAGATGGGATAGTCAAGTTGAGAAGGGATGAGGTGGCTGGAGGGTAGTGAAGAGAAAGCAGAAGTACTTAAGACATACTTTTTTTTTGTTATTTATATTTTATTCATTTTGAAATGAACAAAGCACTGCACAAATGCATTACTAGATCACAGACATAGCCATACAGTATACTGTATACACAAATTGTAACACCCAGATTAGATATCTGTTAAGTATGATACTGCATGTGGGGGTTTCCTGAATGTCCAGAAAATCCAGAATGTAAACAAATATGCCCGCCAGCTAAAACGTGTGGAAAGAAAGTTATTGCTTGCATAGAAAACATTCCATGACTCGGAACAGTAAAATATTGTGGAAGATATAAACTTGGTTACACAATCTGCCAGCTGTAACCTGCAAAAAAAAAAAAAAACTTGTATATAGTATTGGAAAAAACACTTGTATGGGTAAGAACAAACATCAGTATCTTAATTCATGAAAGACTTAGAGAATGTAACATCAGCCAGCAAGAAAGTATGGTCTAGAGTTGCTCCTGCTTAGTATGATAAGTGAAGATCTAGGTGCCAAAATAATATCACTTCCTGAGTAGGAATATAACAGGAGTGATTTAGGATTACGATACTTTTGCCAGATAAAGTGAACGAACTAGCCCCTGCATCAAACCCATACTCAAAACATAGATGAGTCAAAACAGACGCACACTATGCGTGTAAAATGGAAAAGAATACAGTTCAAAGTCCAGCACTTAAGTCTCTGTATCGGTACCAGACTCCCCCACCGTCTCCTCCTTTGGTGCACTCCTAAATTCCGCTATGATTTTATCCAGCCAGGCCCTGACCTCCTTTGGATTTGAAAATTGAAAGGCTTACCCCTGTAAGTAATTCTAAGGTGAACCGGGGCCAGGAGAGAGTGCACTACACCAAATGCTTTAAGTTGCTGATGCAGTAGGTCAAAGAGCTTTCATCTGGAACACGTAGTGTAGGACCAATCTGGGAAAAGTCTGACGTGATGTTCCTCTGCTTGTAATGGATGCTTCAATCTGGCCCACTGTAAAAGTTTATCTTTAACTTCTGGTCCCATTGTCACCAGCAGGACAGTCCAAGGAACATCTCTGTTTAGGTGTTAAGAGCGAAAATTCACCTGATAAGCTTGTTTTAGCTCTGCAGGATCCAGATCCAGTCCCTCTGGTGCTGATTCCGCAATCCATGCCTGGAGAAACGATATTAAATCATCTCCCTCCATTCTCTCAGGGAGGCTTACAATTCTAACGTTCATAGTTCTGGCCCCATTTTCTAGTGTTTCCAGGTGGGTTCAGAAATGAGAGTTTTCCATGGTAAATGTCGCCACAGTCGTTTGGGTCTGCAGTGATCTGTTGTCAACCTCTTTGGCTGTTTGCACAGCATTTTAAATTTTAGCATCTTACGAGCCCATCCGATCCAGGATTTTTTCAGTTTTTTTTTGTCCATACCTCTGACAGCTTGCAAGACAGTCTCCCATGGTGGCTGATCACCTGTTCCTCCACCCGTACCAGGTCCCACGTGTTCCAGTGATTGCTGCTGGGCCTGTGGCATATTTGGTGGTTGTTTTTGAGGTTGCCCTCCAGCTGCTCCTTTTGGGCGCCCCATGGCAAATTTGGCACCAAGTTTATCTTCACAGGATGAGTCAAATGATTTTACAGGTATTTCAAAAGTAGGTTGACATATGTTAAAAGTTTTAGAGGAAAACTGTCTAAATCTTCAAATCCCCACCCCCAGAGGCTTACCCCCCGATTAAGCTTTTCTCCCAGAAAAGCCCTTATTTTACTCGCTGCAGCTTACTGTATTTTAATTTTTTAGTGTCCAAGAATCCGGAATATGGCAGACGCTGCACGGCTCCATTTAGTTCAAAAGTGCGGCACGCACTGCTCTCAAGCGAGTAATGTGGCACCGCCCTTTTGCACTCAAATGCAGCCACACAGCGTTGGTCATATTCCCGACTCTTGGACACTAAAAAATTAAAATACAATTAAGTTGCACCGAGTAAAATAAGGGCTTTTGTGGGGAAAAGCTTAATCGGTGGGTGAGCCTTTGGGGGTGTGGGGACTCAAAGATTTAGACAGTTTTTCTTTAAAAGGTCTTTAGTAGAGTTCCGTCTGAACTATTGTGAAACGTGTCTGGTCAGGTAGCTGGCTGTCTAGCGCCTCTCCCCTTAAGAAGTACTTCTCCTCAAACTTTACTAAGGAGATGGTCTAGTGCCTCAAGGAAAGGGGGGGGTAGGAAATGTGGTGGGCAGGGTCACAGACAGGGAGACTGAAATTGACAGGGCGAGGAAAGGCCTAACGGCCTTGAAGGTGAACAAGTCCCTAGATCTGGATGGCATACACCTGAAGGTGTTGTGGAAGTTGGCGGATGTGCTGGCAGGTCCCCTGGCGGGCTTGTTAACACCTCACTAGTGCCTGGGGAACTGTCCCTGGATAGCCACTGTACACTTGTTTGCAGATGACACTGTTTTATATGTCAGCAACCCTTCACCTGCCACAGCTTCTGAAGTTCTGCAAGCGGAATTCCACATACTACATCAACTATTGGAAAAAAAGCTTCTTCTAAATGCAAAAAAAAACAAAAGCAATGTTTTTCTCCACCCAAAGTCGGACAAGTCCCTCCTCACTAAACAATCTCCCCCAGCTATCCACTATATTTGGTGAAAGCCTTGAATAGGTAGAAAAATTCAGGTATTTGGGGGTTTGGATAGATAGCAGACTTGACTACATAGATCACATTGAAGAACTTCTAAAAAAACCTTTGCCAGAGGCTTGGTCTCTTTTACAGAATAAGGCACTTTCTAACCAGAGACTCCAAGAAGAGGTTGGTCCAGGCCACATTTCTCTCAGTGCTTGACTATGCAGACTTCCTCTACAGTCGCTGCCCTATTTTCTATCTAAACAAATTGGACACACTATACCACAGAGCATTGAGGTTTATAACAGATCTACCATTTAGCACTTACCATTGCTCTCTCTATGCTGCAGTCGGATGGACATCTCTACATCTCAGAAGAAATAGAAATGCTGCAGTATAGACGTACAGAGCACTGACTAAAATGCTCCCAAATTATATCTTAGACTGCTTCACACAGGCCACAGCTAGTACCTATGCCCTAAGAAGCCATAATTTCATCATGCTCAGAGTGCCTAAATTCAACACCCGGCATGGGAGATCTGCTATCAGCTATATACTAGCTACATCATGGAATATGATACAGAAGACCCTGAAGCTGAACAACTTTATATCATTAGCATCCTTTAAGCATCTTTACCTAAGTCTCTTCCAAGAAAAATGCAATTGCTTCCACAAGTACTAGTGTATTCAAATTCCTAACCTTCCCCTCCTCAGGCAGCCAACATCAAGTGGCAATACACCTCCCAGTAAATTCGACCCCACAGACTCCATACATCCTGTCTATAGTCTTCTCCCATTACTTCCTGGCATATACCTTAGCCCTCATCCCTACCTTACATCGCCTGCACTTTTCCTACTGAGACACCTAACACAGTCTATGATCACCATGATCCAGTCATTCAATCACTGCGTCTCCTTTGTCCACTATGACTTGCCCCTGGACATTGAAATATTGGTTGCTTAATTAGGAGATATACCAAGATAACTCCAATGTTGATATGTATATATTAGATTAGATAGATTAGATGAGTGTGCATTCGTATGTTCCTATTTGTCTTGTTATGTTTAGGCAATCTTGTTTTTGAATACTGTATCTAAGTGGTTGCTTAATTAGGAGATATACCAAGATAACTCCAATGCTGACATGTATATATTAGATTACATGAGTGTGCATTCATATGTTCCTGTTTGTCTTGTCATGTTTAGGCAATCTTGTTTTTGAATACTGTATCTAAGTGTTTTAATATAACTGTATATGTACCAACTATTGAACCTTGACCTTATCAGGTCCATCTTGCAAATGAGCTGTGCTCAATGATGTTCGCCTGAATAAATATTTGATTGATTGGAGAACAGCACATGTAGTGCTGCTGCACAAAAGTGGGCCGAGGGATGACCCTGGTAACTATTGACCAGTCAGTCTGACCTCGATTGTGTGGAAACTCCTGGAGACCATACTGAAAGAAAGATTGCTATACTTTCTGGAAGAAAATGGGCTTCAGGAAGAGAGGCAGCATGGGTTCATGGCAGGGTGGTCCTGCCAGACTATCCTGATTAATTTCTTTGACTCTGCAACCAGGACAGGGGACAAGGGCCAAGCAGTGGACATCCTGTATCTGGATTTTAGTAAGGCCTTTGACTATGTTCCCCATAGGAGATTTATCAGAAAGCTGGAGGACCGTAGAGTAGGAGGGAAACTGGCTATGTGGGTTACAAACTGGCTGCCTGACAGAAGTCAGAGGGTGATGGTTGGAAGGGAGTTCGTGGAGGCTAGGCCAGTCACTAGCAGGGGTCCCACAGGGCTCGGTGTGCAGTTTGGTGTTATTTAACATCTTCATCAATGACATTGCAATCTGGAAAAAAGGTAAAATATGCCTGTTTATGGGTGACACAAAGCTCTGTGGGAGAGTAGACACAGAAGAGGGGAGATAAGACCTCAGGGAAGACCTAGTCAAATGAGAAGTGGTCAGGTATTTGGCAATTAAGATTCAATGTCAAAAAGTGTAAGGTAATATACTTGAGGCCGAAGAACCAAGAGGCCAAATGCTGTCTGGGAGGTGTGCAAGTCACCAAGTCAGAAGAGATGAAGGACTTGAGTGTGATGACCAAGAGTGACCTGAAGCACTCGGCACACTGCAGGAGAGCAGCAGTCAAAGTGAATTGGATGCTGGGCTGTATAGCTTGGGGTATAATCAGCAGGAAAGTGGCAGTCATTCTGCCACTCTACAGGTCCCTGGTTCGGCCCATCTTAAGTACAGTGTGCAGTATTGGTGCCCTTACCTAAGAAAAGACATCAGCCTACTGGAAACTGTCCAGAGAAGGGCAACAAGATGATTTAGGGGCAGCAAGGCAGAACATACAAGTAGAGGCTCAGAGATCTCAACATGTACTCCCTAGAGGATAGAAAGGTGAGGGTGACATGATCGAAACATTCAAATACCTTAAAGGTTTCAGCAGAGTGATGTCTGAGGGTCTCTTCAACCTTAGTGGGAACAGAACTACTAGGGGCACTGCCTCAAGCTGCTGGGAGGAAGATTCAACAGGGAAATGAGGAGACACTTTTTCATCGAGAGGGTGGTGGCTAACTGAAATGAGTTATTGAGGAAGCTGTCTTTCTGAAGACTGTGGACACTTTCGAGAGAAGTTGGGACAGCGTGAAGGGGAAAGTTGCATTGCGGGGGGACCACGGCAGGGAGGGAGGAGTGGACAATGTGGAGGATGGACAGATTTCCTCAGTAGACACTGATGGGTCTGGAACCTCAAGCAGACATGATAAACTGCAAGGCGTTTGTATGTAACAGTGCAGACAAATATTCTTATAAAAATACTAAATGTAACAGTCTTTAAAAGAAGATACTGTAATTATTTCCCAAGGCTGATTTAAAATTGTCCAGAGAGTTGAACAGATTGTTAAAAAAATAAAACTGAGACGGAGCAGTGAGAGAAACTGCTTTTTCTTCTTTTAGATGTTCTTATCGCATCTCCAGCAGTCCTTTGGATTTGATGCCCATTCTATGAGGACATGCTGGCAGCATCCTCAGTGCCCTCCATGGGGGATTAGTGGTATTTGAAATCACACTCTGGACATGTCTAAATAGAGCTGTTACGGCTAGGGCATACCCTTGGGAACAGAAGTTTTTTTTGTTTTTTTCTCTCACTGGTAATATGCACGTTCCTGTGCTTCCTTGACTAATCTGTATGCAGTTTTCTGCTAGAAAGGAACCTTCCTTGTAGGTGGTAGGGCTTCAGTGGTGAAAGTAGAACTTTCAGTGCGTGTTAAACCTTGACCTGCAACCACAGACTAACAGCCCTGGGAGAACTCCAGATGTAATACTAGTGTCCTGGTTCTGTAGACCTTCTATTTTGAGATCAGGGTCAGTTTGGTTTGGGGTCTTCATGGCCCACCACTGAAACTGGATAGGAGCAGCTGTTCCGATTAACCTGTTCAGCATTTTTCGTGGCTGGAGCTTCCTTTGCACTGTCTGTGAGGTCCCAGATCCAGATGCCGTGTGGTTATGGTCTGGAACTCCAGGGTATGTCTGGTGCGTGTGTGTAGGAATTTGTGAAGTTTTGGGAGTTCCTGGGTTTGGAATTCTATATTTGAGGTTACTGTAAATTAAGTTTTATAATGACTATATGTCCAAATGATACATATTTTGCACTTTGTGGCTGAAGTGATTTGCTTTAAATTTGATATATTTGTAACATTTGTACATCCTGGGACCCCCAGGAGAAAATCTCGTTCTTTGGGTAAAATGACTGTCCTGTTGAAGATGGATTAATTTCTTTGGCAGTTGGATGGCAATTCTCTGTTGGTAGTTGGGTCCCACTGCATTTGCTGTAACTAAGAGCTGTGGGAAGAATAACCAAGGGACATGGGGAAATGGTGTCAGGAGGCGAAGGCTCATTTTTTGCTGGGAGAGAGAGAGAGAGAGAGAAGAGGTTTTGTTGTCAGGTACCATTAGTTGAGGCTTCCGTTGTACTTTTTACACATATAGGTAGTCCAGAATGTAACAGTCCATCCTGGGCAGCATTAATGAATGCCAGGCCAATCATGAATACATTGTTTGTGTAGAATTGCTTGGATAAATAAGTCAATCTAACTGATTAAAACAAGCAACATAAATGTGCATTCATTTCACTTTTTTTTTTTTTTTTATTATTATTTGGTAACTGGGTAAGCCCACTAGGCATAAGTGCCTGTTTTCAGGGGGACCCAGGAGCACTGGGGAGGTTGTGATTTTACCACTCTGAAGTGGTTTTTTTTTTTTGTACTTTTGAGACCGTTTTATGAGCAGAAAAATCCAGGGAGTGTGGAAGTTGTACAAATTACTGCATTTCCCAGGTGGTTATTTATTTTTTGTTTTTTTAATTTATGTTTTTAACATGTCACTATGTCACTGTTTTCGCCACCGCATGCCCCATTCAGCCCGACCGCCCCCAGCTCTGAAACCCGGAATTACAGGGCTTACCTTATGCCTGGCGGGTAGCGGTTCCCTGCGGGAGGGTTAGGCGTCATCCTGCTCAAGCTTGATGTTTTTCTCCTTGTTTTTTCTCCTTACTCAGGAGTAGAGACATATGCGCATGGAGGCAAGCCTGCACTCTACAACTCCGGCAACAGCCCCTTCTGCCCACCCATTGGCCTAGCGCCGTTGCACCCCTCTGGCTTGTGCTGCAGCTTGGCCTCCACCAGGAGGCAGACCATAGCCAAGGGATGCAACACCACCACCCCAGAGAGGAGAGCTGCCTTTCGGCCGCTCCTACCAACTCCATGCCCTCCTCCCCCTGCCGGCCTCCGGCGGCTCGTGTTCATACCTGAACACGGATCGCCGGCATGGCGCGAGGTAAGGCATCCAGTGCCTTGGCCCTCAGTGCCACCAGGCCAGTGTATTTCCCAGGTGGTTAAAGGCAGGCTGTACCTTGTCACATCTCACCCAGGGCATGCAGTAATTAAACAATATTCCACAGCCTGCCTTGTGTTACTGCGTACTTAGTCCTTGATTGGATCATGTACTGTGAGAACAACCTGATTTTTAAAATGTAAAGATGATGTACAAAAGGGAGGTTTTTCAGTGGTGAATGTGATCAGTCCTTAGTTGACTGCTTTTTCACTTCTTTGATGGTTTTCCTGGACCACTCAAGTCAGTGGTCGGTCTTTGCTGTAATGAGTTCATCTTTGCTGAAGAAACCGAATTTGGGGTGGTGATTCAGTTTAGGAATGTCAGTATTGGCAAGAACACTGATACTGTGATATTACTACAGCCAAAATTAAAGAACTGCACTATAGCATGTACTTTCATAAATATGATGTTTGAGCTGTAACAGTTTACTACAGAATATTTTTTCAGTTTCAGTGTTCCTTTCCAAAGTTTACAGCACATCTTAGTAGTAGTCTATCCAAAATGTCGGTATAAAAAGCAGTTGCAACTCCCCAGTCAACCTCATTGCTTTAGTTGGACATCTTAGTGCTCGCCATGTCAACAGACTGAGGAGAGTCAGATACAATTTGAAAGACTCAGTGAAGTAAGTATGAAATGTAATTGGTGTAAATCTAGCGATTCACAGCTTTTTGTAATACTAGAGAGTTGCTCCTTAAATAGCAAGAGTAAACCTGCTCGGCCTGGATGCAGCTGCACAGCCAATGAATGATATATAAACAAAGCAGCAAACTAATCCAGTCGTATAATGTCAGTATAAGAACTGGGTAGCATTTTTTTCCCTAAGGGAAACCCAGTTATAACCAGCTGGTTATAGCAGCGAACACACACCGGGTTTCCCTTGGTCCTCACATGTACCAGCTGCTGCTCTTCCCTTACTAGGCACCATTCCTTAGCGCAGGAGAGTTCACCACCAGTCACACTCTGCAGTAAGTTACTTTTACAGAAACATTAACTGGGCTTTTTCTCCTGTCGTGCTAAAGCTTAAAAAAAAAAAAAAAAAGGAGGGTAACATTTTGTTTTGCCACCCGCTTCCGACCATGCTGAAACCCGACTGGTCCACGGCTCCACGGGATGTCTGTTTATTTATATAATTGCTGTGTGAGAAAAAAATATTTCCCAGCAATTATAAAAATAAACTAGATAGGTGTATAAACTCAAATTATACACACACCTATGGGATGCTTTATAAACCCCAGCTTCACTCTCAGGTTTAGTGTGGCATCCCACACCCTGGTGTGTGTAAAATTCTTATTATAACCACCTACCCAGCCATTATTCTATATTTTATATTGTGCAAATGGTTACAGGAGGGAGAATCCCTTTACTAGTACCATGGCTTGACAGTTTATCCATGTATCCCTTTCCTGCACTTGTTTGCACAATACAAAAGTGGCATTCTGCAGTTTGGTGAGTTTGCTGCTTTATATATCTCTCCTTGATAGTGCAGCCATATCCAGACCTGATTAGGTCACTACTGCTAGTTTGCACTTCGCTGAGTAGCATGCATACCTCTATCATAAATGGGGGGGGGGTTACACACTCTTCTCGCTTTGTTTACAAAATTGGTTAACCATGCCTCTAATATAATTGTTTCCTATCTGACTTATCCAATATTAACTTGTTACAAGGCTTGGACTGACCCGTAGGGAGCCATGGAAAATCCTGGTGGGCCCCCTGGATATGAATTTTTCCATGGTTTTTTTAGAATTCTTGAGATGTCTGCCTGCTAGGGAATAAATGCGTGTGCGTGCATGCAGTTGGGTGATGCCACATGGAGCCAGCAGATGTCTGCATCCCGCCCCCCGCCCCATCTGCTCTTCCAGTTGTGGTTACCCAGGTGACTGTGTTAGCATGGGGCTTGGTATCAGCTGTCCCCAGTGAAGGAGAGCATCTTCTGCGATGCTTGATCCTTCTCTTCACCCCCCGTCCCTACCAACCCCCCAGTGCCCTGAGCTCAGTCTCCCCTGTTACAAATTGTAGCATTACTGCAGCATTAATGACAGGATTTACAGACTTGTCATCCTTACTCTGTCACCTTTGCAATTTGGTTTCAGAAACGCATGCTTCACTGACATGGTACCTGTAAGGCTGATCGGTGATAAAGCAAGGACAACATGTTACCTTCATGTTGCATATTGTATTCACTGTATCCTTACTGTGATGGTTTATCTTTGTCGATTCTTAGTACTGCACTTGTATTACATATCCTTGTGCTTTTGTGTTAGGCTTTTGTTATAAAATTTAAATAAAGCATATTAAATAAATAAAGATAAAGCACAGACAATAGATTTGCTACTGTCGCAGTGTTTTTAAGTTTAGCCAAAGGATTTGAAACAATCATGTGATGTCATTAAGCAGATTAAGAGAGGGTTTTCTGAATGCGTTGCGTCTTTGACTTGGACAACATTTATCTGGTAGAGAGTAGTAGGTTTGGGATAGCCAGGGTGAGATCACGCACTGGTCATATAGCAATTAGGGTTCCATAAAGGTTCCGTCCGTTGCCTCCATTACTCAAATTCACATTAACAGTATCACATCTGTGCAAGGAATACTGTAAGTGTACTGTTTTATGTACAAAAATGTCAGTCCTGTAGAGGTCTGCATCGATTATTTGGGACTTGTGAACTACACTGCGATTTGAATTTAAAGAGCTAGTGTGCTGCCTAAAACTAATATTTTAAACGCAGCCAACCATTACCTTTTATATCTGAGGTACTTTTTCTTTCCCCTTTGTTTAATTAGAAGATTGTTTACCTGATGTTAGTAGGTGTGATGTGTGGAACAGCACTCTGCCTGGCAGCTGACAGAAATCTAGCTTTGTTCCCCCCCCCCCACACACACACATATTCAGCATTGTGAGTTCACTGACCGTGACATCACTGCTGCTTAGGAACAGCTGCTCAGTAGCTGCCAGGTCAGTCACCTGTGACGTCACTGTCAATGAGATCACGATGATTATGTTGTTGTTGTTGTTTGTTGTTGGTTAGAGATAGATATATGTCACCTGTCCGAGAGCTTTTCCACACATCCAGCACACTGTTATCACATAGAAAACTTTCTAATAAGCAGAAGTAGAAACAAACACACTTCAGAAATAAAAAGTTACAACTGATTACGTCTTAAAAGTTGTATCATTTTCCTGTCTGTCTTGGTTCCAGTAGCTCTTTAATAAAATATAGGCATGTAAGAGTGCTAGCAGACTACATCTCGGTACTACTATAAAACAAAAACGAGTTTGGCTGTCTTATCTGGGGCAGGCATTAAAGAGGACGGGGATCACTGCAGCATTCCTAGTTCATATGTGTTTGTCCCCTGTTCTCTCTCTCTCTTTCTCTTTCTCTCTCTCTCTCTCTGTAGATGTGTCAGGGTCAGGTGTTTTCCAGGGCTCTGTCTGGCATCCCATCCTGTTTTTATTTTTCCTGAATGGCCTCCCCAAAACATGAGTCTCCTCACATATTCACATGTATGCTGATGACACTGTGCTTTTTGCCTGTGGACCCTTGGCTACAGAAATGGCAGCCCAAATTCAGTGGGACTTTGACAGCAGCCATCACTGGTTCTGTGATAAGCTACTCACTCTCTGTGCCAAAACAAACTGACCTCCATAATCTTTGACACCAGGCAGTCACTGCCAGGCTCCAGTCATCCTTGGACTTTATACGAACATACGAAGAAGCCAGCAGAGGAAGGCCATTTGGTCTATCAAGTCTGCTCGTATTGCCGGGTCCACAACTTGAGCTAATGTCCCTGCTCTCCCTCCCCACTCCTCCCATCCTCCCTACCCATGATTCTTATCTTCCCCCCCATGCCTATCCCAGCCTCTCTTAAAGCTGCTCACTGTCTTTAATGAGATGACCTTTTTTGGCAGCGCATTCCAAGTGTCCACCACCCTTTCTGTGAAGAAGTGCTTCCTGACATCCCTCCTAAACCTCCCACCCTCCAGCTTAAGACTGTATGACCCGGTATAGTGCCCAACTGGAGAAAAGTTCCTTCCTTTAAATACAGGGCTGTCTGGCGGGATTGTCATCTTGACTCCGTCACATAGATGTCATCCAACAGAATCGCCTTCACATGCTAGGTCTGCATTATTTTAAACAGATCTTGTACCACCCTCCCCTCTCATCATGAGATTGTTGTCAAAATGATCCTCCCGGCTTCTGACCACAGGGACGTGGTTCAGTGATTTATAGTGCTACTTCCAAAACTGCCATGGACGGACTGGACCCCCTCTCTTACACTTTCCCCTTAACTGTCCACCAAGCACATGCTACTGCATGTTTGATTCCAACCTCACTCTTTCTACCCTCGAGGGTAGAATCCCCCTAATGGTATTTCTTTCGCCTCCAAAGTCTGGTCTGGTTTGGTTCAATCCCCTTGTATCTCAGTTCTCTCCTTGTCCATTCTGCCTTACTTTCTTAGGTAGCAGGCGATAGAAGGAGCAGCAGTCGAGACATACTGAGTCCTTAGCTGGTCAGGCTGCTGCTCGTTCTCAGGCTGTCCCTCCTCTGGGATCATTCCCCCCCCCCCCTCTCTTCCTCATTCCCTCTCACTGTGAAAGTTGCTTGTTAAACACACTACGCCTATCTTGGGCTGGCAGTATAGCCTTGAGGTTTCAGTAACAAGCTGTGAATGAGCTTGGTACATCCAGCAGTCCTGGGTTTGATTTCCCACAACCTCCACTTGCATACTATGTGACTGAGAAAGTCACTTAACCACCCTAATGCTCCGCTTGATGAACTTTTCTTCCCTGAAAGTTGCCTCGGAGGCAGTGCTGCCTCCCAGGCAGCACCTTGCTGTTGCATATTTTGTTTTTGACCGCTAACTCCCTTCTCCCGTATATTTACTATTTTAACACCACATCGCCATGGACCACCATTCAAGTGAAATTTGCCTTGAGGCAGCAGAGGACCAGTGCTCTCCCGTGTCACCCCTGAAAACAGGCACTTGTGCCTAATGGGCCTTACCCAGTTACCAAAGAAATCCAAAAAAAAAAAAATCTGCAACTGTCACACACAACCCGTATTCCCTCCTCATGCCACTGCTCTATATCCACCCCATCGCCACTTTCACACTTCTACCCAACGGCCCTCTCTCCCTCTTCTTCCCCAGTCTCTCAGTGATCGCCCCTTCTCCCCAGTCTGTTAGGCACTTTTCGTAAATTTACTGCAGTCAAATTAGCCACTGTTATTTTACTGATTGAATCTTTTGCGTAGCACACCAGGCGGTCTCATCAGACTGGCCTCCCCCAGCTCTATTACCCATCCAGAACCTGTTTTATTGCAGATTCAGGTTATAAATACATATATTTAAATGTTTTTATCAGGAAAGGCCAACTGAGCTGTGAACAGCGCGTTTCCTGGGGGTGTCCTATGCAAAGGAAAAGAATACAATCAGCATATAACAATAAAAATGTACAAGAGGCTAAAAGCATGCAATATTAGTACACAAAAAATGAAATGCCTATACTACTAGAAAAGTAAATGTGGTTGTCTTAGTTGGAATACTGTTACATCCTCTGAGGCAACAGCCTGTATTTCATCAGGTGCTGTGTACCGCGAGCTGGAGAAGTTGGACGCCTTTTTTTTTTTGTTCTGTTTTGTTTTTTTCCCCCTTTCTTTTTGCCACAGAGCTTTTTTCTCCCAGCCATGTGTGACAGGGATATAGCCTGGTTTGGTCTTTTAACGCCACCCCCGACACTGGCTCTACCGACATTTCCCTCAGGTTTATTGTCCATATGAGGGGGCCTTGACTGCATGCAGCAAATGTCCTGCAAAGCAGCAAACTCCCTTGGTTCACAGCAGGGGTTGGTACTGCACCAGAGCCTGACACCATCCCTCTCAGTGGCAGTGCAGTGCAGAGTGGCAGTTGCTGCAGTCTGGTCTGCCCCCTGATGTGGTATCCCGAATTCACTCCTGAACTTTGGTGGCCTGTATGACAGCGCAGAGCCCTGTCACTGGGCCATTGTGGCCACCACACTTTTTTTTTTTTTTTTAATTCATTGGTCAACTGGGTTAGAACACTGGACCAAAGGCCCCTTTTTCAGGTCTGACCTGGAATGTCAGTAGACATCTTAATACGTTTTAAGTGTGCCAACTCATTTTTAAGCAAAAACCCTTTCAGTATTGTAAGTGTATTGATGTTTATCAGTGTGTATAAACACATGGAAACTGTATTGACAGGATACAGTCATGCTGATCAAACTCCAAGCTTTTAATTTAGAAGTATAGTAAGCGTCTTTCCCTCACGCGTCAGAAGTTAAACCGTCTCAAATGAACTACATTTTGAAAGGTCTGTTGTTGGAACCATTAGGACTAGGAGCTTTCTTCTTTCTAAGTCAAAACTTTAAGTCCTGGTAAGAAACGATAATTTCTGTTGAGATATTCACAATGTATCGTTATACTGAAAAGGCCTGTTTACTGTATTGATAGGCTAAAATGTTTATTATTTCGATTTGTGTTTTGTCTGTTTTGAAACATTGAATATCTATTAATAGGATGTAACTATGTCATTTTATTTTATTTTATTTATTTAAATCTCATTAACAATACCTTTGCGCTGTGAGCTCATTTACAAAAGTTCCATGTCAGAATAACAGTAACATACTTTAGCATACAATAAAGTACAAATACAGTAAGAACAATAAAATATAGTGTGGTGCAAAAGGCATAATCGTAGTGTTAAGAATGGTACAATCAAGACTGTTGACAGAAAGTTTTGTGGTAGGTACAAGTAACTAAGTGATTCAGAAGGAGAGAAGTAAGGAAAGTGGACTAGGCATTAGTGCAGCCAAGGCCTTGTCAGTATAAGCTTAGAGCTATAAATGGTATAATCAGGCTGAGACAAACGCTTCAGGTAGGTAAAAGATTCTAAGTAACAAATACATTTTGTAAATAAATAAAGTAAATAAGTTTTAGCTGCAAGCTTTCTTTAAAAAAAAAAAAAAAAAAAAAAGTTTCCAATGCTTATGACTTCTGGTTGGACACAGTCGTCTTCTCCTCCCGTCCCTCCTGCGCAGCTGTGGAAAACCTACTCCAGCAGGACTTCAGCAACGATCTGCACTGGTTTCAATCAAACCAAATCAGTCAGCACTAAAAAAAAACAGTGTTGTCCATAACCTTTGGGACCAGTCAGAAATTGTCCAGACTCACTGCTCCCGTTTTCAGCACTCTGGATGGCACGGCTCTTGAAGCAGTTCAGTCCTTCAAGTACATTGGAGTGTAGCTAGACAGTAAGCTCGACTTCTCAGTGCACATTGATACCATACATACAAAACTCTGATACAAGCTCGTTGCCGTGTACTGCAACAGACTTCTCATCTCTGCTTGTCTGTGGGGAGCTTGTTACCAAAACAGTGCTCCAGTCTTCGACTACACAGATATGGTCCATGCCCCTTCCACTTCCCTTGCCAGCATTCAGTAAGTTTCTGCACCCCCAGTGCAACAGAGAAGCTGGGTGCAGACCGAGAGTTGTTAGCTCCCAAAATACATTCAGTCCCAGTAGTAGAATGCACGCACTCCAAGCCAGTGGAATTATGGCCAGACCAAAATTTCTTCAGTAAACTTGCATTTTATTAAATAAGGCCCCCTGACGAAGCCTTATTTTGGAGGTAAAGCTCTGGGGTACAGTGTTTGTTAAACACCGGCCCCAGTCATTAATGTTCATTTGTTTAATAAAATGCAAGTTTACTGAAAACATTTTGATCTGGCTGTAATTCCAGTGGCTTGGAGTGCATTTTACTATTGACACTTCCCTTGCCAGACTGGACACCATCTGCAACTCCTTCTGCCACTTTGCTACAAACCTTCTCTCCCCCCGCCCTTGCACCACCATTGTTCGCTGTGTTCATTCCTGTCCATCCTCCCGCTGCCCTCACATTGCCAGGCTCACTGTACCTTTTTCATACCCAGATGCTGGTTTGGTTCCCTTCCCTCTTACCTCTTCTCTCCCTGCTGTCCCCTGCTTCCTGTTCTCTTGACTCAAGGGACCATCGCACTTTTGCCACTCCTCACTCCCACTCCTCTGCTGAGTGATCTGTCTTCTCCTACTGACTTCCATCACTCTGGAACTAGCTCCCCTCCTCTGTCCTCCTCTCCCCATCCCCTGACTCCCTCAGGCTCCGGTTGAAACTCCAACCCTTCCCCACCTGTTCCTGTTACCCTTCCTCCTGATACCTCCATGGCTGTGCCTGAACCATCCTGGTAACAGCAAGTTGGGTCCCCTATCCTGCCATGAGTTAACTTCCACCCCACTACAGTCTTTTCCCTCCATTGCAAGATCGTGCGATTAACTCATCCCTCAGATCAATTGCCTGCTGTCAGTATTGTTCTTCTCCACCAGGGAAGTAGATCAGGGAGGGGCAGTGGGCGTGGCCTACCTAGATTCAGCAAGGCCTTTGACCCTGTTCCACATAGAAGATTGATGAACAAGCTGAGGAGAATAGGAGTGAGTAGTAAGGTTGTTAAATGGTTTGAAAGTTGGCTGAGCAGTAGGACTCTGAGGATACTGGTGAGTGGAACTCACTCTAGAGAAGGCAAAGTGACCAGTGGCCAGGCAAGGCAAGGCAACATGTATTTTTAAGGCACCCAATCCCGGAGGCTCTTGGCGCCGTACATAAAAACATACAACAAGCAGGGTAATTTATTAAATATCATACAATTGTATATAACAAATATAAAAACAGTATCAGAATACATAGTAAAACGACAGTGTCAGAATCAGCTGATAATTGGGGTGCCTCAGGGATCAGTACTGGGCCCTGTCCTCTTTGGTGTCTTTATTAGTGACATTTCTGAAGGACTGGACGGAAAGGTATGCCTCTTTGTGGATGACATGAAACTCTGTAACAGAGTGGACACATCAGGGAGGGTGGATAGAATGGGGGGTCTAAAAAAGCTGGAAGAATGGTCAAGAAATTGGCAGCTGGGTTTCAACACTAACAAGTGCAAAATAATGTATATGAGGCATAAAAACCAGAGGGCAACATACAAATTGTGGGTAGGGGGAGGCACTGACAGACACAGATCAAGAAAGATACCTGGAAGTGATTATTACAGATGACCTAAAGGTTGCAAAATGGTGCGACAAGGTGGTGGGGAAGGCTAGCAGGATGCTGGTATGCATGGGCAGGGGCATCACCAGCAGAAGGAGGGAGGTAATATTACCCCGTACAGATCACTGGTGAGACCACGCTTCAAATACTGTGTCCAGTTCTGGAGGCCCTATCTTCAAAAGGACACGGGGGGGGGGGAGGCGGTTCAGAGGAGGGCAACCAAAATTGTATAGGGCATGCATCTGAAAACCTATGAGGAAAGGCTTAGGGAATTAAACATGTACTTCCTGGAGGATAGGAGGAGGGGGGATATGATAGAAATGTACAAATACCTCACGAGTAAAAATAAGGTACAGAAAAGCAGTATTTTTCAAGATACAGAAGGATCTTGGAAGTAAAAAAAAAAGAAAAAGCAGGGGGGTCAGCGGTAGAATAGGGTCTACAGCATCACATTAAGATAAAGGAGAAAATAGGGCAGACTAGTTGGGCCTTATGGCCCATACCTGCCGACACGGTCTATGTTTCTATGTATCTAGTATTGCGGCCACTCCTGAATATGCACTGGCTAGGCATTCTTATTGAGCCGTATTGCACTTTATTCTCTACACATGCAACTTTTGTATTCTAATTTTGTACTGTTTGTTTTTTTTTTACCGAATGTTGTTCAGAGTTTTTGTTACTGTGTTTCGACTGCTACTCTCCCACTGTTCCCCTTCCATTAAAAGTTAGTCATGTATTTACTGACTTTTTTTTCTACAGAGTTTTTTCTCCCCTGCCTTGCCATATTGATTTATTTATTTCATTTTTGATTGCCGGGTGGATGTACTAGACACATATAGTGACTATTTTCAGACACGACCTGGGAGGTTACAAAGTTACAAACAATGTTCCAAACAGTGTAGTATAGTTTCAGTTAGGAGTAGCTGCACAGTACAGCATATAAGGTAGAAAAGCAAGGTGAGGTATACAAATTATAAATTTGGTCATAGACAATAGTCACATCACAAATTGAGGAAAAATTCAAAAACACAAAAATAATACAATGCAATATGCAGACAGTGGTAAAGTAGCATGGGGTAGTTAGGTATGTAAGGTAAGTGCTAGTAACAGTTGTCAGCAGTGGACCAGATTATACAGCACATACAGTATACATAATCACCACTGACTCGGATCAAACTGGGCATAACAGACAAGTGACATATGAACCAGTTTGCAGATAGCATCATAAGCACTGTGAACAAACACAGTGGTCCAAGTGAAGGTTGCCAGCGGCTGGGGAAGGAGCTAGGCAAAAGTGGGGAGGGGAGGCTATGTTTCAGGTGGGAGGAAGGCAGGGTGTTTCAGATAGGAAGATATGAGTGACAGGGTTGTAGCTGAGAAGGTTAAGGGGGTTTGAAGCTTGTGTAAGATTCAGGGTTAACGAGGTAATTTTGAAGCTTTTGTTTGAAGATGGCATGTGTGGGTGCAAGAAGAGCTTTTAAGTGTATGGAATTCCAGTGTTTCTGGGCCGCATGGAAGCAGGCAGTGCCACCCTTTGAGGTTTTGCACCTGGGCACGTGTAGTAGGGATAGGTCAGTGGACCGTAGGCCATGGGTGGACTGAGGCGTCAGAAGGGTGCTTAGTGACATTGGGGTGTTAGACCTGGTTATGTTGTTGACCAGGGAGCAGAGGCAGAGGAGCCAATGGGTGGAGGGGGAAGGCCATTTGAGGTTGGCATAGAGTTGGCAGCGGTGCTTTAACCGAGGGGAAGCAGAGGCATATCGGCAGATGTTATTGTAGGTGGTGTCCCATTTGTGAAGTGAGGCTTTGGAGGTATTGATATGTGACTGCACCATAGGCGAGTGACAGTAATAGAATACCACGTGCAATGGCCAGTCTAGCAGAGGGAGTGAGCACATGACTTGTTTTGTAAGCAACCCCAATTTTGCTGTTAACCGCATTACAGGTGGCCTGGTTATGTTGGTCAAATTCTAATGTTTCATCGAGTAGTACCCCAAGGTATTTAAATGCACTAACAGTGTCCAAGAATGAGCAAGCTGGACTAAGAATCTTAAGCTGACCACGACAAGTTTTCAGTTTGGCAGCAGAGCCAAAGTGCATAGCCTGTGTCTTGGAGACATTGAGAAGAAGCTTATTGTTCGTGAGCCAGGACTGGACATGAAGAAAAGCAGAGGACAGCTTAAGGTTGATGTCCTTTATAGAACTGGAACTATAATACAGAACAAGATCTGCATAGAGGATGGTCGAGCAAGAAGGGTTGTTAAGTGCAATCCGGTTTATGAAAATGGAAAAGAGAAGAGGGCCCAGTATGGACCTCTGAGGGACGCCGAGTTTAACAGGGGATTGATCAGATATTGCAGAGTTGAATTTAACAACTTGATATCGATTGGATAGGTAGCTTTCGATCCAGGCAATAGAGCTTTACAAGAAGCCAAGGGACATACAATTGGGCAGTAGAAGAGGGCGGTCAACCAGATCGAAGGTTTTTGTGAGATCGATATATATATGGCCCCAGTTGGGAGGCTAGAGTCCATAGCGTGAATTATGTCAATCATGAGCTGGAGCAAGGCAGTGGAGGTGCTGTGCCCTTTACAGAAACCATGTTGATATGGTGAGAGCAGGTTGAAATTGGAGAGGAATTCAGTGATTTGGGTGGCTACAGTCTTTTCAAGGATTTTGCTCAGAACCGATACAATGGCAATGGGACGGTAGTTGGAGTTGTCCTTCTTATCTCCTTTCTTGAACATTGGAGTGACTGGCGATTTTCTATATGTCTGGGACATGTCCTTGGTGTAGGTCAGGTATATTTATTTTATTTGGTTTTTGAAAACCGGGTAGGTGCACTAGACATTAAATATGCCTATTTTCAGGTACGACCCAGGAGAGTACAAGTCACAAAAACAATCATGAAACATGGCACAAAGAAGCAGTAACATACAGTGCAAAGGGTAAACTAGTTGCAGATACAAAAAAAGTTTAACGAATAAATACAATGTAACAAGGTGAAATCAGCACAAATAATGAAACATAGCACAAAAACAGTAAAAATATACAATGTAAAGAGTAAACTAGTTGCAGATACAAAAACAGTTGAACGAATAAAAACAATGTAACAAGGTGAAATCAACACAAATAATAATGAAACACAGCACAAAAACAGTAAAAATCTATTTATTTATTTATTGAAATGTTTCACCAGGAGGGCACACTAAACAAGTTGCTCATCTCACGGTGTGACCTGGGGGGAGGAGTTACATAGAGTTGTGAAGGATGATCAGTTACAATAGTATGTGGATAGTACAAACAATACAACATTGTAAGATTGTGGAACAGTTGGAACACAAGGTATTGTACAATAAATAGTAGTGGAACATTAGGTAAATTACAGTACATATCCAAAATCATATAAAAGAACATATAAACGTACAAAACAGTAATACTGCAATAGAACCATTTATAGTGCATGAGTGTACCAGGAGCAGGCTCGAGGTAGTACACAAGTGCTGTTGGTGTAAAAAGGTTAGGGTTAGGTTGTGCACACTGGTCACCCAGAAGGGCAGGTGGAGAAGAGGGGGGAGAGGCAAGAATTGAATATGAGGAGAAGGAGTAGCCACTTCCTGAATTGCCTTCAGGATGTTGAGAACCCTGCCTGGGTGGGGTGGGGGGCCATGATAGGAAGCCAGAAAATGAGGATGATATTAAGGTGGGCTAAAGCAGGAACAGCTGAGGGAAAGGTATTGTGTAGGGCAGAGGTAAGGAGTAGTTGGAGGATGAGTGTCGTATTTCAGGGGGAGAGAATTACAGATTTTAGGGAAACGATGGATGAAACCAGTCTGACCGATGAGGGTGGAGCAGCTAGGACCGCTGAAGCAAAAGGGTGTCATTTGATCCGAGAGAATGGGTGGGGGGAGGTGGAGTGGAGAGAGAGGATGAGAGATAGGAGGGGAGCCCCCGAATCAGAATTTGGAGGTTAGTTTGGCACAGTGAGAGATACGTTTGTGAGATAGTGGAAGGAAGGTTAGAGAGCGATAGAGTTCACAGTGGTGGGAGCGGGAAGAGGAGTCGATAGCAAAGCGGCAGAAGGAGTTGGAGTGTCCAACTTGGTCAGAGAAGATTTGGGAGCAGCACCATGGACTACGTCACAGTAGTCAAAGATGGGGAGTATCATCTTCTGGACAATTTCGCGCCTCGCAGTCAGCGAGATACAACCATGATTCCTGTACAGAGTACCAAGCTTGGGGTGCAGTTTCTTTAGGGTAGCATCGATATGCACAGAGAAGTTCTGGTGCTGGTCCAGCCAAACTCCCAGATATCTAAATGAGGAGGTGTCCTCCAAGATGGTCTCATCTAGGTTGTGGAAGTGGGTAGGGCCAGGAGCCTAGAGAGTCTCTGCCTGGTGCCAAAGGTCATTGAGACTGTCTTCTTGGCATTTAGAAAGAGCTGGTGAGAAGCAAACCAGAGCTGAACTTGGTTGACGTCAGGCTGTAAGCTGGTTTGCACAGCAGCAGGGTTTTTGCTGGAACTGTACAAAACAGTATCGTCAGCCAGTGTACATGTGGATAGAAGAGGAAAAATATACAATATAAAGAGTAAACTAGTTGCAGACACAAAAACAGTCGAACAATAAATACACTGTAACTGGGAGAAAATCTGTACAGTAGCAGCAAAACAAACGCAACAAAGTAGAGTGGCTAACAATTTAAAACAAACAGAAGCATCATACACAAGTGCAGCAGATTAAGCAGCAAAGACGAGCAGTAGTCAGGTAGCATAGGTTGGGTGATCAAGGAGGTAGGAAGCAAGTGCAGGGGTCAGAGACTGAGATAGTGGTGTAGCTCCCTTTTGAAACGTGCATTAGAAGGGAGTGATGGATGGACATAGGCAGGGAATTTCAAAAATTCATGGCAAAGTGGGGGAAGGCCTGGAATCCCATAGTGGTCATACACCTCGGAGCAGATAGTAGGGACTGGTCACCAGATTGAAAGGGGTAGGGGAAGCTCAGGGGAGTCAGCATAAAGGCTAAGGAGGAAGAAACCTCAGTTGTAATAATTTTATCAGTTATGGTGCCAAGGGCATAAGAGCAGCTGGACGTGGGGGGGGGGGATAGCCATTTACACCTCTGTTAAGCTGACAGTGGTAGGTAAGACAGTCTGATGCCAGAGCCATACAACAAATATTATTCATGGTGTCCCATTTGTGGAGGTTGGCATTGGCAACATGTGCGAAGGTAGCAGAGCCGTAGGTGAGGGTAGGAAGAAGGATTCCCTGTGCAGTGACAATTCTGACAATGGATGTGAGGGCAGATCTGGTTTTAAAGGCCAGGCCAAGCTTGGAGTTAACAGCTTTACAAGTATTAGAGATTTGTTGGGCAAAGTCCAAAGAAGGGTCAAGGGTAATTCCAAGGTATTTGAAGCTGGTTACATTTTCAAGGCGGGAGCCATCGCTATTAGAGATGGATAGTCACCCAACACACTTTCTTAATTTGGGGGCAGAGTCAAATAACGGGTTTTACTGGCATTTAGAAATAGCTTGTTATGGGAGAGCCAGGAGTGAATTTTGTGGAAATCAGAAGTAAGGGTAGTGTTGAGGTCCACAAGGTATTTAGAGGTAGAGTAGAGCACTAGATCATCTGCATAGAGCAGAGAGGAGCAGGACGTGCAGGACATGATATTTAGGGAGAAGTCATTTATAAAGATAGTAAAGGGAAGGGGGCCAAAGATAGATCGTTGTGGAATGCAGTGTTACTGGTGGATAGGTCAGGCACAGCTGAGTTGTATTTGACAAATTGTCCGACAGTGCCGTAGCTGTCATACCAGGTAACCACATCAGAGGACATACAAAGAGATAACATTTTAGATTTTAGAAGAGAATGGTCTATTAGATCAAAGGCCTTTGTTAGGTGACTGAAAGCTGCACCTGTCAGTAGTCCATTATCCATGGCAACTTTGGTGTCATTTGTGAGTTTGAGAAGAGCAGTGGAGGTACTATGACCTTTCCTGAAACCATGTTGGGCGTCAGAGAGGAGGTTGCGGTCAGGGAGGTAGTTAATGGTTTGGACAGAGGCAATTTTTTCTAGAAGTTTATTCAGGACTGAAAGGATAGCTGTAGGGCAATAACTGATGATAGATTTATAGTTAGCTTAACAAAAAAAAAAAAAAACAGTGGGTCCCAAGGATATAACCTGTTCAGGCCTTTTTATCCCCTTTCTTCTCATCTTCCACTGCTTCCCCTCCATGGTAGGGGTTCCGAGGTAGGGCTGTCCTCCATCCCCCCCGCCTCCCGAGGCTGTACACTTGTGGATGAGAATCTGTTGTGGGCAGGCAGTAGGACCTAGAGATGTCCAGAAACCTAGACTTTTTATACACACAGTACAGGTACTTAGGGTTTTCCCAGCTGTTCTTTCCTCCTCTCCTTGCATTGGCAGAGACTCCTGTTGGCCTCAGCTGCATGCAGCAAACAAGCTCACTTAACCATCACAGCAATCACTGTGGCACTGGCTGCCCGACTCTATCTGCCCAAACGGCAGCTGCTGTGATTTGACCTGCCTCCTGGTGCGGCGTTCCGAGCTCGCTTCTGACATCTGGTCACCTCCCCAGTGCTGCTGGACCATCCATTCAGCCTAAAAGTTATTAATGTTTAATCAAATTATCTTTAGAAAGAGCTAACATTTGCCTGCAGTGTCTGGATAGAGACCACTTGCCATTTTTAGGGTGTCTTTGTTTGCTAGGTCTGCAGTTGGTGTTTTAGTCTGGTGCGTCAGGTAAGTGAGTTAGTTTTTCTCTTGTGGATGGGGAAACAGTCCTTCTCTCAAGAGTGTCTACAGAGTAGTTGTCTCCCCTACGCACGCACACTTAGGGGGGTAAACAGTTTTGTTTTTCTGGTTGTTGGATGCATTTTTTCACTCCACATTTCCCTACAAGAATCAGTGCCATTTGTTGCCCTTTTTAAGCCTGGTTTGTGGGGAGTCTGGGGACCGGTCGTCTGAAGAGACCGTAAACCTGTGCAAACCTCCCTTTTGCCACAAAATTTGTATTAGGGATAAATCTGTACTAGATCTCTACTTCCCCCTTTGATTCTTGGCAATTTATTATTTTTTTTTAAGCTCAGGTCACCACGTGCCACTCAGTGCTGTGTTTTCCCACCTTTACTGACTCTCACTGGCCTGTTGCCAGCTCCTTCTGTAGCGCTTCCAGCATGGCAGGGCATGACATGAGACTGGAAGGGGTAGACTAAGGGCAACATGAGAAAGCACTTTTCACAGAAATGGTGGAGAATGTTTGGTCTGGCCTGCCCCAGGAGGTGGTGGGAGCAAATACAGTGGGGGATTTAAACACGCATGGGATAGGATAAGGGAACCCTGGTGGGGAGGAGGGCTGCAGCCAGTGACCAAGTAGGATCAGCAGCAACTAACTGCAGGTAGCGTATACTGGCAGACTGGATGGGCCAGGCGGTCCTTATCTGCCGTCAGTTTCTATGTTTCTAACTGTTCCACACTCAAACAGGAGGGGAGAGAGAGACATGCACGGCCAAGCAGAACACTCCTGCGTCATGACATCAAGGCCTGCATGTGATGTCACTCAGCCACGGTTAAAGGAACGCTTTACTTGTAGCCCTTTGCGACAGGCCACAGTCAGGCGAACATGCTGTATTTGGCGCTTGGAGGTAGTTTTAGCAGGGAGGCATACAGATGTTTCAAGCAGGCACTGCAGACGTGCAAGATGAGCAGATTACTCATTTTTGTAGCCGGCAGTTTGCTCAAGATGAGCAGATCACTCATATTTGTAGCTGGCAGTTCAATTAAGGATCAGTGGGGTCTATTGTGTTCCTAAGTTTTTGCCAGAGGTGGTGACTGAGTTTACACTAAATCAAACCATCCGCCTTCCAGTTTTTTCTCCAGAATACGCCAGTCAGGGTGAAGCATTGCTCCATACTTTGGATGTACATGTAATACTAACATTTTGCTTGCACCAAGGACTGTAGAAAGTCCACTCAGCTGTTTGTTTTGTTCACCCCTGGGAAAGAGGGCGTCCTTGTATCGAAACAGTGCTTGTCCAAATGACTAGCACATTGTATTACATGTTGTTATAGGAAGTACTGTAAGGAACTTCTTGGTGTGATTCATGGTCATTCCACAAGGGGGATAGCCATCTCTGTTCCTTGCTTTAGAATTGTCTCTGCGGCAGATATCTACACTGCAGCCACCTGGAGTACTGTCCCCAACTTTACTAAACATTATAGTCTGGACATTGTTTCTTGTAGATGAGCGGACTTCAGCCTTGCTATGCTACAGGGCCTACTGTCGTGAACAGACTGCACCATCCACGCAGTTAGCTTTTGGGACTCATTCCAGAAGTATGGCCTAAGGGAAGAGATATCCTTGAAGAAGATGGAACACTTACGTACTTACCGTAACAGTAGATCTTCGAGAGAATCTCTTCCCTTAGGCCATGCCAGCCCTCTCTCCTTTCCCCTTTTTATCAGCTGTAGGGGAGTATGGCATACAGTTCTGCCTTAGGAATTTCCATGGCTGCCATCTCCAGCGCCTGCCTGATATCAAAGGTGCTAATGTAATCTCCTGATTCCCTAAGAAGAGAATCCTCTGAGTACAGTCTCTGGTGGGGAACTGAGGAGAGATGGGGCTGCCAACGTTTATGTAGATGCTCATGCTTGCCACCATCGTGGGCGCCCCCACCTAGTAAAGGTTTCCGTGTGTTCCTAGCACTGATGCAGGTTTACTTCCAAAGCTGTGGCCTAAGGGAAGAGATTCTCTTGAAGATCTACTGTTACATTAATTGCAGTTCAAAAGTTAGCCTTTTTATGAGATATTATATTTAGAAAGAGCTAACCTGAACTATTGAGGCTAAAATCTTGATTTGGTTTGAAATGAAAACTTGCTTCCTACTCTGTCGATTCATTTTCAGCATAGCGATACACTACAACAGAATTTACAGAAAAACATTTCGATAAAAATGATTTTCTTCTTTCAGTTATGTTTTGTCGCTTTGTGCGGCCTGGCCAACGCCAGTCACTGCTCACCATCCCCTAGCCACGTCACCTGATTTCTCCGGGGCTTACCTTACTCCTGCTTGCCCTCTTGCTAGAGGCCCTCCTCGGAGGTGGCCAGGCCCTGTTGTGGAGCCTGTGAGGGGTCAGGTGTCATCCTGCAGTCAGAGATTTTCTTGTTTCTCCCCAGGGCCCACAGATGCAATATGCATACTCTGCCTAAGTGGGCAGCCCTGCATCAACGTGTGGGGTCCCTCTCCCTATGTGAGCCTGCAGTGCTGCCACCTGACTTCCTCCAGGTGCAGATGAGCAGCGGGATACTGTCACCCCACATTCCATAGGAGGAGAGCTGTCCTGGGGGTGCTCAATCCTCCCTCCCCCATCCACCCCCAAGCGATCCACTCCATTTCCAAACCCAGGTCACTGGTACGGCAGAAGGTGAGGCACCCAGCACCTCAGCCTTCCACAACACTGGGCTGGCTAATTTTTTTTTATTTCTGGTTGATACTGAGGGCAAGTGAATAACATTGGTATGATTTATGTTTTGAACATGTGTTGCTGAAATAGTTTAATCGCTTTACCTAAAATCCTTACTTCCCTTTCATGTACCCCAAATTCTTTCACAGGCTATGACTACAACAGCATCAAAAGATAAGTAAGTGATAAGATTCAACAGGGTTTTGGGGGATTCCTGTACACCCAGGGCATAATGAGGCCCGATGCCACAGGTTCACTCTGAGGAAGGGAGAATGACCAGCAGGGTACCTCAGGGCTCAGTACTAGATCCAGTACACTTTAATATCTTTATAAGTGAGATTTCAGAAGGTTTGGAAGGGAGGGGAAGGTAAGCCTCTTTGCAGATGATACTAAAATCTGCAGATAGGGTGGACACCCCAGAGGGGATGGATAGAATTTGCAGAGACCTAAGAACTTGAGGAGGGGTTAAGGGTATGGCAGCTAGGGTTCAGTGTGAAAAAGTACAAGTTCCTGCACCTAGGACACAGAAACTGAGAGGCAGAGTATAATGTGGGGAGAGAGATATTGACAGTCACTAAACAGGAAAGAGACCTGGGATTAAACATATCTGATGACCTCAAGGTGGTGAGGCAGTGCAACCAGGCAGTAGGTTGGGTCTGTTGGATGCTGAGGTGCATAGGTAGGGGTATCGCCAGCAGAAGGAGGGAGGTGGTGCTCCCACTGTATAGATCATTGGCAGAACCCCAGCTGAAATACTTGGTCCCGTTCTGAAGACCATGTATCAAGAAGGAAATAGACAGGGTGGAGGCTGTCTGGAGGAGGGCAACTAAATTGGTGCAGGAGCTGTATCTGTAGCCGTATGAGGAGAGACTAAGGGATCTCAATATGTAAACCCTAGAAGAGAGGGGGAATATGATAGAGACCTATAAATACTTCAAGGGGTTGAATCGGGTACAGGAGAGGAGTATTTTTTTCAGAGGCGAAAGTGCACGAGAGCAAGGGGACATGCTATGAAGCGGGAAGGGGGCAATTTAAGAGGCACGTGAGGAGGTACTTCATCACTGAAAGAGTGGTTGATGCCTGGAACAGTCTTCCAGTGGAGGTAGTGGGGGTGAAAATAGTGGTGGTCTTCAAGCATGCATAGGATAGGCGCAAGGGAAATTTTAGTTGAGAAAGGGGAGGTGGGTAGCTGGAGGTCAGATAGGGTTTGCGGTGAAAGTATAGGAAGGGAAAAATGGGCAGACTGGATGGGTCGAGTCGTCCCTATCTGCCAACAAATTCTGCTGTGTGCTACATATGCTATAGCCCCTGGAGAATGCAGGTATTCCCAACACCCCACACCCTGAAGGGTCTTACTGCATTTAGAAAACAGGTTTTTGCGGTAACTTTAAAAATATATGTATATTTTTTTAACATTTAAAGAAAATTTTGATGTGTAAAATAGTCCATGTACAGATAAAGTGCCAGTGTGCACCCCCCCCCCTTTAGTGGGCTCCATTGGCTAATAAACTTTTACTGTATGGCAAGTTTTATTCTGAAGTGTTTCTTAATTTGTATATATTGTTTTACTTATTTCCACATTGCTGTATTATAGTGTACAGTGTATAGTGAGGGTTTATTCTGCATAGATTTCCATGCCAGCCGAAACCTTGTTGTACCACAGTTCAAAGGTCATGGAACGCGACTGTACACTTCTGTGGTACAACAAAGTTCCAGCTGATCGAACATCCTCGAGGCAGCTGGTGTTTTTTTCAGCGCTGCTACTCGCAGCAGTCATTTCAAGTTCTGAAAGTGCCTGCCTGCCACGGGAGCACTGTGAAAACACTTCCTTTTTTTCTTTCCTTTTCTTTTTTTTTGATAAAATTAAGACAAAAAAGCTATACACTGTAAAAATCCTGTTTGGGTAACCACATGCCCTGCCAGCCTGAGATGCTACCTCGGGCTTCTGAGTACTTTGGAGCTCTCGAGCTTCATTCTAGAGGTACGCTGTACTAAAGAAACCTCTCTGTGGCAGCAGAGGCTGGTTATGTGTGGTTGCCCAACCAGTATTCTACATATTGTTGTACACTGAACTTTGTATGCATTCTGTTCTCTTTCCCCTTCTCCTAGGACGCATCTGGAAACGTGCTGATACCAGCTCACTATGACTTTCCTGGTAAAACTTTTGAAATAAATAAACATATGACTTTGGATTGTTGTCAGCCAGTCAGGTTTTTGGATTTCCCTAAACGGTGTCTAATGTGCCACAGAGGCATAATACAACAGCACAAGGTGCACCGGAGAATGCATTGGCCAGTGTAGACATTGCAGACCATGATTGGAAGAGACCACAATAGGCACACAAACGGTCAAATACAGACTAAATATGAATTAACCAACTGTTGAAGTGAGGGCAGCTTGGGCTTAACAGATACTGTGAGGGGTCGGAGCAGGAGCTGGCATGGGAGGTATGCAGGGTTGGGAGTCGGACATTAAGGGCGGAAGAGGAAGCAGAGCAAATAGCGGGGGAGAGTACGTTCCTAGCAACTGTTGCTCCTTGTAATTGACAGTGGAGAAACGGGATGATTTCTGCCTCACATCTTGCGGTTGTCAGGCTATCTGTAACAGGATGTGCAGATTCCTTCGGAATACTCCAGAATCCACTCAGTACTGTTTGCTGTATAGGGTAAATCAAATGGGCAGCTTCCTATCGAAGCAAGGTGACAGAAACACTGGCTGGAGTTGACTTAATGTGGAAAAGTTACTCTGCTGACTCTGTGGCACCAAGCAAAGGGGTTTGCTTGGCATGCTGGCAACCTGGGTTCATGCCCTGAGCCCGGGTGTCAGGAATGGAGACCGGCAGAAAGGGAATCCAGAGTGTACAGTGGATGCTTCCCTCCCGGGGGCGAGGCAGAGCCTTGGTACCCTGGTGGTGGATTGGGCGATGTGGCAAGGCAGCGTGAAGCCTCAACACACCCCCACATGTCGCCGCCTCAGGTTGCTGTCATGCTGAGGCCCAGTCAGGATGGAGGGTGTGGGGAGGGCAGAAAACTGAAAAAGTGCCGCCTGAGAGACCGGATGACAGCCTCCAGTCCCCCGATGCCACGAAGCCCCAGAAAGTGTCTGAACTGACCTGCAGCACCCGGGATACATAGTTGCGCCTAATGGACGCTCCCCCAGGAGGGAGGGACCCTCCCAACAAAAGGATACATTGGGTTACCCGGAGGTGGCTGCTAATAGGGGCGGTGGATGGTGGCAGAGGATGAATGGTGCTGGGGTGCACCTTGGAGGCCCAGAGTGGCTGGTCGGAGGTGCCAGAGGAAGGAGCAAAAAAAAAAAGTTACTCTGTTCTTGCTGCACCTATGTTCAAAAATCACTTTACACCCAGTGAGTTTACTCTGAGATTGGTTGATGTGAATACCGGAGACCAAATACTATACCTGAGCTACCGACCTTTAAGAATGATGCAACTTGAGGCCAAGGATATGTGCCAAATGTAATGGTCACTCCACTGTACGAGAAAGTACGTTTGTGTTCAAACAGCTGCAGTGATGCTGAGCATTGCACGTATACTTTTGCCCTGATAGTGGAAGTAATGCTGAACACATACCCTATGGCAAGTGGCCAAAATGGCTTTTGGCACACCTAAACCTGCATTTAGTTTGAACAGTTTACACACTTAGTTTGCTTTACAGAATTATAAATAAATAAACATTATAGTTTTCTTGTGGTGAGAGCAAAGATTGTCCTGGGAGGTCAGTATGAATAGAGGAGAAAAACCAACATCTGTGTGAACCAAAAATGTCTTTTGGTAAGCAAAGCAGAGTGCTGTGTTTTAAAGCTTGGTGTACTTCTGTGGGGAGCTTCCATTTTCCTTAGCTGTTTTTGTAACTCACGTTAACACTTGAGTGCTGGGACCAGCCCACTGGTGGAGGGGTTGAATTTCCAGCTACGATGCTGGCGCCATGAGGTTCTAATCCGAACTCTGGATGTCAGATGGCGGGAGGTTTGAGCATCTTGCACTGCTCTCTCCTCCTCGGGAAGGGTGTATGACGCGCATGATTAGCCCCTGGCAAAGGCCAAGAGGAAAACAGCTGCGGCGTGTTCTAGTTGGGAGGTGTGTCAGCTTAACGTCCTTGCATGACACGCCTCCTGGGGAGAAAAATTATGAAAAATCGGAGGTTCAGCTTCCTCAGAATGACATCCGTCTCGCGCAGCAGACCTCACACTGTCACCCAGGCTCCTGCTCCTGTGCTACATTCTTGAGTCCGTTGGGGAACACACCTTCCCCTTGATAGCCCTGCCCATGGGGGGTAAGCCAGAGGTGTTCAGGGGTGGGGTTTGTCCCGTGGCGAAGGGTGCAGGGCGGAGTGTGCAGGTGACCGATGGCTGGCGGATGCAGAGCCAAGCAAAAAAAAAAAATTGAGTTCAAAATGCCTGTAGTTAAGCAGTCTGGGTCATCGGACTGGACTAGAATTGGTCATTCTCACCAGTGGAAGCCTTGGAACAAACCGCATTCTCTTGTTCAGGGTTTAGGCTGTATGTTCTTTGGCTTGATCTAGAGTAGAAAGACAGCAGTCCTGGGGCTAGAGTCACAAAACGTGGCCCTGGTGCAAACCTGATTTTTGTGACGAGTTGTTATTCACAAAAGACTGGTTTGCGTGCTCAAACCGGTTTTGCACCAGGGTAAAGTGTGTAGGATGCCACAGTGCAAGTGAGGGGGAGGGGACCTGCATATCGGCACAGTCTGATGCACAAAACATTTGCTCCATGCATGGGCCTTTTGCAGGGTTCCCTTGCGTGGAGCAAATACCATTGACCGGGACCTTGCTTTAATCCCTTGCAACTCTAGTGGTTGGCAGAGGTACTGTGGCCCCACCCCACATGTTGCCAGCCTGAATGTAAAAATACAGGTTTTCTGTAGTGGGTAGTGGTCCCTCCCCTGCTGATTGCCGGCCAAAAAGTAGTCCCTGGTGCCAGTAATTCTCCCAATGATAGCCAGTCACCGGCCCAATACAGGTAATGTCTGTCTTGGTGTCCATTGGTCCCTCCCCACCCAATCATCTGCCTCACACACACACACCAGATTACCACTGTTCAGTGTGGTCATCCCTCCCCATCCTGATCTCCAGTATATGCAAGTGAAACTATTTCCTGGTGGCTAGTGGACCCCCCAAAATCTCCGATCCCTGTTTATATATAAAAAAAAAAAAAAATGGTAACCATTCCTTGGCGTCTGGTGAACCCACCTCCCCCCACCTCGGCATTTAGTGTCCAACCACCCCAATCCCGAGCTGCCGACTGGCACATCCCTTCTCTCTGCCAGCGGCCACCGACTTAACTGTCAATGAGCGTGTACTGTATACAGTGCATACACATTGATGGACAGCTCATGAGTGTGATTGGGGTGGGAGGACCACCACTGAACACCAGGAGACATATTGGTATCAGATTGGTGATCATGGGTGGGGGCACGAGGAAAACCTAATTTTTTGGGGGGACCACTAGCCACTAGGGAATATGTTGTCTTTCTCTCAGGCTGGTGATTGGGGGATTGCAACTCACCACAGCCTTTGTAAATGGCCCATAATGGGCATGCAAATTTTTTTATTTAGTTGTTTAACCAGGTATGGCACACATGGCTTGCATGCCCAATGGCCTCATTTGCATAGGTGCATTAGTGAATCAGAAATAGTGCACTATCCATTGTGGGGCTGTTCACTTGGCTGCGGGTTAAGGCAGCGCTAGTGGGGTGGTAATGGGGTTACTGACAACGTGACCTAGCCCTATTCACAGTCAGATAGTGCAGTGTGACTAGCAAATTTTTAAGACTGGCCAATTGCAAATCGCAGTGCAAACTTTTGTGCTGTGATCTGAGATTTTTTTTGCGAATCGGTGCCCTGGTCTTTTAGTGATCCATATTGAGACTCTTGCATTAAACTGGTCCCCTTATGTAGTGCCCCAGAGTTCCTGGTGCCCTCCAAAAATGGGCATCCAGGTGCTCCAGGGCTCATTTTGGAGGTTAGGTGCTCCAGGGGGATAGCTGCGCCCAGCATAGGTGTGCCCTTAGGTTAGGTGGCCAGAGTAGGTGTCCCTGGGTAGGCTAAGCCTGAGGTAATGTGCCCCAGCTAGGTGCCCCTTCCCCCCAGAACTGTAAAGCCCCATCTGGGCTTGTGTTTTTAAAAATGTTTATTTCTAGGGACATGGATATGTTGTTCATCCACACTGTCTGGCAGGTATCCTTGCCGCTTTAAATCTTGCTGGAAGGTCTTCAAGCTGGCTCCTCCCACCCACCCGGGTGGTAAAACTCTCGGCTCCGCCCCATGACGCCAGATCTTCCTTACCGCTTGGAAGCTCAGGTTCCCTCCTTAACGCTCTGCGTATAAGACTGGTTCCTAATTCTTTGGTTTTGCGAATTTAAAAGTTTTTGCACTTCTAGACTTCGGTCTTCTATCCCTCGCGGCTGCGATGGACAAATCGACTCCGGGTTTTCGGAGATGCCGTTGCGGGCAGAAGATGTCTCGGACGGATCCGCATTCCACGTGTGTCTACTGTTTAGGCCTTGAGCATGACCCGCAGGCTTGCGACCTGTGCTCTTCCTTCTCAGCCTACGTCCTCGAAGACCGTGCTGCCCATTTACAACTGGGGCGTCCTGAGAAATGTTTTCCTCCGGTGAAGTCAAAAGAGGCCCAGTCGTCGGTTTTCGCTGGCCGGCCGAGCTCGGCGGATCAGCTAGGCAGATGATCGCCTCGAAGAAGGAGCGGGCTGCATCTTCCTTCAGCCGCTGCATTTATCCCGCTCTCCCTGGGTTCCTCTTATACAGCTTCCTTTAAGGAGCTTTGTCTGTCCCTCTCCACTAAGGAGAGGGACCAACATCTGCTGGACCTTCTTCTCGGTCCAAAAAGAAAGACAAGGGTAAGTCCCTCCGTTAACGCTCTTGGGAGCGGGAAAGGTCCCTCTCCCCGAGTTGTCGGCCATCGACTTCGGTCGATCGTTCGGCTTCGGCCACTGGTCTCACGGTGTCCCCTTCAGGTCAGTTGACCGAGACTCCGTCGACACAGTCAAGATTTTCTCGACCCGTTGGACGGGTTGTCGCCAAGTGACGAGAATCCTCTCCTGGTTCCCCGGTGGGAGTTGAGGATCCGTGGGCTCCAGTGCCTCCCGGTTCCGAGCCCTCGGGTGAACCTCCGAGGCAGGGGAGGCGGTTCCCGTCCTCCCGCACCACCCTCGGAAAAGCCGAGGTTCTCGATCTCGGTCTCAGACTTCTCAGCGGTCCAGCGATCCGCCCGTCATGGGCCGTCTCGGTCTCGGCACCCTTGATGGCAGGCGCGCGCTCGTCCTCGTCCTCCTCCGGACCCGAGGGAGGCTTCCGGCGTGGATGCGTTACAGCGATCGAGACCTCATGTGGCAGCAACTCCTTCGGCCGGGGAACAAGCCGATGCCGTCGCCTTCCCCGGCCATTAAGTGGCTGTCACCGAGGCCGGAAACAACCCCTCGACTTACCTGAGGAGCCTGTTCCCAGGCCGGTTGTTTGGCCAAAACCAGCTGCTCCACCGATTCCGGTGGAACCTCCGCCTCCACAGCCGTTATTTGGGGCTCCGACCAAGAATTCTCGGTCGGCTCAGGGCCTGCCCCATAGACTGTCTGTTACCCTCACTCCCGATCGACCTCGGCAGGTGGAGGGTGGCTCAGCCGAGGCAGCTCTTTGTGGACTCTTCGAGGTCCGGCGGCAATCCTCCTTTTCTCCAGGCGGGTAGACTTGGAGTCCTCTGGAGGTCAGTCGATGAATGATAGCCCTTCGTCCTATCTGGGATTGCTTCGGCTCATCTCGGAGTCCACCGGGATGAAGCTCGAACCTGTGTCTAAGCGGGCCAGGTATCCCCTCACGGAGATACTGGACCGAGGGGATTCTCCTGGAGGCCTTTCCGGTGGCCGAGGCCATAGTGGGCCGGCCTTGGAGCTCTGGCAGCGCCCCTGCTTCCTGTCCTGCCTCGGCCAGGAAGTATGCGGTCCCCTACGGTTCCTTGTCCATTTTTGAACACCCCTCAGCCGAGGGCTAGTTACCGACAGCGTTTTCGACACGCCCGGGAAGCGCTAGGGCGTAGACAAACCTCCGACAAGAGTCAGAAATTGGACTATGCGGACGCTTAAAGTCTATGCTGTGTCCTCCCTCGGCCTTCGTCAGGCCAGTTCGGCCGTACTTATGGCACATTTCTCTCATGCCCTGTTGGGCTCCCTGGACGAGGTAGTTCCTCATCTTCCAGCGGATCTGCAGACCTCGGTTAGGCAGGTGCGGGACCAGGGCAGGGCAGTGGCCAAACAGCAGCTTCAGACTGCTCTGGACATTGGGGACTCATGTGCCAGGTCAGTAGCGGCCGCAGTGGCTATGCACCGTCGGGCATGGCTGAGGATATCCACCTTCACTTCGGATACCCAGCACAAGTTGGCAGATGTCTCCTTCCTGGGGACCGACCTCTTCGGCCCTGGGGTGGAAGGTCACCTGCAGAGGATCGAGAAGTCCAATGCTACCTTGGACTCTGTCTCATCCGCACAGAAGGACAAAGGCCGCAGACCGCAGCCTAAATCTTAGTCCCTCTGCGCCCTTGTTTATGTCCGGCCCAGCAGCGTCGGGCCAGCAAGCCTGACTTGGCATCCCAAACCCAAGCCTCGGCCTTCCTCCAGACAAGCAGGGAGGTAAAGGCCCTGGAGGTCCCTCGGGTTCTTTCTCAAGCCTGCCCAGTGACGGGTTGAGGGTGTAGCCCCTAACCCGTCGCCTCACCCAGGTGCCCCCCGTGGGGGTGCGGCTTCACCACTTTCTTTCTGCCTGGTCCGTTATCACCACAGACCGGTGGGTGTTGGAGGTGGTGGGAAAGGGCCTGCCTCTGGAGTTCGAGCAGGCCCCACCCTTCAGAGCCGTCGCACCTCGGGGTCCGAAGCCTCGCTGTTGGCTCGCCGAGCAGACATCGCTCTCCTCCTCCTCGAGAAGGAGGTGATCAGAGAGGTGGCGGACCCTCCCTCAGACCCGGGTTCGTGTCCAGGTACTTCCTGGTTCCGAAGCGGACGGGGGCTGGCGCCCATTCTCGACCTACGACCTAAACAAGTTCCTAGGTCTTGAACCTTCAGAATAGTCACTCTGGCTCAGATAATACCATCCTTGGAACACGGCATGTGGTTCTGCTCTGGATCTACAGGATCGTTCTTTCCGTCCTATCAGTCTGTCACATCAGAGGTTCCTTCGCTTTAGGCGGAGGGATCCCTTATAGAATTCAAAGCCATGCCCTTTGGCATATCTCCAGCTCAGGGTCTTCACCAAATGCATGGCAGTGGTGACAGCGTTCCTCAAGCGCGCCGAGAGTCGGGTTTACGCTTACCTGGACGATTGGCTGATAGCAGCCTCAGACAGGAGGTGGAGCGGTCAGAGATGTGGCCCTCAGGTTTGCTCTCAGGTGGCCTCCTCATCAACGAGAGGAGCCAAGTGGACTTCGAGCCAAAGCAGGTGATTCTTTCATGGGGCGAGGCTCGAGCTCTCTTGGGCAAAACCACGAGCTCGCCGAGACAGGGCTGAGAGTTCTTTCCTCCTTTGCCCAATCATTTCTGGTTGGGCAATTGCGCCCTGCCCGGGACTTCCTGCGCCTCCTGGGTCTCATGGCGGCCTGTACCAGCGTGGTCCGTTTGGCCCGCTGGAACATGCACCCCTTCAGTGGGGGCTGGCCAGCCAGTGGTCCCAATGCTGCGATCCATTGGACCAGCTAGTGACGGTGACCCAGGGGATGTGGAACACTCTCCAGTGGTGGACCGTTCCAGTTCACCTGCAGGAGGGCATCCCGTTTGTCCGCCCTGAGCCGACGGTCTCTCTATCGACCGATGCCTCTCTGGGTTGGGGTGCCCATCTGGGGGAACACCGAGCGCACGACCTCTGGTCCCCTCAGGAGTCCCGATGCCACATCAACCTGCTGGAGCTCCGAGCGGTCCGCCTAGCTCTCACCGCCTTTGCTCCGTTTCTTTAGGGTCAAGTGGTCCGGGTCCAGACGGACAATACCACGACCATGTACTATCTAAACCACCAGGGCGGGACGCGCTCCATGCTTCTATGCAAGGAAGCTCTCTGCATCTGGTCACTCGTGCGCAGCCTGGAGGTGGATCTCCTAGCCATTCATGTGGCAGGAGCCTCCAACACCCTGGCCGATGTCCTAAGCTGGAAAGGGGCTGCGTCCCACGAGTGGTCTCTCCCGACGGAGGTAGTACAAGATCTATTCTCCCATTGGGGCACACCTCAGGTGGACCTGTTTGCCTCAGGGAGATATGAAACTGAGAGCTGTTCCATGCCCGCCCCCTCAGCAGGATCGCTGCAGGGATGCCTTCTCGAGGCCGTGGACCCCGGGCCTCTTCTATGCCTTCCCCATTCCCCTTGATGCACAAGGTGCTTCTCAAAGCAAGGAGGACAAGGCGCGGTGATTCTGATAGCCCCAGACTGCCCCGCCAGTACTGGTACCAATTTCTCAGCCTCAGCTCCAGGCTCCGAGGCAGCTTCCAGCTCGTCGGACCTGCTCTCAGTCAGTCAGGGAAGGTGTTCCATCCGGACCTTCAATCCCTGCACCTGACGGCCTGGTTCCTGGCTGACTAGAGTTCCAGGCCTTGGGTCTTTCTGACGAGGTCCTCAACGTAGTTGAGGCGTCCCGTAAGGAGTCGACCAGAAAATGCTACGCCTTCAAATGGAAGAGATTTTCCATTTAGTGCAGGGCAAGGGCCTTGACCCTTCCTCCTGTTCCTTGGCGAGCATATTGGACTACCTTTGGTCCCTTTCTCAGCAAGGGCTTAGGTCGACGACCCTTAAGGTGCACCTGGCAGCCATCTCTGCTTACCGGGCGCGGGCCGGGAAGCAGTCGGTGGCGCAGGAGAAGGTGGTCTGGCGCTTTTTCAAAGGCCTTGATCACATTTTCCCTCCGGTGCGAGAACCTCCACCTCCGTGGGATCTACTGCTGGTACTGGCAAAGCTCATGGGCAAGCCATTCGAACCAATGCACAGGTGTGAACTCTCTCACCTGTCGTGGAAGACCGCCTTCTTGGTGGCTATCACGTCAGCCAGAAGGATGGGGAGGCTCCAGGCGCTCTGCATCGAGTCTTCTTACCTGGTCTTCCACAGGGACAAGGTTCGTCGCCCCCACCTGAAGTTCCTTCCAAGGTGGTGTCGGAGTTCACCTAACCAGGTGTTGACTCTGCCGGTGTTCTACCCAATTACACCTCGGGAGGCGAATATAGACTCCATACTCTGGACCCTAGAAGGACACTCGCTTACTATAAGGAGCGCACGGCTGAAATCCGGGGAGAGGTTCGCCAGCTGTTTGTCACCTACGCTGAAGCCGCACCTGGCAGACCTGCAGCCAAGCGGACGATAAGCAGGTGGTTCACCTCCTGCATAGATCTCTGCTATAAGTTGGCAGGCATGGAGCCTCCCAGAGGGATAAGAGCTCATTCTACCCGCCATACTGCTGCATCGGTGGCTGCTTCCAGGGACGTCCCTATCCAGGAAATCTGCAGGGCTGCTACCTGGAAGTCAGACACACCATCACCCATTACCACATCAACCTTGAGTCACGCTGGGATGCTGGTTTGGGGCTCAGTTCTCAGTCTCTATTCCTAAGTAGGGGGTGTGCGCCTCCCCTCCTCCCAGAGAACTGCTAGGAGTCTGCCAGACAGTGTGGATGAACAACATATCCATGTCCCTAGAAATACAGGTTACTCACCTGTAGGAGTTCTAGGAATGGTATATGTTGTTCATCCTCACAACTCGACCTCCCGGCCGAGCCACAACCTGAGCTTCCAGCGGGCCAGATCTGGCATCATGGGGCGGGCGAGAGTTTTACCACCTGGGTGGGTGGGAGGAGCCAGCTTGAAGACCTTCCAGCAAAATTTAAAGCGGCAAGGATACCTGCAAGACAGTGTGGATGAACAACATATACCATTCCTAGAACTCCTGTTACAGGTGAGTAACCTGTATTTTTCTGCTTGTTTGTTTCTCTGCCTGCTGCTTCTGTTTAGAACCCCCCCCCCAGTTACCTCATGCCGGGAATCTGCGTTCGTGGTTCCTGGTCGTGAGGGCAGACTGGCAGGGTCGGGCTCATGAGGATTTTGGAATGGAATCCTCAGCTTGTTTGAATGTTAACAGCTGTTCACTTCAAGTTAGAAGAGGAAGGGAGATGCAGCAAGTCTGAGGGGGAGTGGCTAGCTGGGAAATGCCAGTAAGGGAGGGACTTGCCTTCTGCTCCAGTGTCCCTCCCGAGGTCCCGACCGGTCCGCAATGGCAATGGCTCCTCCTCCATCCCTCAATGTTGGTCCATTGGTTCCTCGGGGCCATCGGTGGTGAGAAGTCCCGTCTGGAGGGGCGGTGGCCGTAGTAATAGATTGGTCCTTCCAGTAACAGCAGCTACACCCCATACATCAAATGGGAAGAACACGCCTTCCCCCTTGGCTAGTGGTCAAACAGGGATTCAACATGTTTGCAGTTAATTTGCATCACCAGGTAAGATAAAAGGTCCGTCTCCCCATACGACGCAAAGGGGAAATGCCAGACCTCACCCAACAACTAACACACCGAAATCTGGCCAATGGAAATTCATGTACACAGATGCTCACAGCCTGGGAAATAAGATCCCAGACCTGCAGGCAATAATGTCAGAGGCTAAACTGGACATAGTAGCAATTAGTGAGACGTGGTTTACCAGTAACCACACTTGGGAGACTGCAGTACCTAGCTATGTACTGTTCAGAAGAGACTGAGGTGCAAAAAGGGGGGGGTGGAGTGGCCCTGTATGTCAATGAAAATATCAAAGCTACAGAAATTCAGAATACACATTAGGAGCCAGAAGAACTGTGGGTCACCTTGGAAACAGGAGATGGGACAACCATAAGAACTGGGGTTGTCTAAAGGCCCCCAGACCAGGGGGAGGACATAGACACATTACTGTTAGAAGATATACAAAACAAGACAGCTAAAGGGAGGTTCTGATAATGGGAGACTTCAACATGCCGGATACAGATTGGTCAATACCAGCAGGAACATCTGCCAGAACTAGACACATAGTGGATTCCCTGCAGGGAGGGCCTCAAACAACTGGTACAACAACCCACAAGAGACAGGGCTATCCTAGATCTAGTACTGACTAACAGGGAAGGGATCACAGATCTCCAGGTAGAAGGTCACCTGGGGCCAGTGACCATCACATGGTATGGTTCAATTTGACACTACAACTCAAATCATCCCATTCCAAGGCAAAAATATGGGACTTCAGAGGAATTGACTTTGATAAGATGGCCAACAGAGTTAAGCTAGCCCTGGCAAAAAGAAACACAGATGAGGGTGTACAGGCAAAGTGGGCAAGCATTAAGGATGCAATACTTGAAGCAACATCCCATTGTGTTAGACAAAAAGGAAGTGCAAAGAAGAAGGAAACCACTTTGGTTCTCAAATACAGTAGCAGAAAGGTCAGAGCCAAAAGGCTGGCCTTCAGGAAATATAAGGAACACAGCGGGATGAAGATAGGAGGCATACCAAACTGCCCTAAGAGGCCGGAGGCAGTAAGGCAGGCAAAGACCAAACTGAGGAAACACTAGCACAAACAGTAAAATAAGGTGACAAGACTTTCTATAGATACATTAGTGAAAGAGAAAGTCCAGAGAAGTATTGCTAAGCTCAAAGGAGAAAAGGGTGTGTGTGTGAGGAGGAGGAGGACCCTGTAAAGCATCTATCCTAAATAGATACTTTGCTCAGTATTTACTGAAGAGAAGGTAGGGCAAGGCCCACAGCTCAACACCATAGACACAGGAGGGAGGGAGGGAGGGAGGTGAGCACTACTCCTTTCACAAAAGAAAGGGTCCTTCACGAGCTCGCTAAGCTCAGGGTGGACAAGGCAATGGGACCAGATGGTATACATCCCAGGGTACTTAAGGAGCTAAGGGTGGAACTAGCAGAGCCATTAGCAGAACTGTTTAGTTTAGTTTACTGAGCACAGGAGAGGTCCCAGAAGACTGGAGAAGGTCTCATGTGATTCCACTCCACAAGAGTGGTAGCAGGGAGGAGGCAGGGAACTACAGACCAGTCAGTCTTATCTCCGTAGTGGGCAAGATTATGGAGGCACTACTTAAGGAAAGGATAGTGCAGCACCTGGAATCCATAGGGCCGCAGGATCTAAGACAGCATGGGTTCACAAAAGGAAGGTCCTGTCAAACTAATCTCATAGATTTCTTTGACTGGTCAACCAGAGTGGTGGACCACAAGGGAGTAGTGGATGTTGCCTACCTTGGCGTCAACAAAGCTTTCAACACTGTTCAACATAAAAGATTGATAAACAAGCTGGGTAGGCATGGGGTGGGTCAGAAGTTGGTCAACTGGGTGGCAAACTGGTTGATGGGCAGAAAACAGAGTGTGGTGGTAAATGGTATGCAGTCAGAAGAGATGCAGGTCACAAGTGGGGTACCTCAGGGGTCTGTCCTGAGTCCAGTCCTCTTCAATATCTTCATCAGTGACATTGCAGATGGACTAGAGGGTAAGGCTTGTCTGTTTGCAGATGACACCAAGATCTGCAACAGAGTAGATGATCCAGATGGGGTGGGCAGAATGAGAAGAGATCTGGATAAACTAGCAAAATGGTCGGAGGAGTGGCAACTGGGATTTAATGCAAAGAAGTGCAAGATCATGCACATGGGGAAGAGAAATCCTGAAGCCACCTATAGGCTGGGAGGGGAGTTGCTGGTAGTCACAAAGGAAGAGAGAGACTTGGGCATCATCATCACCACCGATGACCTGAAATCATCCAAGCAGACCTCTAAAGCAGTAGGTAAGGCTGGGGGATGTTAGGGTGAATTAGTAGGGGTATCACAAGTCGTAAGAGGGAGGTAATAATCCCTCTTTACAAGACACTGGTTAGGCCCTATCTGGAGTACTGCGTGCAGTACAGGAGGCCACACCTTCACAAGGACATTAACCAAATTGAGGCAGTCCAGAGAAGTGCAACCAAAATGGTGCAGGGATTGCATCAGAAGACATTTGGGAACTAGCGACCATCGAACAGTATGGTTCACAATAAACACAGCAGTGGAGTCAAGCCATACAAAGACAAAGGTACTGGATTTTAGGAGGGCTGACTTTGTCAAAATGGGTGAGTGCCTAAGGAATGCATGAGCAAATGGGCAGGAAGGAGGGGTGGAAGAACAATGGGGAATAATAAAAACTGCCATCACAGAGGTATAAGCCTTTGTGTAAAGCAAATAAACAAAATGAAACGAGGTGAAACCACTATGGTTCTCAAAGGAAGTGGCAGTGAAGGTTCAAGAGAAAAGAAAGCATTCAGGAAGTACAGGAATCACAGAAGGAACAGGACAGAGAACTGTATCAGTTAAAGCAAAAGGAGGCTGGGAAGGCAGTCAGAACAGCAAAGGCCCAAACCAAGGAAAGATAGCCAACTCAGTTAAGAAGGGGATAAACCTTTATAGGTACATCAGGGAGCGAAGGAAGACCAAAGGAGGGATAGTGAGGCTTAATAAAGGGAGGAGGGTGGGCAGAGGGTGACTGTGAAAAGGCAGAGATACTAAACAAATATTTTGCTCAGTATTTACAAAGGAAGAGGGAGGCACCTAAAACAAACAGTAGAAACACTCTAGATACAGAAGTTGATACCAGCCCATTTACAGAAGAAAGGGTTCTGAAAGAACTCTTAAAACTGAAAGGTGGACAAAGCAATGGGGCCTGATGGGATTCATCCCAGAATTCTAAAGAACTAAGGTAGAACCAGTGACACCACTGACTACCCTCTTTAACAAATCATGGGAGGATGGGGTGGTACCGAGGACTGGAGGAGGGCAGTTTGATTCCCCTTCACAAAAGTGGGAGCAAGGCAGAAGCAGGAAACTACAGACCTGTTAGTTTAACCTCAGTGGTAGGGAAAATGATGGAATCACTTCTAAAGGAAAGAATTGTTAAATATCTAGAGGCCAGAGGGCACAGGACCCAAGGCAGCATGGATTCACAGCGGAAGGTCATGCCAGACAAATCTGATAGATTTCTTTGACTGGGTGACCAAAGTAGTTGATCAGGGAGGGCTGTGGACATGGCCTACCTAGGCTTTAGCAAGGCATTTGACACAGTCCACAAAGATTAATATACAAGTTAGCCAGCCTGGGAGTGGGTCCCAAGATGACGCCTGGGTAAAGAATTGGCTGGAGAATAGGACACAGAGAGTAATAGTAAATGGAGTCCACTCTGAAAAAGGGGGTCAGTAGTGGGGTACCACAGGGTTCAGTATTAGGACCAGTCCTCTTCAATGTCTTTATAAGTGACATTACAGAGGGACTGGAAGGAAAAGTATGTCTCTTTGCAGATGACATAAAGATCTGCAACAGAGTTGATGCACAAGGTGGAGTGGAAAGGATGAGAAGGGACTTGGCAAGGTTAGAGGAATGGTCAAATGTATGGCAGCTTAGATTCAATGCTAAGAAGTGCAAGGTAATGCACCTGGGAAACAAAAACCCAGGGAAGAGTACACAATGGGGGTGAGATACTAACAACAACAAAAATGGAAAGGGACCTGGGGGTAGTCATATCAGATGACCTAAAGGTGGGCAAGCAATGTGAGAGGGCCTGAGGAAGGCTGGGGGATACTGGGATGCATGGGAGGCATCACCAGTAGAAAACAGGAAGTTATTATCCTCTGTACACACAGCTAGTGAGACCCCATCTGGAGTACTGGTGCAGTTCTGTAGACCCAATCTCTGCAAAGACATAGACAGGATGGAAGCTGTCCAGAGGAGGGCAACTAAAATGGTGCAGGGTCTGCACTGGAAGACATATGAAGAGAGACTTAGGAGCTTAATATGTATAGCCTCGAGGAAAGGAGGGAGAGGGGACATGATAGAAACTTTCAAGTACCTCAAGGGAATCAACAAAGTCCAAGAGGGTAGCATCTTTCAAAAAAGGTGGTGCAAGAACAAGGGGCACAATTTGAAGATAGAAGGGGCGGCTCAGAGGTAATTTAAGGAAGTATTTTTCACAGAAGAGGGTGGTGGTTGTATGGAGCGGCCTTCCAGAGGAGGTTGTGAAGTCACAAACAGTGGTGGAATTCAAGCATGCATGGGACAGTCATAAGGCAATTCTAGGGGGTGGGGGTAGGAAGAAGTAGGCTGCTGGTTAACTAGGATCTGCAGCTTAGCCATCAGGTAGGGAAATGGGCAGACTGGGTGGGCCAAGCGGTCCTTATCTGCCATCAAATTCTATGTTTCTATGTAGATTGACGGAGCTCAATATGTATGCCCTAGAGCAAAGGAGGGAGAGAGGTGATATGATTGAAACATTTAATACCTCAAGGGCATTAATAAGGTGAAAGAGTCTAACATGTTTCAATATAAGAAAAATAGCAGGACAAGAGGACACAGCATGAGATTAGAGGGAGGCCGATTAAGGGGTAATGTGAGGAAGTTCTTTTTCACAGAAAGGGTGGTAGATGCATGGAACGGCCTACCTCAGGAAGTGGTGGCTGTGAATACAGTGTAGGACTTCAGACAGGCATGGGATAGGCATAAGGGAGCAATACAGATGAGTATGAATAGATAGGCCACTGACAGCAAAGGACGATGGCACATTTATAAGGTAGAAAAAGAAATGGGCAGACTGGATGGGCCTTGCAGTCCTTAGCTGCCGTCTACTTCTATGTTTCTGTGCTTCTATAAGTATCCAAGGAGGCCTGCAGGAGGAGGCGGCGGGTCCAGGCTTCCCTTCCTGCACTCCCAGCCCAGGAAAGTACATGCGGGCGGCAGGGTAAGTGGTGGCAGCACCATGTCCAGGTGCTGGCCACCGTCTGAGTAAAGAAGGGCTGTGTTGTTTTTAAGAAAAAATAAACTCTGACGCGTTCGGGCATCAGTTGCAGGAACAGCCTTTGGGCTGAGCAAGACCCCTATGAAACGTACTGCCCACGGGGCGGTGCATCAGGAAAGGCTCCACTGAGCCAAGGACTGTTTGGACGGGCAATGCCCCAGTCATGGACCTCCCATGAAGTGGAGCATCTGGAAAGCCTCCATTGAGCCAAGGACTGTGGGGGTGGGCTAGGCCCCAGTCACGGACCGCCCACAGGGTGGAGCATCAGGAAAGGCTCCGTTGAGCCAAGGACTGCGGGAACGGAGGTGAAAGGAGAGCCCATTGAGATAGTGGGAAAAGGGGCTATGGAAATATGGTAATGAATATTAATAAAGGCACTGCTGAACCCGATTTTAAAAAGACAGCATCCTCTGAGTTGAACTGCCTATAACAAAGGTTTGAAAGACTGCCTAATGTTTTGGGGCCCCTGTAATTGAATGGTTTGCTGTCCCAACGTCAGAGTGCCCAGGACTGTTTGCACCCTGCAAGTGCTTGAACTGTGTTATGCAAAATGCATTTGCCCGGGCTGTGTGAACGTAGCGCACAGAAAGCTTTGACTGAAATAACCACCGCAAGGTTTACAAAAATGTTTTATTGTGCCACCACCCCACCTGTGTGTGTAGTTCCAGTGTGTCCCAGCCTCGTTTTCCTGGACCAGCCGTTTTGTCCATGTCGGCTCCTTCTGAGGTTCCTGCATTATCCAGTTGGTCCTATTGTCCCTGCAGTCCATGGAGGGGCTGTGGCGTGGTGATGTTCTTCTGTCCCATTCCTGGATGGGTGACCTGTCCCAGTGGTCCATTAGAGACCTGTAGCCGATGTTCCTCATAGCCTTGAAAGAGTTTTTCAGTCCAGTATCCTTGGTTTGGTGTTTTTCTTCTTCTGTGTAAGTGTCCCTCCTGAACTGGAACTGTCCTGGACAGCAATGGTCTCCCGACTTGTTCCTTTCTTTCCCCTAAAAGACACTCAGTGGTGGATGGCTTCCAATATGAACTGCAAAACTTTTGTTGTGTCTTGTTTAAAGTATAGAATGGACTTAGAGCCATAGGAGTAATTTATGTAAAGTGTAGAACGTAGAGCCCTAGTAGTAATTTATCTTAAACATAGAACTTGGTATACAGTAGTAATAATTTTAGTGATGTTATAGATTTTTTTTAGCTTTTTAGTGTTTAGATATTTAGTGTGTTGTTGTTATTTTAGGGATGGTTAATAACATTTTCCTTGTTTGCATTCGAGTCAGCTTCATGTTTTTCCTTGTATGTTTCCAGCTAGTGGCATTTGGCCTGGTTTCCCTTCCATTAAATTCCCTGAGACCCGCTGGCCCAGAGTCACCTGAAAAACCCACCTCTGGGTGGTTGACGTAGTCTGAATTCATTTTTCCCTTCAAGAGGTAGCTTGGTGAACCTGTGCCCTGACCCAACCAGGCCATTTTAAGTGCAGTCTGCATCAGTGGCTTCCCTCGCCCATTACACTTAGAAAGTAAGGGTCTGATTCGTAAAGCTGTCAGGACCCACATTGACTCTTTCTTACACTAGTATACTCATAGGATGTTTGCATTGATGGGGGTGGAGAGAAGTCATCCCTGTAAATGTGTTGCAGTGCTAATAGCTCATTCAGGTGCTGGGGGTGGTAGTTAGGGAAACTGCCTCCTAAGCATCTCAGTAAATGGTCACAGCAGCAGTGCTGTGTAGCACTAACCATGCTGCATATGGCACAGTACTGCACAGTGCTGCTTCTGTGGCACCAAGTCTGCTAACGTGTTGCATTTAGATGTCCTGGTGCCTAGCAGTACATCCCACCCCCACCATCCCCATCGTGTAAAACTCATTGGTGCTCACAGTGCCCACCCCTAAGTGCAGTCTGTGACAGGAAGGGGAAAAACAGGGATACCCTCCTCATATGTATCCAGACTGCTTGCTGGGTTTACAACCAAACACTTGCCAACAGGTCCCAGAGTATCCCTCTGTACTTTGGATCAGGGCACAATACCAGTCCTTGAGTCTTGTGGCCAAATATGAACCCTTTTCCATGGCTATTACACACAGAAGGAAGGCCCAAGTGTTACGCCCTCTTCAGGTAGCAGTGCAACACCTGATTTGGTCTTCAGCCTACAGGACATGTAGTAGCCCAGTTCACACCCCCAGCAGACTCGTATGAGACTCTGGTATTTTCCTCAAAATCTATGCGGATGTAGCTAATGGCCCTTTTCATTTTGGTTGCTATTTGGTGAGCCTCCTAAGCATAAACAGTTGTGTCAGATTTGTAATAAAACTTCTACAGTCACACATACAATATAAGGAATCTTAAACAGGCAGATTTCTTTAGGGAAAAAAGTCTTTACTAAAATTAAATAAATGCAGTTACAAGAAAGAGAACATATATTAGGTTACAGTATTAGAAATGGGAAAGTAGACTGGGTGACTAGGGAGGTGGATCAGGGGAGGGCAGTGGACATGGCCTATCTGGACTTCAGCAAGGCCTTTGACACTGTGCCACATAGAAGACTATTACACAAACTGGGGAATATGGGTGTGGGCAGGACAGTAGTGTGGTGGGTAGGTAACTGGCTGGGTGGCAGGACACAGAGGGTGGTGGTAAATGGCTGTCACTCCACAGAGGGAAGAGTGACCAGTGAGTGTACCACAGGGATCAGTGCTGGGACGGTCCTATTCAACATCTTCATCAGTGACATTGCACAGGATATAGAAGGCAGAATTTCACTGTTCGCTGATGACACAAAGCTCTGTAACAGAGTAGACACACCAGAGGGTGTAGACAGAATGAGAAGGGACCTGCAGAAACTTGAAGAATGGTCAAGGGTTTGGCAGTTGAAATTCAATGCAAGAAGTGCAATATAATGCATATGGGCACAAAACCCTGGCACATATATATCAGTTGGGGGTGAGGATATAGCATGCACCAAGCAGGAAAGGGATCTTGGGGTTGTCATCTCCTGATGACCTCAAGATGAGGAAACAGTGTGACAAGGCATCAGGTAAAGCAAATAGGATGCTGGGATGTATAGGCAGGGGCATCACCAGCAGGAAAAGGAGGTCATAATTCCACTATACAAGACACTAGTGAGGCCCCACCTGGAGTACAGTGTACAGTTCTGGAGACCATACCTACGTAAGGGACATAGACAGGGTAGAGAAGGTTCAGAGGAGGGCAACAAAGATGGTGCATGGGTTGCATCCAAAGTCCTATGAAGACAGGTTGAAGGAACTGAACATGTACTCCCTGGAGGAGAGGAGGGAGAGGGGATATGATAGAGACATACAAGTATCTTACAGGGAGGAACAGGGTGCAGGAAAACACTATTTTTAAGCGAAAAAGATGTTTCAGGACTAGAGGGCATGGGATGAAGTTGGAGGGAGGGCGATTCAGAGGAAACATGAAAAGAATTTCTTCACAGAACGGGTGGTGGACAAGTGGAACACCCTGCCAGAAGAAGTGGTGGGGGCTGAAACAATCACGGGATTTAAGAATGCATGGGATAGACATAAAGGAATTCTAGAGGTCAGGGGTAAGGGGAAATAGACTTCTAGGAAAACAAACTGAACTTACAAGCTCAAATGGGCAGACTAGGTGGGCCATAGGCCCTTATCTGCCGACACTGTCTATGTATCTATGTACAGGATGCATGCCTTAAAACTGTGTTAACTACTTCTCTACCTTAAAGATGAAAATGTTCAGAGTCCTTTTTCTGTGTAGCAGCTTGGAAGTTCTGATGTGCTCAGGAGAAAGTCCGAAACCAGAATGCCATTGTGCTCAGCAAGGATGAGATTATCAGTCCTAGCTTCCCTGTGATGTCACCCAGCTTTCTGAAAATTTGCAATGTCATTAGTTTTCCAGATAAAAGGAAAACAGTTTTATTTCCCCCAGCAGTAACCCACAGCATGGTTTGACACTTCAGAATTAAGCTTTGAAGTCTAGGTTCCCACAGTAACTTGCTGGAAGTACATTTTCGTATTGCACTGTTAGAAGGATGTGTGCCTTTTTAATATTACCTCACACAGGCCTGTAAGGAAGATATTTCCTTGGCAGAAACATTCCTGGACCTCATAAAATGTGACATCCTATTCATAGTTCCTTAGATCAAAACAATCTGCTTCTATAGTACATGTTTATGCCAGGTACATGGCTTTTGGCACATCACTGTCCGCAGAACCTGAGAATTAAGATCTCCCCTTCCTGGTAAACAGGTGGCCTTTGAGTCAAAAGGTCACCCCTTCAAAAATATCTAGGCTTTCCTTATGCCTTGAATTAACACTGGCATGGGCATACACAGAAATCACATAATACAATATATAACATAAATATATGTTGCAAATAATTATTGGCAGATAGCTAGCTCACAACATTCCTCCCTCCTAGACTGAATTTGTGGGAATCCATCCCTAGCATGGTATGAGTTTCATAGATCTGTTCATTGCCGTAACTGCCGAGATAGTCCGCCTGCATTGGCATTCGCCGATCTGGCCCTGTGGCAGATTGTCATATCGTAGCCCTGTAAGACAATACTCCATTTCAAAAGACGGCCATCCGTCTTCCCCATTTACGTCAGCCACACCAGGGGGTTATGATCCGTCTGTAACTCAAAGTGCTTCCCATAGAGGTATGGCTCCAATTTCTTTAGTGCCCACACCAGTGCAAGGCATTCCTTTTTGACTGTGGAATAGGCCTGTTCTCTGGGAAGCAACTTCTTACTAAGGTACACTATTGGGTGATCTTTCCCTTGGTTAGAAGTCTGACTTAAGTACTGCTCCAATCCCCATGTCTGAGGCATCTGTCTTAACTACACTCAGTGATACATACTGCCCCTAACCACACAGAGTTACACACCTTGGTGCCTAGCAATATCAACTACACCTAACCCCACAGAGTAACACACCTTGATGCCTAGTGATGCTTGCTACCCATAACCCCACACAGTAACACACCTTGGTGCCTAGCAACACATGCTACCCCAACCCCACAGAGTACCATACCTTGGTGCCTAGCAATATATGCTACCCCTAACCTCACACAGTACCATACCTTGGTGCCTAGCAATACCTGCTTCCACGAACCCCACAGAGTAACACATCTTGGTGTCTAGCAATACCTGCCACCCCAAACTCCACAGAGTAACACTCTTTGTTGCCTAGCGATACTTGCTACCCCTAACTGCGCAGAGCAACACACCTTGATGCCTAGTAATACATGCTATCCCACAGAGTAACACACCTTGTGCCTAGCGATACATGCTACCCCTCCCCCACAGAGTAATGCACCTTGATCCATACACAAAAAAGTGTGCACTAGGTACATGGTGCTCCAAGATTGTAACTAGAAGCTGCAGTTCTGAAGGAAATCTGGGCACTTGTAAGTCGTGTATAACGGACTCAGTTTTAAACAAATATTACTTCATTTATTTAGAAAACAAAAAAGGTAACATAAAAATATGTATCACTTGACATGTTTCGGTTGGCCGCCTATCCTTTCTCAAAAACTTTTGAGAAAGAATAGAAGGCTGTCCAAAACCTGTCAAGTGATACGTATTTTTATGTTACCTTTTTTGTTTTCTAAATAAATGAAGTAATATGTGTTTAAAACTTCTGAGTCCAGTTATACATGGCTTGTGAGTGCTCAGATTTTCTTCAGAACTGCAGTAACATACCTTGATGCCCAGCAATACATTTATTGATTTATTGAATTTTGTCGACTGAGTAGCCCCACTGAGACTAGAAGTCCCTTTTTCAGGGGCAGCCGGGAAGGGGGGATTCAGATGGTAACCAAATTAAGTTGTTGGTGGTATTTTATAGTGAATACATGCTACCCCATACCCCACAGAGTAATACATCTCGATGCCTAGCAGTAGCTGCTACCCCTAACTGCACAGAGTAACACACCTTGGTGCCTAGCAGTGCCTACTACCTTCAGCTCCACTGAGTAGCACATCTTGGTGCCTAGCGATACATACTACCCCTAACCCCACAGAGTACCACACCTTGGTGCCTAGCAATACATGATGCTACCCCTAACCCCACAGAGTAACACACTTTGGTACCTAGCAGTACCTGCTACCCCTAACCCCACAGAGTAGCACACCTTAGTGCGCAGCAGTACCTGCTACCCCAACCCCCCCAGAGTAACACACCTTAGCGCCTAACAATACATGCTGCCCCTAACCCCCGAGTCACACACCTTGGTGCCTAGCAATACATGCTTCCCCTAATGCCACAGAGTAACTCACCTTGTGCCTAGTGATACTTGCTACCCCTAACCCCAAAGAGTAACACACCTTGGTGCCTAACACACGCTACCCCTAACCTCACAGAGTAACACACCTTGATACCTGCTGCCCCTAACCCATGTGGTGCCTAACAATACATGATACCCCAAACCCCACAGAGTAACGCACCTTGGTGCCTAGCAATGCATGATGCCCCATTCCCCACAAAGAAACACACTTTGGTGCCTAGCGATACTTGCTACCCCTAATCTAACAGAGTAACACACCTTTGTGCCTAGCAATACATGCTTCCCCAAACCCCAAAGAGGAAAACACCTTGGTGCCTAGTGATACATGCTACCCCCTGTCCCAGTAGACTAACATACCTTGTTGCCTAGCGATGTATCCAGGGTCGGACTGGCCCACCTGGCTACCTGGAAATTTCCAGGTGGGCCCCCCTCAGTTGGGAAAGTGGTTAACTTCTGAACTCTGAAAACTTTTGCATTTATCTTTTTTTTTCTAATTAAATGGAGCATCTGGGACACTGTTGATAAATGTAAGATGCAAACACAGAGCTAGTGTATCAGATTGAAGTGGAATATTGATATGAGTGTGTCAACCTGGGCTCTAATCTATTGATTTTCCAGGTGGGCCCTTGTATCTTCTTTCCAGGTGGGCCCTCTGTACCCCAGCCCGACCCTGGATGTATCCCACCTCAAACCCTGTTGTGAAGCACTCCTTGGTTCCTGGAGATATACTACGTAGAGTAACACTCCTTTTAAACTGAGGTGTGGCATAGTGTGACAGGGTTGATTAAGGCTATGTCCCATTTGTTATGCAGAAGAAGTTAAATGCAAGGATCTGTTCTATCCTCTCTTATTCTGTCTCTTGTGCAACCAAATTTCTTGCGAGACCTAGGAACTGATCATTCTGACAGTCTCGTGATTCTTCCCCTCTCAGCATCTCTCTGCCTTCACTTGCTGTTTCTGTCTTTTCTTCCTCCTGCATGTGGTTGTAGAACTATATGTGAATCTTTCTGTGAAACTGTAAGTGATACTGGGAGCCCTTTGTTTGAAACTTATATGGTTATACTACTGAAATGATTGCAGAAAGCTATTTGGAGTTTAGGGGGTTGACCTGAGATGCAGTTTGAGCCCCCGGCCCCCTTTCAGGCTTGTTTGGAAACATTGGCAGAGTTGTCAACAAGAGGTCAGTTCTGGGTCACCATGTTCTATTTGTGCACCTACAAAGAAACTGACAAGAACATTTTGTGAGAAACCGGATGTCTCCATAATGAGTTCCCAGGCAGAGACGTTTAAAAAGAGCAGCAATACTTTTGCTGGGGGACTGAAACTTGGAATTAAAGATACCCTCAGATGAAGGACTTTGTTTCCTCTGTTTGTATTGCCTTTGTAAATAGTTATACTGAACAATTTTTTTATTTTATTTTACTATTATTGATAATAAAACGTTACTTGCCAGTTTTACAACTGCTCCTGGTTTTCCTATGCTTCCTGACCTGTGCCTCGGCGATGCATAGAAACAAAAACAGTAATAGGTAGCTGAAGAAGGAAGTGATATCACCTCCTGTTTTAGCTGCCGGTCACTGCTTGTGTTTGCATGATGCCTAGTTTTTAAAAGTGCCTGCAAATAAGATATATTTCCTCCTTATGCAAGAGGTTTTAGAATATTTTTATTTTGTAGAATGATCTTTCATATTATTGCTTTTGTGATGTCCTGCAATCTCTTTAATCATATTTCAATTACCTCTGCTGCGTGATGAAACCTTCATGCAACAGTCTGAATCATTGCATCTTGAGAACACGTACTGGCAATAACAGGCATTGCTAAAAAAGCCTGCCTGGCAGTGTAGTTATGTAGGGTTTTTTGTGTTATTTTAAAGTTGAGCCCTCGGCCCTCTGGGGGGGTGGGGGTGGGGGACAAGCTGGTTAGCATCTTTCCACTAAGCAGAGTGCAATACTGGATGAACCCTACCATTAACTTTAAATGCGCAAGACTCCAGAGAAGATGGCTTTTTAGCCATGTTTCCATAAATGGCACACCACAGTGAAGCAAGTTGGAGCCCAGAAGCCAGCCCTCTGCTTCACAGCTTCCCTCTGTATGTGTTTATTTTGTGTGTTCACCCAAATAAAAGACCTTGCTTCTTTTCTTTTTATAGTCTAAGTTTTCTGGCATCCTTTTACAGATCTCCTTTAACGGTGCCTTTCATTTGGCGCATCGCAACATGCAGAACCTGATCCGAAACTGATGATGTCAGCCGGGTTTGGTAGGATGACTGTGCCAAGCCATTATTTGTTTGCACTGAGCGGGACATTAATCATTGGCAGAAGCTTCCTAGAAAATTACTGCCTGTGTTTTTGTGGTGTTGCCCTGGTTTTAGGTTTGGAATAGAGACTAATTAAGAGTTTAAATACTGCTATGTGCAATGCATGTTATATAGTCAGTGAAACTCTCGTATTTCCTTAAGTTGCAGAGTTTAACAAAAACTCAACCACTTTAAAAAAACTTACAGGCTGGGGTGACCTGCAGGAGACCTGACAGCGGCGTGGGTGGCAACTCTGAAAGGTAAAGAGGTATATAAAAAGGGGGGGAAATACACTGACCAATTAGAAACGTGTGTTGTTTTTTTTTTGTTTGTTTTTTAATTGAATATATTTTCTGATTTTTCAGCATGACAAACATACATGCAATACTGCACAAACATACAAAGGCACACATCCCCAACTGTGTACACAGAATAGTTAAAACTTAGGCAGCAAGGTGCAGTACAGATTAAGGTAATTGATCTGGGCCAGGATTGTCATGTTACATATCTTTGGTAAAGAAATTAATTATATAACGAGCAGTTATTGAATACATTAGGGGGCGTTTGAAGGGTCACTAGGCAGAACATATAGGGTGTGCAGTTTACTCCACCTGGTGTTGTAAGTTTTCATATTGTTGACACTGGCTATCACTTGTTCAGTTCTTAGGTTGAGTAAAATGTCCACAAATGTATGGTCTGCTGGTTTGAGTACCACGCTGAATCCAGGTTCAAATCCCTCCTCAGCCACTGCCTCTGTGGGACATAGAGCAAGCTGGTAGACCTCATTCGGTCCATCACTGCATCTCTCTCCCCCCCCCCCCCGAAAAAATGAGAAGCTGCATTTCAGCAGGCTATCGCGAGGAAATAAATTGCAAAAAAGGAACAACCCACCAATCGGTACCCATTTATCCGTGTAAGCTTGACCGACTGCCTAAAACGGAGATCGCAACACATTTGGTCATGTTTTTCTTTGGTAGCTGTTTGAGTCAGGGTGGGATGAATCAGTTTGTGAGCTGGTGGTTAATTTGGCCACTAGCTTTTAAAATCTGGTAACCAAATCGGTATTTGTAGTGGCCATCATTTTTTAATTTTTTTTTTTATCTTATAATTCTGCCTCACCCGACCAGCCGTGTTCTACCGACCCCCCCCCCAGCCCCATCACCCTGGCGTACACTGGACTCACCTTCTGCTCTTACGAGGTGCCAGTTAGCTGGGTGCAGCGCCTGCGAGGGGCTGGCATAATCTCGCTGGTCGAGATGCCTTTTTCTCGCTTCCCATCCCTGAGTGTGGCACAGAGGTGTGCAATGATGCCAATGACCGAGCCATGCACGTTTCCACAAGCGGCACGCCGGGCGTCTGCCTTGCATTCATCCCCTTCATCTGTGAGTCTGTTGTGCCATCCCTCAGCCACCGCTAGGGGACAGGCAAGCAGCAGACTCCATCCCTATCCCTCCCGGGGAGTGGAGAGCTGTCCCCCAGATGCTCGATCCTCTCCCTCCCCGGCCAACCCCCGGCAGCTTGGTCACACAGCAAACACGGTTCACCGGCATGGCAGGAGGTAAGGCACAGATGCCTCAGCCCTCCACACCACTGGGCCGGTAGTGGCCATCATTTTTAAAGGCTCAAAAATCATTTTGTCAGCAGTTAGCAAGTTGGCCAGTAAATTTCAAAATCTGGTAGCCAAGCCAGTTTTCTTTAGTGGCCATTGACCACTTGGCTACCTGCTTTGCCCCACCCTGGTTTGAATAATAAATACAAATACTTGCTTACAGGTGGCTTAATATGGAATGTTTTTATAGTGGTTGGAACACCGTCTTGTGAACCAGAAGATCCTAGTTCAAATCCCACCACAGTTACTTACTCGCTGTGTAACCCTGAGGAAGTCACTTAACCTGTGTGTGCTTCAGTCCAACCAGTTGTAAAACTTGTAAAACGCTGTACCCCATGACAATGAGATAAGGCATCTGGGCTGGGTTGTCTTTATAAAATGCACTGTAAAAATGTGTTAAGCTTCCATGCCCACGACCCAAGTTGGGTTATGGGGGAGATTAAGCGTCGGACTGCTCTGTTCTTCGAGGAGGAGGCATCAGTCAGCCTGTGACTACCATCAGGTGGAGGCCTGGTGGTAGTACAGTGTGGCGGCACACGGGGAGGGAGCCAAGGAATGTCTGTGTGAGTGCCTTCAAGCACACATTGGACATCCTGTGACGGGGAGGGCGGGGAGAAAAAGTGGAAGAAGTCGGGGGGCTTAATGAAGTCTGGCCTGATCTGCCTGGGTCTGTACTGTCACCCAGCACCAAGCCTCACTCCACTCTGGATATGGGGGGGGGCCTTCTCCGTCCAGCCCTGCCAGAGGAGGCATTCATGGGAGGCTTTGACTAAGGTAGGTCCCAAGGGAGACGGTGGCCGGCTCAGCGGAACAGGGACAAGGCTGACCAGTCACCCCAGACTAGGAGGATAAAGAGCTGTTACTGCCAAAAAAAATCTGTTACAGCAGGACCACACTGAAAAATGAAAGATTGCATCTCAGTTGGGCTTATCCTAGGACAATGCACTGTAAACATGGGTAAAAGCGGAACCCCACTGTAAACGAGGTATTGCACCTCAGCTGGTCTATTCTAATTTAATGAACTGAAGAAAAAGTTGTTCACATGTTAATTCTTTTGTGCTGGTCTGGGATCAGTACTTTGCTCTGGACTCCCGAGTAGCACAGGAGGTTCTGGATGTAGTATAGTAGAAAACACAGCAGTGCTTGTCAGATTAGGTAAGCAGGCGAAAGACGGTGACAAAGGGACTGGTGTTTCTAGCAAAGTGACTTCTGTTGTGTTTCTGTTGTATTTGAATAAGCAGATATAGGCCCAGTGTCACAGCGGCAGGGTGATCTTGGCTACCTATATTGATACATGGCATGCTGTAGTACTGTACATCTCAGTCAAAACAACAAATGTCAGAGTCAAGTTACTGCAAAGAAACAAAAGTAACGGGGGGACTAATAGTTTGGGCTTGACTGGGTGGTGCCACATTGAGAACTGAGAGCAGTGTACTGAGTACAGTACAGAATACAGTACAGTGTTACTTATTGCTAAGGGCATTTCAAAAATGGCTTGGCTCAGTGGTCATTTGTCAGCACTGCAGTACCCTCAGCAGTCTGCTGGGTGGAGAGAGCGCGGACTCATAAATTCCATCATAAAATATATGAAGTGCTGTTTACATGCAGCCAAAGCATAATTTAAAATGGCCTGCTCGGTGGAATTTTAATGAACTTCAGATGCATTAGTCCAGATGACCTTTGGCGAAATCTAGAGGTCATTTTGAAGATGGTACATTTTCATGAGGGGTGTGTGAGTGTGTCTGTACAATGGAATCTACTGTTCTCTGCTTTTCAATCACAGGTATTTCCAAAGGAGAAGACAGTTACTAAAACATAGCAAAACGCTGATTCTTTTGATTCTTAGCCATCAGCATATGTTGATCTGTTTTCTGTAAGGGTGTAATTTTTTTTTTTTTTTTTTTTTAAACTCTTTTTATCCTCCCATGATCTTCTGATCAGAACATCCCTTGGCTACTGCCAGTGCCGCTAGTACCCACCGTAGAATCATCTTCAGTCTGTGTCTCATCCAGGGACCCCATAACACTGCTCCCAGTCCACAGCTGTTGTACTCCCCTACCAGCTTCATCCCCAGAAGATGGGCCATGCTTTTTAGCTCGTCAGTAGGTGAAAACTGTTTTTGCCTCTTTTGTTTATTCCCGAGATAATGCAAGAATGCCTTTCTAGTTCCGGCCAGCCTGACACATCGGCTGGTGCGTTCTCCCCTCTTACAAGCACACCCCATGCTTACCAGGCTCCACTGCCACCTGTAGTTATCCAGGTGGTGGAACAGTATAAAAGATACAACCTCCACCCACCACTCTGCAAGAGGGTGGGGGGGTTCATCTTTTGGGATATTTCATCCTGTCGATGGATCTCTAGTTTCCCTGGGGGGTTCCGGTGTGATCCTAGGTCGTCGGCGTGACAGGTAACAAAGCTGTCGCTGCAGTGGTGGGCCATCCTCTGTTAGGGTGTCATTGAAAAGTGATGTAGCAAGTTTTGGTACTTGATTAAGCTTAAAGGGGCACTGTCTGCTTTGCCCCTTTGTTTTTTGGTAAAAACGAGCAGTATGCCTCTTGTCCACATACCACTCGGGGAGATGCTTAGAATGCCCATATGAATATAAAATAAACGGCTTTTTTACCTGGTTTCTTAAATTTTGCCTAAATAGGTGTTCACTCGCCCTGCTCGTAAACTGGCACATACCGGAAGCACGTCAAGGTCAGGACCACGCTACTGCCACAAGCACGGTCCCGATGTACAAATTTTTTCATATGCACCAAGTACAGTCATGTCACGCCTGTTCCTTGCGTATTTCTAAACTATTCCATCTATCTGGCACCACAAACCGAGCACTGGAAATATATTAGCATTTTTAAGCTGTGGTCGAAATCCCACACATGCATACCAGATGCAAGACCAAAAGATCCTGTGCATGCGAAAGAGTGTGCCATTGGTGCGCATGCGTGGGATTTCGGCCACAGCTTAAAAATACTACATCTCCAGCGTTCGGTTTGTGGTGCTAGATAGACAGAATAGTTGAGACATACGCAAGGAACAGGCGCGACATGACTGTACTTAATCCATATGAAAATAATCATACATCGGGACCGCACTTGTGGCAGACGCGTGGTCCTGACCTAGAAGTGCTTCCGGTATGTACGGGATTACGGGCAGGCCAATTTAAAACCTATTTAAGGAAAAATGAAGAAACCAGGTAAGAAGCCATTTATTTTATATCCATATGGGCATTCTAAGCATCTCCCTGAGTGGTATGCGGCCAAGAGGCATACTGCTCATTTTTACCAAAAAAATGAGGGGGCGAAGCTGACAGTGCCCCTTTAATTCACCATGATGGTGATGGAAGTGTTTTCTGGGATAACACCACTAGTGCATGACATTTTATTTATGTGTAGTTTGTGACCAGGAAAGGCACTGGGCTGGGACAGTTCATTTCCAGGGGTGTCCTGGGGCTAGTTTACATGGACCTATCTAATAGACAAGCAGTGTGTTTTCCATGACAACAGGGTAAATTCCCTATTATACAATGGGCACAGAACAGAATACAAAATGCTGCATTCTGATTGGTTGGCTGGCACCTTTTCAGCGTGATAAATCCTCCAGTGTACCCACTGGAAAAGGTGCCAGCCACCAGTCAGCCACAGCAGAAACTCCTCCTAGAATCACTCCGAACACCAGAAAGCAACAACTTGCAAAGACAGCAACGGATGGCGAGATACAGCACTGTAAAGCACGGCCGTTGCTGCTCTTATTAACAGTACTGGCTGGTCACGTGCTGAACCCTCGAAAGCCAGGTTCTATACACAGTAAAACAGGCACATCAGTAAACAAAAAAGGTAAACACTCAAACTGCAGCTACTGCGATTTGCTGTGCGCGTTAATCCTGCTATCAGGCAACCAATAATTTTTTTTACCTGTGCGTACATTAACGTAGGACTGCACCCACCTTACTTCTTGCGCTCTGTGCAGTCCACTCTGCTTCCGAATCCTGACTACGATCGCACCCTCCTGTTCAGTAACTTGGCCAGGAATGTAACGGGGGAAAAAACAAAGGCCCACCAGTCGTAACGTCACTAAACCTACTTGAACCTGGAAACACGCTCCGTGACCTCTCCCTGTTGGCGCTCTGCATCGCTTACTAACACTTGGGACACATTCTCTCTCTCTCTCTCTAAACTTAATTTGCCCAGACTCTGAGACCCTCTTAAAAAAAGTGCCTGCCCAGTGGCGCTGAGGTTGAGTGCTGGATGCCACAACTTCACTCCATGCAGCGGGCGGGTTAGGAACGGACCGGGTCGCCGAGGGGAACAGGCGGAAAGGGATGGAGTGCCCGAAGGCATGCTGTCCCTCTCTGGGGAAGGGGGAGGTTTCAGTGGTCGGTGCATTGGCGCCCCTAGCAGAGGCCGGGGGGATAATGCACTAACGCTGTGCTTTGGGGAGTGAGTCTGGGCACAGCACCAGGAGGGAGTGTGTGCGGACGTGTGCGCGCTTCCCCCTTGGCATCATTGCATGCCCCACTCACACAAGCCACCAGTAGAGGAGGAAAATGGCAAACGATCACGGCGGCTTGATGGTCATCCACGGGATGCTTGACCTCGGGAGCACCGCTGCAACGCTGTATCCTGTTTCGGCAGGAGTAAGGGGGACTCTCTGCCTCCCCGTCGTGGGGGTATTTGGCAGCGGGGGCTCCATTGGGGCTGAAGCGGACCAGACTGTGGCCGGATGAATGGGATGCCAGACGTGATGTGCAGATCGGGAGCCACAGGTAAAAAAGTACTAAGAAAAACAAATAAATTACAATATGTAATTCTGTAGGTGTACGCACAGCAAGACTACACAGCAGCACTACATCCATAGCAACAGTCCTACTAACCCAGGACTATTTTTTCTGGCAGACTAACAGATATACTAAAAATAGCAAAAAAATGTATCTTTATAATGTTTCCATCTAAAAAAGTGGAGGGCCATTGTATAATAGCAATATACTCCTCCTGGGAATGTGTATATGGGTGTATTTACCACTTCTGGTGTGGTAAATCCACCCATATACCCACTCCCTGTTGTGGTATATTGCTTAAATGTTATTCCTCCTAAATTTGCATTTTTAATTTTTTCTCCATTCTTGTTTAATGATTTGTATAGATTGGTATTATGTGTACTTCTCAGTTTTTGTTGATTACATTTTTGTCTCACCTTTTTGCTCAATAAAATTCCACTACTCTTATTCCAAGAATTCCCAGAGCCTAATAGAGAGAGTAATTTGCTTCTAGGTTTGTATGATGGCAACCTTATCCCACACTCATAACTGTATTGTTCTGGGGACTTTTCTTTAGTTTGGTGTTTATTTCGTGGAATTGTATTACGGTGCCGATATATCATGTATTTGTTTTCTGTTTACATTTTATAGGTGTTTTTTTTGTGTTTTTTCATTTACTTGGGCTTTCATTTATTTGAATTTTTAGCTGTATTGCTTTTTTGTATTGGACATACCTTAATAAAAATTCCCCTACTCTTATGGTAAGGGCCATGGCATCTTTAATTTCCACCAGGACTGCCACCAGAGGTGGGCAGAAAGGACCTCATTTTAAAGTCTCCGCAGTATCACACTGCAACAGGACAGAAACCCCTCTAATTCTGCACTACAGTGTCACTAGTTGGCTTTTAGCCCAAGTTCTTGGTATGGAACTAGAAACTGTAGCCTTCTGATCTGAGGAACCTAGGGCCAATGATTTTCCATTTTTAAAAATGCCTAATTCCATTTGACAAAATCTTAAAATCTATTTTCTTTCTGTTTTTCCCCAAAATTGAGGGCAAGTCAGCATGTATTGTACAAAACTGTGGCTCAGAATGGGGTGTTTGCACAAAAAGCTGATGTAAAGTAGGGTTGTTTGCATGATAATGTGGTGCAAATAGTTTTGTTATGAAAAATTGACCAGCAAATACGGTTTTAAAATGACAAATTCTGGTTTTGTGGTGTTTTCCTTTAAAACAAAAAATCATTGGCCCTCAGTGTGCAACCTGTTGAGCCACCGACACTATTCAGTTATACTACTTAATAGCAGCAGTGCCACAAAGGGGGCTGGAATGCTTTACTGTGATTGGAAACCAGTGGCTGGCTGAGTGCTTTTTGAACTATTTTTAGTGCAGTCTGGTGGGATTAAAATGTATAAACATATGCTCTTTGCATTTTTTTTCTTTGCCAAAAGCAAACAGCAGTGACCAGTAAATCCCACTCTTGCTACTCTTAAATGAGAAGAGGGGTTAGTCACCATATCAGAGAACAGCTGGACCCCCATTTGCCACATGGTATTGGCTCCAATAGGTACAGCACAAGAAGGTCCCAGAAAGAATACCGCATCAGCTTGTCAGCAGACCGAGAATAATATCAGAACGTTAAGGCAATCATTCAGTAAAGCAAGAATAATACAAAGAATATCACCAGTTAGAAGGACAATTAACTATGTCAACTAGCCAAGGGGGGGGGGAGGCACTGAAAAGGAGCAGGGAAATCCTAGGCCCCCCAAAAAACTCAGGGTAGTTAGTGAGGTAAACACCAGGACAGAGAAGTCGATAAGGAGAAGGGCAGGTGCAAATGGAGAAAAAGGCAAAGGCAGCAAGGACAGGCATGGGGCAAAAAGGGGTAAGGCCATCACAAAATGAAGGGTAATGAGTACCAGTGCCCGTAGTTTAGGTAACAAGCTCCCTGAACTGGTGGCCTTGATGGAAGAGGGACTCCTGGATGTCGTGGCAGTCACAGAAACATGGTACACAGAGAACCATGACTGGGGTGTCAACATACCAGGGCACACAATCTACAGGAGGGACAGGGAGAGTAGAAGGGGAGGAGGAGTAGCTCTCTATGTAAGGGAAGGGATCAAAGCAATGGAACTAAAGGGTAAACAGGAAGGGGAGGAGAGGAGGCACTGTGGGTCACCCTGGAGACAGGAAATGGCACCACAATCCGCAGAGGAGTTGTATACAGACCCCCGTCTCGGGGAGGAAATGGACAAGGAAATGATAGAAGGTATCCTTAGGATGGCAGAGAAAGGGGCGATATTGTTGATGGGGACCTGAACATGCCAGATGTTAACTGGAGCACCTTTGCTGCAACCATATCCAAGAACAGGGTCATTCTCTGTGCCCTACAGGGGGCATGCCTCAGTCAGCTAGTGTTGGAACCCACTCGGGAGGGATTACCCGAAACGTTGACATTTTTATGGACTGGAAGTTATTTCAGTATATGTGAATAAATCTTATAAAAAAGAATAACATAGTGGTATAGATTAATTATTTCAGGGTGAGTGGGACAATCAAGAACCAGTACCTTCTATAAATATTGAGCGTCAGCTATATTGGTTTATTTGTCCTCTCCTCAAAGATACAAATAATTTTTTTTAATTCTATTTTGAGGTACGGCTGAACTGGACAAGTCTTTCTGTAGTGAAGCATTTTTGTAGTCAAGTATTCAGGAAGTATAATGAAACACAAAAGGAGCAGGACAGAGAACTTTACCAGTTAAAGCAGAAGGAAGCGGGGAAGGCAGTTAGTATAGCAAAGGCCCAGACCGAGGAAAAGATAGCCAGCTCAGTTAAGAAGTCCACACCAGACCTCGTGGAGAGAGAAGTTCCCGACTATTTTCCACCTGAACTGCCACCCTTATCCCTGTGAGGGTTGCCCATAATAGTCACCAAAGGCTCCTCTGTCGATTTGGTATTAAAATTATCACAAAATTTGAAGTCCAAAAGGTTGATTGTAAATATTTTAAAGTTTGTAGTGGAGAGCTACTGAAGTTTGCTGCCTCTCAGCTCGGGCTTCACAGTGTCCCCCCCTTTACATACGCTTTAGAAAAAACAAATTTTGCGGTCCCAAGTCCCCCCTCGTGTCTCCAGACCCCGATTAGGGGTCCAGGAGCATGGGGGGAACCTCTGTTGCCACAGGAGCAGGTTTAAAACAAACGTGCGCTTCCTTGCGCTCTCATCCCTCCGTAGATGCGTATGTGTACAATATGTAGCTGTGGGAGCACAGGGCCCTATAGGACAACAGTGACCAAATTGTCAGCATAGACAACTTATAACCCTATATCATGTACCCCATATAAAAAAAAAAAAATTTCAAATCATTGCCAAAACATAATTCTACGCAGCACAAAAGGCTATTCAGCCACAGATGAAAGAAACAAATTTGGTCAGGATTTGAAAAATAACAACTGTGACATCGTGGAGGTGGAGCAATACGACTGCTATGTTGGAAATTCCTGGGCTAAAATATTTGTTTCCAAAGTTATGAGCGGGTGTAGCAAAATTGCAACAAATGGCCATAACTTTGGTATTTTTACATATTTTGACCTCTAATTTTCAGCATATATTTCTTATTACCCCATCTCATAAATCCTATAGGTGAAAAGTTTCAATTCCATGCCAGAATGTCATTCCGCACCTCAGGTGCGAAAACGAATTTCAGCGAGGATGTGAAAAATGACAGCTGTACTGTTCATGATGTGGTGTGAAAAAATGCCTATGTTGAATATTTGGAGTCAAAATATTGAAAATGCCTAAAGTTTTGCATCTGCGTAGAAAAATTTAAACGAACGCGCGTAACTCAGACATTTTTTTGAATTTTTACACCAGATGTTCAACATGGCCTTTTTGGGACCCCACCTCATGAACACTGGTGATGAAATTTCATTATTCAGTCCCGAAATGTCATTTTTCGCAGTGACCGCAAAATCACCTTCCGGGCCAGATTAATGAAACAGTGTCAGTGTTCATGAGGTGGTGTCCCAAAAAGGCCATGTTGAAAATTTGGTGAAAAAATTAAAAAAAAATATCAGTGATATCAACATAAGTTAAAAACGCCACCAAAATACATTATTTGGGACTTACCTTTATACCTCAGTTCACGGGTCGGCTTTGAAGAGTGCAGACATGTCCCAGTCTGCAGAAGATGATATCCTATAGCCTCTGTTGGTAAGTATAGGGTGAGGGGTGCAGGGTGCTCAGTGGGAGGGTCGGGATGGGGAAGGGGGACGGCGGCAACGACGAGGAACTGTTTTCTTTTTTTCAGGTAAAACAGAAAAAGACATCGGGGGACTGTTTTTCTTTTATCACAGGACAAATACTAAAAATAAATATTTCAGGACATGGGGGCTGAGCTCCCCAGTGTTCCACACTGCTTGGGAAGGGCTTGTAAAGCTGACACAGGGATAGGGCACCCCAGTGTCAGCAGCATAAAATAAATGGGCTGCTGGGTGGGGAAGGGGTGGAGGGTGGGGAGAGGGTGCCACAATACACCAGGGACAGTGATCGGAGGGTGGGGGTGCCTCATTGGCAGCTGAAGTCAGAAGGCTGTTGGCAGCCATACTGTCAGCGGCATCACTGCTGAAATGGAAAGTGATGCTGTTTGCTGAGTGGTGTTCTGTAGATCAAAGGAAAAAGCTGCCATATTTGGATGCATGGAATAACCTGCCTCAGGAGGTGGTGGTAGCCCGCACGGTGGTGGGCTTCAAACATGCATGGGACAGAAGCAAAGGAATTAGAGATAGGAAGAAAAAGCTAAAGCCAATGACCAGATAGGGTAACTGGACGCTTTGTTAGGCAGCTTAAACCGGTGGACTAGATGGGCCTAGCGGTCCTTATCTGCTGACAGCATCTGTGTATCTATATTATTGGTTCGACTTTTTCTTTTGATCTTGCCTGCCAAGGCAAAACTGCTCTAAGCATTAGCCTCATTGATTGGTCTGGCACTGTCTCACCCATTGCAGACCACTCTGCATTGGACAGACCGTGTCGCACCCACCTCAAAGCCACTTGTAGGAAGAAGTTCACGTACGCATGTGTGACAAACTTAAAATAATTGGCTTGCTGGACTCCTGACTGAACTCCAACTTAAGTGTGCTCTAAATGGGTGCCATGTCTGTTTCATTTACTGGGCACTGAGACACCCAAGCACCAGCAACTCAGTCTGTGCATTAACTCCTTGCTGGCATAATTGGTACAGAGAGAAATAACATCTTTTTTTGTAGTTATTCAATTTATTCTCCTCACCCGTCAATCAAACCACACACCCCCGCCCCATCACCTGGCTTCTCATTGAATTACTGTCAGTCTTCCGCCATGGCTTACCCCCTGTGGTGGGGCTGTCAGGTCCCCCCAACTGCTGTACATAGGAACTGGTTCACAGGAGAGGGCTATGTCCCCAGTGCAGAGCCTGTGAGAGGTTGGACCCTCATGCTGCCCTGCTCAGTGTTTTTCCCTCCTTGTTTCTGTTCCCCTATGGGTCACCAACCTGAGGATGTGTGCAAGCTTGATACACGCAAGTGTGTGGTGTGCATCTTTGTCCCCCCGCCCAGAAAGCCGCTCTGGGTGCACTACCACCTGTGGTTATCCAGGTGGCAGTATTGTGCTAGTACCGACTTGTCCTTCCTCCATGGAGGAGAGAGGAGAGGAGAGGGGAGCGTTCTCTGGGACGCTTCATTCTCTTCACCCCAGCCGGCCCCCCAAAACCCATTTTCACTTCTGAGCTCAGTTTTTAGTGTGCCAGTAAGAAATTGCAGCTTTAGTAGCCCCTGTTGGTGGGGGACTGTATATGAGAACAGACTAAGGCTCGTTTCCATATACACATTACAACCAGCAGCTTTGAGTTTAAAAAAAAAAATAAAGTAAAACTACATAAAAATGTATGTGTCAATGCACAGTGTTCATTTTTAGCTGTGTGAGTTAACAGTGATAACCTGTGCCGGGTTTAAAATAACAAGTAAATGTAAGTGTTTAGTGGGAAGCGGGAGGTTACCTGATTTTGAAGAGCTGATATTTTTATGAGCGAGAAAAATAACCTGGGCCCAAAATTGAATCTGCAAGATAAGAAAATCTGAGCTCGCCTCGCCTCATTCAGTCCAGCGCAAAATAATCATATGCGATTTAATAATCTTTATTTAACAGGAATATGTTGCCAGGGCAACGGAGTCTAAGCAAGAGAATAGAACGTTGCTCATCACAAAGGGGGATCTGGAGAGCGGCTCAGTAAGTCCTCCTTAATGTAATGGTGCTGATTACTTCTGCACCTTTTTAATCACCTGATAATAGAGATAATTTAATGATGTTTTGGATTCATTTCTATCCAAGCTTTCCAAAAAAGTAGGGCATCATGGCTGTGGAACCTGGTAAGAGAAAGCCCACTGGGTCCTGAAAAATAATGGATGTAATATCTTAAGCATTTGTATGGAATTACTTTTTTTTTTTTTTTTAGTATTACTTCACTAACCCCCTTCTCCCAACACCACCACCTCAAACAATCAGGCACAAGTTTTAAAAGCAGCAAGGGGACAGCAAGTGGCTGCATTGTGAGAGGCAGTGTGGTCTAGTGTTAAAACACCAGCTTGTGAACTGTGAGATAGCAGGTTCAAACCTCTAGAGTGACAAATACTCAATGTGTGACTGTGGACAAGTCACTTAACCTGTCAGTGCTCCAGTCCATCCAGCTGTGGAAATGGGTAGAGGCAGGACCCCACTGGAAATGAGATGTTGCTCAACAGTGCTACCCTGGATAAATGAATTGTAATAAATAAATTAATTCATGATTATTAGCCAAGCTTTTCTGTTCCATGCTGCTCTGTGGAGTGTTATTCACACAGTAGCAGGTTGCATTACAGACATCAAGAGGGAGTAATGGAGGGAAGAGACTCTTGTATTTGTGCCATATTCATTCTGAATCGCAGTCTCTGAATATCTGCACGCTGTAGCTATATCTTGCATTACAATCGTGTTGTATTGTCTTCTTTATCTATTGATCTAATTAATGTAAATATTTGGTAACTGGGTAAGGCCCATTTACAGGGGCAATCCGGAACAGTAGTCCTTTCTGAGGCTTGGTTGGCAAAACTGAACACAGTACTCCAGGTGTGGCTGCACCAGCGAGCAATATAGTGCATCACCATTTCCCCTTCTCCTGCTGGAGATGCCCTCCCTATGTACCTCAACATCCCAGTAGCCCAATCCCTGCCTCCTTGATGTCCTCAGATATAACCCTGAGGACCCTTTTTTGTCTAGTGACTGTTGGTCCCCAATATCCTATACTCAGCACCGGGAATCTTGTGCCCTAAGAGCATGATTTCATACTTTTTTGCATTGATATACCCAACTGCCATGTTTTTGACCATTACTGCAGTTTCCCCAAGATCCCTGTGCATTTTTTCCACCCCTTCCTGAGTGTCTGTTCTATTGCAGGTTTTGGTGTCATCTGCAAAAAGGCATACCTTCCCATCAAATACTTCTGTGATGTCCCGTATAAAGATATCGTACAGCACCAATCCTATTACCGAGCCCCGTGGTACCCAATGGTCACTCTTCCCACCCCAGAATAAGTGCCATTAACCACTACCCTCTGCCTCCTATCTGTTGACCAGTTTCTAACCCAGTTTACCACTTTGGATCCAACTTCTGGGCTGGTCAGCTTCCTAATCTGTCTCCTGTGCTGCACTGTGTCAAAGGCCTTGCCAGGGCCCAGATATTCCACGTCCACTGCCCTACCCTAATCAGTTTCCCTGGTCACCCAGTCAAAGAAATATATTCGATTTAGTTTGGCATACCACTCCCCCCCCCCAAAAAAAAAAAATTAATCTATGTTGTCTGTGGTCTTGCAGACCATTGGAGTTGAGATACTCTACCAGTTTTTGTTTCAGTAGAGTTTCCATTAGTTTCCCCACTACTAAAGTGAGACTGACTGACCTATAGTTTCCAGCCTCCTCCCTGCTGCCGCTCTTATGTAGAGTGATCACATCAGCGCTTCTCTAGTCCTCTTTTAGTACCCTGGGTGAAACCTGGCTGGTTCCATAGCCTTGTTCACCTTCAGGCCTGCAAGTCCCATAGGGCTCTTCTCTGAAAATGGACTTGTGTCCACCTTTCCCCATTCCTGTTTCTCCCTGTAGTCCATCCCCCACCTTCCTCCACTGTGAAGACTAAGCAAAAGTACTTGTTTAAGATGTCGGCTTTTTCTTGGTCACATTCCACACAGTCTTCACCTTATATAGAAACATAGAAGTTGACGGCAGATAAGGACTGCAAGGCCCATCCAGTCTGCCCATTTCTTTTTCTACCTTATAGATGTGCCATCGGCCTTTGCTCGGTCAGTGACCTATCTATTCATACTCATTTGTATTGCTCCCTTATGCCTATCCCATGCCTGTTTGAAGCCATGCACTGTATTCATAGCCACCACTTCCTGAGGTAGGCCGTTCCATGCATCCACCACCCTTTCTGTGAAAAAGAATTTCCTCACTTCCCCCTTAATCGGCCTCCCTCTAATCTCATGCTGTGTCCTCTGATCCTGCTATTTTTCTTATATTTAAACTTGTTAGACTCTTTCACCTTGTTAATGCCCTTAAGGTGTTTGAATGTCTCGATCATATTAACCTCTCTCCTTCCTTTGCTCTAGGGTATACATATTGAGCTCCATTAATCTGTCCTCATATGTTTTCTGATGCAGTCCCTGCACCATTTTGGTTGCCCTTCTCTGAACTGCCTCAATTTGGTTAATGTCCTTGTGAAGGTGTGGCCTTCAGTACTGCACGTAGTACTCCATATGGGGCCTAACCAGTGTCTTGTAAAGAGGGATTATTACCTCCCTCTTATGACTTGTGATACCCCTACTAATACACCCTAATATCCCCAGTCTGTCCTTCTAATCCATACTATCCCTCCCCTTGCTTTCCTCTTCTCATTTACATACATCAAGAGTGTCTTATCCCCTTGGCAATCCTTTCCTGTGTTTGCATTTTTGCTCCCCTTAATGCCTTGCTCACCTGCTTCCATTTGTTTTACACGGTATTCCTCTCTCTCCTCCTCCCGTAGCATTTCCTTATACCTCTTGAATGTGTCCTCTTTTTCTTCACCCTTGGCGCTTCCTTGGAGAAACATAACTGTCTCCTTTTCCTTCTGTTTTTGTTCACTTCCTTCATGCATAGGTTGGTCGCTTTAGTTATGCCTTCCCTTATTTTTATTTTACCCACTGTGCCTCTGCCCCCATCTTGGCACCTCTCCAGGCATTTTCTGAGGCACTCTCATTTCTGTAAAATAGCCCTCCTAAAGTCAAGGACCCATCATCCTAGGGTGGTTTGCCTGTGCTTCTGAAATTGTGTTGAACCACACTGTTCACTGAGATCTAAGATTGGATGAACTCTAACTGGTTGAGACTTAACCCGGACAAGACCGAGGTTCTGGTGATTGAGCCTGGCTGCGGGCACGATGGGGGCACCTCTGGGACAGCAACAGGCTTGGTCCTGGGGTCATCACCATTGATGGCGTCCCCTAGGGTGCAAAATTTGGGCATGGTCTTCGACGACAAGGTGACATTTGAGGCTCAGGTGTTGGCGGTCGTCAAAAGCAGCTTCTACCATCTGAGGAACGTTGCCTGGATTAGTAGTAAAATTTATTTTTACAGTGATAACACCATTAGGGCTGTGTATACCCTTTTCACAAGGTGCACCTGTTTGAAGTTACAAGACAATAAATAACACAATAAAACACTGATGAGGACATCACAAGAGAAGAATATAAAAATACACATGAAGCAAAACATTTCGTAAACTGCATCAGTGTAACGACATTACCTATAACATTTATCCATTACATTTAAAGCGAAAATTCAATTCCTGCTGCACTGCAGTTTGAAATGTAATTGCTGACATACCAAACTTCTGAGATATTATGGAAGTGTGTTCCAGCAATGAGCAGCTTTGTATTGAAATGCCATTCTACTGAAATTATTAGTTATCCTAGGTAAGACTAAATCTCTAGTCCGCTTTTTTCTCAGATTGAGACCATGATTTGGTTTTTGCAGCTTCCCTATTGAGCCATGCAGTATATCATTTTTACGTATCCCCCACACATGGTTAACCCATTCACACTTTCTTCTAAGATCTAATGAGCTCCATCCCAAAACACTGTACATTGTACACCCCTAATTCTGCCCGAGGATCTGCCATCGCTAGTGCTTGCCTTTGTGACATCAAGACTCGACCACTGTATTGCCCTATTCCTCGGGGTCAGTGGAGGGAACCTCCGCTGGCTGCAGCTAGTGTAGAATGCAGTGGCCAGGCTGCTGGTAGGTCGATCAGGGTCTTGTCATGTGACCCCGGTCCTGCGGGATCTGCACTAGCTGCCGGTTAGGTTGTGGGTTCTCTTCAAGGTGGGCTTGTTCACCTATAAGGCCCTATATGGATTGGGATCTGGCTACCTGTTAGACCTCCTCACTCCTGCCATCCAGGTCCGCTCCCTCCATTCTTCCACCTAGGGCCTCCTGGTGGTTCCGAGGACCAGGCTGAAAACTTCGGGTGATTGTTCATTCGGGGTGGCCAGCCTGGTCCTCTGGTACTCGCTTCCCAGATCTTTGAGGGAGGCCCCTACGGTGGAGGCGTTCAGGAGGGGGCTTAAAGACTCACCTGTTTAAACTCACTTATCCTACTGACATACTTTAAAATAGAACTGAATAATTGTTATGAGTATTCTGCTAATTTTTATTTATTTTAAACTTTGTGTTTATTTGATTTTACTGCAGAAAATATACAGCACATAACCATATAGGCAGGTGTACAGAAATAGCTTGGGCATTACAGGAGTGCATTACATCAGTTTTACAGTACCACACTTTTATATACCCCTATATCTAGGTACAGTACAAGGGGGGTAACTAGAAGATATAGATCTGAAATGTTACCAACACTGGCTTATTGCTGCCAAGAGCAGGGAGTATCCAAGATCGTTTCAACTCACTAAGTATATATCCCTATCATCAAGATAGATATAACTCCCCATCAGAATCTGTAGTAACACCAATAGATTGCCAGCTTCATTATTTGCAACAAATAGAACTAGTTTTTTCAACTTTCAGTAGAGCATTATATTAACAGTTAAACTGCCTAACAATATTTGACTACAACGCTATGGTGCTCTGTCTTAACTGCCTATATTTTAATATAAAAACATAGCTTGCCATGCCTTTATGACAACTTTCCCCCGTAACACAAGTCAGGGCTATTAAACAGAAGTTTTTGCCAACGCAGAAATCAAGTTTCTCCCTAAGCAAACACGAGTACCACACCATTTGAAAAAAAAAAAAAAAACAGTACTTGGCACTTAGTCACTGTCCTCATTCTCACTGCCAGTCTCTACGTCCTTAGATTGGAATTCCTTCTCCACCCGATCGATAGGTTTTCCAGCTTCTCCAGGGTCTGCGAATTGGTAGGTTTTCCCCCCGTAAAACATTGAGACTTGCTGGCATAATCAGCATGTGTTGGCTCCCCAGCTGTCGTAGGCGAGAATGGGCCCCATCGAAAGCCTTCCTCTTTTGCTGCGTTGCATAGCTTAAATCTGGAAAAATACGTATTTTGTTCCCATTCCACTCCATTGTGCCACATTTCTTGGCCTGGGTAACGATGGTCCTTTTCCACAACTGATCTAGCGAAACCAAAGGGTCTGTGGGGGTAACAGTCTCGTAGCCATACGTTGTCTTGTGCCACGTGGAGTGATTCTGTAGGCTCGTATTATCGAAGTCCTCAGAGTTTTGCAGTAAGTCCTGGAAAAGAGATTTAAGAAATGTAAGGGTATCTTCCCCCTCAGTTTGCTCCAGAATGCCAAGTATTCGTATATTGGCTGCCCGAGACAAATTTTCAAGATTTTCAAGGCTCCTACACAGTGCTCCATCCTCCATCACTAGGCCAGAAGAAGTCGCCATTGCTGTGGAGGTGGATTTTACCTCGGCCTGAGTGTCCTCTTCTAATTTTCCAGTTTTGGAATCCAGTACTTTAAACTGCGCCGTAAAGTCCTCCATCTTGCCATCCAGCTTTTGTATGGCTTTCAGCAGCGCGGCATTAGTCGGCTGAGCAGTGTCCTCAGCAGGCCCCTTGCCAACGTCTTTGCTAGACCCAGTTTTAACGTCTCTCAGATGGGCTGCTTCACCAGGTGCTGCTTTATTAGTTCGTCCAATGGCTCCGGATGTGCCAGCAGGAGGTCCAAATAAATGTGATCGGGGTGATCAGGACCATATTCTCTATCAGGAAATCAGACTGGTTTTCAGTTTGAGAAATATTTTTTACCCAAAATGCTCATTTAAAGTTAAGTAGTTGTAGAGCTTGTGCTAGAAGCTGTTGCTAGCTTGGCTGCTGGCCATGCCCCCTGCTGACTTTTATATAATTGTGTTTTTATCTTTGTGTTTCTCTGTTTTCTACTGTATGGTGCCCAGAGCCCCTGGGATTAGGTGCCCTATCAAATAAATTTTACTTGCTTACTTTACTGTACATTGATCATTGGTACCTAGTGGACTGCCCACTGTGACATATTCAATGCTGTCCCTGTTAGTAGGCAAAGGAGAGATGTGAGGAAGTACTTCTTCAAAGAAAGAGTTGCGGATTCCTGGAACAGCCTTCGAGCAGAGGTGGTGGGGGTGAAAACAGTGATGGGTTTCAAGAATGCATGGGATAAGCACAAGAGAATCACAGTGGAAAGGAAAGAGAGGAGGGAGAAAAAGCTGTAGATCGGGCATGGTTTGTGGTAATAGTGTAGGTAGGGGAAGTGGGCAGACTGAATGGGCCAGGCAGGCTTTATCTCTGCCTCATCTGTAGTGGGTTCTTGTACTAGCTGCCTGAAGAAAGCCCCTTGTATTGCCTCAAGGATGACCCAACTCCTTGTCGATGCTGCATCTGGAAGGCTCCACTCAACATCTACCAAAATGAAGTTGCCAGCTAGCAGCACCTCCTCGTTACCTGCCATTCTGATGATAGCTTTTCCAAGTGCCTTATCTATCTCCTTGTCCTGTGTCGGAGGTCTATGCACTGCCCCAATACGGATAGCGACCCCCCAAGACTGACTCTGAGGTGCCCCACAGCATTTCCAGCCCTTCCCTTTCTTCTTGGTGTCTTTGTACCTCCATAGCCTTGATGTCCTTCTTTACATATAATGCAACCCCTTCCCCTCTCCTCCTCCTTGCCCTGTCCCTTCTGAACAGAGGGCAGACTAATATGGTTATGTCCCAGTTGTGGTGCTCAGTACACCATGACTCCGTTATGGCCACTAAATCCAGGTTAGCCTCCATCATAATGGCTTCCAAGTCTGGAATTTTGTTTCCAGTGCTCCTAGCGTTAGCACCCATGGCTCTCCACATCCCCCCCCCAAAAAAAAATGTGCTATCCTGCTTCTACCACTCCTGTTTCTGCCTGTTTTGTTCCCTGAACCTCCCCTTGACTCACATTTTCCCCTTTTAATGTCACTATTCCTGGTCTCTTTCAATCCTCTGTTCTCCCCTACCTGCGATATCGTCCCCTCTTCTCTTCTGTTCCAATCCCTACCTTTCTGTGCCTCTCCCTTTGGAGAGTTTTCCCCCTTGGACCTACCTCCATGACACTTTATCTTTGGGGGGGCACAATTGTTGCCTCCCTTGGGTTTACCGCCTCTTACCCCTGACTAGTTTAAATAGTAGCATTTAAATCTGCCATCAAGGAATGTGATTCCCTTCCTAGAAGGATGCAGGTTGTCTCCATTGTAGAGGCCCGCATCCTCCCAAGTTGGTTTCCAGTCCCCAATGTACCCAGACCCTTCCTTCATGCACCATGCCTTTAACCATTTATTAAATGCCCTAGTACAGAGTGATCGTGCCTCTCCCCTGCCGTACACAGGTAGCACCTCTGAAAAAGCCACCAGGCGTGCTACTTGCTTAAGGCCCCCCACAGCTCCCTGAAGTTTCCTTTCAATATTCCTGCCTTCTCCCATTCTAGGTCATTTGTCCTGATATGGACAGTGATGTCCAGCTCCTTCCCAGCAACAGTTGCCCTGGTGATCCTCAGGATCCACTCTCCATCGTCCAGCCAAGGCACCCCTCGGGCATCTCACCTCCCTATCCCCCTCTCCCAATTCTGTAATTCTGTTCCCCTCACAGTTGAGTCCCCCATTAACATCTGCTTCCTCTTCAACTGGGGGGCCTCTTCCTTCCACCTTGGCATCTCCACTTCAGCGAACTCCACTTCCTCCTATGATGAGTACCTTCTCTGTCCTGTTCCTTGAGTAAGGCAAAGGCGTTCTGTGGTGGTATAGGTGGAGGAGCATGCACCCCCTGCCCTCTCAGAGACCACCAAGGCCCATCTGCTCTGCCTCTGTCTAGGTATCCTCTGGGGGAGCGGTGGCAGACTTGGTGGCTCCTGGGTGGGGCAGAAGGTAAGCTGTACCCTTGCTAATTTGGCCTGGAGTCCAACAACCCATGCCATAACCCCCAGAGGTGAGTACATATAGGGCAGCACCTCAGTCTCTAGAAGGTCTTCAGTAAGACTGCAGCACTGCATCACTCCCATGATTTTGAACATCCTTTGCTTAGTGACTACACAAGTTTAATTTAGTCTTCTACCTTCTTCCAACTCCTGTGACACTGCTACTCCTCCCTTTGCTTCTCTAAAACCAGTTTGTAACCCTACCCTAGATAGGGTGTCTCCGCCTTTCCCTTTCATAACCTCGTTGCTTAATTCCTACTTTTTGCAGTTTAATCATGTCCTTCTTGTACTACACCCTTTAGCTAGGAAAGCTTTGAGCCAGTCTCATTTGGTTGTTACCCACTTTCCTACTAAACAGTAAATTGATTTCAACACTGTAAATAATCTATGGTGCAGGCTGTCAGTAAACTAAATCTTACCCAGGTCATCTCTGAGCCCACCAGGTGATCTAATAATGGTAGTACCTTCATGCTGATCAACTGGATACTTACATCCAGATCAACTAGGATTAGGTGCTCAGGTGTTCTCTCAAAAGCCATTAATGATCACTTCCCAGTGTATTGTGTATAGTGGGCCAGACTGGTAAAAGCCACCCCCTTCCCGAGTTATCCAGTTCAGAGGTTTCTGTAACCTGAAACCAGAACTCTTCAGGCAAGTAGTGTCCAAAATTGATTGGTCCTGGCAGCTACCTATTTTACTTCTGCAGTCACTGGCGTACAAGACAAATGTGTCCTTATCACAGGGAGAAGGGTGTGTGGTCCTGTCTCCAAATGGCTAGACAAGCCACTCCTGCACAAACTTGCTGACAGAGAAAGAAAATGGTCTGAATTTAAAGCAGCAGTACTAGATAATCAGGAAGTGAGTATCAAAATTCAGCTTTTTAGCTGTAAGCATGAAGCCATAGTTCAGGTTTCCATATCTGTAAATAATTTTTTCTAGTGATCTTTAGTTTTTTAGATATTTAAAATTTATTTCCATTGTTGTGAATCCACAGAAAATATGACTGCTGCCTAATTTATTTATTTATTTATTGAATTTTGGTGACCGGGTAGGCCCACTGGGCCCCAGAGGTCCTTTTTTCAGGGGCGACCCAGGTGGAACAGTACATGACATGAAGGACAATGGAGCAATATACAGCAATATACAACAATATACAGGCTGAGGTTTACAGTAAGCCACAGCTTTCAATCCATGAGGTTTACAGTAAGCAACTGCTTTCAATCCATGAGGTATCACTTTCTTATTTATGGGTCATGGATGTCAAAAGTATCTAACTGCTTCTCCTTATGTGCATTTGCTCATGCTCCAGCGACATACAATTGATGAGACAGTACAGAGAGTTCGATAGGTAACATTCCTCTAAGATACATAGGGTATTTTTCTATGAGCGTGAGTTGGGGTGAGTGCAGACTGTGTAGTGGGTAGAGTTTAAGTATGGTAGAGAACGCTGACGCAGGTCATTATTTAGAGCTGGGTACCGTAGCATAGGCAGTTACTCATTGACAGCAGGTAGGTCTTGAGTCTAGTGTGGAAGCTCGGTACCAAAGGGGTCTCCCGCACTTCCAAAGGAAGATTGTTCCAAAGGGAGGGGCAGCATGTGAGAAGGATTTACAACCTGCCTTGGTCCTGACCTTAGGGACCTCTAGTAGCTTCTGACCAGAGGACCTGAGGTTCTGCACACTTCGTTTTTCTGTGAGGAGTCCATCGAGGCTCGGGGGGGGGGCATTGGGCTGATTAGTTTTTTCGCCAGGCAGAGTACAGGGTACCTGAGCCGAGCTTCAAAGGATGGCCAGTTGAGCCTCGCTAGGGCCTCACAGTGGTGGCTCCTTGAGTGGGATGAGGAGGCAAAGCAGACTACCTTATGGTATAGAGTCTGTAGTTTACCATATTCCAGTTTAGAGACTCCCTGCAGGACCGGGGTAGCATACGTTAGCGTGGGGAGCAGGACACTAGTAGCTATTGCAGTCCTAGTTTCGGGGGTCAGCTGTCCCTTGAGCCGATACAGTAATCCGAGTTTGGTGAGGATTGCTTTGGTCACTTGGTCTACGTGTTGCTTGAAAGTGAGACCTTGGTCGAGGGTAAGGCCAAGGTACTTTGTTGAGGAGACTACTTCCAGTTTGTTGCCCTCCAGGGACATGATTTGGAGTGATTGTGATCTGTCTAGTCCGAGGGATTTGGGGCCAAACAGCATGGCCTTAGTCTTATTGGTATTCAGGACCATTTTGTTCACAGTGAGCCATTCCTCCATGACACGGATATCCTTTTGGAGGGATGGGCCTAGGTCGTTCAGGTTGTCGGAGGCTTTATAAATAACAGCGTCGTCCGCATATTGGATTACCTTGCTGTTCCCACAGTGGTTGTGCATTTCATTAATAAATAGTGAGAACATTAAAGGCCCTAGTATCGACCCTTGCGGGACGCCCTCCTTTAGGGATTGTGGTTTGGAAAGCTTATCTTGCCACCTCATCCGAACTCCCCACTCTTGTCACATCATGTCTTTTGTTTACATCCGTGGGACCCTGTGCTGCGCATTTCCACTGTCCCTGTATAGTGTTACAAGTCATGCGCATGTGTGGTTGTCAGCAGAGGGTTCCAATTCAACATGGCAGGTGGGAGAAATGTAAACAAAAACAAAGAAAAACTGAGCAAATTACGGGGTAGTAGTACTGTGAAAACAAGAAAGATTACCAGGTAAGTGCTCAACAGAGCACAAGAAACAAACTGTTGCAAACGATCTTTTTTTTTATTTTATCTAATACTGCTACTTTAAGGCCCTCCTCATCCATCTCTGACTGATCTGCTTACAAAGCACCACATAATGAATGCAGAAGAGCAGTTAGACATAGCAAAAGCATCGCAAGCGACTACATAACACCGCTGCCCAAAACGCTAGGCTTTTTTGGAAGCACTTTAAACAAATGTGGGTCAATCATATGAACACTCTTCCTCTGACATGGTCTTAAATGGTGTAAATTGTAAGAGCAACTACGTCATATAGCCAACACTTTCAACCACCATTTCTCGGACCTCTCATCATATCTCTCAAGCCTTCCCAGTTCAGTCCTCCCCTCCACTACATGGTCACTCCATTCCAGGGCCCCCCCATTCCCTGTCCCATCCTCCATTCTATTTTAAATTGGCTAGCACTGCTGATGTTTACTAGAATTCAAAAGAAGGTCCCTGAATCTAAATCCGCAGACTTGGATGGCCTTGAGCCTAGCCTCTTTAAGATCACTGCCAGTGAATTAGCTTCCTATATTGCTAAATTAATCAATTCATCCCTTGCATCTGGTGGTGTGCCCGAGCTATGGAAAACCTTCCGTGTTGTTCCTGTGTTTAAGGAAGTCAGCCCCAGACTTTTAAGCAACGTCAGGCCCATTGTCATTCCCCCCATCTTAAATAAGATACTTAAGAAAATTGTTGCATCACATCTTGCCAGGTATCTATCCACCCTAGTATTCGTCTCCCACATGCAGCATGGTTTTGGAAAAGACCATAGCACCACAACTGCCGTCCTTACACTTACAAATAGTATTCCTTCAGCAGTGGATGTGGGCAGCCTCGCTGGTGCTGTTTTTATAGACTTGACAAAAGCTTTTAATCTTGTAGATTACTCCCTGCTTTGTGACAAACGTAACTTGGGAGTTTCACCTACTACTTTCCCTTGGTTCAACAGCTATCCAGCAAACAGGTCACAGTCTTCTTTATGGGTCCTCCCTATCCAGCACTGCCCCAGCTCTGCTGGGAGTTTCACAAGGGTTTATCTTTGGTCCCCTTCTCATTGCTCTACATATAAATTATAATTGGCCAAAACCTGTCCCACTGCTCTACCATTCTCTATGTAGATGACCTGGTCCTATACACCTGCTCCAAAAGTGTTGATCAAATAAACCATTATCTCATTATTAATCTTCAGTCAGTGTACAGTTGACTGTCAGCAAACAAACTAATCCTGAACAAGACTAAAACGCAGTCCCTGTTGTTTGGCACCCCCTCAGACTTGGGACTATGTGAGTCTCCCTTAACCGTAGCTTACTTGATGGTACCTTTGTCCCCTCTGTCTCCTCATTCACCTACCTTGGAGTCGCACTTGACCTATTACTTGGCTACTCTGTTCACATAACTGGAGCCTGTAAGTCGATCAACTCCATGCTAGGTGTCTCCTAAAAAATGGACCGTAACCTAATCTCCCAAAGTCACCTCACCATTACCTGTGGAATGCTCCTCCCCAAGCTCCTCTATGGAGTCCCAGTTTTTTTTGACCGCTTCGAAAATCACAGTACTTAAGTGGAATGTCACTTAGAACGGTATCTGTCAATTCACACTGGCATTGGACTGGTTCACCCACCACAGCTCCCATTATGACAATCTTAGCTGACTTCCCCCATCCTACCTGTGTGCCCAGTTATTTGGAGGTGTAATTTTTAGCATTATGCAAAACATGTGCCCTTATCCCTTGCCTCTTTGTTCAGACCTGTGAACAGTGCTTACGCTCTCAGGCCTGGTGATGCCCTACTGGTTATACCTGTGCTTAGAACTAGGGCAGGTGAATCCTCTTTGGCATATCCAGCCCCAAGGTTATGGAACTCTGTACCCTCAGAGATTTGCCAGTGCACCTAAGTGACTGTTCCATCATCGATACCAAGCATAATTGCCTAGCTTAGCATGCTGCTCTTGCCCCGATTCGAACAATCACCGACTTGTATCAAGTTGAAAAGCCTGCCATAACCTGCTATGGCATTAGCTTTCCTGTGTGAAAAGGACTTCCTGTAACTTCATTGATATTTTTAATTTTATTTCTTGTAACAATGTAATGTTCTGTTAATCTCATTCTGACCTCGTGGTTCATTGAGTCTCATTGTTATGATACTGTAGGAATTGCCATGTTTATGTTTCTATGCATAATCTCCCCAGGTTGGGCCTGAAAAATAGACATTTATCTGTGTAGGGTAGGTAGCTGCTTAACAAAAACTAAATAAATAACCCCACCCTTACATTACAAGCCTTAATACATTACATTACATAACTTATACAGTGTTAATCAGTTTTAAATATGTAAAACACAGCAAACTGAAAACAATCATCTTCGTCCATAAAATGTAATTATTGTACTACAGCATCAGTGCATATACAAGTCAACAGTAAAGAACTTATAGCAGTATGTATTGGTCTGGGAGATAAGACACTATAACAATATTGATCTTTTAGCCCCTTTTTAAGTTATACCGTGTTACCCACCCTTTAGTATACTCTGTTTATATCTGGTATTATTTTAATTCCACTGTTTACTTAGCAGCGTTCAATGCCTTTATTTATTTATTTATTTGTGAAATCAGTTTACAACCTTTGAGCCAGAGGCTCGTTTCCAAAGGTACCTTGTCACATTAAAGACATACATAGAGTTTTAGGTTACATAGCACAAGTTTGCTAAAAATAGGCGTTCATCAGAGGCGCCACGTCACACAGGTCAGGCAAAATACATTTAGGTTACAGGATACAAGTAATTGAGATAGGTGTTACACAAGTTGGTATCAAAAATTGAGCAATCTAATTGGCATACCATAAAACAGCAGGCACTCGCCAGGTTAGACATAGGTACGGTGTACCGGGAAGAGGTGGTGGGGTGGGGTGGGCTAGGTGGAGAGCCGCCCGGTGGGCATTTTCATGAGAAGTCGAGGTGGAGGCTGCCTTCAGAGACAGGAGCAGCTACGAGTGTTGATGAGTTGGTTTCGAAGGGTGGTTTTGAACTTGGAGATAGTGGTGGCATTGGTGATGGGGACAGGGAGAGAGTTAAATCAGGATGGGGCTCTGTAGCAGAAGGACCTCTGGCCATGGCTGGTTCTTGATCTAGGGACCATTAGAGTGGTCTTGTTGGATGACCGTGTTGCAATAGTGGGTGGGGTCCGGTGGATGGATGCCGTCACCCCAGGAGGGGAGAGCCCGAGTAGGGTTTTTTTTTGTGAGGAGGCAAGTTTGATATCGGAGCCGTTCACCCAGGGTAAGGGTTTAGCCTCATCATACAGCTGACAGGTGTGTGTGAGCCTGGGGCACCAGTAATCAGTCTGCAGGCTTTATTCAGGGTTAAGTGAATTTTTTTGAGTGCAGTCGTGTCGGCAGCACATAGACTGGTAGCCATAGTCTACAAGGGACAATCTGGAGAGCGTAACAGCGAGCGGAGCGCATTTGGGGAAGGCGGTTCTGTGGCGGAAGAGGATGCCAAGCCGTGTGTTAGTGGCGGATGTTAGGGCATCAATGTGGTCATGGAATGTGAGGGCTGAGTCGAAGGTAACCCCAAGGTATTTGTAGGAGCAGACTTGTTCCAGTGGCTGCTTGGTACTAGGAAGGATATGGAGTGGGTGGTTGCTAGCTTTGTTTTGGGGTGGGAAAAGAGCATAGCTTTGGTTTTTTTAAGATTAATGATGAGTCTGAGCTCCTTAAACCAGGCTTCGGCATCATTGAAAGACTGCTGTAGGGTGTCCTGAAGGGAGACGGGATTGCAGTGGGTGGCAAAAATGACAGCATCATCTGCATACAGAAGAATTTTGCCAGGGCATGCACTGGGCAGGGTGTTCAGATAGAGTGAGAAGAGAAGGGGGCCCAGGATGGAGCCTTGGGGGACCCCAGAGTGTATGGGACGGGTATCGGAGAGTATCCCATTGATTTTAACACACTGTGATCGAGCGGCTAGATAGCCCGTGCACCATGCTAGAGGGCCAGCCAAGACACCAGTGTGGCAGAGAGCATTCAGCAGAAGAGGGTGGGAGACGGTGTCGAAAGCCTTTGAGAGGTCGATGAACACTGCACCAGCTAGGGAGCTGGTATCCAGGGAGGAGTGTAGGAAGTTGGAGAATTCAATTAGCGAGTGCTGGTACTGTGACCAGCACGGAAGCCATGTTGCTCTGGGCATAAGATGTTATGCTTAGCCAGATATTCAGTGATTTGAATGGCCACCACTTTTCCAGGGCTTTAGAGAGGGAGGATGGAAGTTGGCGGTAGTTGTTGGCCGGCGACCTGTCGTCCCTTTATGAATGGGCGTGATTATGGCTGTTTTCCAAGCAGTGGGAAATTGTCCCAGGCAGAGCGATCGGTTAATTAGGCTGGTGAGTGGGGCAAGGACTTCATCTAGCACCAGCCTAAGGATACTGGGGTCCAGTGAGTCACTGCCGGGACTGTTGCTATTCAAAGCTTTGATTAGGATGGGTCTGGCTTCCCTGGCAGAAACCTTGCGCAGGTGGTGGAGGACAGGGGGAGGTTGGTTGGGGGGAGGGTCAAAGAAATTACATGGGAGGACTGAGCTAAGGTCAATGAAAGCGGTGTTGAGCCAGTTAGCTATGATGGCAGGATCGGTGGAGGTGGTGCCATCACTAGTGAGCTGGGATGGGGCAGGGGAGCGTGATTTTCCATTTAGCTGTTTAATATTATCCCAGAAAGTCCGGGCTGAACCCCAGGAGGAGGTAAGGGGTGGCCTGTGTGCTGGCCGTGGCTTTCGGACGGCCCAAAACACTTATTCCGGGCTGCATTGTAAGCTTGCCTATCAGACAGCTGACCTGCTTAGTGGCAAGGTGCCAGAGGTTATCCCATTTCTTAGCAATTGTAGAAGGGCAGGGCTAACCCAGGGTCATTCTGCTTTTGGATCGGATTTTGGTGAAGGGTGCAGAGAGATCACAGGCCATGTTGAAGGTGTGTGAGAAGAAGGCGAGGGCAGTGTCAATGTCGGATGCACGATGAATGGGGGACCAGTTTATCTGGGTGAGGAATCGTTTAAGTTTTAGCAGCTCACCAGGGCAGAGGCGCCTGCGGAGGGTGGTCTGGGCTTTGGGTTTGGGATTGGGGACTGCCCAATGAAATAGGATAGGGGAGTGGTCACTTAGGGAATCTGGTAGGACCTGGATGTTTTGGATTTTTTGGGGTCGGTTGGTGATAATTACATCCAGAAGGGTGCTGGTTCCTCTCTTTGGGTTTATTCTAGTGGGCTGGGTGACGAGTTGCGTCAGGTCTTGGGCCGCAAATGAGTCTCGGATTGTGGAAGAGGAGGTGCTGAGCCAATTTACGTTAAGGTCCCCAACTAGGATTGTTCCGCCTTATGGTGGAGGGAGGCCAGATAGTCAGTTAAAGATACCAGGGCCGGGTGCTGGTTCTTTGGGGGAACGTAGGCAGTGGTGAGATAGAGAGGGCCCCTAGAGGGGTCCGGGGTGAGTTTGAGGGTAAGAGCCTGGGCCCCATTTACAAGGGCAGGTGTGGGGAGCGCGTGTCCAAATATTGTGTCCCTAGTGTAGATTGCACAGCCTCCCCCTCGTTTGCCTACTCGGTCCTCCTGGTATAAGGTATAACCTGGGAGGGAGACAAATGAGTCAGGGGTGGATTTGGACAGCCAGGTTTCAACCAGGGCTATGATGTCTGGTTGATGAGCCATGGCCCAGCACAGGCTGCATATGTTCATGGAGGCTATTTGGAGACCAGTGGGCCAAGTAGGTGGGTGGGAGGGGGCAGGGCCTGGGTTGGGATGTATGTTCCCCGTCAGGAGCAGAAGGAGGAGAACTGCTCTGGCCAGAGAGTGGCAGAAGGAGAGTTTACGGCGGGAGAGATAGGAAGAGAAGGGGGGTTTCGTAGCACAGGCAGAGAAGGCTTGAGTGATCAGATGCCCAAGGGAGCTTTATGTCAGATGCATGCCTAACTTTTGAATACTACTCCTACTTCACTTTTACAGAATTAAATATCAGGGCTTTGTAGGCTATCACACTTGGGGTGCTGCATCTCTTGCCGACTGCTGCCCCACGCTGACGCCCACTGTGTGATGCCCTTAAGCTACAGCCCTTCAGCTATCGGACCGCAGCGGAGGACCACTAGGCCAGAGCCACAGACATAGTGATCTTGTAGCTTCACCCTCTCTGCTGACAAACCTCCCGATTGGAGACTGGGGGCACAGTGCACATAGTCCAGAAGGCACAGAAGTCCAAAGTGAACCCCCCTCAAGGGGACAGTCCCAAGAGCCCTATGCACTTTTTCGACCCCTGGAACAACACTTACACTTTGTTGTAAAAGAAATTTGCTGTATCATTATTGATGATGAGGCCTTAAAGGAATACACTATTTTACCAGACAAGCCTCCGATTTGGGGTCTCACATGAAAAACACATTTTTTAGTACCTTTCAGAGCTCCTGTATGTAAGCTATGTAAATCCACCGATACGTAAACAATAGCCGTGCTATGCCATGTTGGTATGGAGGTGAAAGCAGCTGCCTACTTGTACTAAATGTACACGTGAGCAGCATGGAGTCGCCTATTAATGATGCCATGCAGCGCAGACAACGCTTATATACTGGATGATTTACAGAACTTAAAAACAATCGCTGAAAGATGCTAAAAAATTGTGTTTTTCATGTGAAACCCCATATCAGGCTGACCCGATGGCGTGGAGGGCTGAGGTGTTGGGTGCCTAACCTCCTGCACTACCAGTGACCCATGTTCAGAAATGGTTGTAGGTGGTTGCTTCGCAGCCAGCTGGGAAGGGAGGTTTGAGCATCCCAAGGACAGCTAAACTCCCTTGGGGAAGGGGGACAGGACGTCTCTGCGACTGCCACCTAATGACCCTATGTGGCAACACAGCGGGACTGTACCTCCGTGGGGGGGTGGAGTGTAGACAATGCATCATTGCAATTGGTGCAGGAAAGCGTGGGAAGAAAAACAGCGTCATGAAGAAGCCCAACGCCCTGCAAGCTCTGCATTGGTGGCTGGGCATTTCCAAGGAGACCCCCCTATCAATGGTGAAGAAGTGTGGTAAGCCCCGGAGAAGTCAGGTGATGGGGCTTTGGGGGACATTCCTAAGGGGACGGCAGTATGGACAAAACAGAGAATGTGAAGAAAAAAAAAAACTAAAAAGAAAAACTCTATTCAGGGGTTTATCTGTCGGGTGGTGAGCTTGTTTGGCTAAATAGTGTTTTTCATTAAGGTGGGGATTGAAGTTTTTTTTTTTTTTTTTTGTTTTTTTTTGTATTTTTTAATTCCTGACTAGTTCAGGACCAGTCTCTGGGAAAATGTACTGTTTCAGGAAGTGCATTGATCAGACCACCTTGATAAATGAAAGCTTAAGAACATTTACATAAGGCTTGTGAGGTAATCATGCAAGCTCCAAAAGGTTGTGATTGTATGCAAAGTGAGTCTCCAGCTCAGAACAGACAGAAATTCATTTGTGATCCAAATTCACATTACAGTTTCTGTTATTACCTGTCTCTGCTAGCCCACAGGACCAGAACAAATTTATTTTTGGTGATCCTGGGCGCAAACCAGCAGGTCTTGGACTCTGGGCCTGACCAGTGCAATTTTTGAGCCATGCTGTAATGGTCTCTAAATCTTGTATACAGTATCTAAATTGTTCTTTAACAATGGCATCATACCTCTCAAGTGTCCCTGATTTTTTCAGGGATGTCCCTGATTTTGCCTCAAAATGTTACTGTGTCCCTCCTAAAATTTGTGTTTTTGTGGCTCAACAGTGGGAACCGTAAGCACAAAACAATATCAAGCCTTAAAGTTACAGACTTGTTCTTCTTTAGAAAATGCATTTTGCACTAAGCCCCATATTCTACCAGCTTTCTGGGTGGATCTCTCTAATTTTGAAGATGTGTCCCTGATTTTGGTCCTTTGTCCCTGATTTTTTTAAGCCTTTTCCCTGATTTATGAGGCAGGAGGTTGAGAGGTATGAATGGCATCATTCCTGAACAAAACAGGTTTTTAGTTCTGTTTTTTTTGTGTGTGTGTTTTTTTGGCTGGCGATCATGGCACCCTCGAAGCAGTTCGTTTGAAACTTCAACCACTAGCATTGCCCATTAAATCTGCAATAAGACATGCTGATACGTAACTTTGGATCTGTAATCACACATCTTGAGTATGTTGTGCCAAGTGCCTTTAAACACACGAGAGGACAGTGTGATTATTAACCATTATTACCCATACCTGAAGTTTCTTACTGCACTTATAATACTGGATCTTCTTCAAGGCTATCTCCCTCCATTGGGCCACATCGTCAGGACCACCTGGAAACATTTGCTAGCTGGTGCCGCCCTGTCGACGCACATTGTTGCTGCCTGTATAACTTGGGTGGCCCCATCATGCCTCTCTTCATTCTCCCACCATCAACTACTTGTTGTGCACTGCTGCTGAACAATGCCATCGTAATCTGCAAGTATTGATAATGCTTCTGATTCATTTTCGTTCTTTTATTTTACTTTAACATTTATGCCATCAATGAAGGATACAGAACTTCTGTTTCACTATTGTCATTGTGGTCAATTCCAGATTTATTAGGAAGATGCATACATCATGTGCATCTGCTGCCTACGCCTCTCTCATGATGTGAAGGCCTGCATCATTTGCTGAGATTTTAACCAGTCTGCACAGAGACATTATGAGAAAGCTATAGAAGTTTGTTTTAAAAATTAAAGCAGCAGTGCAATGAAAAATGTTTTTCTAAAAAATCTAGCTTCAGTTATGATTAGGAAAAATATTAGTATACCTGTCAAGTGTACTTACCTCGGTGCCTTCTATGCTGCACAGGATGTGTCTTTTTAATTTTTTTCAAGCCTAACCTTGCCTGGTCTACAATGCTATTTCTTTTTTATCATATCACACTTTTATTTTCTCGCCATCTGCAGCACACCCGGTGGGGGCACCTATCTGCCGGTCCCCACCGCCCCGGAGAACAGCAGACTCACTCGCATGATGGGGGTCTGGTGCGGTCACCCCAGCCTGCCGGAGGGCCTCCCCATGCCTCTCCGAGCCGAGCTGGACTGGACCTCCCCAGCGCAATTCCACAGCAGTCCTCCGGGTCAGTGGGAGTGTGGCCATCAAGCTGCTTTGGTCACTCCCAGCCATTTTCCTCCAGTTTTTCCCCAGGAGCCAACAGTGTAATGATGTCCGTGTGTAAGCCGACGTCTTGCCATGCCCTTCCCCTTCTATGCACTGCACGGTGCTACATCCGGTCGCCACCAGGCGTCGCAACAGCGTGACGTGCATTCCCCTGCCCACCCCACAGGGAGGAGAGCAGTTCTGGGACGCTCAATCCACCCTTTCCCCTGCCGATCCCGGCAGCTCAATTCTGTTCCTGAACCTGGGTCTGGCACAGGCTCTAGTCCCCTGCTGGGGGGATTTGCTGCCAATTCTGCTGTCGGGCACTGGATTTGTCAACAACCCAGTCGGGGCCCATTGATGCGCATTTGATGTTTCAGATTATGTCAGTGTGTTTCTAAGGCTTCTACCCAGGGCCGCCGTTATGGGGGGACAACCGGGATTTTTTTCCCGGGCCCAGCATTAAGGGGGGCCCGGCCATCCGACTGAGCAGCGCTCTGCGCTAAAAAATCAAATCAGCACCGCTGGCGCCACTGTAAAACCTTTTTCTTTCCCATCCAGGTGGGTGGGGGTTATTTATGCATCAGTCTTCCTTCCATTGCTGTTGCATAAATGACCCCCCCCCACCGGACAGTAAAGAAAAAGATATTACATTGGTGGCCAGCCGTCGGCGCCGCACAGACCCCTGCTAAACCATCCGTAGAAACGTTACGTGATGACGTTTCCTACTGTACCGTGCATCACTTCATGTCATGTTTTCTAAGAGGGAACGGCATCGGTGCAGCCAGTCTAGACACAGACTCGAGAGGAGTCGTCGTGGAGTCGCACAGAGGCCTCATGAAGCTTTAGACGAATCCTGTCAAATTTCTTGCCACAGATCCTCGTCGCATAAGTGATAACTGGGAAAATATAGACATTCCGATCATCCTGTGTAAGGGGGGCCTATCTGTCTAGCCATCCAAAGAATTCGATCTCTGGTTCTGATCCCGTCTGTCACCTCTAGCAGAGTACAGGGGGTGTCAGATTGCAGAGTCTCAGTACCTCCGGGGAGTAATTAGGTAAGCTTTCTGAAGACTGAACTGCTGTTCTTGTTCCATATCTACTAGCTTTTCATTGAACCAGTCATGCAGGAATAGTATGGGATGGTTGGTTGCCTTCCGATTCCCTCCGGCAGACCCAATATACGCAGGTGAGAGGACTGGGCCTGATTCTCTAAAGTTTCCAGGTGGTCCCTGAAGTGTGTGTTCTCCTTGACCAGCATCGCGGTGGTTACTGCCGCAGAATCTGCTTGGCTTTGTCTTTGTTAACGGTAGTTTTAAGATGGTCTATCGTTACTTCCACTGCCGCCACCTGGGTCCCACTCCTGAATGTGTCTATTTTAGTATTGAAGTCTGTTACTGTGGTAATCGGTCTCTGAATCTTTAAGCCCAGAGAGTTCAGGGTTTCTCTTGAATCTGCTGCTACTCAGCTCGGGCTCCACAGCCCCGCCCCCAGTCAAAGGCTTTTTCAAAGTCTACCCGCCATTGCTGGAGTGGGAGTGGTCCGGGCCTTAATGTGCAAGATTGATCAGGGTGCACAGGTGGTCAAAGCTGTGTTGTCCCTTTATGAAACAAGCCTGTGCCAGGTGAATCAGACCCCATAGGACCAGTTCTAGCCTGGTAGCCAATATTTTGACTAGTACCTTGGCATCAGTGTTAATAAGAGAGATGGGCCTGTAACTCCCTAGTAAGGTAATGTCGTTCCTTTTTTTTTTTGGAAGAACCATGACAGAACCATTAATGCCCAGGACCACCTTGAAAATGAGCTTGCTCAATGGTGTTTATGCCTGGTTAAGTAAAGTGATTGATTGATTGATGACAGCTTCCCGTAGAGTAGGGGGTATTATCCCAGTCGCTTGGGCTTCCAGGTACATGTCTGTCAAGGGTTGGGTAATTTCTTCACCCAGCAGCTGATAGAAATTGGCTAAGAAACCATCTCCACCAATAGCTTTGCCTTTGTTGGGAGTATGGATGGCCGATCTAACCTCCTGAGGGGTATTGGAAGAGTCCAGGGCAGCTGATTGCTGAGGGAAGATTCAAGGAATTGGCAACCCATTCAAGAGGCAGTAATGTCTTCAGGTTTGGGGGAGAAGAGGCATACAGATGCTGGTAAAAGGACTGCATGATGGAGCTAATGCTCTTAGTCACTTTTAACCATCCTGCTATTATCCTTGAGCCCATGAATATATTTCTCTGCCTGTCATTTTTTAGCACAAAATGCCAGTAATAATAATAAGAATACAAGTCTGTAAGTACTATCTTATTTTTGTGCTGCAATATGTGCTTTGCACCTTGATTAATATCTAGCAGTGTCTATGGTGGGTGCTCCTTTTTTTTGCTTGCACCTTGGTAAATATAACTACTGAATGGCCCCCATCATGAGAGTTTATCTTCACTAACAGCCCCAAAACTCACCTGAGAGCACCAAAACCCCAGAGCTTCTGGGGACCTGGCACCCCCAGACCCCCGGCTTACTTTGTCAGGGATACAGGGGCCCTCATCTGACTGCCTGCTCGGAACCCTGAAATTGCTAGCTGCAGCCCTGCTTCTACCCATGGCTCCACCATTGATGCTAACCCTCTTACCACCACCAGTTCTGCTGTCATCAACTTTGTCAGTGTTGCCAGTGCTCCCTATATAGGTTCTGTGCCTTTCCAGAAGCTTCTTTCATCAATGCCTGGACCATTGTTGATACTTCCAGTGTGGCTGCCTCCTGTTGTAAACCCGCTCCCTGTTGCCATCGACAAGGAAGAAGAGCTAGAATATAATCCAGACATGATGTAGAAGGACTATGAAGAAGAGAAGGAAAAGATGATCCCCCACCCACCCAATGTCTTCCTGTAATGAGGACGGTGTATGTTACACACCTAGATCCCCTCCCAAGAATGCCTTTTCTCAGGCCTTTCTAAGGCAGTTACAGGCCAAGCTGGGCATTACTGCTGAGGAGTCCTCCAAGAACACCCTCTGAATTTTTAGAGATTTCTGCTCTGCTCTACCTACAGTCATTGTTCCTTCTATCTATTCAGCTTTGGAGGATGCTACTATGGCTACTTGGCACAGGCCCAGTGCTTTGCCTGCTGTGCCTCGTGTGACTGGCTGTGTCACCGATGTCCAACAATTGGTCCTGAATGCTCCCTTTAGAAGTAAGCAGCTTTTCAGTTCTGATGAGTCTGCTTGGACCTGTAGATGTCGAAAATGACCTTGAGGTCCCTTCATACCCTAATCCAAAGCCTTGGAGTTGGGGAAGGGGTTTCTTTCATAGGTCCTGTGCCCGCCCTAGTAGAGGCTATTCACAGGGGACCTGGCTGTGGCTCCCAGTGGGCCAAGGCTGCCCCTCAAGCCCCTTTGCCTGCCGGTGCTTATTTTTGAATTGCAGGCTCTGGTTGCATAGCCTCCTTATCTTGATTTCCACAAGGTTCAGGTTACCTTGTGTACCAGTCCTTGTTTTTGGCCGAAGGTTGGTTCTGAGCGACCACTAAATCAGGCTGTTGAACTTCCGGATAGTGGGGAGCATTGTCTGCTCAAGCTTGAGATCCATTGGATGTTGCATTGGTACCTTGATCATACTAAGGATTGTAGATGAGCCTCTCATCTGTTTATGGCTTTCACCCCAGGGTGGTGGACTCCCTTATTTCTAAGACTTATTTCCTGGGTCACACCTGGAAACAAGCCACAGCTCAGTGTGCCCCTTTTCTGGTTACCAATTTTTAAATAAATAAGTAGGACCTTTCCAAATGGTTGGCCTGCTGCATTAATTTCTGTTACCAGAAGTGTACTGAGCAGCTTTCTTGTCCTTTCCATGCTCACTCCACCCATGGGGTGGCTATTTCTGTAGCTTGTTTTCACAGCGTGTCTGCTGCTGACATCTGTGCTGCTGCCACTTGGGAGTACTGTTCATACATTCACTAAACATTGCAGTTTGGACATAGTTTCTCGTAGACAGACCAGATTTGGCCTGACTGTCCTGCAAGGCCTCCTTACTCAGGGTATTTAGATCTTCCCTCCCTCCCTCGGTACTGCATGGCAATCGTTCAGTGATGTGGCTTAGTAGAGGGAGATATCCTCGAAGAAGATGGAATAGTGACTTACTATAATAATAGATAAAGAGGATCTCCTACATTGAGCCACAGCTCGCCCTCTCTCCTTCCCCCCTTTTTTTGGGTCGCGGGTGGTTTTTCTGCTTGTTCTTGCAAGCTGGTTCCTCTCTTGTGCCCAATTTTAGCATTCTGTTACTTAGGTTTCCATATACCCTTCTGTGTGGTTGGTTTAGTTCAGTAATCCTCTGAGCTCATGTCCGGGGGGAACTGAGGCATGACTGGGCCTCCCATGTTATTAAGCAGCGATGATGCACATTGTTGGGCGGCCACAGCTATCAAACTTTTCTGGCTGGTTCTGAGGCTGACGGCTTACAATTTCATGATGTGACTCAATGGAGATTTTCTCGAAAGATCCACTATTACGGTTAGTATTCTTTCTACTTAAAAGTGTTTTGGTTTTTTTGTTGAAGAATTTTTATGATGTTCAGTAAGAAAATATTGTTTTCTGTATAAAATATGAGCAGAAGTCAAAAACATAATTCCATTTCAGGTGTAGATACTGTAGTCAAACTGCACAGGCTAAACAAGTACAGGAGTGTAACTGTGGCCAGATCATTTTTCTTGTACTTGCCATTTAGCCAATCAGGTGGGTAGATTGTTCCTACCCTTGTTTTAAGATGTGATACCTTGTTTTTATTGGGGTCCCAGGATTCCAGCTCACAAGTGGTACATTGTTTCACAGAAAAACTCGTATACAAAATAAAGCAATCAGTTACAGATTGTGCAAACATAAAAACAAAAGTAACAGGAGTGGTGACAAAGTGTATGGTTCAGTGATTGCAGGAAAAGTATCTAGGGCAGCCCTAGAGATGTCTCTAGCTACAGATCATTGGCAGGATGTATTGAGCTGTGCTGCTGGTAGTGTTTTGAGGCCACTGTTTGGAGGATCATCTCTTTGAGCTGGTTTGGAAGCTTATTCCACCTAAAGTTAAATTGAATCTAACAGATGCCCAAAAAACCTTACACTGGATAAGTTCCCAAGCTCAGAGGGATGCAGAGATAGTTTCTGGATAGTATTTTTTTATTTTATTTTTTTTCCAACTATTTTTCATTCTTGTCGCCAGCCCTTGGGAACTCCCTCCGACATAGCCACCAGGCAGCTTTCTTCCACCTAGCCGAGACCCTCCCAACCCCAGGTCCCCCCACCCCCACCCAGAAATCCATCCTGCACTCCTAAGCCACTATGACCCCTGGCTTGTACCCCTGAGGCGGGGCCACCATCCACTTACTTTTGGCGCTCCTTCAATCCAGTCTGCAGGCTGAGTGAGGCTGGAAGATAATGTGGATCTGGGTGGGCAGGATCTGGTGGTGCGCGTGGGGCTGCTACAGGCTCATCATCATCATCCTCCTAGGCACGGGGGTGTTTCCATTTGTGATATGCACATGATCCCCAGAGGCGTGGACGTGCAGTGACATCCAGCGCATCTGTCTCATGGACTTCTGTCGTTGCCTCCACCCCTTCCTGATGTGTTCCCCAGCTGTAGAACCCAGCCTCCACTTGGAGTTACTGTTGCCAGGGATCCACAGCCCACCCTCCCCAAGAGAGGAGAGCAGTCCTCTGGACACTCAATTCTGCTGCCTGGCCGACCCCTGCAACCTGAACTCACTCCTGAGTCTAGATCGCCGGTGTGGTATCAGGTGTGGCATCCAGCGCCTCAACCCTCAGTGCCACCGGGCCGGCTCAAGGATAGTGTTTGTTGTGATAGTGCTAGAGTTGGCATGTGGCCCTCCAATACAGGCACATCAGGATTGGGGTGAGCCTAGGTTATCAGCGAATGAACTGTTGCCAAGAGTTTTTTAAATGTATTTTTTATTTTAGTTTTTTTTGTTTGTTTGTTTTTTACAAGGAAAGGAGGGCTAGGCAAGTCTACCCGTAATCAACCTTGTCTCTTGGGGGTGGGATATAAGAATGCAGACTGATGTACTGAATTAGGTTAAACTGTTGGTGGTAGTCTTAGTAAATCTTCACCCTTCACCTTAGGGGAGAGCTGTGTGTACACTTGACCCTGTAAGGGAGGAGGGATGGGGAAGAAACAGGGAGTCAACCCACCAGACATGTTTGAATGATGGGTCTCAGTGCTCATGAGTCCTGCCGTACTTAGGGAAGTTCTGTAGGACCTGAGGAGCATGGACTGGGAGGTTCCTGGATCAAGGTGGCCAAAGGGGGGGGTGGGGGTGGGGAAGGTAAGCTGTATGAGACAGTAACAAGTGTAGGGTGCCCTCATGGTCCAGTGGTAGAGGCTAGAGCATTGCTCAGCCATATTCGGGAATACACTCAGTGGCATACACTCAGTGGCTAGCACATAGGATCTCCGGGATCTAAATATCAGCCGTTTTAATGTATTACAATATACTGCTTGCCTGTTTGTATTACTGCTTCTGTAAATAACCTGAACCGTGACTAGCTAATTTAATACCAGGATCTAAATGTCAGATGTTTTAATGTATGTACAGTATAGTATAGTGCTTTCTTGTTTGTGTCTCTGCTTTCGATTTGATCTGTACCGTTTCTCCTGTTGTATTTACCTGTACTGACGTGGAACCTTTGAAAAAGAGTCTTTGACTCAAAGGTATTTTCCGAACACTCAATAAATAAAATAAAAAATAAATAAATGGGGGATATGCTGAAAGGCAGTGCTGGATATAGAGAATAATGCCTGTGCAGGTGTGTTATGAGGATTTTTCACACACCCAATGTGTGTGATATCCATAAACCCTGAAAAGAAGCTCAAGGGATTTGTGAGATTATCACATACCGAGGAGGGTGTGTGAAAAATCCTCATAACACACACCTACACAGACATTATTTTTTTTATAAGTGGTACAAGGTTTCAACAGAGAGAGAAACTGTAAGCTGTATTTTTGCAAGCGAGTGTGTCCCTGAGCAGCCGCCATACTAGCACAAATACAGTGAAATCAGAGTGCGAGGAGGAACACGCCATAATAACCCGCTATCAAGTTATTACAGAATTCAGCGGGTTATTACGGCGTTTTATCAAGAGTGGAAATCCAGTCATTATAGGGTGTCAGCAGTTACTGTAAAGTGTTTATTCATATGAGTTGTGGTGACCTCAGATGACCTCAAGAGTGCAGAGCAAAAACACTGCCCATGTTGAGGGCAGCAGCCAAGGCCAACAGGATGCTGGGATGCATCGCTAGGGGGATCACCTCCAGAAGGAGGGAAGTGATACTCCCTCTGTATAACTGCTTGGTGAGGCCGCACCTGGAGTACTGCATGCAGTTTTGGAGGCCACACTTAAAGAGGGATATTAACCTCCTGGAGAGGGTCCAGAGGAGGGCAACCAAAATGATTTGGGGCTTGGGGGACAGGACCTATGAGGAGAGGCTCGAAGAGCTAAATATGTACACTTTGGAAGAGAGAAGGGACCGGGGGGACATGATAGAGGTCTTCAGGTACATGAAGAGGGTAAATATGGGAGGAACAGTGAGGGTGCCTCGAAGGAAGGAGGAAGGGGCCACTAGAGGGCATGGGTGGAAGCTGGAGGGGGGAAGATTCAGGGGAGAAAGGAGGAGGTGCTACTTCACTGAGAGGGTGGTAGAGCCATGGAATGCACTACCTAGGGGGCTGGTGGAGGCAGAGACAGTGGAGGGGTTCAAGAGGGGCTGGGACAGGTACAGGGGAAGGGTTCTGGAAGCAAAATCCAATGCAGCAAGAATATCCGGAACTAGGAAGGGAGAAGCCAGAGAAGGCGAGGGGGACAGCAAGGTCAGCACCCAGGGTGGGGGCTGACCAAACGAGCAGACACGAAAGACCATTAGGCCTATTCTGCTGGCATTTTAGTATGTTAGTATGTTAGTATGTTGTATATTCAGTTTATGCAGTGTAGTTTATTTTTTGGTGTCATTTGATTGATTTATGTGTATGTACTATAGTGGTGATTTTAAACAAAATCCATGAGACTGTTCTGTTAATTTGTCAGTGTTGCGCTGCTGGTTTACACTGGTTTTTGAATGTGAGGAATGTCCACCTTTCCGATTGGTTCATGTAATGTTACTCAACAGCTGCTTGGTGGGGGGGGGGGGTGTAGTGATGTGTGGCTAAATCTACACTGAGAGAATAAACTGTTTATGCACCTTTAGAATGTAGAACCTGATCAGATGAATTATTTGCCCTTTGTTCTCTCACATACGTTGCATATATAGTTTTATTTAAAATTACAGGAATAACCCATTGAGCCTAAGGTCCCTTACTGTGGCACCCTCAATGAGTAAATACAAGCACAAAGTAAATAAGCTTGCAACAGAGGCAAACCAGGTTCGGAAGTTGGCCCCCTGGCACAACGGTAGCACTACTGCTTCCGACACCGCCGACCCAGGTTTGGGAACAAGCCCAGGAAGATGGAGGGCCAGCCGGGGGAGGAGGCTTGAGCGTCCAGAGGACCGCTGTCCTTCTCTGGGGAGGGAGGGTGAGGCTCGGTGTTTGGCTGACCTCTGGCAGAGACCAGAGGTATGGCAAGCGTTGGAGCCACATTGAGGGGTTGGGGAGTGGCCGGACGTCGGTGGTTGCACCTTGACGTCTGGGTTCACATTATGCCCTCCGGAACCAGGGAAAATCAGTTCTCTGAGCACCGGGGAGACAGAGCGTCCAGTGCAGACTCCGTAACATCTGCCTGCATGTCCTGTGTAGGGTGCCTGATGAGATAAGAAGGACCTCGTGGTGTAGGGCCCCACCTCATACACACCTGGGGAGTATAGCCACGGCTCCATGGGGGTCATCCGTAGGTTCAGGTAGGTAGAGAAGTGGGGCAGACACCATAGGCGACTCCCAATGGTACGGGGCTCCAAGAGCAGGGAGGAGGAAAAAATAGCAAGTGAAAAAAAAAAAAAGATTCTGGAACGACCCCAGGACACTGGGGGCCTGCTGGAGAAAGTAAGCACAAACATCCCTGTGGATGCTCTGCTCCTCTGGGAAGGGGGAACTTATGTACTTCGTACAGTTACCCCCAACTGGGAATTACCAAGTAGTGGTCCAGCTGGAGCCCCTGTGCAGGGATGGGGAACGCTGACTGATTTTTGGCACAAGTGTGTGCACATGCCCTTAATGTCCTATTGTCTGTGGCATCCTAGGGGAGGGAGGAAAGTGCTGGAAAGCACCAAACTGTAGGAGATAATGGCCAGCCCCTTGCAGGCCCTGGACCGTTGACCTGGCACCTCCACTGCTGGAGCTGGTCTCAAAGGGGTCTGGCTATCCCACACAGCCCCACCATGGAGAGGGTAAACTGTGGGAGCTTGGAGAGGTAAGCCCTGGAGAAGGTGGATGATGAGGCTAGGGGGTGGGGCTGGCTGGAGAGAGGTTATGTTGATAACGAAAGGTGAGAAAAAAGATACTTTTTCTTTTTTTTTTTTTTTTTTTAACGCATGCAAGTGACCTGTGTTTGGGAACAAATCCAAGTGTTCTGATGACCAGTGTTTGGGAATAGATCTAGGTATCCTAGTGACCCATGTTTTGGAACAAGTCCGGGTGACCTGTGTTTGGGAACAAGCTAGGTGTCCAAGTAACCTGTCTGGGAACAAACCCAGGTGACCTGTGTTTGAGAAGAAACCCAGGTGTTCAGGTGACCTTTGTTTGGGAACAAACCTAGGTGATCCATGTTTGGGAACATACCCAGGTGTCAAGGTGACCCGTTTTTGGTAAGAAGCTCATATGTCCAGGTGACCCATATTTGGGAACAGACCCAGGTGTCCAGGTGACCCATGTTTGGGAACAAACTCAAATAACCCATGTTTGGAAAGTATCCCAGGTATCCAGGGGACCTGTGTTTGGTGAAAAAAAAAAAAATCCAGGTTTCCATTTGTCTGATGGCTCTTGGTCGGGGTATGCTGTCAGTGGCATTGCTTCTTAACCATGGAATGGTGGCGCCAAGATATGATCCTGCATAGACACTGTAGTGGGCCAGGGGCTCCGTCTCCTCCACAGAGACACTGTGGACCTCAAGCATGTGTTTGCAGTGGCGGAGAGAGGTGGGAGGGCAGGGACAAAACAGGGATGAACAGCCCCCCCCCCCCATTGTAAGCCCAATAAAAGTGCATGATAGTACTCTTGGACCCTGCCTCACTTGATCTTTAACTGGTGTTGAGGCTGGCAGACTGTTTGGGGGTAGGGGTGTTCAACAGCCATGTCGATGGAGAGGGGCTAAAAAAGCTTGCAACACGGCATCAAACAGAAACGGCAAATAAAGCAGTTTCATTGGACCAAATACAACACATGACCAAAGTTGGAGCGGTGATTAATTCCCCAGTAAGGACCGCTCCAACTATTATTCACAGGGTCACCGCGTCAAGCTCCAGCACCACTAGCTGTCACAGCAACAACCAGAACACACATCGCGGAGATTACTGGACATCTCAATGCGCCGACACAAAGCCAAACAGAACTGTAAGAATGGACACAACAACACAAGTATTGCCATGTTACAAAAGCATTAATGCCCTCTGGAGTCGGCTTCTACTAGGGAATTAATGCATGGTTGGGTGGTTGTAGGCACTAAACCAAGGCCTCGTACAAACCCCCAACCATGCATTAATTCCCAGTAAATCCTTCGCACAGACATTAATGCTTAATTGAGTCCCCCCCCACACACACACACACTCACACACTCACACACTCTCTCACACGCACATTAGTGGCATTTGTTCCCCGTCTAATAGACTGATTTTTTAATGTAATAAGCTATTGAAGCCTCAGGGATAACTGTGAAAAATGTAATATTTAGACACATTCCTTGTATTACTGGTACATTTACATGAAAATAGGATGTTTGTCCCTTCCTCTGCCCTTGTTGCTCACCTGTACCTGAAGCTGTAATCCCTAATTTGTGACCTCACAATCTGTTTCCTGGAAATGATGATGATTCTGATGTCACAGATGGAGGATAATCTTGTGCTATGGGAGCTAAGCCGATCAGTTCTCGGGGAAAGGCAAAGGATTCTGTTTCATGCAACTATCCAGAGTAATAAGGAAAAGGATCCTGTTTCATGCAACTATCTAGAGTAATAAGGAGTGAGAGAGAAGTACAGAGAATCCTGTAAATTAAATATAATTTGAATTGTCTTCATATAATGAAAGAAATTGTTTTCAATTTGATATAACTAAGAAATCCTTAAGGTTGAAACATCTATGTTGTGTTTCTGTTTGTTGCATAATTAAAATTAAAAAGCAGATTGTAAAAGTGTTGCGTTATCATTTTTATAGGTGTGCCTTGGAATGTACCCAACCACTTACATTTACAGATCTTACTTCGAGGAAGGCTCTCTCAGCAGGCCAACATTGGTAGGATTGAAGCCGCCAGGTGCCAGGACCATATGGAAAACTTTCTAGCCAGCAGTCTACCACGGGGGACTGTCCACCACTGACATCTATATCTGATGTCCGCCTATCCTATAAAGGTGGGCAGTCCCCCACACCCACCTCGGTTCTCTTCCCGCCATAGAACCGTGCACCTTGGACCTTAGTGGATGCTGCAGCTACAGTTGGCCGCCATTACTCACACATACCGTGATTTTTCTCTTCTTTTCAGTAGTAAACACTGAAATTTCAGTGTTCAGCCATCGAGTTTGTCTTCTGCACCAGCTTCATCTTCAGACTGCTCCACAAAGTGTGCCTACAGCAAACAAAGTTTGTAAAGACAGCCATTCTGCTTGCATCCTTTGCCTAGGCCCCAGCCACGACACCGAAGCCTGCCAGTTTTGCCAGAGATTCAACCAGGCCACTTGAAAATGTCGACTTAAGATTCTGGAGAGCCACCTGCTTAAGCAGAAGTTGGCCATTATGGAAAAGGAGCTGCAGACCAGGAGCTCTTCAGCCTTGCCAGCTCAGTCCTTCAGGGTTGCTGCTTCTTCTCAGAAATCCAGTGGGAAGCACAAACACCAGGACTGGTCTGCCTCCCACTCGCAGTCGCCTCATAAATTCGGGATCGCATCGGACTCAACCTTCTGCGGTGGTCCGGCTCCCACTGCCCTGCTGGCTGTCTTCTCCTCTGGGCTGCCAGTGGCGCAGCCACTTGCCCTCATTGCTGTCTCAGGCGGTGGCTCTTCAGGGCAGGAGATTTCATCTCCAACCCCTCAGCCCCTGACACTCAGGCCCATTTCTTCACACACAGGCTCTCAGCCAGGAGGCTCTGCTGGTGTTGGCATTTGAGCATCGGTTCTTCTACTGGCATCCCCCAGCCATGTCACTGCCTATGTTGGTCCCCTCTGCAGAACCTGATGCCAGTCCAGCTAGGCAGCACCTGCAGCAGGCTACTGTTGTCTCTTCTAGTCTGACATTGCCTCTGCCTTCACCTGGGAGGTCACCTCCTCCCCACAGGTGCTAGCCTCTCCTGCCCGCCCAGCACTGATAGGTCCCTCTCCCGAGCGCTTCCTACCAATGCCTGCTGGGCAGCCGCCAGTCCTGCCATGCTACAGCACTGGCATCACCACTTCTACAGCTGAGACCGCTGCCTGCTCCAGGCCCAGCACTGGACCCCCAGCCAATGCCAGCTGTCCCTACCTTGGGGTACCTTTTCCTGTACCTGCCGGTTTTTAACATTACGCCTACGGTGGACTATGGGGCCCTGTTCTCCATGTGGTGGTCTCTGATTTAGAAGCAGCTCCCCACGCCAAGTGGCTGCCCCAGCATCCCCCCGGTACCCTGGACCAGGACCCACCACTGTAAAAATCTGGACAGGTCTGATGCCTGTGAACCGCTGTCACTGGTGTATTCTGATTTAGACCCTCCCGGTTCTGGTACTCGTCAAGATGAGTGCCCGCCACCAGTCAGTGACCCAGATGAGTCCAGTAGTGAGGATTGGGACTTCCCATGGTCTTCCTCCTTGTCTGAGAAGTCTTTGAAGGGGGAAGAGCCCTCCAGGGTGATTCCGAAGTCTCCTTCATGGACGTGATGTGCCACATTCAGTCCCTGATGGGCTATGGGACAGAGGAGCAGGACCCAGAGCAGCACTGGCTAGCCACTTACCTCCAGCAGCAGGATGCCCTCCCTGTGGTGGTGGTGCCACCCTTTATCAATTTTTGTGATGATGTCACTAGGGCACATTGGAATCACCGCTTGACTATTCCTACTTTGCTTAAGAAGGCGGACCACTTCTACGATGTGCCCGCTGGCAGACACTTTCTAGGGAGTCATCGTAAGGCAGAGTCGGTGGTCATCAGCGTGGCCGATGACTGCATGAAGCAGCCCAAGCAACTTAGTACCCTTCCTCCAGACAGGGAGTCTAGGCAGCTAGACCACTTGGGTAAGCAGGTTTTTGCTTCCATTACTCTTGCTATCAGGGCTGTTAACTATCTGGTAAATATGGTCCAGTACCAGAATGTCCTTTGTGACCAAGCCCGGGATCTGTTTCAGACCTTGCTGGAGGACACCACCAGAACACAGCTTGCCCGCCTCCTAAAGTCGGTCTATGACTGGGGCAACCACGTCCTCCAGGCTGCCTACGATATCTCTGTTCCCAAGTCTAGTTTTCCCCCCTGCTCTTACAAAATGTACTGAACATGCACTTGCTGGAGACTATAGAAGGGAGAGGGGAGATATGATAGGTACCTTCAGTTTCCTGAATGGAATGAACGTGGTAGATTATGAGGAAATATTTAGCAGGACTGGCTAATCAAGAACAAGGGGACATGAGTAGAAGGTGGCAGAAAAGAGATTCAGGAGGGTTGTGACAAAGTTTTATTTTGCAGAGAGAATGGTTGAACCGTGGAAGAACCACCAGTGGTAGTGGGTGCCAGAACCATTAATGGTTTCAAATATGGCTGGGACTGAGTTAAAGGGCTTAATAATTACACAGAGGGGAGGCAAGGGACAGAACCCTGGCTTAGACATTGAGTCCTGGGGTAGGATATGGTAAAACAGGGCAGATTGGATGGACCAGTGGTCTTTTTCTGCCTAAGTTTTCTGTGTTCTTTGTAAGGTGCCATGAGGATCTTACACTTCTACCTGGACAGGCACTAGTGGTAAGACCATGATTATGTTTATACATACAGCTCTGGTGTCCCTTATGGCTACATGAGTGTATTTGTGAGTGCTTTGGGGGAGAGAACAACAAAGCTGAGCACCTCTGGCAGACAAAGGACTTGAGAAGGAACTCTTACAACCATAAGCGGTGCTGTACCTTTACATATACTCATATTATAAATCATGTTAGACTTGTGTTTAAAAAAATGTATTTTGATTTCAAATCCAGATGTCTTACTTTTGCAGAATATTAGGGAATCCCCACTGTGGGAAATGGACTGACCTAAAGGTGGCCAGGCAGTGTGACTAGGCAGTTGGGAGGGCTGGTAGGATGCTGGAGTGCATATGGAAGGGTATCACCAGCAGGAGGAGGGAGTTGGTGTTTCCTCTGTATAGATCACTGGTAAGACCCCACATAGAGTACTGTGTTCAGTTCTAGAGACCACATCTATGGAAGGACATAGAGTGGAGGTTGTCCAGGGAGAGCAGCAAAAATGGTACACGATCTGACTCAGAAGCCCTATGAGGAGAGACTTTAAGGACCTGTATATGTACACCCTGGAAGAGAGGGGGATATTACAAAGACCTTTAAGCATCTCATGAGAGTAAATAAGATGCAGGAGGGAAGCATTTTTAGGGGAGTGCTGAAGAACATGATATGAAGCTGGGGGGTAGATTCAGGAGATGTAATAAAGTACTTCTTCACAGAAAGAGTGGTGGATTCCTGGAACAGCCTTCCACTGGAGGTGGTGGGGGAAAAACAGTGGTGGAATTCAAGAATGCACAGGACAGGAATAAGGGAATCTTAGGGAAAAGGAAGTTTGGGGGATGGGCCAGAGATCAAGTAGGATCTGTGGTGATACTGTATGCAGTGAAAAATGGGCAAGTGGTTCTTATCTGCCATCAAATTCTGTATTTCTGTTTCTGTGACTGTGTCAACTGAGCTTAGAACTTCAGAATTTTAGAACTGTGTGCATGAGACACCCCCTTATGGTTATAACTTGAAGCGGCAGGTTTAGCCCCCAGCATAGAGTGGCCGACTCCCCCCCCCACCCCAGTTCTCGTGGGTGTACCCCAAGGATAAGTCCTCAGCCCCATCTTATTTACAATACTCATAAGTGACCTTCCCTCACATACATATGTATGCAGATGACACTATACTTTTCACTTTCAGTCCTGTCCTATTCTTTTTTAAATGCATGTTTATTGAATAATCGGGCATCATCACATAGTACATATCTTAGATCACAGGATACAAACTTAAGTCCATATTATACAAATCTTGACCTATCACAGGCATCAATTAATTCTTTCTTTAAACCTTCTTTCGACCCTTCTTTGGCATGGGGGATTAGGAAACCCCCATTGTTATCTGCTCTTCAGCCCCGAAAAGGCATGAAGAGAAATCCCGACCTCCAGCTCCTCTGAGTGAGAGTATGTGGTATTTCTGCTCGTCTCTAATGTGCCGAGTCTTGTCCCACATTTTCCTTCTGAGTCTCCCCTATCAAAGTTTCTGTATCCCCTTCAATTTCTGGCTCACTGCCTCTAAACTTGATCCATCTGTTTACAAACAGGAGGAGTCTGGTATTGATCTTATGTGTCAGGTCCTCCATTTCCTGCATCTCCCCCATTATCTCATACCACCAGTCCTGTCATATTCGATGCCCAATCAAACTTTCAAAGGGATTACTACATCATGCAGACCTGGTTCAGTAACAATCAACTGAAAATAAATGCCTCCAAAACTGTGTCAATGACATTTGGAGCAGCACAAAAGCTTGCCAGAACTACTACCCCTCCCTCCAGTCACCTCATTGGATGGGACACCACTGGACTCTGTCACAAAATACAAAATACCTCGGCGTATGGCTGGACCCCACATGACTTTCTCAAATTACATAGAAGCCATCACCTCAGAATTATGCCCCAAAGTAGGTATGCTCTACCGAAATAGACTCTCTGCCACTGCCAGTCAGATGTGAAATCCTAACTAAGATGATCACTCCCATTTTTGATTATGCGGACGTGGTCTACAGCACTGCCCCTGCCACAACCATATCCAGGCTGGGCACCTTTCTTAACATATTTTGCTACAAACTCCTTCCTCAGAATGCACCACTGCTCCCTATACGCCTCTCTCGGTTTCGCACACTATCCCATCACCACAACATCCACTCTGTTGCTTTTATATCCAAATACTGGTTAAACTTGCTACCTCCCTACGTCTCAAAGTCTGTCCCTGGCAAAACAATCCCACTACGGCCTGCGGTCCAGGGATTCCAGGTCTTTATCATTGTCTCAACCATCCTCATCATCTGGCAAATCAGTCTTCTCCTATAGGCTCCCCTTCCTGTGGAACAAACTCTCTCCTCCCATCAGAAACTCTTCCTTCACACCACTCTGTCAAACAGCAGCTTCACCTACTGCCTCCACCCACGTGCGCCTGTCAATCTAATGCCACACCCAATGTACAACACTGAAGCAGCTGCAACTCACTAAGTAACTGTGAAATGCAAGTGTACATACTGTTGAGTAGTATAACTGCTGAATGTATCCTGTTCGTTGTTAGTACTTATACACTATGTACTTAGTGTTTCATTTATGTATTCATAGCATTAACATTCTTGTCTTATTTATATTGTACCTATATGAATTGCATTGCAATTGTCTGTACAATTTCCCATGTCTGTGTATACATGTCCCCCCTCCCCCAGGTCACACCTGTTAACAAGCCCGAGCTCAGTGTGCCTTTCCCAGTAACCAAATGTTTAAATAAACAAATAAAAAAAATTAAGAGTACTTGGAATGTTTAGAAATAAACAGTCCTGACTGGCTAAGAACAATGTCGCAATTTATAATTACAAACATGCCAACAGAAACAGACCACACAGTCTATCTACATCTGCTCGAGTGTGTAGCTAGCACCCCTAGTTTGCAGCTGCCCTACCCCACTCCCTTTTGTCATCCCACTGCAGCCCCCAACCTCCCCCACCCTCACTCTCCCCTGCTCCCTGTCACATGCCCTTTTAAAGCTGTTCATAGATTTACATGATACGAACCATTCTGGAAGAGTGCATTCTGCTTTGCTAGCACCCTGTCTGTGAAATAGTGTCTCCTCATTCCCCCCCTCTATTCTTAGCCTGTGCCCCATGGTGTTCCTCCCCCTTCTTAGCTTAAAGACCCCATCTGCCCCATCCTTATTGATTCCTCTCAGATACTTGAATGTCTCTATCATGTTACCCCCCTGCCCCTTCTATCCTCCAGGGTGTACATATTCAGGTCTCCCAGCCTGCTCTCAGTCTCTCCCCCTCCATTCCACATATCATCTTCGTTGCCCTCCTCTGCACCCCCTCCAGTAGCCTGATATCACGCTTTAGGTCTGGCCTCCAAAACTGCACACAGTACTCCCAAGTGCGGCCTTATAAGGTGACCTGTAGAGGCGCAAAATCACCTCTCTTTGCCTGGACGAAAACCCCCTTGCTATACACCCCAGCATTTTTGTCAGTTTTGCAGCCGCCCTCCTGCACTGGGCAGTATTGTTCATGGTCCCTGTTACCATTACCCCTAGGTCCTTCTCTTCCTCAGTGATCCCCAGCTTAACCCCACCCAGCCAGTATTCTCTCCTTGGGTTCTTCGCCCTGAAGTGCATAACCTTAGACTTCTTTGCTCTGAACCTGGCTGCCAACTCTCTGACCAGTCCTCTAGCTTGCTTGGCTCTCCCTGCAGTTGCTTCCATCCCTTCTCTCCATCCACCACTGCTCCCATTTTGGTGTTGTCTGTGAACAGACTTATCTTGCCCACCACTCCGTGCGCAATGTGTGATATGAAGAGCCCAAATATTACTGGTCCCAGCACAGAGCCCTGTGGCATCCCGCTCATCACTGGCTTTGGAGTTGAGAGCTCCCCTCCCACCACCACCCGTTGCAGCCTCCCGCGCAGCCAGCTTGTAATCCAGTTTGTCGTTTTTGCATCTACACCAGTTAGCTTCCCCCCAAGCCGCCCACAAGGCACTGAATCGAAGGCCTTGCTGAAGTCCAAGTAAAGAACGTCCACCACATGACCCTTATCCAGCTCACCTGTCACCCAGTCATAATATTGTATCAGGTTGGTTTGACAGGACTTCTCTGAAACTAACCCATGCTGCCTCCCATCCTGGAGGCCATTGTTCTCCAGGTACAACACCAGTCTTTCCTTTAGTATCGTTTCCATGAGTTTGCACACTATGGAGATGAGACTTACCGGATGATAATTACCCGGTTCATCCCTTGGTCCGCTCTTGTGTAACGGCACTACATGTGCCTTCCTTCAGTCCAGTGGTATAACCGACTCTAGTAAGGTGCTGTACAGATCCGCCAGTGGCTCCACCAACTCCTCCGCCATCTCCCTCTGCACCCTGGGGTGGATACCATCCAGCCCTGGTGCCTTGTCTACCCTCAGTCCCTCTAGGACTCCACCTCCCTCAATCCTTCCATCTGTCACCACCTCTCCCCCTATCCCATGGTGTTAGCGGTCCCCACTTTTCTTCCGTGAACACTGAGCAAAAGTATTCATTCAGTGCTTCTGCCTGTTCCTCCCCTTTTTCTATCCACTGCCCACCATTTTTTTATCCTCACTATTGTCTCCTTGCACTTCCTTTTCTCCCTGATGTATCTGAAAAAGCCTTTCTCCCCCTCCTTAATTCCCTTTGCTAATCTCAGCTTCCTCTGGGCCTTAGTTTCTCTCACTTTTCTGGTCACCTCCCTGGACCATCTTGCATACTCCTCCCTGTCCTCTTCCTTCCTAGTGCTCCTATACCTCTAGTGTGCCTCTCGTTTTACCCTCAACACCTCCACTACCTCACTGTTCAACTAGCATGGTTTCCCTGCTCCTCTTACTCTGTGTCTTGGTGCAGGCTTCTGTTACCTCTGTAATACCCCATTTAATAATATCCCATTTCTGCTCCGCGTCCATCTCCTGCCTTATGGTCTCCAGTTTCCCTTTCAGTACTTCCCGCATCCTCTCAAAGTCCGCTCCCCTGAAGTTTACCACCCGGGTTACTGAGTTCTCTGGCTCCCTGCACATCGTGATATTAAACCACACCATTTGGTGATCGCTGTCGACTAGTGGGTCTTCCACCCTTGCTGCCTCACCATTCGACAATACTAGATCTAAAGTGTTCTTTAGCCTAGTAGGTCTACTGACCAACTGCGTCAGGAGACCCTCCTGGATCGTGTCCAGGAGCACTTGCTCCCTAGCACTGAAGTTGACCGGAATGCTCCAGTCAACCCCCAGCAACTTGAAATCCCCCCACAATGACTACCTTCCCTTTTCTACATACCGTTCTGATTTGTCCTGCTAATTCCTTGTCAAGCTCTTCAGACTGGGACAGCAGCCTGTACACCACCCTAAACTTCAGTTTCCTACCCCTTGAGTCTAGGAGCTGCAGCCAGATTGCCTCTGTTCTCCTTTCCTCCCCATTGTGCATTTGATCCCATCCCTCACATAGACTGCCACCCTACCTCTCTCCCCTCCTTATGGTCCTTCCTGTATAATTTGTACCCTGGGATTGCCAGATCCCAGTCTTGGTGCTCGGTTGTCCACATTTGCATGACAGCCGCAATATCCACCCTCCACACTGCTGATTGCCTGTAGCTCAGCTGATTTGTTGCCTAAGCTTCTCGTGTTCAGCGAGACCACCCTCAATCCTGCCCCCTTCCCTTCATTGCCCTCCATCTCCTCCCTCCCTTTTTGGCCATCCAGAATCCTTCCCTGCTATCCTGGGGGGGGGGGTCGGCTGTGACTCCACTCTGTCAGATCCCTGCCTACCTGCTGTCCACTTGCCACCCCCCAACTAGTTTAAATCCTCCTTCATTGCAATATACCTCCCCAGTCTTTGCATTAATACCTCCTTCCTCTCCCCGCTCGGGTGCAGCCTATCCCTTGCAAACAAATTATTATCCCAGGTACTGCCCCAGCCGCCCACAACCCCATATCCCTTAACTCGACACCATTCTACCAACCATTCGTTCAACTCCCCAGTCCTCTCCTTTCTCACTGTGCTTGTGCATGGCACTGGGAGCACCTCTGAGAAGGCCACACAGACTCTCCAGTTTTCTTACACAACCTTCCCACTTCCTCAAACCTCTCCCTTGTTACCTCCACCATTTCCCTCACTAGGCCATTTGTCCCCACGTGTACCACAATATGCGGTTTCCTCCTACCACTCCTTGCATACCTTAGGATTGCCTGTCCTGCCTTGTGTGCCTTTAATCCCGGTATGGACTCCACCCATATCCGACTGTGCCTCTTCCCCTTGCTGCCCCATCTGATCTCCTTGAGAATGGAGTCCCCCAACACCAGTACGCTCCCCTCCTCTTTCCTTGTACCTGTCATCACCCCCCCACCCAGGTTCTCATTCCCAGGACCATTCAAGATGGTGCTTTTACCATTTACCCCAGTGTCTTCCCCTTTGCCCTCTCAATTCAGACTCTCCCCCTCCTCCTGTTTGACTGCCAACCTTCCTCTCCCTCCTCACCTCTCCGAGTATTATCCCCCCCTGCCACGCCGTGCTGAATCTCTCCACTAGTAATGCCCCTCACTCCCTTCTCTTTGTGAGCACTGTCCCTTGCACAGTCTCCTCCTGCGTCCTCCTCTTCCCCATGTGTCACTAGTACAGCAAACATGTTCCCTACCCTCTTTGCATTACTATGTGTTTTCTCCTCCCTCCTGCCTACTGCTGCTCCTCTTTTGCTATGCCCTACTAAAGTCCACCCTTCATCAGCTGGCTTCCTGTCTAATTTGCCCCTTCCCCTAACCCCTCCCTTGACCCACTATTCCTTCCCTGTGGTGCCCCCCTCATATTCTCAGATGTCAGTCCTTCTATCAACACAACCCTTCCCTCCCCCCTCAACCTCCCCAGCTCCCTGCCAAGCCACTGAACCTCTTACTTGAGCCTCATTTTATTTTTTTTTAGTTGTTTAACCAGGAGTAGCACACTAAGCTGAAAGCTTTTTTTACAGGAGCAACCTGGGAGCACAGGGAAGTTGAGTTACGTGCTCAGGGTCACACAGTATGCAAGTGGAAGCTGTGGAATTCAAACCCAGGTCTGGTCTGCTGGATGTCACCAGATGTGCAGCTCAGAGCCTTAAACCACTGCGCTATACTGCCTCCCCTGCCTGTGGCATATTGGGCATCCTTCCAACCTCCAGTATGTTCATCCATACTGCTTCCCCACAACCATTGCACCCCACAATCCTACCCATGGTTCACACTACCTATACAGGACAGTGAAATACAGTCTCGCTATACTGACTGCAGTTGTTTACGAACCCAGTTACAAACCCACCAATAGCATTCCCAAGTCTCACAAACACATGCAGTCCGGTGTGTGTCCAGTGCAGCCAACAGTGTGTGTATGTAGACATTAGGTACCGTATGATGTCACAGGCTACCAGTATAAAGGAAGTGGTGTGGGAATGTTGGGTCCCTCCTGAGTAGTAGAGCCAATCGGCTACCCCTGATTAATTAATATTGATTGGTTATGAATGATGCAGTGATTTATATCGCATTCAGAAAGTGACATCTCAGGGTTTTATTTAACTCTAAAAATTGATTAGCGGTTTGCTCATAAAAGTTCTAAAACATTGTGAAAATGCATACCACTTGCCTCACTGTGTTTAACAAACATAGCACTTCTAGACAATCTATATAAATGCTTTCTGTACAGTTAGTATTGTCCCAAGAAAAATGCTGCTAATCAGTTATTTAAAACCCTGGATCTCCTTTTTTTTTCATATATATTTTATGTTCCCTGTGGAGCTGGCAGGCAGCTCTGACCCCTCCCTTGGAGGGTCTCGCTCTCTGGTCCCTGACTCTTCCGCGCCTGACCCTCCGGCAATCTTCCACAGGTCCCCCATGACAGGGCAAAGAGGCGTCGGCCTCCCCTCCCTGGAGACCAGCATCCATACTCTGGGGGCTGGTGCATGTATGCTGCGGGGCCATGGGGAGCCTTCCAGTTCCATTTTCTGCCCCTGCCCTTGCCGTGGTTGCTAATGTGTGTATGGAGGCACGTGCACGCAGTAATCCGAGGCACCCTCCCTATGCTACCCACTCCCGTCTTCACTACCCTCGGGCCTGCACTCAGGGGCAGCCTTGCTGTGGTTGTGACTGGGTCCCCCACCTGGGAAAGGAGGGCTACCCTATGGCTGCTCAGTCCAGCTCGCGCCCCCCCCCCCGGCCAACCCCTGACGTCCCAGGCTCATTCCCGAACCCGGGTCGCTGGCATGGCGCAAGGCGTGGTGTCCCGTGCCTCAACCCTCATCGCTACCAGGCCAGCTAAAGAGTGACATCTCCAACAGGGCAGCCCTCCAATACTGCATCAGTGTCAGTAGTGGCTATGTGCCTAAGTCTTCCATTTGGGACTTGAACCTGTGGTATTCTGGCCTAGAGCCAAGGGTACTGCTACTCAGCCACATTGATGCCTCAGGGAAAACCTAACTCAGTTAAGCTTTTAAGGTCTTGTGTTTATTTGCTTAGTAAATGACCTCTGCAACTTGTGTAGAACCTCACCTCCATGGGGTGCCCTCCGTCAGCTGTAATGAGCATGAGTATGCTGGCAGCAGTAATTGGGTTTTTGCCTGTTGGAAAAAATAAAGATGACACTGCAGTCTTTAACCAGGAACAGCTAATTTTCCAGGGATACAGCCCTAATGGCACGCTTCACTTTGTCTTACAGTTCACAAACTTTTCCCTACACCTGAACAGACTGAGAGAGACGATGTGCTTTGGAGAAGAAATGGCCACAGCCATGTTTCATTAAACAGAATGTAACAAACACTTACAGCCAAGGCAGCATGATTTGTGCCGAAAGGTAGTCACGGCAAGTCATTCTTCAAGCCAGTCATCATTATAATCATCACAGCGGCCATCCCCTTTACTCCCCCACCCCCACCCCTTACCTCCAGAGGAGCTAATTGAATGGGTGCAAGCCACTGTGAGGGAACTGGCCTCTGGGGCATGAGGGGATGGCCCACGGCTGAGTGCCGATGTGTTCCTCTCCTGTCAGAAGGTGCTACATCAGATGGGCAGGGCCCAAAGAGGCTATCCCTCCAACTGCCTCTTGAACAGGGAATTCAGGCTGTCTGGGCCCTCACCTCTAGCCATCCTCAGGGGTGTTCCACTTGCAAAGATGTGTGATTCCCTATCCCCCCCCCCCATACAAACCTTACAAGACTACTGTGCCACCACTTACATGACAGTGACAACCTAAATCTAATCCTACCTAACCAGCTAATGTTAATTCCCACTGGGGAAGGTGGAAACCAGAAAACCTTATGGAGGGAAGGGAAAACTCCTCCTTGATCCCTAAGGTGATTTCTCCCCAGTGGGACGAGTTCCCAAACACACTACACATTTCCACACCTTGCTTTTACGAGGGTGGGCTTGGTGGGTTCTGGCTAGAGAAAGAAGCTAGAGGAAAATCCTCACCTTCATCATGCCAATTTATGAGCATAATCTCCGCCCCCTATCCCTAAACTGCCCTCCCCAAGAAACTTCTCCCTGCCAACCCTGCACCCTCAGGGGGCATCTACCTACCTATTTATCCTGCTGGCTCAGGTGTCATTCAGGGTTGTTTCCACAGACAGTGCCCCTCCTGCTGCAGTTCTTTGCAGGCTCCCTAATCGTATTAGGTCACAAACCCTTCCCTCAATCTGAACAGACTGAGACGGATAATGTGTTTTGGAGAAAAAAAAATGACACAGCCATGTTTTATTAAACAGTATGTAACAAACAGTTACATCTAAGTTAGTGTGATGCGCACAGCAAGATAGCCATGACAAGTCATTCATCAAGCTAGTCATCATTTTATTGTATTTATTTATTTGTTGACTGGGTAGGCCCACTGAGACTAAAAGTTGCTTTTTCAGGGGCAACCCGGATTTAATTACATGTATGTAAATGTAAAGCGACAAACAGGAAGTCAATAAGCAATACAAGCTATAACATCATCAATATAAACCTAGTGCCACATGATTAGAAATCTTTGGATCTTGTACAACTAGGGGCTTACATTCAGAAAACTTTGGATAATTTACAATTAGGGGCTAACCTACGGACTGGTCTTATGTTATTAGGGTATAGTACAGCAGGTACATTTAGATCAGCAATAACAAGTCAGTGGAATAAAAAATACAGACCAAGCAGGAACCATTCAGCGATCGCAAGTACAAAGACTGCTCAAGGAGAAAGGTCTTGAGACTTTTTTTGAAGCCATCAAGAGAGGAACAGTCTTGGAGCATTATCAGAAGGGCATTCCTAGGCTGGCTCTGTGGCACCAAGAGATGGGTGTTTGCTCGTCATGTTGGCAACCCAGGTTCGTGCCCCGAGCCCAGCCATCAGGAGCGAAGTCCAGTGGGGAGGGAGTTATGAGTGTCCAACGGACACTTCTCTCCCGGGGGTTGGGGATGGGTCACTTGTTAGGCTGCTCCTGGTGGTGGCTTGTGGCTGGTGTTCATGGCGGTATCAGCCTCGACATATGTGTTGCAGAATTGCCCCCCCAGCACGCTGTGGTTGTACCAGTATGGGGAGGGGGTGAGGTGGGAAGAAAAGCGGGAAAAACACAGCTGCTCGGCCAACTGGATGATGGCGGCCAATCCCTGCTCGTCATGAAGGCAGGAAGTGTGTGTGCCGACTCCTTGCCATGTGCCTGGTGTAGAAGGAAACCTTTTGGCAAGTCTCCTCTCCTGCCCTGCCCCCCCCCCGAAAGGATGCAGCGGGTCAACCAGCCTGCAGCAGTAATGAGGGCCATGGGATGGTGACAGGGACTGGCAGCAGAGCCCTAGGCCGCCCGAAGGAGTGGTCGGACGAGGGTTTGGGGGAGCATAAAGAAATAATACACACACAAAAAAAATAGGAAGAGCATCCCTCTGGGAGGGGCCGAGAAAGCAAGGGATCTTTTGCCTGCACAAGACCTTGTTCTCGGTATCTGCAGTAGGGTACTACAGGATGGCTGAAACATTATCTTGTAAAGTTTTATTGCAGTACATCACTGAGGCAGAGTGGAGGAGTAGTACCTTTGTTTAGTTTGAATGCCACACAGAGAAAGGGGTAGTTGAATCACCCTTCAAAGGAGGACCAATTTAAGGAGTGGAAGTGGTTCTCCCTTGTTGGGGCACCGGCAGCAAACCGACCAGTTTTGTTGTACAGAACCACTAGCTTATTTGCCTCTGGGCATCTTGGGGACTGCAAAATTGGTGCACCATACATTGAAACTGGGAGCAGCGTACTGTTGGCAGTAGCATGTCGAGAATCCCGACGATAAAGTAACCCAATTTTCTTGTGCAGGAACTTTGAGATATGATCAACATGGTGCTTAAAGGAGGATTCCTGGCCCATATGCATTCTAGGACATTTAATTGAGTTGACCACCTCAAACAGAAAATCGGTGGATGTAGCAATAAATAATAACTTTGTCTAGCATTACCAAGATGCCTGGGGCTGAATAGTAAGGCTTTTGTTTTCTTTGTGTTTAGGACTAGCTTGCTACTAGTGAATCATTTTTCTAGTTCCCAGAAATCACTAGTAAGTTGATTACTGATCTGGACAACATCACCAGAGCATCTGTATAGCTTGGCGTCATCGGTGTACAACAGCACATTAGCTCCACCACTGTTATCGGGCAAGTCATTAATGAATAGTGAAAACGGCAAAGGGCTCAGACTGGAGCGTTGCAGAACACCATTTGTTATGGGCCTTTGCATAGATTGTACACCTTTCCACTTAACCTGTTACGATCTGTTTGCCAGGTAATGTTAGAACTACTGACAAGATAGACTATCGAGATCAAGCTGTTTTAACTTAACTGACAAGAGACTGCGATTCAGTAAATCAAAGGCTTTAGTGAGGCCAGTAAACACAGCATCTGTCGGTAGTCCTTTGTCTGAAGCCCTGAGTATATCAGTCGCCAGCATGACTAGTGCCGTGTCTGCAGTGGTTGATCTAGGGGGTTTAGAGGGTGCAGGTGCGCCCCCATTGTACTTTACTTGCTGCTGCCGCAGTTCACTTTGCCGAAGACGTCTAATGTATTAATTGTAAGAAAATATATTCAAAACTATAGATGATGTTTATGATTTCAGTCAAAAATATAATGAAAAGGATAGTTTAAAAGATTTTAAAAATGATAGAAAGTTGCCTATCAAGTACATGCACCTCCATTATAAAATCCTGGATCCGCTGCTGGGTGTCTGTGCCATGATATTTCCTGAAGCCATACTGCCAGTCTGTCAGCAGTTGGTGCTATTCCAGATATTCATGTATGTAGTTGTAAACTAATCTTTTGTGGATCCTGGACAGGGAACTAAGTAAGGATATGGAGCTGTAGTTTTCCACAGGTTCCTGGGACCTCCATTTAGCACCAGAACAGCAAGGGCCACTTTCCAGCTCTCAGGGATTCTACCTTCAGTTAATGATTTGTTAAGCAGCACTGCAACAGGGGTGGCTAGCTTTAGAACCTTTGTCTTGAGTTTGCCGTGCCAGCTGAACCAAGGGGCAATACCTCCTTTCTTTTTGTCATTCGGAAATGGAACTCCATACTTAGTCATTGAATGATCAGGGAAGTGGGGAGGTGGCCCAAGGGTGGGGTGGGGGGGTCTGAACCTGTCTAGATCTGTAAAAAAGTTATTGAAGCATTGGCAGAAGCCGTAGGGTGTTGGTAGGTCTTGCCATCAGCCACAGTATCATATTTCTCTCAATCTGGCATGACCTTATAGGAGAGCATTAATCTGTGTCCAGAATTGCTTGGGCTCATATACGTTTTTCTCCTGCAGGTGCTTTAGGTATTTACTTTTGGCAGCCTTCATGTCCCTTTTGCAGGTATTCCTGCATTCCCTGTATTTATTCCAGTCAGTTGTGAGACTTTGAGTTTTTAAAGACCACACACACGCACCCCCCCCCCCCATCTCTGGTCTTCACAGACTTCCTAAGGGCGTTTTCCAACCACTTTGATTGCTGGCCCTTTACCCTAAGCTGCTTAAAGGGGGCATGGGCATTGGCAGGAGAGAGGAAGTTACTCACAAGGAAATATAGGGCAGAATCCACTTTAGGGAGGGCTCTAATTATGGCCCGTTGGATGCCTGATAGTGTAGCCAGAAAAGAGCTTCCATCAAATTTGGAGTAGTAATGGGCCATGGATACCCTGGGAGAATGTTCAGGAGAGGCGTTATTCTACACGCAGAAGACAGGGGAGTGGTCACTGAGGGAGTCAGAGAATATGCCTCCGGCTCTGATCCAGTCTGGTTTGGAGACCATGATTATCACAGTGGCCATCCATTTACCTCCAGGGGGATCTAGGGAACCAGCCTCCAGGGCATGAGGGATGGCTCTGGGCCAGGTACCAATGTGTCTTTCTCTCGTCTGAGGGTACCACATCCCACAGGCAATGCCCAAAGAAGCCGTCTCTCTGACTGTCCCTTGAACAGGGACCTCAAGCCCTGTGGGCTCCACCTCTTGCCAGCCTTAAGGGTGATTCTCCTGCAAAGACTGTGATTCCCCCACTGTACACAAACCTTGCAAGACTACCTGCTGCCACAAGATGAGCACATCAATAATACTCATCCCCAAAAACACTTCATGCTACTATTTCTACCAGAGCACTTTGTAGGTCATCTAAAAATGTACCAGTACAATAGGCTAGACAGGTGCACACCATCATGAGCATATATAGTTGGGGTACCTTTATCATAATGTTATCATGCCTCAGGACCAACCCCCCCCAGTAGTGTACATAAGTGGCTGCATCGCCATATTGATCAATGTGTGTGATCTTTCAATTGCTCTGGGGCCTCAGGCATGTCACCAAGGCCTTCTTTGAATAATGCGAGACCACACAATGTGCACACAGGGCCAAGTGTGCTTCAGCAAGATCAAGGCCTCTTTAATTATTTGTAACAGTTTCAGTGATTTTTCAGCTCTCAACTCATTGCCTCCCAAGTGTACCACCCGAACGCTGGGTTGACGCCACCACCAAACTTCAGCTAAGATTCATGGCAGCAGAGCACTCCATCTCGTCTCACCATCCCAACCAACATACTCTGTCTTGCCCGGGATCCAGAAACAGGTTCTCACCTCCATGGAACTGCCTTGCTTTGGCAGCTGCCCAGTGAATATGAGTACCCACAGATCCACACTTGTTTGGCCTGGGAATCGTCACCTGTCAAACAAAACAAGAGTTACTACAAATGTGATCTCGCATATCTTTCAAAAGCCTGCGACTTCTAACAGTCAAGCGACTGAATCTGACTTTCTGTAAACCCTTCTGCTGTGGCATATGAGGCAGCCCCAATGCAGAAGGAATGGCTGTTGAACTCTTTAAGTCCACCCCCACTCCTCTCGTGGCCTTCCCTAACACATGTCGAAACTGAAAGATCGTCAAAAGGGACCCATCCTCGTGGCAAAAAAATGCTACTCCTACTGGAGTCTGATGGGAGCCATAATCCTGAACCCATGCTCTAATGTTCCAGTGTACCTCTGGGGGTGATCTCAGGCTGCACCAACACCCCAAGGCCCACCTGTCCATCTTGCTTCTACGCAACTGTACACTCACCCCATCACATCTGCTGTCACTGCCACATCATCTCCCAAGGTCACCAGCAAACCAGTCCCATACTTGGCTGTACTTACAGTACTCTAATGGCCCCACAAAAGGCCACCAAGAAGGCTATTGTAACCAACTGCATATCTGAAGGTGACATGCACACCCTTGGAAGCTATTCCCTAAAGTTGTGCCAGGAGTGCTGGGGTAATTGACTGCCTGCCATCCTGTTGGATGGAGAAATGCCCACAAAATCCTCACCTACATCTTGCCAGTTTATTACCTAAGCTCTGCCTCCCGAGGCCCTAAGCCGCCTTCCCCCAGGGAACTTCTCCCTGCCTAACCCCTGTCCCTGATGGGTGTCTACCTACCTATCTAACCTGCTAGCTCTGGTGTCATTCAAGGCTGTTCCCACAGACAATGCCCCTCCTGCTACAATTCTTTTCAGGCTCCCTAAAAGTATCGGGTGGGATCGATGGATGGATGGTTGGCAGGATCAACCAGATAAAAACCAAATTGCAAATGCACCGACTAGGGTAAACTGTTACTTTTAAGGGGAGAAGCCTAATCAAGGACTGCCCCACACTTAGGTGTCTCGCATTGCTGGATGTTCCCCTTTAATCTTTATTGATCAGTTTGTTGCTTTTGTTAATCCGTTTTTGCTGGGACAGTTTGGTTATAAGTTTATGTGAATCTTTAGTTTCTGTAGTTGTACTTTAGTACTGTTGTGTCTCATGGTGATCTGTTATTTGGGTGGGCAGTGGGGTCTGTTGTTGTTTGTGCTGTAGGCAGGTTTTTCTTACTTTGGGTTTGTTAAAGTGTTTACTCTACAGTACATCGGGGAAGGGGTACAGGTACTTTTGTTGTTTTGGAGCTAGCTAGCAGTTAAGTTTTGCAGGTGGGTAACCGTGTGCCTAGGACTGAGTAACGGAATGGTAGTTGGGCTGTCACTTATTTGTTACCCACTTCTAGGCGTTCAAGAAGAATAGGCACTAGAGTATTAATTAGGCTGCACATCATCTGCTGCCTACTCCTCGGAGTAGGTGATGGGATGTCTTTTGCAAGAGAAGTTTGTGGATCATAGAAGTCAAGCTTGTAATACACTATGTCAAAGACTATGGAACATTAGTTGTAGAATGTTTGCTTGCTTCCTGGGACAACAGGAAGCTGGGCTATTTTGCACTTGTTCCTGCTAATTACTCGCAGAGTACTCTGCCAGTGACATGTTTGCTTGGTTGTGGGTAGGGGGTCATTTGAGTGAGTGGTTACCCTAGATTTTCCTCTGGTTCACAAGATGATCTTTGAAGGCTCTGAGGGATCATGTGCCCATGTTCCTGATTGCTTCAGTTTGGCCCCACCAGTTCTGGTACCAGGATCTTTTCAGCTTGAGCATTAGGCAGCCATGGCTGCTCCCATTCCAGCCTGACCTGCTGGTGACATGGGGGCGGAGCTTGCAGTTCAGCATACCAGGGAGGGGAAGGGATCTGGCTGCCAGCTCTTTGATATGAGGACTTACAATCCCTTCCACTTGTGGTGACTGGACTTAGGAAGGGGGTTCATCTCTTCTTTCCAAGGAGTGGCAGGCACAACAGTTCCTGATGCAATAAACAGCTTTATTACTATCACCACTGGTTATGCGGGAAACTTACTGGTTACATAGACAATTGCAACATAAAAGGTAATTACAACAATTGTCAGGCAATATACAGTTACATGTAAAGAAGGCAGCTATATACGAGCAGGATATATATATATATAGGTGAACTGTTGTATATGAGGTAATACTCTAAAAAGGTCACCTAGCGCCCTGTGTCTGCAGACGTTGAAGTTAGCAGTCTAAATGATATATATTACCTAGACATTTTGGCCAAGGATAATTAATTAGCAGGGTAACAATCTGTGGTATAGCAGTCTATGTGGCAGAACAGTCCTCTTGAGCACATGGGGATGGCTAGCTAGCTTAAAAAATGGGCAGTACAGTACCTGGTGGACCGATTGGTCTCGTTGGCTGGCAGAAGAAGTCAAAACAAGGGTAGTTGCATGCAGCTGAGGTGGCAAAATGATGAGGATGAGGGAGAGGAACAGATGAAAGCTGGTCCTGAAGCTGATGAGACAGGCGACGAAGACGGAAGCTGGTCTAGGAGATGTCCTTCTGCTGTGGTGGATGGCCCTTGGGAGGGTCGCTGATGGGTTGCTGCCCAGCCGAAGAAGGGCGCTATGGCAACCTAAAGCAAGCAAAATAAAAAGGTGGCAACTCTCTAACCACCATACTATGGAAGGGACCTTATTACTTTGAGCCCGGATGGCTCCTAGGCTAACTCCACCAGGGAATTGGCTATTGCTGCTCTAGCTACTGCAGTCTTCGGCATCTTCGGAGGTCGTCAGCGGGCTGGGAGGGTGGCAAATGCAGGTTGGCCACCAAAATGGAGGATGGCCACTGGACACTGAGGGTACAACCCTCCTGTGCGCTATATTTCATTGGGGCATCCACTGGGCTAGGCTGTACACCACAGTTTGGGTTGTGGATGCAAGAGTATAGGTGGCCTGTCCAATCCTCAGCACAACAGTCCAAATTAAGGGATGGATGGGCGTAGGCAATTGCAGTTAGTCGTAGGGCAAAAATTCAGGTGTTGGAGCCACCATAGCTGGGGAGTTCTTGTCTGCTTCCCCAAAGGCAACAGTTCATCTGGGGAGGGTAATGGACCTGGTGCAGGTGACCACAGTTTGTTGTAGGGCAGACAGTTCAGGTCCCAATGTGGAAAAGTTCAGGAGCCAAGCTAGTCAAGGTGCAGGGCAAACAGTTCTAGCCCCCAATGCCAATTTCAGGGGGTTGCAGGGCAGGCAGTTCAAGCCCTGATATAGCACAGTCCGGGCCCCGATGCATCAGAGGTCAGTGTTCAGGGGCTGATGGTGTCCCAGGGTGTAACCAAGGGACAAAACTTGGAGCAGTTGGTTACAATGCTAATATACAGTGTTGTGCTACCCAATGCCAGGATTCGGGTGGCAGGCAGCATGGAGCGCAGTCCTGGATGTGTCTTCAATCCACAGGCAGGCCAGCTGCCGGCAAGCAGTCCAGGGGAATGGGGTATCTGATGGGGGGTGGTTGGTTTTCCCAGGGAGAAATGCTAGGGCCTCTTTAGTGACTTTTTCCAAAAATGGGGCACTGACCCTTTAATTCCTTGTGGGATCTCTCTCTCTCTCTCTCTCTCTCTCTTTTCAGGCCTACAGGAGGAGGTGCTCCCAGGACCCAAGACCACCTTTCCTTAATATGCACAAGGGAGCGGCTGCCAGGCTACACAGGGGGCCCAGGCTTAGCTCCACCCCTCGAATCTATAAACATGGGAGACTTTGTTCTCAGCCCCACCCCTTATAAATATTAAATTAGGTTCTACAGCCTTACTGTGAAGTGGGCCTGGGCTTAATTCGGCCCCTGCTGCACATAAACATGAGGACCTGCACTCATGGTCCCGCCCCTGCACTCTCAGCGTGATTTTATTATGTGCCCCCCCCCCCTTTCTGCCCACTCTAGTCCCTCTCCTGCGGTCCCCTATCACTGAGGTGCTGATTTGGCACCAAAACTGACCTCCCTGGGGCTCATGCCATGCATTGCCCCTCTTCTTTATTTTTTCCCATGGGTGCTCCTCCCACTCTAATTTATTGATTGATTGATTTATTTATTTGTGTCTAGGATTACAAAGTACCTTTGAGCCAAGGCTCTTTTACAAAGGTTCCATGTCATGCTGGTTACAGGGTAACAGAAACTAAAACATAAAACCGTTACAGGTACATGGTTTTGGACAGTAACTTTGCTTGATAAAATCAGACTCAGCGATGAGTAACTCAAGAAACAATAGGAGGAAGAGGGCAAGAAGGGGAGAGGGCTGAGGGTAGGGGAAGGCATAGGTGTAGAGGGTCAGGGTGAGGCAGACGAGGGGCCTTGTCGGGACAGACACTGGGCAAGTGCATTAGAAGTTGCATTGGACAGGTAAGTGCAAGAAGAGAGGGCAGAAACTAATACCTATAGGGTCAGAAGCAGCGTAGGGAATGAAGATGTTATGGGGTGCAAGCACAGGTGGAGGTGCCAGTTATGGAGTGGCGGAGCTTTTTTTTTGAACGCTCCAAGCGTTGCTGTGGATGAGGTGTCACTAGAGAGCTCGTTCAGCCAACTCGGAGCCCTGTATGCAAATGACTTTTGGCCTTGGGACGTGCGGCAGCGGGGGATTTGAAGAATTTGGGGCTTAGAGCTCCTGGTGTTGCGGTTGGTGATTTTGGGTTTGAGGAGGGTGCTGACTCCTGGTGGTGCCTTTCCCATCATGATTTTCTTAGCAGTGATGCAGGTTTGGTATTTAATTCGGTTGTTCAGTTGCAGCCAGCCTGTTTTGGAGTAGAGGTGGCAGGTGTGGGTGAGACTCTGGGAACCAGTAACGAGTCAGCAGGCTTGACTGAGAGAAGTCGAAACACGCCTGAGAGATGAGATTGTGGCAGATCCATAGATAATGAAACCGTAGTCAGTGATGCTGATGATGAAGCTCTGGACAGCTATGGACAGAGCTTCTGGGGTTAGATGTTTCCTATGTCGGAATAGTAGGCCCATCCTGGTGTTGGCTACTTTTGCCACATTATTGATGTGTGGGACATAGGAAAGATTACAGTCGAGGGTGAGGCCGAGGTATTTGAAGGTATGAACTTGTTCGAGGGTGATTCCTTGCTTGGTTTTAATGGAGAGCTGATATTGTTTGTGTTTGTTTTAGGAGCTGCAGAAGATCATGGCCTTTGTTTTTTTCTGGTTAAGTCTGTGTTTTGTGAACCAGTTTTCGACTGCAGAGAAGGCCTGTTGGAGGTTACCTTGTAGATGGACTGGGTCATGGTGGGATGCCAGGATAACAGCATCATCCGCGTAGAGTAGGATCTGTTCAGGGCAGGATTCTGGCAGTGAGTTCAGAAAAAGGCTGAAAAGGAGGGGGCCCAAGACTGAGCCCTGTGGGACACAGGACCGGACTGGTCTTTGGTCTGAGAGTGTGCCAGCAATTCTCACTCTTTGGGAGCGGTTGTCCAAGTAGCTTTTGAACCAGTTCACCGAGTTAGGTGAGAGCCCTGCTAGTCGAAGCTGGGCAAGTAGGAGATTGTGGTTGACGGTATCAAAGGCTTTAGTTAAGTCGATGAAGGTGGACCCAGTAAGATGACTATTACCGAGTGAGTGATGGATTGCACCAGTGAATTCAAGTAGCGCTGTGGAGGTGCTATGACCTTTTCTAAAGCCATGTTGCTCCTTGCACAGGATGTTGTGATTGTCTATGAAGTCGGTGAGCTGGTCTGACACAATCCGTTCTAGGGCCTTGGAGAGTGGAGGTAGGATGGAAATTGGACGGTAATTCTCAGTAGCTGTTTTGTCACCACTTTTATGAATTGGGGTTACTGTGGCAGATTTCCATAAGTCAGGGAACTGGCTGAGGGAGAGGTTGAAAATCCTGGTCAGTGGTCGGAGTACTTCTTCAAGTGTGAGTGATAACAGTTTGAGGTCGAAGGAGTCACTGCTGGCTCTGGAGTTGCAAATGGCTTTGGTAACGTAGCTGCGGACTTGATGCATTTTTACTGCTTTAAAGTAGAAGAGAGGGTGGCTGGAGGTGGCTTGGGGGGGCAAGGGGAACCACCTTATCGAAAAAACCCTGTGGGAGTACAGCACTGAGGTCCGTGAAGGTGTCATTGAATGTATCAGCAGTGAGTTTCTGGTCAACTGTAGTTTCACCATTTATGCTGAGTACTGACGAGGGTGATTTAGCTTGCTTCCCGGTGACTTCTTTAATGGTAATGTTAACTCCTCCCTCCTTCCCCCGGTTTCTGGTTCCTGGAGCGCTAAACAAAAACACTTGGGGCTACCAGCCCACTGACTGCCTGGCCGGGGTCGCCACCTATTGCCAGAATCGTTGGTGACCTTGCAGTGGTAACTGGTGAGCCGCACTCCTACTTGGCATCTACTGCTGCCTTCCTGCAACTGCGGGCGGAACTCTAAAGGTCTGGGTGCACGTTTTCACCCGTTTTGCTGCATGCCCTGGTCCACCCCTGCTAACAGATCTTCCCTCGCAAATGCAGCTTGGACCAAGGATCACTGTGCTGGTCTGCAGCTGCTGCGGCGCTATAGCGGTGGGAGGGAGGGAGGGATGGAGGAATGGGGAGGGATACTCTACCATGCCACCACCGAATTAAAAAGGGGGCTCTGCCTCAATTGGAAGTGGGTGGGAGTGAATGGGGACTAGGGGAAAATGAACGGGGAATGGAAAAAAGAAAACTGGAGAGGAAGGAAGGAAGGAAAATAAAAAGGAAAGGGAAAATGGGACACCAAACGGCCCCAAGACAAAGCCCTGTCAGAGGCCCAGACAACCCGTGATGGTGCGACTGGCATAGGAGGCCACCACAGCAAAACAAATGGGAACTGGAGGGGACACAACAGACCCCAACCAACAAACAAAACTTTTAGACCAAGCCAGCAGGACAGAGAGACGGCCTCCCCACCAGCAGCTGGTGCTGAGGCCAGCAGTTCGAAGGGACAGGGGAACTGCCGGGGCCACCCCACGGGGCAACCCCTGAAAAGGACCCCAGCACCACACGGATGAGGGAGTGACCTGCAGACCCCAACCCAGGACATTCACCCATCTTTTGCCAGAAGCCTGCAGGACCCAGAGCCAGAGAAGAGCACTGCCGAAGGAGCCACGGACCCGAGCTCAGGTAAGCCTCTAGACATTCATGCCCCTGCGTCCTCTACACTCTCTGCTACCCTGGTTCAGCAACGCTCTGGCTGGTGGGGAAGGCCTTTTTCTAGCCCAGGGGTGGTCCTGGCTTCTGGCCGGGCAACTGGGTACCTGGGGCTTGGGTCAGCCCCATTAGGCTGATTTATGGCCTTTAAGCTGGCCCGATGGGATGGCTGGAAGCCCCCCTAGACATTGGCCAGGGGGTTGGGGAAGGGATGGCAGGGACAGAACAAAGGAGCCAGTGCAAGAAAGCTCCAGGGAAGGAGAGGGGGAGGGGTGGAGATGCAAGAAAAGGAGAGATGTGGTTAGCAAGCTAGCTTGCTGTGCATGTGGATGGTGGTGGTGAGGGGGATAACCCTTTCCATCCCTATTACAATCCCTGAAGTTCCCCTGGTCTGCTTTCCTGGCTGTACTTTGGGGTACTACACACTAACAACAAAATAATCAAGATAAAAATTAGATAAAAGGACAGTTTAAGTCCTCTCTAGACTAGCTGTTGGGGATGTTTGAGACCGCACCAAAACTGGTGCTCTTTAATGCAGGCAGATTAATTCTGCATTCACATTAAAACATGATATGGTCTTGAGAAGTCCCCTGGAATTCTGTGGTTCCGTGGCCATGTTAAAGTGCCACTGAATTAATTGTCCGTGGTGAATTTTCATTTAAATATAGTTTTTCCGTAGTGCCCATCTCCCTTCCCCATCTTATCCTGAAGCCCCCGCCTCTATGCCTCCACATGTGATGTCATCTATGACATTGCATCATATTTTAGCCAATGGGAGGACTGCGTTCTGCCATAGAAATGAATGAATCATGCTGCAGAAATCGGAAAATGATGCTGCAGAATCCTACAAGCCCTGCCATAGAAATCAGTACAGTGCCGCAGAGCACTAGGTGCCCTGGGTATTATAATTTGTTTGATGTCTTGGCTCAAAGGATTTCACCCCTTATTCATGTTCGCCACACGCGCACGTGAACACGTTGATATGAGAGTGCCCTTTGAGTGGTGTGACACCATCCACCCAGTGCAGAGCAGTGTTGCAGGGGTGCGACAGAGCCAGACCATTCAGCACCCAGGCTGACAATGACATAGTTTCTGGCTTGCTGGGCAGGGACGGCATCAGTTTCAAAAGAAGTTGCCATCCCATTGATCTGTGCCACCCAGCAAACCAGGCTGATCTGTCATGGTCAGCCTGGAATGTGCGCCTGTTACAAAGAAAGCCATCCATTGATGTCTGTTGCTAGCGGCCCTGATTGTCCCCCAACCTGACCTTCACTGTTAGCACCCCTTCTGCCCCTTCCCTCCACACACACAGTAATGACATTGGGGGTGCTCAGTCCCCCAGTGTCTAAACTGTCCCTCGTCGTTTTTTTCCCCTGAAAAGAAAATCGTCCATTGATGTCTGTTGCACCCCCCAAACACAAATCAGTGACACTGGGGGTGCCCAATCCCCCAGTGTCCTGTCCCTGAAATAAAGAAAACTGTCCTTTTTTTTTTTTTTTACCTGAAAAACAAAAAAAAAAAGAAAACCATCCATTGTTGTCTGCTGCACCATTACTCACCCGCCCACCTGACCGTCCCACTCAGAACCCACCCATCCCCTCTGCCCCATATATACCCACCGGAGGTCCGTCCCCGTAATCTTCCTTGGACTGCAGACACATCTTCACTCTTCAAAGCCCAACCGCGAACTGAGGTAAGCGCTTCAATGTATTTCAGTGTGGGGGGTTCAGCCTCAGTGTATTTAAATGGGGTTTTCAACTTAGTGGCATAACTTGGCCATTTTTTAATATTTTTCCCCAAAATTTTCATCATACCTTTTTTGGGATCCCACCTCATGAACAATGCAAGTGATGTTAGGTAACTCTGTCCCAAAAGGTGATTTCACGGTCGCTGCACCAAATCATCTTTCGGGCAGGAGTTGAAAATGTTCTCCATCTTTGTTCATGAGGTGGGATCATAAGAAGGCTATGTTGAAAATTTGGTGTAAAAATATTAAAAAGCAATGAAGTTATGAGCCTGATTTGAAATATGCGAATGCATGCTCGTAACTTTGGCAATTTTCTATATTTTGACCCCAAATTTTCAATATAGCCACTTCTTCACAGCACCTCATGAATGCGACAGCTGTCATATTTTGGATCCTGGCCAAAATGTTTTTCTACATCAAAAGTGATTTTGCAGTTGCTGCGCAAAATCACCTTTCAGGTAGGAGCTGAAAAGTCTACACTTGTTCATGAGGTGGGGTCATAAGAAGGGTATGTTGAAAAGTTGGGGCACAAATATTAACAAACAAGTCGGTTACACTGCCCAGCATCATCACTTTACTTTGCATTTTTTTTTTTTTTACTCCTTCCGGCATCCTCAGGGCTCCCAGCCTCTACCTCCCCCTCGTGACTGCCACTGCTCTCCTGCCCCAGCACCACCTCCGGGTCTGAACCGTCCGGGGGTAGGGTCGCCCTATCTGCTCAGGGCACTTTATCTAAGGGCAAAGTGCTGGGCACGCGAGCAGCCCCGGTTTGCGAGGAGGCATTCCGGGGTTGGGAGTGTGGGCTTAGGAGCCCGAGATGCCTTCATCTGTCCCCAGGAGTGGGGTTTTTCTTCTTTATATGTAGGTTTCTTTTCCCCTCTGAGTGCGGCTAACAAGGCAACGCTATGCCGCAACTCCACCCCTTGCATCCACTGTGTCTCCACGCTGGGCGCCTCCGATCACCACCAGAGGCCGCTCCAGGAGCGATCGCTTCCCCCAGCCCTCCCCGGGAAGAGAGAAAAGTCCTACAGGTGCTCGATCTCCTCCCCCCCCGCCGACCCCCCACAGCCCGGGCTCATTCCCGAACCAGGGTCGCCCGGTGCGGCGTTCAGCGCCTCAACCCTCAGTGCCACCGGGCCGGCTGCTTTGCATTCTTAACTGTTAATAAAATGATTCCTTCACTGAAGCAGTTTTTATGTTTGCTTACGTGTGCAGCTAACAAGAAACCTATTGAGATAGTAGAGCATTGCAGAGGTGTGGCCAGTGCAGTGGACGCTTTAATGGGCGCATCCCTGAGCTACCAATTAATGCTGAAGCTGCCGATGATGGCAGTTTCAAAGCGAGTGCAGCACTTGAAAGAAATCTGCCGCTGCAATCGGGGGCAGTTTCGTCATTGCAGCATCAGCTCCCCCCCCCCTTCCCTCCCAACCAGGCACACAGCAGGACACTCCCTCCCATTGCTGCTGCCAGCCCCGCACCCTCCGTTCTCTGTCACCTGCCAACATTGGGGTGCTCAATCCCGTGTCACCATGTATCCCCCTCCCTCCATTAATGTGGCACACTGGAGCCCACCCCAGTGTGCCAAAATACTTTTGATGTTTCTGACACAGGATGCCTACACGGTGTCGGAAGCACCACCCCCCATGCCCCTATGTTCCAGCCGACCTCCAGGTGCCCAGTCCCCAAGTTGGCATTGATGCCCCCACTACTCTGGCACACTGGGGCCCACCCCAGTGTGCTGAAATCAGTTTAATATTTCACCTGTAAAGAAAAGCAGTTCCCAATTTTTTTTTAAACCTGAAAAAAAAACGGTCCCTCGTTGTTCCCGCTGACCCCCCCAACCCGCACCCTCCCTCCCTCTGCACTTCAATACTTATCCTCGGAGGTCAGAAACCGTGATATTCTGTGGACCGGGAACCGTCTGCACTCTTCAAAGACCAACCAGGAACTGAAGAAATTATGGTAAGCCCTATAATGGCAGTCACTGAGGGTTTTCAACTTAGGTTGATATCTCGGCCAATTTTTTGAGTTTTGGTCCCAGATATTCAACTTGGGGTTCTTGGGACCCACCTCGTGAACACTGGCACTGTCATTTCGTTTCTCGGTCCCAAAAGGTGATTTCACGGTCGCTGCGCAGAATCACCTTTTGGGACCAATTAATGGAACGGCATGCCACTGTTCATGATACGGGGTTCCAAAAAGCCCTTCTTGCAAATTTGGTGAAAAAATTCCCAAAAATGACTGCGTTACAAGTGTCCATTGTGCAGTTTCTACACATGCTTATAACCTCATAAATTTTTAATATTTTCACTCCAAATTTCCAACATTGCCATTTTTTCACACCCCATCTTATGAACAATACAACTGTTATTTTTCGCATCCTTCCCGAAATATGTTTTTGCCCCTGTGGCATAGAATGGCACGGTTGCTTTGTGAAATCAACTTTCAGGACAGATCAACGAAATTACAGTGCCACTGTTCATGTGGGGAGGTCCCAAAAAGGCCATATTGAAAATTTGGTGAAAACATGCCAAAACATTACTGCGTTATGAGCATGCGTTGCACACTTTTATGTACACTCGTAACTTCGCCAATTTTTCATATTTTCACTCCAGATTTTCAACATTGCCATTTTTTCACACTTCGTCATGAACAGTACAGCTGTCATTTTTCACATCCTGCCTGAAATGTGTTTTTACACCTGTGGCGCTGAATGGCACACTCACTGTGCGAAATCACCTTTTGGGATTGAGTAACGAAATGATACTGCCACTGTTCATGAGGTGGGGTCCCAAAATTCCTGGGGCGTTAGGGTTTCCACCCACCCTGTACAGACTGATAGACGTTGGGGGTGTGACTTGGGGTCATCGGCCGTAATGCTTACGCCATTCCACTCTCACTCTGCAGCCACTGACAGGCAACAAGGTGTGCCTTGGGGTCTTTGGCCCCAGCGTTCACCCTGTTCTCTTATACTGCACCCATCTCAGCTTATTTCCTTCTGGAATGGGGTGAGAGAAAGGGCTGAAGACCTCAAGGCACACTACGACACCTGCCGGTGTCTACAGGGTGGGTGAGGTAGAATAATGAGTGTTATGGCGGGCAAAGGCACACCGTCCACCTGTCAGTCTCTGCAGGGTGGGGTTGCTGTACTTTCTGCCATTCCTATTATGCATCTCTCTAATTCCTGCACTACCAATGCCAACGCCAGCAAGCAAACATTCAGCATTGACAAATGCTTGTTAATGTAACTTTCATTGTGGTATCAGCACCACACACACCCATGACACCAGTGCATGCGGCGAACACACTGCATTGACAAATGCTTGTCTTCTCTAGTTATTTATGTTAAATGTATTGATGTCAGCAATGAAAAACTTCAATAAAATTTGATTGAAAAAAAGAAACATGGTATGGCAATAAAGGAAAGGACTTTTGGCCCCTTCTGTAGTATGGCAGTGACTGTAGGCACTTTGAGAAGGGATAAGCATCCAAATTTATCAGCCGGAATGTTACACCTAGTCATTCTGTGCAATCCTCGATGCCATTGTCCCTCAAGAATTTGTCTAGTCCTGCTTTGAAAGCATAGCTTTCACAACCTAATTAGGTAGGCTATTCCTCTTTAACCTCCCTCTGTGTGAAGTAATGATTTGTAATGCAGGGTGGGACAAATCAGATAGCCATGCAGTGACCGCTAAAAAAAAAAAAAAAGTTACTAGCCAACTGGCCGCCTGCCCACAAAGTAATTTTTGAGTCCTTAAAAATGATAGCAATTAAAATACTGATTTGGCTATCTGATTTTAAAGCTAGTGGCCAAACTGGTCACTATCTCACAAAACTGACTTGTCACAACCTGTTGTAATGTTTACTCTTATTCTGCCCTCCCCAAGTCCTTTAATTCTGCTAGCACTTATCAGCTCAAACAGCTGTGTGTACTCCATCTGTGATGACCTCCAGTATTTGAAACCTGCTTTTAGCCCTGAAGCTACTTGAAAACTGTGCCAGCCAATCGGAAGAATGCATCAGTCCACTGTATGACTCTTGCCTAATGCTCAGGTACTGCGGTGCCTTTTTGTTTTCTGCTTTTGAAACTTGAGCTGCACAGTCTGAACCCTATTTTCAGTAATGGAGTGAGAGTGCACTGACACCTAGTGCGCTGATTGGTGGAGGTGTGGGACTGGTGTGTTAACTCGTCAGTACAAGTTCTTGGCTGCCTTCCGTTGTAGACCCAACATCGTTTTATTTGTCATATCAAATCTTCTGTTTCCTCTGTCTGGTGAAGTGTTAAACAATACAGCAGACTGCCTCTGGCAAAGGCACAGGGCGGGCAGGTTTCGACAGGTTCTCACCCATTTAAAAGCAGGTGATTTATCTTGTGTTCCCTGTAATCTGCATCTTGCTACTTTTTTTTTGAAGTTGGCTCTGTGTTACTGAAGCCACAATGTTACAGGAATCAAAACATGATTCCTAATTGTATATCCCTCAGCAGTACTGTGTGCATTCCGCATTACTAATCAGCTTCCGAAAAGGATTTGTAGCTACAGCTGAGAGAGAGAGAGAGGCAGAAGATCGTGGAATATAATTGTCGAGCTGCTGCTGTAGTTTCAGATTTTTTAAATGGGTATCTTCTCACATGCATGCAGCAATCAAAGACATAAAAAAACAGAGTGTGTACACAGAAGTAGCGGTACATGTAAGTTGATTTAATGTACCGTACGTGTGTCCAAAGATGCTGTGCTATAGCTAGTTAGTTATTGAAAGAAGTTTACCAGGAAAGGTCTACGAAACCAGTAGCTAGTTTCCAGAGGTGTGCTGGGGGAGGTGGTACAGGGGAGAAAACAGTACTGTAGCACATGCACACAACAGCAGTGTCGCCCAGAAATGTGTGTAGGCATGAGCAACGAGAAATACACTTGCAATAATGCAGAACACATTATATATATATATATATATATATATATATATATATATATATATATAAAAGAAGAAAAGCTGCAGGTCCCTGACACCTGCTCCTGTTAACCTGCGTTTTTACACCAGGTTCATAACGTACTACACTATTCTTGCAGTAACCAAGATTAGAGTCTGTGGTCTTCGCCAGAATGGACCCTACTGGAGATGTGTAACCATCTCCATCCATCTTTATCACACATACTTTAGGATTGTCCGAAAATTCTAACAGCCTGGAATTATGTAAGGGAGATTTGTATAAGTATTGGAACCCACTCGAGAGGGAGCAATCTTAGACCTGGTACTCTCAAATGGGGACGGAGAAAGAATCTCCGATTTAGAAGTGGGTAGCCATCTGGGAACAAGCGACCACCAAACAGTGTGGTTCATGATAAACACAGCCATACAATTAAGTCGTACAAAAGCAAGAGTATTGGACTTCAGGAGGGCCGACTTTGAGAAGATAGGAGAGTGCCTCAGAAAAGCACTAGCAAACAGGCAAGAAGGAGAGGTGGAGGAACAATGGGGAGTAATCAAAACAGCCATCACAGAGCGTTTGTGTAAAGCAAATCAACAAAACATAACGAAGGAAAAAACTGCTATGGTTCTCAAAAGAGGTGGCAGGGAAGGTTAAAGGGAAAAAGATAGCATTCAGGAAATATAAGAAAACACAGAAGGAGCAGGACAGAGAACTTTATCAGTTAAAGCAGAAAGAGGCTGGAAGGCAGCTGAATAAGCAAAGGCCCAAACCAAGGAAAGGATAGCCAACTCTGTTAAGAAGGGGATAAGACCTTTTATAGGTACATTAGGTAGTGAAGAAAGACCAAAGGAGGGATACTGAGGCTTAATAAAGGAGAGGGAATGTGGGCAGAGGGTGACAGTGAAAAAGCAGGGATACTGAACAAATATTTCTGCTCAGTATTCACAAAGGAAGAGGAGGGGGAGGTACCTAAACCAAACAAGAGAAACACTCTGAAGACGGGGGTCAATACCAGTCCATTTACAGAAGAAAGGGTTCTGAAAGAACTAATAAAATTGAATGTGGACAAAGCAGTGGGGCCTGATGGGATTCACCCAAGAATTCTAAAAGAACTAAGGGTAGAACTAGTGACACCGCTGACAACTCTCTTTAACAAATCATGGGAGGATGGGGTGGTACCTGAGGACTGGAGGAGGGTGGATGTGATTCCTCTTCACAAAAGTGGGAGTAAGACAGAGGCAGGAAACTACGGACCAGTTAGTTTGACCTCAGTGGTAGGGAAAATGATGGAATCACTTCTGAAGGAAAGAATTGTTGCGTACCTAGAGGCCAGTGAGGCACAGGACCCAAGGCAGCATGGACTCACGATGAGAAGGTCTTGTCAGACGAATCTAATAGATTTCTTTGACTGGGTGACCAAAGTAGTAGATCAGGGAGGGGCTGTGGACATGGCCTACCTAGATTTTAGCAAGGCATTTGATACAATCCCACACAAAAGATTAATACACAAGTTAGCCAGCCTTGGAGCGGGTCCCAAGGTGGTAGCCTGGATAAAAAAATGGCTAGACAGCAGGACGCAAAGGGTTGTAGTAAACGGAGTCCACAGTGAAGAAAGGAGGGTTACTAGCGGGGTACCGCAAGGTTCAGTACTGGGACCGGTCCTTTTTAATGTCTTTAAGTGACATTGCAGAGGAACTGGAAGGAAAAGTATGTCTCTTTGCAGACGACACACAGATCTGCAACAGTGCTGATACACAAGATGTAGTGGAAAGGATGAGAAGGGACTTGGCAAGGTTGGAGGAATGGTCAAATGTATGGCAGCTCAAATTCAGTGCAAAGAAGTGCAAGGTAATGCACCTGGGAAACAAAAACCCAGGGGAAGAGTACACAATGGGGGGTGAGATGCCGACAACAGTAAAAATGGAGAGGGACCTGGGGGTAAAATTATATCAGATGACCTAAAGGTGGGCAAGCAATGTGAGAAGGCAGTAAGGAAGGCTGGGGGGGATACTGGGATGCGTAGGGAGAGGCATCAGTAGTAGAATGGGAAGTTGTTATCCCTCTGTACAGACAGTTGGTGAGACCCCATCTGGAGTACTGTGTGCAGTTCTGGAGACCCCATCTCCGCAAAGACGTAGACACAGTGGAGGCTGTCCAGAGAAGGGCAACCAAAATGGTGCAGGGTCTGCACCAGAAGACATACGAAGAAAGACTAAAGGAGCTTAATATGTATACCCTTGAGGAAAGAAAGGATAGAGGGGACATGATAGAAACTTTCAAGTACCTCAAGAAATCAACAAAGTCCAAGAGGGTAGTATCTTTCAGAAAAAGAGATGTGCAAGAACAAGGGGGCACAATTTGAAGATAGAGGGGGGACAGCTCAGAGGTAATTTGAGGAAGTATTTTTTCACGGAGAGGATTGTGGATGCATGAAACAGCCTCCAGTCATGGAGTCGAGAACAGTGGGGGAATTCAAGATGCATGGGACAGACATAAGGCAGTCCTAGTGGGGGGGTAGGAGGAAATAAGCTGTTGGTTAACTAGGATCTGCAGCTTATCTGTTAGGTAGGACAATGGGCAGACTAGGTGGGCCAAGTGGTCCTTATCTGCCGTCAAATTCTGTTTCTGTGATCAAATAAATAAAAAAAAAAAATAAAAATTGATCTGCCATTTGATCCTGAATTCTAGATTTTAAGCAACTATTCCAGAGTTCCACATGCTAACAGCCACCTGAAATCCTGGCCACAGCTAATGCTCAGAGTCTCAAAAAAAGTAATTTTAACAAGCTAGTGTACTGCCTAAACTTAATATTAGTTTTTTTGAAGCAGTCAGCCATTACCTTTTATATCTGAAGTACTTGTTCTTTTCCCTTTTGGTTAATAAGAAGATTACTTACCTGTGTTAGTAGTTGTGATATGTGGGACAGCACTCTGCCTGGCAGCTGATTTATCTAGCTCTGTTCCCCCTGCTACTTCATCAGCACTGTGACATCAATGCTACTTAGAAACAGCCACTCTGTGGCTGCCAGGTCAATCACCTGAGATGTCACTGTCAGTGAGATCACAGTGCTAATGATGTAGGGGTGGGGGATAGAGACAGATATGTCAGCTGTCAGGCTAAGAGCTGTTCCACACATCCAGCACCATATTATCACATAGAAGACTTTCTAATGAGCAAAAGAAAAAGAAAAATACTTCAGAAATAAAAAGTTACAACTAGTTCTTAAAATTAGTATTATTTCCTGTCTGCCTATTTTGGCTCCACTAGCTGATGAAGGAATGGGAAACCAGATTCTAACACCATTGTAGAAGAATGGTGATCTCGTATGAGCATATGCGCAGCAAATGAGAGAGAGAGAGAGAATTAGTTACAACATATCTGAGAAATGTGATGTTCTGGGGAAAATATGGCAACCCTTTTTAAACTGCATTGCTAAAGACCAATGATATAGTATGTGGTTAGCCTTTGTTCTGTATAAAAGTCAGCCTGCTCAAAAACCTTGTTGTGTACATTATAAACCATTGTGCACATTCCAAAGTGCTGTTGTGCGCATTCTAAATGGTCGTTCTGCACAGTTCAAAGGTCATACAGTTTTAAATTTCTCATTTATTCCACAGATTTGTTTAGCTTTTGTTGACCAGGTAGGTACACTGGACAAGCTATATGCCTATTTTCTAGCTACTTACTAACCACCCAGTTCCCAAAGTTGCACCTTTCAGCTTTTAAAAGTATGTAAATTAGATTTTGATCCTAGAACAGAACAAAGAAATGGAAAAATTTGTTGTTCCCACTTCAGTGGGGTCTGTCACTCTGGTGTTTTATATATAAAAAAAAAAAGCGTACTATAAAAGGCAAAATCCCAACTACACACAGCCGGCATGTATGTTGCCATCTACGGGGAGTTGAGATGACAGCATGGACCTCTCGAGGTTCATATGCTGTCATCTCAACCCCTTGCTGGAAACACAGCCTTGTCATGTATCGTAACCCATACTTTTTCTCTGTTGTTGTTAAATTAATAGTGCTCTTTTAACCAAATATTTAACATGTTGTTTGATCTTGAATAATTATTTGCATACTGTATTAACTTCTTGATTTATTTTTGAAATATAGATGTATTATTTATTAATCCGTACCCATTAATATCCTACAATAAGTCATTGTGTTCAAAGTTATGTTTTTGCATATTCTCATTTATTGCAGTGTTACATAGTTGTTCTTGCTTTGTAATTGCATTATTTTAAATTTTTGAATATAAATAATAATGGAACACAGTATCTTTTGAAACTCACTTGTAATACATTAAGTAAGCAATAACCCATGACAGGGTGTGCTGTTATTGGGGATTAATGCATACCAGGGTGCGTTGTGGGGCACCAGGCCGAGTGCCGTCACAGCACCCGGGTGTGTGTTAATCCTCAATAACAGCACACCCTGGAGTTGGTTATTGCAATTATAACATGGGTTATGTTTAAACAACCAAAAAAAAAAATCAAAAAGTTTTTTTTTTTTGCTGTTTAAACAGCAAAAAAGCTACTGTATCCTGCCACCTTGCAAAATAGTCTCTAATAAGTAATGTAACCTGTATAATCCATGGCCCTGCACAGCAGAGAAAACACGAGCTTCAAGCTGACAGTATTGCAGAGAAAGAGACACACAGATTGCAGACTCTTGGCTCACTCACTCTCTCTGTCCTGTCATGTATATGGTAGGATCCGATTGCTGATACTGCGTTTTTAGAAGTTAGTGCCACGTCTGTGTGTCTTTCTCCCTCTCTCATTTGGTCCCCTGTGTCTCTCTGCCTGTCTGTGAACACTGTGGCTATCTCTAGCTCCAGAGACAGGCGAATGTGCTGTTCAATGAGTGTATATAGAGACACACAGACGGGAGGTTGCTGTCGCTTGCAGTGGTATGTGCCTGTCCCACTGTGGCTCTCTCTGTGAGGGGAGCGGAGATTGTTGCTGCAACTTGCGGTGTGTCTCTAGCAGCAATGCACACAGATAGGCAGTGACCAAGAGAGAGACACACACAGAGAGGGAACATTGCTACAACTTGAAATCGCATGTGTCTGTCTCTCTTGCGTGTGGCGGGACCGCTGACACAGAATAAATGTTTAATAATAAATAATACAGCGCATAATCCACGGTTCAAGACAGCTGAGAGAACACAAGCTTCACTTAGCTGCATTGTGGAGGGTAGAGAGAGAGAGATTGAGAGTCTCCTGGCTCGATGTCTTTCTCTTGTCATGTATAGGGTAGGATACAATCGCTGATACTGAGTTTTTAGAAGTTAGTGCCACATCTGTGTGTGTGTCGTTCTCTCAGTCCCCTGTGTCTCTCTGCAGCAGTGCACACAATAGACAGTGACAGAGAGAGAGAGAGAGAGAGACGCACACAGATGGAACATTGCTACAACTTGAAATTGCGTATGTCTCTCTCTCACGTGCGGGACCGCTGACACAGAATAAATGTTTAATATTTGCTGGAATTCAGCAGTACTGGTCCCGATCTCATCAAAGCATGGTATTTCCCTGCTGGTATGGCTTGGGGGAAGGGGGGGCTAAATCTGCAGCTCTCTGTCACTGCTTGTGTTCTCTTTCTCTCTCTCACTCTCCGTCTCTGCAGCGTGCTTTGTTGATTAGTGAAGCAGAACTAACGGGAGGGTGACAACACACAGTGGGGGTTTCAGTGTCTTGCCCAGTCAGCTGAGCACTGCTGGTTAGCTGGGTGGGGATCCCTGTTGCTGGTACACATGAACGGAGGGCGACTTCTAATCACTTTACAGTTGCTGTCAGTGGGCTACGATATTTCAGGCTATGGAATGCCTGTGGGGGGAAATGTAGGCAATCCGTGGAGTGGGGGTGTGGGTACTCCTGTAACACTGCGGGGACGGACACTTGTGAACACCCACTGCTCTCTCTCTCAGTTACCGGGGAATTTAATGGCTGCCACAGACTGCTGCTGTGCCTAGAGAGTGAAGAAATGTGGCTTCTTAACACGGATACTGCCACTAGGACTCATCACGCTCAATGTGCATTAACAATGATTAACCAACAGTCACATGCTGCTCTTCAGCCAACTGAGATGTTACTTTTGCTACCCCATGTTATAAATAAACTTACTGTGTACAGCTACTTCTGTGTGTATGCTCGTCTTTGTTCTTTGTTTCAGTACTACTGGAGCGCAGCGCCTTGAGAGTGGGGCTGCCGATGCTGTTAAGTCCAACAAAGATGTGTCCAACTACATATATGATACGGCTGGCAATATAGCCTAAAGGTTAGAGTAACAAGCTGTGAATGAGCTTGGTACATCCAGCAGATGTAGGCTTGATTCTCTCAGCCTCCGCTGAGTGTCTCTGAGCAAGTCACTTAACCTCCCCAGTGCTCTCAGGTCGCCCCTGAAAACTGGCAGTTGTGCCTAGTGGGCCTTATCTGGTTACCAGAGAATAACAAGAAAAAAAAAAAAGCAAACTACTAAAGAGGTATTTGAGAAAGAGAATTCTTTATGGAACTAGCAGTCTGATCATTAGTAAGTAAGAAGCAACCTCTTACGAAACTGTACTTGTTAATCACCTGACCAGATGAACATTATGAGTGAGGGTTATGTTGGAGCAAAATACACAAAAATGGGTTTTATTACACTAGTTGTTTGGTTTCTCGACAGAAGAGTTTATTTACTGACTAAGACCTCAGTATTAGCTTTACGGTCAGGGTTCCTCCTTGTGAAGGGAATATTTAATTGTTGCCTCTTAGCGGTTACATACAGTAGTTCTCTGGTGTAAACGATAGGAGGGTGGTGACCCCCAGGGTTTTTTTCAGTGCTGAAGCTGAGCTCGGTTTCTAATTTGGATCACTTTATTGTACATCAGTGCTGTGCTGTTCTGTCTGTCAGAGGTACTGTAACTTTGATATGAAGTAATTAAGATCACACCACTGGGAGAGAAACGTGAATTGCGAGGCTAAGACAGATTGGTTCTGACAAACTGAAGGAGGCTTCTAATTTTAGCATTTCATCCTAGAATGGTGGTGGTGGGGGCAAGAACTGTTTCTGGAGTAGATACCAATCTTTCAAAAGTCACAGTGTCCATCTCAGAAGAGTTATGCATAGCCCCACCATTTCTGTGATGGTGAGTGGTGGTGGTGCTGGGGAGGCATTCCTAGGAACTGGCATCTAACGGTAACTCCTAGACAAAGCAGCTATTTGTTTTATTTATCTATGTCTTTGATGACTGGGTAGGTGCACTGATCCAATGGACCGTTTTCAGGCACAACCCGGGCCACTAGCGTGGCACACCGAGTAAGGTATATACAAGTAGTGTGAGAAGTATAACAGGCAACATAGTTCAGTCCAAGAAGCATTGTACATAGGGACAATACATAAATTGAGGTTACAGTGCAGTACCAGGTACAGCAAACAATTCAGTAGTATGGTAAATACACAGTTACAATCAACAGATGGTAAGTGCGATGATGTAGTCAGAAGGAAGGCGAGTGCAAAGCAAGGTAAGAGGAGAGTGTAGAGCATGGTAGAGTGCCGGAGCTTCTAGTAAGGCCCCGGCAATATAGAGGGGGGGGAGGAGGGAAATAGTTGGGAAGGGATGCCCACTTACCTGGGAGAGCAAGAGAATTTGGCTTCTGACAATAGCCAGGCCTTGTAGTGGGTTTTGAAAGAGGGGTGAGAGGCAGTTGAGCGGAGCAACATGGGGATCTTGTTCCATAGGGAGCGGGCAGGCCAGGAAAAGGCTTTGCAGCCCATGGCAGAAGAGACTCTAGGAACCTCCAGAGGTGGGACGGATGATTCTTGGAGGCACCTGGATACCACTCTGCCCTTGAGGAGGGATGAGAACGGGACCGGTTTCTGCCTCTGAGGGTATTGTCTATTATACAGCCAAGGGCAAAGTCAAACCATCCTTTGGGGCGATCCCAGTGACTGGTACAGGCCGAGGTGGGTTGAGTAGGAAGACTGGAGTACAGAACGACATATACTGTTTACTGAGTTGAGCTTGCAGCACAGTGCAGAGGACACATTGGAATAGATGGGAGTGCAGTAGTCAAGGAGGAGAAGGTTGCCTTGCGCAATTGCAAGGTGCGCCTCCAAGGTCAAGAACTGTTTATGGTGATATTCAACCCCAAGTTTCTCTTTTACCCTGCACACAATGTTGTTGACATGTTCCGTAAACTCAAGGGAGGGGCCCAGGGTAACACCTAGTTATTTGAAACTAAGAACATTTTGGAGGGAGGAAGGGGCCTTACGGAGAGAGCACTAGTGGAGAGGAGTTTGACTTGGTGACCTTGGTGATGTACAGTTTGGAACTGAATAGCATAGATTTTGTTTTCTTTTCATTAACCAAGAGCCTGTTGGAGAGAAACCAATTATAGGTAGTACCAGAGTTAACCGAGCAGAGGAGATATTTGTTAGGGACTTGTCGCCATGGAACAGGACGAGGTCATCCACATAGAGAAGCACTTCGCAGGAGAGGCTGTCGGCAGGAAGGGAGTTAATAAATATGGAAAATAGCAAGGGGCCCAGGATGGAGCCTGGAGGGACCCTTGTGGAGACATGAAAGGCAGGGGAGGAGGCAGCAACAATGTTTACTGATTGGGACCTGCCCGAGAAAGAGGTTTGGAACCAGGAGGAGGTCTCGATGGAGCAGCTGAGGTGAAGGAGAGTGGTGTGGAGGAGGGGGTGGTCGACCAAGTCAAACGCCTTAGTCAGGTCCACAAATACTGCAGCCGTGGCCTTACCCAAGTTCATGTTTCTGAGGACAATTTTAGTGAAGTGTGCTGCGGGTGATGTGGTGCTATGGTGCTTATGGAACCCATGTTGTTGGGGGAACTGCAGGTTATATTTTCCGAGATGATCAGAGAACTGGAAGTGAACAATTTTTTTCTCCAGTACTTTTCTCAGGTGGAGAAGGATGGAGATGGGCCTGTAGTTATCGGGGGAGAGGGGTTCCCCAGCTTTGAATAGCGGACTACATTGGCATGTTTCCAAGAGGCAGGCACAGCAGACGAGGTCGGGGCCAGGTCGAAAATGAAGGTAAGGGGTACAGTGATAACAGGAGACATGAGCCTAAGGAAAGAGGGGGAAAGATCATCACTGTCAGGGCTGCCCCTGAAATACTTTGGTACTATTGATCATTTGTGGAAGAAACGTTTCATTTGTACAAGTGCACTTTCGCAAGTGCATGATGGTCTGATTTTCCAGGGTTTATAAGCTGAAGCAGAATTATCCTTTATATAGCGCTTTTTATACATTGTTTCCTAAAGCACTTTACAAGCAACTAGAGACTGACAGTGAAGCGACTGTAAATGTGTAGTGACAGCCGTTTTGCCCGTCGGCACCCACACACAGTCTTGGACAATTGCACGAACCGGTTGTATGGGAAGAGGAATGTTGGCCAGAACTCCAGGGAAGGAGATGAACATACTGGGAGCAGTAACTAGCTGAAGTCATTCAGCTCTCTGTCTTCATTCTAGTCTCACATTGCTTGTTCTTCACGTCCATCCCACTCTGACTTGATATTATCCAGTGCTGGAATTATACCATAAGAATTTGGGGAACTATGGGGGTCCATGAGGGCTCTTACTTGCTGTGATAAAATACATATCTGTGCTGTGTATGGTAGATCAGTAGTAGTGGTGACACATAGTTCAACAGATCATTACAACAAATGCAGACGACTAGAACGCTGTGCAGTACAAAGTAAGATGAATACCTGTGCCATATGTATTGTACAAGGTAGGTAAGTAGTGGTAAAAGGTGACATGTGCAAAACTTAATACGATTAGAAAGAATTCAAAGAAATGTAGGAAAAAAATGAGAAGACAAGGCATAAATAGGTATAACGCTTTAAATGAAGTCCCAGTTCCTATTATAAGAATATGGTAGTGTTGTGTGATCCACTGTGGCTCACTTCAGCATACAGTGGTAAAATTAATTTTTGTATCATGTTTTTTCATTAAAGTATATTGAAAAAAAAAAATTCTGCCAGTTTCATGGCACTGAGCGGTGGGGCACCTGCTTGGCATGCTGGTGACCCGAGTTTGAGCCCCCAGTCTGGGATGTCAGGAGTGTAGGATGGCGGGGAGGATGTTAGAACATCCGTGCAGATGCTCTCCTCCCAGGAGAGGGTGCTGCAGAGAGAGCACTGCTCTGAGAGTTGCACCGGGGTATTGTGCAGAAACCTTGCCAGCATGGGTGATCACACATCGACTGGCTCCCCCTCCAGGCGGCACCTCAGTACACACTGTTAGGGTGTGGGGTGGAGCCCAGAAAACAGAAACCGTGCCTGTTTTGGCCTGCCGGATGACTGCTGCCTAGTCCCCCCCCCCCCCAAGCCACAGTCCCTCTAGTGCACCACGCCTGCCCACCCCAGCCCTGCATACCGCGGAAGACCCCCAAGGAATGCTACTCCTCTCCCTTCCCCTAAGGGAGGGGTGACCCCCCTGCAGGAATAAGTCGTACCTTCCGAGACATAGGGACAGCTTAGGGAGCAAGGTGGCAGGAAGTGGCAGAGAAGGGTGAGACTGGCGGGCAGAACGGGACAAAGAGCAGCCAGAAGGAGTGGCAGGTCAGAGGGTGCAGGGAGGAGCAAAACAAAAACTCTTCACAGTGACTATAGTAAATGAGATAATTTAAGGGAGTACCATATAGTATGTGTACAGCAGGGAGCTGTTTAGATTCAGAGCTATGAAACCAAGCCCTTGTGTTCCCTCCCCAATTGCACAGCTTATGTGATTACCTTGAAAAGTGCTTGGGAACCCATTCCATGCATGTCAATTCAGTCGAATGTTCTGTTTTTGCTGAATTAAAAACAAACGGAAAAAGGTGTTTTTTATTTCATAGTGTTTTTTTTTTTTTTCCCACATGGAGCAGGACTCATTCATCTGTTGCATAGCTATGCTAGTCAGTGGGGAGGGGATGGTGGGGGTTTGAAGAGGCCTGAACAAGGCTCAAAGTGGAATGTAATTTCATTAAAAAATGAAAATGACAGTCAATATGTTAAACTAAAGTGTCTTGTTGGTGTGCGCACAATAGCCCAGATTATGTATATGGACATCTGCATAATGGCTGCAGTTTTACAACCTCCTTTGCATGTTAATCTTCAGAATGAAGGAATAAAAATGACACCTGCAGGCTATGTGTGGGAGTAGCAATCCCACATTAAAGAGAAGTTGTTAAAATGATCAAAGAAATTATGACATGTAACGTGCTCTCCGCTTCACTTGGTATATTTATAAAAAGTTAATTAACATTCTTTGCAGATGAACATTAAAAAAAAAGAATATAATACCAGCTTCCATGGCTCGCTTTGTGGCTGACACAGACTCACTCAGAGTCACTGAATGATTAGCCCTTTGTTTGTAGATACTGGGCATTTCCACATCACCTCTGAACTTCCAGTAGGCCTAGTGGAAAAGCAGTGTGTCTAACTTTTGTGTTCAGTGGCCGGTAAGTGTCTCTGTCCTGGTGAAAGTGAATCAGTTTAGGTGGTTTCAGAAGAAGCCATCCGTTTCAGTAGAGTGCGGAGTTTAAAGAGATTCATTAAGTTTTGTAAATATAGATTTGCACCACATATAGTGGTGCCTTACCTCTGCGATAAGCGTTTGGTGCTGATAGTAGCAAAAAGATTATAATTTCCCTGTAAAATCACTTGTAAAATTGCAGCCAGCTGGTCCTCTTACTTCCCAGTATATAGTGCCACCCCTGCGTACTGCCACATTATGATGCAAGGCCAGGGAGAGCGCGGGGACGCGCTCCATTCTAGCCTATGGGGAGTTATTTTCTAATTGATTTTATATATTGTAATGGTCAACTGGTTATCAGTCAAGGGCACTGATCAACTAACAAGGCCCTTGTTAGTTTAAAGTCAGCGTTAGGAGGATGAGCCCCTGTCACCCTGTTGCCCCCAGCAGCCTGGGGTGTTGCTTTGGTGCATATGTGGTTTTAGCTCCTGCTATTTGGTGAGGAGAGCATCCCTTGGGTCTTAACCCCGCTATGCAGCATTTTGGTACTTACCGTACTCTGCACCCCTTCCCCCCCAGGCCTGGGTTTTCTTTGCATTTGCACCCCACCTAGCTGGTAGGAGAGCATGCCTTTGGACTGTGTGTCGGGGCTTTTTGGATTGGCCCCCCCAAAACCTTTGTTCGGGGCACTTCTGTTCCCCCTGCCCTAGTGGTCGGCCTTGCGGGACTCTGCTGGTGCCATCCCCTTGGCCCTGCTCCTTCTTGCCCAGTGCTTTCTCATCCATAACACATGGACCTGGGCAACGATGGCGTATGTTCTTCTGAGGGACTGGGTACCCTCCCTCCTTAAGATGCTCCCCGGGAGGCTGGCTTTCCCCAAGGCTCTCTAGTGGCACTGCAGCATTGGTTGCCCGAGCAGGCAGTGTTTGTTGTTTGCCTTAGCGGGTAGGCGAGGCACCGGGTGCTAGGGGTTTTGCGTTGCTGGGAACTCCCTCCACACTCTCCCCCCACCCGGCTTCTCTTCCTTTTGAGGCCGTGCAGAACTCCTCTGTCAGTCATGGATAAGGAGGAAGCAGCGGAAGGGGCTCACCTGTATCTAGGAGAAGGATGATATCAGCCTTTCTATTGGGCAGAATCTTGGGGGGTGGGCATACAGCTAAGGCCCTCCAACTTAACCTCAGGTTAAGTGGCAAGCCTCCCTTGCCCTGCCGTCCCCTCCCTCCCTCCCTCCTGTACTAGGCAAACTCCTCCTGGAGGTGGTGCAGCCCTGGCCACAGGTCCTTCTTCAGCAACCCCCCGCCAGGAAGGCAGGAGGTTGTTGTTGTAGGGGGTCATTTTTCTCTCCCACTGGTCTAGGGGAGGGGGATTTCCAGCCATGTAGGAGTTGCGTAGCATATAGAGCAAGGCCTCACTCTGGAACTCTGGCAGTGGCCTCCAGAATGGCCTCCTGTTCAGTACTCTTACCCACCCACCCACATCCCAAGGCTCTGTGAGGAATTTCAGATGTTGCTGCAAAAAAGGGATATAGAACCCGTCCCCGAGACTCCGCTAGGTGGGGGGTTCTGTTCCCATTTCTCCCTGGTCCCATCCTAGGTCTATGAGAGCTCATCTTCTTCATCCATTACACGAAGTTCACGCTGGTGTCCCTTCAGGACCTGCTGCCATTCAGTACAAAAAAAAAAAATTCCTGATGGTGACACTTCAGGGTCTGCTGTCTGTTCTGCACCAGGGAGCTTGGATTTGCTCCCTTGACATGAAGGGATGCCATCCTGCATAGCCAGGTACATGCCTCCCACAGGCAGTGCCTAAGGTACCATTTCCAGGGGGCACGCTGCCAGTTCCAAACCTTGCCCTTTGGCTTGTCCTAGGCCCCTTGGGCATTTACCAAATGCTTGACAGTGGTGGCAGCTGCCCTCAGGGGGCAGGGACTCTGTCTTTCCCTACCAGGCCGATTGGCTTCAAAAAGCCCAGTCCAGGGAGCTCCCGTTACAGACTCTAGAACATACCTCCTTCTTGTTCCAGTCTCTGGGAATTACGGTCAACCTGCCCAAGTCAGTTCTGACCCTCTGTCAGCGCCTTCAGTACATAGTGCTGTTAATTTGCTTTCCAGTAAATAAATCTGAATTTATGTACCACACTACACACATGTTGTCCAATTGGATCAACAGAGTATCTTGCTGAAGTATATGCTGAAAAGCCTGAAGAGCATATAGAACTGTCCTCATTTCTAGCACGTTTATGTGCAAGTGTAGTTCTACAGGTGACCACAGGCCCTGGGTCCTGTGATGTCCCAGATGGGTACCCCATTCCATTCCTGATGCTTCTGTAGTCAGTATTTTGGTGTAAGGAGGGGCCTGGAAAGGAACTCCTTGAGATAGGTTGTCTGAGTTCTGCCACCGCTGCAGATCTTTCTACACTGGACCAGAAATTAGGACATGGCTGTCCAAATCGTCCACCCTCTGATCCCATTGAGACCCGAGAGTCCACCGGGATATGCGCATGTGGAGTCTGGCCATTGGAACTGTGGGGATAGCTGCTGCCATGAGGCCAAGGGGGCGAAGGACTGCACTGGCTGAAGTGTGTCGGTTGGAGGATACCAGTTTGGCCTGTCTCTCCTGGGTTTCTACCCTGTCCAGAGGAAGAAAGGCCATACCCTGTAGTGTGTCCAGAACTGCCCCAATAAATTACAGGCGCTGGGAGAAGCAAGCTGGGATTTAGTGTAATTGACAGCAATACCCAGTTGCTCGAAGAGGTGCAGGGTAGAAGAAAGGGAAGCCTCCAACCCCCCCCCCCTCGATGGGGCTGCAAGAAGCCAATTGTCACGGTAAGGGAAGACCCTGATTCCTCAAGGTTCCTGCCACAACCACTAGGCACTTGGTAAAGACCCACGGTGTGGAGGACAGGCAAAATGGGAGAGCTTGGAACTGGTAATGCTCCCCTCGGAAAGAAAACCTGGGGAATCTACGATGTGGACGGAATATTGGAATGTGCAAGTATGCCTTCTGCATGTCCAGGGCACAAAGCCATTGTCCTCTGGAAAGGAGAGGCAGCAGGCTTTGTAGCATCAGCATCCGAAACCTCAAGTATTCTATGAAGAGGTTTAGGGTACTGAGGTCTAGAATCGGGCATAGATCCCTCATCTTTTTGGGTACCAGAAAGAAGTGGGAGTAGAATCCCTTTCCGATCTGGTTTGCCGGCACTGGCTGTATTGCTTCTTTTCGAAGAAAAGCTGTGATCTCCTCCCTTAACTGGGGAATGTGTGCCCTTGGGTAGTAGGAAAAACCCAGAGGTTTGTTTGGGGGTTTTTTCCTCGAAATTCAAGTGTATGACCAAGCCTTATTAACTGAAGCACCCAGGCATCAGATGTGATGGACTCCCAGTCTCCCAGATGCCTTACGAACCTTCCTCCCACCTGTTCCTCCAATGGACATGGAGGAGGAAGGGTGGTCAGCAAGTCAGGAGTGGAAGGGGAGGGTTAGGAAGGACCAGTCCTGAAGCTCTGAGTCTTGACTGGAGGGGCGGCGGCCATATTGGGAGCCCTATGTTTGGAACTGGCACTTAGGTGCCAGTTGTGCTTTCATCTGGCGTCTGTTTTGCCGATGAAGGGGACATTTTTGGCTGAGATTATGGGTGATACATGGTGTGTACCAACCGAAGTGCAGTGCCTTTATCTTGCAGGCTTGTAATAATGTCCTGGGCATCTCCACCGAACAGGACAGAGCCTCTGAAAGGGGCATCTTGGATAGCCAACTGAACATCAGGGGCTAGACCGGATAGTCTTAGCCGAGAGTATCTACAAAGGCTTACTGCAATGGCCATACCTCTAGCAGAGGAGTCCACTGTGTCATAGGTGGCCCGTAGTGAATGACATCCCGCCACCTTTGCAGATCTAAGTGTATATGCCAAGGTGGTTTTTGCTTCAGTGTCAGGAAGGGCCTCGACTATGGGCTGGCGTAACAGAGATTTCTGGTACACTAGCATGTGCGCTGTGTAATTAAGAGCACGAATAGCTAGTGTAGAAGAGGAATAAAACTTCCTCTTGAACTGGTCCAGCTGTCTGGATTCCTTGTCGGGAGGGAAGGTACTGAGGTACTTGGGCTTAACGAATCTATCATGGGCCGCAGTGATGACCACCAAATCAGCCTTAGGGTGTATGCTGAGGTGGTCCTTGTCTTCTGGAGTCCTGTAAACCCAGTCAGCCTTCTTGGCCATAGCCGGGCTAGAGGAGGGTCTCTACCAGGTGGTCGAGGATAAATCCTCATGTGGTTCCAGTCATGGGGGTGTAAGCACCGGACTCGTCTCTGGGAAATCTAGATGCTTAGCCAACCTCTGCCGTTTTGGGTCTCGAGCATCTGACTTCCATCCTTGTGCCTCTGTCATTTGTCTGAGGAGGTCCACAAAGGAGGGATCTTCGGGTGGGGATCTGGGAGACTCCCTAGGGACTGGCTTCTCAGGGTGAGGTGTCTCAAATCCCAAACCCTCGGAGGAGGAATCAGAATCTGCTTCAGAATCGTCAGAATCCTCCGGATCCTTGTCTAGAAGAGCAAGATCCTTCTCTCTGGAGTCACCTCCGACGTCAGGGCTTGTGTGCGGGCTGTCTGGCCTGACTTCGAGGCACGATCAGCGAGGGCGCCCTAGGGATAGGATCTGGGTGGCCTGTTTCTAAAGGTCGCGGATGCCTGTTGTCCAACTCTGAGACTAACTGAGATTTTGTTTCAGACCACCAAGACTTCAAAATCTCCCTAAAATCCACCTGTGGTTGACTATCGTCGAGGCATAGGTCAGGAAGCATAGGGAAAACCAAGAGCATAGTACATAGATACCAGTATTGCGACGTTAAGGGCTAGCGCGGCAACCCCGCACTCTGTGGGGCAAGCCAGGGGTGACTGGGGGAAGAGCACAGGCTATGATTGGAGGTGGAGGTCCCAGGGGTCCGTGACCAGTGCAGATACTTCCAACGGCCACAAAAAGCATAATAATTAAAAAAAATAAATAAATAAAATAATTTTCAACTTAATAGACGGCATATCAATGTGAATATCAAATTTCAAGTTCTGATCGAGCAAAATTCCAGGATATTTGTAAGAAGTCACTTTAGATAATTCTGTGCTGACCAAGTGCCCTTAGATTGTTATCATGGCTCTCGACCATTGTTCTGTTAGAAAACAGGACCCAGTGGGTTTTCCCTATATTTAAAAGGAGTCTGAGTTTTAATAATAGATGCTGGATAGTATCAAAATCAATCAGTAGATGTTTCAGGGCTAGTATAGGGTCTCTATGATTAGCGTAAATGAAAATTGTCCTCTGCATATAACAGAATATTAGAGTCAGCAGAAATATTGGTAGGGAGTTCATTAACAGAAATAAATAAAAATAAAAGGGGACCCTAAAGGGATCCCTGGGGAACACCTTTGCTAACCGTAGCAAAGTCAGAACTGTGCTCACCCACTTTAACATACTGTAACCTGGGTGATAAGAAGAGAACCACCGCAAGGCCCCCATGCCCAGACCAATAGCTTTTAATCTAGTCAAAAGAATGATGTGACCAACAGTCTCAAATGCTCTTCACAAATCTAAAGAAAATAGCAGGGACAGAGTGACCCAAATCAAAAGCAGAGTAAATGTCATTAGTAACTTTAGAAATAGCTGAAATAGTATTGTAGCCTTTACGAAACCAGCTTAATAATCAGTAAGCAACTTGTATTTTCCCAAATATTTTATTAGCTGATTGAATAATAGTTTTTCCAAAAACCTTAAAGATGGACAACAGAATAGAAATGGGATGATAACACCCCCTGGGTCAGCTTTGTTACCACTTTTGAAAATGGGGGTAATACAGGCGGACTTCCAATCTACAGGCAAGTCAGAGGTACTTAAGGAAAAATTAAACAAATAAGCTAAATGTTTTGCTATAATAGTGGCACCAATTTTGTAGAATATTGGATTGATGTTCTCAACCCCAAACCCTTTCTTTGGATCCAGTTTAGTCAGCGCAGTAAATACAGTCTGCTCGTCAACCTTGCTGAAAACAGAGGCGTACTAAAAATATGATTAAAGTGACTATCCAGAGGTTCAGTTGGTTGGTTGGGATATATCCTGTTAAAAGTACACCCAGCATCAAGAAAGTATTCATTAAAGATTTTAACCTGATCTAAGGTCTTGCAAAACTGTAAGTCCTTATAAAATAAAGACTTAGGAAAAGTAGCTGTGGAGGCCTTACCCTGCATTTGTTTTATGCTTTTGCTTTTCCATAATTCTGTGTTGTTACCTGAGACATTAAAAAACTGTTGATTATGAAAGTTGCTTTTGGCAGACCTGACTTCCCTGACACATCTGTTCCTGAGAGCTTTATAAAGCTGAAGATTCTTATCTTGTTTAGAAATTCTAGCTAACTTCCACAGTCGATCCTTTTCATTAATTAGCCTTTTTAAATGCCCATTGAACCATGGTGTAGGATATGAACGAATTATTTTTTATAACTAATGGAGCATGTTCATTAACTACTTGTAAGAAGGAATTCTTAAAGTAGGTCCAGACAGAACGGATATCAGGACAACAATACAATAATACCCAGTTAATATTATACACATCGAGAAGAAATGCTTGGTCAGTGCATCTAGTAAAATTCCTGGTAATAACCACATGCACAGGCCTAGGTGCTTTAAGTTGGTGACGAATGCAGGCTATGAAACCATGATCGCTAATATCTGTGTCAAAGACTGAAGTAATGTACTTATGGGCTGTGGTAGTGAGGACCAAATCAAGCAAAGTGTCTTTGTCTACTGTTGCTTTGTTGGGGCATGTAGGTGTAAAAATTAATTGGGATAAGTTGAGTGCTGCAAACTGGTTAGTTAATTGGATAGTGGGATTCATCATATCCCAATTAAAGTCACCCATTATAAGTAACTCCTGGTCAGTATAAGGTGCAGTCATGGATGCAAATAGTTGAAGAACATCAGGGGAAGCCAAGGGTGGTCTATAACATGCTGCCAAAATAAAATTAAAGTTCTGAGACACACCAATTTTTCAGAACTAAAATATCCATTTTTTAGGAGTTGACTTTTTTTTTTTTTTAACCCTCCTCTTTATTCCCCTGTCCTACCCCGGTGTCCACTGCTTCAGACTGCTCATCCCCTTATGCCACTTACCCAGGATCTGCCCCTAGAGTGCTTCTCTCCTCCCTCCTTCTGCACATTGGGGTCTGTTCTGGGTTCAGTGGTCTTGGGTGGAGCCGTCTTCATCTAGGACCACCCGAGGGGTTTTTCCGTTTTCTCCGTCTACCCACTGAGGACGTTGGCACGCAGGACTGACGTCCAGACAGATGGCGTGCTGACACACGCAGTTGTCAAGTGCCCTGACGTCTCTCCTCCCGGCTCTCGCCGCCCTGTGTCCCGTGCCCAGGCTTCCCACCGCCCTGAGCATCGGGTGCATACACCCCAGGAACCCACCCCGAGGAGGAGAGCATCCGTTGGGATGCTGGATCTTCTCCGACCCCGGCAACCAGTCCGTTCCCGAACCGGGTCGGGCGGCATGGCGTCAAGCGCCTCAACCCTCAAGCGCCACCGGGCGGCCAGGAGTTGTCTTTGATAGCTGCACAATATCGAGTTAAAGTATTTTTTTTTTTTTTTTTACATTTTTCTTTATTCCTCGGCTGGAGGTTGTGCCTTTGGTTCCTCCCGTCCAGCCAGCCATCTCAGCTGCTGCCCCAGTCACAGACAGAGCTCTAACCTCCCATCACTGCCCTCCTCTGGCTGCATCGCAGTGGTGCCACCCCACCACTGTGGAGACCAGAAGGGTGGACCCGGGAGGGAGCTGACTTGCGCGCGACTGTGGTGGCGCCGGCTGGCAGCCTTCATGCTGCGGAGTGTTTCTTCAGTGTTTCCCCTGTAGAGAAGGATGTACATTGACACCAGTGGTAGGAATACGCACGCTGCTGTACGCGTGCCTCCCGGCAACTACCTTCTCCCGCCCTTCTTCTTGTAGTGACGCACTGCCCCCCAGGTCACCACTAGGGGCCAGCCACATGCCACCTGCTGAAGTCCCCCCTCCCTGGAGAAGGAGAGCGGTCCTCTGGATGCTCAATCCTTCTCCACCCTGCCAGCTCCCGACGGCCTGTGCTCGTTCCCGAACATGGGTCGCCGGCGTGGTGCGAGGTAAGGCGACCAACGCCTCTACCCTCAGCGCCACCAGGCTGGCAGATGAAGTATTTCTAATATAGATTAAAACTTCACCCCCTTTACTAGAATGATCCTGCCCATATAAATTACAGCCAGTGACACAGATGTCATTGTCACTGATTTTACTGTTTAACAATGTTTCTGATAAAATTAGTAAGTCAGGGTTGGAGTTGTGCACCCAAGTTTGGATGTAGTCAGTTTTTGGTAGCAAACTCCCTAACATTCAGGTGCACCATCCCCAAGACCGTACATTCACTAAATTCCTGAAGGCCAAAACAATTATGATAGACGGTGGGTACAGGATTTGGGTGGACATTGCCTGAAGAAAGCAACATGATTAAAATAAATTTCCTTAAAAAAGGCAAAAAAACTTTCTTACGTTTGTTGAGTAACAGGCGGCCATGAGAAACCATTTTAAACTGCAAAGTCAGACTGTTGGCCCCCTGTGGTAGGTACACTGAAATTTACTTCAGTGTCTGAAAGACTAGAATCAAATGACATAGTCAAATAAGCGTTTGGTAAGAATACAGCAACAGGGGTATCACAATTTGTAGAAAATTCACTACAGCTACTCCCAAGTCTGAAAAAGAAACCCAAAAGAGCCCACCTGTTAACACAATAGGACATCATAATTGAAACCAAGTGGTAGATAGGACATCATAATTGAATCTGGGGCACCCGCTCATATTCTCTTTGCAGGGAAGTGATGCGGTTCTGGACTTGGGTGATTCTGCACAAGGTTCGCCTCCTGGTGGTCCATGTCCCAGGCATGCAGAACATTCTCGCAGACCGTCTCAGCCGCACCAGGATAACAGTGCCCAAGTGGGAGCTAAAGCAGGAGGTAATAGACCACACCTTCAATCTCTGGGGTCATCCAGAAGTGGATCTGTTCGCAGCCCCATCAAACGCAAAATTTCCCAAGTTTTGCTCGCTCGATCCCAGGCATGGTGCTTTTTGGCAAGACGCGCTGTCGCTTTGTTGGACAGGGAGATATCTGTGTGCATTCCCTCCTTTCCCAGTTTTACAGAGAGCACTGATCAAGCTCCAAACAGAAGGAGCACAAATTATTCTTACGGCTCCCTTTTGGCCTTGACAGATTTGGTTCCTGCTGCTTCAGCAGCTGGCAGCAGAACCTCTGGTTCCTCTACCACTTTCCTGTAATCTCCTGACCCAGGAGGTGGGAATGCTGGTAATCCAGGTCTGAAATCCCTTCATTTTCATGCGTGGCTCCTCAAGACATAGTCGCTTCCAAGTTTGGGGTTTCCCCTTGGGCAGCTCAGATTTTGGTAGAGGCCAGAAAGCCTTCTACCAGAACTACTTTCCATCTGGGCCGCCTTGAGGAGTTGGGACCCTTCTTCGTGTCCCGCTCCTCAGGTCATGGAGTATCTTCTCCATCTATCTGACCTGGGCTTGAGCTATTCGTCACTGAAGGTGCATCTAGTGGCCATTTCTGCCTACCATGTTTTAGTAGGGGGCAAGACTCTGGCTTAGAGGTTTCAAAAACCTTCTTAAAAGGTATTCTGCATCTGAAACCCCCGGTGCATAACCCTGCTGCACCGTGGGACCTTAATTTTCTTTTCGAGAAATTGACCTTACCTCCTTTCAAACCGGCAAGTACTTGTGATATGCGCTTTTTGTCCTGGAAAGTGCTCTTTTTAGTTGCAGTCACTTCTGCTCGAAGAATTTCCGAGCTTCAGGACCTGATGTATAAGGAGCCTTATTTGATTTTTCACAGAGACCTAGTGGCTCTGCGCACAAATCCAAAGTTTCTTCCAAAAGTTGTTTGAGACTACCCTGAATCAGTCTCTTCAACTGCCAGTGTGTTACCCTGAGCATTCTAATCAGGGGGAGGCCATTCTGCATATGTTAGGCGTTCACAGAATTTTATGTTATTACACTAACAGGACAAAAGATGTCCGATAGACGGATCAGCTTTTTGATTCTTTCACACCGAAGAGAGAAGGTGCAGCAGTTTCGAAACAATGCATTTCCAAATGGTTGGCACACTGCATTGGTTTTTGTTACCAGAACTATGGTAAAGTCCTTCTGGGGCAGGTGAAAGGACATTCTACTAGGGGAATGGCTGCCTCTACAGCTTGCTTCAGAAATGTATCTGCCGCAGAAATCTGTGTGCTGCTGCTACTTGGAGTTCGTCCACACTTTCACAAGACACTACAGTTTGGATATTGCCTCTAGGCGCAGGGCTGGTTTTGGACTGGCAGTCCTCCAGGGACTCTTGTCCGAAGTATTTGGCTACCTACTAGCTTTCAGTTTCCAGCCTCCCATGTTTTCCTGTCCCTTGGACTCTGATTGCTTGGGACTCAGTCCTACATGTAACTACCTACTGCAAGAGCCCTCTCGAAGTAAGATAGTACAATTACGTAAGAACTTATCATAACAGTAGATCTTTGAGAGAGGCTCTTGCAGTTGGTAACCTTTTTCCCAGCCTCCACCCCCCTCTTCAGTTTGTAGCTCTTTTTCCAGGATTCAGGAACCTCTTCCCATTCTCCTGTCATAACTCTCGATGGTCTCCGGCGGGAGAACTGGAGGACGAATGTAGGGACTGCCCACTATATAGTATCATGCTGACATCAGTCATGTGACTCCGAGTGGGCGGTCCCCTGTCAGACACTGCTAGCAAAAGTTTCCGTGAGGTCCTGATGCCAGGGGGCACAGTCCTACAAGTAATTACCTGCTGCAAGACCCTCTCTCGAAGATCTACTGTTACAGTAAGTTCTTGCTTAACTGTACTTTCTGTTCCTCACTACATCATCAGAAATGTGACCAAACTCATTGAGGCACCACAACCCTTGCAGCCTGAGTAGTTACTTTAACAAGTTACCAATCAAAATGCAGGAAATTGTGACATCACTAGTAACCAAGAAGAGCCAATCCCTGCTGCTTCATGTGAAAGCAAATAATCTGGCAGTGAGAAATGGTGCTGCTTGCTTACTAGTGGTGTCACAGTCAGTGTGGTCTCAATGTTGATGTAGTGGGAGGAACAGAATTGACTTTCTTTCAGCTTCCAGACAGAGTGCTACTCCACACATCGCCTCAGTACTGCCAGGTGGCAAATTATCTAATTAGCAAACAGAAATGAAAAACTACATCAAATATGAGAAGTGATAGCCGACTACATCTGAAAGTTGCTATTAATTCCAGTCCGATGGAGTCACCAGCTGCTGCCAGTTTCCATCCTCAGATCCTCCACCGCACTCCCTTTGAATCTGGGTAACCCTTCCCGGGGTGAGTCAATGAGGAGCAGCTTTTGTGAGTTGGGAGGCATCAGGCAAGTGGGGCTGAGATGGTGTGCACGACGGCCTGGAGACATAGGAGGAGCCCTAAAAAGCATTATCTGCTGAATCTTTGGGATTTTTTCCTAGTTCTCACTGCTACCTCCCCATTGCATGCATGTTGCAATGTCTTTTTTGGGGGGGGGGGTGTCCCATAATGCATTGTCATCTGTACTGCTAATGGAACCGCTACCATGCCCCTCCAGAAGATTGCCACAGCCCTTTCTCCCCATGAGTCCCTCCCTGCTGGCATCTGCTCCTGTTGTCCCAGACCTGGAGTATGAACCCTTATCACCAGCTTGCCAGAGTGGTCCCCCACCACTCGGTGCAGTGGAGCAGTCAATTAATTTTTTTCCCATTCTTTGTTTCTGTGCCTCTGGACGCAGCCTTGTGGCAATCCCCCAGCCCTGCCACTGACCTTCTCATGGACTTACTGGTCATTCACCGCTTACCCAGTACTACATGTGGTGATGGCTGACTTGCCATGTCGGTCCTGCATGAGCTTGTGGGGAGTGCAGGAGTCGGACCCAGGTATTTTTTCTTTGATTTTCTTTTCATGGTGCCAATGTGTAGTGATTCGTGTACATGTGGTGGTTTGCATGGTGTCTGGTGGCAGTCTCTTCCCTGCAGTGCACTACCACTTGGCCTTTGCCAGGTGGGAGTGAAACAGCAAGACAGTGTTCCATCCATGCTAAGGGAGGAGAGCTATCCAAGGGATGCCCACACCTCCAGCTGGCTCTTGACAACCTGAGCATATTTCCCAAACCCTTGTCACCGGCGCTGTGAGTAACAGCGCTACGCCTGCGCCCACGCGCAGGCTTCAGTCAGTTCTTTACCTTTTTTACGGACTTGCGCTCTCTCTTGTTTCTTTTTTTTTTTCTTTTTTTAATATGATTGTTAGTAATTTTTACTAGAATGCATTAAAACAAGAAAAAGCAAGTAGTAGTACATGAGAGAGCAATATATACATGATGTGAATTACAAGGTATCAAAAATATAGGCTTTGTCTATTTTCTGCTCCAGTAAAGAAGCCGGAGTAAAATAAGTTGCCTGGGGACCATTTCCATTTATTTCTGCACAGTGGTTCAGAAACCACGCAATCACAGTGCATATGGTTGTACAGCAGGCTGCACAGTTATAAGGTGACACCGAAGGAGCTGGTACAGGAATGTCCAAGGCCCCCCCCGGAATTCAAGTTGATCACCATTGGATCCAGTTAGTAATCTAATGCTCCACGCCATACAGTCTTATATAGATACGTAGAAAGTGATGGCAAGGCCAGCCCAGTGGTGCAGAGGGCTGAGGCGCTGGACACCTTACCTCGCATTACAACGGTGATGCAGGTTCGGAAACGGACTTGGGTTGTCTGGGAGCTGGTGGGGGGGGGGGGGTTTGAGCAGCCGGAAGGCAGCTCTCCTCTTTTGGGTGGTTGTCCCCAACCCCCTCCCGTAGTTCCACTGCCATCAGGTGGAGGTCCGGTAGTCAGTGTAGGCATGAGGGGGCTGCAAGTAGCGGGAGGGCACCTCGAGACACGGCATGCGCATACCTCTACACATGCACACGGGCCGATGTAAAGGGATGGGCAAAAAAAGGGGAAAAAAATCTATATAGAAAAACAAAGTGACAGCAGAAGGGTACCATAAGATCCATCTAGTCTGCCCATCCCTCTCTCTCTTAACTGCTACTCAGTGTTATGATGGCTTTGCAATTATCCCAAGCATTCTTAAAAGTCCTGGTGCTCCCAGGGGTGTTCCATTGTTGCTGTGCTTCGGCTCCCTAAAGGATAATGCTTCATCTACCACATCACAAGAGGAGATGGTAGAGAGGGGCAGAAGTCTGCTAGTTCAGGGGGGCCACAAAGGGAAAGAAAGAAAAGGTATAGCAAGGAGTTGGGGGGGGTCATCTTATGGGATAAAGTTAGGGTAGTTGTCCAGCTGATACACCTACCTGCACCATATTGATTCAAAGACGCTGACTTTATTAGGTAAGGTATAGGTCTGCCTTTCCAAAGAATAGATTCCCAGAAGTATTTTTTGCCACTTCTTTACCATGGAGGTATTTGATGTATGCCACATCCGGGTAATTGCTTTTTCTTTTTGCTGCTAGAACTAAAATCAGCAGCAGCCTGAGTACCGGATCCCTTGGGTTACTACTCTTATGGGGAATGGACAGCAGGATTAATGAGGGTGGTATTTTCCTTGGGCAGTTGCAAATTTTTTTCTAATTCCTGGGTAACTTCCTGCCAAAATGGCCAAAGGAACAAGCAACCCCAAAAGATATAGGTATGAGTTAGCTAAGGCCTGTCCACACTCCCTCCAACACTAACATTTATGCAGGCTTGCGTATTTTGCAACTGTTTAAGGAGTGTGGAAGAAACTATATCTGCACTTCCATGAGACTTCATGCCAACTGGTGGCAGAGGGTTAGGCAGTAGGCTGGAAGTGCAGATTTGTGCCAGGGGCTTAGAGGATGTTTCCTCCAGTTTATTATTCCATTGTTGCAGTGTGGGGCCAGTAGTGTCTGGGGAGGAGTCCTAAAGGGCTCTGTAGATACGTCCTTTAAGGTGTGTCCAGGTCTCTCCTTTCAGATGCAATATAATTTATTTATTGAATTTTGTTGACCCCATAAGCCCACTGGGCCTAGAAGTCCCTTTTTGATGGGCGACCGGGGTTGGGGGGGGGATACATATGGCAAGCAACTGAAATTGAACCAGATTAAGCTGTTGGTGGTATTTTTAGTGAATGGGAGAAATTTGGCTAGGACACTGGGGAAATTCCCCTACTCTTTTTCGATAAGTGCCATGGGATCTTTAGCATCCACCCTGAACTACCACCAATCCAGGCAGATGGGACCTCGGTTTAACATCTCATCTAAAAGACTGTATCAGCATAAGAGGGCGTTTATCAGGTAGGAGTGTGACACTTTACCCCTGATCCATCTGGTATGAGCAGACTGGCAAATACTGATAATAGTCCGTTAAGGGAAACTGGAAGGTCGTTTGCAGAGTGGCGAATGGGAGGCTACCTCGAGAGTTAGACACTTTAAAATAGAATCAATCAGAGTCCTAGCCTGCTCCAATTCTTGGCCTCTTCTGTTGTGGGATGTGGTACTTGGTATTATACGGTATAACCCATAATTGGAATTGGCGGTGGGGGGGGTCAGGAAGTATTTCCTGGCCACTGCCCATTGCTGGAATATCTCTGCTGTAAATTTGGGAAATTTAGTGAGACGCATCCTATGGGACTCCCAAACAGGCAATCAAGATTAAAAAAAATATCATTCAAGGTGAATTGTGTTTGCTTCCAATACGGTTGCTGGGCGCCTGATATCCAGGGGCACAGTGCTCTCAGATGTGCCACTTGTGCGTACCATCTTAGATTTGGGAGGTTTGCCCCCACCCCAACTTCTGGGTAAATGCAGGATGCAGAAGTTAAGGGGTGTGATTAGGGTTGGTTATAACGCCAGACCCCATTTTCCCCCTGTAACAAAAGGCAAATAATGTTACGGGAGGCACAAAAATGCCAGCATACCAGCACATCACTGTGGCGCTAACAAGAGCAGAGGGGAGGGATAATGGCTATATAAATATGTGATCAGATCTTCATTGAGAATATCTCCTCTGCTAAGCCACACCTTTGGAGCTATAAGCTGTCAGCATCAGGACCACTCGGAAACTTTTGCTAGCCGAGGGGCTGCCCACAGTGATGTGCAGCGTTGATGCCCGTATAACGTGGGCGGCCCCTTCACTCCTCAGGATTTTCTCCCGTCATTAGTCACCCTCATCAGACCTGCTGAAGGAAACAATGTTGAACAATCCATTGTCAATTGTTGCTTTCTTCTAGACAGTTTAGCATTGTCATCTCTGTATGCCACCGAAATCTCAAGAATCTTTATTTTGCTATTTTAAGTGCGATTGGAAAATTTACAAAGAAGATACACACTCAGTTTGTGTGTGCTGTTTTGGCCTTTCTCACAACGTAAGAACATATAAGATTTGCCAGCGTTTCAATCAGACTGCAAGGCAATGCCGTAAAACAACTCTAGAAAATGTCCTTTCCTTGAAAGCATGGAAAGCCATGGAGAAGGAAAAGGCCTCAAAGTCTGCTTCTCTCTCGTCGTCTTCCCAGAAATGGTCGTTGAAATAGAAGGACAAGGACAGTGTGTCACCTCTGAGCTCCTTATCATCCATCCAAAGTATACACACAAGGAAACAGAGGTCCCGGTCGTCGTTGAGAACCAGAATGTCCTCATCAACACCCACTTTGGTGACATTGACCAGCCCCGAACATTGTTGAGACACCAAAGTCAAGGCTTGGCTCAAGCTGCCATACCTGCTATGGATAGCATGATACTATCATCTTTGTGCTCACGTGCTTCGATGCAGGTAGTCCAGAACCCCTTTCAGGGCACCTCTAACTCCCAGGCTGTGCTAGTATTTTTTTCTGAAATGATTCGATACGTTCTGCCAGGACAATCATTGCAGACTGTTGTCCTGCCCACGGGGCCTCTTGGTGTACGGCCCCGTCGACAGATTCCAATAACGTTGCAGATTCCTGCCTCTCCACTGTCACCAGCGCCTTCGGCAGCTCCTGTTGTCGTTTGTGATGTCAACGACATGGAATATAATCCTGACATTATGAATTTGGAGGAGGATTTAAAGGAGGAATATGATGGTGGAGAGCAGTTTGAAAGAAACCTGCCCTTTAGCTCTTCCCTCTCATCTTGTAGTGAGGACTCAGTGGTCTATACCCTGAGAGGACCCCTTTTTCCAAGCCATGATGCAGCAAATGCAGTCTGCCATGGGCTTTGATGTGGAACAGGAAGATTCCAGTCAGAGGAATCTAATGGAGTTTTTAGAGGTGCCTTGAACTCCCTCCACTACTATTCCACCTGTATATCCTGCATTAGCAGATGCTACGTTTGCTGCATGGCATAGATCTAGCTCACTGCCTGCAGTCCCTAGGAAGGCTGATGAACAGTATCCTGCCCTATCTGCTAAAACTCGATTATGTTAACCAGCCAGAAGCCGACTCTGGTCATCATGGCTGCTCATGATAGGTCTAGGGCTCCTAGACATATGAGTACTTTACCTCCTGAGACAGAATCTAGGAGGACAGATGTTTTGAGCAAGAGTACATATGCGCCTGCCTCATTGGGCCTTCGGATTGCAGATTATTGTGCCCACATGATCAAGTATCAGAGCAGCCTGTGAGAAGCTGCTCGTACTGCTGCTCAGGCTCTGCCATGACTGACCTACTTAAAACATTATCTACTAGTGCAGAGGTTGGCAAACATTTGCTGCGCTCAGCTGATGATGTATCTGAGGCATTTTCCAGGGATGCAGTTTCTGGCATTTGCATGAGAAAATATTCTTGGCTCAGTCGCTGGTTTTGCCATTGATGTGCAACAGGCAGTTTTGAATGCCCCTTTTAAAGGGTTCAGACTGCTTGGCTGTGATGTCAGAGAAGCCCTGCATAGTCTTCAGACTTCTAAAATGACACTGAGGTCTGTGAAGTCCCTATATCCCCCTCCCACCTGAAGTCATGGTAGGGGCTCCTTTCGTCAGCCTGCTGCCTGGGGTAATGCCTACTGTCAGCAAGGCCGTGGTGGAGGTGATGGTACCTTCCCAAGTCCCTTCCCCTCTGCTGCTCATGCAAAAGCACCCAAAAGGAATCCGTTCCGGTGGCTCTGCCACCCTGGGTTCCACCTGACTCTCTTCCATAGACAAAGAGAGAGAGACACACACACACTCACTCACACACACAGACACACACACACACACACACACACACACACACACACACCACCTTTTACCTCCAGGGGTGAGTGTGGGTGGAAGGATCTGCCTGCATCTGAAACAGTGGCAGGAAATCACCACAGACAAATGAGTTCTGAAAAAGATTGCAAGGGGATGTGCTCTGGATCTGCTACAGATCCCTCCAGGTCATTCTCTGCCTTCTTCCTTTTATCATCCAAGCCACTTGTCACTTCTAACGGAGGACATTCAGAACTTATTTCAGAAGCATGCCATAGAACTGATTTCTCCTCAGGAGGGAAACAAAGGGTTCTATTCCAGATACTCGTTAGTCCAGAAATGGACAGGGGACCTGTGTCCAGTGTTAGATCCCGAGGATTTCAGCCTATACATGGAATAAAAAAAGTTTCAAATGGTATCCCTGCAGGCTCCGATTCCCCTGCTGCAAATGGGGAACTGTGTCTGTTCTCTAGACGTGAAGGATGCACACCTTCATACAAAGATCAGGAGATCTCACAGGCAGTACCTTCATTTTATGCTGGAGGGCAAATAGTGTCAGTTCAAGGTTTGGCTTGTGCTCTGTGCCATAGGTCTTTACAGAATGCTTGGCAGTAGCTGCAGTGGCCCTTTGCAGGGAAGGACTATTATGTTTTCCTCTGTCTGGATGATTAGCTCCTGAAGGCCAGCTCCAGAAAGGCTCTGCTTCACACCCTATCTGACACGTCAGCTGTTCGATGATTTGGAGGTCACAGTGAATTTGCCACAGTCTTTGACCCTGTGCCAGAGACTACAGTACATAAGGGCAGTCCTAGACACAGAGAAGGGATGAGCTTTCCTGCCTCAGGGCAGACATTCTGTTCAGGCACACTTAGTACACAGGAGCCACTGCGTGTCTGTATGAACAGTGTTATGTCTCCTGGGACTCATGGCTGTGGCCATAGTGACCGTGCCACAGGCATGTCTTCAATTGAGGATGACTCAGTGGATGCTCCAGGTCCTTTGGGATCAGTTGACGGACTAGCTGGACCAAATGGTTCTCGTCATATCTCCTCTTCACAGAGCATTGTTATAGTGGTTGGATTGCAAAAACTTACTGAAAGGTGTTCCATTCTTGTACCAACTCCTGTACAGATCTTCACCACAGATGACTTGTGCTCCGGAGGGGGTACTCATCTTGGCCGATACCAGACACAAGGGTCATGGACCATGGTGGAGGCTGAGTTGCATATTACTGTCCTGGAAATGTGGACTGTCCTGTACAGCCTTCAGACCTTTCAGAATCCTCTCCTCCCTGGTCCTCTGCTAATACAGATGGACAACGTCAGTGTGATGCATTACATCAAGCAAACAAGGGGGCACTCACTCCTATTCCCTATGCAGGAAAGCAGTGAGGGTGTGGTACTGGGCTCTGTCTCTTGACCTTTATCAGTCAGCTGTGTATCTTTCAGGTCCCTGAAATGGAAGCGCTTTGCTGTGTGGTCTGCTTCCTGGAATATGAACCCTTTTACATATCCTTTGAATTCTCTGTTAGAATACTTGCTTTCCCTGTTCTCACTCTGACCTGCAAGATTCCTGTGTTAGTGTATTTGGCTTCTATATCAGCTTTCCCTGTCCCTATTGATGGTTGTGCGGTTGCCCAATTAGAGTTGTCCTGTACTTTTCTGAGAGGTATTCTTCATATGAAATCTCTTGTCTGTAATTCAGTCCTGCCTTGGGACTTGAATTTCATTCTTGAGAAATTGACGTTTGCTCCTTTTAGAAACATAAAATTTGTCGGCAGTTAAGGACCGCTTAGCCCACCTAGTCTGGCCGTTTTTCCCAGCCTATAGTATCACTGCAGTGCACATTTTTCCCTGCCTATAGTAGTACCACAGATCTTACTTGATCTCTGGTCAATTCATTCCCTTTCTCTAAGATTCACTTATGCCCATCCCATACATTCTTGAACCCCACCACCTCTGCTGGAATACTGTTCCAGGAATCCACCACTCTTTCTTTGAAAAAGCACTTCCTCTCATTTCTCCTGAATCTACCTTCTCCAACTTCTTCTTCTCATGCCCCCTTGTCCTTGAGCCCCTTTTTGTTTCTGAAAAATACTTCCCTCTTGTACGTTGTTTATCCCCATGTGGTATTTAAAGGTCTCTATCATATCCCCCTCTCTTCCAGGGTGTATATACTGAGGTATTTTAATCTCTCTCCTCATACGGCTTCTGATGCAGACCCTGCACCATTGTAGTTGCCCTCCTCTGGACCGCTTCCACTCAATGTCCTTTCTGAGATGTAGTAGTAATAGCAAATGTTTTTATACAGGCATAAGTTGGTACATTTACACCATTAGGGCTACAAAACCCTATTTTCAAGGTGGCCCTGTTTCAGGTTACAGTTTAAATGCTCACAAATAATACAGACAGTGGAATGCAGCGTTACAGACAGAACATGTTTAAACAATAAAAGCTTTAAAAATATGTAATAATAAGCATATGAAGGCTTATTTTATACAAGTGCAGTGTGTCTTTAATTCCGATTTCATGGCTGTCACAAATTCGCTCAGCCAGTCAGCCCTCTACTCCCAAAGTGCCAACCTCTGAGCATATGATTTGTGGACAGTTAACAGTACAAGGTAACCCTCTTGTCTGTTTTGTGGGTTCGAGTCACCTTAGTCTCAAGTTCTGGAGGGATTCAAACTGAAAACCTCTTGTTAGCGTACCCAGTTATCAGGCTCAGATAATTCTGTCTTCGGGAGGCCAGATATCTTTGCCTACGGGCACCTAACCAAGTCTACAAAATGAACCCGTAGAACACTATGCAAGACCTTAGAGAACTCTGTCCATTTCCCAGTTTGGTATAACAGTAAGCTCATACACAGTGTCAACTGTAACCTTTAAAAAGCTTCACTTAAATAAAAAGAAATCTCAAGGCACACCAGGCAGTTTCCATTTTAAAATATATATCCTTACTTTAAAATAGGTAAAATATGAAAACAGTAAAATACAGAACAAAATATCCCAACACATACAGCCTTAAAATAAACAGGTTAAAAGTGAAGATTCCTACAAATAACACTCGGACTAATCTTGTCTAAGGGTCCTTACTTCTTAAATCTTTCAGTGCTCTGATGTTCTTCTTCTTCTTAGTCAGAAATATGAAAGTGTGTGTCTCAAGGTTTGCTCAGCAGGTTTAAAAAAAATGGTACTGAGTCGGCCTTCTCTCTGAGGTCACCAAACTCTGCCTTGGTGTAACAAAATCTATATTTTATAACACATGGCCTACTAAGTTATGTAAAAAAAAAAAAAGTAACAGATGACATAATAAATCTCCTCTTCATGTAACCAGTCTGTGATCTGCTTTCCCCTAGACATCGAAAGTCTCTTTGATATAAGTCACTGTATATTCAAAGCAAAAGTGTATTTGACTCATTAATTCCATCTGGGCCTTAGTGTCTACACATCAAAGGTCTCTTTGATGAAATGAGCTGGCTTCTTGGGAGGTTATTCGTAACACTGGCCAGTGTCCCTTTTCTCAGGACATCTAGTGCAGATCTAAGGATTTCCCTGGGGACTTTATGAATGGCTAATTTTATTTCCTGGGATCAAAGCAAATTGACAAGGTAATTGCACCCCATATATCTGCAGTTTATCTATGTCTTGTCCTTTGAACTTATCCCTGGGGGGTTTTTGATGTCAGTTCCACATGCTGTTTCAGCATCTCTCAAGACAGACAGTCCATAACCCATTTTTATTTTTACAAAAAAATGATACAGCACTCAGAACTGGCTGTCTACGTCACAATGGCAGTATTGAAAGGCTTTGGTTTAGGGGCTAGTACTTTAATTTTTGGATCAATATAATTCCAAAACATTTGCCACTGTCTTTGAAAATGACATATTTCCATATCTGTTCTTTGGTACAGATTCTTCATATATTCTGTTCCTGTTGAACATTGTGGTCTCCAGAATTGGACACAGTACTCTAGGAGGGATCTTACCAGTGATCTATACAGAGGCAACACCACCTCCCTCTTTCTGCTGGTGGTACCCCTCCCTTGCCTGCCGCAAGTTGTGACTTACATTTTGTGTAATGGAAAACATTATTTTTAGTTGCTATGACCTGCGCTGGAAGGATTTCTGAGCTTCAGGTTCTGTTGTGTGAGCCTCCTTATTTGATTTTTCACAAAGACAGAGTCTGTTTACGAATCCTAAGTTTCTGCCAAAGGTGGTATCAGAATTTACAATGAATCAAACTATACACCTTTCTGTACACTGTCCTGAGCATGCCAACCCGGGTGAGGCGCTGTTCCATATTTTAGATCTACATACAGTACTGAGATATTCTACTGAATGCAGTAAGGACTGCAGAAAGTCCCCTGAGTTTTTTGTTTCATTCCCCCCTGGGAAGGAGGTTGCTCCTGTGGCATAAACAATGCCTGTCCAAATGGTTGTCACATTGTATTATGTCTTGTTATAGGAAGTATAGGAAGGAACTTCCCAGTGCTCATGGTCACTCCACAAGAGAGATTGCCACTTCTGTTGCTTATTTCAAACAATGTCCCCGCTGCTGACGTATGTGCTGCAGCCACATGGAGCACTATTCACACGTTCACGAAACATTACAGTCTGGACATAGACTCTCCTGGACATGTTGTCTTTGATCTTTCTGTACTGCAGGGCCTTCTGCCTTTTATTTTCTTTATGTGACTGTATTTTTTATTGAACTTGCATGGTAAAAGCATGCAGGATTTTAGTACATAATTGGAACAGGATCATGCATTATACTCTGCACAATACATAATAGTGTTAGACAGTTTCATCTCTATCTTTTAAACACTTCAGTACATAACTTGGAAATGAGATGCACCCTGCCCTATGGTACAACTTGGACAAAGGGTGAGAGGCACTAAATTTCACAGTGGAGTATTGCTAACAATTGACAGGTTATTGTATCATGAAACAGTCAGATTCCTTTCCCCTGCACCTTACACTAGGAGACGAGAGGTGGCAGCAGGGAAGTATATACTGGGGAAGGGCTTGGAGGACCATAACATGAGAGATTCCATATGATGAAAACTGTAATGAGCAGAGAAAACAAAGAAAGAAAGGGGTGTTACTGCCAAAGTGGTCCACTCGGATTTTTATATGAAAGGGGTGTGGGAAGGAGCCTGAGTCTTGAGCAATTTATCAGGGTACAAAAGTAGGATCATTGGACATATCGTAGAGCACTCATCAACATCCTGTCCAGTGTGAATTATTCGAGTCTAGCTGAGCATTTAAAATTTGGAACGTAGTGGTTCTCCAGGCCATTCTGGTGGGTATAGTCTACATCAACCATAACCTGGTAAGTGTTTTGTTACTTGCTATTATTAAAATTCCCAGCAGATATCTTGGCGAGGGCTCTGAAACCCCAGGATGTATTGGAGCAGTAGGTATAAGTCTGGGGTGAGTTCAAGCGGAGTTTGAAATATCATCCATAGTTTGTGTTCCAAATCCTGCAGGTATGTCTGTATGAGTGGGCATTCTTAGAATAAGTACATATGTGTTGCTCGCTGCCCGCCACACTGATGCCAGCATACTGCTGTATGTGCCGTAGTGAAGTGGGTCGTTATAGCTGGTGTACAGAAGTAATGGAGCATGTGATTTCATGTGTATACCTGAGGTGGCATAACAGGTTCTGTCCCATTGCTCAGGAGGAATAAGATTTCCTGACTCTTCGGCCCACTTATGGGCCATCAACATAGTTTGGGAGCTCTGGGAGGCCTGCAGTACCTGATATATATGAGGTATTCGGTTTCGTGTGCTGTGGCCCTTAAGGAAGTCAAGGAAAAAGTTAATCATGGGATGGTAGTCAGCGGTTCTCAGAGCTGCTATTGGGAGTGTTGTCACGTAGTGATGAATCTGCAGATGCCATTAAAAGTCAGTTTCTGAGACTGTATTTCTGTTGTAATTCTGAAAATGTTAAGAGGGTTGGGCTGGCATGGAGCTGGAAAAGATATTGGAGGGAGTAACATTCGCAAATCCGATCACCGTGATCTAGAAATCAGGGTTGGAAATGTTCCAATTTCAAAACAGATAAGACAAAAAAGGCCATTAATTGAAGATCTTTTTAAGCCTATGCCAGACTAGAATCATACTTTTGCACCAAGGATTTAAATTGTTTAATGTAGTGCAGTCCTATTCTGTGTGGAACGAGAAAGGAATGAGTGTTGCAGAGGGAAGCTCATCTTGTTCTGTGGTGGTCTACCTTGGGGAGGGGTCTGAAGTTTGCCTCAGGAGAAGAAAGTGGAATTGCGCTGCCTAATAAGAGTCATAGATTCGGGAGGGAAAGACTGCCGGCTGAGAAAGGAAGAGATGATATTTAGTATCAGATGTGTGGACACTTTCCTGCCCAGATAAATCTTGAAATTAACTGCTGCCATTGTCATCACAGCGAGTCCGGTAGGTGCAAAGGAACATGAGAGAAGAGAGAGAATGTATGGAGTAACACTAGCATTTGTATAACTTCCACTCTTCAGAAAGAAAAAGCAGTAATGCATTCTAGTGTGTAAGTTCTTGCTGGAGCTGTGTGGTGAAGGGTTGATTGTGTTTATAGAACATATCAGATGCTTTTGGTAAATTTATCCCTAGGTATTTCAGGATTGTGAGAGCCCACCTAAATGGGTGCTCAGTATGTGTCTCAGGTGGGGGAATCATAGTAAACTTTGAGGGGATTGGTCTTTGTAGTATTCAGTTTATAGCCGGAAAGGGAACTGAAGCCGCACAGTGTGTCAGAAGTTAAGGGCAACGAACTTATAGGGGATTGCAGGCAGAGCAACACATCATCTGTATAAAGGGCTATCTGCTACCCCCGGCCCCCCCAAGGCATCTACACACCTTGTATGCATCCGGATTCTCGGATTGTCTGTGCTGGTGGCTCTGTATAAAGAGCGAACAGGAAGGAGGTCAGTGACAGCCCTGATAGGTACCATGGAGCAAAGGGACAGTTGTGCAATGTTGTCTGTTGCCTTTGACACAGGCTTGTGGTGACTGATACAGTTGTTGCAGGAGCTGAATAAATCTGGCCGGAAATCCTAGCCATCCATTAACTGAGCAGTGGAAGGCCCATGCGACCTGGTCAAATACCTTTTTGGCATCAAGGCTTAAAATAACTGAGGGCTCTGGGTGCATTTGTAGGTAATGAAGAATGTGGAGTGTCCTCCTGGTGTTATCTGTAGTTGTGCGAGCATGGACAAAAACCTGTTTTGTTCAGGCTGATTTAGGGCTGGTAGCATTTTATCCAGGTGCTTGGCAAGCACCGACATGAACATTTTATAGTCAGTGTTGAGCACCAATATCTAGTGATAGGAATGATGTTGCTCCCCCCCCCCTGCTTTAATATTATAGAAATTGCACTGTGCACTAATGCGGGTGGGGGAAGGTGCCCCCATCTAGAATGTCATTGAAAGTGCAGGTCAGTTTCGATTTTTGCAGGCGCGACACTTTTATTATTCAATTCCAGCAGAGATGCGCTGCAATGAAACTACCCCCCCCGGTGGTCCTACTTCAACGAGGTGTGATGGAGGGATACCACATGTGGTCTCTGCCATATGTGGAGCACTGGTGGAAACCCTGGCCTGGATACTGGTGAGATAAATACAAAGTGGGGTCAGGAATGTGGATTAGTCCTTTCCTCACAACAATGGGACAAATGTTGCATATCAAGACTCATTTACATAGTTGGAGGCTGTTTGCCTGGCAGGTTTTGACTAGATACTTTCGAACACCAACCGTAACAGCACATTTTACATCTGTAGGTCTTGTTGAATGCTGGCGGCAATGTGGGGAACCTGCAGCACATCATGCCCATATATACTGGCAGTGTCCCGAATTAAAACCTTTTAAAAATGTTTTACATAGTGAATTGATGGAGCTGTGTAATACACCAATACACCAATTAATTTAACTGTAGATTTATTTATCTTACTTAATTTCCCGCAGGGTATGGTAGATTGTGAGATACCTGCTGGGAATTGCCCTATTGGTAGCTAAGAAAGCCCTAACACAATGCTGGCTGACCCCTAGGATCCCCACCGTGGCAGAATGGAGGGAGATAGTGACTAACATATACAGATCAGAAAAAATTTCATATCATTTAAATAAGTCAGACCTGTGCACTATGAAATGGTCCAGATGGATTTTCTATATAAATTTGAAAGATCCATCATTTATTCTATGAACATCATTATAAGCAAACAGGGAAACTATGTTCTATTATTTTGAGACAGATAAGCAGTTAAGAGGAGTTGACCGGGGAATAACTGTAGGGAACGGCGGACCGGAGCTCCTGGGATTAGGGAAGATAGCTGATCGTAAAAACCTTTATGTGTACCTTAAAGAAAAATATCCTGACTCAGATAATAGGGAATTTTTATTTTGAGACATGTATGCTCATTATAAACTGATCCTGGAACTTTTAATGATGGACTGCCATGCTACTTGATTATAGTTATCTGCTGCTATAGAGAGTCAGAAATATAGCTCATATCTCTTCTCTACCTTTCTTTATGATTTTGTTTAAATGAACTGTGACAAGTATGCCTGTACCCCCCCTGAATAAAGATGATATTAACAAAAAAAGAAAGTGCAGGTCATAACGGGGAGCAGCTGTTCTATGCATGCCTTGCAATACTCTGACCCATAACCATCAGGGCCTGGGGCTTTTATTTTATTTTTTCGGTTTTTGTTGACCGGGTAAGTGCACCAGACAAATTCTGCCTATTTTCAGGCATGACCCGGGGGCTTTCATGGTTTTAAGAGTAGTTAGAATCGTCAGGATCTCTTCAGCAGAGAGTGGTGCCGTTAATTGGTCATCAGAGTCGCTGGAGAGATAAGGTAGCTTGAGGGAGGTTAGGAATTCTTGTACGTCCCATACAGGTGGTTCTTCCTCCAGGGTGTATAAGTGTTGATGGTATGTCCTAAACAAGTTAGTTTTGTCATGCATTTCTTATTTATATGTGTGTTTGAAATATGTGGTCCCAGTTTTGGGATATAAAATTGTTGTAACTGGTACCTTTTGTTGCTGTTTGTGAAGTTGGAAGGCTAATAGTCTTGTGGCACATGGACCCACTTCCACGTAGCGTTGCTGGAGATAAAAAAAGCGCAGTTTCTCTGTTTACTTGTTTTTTTGTACTTTCTTTATTTGCCTTACCTCCTCGGCCGGGGTTGTCCCTATGGATCCCTAATCTGGTTCCCTGGCGGCTCCTGCACCAGGCACCATGCCTGAGCTACAACCTCCTTCCTTCACCCTCTTTAAGGCCACTTTGCAGACCCCAACGCAGAAGACAAAGGGGTCAGGGCCGGAGGGAGCTCCTGGAGCATCCGGTGCGGTGCTGTAAGGAAACTGTCACTAGTGCTGGAGGATTCAGCTTGGTTTTTCCCCCTTAAGTCTCTCTCCCCCCCCCACTTTGACGCAGGCATGCAGGGATGCTGCAGCATGCGCTCCTGCACATCAAACGTTCACTTGCGCCGACCCTCACATTATGCTGCAGGCTGTACTACCCCCTAACTCTGCCAGGAGCCAGCACCCACACGGCATTCCCTTTCCACCCACCCACCCCGGAGGAGGAGAGCTGTCCCAGGGACGCTCAATCCTCCTCCCCCCGGATGACCCTAATCCGCTCCGAACCCGGGTCGCCGGTGTGGCATCCAGCCCCTCAACCCTCCGCGCCACCGGGACGGCAGGGCAGTTTCTCTTTGCTATAGACAGAGTGTGTCAAGTTTGGCTCATGTCCTGTCTAACTGCTGCTTAACCGAGGTGTCCTCCTGTTGGTGCGCCATCTGTAGAACGTGAAGTGAGTCTTCTAGTTGGGTGCACTGTTGTTGTTGAAGCTGTCTTTTCTTCTGAGTGGTGTATTGAATTATGTCTTCTCTTAGTACTGCCTTAAGTGTATCGCATTGGATAGCTTCTGATACCTCATTAGAGGCATTATCTGAGAATATTTCCTCCATTTTATCCATTAGTAGGCACGGAATTCTTCAGACTTTAGGTGCATTGCGTGTAGATGCCAACGTGTGTCATTCTGCTCTGCCCCCAGAGCCCAGCGACTATTTACAGGAGTGTGGTCTGAAACACTGATATTGCCTATGTGACACGACACTCTACCTAAATTTTTCACCTGCATAAAGCAGTAATCAATATGGGAGTATGTCGGGTGTGTGGAGGAGTTATGGGAGTATTTTTGGGTGTTTGGATGATGTCGATGCCACACATCCACCCAGCTTACCTTGACATATGTTTATTTAAAATATTTGTGCGATGATGGCTATCATGGGGGGTGTGGATTGGACGGGACCACCCTGGGATTGAATGTCATTTTGAAGTCTCCAGAAAGAAGGAGTGCTCTCGAGATATTTAGGAGTAAGAAAGAGTCACCAGTTTTGTTTGTTTTTTTAAATATTGGGGTATTTGTACCTGGAGATGAGTACAGATTAGCTAGTGTTACTGCCACCCTGTTTAGGTGGCCTTGCACCAATACCAGACAGCCTTCCTGGTCAGTGACCATATTAAGCTCTTAGAAAGTTGTTGCCTGGCAAATTTATATCACCACGCCTTGGTGTTTCGTGGAAGGGTGGGAGGATGAGTAAACTGCGGAAAAGACAAATTTTCCCGGTTTATCATGTTCCATTGGTGTCACATGGGACTCTTGAATGTATAATAAATCTGGCTTAGTATATTTTAATTGGGAAAACACCATTGATCTTTTGATAGGGTTATTGAGGTTGTTTACATTAATGGAACTTGAGAGCTCTTGGTCTAGCCTTAAGGGAATTTGGGTAACTACCTGGCCCCTGCCCGTTGCCGCCGCTCACCTCCAACGTGCCAGTACCATACATTTTTTTAAATGAACAGTAAGACCTAAGCGCATAAAGGGATTGTGGTTAGTCATATCAAATAGCCTAAAGGTGGCCAAACAATGTGTCAAGGCTGTGGGTAGAGCCAGTGGGATGCTGGGGTGCATAGGGAGAGGTATCACCAGCAGAAGGAAGGAGGTGGTGATGCCACTGTACAGATCATTGGTGAGGCCTCATTTGAAATATGGTGTCCAGTTCTGGAGGCCGCATCTCCATAAGGACATTGACAGGGTGGAGGCAGTTAAAAAAAAAGGGCAACAAAAGTGGTGCAGGGCCTGCAGCAAAAGTCATATGAGGAGAGACTGGGAGACCTCAGTATGTATACCCTGGAGGAGAGAAGAGACACAGGGGAGATATGATAGAAACCTACAAATATCTAAAAGGCATAAATAGGGTACCGGAGGGTAGCATCTTTCAGAAAAGGAAATGTCCAGGAACAAGGTGGCATGACATGAGGTTGGAAGGGGGCAGACTAAGGGGTAGCATGAGGAAGTATTTCTTCACAGAAAGGGTGGTGAATGCATGGAATAGACTTCCAGCAGAGGTGGTGGGGCAGACACAGTTGGGGGGATTTAAGCATACATGGGACAGGCATAGAGGAACCTTAGCAATAGGAACGATGATGTAAAGCCGGAGATCAAGTAGGTCTGCGGCTTTTACAGTAGGCAGGGAATATGGGCAGACTAGATGGGCCTAGCGGTCCTTATCTGCTGTCAGTTTCTATAACCATAAACAACAGTACTTGCCTACAATAAAACCTTTTTGAAGCAGGGAACTTGGGAAGCGGGTGGGGGTGGTGGGGGATTGTTTAACCAGGAAAGGCACACTGAGCCGAAGCTTGTTTCCAGATGCAGCCTGGGAGCACAAGGAAGTTAAGTGACTTGCTCAGGGCCACACAGTATGCAAGTGGGGGCTGTTGAATTCAAACCCAGGTGTACAGGTTTGCAGCTCAGTGCCTTAAATCACAGCGCTATACTGCCTCCATATGAGTCTGTGTTTTGGCCATCCTTTGCCTCTCTTCCCAAGTTCCCTGCTTCAAAAGCATGTTACTGTATGTATGCAAGTACTGTTGTTTTTGGTTATGCACTGACCAAATCCAAACCTTGGCCATACTGTGCAGAAAACAGACTGCACGCTAACGAAACTGGGCAACTCTGTGACTTCCAAAAAGGGGCCTTGCCGGGCCCCTTTGTGCAGTGGGTAAACTCACACAGGGAGGATATGCTCGAAGGAGGAGCCCAACAGCATTGCTGTTTCTGGGGTAGGGACGTCCCGCCTGTGTGGGCTGATATGTGGTATCCTCACTCGAGTGGAAGGTGGGGCAGCAGGTATGATGACACTCTTCCTCCACCATCAGAATTTAGATGGAGGGGTACAGTAGGCTCCATTTACTGTCCAACGGATAACATCCAGGGCATCGGAGTGTACAAGGGAGGCAGTGGATCAGCACTGACTCCCCTGTACCAGCCCATGTCCATTTAATGGTGGATGTCAAATTTACTGTAAATGGCCCGAATTTTCTTGGGGGAGCAGGAGTACATTAATAGTATCTGAAATCCATGGGCATACTTCCTTGGCGTATGTAGAAAAAGCATTGCCACTTAGAAAAGTAAGCTAGATAAGTCAGTCCAAAATAGCAGATCTTGAATTTGACATATGGATAGTTTCTCATCCATCCCCCCATTAGCACACTTAACAGCAGCAAGTTTTGAAGGTAGCTCAAGTTAATCTCCTGAACAGAGAGCAGTCTGTAATGCAGTGCTCAAAGCTGAAAAGTACCCAGTTGCACAGAACTGTGTCGGTGCAGTGAGTAAGTTACCATGGTGTCTCACACAGTCAGTCCCAACCAGGACTCCCCCTCATGTCTCACTCCCATCTGACTCCCCTCCCCTGCTAGCAGCAGGATTCAGTGGTTACAGATTATTTCAGTCTTGGGGGGCAGTGCAGCCTAAGGAGCCATGTGTATGTGTGTGTTTGCTCTGGGGAGTTCATTGTGTGGTGTTGCACACCGCAGTGAGCAGGGGTTCAATCAGAACTTTCTTATCCTTAGTAGATTTAATCCCCCCACTGAAAGGAACGTTGGCTAGTGCACTACAGCTGACCATGCAATTGCAACCCACATGGGCGCTCCAGCATGGCTTCCTCCAGAAGCTGCCCCGACATCTCTTCCAGTGTGGGTGGAGAGTTGTGAAATATTTTATGAAGGAAGTGAGCACAAGAGAAGCCATAAAAATGAAATCAGTGCAGTCCTGGGCCCAACCACCCCTCACTGTGGCAGTACTTGGCTCCGTGGGGGACAACTATCATACATGTCAAGAGGTACAGTGCAATCAGCAGTGTCATCTTCTCATACAGTAAGACACTGTTAATTAGGCAGAATGTAGTGGTCACCCCACACTGGTATTTGAGGTCAAGATGGAACATGTAATGGCCCCAGATGCTGGCCCCACCAATAATCCACTGAATGCCGGCTAAGGAAAAAAAAAGAAGGGGGGTGTTGGGAGTCTCAGGAATGCCTTAAATTCTTTGAGTAGTATGAGAGGGGGTGGCAAGATTAGGATTATACAATGGGTACCAAGCAACTCGAAAATCCTCTACTCTGATTGGCTGCCTCACACACATTTCCCGTTGTAAAACATACACTCACCCCATGGGAAAAGGTGCCAGGCAGCCTCGCGAGCTATCACTGAACTTAAAATCACTGCGAGCCCCTTCTCGGTCCACACGTGCCACCATCTTCCTCGCTTGCTTACAACGTGCTTCACAACAACAAAACGCCACTGGGGGAAAAAAAAAATGGATAGCTCACTCGCCTTAATAGATGAAACGGAGCTACAAGAAATACCAGCCTAGAAAATAACAGTCCCAAAACTGCACAATTCTGCCTGCATTGTAAGCTGTTCTCAGCATCTGAACCGGCTCCTCGCTTTGAACCCGACGCTGCGCTATCCCATCAAAGGAACTGCACGGAACAGAGAACTATTTTTTCCTGGCATAAGAATAAATTGAGAAAACAAATTATTGAAACTGAAAAAAAAAAGTTTCTGTTTTTTTTAACTACAACAGCTCAGGAGGGCATTGTATAATCGCAATATGCCACTCGAGGGTGTTGGAGATGCCAGGATTTACCCAGCCCTGGTGTGTTGTTGGTCACTCGGCTGCGCCTCAGGACCGAGCAACACACCAGACCATGGGCAAATCCTGGCATCACCAACACCTTCTTGTGGTATATTGCTTAAACATACCTGTGGGTACCTGCACTAAAGAATTTGCCCATTCAGATTTCTCAAGTAGATGCAGTGACTGCTGTGGTCGTCTTGGGAGAAGTTTGAGTCGCTTACAGGTGTGAGATGATTTCTTGAATGGCTGCAGTTGCTTGCTTTCAGTGCTGTGCTTTAAGGAGCTGCATAGTCCAGGTCCAGTTTGGAGGCTGGAGTCTCTGTAGCTGGTCTTTTGGGCAGTGGGCATTGGATAGTGATGCTCCAGGACTGTAGATCATGTATTGCTTATTCCGCCATGTTGTAGGTTTTTTGATCATCAGGGAAATCAGCTGTGAGCTTTGCTGGATAGGGTGTAGGAAAACAGAGCTGCTGGGCTTGTAGGATTCTCAGAACTGGGATGTAGGTATGTCTGATGGCTGTGATATCAGGGGAATAATCATTATCCCAGAAGAGCCACACATTCTGTAAATGGATATCCTTCATTTTCCAGGCTATATGGAGGGCGTCTTCCTTGTCAGGAAAGCACAGAAAAGCATAGAATAACTGAGCTGGGTCAGGCTTCAGGAGAAGTGGGCTTCCAGTCGAGGGCACTGTGGGCTCGTTCATTGTCTAGGGTACGCTTTGGAGGAAAGCCTAATGTGATATGGAATAGGTCTTACAGAAAAATTATTAAACGGGACTCCTCCACACACTCCTATAGCCCAGAAATGCACAAATTATTGTGCAACTGCAGCATTCTGAATCTTCCAGGGGGTCTTGTAAGTGCCTAATGTAGTGTGGAATTGTAGGACCGAGTGCTTAGTACAGTTGATTCTCTGGTTGGTGGCAGTAAGTTGTTGTTCCATCTCTGTTTGCTGCTTATCTAATTTATTAATATCTGTCTTGAGGGCCATTGTTGTGGAGTGGATTTCTTTTCGGAAGTCCCTCAACTTGGCTAGGAAGAACCACTTTTGTTAAGAGTGCCCAAACTCTCTGATAAGGCCTGGTAGTGGCTCGGCCCGCGGTCTCTCATGCCTGGGAGCCTTCGCTGTCCGAGTCTTCAAAATCATGTCAGTTGCCATCAGTGGATTCTGATGGTGAACTGTTCTGTTCCGACCTCCTCATGGTGTTATGTAACCTCTATGGGTGTGAAAAAATTGATTTATTATTAAAATTTGTTCTTTTAGAGGGTATTGTTTGTAGGTCCCTACGGAGCTCAGTGTTCAGGCTGCTGCGCTTTTCATGACATCACTGGAAGTTCAAGATCTTCTGTCCTAATTACATATCACAAAACTAAAAGAAAAATTACACTTCGTAGTTAGAAAAAGAAGCACACTCCAAGCAATATAATTTTTTAAAGCTTTAATGCTCAATACAGTGTGCCGAATCAAGTAAGACCACAAACACCACTAGCCCCAACGTTTTAGCTCCTAGCCCTTCGTCAGGGGGCGTCTCTGGTTCTTAATTACATATCAGACTGTGCCATTCTCCCTTTTGCTTTGTACTGCATAGGAGTTGTTCTAAAGTTGTGGTGTAATGGGCCGGCCCAGTGGTGCTGAAGGTTTAGGTGCTGGACGCCACACCTTGCGCTACGCCAGCAACCTGGGTTTGTGAATGACCTCTGGTCGCTGGGGTGCCGGCACGAGGGGGGAGCAGGATCGAGCGTTGGCTCTCCTCTCCTCTCCTGGGAGGGGGGTCGCCCGTCCGTAGTCCTACCGCCACCGGATGGAGGTCTGGTGGCTGGCGCAGACGGTAACTGAGTGACTGGTAGGGTGGGGCGTCCTGCAAGGTGTGACATGCACGTGCCTCCACACGTGTGTGTCGCGTAGTGGGCAGCTGGGTCAGGACCAGGACAAAAAAGTCCAAAAAATGAATAAAAGTACCTACGGAAAAAAATAAAAAGTTGTGGCATAATGGAGGTGATATCCTCGATGAAGATAGAACAGTTATGTAAGAACTTACTGAAACAGTAGATCTTTGAGAGGCTCTCCTGCATTAGGCCACGCTGTACCCTTCCTGCTTCCCCCTTTAGATTTTAATGAGGGTTGTCTCAGATGCTGTGCCTAAAGCCTTACTCCGTGCGCCCTGTCATCGGCCCCATGCCTCTCCTTCCATGCCTGGTGCTGGTCTAATCTCCTGGTTCCTCATGGTTGGAGGCCCTCTGAAGCCAATCTCCAGCAGAGAACTGAGGAGTGATGATGGGCTGCACATCACTGTGAGCAGCCACTCTGCTGGAGAAAGTTCTGGATGGTGCTGACACTGATGGCTTACACTTCCAGTATGGCCTAATGGAGGGGACTCTTGAAGATCTACTGTTACTGTAAGTTCTTACATAACTATTCTTTCTCTGGTGTCGGGACCCAGATTAACAGTGAGAAGTAAGTTTTTTTTATAAAACAAGCTGTACAGACATCCTGCAATATTGCTGAAGGCTACAGGTCCCAGCAGATTTGCTGAGGTGGTAGACAGTTTCGTGTAGTACTGTAGCGGGCCAGTCCTTGGACTCTACTTATTCACCTCATGGGTCAGGGCATCTGCACCCCCGCCACCCCCACCGCTGGGCCTCCCCCTCCAGTCTATCTACTCATGGAAGGCAGACAATGGTGTGTGGCATCTCTTGATAAGGGTTTCCTGGCTCTCCCAAAAATCATCTGTAAATGAAGAAGCTGTCTCTGCTGGGCATATTTGAGCATATCTGCTGCTCCAGAAGAAAATGTCTTCATGTAGCTTCACATATCAGGCATCATCCTGCCAGTGGGGTTTTTCCCTTTTAGGTTTTGCCCTGTTCCCTGAGGTAATTGAGTGTGCCATGATGTGAACGTGCATCATGAAGACGCTCCACGCACTCTGCACCTGTGCCCAGCCCTCTAGGCAGTGGGCACTGCTGTATCACCCAGCCTCCTCTAGGTGGCAGCAAAGCCGTGGTGCATGTTGTTTTCTCCCTCCCTGAAGGGGGACAGTTGTGTGTGAATGCTTAATTCTCCTTCCCCCACCTAGCCCCCGAACGACCCTGGTCCATTCCCAAACCCAGGTCACCATTTCAGTCTGCCACACCACTCGGTCAGCCGCTCACTCTTGTTTCTGAATCTTTACATGTTGTCTTTAGGTTTTGTCACAGTTGCAGGGGTATGACAGCTTTCCTTACCAGAGAGAGGCTGACTTTTTTTTCCCCTCAGAACTGTGACATCATGATGGAACCTCCTCCCCCCCCCCCAGTGTTCTGTTGCATATCGATTACTTATCACCCAAGTATGGGGCACTGCTGTTCAAATTGTGTAGAGAAAAAGGGGTCAAATGATGCTCGCACCAATGGTCCAGTGGCAGCACATCGTTCTTCTGTACGGATGACCTGGATTCAGGAGCGTCATGTCTAGAGAAAGGCCAGGCCGAGATAGCTGCCGCCGTCTTGGCCGAGGAGGGTTGGCAGCAGGTTCCGCCACCACAGTGATCCCTCTGACTGGGCCTGGGAGCTTGCTTCTGCCGTAGTGGAAGCTCTGCATTTGTGTGGCCAGTTCGGGCATCATCTCTGCCGGGGTTGGGAGAAGGGAAGAAAACTTGGGTGGAAAAAATCTGTACCGTCTATATAATTTCCAGAATCTTGCTGCCCTAATTAAGGTATATCCTTGTGAAGAATAACAGTAATCCGGGAACTAAAATATATAGAGGAAAACAGTAAGAGGCAAAATGTGACCCACACCATGACATTTTGGAAACAAACTCATACCCCTGAGGTCATTTGTGCTTTTGTGGTTACAAAGTTTGTTACTCATTTTGCAGCATAAATTATTATACATTTTTGCTTTCAAATCTTAACGTACAGTGTAGGACAGCACCTACTCCATGTGGTACAGAGGGGCTTCTGAGGACTAAATGAGGAACTGTCCTTCGTAATATTGGACATTTGAGAGATATGATGGGATTTATTTTTGTAATTAATAACAAGATGGGCTCACTTGCCATATTTTTTTTTCCTCTGAAACCTCCGAGTCCTTGCAGCTGACAGAGGTCTGCATTAGTGGGTGTTGTGTGGTTACGCAGATCAATATCCTGCTGGCTTTGTAAACCTTAGATTGACACAGAGATTGAGCGGCCGCAGTGTGGAGTTCATTGACACAGTGAACATGGCATTGAGTGGAGTGAGCCATGTCATGAGATCAGTGCGGCTTGGTTGGCGGCGGCCACTTCCTCAGATACATTAATGGTGCTCAGGTTTTACTCGTTAGGCATTTTCTCCTGCTTGATAGCCCACTAAGTTGTTCTTGGATCTGAAGGCTAGCTGGTGTAAGTGTTTCTGTAAACCACCGTGCCTAACAACTGACTCCACAGGAGAGGCTTTTCATTTTGGTTAGCAGATAGCACCAGTCTTGTCAAATCAGGGCGGTAGAGTGTAAGTGTTAGACCCATCAGCGGTCTAAGTGACGTGAAGCCTTAGGTAGATCTTACCTGTGCAGGGTACACATAATGCTTTTATTTTTCCTCTATTACATGGGATCATCTCGCCTTTTTGTCGCTGTTTTATAGGCATATACATTAAGAACACAGATTAACCACCATTATTTTCAGAGGTCCCAGTCTGGTATTTTTTCACAATAATCTAATGTTCTGGAATGTATTGAATGAAATCCGGATCCAATCATTTTTATATAAAATAATTAATTGAATCCCTGTTGCTGGAATACTCCCTTCCATTGGATGGCAGCAGAATCATGCATTGCCCTGATAGTGTGACTTTGTTTGCTGTAATTTATTAACAGAGCAGCATTTAGATTCCAAGAGAATTCCCTTTGACTTGGCAACATTTATACATGAAAAATCAGAGCAGGTCACTCCATTGCTCAACAGTTTAGCATGACGTGGGTCGCTAGTGCATTGGTGGCATGGAGTAGGTGGTGCTGCACTGCTGTGGCACAGTGCCACGTGTGGTGGCCCGAGGGAGCTTGTTCCTCCGGGGTCATGCTGTGCTACAGTATGTGGTGTTGGCGTGTGTATGGTGGGACTGAAATTAGGGTGAAATTAGAGGAAACAGCAGCCCCATGCCCGCCCCTCACTAGATTGTGCTCCGAAGTGGCATCGCCCACGTGAAGGCCTAGCCACAGGGGATCAGTTGTTTGACCAAATAAGAGTCGGTTAATAAGGTGTCTGGTCTGGGAGATGGCCAGAGGGACCCAAGGCAGTACACCTGGCTAGGAGGATAAATAGGTGATATCCAGTTGACTAACTCAAGTCGTACCATTTAAACCATAACTCAGGAGTAGCGAAGGCTCTGCCACGTTACAAATGAAGATAAATGGCATATCCTGAGTTAGGCCATTGCATATCAGGTTTATGCAGTACATTTTCAAGTGTAAACCTGTCAAACTAGCTCTTGTTTTTAGCTCTTAACTGTTCATTTGGACTTCTGGGCTCTGGTTCAAATGCTGCATAGCTGTACTGTGTTGTCACCAAGCATTGTTTCAGCTGCTCTCCCATAGGTCAAGTCCAGCTTTATACAAATATTGACCAGAAGTGAGGGAATTAGTGGGGAAAATGTTAATCCCAAAGGATGTGTTATTGCCTGACAATAGTTATAGTGCTAGAAGCCAAAGGCTGAGAGCAGTATGACTGTTGGAAACCAATAATTCATCATGAAAGGCCTGTATTTTCCCACTATATCCCAGTACACCTCCAGTTAATATCTGTTTTATTAAACCTTACCTGTGTTACAAGGATTACAAGGGGCAATAGTTGAAAAATCGTATTTCCCAATTCTAACAAACTATTGCCTGGTTCTTTGTTTTGAACTCTGCAATAGTTCAAACAGCTTGTGTCATGTGACTAGCTCTGGTCGAGTCAGAGACCAGGATTTTTTTTTTTCTGAGTTATGTTTCTGTGTAACTGCACAGATACATGTGTGTTCTCGGTAGCCAAGGACAGGATGTCTGTATTAGAACTTGGATTACTCAATGAGGGAATCTTCAGCCAAGGCACTGGGGGTTACGCCCTACTATTTTTCAAAGTGCAGTGATATTTTTACCCCCTAGCTAGTCAGTCAGCAGTGATGGGCAGAGGGGACCTCAGCGTAACATCTCATTCTCCTGACAACAACCCCTCGCAGTGTCAGCTGTAGGTTGAAGCTGGATCCTTTAGTGGGACAGTTGAACCTAGAACCTTCTGGGCCAAAGGTGAGGGTGCTATTGACTGAGCAAGGCTGCACATTTCTGCTGCTTCAGATGTAAAATAGCAGATTTGTCCATTCTTGATTAGAGAATGAATCAACAACTTTGTGTATCTGCTTTAATCGGCATTATGCACCCCAGGCTCCACGGTACTATATTTGTGTTGTAATAATGCATGCGTATTTCATGTGAACTGTGCACTCCTGCAACCAGGTATCCAAGTCACCATTGCAGAAAGGACCTCCATCTCAATAGGACACTGCTTGAAAAATATGGTTTAAATTATATGTAGGATGTGCCCTGGTCAAGGTTTGACTCTAAAACCCCATTTAGTGCTTAATCAGTGGTTAAGGGGCCTGCGCTTTGGAAGAAGGAGCACGTTGTCACTTTGGAGGCAAAAACTGTATGTGTGGCAAAGCAGCTCAATTAAAAATCTGATTTATTTATTTTTTTCCTGTTCCTGTCTCAGTGCCAGCTGAAATTTCAAAGTGGTATTCTCTGTGCTGCACTGATTTGACTTCATCTGGCTGACAGAGTGCTTAACTGTCATTGAAATGTGACCTGGGGTGGTAACTGGATCATTCATTTCCCACAGGTAATCTTCCGTAGAGTGAGACTTTAGTTTGGTGCTGAGCTGTGCTTCACACAACTTTTGCTTCCTTCAGCCTTTAAATACATAATCAACTACAGCTCAGGAATGGCTTCTCGTCCAGGGCTGTGCCCAGGGCGGTTCTGTTAGAAATTGACTGTAAACAATTTTACAGCTGTTTCTGGGTGTATTCCTCAGTGTGGGCATTTATAGGTGCACGCCTCTGCATTGGTGTTCATCTCTCTGCATGTGTGTATATCTGCATTTCTGCATGCATGTGCTCACGTCTGTCCGTGAGTCTGTGCACGCATGCATGTTACACATATGCAGTTATGTGTTTAAACAGCTACTTTTTTATCCTTCCATATGAATTACTATGTTGCAATGTGTATATTTCTATATATGTGTGTCTTTGTGTCTGTGCATGTGTGAGTCTGGCTCTGTTTCTGCATGTGTGCATGTTCATCTGCTTGTGTTTTTCTGCCTTTGTGCATTGGTCTGCATACTGTGTGTGTTGGTGCAACTGTTCGTCTGTCTGCATGTGAATGCATGCAGAAGTGGAGATATTCTTGGTGTCCCAGTGACAGCATTGCTCTTAGTTAGAGCAAGTTACTCAGAAAATAGTTTGATTTAATGTAAATTGCAGATTTTATTTTTTTAGAAAGACGTTCAAATAATTCACTTTTTAATGCCTTTATTTTATTCTTTGCACATCGATACTCGGAGTGAGAGTAAATTGAGTCTCCAGCCATTCTGCTTTGACTTTTAACATTTTTTAAAACTCCAGTGTTGATGGGTATAAGGTTAATATCTGGGATTATTTATGGTTTTTCATAAAAAGACGGCAGACCAGCTGCAGGCCGACCCCTTTAATAATAAATGATGGATGTGAGAATTAGCGAGTGTGTGGAGAAAATCCAATTTGGTCAGGAGTTTTAAAAATCCCATAAGAAACGCAGAGTGAAATGTATGATTTAATGCACGGTGCGAATGGCTGCTATTATGTACTATTAGCAAATCAAGTTGCTTTTGCCCGAAAGTGAGTCTTTATCACTTCAGGAGCGCAGCGTGGCGCAGCCTTTTCTCCTGCTATTGATTTGTAGTCACTTGTTATAATGACACCGGGAAGGAATGAGTTGAAGATGTGGTTTTGATAGGATTGGGCTAGAAAATTCAGCACGTTTTCTATCTATTCTGCTTGATTAGATTTTTTTTTCCCCTCCGTCTTAAAGAGCTTTCACATTCCAATAAAAATGCTAAATCAGCTGCTGAAGCCGAATTGTTTGGAAGTAAATAGCTGATTGGGGTCCTGGCTGGTGTGAAATACTGGCTTGGGATTTTGGTGAGTGAGTGGGTGGGTTGGGGGGCCCAACTTAGCCTTTTTAATATAATATAAAAAAATACATGCACTGATTTTCAGAGAGAGAGGGAGAGAGCGGGGGTAGTGGAGGGTGAGTAAAGTACTAATGCACTTGCATTGTAATTCTGCAGCGTTTGACTTGTCTTCTTCAGATGGTAAGATTTTCTTTTCTTGCTGTCTGTGAAAGTGATGATTTGTAGAAATGCGCAGCAAACAATGGATGGTCCCTCCAACACAACGCTTGCAGCACAGACAAGAAGTTGAAATCTGCCTGCGGCCCCCCATCCCCACCCCAGTCAGGCAGTGTTCCTCACTGCCAGAAACAGGCAGGCTCTCACTGTGTGCTAGAAGCCATCAGCAGCTCAGATGTGGAATTGTACTAGAGTAGGATATGTCTCTTCTGGTACCAATGTCATGGGACGTTCTGAAATGCCTATGAACTGTGAAAGAATGCTACCATGCTGTCTATACCAAGAAGTGAAAGAGAAAGGGATGAAGTAGTCCATGTTTTTAATTAACTCTACAAAACTTCTATAATTGAGTATAACTCATTCTGTGGGGGGGGGGTGATTATTAATTGCAGAAAACTCTGTTATTGCATGTGTCAGGGTTACAAAGCCACAAAAGGAGGGAAATATGGTGTTAGTGTTTCAATTTTATTTTCTATTTTTATTCTAACACCGTCCCTCTTCCTTCCTCAAGGCCAAGCTACCGCTCCAGGACCGTGCCCCACGTGTCTGAGAGGCATAAAACAAGTGGCTTCACATAGCAGTTTGCTGCCCAAAAACCACTAATTGCTAATCAGGTGCAGCTTTTATCAGCAGACGTTGCTAATCAACTGCTTCTCCACACTGCAGTAAAAATTTCCAAATTGCAGTAATTTATTCCCCATAAGCGTGGTAAAATGTACAGAATTGTGTTAATTTTTCATGCAGTTTGGCACCTTTCCTCCACAGTTGCACTCTTCTGGACAGTATCTTAACAGATAAAAATAACCATTTAGTGGAACTGCTCCTCAAACCTGGCTAGCTGCAAATCAAAATTTTGCCGATTAGCAAAGACTGCTAATCAAGTTACCAAAACTAATTTAAGCCTTGGTTCTGCTCCTTCAAGATACTGGTCAGGAGCCGTGCCTTACAAGTCTGCCGCTTCACATAACTAACTTCGGCGAAGCAGGAGCTCAGTCATGACTTTTTTTGCAGAGGGCCAGAGACCTGTAGCCTGAAGCAACAGACCCATAGGGCACAGTCCCGAACCTGTAGCTTGGCCTTTGGTCATGAGATTAGAAGAGAGGGGTGGGCAGTACAGTTGAGAAAAGCACTTACACCACATTTCCCTCCTTTTGTAGCCTTGTAAGCTAAACATTTTTATTTATTTAGCTTTTGTTAACCAGGTACGTACACTAGACAAACACATGCCTATTTTCAGGTACGACCCTGGAGAGTACAGGAAATCAAAGAACATACAGACATAGGTGTCGACTACAGGGGTGCTGAGGTGCTTAGGCACCCACAACGTTGACTTAAGCACCCTCAATATTTTGAGGGAAGACTGCAAAAAAGCATTACTATGGAACCTGGCCATAGGAAAAATACCATCTTCTGGCAGTGAGCACCCACAAAGGTTTATAAAACTTGGCACTCCTGCATACAGAGTACAATTTGAAGCAAGTAGGGCAGATACACAGATGTCAGGAAAAGCATAACATACATAATAAGATATCTCGGGTCACGACAGTAATCATAGTCAATATGCTAAGGTACAGCGTCACTGACACAATGTCACCAACAATATATGTACAGATGTATACAACATTTACACATTTTCGAGATACATGGAATGAATACACTCAAGTATACTGTGCAGAGGACCAGGCTAATCAGGGAGGGTTAAGACAGTCACATACTGACGAGAGCATCAAGTGGTTCCACAGGGAGGTCGTAGGCCCGACTGGGAGTCTGGACCTGGACAGGAAAGGAGTTCACAGTCTAGGGGCACATGGCGCAAAGTCCCTGTCCCCATTTTGGTGGGGACAGGGACTTTGCGTCATGTGCCCCTAGACAGTGGAACTCCTTTCCTGTCCAGGTCCGGACCTCCCCCCAGTCGGGCCTATGCACCTCCCTGTGGAACCACTTGAAGCTCTTGTCATTTTGCAATGAACTTTCTTACTTTTTGAGAGAGTTGTAACTTGTTCCGCACAGGAGGTGACTCCTAACTTAGCTCGCGCAGGACCCAGAGGTGAGTATTAACTTTCTGCGAAGCAGGGTATGAAAGATAACATTGTTAATATTTCGTGTATGATTTTCAATGTACAAAATGCACTTTTATTTGGGGGGGTATGCTCCCTACTGATTGTTGTATTTACTTTAAGCATCTTTTTTGTGCAGGTTAATTTTTGCAACAGTTTTTACAATTCCCCACATAGCTCACAAACCAAAATAAAACTGACAAATTGTTTCTATTTGTTTACGGTCGTGTTCCTGACTATTTCGATCTCAGTGTTTATTTCTTTATCATGGCTTACTAAGCACATATGCTCTATATTATGCACTTGCTATGTTTATTAAAATCTATCTCAAAAGTTTTTTAAGGCGGTCACAAATTAATTTTTCTAATTAAAACACTAAATGTATTTTTTTTTTCTTAATTTGAAAGTCAGCTCAGACGTGTTAGACTGACAAACCACACAACTGTCAACTTTTAGAGCTGAGTATTTTTCATTTTTTTGCATTTACGTCCAGTTTTCATTCAGGGGCATGTACATTTTTTTCAGCTGTTTTTTTTTTTTTTTTTTTTGTTACTAGTCTCCAGTGCTAGTCTGCAAAACATTTCGTCGTATAGTTTTTTTTTTTTTTAGCAAAAATGTATTTCTGACATCGTTAGATTCATCCTCGGTGTATTTTTTGTTTTCTCAGAAATTGTTAAAACAGCTTTTATAGCTAATTTTGTAATTAATGACTCGTATCATTAAAGATGGCCACCACTCGCACTTGTTAGAAAGTCTCTTGCGTTGAATTTACCTGTTGACTGTATGTGCTAGATTTAAAATGTGGATGTATTTGGAGAATCACACAAGTTTACTAATTGTTCTTTATGTTTTTTGTTGCTTGTGTGATGTATCAGGACATCCTAGGTAACACTAGAAGTTATGTTCAGGACAAGCAGTCATGCTGACAAATCATCTGACTTGTCACTCCAAGTGTTGTTGCCAGAGCGACGCTTATTTTGTGCTTGTGTACTGTCTTGTTAGTCTTGTTGTCCTTACTTTGAAAAATGTTTAAATGTTGAATATGTGAAAAAAAATAATGTATTTCTGTCAGAAACATCAGTATATCAATTTTTCTTCATTGTGTTTTCCTCCTGAACTGAATGGGGTTTCAGAGTTTTCAAAAGTCTGTGCTAGCTGGCTGTGTAATCTCATAGAGAGGGATTGCTGACACAGCATTAGCGCTACCACTTGAGATGCTGACGACCCAGATCGGAAGTGATCCTGGGAGTCGGAGGGCCAGCCAGGGGGGAGGAGGATCTAGGGTCCCATGGGCTGCTCTCCCCCTCCAGGAGGGAGGGTGGGGATGTCACCGGCGCAGTGTTGACCCCTTGTAGAGGTGTGCTAAACATCAGGCGTGCATGCCGCTTATGTCATTGCATGCCACACCTCCCCGAAGAGAAAATTAGAAAACTCCCAGCCTGCAGGATGTTGCTGTGTCCTCGCAGGCCCTACACGCACTTGCTGGGCACTCCAGTCACATCTGAATTAAATTCCTCCCAGGCTTATTTGGGTTCCCCTGGGAGGCTCCGCTATTGGGGGGAGGGGCGTGGGGCACTGTGGACCGGTACAGTAAGTCCCAGGGATGGCAGGGTGATGGGGCTGGAGTGGGGGCTGAATGGCACAGGCTGGGCATGGGGGAAAAAGCATACTAATTTAAAAAAAGAAAAAAAGAGCTGGCACAGAGGGCTGAGGCACTGGACACCTTATCTCAAGCTACGCCGACGACCTGGGTTCGGGAACGGACTCTGGCACCGGGGTCTGGCAGGGGAAGGAAAGGATTGAGCGTCCGGAGGACTGCTCTCCTCTCCTGGGATAGGTTGTGTGGGTAGCCTCACTCTGTAGCGGCCCCTAGTGGAGACCGGGAGCACCACAAGGGTGGCACATCAGGGGAACAAGAAAAGCGTGAAAATGGTATACATGTCATCTGGATGACGGTGGCCCCACCTCCAGGCGCCCCTCAGCCACGATGCCTCCAGGCTGCATTTCCACGCCTCGCGAAGATGTAAAGAAGTGCCTACATACACTCTGGTCCCCCCTCCCGATGTATTAGTACAGTAGTAAAAACTTTATTTTTATACAGGAAAAAGCAAATCTTTAGGGCGGGTGGCCTAGTTTACAAGATTGTCCTGTTTCTTACCTGTTGCCTATACATTAAAAACATTTACTACAAGATAAATTAACAAACAGACATTAACAAGACATACAATATAAATGATTACTTTCATCATGGATTCAGTAGCAATCTCCAGACTTCCAGTAGTCCTTTCATGCATTATCATCTAAAACATTGGCATGTAACAGAACTTGGCCCCAGTGGGTAAGGGGGGGGGGGCCCCTCCGGCGAAGGGATATGTCCAGGACAATGGAGCAGGACTGGCTGCCTGAAGGAGAGGATGACTGCATGCGCGTAGGAGGAGGTAAAAAGAATATACAAAAAAAAAGAGAGGGGGATTGTTAAGCTAGTGGTGTCCATCTTTAGTAACTTGAGCTATAAATATAAAAGTAGTTAAAAAATAAAAAAAGCTGTTTTAAAAACACCTGTGACAAATAAAACCATATTGATTATGAATCTACATCAGAACTATATTAACACTAGAAATCTACATGGTGACATTTGTTGCTAAGAAAACTTTCTTTAAAACTGAAGCCACGATGGGGCCTGCTCAGTGGTGTGGCGGCATGCTGTGCTATGATCTGGCAGTCCTGGGTTGGTGTGCAGGCTCTGTTGTTCACCTTAAGAACAGCGAGAGCCAGACACATTGCAGTTGTGTGGTGGTGAGCCATACATCTTCTGCTGGCTTGTATCTGTGAAGGCAGCATTTCAGTCAGTACATCAGTTGGGCTAGTGGAAAAGTCTTTGGGGCCAGTTAATTTTCCCAGTTGCGAACCCTGCTGGCTTGTAGCAGCAAAACTCTACCCCTTACAAAATTATTTACATAATGGATCCTAAACAGTCAAAACATCATACTCAGCAGTTGACAGTGTAAGCAATAACCCACGACAGGGTATGGGGCTATGGGGATTTAATGCATGGTTGGGTGTGTTGTGAGGCACAAGGCTGCAAGCAGAGTGCCCTCACAGCACCCCAGCTGTGCACTGAATCCTCATAACCCCATATTCAGGAGTGGGTTATTGCACTTATAATATGGGTTGCTGACCCATACCACAGCATTACACAGAAAGCCCTGTAAGCCTCAAAAACATACAGAGACTGTACTATGTCCTACCGCGTCCGAAAATAGTGTGCAACAAATAATACATGACAGTCATGGCGTGAAGATCGCAATGTCAGAAAGATGCTGTGCAGGTGATTGCTACTGTCCCACTGGTATTTGTTGCTGTTGCTGCATGCCATGACTGTCAGGATGCATTTCTCACTATGCAAGGGGGTCCTGATATGCACCCCCTCTTCTGCATCAGACACCCTGTCATTTGCTCTCTGCAGCAGGTGGCATCATGCTTCTCCCTGTCGCCACGGCTATACCCGAGATGTGCACGGTTCACTGTGTGACTGCTACTATTGTGCCACAAAACCTCACACACACCCAGTGCCTGTGGCACACTACGACATCTGCTGCTGTGCGTCCTACAGACACATGTGTAGCCCCGTTCTAACTGCTGTGCGCCGCCCACCTTCTCATTGCTGTGCGCCTCACTCTGTGCAGATGTGCTGCGTGCCACCTGTTGTATGCTGTCTATGGGGATCTTTCCCCAGTGTACCCGCCTAGTGCCCCTCCCCCTGCTGGCACTTATTTCTTTAGCCCTATTTGCAATGATCGAACCTGTTACGTATTTTGCTGTTCGCTACCGAATTCACCCTATATGTACCTCTCTGTATTCATCATGTGCTAAATCGTCTCTAATGCTGTTAGCTACCTATTCAGTCCCTGTTAAGCCTGTTATTTTCTGTATGTTTAATTTGACTCCTTTACTGTTCTTGTATGCGTCTACCTTGTAACCCTCCCGGGTCGCACCCGAAAATAGGCACATGGCTGTCTAGTGTGCTTACCCGGGTAAACAAAAGCAAATAAATAAATAGACACCCAGCATAGCTGTGCGACATAGCATGGAAAGGGAGCAGCCTATACATTGGTGGGCTTTGTGGGAGGGGGTTGGCGCCAGCATGTAAACACGGATCAGGAAACAAAAGCACCACCCCCACTGCAAACACAGGCAGAAATGGCGATCATATGTCCAGGTACAGCAACCAATGCAGGACACAGCAGTGCAGCTGGCAGAACTGCAGGCAGTCCCTCTTCACTGAACTCGTCCATCATTACCGCAGTCTGTGTGGGTATTTGAGGGGGGAGACCCGCAATGGCAAGATGGAATGCCTACTTCTCTGTGCAGTACACAGAGAGTTGGCACAAACAAGCGCAGATGGGACTGAGCGACCACCGGAATGCACTGCTCAGAGACACAGACACACACACCGGTCTGTAAGGTTAACTCTAACACAACCGGGCTCACTTGCTGCGTGCTCTCTCTCCCCATCTGTATGCAGCGCGATCCTGGATTGAACAGAGAAGGAGTACACTGTATCATCGGGGGGGAGGGGGTCTCGATTTTTGGTGCAGGACAGTGAGCTAACAGCTCCTACACATTTCACTCACTGTGCAACTCTCTCATTGTCTCAGACTGTCAGCAGGGTTCGTACCCTAACTGCCAGACTTTACATGTGCAGACAAAGGCGATCTCATCCCTGTCACTTTGAATAGCTGTCACATGGATTGGGGAGGGTGCCAACACACCACTATACCGCCACAGTGACATAGACCTCTGTCTTCTTCTGTGCCGCCTGTCTGGTGGGGGGGGGGGGCTGCAAAGCAGGGACAGAAGCATGGCAGTACATTCGCTCCCTCTCTTGCTAAACATAAACTGCAAAATAATGGTCGCCTGTCAGTTTTGCCTCCTCCAGAACAAAATGAGTCCTGAGGCCACTTTGGCCAAGTTGCTTCGTAGAACTGTGCATTAAAAAGGGAGTTTAATGCATGACCTTGCAGAGCACCTGGACCAGTAGGATTGGATGTTTCTAGCAACTCATGTTATGTCTTCGGGGCACCAACCTGGCAAAACGAAGGAACTGAATCGAGAGGTGGGCTGGAGATTGTCATAGTGCCTATGCTGTCATGAACAGGAGCAACCATTTTCCCCTCTTTTAAAGCTTACTGTCTTATAGTGGTAGCTCTGCCATGCGCGACACCAGTGACCCAAGTTCAAGAACAACCTGAGGTGTCAAAAGAGCTGAGTGGGGGAGGTGTAATGAGCATCCCAGAGAATGCTTTCCACCTCAAGGAGTCTAAGGGAAGGAGAAACTTCGATCTCTGCAGCAACACCGACACCTGGGTGACCACTAGTGGCAGTGCAGTAGGAGGTGAGGATCAGGGCAGGAAGAGGCTGATGAGCTTGGGCACGCAGTACACACAATTATGTGTGTACGCATCAGTGAGCTTCTCTTGGCATCCTAGGGGCTGGGTCTGCAAAAGGTGGACCCCCTCCCCAACTGTAGCAGGAAGGACATCTGCCTCTCGCCACAGGCCCCACACTGTCAACCGTGCCGGTTTCTCCAAGCATCAGTGACCAGTTCTCCATTTTGGGCCAGGGTCAACTCCCAGCAGCCCTGCCCTTAAGGGCAAACTAGGGTGGAAGGTAGAGAAAGGTAAGTCCCAGGGAAGGCGGGTGATGGTGCTGTTGTGAGCTGGTTAGGGCTGATGATGGGTCATTTGGGTGAGACAGGGGAAGTAGCATACTAAAAAAAAATTCTACCATCTTCCCCTGATCACAGCTACTAACAGCAGCATTCTCCAGTGATATTAAGGTCCATCATTCTGATGGCACAACATCAGGGTATCCCTCATAAGGGACTAGGGATTACACCCAGTGCTGCCACTGTAGCAGTACTAGAGGGTGTCCCACATTGAAGACTTGGGGTTAATACCCAACAGTGTTGCTGTGATATGCAATACTAGAAAGATTCATTTTTTTTATTTACTGTTTCTGCACCCCTCCACTTGTGCTCCTTGAACCTACTGCCTGGACTGAACCTGGATTTCCCACATGGTAGTAAAACCCACCATCAGTAGTGCTGCTGGGCTGGCCAGTTTATCACCCTCCCATTCAGAAGGTCACCAAATAAATGTCTCTCTGTATGTATGTCAGTCTGTCTATCTAGCCATCTATCAGTGTCTGTCTATATCTCTCTTCGTTTAGCTAGTTATTTGTCAACCCTGTCTTTGTTGAATGGTTCCTCTAACAATGCACAATCTTACTAGTATAGCCAGTCTGTCACCACAGCATTAGGGCTAACACTCATGATGCAGGTGACCCTAGTTTGAGAACGAGCCTGAGAGGCGGGGGGGGTGGGTCAGGTCAGGTGTCCCAGTGGACACTCTCCTCCTCCCGAGTGGGAGCGAACTGCATCCTGCAGCACTACTGCCACCTGTACACGTAAGGGTGACAGAGCACTTGGGCACAGGGAGAGAGAGAAACTGCGCTGCGTATCATGCGAGCGTGCTGACACACTCTCACATCAGAGATTTTGTCCTAGACGCCAGCATCCTAGTGGGGTCGGGGGTCACAAAAGAAGAAATGGAGAAACTGCAGAGCCTCCCTCTGCTTCTAGCTCCATGAAGGCTGATAAATCCAGCCCAAAGGCAGTATATCTGCCACTCCAGAGTGCAGGGGTGCAGAAACAGTAAAGAAAAAACAAAAAAGAATCTTTCTAGTATTGTATATCACAGTGACATTGTTGGGTGATAACCCCAAATCTTCGCTGTGCGACACCCTCTAGTACTGCTACAGGGGCAGCATTGGATGTTATCACTAGTCTCTTATGTGTGACACCATGACAGTGTTGGGAATAATCTATAGTCTCTGGTCTGTGACATCCTCTAGTGTTATGTTACAGGGACAGTGTTGGGTATGCACGCTATCTCCTGATGTGGAACACCCTCTAATATTACATAGAAACAGATTTGGATGGCAGATACGGACTGCCTGGCCCACCTAGTCTGCCCATTTCCGTACCTACCTAAGTTCCAGATCCTAAATGATCTGCAGCTTACTTTCTCCTTTCTACCACTATTATGCCTTCTGTCTGTCCCATGCATTCTTGAATTCCCCTATTGTTTTAGCCTCTACAACCTCCCCAGGGAGGCTGTTCCATGCATCCACCACCCTTTCTGTGAAAAAATACTTACTAACATACTAAAAAGCCAGCAGAATAGGCCTGATGGTCTATCAAGTCTGCTCTGGGATCAGTGCCTTCCTAGGACACCGTCGTAGCCCTCCCCCCACAAGGTTCCCCTCCCCCAACCCCCAGAGGAGTTCTGGAATACACCTTCCCCCTATACCTGCCTCTCTTGAACCCCTCCACAGTTGTAACAGCCACCAGCTCCATGGGCAGCACATTCCAGGGCTCCAGCACCCTCTCAGTGACGTAACGTCTCCTTGTTTCCCCCCTTAGTCTCCCACTGACCAGTCTCATTGAGCGCCCCCTGGTGGCCCCTACCTCCCTCAGCTGTAGCACTCCACCAAGGTTGACCCTGTTTATTCCCTTGCGATATCTGAGGACCTTGATCATATCCCCCGTCCCTCCTCTCCTCCAGTGAGTACAGGTTGAGCTCCTCTAGTTGCTTCCCATAGGGTTTTTCCCCTAGACCCTGTATCATCCTGGTCGCCCTCCTCTGAACCTTCTCCAGCAGAGCAATATCCCTTTTCAAGTAAGGACTCCAAAACTACACGCAGTATTCAAGGTGTGGCCTAACCAGGCAATTATACAGCAGCAGGAGCACTTCTCTGCTCTTGAGGTTATCCCCCCTAGCTATGCACCCCAGCATTTTATTTGCTTGGGCCGCAGCCCTTCTACACTGCTCAGAGTTAATCATTTTGGCATCCACCACCACCCCGAGGTCCTTCTCTCCCCTTCGAAACTTCCAGTGACTCCCCTCCCAGGGTGTACGTGTGAGCCAGGTTTTTGGCCCCCAGGTGAAGAACCCTGCATTTCCCAATGTTAAACTTTAGTTTCCAGGTGCGTGACCACCTCCCCAGTCTCCAGGTCCTCCTGGAGAGCCAGCTTCCCCATCTACTACCACCCACAGTTTCGAGTCATCGGCAAACAGGCTCATCCCGCTCCTGATACCGCCTCTGATGTCCGAGATATAGGCATTAAACAGGAGTGGGCCCAGCACCGAACCCTGTGGGACCCCACTAATGACTCTCCTGGGAGATGAGACCTCCCCCCCCCCAACTACCATCACCTTCTGTACACACCCCGCTAGCCAGTTTCCTATCCACCTGATCAATTGCCCCCACCCCCAGCTTTCCCAACAACCCCGGATGTTGTACCAAGTCAAAAGCCCTGCTGAAGTCTAGAAAGAGGACATCCACTGGCCTACCTTGGTCCAGTGCTCTCGTCACCCCTTCGTAGAACTCCACCTGGTTGGTCGGACACGATCTGCCCTTAACAAAGCCATGCTGGTGATCATCCAGGAGGTCCCACGCCTTCAGAAATCCTTCCAGCCTCTCCTCCAAAATAACCTCCATCACCTTGCCCACCACTGACGTCTGGCTAACCGGCCTATAATTACCTGCCTCCTCTCACAAGCTTCCCTTATGTATAGGCACAATATGGGCCAACCTCCAGTCTTGAGGTACCCTCCCGGACTGAAGGGAGGAGTTAAAAATGCCTGCCAGGGGTGCGGCCAGGGTATCAGCCAGTTACTTAAGCACCCTGGGGTGTATCCCATCAGGGGCTGGTGCCTTGTCTGCTCTCAGGGCCTTGAGGGCTTCCCACACCCTCCCAGCAGGGATTTCTTCATCCAGTGCCCCTTCCTCCTCTACCAGTCCTGCATTCCCCTCCCCTTGCAGGTCCCCTTCCCCATCTTCCTTGGTGAAGACTGAGACAAAAAAGTCATTTCATACTTCCGCCTGCTCCCCTGCTTCCTCCACCCACCCACCCCTCCGACTTCAGTCTGCCCCTTTGCTTTTCTTCTTTCTCTGATATACCTGAAGAACCCTTTATCCCCCCCTTCTAATTCCCCTGTGCCAATCTCAGCTCCTCCCTTGCCTTGGCTGACCTCACCATCCTGGTGACCTTCCTCGCTGCCAAATCATACTCTCCCTTGGTTAAAGCTCTCCGTGAGCATTTATATCGGCTATAAGTGACTTTCAATTCCCTCACCGCATCCTGAACCTCTCTTGTCCACCAGCTTGGCTTCTTAGCTCTGTTCTACTTGTGTCTCTCCTTCATGCAGGCCCTGGTAGCCTCCACTAGCCCCTTTTTAATATTTTCCCACCGGGCCTCAGTGCCCATACCTGGCCTGATCCCCTCCAGGTAGCCCTTGAGGACCCGTTCCATCTCCCCAAAGTCCACCCCTCTAAAATCAACCACCAAAGTTTTTATATGATCTATCCCCCCTCCAGGTCCAAGGCAAACCAGACCGTCGCATGATGACTTCCCGCCAATGGATCCCCAATAACTAAGTCCCTGATGAGCTCACCGTCTGACAGGACCACATCCAGGATGCGACCCTTTCTTGTTGGGTCAAGTCACCAGCTGGACAAGAAACACATCTTGGAAGACGTCCAGCAGATGCTGCTCCCTGCCCGATGAGAACGCCATAGTACTCCAGTCCGCCCCTGTCATATTCAGATCCCCCAGCACCACAGTTCTGCCCTCTCCCCCACCACAGTGGTCCCCAAGGTTCACCCCCAGGCCTTCCTCCTGTTCTTCCCCCTGCCCAGGTGATATGTATACCATCCCCAACTTCACCCATTCCCCCTTCCCCGGAGCCTGCAGGGTGACCCATAAAGCCTCCACCTGATCCCCCGCTTCCTCAACCCTGCTTATCCTTAAGCCATCCTTTGATAAAAGCTACCCCACCTCCCCTCCCCTCCACCCTGTCTCTTCTGCACGTGGTGTATCCTGGTAGGTTTAGGTCCCAGTCATGTCTGGAAGTGGCCCAAGTCTCAGTGACAGCCCCCACATCCACCCCACCCTCCCATAACAGCACCTGAAGCTCTGCAATCTTCTTACCCATGCTCCTGGCATTAATCAGGACCACCTTCCACCATGCCTCCCCCACCCTAAGGGCCCTCGGGACCCTGCCTATGTGTCCCCCGTTGTGCACCATAGGGTAATCCTGATATGTTTCCCCTTCTCCCCCCCCCCCTCCGTTTTTGGGAGGAGGCCAGGGCCTTCCAGGCTCAGTCTGCCAGGGGGCCACCTTCCCAAGTTTAAACCCCAACTGGAGTGTATGAACCCTGCCAGTCTAAGCTTCAGGATCTCCTTCCCCTCCGAGCTAAGATGGAGCCTGTCCCTCGCATATACAGTTCCTTGTTCTCCCAGGTTATACCCCAGTCCCCCATCCACCCATACCCCCTGGCCTCACACCATTCCCTGAGCCATATATTTACATCCCTTATTTTTTGATTATTACCCACACTGGCCTTAGGCACCGGTAGAATCTCCAAGAAGGAGACAGAGCACCCCACATCCTGACAGACCCGGCCTAGCTCCTGGAACCAAGCTAGAATCTTTAGCTCACTATTCCTCTCTATATCGTTTGTTCCCAGGTGCACTAATATGTCAGGGGTCCCACCACACTCCTTCGCCAGAGCATAGACCAGATGTTTGGCTTTGTGCACCGTCAAGCCCGGTGTACTCCTGGTCTTTATACTACAGGAGGCATCCACCCCCCCCCATCTGATCCCCCTAATCATGGAGTCCCCCAAGAGAAGCACTCTTACCGCCTCCTTTTCCCTAGGCCTACTCACTATCCCCGATGCCCATCCCTTCTCTCCTTCATACTCAATTTCCTCTTCTCCCTTCCCCATCTTGCCAATGTCCACCCCGTCCCTTCCTCTCCAGCCCTTATTCCTCACTGGCCTGTCCTCCCTGGCCACTTCCCTTCTTGCAGTGGCATGCTGGTCCAACCCCTTCTTTCCCCCAGCAGCAAGGGCCCCCCCCGTCCCCAACTCTTTCTCCTCTCAACCCTGTCCACCTCATCCCCTTCCCTTGTCCCTCCTGCACCAGAGTCCATCCCAAATCCTCCCCGAGACAGGGATCCCCCCTTACCCTCCCTAACCTGCCCTCCATGATTACCTCCTTCTCTTCCCCCCCACTGCATCATGTTCTGTCACGAGTTACCCCAAGAACAAGGGACCCCCCGGATTTCACTTCCCCCACCCCCGCCCTTCATCTTACCCCCTTTTTCTACCTCCCTGCATCCCCCATGCCTTCATATTTACCTCATCCCCTACTAGATCATCCTCCTCCTGTATCCCTCCCTGGCCCTCCTTAATCCAAGCTCCTCCGCCTTCCTTACTGTCCCCTCCATCCCCACTGCATCCTGCCTACTATCCCTCCCGTCCCTCGTGCTAGCACATGCGTATCCTCCATACCCTGCTCCTCCAGAGACTCTGTGCTGAGGAGTCGCTTCTCCGCCCCATCTGCTGAGCCTGTTGCCATCCCTCGTCTACCTGCCTCCGCAGGATCCCCATCCGTTCCAGACCCCCTTGTCTGTGCCAGGGGTGTGAATCTGTTGCTCAGCTCTACATCAATTGTCCTGACTCCCCCTGCTTGCTGACTCCTTCTATAGAATCTCTTTTGACCAAACCCCGGCCCATTTCTCCCAACCTCGTGCCTGGCCCCTGATCCCTTTTCTGTTCAGGACCACCCCATCCCACGCCCCCTGGTGGTCCTCTCCTTCCCCTGGGGTCCACTCATCACCTCTCTTTATGGCAACACTGCCCCATGTGCCCGTGCCATCCTTCCCCTGTGTGCTCCCTCCCATAATGGGGGCTTCACCAGAGCCCACCATCTTACTACCTTGTTTTCCCCCACTGCCCTCCCCCCAACCCACTCCTTCCTGAGGGCCACCTTTCTTATCACCCCACACTTACCCAACCCCAAACTTAGCCTCCTGATCTCCACCTTGAGATTTGCCAACCTTTGGCATACCATACAACCCCCCATCCTCCATGCCAGGGCCAGCACCATGGCTGACCCACACCCTACGCACCCCACTACCCTTCTAAAGATACCAGCCCTCATGATCTGTGGTCCCTGCTCCATTTCCCTCCACGACCTATGCCACATATCTAATTGTCACAACGGTCCCCCGTCCCCCCCCCCCCGATGCCCACTGGGCCTATCACCCTATAAAGACTGCCTTTGCAGAGTGTGATAGAAACCAACCAACAGTAAACATAAATACAAACCGCTAACACTTTAACCCTCAACATGACTGCACCAAGGCTTGCTGCACCACCCCAGAGCACACTTCTCCCCAGAGGTAGCCACAACCCCAGTTTGCTAGCTCCTCCCTCTACGAGTACACAGAGGTTGGGTCCGGGGAGGGACATAGATCCGAGCCTCTACTGCTCCTCTCCTTGCAGTCCAGTCACCACAGCTCCTCCATGCTTCCTTGCAAAATTCCCTCTCCAGAGCCCTCCTGGCAGTCCAGTCACCACAGCTCTTCCTGGCCTGGTTTCAAAATTCGCACTGGATCCGAATGTGCCCTGCAGCTCCTGGTGGCCCTGGCCCACTCCCTTGCATCTGGGAAAGATGTGCTTCTCCCACCACTTTCGCCCTGATTCTCCGTTGCCCTGTCCTGCTTCCTAGTGGCTGGGAGTGTCTTCCTTGTGGCCCTGCTTGCCGCCGCCTTATCCTCCGCTGTACTTCATCATGTTACCCCTGAGTCCCCCCCCAAGCCCCATATTGTGATCCCTTGTTCTTGCGCGTCTCTTTTTCTGAAAGATGCTGCCCTCCTGAATTCTGTTTTATCCCCTCGAGGTACTTGAATGTCTCTATCATATCCCCCCCCCTTTCCTCTAGGGTATACATATTGAGGTCGTTCAGTCTTTCCTCATATGTTTTCTGGTGCATTCTTTTCACTACTTTTGTAGCCCTTCTCTGGACTGTTTTCATTCTGTTTCCTTCCGGAGATGTGGTCCCCAGAACTGGACACAGTATTCCAGATGTCAAGCTGACCGGTCTGCAGTTCCCAGCATCCACCTTGCTCCCACTCTTGTGCAGTGGAACCACATTCATACTCCTCCAGTCCTCCGGCACCACTCCCTCCTCCAGTGATTTGTTGAATAGGGCTGTCAATGGTGGCCCCAGTATCTCTCTCAGTTCTTTTAGTATTCTGGGATGTAGCCCATCTGGACCCATTGCCTTGTCCACTTTTAGTTTCAAGAGTACCTTTAGGATACCCTCCTCTGTGAATTGACTGCTGTTCACCTCTCCTCCATATGTGTTTCTGCTGTTTAGTTTTGGTCACTCCCCGTCCCCTTCCTTTTTAAATACTGAGCAGAAGTATTTGAACACATTCAGAAGAAAGGGGGGTTACTAGTGGAGTACCTCAGGGCTCAGTACTGGGTCCAGTCCTCTTTAACGTCTTTATAGGTGACATTGCAGAGGGCCTAGAGGAAAGGTATGCCTCTTTGTAGATGACAGAAAGATCTGTAACAGAGTTGATACACAAGGGGAAGGGGGGTAGAAAGGATGAGAAGGGACTTGGCCAAGTTGGAGGAATGGTCAGACATATGGCAACTTAGATTCAATGCAAATAAGTGCAAAGTAATGCACCTGGGAAACAAAAACCCAGGAGAAGAGTACACAATAGCAGGGGAGGTACTAACAACAATAATAATAATGGAAAGGGACCTGGGGGTAGCCATATCAGATGACCTAAAGGTGGGTACGCAATGTGAGAAGTCGGTAAGGAGAGCCAGGGGGATACTGGGATACGTAGGGAGGGGCATCACAAGTAGAAAAAGAGAAGTGGTTATCCCTCTGTACAGACAGTTGGTGAGACCCCATCTGGAGTACTGCATGCAGTTTTGGAGACCTCTTCTACGCAAGGACATAGACAGGATGGAAGCAGTACAAAGGAGGGCAACTAAAATGGTGCAGGGTCTACATCAGAAACCATATGAAGAGAGACTGAGAGAGCTTAATATGTATACCCTTGATGAAAGGAGGGACAGGGGGGACATGATAGAAACTTTCAGGTACCTCAAGGGAATCAACAAAGTCCAGGAGGGTATCATCTTTCAGAAAGAGATGTGTAAGAACAAGGGGGCACAATTTAAAGATAGAGGGGGGACGGCTCGGGGTAATGGGAGGAAATTTTTTTTTCACGGAGAGAGTGGTGGACGCACGGAACCGCCTTCCTGGAGAGGTTGTGGGGTCTAAAACAGTGGGGGAATTTAAACATGCATGGGACAGACGTAAGGCAATTATAGTTGGGGGTTGCAGGAAGTAGGCTATTGGTTAACTAGAATCTGCAGCTTATCCAATAGGAAGGGAAATGGGCAGACTGGGTGGGCCAAGTGGTCTTTATCTGCCGTCAGTCTGTGTTTCTATGTATTCATTCAGAAGTTGTACTTTTCTAGGTCCCCATCCACACACTCCCCAAATTTAGCCTCACAGTCCCTCCATTGGTCTTTTTCCTCTCCCTAATGTACCTGAAGAAGGTTTTGTCTCCTTCTTTTACTGATTGTGCTGTTGCTCTTCAGTTTGCTCCTTTGCGCTCATGACTGCTTTCCCCACCTCCTTCTGTTTCGCCTGCTTCAGTTCCCTGTCTCCCTCCTTCGTTTCTTTGTACTTTCTGAATGCCTCTTCCTTTTTCTTAACTTTCCCTGCCACTTCTTTAGAAAACCAAAGTGTTTTTTTTCCCCCTTCTTTTTGCTTTGTTGACTTGCTTTACACAAAGGCTTGCTTACTGCCTCTGATACGGCTCGTTTTAGTGCCTCCCACTGTTCCTCTAACCTCCATGCCAGGATTTTCTTGAGGTGTTCTTCCATTTTGTCAAAGTTGGCCTTTTTGAAATCTAGGATGTGGCTTGACTCTACTACTACCGTCTTCACCTTAAACCATACTATATGGTGATCGCGGGACCCTACATGGCTGCCCACTGATAGAGCTGTTATCCTGTCCTCGTTGGTGAGAACTAGATCTAATATTGCTCCCTCCTGTGTGGACTCCTCCACTAGCTGTCTGAGGCATGCCCCCTGCATGGCATCCAAGATGTCTGCTTCAGGTAGTGGCTGCTGCACAGATGTTTGTTGTCATCTGGCATGTTTATGTCCCCCACCAGCAGCACTTCCGCTTTGTCTACCACTGTGTGCATGGTATCCACTACTACTCTGTTTTTTCTGTCTGCACTGGAGGTCTGTAGACAGCCCCCATGTGGATGGTGGTGCCATTTCCTGTCTCCAATGTGACCCATAATGCCTCTTCCCCCTTCCTGTCTACCCCATAACTCAGTTGCTTTGATCTCCTCCCTGATGTACATTGCCAGCCCTCCCCCTTTAAGCCCTCCCTGTCTCTCCTGAAGATTGTGTACTCTGATATGGTAATATCCCTGTCATGGTTACTGGTGTACCATGGTTGTGACCGCAACAATGTCCAGATCTTCCTCCTCCATTAGGGCCACTAGGTCTGGGATCTTGTTTCCCAGGCTACGGCCATTTGTACACATGACTTTACATGTTTTCCTACCTTCGCCTGTACCAGCTCCTCCTTATCCTTATGCCTTCCCTCTATGCTTCCCCTGCCTTTTCTTCCATATTTGGTTACTTTTCTTGATTCCTTGTCCCTAGTATCCTTCTGTTTATCTAACTTAACCTGTGGGGGGCAGTTTTTTTCCTCCCCCGTTTACTTCTGCCACCCTCCTTGGCTAGTTTAAATGCTTGCCAATGAAACATTTAAACCTCTCATTAAGGATCCTGGTTCCCCCCCTTCCCCCTAGATGGATGCAGGCCACCCCTCCTGTAGAAGCTTGCATCCCTCCTGGTGGACCCCCAGTTCTCAATGAAGCAAATCCCTCAGCTCTGCACCAGCTCTTCAGCCATTTGTTGTTGTGTGGAGTACCCTGTCCGTTCCCATGCCGTAGACAGGTACCACTTCCAAGAAAGTTACCGTGCATGCCACCTATCTTAGACCCCACCCCAATTCTGTGAACTCCCTCTGCACTGCCCTCACCTCATCCCCAGAATGTTCATGTGTCCTCAGGTGGACTATATCTAGCTCACCCTCCCATCTTACAGCCCTAGCGATCCTTTATATATGCTCCCCATCCCTCCAAGCCATGACCACCCTCTCTTCCACCCCCAGGACTACCCCCCTAATAAGAGTCCCCCCACTAGGAGTTGATTCCTTCTCCTCTAGAGTCCCTTGCCACCCCCCCCGGGCTCCATTGTGGAGGATCCTTGAATCCACCTTCTCCACCACTGCGGGTGCCTTCTCGAGACAGTTCCGCCCTATCAGGATGGTGAAAGAGTTGTGGATTATGTTACAGGGACAGTGCTGGGAATAATTCCTACCTTCTGGTGTGGGAGGTCCTCTGGTATTACGTTACAGGGGCACTGCTGGGAATGATTCCTAGCTTCTGGTGAGGAAGATCCTCTGGTATTACGTTACAGGGACAGTATTTGGAATGATCCCCTAGTGTCTGGTGTGGGATACCCCCTAGTATTACGTTACAGGGATAGTGTTGGAAATGATCCCTAGCTCCTGGTGTGGGACATACTCTAGTATTGCGTTACAGGGGCAGTGTTGGGTATGCACCTTAGCTCCGGGTGTGGGACATCCTGTAATATTACAATTCAGGGACACTGCTGGGAATAATCCCTACCTTCTGGTGTGGGACATCCTCTAGTATTACATTACAGAGGTAGTGTTGGGTATGCACCCTAGCTCCTGGTGTTGGACATCCTCTAGTATTATGTTACATCCTCTAGTATTATGTAATAACCATTTTACCACCGCAGGCATGGCGTTCGATAATGCATCAGTAAGTAGTCTCCGTCCACAGGTCAACGCCCAGCCTCCAGAACCAAGTAACAATAACGTGATCTTCTCCTTTTCCCCAACCACCATAAAAGAAGTTGAAGACCTCCTACTATGACTAGATACTAAAAAAAAAGTGCCGGAGCTGACTCTTTCAACTCCTACTTTTTGAAAATAGCATTCTACATTCTTGCTACACCTATATCACACCTATTCAACCTGTCCCTAGCCCAGGGCTCTATCCCTACGGAATGGAAAACTGCTCATGTCATCCCTCTGTTTAAAGCCGGGGATACCTGTGACCTAAATAACTATAGGCCAATCTCTCTCCTATTCATACTTTCGAAAATGCTGGAAAAAGTTGTGGATATACAGTTGAGATCGTTCCTAGACAACTCTACATTGCTTAACCCTATGCAGTCCAGCTTTAGAGGAAAGCATAGTACAATCATGGCGCTGGCTAAAGTCACTAATGACTGGCAACAGGATCTCGACAATAAAAAATTTATTTGTGCCGTGTTCTTAGATCTCAGCAAGGCATTTGACACTGTTGACCACTGCCTGCTTCTCTCCACCTTAAAAACTATAAGCATGGACTCAATCTCATTGGATTAGTTCCAAGACTACCTTTCTGGTAGGCAGCAACAAATCAAGGCAGAAAGAGAGCTCTCTCCACTCAAACCAATAAAAAGAGGAGTCCCTCAGGGATCCACATTGGGCCCTCTACTGTTCGCCATCTATATTAACTGCCTGGACTTAGGCATCATGGAAGACAGTATCCACTTGTTTGCCGATGATACGGTGCTCTACTTAAGCCGTGATTCTCCTGGAGCTGCCTGCACTGAACTACAAACCGAATTCAGTATGCTGCAGCACCAGCTTCTCAGCAAAAAGCTACTGCTAAATGCAAAAAAACCAAGGCCATGCTTTTCTCACCATCTAGCACCGGGGCTTACTCTGCTGCTGCTGGTACACTTCCTCTAATCACCACCTTACTAGGTGAAACTCTTGAATTCGTGCCTAAATTCAAATACTTGGGTATATGGCTGGACAATAAACTCTCCTTTGTGGGGCACACAGAAGAATTGATGAAAAAGCTTAGGCAGAGGCTTGGTCTTTTTTTCAGAATTAAAAACCTCCTAACTGCAGACGCAAAAAGACAGCTTGTTCGATCTGCATTCCTCTCATTAATCGACTACGCCAACTTTATTTATGGCCATTGCCCTGTCTCACACCTTGCAAAACTGGATGTACTGTACCATAGAGCATTGAGATTTATAATTGGCCTTCCATCCTCCACACATCACTGCTCTCTATATGCAGCCGTAGGATGGCCTTCCCTTCAGTACAGGCGGTGTAGAAATGCAGCCCTTTGGATGCTCCAAGCCCTTGCTAACGGACTTCCATATTACATTGTTGATCGTCTCCCCTTGAGTCCAATCAGTAGCTATGCTCTAAGAAGCCACTCGCTGGTTTCCCTGAAAATCCCAAGGATCAGCACCCGCTTTGGAAGGGCTGCCATAAGCTATGCTTTGCCCATGCTCTGGAATAGGATACAAAGGTCGTTGAGACTTAGCTCCCCTGTCAGTATTACCTTGTTTAAGACCATCTATGACAAAACATTTGCTGAAATCTGTAACTGTGTCCACAATTCCTAGCAGCCTTACTGCTGTTTCTCTCCCTATCCTTGCTACCTCCAACCTGTGACCTAAGTTCCCTTCTGCCCCTATCAATCAGTTCACTATTCAGCTGTCACACTGGCCCTTAGCACCTCTGTACCACATTTCCCATATACTACCCCCACTCAAACCTGAGAAATAGACACTTATATGCGCCTCCGTAGCCTAGGATATTCCACCCAGGTCTGCAACTGGTTACTGAGAGCTGAAATGTAAATAATTGTCCTTTCCTCCAAAGGTTTGAATAAGATAACCCTATAAGTTCTGTCTCCATGGGTGTTGTAGATACCACAATAAATATGTGTTATGTATATATTTTTATACGTGTGCCCTAGGAATGTATATTCTTTGCACCTACCATTTTTGTAATCATTGTTTGTATCATCTTGTTCATTTTGTATTCTGTACCTTTAGTCTGTGTATGTATAACTGTCCCTGCCAACAGCAGGTCCACCTTGTAAATGAGCTTGCTCAACGGTGACCGCCTGGATAAATAAAGATTTGATTGATTGATTGCTTGATTGATGTTACAGGGGCACTGCTGGTAATGATTCCTAGCTCCTGGTGTGGGAGGTCCTCTAGTATTACGTTACAGGGGCACTGCTGGGAATGATTCCTAGCTCCTGGTGTGGGAGGTCCTCTAGTATTACGTTACAGGGACACTGCTGGGCATAATTCCTAGTTCCTGGTGTGGGAGGTCCTCTAATATTACGTTACAGGGGCACTGCTGGGCATGATTCCTAGCTTCTGGTGTGGGAGGTCCTCTAGTATTACGTTACAGGGAGACTGCTGGGCATGATTCCTAGCTCCTCGTGTGGGAGGTTCTCTAGTATTACGTTACAGGGAGACTGCTGGGCATGATTCCTAGCTCCAGGTGTGGGAGGTCCTCTAGTATTACGTTACAGGGAGATTGCTGGGCATGATTACTAGCTCCTGGTGTGGGAGGTCCTCTAGTATTACATTACAGGGACACTGCTGAGCATGATTCCTAGCTCCTGGTGTAAGACATCCTCTAATATTATTATGTTACAGGGACACTGCTGGGAATGTTTCCTAGCTCCTGGCTTGGGACATTCTCTAGTATTATGTGACAGGGACACTGCTAGGAATGATTCCTAGCTCCTGGTGTGGGACATTCTCTAGTATTATGTTACAGGGATGTGGCTGGGTTTGCACCCTAGTCCCTGGTATGGGACATCTAGTGTTATGATACAGGGCCAGTGTTAGGTATACACCCTATCTCCTGATGTGGGACATTCCCTAGTATCACATTACAGAGACAGTGTTGGGAATGATCCTTAGTCCATGGTGTGGGACATCCTCTAGTACTGTGTTTACAGTGACAGCACTGGGGATCTGCCCTAGTCCCCAGTGTGACACAACCTTTAATACTGAAGTAGTGAAAGTACTGGGTATGAAATACGGAAACATAGACCATGACAGCAGAAGAAGGCCTCACAACCATCCAGTCTGCCCAATCCTACCTGCTGTATTTTGCAGATACCCTAGTGGTCACTCATACCCCCATCTCTAATGCCATCCTCCCCTCCCATTTTTACTGTCCCCACATGCCTAACCCATCATTGCTTCAACTGGCAACAGATGTTCGAATCCATGAAGACAGTGGTTTCTTAAACTGAAAGAACTCTTTCCAAACTAGAGAAACATGATGCAACAATTAAAGAACTCACCAGCTTGGTTGTGGACACCAATAAAGGAACGACTACTCAGGCCGCGGTAGCCACGTTGATGCAGAAAAATGAATACTTAGTGGAGGGTGTGACGCTTGGCCAGCTGGTTATGATTATTGTATGCTATTTGTAATATAAAAATATAGTATGTGATTGTCTCACATAAGATAGCCTGTGCTCCATGGGCCCCCCCCCCAAAGGTTTCAGTGAAGCTACATATATTACACTGACAGGAGATCTCTGTAATGTAATTAACTTCCTTGAGAAATTGCATTTTATGGCCGTTTTATGACCTGTTGCTGCTCTGAAGCAGGGAAACTAAAATCATTTTATGACTTCAGAAACAGGACATCATTAAGCTGATTCCTGCCAGATATCTTGCACCTAGGTGAGAGAATTGCAAGCTTAAAAGGAACTGGTGGATCAAAAGACTCATAATTTGGGAAATGAGTTTTTGCCGATGTCAGCTTATTTAATATACCTCCTGATAGGACATCCTGTTTGTATTTTTTCATATATTCTAAAAGGAGGAGCTAGATGACGCACAGAAGGGGTGTGGAGAGACACAGTTTAAACTATATTGTGTCTGAACTGTTGAGATATTCCATCTTGGGACTCTAGAAAGACACACAACTCTGATAAGCACTTAAAGAGGAAATCCATTAGATAGAAAATATCTAAACTGTATGTTGGTAGGAGCTTGTCTGTAGTTTTCTTTGCTTTTCTTTTAAGTGATTGTATGCTCTTTGATATATTGTTCTGTGTTTACATTTTTCGTATTTTTATCATCTTTTAGTAAAATCGTTATGTGAAAGATACTGCCTGGGTGTGTCTTCCAAGTTCTTTTTGCATGTGATGTATACGTGGTTAAGTTTGACAGCTGTTCTGGAGAGCTTGATGGTGTTACTAAACTGCGAAAAGTTAAGAATATACCTAAGGTCTTTTATAGAGTTTTAAGGGTTCATTTTGGAAGCCTGGCTTAGTGCCTCCGGCGAAAGATTGTACCGCAATCCCTAAAGAGGGTACGTATCTGAGCCTGTACATTGGGTATGCTAGCATAAGGTTCACAGTTTGAATCCCGCCAGAACTTGAGACTAAAGGTGATTCAGACACAAAAGCAGACAGGAGGGTTGCCCTGTCTACATTACTGCACTTGAAGGTTGGCACTGTGGGAGCAGAGGGCCTGACCTGCTGAGTGCGTTTGTGACAGAGGGGACAGTTAGAAGCCCTCGAAAATGAAGTCTACGCTGGTAATCTCCATTTTGGGGGGGTTACTGGAGGGAGTGGAGGGTACTAATTTGTTGGACTTACTGGTCTGTTGGCTCGAGACCTCCATTACCGTTCCTGGAGAGTTTGACTGATTGGTGTGCAGGTGAACATATAGGGTGAACCCAAGAGAGCAGCCTGCAACTTCCAGTCAGTCACACACTGTGCTGCTGTGGACCTCGGGGGCAGAGACTCAAGAGATAATCCTCACAGTGTTAAGAGCGGCCTACCTGCTCTCCATGAATGAACGAGATTTATTTATTGATTTATTGAAAGAGATTTGCCAGGAAATACATACTGAGCCATAAAGCTCATTTCCAGATGTGTCCTGGGAGAATGGGGGTGGGAATAAATACATAGTATAAGCAAAGCACCGTAATCCAATAAGCAAAAGGCACAGCTACGTACAGTACATATAGTAACGTAAATGGCAAACTGCTAAACAAGAAAGATAGGAAAGAAGGAGAAAAAAAGGAGCGGTAGGGAGCAGTGAGGAGGGATAGGATGAAAGAGTGTGACTAGATTGGAGGTAGTGAAGGGGAGATGGAGGGAGGGATAGGAAGGAAAAGTGTTGAAAGGGAGGAAGATAGTGAAAGGATGAGGAGGGGAAAAGGGAAGAGGAAGATTGCAGAGGTTGAAACATTTAGTAGTAGCAATATAGTAGCTTGGTGACTGGCAACAGATGGGGAAAGAGAAAGGGGCAAGACATTAGACTAAGGGCAATTGCAGTTGGGAGAGGTATGGGTTTGGAGGAACAAGGAAAGAGAGCGTTTGGAGGAGGCGGAGCGAGTTGTAAGGGGAAGAGAGCTCCAGATTTTAGGAAAGTGGTAAGAGAAGGCATTCTGTCCCGCAAAGGATTTAGAAAAAGGGAGCATTAGGGAGCGATAGCTTGAGTTACGGAGTTAAGAGGAAGGAGGCGTAGGGCAGAGAAAAGAGCTGAGATAAGAGGAGAGGGAGGACAGCCAGAATTTAGATCTAGATGTTAAACTCTTTACAGATCAGAGCCCGGATGAAGCACTTTGATGCAGTATGGAAGTGCCACTGGGCCCTAGGCATTAGAAGCTTGCCTGCACTCTGTTTTCCTATACCCCGAAGGGTTTAAACTTCTGACTACCAAGTAAACTGGAGTTTGCACTTTACAAAAGTCTGGGACATTGTTTTTTTTGCTGCACTTTGATTTGTTTGTTGGAAGCTGAGAACCTTGCTACGCTGCAAAGAACAAACTATAGCTCCGTTTAGGACCTGGAAACCTGGTAAGGCATAGTATTGTTGAGGACTTGTTAAGAAGGGGAGCTATGCTTTCTACAAAAAGTTTCATTTTTTTTCCTTATTGGCATTAAGCAGAGAATTGCAGGATTCCATTAAAAGTGTAGTAATTTTATAACCAGAGGGAGTGAGATGCAACTGAATTTGCTGGATTCCTGGGGTTGAGACCTAGGATTTGGAAAGATATTTTTGCAACATTTTAAGTGTCCTGCTGGCTGAGGAGTGAGTTCATTTTTATCCCTGGACTCAGTAGAGTGGTTTGTGTAGGAGCAGTGGTCTAGTAAATTGTGGTGTTAGTTGAATTACTATAAAGGGCAGTACTCACCAGGGTGGTGGAGCAGTTGTGTATTTGATTGTTTCTGACAGTCACCAGTGGCTGTGGACTACCCACCCACCCTTCCCCACACCCCCAGGCATGGCATTTCCTTTATAGACAAAGTTCTGACATCACTTCCTCAACAGGTCTTGGGGCAGAACTGTCATTCTTAATAACCCAGCACAGTGCATAGAGGTAGGTACACACCACAAATAATAATAAATGTGTGTGTGTGTACATATATATATATTACATATTGTATATTATAAGGGAGAGACATGTGGGAGTGGTGCAATGCACTGGCTGTGGGGCAGCAGTTTTCCGGGAGACATTCTGGAAACTGCGTTGCTGTCCTATTTGCAGGCAACTGTCAGCTCTGAGGGAGGAGGTTGCCCACCTCCAGGCTGAACTAGCAAGGACTAAGGAGGCCTCCCCCACCCAAAGAGCACCACTGCCACAACCACTGCCTCAGAGGTTGCAAAGTATGAAGAGCAGTTGGACCACAGTGGGTTCTGGGAGGGTGCGGGTGGTGGACCAGAGGCGAGGCCCCCTAGTTGTACCTCTACACAAATCATATGCCATTTTGGCAGAGCAAGGTTCCTCTATAATGGCACCCTCAGTGGAGACCCAGAAGAATGCTGAGGACATCCACAAGGGAGACCCACAAAAGGGTGGCAAGAGACACCACAGGGGAAGGAAACAGCTTCTGATAGGGGACTCAATTGTTAGGGACTCAATTGTTAGGGGGTAAAACTGGGGAAGGGAGAGGAGAAGGAAGTGAGGTGCCTGCCTGGTGTCATGGCTTGGAGGGACAGGAAGCGAATCCTCAGGATTGCAGAAGCAGCATCACAGGAGAGGGAACTAGATATCATTGTCCACCATGGGACAAATGACCTAGCTAGGCATGGGATCAGTGCAGTGCAGAATGAATTTCTGGAGTTGGGGAGGGGCCTCAGATGGGTAGCAAGCACGGTAACCTTCTCAGAGGTGCTGCCAGTCTGTGGCAGGGGTGAGGCTAGGGTACTGCACACCATGCAGTTTAATGAATGGTTGCAAAACTGGTGCAGAGCACAGGGCTTTGGCTTCACTGGGGACTGGGGGTCCACCTGGAGAGATAAAGGTCTGTACTGGCACGATGGTCTGCATCTGTCCACAAAGGGAACCAAGCTCCTAGGTGACAGGTTTAAATGCTTCCTTGGCAAGCTTTTAAACTAGCCATGGGGGGAGGTGCTGATAAGAGGCAGGAAATTTCAAGCCTCCTCCCACAAAACATGGCAGGTAGTAAGGCAAACACTGAGGTACAGAGCTCAACAGAGGGCAGGACAGGGGTAAATGGAAAAAATAGACAAGGGCAATAAGAGCAGGGATGGGGGGGAAAAAGGATAAAGCCAGCATTAAATGGAGGGCAATGAGTACCAATGCCCATAGACTGGGAAACAAGCTTCCTGAGCTAGTAGCCCTGATGGAAGATAACCAATTGGATATTGTGGCAGTCACGGAAACATGGTACACAGAGAACCATCACTGGGATGTCAACATACCAGGGTACACAATCTACAGAAGGGACAGGGAAGGTAAAAGAGGAGGTGGAGTAGCTCTATACGTAAGGGAAGGGATCAAAGCTACAGAACTAAAAAGTAAAGGGGAGGACAAGAGGCACTCTGGGTCACCTTGGAGACAGGGAATGGTATCACAATCCGCACAGGGGCTGTATACAGACCCCCATCTCAAGGGGAGGAAATGGACAAGAAAATAAGACATTCTCAAAATGGCTGAAAAAGGGGAGATACTGTTGATGGGGGACCTGAATATGCCAGATGTTAACTGGATGACATGTACTGCAGCCACATCCAAGAGCAGGGTCATTCTCGATGCCCTGCAGGGGGCAGGCCTTAGACAGCTAGTGTTGAAACCCACTCGGGAGGGAGCAATACTAGGCCTGGTACTTCAAATGGAGAGAGGATCACAAATTTAGAAGTCAGTAGACATCTGGGGAACAAGCGACCACTGCACAGTGTGCCTCACGATGAGCACAAACCATGGAGATAAGCCATACAAAAACAAGGATACTGGACTTTAGAAGGGCTGACTTTGGCAAATGGGTGAATACCTGAAGAATGCACTAGCAAATGGCCAAAAGGAGGGGGAAGAACAATGGAGAAAAATCAAAACTGCCATCATAGAGGCAACAAGCCTTTGTGTGAAACAAATAAAGAAAACAAAGCGGAGTAAAAAAACACTATGGTTCTCAAAAGAGGTGGCAGGGAAGGTTAAGGAGAAAAAGGCTGCATTCAAAAAGTATAAGGAATCACAGAAGGAGCACGACAGGGAACTGTATCAATTAAAGCAGAAAGAAGTGGGAAAGGGAGTCAGAATAGCAAAGGCCCAAACAGAGGAAAAAATAGCCAAGTCAGTTAAGAAGGGGGATAAAACCTCTTATAGGTACATTAGGAAGCATAGAAAGGTTAAGGGAGGGATAGTGAAGATTAATAAAGGAGAGGGGAGGTGGGCAGAGGGAGACAGTGAAAAGGCAGAGATACTGAATGAATACTTTTGCTCAGTATTCACAAAAGATGATGAGGAGGAGTTACCTAAATCAGACAATAGAAGCACTCTGGGTAGGGGGGTTGACACCAGTCCATTCACAGAAGAAAGAGTCCTGAAAGAACTCCTAAAACTCAAGGTGGACAAAGCAATGGGGCCTGATGGGATTCATCCCAGAATTCTAAAAGAACTAAGGGTAGAATTAGTGACACCACTGACTACCCTGTTTAACAAATCATGGGAGGATGGGGTGGTACCTGAGGACTGGAGGAGGGCAGATGTGATTCCCCTTCACAAAAGTGGGAGCAAGGCAGAAGCAGGAAACTACAGACCTGTAAGTTTGACCTCAGTGGTAGGGAAAGTGATGGAATCGCTTCTGAAAGAAAGCACTGTAGAATACCTAGAGGCCAGCGGGGCACAGGACCCAAAGCAGCATGGATTTACAGCAGGAAGGTCATGTCAGACGAATCTAATTGATTTCTTTGACTGGGTGACCAAAGTAATAGATCAGGGAGGGGCTGTGGATATATCCTACCTAGACATTAGCAAGGCATTTGACACAGTCCCACACAAAAGATTAATAATCAAGTTAGCCAGCCTGGCAGTGGGTCCCAGGGTGGTAGCCTGGGTAGCAAACTGGCTGCACAACAGGACACAGAAGGTAATAGTGAATGGAACACATTCCGAAGAAAGGGGGGTTACTAGTGGAGTACCTCAGGGCTCAGTACTGGGTCCGGTCCTCTTTAACATCTTTGTAGGTGACATTGCAGAGGGTCTGAGGAAAGGTATGCCCTTTGCAGATGACACAAAGATCTGTAACAGGGTTGATGCACAATGGGGGGGGGGTAGAAAAGATGACAAGGGAGTTGGCAAGGTTGGAGGAATGGTCAGACATATGGCAACTTAGATTCAATGCAGAGAAGCGCAGAGTAATGCATCTGGGAAATAAAAATCCAGGAGAAGAGTACACAATAGCAGGGGAGGTACTAACAACAACAAAAATGGAAAGGGACAAATCAGATGACCTAAAGGTGGGTAAGCAATGTGAAAAGTCAGTAAGGAGAGCCAGGGGGATACTGGGATGCATAGGAAGGGCATCACAAGTAGAAAAAAGGAAGTGGTTATTCCTCTATACAGACAATTGGTGAGACCCCATCTGGAGTACTGTGTGCAGTTTTGGAGGCCTCATCTATGCAAGGACATAGACAGGATGGAAGCAGTCCAGAGGAGGGCAACTAAAATGGTGCAGGGTCTGCAGCAGAAACTATATGAAGAGAGACTAAGAGAGCTTAATATGTATACTCTTGATGAAAAGAGGGACAGGGGGACATGATAGAAACTTTCAAGTACCTCAGGGAAATCAACAAAGTCCAGGAGGGTAGCATCTTTCAGAAAAAGAGATGTGTAAGAACAAGGGGCACAATTTAAAGATAGAAGGGGGACGGCTCAGGGGTAATGTGAGAAATTTTTTGCACGGAGAGAGTGGTGGATACATGGAACTGCCTTCCTGAGGAGGTCGTTGGGTCTAAAACAGTGGGGGAATTCAAACATGCATGGGACAGACATAAGGCAATTATAATGGGGGGTTGCAGGAAGTAGGCTGTTGGTTAACTAGAATCTGCAGCTTATCCAGTAGGTAGGGAAATGGGCAGACTGGGTGGGCCAAGTGGTCTTTATCTGCTGTCAAAGTCTATGTTTCTATGTTTGGTGAGTGCCGTGATTGATTAGACAGTATTTGTCTATCACTAAGTACCCGTTCTCTGTGTGTGGCTGTGTTGTTTGGTTACATTTTAAACGTTGTGCTGTGTAATGAGCCTTCAGAGGAAGCAAATCTTTTCTTTTATTGTAATGTTGAAATGGATCAGCAGCAATCCACAGAGATTGCGTTAATTGACTATAAATTCTACCTTGGTGTGAAAATTCCAATATCACTGAGAAGGCTAGCAAAACCGGAGCAGTCTGTTGGAATTTTTAATATGGAGTTTGGTTCCCTCTCTTCCAGTTGTTTTAAGATTGCAGGGTGAAATATTGGGCGCAATTTTCAATCGGCTGAGAATGTCGCAAGCCCCAGTGCACTGACCATATGGCGCATAGGGCTTGCGGCATAGTCCCAGCTGGCGACCAGGATTTTCTATCCTGTGCGCTGATTGCCGCAGATTAGACCAACTTGTTCTAGTCTAACTTACGGCCAGCTGGAGTACCCATTTTACAGGGCTTGTGCCAAATATTTGGCACAAGATGCCATAAATCAGGTAGTCGCAAATGCGCCCAGTGCAGTTAGGTGCAGTTGCGGCAAAGGTGTTTGATGCACCTGTGCCAAAAAAGGGTTTGACGCAAGCCCTGCATCACCCTGTGAAGATCGGGCCCATCGTTTTTAGCAATTATGTGCTAGGTAAGAATATTGAAGTATTCTTCTCTGCTACCGTGTGTGGGGATGTATATTATGTTCATGTACTTGTGAAAATAATAAACAGAAATTAAAGAAGACATTTCAGCTGCTAGACCCTGGACCTATTTCTCATGTTTCACCAGATCCTCTCTCAATGCCCATATAACCTCCTCATTGTCAATTTTGTCAGAGATTTTGGTATTGTCTGCATAGAGGCAGAGTGGTATCCCTCACTGACCGGTCTTGGAACCCATTCTGTTAAAAGGACACTGTCAGCCTTTTTGCATTGTACTATTTCTAGTTGAAAACTCACATTTTATGATTTATCTTCTCTAAAATTCATTGGTGTTGATGTAAGCAATAACCCACCACACGGTGTGCAGTTATTGGGGATTAATCAACACTCTGGGTGTGTTGTGAGGCACAAGGCCACAGGCAGAGTGTCCTCACAGCACCCTGGGATGTTGATTAATTCCCGATAACTGCACACCCTGGAGTAGGCTATTGCGCTTATAACATGGCGTATCACTAGAGGTGACAAAACCAGGAGAAAAGCATGATTAAGTCATAAAAACATAGGAACTATTTTATGTGTTCTGCCACAAGCAGAACAATTGTGTTGCTGAAACTGCTGAAGAGCTATAAGCAGTGGCCAGGATGACATTAAGGAAGGGGAACAGTCACTCCTGGTTACTCACTTGACGGTGTCTCTGCCTGTCGGAGATGGTTTTTGATTTGAGAGACAGGGAGGGACACAGAGACAGACAGGCCCAGGACACTGCAGCAAGCTTGACTGACACACTCTCACTGTGTTTCCACTGTCATTTACACAGTGTGTTGCTGTGTGTCACTCTGTGACTGTCGTGGGTCAGTAAAACATCACCCTAAACTGCTCACGCTGCTGTCTGTGTCGTAGAACAGTTGGAAAATGTTATAATTGGACTTTTCACCTGTCTTCCACACACGTTGGAATCCCCGTCTCCCTCTATGCCCGGACCCTGTCCTCCTCTCTCTGTCTTCCACAGACTGCATACTGTGACAGTGGGAAAACAAACCGCACCGGACGTGCTTCTCATAGACCTTGGCAGGTATGCAAGGAGCAGCTGTTCACCAGACCTGGGGCTGTATATGAAGTCTGGCCACAGGTGACTTTCACTGCTACAGGATGCCCGCTGTCCGCTCTCTCTCCCCAGCCAAGGAGCTGCAATCCCATGCTGTCTCTATAAGAAATCGAGAGAGAAAGACATACTGACACAGGAGGCTGCAGCGATTTTCATTTAACTACTGTCTCGGTGTCTCTCTATCTCTCGCTTTGCATGACACCTTCTGTGTCTCTCTCTGTATCTCCAGTGCACACTTCTGACTGTCGTAGTATGTGAGCGGTGGACAGCCAGCGGTGATCGTCAGGTGTGTGTGTGTGTGTGTGTGTGTGTGTGTGTGGGGGGGGTGCTTGTACCAGCTGTCTCAGCTGTGCTCACTGACCTCAGATTGTTGGGGGGTACTGTGCACAGAGTCACTCAAGGAACGAACAACGACCTGCACCGGAGAGAGGAGAATGAGGTGACGAGATGAGCAACCTTGCACTGAGGGGGAGAGTGAGACGGAACAAGACAGAGATGAACAGCAGGTCAGCAGGACAATTACGGGACCTGTGGGGTGGGTAGGTTGGTAAAACCACTGCCACCAAATTGGACTACACAGACAAAGGAAGTGGACTGAAAAGGGACGGGGCAAACAAGCAGCACTTGGTACTTGGGAGATGGTGACACAGACAACAGTGCTGTAAAACCGTGCTGTAATACATGATGACAGGCTTCCCCTCTCACTCTCTTAGCGAGGATAACAATGGCTCCCACTCAGACTGCATTTGTCGAAGAATAAGTAGATCTGGTCCGCTCATTGATCACTCAGAGCAGACCCTTCACCCCTTACTGTGCATATATCGTGGAATAATCAACGGTCGCCTGATTGCTCTGCATCAATTGGGTACCTGTGTTTCTCTACCCCATGTTATAAGGTTGTTAAATTTGCCTCCATTCATAGCAGAACTAAAATGCATGCTAATGGTGTAATTGTAGTCAATCTTGTGTTGTTTCAAATCCTTAATTTCCTTCAATTGCACACTTTTCTGAACATTAGAACCCCCCCCCAAAAAAAAAAAACAGCAGCCACTCATGATGCCATAGTCTTCTCTCCTCCCACTGCATCTTGAGTGACTAGACTGTGATTGGGTGTTCCCAAGTTCAGGAAAGATGCAGTGGGAGTTGATTAAGAAATGTAAACAAACGCATCCTGGTGTGGTAACATCAGTATGGTGGGTGGTCTGTTTTTCACTTAAAAAAAAAAAAAAAAAAAGATCAGAATGAAACTGCCAGCTACATCAGCACATTCTACAGAATGTGAACAATAATAAAACTTGTATTTTAAGCTAGGGACAGTTTGAGGCCGGGGGGGGGGGTTGATAGTGTCCCTTTAAATACCTTTATTACAGACTTGGACAATGGGAATACTCTTACATTCAATGGTGTTACCATACCTCTCAACCTCTCAGGATTAAAAATCATAGCACTGACCTTCAAAAATCATAGCAGAGGGCCAGAATATGTAAGTAGCACTTTTTTATTTTAAACAATAGTATGTCTACAAATAGTGGACCCCCATATAGTTAGTGATAAGGAATACTTCAGTGATTTAATAGTTTGTGTGTCCAGAAATAGCTCTAACATTATTAAGAACATCAGTAAACTTGTGCGGAGCAAGGATAAATTTGAGTGTGAAAATCATAGCACTATGCGAAATTCATAGCAGTTGAGAGGTATGGGTGTTACTAAACTGGGTCAGGAGGTTAAGTTAGAATATGATGGCCAGAGATTACAGTCAGACCTAAACAAAATTGTCCAGTGGACTGAAAAATGGGAAATGGGATGGAGCACCAAATAAATGTAAAGTGATGTACCTAGGCACACGTAATATATATTATAAATACTATATTATTGGTTCTCAAATCAGTACAACTGATGAGAGAGAGAGCAAGATATTGGCATCTTAGTTTCTAATAACCGTAAACCACTGTAGCATTGTAAGCATATTGTAGCAAAAAACAAGTAGGATTCTGGGATGTACAAGACAGCCTTTCAGCTCCAGAAATGACAATCATTTTCCCCACTGTACTGCAGGTGATGTAGATCGCACCTCGACCATTGCTCCCAACATGGAATCCTTATCTTACAAAGGATGAGATAATATTGGAAACATTGCATAAAGTGGCAACCAACTTGGTTTGGAATTCTTAAAGAGCTAGTAGAACCAAAAATAGGAAAATGTTATGAATTTTAAGTAGTAGTCAGTTGTAGCTTTTTATTTCTGTGTATTTTTCTTTTTTTCTTTTGCTGATTAGAAAGTTTCCCATGTGATAGTATTGTGGTGGATGTGTCGAACAGCTCTCGACCCACCAGCTGATATATCTGGTTCTGTTCCTCCCTCTGCATCACATACCTCTCAACCTCCTGCCTCATAAATCAGGGACAAGGTTTGAAACAAATTAGGGACAAAGGACCAAAATCAGGGACACATGTTAACAATTGGTGATATCCACTCAGGAAGCTGCTAGAATAAGGGGCTTAGTGTAAAATGCATTTTCTAAGGAAGAACAAATCTGTAACTTTAATGTTTGACATTCTTTTGTGCTTACAACACCCACCGTTTGGTCACGAAAACACTGTTTTTAGGAGGGACAGAGTAACATTTTAAGGCAAAATCAGGGACATCCCTGAAAATCAGGGACGGTTGAGAGGTATGCTGCATCATCAGCACTGAGACCTCCGTGACATCACAGGTGACTGACCTGGCAGCTACTGATATAGAAACTTATAACCTGTAAAAAGATAAGGACCGCTTGGCCAGCCTAGTCTGCCCCTTTTTTCCATGCCTATACTTTCATCACAAACCCTACCTCAAATCTAGCTGCCTCATTCCCCATTTCCCAACTCAGATTCCTTTGTGCTTATCCCATGCGTGCTTGAAGCCCACCACTGTTTTTGTCCCCAGTGCCTCTGCTGGAAGACTGTTTTAGGCATCAACCACTCCTTCAGTGAAGAAATACTTTTGCATCCCTCCTGAATTTTCCCCCATCTTGCTTCATTGCATGCCCCCTTGTTCTTGCACACCTTTTCTGACGAATACTCCCCTCCTGTACCTTGTTCAACCCTGAGAGGTAGTTATAGGTCTCTATTATATCCCCCTCTCCCTCCTCTCTTCCAGGGTGTACATATTGAGTTCTCTTAGTCCCTCCTTACAGAGCTTCTGGTGCAGTCCCCACACCATTTTAGTTGTCATCTTGAGCTGTGGTCTTCAGAATTGAATACAGTACTTCAGTTGGGGTCTCACCAACAAACTATACAGTGGAAACACTACCTCACCACTTCTGCTGGTGATGCCCCTCCCTTGCCACCCCAGCATCCCACTAGCCTTATCTACCACCTTGTTACCTTGAAGTCATCAGATACGATTACTCCCAGGTCTCTTTCCTGTTTGGTGACCATCATTACCTCTCCCCCTGTATTCTACTCTGCCTCTGGATATCTGTATCCTATGTGCATGATTTTGCACGTTTTCACATTGAAACCCAACTACCATGTCCTTGACCACTCCTCGAGTTTTTTCAGATCTCTGCATATTCTCTTTCTACCCCAATGTCATCTGCAAAGATCCGTACTTTCCCTTCCAGTTCTTCTGCAATGTCACATATAAAGACACTGAAGAGGACTGGTCCCAGTACTGAGCCCCGATGTATCCCACTGGTCACCCTCCCTTCCCCAAGTGAATTCCATTTACCACCACCCTCTGTTGACTGTCCTCCAACCAATTTCGTACCCAGCTTACCACCTTAGGACCAACCCACAAACTACCCAGTTACCTAATGAGCCTTATATGTGGTACGCAGTCAAAGGCCTTGTTGAAGTCTAAGTGGGCTGCGTCCACTGCCCCTTCCTGATCTGTTTACCTGGTCATCCACTAGCTAATCTGGACCAGCTGTGATGTCACAGTCAGTAAGGTCACAATACTGATGATGTAATGGGAGGAACAGAGGTAGATATGTCAGCTGCCAGGCAGAGTTCTGTTTAACAAATAACACCTACTAACATCAGGTTAAAAATCTTCTTATTAACCAAATGGAAAAAAAAAGGTACCGCAGATTCCGATATAAAAGAGAATAGTTGACTACTTTTAAAAACTAATATTACTTTTAGACAGTACTCTAGCTCTTTAAGGGAATTACTAAGGATTGCTTAGACAGAATGGGGCTAATAATTCTAGATAACCGAAGGGAAAAAGGGTGATTACCACTCATGTATAACATCATGAATGGTGAGTTTTGGAGAAGCAGTCTAGGACTGGAAATTAAACAGGATAATAATTCCACTTATAAGCATGATAGGCTAATGAGAAATGGTTAACAGGTGCAAGACATTTTATTCTCAACAAATAGTGGGTTTGCGGAATAACCTCCCACAAGAAGTGATACAGACAAATTGCAGTTTAAAACAAAATAAGATTAACTTATTATGGATTGTTTCACGTTAAATTACAACCACGGATAGTCGGGCAGGCTCAGGGGACCTCTAAGTCTGCTTTCTGCCTTTAACCTTAGTATCTTTTCCTAAATACCCTCCCGAGTGTTGCACATGAAGACATTAAAAATGACTGGGCCAAGGATCGATCACTTGACAAACCCCACTTGTGACTCCATTACCTCTGAAAATTTCCCTGATTCAGAACCTGACTGCCCTCTTCTGACTGGTCACTTCAGCGCCGTCACAAGGCTTCTTTGGGGCTTACTGTTCTCTCTGTTGTCCTCTGCCTCAGGACTGTGGGGGGTGCCTGGTCGCTGGTCCGGGCCCTGCAAGAGATCAGGACTGCATCCTGTGGTCAGGGAATATTTTCTGCCTGGGCTCATCTAGCATGTAGTGGGCATGATGTGTGAGCGCCACCTCCGCAGAGATGCCCCAGCATCCTGTGTGTGGAGTCCCTCCACTTGTGTGGTTTCGCTGCGTTACCACACAGACACTTCTAGGTGGCTCACCCCCCTCTCCGAAGGAGGAGAGTTGTCCTAATTATGCTGAATCCCCTCTCCCCTGGCCAACCCATGTCCATTCTAGAACCCAGGCCGCCAACGTGGAGGAGGCGAGTCGCTCATTGTCACAGCCCTCCACCTCACTGGGTCGACCTGCCTATAGAGTCTTTAATCTGGAGACCCAAGTTTAAATCCCACCAGTCTCTTACACACCATCTGAATTTGAACAAGCCACTTAAGCACCCTGTGTTTAACTGTGCCCCTTTCTCTCTTTTTCTCCTTTGCTTTACCATCCTAAATCACACTTGACTTCTCTCTGATTTGGTTTCATTGCCTTTCTCCTAATCACGTGTGTAGTCTAAAGCATTGTCTCTCAAATATGGAGGCCCAAAAGTGTTCCTTTTATTGTTGAAACGTTGTTGGTCTTAAAATGACACAGTGCCTTTATGACTGGCTCATACAGCTTTTCATGCCATTCTTAAACTAAAACTGCTTATAATAATCATTTTACTTAACTGCAGTTCATGATATGGTGAAAATTGCATTACCTTTTTAACTTCATTCAACTTGCCTCTTTTCTCCTGTCTTAGAAGATGGTTTTCTGACAACTTGGATATAGTTCACTATGCACACTTGGGCAGTTCCAGCTAGACAAAGCTCAGTCACCGGACACATCTTCAAGCTTGGCTCCTCCCACCGCCCATGATGTCATCCTCCCGCTCTGTCGCTCGCGAAGTCAGATCTTCTTCTCGACAGGAAGGTGCTGGTCTTCTCATTAACAGCTCCTGCTGGATAAATGGATTTTCACGTTTCAAGGGCTTTATTTAGCAAAAATGTAAAGTTTTTCTTTAGGTCTTTGACTTTTTTGGGTTACCACTCCATAGATGATTTGAAGATAGAATGCAAACAGCCAGGATTTAAGCATTGCATTGAGTGCAGACAGAAGATCTGGACCACAAATTGCCACAACACATGTCTCTACTGCCTGGGGGCTGACCATGATCTCCATGGGTGTCTGTGTGGTGTCCTCTTTGTTGGATTAACTCAGGGCATATTTTCTCCAAGGCAGAACTGAAGAGAGAAAAGGCCTCTACAGCCATGGGTTCAGCAGCCCAGTTGCAGGCCATAGAAAAAGGCGGTGGTGGGGACCTTGTCTGCCCTGGACTTGGTCCTGGTGGGGCCATCCATGAAATGTTCTCCATTCCAGGATAGCCCAGAGTTCTGGGAAATGTATTTGGTGGTGTAACTTTCTGTTACAACCCCCCCCCCTTCCAAAGAAGTGTTATAAGAAACGCCATCATCATAGATTGTAGGAGAGGGGTATGTTGCTTTGGTCAAATTGCCATAAGTCAAGGGGTTGATCAACGCTTCCGTGGCACCCCCGATGGAGTGGCTGATAATCCAGTTAATGACCCAGTCTAGACCATGCTCAAACCTGTTGACCAGGAGTTGGAAGAAGACAACACTTCGCAACTCTCCAGGTTCCAGAGCTGCAGGGGCCCTCCCTGATTGGAGAGACAGGCTAGACTGTGGCTTCAGTCAACCCAAACCCATTGCAACCTCCACTGATGGTCCCTTCTAAGGTCCTGACTACAGTACCTTTGATTGTTGTGAATGTCCCTCATCAGGTGGTTTATACTGCTCCACCACTGTTGGGTTCCATCAGCCTCACAGTTGAGGTCAAGATTGAGGGCCCTGTTGTGATCCTATTCTGGTCAGCTCTGTGGCCACTGGCATTCATTGAGCTCATCCTCCTCTTCAGATGAGTGTAAATAGCATTGACTGCACCGGAAGTATGAACATGTTTAGTGGCACGCATGGTTAGCCTATGTAGTCGGCCACCTTTACTTGCTCTTGGATGCCTACACCAATGCAGCCTGTGGAGCAGTGTCCAGTGGTTCTGCCTTCAGTGGTTCCTGTTCCTCAGCAGTTGGAGGGGGCCCTCACCAGAGTCTCCAGGCCGAGACCCGTTTACTTGGCATTATATTGATAGTGGTCATCTAGGATAGCTGGGGTGGTCCCAACCCCTGAACACAGGCCCCAGCCCTTGTTCAGTGATGCAGACTCTTCCATGGCATTCTCCGCTGAAGGTCTTGTGAAGGTGTATTCATCCAAAAAGTCCACCTCTGGTAACTCAAACTCCTTTGCTGCTCTTTTGCAACACATATCCGCATCTCTGAACATCCCCCTAGAGGAGGTCCAGAAGAGAGAGAGAGAATTACCCCCTTATTGGATATCTTGGAATGGGATTCCTTACCAGAGGTGGCGTTTACAGTGGCCGGTGCGATCCTGGGCTCAATGCTTGGGATCTGGCACATCCCACGTCTTGCCCCCACGTCTTGCCCCCCGCCCCCACAACCCTTGCCACACAGACTGTAGCTTTGTAATCCTTTATCCCGTTTGGGGGCTCTCTGGGTTTGTAGAACACTCTTCGGCAGAGGGGCTTGCGTCTTACTCAGCCTTCCTCAAGATGAAGGTGCAGGGAGATGCAGATTAGCTGTCGAATAAGGAGTCCAAGGAACAGGATGTCCTTGCTTGCAAGTTGTTTGTGGTGGCTACTGTGTGGAGCCATCACGCCAACTATGCAGCTGTGATGGTCTGTTAGGCCATGAACTTTTTGACTTGTCAGTATGATTGCACTGCTACCGACTGATGGCCAAGCAGAGGTCTGGACCCTGCAAAACCTGGGACATTCACTATCCAAGCACTAGTTGCAGACAGTTCTGGACTCGAATGATTCATGCACCCATGCAGTGGCTGCCACAGTGTTCATGTGCAGGAGGGCCAGGCTCTGCTGATGTGCCCTTTTTGGACTATGAACACTTTGGCCTGGATTGGGCAGGTGGGGAGACCATCTGATCTGCAAAAAAATATCCAGTGTCACCCTGGATTCAGTGGCATCATCCTAGCACGCTAAGCAGTCTCCCCAGTCTAAGAGGAGCTCCTTCTGTGGCTCACGTTACCAAACCCAACAGCCTCTGCAGCAGAGGCAGCAATATCAGCACTACCATGCAGCAAAGACCAAGTCTGTTGGTTAGGGTCAGAAAAAGTGCAGTGCTGCATCCAGAGGCCAGTCCTCAAGAGTCCTCCTCCAAGGGCAAAAAGTGACTGGTTGCAAGGCACCAGTCCTCCTCTCACACGGTCCCTGCTACAGCTCCTGGTTTGAAGTTTGCTCCTATGCTTCCTTCCATAGTGGTCCACGGTCACATTGGAGAATTGGGTTCTGGAGATGGTTGGTTTGGGTCTGTCTCAGGAGTTCGAGACTCTTCCCTCCCTACTGACTCTGAGTCGCAAGGGAGTTCATGATACCCAAGGACACTGACCACACTACAGAATGATATCCCTCAGCTCCAGGAGCGCAGTGTAATTGAGGTTGTCTCTGATGCCCTGGCTTTGCAGATATACATGTCTCGTTACTTTTTAGTAGCCAGATGGCACCACATTCTAGACCTGCAAGATCTGAACCAATTCATCTGCAGACGAAAGTTTCTTATGGTCCCGCTCAATCAGATCATACAGTTTCTGCAACCAGGGCACGATCTTTGCTCCCTGCACATCCAGGATACTTTCTTTCACATCTTCATCTGTCCATCCCACAGGTGGTACCTCAGGTTTTGAGTGGGAGGGGTCTTGTACCGGTCCAAGCTGATATCATTTGGACTTTCCTCTGCACCTAGGGTGTTCATCAAGTGCCTATTGGTCGTGGTGGCCTACCTACGGTGAAAAGGCATTAAGTTTATACCCGTACCTGGATCACTGGCTCATCACTGGCATCTCCAGGGAGGTAGTGGAGCGGTTCAGGGATCTGGCCCTCCAGACTTTACAGGATCTGGACCTCTTGGTCAACCTGGCAAAGTCCAAACTGGTTCCCAAGCAGGTGATCCTGTTAAGTGGAAAAGAGTTGGACTCCCTCCTGGCCAGGATTTGCTTACCAGTGGACAGGGTGGAGGATCTTACCTTGTTTGCCCGATTGTTTCGGGTTGTGCAATCGCACCCAGCCTGGGAATTTCTCTTGCTGTTGGGGTCATGGCAGCCTTAACCAGCATGGTCTGTTGGATCTGTTGGCACATGCATCTCCTTCAGTGGAAGCTGGGGCGCTATGGGTCTTGGCATGACAATCACCTGGACCACCCTCTTCGGGTGACTTGGCTGATGCAGGACACCCTTGAATGGTGGCTATGCCCCAAGAGCCTTACAAAGGGAATTCAGTCTGTCCACCCAGAGCTGACCCTCACCTTGACCCCGGATGGGTCTCTGGTGTGATTGGGGGCTCATATGTTGGAATGCAGAGCCCACAGGTTCTGGTTGCCAAGCAAGGCCCAACAACATCTCAACCTGCTGGTGCTCCAGGCAATGCGGTTGGCACTAACAAAGTTTTTGCTGTGCTGATTTGGGGTCTGGTTGTACAAGTCCAGACAGATAACAGAACTGCTACGTTTTACCTGAACAAACAAGGCGGAACACACTCCTCTCCCTTTGGCAGACACTCAGAGCAGAATGTGAGAGACCTCTCATGAGTGGTCCTTGCATCAGGTTATGCTAATACAACTGTTTGCCAGGTGGGACACACCTTTGGTGGACTGTTTTGCCTCCTGGGAGAACAGACAGCTGAGGCTCTTTTGTGCTCGCCCACCTGAGACTGAAATGCTGATGGGGGTGCCTTCTTTTGGCCCTGGATCCTAGGCCTTCTGTGCACCTTTTCTCCTTTTCCCATGATCAACACAGTAATACTTGAGGCACACAGGGTCAAAGTGTACTTGACACTTGATTGCACCAGACTGGTCCATACAGTTCTGGTACCAGGATCTCCTCAGCCTCATCAGTAGGACCCTGTGGTAGCTTCCTCTCTGTCCAGACCTGCTGACAAGAAAAGGGGCAATAGTTTGGCAACTGGACCTTCAATCCCTGCACCTCTCCGCTTGGTAACTGAGTGGCTAGTGTTTCAGTCTTTGGGCCTTTCGGAAGACATTCTCCGGGTTCTGGAGGTGCTTTGTAAGACTTCAACTCGTAAAATGTAGTCATTCAAGTGGACAAGGTTTTCACTCTGGCATGTGGGCAAGGAGATTTATTCTTGGGCTGGCGCAGCGGTTGGATTTCTGCTTGTGATGCCAACAACCCGAGTTCGGATGCAAGCTCGGGGAGTCACAGGTCCAGCCGGGGGGAGAGGGGGAGGATTAGCGCCTGATAGACTGCTCTCTTCCTCTGGGGGAGGGTGGGAAGCACTGGTCCCTGCACCGACTCTTAGTGGAGGCTGGAGGGCAAGCGAGCTTGGTAGTTCCGGGAGGTGTGCCAGATGTGGGCGCGTGCACCCCTATGTCATTGCACGCCACACATCCTATCACAGGGGGACAAAACAGATGTTGAGGCCAGTAGTTGAAACCCCATGAAGCCGAGTCCAAGGACCCACATAGGTGATGGACTACACAATGCAGCACCGTTCGAAGGGGTATGTAGGGAATCCTCCCAGGTAGCCCTGCCCTGGGAGGCAATCTAGGGTGAATACCAGTGGAGGTCATCGCAGTCCTGGGGGATGGGGGAGAGGTGAACAGGGACGTGGTGAGTACAAAAAAAAAAAAAGATTTACTCTCTCACCTGTCAAGTGTCGCAGATCCTTGACTACCTCCGATCCCTGTCTAAATCGGGGTTGAGAGCTGCATCCCTTAAGGTGCAGCTGGCCAGCATCTCTGCATGCTGGGTGCAGGCCGGAATGCTGACGGTGGCACAGGAGAAAGTGGACCACTTGACCCCCTGATGTGACAGCCTCCGCTGCCATGGGGCTTATTGCTGGTGCTTGCCAAGCTGATTGGTAAACCATTTGAGTGGATGCACAAATGTGAGAAGTCACACTTGTAGAAGACCGCATTTGTGGTCACTATCTCCTTGGCTAGACAAGTGAAAAAGCTGCAGTCGCTCTGAGTGGAGACTCTGTATCTGGTTTTCCTCAAAGACTAGGATGTCCTTTGCTCCCACACGAAGTACCTACCCCAAGATAGTCTCATGGTTTCCCTTTATCCAGATGTTGTATCTTCTGGCTTTATTTCTGAATCCACTTCGAGTGCTGAGTATGTGCTCCATGCCCTGGGAGCTCCTCAAGAGGGATCACATAGCAGGTGTTAGTGGTGAGGCTCGCCAGCTATTTGTGATGTTCTCTGAAGCTGCTCAGGGCAGACTGGTAGCATAACAGATGATTGGGGTTGTAGGGAGTTGCCCATGGGTTTGAAGGCTTATTCCAGCTGACATACTGCTGCCTCTGTTGCTACTGCCAGGCACATCCCGATTGAAGACATGTGCAGAGAAGCTGCTTTGTCCAGTATGCATACATTCATATTCCACTACAGCACGGACATGCTCTACCTTTGTGATGCTGCATTTGGGTCTTCGTCCTCTGCTCTCTGTTTGCCAGATAGTTGAAGTGTATGTCTTGCCCCTCCTCCCAGAGGACTGCTAAAAGCTTGCCTGAGTGTGGCTAGTAAACAGAATCCAAGTTAGCAGAAATAGTGGCTACTTACCTGCAGCCATAGTTATACTGTTGGTATTTAGTTCATATTTACATAACTCACCTGGCCTCCCATGGCAAATAATGCACACATCGGTGCTTCCAAAGTGCAAAATCTAATGTGAGGGGTGGAGCTAGAAGACGACACCATAGGTGATGTTTGGAGCCAAGCATGAAGACATCCGTGACTAAGCTACACACAGCTGGAAATGCCCAAGTGTGAATGTGAACTGAATACCATAGTAGAACTATAGTTAGGTAAGTAACCTCTAGTTCTGTCCTGCGTTTTGAGTCTACTTTAGTATTTTTTAGATTTGAAAGAATTAAGGGAGAGCAGTATTAAATATGCTGTCCCAGGTTCTAATCAGTATTCTCAGTTGTATTAAGGTTAAGCAGTAGAATCCTTGGACCTCGAAAAATGCTACTGAAGCTGGTGAGTTTTAAACACCCATTGTTTTACATCACTCTTCTTATGACAAGATGAACTAGTTGCAACAGACTCTGGTCCCTGACCTCGTGAGGCACAAGGAACATCGTGCCTTTAATTATTTCAAATACACAGAAATGCTGAAGAGGACTCGAACTGGTGGGGAAACAACCCTCTTAAAAGATAGGAGAAAAGGGTAAAGTCTGTGTTCCCACTAGAATTTTTCTTTTGTAAGTCGCTTGGCTAAAACACTCTAAACATTTTAGCTAACCAAACAAGCATTTGTCAATGCCGAATGTTTGCTTGCTGGCATTGGCATTGGTAGTGTAGAAGTTACAGAGCTGCATAATAGGAATGGCAGCGAAGTATTGAACTGAAACCAACCCCACCACCACCCTACAGAGAGTGACAGGCATTGGGGTGTGCCTTTGGTTCGTCAGGCATAACGACCATGCCATTTCACCACACCCTACCCTGCAGACACTGACAAGTGTCACGATGTGCCTTGTGGTCTTTGGCCGTTATGCGCACCTCATTCCATCAGGAAATATGGTGAGATGGGTGCGGTATAGGAGAATGGGGTGAAGTTTGGGCCCAAAAAGTCCAGGGACACCTTGATGCCTCTCACTGGCTGCAGGGTGTGGGTGGGGGTGGAATGGTATGAGCATGACAGGCAAGAATCCCAAGTCACACCCCTGATGCCTGTCATTCTCTACAGGGTGGGGCGTTATGGTCGGAAACCCTAACACCTCAGGCATTCATTGGTATTTTCACTCCAAATTTTCAACATGTTTTTTGTGTGACCCCCACCTCATGAACAGTGGCAATATCAGTTTGGTAGCCGAAAACTGCTTTTGCACAGTGACTATGGCATTTGGCACCACAGGTGCAAAAACACATTCCGAACAGGATGTGAAAAATGACAGCAGTACTGTTCATGGGAGATGTAAAAAAAAAAAAAAAAAAAAAAAAAATGGCAATGTTGAAAATCTGCTGTGAAAATCTTAAAAAGACTGGTGAAGTCACGAGCGTGCGTAGAAACTGCAACATACACCCGTAATGTAACTAGTTTGGGGATTTTCTTACAGCAGATTGTTAACACAGGCATTTTGGGACCTCCGATCATGAACAGTGTCAGTGTGTTTTTCTTTATCTGCCCCGAACAATGATTTCCCACGGCGACCACGCATTTCTGTGCTGAAAGTGTGAAAACACATTTTGGCCATGTTGTGGAAAATGACAGCTGTACTGTTCATAAGGAGGTGTGGAAAAATGCCACTGGTGAAAATCTGGACTGAAAATATTACAAATTCATGGACTTACGAGGGTGCATGGAAACTGCGCAATGCTCACTCGTAACACAGTCATTTTATCACCAAATTTTCAACATAGCCATTTTAAGACCTCTGCTCATGACCAGTGTCACTGTGATTTTCTTAATCTGTCCCAAACATTGTTTTCACACACCGACTGTACCATTGTGCGCTACATGTGTGGAAACACATTTTGGGCGAGGTGTGAAAAATGGTAGCTGTACTGCTCATAAGGAAGTGCGGTAAAATGGCACTGTTGAAAATCTGGTGTGCAAATATTACAAATTATGAAAACTTGCCGGCGTGTGTAGGAACTGCATAACGTCGCTCCTAAAACAGTCATTTGGGGGAATTTTTTTCACAAATTTTCAACATAACCATTTGCTTACCTCTGCTAATGACCAGTGTCACTGTGATTTTCTTAACGCGTGTCCGTGCATTGATTTACGTACACCGACTGCGCCATTGTGCACTACATGGGTGGAAACACGTTTGGGTGAGATGTGAAAATGACAGCTGTACTGCTCATAAGAAGGTGTGGTGAAATGGCATATTGAAAATCTAGGTGAAAATATTGAAAATTCTGAACTTACAAGCATCTGCAGAACTTAGCAACGCACGTCTAAAACAGTCATTATAGAATTTTTCCACAATTTCAGAATAGGCTTTTGAGAGCCCACCTTATGAACACTGGCAGTGTCGTTTAGTAATCGTTCGGAAAGGTGATTTCGCGCAGTGGCTGCGAAATCACCCTTCGGGCCCGAGTAACGCCATGACAGTGACAGCATTCATGAAAAGGGGTCCCAAAAACCCCATGTTGAAAATTTGGTGCAAAAATTCCAAAAAATGCCTGAGATATGCAATAAAGTTGAAAAACCCTATCTATCCCATTATACAGCTTACCGGCATTTCCTCAGTGCTTTGAAGAGTGCAGATGTGTTCCGTCCGCGAAGATCGTCGCGCCCGAGCTCGGAGGGTAAGTATAAGGTGGGGGTGTGGGAGGCAGGGTGCACAGTGGGTGGCGCGGGTAGGGCAGACCACACGAGGGACCGTTTTCGATTTTCAGGTTTTGTTTTTTAATTCTGACGAGCGGGACGCTTACCCACGCTGGTGGGCTCCCAGCATGGCAGAAGGACAGCTGGAGGCGTGGAGCCGACGGATTGGGCACCCCGTCGGCGGCGTGGCATCTGTTGCCACGCTGGGGGTGGGCTCAGCGTGGCACCCTGTCTGAGGGGGGGATTGGGCACCCGTCGGCCTATATGACGTCCAAGCCACGCTTGGGTGGGCACCCAGCATGGCATATGAAACTGTGTTTTGGGGGTCGACGGCACAGCCGACGGGGGATTGGGCACCTCACGGCTATACAGTATGTGCGTTGGGGGGCAGCACGCAGCGTGTGTGTAGGGGAAGCGCGCGCATGAGCAGGTGATATCTGATCGCTGCTCACTGAAGCGTAGCTCCCCCTTTCAACTGTACGCCACTGCATTTTGGAGATGTCATAGACAGCTCCAGCAGGCATTGGAGAACTGCGGCCGCGCCTGCAAACACACTGACTGAATTGGAAGAGGGCTGACACACCTCTGAAAACTCCGATGATGGCACTATGTTTCTTGCACATGCATGCAAGCAAACATAAAAAGGGTAGCAGCCATAATCCTGATAAAGAACAAGCTCACTACAGTATTTTATGTGACACATTCTCTTCCTTTAAGGCTTTTGCTACTCTGGCATTCAGGTTAGAAATTCTGTAAGCCAGTTAGGAAATCTCTTATTGTAGGGACGTAGATGTGTTGTTCAGTCCACACTTCTTGCAGGTACCTTGCCGCTTTAAGATGTGCTGGAGAGACTTCAAGCTGGCTCCTCCCACCCACCTGGGTTGTATAATCCTCGGCTTCGCCTCATGAAGCCAGATCCTCCTTACTGCTGAAAGCTCAGGTTCCCTCCTTAGCGCTTTGCATGTTTACAGGCCCTAGCTCTTGAAACCTTGGATTCTTTACCAGAACTTACTTTAAAACTCATTCGAGTTTGGTTCTCTGCTTCCTCACTCATGGCTGCGATGGAAGATAAGTCCGTTCCTGGATTCCGTCGGTGCCTCTATGGGCAGTAGATGTCTCGCACCGATCCTCATGCCATGTGCATTTACTGTCTCTGTCACGACAACGATCCACAGGCTTGCAAGATCTGTCTGTCCTTCTCGCCTTCAGTGCTCGAAGACTGCACTGCCCGACTCCAGCTGAGGTGACTGGAGAAACTGTACCTGCTGGACAAATCAAAGGAGGCCCATTGGGTGGTGTCCACGACTGCGGGCTCTGTGGAACAGTTAGAACAGCTTGAACAACTCACGGCCCTCGAGGAGGAGGCGACTCAGGCTGCAGCTAGCTCCTCTTCGGCTTCGGCCTTTATTCCGCTCCAATTGGGTTTCTCCTGCACGGCTTCCTTTTGGGAGTTCAGTCCCTCTCCACCAAAGGGGAGGGTCCTTCTGGGTCTCATACTTGGTCCCAAAAGAAGGAACCAAAAAAAGATAAGACCCACCGTCGACGCTCTTGGGAGCGGGAAAGGTCCCATTCTCAGGAGGGTCGACTCTCGACTTTGGTCAAAGTTGTGGCCCAGGCCGCTGGTTTTGCGGTGTCCCTGCCAGACCAGTTGGCCGAGATGCCTGTCGATGCGGTCAAGATTTTTCTCGAGCCCACCAACAAGTTGTCACCCAAAGGGCTGACAACTCTTTGTCTCGGACACTGGTGCTTCCAGTGCCTTCCAGGGATTCGACTCAGCCCGCTGGGTCAAAGTCCCCAGTCCCGGACCCTGAACCACCGGAGCCATGGGTTTCTCCAGCCCCTTCGGATCACCGCCGGCACTGCCGACGGTCGAGATCTCTGTCTCTGTCCACGTCCGCATCGGGCAAATCCCGCCGACATTGGCGGTCTCGGTCCCAACTTTTCGGAAAGCAGCACCGCCGCTCTTTTTCCTCATCCTCCTCGGCTGAGAATAGGCTCTGTCGCAAGTTACGTCAGCGCTGTGAGGACCTTATGTGGCAACAGCTCATTCTGACCAACTTTAAGCTGATGCCGACGGCTTCCACACCAGCTATTAAATGGCTGTCTCCCAAATGACCGACGTCTGCTCCCACTGCCGTTTCCTCGGTTGAGGAGTCGGTCCCAGCCCAGTCGGCTCGACCGAAGCCGGGCCCCTCCGCCCATTTTGGTGGAACTGCCACCTCCACAACCAAAAGTTGGGGTGCCGACCAAGGATTCTCAGCTGGCTCAAGGTCTTCCCCACCGGTTGTCGGCCATTCTCACCCCCAATCACCCTCCAGTGAGTGGAGAGTGATCTGGGTGGCTGCAGGCTCTATGAGGACTCTTAGGAGTTCAAAGATTCCTCGTTGCACTCCCATCCTGTGGACCTGGAGTCCTCAGAGGGAAGGGGGTCTGTCTATGGACAAGAGCCCCACCTCGCTCCATGGCATTCTTCGGCTCATCTCTTGAGTCCACCGGGATGCAGCTGGAACCTGTGCGGAAATGGGCCCAATATCCCCTCACAGAGATTCTGTACAAGGGGGACTCCCCAACGGAGGCCTTTACGGTGGCCGAGGCCATTGTTGGCCCAGCCTTAGAGTTGTGGCAGCGTCCAGCTTCTTGCCCCGCGCCATCTGCCTGGATGGCCCACAAGTATGCGGTCCCCACGGGCTCCCCTTCTGGGTTCATGGAGCACCCCTCGGCTGAGGGATTGGTGGCGGACTCCATTTTTAAGCGCTTGGGCAACACTGGGAATGTGGACAAGCCCCCAGATAAGGAGTCAAAAAAGCTGGACCATTCGGGAAAGAAGGTTTACGCTGCCGCCTCTCTGGGCCTTTGCCAGGCCAGCTCGGCTGTTCTGATGGCACACTTCTCACACTGTTGGGCTCCCTGGATGAGGTGATTCCTCATCTCCTGGCTGACCTTCAGATGGCGGTCAAGCAGGTCCTGGATCAGGGTAGGGCGGTGGCTAAGCAGTAACTCCAGACTGCTGTGGACATTGGTGACTCCTGTGCCCATTCAGTTGCGGCCACAGTGGCCGTGCACCGCAGGGCTTGGCTGAGGATCTCGACCTTCACGGCTGAAACTCAGCACAAGTTAGCAAATGTCCCTTTTCTGGGCACTGACTTGTTAGGGCCTGGTGTGGAGGGTCACCTCCAGCGCATTCAGAAGTCCAGTGCCTCATTGGACTCTGTGACCTCTGCTCAAAAGGACAAGGGTGCCCGCTATCACAAGCGTAAGCCCTTTCGTCCCTCCACACCTGCAGCCAGACCAGACCAGGAGCTCCCAGCAGTAGGGCCAGCAGGCTCAGTCTTGGCGTCCCAGAGCCAAGACTATGGCCTCCTCTGTCAGGAAGCCCAGAGGTAAAGGACCCAGTGACCCCTCGGCCGGATCCTCCTCCTCCTCCAAGCCTGCCTAGTGACGGGTTGCGGGCTGCCACGCCCAAACCCATCACACCTCCCCTGGTCCCCCCTGTGGGGGGTCAGCTCCGCCATTTCCTTTCCGCCTGGTCCACTATCACCACGGACCGCTGGGTGCTGGAAGTGGTCATTGGGGTCTGCCTCTGGAATTCGAGCAGGCCCCTCCCTGCTGAGCCTGCACCCCATGGGGGTGGGGCTACAGGGTCTGTTGCCTCCAAGTCGGCTCTTCGAGACAACATCATTCAGCTCCTCCGCAAGGAGGTCATCTGCAGGGTGGCGGATCCTCCTCTGAAGTCAGGGTTCGTTTCCAGGTACTTCTGGCCCAAAACAGACGGGGGGCTGGCGCCCTATTCTAGATCTGCATGACCTAAACAGATATCTCAGGCCGCTCACCTTCTGTATGGTAACTCTGGCTCAGATAATACCATCTCCGGAGCAGGGCATGTGGTTCTGCTCCCTGGATCTGCAGGACGAATTTTTTGCATGTCCCAATCCGGGAACCCTCTGAGTTCCGAGCCATGCCCATTGGCCTATCATCAGCCCCCAGGGTCTTCGCCAAATGCATCGCAGTGGTGGCAGCATTCCTGAGACGCCGAGGGGTCCGGGTCTACTCATACATGGATGACTGGCTGATAGCAGGCCCTTCCAGGCAGGAGGTGGAGCGGTCCATGGATCTGGCCCTCCAGGCTTGCTCACAACTTGATCTTCTGATAAACGAGTCCAAGTCGGAACTTGTGCCTTCGCAGATAATTCAGTTCATCGGGGCGGAGCTCGACTCTCCGAGCCAGAGCTCGACTCCCGGCAGACAGGGCCGAAGTTCTTTCCTCCTTTGCCCAATCATTTCAGGTTGGGCAATTGCACCCTGCCCAGGACTTCCTGCGCCTTCTGGGTTACATGGCGGCCTGCACCAGCGTGGTCCGTTGGGCTCACTGACACATGCGTCCCCTTCAGTGGGGTCTCGCCAGGCAGTGGTCTCAGTGCTCAGGTCATCTAGACCAGCTAATCACTGTGACCTAGATCTGGGACAGCCTTCAAAGGTGGCTCCTCCCAGGTCATCTGCAGGGGGGAGTCCTGTTTGTCCATCCGATGACCGATGCCTATCTGATAGGTTGGGGTGCCCATCTGGGAGAGCACAGAGCCCATGGGCTCTGGTCCCCTCAGGAGTCCTGATGCCACATCAACCTGCTGGAGCTCTGAGCGGTCCGGCTGGCCCTGACCTCCTTCACTCCATTTGTTCGGGGTCAAGTGGTACAAGTTCAGACGGACAACACCACGACCATGTACTGTCTCAACAGACAGGGTGGGATGCACCCCTTGCCCCTCTGCAAGGAAGCTCTTTGCATCTGGTCCCTCGTGCTCAGCCTGGAGGCGGATCTCCTAGCCATTCATGTGGCAGGAGCCTCAAACAGTCTGGCCGATGCTCTCAGCCGGATGGGCAAAGCATCTCACAAGTGGTCTCTCCTGCATGAGGTAGTGCAAGATCTGAACTCCGACTGGGGCACTCTACAGGTAGACCTGTTCGCCTACAGGGAGAATGCAAAGCTGGGGCTGTATCATGCCTGCCCTCCTCAGCAGGGATCGCTGCAGGGGGATGCCTTCTCGAGGCCGTGGACCCCAGGCCTCTTCTGCGCTTTCCCTCCACTTCCCTTGATTCACAAGGTACTCCTCAAGGTCAGGAGGGACAAGGTGCAGGTGATCCTTGTAGCCCCAGACTGGCTCCACCAGTTCTGGTATCCAGATCTCCTCAGCTCCAGGCTTCGGAAGTGGCTTCCAGCATGCACGGACCTGCTCTCAGTCAGTCAGGGGAAGGTACTCCACCTGGACCTTCAGTCCCTGCACCCGATGGTCTGGTTCTTGAGCAGCTAGAGTTCCAGGCTTTGGGTCTCTCCGATAAGGTTCTCAGTGTTGTTGAGGCATCCAATAAGGAGTCAACCAGAAAGTGCTATGCCTTCAAATGGAAGACATTTTCCATTTGGTGTCGGTGCAAAGGGTTGGACCTCTTGTCCTGTCTGGTGGCTAGCATTTTGGACTACCTGTGGTTCCTCTCTCAATAGGGGATTCGGTCAACGACCCTCAAGGTGCACCTGCCAGCCATCTCTGCTTACCAGGTGTGGCCGGTAAGCAGTCGGTGGTGCAGGAGAAGGTGGTCTGGCACTTTTTCAAGGGCCTAGATCACACATCCCCTCTGGTGCGTGAACCTCCACCTCCGTGGGATCTACTGCTGGTTTTGGCTAAGCTCATGGGCAAGCCATTCGAACCGATGCACAGGTGTGATATCTCACACCTGTCGTGGAAGACCACCTTTTTGGTGGCTATCATGCCAGCCAGGAGGATTGGGAGTTACAGGCACTCTCCATTGAGTCTCCTTACCTGGTCTTCCACAGGGACAAGGTTGTCCTCGGCCCCACCGAAATTTCTTCCGAAGGTGGTGTCGGAGTTTCACCTGAACCAGGTGTTGACTCTGCCGGTGTTTTACCCCAATTACACCTTGGAGGCTGAGTACAGGCTCCATACTCTGGACCTGAGATGGGCACTCCCCTATTATAAAGAGCGTACAGCGGAAGTTCGGGGAGAGGTTCGCCAGCTGTTTGTCACCTACGCTGAAGCCGCACCTGGCAGACCTGCAGCCAAGCGGACAGTAGCTTGATGGATCACATCTTGCATTGACCTGCTATAGTTTGGCGGGTAGGGAGCCTTCCATAGGGCTAAGGGCTAATTCCCATACTGCTGCATTGGTGGCTGCTTCTAGGGACGTCCCTATCCAGGAAATCTGGAGGGCTGCTACGTGGAAGTCAGCACACACCTTCATTTCCCATTATGACATCGACCTCGAGTCATGCCGGGATGCTGGTTTTGGGGCCTCAGTTCTCCAGTCCCTGTTCCCTAAGTAGGGGGTGTGCACCTTGCCTCCCTCCTCCCAGAGAACTGCTAGGAGTCTGCCAGGAAGTGTGGATTGAACAACATATCCACGTCCCTAGAAAAACAGGTTACTCACCTGTAACAGTAGATCTTCTACAGACTGGTCTCTTGCAGTAAGTCATTACTTCTGGGAGTATCCACCAGGTGTCGCTATTGCACGGCAGCTTCTTCTGACAGTCTTCCATGGGGGCCGCCCACACAACATCACTTCCTGTGGATGTGTATAAGAGTGGGCAGCCTCCAATACCCTCTGTTCATTTTCTTGCGGCTTCTGCTTGCACAGTCAGCTGTCCTGACCTCCTGGTTTGCAGTCTTCAACTCGAACTTGACCTGATTTCCTTCCTTTGGATCCGGGACCTGGGACTTGCTCTCAGCACCCCTGGACTCCCATAGCAGGCCTGTGACCCACTCACAGTACCTCTGCTGCTCCCAGGCCCAGGTTTTCTGTCTGGGCCTGGAGCTTCTCTTGGCAAAGCACATTTCTTTTACAGTAGGCCCTGTGTACCGTTAGTGCTCACAGTACACCTGCTGTCCCCCAGCCCCAGCACTTCTTGCTGGGTCCTGGGTATTCTTTATGGCTGACCGCCACAGCTCAGCCAGGCCGGAATGGACCTCTGCGGGGGGGGGTCGCCTTAAAGGCTCTCCGGCCAAGGGCTCTCGCTCCAGGCATAGGAGGGAGAGGGATTCACACTTCTCACACTTCTTCCCTGTCGCTGATGGCTCCTCCGTCATCGACGGTACCTTCCTCATCGACGGGGCTGCTCCCCCCATCGACGGAGCCTGATGGGCTTTTTCTGTCATCGACGGGCCTTGTCCCATCGATAGAGCTTGTTTCTGAACGTTTCCTGTCAACGGGAAGTGTTGCCCTGTCGACGGCACGTTCCTTGTCGACGGGGATACTTCCCCCATTGGCGACACATGTTCTTTCATCTCACTCATCAACGGATGCTCCTCTCGTCGATGGTACATGTTTCTCCTGTTCTCTCATCGACGGAGTGCTCCTCGTTGACGGGTCAGCCTCTCCCATCGACGGGACAACATGCCTTGCATGCCTCGTCGACGGAGAGGCTTCCTTTTGCTCCCTCGTCGACGGGGATGATTCCACCGTTGACGATGGGGCCTTTCCTCATTCCTTCATCGATGATGGGGGCTTCCAACCCCGGGACTTCCCCTGCTCGGGCCCCTCCTTCTGTACCCCCCCCCCACTTGTCCCGGCACGGGTGGCATCCTCGGGGGTCCCCCACGTTACTCTTTTTGCGCCTTCGGACGCATCTGTTTATGGGCCTTTGGCCCCGCTGCTTGACCCTTGCTCTGCATCCATTGCTCCTTTTCTGGTCCCCATGGGTCGGGGTGCCTTCCCCTGCTGCTCGGAGTTGGTGATTCCTGGGCTGACCCACCCTCTTCCTGCTGCCTCCCTTGGGCGTCGTCCGTCTCTGGACCCGTCACATGCTCCTGGCATTGCCCGCGTTGTACTGGATGTCTGGCAGAGCCAGGGTCAGTGTCCTGCCTCGTCCCGTTCCCATCGCCCGAGTGCTTGCTCACGGACCTGGTGCTTCCTTCCTGGTCCACCCCTCCTCCCATTTAGGCGGACTCCGTTTATGGTGCTTCCAAGAGGGGAATCCCTCCTGGAGGATGTTCCTGGCAGGGCTCCTGTGGATCTTGCTTCCACTCAGTCCACGCCCTCCTGTCTGGAGGTCGCCCTGTTTTACCCTCCTCAGTCCCGTTCTTCCCCAACCGGATCCATCCTTCACGGGGCTCAGGCTGCAGCTCCAGCACGCTTTTGCCTTCCCTGCTGCGGATCAGGACTCCTTTCATTGGGACCTGGCTGCCTACCTTGACGTTCCCGAGGAGCCTGCCCTGGTGGCCCTGCCCCTTGATTCCTGCGTATTTAACGTGCTCTGTCATGTTAGTCAAAAATGGCATAAGTGTTGGAGGGGTAGAGGAGAACGTGGAGGCTATTTGGGTCACCTTGCTTGACGCAGGGGGGTAAAAGAGTAAAGGTCAGAGTGGTATACAGACCTCCAGCACTGGCGGAGGTTGTGGAAGAATGTTTGGTAGCAAATCTCGAGGGACACTGTAGATTGGGAAAGGGAAGGTAGTGGTAGTGGGGGACCTCAACATGCCAGGAACAGACTGTGGGACTATGACGTCAGCAGTGGCCAGAGAGCAGAGGCTGCTGGATGTCTTCCAGGATGCGTTTCTGACACAACAGGTGGGTGAGCCAACTAGGGAGGCCCAGACACTGGACGTGGTCCTGGGGGACAGTGATCAGATTAGGGGCCTAGAGGTGAGGGACCCGTTGGCGGGAGGGATCACGCCATAGTCTGGTTCTTCCTGGATCGGGGGGGGGGAAGCTAAACAAGGATGGTAGTAACTGACATCAGGGGTGCAGACTTCAGGGAGATGGGAAGGATCCTTAAAGATAGTCTGAACAGGATAAGGCCGGATATGGATGCTGACAGCAGGTGGGGGATCATTAGGAGGAGAATACAGGAGGTTACCAGATCCTGCGCAAGGGAAAGGCATAAGTTCAGTAAAGCCAGAAAACCCTGCTGGTGGACCAGGGAGGTACAGGAGGTGGTGAGGACAAAGAAGGCGGCCTATAGGCGCTTCAAGTGCTCAAGGAGTGAAAGGGATCAGGAGGAATATGAGCTGACAGCCAAGAGAGTCACCAGGGTGGTGAGAGCAGCCAAGGCAAAAAAGCAGCAGTCCTTGACCAGTGGGATCCAGAGGGAGACAAGGGTTTTTTTAGATACATAGGGGGGAAAAAAGGGAAGTAAGGGGGCAGATCAGCAGAATAAGGATAGGGGATGGTTGGGCACAGGAGGCAGGGGAACAGGCAGAAGTCCTAAATGAATACTTTGCCTCAGTTTTTACCAGGGGGGATGGAGGGGCTGTGTCTTGCGAGGGGAACAGGGGCAAACTGGAGGAAGGGGTGGGACGGTAGAGACCAGGGGCCCTGACGGGTCTGGGGAAAGGGAGTGGCCACCACAGACAGGTGGGGGGGGGGGCAGCAGTGCAGAGTAAAAAGGGGGAGGACGTGGAGGCTGAAATCCCGGTAGAGAGGGTAAGGGAAGCCCTCCGGTCCCTTTGGACGGAGAAAGCACCTGGGCCAGATGAGATGCATCCCAGGGTGCTGAGGGAACTGGCAGACGTCCTTGCAGTCCCTCTAGCGGAGCTTTTCAACATGTCTCTGGGGACTTGGTGGGTGCCCCAAGACTGGAGGGTGGCCCATGTCATGCTGATTCACAAAGGGGGATCGAGAGAGGAGGCGGGAAATTATAGGCCCGTTATCCTGACATCGGTGGTTGGCAAGGTAATGGAGGGTATCGTCAAGAAAAGGCTAGGGGGGTTATTGGAGCAAACTGGGTACTTGGATGATAGGCAGCTTAGCTTTGTCACGGGAAGATCATGCCAGACAAACCTTGTTGAGTTCTGTGACTGGGTGACGAGGGCCCTGGATCAGGGTAGGCCAGTGGATGTCCTCTTTCTGGACTTTAGCAAGGCGTTATATTCAGTACCCCACAATGACCTGCTGGCTAAGCTGAAGGAAATGGGTGTAGGGAGACAGTTGTTAAGATGGATAGGAAATTGGCTCTCTGAGCATACTCAGAAGGTGGTGGTTGGAGGATTAGCCTCATCTCCAAGGTGTATTACTAGTGGGGTTCCCCAGGGGTCAGTGCTGGGGCCACTCCTGTTCAATGCTATGTCTCAGACATCAGGAAGGGGATTAGGAGTGAGATGAGTCTCTTTGCAGATGACTCAAAGCTGGATGCAGTGGTGGAGGATGGGAGGGTGGCCTTGCAGGAGGACCTGGAGGCTCTGGCAAGGTGGTCGGGGGGGAAAATGGAAACTAAAATTCAGTGCGGGAAAGTGCAAGCTTCTTCTCCTGGGAGTCAGAAATCCAGGCCAGGGGTATACCCTGGGAGAAGACATGATTCAAGTCACGGAGGGTGAGGGGGACCTGGGGGTAGTGGTAGATGTCAAAATGAATAACTCAAGAGACCTGTAGGAGGGCAGCGGCAAGGGCAAATAGGATGCTGGGATGCATCACCAGGGGAATTACCTCCAGAAAGGCAGAAGTGATCCTTCCACTGTACAACTGCTTGGTTAGGCCACACCTCGAGTATTGAGTGCAGTTTTGGAGACCACATTTAAAGAGGAACATTACACTCCTAGAGAGGGTCCAAAGGAGGGCAACCAAAATGATCTGGGGTCTGGGGGAGAGGACCTATGAAGAGAGGCTCAAAGAGCTTGACATGTACACCCTGGAGGAGAGGAGGGACAAGTGGGACATGATAGAAGTCTTTAAGTACATGAAAGGGATTAATAAGGGAGGCCCAGTCAGGGTGCTCCAAAGGAATGAGGGTAGGGCAATGAGAGGTCATGGATGTAAGTTGGAAGGGGGCAGGCTCAGAGGGGAGGGGAGAGGAAGAGATGTTATTTCACTGAAAGGGTGGTGGCGCGATGGAATGCACTGCCCAGGGAGCTGGTAGAGATGGAGACTGTGGATGGGTTTAAGAGGGGATGGGACAGGTACAGGGGGAGCGTAAATCTGACCAGGCCCAATACAGGTGGAATATCTGGGACTGGGGACAGTATAACCCAAGGGGGAGAAGGGGGGACACCAAAGTCGGCCCTCAGTGTGGGTGCTGAAAATCGAGCAGACTCGAGAGACCGTTAGGCCTATTCTGCTGGCATTTTAGTATGTTAGTATATTTGGTCTTGTCCTGCCTCTGCCAGCCTGCCCCTGGCAGCACTGATCAGCTGTACTGTGCCCCTCCTGACCACCCCTACTTGTCCTCCACACCTAGGGCAGACTCCGTCATCAAGGTGGTGGCCCATGACCAGACCGCCCGACCTCACCATACCAGTTCTGTGCCGCCGGATCCTGATTCCCGGTGCATGGGTTTATATGGCATCCGGGATTGTTCTTCCAGTACTTTGTTACTTCGTATCCTGAATTACCTAGGTCATATGGTCCGGTACCTTTGCACTCTTGGTGCCACAGCGTTGGACCTCTTATCCAACTTGCCTCCCTCCTCTGGGTCGATCAGGCTGGCTCAGCCACTCTCTGCCATGCCCTCCCTTGCACATCACATGCTCCGTGCATGCTTAGATGTGGTTGCCGCATCGGCCTGCCTGTCGGCCACTGGCATCGCCCTTTGGTGCTTCGCCTGGCTGTGGGTTTCGGGTTTGCCACCGAAGTCCAGCTGTCAGTTACCACGCCTCTTTTCTGGAACCCTTTATCTTCGGGCATGCTCTTCGGTCTCTTCGGCTCCCCCTCCCAGGGTGCCCTTGGGACCATGGGTAGGCTTCTGGGGGAAGCTCAGTCTGCCCTCTGTGGTGTTCCCTGTCCCCTCACGTGGGGGACCCGCCTCCTGCGCCTAAGCCGCCATGATATCCCCACCTCCTGCAGGCTCCTCCTCGGAGGTGCCCAGGATCTTTCACTTCTGGGAGGCTTGCTTCCGGACTGGACGCTTCACTCCCCCCTGCAGATCTGTTTGGAACTCCTGCTTCTTTCCCTCCTGGAGCCCTTCAGTTGTCCCTTCCCTTACCATCTAAGATGTTTCTCCGCAGTGCTCCTTTTCTGCTATGTGATCCGCTCTAATTGTGTATTTCTGGATTTGACTTTTTGCCAGGGCCTGTCGACCTCTGTCTCCTCAGGATGCATCACTGTGCCTGGCTGTCTACAGTTATACTTTTCTCATGCCATATGTCTTCACCTACGGGTTTGAGTCAGGACATGGTGGTTTCCTTGGTCCTTACCCCACCCCACCTCTGGGGGTGCTGTTCAAGTCGACCTCTCCTGTGGCTCAGTGTCTTTGCCTTCGGATTTGAGTTAGGATACCATGGTCCTTACCCATCTCGGCCTGTCGGCCACTAGAGGTGTGGTTCAAGTTGACCTCTGCTGTAGCTCACATGTCTTCGCCTACGGGTTTGAGTTAGGACATTGTGATTACTTTGGTCCTTACCCGCCTCGGCCTATCGGCCGCTAAGGGTACAGTTCGAGTTGACCTTTCTTGTGCCTTTGCTTATGTGGCTTTGCCTTTCCTCCCAATTGGATTTGACTGCTTCAGAATCTCCCAGAAGTAATGACTTACTGCAAGAGACCAGTCCGTAGAAGATAGTACAGTTACATATGAACTTACCGTAATAGTAGATCTTCTGAGGACTGTCTCTTGCAGTAAGTCTCCCACCCTCCTCCCCTGCCTTTTCACTTTGAATCTGCAACTCAGGACATTGGGTGGGATTGCTTTTCTCTTTTTTCTGGCTCATTTTCCTTTTCTGGCTCATTTTCCTCGGTCCAGGCCGTGTTCGCCGAAGCCAGGGATGAACAGAGGGTACTGGGGGCTGCCCACTCTTATACACATCCACAGGAAGTGATGTGTGGGCGGCCCCCATGGAAGACTGCTAGAAGAAGCTGCCGTGCGACAGTGACACCTGGTGGATACTCCCAGAAGTAATGGCTTACTGCAAGAGACAGTCCTCAGAAGATCTACTGTTACGGAAAGTTCTTGCGTAACTGTATTTTCTAGGAGTGGTACATGTTCATCCACTGTGACCACCCGACCTCCCCAGCTTCGACGCACAACCTGTCTTCCAGCGGGCTAGATCTGGTGTCATGGGGCGGAGCCAAGGATTATATCACCCGGGTGGGTGGAAGGAGCCAACTTGACTTTCCGGCACATCTTAAAGCGGCAAGGTACCTGCCAAGAAGTGTGGATGAACAACATATACCACTCTTAGAACTGCTGTTACAGGTGAGTAACCTATTTGTATTTGACTGTGTGGATAATGGCTAGGGGGAACATATCTAAAATGGTGTGAAAAAAAATGGGTACAACATTTTCGCTGTAACCTGAAGTTGTGGGGTGGCTCAGAGGTTTAGTGGCAGCACAGTACGCTGCCACAGGGGAGGCTGATTTTGGAGTGACGGGATTTCAGCCACTGGGCCTGCAAAGGGCAGGATGCACCATGAATAAGATGCACTTTTTCTCCATTGAGAGAAGGCTTAAGCGTGTTGCTCTGCTGCTTTCCTTGCTGCTGTGTTTGAGCAGCACATGGTAGGGCCTCCTAGGGGATTCGCACCTTCTCGTGGCTAAGGTTGGTTGGACGGTGCACTCTTGAAGCGATCAGATTTGCAGATAGGGGAAAATGGGGTGCCCGGGCCATGGACACAAACATTTATTTTTAGTTTTAAATTCAGGCAGAAGGCATTTCCTGTTCCCAGCTGGATACACAGAAGTATGGTGCTTTAGCGAGATCCTTCCACACCTAGGGTGATCATGAAATTCTGCTCTGCATGTCTGCTGCCCCAAGTGGGATGTGTCTGGTCTAGTTGTTAAATAATGCTCCTGACTGTGATGTCATAGTCTTAGCTTAGCCACTGGTACCAGCCACCTGTTGTTCTTTCACTGTGAATAAGCACATCATGTCAAATTTTGCCGCTTATGTATTAATGCGCAAGTCTTGTTGTATAATACGATAGAAATTAATAAGTAGTAGCCGTCATTTTAGTTGAACAGTGCCCATTCCCACATGCTATGTGTGCTTTACAGAAGCCACAGAGGTATCGTTGGTGCACAAAATAAGAACAGACTAAATAATGAATACACAAATTAAGGCAGCAGAGCATGTTAACAGTGAATGTTTTGACCTATACTGTTTCATTGTTTAGATTACCCCTCACCTCCTGTGTTGTAAAATAACCTTTTTCCAAATGTTAAGTCTGCTTTACCACTGTTTGTTTACATTTGAAATACTAAAATTAGTGTTCCTTTTAATGTGGCTGTTCACCAGGATTTCATCAGTATTCTCCGCCGTCGTTTAACACCCATTGCTTAACATCACTTTTCTTGTGACTAAAATGAATTAGCATGCAGGCATTTCCTCCTGACTTTATTGGGCAAACTAATGTTCACAATGTGAGGACTGCCAGATTAAAAATAGTGTTTTGTTTTTTTCTTATGTAGTTTCTGGGATTTTGCAGGTTTTCTCCTGGCCCCTACATCCATGCGTCCCAGACATAGCGCGTGCGTGTGGAGGTGTGCGCACGCTGTTCGAGTTGCCCGTGCCTTCCAGTCGCACCGTTGACCACCTGTGCCGGCACTGAACCTCCATTCAGTGACAGCAGGACTACGGGCAGGCGACCCCACCCCTTACTGGGAGAGGAGAGACAACACTTGATACTGCTCCATCCTGCCACCATTCAGGGAAGAAGTGCCTTCTGGCGTCCTCCCCACACAGTAATTTGTAGTTGTACCCTCTGGTGTTTCTGTTCTCACGTTTGCAAAAAAAGATCCTCTATGTTGACCTTGTTAATTCCTTTAAGGTATTTGAAGGTCTCAATTGTGCCTCCCCCCAGTGAGTACATTGCACCTAAATAATCTTGGTATCTTTCCTCTGTACTGTCAGCCATATCTGGTGTATGTCTTTCTTAAGGTAGGGCTCCAGTACTGAACACGGTGCTTTAGACACAGATACACCATAGGCCTGTACTGGGGCAGAATTATCTCTTTTCCGCCTGCGGAGAACACCCTTGATATGCAACCCAGCATCCTGTTCACCTTCCCTGCCACATTTTTGCATTGACGGCTTCAGGTTGCTTATAATAGCCATCACCAGATGTTTCTCCTCCTCTGAGACTGTGACCCTCATTCTCCCCCCCCCCCCCGCAAAGTGTACTTAGCCCTGGGGTTCTTGCACACCCTGTGTGCATTATCTTGCACTTTTTAGCCCTTGAATCCCAATTGCTAGATTCCAGACCACCTCTCTAACTTTGCTAGGTCCTCCCTTTAGATCCCTTATGCCCTCCTCAGAATCCATCCTCCTGCAGAACTTGGTATCATCCGCAAAAAGATAGATGTTGCCTTTGATTCCATCCCCATTGTCATTGACGAACAGATTGAACAGGACTGGACCAAGCACTGACCCTTATGGAACCTCACTAGTAACTTCTCTCATCCCAATGTGCCCCCCCAAGCCTCTACATGCTTAATTCTTCCCCATAGTAAGTTTGCCACTCACCGGGTTTGTTTCTCCTGTCCCCATATCTGCCACTTTTTTGATGACCCTCTCGTGGGGGACTGTCAGATGTCTTGCTGAAATCCAGGTATAGTATGTCCACCACTTGGCCCTTGTCCACTGTCCTAGTGACCCAATCAAAGAAGATGATCAAATTCTCCCTCCCTGCCATGAACCCATGCTGCCTGCTGTCCTGAAGCCCATTTGCCTCAAGGAACCTAATCAACCTTTCCTTAATTTTTTCCAGTAGCTTGCCGGCGGTTGATGTCAGGCTGACTTGTCTGTAGTTCCCTGGTTTGACCCTAGCTCCACTCTTGTGTAAGAGGCATCACATCGGCTGTCCTCTCCCGTAGAACCACCTGTGTTCAGTGAACAGTTGAACAAGCCTGCCATGGACACTGCAGGGATTGCTGCCAGCTCTCTCGGTACCCTGGCTCGGGTGCATGCTGTCTGGCCTTGAGAACTTGTCCACCTTAAGGGCCTTGAGTCCTTTGAGAACTCTGTCCTCCATTATTGCTTTGTCCCTCATCCCCACTGCCCCCGTCCCTGTTTTCTCCTGTGGTAGTGGCCCATCCTTCTCCTTGGTGAAGACTGAACAGAAGTATTCATTTAGTACCTCTGCCTTTTCCTGTCTTCCTCCGCCCACTTCATCCCTGTTCTCAGCTTCACTATTTCCTGTTTTGTTGTTCTTTTCTACTAGATGTATCAGAAGAAGGTCTTGTCACCTTCTTTGGCCCCCTCTCAGCTAGTCTTAGTTCTGTCTCCACCTTGGCTTGCCTTACCACCCTGCAAGGTGATTTCAGCTGCTCCATCCTCTTCTTTCTGGGACTTCTTGTATTTCCTTTAAGAAGCCCATTCTCCCCTCATTGCTCTGCCCACATTCTTTGTAAACCACAATGGCTTCCTCCTCTTGCTCCTTTTGTCCTGCTGCTTAAGTCAGGTTGCAGTGACTGCCTGGACCCCTTCCCTAATTACTGCCCATCTGTCCTCTACACCTATGTCCTGCCTGAGTTCTCTGTCTTTCCCCTAGTGTTGTACCCATGTGTACAGAATCCACCCTTTTGAAGTCAAGAATACATGCATAGAGAAGGGTATACCTATCAAGAGGTGGGAGGTGGTGTTGCCACTGTATCACTTGATGGTGAGACCTCACCTGGAGTACTGTCAAGTTTTGGTGGCCGCACCTAAGAAAAGACATAGACATAGTGGAGGCAGCCCAGAGAAATGCAGCTGATATGGTGCTGGGGTTGCACAAGAAGCCCTATGAGGAGAGGCTGAGGGATCTCAACATGTACAGCCTAGAAGACAGGAGAGCAATTGGTGGCATGATAAAGACCTACAAGTACCTCACAGGGGTGAACGGGGTACAGAAGGGATTTCTCAAATGAGAAAGAGCACCAGGATGGGGAGGCAACCAGTGAAGATTGCGGGGGTGGGGTGGGGTGCTGTCATTACATCCTGATGGCGTCATAAAAAACATACCTCTTTTTCCTGATGATGCCATATGGCGTCTGAAATTATATGCTGTATTGCCTGATGACGCCGATTGGCGTCCATGTCTTTCTCTTGGTGCAGCTCAAGCATTTGTTTACATTTGATGAATTGAGTTGCACCGGCCAGTAGGGGACATCATATCATTACTGATTTTACCTAATATAATATGCGTTCCCATTGGCTAGTTTTGAGAAAACACGCCTTAATTAATAAATAAATTTACTATTTTTGCCAGTGCTTTAAATGATGTTTATTATGCTCGTTTATTGCCATTACAGTTTGTCTAGTAACAACAAATCATCTTGTTTTAGTGTAACATGTTAAGCTGATCAGGTTGACACTGTAATTAATTTCATAACTTGTATTTTTTGCATTCAATCAATCTAATTGGCTGTCACCACTTTTGTTTTGTTGCTTTTTGTCTTTTGGGGTATTTTTCTACAATAACATGTCACTGATATCATGAGTGTTACAACTATTAGTCCATTTATACCACTAAGTGAGCTGAATATTTCTGTATTTAAAAATTGAGCTCTGTGATTGGTTGGATTTTCTGACATCATAAATTTTGAATTTAATTGGTATAAAGGGATTGTCCTAGATGCAGGCACCATCCCCCTGATGAAGCCTGAATTGATGAAGCACCAGGGAACCTGCACGCAGATCTTTTTGTTGTGCCTTCCGCTATTCTATTCAATGTGTGTGCCTGAAACATTGGAATAAATCCTTATTTAGCATTCAAGCAAGGACTCTGGTATTTTTTTTACAACCGTCACTGGAGGGAAAGTGGCTCTCTGGGCTCTGGAGTGTACAGTAATAAATTTCTTTTTTTTTTTGATGTTTCAGTTAGGGCTCGCAGCCCTTACACCCTGCCCTAGCTCTGTAGTGCAGCACCATTTGGTCATATTGATCCTCACTGTTGCCATGCTTCCTCTATGCTTATTGTACACATCACTATTTCCATTAACCAGTCAGAGCGCACACTGGTGCAGGAAGAGCGTGGTGACTGGAAACTTAGTTTCAAGATGGAGGCGCTGCTCTCAACCTAAAATATTCACTTTGTTTTGGTGCCAAAACCTTGATTTGTAATCTGTATTTACTTTTATTTATGACAGAAGTTTTCATAGTTGTCACTTTGTTCATTTCGGGATAATTTCTGGTCATCCTGTGTGCTCACATCTGATGGATCCAGCTGGCATTCCCGATGGGAGAGAGTGTTTCTTGTGCATGTACTAGATGAGTTCACATGAATTCAGCACCTTTAGTTATTTTTTTAAAGAGTTTATGTTCAGATTATGGCTATGTTAAAATCTATGTGGCATGTTGCTCCCTGCGTTTTGGATGATAAGCGGGTTAGGGTTAGTAGCATGTTTGTCTCATGCTCTACACTCAAGTTTTCTTCGTAATACGCAGTTGCTGATTGTTTAAAATGAAAAAAAAAAAAATGGTGTTGCCTTCAACTCTTCTGGAATCAGTCAAGCTCCAACCTCTGATGCAATGTAAAGGCCAATTCAGTTTTAATCCCTCCACAGTCACTGATGTTGTCCATCGACTTGTATGACGTAAGTCCAGACTCAACCTAAAGTGCCGTTCAGGTTAAAATCCCTCCACAGCCACTGGTAAGATCTGTTTCCTTGCATTGCATCAGTCGAGCCCCAAACTGTAGTGAACAGTGAAGTGCATTTCAGGTTCAGATCCCCTCCACAGCTGATGGTGTTGTTCATTGACTTACCATGTATCAGTCCAGACCAATCCCATAATGCACTGTGAAGTACATTTCATGTTCAAAACCCTCCACATCCACTGGTGTTGTCCATCAACTCATATGACATCAGTTCAGCCCCAACCTCTGATGCACTATAAAGTACTCTTCAGGTTTAAATCCCTCCACAGCCTCTGGTAAGCTCTATCTCCTTGCCATTGCATCAGTCAAGCCCCAAACTGTAGTGAACAGTGAAGTGCATTTCAGGTTCAGATCCCTCCACAGCCAATGGTGTCGTCCAGCGACTCATCTGGTGTCAGTCCAGCCCCAACCTCTAATGCACTGTAAAGTGCTGTTCAGTCTCAAATTCCGCCAGAGTCACTGATGTAGTTCACCTGTTCAACAGCCTTCAGTCCAGCCTTTACCTCTGACACTCTGTGATGTGCATTACTGTTATGGATCTCTCCTCAGTCACTGGTGTTGTCCATTGTACACATCAGGATTCATTCCAACACTACCCTCAGACACACTGTAATGTTCTGTTCAGGTTCGAATCACTCCACAACCACTTGTTTAGTCCCTTGTCCACATCATGCTTCAGACCAGCCCTTACCTCTGATGCACTGTGATGTGACCAGTGCCAGTGTATGACTTGTACAGTCCACTCTGATGAAACACAGCACATAGTAAACATGTGTACCCATAAGCCAATGAGCATCACTCCATGGTGCAGGCATTCCCACACTCCCTTCCCACCTACACAGTGCGCCATACTGAATGGTGCAACATATCACATGTTGTATGCAGGCAATCCATGTGACACAGCACATAGTACACAACTTTTATAGTCACCCATGTCATCACCCTGTACGTATACCCACAATGTCTCTGCATGGCATATGAACACCATTACCAGGTGCAGGCAGCCCCGCCTGCTTCCCCACAACTGAGTATACCCCAAGGACGGGTGCCAGTTCATGACACAAAGTGACTGCAGTGCCTATGAGCATCATTCCTTGGTACGGGCAGACTCACCCCTTTCCCCATGACACAGTATACCTCAAATTACCAGTGCATTTTCAGCAATTTCGTCACCCTATATGTATACCCACAGTGTATCTACTATGTCTTTTAGCACCATTATTAGATGCATACAGCCCCTCTCATTTCCCTGGAACATATGAAGTGCATCTGAGCGTGTGTCATGAATGCAGGACCCCCTCCCCCACTAACACACAGTGCTTCATCATACAGTCATTCCCTCACCTTATACATCCCATAATGACCCCCCCCCCCAAAAGTAAACTATGCCAGGAAATTAAATATACACATTTATGTAACCTGATATTGATTGAAAGACTGTGAACCTTTCCATGAACAACATAATGCTTCATTTACAGTATGATAAAGCAAACGGCACAAATAAAATAGTTTCTTATACTTATTATGGGATTTTATTACAAAAATACAATAAAATAGTTTATTTCAATAAAGTGGTTCGCTCACTCGGCTGTCCGCCCCCTAACTGCCCGCCTGAACCAGTCCTTCCGACACTCACATTGGTATCAGGGTCTCCACCTTACCTTCCGGCCCCAGAGGAGCAGGACGAAGATCCCAAGGGGGTAGAGTCTAAATTTTTGGCCGGCCTTGGGTGTGTGGAGCATCTGCCCCTAGAGGTCGCTGTCGCCTCACGCTGTTTTTTTGTTGCATTTTTTTGGTTACGCCTCTTCCCCCTCCCTCCCAGCAGAGCCCGACCATGCAATAACGCCAGGGACGTCTGTCACAGCTCTGCAACCCACTACTGAGCCCCTATGCGTTGCGGTGCCTCCAGTCTCCACTGGGGGTCATTGTGGTGCCAGGCCAGTGGCCCGGGCTCATTCCTGAGCCCGGTTCGCCAGCGTGAGGTGTGGCATCCAGCGCCTCAACCCTCCGTGCCACCGTCCGGCTAAACTACACCTTTTAACTACAATAAATATGCAGTCAATCATAGAGAGACCTTCAGCACTAAAACATGTATCCATTTCCTGCATCAGCTCACTGATCTACACTCGAAGTGTTCTTCCTGTTTACATCCACTTGGCCTCACAAAGCACTTCCTTCCTGCATCACTTCCTGATCTGTCCTCCTAAGGTACTGTGTAAATATGTTCTTACTAAACTAGGGGGAAAAACAAAAAAAAAATGATCACATTCATAAACTAAAATCAGTGGGTCAGAAGAATTAAACACTGCAAAAATTCCAACCAGTGGAATGGAACAAAAAACTCAAACTGTAATAATGCGATTCAGACACTGATTTCTGACTAAAAAAATATGGCAAAAACCTTGCAAAATTTATATTTAGACAATGACAGATGTGTATTGCATAATTTTAACAATTGTAACCAATTTTACAGAAATTTAATATTTTTGTATGACTAAGTAGAGCATAATTACATTTAGATAAAATCATCCGAATTTATGAAAATATGAAAAAACAACCTCACTTATTTTCAAAAACCTTTTGTCCTGAAACAATTTTCTTTTTACAGTTTTAAAATTGGATGTATTGTTTTTTAAGATACAGAGGATAGCGGATGGGCAACAGTGAACGACAACACTGTTGTTCACTTCGAGAGGTTGTCATGACAACCAAGAAAACCTTGAGAGCGAAGCTCGAGAGGTTTCGATTGTCATGAAACCTCGAGAAGTTAAAAATAGTTTTGTTGTTTACTGTTGCCCATCCACTGTCTTTTATAGTGTATGGGCAACAGTAATTTAAAAGCCGAGCTGCCGCTCTTTCAGACGCTATCTTGTGTAGCCACGCTTTCAGACTTCGCCTACCAACCCCCCCAACGAGGAACTGATCCTACCACAGTACAACGCTTTGTAGAAGGCGATTTTATTTATATAAAAAAAAAAGTCTTACTTTTGTAACCCTGTCCTCACGATGTCAAATTCGATGTGACGATTACATGATGGCGATTCACAGCTAACCACGAGGCGCAAGACATTACTTTCCTGTTGTACCATCGATGTGACGTACTCTCGATGGTACAACAGCAGCATAACATCACATCAATGGTACAAGATTGGTAAATTATAGAATTTGAGGGAATACAACATTCTACCATACACTATATGTAAGCTAACAGACGATGGAGGTGTGCATTAGAAGTTCTAATGCACGGTTAGGGGATGTAGTGAGGCACGAAATAGGGCTTAGTGCATCCAGTCTCTTCAGCCGCATTAGAACTGTCTAATGCACATCCCCAGAGTGGCTTATTGCGCTATAAAATGGGCCTATGTATTCTAAATTGGGGTTCTAGTTTTAGCTGTGCATTAGACACATCTAATGCACAGCTAACAACCAATCAGACTGCTTGAAATTCTTTGCCCATTTTAAGTAGGTTTAAGCACAGTGTGTTTGTATGAATGCTGCAGATCTAGAACCCCTTCAGGAACATAGGTGTTCCAGCAGCAGGCAGAGTGTACCTGAAAATCCTAAGTGACAATAGGATAAGATGAGAGATGTGAGAAAATATTTTTTCACTGAAAGAGTGGTACATGGCTGGAACAGACTGCCTTCAGAAGTGGTGGATGTAAAAGCAGTGAGGGACTTCAGGCATGTGTGGGATAGAGATGTTTTAGAAAACAGGGGGGAGGAGGAGGGAGGGTCTGCAGAGACAGACTAAGCAGGGAACATCTAGGTGGGATGAACAGTCCTTTTCTGCTGACAAACTCTGTTTCTGTGCTCAGCACTTTACATCCCATTTCCACCTGAAACCACACAGGCTGGTAGTCATTCCCTCCTCCTATATCTTTTATTATTCCAAATGTAAAACAAAGTACTCAGTCAAAGGGAAGAGAGTTGAGGTCATTGACAGGATCAAGTACTTTGGGATCCTCCTGGACCAGGAGCTGTCCTGTAAACCCCACATCGACTCCCTAACCAGGTCCATCCACCAGAGGCTTGGACTCCTTTCCCGACTGGGCAGCTCTCTTACTACTGAGGCGCGGAGAGCCGTGGCCAATTGCACCCTTCTCCCCATCATCCTATATGGGGCCCCCGCTTCAGTTTCTCCGGGAGAAGGAATTAAGCAAACTTACCGTACTCTACCACAGGGTGGCACGCTTTGCTACTAACTCCTCCCCCAGGAAGCACCACTGTGAGGTCCTCGTGGACCTCCACTAGCCCTTCATACGGCACAAGCTGGCCTATCCCTCTGTTTGTTTGGCCTATAAATTTACCACCCTTGGCCCTCCTCCCCACCTGAAAGGGCTGCTCGCTCCTAAAATGCAGTGCCGTGCCTTGCGATCCTCGGCAGGCCGTCCCCTCGACATCCCTCGGATTCGCACTAACCATGGTAAGCGATCTTTCCAGTATGCTGCTCCACACTTATGGAATGCCCTCCCAGCACATCTGGTTGATAAACCTACTCTCCAAAGGTTTAAGTCAGGCCCCAAAGTATATCTTCAGGAACTTAGTCTCTGTGGTTGTAATCGCTAGCCCCCTGCCTGGACTTACTGACATGCTTGACTTGCCTCACTACTACCACCATTTCTTTTCTCCCATGTAACCCTTAAGCAAAATTTGTCAACTGTACTGTGTACCTGTCTAATACCTTGTGAGCCTGATGTTCCCCTGTTAGTGCTTAATACCTGTTCCACTGTATGTATCAACTGTAACTATTGTATATTAATTCCAATGTATGTAATTCTTGTAACTAATTCCGGGTCGCCCCTGAAAAAGGGACCTCTGGTCTCAGTGGGTTTACCCGGTCACCAAAATCTAAATAAATGAATAAATAAAACTTAAAATGAGGCATAAAAGGAATCTTATAAAACAGGCGGTATGGGGCTGTCTAAAATAGAATAAAAACAAACAAGTACAGGTCAGAATTTTCATCGCAACATGCACTGCTGCTTTAAATAACCATAACACTGAATACATAATGTATACCAGCAGTGTTTAAACAGGTGACGAGTTCAGTGATCTAAAACTGCTACCGTGTCTTCATAGTTTGGGGTAGGCCAGGTGGAAGGTGTGACATAATGCTAAGACTGTTCAACACCTTGGTCTGCCGGCCCTTGGTCTTGGGCCAGGTTGGGCTCCTTCATCACAGCCCAGCTGTGACATAATCCCAGCAGAATGTTATACCTTGTTCTCCCTCGTTTACTTGAAAGTGTTTCTTCCCGTTTTATTTTACATTTCACAGCAAAATGTTCTGGCATAGTATTTTTAAAAATGAGCGGTAAACAAAACGAAAAAAGGGTTGCCCTGTAATTGCTGGCTGTTGCGTGAGCATACTGTGAACTGTTTATCTTTACATCTTGCTGGAGTGGTTTTTTTTTTTTCCCATTTCCCATCCAATCTTGTTTCCTACTTTTCTAATTTGATGGCAATTTATTTTTTTGTAAGGAGAGTTTCAGCATTTTATTAAATTAATTTTTTTTTAAAGTAAATTAATTTTTGGCTCAAATAGCTGTAACTCATCTGTTTTTTTTTTTTTTTTAACATAAATTGTTTACTCCTGTATTCATTTACAAGAACGTTTATTGGGTCAGGCCCTCCTGCATCAGTGTTTTCTCTTCTGGTAATTGGATTTTTTTCATTTAGAGAGCTATCTTTCCTTCTCTTTTATTAATTCATCTCTTTGAGGCTTTACTTGTTTTTAGTCATGCCAGTCATGAACTGAACCCTGTATGACATGTAAATAGGCACCACTATGATTTGGGCATAGACTCTTCTGCTGTAACTTGAGAAAAGCCATTCCATGAGGAAGGTTAGAAAAGGCATTTTTCAATTTGTCCACGACTTTAAGCCCACAGATTCAGTGTGGGACAGCTATATGTCTGACACACATTTGGTCTTCCTTTATTGTACCTAAATCTGAAAACCCCGCAGTGATGGTGCTGGAGTCTCTTCACTTAGGAATCTACTTTTATTTTTTAATTTTTTTTATGCGCCTCCCACACACCCCGATTGGTCACTCCTTTGGAGCGCCAGCACCTTTCTGCCACCCTTCGACCTCCTGCCACCTACTCCCAGCCCCAGTTGCAGCCTACCTTGGGTAGCCCGGCGTATCCTTATGCCAGGAGGGTCCCTCTCTTCCGGGGGGGGGGGATGGCCTTACGGCTGACATCGCATCCCAGGTGCTGCGGGCTGGATCCGGCTGGCTTTGGGTGGCAGGGCCAAGGCGCGCCATCTGGTCGGACCGGCGATTTCCATTTTTTCTGCCCTGCTACGCAGTTCTCGGCCTCATGTAAACACGCAGGGTATTCCTGGGGCGGGCGTGCCATGGGCGTGTCGAGGCAGCACGTCCCCAAGCTCGCCACCAATCTGCCCGCAGGTCCCCAGGCAAATCTCCCCCCCCCTCCGGGAGGGAAGCGTCCAATGGTCAGTTATAGAACCCCTCCCTTGCCGGTCTCCACTCCTGGTACCCAGGCTTGGGGCGCGAACCCAGGTCGCCAGCATGCCGAGCGAACCCCTTCGCCCGGCGCCACGGAGCCAACTACTTTTTTTTTTTAATCTGTATTCCAGGTGGCCTTCTCACTCCCAGTGCCTGCTTCCCTCAGGAGCCCCTAGGTATATCATCCTTCCAGCGCACCTCTCTTGCACTTACCTACCTCCATCCAGCTCTGGATATCTCCTGGGGGGGGGGGGTGTTCAGAGTGGGGATGTACTTGCAAAAGGGTTGTGTGTCAGGCACTGATCGGTGCAGGCACAAGGCCCTGGATATATCAGGACCCGTTGACTGTAAGCCACTGGGCCTTTTCTTCCTGTTTTTTCTTCCCATAAGGTTGTAGGCACTGCTGATGCTATGCGCACCCTCATATGCACAAAGTGTGCAGTGCTGTCATCGGTGGTTGTCACTCTGGCAAAGTAGGGGGTCCACACCCCAGAATGTCGCCCTGGGCTCTGTTTAGAACCATGATTATGGCTCAGAGGACTCTCTGGCTTCTTCACAGTGTCAGTTGGATGTTGACTCTGAGGAGAACTGGTCTGCATTCAGTGACTTGACGTCCTTCGCTCCTCTGTTGCAGTACATGTCTGCATCCTTGGACATTACCTTGAAGTCCAGAAGTGGGAGTCTTACCCTTGACTGATATCCTGGAGCAGGATTCTTCACCTGTGGTGGCATTCCTGATCACTGATGCCACCCCGTGCCCGACACTCTGTATTTGGCACTGCCTGGCTTTACTTATTTCTTTATTTAGCTTTTAAGCAGGTGGGTACACAAGACAAATGCCTATTTTCAGATACGGCCCAGTACAAAAGAAACAACATTACAATTAATCAGGAATTCCAGGTAAAGTAAGGCAGGATAACATTACAGGCACAGTAGAGCAGGATAAGACGACCAGAAATCAACTAGAGCACAATAAGATTAAAGGGGCACGGTCAGTTTTTGGCTGAAGTTTTTAAGCAACAGTAAAGTGGTGCCTTTTTGCCATCAATATGCCAGGTGATGGCATGTCTGAACCCTTTTTGCTTGTAACTCAAATTATTTGTTTTTTTTAACCCAAAAATAAATTCCCATATGGTCCAAGCTTCTGCTCATGGCCCACTGCTCTCGCATGTCCACAATTCCACCTCTAAACCTGTTCATGAGCGAGTTGTGAAATTTTGAAGCCATATAAATTGAATGCTTAATGTGAAAGTATGTTACTTACTGAGCTTGAGAAAGTAGCTGTTTTCCAAAAACGAGGGTTCTGTCATATCGAAAGGACTGTTTGAAAAGTAAAGCCGTGACTCCGGGCATGTGCACCAGCCATATATATATATATATATCAATATTTGCAAAAAACTGTGTTACTGCAGACATTATGGTTGAAGAAAGCAAAGCACACAGAGTAGGAAAATGAAAAACATTAGGGTTTTTGGGTCTTCAGAGTATTGGTGAATCAATGGTGGGGTCTCCTTGGGATTGTCAACCCTAATGCCCACCCCCTCCCCCTCAGCCCATAGACTCCTGTCCAAAGCACTGATGTACAGCTCCAAGCTAGTGCCTCAGTGATACATTCTTCAAGGGTAGAGAAGTATAGCTCTCTACTTGTTGCCGGCAGAATGTATCGTAGCTTTCTTCATGCAGGGCCCTGTGTCTGACCTTGTTTGCTCAGTGGAGGGGGTTAGCATTAAATAAATTCACAGACGAAACAGGAACTGGGAGACCTGGTCTGATCCGCTCGTTCGGCCTGTTGGTACGTGCTCTGTGCCACCTACGATGCGGAGGACACAGCTGGCAGAAACTCTGCTTTCGCCGTAGGCTTATGGCATCATGCCTGGCTCCATGTGTCAGGATTGGTCCCTGAAGTGCAGACTGCCATACAGGATGCTCCCCTCAGTGGTGTTCAGGAGTGATGTCAAGGACATCATAACTGAACTGCAGGAGAAGGACACTGCACTTAAGTCAGTCCAGACTTTGTACAGGCCCCCCTCAAGGGCAGTGACGTCCTTTTCATTGTCAAAACCGGCAAAAAACAAAACCTACCCAAGGAAAGCGCGCCAACAAATGTCGGGCCCCTCCAGCAACCAAGACTCCCCCCAGCAAAAAAACATGGGAGCCTCGGCTGCTGCGCTGCCCACCACCTTCTGACTCCCTGCCTCTCCCTCTGGCCATCCAGAGGAACCAGTGGGGGGGGGGGATTCTCCTCCCATCTACCGGGCTGGGAGAGGATAACATCAGACGCTTGGGTGCTCCAGCTAATATCAGCCGGAAACTCAATAGAGTTTTTATAAAAACCTCCTCGAAAACCCCTCTTCAGGCATCTTACTCCCCACGGCATCTTCCTCTGGTTCTAGAAGAAATCCTATCCCTTCTATCGAAGATTGCGATAGAGCCCATCCCCACTCATCTTTGGGGGACGGGTTACTATTCTCATTTCTTTGTAGTTTCAAAAAATTACTGGAGACTTGAGGCCTATCCTAGACCTCAGCTCCCTGAAAATGTTTGTGTAGTACAAATGCTTCAGAATGCACTCCATACAGAGTCTTCTTCCCTTACTCACTGTCCAAGTGGCTATGTGCTCTGGACCGGTCTTTCGGATGAGACGTTAAACCGAGGTCCCATCTGCCTGGATTGGTGATAGTTCAGGTGGATGTTAAAGATCCCATGGCACTTATAGAAAAGAGTAGGGGAATTTCCCTGGTGTCCTGGCCAAATTTCCCTCATTCACTGAAAATACCACCAACAGCTTAATCTGGTTCAAGGTCAGTTGGTATTCATCTGTTTCCCCCTCCCCCAGGTCGTGCCTGAAAATAGGCAGGATTTGTCTAGTGCACTTACCCGGTTAACAAAAACTAAGTAAATAAATATGCAGGATGCATACCTACATATCCCCATATCCCCATATGCCCTTCTCACCTCAAATACCTCTGTTTTTGCTTTCAGGGAGACCACTACCGGTTCAAGGCCCTATCATTTGGTCTTTCCTCCCCCAGTATTTACCAAATGCCTGTCAGTGGTAGCGTCCCACCTGCGTACTTAGGGTATGCAGGTCGTCCCACACCTGGATGATTGGCTCCTGGCGGCCCCTTCCAGGGAGGAACTCCTGCACTCCCTTTCCCTTACCCTACAGGTTTTTATCAGCCTGGGTATTACTGTCAACCAGGCCAAGTCCCACCTGGTCCCTTGCCAACGCCTCCAATTTATTGGGGCAATACTGGACACGACCCTAGGCAAAGCCTTTTTGCTTCCAGACAAGGTCGAGACCCTTCAAATTCAGGCTTGTATCCTGTCCGGTCACAGATGGGTCAGAGCCAGGTAAGCCCTCCATCTTCTCGGGCTTATGTCAGCTGCCATTCCGACAGTTCTGTTCGCTCGGCTCCATATGAGGATCTCTCAGTGGACGCTTCGGTCGCAATGGGACCAAACTCTAGATGAGCTAGATCAAGAGGTGCTAGTGTCGGATCCCATGATCAGGGACTTGCACTGGTGGATGGTTCAGGAGAACCTGTGTCTGGGAGTTCTGTTTTGCATCGCCCCTCCATCCCAAACACTGACAACAGATGCGTCAGGGCAGGGCTGGGGTGCCCACCTAGGGTCTCACAGGACTCTGGGTAGCTGGTCTCTTTTTGAGCAGAAACTGCACATAAACTTGCTCGAACTGAGAGCAGTCCTATATGCCCTACAGGCTCTTCTCCCTTCATTCTTCCCGGTCATCTTCTTATCTAGTTAGACAACGTGTGTAGTCTGGTACCTCAACAAACAGGGAGAAACACGTTCCTATCCCCTGTGCCGGGAAGCGATGAGAGTCTGGTATTGGGCAGCTCAGCACAACCTTCACCTGACTGCAGTTCACGTTCCGGGGTGGAAAATACTCTAGCAGATGAGCTCAGTCACGCCTCAGCCAGGGCTTACGAATGGCACTTAGACCAACAAGTCGTAAACATTTTTCGGCAGTGGGGGACGCCTCAGCTGGATCTTTTCGCCTCCCCCCAAAATGCCAAACTTCCCGCCTTTTGTTCGCTCGCTCCAGAGTGAGACGTTTTCTGGCAGGACGCTCTGTCTCTCTGCTGGAGGGACAGATTCATTTATGCCTTCCCTCCCATTCACTTGATTCTGAGAGTTTTGAACAAACTCAGAACAGAAGGGAGCTCGAATGATTCTTATCGCCCCCTTCTGGCCCAGGCAAGTTTGGTTCTCTCTTCTGCAACAGTTTTCTGAGGAACTTCCTCTGCCGCAGCAATTGTTGACCCAGGATCAGGGGACCCTAGTTCACTCAGGCCTCAAATCCCTTCATCTCCATGCGTGGCTCCTTCAGACGTAGCTAAGGCACGCTTCGGAGTTTCTCCGTTAGTAGCGGATATTTCGGTGGAGACGAGAAAACCTTCCACCATGTCCACCTGAAGTGGAAACGGTTTTCCATCTGGGTGAGCTCTAAAGACTTTGAGCCTTTCTCGTGCCCAGCTAACAAAGTCCTGGATTACATGAGTCACCTCTTCAACCTGGGTCTCAGCCATTCTTCTTTGAAAGTCCATATGGCAGCTGTCTCAGCCTACCACATTCCCTTCGGAGACCAATCTTTTGCCCAACTGGAAGTCTCTAAGGCCTTCCTTAAACGGGTTCTCCACCTGAGACCCCCATCCACAATCCCGCCCCTCCGTGGGACTTGATTGTATCCTGGAAAAGCTCACACTGCCTCCCTTTGAACCGGCAGCGAAAGCAGACTTAAAGTTCCTTTCCTGGAAGACTCTCTTCCTAGTGGCCATTCTCTGCTCGACGTATTTCCGAGCTCCAAGCCTGGATGTGTAAAATCCCGTATTTGATTTTCCACAAGGAACGGGTGGCCATGCACACCAATCCTAAGTTTCTTCCTAAGGTGGTGTCTGAGTCTGCACTGAATCAATCCATTGAGTTACCAGCTTTCTTTATGCAACACTCCAATCATGGGGAGTACCTCTTACATACTCTGGATGTTCACAGAGTCCTGAGATACTACACCAATCGGACTAAGGATCTCAGGCAAACTGATCAGCTTTTCGTTTCTTTCACTCACAAACGGGAAGGCAATGCTGTTTCCAAGCAGTGCCTGTCTAAGTGGTTGGTGAATTGTATCACTTTCTGTTATGACAAGTACAAGACCCTCCCGGGTCAGGTTAGAGGTCACTCCACTAGAGGAGTAGCTGCCTCTCTGGCTTGTTTCAAGAATGTGTCAGCGGCAGATATCTGCGCAGCCGCAACTTGGACGTGTCTCCATACCTTCACGAAACACTACAGTTTGGACATTGCCTCTCGCCATAGAGCAGACTTCGGGTTGGCTGTTCTGCATGGTCTCCTTTCATGAGACCTGTCCAGCCTTGCGGTTTATGTTGTGGATGACGATCTTCCTCCCGAGTTTTCTTCTTTGTTCCAGACTGCTTGGGACTCAGTCCTATCTGTGAATACCTACTGCAAGAGCCCTCTCGAAGTAAGATAGTACAGTTACGTGAGAACTTACCATAACAGTAGATCTCCGAGAGAGGCTCTTTCAGTAGGTATTACCTTCCCGCCCACCATCTCCCTAGGTTTCTTCTCTATTTCTTCCATGGGGGCATATCCTCTTCTCTCTCGTCTTGCCTCTTTAGGCCTTTGGCAGGAAAGAACTGGAAGGTGGCCGTGGGGGACCGCCCCTTTATACGGACATCGTCTGACGCTAGTCACTTGATGTGGGGGTGGTCCCCGGCCAGAGACTGCTAGCTAGAAGTTTTTCTGTGGGGTCCTGATGCCTGGTGGCTTAGTCCTGTCTGTGAATACCTACTGCAAGAGCCTCTCTCGAAGATCTACTGTTATGGTAAGTTCTTACGTAATTGTAATTTCAAGATATTGCCCTTTGGCTTGTACTGTGTGCCACAGGTCTTTACAAAATGCTTGGCAGTAGTTGCAGCAGCCCTTCGCAGGGAAGGTATGTTTTTTTTTTTTCCCTGTCTGGGCAACTGGGCCCTGAAGGCCAGCTCCAGGGAACCCCTACTTCACACCTTATCTTGGACATGACAGTTTGGTGTCTCAGTAAATGTGCCGAAGTCTCTGTTGACTCCTTGCCAGAGACCGCAGTACATGGGGGGTAGTCCTGGACACAGTCAAGGGATATATCTTCCTGGCACAGGACAGAGCAGACACTCTAATTGCTCAGGCACAGTCGGTGCACAGAAGCCATTATGTTTCTGTATGAACAATGTTACATCTCCTGTGCCTCGTGACTGCATCCATAGAGACTGCACCACTAGCCTGACTTCATATGCGGATACCACAGTGGACACTCTGGGTCCAGTGGGATCACTTGATGGAGAGCTGGAGCAAATGTTCTGGTAGAGTGTTACGGTAGATTGATCACGACAACCTACTGAAGGGTGTTCCATTGCTTGTACCAGCTCCTGAACAGATCCTCATCACAGATGCCTTAGGCTCCAGCTTGGGTGTTCATCTTGTCCCTTACCAGACACAGGGGTCATGGACCATGGTGGAGGCTGAACTGCACATAAATGTCCCAGAAATGTGGGTTGTTCTGTACAGCCTCCAGACTTTTCAGAATCCCCTTTGCTGCAGTCCTCTGCTAATCCAGATGGACGGTGTCCGTGTGATGCATTACATCAACAAAGGGGCACTCACTTCTATCCCATCAGATACATCAGTGAGAGAAGGAAATCCAAACAGGGTATAATGAGACTTAAAGGGGGAGTTGGTAGAGAGAGACATCAAGAAGGCGGACCTCCTGAACAGGTACATACTTCTGTTCAGTTTTCATAGTGGAAACGGAGGGTAAGGGACTGGAGTTGCCAGGAAGGGGGAACTGAGGGCAGGAAGGTGGACTCTAGCCCGTTCGAGGAAGGCAGAGTATGGGAGGAATTGGGTAAGTTGAGGGTGGACAAGGCATGGCTCCAGATGCCCTACATCCAAGGGTGCTCTGGGAACTTATGGAGGAACTGGCAGCACCAATGACGAGTCTATTTAACCTGTCATTGGACATGGGGAGGGTTCCAAGGGGACTAGAAAAGGGTGGATGTGGTGCTGGTGCACAAGAGCGGTGGCAAGAAAGATGTGGGTAACTATCATCTGGTCAGCCTTACCTCAGTGGTAGGTAAGATTATGGAGGCAATCCTGAAGGAATGGGTTGTCAACTACCTTGAAGCCAGTGGTCTCCAAGACAACAGACAGCACAGGTTCATGGAGGGGAGGTCATGCCAGACAAGCCTGATCAAGTTTTTCGACTGGGCGACAAGGGTGATTGATCAGGGAGGGGCAGCGGACGTGGCCTTTCTGAACTTCAGCAAGGCCTTTGACGCTGTCCTTCACAGGAGACCGGTGAACAAGTTGGGCAGTTTAGGGGTGGGGCAGAATATAACTAATTGGGTGGAGAACTGGCTTGGTGACAGATGCCAGAGGGTGGTAGTAAACTGGGTTCGCTCTGGGGAGAATAGGGTGAAAAGTGGCATGCCCAAGGGGTCAGTATTGGGGCCGATCCTCCTTAACATCTACAGTGGGGATACTGCAAAGGGACTGAAGGGGAAAAGTGTGCCTATTTGTGGACGATACAAAGATTTGCAATAGGGTGGACACTCCGTGGGTGGGGGTGGTGGGAAAAATGAGCGAGGACCTGATAAAACTGGAGGGGTGGTCGGATAGTTGGAAGTTAAAATTTGATGCGAAGAAGTGCAGAATAATGCACATAGGGCACAAGAACACAAAGTTTATATACAAACTGGGAGGAGAGGAGGTTTTGGTAATAGAGCAGGAGAGGGATCTGGGGATTATCATTTTGGACAACCTAAAGGAGGCAAACCAATGGAACAAAGTGGTAGGTAAAGCAGCCTAGTAGTAGTAGTAGTACTGGTGTGCATAGGGAGGGGTATAACAAGCAGAAGGTGTTACTGCCCCTGTACAGGTCCATAGTTAGACCACACTTGGAGTATGGGGTACAGTTCTGGAGACCTCGCCTACAAAAGGATATTGATAGGGTGGATAGAGTCCAGAGGAGGGCGATCAAAATGGTACATGGAATGCATCAGAGGACCTATGAAAAGAGGATGGAAGAACTTGATCTGTATCTCCTGGAAACGAGGGGGGGGGGAGACATGATTGAAACTTGAATATTTGAAGGGGATAAACAAGGTGAGGGAAGGGAGCATCTTTTGGAAGAAAGAAAATCCAAAAACTAACGGGCACAGTTTAAAGCTGGAGGGAGGAAATTTCAGAGGAAACAGGAGAGGGCACTTCTTCATGGAGCGGGCGATGGGCCCCTGGAACAGACTACCGGAAGAGGTGGTGGGTGCCAAAATGGTAGGGGAGTTTAAGAGGTCATGGGATAAATACATGGGAATAGTCAGGAGAGGGAAGGAAATAAAACCTGGAATTAAGAAGGGGACTGGAGTCTCCATCGGGGTGGTTGTAAAGAGGTATGTCGAGGGCTACCTAAGGGGGATGGGATGGGGGCAGACTGGATGGGCCAGTTGGGTCCTTTTCTGCCATTGGATTTCTATGTTTCTATGTATGCAGGGAAGTGATGAGAATATGGTACTGGTTCGTACACGTACATGGATAAACTTTCCCAATTTGAGATTCGATGGAGAAAATGGATACTTTATCAACTGTCACACTATTCAGATTTTTAGATTTTGTGCCATAGGGTTGAGCCCATATACTTTCCTACACTCCCTTATACTGCTGTATATAATCTTCTGTTTTTCCTCCTTGTTCCTATATTGCAAATGAATAACATACTAAAAGCTAACTATTGTTATGTTAAGACTTATCACAATATTGGTTGATTTGAGGTCGTCTCACAAGGTATATCAGAGTTTGTACTCGCATATATTTAGATTATTGCGGACTTTTGTCCAGAGAGACTTTTATGTTGGAAATGCTGGAGATGGCTGGGACTAGCAATGAAGGTATACAAGTTAAAATGTGAGGCACCTTGAATGTTACAGCTATATTTGTACTATCTGACATTCATACGTGATATGTATCTTGTCCTTTGTTTATGAAAAAAAATATGAAAAAGTATTTAAACAAAACAAAAAAAAAATATGGGTACTGGGCTCTCTCATGACCTTCTGCTGTCAACTGTGTTTCTCCCAGGTCTCCAGAATGTCTTGAAACACAGGTTAACAGGTCCTAGTCAGTGGTTCACTAATGGGAACTGCTGACCTTCATGGTAAATGACCTCTTCAGAAGATGGAGTTGCCGGAGCTGGACCTTTCTGTGTCACCACACAACACAGAACTGCCGTATTTCAGCTTGCTCCAGGGCTTGAAGTTTTTTGACGATATGAGTTGTCATTCTCTTGGAAAGGGAAATTCCACAATGCATCCTCCCCCATTCCTCTAATACAGAGAATTCTGCTGAAGCTGTTGGTGGACTATAGCGCCACTCTCATCCTCATTGCTCTGTTTTGGCCTCCCCAGATATGGTTTCCATTCCTTTAACATTTGGAAGTGGAGCACCCTGTTTCTGTACCTCTGTGTTGGGGTCTGTTGTCACAGGACAATAGGTCCCTGATCCATCTGGACTCGAAGTCCCTGCAGCTGCATGTTCTGAGATAATTGCCACTAGAAAGCCTTCTACCAGACATACTTATTACCTAAAATGGAAGTGATTCACTTTGTCCTGTGAATTCTGTGTTGGAATACTTGGTTTCCCTGTCTGACTCTGGCCTGCAGTATTCTTCTATTAAGGTGTATTTGGCCAATATATCGGCTTTCCATGCTCCTATTGATGGTTGTACAGTTACCCATTTAGAGGTGTCCCATACATTTCTGGTATTTTATATATAAAACCTCGTTTGTAATCCAGTCCTGCCTTGGCACTTGGATTTCATTCTTGAGAAATTGATGTTGGCTCCTTTTGAGCTTTCTGCGAGTCCTATAATGGAAACATTTTACTTTTAGTTGCTATGACTTGTGCTCAGAGGATTTCAGAGTTTCAGGCTCTGTGTGAGCCTCCTTATTTGATTTGTCAGAGTCTCTCTGCATATGAATCCTAAGTTTCTTCCGAAGGTGGTATTAGAATTTACAGTGAACCAAATGATAAACCTTTTTGTTTATTATCCCAAGCATGCTAACCAGGGTGAGGCCCTGCTCCATACCTTTGATGTACGGTACATAGAACACAGAGATTCTATATTGATTGCACTAAGGATTGCAGAAAGTCCTTATAGCTTTTAGTTTCATTCACCCCTGGAAAAGAGTGTGCTCCTGTGTCTAAACAATGTCTGTCCTAATGACTAGCACACTGTATTAGGTTCTGTCGTAGGAAATATGGTAAGAAACTTCCTGGTGTTGTGTGTGGTCACCCCACAAGGGGTATAGCCATTTCTGTTGCTTATTTCAAAAATGTCCCTGCTGCTGACATATGTGCTGCAGCCACATGGAGCAGCATGGTTCACACTTTCAGGAAACACTACTGTTTGGACATAGTTTCTCATAGATGTGCTGATTTTGGTCTTGCTGTACTGCAAGGCCTTCTGTCCTGATCATGTATCTCACTGTGCCATCCTCCTTGCTGTTTTGTACTGTTTGGGAGTTGTTCCAAAGGTGTGGCCTAATGGAGGAGATTTCCTCTAAGAAGATAGAACAGCTACATAAGCACTTAACCGTAACAGTAAATCTTCAAGAGAGTCTCCTCCATTAGGCCAGGCTGTACCCTCCCTTCTTCCCCCTTTTCGATATCCTGAGGGTTATGTCTGATGCTGTGCCTAAAACCTTACTCCGTGCGTCATGTTCTTCCTGTCCCATGCCTCTCCTGGTTGCTTGGCACTGGGTCTAATATCCTTGTTCTTCACAGTTAGAGATCCTTTGAGGATAATCTCCTGCAGGGAACTGAGGAGTGATAGGGCTTCCCTCATTATATGTGCCTTGATACTGCACGACATTGTGGGCAACTCCCAGCTGGCAAAAAGTTTCCAGGTTGTCCTGACGCTGACAGCTTATAGTTCCAAAGGTGTGGCCCAGTGGAGCAGATTCTGTCAAAGATTTGCTGTTGTGGTAAATTCTTAGGTAACTGTTCTTTTATCTCTTCCCCTTCCCCCCACTGACTGTCCCAGTCCATTCTCCTGGGTATCCCCCACTCTCTCCTGGTGCAAGTGCAGTCCATTCTGGGCCTGCAAACCCCTCCCCATCGAACTAGAACCTTAGCAAAATGTTTGTGTGCCTAATGGTTTGCTGACATGCCTCACTAGCCCCGGGACCAGGAGATCTTGGAGAAGATCACAGTTAAATCATTCTCTTTGGGAGCATCCTTAGTTCTGTAAACTACCTCTTTATGTTCTCAGGACTTATGCACCCTTTGCTGTTCATACCAGCATGGATGACGACAGGCTGTTCTTTCCTCAGCTGCGTTTCTTGGACCTGGATAGCACTTGATTGACCTATGCTTCAGAGTAGCAACCTGCATGCAGTGGTCACAGATGTCACCCCCAAAAACCCACCCTCAGCAGGCAGGATGGTATACATCACCCAGATGTGGCAGCACACTAGTTGTGCTTTTGTCCTGTACGGTAACGTACCCCAATCACAGACTGCTTACCTTACCAATCTATAGGTTCTTTTGGAAGATGATGAGTGGCCTCCGAGGTTAACTTGTCCTCCTGTTCCGGAAACTGGCTCGTCATTGATCTCATCAACCGGCCTTTAGCTAACTGGCCACTCTTGTCAATCTTCCACTCACAGGAGCTGCTACTGTTGTGAGCTCTGTAGGTTTTCTTCTTCTTATCTGATTCATGTCAGTTCTCCCAGCACAGTGCCTCTTGCTAAGTAGTCTCTTGTATTTCCTTGTCCATGCTGGAATGCGGCAAGTTTGTACAACTCCTTCCCTAATCAGAGACCTCTGCCACAATTCATAACTATTCAGCCTTCAAAGGATTGCAATATTATATTAAAATGTAAAGAACTGGCTCAAAAACTCTTAAATGAACTTACCTTCACTTACCCACACTGCCACTTTCAGTATTAAATACCTTGCCTCTCAAGGCTCTGTGCTTATCTGAGCCCTGTCTGTTACATAGATGGCAAAGGTCAGAAAAATATTGCTATTCTATTGAGTCTGCTCTGCTATTCCTTCCTAGCTTTACTTGGCCTTTACAGAGCACTCCTGGGACAGATTTTTCCGTTCGCTGTGTTCTTGCAAAGTAGAACATAGCCTTTCTTCAGATGTGGGTTCCAAAATTGCAAACGGTACTCCAGGTGTGACCTAACCAATGACTTGTACAGCTGCAGTATCATGTCTTTTAGTTGGTTAGTTAGTCCGTTAGTTAGATTTGATTAATTTGCCAAATAGGACCCATCACTGTAAATTGTTAAAGAATGCTGAATGTTTATCACTTGAACATAAAGCCAATTTAAAGATGGGTACCATGTTACATAAAGGAACATTAGGTCAGTTACCTCAGACAATCCTATCATTGTTTCCCAGAGCTATGAATTTGCAAGGAACTAGATTCCAGAGTAAATATGTGTATAAAATTATTTATTTATTTTTTTTAAAAGTGATTGGGCAAAAGTTAGTGTTATACAGAGCATCTAGATTTTATAACTCTATACCAAATGAAATTGCCAATTGCACAAACATTAGAACATTCAATACTAAATGTTAAACACTGGTCATTATTAAAGAATGAATGTACATGCACTTAATGTTTGTTTCATTAGTATTGACATAATTTTTATACTGTGTTTTTTGGGGGGGTCTATACTGTATTGTATTCATGTTATATGGCTCTAAAAAAATGTCACTCGTGAAAACAGGCAAATTGCTCCTCAGCTTACAAGTATAAAAAATAAATAGTTATGTTTTGAGCCATATGTGCGCAATGACATCCAGGTCTCATCGAAACCATGACTGATAACATCCCAGCACGTTATTAGATTTGCCATTTGTTGTATTGTGTTGGGAAAAGGTATACAAACTGTTGGTTGTTATGATGAGTCAAGGAATGTACAGGAACAGATGACCACTCACCAAATGATTCAAGTTTTAAAAATATTTTCTTTTCATTCTGTGCACCACAGAAGGCACCCTAACCCATAGCTCCGTTTCCTCCTTTGAGTGATTTACTCCATTGATGCAGTATGCCGCATGTGGATTTTTGCTTTGTTTGCATGATTTTAAATTTTTTCACATTTTAGTTGCTGTGTGCTATACTACTACTTTGGCTTCAGTGCATTCCTTTTCATGCTGCTGAGTCTCTCTTTATTGTCTGTCCTCTGGCAGAGTTTAATGTCATCAGCAAACAGACTCATTATACACTGTAACACCACCCTGATGTCACTGATACACACATTAAAGAGTACAGACCCTAGTAAGGACCCTTCTGGTACTCTGCGTGTGTCTTTCCAGCCCTCTGAGAATTTACCATTTAGGACTGCTTTCTGTTTCCTGCCTGACAACCAGTTACCAGTACACCTGATTAGTCCTTCCCCAGTTTGGATTCGGCCACCTTTTGGGTAAACCTTCTACATGATACCAAATCAAAGAAAGCCATACTGAAGTTCTCTTGGCACATGGCAGCTTGCTGTCCTCCTGGTATTCGACTACTGAGATGTGGTATACAGTGCTGCCCCCAAAACTGCCCTGTCCAGACTGGACCCCCTCTTTCACTTCTTGTGCTGTTTCATCCTAGGCTCCACTGCCTGCTCTTATCACTGTTATCTCAATTCCAGTCCTCCCCCTTCTCTTTCTGTCTCTCTCTCTCTCTCTCTCTCTCATACGCACACTCTGTTTCTCTTTTTCTTTGTCTCTGGCAGGTGGCTCCCCCATTGTTGCCTCCTTTAGATTTTGTTTTTCATCTAGCATTTTCTACAGTGTTACCTGCCCACTTATCAGGCTTTTGGGAGAGTCTCTGCAACATCCCGGCAGTACAAACCTTCGCTCTTCCTGACGATCACTTTGGTAGGGGCCATGGTGCAAGGCCGGTGGAAAATGCCAGCCATCCTGGCGATGGTGTGGTTTTTGCTCCACGTTTCTGTCCCTCACTGTGCCAGAAATAGCCAGTTGTAGGACTTGTGCACATGCAGACAATGCCCTGAGGTTGGAGCAAGCTCTTTAGCCCATCCCAGGTGTTGCTGTGGGGCCAGAACCTGATGCCATTCCTCCCTGGCTGGGAGCTCTGACTCTTTGCAGCCGCACCCCAGCTTTCCGTTGACTGTCTGGCTGGCTCCGTGTTTACTCTGAACCCTGGTTGTTGGCACAGCAGTGCCTGGCCATAGGATTTGGTTACCTTCCCTGTTACATTTCTTCCCTCCTCTATCCACCCACCCCTCCTCCTAATACTCCACTTATTCACACTTTCTCAGTCCCATGTTCCAAAACCATATCTGAGTAATTTGCCTGTTTCTCATAACTTCGCTTCACTCCTGCCTTCCACTTCTCTCCCCCTCTACTTCGAAGCTGCCCTTCATCACCTTATCTCACACACTTGTGTACGGAGGTATCCCCATACTTCACGCCTCCTTCCTTGCTTTTAGCCACAGCTGTTGCTCCCCTTTTATGCCTCTCCCTTTCTTTCAGTCCCAGTTCCCCCATCCCCCTTCAACCTGGCTTTTCCACCATACATATGTACGTGCTGAGAACTGCAGACCGGGGTGGGGGTCAGTAAGGAAAATGGATACAAGGAGCCCTGGGGACACCAGAGTGGATGTGGGTTGGGGGTGAGTTAGGTCATCGTCTGTTTTGACTTTGTGGTACCCATGTAACAGGTATACATAGAACCAACTGTCCAAGATGTCAGACTAGGATGGGGTGGGCAACAGTGTCAAAAGCTTTAATGAGGTTGACAGAGGTGGCAGTGTTGAATAGGCCCATATCTGTTGCCTTCAGGAGAGTACTGGTTAGCTGTATAAGTGACGGGATGGTGGAGTGGGAAGATTTATGGAAGGCAGACTTGTAAGGACAAAGAAAAGAGGAAACAAGAAAAGTGGAAAGTTAGGAGAGCACATGTGTTTCCCTGCACTTTGGCTAGTTCAAGGAGAAGAAAGATGGAATGGTAGATCCAGGGGAGGGGGGGTCCCCTTGTGGTGGGGAAGAAATTTAGCACACTTCCAGGTCCCAGGAACCTTGCTGAGGTGAATGGAGCTGTTGGGCTGCGACAGCAGTTGCACAGGTTTCAAGAGTATTAGGTCAAGATCATTAAAACTGTGACCTTTATTGGGGTTAAGTGATACTAAAGCAGGTAGGGTAGCATCAGGGGAGGTTTTTCAGAAGAAAAATTGAGATGGGGAGAGGGACAGTGCAGGAAAAGAGGGCATGAGTCGAGTCTTCCGGAGAGTGGTGAGGGGAGCACCACAGGTTGATATGGGAGTTGGCACAGGGATGGAATGGTGAGACTGGGGACCAGCTCAAGGGTGGAGAAAAGGAGAAGAAAAAAATATGTTTAGAAAAAAGAAGGTCAAGTGACTGCCAACCAAGCGGTGCTGGGGGTAGGTTGTTACGCTTCCATGTGGGAGATACAGCTTCGCACATGAAACCTACTTCCAGCCCTGGGCTGGAGGAATCTCGAGAATACTGCAGAGATGGTGTTCACTGGGCAGCATTGCTGTCCACTACAGTGAAACAGCACCTTCTTGGTCAGGCAGAGTTAGCAGTTCCATCATCATGGGCTCACCTCACTACAGGCCCTCTCTCTTACACAAAGACATGGTGAGGATGGCCTGTTAAGGGAATGTCAAGAGTGAAAATGGAAATACTCGTGCTGATCATAGGGTGACTGCCTCTAACCCTATTGGAATGTATGCCTCTAGGCTACATTGCAGTCACAATAGTCTGGTGTTGGGGCCTGGAGATTGTCTTGGAGGCAGTGCAGTTGGGATTGTCGCTGGGGATTGATGTGTTTGGTAGCTTAAATTCTTTACATACAGGGTCTGCTCTCATTGCTTCATCGACTGACCAGTTGGAAGGTTAGTGAAGTCCTAGCTAGGTTGCAGTTGGTGTCCATGGGACAAGCCCTCCTATTCTCTAGTGGATACATGTCATTCTGCATCACTGTATGCTTCATACCTTTTTAGTTTTGGCTCCAGGCTGTGAAGTATACTGTTAAAATTAGAATTGTTCCTCTGTTCATTTTCTGAATTTGTCTATTTTTTTCTAAAGGATTTACGAACCAGACTACACTTCTCAGAAGATGAGCTGGCACACTTGAAAGCTGCAACCTCTATGCAGAAATATGAAGTAAGTAACTTTTGCATCGTTATTACTTATTAATTGCAATAAAACAACATAATATATCAGTTAGGGTTTAAGTGCAAAGCATCAAAAGTAGGGAAATACGACGTTGGGGTACAAAGTTCCCTGAGCCTTGTTGAACCTCTGGTACGGTGTTCCTCAGGGACTGAACAATCACATGACTTAGCTTTGGTGTTTCCCTAACTTCGGTACTGTCTTTCCAGGCATAGAAAAATACTTGCACACCATTTCTTGGAGAGAGGGTGCCAATGTTAGGGTAACACCAGTGCTGTGTTGGATGATTGTTTAAACTCCAAGGAACAGAAGATTCACCGAGGGTCGGGGGACTTTTTACCTTAATGTTGTATTTCTGTACCTTTTTTTTTTTTTGGGTGGGGGGCTTACCTGCCACATTTCTCAGCCCAGTCACGGACCCCTCAGACCTCCAGCTCCAACTGTTAGCCGTAGTCACCCCCGATGCCTCCTGGCTTACCCCTAGGGCGTGGCTGTGGCACCGACCCCCCCCCCAATTAAGTGCCGCAGAACTGTATTAGGTTGGGAAAGCCGTCCCTTGGAGGCTAATGTAAGGCTGAGGGGCTGGCTTCATTAGCGCGGCAGGCAGCGACCCCTCCCCATGTGGGGACATGCAATGACAGTCAGTGTCCGGCCCGCCCTCCGACGTACTGGCACCAGCGCTTGCAGTACACTCTGTCTCCGCTGGGTGTCCGTAGTGCACCAGACACTCTACCCCTTCCCCCCCTGGAGAAGGAGAGCAGTCACGGGATGCTCAGCCCTTCTCCCCTGGCCGGCCCTTCCGATGGCCGGATCTGTTCCCGAACCCGGGTTGTCGGCGCCGCAGGTCGGCACTCTGCCCCTGTACCAACAGGCTGGCATATTTCTGTACTTTTGATGTTTTATGCTTAAACCCTAACTAATGCAGTAACTTAGTTTTTTTTTTATAATTAATTTCCTTACTATTTAAAAAAGATGCATAACAACCTCTGCACACAGCATTGTATGACAGTGCCAGCCTTTGACTGACATTGGCAATACTTTTTATAACAAACATCCCTGGTTTGAAGATCAGCATTGTCAATACATTTACTGCAAACAGTCCCTGGATTGACAGTATCTGCCATTGGCCTGATTGCCAGTACTATTAATGCCAAACAGTCCCTGGATTAATAATGTTGGTCAGCATTGTCAATATATAGTTATGGATGAGCAAAACCGCGTCCAAGTTTAGAGTTGATGTGCGTGCCTTCCAGATTCCATGGCAGCATGTTGGTCTCATGACAATATGTTCATTTCACTAAAGAGGCTCACACTTTATTGCAAAAAATCTCCTTATGGAAACAATTAAAATGTAGATAACGATTGACAACAACAGAAATGAAAGGGTCACCCTTGGGCAACCTGAAAGTTTCAAGCTTCAGCTCTCAGCAGTTGTTTAGTTATTGATGAGCAAACAATGCCTTCCAGTTTTCAAAGCAGCAGGCTTGTTTCGTGACAGCATGTTTGCTTGTCTCCCCCCCCAAACACACTTTCTGTGCTTTTTGGGTCAGGATGGCGTTCCCATCAGCCTAACCTCACGCAGCCTCTGTCCATGGTAACACTGGTCCGCTCCACCATGTGCTTCTCCCTGGCTTACCCCCAGGGTGGGGCCTCTGGGGTTCCCCAATACCCATATGAGAGGCAGTATAATGCAGTGGTTTAAGGCTCTGAGCTGCAAACCTGGAGACCTAGGTTTGAATCCCACAGCCCCCACTTGCATACTGTGTGACCCTGAGCAAGTCACTTAACTTCCTTGTGCTCCCAGGTCACACCTGTAAACAAGCTTTCAGCTTAGTGTGTCTCTCCTGGTTAAAAAAAAAAAATAAAATACCCCCTTTGGATGCCACGTAAGGTGTGTCTGGGCAGGCAGCGGTGGCCAGCATTAAGCTTGCCTGTGCCGTTTTCCAGGAACTTGTGGGGAGGTGGTGTGCAGTGAGGCAGTGATGCGAACATGCGCAGGGGCCTCAGCATGCCTCCCGAATGCCTGCTCTAGCTGGGTTACCTGGTGGCAGGATGTCCTGTGGTCACCCAGGAGCCCTACACCAGTGACGCAACCCCCCCCCCCCGGAGGTGGAGAGTGTGCAGAGGCCACTCAAGCCACCTCCCCTGGCCAGTCCTGTAGCAATCCTGGTCTGTTCCCAAACCCCGGTAGCTAGCATTACGAGCGGTAGTGCTACCTCTGTGCCCACAGGCCGGCCCACATGCTTGCTTGTTTGTTTATTTTTGTTAGGTAACATTTTCATCTCACAAACATGTTTATCTCACGTTAGCATCTCACATACTGTTGCAAAAACACCTTATAAAAAAATTTAAATGTAGAACTTTTTTGACAAAAACAAAAGTTAAAGGGGCCACCCTTGGGCCAAAATGGTGCTAACCTGAAAGTTTTAACTGTTGGCAGTTTTATAATTATTGGTGTGTGTATGTGTGCACATTTTTCTCTAAATCGCACATGCTTTAAAAGCCTCTGTCCCAGAAAAAAGCATAATGTGTGTATGCAAAGCCGTGTGCAAGGCAGGCAGAGGAGGCTTAGCCAGACCAGAACTAGGAAACTTGCCAGCCGGCCTTGCACAAGGGTTTGCATACCCATGATGCCTTGCTGTGTAATTGAGGCTTTTACGATATGTATGTGTGGTTTAGAGAGATGCATGCACAAAAAACAAACTATTTGGATATTTATTCTCGCCTAACATCCTTGTACGGATCCCATGCACTACTCTTCCGGCAAACTGCCTCCAAGTGTACTCTCAAGTTTACTGAATGCCCAGTTTTGTAGTCATTGATGAGCAATAGAAGTTTAGGGGTTTGTATAGACGAGCCCTCCAGTTCTCGTGACAGCAGTCTTGCAGCAACATGTTCATCTCACAACAGCGTCTCACACATTTCTTTGCCCAAAACACCTGATGAAAAATTGGAATTATGCATGCTGAACACACACATTTTTATTTAGTTAATTCAAAATTTCGACTTAAAAAAAAGTAAAGGCCATTTAGTTTTAATTCTAAAGCATTTTTCACTTGTTGAGTAAAAGAAAAAAAAAATGTAACGGAAAGCACTTTTCAACCTTAAAGAAGTTTCTTATGGCCGCACCAAACATTACCAAATTTCAGGAACTCTTAAGATCTTGGGCCAGAAAACAGGCATGATATACTTCATTTTATTTCATCCAAGGATGGCCTAGGTATTAACACAACGCAAAAATTAGGGCACCATCTCAACTCCGACAGCAGTGGCGCTACCATGCGATAGTAATGATACAGACAGCTGCTTATTGGTACTTAGTTCGAAACTCTGCATACACTTTTCTTAGTGGATCATTCCCGAAGAAGACCTAATGGTTGGTACATCAATTTGTCTTTTTTGGGTTGCATTTAATTAGCCGTATAACTGTACTAGTTAAGACGGTTGCTTTAGTTTGGTGAGAAAGCTTGCTTAATCAGACGTTAAATGATGTTAAAAAAAGAAACCGGAAATGTTACAGGCAGAAGACTTGGAGCCGTTGGAGTCTGTGCGTGAACCCGCAAGGCAGGCTGCCATTTTCAACATGTTGCTTACCAACTCGGAGAAGGCAGGCAGAGTATGGGGCGGGGAACCACTGGGGTGCAGCGACCATAACACCACATGGTTCAAGCTGGCCTTTGGTACCAGTAAGCTCTTGTCAGAGGCTTATATTGATTTCAGAAGGGCAGACTTCAACCAGATGAGTAAACTACTCCAGGATAGGTTACTTGGAGTAGAGAGTATCAGGGAGTGGAGGAAAGATGGGAAGAAATAAAAGGGGCCATTCTCGAGGTGACAAAGACATGCATGAGAATGGTTATCAAGAGAAACAGGTGCAAGGGGCCAGTGTGGTTCTCTGAAAGGTCAGGGAGGCAGTGAGAGCCAAAAAGAAGGCCTTCATCAGGTATAAGGAGAGGCAGGGAGATGAAAATTGGGGGGAGTATGACAGGGTAGAATAGGACCCTGTCCCATTTGTTATGGAGAAAGTGTTTAAATGCAAGGATCTTTTCTTTTCTGTCTTTTCTCTGGTTGTGCAACCAAATTTTCCTGTGAGTCTTCGGACTTAATCAACCCGAACTGTCTTGCAATTCTTTGCCTATCACTGTCTGTTTTCTCTTTCTGTCTGTTTTTCCCCCTTGCATATATGTTAATATAAAAGTATGTGCAAATGATTGTACGAAAATGTAACTGATAATGGGATCACTTTTGTTTAGAAAATATATTGTGTTACTGTTAAAATATATATAATTATATTTTGAGATGATTGCAGAAAGCTATTCTAAACTCTAGAGGTTACTTGAGTGCAGATCTTCCAGCCTTTTGCAAAAGCTGCAAAAGGGGGTCTCAGCAAGCACACTGTGTTCTAGCAGCTCCTGCCTGATATTTACAAAAACAGGATGCTTGCTAAGAATGGGGGTTGAAAGGACTTCTTCTAAGAGAGCTGGGCTGCAATTGCAAAGAGAAGAGAAAAAGGGACACAGAGACTGAAGGAAACTTTATTGTATTTTGCCTTTGTACATAGTTATACTGAACAAGTTTTTTTTTATGATACTGCTAGTGTAAATAAATAATTTTTGGTGAGTTCTACAACTGCTCCTGATTTTCCTATGTTTCCTGACCTATGCCTCGACGACAGGGAGTACCAAATAAGAACTAGGGAGGCCAAGAGGGCAGTAGCAGACGCAGAATTGTGTATTTCAGAGAGGTTCAAGAGTGGGGAAAAACTGTTTTTCAGGTATATAAGAGGAAAAAAGAAAGACAAGTGGGTGAATTGTTCTGCTAACAGATGGAGGCAGGGTAACAGAGGAGGATGAACAGAAAGCAACCATTCTGGAGGAGTACTTCTGCACAGGCATAAAGGCTACTGAAAGGGGGGTCCCGGAAATTGAACAGCAGGTACAGTATATACTAATGAAAGGGTCAGAAAAAGACTAGAAGCCCTGAAGGTAGATAAGGCCCTGGGCATGGATGAGATGCACCGAAGAGTGCCAAGGAAAATGGCATCAGAATTAGCTGAACCCCTGGTAGGGCTGTTCAGTAGCTCTATTTAGACAGAGGTGGTTCCGAAAGACTGGAGGGTAGTGGACATAATTCCACAACAGAAGGTTGGGGACAAAGAACAGCCAGATAACTACAGACCTGACAATCTTACCTGCATTGTGGGTAAACTGATGGAGACACTAGTCAAAGATGACCTTGTGGACTACCGGGAGAAAAACAGGCTTCAGCATAGTGAACAGCACAGGTTTGTGCCGTGGAGGTCTTGTCGGACCAGTCTAACAGTATTCTTTGACTGGGTAACTAGGACAGTGGGTAAGGGTCATGCAGTGGATTTACTCTACTTCGGTTTCAGCAAGCTATTTAACTTTCTTTCAGCAGCCTCCTGTGTGCCATCAAGTCAGAGTATCTGGGTGCAGCAAAGGACATGGATGGGTGGAAAGATGGTTGGAAGGGAGGCAGCAGAGGGTAGTGGTAAATTGAATCAGATCCAAGGAGAGGGAGGTCACCACTGGAGTGCCACAATGATCAGTCCTGGGTCCAGTCTTTTCAATATGTTGATTAGCAGCAGAAGGAATCCAGGGAAAGATGAATCTCTTCAGAGATGACTCAAAGCTCTTTGGTAGGATAGACAGTGAGGAAGGGGTAAGGGAGATACAGAGGGACCTGCAGAGGCTGGAGAGGTGGTCCAGGATATGGCAGCTGAAAATTTAATGTCAAAAAGTGCCAGATGATGCACACAGGGAACACTAAGAACAGAGTATTGGATGGGAGGGGTTAAGCTGGACACCACTTCTGAGGAAAGGGACCTATGAGTAATCGTAAGTGACTCCCTTAAACAATGTAGCTAGTGTAACGAGGCCTACATTAAGCCAGACAGGATGCTGGGGTGTATTGGGAAGGGTTATAATAGCAGAAGGAGAGAGTTATTGCTCCTTCTCTAGAGATCACTGATTAGCCCACACCTCGAGTACTGTGCCCAGTTCTGGAATCCTCACGTAAGGAAAGACGAGGACAGGCTGGAGATGGTGCAGTGTGGGGTAACCAAAATGATTCCTGGCCAGCAGGGAAAATCCTATGAGGATCAGCTTAGGGCACCGAACACGTACTCACTCGATGCCAGCCGAGAGAGGGCTGATATGATAGACACCCAAGTTCCTGAAGTAATGAACAAGGTAAATTACGAGGAACTCTTCAACAAGAGTAGTGAATCTAGAACACAAGGTCACACATGGAAACTGGTGTGGGGGAGGTTTAGGAGAGATGAGAGAACGTTTTTTTTTATAGAGAGAGTGGTTGAGCCACGGAACACTCTGTCAGTGGACGTGGTGGTGCCAAAACCATTAATAGTTTCAAACATGGTTGAGACACAGTTAAGGGCTTAGTAGTTACTCGGGGGGGGGGGGCAGCAGTAGTATGACAGGGAGCAAGGAGGGGGTGGATAGTGTAGACAAACACCCTGTATTGACAGTAGGTGTTGTGGTATGATAGGGTGATATGGGCAGACTAGATGGGCCATTGGTCTTTTTCTGCCTTCAGTTTCTATGCACTTTTCTACCTACGCCCACTGCAGCCTATCCCTGCGTAGCTTAGTCTGAGCCTTTAGATGCGAGTTCTGACCCACCTTCAATGTTGTTTTTGCCCCACTCCCCAAACCCACAGTCATTGTGCTCTTGTACCTGTAGCATCCTCCCCGGGACAAACTGGGATCTTACAAGCTTGCTTGACAGTCTGTTCCATTGGTCCACCACTTTCTGTGCGAAGAAGGTTTTCCTTGCATTCCTCTTTTTATATGTGTATTCAGTTTCAGATTCAGGTACATAGGACACAACAGCAAAGGATAGTACAACTTGGATTACAATGGTAAACAAAATTCATAACAGACATAACCTAAGTTAAAGTAGACTATGTACAGGGGAAAAGCAAATAATGTCACATGAAATACGGGTAATGTTTATAAATAAAAAAAAGAAAAAAAAACACCAGCACAATAATACATTAACCATCATTCCACCTATGTTCCGGTCAATGAAGTATTTCTACTCTTCTATAGAGGCAACCCTCAGGAGGTAACAGAAAACCTCTGGGTGTTGTAGGGGGCCTGTCCAAAAGAAGTATTCATATATAGCCTTGCTGGAGGAGGAGAGCTTCCACCATCAGGAGAGATCCCAGGATCTCAGAAACAGCTCTTCCCTCTCCTGCAAGCATGTATGTGAATCTCTCCAGGGTCAGGGTTTATATAGCCGGTGTCACATGCGAAACCCACGTGTTTTGTATACGTTGGCGGGCTAGAGCTAGGAGGACCTGTATCACTGTGGGAGAAGACCTGTACAATTGCTCCCCCAGTATGGTCTGAACACCTGGCACTCCCAGAAATCGTGCATGTAAGTGTCCAGTGCCATATTACATTTGCCACACGGGGGAGATGGGCAGGTTAAATTTATGTACTGTTTTCAGTGAACAATAAAGCCAGTGAATAAACTTAAACTGTGACTCTGTTTATTACAGATAAGTAAACCTATAATGACTTTAAAGCAGTTCCCCAATTTTCCTCTGCGATTTCACACCCCAGATTCCTTACCCACTGGGACTTCACTTTCGAGTAGATCCAGGAAGCAGACTCTGTCCTGCTGGGTCACCGCAACAGTCAACCCCATGGGAGATACTCGAGCACCCAGGGTGACCAGTTCCAGCAGCAATAATGAGGAGGCCGCCACAGGATCTCTCCCCAGGCTGTGGCTATATGCCCTGGTCTGAAAATACCCTGTGCATATCTGTGGGTGGGACCTGAAACTATTCCTGTGAGTCTTCCAAGCTTTTGACCCCTTCCCTAGTATACATGTCCCCCATGCAGAGTAGCCTCTGTTCCTCTCATTCCTTAAAACTAGCATCCTCCATGCCAGGCAAAAATGGCAGATTTCCTGCTATGGGTACTAACACTGTATGAGCCTCTCTAGCCTGCCTCCAGGGTGTTGTTATCCCCATCACAGCATAAACTAGCCCCCCGCAAACACACTGATAGCCTCCCAATATTTTTTTCCTGATGAAACTTTTGAAAATAAATAAATCCAGAATTGTAAAATAAAATGCAGTTTGCAAATTTTCTCACTTTAAAATCTGTAATAAGCTCAAAGTAGCCAGAGCACAGCTGAGTCGCCATGGAGGTAAGGCAGCTAATGGAAGGACAGGGTCCAGCAGAGCCAGGCACCTTAGGATACCAGAGGGAATTTGGGCAAGGGCATAAACACAGAATTAAAAAAAAAAAAAAAAAAAATGCGGTTTGCAGGGTTTTCTTGCTTTAAAATCTGTAATTTAAGTTCAAAGGAGCCAGACCACAGCGGAGTCAGGATGGAGGTAAGGCAGGTGATGGAGGGGCAGGTGCAGAGCCAGGCACCTTGGGATTCCAGAGCGAGTTTGGGCAGGAGCATGCAGAGGGCGTAAACACAGGATTTTTAAAAATTAGTAGTTTGCAGGGTTTTCTTTCTTTAAAATCCGTAATTTAAGCTTGAAGAGCTCTGGGGAAGTGCATCCTGCTTCCTAGCTGCTCATTAGCCCCCCTTTACATCTTTGCATGTAAATGTATTCCCCACCAGCTTGTACTCATGATCCCTGGTACCAGACACTTCCTTATGCCTGAATAGTGTTGTCCAGTCGCCTCTGTTGACTCTATTTAAGTATTTGTAGGTCTCTGTCATATCTCCCTTTTCCCCATCTTGCCTGAAGCACATACATGTTAAGGCTATTCAGAATCTCCTGATATGACTTGCCTTACATCCCTCACACCATTTTTGTGGCCTTTCTTTGGACCCTCTCTAAGTGATTGTGGCCTTTTCTAAGCTAGGAGTTCCCAAACTGCGCATACTACTGTTAAGTTTGGCCTCACCAGGGACCTGTACAGCTGCAGGGACCAGTATTTGCTATTTCAACAACCTCACTAGAGCAGATCATGTTCCCTTTTCTTGGTAAGCTACTAGTAGAGACCGATACTTTATTTCTTTTGACAGGTGGGCCACACGCTCCTTCAGCCCATTGTCCAGTGCTTGATGGAGCTGTCTCCACTGGACTCCAGATACCCACTGCGTGGTCTGTTGTGTACTGTTCTGGACTTAACCCCCCAGGTGGGCCCAGTGGGCTTAGAGTTGAGCTTATTTATTTAAATTTGGCAACTGTGATAGATGCACTGAGGTGAAACTTTTTTTCAGGTGTGGCTGGGGGGGAGGGTGAAGATATAGAATACATCAAATCGAGTGCATAATATACAGTACATTGTACTCTGATCAAGGATATGCAAAACATTTTAATGATCTGTGGAGCTGTATGGGACATTCCCACCCCAGTGGGGGAGGGGGTGATCTAGAGGTCTGGGTGCTGCCACTGTGTGGAAAGCATGACCTTCATCTATCTTCACACCTCTGTTCTTCTGCCTGCTTTTCATAGTCTTGACTGATGCTATTTTTTTTTTTTAATGAAGACAGCTAAGTTTCCTAGCACCGCTAGGCCTTCAGTGAGGTGGGGAAGGGAGACCAACCACCACCTTCTTGGACCTATCTTGTATGTCTGCCTAAGCAAGGCAAAGATACAGAACCAGCCTCTTACTGACCCGTATCTATAATGAATATGGACGGTAAATTATTTATGGCCACATGGGCGTCCAGATTGAAGAAACTCTTACTCTCCATTATACATTCGGACCAAACGGGGTTCATTAAGAGCGGGAATACTACAGATAGTATTCGTCGTACTCTCCTTATTGCAGAATACCTCCAAACCAAGCAGATCCTGGCAGCCTTTCTCAGCCTTGATGCTGAAAAGGCATTTGATAGGGTCTCTTGGCCCTTCCTGTGGGACACCTTAAAACACTTCCAATTCCCTGAATCCCTCTTAAAATGGGTGGGCCAAGCAGTCCTTATCTGCCATCAAATTATATGTTTCTATGGCTGCAAAATATATATTATCACCTGCAAGCCTACATCCGGGTGAATGGGTCCTTATCTCAAACAGTTGATCTATCATGTGGAACTTGTCGGGGCTACCCACTCTCCCCGCTCCTGTTTGATCTATATATGGAACTATGACAATACAAGAGGATTTGGCAAGATGGGTAGACTCACTCTTCCCTTCCATCAGAGGACAGAAGTCATAAGAATAAATATACTCCCCCGGTTATTCTGTGTATTTCAGAATGTCCTGGTATTCCCGACAAGGCCATACCTGGCCTCATGGTCAAGGATGGTGTCTAGTTTTATCTGGCGAGGCCAGCACCCTCATGTTCACCTATCGCTGCTTCAACTCACGCCTGCAGGAGGAGGGGTCAGTTTACCTAATTTGGAAATGTATGCTAAGGTGGCCATGCTTCGTATTCTTATGGTTGTTACCATCATACAACCCCCCCCCGCCATGGAAAGTGTTTGAATATACTTTTAATGACCTGCACAATATTGACCCTATTCTCTTCGCCCCTACAGAGAAAGAGCCTGCACTGGGTAACTTTTCAAAATTTACAGGTGATTCCCTGAGAGTGTGTTATCATTTTAAAAACCATAAAGAATTTAAAATCATTTTTTACTATTTTAAATATTCTGTAGAGGCAACTTCCTTCAGTCTCAGATGGACCTCACCTTCAGGAGTTTGAGATGCTAGGGCTTGCAATTTTATTTTCAGTTTCTCGATAAAATTGGGGTAGTCCCATTTGAATTGCTCCAACAAACTTATGATTTAACTGGCAGAAAACACTACAGATATCTACAGGTCAGGGCATACCTGTATCATAAACCTAGGCAACTTACTAAACTCCCTGACCCTAAACTTCTATTATTACAGATCTTAATGGACACTCTGGAAGACAAATCTTGAGGCCACATGATAGGACGTATATATGGAATTCTTCGAGATACCCTGGGTGATTCCACACATTCCATGCCAGACAGTTTGAATAAAGAGCTGGGCCTGGCTATGTCCCGGGTGAAGTCTGCTGTCCCTTCGGTTAAAATTAGTCTCTCCAGTACGTGGAGGGAGTTTGCATGGAAATGTCAATATCATTATTTTCGAACTCCGGCATGCTTGGTTAAATTCCTACCTTTTTTCCTATGGGGCATGCTGGAGGGATTGTGGAACCAATCCAGCTGATCATAGCCATGTGTTTTGGTTCTGCCCCTTGTTGGGGTTTTGCCAGTCCCTCCAGGGGGAAATGGGTGAAATTTTGGGGGCACACATTGAGTTAACAGCTTGCCTGGTTCTCCTATCGATCCTTTCACACCATCGTCCAGCCTGGCATAAGACTTCGCTTCTATTATATCTTTTGGTGGCCAAAAAGGCTGTCACTCGTCAGTGGATGTTGCCTAGACTCCCTACTGTTGTGGAATGGAGACAGGTGGTTTCAGAGATCTATAATATAGAACGCCCTACGGCAATACTACATGATAAATTGCCCCAGTTCACTCAAAGATGGCAAAAATGGGTCTGGAGTATGGTCTGTCAGGACTTTGTACCATGAGGGCGGAGGAGGGAGGGGAGATTATGGGTGCCTGCTGCCATGGGGGGAGAGGATGGAAGGTGGGGGGCAAGAAGTGATGAGGTGGATCTCTGTTTACCTATCCTGTAACTACTGAACTTGAGACGTATTCTGTGTAAGTGTCTAGTTTAATCAGAAAGATGGCAAAAGATTTGTCTTTTTTGCTCTAAGGCCTATCCCTACGTTGTGGTCCCTGAATGTTTAGGATTTGATTCTGTATGTCAGTTACAAACTGTTTCATATGTGCTATATAACATGTGGTAATTATATGTAATGTTTCCTTAAATAAAAAATAAAATAAAAAAAAGTTTCCTAGCACCGTTCAAAATACGAGTTCATGTTAAATTTGATGCTGATAAATACAGTTGAGAATACTAATGAAAATCTTGCAGCACCAGGGGGTAAATATCTCATTGTGATGGAGGAAATTCAAGACACCCGAGTTACACTAGTAAACGTATACACTCCACCCAGCTCCACTTACAATTTCTATTCCAATCTGCTGAAACTATTCACTGATAAAGCAAAGGGGATGTTAATCATGGGAGGGGACTGGAACCTAGTTTTTAACCCTCGGACTGCCAACAGGATTAGAATGTATAGGAATTCTGGACTGACATATCAGTCTGCGGGACAGCAGGGGTTAATAGGACCCTAGACACTACCACCCAGATCCTGAGAACAAATAAAATAAAAATAAAACCCCCCAAAAAGTTAAGATGCTTTTACAGGAACTAGAACTGGAGAACATCTGGCAGAGTAAATACCCTCTTGCGAGGGATTACACTGGCTGCTCCCCCCCACCTGAAAATCTACTCCCGAGTTGACACCTACTTCACCTACAGGCAAGATATGCCCAGGCTTGACTCAGTGTGGGTGGACTGCTCAACCCTGTCAGACCACCAACCGGTCTTCCTGGAGGTGGATCTTTATACCCTGCCAAAACAGACTCACTGGAGACTTCATGCCTCCCTGCTTGGGGACCCAAAATTTGAGACCCCAAAAGAGACCCTCCAGATAGTAGTGCGGGTTAATGACAGATGAGGAATAGCCTCACAAATACTTTGGGACACCGTGAAAATGATTATTCTAGGCAAGTTGATTTCCATCGCAGTGTATAAAAACAGAGAATGAATGAAAACAATAACCCTCCTCACACATGCCCTGCAGGACCTTAGAGTCCGGACAAGAATAGAGATGCTGAAATCACACAGATGAAGTCAAAGCTCCAAACCCTGCAAAGAGAAGAGATGGAAAAAAGCCGTCCAGTACCTAAAACAAAAATATTACGAAGGAGGGTCCAAAGCAACCAAGTTGCTCGCCTTCCAGCTCAGTCAGAAAGCTGCAAGAGCAGCAATCACAAAAATAAAACACCCAGACACAGGATCACTGGTTTACAAAAGGGACCAGATATCGGAGGCATTTGTAGCCTATTACCAGTCCCTATACAGCCGCAAATGAAAAACAACATCTCAGGTCAAGTGGGAGTTCCTTCGATCTCTGAACCTACCCAAACATATGAGGGAACGTGGCGACAAACTGATCTCCCCCATCACTACTGCAGAAATAGCACTAACCATTAAGGAACTTAAGGTGGGCAAATGCCCTGGCCCAGATCGGTACGCCGGGGAATTTTATAAAGCCCTAAAGGAGGAAGTAACACCTCTTCTGAGGTAAGTCTTCAACAAGGTGAGGGGAGGAGAGGGGGCTCTGCTACCTACCTGGAACTATGCCACCATTGCAATTATACCAAAGAAGGGAAAAAACAAGCATTGTGTAGTTCTTATGGGCCAGTCTCTCCCCCAACCCCCCAATACAAACTATAATATATACACGCCCATACTAGTGAAAAGACTCAATCCCCTGCTATCAACAGTTGTTGACCCACATCAAACAGGTTTTGTCCAGGGCAGGAAGGCATCTGATAAAACACAGCATACGATTGATGTGATCAACGTCATCAGCAAAAATAAGATGCCGGCCTGTCTCATGAGCCTTGATGCTGAAAAGGCCTTTGATAAGCTAATATGGAACTTTTTATTCCTAGTACTAGAACACTTTGGCACACCAGCTGAGTTCATTGATGGGATAAAAACCTTGTACTCATCTCTTCAGGTGCATGTTCATACCAATGGTGGTGTCTCATCCAGATTTAACTTATACAGAGGCACAAGGGAGGGTTGCCCCCTCTTGCCCTTCGCCTAATACATAGAACCCCTGGCTAAATGGGTTAGGGACAACGAAAACATCACAAGGGTGGACGTGGGAGGAACCCCATCCCCACCAGATATCTCTGTACACTGACAATGTGTTACTGTACTTAGCACGCCCAGAGACCTCAGTACCTGAGGTATAGAGGGGCTTAGAAATCTTTGGAGAACACACCGGGTACATGTTTAATAAAACAAAAACACAAGTCCTTAAATTCAACTACAACCCTTCGAAAAATATTATAGTCCTGCTACCCTAAAAATGGAATGCAACACAAATGAGGTATCTAGGAATACAGATAACTAACTAAAAATCTTTCCAAAATATTTGGTGCTAACTTCACCCCCTGACCAGGAAAGTGCCAGCTGAACTTAGTAGGTGGGCACTAGTTAACATCCTGCTTCTTTCTAGGATACACTCAATAATAATGAATGTTTTTCCACTATAGCTATACCTCTTTCAGTGCATCCCTACCATAACCCCCCAAAACAATTCCACCAATGGTAACAGTCTCTCTCCAAATACATATGGGTAGGCAAACAACCCAGAGTTAGATGTAGACTTCTAAAGGCAGGAAGGGCAAACGGGCGGGGGGACTATTATCTAGCAGTGCACCTCAGAACTCTGCTCCTGTGGATGGTCCCAGAATGCAAAGCTAACTGGAAGGCTATGGAGCAGAGGGAAGAGGGAGGACCTCCGTTCAGTGCTTGGGCAGTGGACCTGACATTTAAAAGAAACAACACGGATATCACCCTAATAACAGTGTGATCCACCGTGGCAGGAGGATACAGAAAGTGAGTAAATTTAACTTAAGACCCCACCTATGACCTTTCTGGTGGTTCACCTGGGATGTGACCTTCCACCCAGCCCAAACAGACCCTACTTTTAGAAGGTGGGTCTGTAAAGGCCTATGCCTGCCCATACAACTCAGCAGAGGGGGAGCCCTCCTAGACTTCGAATCTGTCAAGTGGGCATTCAAATTACCCAACTCAGACCACTTCAGATCAAGGCCCACATACAAGCCCAGGTCAGAACATCACCAGACGCCCCAACCATTAAACCCCTCCTGGACATCCTGGAGGCCATCCTGAAGGCAGAAATCACAACTGGACACATCTCCACCCGATATAAAGCCCTATGAGATCTCCACAAGCACCATGCAGGACAAATTAAACAGAAATGGTCCCAAGAAAATGACATAACACTCACAGACAAGGAGTGAGGCCAAAGCTTTCACTCAGTGTTTAAAACCACAAGCTCTCTGCTATGGCAGGAGTTCACCTGGAAGGTGAGGACCTGATACTTCTATACGTCTGTCATACAAGGGAAATGGACACAACAGACCTCTCAATCCTGTTGGAGGTTGTGCTTGGAAAACAGGGCATATCATTCACATATATTTTGGTCCTGCCCAAGTCTGACAAACATCTAGGATCAGATAACTGTGACCCTGATAGAATTATTTGCATTAGGCACCCTGCTCACACTCAAACAGGCAATCTTGGGTATCCCCCCCCAACTGGGGTAAAAGGCAGAGACAATCTCTGTCTCTGGAATGTACTGTTAGTGTTGGCGTATAGGGCCATAACCAGACAATGGTTGCAGACACCCCAACGTACCAACAATTGCTAGATATTGGCAGTGAAATATATAGCATGGAGGAATTAACATACCGAGTAAACCAGTGGATGCTCCGCTCCACACAGAGATGGGCACGCTGGATAATTTACCAAGAGGGAAACAGCGGGATGGAAGCCCATCAAAATTAAGAGGTACCAGGAAAAGGGAAGGGAGACGCACCTGGCCAGTAGGGGGCTGAAGAATAGAAAAAGGGTCGATTAAGAACTGATCGAACTGGTTTCTCTATAACTACATGCCTGACTGGAAATCCTAACCTGTAAAGATGTGACTTAAAATATGCTGATCCTATATAATAAGTTGACAAACTGTATGATGTGATGTGTGTATACCCAACATGCCTAATCAAACTGAATAAAAAAAAAAAAGGAAATCTTGCAGCAGCTATAGTTAGTGAAATTTAACGAAAAATGATAAAATACAGCTAAAAATATTGATGAAAATCTTGCAGCAGCTACAGTTAATGAAATTTAAAAAAAATGATAAAAGACTTGAAGCAGCAGTGTAATGAAAAATGGTTTTCCAAAAAGATAGTTTCAGCTACAGTGGATAAAAATATCAGCATACCTGTCAAATCTACTTTACTAGGTACCGCCTATGCTGTGCAACTTGAGTTTTTTTCTTTTTCTTTCTTGATCCTAATCCATGTCAATTTCTACACTGATATTTATAAGTCTGTTGTGGTGGGTGTCTTTTTTTCTTGAGGAAAAAAAATTTAAACATTTATAATAAAATACAATTTGCTGGGTCTGGCAAAGTTTACTACCAGATAAAACTGGAAGATGCACAGAATCTTTCATAGTGGCGAAACGGGAGGGTCAGATGCTTTGCCCAGTTTCGTTTCACTGCTGATTTAAAACCAGGGCAAAGAGCAGTCTTGCAAGGCAACAGAAAAAGCGTGATCAAAAATTGCATAGGTACAAAATTCTCACCATAACCTGAAGTGCTTTTTAAGAAATGGTTATGGTCAAAATTTGCACAAAAAATTAAAATACAAATATATGTAATTCTCTTTATGGCACTCCATTACTTGCAAATATATACCCCATTTCAGCCCCCAAGACTCCCTGGCCCCCACTTGGCATCCCCCAGTAGACCCGCATGAGGAGGGCTGTGACTTACCCCTCACCGCAGACCAAGATCAACCTTAGGTCACCAGCGAGCCTGACTGGGCATCATTTGGAATGCAGTCCTTGGACGTTCCTGGGGTCATGGTGCGCAGCATGGAGGGATTTTCTCTTTGGTTGCTGTCCCTAGTAGAGGCGGATGTGTAATGATGTCAACGTATGTTGGGCATGCTTCCGCCCCAGACATGAAGACGTCCACCACTCCACGCCACAGTACTGATCCCAGGCGCACCTACCTCTAACCATCTCTAAGGGTCAGAATGTTGCCGGATGCCACATCACCCTTTCCCTGGAGGAGAACAGTCCACTGAATGCTCATCCTCCCGGCCCCCCCAGCCGACCCTCTGACACCCCTGAGTTCGTGGGCTGGCCGTGCAAAAACATGTGCAGAACGTTTTGACTTGTGTATATGTGTGCGCATAGGCCTAGTGTTTCCTTTCCTTTGATTGCTGTTAGTTTTGTTTTCTAAATTTGCTTACTAGATTTATGGTCCCTGGTGATCTCCATGTTTGAATGTTCTAGTGCTATTCTTTTTCGTACAATGCATCCTCTCCTATGTGACAGTAATGCATCCAGGACCATTGATTCAGTTAGTTATAGCTGCTGCAGCAGCAATCTGCTGTTAGGAGCCTGAAGCGCTAGTCTTAACTAAATAACTCTTTCTAGTCCAATCTTTTTGCTTTCTAGGTACTGTATGGGCCCCATATTCAAAAGTCACAGGGTGTATCACGCAAGTGCCTGTGCCGCGCAACTGAGATGCACTGGCACAGTAATAATGGCATATTCATAAGCAGGCAGTATAGCGCAGTGGTCTAAGGCTCTCAGCTGCAAATTTGGTGACATCCAGCAGACCAGACCTGGGTTTGAATCCCACAGCTTCCACTTGCATACTGTGTGACCCTGAGCAAGTCACTTAACCTCCTTGTGCTCCCAGGTTGCTCCTGTAAAAAAAGCTTTCAGCTTAGTGTGCTATACCTGGTTAAACAACTAAATAAAATAAATATTCAGAAATGCGCCATGAGATGTGATCACACATGTCCAGCTGAATATCCTGAACATGTGCAATCCTGCAGTGGGAGACGTGCGGCGTGGCAGGCAACCTGAGCCCTATGTGGAGCATGGGGAAATGCGCGACAGGCGTCCACATGTGCGGTGCACAAAATTGCAGTATTCAGCCAGGATATGCAGATGGCCTCATTACACATTCCAAGCCCATTCCCCTCATGCACAGCTCATTACTGGAATGTATGCAGGCCATTTGCATACCCCAGGCATGCTCAGTTCCAGCTTTGGAGGGCTGCCCCACAAAGGTGAACAGGAGGTACTTCAGCCTAGTAGGCAGGTGTGGTGGAATGTGTGGGTGGGTGGGTGGACTGCACTGGCCTGGGTACAGTGCTATTACCAATAGCCGTTTACAGGTTCAGACTGGGGTACAGGGGGCCCACCTGGACAAGCAACAGGGGAGGGCAGAGGGTGACACAGTCTGATCCGGTATACCACATGCATGTGATACACCAGTTCCGTATGTTGCATATAGTCACCTGCAGTGCCCCACACACCCCCTCCCGTATGAGGGGAACATGCTGATAACTGCAAGAAATGGCAGTGTGCAGAGAGTGACCAGGTACCTGAGTGGGTGGGTCCCACCTCTGTGCACCTATGGTGTACCACCTTGGGTGTATGCCACATGCAAGTCCCTGGCCTGTGCAAGGCTGCCACATGTACCAACAGGCTATCTGGGCACCGTTGCTCCAGACGTCACCATGGGTGCATGCCACCACCGGGTGGTGCCCTGCAGGCCACATGGGTGCAGGTCATGGCCTCAGTACATGTGCTGCAGTGTGGCCATCTGCTCTGCTGGTGTGTTGGGGGGGCACCCGACAGCATTAGCATGTGGCAGCTGGGTGTCTACATCCCGGGTGCGGTGTAGGAGATGGCTCTCTGGGCGGTGCCCGTGGTGTGCCGGTACCTGTGGCTTTGGGTACTTCCGTCCTGGTATGACTGTTGTGTATGGGTGCCTGGAGTATGTTCTGGGGCACTCCAAGGCTGTCTCAGGATGGCCTGTCTGCAGTTTCACGGCCTTCCTGTGGGTGGCTGGCTGATTTAGGCCATCCTTTTGTCTGCCTATCTTTCCGTGGCATATTTCTGGGATGCGCAGCAGATGCGCTGCACATTTTGGCTGAATATATGGATGTGCGGCATATTCATGTACCCACCCCCTTTGTTTGCACCGCATACATTATTTCTACGTGATTGCGCATCAGAAATGCATGACTCATCTCTCCCTTTCAAATATAGTGCTTCTGTGCAATTTCTAGGATGCGCCATGGATCTTCATTTTGGGCAGTGCATCTCCTTTGAAAATGTGGGTCCATGTTTCTATGTGTCTAGATCTAGCCAGCAGGAGTAAATGTGTTGTTTTTACCAGTTTTGGATTCAACAAACTACACACAACCATAAAAAACACACAAATTACCCCCAGGTTCAGTGCTGTAATAAGTGAATACACAAGTTGTTTCCTCACAGAATATCCCACTCAATTATCTCTTGGGTGTTTGCCAAGCTGTAAATGTAGCCTTCATTAGAACTCACTGAATAAGGAGAGGCACATAAAATCACAGCTCTGCCGCTGTAAACTTGACACTTAACCAGCACTTACTGAATCTATGACTGTGACATGGGACAGGAGGCGCTGTAGGAAAAAGAAAAGCCATTGAAAATTCAAACATGGGGATCCCCAGGGGCATAAGTAGGCACATTTTGAAAAAGTCTTACAACAGACAAAGGAAAGGACACACTAGGACAAGACTCGCAAATCAAAACACTCTGCATAATATTTTTCTTGTTTTGTTAATTTTGACTGCAATTCCCCTTTAACACACATGGATAAATGCTGGAGAGGGTGCAGGATGGTGGGCACACACTCCCAGGGGTCGAAATTAAGTTCTTAAGGCACTAGCCAGCAGGGCTAATAACTAAGAAAATTCAGTGACCCTCACAGACATTCCACTAGCCCAAGTAATGTGTACATTGAAAGGTTACTGCATCCATTACTAGCCAGCAGGGCTAATCAAAGGAAAATTTTACTAGCTCGATACAATATCTACCAGCATTTTGCCAGTGGGCAAGTACCAATTTCGTACCCTGACTCCTTCATATTCTGGGAATGCCCCAAGGTTACATCATACTGAGCAGACATTCAGAACATCGTAACACCTATCTTTACACTGGGGGCATAGCCAGATGTGGCCAGGTTGATGATTGGTCTGAGGCCTAAGGACATTTCTAACACAAGTATTCAATATATCTCCAATATTCTGGGGGTAGCTGCTGTAAAAACTATATCACACAACTCTGGCTGAATCTGGGACCACCATCCATTTTGCGACGTCGGAGTATTTGTTAAAAAAAAATAAATCCAGTAATTAAATGTATAGCAACAAAATTGAGAATGATGGCAGATTATAAAAAAAATCACCGGATGGATGCCTTTCTTTTCCCTACTAGAGGGCAGGGACTGTATCCCCATATTGGATAGTCTTGCCACACTTCTCAATCAGCTGAAGTTTGGGATGGGAATATGAAATCTTTGTTCATTTGTTTGCTGATGATTCTGTATATGAACTGTGGGTACAACGATGCTGTACAGTTACATGTTTGTATGTATTTATGTTTGAAAATAAAACAAAAACTATAAGTTAAAAAAGTTCCGGTGGTGGTCAGGGCTAGGTTTTGTAGAAACTGTGTTGGAGATTTTGCTTAGAATATACACCTGTTGTTGTTTCCAGTTGGTGCTGTAAGCAGTGAAAAAAAAAAAACCTTCTTGCTGTTTCATTTCTTGCCTAGATTCATGGGTAGCTTGGCAGTGAGGCAAACCACTTTATCAATCATTGACGAAGCTCACCGCATTATAATGTATTTCTTAGCGAACCTTTTGCTATGATTGCCCTACTTACTTTATAGTCTGTTAATATTTAATTCTTTAATAAACTGCTTATATGTTGCAAGCACTGATGTTTTCCCCTTGCTGCTGTCGTTGCAAGACCATTTTTACATCTCTGCACTGCGTTCTGTCTGTGGAATGTCTGCATTGTTTATCTGTGCCATGTACAGCTGTCCTCGCCCCATGCAGTCACCCAGCAATTCTCATCCAGTGAGGCTCCAAATTCCTCTTATTGATGGCTTATTCAGTATACTCTTCCCACATCCTGGGTAGTACACCATTTTGGGAACCAGAAGACAATATGTTCAAACCCCACAGTAGCCAAGTTCACTGTGTGACCTTAGGCAAGTCTACCTTCCAGTGCTCTAGTCCACTCAGCAGTGGAAATGGGTAGAAGTAGGACCCCACTGGAAACAAGATGTTGCATCTCAGTTGGGCTGTCCCAGGTGAATAAATTGTAAAGAAAATAAAACATCCTATTACCTGTATTCTCGCTCCCTAATGTGTCTTAACTTTTGTTCCCTACCAGTGATTGCTGTTGTAAACTTTATTATTAATGTGTGAATGACGTAACTATAAACTTTATTGTGCTCCAGTATTTCTGTACATATATTTGCTTTCTATGCAAGTTAATACAGTAGTGCCTGCCTTTTGCAAGAAATACTTACTTGTCATCCCTAGAACAATAATATACGATACGTTATTATCCAAAATCTTTCTTTGAAAGGATGTATCGGACATCTTTCTATGCCTTATTACATAGAACGGACCATCTGAACTAACTTTTTTTTTTTTTTTACAAGACGGGAGGAAATTGTGCGAATGCCTTATGTTACAAAAAGGCTTGCTATCATTAAGGGGGATATTTCTACCATATTGATCCCATTTGTCAGCAAGTATCCCTCTTTTCATATGCAATACTTTTCTTCATTGGAGGCCCAAGGGACACTCCTAAAACTTTAATAAAACATATACGGAAAACAAAAATAGTTTCAGTTGTAACAGGCCATCACTTGAGTTAGTCAGTACATGTATTTAGCTCTTGCAGGTAAATCAGTGTTTACAGGAGGCTGCAGGGGAAGTTAATCTCCCAAATGGATTGTATTCACCCCAGTTCAGTGTCTTGCAGCTCTGCAGCCATATCTAGTAGCACCAAGACTCCACTGTGAGATGCTCCTCCAGTGTGTTCTGTGATGGAAATCGTCATGATTAACAATGGCACAATTAAAAACTGTTCAAAGTGTCCCACAAATTTAAGAAACAGATGTAAAGACTGACTCTTTAAACAGTCAGCATAGTAAGTCAGTAGCCCTGTAGATCTGCGGTACTACTAACCGAAATGACAGGTGATCAGTCAGCGTCCTGCATGTCCAAATCTGCTTCTCCGGCTGGTGCTGCTTCTTCCTCTACCATCTTCAAAAATTTGTTGGTGTCCTTCACATCACTGAAAAGCTATACTCCACAGTTCCAGATGATCTGCAATTTGTCCATTATAAGCAACTGGTGTGGCTCTCGCAAGGTAGAGAGGGCTTCTGTCACTCCATCTGAGGCCTTCTGGGGATGTGGATATGATGTACTATCCACACTTCTGGCAGTGTTCCATTTCCTTTGAATTCTGCCGGAATGTCGTCAGACTGGCTCCTCCCACTCACCTGGGTGGCAGCTCCCCTAGCACCGCCCCGTGATGTCAGATCTTCCTTTCCGCTGGAAAAAGAAGCTTCCCTTCTTATTGGTCTCACACTGAGTATGCCCTTTGCTTATTAAACTTCTGATTTGCAGAAAACTTTGTCTTCAAGCAACTCCTTCTCATCATCTGTTATAGACAAAGCGAAGGCGGTGCCGGGATTCAAGAAATGCACCTGTAGGCAGAAGATGTCCCTGACTGATCTGCACACTACGTGCATCTATTGCCTGGGCCATAAACATGATCCCCAGGCTTGAGGCCTATGCCGCACCTTGCATCCATCAACCTTAAACAGGTATGCTCACCTTCTAGTGGGATGACCGGACGATCGGTATCCTCCCGTTAAGTCCAAAGATGCCCATCAGGTGGTCTCCGTGGCTGCGAGGTCTATCGAACAGCTCTTGGCTTTTGGAGAGGCTGAAGCACAAACTCTTTGTCGGCTACAGCCTTTTTGCCACTCCCCTTGGGTGCCTCCCTTCTGGGGGCATTCAGGGATTTGTGCCAGGCCCTTCCCACCCAAGGGCAGGGTCCCTCCTCAGGCACTAAGTCTAAATCCAAATTGAAGAGAGACCAAGAAAAGCTCTTGTCATTGATTGTGGGATTGTGAGCACTCTAGGGCATCAGATTCCTGTGCTTCCTCGGAGGTTCCAACTTTTGGCGAGCTATTGGCCGAGGCCGCCCACCCCACGGTCTCCTCGTTGGGCCAGTTGACCGAAACGCAGGTTGATCTTCTGGCCAAGATTTTTCTAGAACCGGTTGACCAGTTGTTGCAAAATGAGGCCGATACCTCCTTATCCGTGACTCCAGTCCTGCCTCTCACCTCCCAAGGAGGGACGGACCAGTCTACTGATCCGCCACCTCTCTCACACAGGATCTGCCAGACCAGAAGGATGCTTCAGCTCTAGCTGGCCTCCTCCAGGACCCGCTGTTGGCGGCTCTGATGGTTGACATCGCAGTCCTGTTCCCAGAGCCCCGAGTCGAGCAGCCCATGATGGTCCCAACGTTCGCGCTCTTGACATTTGGGCAAGTGGCGCCGCCGCTACACCTCTTCCTCCTCGGGTGAGGAGAGGCTCCATTGCAAGTTGCGTCAGTGCTATGAGGAGTTTATGTGGCAACAGCTCATGTTTACCAGGGTGAAGCCTGTTCCGGCCTTGACCCCGGCCATTACATGGCTTTCGTTGCAGAGGCAGCTGCCTTCCCTGCCTCGACAGGAGCCGACTGAATGGGAACAGGCTCAACCTCCCCCAACCTCTCTGCCAATTTTGGTGGAGCCAGCACTGAAACAGATGGAGGGTGGTCCTCCTAAGGATGCCCGTACTGCTTCGAGGCTTCCTCATTGGCTGTCAGTCACCATGACTCCCGACTGACCCCGGAGTGGGGACTCTGGCAGTTGACCTTTATTTAATGAATCCTCAGAATCTGAGGGGTCCTCCTTGCACAGTCGTCCAGTAGACTTGGAGTCTGCTGAGGATTTATTGGCGAAGCAAGGCCCCACTTCCTTCAATGGTCTTCTCCACCTCATCTTGGAGTCCACGAGTCTCCCGATGGAACCTGCCCAGAAGCGGGCTCATGCACGCTCACCGAGATTCCCAACCAGGGCGGCTCCTGTGGGGAGACCTTCCCGTCGTTGAGGCCATTCCTGGCCCTGCACTGGAGCGGTGGCAGCATCCAGCCTCCTGTCCTGCGCCATCGGCCTGGCTGGCCCGCAAGTATGCAGTCCCTACTGGCTCCCTTTCAGGATTCACGGAGCACCCCTTGGCTGAGGGTCTGGTGGCTGACTCGGTGTTCTGGCACATGGGCAATGTAGGAGATGTTGATAAGCCTCCTGACAAGGAGTCCAAAAAAGTTGACCACATGGCCAAAAAGATTTATGCAGCCTTCTCTCTCTCTCTGTCTTCGGAAAGTGAGTTCGGACCTCTTAATTGCCCGCTTTGCCCATGTCCTTCTGGGCATGCTTGATAAGGTGCTCCCTCATCTCCCTGCAGACTTACAGATCACAGTCGAGCAAGCCCGTGATCAAGGCCGAGTGGTGGCTAAGCAGTGGCTCTAGACTGCCATGGACATTGGTGACTCTTGTGCTTGGTCTGTGGCAGCCAAGGTCGCCATGCACTGCAGGGTTTGGCTGAGGATCTTGACCTTTACGACGGATACCCAACACAAATTGGCAGATGTCCCCTTCTTGAGCACTGACTTGTTCAGTCCTGGAGTTGAGGGACACCTAACCCGCATCGAAAAGTCCAGTGCCATCTGGGACTTGGTGACTTCCACCCAGAGGTATCCCAAGGGCTCTAACTTGCAGAAGAAAACCTTTCAGCCCCTCTCTGCTCCTGCTGGCAAAGCTCATGGGCAAGTCATTTGAACTGATGCTCAGGTGTGAGATGTCACACCTGTCATGGAAGACCTCCTTCTTGGTGGCTGTCACATCAGCCAGAAGGACTGGGGAGCTACAGGCACTCTCTTTTGAGTCTCCTTACCTGGTCTTCCACAGGGACAAGATTGTCCTGGGCCCCCACCCGAAATTCCTTCTGCAGGTGGTGCTGGAGTTTCACCTTACCCAGGTGTTGACTCTGCTGGTGTACTACCCCAGTTGCACCTCGGAGACCGAGTACAGGCTCCATACTTTGGACCTGAGATGAGCGCTCTGTTATTATAAGGAGCGGATGGCTGAAGTTTGGGGAGAGGTCTGCCAGCTGTTTGTCACCTATGCTGAAGCTGCACCTGGTAGACTTGCAGCCAAGTGGACGATCAGCAGATGGATTACATCATGTATTGATCTCTGCTATAGGTTGGCGGGCAAGGAGCCTTCCATAGAGATAAGTGCTCACTCCACCTGCCATACTGCTGCGTAGGTGGCTGCTTCCAGGGGTATCCCTATCCAGGAAATCTGCAGGGTTGCTACCTGGAAGTCAGAAAACACTTCCATCACCCACTACCACATCGACCTGTCACACCGGGATGCTGGTTTTGGAGCCTCAGTTCTCCAGTCTCTGTTTCCCAAGTAGGGGGTGTGTGCCTTGCCTCCCTCCTCCCAGAGAACTGCTAGGAGTCTGCCAACAAGTGTGGACAGAACAACATATCCACGATCCTAGAAAAACGGGTTACTTGCCTGTAGCAGTAGATCTTCTTCCACGGAGTGGTCTCTTGCAGTAGGTCATTACTTTGGGGAGTTTTTAGCAGAGGGCACTGTGACACAGCAGCTCTTCTAGCAGTTTTGTACAAGTGACCGCCCACACATGACATAATTTTCCTGCTTCCTATATAGGTGTGGCCGGTCCCTGGTATCCTCAGTTCATTTTCCCACCGTCTTCAGCTCGCACAGCAGCTAGTTCAACTTCTGTGTAGCAGCCATCGACCAGAATTGGATTACAAAAATGAATGTCTAAAGATTCTTCAAACAAACAAACTCTGTTTTGTTCCTGCTGCTGCAGTAGGAAGATATACTGCTTTGACAACCACACACTTGTGTAAGGTGCCTGGGACCCACACACGACACCAGTTCCTGCAGCTCCTGTCAGGAGTTAACCAAGCAACCTGTTGACAATAGTTGTTGAAAATTCAGCAACTTTTAATGGAGCAGAAAATGTCTCTGTTAGAGAACCAGGGGGCTCGTACCAAGGGGGCCCCCCCCCCCGAAGCTCTGGTTCTTGTCCTTTGCAGAAGGAGAGGGAAAAATCATCCTCACTCCCTGCCACGTTGCCCGTCAGCAGCCACTGTTTCGGTGGCTCCTCCATCGACGGAGTGTCTTCCTTTAGCTTCTTCATCAATGAGGGCTCCTACCTTCTCGTCGACGGTGCTTTCCAGCGCTTTAAATGCTGTGCAGGCTCTGCCTGCTCCATCGACAGGGGCTTATACCCCCTTGTTGACGAATCTTTCCAGCATTTTAAATACAGCCAACTACTCGGCTGCTCCGTCGACGGGGGTTCCTCTCCTGTCGACGGCATCTGACATATTTAGTGAAAACAACTCTATGGCTCATCTATGAGATTCCGCATTCCACAAGGCATACCTATGGCTTTTGCCTTACTTAATGCCCCTCCACCCTCACAGGTGGCATCTTATAGGGGGCAAGCAGACAGAGACTGGGACACTGGTTCATACTAACCAGGGGCAAGACCTGCTCATACTGCCCATCCCGTCCCCTCTATCACGCCCATTGTCTCTCACCCTGCCCTGCTACTTACCCCTCCTTCTCAAGAACGGGACATCACCAAAGTAGTAAAGCATGTCTTGCATGCCATATGCTACTCCCAGCCCTCTGACCCAGGTGAGCTAGATGGTTTTCTAAGGTCTCAATCTCCTCCGCCTAAACGATTTCATGGTGACAGGGACATACTGTCACCTTGGTCTCCTCCTCTTAATATGGAAGACTGTATTTATCAGATAAATCTGAACTACTGGTGGATCTCCCCGGTGATGTTGAAGAAGAAGAGTTCCGAGGTTTGCATTTCCCGAATCCGGAGTCCCCCTACTCGGAAATCTCTTCCCTTGATGAGGACCTGCCTATAACCTCCGCGGTCCCAATGACCCGACCTTTATTGAAATGATGGTTCAAATACAAAGGTCATGGAATTCTCTACTACAGAACATGACAAGCGACGTTTGGATATGGCAGAATATCTTGAGCTGCCAGAGGAGCCGGCCTTAGTGGTGCCCCCACTAATTCCGACCTACCAGAATGCCATGCTAGCTGCCTGGCATCAGCCGTCAGCTATTACAGCTGTCCCCCGAAAAGCAGACCGCTTATATCAGACTCCCGTGGATCATCCCTTTCTGTCCACCATCCCAGAAGCAGATTCAGTGGTCATTACTGCCACTCATGATCGTACTAAAAGACCCAAACACGAGTACCTTACCACCTGATAAAGAATCCCGAAGAACTGACAACCTAGGGAAAAAGAGTTTTGCCTCAGGCACAATGAATATTCGAATTTTAAATTATAGAAACATAATTTGAATGCAGATAAGGACTGCTTGGCCCACCTAGTCTGCCCATTTCCCTGCCTGATGGATAAGCTGCAGATCCTAGTTAACCAACAGCCTACTTCCTCCTGCCCCCCCCCCCCAACTAGAATTGCCTTATGTCTGTCCCATGCCTTCTTGAATTTTAAATTATATGGGACATATGGTTAAAATACCAACATACCCTTGGGGCTTCGTCCATCAAACATTAATAAACTCCCTCATTCCTAGGAGAAAGAAATCTTATTGGCAACAGTGTCAACTAGCAACTGTGTTTCCCTCCACCTACTCAGGTCGGGATATGATGCCATAGATACCTCAGCCCGACTCTCAGCTACTGGTGTCTCTTTACGTCGCCATGCTTGACTTTGTGTTTCAGGTTTTGCTCCTGATATACAACATAAAGTAGCTAATGCACCCTTCACCGGGGGCAAACTGTTCGGGCCAGGTACGCAAACATTATTGGATGACATGCAAGCATCAGGCAGAACCCTTTGTACGGTCCGCGACATGTACCATACTCCACAGCCAACCTGCTGTACTGAATATTCCTCCTATTCCAAAAGAGGCAGAAAATATAAGGTCACTAACAGAGGTGGCTTTCGAGGTCGTGCCCAGTCCACAAGAGGCAACGCATTTGCCACCCATGGCTCCCGTGCCCTTCCCTCTGGTGGGACCAGGCAACCCAGTACCCAGTGACCTGTCGGGGCTTTCCCCTTGCCTCCTCAGCCAGGCCTCTGAGGCTGTAGGGGGTCGTTTTGCCCTTCATCTGGAGGCCTGGACAACGATCACTTCGAACAAATGGGTACTTCAGATCATTCAAAAGGGAAACACTCTGGAGTTTACCTCCACCCCACCCCCTTCTCCCCCTCGGATGATTCATTACCCTCCAGATCATGTCCCCATCCTTCAAGCAGAATTGAAGGCCCTTCTGGCCAAACAGGCCGTCTTACCAGTGCCCCTTCAAAAACATCAAACTGAATTTTACTCCCACTTCTTTCTGGTACCCAGACGAACTGGAGATCTCAGACTAATACTAGACCTGAGACACCTGAATCGATACATTCAGTTCAAACATTTCCGCATGATAACTCTAACTGCCATCATGCCTATCCTAAAACAAGGAGACTGGCTGTGTGCCCTGGATATGAAGGATGCCTATTTACATATCCCCATTCATCCCGCCCATCACAAATTTCTGCGCTTCCACCTTCTGGGTCAAAACTATCAGTTTTGTGCACTCCCGTTCGGCCTCTTGTTGGTCCCGATAGTGTTCACCAAATGCCTAGCGGTTGTGGCAGCAGCCTTATGAAAAAGGGGCACTTCATCTTTCCATACCTAGACGATTGGCTGATCAAAGCAGACTCCAGAGAAGCCCTACTTGCCTCCCTAGCCCACTACCCTGAACATGTTCCACGATCTAGGGATAACAGTCAGTTGGCCAAAGTCCAGTCCAAACCCGACACATTGTCTCCAATACATCGGAGCTGTTCTAGATACAATCACAGCCAGAGCTTACCTTCTGCCTGCTTGTCAGGACACTCTTATATCTCTGGCCTCGCGAATACAGACTAAGAAAATAGTCACGGCCAGACAAATGCTGAGCCTTCTGGGTCACGTGTCCGCTGTCATGTCAACGGTGTCATTCGCCCACCTTCACATGAGATCTGTCCAGCGGACCCTCCAGAATCCGTGATCTCAAAGAACAGGACAGTTCAAAGACAAAATCAGGGTCACTCCCTCTCTGAAGTCAACTCTGTCCTGGTGGACAACCAAACCAATTTGTGTCAAAGAATGCCTTTCTGGTCCCTCCCTCCCATGCAGACGTTAACCATGGATGCTTCCCTGGACAGATGGGGCGCGCATTTAGGTCCTTATCAGACATAAGGCCAGTGGACCGCCTCTTCCTATCACCCTCATATCAATCTCCTTGAGATGAAAGCGGTCCGTCTAACCCTTCAGGCATTCCAGCTCTACCTCAAGCCAGGACCGTTGCTGATTCAATCAGACAACACTACAGTGATGTTTTACTTCAATAAGCAATGGGGCACAAAATCACGCAGCCTCTGCATAGAGACCCTTGCAGTCTGGCAAGAAGCCATCTGACAACTTACGCTAACGGCTGTCCACCTACCGGGTCATTGCAGTCAGTTAGCAGACCGGCTAAGGTCACCAGTCATCCTCTCATGAATGGACACTTCACAAAGTACTCCAAAAAATCTTTGACCTATGGGGAACTCCACAGCTGGATCTGTTTGCCTCCCCAGTCAGTCACCAGCTCCCCAGTTACTTCTCCATTATCCCAAGCAAAAAGGGACGCTCTATAGATGCCCTGTCCCAACCTTGGACAGGACTCTACTTATATGCCTCCCCCCCAGCCCTCTCTTGCAACAGACTCCATTGAAACTACAAATGGAATTGGCCACCATGATTCTCATAGCGCCAATGTGGCCTCGTCAACCGTGGTACCCGCTGCTCCAACAGCTGCCAGTAAGAGAACCCGTTCCATTGCCAGTCAGACTGGACCTCCTGACTCAGTGTCACGGATCCGTCCTGCACCCCAACCTGAAGACCCTACATCTTCATGCTTGGCTCCTGAGGATGCATTCATAAATAGACTTCAAGTGTACTCTCCTGTTGCCAACATTCTCCTGGCTTCTTGTAAACTAGCAACCAGAGAAACATATAATTCCAAATGGAAGTGCTTTTCCATATGGTCTACCTCTTGCTCACTGGACCCTTACTCTTGTCCACTGACGAAAGTTTTAGAATACCTGGCTTCATTATCGGAGTCCGGTTTAAGTTACTCTTCCATCAAAGTCCACCTGGCTGCCATCTCAGCATTTCATGAACTTTTAGATGGCAAACTACTGTACCAACATCATTTAGCCAAGGTGTTTTTGAGAGGAATGATATGTATTAAGCCTCCTATCAGAAGACCCACTTCTCCGTGGAGTCTCAGTTTTATGATAGAAAAACTGGCCCTCGAGCCAGCGGCCACTTGTGACCTCCATTTCTTATAATGGAACACGTTATTTCTAGTGGCTGTCACTTCAGCTCACCGAATTTCCGAGTTTCATGCCCTCATGTGCAGGGAACCCGATTTGATTTTCCTCAGGGACAGGGTGGTCCTTCATAACAACCTGTCCTTCCTTCCTAAAGTAGTCTCCAAACATTCTCTAAATCAGTCCTTGGAGCTTCCGGTCTACTACCCTGAATAGTCCAATCAAGGTGAGCATCTCTTACATAACGTAGGTCTCCATCGCATACTTCACAGCTTCTATTACACTAATCGTACCCTGTCGATTGGAAAGATCTCAATTTGTCACCTTTGCATCTGGCAGAGAAGGGCTTCCTGTTGCTAAACGAACCCTTTCTTCCTGATTGGCGAATTGTATTACCTTTTGTTACAAAAAGTACAACAAGAATTTACCTGGACCTGTCCAAGCCCACTCCACTAGAGCTGTGGCTACTACTCTGGCTTGTTTTAAAGGAGCCTCCATTTCGGATATCTGCAGTGCAGCTACCTGGTCCACAATCCATACCTTCACAAGGCATTACAATCTGGATGTTGCCTCACTACATAGGGTGGCCTTCGGCCATGCAGTCCTACAAGGTCTTCTATCATAACTGTCCACCCACATGGACATAACTGCTTGGGATTCTTCCAAAAGTAATGACCTACTGCAAGAGACCACTCCACGGAAGATGGAACAGTTTTGTAAAAACTTATGGTGGATCTTCGAAGAGTGTCTCTTGCAGTAGGTACGATCCCACCCTCTGTCCCTCTCCTTCTCTAAGAGAGCAAATTCTGGTCCAGTGATTTAGGGTTGGGACTCCTTGGTACCTCGGAGCCTCGTCCTCGCTTTTCGAGCTGAATCCGGTGGGGGAACCCAGGAGGATACCAGAGACCACCCACAGTAATATAGGAAGCAGGAAGATGATGTCATGTGTGAGAGGTCCCTGGTACAAAACTGCTAGAAGAGCTGCCGTGTCACAGCGTCCTCTGCTGGAAACTCCCAAAAGTAATGACCTGCTGCAAGAGACACTCTTCGAAGAGCTACCATTACGGTAAATTTTTACATAACTGTACTGTCTAGGAGTGGTATATGTTGTTCATCCACACAGACCCACCCGACCTCCTTGGCTTCGACGCACATACTAAGCTTCCAGCGGGCAAGATCTGGCGTCAAGGAGCAGGGCCGACGCATATGCCACCTGGGTGGATAGGAGGAGCAAGCTTTCTGGCAAGAATCTTAGGACATGTCAACAAGTGTGAATAAACAACATATACCACTCCTAGAACTACTGTTACAGGTAAGTAACCTGTTTTTCCTCCCCATCCTCTTGCTGAACGACAGGTCCGGGTGCATGGCTATCTCAACATCATCATATTGCAGCCTCCACAAGCACTGTCATCTGCAGAGCATAGTTTCTGTTGCCGACTCCAATGCACACAGTGAGAAAGATACAAAGGGACGCAGTGTTGGTCACCACTCATCACAATGTAATTCAGTACACTTTTTCTAGCAAGAAACTTGAGTCTGAATGAGCTAAACTTGAAGTCCATTGCAGCAACATGTCAGCAAAGTTCAGGGCATTCTCTCCCTCCAAAGTTCCAGGGAGCCCCGCCACATAGAAATCCCTTTCTCTGTCTTGGTTTGGATAAACAGATTGAAAAGCACACTGGAATCGTCTCATGCTTACAAATGCTGTAACATGCTTGGAGTCAGTAAGACGGCAGATAAGATTTAGCATCAAATCTCATCTACCATCCTAGAGCTACTATCTGTATTTGTTTCCCTTTTTATTTTCTGTTCATATTTACTTCACCTTTGGTTTCACTTGCTGCTTTTTATGCTTAATTACTCTTTTTATTCCCTGTTCCCTTTGTGTCCCCCTGTCCCCACCTCGGCAATCTAAGCTACAGTGGTTGCATCGTCATCCTCCAGTAGGATGAATGACTGGGTGCCTTCACAGCTGACACCAGTACTGCTGTGTAATCGGCAGGCAGCTGATGCATGAATGTGTGGTGGCCCTGCACCTCTCCTCACATCTGCAGTGCCCCAATGGGATTTATTCATTGTATTAGTGACTGCGCTGCTCCTGATTTCGTACCCGTTCCTCGCTGCAGTGCTACCATTTTTATTGCGCTTTTGATGCTGTATTGTGTTCTAATCCCCTTCTGCTCTTCCATCCTGCAGGTTGCACCCGGGAAAGAGTTCTGGCTCAGTGTGCTTTCCTGGCCAAATTTCTACATAAAAGTGCAGTACCGTGTTTCAGACTATTCGAGCCTACCTCTGAGCTAGGCTTGAATATGAGTTTTGAACACATATTTCAAAATGGTATTAACCCATATCGAGTGTGAATGCGCACCTGGTTAAGGCCCCATACACACTATCACAAATTTTTATTGAAAATTGTTTCTCAAGTGGGTTAAAGCACAGTATTTGGGGCATCTGCATGGCGCTCGGACACCCTGCTAGCACAAGCAAATTCCCAGGCATAATTGTGGCACCAGTGCAAGGCGTTGCGGTTCCAGCGGTGCATGTCAGGATACTTGGACCAGGATTGCGGACCAGTACTGTGGAGTGCTGATTCTATTGATTAGCTCAATACAAGCTCACATAGAAACATAGAATTTGATGGCAGATAAGGACCACTTGGCCCATCCAGTCTGCCCATTCCTCCCTACCTACACTATTACATCAGACCGTGCCTGACCTACAGCTCTTCTCCCTTCCCACCATGATTCTTTTCTGCTTATCCCATGCATTCTTGAACAGCACCACTGTTTTTGCCCCCGCCACCTCCGCTGGAAGGCTGTTCCAAGAATCCAGCACTCTTTCTGTAAAGAGGTACTTTCTCACATGTCTCCTGAATCTACCCCCCCCCCCCAGTTTCATAGCATGTTCCCTTGTTCTTGAGCACCTTTTCTTCTGAAAAATACTAGCCTAATGTACCTTATTTGCCCCTGTGAGGTATTTAAAGGTCTCTATCATATCTCCCCTCCCTCCTCTGTTCCAGGGTGTACATATTGAGGTCCTTCAGTCTCTCCTCTTAGGGCTTTTGATGCAGACCTTGCACGATTTTAGTTGCCCCCCTCCGGACAGCCTCCACGAAGTTGATGTACTTCCAGAGATGTGGTTTCCAGAACTGGGCCCAGTACTCTAGTGTGGGGTCTTACCAATGATCTATATAGAGGCAACACCACCTCCCTCTTTATGCTGGTGATATCTATGCACCCCAGCATCCCACTTGTCCTCCATACTGCCTTGTCGCACTTCCTGGCCACCTTTAGGTCATCCAGTAAGATTACCCCAGGTCTCTTTCCTGCTTGATGCTCATCAATACCACTCAAACCATTTTGTACTCTGCCCCTGGGTTTTTGTGCCCTAAGTGCATTATTCTGCACTTTTTCACATTGAAACTCAGTTATCATACCCTGGACCATTCCTCTAGTTTTCTCAGGTCTGTGCTCTTCCTTTCCACCCCACCCCCCCAAGTCTCCACCCTATTGCAGATTTTGTTGTCATCCGCAAAGAGGCAGACCTTCCGTTCTAGCTCCTCTGCAATGTAACTTATAAAGACATCAAAGAGGACCAGTCCCAGCACTGATCCCTGAGGCACCTCGCTGTTCACCCTCCTTTCCTTGGAGTGAACTCGGTTTGCCATCACCTTCTGTTGCCTATCCCCTAACTAATTTCTTATCCAGTTTACCACCTTTGGACCCACTCCTAAGCTACCAGCTTGCTTACTAGTCTCCTATGTGGAATGGTGTCACACCTTACTGAAATTTTGGTAGGCCACGTCCACTGCTCCACCCTGCTCTAGCAGTTCCTTGGTCACTCAGTCAAAAAAGTTTATCAGATTTGTTTGACATGACTTACCCCTTGTGAAACCATGCTGCCTTGGGTCTTGTAACCCACTGGATTCAAGATATTCCACAATCCTTTCCTTCAGCAGTGGTTACATTAATTTTCTCACCACTGTTGTCAGGCTGACTGGCCTATAATTGCCAGCCTCCTCCTTGCTATCACCTCTGTGTAGTGGGACTACACCTGCCCTCCTCTAGTCCTCTGGAACCACTCCTGTTTCCAGTGAGCAGTTAAATAAAACTGTCAGGGGCACAGCCAGTATTTCCCTGAGCTCCCTCAATACCCTTAGATGCACCCCATCTGGCCCATTGGGCCACTGAAGTTTTTGAAGTATTTTTCCATGGTTGTGTGCCCAGTTTCACTAAAGTGTGTGCATAGTTGACATAATCAAAGTGACAGTACAGTTCCCATCCACACCATCATTACTCAGGTTAAGGCAAACATGTTGCTCTAAAACTGGGCTGTGGTGTACCTCTAAACAGGGTTAGAATACAGTTTTAGAATATGGATTGTACAGCCTAGCTGCAAACCTTTGAAAACCATTTTAAAAGAGTAAAAACAGTTTAAAAGTACTAGTGCAGTCTGACCTGTCAGGACAGCAGTGGCACTGCCGCTTGCGATGCCAATGACCCAGGTTCGGGAACGAGCCTGGATTGTTGGAAAGCCAGCTGAGGGGAGTAGGAGGATTGAGCAGCGAGTGGACTGCTCTCCTCTGGGGAGGCAGAAATGCACAACCACCCCATGCTCCCAGCAAGAACAGATGTAGCACCAAAAAGGACAGGCAAAACAAACCACGGCAACACTGTTAAAAAAAAAAAAAACTGGAAGTACTCAAAAGTTGTAGCTTAACAATATCAACATTTATTCCACATACGAGACACTGGCACAAAGCCCTGACTCTTCGCATCAGTAACATGAGGCTTCGTTAGGGGGCACGGCAATGCACTGACAGCACATTTCTTTTAAGGTTCTCTTATGCGGAACCGTGGTGGCTACAACTTGTGAGCGAGGGCTACAGTGCCAAGCTAGTGGTCTGACCCCTAGCGGCAGCTACAGGTGAGGATGCCTGGGATCACACAGATCAGGGTGAAGGTGCAGCGACTAGCTGGGCGTGGGAGCATGCACGGCAGCTTCAGGACCTCATTGCCCGTCCATTCCTCCTGGAGACAGAAACATAGAGGAAAAGGGCTGTCAGCTGAGTTGGTGACACCACTGTCTGCCCCCCACATCTTCTGCCGGACTTTCCCTGTCTGGGTCTGGTCTGTCCCAGCCTTCCCCTCCTCCTGTGGTCAGCTAGATGGTGTGCGGTGTAAGCTGAAACACTGTGGCAAACCCACCTGGGGGCAAGCAAAGGGGGGCTGGCCACAGGTGTCTTATGGGTGGAGTGATGGTCCAGAGCTCTAGGCAGGTGTCTCTCGCTGGATGGGAAGCAGACACTTGGAGTAATGGGGAAGGAGTCCCAGCTGACCGGGATAAGGTGGAATAAGCAGAGTTACAAAATTGGTGTATACAGGGCCTTAAAATGGTTCGAACAGTTAAAGCATTTAAATTTCTCTATTCTGGACAGAGCCTTAATTTCATCTGGCCAATAGTATCCTGTGTTTGGACTTGGTGCACAACTCGCCTCCCCAAGATTTGCTATGCATTAAATGTCACCAGAACATCACAGATCCAGTAATGGCAGGTGGGGGTGGGGGGATGACTCCTGAAGAAATGTGGAGGGGTGCTCAAAGAATTAGACTGAGCTGCACACTCAAGCAGATTTGATAGACCAATAAGACCTTTTTCTGTTGGCGGTTTTGTATGTTCCCATGAGATTTCCTCCGAGGTTACTAAACTTATTTTATTTTTTTGTTTGTTTTTTTTTTAGGTTAGGAATAGTAGTGCTCATCTCGAAAGCTGGGGGAGGTGTGAGGGGTGGAAAGCCCCCTGATTTGTGAGTGTTTGTTTGTAGGGGTGGGGTGGGGGGCAAATCCCCCCGATTCTCTAGTTTCTTTTATCACTGAATAAGATTTTGGGATGAAATCTCAGCTGCCTTTTCCCGAGGGATGTGTTCTGCACTGCTGCCCTCTGTTTCTCTTCCTTCCCTCCACATACCACCTGCATGGGTTTGTGCAGTTGAGAGTTACTGCATGTGTGTACAGTGCCTTTAAAAAGATGTTGTTTTTTTTTTTTTATCCCAGAGACCTAGTCCTGTTAACTACTTTGATTACTTGATATATGAATATTCGATTCTGTTAATCAGTACTAAATTCATTTAGTTGTCATTCAGATTTTTATAAATCATTTTTTAGTACGAATCATTGTGTTGCTCTTGCTTTATAGAGCCACCCTTGATTTAATGATTCCTATATATTTATGCATTTGATTAGTTGCAAACAGTGGTGTATGGACTCTTGAAGGGTTTCCAGCCTTACCCTGCAACCACAGCCAACAAAAGGCTTAATTAATAAACTGGCCTACTACAAGGTTGCGAAATGTGAGTAGATAATCTCAGAGTGAGCTGGGAAAAACCATACTCTCTACCTGTAGAGCCTCGCATGTCGCAGTGGTGTCGTTGTCAATCACTCTGGTAGTGACATAACTACCATCTTAACTAATATAAAATTATTCTCCATCTCCTCAGAGAATTGCTGTGAAGGTCAGTCCATCAAGATTCAGCAACAGTTTTCCAAGTAATATAGTATTCAGGTGATGGAAGAGACTTGGGGTTCACCTGTCCAGCCCATATCTCCCAAATGATGTGGAGTACACATAGCACCATGTGTAGTATTTTACACTTTTTTTTTTTTTTATCCTCGCTCCGTGAAGTTCTACTGATGTTCCACATGCTCTCGTAGCGATTTCTGACATAGAAACCATTAAAACAGCACACAAGCGGGGTAGGGCACATGCCCCTACCTGAACAAAAAAAAAAAGCACTGTGCTCACCACAGGATCACCAGGTAGGCATTTATTACGTGCGAAACAGTGGCAGCAATGTCAGCTAGATAGAATAGAAGAACCACAAACAAAATGCTGACTGATGGCTCCTGGTGTGATGTTTTGCTCTTTATGTTGAAGCAGGGTTACCAGATTTTGTGACACCAAAAAAGAGGACACTGTCTACCAGTGAGTCCTGCCCTCACTGCTCCACCCTCTCAGGTTGGGGTCGAACTCGCGGACTGAGGTACAGCTGTTAATTAACTGTATTTACAGGGTCAGTGTCCACTCCAGGACGAGGATTTGTCTATTTGTCTTAACAGCAAGCCAGTAAGCTAAACAGCAAAACAGGATGATCACCAGAATCGGACACATGTTGGCAGAACAATGATATAAACCGCCCCAAAAAAAAAAAAGTCTATAATGCCGCTCAACAAGACACATCCCCCCCCCGGCGATGTTACATTTATTTGAGCAGCAGCATATGATCTGGATCCCTACTTGCCAAATAAATTATTGGGCTGACATGATGACAACACCCCCTCCTCCCCGCACGTTGTTAAATTAGAGCTGAGCATGGTGGTGATTCTGTCTCTGCGATCATCAGCTACTCACCAACCAGTTGGGCTTGCGCTGGCTGGCAGTAAACAACTGTAAACTTTCCACAATCCAGGCTGGCCTCCGCCGGTGCTGTAAACTTGAGTCCGGCCACACACGCCTCAGTATGTTCATTGGGACCATCACCATGGGTGGGTTATGACTACTTTACTCACTCGGATGCAGCTGCAGTGTCTCTCAGACAGTCATAGGCGGGGCAGGGACAAGTCCGGTCCAGAAGTCTGGATCGGGTGTTTGGATGAGTTTTCAAGATCAGTGAATGCTGTGTGGTCTACTCTGGAAACAAACCACTTCAACTTGGGACAGGATTGACAGGTTGCCGCTGCCAGTGACTGCTCGCTGGGCTGCTGGCAACAATCAGGAGTTCCACCGTGGGTCTGTTTCTTTCCTAAGTAAATCCCGTGCATGGGTTAATAGTGATGTTAGTCATGCGCAGTCATAGCAGGCTGGACGGCTCATGACAGGAATCAGGATGAGCATTATTCTGTGTTTTTTTTTCTGTGGCTGCTTTTGGGCTTACGAACATATGAATTGCCAGCAGAAACAGCCCACATGACCTATCGAGTCTGCTCGATTGTGCAGCTAGCCCTTCAGCATGCAGCTTCTCCACCCTTCCCCCTCCTCCCCATCCTTCCCCCCCCCCACTCTGTCCCATCCTCTCTTGAAGCAGCCCACCTTCCTACAGGAAACCACCTCCTCTGGTAGTGTTCCACTTGCTCACCACCCTCCGTGAAATAATGTCTCCTGATTTCCCTCCTGAATGTACTTCCAACCTCAGTTGTTGCCTTCTAGTATCCCTACCTCTTCTGATCCGGAATGTCTCACCTGTATTAGCCTTGTTTATCTCTTTCAGGTACTTAAAAGTCTCAGTCATATCCCTCGCCCCTCCTTTCCTCCAGCGAATACATGTTAGGCATGTTCAGCCTTTCTTCGTATGAATTTCCCTCCATGCTCTGGATCATCTTTGTTGCTCTGTGCTGCACCACCCCCTCTAACAGTCTGATGTCCCTCTTCAGAAATGGGCACCAGTAGTGTATGCAGTATTCCAGGTGTGGTCTGACCAGTGACCTGTACAAGGGAAGGATCACCTCACTACGTCTAGAGGAGATCCCCCTCACTATACAACCCAGCATCTTGTTGGCTTTCGCTGCTGCCTTACTGCACTGAGCAGAGTTGTTGATATTCCCCATTATAAACACCCCGTAGTCCTTTTCCTCCTCTGTGCTCCCCAGCTGTATCCCTCCCAGCTGATAGCGCCTCCTCTGGTTCTTAGCCCTGAAGTGCATTACCTTGCACTTCTTGGCATTGAACCCCAACTACCATGTTTCCGACCACTCCTGTAGTTTGGTCAAGTCCCCCTGCAGTCCTCTCCACCCCTCGATGTCATCCACTACAGCTCCCATCTTGGTATTGTCTGCGAGCAGACTGATCTTACTCTGGGTCCTGTGCGAGTTATCTGCTATGAATATCCGAAACCGCACTGGCCCCAGTACTGATCCCTGTTGCACCCCGCTTGTTACTGCTCTTGACGATGAGAGTTTCCCCTCCACCACCACCATTTGCTGTCTGCCCTTCAGCTAGTTTGTGATCCATTTGACCATCTTAGTACCCACCTGTGCATCCTCCAGCTTCCCTCCGAGCCTCCCACGTGGCATGGAATCGAAGGCCTTGCTGAAGTCCAGGTATAGGACATCCTCTCCATGGCCCTTATCCAGCTCCCTGGTCACCCAATCATAGTACTCAATCAGATTTGTCTGGCAGGACCTTCCCGAGACAAACCCGTGTTACTTTCTGTCCTGGAGCCCATTGTCCTGCCAAAAAGTCACCAGTCTCTCCTTAAGGATTGTCTCCATGAGCTTACCCACAATTGATGTGAGGCTCACCGGTCTGTAGTTGCCTGGATCGTACCTTGGGCCACCTTTGTGAATGGGCACCACATGGGCTAACTTCCAGTCCTGTGGAACGCATCCTGTGTGCAGAGAGGTATTGAACAGGTCAGCCAGTGGTCCTACCAGGCTTCCTGCCAGTTCCTTGAGTACCCTAGGGTGAATGCTGTCATGTCCCGGTGCCTTGTCCACCTGCAGTGTCCTCAGCCCTTCCAGTACTCTGCCCTTTGTAATTTCTCCATCTGTCACCCCCTCCATCACTCCCATCAAGTATCTGATTCTCCCCTCTCCACCGTTAATACAGAGCAAAAGTACTCATTCAGTGCCTCTGCCTGCTCCTTCCCCTTCTCTACCCACCCCCCATCCTTCTTAATTCTCACTATCTGGTCCCTGTTCTTCCTTCTTTCCCCAGTGTATCTGAAGAAGTCCTTCTCTCTCTCCATCCTTAATACCCTGTGCCAGCCTCAGCTCTCTGGATGCCTTGGCAGCCCTGACTAGCCTTGTAACCTCCCTGGACTTTTTTGTATACTCCTCCCCCCTCCCTGATCTCTTGAACCTTTAGAAAGCTCTCCTCTTGGCTCTCACCCCCTCCACTACCTCCTTGGTCAACCAACTGGGCTTCTTTGCACTTTCCTTCTGACTCTGTACCCTAGTACATGTCCCAGTAGCCTCTACCAGCCCTAATAATACCCCATTTTTGATTGGCATCCATGGTGGGATTTCCCCCATCTTGTTAAAGTCTGCACCCTGAAATCAATCACCCTGGTACCTGAACCTCCAGTTTGCTTCCCCATTTTGAGTGTGAACCACACTGAGTGGTGATCACTCCCAGCCAGAGGATCCTCAACCTCCGGGTCCCTTACGGCTTCCTCATTTGCTAGTACAAGGTCCAGAGTCCTTCCCACCCTAGTTGGCTCACGCACCAACTGCACCAGGAAGCTATTCTGGAATGCCCCCAATATAACCTGTTCTCTAGCACATGTGGTAGTTGGTGTGCTCCAGTTCACCCCAGGTAGGTTGAAGTCCCCCACCACTACTGTTTCTCTTCCTGCAAATCCTCCTAATTTGATCCGCCAACTCCCTGTCCAGCTCCTCCCCCTGAGTTGGTGCCCTATACACCACCCCTGTCCTCAATACCCTGCCTTTGGATCCTGAGCCTGCATCCACAGGACCTCTGTCCTACCTTCCTCCCCTCCCCTCCTTCTGTATGCACCTTATTCCTTCCCTTACATAGATTGTCACCCCCCCACCTTTCCTGTTTGCCTTGTCCTTCCTGAACAGCCTGTTTCCAGGGATCATCATATCCCAGTCCTGGCACTGGGTGGTCCACATTTCTGTTATGGCTGCAATGTCCAACTGCCCCACTGCCAAAAGAGCTGGGAACTCAGCCGATTTGTTTCCCAGGCTTCTCGCATTTAGCGACACTATCCTCCACCCTGCTCCTATCCCTTCCTCACCCCGATTTACCCCCCCTTCCTACCTTGATGCCCTCCTATAGCTTGGGGGTAGGTTTGGCTCCCCTTTGGAAACCTTGCTACCTGCTTTTCACTTACTTAACCCCTTTCCTAGTTTTAAAGCTACCCTTGTTACTATGTATCCCCCCATCCCCTGCTCCAGTTCTCTCTTCCCTCCCCACTCAAGTGTAGCCTGTCCCCTGCATACAGGTCATTATTTTTTTTTCTTTATTAATTTCTTTATCTTCTTTCACTGGACCATTCCTTCCTTCAGCCCCCAAGCCCCGTCCCGGCATCCACTGGTGCTCCCCTCTGGCTTGAGGTTTCAGCTGGCCGGGTGTGGTGCCTGTGGAGGGCCGGGATCAACCCTCCAGTCTACGGTGTTTTTCTGCCTCTGGTTTCTCCCGACCCCTGAGCGTGGGACTTAGCGTGCAATGATGCCAGTGGCCGAGCCGTGCACGCTTCCGCACGCGGCATGCTGGGCGTCTGCTTCATCTCCGCCCCCCCTTCTTGTGGAATCTGTGTGCTAGCCTCCAGCTGCCACTAGGGGCCAGGTAAGCACCGATCTCCAGTCCCACCCTTCCCCGGGAGAGGAGAGCTGTCCTCCAGATGCTCAATCCTCTCCTTCCCCAGCCAACTCCCGGCGTGGCAGGAGGTGAGGTAAGGCATGATGCCTCAGCCCTCCATGCCACTGGGCCAGCATACAGGTCATTATCATCCCAGGTTCTGCCCCAGCCCCCTACTAACCCATACCCCTTGGTACAACACCATTCCCACAACCAAGTGTTGAACTCCCTTATCCTTCCGTTCCTTGCAGTACTTGCACAGGGTACTGGAAGCACCTCCAAGAAGGCCACTGATTTCTCCACCTCCTTGCACAGCTTCCTCAATTCCTCGAATCTCTCCATTACTACTGTCACCATCTCCCCTGACAGGTCGTTTGTATACCCACGTGCACCACAACATGCGGTTTCTTCCATTCCCTCCCTGTGCACTTGAGAATAACCTGCCCTGCCCGCCCTGCAGTCAACCTGGGAATAGACTCGACCCGTATTAGACTGTTTTCCCCCTTACTGCCCCATCTGATCCCTTTCTGTATAGTCTCCCCACCACTAGCACACCACCCCCCCTGCCCCATTCCACCCTCCTTTACTAATGTCTGCCCTTCCTTGCCCATTTATATTACTACGTTTCTTCCCTATTACCCCCATCCTGCCCCCTGACCTGTTTCCCCACCCCTTGGTCCCATGCTATCATCTACCTTCCCTCATTCCCCTTGGCCCCTGTCCCCTTAGCTGTGCACACTTTGTCTGACCTATCAGCACTGCCCCTCTCCCCTCCACACCTACTGCTGCCACTTTCCTTTTCAGTTGTGCCCCCCCTGCTACCCTTCTCCAACTGCCTGATCCCTGTGCACTCCATTCCCCTTCCCCTGTCTCCCTCTCCTCGTGCTCCCCTAACTTCCCCTCTTCCACCATTGTTGCCATCACTGCAGACCTGCTGCCTGTCACCCCTGTATTGTCCTGCATTGGCTTCTTCCCCCCTGTCCCTTGACCTGCCCACAGCGCTTGGCCCCCTATCAGATGTGAACTTGCACTCCCTCCCTCAACCTAATATCCTTTTCCTGAATCACCTCTTGTTACCTCCTGGGAGAGGCCCTCCTGGCCCCTTTCTCATACTCTCTTCCCGCACCCTCTCCAGCTCACTACCAAGCCACTGCAGTCTTTCCTCCAGCCTTGTTAGTCTGTGGCAGATTGGACACCCTCCTAATCTTAATAATATGTTCATCCCAATAGCTTCCCCGCATCCCTTTCAGCCTTCTGTTCTACCCATGGTGCCCCCTCCCATTCCCTGCTTCTCCCTGTACCACTCTCTGCCCCATTATAGCTGTTTCACCCCCTAGTGTGTCCCTCCCTGTACCACTGTATTCCCACTTCCTTGCTACTATATCCTTTGTATACCAGCGAGGGTTACTGTTGCTCTTAATGCCTCCTACAAGCGTACCTCCACCAATCTTCAGTGCACCATTCTCTGATTAATGGGATACCTACCCCTTAATACACTCTAAGGTACTTACCATCCTGATTGGTGAGCTGGGAACCCTAGTGACTGCACCTGTTTGTGCTATCCACCAATAGTAATCCAGTTGTAATGTAGCAGCCACTAATGGCTGAGTCCCTACACCCCCATATATCTGGAGTATCTGAGGGATGGGGGAGGGTGGGATTAGGGCCCCCGACTCTCGTGAGAGTCTATCACCCCTCAGCACCAAAGCCCCTCGGTCCTTCCCACATGGCTGCCTCCTTCGATCTTGCCTGTATTTGTGATGGAGCTGTACTCCTCAGCCTGTTCTACTCATACACACCCCTTCCAGCAGCCCTCATGCTCCAGTTGCCTCTCACTGCTCTCCCCAATCAAACTCCCCTTTCTCTCTGCTGGACAAAAGAACTCCTACTCCTCCTCCGTCAGCTGAAATTAAAGAGAAAGAAACTCAAGAAATACAGTATGCAACACTCATGGTCCAAGCCCCCGTATTTCAGTCTCACCCTGCTGGATAAAACAAGCACCTTCTCCCAGACAATGTAATCAGCACTGTGTGCCTCCCTTATTATCTCCATGCCAGACAAAAGCAAACACCACCACCCCAGACTGTAATAAAGAAACAAAAACAAAAGCCAAACAATGCCCAAGGACAGTGACTTCCCTTTGGTCCTCTGCTTCCACTGCTATCATCGTCCCTGGTTGCCTTCTCTGGTCCCCTCCATCCTTGGCAGTACAGCAGCAGCTCTTCAGACCACCCACGGAGAACGCCACTCCCGGTGCCTGCAGCCTACAACACTAACCCCCTCACTCACTCCCAACTTCGCTTCGCCTCTCCGCTTGGCACTGATGCTGAACTAGTCATTGTAGTCTGTTGCCAAGCAACCACCGGCCGAAGTTCTGAACTGCAAGTGCTCAGCGGGGGGCCATTTGCAGTTCAGGATGGTTGCTTGGCAACAGACAACTAGTTCAGTGTGAATCAGATGCCAGACTGAAAACCTGGACAAAACAGCAGTTACAGAAAAATACGCCCAGACGAAAAATTCACACCTTAAAAGAGGACATGTCTGGGTAAAACCGGATGTCTGGTAACCCTACATTTGAGGCTTCTTCAGGGAAACCTTTTAACCAACTTTTTTCAAAACATGATTATTTTACTGGTACATCTGGCAACTTAATTATATGTAGGAATGGTTATGCAATTTAGACTGAATTCTTATGCAGTGAGACTCTAGTTGTTCCTCTCGCTATCCCAGGAGGAACTACCATTCTTTCTAGGTGTTACTGAGCCTGATCATATGGCAAAGGAACCCGTTTGAGGAGGATTCCATGCCTAGAGATATCACAGGTACTTGGTCCCCCTTTGACGAAAGGTAACTTTGGGAGTATAGTAATGATCCCCAGACAGCGAAAGCGGCAGGTATAGCAGAGCACAGAGTAATTCATACTGAGCTGTCCCATAGGAAATAAGGAATGAAGCTAGCAATAGAGGCATACTAGACGGACAGAGACACCATCCAACTCGCAGCAGAAATTATTTTATTACCTTTAGCTTTGAAGAGAAAACTCACTTTGGAAGATACCTTTGGGGTTTCAAAGTCTACTATCACCATCCACCCTGGCTTATTACATGTTGTTCAAAACTTCCCTCCAGAAAACAGCATGACAGCTCGACGGAGCTCAAATGAGTAAACAAAATGACAGTTTGAATACTACTTGGAATTTGGAGTTAAACTAGCGCTGGAGAGCTGCATAATATATTTGAGTATGGAGCGTCTTTGCCTCTCACTCCGCCCCTCCTTTGGGACGCGCCCAACCTTGAAGATGTCACAGAGCTCTATTAATATGACTGAAGGGGTCCAAACTTGGTAAGGGCCCCACCATTAGAGAGGTGAAGAAGGGATTGTAATAAGTTTTGTAGTCACCAGCCAGCTGGGCCAGTGACTGGGAAAATAAGTTGACCCCACAAACTTTGCCATTGTCCCAGCTGGCAAGTTTATTGAAAGGTTAATTCCTCTGTTATTAGCCATGAGGACTAGTTAAATGAAAATGTTACTGGTCCAGTACAAAATTTACCAGTATTTAACCAGTATGCCAGTGCCAGTTTTGAACCCTGGCCCCTTGCTGGCATGAGGACTTAACACAGAATTCCCTGAGAAGAGGTGGCAGTTGCTGTATGGCAGAGGTAGACTGACCTCTGGCTGCAAGGAGGCCTGATCTACAAATGAGGCCACAGAGTTCGGTCAGTATGACTAAAGGAACCCCCAACCCAGTGAGAATTCTAAAAGGGAGGCGGGTTGAGGCCTTTCATGGCCATAGACAAGCTATCTGAAGAATTTTAGAATCAAGCAGTGAGTGAGATTGCCAAATGCCTTCTCTGGAACAGTTCTCTTACAAGTTGGGCTACAACATGGTCTACGGGACAACTCTAAATACAGACTATTGAACAGCGATAAATGTAACTACATATAGGCCCTATGGTGAGGCTCAAGCTAGGCCCTAAGCTCAACCCAGGAGGAATAATAGGCAGGCCTGTATCAAACACTTATGTGCGGGAAGACTTGAGGAACCTGGCTGAATGAGGGAGGAATCCCAGGGCAAAGTGTGTATGGTATCTTGGCAGGTGGGACCATGGAGCCCACGTCGTAATGTTGAAGAGTGCTCCGAGTCCTGGACGTGGAATGACAAAGCAATGAATCCAGTTCGGAATTTATCTGGAGCCAAGACTGAGAAACAGTCCATTCCCCCGGTGTCCGATGGCCCAGACTGGATTATGCCAGCTGCAGAAATTGCCAGATCCTGTTGCCCATGGGAAAAGAGGGAACTGTGTTTTAGTAGCCGTTATCCATAGGCTGCACATCAGTTGCCTATTGGGCAGCTACAGAAGGGCATTGGATTGTGGGAGTGCAGATTTTTGAAGTAATGGTCTTTTAAAACTTACAAGTCCCTTGGATAGTCAGCCATGAAGAATAATGTGCTGACCGCAGAGCATTTTCCACCCTAAAATACTGTACTATAATTCACTGAGTAGATAAAACAAGTAAAGCATGCTTCAAGACAATCCATCAGCCAGAAAGTGATGTCTCTTCCTGGTTGGGACTGTAGACCAGGGCTGCCTCATCTTCTGGCCAGCTGCAGCTCCGTCTGTACAGGAAACCAGAGTCACATTAAAAATACAGTCCTAATCTGCATCCCGGGGATCAACACAAGCCTGAAACAGAGCAACAGCTCTGGCTCATACGCGCAACTGTCCAGGTCTCAATAGGACTTCAGGTCCGGTTTACTTGTGTTTCTTTTTTTTTTCAGACAGGTTGTGATCTTTCTCTGTGTGACTATTAATCTTTTTTTGCAGGCACAACACTTGCATCGTTGTGCACACAGCTTACTATTTTCAGAGGTAGGTTTATAATGCTCACTACGGATGTCGATTACTGCCAGGAGCTGCGGTGGGGGTTGTTTCTAGTTACCTGAAGCGTACTAGAGTAGAGCTCCACAGCCCTCCTATTGTGTAAAGGTAGCTGGAAACCCTTTCACATGTGGGAAGGGGACCTTTTACTAGTGACCTAGACCCTGCTAAAGATCTACAACGCCTCATATAGTGTATGCAAACAGTAGATGGAGGTTGTTTGGAGAGACTGAATTAGATCTAGAAACCAGCTGATAATCTTTTTTATGTTGTCTTGCGCACATGTGCAAGCAACATCTTGTGGTAGTGGCAAATTCAGAGGTGTGTCAGTGTTGTGGTGAATGCAGGGAACACTTTAGTGGGTGCATCCCTCGGCCACCAATTAGCAAGCATGCTGGTGATGACAGCAGTTTTGGGGAGAGCCATCGAGTTGAAAGAAATCTGCCGCTCCACTGAGGTGCACTTTCCTCATTGGCGCGTCAGATGACAAGGGTCCATTACGTGCTTTACCTGGTGAAACATTCCAATAAATATGGTGGCTCCTGCCGTCCGTTACACAATCCTCACAAAGCAGACATCGGGAATGCCCAATCCCTGTGTCGGCATGCCCCCCCATAGTTCAGTTTGTTTGCCGACGGCCGAGTTGCCCAATCCCCGTTGGCAACATGTCCTACCTCACACACTTTCTTTGCTGAGAGGCATCAAGTCTCCAAAAAAAAAAACTTGTGGCATACTGGGAGCCTACCCTGTGTGTTCTCCCCATTTTATTTTTTTTGCCTGAAAATAAAGAAACCATCCTGGACGTTTGGCTTTTGTTTACCTGCAAAAAAAAAAAAAAAAACAGTCACTAGTCGCTCCCTGCTAACCCTTCGCCTCTCCAACCCCAAGACTACTCTCTGTGCACCCCACCTCCCTACACACACACACACACACACTCCTCACCACATACTTACCTCTGGAGGTCCAGCGCTGCGATCTTCTGTGGAGCAGGTACACGTCTGAACTCTTCAAAGCCGAACTTCAAACTGCGCATATGAAATAGTTGGCCTTTGCTTAGCGGATTATTTTGGTACTAGAATTACGGAGTGCTCTGTAGGTCTGGAGGTTGGCCTGGGATTTAGAAGTCTTAAAGGTTTTCCAGGCCTTGTCTCGGATTCGGAGGTGGGCTAGGATATCAGGAGAGATCCATGGTAGATCAGCACCTCGGACTCTGGACCATCTGAGTGGGGCGTAGCAGTCCCAGATGGCGATGAACTTGGACTTAAAGAACAACAGTGCCTCATCTGTCAAGGTGAAATGACTAATGCACGACCAGTCATAATTGCCCAACTCATTTAATAGTGAGAGGAGGTCCAGGGATTTGTAGGATCTCGAAAGTAAGATTCTGGGAGGGGGAGCTTTGGGTTTGTGAATTTTGCGTACGGTGTAGATCCCGTGGTGGTCACTAAGGGCATCCAGAAGGAGTCCTGAGGCTATAATCCTGTGCGGGTGAGATGTGAGGGACCAATCTAGCAGTGTATGGTTCTGTGTTTTGCCTGAGTAGGTTCAGTGATTAGTTGTGTTAGGATTAGGGCTGTTACCCTGTCACGAAATTTGGAAAAGGACTTATCAAGCCAGTTCTGGTTAAAATCCCCTAATATGTGGATCTCACCACCTGCTGCCAGGGAGTTTAAGTAGCCCAGGTAGTCCAGTATAGACCCTTGGGCAACCGTGGTGAATTTGATGGTGGAGGCAATGTACATAGCTATGCCGTCTCCTTTTCTGGCCGAATCTCGGTCATGGGGAGAAGTGTAAAATGGTACAAATCTGCATCGGTGTTGTGATTTTAGCCAGGTTTCGGAGATAATAAGAATGTTTGGGCTGAGAGACACTGCTAGGGCTTGTAGCAAGGTTATTTTGCGCAGGAGACTGCATATATTTCTGTGTATTAGTTTGAGGCCCAAGGGGATTTGGAGTGGGACAGAAAGGTTTTGGGCATGGGGATGGGTTGGTCCTGGGTTAAGTTGAGGCTATTTCCCTGAGCAGCCTTGGGTGCAATGATGCGATCCATCTGGCCCTGGGGCCTTATCTACTTTCAGGGTCATAAGCCCTCTTCTGGCCCTCTCCCCTGTAATTACCGCCTGCTTGTTTTTTGAGATCCCCCTTGCAGCAGCTGTCATGCCGATTTCTGGCAAGAGCCCACTGTCCTCCACAGTAAATCTAGAGCAGAAGTAGTTAATAAGCATGGTTGCTCGTCCTCCTCAGTTTCCCTGCCTCATTCTGCCAGCCTTATAATTTCCCCTCTCATCTTCCTTTTTTTCTCTAATGTATCTAAAAACTGCTTTTCCACTCTGATGACACCCTCAGAAGTACACAGCTCGGTGTTTGTTTTTGCGTACTCAAGTGTCTTCTTGGCTTCCTTCATCTTTACTTGGTATTCACTGCATTCCTCATCCCCCCCTGTTTCTCTCTGTAGCTGATGAAGGCCCCTTTTTTGGCCCTCACTGCCTCCCTGTATTTTTTGAAGAACCAGATTGATCTCTTGTGCCTATTATTTCAGGTAACCGTTCTCGAGCACAATTAAGTTGCCCTGAGAATGGCCCCTTTAATTACTTCCCACCTCTCCTCCACTCCCTTAATTTGATCTATTTCAGCCTGTTTGTCCTGGACTAGTTCCCACATCTGGTTAAAGTGTGCTTATCTGAAATCCAAAACCTTAGCCTTTGACTAGGGAATACTGGTATCTAGGGCCAGTTCCGAATCCACTGGCACCCAACCTGCACTCCACCTACCATTTCTGAGTTGGAGAGCACCACACCAATAGTGGCAGCCTTCCTTTTGGGTTCCCTGTCCAGCTGCATCAGCGAACAGTCCTGCAGCTTATTTAGCAGTGCCTGGCCTCTGGCACTCTTAGCTGCTACAGTGTCTCAATCTGTCTGGTAAATTGAGATCCCCCACCACCACTACTCCCCCCTTTGCTATCCCCTACTCAATTTCTGATGTTGTTTCCCGGTCACCCTCTTCTCCCTGTTCTGGTTGTCTATAGACCACCCCAAAGCACAGCTTCTTACTTGATACAAACATACAAAATAGCCATCAGAAAAGGCTCACAGGAGGGCTAGCCCGGTGGCGCTGAAGGTTGAGGCGCTTGGACAACTTACCTTGTGCCACACCAGCAACCCGGGTTTGGAAACCACCTCGGGTCATCAGGGAGCCGGCATGAGGGGGGGAGGGAGCAGGATTGAGACGCTTAATGGCAGCTCTTCTCTCCTGGTGGAGGTGGTTGCCCCTCCATAGTTCCGCCATCGCTGGGTGGAGGTCTGGTGACAGCGCAAGTGGGAGGGGCAACACAAAGGGTGGTGTCTGAAGTAGCATGATGCGCATGCCATCCATGCAGCGTCCGCTACCGAGACAAGGGGCTGGAATGGGAGAAAAGGTAGAAAACCCCTACAGACTACATAAGGGGAAAAAAAAGGCTCACGGGTCTATCAAGTCTGCCCGAGTGTGCAGCTCACAGTTTACAGGGTTTTAAATAATTGATTAGCAGTTTTTTTCTTGGGACTATACTAACTGTACAGAAAGTATTTATATAGATTTTCTAGAAGTTCTGTGTTTGTTAAACACAGTGAGGCAAGAGCTATGCATTTTCACAAAGATTTAGCACTTTTATGAGCAAAATGCTAATCAATTTTTAGAGTTAAATCCCTGGTTTAATACTATTGCAGCTGCCCCTCACCCCCACCCAATCCCCTTCCTCCTTCCCCTCTCCCGGGCCTATCCCCCATTATGTTCTTGTCTGTACTTACCCTGCCCCTGACTCTATCCCATCCCCTTTTAAAGTAATCCACTGTTTTCAATTCGATTAACTCCTCCAGCAGTGCATTCCATCCAGCCACCACTTTCTCTGTGACATAGTGCCTCCTCATCTCCCTCCTGAATCTCCCCCCTTCCAACTTTAGACTGGGCCCCTAGTGATCCTTTCCCCTCCTTTAAGTGGAACAGTCTTCCCGTTCTGACTTTGTTTTTGCATTTCAAGTATTTAAAGGTCTCTATCATGTCCCCTCTTTCCCTTCTATCCTCCAGCAAGCACATGTTGAGTTCCCTCAATCTTTCCCCATAAGGCATCTCCCCCAGCCCTATGATCAGTTTTGTTGCCCTACGCTGCACCCACTCCAGTAATCTCACATCCTTCTTGAGGTATGGGCACTAGTGCTGCACACAGTACTCCAAATGTGGCCTCACCAGTGATCTATACAAGGGCAGGATGACCTCCCCTTTTCTGGAGGTGATACCCCTGGCCATGCACCCCAGCATCTGATTTGCCCTTGCTGCTGCCTATCTGTCATGAACTGTACTCACTGTGACTGTGACGCAACTCTTCATCCCCTAATGGCTGCAACTAGAAAGGAGGGTTTAGGTATCTGAGTTTCAGGTGACATTAGCATGCTTGACCTTCTGTCGTACAACAAACTCACATTCTTCCAGGTAATGTCCACATGACCTTGCTGTAGTACAGATCTTGTTTCTTTATGTATGTATTTACTGAAAATTGGTAACCGTAAAAGGCACACTGACCCGAGGCTTATTTCTGGGGGGGGATGGGCACAACATATACAATGGTTAAGTGCAGTCCTTATAAACCAAAAAGTGTACTGGCAATATGAATATCTAGAGTTATGCTCTTTCATTTTAGGGCCAGAGGCACAACAGCCTCACAGGAGCATAGAACTTTTAGGACTGGTGGCGTCGACACATGGCACCAGCACACGATGTCATAATACACCAGTGCCATTAGATACCGTCATCACTGCCAACTGCCTCAGTTCTTTGTTTCCTTTTGTAAAGAGGACATCTCTCCGATTGTGAAATGTACTTTCATGTTAATGCCCATGTAAACTTCTGATAGTTTTTTTATTCGTATGTCACATCCCTCACTTTTCTGCTTTTGCGAATGCAGGAATAAAATGTTGTTGCTAGATTTTCCACCTCCAATGTGCAGATTGTCTGGGATCACACTGTGGAATGGTGCTGTTTGAGGAGTGTTTCGGTCTTATAAACAGAACCCTCAAAAATGGGACTTTGAGCATCCCTCCCCCTCACCAAGGGCCAATCAGAGGGGGTTCTTTGGCCAGAATACCTTGCTAGACAACATAGTTGTCCTCATCATCGCCTAGCACCAGGTGCACTTCCCTACTGGGATATTGTCAGACACTGACTAAACCCTGCTTTGCATTTCTCACAGTAGCTGGGCGAGCTTCAGATGGTGCAGTTAGTTTTTCACCAGTCGCCTTCTTTTCAGACTGTGCCAAAAACCCCTTCTAGAGGTCTTTCGGTGGCTTTCTAGGGGTCATAATCGGTGTCAACCCCTCTGCCAACAACTTCACTTGGGGCTTTGCCCTGTGAGCTGAATACGGTGTCCAACATGGTTTTAATCAAGTCTCTGGTTTACTCAGTACCATTGTCTGTGCCGAGGCTGGTGCTGTTGTCCGAGGCATTTGTCAGTGTCGCCCTTTGAGCCGGCTTTAAGGTCCTCGATGTCTTGGTGGGCCATAGTTTGGAGTCATGGTTAGTGCCACACTCTATGCCGACTGTGAAGCCTACTATAATGTCAACAGTACAGCCCACAGTGCTGTCACAGATGCCTTTTACGGTGCCAACAGAAGTGCCTACTGCAGTCACGCCACCAGAATAGCCTGAAGTACTGTCCCCTTGACATTCTGCAGTGTGTACTACACTGTTTGACATTTTAGGTGCTGTCCAGAAACAGATATTCTCCTTGTTGCAGCTAGCACTTATTAATTTTTGGGCACACCCTTGCATTGCTCAAGTTTGTGGAGGGGAAAACATTGGGATCCTTACCTTGGCCGATTTTGTCCCAAAGAGAGGTCCTGTCTACTTTTTCTACCAGTTCTAGCCCTCTTTCTGAGTCGATTCAATTACCTGCAGTTTCTGAAACCCATAGGCAAGACCCTTTGGAATAATTCCCACAGATACCTCAGAGATGTCACTTCATAGCCTCCTCTCCCCTCAGTGAGGAAGTGTATTTTCAAGCATTTGAGACACCGATGAGCATACCTTTCAATTGTCCCAAATTACAAAAGGTGTCCTTCATTTTACCCCTAAAAATGTGCTCCGTCCCTCATGGAAAAGGTGTTGCCCACACAGAGAATGTTTGGATAGTGCGGAATCTAGGAGGGAATTCAAAACAGACCTGGGCAAATCAGAAAAGTGGTCTAAAGTTTGGCAACTGAAATTCAGTGCCAAAAAGTGCAAGTTGTACACTTGGGGAGGGGGAATCCCAACTACCCAATATTGGATAGAAAGGGTATGACTAGTTACAGACCTCCAAAGAAAAGGATCTGGGGGTTATAATTCATGGACGCCTCAAGGCCTCAGCGCAGTGAAACAAGTCATATAGAAACACTAGCAGGATGCTGGGGTGCATAGATGGGGCCTTCTCAAGCAAATTCAAGGAGTTGAGCTTACTCCTTTATAGGTCATTGGTGAGGCCACACCTGGAGTACTGTGCAGTGCTCGAACCCTAACCTGCAAAAGAGCAAGGACAGCCTGGAGCCAGTCCAAAAAAGGACAACTAAAATGATTGATGGCCAGGAGGGGAGGACTTATGAGGAAAGACTGGCCGGCCTCAAAAAGTATTCAGTGGAGGCCAGGACAGAGAGGGGAGACATGACTGAAACCTTCAAGTACCTGAAGGGTATGAACAGACTAGACAGCTAGCAGCTGTTTGAGCTTAGCGAGAGGTCCATCACTAAGGGCCATAACATAAGCTGGGGAATTTAGCAGTGACATGAGGAAGTGCTTCTTCTGAAGAAGGTGGTGGAAAAATGGAGTTGGTCAGTGTTAATACAGTGACAGGCTTTAAGAGGGGGTTGGATTGACACATGGGACTGGTGAGGTTGACTGGCAGTGGGGCCGAAAGGTGGAACTGTGTGGGATGATTGATGTGTTACAAGTCTACCCAGTCCTAGACTGGTGAGGGCCTAGGTTGGAACTGGGTAGACTAGATGGGCCATGAGGCTTTTTCTGTCTAAACATTTATGATGTACCAACACTATTTTAGAAAAAGTCCATAAAAAATGGAATGGTAGCTAAAAACAATAAAAGATAAAACACTGTGTGGCACCAGTTTCTTATAAAAGTTGATTGGTTACCTAATCTGCATTTCAAACCAATACAGGTATACTCAATGGAAGTGTGTTTAGAACTGTTGAACCTGCCAGGTTGTGTGTGTGTGTGTGTGTGTGTGTGTGTGTGTGTGTAGCTGTGGGGTGAGGTGGTAGATTTCTCCTAAACAGGTTCATTTATTCTTGATGCACGTGTGTGGGCTGTTAGGAACTTCAGGACTATTTTAAGCAGTTTGGGACTGCCTCTTGCCATTTAACTGTCTCTTCACACCTTCTCCATCCTTGTTTATATTACAGCCCCCGGGTTTTTTTTTTCTTCCTCTCACCACATTCAACAGATGGAATATTTACCATAAGAATACAGGAATTCAAAGTTCATTCACTCACAATAAAGGCCTCGTGAAGCCTGAGCCTCCATTTTGTCTATGGCAGGGTGAGCAGCAGAGATTTCCCTGGTAAGCAGGTAAACATAGTAGGGAGATAACTGTGGTCAGCAAAGGAACACTAGTAATGAAAACTATGAGCAGTACTTGCATCTTTAGATTTGTGGATTGCTGTAAGGAAGGTGATAAAGGAAACATTTGTTTTTTCTTTCATTTAAAGGGGACAGAAAACTATTTCTGACTAGCAGCTGTTTATAATATTCTAGTCTTCAGAAATGATAGTCATTCCCACAGCCGGCCTGTTGGCACAGCGGTAGAGCTATGGATTGCGACACCGGCAACCTGAGTTTGGATGCAAGCTCTGGTTAGCTCTGGTTGCTGGAGGCTGGCCGGTGTGGGGAGGAGGGAGGATTGAATGTCCCACAGGACGTTGTCCTCCTCTGGGGAGGGAGAGTTGTCCCCATTGCTATACTGCCACCTGGGTCTCCACAGGTGGCAGTGCAGTTGGGAATGTTTGGGAATGTCTGGGATGGGGAGGACGTCAGCTGGGATCTGGGTGTGGCAGCACACCTCTGCGTGCATGCACATTCATTGATTCCTTCCCCCCTGGTATGCTGACATCCTTGAGGTCGGGGGGGGGACAAGGAAAATGGACCCCTGCACCCGAGGATGATGGACCGCCTGGCAATGCAGGATTCCCCCTGCCTGACCCACCTCTCATGCCTCTCAATGAAACTAGCAGCTCAAGGGTAAGCCCCTCCACCTTGTCCCCACCTGGGAGGAATAGCCAAGGCTCCATAGGGGAAGTACCAGTGCACCGGGGGACAAAGCTGGTGTGCCTTGGCAAGTCTGGAAGGAGAGCAGGTGCAGGGTGGTAAAGGGGCATAAACACAAAGTTAAAAAAAAAAAAAAAAAAAAAAAAAAGTCACTATAGTGTATAGTCAGTCCTTGTGTATGGAAATCTGTGGTTTACAAAATGTTGTCATACCACACTTCAAAAGGTCGTGGAATGTGATTGTACTCTACTGTGGTGCAACAACATTTTGAAAACCTCTAGAAGTTCCACACACTGTCTTGTAAATAAAACACCTACGTTCAGCCATACCACCGCCACGTGCTCCTTAAGCAGATAGCAAAACGCAACTGGCACAATGGTGGCAGTGGTATTTTCAAAAGTGGCCATCAAAAGTAAAAAACTGCCGGCCTGGAGGCGCTGGACGGCACACCTCATGCCATTCTGGCGACCCAAGTTCGGGAGTGAGCTTGGGTTGCCGTGAGTCGGCTGGGGGGGGGGCGTAGTTCGATACGCTGCTGACAGGCAGCTCTCTCCCGGAGAGGGATATGGAGTCTCACCGATCTTGGCTGCCACCAAGTGGAGGCTTGGTGGTAGCACCAAGCCCAGTGGGAGACTCTGCGTTGGGCCAAGTGGGGGAGGGGGCCGGTACTGGAGCCACGAGGTGCATGCTCGCCTTCATGGGGCTGTACAACTTGTTCTGGGGTCCCAGGTGTTGGTAGGAGAAAAACTAAAAAATAAAATGCTGTGTCTCACCGTGGCCGAAGTAGGCAGGTGGCGGCAATGGGGAGCAAACAGCTTTGTAGAAAACAAGAGTAAGAAATTCATACAGTTATATAAAAAAAAAAAAAAAAATGCAGGATCAACTAGATATTTTTAATTGCTTACAACGGCAGACACGATTCCTCAAGATAACGCCTCTCGCTTACTGAGAAGTACAGCGGTCATGTGTTTTTTTTTTTTGTTTTTTTTTTTAAATCCTTCCCATATGCAACTAATAACCAATAGAAACCCGTGCTAAAGACGTAGGGACGTCTGGTCCCTAACAACCACACTACTGACCCTAGCAACCGTGCCTAAATCACAGAATGAGACACAGCAGCATAAATGTCTCTTTTTGTTAAAAAGAAACATCAGACTATTTTTATAATACTTTTAGGGGTGACTATACACTATGAAAAATAGTGCATGGGCAACTCTATGCCCAACCAGTGCGTTGTGCATACCTCGAGGTTCTCTCTCTAGATCACAGGGAATCAGAACCCCTCGGTGGCACAACACTGGTTGTGCATAGTTGTCCATCCACTATTCCACTATTCTCTATGTAGTGAATAAAAAGTGATATGAAAAACTGTATTTTGCATCGTTTTGTTCTTATGGGTAGTATTGTGTTACAGTTCTCTTCATGGAACCAGTGATCTGGTGTTTTAACTATGTCATGATTTGTGTATAGAACTCTAAGCATGGTTCTTATAGGGCAACAGCTCATGCTTAACATTTTGTGCACAAACCGTGATATAGTAAAAACTCCAGATTACTGGTTCCATGAAGAGAACTGTGCAGAATGTTGTCCATGAAAAGAAAAACGGTTGAAAACAGTTTTTTGCATCAGTGTTTAAGTATTTAAATATGGATAATTTGGAGGTACGAATTTCATTTCTATAAATAGGAACATTACTGACTGCTGCCAAGTAGCACAAATTTCATGTCCCCTTTAAGGGTATTATTTTTAAATTTTTAAAGGTTTGTAGTGAGTACAAGTGGCAGCCATGTTTGTGATGGCAGGTCAGTTTTGGGTGTAGGGGAACTGTGATTTGCTAATGTGTGATGCGGCTACTAACAAATCCTCAGTCCTAAGATGTGCAGTTATATTGATCTAATTATACACGGTCATCGAGACGCAGGACAGGAAAACCAGGAGCAGTTTCAAAATTCGCAAATAGCGTTTTATTTTTCTCAATAACAGCAAAATAAAATTTTTTCAGTATAACTATTTACAAAGGCAGTACAAACGGAGGCAGTATAGTGCAGTGGTTTAAGGCTCTGAGCTGCAAATCTGGTGACATCCAGCAGACCAGACCTGGGTTTGAATCCCATAGCTTCCACTTACATACTGTGTGACCCTGAGCAAGTCGCTTAACTTCCCTGTGCTCTCATGTCACACCTGTAAAAAAAGGTTTCAGCTTACTGTGCTACTCCTGGTTAAACAATTAAAAAAAAAAAAAAATTAAAAAAACCCCCCCCAGAAAATTAAGTCCTTCTCCGGAGGGTGTCTCTTAATTCCAAGTTTCAATCTCTCACTCTCCTTGTCTCTCTAGCAAAAGCATTGCTGCTCTTTTTATAAGACTGGGAGCTCAGTAAGAGAGCCTGCTTCTCACAGAATGTTCTTGTAAGTTTACAGAATGTTCTTGTTGGTTTTGTCCCTTGCAGGTGCAACAAAACAGTACATGGTGTTCCAGAACTGACCTCTTGTTCACAGCTCTGCAAAGGGCTTAAAACTGCATCTCAGGTTAACCCCTTGAGTTCCAAATAGCGTTGCAATCATTTCAACAGTATAACTATATATAGTTGTAAACAAAATTCCCAGCATCAGTGACATTTCCACATAAAGATTCACATATGCTTTTATAACTGCAGATATGCAAGGGGGGAAGAAAAGACAGAAAAAGCAAGGGAAGGCAGAGAGATAGTGAGAGGCGGTGAATTGTGAAACCTTTGGAGTGATCAGTTTCTAGGTCTCACAAGAAAATTTGGTTGCACAACCAGACAGACAAGAGACAGAAAAGAAGAGGAAAGAACAGACCCTTGCGTTTAAACTCTTTCTGCATAACAAATGGATTAGGGCCTTATTCAATCCTGTCACATACACCATGGCGGGTCGTCGGTCTGTCTGTCTATCCATCTATCATCGTGTCCTTATTTTCCTGCAGTTTAAGGTTTGCTGTATCATAGCATTTTCTACTTTGACTTCCCTTTTTTGATCTTTATTAGCATTTTCTATTTCTAGGTAGTATCTTCTGGCTATGCTAAGCTGTTGATGCATCTCTGCCTTGTTGGCAACCATTCTCACAGGAACATGTCTGAGACAAAGGGGGCACATGTCACAGAGACACGAGTGCACATGTCCTTGAAGCATGTGTCAAAGAGGCATTGGGACACCACCCACTGGTCAGTGTAGAAGCAGCACACATTTTCATGGAGGCAGATGTTCATTAGATCTTCCGGCTGAATGGTAATGAGGATTGCCATTACTGAGAAAGAGACTTCTAAGGAGTTTTGCATGGGGGGGGGGCGGCAGGTCCCTGTCCTTGGGGAAGGTGCCCACAAGGAACACTAACAGCACCAATATCATCGGTGGTGGGTGGGTGTGGGGAGCGCATCCGATGTGGGATCTCCCAGATGAGGAATAAAAACTACAGTATGGATGACAAGAAAATGGTATATCATGCCAGCCTGTGTAAAGGTTTCTGTATATCTACTGCACGTTGTTCATGTGCACTCACTCTTTCCACTGTTGTAGCAGTTTCTGAAAGGGATTTACTGAGAATCCTAAACCACCAAGGAGTTCGGGTTCATCAAACTTAACTCCCATTAACCACATCTCCTGAATTTATTGCTCTGACTCCATCCCTTTGTTGGTAAGTGGATTCCAAGTGAGCTGTCTGTTTTAATGCATCTCCAAGATGCCATCTGTGTTTAAGGCTAGCAGTGTAAGTGGTCAAAGTTACGTTTCTGTTTTAATGCACAGCCATTATCACGGGTATGTAACATGGGCAGTACGTCTGATAATGTATTACTAGACTTCCATCCAGTGTGCAGAGCTAGTTTTCCTTCAATAATCGTGGCTCCCCCGCCCCCACTCATGAGGGAAGTAGACACATGCAGTTTACACTGTGTATTAAAATGGGTTTGCTATAGTGCCTTTTTTTTTTTTAATTCCTGTAGGAAAATGCTTTCAGCTCACACATGGCAGGTTTTGAACTCTGTTTTGAAACACGTGGTGCACATTTATTTCATAGTTTGTTTGCCTCAAGGATAGCCTAGCTAAGATGCAACAGCAGTGAGGTGCTGCTGCTACAGCTTGACAGCTGGCTGGTGAAGCACAGAGTGGTCACGTCACTTGCTCAGGGTTATATAGCTAGTGGCTGTGGTGGGATAGGGCAGTGGGTTGAGCAGATAAGGTGTTGGGGTACATAGGGGGTTTGCCAGCAGGAAAAGGGAGGTGCTGCTACCAGTGTATAGGTCGCTGGTTCATTACCACCTGTAGTACTGCGTGTAGTTTTTTTTTTTTTTTTCTGTTGTTTTTCCCCGTTTTTGTCCGCCGCCTTCCCCGGGCACACACGTGCGCATGTGGAGGCATGAATGCACCATATTCCAAGATACCCTCCCGACTTGCCACCCCCTCCCACTTGCGCTGCCACTGGACCTCCACCCGGTGGCAGTGGAACTATGGGGGGGGGGGCGACAACCACCCCAGGAGAAGAGAGCTGCCGTTAGGCTTCTTGATCCTGCTCCATCCCTACCCACCCCCCATGCTGGCACCCCGATGACCCATGCTCGTTCCTGAACCCGGGTCACCAGCGTGGCATCCATCGCTTTCAACCCTCAGTGCCACCAGGCCGGCTCTACATGCAGTTTTGGAGTCTGCTTCTAAAGAAAGATAGGGATAGAGTGAAGGCATTTCAAAGACGGGTAACCAAGATTCTTCCAAGACCGTAGGGAAGGACGTACAAGGAAAGGGGCAGATCTGGACATGTACACACTTGAGGCGAGAATAGAGAGGGAGGGGACATGACTGAAACATACAAATAACTCCACAGAGTAAATAAAGTGGATTGCAGGGAACCGTTCGCCTCAGTCGGGACTCAAACACATGGAGTAAATCCACAAAGCTGTCGGTGGGGGGGCAAGTTTAAGAGAGATACCAGGAAGTACTTTGTCAAGGAGAAGGTGGTGGTGGGGTGTAATAGGCTGCCAGAGGAGGTGTTCCATGGAAAATCAGTGGAGGGGATTCAAACAAGCATGAGACAGCAACAGGTAAGTTTCCAGAAGAAAAAACACTGGATGGCAGAAGCACCTTTTGACTTGGAGTCGCATCAGGCCACTGATTCTAGTTCCTTAAATGGAAGACATTTCTTGTTTAGTGTGCGCCCATCTTCTGTAAGGATAGTGCGGCAATGCGGTATCTTTGTGTTTTTTTTGGGGGGGGGTGAGGTCTGTTCTTACAAAGTTGCACACCTGGGAGAGCTGAGGTAATCCTTAAAGAGCTACTGACGCCTCAAGGAAAACTTTAAAAAAACGTAATAATTAGGCACAATTCTACTTACATTCCATTTACATTTTGTATATTTCTCCTCCCCATAATTTATCACTAAGGAAATGTGTTACTAATATATGATCATTATCTGTTAGTTCCTTTACAGTTCATCTGCCTTCATAGCTTACTCCTTACTTGAAGTTATAATCCTCTGTTGTGACATCACAATCTGCTGCCACGGGAGTAACTGTGACTTCACAAGGAGTGCTGTATGACTTCAGGTAGGGAGAAAGCAGCAGGAATAATAATAAATAATAAAACTTTATTTATTAAGCGCCTTTCAGGCACCAATGCATTGTACAAATTTAACAATAAAATCTCAAGAAATAAATACAAAAATAGTAAGATCATAATAATACACACATCAACTCATAAATGCTTGTCTCCACAAGTGAGTCTTAAGTTCCTGCTTGAAGCTCCCCACGGTTGTGCATTCCCGAAGCTGACGGGGCAGAGAATTCCAGAGGGTTAGGGCAATAAACATAACATCACGGGCCCCAGAAGATTTTAAAGTATCCCTTGGAACCTCCAGCAGTCCCTCGTCAGCCGGACGGAGCTGTCACACAGGGTTGTAAGGAATCAGAAGTTCTTTCAGGTATTTGGGACCAAGTCTGTGTAGGGCTTTGTAGGTCAATAAACCTACTTTAAAGATGATCCGCCGTTGACTCTGCAGCCAGTGCAGATCGTGCAACACAGGGGTAATATGTGACCTTCTTGACACCCCTGTCAACAACCGAGCTGCAGTGTTCTGCACTAGCTGCAAGCGGCGGATATCAACCCCAGGAAGCCCTAAGTACAGGGAGTTGCAATAGTCAAGGTGAGAGGTCACGAAGGCGTGGACCAACACAGGTAAATCGCTGGATGGAACAAGGTGTTTCACCCTGGCAATGTTCCTAAGATGATAAAAGACTGACTTGACTGCTGACACGTGATAACGAAGGGTCAGCCCATCATCAAGTACCACTCCCAGGTTATGCACCCATTCTGAGGTAAAGATCTGATCATCCCCCAGAAATAACCTGGAGGGCTGATCATCCCTCAACCCCTCTATCCTGCGACCTGGGTTCACTACCATAACCTCGGTTTTTCCTGCGTTCAACTTTAACCAGCTCGAATTCATCCAGTCATGGATTTCAGCCAGGCAGTTATTAAATATCGAGAGCACTAGCCTGGTCAGGAGCAAAAGACAGGTAGAGCTGGGTATCATCAGCATAGCAGTGAAACCTCAGCCCATACCATCTTACAATGTCTCCGAGGGGTAGCATGTACACTGCAAACAACATGGGGGAGAGCACCAAGCCCTGGGGAACCCCACAAGGCAGAGAGAAAGAGAGTCTGCAGAAAAATTCCCCGACACAACTCTCTGTGTTATCCCAGATAGGAATGCTGTAAACCATCTGAGCACTGTACTTGATGAGACACAGATGGACCTCAGGCGCTCAAGCAAAAGCCCATGGTCTACAGTGTTGAAAACTGAAGAGAGATCAAGGAGTACCAGAAGAGAACTGTTTCTCCAATCTCTCGCCATCAGAAGATCATTGAGCACCCGAACCAGAGCAGTTTCAGTACTATGCCTCTTACGAAAACCCAGCTGGAGAGGTTTGTAGATACTATGATGGTCAAATGGTTTTCCTGCTGGTTTGCCGCTTCTTTCTCAGTAACCTTTCCAATAAAGGGAAGGTTCGAGATCAGTCTGTAGTTAGCAAAAATATCTGGGTCCAAAGAAGCTTTCTTCAGAAGGGGTGTCACCACCACCACCTCCTTCAGGGAGCTTGAGAACTCCTCTGGATTCTAAGGAACACCAGATAATTTGAGCCAGAAATGGGCCAATGATCTCAAAACAACCCAAAATCAGGGAGGTTGGGCCCGAATCTAAACTACAGCATGTAGGGTACATGCCCTGGATAATCCGCATAACAGCCTCGAACTCCAACAGGTCAGAGGTACTCCAGGAGACACGAGGTGTCGTGACCAAGTGCCCACCAACAGCATCTTCCCATAGAGCGGGTCAAGCGGATCTCCGATCCGATGTCAGCCACCTTATTCGCAAAGAATTGAGCAGTCTCATCGCACTCCTTTTGGGAAAAAAGCTCGACAGAGCTGTAGACAGGCTGGGTCACACAACCTGTCCACAGTTCGGAAGAGCTGAGCCGGTCGATTCTGAGTGACAGAGATCTCTCTGGACAGGAACTCTGCCTTCTTACGGGAGATCTCTGATTGGTAGAGCTGATAATGCTCCACCAAACTAAGGCGGTCGACTTCCAGGGTAGATTTCCACCAGCGACACTCTAACCATCATCCCACACGCTGCAACTCCCTCAAGCACCTATCAAACCGAGGGGACGAACACGGACAGGAGCTATCAAGTCTAGGGCCAAGGAAATGACCCAATTATAAGCCAGAACCATCAACTCCAGACTCGAGCTGGCAACAGGGAACTCTGAGAGGTTAATCACCGCCATCAGATCTTCAGGGCACACATCCCGTAAAGGGCGGTAACTGACCATCTCCACAGGGGCAGACATACGAAGGGGAGCACAAAAGTTGAACCCCACGGTTTAATGATCAGACCAACTGACAGGTTCCACCCACAAATCAGAGGCCTCAATCCCTAGGTGGAAAATCAAATCCAAAGAGTGACCACAGTCATGGGTAGCTGAAGAAACAATCTGTATAAAGCCCAGCGATGTCATCAGCTGGAGGAAGTGTTGACCAAAAGACGAGAGTTTGTCGTCGACCCAGGCATTGAAGTCGCCCAGAACCATCAATCTGGGCGACTCCAGTTCCATGTCGGCGACAAAGTCTGCCACTTCCTGCAGGAATCGCTTCTCATCCCCAGGTGGACGATAGGTGAGAGCTATCCTGCAACCCACACCAGCTACCACAGTACACTCAAAAGGATTCAGCCTTCTCAACTGGTACACCCGTGAGATCCAACCTGGTCTTGAAACAGACCACTGCTCCCCCCCCCACTGTGGTCCAGTCTCGGGCAGTGTATCACAGAGTACCCAGCTGGAATTGCTGCCTCTAAAATGGGGCCAGCATTTTCATCCAGCCAGGTCTCAGTGATGCAAGCCAGATCAGCTGTTCCAACAAAGTCAGCAATAACAGCGGACTTGTTCTTAACAGATCTGGCATTGCACAACACCGCCCGGGTTAGACGGGGTTCCTGGGCTGTCTCTGCCACTTGCCCATCAAAAAAGATGGTGCCCTTGGGTATGGGGACTAGACATGGATCACCACGTTCCAGGCTCCATTTCGCCCCAGGGTGTCTTCTGGACCTAACTAACCCTATATGAGAGGGCCGTTCCTTCGCCCTCCAATGTCCATGCCCTCCACCATGCCCATCCCACCTACGTGCAATACCAAGTGCCCAACAGTGTTGGTAGCTAGAAAATGGCAAGGGGGGAGGACGAATAACGCACGACCGGTGGAGCTAACAGGCATATACCACAAGCAAACAACAGCTAGAACTAAACACCTCAACATAATTCTAATTTTCTTATAAGTAACTATCCTGAATTACAATATACTCTGTAAAACATTAGACTAAAAACCCACCCAAATTGCACCTTTCTCATTTACCTAAACTTTAAAAATCCTAACCCAAGAAACAAAACAAAAATAAAACTTCCCCACATCAGAACCCTCTCACAGCTCTGAGGAGGAGAAAATTAGGATAAACAAACGTAAACATAATATTAAAAAATAAAAATAATAAAATCAGAAAATACATATAAAAGAAAATAATCCGAGTCCCGATGGTCCACTCACTACCAGCAGGACAAAAAAATTACTCAAAAACAGGAATATAGATGGTCTTTCGTCCATTTTTTTTGGCACTCTCACTGCCAACGATGATAAAAATTAAACAGGATCCAAATACACAGGAATGTTTAAGTCGCACTCACTGCCCACACTCTCCCTCACAAAGTAAGGGAAAAGATCCAACGAAAAATCGAATGACACACCAACACTCCGGAGAAATCTGTAACTGCTCCAACCTACTCCAAAATCGTAAGTCCAAAAACAGAACATGTAGTCTTGGTGCAAGTTAATAGAGAGAAAGCAAGAGGACCATAAGCAGAGGCCAGGAGTGTGTATGTACCAGAAACAGAGTGTGAAGACCCCCCAACCCCAGTCAGCCTAATCAGGCTCTACACAATGTGATGTGGACAGCCACTTCTGAGTGCTGTAGTATCATTTTTTTTGTAATAGCAAAATGGGTTATGGACTGTCTGCCATGAGAGATGCTGAAATGTGGTGCTCTAGGAGTGACCTCACTCCTCACCCCAGGTTTCAGCTGAAAGATGAAAACCATGAGAAAAATGCTGAAACAGCATGTGAGAACACACACACATACACACACACACCGGTTTTAGATACCAGGTGTTACATGGCAGGTCAGAAGCTATTTACAGACTTTAATTATAGATGTTGCTGTTAAGAGGGAAATCATAAAAAAATATTTATGACGTTAGAAGGGGAAACCAGATTTAGCAAACTGGCGCAAAGTTATAAATGATCCTCTGATGCCTGTGTGAGAGAGAGTACTGATTAAGATCAAAGAGATGTCATTTGAAGAACATACGAGTATGCTGAAGTTGCAGAATTTAATTCTTGAAAAAGACATTGTTTTTTATTAAATATGTATTTTTTTTTTTTATATATTCTGACCGAGGAGGAGCTAGGTGATCTCACCCAAAAAGGGGTTGGCAAATACAGTTTGCTTTAAGGAATATTCTGTTTTACTTAAGGCCACTTTTGTCTAGACTCTGACAAGGAAACATCTGTGAGCACTTTTAAACAGGTATTTTGAAAGATAGACAAAATCTAAATATTGTTGTAGGAATTTGCACTGTTTAAACCTTGTTCTTTAAAAAGATTTGTATGTCTTGTGATATAACAGTTCTGTATTTTGTATTTTACATATGTATCTATTTTAGTAAAATTATTTTTTTTGAGCATACTTGGTTTGTCTTTGAATTTTCTTCCATTTGTAAGAAAAGTATATATGGTTATAGCAGACACTAGGCATAAGCTTGAATGGTGACATCAAACTGAAAAGAAAAGCGTTTTAAATCTGAGGTCTTTATTAAAGTTTTTAAGGGTTCATCTCTGTATACCTGGTTAGGTGCCTGTAGGCAAAGATATCTGGTGCCCTTGAAGACAGAAATATCTGAGCTTGTGCATTGGGCACGCTGGCAAGAGGTTCACAGTTTGAATCCCCCCCAAGACTTGAGACCAAAGGTTGATCCGAACTCACAAAACAGACAAGAGGGTTACCTTGTTCTGTTAAACTGTTCACAAGACTGCGCTCGGAGGTTGGCACTTTGGGAGTAGAGGGCCTGACCTGCTGAGTGGGTTTGTGACGCACACCACCACCCAAGACCCGCAGCTACAGACACCACAAGGCCAGGCCAACCAGACCAGCCCTGGGATCACTTAAGAGCACCCCACAAAAAGCCTGCAGCTCCCGCTCGGTCCCGGGCAGCGTAACCCAAGATCACCCAGGCACAATGGGGGGGGAGCCTCCTTCACCCAGCACAACACACAGGCCCTGCTACCCCAAATTAGATGCTACTTGCTTCGGTATATTCCCAAATGGTAGTACTGTAGCAAAAGTCAGAGCAATCTGAGTAAAATTTAAAGAAAGAAAAAGGACACCAATTTACAAATCTGGTCCCACCACTCACGACACTTCGAGGCAACACCAACAGTTCTTTGAGTCGGTGTTCCAAGATTATACTAGATGAACTCTTCAGGAGCAAAGATCCTGTTTTCATGCAGATTAGCTCACTACTAAATAATTGGGAGGAGGAATACAGAACTAGTGGGAAATAGAAGCTAGACAGTGCCTAAGTATTATGTTTTGTTGGTTCTCATGAACATGTCACTAGCTCTTTAATGATATGATACAATACAAGAGAAAGCAACATCCTGCCATTCTCCCTGACACAACGTGATGCAACACAGCCATTTCTACTAATTACACAATACAACATAACACATAGCCATTCCCCCTAATAGCAGCTCAGTGCCACATGCATAAGTTCTTACTAATGACACAGCATGCTATAGTGGAATGCAACATACAGACTTTCTCCATATTGACGGAACAAAATGCAACACGGCTTTTTTCCCTGACGCAGCAAAATACAACACAGTATAACATAGAGGATAATGAATGGGCAACAGTGAATAACAACACTGTGTTCACTTCGAGAGGTTCAATATAAAGGGTTAAGGTACCAGTCCCCCCCCTCCGGCTGCTTTAAAGCCTGCAATTTTTTCAGATAACTCCAGTATTCTTACTTGTTTTAAACTTTGAGGGGTTCTTAGTCTCATCACCCAGCTGAATTATGATCAAGCCTGACCACCACAACAAGGTGACCACCTCATCGGTCAGGAAAAAGTATCACATTTTACCTTGCCATTCTGAGCTGAGGTTCTCATGCTTTCTCTCTGTCTTATGGTCATCTTGTTGTGGTGGTCAGGGGAACCTCAACTCAGAATGGCAAGGTAAAATGTGGTCAGGCTTGATCATAATTCAGCTGGATGGTGAGACTAAGAATCCCTCTAACAATTTAAAACAAGTAAGAATACTGGAGTCATTTGAAAAAATTACAGGCTTTACAACAGCAGAGTGGGGTGGGGGAGAGAGCACTGGTACCATAACTATATGCTTTTGTTTGGTCACACACCAGGTGCACCCCCACCCCATAAATTTTAAAGAGATGCACTGTAATGTGATGGGTTGAGCTTGCCAAACCCCTTATATTGAATTGCATGTGGGAGAATTATGGCCTTCTTCTAATTGGTGAGCTCCCCAGTAATCACCTGTGAGCCTCTAATTGGCCAGAGCACACTATATAAGCAATAAAGACCAAGAATGGTTTCCCCATAAGACAGAGAGAAAGCAGGGGGACCTCAGCTCAGAATGACAAGGTAAAATGTGATGCTTTTTCCTGACCAGTGAGGTGGTCACCTTGTTATGGTGGTCAGGATTGATCATAATTGAGGTGGATGATGAGACTAAAAACCCCTCTAACAATTTAAAACAAGAAAGAATACTGGAGTTATTTAAAAAAATGGCATACTTTAAAGCTGCAGAGTGTGGAAGGGGCACTAGTACCTTAGTTATATGCACTTCGAGAGGTTGTCATGACAATCAAGTGAAGCTCAAGAGGCCTATGCTTGTCATGACAGCCTTAAGAGTGAACTCAGCGTTGTTGTTCAATGTTGCCCATCCGTTGTCTGTTATAGTGTATGGGCAACTGTGAACTGTGGCATAATGCCGTAAACCTGACTGCAACAATTGAAAATCGGAACAACGGTCTTCCAGCTTGCTGGCTTCTGTCAAATATCAGTGTTGAGAAAGGTACTTGGAGTTTCTCCTATCTCTGATATGTACTTTTGTGAACCGGTACCGTCCTGTGTTCACTGATTGCTAGTTTTTCTCCACAAAACTGATAGATAAATCTGTCAAAAAAAAAAAAAAAAAAAACAATCTGTGCAGCTGTCTGGGTCGGATGAGCACAAGGGCATTCCATGTTGTTCTACTGTAGTATTGAGGTACTCAAGATGGTACAACAGCAGTTTGATGACACTACTGGGGTACAGCAACATTAGGAATTCATTGAATTCCATTAACAGTCACGCTCTCCCATACACTTTATGGTCATTCTCCGTGACAACACATTGCAACATGCAGCCTTTCTCCCTTATATCTCAACACAATACAAAACAATACAACTATTCTCCCCAAAGACACGAGCATTAAAACACAGGGCGGTGAAGGGACTTGGTCAGGGTCAGATAGTGAGTGAATGGACCTGATGGTATTTGAACCTTGATCTCCTGGTTCCAAACCCTGTACTCTAACTACTTGACCACATTGACTCCTAAACAAAAACAAGAGCTGACATCCCTACATTCTCACATCAACACCGATGTTTCATTAACAAACAATCTGCTAGGGCAGAGTAACTCTGTAAAAAGTGAATCGGCCTCCCGATGATGTAGAGGGGGAGGGTTGCTGTACCACACTGCTGCCGTGTTCGTGAGCTGGGAGTGCTGCTAGGTGCAGTATATTTCCTGGCTTGCAGGAGAGGAGTGGGATATGCACCATGCTGCAGTGGCCTGTCACAGTACTGGATGTTTAGTGCTGTGGTCCCCAAGTGAATGCTCATGACATTGCTCAGATGTAATGTACGGAATTGGGGGGGTGTTTGGAGGATACCGCGTGCACTGCAGCCGTGAACGGCATGTGTGACCTTGCAAAGACATAACATGCAGGTGGGTTTAGAGTACAGGAGATACAAACTAGAAGATGCAGGCCTTGTGATTGCTTCTGTCTTCTAGCATCTGAGAAAGGGAGAAAAATAGAAACAGTAGGCCCTTTTAGTGGGGCCACCAGGCACCCCAAGGCAACCCCATAGCCTTTCTTGCCTCTCTGGATCCAGGTTCTGCCATAGAGTCCTGGCCAGTTGGCTATATGTGGAGGAGAGGCAGGTTGTTTGTGGATTGGGGAGTGCAGGAAGTGAGCACCATGAAATGAGGTGGAAGCAAAAGCAGATTATTAAAAATAAGAGGTGACAAACTACTACACAAAGGTTCACCCATATCGATGTGACAGTCATTTTGTCATTGCCAATATGGGCGAAGGCGGTACGCTGCCTAGCATTAGGGTGCCAGATATTGAGACGTGTAGCGCCAAAGCACTGTCCCGGGAAACGGTCCTGTTTTGCAGGGGACTGTGCCCCTGCACCCCCTGAAAATAAATATAATAACCTTCGGGGGTGGGGGCATGCCCTGAAGGGGGTAGAAACAGTGCGGGCACAAAATGGCAGCATCAGTGAGGGGTGATCTAAAATCAAGATCGCCCCTGTCACAATCACCCTTGTTACAGCGCCCTAATTGCAGTGCCAATTTTAAATCACCTTCTAACGGTATATCCTACATATAGTGGTCAGATAGTCCGACCCATTTCCTTGCCGTGTGTGACACCATGCTTGGGGCTGAACCAGAGATCCGGTTTTGGAAGCTCATGATTTGGATGCTGTTGATGGCAGTGCCTCCTGGCCGGGGGAGGGGGAGAAAGTCCCCACATCTGGCAGAAACCCTTTGCTGAGCCAGGGAGCTCTGCCTCCTCCATAGAGATGCTGCAGAGCTTGAGCGTTGCCAGCTCTACTAGTGGGAGGACAGTGAGAAAATACAGTAGGGTTAAAGAAAAACATTAACTTTGAGGATCTCTCCCCTCAGTACTTTCAGGCCCCTACCGCTTGATTGTCAGCCGGTGCTGGGGGCTGGGAGGTTGTGCAGCTGTCCGAAGGATGTAGCAACTGTGGTGGATTAGAAACCATGACTGACAAATCAAAAGTGGTCACTTGGGACTTGAAAAGCAGACATAGGTGTTCCAAGCTAGGCGAGTAATAAGTGGGGCTCCTCAGTGCCTGTGTGTAATGTTCTTTGCCATAGAGCTTCTTCCCCTGGCCACACTTGTTCCAAGGATATACTCTGTTCAGGCCTATGGCCCTTGTCCCCCAGGTAACCGTAACCTACCTGTTACCGTAGGCTCCAGTGAGGGCCATGCCAACCCTTCCCTGGAGGCAGACCATTGTACAGACTAGGATTCAGCGACAGTCAGCACTAGGACCTGAGGGAATCCAGAGGCCCAGATTATCATATCGACAGATACGGATTTTTCTTCCCTTTTAGGTCCCTCCCACCTCTTCCAATGTGAGCCCAGCCTTCTGGGTGGCCTGGCATATGCACACCACATACCTGCAGCAGAAGCAATCTCCCTCGCCCAGCCACAGGAGTTGTTGTGGGGCTGGAGTGTATTGTCAGCCCTCCCTGGCCAAAGCACGTTGATGCAAGGCAGCTGCATTAGCTGGCCTGCCTCCCAATGTGGCGACTCAAGTTCACTCCCGAATCTGGGTTGCCTGCAGTGCAGTACGATGCATTACTACTGGGACATTGGGGGTGACCCCAGTGCCTGTGTGTGGTACAGTACTTACTGCTGTTGGGAGGCCTGTCAGGGATTCAGTCTAGTATCACAAGAGGGGTTGACACGATGCACCCCCTAGTCCCCCATGTCACTACAATACAAGGATACCACTTTCCATTTTAAAGGGAAAGGCTCTTCAACCTATTTTTCTGTGTAGTTTGTAGGCATGGCATTCTCCTAATTTCATCCTAATTTAAATATAAATGAGGATAGTTCACTCTGTTCTGCTCTGGTGTGAGAATCTGCTTTACTTCATTACAAAGGTCATGACCCAATTCATGTAAGGAGTCCTAGGGCCCAGTTCTAAGACGTATGGTGCAACTCGCTGGCTAATATGAGTTGCGACATACGCTGCTATGACGGGGACCCTGCGACAGATTCCAGAACAGGCAGGGTCCTCGGCAACTATGACCTGTGACTTGCGGCACCTCCAGTGGTGCCTACAGGAAGGCACACCTGACCTGGAGTTAGCCATGAAGCCGCCGACCTTCTTAGCGACAGGCGCAGCCACCACCCCACCCAATACATGACCGCATGCCTTGTGGGCGGGGGATGGTGGTGGCAGAATTGCACTGGCACCAGGGGTGCGCCACCGCACCGTGGTCCTGGGAGCCGTGGGTGGAACCTTGGCATTGCCGGGTGGGGGTTACTGTTCTGTGGGGGGGTCAGTGTAGCACAGCAGTGTGCGGGTCAGGGCCATGCTGGGGGGGCAACAAGCAGTTGGGCATGGCGGAAGCCCCTTACGTCAGCTAATAGCTGGTCTAACCCCGCAGTGCTGCAGGGCCTCCTAGAATGGTGTTGAGGGGTTATGGCAGCTGCGCTTTCAGAACTGGGCACAGATGCTGCCATAACTCCCCTTCTGCTGTGCCGTAGGGGCCTTGGGAAGAGTATGTCCCCTTGGGCGCAGGCCTCTTGAATCCCATCCAGTGGAATCCATGGCGCGAAAGTGTGATCATCAGCAAGTGTTGCACAAGTCTCACCGCGCCAGGGCATATCTTTCTTGGAATCGGGCCCCTGGAATGTTTTGATGTTGTTGCGCTGAAGTATACAGTAGTTATAGTGTATTCATCAGCTCTGTTGCTGTCCTCTGCATTCCCCTGTTCTTGTCTTACGGTGGCCATGAAACTTTTCAAGGCACAGTGAGTTCCCTATTGTAATTTATAGTTTAAAGTGTATCTGAGTTACCGACCCAGTGGCGCTGAGGCACTGGACACCACACCTCGAGTTATGCCGTTGACCCAGGTTCGGGAACGAGCCCGGGCCATTGGGGGTCGGCAAGGGAGGGAGAGGATTGAGTGTCTGATGGACAGCACTCCTCTCCCGGAAGGAAGGGGGGCACTCACTCGGTGCTTGGCTGGCCTCTGGTGGAAGCCAGAGGCATAGCAAGCACAGGAGTATGCAAAAGAGGGTTGGAGAGTGGCAGACATCGGCGGGAACGCCTTAACGTTAGAGCGCTGGCCACTTCCTCAGAAAGGAGGAAAAAACACACCGCCGGAGCATGGCTAGACAGAGCACTGGTACCGACCCTAATTGCGACTGCCTGCCTGCCCACTGGGGGACCTGATGAGACATCAAAGTTATCGGGACGTTGGGGTACCGTCCCGTACCCGCCTGGGGAGTATATCCACGGCTTCATGGGGGAACCCCTGGGGATTCAGGTGAGGCAAGTCGTGGGGTGGTACCTAGGTGTCTCCTGAAGAAGCGTAGCTCCAGGGTGAGGGAGGTGGACAAATATAAAGTAAAAAAAAAAAAAAAAAAAAGTATCCGAGTTAAGGCAAAAAGGCTTTTAGAAACTACAGGGACTTCACAAGACATGTAACAGAACTAAATGAGTGTATAACTTCTGTTGTTTTGTGCAGTTGCGCATCAACTTCCATGATGCCTTGCATGAGTGGGGTCATAACCTTTGCAGTGGAGACAAACAGGGTTTCACACCAGGGCAAAACAGAGTGAAGCAACCTCATTTATATTTAAATTAGGATGAAATTAGGGGAAGGCAAGAGAGGTAATCATTGTTCATGCCAACCAACTACACAGATATACAGAAAATAGGTTAAGGGGACTTTTCTCTTTAAAGAGAAACTCTGCACTTCAGCATGTAGTTTTATAAACATCATGTTTCATATGTTACAATTTACTAATGATTACATTAATTATTTTTGGGAGCTTTCATTGTATTCCTCCTACCTGATCATCTATCCCATTTGTCCCCGCATCCTGGAGGGATTCCGGCCACCGTCCGTCTCTACTGTGCTTCAGCTGCCCCCCTGAAACCCCTGCGGCTTACCCCCCACAGCGGGGGTGGCGGGGAGCCACCAACTCCCCACCTGGTATAGATTCAGTCCAGGAGAAGCAAAGCCGTCGAATGTGCGGACTGCCATCAAGCTGAGATCAGGGTGCCATTTTTCTGTTTTCTTGCCCCTGGAACTGGGGACATGCAGTGACACCAGGCAGAGGGGAGCACGCACTCGTCTGTACGTGCTCCATCCAGGCATCTGTTCCAGCTCCTCCCTGAGAATTACTGCGATGTGTCGTGTCCCCCAGGCTCCGCCAGGAAGCGAATGGGCACAGACAGTGGCTGACCCCGCCCCCCGGAGAAGGACAGCATTCCTACAGACGCTCCATCCTTCTCCACCCCTGATGACCCCTGGCAGCCCATGCTCATTCCCGAATCCAGGTCACCAGCGTAGCACGAGGTAAGGCGTCCAGCGCCTCAGCCTTCAGCGCCAGTGTGCTGGCCTGTCATTACATTAATTTTAATTGTCATTTTTCCTTTGCAGTGTTTATATAACTCTTGTTGGCAGCCTAACTGAGAAGTGTGTATAAAAATCATTTAACTGCCCCCACTAACTTCAGAATGTCTTTGCTTATGTTATCATGGTGCATACCATGACAACAGACTGAGGTACAGTAAGTTGGGGATACCTATAGTAATTTTGAAAGGCACAGTTAAATGTGCTGCACTATTGAAAAAACTAAAAAATAGTAAACAAATTGTTATAAGTGTCAGTCCTTTTTGCCTTTTATTTTGGCAGCTTTTTGCTCTTTACAGGCTACAAGGTACAGCACAAGCTGTTCTAGTACAGTAGTGTGGGGCAGGAGAAAGGAGCATTTGTCAATGCCAAGTGTTCGCGGCATACACTGATGTCATAGGGGGTGTGTGGTGCTGATACCACTGAAGGTGACATTAAATATTGCTTGTAACATGGCAATAATCAGACAGGTGGACTGGGCAGCAGCGATTGGTGAAAGGGCATCACGGGATCAAAAGTGGAGCGGGTATTAATCCACGATAGATGCCGTGCCCGATAAGGTAGTACTGAAGCTAGCCAGACCCCCAGCTTAGCAGCACTGGGCACAGGTGGGGAGTGAGTTGTAGAGAGGCAAGTGTGGCAGACGGACAGGGAGATGAGCTACATGCAGAGTGCAGCACAGCGGAAGGCAGCACACCGGAGAGGCACTAGGAGCACAAGACGCAGTGGCCAACGTCGGATGAGTGTGCGAGAGGGAAGGGGAAGTGACCCAGGCGGCACGTAAATTTGGCACTGATCACACACCGCGTCGAATGAGTGCACCAGAGACCTCTTATGCCTGCCATGAAAGAAATAGTCACGCCGATCGGCACATTTTCCGGACTGGCATGTGAGCCGCACTATTTGCTTTAATTAGACGTTGTGAATATTTTGACCGCATCAGCATGTTAATGCTGTTTTGTCACATTTCAAAGTGCAGTACAAATGTATCCTCAGAACTCCGACCCCCTGTGCAATGCTGCTCAACGCACATGACACAGGCTCCTGGCGACTCTGTCCTCCCTCGGCCCATGTTACAAGTGCATTAAGCCACTCCAGCGGTGGCATCTAATGTGACTGATGCATGGTTGGGCAGTTGTTCGCCCTCGGCCTCCGGCCTCTGGCCACAACCCTTCCAACCATGCATCAGTCCAGCATTAGATGCCACCTTGGTTGTGGCTTAATGCTTACTTCAGTGAGGGAATCATTTTATTAACAGTTAAGAATGCAAAGTAGAAGTGATGATGTTGGGCAGAGTAACTGTCTTGTTTGTTAATATTTGTGGCCCAGATTTTCAACATACCCTTCTTACGACCCTACCTCATGAACAAGTGCAGAGAAAATTTTCAACTCCTGCCTGAAAGTTGATTTTGCGCAGTGACTGCAAAATCACCTTTCGGGATGTAAAAGAACATTTTGCCAGGATCTGAAAAATTACAGCTTTCACATTCATGAGGTGCTGTGAAGAAATGGCTATACTGAAAATTTGGGGTCAAAATATTGAAAATTGCCAAAGTTACAAGCCTGCTTTTGCAAATTTCAATGCAGGCTCATAACTTCGTTGCTTTTTTATAGTTTTACACCAAATTTTCACCATAGCCTTCTTTTACACCACCTAATAAACAAAGGCAAAGAAAAAGTTAAACTCCTGCCCAAAAGGTGATTTCGTGCAGCGAGTGCAAAATCACCTTTCGGGATGCAAAAAGACATTTTGGCCAGGATCTGAAAAATGGCACCTGTCACGTTCATGAGGTGCTATGAAGAAATTGCTATATGGAAGATTTGGGGTCAAAATATTGAAAATTGCCTAAGTTATGAGCATCCTTTGCAAATTTCAACGCAGGCTCATAGACCGATTTAGAGGGGGGCTAAGGGTGCTATAGCTCCCCCATCATGGAGCTCCTCTATTAGTAACGCACTGTGCTGCATTCTTAATCATGAAAGCTGCCTGAGTCACACACGTCTCATCTGTCCTCCAGCAGAGCTGGCCTTAGCTAGGTGCAAACTGTGCCCCTGCACCTTGGGGGCCCATGCTTTTTTTTTTTTGAGGAAAACAAATAATTTAAAACATTTAAAAATGCCTAGCTGTTAGAGATGAAAATGTTTACCAGCAAATGAAAGTGGAAGACAACTGGCTCTGTTACTGTTACAAAAGGTGGGGGCAGCTTTGATGCAGTGGAAACGATTAGTTTAAAGGAGTAGTACACCCAGAATGTGCAAAAAACATATGATCTTACTTCGAGAGGGCTCTTGCAGTAGGTAATTACATATAGGACTGACGCCGGCCAGCGGCAGGACCCCATGGAAAAATTTCTAGCTAGCAGTCCCTGGCGGGACCGGAGTCACAGACGTCCGGTATAAAGGGTGGTCCCAGACGCCCGCCTTCCAGTTCTTTCCCGTCGTTACCGTGCAGTTCCGCCGGTTAAGTTCTTATCGCTTCAGTCCTGTTACTTGGCCGGTTTTTCCAAAAAGTTTTCAGTATTGTATTTTATACTTCTGTCGCCAGGGTGAACGCCGGTATATGTCGTCCCCTTCAAAGAATAAGTGCGACTGCAGCGGCGCCTAACTGCCTCACAAAGACGGTCACTCCTCTGCCTTTTCTGTTTAGGCCCCGACTACACGCCGGGTCGACAAGTGTCCATACTGCCTTTGTTTTAACGCGCCACCCGCAGACGACGCCAGCAGTCCTCAAGCCCATCTCCTCAAAAAGAAGATGTCCCGCGATGGAGAAGGAGTTGAAGAAACTTCGGCAGGCGCCGACCTCCCGAAGGAGCACAAGAAGCGGGACAAGGAAAGGCACCGGGAGAAGGCCTCCTCTTCCGTGACTCCGGCTGGGTCGCGGTTAATGCTTTATCCCCTCGGAGTTCGCCCGACAGCAGCCTCCAAGGCTTTGAGGAGGCGCGCCCGCTGGTGCCTCCGGGCAAAAGTGAGCCCCAGCCCTCAGCACGCCGCCTGGCTTGCGGCCCACTGGTTCGGCACCTCCCTTGCCGGACGTCGACTCCTCCGACATATGCTGGGAGAAGGCCACTAAGGCGCTCGACCCTTGAGGGCAGCGCCGCGGCAGTGTCCCCTCGGACAGGGCCTCCTCTCATACTCTGCCCATCTCCACAAGGGACCCCTCGAGTCGACGCTGGTCCTCCGGCGTCGCCGGGCCTCGAGCCCACACGACCCTGCTTCGCTCGTCGTACCAGGCTCCCGCAGCCTTCGCTGCCATCAGGGGAGCCCCAGTCCCCCCTGCTTGACCCTGGGGACTTTTCCCCTCCGTCCTCAGACGAGACTCGGGATCCTGGGCTACCGTCCAATCCTCTTCCTGAAGAGCCAGATCTGACATCGGCTCCCCTGGCTCCGGCGCCGGCCCCGCCGATGCCGGTTCTGACACTGGCCCCTCCGACGCCGGCGGGGGATATTCCTCTTCTTATCGGGCCCTCCACCCCACGGGCCTATCCCGGCTGATCCGCCCATGGAGTACCCGGCTGGGCCGTCTGCTCCGGCAGCTCCTCCAGTGCCTGGGTATCCGCCAGTTTTCCCAGGTCCGCAGTATCCTGCGCCGCAGTACCCGACGCTGACTCCTTTGCCGCAGTACCCGGCTCTGGTATATCCACAGCCGGGTTATGGATACTCTCCTTACGGATTTCCTCCGTACAACTATCCCCCTCCTCCTCCTCCACCGCCCCCTAGGCTGCCGGTGGATCTTCAGGAGACTCTTGCCTCCTGGTGGGCTGAGGTCAAGGCTCAGCTTACCAAGGAAGTCGACAGCCGTCTTGCGGCGACGGTGCCACCCCCGGCTCCCATACGCCCCAGACGGCACACTCCCTCTCCTCCTCCTCCAGATTCCAGGGCTTTGCCCTCGGGATCCAGAGAGGGGCAGGACACGCGTTCTGGGATTTCCCCTAAGGAACCCGTTCCTCCCCCTAGACGAGCTAGGGAGTCTTACTCTGCTTCAGATTCTTCTTCCTCCTCTCTCGGACTCCTCGGAAGCTTCCGATGGCTGTTCTGAGAAAGACGACGAGCCGCGCTCTCCATCCAAGCCCCGGCCGAGGACTCCTCCGAAGTCCCCTCCGGAGGATCCTTCGTTTACGGAGTTGCTCAGGAAGATCCAGGAAGTCCATCAGTGGCATTCCTTAGAGCCAGATCCTCAACGGGTTAAACTCGCCGAACATCTGGACTTGCCCCTTATGGCTCCTACTCTTGTGCCACCCTGGATCGAGCCTCACGCCCACCTTGTTTCCACTATTTGGAAGCAACCGTCGGCTTTAGCCCCACTTCCCAGGAAGTCGAACAGGCTATACCAGGCTCCGGAGGGTGTAGACTCTTAGACTCTCACCCCCGTGCAGACTCGGTTGTGATTAGCGCCACTCACGGCCGGTCAGCACACCCGAAACACTTGAGCTCGTCTCCCCCGGATAATGAATCCCACCTTCTGGATCAGTATGGAAGGAAGATCTACGCTTCTTCCACACTGGGGATTAGGGCCCTGAATTATGTCGCACATATGGGGGATTACCAGAAGGCTGTCCTTACCCAGGCGGAATCTAAGATTGACTCTTTGCCTGACTCCCAAGTCAAGCAGGAGTTAGCCAACCTGGTCCGCTCTGCTCATTCGGCCAGTCGTCATATTTTGAGGACGACCTACGATGCAGTGGACACCGCTGGACAGAGCTCTGCATTCGCCGTAAGTCTTCGGTGTCATGCATGACTCCGTGTGTCAGGTCTGGTCCCGGAGGTGCAGTCAGCGATCCAAGAAGCACCTTTCAGGGGTTCTGTGCTTTTCGGTGGTGATGTCAAGGACATCATCACTGATTTGCAGGAGAAGGGGACGGCCCTTAAATCTGTTGATTCAATGCACCGTCCCCATCCCCCACAGCGCCGTCCCTTTCGCAGGTGCAGCCGGCCTCAAGCGAAACCTCAGGGAAGGCGGGCCACTAAATGCCGGGCCCCCACAGCTGCCAGGCCCCCGCCGCCCAAAAAAGCGACTGGTACCTCAGCTGCAGCGCTGCCTCACACCACCTGACTCCTTCCCTCTCCCACCACCTCCGGACACCCCGGAGGTACCGGTAGGAGGGAGGTTCTCCCTCCACCTTCTGGTTTGAGAGAGGATAACTACAGATTCGTGGGTGCTTCAAATCATAGCAGAGGGGCACTCTATAGAGTTTCTACAGAAACCTCAACGTCACCCCCCTCTGAACTCCTCTTACTCAAGGGACCATCTTCCTTTGGTCAGGGAAGAAATCTCTGCTCTCCTTGCGAAACAGGCTATAGAACCCGTCCCCCCTCATCTCCACGGGACGGGTTACTATTCCCATTTCTTCCTCGTACCAAAGAAGACGGGAGATCTCAGACCCATTCTCGATCTCAGCTCCCTGAACCTGTATGTGGAGTACAAGAGGTTCAGGATGCTCTCCCTCCAAACCCTCTTGCCCCTGCTTCGGCCGGGCCAATGGCTTTGTGCACTGGATATGCAGGATGCGTACCTGCACATCCCCATTCGCCCTTCACACTGACAGTACCTCAGGTTTGCGTTCCAGGGGGACCACTACCAATTCCAGGCGCTCCCATTTGGTCTTTCCTCGGCTCCCCGAGTCTTTACCAAATGCCTGTCGGTGGTAGCGGCCCACCTGCGTTCTTTGGGAGCTCAGGTTTTTCCCTACCTGGACGACTGGCTCCTGGCGGCCCCATCCAGGGAGGAACTCCTGTATTTTCTCTCCCTCACCCAGCAGGTTTTCACTGGCCTGGCTATTACCATCAACCATTCCAAGTCTCACCTGGATCCTTCACAGAGGCTCCAGTTCATCGGGGCAGTCCTCGACACGACATTGTGCAAGGGCTTCCTACCTCCGGACAGGGGGCCTCCCTCCAGTGCCAGATTTCCCTCCTATCGGAACACAGGAGGGTTCCGGCGAGGTCGGTCCTCCATCTATTGGGGCTTATGGCGGCGGCCATCCCGACGGTTCCGCTCGTACGCCTCCACATGAGAATCTCTCAGTGGACTCTCCGATCTCAGTGGGATCAATGGGTAGACGACCTAGATCATCTGGTCCTGATTTCCTCACCGATGGCAAGACACTTACAATGGTGGATGGTTCGAGAGAACCTATTCCGGGGGGTCCCCCTTTTTTCATCCTCCCCCCGATCAGACTCTGACCACGGATGCTTCAGGCGAAGGTTGGGGGGCCCATCTGGGTCCTCAACAAACCCAGGGCCTATGGTCAAAGCTGGAGATAGTCCTCCACATCAACATGCTCGAGCTCCGAGCAGTGCTGTATGCTCTCCAGGCCCTTCACCAATACATCCTTCCCGGTCACCTAGCTGTCCAAACGGACAACATGTCAGTGGTGTGGTACATCAACAAGCAGGGAGGAACTCGGTCCTACCCGTTGTGCAGGGAAGCGATGAGGGTTTGGGATTGGGCAACGCTTCACAACCTTCACCTCATGGCGATCCACGTTCCGGGAGTCGACAACATCCTGGCAGACAGACTAAGTCGCTCGTTGGCTCTACCACATGAGTGGGAGTTGGACGGAAAAGTCCTAAAAAGCATCTTCCAGATTTGGGGGACTCCTCAGATAGACCTGTTCGCTTCCTCCCAAAACGCAAAACTTCCAATCTTTTGCTTGCTCGCTCCAGAGCGAGTCGCTTTCTGGAGCGACGCTCTGTCTCTAAGCTGGAAGGATAGATTCATCTATGCTTTTCCCCCAATTCCTCTGTTACCTCGTGTGCTGCAGAAGCTTGCTTTGGAAGGAGCGAGAATGATTCTGATCGCTCCTTTTTGGCCCAGGCAAATCTGGGTCTCTCTTCTACAACAATACTCAGAGGTTGCTCCTCTTCCTTCATCTCCAGGATTGCTGACCCAGGATCAGGGGACCCTGGTCCATCCGGGACTCAAGTCCCTTCAACTTCATGCATGGCTCCTGCAGACCTAGCTCAATCTCATTTTGGCGTCTCTCCTAAGGTGGCCGAGATTCTGGTGGAGGCTAGGAAACCCTCCACTAGGTCCACCTACGCCATGAAATGGAAGAGATTTTCTATCTGGGCTGCGTCCAGGAACGTGGAGCCCTTTTCCTGTCCTGCGACCATTCTGCTTGAGTACATGCATCATCTTTTCGACCTGGGTCTCAGTCACTCCTCTTTGAAAGTTCATATGGCGGCTATCTCAGCCTACCATGTCCCTTTCGCTGATAAGGCATTTGCCCAGCTGGAGGTCTCCAAAACTTTCCTTAGAGGGGTCCTTCATCTCAGGCCCCCTGTCCAAACCCCAGCTCCGCCTTGGGACTTTGTCCTCGAGAAACTTACCCTTCCTCCCTTTGAGCCTGCGGCTTCCGCAGACTTGAAGTTTTTATCGTGGAAGACGCTCTTCTTGGTGGCCATTACTTCTGCTCGTAAAATTTCCGAGCTCCAGGCCTTGATGTGCAAAATCCCTTATTTGATTTTTCACAAAGAACGAGTAGCTCTCCGCAAGAATCCTAAGTTTCGTCCGAAGGTGGTAGCGGAATCTACCTTGCATCAGTCTGTTGAACTACCTGCTTTCTTCACTCTGTACTCCAATCAAGGAGAATACCTGTTCCATACCATGGATGTTCACAGGATTCTGAGATACTACACCGCTAGGACAAAGGATCTTAGAAAGACTGATCAGCTGTTCGTCTCCTTTGCTCACAGAAGAGAAGGCAATGCTGTTTCTGAGCAATGCCTATCGAAATGGTTGGCCCATTGCATCACTTTCTGTTATGACAAGTACAACAAGACCCTCCCAGGTCAAGTCAAAGGCCACTCCACTCATGGAGTTGCCGCCTCTGTGGCTTGTTTCAAGAACGTGTCTGTGGCAGATATCTGTGCTGCCGCCACTTGGACTTCCGTCCATACCTTCACTAAACACTACAGTTTGGACATTGCCTCTCGCCGTAGAGCAGGCTTCGGGTTAGCGGTCTTGCAAGGCCTCCTATCTTGAGGCGTGCAAGGTTGTTTGCTACTTTTAGAGTAGTTCCTCCTCCCGGTGCCTTTCATTTGTTTCAGACTGCTTGGGATTCTGTCCTATATGTAATTACCTACTGCAAGAGCCCTCTCGAAGTAAGATAGTACAGTTACGTAAGAACTTACCGTAACAGTAGATCTTCGAGAGAGCTCTTCTCAGTAAATATCTCTCCGCCCTCCATCCCCTAGGCTTCTTCAGCTCCTTTTCCATTGAGGGAAATATCTGCTTTCTCTCGTCCGGGCCTTCCGGCCTGTGCGGGAAAGAACTGGAAAATGCGTCTGGGACCGCCCCTTTATACGGCGATAAATTAGCCAGTCACTTGACGTGGGGCCGGTCCCCGTCAGGGACTGCTAGCTAGAAATTTTTCCGTGGGGTCCTGCCGCCGGCCGGCGTCAGTCCTATATGTAATTACCTACTGCAAGAGCCTCTCTCGAAGATCTACTGTTACGGTAAGTTATTACGTAACTGTACTTTATGTAGAGTGTTTTGATATGTATGTTAAATCCTAGTGTGTTCCCCCCTCTGTCTGCTATTTGGAGTTTTTCCTAAATTGCCTGCTAGCTGTATGGTAGTTTTACGACCCCTGGGGATCTCCATAACAAATAGTTTTATTGGCTTTCTTTCTCCCAGGATGCCCCCATCTCATGTGACAGTGATGTAGCCATGCCCTTAGATTTAGCATGTCTATTGCTTTAAAATTAGTTTAGCAACAGCAGAGCCTTGTAACTTCTTATCCAGGGAGCACAAATGGCAACAGTTAGTTTAGCAGATACATGAGAGCAAGCTAACTGGGGTTTCTGTAAGACAACAGCTACTAAATAACATCGGTCCTCCTTCGATTTGACCGGCAGGTACCATTTCTCCGGTGGTCCCAGCTGGAGTCGGGCAGCACGGCCTTCGAGCACTGACGAAGAAAAGGACAGACATCTCGAAAGCCTGCGGATTGTGGTTGTGGCGAGGCAGTAAACACACGAGGCATGGGGGTCGGTGTACGACATCTTCTGCCTGCAGGGGCACTGGCAGGACCCGGGGATGGTCTTGTCCTCCATCGCAGCCACGAGGGAAGAGGGTGAAGACTGAACTCGAATGAGTTTCAAAGCAAGATTAGGAAAAAAATCCTTAGTTCTTAGAGCCAGGGCCTGCAAAACGTGACAGCGCTAAGGAGGGAACCTGATGCTTCCAAGCGATAAGGAAGATCTGGCGTCATGGGGCAGAGCCGAGAGTTTCATCACCCGGGTGGGTGGGAGGAGTCAGTTTGAAGACTTTCCGGACCATCTTAAAGCGGCAAGGCACTTGCCAGACAGTGTGGATGAACAACATATACCACTCCTAGAACTCCTGTTACAGGTGAGTAACCTGTATATTTTCACTCAAGATTTTCAACATTGGCATTTTTCCACACCTCCTTATGAACAGTACAGCTGTCATTTTTCACATCCTGGCCAAAATGCGTTTTTGTACTTCTGGCGCAGAATAGCACGGTCACTGTGGAAAATCAGTATTCTGGGCAGATTAAGAAAATCACAGTGACACTGTTCATGAGCAGAGGTCCTAAAACACCTATGTTGAAAATTTGGTGACGAAAGTCTGTTAAATGACTATGCTATGAGCATGCATTGCGCAGTTTCCTCGCACCCTCGTAACTTCACAAATTTGTAATATTTTCACTCCAGATTTTCAACATTGGCATTTTTTCACACCTCTTTTTGAACAATACAGCTGTCATTTTTCACATCCTGCCCTAAATGTAGTTTCGCACATCCGGTGCAAAGTGGCACAGTTGCTGTAGGAAAACAATGTTCAGAACAGAGTAAGAAAATCACAGTAACACTATTCACGAGCAGAGGTCTCAAAATGCCTATGTTGAAAATTTGGTAAAAAAATCCATAAAATGACTGTTACAAGCATGCATTGTGCAGTGTCCACGCACTGTCGTAACTTTGAGAATTTGTAATATTTTCACTCAGGATTTTCAACATTGTGATTTTTGCACACCTTCTTATGAACAGTACAGCTGTCATTTGTCACATGCTACCCGAAATGTAGTTTTGCATATCTTGCACACAATCGCACGGTCGCTGTGGGAAATGAACATTCAGGGCAGATTAAAATAATCATAGTGCCACTGTTCATGAGCAGAGGTCCCAAAATGTCTATGTTAAACATTTGGTGAAGTAATTCTACTAAGTGACTGTGTTATGAGTGTGCGATGCACAGTTTTCACACACACTCGTAACTTCGAGCATGTTTAATATTTTCACTCCAGATTTTCAACATTGCCATCTCTTCACACCTCCTTATCAATGGTGCAGCTGACATTTTAATGTGGTGCAGAATGGCACAGTCACTGTGGGGAAATCAACGTTCGAGACAGATTAACAAAATCACAGGGACACTGTTCATGAGCAGAGGTCCCAAGTGCATTCATGAGGTGGGGTCACAAAAAGGTCATGTTTTAAAATTTGAAGTGCTAATACCAACAAACGCCCAGGGCATTAGGGTTTCTAACCATTATGTCCCACCCTGTACGGACTAACAGGCATCAGGGGTATATGTTTGGATTGTCTGCTGTAGTGCTCATGCCATTGGTCCTCCACCCCCACCCTGTAGCCATTGACAGGCATCAAGGTGTGCCTTGGGACTCTTCAGCCCCAAAGTTCAACCCATTCTCCTGTGCTGCACCCATCTCAGCGTACTTCCTTATGAAATGAGGTGAGCATAAGGCCCGACGACCCCAAGGCACAATGCAACACTTATCAGACTCTGCAGGGTAGAGTGAAGTGAAATGGCGTAAGCGTTATGGCCTGCGACCCAGATGCACACACCAGTGCCTGCCACTCTCTGCAGGGTGGGGTTGACGTCTGTTCTATACGTCACTGCTATTCCTATTATGTGTCTCTCTCTACCTCCTGCACTACCAATGCCAGCACCAGCAAGACAACATTCGGTATTGACAAATGCTTGTTTCTACTGGTGGTTAAATGGCTGTACATAGATACATAGACACTGTCAGCAGATAAGGACCGCTACCTGTAGGCCCATCTAGTCTGCCCATGAGCCCTAAACTTGTATGTAGTCACCAGATCTGGCACTGGGGGCCATAAAATGAGGATTGTTAAATGATTTTATTAAAATATTTTGATGACTGCCTTACACAGCATCAATACTGTAAGGTAGGGAAGTCAAGTTACTAAATATACAGGATCACAGTGTATTCATAGATACATAGACAGTATCAGCAGATAAGGGCCTACGGCCCACCCAGTCTGCCCATTTGAGCTTGTAAGTTTACTTTGTTTTCCTAGAAGTCTGTTGCCCCTTAACCCTGACCTTCAGAATTCCTTTATGTCTATCCCATGCATTCTTAAATCCCGTGATTGTTTCAGCCCCCCACCACTTCCTCTGGCAGGCTGTTCCACTTGTCCACCACCCATTCTGTGAAGAAGTTCTTCCTCATGTTTCCTCTGAATCATCCTCCCTCCAATTTTCATCCCATGCCCTCTAGTCCTGGAACATCTTTTTCGCTTAAAAATAGTGTTTTCCTGCATCCTGTTCCTCCCTGTAAGATACTTGTATGTCTCTATCATATCCCCTCTCTCTCCCGCCTCTCCACCAGGGAGTACATATTCAGTTCCTTCAATCTGTCCCCATAGGATTTGTGATGCAATCTATGTACTATCTTTGTTGCCCTCCTCTGAACCTTCTCTACCCTGTCTGTGTCCTTACGTAAGTAAGGTCTCCAGAACTGTACACTGTACTCCAGGTGGGGCCTCACTAGTGTCTTGTATAGTGGAATTATGACTTCCATTTTCCTGCTGGTGATGCCCCTGCCTATGCATCCCAGTATTCTGTTTGCCTCACCTGCTGCCTTGTCACACTGTTTCCCTACCTTGAGGTCATCAGAGATGATAACCCCAAGATTCCTTTCCTGCTTGGTGCATGCTATATCCTCACCCCACAACTGATATATTGTGCCAGGGTTTTTTGTGCCCCATATGCATTATCTTGCACTTCTTTGCAGTGAATTTCAACTGCCAAACCTCTGACCATTCTTCAGGTCTCTTCTCATTTTGTCTACACCGTCTGGTGTGTCTACTCTGTTACAGAGCTTTGTGTCATCAGCAAACAGGGAAATTCTGCCTTCTAGGTCCTTCACGATGTCACTGATGAAGTTGTTGAATAGGACCGGTCCCAGCACTGATCCCTGTGGTACCCCCACTGGTCACTCTTTCCTCTGTGGAGTGACAGCCATTTATCACCACCCTCTGTGTCCTGCCGCCAAGCCAGTTACCTACCCACTGCACTAATGTCCTGCCCACACCCATATTCCCCAGTTTATGTAATGGTCTTCTATGTGGCACAGTGTCAAAGGCCTTGCTGAAGTCCAGATAGGCCATGTCCACTGCCCTCCCCGATCCACCTCCCTAGTCACCCAGTCAAAAAATTCAATGAGGCTGGTCTGACATGACCTCCCCCTGGTGAAATCATGCTGCTTTGGGTCCTGTAGTCCATTGACAACCAGATGTTCCACCAGTCTCTCCTTCAGTAGTGCTTCCATGATCTTTCCCACTACCGAGGTGAGGCTGACTGGTCTGTAGTTCCCCGCTTCCTCCTTGTTCCCACTTTCGTATAAGAGGAGTGCATCTGCTGTCCTCCAGTCATTGGGTACCACCCTTGTTTCCAGTGATCAGCTAAACAGGATTGCCAGAGGTTCAGCCACCACCTCTTAGTTCTTTAAGGACCCTGGCATGCACCCCATCTGGCCCCATTGCTTTATCAACTCTTATTACTTCCAGTTCCTTCAGGACCCTTTCTTGTGTAAAGGGACTTGTGTCCATTTCTGCACCATTCTCACCCCTTGTACTCCCTTCAGACCCATTACCCTCCTCTTCCTCAGTAAAGACTGAGCAGAAATACCTGTTCAATATGTCAGCTTTACTGTTGTCATCCTCCACACGGCCCCCATTCTCCCCTTCAGTCTCACTATCCCTTCGTTTGTCTTTCTTTTTTCTCTTATGTACCTGTAAAAGGTTTTGTCCCCTCTACCCACTGATTTTGCAATGTGCTCGTCTGTCTGAGCTTTGGCTTCCCTTACTGACCTCCCTGCCTCCCTTTGCTTCTCCTGGTACTTCTCCCTATCACCTTCTGCCTGTGTCTTTTTGCATTGCCTGAACGCAATCTTTTTGGCTTTCACTTTCTCCAATACCTCCTTGGAAAACCATGCAAGTTTCAAGTTTATTTGCAGGAAAACACCATTGAACAGACTCATTTTCAAGGAGGGCCCTCCTAATATAATAATAATAATGTGATATAAGCCCTTATGTGATTTATTTTGACATCTAAAATCTCAAGATGTAGCCATTATGTGATTGTGTCAGATGCAGCATTACCAGGGTTTAACTCTCCTGCTTATGTTTCTAAGAAACAATTAGTTAAAAGCATTGCATACTACAACAAATTTACATTTTTCACAATTCCAGTAGGGCAGTTTGATCAATGCCTCATAGGACTTTTCCCAATTTGTAGAGGAACATTTTCAGTTTCCCACTGCAGAGGTAATAGTAAAAGAAATCCAGACTTCTGTTAAATTTTCCACCAGTTGACTGCATATAGAGCTATCTTTTGAGTATAACTTCTCTGTCAAGTTACTGGGTGGGAATTAAAAAAAAAAAATTCCTGAAGCCATAATGATCTGTACTGATTGGTCCAGCTGATCAACTGTCCACGCTTAAACACAAGTGGGGTGCTGGACCACTTCGTAATTAAATGAGAATTGTAAATCTCTGGCTCTGTCAGTTCAGAGCTGAGCCCCACTGTCACAGTCCTGACCTCCTGCTATCTTTACAACATACAGCTGGTATACATCTTATCTCCCCTGCTTCTCTTTGAATCAGCATGGGAAGATTAACCCCTTCACACCTGAATTCCTTTGCCTGTGGGCTGCCTTTTACATAGTCAGATGCTGTTGGTGCAGTGTCCGTTCTTAATAAGTATTGTAGAGATTTGGGAGCTGTTGTACCTCTGGTAAAAGATGCAGCTGTCCCCTCTATGCATGCCTCTCTGAGTGAGTGTGTGTGTGTGTGTGTGTGTGTGAAAATGTGGGGGCGGCAGTAGGCGTTAACAGCTGCAGACTAATGTTTTTACAGAACACAGCTGATTGTGACTTGAGTTTCTTTGAGCATATTGGCATCTCATTAACTGGCCCTCCTGAAGCAATGTGTTTCTTGTGCATGCATGCAAGCAACACAAAAAGGAAATTACAGTACATACAATCAGTCCTCCGTAAAGCATGCAGCAGAGGAAGAACAAAGGAAATTGTAAAATGGGAGATAAGAACAGCTTAAAAATAGGGCCACGTAACGTAGTGGTTAAGTTGATTCCCGTAAAACAGTTACAAACTCCCTAGAAATGTCCAGGAGCGGTCCATGAACATAATAACCCAAGATAACAATAAGAAAATATCAGTAATGTGTCCTCATAGTCATATAAGCAACTAGTCCCAAGAGATGCTGTCCATCCACAAGAAGAACAACCGAAAAACAATTGCAGACTTACAGCCTGAACTGCCACAGTGACTCCACCTTCCTCCGACAAGTTACTAGGGTCACTGGCGGCCTCCAGTTCATGTTCTATGTACTTAATCATTTTGTCGGCATCCTTAGGCTCATTAAACTGGTACTGCCTTCCCTGCTACATGAGGCGAAATTTGCGCGCAACAATAGCTGGTGCTGGATCTTATACTGCCGAAGTCGAGCTGGAAAACCATCAAAGCCCTTGTGACACTGCCTTGTACTGTAGGATAAATCGTGGGACAGCAATACAGAGTCTTCACCATATTTAAGAGTCCGTCACCTTGGGGCCATGGCCAAAACCCGATCTCGGTCTCCCAACACCTATAAACACCACCATCAAAGTTCTGGGGGTCCCGGAGCCTGCCGCTGGACATCTGGGAGTAATACAATATACTTTTTCAATTTAGAATGGTGGGGCATCCTCCGAGAGCCCCAACAGCTCAGGTAAGAAAGCCCAAGCAAAGGAGAAGCAAACTTCCCCCTCCACCACCTCTGGCATTCTGACTACTCTTAAATTCCTTTCCCAAGCCTGTTTTTCAGCTGACTCGAGACATTGTCGAAGTAGCGTGTTCTCTTTGATAAGCTGGGTAGTGGCGTTGCAGTCCTTGAGGGTGGATGTTTCAGATCGTTGTGCCAGCTGCTCACAATTATGCATCCTAGTTTCCAGGGCTGACACTCTCGGGGTCAGGCTGTCCAGTTTTTTATCCATATCCTGCACTGACTTTGCCAGCTGGTTCAGAGTGGCTTGGATTGAAGATAGAGTTGCTCCTCTGGGTGTCTGATCTTCAAGCCCTGAGGCGCCTGCAACAGACGTAGCCACTCCTCCTGTTGTGGTAGATGCATTTTGGGGGCGAAGAAATCTGCTGAAGAAGCATTATTTCCTTTAGTTTTACCCATATCTCCAGACTCAGACACACAAACCATCCACTTAGGTACTGTTCATTGAATTGCGAGGAAGTCTCATAAGCGGCACTTTTAAGAAGCAGCATCAGCACCATTCATCCTCATCCTCCTCTGATGAGAGGAGGCTCTGATGCAGGTTGCATCGGCGCTATGAGGACATGCTGTGGCAACAGCTTGTTTTGACTGGGTCAAAGGCAGTCCCTTCCACCCCAGCCATTACCTGTCTGTCACCCTCCAGGCTGACATCAACTATTCTGGAGTCGTCTCCCCCCTCGCGGAGCCGGCAACATCACTTCTGACTTGCCCAAAGTTGGTCTCTCCACCTATTCCATTGGAGCCGCTGCTGAAACAGCCTTTCTCGGGGGCTTCCCCCAAGGAGTCTCGGCCTGCTTCAGGCCTCCCCCACAGGCTGTTCATCACCGTGACTCCCGACTGCCTGTGGCGGGTTCTCAATGACTGCGGTAGCAGACCGCTGTATCCTGAGTCTGAGGACTCGGATTTGGCATCCCGTTCTTGGGATGATAATGCCATTAGTCTCTCTGCCACGGAGGGGCCCACCTCCTTTATGGGCATCCTCCGTCTCGTCTCCGAGTCTACGGGGATGAAGCTAGAGCCTGTTGAGAAACGGGTAGAATACCCCCTAACGGACATCCTCAGAAGGGAGATTCTCCAACCGAGGCCTTTCCAGTAGCTGAAACCATTGCTAGCCCAGCCCTGGAGCTCTGGCAGCACCCAGCCTCCTGCCCTGCACCATCCGCCAGGATGGCCTGCAAGTATGCAGTATCTACTGGCTCCCAACCAGGATTTTCACAGCACCCCTCGGCTGAGGGAGTGGTAACCAAGTCTGTGTTGAGGCAGGTTGGGAACTCTGGAGACTCCGATAGACCACCGGACAAAGAATCCGAGAAGCTGGAGCTCCCTGCCCAGAAGGTTTATGCTGCCTCATCGCTGGGCCTCCATCAGGCAAGCTCAGCTGTGATCATGGCACACTTCTCCCATGCCCTGTTGGGCTCTTTAGATGAGGTGCTTCCTCACCTTCCGGCAGACCTTCAGACCACAGTCAAGTAGGTCTAGGACCAGGGTCAGGCTGTTGCCAGACAGCAACTTCAAATGGCCTTGGACATCAGGGATTCCTGTACCCGTTCTGTTGCAGCCACAGTTGCCATGCGTTGCAGGGCTTGGTTGCGGATATCGACATTCACGACCAACACCCAGCACGAGCTGGCAGATGTCCCGTTCCTGGGTACCGACTTGTTCGGTCCAGGAGTGGACAGTCACCTGGAACATATCGAGAAGTCCAATACCACATTGGATTCCACTACGTCTACCCATAAGGAAGACCAGGGTGCCAAAAAACAGAAGAAGCCTTTTTACTCTTCTGCCCCTGCGGCCAAACAGTCCCAGTTTCAGTCTGGGCATCAACAGCAGGTCCAGTCTTGGCGCCCCCGGCCCAAGTCAGGTGTGCAGTCTGCACACAAAGCAGGAGGGAAGTGTACCAGTGGTCTTGCTTCCAGATTCTCCTCCTCCAGGCCTGCTCAGTGATGGGATGGGGGTGACCAGCCCCATACCTGTCACGACTGTTGTGGGTCCTCCCGTGGGGGGCTGGCTCCACTACTTCCTTTCTGCCTGGTCCGCTGATACCACGGACAGGTGGGTGTTGGAAGTGGTCAGTCAGAGAAGTGGTCAGTCAGGCACTGCCTTTAGAGTTCGAGCAGTACCCGCCAAACCGAGCCTGCGCCCCACACGAGGAAAGGGTATCAGTCCACACTCTGTCGGCTCTGAGAGATGACATAGCCCAACTCTTCCTCGGGAAGGTAGTGGCCAAAGTGACAGATCTCCCAGTTGATCCAGGGTTCATTTCCAGGTACTCCCTGGTTCCGAAATGAATGGGGAGCGGTGCTGGCGCCCTATTCTGGATCTGCACAACCTGAACCAGTATCTCGGGTCGCGCACCTTTCAGATGGTAACTCTGTCCCAGATCATACTATCTCTCGAGCAAAACGTTTGGTTCTGCTCCCTGGATCTTCAGGATGCATTCTTCCACATCCCAATCCATCCGTCACATCGAAGGTTCCTACGCTTCCAAGTGAAGGGAACCCTCTAGTTCAAGCCATGCCATTGACCTGTCAGTTGGCCCTGGGCCTTCACCAAATGTATTGCGTGATGGCAGCCCATCTTCAGTGTTGAGGGGTGAGGGTGTACCCTTACCTCGATGATTGATTGGCTTATAGTGGGTCCCTCCAGGTTGGAGGTGGAGAGGTCCAGGGACCTGGCCCTCAAGACCTGTCTCGAACTTGGCCTCCTGGTCAATGAAGCCAAGTCAGAACTTGTACCTTCTCAGGTGATTTGCTTCACTGGGGCAGAATTCAACTCTTGCCAAGCCAGAGCCCGGCTCCTGGTGCACAGGGCAGAGGTACTGTCCTCCTTTGCTCAGTCATTTCTGGTTGGGCAATTGCACCCTGCCCAGGACTTCCTGCGTCTCCTGGGTTACATGTTGGCTTGCACCACCGTGGTCCATTGGGTCTGGTGGCGAATGTATCTCGTTCAGTGGGGCTTGGCCAGCCAGTGGTCCCAGTGTCTAGGTCATTTTGACCAGCTGGTTACAGTAACCCAAGGCTTTGGGACACACTCCAATGGTGGACCGTCCTGGAACATCTGCAGGGAGGGATCCCGTTTGTCCATCCCGAGCAGACGGTTGTTCTTACGATAGATGCCTCTGTCACGGACTGGGGAGCCCGCATGGGGAACCACAGAGTCCTCGGGCTCTGGAACCCCGAGGAGTCCCGTTACCACATCAGCCTGCTGGAGCTCTGAGCAGTACGGCTGGCACTGGCTGCATTAGCTCTGTTTCTGTGGGGTCAGGTGGTCCAGGTCCAGATGGACAACACCACAACCATGCACTACCTCAACAAGCAGGGCAGCACATACTCCCGGTTTTTGTGCAGGGAAGTGCTCTGCATCTGGACCCTCCTTAGCCGACTGGAGACAGATCTCCTAGCCATCCATGTGGCAGGAGCCTTGAACCAACTGGCGGATGCCCTCAGTCGTGTAGGCGAGGCGTCCCACAAGTGGTTTCTTCACCCAGAGGTAGTCTGCAGTCTGTTCTTCCTGTGGGGCACCCGTCAGGTGGACCTGTTCGCCTCCAGGGAGAACACAAAGCTGAGGCTGTTTCATGCCTGCCCCCTCAGGTGGATGTCTTCTCGAGGCCATGGACCCAAGACTTTTTCTACGCCTTCCTTCCATTTCCCTTGATCTACAAGGTGCTTCTCAAGGTGAGGAGGGACAAGGTGAAGGTGATCCTGGTAGCCCCAGATTGGTCATGCCAGTTCTGGTATCCAGATCTCCTCAGCCTCAGCAGCAGGCTCCCAAGGTGTCTTCTGGCACTCGCGGACCTGATATCCATCAATCAGGGGAAGGTATTCCATCCGGACCTTCAATCCCTGCACCTGACAGCCTGGTACCTGAGCGGCTAGAGTTAAAGGTTTTGGGTCTTTCCAACGATGTCTTCAGCGTTGTTGAGGCATCTAGGAAGGAGTCGACCAGGATGTGCTATGCCTTCAAATGGAAAAGGTTTTCCATTTGGTGTCAGGGCAAGGGCCTAGACCCTAGTTCCTGTCCTGTGGCCAGTATTCTTGACTTCCTTTGGTCCCTCTCCAAAGGAGGTCTCCGGACGACTACCCTTAAGGTGCACCTAGCAGCCATCTCCGCTTACCGTGCATGGGCCGGTCAGTGGACGGTGGCACAGGAGAAAGTGGTCTGGTGCTTTTTCAAGGGCCTCGATCACACATCCCCTCTAGTGCATGAACCTCCACCTCCGTGGGATCTACTGCTGGTATTGGCTAAACTCTTGGGCAAGCCATTCAAACTGATGCACAGGTGTGAGGTGTCACATCTGTCGTGGAAGACCGCCTTCTTGGTGGCTATCATGCCAGCCTGAAGGATGGGGGAGCTCCATGTGCTCTCGATGGAGTCTTCTTACCTGGTCTTCCACCCAAACTAGATCTCTGAGGCAGAGTACAGGCTCCACCCTCTGGACCCGAGACGAGCGCTGTCTTACTATAAGGAGCGGACAGCTGAAGTTTGGGAAGAGATTCGCCAGCTGTTTGTCATCTACACTGAAGCCACGCCTGGCAGACCTGCAGCAAAGCAGATGATTGGCAGATGGATTACATCTTGCATTGATCTCTGCTGTAGGTTGGCAGGTAGGGAGCCTCCTGTAGGGCTAAGGGCTCACTCCACCCACTATACCGCTGTGCCGGTGGCTGCTTCTAGGGACGTCCCTATCCAGGATATCTGTAGGGCTGCTACCTGGAAGACAGCAAACACCTTCATTACCCATTACCACATCGACCTTGAGTCACGCCGGAATGCTGATTTTGGAGCCTCAGTTCTCTAGTCTCCATTCTCGAAGTAGGGGGTGTGTACCTTGCCTCCCTCCTCCCGGAGAACTGCTAGAAGTCTGCTAAATAGTGTGGATAAACAACATATCCACTATCCTAGAAAAACAGGTTACTCGCCTGTAACAGTAGTTCTAGGAGTGGTATATGTTGTTCATCCACACGGACCCACCGACCCTCCCCGCCTTTGACGCACAACCTAGCTTCCAGCGGCAAGATCTGGTGTCATGGGGCGGAGCCGAGGGTTATACTACACGGGTGGGTGGGTGGAGCCAGCTTGAAGACCTTCTGGCAAGATCTTAAAGGGAAAGGACATGCCAAATAGTGTGGATGAACAACATATACCACTCCTAGAACTACTGTTACAGGTGAGTAACCTGTCTCTCTCCCCCACCCCCCAAAGCAAGCTGTACAGACGAGCTTCAGTTAAAAAAACAAACCACCAAAGGAACCATTTGTGTGCCAAATGCCCAGACACCGGGGGGGGAGGGGTGCATTATTTTGCAAACTGAGAGAACAAAGTGGTGGCAGTTTAAATGTGAACATTCTGTTGCCACAAGGAGTTGGAACGGAATCTGGCAGCAGAGACTTGGACTCATTATTTCCCAATCTCTGTTGCCTGATACCAGACCGGCTGGGTGGTGACCAAAGCCAATCAGCTTCTGAGATTTCGTCAACCCATTTTCTAAGGGCACGTGGCATACCTGACTGTGGGAGACGGACTGGCAACAGACCTGCTACCAGTGTTGTACATTATGCACCCCCCACCTGATATGTCAGTGACACTATTCTGATCATGCAGGGTACAGTAGCAGGGCTGGGGCTTCCTCACCCCCGTATCTGTGGTACCAGGTCCATTGCCAGTCGATCTCCCGCAGTCGTTACCTACCTATAGGGGTGCCCACCTACTTGCCATTCCTACAGCAGCACCTGAAGATGCAGTATGCTGACACACACAGGGCTGTGCTGCAGGGGCATATTCTGCTGCCAGAGCTGTGCTGCCAGTGAGTACATGCCTACCATGATCCTGCGCTGCATACCGTGCAGCCAGGGACAATCCCTACTTGTTGGGGAATATGACAGCTACGGGACAGCCGACAGGTATGCGAACACCAGGGGCTCTGGGTTATGATCACTGCCTTAACACTTGGGATTTCCCCTTCTGCGACTCCGTAGGACTGTACTTGGCACAACTACCTAGTGCCATCTTGCTACCCAGGTACACTATGCCATGGCACACAACCAGCCAATAGGGCACTCCAAAAGGACTGTTGTCACTGTACCCTGTGGTTTGCAGGGTTCCCCCCACACGTAGATCTGGATCTGGCTTTGTATGGGGCAGGGGGTGGCTGACAAACCTTTCCGGTGCACTAACTCTTTGGCACAACACTTCGCCTGCAGCAACTTGAGGGACTTTAGCGCAGGCACCCCTCTTCTGCTAAAATACAGTGCATGGTCTCTGGCACACCCGGAGTTTGCTGCAGGCAGGGATCAATGCAATGTGTGCCAATCTAGTGTCTCTTTCAAAATTGTGCCCTCAGTCTTCTGCATAGAACCCCACTCTTTGGTCTTTTTTTTTTTTTTATTCTGTTTTATTCACGGGGGACCCAGGGCATCTCTCCAGGATACTGCTAAACTGCTGCCTCTACTCCCTGCCTGAAACCTCCTCTACTGGTCTCCATCCAGGCTCTCTGAACTCGACCCCACGGCTTGTCCAGCCCCCCCCTCCCCCGGAGGGCCCAGGTGCCCTTGGCGACCTTTTCTGTTATTGGAGGGACAGCCGCGAGGACTGGTAGAGCTGGAGATCCAGGGAGGCAGGTGCGGCGTCAGGATGTGGGCCATTCTCTGGGCCCCCTTCACCTCCACTAGGCCACCAGGGTTTTTTCCTTTTTTGTTCCCCAGAGTGCAGACGTGCAATGACAGCAACGCACCTAACGTGCAGCTGTCCACTGCTGCTCTGCCCCCGACATTGCGTTGAGCCTTACTACCTGTAGGGTCCCTGGTCTCCACCAAGTCCACTATGAAGCGAGGCATATCCCGAAACTAACCCCGGGAGGGGAGAACTGTCCTCTGTATGCTCAATCCCCTCCCTCCCCTGCCGACCTCCGTCGATCTGAGCCCATTCCCGAACCCGGGGTCACCAGCATGGCGTGAGGTGTGGCGTCCAGCACCTCAACCCTCAACGCCACCAAGCTGACCCCTACTGTTTGGTCTTAAAGGCAGAGGTGCTTTGACCCCGTGGGAGCAAAACTTGCAAGCCAAGGCACAGACAGTGGAGTCTGCACATCCGTGACACCATGTGCTGGAGACAATAAGTCAGTGCCCTAACTGCCTCAGTTCTGTTTTTCCCATTGTAGAGTGTGCACCACAGGAGCTGAACACATCCCATTAGTTTGTCTACTTCTGATATTTACTCCCTCCCCCCCTCAACAGAGGGCTGTTTCTTTTGTTCATGGGGGGTGGCTGGCTGGCTCTTCAGCCCATACCTGCCTCCCCGATCGGCCACATCTCCCTCCAGCACTAACTTGCTTAGATGCCCCCATGGCATGCCCTCCTGTGGTGGGCCGGGGAGAGGGAGGGAAGTCCTCCCCAGTCCCAGTAGTTCAGATCTGGTTTGCAGCAGAGTCCTGGGGTGATGATGCAAACTGAGGCAGGCTGTGGAGCTTCCTGTTGCTCAGCCCCTGGACTTTCCCACTTCCTGTCCCTTCCCAAGGTTGATGTCCATGCATTGGCATGGGTGTGATGATGCCGCACATACACTTATGCTTGCACCCAGCCCTCTTAGATATGGCCACATGCTGCACCTCCCACCCTCCACTGGGTGGCAGGCAAGCAGTGGCACACACTGTTCCCCCTCCCCAATGGAGGTGAGCTGCGTATGGATACTCGAACCTCCTTCCCCTGGCCAGCCCCCAGTTGGCCCTGGTCCATTCCCAAACCTGTGTTGCCGATGTGGCTGGAAGTGAGGTGCCCTGCCCATGAGCCCTCCATGCCACAGGGCTGGTTACTAGTAATATTTTCTAATATTCCGAGAGTAAAATGTCAAGTTTGAAAATGTGTAAGCCATTAAAGCCCTCTAGGCTGCCTGCTTTTCCAGCATTGTGGGTGTGGGAAGAACATTGCCCACATCTACCTCCATATACTGTGCTTCACCTACCTTGGACCCACCCATGATGTGGAGGCCTGCACCGCCATGATTTTCTGATGTTGGCACTTCAAACTCTTAGAATGGGACAGCTGTCTCAAAACTTCAAGACGGGGGTGGGAGTGGGGTCTCAAGGTAGGACACCAACCAGTTCCCCGTGGTTCCCTCACTACTCTTAAGTTGGTGTTCATTGAAGTTCTGAGCTTTTCCTCCTCCATGCTGTTGTTATGGTGGAGTCTCGGGTGGTGGCGTCGGGTGAAGCTCTGACCCCTTCTGAGTGGTCATAGGAGCTTCCACAATGATCTGGCAGCCATTGGCTCTGGATTCCCCCATTCGCTGAGGTTGGCAGTATATTACGTGTCAGCATCAGTGCCACTTGCAGTGCTGGTGTTTTCTGACAGTTGTCTGACAGTGACTGTGTGGACCTTGCCACTGGTGCCATACTTCACTCTTCAGTAGAGAGATACCACTCTCCCCATCTCCAGCAGTGGCAGTCTGTCGCAACAGACAAATGAGTGCAGGAGATAGTGAGAGAAGGCCTCAATCTTCTTGTTACCTTCCCAAAACAAAAGAAGTTCACAATATTCAAACCAAATTCGTCAGAAGAGATGCAGCAATTAAAACTGCAAGTTCAAAAACTGCACTTTCTCAGTGCTGTAGATAATGTAACAACAATAGAAATGGGGAAAGGATTTTTCTGTAGGTACTTCCTAACAAAGAAAAAGTCTGAAGATTGAGCCAGCCCGCTGGTGCAGCAGCAAAGAGTCTGCTTGTGGTGCCGATGTCCCAGATTCAAAAACAAATTCAGGAGTTGGAGGGCCGGCCATGGGGGAGGAAGATTGAGTATCCTGGGGATGGCTGTCCTCTGGATGGAGGAGGAGAAGAGTGCCCAGCACTTTACGGGTCCCTGGCAGAGGCTGGGTGGTACTGCTGCAGCTGGTGCTGTCAACTGGGGGTGGGGCAGATGCTGGACGTCACTGCTTGTCCCGTCCCCAAGGATGCACATCTCAAATACTGCTGCCTCCCTCTGACGCTTTGTGCTCCATGCCCGACCGTTCCCCGACCCTGCCAGCAACAGATAGAAGTGATTCTGCCGGCACGTCCCAGTCCCATGACCCCACCCTGGGGAGCAAACCAGGGGGTTCCTCCAGTGGGGGATTCCTGCTGGAGTCCCGGTCTGTGTCCACAGGTCCTGACCAACCCGATGACCCCACCTAGAGGGGCAAGCCTGGGATCAGATCGCCATAGCAAGTAAGTCCAGGGTATGGTCGGTGCTCGGGGTGGCGGGGGTTGAGCCCTGGGAGGTGCAGCACAAAAAGCATAGTAAATCACAAAAAAAAATGTCTGGAGCGTGAACCCAGTCCTCAACCTCAGATGTCTGAACAGTCACCTAAATGAGGAATTGAGAATTGTCAACTTGCAGATAGATGAGCTAAAAGACAAAGAACCTCAACGTGCAAGTACTGAGGCAGTGGTTACCCATATAGTATCCCTGCAGCATGTAGACTAGCTCTACTCCTTGGATATGAAGGATGCTTACTTCCACATATTAATAAGAGCAAGCCACAGAACGTACATATGCTTTGAAGTAGGTAGCCATCTGTCGCAGTACAAGGCAATGCCTTTCAGATTGGCCTCTGCCCCAAGTGTATTTACAGAGTGCCTAGGTGTTAGCAGCAGCACTCCGAAGAAATGGAGTGACTGTCTTTCCATGCTTAAATGACTGGGCAGTATGTTAGGAGAACCAGGGAACAGGCTTCATTATCAATGGAATGAGCCATGTTTTTAAAAAAATAAATAAATAAAATTGAGTTTATCCAGTATTTAAAAAACAAAATTCAAACCTGGACTTGCACAAAACTTGAATTTCATTGGAGCAGAGCTGGACACTGTGCAAGCAAGGGCCTTGCTCCCTCCAAAGAGGGTTCATGCACTGTAAAGGTATGCAGCTTCTATTCATACTGAAGCAAGGAGGACTGCCCAGAGGTTTCTCAGACTCTTATAGGCCTCAAGTCAGCAGTAGGCTCTGTGGTACCATGGGCATGGCTGCATGTGAGAAGTATATAATGGTACCTGAAAAAATACTGGTCTCAGCTCCGGGATCCCAAGTTTGCCTTAATCCCTGTACAGAAAAGACTCGTCAGCTCCCTCTAGTGGTGGCAGCAGGAGCAACATTTAGAAACATAGAAGCATAGAAATTTGATGGCAGAAAAGGACTCTCAGGCCCATCCAATCTGCCCGTTATACCCTGCCACATAGGAAACTCTATACCCTACTTAGCCACCCCCCAGCTCCCTCTCCCTAGCCCCCACGCCTGCAGCAGACTCCAGTCCCTGTTCCTTATCCAGGTTCCTCCCCCTTCCATTGTTGGTTATTCCCATGTGTTCATCCCATGCCCCCTTGAATCTGTGAACCATTTTGGTGGAATTTATGGAAAATAATTCCCTGTCAGCAAGCAGTACAGAGATTAGTACTTACCACAGGTGCCTCCCTCCTTGGCTAGGAATGACATATCTTAGACTAGACAGTGACAGGGGTCTGTACCCCAACAGAAAGAAAGGACCACATCAGTCTGGTGGTGCTCAGAGCAGTGTATCTGTCCATGCAAGTCCCTCTCAGCATTAGTCGGTAACCATGTTCTGCAGATTAGGATAGACAATACCACCACACTGTATTACATAAATAGAGTGCTGAAAGAGCCTCCAAATTGTGCAAGGAAGACCTGAAGGTTTTGGGTCTGGCCAGCACTCTCAGGGTGTATATCTCCCCAACCTATGGTGCAGTGAAGGACAGTGTACTGGCAGACTCACTCAGCAAAATGGGTCATGTCATATCATATATGAGTGATCCTTGAAACAGACCATGTTTAAGTCATTTTTCAGCACATGGGATGTTCCAGAGATGGATCTTTTTTGCATGATGGAAGAACAAGAAGTTACTTAGAAACAGAGACAATGACAGCTGAGAAAGACCAGCAGTCCATTCAGACTGCCCGAGTTCCCTATTTGGCCCTGGGACGTACTGCCCTCCAGGGTCTTAGCCCTCTCCATCCTTTCCCTCATTCCTCTCCCAGCGTCTGCCGCCCCGAGCAGCCACTATATATCCTTCATTCTGTCCCAACCGGGCTTGAACCCACCAACAGTTTCATCACCCACTATAGGCAAGCAGGCAGTTCCATGCTCCACCACCCTTTCTGTAAAACGGTGCTTTCTCATGTCCCTTCTGAGCCTCCTTCCTGTGAGTTTCCACTCATGTCCACGTGACCATGAAGTAGTATTCAAGTTAAAGATTTCTGTACAGTTTGCCTCATTGATTCCTTTTAGGAACTTGGTCTCCATCATATCCCTCCTCTCCCTTCTGGTCTCCAGCAAGTGCATATTCAGTGCCTTGAGGTGTGCTCCTCATGGGACCCGCCCTGTTTGCCCGGAATCATTTTTGTTACCCTGCGCTGCACCATCTCCATCTTACCTCTGTCCTTCCTGACTCCAGAACTGCTTGCAGTACTTCAGGTATGGCCTCACTAAGGATCTATATAGGGGAAGTATTTCCTCTTCCCTTCCCTTCGTCTATCAGTACCCCTCCCAATACATCCCAGCATACTACTCACTTTGCTGTATCTCTCGTTGCACTGACTCAATTGTTTGAGGGAGTCTCTGATGATAATGCCAAGGACCCATTCCTTAGTCGTAGTGCTAAGTGTCACCCCACCCATCCTGTCCTCTGTCCTGGGGTTCTTGGTCCCTATGTGCATTACTTTGCACTTCTTAGTGTAGAATTTCAATTTCCAAACCACAGACCACCCCTGTAGCTTTCATGTGTCACACTGCTTTTCCCTCATCACTATCTGTCCTCCCGTAGAGCTTAGTGTCATCTGTGAAGGGAGATAGTCTGCCCCGGATACCTTCACCAGTGTCGCTAATGAACATATTGAAGAGAACTAGTCTCAGAACAGATCCCCGTGGTACTTGCTCATGACCCCTCTTTATGCTGACTTGACCCCACTGACTACAACCCTCTGCTGCTTTCCCTTTAGCCAGTTACCTACCCAGTTTACTGTGACCTTAGCCGCACCCAGATCCTCCACCTTCTTCAGCAAGCGTATGTGAGGCACCGAGTTAGCAGCCTTGCTGAAGTCGAAGTAGAGCAAATTTACGGTGTGGCCGCTATCCATTTCCATTGTCACCCAGTCAAAGAACACTATCAGGTTAGTCTGAGAAAACCTCCCTTCCACAACTCCGTGCTACTTACTATTCTGGAGCCTTTTGTTCTCCAAGTAGTCCACAAGGTCCTTTTTGACCAATGACACCATCAGCTTCTCTACAGTAGTGGTAAGACTGACAGGCCTGTAGTCCCCATAAGTTCCTTGCCCCGAGTAGAACTACATCAGTCACCCTCCACTCTTTTGGAACTACCCTGTATTTAGAGAGCTATTGAACAGACCTACCAGGGATTCAGCCAGTTCTGCTGCCAGCTCCGAGTAACCTTGGATGCAACCCATCCAGTCCCAGTGCCTTATCTATTTTTAGTGCTGCCAGCCATTTGTGGATTCTTTCACTTGTATCATGGTATCATAGTAATGTGTCGGCAGAAAAGGACCATCCTGGTCCATCTAGTCTGCCCATTTCCCACCCACCCCACTTGTCTCCACTTCCCAGGGATATTTTTCTCTGCCCAATCAACCTCTTGTGTCTGTACCTTGCCCTCTTGAATTCCTCCACTGTTTCTGCACACTCCACCTCATTAGGTAATCTGTTCCAGGTTTCCACCACCCGCTCAGTGAAATAACATCTCCTTACATTGCCCTTAAATCTTCCCCCTTCCAATCCTGGGACCCCCTTTTTGGCCACTTTGATGCAACTCTCTGGCAAGAGTTGATCGCTCTCCTTAGTGAATACTAAGATAATCATTAAGGACGGCGGACTTTTGCCTGTCCTCCTCAATAACCTCTCCCCCCCCCCCACTAACCTTATGATTGCCCCTCCTATCTTCCTTTTTTCCCTAGTATATTGGAAGAACTGTTTTGCTCTGCTCTTGAACACCCTCCACAATAACGCAGCCTTGTGCCAGTTTTTTCCTCCCATACCACCCTATTTGTCTCCCTATTTTTATGTTGGCTCGCGCTTACACGCCAGCCAACATCTTGCAGTAGTAGCAGATTTGGAGGTGCAGTCATTTTGGGCAAATGCAGGGCATGCATCAGTAGGTGTGTCCCTCATTCCTCAATAAGCCAGCATGCAGGCGCTGACACCAGCAATATGTAAAGTGGTCACCACATCCAAGAAAAGTGCCGCTGCAATGAGAGGCAAGCTCGCTATGCAGAGGCACAATAACATGCCTCCCGACATGCCCTTCCTGGTGAAGTATTCATTAAACATGGCGGCAGTGACTGCCACCGCCTGCCACAGTGTCGACTTAAGGGATGCCCAATGCCCTTGTCGGCATGCCCCGACCCAGTTCATGTGCTGATGGGGGAACCCACTCCCCGTTGGCATAATGCCCTCCTTCCCATTTCAATTGTGTGCCGAGGGGGTGCCCAATCCACCCTCGGCATCATGTGCCCCCCAACAGTCTTTCTTTGCCGATGGGGGCCCCAATCCCCGTCAGCTTCAGTTCCCCCCTGTTCCCAGTTCAGTCTGCCAATGGGGAACATACTTCCCATTGGCATAATGTCCACCCCCCCCCCCCAAATTTGTTGTGTGCCGAGTGGGATTGCCAAACCCCTTGGCTCTTGCCACTCCACACTCAGTATGTGCGTAGGTGCCCCAATCCCGTCGCTACACCTCTCCCAAAAAAACACTGGGTGGCACACTGGAGCCCACCACAGCGTGCAAATGTCCCTGTTTAAAAAAAAAAAAAAAAACCTTCCCGCAATGTTTTTTTACATCTGTGAAACAGAAAACAGTCCTTCGTTGAGTCCAGTGGCCCTCCCCAACCGCACCACCCTCTACACACCTGCCTCCCCACACTCACCCCATCCTTGCCTCCAGAGCATGGCGTGATGATCTTCGGTGGACGGAACACGTCCTGTACTCTTCAAAGCCGACCATGAACTGAAGAAATGCCGGTAGGCTGTATAATGGCATAAATAGTTTTTTTAACTTTGGTGCATATCTCTGGCATTTTGGGGAATTTTTTTCACCAAATTTTCAACATGGGGTTATTGGGACCCCCCCTCATGAATTCATTCACTGTCATGACGTTATTCAGTCCTGAAAGGTGATTTTGCGGTCACTGCGCGGAATCACCTTTCAGTTTCGATCAACAAAGCGACAGTGCCAGTGTTCATGGTGGGCTCTCAAAAAGCCTATGTTGCAAATTTAGTGAAAAAATCAAAAAATGACTGTTTTACAAGCGCATGCGTTGTGCAGTTTCACGCGACGCTTTGTAACTTCGTGAATTTGTAATATTTTCACTCCAGATTTTCAACATTGGCATTTTTCCACATTTCCTTATGAACAGTACAGCTGTCATTTTATATATCGGGGCCGAAATGTGTTTTCGCACTTCCGGCGCAGAATAGCACGGTCACTGTGGGAAATTAGTTTTAGGGACAGATTAAGAAAATGACAGTGACACTGTTCATGAGCAGAGGTCCTAAAATGTCTATGTCGAAAATTTGGTGATGAAAGTCCATAAAATGACTGTGTTATAAGCATGCGTTGCACAGTTTCCACGCACCCTTGTAACTTCGCAAATTTGCAATATTTTCATGCCAGATTTTCAACAGTGGCATTTTTCACACCTCCTTATGAACAGTACAACTGTCATTTTTCACATCCTACCCGAAATGTGTTTTCGTACCTGTGGCACACAGTGGCGTGGTCACTGTGGGAAATCAACTTTTGGGACAGATTAACAAAATTACAGTGCCACTGTTCATGAGGGGAGGTACCAAAATGCCTACGTTGAAAATGTGGTTAAAAAAATCTCCAAAATAATTGGGTTACGGACATGCGTTGCACAGTTTCTATGCATGCTCATGACTTCAGTTTTTCATATTTTCACTCCAGATTTTCAACGTTGCCATTTTTTCACACCTCCTCATGAACAATACAGTTGCCATTTTTCACATCCTGCCCAAAATGTGTTTTCATAACTGTGGCACCAAGTGGCGCAGTCACTGTGCAAAATCACCTTTCGGCTAACAAACTGATAGTGCCACTCTTCATGAGGTGGGGTCTCAAAAAGCCCATGTTGAAAATTTGGAGTGAAAATACCAACAAGTGCCTATGGCGTTAGGGTTTCCAACTGTGACACCCCACCCTGTAGAGACTGACAGGCGTCAGGGGTGTGACTTGGGATCATCGGCTATAATGCTCTCGCCATTCCACCACTACCCCAACCCACCCTTCAGCCAGTGACAGACATCGAGGTGTGCCTAGGAGTGTTCAGCCCCAAAGTTCACCCCTTTCTCCTATACTGCACCCATCTCAGCATTTTTCCTTATGGAATGGGGTATGTATAAGGCCCAAAGACCCCAAAGCACACCACGACACTTGTCAGTGTCTACAGAGTAGGGTGAGGTGAAATGGCATGAGCATAATAGCTGATGACCCAAAGGCACACCCCAATGCCTGTCAGTCTCTGCAGGGTGGGGGTGAAGTTGGTGTCAGTTCAGTACTTCACTGCCATTCCTATTCTGCATCTCTAACTCCTGCACTACCAATGCGAGCGAGACAAAATTTGGCATTGACAAATGCTTGTTTAGTATGTATTATCCCCATTCTTCCCGCTGCTCTTCAAGTAGAAGGCCTTTTTCTTTGCCCTCTCTGCTTTCCAGACTCTTGCCGAGAACCATAACAATCTCTGGAACCTGTTCTTTGTGGTTATTATTCTCATGCACATCTTAGATACCTCGAGAATGGATCACTTAATTGCCCCCCAACTCCTTTCCAGCCCCCCCCATGTTGTCCACACCAACTAATTTTTCCTGGCCAGCTCTCTCAGCCTGTTGGAGTTTGCCCTTCTGAAATCCAGGTCTTCAGCGCTCGATTGGGGTTTTGCAGATCCAAGAGCAGGTTCAGAACAAATGGAGTTATGGTCGTTGTTTGCCAGTGGCTCCCCTGTTCTCACAGCTCCAATTTTCTTTGAGTTGATGAGCACCGCATTGAGAATTGCAGTCTGCCTGGTGGGTTCCTTAACTAGCTGTACCAGCAGACAGTCCTGGATGGCATCCAGCAAGGCCTGACATCTTGGTGCTGCTGGCCACTGGCATATCCCAATCGATGTCTGGCAGGTTCAGATCATCCACCACCACTACTTCCCCTATTGCCACCCCCTCTTTAAAGTTCCTCCCTGAGATCTCTCTCTCTCTCCCCATGCCCTGGAGGTCTGCAGATCACTCCCCCCAAGCACAGTTTCTTGGCTGAGGCCGCTCGGAGTTGAGTCCACAGTGGTTAAGTCTCTCCATTACTCCCTCTAATGCACCTATCTTCCGCTACCTCGACACCCTCCTTGACAAAAAGAGCTACTCCTCTCCCTATACCTGTTCCTGTATCCCTCCTAAACAATGAGTACCCTGGGCCCATCGGATCCCAGTCATTTTTTTCCTAAGCCCATGTTTCTGTGATGGCCACTGAGTACACCTCAATGTCTGTTGTTATTCTGCTGCAGAACCCCATCTTCAGGAACAGTCCCAAAATGCTATCCATATATACTGGGAACAGGTTCCTTTATGCTTTCCTGTGTTGCTGAATATACTTGTGAAAGTGTGGGTGGAACATGTAACCATAATCTTGACAGCACCAGGCTAGCCCAGGCAGCCATGGTACTTACTCTCTGTTAATGCAGATGTCCCACAAAAATGCACACACTGCCCCTGTGTTAAGATCGTCTGACAATCTCCAAAGGCCAGGTGAAGCATTCCAACCTGTAGCCCCCTCACCTGAAAGCGTAGTTCCTGAGGAGATTTTTTTTCTGAGTTACTGTATTATTTCTCTTTTTCCAAGTGGAGTATCCTTAAGGTAGCCAGAAAGTCACCTATAAGGAAAACTTATTCTGAATTCCCATTCTGGGATGGGAACAATTTCCTTGCAGCTGAGAAAGGCAGACATTACATTAATTTTATTTATTTATTTTATTTTACCATTTCTGGTAAGGAAAAGCACACCAAGCCGAAACTTGCTTCCAGGTGCATCCTGTGAGCACAGGGAAGTTAAGTGGCTTGCTCCTGGTCACACAGTATGCAAGCGGTAGCTGTGGGATTCAAACCCAGTTTTCCATGTTTGCAGCTGAGATTACATTTTTTCAAGGGTTCAGTTCTGAAGTATTCGTTACGTTTAATGACTCTGGGGTTAAGACCAGCATCTATAAAGGCACTTCTGTTTGCTGTTTCTGCATTAAGGTTTAAGGCCGTAGCAGGATCTTCATTTGCACATTGAGTAGAAGAGGTTCTGGAAGGGCCTCTCACATATGTGTACCCACTGTAAAGAAACCTACATTAGTGTGAGACCTAAATCTAGTTCTCACTCTGTTAATGACCTAGCCATTCAAACCTATGGCCACTACTGAGCTAAAGTACCTCAAGTGGTAAACTTTGTTAGTGGCTCTTACCTCAATAAGGAGGGTCAGTGAACCTCAGGCACTCAGTACTGATCCCTCATACTGTACAGCACTTGATCTTCTACAAGGAGAAAGTGGTGTTAAAAAGAAATGTTCAATTGCTCACAAAGGTAGTGGCAGAACTACCTTTGAATCAGACTGTTACCTTGATAGTGTACATCCCAAGCCGCGTGCCATTGAGAGTAGAAAAACTCCACACATTTAAGGAGAGCACTCAGTTTTTACACGTCCTATCTAGAACAGAAGACATAAGGAATAATAACAAACAGTTATTTGTTACATATGGCCAGATGTCAGTGAGACACCCTGCCTCTACGCAGACCATATCAAGATAGATAGTATCCACACTACATTTCTTCTGCAACACGGCAGGGAAAAGTACCTCCAGGCGGCATCAAGGCACACTCCACTACAAGTACAGCAGCATCAGTGACATCTAGAAGGAATGGCCCAGTAGCAGAAATGTGTAAAGCTGCTAGCTAGTTCACACTCCACACATTCACATCTCCCTACTGCCTGGACACATAAGCAGATAGTTTGGGGATTTCTGTACTTCAAATCCTATTCACAAAGTAATCCTAAAACCCTCCAATGCAGGATACAGCTTGGGGTCTGCACAAGTTTGACAGGGCTGTCCTAATTCATGTAGTTTGAAGGAAAAGTCGTCCACCGTAGTAAAAAAATTTTCTTCTAGTGGATTAGAACAGCCAGTGAAACTACTCCTTCCCTATCTCCCCTTTTTAATATATAAACATTTTACAGGTAGGAAAAGACCAAGGGTCCATCCAGTCTGCTCTGATGCTACTTACTGCTGCTTCAGCTTATTGCTGGGCAGGAGGTAGACTGGACCCCTTACTGTTAGCACAGTGTTTTTTTTGTAGCTGTGTCCTCTCTGCTCCCAGTTCCCACAGTTACCAACTCCATTATCTCACTCTCCCTTGAAACCCTACACCGTCTTTGCCTCGTCCATTTCTCTTGGCAAGCTTTTCCATCAGTCCACCACCATCTCAGTAAAGAAGTGCTTCTTCACATCCCTCCTGAATCTGCCTCCTATCAGTTTGTACCCATGCCCCCGGTGCAGGTCCCCTTGCTGCATTTGAATAGTGTTTGGCAGTGCACTCTGTTGAACCCCTTAAGGTGCTTAAACATTTTGATCACATCTCCCTTTCTGGACTCAAGCGAATGCATGTTTTGTCTGTTCAAGGATAGGATAATGAGGTTGTCTGGTCGGGTAATTAGGTTCTTCAGAATCATTTATTGTAAGTAAAGCTGGAGCTTTTTGTTTTTCTGTCTCATTAAAATCATCTTAATCTTAAATTAATATTGCTATTATTAGATTGTTTTTTTTCAAAATTAGATCTCAAGTCTCAGCCTCTTCAGCTCCAAGATCTGCCATTGGAATGCTGGGAGGCACGAGTCTGGCACTGTGAGCGTCTTTGGAAAACACTCTTAGGTTCTGGGGCACCTTGCAGAGATGAAGCGCAGGTTTGACTGACTGTTCTAACCCACTAGAAGAAAAATGTTACTACAGTAACTTTCCTTACTTTTTATTTCTGAAGTAATTCTCCATCTCTTCATTAGAAAGTGTTCTACCTGATAGTGGTGGAGTGAAGAGCAGTGCTGTACTTTATCTGGAAGCTGATACGTCTAGATCTCTTTTTCCCTTTGTATCTCATCTGGATCGTGATGTCGCTCAAGTGACCAGTATGTCAGCAAGTGACAAGCTAGTTGATATTGATGTTGTTGACCGGGATAGGAAGGCTAGGCGATACTGCCTATTTTAATCTGTTTGCTGTATTTTAGTGAATGGTGAAAATTTGGCCAGGGCACTGGGGAAATTCTCCTACCCTTTTCAAGAAGTGCCATGAGATTTTTAACATCCACGAGGCAAGGCAGACGGCTTGTGGTATTACAGCCAATAAGGGTCAAAATGCTGATGAGGCATGAAGGGGAAGAGAACTAGATATGTTTGCCTCCTGGTACAGTGCTGTTCCACACATCGCACCTAGTTCTTTCAGGAAGAGAATCTTCTAATTAACAAAAAGAACAAGTACTTCAAATACTGTATGAATTAAAAATTAATATAAACTAAGGTTGGCCCAGTGGCATGGAGCACTGAGGCATCATGCCTTACCTCTTGCCACGCCAGCGATCCATGTTTGCGGTGCAAGCGGGACACCGGGGTGGGAGAGGATTGAGCATCCAGAGGACAGCTCTCCTCTCCTGGGGAGGGGTGGGACTGGCGACTAGTGTATGCCTGACCCCTATCGGCAGCTGGAGGCTAGCACACCGATCCCACAGGACAGGAGGGCGGAGCCAAAAGCAGACGCCCGGCGTGCTGCATGTGGCTCAGCCATTGGCGTCATTGCACGCCAAGTCCCGCACTCGGGGGGGAAACGGGAGAAACTGGAGGCAGAAAACACCGTGGACTGGCAGGATGATCCCAGTCCTCCGCAGGCGCCGCACCCAGCCAGCTGGCACCTCAAGCCAGAGGTGAGTACCAGTGGATGCCGGGGTGATGGGGCTGGGGGGTGGAGGAAGGGGGCCAGTCTGCGAGGAGCAGAAAGAAATCAAGTAAAAAAAGGAAAAATGTGTGAACTTCAGGCAGGATACTAGCTCTTAAAGGTATACTATACAGGGCCACAGTTTTGCTAGCCTTGGCCACCATTTATTGCCTCCCCCCCGAGCCTTGGAAGGCTCTGCAGGGAATCCATATGGAAAAGGAGTAGGTCTCTGAAGTCAGGTTACGAAGGGTGTTGGTGGACAAGTCTGCTAATATACTGCAGAGTGCTACGGATGGAACCTTCATGGAATGTCATAATCACTGATCCACTGTTGTAATAACCCTTCAAAAATATTAGACAGATAGATACTTTATTTATAAAGCGTCCTTTTCCAGGTACTCAGTGTGCTGTACATTCAGAACATTACACCTATTAAACTCTAATAACAGTACAAATCAAATTTACTGGGAGTCTGCATACACTTAGTCTGTCTATCTAATTTAAAACATTTCTTCAGATTCTATAATCACTAAAAGCCCGCTGAAACAGGCCCATACGGATTCCCTGCAGAACCTTCCAAGGCTCGGGGGAGGGGGGCAATAAATAGTGGCCGAGGCTAGCAAAACTGTGGCCCTGTATAGTATATCTTTAAGAGCTAGTACGCTGCCTGAAGTTTATATTAATTTTTAGTCAACTATTACCTTTCATACAGTATTGTACTGAGTGTATTATTATACTTGTGTTGCCTTCTACTACTTTCCTGTGTGCTGTAGTTATAGCTTGTCTTGTGCCATGTAACAATATACCCACCCGCACATCCCTCTGCTATTACCCAGGGACCCTTTGGAAAATGAGGTGTTTCTCATGTCATATGGCTGTCTGGGGAGAAATGTGTTGTGCGACTGCTTTTCCTGTACACAGGCTTTCACCAAAGAAGGGCCCTGTGTAGGCCTGAAAGCTTGTACACTGAAACTTACTTATAGGTCCAGTTACAGGGTATGAAATCACCTATTTTGTCTATCTCTTGGCATAAGGAAAGGACCCATATGGCTACAAATAATTCTCTGCCTTCTTTTTTTTTTGAAATTACTATTTTTCTCGCCCCTCCTCCCATGAGCACCGCATCATCAAGAGCGTCAATGAGGCCAATTCCCCCATCTCTGCCACCTTACCTTGACTTCTCGGTCGACCCCCATAGTGCCTCAGTTCTACCCCCGGGCGGGGTTGAGGTGAGGCAGGTTACACCCCTTACAGTCTGGTTTCATTGGGGACCGCAGAGTCAGGCAGGTGGGGGCAATGAGAGGACTACCTCGACGTTCTATCTCCCCGGAGCCTGCGGGGCATTTTTCCCTGTTTGTGGGGGAGTGGCACACACCCAGACACCAAGGCATCACCGCAGACATCACCACTTACCATCCCTCAACGTCAGTTCAATGCTTGTAGTGCCCCCGGCTTCTGCCAGGGGCCAGTCAAACGCTGAACCATGACCCCTCCCAAGAGAGGAGAGCTGTCCTCCAGATGCTCAATCCTCTCTCCCCTGCCAACCTCCTACGGCCCAGGCTCGTTCCCGAACCCAGGTCGCTAGTGTGGCACGAGGTGTGGCATCCAGCGCCTCAACACTCCCGCCACCAGGCCAGCCCAATTCTCTGCTTTTATTGATAAAGCAGACATCAATCTCCATTCCCCAATACTCTGCTCACTCCAAAAACAGAAAAAAAGGTTTTGCGACTTGTGTGTAGCCGTTACCCACTGTCTAATTACTGTAACTTGCATAGTGGTACAATATCAGACATCGGCAGAAAAGGCTTACAAAGGACGGGTTTATCAACTCAGTATGGCCTGCCCAGCTATTTTTTTCTGTTCTCCACTTCCTCCCAGTTATTTTACTCACAACAGCCTAACTGAGATGCAGCATCTCGTTTTCAGTGGAGTCCTGTTTTTACCCATTTATATAGCTGGGTGGAGTGAATCCCTGATTGGTTAAGTGAATTGCTCATTCCCGCGATAAATACTCTGCTGGGATTTGAACCTGGATCTTCTGGCTTCCAAGCTTGTGCTGCAGCCATCAGACCATGTTGCTTGGCCAGTAGTGACTACTGAAGGCTTGGTTTATTGATGTGGCATGAATTGCTCGTCATGGTTTTGCTTTCAGGATAACCTAGCTTTGTGGAGAAACTCCTGGATGAACAGGCAGTTCCGAGCCTAGGTCTGCCGTTAGATCCAGAATTGTGCCACACTTCTAAAACTGCTGATTTTGTTTTCCCTTGATGTTCTATTTTATTGTTTTCTGGCCATTGCAGTTTTATTATTTTTTTATTTATATACAGTTTTTTTTTTTCCCCCCCCTCACAGTGTTTATGGCCAGGATACCCCAGCTAAGATGCAACACCTCATTTCCAGTGGGCTCCTACTTCTACCCATTTCCACAGCTGGGTGGCCTGGAAGACTGGGAGATTACTTGCCCAGGGTCATACAGTGAGTACTGTGGCTCTGGCAGGCTTTGAACCTGCGATCTTGCTGTTCCAAAGCCAGTTCTCTAACCACTAGACCACACTGCCTTCTAAGTGCTAGAATACATCTATTGAGTAGTCCTAGCAAATCAGAATTCAGCATGCTTACCGTCCCTAACCTGCTGCTCTGTTGCTTGTTGACACTAGGAAGTTCTTTAGTAAATGCGGTCTGTTTTATGAGAGAGGAGAGCACTCATTAATATTCATCCTGGGAGATTGCTAGAGACCATTAACGCCTCCTGTGTTCTCAGACTGATAATGTGTTAGTTTCAGCACATGACTTTTAGTGAAGTACTGCGTCAGCTGCCAGCTTTAACACCCGCAGCAAGGTACCTGCTGAGGTGGGAGATTCACGATTCCCTGTTAACCCTTTAATGGCTCCCAGTTTAAATGCACAAGAACATAGTGTGCCTCCTGCCATTCAGACAGCTGCTCTATTCAGTAGAGGCTTGAAAAGTGGTTGCAGGTGGTGTAAGTTGGGAATTCTATGGCAATGGAATGACACTGACCAATACGAGTGGTGAACAAATGTACCTCTTAGTCATGTACAGCTGTCGCCACCTGCTACATGCTTAAAATGTGTTTGGTCCAATTTTCACACTTTCTTTCAGTCTGCAGGTTCGCCCCGTGGTCCTACTTCTTTCCGTTTCTATCAGCCTGCTCAAGTTTGCTCAGCTTCACACAGATCAAGACCCAATTGCATAATACACACAAAAAACACATGTTCTGATCAGCACATTGGAACCCTGACAACTAGTGAGTTAAACTGGAAAGATGCTACCTTAGTTTTATTTTTAAATGACTGACAGAGAAAGACATGACTCAGGGCAGCTCCAGGCTTACTAAATTTAAACAGCCATAAAGGCTTGACTCAAGTAAAAAAGTAAAGTGCAGGTAAATGTTTTATTGCTACTCACGTCAATAAATGATATATGGTGTAAGGCATGTCGCCACAGGCACATCATCCCACAGCAACCTCCAGACACATTTTCATGGCCTACGCAGATGGTTTAGCAAGTGTCAGGATAATGTGCTCCACTTGGTACACAAGTTTAAACAAAGCAGGTTGAGCTCTAGCTAGGAACCAGCAGTGTGACTGATTCAAGAACTATAGCCTAATGTGTGGGACATGTTCAGGTTACAATATTTCAGTTGCATATTATTACAATAGTTATGCTGTATTTATTTATTTTTTGTTGACCAGGTAAGTGCACTAGACAAATCCTGCCTATTTTCAGGCACGACCCGGGGGAGGGGGATACAGATGAATGCCAACTGACCTTGAACCAAATTAAGCTGTTGGTGGTATTTTTAGTGAATGAGGGAAATTTGGCCAGGACACCGGGGAAAATTCCCCTACTCTTTTCGATACGTGCCATGGGATCTTTAACATCCACCTGAACTGCCACCAATCCAGGCAGATGGGACCTCGGTTTAACGTCTCATCCGAAAGACGGCACCTCACAAGTGCAGCACCCCTCTCATGCTGCACTACAGTGTCAGTATTGGGATATTAACCCAAGTGCCAGATGTGGGAACTGAACCCACAGCCCTCTGATCTCCCGGCCTCAGAGGCGAGTGTGCTACCTGCTGAGCCACTGACACTATATGTATACATTGGGCTGAGTTACAGAGGTTGAGACTTCTAGGCTTTGCATACTGGCATGAAGAACACTGGTGATAAAGCCAGAAGAGGCTTTCTTGTCTGCAGAAAAATGGTCATAGAGAACCTTGGTGGGGATGAGGTAGTGTTTAAAGTTGCTTCAGTCTATACTGTTAGCCTATAGTAACATAGTAATAGACATCAGATAAGGACCGATAGGCTCACCTAGTTATTTATCGGTTGTAAGTGTACGATAGTGGGGAATTACGTAATATGGGGAGTTATGTAACAACATTAACGATAACGTTTTATTTGGAAATATTTGGCTCTGTCTAAATGAGCTGATGACAGATGAGCAAAAATGACTACATGGCTGCGTTTACATCCGTCAGTAAAGTGAGAGTTTTAATTTCGTGCACTGATAAATGTGGTAGGAGCAGATTATACCAGGCAAATGTTTACGTACATGGGGTAGGTGGTCTGTGACAATTAGTCTTAAATAGATGATTGATTTTTTTTCTTGTCTGGGGTTACAGCCATTGGTAGCACTGGCTACAGTGATCAGTTGTGCACTGTAACCACCAGAACATTTTTGGGTTCTAGCTGACCTTTGCTGCTGTACCAAATGAGAACTAATCAGATATACCATGTATGTATGTATTGTTGTCTTACTCTTGTCACTGTGTGCAGTTACTTGGTACAAAAGCAGTCATGATCGTGTATTTATTTACTTGGAATTTTTGTCTGAGGCCCTCGATGGTACAGCGGCAGTGCATCAGGAGTTTCAGGAATAGACTTGAGCCATGACAGGGAGAGGCCATGGACTGGAGCAGCTGTCACATGACAGTGTACTTTGCTTGGGGAGGGCTAGTGGTGGGTTCCAGCTGCGTCCACGAGAGGACATGGGAGATTGCTCCCCCTGCAGTGTGCTGTGATCGCATGGTGCTGAAAATGACTACTGCTCACAGCACAGGGTGAAGAGATCAGGGAAAGAAACACTGGAGAAAAACAGCCAGTTGATGGTTTTGGCCTGAAATGGGGCATATCCCTGATATGGGGTCTATCCCTGCAAGGCAGGGATGTATTTTTTATATAATATAATACTGGCATGATAGTGCCAGTATAGTTAGGGTTGCCCAACCACTTCTATGTTAAACTCCAAATTTTTCACTTTAATAACTTTGTAACCATTAGACTGATTTGCCCGAAATTGTGCATGCGTGGTCTGGTACCATAGGTCTCTGGATCTGGCGTGTTGCAGTCTGGTCGGATGTGTGGTTGCAGAGCTGCGGAGTGCCAAAAAATGTGAAAAAAAAACAAAACTTTTTGGGCTATTTGTTTGCTGGGGGCTGCAACACAAACTATTTGTCCGTCTGGTCTGAAATTGTCCGGGTATATGTGGTCTGGGTCACTGATGTGCCTTTTGAAGATTTGGTGAAAAAATATTGATCCGTTCAAAAGCTATTAAAGAATGAAGTTTCCCATTATAGCCTATGGGAAAAAATATATGTGTGGTGCAAGCACCTTTTTCTGTCACAAATGCCCTCAGTGCTGTCGTGCAGCCGCCATCTTGTTTTCAGTTAGGGGTGGAGAAAAAACATTTTGATTCAAAATACCATGCTCCTTGGTGAACATAAACTGTTGTGTTTACCAAAACGGGGCCCTAGGAACACGATCCTGGCATCAGATTTTGGAAATGATGCTCAGAAATGTGTTTTGTACGTTTTTTCATCTGTACTGTTGCAGTTTGCGAAAGTACAGCATGACACTGTCATGATTTTGGCGGCAGTGTGCCGCCATACTATTGCGATCCCTTCTCGGCAACAAAACAAAACATTGGCCCCTGTGAAAAGGTCAAAACCTTTTCTGAGCATTATTTTGAAAATCTGATTTATAAAATTGTGTTCCGCAGCCCCTGTTTAGGTAAACACCTGTTGGTGTTTACCTTAAAAAAAAAAAAATTGCTTTATCCTTTTTTACAGCATTTAAGGGGAAGGCGGCTGAGGAATCTTAACATTTATAAAATTAGATATCTCGGCATTGGGGTGCCCAATCCCCTGCCTTGTCATTGTGAGACACTGAGTAGCCCACTCCCAGTGTCCCCAGATATACCCTACCCCCACCCTACTTTGGGGCACTAGGAGCCCATTCCCAGTGTCCCCAAACAGTGCCTTTCATAATTGTGGTTGTTGACAGCAGTGTGCCCAATCCCCATGTCTGCAGTAGTCCCACTCCCAGTGTCCATGGTTCTGCCCCCCCATACTATGGGATACTGGGTAGCCCACTCCCAGTGTCCCCAGATTGGTCTTCTGCCCCACTACTGTGGGAGACATTTCACCTGTAAAAAAAGAAAACCGTCCCCCAATGTCTTTTTTTTTTTTTCACCCCTGGAAGAAGAAAACAGTCCCTTGTCGTCTCCCCTGTCTCCCTCCCCATATCCCCACCCTCCCTCTGTGCACCCACCTCCCTTGCACTCTACACCCCTCACTCCCATACTTACCCTCTGGAGGTCAGTGGCTGCGATCATTTCTAGACCAGGACACATCTGCACTCTTCAAAGCCAAACTATATACTTACTTGGTTACTTGGAAAATCGTTCATAAAGAGTAAAAATCGCTGGTGTTCTCTCTGATACTAAACCTGTCCACTCAGGTGTCCCTGCATGGATCCATACTGGGCCCGCTACTTTTCAGTCTTTTCCTGAACTCCCTTTCGAAATCTTGCTGTGAACAAATCATCCTGTTGCTAGCCTTGCTTGTAGAGCAGAAAGCAGCTAACTAAAAGAAGCTACATTTTCTTATTAATTTAACACTTATATCTTAGCAGGAGTCAGTGTCTGTTGAGATTAAGCAAACAGATACTTTATTAGAAGTAGAAGGGGTCTTATTTAGGGTTTAAAAAAAAGAAAGAAAGTCAGTGTGTGTTCTGTGCTGGGAAGGGTTCTGTATCAGTTTACTTTGCTAAACCAGTAGGACTAGAGGAGAGAGAGCTTAATTGGGGGTGTGGCTTAGACACTATAAAAGCAGGTGACTCAAATTACAACTTCCTGTTGCTAGCCTTTTTTCTTACTAATTGCCCTCCATCCCACCGCAAGCCAGTTCTACTTTTATAGCCACTGGATTTTACTGTCAACAGGAACTTCCTGTTTGGCAGTAGGAAGGGAAGGATCATAGAGAAACATTGGTTTTGTCAACCCTAAAGGAAAAAAGTAGCTCACTCTCCCCCCCAGCTGCTGGTGGTCTGATATTGAGCAAGGAAGAAGGAGGCTACTGAAGAAGATAGGAAGTTACTGTCCCAGAACAGGAAGGGTGAGAGTTGTAAGGAGAGGAGAGAGTAAGCATACAGAGAAACAGGAGAGGGGACACAAAATAAGACATGATAGGAGTGGTGCAGTGCAATGGCTGTGGGGCGGCAGTGTTCCGGGAGACATTCTGGAGGCTGCGATGCTGCCCTATTTGCAGGCACCTCTCTGGTCTGAGGGAGGAGGTTGACTGTCTCCAGGCTGACCTGGCTAGGATTTGTGAAACCTCCTCCCCCACCCAGGGACCACCAGGGCCAATGCCACTTCCTCAGAGGTTGCCAAGAAAGAGGAGAGGCTGGACCAGGGTGGGCTCAGGGAGGGAGAGGGTGGTGGAACAGAGTTGCATCCCTCCAGCTGTACCTCTCCACAATTCATTTGCTCTTCTGGTGGATAGTGGTTCCTCTACGGAGGCACCTGCAGTGGAGACCAAGGAGGATGCTGGGAACCTTCACAAAGGAGACCCACAGGAGGGTGGCATGAGACCCAACAGGGGAAGGAAACAACTCCTGGTGGGGGACTCAATCATTAGAGGGGAGAAATGGGGGAGGAAGGGAGAGGGAGGTAAGGTGCCTGCCTGGCGCCACGGCTTGGAGGGACAGGAAGCGAATCCTCAGGATCGTGGGAGCAGCTGCACGAGGGAGGGAGCTGGATGACATTGTCCACCTAGGGACAAATGACCTGGCTAGGAATGGGATCGGAGCAGTGCAAGAGGAGTTTGTAGAGTTGGGGAGGGGCCTTAGACAAGTAGCGCATACAGTAACCTTTCCGGAGGTGCTGCCTGTCTATGGCATGGGTGATGCTAGGGTACTCCTCACCAGGGAATTCAATGAATGGTTGAAAAACTGGTGTGGCGCTCAGGGTTTTGGCTTCATTGGGGACTGGGGAGCCACCTGGAGGGATACAGACCTATATTGGTGCGATGGTCTGCATCTGTCCAGGGGAACCAGGATCCTAGGTGAGAGGTTTAAATGCTTCATTGGCAAGCATTTAAACTAGCCAAGGGGGGAGGCACTGAAAAGGAGCAGGGAAATCCCAGCCTTCCCCCACAAACAACAGTAATTAGTGAGGTAAACACCAAGGTAGAGAAGTCATTAGGGAGCAGGACAGAAGTAAATGTAAAAAAAGGCAAAGGCAGTGAGGACAGGAATGGGGCTAAAAGGGGTAAGGCCATCAAAAAGTGGAGGGTGATGAGTACCAATGCCCGTAGTCTGTGTAACAAGCTCCCTGAACTAGTGGCCTTGATGGAAGAGGGTTGCCTGGATATTGTGGCAGTCACAGAAACGTGGTACACAGAGAACCATGACTGGGATGTCAACATACCAGGATACACAATCTACAGGAGGGACAGGGAGGGTAAAAGAGGAGGAGGAGTAGCTCTTTATGTAAAGGAAGGGATCAAAGCAACAGAACTAAAGAGTAAACAGGGAGCAGATGAGACACTCTGGGTCACCCTGGGAGACAGGAAATGGCACCACAATCTGCATGGGGGTTGTATACAGACCCCCATCTCAGGGGGAGGGAATGGACAAGGAAATGATAGAAGGCTTCCTTAGAATGGCAGAAAAAGGGGAGATATTATTGATGGGGGACCTGAATATGCCAGATGTTAACTGGAGCACCTTTGCTGCAGGCACATCCAAGAGCAGGGTCATTCTTGATGCCGTACAGGGGGGCATGCCTGACAGCTAGTATTGGAACCCACTCGGGAGGGAGCAATCTTAGACCTGGTACTCTCAAATGGGGACGGAGAAAGAATCTCAGATTTAGAAGTGGGTAGCCATCTGGGAACAAGCGACCACCAAACAGCGTAGTTCACGATAAACACAGCCATACAATAGCAAGAGTATTGGACTTTAGGAGGGCTGAATTTGGGAAAATGAGAGAGTGCCTCAGAAAAGCACTAGCAAACAGGCAAGAAGGAGGGGTGGAGGAACAATGGGGGAGTAATCAAAACAGCCATCACAGAGGCAACAAGCCTTTGTGTAAAGCAAATCAACAAAACACAACAAAGGAAAAAAACGCTATGGTTCTCAAAAGAGGTGGCAGGGAAGGTTAAGGAGAAAAGGATAGCATTCAGGAAATATAAGGAAACACAGGAGGAGAAGGACAGAGAACTTTATCAGTTAAAGCAGAAAGAGGCTGGGAAGGCAGTCAGAATAGCAAAGGCCCAAACCGAGGAAAGGATAGCCAGCTCTGTTAAGAATGGGATAAGACCTTTTATAGGTATATTAGGGAGCAAAGAAAGACCAAAGGAGGGATACTGAGGCTTAATAAAGGGAAGGGAATGTGGGTAGAGGGTGACAATGAAAAAGCAGGGATACTGAACGAATATTTCTGCTCAGTATTCACAAAGGAAGAGGAGGGGGAGGTACCTAAACCAAAAAGAGAAACACTCTGAAGCGGGGTCGATACCAGTCCATTTACAGAAGAAAGGGTTCTGAAAGAACTAATAAAATTGAAGGTGGACAAAGCAATGGGGCCTGATGGGATTCACCCAAGAATTCTAAAAGAACTAAGGGTAGAACTAATGACACCGCTGACTACTCTCTTTAACAAATCATGGGAGGATGGGGTGGTACCTGAGGACTGGAGGAGGGCGGATGTGATTCCTCTTCACAAAAGTGGGAGCAGGACAGAGGCAGGAAACTACAGATCAGTTAGTTTGACCTCAGTGGTAGGTAAAATGATGGAATCACTTCTGAAGGAAAGAACTGTTGAGTACCTAGAGGCCAGTGGGGCACAGGACCCAAGGCAGCATGGATTCACGATGGGAAGGTCATGTCAGACGAATCTAATAGATTTCTTTGACTGGGTGACCAAAGTAGTAGACCAGGGAGGGGCTGTGTGGACATGGCTTACCTAGATTTTAGCAAGGCATTTGATCAGTCCCACACAAAGATTAATATTTAGTGTTAGCTAGCCTTGGAGTGGGTCCCAAGGTGGTAGCCTGGATAAAAAATTGGCTAGACAACAGGACGCAAAGGGTAGTAGTAAATGGAGTCCACAGTGCAGAAAGGAGGGTTACTAGCGGGGTACCGCAGGTTCAGTACTGGGACCGGTCCTTTTTAATGTCTTTATAAGTGACATTGCAGAGGAACTGGAAGGAAAAGTATGTCTCTTTGCAGATGACACAAAGATCTGCAACAGGGTTGATACACCAGATGGAGTGGAAAGGATGAGAAGGGACTTGGCAAGGTTGGAGGAATGGTCAAATGTATGGCAGCTCAGATTCAATGCAAAGAAGTGCAAGGTAATGCACCTGGGAAACAAAAACCCAGGGCAAGAGTACACAATGGGGGGTGAGATACTGACAACAGTAAAAATGGAAAGGGACCTGGGGGTAATTTTATCAGATGACCTAAAGGTGGGCAAGCAATGTGAGAAGGCAGTAAGGAAGGCTGGGGGATACTGGGATGCATAGGGAGAGGCATCAATAGTAGAAAACAGGAAGTTGTTATCCCTCTGTACAGACAGTTGGTGAGACCCCATCTGGAGTACTGTGTGCAGTTCTGGAGGCCCCATCTCCACAAAGACATAGACAGACTGGAGGCTGTCCAGAGGAGGGCAACCAAAATGGTGCAGGGTCTGCACCAGAAGACATATGAAGAAAGACTAAATGAGCTTAATATGTATACCCTTGAGGAAAGGAGGGAGAGAGGGGACATGATAGAAACTTTCAAGTACCTCAAGGAAGTCAACAAAGTCCAAGAGGGTGGCATCTTTCAGAAAAAGAGGTGTGCAAGAACAAGGGGGCACAATTTGAAGATAGAGGGGGGACGGCTCAGAGGTAATGTGAGGAAGTATTTTTTCACAGAGAGGGTTGTGGATGCATGGAACAGCCTCCCTGAGGAGGTCGTGGAGTCAAGAACAGTGGGGGAATTCAAGAATGCATGGGACAGACATAAGGCAGTCCTAGTGGGGGGTAGGAGGAAGTAAGCTATTGGTTAATTAGGATCTGCAGCTTATCTGTTAGGTAGGAAAATGGGTAGACTAGGTGGGCCAAGCGGTCCTTATCTGCCATCAAATTCTATGTTTCTATCCTCTATGCTGACGATGCTGTAATTCTCATTTTCCCACAAGGACCCCAAACCCTTACAGCACAATCTGCAGCTAGGATTCACCTCCGTTGAAAACTCGTTCGCTGAACATAAGCTGGTCGTAAACCACAAAAAAAACAAATTGATGCTTTTTTGCAGCTCCCATAACAAGCATAGGCTACACCCCCTTACCATTACTACCAGCCTTGGTAATACCCTCGAACAGGTGCAATCCTTTAAATACCTTGGAATCTCGATTAACCCTAACCTATCTTATGGGGACTACATTGATAGTGTTGCCAAAGCAGCCAATACTCGTCTAGGACTACTCTTCCGGAACAGGCAGCATCTTACCCCGGAAGCCTTGAAGGTTGCAGTACAGAGCTCAGTGGTCTCCATCATGGACTACAGCCTCATCATCTATGGCTCAGCCTCTGCTATTACTACTCAGACGCATAGCAGCCTCCCTAAACAAGGCCTGTCGGCTCATCACTGGAGCCCACTGACTCACACATACATGTGACCTATATGCTCAAACAGGAAGGCTTCAACTCTCCAACCGCATTAAGTATCTAACCTGTACTATGGCGAAAAAAATAACCATGGGCCTTGTCCCTCCCGGAACCCAAGCTTTCCTGCGTCCGAGCACCAATCAACGCAACACTAAGGGATCCGAATCTCAGCTTTTGCAGGTCCCCTGCTGTCGTACCTCTCAGGGACAAAGCTCCTTTTCTTATTGAGCCTCCAGCTGGATAAGTGCTCTCAGTATTGAGGTCTCTTCCACCCCCACTCTAGGCACGTTCAAATCCAGGTTCCGCCTTCATCTCTCTGCCTCTAGCTCCTGTGACTGCCTCATCTAATCAGCCCTCCTCACCACTACCATAGCCTCTCCCATGCTCTTCCTACACTGCACTTATTCTTATTCTACCCTTGTCTCCCATTACACCTCCCCCCTTGCTTCTCACCCCTCCCCCCTCCTTCTACCAGCACTACTATCTGTGATATTGACAATGCCACTGGCTGCTCCTACCCTCCTGTGTGCCCCCTGTTTGTTCCCCCTTTTCCTTCCTCCCCTCTCTCTGTTGTCCCTGCCCTAGGTTTCCCTATGTGTCCCCACTTAATTGCATATTATCTGACTACTGAGCTGTGTACCTGAAATGTTGTAATTTCTGTTGTAATCTCCTGTATTGTACCGCTTCGGACCTGGAACCTTTGTAAAAGAGCCTTGGCTCAAAGGTACTTGTAATCCTAGACCTAAACAAATAAATAAAAATTAAAAAACTGCAAACTGAAGAATCGAGGTAAGTGCCCTAAAATGGCTGTCCATGGCGTTTTGAATTTATGTTGATAGCTCGGTCACTTTTCAATATTTTTGCACCAAATTTTCAGCATGGGCTTTTTGGGACCCCACCTCATGAACACTGTCACTGTCATCTTGCGTGGAATCTCCTTTCGGGACAGATTAACAAAATCACTGTGCCAGTGTTCATGAGGGGAGGTCACAAAAACCCTATGTTGAAAAGTTGGTGAAAAAATTCCAAGAAATGACTGCATTACGAGCGTGCATTGCGCAGTTTCTATGCACACTCGTAACTTTGCCAATTTTTTATATTTTCCCCCAGATTTTCAACACTGCCATTTTCATACCTCCACATGAACACTATAGAGCTGTCATTTTTCACATCCTGCCCGAAACATGTTTTCGTACCTGTGGAGCAGAATGGCGCGGTCACTGTGCAAAATCAACTTTTGGGACAGATTAACAAATTGACAGTGTCAGTGTTCGTGAGGTGCAGACCCCAAAAGGCCATATTGAAAATTTAGTGAAAAAATTCCTGAAAATGCCCAAGCTACGTGCGTCTATTGAATTTATTCTACGAAGGTGCATAACTTTGTGGGATTAACAATGATACTATTACACTATCTCAAAAAGAAGGGAAATTCATTGCAAAAAACCTCCATTAATGCATCAGTTAGGGTTGATAGTACAGTGACAAAAGTCTGGAAATTCGATGTTGGGGTTACCGACCCTACCACCCCACCCCCGTCCTCCACATACCAACAGGTGTCGGAGTGTGCCTTGGGGTCGTCGGGCCTAACTCTCACCCCATTGTCCTATACTATATCATGTCAGCTTGGTTACACATGGAATGGGCTGAGAATTGGAGCCAAGGACCCCAAGGCACACCCCGATGCCTGTTGGTGTGTGTGGGGGGTGAGGGTGTGGTGGTAGGGTCAGTAACTCAAACACACAATTTCCAGACTTTTGTCACTGTACTGTCAACCTTAACTGATGCATTAGTGGAGTGTTTTTGCAATGAATATATATATTTATAATATATTTTATAATATACCACTGCAAGTATAGTTAGGGGTTGCTTTGTAGACACTTCTTTGTTAAACTAAAAAGTTTGCACGTTAATAACTTTTCAGCCATTCAATTTGCCTGAAATTTTGCATGCGCAGTCTGGTACCATAGATCTCTGGATCTGTTAAGTTGCGTTATGGTCAGATTTGCAGTTGTGGAGCTGTGAGCGCCAAAAAAAGGTTAAAAAAAAAAACACTTTTTTGGCTATTTCTTTGCTCTGGGCTACAGCCCAAACAGTTTGTCTGTCTGGTTTGAAATTCTCAGGGAATATGTAGTCTGGGTCACTGATGTCCTTTTGAAGATTTGGTGAAAAAATTATTAATCCGTTCAAAAGTTATTCACATGTCAAGTTTCCCATTATAGTCAATGGGAAAAAAATAGCTGTGCCTCTCGAAAGCTGCCGGCAGTACATTTTACTATTGCAAATGCCCTCAGTAGTATCGTGCCACCGCCATCTTGTTTTCAGTTAGCGGCAAAGAAAAACTGCTGTAATTCACAAGTTGCTGGCCCTAGGTAAACACCAACAGTTGTGTTTACCTAATCGGGGGCCAAGGAACATGATCCTGCCATTAGAGTTTAAAAATAATGGCCAGAAATATGTTTTTGAAGATCTGCCACCCAGTACTTTCGCAAATTGCGAAATAACGGTGCGATACTTTAGCAACATTTGTGAAAGTTTGTGCCGTTCTTTTGGAAATTTTGCGAAAACTGCTGCAATTTGTGGCACTACTTCCATTTAAAAAAAATCAGCCTCTGTAAAAAAAAAAAAAATAAGAAAAAGAAAAGTTTTCTTGCCACTTTTTGGGCCAAATAATGACAGAAATGTGTTCCTCAGCCCCTGTTTAGGTAAACACCTCTTGGTGTTTACCTAATAAAAGGAGTTTTCCTCCTTTTAATTCCTGTAAGGGGGGCCCGAGACAGGATTTATTAAAAAAAATAATTTCTGATGACATCGGGGTGTCCAATCCCCATGTTAGCGGCAAGAATATCCCCCAGTTGCCACTGTGGGACATTAACTGGGCCACTCCCAGTGTCCCAAAATTATTTGTTGTTATGCCGACATCGGGGTGCCCAGTCCCCGTGTTGGCAGCTGTCAGCTGCCCACCATGACACCTGCCACAGTGGTACACTGGGGAGCCCACTCCCAGTGTACCAAATTATGCTTCTTTCCCTTTTGCCAACATTGGGGTGCCTAATCCCCTTGTTGGCACTACCCCCCCGACTGTGCGGGACGCTGAGTAGCCCACTCCCAGTGTCCCCAGTTGCTGGTGAAGTCCTTGTTGTTCTGGGACAATGGGGAGCCCACCCCCACTGTCCCGATACATGCATTTATATAGGTGTTAAAAAGAAGACTGTCCCCATGTCTCTCCCCTAAAAAAAAACAACAAAACTGTCCCTCATCGTCTCCCCCATCCCCGTCCCCCATTCCCACACCCCCCTTACCCTGTATTTACTTCTGGAGGTCGGTGGCTGTGATCTTCTCTGGACCGGGACATGTCTGCACTCTTCAAAGCTGAAGTGCAAACTGAAGAAATCAAGGTACGCGTTGTATAATGGCTGTCTATGGCATTTTAAACTTATGTTGATGTCGCTGGCACTTTCAAAATTTTGGCACCAGATTTTCAACATTGGCTTTTTGGGACCCCACCTCATGAACACTGTCACTGTCATCTTGTTAATCAGACCTGAAAGGTGATTTCGCGGTCGCTGCGCGGAATCACCTTTCTGGACAAGCAGTAGTGTGAGTAGAGTGCTCATGTTAATGCTAAATTCAAAAAAAAATGACCGCATTACAAGCATGTGTTGCGCAGTTTCTACGCACTCTCATAACTGCCAATTTTTAATATTTTCACTCCAGATTTTCAACATTGCCATTTTTTTCAAACCTCCTCATGAACAATACAGCTGTCGTTTTTCACATCTCACCAGAAACCTGTTTTCGCACCTGTGGGGCAGAATGGTACGGTCGCTGTGCGAAATCAGCTTTTGGGACAGATTTAAAAAATGACAGTGCCAGTGTTCATGAGGTGGGGTCCCCAAAAGGTCATGTTGAAAATTTGGTGAAAACATTACTGAAAATGCCCGGCTTACATGCATCCATTGAATTTATTCTACACACGCGCATAACTTTGCGGGATACTATTATATTGTCTCAAAAAGAAGGGAAGTTCATTGCAAAAATCCCTGTTAATGCATCAGTTAGGGTTCATAGTACAGTGAAAAAAGTCTGGAAATTCAGTGTTAGGGTTACCAACCCTACTACCCCACCCCCACCTCTACACACCAACAGGCGTTGGGGTGTGTCTTGGGGTCGTCGTCCTAACTCTCACCCCATTCCATGCGTAAACAAGCTGAGATGGTACAGTATGGGAGAATGGGGTGAGGTTCGTCTGACGACCAAGACACCGACGCCTGTTGGTCTGAGGAGGTGTGGGTGAGCTGGTGACCCTAACACCAATTTCCAGACTTTTGTCCCTATACTATGAACCCTAATTGATGTTAACAGAGTTTTTTTTGCAATATATACACATGTATACATAGTGGGTCCCAGGATGGTAGCCTGGGTAAAAAATTGGCTGGACAACAGGATGCAGAGGGTAATAGTAAACAGAGTCCACTTCGAAGAAAGGGGGGTTACTAGCAGGGTACTGCAGGGTTCAGTATTGGGGACAGTCCTCTTTAATGTCTTTATAAGTAACATTGCAGAGGGACTGGAAGGAAAAGTATGCCTATTTGCAGATGACACAAAGATCTGCAACAGGGCTGATACACATGGGGGGGTGGAAAGGATGAGAAGGGACTTGGCAAGGTTGGAGGAATGGTCAAAAGCATGGCAGCTTAGACTGGAGGAAGGGAAAAGGAACATTGTTTAACCAGAAGTAGCACACTAAGCCGAAGCTTGTTTCCAGATGAGACCTGGGAGCACAAGGAAGTTAAGTGACTTGCTCAGGATCACACAGTATGCACCTTGGGCGGCTGTGGGATTCAAACCCAGGTCTCCAGATCTGCAGCTCAGAGCCTTAACACACTGTGCTATACTGCCTCCTTAATGCAATAGATAGATTCAATTAACTAATAATTAATCTAGATTAATAAATAGTCAATGCAAAGAAGTGCAAAGTAATGCACCTGGGAAACAAAAAAACCCCGGGGAAGAGTACACAGTGGGGGGGGGGGTAAGGTACTAACAACAACAAAAATAGAAAGGGACCTGGGCATAGTCATATCAGACAACCTAAAGGTAGGCAGGCAACGTGAGAAGGCTGTAAGGAGGGCTGGTGAGATACTGAGATGTACAGGGAGAGGCATTATCAGTAGAAAACAAGAAGCTGTCATCCCTCTGTACAGACAGTTGGTGAGACCCCATCTGGGGTACTGTGTGCAGTTCTGGAAACCTCATCTTCACATGGACAGACAGGATGGAGGCAGTCCAGAGGAGGGCAACTAAAATGGTGCAAGGTCTACACCAGAAACCATACGAAGAGAGACTAAAGAAGCTTAATATGTATACCCTCGAGGAAAGGAAGGGGGAGGGACATGATAGAAACTTTCAAGTACCTCAAGATACGCAACAAAGTCCAAGAGGGTAGAAGCTTTCAGAAAAAGAGATGTGGAAGAACAAGAGGCACAGTTTGAAGATAGAGGGGGAATGGCTCAGGGGCAATGTGAGGAAGTAGTTTTTCACAGAGAGGGTGGTGGACGCATGGAGTGGCCTTCCAGAGGAGGTTGTGGGGTCAAAAACAGTGGGGGAATTCAAGAATGCATGGGACAGACATAAGGCAGTCATAGTAGGGGGTAGGAGGAAGTAGGCTTTTGGTTAACTAGGATCTGCAGCTTATCTAATAGGTAGGGAAATGGGAAGCCTGGGTGGGCCAAGCGGTCCTTCTCTGCCGTCAAAGTCTATATTACTGTATAGATAGATAGATATCTTCTGGGGAAGGGGCTCTCAGCCGTGTAATAAATAAGTGATATGTATGGGGGAGCAGTGTGATACATGATTATCCTTACAAGTGCTGTTTGACATAAGCCATGAGTGAGGTGTCTAAGGTCATACAGCACATACATACACAGTACTTAAATCAAGTATCACATAAAGGGCCTCCTGCATATTTCATTTATGTAGTAGGTACCAGTTTATTTATTTAGTTATTAAAAAGTTTTACCAGGAAGGCACGCTGAGCAGAGTACTGCTCGATTCCAGGTGTATCCTGGGGGATGTGGGCAGTGGAGAATGCATGTCATAATTACAGAAACAATTAGTGCTAACAATGAATATAAGAGAGACATTCATAAACATGGCAGAGCAATTAAGTGGATACAATTACTATTATTTATTAAAACACGTAGTTCAGTTAGGGCAGTATAAGTAGAGTTCCCTGAAATAATTCATTTTTTTAAGAAAAAATTTTATTGAGACAGTGATTTTCCATTTTCAAAAATGGCCAATTTCTTTGGCCAAAATCTATCCTTTTTGCGCCCAACACTGAGGGCAAATCAGAATGTTTTAACAAAAATGTGTCTCAGAATGGAGACGTTTGTGAAAAGAAGTGGGGTTATTTGCATGATAAAATGGTGCAAAAAAATGTTCAATTCTGTTTTTTACCAGTGTGTTTGGTTGAAAACAGAAAATAATAGTCCCTAATTTTATAGGACTTTTGGTAATTTGTTTTCTTATTGCTCTGCTTAAAGGGAATGTGTATCTTTGTTTCACTTTTCATTCATCTAACCCTTACCACCCAATCTAGCCATGTAATATAAAAGGCTTGTGCTACTAGTACCTCTACATACTGTTTTAAAACTTGTACAGCCCCCAAAGCACTGCGCCATCTTAGCTTAGGGGCTGTATATTTCAATGATATTGTCCTGATGCTCCATGTTCTCACCATCTTTGGTGAGAGCATGGACGAGGCATCAGAAATGCACATGCTATAGTGCACAGTGTTCACCTCTTACAGCCTAAGTCCCCAATATCAAAATCACACATACTGGATTACAATATTATAGTGCCCATGGTCCGCTGGTAACATCAGTTTTTCCTGGTTGCACATTCAAAGATCACATTTCAGCTTACTATTATCCTAGTGGCAGCACCACCTGTGCACACCGTCGAGGCAGCTCTGCAGTGAGCACGCATGTCTGGATATGGGAGAGGTAAGTCAGCGATCTGACTCTATTATTGTGAATGGAGCTCAGAAATAAACATTATCTACTGAATGCATGCTGTTCTAAACAGATTACCATGCACATGCGTGCTCTTCACTGACGTGCTTGTGGCAATCAGTTTAGAATAGCCGAATAAACCTATTTCATGCTTGTTTTCACTTCCCATCCTATTGTGGCAGGTTGGCTGGGTTTCCTTTACTACAGCATGCATTCACTAGACCACATTTCCAAGCCCCATTCACTATAATAGAGCCAGATCGCTGACTTACTTCTCCCTTATCCAGACATACGTGCTCACTGCAGAACTGCTTCGGTGGTGTGCACATGTGGTGCTGCTGCAAGGATAGTAGTAAGCTGAAATGTGATCTTCGGACAAGCAACTGGGAAAAACTAATGTTACCAGCGGACCATGGGCACTACAACATTGTAGTCCAGTACGCGTGATTTTGATATCAGGGACTTAGGCTGTAACAGGTGCACACTGTGCACTATAACACTTGCATTTTCTGATGGCTGTATGTCCATGTTCTCACCAGATGGTGAGGCATGGACGTCATCAGGCGGGACAGCCATAGACAAGTTTAAAAAACAGTATGTAGAGGTACTAGTAGCACCAGTCGTTTGTATTCTGTGGCTAGATCGGGTGGTAAGGGTAAGAGAAATGTAAAGTGCAACGCAATAGTGCACATTCCCTTTAATGCAGAGGTTGCTACATAGTTGCTATGGATGCTAGGATGGTCTGGCAGCTGTGACGCACCTTACATGCGTGCCAATCGGCTAATTGTGTGGCTAAGACAACAAATATTGTGCTTGAACGTGGCAGTGCCTTTTAGTGAGCGAGCGCCAGTACACTTTTGGGGTTCAGGAGGCTGAAAAGTGTACAACCATTCAGCCATCATTTCTTAAATAAGATGCTGTTTTAAAACGTATTTGTAGCGCAGCCAAGTTAAAGCAGTTTTATTTAGGAAAAGTGTGCAAGTCTGATTCCCACCAATGAATTGCAAGTGCGAGTTAAGCTAGGTGGAGGTTTGTAGGCTTATTTTGTTGTTAAAAAACAAACAAAAAAAACAAAACAGAAATTAAATGTCTTGTGGAGGTTTGAAGAAGGAAACAGTGGCAACGTTCGAAGGAGCAAGCGATCAAGGGAGCGGGGGGGTGGGAGCAGAGCCATGTGCTACTGGATTTTACAAGACTGGGAATCATGTCCGACAAAAGAGAAGAAAAAAAGGTACACATTAAATTTCTTAAAAGGTTGTTTATTGAAGACTTGTGGCATTTTGTTAGTAGGTTGTGTGTGAAAGTAATGGTGATTACTGGTAGTAGTACGGAGGGGGAAGGTAGTGATGTGTCAACTTTGTGCATAAATGGAGCATGACTTGTCTACTCTGTGTATAAATGTAAGATTTTACATTTATACACTTTGTAGCTCGGATAAAATTGATCATATTCCATTTATGTCCATCCATATTGCATAAATAGTGAATATCACTTGAGGTAGTTTCAAATATGCACATAGTGTTTGGTTAGAGTTTACTGTGGATGGAATTCAAGTAGCTCAGAAATCTTGTTGTGCACATTCTAAAGTTGTTGTGAACGTTCTAAAAACCTTATTGTGCATGTTGTGTCATTAACTGCAGCTGTGATTCCCTCGTGCTGACTCCCGCTGTCTGGTTTCACTTTTCTGCTCACTGTACCTCAGCATTACGGTAAACATAGTTTAAAAAAAAAAATACATGCCAGCTGCATTTTTTTGTTGTTTTTTTTTGTTACTACATACTATAGGAAATAAAATATGGGTGACTATGCACAACTCTCCTTGTGTTTCCATCTTGGGGTTGAGATACCAGCATGGACCTCTTGAGCTTCACTCTTGAGGTCCATACACTGGTGTCTCAACCCCTCAATGGAAACACAGGCTTGTTGTGTACTTTATTGCTTATGCCATTTGGTTTGGAATGTTGCTGTTATTGCACACTTGCACGAGTGGCACAGTGGCAATGACACCAACATTTCAAATCAAATAACATGCATATTTGAAGCTGCCTCATGGGATAGCTGATGTATACCATGGGAGTTCCCACTTTTTTTTTTTTTGTCTATTGAAGGCAAAAAAAAAGTGACGTATTATGTAGACGGAGTATCTTTACCGTTTTTCTTCCTTTTCCACTTTATTAATGATAGTATGCGGAGTCTTTTACTTTTATGGTTGAAGTGACAGAACCACTGTTTGATGTCCTGCTCACAGGGAGCCAGTTCATATGAAAAGCAAGGGTTGTGGCTACTGTGCAAATAACATAGCTACTCTGCAGATAACCTATTTCAACTGTTATTTAAAAAGTACTAGTAGGGGCGTACACTAGTCTTTGGGGTATCAATACTAATTTGCACAGCAGCTATGTCTCCAGTGCAAATAACAGCTTTTCTCTTCCAAATCTATTTGCACTCCCATGATAGAGATGGATAGATAGATGATAGATACTCAACCCCTCCCACTGGTTGCCTACATCCACCTTTGCTATAAGCCTGTTTCAGGATTGGTTTTCGCCCTTGCTCCAGTCAGACTTCCACCCTATGGCTGCACCCAGTGGATAGTCCCCTCACAGCGGAAACCAGTGCATGGAGGAATCTGCCAGTTCATGCCTTCTAGCTACACCTCCATTCTCTGAAAGATGTTGGAGAAGTTCACACTAAACCAGGGGCTAGTGATGTGTGGCCTGTCAGCATCCAGCCAATCAGGGACTTTTATCCCCTTTGATAAACCTTTCTACCTTCTATCTCTGGGTCTCTTCTGGTGCACCTAGGAGTGTTGGTGGAGTGGGGCAGGAACATCGTGCGGTATTCCATGACATGCTCTGCTGCCTCGTTTCTACTGCAGAAGGCACTGCCCAGTCTCTACTGCTCAGAGTCAAGGGGTCTGGACTGTAGGTTTTCAGAAGTTATATTAGAGCTTGATCAAAGTTTGGAATTAATTCTATAGATCATCGGTACACAGGAGATACCCCGACATTGTTTGAACAGATTCAAGCACAGTATGGCCTTCCAAGAGAGTATTTTTTGTAGTTATCTCCAAGTCAGAAATGCTTTAAGTTACTCTGTTGAAAGGAAATACAGTCATGGCCAAAAATATTGGCGCCCTTGCACTTTTTCAAATAACTCTCAATTTCCTCTAAAATAAGTTGAAATTAACAACAGTACAGTATTTGGTTTCCACAATTCTTTATTTCTCTGTTAATATTACAGAACCTTTGTTTTTGATTCAGAATTTAATATATCCTTTTAAATCAGAAAATGAAAAGAAATGGCATTGACAAAATTATTGACACCCTAGACTTAATATTTGGTAGCATAGCCTTTGGTCAAAATAACTGCAATCAACCGCTTCCTATAGCCATGTATGAGCTTCCTGCACCTCTCTACTGGCAGTTTGGCCCACTCTTCTTGTGCAAACTGCTCCAGTTCTCCCAGATTTGAAGGGTGCCTTCTCCCAACTGCTGTTTTCAGAGCTCTCCACAGGTTTTCAATGGGATTTAGATCTGGACTCATTGCTGGCCACTTCAGAACAGTCCGGCATCTTGTCTTGAACCATTCCTGGGTGCTTTTGAAGTGTGTTTAGGGTCATTGTCCTGCTGGAAGACCCATGACCTTTGTGGAGACCAGCTTTCTGACACTGGGTTCAACATTGCACTCCAAAATGGCCTGGTAATCTCAGATTTCATGATGCCATGCACACGTTCAAGGCACCCAGTGCCAGAGGCAACACAGCAACCCCAAAACATCACTGAACCTCCTCCATGTTTGACTGTAGGGAAGGTGTTCTTTTCTTTGAAGGCTTCATTTTGTTTTCTGTAAACATAGAGATGATGTGCTTTACCAAAAAGCTCTAATTTGGTCTCATCTGTCCACAGGACATTCTCCCAGAAGGATTTGGGCTTGTTCAGGTGTGTTTTGGCAAACCCCAGTTGGGCTTTCTTATGTCGCTCTCTCAGCAGTGGGGTCCTCCTGGGCCTCCTACCATATAACCCCCTTTCATTGAGTTGGCGATGGATGGTGCGAGTTGAAACTGTCGTACCTTGTGTCTGAAGGTCAGCTTGAATCTGTTTGGCAGTTGATCGAGGTGCTTTCTCCACCATTCGAACAATCCTGCGCTGCAATCTTCGATCAAGTTTTCTCTTGCAGCCACTTCCAGGGAGGTTGGCTACAGTGCCACGGGCCTTAAACATCCTGATAACATTACGTATGGTGGAAACAGGAACATCAAGGTCTCTGGAGATTGATTTGTAGCCTTGAGATTGTCCATGCTTAGCTACAATCTTCTGTCTGACCTCCTCAGACAATTCTCTGGCTGTCTTTCTTTTCTCCATGCTCATTGCGGTACACACAGACACACAAAACAGGAGAATGAGTCCTTTTCTCTATTCAAACTGGTTGAATGAGTGATTTTTATATTGCAGGCACCTGCAACTCACCACAGGTGAGTTCAATTCCAAAGTGAAGGAGAATCACCTGCTTGAAATCTAATTATTTCTAACTACTTCTAAAAGGTGCCAATAATTTTGTCCGGGTCCTTTAAGGATTTCTGTGTGGAATAAGCTAAGACTTGGTAATTGTTTCTGCTTTTTGTGTTTTATTCCACTGCAAACCAAAGAAATACATATGTAGATACCAAAATATTTTTTAATTTCAGCAATTTTCTGGAAGGAATGGTGCATTATTAGAAAAAACTGCAAGGGCGCCAATATTTTTGGCCACGACTGTATGTGAGAAAGAGAATGATTTAAAGGGACACAGTCAGTTTTTCAAGCATTTTTCATGACCCCTCTACTGTATGTGCCTGTAAACAGTATCCTCAAAGTAGTTTCTTACATGACATTCCAAATGTATGTTTTTTAAGTAAGCAGTACTTTTTTATTTTTAACAAGAAATGCCTTTTAGTTATCCTGACCTTATCTCTGCTGTCTGCTCCTTCCTGTGCATCCCCAGTAGAGATATGGCATTGAATCCCACTGAACTCGTGTATAAATGAAGTTGGCAATTTTTGTGCAGATAAGGTAATTAGCTAGCAGCATTAATGGAACTGTGCTGATTTGGGCAGTATCTGTAGTTTCTCAAACTGAGTGGTATTTCATGAAGTAATTGCTGCTTGAAAAGTAAAAGCGGGACTCCGCGCATGAGCACCAGTGCTGAGTCCCACTTTTACTTTTCAAGCAGCGATTTCTTTATGAAATACCCCATCGGTCTGAGAAATTACAGATGCTGCTGAAATCGGTGCATTTCCATTAAATAGCAACTTTTCAGGTCTTTTCCACAACCGTAAAGAAGCCTTACTTGGCCCATTTTTGTATGCTGCCAGAATTTTAATGTTTCAGTGTCCCTGTTTGGGAAGGGAAAGGATCATATCTTGGCTCCGTAGAGCCACACTGCACCGATCCCTTCCAGTTCCTTGTGCCTGCTGTAACTCTGATCCGCCCCCACACTATCATGTTTTCTGATGTCATTATACGGATAGTGCGGCAGCGCGCAACATAGGAATGAATGGGGCCGGTTTTAAAAGTCCATTTTTTGGTATTTCAGATGGCCATCCTGGACAAATCAAAGGCACCACTCAACTAACCAGGACCTTGTTAGTTGAGCGATGACCTTGATTTGTCCACGATGATCTGTAGAATTGTTAGTTGCATATCCTAATCAACTAGGTATATTCCTATTCATAGATTTTTTTATAGAGATGGGGTACAGAGAGTTTCTTTAGGGAAATGTTCTGGAGGAGGGGGCACTGTCCCATCTGCAGGACCTTACTGGAGCTCCATGCTCAGCTCATGACGGCAAGAGAAGAAATATGTTGTCCACACCCCCCATACACCCACTCTCCCAGAGGCCTACTGGTCTAGGGGGTGGAGAGTGGTGGGAAGGGAAGCAGTGTTGGCCATCAGGAGGTTGCCAGCCCAACACCATCCAGAAGGCAAACCATTCTGTACCTCTGGAGGAAGCTCAGGTACCTGACTCTGCTGGGGGGTGAGGTGGGAGGACTCTTAAGTCAGTTGGAGGAAAAGGGCAGGACAACATGATGGCACCAAGGGGGACAAACAGGAGCAAGTCTACCTGAAGAGCCCAAGTGGTGGGGACTCAATGATTAGGGAGTTGAGAAGGTGGTGGGTGGGGGGAGGTGGATGGTCAGGTGCCTTCCTGATGTGTCGGCCATTTGGTATCTAGACCAGATAGGAAGAATGGCAGTGGGGGGACGGGAGGTGTTGGAGGTACTGGTGCACCTAGGTACCAGTGATATGGCAAACCAGTTGGTGGAGATAGTGAAGCGGAACTTTCGCATATTGACAGCACACTCGGCTTTATTGGTCTTTTCTAATGTCTTCCCTGTGTGAGGCGGGAGGGTGTGGCAGGGTGGCCCTGATATTGTTTTGTGATTTATAAATAAGGGCCCAGAGTTATAAACTGTAAAAAGTACTGCCATGATAAAGGCATTAGTTAGTCAGTATAGGAAGCATTGCTTCAGTTTAGGGACCACTTTCTGAAGAAAACTGAGCAAAACTCATACACATCTTTTCTTTATCTTTTTAGCTGCGCAGCTTCTGTTCTGTCGGTCTGTATTTCTTGCTGCCTCTCCCAGACTAATCACCCTGGAGAGCTCCCTTGTCTCTTCTCTTTCTATCTTTCAGCCCCCACCCCCTTTTCCCCCCTTCTTTACTCTGTTTTTCAAGTTCCTCCAAAAATGCATCCTGAATGGCTCAAAATGATAAAATGAATATGTAATAGGTAGGTAGCGCAGTGTCATTTTCCAAACATAAAAACAGATACCCATTGTAGCGTCATTTGCTATTGTAAAATTGAACAGTTAGAGTATGAACATTGTGCTACACTGCTGTTATGTAGCTTTTATAATATAAAATATGGTTGCTTAAAGTACATTGAAAATGGGAAATGCAATGTAATGCTTTGTTCTTTTTTTTATTTATTTGTATTTTCTTGTAAGTTTTCGTTTTTTTGGAACCTCATTGAATAAAATCATGAAGCAAGCAATACTGTACCTTATACGAACTGGATCAGTATCTCCCTGATACACCCACACCCTGGAACAGAGTTGATGAAGGCTAGAATAAGGTGGGATGGCATAGAGGAGTTTAATGGGTGGCTTAAGGAAGGGTGTCCGGTGAAGTAGTACCACTTTGTGGTGACTGGGGGGACTTCTGAGACAGGAGACTCTTCAAGGGTGATGGACTCCACCTGACAAGAGAAGGGGCCATTGCACTGGGGATAAGTTTGTCTTCTATATCAAACAGTAAAACTGAATTTATTTATTTATTGTCTTGGTTATAACCTTTGAGCTTGGAGCGCTCTTGCAAAGGTTCCACGTCAGAACAAACAGAGCAACTGACAGATAACATGACAGTTTACGAATGGAAGTACACAAGTAGAATACATACTGAACATACATTATTTACAGAGCATCATACAAGTTGGCAGGAGTTACACAATTTGTTTGAAAAACTTTCTGTTGAAAATGTTTTTATTTCTTCTAAGTGTGTGTGTGTGTGTGTGTGTGTGTGTGTGTGTGTGTGTGTGTGTGCAGCCAGTAGTGGGTGTTTGTCCTGAGGTAGCAGCGGGGGAAGTGAGGGGGGAAAGTAGTTTGAATAGATGAGGTGGGGAGAGAGAGGTAGGGTGGGAAAATAAGGTGTTGGAGCTCATTCCGGGGGTAGAGAAGGAGGGCTAGGGGAGGTGGGGGGGAGAGCAGTGGAGGGAGAAGGAGGTGTAGGAGCCCACTCTGGATGGGGTGGAGAGGGAGGAAATGAACGATAATGAGAGGGTGTAAAAAGGGGAAGAGAGAGTTGGGGGGTAGTCTGAGTGTAGTGGAACCATGGTGACATGAGAGATGAATGGGAACCTAGCTGGTACCCCCCCCCATCCATTATTTGGGGCTTGTAGCAGCATAGTGGGCAAAAATAGAGTTGATGTCCAAGCTGGGCATGGGAAGGAACAGCAGAAAGGGGAAACACAGAGGTTACAATTGTCACAAAAAAAAAAACAAGAAGCTAAGAGGACCAAGGGAGAAATTCAGGTAAATAGCAAAAAGGGTTCAGGAGTTGGATGGAAGGGGGTCTGCCTTAATGCCAGGAGCCTGGGTCATTATAGTAAGCGTGGAAGAGATATGGGGGGCAGTAACGTAGGCTATTCTCAAGGCATCTGAGTCATGCATGAGAATGGCAACCAAAAGGAACAAGTTGAGACGCCATTATGCTTCTCAGCAAAGGTTGGGGAAGCAGTGAAGGCCAAGAAAAAGGCCTTCTCCAGGTACAAAGCCGGGGGAAGAAAAGTGGGGAGACTACTTACTGAGAAATCAGGAGGCTAAAAGGGCAGTTAGGGAGGCAAAAGCAGACGGAGCTGCATATTGTAGAGGGGGTCTAGGGTGGAGAAAAACAATTCTGCTGATATATTAGGAAGAAAGGTGAGGAAATTGTTAGGCTAGCTTGGGGGGGGGGTAATAGAGGTGGACATGCCAAAGACTGCTGTCCTTAATGATTACATTTTTTTTTTTTTTTTTAATTTCTGTTTATTCCCCCACCACCCCAGTGACCAGAATCCGTTCCCGAACCCGGGTGTGGTGCCCAGCGCCTCAACCCTCAGTGCCACTGGGCCAGCTCTTAATGATTACTTTTGATCTGTCTTCAGTAGGGAGGACAGCGGGCCCTTGCCAGAGAGTGGCATCATAGCAGCCAGTAAGGGGGTCCCGGAGATGAGGCAACCAGTATTTAGAAGTGAAAGGGTCTGGAAACTGCTAGCAGCCCTAAAGCAGGATAAGACCCTGGGACTGGATAGGATTGTCTGAGGATGCTCAGGGAACTGGCAAGGAAAGTGATTGAACCCCCCCTGGTAAGAGTATTCAGTAGCTTATTACAGACGGGGCAGCTACGAAGGAGTGGAGGGTGATGGACGTAGTTCTGCTCCAGAAGGGAGAGAGAGAGAGAGAGAGAGTGAACAAGCAGGAACTACAGACCTGTCAATCTTAACCTTTCTGGAGTCACTGGTCAGAGAACACTTAGTGGTCTACCTGGAGAGCAGTGGCCTCCTGAATAGTAAACAGCATGGGTTCATAGCAGGGAGGGCTTGTCACACTACCCTGATGGTTTTCTTTGGCTGGGTGATGACGGTATTGAATAGGGGCCACACTGTGCATTTACTCTACTTCGACTATAGCAAGGCTCTTGACTCTGTGCCTCACAGATGATTGCTGAAGAAGATGGAGGATCATGGTGTGATTAGGGAAATAGTAAGAAGGGTAGGTAACTGGATAAAAGAGAGGCAGCAGAGGGTTTTGCTTAAAGGGATCAAATTGGAAGAGAGGGAGGTCATAAGCGGGGTAACTCGGTGATCTTTTCTGGGACCAATCTTCAATATGTTCATCAGCAACATTGGAGATGGAATCCGGGGCACACTGTGTCTCTTTGCAGATGGCACTAAGCTTTTTGGGAGGGTGGATAGCGAAGAAGGAATCGGGGGAAATGCAGAGTGACCTGCAAAGGCTAGAGAGGTGGTCTGAGGTTTGGCAGTTGAAATTCAATGTCAAAAAGTGCAACGCAATGCTCCTGGGGAGCAAGAACCCCAGGACAGAGTACTGGATGGGTGAGGTGAGACTCGGCACTACGGCTGAAGAATGGGACCTAGTACTTATCAGCAGTGACACCCTCAAACAATCAAGCCAGTGTAACAAGGCCTATAATAAGGCAAATAGGATATTAAGATGTATCAGGAGGAGTACTGACAGCAGGAGAAAAGAGGCCCTTTATAGATCTTTGAGGCCTCGCCTGAAGTACTGTACCCAGTTCTGGAGTCATCCACCTCAGGAAAGATGAGGTCAGGCTGGATATGGAGCAGCAAGGGTGACAAAGATGATTCAGGACCAGCAGGACAAGTTTTACGAGGATCCTCAAGGCATTGAACATGCACTGGCTGGAGACCAGACGGGAGAGGAGGAATATGGTAGAGACCATCAGGTTCCCGAAAGGAATAAAGAAGGTGAATTGTGATGAAATATTTAGCATGAGTAACAGTTGGAGATCATGAGGGCACAAGTGGAAACTGACAGGAGGGATATGAGGAAGTATTATTTAACTGAAATGGTGGTGGATGCATGGAGTAGTTTTCCAGACGAAGTTGGTGCCAAAAACCATTAATGGTTTCAAGCACAATTGGAACAGAGTGAAGGGTATAGTGGTTACTCGGAGTGACAAGTAACAGTGAGGGGAATAAGGGCTGGATAGGGAGGGCTAGAACCTTGGATGGACAGTAGGTCGCGGGGTTAGATAGGGAGCCATTGGCAGCCTGGATGGACCATCAATCTTTTTCTGCTGTCATAGTCTATATTTCTATGTAAAAGCTAGTTAGGAAAAAGAATTGCAGCGGGGTTTCTCCTGGTAATATATTGTAACCCATGGAAAATTTCTATGAATAATACCTTAAATCAAATGCAATAGTATTATAATAACCGGGACGACCTTTTTCCCATAGGGAAACCGTGGCATAATTCGCCGTTATAAAGGAGCATTTATAACGGCGAACACGTGCTTTTCCTAAGCACTCTTGCAGGCCCCAGCCTCTGAAGCTGTTTCCTTCTAACTTCTGTCCGTGTCGCCTTTTCCTCTCTGAACCACCGCATGAACTCTGCGGTAAGTGTTGGAAGGCAGACAGTAATAGAAATGAGGGAAATACCCTCAAAATGTTGGCTCCAACTAAAGTTTAATTAAAAAAAAAAAAACTTCACAAAAGCGAGCACGCGCTCACACCAAAGCAGACCGCTTTTCTTATTTTATATACTTGCTGTGGGGAAAAAAGGAAATCCTGGCAATTATATAAAATAAAATATGGGTCTCAGTGTGTAACCTGAATTTACACACACCCTCAGGGTTTGATGCTATGCAGAAACCCCTCGAGCTTCGCTCTCGAGGTTTATGTAGCGTCAAACCCCTCGGGTGTGTGTAAATTCAGGTTACACCGAGACCCATACTTTATCCTATATGCTACACATATATATATATATAAAATATGCTACACTTCATACCCTTTAAACAAACTTAATCCTTCTGTTTCCCCTTTTTGTCATTGATGTAAAAATAAGGTGGCAACCCTCCCATGTTATGGCATTTTGTACAAACCTTCTACCATTTTGGGACTGTGTGTTTCACATAATCGGTTTCATCCTAAGTACAACATTACAAAAAGAAACAGAACTATGTCTATCACGGGTCGAAACTGGCAGCTGCCCACTACCAAACGCTAGTAGATTTTGTATTGAGCTAGTATGATTTTTCTTTACCTAGCCCTGCAGGCTTGTAGTGGAGAGAGTAACATTTCAATAAATACACCGGCTGAGTAAGTGGAAAGGGCTGTGTGGTTAGTGGATTTTCCCAGTTAGTAGTCCTGCTGGCTTGTAGCTGTAAAACTTAATTTCAACCCCTGCCTATTGGGCACTACTTTCAAACTCTTCCCGAGGGGCCCAGGACGTAGATAAATTGATCTGACAGTTTTAAATACTAGATGCTGCACTGGCAGATGATAGAAAGATCCTAAACCCCCCCCCAAACACGGGTGCTTTGGAGAAGTCTGCTACTGGAATGCATGTGTATGGAAAAGGGCAATAATTTTACAATTAAACATATTGAGAAATAATAACTGGTAACCCCTTATAATGAATGGATATGCACACTTGATAAAATGCCATGATAACCCGCTGAATTCCGTAATAACTCAGTAGCAAGTTATTACGACGCTTTCCTCCTTGCCCTCTTACTTCACTGAAGCACAAATGAAAACACAGTGGCTTGAGACTGCTTTTTCACTCTGTCCCCACAACAAAGTGGTACTTTACCACAATGGCATTTCTGCCTTTGGCTAAACAGTTTTCCCAAACCCTGCACCAATTATTGTAGAGAATAATGCCTGTGCAGGTGTGTGTTATGAGGATTTTTCACACACCCTCTGTGTATGATAATGTCATAAACCCTCCGGGCTTTGCCCTTGGGGGTTTATGGATTGTCACACACTTCAGGTATGGGAGAAATCCTCATAACACACACCTACATAGGCATTATTCTCTATATATTGGGAGGTGTGGGCACCAGTGCAGAATGCCATAGATGTGGAAATATTATGACATTTTTTTCATAATTTATTGATAAGAAAGAAAAAGCTCTTTAAGCTTAGGACCTAAGACACAAGTTTTGCTGTTTTGAGTTTCAGAACCCTACATACTGTTTTCTACCGTACGGAACATTATTTAGGTGTCCATATTATGGACATAAGATCTTTTCATCTGGATTTATAAGAGAGGTCAGGAACAGACCTGCTTTTTGAGGGCTTCATTACCTTAATATTTCCTTTTCAATACTTTTCATAATTTTGGACTTTGTCTTTTATATATTGTCTGATGTATTGTACAGATCTGCTCATTACTGTCTGTTTTAAAAACAATAAAAAATAAAGTTTAAAAAAAATATAAATGTACATGCCTGGTTTGCATTGAATTCTAATGTCAGATGTGACCAGGTGTATGTAATCCATTGTATATGATTAGTTTATATTGCAAAAAAAAAAAAAAGAGGAATCTGGATTGCAAAGTGAAGCTGGGTCACTCAGATGGTAGTGTAATCTGTGTGTTATATGTAACCCCCCCTGCAAATGGGGGTTCCCAAAAGACTTCCAGGAGCTTGCTTGAATGCTCCAAGCCTGAATGGTGTTTGGCATTTAAGCCATTTATCAGTGAGTGTTTTTAGAGCCTCTGGTACTGTCTCTTTAAGAGCTGTCTGCTTGCAGACATAATTAGTTTGTATGGGGGGACTGTGTGCTTCTCTGAGTACCACTCGAGCTGCTGCCAATTCACTTCATTTTTGCAGTCACTAGGAGTGCAAAGGGAACCTATCTGAAAGATGTAACTGTTTGCCAGAAATTATTTAGAGTAATAATGAAATTACAGTTTGTCTAACCTCTCTTTGCAGTCAGAACTGTGTCTGCTAGTTCCCCATTCTAGTTTTGAACTGCTGAACTGGACCAATCAGTGTGGGTAAGCTAGCTCTAAAATGATGCCTTGACGAATCAGAACTTGACTCATAATCTGAGCCAGCCACAAGAGGATTGTATGGGCAGTGACTCTGGGAGATGTAGTTTAGACTTCAGTGCCTTTTTGGACCAACAGCAGCAGTCTATTGTGAGTGACAGCCAATCCAGTCAAGAACTGGGAGGAACTCAAAGGAAGTGCCCGGTTTCGTCAGTTGGAGTTCAGTTGAGCTTTGGCAGTGAAGAAGGAAGGAGCCCTGTGCTTTTCAGTGTGCAGTTTTAGTCAAAAACGGTGTAAGGCCCAGAGTTCCGGTCTGCAGCTTGTGTAACAGCTTGTTAGGACTGAACTGGCCCTGTGAAAAAGAATCAAAGGATCTCTGAAGAGTAGAAACCAGGCTCACCCTGTAGAAGACTGGAAGAATTGCTGAAAATTGCACTCGGTCTGTCAGGAACTGAATCTGCTGTGTGTTCTCCCGGTATTGTGCAGTAATTAGCATCGGGATACAGATGCAGCCTGCCTGGTATAGTACTTTCTTTTATATGGATGTGTGAAGAGGTTTGTGTACCTCAAGTGAGCCCTGCTGACATTGAAGGACCCTATCTTATTTGGAGGTCGTGAGTACTAATTCAGGGTTGCTCCTGTTGAATTGCCACATTAAATCCAAATGGAATTACTGTACTGCTGACTGTTTAATTCTCCTTTCTCTGTGTGAAAGGGCCCCTACCAGCTGCCACGGTTTGACTAGCCACTAGGGGCTTGGGTACCCAGGGACAGTAACTGATAGGATAGGCCTGTGCACAGAGCCATAGGTAGATTATTAGAGTGATAAGCTAATTAACCTGATTTCCCTGTCCTTGTTATATCCCTAAATAAATCAGAGCTGCTTGTTTCAGCAAAGTTATACTGCCTGAGGTATTTGTCTATGTTAAAGTACTGTACTGTGATTGTTGCACTGTATCTCATTTCACAGGAGGTCCCAGTGCCGGAACCAGACCTGGGGGTAAGTGTATACTGTGAAGGTAATTCTGATATATTGTGTGGGCCACTAGTGGGAAGAAAGGGGGGTTGCAGTGTCCCAGAGGGCTGTGACCAAGTTAGTTTAACTATTGCAAACCCTGACCTCTGGGTGGAGGCACCCGCCATTGGATCCAGGCCCCTCAACCTGTTAGTGGCAAATCAGGCAGGGGTAGTAGCCCTTGGGATAGCGCCATCTAGGGGTTACATATATATATGCTGGCACAGTCCCTGGACATGCTTTCTGTTATTGATTAAAAGTAGATGAATGTTCCTTTTTGTAAGAATCACTTTTCTTTCTGCTTTTGCCAGTTAGAAGATTGTAATTTGTACCTGGCAGCACAAGGTGTAAGATCTTAAACAGGACCCTACTCGAAGGGTGGCATGTCTGAAGGTCTGTTCTTCAGATCTCATTAGCGTTGTGACATCCCTGAGTGACATCAGGAGTCACCAATAAGAGCCCCTTGTTTTGCACCAGACTAGCCACTTGTGATGTCACAAATGAGCAAGGTCACAATGCAAAGGAAGAGTGAAGGGGAATAGAACTAGATATGTCAAGTTCCAGGCAGAGTGCTGTTCCACACATCACGCCTAATGCTGTTGGGTAGAAAATCTTCTAGTAGTAGGAGGTACCTGGGCTACAAAGCTAGTGAAGACAAAATCCCGAGCATGGTGCTAAATAAGTGTGGTGTACAAGGATTCATATTTCATAGTGCAAATGCATCATGCTGTAGCAACACATTATTGTTGACATCTGCACTTTTGTAGTATTACATTTTAAATCTTGTCTGCCATTCTGTTATTGATATTCTGTGCAGAAGTTTTATTCAGAACTTTTTTTGTCAACCAATTCACGACTTTCAAGGTATTAAACTGGAATGCAAGATTAATCATTTTTATGTATTTAGGCCACAACACATTCAGTAATTAATTGGCTGAATTCAATGCTTAACTCACTTGTGTTTTTTTTTTTTGCTCAGTCATGCTAACAGTGTGCACAAGCGAAGTGCCCAGTTCCGTCTGGTCAACGTGAAATTTAGTTAAACCCTCTCACCACTTTCTCCACCCAGTCCTAAGAAGTCTGATTAGTCATTTAGTACAGCAGAAGTATTACTCTGAACAGTCCAACACAATACAAAGATTCTCATCTTCTTGAACTCACCATTGGGTGTGCATGCCTGAAATCTTGTTGTCCAATTGCGCAAAGCACGGTCTCCGATAAAAGTACCAGCATTTGGGCCCTGCAATGCAACTGAGAAGATGAGGAGCTTCGTGCAGCAGTGGACTGTGTTTCGAAGTAACACTTTTATTGTACTAAATGACCTAGGAACTGGTTGGAGAGAATGAGTGAGGCTGAGATGGTTGGGTGGGGTGGTGGGATTTTACTATATTTTATCTCAAACGCTGCTGTGGGTGGGAGATTTCAGTGGACCACACCGTTCAGAAGTTCTTGAAGGGGGAGAGAATGGTGCTGTCATTCAGCAGTGGTGGGGTAATAAGGTAAAAACCACATTGTATTTATCTTGCATCTATTTACATTAGGGAGAGGCAAGAACGCTGATGTGTAGACTTAGGGGGAAGAGGGAAGATGAAAACCAATATCTCACCACACAATTTTAGCACAACAGAAAAAAAAATTATTGCTACTGTATGACATTTTGAACCACGTGACATTTTGAACTGGTACTTTTGCTTGTTTTTCACCATGGGGTGGAGGGACTGGACCACTAGGTAGCAGTAAAGTTGAGGGGATGAATACATGTCCCTTTTCTAAGGAGAACATATTGAAAGGACTTGTGCCTTGAAACTAAATAATGGGCTGGCTGGGGTACACCCCAGGGTGTTGAGGGAGCTGGAGAAGGGCTGACATGGTCCCCCTCCGTACAGTAGTGTTAACGGTTGGAATTTTGTATGTGTAAGACCGGTTTTCAGGGGTGACCCGGGAGCACTGGGGAGATTAACTTGCTCAGGGTTACACAGTATGCAAATGGAGGTTGTGGGAATCAATCCCAGATCTGCTGGAAATGCCAAGCTCATTCACAGCTTGCATCTAGCAATTACAAACCTGTCAGCCTACCTTCAGTGGTGGGGAAACTAATGGAGGCTCTGTTAAGCAGAGATTGGTAGAGTACCTGGAATCCAATTGTCTGTAGGACTACAAGCAGTATGTGTTCTCAGGGGAAGGACACGCCAAACAAATCTGATAGATTCTTTTGACTGAGTGATACATGCCTCACAGGAGGTTGCTCAGGAAACTGATCCATTTGGGAAACAAAATGGCAAATTGGGTGTACAGCTACTTAAAAGATAGGAGGCCGAGGGTAGTAAATGGCACACACTGCAGTGGTGGGGGGGGGGGAGATGACTGAAAGGTTCGCTGCCGGGACCAGTGTTTTCTAATGTCTTCATAGGTGACACTGCAGAGGAACTGGAGAGGAAGATCTGCCTAGTTGTAGATGACACTAAAATCTTCAATAGGGTAGACACCCAGGAGGGAGTAGAGACAAAGCAGAGGAGTCTGGGGAAACTTGAGGAGTGGTCAGGGGTATGGCAGCTGGGTTTCAATGCCAAGAAGTGCAGAATCATGCACCTAGGGTACAGGAATCCCGGAGCTGACTATAAGATTTGAAGGGGGGGATGTTGACAGTCACTAAACAGGAAAGGGACCTTAGTGTTATATTAGAGGACCTCAAAGTGGCAGTGCAGTGTACAAGGCCATAGGCAGGGCTAGTGGGATGCCGAGTTGTATAGGAAGGGGCATCACCAGCAGGAGGACAGAGGTTGTACTGTTGCTCTACCACTCCCTGGTAAGCCCCCCACTTGGAGTATTGTACACAATACTCCAGAACTGTACACCGTACTCCACTTGGAGTACGGTATACGGTTCTGAAGAACACGCCTCCAGATGGACATTGACAGGGTGAAAGCGGTCCAGAGAAGGGCAACCAAGGTGGTGCAGGGGTTGCCGGGGAAGCCCTATAAGGAGGGGATGAAGGACCTCAACATGTACACTATGAAAGACAGGAAAACGAGAGGTGACATGATCGAGACCTTCAAATACCTCACGGGGTAAACAAAGTGAGGACATGTGATGAAATTGGAAGGGGGCAAGTCCAAGAGGGATGTGAGGAAATGCTTCTTCACTGAGAGGGTGGTGGGAGCATGGAATCGAGTGCCAGCAGAAGTAGTGGAGGCTAGAATGGTGGAGGGCTTCAGGCTTGCATGGGATAGACATATGGGTATAATGATACAAAAACAGTAAAGGGGAAGGACCCCGGGGACCAGTTAGGGTCCATAAGGTACAATAGGTAGGTAATCTTTTGGGCAGAATGGGTGGACTGAGTGGTTCTTTTTGGCCCTCAGTTTGTGTTTCTTGGGCTATTTTCCTTGGAAACTGCAGTTAGTATTAAAAAAAGTGTATAGCATCAATCCCTGGAGAGCTACATCAGCCAAAAGCACGCATCATTCTCATGGTTACAGGCAGTTCGGAGAAGGTATAAATATGGGAGACTCAGTACTGAAAATTTTTATGCATTTAAGTTACAGCACTCAGGCCAGAAGAAAGGGGTTCACCGGGGTCTGGTCACTTCTGAGAGAACTGGGTGTCAACCATTACTTATTACTCCCACCATGGAGCAAAATGTTGATGTTTTCAAATTGACAGATGCTGGGAATCTGGCAGAAAAAGATAAGAACATAATTTTCCACCAGAGAGTAAGATGGGCAGTCAAGCTGCATCAGATGCTTCAGCATGTATGGGCATTATGCAGTAAGGACTTGTTTAAGGCTGTTTGCTGTTAACTGTGTATACTGTCATTTAAAACGCTATGTTGTTTTCTCAACGTGCTTACTTTAAATGTTGGAGAATGCGGCCCTAAGGGTTTGGGAGTTACACTGGTTTGAGGTGGGTATATATTTCTCTTGCGACTTGCATGTTATGGGAAGCTCAACAGTGCAGCCCACATGGCCAAGTTGGCGCTACATGCGCCTCTTGTTCTGGCAAGTGCCCTCCCCCAAGCGATGTTCATTTTTCCACTTCAGCAACACTGCACATGGTCCACTTTCTATTTCAGCTCCACACTGCTGCTGTATGTGTACTGTGTACCATCATTCATTTATAGTAACTGAACTAATAGCATTGTTGATCTGTTAATGTCTGTTACATTACTTGTTTGCAAACTTTCAAAAGGATCGTCTGAGGATTACTAATTTTGTTAGCACACCTGAAGAGAGGTAAAACTAGCATTATGAATCTCATGTCAAAGTTCTTCAAGTTCAACATATTGCAGGTTTGTCATTTTTATTACTGTGCATATCAACCTGCATGATCTTCTGGACGTACAGGGCACCAAGACAGCAATCTGGCAGGATCTTCTACTCTGTGCACTCTTTAGGACTTGCACGTGACCCATACCTTACACAGTGTGAGGTTTCTGGATCATTTGTGGACTCAGTAGTTTTTGAACCTGTCTTCAGTGTTGTATCAAAGGAAGAGCGGTACTACTGTATTGCTGTTTGTAACTCTGATCCTGCTGATGTATTCGTAATTGCATCTCATCATTGATGTATTTTGTTACACTTCTTGTTAAATATAATAAAAAGAAATAAAGGCAGATTGGCTAGCAGTGGTGTTGCAGTAAGAAATGCTAAATGACCGCAAGTCCGAGAAGCATAGTTAATAGGAGGAGGCTGTAAATGCATGTCCAGTATGGACAGTAGGTTCCGGGGAAGATGGGGAACTCTGGGTAGGTTAGATGGACCTTTGGCCTTTTTCTGCCATCATTGTCTATTTTTCCATGTAAATCAGGGAGGTAAGAGGAAAGAGTCAAACCAGTATTTTTAATTTTATTTTTGTTTGTTTTCTACAAAGCTGTTCATCTCCTCAGCTTCTCTGACTGACTTCTGGCACCCAACCTCTCCGGGACTTACTTTCTCCAGTGCTCATGCCATGGGACCATGATCGGAGGCACCCAGTCATCAGTGCGAGGTCTAGGAGAGACCTGGCTGTCACTACACTGAAGTCAGAGGGGTTTTCCTTCAGTTTTCTCCCCAGTGGCACCCATGTGCATGCAGTGATGCATTATGCATGCTCCACCACTGCAGAGATGCCCCCAGAATCTGAACGTGGGGTCCTCCTCCCTGACTGTTCCATGGTGCTACCACCTAGATTTCTGTAGGTGGCAAGCAAGCTGCAGGATGCAAATCCCCCTTTCTGAGGGAATCGAGCTGTCCTACAGACACTCAATCCTCCTTCCCCGCCCATCCCTCAAGTGAACCAGGTCTGCTCCTGAACCCAGGTCACTAGCACAGCAGGAGGTAAGGTGCCCAGTGCCTTAGCCTTCCCTGTCACCGGACCGGTTTCAAGCCAGTATTTTGAAGGGAATGTGGCACGGTGAGACTGGAGACAGAAATGCCAAAATTCTAGGGATGGGGGGAGAGATACTATTAGAAGGAAAGTGCTGAGTTCATAGAGAGAGTCAGAAGCAAAGCGACAGAAGGAATGCAAGAGGGGGGTCTAGCCTGGCCAGGGTAGATTTAGAGACTGCACCATAGATAGCATCTGCATAGTGAAAGATCACATTTAGGAGGATGCCTAAACAGACTAGAGGGAGGAAAGCAAGACTAATTACTGTATTAGGCGCCAAGCCTTGGATGACGTTTTCTTATGTATGGCATTGATGTCAGTGGAGAAGTCTAAAATTCCTGTCCAGCTACAGACCAAGGTACTTGAAGTGGGAGAACTCAGTTGGGGCACCATCCAGGGTATGAAAGATGGGGTGATTTAGCCTGGCAAGCCATTGCCTGGTGCCAAAATACATGGTAACTGTCTTTCTGGAGTTTAATTTAAGGGGGTTTCACATGGAGGAGGGAGGAAATGGTGGAATGGGTCTTCTGAAAGTGAGACTAGAGGGTGAGAGATAGGAGAATTTGTTGAAGGCAGAAAGAGGTGATAGAACTAGTTTTTCCTGGAAGTTAACCAGAGCAGAGAGAAGAAAGATAGGATGGTAGTTACTAGGACAGGAGGAGTTAAAACCCCTTTGTGAAATGGAGGACTTTTAGCCTGTTTCAAGTTACATGAAACAGGAAATAGCCCTGAAACGAAAGGAGAGATTAAGGAGTGTAGAAAGATGGGCAGCTATAACTGAAGCAAAGAGATAAAGGAGTCTGAGGTAAAGACTATCAAGGCTGTGACCCTTGGCATGGTTGAGCAAGTGTTAAGCAGACAGGGAAGCCAGAGTGACTGGATAGAAGAAATGTGGGGATGGGGTGAGAGCGGAAGCGTAAATGGCTACAGGAGTGGAGGCAGCAGTGCAAGTGGTGATTAAAGGCAGTTGCTACCTTAAGTGGGAGGAGAGAGGAATAAGGGGGCCATCAAGTTTGATGATTGGAGAGGTCGACTTTGTTTGGGGGGGGTCAAAAAGGAAGTGGGCAACCTGCCAAAATTTAGAGGGAGAATTGAGATGGATATGCAGGTTGAAGGCAGCCTTCACCTCTTTCGGGGACTTTGTGCTGAAGTTTTGAAGTTCCTTATATCTCCACTAGTCCGCTGGGTCACCCAAGGCCTTGTGACGCTGAGTCATGAGCCCTAAAGGTGAATGTGAAGTCAGTGGTAGCCCAAGACAAGTGGTTAGTGTGCATCCTGGCCCTCTTGAAGGGGACGTTCTTGTCCCAAACTGACGTTATGTTGGGGGCGGAAAAGGACAAAACTTCATCAGTATCAATGGATATGGTGTGAGGGGACCAATTGGAAGGCTTGAGTACTAGAAGGGAGGCCAGGTTGAGGGGCCTGTATGGTGTGACCCAGATGTACTTTGTGGGAATTCTGGGATGGTGAAATATATGGATGCAGTAAACCATGTGGTGGTCACTAAAGGAGTCTGGGAAATAACCAGCAGCATGGATATGATGTGGGTGAGCGGAAGAAACCTGGTCGAGAAGCGAATTTGGGGTGGGGGGCGCAAAAAGGAGTGTGGGTTTTCCTGGGTTGATTCTGAGATGAGAGGGGTTTGGAGACTCAAAGTTGTGCGATGGGGAGAAGAGACTAAGAATAATGGGAGAAGTGGAAGAGGAAGAGGGGGTTGGAGATACGAGTGGACAGGGTGAATGAATGGATGGGGGAGAGAGAAGAGAAATAAAAGTGGAGGTAACAGAGAACTGGAGGAAGATGAGGGGAAGCATGTTGTTAGCCTCCACGTAGAGTACTGCTCCACACATCACACCTAGTCTTGTCAGACAGAACATTTTCTAATTAGCAAAAAAGGAAAATACAAGGCACTTCAGATTTGTGTGTGTGTGTATACATATGTAAATCATATACTTTGTATGCATATGTAAATATTATAGCTGGGGAGCGGTTTCTCCCATAGGGAAACCTGGTTATAATTCACTATTATAACCAGTTGGTCATAATGGCAAACACGTGCCGGGTTTCCCTCACACCACTCATGTCCACGCTGCTTCCCTCATGCACACACCATGCTTCAGCCTGACCGCGCTCATGTTATTGAACTAGCTCTAAGGGAACCACTGGCCATACCAGTTTCTGTAATTGCTGGATAGTGTTTTCAAGGTGTGAAAACACTACCCAGCAATAAAACAAAAAGGCAGGTGTGAAAAACTTGAATTTTACACACACACACTTGGTATGCCGTGCTTTTATAAACTCCTCAAGCTTCGCCGTCAGGGTTTATGTAGTATTCCACACTTCGGGTTTGTGTAAAATTCTTGTTATACACACCTCCTTGCAGTATATTATTCGGTATATATCGTACAGAGAAAGCGTGCTATAGCTGTAAATATATGTATACCATGTGAGTGAAAATACATTTAGAAGATAAAAGCTGTTATTTTCACTGAAGGCATAGCTGCTGTGCAAATAACCATTGAAATCATGATATCTGCACAGTAGCTATGTTATTTGTTCAGTAGCCACAACCCTTGCTTTTCACATGAACTGGGTCCCTGCGAGCAGCACATCAGACAGTGGTGCTGTCACTTTTTTTTTTCATATATACTTTATCTCCTGACTGTAGTTTATTTTGCAGTTCCATTACACTGTTGCCAACAGCGACCATAGCAGTGTCATCTGCATATAATCTGATTGCTGTGTGCTGGACCACTTGGGGTAATTCATTATTGAATATTAGAAAAAAATGGGTCCCAGGATCGATCCCTGGGGTACTCCCTTTAATACCAAACGTTTCTCAGACAGCCCTGAATACCCACTCTCTGGGAACAATCTGTCAGATATGATGTTATCCACTTAAGGGGGCCTTTGAGTATACCCAGGTTTTTTTAACCTGGGGTGGTCCACCAGGTCAGAGGCTTTTGACAGATCAACAAATATCACTGCCACTTCTGAGCCCAAGCCCAGAGCTTCTGTCACTAGGTCATTGGACTCAAGTAAAGCTGTGGTGGTAGAAAACCTTTACGGAAACCAGATTGACAATTTGTCAGTAGTTTGTTTATTTAAATAATCGGCAATCTGACCCTTTGAGAAAAACAGAATCTGATGCCATTATACACTTGGGGAAGGGGGGGGGATGGACAAGATGTTGTTTTACAACATCATGCAGGACCCATTTCTTATGACACAGTTAAATCTAGACTATAAACCAGATTATGTCGGGACCCAGGGTCATCCTTTACAAATCAAAAGGAAACCATTTAAAAAAATATTAGACAGTTCTGTTTTTCTCAAAGGATTATTGGTTTGTGGAACAAACTACTATTTGATATAAATATTAGTCCTTCTAAAGCAATCTTTAAAAGCAGATTAGATGAGTATATGGGGCAGCAGAACCTAAAATACTACCACTGAAGTAGTGGGGGAGCACTTCTCATGGGCTCTGCAGCCTCCTCCTACTCTTAACCATCTGTAGTGTTATGGCTCTGCAGACCTTTCCTGGTAAAGCTCTTTCAACAAAGAGGTGAGATGCCGTTTTTTGTTGATTGAATGTACAATTTACAATTTTTACTTTAATGGCTTTTTACCATTTTATTAAAAAAAACAAAAACTAAACACCTGTTGAATAAAGCAATCATGCCATGGGCTGACTTAATAGATAATTTTTAACCTCATTTGAAGCTATTGGTCTGTTGCTATCTCACGCGTGGTTTTGCCATGAGCTTCTTACTGGCATTGCACTGGGTATTGCAGTGCAGTGCTAGGCACGTCACTGTGAACTGCAAGGCAGTGCCAGCTGTGCCACTGGACACTGCAGTGCATAGCCAAGCTGCATCATTGGATATTGCAGCACAGTGCCAGCCCTGTCACTGGGTATCCAAAGGCACTGTTGTCTATGTCAGTAGACATCGCAAGGCCATGCCAGAGGTGTCACTGGGCATAGCAAGGCTATGCCAGCTGCATCGCAGGGCATCACAAGGTTGCACCAGCCCTATCACTGGACATTCTGATGTATAGTGCTGGCTTTATCTGACATTTACTGTTTAAGAATAGAACTCACCAATACTATATTGGACACCTTTCCTAGTATACTTTAAGGACACATGCTACCAAATTCATAACGTCTGGCAGGATGTTCCTTGTAAATGTACTAGATGGTGAGGATTTTCCTCGCTGATTGTACTAGATTGTGAAGAGTTTCCCCTTTGTGCTATTTTATGAGGCTCCCCCACCAATGATTGTGCTAGAGTGTGAGGACTTCCCCATCTGATTATACTAGATTGGGATGGTTTCCCTTCTGATTGTACTATTTTATGAGGGCTCCCCTCTTTTGTAGTACTAGATGGTGAGGTTTCACCCCTCTAACTGTACTAGAGCATGAGGATGTTTTCTCTTTTGTACTAGAGTGGCATGGTTCTCCCTCTGACTGTGTTAGCAATAACCCATGACAGGGTATGGGGTTATAGGCATTTAATCCACACCTGTGGTGCGTTGTGAGGCATGAGGCTGCAGGCCAAGTGTCCTCACAGCGCCCGAGGTGTGGATTAAATGCCTATAACCCCATACCCTGGAGTGGATTATTGTGCTTATAATATGGGTTCTGTTCCCCGCAAGGACAAAACAACATAAAGGTTTTTTTTTCTCCTCTGTAACTACCCAGAAAGGTACTGTATCCTGCCACCTTGCAAAATAGTCCCCAACAAATCATTCATATTTAACATACTAACATACTAAAAAGTCAGCAGAATAGGCCCAATGGTCTATCGAGTCTGCTGGGGAATCCGTGTCCACCCAGGGCACTGTTATAAACCCCCCACAAGGCCCCTCCAACATCGGTGAGGCTCTGGAATGCACCTTCCCCCTATATCTATCCCAGCCTCTCTTGAACCCCTCCACAGTTGTAAGAGGCACCAGCTCTATAGGTAGCGCAATCCAGGGCTCCACTACCCTCTCAGTGAAGTAGCATCCCCTTAGTCTCCCACAGACCAGCCTCATTGAGTGCCCCCTGGTGGTCCCTACCTCCTTCAGCTGCAGCACCCAATTAAGGTTGACCCTGTTTATTCCCTTGAGATATCTGAAGACTGCGATCATATCCCCTCTGTTCCTCCTCTCCTCCAGTGAGTACAGGTTGAGATCCTCTAGCCGCTCCCCATAGGGCTTTTCCCCTAGACCCTGTATCATCCTGGTCGCCCTCCTCTGGACCCTCTCCAGAAGAGCAATATCCCTTTTTAAGTAAGGATACCAAAACTGCACACAGTATTGTATCTGACTGATTTTATGCACATGCAAATGTCAAATACACTACTGAGATGATTTCTGACATCTGTTGTGCATAATTATACTTTGTTACACCTGCAACCCGGTTTTCTCCCTGCCCCGCCAAACCTTGCTGCTGTGCATGCATGGATTAAACTGTGGGATGACACAGATGTCTTAACATGACTGTTGCTATGTCAGTTGAATACAATGCTGCTGTCTTTGCCCCCCCCCCCAAAAAAAACAACACAACACTGAGAGATGCTGCTTCCGATGTCCTTCTCACTGTCTGTCTCTCTCTCTCCGTACAAACACAGTGCTGCTGTTGCCCCCCCCCCCACCAACACCACCTCCAAAACACAGAGAGACATGACAGGAAGGGAAGAATGGGTATGACATAGGGGGCATGTCACCGTGGTTCACAGCAAGCCGCTTCTCTATGTCCTAGGTGGCATTCTATGACACTACCCTGACACTCGCTGCACAGTTTACTCTGGACCACGTTCTCGCTCTCTGCACCGGGATGCAGTGCTTGTCCTGTCTCTCGCTCTCTGTGTTGTGTGGAGACACTGTGCAAAAAAATGACAGGTCATACTTTCCCTGATGCTGCCAGCTAGAGAGAGCGGTCCGTGTGGTTCCGTCACAGCGGTGTCGCTGAGGAGGTTCTACAACTATGTCCCACTGACTTGCATGGCTCCCTGGGCAGAACAACACAGTGAAGGACTGAGTGTGGTAGGTCACAGATAGTGGGTAGCGCACAACACCATACCTACGGGACTTACCCACTGTAATGCATGTGTTACTACCTGGTGATTGGCAAGGTGCAAATTATGGAGGGGGATTCCATTACTCTTACAAAGCAGACAACTGACATGTAACTTTATGGTCCGGAAGGGGGTCGGTCCACTGCCAATGTGGTCTCTCTCACACACTATCTTTCCAGCCCAGAGTTCATGCTCTCTCTGCTGCCTATGCACAGTGACAGCGGGTTGGAGCTCTGTCCCATACTTGGCTCCATATCTCCGACCTGCTGTCAGTAGGTTCTCTCCACAGAAATGTCTCGTACAGGATCGCAAGTTGCAGTGCAGCCAGTCACAGTTCTCAACAATATTTTCTCTGACAGAGAGTGCCGACGTCCCGATCTTGCTGTCACTGGCTCCCTGTGTCTGCCCCTCACCCATGTGCCCGTCTAGCTCTCTCAGTCTCGCTGATGGGGCCGGGGGGGGGGCTAATGGAGGAAGGAGTCACAAGTGTACCTCAGCAAAAGGTACTGCAGTTTGTACTATGGGTTCACAAAAGAGGGAAAGCTACTTGAGTAAATCTCCTTACGATGCACATACAGGAAAAACAGGAATTGGCAACGGCACTGACAGGCGGCCATCAACTAGCTGGTGCAGCTCTGTATCGCTTAGGTTTATTTTTAATGGCTGCCTGTCAGTGCTGAATGTTCCCAGAGTCCCTCTCCGCCTAGGGATATTGCTGGCCGGGCATCTCACCCCAACTGTGGATTAGTGAATGTAATCCACGGGCAGGTGATGGCATTTGCCCAGTTAGCTTTCCCCCTTTTGTGAACCCATGTAATATGCTATTTTATGAGGCCTCCCTTCCCTTTCATAGTAATAGACTGTGAAGGGTTTTCCTCTCTGATTGTACTAGATTGTGAGGGTTTTTCTCAGATTGTGCTTCAGTGTGAGGGTTTACCCTCTGATTGCACAATATTGTAAGGGTTTTTCTCTGTCATTGTGCTAGATTGTGAGTGCCCCCCCTTCTGATTGTACTAGATGTGAGGGTTCCTGTCTGATTGTACTAGATGTGAGGGTTCCTGTCTGATTGTACTAGATTGTGAGAGTTTAGACTAGATTACAAGGCTTTCTCCTCTGACTGTATTATTTTACGAGGGTTTACCACTCTGATTTTTCTATTTATGAAGGTTCCCCCTATGAATATACCAGATTGTGAGGCTTTTCCTGTTTAATTGTACTATTTTATGAAGGGTCCCCCCATGATTGCACTAGATTTTGAGGTTTCCACTCTGACTGTACTTTATTGTAAGGATTGGCCATGTAATTATAGTAGACTGTGAAGATCCCCCCATTGGAGTGGATTGTAACAGTTTCCCCTGATTGTACTATTTTAGGAAGGTTTCCGTTATGATTTGTTCTAGTTTGTGAGCATTTTCTCCTTTGAATGCACTTGACAGGGAGGGGATCCCTTGGATTGTACTTGATTTGGAGGAGTTTACAGTTGATTGTACTAGATTGTGAGGATTTTCCTGTGAATATGCTAGATTGTGAGGATTTTTTCTCTGTACTAGACTTTGAGGGTTTTACCTGTGATTGTATTAGATTGTAAGAATGTTCATGTTATTATTATTATTATTATTATTTCGGAAGACACCTTTGAGCCAAGGCTCTTTTACAAAGGTTCCACGTCATTGAAACAATACAGAACATAGTGAGGACAATAACAAGTACAGTAGTTTCAAGCAGCCATAGGCTTTGTCGGGTACATTAAAGCTTTCATATGGAATTACTGTAATATGTGCAATGATTTACAGTATGTATGTTAAGTTACAGTAATTTGTGTATATTATTCAAGAACATATGTACAATAAAAAACACAGTTGTAATATGGTTCACTAGAATAAATTATAAACTGCTAGGAGAGATGGTAGATACATGTAGAGGAAGCTATGGGGAGAGAATGTAGATAACAGTGGGGAAATAAAAGGAGGAGATAGTGGCGGTAAAGGTGGGAGGGACTTGGGGGGGGGGGGATTAGAGGGAAGGAGAGTAAGTTTAGTTAGGAGAAACATTCACAGGAGGCCATTGTAACAAGGTGCTGATGCAGGTAGCACTTGAAAGTGCCCAGGGTAGTGTCATTGGTAACAGCAGGTGGAAGCGAGTTGTACCAGGATGAGGCTCTGTATGTAAAGGAGCGTTGTCCTTGGGTAGTGTGGAACAGAAAAAGTAAGATATTCTGAGCTCCTGGTTAGGCGGGGGCTGCAGCTGGGGGCCAGTAAGGACTGAACCCTTGAGGGTAGGAGATTTAAGGTAATCTTTTTTTGATAGCATACAGGTCTGGTACTTGAGTTTGCCAGGGAGCTAGAGCCAGTTTGCTTGTAGATGTCACAGATGTGTGAGAGGCGTGGAGCAGAGGACGGTAGATGACATGCCTTGTTAAGGGCAATGGCTATTCGTCGAAGTGCGGTATCAGTGGCAGAGCCGTAGATCACAAGCCTATAGTCAATTATTGATATAACAGAGCTCTGAATGGCAATTCTTGGGGCTTCATTGGTGAGGCGGCTCCTATGTCTAAAGAGAAGTCCTATGTGGGTGTCCATGATCTTGGCAATGCTCTCAATGTGTTCAGAGTAAGACAAGGTGCTGTTGAGGGTAACCCCCAGGTGTGTAAACAGTTGAACATGTTCGAGCAACGTCCCTTCACTGTTTGTGATAGATAGACATTTGTTTTTATGTTTGTTATGGATGCCATGAAACATCATTGTTTTAGTTTTTTTGTGATTTAGTATGAGTTTTGAATTTAAACCATGTCTCCACTTATGTAAGCTTGTTTGCAGTTGCAATTGTAGGAGGGAGGGGCCAGGTGGAGGTGAAAATAACTGCATCATCTGCATATAACAAGAGTCTGTTAGGGCATGATGCAGGGAGATTGTTCTGAAAAATACTGAAAAGCAAGGGACCCAAGATGGACCCTTGGGGAACTCCAGAGCGAATTGGACGGGAGGGTGAGAGGGACTCACCAACTCTGACCTGTTGGGTTCAGTCGCTAAGGTAGCTTTGGAACCAACATGCAGCGTCATCTGAGAGGCCAAGGCAAGATAATTGTTCAAATAGCAGGGAGTGGCTGACAATGTCGAACGCCTTTGTCAAATCGATGAAGGTGGCACCGATAAGATGTCCCTGATCCAGAGCATTATGGATGTAAGTGGTGAATTCAAGGAGAGCTGTGGTGGTACTATGTCCTTGTAAAAAAAACCATGCTGCTCCTGACATTGCAGGTTGTGGTTAGCGAGGTATTCTGTAAGTTGATCGGCAACTATTCTCTCCGGTGCTTTTGAGAGAGGGGGAAGAATGGAGATGGGTCTGTAGTTAGAGGTTAGGGTCTTATCCCCACTTTTGTGAATTGGCATCACAACAGCAGATTTCTATATTTGGGGGAACTGAAAAAGCAGTAGGGATTGGTTGAGGATTTTGGTGAGCGGGGTCAGGACTTCATCAATAGTGAGGGCAAGGAGTTTCAGGTCTAGGAGTTGCCACTGAATCTGGGTCTCCCAAGCACGTTGAGCAGTTGTTTTTTGGCTAGGGCCTCCAAGATAGTTTTAAAGTAGAAGGTGGATGGCCCTGTGTTGTTATTGCTTTGTTCAAGCCTGGAGAGTCCAGTGGGGGGCGGGTCAAAGAAGGTTGGAGGAAGCACATGAGTAAGACTGGTGAATGCCACATTGAAAGCGTTAGCCATGGTGACCTGGTCCAGAGTGAAAATGCCATTTACATTGAGCATAGAGGGTGGTACTTTGGGGATATACCCTGTAACTTCAGAAAGATTCACCCAAAACTTCTTCCCGGCTTTTCATGAGTTAGCGAGTGCGGTCCTGTAGTATCTTGCCTTTTTGTTTCGAATTGCTGTAGTACAGGCATTTCTTGCTGCTTTGTAAGCCTGGGTATCAGCCTGGGTGCCAGTCAAAGTTGGCCAAATGACAGAGATGTTCCTGAGACCTCAGTTGTTCCAGAAGATCAGAGTTAATCCAAGGGTTGTTGACGCCTCTTGCGTTTTTTTGAATGTGAATTTGCTAGATTGTGAGGACTTTTTCTCTGTACTAGATTACAAGGATTTTCCCTGTGACTGTACTGGATTGTGAGGAATTTCCTTTGAAAGCAGGTGGTACATCAGGGCAGTTTTTTCTGCACCTCCCCATACTAAAATCTGTGGTAAACCTGTGCAGATGTGATTTATGGCACCAGCATTGTTTAATCTCTGGCTCATGATATTCCCTACAGTGCCGTAGATAGCTGGCTGTATTGATGCCATCAGATCTGGTAGCTGTGTAGTTTAAGAAAATCTCAGCCCCCCTCTCTTGCCCTGAGATGTCAAGCCTTTGCTGAAGCATTGCTACTTGCATGAAATCATCAAGTAGCAACACTCCATTAATCTTACAGCAGCCCACCTGATCCTCCGGCCTCTGTGTATCAAGATTTGAGGTCCCGCAGTTCACTTCAGCAGCTGCAAAAACATACACGCGACCGCAAGACCAGGTGCCAGCTTAACAGAGTCAGCAGCAAATACAGAAGAAAGGCACTCCAAAACAGTTCCACTGCACATTAGCCTGGAAACCCAGTGGAGGTATTTATTTCACTTGTGTTTAGTGCTACAGTGCGTATAAATACATAATTGAAATCAACCTGTCCACCGCTGTGCAAGCCCTGGCACTTCAGGACCAAATCTGTTACTCACATCTCTCACGGCCCCCGAGGAAGAGGTTTGGTTCTCAAACTGCAGGGGTTTGTGTAGTGGTGGTCAGGTTGGTTTCGATTATGTATGTATATTCAGTATTAAAGAACCATATTGGAGTGCCTTTCTTCCTGTATTCCTCTAACTTAACTTATTCTGCTCCATCTCCACCTCTTCCCCGAAAATCTGCACCTGTGTTTTCTGCCTTTTGTAGATAGTTTTGCATCTTTACACCTGAGGGTGGGCTGTTCATCTGTCTGAAATGTAGTACTGCGGCAATGCAGGCTTTTTTCTTTTACCTTTTTAAATATCTGTGTACTGTTTTGACACCAGCCAAAACACCAAGACTACACTGCAAGTGGAGCATGAAGTTGGACTTCTTGTACGGAAGTGCAGACTGCTGGGCTAACGGTATAGGAGCTGGGTTTGTTTTTTGTTTGTTTTGTTTTAATTGTTTGGTAATCAGGTAAGACCCACTAGGCACAAGTGATTGTTTTCAGGGGCAACCCGGGAACACTGCAGAGGTTAAGTGACTTGCTCAGAGCCACACAGTATGCAGGTGGAGCCCGAGGTTGTGGAAGTCAAACCCAGGCCCGCTGGATGTACCAAACTGATTCACAGCTCGTTACTCTTACCTCTAGGCTGTACTGCCAGCCCCGGTGCCATTTGGAAAAAAGTTTAGCAAAATGTAAGTTTAAACACAGTTCCGTTTTTGTTTTATATATTTTCTGTACTTTTTTTAACCCCTTTTTCTTCATTACTGAGGACAGTTGCATGAAAACAGGATCACTGTCCCCCAGACTTCATAATCCCTTGTTTATATCACAGGCTGTTCCTGTGATAGTAGTTATGTCAAAAACAGAACTGTGATGCCAGCTGTAGACTAGCAGCCAGCACAGGTAGGGCAGCAGCTGTCTTGTGTTTATGCTAATGTCCTCGCTAATAACAAGACGAGGATGAAAAAAGGAACTATAAGCTAAATATTGCATTTTTTCAGAGCTGTACCAACTGTGTGAGGGGCTCTTTAACAGCAGAGATTGAGTGCAAGCCCTGAATCCTGCCCCAAGGCCGGCTGGGGCCCCACCCATAAGTGCATGTCTGAGGGGGAGGTGCTCAGCTCCCAGGGAAGGAAGGAGCAGGCATAGAGATCGAATTTATATCAAGACTAGAGGGGGCATCACATGACTTTCCACTCTTCTAGTGTTAAAGATGTGGAATAACTTGCATATGGCGACCAAATGCCCTAGAAATATTTATTCATTTATTTAAAAATTTGATAACCGGGAAAGACACATCGATCCGAGGCTCGTTTCCAGGAGCGATGTGGGTGAGTGGGGTGGGGGAGTGGTGAAGGCAGTAGGAATGTAGGCAGTTAAAATCATCAGAAGTGCAATAACTGGAAAAATGAGTGCAGAAACTCAGATTGTAACAGTGCATAACAGTGGATATACACGCACTGCAAATGATCTAAGAAGCTCATACTAAAAATGGGTAGGCAGTACAAAGTCTTACAGATATGATTGGGTGAATTTTGCCCTTCAGAGAGAGCAGACTGAGGGGAGGAGTCCAGGGATGCTGGGAAATAGGGGCCTAAGGATAGATGGGAGAGTGGACGCTCTGGTGAGAAAGGAACAGAAGAATCCGGGGGCACGTGACAGGTACAAGGAAGGGGAGGAGAGAGCCTTAGTTGGTGTTTTAGAGAATGAAAGGAGAGGGACAGACAGAGAGGATAGGGGAGCAGGTTCCAAAGGGAGGGGAGCTGGTAGGAAAAAGCAGCTTGACCAGTGTGTGAGCGAGGGTGAGGAATAGAGAAGGTGAGACAGTCCTTTGAGCGAGGGTGAGGAATAGAGAAGGTGCCACTGTCCTTTGAGCACAGAAAGTAAGGGGGCAAAGAGAAGAGAGAAGAGAGCGAAACCAGTATCGTGTGATGTCCCCTCTTGTTTTATATATGTCATGTTTTTTGACACACTATCTCCACACCCACACATCCGACTGGAACAAAACTTGCCACATGAAGAAATTTCGTACAAAATGCTTGAATGGTTGTGAAGTTATGAAAGTGCAAAATTTCAAGTTTCACGTAGAAGTGATGGCTGAACTCTAATTATAGGGGTGCAACCACGCCCCTAGTGTGTGTGTGTGTGTGTGTGTGTGTGTGTGTGTATATATATATATAATCTCTGTGGAGGCAGGACATCTGGCATCAGTACACCCCCTGCTAGTCGACCGATGAGTGGCATTGACTGTGAAGGCAGACTGCCACTCTCCCAGCTTCCCCCGAGTGAGGACAGATGCAAGTGTTGCAGTCCCAACCATTGAGAGATGATGGGACAGGGGAAAATGAGGGAGTGTCACTGGATTTGAGCTCCAAAAAATCCTGAATACAGCCAGTAGCACTTCAGTCCATGATGTTTCAGGAAGATCCTAATGGAAAGCAAAGAATTTGGATGGTTATGTACTTACAGTTCACAGGTGTATAAAGACAATGTGAATTAATATTTTATTTACCGTACCTAAGGCAGTGTTTTTCAACATGGGGTCTGTGACCGCTAGGGGGTCCGGGAGGCTTCAATTGGGGGTCCTCAGTAGGTAAGGCTTAGAAAGTAAGCACCAGTTTCTTAAGTGACATTTTAATGTTTCCAAATGTTGTGTATGTAAGACATTTGTATTCCTAAATAATACTAAATGCAGCGAAAACAACTGTTAACAATTAAACTGGCTTTGGGATAGGGGTCCTTGGGCAGGACCGGTCAGTTTCAGGGATTCCTTAGGGAGGTCTGATCACGAACAGGTGTTCTTCAGGCATATCTGGTCTTGATAATGTGTCCTTATTTTCAGAAAGGTTGAGAACTCGTGACCTAGAATATCCCAATTTATGTGGAATTTCTCGTTTTCAATTTTTTGAGTGGGGGTCCTGCTTCTGCACTCTTATATAGCATAGAATTTGCCATCAAAAAAGTACTGCTTGAACTACCCAGCCTGCCCAGAAGAAACAGTTGTGAGAAATGTGACTCAAACTCGTGCTTCCAGGGGAGACAGCAGTAAGGCGCTGAAGCATAGAGAGGCCAGGTTACTTGCTTTGGGTCACTCATTGAACCAGTGGTGGTAGTGATGGCATTAAAGGCTGTTGTAAAATGGCTTACATCAAACACGCAATATGATTGGTCAAAACTGGTCACATGACTGCATTAAGTTTGTTGCTTCACAGTTCAAATTTTGGTTCCTTTTTTAAATTTAAAACCATTTTATAAATGCAGTAGCACACACCAGGGTGTGTGGTCTTGCCATACATTACCACACTTCCCAGGTGGTTTAAGGCACTTGACCTCACCACATGCCTTACAACCCCCCTCGGGGCATGCAGCAGTTTAGCATTACTGCACACCCTGTTGTGCGTTGTTGTTTATTTAGATCTCATTTCACACTTATGTGCTTTGACCACTTGAAACGCTTCAATGTGGTTATTTTGACATGAGTTAATTGATACAGTGCTTACAGTTCTTGCTCTTTGCATATTGTAAAGTACATCCCTGGAGTAAAGAGTTAGGAGTCACTGGCAACCAAACATCAGTTTCTCTTCTAGTCACTTGGGCTATGAGCTCAGACAGGTTGCTAACCGCCCATTGGATTTGTGGACTATAGCCTCCTCCCCCAAAAACAATTTCTACAAAGTTTAAAATCAAGGGTTTGAACCCCAGAGACATCACTGTACCTTTATTCTCATGAAATGGCAACCGAATCATCTGTGAGCTCTCTATCTGACCGAAAGCCATTGGAATAGGAAGACACCTTATTTTAAACAGTATGTAAATGGACTCACAAATCACAAACAGCAGCCCCCCCTCCGAACAAAACTTCTTTTGTGACCTCCTGAAGTTCTCTGGCTGGAATGTCAAGCAAAAGGCACATACTGTATAAGAAAGAGTACACACCATAAATGCAGAAGAAAATCCTCCTTCCGTACCAACCCCTCTTTTGCATTTAAAACTCCAAGGCATGAAAGTACTGTACACACCACGAAGAGGCAGAAGAGAAACCTCCCCCAGTACTCCCCCCGCCTTCAAAACTCCCATGGCATAAAAGGCCCAAATGTGAAAAATGAAGATTACTCTCTGAAACCTTTCTGTAATGAGACTAGCTGTTCCTAGCACTGCAGCATAAAGTGTTTCAGCACTTCTGTTCACAGGAGTAATAGATATTCCTTGTGCATATTAATATTATGCATGTATTCCATGGCGCACACTCAGGCATGCCAGCTCCACAGTTTCATTTGAATAAAAATAATTTATGTAGACATTCCTTCACTCTGGGATTTTTTATCCACCCCCACCCAAAGACATCTATAAAAATTTCAAGTGTAATGTCCGAGAGGTGTCATTATTTTTACGCATATCGTTAGGGCTTTGTAAAGAACAACAGCGACATCTGCATGTACGGCAGCACAAAAAAAATATGTTGCCACTCCATTTCTATCTGATTCTTTTTTCCCCCCTTCCCTCTTTGAACTAGGTGATTGTACAGTACATCTGCACCATGCGTAATTTGAATATTACTATCTGAAACAAAGGGGTTTTCAGAAGGGGGGGGAGTGCGGGAGAGACCAAATATAAAGCAAAGTCTGCTTTCTGAGGGAATTCAGGCTGCATGCATTCACAACAAATTTCCATGCCTAATCGACTTGCTAGTTGTTTTTTTCCCCTTTTTTTTCTCAGCATCAACGATTCGGAAGACCCTCCAACGCTAGACAATATTTAAAGTGGAATGAATCAGCCCATTCAGGAAGATGCACAAAGAACCCAATTAATATGTTCTGCATGTATGAGAGCGACAAAGAACTCACTGTATCTCCCCTTCTCCCTGTTTCTTTCGCTCTCTCTCTCCCCTGTGCCAGCCCACTAGGATCCCAGCAATGAAATAATTGATTAATCACTTTAATGATTTAATAGCTGCAATCAAAATGAGACTTGGTGTGAATTTGTGCATAAATTACCGGAGGCTGGGCCCTATTGTTTTTAGGGCAGAATCGGACAAAAGCAATGATCCCATGAATGCGCCACTTCTGTGCCCCTTCAATTCTGTCTCTTCTTTTTTTTTTTTTTTTTGACAACCTGTTAAAGAAAAAAAAAACTCAGAATCACAGAAAATGAGTAATTTTACCAGTGCATCCCCACAGAGCTACTATTTCCATTTCATTAGAATTTATATTCCCTTAAATCTCCGTGGCAGCATAATTTTGCCATTTTTTCATATACCAGTGTGATGGAATTAGAAGAATCCAAGGTTATATCCAACTTCAAAGGCTCCCAAGTCATAACCATTTAAAAAAAAAAAAAAGTAGAAGACAGTTCATTGAGCAAGCCCTGGCTTTGAAGATATGAATCATAGAAGCCTTTTTTTTTTTTTTTTTTTTGACTTTGTGCTCCTCCTGGCTCTGAATGCCCCCACGCTTAAGCGGCTTAATGATATGCAAATGAAATATGCATAAAACCATTCTACTGTATGATGATTAAACACTGGAGACATTAACTGCCAACACTCGACTGTTTGACTGTAATAATCTTTCCTGAACATCCAATTTGATTGCAGAGTTACGAAAACCCAAAGCAGCTGGCAGAGAGAGGGAGAGAAAGCGACGCGCTGCCCGTCTGAGGGCTTATCCCACTGCGGAGAGAACATTTTCCCCCTGTCTTGCGCTCTTTGCTGCTGCCTTTTGTAATCCATCCGTGCGGTCGCACCGGAACGATTAACGAAAAACCCTTTGTGTTAACGTTTCAAAGCTCATTAGCCAAATGATTATTCCTCATTAACGACACACACACAAAAAAAACTCATTCATTAACAATGCCCCGAAAGATGCCCGCATTATAAATCCCATGCCAGTCGGTTGGCTGTGCGTCCCTCAGTTTGTATATCCTATGTTAGAAAAACATGCCAGCCTTAGTTGATCCTTACTGTTGGTACAGTTTTATAAAATCCACAAGTATAGTAATTAATATTCCTGGCGTATGATTTTATGTTGTTTTTCTTCCCTTTGTTTCCAGCGCCCGCTGTCCCTGGCTCAGCGCCCAGTGCCAACGGAACACCTATCTGGATCCACGGCAACGCACAGAACGTAAGTAACAAGTCACCCTTGAATCCCTGTCCAAAAAATGGAGGTGAGAGAGACTTTTTATTTTACCCCTCTTGTACTTTGTGCCACTGGGCTCAGCAAGTTGCACCTTCCAAATGTCTCTGCCTTCAAGTTTATGCACGTCCTATGTGGCATCCCTCCTCTTTCACTCCCATAGTGGATCTTGTAAAAAGGCTTCAGATCGGCCGCATTCATCTCCCTGGCGATAGCAGTGAATGCAGATAAATCTCTCCCTGCCTGCCTGCTGCAGGAGTATGATTTTTTTATTTTGCCTTCTGTGTATACCTGGGTCAAACAGTGGGTTACAGACATACTGAAGTATATGTACATACATATATATGTATGTGTATATATATTCTGTAGATATTTATATAGAGCTGTATGTAATGAAAATCCCTCCCAGGTCTGCAAGTCTCTCCTCCTTTCTTTTTTAAAGATGTGTCTCTCATTAATATGTCCTGGTAGACCCTCCTGTTGTTGGGTTGTTTTTGTCTCCTAGTTTGTCCCTCTCGCTCTAGAGCAGCTGAATTGGCATCCTTCCCCAAGATTTTTTTCAGTTGGCAAGGGGCAACACCATGGCATGCATTCATTTCGGCGTCTGATGGCATACCATTTCAGGAATGACTACTCCCTTTTGTTTGTTAATTTTTTTTCTTAATTATAAACGAACATGAAGAGCAAACGAGCCGGCACAAACACACAGAAAAAGCGACTGCCTTAGACTCTTGACAGATGCCCACATTGCCCCTGGCACCATGCGGGAATTGCTTTCTCCCCCTTTCTGTCTAGTCATTTGGCATCGAACGGAACTGATGCCATGTTGGCGGCAGCGGCTTTTGTCTTCCAGGGTGTAAAAATATCCTCATTGGCTGCTTTATCCTGGCAGAAGAAAGTAAAAGGTGATTAACCCAATAAGTTATTTTTTTCCCTTCTTTAGGTTTTTTCTTTCCCTCCTTCTCATCCAAACTTGATCCATTCTTCTCTGAGGAGGGATTTGCAATGGGAGAACACAGCTTGTAATCCTGGAAAATTGTGCCTTCTGATGATCCTTGGTGTTTGCTTGTGGGGGTCTGGATAATCTCCCTTAGCTCTACAGCACTGTCAGCTGCATATACAGGGCCCTATAACATATACCCGCTGTTATCACACGGAACTGTGGCGTTGCCACTGAATGGATGGCACGGTGCCAGCTCTTCTGCCATCCACTCCTGCAGACGCTTTTTCTCTCTCTCTCTCTCTCTCTCCCCTTTCCCATAGACGTGACATTAATTAACATACGGGTTAATTGACTTTAAAAGCTGAAGAATTACAGTTAACTTTTCCCCATAGGGTAAAGACGCCAGCAGCTTGGCACTGCCTCCCCCTGCACTGTTGCAGGGAAGAAGCCCGCAGCTAAACTAGCAAGTACAGTAGGAACCTCGGCTGCTTATTGGACTATAGCTGATAGGAGTAGACGTTTTACTGTCTGATCCTTTACAATATGTTGCAATGATATTTTGTTATAAATAATCAAAGCCTCCCCCAGCCCCCCCCCCCAAAAAAACTCCTATTTAAAGATGAGAGCCGAGCAGAAGTTCCACTGCACACATTTTTCACTAAAACACTCATGGGGCTTGTCGTAATCAACAAAATTAGCCTGCGCTGTCATATTAAATTAAGTAGTTATCAGTGCATTCCTCTACCTAACATTTAATACATTGAGGTTGTTGCCGGGGGGGGGGGACTTTCTAATATTGTAAATAACCTCCCCCCATAGCCCTCGCTCTCTGTGGACTAATTGGCTCAGGTGCTGGGGCGTACTGAAGACTCTCATTAAGGAAGAAAGTTGACTCACAGTAATTAAGAACAAAATGTACCATGCAAGTGCTTTTGTTTTTAATTTTCTTTTCTCTCCTAACATTTAGGTAATGAATTTCACATTCATAGTGTTAGTCTCTCTCTCTCTATTTGTGGGGGAGACAGAGGAAGGCATGGGGAGGCATCACTGCGGTAGAGGAACTTTCAGCTTCGTTCTCACAATTATATTTAACAAAAAAAAAGGACAGAAAAAAGCATGAAGCAACTGAATTGATGAGAGGAATCCATTATGCAAATGCATATTATTTGCATAATGTCTCATGCCCAGAATATGTAAATGAAGTGTATAATTTATGAGTGCCGGCATCTGTCGAAAACTGTTCCTGTAATTTGCAAAGTGAGTCTGTTAGATATGGTAAAGGCACTGCTTCAACAGTGTCCGCACCCAAGAAACGCAGTCATTTTCTTTCATATCATTCTTAAGTACGTTTTATTTATTTATTTTTTTACTTCTTGTCATCAAAAGGTACAAGAGAGAAATAAAGGTTCCGACGATCCTTTAACCCCCTCGGAGGCAGGACTGCATGCGTAACTTTTTTCTGTTGCTACTGACTGCAATAAACGTCTTATTGACACTTTGCCTAATCTGCTTGAGAGTGAAAATGTAATTAAACCCGACTTGTTTCTAGAGATGAGTGTCCATGGAGCTGGCTTGAAGCTGTTATTGTGTAAGTGGTGGTGTTAATGATAAAAACTGCTGAGGACTTGGGAGAGGTTTTTTCTTTCTTTTTTTTGGTTACCCTTGTCATATTTTAATTTTGTTGATCTCGGAACACTGACTGCAGCCCCCGAACCAGCTTTGAGTCTGTAATGGCATATGTATGTTATTAAATATTCTTTGTTTTCATTGAATTCATTGAGAAAGATGCCATAACAATAGGCAACATTTGTGGGTTTCTGAGAAAGATACAGAAAGGTCCATTGTGTTTGTGTGGGCATCTGTACTTTAGTTACAACCCTGGAATCAACTTCACCAGATCAACTTTTGTTTGTCCATTGCCCCCCCCCCCCCCATTTTTGTTTTATTAAGTATGTATTAGAAGTGAAATGTTTCTTTGCATTATGGCTTATGTATATTATTAAATATTCTTCCTTCTGATAGAATTCATTGAGAAAAGATACTGTAACAACAGGCGACAGTTGTGGGTTTTTGTGAAAGGAACAATCAAGTGTGTGTATGTGTGCATCCACACGTACTGTAGTTACAACCCAGATCAACTTCCTTGCTTGTGTCCCCCCCTCCCCCTTTTTTGTTCTGTATATATTAATAGCGAACTGTTTATTTGGACAACTCTTTGGAATGCAGTGTCTCATTTTGGTGGAGGTCCCTTGCTGGACCACAGAGTGCTTTGTTTATAGTGTACTACAAACCGGCAAGCAAGTGCTAGTCCCAGAAGGCTACACAAAATGTAAGTTGGTAACTGTACAGGAATGGACGCGGGTTATGGCAGGAGTAGAGGCCAAGTAGTCCTGTAGCAAGTAAGGGGGATGACTAGTTCTTGGCTAGTCCTGCAAGTCCATGCTGTTCCTGTAGGCTGATATCATGGACGATGAAGTCTCCAGCATTGTGATCTGGGGCTCCCAAGTCAAAGCGGCCACTGTGAGTGTTCCCTGTGACGGGTTTTAGAAGGCCACCACAAAGTCTCGACTGGCCGGAGGAGGCACATTTGATGCTGGTTACTGTTCATAGGGTCATTGTTCATAGTGCTCCTGGGTTGCTCCGAAAACAGGCACTTGTGCCTAGTGGGCCTTCTCCGGTCACTAAAAGAATAAAAAAAAATGTATTCAACCAGCTTTAAATGGCTACTCTTGTTGCTGATACAGTATGTATTGACTTTAATGATCTTTCCTTCTCAAGTTGCCATTATTTAAGTGTGGGGCTCAGATGTCTTTTTCTTTTTTTCTTTAATTGCAGTTTATGTTCTCTAGTCCAGTTCCCTGAACCCCCTTTATCAATGCTTCCCCCAACCCTGATGCACCGCCTTCTCCAGGTCTTGTAGTACTTCTTCCTCTTTCTTCATGAAGTCCCTATGGCTCCCCCGATACAGAACCATCAGTGTGGACCCTAGAACACCCCCTCCAGTGACCAAATCTAGTGTACGTCAAGGGGGAGATTAGAACCTGGTCAACAGTGCGTGTTCTGTGGGAAATTTTAACATTTCCCTCTTCTGCCCCCGCTTCTTGGATGCCGACTTTAACGTGCGACGCATGCAGCGGGTATGCGTATAACTAAGCCAGTCGTCCTGTCCTTCATACTGTCATCTCTGAGTAGCCTGCACAACGGGGAAGGGAGTGGGGCTCCCAGGTTGTGCTGGCATTACAAGATCAGCCAACCCCTCCCCTTTCCCTAGGAGGCGAGCCACCTGTGGGACATCAATTCATTCATTTCCTCCTGCTGGTTCTCCCAAATCTGTGGTTCTGGTGTCCCCATCGGTCTAGTCATCAAATGCCTTATTTAAGTAAAGCATAAACTACCAAATGTTGAACTCATTATCCATTTTCCAAAAATGGTGCTCAGACAGTAACGCACTTTTTATCAGCTTTATTTTTAGGAAATGTATTTTTCTGTAAGGAAGGGTGGAAATGTTCTCTGTGAATGCCCTAAGCAAAGTACCAGTGCTTGGACTGGAACCGAAAGTTTCATGGGGGAGGGGTCTTCTGGAGGTTCCTGATCATGCTGTAATCTGATAATTTCATATTTTCTATATATTTGCATGTGCTGTACTTAAACAAAAATTAAATTTTAGGTAAATTATTGGCAGCGGGGCCATTTGGTTACGTCTTTTTACTGTATCACGTGTTTTGCTGTACCATGTCTTTATGCTATGGCCCTGCTTATTCAGAATTACCCCCTCCCCGGGACATACCTGGATAGTTTTGAAACGAGCTGCCAAAACTCAATATGCCTTTCCTGTTAGCATTACAAATAGCAATATTAATATGGGTTTTGGGTACAGTAATAGTACACTAAAGAAAGCTTGCAAGCCTTTCTTGTTCTGGCTTGAAAATGTTTTTTGCCCTACTAATCGTCCTGCTTTTCCAACAATTCCAAACATAGTAAAACAAATGAAAAAAGGAACAAGACTTGATTGTTTGTTTTTTAAGCAGAATTTATTGCAGATTTTTTGAAAACCATCCCCGCGCAACAGGTAAGCAGTCGAATGCAGAGAACGTCAGCAGTGATGGCTGAAAAAGAGGGAAGGGTCATGCCATACAGGATGTTAAGTACACAGTCATAACCCAGGTTTTTGTAATTTTTCACTTGCCGGCTTAATGAATGGGTTACAGCAAGCAAAACATGATTTTCTGAGATGGTGCCAACCTTTTAGTGGGTTCTCTAGGAGATGTGTAGGCTCTTTGGCGTCCAAAATGAATGTTGTTGCTGAAAGATTAAGAATGTTGCAAGTGCCAAGTTGCAGCGAAGTGCATTAAATATTATATAAATGTAAATCGGGTGTTACCAAAAAAAAAAATAAATAAATCCCCCTACTTTTATTAGCACGGACATAGAAACATAGAGTCTGACAGCAAAAGAAAGACCGATGGTCCATTAAGTTTGCCCATATTATACTGCTTTACTCCTGACCTAGTGACCTGGGGTTTTGCCCCATCTCTATATCCCCCTCCATCCCTCCTCGTCATGGTTCCAGATGAAGAGCATTGGCAAAGATTTCTTTTGTTGCTTTTGTATTTTTGTCCAACATTTTTGCCACCAGCTGCCGGAACCTCCTCCTACCTACCTACCCAAACCCTTATACCCGCCGCAGACATCCTTTGGTGGTCCTACCCACCACCAGCCTTTGCTTGACGACCTTCCCCGGATACCCCAACCATAACCCATGGCTTATCTTCTGCAAGTGGGCCCCTTGGTTCCCCCAAGCCAGGATTAGAATACTTCACTTGACAGTTGGGGTCCATGAGAAGGGGCCGGCGAGGTGTGGGAGGAGTCAAAGTGGCCGTGCCATGGCATGGGGGTCAGGGTGGCTTCATCTGCCTGGTGCTGCTGGGGGTATTTTATCTCTGGCTAAGCCCCCCTCCCCATCTCACACCAGGGCGTGGTCCTAAGAAGTGACCCGCTATCCATCTGTTAGGGCCGTCGGAAGGATGGGTAAGCTCCTCCCTACCTTTGGAACTCCCCTGCCGGCCCCACTCTGGGTAGGCAACACTTCTATGGCACTTGCCAGGCAAGCGGGTGGATGCCGATGTGAGGTCACCCCAGAAGGGCCACTTATTCCTTCCCGCACGACACCCCCCTCTCCGTGGGTCACCAGATGGCAGTCATGCAACAGAAGGAGGTGTCCAATGGACACCCAGCCCTCCCTCGCCAGTCAGCACTAGATGTCCCGGGCTCAGGTCGTGAACCCAGGTCATCTGGACTGCAAGCAGTAACCCTACCGCTGCATTGGGAACATTTGAAAAGATTAGCCTCACCATGCTGTGCTTCAGATTGGTGTGGGGGCACACAGGGTGCATGCCAGGGAGGGTGATGTCAGACAAATAAGATGGGACTGTGGACTGGTAGGACCAGCAGGTACAGAGAAATACCTCGATGGGGAAAAAAAAAAAACCCCCCAATGAAATACTCTCATGTCGTAGTTGTTTAAAACTTTCCTGGAAAAGCTCTGCATTTCTAAAAGGACTCTGTTTTATCAAGCTTCAGTCACACGTGTGTTTGTATGCGCGCGCGCGCACATGCATGCATGCGTATGTGTACTGTATATACACCCCACCCCATTTCTTCTTCTTTGCAGTGAAATTTTGATTTATATATATCTAGATGTTTATATCTATATATATATATTTATTTATTTTTTCTCCCCTGCCCCGGTTGGCCCACATTCCTGCCTTCTTCTCAGCCCCGTCCTTCAGGCTTACATCCAGTCTTCTCTCACGACTTACCTTCTGTGGCAGGGTGGCGGGGAGCCCCCCCACCAGGACTGGATCTAGTTCAGAGAGGTGCCTTCTCAGGGGCGGCGTCTGCAGAGAACGGCCTTCATCCAGCTCAGCTGGGACCAGTTTTTCCATTTTCTTCGGAGGGGAGCGTGCAGTGCCAACAAGGGCCAAGCCACATGGGCTTCCACACACAGCATGCCAGTTAGCTGCTCCACCTCCGAGCCCCATAGTACAGGACATGGCATGTCCAACACCCAGCCTCCGCTAGGTGTCAGGCAGATGCCGGTCTCTGTTCCCCACTTTCCCGGGAGACGAGCTGTCCCCTGGATGCTTGATCCTCTCTCCCTGGCCGACCCCCCCCCCCCAGCCCTCCATGCCACTGGGTCGGCCTAAAATTTTGATTTTTGAAGTTCCTCAACTCATTCTCTTATCCAGACAGAGCTGAGTGGGGGCATAAGAATCTCTGAGTAGTCTAAATGTTGGGAAACTGGTAACAAACAAACAAACGAAACAAAAAAGGCTCTATGTGCAAGGGGAAATGGGCTTAAAAGACCTTTCTCCAACACCAGTTCTTGATTTTGGTTATTTTTAGCAGGTTTCATCTTATTAAATATTAGTCATGGTTCACATTAAAAAAAACATCCTGCAGTTAAGTGAGCAGCAAACAAAACAAAAAAAAATCATGGATTAAATTATTTTTTTATGACAATTCGTTCTGCTGTGCTGATCATTTGGTCTAAGCAAACCTTAGTCATTTTTGGCTGCATGGATTCAAATGGAATTAAATAGTTAAAGGGAGCATTTAGGAACATTGCCCATGATACGTTCGAAGCCTGTGAAAAGCTGTGTTAAATGAAGCAGTTGGCTTACCTGTAGCTGGCTGCAGTCTCTTGAGATACAGATGATGGAGTGTGCTCTATAGTGATACTACTGTGCTACCAGTTTTAGACCCTTACAGTGTCAGATGGGTGAAACTTTGCTTAACTGCAGTGTGGTTCTGCAGACCCCCCCCCCATCGGATTTTTGGGGGTCCCTAGAAACAAAACAAAATAAATCAACAAATTCTAATCCAGGAAGTTTCCTGAATTTTGCGACAATGTTTATTTATTTATTTATAGCTCCTGCAGCTAGCCACTCACACTGATTTTGGCTGACGAATTACCTTCCCCTGACTACCCCTACACTCCCCTACACACTGGTCCACTACTTCAGTGATTTATTACCACTCCCCCAGTGTACATTTGTTTTTAATTACAGCTTTTGTAATTTACGTGGCTCTACTGTAAAGATGGCAGCCCCCAGCAACTTTCAAGAATCTTCTCCCCAGAGGTCACACACTAACTGCCCACACTGTATTTATAATGCAGATATGTCAGGGTGTTGCCAGGATGGACAACACCCATACGTCTCAACCTTCTGTCACTGAAATGAGGGACATGGACATTTTCGGACACTCAAAATGAGGGACAAATCTTCAGACATGGAGATAAACGCTCCTAACACTGTGGAAACCATTGTCTTTACTTGTAAAAAAGTTTATTTTTGATTTAACATCTTAGAATATTATGAATTTCTGCTTCAAAGTCTGGATTTACAGTACATTCTCTGTGTGGCCAGCCCTCTTCTCCATGAGGGACGGATGAGGGACATTGCAGTTTTAAGGGGTAAAATGAAGGGACATCTCCCATAATCAGGGACAGTTGAGAGGTATGCCAACAGCACAGCAGCACCCAGATCTCTTTACATCCATGATGGTGGACTTGGCAAAGGACCAATCATTTTTTTTTCCCATTTATATTACCCCTGTTTTCGCCTGCCCGCCATCTAGGGTGCTTACGCATGTGGAGGCACGCGCACACCTGCTTCAAGATGCCCTCCTGCCTACACCGCCACTGGACCTCGACCCGGTGGCTGTGGAACTATGGGGGGGGGGGACAGCCTCTCCGGGTGAGGAGAGCTGCTGTTAGGCTGCTCAGTCCTGCTCCATCCTCCCACCCCCATGCCAGCTCCTTGATGACCCGAGGTAGTTCCTGAACCCGGGTCGCTGGCATGACATGAGGTCAGCCCTCTGCGCCACCCGGCAGGCACTAAGGACCTATAATTTTAAAGAACTTCAGAATCTTCTGTCTTGCCACAGGAATGAAATAAAGCAAAAAGAAAATCGGATATATTGATGTTTTGGTTTGTCCTAACTGCCAACCAAAGTATTTAAGTTTTTGGTAACTAGTACTGCTGCTTTAAATGATTCTAATGATTTATTAGCATTAACACAGTAAATGTTTCTATCTTTGCAAATATTTGTACCTTGTCGTCTGAGATTCTTTGTTGGTTCCACCAAGCTGTGGTGACAGAAATGTTGCTGACATTGCCACGTCCTGACACTGACCGGGGAACATACCAACACCGACTCAGTATCAATGTGTGTGTGTGTGTGGGGGGGCTGCACCCCACCCACACCCCCCTATTTAATATATCTAACTCCACATCGCACAGACAGTGGAGAAACTGCCAGTCCTGCTGCCTGCACACCAGTTGCTGTAACATGCTGTTTACGGCGAATACAGCTTGCCGCAAAGTGCGGGCACTGCTCCTGTGTCACTGTAGGGGAGTCAATGAGGTACACATTTATAGCAGTGAAGATGTTCCATTCAGAGCAGGGCACCCTGGACAGATCCATTTGGGATCATTACGTGGTTAAGATCTCAGTACAGGTAAAGAAAAGATGAACCAATTCTAATCCGCCAGGGTGATGCCAACATGTTCAAGGGACAAAATTAGGGTCTCTGCTCATAGCATGAAGGAGCCACCCTGTTCAGCGTGAGGTACATAACTTGATACGTTCATTCAAAGGGTGACTGAGCCATTGTAAATTCTTGAAGGTATGTTGATTTTGTACTTGGCGCCATCTGATATTCTGTTTTGCATATTGCTGTCGTCACTTCATTTGATATTGTATACCTGCGTTTTGTCATTTTTGTTTACTGTAATTCTTGTAACACCCCCAAGGTTGCACCTGGAAATTAACTTTAAGTGAGGGCCCACATAGCTGAACAGGACATTTTTAGATAGGTGGTGGGCAGGGGTCTAAACTAGTATGCAAAGGTTGTTCCCTGTGCAAGTGGGAACAGGCTACTGCATACAGTTTGTCCCCTCCAGTAGCCTGATATGGGGGGTTTTCATCCAGGCAAAGAGAGATGATCTTGCCCCTCTACAGGTCGCTGGTAAGGCCGCACTTATTGTATGCAGTTTTGGAGGCCATACGTGCGGCCTTACCGCTGACCTGTAGAGGGGCAAGATCACCTCTCTGCCCGGACGAAAAAAACCCTTGCTATGCACCCCAGCATTTTGTTGGCTTTTGCAGCTGCTCTCCTGCACTGGGCAGTGTTGTCCGTGGTCCCTGTTATTACCCCTAGGTCCTTCTCCTCCTCCTAAGTGATCCCCAGCTTAACCCCTCCCAGCCGGTATTCTCTCCTTGGGTTCTTCACCCCAAAGTGCATAACCTTACACTTCTTTGCAGTGAACCCCAGCTGCCACCTCTCTGACCACTCCTCTAGCTTGCTTGGGTCCCCTTGCAGCTGCTTCCATCCCTCCTCTCCATTCACCACTGCTCCGATTTTGGTGTCATCCGTGAACAGACTTATCTTGCTCATCACCCTATGTGCAATGTCTGAGATGAAGAGCCCAAACAATACTGGCCCCAACACAGAGCTCTGTGGCACCCCACTTGTCACCGGTCTTGGAGTTGAGAGCTCCCCTCTCACCACCACCCGTTCCAGCCTCCCACTCATCCAGCTTGTAATCCAGTTAATCGTTTTTGCTCCTACCCCTACACCAGTTAGCTTCCCCCAGAGCTGCCCATGAAGCACAGAATCGAAGGCCTTGCTGAAGTCCAGATAAAGAACATCCACCGCATGACCCTTATCCAGCTCAGCTATCACCCAGTCATAATATTGTATCAGATTGGTTTGACAAGACTTCCCTGAAACAAACCCATGCTGCCTCACATCCTGGAGGCCATTGTCCTCCAGGTACGACATAAGTCATTCCTTTAGTAATGTCTCGATGAGTTTGCACACTATGGAGGTGAGACTTAAAGGGCGATAATTACCCGGTTCATCCCTTGGCCCGCTCTTGTGTAATGGTACTACATGTGCCATCCTCCAGTCCAGTGGCACACATCCCGACTCCAGTGAGGTGCTGTACAGATCTGCCAGTGGCTCCGCCAACACCTCCACCATCTCCCTCAGCACCCTGGGGTGGATACCATCCAGCCCTGGTGCCTTTTCTACCTTCAGTGCCCTCAGTCCCTCTAGGACTCTACTTGCCTCAGTTCTTCCATCTGTTGCCTCCTCTCCTCCGCCCCCCTCCTTTTTTTTCCATGAACACTGAACAAAAGTATTCATTCAGTGCTTCTGCCTGCTCCTCATCCTTTTTCCATCCACTCCCCACCCCTTGTTATCCTCACTATTGTCTCCTTGCACTTCCTTTTCTCCCTGATGTATCTGAAAAGTCTCTTCCCCCTTAATTCCTGCGCTAATCTTTGCTTCTCTCACATTTTGGTCACCTCCTGGACCGCTCTTGCATACTCCTCCCTGTCCACTTCCTTCCCTGTCCCCTATACCTCTGGTGCGCCTCTTTTTACTCTCAGCACCTCCACTGCCTCGCTGTTCAACCACCATGGTTTTCTTGCTCTGCTCCTCTTACTCTGTCTTGGTGCAGGCTTCTGTGGCCTCTGCAATCCCCCTTTTAATAATATCCCATTTCTGCTCTGTATCCATCTCCTGCCTTATGCCCTCTAGTTTCTCTTTCAGTGATTCCTGCATCCTCCCACAGTCTGCCCCCCTAAAGTTTTTTACTTGAGTAACTGAATTCTCTGGCTCCCCGCACATCGTGATATTAAACCACACCGTTTGGTGATCGCTGTTGGCTAGTGGGTCCTCCACCTTTATTTCCCTTAGTGTCTCCACATTCGACAACACCAGATCTAAAGTGTTCTTTAGCCTAGTGGGTACATGAACCAACTGTGTCAGGAGACCCTAATGGATCATGTCCAGGAGCACTTGCTCCCTAGTACTGGAGATGACTGGAATGCTCCAGTCAACCCCCGGCAAGTTGAAATCCCCGACAATGACCACCTTCCCTTTTCTACATACCTTTCTGATTTGTCCTGCTAATTCCCTATCAAGCTCCTCAGACTGGGACGGTGGCCTGTATACCACCCCAAACCTCAGTTTCCTATCCCTTGAGTCTAGAAGCTGCAGCCAGATTGCCTCTGTTGTCCTTTCTTCCCCCTCGTCCCTTGTGCATTTGATCCCGTCCCTCACATAGACTGCCATCCTACCGCCCCTCCCTTCCATACAGTCCTTCCTGTATGCTTTGTATCCTGGGATTACCAGATCCCAGTCCCGGTGCTCAGTTGCCCACGTTTCTGTGACAGCTGCAATATCCACCCTCCATACTGCTAAGAGTGCCTGTAGCTCAGCAGATTTGTTGACTAAGCTTCTTGCATTCAGTGAGACCACCCTCCATCCTGCCCCCTTCCTTTCATTAGCCTCCATTTCCTTCCTTCTACTCCCTCCTTTTTGGCCACCCCGAGTCCTTCCCTGCTGGCCTGGGGGGTAGGCTGTGACTCCACTCTGTCAGATCCCTGCCTACCTGCTGTCCACTTGCCACCCCTGTCTAGTTTAAATCCACCTTTGTCACAATATACTTCCCCAGTTTTTGCTTTAATACCTCCTTCGCCTCCCCACTCAGATGCAGCCTATCCCTTGCAAACAGATTGTTATTATCCCAGGTACTGCCCCAGCCGCCCACAACCTTGCACCCCTTAGTTTTACACCATTTTACCAACCATGTGTTCCAACTCCCTAATCCTCTCCTTTCTCACTGTGCTTGCGCAGAGTACTGGGAGCACTTTGGAGAATGCCACAGACTCCCCTGTCTCCTCGCACAACCTTCCCATTTCCTCAGTCCTGTCCTTTGTTACCTACACCATTTCCTCTGCTAGGTCATTTGTCTCCAATGTACAACAATGTGTTGTTTCCTCCTTCCCCTCCTTACGCACCTTAGGATTAGTTTTAGCTTATCTCTTTCTATTTAGTTTCATTTCTATTTTTTTAATCATTTATTGACCTGCACTGGTTACTTGAATGTGGTGCATGTAACATTTTGGCTGTATTCACTGTGGTGCAAGTGTTAAAAATAAATAAATAAATAAGTGAATTTCTAGGAGTGTGGATATAGTTCAGTATCTACCCATTGGCAGTTCCATTGGAAATGCTTGATTCGTCGGAATGTCTTTAAGCTAAGCTCCTCCCACCATCCAGGAGGTCTCTCCTCCAGCTCTGCCCCATGACATCAGATCTTCCTTTCCGCTGGAAGAATTCTGTCTCCTCCTTTGCAGGTCCATGCGTTATAGGGCCAAAAGTGCGTTATTGATGAGTTTTCTTTATTTCTTCGAAGGTTTCAAAGGTATTACTTCATTTCTTGGTTCTTCCTCCTGCCTCAGTGATGGAAGATGGAACAGGAAGAAGCAAAGCCGGCTTCCTGCTTCAAATTTTGAGTCACTGGCCAACAGAAGATGTTGCAGATGGACCTACATGTGTCATGCCTCTACTGACTGGGGAACAGCACACGATGTGCCAGACAATGCTCCTCTTCTTGCCTGGAGGATCACGCGACCCAGCTTCTCCTTGGCTGACCAGCCGATCGGGACCTGAAACTACAGTCAAAAGGCCGCAAGATACCTCCGCTGCAGTGGGGTAAGTGATTGAACCCATGGCCATGGAAGAGGCAGCGGCCACTGATGCTGTGGGTACCTCGGCGACCTCGGCACTGCTCCCAGCGAGGACCAGCATCGGAGTGTCCTTCACTGGTAAATTCCGAAAGATGTGTGAGGCCCTCCAGGCTTTCGACGAGAGCCCTGCCCACTATGGTGAGAAGCACAGGAAACACTGCTGCTGGTCAGGATCACACTCCTCCTGCTCCATTGATTCCCCTGACCACTGGACTCCAGTTGAGCCTTCTTTGGTTGAGGGCCAGGTCACAAGCTCCACAGTGTCCACTTCAGGCTTGCCGACCTCGACACTGGCCAGTCAGGTGGTCGAGATTTTTCCTGACCCCATCGACCCATTGTTGGAAGAGGTCGACAAGGAGTCTATCTTCAAGATCCCAGTGTTCCCAGTCCTCACCTAGGAGGACGTAGACTGTACGGTGTCCCCAACCAGTGCTACTCGGGACATTCCACCAAAGCCAGTGCATGCTATATACACTGGAACCACACCCCCAGTGCCTTCACCTTGGCGTCGGCCTTCGGTTTGATGGTCGAAGTTGAGATCTGGGTCGAGATGCTGCTTGCAATCTCTCTCTTGCTCAACTGGAAGGCGTCGCTGTCAGCGTTCCTCATCCTCCTTGTCCTTGGATGAGGAGTGGCTCCGCCGTCGCATGCGGTGGTGCTGCCAACTGACCGGCACCAGTCAAGCCCACTCCGGTCCATCCATGGCAGTTGTTTTAGACACCTGTCTCTCCGCCCTTGCTGATGGAGCCACCTCCACCACAGCCTTTGACAGGGACCCCGACCAAAGACTCCTGTACTGCTGCTGGCTTGCGGGGCTGCGTATCGATGGAAATCACCCACCCGAATGACTCTAATATGGTCCGTGGCAGGAAGCAGTTAAGTGCCATTTTTGAGGAGTCGTTAGATGAGACTGATGGCTCATCCATGCAGTCATCAAGGACACATACCTCTGACCGTGGGTTGGTCAAGGAGTTGACTACCAACCATGGGCCAGTATGATTTGGTGTTGTACTCTGCCTCATCTCTGAGTTAATGTGTGTCCTTTTGGAGTCTGTGCAGAAAAGGGCTAAGTACCCATTCACGGACATCCTCAATAGAGTCTAATCCCTAGGGTTGCCCCCATGGCTGAGGCCATTCTGGGAATGGCCCTGGAGCTTTGACAGCATCTAGTATCCTGCCCAGCACCCTCAGCCCACATGGTCTACTGGCTCGCTTTCCAGGTTCTTGGACCACCCTTCTACCAAGGGTCTGGTCTTGGACTTGGTTTCTAGAATTCTGGAAACCATGGGGATGTGGGCAAGCCCCCAACAAGGCGTCGAAGAAGCTTAACCACACAGCCAAGAAAGTCTGTGTCGCTTCCTCTCTCAGTCTCCATCAGGCAAGCTACACCTTGATGATGGTCAGCTTTGGTCACTCCATTCTGAGAGTGCTTAGTAATGTTCTCCCTCACCCCTCTGCTGACAAGCAGTTGCCGGAGAAGCTGGTCAGAGACCAGGGTCAAGCGCTGGGTAAACACCAGTTCTGTGGCCTTAGATATTGGCGACTCCTGTGCCCGTGCCATGGCGGTGGCCATCACGATGCATCGAAGGGCCTGGCTCAGGCTTTCCTCCTTCTGGAGAATCACTTCTGAAAGAAAGAATTGTTGAGTACCTAGAGGCCAACAGGGCACAGAACCCAAGGCAGCATGGATTCGCAGCAGTAAGGTCATGTCAGACGAATCTAATAGCTTTCTTTGACTGGGTGACCAAAGTAGTAGACCAGGAAGGGGCTGTGGACATGGCCTACCTAGTCTTTAGCAAGACATTTAACACAGTCCCACACAAAAGATTAATAAACAAATTAGCCAACCTGGGAGTGGGTCCCAGGGTGGTATCATGGGTAAAACATTGGCTGGACAACAGGACACAGAGGATAATAGTAAACTGAGTCCACAGTAAAGAAAGGGGGGTTACTAGTGGGGTACCGCAGGGTTCAGTACTGGGTCCGGTCCTTTTTAATGTCTTTAAGTGACATTGCGGAGGGACTGGAAGGAAAAGTATGTCTCTTTGTAGACAACACAAAGGTCTGCAACAGGGATGATGCACAAGGTGGGGTGGAAAGGATGAGAAGGGACTTGGAAAGGTTGGAGGCCCAGAAACCAAAAAGGAAAGCCTTTCAGTTTCGGTCCAATGCAAAGAAGTGCAGAGTAATGCACCTGGGAAACAAAAACCCAGGGGAAGACTATGCAGTGGGTTGGGGGGAGGTACTAGGAACAACAAAAATGGAAAGAGACCTGGGGGTAGTCATATCAGATGACCTAATAGTAAGCAAGCAATGTGAGAAGGCAGTAAGGAGGCCTGGGGGGATACTGGGATGTATAGGAAGAGGCATCACCAGTAGAAAACAGGAAGTTATCTCTCTGTACAGACAGTTGGTGAGACCCCATCTGGAGTACTGCATGCAATTCTGAAGACCCATCTCTGCAAAGACTTAGACAGGATGGAGTCAGTCCAGAGGAGGGCAACTAAAATGATGCAGGGTCTGCACCAGAAGCCATATGAAGAGAGACTAAAGGAGCTTCATATTTTTATATATATATATATATATATATATATATATATATATATATATATATATATATACACACACACACACACACTCTTGAGGAAAGGAGGGCAGGGACATAATACAAACTTTCAAGATCTCAAGGAATCAACAAAGTCCAGGAGGGTAGCATCTTTCAGAAAGAGATGTGCAAAACAAGGAAGCACAATTTGAAGATAGAGGGGGTCGGCTCAAGGGCAACGTGACGAAGTATTTTTTCACGGAGAGGGTGGTAGACACATGGAATGGCCTTCCTGAGGAGGTTATGGGGTCATAAACAGTGGGGGAATTCAAGAATGCATGGGACAGACATAAAGCAGTTCTGGTGCGGGGTAGGAAGAAGTAGGCTGTTGGTTAACTAGGATATGCAGCTTATCCACTAGGTAGGGAAATGGGTAGACTGGGTGGGCCAAGCAGCCCTCATCTGCCGTTAAAGTCTATGTTTCTGTGTTTTAGGGTAGACACTCGGCATAAGCTGTCCAGTGTCCTTTTCTTGGGCATCGACCTCTTTGGCCCAGAGGTGGTAGGTCATCTGACAAGGATTGAGAAGTCCAGTGCCACCCTGGACTCTGTGGCTTTGTCCCAGAAGGACCCAAAGGCCCAGAAACCAAAAAGGAAAGCCTTTCAGTTTCGGTCCTGTCAGCAACAGCAGTCTGAGCAGCAGCAGACTACCAAGCCTGGTGCTCCAAGGCCACGTTCTCTAGCCAGGGACCCAAAACAGGTGGGGATAGGGGAAGTTGTGCCCCTCTGGCCCCATCAGCTGGTGCCCCTTCCAAAGCTGCCCAGTGATGGGTTGGGGTGCCTGCCATCTGGCTGTCCATTCTGTGACCAGCTCCCTGTGGGGGATTGGCTTTGCAACTTCTAGTCATACTGATCTGTCATTAGTACAGAAAAGTGGGTTCTTGAGATGGTAGGCAGAGGGTTGCCTCTCTGGTTAGAGCCATTCCTGTCTTACTGATCCCACACTCCATGGGAGTCCTTGATGTCGTAGAACATGTTATCCACCCTCAGGGGAGAGCATCGCTTTTAATTTTTTTTTTTGTCAAAGGGGCTATACCCTGTATCCCAGATGTCCTGGCAAGTCAGGGGTATGTGTCCATGTAAACTAAAAAAGAAGAAAAGTGCACACAGTTAAGGTCGAGTGCTGTAAAATGAACAACTCAGTAAATGAAATACGCAGCACTCCAGGCTAGCGTTCATAAAACATTTTTTTATATATGAATTAAGTAGAAGCAAAAATAAGCAAAAACATTACATATTGATCACATATTGTAATGGTTCACTTACCAATAAAGTGCAAAAAGCCCAGCGCTTCAAGGCCACCAGGACCTCTTTGCCGGGGTGAGGCATGACTGACTGACCACAATTTTATATATTGTGTCCACATGTGTTTACAATCAAGTGCTTTCCAGACAATACCTAATCGATGACTTACAGAAACCACCATTAATTAATAACCATGGTAACCAATGTTGTAATCAATTGACCACATTAGACTTAAATGTGTGTTTCTATATACCATTGTTGATTAAAGTGCGTGACAATTTCCGCATGAAAATGTGCAAGTCAAGTCATTGAAAAATATTTCATTTTTATTTAATTTGACCATAAAAAACTCCTTTTACCCAAGTGCTTGGTGTGGTTGTGGCCCAGGTTAGAAAGTTCTACTTAATCACACATAGGGAGACATTATTCATTTAAGGAAACTATTGCCTAATTTGCCACCCCTGTGTGCTGCTTCCCATCCTAAGCCCCATCACACAAACACACCTGGATAAGGAATTAAAATTCATTCTCTTTTAAATATTCCTGCAGTAATATTAGTGCACCCATCTGCGTCCAGGTACTTCCTGGTCCTGGATGGGCGACTGGCACCTCATACTGGATCTGCACAATCTGTCAGTTCATGAGGAAGTGCGAGTTCCGGATGGTCACTCTGAACCAGATCATACCATCGCTGGAGAAGGACATGTGGTTCTGCTTACTGGACATCCAGGACATATTCATCTGCATCCCTGTCTGTCCGTCCCACTGGTGGTACCTCCTATTCCAGGCAGAAGACATTCTCTATCTGTTCCAGGTAATGCCTTTCAGCCTCTGGTTTGTACCAAGGGTCTTCACCAAGTGCATGGCAGTGGTGGCAGCCTTCCCATATCTGGATGACTGGCTGATTTCTGGGCCATCCAAGGAAGCCATGGTGTAATCCAGGGATCTGGCCCTCCAGAGGTGCAGAGACTTGGGCCACTTAGTCAACCCAGCCAAGTCTAAACTGATCCCCTTGCATGTGATTCACTTCCTTGGGGTAGAGCTAGACTCCCTGTGAACCAAGGTCCACCTCCCTGCAGACCAGGCACTGGATCTTGCCTCCTTTGCCTGATCATTTTGGGTTGGGCCCTCATACCTTGCCAGGGATTTCCTGCAGCTGCTGGGGTACATGGCATCCTGCACCAGTGTGGTCCGGTGGACCCACTGACAATCACATCGCCTAGGACACTTGGACCAGCCAGTCACAATGACCCAGCCGATGTGGGATGCCATCCTGTGGTGGCTGATCCCTTAACATACTAAAGTGTCAGCAGAGTAGGCCTAATAGTCTTTTGTGTCTGCTAGTTAGTCAGCCCCCATACTGAGTGCCGACTTTGCTGTCCCCCCCACCCCCTTGGGTTTCTCTATCCCCAGTCCAAGATATCCCCCTTGTATAGGACTTCCTCAGCTCATCCCTCCCCCATACCTGTCTCAGCCCCTCTTGAACCTCTCTACAGTCTCTGCCTCCACCAGCCTGTGGGCAGCGCATTCCATTGTTCCACCACCCTCTCAGTGAAGTAGCACCTCCTCCTCTATCCCTGAGTCCCCCCCCCCGCTTCCACTCATGCCCTGTAGTTCCCCCTGTCTTTCCTTTGGAACACCACGACTGAGCCTCCCTTATTGATCCGTTTCATGTACTTGAAGACCTCTATCATGTCCCCCCGTCCCTCTTCTCCTCCAGAGTGTACATGTTGAGCTCCTTGAGCCTCTCCCCGTAAACATCTGGAAGAAGGAATCCTGTTGGTCTGCCCAGAACTAGCTGTCACTGTCATGACGAACATGTTTCTGTTGGGGTGGGGAACGCACTTGGGGAACCACATGGTCCACAGGTTCTGGTCACCCAGGGAGTCCCAGCACCACATCCACCTGCTGGAGCTCCATGGAGTGCGACTTGCTCTGACGGTGTTTGCTCCTTTGGTCAGGGGTCAGGTTGTGGAAGTCCAGATGTACAACAACACCACGACCATGTTCTACTTGGAAACAGGCAGGGCACCACGCACTCCCTTCCCTTGTGTTGGGAGGCCCAATGCACCTGGACCCTTGTGTTCAGCCTGGGTGCAGATCTCCTGATGATTTATGTCTCTGGAGTGGATAATAAGCTGGCATATGCTCTCAGCCAGATGTGAGAGATGTCGCATGAGTGGTCCCTGCATCAGGAGGTGGTGAACCACCTGTTCTCCCTGTGGGGCACACCTTTGGTGGACCGGTTTGCCTCCTGGGAGAAACCAAAACTGAGGCTGTTTTGTACCCACCCCTCACAGTCTGGGACACTGTTGAGGAATGCCTTCCCAAGGCCCTGGACCCCAGTTCTCATGTACACCTTTCCTCCCTTCCCTCTGATCCACAAGGAGGCATGGAAAGGATGAGAAGGGACTTGGCAAGGTGGGAGGAATGGTCAGAAGTATGGCAGCTTGGATTCAGTGCAAAGAAGTGCAAAATAATGCACCTGGGAAACAAAAACCCAGGGGAAGATTACACAGTTTGGGGGGGGGGGGTAGTAACAACAACAAAAATGGAAAGGGACCTGGGTGTGATCGTATCAGATGACCTTAAGGTTAGCAAGTAATGTGAGAAGACAGTAGGGAAGGCTGCGGGTATACTGGGATGTATAGGGAGAGGCATCACCAGCAGAAAACAGGAAGTTGTTATCCCTCTGTACAGACAGTTGGTGAGACCCCATCTGGAGTACTGCGTCCAGTTCTGGAGAGCCCATCTCCGCAAGGATATAGACAGGATAGAGGCAGTCCAGAGGAGGTCAACTAAAATGGTACAGGTTCTGCAAGAGATGCCATACAAGAAGAGACTAAAGGAGCTTAATATGTATACCCTTGAGGAAAGGAGGGAGACTGGGGACATGATAGAAACTTCTAAGTACCTCAGTGGAATCAACAAAGTCCAAGAGGGTAGCATCTTTCAGAAAAAGAGATGTGCAAGAACAAGGGGACACAATTTAAAGATGGAGGGGGGGTGCAGTTCAGGGGCAATGTGAGGAAGTATTTTTTACAGAAAGGGTCGTGGACGCATGGAACAGCCTTGCTGAGGAGGTTTTGGGGTCTAAAACTGGGGGAGAATTCAAGAATACATGGGACAGACATGGCAATTCTTGTGGGGGGGGGTTTAAGAAGAAATAGGCTGTTGGTTAACTAGGATCTGCAGCTTATCCTGTAGGTAGGGAAATGGGCAGACTAGGTGGGCCAAGCGGTCCTTATCTGCCGTCAAAGTCTATGTTTCCGTGTGATCCAAATGGTAGTGGTCAAGGCATGGATGGATTTCATAGCTCTAGACTGGCTGTGGCAGTTCTGGTACTCAGAACTCTACAGCCTTAGCAGCAGGCCTCTGTGGCAGTTGCCTGTTCGCCCGGACCTATTGACCAGACAACAGGGGAAGGTCCTACACATGGACCTTTAGTCCCTGCCCTCACAGCCTAGTTCCTGAGCGGCTACAGTTCCAGGCTTTGGGTCTTTCAGAGGATGTTTTCCATGTGATGGAGGCCTCCCAAAAGAAGTCGACTCACTGGTGCTGTGCTTTTAAATGGAAGAGGTTTTCCATTTGGTGTCAGGGCAAGGAGCATGATTCCCTTGCTTGCCCTGTGGCTAGTATCCTTGAGTACCTCTGGTCCTTCTCCCAGCTGGGGCTGCGAGCCACAGTCCTCCAAGTGGAGGAGGACTGAGTGCTTTGTCGATGCTCTCTTCCTTTTTGGGGGTTTGAACTGCTCAGTCTCTGATGGCCTGTTGGGTTGGTACTGGCAGTGCCGGTTTGGGCAGTGCTTCTGGGTGGGGACGCTCCCAGTGGGTGATGGTGGGCATCTCTTCTAACTTGCCTACATCATGCTGCCGTCCCCTCAGAGTGTCTAAGGAGGGATCTAGTTGTGAAAAATCTGTCCCTGGCCCACCTGGATAACACCGCTTGCCTTTGCAGGCCCCATACCCACCTACTGGACTCCCTGACCAGCATCTGACCTAAACACCTCCTGGGATAGCTGGGGGAGGTCTCAGGAGGCTGTGCCATGGGGAAAACTGTGGAGCACTGTCAATCAGTGCAGTAAGTCCCAGAGATGGCAGGAGGATGGGGCTGGGGAACGGGGAGCAGAGGGTTGGCAGACGGGCGACTGCATAAAGTACAGTTAGTATTTACAAACAAACAAACAAAATAAAACCAGGTGCACCTGGCAGCCATCTCTGCATACCAAGTGCAGGTTGGTATATCAGTGGTGGTGCAGAGGAAGGTAGCCAGGTTTTTCTTCAAGGGCATGGACTGCCTGTCCCCTCTGGTGCGTGACCACCACCATCTTGGGACCTATTGCTGGTGCTGGCTGTGCTCATGGGCAAGATTTCTGAGCCTGTGCATGGGTGTGAGATGTCACAACAGTCACAACGGCCTTCTTGGTGGCCACCATGTCATCCAGAAGGATCAGTGAACGCCACTTGCTTTTGGGTGGAATCTTCATATCTGGTCTTCCATAGGAACAAGGTTGTCCTTCACCCCCACCTTCTGGTATATTTTACCAGACAATCTTTGGAGGCTGACCACAGGTGGCATACTCTGGGCTTACGGAGGGTGCTGTCTTACTACATGGAGTGCATGGCTGGAGTTCAGGGTGAGGCTCGCTAGCTATTTGTAACATATGCTGAAGCCATGCAAGGCAGACCAGTAGCTAAGCAGACAGTTGGCAGGTGGATCACATCCTACATCGACCTCTGCTACATGTTGACTGGTAGGGAGCCTTCTGTGGCGCTCAGGGTTCATTTCCATCAGACATATACCGCTGCCTGGGTGGCTGTTTCCAGGGATATCCCTGTTTAGGTGATCTGCAGGGCTGCTACCTGAAAGTCAGCATGCACCTTCATTTCCCATTACAGCATCAACCTTGTATCTCATCAGTATGCTGCATTTGGGACCTTGGTTCTCCAATCTCTGTTCTCCAACTAGGGGTGTGTGCCTTTCCCCCCTTCTAGAGAGCTGCTGAGTTTGCCAATGTGTGGATCATGAACTGTATTCACACCATTAGAAAAGCAGGTTACTCACCTATAACTGTAGTTCTTGGAGTGGTATATAGTTCACATCCTCACCACCCACCTGGCATCCCCTGGCAAGATGCACAAAGATCTGTGCTTCCAGTGTGCAAGATCTAATGTTATGAGGCAGAGCCGGAGGATATACCGCCCAGCTGGTGGGAGGAGCTTAGATTAAAGATGTTCTGAAGAATTAGCACTTCCAGTGAACTATATACCACTCCTAGAACTACGGTTACAGGTGAGTAACCTATTTTTCTATCCCTGGATATGGGGAGAAGGAAAATGGATACAGCAGTGCTCTGTGTAACACAGGAACAAAACAAGTATAGTATCATTGACGGAAATGATCAGTGAGGACAGAAAGTGCAATATAGAATACTGCAGCCACATAAGAACATTTATTTGCATGGATAGTTGTCACAGAAAATGCAAGGGCAGAGGGCGCAACAAGAAACAATCAGAGCTACAAACCGTACCAGGGTAATTTAACATTCAGAGCATAATACACAAAGCAACGTCTGTCAAAGCAACAGCATGTGCAGTAATGCAAGTCAAGAAGCTGAGATCATAAAACGGCCTCATCGTACCCCTTACTGTTCTGATTAAGAATCTGGGATGAAAAGTACTGGTCCAGGAGGCTCTACTGTAAGATGAAGGGTTCCGTACCTCCTCAAAGATGGGCCAGGAAGGCACCCAAGGAGTCACCAAGTCTATTCTTTTTCGCAATTTATTTTTCCCTCCAGTGCCCTCATCCACCTGTCCAACACCTAGCTTTGCACTCCTCCACAAGCTTCCTGACAGTAGTTCCATTGGATATGGTGCCCCCCCCCCCCCCAAACAGGGCCCTGCCACCAGTCCCAGGGAGCAGGAACTACTGCTGCCTGGTAGGCAAGAGGCTGGTGGCTCGAGAATCTGTGCTAGAGTTGTACATGCAGTCAGCACCTTTCTGCTAGTATGCTTTTGCTATATTAGTGCTGTATTGGCAGGATTATCCTCTTTTATAAATGTGCCTCTGCTTTTGTATTTTAATTACATCCGAACATACAAAGAAGCCTGCAGAAGGTGGCCATTTGGTTGTACTGCAGGGTCCACAGCTTGAGCTACTGTCCCTGCCCCTGCTACACACAGTATGTGTTTGCTTAATATTGAAACTGCAATGATCTTATCTAAATGATCGAACAGTAAACCGAACTCTGACTTTTGTCACTAGGCAGAGGCCACTGAGGCTCCCAACAAACCACATTCTTCAGGACTCTCGATTGAGCTTATCTTGAAGCTATACCCCACTTCAAGTATCTCTGCATGTGGGTGGATCTAACCCTGTCCTTCTCCTCGCACATTGCTGCCATCTATAAAACGATTTCCCCCATAGCTTGCTGGAGTGTATTACAACACATTCTGCTCCCCCTGTTTCCGATGTTCTGTAAGCTCATTCCCAAAATGATCCTGCCACTGTTTGACTCTGTAAATGTGGTTTACAGTGTGGCTTCCCCTTCTTTCTTTCTGGTGCTTTGCTGAAATGACCCCCCATGTTTTAGCCATCATTGCACCTTCTGTTTTGACCTTTCCTTCCTTCCTTCCCTGGATGCCTGTTACCGCTCACAGCTCCTCATTCCTGTCTTACTACTGGCTCACCTCTTTCCCTCCCTACCTCTCTTTACACTATTCCAATGTCTGCTGCTTTCACATCACTCACTGCAAATCTTCTGCAGGAAAGTGTGCCTTTTCTGTCTGCCTTCTGGCTCTCTAACGTGCTCCTTCGACCCACTAGACACGTGCCCTCCCTCCAGTCTTTCAGGCAACTTTGCTGTCTCACTTCTCTCAGCCCTGCTCTTGCGACCAGCTGCCCTCCTCTATCTTTCAGGGTTATATATATCTTTATACTGTATGCATAAGCATGCACCTCCAGCTACCGCTACCCCCAGCATCACTAGTAACACATTCTTTTATTTTTACAATTTGTTTAATTCATAGCACGGGTTTTCCACTGTATTTATGCTTTTTGCCCTTTTTGCCAACTGTATAGCTTTGTAATTTATTATTTGCACCCAGCATTATTCTCTTTCTTTACATGCATACGTACATGGGTTGAAATTAAGTTTTACAGCCAGTAGCCAGTGGGGTTAGTGTCTGGGACAATCCACTAGCCCTGCAAACTTTTTCACTGGCCCAGCTGTTGTATTTATTGAAATGTTACCCTCTCTAGTACAAGCCCACTGGGGTAGTTAAAAGATAATCTTACTAGCCCGATACAGAATCTACCAGCATTCAGCTAGTGGGCAGATGCCAGTTTTCGATTGCCTGCATGCGCCAGTTGATGTCACTATATTGTAATGCTGTTCCACTTCCTGTACATGTGCTGTTGTCAGTATATCTGTTACTGTTCCACTTCTGTAGATGTGCTGTTGTCAGTATATCTGTTACTGTTCACTTCCTGTACATGTGCTGTTGTCAGTATATCTGTTACTGTTCCACTTCTGTACATGTGCTGTTGTCAGTATGACTGTTACTGTTCCACTTCCTGTACATTTGCTGTTGTCAGTATATCTGTTACTGTTCCACTTCTGTACATGTTCTGTTGTCAGTATGTGTTACTGTTCCACTTCCTATAGATGTGCTGTTGTCAGTATATCTGTTACTGTTCACTTCCTATACATGTGCTGTTGTCAGTATATCTGTTACTGTTCCACTTCTGTACATGTGCTGTTGTCAGTATAACTGTTACTGTTCCACTTCCTGTACATTTGCTGTTGTCAGTATATCTGTTACTGTTCCACTTCTGTACATGTTCTGTTGTCAGTATGTGTTACTGTTCCACTTCTTGTAGATGTGCTGTTGTCAGTATATCTGTTACTGTTCCACTTCTGTACATGTGCTGTTGTCAGTATAACTGTTACTGTTCCACTTCCTGTAGATGTGCTGTTGTCAGTATATGTGTTACTGTTCCACTTCCTGTACATGTATGTTGTCAGTATAACTGTTACCTTCCTGCACATGTGCTGTTGTCAGTATATCTGTTACTGTTCACTTCCTGTACATGTGCTGTTGTCAGTATAACTGCTACCGTTCACTTCCTGTACATGTGCTGTTGTCAGTATAACTGTTACTGTTCACTTTCTGTACATGTGCTGTTGTCAGTATATCTGTTACTGTTCATTCCCACTTACAACCCTTCCCCTGGGTTGCGTTTGGAAACGAGCTCGGGCTCAGCATGCCTGTCCCAATCGCCAAATTTCAAATAATTAACAAAATTAAGGCAGGCACTGTATACCTCCCAGGGCTGCACCATTCTGGAGACTTTGCCATAGCTCTGCCTAAAACATGGGTGATGACTCACAGTGCAGAGCATGACTTTAGCCATTAACATTCTGTGAAAGGTAGAGTCAAGGGCTGGCCTGTCAGCACAGGGGTAGCATTACGTGATGCCAGCGACCCAGGTTTAAGAATGAGCCTGAGTTGGCTGAGGGAGAATGGTAGAGCTTCCCAGTGGATACTCTTCCCCCTTGGGGGAGGAAGGGCTTCTGGTCTCTGCTGTAATATGCCAGCTGGGTGACCACAGGTGATGGTGCAAGCTGGAGCTAGCAATTGAGTGAGGGCAATGTTGGAGTTCTGACGCACACTGCACACACTCTGCATGCGCACGTGCATCAGTCAGGAGTCTCCATGACGGTCACAGGATAAGGTATAGAAAAAAAGTTAAACCCCTCCCCCCGACAGCGCAGTATACCACCCGCCACAGGTCCCGCACCACCAACTGGGTCCTTGTTCCTGGACCAACACTTAAACTCTTCTGGAGTATAGGGGTGGCCTTCCGGTAGCTCTTTCCATGGGGGGGTTATCAATGGGGGAACAAGTGAACAAAAGCTAAGTCCTGGAAATGGCAGGTCACGGGGCTGGGCAGAGCAGTGGACCAGTGTGGGGCCAGTTGGAGGCGCTGGGGATACAAAATATGCACTGCTCTCAAAAATTATTTTTATACTTCTCTCACATCCTTACTTGTCTCACACCCTGGGACAGGCAATACTTTGGAGAGAGATGCTGGCTCCATATGCATCAGGTTCTGTTTAAAACAGGTTTGTTTGTTACTGAAGCGGAGGTTAAGTTTTCTGACATAAAACCATAGCATTTGAGCAGCATTCACAGGGCTTGGGCACAGCTTGCCATCTCCTTTCACTGATCTGACACTTCCGATGTTTAAGTATCCTAGATCTGAAGCTGTCCTCTGAGCACAGGCATGTCTGCTCAAATCAAATGTGGTACTCCAGTATAGAACCACAGCTCCAGGATTGAAAACTTTGGAACACGAGAATGAGAGGAGTCCATTTGGCCCAATGAAATTCACTCTTTATTACTTCTATGTCTCTGTCATAAGGGGGATCCAGCTAGGAACACATGAGGGGGAGGACAGGAAGGTGTTTTTTTTTTTTTAATTCTTTCTATTTGTTCCTCCTCTTCCCTCCAGCTCTGGTCTCCTCAGGAGCACCTAGGAGTCATCCCTCTATGGTCCGCTCCTACCTGGTCAACCCTCCTTCGTCCATGTAGCCACAGTTTATGCCCCCAGACGGGGACGAGGTGGGCCCCAACACCCCGAACTTCTCTGGCGTTGGTTGGGTACCAGGAGGGCAGCCTCAAATCGAAGGCAAACTCCAGTGCTCCAGCTCCGCCAGAGCTGAAGGGCATTTTCCCCTGTTCTAGGGAGTGGCTAGCGCCCTGCCGTCAAGGCGTTGTCACTGACGTCTGCCCCTCCCCGCCTCTTCTCTATGCTCCGGCACTTGCTCTGCCTCTGTCTTCCGCCAGAGGCCAGCTAAATGCCGAGCAGGAACACCCCTCCCTCCCGGGAGAGGAGAGTTGTCCTCCAGACGCTTGATCCTCTCCCTCCCCTGCCGACCCCTGGCAACTGTCAGTGTCAGTGACTCAGCAGGTAGCACACACTCATCTGAGACTGGGAGATCAGTAGGCTGTGGGCTCTATCCCCACACCAGGCACTTGGGTTAATATCCCAATACTGACACTGTAGTGCAGCATGAGGGGGGGTGCTGCACTCCTGAGGTGCCATCTTTTGGATGAGATGTTAAACCGAGGTCCCATCTGCCTGTTCTGGTGGTAGCTCAGGTGGATGTTAAAGATCCCATGGCACTTCTCGAAAAGAGCAGGGGAATTTCCCCAGTGCAATGGCCAAACTTCCTCCATTCATGAAAAATACCACCAACAGCTTAATCTGGTTCAAGGTCAGTTGGCATTCATCTGTATCCCCCTCCCCCGGGTCATGCCTGAAAATAGGCAGGATTTGTCTAGTGCACTTACCCGGTTAACAAAAACTAAATAAATAAATAAAAAACAGGCTCGTTTCTCGAACCCGGGTTGCCGGCGTGGCGCATGGTTCAGGAAGTGTTTAGGAAATTGGAAGGGGGTCTCCAGCAAGTAGCTACATCTGTCACCTTCTTGGAAATGCTGCCTGTGAGAGGCATGGGAAAGTGCAGGGGCGCACACACCAGGAACTTTAATACATGGTTGAAGAACTGGTGCTGCGAGGAAGGGTTTGGATCCATTGGTGACTGGGGACCCACCTGGAGGGATGGGGGCTTGTTCAAGCCTGATGGCCGGCATCCGTCCTGAAGGGAAATCCAATCATTCAGTAATAAGTTTAAATGCTACACGGATAAGCTTTTCTTTTGTTCAGTTGATACTCTTTATTGTAATTTAATATGGACAAACATTTAAACTAGACGGGGGGAGGAGTTGGCGGCAGGTCAGCAAGGAGGTTACCTAAATGCCCCCCTCCCATAGCTAGCAGTGGATTCAGTGAATAGCAGGAGGAGATATCTCTACAAAGCAGTGTGCAAAAGATGGAGATAGGCACCCAAGGGGTGTTTAGGCAGAAAAGGGGAAAGTTCAACCGAAGGGCAGACAGCAGGGAGAACCAGGGATAAAGGACAACCAGGAAGGGGGCTGGAGTAGAACAGCTAAACAGTCCAGGGAGTTCACATCATGGAAAGCCATGTGTGCCAATGCCAGGAGCCTTAGCAACAAGATGGAGGATCGGGAGGCTGCCGTGGTGCAGTCAGACCTGGACATTGTGGCCATCACAGAGACCTGGTGTAATGATAACCACGACTGGGAGATGGCCATACCCGGCTACAACATATTCGGAAGAGACAGTGCAGGCAGGAAGGGAGGAGTGGCACTTTATGTGAAAGATGGCATAAAGGCCACAGAGATTCAAGAGGAACAAAATGGGGGAGAGATACTGTGGGTTAAGCTGGAAAGGAAAATTAGGTCAGCCATCCGCCTAGGGGTGGTCTACAGACCACCAGCCGAGGAGGAAGAGACAGATAGGGAGTTAATGCTAGCCATCCAAAGGATGGCAGACAAGAGGGAGATGGTGCTAGTTGGAGACTTCAGTATTCCAGGCGTGGACTGGAGCCTCCCAGCAGCAGCATCAACCAGGAGCAGATTTATCCTGGACTCCCTTCAAGGTGCCTTCCTTAAGCAACTGGTCATGGAACCAACTTGGCAGAAGGCAATACTGGACCTCGTGCTCACATACGAGGACAGTGTGATGGGGTAACAGTGGGGGAGAACCTGGGGAACACTGTTTGAAATCACAAAAGGAGCAGAACCAAACTGCACAAAAACATGTATCCTGGATTTTAGGAGGGCAGACTTTGGGAAAATGGGGACACGATTGAAAGAGACACTAATGGGAATGGGGAGGGAATCAGGTGGAGGAACAGTGGGCAGCATTTAAAACGGGGATAACAAGAGCAACAGAATTATGCATTAAGCAGGTTAGCAAGGGGAAAAGGAAGAGGAGGCTATTATGGTTTTCCAAGGCGGTAGCGTAGAAAATGAAAGCCAAAAAGATCATATTCGGGCAATACAAAAAGATGCAGGCAGAAATGGATAGGGAGAAGTACCAGGAAAAGCAAAGGGAGGCAGGGAGATCAGTAAGGGAAGTCAAATCTCAGACAGAAGAGTGCATCACAAAATCAGTGGGTAGAGATAACAAAACCTTTTACAGGTACATAAGTGATTCCAAACCAACGGTGCTAGAAGAAATTGATTTTCAACCACACCACACTCCTGAAAGCCATCCAAGGCTTAGACAAAAAAACGGAGGGTTTCTCAACACAGTTTAAGCTCTTTGTTACGAGAGTGGGACTACTGGACACTGAAGTAAAATCTGCAGCAAAAATGGCAGAGTCAGCAATTGTGGTGACCACGGGCCTAACGAAGGAGAATGGAATTCTAAGGAGGAGGCTTGAAAATTTAGGGATGCCCTGCTGATCGGGGACCCTATTTCCATACTGAAACTGTACCAGATTAGTCCTCGTGGTGGGAGAGCACGAATGGCAACCAGCTAAATGCCACCACGTACACTCCTCATAGTGTTGGTCACTGTGATGGAGAGGGACACTATCCTGGCCCAAGCACAGAGAAAGGGCATGACAGAATGGCAGAGTCATAAGCTCCATTTCTTCCCGGACCTTAGCTACGCGACCCGGCAGCATCAGAAGAGTTTCGACGGGGTCAGACACTGATTAAGGCAACTGGGAATACACCATATGATGCTAATGCCAGCCAGTCTGAAACTTTTCTCCGGGAGCAAAACCTACCAACTTGCAGATGCAGGAGATGTGGCTAAGTTGGTTGATCGTTTGGAGAAAGAGTTTTGCGCCAGAGAAGAGGACCTAGAAACGGACTCTGAGGGCAGTGAGTAATATGATATGGGGGAAATGTTATAACTGAAATCCCTGTCATAATCTGCCTTCTCTGGTTACTCCGTGTACCACAGTTGGAAATGTAAACCTTCAGGTTAATTGATGTTGGATTTGTGGCTCACTAGCTAAAACCGTGAAGAATGGGTACGGGGGAAAACAAGTAAAATGCTGTTTAGGATTGCTGCTCGAATGTGAACTTTAAAATGGCGCTGTCTTCCCGGAGTGGTGATTCAGTTTCGTGCCAGCGCTGGTGCTGTTTGGAACTCTTTAGATCAGCTAATCAACATAGAGTTGCTTATGGACTCTAATTAATACAGGGTAAAGATGAGAACATTTTGAAGTTACCAATGGTTGGACTCTACTAAAGCTTTACAGTTAGTTCTGTAGCCTCCTTTTTAAAATCTATGGGTTGTACAAAATGGTGTTTATAAAGCTAAATCTGCTTACTGTAATTAACAGTATGATTTCTATCCCTAGAGCTGGTGTTTTTCAATTTTAATTTTTTTCTCTTTTTGCACTAATTTAAGGTTCATATCTGAGGGAGGTGGAAGGTTGGATTATAGAAGTTGGAGTTGGAGGCTGCTGAATTAATAATACCTTATATAATTCAGTGGAAGGGATAAGGGGAATTATACCCACATCACAGAGTACATGATTTTTGGTAGATATAATTTAATTTGAGATTTCCCTGCTCATGGCAGCGATGATTTATAATTGAATTAGTTTTTTTTTTAATCTTTCCGTAACACCCCCCCCCCCCCAGTGAAGTACCATGATACAGGGGCATATAAACTCCTTGCTGTAACAATGATATGGAAATTTGAATGTATTTGAACTCATTATGCCAGCCTATGTGAATCTTGTACTGTGTTGTGTACAGTTAAATCAATAAAAAAAAAAAAAAAAGACAGACACAAGTCCCTTTACAGAAAGGGTCTAACTTGAAGAAATAAGAGTCGATAAAGCAATGGGGCCAGATGGGGTGCACCCAAAGTCCTAAAAGAAATACCTGTAAGATAGTTAGTGGCTGAACCTCTGGCAGTCTTGTTTGGACGATCACTGGAAACAGGGGAGGTACCCAAAGACTGGAGGACAGCAGTTTTAGTCCCCTTATACAAAAGCGGGAACAAAGAGGAAGTGGGGAACTACAGACCAGTCAGCTTGACCTCGCCGATCATGGAAGCACTACTGTAGGAGAGATTGGTGGAACATTTGGTTGCCATCCGACTACAGGACCCAAGACAGGATGGTTTCACCGGTGGGAGGTCATGCCAGACCAGCCTTGTTGAATTTTTTGACTGAGTGGCAAGGGAGGTGGATCAGGGGAGGGCAGTGGATGTGGCCTGTTTGGACTTCAGTGAGCGAGGCCTTTGACACTTTGCCACATAAAAGGCTATTAAACAAACTGGGGAATATGGGAGTGGGCAGGACAGTAGTGCTGTGAGTGGATAATTGGCTGGACGGCAGGACACAGAGGGTGGTGGTAAATGGCTGTCACTTCACAGAGAGAAGAGTGACTAGTGGGGTACCACAGGGATCAGTGCTGGGACCGGTTCTATTCAACGTCTTCATCAGTGACATTGCTCCAGACCTAGAAGGCAGAATTTCCCTGTTGGCTGACAACACGAAGCTCTGTAACAGAGTGGATATGTCAGCGGGTGTAAACAGAATGAGGAGGGACCTGCAGAAGCTTGAAGAACGGTCAAGGGTTTGGCAGTTGAAATTCAGTGCAAAAAAGTGCAAGATAATGCACATGGGGCACAAAAACCCTGGAACAACACATTAGTTGGGGGGGGGGGGGTGAGGATATTGCATGTACCAAGCAGGAAAGGGACCTTGGGGTTATCTCTGATGACCTCAAGGTAGGGAAATAGTGCAACAAGGTAGCAGGTGAAGCAAATAGGATGCTGGGATGCATAGGCAGGGGCATCACCAGCAGGAAAAGGGAGGACATAATTCCACTATACAAGACACTAGTGAGGCCCCACCTGGAGTACAGTTTACAGTTCTGGAGACCTTACCTATGTAAGGACATAGACAGGACAGAGAAGGTTTAGAGGAGGGCAGCAAAGATGGTAAAGGGATTGCATTACAAGTCCTATGAGGACAGGCTAAAGGACTTGAGTATGTACTCCCTGGAGGAGAGGAGGGAGAGAGGGGATCTGATAGAGACATACTAGTACTTTACAAGGAGGAACGTGGTGTAGGAATACACTATATTCCAGTGAAAAAAGATGTTCCAGGACTAGAGGGCATGGGATGAAGTTTGAGGGAGGATGATTCAGAGGAAACATGAGGAAGAATTTCTTCACAGAAAGGGTGGTGGATAAGTGGAACACCCTGCCAGAGGAAGTGGTGGGGGCTGAAACAATCACATGATTTAAGGATGCATGGGATAGACATAAGGGAATTCTTGAGGTCAGGGGTAAGGGGCAATAGACTTCTAGAAAAACATAAAGGAAACTTACAAGTTCAAATGGCCAAACTGGGTGGGCCATAGGCCCTTATCTGCCGACAGTGTCTATGTATCTATGTATGTCCCAGGACAGAATCGAGTTTTTTTTTTCCTTTTTAAATACCCAAGCTTTTTTTTTTGGCTGTCATCACCTCTTCCCAGCAAGCTGTTTCATGCTTTTTCACGTAGAAACATTAAGGTGATGTCAGAAAAAGCTGAATGGTTCATCCAGCATGCCCGAATTCCCGAATTAGCCCTGGGACCTACTGTCCCTCCAGGATCCTAGACCTCCCCAGTCTCTACCCAGATTTTGACACCCCTAGCAACCAGTATGCCATTCATAGAGTCCCAACCGAGCTTGAAGTCCCTGATGATTTTCACACACACCACCTCAGCTGGCAGACTGTTACATGCCTCCACCACCCTCTATATAAAATGGTACTTTTCACATCCCTCCTGAACCACCCTCCAGTTAGTTTCTACTCATGCTACTGTGACTGCAAGACAGCAGTCAAGCTAAAAAGTTCTTTGCAGTTCACCTTGTTAATTCAATTTAGGAACATAGGAATGTGATGGCAGAAAAGGACCGCCAGGCCCACCCAGTCTGCCTAGAGTACCCAGGATTCCCCTAGGCTTCTGCTGTAGTCTTTCCCCCCGTTTCAGCAATCCCCTGTATGTATCCTAGGCCCTCTTGAACCCCCCAACTGTCTTCTTCCCACCACCTCCCTAGGCAACCCATTGAAGTTGTCCACCACCCTCTCAGTGAAGTTACCCTTAATTCCCCCCCGATCTGATATTCATGACCCCTTGCCCTGAGTCTCTCAAGTGGAAAAGGTTCTCCACAGGCACCTTATTTATGCCCCTTAAGTGTTTAAAAGTCTCGATCATGTCTCCCCTCTCCCTTCTTTGCTCCAGGGAGTATTGTTTGTTTATTGTTTGTTTATTGAAAATTTCGGAATTACAACCTTTGAGTCAAGGACTCCTTTGCAAAGGCTCCACGTCAAATACATCAGAACGTAAGGACAAGACTGAAATGTACAAAGTTTTCAAGACAGTGACATTACATTTTGACAAAATGTTCAAACTCACAGCATAGGCAATGCTACATGTCAGTGCCAAAACAACATTACATAGAGCAAAACAGTGATATTACATCTGACAAAAGTTGATATCATAGCATGAGTAAGACACTCAGTTGTACTAGAGAGTACACAGAGAAATGGGATTATACAGAAATTTCAACAACAGGACATTAAAATGGTGCAAACAATCACCGTGTAAGATATTGCCTAGGCTAGCAAGATCTGAGGATAGTGATGCTCCTAACGGTGAGGTGGCCCCAGTGACCGACCACCTAAGGGAAAAGAGGGAGAACAGGTACAGGTCTCAGGGTTAAGAAGAAACTTCTTGATCCCAGCTTTGAATAGACTTAGATTAGTATATGCCCAGATCGTTCAGTCTCCCCTCGTATAGTAAGTGCTCTAGGCCCCTCACCATCCTTGTTGCCCTCCTCTGAACCTGCTCCACCCTCTCCATGTCTTTTCTGAAGTAGGGCCTCCAGAACTGAACCCCGTATTCCAGGTGAGGCCTGACCAGCTGTGTGTAAAGGGGTATTATGACCTCCCTCTTCCTGCTTGAAATCCCTCTCCCTATGCAACCCAGCATTCTGCTGGCTCTTGCCACTACCCCTCCGCACTGCTTTCCTACCTTCAGATCATGAGAAATGATGATGCCCAAGTCCCCCTCTTCTTCAGTTACCTGCAGGGAACTACCCGGCAACGAGTACTCTGCCCTCCAGTTTTTCTTACCTAAATGCATGATCTTACACTTGGTCGTGTTGAATGACAATTGCCATTCTTTGGACCATTCCTCTAGCCTCACCAGATCCCTTTGCATCCTCTCCACCTCCTCTGGCATGTCCACTCTATTGCAGATCTTTGCGTCATCGGCAGAGAGACTCATCCTCCCCTCAAGACCCACCACTATATCCCCTATAAAAATATTAAGCAGAAACGGTTACAGCACTGACCCCTTGGGGAACCCCGCTAATGACCATGGACTCCTCTGAGGATGTCCCATTGATCAGTACCCTCTGTGTTCTTCCCTCCAACCAGTTACCCACCCACTGTATGACCCCCCTCCCCCAGCCTCAGGTAGGCCAATTTATGTTGTGTGGCACCGAGTCAAAAGCTTTTCGGAAATCAAGGTAGGCTACATCCACCGAGCCCCACTGATCCACCACCCTGGTGACCCAGTCAAAAAACTCAATTAAGTTTGTTTGACAGGATCTGCCCTTCATGAACCCCTGCTGCCCCCGGTCCTGAAGTTTGTTTGCCTCAAGGTAGCTGTTTATCCTGTTTTTGAGCAGTTTCTCCATGAGCTTTCCAGCCACGGATGTCAAACTCACAGGCCTATAGTTACCCACGTCTTCTCTCCCTACTCCCTTATGTAGGAGTATCACATCCGCACACTTCCAGTCTTGAGGTACTAACCATGAGCTCAATGAGTTGTTAAAAAGAGCAGTCAAGGGAGCAGCTAGCACCTCCCTCAGTTTTCTCAGCACCCTTGGATGCACCCCATCAGGCCCCATGGCCTTGTCCACTTTCAACTCCCTGAGTTCCTTCAGTATCTTTTCTTCCTAAAACAGACTCACACCCACGCCCTCCCCTGTGGTTTCTACTACCCTAGAGTTGCACCTTTTCCATTCTGCTTCCTTCGTAAATGTAGAGCAGAAATAGCTATTCAGTAGTGCAGCCTTTTCCTGGTCTCCCACCACCCTCTCCCCTGCCTCATTTTTCAGACTGGGAATCCCTTTCTCTGTTTTCCTCCTTTCGCCTGTATAGCAAAAAAAGGGTCTTGTGCCCCTTCTTGACTGTCTTGGCAATGTTCTCTTCTGTCTTAGCCTTTGCTCGCCTTACTACTCTGCCTGCCTCCTTCTGCCTAACCTGGTATTCCTCACAGTCCTCCTTCTCCCTGTGTTGTTTTGAACTTCCGAAAGGCTCTCCTTTTAGCCCTGATACTGCCCTCCACTTCCTTGTTGAACCACAGTGGCTTCCTCTTTCTCCTGTTTTACACACCTTCCTTGCACAGAGGTCAGTGGCTTCTACTATGGCCCCCTTTATCATGACCCGTGTCATGCTGCCCCACCCCTTTTAAAGCTTGCTTAACATATTCCCTCATTTTTCTAAAATCCATTCGCTTGAAGTCGAGAACCTTCACCATGGTCCGGTTTAAGGCGGCCGATGTGCGTACTGTAAACCACGCAGTGCTGTGGTCACTGGTACCAAGGTTATTCCCCACCAATAAATTCCCTACCCTGTCCCCTTTTGTTAGTACTACATCTAACACCGCCCTGTCCCCAGTCGGTTCCTGGACCATCTGCCTAAGTAGGGCAACTTGAAGGGGAGTCCAGTATCTCCCTGCTTCTAGATGAAGCTGCTGACAATGTATCCCATGCCACGTCTGGCAGGTTGATATCCCCATCAGCAGTACCTTCCCCTTTGCTGACATTCACAGAATTTCCTCCATCATCTGGTTGTCGACCCCTTCTTGCTGCCCTGGTGGCCTGTAGACCACCCCTGTGTGGATCACCTCATCCCTCTCTGTGGTCAGAGAGACCTATAGTGCTTCTGTGCCCCCCCATCTGCCCTGCAGTTCTGCAGCCTGAATCCCTTCCCTCACGTGAAGCGCTACCCTGACCCTCCTAAACAGCTTGTACCCTGGTATGCATATGTCCAATCCTGCCCCTCATGGCACCATGATTCTGTGATTCCCACTTGGTTTAATTCTGCTTCCGCCATGACTACTGCCGGGTCCGGGACCTTATTTCCCAGGCTCCTAGCATTTGTGCACATTGCCCTCCAATCTCCAGCCACCCTTGTGCCCTCACCTGTCCTGACTTTCCTCATTGTTCTAGCCCGATCACCTGTAGCCCCCGCTGGACATCTCATATTTTCTGGAGGGGGCCTAGTGCCTCCCAGTTCAGTTGTCCTATGTTTGGATTTCACCTGCAACCCCCAATTTAATTTAAATTGTAGCAACGTTCAACAAAGTCCTCCAGTTTTCCCCTCAGCATCTGTTTACCCCCTCTCCCCTGTTTAGGTGTAGCCTATCTGGGGCGAACAGGCTTTCATCTCGCTGCGTGGTTCCCCACTTCCCCACCAGCCCAAAGGCTTTCCTATCACACCAACCAGATAGCCAGGTATTGAACTCAATAATCCTATGTTTCCTTTCCGAGCTAGCTCTTGGAACTGGCAGTACCTCAGAGAACGCTACTGATCTAAAGGTTAGGTTCTGACAGAACCTTGCCAAGGCTTTGAAGCTAGCCTGCACTTCTATCAAGCTATGTCTTGCAAGGTCATTTGTTCCCAAATGAAAAAACAGGTGCATGTTTTAATCTTGCAGCCTCCCCCTAGAGAGGATGTGGTGCATCACTTTGGCTGCTGTTATGCCCGACAAGCAACTGATGCAGACCTTGCCACCCGTCCCTCACCAGCTAATGCCCCTAACAGTGGAGTCCCCTACAATTTGAACCCTTTCCTCCACCTTTTCCGGGCTCGGTCCACAACCTGCCTGTCCCCCTTCTCCCCTTTTTCTCCTTACCACCAACCTCCCCCTCACCTATTTCTCCCCCCCCGCCTTGACCTTCCTCCTTGCTCCCATATTCTGTCCTCTCCAGGTGCTAGATCCTGGTCCCAGCCCTGTGACCCCACTATCCCTAGGCCCTGCGTTCCCTTCTTGCCCACCATTCCACTCTCTGTGAACAAACCCCTTGTCTGCTCCCCCTGCTGCTGCCTTATAACAAGTTCCCTTACCTGTCTCTGATGTGCCCTCTCCTGTCTAGGGGTTGCGTTACTGACTTCCTCTGCCCTCACCCCCCCTTTCCTTCTGAGAACCTTGCTGTCTGTGCCATCACTGCCCTACCCTCTTGCACTTGCCCTGCATCCTTGTCTCTGCTCATTTTAACCCCCCCCCCCACCTGCAGCCCAGTTCAGATCTCCATTACCTCTTTTAGTTCTAGGAGACCCAGGCTCTGGGGTATCACTCTCCCTGCCCTTATGTAGTAGCTCTCCTGAGTCATCCCTGCCTCCCAAAGCCCCTTCCTGGCCACCATCACCACCACCTGGTGTGTTCTCTCTTGTTTTCCCATTCTCCTGAACCTTGCCCCTCACTGCCACCTTCTGATTGCTGCTGCCATCCTGAGTTGACTTCCTCCTTTGTGCTGTCTTTCTTAATGTCTGCTAACACCCCCTCTTCCTTTTCCAGGGGAAGGACCTCTGTTTTCCCCTTGCCTTGATGCATGCTGGGTTCCCTGCGCTGAGTTCTGTTCCCACCAGCTTTCTCCTTTCCATCTTTATCCTTCACCTGGAGCTTAGCAAACCTGTTTTGTGCAATATTCCCCCTGGCTTCCCTACCTCCATTGGGCGGCGCCCCCCCCCCCAAGCTGCTCCACTTAGTTGTTCCTTCTCCCTTTACCTTCCACTAACTTCCATCTCTTTCTCCTGAGGCTTCTTTGGGCTGGTTGCCTTCCTCTCTCTATCCATGTCCCACTCTTTCCTCTCGTCCTCCCCTCCCTCCTCCAATATACCATTACTTGCTGGCCCCAGCCAGTCCTTGCCTCTCCTTGTCCTGCTTGCTGAGTCTTTGTTCCCATGAACCCCAAGTTTTTGTTCCCCACCCTCTTCCTGTGTACCCTGACACCTCTTCATAGCCCTCCAGCCACTTCTATTACCCCGGTTCCATTCATAGGCTCAAATTTTCCAGCACAAGCTCCTTACTTCCTCCCTAACGTTTGCCAAATGCTTGCACACCATGCAGCTATCTAATCTCCAAGCCATGTGGAGTACCATGGCCATCCCGCACCCAATACACCCCACCACCAAGTTACTGTATATGCCTGTTAGGAGCAGGACTGACAACTTGGGTTAATAGTAAGTGTTATGGCCCCTGGTGCAGAAGGTCCCCGGTTTGATACCCAAGTGAGAGAATTCAAATTTGCCTAAATAATTGGGTTTGGTCCTAACATTCTATTGAGTGTAACCAGCAGTCATCAGTAAAACATGCCTGAGTCTGCAGCTATTTACAGAGTATTAAGGTGGCTCATTAGCACCTCCCAGTGGTTGGCTGGTATAACTTGCAAATTACAAAGTGGGGACTTAGAAATTTGTGCGATCAGTCACATGACTTGGTCACCAGTAAATTACAGGACAACCCTGGGTGGGAGGCTGGCAAGGCAGTCGACGCGAAGCGTCAATGGGCTAGCACAGTCCAGGAAGCTGTCTGAAGGAGCTCTACCTTGTTCTGAGCCCCCAACACTGAAATGCTGCTCCCAGGAGGGCCTCCTGATGCTGCATGCCTGCAGCTCTCCTAGTCTGGGGAGGGGGTTCTGGCTGTATTCAGGACCTCTGCAGAGACGAAGGAGAAGATCAAGTTACCGGTGGGAATCCAGTGCGCATGCACGAAGTCCATACCTGCACAGAACTAGTGAAGCCTACAAACTCTAGAAACGGTAAGAAATTAAGAGGGCATTACTCCAGTAACACAGCAAGTAACTCCTAAATGGGTGGGAATCACAGTCGCTAACTCGTGTTCACTACCACAACTCACTCGGTGCTCTTAAGGATCCCCTCACATCCCATACAAGAATTAAGAACTTGAAGGTCTCTGTCATATCCCCCATCTCCCTTCAGGTCTCCAGTAAGTACATGTTCAGTGCTTTGAGGCACTCATCATAGGACCTGCCCTTTTGTCCCTGAATCATCTTAGTCATTCTTCACTGCACTGTCTCCAGCCTGTCCTTATCTTTCCTGAGGTGAGGGCTCCAGAACTGGGTGCTGTACTCCGGGTGAGGCCTCACCAAAGATCTGCAAAGAGGTTGAATTACCTCTTTCCTTGTGCTGTCAGTACCCCTCGCGATATACTCCAGCATCATGTTTGCCTTAGTGTAGGTCTTGTTGCACTGGCTTGATTGTTTGAGGTGTCACTGATGATAACTCCAAGGTCCCATTCTTTAGCCGTAATGCCAAGTCTTGCCCCACCCATCCAGTACTCCTTTCTGGGGTTCTTGTTTGCTACGTGCAGCACCTTGCATTTTCTGATGTTAAATTACAACTGCCAAATCTTAGACCACATCTATAGCCTTTACAGGTCACTCTGTATTTCCCTGATTCCCTCATCACTGTCCACCATCCCACAGAGCTTACTGTCCTCTGCAAAGAGAGACAGCCTGCCCTTGATTCCCTTAACAATGTTGCTGATGAACATGTTGAAGAGGACCGGACCCAGGATCGATCCCTGTGGTGCCCAGCTCATGACCTCCCTCTCTTCTGATTTAACCTCAATGACTACAACCTTGTGCTGCCTTCCCTTCAGCCAGTTACCTACCCAAGTCACTCTTACCTTAGCTGCACCCAAATCCTCCATCTTCTTCAGCAAGTGTGAGGCACCGAGTCATAAATCTTGCTGAAGTTGAAGTAGACCAAACCCACAGTGTGGCCCCCATCTAATTCCTTTGTCACCCAGTCAAAGAAAATTATCAGGTTAGTCAGACAAGACCTCCCTGCCACAGGTCTGAGCTGTTTTCTGCCCTGGAGATCGTTGCTGTCCAAGTAGTCCACAAGGTATTTCTTTGACCAGTGAATCCCATCAGCTTCCCCACAACAGAGAAAAGACTGACAGATCTGTAGTTCCCTGCTTGTTCCTTGTCTCCCTCCTTATGGAGCGGAACTACATCTGCCACCCTCCAGTCCTTTGGAACTACCCAAATCTTTGAGCTGTTGAATAGACCTACTAGGGGCTCAACCAGTTCTGCTGCCAATTCCCTCAGTATCCATGGATGCAGTCCGTCTGGTCCCAGGGCCTTTATCTATCTTTAGGGCTGCCAACCCTCTCAGGACCCTTTTGCTAGTAAGTTTTGTCTGCTTCATCTCTGGGACCCCCTTCGTGGCTGTTTTGATCACACTTTCTGGCAAGGGTCCACTGTCCTCTCTAGTGAATCCTGAGCAAAAGTACTTGTCGAGGACGGCGGCCTTTTGCCCATCTTCCTCTGTCACCCTGCCCCCATTAGCTAGCCTTATGATTCCCCTTCTTTCTTCCTTTTTTCCATAATATATCTGATGAACTATTTGTCTTTGTTCTTGATCCCTTCTGCAGTACACAGTTCTGTCTTCTTTTGCCTCCCTAACTGCCCTCTTTGCCTCCTTTTTTTTTTAAGCAAATATTCTCCCCGGTCTTCCTTCCCCTGATTTTCCTTACATATTTTTTCGCTATTCTCGGTGTGAACAAATACTTTGTCACCTCTGTGCTCCTCCGGATGTTTCTTTAACTCCCAGTTTTGTATCATAATTATCCATTTTGATTACTTGGAACTACCCCCCCGTGTATGCAGGTATGTGTATACTGTATATAGATAGATATATGTGTGCTTGGGCATAATGCAATACATGTCTTATTTGCTGATTTTGTGTGGAAAATGTTTGGTCTTTGATTTCTTGAGAAAGTAATGGTGCGCATGGATGGATGTCACACAGCAGATGACACTTGTTGGTTTGTGGCCATGGGAGTAGTATCTACATAATCAATCAACCACATCATGGCCTGTGACAAGTGTCCGGAGCGGAATGCATGGCCACCTAATGGAAGTCAAGCTCCATGATGTGGCAGTAAACCCTGCAATGTAAAATAAGGGACTGCTGCTAATCAAAAAGAAATTAACAAAAGTTGATACAAACAAATTTTAAAAACGTTTTCAGTAGCTCTGTGAAAACATTCACGCTCTGAATATTCTGGAAGGCTAGTATATGGTGCAAGCTAGCTAACTGAGAAAGAAACCTCAGTTCAACTTAATTTATTTAAAGTGATTTGCCTGTTGCCAGGGAAGCTTTTTGAAATACAATAGTTAAATACAATTCAGCTTATGTGAGCAATCACCCAGAACAGGTCATGTGTTTCTAGACAATTAATGCATGCCCCAACTAAATTGGAAGGCATGAAGTCAGCGGCCAAGTGCCTTTCATCGTACTCGGGGTATACATTAATTACAGGAAACTCATGTCCTGGAGTGGATTATTGCCCTTATAAAATGAGAAAGGTTATGTTTTGTTTTTTTATGGAAAAAGGGTTATTTTCATTTAGTTAGGTTGGTATTTAGTATGTAACCCCCCTGTAAATGGGGGTTCCCAAAGGTCTTCCAGGAGCTGGCTAAGTGCTCCCAGCCTGAATGGTGTTCGTCGTTTAAGCCATTTATCTGTGAGTGCTTTTAGAGCCTCTGGTACTGTCTCTTTAAGAGCTGTCTGCTTGCAGACATAATTAGTTTGTATGGGGGGGGGGAGAGATGTGTGTTTCCCTGCTCGAGTCCTGCTCGAGCCGCTGACAAATTGCTCCATTTCTGCTGTCGCTAAGTGGGCAGAGTGAGCACTTTTCAAAGATGTAACTGTTGGCCAGAAATCATTTAGAGTTTTAGTGGAAATGTAGTTTGTCTAACCTGCCTTTCTTGCAGCTGGGACTCTCTGTGTTTTGCACCTCCATTTTGGATCTGAACTACTGAATAGATCTAATCAGTGCAAGGGGGGGCCTCTTAAAATGGAGTTTATGTGGACCAACCAGAATCATGACTCTCTTGGGAGCCGACTTGCCATAAGACATATAGCTAGTAATTCTGGGAAGTGAAGTTCTGGACCTTGGCACCTATTTGCACCAACAGAGGAAGGTTTGAGTGGTTGACAACTGAGTCCACCAATTGGACCGGGTGGCACTGAATGGAATGCCCTGCCTTGTGTCTGTAGAGGCAGATCTGTTGTGACTGTGACAAGAGAAGGAGCTCAGAACTTCTGCGCGACACAGTTTTCATGTGGGAAGCCTAAACTCAGGTGGTGCATTGCCGTTTTGACTGTCTCAATCCGCGGCTACCGAGAGGAATGAGAGACTGAATGAGTGGGAACCAGGCTTACCCTGTAGAGGACTGGAGAAACTGCTTAATCGCGCTCGGTCTGTCAGGAAAGTGAAGCTGCAGTGTGAACTCCCGGTTTAGCAGTAAATGCGATCGGGACCTGAGAGCAGCTGCCTGGTATAGTAAGTTCCTTTACATGTAAATGTGTGGAGTGCTTGTGAAGGACAGCTAAACAGGTCCTCTTGCCCCGTGCGGTGTAGACTGAAAGCCAAATGCATGTATGAAGACTGAATCCGTTGCTCATCGAAGGTGTGTGTCTGGCTTGTAGAGTTTCATCTTCCTGCTGTGTGAGGGAGTCTGGCAATCCAGAACCCCATCTGTGCCAGTTTTCGGCATCAAGTTTGTGAGTACAAATCAGGGTAGCTCCCTGCCATCTGTTTATCAAACTTGGCAAGTGTTTCATCTGATTTCTTTTCCTTCCTTTCTTCATGAACTGAGCCATCCGGCTCCAGATTACAATTTGGTATTGTGCAAGTGTTTTTCCATCACAGGGCCCCAACCAGCTGCACTGATCCTGGCTAGTCCCCCACCATCCTGGGTACCCAGTAAAGTGACATTTTGGGACTCTGAATATGCGCACAGTACTGTGATTATTAATGTGTTTAACCTGATTTCCCCTTTCCTTGTTACAGCTCCCTAAATAAATCAGATATGTTTGTTTCAGCAAAGTTACACTGACTGTGGTGTTCATTTATGTTAAAGTATTGTACTGTGGCTAGTGTACTGCATCATCTTGTTTTACAGGGGCTCCCCAGAGTCAAGCTGACAGATCCAGTCCTGGGGGTAAGTGTAAATAGTGAAGATACTCATGGTGTATTGTGTGGGTCACTAGCAGGAATAAAAGGGGGTCTCAGTATCCCAGAGGGCTGTGACCAAGTTAGTCTAACTACTGTAAACCCTGACCTCTGGGTGGAGGCACCCACCATAGAACCTAGGCCCCTCAACCTGTTAGTAGTCAAGCAGGCAGGGGTAGTAGCCCTTGGGATAGCGCCACCTGGGGGTTACAAGTAGATTAGGGCAGGTTAGATACCAGGGTTGGACTGGGATACACGGGGCCCACCTGGAAAATGCATATAGGGGCCCACTTGGAAAATCAATAGGGAAGGGCTCCAGGTGACACACTCGTATCAGTATTCCACTTAAATTTGATACACTAGCGCTGTGTTTGCATCTTACATTTTCATACAGTGCCTTAAATAGCCCCATTATTTAGAGAAAAGATAATAAATGCAAAGAATTTCAGAGTTTAGAAGGTGGTCAGGTACCCAGCTGAGGTGGGGCCCACCTGGAAGTTTCCAGGTATCCTGGTGGGCCATTCCAACTGTTAGTTACAAACAGTGCAGTTTCTTAGAAATTAATCAACAAGCAGGTGCTGTGTTTCGACCAATGGCATTTTTAGACTTGGTCACTTTCTTAACCTCCATTTTACACATTTCATAAATTGCCTATATGTATTTCCCTCCATCCTTTCCACATACAGCACCTCTTCCTTGTCAAAGGATTTGTTGTCTGATCATTTTTGTATTTACAACACAATTTCCGGTGCAACCCCCTGTGCTGACGGATATAACGAAACTGTAACACAGCACAGCCGTGAAATGACTGCTACTGGGTGGTCGAGTGACAGTACATTGAAAAAGAATACACAGCACATTGTTTGAAAATGAAGGTGTTCTAAGAGGTCTGTCCTGAAGAAGAGGGTGCATTGGTGAACGCCAACTCCGAGGAAGCCAGTAAGCGAAATGTCAATGGCAGTGAAACGATGACTTTGTTAAATGCTTTATAGCTGAAAAATAAAGGGAATTTTCAAATGAGAAAGGGTATGTGTGCTGCCTCTGCCCTAAGTTGCCAGAAGTGAGTTGTGGCTCAGGGCGTCATGGCTCATGACGCTAGAAACTCTCATTTGGGAACAAGCCTGGTTTGTTTAGCCAGCCAGAGGTGGCTGAAGCTACAACACAATCCTCTGAAGTATGGGGTGCTTGCCTTCTTCTGCTGGATACTGCCACCTGGGTGACTACAGATGGCAATGTAGCTTGCATGGGAGGGAAGAACGCTGTCCCACAATGGCACGCTTAGTCTGCATGTCACTGCCTTTCCATTCTTAATGTGGCAGCAGTCTGGGGACAAGAGCAGAAAAAGAAAAAAAGGGCAGGATAATGCTGTCTGGCATCTCGGGCATCACACAACTGACCGTGTTACTCTTCCTACATACGCTGGTTAAAAAGCACTTGAGTGGCGTTAGGGAACTCCCGATGACAGCCAGATTTTGGGGAGGGGGCTGGGGGCCATAATAAGAAAGCAGGTGAGTCTTGGATAAAGTGAGCGATGGGGCTGGAGGTGGGCGGCAGGTTGGAATGAAAAGAGGGAATATAGGTCAGGCAAGTACTGGTTCTTTTTGTCTGCCCTACAGGACCCTTCATCCTCCTCCTCCTCCTGGAAGGATAGATTTATGACTGCAGAACATCGTACTGTTTTAATGAACAGAATAATAGTAACAAATGGCAGGCAGGAGTGAATAGGAGGGGATGAGGAAGTGACCATTAGTGTACAGAGCGTACATCAGTGTCTGGTAACAAGAAGGATAGGGACAAGGATCTTAGACAGAAAGTTATGGATATCTATTTGGCAGTTTTCCATCCCCTAAGAAGCTCATAACCAGATCTGTGGCATGCTATATAGATAGTTATTGCAATGTGTAGCCCCCAAATGCTATTTTCCCTCAGGAATCTCTGTTCCACCATCCCCTATTACCCCCTTTCACCCTACATCTTTCTGCCCTTTCCTTCAGCCACCTGCCCTGTTACCTGCAACTTAGTCCTGGTGTCGCTTCATACCCACCTTCTGCATGTAACTAGGCCCCCTGGGCTAATGTCCCCCCCCCCCCAATATCCACTTCTACTCTTACAAAGCCTATCTTGGGTTGCTGAGTTCCACATCTGTTTATTTTGTGTGTAGACTGAGTATCTCTCTCTCCTGCCCTCTTCAGACAATGTTGCCCCTCTCTCCCCCTATCATCAGGAAGTAAACGTGTTTTTGTTCCCTAATTTGTATTTACCCAGTGTACATTGTCCAATTTTGGAACCTTTATATAATGTCTGTCTCAGGATGGTTTCTCCTTCCTATTGACTTACTGTAATTTCTCTTGTTTTACTTTATTTATAATCTCTGACATGGAACCTATGTAATGAGGTTGTTCTCAAAGGTGTTAATCCAAGATCACAATAAATAATCTGTCATGTCATGTTTTGAATGCCTGAACAGTGTTTGCTTTTGCAACCTCACGATGTAGGCTTTTTTCAGATGTTTAATATTAAAAGGTTTAGCAAGCTCAGCCCTGGCCAATACCTAATATTTTTATCAAATGTTTCTTCATTTTTGTTAAAATTTACAGGGGTGCACCTGGTGTGTGACCAAACATAAGCAAACTGTTATAATGCCAGTGCTCCCCCTCCAAATTTGCTTTAAAGCCTGCAGTTCATTCAGATCAATTCAACTTTCTTTCTTGATATTTTTTTTTATAATTTTAACATGTTAGAGGGGTTCTTGGTCTCATCATTCAGCTGAATTACGATCCGCCTGACCAGCACAACAGGGTGACCCACTCATCAGTTAGGAAAAAGCTTCATATTTTAAATTTTACCATGTTATTCTGAGCTGAGGCCCCCCTCCTTTCTCTCCATCTTATGGGGAAACCGCTCTCTGGCTTCATGTTCTATCTAGTGTGCTCTGGCCAATAAGAGGCTCACAGGTGATTACTGGGGAGCTCACCAGTTAGGAGAAGGCCACAACTCTCCTACTTGCAATTCATTATTGAAGGTTTAGCAAGCTCAACCCTGGCTGATACATAAAGATTTTCATATGTTCCCCCCCCCCCCAATTGTTTAACCAGGAGTGGCACACTAAGCTGACCTTTCGTGTGGCCAAGGGACCGAGAAAGTGGCCGGCGAGGTAGCGATAATCCTCGACCCAATCGACCCTTTGTTGCTGGCCGTGGCCGACGACTCCTTAGAATGGACTCCGGTCCTAGTATTTTCTGATGAGCAGACCCAGCCCGCTGGCATCCCCATCAAGGACCCGGTTCCGGATCCTCGGGTTTCACCGATTCCACCAGTATCTCCCAATCGACTAAGTCGGCCTCCCCGATCTCGGTCGAGGTTCAGGACCCCCTTGGCCGAATGACCGAGGATGAGCCATAAGCGCTCGAGGAGGTGATGCCACAGATCGTCCTCATCCTCCTCGGATGAGGAGAGGCCCCAACGGAAACTCTGTCGGCGCTGTGAGGACCTTATGTGGCAATAGCTGATCCTGACCGGGCAGATCTAGCTCCGCCACCCACCTCGGCCATTACTTGGCTTTCACCTCCCAGGCTGAAACCGACCCCTCCAGAACCAACATCTCTGGTTCCTCCACCCGTGGGGCCGGCCCATCCTCCAGTTCGGCCTATTCCGGTTTCTCCACCTATTCTGGTGGAACCACCACCTAAGCAGCCCACAGGAGGGGCTCCCTTGAAAGAGGACCGACTAGACACCGGACTTCCCCGACGTTGGTCACAGTCACCCTGGACCTCCCTCGGAGGATCGAGGGTGATTTAGGCGGTAGGCCGCTGTATCACGACTCTTCGGACTCTAATGTCACCAGGTTCCACTGTCATCCTGGGGATGATGAGTCGTCCGTTGGCACAGGGATGGAGGAAGGCCCTTCCTCCTTCCAAGGGATTTTCCGTCTCATTTCCAAATTTACGGGAATGCCCCTGGAACCTATCCAGAAAAAGGTGGAGAACCCTCTCACAGATATTCTAAAGAGAGGGGATACCCTGACAGAGGCCTTTCCAGTGGCCGAAGCCATTGTTGGCCTGGTCCTTTAACTTTGGCAGCGCCCTGCCTCATGCCCAGCACCGTCTGCCTGCATGGCCCGCAAGTACGTGGTGCGCATGGGGTCCCTTGCGGGGTTCACAGAGCACCCTTCGGCCGAGAGACAGGTGACCGCCTCTGTGTTCAGGTGTATTGGTCACTCTGTCCCAGATCATACCATCCATGGAGCGAAACATGTGGTTCTGTTCACTGGATCTGCAGGACGTGTTCTTTCACGTCTCATTCCATCTGTCCCATCAGCGTTTCCTCTGCTTCAGAGTCAAAGGGACCTTGTATGAGTTCCGAGCCATGCCGTTCGGCCTGTCTTCAGCCCCACGGGTCTTCAGCAAATGCATTGCAGTGGTGGCGGCCTATCTTTGGCCTCGAGGAGTCAGACTCTACCCTTACCTCGACGATTGGCTACTGGCAGGTTCCACCCTACAGGAGGTGGAGAGTTCCAGGGATCTGGCCCTCCAGACCTGCTCCCAACTTGGCCTCCTGATCAACGAGGCCAAGTCGGAACTCGTGCCTTCCCGGGTGATGGGCTTCATCAGGGCAGAGCTCGACTGTTGTCAAGCCAGAGCTTGGCTCCCGGCGGACAGGGTGGAGGTGCTCTCCTCCTTTGTCCAGTCATTTCTGGTTGGGCACTTGCGCCCTGCCTGGGACTTTCTGCACCTTCTGGGTAACATGGCAGCGTGCACCTTGGTGATCCGTTGGGCCAGGTTGCACATGTGCCCCCTCCAATGGGAGCTGGCGGCCCAATGGACTCAGTGATATAGTCATTTCGACCAGCTGAGTACAGTAACCCAGAGGATGTGGAACGCTCTCCAGTGGTGGACCACCCCAGACCGGTTGCAGGAAGGGATCCCATTTGTCCGCCCCGAGCCGATGGTCATTCTTACGACCGATGCCTCTCTTATGGGCTGGGGAGCCCACTTGGGGGACACCAGGGCCCACAGGTTCTGGATCCCTGAGGAGTCCTGATGCCACATCAGTCTGTTGGAGCCCAGAGCAGTCAGACTGGCACTGTCAGCTTTCGCTCCTCAGCTCCGGGGTCAAGTGGTTCAAGTCCAGATGGACAATACCATGACCATGTACTACCTCAACAAACAGGGCGGCATGCACTCCTGTCTGCTGTGTAAGGAGGCGCTCCGCATCTGGATCCTCATAAGCAGGTTGGAGGCAGATCTCCTAGCCATCCATGTGGCAGGAGCCTCGAACCAGCTGGCAGATGCTCCCAGCTGCATAGGCCAGACATCCTACGAGTGGTCTCTCCATCTAGAGGTAGCTTACAGCCTGTTCTCCCATTGGGGCAAACCGATAGTGGACCCGTTTACCTCCAGGGAAAATGCCAAGCTGAGACTGTATCATGCCGGCCCCCCTCAGCAGGGTTCACTGCAGGGGGATGCCTTCTCGACGCCATGGGCCCCAGGCCTCATTGACACCTTCCCTCCATTTCCTCTGATCCACAAGGTGTTACTGAAGGTGAGGAGGGACAAGGCGCAGGTGATTCTGGTAGCCCCAGACTGACTGTGCCAGTTCTGGTATCCAGATCCCCTCAGCGTCAGCTACAGGTCCCTGGAGTGGCTTTGCACATGCCCAGACCTGATATCTCTCAAGCAGGGGAAGGTCTTCCATCCAGACCTTCAATCCCTGCACTTCACGGCCTGGTACCTGAGCAGCTAGAGTTCCAGGTTTTGGGTCTTTCCGAAGATGTCTACACCGTGGTGGAGGCATCTTGAAAAGAATCGACCAGGAATTATTATGCCTTCAAATGGAAAAGGTTTTCCATTTGGTGTCAGGGTAAGGGTCTGGATCCCTTATCCTGTTCGGTGGCTAACATTCTCGACTACCTTTAGTTTGTCTCCAAAGGGGGTCTACGGTCTTCGACCCTTAGAGTGCACCTGGCAGTCATTTCTGCTTACCGGACGCGGTCCGGTCAGCCGACATTGGCGCAGGAGACAGTGGTCGGGTGCTTTTTCAAATCTTGGATCACATATCCCCTCCGGTGTGTGTGAACCTCTACCTCCGTGGGATCTGCTGCTGGTTTTGGCAAAGCTCATGGGCAAGCCATTCGAACCCATGCACAAGTATGAGCTGTCACACTTGTCGTGGAAGACGACCTTCCTGGTGGCTATCACGTCAGCTGGAAGGACAGGGGAGCTCCAGGCACTTTTGGTGGACTCCCCTTATCTGGTTTTTCACAGGGACAAAGTTATCCTGCGCCCCCACCAGAAATTTCTTCCGAAGGTGATGTCAGAGTTTCACCTTAAGCAGGTGTTGACTCTGCCAGTATACTACCCTAATTACACCTCGGACACTGAGTATAGGCTCCATACTTTGGACCTGAGACATGCTCTCTCCTGGTATAAGGAGAGGACGGTGGAAATTCGTGGAGAGGCTCACCAGCTGTTTGTCCCCTACGCTGAAGCCGCTTCTGGTAGACCTGCAGCCAAATCAGTCAATAAATCAATATCTTTATTTATCCAGATGGGCACCATTGAACAAGCTCATTTACAAAGTGGATCTGCGGTCCTACAGTAATAATACAGAAAGACAAGTTACAACAGTAAAAATTCGCTGCTATTATAGTAAAAATGCACATTTACAGGTAATATACATTGAACATAGAACTACAAGGAGTCATGGATAATGAACTTGTGCTGGATCCAAGCCCAAAAGCTGTGCATTTTGTAGTGGGAAATGTTAGGGAGAGGGTAGGTATACCAGATAGAAAATATCAAGCACATAATGTAGGGAGAGGTGAGGAACAGGGGTACAAGCGAAGAGGACCCAATTGTTAGAGCAGAATGAGAGATTGGGAAGGCGGAGGACCATACAAAAGGCGTCGAAGCGATTTTTGCCCCAAAACGCGGTGACATATGGAGGAGAAAAGCTACCACTGTACTAAGTGCAAAAGGAGGAATATAGTAGCAGGGGCATAACTGGGAGGGTCCTGGAGGTTGGGGCAGAGGGAGGTGTTGGATGGACGAGGGACCAAATACTTTTTGGGGCAAAAGGCGATAATTATCCCCAAGTGCGGTAGCATGTGCTAGAATCAGGCTGCAGCTGTTCAGTGTGTCAAAGAATAAGATATGTGAGTTTGGCAGTAAATCCTGTGGCTCTGTTGGTGGGCATGCTAGAGGCAGAGGCACACATTTCAGCTGGGGGGCTGTCGTTTGAGGGAGGGAGGTTAGTTAGTACCTAGTAAAGCAGTTGCAAATTTCCGTAATGCTATCACGGTAAAGCCTTTTGAACAAAAGGGTACTTACTGAGGTTTTCAGCTTAAGTATGTTTTGGGTTTTATTCCATATTGATGGGAGTGAGAATCCAAAGGCAGCTCTCCCGACTCGTGTGAGTGCCCTGGATATATTTAGCAGGAGTTGTGAGCAGCTTCTAAGGGAATAATTCCTGGGCACAATCGGAGACAGTCGACGATGTATTGAGGGAGTTTGCCACTGAGGGCTCTAAGTGTCCAGAGTGCTGCATTAAAGTTGCGCCTATAGTGAAGTGAGGTCCAGCCCGTGGTGGCATATAGTGTGCAATGATGGGTAGAGAGGGGGAGGTCGGTGATGGAGCGTATAGCTCTGTGGTAGAGCGTATCCAATTTTCCAAGATAGGAAGCCGCACAGCTACTGTGTATGAAGTCTGTGTAGTCAATTAAGGACAGGAACATGGCTTGGACTAGTCGTTTCTTTGCGTCTGCTGTAAGAAGTCTTCTTATGCTGTAAAAAAGGCCAAGTCTTTGCCTTAATTTTCTCAGCATGTATTCCAGGTGGTCAGTGAAGGAGAGTTTACAGTCTATCCAGACCCCAAGATATCTGAATTTCGGAACATACTCTAAACACTCTCCCAGCATCGTGGTTATTGGGGGAAGGGGGTCAGTAGCGCTTGTGTAGTTTGTGGGGGAAAATAACATGGCTTTAGTTTTCTTAGCATTTAATAGCAGTTTTTTATTGATTAGTTGGAGTTGCAGGAGGTTGAAATCTTTTTGTAGGTCAGTAAAAGCTTCTTTTGGTGTGGGACGACTTGGGTACAGCACTGTGTCATCCGCGAATAAGTGAATACTTGCATCCTTGATTCCCTCATCAATGTTATTGTTATACACTGTGAAGGGGAGGGGACCTAATATGGATCCCTGTGGGACACCTCTTTGTAAGAGTTTTAGGGCAGATATTTCGCCATCCGCTTTCACCTGCTGGAATCTGTCTGTCAGATATTCAGAGAACCAGTTTAGAGAAGTAGCATTCAGGCCTAGTGTTTTTAGCGAGTCAAGGAGCAGGTCGTGGTCGACTGTGTCGAATGCTTTGCTGAGGTCAAGAAACACAGCACATACTGACTTTTTATGCTCCCTACTCCAGTTGCCAGTCGTTGGTTACTTTAGCTAATGCCGAGACTGTACTGTGGTTGGCTCTACATCCGGATTGAAGGGGCATTAGTAATTTTTCTCTGTCGATGAAGGATCTTAGTTGGCCATTTACTATTTTTCCAGTAGCTTCGAGAGTGTGGTTAGGACTATTGCAAGATGGATCACATCATGCATAAGTCTGTGCAACGAGTTGGTGGGCAAGGAGCCTCCCAGAGGGTTAAGAGCTCATTCTACTCGCCATACTGCTGCATCGGTGGCTGCTTCCAGGGACATCCCTATCCAGGAGATCTGCCGGGCTGCTACCTGGAAGTCAGCAAACACCTTTATCACCCACTGCCACGTCGACCTTGAGTCACACCAGGATGCTAGTTTTGGGGCTTCAGTTCTCCAATCTTTGTTCCCTAAGTAGGGTGTGTGTGCCTTGGCTGCCTCCCTCCTCCCGGAGAACTGCTTGGAGTCTGCCAAACAGTGAGGATGAACATCATATCCATGCTCCTAGAACAACAGGTTATTCACCTGTAACAGTAGTTCTAGGAGTGGTACAGTATATGTTGTTCATCCACACGGACGCACACAACCTTGCTTCCAGTGGGCTAAGATCTGGCGTCATGGTGTGGAGCCAAGGTATCTACCATCCGGGTGGGTGGGAGCAGCCAGCTTGAAGAATTCCGGCAGATTTACAGTGGAAGGGGACAATGACAAACAGTGTGGATGAACAACATATACCACTCCTAAAACTACTGTTCTAGGGACATGGATATGTTGTTCAATCCACACTTACTGGCAGGATTCTTGCTGGAAGGTCTTCAAGCTGGCTCCTCCCACCGACCCGGGTGGTAAAACTCTCGGCTCTGCCCCAAGACGCCAGATTTTCCTTACCTCTTGGAAGCTCAGGTTCCCTCCTTTGCGCTCTGCGTTTTAGGCCTGGATCCAAACTCTTCAGTTTACCCAAAACTAATTTTAAAGTTTATAAGACTTCGGTCTTTATCTCCCTCGCGGCTGCGATGGACAAATCGACTCCCGGATTTCGGCAGTGCCCCTGTGGGCAGATGATGTCCCGGACTGATCTGCACTTCACATGCGTGTACTGCCTTGGGTTTGAGCACGATTCACAGGCCTGCGACTTATTCAAGTCCTTTTCAGCCATGTCTTAGAGGATTGCGCTGCCAGATTGCAATGTGGGCGCCCTGAGAAACGTTATCCTCTGGTCAAGTCGAAGGAGACCCGTTGGGCAGTGTCTGGCGATGGGCTCGGCTGAACAGCTCAAACAAATGGTCGTCCTCGAGGAGGAAGCAGCCCAGGCTGCATCATCTTCTTCCTCGGTCGCGGGATTTATCCCACTCTCTTTGGGCTCCTCCTACACGGCTTCGTTCAAGGAGCTTTATCAGTCCTTCTCCACCAAGGGAGAGGAGCCTTCGGGAAATTCCTCTCGGTCCAAGAAGGACTCATGGTAAGTCCCACCGCTGACAAACCGTGGAGCGAGAGGTCCCCTTCCCAGATAGTCGCACTCGACTCTCGTCGAGGTTCCGGCTAAGGACGCTGGCTTTATGGCGTCCCTGTCAGGTCAGCCGGCCGAGACACCCGTCGACGCAGTCGAGATTTTTCTCGACCCGTCAAACGGGCTGTTGACTGGAGAAGTCGACAGCCCTTCTTCACCGGTTTCCCCCGGTGCAAACCGAGGACTTGCCTGTGCCTCCTGTGCCGGAGTCGCCGGTTAAGGTCCCTGAACCGAGGGAGGAGCAGGTTTCCCCCGCCCCCTCTCAGACCCACCCTCGGAAACACTGAAGTTCTCGGTCTCGGACCTCTTCCTGGTCCAGCCGATCCCGCAGACATCGGCGGTCTCGGCACCGTGGAAAGCGGCAGCGCCGCTCATCGTCTTCATCCTCTTCGGGGGATAGGCTCCAGCACAAATTGCGTTGGCGCTATGAGGATCTGATGTGGCAGCATCTCCTTTTGACCGGGAATAAGCCAACTCCGTCGCCTTCCCCGGCCATTAAGTGGCTGTCATCAGAGCAGCCGAAATAACCCCTCATTGTAATCGAGGAGCCTAAGCCGGCACCAGTTGTTCGGCCGAAACTGACTGTGCCACCCATTGTGGTGGAACCCCCGCCTCCACAACCTAAATTTGGGGCCCCGACCAAGGATTCTCGGTCGGGTCAGGGCTTGCCCCATCGGTTGTCGGTCACCCTCACTCCCGATCAGCCTCGGCAGGTGGAGGGTGGCTCAGGCCCTCGGCAGCTGTTTGCAGACTCCTCGGAGTCTGACGATGACTCTTCCCTGTTCTCCAGGCCGCTCGACCTGGAGTCCACTGGGGGTCAGTCGGTGGACAAGAGCCCATCCTCGTTCCTTGGAATGCTTCAGCTCATCTCAGAGTCCACTGGGATGAAGCTCGAACCCGTTTCATAGCGGGCCAAGTGTCCCCTCACGGAGATACTGGACCGAGGGGATTTCCCCACGGAGGCCTTCCCGGTGGCGGAAGCCATTGTTGGCCTGGCCCTGGAGCTGTGGCAGCAGCCATCTTCTTGTCCAGCACCTTCGGCCAGGATGGCTCGAAAGTATGCTGTTCCCACTGGTTCACTCTCCAGTTTCTCGGAGCACCCCTCTGCGGAGGGGCTAGTGACGGACAGCGTTTTCCGGCGCTCCGGAAATGCTCAGGATGTGGACATGCCACCCGATAAAGAGTCCAAGAAACTGGACTACTCCTAGTGGAAAGTCTATGCTGCTTCCTCCCTATGCCTTCGTCAGGCCATCTCGGCTGTTCTGATGGCACACTTTTTGCACGCCCTTTTGGCCTGCCTGGATGAGGTGATTCCTCAACTCCCGGCTGACCTCCAGACAATGGTCAGGCAGGTGTGGGATCAGGGAAGGGCGGTGGCCAAACAGAAACTCCAAACTTAATTGGACATAGCTGACTTGTATGCCCGTTCAGTAGCGGCCACAGTGGCCATGCGCCATAGAGCTTGGCTGTGGATCTCCACTTTTACAGCGGATACCCAGCACAAGCTGGCAGACATTCCCTTCTTGGGTACCGACTTGTTCGGCCTCGGGGTGGAGGGTCATCTGCAAAGGATCAAGAAGTCCAGTGCCAACTTGGCCTCGGTCACGTCTGCCCAGAAGGACAAAGGCCACCAGCAGCAGCGTAAGCCCTTTCGGCTTTCAGCCCCTGCGGCACATCCGGCCCAGCAACACCAGCATCAGGGCCAGCAGGCTCATGCTTGGCATCCCAAAGCCAAGCCTGCAGCTTCCTCCAGCAGGAAGCCGGGAGGAAAAGGTCTAGGAGGCCCTTCGGTCGGCCCTTCCTCCAAGACTGCCCAGTGATGGGCTGAAGGGTGTCACCCCCAACCTCGTCACTCTTCCCCGGGTTCCCCCCATGGGAGGACGGCTTCGCCACTTCCTTTCCACCTGGTCCGATATCACCACGGACCACTGGATGCGGGAAGTGGTAGGAAAGGGTCTGCCTCTGGAATTCGAGCAGTCCCCACCCTATCAACCCGTCGCCCCACGGGGGGGGGGGGGACTACGGGGTCCGCAGGCCTCTCTGTCGGCTTGTCGAGCCGACATTGCCCTGCTCCTCCAGAAGGAGGTGATCAGGGAGGTGGCGGATCCTCCACCAGACCCAGGGTTTGTGTCAAGATACTTCTTGGTCCCAAAACAGATGGGCGGCTGGCGCCCCATTCTAGACTTCCATGACCTGAACAAGTTCCTAAGGTCTCGTACCTTCAGGATGGTCACTCTGGCTTAGATCATTCCATCCTTGGAACGAGGCATGTGGTTCTGCTCTCTGGACCTCCAGGACGTGTTCTTTGACGTCCCAATCCATCCGTCTCACCAGCGATTCCTCCACTTCAGGGCAGAGGGGATCCCTTTACGAGTTCTGGGCCATGCCCTTCGGCCTCTCTCCAGCTCCCAGGGTCTTCACCAAATGCATGGCAGTGGTGACAGCATTCCTGTGGCGCCGAAGGGTCCAGGTGTACCCTTACCTGGACGACTGGTTGATTGCAGCCCCCTTCAGGCTGGAGGTGGAGTGGTCCAGGGATCTGGCCCTCCAGGTCTGCTCTCAGATTGGCTTCCTCATCAACGAGGCCAAATCGGAACTCGTGCCAATGCAGGTGATTCAGTTCATCAGGGCAGAGCTCGACTCTCTTCGAGCCAGAGCACGGATCCTGGCAGACAGGGCCAAGGTTCTTTCCTCCTTTGCCCAATAATTTCTGGTTGGGCAGTTGCACCCTGCCTGGGACTTCCTGGGCCTCATGGCAGCCTGCACCAGCGTGGTCCATTGGGCCCGCTGGCATATGCATCCCCTGCAATGGGGGCTGGCCCACCAGTGGTCACAGTGCTCCAGTCCTCTGGGCCAGCCAGTGATAGTGACCCAGGAGATGGGGAACGCTCTCCAGTGGTGGATCGTTCTGGCTCTACCTCAGGAGGGTATCCCGTTTGTCCGCCTAGAGTCGACGGTCACTCTAACAACCGCGCCTCTGATGGGTTGGTGTGCCCATCTGGGGGAGCTCAGAGCGCACGGCCTCTGGTCCCCTCAGGAATCTCGATGCCACATCAACCTGCTGGAGCTTTGAGCGGTCCAACTAGCCCTCACCACCTTCGCTCCTTTTGTACGGGGTCAAGTGGTCCAGGTCCAGACGGACAACACCACTACCATGTACAACCTAAACCGCCAGGGCGGGATGCACTCCTTGCCTCTGTGCAAGGAGGCTCTCCGCACTTGGTCTCTCGTGAGCAGACTGGAGGCGGATCTCCTAGCCATCCATGTGGCAGGAGCCTCCAATACTCTGGCCGATGCCCTAAGCTGGATAGGTGCTGCATCTCACGAGTGGTCTGTCCTGCCCGGAGGTAGTACACGATCTGTTCTCCCACTGGGGCACACCTCAGGTGGACCTGTTTGCCTCCAGGGAGAATGCGAAGCTGAGGCTGTTTCATGCCCGCCTCATTAGCAGGGCTCGCTGCGGGGGGATGCCTTCTCGTGGCCATGGACCCTGGGCCTCTTCTACGCCTTTCCCCCATTTCCCTTGATCCACAAGGTGCTTCTCAAGGTGAGGAGGGACAAGGCGCATGTGATTCTGGTAGCCCCAGACTGGCCCTGCCAGTTCTGGTATCCAGATCTCCTCAGCATCAGCTCCAGGCTCCCGAGGCGGCTTCCAGCCCGCCTGGACCTGATCTCAGTCAACCAGGGGGAAGGTACTCCACCCGGACCATCAATCCCTGCGCCTGACGGCCTGGTTCCTCAGCGGCTAGAGTTCCAGGCCTTGGGTCTTTCTGACGAGGTCCTCAATGTTGTTGAGGCATCCCGTAAGGAGTCGACCAGAAAACGCTATGCCTTCAAATGGAAGAGATTCTCCATTTGGTGTCAGGATAAGGGGTTGGGCACTTCTCCTGTTCCTTGGCCAGCATTCTGGACTACCTATGGTCCCTTTCTCAACTAGGGCTTCAGTAGACGACCCTTAAGGTGCCCCTGGCAGCCATCTCTGCTTACCGGGTGCGGGCCGGAAAGCAGTTGGTGGTGCAGGAAAAGATGGTCAGGCGCTTTTTCAAAGGCCTTGATCACATATCCCCTCCAGTGCGAGAACCTCCACCTCCATGGGATCTACTGCTGGTATTGGCTAAGCTCATGGGCAAGCCATTCGAACCGATGCACAGGTGCGATATCTCCCACCTGTTGTGGAAGACCGCCTTCTTGGTGGCTATTATGTCAACCAGAAGGATGGGAAAGCTCCAGGCGCTTTCCATCGAGTCTTCTTATCTGGTCTTCCACAGGGACAAGGTTGTCCTGCGCCCCCACCCGAAATTCCTTCTGAAGGTGGTGTCGGAGTTTCACCTTAACCAGGTGTTGACTCTGCCGGTGTTCTACCCCAGTCACACCTCAGAGGTCGAATATAGGCTCCATACTTTGGACCTTAGAAGAGCACTCTTATCATAAGGGAGTGGATGGCTGAAGTTCGGGAGAGGTTCGCCAGCTGTTTGTCACCCACGCTGAAGCCACACCTGGCAGACCTGCAGCCAAGTGGATGATAGGCAGGTGGGTCACCTCCTGCATAGATCTCTGCTATAGGTTGGCGGGCATGGAGCCTCCCAGAGGGATAAGAGCTCATTCTACCTGCCATACCGCTGCTCCGGTGGCTGCTTCCAGGGACGTCCCTATCCAGGAAATCTGCAGGGCTGCTACCTGGAAGTCAGCACACACCTTCAATACCCACTACCACATCAACCTTGAGTCACGCCGGGATGCTGGTTTTGGGCCCTCGGTTCTCCAGTCCTTATTTCCCAAGTAGGGGGTGTGCACTTTGCCTCCCTCCTCCCAGAGAACTGCTAGGAGTCTGCCAGTAAGTGTGGATTGAACAACATATCCATGTCCCTAGAAATACAGGTTACTCACCTGTAACAGGAGTTCTAGGAATGGTATATGTTGTTCATCCACACAACCCACCCGACCTCCCTGGCTTCGATGCGCAACCTGGCTTCCAGTGGGCTAGATCTGGCGTCATGGGGTGGAGCTGAGAGTTTTACCACCCAAGTGGGTGGGAGGAGCCAGCTTGAAGACCTTCTTGCAAGATTTAAAGCGGCAAGGAACCTGCCAGTAAGTATGGATGAACAACATATACCATTCCTAGAACTCCTGTTACAGGTGAGTAACCTGTTCTTACAGGTGCAACATGGGAGCACAGGGAAGTTAAGTGACTTGCTCAGGGTCACACAGCATGCAAGTGGGGGCTGTGGGGTTCAAACCCAGGTCTCCAGATTTTCAGCCCATAGCATTAAACCACTGCGCTATACTACCTCCAAGGCATCCCTCTATGTCAAACAGTGCTTACTAATAGTTCCCCTTATTCTGCTCCCACCTTCAGTTTGGTACATGGCCACTGGTTCTTCTTGCACTTACCAGAGTCATCACTGTATCTGGCTAAACACCTGGACCTGATATTTAAAAGGATTTCTCCTATTCTGTACCTGAAATCCGCACACCTGGTTAATGAGAGCAGCTACGAAACTGCTTCACCCTCAGTTCCTTTTACAGGGTTCCCTTCTGTTTGGGGAACTTAGGTAAAATTAATAAAGGTCTTTGTGGAACAAAAGAAAGCTCAACTTCTTTGGACCTGCCTGAAAACTGTGTGATGGACAGACTCCTTCTGGATGGTTTGTTCTATAGAAACAGAACCTCAGAAAAAAACTGGTTAAGCTAGAGTAATGATCTGGCATTTGGATGCTGGGGCTCAGTGTTTAAAAGTGCAGGGTAACGCACTTAAGGGCCAAGAACCTAGAGACCAAATCTTGGCTGGGTGATGTGCAGATAACAAGGTCAGAAGAGGAGAGGACCTGGGAGCAACAGTGAGCTAAAGTACTCTGTACACTACAAGAGTGCAGCAACCAAAGCAAACTGGATGCTGGAGTGCATAGCCAGGGGGATAGTAAGCAGAAAGGCGGATGTCATTTTGCCACTGTATAGATCACTGGCGAGGCCACACCTCGAGTACAGTGTTCAGTATTGGACCTCTTATCTAAAGAAGGACAAGGGCAACCAAAATGATCCAGGGTCAACAGGGCAGTAATTCTGAGGAGAGACTGAGAGCTCAATATATGCTCCCTGAAGGACAGAAGGAGAGGGGGGACATGATAGAGACCTTCACGTACCTTAAAGGTATCAAAAAAGTGAGTACTGAGAGTCTTTTTAGCCTTAATAGAAAAGGTCCCCTAGGGAGCACAACCTAAAGCTGGGGGGGTACATTCAGGAGAGAGAGATGAGGAGGCACTTTTTCACTTGAGAGGGTTGTGGCCAAGTGGAACAGGTTGCTGGAGGAGGTGATCTACCTGAAGACAGTGGCTGGCTACAAAAGAGGATGGGACAGAATAATGGGGAAAGTTACATGTAGAGGGTGGGGGGTTGGGGAGGGGTGGTTGTTTGCAAGGAGTGTTGAAGGGAGGAAGGATTGGGGTCAGGTCCCTCTGTAAACACTGAGGGACCTGCACTCACAAGCAGACTTGATGGACCTTAAGGCCTTTATCTGCTGGTTTCTTCAGATGTTCTCATGAAACACTAATCCTTTTTGGGTCCCATAACTTTTGCATCTTTTTGCCTTTTGTGTTTGGAGAAGGGGTAGAGGTTTCTTCACCTCCCTGCAATGCAGTAGATCTGCAAGGGAGTGAGCTTATCCTTTGAGCCAGGCAACAGGATGTCCCTTATCATGCATGACTGGGCCACCACCGCCTCCAGCAGATTGGGTAGTTTCCAGAGTGGCTACTTGATAGAATTTCTGCAAGTCCTCTGAAAGGATTGTTTAATTACTGTACGTACATTTTTAATCCAAAGTGGAAGATGGTGCAGGAGACCCTGCCATGGCTTCGATGACTAGGAGCAAGTCTCCTCAATCATCTGTCTCAGAAAAGCCAGGGCATGACTCACGGGGCACATTCGCCCACTTCTTGATTTAAAAATGAGCTATGCCATACTAAGACGGTTTCTCATCAGAATGAAGACTCTGAAGTTGATTGTCGGGGCAGTGCATCAGGGTGAACTCCTTTGCTCTGTTGACTTTGAAGAAATACATCTTCATATCCCCATTCCATTCCTCCACTGGCGCTTTCTCAGAGTTGGGGAACAAACACCATCGGCTGTCATGTTTTGGCTTGCTTCCTCCTTTATGGTCTTCACCAAGGTCCTGGTAGTGATGGCTGCCAAGCTACACCAGCAAGAGGTACAAGTTCACACCCACTTGGATACCTGACTAATACAGAGCAGTTCCCAGTGGGATGCATGCTGGTCTATTTTCAGGGAATTATGGACTGTAGGAGAAGAGCTCCTTAAAGCCCAGCCAGGCATTTAGTTCACTGGGGAGGTCTTTCTTAGCAGTGGAACATTTGTGGTGTCACTGGAGACCCTGTATTCTCCAGTGCAGAGCATGGTGTTCTTGTTAGGTGATGGCCTGTATTTCATGGTCAGGAAGATCTTTTGCATATACCTGGGCCCCCTTGACCATTAAGATCATCTTTTGCATACATCTGCTCCAACCCCCCAAAAAAACCTAGCCTGGAGCTGGCTCCTTAGCCCACCTGTTGTCTTCAGCATTGGAACAGGGAGTGTAAGATGCCTCTGTAAAGCTTTCAAAGGTTCTCTGATCTGTGGTATGGGCCCCCTGGCTGGTTTTCATGTACAGTATGCAAGCTTAGGGAATCCTTGAAACGGATTTACTCAGATCAGTGCAAAACAGTTGCTAAGAAGAAACCTATACTGTTTTACAAATACTGTAGGTTAAAAGGGATCAAAAATGATGACGAAAAAGGCACAAGTGCTTTAGTGTTTTTCAGTTTGTGTTTTTAAGTGGAGAATTGCTTGTAAAACAGCTATTTGAAATAAGGTCAGGCAGGGTGCCTATGTAGTTTCTAGTAAACAACTAATTAAAAATAATCAAATCGGACTGACAGCAATAGGACGACAGCTACCACTACAGTTGTGTTTAAATAAAAAAAAAAGATGTTGGTGACTAATATTGCTTTTAAAGCTCTGCAAAGTCCTTGTTTGAATTTTTTTTTTTTTGAGCAGAGAAAGAGGTACTCTCTTCCAGCTGCAGCGCCCTTGCATTTGTGTGTCTTTCTCCTCCCTGTTACTGCCCTCCTGCAGTAGATGTCCAATGGAAAAGCAGCTTAGGGTTGATATAATATAACCCTTTCTCACCAGGGGGACACCCACCCACACACACACCCCCTTCAGGAGAGTAAAGATGGCAGACCTGGCAAGAGTCTGTGTAGAGCTCCAGCAGAAACTCCTAGTCAAGCAACAGAGTTAAATTTTAAAGAGAAAAGTGTATTAGTCTCTAGTGCTACACAGACTGTGTGTGATAGCTGTTTTTAATTTTTCTGACTGTCACAGACTGCTGCTTTAAGCGAATGAATGCAACACTTTTAAAGTATCACATAAAGGACCCCGTTGCATAAACAGAATACATAATGGGGGTTGGAGTGAGATATGGAAAGCATCTGTGCTCAGGAGGGAGGAACCTTCATATCTCGCTTGAGTTGTTCTGGGTTGATTGAAATGTACTTTGATTTTTTTTTTCTTGCTTTCTTTTTTGCAGTAATGTACACATAAATAAACATTACGATGCTTGCACTGAACCATCTGTGCCATGCCTCGATCCATCAGTTCCTGTGTGATTTACTTTGTGGTTTGATAGAAACATGCAGTTTGTGGATAAAAGTACCAATGCTTAATGTTTTTCCCCACAACTTATTTACTTAGGATAACCCAAATAAAAGGTGCAGTATCTCATTTTCAGTGGGGTCCTGCTTCTGTCCAGTTACATAGCTAGGAATGTTGGAAGTACAGGGAGGTTACATGATTAGTCCTGAGATTGAAACCTGGGTCATTCTTTTGTTTCACATTTCAAGAATTTGCTCATTAGAACCCCCTGGCTTCCCTGGTGTGTACAGTCTTCAGTGTGAACAAAAAGATAACATGGTCTGTTAGTTGCATGTTACAGGTCTCGTAACCGTTTTTTTACACTTGCACGTAATCCATATAGGGCTGTGCAAATACATTTTCCTGAATATTCGAATATAGAAGACTTGGTTTGCTGGCCAAGGCACCTAGCTTCACCTCAGCTCTTTCCTTCTAAGATTGCTTGAAAGGACAGAGCAGAGAACCTTACCAGAGCAAGGGAAAAGGATTAAAACTTCTTTTGGCTAAGCAGATTTACTGTATGTTGTTATTTTTATTTTGTACTCGCAGGGATTGCTACTGTTTGTTGATAACATTTCATTGCTTTATTTTTCTCTAATTCAAATTGTTGTTGCTGGTATACCTTCTTCTGCATTATTACAAGGTGTGCCTACAGGTGTGTGCCAACAGATTACTGCTGTAATCTTCTGGTTCAAATTGTCTTTTGCAAGGTATATCTTCTGTTACTGCTTTATTTTTCTCTGTAGCAAAGTGTTCCTTACAGGGTATATCTTCTGAAATTATTACAGGTGGTGCTTACGGTTTTACAGTTTTATCTAACATTAGGATAAGCATTCAGGGTTACTGCATTTGTTGTTGACTGATTGTTTCTGCTCACCTCCTTGTTCTTTCATCCATGGTTCTTCTTTGGCAGGGAAGGGCCCAGCCACCCACCCATCCCCAACCACCCCACACTACACTCCTTTTATAGGGTACCACAGTTGTGACATTTCCTGTGGCAAAGCAGGAAGGGGCGGATCAGTGGGGCATCCACAAGGTGAGCTCATTTACAGGGGCACTAGTGATTTAACTTGTTATAACAAGTTATACGAAAACAAAACACAAAATAAAACCATTACTTGCATTTATTTTCCTTCTAATTGCTCTGACCAGGTTATAAACCCAGCAACTTATCTGGAATGGATATAATTAACTGCAGGTACTGTGGAACACTTTTCAGAAGGACAGTCTTACAGGATTTAGGACACTGTCCTACATGCTGGGCCATTGGAGATCTTAGGGCTCAGCTCCGGGCAGCATGGGCAGAGATTGCGCACCTCAAATTTCATATTCAAGAGGAAATACATTATAAGAACCACCCCATTTCCCCAACATCCAGAAAGAAGAACCCCGACCACAGAGGGTAGTTGGTCCAGGAGGCTGGCAGGTGGTTAGGAGGGGCAAATTGGGTGCCTCATCACTCTGTGCTCTCCAACATATTACCTCCAAAAAACATATAAACACTACAAACAGGTATATGCCTCTATCTCCAAAATCAAACAAAGGGGCAGACGATACTGCAGAGCAGGACTCTGCAGCACAGGAGCTAGCACAACAAAACTCACCCAAATCAGGAACCAAAACAAAAAAAGCAAAAAGGAAATCCAAAAAACTTCTGATCATAGGAGACTCCATGATTCCGGGAGTTGATACCCATCTCCAGCCAGGGGTAATGGTCAGATGTCTCCCAGGTACATCAGTGTGGAGAGACACTGACCACATTGCTAAAATTGTTCACAAAGCAGGAGAAAACATTGATGTCCTGGTACACATAGGGACTAATGATCTGCCAGCTGGTCAGTTGTGGAGACCAAGGAACACCTGACCAGGCTGGGTGACAAACTATCATCCATTTCATCCGACATCTCCTTCTCTGAGATCTTGCCAGTCTGGGAGAGGGGGGCAGATGGACGGAAGGTCAGAGAAGGGGATATAGGGGAGCTAAACATGTGGCTCAAGGGCTGGTGCCAGGAAAAAGGACACAGATTTGTAGGGAACTGGCAACAGTTCTGGGAGCGAAAGTTCTTTAAATTTGATGGACTGCATCTGACTAAGGAGGGAGTCGGTGCATTGAGGCAGAAGTTTGACGTCTTTGCAGAATATTTAAACTAGCAAATGGGGAGAGGGTTGCAGCACCTCGTACGTCGAATGGGAAGAACAGCCCCCAGCTAGTGGTCAAACAGGGATTCAGCATGTTTGCAGTTCATTTGCGTCACCAGGTAAGAAAAAAGGTCCGTCTCCCCATACGACGCACAGGAGAAATACCAAACCTCACCCAACAACTAACACACTGAAATCTGGCCAATGAAAAATCATGTACACAAATGCTCACAGCCTGGGAAATATGATCCCAGACCTGCAGGCAATAATGTCAGAGGCTAAACTGAACATAGTAGCAATTAGTGAGACGTGGTTTACCAGTAACCACACTTGGGAGACTTCAGTACCTGGCTATGTACTGTTCAGAAGAGACCGAGGTGCAAAAAGTGGGGTGGAGGCCCTGTATGTCAGTGAAAATATCAAAGCTACAGAAATTCAGAATACACATAAGGAGCCAGAAGAACTGTGGGTCACCCTGGAAACAGGAAATGGGACAGCCATAAGAACTGGGGTTGTCTACAGGCCCCAGACCAGGGAGAGGACATAGACACATTACTGTTAGAAGATATACAAAACATGACAGCTAAAGGGGAGGTTCTGATAATGGGAGACTTCAACATGCCGGATACAGATTGGTCAATACCAGCAGGAACATCTGCCAGAACTAAATTCATGGTGGATTCCCTGCAGGGGGAGGGCCTCAAACAACTGGTACAACAACCCACAAGAGACAGGGCTATCCTAGATCTAGTACTGACTAACAGGGAAGGGATCACAGATCTCCAGGTAGAAGGTCACCTGGGGCCAGTGACCATCATTGGTATGGTTCAGTTTGGCCACTACATCTAAATCATCCCATTCCAAGGCAAAAATATGGGACTTCAGAGGAGCTGACTTTGATAAGATGGCCAACAGAATTAAGCTAGCCCTGGCAAAATGAAACACAGGTGAGGGGGTACAGGCAAAGTGGGCAAGCATTAAGGATGCAATATTTGAAGCAACATCCCATTGTGTCAGACAGAAAAGAAAGTGCAAAAGAAGAAGGAAACCACTTTGGGTCTCAAATACAGTAGCAGAAAAGGTCAGAGCCAAAAGGCTGGCCTTCAGGAAATATAAGGGAACACAGCGGGATGAAGATAGGGAGGAATACCAAACTGCCCTAAGGGAAGCAGGGAAGGCAGTAAGGCAGGCAAAGTCCCAAGCTGAGGAAACACTAGCACGAACAGTAAAAGAGGGTGACAAGACTTTCTATAGATACATTAGTGAAAGGAGAAAGTCAAAGGGGTATTGCTAAGCTCAGAGGAGAAAAAGGGCATGTGAGGAGGAGGATCTGTAAAAGCATCTATCCTAAATAGATACTTTTGCTCAGTATTTACTGAAGAGAAGGTAGGACAGGGCCCACAGCTCAGCACCATGGACACAGGGGGAGGGAGGTGAGCACTACCCTTCACAAAAGAAAGGATCCTACAAGAGCTCGCTAAGCTCAGGGTGGACAAGGCAATGGGACCTGATGGTATACATCCCAGGGTACTTAAGGAGCTAAGGGTGGAACTAGCAGAACTGTTTAGTGAGTCTCTGAGCACAGGAGAGATCCCAGAAGACTGGAGAAGGGCTCACGTGATCCCGCTCCACAAGAGTGGTAGCAGGGAGGAGGCAGGGAACTTCAGACCAGTCAGTCTTACGTCAGTAGTGGGCAAGATTATGGAAGCACTCCTTAAGGAAAGGATAGTGCAACACCTGGAATCCATAGGGGCACAGGATCCAAGACAGCATGGGTTTACAAAAGGAAGGTCCTGTCAAACTAATCTCATAGATGTCTTTGATGGGTAACCAGAGTGGTGGACAGGAGGGAGAGAGGTGATATGATCGAAACATTCAAACACCTTAAGGGCATTAACAAGGTGAAAGAGTCTAACATGTTTAAATATAAGAAAAATGGCAGGACAGGAGGACACAGCATGAGATTAGAGGGAGGCCGATTAAGGGGTAATGTGAGGAAGTTCTTTTTCACAGAAAGCGTGGTGGATGCATGGAATGGCCTACCTCAGGAAGTGGTGGCTATGAATACAGTGCAGGGCTTCAAACAGGCATGGGATAGGCATAAGGGAGCAATACAGATGATTATGAATAGATAGGCCACTGACAGAGCAAAGGCCGATGGCACATTTATAAGTAGAAAAAGAAATGGGCAGACTGGATGGGCCTTGCGGTCCTTAGCTGCCGTCAACATCTATGTTTCAAATATTCAGTATTAGGCAGCCAAATATTCAGCTATTAGGTTTTTGCTATTAGAGTATTTACAAAAAATACACTTCCATTCACCTCTGCTTATTTTCCAGTATCTTACCCTCCTCCCCAGCCTAAACCCACTAAATAACACCACTCCCCATCCCTTCCCCCTCCTCCCCCAGCACCTATAGTTTGTATTTTTGTCCCAAGATGGGTGACCAGCACAGCCCGCCCATCTGTACAGCCCGTCACACTCATTAAAGCACAGTGCTTGTTTTTGTGAAATCCGTAATGTCCTCTTCCTCTCACCTTGGCAGCTCCTTCCTTCCTCCGTCAGCACCAATCAGCTGGTTTTATTGTTACGGAGTAAGTGAGTGAGTGAGCGCATTCCTTCATTAGATGGTAGCTGGCCGTGGAGGAGGGAGGATTGTATCAGTTTCCCACCTCCTGACCAGAACTGGATGCTGGAGAATGGAGGGGGGGTGGGATCAAGGTTCTTCAAGGGTGTGGGGATGGGATGACATTAGGGGGTTTCATTTGCTTTGAGCAAACCAACGCTTTTCCACAGTGAACAGTTCCCTGCTGTGCAGGTGGGTGGGTTGTGCCAGTCAACTTCTGTGGGACCAAAATCCATGACATTCTCTGTGCTGGGGGGAGATGGGTGGAATTAAGGTGCTGAAGCAGGTTGGGGGACAGGGGGTGGCATAATTTCTTCGGTTTGGAGTGAACAGGAGGGTGGGACATTGGGATATAATCAAGGTTGGGGGAGTTTTTTTTGTTTGTTTAATTCTGATGTCCCGTGGTTGGGATGGAGAGAGGTTAAGTTGGGTGTTATAAATTAATCCTCCCTTCTTCCCACATTTGTATTTTTAATCTGATAGTAGAAGAATGATTCTTCAACATTTTTCTTTCTCATTTTAGTTGTTTGCCAATTAGTAGTTCCTAAATACAGATAGTCCCCTTTTTGGGAAGTGCTCCTGAATATTCGGGAACCCTACTATTTCTAGTATTTGGGAAATAGTGTTTGGCCCTTGCACAGCCGTAATAACATACTTTTTTTTGGGGGGGCCATTTGACTGTAAGGCCAACCTGCAGGGTACTTTCACAGAACAGGTTTTGTAACAGTAATGTGGTGACTATATGCAGCACTACAGCAGTCTGGACATTGGTAGTCAGTAGGGAACCCTTCTCTACATCTGCTCTCCCTGCTGCTCAACAATAACATGGCTTGTTTTCCTGTTGATGGTTACGGTGAGTTTGAGCCCTTGAGGAGGAGAGCGATGGTGTTGCTACTCTGTTGCTCACTGGTGAGACCTCATCTGGAGTATTATGTGTAGTTCTAGGGATGTGGATATAATGTACAGCTCCACACTTCTGGCAGTGTTCCCTTCCCTTTAATTCCTTCCAGAGCATCTTCAAGCTGGCTCCTCCCACCCACCCGGGTGGTAGGTCCCTCTGCACCACCCCGTGACATCAGATCTTCCTTTCTACTGGAAGAAGAAAGTTCCCTCCTTACCGCTCTAGCACTGAGTAGGCCCTTTGTTTTCAAAATTCAAGTCTTCAAGCGAATTTCGAACCCATTTGAAACTATTACCATGGATGAGTTAGTCAGTGCCCAGTTTTAAAAAATGAGGTTGCGGGCAGAAGATGTCCTTTATGGACCTGCACACCTTGTGCATCTACTACCTAGGCCACGATCACGATCCCCAGGAGTGTGGCCTATGTCACACCTTGCATGACAGTACTCTGGAGGACCGGCAGGCTCCACTTCATTAGGGTGACCGGATGAACATTACACCCCTGTTCGATTGAAAGACACCTATCAAGCATTCTCTGCTACTGCGGGGTCTGCAGAACAACTAGCGGCGTTTGAAGAGGTGGCGACTCAAACCGCGGAGCATGCCTCTTCGGCCATTGTGCCCCTTTCTGTTGGCACCACCTTCACGGGGGTGTTTAGGGTTTGTGTCAATCCCTTCCCACCCTTGGGCAGGGCCCTTCTAAGTGCACTAAATCCTCAAAATCTTCAAAAAAGACTAAGAAGAACTCTTGTCGCCGATCGTGGGATTGCGTGCACTCTCGGACCTCGGAATCCTGCACTTTTCTGAAGGTTTCTACTATGGTCGATCCTTCGGTCCAGGCTGCTGGCTGCATGGTCTCCCCGTCAGGCCAGTTGGTCAAGACGCCCATCGATCAACCTGTCGAGATATTTTTCAAGTCTGTGTATATGCTGCTGCGGGATGAGGTGAATACCTAATTTTATTGGACACAGTTTGAGTCAGTGGCTATCGATCAGACAAGGCACCTCCAGCTAGAATTTCATAATGTGCCTACTATGCCTATATCCTTGTTTCTGTTGATCCAGCCTACTGTAGAAACTCTTATTGAGGCTGCATGGGGCAGGCCTGTTTCTATTTCCACTGTCCCACCAGGCAGATAAGTATGCGGTGGCCAAGACAAAACCTATGTACCATTCCCAACCGATAGCGGACGCTATTGTCACTCTGGCAGAAGGTGACAAGACTGTTGTTCCTGAAGAGGTTTTTGTATCACTCCATGTTGTCAATGGGGGGCTGATAAATATGGGTAATGAGCACCCCTACTGGGATAGTGGTACAGCCCACGCGGCTCTCCTGTGAGCAGAGATGCAGGCCTTGCTCGAAAAAAGAACTTTTCGGGAGGTACCTCGTGCTCAAAGAGACAAAGGGTATTACTCCCACTTCTTCCTAGTCCCGAAGAAGATTGGAGATCTCCGCCCATTCTGGATCTAAGCCAGCTGAACACCTTCATGGAAAACAAAAGGTTCAGAAAGGTGACCTTAGCGAGCCTGTTGCCCATGCTCCATCAAGGAGACCGGTTCTGTTCCTTGGATATGCAGGATGCTTATACGCACATATAGATCCTGCCATCCCACAGGAAGTACCTATGCTTCACCTTCCAAGGAGAGTGCTTCCAGTTCAGGGCGCTTCCATTGGCCTTTCATCGGCACCAAGGGTCTTCATTAAGTGCCTAGCAGTAATGGCGGCAGCCCTCAGGAGAGGGGGGTCATTATGTCTACCCTTACCTGGATGATTGGCTTCTCACAGCTTCATCAGAAGATCAATTACATCAAACACTGGAGGAGACTTTGTCTATTCCGAGCCTTATGCATCACACTAAATCTGTCCAAGTCATTCCCATGGCCTGCTCAGAAAATTTTATTTATTTATTTCAATTCTAGGATTACAATTACCTTTGAGCCCAGGGCTCTTTTACAAAGGTTCCATGTCAAGACATAGGTATCACATGACAATAGACAAAATTATTACACAAATAAGGGTAAAGGATATCAAATTAATTTCAAACAGACAGGGAGAGGGTAAAGTGGAAAGGAGGAGGATAGTGGGGGGTGGTAGAAAGAAATGGAAGGGGCAAGGGGGAGGTAAGAAAATGAGAAGAGCGGAGAGGTGGGGGGGGTGGGGTGGAGCTGCCAGGAAGGTGGCATTGTCAGGTGCTGTAGAGCATGTGGGGCAGAGGCCAAACTAGGGCAAGTGCGTTATGTAAGGAGCTAGATATAGGAAAGGATACAATACATCTGAGTGGTCCTGGACACTGTCCAAGGAAAAGCCTTTCTTCCCACAGATCGAGCAGTCAGGCTAAGGGAGGTCGCTCACAGGGTGATGACCTTGGACCAGGTCTCAGCGAAGGTGGTTCTGCAGCTTTTGGGCCATTTGGCCGTGGGCATAGCCACAGTTCCCCTCGGTCGTTTGAATATGAGGATCCTGCAGTGGCACCTCAGAGTTCAATGGGATCAAGACAAGGATGATCTCGATCAGCTGATCAGAGTCTCCAATGCGGTCTGTCAGTCACTGATTTGGAGGGTCACCCCAGCTCATCTAGATAGACTGGTTCACTTCCAATGTCCCAGCCCCCCAACAGATTTTGACAACAGATGCCTCAGGACTGGGATGGGGAGCATATGTGGCATTTCACCAGACATGAGGCTCCTGGAACTCCACGGAATGGTCTCTCCACATAAGTATTTTAGAAATGAGCATTGTCCTGTATGCTCTACAAGCCTTTCAAAGGGTACTCCTTCCTGGACCCCTTCTGGTCCAGTCTGACAATACCCCAGTGGTCTTCCATCTCAGCAAGCAAGGGGGCACTCATTCTGGCCCCCTATGCAGAGAGGCAATGACAGTATGGACCTGGGCAGTGGATCACAGCCTGAATCTCACAGCAGTCCATGTTTCAGGGATCTACAATGTCCTCGCAGACAGTCTCAGTCACTCTCGGTCTCAGAGCCACGAATGAGAACTACAGCAAGAAGTCATAGACAACCTCTTCGGAAGGTGGGGTCAGCCAGAACTGGACCTCTTTACGACCTCACACAATGCCAAACTGCCAATTTCTGCTTGATAGATCCAGGGCCTGGTGTTTTTTGGTGAGACATTTTCCCTCTCTTGGACAGGGAGGTTTCTATATGCCTTTCCTCCCTTCCCTCCCCTCTTCTTCAGAGGGTCCTGCTCAAGTTGCAGGCAGAAGGTGCCCGAATGATCCTGGTCACACCCTTCTGGCCTCGACAGAATTGGTTCCCGCTATTGCAACAGCTGGCACCAGAACCACTGGTTCAGTTACCCCTGTCTGCTCACTTGCTGTCCCAGGAGCAGGGGACGCTGGTTCATCTGGTCCTCTGGTCCCCACATCTGCATGCATAGCTCCTGCAGACTTTGCTAGGGACAGATTCGGAGTATCTCTCAGAGTGGCAGAGGTTCTCATAGCAGCAAGAAAGCCCTCTACCAGGGCAGCATATGCCATGACGTGGAAGCGTTTCTGCTTGTGGGCATTCCCCCATTCTCTGGATCCCCTCACCTGTCCGGTGAAATCTGTGCTGGAGTATCTCCTTTCCCTCTTGGACTTGGGCCCTAGCTACTCGTCCATTAAGATGCATCAGTGCAAAGAAGTGCAAAGTAATGCACCTGGGAAACAAAAACCCAGGAGAAGAGTACACAATAGCAGGGGAGGTACTAACAACAACAAAAATGGAAAGGGACCTGGGGGTAGTCATATCAGATGACCTAAAGGTGGCTAAGCAATATGAAAAGTCGGTAAGGAGAGCCAAGGGGATTCTGGGATGCACAGGAAGGGGCATCACAAGTAGAAAAAAGGAAGTGGTTATCCCTCTATACAGACAGTTGGTGAGACCCCATCTGGAGTACTGTGTGCAGCTTTGGAGACTTCATCTACGCAAGGACATAGACAGGATGGAAGCAGTCCAGAGGAGGGCAACTAAAATGGTGCAGGGTCTACAGCATAAATCATATGAAGAGAGACTGAGAGAGCTTAATATGTATACCCTTGATGAAAGGAGGGACATGATAGAAACTTTCAAGTACCTCAAGGGAATCGACAAAGTCCAGGAGGGTAGCATCTTTCAGAAAGAGATGTGTAAGAATAAGGGGGCACAATTTAAAGATAGAGGGGGGGAACGGCTCAGGGGTAATGTGAGGAAATTTTTTTCATGGAGAGAGTGGTGGATACATGGAACCGCCTTCCTCAGGAGGTCGTTGGGTCTAAAACAGTAGGGGAATTCAAACATGCATGGGACAGACATAAGGCAGTTATAGTGGGGGGTTGCAGGAAGTAGGCTGTTGGTTAACTAGAATCTGCAGCTTATCCAGTAGGTAGGGAAATGGGCAGACTGGGTAGGCCAAGTGGTCCTTATCTGCCGTCTAAGTCTATGTTTCTATGTTTCTATCTCTGTGCGCTGTCTGCTTATCATGTACCTCTGAATGGGAAGACTCTGGCACAGTTGGACCTATGCAAGACCTTTTTAAGGGGAATCTTGCATATCAAACCCCCCAGGAGAGATCCTGTGCTGCCTTGGGACCTCCTGTTCATGTTAGAAAAGCTTACCTTGCCCCCCTTTGAACCAGCCTCAAGTTGTGAGCTATGCCTTCTATCTTGGAAGGCGTTATTTTTAGTTGCCATTACTTCCGCTCAGAGGATTTCCGAGCTGCAGGCTCAGATGTGTAAAGAGCCTTATGTTATTTTTCACAGGGACAGGGTAGCCCTGCACACACATCCTAAGTTCCTTCTAGTGTCTGAGTTTTCCCTGAACCAAGACATACAGCTACCGGTTTATTACGCAGAGTACTCAAACAGAAGGGAGGCCTTACTGCATACTCTGGATGTACATAGAATTCTTCGTTACTACTTAGCTCGTACTAGTTCCTCCAGAAAGGCAGACCAGTTGTTTGTCTCTCACTTGCTGGTTCCATGTCATAACAGCGATCGTGGAAAGGTGATTGCTGTTAGGGCGAGTGTATATCACCAAAAATCAGTTGCAGTGATGTACACTCCCAGCGCACAGCAAAAGGGTGCCGGGGACTTAGGTTTTACTTGTTCATTGCACCCCATTACTAAAGGATTCTGAACTCCAGGGGTGCATGTTGGGGTGCAAACCTAGAAAATTAGGTCCGGGCACAACAAAATATGAGTGCCCGACCCAAACCCAGCACCCTTGGAACCCCAGCCTGCCAGCCACCCACTACGCCATGGGGCCAGCTTGGCAGCCCACCACCGCAGCACGCCTCACAAACCTCCCTCCCTTCTGCTCATCGCCGGTGTGCTCGCCCCCCATCGCCAGGTACATATAGCACATCCCGTCGCTATATCCGTGGGACCCCATCCAGTTGCCCTCCCTCCTCAGTAGCCTTGTTAATTGCTGCCACAATTGAGTCACCCTTTTTGAAAGCGCCCAATTGTGGTTGCTGATGTCACAAGATACCCTTTTGCCCAAAGGAAAGTTGGGGCACCGGTAACTAAACAGATGCTGACTAAGTGGCTTGTGAATTGTATCGCGTTCTGTTATCAGAAGCACAACAGACCCTTACTGGGACTGGTCAAGGGTCACTCCACCATAGGGGTTGCAACATCTTTTGCGTCCAGTCCTTCTGGAATGTTTCTTCAGGGGACCTTTGTGCTGCTGCTGCTTGGACTTCAGTGCACACTTTCGTCAGGCACTACAGTCTGGACATTGCTTTCAGAAAGAGTGCAGGTTTCAACCTAGTGGTCCTTCAGAGACTCCTCTCCTAATGTGTCACAAGACACTGTACTACAGTCCTCTGCCCTTCTGACCTGGATCCCTTCTTGGGTATTGCTTGGGACTCGATCCTAATGGTATTACCTGCTGCAAGAGCTTCCCGTTGAAGTGAGATAGTACAGTTATGCAAAAACTTACCCTAACAGTAGATCTTCGAGAGGAGCTCTTGCAGCAGGTGGCTTTCCCACCCACCTGCCTCTGGGGATTCTCTTTGGGGGATGGGAGATCCTCCTTGGTTGTCCATTTTATTTTCAGCCGGGTCTCAGGCAGGAGAACTGAGGTGGTACTGGGGGACCACTCCCTTTATACCATAGCTGACGTTGGGGTGGAGCTGACATCGGGGGAGGGGGGCTGGTCCCCTGCCATATACTGCTAGCTAGAAGTTTTCCATAGGGTCCTAACACCTGGCGGCTTAGTCCTAATGGTATTACCTGCTGCAAGAGCTCCTCTCGAAGATCTACTATTACGGTAAGTTCTTACATAACTGTACTTTTTTGGGGGATGTTTTGTCTGGTTAGTATATGCTTCGCCGCAGGGACATTTCAGCATGTACGTAATGCCTTCCATTGCACAGTTAATAATCCTTTTATTTTATATTTTCTCCCAATTTTTGCATCTTGTATCCCTTCAGCTTATGATAGAGTGTGAGCAGCACTGCTGACTTTTCTTTTCCATTGAAGGCCATGCATAATTCTGTCAAGCACACAACCATACCTATTGCAAGTTGGGTGGCCCTAATTGACACCAACGATAAGAGAGTGGATTTCATGCAGAAGAGCATTTGTCTGTAGTGGGTAAATATTCGAACAACAAATGCATCTTTTATGTTTTCCAGAGAATTAACCTCATGGGTCACTGCTTTTTGCAGCTACGTCACTCCAGAATTGGAGGGGAAAAACATTTTGCAGCTTGTGTCCATGGCTTCCGTTTTCCAGGGGGATGCGATGATGGACAATTTGTGGATGTCCGTGCACTTTGCTTGTTGTATTGTGGCAGTGATGTAAGGTGTCTGCCTCTGACTCTGGGTTACGGACTAAGTGTCCAAGTCGAAGCTATTTAACCTGTCCTTCACCAGAGGATTATTATCTGACCGTGGCCTGGATGATATTCTTATGGATGCCCAAGATGGGAAGGGGCAACTACTGGTGTGCAAGAACCAACAGAAGGTAAAGCCAACATCAAGAGGGCATGGGTTTGCTCAGTAGTGACAGACCAGAGGTGCTTTTCAACCCTTTCAGAATTTCGGAAACCATAAGAATAGGGGAGCCTGTTCCTGGCTCAAGGGTAACAGTAACAGATGATCCTTTACCTGCAGCCGTAATGGACATGCAGGAAGAAGAGATATGTGGGCCCATCTCTTCCCCATCCCTTGATGAAAGACTGCATAAGTTTTGTCAGTGATGGGCCCAGCTAACGTCAGATGTGTGGGTATTGGGAGATCCTGGCTATGGGCTATACCATGGAGTTCTCCTCTGTGCCCATGACAGGTCAGTTCCTGCAATCTCCAGTACCTTAAAATCGGGTGAAAAGGCTGGTGGTCAGTAAGTCACACCTTCGTTCACTTGATGCAGATTGAGGCAGTTGTCCCAGTCTCCCCAAATGAGGAGGGCCTGGGAATCTAGTAATTTATTTTGTGGTCCCCAAGAAGTCGGGGGGCTTCTGACAGATTTTGGACCTGAAACATTTAAACAAGTGTGTTCACCACACAACCCTCAAGATGGAGTCTGTGCGAGCCATCATATGTGCAGTCCAACCAGGGGATTATTTAGCTTCCATATATCTGAAAGATGCCTATCTCAACATCCCCATTCATCAGTTGCACAAGAAGTTCCTGAGGTTCGCAATTCAGGGACAACATTTTCAGTATCAAGCACTTCCCTTCGGCCTGGTGACTGCGCCCACAGTATTTTTGAAGATCCTGATCATGCTAGTGGCGATAGTGAGACAGAAGGGGCATTACATGTACCCTTAACTGGATGATTTGCTCGTCCAAGCTCCGACTGCACAGCTGGCAAAGAGGTCAGTGTCAAGGCCCTTGAAGGTTCTGGAGACACGTGGTTGGATAGTCAGTCTGGAGCAGAGTTCCCTGATACTGTCTCGTAGGTTAAAGCACCTGGGGTGGTATTCCAGATGGCCAAAAGGAAAGTGTTCCTCTCTTCATCCAGAAGGAAGATCTTGAGGCGAGAGATTCAGTGGCTGAGTAGCCAGTCAGTGGTCTCTGCGCAGACATCTACAGATTCTTGGTTGGATGACTGCAGCGATAGATCTAGTGCTGTGGGCTTGGTTGCATATGTGACCTCTCCAGAACAGAATGCTGGAGGCCAGGTCACCAGCCTTGGAAGACTACTGGGCTCTGATACTGCTGTCTCGATCAATACTGCAGTCATTAGCATGGTGGGAGAACCTCGAGAATCTCACAAGGGTGCTGTCTTGGAAGTCCCAACAGAACTGATTCCAACACTAGGCTGTTGAGCTGGGCAGCGATCCTGGACCAAGTCCCAGTTCAGGGGGTTTTGAACTCCCAGGAGCAACTGCTTCAGATAAACGTGTTGGAAATGTAGGTAGTGTTTCCTTGCCCTGCTTCATTTTCACAATTGGATATAATCCAGGGCCATAACGGTCAGGTCGGACAACGCTGTCACTGTGGCATACATAAACAATCAAGGAGGCACGCAGAATCAGGGCATGCTAGCGGAAGCAACCGAGGCACTGCTCTGGGCAGGAACAAAACTCCAGATTCTCTTGGCAATACATCTATCAGGAGACATGCATGTACAGGCCGATTGGCTAAGTCGATAGAGTTCATTCAAGGGAATGTACCTTGAACTCGGAGGTGTTCAAGCTTCTGTGCTGGCTTGCAGGTAAACATGTTGGGATTTTTGAGTATTGTTCGGTGATTCATTGTTGCAGGTTAGTGTTTGTTTTCTTCAGTTATATTCAGTGTTCTTCATGTTTAAACCTCTTTACTGTGCAAGTAGTATTAGCAGCATACTAGCAGACTACGGGAGCACTTTGTAGAAAAAATAAAAAGTACACACAGGCTAAGCTGTATTTGATAATAACATTTCTTCTGCACAAAAGTACCGGAACAGAGCTTCGATGCTTCACTTCTGTAGTTTAGCCTGTGAGTACTTTTTATTTTTTCAGCTGAGTGCTGCCGTAGTCTGCTTGTATGCTGTTGTGTTTTTTAGCAAGCACCCGTTCATGCCAAGAGCACGTGGTTTTTGTGTGTGTGTTATCAGCATACCGACCCGATCAGTGACCTGATGCTTAAGAAGTATGACAGAAGGATTGATTGAGACTCCTTCGTCCAGACCTCCAAAATGGAGTAGTTCATCCATTTATCATTTTTATAATGTCATAAATTATTTGTCAAAAGTTGTTGTCGGTTTACGGAGGGAGCTCAATGACCCTGGTGACATGGAGGTTGATAGTTACATAGAGGTATGTACAGTAGGTACTGCATGAACAAAGGTGACAGAGTAGTTGGTGATCTCGGAATGCTCATGTGCCCAGTGTTTTATGCTAAGTGGCAGCTTTAGGCAGTACCCAACCCCAGTAGTGGTGTTCATTATCCATATGCATTAACAACATTGGAACTAAGAGAAAAGGAAATTACAGGAAGTATGAAGGCATTTCTCTTATTTGTGCAGACCTGTAAGGAGGAGTCGCACAAAACTGATAGCATGGGCAAAAAGATGTTTGCTTTGGTCACACTGGGTCTCAGGACAGCAAGCTACCAACCCAGCATTTCTAAGTACAAGTATAAACACAAACTCTGGACCAAGTTTAAGTCCCTACTCACTAAGAAATTTTCATTTTTTTTTCCCATACAGATATTTCTCCTTTTGTGGTGCAGGGGTGGCTGTTTGGAACTGTCCCTGCCTCCCCAACAGACAGCTACCTCTGCCAGGACTCACCTGGTTTTGTTTAGATTCCCTCGTGGCTCCGCCATCCCTTGTGGTGAGGCCGGAGGAGGAGAAAGGCCTCAGAATACAATCTGGAGCAGACCAGGCTCCAGGGCAGTAGTGTGGATAGGGAACAGACAGATTTCATTGCCCTTGTCAGTATTTTCCGTTTTCTCTCCTCCTCTTCCACATTGCATGTATGCGTGTGTGTGAAGGCACACACACACATCACGCAGTTGTGGCCTCTATTTTTGTGCCACCCAGATCTGCACCACCAGGCCTCCACCTTCTGACAATTTAAAGCTTAGCCAACAGGTCTCCCCACCCCGGGAGAGGAGAACAGAGCCTCCATCGGACACTCGATCCTCTTTTGTCCTTCGACCAACTCTTGGCAGCTCGAGCTTGTTCTCAAACTCATATTGCCTGTGTGGCAGGAGGGAAGACAGCCAGCGTCTCAGCCCTCCACGGTACCAGGCTGGCTCACTAAGAAATGTTGACTTCCTCTCCTTCCACCACCTTCCCTTTCAAGACTTGCTGGGCAAGCTTTCTTTTATATGCTTCCCGGTCTGCGAAATGTGTCCCCCTCCCCCGCTCCTCATCCACCTGCTATGTTCCAAAAACCTAGCACTGATAATGTAGTTTTGTTCCTCTTGCTGTACACATTGCACTGTTGTATGCTAATACCTTTTTGACAGTACCTTTGTATACTCCACCCTCTAGTCCTGTTACCTTTTAGCCCCGCTCAGGTTGACAGTGTTTACAGCTCAGTGTGGTTTGCTGGCTAAAATGTAACATGATATGACAACGAGTGAAATTTTGTGTTATGATGCAGTTGCCTATATTTGTAAAGTAGTTTTTCAGTGAGAAAAAGTTTTATTTGACACTGCTATAAAACTCCGAAACAGATCAGGTGGTAGTGAGTTTTCTCAGTTTTTTTTGAGAGGGGGAGTTTGCACTTTTGTTATTTTTAATCCATTCCTGGATCATAACTGCCCATTAAGAGTGGAGTTAAACAAAAAAAAAAAAAGACAGATTACAAATGAACACTTTAAAAGCGCTTCTTGAATTATAGTGGAGTAAAATAAATATTAAATACTAATGGGCCCATATTTGAAAGTTTCGCAAACTCTGGGATCTGTTAGGGTCTGCATATGTGCGTGTGCAAGACCACAGAAGGTATATTGGAAGAAGTGTCCTAATAGGGTTCCAGGCTCTGAGGTTTGACAACTACCCACCGTGAGAGCAGCAGAAGCACAAACTGTTGTGGGAGTGGTCACATGGGCAAAGCACCTTTTCACTCAGTCGGCCTGCCAGTGCAGCAGTACCACTTTATTTATTTAGCTTTTGTTAACCAGGTAAGTACACTAGACAAACACATGCCTATTTTCAGGTACGACCCGGGAGAGTACAGGAAATCAAAGAACATACAGAGTACAATTTGAAGCAAGTAGGGCAGATACACAGATGTCAGGAGAAGCATAACATACATAGCAGGGTATCTCAGGTCACGACAGTAATCATAGTCAATATGCTAAGGTACAGCGTCACTGACACAACGTCACCAGCACTATATATATACAGATATATACAAAATTTACACACTTGCAAGATACATGGAATGAATACACTCAAGTATACTGTGCAGAGGACCAGGCTAATCGGGGAGGGTTAAGACAGTCACATATTGACAAGAGCCAAGTGGTTCCACAGGAGGTGCGTAGTCTCACTTGGGGAGGTCCGACCTGGACAGGTAAGTGAGTTCTCACAGTTTAGGGGCACATGACGCAAAGTCTCTGTCCCCCATTTTGGTAGGAGTAGGAGGGACCTTAAGGATAGCAGGGCCCAGTGACCTTAGGGGGTAGGTAGCGGAGGCTGCTAGCACAAGGAGCTGCGCCAGTCCGGGGGGGGGTGCCAGTACCCAGTACCTTACCCATGAAACTGCCCACAACAAAATTCAAATAATTGGGCGGGGAGCGCCAGTTGAGCTTACTGTACAGATCACAGTGGTGAGTGAGATGAGGGACTCCAAGAGCAAAACGGCAGATGATGTTGTTATAGGCAACGGTCCATCTAGAGCGGTGGATCTTGGAGGTACTGGCAAACAAAAGGAGCCCATAACAGAGGGATGGTAGAAACACCCCTCTAGACAGTGCTAGGCGAGCAGCCGGAGTAAGGTTATTCTTTGCCCTGTAAGCCAGACCCAATTTCCAGTTAACAGCTCTACACGCATTTTGGATATGCTGACCAAGATCGAGCTGCGGGTCAAGTGTCACCCCAAGGTATTTGACGGAATCGGTGGTAAGAACAGGAGTGCCATCAATACCGGAGATGCACATAGGAACAGAGGAGGCCTTTAACTTGGCCAGGGAACCAAGCAGCATGGCCTGGGTCTTTTTAGGATTTAGGACCAGCTTATGGGATGATATCCAGGAATGGACACTCCTGAAATCCTCACTCAGTTGGTGGTTAATGACCCCAATATCCTTTGAATGAGTGAGGATAACAAGGTTATCAGCATACAGGACAGCCCTGCAGGAGGCCGCCGAGGAGGGAAGGTCGTTGATGAAGACGGAAAAAAGCAGGGGCCCAAGGACTGACCCCTGAGGACACGGAGGTGGCGTCCGAGAGCACCTTACTATATTTGGTCAGTTGCTGCCTTCCATGAAGGTAGTTGGAGAACCAACTCAGGGCCGGAAGGGATAAGCCCAAAGACCCAAGTTGAGAGCATAGCAAGACATGGTCAACAAGGTAAAAGGCTTTAGAGAGAGATCAATAAAGATGGCCCCAGAGAGTCTGCCCTGGTCCATAGCAGCCCTTGTCCCAGAAGTGACAGAGACCAGCGCAGAGGTGGTGCTGTGAGGGAGACAGAAGCTCATGAGCCTGGATATAATCCAAGAGTTGTCCCGCCACAGCTTTCTCAAGGAGCTTGCTGATGGCAGGCAGAATGGCAATCGGACGACAGTTGTCAAGGATCCTGGGGTTGCCCTGTTTGAGCACAGGGACAACCCGTGCCACCTTCCACAGGTCTGGGATAACCCCAGAGGCTAAGGATATGTTGACGATATGGGCCACAGGAGAGGCAATGTAGGCAGCGGCAAGGCAGAGAAGCTTTGGTTCCATGCCATCAAGGCCAGCACTAGAAAAGGGTGAGAGACCAGTTAGCAATCTCTGCATTTCTTTTACTGTCACAGCCTTGAGATAGAATGGAGGACGGTTGGAAGGTGCCATTTGAGGCAGAGGGACTTGGATAGGACTATCATGACCAGTGGAGGAGAATAGTGAGGTGAACACAGACAGGTCCGAGAAGTGAGCATTGAATGCATTTGCGATGATTAGCGGATTATTACAGCTAGCACCATCAATGAGCATGTCCGGAGCCTCACAGGAGGAGGAGCCACTCACTATGTTTTTAATATTCCTCCAGAAGTTCCTAGGGTCCTTAGCTGAGGTCTGCAAGGCAGCTTTACAGAAGTCGCTTTTGGCAACCCTGATAGCCTTTTTGCACTCATTCCTGAGCCTCCTGTAACGTTGGAATATGGTCTGGTCCATTGAGACCTTGAAACTGGCCCAACATTTATCTCTAGCCCTCATGAGAGCAAGGAGGCTCCCATGCAACCATTTTGTGACAGCCCCCCCTTACCCTTTGTCTGACGAGGGGGCATGCTTATCCTGTAACATCCCGAAGATACTATTGAAGTGACAGACTGCCGAGGAAGCATTCTGAGCATCCATCACTGAAGACCAGTCAAGGAACGTGAGATCCTTCTGGAAAGTCCCCGGGTCAAACCTGGAGAAGTCCCTGACCTGGATGATTTTCGGAGGGATCTTGGGGGCGGAGATCTTCCATATGCTGTACACCGGGGGCATGGTCAGAGATGGAGTGCGGGAGGGTACCTGAGGCGCTAATCCGCTCAGGCCTGTTGGTCAAGACCCAGTCCAGGAGAGAGCTGTTGCCACCTATGGACGACCATCTGGTGGGCTTCTGAATGAGTTGGGACATTGAGAAGCCAGCTAGCAGGGTTTCATACTGCTTGACATTGCCTCCAAGCCAGTTTAGGTTGAGATCCCCTAGGATTATTACCTCATTGTTTCCTGTCTTGGAACCAACAGATTCAAGAAGGAAGGATAAGCCCAGTACACCACCCATGTGGGGATTATAGGTACATATAATGTGCAGTTTCTTTGCATTCCCAAGTAGCAGAACAGTGTGCAATAGTTCACAGGAAGACTGCTCTGGCTGAGGGCAGGTCAGCACCGACAAGTTAAGGTAGCTCCTGTAGTAAACCAGATGACCCACCAATGACTCCTGTTTGGAACAAGGAGTGTCAGCGGTTGGCCGCAGGGAGAAGAACTCTCGGGGGTTAGTAGGGATGTAGAGTTAGGCAGTTGAAACATACTTTGACAAGCTTTATCTACTTCTGTGCAAACAGCTGAGTAGCATGACCTCTGGGCTTCCAGTATACCATTGTACCATGCATGCATGACTCCACCTTTCACGTGCATGCTTTAGAGCACTGCATTTGTGCTGATATCCAAACTGCTTTGTGCCATGCAAATTGCATCTTCCAATATATGGATTAGTGTGGAAACTTCCTTACAAATGTTAACATCCCAGGATGCACGGCACAAACGCATCTCTTTGCCCATCTTCTCAGAGGACTGCTAGAAATATGCCAAAATGTGGATAGTGAACTGAATGCAGGTCGGTAGAAATGGAGGCTACTTACCTGTAACCATAGTTGTACTACTGTTATTCAGTTCCAGTCCACACAACCCACCCGACCTCCCCTGGCAAGTGGTGCATGGATCACTGCTTCCAGTGTGGAAGATTTGATATCAGGCGGGGTGGGGCAGGGGGAGGACACCATGGATGGTGAAGGAGCCAGGCTTGAAGATTCAAGTGACTGAAGTACCCCACACCCCCAAAACACGCACACACATACTACTGCCAAGGTGTGGATGTGAACCGAATACCAGGAGTAGAACTGTGGTTTTGAATAAGTAATTTTTATATCCTGAACACAAGCTACCATCATCTATCAGGGTAAAAGATAAGAAACCAATATTCCACAGCGTTTTTATCCCTTGGTGTATCGGAACCTGTATGCATCAGCACTTCATCTGGTCTGTCAGTGAGCCCAATATACCACCACTTTTTCACAACCCAACTGTATACCTGCAGACATTTCTTACACACTTTGCAAATAATGCCTGGGCCTCCAGACACTTTTGAAAACTACATTTGTAGATTTATTTTGTAAGTGGACACAATTTACACAACACAGATTTTTTTTTTTAACCTTTCATACAAACCATCTCAGAATGCTTCACAGCAAAAGTAAAATCGGATGAAAATAACCTACAGACTAGAATTATAAAAACCATAAAAGGTGGCCACCCCAATGGCTTCACATGTAGGCAACTTGAGTGTGGAAGCTGACTTAGATTGCTGTTTTGGGAGTCAGGCCAGGCTTAGGTAGCCACAGCAGAGCAGTGTGCCTCTGTCAGGGAGGACTGGTGGCGGTTTCTGGCACTACAGTGACCCCTGCGTTTGGGCCAGGGAGCTTGCTCTTGCTGCTGGGTCCCTCTGCTTAAATGACACCAACAGTGGCTGTACCCACTCCATGGGGTGGAGGGAGGGACTACGGAGGATAAGGTAGAAACGGACAAAAGCATGCACACTGCACCATCTGGATGGTGGTTGCCAACACCCTCCATATAGATCCCCACCAGCCTTGATGCTGGCAGGAGCAGCAGATTGGGCGGAGGCGTTTCTGGCAACACAGACCGGAATAAGTGGGGCTGATGTTGACTTGGGTGGGGGTGGGGGCAAACCACAGTAAGAAAAAGAGAAAAGGTTAACAATCTTTGTACTTGTATGGTACTTGTGTTAGCTTTCTGTTTACATCATTCTTGCCATAATTTCCTGTTTATCAGTATTCTCCGATTCCTCTTTTTGTACTAGATCATCTGTGTTAGCCAGTACTTAAATGAATTCCTTAAATTTTCTTGCTGTATCCATGAAATAGCACTGTAACCCTTTGTATGCGTCTGTCCTACCAGGACCTCATTGTAAATGAGCATTGCTAAATAGAGCTTTGTTCCTGGTAAAATAAAGTATACAGCATGTCCACATATTATACATACAATATTAGATACAAAATAGTTTCAACATCATAGGATTTTTTTTTTCTTGCAGTTAGTCAGTTAACTAGGTAAGAACTTTATTTATTAGAAAAGTCGTATTTACAACCTTTGTCATGGACTCATTTACAAGGGTACCTCGACGCAGGGGGAGGGGTTAGACAGAGTTGCACAGTGTGGTTACAACAGGGAGAACAGTACAGCTGCAGAACATTAAACACAGAGTACACATAGGTTACATAATAATGTTACTTATAACAAGTTACAGTCAAATATAAGGTACCCAAGGGTTACATTGGCGGTACAGCCCTGGACATACCTAGATAATACCTGGAGACGGTGGAGGTAGGGATGTGGAGTGGGGTGGAGGAGGGAGAGGATAGGCTGTTGTCAAGTCAGGGAGGCCTAACAGTGGGATTAATTATGTGCATCTATAGCAACGAGTGTTGAAGAGATGTTCCAATGTGCGATTTTGAAGGGACAAATTTTGGCAATGTCTGTGATGCAGGGTGGGAGGGAGTTTAACCAAGCAGGGGCTCAGTGATGGAAGGACCTCTAGGCTAGCGAGGTCTTAGTTCTGTGCACTAGAAAGGTGGCCTTGACTGAGCTACGGGTGGCAACAGACGAGGACGCATGCCATAGGGAAGCAGAGACCCCGGGGGGGGCCCTAGAAGAGATTTCTTGGCGAGTAGACAGATCTGGTAGTGCAGACTCTCTTCAAAGGTGAGCAGGTTGGCGGTGCAGTAGAGCAGGTAAGTGTGAGTGCGGCTAGGGGCTCCAGTTAGGAGCCTGAAGACTTTATTGATTGAGAGCTGGATTTTAGTCAAGATTTGTATTGTTCGCCGGTGGTAAATGGGCGTTTACAGTCCACTGTCGACAGGATGGAAGAGGTGATGGCCAGCCGGAGGGCAACTTGGGGGAGGCAATCTCTGTGACGGTATAGTAGGCCTATCCGAGAATTTATGGCGGAGGATAAGGCATTGATGTGGGTGTGGAAGGTGAGAGCCGAGTCAAAAGTAATGCCTAGATATTTGTAAGAGGACACTTGCTCCAGCGGGTGCAGAGTGCTGGGGAGAATGAAGAGGGGGGCATTCTTGGCCTTGTTTTGGTGATGGGAGAAGAGCACTGACGTAGACTTCTTTAGGTTACTGACAAGTCAGTGGTCAAGGAACCACTTTTCAGCTTGGTTGTAGGTGTGCTGGAGGGATAAATGGAGAGAAGAGGGATCGGGTTGGGATGCAGAGAGAACCGCATTGTCAGCATAGAGGAGCATTTTTCCTGTGCAGAAGCTGGGGAGAGTGTTGAGGTAGAGGCTGAAAAGTACAGGGCCCAGAATGGAGCCCTGGGGTACCCCAGAACAAACTGTCCGGGTATTGGACAGGGAGCCATTTATCTTCACACGCTGTTATCTAACAGAGAGGTAGCTGGAGAACCAAGCAAGGGGGGACCAGCGGAAAAGCAGAGTTGGTGGAGGGAGTCGAGCAGGAGGAGGTGACAAACAGTGTCAAAAGCTTTGGAGAGGTCAATGAACACTGCGCTGGCAAGGTTGCCGGAGTCGAGAGCAGAGTGCAGGTATTGAGAGAACTCCAGGAGAGCAGTAGTGGTACTGTGTCCTGGGCGGAAACCATGTTGTTTTGGGCACATTATGTCATATTTGGCCAGGACAGAGAGTTGAATAGACACAATTTTTTCTAGGGCTTTAGAGAGCGGGGGGGGAGGACAGAGATCGGCTGGTTGTTAGGTGTGGACCGATCTCCACTGTTATGTATAGAGGTGATTTTGTCTGGTTTACGAGTACTGGGAAACTGACCGAGGCATAGAGACTGGTTTAGTAGGTCAGTAAGGGGGAACTAGGACAACATCCAAGACCAGGCGGAAGATCCTGGAGTCTAGAGAGTCACAGCTGGGGTTGTTGCTACCAAGGGCTTTTAGCAGGTGAGGCCTAGGTATGTGGGGGGATATAGTGTGCAGGTAGAAAGGAGGGCAAGAGCCAGCCCGGTGGCGCTGAGGGTTGAGGCGCTGGACGCCACACCTCGCTCCACGCCAGTGACACATGGTGACCCGGGTTCGGGAACGAGCCCAGGCCATCGGGAGTCAGCAGGGGAGGGAAAGGATTGAGCATCCGAGGGACAGCTCTCCTTTCCCGGGAGGGAGGGGAACACACACTCAGCGCTTGTCTGGCCTCTGGTGGAAGCCGAAGGCATAGCTAGAGCAGGAGCATATAGAGGGGATTGAGAGTGGGTGACATCAGTGGTGATGCCTTGACATTGGGGCACGCACCACGCCAACAGAAAATGGGAAAATACCCCGCAGCGCTCCCGGTAGACGGAGCACCAGGCCCCAATCTCCAGTACCACTGCCTGACCCGCTACGTGCATCCCGACGACAACAAGAAAGACTTCGGGGGGTGGCCCAGCCCTGTGCCCACCTGGGAGGGGGATATAGCCATGGCTACATGGAGGATGGACTGCACCAGGGCTCCAGGTAAGAGGGCGGAGACTAGAAGGCCATAGGTGTCTCCCGAAGAGGGGGAGCCCTGCGGGTAGGGAGAGAATAAAGAAAAAGTAAAAAAAAAAAAAGAAAGGAGGGCGATCCAAGGCAGGGGGGATAGAGGTGGGGATTGGGTCAAAAAAGTTGTTTGGGAGGACAGAGCTTAGGTCAGAGAAGGTAGTATTGAGACAATCAGCTATGCGAGTTGGGTCTGTAGTGACTGTGCCATCGATGGAGAGCTGGGATGGTGGGGGGGTGGTGGGTCTTCCCATTAAGCTTTTTCATGCTGTCCCAGAAAGTCCAGGCGGAACCCCAGGTGAATGCAAGGGTGGTCTGATAGTGCTCTGCCTTGGCCAGTCTAATGGCCCAGGTGCACTGATTACACGCCGCATAGTAGGCTTGTCTGTCAGCCAACTTGCCTGATTCGATAGTGATGTGCCAGAGATTATCCCTATGCTTAAGTTTTTGGATAAGGGATGGGGAGATCCATGCGGCATTTTGTTTTTTTTTAGTACGGATTCTGGTGTGGGGGTCGAAAAGGTCACAGGCCTTGCTGAAGATGTCTAGGGCAGAATCAGTATCAGGGGCGTGACGGATGGGGGACCAGTCCAGCTGTGCTAGATGCAATTTCAGCTTTCTGAGATCCCCAGGGCATAGGCCCTGGCGCAAGGAGGCCTGGGACACAGGTTTCGCTATGGAGGATGACCAGAGACAGAGGACAGGTGAGTGATGACTAAGGGAGTCGGGAAGGACATTGATTTCCCAGATTTTATGAGGGCAGTTCGACAGTATTACGTCTACGAGGGTGTTGGATCCACTTGTCCGGTTGAATCTAGTGGGCTGGGTGACTAACTGGGACATGTCCAGGGCAGCGAAGGAGTCCCTGGTATGGGAGGCAGTGGTACCAAACCAGCTGGGTCACCTAGGATGAGTTCCTCGGCTTTGTGTGGTACATACGAAATTTGCCAGCAGATAAAGGCCTAGAGGTCTATCAAGTCTGCTCAAATATGCAGCTAGCACCCCTTATTCTGCAGCTGCCCCTCCCTTCCACCCTTCCCCTTCATTGACCCTCCCCCTTGGCAGAGGTAGGGAGGTGAGGTAGTCGATGAGAGACTGGATTGCTGGGTACTGTTCCTCAGGGGTATGTAGGAGACCGTGAGGAAGAGTGGGCCCCTGGCTGGGTCAGGGTTAATTTTTAGAGTGAGGGCTTGGGCGCCATTGTCAAGCTTGGGGGCGTGGAGCGCATGGCTTATAAGGGTGTTCCACATGTGGATTGCACACCGACCACCGGGTTTACCAACTCGGTCTTCCCTAAACAGGGTGTATCCAGGGAGGAAAATAACGGAGTCAGGGGTTGTTTTTGAGAACCAGATCTCTACTAATGCAATAATATCGGACTGGTGTTGTACAACCCAGCACAGGAGTGTGGCGGATTTCTTTAGAAGGCTGCATATGTTCAGTAATGCAACGCGGAAACCGGCTCCAGAGTGGGGTATGGGAGGGCTAGTTGGCATAGGTCCAGGGTTTGGGTATATAGTCCCCTGAGAGCAGTAATAGCAGAGTGATTAATCTAATTAGAGGACGGTGGTGACAAGGACCCTTAGTGTGGTGCCAATGTGAGGTCCTGATAGTAGGGGTGCAGGGGATGGGTAAGGCACGGAGGGTAGGTATGGCAAGGATGAGGTGGGTCCAGGATGGGTCCAGGAGGGCAGAGGGAGTGGGGGTGTTGGTGGGGGGAGCTGAGCTGTTTGAGGGTGGTTTAGGAGAAATGCTCAGGGTGGAAGGCGGGGCACAGGACGGGGGTGGTCTGAGCCAGAAGGGTAAACGTGAGTAGACCTAGTAGAAGAGTGATGTTCCCATTGTTATGTAGTGGGTAGCTGGATATAAAACTGAGCCAGCAATGGTGTGCCAGCTGTGAAATTAGCCGAAGCACAGGGCAGTTTTGGTAAATCGCCTGGAAAGAGTCACTGTAATATTGCTTTGCTGCGGGGGGGTGGGTGGCGGCAATGACACTAGTTATAATTTAGTGATATAGTTGAAAATTCAGGTAAGGCAAAGGTGCCAACTACTGGGATGGTTTGACTGTGACTGGGTATGTCACCATAGGCAGTGGAAGTGTAAGAATTGAAAGGGTATATAGTCGAATTATGGTGAGGTCCCTAATAATAGGGCGGTTACAGCAGTAATTGAGAGGAGTTAACTGGAGTGGCTGGAGAAAAACTTGAGAGCAAATGTGCAACCCTGTGTGTGAGATTGCTTTAAAAAGGGGTGGTAAGAAAGTGGGTCAAGACAGGGAGGCCAATAGCCATAAGAATGTGCAGCAGTGGAGTGACCAATCAGCTGGTAGGCTGAGGAAAGGGGCGGAGCAAGAGTCTATTTAATACGGGGGGGGGGAGGGGGAATTCACTCCAGAACACAGCACAGAAAGAGATTTCCCCGCGATCAGGAAGTGCCAGGAGTTGGAAATTCAGCCGAGGAGCAGAAACTGCCAATCAGTGCTTGGCACCTCCACTGGGCATCCAGTCAAAACAGCGGCATTCAAAACCACGAGTTTCGGAGGTCCAGTGCGTACCTGAATCTGTCCGGGAGTCAGTTGGGCAGCCTATTGGCTGCCGGGGCCACAGCAGCAGCTTGGGTAGCCTGCAGATGGGCTGTCTGTGGAAAAAGAAGGGAAGGACAGAGAATTAAATACAGCTAGAGTACAATAGCAAGCTCAGTGGGGGGCAGGCAAGGGGGAAAGACAACGCACGAGGTAAAGAGGTGGCAAATGCAGGGCAATTATTTAGAGATAGAAGAGGAGTTAACAGGGAGGGGGGTTCTGTGCTTTGGCGCCGGGACGTCTGAGGAGGACAACAGCAGCAGCAGGAGGGGGTATAAGAGAAGGGTTTGTAGGTAAGGCAGAGAAGAAACTAAGCTGTTTAGAGAGACTGCATTGCATGTGGGGAGGAGAAATTAATAATTAGCAGAGTTACCAGTGTGGGACAGGAGACACGGTTTGGCAGTAGAGGCAGAAATGGAAAAAAGCAGCAAACTTACTCAGTAGCTAGGTCTAAGCAGTCAAACATCAGCTACTAAACAATACAGTTTGTCCAGCACTAGTCTCACAGTAGCAAGTAGCACTGAGAGGCTAGACTAGAGGCTTGTAATAGACTCGCTAAACTGGCAGGTAAAGTAAGACCAATTGATGCATAACATAAGTAATTAGATTTACAAAAATTCAGTCCAGAACACAGCACAGAAAGAGATTTTCCCAAGATCAGGAAGCACCAGGAGTTGGAAAATCAGCCGAGGAGCAGAAACTGCCAATCAGTGCCTGGCTCCTCCACTGGGCGTCCAGTCAAAGCAGCGGCATTCAAAACCACGAGTTTCAGAGGTCCAGTGCATACCTAAATCTGTCCGGGGCTCACTCGAGCGGTCTGTTAGCTGCAGCCGGCTCAGAGAGTGCCGGGCCACAGCAGCAACTTGGGAAGCCTGCAGATGGGCTATCTGAATCTGTCCGGGGGTCAGTTGGGCAGTCTGTAGGCTGCTGCTGGCTCAGAGAGTGCCAGGGACACAGCAGCAGCAGCTTGGGAAGCCCACAGATGGGCTGTCCGAAGCTGTCCGGGGGTCAGTCGGGCAGTCTGTTAGCAGCCGCCAGCTCGGAGAGTGCCCGGACCACAGCAGCAGCTTGGGAAGCCCGCAGATGGGCTGTCTGAATCTGTCTGAGTGTTTAGAGTGTGAAGAGTAGGAATGGAAGACGGAATGTTTATAAAAAAAAAAAAGAGATAGTTTTCTAGGTGAGATGTATTGATCAGAGGCAGAGTACAACATTAAATACAATCACAAGTGACTAAAAGTAGAAGACCATAAAAATGGTGCTAAGAGCACGGATAGCTCAGTTGGTACAGTATCGGACTTATAATCTGAGGGTCCATGGTTTAAGCCCCTGGCTACGTGCATGTTATCTTTGGAACCATTGAAAAAAGAGGTACCCTCACCCAGATTTACTTTCGGATGGGCAAACTGATAAGGTGGGGGGAAAATTGGCTGGGGGAGAACACAAAAAGCTGGGATTAATGTAGAATTCTCTGGAACGGTGGAAGTCACCAGTGGGATGCTGCAGGGGTTGGTACTAGGCCTGGCACTCTTTAACATCTTCATTAGCGACAAAGCATCAAAAGGAAAATGTGCCTATTGGCAGATGACACCGATCTCTGTGGCAGGTTGACATGGAAGAAGATAATCTGTGGGTTTAGGGAGGATCTGGAGAGAAACATAGACTTTGACGGCAGACAAGGACCGCTTGGCCCACCCAGACTGCCCATTTCCCTACCTAATGGATAAGCTGCAGACCATAGTTAACCAACAGCCTACTTCCTCCTACCTCCCACTAGAATTGCCTTATGTCTGTCCCATTCCATGTATTCTTAAATTCCCCCACTGTTTTTGACACTGACAGTGGGGGAATTTAAGAGGCTTGGAAAATCTAAATATCAAACATAAAGCCAAAATCTGACAGCTGGGCTTCAGTGGAATAAAGTACAAAGCCATGCGCATAGAAACAAAAACCCAGGGGCAAAATATAGGTCAAAGGGATGACCGTAGCTGTGATAGAGAAGGAAAGGGATTGTGTGGGTGGGGGGAGTGATCTCCAGCTGCCACAAATCATCAGCACAATGTAATAAGGCAATAAGGAATGCAGACAGGATGCTTGGATGTATGGGGGGGAGGGGGTTCAGCAGCAAAAAAAAAAAATAAAATTCACATTGGCCCTATATAAGACTGGTGCAGCCCCAGTTGGAGTACTGCAAACAATTCTGGAGAACACACCTAAAAAAGAACACCTGGACAAAGGACATCAGCAAGCTGGAGAATGTTCCGAGGTCGGCAACCAAAATCATACTGGGGCAACAGGGGCAGATATATGAACAAAGATTGGAGTGCCTCAACATGTACCCACTGTAAGCCACAGGAGGGGGGGCATGATTAAAATGTTTTTAATTCTGCAACTCCACTGAACCGGAACTCTCTCGGGCTATCCTCACTGGCCATTGCTCCACCGTCCGCCATGTCTCCCGTCATCTTCAAGTTAGCTGTGACCTCCCCAGGGCCACGGGCCCCTAACGCCCCCGGAAAGATTGTGGGGGCAGTGACGGGAGACCAGCATTGGATGTGTGGCGGGGCACTCAAGGAAGCCGTCGCCTATCTGGCCAGGGAGGATTTTCTCCCTTGTACGCCCCTTAGTCCCCTCCCTCCCATGCGTGGTACATGTTCCTGACTTCGGCACACTGCAACCCTGCCAGCATCAGGCCATGCTGATGTACGTGCTGCTCGGGGCTCTGCGACACCCCCGATCTCCACCGGGGGTTGCCGGAGCTCCGAGCCCTCCCCCCGGGACTGGAGAGCAGCCCAGCGGGTGCTCCATCCCATCCTTCCCCTGCCAACCCCCGGCACCTGAGCTCGCTCCCGAACCCAGGTCGCCGGCGTGAGGTGTGGCATCCAGCACCTCAGTGCCACCGGGCCAATTTAAAATGTTTAAAAGAAAACACTGGAAAATGCAGAAGATGGAGGAGGAGGAGTAGTTCTTTACATAAGGGAAGGAATAAAAGCAACAGAACAAAAGGGTAAACAGGGAGGAGAAGAAGCACTGTGGGTAAATTTGGAGACAGGCAATGGCACCACAATACGCACAGGGGTTGTATACAGACCTCCTTCTCAGGGGGAGGAAATGGACAGGGAAATGATAGAAAGTATACTTAGAATGGCAGAAAAAGGGGAGATATTGCTGATGGGTGATCTGAATATGCCAGATGTTAACTGGAGTGCAGTTGCAGCTGCCACTTTGAAGAGTGCAGTTATTCTAGATGCCCTACAGGGGGCATGCCTTAGACAACTAGTACTGGAGCCCACTCGAGAGGGAGCAATATTAGACTTGATTCTCTCAAATGGAGATGGAGAGAGGATTACAGATGTAGAAGTGGGTAGCCATCTGGGAACTAGTGACCATCGAACAGTATGGTTCACAATAAACACAGCAATAGAGTCAAGCTTACAAAGACAAAAGTACTGGACTTTAGGAGGGCTGCTTGACTAAAATGGGTGAGTGCCTAAGGAATGCACTAGCAAATGGGCAGGAAGGAGGGTGGAAGAACAATGGGAATAATAAAACTGCCATCACAGAGGTAACGAGCCTTGTGTGAAGCAAATAAACAAACAAGACGATGTAAGAAACCACTATGGTTCTCAAAGGAAGTGGCAGGAAGGTTCAAGAGAAAAAGAAAGCATTCAGGAAGTACAAGGAATCGCAGAAGGAGCAGGACAGAGAACTGTATCAGTTAAAGCAAAAGGAGGCTGGGAAGGCAGTCAGAACAGCAAAGGCCCAAACCGAGGAAAAGATAGCCAACTCAGTTAAGAAGGGGATAAACCTTTATAGGTACATCAGGGAGCTAAGGAAGACCAAGGAGGGATAGTGAGGCTTAATAAAGGGGAGGAGGGTGGGCAGAGGGAGACTGTGAAAGGCAGAGATACTAAACAAATATTTTGCTCAGTATTTACAAAGGAAGAGGGGAGGTACATAAAACAAACAGTAGTAACACGCTGGATACAGAAGTTGATACCGCCCATTTACAGAAGAAAGGGTTCTGAAAGAACTCTTAAAACTGAAGGTGGACAAAGCAATGGGGCCTGATGGATTCATCCCAGAATTCTAAAAGAACTAAGGGTAGAACTAGTGACACCACTGACTACCCTTTTTAATAAATCATGGGAGGATGGAGTGGTACCCGAGGATTGGAGGAGGGCAGATGTGATTCCACTTCACAAAAGTGGGAGCAAGGCAGAAGCAGGAAACTATAGACCTGTTAGTTTAACCTCAGTGATGGGGAAAATGATGGAATCACTTCTAAAGGAAAGAATTGTCGAGTATCTAGAGGCCAGAGGGGCACAGGACACTAGGCAGCATGGATTCACAGCGGAAGGTCATGCCAGACGTAATCTGATAGATTTCTTTGACTGGGTGACCAAAGTAGTAGATCAGGAGGGGCTGTGGACATGGCCTACCTAGACTTTTAGCAAGGCATTTGACACAGTCCCACACAAAAGATTACTATAGAAGTTAGCCAGCCTGGGAGTGGGTCCCAAGATGACAGCCTGGGTAAAGAATTGGCTGGAGAATAGGACACAGAGAGTAATAGTAAATGGAGTCCACTCCAAAAGAAAGGAGGGTTACTAGCGGGGTACCTGAGGGTTCAGTATTAGGACGGTCCTCTTCAATGTCTTTATAAGTTACATTGCAGAAGGACTGAAGGAAAAGTATGTCTCTTTGCAGATGACACTAAGATCTGCAACAGAGTTGATGCACAGGGTGGGGTGGAAAGGATGAGAAGGGACTTGGCAAGGTTAGAGGAATGGTCAAATGTATGGCAGCTTAGATTCAATGCTAAGAAGTGCAAGGTAATGCACCTGGGAAACAAAAACCCAGGGGAAGAGTACACAATGGGGGGTGAGATACTAACAACAACAAAAATGGAGAGGGACCTGGGGGTAGCCATATCAGATGACCTAAAGATGGGCAAGCAATGTGAGAGGGCAGCAAGGAGGGCTGGGGGGATACTGGGATGCATAGGGAGAGGCATCACCAGTAGAAAACAGGAAGTTATTATCCTCTGTACAGACAGCTAGTGAGACCCCATCTGGAGTACTGTGTGCAGTTCTGAGACCCAATCTCCGAAAGACATAGACAGGATGGAAGCTGTCCAGAGGAGGGCACTAAAATGGTGCAGGGTCTGCACCGGAAGACATATGAAGAGAGACTTAAGGAGCTTAATATGTATAGCCTCGAGGAAAGGAGGGAGAGGGGGGACATGATAGAAACTTGCAAATACCTCAAGGGAATCAACAAAGTCCAAGAGGGTAGAATCTTTCAAAAAAAGAGGTGCACAAGAACAAGAGGGCACAATTTGAAGATAGAGGGGGGGCTCAGAGGTAATTTAAGGAAGTATTTTTTCACAGAGAGGGTTGTGGATGCATAGAACGTCCTTCCGGAGGAGGTTGTGGAGTCAAAAACAGTAGTGGAATTCAAGCATGCATGGGACAGTCATAAGGCAATTCTAGGGGTTGGGGGTAGGAAGAAGTAGGCTGCTGGTTAACTAGGATCTGCAGCTTATCCAGTAGGTAGGGAAATGGGCAGACTGGGTGGGCCAAGCGGTCCTTATCTGCCGTCAAATTCTATGTTTCTATGTTTCTGTGCAGCAGCTGCAGCAGAAATGAAACACCCTATTAGGTCTTTTAATATTAAAATACATTTTTTAACTACATTGGACACCACTTATACTGGACCCACCTATAGCAGACAGACAGACAGTGCGGACAGCAACCAAGTGTGTCAAAAGAATAACACTCTTAAGTGCAGTCTGTCTTCTCAAGACTGGATGGGAGAATGCTACCAAGAAAGGAGTCTGCAATTGTTTTTGAAAGGCAGTTTTTGTTTTTTGGTTAATCAACACTGTTTATTCTCCTTGGGTTGGCTAAGGGATATACCCCACCTTGGTCTGCTGGGTCCCCACAAGGATCCCAGACTTCTTGCTACTCATCGTCCAAGGTTTTTTTCATGTATGTGGTTCCCCTGTGGTCACCCCCTGGAGGCATGTGCACAGTGACCTCAGCACATGGCTGGGCACACTGCCGCCGCTGACATGCAAACGTCTGCTGCCTCCACCAATCCAGCCTCCATACTGGTACCAGGCTCACCTCCACCAGCCATCATTAAGGGCTGGTAGATGCCAGGTGCCAAATCCTTTCCCTCCCTGGAGTAGTGGAGCAGTCCAGCAGATGCTCAGCCTTCTCCCTCCACCCCTGGCTGGTCCTCGGAGAACCTTGGGTTCACTTCCAAACATGGGTCATTAACATCGCAAGTGGTAGTGCTACCTCTGTGCTGGTGGGCCAGGTTTTTTTTTTTTTTTTTTACTCCTACAGTGACTCCCAGCACCCCTCTCCTTCTGGCCCCCACATCACTACCTCATTCTCCCACCAGACTCATCCCTCTTCTAGTGTCCTGCTGGGTCATACATCCAGTCCAGATCTCTGGACATCTTCAAGGGCCAGCTTGTCCCTGCTGGGGGCCTTCCCTGGCCATTGTCATGGGGAGTACCCGTTAGAGCTCCTGTTCCTTCCCTCTCCATTTTCTGACTTGTTCCTACCATGGGGTCACATACATGTAGTGTCCAGAGGGGGCGTGACTGTTGGGCGCATTGAGGAGGGGGGTCCAGGTGTCGGATAGGGCAGAGAGGCCATCATTTGGCATGCCAGTGCAGCATTTTTCCCTTTTTCTGTGTCCCGCCTACCAAAATTACTCACACACACGGCTGACCTGGGAAGGGGCGCTAGATGTTGCGTGGTCACCCATGCCGTCAACAGCACCTTCACAATCCACCACCAGGAGCCACTACAGAGCAGCAGTGCAAGCTCCCCCCCTTCCCCCGAGAGGAGAGCAACCAAAGGACGCCCTCTCTTCATCCCTGCCGGCCTCCGCTCCTGACATCTCGGGTGCAGGGCGCGAACCTGGGTCACCGGCATGCTTGAGTGATCCCCATCATTCAGCACCATGGAGCTGGCCTAGGCAGGGCTTTTTAATGCAGTAGTGACTGACATCCCTGATTCGCAGCTGGCTGATGAGATAGAGATCATCCCACCTGATGGGCTCACAGAATCAGAATTTGAGATTCTGTGCCATTTACGATATGCTGCCCCTGCCCCAGAAGAGAAGGGTGACATCGAGCGAGTTCTTGAAGTCCTGACTTCTGACAACACTCAAGAGTCCCAGGAGGACTAAGGCAGATGAACCAGTAGTGGATGGAACTCCATTTTCATGCACTGAAATATGGAATGCACTTCTCACCCTCCGAAAAGGGACGGAGCAGCATGCTGACATTCTGCCTTACTGGCAGCGTATGGTGAGCGTAGAGGAGAGCTTCTGCAAATACACAGGACCCGTATCCAGACGGACAAAGATAACACTTGTTTTTAAAGAGAGAAACTGAAAACTGAATCCTAAATCTTGAACTTAATAAGTTATGAATTTTAACAGTCACTGAAGCACTACTGCACTCCTCTTCCCCCTGGACAGTTCACTACACTCCTCCCCTTGAAAGTTTGCACAAGAATGTCTAAAAGACAGCTCATCAAACTGTTTACTACACTCCTCTGTCAAGTACAACAAGCCTTAAGCAGAGATCAGAAAAGCACAAACAGCATTCCCTGTCTACTTCACTTAACAGTATCATAAACTACCAGCCCTCTTGATCCCAAACACAAAACAAGCCATTTGTCAATGTCGAATGTTCGTCATGTGCACTGGTGTTATGGGGGAGGATGTTTGAAAATTGCGTCAGTGAAGTTGTTTGTGAGGTGGGGTCCCAAAAAACATATGTTGAAAATTTTGGGTAAAAATATGTAAAAATGGCCAAGTTATGCCACTAAGTTGAAAACCCTATTGAAATACATTGATGCCGAAAACCCCATTGAAATACATTGAAGTGCTTACCTCAGTTCACGGTTGGGCTTTGAAGAGCGAAGACATGCCTGTCCAAGGTAGATTATGGCAACAGACTTCCAGTGGGTAAGTATGGGGTATGCGGGGTGTGGGGTGGTGGGTCCTGAGTGGGAGGGTAGGGGTTGGTAATGGCAGAACTGTCAACGATGGACAGTTTTTGTTTTGTTTTTATTTTTACAGGGAAAAAACGAGGAACTGTTTTATTTTTTTCAGGGAGTTTGTTGAACAGATGAGGACACTGAGGGATTGGGCACCCCTAGTGTCTGTATACTGTTTTGGGGGTTACACAGCGACAACAATGGATGGACAGATGACACTGGGGATTGACACCCCAGTGTCTGCATACTGTTTGGGAGGGGGTACATAGCACACAACAGTGGATGGACAGATGAGGACACGGGGGATTGGGCAATCCACAGTGTCTGTATACTGTTTAGGGAGGGGGTTGCACAGTGGACAATGATGGACGGTTTTCTTTTTCTTTCTTTTTTTTTTTTGGGGGGGGATAAAAAAAAAACAAGCATTTGTCAATGCCGAACGTTTGATGTATTGAAAGATGTCCACCTCTGCACCTTGTCTGTGCCCCTGGGTATACCATCATCCACTGCCCCAGAGGGGAATGTAGGGGCGGTGAGGTAGCCATCTGTTTTAGATCCGACTTGGACTTCACTGTGCACCCAGTGAGAACCCCGGGTTCCTTTGAATGTGTGGCTGTCCGTGGGCTGCAGGATTCTCCTGATTTACCGCCCCCCTGGGGCAGCGGGAGACTTCCTGTAGGAGGTTGCCAGATTTGTCATCGGTGAAACATTAGAAGCCCCCAGATGTATTGTCATGGGGGATTTCAATGTTTGGGCTGACGATGAATCATCTTGACTTGGTCATAACCTCCTCCAGATCATGTCATCGGTGGGCCTGTCGCAGGTAATTTCCTCTGCGACTCACCAGGGTGGGCACACTTTGAACCTGGCGTTCTCACTGGGGCTTGAGATAAGGGATCTCAAGATTGATCGGGTGGCATGGTACGATCACTCCACAGTGTGGTTCATGTTCGGGGCACTCATGGGATGCCATCTCCGTAATGAGATGATGAGCTACCGCCCTTTACAGGGTTTGACCCCGGAGGGTTTTTTGGCAGTAGCCGATCTATCTAGTGTGGACAACGCATGCATTGGAGGCATTGGCGATGTTGTTGGCACCTATAATAGGGTGCTGTCAAAAGCCATTGACTCCCTCGCTCCTGTCCGTGTATGACCCAAATCTTCCTACCTGAGATCCCCTTGGTTTGCTGGGGATCTCAGGGAGTTGAAAAAGAAGGGTCGGAGGTTGGAACGCTTTTGGAGGAGGACAAACTGGCCCTGCGTATGCATTATAGGGCCTACCAGGGGCAATCAATTGTAAGAAGGCAGAATTCCTGTCTAAGGAGATTGCCGCCGGGAAGAACCGACCAGCTGCAGTTTTTTGGACTGTGGGCAGGCTACTTCACCCGGTCTGTCTGCAGCCAAGGAAGGTTTTTTCCAATGGTCAATGTGAAGAGTTTACTCTGTTCTTCTTGGACAGGGTGTCCAATATCTGGCAGGGAATTCCTTCAGTCAGCCAGTCCAGAGCTGACAGTGGTCGCCCGAAGTGTCCTGAGTGCGCTCCGTCTAATTGGGGAGAGTTTAGACCGGTGGAGGTAAATGAGGTCATTGAGGGTAGTGACCAATCTGAAGTATACCTCTTGTGAACTGGATCTGGTACCATCACGTTTCCTGATGAGATGCATTGACGCTGTAGGCCCAGTGTTTGCCTTGATTATCCGGTGTTCCCTATCAGAGGGGATCTTCCCTGACACCTTGAAGTAGGTGTTGGTGAGACTGCTCCTAAAGAAACCATCTTTGGACCCGGAGGTCAGGACAAATTACCATCCTATCTCCAACCTTCCATTTTTGACAAAGCTTGTTGAGAAGGTAGTGGCGCTTCAATTGGAGGAGCACCTTGTGATCCATGAGTTATGTGAGCCCCTCCAGTTGGGGTTTTGAGCGAGACATAACAAAGAAACCCCGCTTGTTAGGGTGCAGAATATTCTCAGGCTAGAGATCGAGGGGAAAGGACAATTCTTGTTCTCCTTGATCTCTCTTCAGCATTTGACACTGGGGACCATTGTGTGTTGCTGGACCACCTTAGGGAATTCTGCAGATTCACCGGTACTGTCATCTGCTGGTTTGAGCTGTTTTAACAAACAGGAGGCAAAGGGTTGTGATGGGGAATTCCTCCTCCACCTCTGTTCTCCAGCTCTGCAAAGTTCCCCAGGGTTTAGTCCTGCCCCCAATGTTATTCGCAGTGTACATGCTGCCCTGGGGGGGGTGGGAGGATCATTAGGAAGTATGGTTTGGGGTTTCATTGCTTTGCTGATACCCAGCTATGCTTGTCCTTTGCCCTAGGAAAATCCAACGCAGTAGATGTGCAAGACAGCTGTCGTGCTGAGATCAATGACTGGATGACCTCCAGCTGGTTGCGGCTGAACCCCAATAAGACTGAGGCATTAGTGGTGGCGAACAGAGTGCGGGATGGGATGGCCTCGGATGCAGAGACTGGACTTGTTCTGGGATCTGTCCCATTGAAGGCCTCCTCTGAGGTGTGGAATCTTGGTGTGGTTTGAAGATGGAGGCACAAGTATCTTCCACTGTCTGTTACTGTTTTTTGCATCTTAGGAATGTCGCCAGGATAAAGCCCCTTGTGCCGCCTCTGGGCCTCCCCACTTTGATGCATGCCTTGGTGACATCAAGGCTTGACTACTGTAATGCACTGTACCTCAGGGTCACGGGAGGATCTCTCTGCAGACTGCAATTGGTGCAGAACGCAGCTGCCAGGTTACTTAAGGGGCACCCTAAATATTGCCATATTACACCGGTACTGCATGAGCTGCACTAGCTGCCGGTCAGGTGGGGGATCCTCTTTAAGGTGGGTCTTCTCACCTATAAGGCCTACACGGCCAGAGCCCTGGTTATCTGTCGGACCTCCTTGCACCTGTTGTCTCGGTCCGTCCCCTCCGCTTCTTCGGTAGGGGCCTCCTGGTGATTCCCAGGACGAGGCTGAAAACGGTTGGCAACAAGGCTTTTAGTGTCGCTGGCCCCATCCTGTGGAATTCGCTACCCTTCGGGGTTAGGGAAGCCCCATCTTTGGAGGTATTGAAGGCCCGCCTTAAGGCCCTCCTGTTCAGCCAGGCTTTCCCCGACTTAGTTGTTTAGTGAGATCTGTACATGATGGTTTTGATCTCGGTTCCCGTCCACCTCTGTTTTCTAAACTTTTTTAAGAAGTTTTATTATTATTATTATTCTATAATCTATTTGATGGTCCCTGCTATTTATTCTGATTTGTTGTGTCCTTTTTTGTTTATTTACTTTGTACGGCGCCCAGAGACTTCAGGATTTGACTTCCTTTTAAATAAAATTGCCTTGCCTACTTGAACGTATCTATCATGTTCCCCCACTCCCTCCTTTCCTCCAATACGTACACATTGAGGTCCTTTTAATCTCTCCTGATATGCTTTGTGTTGCAAGCCATGTACCGTCTTGGTTGCCTTTCTGTGGACTGCTTCCACCCTGTCAATGTCCTTGCACATTTGCGACCTCCAGAATTGCAGACAGTACTGTAGATGAGGCCTCACTAGTGCATTATACAATGGCATCACCACCTTGTGCTAGTGATACCTCTGCCTATGCAGCCCAGCGGCCATCCTTGCAACATTTGTGCGCTGCTTTGGCACCTTTTGATCCTCAGAACTGATAACTCCTAAGTTCCTTTCTTCCTTGGTGATCGTCAGCACCCCCCAAAATCCTGTAACTCTCCCCAGGTTTCCCTCTTCTCAGGTGCATTGTTTGGCTTCTCTGCATTGAACCTCAGTTGCCACTCCTCAGACCATTTTTCAAGCCTCTCCATGTCCCCGCTCATTTTCTCCACCCCTTCTGGAGTATTTACTCTGTTACAGATGTTGGTGTCATCTGCAAACAGGCAGACAAACCTTTCCTTCTAGCTCTTCTGCAATATCTGTAATGAAGACATTGAACAGGAGTGGACCCAGGACTTATCCCTGAGGTACCCCGCTGGTCACCCTCTCTCCCCGGATTGGATCCCCTTACCACTACCACCCTCTGCCTCCTGTCCATCAGCCAGTTTCTAACCCAGTTTATCAGCTTGTGTCCCGTTGCCAGACTACTCATCTTGTTAACCAGCCTTCTATGTTGGACGTTGTCAAAGGCTTTGCTGAAATCAAGGTAGGTGACATCAAACGTCCCTTCCTGATTTACTTCCTTAACGAGGCATTAGGGTTTCCAACCCTAACACCAATCCCCCACCCTGCAGAGACTGACAAACATTTGGGGTGTCCCTTTGGGTCGTTGGCCATAATGCTCACGTTATCCACCCCACCCTGCAGACACTGATGGGTTTCAGAGGTGCCTTGAGGTCTTTATTCAACATTCACCCCATTCCATAATGAAATAAGCTGAGATGGGTGCAGTATAGGAGAATGGGGTGAACTCTTGGCCAAAGACTCCAAGGCATACCCCAATGCCTGTCACTGGCTGCAGGGTGGGGTGGGGTGGAATGGTGTGAGCATTATGGCCGATACCCTAAGGCACCACACGAGCGCCTGTCAGTCTCTACAGGGTGGGGGTGTTACAGTTGAAACCCCAGTGGCTCAGATGTTTGTTGGTATTTTTGCTCCAGATTTTCAACATGGGCTTATTGGGACACCACCTCATGAACAGTGGCTCTATCATTTTGTTACTTGGTCCCAAACGGTGATTTCGTGCAGCGTCTCACAGGTGCTAAAACACATTTTGGGCAGGATGTGAAAAATGACAGTTGTTGTACTGTTCATGAGGAGGTGTGAAAAATGGCAATGTTGAAAATCTGGAGTGAAAATAGTAAAAAATTGGCAAAGTTACGAGCGTGCGTAGAAATTGCGCAATGCCTGCTCATAACGTTGTCATTTTTTGGAATTTTTTTCACAAAACTTGTAACGTGGCCTTTTTGGGACCCCCTCCTCATGAACAGTGGCACTGTTGTTTAGTTACTCAGTCCCAAAAGGTAATTCTGCGCAGCTACCGCAAAATCACCTTTCGGGATTGAGGAATAAAATGACAGTGACATGTTCATGAGGTGGGATCCCAAGAACCCGATGTTGAAAATCTGGGGCCCAACTCCCTAAAAATGGCTGCGATATCAACATAAGTTTGAAACCCCCATTGACTCCCATTATACGGCTTACCTTTCATTCTTTCAGTTTGCCAGTCTGCTTTGAAGAGTGCAGACGTGTCCCGCTGCACAGAAGATTGCATCTGCCAACCTCTGAGAGTAAGTATGAGGTAAGGGGAGGTGGGTGTGCACAGGGAGTGTCGGGATGGGGGGGGGACAGGGGAGACAACGAGGGACGGTTTTAATTGTTACAGGTAAAAAAAAATACTACAAGAGAAGGTTTTCTTCATTTACAGGTAAGACAAAATAAATATAAATTTAGGCACACTGGGGTGGACTCCCAGTGTGCCACAATGGTGGTGTGTGGGGACACAGGGATTGGGCCACCCTGATGTTGGCTAGAGATATAGCTGGGTTGGGCGGGGCGCATCCGACACCAGGAGTGGGCATCCCGGTGTCAGAAAGGGGAGATTGTTTAACCAAGAAAGGCACACTAATCGGCAGTAGGGAAAGGAGACATTGTTTAACAAGGAAAGACACACTAAGCCACAGCTGAAGTGCTTGCATTTCAAAGCTACGCATGGCTCTGTCCTTTGAAATGTTTGCCGAGACAAGCCCCCTCAGCAAACCAGTTTCAGCAGGACACTGCCTGCTGATTTGCCGACCACAGACTGGCCCCTGCAGCACTGCTGGCCATTGGGCTGGCATCCCTCACACCTCTCTCTAGCAACTGTAATATCAACATGTTCATCTGCACTTGCGTGCACGATGAACGTAATAAAAAGTACAGCTTACCATTACATACTTTGATATCAGAGGAGATAGCAAATAAATAGTAATGTATTGTAACTCGCGAGCACTTATTGTGCGTTATCATATATTTTTTTTTAATAACCACACCCCTTCTGCTTGTCACAGACATTTAATATTACGGACAAAAAGGCGCAACATGAATCTATTCACTGTAAGCAACTTTCACTGTACCAGCTACATTTGTTATTTATTTACTTTGAAAAAATCGTGCTGCCCATCATTCCTGCAGAGCCGCCCACGTCCATCTTGTGCACACCAGGCAGCTTCCAGCATGCGGGTTATGTAAATGAGGACCACCAACTCTGCTGTGAGTTGGTAGTCCTCATTAGCATAACCCACGTGCTGGAAACCGCCTAGTGTGCTTGACATGGCTGCAGGCGGCTCTGTACTTTCAAAGTGAAAAAAATGTGAGAGGTATTTAAAAATTTTCTTTTAATGCTGTCGGGCATTTCAGCAGCAGCTGCTGCATTCTTTTTTTTTTTCCCCAGTGCTTTTCTTTAAATACAGTCAATGTATTAACAAGGTGGACTCCAGAGACCTGTTCATAGCTAGAGGCTAAAGGATTACCAGGGGGGATAGTAAGAAACTGGTGAGGTGGAGGTTCAGAAGGGACGTAAGAAAGAACTGCTTCACAGACAGGGTGGTGGAGGGTGGAACAAGCTACCTGAAGTACTGGGCAGTGCAAAACTGGTAGCAGTCTTTTAAGGGGTTATATGTGGGATAGGAACAAAGGGCTGGTCGAGGGATTGGGGGGATGCGCGGGTGTGGGGTGGGATGTCAAGCATAATCCCCTAGGTGGGGGAGCATGTGCAGTCTCACTGGGCAGACTGGATAGACCATAAGGCTTTTGTCTCCCTGCAGTTTTCTTGGTTTCTAATAAATGTGATAAATGATGGAGCCTTACAATCAGTCTCTTGTCTCATGGGTGGCTAAAAATTGTAATACTGGATCTCCAGCAAGAAAACAGTTGCAGGTACTCACAAAAAGCTTGGCTCATTGTCCAGTAATGTCAGAGCAAACACTCCAGTTGTGCTGTAAGATAAAAGCTGTTTATTGAAGACCCAGGATGAGCAGCAGTAATGGCTCCGGCACCAAAAGACAGCAATTCCTCAGGACCTACGTCACCAAGAAGTGACTACACGGATTTAAACCGCACAGTTAATTACATGTAATCATTATTCAGTGTGCACTCTAAGAAAATATATTAGTAAATAATTAAATAGCTGTAAAGTGTGGTAATAAAAAATGTTAGCATAGTTGTGGGAACATAGAGACCAATAAAAATTATTGTAATAAATTCTGTGACTACTCACAGGGTACAATCACTTATTTATACTTAATCCATATTGCTAAATTTGTTTTTGTATCAATAATATAACTTTCACAGATGGGAGCTAAATGGAAATGTTTATTCTAGGGACATGGATATGTTGTTCATCCACACTCATTGGCAGTATCCTTGCCGCTTTAAATCTTGCCGGAAGGTCTTCAAGCTTGCTCCTCCCACCCACCCGGGTGGTATAACTCTCGGCTCCGCCCCATGACGCCAGATCTTCCTTACCGCTTGGAAGCTCAGGTTCCTCCTTAACGCCTGGCGCTTGCACTGGTTCCTATTTCTCCGCTTATGGATTTAAAAATAAAATTTGCAAAAGACTTCAGTCTTCGATCCTCGCGGCCTGGCGGACAAATCGACTCGGATTTCGGAGATGCCCATGCGGGCAGAAGATGTCTCGGACGGATCCACACTCCACGGTGTCTACTGCTTAGGCCTTGAGCACGCACCCGCAGGCTTGCGACCTGTGCTCATCTTTCTCGCCCACGCCCTCGAGACCGTGCTGCCCGGCTGCAACTGGGCTGGCCCCGAGAAGCGCTTCTCCGTGAAGTCCAAGGAGGCCCGGTTACGTGTCCGCGGGCGCGGGCTCGCGGATCAGCTCGAGCGGATGGTCGCCTCAGAGGAGGCGGCGCGGGTCAGATTCTTCTCGGTCAGGCATTTATCCCGCCTTCTCTGGGTTCTTCCTCACCTTTTTAAGGAGCTTTTGGTCTGTCCCTCTCACTAAAGGAGAAGGGCTCTTGCCTGCTGGACCTTATTCTCGGTCCAAAAGAGGGACAGGTAAGTCCCTCCGTCGACGCTCTTGGAGCGGGAAGGTCCTCTCCCCGGGCCGTCATCTGCCGGCTTCGTCGATCGGCTGCTTCGCCACTGGCCTCACGGTGTCCCCTGGCCAGGTCAGTTGACCGAGACTCCCACTGATGAAGCTCTCAGATTTTTCTCGACCTATTGACGGGCTGTCGCCTTTAGCAGCCGAGATTCCTCTCCCGTTCCCCGGAGGAGTTGAGGATCCCGTGGCTCGCTCTGTGCCTCCGGTTCGGAGCCCTCGGATGGACCGTCCGAGCCAGGAAGTGCCGGTTCCGCCGACACCTCCTCGCACCGACCCGGAAATTCGGGACTTCGGTCTCGGTCTGACCTCTTTCGCGTCCAGCCGCTCCCACCGCCTTAGGCGGTCTCGTCTCGGCATCATGGGTAAGCGGCGTCTGCCGCTGCCCCTCGCCCTCCTCCTCGATGAGGGAGGCTTCGGGCGTAAATTACGCCGACGGTACGAGGACCTTATGTTGCAACAGCTCCTCCTGGCCGGAATAAGCCGACCCGCGCCTTTCCCCGCCATTAATGGCTGTCACCGAACGGCCGACACAACCCTCGACTTGTCCGAGAGCCTATACCCAGGCCGGTTGTTCGCCAAACCAGCTGCTCCACCGATTCCGTGGAACCTCCGCCTCCACAGCCACCATATTGGGCTCCACCAAGGATTCTCGGTCGGCTAAGGGTTTACCCCATCGCTGTCAGTTACCCTCACTCCCGACCGACCTCGCAGGTGAAGGGTGGCTCAGGCCAGAGGCAGTTTCTTCGAGGACTCTTCCGAGTCCGAAGATGATTCCTCCTTCTTCTCAAGCGACTGGACTTGGAGTCTTCAGGAGGTCAGTCAATGGACGATAGCCCGTCAGTCTCTTCCTAGGACTGCTTCGCTCATCTCGGAGTCTACCGGATGGAGCTCGAACCCGCTTCCAAACGGGCTAGGTATCCTCACGGAGATTCTGGACCGAGGATTCTCTGATTGAGGCTTTCCGTGGCCGAGGCCATAGTGGGTCCGCACTGGAACTTGGCAGCGCCTGCTTCCTGCCCTGCGCCGCCAGGATGGCCAGGAAGTATGCGGGTCCCTACTGTTCCTTGTCCGGTTTTTGAACACCCTCTGCTGAGGGGTTGTTACCGACAGCGCCGCACGCAACGCCAGGGATGTGGACAAACCTCCTGACAAGGAGTCCAAGAAATTGACCACGCCGGGCGAAAAGTCTACGCTGCGGCCCTCTCTCTCGGCTCTTCGCCAGGCCAGTCTGGCCGCCCTCATGGCACATTTTCTCATGCCCTGTTGGCTCCCTGGATGAGGTCATCCTCATCTTCTCCGCCGATCTGCAGACTACGGTTAAGCAGGTGCGGACCAGGGCAGGGTAGTGGCCAAACAGCAGCTCCAGACTGCTTTGGATATAGGGGACTCATGTGCTAGATCGGTGGCGTGCCGCGAGTGGCTATGCGTCATGGGCTTCATTGAGGATATCCACCTTTACTTCGATACCCAGCACAAGTTGGCGGATGTTCCCTTTTGGGACTGACCCTTCGCCCTGGGGTGGAAGGTCACCTGCAGAGGATCGAGAAGTCCAATGCCACCTTGACTCGGTCTCTTCCGCCAGAAGGACAAAGGCCGCAACCACAGCCTAAGCCCTCGGCTCTTCTGTGCCCTGCGTCAGCCCAGCAACGCCAGGGCCAGCAGGCTCGGCCTTGGCATCCCAAACCTGCCGCCGGCCTCTAACAGGAGGCAGGAGGAAGGGCCCAGGAGGTCCCTCGGCGGTCCCTCCTCCAAGCCTGCCCAGTGACGGGCTGAGGGTGTCGCCTCATCCCCGCCACACTTACTCCTGGGTCCTCTGGGGACGGCCCGCACTCTGCTCCACCTGGTCCGCTGTTACCACGGACAGGTGGGTCTTGGAGGTGGTGGGAAGAGGCCTGCCTCTGGAATTCGAGCTGGCACCACCCTTCAGAGCCGCCGCCTCGGGGGCTTCGGGATCCCCAGCTCACTGGCGGCCTCCGTCGAGCCGACATCACTCTCCTCCTCCAGAAGGAGGTGGTAAGAGAGGTGGTGGACCCTCCTTCAGACCCAGGGTTTGTGTCCAGGTACTTCCTGGTTCCGAACGGAGGGGGTTGGCGCCCATTCTCACCTACACCCACCTAAACAAGTTCCTAAGGTCTCAACCTTCAGGATGGTCACTTGGCTCAGATAATACCATCCTTGAACGCGGGCGTGGTTCTGCTCTCTGGACTTGCAGGACGCGCTCACGCCCCTATCCGTCTGCCTTCACCAGAGATTCCTTCCTCCGAGCGGAAGGATCTCTTCGAGTTCCAAGCCATGCCCTTCGGCTTGTCTCCAGCTCCCAGGGTCTTCACCAAATGCATGGCAGTGGTGACAGCATTCCTGGCGCCGAGGGGTCCGGTGTACCCTTACCTGGACGACTGGCTGATAGCAGCTCCTCCAGGAAGGAGGCGGAGTGGTCCAGAGATCTGGCCTCCAGGTCTGTTCTCAACTGGGCCTCCTTATCAACGAGGCCAAGTCGGAACTCGAGCTCAAGCAGGTGATTCTATTCATCGGGCGCAGCTCGACTCTCTTCGAGCCAGAGCTGCCCCCGCGGACAGGGCCGAGGTTCTTCCTCCTTTGCCCGATCATTTCTGGTTGGGCAATTGCGCCTGCCCGGGACTTCCTGCGCCTCCTGGGTCTCATGGCGGCCTGTACCAGCGTGGTCCGTTGGGCCCGCTGGAACATGCTGCCCCTTCAGTGGGACTGGCCAGCCAGTGGTCACAACGCCTACATCCCTTGACCAGCTTGAGTCGGTGATTAGGGATGTGGAACGCCTCCAGTGGTGGACCGCTCCAGATCATTTGCAGGAGGGCATCCTGTCGTCCGCCCCGAGCCGACGGTCTCTGTCGACCGATGCCTCTCTGATGGGTTGGGGTGCCCATCTGGGGAACACCGGGCTCATGGCCTCTGGTCCCCGCTGGAGTCCCGATGCACATCAACCTGCTGGAGCCCGAGCGGTCCGCCTAGCTCTCACCGCCTTTGCTCCGCTCCTCCGGGTCAAGTGGTCCGAGTCCAGACGGACAATACCACGACCATGTACTATCTAAACTGCCAGGCGGACGCGCTTCCATGCTTCTATGCAGGAAGCTCTCCCGATTTGGTCACTGTGGCGCAGCCTGGAGGCGGATCTCCTAGCCATTCACGTGGCAGGAGCCTCCAACACCCTGGCCGATGCCCTGAGCCGGATAGGGGCTGCATCCCACGAGTGGTCTCTCCTGCCGAGGTAGAAGCATCTGTTCTCCCTTTGGGGCACACCTCAGGTGGACCTGTTTGCCTCCATGGAGAACGCGGCTGAGTCTGTTCCATGCCCGCCTCAGCAGGGCTCGCTGCAGGGGATGCCTTCGAGGCAATGGACCCCGGGCCTCTTTTACGCCTTTCCCCCATTTCCCTTGATCCACAAGGTGCTTTCAAGGCGAGGAGGGACAAGGCGCAGGTGATTCTGATAGCCCCAGACTGGCCTCGCCAGTTCTGGTACCCAGATCTCCTCAGTCTCAGCTCCAGGACTCGCGGCAGCTTCCAGCTCGCCCGGACCTGCTCTCCGTCAATCAGGGAAGGTGTTCCATCCGGACCTTCAATCCTTGCACCTGACGGCCTGGTTCCTGAGCTGCTAGAGTTCCAGGCCTTGGGTCTTTCCGAACAGGTCCTCAATGTAGTTGAGGCGTCCGAAGGAGTCGACCAGAAAATGTTATGCCTTCAAATGGAAAAGGTTTTCCATTTGGTGTCAGGCAAGGGCTTGGACCCTTCCTCCTGTTCCTTGGCAAGCATCTTGGACTATTTATGGTCCCTTTCTAGTCAAGGGCTTGGGTGATGACCTAGGGTGCACCCTGGCAGCCATCTCTGCTTACCGGGCGCTGGCCGGGAAGCAGTCGGTGGCCGAGGGAGAAGGTGGTCTGGCGCTTTTCAAAGGCCTTGATCACATTTCCTCCAGTGCGGGAACCCCCACCTCCGTGGGATCTACTGCTGGTACTGGCAAAGCTCATGGGCAAGCCATTCGAACCTATGCACAGGTGTGCTCTCTCTCACCTGTCGTGGAAGACCGCCTTCTTGGTGGCTATCACGTCAGCCAGAAGGATGGGAGAGCTCCAGGCGCTTTCCATCGAGTCTCCTTACCTGGTCTTCCACAGGGACAAGGTTGTCCTGCGCCCCCACCTGAAATTCCTTCCGAAGGTGGTGTCGGAGTTTCACCTTAACCAGGTGTTGACTCTGCCGGTGTTCTACCCCAATCACACCTCGGAGGCCGAATATAGGCTCCATACTCTGGACCCTAGAAGGGCGCTCGCTTATTATAAGGAGCGCACGGCTGAAATTCGGGGAGAGGTTCGCCAGCTGTTTGTCACCTACGCTGAAGCCGCATCTGGCAGACTCTGCAGCCAAGCGACGATAAGCAGGTGGGTAACCTCCTGCATAGATCTCTGCTATAAGTTGGCGGCATGGAGCCTCCCAGAGGATAAGAGCTCATTCTACCCGCCATACTGCTGCAACGTGGCTGCTTCCAGGGACGCCCCTATCCAGGAAATCTGCAGGGCTGCTACCTGGAAGTCAGCAAACACCTTCATTACCCATTACCACATCGACCTTGAGTCACGCCGGGATGCTGGTTTTGGGGCCCTCGGTTCTCCAGTCTCTTTCCCAAGTAAGTATATGGGGTGTGTGTCTTGCCTCCTCCTCCCGGAGAACTGCTAGGAGTCTGCCAATGTGTGGATGAACAACATATCCATGTCCTAGAAATACAGGTTACTCACCTGTAACAGGAGTTCTAGGAATGGTATATGTTGTTCATCCACACGACCCACCCGACCTCCCCGGCTTCGACGCACAACCTGAGCTTCCAGCGGGCCAGATCTGGCGTCATGGGGCGGAGCCGAGAGTTATACCACCCGGGTGGGTGGGAGGAGCAAGCTTGAAGACCTTCCGGCAAGATTTAAAGCGGCAAGGATACTGCCAATGAGTGTGGATGAACAACATATACCATTCCTAGAACTCCTGTTACAGGTGAGTAACCTGTATTTATGTCCTGGTGGACTGTCTGCTTGCAATTTATACTGCCAGAAGGTTTCCCACTTTAAAAGTTGTCTATCTAAATCTCCTTCCCTAACTTTTGGGTATTCTTTCTCAATCCCTTAGAAGGTAATTTAAGCAGACAGTCCACTAGGACTTAATGAACATTTCCAGTTAGCCCCCATCTGAGAAAGTTATATTATTGATATAAAACAAATGAAATAGAATACATGGTTATTTGCATTGTTTTTGATCATTGTACAGTAGCATTGGATAAAAATGATATAAAAGCTGGCCCGCAGGCGCAGCGGTGGGATTTCCACTTGCGATGCTGGGGACCCAGTTTGGGAACGGATTCTGGTCGCTGGAGGGCCGGCTGGGGGGGGGAGAAGGATTGAGCATTCCTTGGACAGCTCTCCTTCTCTGGGAGGAAGGGTGGCTTCATGATTGGTGCAACAGCGGCACCCGGCGGAGGCTGGGGTTGCCGTGACCGCACCGATGCAGGATACCTTAAGGGCGGGCGGACGCTGGTCGCCATTGCACGCCCCTCATCCCTGTACACACAGGGAAGAAAAACTCAGCAGGGGACGCCCATGAAGCCTTACCTCTGGCTTCTAATTAGCCTCCCAGGCCTGCCCGCTCAGATATTGGACGGCACCCTTGGTCGGAATGGGTGCCACGACCCCGCCTCTCTGGGGGTGTCAGGGTTCCAAGGGAGCATCAGAGCCACTGATGGAGGTGGGAGCCGAGGTCCGTGACTAAGGCTGATGTCGGCACCCTCCTGACAAAAGCATAATGAAATTTAAAAAAAAAATGATTTAAAAATCACTTGGGGCTGGCCCGGTGGCACAGAGGGCTGAGGCGTGGTACCTTACCTCACACCACACTGGTGACCCGGGCTCGGGAGCGGACTCTGGTGCCGGAGGGTCTGCAGGGGAAGGAGTAGGACTGAGCATCCGGAGGACTGCTCTCCTGTCCTGGGGTGGGTTGGGGATCGACGTCGTTCTGTAGTGGCCCCCGGTAGAGACCAGGGGAAGCTCAACAAGGGGAAATCTGAGGAAAACTGAAAATGGCGTCTTCTCCTACCAGATGATGGCCGCTCGGACCAGTGCCCCCTCAAGCTCTGCGACAGCTGACCTGGCCGCAGCAGCACTCGGGACCAATGCCTGGACCGATAGGCCGTTTCTCCTCGGAAGAGGAGGACCCACTCAATGCAAGGGTCATGTCTGTTTACCCTGAGATGGCTGCAGCATAGGGTCGGGGACGGAGACTAGTGAGAGGTGAGTGTCTTTGGCAGTTGGCCTGAAGGGGGAGTCGAAGGGAAGATAACACAAAAAAAAAATCTCTTGGAAGTGATTCTAATTAATTTAACAATATGGATTGTTGGATATTAGAAAATGGCAGAGAACAATAGAGTAATCTGATTGGTTATTGATAGTGCCATGTAGGATTATAGTAGGACTACAGTGCACTGTAAATAACTAGTCCCAGTAAAACAGCCAGAGCACAGAATCTGATGGCTCAGTGATTCATTTTTAGGCATTCTATTTAGAATTTTATAGCAGTTTGAAGTCGTTAATTTTTTTAGCCCACTGACATTTTCACTACAGCACTTTATTTATGTTGAACTGAGGTGGCCAACAGAGACCAAAATATGGGCGTGATTGAGCAAGTGAGTGAAACAGTTCTCCCTTGCTCACCGAGAGTCGCCAAAAAGTGACTTACTCCGTCACGTAACTACCATCAAGTCCCGCTCCACTGCACTCACGCAAGACATACTGTAGCACTCCACATGTTCAAGAAGCACACTGGTGGTACTTTTCTGAAATACACTACCACAGATGGTAGCGTGATGCTGGACAATCACTCAGCCGCTGTCCTTTTTTTGATAATGATTAAAACTCACGCTCACGCCACATTTCCTGTTCTGCTTCAGCATGCTCATTCTCCCATAATGCAGGGATCGTGATCACATGCCCACCTGCTCCCACATCCAGAGCACTGGGACATTATCCATTCGTGATACTGCAGCTGGAAGCATGCACCACGGTTACCACGTCACAGATCCTTATACTCTACCGCGATCCTTGTTGTGTTCAGCACTCACTTCCTACAGAGCAGCAGACTAATCATGATACCAAAATGAAGGGCTTAGGTCATAAGTGCAGGGAACAGTGTGTGGGCAGGAGTGAAAGAGTTAAAGGTGCAGCTTTGTAAACCATAAAACAAAAAAAAAAAACATCATGCAGCAGTGCCCCCAGTGGCACCTAGTGGCAGAGGAACCATTTTACCCTTTTTTACATATTTTATCATTACATTTCTTTTATTTGTTAAAGTTTTTCCCTAATTTTTATAACTGTTCAAATGCACCCATTTTATAAGTGCAATAAGACACACTAGATGATTGATTAGGCTCTGTGATAACCTCACTCCCAGAGGCAGCCGGCACGCTACCTTCGGCCTTGTGCCTAACTACAGCCCTGGGAGTGCGGTTATCACAGTACAGTGCACTCCCCATCATGTCTTATTGCTTACTTAATAAGCAGTTGTATCCTGTGAGTATTCGCAGAGCTTATTACAATAATTTTTATTGGTCTCTATGTTCCCCCATCACTTCCTCTCTCTCTCTGCTTTAATTCCTCTTTCTTTCCCCTTTTGTCCGATTTTTGTGATTCGTATTTGTTAGTCATATGGAATTTCATACGTTACTTATTGTCATATTTTTTATTACTGCATTTTATATCTAATTATTTACTACTATATTTTCTTAGAGCACATGTTGAATAATGATTATATGTCTTTACCTGTGTGGTTTAAAATCTATGTAATCACTTCTTAGTGACATGGATCCAGAAGAAGCACGGTCTTTTGGCACGAAATGTTTGACACTGGTGGACAGGGAGTTGTAGCCATTACTGCTACTCATCCTTGGTCTTCTGTTAAGAGCTTTTATCTTGCAACACAACTGGAGTGTTTGCCTTGGTATTCCTGGACTGTGAGCCAATTTCTTTGTGGGTGCTTTACAATCAAGTCAACCCTGCATGGTCATTGTCGTGCAGCCCCCTCTTGGTTGGAAAGCAGCAGTCATTCTGCACCAGCACACAGCACAGTAAGTTTCCATTCTCTTTTCCTAGACATGAATTGATTAAGAATGCACCAGTTTAATCTATTGATTAGTTAGTGAATCCTGGCTACAAGGGAAATTACCAGAAATTCCCACAAATGTTTCTTTATTGATACCTTTTTTGATTCCATGTTTATCCTCCCAGGTCATTGGCCATCCCCACATTGCCCTCGTGAGCATGGACCTGCAACTACCAGCACCACACTTACCTGATTTACCTTATGTTCCTTAGGGCTTCAGAAGCTCCACCCCACTTCTTTCCCACCTACCCATCAGTATGGGCTATCTGGGCTGGGAGACACCCATCTGGAAATGCTACCAGTGGGGGGTGGGCAACCTTGTGTAAGCCCCCCCTTCCCCAAAATCTGGGGCTTACCTGAACTGTGGTTTCAATACCCCCCAGTCCAGGGGTGTAACCAGGCATTTCCAAATTTGTACACCAACTTGCCACACTGCTACCCCTTCCCCCACTGTTGCCCATGCCTGCTCCCCCATGACTCGAGTCCAAGGTTCCTGGCTCCAATCAGATGATTCCCACACTAGACCTGCTGCCTGTCTGCGCTGCTAGTGTGGTGTTCGGCTCCTGCTGTCCACTAGTAAATGCCACTGACTGCACCAGGAGTCCAAGACCACGGCAGAAATGTCTTCTCTCTCCCACGCAGGTAGGCAGATTTGCTCCACTTGCCACTCCACATGAAATCTTCATTAGTTGGCTCTGAATCTGTTCTTCCACCTGCTGCTCCTCAGTTCTTCTACTGCTTCTGTCACTCCCAGTACAATTGAACTAATAGTATGGCTTCTAACTTTGCTGGAGCATTTAAACTCGCCACCCCAGACTTGCCACACCCCATAACAGATGCCGCAGCCAATGACTATGCAGGCGGACCATGTGGACCTAATTGAGACTTTCAGCTTCAGCATCCATGGTCCAGTCTGCCACCACCGCCCCAAACAAGAAAACAAAACTGAAAGAAAGGAAAAAGCCTGCAAAGCCAAACAAAGGAATTTAAATGTGATGGACTAGAGAGGGCAGAGCAATGCTGGACAGCTTGTTTGCTACCCCCTGCTACTAAACTTGGTATGCCATGGCTTACTTGGAGTATCAGTAGCTACACCCTTGCCCCCATCCCAACTCTTCACCTTCCGGTTCTGGGACTGCAGCTTTGGGACCGGCAGTGCAGCAGGAATGTCTTGACGAGAGCCCTGGCAGGATTCTAACCAGGGCTTCCACCAATTAATCTGTGGCCATTGCAGTGCAGCACCCCCAGACCTTGGGCCCCCTCCATTCTCTTCCAGAGGTTGAGGCGAGGGGAGAAAGGAGAGAGAGAGAGAGAGGCAGTTGTTTTGATTTCCCAACCCAGGAACCGAAGATGGGCCAGGAAACAGGAATGAGAAGTGTGGCAGCACTGTCAGCTGCCACGCATGCCTGGTGAGCACCAAAACAGAGCCAGAGTTTCGCAGCTGTAAATCGGGCTGTGTGCCCATATCTGAGGACTGTCCCAGCTCCAGGAGGGAAAGTAGAACCGTGACCAACCAGCAGTAGCACCATTGGGTGCCAGGAAATGGGTCCCTCAGCACCAGAATTGCAAAGGGGGTTGAGAACTAAGAGGACAGCAGTGTGCATGTGCACTATAGTGGGAGAGTGGCCCGAAGGCTGCCTCCCAAAAACAAGCTCCTGATTTCAAAACAGGCAATGTGCCAACCAAAATGAACATAGCCCTGGCCCCAGGACTGCAAGCAGGGCCAGGATATACAAAAATAAACTTTGTGGGACTTACTATAAATCTGTAGCACTCTGCAGAAACTAGCAGGGGGGGATTTTAAACAAACATGGTTGCCCCCATGAACAGCCAGCATCCCAGTGTCTTATGGGAAGGGGTCATGGGTCAAACTCTGTGAATGACTGGAATGTCTAGCCATTATAAGGAGCAGCACGAGCAGGGGCATTCTTTTTTTTTTTCTTTTCCTCTAACTCTGTTTATCCTCCTCCTCTCCGACCCCCAGGCTCTCTCCGGTGTGGTCGCTCAGCACTACCTTACCCCACCCTGCCTGAAGTCCCCAGCCTTACCTTCCAGGGAGGGGGGGGATCTCCTCTTCACTTTCTGGTCTCTGACTGCCCGATCTAAGCCCCCCAGGGCGGGACTACCAACTCCTCTTGGCGACCTTTCTGAAATCCAGACAGGCCACCAGGGAGCGAGGGAACACTGGAGGCAGGCTGGAAGACCTGGTGTTGGGCGTGGAGGTTGGCCACTGGACTCACCTTCACCTACCAGAGGACATAGTATTTTCCGTGTTTCTGTGGTTCCTGGGAGCGTGATGTGCACGGACGTCCAGCGCAGCGTAGCATAGGCATGCTCCCGCACCCACCTGCAGGATGTTTGCCATGGCTCCCATACCCCCTCCTACATGCCCCGCGAGCTGCACCACCCAGTCACCACCAGGAGCCGCCAAAGCTGCGTGAGGCCTCCAACCCTCCCCCGGGAAAGGAGAGCTGCCAGTCGGCAGTTCGATCCAAGTCTATGCCCCTGGCTGACCCCCTGCAACCCGAGCTCACTCCTGAACCTGGGTTGCCGGCATAATGCGAGGTGTCAACCTTCAGCACCACCAGGCCAGTGAGCAGAGGCATTCTGAGTGGAATCTTATTGTCCTATCAGGCTTCGAGTTTCGGCCTGTGGCAGGGGGAAGGGGGCAGAACTGTTTTGAACTGATGGCTGTTGAGAGCGACCCTCAACAGAGTGACAGTGTATTGAAGAGTGGGCCAGTTGACCCTCTCTGTCCAGGACTGCAGCCTGGCAGGCACGTGAATGTGGAATCACCAGATAGAAAGCCAGTAAGAAGAAGAAAAAAAAGAAAGGGGAGTTTTCCCAGTTTTGGAGCTGGGTCCTGACCCCCACTGACTTTCTCTTCCCTGGAGAGCAGCTCCATTCCGGTCTCAGACCACAAAAGCAGCACCTGCCTGCATCAAGGTCGTGAGCCTCTATGAGACAAGATCCATACAGGTTAGCATCCAGTAAGCCCACCTGTCACCCTGAGAAGGCAGTTTCCCGGCCAGGAGCACCACATCCAACCATCCTGCATCTCCAGAGGTATTGTGTGAGGCATCAAACAGTGAGTAAATCCCAGGGTTCGACCCTGCAACTGTAACAAAAACTGTACTGTTCTAGAAGGAAGGAGAGGTCCAGGGCAGGACTGTGCCTTTGCTAGAATCCCAGGCAGAAGATCCTTGTAGGACTGCGTGTCCCTCAATCCCAGTCGGATTACAAATAGACACCCCTTCCTTTTCAAGAGTGTACAAGTTCAAGTTTGTGTCTGCCGCTGTGTTTTATAATTTATTTTCTACAACTGTTCAAGCACATCACCGAGCTCCACCCTGCTGACAGCAGCTGGGTACCCACTGCAACATCTGAGACGGGGTAAATTGGGTGCACCAACATCGGGGTTCAACTCAAGGACTGCCGGGGGGATGGGCACAGTGTTGGGGAAAAGTGTTGCTGCTGTTGCATTTACTTATCGGTTGCTGATTTTAGAGGATAGGTATATTACTACCCCCGATTCCATTTTTATCTTGCTACCCCTTGTTCTCTCTGTACCCTCCCTTTTAAATAAATAAATGTTAAACTGAATTTTATGATTGGGGACGGGTGTGATTTGTAGTCATCTGCTTTGTGAAAATATGTGGGCACTTATTTTTCCTGGAGATGGTAACCTTGTGTTTCAGTCACCAGGTACCCCATGTCACTACCCAGGTGGAGGCACTGCACCCCCTTTACTCCAGTGTAGGATACCCTTTAGTGAACCCAGGCTGGCCCCCTTGGGAGGTGTAGATAAGTGAGAACCCCAAGGTTCAGTTTGCCGGTGATGCACTTGTCTTAAGTGTTGGTATTCTGACTGTGCCACATTGAATTGTTCTAGCATTTGAATGGTGCCATGATATAAATGCAGTTCTATCTGCCTTCCTACCCCATCAGCCTAGCATGTGGTAGATGGAGCTGGGGCACTGGACTGCATTGTTTATCTGGTTTGTATCTTACATATTTTCTTTGACCACCTCCATTCATATCCTTCAAGTCAGTGGGGACCTTATCAGTTATATTCAGGGCCCCGATTTTTCTGCGGCACATCAGAGCAAAGTTCTGCGGCAGGGTTCTCATTGGCCACAGAACTTCTGCGGCACTCAACACCAATTTCTGCGGCAATTCTGCGGCACATTTTACCATTAATTTTTTTCCCTTTTTTGTTTTTTTGCCATATCTGACACAATGCACGCCAGAACACAGTCATTTTATGGTGTTTGTCAATTAAATTTTCAACATAGCCAGTTTAAGACCTCTGCTCATGAACAGTATCACTGTGATTTTATTAATCTGTCCAGAACATTGATTTCAAGACACCGACTGCGCCATTCTGCGCTACAAGGGTGGAAACACATTTTGGGTGAGATGTGAAAAATGACAGCTGTACTACTCATAAGACAGTGTGGTGAAATGGCAATGTTGAAACTCTGGAGTGAAAATATTGAAATTTCGCGAACTTACGAGCCTGCGAAGGAACTGCGCAACGCACGCTCGTTAAACAGTCATTTTTTGGAATTTTTTCACCAAATTTTCAACATAGCCATTTCAAGACCTCTGCTCATGAACAGTGTCACTGTGATTTTCTTAATTTGTCCCGTACATTGATTTCGCACACCGACTGCGCCATTCTGCGCTACAAGGGTGGAAACACATTTTGGGTGAGATGTGAAAAATGACAGCTGTACTACTCATAAGACAGTGTGGTGAAATGGCAATGTTGAAACTCTGGAGTGAAAATATTGAAATTTGCGAACTTACGAGCCCGCGAGGAACCGCGCAACGCACGCTGTTAAACAGTCATTTTTGATGCAGCATCACCATCGATGTTTAATTTTCCATGAATATCGAGTCATTGTCATGGCTGAGCTGTTCAAGCGGTGATTCCGCAGTCACCGCGCCGAATCACCCTTCGAGCCCGAATAACGCCATGACAGTGACATCATTCATGAGAAGGGGTCCCAAAAACCCCATGTTGAAAATTTGGTGCAAAAATTCCCAAAAATGCCTGAGATATGCACTAAAGTTGAACCCCTCCTATCTAGCCCATCATACAGCTTACCGGCATTTCCTCAGTTCGCGGTCGCCTTTGAAGAGTGCAGACGTGTTCCCGGTCCACCGAAGATCGTCGCGCCGGAGTCCGGAGGTAAGTATGGGGTGAGGGGGGGTGTGGGGAGGCTGGGTGCACAGTGGGTGGGTGCGGATGTGGAGGGGGTCGGGAGACGCCGCTGGGACAGTTTTGTTTTACAGGAAAAAAAAGACGTCAGACGCTTGCCACGCTGGGGTGGGCCTCAGCGTGGCACAACGACTTTGGGGCGCTCAGCCGACGGGGATTGGGCACCCCGCCGGCAAAAAAAAAAAACTATTGGAGGTCGCTTGCCACCTGGGGTGGGCCCAGCGTGGCACAAGGACCTTGGGGGGGCGCTCAGCCGACGGGGATTGGGCACCCTGCCGGCAAATGAAGCGGACGCTTGTCCCGCTGGGCGGCAGACTCCCACGGGTGATGGCAAATTCGTGATATTTCCGCTGTTTGCTACATCCGCGGAATCGCGGAAAACTCGGGGCCCTGGTTATATTACATTTAAGAAGGGGGTAAACATCTTTGATCTTCTTAGGGGGTATCTCTTTCATCAGGTCACACCTATGGAACTTATAGATGTCAGGCACCAGGACCACACGGAAACTTTTATAGCAGCCTAGTAGGGGCTGCCCACACAGACTTCCCTGCATATATAAGCATTGGCAGCACCGCTCCCTCCTCAGTTCTTTCCCACTGTCAACCATACTCACACGGACTCTGCAGAAGTTTAATCTTTCAGTCGACTGCCAGTTTTCTGCTTACCTTTTATGTATTTTGAGTATCGAATCACTTTGTTTTGAAGTGATGCTTTTTATTTGGCATCTTGAGAACGAAAGACTCTTCCAACGTTTTGCATCGCTGCTGTGGAAAGATTTATTCCAAAGACGAGCCTGACGTTTGCGTGTGCTGCCTCAGACATGGCCACGATGCCCTTGCCTGCAAGCTCTGCCTGAAGTTCTACCTTGCCACCCAGTGGTACCACCAGAAAGCTCTGCGGTCTTTTCTTCTGGAGCAACAACTAGCCAGAAAGGAGCAGGGAGCTTCTGGGGGCTACACCCTCCCAGTTGCTGGCTCACTGTTTAGACTCCCAGGCCACCAAGGCCCAGGACAAGTCTTCAGGGAAGCACTCTCACCGGGACAAGGAACATAACAAAGACTGTTCCTCCCGAGGCCCTCCCAATCCCCAATTGCTACTGCCTCTTCCTCCGGGATAGTGTCATCAACCGCTTGAGCTGACCCTCCTGCCACTCAGGTCTCAGTTCCCTCCAGGCCGTCATTGGCAGCGAGTTCCAGCAGTCTTTCTACACAGATGAAGGGCAGTCGACTACGGGCTCATTTGGGTTATTGATGCTAGCTCTGTGGCTGCGACCTCCACAACTGCAAGGTCCACTGGTGCCGAGCCCCACCGGCTCTGCTTCGGAAGGTGTTGCACCAGTGACGCCAGGGCCTCTGCCCCCTCTGGCACTGTCAGCACCCGTGTTGCTTCTCCGTACCATAGACATAAGCATGGTGCATTCCTCTATCATGATGGCATTAATCCAGCAGCTCATTCCCCAGCTTGTACCATCATCACTGTTGCCAGGGGGTCCTGCCTTTGTGTCGATGCTAGTTTGTCCCCAGCGCTCAGTGCCCTCTTGGGAGTCATTAGCATCTTGCCCGTCAGTCCCTGCCTCAGACCATGTGAACGTTGAAGAGGAATAGCACCCAGATCTCATTCTCCCTGATGAGGATGAAGAGCAAGATGTTGGGAGTGATTCCTCAGACAGATGTACTGTGTCATCAAGGAGTGAGGACTCTACGAAACCTGTTCAAAGATTCTCTCCCCCCCCCCCGATCCCTCCTCCTTTTCCCCCCCTCATGAAGCAACTTCAGGCTACCATGGGGTTCCAGACTGAGGAGGAAGATATCATCAGGAGGAACCTGGTGGATTTCCTGGAGATTCCTGAGCCTCCTCCCCAGGTCATTCCTCCTTTGCTACCAGCCCTGGACAATACTGCCACTGCAGACTGGCAGAGGCCTAACATGGTCCTTGCCATGCCTAGGAAGGCTGACCAGCTTTATCAGGCCCCTCTGGGGAAGCCTTTCTATGCCGCCCAACCAGAAACTGACTCAGTGGTCATCAAGGTGGCTCATGATAGATCCAAGGTGCCCAAGCAACTTTGTTCCCTCCCCACCGATGGATTGGCCTTTGGGGCAAGAGGAACTTTGCTTCGGCCACCTTAGGCCTCAGGATTGCCAGTTACTTGTCTCACATGGTCAAGTACCAGAACACCCTCTGGAGAAAGGGCAGAGCTGCAGTACAGATCCTTCCTGAGGATCCCCAGAGGCAGGAATTTCTTAAGTCTCTCCAGGTTGCGGCAGGTGTCAGGAGGCATCTCTTAAGGGCCATTTATGACATGGTTGATGGCACGACCAGGGCTGCTGCCACTGGCATCTTCCTTAGAAGGCACTCCTTGCTGAGGGTCTCTGGATTTGCTGCTGATGTCCAGCAGAACATTCTAAAATGTCCCCTTTGGGGGCTTTAAGCTTTTTGACCCTGACATACAGGGTATTATCAGTGATCTTCAAGCCTCTGCCAGAGCCATTAGGTCTGTCCACTCCCTCTGTTATACCCAACCCAGGGGCAGACAGTGACCCTCCTTTTGTAAGGTCTCCTATAAGGCTGGGTCAGGAACCAGACTTCAGGGCAAGCGCAGAGCAGGGCCCACTTTACCTGCTCCTCCTTACACCATGGGTGCCTCTGCCAAAAGCCCCAGAGGTGGCGATGCGGCCCCGGCTGCTGGCTTTGCTTCAGCATGACTTCTTGCCAGATCCCAACCCCCCCCTTCTGCCCCAAGCCAGGAGGTGGTGGTCAGGGGTCATTTTTCCCTTCCTATAGATCAATGGAGGACTCTTACAACCGATGCTTGGGTCCTACAGCTAGTTGAGCAAGGCCATGCTCTAGAACTTCTAGAACAGCCTCCAGATTTTCTGCCTGCTTTCTCCACTTATCCTCCTGACCACATTCCAGTGCTCTGGAAGTGCTCACCTTGCTGCGCAAAAGGGCTGTAAAACCAGTGCCCAGGCAGCAAAGGTTCTTTCTCGTCCCCAAGTGAACGGGGGATTTGAGGTCCATTCTAGACTTCAAAGGCCTGAATTTCTGTGTCCAGTGCAATAAGTTCAGGATGGTTACCTTGCAGGGCCTGCTGGTTCTGCTTAGGCAGAGAGACTGGTTATGCTCCCTGGACATGCAGGATGCTTGTCTGCATATCAAGGTTGCTCCCCAACAGGCAGTACTTCAGGTTCCTGTTCCAGGGGAACATGACCAGTTATGGGTTTTGCCTTTGACTTATCCTCTGTGCCACGGGTCTTTACCAAATGCTTAGCAGCAGTAGCTGCGGCACTCGGGCGTGAAGGCCTGTATGTCTTCCCTTATCTGGAAACTGGTTACTGAAGGCCCGTCCAGGGATGATCTGCTACTCACTCTGGAACGTACCAGGTAGTTATTCCAGGCCCAAGGGATTATTGAAAACCTGCTCAAGTCTGTCCTGACCCTTGTCAGTGGCTGCAGTACTTGTAGACAATTCTGGACACTGTCCAGGGCGAGGCCTTCCTTCCCCAAGACAGGATGAAATACCTAATAGCTCATGTGCATTTGGTTGCCCAAAGCCAGTGCTTCACAGCCAGGACATTCCTACGGTTGTTGGGCCTGTCACTGTACCCTTGTCCAGACCACATATGCAGATCCCCAGTGGACCCTGCAGGTCCAATGGGACCAACACAGCGACAGCCTGGATCAGCAGGTTCTTGTCTCCTCCATTGTATGCAGAGTACTTCAGTGGTGGATGAAACCCCACAATCTTCTAAGAGGGTTGCCCTTTCTCATACCTTTATTTATTTCACTTTTGTTAACCAGATAAACACACTAGATAAAGCAGATGCCTAACAGATCCTCACCATGGATACTTTGGGTCTCGGTTGGGGAGCGTACCCGGGTCCCTTTCGGTCCCAGGGGACCTGGTCTCTGACGGAGGCTTACCGCCACATAAATGTCTTAGAAATGAGGGCAGTTCTGTATGCCTTACGGGCCTTCCAGAACAATCTCTCTCTCTGGGTCCCCTGCTGGTGCATTCAGACAACCTCAGTGTAGTTTATTACATCAACAAGCAAGGGGAACTCATTTCTATCCCCTGTGCAGAGAGGCAATGAGAGTCTGGTACTAGGCTGTAGTTCACAGTCTAGATCTATCGGATGCCCATGTTCCAAGTGACTAAAACACCTTGGCGAACAGCCTCAGACGGTCACAGTCCAGAATGTATGAGTAGGAGCTGCTGTCGTTGGTCAGAGATGACCTGTTCAACAGGTGGGGTCGTCCAGAGCTGGACCTTTTTGTGTCCCCACTCAACACAAAACTGCTGCGTTTCTGCTCGCTAGATCCAGGACCTGGAGTTTTCTGTTGAGATGTGTTGTCCCTTTCCTAGAAAGGGAGGATCCTCTATGCCTTTCCTCCCTTTCCCCTGATCCAGAGAGTGCTCTTCAAGCTCCAAATGGAGGTGGCCACTGGAATTCTAGTGGCACCGTTCTGGCCTTGTCAGATCTGGTTTTCATTACTGCAGCAATTGGCTGTGGAATCTCTGGTTACCTTGACCCTCTGCAGAGTCCTGTTAACACAGGCATAGGGGACCCTGATCCATCTGGACCTCAAGTCCCTCCACCTGCTTGCATGGTTCCTGAAGACATAGCCATTGCTCAGTTTGGGGTGTCTCAGAAAGTGACTGATGTCCTGGTGGCCACCAGGAAACCCTCCACCAGGGCCACTTATTCAATGAAGTGGAAACATTTTCACTATATGGGCTGCTTACCATCACCTGGACCTGTTCATTTGTCTAGTGAACCAGGTTCTAGAGTATCTTCTGTCCTTGCTGAATGCGGGGCTCCCACCTGTCTGCTATATCAGCCTTCCATGTGCCCACTGATGGCCGTAATGTGACCCAGTTGGATGTGGCCCATACTTTCTTGCGAGGCATTCTCCACTTGAAGCCTCCTTTCTGTAATATGGTCCTGGCTTGAGACCTGAATTTCATTCTAGAAAAGCTGAGTTTGCCTCCCTTTGAACTGGCCACGTCTTGCGAGCTATGCTTTTTGTCGTGGAAAGCGCTATTTTTAAAGTTGTTACTTATACTCAAAGGATTTCAGAGCTGTCATGTGTGAACAGCCTTATTTGATTTTCTACAGAGACAGTGTCTTTGTGCACTACAGCGAAGTTTCTTCCTAAGGTGGTGTCTGAATTTACCTTAAATCAGTGTATCCACCTGCCTGTGCATTACTCAGTGCATGCCAATCTAGGGGAAGCATTGCTCCATACTTCAGATGTGCATAGAATTCTGAGGTGCTGTACACGTAAGCATTAATCACCGGCAGAGGAGGGCTTTACCGGGGATTAATGCCTGCTGAGGGCGTTGTTGCCGGGTGACCGGGTTCAACCACCCAGCGGGCATTAATCACCGGTAGAGCCCGACGCTGCCGGTGATTAATGCACTTGTAACACGGACAACCTCGATTGCGCACAAACGAAACTCCACAGCCATCTAATTTTTGCGTACACTACCTGCGGCTCTCTACGTGTGTGCTGTCTAACTCTGGCCCCTGCATCCGCGCGTACCAGTCTTTCTCCTTGCAGGCTCTATCACCCGTTTGGTATCTGTAAGCGCCGACCGCCCACAGCGCTACTTGCCACCCAGTGGCTATAGTACCCACTACAGCAGCAACAGGCATTATGAGACCATAATGCCGTGTGGGGCTCGGGAACGCGCAAGAGTAAATACCGAAATTATGACAGATAATGCCGTGTTGGGCTCGGGAACGCGCAAGAGCAACACGGTATTATGAGAAATAATGCCGAGTTGGGCTTGTGCCCGCGCTTCCCGCAACACCAACACGGCATTATCGGCTCACAATGCCGTGTTGCTCCTGCACCACGTGACGGCGTTGCGCCTATCGCGGGGCTCCCTGGCACGACTGTCCATAATGCCGTGTTACAAAGTGTACCAAGGACTGCAGAAAGTTTTCTCAGTTGTTTTGTTTCTTTCACTCTGGGGAAAGAGATGTTTCAGTTTCCAAACAGTGTTTGTCCAAATGGTTGGCCAACTGTATCGCTTTTTGTTACCGTAAGTATGGCAAGGAACTTCTGATGTTGTTCATGGCCACTAAACTAGAGGCATGGCCACTTTTATTGCCTCTTTCAAGAATGTATCAGCTGCAGATATCTGTGCTGCTGCCACTTGGAGTACTGTCCACACTTTCACGAAGCACTACAGTCTGGACATTGCCTCTAGAAGGAGCACAGGCTTCAGCCTAGCTGTGCTTCAGGGTCTTCTTTCTTAGGCCTCTGGCCTCCTGTTACCCAGACTATCTCGTCCGTACTGCTGGGGACTCGTTCCTTAGGTGTGACCTAATGAAAGAGATATCCCGGAAGACGACAGAACAGTTACATAAGAACTTACTGTAACAGATCTTCAAGGGAATCTCTCATCTGGTCATGCTGCCCCACCCTCCTTCCCCCTATTGTCTGTCTCCAGTCTGGCTTTCTTGTGGCTCCAGCCTTTCTTATTTATTTATTTAAAAGTTTAACCAGGAAGTGCATACTGAGCTGACAACAGCTCGTTTCCCAGATGAGTCTTGGAGGAGAGGGGAGAAGGAAATAGCTAACAATATAATATAGAAAATAATGTATGGGCAGCCATACACAACAAGGCTGTGTCTGCATCAAAAGTTTTTTTATGGCAACCAGGAACCTTGAGAGTGAAGCTCAAGAAGTTCCCCTGGTTGTCATAGATCACTCAAGATGAACACACAGGCTTGTCTGTGTATGTGTAGCCCCCCTTTCCCCGCTGTCTAAGGGTACTTGATGTTGGAAAAAGGGGAAGGGGGCCCAAACCAAAAGTGACATCCTGAACCATCTTCTCCAAATAAGCTGGAACATAAATTGAATTAGAGAGCATCCAACCTTTCAATGTCTTCCCCCGAAAAGGATGAACTCTCAGCCCCTTGAGCAGGTGTTCAGTCCTCCAGCAGGAGCACTATGGAGCAGGAACTGCTTCCTTTACCCTCTCACCACTCCAGGACCCAGGAGAACCAGAAGATTTCTCTAGAGACCTCTATCTGGACTATGGGGGAATTGATTTAAGTTATAAAATAAATACTGTTAGTTCATCCATATTCATGTGGCAATCCGAGTCGGACACCAGATTAGCAAAACAAAGCAAATTTATTTCCTGGGCACCTGAAATGATTGTAGGGCCACAGGAGCCAAACTCACTTTAAACTTTTTTAAACACAGCTCCATGGGGCGATCAAAAAAGTGTCTTAGAGAGAGCATTGCAACACTTCAACACCAATCTCCTATCAGTGTACAGCAGATTTTAACAGCATTTCAGGACTAAAGAATAGAACCTGCATCCCTGTTATGTACTGAGCTTCTTCCACAGAAACCATATTTTAAGTGTTAAACTTTCCTTAACCTTTTTTCCTTGAGTGATTTACTCCTCCTAATGCCTACCGGGTAATATAATGCCCCCGGGCGATGAGCAGCCTAGCCTCCATGGCTGCTCCCAAGTACTTTTTAGTTCACATGTTACCTTTCTTAACCTGTTAAAATGGTGCCAAAAGGTTTTCCAAGCCTTTCCAGCTCGAGCTCTCACTGGAGCTAAGCAACCCAAAAACAATGCAGTGGCCCTATTCCTTCCACATACAGTTTCCCGAGGACACCACAACCCTTACTGGCTTAAAGAACCACCCCAGACACGGGCATGATGAGTCCCGGGACCTGCCCCAGACATGGGAACGGCAGGCCCCGAGTCCCAGGCCGCGTTCCACCCCTCCAAACATGCTCCCAGGGCCAACGTGCCACACGGGAGAGGGTACAACATTGCTGGCACCAACCGGCAATCCCTGCTGCGGTCCTGCCACCACTGCAACAGTTCCATCAGCCCGGTAACCATACCTTGTACTGGGTTCCAAGCCCCCATAGCCTGCAGCATATTTGTCCATTCCCCTAAGGCCTTAGATTTCTCCTCAACACAGTCCTGATGACACCACTGTGAAGTGCTCACAGTAATCCTAACCGGGGGGGGGGGGATAGATGGAGAAATACCCCAGATCCAACGACCGCTTACTGCCTGCACTTGCTCCTTCCCACCGAGACCCAAATGGACCGATGCACGACAGTTGCTGTGCCAGTCTGCCAAAGGGGGGGCCTCCAGAACTGCCCTGCTACCAATCCGCCAACCTCCGCCTGCCCCCCCCCTCCAACAAGGGCCTTAAATACTCCCAGGTGCTGCCCCTTACTGGCCGAGCACCAAAGCGAAGACCCTAAGACTCCTAAACTCCCTACCAGCGCCCAGGGCTAGTAAGCCCTTCCCCCCATGAGGGGGGGCTTACATATAGCTGCTCATACATTATCTTTTATAGTATATGGGCATCCATGCCTGTCTGTTTCACACACACTGGTTCCTTCCAGTGAATTAGGGGTTGGGGAGGAGGCACTTGAGAATTGGGGGCTGGCTCAGATTACTGACTCAGTGTGTTGCAGCTTTTTCTGTAAGTTCAAGTTTAAAAAAAAAACAGCTTCCAGCTCAATTGGATAGAGGAAAACAGTTATGTGGCAGCATTCTAAGTTGTTGTGCTGCAGTAGTGACATCACTACTGCAGCACAACAAGCGTATTCCATGCATGCAATTCCATGCATAACAGGGTTCCCTATACGCTATAACAAGGTAAAATACATAATAGGTAATACAAGCAGAATCATAAATATTAATGGCAATATTCAGCAGCTGCCTGCAGTCCAATAGAGCTCCCTCCAGGAGTGGATTTCTCAGTGGGTGCCAAGAGGTAATTACAGTACCTCCAAAGCTGCACCCTTGTGAGGGGGGTTAGCCCGTCGACGCGATGTGCACGTCGACTGCCCCACCCAGCCACGGCACTACTTATATAGGCGCTGCCCTATGACCTCACTTTCTCACCTTTGTTTTAGTAAGTCCCCACTTTTCCATTTGCAGCTTATACCTGCCAGTCACTAGAGGGACCCACACACTCCCACCTCAGGTTCCACTACTTGTCTTCCACGCCCCCCCCCCCCGACTTCCTGGAACCCTTCTAACATCCTGTGCCACTTCTCTCCTCTGCAACTCATGCCTACCTCTGCCCGCACTTCTCCCAGCACCCAGCCCACAGCTAGTCCTACCTCCTAGCCGCACCACCAAACCTACACCCAGTGACCACTAGGAGTCGCTATTTCTCACCCTGTTTTCGGCCTCAACCCAGCCTGCATCACATCCCTAGAACATGGATCACTGCTCTCACCCAGGTCCCTTTTCTAGCTGCCCTGGCAATGACTCGAACCTTGTACCCTGTCCACCAGAGTCCGTGTCACTACCACTAATCCAAAGTGGTATCCACGCTTTCTGGAAGACAACCTTAATATTTCTACCTTTCTAACCTACTGCTATCACAAGAGCTATGTTACTTCACATCCTCCTAAAATGCCTCCCCCTCATTTACTTTCAAGTACCCTCGTCCCACCAGCCAGTCATCCCCCCTGGATCACTGGTACCAGCACCAACAATTCTCTCTGACATAGTACGATCCCACCCTACACTGACCACGTGCACTGGCCCACAGCACCCATCCCCTGGGTACCTCCCCACCGCCTACCCAGGCTCACTTTGGCGGCTAATCGCCGCTTTCCAACCTGGCAAACCTACCCATCCCCAGTTCCCTGAAGGTCCCCTCCCCATTCCCACATACCCATTGAAGCCTGCACATCACCGCCCCTTGGCCAGAGCCGTGGTCCTCCTTCTACTCTTAACAGGCAATATACATCCTAACCCAGGCCCCACCCAGACCAGCCCACCAGGTGGGTCCCCCGGTCTGAGCATTGCCTGCATGAATATACACAGCATATTGAAAAAATGATACCCTCCAATGCTGGGTCATGCGGCACAAACCAGATGTCATTGCGCTGGTGGAAACCTGGCTATCAAAGTCCACCCCTGACTCCTTTGTCTCCCTCCCTCCCTGGCTACACCCTATACCGGGAGGATCGTGTAGGCAAACGTGGGGGTGGCTGTGCAATCTATACCAGGGATACACTCACTGGTCAAGCACTCCCTGCTCTGACTCTTGCAAGTGGGGCACAGGCCCTTACCCTTAAACTTACTCCAGACCCCTCCAGGGGCCCCTTATCTCACCACTGCCTACATTCCCCCAAAGAACCAAAACCTGGCACTAGTATCTTTAACTGATTATCTTGCCACCCTCCCTCACAAGGCAGAACAAGTACTTGTGGGGGACCTGAACGTGAACTGGCTCAGTGCCACCTCCTCCACCACCCGGGACTCCTTCGCGGCCATTGATCTGACACAACTCATTTCCCAACCCACAAGAGTAAACCCAAAGAAAGGTACCAGCACCCTCCTAGATGTTATCATCACCAACCGCCTCAAAAAAATCCTGGATATCCAGGTCCTCCCTGACTCACTCAGTGACCATTCCTCATCCTATTCCGCTGGGTGACCCCCCCCCCTCACCCCGAATCACAGCCCAGCCCACACTCCGCTGCCGTTTCAGACCAGGTGGGCTGAAAAACCTCAAGCAATTTCTTGCCCAGATAAACTGGTCCCCTATTCACCATGCTCCTGACATAGATACTGCCCTTGCCTTCTTTTCCCAAACCTTTAACAAAGCCTGCAACCTCTTCGCACCCTTCATGGCTGCCCGAACCAAAAAACATAACGCGCCCTGGGTTACTCCTGCCCTATTACAATTGCTCAGGCTTAGGGATAACCTATAGCACCTTGCCACAGAAACAGGCCGGATGGCTGACAGACAAGCCTACAATGCCGCACAGAATAAGTGCAATTGGGCCATCCGAAAAGCCAAGGTCGACCACTGCCAGGCCATTCTCGCCTCCTCCTGGGGGTGTGCCTGAACCTTCTGGGATAATGTCAAACAATTAAATGGGAGCGCACGCTCCCCTCCCCCATCCCAGATCACCATTGACGGCACTACTGTTACGACCCAGCTAACATTGTAAACTACCTTAACACATCCTTTACGGACCTTAGCTCTGTCCTCCCCAGTAATTTCTTTGACCCGCCACCCTCCCTGCCTGCTCCAGTCCTCCAACGCCCTAGCTTCTACCTGTGTAGGGTTACTGCCCAGGAAGCCAGACCCTACCTGGTCAGAGCATTAAAGAACAATAGTCCTGGAGACGACTCCCTGGACCCCAGCATTCTTCATCTGGTACTTTATCAGGTCCTTGCCCCACTCACCAGCTTTCTCAACAAATCCCTATGCCTGGGGCAATTCCCAACTGCGTAGAAAACCGCCTTTGTTACTCCCATTCACAAAGGTGGTGCCAGGTCCTCTGCCGGGAACTACCGACCTATCTCCATCCTCCCACCCCTCTCCAAAGCCCTAGAAAAACTGGTTGCCACAAAAATCACTGAATACCTGACCAAACACAACATCTTCTGCCCTGAACAGCACAGTTTCCACGCAGGACACAGTACCGGCACTGCACTAGTTGAATTCTCAACTTTCCTACACTCCTCCCTGGACTCTGGCACCCTAGCTGGGGCAGTGTCTCCGACCTCTCAAAGGCTTTCGACACGGTCTCCCACCCCCTCCTGCTGGATGCCCTCTGCCACACTGGCTTCTCTACTGGGCCTCTCGCCTGGTGCACCAGCTACCTATCTGCCCGCTCCCAATGTGTCAGAATTAATGGGACACTTTCCAAAACTTGTCCCATCCGGTCAGGGGTTCCTCAGGGCTCCATCCTGGGACCCCTACTCTTCTCACTCTACCTTAACACCCTGCCCAGTGCATGTACTGGAAATATTCTGCTATATGCTGATGACGCTGTCATCTTTGCCACCCACCGTAACCCTATCTCCCTCCAGAACTCCCTACAACTATCCTATAATGATGCTGAAACCTGGTTTAAAGAGCACAGACTGGTCAAAACAAAAACAATGCTCTTTGCCCACCCCCAAAACAAAGCCAGCAACTTCCCACTCCATATCCTCCCCTGCTCCAAACAACCACTAGAGCAAGTCCACTCCTACAAGTACCTTGGGGTCTCCTTTGACTCAGCCGTCACCTACCACACCCACATTGATGCACTAGCCTCAGCCACTAATGTGCGGCTAGGTATCTTATACCGCTATAAAAACTGTCTCTCCCCCCTCCGCTGCCCTCTGTCTAGCGGTTACATCATCTATATTATCCCTTGTTGACTATGGCCTACCAGTATACGGTGCTGCTGACACGACCGCCCTCAGTAAAATTCGCCTCATCCTAAATAAGGCATGCAGGCTAATTACTGGGGCTCCCAGGCTCACGCATTCGTGCCAGCTGTATGACATGGCGATACTGCTGAATCTAGACGAACGTCTACGATACCAAACCTGCCTAATAACAAAAAAAACTCTTCTCGGGCTATCATCCCCTGGGCTGACAGCCTCCCTCCACCAAGCCCAACCCTTGGTCTGTACACGGACCTCCTGCAAGGCCACTTTTCTGGTCCCAAGATCCAGGACCTCACATGGACAGAGGTCCTTCTGCTATAGAGCTCCATCCTGGTATAACTCGCTCCCTGCTCCCATCTCTGATGCCCCCATGATCTCTAAATTCAAAACCGCACTTGGAAGCCAACTATTTAATACGCGTAGCTGCACCTGTCTATGATTGAGGCATAGCTGTCTGTACCCTGACAATGCCCGCTGTGCAGCAAACACACCTCACCTCATTTATTCCTCACCTGCTGCTGTTTGAACTGCTATTATAATACTGCTTGCTCGTACCATCGTGCAAGAATGTGCCACTGTAACTTAACTGGCTTATCTGTTTAAATGCTGTAATCACATGTGCCTGCTAACTATGTAACCCATTTGATGTAACCAAAAGTCTGTTATGTATTTGTCCTCAATGTGACGAGGTACCTTTGGAAATGAGCCTCTGGCTCAAAGGTTGTAAACCGATGTATACATAAATAAAAATAAATAGTTAATGAAGGCAACTAGAAAATAAAAACACTCTCAAATATATACAGAAAGAAAACAATAACAGACCAGCAAGAAGAGGGCAAGACTAGAGACTAGAGAATAGAGAAAAGGAGGATGTCAAAGGCAGTTGCAGGTAGGATGACAAAAGTCAGAAAGAAGTGACTTTAGGGAGGATGTAGAGGAGGCAGAACAAATAGGGGAATGGAGAACCAGAGTTTAGGAAAGTGGTAAGAAAAAGCAGATTGGCCAACAATAGATTTTCTAGGAGAGATATTAAGAGAATGGAAAGTATTGTTGCGAGGAGGGGAAAGAAGGGTTTTGAGATAAGAGGGAAGGGTGCCAAACCAGAATTTGGGCAAAAAAGAGAGACAATGGGAACGGCGCCTAGCATCGAGAGAAGGGAAAGAAAGAATTGAATAAAGGGTGCAGTGGTGAGTACGAGAGGGGCAATCTAAAGCAAAGTGGCAGAAAGAATGAAACAGGGGGTCCAGTCTGGCAAGGTGAGGTTTTAGGGGCGCTATAGAAGACTAAGTTACCGTAGTCAAAGATTGGAAGGATCATTTTTAGTCTGATTTCTTGGCAGGCAGGGAGCAGTATACTCGCTTGATTTCTGTACAAAGCACCAAGCTTAGGGTGAAGCTTACTGTGAATTGCATCAATGTGCACAGAGAAATCAAGATGCTGGTCAAGGCAGACCCCGAGGTACTTAAAGGAGGAGGCTTCTTCAGTGTTAGCACCATCAAGAGCATGAAATAGGGGAGGAGAAGTAAGTTTGGCAAGCCTCTGATGGGTACCAAAAGTTGTAGAGACTGTTTTTTTTTTGGGCATTAAGAGACAGCTGGTTTACCTCTAACCAGCACTGAATGTTGTCAGAATCCAACTGTAGTCAGAAGGTAAGGTAATGGGGAGAGGGGCCAGAAGCAAAAAGAACTGTGTCATTGGCGTACATATGAATGGACGCAGAGAAACAGACAGAGGGTAGGTCATTTAGGAATATTGAAAAGAGAATAGGACCCAGGACAGGCCCTTGAGGGACGCCTGAGCTAATGGGAAGAGAAGGTGAAATGGATTTACCTATCCAGACATCTTGATGCCTGCATTTAAGGTAGGAACAAAACCAACCGACTGAAGAGTCAGAAAGGCCAGCAACTTTTAAGTTTGTCCAGTAGGAGGGGATGAGCCACAGTTTCGAAAGCTTTAGCAAGATCAACGAAAATGGCACAAGTCGTCAGTCCTTTATACATACCTGTAAGTAGGGAATCAGTGAGCTGAAGGAGAGAGGTAGAAGTGGAGTGGGATTTCCTAAAGCCAGACTGGAAGGGGTGAAAAAGGAGGAATTGTCAAAAAGGGAAGTAAGCTGAGATAGAACTATGCGTTTCTGTAACTTAGCCAGGGTATGAAGGAGAGAAATTGGACGGAAGTTGCCAGGAGAAGTGGGATCACCACCTTTGTGAAAGAGTATGACAGTAGCCTATTTCAAGACGTCAGGAACAGTAGAAGAAGAGAAGGAGAGATTTAGAGGTAAGGTAATGGGAAGAGCAATGGCAGGTGTTGAGTGAAGGAGAAGCTTGGGATCAAGACCATCAGGACAACCTCCCTTTAGTGGGTTTAGGGAAAGCAGGGCCTTTAGGGAAACAGCAGGAACGATAGGAGAGAAGGAGAAGAAGGCGGGGAGAGGGAAAGAGGGGTGGTGGTGGAGGAAGGGATAAGAAAAAGGGTATAGGTAGTAAAGTAGGAATTAAGAGTTAGCAGAAGGGTCAGAAATAAGGGAGTTGCCAATCTTTAGAGTGGAGGGGGAGACTGGGTCTGAGGGGGGAGAAAAGTGAATGGATAACCTTCCAAAAATTGGAGGGGTTATTTATGTTATTATGGAATGTGGAACCAAAATACTCAGACTTCGCAAGTCTGATGACTTTGGTACAGGCGTTACGAAGACTTCTGTAGTGGGCCAATGAAGATTGGGAGCCAGTGAGTTTAAAAGTACACCAGGCAAGGTCTCTGGAGCAAAGACAAGTAAGTACCTCAGCCGTTATCCAGGGAAGGTGTGAACCCCGCACTCTGGTTCTACACAACGGTGCACAACTATCCCATGCAGCTAAGAATTTAGACTGAAAGTGACGCAGGGCAAAATTTATATTACAGGCTGTAGAGATGCAGGATCAATCAGTTGACCAAAGATCAGAAAGGAGAGAGGTCAAATCAAGTGACTTAAAAGATCTGAGGTATAGCTGGACACCTCATCTCTCCCTTTGGTTCCCTAGAGGGAGGCCTAGCGAGTGTGGTCTCTGCCAGGGAACTGAGAGAGGAGAGTGTGGCCACCCATGCTTATATATGTTGGGATGTTGGTGTGGGCGGCTCCTACTAGACTTCTAGAAAAGTTTCCTTGTGGTCCTGGTGCCTAACGACTGTAAGTTCCATATGTGACCTGATGAAAGAAATTCCCTTGACGAGATGAGGTCTGCTGATTGGTATAGAGTTTTATAAGCATATGATCCTTCCACCTAGGAGATCTATACAGATACAGTGTATAGAAGGGCATAAGGATGTGTTACAGTATGTAGCTTCTGTGGTGCAGAAGAGATGCGTCTTCCACATGAAAATTAATAAAAAATAAAACAGTAAAAAAAGTAATGTATTGCAATATAATTAAAATATCCAATCTCAGGTTTGACATTTATTCATTTAATTACTTTATTTATTTAGTATTTTGCACCTGAAAAGCATGCTGAGATGACATCAGCTTGTTTTCTGATGCCTCCTGTAGGAAGAGTACTTGGGCAGTACATATACAGTATGGTAAATTTGGCATCATGTTTCATAAAATGGTTGGAAATGTCCTGCTTCCGGCTAGACTAAACGTGTTCTGAGACCTATACCTTAATTCTCCATAGCTGTACAGCTTTGGACAAGGTCAGGCAGTGGGATTTGGTATTTGGGCAACTCATACAGAATTCATAAGCCACTTTATTCATTCTGGATTTCTATCACAAGCATGGCTGCACCTTTACTCATATACAATGACCTTCAACTAGGCCCAGCGGATAGAAGTCTATTAAATTAAACAAAATAAGTAAATAATTAAACATTCTTTGCACTCCTTTCTCCTTATACACATAAAAACAAATTTAAAAAATCAATTACGATTCAGAGTTTCCATTGCTGGTGTTTCTCTGATGACCATGAAAAATCACCCTCCGTTCCTTGCCAGTTAGCCAGAGAACTCCCTGCACCGTACCCTGCAACAGATCAAACTGAGGTTTTGGCTCCACTTGAGGCCTGTGTGTCTGTATGCCAGTCAAATTCTGCAGAATTTTGAATTTGTTTTGTGTTCTGTGTGTGTGGGTTTAGCCGTGTGTGTGTGTCTGTGTGTGTGTGTGTGTGTGTGGGGATGCTACTATTGGAATACTGCAGAGTTTTGAATTCTTTCCAGGCCTATAAGATCGAGTCTGCACCATTCTATGGGGCTTGAACTTGTTTGTTTACCTATTTCAGTTACTTTGGCTGTTGCGGATTCTTTATTACCTGCCGTAATGTTTTGAATTCAGTTCCACTTATTTCAAGACCTAATATATGGGCCCTTACTACACTCTTCAATAGGTTTCTTGATCAGGCACGCCAACCATGGTTGGGCTGTCTTGTTTGTAACTGAATTACATTAGTATACCATATGGCTTACTGCCTTTCTTTTTTTATTTTTATTTATTATACTTTTGGCCCCTTGCTCTGAGACTTATCAGCCACCTTCCTGCACCTACCTTGCCCTCCAGTTGCCACCGTCCTCCACTGTCACCGATACTCCCTGGCTTTCCGCCCAGGGTGGGGCTGTGGCGTCGCTGTTTGCCCGTCTGCGATGGGGAAAGGTGCCGGCTACCCGGCATTGCCTCCCTGGCTTCTCCCCCCCAGGGCGAGGTTCAGGGCTTGCAGCGGCCTACGGCACCGAAATTAAGTTGGTGGCGTAGCGGAGAGCCGTAGAGGCCAGGCGCAGAGGCGGCGTCATGAGTCAGGCTGAGGAATTTTTGTATGCCCCACTGAGGAGCCGGACGTGCACTGACGTCAACGCACTGAAGTGCAGACGTCCGCTGGCTTTCCCCCCTCGTGTAAATGCCTGCACCCTGCCAAACACCTAGGCTCCGCTAGGTGTCACTGCAGCGCGGTGCCTGTCCCTCACCCACCCTGAAGGAAGGGAAGAGAGCTGTCGCAGGACGCTCAATCCTTCCTTCCTTCCTTCCCCCAGCCAGCCCCCGGCATCCCAAGTCTGTTCCCGAACCTGGGTCGCCAGCGTGGCACGAGGTGTGGCATCCAGCGCCTCAACCCTCAGCGCCACTGGGCCGGCTACTGCCTTTCTTAGTGGTTGTTGCTGATTCTGTATCTCTGTACATTGTTAAACAGCTAGCAGCTCCAAAAAGTAGCAGGCAGTTGAAAAGTACTCCCTTACTGCTTATTTCTGAAGTGTTTTTCAATGTGCTCATTAGACTGTTTTTAACCTGATAGTATTGGGAGTGATGTGAAAAACAGTGCTTTACCTGGAAACAGACATACCTAGTTCTTTTCCTCCCACTATATCATCAGCATGTGACCTCACTCATCTGATGTCTGATTGGTAACATGTTGCCATTTATTATGTTTGCTTGCACGCATGTGCAAGAAACATAGTGCCATCATCGGAGATTTCGGAGGTGTGTCACCTCCTCCTCCAATTCAGTCAGTGTGCTGGCAGGCGCGGCCCCTGTAAGCCAATGCATTTTGGAGCTGTCTGTGACACGCTCCAAAATGCAGTGGCATACAGTTGAAAGGGGGAGCTACGCTTGAGTGAGCAGTGATAAGATAAGGCTGCTCACGCGAGCTCCCCCACAGACGGCCGCAGGCGCGCGTGCCCCGCGCGCATGCACTGTATAGCCGACGGGTGCCCAGTCCTGTCGGCTGTGCTGCGCCCTCCGCCTCCCCAAGCGCTTACAAATGCCACGCTGGGTGCCCACCCCAGCGTGCAACTAATCATATAGTCGACAGGTGCCCAATCCCCGGCCGGCTGCACTGTCCTCTCCCCCAGGAGTGCCACGCTGGGAGCCCTACCCAGCGGCAGGCATCAGAGGCCGACGGGGTGCCCAATCTCCGCCGGCTGAATGGCCCCCCAACGCCTTTGTGCCACGCTGGGAGCTCACCCCAGCGTGGTAACGCCCCACGCCGGCTCGTTTTTTTTTCTTTCACCTGTGAAGAAAAAACGGTCCCACGGTGAGTCTCCCTGCCCCCCTCCCACAACCCGCACCCACCCACTGCGCACCCAGCCTCCCACTCCCCGCCTCACCCCATACTTACCTCCGACCTCGGCGCGACGATCTTCGGTGGACCGGGAACACGTCTGCACTCTTCAAAGGCGACCGCGAACTGAGGAAATGCCGGTAAGCTGTATAATGGGCTAGATAGGGGTTTCAACATATTGCATATCTCAGGCATTTTTGAATTTTTGCACCAGATTTTCAACATGGGGTTTTTGGGACCCCTTCTCATGATTGATGTCACTGTCATGGCGTTATTCGGGCCCGAAGGGTGATTTTATGCAGTGACTGCGAAATCACCCTTCAGACCCGAATAACACCATGACAGTGACATCAGTCATGAGAAGGGTCTCAAAACCCGTGTTGAGAATTTGGTGCCAAAATTCAAAATGACTGTTTTTCTAGCGTCGTTGCGCAGTTCCTACGAGCTCATAAGTTCGCGAATTTTCAATATTTTCACTCCAGATTTTCAACATTGCCATTTTACCACACCTTCTTATGGAGAAGTACAGCTGACATTTTCACATCTCACCCAAAATGTGTTTCCGCCCATGTAGCGCACAATGGCGCAGTTGGTGTGTGAGGTCAATGTACGGGACAAATTAAGAAAATCACAGTGACACTGTTCATGAGCAGAGGTCTTAAAATGGCTATGTTGAGAATTTGGTGAAAAAATTTCAAAAAATGACTGTTTTACGAGCGTGCGTTGTACAGTTCCCATGCACTCGTTAGTTAGCAAATTTTCAATATTTTCACTCCAGATTTTCAACATTGCCATTGTACCACACCTTCTTATGAGTAGTACAGCTGTCATTTTTCACATCTCACCCAAAATGTGTTTCCGCCTATGTAGCGCACAATGGCGCAGTCGGTGTGTGAAATCAATGTACAGGACAAATTAAGAAAATCACAGTGACACTGTTCATGAGCAGAGGTCTTAAAATGGCTATGTTGAGAATTTGGTGAAAATTCCTAAAAATGACTTTTTCAGCATCGTTGCACAGTTCTATGCATGCTCGTAAGTTTGCAAATTTAATATTTCTCTCCAGATTTTCAACATGTCCATTTTATTAAACTTCCTCTAACAGTACAGCTGCAATTTTTCATATGTCGCCCAAAATGTGTTTTCGCATATATGGCGCACAATGGTGCTGTTGGTGTGCGAAAAGCAATGTTTAGGACAGATTAAGAAAATCACAGTTACACTGTTCATGAGCAGAGGTCTTAAAATGGCTATGTTGAAAATTTGGTGACAAAGTCCATAAAATGACTGTGTTACGGTGAGCATTGCACAGTTTCCACGCACCCTCGTTAGTTCAGTAGACTTTGTAATATTTTCAGTCCAGATTTTCACCAGTGGCATTTTTCCACACTTCTTTATAGAGCAGTACAGCTGCCATTTTTCACAACATGGCGAAGTGTGTTTTCACACTTTCAGTGCAGAGATGCGTGGTCGCTGTGGGAAATCATTGTTCGCACAGATAAAGAAAATCACAGTGACACTGTTCATGATCGGAGCACCAAAATGCCTGAGTTGACAATCTGCTATAAGAAATCCCCAACCTAATTATATTACGGGTTGTCGTTGCACAGTTTCTATGTACGCTCATGACTTCACCATTTTTTTAAATATTTTTACTACACATTTGCAACATAGCCATTTTTTACACCTCCCCATGAAAGAGTACAGCTGTCATTTTGACATCCTGTTCGGAATATTTTTGCACCTGTGGTGCTAAATGCCGTAGTCACTGTGCATAAGCAGCTTTCGGCTAACAAACTGATATTCCCCCTGTTCATGAGGTGGGGTCACAAAACAAACATGTTGAAAATTTGGAGTAAAAATACCAACGAATGCCTGAGGTATTAGGCTTTTCAACTATAACGCCCCACCCTATAGAGAATGACAGGCATCAGGGGTGTGACTTGGGATTCTTGCCTGTGATGCTCATACATTCCACACCCTGCAGTCACTGAGAGGCATCGGGGTATGCCTTGGACTCTTGCAGCCCCAAAGTTCACCCCATTCTCCTATACCGCACCCATCTCACCGTACTTCCCAATGGAATGGGGTGTGCATAAGGGCCAAAGATCCCAAGGCACACCGTGACACTTGTCAGTGTCTGCAGGGTGGGGTGTGGTGAAATGGCATGGCCATTATGTCTGATGACCCAAAGGCACACCCCAGTGCCTGTCCGTATCTGCAGGGTGGTGGCGGGGTTGGCTTCAGTTCAATACTTCACTGCCATTCCTATTATGCAACTGTCTAACTCCTACACTACCAATCCCAATGCCAGCAAGCAAACATTTGGCATTGACAAATGCTTGTTAGTTAAGCAGCAGGAGCGTGTCTCTTCTTTGTTACTAGTGATATCACAGTCAGTCAGGTCACATTGCTGATAATGTATAGGGAGGGACAGAACTATGTCAGCCTCCAGGTAGATTGCTGTTCCACATATCATACATAGCACTGTCATATGGAAAACCTTCCAGTTAGTAAAAACAGAAAAGAAAAAACTACTTCAGAAATGAGAAGTGATGGCTGCCTACTTCTAAAAGTTACTGTTAATTACAGACAGTACACTAGCTCTTTAATATCATTTAATCCAATTGTATATTTTTATATGCTGTGTAGTTTATCTACACTGTGCTTTTTTATAAAATATCTTTTATTAGCTTTATGCAACACACAGTGTATCATTATGCTGCGGGTACATAGTATATACAATCAAGCAATGGAGCACTGAGGTAGAATATTGTAAAAAGGTTGACTGCTCAGTTGGTAAAGATTTTGGACAACAGCTCATGGGATGAAGTCATTACATTTTGTTATAATGATAACCCATCTACACCATTATACAGTAGCTCAAATACAGGTAACTTATGTTGTGCTTGAGCCATGAGCTTTTCCATACCACACATAATCTATATGAAAGCATGGGTGCTGACCAAATTGAGCCGTAATACCTAAAACTAGGCTATCACGCCTTATCCCCTCCTATTACGCACCTGTTCAACCTGTCCTTGTCCCAGGGTGTCTTCACTGCAGTCTGGAAGATGGCACGTCATACCATTGTTCAAGTCTGGAGATCAGCGCAGTTTAAATAACTAGTGCCCCATTTCCCTACTCCCCATTTTATCCAAGATGCTGGAGAAAGTAAACACACAGCTTAGGTGTTTCCTCGAGAATAGCAGCTGTCTTAACCAAGTACAGTCAGGGTTTAGGCATCAGCATAGTACAATTTCAGCACTGACCAAAGTCTTCAATGATTGGTTAATGGCCTTGGATGAGAAACATGTCTGCGCTTTGTTCTTAGATTTGAGCAAAGTGTTTGACACAGTCAACCTTGCATTGCTCCTCACTAGTCTCAGTAATTTTGGGTTAGACTTTATTGGAAAATGGCAGGACTTCTGGGAACAGGAGTTCTTTAAATTCGATGGCCTACACCTCTCAAAGGAGGGGACCCGAGCGCTAGGGTAAAAATTTGACGTTCACACGGTCAGTTAAACTAGTGGATTGGGGGTGGCACAGGCACCCCTAGCACAAAAAGGGTTACCAAATGCCCCTCCCCATCACCAACTAGTTCAGCACAAGGATGTGCCAATCATACTCGAACCAAAGATTGCACCAAACGTACTCAGACCAAGCATTTCAACAAAATTACACAACCAAAACATATTAAAAATGCAAATGACCAAAACAGAAGGGGATGGAAGGCAGTGTGCATCAATGCCTGTAGTCTGCCAAACAAAATCCCTGATCTCACAGCTGTAATGGCAGGTGCATAATTAGACTGGGTCACTGTTACAGAAACATGGTTCACTGGGAACCACTCTTGGGATGTCACCATCCCAGGGTATACGTTATTCCAGAAAGATTGCGAGGGAAAGAAAGGAAGGGAGGTGGCATTGTATGTCAGAGATGACATTGGTGCAACAGAAATCCAGGAAAAACACAGTAAAGCAGAGGCCCTTTGGGTTACACTAGGAGCCAGGGACAAAGACCCTATCTGGGTAGGAGTCATATACAGACACCCATTCCAGGAGGCTGATGTAGACAAGGAGCTCTTGGAAACCATCTCGATGATGGTGGACTTGGGTGAGTTGTTGCTTGTGGGGGACTGCAGTCTACCAGATGTGGATTGGTCTTCCTACACAGCATCCTAAGACCAGATCAGAGAGTTCCTTTTTGCACTGAGGGGAGCAGGTTTGCATCGACTGGTGAACTCACCCACCAGAGAAAAAGCAATATTGAATCTAGTGCTGACAAACAGCACAAGGATCCCAGAAGCAGAGGTGGGAGCCAATCTAGGGAGCAGTGATCACATTTCAATCTGGTTTACTGTGAACAATATGGAGGAAAATAGTCACACCAAAATCAAGGTACTAGATTTCAGAAAAGCCAGCTTCTCCAAAATGAGAACTGTGATCGCATCCATGCTAGAAGGAGGAATCATGGGAGATGTAGAGGACTGCTCGAATACTATGAAGGCTGCTCTGCATACAGTAACAACTGCATGCACTAAGTAGATCAGCAAGTCCAAAAGAAGGAAAAGACCTCTGGTTCTCTCACGAGGTAGCATCCAAAATCAAAGAGAAAAAAAAAGGCTTTCACACAATTCAAGCAAACAAAACACGAAGCAGACATGGAAGAATACAAGAACAAATTAAAGGAGGCAGGGAAAGCTGTTAGAAGGGCAAAAGCACAGACAGAAGAGAAAATAGCACAGAGTGTTAAGGAGGGAGACAAAACCTTCTATAGATAAATAAGAGAAAAAGGAAAAACTGAGGGAGGAATACTCTGACTAGCAACCCAGGAAGGTAAGATGGCAAAGAGTGAAGAGGACAGGGCAGAAGTGCTAAACGACTTCTTTTGCTCTGTCTTCACCAGGGAGACAATGGCAAAGATCCTACACTGAGCAGGACAAAGAAAGATACCCAGGGAGCAAATACTAGCCCCTTCACAAGGGAGAGGGTCCTAAAAGAGCTTAATAAACGAAGTGGAAAAAGCCATGGGACTGAATGGCATACACCCCAAGATATTGAAGGAGCTCCGAAAGGAGCTGGCTGTACCACTGGCTGAGCTCTTCAACAAGTCACTAGACAGCGGGAAAATACCTTAGGGCTGGAAATAGGCAACCGTTGTGCTCTTACACAAGAGCGGAAACAAGGAAGAGGCAGGAAATTACCGCCATGTCAGTTTGACTTCAGTTGTGGGGAAAATAATGGAGTCACTACTAAAATAAAGGATAGTGGTGTACCTAACAGATGCTGGAAAAATGGATCCAAAGCAACATGGCTTCACAGCAGGACCCTCTTGTCAAACCAGCTTGATCGACTTCTTCAACTGGGTCACCAGAACATTAGATCAGGGAGGGGCAGTGGACGTTTTCAGATTTCAGCAAGGCCTTTGACACTGTCCCTCACAGAAGGCTAACCAACAAGCTAGAACATACGGGAGTTGGCCAGAATGTGGTCAGCTGGATCAGTAACTGGCTGAACAATAGGACACAGAGTGCGCTAGTCAGTGGATCATTGTCAAGGGAGGGTAGGATGACCAGTGGCATCCCACAGGGATCGGTATTGGGACCGATCCTATTTAACATATTTATAGCAGACATAGCAATGGACTAACAGGGAAGGTTTGCCTGTTCGCAGATGATACAAAACTGTGCAACAGAGTGGACACAAGGGAAGGAGCAGACAACATGGAAGCTGACCTTAGAAGGCTAGAGGATTGGTCTAGGGACTGGCAGTTACAATTTAATGCCAAAAAGTATAAGGTAATGCACTTGGGAAAGAGGAACCCTGGGAAAAAGTACACACTGGAAGGACATCAACTTGAAGAGTCACAAACGGAGCGAGATCTCTGCATAATCATCACTGACAAATTAAAGGTAGGAAAACAATGTGAGAAAGCAGCACAGAAAGCGGGTGGCATCCTCGGATGTATAAGTAGAGGTATTTCTAGTAGAAAGAGGGAGGTTATCATGCCCCTCTACAGGTCCTTGGTGAGGCCACTCTTGGAGTACTGTGTTCAGTTCTGGAGACCTCACCTCAAGAAGGATATTGACAGTTTGGAAATGGGGCAGAGAAGGGTTACTAAGATGGTGCATGGACTGCATCACAGGTCGTATGAAGCAAGACTTGGGGAGCTGAACCTATACTCCCTTGAGCAGAGAAGAAACGGGATATGATCGAAACATTTAAGTACATGAGGGGATTTAACGCAGCTCAGACAGGCAGTCTGTTTCAACAGAACATGGCAGCATGCACGAGAGGACATGATATAAGACTGGTAGGAGGAAGGTTCAAAAGCAACCTCAGGAAGTACTTCTTCACAGAGAGAGAGTGATACCTGTGGAACAGCCTGCCCCAGGAGGTGGTAGCATCAAAGACAATCTGAGTTCAAATTTGCATGGGACAGACATAAAGGACAAGTTAGGACAAAGGCTGCATAGGGAGGGGGTAGTTTCTAGGGCAGACTAGATGGATCGCACGGTCCCCATCTGCTGACGCTTTTCTTATGTTCTTAGACCAGTCGGCCGTGACTTGGTTCACAAGTTATTTTACGGATCATAACCAAAGTGTCAAGACGGGTGGGGATCTTTCACCTCTAAAACTCCAAGGGGGGAGGGTCCCTCAAGGGTCCATTTTAGGCCCACTATTGTTCACAATTTATGTAAACAATATTGATACTGGGATCGGTTTGGTCAAGATACATCTCTTCGTCGATGACACAGTCCTGTACATAGCGAGGCCCACCCCAGAGTCAGCATGTGCAGACCTGCAAGATAAATTCAACACCCTGCAGAAAAATCTTCTGCACTTGAAGTTGTTATTCAATGCCAAAAAAACCAAGGCAATATTGTTTTTACCCCTTGTTCTTGCACCAAAGTTGTGTAACTCTGCTATGGCCCTGCAAGTCACCACCCTACTATGCGAGCCCCTTGAATTTGTGACTAAATTCAAGTATTTGGAACCACATGGAGGAACTTGCAAAGAAACTCAAACAGGCTTGGTCTTTTCTTCAGGGTTAAGAACCTGCTTACACAAAAAGCAAAGGTTGGGCTGGTCCAAACTACATTCCTGCCACTTGTGGATTATGCAGATTTTATCTATGGCAAGGCCCAAGTTCTGCCTTGTCTAAATTAGACGCACCTTATCATTGGACGATCAGATTTATCACGGATGCGCCTTACTGTTCCCTTCACTGCACTCTTTATGCCTTGGTTGGTTGGTTCTCACTTAGTACCAGACGCCATAGGAATGCAGTCTTTTGGACCTATAAGGCTATAATCAACAAACTTTCACAGTACATTTCCAACTGTCTGCCCATCTCTCCCGCTGGCTGCTATGCACTGAGAAGTCTTTCCTGATTTCCCTGGTTGTCCCTAAGATCAGGACACACTTTGGAGCAGCAGCTATAAGCCATGCCCATCCAGTGATATGGAACAACATGCAAAAGGTTCTAAAGCTTGCAGTACCAGTAAACTGGGCCTTCTTTAAGACTCTGTTCCTTTGTAAGTTCCGTGAGTCCTGTGACTGCTTTAACTGTCCAAGCCCTGTATCATGAACACTGTATACGACTTGTACATTGTCCGCCCCTTGCACAACTTCAACCCGTCGCGCCCTGCTAGTCTTCCTTTGTCCACCCCGTTGCCAAACCAGTACACTCCTCTTCTTAAACACCCTATTGTCCTCCTCTTACTACCTCCCCCCTTGGCTTTCCCTCATCTCTGATTTCTTAGCCCTCACCTTGTCCCACCCTTCACATGCCCCCTGGACTTCCCCTTACCTGACACCCAGCTCCCCGGTCTATCCCTTAAGTCTTGTTGCGACTGGGCATGTATTGTTTATATTGTAATTACTGATTTGTATTATTCTGTAAATACCTTTTGCTCTTGCCCTATCCATGTTGTGTTTGAGTTTTTGAGGTCTACTGTACTGTTTGCCACATTGTATGCACTGTTATTTGTGCCTAGCTCATATTTGCTCTGCACGGACTATTGTCTCATTGTGTTATAGCAACATTTAGCTTCTATGTTTTGTTATGACCTACCCAGGTCCACCTTGTAAATGAGTCTGTCTCAATGGTGTTTCGCCTGGTAAAATAAAGATAATTGATTGATACTATACCTTGACGTACTTCATATGTACTGCAGGACACCACTGAAAATTAACCTTGCACTCAGTGACTGTGTACAACTGCTGGGCCGTGAACCTATGAAATAGCCTATTCAAGGAGACGGTGGACATAAAGGTAGTACAATCCTCTGTGGTAAGCCTGGACATATTTCTGCTTATCAAGGGACTTGCAGAATGCCCTGGGTAGTAGGATAGGGGGTAAATCCCTATAAATTAGTGCACGTTTACACAGCATACATGTAGGCTCTTTCTTATGAAGGTGGGGGGACTTGCTTTACCTAGAGTTGCTGAAGTCCTGGGTCATATTCCCAAAACATTTGCCTTCTTGTCGATGCTACTTGTTTTTCTCATGCAGAACTACATTTGGCAGCCTGGATGCAGCATACAGTCCCATGATGTGTGGAACGAAAAGCCCTAACAGAAAACCAACAACTTCGGGTGATTTCCTGACATTATGCTACCATACCATCATGAGAACTTGCGAGATGGACAATGCTTTTCAAGTTTTAAGATTCTCATTCTTGTGTGTTACTATTTTCTGGAACATGGCTTCTGTGTTAAAAGACTTTCACCTAAGCATTTAATTATCGGTGGCTGCATGGGAAGAAAACCACGCAGTCCTTTACTTTCTCCTGTATGCTGCGAAGAGACAGAGACCACGTGAGGGTGTGTGTAACCAGCCAGCTCTGCTTTGGGAATTGTACCCTTGTCTCGTTGCTTTTAAAAGCAATTAGTGGCATCTTCATTTGACTTTATTTGGGCTGGCTGCAGGGCTTTTAGGTTTTAAATATGTCAATGTGTGAAGTATCTGCATTTTAAGGGGAGTATTAATTCCTTCCTTGTGAATGCATGTGTGAACGGAAGCACTCGAGATGAGGAATCTATTAGCAGTGTGTCAAATAACATCCCCATCTTTCAGCAACCTGAGAAAATTAGAGCGTTTACAGTTAGGAATATAAATGGAGAGCAGAGTGTTGCAGACAAAAACCTTATATAAAGATGCTGTTCCCATGTCCCACGTGCACGTTCTTGCAAAAGCCCTACTTCTCTTTACCGTGAGGCTGAAGTCAGTGGCTGACAAAAAGTGCAGCGTTTCACCGGAGAGTCACCTGTGAATCCCAGATAATACACAGTTGATTAGAGGGGAGTGCAGCTCTACAAAATCATCACATTGTTTAGCTGTTTATGAAAGATCATATTCTTTACCACTTTTTTTCTCTGTCATGTACTGCTGGGATTTGTCAACTTGTACTTCTCCGCCTCTCGAGTTTTGTTTTTTTTGTTTTTATGTTGCTCCAAGGTGCCTCACTGCACGTAATGGCCATACAAGTAAACAGTGACAGTTCGTTACAACAGAGATATAAACATTATGTGGTACTGCACATTATTGCAGAAATACCTGTTTGAGCACAATTGTATTTAGCCCTTTCTTGGAGCTTGTTTTAGCATGGTGAAAGCTACATGGTATTGCATTCCAGGGCCACTGCCGAGAATGCTTGGTCAAACAGTCAGTTTTCCATTGTGTATTTGAAAGATAAATAGCTTTGGTCTACTTGGGTCCCTATGCATGATCAAGGCTGACAAGAACACAGTTTGTATAGTGATGCCACTCCGCACGTGTTGCGTTCATTCATCACGGCAACCCCAGTATGCACATTTTTAAATGTATTTTCTTGGATTTTGGTGATCGGGTAGGCTCACTTAGACAAGCTGTCCTTCTTTCAGGAGTGACCCGGACACATGCAAAATACAGTGAGCTGATTGGGTCCGGGAGGGGAAGCTTTGTCAGGTGCTCATTGCTATCAGAAGCCACGGGGATTCTGTCAGCCAAGGATAATGGGAAGCAGCAATGTATGGCTAGGACTGCCATAGCTTCATAGAAGATTTACACATTTAAAAAAAAAAAAAAAGTCTGATCGTTGGCCCGTGCCCTCCTGCTCATCATGGAAGGGAGGTGGGGCAAGGCATGAATTGGATTCTAGTGGGGCTCTCTTGGCCCAAAGTAATGTTGCATCAGGGATGGGTGCATAGGATCTTATGGCACAGTCCCTCTGGTGTAAGGTTAGTGCCTCCCGGTAGGCAGCTGCCATGTGCAAGTGGCTTGAAGAGTGCTGTGGATCATGACAGCGCCCCTGACTTGACCGCCCACATAGCTTTGCATAGTGGCTGAGATCAGGTTGGGGAGGGCATGCAGGGATGGCTGTGGGTGGCTCATGAATGGTTGTCGGCATCCTCCCCCCCCATGCTCATCCCATAGTAAGTGTCTAAATGCTGCTGGTAAGCAGCATAACTGTAGGTGTTTTGCATAGAGTTCTTAAAAAGGGCCTTTAGTCAGCAGCAAACTAATCCCAGTTGGCATCGGCAGAACTCTTACACAACGTTTCAAAATACTTGTAAGCCAGTTTTGTTTAATATTAAAGGGCATGTATTCACGTCTGATAAATAGACAATGGGCTATTTAACCTGTGTATAACAACTGGTGACCCCCTTATCACACTGATTAGCAGTGTGATCAAATGCCGCAATAACCAAGTATTTATTTATTTAAAAGTTGGTAACAGGGAAAGACGCAGTGAGCGGAAGCTCGTTATGATGTCATGCTCAGTTATTACGGCATTAGGAGTGCTTGCTCTTTGCTTTCCCTGTTGGGAAATTTGAATTTTGTGCGAGTGTCCCTGCACCAGTTGTTGTTAACAAAAAAAAAAAATACATGACACTGTGATTATGAAGTTTCACACCCTCGGTGTGTGATGATCACATAAACCTCTTGAGCTTCACTTTGAGATGTATGGGTCATTACACACTTCAGGTGTATAAACAAACAAACAAAAAACTTCACTGATGAAATAGACACTTCTGTCAGCAACGATGGATACCTTTTATATGTTTGTAATATTGTGGTCGGTCCACCTGTATGATATTATGTGTTGTTAAAAAGTAAATGCCATTTTTTTCTTCTTTCCAAGTAAAATGTGGTTAGGAAGAAACTGTCACCTGCTAAATCATAACGAAAGCTCAGAGGTTATCAAAAACACATTTGTATTACATCTGTAATATTTTGGAGAAAGAAAGCTTTATTTCTCTATAAAAAAAAAAGTTTCTTGTTGAAATGCACTGGCTACTTTGCAACTAAAGATTTATTTTTTAATTTTTATTACACAGATTCAGTCAGATTCTTTTTTACTAGTTTATACTGTGGTAGTAGGACAGCAGAAGGCTTATTCACCCATGATCGCTATCCCCAGTTCTCAGTGGTTGTAACTCTATGGGTCACTCTCATTGAAGTAAGCATCAAGCTTTCATTTAAACCCAGAAAACGTGTTTTCACTAACTGTGGCTAGTGGGGGTTGGTTCCATAGTCTACTAGTTCTTGGCAAAAAGGCATAGTTTCTCAGATTGGTCTTAGACACATATCCCTGAATCTGTTTATGTGCCCTTAGGTTATGTACACTTTCTTTAAATTTGATTTCCAAATCTGATGACGATTCTCCGTCTTGTAGTATTTTATTTAGGGTCAACAGGTCACTTCTTTGTCGTCTTAGGCTAAGTGGCCTTAATTTAGCAAGTCTTAATTTGTAATGTGTGTGTTTTAGATGGAATATCTGCCTTGTATAACAATGCGCTGTGCTTTTTCTGAGAGCTCCATGTCCTTTTTTAGACCCGGATTCCACGCTTGGGGGCAAGTAGTCCAGATGCGGTCTGACATATGCTTTATATAGTGGTAGTGTTACTGATTTAGATTTATTTGCAAATGATCTGTTTATATAAGTGGTCAGATAATTTACTTTCCTAGCCACCTGTTTGCACTGGCTACTATTTTTCATGTTTTTTAAAATTGTTATCCCCCAGATCTCTAATTTCATCCACCTTCCTTAAGCCCTCATCATGAATGTTGTAATTTTGTTTTGGGTTGTTTTTCCTGCAGTGCACGACTACATAATTTTTCAGTATTAAATCTTACTTCATTTTTGTCCGCCCATTGAACGATATGACTGAGGTCCTTGCTAATATTTTTACAACCCTCCACAGCGCTGACCTTGCCGCCCAGTTTTAAGTCATCGTCGAATTTTACAAGTGTGTTATTTCCCTGAATTTGTAAATCATACACAAATAAATTGAAACAAAGTGGTCCGAGGACCAATCCCTGGGGTACCCTGCTGGTCACTTCTCCATCAGTAGAGAAGAAGCCATTTACTGGAACTCTTTGCATTCTGTCTGTAAGCCACGTTGATATCCATTTTATTAGGCGAGTTTGTATTCCTGGCTTGTGGAGTTTTTCCAGTATTCCTCTGTGTGGTAGTGTATCAAATGCCTTTTGAAAATCAAAGAAAATTACATCGACTGGGTCCTTCTGGTCCAGATTTTTGGTGACCATATTATAAATAGAATAATAGATAGGCGAGTGTCTATTACAAGGGAGTAATACCATCGAGAGGTTCTGGGGACAAGGGGCCTCGGAGGCGGCTCGAGTTCGCTGTCCCAAATTCCAGATAACAATACTCAGTGATAGACACTCGCCTATTTTTTATTTTTTGTAATATATGGATGCGAGGGTTTTTGTTAGCCATTTATGTGGTGCTGTGAGGCTAGTTTCCCACCACAGTAGGGGCTCACTCTCGCCATGTACACCGCACTCGCTCACTTGCCCACCTGCTAGCTCTGTTCGTCTCGTGTCTTTTCTTTGTTAGGCTGTCTTACCTTTAATTATTTTTTTGTTGAAGGCTTTGAAGGCTATAAAGGATAGGTAGGAAAATGGCACGTGTACTGAACTGCAGGAATGATTTTCTCTTGCTAAGCGAGAGACGCCCGCCATGTTTGTTTAAATAATTGGCCCACCCACAATGAAACCGCGTCCAATCAGGAGGTGCGGTTTAGGAACGTCTCCACGCACAGCTTTGGCGATGTTAGGAAGAAGCCTACGGTGTTGAGTTTGCGCTCTTAAGGTTTTGTGATACTATCGCTCGGAGCTCGAGCGATAGTATTACGAGCTCCGAACGATAGTATTATCACTTGCCAGCGATACACCGGAGCCAATGTGATAATAATATTACCAGAAATTTTTATATGCTTTTAAATAGTATTATTTTAAATATCCATATATTACAAAAGCCTAATAGGTTTGTATTACAACTTCTGTTTTTACTAAAGCTATGTTGTGTTTTATCCATATGTCCCCATTCCATTAGTTTGCACGTTATCACCTCTTTTATTATTCCCTCTATAATTTTGCTGATAATCGAGGTTAGACTTGCTGGTCTGTAGCTGGATGGAGTGCTTTTATTCCCTTTCTTATAAATAGGGACTACAATCGCATTCTACCAGTCATTTGGAACAGTTCCTTCTCTAATAGTTTTATTACCTATTACTGTTATTGGTGTAGTCGATTCATCTGCCAGTTCCCTGAGGACACGAGGATGCAGACAATTGGGTCCCTGCGCCTTATTACAGTCCAGTTCGGCAAGTTTGTTTTTGATGTGTTCTGGTTTACGTATATCAGTGTTGTTTATTCCCTGTCTTATTGTGTCTCCCTCACAGTTACTCAAAGTTTTATCTTTTTGGATTTACACCAAATAGAAATATTCACTGAATATACCCGCCATCTCCTCAGGTTTATTTTGCTGGTTTCCATTTTTAATTAAGGGACCAATTACTCTAGATGATCCCCTATTACTATTGATGTAAGAATAGAAACTTTTCATATTGTCCTTAGAATGGGCCAATCTGAATTCCGTATCCTTACTTGCTTTTTTAATGGTTAGTTTTAGTTGTTTCAAGGCCAATTTATAATTCCTTAGACTTATTGTAGTTTGAATTCTTTTCATGACTATAGTTGTTTCTTTTTGTTTAGTAATCTTTGTATCTTGTTATTGAACCATAATGGGTTTTTTAACCCCTTTTATTATATATTTTTTCCTGTGGTATGAATTTTTCTTCTAATGTTTTTACTGTTTCCACAAATAAGGACCATGCAGCCTCTGAGTTTAAATGTGAAATTTATTTGGGAGATCAATTTCTTGAAGCTTTTGCTTTATAACTTTCCAATCAGCTGTATTACAGTTCTTGGACTGTGTTTCCCTTGGTATATTTTTTTTCCTATCTAAATTAAAGTGGACAGTGTTGTGGTCACTGTTTGATAGGGGGACATTTATACTGATATTTCAAATCTCTGTTGGAATATTTGTTAGAATAACATCTAGTATATTATTTCCCCCTTGTAGGTTGTGTTGCTATCTGATGTAACTCTAACGTGTCCAAAACATCTACTATTTTTTGGTCTTGTGCCCCAGATGCCTGAAGTGTCTTCTAGTTTACATTGGGTAAATTCAAATCACCTACTATAATAGTATCCCCTTTATCTGTAATATTTGATATCTGTTTCAGTAATGAATCAGTGGATTCTGTGTTATTGTTTGGTGGTCTGTAAAAGGTTCCTGGAGAAAAGCTCTTCCCTACCAGCCCTGTCACCTTTATCCAGACAGAGTCTACCTCTACCCCATCTGTGTTGTTTATTTCTACCAATTGACATTCAGTACTGTCCTTTGCGTATATGGCAACCCCTCCTCCTCTGTGGCCATTTCTTGGTTTATTAAAAAGCTGGTATCCCTGGATTTCTTGCTTCCATTTACTTTCCTCATCCCACCATGTTTCTGTAATACAAATAAAATCCATGTTACTGTTTCTGATTATGGCTATAAGTTCTGCTAGCTTATCCCCATGTAGGCTCCTTGCATTTAGGAACATAATGCTGGCTTCTTTTTTTATCCCCTCTTTTTTCTGTGTATTTTTCTCTTGGGTGAACTGCTGTCTGATGCTCTTTACCCCCAAGTCGATAAGTTTAAATTAGCCGTTACTGCTCTTGCCAAGCTTAACCCCAGAGTTCTACTGCCTTTATGGCTCCCATGTAAGCCGACTTTACAGTACATGTCAGTTTTATTCCAGAAGTTGTCCGAATGTCTAATGAATTTTATGTTTCTTTCCTTTGCCCAATTTCGTTGCCATTGATTAAAGCATCATATGTCCTGTTGCCTCTTTTTTTTTACTTTTTATTTATATTTTTATGCTTTACAGTACAAGAATTTAACTCTGAACAGAGCATACAACATATTTCCATCTTAAGTTGATACTAGGCAAAATGCGTCAGTGTTACCGTTGTTACAAGATACAGGGGAACACCAGATATTACAGAATTATACAGAATGGCTTATCTGCTGCTAATGCCTTAAACTACTAATGCCGTATTAGATTTTATACAATGAGATAAACTGCCCTGTAAGCCTTTATTTGAAAGCACCCATAAGTAAAACAGAATAAGATTTCCCCTCTCAGTTTGCTCCCTTAAGCCTATTCAGTGAATAGCATACCATTTGTATAACTTTTCCCTCTTTACCCATCAAAAACAAATGTAGGAGGCCCGGTGGTGATGAGGATTGAAGCGCTGGACACCACACCTTGCGCCACGCCGGCAATGAACCCGGGCTGTCAGGGGTCGGCAGGAGAGGATTGGGATTGAGCATCCGCAGACTGCTCTCCTAGTCCTGGGGTGGGTTGGGGGATCTTTGCCATGCTGTAGTGGCTCCTGGGGACGCCTAGGGGCACTGCAGGCATCGGAGACAGTAGAGGGGGAGCATGGCAGATGTCGGCACGTTGTGCCTGGATGTCATTGCACGACTGCGCTCCAAGGGGCCAAGTAAAGAGGAAAATGGCTGGGTGTGACCGTGCAGCTTGATGGCCGCGTTCCAAGCCGCCCGGTGGACTTTGGCAGAGTCCTGTCGGGAAGGGTCCGGGGCTGTCCTGGCTGGCAGAGGGGAGCCCTTCAGCAGGACGGCAAGACAGCCGTCTCGGAGCCTCCTGGGTGCAGTTTGAGCTACCCAGCTCTCTGGGTGGGCGGAGCCAGCGGCTGGATGCCCTAAGCCGGAGTGTGCCACAGCAAGGCGAATAAATACATAATAATAAAAAAATACAAAAAATCTAGGATATTTTTTAATATTCGCTCTAAAAGCAGATCTTTGCTTGTTGAAAAGAATGTGGGTCCTTCCTATGGAACAGTCAGTATCAGGACCGCCATTTTAACTAAGTTCAGCACCAAAAAAAAAAAAACTAGCGCCATATTCATACTTAACTGGGTAACAGTGGAGGCTAAATTGTCCATAGAAAAAGAAATATTGAAACAACTTTAAATTCTGGTTAACCATCTTTTCGTGCAAACCAGAAGTCCAAATGATACTGTCCAGTTTTAACTGAGTTCTGTGGGAGAGTCCCATAGTATCGTTTGCAATGTCTTTCAATCAATCCCCACATCAGTCCCCAGAAATTTTAGCATTACCTGCTGATTTAGTTCAAAACTAAGCAGATGACCCAACTCACAAGTCCATTTTTAGTTCTGTTCCTCGCCTTCCGATTCTGAGGACGTCTCTTCCTCTCGGGCTGCCTTTTCCACCTTGAGCTTTCAGCCATTCTTCCGGACTCTTTGGGGTCAGTGTAGATGTATGTTTTCCGCCCGATGTTCACATGGAGTCATGCCGGCATCAGCATACTGGTCGGGATCGCCAAATCACAGAATCACCACCTCACTGCATCAAAGCCCTTTCTTTTTTGTTTGGGTTGCTTAGGACAGGTCTGGGAATAGCATCACCTGGGATCCTTAAATGTGCACATTTCTCTTGGTCCTGGCAGCTTGCAGGATTTGATTGTGAATCACCGGTGATACTATGACCACTAAAACTGTACGGGGCTCTGATTTCTGCCCACTGGGTCTCCGTGGTGTGATCCAATAAGCATGAAGGATGAAATCATGAAGGTCTAGTCCATGGGTCTGATCGAGCCAGGAGATTATAAATGTACATAAATCTTCACCCTCAGTATTCTCAGAGATTCCCAGAACTCGGACATGCAAGGCCCTCACAGCATTTTCAAGATGCTCCAGCCTACTTTGTAAAAGGGTATGCTCTTTTACACAGGACGCCACTGTGGCCAGTGCTTTATTTGAGTTTTTTTCTGCATTTGCTGCTGTTTCCTCCAGGCCACTGCCCTTTGCTCCATAGCCAACATATGTTCGTGATAAGAATCCATCTTTTTGTCCATATGTTGGACCGTTTTGGTAAGGGTAGAAAGAGTGTGCTGGAGCGAGTCGAGCAATGCTGGGCGGGAGTCCTCTCTGCTGGGTTCCTCCAGTGCATGCTCTGAGGTTGCTGTCGGTACCTTTGCGGCCTCACCACGAGGTACGAAGAAGTTAACTTTGTTTTCAGAGGTTTTCCGTCCCATAGTAACATAATTCACTTCTAGCAGTGCACAGATCCTCAGTAGATAAAAATGTATAGTTCTGCTTCACCAAATGGGTTACAAATCTATTTTCTTTTTGATTTTAAATAATAGTCTTAGGGAGCTGTCTGAAAGAGCGTCTTGATAGCTGGCAGCTAGCCACACACCCCCGTTGCCTCTTTTGATTTGCTTGTGTTACCGATAGTACCTCTGAAAATATTATCTCACAGCCTTTTCCTTTGAGTTTGTCTGCTACAGTTTTGTACAGTTCCGCCAAAAACTCTGCTGCTGTGCAAACCAGCTTACAGCATGACTTCAACCAAGTTCAGCTCTGGTTTGCTTCTCCCTCAGCTTTTTCTAAATGCCAAGAAGACAGTCTCGATGACCTTTGGCACCAGGCAGAGGCTCTGTAGGCTCCCGGCCCTACCCACCTTCCACACCCTTGATGGGAACATCTTGGAGGACACCTCCTCATTTAGATATCTGGGAGTTTGGCTGGACCAGCACCTCAACTTTTCTGTGCATATCGATGCTATTCTGAAGAAACTGCACCCCAAGCTTGGTGCTCTGTACAGGAATCGCAGTTGTATCCCGCTGACTGCGAGGCGTGAAATTGTCCAGAAGATGATACTCCCCATCTTTGACTACTGTGACGTAGTCTGTGGTGCTGCTCCCAAATCTTTCCTGACCAAGCTGGACACTCTTTAACTCCTTCTGCCACTTTGCTATCGACTCCCCTTCCCGCTTCCTCCACTGTGAACTCTATCGCTCTCTGACCTTCCTTCCACTGTCTCACAGACGCATCTCTCACTGTGCCAAACTAAGCTCCAAATTCTGGTTCGGGGGTGCTCCCCTCCTATCTCTCATCCTCTCTCTCCACTCCACCTCCCCCCACCCACTCTCTCAGATCAAATGATGTCCGCACCTTGACGGTCCCTCATCGCTCATACTGGTTTTGCCCATCGTTTCCCTAAAATCTGGAATTCCCTCCCCCCTGAAATACAACACTCCTCCTCCACCTACTCCCTTACCTCTGCCCTACACAATTACCTTTCTGTCAGTTGTTCCTGCTTTAACCCACCTTAATAATTATCCCCAGTTTCTACCTTCCTACCGTGACCCCCCTTCCCGGCAGGGTTCTCAACATCCTGAAGGGGGAAATCAGGAAATGGCTACTCCTTCTCCTCATATTCAGTTCTTGCCTCTCCCCCCCCCCTTCTCCACCTGCCCTGCCCTTCCCTTCTGGGTCACCAGTGTGCACAACCTAACCCCGTCCTTTTTACTCCAACAGCACTTGCGTACTACCTCGAGCCTTCTCCTGGTACACTCATGCACTATAAATGGTTATATCGCATTATTACTGTTTTGTAAGTTTATATGTTCTTTTGTATGATTTTGGACATGTATTGTAATTTACCCAATGTTCCACTACAGTTTATTGTACAATACCTTGTGTTCCAGCTGTTGCACAATCTTACAATGTTGTATTGTTTGTACTACCCACATACTATTGTAACTGATCATCCTTCAGAACCCTATGTAACCGCTCCCCACAGGTCGCACCGTGAGACGAGCAACTTGTTCAGTGTGCCCTACTGGTGAAACATTTCAATAACTAAATAGTTTGATGAAATCTCCAGTTACCTCATTTCCCCTATATCATTCACTCCCACATGCATGATTGCTAGCAGTCTCTCCCCTGCCCCATGGCAAATTTTGTCTGACATTTTTCTTATGTCACTTGCTCCTGCCCCTTAATAGCTACATACCAATATGTTTTCTTTGTCGTATTTGCAAATGTAACTATCCATGTATTTTACAATGGAATCCCCCAACACTATCAATTGTCTTTGGGGTTCCCTTCCTAACGTCTGTTCGTGGCATTCCATTGTACCCTCATTATCAATATCTATAATATTTTCTGTATTGTTTTACAACAGAGGGGTATATCTGTTTAGCAAAATACTGTCCCTGCTGTTTGATGGGTTCCCGAGGTTATGTGTGCCTTGTTTTCTAGGTGCTTTCGGTGGTGGGACTTTATCCCCATGGTAGTTGGAATGTCCTGGGTCCGGATTTGGAATATTAAACCTATCTCCCACCCCTTTTTTTTTTCCTTTCAATGGACTGCACTTTGTACCATTCATTATCTGCATCATTAGTTGGTAAAAAAAAATGATGACCATGAAAAAAGGTAAATAAAAAAATGCATACAAATTATTAACAAGGCATCAAAAGGCACCAAAACCTTCATTCTGTGAGATCTGTATCCCTTCTAGGCATATGCTCTTTAAGGAAATCATTGTCCTTTTCATTTTCACTGACACCTAAGGCTTTTTCAGGATCTAACAGCATATTCCTTTGCTTGTGACATCACTGTCTGTTGCTGTGGAAATGACTGATGTCACAAGCAGGCCAGTTTGACTTCATCTCGAGTAGCTGCTGAAGCAAGACAGAGTTCCATTTTCTGGTAAATGCTCCAGGTAATGTAGAATGGAATGGAATGGCTTGAAATCCATCAGTTTGTAATGTCGAGGGTGGTGGCCAGACCCCTTCTGTACTATCAACATGCATTACAGACTGAAAAAGTAATATGGCAGATGAAGATTAGATGGGTGGCTGACTGATGGGTGTGCTAGTTGGCTACCTCTCTGTATGCTATAATTCTCCTTAACTGGGGTGTGCCTACTATTGTGACTTGCGTGTTGTACTTGGTGTGTTGTGTAGTTGGTTAGCTTCATGTGCGTGTGTTAAATCTGGTGTTAGCAATCCATGGGATTGTGATATTCGGAAGATTTCAGAATGATCAAGATTTGGAATCAGCAATTTTTTGTCCATTTGTTTAATGACTATAACTGACAATATTCATACCTTTGAGTCCAGGCTCAGACAAACTATAGAATGCACCATAATGTTCGATGGTTATGAAAGATGGTGACGGATGTCGGCGCAGATGGCCCAGCAGTAGCTTGTTGCATAGCCATGTGGGCAACTTGGGTTCCGGAGGAAGCTCCGGTTCTGGTGTGTCCGGTGAGTCACAGGTAGAGGTTGTGCTGTTGGCAGTGTTCTCTGCAGTGAAGTGGAGGAGAAACCCTCTTCCCTCTCCCACAGCAACTCATGGGACATGCCAAAGATGCCTGGATGTGTGTGCCCACAATTCCTTTATGGAGATCACACTGTGGCACACAGGTGGTTCGCTACACTGGTGAGCAGTACAGGTGGGGATATGGGTTTGTGCCCTACAGCATTTTATTTATTTTATTTCAAAAGTCCTACCAGGAAAAACGTACTGAGCTGGGCTAGCAGCTTGTTTCCAGATGCGTCCTGGGGAGTAGGGACAAAGGAGAAAGAAATACAACAAAAATGCATGCGTTGAACAAAGTAAATGGCAAGAAGTAAACTTGTACAGTTAAGAACAATATACACTGTATACAAGCAGAAGAGCAATAGGTACAAACATCACAAGTTACATTTTGAATAGGATGTGCAAGTTGATGATAGCAGTTCATAGGGGAATTGACTGTAATGGCACCAGTCGTTCAGAAAGGCAAGCAGCTAGACATATTTCAGCAACTCAGGGAAATGTATAGGTAACGTATAACAATATTGTGGAGCAGGGAAGAGAGGTATGGTAGTGGAGGAATGGGAAAGGGATAGTAGGGGAGAGGAATAGGGAGGGGACGATCAGAGGGAAGGGAGAATCCGGAGCAGTTGCAGGTGTGCGAGTAGAGCGTGCAGAGATGAAGTGAGAGTGAGTGCAGAGAGGTGGCAGCACAGGTGGCTAGGGGGAGGGAGTTCCGAAGTTTAGGGAAACAGTAGGAGAATGCCATTCGGCCTAAAGTAGTCGACCTAGGTGGGAGGGTGAGGGAGTGAAAGTTAGAGGAGCGTGAGGAGATGAGAGATGAGAGGAGAGGTAGGAGGGGAGAGAGCCAAGTCAAGTGTTTGGCCAGAAAGGAGGAGCAATGGGTAAGATGTCTGGCCTCGAGGGTAGAGAGAGGGAGGAGTAGAGGTGAGTTCAGAGGGGACAGTCAAGAGCAAAATGGCAGAGTGGAAGAGCGGGTCCTGTCTGGCCATGGTAGACTTAGGAGCAGTGCTGTAGACTGTCTCCATAGTCAAAGATGGAGAGCATCATTCTCTGCAAGATGGCTCTGCTATCCTGCAAGGGGATGCACCTATGGTTACGGTACAAAGCACCAAGATTTGGGCGCAACTTGAGTTGAGAAGCCCAGGTACATCTTCAAAAGGAGACCCATCAAGGGTGTGAAAGGATGGAATGGTTGTAAGTTTGGAGATCTTTTGCCTGGTTCCAAAGGTCAATGAGACCATCTTGTTTGCATTTAGGGCCAACTGATTTCAGCGGAACCAGTGCTAGACCTTGTCAAAGTCCAGCTGGAGACTGGTCATTAGATCAATGGGAGGGGAGCCAGAGGCAGATAGTACTGTCTCATCAGCATACATGTGGATGGATGCTGAGGTACAGACAGTAGGGAGGTTATTTAGAAAAATGGAGAAGAGAATGGGACTAAGCACAGAGCCTTGGGGGACTCCAGTGTTGATTGGGAGGGGTGGGGATAGGGAGCAGCCAGTTTTAACCGACTGGGTTCTACCCAAAAGATAAGACCGGAACCAGTTAGTGGCATTGGTCGAGAGGCCTGCAGCGGAGAGCATCACTAGGAGAATGGGGTAGGCAATGGTGTTGAAGGTTTTGGCCAGGTCGACAGAAATGGTGTAAGTGATTTGGCCCTGGTCCATCCCGGAGAGGATGGGATCAGTAAGCCTGAGGAGGGAGGTAAATGTGGAATAGGATTTGCAGAAGCCAGACTGGAACGGAGTGAAAAAAAGATGGAGTCCAGGAAAGGGGAAAGTTGAGAGAGGACTAGGTGTTCTTGGAGTTTGGAAAGGGTGGGTAGTAGAGAGATAGGGCGACAGTTACGTGAGACAGAGAGGTGACCGTCTTTAGGAAGGGAGTACTACTGTGTGTCATCGAGGCACAGCTCAGGAAGCATAGGAAAACCAGGAGCAGTTGTAGAATTTGCCAAAAATATTTATTTACAGTATCAGTAACATAATAAATAAACTTGTTCAGAATAACTATGTACGGAGGAGAAATGACTTGTTTTTTTCTTTCAGTCTCTGTGTCCTTTTTCTTCTAAATCTCTTTTGCAGTTGCAGCTTAGCTCTTTTATAAGTCTTTTCAACCCCCATTCTTAGCATGCATCCTGTTTTTGTAAATATTAGGCATGTGCAGCTTAGAACAGAGAGTGCTTGAGCTCAGAGGCCCCCTTTGCACAGCTTTTGAACAAGGCTCAAACATTTGCACTCAAGTAACCTCTGGAGTTTACAGTAGTTTTCTGTAATCATTTCAAAATATAAATATATATATATATATTTATATTTCAACAGTAACACTATATGTTTTCTTAACAGAAGGAATCCCAACATCAGATACATTTCCATAAAATTAATTGCATATATTTTTATACCAGCAGATATGAAGGGGAGGAAAAGACAAGACAGCAAGAGAAAACTGAGACAGTGAGAGCCAAAGAATTGTGAGATTGTTGGGGTGATCAAATCCATAGTCTCACAGGAAACTTTGGTTGCGCAACCGGACAGACAAATAGACAGGAAAGAACAGAGCCTTGCATTTTAAACACTTTCTCCATAACAACTGGGACAGGGTCCGATTCTACCCTGTCACATACACCCCCCTCCTTAAGGGGGAACCTGTTTTATTAGACAGGTTTCCAAAACTTTTTATTAATTCTCTACTAACATTTGCTGCTTTCAGAAATTAAGCATATGTACATTATCAGTTTTTAAATAACAGTACAGCAAACAGTAAAGTTCAAACCCATACATTTGTTTTCAACCTTCAGAACCCTCAATTCCTGATCCATATCTTGACAGAAAATCAGCATTGCTATTCTCTTTATCAGATTTGTGTATCACAGTGAATTTAAATGGCTTTAGTGCCAGGTACCAATGTGTGATTCTGGAATCTTTATCTTTCATTTGGTTAAGCCAACAGAGAGGATTGTGATCTGTTACAAGAACAAAATCAGTTGCTAGCAAATAAAATGTAAGGGACTCCATGGCCCACTTTGCTGCTAAACATTCCTTTGTGATAGTGGAGTACCTTTTCTCTCTGTCATGCAACTTCCTACTTATGTACAGAATAGGATGTTCTGTCCCATCCACATTTTGACTTGGGACAGCACCTTGGCCTACCTCAGATGCATCTGTTTGTAGCAAAAATGGTTTCACAAAGTTTGAGCTTCTTAAAACGGGCAGAACATAATGCAGCCTTTATGGCTTGAAAAGCTTCATCACACTCTGGGGTCCATTTCACACTATTTGGGTACCATTTTTTCATGAGTTCATTGAGGGAAGTAGCTAAATCAGCGAAGTTGGGAACTAATCTCCGATAATAACCAGCCAGCCCTAAAAATTATCTGACGTTTCTTTTTTTTAAGTACAGGGCTGTTAGCTACAGCTTCTGTTTTAGAAACCTCTGGCTTAACTTCTCCATTTCCCAACATGTAGCCCAAATATCTGGTTTCCTGAATGCCCAGTGCACATTTGGTAGGATTAATAGTCAGACCTGCATTTTTGATAGCTTGAATGACTGCTCGTACGTGTTCCAGGTGGCTTTTCCAGTCTGGACTGTACATCACGACATCATCCAGGTATACAGCACAGTAACCAGTGTGAGGGGATAAAATGACACCCATGTAGTGTTGGAATGTAGCTGGCGCACCATGTAAACCAAATGGCATGGTGGTGAACTGATGGAATCCTATAGGGGTGGCAAATGCAGTTTTGTCTCTGGATTCTTTAGCTAAAGGTATTTGCCAACAACCCTTGGTGAGACTGAGGGTCCTGATATACTTTGCACTCCCCAGTCTGTCCACCAAATCATCTATTATGGGCACAGGATAACTGTCAAATTCTGACACTTGATTAAGTTTCCTACAATCAAGGCAGATTCTAACACCCCCTTCTTCTTTGTTTACAGTTATAATGGGAGATGACCAAACACTCCTCAACTCCTCAAGTGATACCCAGTTCTTTCATTTTTTATATTTCCTTAACCTCATCAGCGCTTAACTGCTCTGGCAACCTGTATGTCTTTTGCCTAATAGGACGAGCATTGCTTGTCACTATCATGTGCTCAAACACTTTTGCTCAGTACGGTACAATGGTAAAATACTGTTAAATGTTGCGCCTGTAAAAAAGCTTTCAGCTTAGTGTGTCTCATCTGGTTAAATAACTAAAAAAAAAATGTCTTTAGCACATTATCAATGTTTACGGTTCTTCTGAGGTTAAGGAAACATTCACCTTTACAGCATCAGCATTTATAGTTTGTTCTAGTCTATCAAAAGCTACATCAATATCTTCCTTATCAGTTTCTGCTAAACCTAGTAAGGCAGCTTTTGGCATTTTTTCAACCAATTTCTTGAGGTTAGCATGGTACAGCTTAGTAGGATTTTTCCTATCAGGGGTCTCATTCTCGTAGTTAACAGTGCCAGTACGTCTAAGAACCTTATAAGGCCCTTGCCACTTCATTAACAATTTATTTTCTGTTGTGGGCAACAGTAGCAAAACATTTTCACCTGGCTCAAAAACTTTTTCTTTTACCCCATAGTCATAATATACCTTTTGCTGGTTTTGAGCCTCTTCCTGATTACTATGGGCAATTTCAACATATTTTGCCAGCTTCTTTCTTAGGGCACACATATAAGAACTTATAGATTGTTTCTGAGTGGGGTTATCTTCCCACATTTCTTTTATCACATCCAGTGGCCCTCTTGGCTGCCTTGCCTACCATACAGCATTTCAAATGGGTGAAAACCCTGTTGATGCCTGTGGCACTTCTCTGTAAGCAAAACGTAGGTATGGCAAGTATTAGTCCCAATCTTTCCCTTCCCCTTTTATAAATCTTTTTAACATGCATTTTAGGGTTGGGCTAAAATGCTCAACAAGACAGTCTGTCTGAGGGTGATGGGGGAAGTTCTTATGGCAGAGATACCTAGTAGTCTGTACATCTCCTTAAGTAATGCATCACCAAAATTACTACCCTGATCAGTAATAATTTCTTTAGTATGCCCACTCTGCTGAAAATTTTGGCAAGCTCTGCTGCAACTTTTGGGGCTGTAACAGTACGCATTAGAACTGTTTCTGGGTATCGAGTAGCATAGTCGCATACTACCAGGATAAATCTATTACCATTTTTACTTTTGTCTAAAGGACCAACCACATCCATTGCAATTCTCTCAAAAGGCACATCTATCAAGGATAGGGGCACCCAGTGACTGGGGTTACTTTCTGACACTCAGCACAGGAATTACAATAGGTAGCAACATCTTCAAGAATTCCAGGCCAGTAAAATATACACAGCAATCTGGCAAGGGTACGATCCTTCCCTGAGTGACCAGCCATAGGACTATCATGCTATCTGTAACAACTCTGTTTTATACTTCTGTGGTATAACCAGTTGGCCTGTCTGTTCCTGTGTCTGAGGTTTAACCTAAACCCTGTACAGTAATCCATTACATTTTTTAAACATTGGTTTTATCCCCAGCTGCTTAAAATAACCCTGGAGAGAAACATTGTTGGCTTGTTCTGAAAGAAAATCACAATCAGTTATCAATTTAGTTTCAGCATTTTCATATGTTAACCCCTTCTGTCCCATCAGAAATTTGTTGCCACGGTTTCTTCAGGCATTGTCTTTCTTTCCTGGATTTCCAGATCTTAGAACTGAGCTCAAACAAGTCCGAATCAAAATCACTGAAAGGAAACGTGTCCCCACCATCTGAAATTTTCTTTGCCTGAGCTCTTGTCACCACGGCTGCTAAAACATCAGGATTTACTCCCTCTTTGATCAACTCAGTAAATCCTGGAAAGTCATTTCCAATAATCACAGGAACAAGTAACTTAGGTACTACCCCCACTTTCATCTGGTGCGACACACCCTTAACGGTCAGTCACTTGGGTGGTGGGATAGTATCAAGTATCCCCATGGATGCAGATGACACCAGCACATGGTTCTTTTGCAGTGTTTTCCCAGCACTTGAACACGCACTAGGGTCTGTCTGCTTCCCGAATCAGAGTCCGTTTACAGTCTTATCCCCCACCTTCACATCTGTTAAGTACTTGCCCCAATTTGCCAAGGACAAGTCTGCTCCAGTGCCACTCTCCTTACTATGGCAGTTTCTTGTAAAATGGCCTGGCTTATTACAGTTATAGCAGATAACGTCTTTGGGCCCAGATTCATTACCCCCACCAGAGTTCTTATTAGGCTTGGAGTTTAAATGGGAAAAAGAGTGTCTTACTGGTGCTTGGCTGTTACCTCACTGCTGTGGCATCTGTCTGGTCATTTGGTAGTCCTCGGCCAAAGAAACGGCCTTTTCCCCACTCTCTGGTTAGTGTTCCTTTACCTAGAGCTGCACATCTGTAGGCAAGATGTTGCTGAATTGCTCCATGACAGATGTGTTGATGATCTGTGGGACTGTTTTGCTTTCTGGTTAGATCCATTTTATCAGGAGTTCTCTGAGTCTGGCAAAGGCTTCTCAAGGATTGTCGACTGAGCTGTACCTCAGAGATCAAAATCTGTGCCTGTATGTCTCTCTCTGGAGATATCATACCTTTTCAGGATTTCACTTTTCACCTGGTCATAGTTTTCTGACTGTGCAGTGTTCATACTGCTGTAGACAAGTTGGGCTTTCCCTGTCAGGTAGGGTACCAGTCTGATTGTCCATTACTGCTTTGTTCATTGGCAGGCTGTGGCAACTCTTGCAAACGTTGTCAGGTATGCCTCAATGTCATCTGAGGGGCACAACTTTGTAAGTTTAATGGCTTTTAAATTGCTTGCATTTTGTTGCTCATCTGGGTCTGTGCCAGATCCTCTGCATTTGATAGCTTGTAAGGCATCCAGTCATCGCGGCTCCTGTGGTTGCATCTCTTCTTTCATCTGCTGCTCCTGTTGCTGCATCTCTTCTCTCCTCTGCTGCTCCTGTCACTGCATCCCTTCTCTCGTCTGTGCTTCTAAACGTTGAAGATCTTTTTCTCTCTGCTTCTCTGTTTCATTTTGTTGTATAGCCCACCATTTGAAAAAGTCCATCAGGCTTTCAGGTGCTGTCCCTGCCTGTTCTTTTTCCATAACTTGTGCTGTCTGTACAATCTTAAACTGGACTTCTGTCTCTGCTAGTTTGGCTGCCATTCTCCTGGTAACCACTCCTGGACTTGCTGCTGCTGAATCCATATCTTCCTCTGTGCTTCCTTGGTACTAGGTCCAGTACTCATGCACAAAAGTCCTGTCTTAGGGTATGCATGGCTTAAATCCCACTTAGGCTGACACCATCTGTCATCAAGGCACAGGTCAGGAAGCATAGGAGAACCGTTAGCAGTTGTAGAATTCACCAAAAATATTTATTTACAGTATCAGTAACATAATAAATAAACTTGTTCAGAATAACTATGTACAGAGGACAAATGAATTAGTTTTTTCTTTCAGTCTCTGTGTCCTTTTTCTTCTAAATATTTTTTGCAGTTCCAGCTTAGCTCTTTTATACTTCTTTTCAACCCCAAGCCTACCTAGACTTTAGCAAGGCATTTGACACAGTCCCGCACAAAAGATTAATATACAAGTTAGCTAGCCTGGGAGTGGGTCCCAAGATGACAGCCTGGGTAAAAAATTGGCTGGAAAATAGGACACAGAGGTAATAGTAAATGGGTCCCTCTGATGAAAGGGGGTTACTAGTGGGGTACACATGAGGGTTCAGTATTAGGACCAGTCCTGCTTCAGTGTCTTTTATAGCGACATTGCAGAGGACTGGAAGGAAAAGTATGTCTCTTTGCAGATGACACAAAGATCTGCAACAGAGTTGATGCACAAGGTGGGGTGGAAAGGATGAAAAGGACTTGGCAAGGTTAGAGGAATGGTCAAATGTATGGCAGCTTAGATTCAATGCTAAGAAGTGCAGGTAATGCACCTGGGAAACAAAAACCCAGGGAAGAGTACACAATGGGGGGAGATACTAACAACAACAAAATGGAAAGGGACCTGGGGTAGTCATATCAGATGACCTAAAGGTGGGCAAGCAATGTGAGAGGGCAGCAATGAGGGCTGGGGGATATTGGGATGCATAGGGAGAGGCATCACCAAGTAGAAAACAGGAAGTTATCCTCTGTACAGACAGCTGGTCAGACCCCATCTGGAGTACTGCGTGCAGTTCTGAGACCAGTCTTCGCAAAGACATAGACAGGATGGAAGCTGTCAGAGGAGGGCAACTAAAATGGTGCAGGGTCTGCACCAGAAGACATATGAAAGAGACTAAAGGAGCTTAATATGTATAGCCTCAAGGAAAAGGAGGGAGAGGGGACATGATAGAAACTTCAAGTACCTCAAGGGAATCAACAAAGTCCAAGAGGTAGCATCTTTCAAAAAAGAGGTGTGCAAGAACAAGGGGCACAATTTGAAGATGGGGGTGGCTCAGAGGTAATTTAAGAAGTATTTTTTCACAGAGAGGGTTGTGGATGCATGGAACGCCTTCCGGGAGGTTGTGGAGTCAAAAACAGTGGTGGAATTCAAGCATGCATGGGACAGTCATAAAGCAATTCTAGGGGATGGGGGTAGGAAGAAGTAGGCTGCTGGTTAACTAGGATCTGCAGCTTATCCAGTAGGCAGGAAAATGGGCAGACTGGGTGGGCCAAGTGGTCCTTATCTGCCGTCAAATTCTATGTTTCTATTCTTAGCAAGCATTCTGTTTTTGTAAATATTAGGCATGTGCAGCTTAGAACAGTGTGTGATTGAGCTCAGAGGCCCCCTTTGCGTAGCTTTTGAAAAAGGCTCAAATATTTGCACTCAAGTAACCTCTGGAGTTTACAATAGCTTTCTGCAATCATCTCAAAATATAATTATATACATTTCAACAGTAGCACTATATGTTTTCTTAAAAGGAATCCCAATATCAGTTACATTTCCACACAATGAATTGTATATATTTTTATACCAGCAGATAAGCAAGGGAGGAAAAGACAGCAAGAGAAAACTGAGAGAACCAAAGAATTGCAAGATTGTCGATGTCATCAAATCCAAAGTCTCACAGGAAACTTTGGTTGTGCAACCGGACAGACAGATAGGAAAGGACAGATCCTTGCATTTTAAACATTCTCCATAACAACTGGGACAGGGTACGATTCTACCCTGTCACACTGTGGCATGCTTCCAGGCAACAGGGACTGAGGCAAGGGAGAAGAGGTTTAAAAGGAGGAGGGGAAAACTGATTGCAGGTGCAGGTAGATGCAGAAGTTGAGTCCAGGCCATCTGTGCTCTTGCCCTTGAGGCGGTTAAGAGTCATAAGGGCATTAATGGCGTCAGTCGGGGAGCTAGAAAGGAGGGTTAGAAGAGGGCTTAGGGTGCTGGCTAGGTGGCGCTGGATGCATTACCGTGCATCATGCCGGCAACCTGGGTTCGGGAACGAGCCCAGGGTCACTGGAGAGCTAGCACAGGGGGAGGGAAGGAGCAGGATTGAGCAGCGGAAAGGCAGCTCTCCTCTCCCAGGGTGGCACCTTGTCTGCCACCGTAATTCCACCACCCATGGATGGAGGTCTGAGGGCAGTGCAGGTGGGCGGCAAAAGTTGTGGGAGGGCATTCTGATACCATGGCATGTGCGTGCCTCTAGGACAGGGGATGGGAGAAAAATGGGGTAAAAAAAAGATGGATTTGGAAGGGTAGAGGGGGGAGTGGAGGAGGGGAGAGAGGAGGCACAATTAGTGAAGAAGTTATAGAATTTAGCAGCGACCGAAGAGGAGTCAGAAATGGTGGAGTTTCACCTTGAGGATTGGGAGGGTGGACTGAGCTGGTGGTGAGAAGAGGGCATGGATGACCTTCCAAAACATTGATGGATGGTTATTGTTGTTTTGGAAGGTATTAGAGAAGTGCTCTGCTTTATCGTGTCTAATTGCTTTAGTGCATGCATTTCGTAAGGCCCTGTAAACAAGCAGGTTAGGAGTAGGGCCTGAGGCCTTGTGAGTTTTCCAAGCCAGGTCCCTGGCACGCTGGCAGGCTAGTAGTCCAGCAAAGACCCATGGGAGATGTCAGCAATGAACCTTCGTTTTCCTGATGGGGGCATGGTGAACCCAAACAGACAGGAGTGTGGTCTTGAAATATAGTAGAGCCAAGTCAGTGGAACTAGCAGTGGAGATAGGTGACCAGTCTGATATTGCTTGGTCCTCTCAAAGGGAGGATAGGTCCAAGGAATGGAAGGAACTGAGAAATAGGATTTTGGGGGGAGTTTTTGGTCTGTGAATTTTGCATACACAGTAGACCATGTGGTGGTGACTGAGCGCATCAGGGAGGATGCCTGATGCAGTAGTGCGGTGGGGTGTGAGGTCAGGGCCCAATCCAGTAGGGTGTGATTGAGGGATTTGTGGTTTAAGCAGGTAGGATCAGAGATTAGGTAGGTTAGATTTAGTGACTTGATGTTGCAAAATTTGGACTGGAAGGGGAGAGCCAATTTTTATTAAAAGCCCCAAGAATGATAAGTTCACCTGAAGTGTAATGTGAGGAGATGGTGGTGAGAAGGTCAGTGATAGAGGAAGAAGGCAAGCTGGGGCAACAGTAGATGCCAGCCACAAAGATTGGGAGGTAGAGTTTGATTGGTAGCAGTTCATATGCAGACGGAGAGGAGATAGAAGACAGGGGAGGACTGCATTGCGGAGTTAAGGTAGATGGCAACCCCACCACCTCTCCTGGTTCAATCCTGCCAGGTAATAGAGTAACTAGGGATGGCAACAACAGAGTCCGGGATCTTGTGGAAGAGCCAGTATTCAGCAATTAAGACGTTTGGCTGTAAGTTGAGCATTTGGGGTTGCAGTAGGTCAATTTTGGGGAGGAGGCTGCAGATATTTACATGTGCAACACTCAGACCTTTGGGGAGGCAGGTGGTGAAGGGCTAACTAGGGCCAGGATTAGGCTGTATATCACCCGCATGCAGTAGTAGTAGGAAAATGAGGAGTTTAGGGGGAATAGAAGAGCGTTTACATAGTAGTTGAGATGGAGAGTAACGGTAGGGTGCAGAGCAGAAAGAGGAGGAGAGCAGGGAATTAAGAGTCGAAAGGTGACAGGAGGAGGTTTGCAGCAGGGGGGCCACGGGGAGTGGTAGTGAGAGGGAAGGCAGGAGGAGGGAGGGTGAGGGAATTTGAGGCGGAGATAGAAAAGGAGGGGAGGACTGGAGTAGTGGAAGGGAGCGAGGAAAAGACAATGGGGAGGATGGAGGTGATGGGGAAACAAAAGGGGAAGGAGGGGTAGAATGATGAGGAGCATGTTGGTGAATGCAACAGAGACTGGGATAAAATTGAGTGTCATATGAGAGAGGGGAATTGCAAGGGGGGAGGCATAGAGCTTGTAGAGTAAGAAGAAACAGAGAAAGAGGAGGGCCCAGGAGTTGGAGAAACATAGGAAATCGCAGACAGAAAGGGCAGCTACATAGATACATAGACAGTGTCGGCAGATAAGGGCCTATGGCCCACCCAGTCTGCCCATTTGAGCTTGTAAGTTCAGTTTGTTTTCCTAGAAGTCTGTTGCCCCTTACCCCTGACCTCCAGAATTCCTTTATGTCTATCCCATGCATTCTTAAATCCTGTGATTGTTTCAGCCCCCACCATTTCCTCTGGCAGGGTGTTCCACTTGTCCACCACCCGTTCTGTGAAGAAATTCTTTCTCATGTTTCCTCTGAATCGTCCTCCCTCCAACTTCATCCCATGCCCTCTAGTCCTGGAACATCTTTTTCGCTTAAAAATAGTGTTTTCCTGCACCCTGTTCCTCCCTGTAAGATACTTGTATGTCTCTATCATATCCCCTCTCTCCCTCCTCTCCTCCAGGGAGTACCTGTTCAGTTCCTTCAACCTGTCTTCATAGGACTTGTGATGCAATCCATGCACCATCTTTGTTGCCCTCCTCTGAACCTTCTCTACCCTGTCTATGTCCTTACGTAGGTATGGTCTCCAGAATTGTACACTGTACTCCAGGTGGGGCCTCACTAGTGTCTTGTATAGCAGAATTATGACCTCCCTTTTCCTGCTGGTGATGCCCCTGCCTATACATCCCAGCATCCTATTTGCTTTACCTGCTGCCTTGTCACACTGTTTCCCTACCTTGAGGTCATCAGAGATGACAACCCCAAGATCCCTTTCCTGTTTGGTGCATGCTATATCCTCACCCCCCAACTGATATATTGTGCCAGGGTTTTTGTGCCCCATATGCATTATCTTGTACTTCTTTGCATTGAATTTCAACTGCCAAACCCCTGACCATTCTTCAAGTTTCTGCAGGTCGCTTCTCATTCTGTCTACACCCTCTGGTGTGTCTACTCTGTTACAGAGCTTTGTGTCATCAGTGAACAGTGAAATTCTGCCTTCTAGGTCCTCGCAATGTCACTGATGAAGATGTTGAATAGGACCGTCCCAGCACTGATCCCTGTGGTACCCCACTGGTCACTCTTCCCTCTGTAGAGTGACAGCCATTTACCATCACCCCTGTGTCCTGCCACCCAGCCAGTTACCTACCCACCACACTACTGTCCTGCCCACACCCATATTCCCCAGTTTGTGTAATAGTCTTCTATGTGGCACAGTGTCAAAGGCCTTGCTGAAGTCCAGATAGGCCATGTCCACTGCCCTCCCTGATCCACCTCCCTAGTTACCCAGTCAAAAATTCAACGAGGTTGGTCTGACATGACCTCCCCTGGTGAAACCATGCTGCCTTGGGTCCTGTAGTCCATTGACAACCAGATGTTCCACCAATCTCTCCTTCAGTAGTGCTTCCATGATCTTCCCCACTACCGAGGTGAGGCTGACTGGTCTGTAGTTCCCTGCTTCCTCTTTGTTCCCACTTTTGTATAAGGGGACTACATCTGCTGTCCTCCAATCTTTGGGTACCTCCCCTGTTTCCAGCTAAACAGGATAGCCAGAGGTTCAGCCACCACCTCTCTTAGTTCTTTAAGGACCCTGGGGTGCACCCCATCTGGCCCCATTGCTTTATCAACTCTTATTACTTCCAGTTCCTTCAGGACCCTTTCTCATGTAAAGGGACTTGTGTCCATTTCTGCACCATTCTCACCCTTGTACTCCCTTCAGACCCATTACCCTCCTCTTCCTCAGTAAAGACTGAGCAGAAATACCTGTTCAGTATGTCAGCTTTACTGTTGTCATCCTCCACGCGCCCCCATCCTCCCCTTCAGTCTCACTATCCCTCCTTTGTCTTTCTTTTTCACTTATGTACCTGTAAAAGTTTTGTCCCCTCTACCCACTGATTTTGCAATGTGTTCTTCTGTCTGAGCTTTGGCTTCCTTGCTGACCTTCCCTGCCTCCCTTTGCTTCTCCTGGTACTTCTCCCTATCCCTTCTGCCTGTGTCTTTTGTATTGCCTGAATGCAATCTTTTGGCTTTCACTTTCTTTGCTACCTCTTTGGAAAACCATAATGGTCTCCTCTTCCTTTTCCTCTTGCTAACCTGCTTAATGCATAATTCTGTTGTTCTTGTAATCCCCATTTTAAATACTGCCCACTGTTCCTCAACCCCTGATTCCTGTCCCATTCCCCTTAATGCCTCTTTCAAGTATCTCCCCATTTTCCCAAAGTCTGCCCCCTAAAATCCAGGATACGTGTTTTTGTGTGGTTTGGTTCTGCTCTTTCTGTGATTTCAAACCACAATGACTGGTGGTCACTGTTTCCCAGGTGCTCCCCCACTGTTACCCCCATCACACTGTCCCTGTTTGTGATCACAAGGTCCAGTATTGCCTTCTGCCGAGTTGGTTCCATGACCAGTTGCTTGAGGAAGGCACCCTGAAGGGAGTCCAGGATAAATCTGCTCCTAGTTGATGCTGCTGCTGGGATGTTCCAGTCCACGTCTGGAATATTGAATCTCCAACCAGTACTACCTCACCCTTGTCTGCCATCCTTTGGATGGCTAGCATCAACTCCTATCTGTTTCTTCCTCCTGGGCTGGTGGTCTATAGACCACACCTGTCGCGGATGGCTGTCCCCATTTTCCTTTCCAGCTTAACCCACAGTATCTCTCCCCATTTTGTTCCTCCTGGATCTCTGTGGCCCTTATGTCTTTTTGCATACAGTGCCACTCCTCCTCCTTCCTGCCTGCTCTCTCTTCTGAATATGTTGTAGCGGGTATGGTCATCTCCCAGTCGTGGTTATCATTACACCAGGTTTCAGTGATGGCCACAATGTCCAGGTCTGACTGTACCATGACAGCCTCCAGATCTTCCATCTTGTTGCTAAGGCTCCTGGCATTTGCACATGAGCTTTCCATGATTTGACCTCCCTAGACTGTTTCACTGTTCTACTCCAGCCCCTTCCTTGGGTGTCATTTATCCCTGGTTCTCCTTGCTGTCTGCCCTTCTGCTGAATTTTGCCCTTTTCTGCTTATCCACCTCTTGGGCACTAATCTCCATCTTTTGCACACTGCTTTGCAGAGATAGCCACTCCTCTGGTTCACTGGTTCCACTGCTAGCTGTGGGGGTGAGCAAGTAGGTACCCTCCTTGCTGGCCTGTCACCCTCTTGCTAGTTTAAATGCTTGTCAATGTAGCATTTAAACTTATCATTGAGTGCTTGATTCCCTCCAGGATGGATGCAGGCCGCCAGGCTTGAACACACTTCCATCCCTCCAGGTGGGTCCCCAGTCACCAATAAATCCAAACCTTCCTCACAGCACCAGTTCTTCAACCATGAGTTAAAGTTCCTGGTGCATGCACTCCTATGCTCTCCCTTGCCTCTCACAGGTAGTACTTCTGAGAAAGTGACAGAAGTAGCTACTTGCTTGAGACCCCTCCCCAGTTTCCTAAACTCTTCCTGAACTTCCTTTGGCTCCCCATTTGCCAGGTCATTAGTACCTAGGTGGATAATGACATCCAGCTCACCCTCCCGTCTTGCCTTCCCAGTGATCCCCAGGATCTTCCTTCCATCCCTCCATGCCGTGGCACCTGGTAGGCACCTCGCCTCCCTGTCCTCCCCCTCCTGTGTTCCTAGCTGGATCCCTCTTATGATGGAGTCCCCCACCAGGATTCGCTTCCTCCTCCTCTGGGGTCCACTGCTTTCCCCGCTGAGGTCACCTCCTTGGCTAACCTCCACATCCTTTCCTTCCACTTCTCTGGGTACCTCTATTTGGTTGTCCTCATTTGCCAGTGTGGCATATGAGTTCTTGAGTGGAATAGGATCTGGATGTGCCTCTGCCTGACTGCTCTAACCCTCCCTGAGCCCACTGTCATCCAAGTGCTCCTCGTCTCGGCATCCTTTGAGGGCAGTTGCATTGGACTGGGTGGTCCCTGGATAGGGGTGATGGTACTCCTGACCCAGTTTACTTCTGCTCTGAGTCTGGCTACCTCATCCTGCAGTCCAGAGAGATGCATGCAGATAGGGCAGCACCTCAGTGTCCAGAAGGTCTGCCTGAATATGGCTGCCCCACAGCCACTGCATTGCACTCTCCCACATTATACTGCAGTTCCACTACTTGTCTGCTACTGAAGCTCTCCTAGTTCCCTTTTTATTAATTTACTGTACTAAAAATCCTGCCACTGATCCTCAGATTATTTTTTTTTTTTTTTTAAGAAAAAGAAACCAATAAATAAATAAATGAGTCAAAACACTTGTGCTGAGGGTGGGCTTCTTCCCCCTTATGCCCCTCCTACTTCACACCCCTTACTATACCCTGTGTTTAGCTCCTGTCAATCAGATTTAACAGGGCATATAATTAAGAGTTGGGGAAGGGGAGGGAGAGGGGGCGAAAATCTGCAGCAATTAAAGACAGCACAGAATTACACCACCACTATGTTTTAAATTTTCAACAGCCTAAAAACAATTATAAGTAAAGACAACAAAGAAAGTATAGTGTCACTAAAAGCCCACAATCTAAGTTTAAAAGAAAAATAGCAATTACCAGTTACTCTAAAGCACTGAATTGAATATGTTTCCTTCCTTCCCCTTCTGGCTTCTTCTCCTAGCTGCTATGAATAGGAAAACTGGCCAATAAGCAGACAGTCTAAGGAACAGAAAGCAACGTAATACGTCTGCCCTAGGTATGTATCTAAATAATAATAAAAATGCCCCCATTTATAATAGACAATGACTAAATTACGTAATATCAGAATTTTTTTTTTTGGGTGGGGGGGGGTAACTGGCCAATAAGTAGACAGTGTAAGGAACAGAAAGCAACGTAATACGTCTGCCTAGATATGTATCTAAATAATAATAAAAATGCCCCCATTTGTAATAGACCGTGACTAAATTACATAATATCAGAATTTTTTTTTGGGGGGGGGTAACTGGCCAGTAAGCAGACGGTGTAAGGAACAGAAAGCAATGTAATGCGTCTGCCCTAGGTATGTATCTAAATAATAATAATAATAATAAAGATGCCCCCATTTATAATAGACAATGACTAAATCAGATAATATCAGAATTTTTTTTTTTGGGGGGGGTAACTGATGGCACACAGAACCAGAAAAGGGAAAATAGCAGCTGGGACTGCTACCTTTGCTCACCCCTACACCTTTATGTGGTCTCTACCTTGGCACTGTACAGGGAAGCTTCACCATGGAGGGGGCCCAGGTTGGAAATATTTGTAATTGATAACTAGGTTCAGGACTAGAGTCTAGCAAAAATCACTAGTCCTAGAATCCTTGAAATGCTTTCACTAGTCAGTCTTGTTGGCATAATTAAAAAAAACTAAGACTTGATGTTATAGAAGATGAAAGCTGAAGCTTGTAGTTTACGGTCTCCAGATATAATCCTCTGGGAGTAGTAGGCCCCAGATCTAGAATCTGTGGGGTCTGCGGGCAAGGGGTGAGTTAATCCCAAAAGAAGGGGGTGCAGGACAGATGAGGTTCACTACCTGTAGCTCAGAAACAACTTGATTAAAGAAGATGGCGGGGGCGAAGCTAGCTGAGCAGCGGCAGGATTTCACGGCTTCTGCTAGTTTTTCTGAACTTTGATCTTTTAGCCCTGTGAACTGCAGCATTTGGAGATCAACTTATGTTGTTACAAGTAGTTTACCCTGAAGATCATTTATTTACATATTGTGTTTATCCTCCTTGGCCTGCTGATGATATCCGCCCCCCCCTTCCAGCTTGACAATCGCCCCCCCCCCTCCAGCCCCCAAGCCCTGGTTACTTGGCAATTATGGGCAGTCAAGGGGGGCAGCACACTGCCAAGCCGGCGGGGACTTCACTGAGTTGGCAGCCGTTTTTGTGTGTCCTCTGCCCCTTGCGGCCGTGAACGTGCACGTGTTATGTCGCCGCGCTACTTGTCTCCTGTGGTCTGATGCTGCTTCCCATCCTCCACCAGGGGGCAGCCAAAGAGTGGGATGACATGCCCGCCCACCCCAGGAGAGGAGAGCTGTCATTGGATGCTCAATCCTCTCCCTCCCCTGCTGACCCCTGTGGCCCGAGCTTGCTTCCGAACCCAGATTGCCAGCATGGCATGAGGTGTGGCATCCAGCGCCTCAACCCTCGGCGCCACCAGGCTGGCATTACCCTGAAGATCATTTTAAACTTAAATGTGAGATGGAAAATCTGAAAAAAAGACAGCATGAGCACAGGCATCTGCGGCCTTTTTCAACCCACAAGGAACGCACCAGGGTACACAGCAGGCATTGAACTTGATAAGCAAATCCACCAGAGACCAGATGGCTGCTGCCCTAGAAGTCCTGCAGCAGACGGTGATGTAGCTGTGCACCTCTATCCAAACATGGAATATTTTATAGCAAGAAAAAGGTCGGTTCAAACGTTTTGCCAAGTTCCTTTATGCTGTTGCTTTAAGAGCATATTCCAAATTATAGCACACATGTGCAGGCATGAACACACGTGCAAGCACATAAGGCACACAGACATGACACGTGCAATGTCTTGGTCCTGTTCTTTTTGTCATGGTTATAAACCAGGCTAGCACAGCTGACCTGCATCTCGTTTCCTGTGGAGTCCTGCTTCTACTCCTGTTGAATGCTGTCACAGGCCAGACTGCCCGGGGGGGGGGTGTAGTGACCTGCACATGGTCACACAGTGAAGCAGTGGACATGGCTCTCTCCTGTCTCACAGTTCACTGATCAAGCACCTGACCACACTGCCTTACAAAAGTTCCCACACCAGAAGTTGAGTGTATTTTTTTAAAGACCTGACGTGACCTTTAGCTCAGCTCATTCATCATATTCAGCTGATCCAGGCAAGCCTGCTCTAGGAACCCTGCGTGCATGTAATAAGATCAATTATTGCATGTGTTGGCTGTTGGAGCCTAGATTTCTCTTAACGGGTGTTATATCTTCCGTCATGCTCAGAAGAGTGTAAAATCTCTAAATCTTCATGAAATCCTTATTAAACCCAGTTAAGGAGATTAAAGGCTTCTGTGGTGCATTTGATCAAAGCAAGTTAAGTTAATTTTCAGAGTTTTGTGCGTATGTATGTGTGTGTGTGTTTTATATAAATATATGTGTATGTATGTGTATATATATATATATATATATATATATATAAGGAAACAAAATCGCCTGGCTCTACAACACCAAAATCAGGATCCCTATCATTTTGTGATACCTGGGGTTGAAAAGCAAATACATATATGCTGGAGCTTTAGGGATAGTGCTGTAGTCCCTGTTTCACTGCTGCCTGAGGTGGATTATGGGAGTGCCCAAACAAGAGGAGGAAGAGGCAGTATTAGGAACAATCAAACCAAGTACCGCTTGAGATGCCAGCATAGAAGGGGCACGCTGAAATAGAAAGTGTAAGCAGAGATCAGATTGAAATGCAAAAAGTCCTGATAAAAAACCAAAGTTGTTGTTGTCATCCTAGTGTTTAGAAAATTATCACTTTTTGGATGTGGAGTGGGGCAGAAGGGAGAGGAGGCGGCAGCGGTAGCAGTGGGGGGGGGGGCACCACAGGTGTTTCTACTTGGGGAACTATTAGGTGTAAAGCCATTTTTGAGGAGAAGGGTATAAAGGGAAAGTCCCCTCAACCTATTTTCTGTACACCCGTGTAGTTTGTAGGCATGAACAATGATTCCCTGTCTTGCATCCCACTAATTTCATCCCAATTTAAATATAAATGAGGTTGCGTCACTCTGTTCTGTCCTGGTGTAAAAACCTCCATTGCAAAGGCCATGACTCCATTCATGGAAGGCATCGTAGGAGTTGATGCATACCTGCACAAGTCAGCAGAAGTTATAGTCTCAGTCAGTTCTGTTACATGTCTTGTGAAGTCCCTGTATTCTCTAAAAGTATTTTTTTCTAACTCCGATACAGATACACTTTAAACTACAGAAAACTGCAGGGCACTTATGGTACCTTGAAAAGTTTCATGGCCAGCGTAAGACAAGAACTTCGGGACTGCAGAGGACAGCAGCAGCACTGACTGATGCAGTATGATTACTGCCAGCTTTAACTAACACATCATAAAATTCCAGGATGTCTTACAGGAGTTGGGTCATGACCTTTGCAATAGAGTCGAGCAGGTTTTCACACCGGACGTAAGGCACTTCGCTTGCATGTAAGTCATGATGAAATTGAGAGGATGCAGTAGAGGCAGACACTGTTCATGCCTACAAACTATACCAGTAAACGGAATAAAAGGCTGATTGGACCTTGCAGGGCACTTTCAGGGCTGGCTGCTTTTATTTCTGCTGCAGTGAATTCTTTAGTCTTTTTTTTTCTTCATAACTTCTCTAAAACTGCTGTTCTGGACACTGACAAATTGTATCATTTTCCCTGTAGACTGTAGTAGAATTCCAATTCTTCCTCTAGCTGCTTCCCCTTCTGGCCCTGAGGGCCCTCCATGTTGTCACATTGAAGTGCAAATCCCAGACACAAATGTAGAGGTGTTTCCAGCATGCTGCTGCTAGGTGCGTATGCCCCTTAGTGGGCATTCTTTCCCACGCACTTCTGCTGTCCCTCATCAAATAAATGTTACTTGTCATAATCATGCACCCCCCCCCCCCACCACCACCACCACCACTCCTCTGCCAGGCATCCTGCTGCTGTCTGAGAGGACATTCCAAGCAACAGTGCAGTAGGCTTGCCAGTGCAAATGGGATCCCATGTTGATGTAGGTCAGCTAAGGAGTAGAGATAACGTTGCGTTGCGTGACGACAAGCCTCCACAACAGCTGGGTTTCAGAACTGGCTTTTGATGTGAGAACTGTGGCCATGTGTGACATAGGAACAATGAGTTGTGAAACAGAATCTGAACTAGCTGTCTGTCTAGTCTGTCTTGCCCTCATGACAGTCTTATTCTGAAGTTTAATACTTTTATTTCAGTTGTGCTCGAACTTTATGTATTATTGCTCTGTGTGATGGGTCTGAACTTTGTGGAGAAGAAAAATCTCTTTAAGAGCCGAGGCCCAGCAAGCTCTTTTTCCTTCCTCACCTGTTGCTGCTTTTACACAGTACTTGCAGAGTCTATCCAGCCTGCCGCATTTTACCCTATCCTACCCAGATACTTATTGTATAGACAGGAGGTTTTGCCCTCATGCTCTCCTGCCCGCCCCCCCCACTCCTTACTCCCTGTCTTACTGCTACTCCCCTTCCCCCCAAAGTAACTATTGAGCCCTTTACTCTGTACCAGCTGTGCTTGAATCCAAAAGAAACACAGGCAGTGCTGGCAGAAGAAGACCATCAGTCCATCCCATCCAGAATAATAAAACCGTTTATGCACGTGGTCAGCAAGCACTGTTTCACTTTTAAAGCAGCAGTGCACGTTAATGGCGAAAATGTTGACCTGTACTTATTTATTATATTTTAGATTACCCCTTTCTTTCTGGTCTGGTAAGATATTCCTTTTTCATTATTTTGAGTCTGATTTAGAACTTTTTATCGCATTTAAAATAATAAAAGAAGCGCTCCTTTTAATATGGGTATTTCCCGTTTTAAATAGTATTCTCAGCTGTTTCTGAACATCCATTAATTAACATCACTTTTCTTTGCGACTAAAATGAACTACAGTATCCTCGAACAGACACTGCTCTCTGGCCTTTTTGGGCAATGTGTGTACGCAAGCAGCTGAGAAGACTGATGAAAACCTGGAAATAGCCTTATTAAAAGAAGCGCTTAGTTTATCATTTGAAATGTCCAAAAAGTGCAAAAGCAGACTCAAAAATTGTGAAAGACAAAGTGTATCTTATGGAAAAATGGGCCAATCTAAAACTGAATAAAGAAGTTTAGGTCACATTTGTCATAGTAGCAGGCAGCCTGGGTTCGGGAATGAGCCTGGATCGTCGGGGGGGGGGGTTGAGCATCCCAGTGGCTGTTCTGCAGGAAGGGAAGCATGTTCGTCCCACATTGCTACCGTCACCTGTAGTATGGGAGGCAGAGCAGCAGTTTGGCTGCTGGAAGGGTGGGGACACTGAGTTGCGTTTGGGCAGAGCATGTGTAAGCACGTTCCTGTCGGGACCTTGGTCACCAGGCTAGCTTTCCAGAGGGAGAGGAAATTGTGGGGGAGACTGTAAGGGGTAAATCCCCTTTGCCCATGCTGTGTGATGGCCAGTACATCTGGTCTGAAGGTTTTATTTTTTTTATTTTTGTCTTTGATAACCGGGTAAGGCCCACTAGGCACAAGTGCCTGTTTTCAGGGGCGACCTGGGAGCACTGGGCGGTTAAGTGATTTGCTGAGAGTCACACAGTATCTATCACCCTTTCGGTGAAATAGTACTTCCTCACATCCCTCCTAAACTCCCCCCCCCCCCAGCTTCATCGCATGCACCCTAACCCTGGTGCTCTTTCTCATTTGAAAAAGATACCCCTCTTGCACCCTGTTCACCCCTGTGAAGTAGTTGTAGGTCTCTATCGTGTCTCCTCTCACTCTACTTTCCTCCAGGGTGTACAATTTTTTTAATTTAAAATTTTGGTTACCGGGAAAGGCACACTAAGCTGAGGTTCATTTCCAGGTGCGACCTGGGGAAAGGGTAAAGCAAGGATAAAATGCAAATACAGAAAGGAACAACATTTATACAGATTAATTCAGTGCTGGGTTTCACTTAATTTTTGAGTGAGGGTAGCAAATGAAAGATGTCGGAGTAGGGACCCTTAGAAGGCGCTTAAATGAAAGGAGGGAAGAGGAAGGCTGGGGAGAAGAGGGAAGCTGGTTCCAGAGAGCGAGGAACCGGTTTGAGAAAGCCGCTTGCCCAATACAGGAGTGCTGGATGGGGATGGAGAGAATGTGAGGATGCGTGAGTCTCAGGAACGTAGTTCACAAGCAGAGGTAGCTGTAGGGGAGAAGAGGGGAGGATAGATATGGGGGTAGTGAGCCAAACCAGTATTTGGCAATGAAGACAGAGCAGTGTGTCTGGCGATATAAGGGTAGGGGAAGTAAGGAAAGAATAGAGTACAGAGAACAGTGTTGGTGTGTGTGTGTGTGTGTGTGTGTGGGGGTGTTAGTGGCAAAATGACAGAAAGCGTTGCAGAGGGTGTCCAGTCTGGTGAGTGAGGAAGAGGGCTGCAGAATTGTAGACCACACTGGTGTAATCAAAGATGGGGGGAATCTGTTTGGTAACCATCTCCCAGCGGATTGGAAGGGAAAGACCGTCCTGGTTGTGGTGTAAAGCTTGGGGTGGAGCTTAGAGTGGATGGTGCAGTGTGTGAGGAGAGAAATCCAGTTTGCTGTCCAGCCAAACTTCCAAGTATTTGAAGGCTGGGACTACCTCAAGTGGGGTGCCATCAAGAGTAGAGAAGACTGGGGAAGATGAGAGCCTAGCTAGTATCTGTCCAGTGCCGAAGGTCATGGACACAGTTTTTTTGTGTTCATTTTGAGTTGTTTTGCCCGGACCTAGTGCTGCACGTTTATGAAGTCACGCTGGAATGGGGTGTCGACTGCAGTGGTTGAGGGACCAGATGTGTAAATTACCATGTCATCGGGATACATAATGTATGTGCGAGGATGCACAGGCTGAGGAGAGTCATTGAAAAACAGAATTGGGCCCAGGATGGAACCTTTGGAACTCTGACCTGGGTGGGCTTGGGGAGAGACAGTGTTCTACCCACCTGCTCTGACTGCAGGTGGCCTGACAGGTAGGAGAGGAACCAGTTCACGGGGGGGGGGGGGTGGAGAGACTTGCTGCAGTCAGCGTGTTTAGGTGGTGGGATACCAAGTCGAATGCTTTGGCCAGGTCAATGAAAATGGCTACTGTGATGTGTCCTTTGTCCATCCCTGTGAGGATGGAATCTGTCACTTGGAGGAGAGAGGAGATGGTGGAGTGTACATGTTGAAATCCCTCAGTCTCTGTTTGTAGGGCTTCTTGTTCAACCCCTGCACCATTTTAGTTGCTCTCCTCTGGACTGCCTCCACCCTGCCTATGTTCTTTCTGAGGTGCAGCCTCCGAAACTGAACACAGTACTCCAGGTGGTGTCTCACCAGCAAGTGGTACAGTGGCATCACCACCTCCTTCCTCCTGCTGGAGATACCCCTCCCTATGTACCCCAGCATCCACTGATTTGTCACACTGCCCTGTTACTGTGAGGTCATCAGTTATCATCCTAAAGTTCCTTTTCTGCTTAGTGACTGTCAGCCCCCTCCCCCAAATCCTGTTCTCTGCTGCTGAGTTCCTATGCCCTGGGTACATGATTTTGCACTTTCTGGCAGTGAACCCCAACTGCTGTGCTGTTGACCATTTCACACGTTTCCCAAGAACCCCGTGTGTTCTGTCTACCCTTCCTGAGTGTCCACCCTATTACAGATTCTGTTATCTGCAGAAATGCATACTGCACCTTCCCATCCAGTTATTCTGCAGTGTCACTTATGGAGACTCTGGAGAGGACTGCACGCCGCTGATCACTCTCCCATCATTAGAGTGAGTACTTTTTTTTTTTTATATATAAATCTTTTTCCATAGAGCTGTTTGGTCCTCGTCGCCTCCTCTCGTCAACTGGTGATGGGGACACACAGAGTGTTTTTTACCGTTTTTCTCTGACCCCCAGGGCACGGCACATGGCCCGTGCGAGTGTGTGGTCGCTATGCACCTTGTGGCGCCAGCTCAGCCCCTTCCACCTCCCATAGCTGTTTTTGCCACCTCCTCTCCACCTACGCTACCCGCCGGACCTCCACCCAGTGGAAGCAGAACTACGAGGGGGGCGCCAACCCACTCTCACCACCCTTGGGAGAGGAGAGCTGCCCATTGGCATGCTTGATCCTGCTCCACCCTCTTCCCCCTCCCCCACCAATGCTGGCACCCTGACGACCCAAGGTCGTTCCAGAACCAGGTTGCCAGCATAGCGCGAAGTGTGGCGTCCCAGCGCCTCAGCCCTCAGTGCCTCCGGGCCAGCCTTAGAGCCGAGTGCTTTTAACCACCACCTTCGGTTGCCTGTTTTTTAACCAGTTTCTAACCTAGTTCACCACACTGGATCCCACCTAAAAAGAAAGCACATAAAAAGTGTTCTTATTAAAATGGTACAGCAGCATTTACAGATTTCACTGAGCTGAGAGAAGATAATATGATTGAAACTCAGAAAGGATTATTCCCCTAACAGAAGTGTAGATTTATTTATTTATTCTCCCCCCTTGGTATTCTGTTTTTCTACCCCTGCAAGTCCCTTCCCTCTCCCCAATTGTCTGGTGGCCTCTCACGCAGCCGAGTTCATGGAGTGGGTGTGAAAGTTCCACACCATCATGTTGATGGCAATAGAGGTCTTTCTCCCTGTTAGCCTCCCAGGACACCATGCAGAGGCCTCTGCCACATGTAGCATTCTCACTGAATAGAGGTAAAAAATCCACGGCCCACAACAAGGGTTGCTGGTGGTGTGATTCCACTGCCAACTATCCCTGATCAGCAGCTGATTTTGCGCCCCCCGTCACTTGCATCAAGGACACTTCTGAACAAAGATGCCTGTTCGTTTACTCTGCAGTTCCCTCATTTGACAACAACAACCAGGAAGAAGCAACTCGCTCACCAGATGATAGGTTAATATGTAGTAATTAGTGTAATGAGTTCCAAAAATCTTCTACTCTGATTGGCTGTTAGAGCCCAAATGGTGTGTGATTATCGGAGTGCAACCACACAGTTTGGTTCATATTCCATGAAACTGTTCCAGACTTAACTCTTAACATACTTCACATGTGCCACAGCTCTGAACTACAAGCAAAGTACACTGGTAAAGCACTGTGGTCAGTTCATTGGTGTTTCAAGGAACCCTGGGATGGGGGCTGGCAGTATAGCCCAGGGGTTAGAGTAATGAGCTGTGAATGAGACTGGTACATTCAGCAGCCTGGGTTTGGTTCCTACAACTTCCACCTGCACACTGTGTGACTCTGAGCAAGTCACTTAACCTCCCCAGTGCTCCTGGATTGCCCCTGAAAACAGGTGTTTGTGCCTAGTGGGCCTTACCAGGTTACCAAAGAATGAATAAATAAAAAAATAAATAAACCCCAGCCACATGAACAGGAAAACACAGATTACTTGTTCATTGGAAGAGCGGACTGGTCATAAATGTGGACCACAAATGATGTAAACCATGCCCTGTATGCATTTGATGAGGCACTCTTAGGGATTCAGAATAAACTTGCTCTCCTTACCTCAAGGCGAATATGAGGCCCTGTCACTAAATGGCTGGATCACCCCTTGCTGACCCTTATTAAACAGATGGATGATCCCTGGTCCACCTATAAATCCTCCAAGACTGCTGCGAACTGGAACAATTACAGAATGCTTAGGAATGCATGCAAAAAGGTCCTCAGACATAGTAAAATATGCTGGCTGACTCAGCCAGTAACCCTAAACTGTTATGAAATAACATCAGACAAGTACCAGGTCAGGCTGGCAAACACACCCCGAGAGATCTAAATGTTGATGATGTAAATTGCATCAACCCAGTAATCGTAGCAAATGTGTTCAGCCATCGTTTTGCTGACCTCTCTGCCTACACAGGTGTCTTTCACACCTCCTCCAACTCCTCGTCTTGCCCTCCCTCCCTACCTCAAAACCAGGTCATGCCACCCTCCTTTCCACTTTAAAGCAGTCACCTGCCGCAAGGTATTTCAACTCCTAATGCAAATCCCTACATCAAAGTCTGCTGACTCTGATTAACCTGAATCTAAAATTCTTAGGATTGTTGCAACCGACCTTGCCCACCAGTAACAAGAATTTATAACCTGTCCCTCTCAAACAGTACATGATATCGGGAAGATATTGCATGTTGTCCCTGTGTACAAGAAAGGGGACCAAAAATAAATAATCACAGACCCATTGCTATATTCCCGGTATTAAACAAACTTCTTGGAAAAATTGTTCTCCTCCCAGCTGACTATCTCGCCTCCTACAATCTCCTGTCCCCTGAGCAGCACAGTTTTTGTAAATGCTACAGCCACTGCCCTCTTGTCACTCTCCTCCTCTATCTCTTCAGCCATGGATATGGGCAAACTCACGGGCGCGGTCTTCATCGAGCTCACAAAGGCATTCAACCTAGTTGATCACACCCTATTATGTGACACATTAAGTACCTTGGGTTCCTCTCCTCTGACCCTGCATTGGTTCAGAAGCTATCTGGGTAACAGGCGTCAGTGCGTTAAATTTGGCCACATCTTGTCAGACCCTTCTTCTACCACAGTGGTGGTCCCCAAAGGCTCCATGCTGGGCCCCCTCCTCTTTTCCATTCACATAAATTCGATCAACACTTGTCTCAAACACTGCACCCATTTTCTATATGTCAACAACCTTGCCCTCTACACTAGCTCCTACAGTATCGCTGAACTGAATAGCCCCCTCACTTCTGACCTCTACCCTGTTGCTTTTACTGTGAAGTGCTCTGAGCCCTTGGATAGGACGCTGTATAAATAAAATTTGCCTTGTCTTGCCTGTACACTCCTGGCTCTGATCCCTCAAGCTCCTCTTAAATACCCCCAAGACTCGAGCTATACTATTTGACTTGGTCCCCAAGTTAAAAAGGTGTAATACCCCACTCGCATTCTAGTGTATTGCTGGATCTCTTCTCACTGCAGTCACTAACTTCAGTTACTTTGGAGTGACACTTGATGCATTCCTAGACTTCTTCGCGCATATCTCCGCCGCTGCATGCAAGGCTATTAACGCCAGACTTGGACTTTCACATAAAGTCAAAGACAGCCTTTCATCCTCAGTACATATTTTTATTTATTTCAGTTTAGGATTAATACCTTTGAGTCAAGGACTCGTTTTCAGAGGTTCCTAGTCAGTGGTGGACAAAAACATTACAGATAGTACAAAATATACAGAAAAACAGGGAACAGTTTACACAGGCAAGTACATTGCAAGTATATACATCTTATTTAAGTGGTGCCAGAGAAAGGAATAGCTGTTGCCCGAAGCGTTCTGCTACCCAAACTAACATATGGTATGGCAGTCTACTACTCTGCCTCCAAAACCACCCTGTAGAAATGGGTCGTGGCCTACAATAATATCTGCAGGTTTGCTCTGGCCACAAACATACATACCCAACACTGTGATCTCTGTTTTATGCTTGGATGGCTGCCTCCAACAGCCCTAAGAAAATTTGCTGTGGGCAGTTTGATTCGTACAGCTGTGAAACAGCAATCCCCCATGTCCCCCTTAGTGTTGCTGAAACCTGACAACCTAGCGTATCCCCTCAGATCTGATATCCCTGAACTATTATGTATCCCAAGCACCAGGACCAAACTTGCAGAAATTTCATTCTCCTTCATAGCATCTACAGTATGGAACTCTATCCTAAGCACCGTCCATCAGTGCTCATCAATTCTTGCCTTTAAAACTGCATTTCGAACCTTCCTACGACAAGCAACTTTATGCCGTTGTCCTTAGGCTGGTTAAATATTGAATCCACACTCCTTTACACACACATTCTACCAACTGTAGATACAGTCCCTAGAACCTTGTTCTGTATGTCAATTATAGTTTATAGGAACACAATGCCTTGAATGACCATATTCCCTGAATCGTCTTATTACTCTGTCATTGTTTCCTTCCTGTCACTTTATTGTTGTCATATTTGTATTGAACTCTGTTTGCATTGAACAATTGTCATAAATTGTTCCTTACTTTTGACCACCCTTCTTGTATTCTCCCGGGTCGTGCCTGAAAATAGGCGTCTGATTTGTCTAGTGCACCTACTTGGTAAATAAAAAGTAAATAAATACATAAATAGAGTGCACTGTCTGTAATTTTAACTTATGAACAGTAGTCACTCTTCATGTTGTCTTTTTTTTTTTTCCCCTCTTGGTATTTATTCTTATTGCTCCTTCTCAGCCGCTCTCTGGACAGCCACCCAGCCTAGTAATCTACTGTCCCTGGGATCTATGGTTTCCCTCTACGACTTACCCCTTGTGACAAAGCAGGATCCTGATGGTGTCCATTTGGTGGTGCCAGGCCTGAGGGGAATCTGTCAGCAATTCCTCAGACACGCTCTCCTTCCCCCCAGCCAACCCCTGTTGACTCAAGTTAGCTCCCAAACCAGTGTTCCCAGTATAACAGGCTGTATCGCTACCACTGTGTTATAGGGCCGGCCTTGTGATACCCTTTGTATAAGTATGATAAGGGTTCCAGCTGTGTGGTTCTACTCTTCTAGCCACACTTCTGGGGCAAAAGGCACTCTGCCTTTAGCCTTAGGAAGTGTGCCGGGAAGGGGGGGCAGGTGATTGTGCACCATTGTGTGTGTAAAGGGCAGGGTTTTGGAATCTGTAAATAGCACTGCCGCTACAGCCTTTTCTCACTTCACAAACCTGAATATACCACTGCGCCCTACATGTGGTGTATTTTGTGCATTTGCTATATCCATTGAACGCTGCTTACCAGGGTGCTATGAATATTTATTAATTTATTTAAAGAATGATAACTGGGAGAGGAACACTGAGCTGAGGCTGGTTTCCAGGTGCAACCTGGGGGAGGGGGGAAAGGAGGTACAGGTGCAGTGTAATAATACAGACTTATGATTCATTAGTGCTTAAAGTCGGGTAGTAACAAGTTATACAGGCAGATATAAAATTGTAAATGACATTGCGTATAACAATATGGCCTCACCACATCTGAATGCACACAGCCTGGTTAGCGTGGCACTATTCATGTTAGAAATGCGTTAACCTGCTGCCACACTGGCGACCCGGTTTCAGTGACAAGCCTGGGCCACTCGAGGGTTGGCCGGGGGGGGGGATTGAGCATTCCAGTGGACGCTGTCCTTCTCCTCTGGGGACAGAGGGCAGTCTGCTTTGCTGCGACATAACATTGCCATCTAGGTGACTGTGCGGGGTGATGCAGGTCGAAGCTCCCTGACAGAGGACATCAGACACATTCTCTATGTGGATCCATCCAACCGTCATCCTCACGGAGCACTTGTGGGTCAGGGAGCCAAAGAAGAAGAGTGGAAATCACTGCCAGCAGCAGGATACCACCCCGCAGAGCCTTACAGACCCCACACTACCTACTGGGTACAGGGGCCACCGGACTAAGTGTGGCACTGAAGGAGGTTCCCCAGATGCCCCGCCACAGGGGGCAATCTGTTAAGGAATTGGTGGCCCACCCAGTAAGTCCCAGGGATGGTGGGAGATGGGGTTGGGGGAACCGCTTGGGCTGAAGAAGCTTGCCAGGTGGAGTGGGAGCAAAAAGAAACCTTCTGAATATAGGGGCTCTTGAGCATACACAATAACATAGCACTATCTGCTATTATGGGTACTTAATTGGTTCATAGGGTTTCTGCTTTGTCACTGTTGAATCTTCTAAACAATCAGAGATTTCTTTCAAACATGGCAGTCTGGAGTGACCTAAAAATGTCCACAAAGTCAATGCATGAGGCTGTCAAGAATGAGAATCTACTAATAAATGATTATTCCTCTGTGGCTTTCAGGTAGTTAGAGCGCTAGCTTGGGAATGGGGAGATCCCAAGTTTAAACCCACTTAAGCCAAATACTCACTGTGTGACTTTAGGCAAATCCTTGTTCTGTGTCAGCTGGAGCCTGTAGTAGGACTGGAAAGCAGCCCCAAGACAGTTATAATCAGGTTGATGACAGCATGAAAGAACAAGTGAGCCAGTCCCAGATTATATCTCCTAGTCCACCTTGGGTGGGTGTGACTGTTACTAACATGTTAATAACACATTAATACTTAATGAGCAACCTTATTACATCCTTGACACATGAAACAACCACCTTGTTTACACATGTAACAACCACCCTAAAAACAGTCGGTACCTGTACCACTTGTAAATTGTTTTTGTACAGCTATTTGTCTCCTCTTCCCCTTCCCGCAGCTCAGTATGTCTTTCCTGGTAAAACTTTTGAAATGACTCAATAAATTTATCACAACTACAGCCCATGGAAACCAGAAGTGTGCCCAAACTCTACCTACAAAAACTGCCCTACCCTAGACTCTTATCACTAATCCAACATCTCCCTTTAGCTTCACTCGCCAACACCCATTTGCCTCTATGCTGCAGTACTTGGTTTACCTGCCAGGCCCTCTATGCTGCTTCAGGTGCCAGCTCCCAGTTGCTCACCTATGATGCTCCTCATTTCATACAGTTCCAGACTGCCTCTGACACACTGCAGGCTGCTCAGGACCCCTGCACCTGACAGCACACAGACACACACTGCTCAGGATTGCCACACCCATGACTGCATTCACCATGCTGCTCCCCAGTGCCATCCTGAAAATGTAAAGGGAGGACCGCCCATACCACACCCCTATTATAAGTGGAGGAAAATTCTTGACTATGCGGTGGAACAAAAACTTCTCTAAGACAGAAATACTATGTAGGTGGACCTAGGTCCTCAAGATTGTTGATGGGGAGACTGAGGGTTCAGAGGAGCAAGGCAACAATACAGGCAATTCAACATCCATTCGCTAATACAATAGAAAAAGAAACAAATGGTATAGCAGATTCCTTTCGAGGCTATTATACTACATTATATAAACAAGGTACCCAAACATCTAACACCCATATAAGGGAATTTTTGGAGGGATTAGACCTCCCATCGGTTTCCAGGGAGAAGGCTGATTACCTGAACCGGCCGGTTGAGGACGCAGAGATGGGAACTGTAATTAGCAATTTAAAATCTTTCAAATGCCCAGGGATGGATGGACTACTGGGGGAATTTTACAAGCAGTTTAGGGGTAAATTAACCCCTATGTTAAGTAAACTTTTTCATTATATACAGGGTGAGGAAGGTGAGATACCCCCCTCCTGGTCACAAGCAATAATATTGGTGATCCCCAAACCAGGCAAAGACCCCTTATCATGCTCTTCATACCACCCCATCTCAATTTTAAATATTGATTACAAAATTTTGACATCGATCATGACCAAGAGACTTCAACTGTTGGTCCCGCAGTTAATAGACCTTGATCAGACCGACTTTATTCCGGGTCGGCAGGCCCAGGACAATCTTAGGAAGACCTCCCTGTTAATTGATCATATAATTAGTAACAAAAAGACTGCCCTTTTGTTCAGCATTGATGTAGAAAAAGCATTCGATAAGGTGTCATGGAGGTTCCTGCAGGAGATCTTAGCCTGTTTTGGACTGGGGACCGCTTTCCAAACCCTGATTTCTAAAATGTATAAATCCCCAATAGCCTATATTAGAGTGAACGGTCCTCATGCTCAGAGGTTTCAGTTGGAGAGAGGGACAAGGCAGGGATGTCCTCTATCCCCACTCCTTTTTGCTGAACATAAGACAGGATGAGGAGATTAAGGGAGTAGTTATGTCTGGGTGTCAGCATAAAATATCACTATATGCTGACGACGTGCTTCTCTATCTGGAAAATCCAGATTGTTCACTGAATAAGGTGATGGACAGATTGTCCCAGTTCTCTGAAATGGCAGGTTAATCTCTGAACACCTCTAAAACCGAGGTTTTAAAATTTCAATATGACCCCTCCCCAGAAATTAGAAAGATCTACCCTATGAGGTGGGACCTAACACAAATGAGATATTTAGGGATTAATATAAGCACCTCTCCAACACAACTATGTAAGTTGAATTTCTTACCTATGGTGCACCAACTAAAGAGAGACTTTAATAGATGGAACGTGCTGCCACTCTCATTACATAGTCGAGTACTAGCAGTAAAGGTGAACGTCTTACCAAGGTATTTATATTTGCTTCAAGGTACCACCTGTGTAGTAGCCAGGAAAGACTTGGAAACATGGCAGAGAATACTTATGAACTTTATTTGGGCAAATAAAAAACCAAGAGTGAGACAGCAAACCCTATTTTTACCTAAAGAATTTGGAGGACTCTGGGTCCCATGGCTAGAGGGATACTGGGAGGCTGTTCAGTTAAGAATAGCTTTACTTTGGAGGCAGTCGACATACAGAGCCACCTGGAAGGAGATTGAGTTGGGAGCACACTCGTCCCCTCCCTCACCCACAATATTGTTCCAGACAACAGACCTTTCAACAATAAGGGGCGGGATGACGTCTGCTACCCGAACTACATTGGAGGGTTGGAAAAGGGTACCTTGAAGGAGAGGAGGCATGGAGGATACTGGAGATATGGATGGTGGGCAGTAGACTCCACCTTTGGCCTGGCTATAATAGATCCCTGGTTTCTGGATAGTGCAAAGAAAGGATTACAAGCTCCATGACAGCTGTTAGAAGGTGGTGGGCTGTTATCGTTTGAGGGGGCACAGAGATCCTTTAACCTCTCTCCAGCTGATAGAATGTGTAACTTACAAATTAGTAGCTTTATGAAAAAAAAACTCCAGAGGGAATATCGTACAGGTTTTCGGGGGGTGTTAAGGAACAGGTTTTTGAACAGATATGGAAATCTGAACAGGCTTCAGGTGCCATCTCACATTTGTATAAGAGAGGTGCCAAACGAATTAAAGCAAATACGAAGTATATTAAAATAGCTTGGGAGCAAGAATTGAACAAATCTATCCCAGATGCAACATGGGAAAAGGGTTGGGGTAATATCCGGAGGGTTTCCTCTTACCCTTCTTGGAGGGAGTTCCTATGGAAAATGAGAATTAGATATTTTAGGGTACCTTTGTTGGTCTCCAAACAACAAGCAGGAGCAACCTCAGAATGTTGGAGAAAATGTGGAGAAGGCAGAGCCACTCATGTCCATATATTCTGGTCATGCCTTATCATTTCTCAATTCTGGCTAACAATAATTACTTCTTTGAAACAGATTTTTCAGATTCAGAACCAATTGGAGCCAGAATGTCTGATCTTGGGGGGGCAGCCTGGAGAGATCAGGGGGAGGGAAGCTACTTATTTGTGGCAGATCTTAATAGTGGCAGCCTTAAAAACAATAACACAGCTCTGGTTACAGTCTCATTCCCCAAAAAAGGAGGACTGAATAGAAGCAGTGGGGCAAATTCAACAGTTAGAGGAACTGACATACAGGATACAGCAGAGAACTACTGCTCACCTGAATCGTTGGACTCCTTGGACGCTTTGGTTGGGGCAAGACAGTCATTAGGGATCCTGGGTGAAAATCTGGTCTCCCTGTTCACTGGACCCCCTAGGTTTCCAAACTTAAGGAAAGTTGGGGAGTGCCTGTCTCTACAGTCTGGCAAAGATGGGCGCCAGACCCAAAGGGATAACTTGTTGCACCCTACAATGAAATCAAAGTGAATGTAATAATTTTAGCCGGTGTATATTCATTACTCCCTAATCCCAAATAAGTAAAAAGCTAATAATTAATTCGGTATAAGAGAGGGGGAAATGTAACAGGACTATGAGACCCTTTGTTCAGATTTTTATTATAAGGTATGGTTAACTCTTGAGTTACTGTTCCATGTTTTTCAATCTGTGTGTATGCATCTATTGTAAACACCGTATGGATGTAATTGAAATGTTCTGGTGGAATGGAACTAACAGTAATGTCCTGTTTGGCAGTTAACAGCATAAGGATATTTGATTGTAAACTGGATGTATTGAATCAAATATGGAAATGGAACAATAAAGAAGTATAAAAAAAAGTGGAGGAAAACTGCAGACATGCAAATATGCATGTGTGCACCCTAACTACACTACAGAAAGCCACTGACAAACAGTACTTGTGCATACCACGACATTACAGAAAAACATACTCAAAAAAACAGAAAACCTGAACCCAACTGCACAAAATTGTCACACACACACACACACACACACACACACACATATATATATATATATATATATATATATATATATATATAAATAAATACTTTTTAAGTCGATATATAGAATAACATAGTTCATAAGTCCTGTATAGGCCTCTGTGTTGGACTGTCCAAGCTAAATTTAAAAAAAAAAAAAAAGTGTTTTTCTTTTCTTTCTGGAGAGTTGCCTGCCACTTGTTCTCATCCCTCCTTCACCATGGAGCTTTGTCTTGCTTGTTAAATTCAAACTCTTGCCAAGCTAGCCATCGCTTTCCATCTGTGTCGCTGCCACCCTTAGTTCCTTCTCTGCTCTTGGCTTTTCCAGCAGATCAGAACGTGATCATATTCCATTTCTCTGTTCTGAGCTTCAACCATGGGACTGTGCTGCCTCTAGGGTGGCGCCAAAGGTAAAACAGAATGGGAGTGGGATGCGTAAAGGAGGACAGATCTTTTAATTTCAAACTAGCCGTGATCATTTTTGTAGCCCAAGTAATTCAGTGCATTTATTCTGCAATTTCTGCTTAAACATCTGCCCTGACTTTAAAGTGTCCCTCCTCCCCCCTTTGATTTTTGCTCTTTGGCACCCTTTTCATGGTATCACTGTCTGTTTTCTTGCAGTGGAGCCCATGGTGACAGTCATCATAAGTAATGGTGGAATTACCGTGTGGTCCTTACATCACTGCCTTACCAGTGCCAACTGTTACTTTGGATGGGTTTGTGAGCTCAACTGTAAAGAATTGCTGTTGATTCTTGTTATTTTGAAATGCTCTGTTCCCACCCCTTTTGCCAATAAACTCATCTCTGAGGAGCAACTCTCTTGCCTCACCTGCTAAGGAAAACTGTAGGAGATGGGCCAAATGTTATATCACTGAAATTTAATGGAGACCAGACTGAGGCTGTTTAGTCCTTCTTGTGTGCCCGAAAGCTGATCTGCATTACAGGGAAAGGATTTGCGTTGACTGCATTTTGGATTTGCCATGTGGAAGATCTACAGTATCAGCATAACAGGGGGAGCTTTTTGACTTCTTTTTCTTACCAGTAAAAGCAATCCTTGTTTTTGACCTAATAAAACAATTGCACATTTTCTTTTAAAGTTCCTAAGCTTGGTATTCCTCTGTGACCCAATTAGTTTTAATGATACTCAAAACACAGGAATTGGTCTTAAAAGAAAGACCTTCTGCCTGTGGTGGCTGCTTTTTTAATGATCTTGAACATTTGTTTTTAATTTAAAAGCACCTGTCTGTAGCAGCCGTATTTTTCTAGTACCAGAGATAAGTCTTTTCGACAGCCAGCACAGTGCTGAATTCAGAATATTAAAAATGTCTCTAATGTTGGAAGCCCCGAGGGTGACTTCTGCTGAGGTTGCAGTGGTACCATAGCTTTTATATATGTGAGCTGTTTAATTTCCATGCATTTCACACCTTTTCCTTGAAAAAGAGAATATTCACCATACCGTTTTTAGTGTAGAAGTACTTCCCAACCATTATATATTCTACACGTATTGACAACTGTACTAGATGCCCTGGCAAGTGTGTGTGTTACTGTTCGTGTTATGTTTGCGTACATTCACATTTGATGTTTGTATGTTTGTTGGTGTATATGTGGTGTGTGTGATGTTAGTCATATATGAAGATAATGTTTGTGTGTGATGTTTATGTATCTGTAGGCAGTGTGTGTGTTTTTTGCATACATTCTTATATGATTGTGTGATGTTGGTCATAGATGTATGCAGTGTTTCTGTGTATGTGTGATGTTTGTGTCTGTATGTACGAACATATGAAAATAGCCAGCAGAAAAGGGCCTTGCAGTCTATCTAGTCTGCTCGAGTTTGCAGACCTGTCAGTATCTACTGAGTGATCCGCCCTCTATCCAGGTCTTCTGGCCCCTCGACATTCCCCCTCTCAGTACAGTTTTCCCTTTTACCCTGTCCCTTCCTCCCTTGAAGCTATCGACAGTCTTCAGGGAGACCACTTCCTCCAGCAACTCATTCTACTTTGCTACCACCCTTTCAGTGAGAAAGTGACTCCTTATTTCCTCTTGAAGTCCCCCACCACCACCACAAGTTTGAGGCAGGGCCCTCTAGTTGTCTTGTTCCCTCTAAGGTTGAATAGACCCTCAGAGTTCACTTTGTCGAAACCCTTATGGTATTTCTAGGTTTCATTCATCTCCCTTCTATCCTCCAGAGAGTACATGTTGATATCTCTAAGTCTGTCTTTGTATTATCTACTTATATGAACATATGAAGAAGAAGAAGCCAGCAGAATTATGCTTTTGGTCTATCTAGTTTGCTCATTGTGCAAGCTTCTCAGGTCTAGCTGGTGTCCCTACCCCCCACATTTCCATCCCTTTCCTCCCCCTTCCATGACCTTTATATTCCCGCTGTATCTATCCCTGCCTCTCTTGAAGTTGCCCACTATCCTCGATGAGATCACCTCTTCTGGTAGTGCGTTCCATTTGCTCACCACTCTTTCTATGAAGAACTGTCTTCTAACCTTCCCCTTACACATCCCCATCGTGGTTTTGCTGCAGCTTAGCCTGAAGAGAGTCCCTCCCTATTCATCTTATTGGTCCCTTTCAAGTACTTGAAGGTCTCAGTCATGTCTCCCCTTTCCCTCCTGTCCTCCAGGGAGTACATGTTCAGGGTTCTCAGTCTCTCCTCATGCGATTTACCCTGCTTCCCCGCAGTCATCTTCATAGCCCCCCTCTGGACTGTCTCCATCAGGTTGATGTCCTTTTTAAGGTGAAGGCTCCAGAACTGCACTGCATACTCCAGATGTGGTCTCACTAGTGACTTATATCACCTCCTGTTGCCTACTGCTGATCCCTCTGGCTGTGCACCCCAACATCCTGTTTGCCCTTACCACTACCTTCTTTCACTGTGTAGAATGCTTCAGGTCACTAGTTATCATTACTCCCAGATCCTTCTGCTCCTCCTCGGACCCTTCCCAGGTAATACTCTGTCCTGGGGTTTTTGGCTCTAGTGTTCATAACCTTACACTTCTGTCAGATCCCGGACCACTTTTCAGGTGGTCTTAGGTCCTTTTTAAGGTCCTGTATCCCCTCGGCTGAGTCCAGCCTCCCACAGAGCTTGGTGTTGTCCATGAACAGACACATTTTGCCCTTGATGCTATCCCCAATATCATTAATTAAAACGTTGAATATTGTCCCTTATGGAAATTGTATTTATGTGATGCACTAACATGACTTTTAGACTTTGTAAAAGCTTAGGCTGAACAAACAAGCTAAACTAAAGTTGAACTTGTTGAATAGCACCGAGCCCTGTGAGACGCCACTTGTGACCACCCTAGTGCTAGAGAACTCTCCCCCCACCATGAACTTTTGGGTGTTGTTCCCTAGCCAGTTTTCCACCCATCTAACCATCTTCTGTCCTGCTGTGAGATCTGCCAGCTTCCTGATCAGCCTCCTGTGCTGTACAGAGTCAAAGGAGTTGCTGAAATCCAGATCGAGGATGCCCACTGCTTGGCCCCTGTCCACTGTTTTGGTTACCCAGTCAAATAAATCGATCAGATTCATCTGACAGGACCTGCCTCCCATAAATCCATGTTGCCTTGCATCCTGGAGACCACGTTCCTCCAGATGCTCTATCAGTTGTTCCTTCAGTATGGCCTCCATAGGTTTGCACACTATCGAAGTGAGACTGACTGGTCTGTAGTTCCCAGGGTCATCCCTGGGGCCACTCTTGTGGAAGGGCACCACATGTGCCATTCTCCAGTCCTGTGATACCTCACGTGACTCTAGTGAACAACTGAACAGGTCCGCCAGTGGCTCTGCAAGGTCCCCTGCCAGTTCCTTCAGCATCCTAGGGTGCACTCTGTCTGGGCCTGGTGATTTGTCCATCCTCAATGCTAGCAACCCTTTCTTCACTCTTCCTTCTTTTATTGCCCCATCTGTCCTCCTTTTGATCCCCCCCCTTTCCTCCCTGTTGCCAGTGGTTTGTCTTTCTCCTTGGTGAATACAGAGCAGACATATTTGTACTCAGAAGTACTCTGTTGTTCTTGGATCATCTTGGTCATCGTCTCTGCACTGTCTCCGGTAAGTTGGTGTCTTTCTTGAGGTAGGGGCCCCAATACTGCACGCTGTACTGCAGATGCAGCCGAACCAGTGACCTGTACAGTGGCAATATGACTTCCACCGTGGCTGTGCATCCTATTCGCCTTGACCGCTGCTCACTGTGCCAAGTGCTTCATCTCACTTGTGATGATCACATCCAAGTCTTTCTCCTCCACTGACTTGGTGACCTGCACACCCCCCAACCATTATGTGGTCTCTGGGTTCTTAGCCCCTAAGTGCATTACCTAATACTTTTGGGCATTGAGTCTCAGTTGCCAAATACCCGACCAACTCACTAGTTTAGCCAGGTCTTCCCTAATATCCCCTCTCCTTTCCTCCATGTCCAGTGTCTCACAGAGCTTTGTGTCATCCACAGAGAGGCATATTTTGCCTTTAACCCCTTCAGCAATATCACTGATGAAGATGTTAAATTACACTGGGCTGAGCACCGAGCCCTGTAGGGTCCTGCTATTGACTGGCCTGTCGCCTAGTATTCGAGAATTCCCCTCCGACCACCGCCTTCTGGTTTCTAGCCTGTAATTAGTGATCTTACTTTGAGAGGGTTCCTGCAGTAGGTCTTCACATATAGGACTGCGCCCCCTGGCGTCGGGTTCCAACGGCAAACTTGTAGATAGCAATCATCAGCGGGGACCACCCCTGACGTCAGGTGACGTGATGTCAGCCCGGCTATAAAAGGGGCGGTCCCGCGCCTGCTCTCCAGTTCTTTCCGCTGTCACCTCAGTTCATTCGGCCACGAGTTAGAACAGCGATCTAATACCCACATGTTAGTCAAAGTTTTCTTCGCCTCTGTAATCATTTTCTCAATATTTTCGACGTTTGATGTTGTCGAGACCAAAGAAGAAGAAGTGCTCTAAGTGCGGGGCCCAAATCCCACACAGGGACGACCATTCCCGCTGCCTCTTGTGCCTAAGCCCCATGCACAACTCTGAGGAGTGCATTATTTGCCAGACCTTTGACCAGGCAACCCGGACAAGGCGCAAGCGGACCCTCGAGGCCCACCTCCATACCCGATGACTGGCGTCAATGGAAAAGGAGCTCCAGGAGTTGAGGGAAAGGTTGTCGTCGCTGGCCACGAGGAAAAAGAAGAGTAAGGAGAAGCACCAGGACAGGAGTCCCTCGCCATGTGGGAGGTCTCCAAAAACTGTGAGTGCTACTTCTGGTACCCTATCCGCCTCTTTGGGCCGGGCACCTTCTCCCCCTACTGCCGAGGTGAGCAGGCAGCTGGGGGTCGCCTCTCTTGAGGTCTCTGTTCAGTCTCCTCTCAGCTTGGCCAATAAGTCACCCCTCAACTCAGTTGACGGGTGCACGGCCCCTACTGATAAGTCTAGTGGTGGTCTCCTGACCTTCTCTAGCCCGGTTAGGTCCGATCAGTCGGACAGCGGAGACTCTGTCGCCCACCCGGACCCCTCCACTCTCCCGTTGGGCTCCAGTTTGGCCCCTGACGTTGAATAGAGTGAGCTGCTGAGTGATTTGTCATCCCACCAGGTTCTTCACCCCAGGAATTCGCCACCCGATCCTGTTTCCTCCCTTCCGTCAGGATCGCTTTTTGACCTTTCATTGGGGTCCCTCCTGGAACTACCCCCTTTGCCAGGTCTTTTGCTGCCTCCAGACAGGAGTCCGTTGCCGGCTGGGGATCCGTCCATGGAGCTTCCTCCCTTGGGACCTTCGGTGGGGGGGGGCTCTTCCAGATCCTGCACCACCTAGTGGCCCTTTGGCCCCTCCCCCGGTAGGTCCAGATCCTTCAGGTGTTTTCCCGGGGTCTGACTCCCCCATGTTCCACTGCCAGGCGGCCCACCGTCGGCTCCTCAGTACCCGACACCAGGTCACGTGCCTCCGACGCCGGGATATCCTGGGTACCCTTATTATTCTCCTGGATTGCCAGGTTATCAGTACCCTCCATGGCAATATCCACAGTACCCTAGCTACCCGGGCTTCCAGCCGCCTCCTTCTCCTCCACCACCTCCGGTGCCAGACCACGAGTCTGCTCCTTCATGGTGGCAGGATGCCAGGTCTCAGCTCCTCACGGAGATTAGGCAGTCTATGGGGGACATTCCCCTGCCTAGGGCCCCCCTCCACCACCTCCATCCAGACGGGCATTGGGTGCTCTAAATGTAGGATCATCTGGGGTAGACCCTTTCATCCCCAGCGGTTCTGACCCCTCCAACATGGACTCTGATTCCGAGCCTTCAGACTCTCAGTCCCCTGTCGAGGTACCTCCCAAGAAGTCCCCAAAATCCTGCTCCTGAGGATCCTTCTTTTGGGGACCTCTTATGTACCATTCAGGCAGCAGGAGGCTGGCCTTCTATAGAGTTGGATCCCCAGCGTAAGAGACTGACAGAACACCTTGATCTAGCCACCACAGATCCATTCCCCATCACCGGTTGGATGGACCCTCATGAGGATCTGGTGACCACTGTATGGCAGCAGCCATCATCTATCCTTGCAGTTTCCAGAAAGGCAGATTGTCCCTACTATCCCCCGGAAGAGATTCAACACCTCAACACTCATTGTAAGGCTGACTCTATGGTTATTACTGCCACTCATGACCAACCGGTCAGCCCAACCAAAACATCTGAGCTCCTCGCCTCCTGACAAGGACTTTTGGCAGTTGGACCGGTTTGGCCCGAAGATTTATTCCTCTTCCTCTTGTGCCATACGGTCCCTCAACTATGTCTCGCACATGGTTGCATTCCAGAAGGTATCTATTTCCGAGCTGGAAAGGGACCTTCAGGAGGTCCAGGATGAGACTCTGCGGAAGAAGTTACTGGACAAGGTTAGAATGAGTAAGTCCTCTTGCCGTCATGCTTTGCGTGCAACATATGACTCAGTGGACTCAGTGGCTAGAGCGGCTGCCACGGGGATCTGCCTCCGTCACCTTTCTTGGCTCAGGATAGCAGGTTTGGCACAAGGCGTCCTGTCCTCACTTTTGCACGCTCCTTTTAGGGGTTCAAGTCCTCTTTGATGGCGATGCCAAAGATATTATTACGGGCTGCAGGAGAGGGCGGCTTCCTTCGGGATGTACACTCAGTGTGCGGATGGGACAGAAAAAGCGTGTACAAGGAGATGGAATAAAAACCAGGGTAAACACCAGGGCAAGCGACGAGCCCCTGGTTCAGGAGCCTAAACCCACCAGGTCAAGTTCCCTAAGCCAGCCTCCGGGACAAAAGCTCCCCTCCCCTCTGCGACCTAACTCCTTTCCCCTCCTTCCGCTACCTCCACTAGCCAAGGAGGAACCGGCGGGGGGAGGTTTGACCTCCACCTGGAAGGGTGGAGGTTCATCACCACAGGATCTTGGGTGTTGCAACTCATCCAGCGAGGTCACTCGATAGTTTTCTGAAATTCCCGCCCCTCATCCTCTGGGACGGTCGTTTTACCCAAGGGATCAGATCACAATCATTTCCCAAGAAATCCAGGCCCTTCTGTTAAAAGAGGCCATAGAACCCATCCCTCAAAACCAGCTAGGAAGGGATTTTACTCCCACTTCTTCCTAGTTCCAAAGAAGACGGGTGATCTGAGACCGATCCTGGACCTCAGCATGCTCAACCTCTTTGTTGAGTACAAGAGGTTTTGCATGTTGACCCTTCAGGAGCTTCTTCCCCTGCTCCAGACAAATTCTTGGCTATGCTCCCTGGATATGCAGGATGCCTACCTGCACATCCCTATCCTCCCGGCCCACCACCGCTTTCTCCATTTTACTTTTCTGGAGAACCATTTTTAGTTCTGAGCACTCCCTTTTGGCCTTTCCTCAGCCCCTCGGGTGTTCACTAAGTGTTTAACGGTTGTTGCGGCTTTTCTTCACTGCCAGGACATTTACTTTTCCCGTACCTGGATGACTTGCTCCTCGCAGCACCCTCTCTGTACAGCCTGAAAGAGTCTCTTTCACTCTGAGCTTGTGTACTCTTCTGGGTGTCGCGGTCAATCTGCCCAAATCCGAGCTAGTACCATCTCAACGGCTTCAATTTATTGGAGCAGTACTAGACACAGTTCATAGCAAGGCTTTTCTGCCATCTGATCGAGCTGAGACTCTAGTAGCTCAAGCCAGTCTTATGGCCCAGGCTCAGTGGATCCCAGCACATGCCGTGCTTCGTCTCTTGGGACTGATGGCAGCAGCCATTTCCACAGTGCCCCTGGCCAGACTTCACATGAGGGTCACCCAGTGGTCTCTTCGAGTCCAATGGGTTCAGAGGACGGACGACATGAACCAGAAAGTCATGCTCTCCAATAGCCTACAGAGAGATCTTCTCTGGTGGCAGGATCTCTCCAACCTTTCAAGGGGAGCCCCCTTCCATTCCCCTGTTCCAACCCAAATCCTAACCACGGATGCCTCAGACTCGGGCTGGGGAGCCCATCTGGGGATGCACAAGACACAGGGGTCTTGGTCCGACCAGGAGCTTCTGCTCCACATCGACGTTCTGGAGACCAGGGTGGGTCTGTATGCCCTCTAGGCATTCCAGTCTCTTCTGGTACCGGGATCACTTCTTGTCCAGACGGACAACATGTCCACTGTCTGGTACATCAACAAACAGGGAGGAACTCGCTCATACCCTCTCTGCAGAGAAGCAATGAGGGTCTGGTACTGGGCAATTCCGCACAGCCTTTTCTTGACAGCAGTCCATGTTCCAGGCGTAAGCAACATTCTGGCAGACAGTCTCAGCTGATCAGTAGCCAGGGCTCACGAGTGGGAGCTAAAGCTAGGCGGTCGAGACCGCTTTTCTTCGATAAAGGTGCGACCAGAGATAGATCTGTTAAGCCTCCCCATTCAGCATAAAACTACCCAGCTTTTGCTCGCTCGTTCCTAATCATGGTGCTTTTTGGCAAGACGTGCTGTCTCTCTCTCGGACAGGGAGGTTTCTTTACGTGTTTCCTCTCATTCAGAAGGTTCTGGTGAAACTTCAGGAGGAAGGAGCACATTTGATTCTAATTGCTCCTCTCTGGCCACGCCAGATGTGGTATCCTCTTTTGCAACATCTGGCACTGGAGCCTCCGGTCCCATTGCCGTTATCCCATGGCCTTCTGACTCAGAAGCAGGGCACCCTGGTATACCCAAGCCTTCAGTCTCTCCACCTTCATGTGTGGTACCTGCGGACATAGCAGTTTCCCGCTATGGTGTATCTTCACAGGTTGCACAAACCTTGGTTGAAGCCAGAAAGCCTTCTAACATATCCACTTATGCCATGAAGTGAAAAAGATTTTCGATCTGGGCCCTAGGAAGATGATGGGATCCCTTTTCGTGCTTGGCGGCCCAGGTGTTGAGTACCTCGCACATTGATCAGAGACCAGCCTTGGTTACTCTTCCATTAGGGGTTCATCTCTCTGTGGTGTCAGCCTACCACCTTCTCTCAGTGGAGGGCAAAACCTTGGCTCAACTGAAGGTTGCCAAAACTTTTCTGAAGGGCATCCTCCACCTAAAACCTCCAATCCAGAATCCCTGTCCCCCCTGGAACCTGAATTTTACGCTGGAAAAGCTGACCGTACCTCCTTTTGAACCAGCTTCTAGCTGCGACATGCGCTTCCTTTCCTGGAAGACTGTTTCTAGTTGCAGTCACTTATGTCAGAAGGGTTTCCGAACTTCAGGCATTCGTCTGTAAGGAACCCTATTTAATTTTTCATTTAGACAGAGTAGTACTTCGGACTAACCCTACTTTTCTCCCCAAGATCGTTTCAGAAATCACTCTTAATCAGAGTGTAGAACTGCCTGTCTACTATCCCCAGCATTCTAACAGGGGAGAATACCTGTTGCACACTCAGGATGTGCACAGGATTCTGAGATACTACACAAACCGGACTAAAGAGGTTCGTAAATCTAATCAGCTCTTTGTAGCCTTTGCTCCCCAGGGCCAGGGCAAGGCTGTTTCCAAACAGACCATCTCTAGATGGTTGGCTAACTACATCCACTTCACTTACCAAAAACACGGGAAGTCCCTTCCGGGGGCAGTTAAGGGTCACTCCACTAGGAGTGTTGCAACTTCTACTGCCTTTTTCAGGAATGTGTCCACTGCAGAAATCTGTGCAGTGGCCACGTGGTCGTCTGTTCACACCTTCACTAAGCATTACAGTCTGAACATTGCCTCTAGGCGCAGAACTGGCTTTGGCCTTGCAGTTTTACAAGGCCTCCTGTCGTAATTTCCTGTTTGCGACTTCTGTTTCACCTGGATGTACCTCCATAGTATTTCTTTTGGGACTGCTTGATATTCAGTCCTATATATGAAGACCTACTGCAGGAACCCTCTCGAAGTAAGATATTGCAGTTACGTAAGAACTTACTGTAACAGTAGATCTTCGAGAGAGGTTCCTGCAGTAGGTCTAGTTTCCCACCCACCTTCCTCCTACTCCTGGAATGTTTCCTTCATTTTCATCCTGCCTAGCCCTTGAGTCTAGAGAGGAAGCATGGTCCTGGGGGTTTTTCACTCCTACTTTTTCTACTTACCTTTCTCTAGGTCTGTGGTGGAAAAGAACTGGACAGCAGGCACAGGGCCGCCCCTTTTATAGCCGGGCTGACGTCACGTCGCCTGATGTCTGGGTCAGTCCCCGCTGACGATTGCTATCTACAAGTTTGCTGTTGGAACCTGATGCCAGTGGGCGTAGTCCTATATGTGAAGACCTACTGCAGGAACCTCTCTTGAAGATCTACTGTTATGGTAAGTTCTTACATAACTGCAGTTTTCACCCATGTAGCCAGTTTCACCCCAACCCCAAGTCCTCCAGTTTCCTAATCAGTCTTCTATGGGGAACTGAGTCAAAATCCTTACTGAAATCCAGATATAGTATGTTCACTGCTTGGCCTTTTTCCACTGTGCTTGTTACTCCATCAAAGAAATCAGTTAGGTTGGTCTGACAGGATCGCCCTGACACGAACCCTTTCTGCCTGTCATCATGGAGTCCATTTTTATCCAGAACACTTGCCAGTCTTTCCTCCAGAATGGTCTCCATGAATTCCCCACTATCGAGGTCAGACTAACAGGTCAGCAATTACCTGGGTCATCCCTTGGCCCACTCTTATGTAGTGGCACTACATGTGCTGTTCTCCAGTCCGGGGGAACCACTTCTGTTTCAAGAGTGGTGTTAAACAAGTCCACCAGGGGGCCCACCAACATGTCCGCTAATTTCTTCAAAACCCTTGGATGTGTGCCATCTGGCCCCTGGGACTTACATCAGGGTCTTTAAACCCTTCCTCACTCCCCATCCGTGGCCCCGTTACCTTCCTCACCTTTCCCTGATGGCCTGGGCCATCGTTCTCTTTTGTGAAAACTAAACAGAAGTACCATTAAGTACCTCCACATTTTCCACACTATCATCGAGGCACTCCTGCCCCTTTTGCAACCTGACTATCCCATCCTTTTTGGTTTTTTTATTGTTTTTGTATTTATCCCCCCCCTCCCCAGCTCCGGTCTCCTTGGGAGCACCAAGGAGTCATCCCTCTGTGGTCCGTCTTACCTGGACATCTCCCATGTAGCCTCGGATTACCCCCCCCCCCAGGCGGGGCCGAGGTGGAACACCACACTCCGAGCAGTCTGTAGCATCGGTCAGTTGGGTGTCAGGAGGGCAGCCGCAAATCGAGGCAAGCTCCGGTGCTCCATTTCCGCCGGAGCTGAAGGATATTTTCCCTCTTTCTTGGGAGTGGCCGGTGCCCTGATGTCAGGGCATGTAACCAACGTCTGCCACTCCCCGCCTCCTTCTCTATGTCGTCAGTGCTTGCTGCATCTCCGGCCTCCATCAGAGGGCGTCTGAGCATCGACTAGGGACCCCTGTCCCTCCCGGGAGAGGAGAGCTGTCCTCCGGGCGCTCAATTCTCTTCCTCTCCTGCCGACCCCCTGCAGCCCGGGCTCATTCCCTAACCCAGGTCGCCAGTGTGGCGCGAGGTGTGGCATCCAGCGCCTCAACCCTCAGCACCACCTGGCCGGCTGACTATCCCATCCTTGATAGCCCTCTTCTCCCTGATGTACTGGAACAAGGCCTTCCAACCCATTTTCACCCCCTCAGCCAGCTGCAGCTCCTTCTTTGCCTGGGCCAGTCGTACTACCCTGCCCACTTCTTTTGCTTTGCTGTTGTATTTCTCCCTGTCCTCATCCCTCCCAGAGCTTTTGTACCTTTTGAAGGCAGCCCTTTTGCTCCTAACTGCCAGAGCAACCTCCCTGTCAAACCAGCTGGTCTTCTTGGCTCTAGCCTTTATGCTTTTTCACTGCAGCGCACAGATTAGTGGCTGCCAGTTGCACCTCCTTGATGACAGCCCATTTGTGGTTTACCTCCATTTCTTTCTTGATTCCAGCGAGGTGCCCTTCCAGTATATCCCCAATCTTTCCAAAGTTTGACCTTGTGAAGTTCAGCGCTGTTGTCTTAGTTCCTATCTTTTCTTTGCCCATGTCCAGATGAAACCAAACTGTGTTGTGTTATGTATGCATGCCATACCACCACCCTCCACAATTACCTCTCCCCCAGTTGGTCCTGCTTTAATCCTCCTTAACTACCTTATTCCTAGCTCCAGCCAACCATCCCCTAACCCCTCTGTCAGGGTTCTCGGCATCCTGAAGGGAGAATCAGGGCTTGGCTACCCCCATCCCCCTATTCATTCTTTTTTTTTTAGACTTTATTTTTTTCTCCAGAACCGAGGAACTCTCTCTCCAGCTACCTTACCAGCCTGACTCTACCTCCCAGTCTGAAACTCTGTATACCAGGCTGACCCTGCCCGGCGGATCCCCTGGCTCTGAGCCCCCCGAGATGGGACCGCCTGCCCTGGCGCTCTGTCTACAATCTAATACACTGGGCAGGTGTCGGAAGCCCCCCAGGAAACAGAGCCCGATCATGGGAGTGTGGTTGAGACTGGAGGCTCCTTTGCCTATCCTTGGCCTGGGTTTTTTGCCTTAGGTTACCCCCAGGAGCCAGACGTGCAGTTACGCCTGCATGGAGAAGCTGTTAGCGTCTGCAACGCTCCTCCCTTTATGTTCCAGGCACAGGTAGTACACCTGGTCTCCACCGGGCATCACTACTGTGCCGAGTTGCCCACGAACCCACCTCAGGGAGAGGAGAGGAGAGCTGTCCTCCAGGCGCTCAGTCCTCTCCCTCCTGCCAACCCCTGGCAGTCGGGCTCATTCCAAACCGAATTGCATGATTAGCGTCCAACACCTCAACCCTCCATGCTATCGGGCCGGCTGCCCCATTCATTCTTGCTTCCCTTCCTTTCCCATCCCTCTTGCCCTTCCTCTTCGCCCTCCCTGCGCTTATTAGTTACCCCCCTCCTTCTCCTCCTACAGCACTTGTGTACTACCTCGAGCCTGCTCTTGGTACATTATCGCACTAAAAATCATTCTGTCGCATTATTGTTTTGTATGTTATATTGTACTATAGTCTGTGTTCCCCTACCGTTGTATAATCTTACAAGCTGTAATTGTCTGTACTGCACCCTTCAGTTGCATTCTTGTCTACCTGCCCCTACATAATTTGTAACTGTTCATCCATCCATTAATTGTATAATCTGTTTTCTTAACCTAGTAACCCGCTTTACTCCCAGTGCTTACCGTGAGATGAGCAACTTGTTGTTCAGTGTGCCCTCCTGGTGAAAGATTTCAATAAATAAATAAAAATAAAGAAAATAGTACGTATATGCATGTGACTTGTGTGTGTTAGTATGTGTGTTCTTTCTTTTCTTTTTTACTTTCTTTCTTGAGTTTACTTGATATGGTGCTCTTCCCTGGAAGCTCGGGGTGCCTGACAACATAAAGCAGCGTACAATAAAACAGCATGAATTCATAATGAACAATAACAAAGAAATAACCAGCAGCAACATGAATAACGAAGGGATTCCTTGGGACAGCTCAGCTGTTTTCAAATGCTTCACTGAATAGATGAAATTTCAGGCCCCTTTTAAAGGCCTTCACCGATGGGGCCATTCTCAGGACTCTTGGGAGTTATTACCAGGGTAGCCACTGCAAAAGCACAGTCCCCTGAAGATTTCAGCCAAGTCCTAGGATTCTCCAAGAGGCCCACATCAGCAGGGAGGGCAGCAGGACGAGTAGGGAGACAGGAGTTAAACCAGGTAGCCTTTGCCCTTCCCATGCATATTATGCATACTCCACAGGTATTCAGATATAGTCACAGGCTTTGCTTTAAATTAATAATGTAATACGTGGCCCAAGATTTGTCTCCTCCAACTTGCATGTCGTCAGTCTGGGCAATAGATACTGCTCTAAGCTTTTACTTTAATACACCATAACATTAGCCAACCTGTATCCATTTGGAAAATGAGAAACACAGATACTAAGCAAAACAATTTCAGTTGCTGGTATGAACAGGAGGGTTTAAAAACAAAATATCAAGCCGGGACAAATCAGGAAGGGCATGTATTTTATGTGTGGTGCCATGGAGTGTGGACCATAAAAACAGAGCCTCTGGATCCCTGGCGAAAACAGAGACGTTGTCTGTCAAGACAGCAAAGTAGGCTAATGGTTAGCTTTAGGGCTACCCTTAGGGTTAAAGGTACCTTTGGGAGTAGTACTGGAGAATGCATGGTCTCTCGCTCTCTGTTGTAAGCTTGGGACTGATAACAGTATAGTACAAAAAGGAGATTGAATAGATTGAAAGGCTCCAGTACCAGGCCGCCAGCCTGATTAGTGGCTTTAGGGGGGCAAGAGCTATGTGGAGAGGCTGGACATACTCCGATTATTCACAGTCCAAAGACGGGACATGATCACGGTGTTCCAGATACTAGGGGGTGATTGACAAGTTGGAGTGTATCCAGTGTTTAAGCTAGTAATTGCAAGCAGGACAAGGGGGCATGGTAAGGGGAGACGACTCCTTCTCGAATCATAGAGCTGCAAGGCATGTGAGATTGCCAGCTGTAGGGGTTGGAGCAACTGTATAGGTGTTACTTGTACAAAATAGTATATACCCACTGAGGGCAGAAAGGGACTATCACCCACACTTCTCAGGATGTGAATAGTTATGGATGGGAACACCCCACTCCCCCCATCTCCTAACTGGGGGGGGAGGCCTCCCCCTCCACTGCAGCCCATGGTACTGCTAGGGGAATTGCAGGGTTAAAGGGTGCTAGAGGGGACTAAAAGGGGGCATACAAGTGAATAAAGTGGTAGTGCTTGTGTGTGTGTGTGTGTGAGGGGGTGGGTTCCTTCTTTCAGGAGGATGGAGTCGTGCAGTATTCTCAGTATGCAGTTTCACAGGGGACTAAGTTTATTTTACCTGGTCTGATCAGGCTATGTATCGATCCAGATATGCCCTCCCACCCTCTACTTATGTAGGGTCTCTTGAGCAAGCTATGTTACGCTATTCAAAGCTCGGGTAACTCCTCTAGGTTCTGTCTCAAAATCCTACCGAAATAGGTATCCAAGGTAATGGTCCAAAATGGGTCTGATGTTAAGCATCCCTGAGGTGTCCCACAAGTGTCTGTAAAATGTTTGTTTAGGATGCTGAAAAATCTTCACACGATTTCTGGTGATGAATAGATTTATTAATCCATAGTATTCTTGTTAAATCCTGCCCTGACGTTTCGCACTGTGTTTTAGTGCTTTTTCAAAGGGTTTCTGAATTTTTCCTGAAATTCAAATACACATTTGTGTAGATATTTCATTCTTCTATACATACACATGTTTAATATTGTGTTTTCTCTTTAAATAATCTGTTGTTCTTTTACCTAATTGATCTGTGGTTAATGATTAAAATGCATTTCTTCCGTCTTGGGTTGTTTCACCTTTAAGCCTATAAATGAATTTATAATACACATTGTTATTCACCCGCATGTTCCACTGTTTCATATCTCCTCTCCTTATAAAGGAATAGTTCCCTGTTACCTTAAGACTATGTTTGTTATTCGCTCCTTTAGTCTCTTATTTTCTTTGCTTAATTACCAGTTCTCTGTGAATAGAATAAAAAGATAAACGGTCCATGAAACAGATTTTTATTTCATCCTTCTTTTATACTTAATGTGTGCCAGTTCTGTTATCTCACTCTTTTTTCTCTGTTTTGTTATTTAATTACAGTGTGTAGCCGCCATAGTAAATAACAGCTTCAAAAGAAGCTTCACTAATCCCATAAGCAGCAGCGAAATTAAGATCCTGCTGCCACCAAATATTTAAAAATGAATGTTTAAATTAATAATTTGTGCAGCAAAAATGAGAAAATATGTAGCACCAGCCACTTTAGTTTTATAAATGGGGAACGAATGATCTGTATTGAGAAACGTATTCTTATTTAATTGATTTGCACCTGCACTTTGGGTATTTAAGAGTGTTTGGGGTCTTGATCATACAGCCCACTTAGGAAGCTTTTGAGTCGAAGCACAGGGGTTAGTGGTGTCTGGTGCATTGAACTGGGTAGGTTGTCTTTGTTAGAAATTTTAAAATCAAATGTATATTATGGGTATTGAAGCTTGAGCACTTTACTAAAGCATTTTAGGTAGCACTGTTTGTAACCAGTAAAATATTCATGTATAATGAATAATAAATATTAAGATTACAGTGCATTATATTGTGTGTGCTGATTTCATGTTGAAACTTCTGATTAGCTACTTTAAACCTACCTACATTATCTGCTCACCATTGTTTCACTAGATGAAACTGATAAGTTATTTTTAGAGTCAGTGGGCTGTGACTCTAATTTGGTTTGAGCAAACCTGTTATGTTGAGTATTGCGCAGGTTCATTTTTCATTTTTATTTATGTTCATCCTGCCACATAGTTGCTTAGCAACTATACACATTCGCTGGAGGAGCGCGAGACCACAAGAAATCTCGCGGTCACATGGATGAGCAGGCTCGAGAGGAACAAGTCCAGAGAGACGCAAGCAGCTTTAATTGCAACAAGTCATACAAACTGGGGCAGCCATTACGAAGAACAACACTGCATGCAGCAAAGTAAATGAACTTACAGAGCGAGTCTCAAGGACGGTGCTTAAAGCAATCACAGAACTAAATTATGTTTTTTGAAACTTTATGCAGTCAAAATATACAACACTAAGCAAAGAAATTCTGAACATAGCAGCAGTGCGTCTCCCTGGGTGCTTGAGTTATGGGGTTAGTGAAGCTTCTTTTGAAGCAGTTATTTACTATGGAGTCTACAGAATATAATTAAATAAAACAGAGAAAAAAGAGTGAGATAACAGAACTGGCACACATTAAGTATAAAAGAAGGATGAAATAATAAACAAAAACCTGTTTCAAGGACCGTTTATCTTTTTATTCTATTTACAGAGAACTGGTAATTAAGCAAAGAAAATAAGGGACTAAAGGAGCGAATAACACAAACATAGTCTTAAGGTAACAGAGAACTATTCCTTTATAAAGAGAGGAGATATGAAACAGTATTATAAATTCATTTATAGGCTTAAAGGTGAAACAACCTAGGACAGAAGAAATGCATTTTAATCATTAACCACAGATCAGTTAGGTAAAAGAACAACTGATTAATTTAAAGATAAAACACAATATTAAACATGTATATGTATAGAAGAATGAAATATTTAAGCAAATGTGTATTTGAATTTCAGGAAAAATTCAGAAGCCCTTTGAAAAAGTACTAATACAGAGTGCGAAACGTCAGAGCAGGATTTAACAAGAATACTGTGGATTAATAAATCTATTCATCACCAGAAATCGTGTGAAGATTTTTTAGCATCCTAAACAAACATTTCACAGAAATTCCTCCAGGTTACCCACACCAAGGCATGAGGAGTTAGAACAACATCCCCCAAAAAAAAGTGGCTGACTGCCTTAAGAGGTATAAAACAAAATAGTAATATTTAATGTACACTGAAAATAGAAAATTGAGTTAAAATCGACATTTCAACCTTAGGTGGTCTTGAGGAATTATCTAAAAGAGAAAAAAAGCACACAGAGTTTTTTCTCTTTTTTTTCTCTTTTATATTATTCCTGAAGAAGACCTAAGGCTGAAACGTTGATTTGAACTCTATTTTCAGCATGCATTTAATATCACCATGTTGTTTTGTTTTCAGACCACGTGCTGGTGCAGCACCTTGTTTTTTGCCTTAGAGGTACCTTCCCATGTTTCCAGCCTCTGTAGTGATACAGCAATACCCATGTCCCGCTTTAAGGTGTGACTGGCTCCAGACGGCAATTACTAGCCATTCCTTATGTGAGTATCTAGCCTTGGATTTGGCCTGGAACACCGGTTAATACAAGGGAAGACACTGTTCCTATGCCTAAGATCATCCACAATAGGGCAAGGTGAACGGTGCCCCCCAACGAACCATATTCTCAAAAGTTGAAAGAGGTTAACTCCCATTCTGGAGATGGACCTGTTACTACTTCCTTGCTAAATGAAAGCATCCTGATGGTCACACCTAAGCTCTGGTAACAAGTGCTGGTCTCAAACTTTACAGTCAGGTGCCACTTACACTGTACGCTCAGGCTACCAGATTAGATTATTGCTCTAGCAACAGGCATCTCCCTACCCTGCTCCCCCCCTCTTCTGGTGTCATAGCCATGTCCTCCCCCTTTCATTGATAATACTCTTCTTTTGTGCTCCCAGTCCTTCCAGAGTCCACTGTACACAGACGTGCCCCCCCCTCCCCATTTTTCTGCTCTGCAACATGACTGCATGGACAAGAACTTAAATCATTCTTACCTTGTGGCACATCAACTTGGAGCTCCTCGACACAAGACCTACAGTGATTATGTAGTATTGGCTCCATCTCCCCAGTCATTGAAGGTTTTTTTTGGGAGCAGCAATGCTGTATAGGGGAATGGGAGTGTTGGCTACCTCATCATACATTATGAGTATCTGATTGGGAACGTGTCTATTAAACATCTGTTCCCTTCCACTGGGACCCAGGCACAATTTCAACCTTCTCCCAGCTTTCCAGTCTGCTTTGTAATAAGTGGCCACTGACAGTTTAGTGTAGCAGTTGGAAGTCAAACTAAACTAATCTCATAGATTTCTTCGACTGGGTAACCAGAGTGGTGGACCAAGGGGGAGCAGTTGATGTCACCTACCTTGACTTCAGCAAAGCTTTCAATACTGTTCCCATAGAAGATTGGGTGGCAAACTGGCTGACGGGCAGAAAACAGAGAGTGGTGGCAAATGGTATACAGTCAGAAGAGATGCAAGTCACAAGTGGGGTACCTCAGGGATCAGTCCTGGGGCCAGTCCTCTTCAATATCTCTATCAGTGACATTGCAGATGGACTGGAGGGTAAGGTTTGTCTGTTTGCAGATGACACCAAGATCTGCAACAGAGTAGATGATCCAGATGGGGTGGGCAGAATGAGAAGAGATCTGGATAAACTAGCAAAATGGTCGGAAGAGTGGCAACTGGAGTTTAATGCAAAGAAGTGCAAGATCATGCACATAGGGAAGAGAAACCCTGAAGCCACCTATAGGCTGGGCGGGGAGTTGCTGGCAGTCACAAGGGAAGAAAGAGACTTGGGCGTCATCATCACCGATGACCTGAAATCATCCAAGCAGACCACTAAAGCAGTAGGTAAGGCTAGAGGGATGTTGGGGTGTATTAGTAGGGGTATCACAAGTTGGAAGAGGGAGGTAATAATCCCTCTTTACAAGACGCTGGTTAGGCCCCATCTGGAGTACTGTGTGCAGTACTGGAGGCCACACCTTCACAAGGACATTAAACAAATTGAGGTGTCAGAGAAGGGCAACCAAAATGGTGCAGGGACTGCATCAGAAAACATATGAGGACAGATTAACGGAGCTCAATATGTATACCCTAGAGCAAAGGAGGGAGAGAGGTGATATGATTGAAACATCCAAACACCTTAAGGGCATTAACAAGGTGAGAGTCTAACATGTTTCAGTATAAGAAAAATAGCAGGACTAGAGGACACAGCATGAGATTAGAGGGAGGCCGATTAAGGGGTAATGTGAGGAAGTTCTTTTTCACAGAAAGGGTGGTGGATGCATGGAATGGCCTATCTCAGGAAGTGGTGGATATGAATACAATGCAGTGCTTCAAACAGGCATGGGATAGGCATAAGGGAGAAATACAGATGAGTATGAATAGATAGGCCATTGACAGAGCAAAGGCCGATGGCACATTCATAAGGCAGAAAAAGAAATGGGCAGACTGGATGGGCCTTGCGATCCTTCTCTGGTGTCAACTTCTATGTTACACAGGATCTCAGCAACAAACCTGCACAACATCCCTTGATGGCTCCTCCACAACCATTTCTTTCAGGACACCACAGGGGAAAGAGGACAAAGCGCAGAACTCTGAAGAGCTGCACCAGAGCCAAGATTCTGCATACCCCCGAGAATCAGACATCTGTCGGATGGGCGGGAACACACCTTATACGGGCAGGTATACGAAGCTCATGGTGCTATTTAGTCATCCAGGGCTCACTATTATAAAGCATAGAGACCCTTTCCTCTTTACGGTCACATTGTTTGTCCGTCTCCCCTTCCCCCCTCCACCACAGAGGCCATTACCCTAGTGGCCCTGGGGGAACAGACAGTATGGACAGTTCAAAATGCAGGGGGCAGTGACCGGCCCCTCACTACTGCCTCTACCATCGTTCCCCACAAGTAGAAAAGAAAAAATCTGGGCACACACCAAAAGGCTGAGATAAATTCAGAAAGTTGTTATTTTATTTAAAAAGCACAGCATGTCATGAAACAGTGCCAATACCCCTACGTAGCAACCCATCCTCGTGGGTCATCATCAGGGGGTGGGGTTAGCTTGTACGAGCATTATTTAAATATCCCATTTAATTTAATTGATATAGTTCCACATCACAGCAAATTTCACCGTAATTCCATTTGATTCATTGTACAGGGAAATATACTTTATCATTATTGAAATATCTTTTTAAACACTTCATTTCATGCACTTCTATTATAAATAATAAATGATAAATTAAAATATAAAGATATCACAATTATTTTCAGACACTCTGTAATTCCAGGCACTGCCACTGTTACGTGGAAAATTCTTAAACAAAGATTACTTAAATTCTATCACCAGTACCAATGAGACACTAAATTTATTTACTATTTTAAACTTTTTACTTATTGTATACTTATCTCTTACTATTACATGCCTCAAAGGAGATAGTTATTGCTAATTTTATACAAATTGCACTATAGAAACTCTTCACATAGTGGGAGGTCACGGATTCTTGCGAAAGGTCAACTATCAGTAAATAGCCTTAAGCAGCCTTAAATAATCATTTTCTTGGATTGAATCAATCACATATGCATAGATTGGACAAACCTTCCCTACTATATGTGAAGATAATGGAGCATATGTTATTTACAAGACTTAAATGCCATATATAAATGTGAACAGTCACTATGAATTATACCACAATACTCTTTAGATGCAGCGGGAGGCCACCAAATCCTGCACAAGGTCAGCACTACATAATTTACTGTATCGCCACTTTTTTAGAGCTTTCGTTCATTATTTAACCTAGGCAGGTGAACCTACCCCGCTGTATGTGAAGTTAAAGCTTCAAACTTCAATAATCGCTTACATTTAAAATCTGCCCCCCCCCGGGCTCAAACATCATTGTCTCCTCTACTCGGATCTAGGATGGCTTCCACCACTTGAACTCAGGTCCTATGCACTTGGGTCCATTACTGATAACATTATCAGATCTCTTATGCCAAAAGAAAACCAACTATGTGTTGCGCTCTGTGGTACATATCCCTGTCCTCATCCCGAGACATCGCACAAATAAAGGTGGTCGTGCCTTTGCCTGTCATGCAGCCTACTTCTGGAACTCACTTCCTGTAACCTTACACCATTCTGTATCCCACAATGCCTTCAAGAAAGAACTTCGACATTATCTCCTCTCCTCCTACATATGTTCCTGCTTCAAACCACCCTAGCCCTTACTCTCCAACACTACCCTCCACCTGTCGTTATGTAGGAGCCTAGGGCCCACCCCAGTCAGTGAAACTCTTCCTCTCTACTTTCACTTCCTCATTTCTTTCATTTCATTCCCCCACTTCCTTCTCTCCCTTCCAGGTTATCCTATCATCCTTCTCCACCTTTCTCCCTAGCGCCTCCCTTTATCTAGCTTTGCTTGGTGGCCATTGCTCTCACAGCACCTTATTCACTTGCACAGTTGCCTGGTCGCAGAATCCGACCTTGTTGTATTGTATCGTGTAAATATTAATTCTGTACTTTGGTCTTACTACCTCAATTTCCTATTCTTACCTGATGTATTGTGTCTTACATTAACTTAAATGCTTATTTTGGTCTAACTACCTCAATTCTTTGTCACATTGCTGCTATGTAATCTGTACTGTGTATCATGATGTTCCCGTACCTTGTACTATGTATCACAATGTTCCTGTACCTTGCACTATGTATCACGATGTTCCTGTACCTTGCACTATGTATCACGATGTTCCTGTACCTTGTACTATGTATCACGATGTTCCTGTACCTTGCACTATGTATCACGATGTTCCTGTACCTTGCACTATGTATCATGATGTTCCTGTACCTTGCACTATGTATCATGATGATCTTTGAAGGTTGTCTCTGTACTCTCCCGGGTCGTGCCTGAAAATAGTCTTTCTGGCTAGTGCACCTACCTGGTAAACAAAAACTAAATAAATAGTCATCTCAAGTACATCATCACTGATTCAGTTCTGTAGTTGCCAATATCCCCCCATAAATCACTATCAAAAAATGGAGAAAAAAAAAAATTTTATAAAATAAAACTATGGGAAGAACAACCAATCATATCTTTTCCTTATGCCCTCATTAAAAAAAAAAAAAACTGTGACCTGAGTGCTAGAGGTTATTTTTCAAGTAGTCCTATATTTCATCAATACTCTGAAAACAACACAGGCAGATTAATCGCACCGCATCTGCTGCAAGGGGTTCAATTCTAACAACTGGAACACAAATATCAGTGTACGTTATTACAGGTAGCATTTGTAATCTAGCTGGTCAGTGAGACCTACTGAAACTAGAGCTCCAAGCTTAGAAATCTACCTAGTTTCACATTGATTTAGGCAGTTTTAAACATCCAGTAACAGGGAAGGAATTTGTTCTGAAACAATATCTAGATTGCCAGAATCCGTTTACAGTTTATGCGGCTTTGTGTACTTGTAAAAGGCTGTATGTTGGTTGGACAGTTCGCCCATTAAAAATGAGAATTCAGGAGCATGTTAGGGCGATAATTAATAGCAAAGTTTGAGAATGCTCTAGGAACACACTTTTTTGAGGCTCATAATGGAAATCCAGAATGTTTAAAATTTAGAGCCCTTAATACAGTGCCTCCTTTCTCCAGAGGAGGTAATCGGGGAAAACTGCCTAAATCATTGTGAAACTAGGTGGATTTCTAAACTTGGAGCTCTGGTTCCAGTAGGTCTTAATGACCAGCTAGATTACAAATGCTACCTGTAATAACGTACATTGATATTTGTGTTCCTGTTGTTAGAACTGAACCCCCTGCAGCAGATGCAGTGCGATTAATCTGCCTGTATTGTTTTCAGAGTATTGATGAAATAATAGGAATACTTGAAAAATAACCTCTAGCATTCATCTCACAGTTTTTTTTGTTTGTGTTTTTGTTAGTATCTTTTTACCTCCTTGTCTGGGGAGTGTTCCTATGGTTCCCCATTTCAGGCTTCCTTGCCTCGGCTACTGCCCTGGACCAGTCAGAGCTCAGACCCTTTTTGCCCTGCCATCACAGGTCACTTCACAGTGGGGATTTATCCCGCACACTGCGGAAACCTGGAGGCCGGGGGCTGAAGGGGAGGTAACTTACATGGGTCTGCCACAGCGCCGATGGAGTCTGTCATCATCGCACTGGAGGATTGTTTGTCCTTTTATCTCTTACCCCCGCGTAAGCGTGCGGTAGCATCAGGGCGTCCCTGCATACGATTACGTCAGCAGTACACCCGGCCTGCCGCAGCCAGCCATAGTTTGATCCCTGAGCCTCTGCTCCCAGACACCGCCAGGAGCCAGTGTCTCAGCGATCCTTCTCCACCTCCTCCCTGAAGGAGGAGAATAGTCCATAGGATGTGACAGCCTCCCCACAGGTGTGTTCCTGAACCTGGCATGGCGCGGTGTGCGTTCAACACCTCAGCCCTCAGCGCCACTGGGCCAGCAGCTCACAGTTTTTAATTAGGGCATAAGGAAAAGATGATTGATTGTTCTTCCCATAGTTTTATTTTATAAAAAATATTTTTTTTTTTTTTTTAGTATTATCTTTTTTATTATGAAATTTTCATATAACTAACAGAATGTATGATACACACATTTACCAAAATGTGAACTTCTGTACGCAAATATCATGCTTATACAGTCCATTTAAGCTCCAGGAGTACAATATATTATACCAAATTATAGGGCATAGTCCGTCTTGTATAGAGTCCTGGCCATTTGACCTTGTAAATCACTTAATGCTCTTCTAATGAAGGGTACTCTTGTCCTTTTCCAAAGTGCTAGCTATTGCACATTAGCAAGTACTTATGTGTATCCATAGAAAAAGAGAGAGATTCATTCCGTCATAAATTCTACTAGCTAGTTATCACAGTAAGGAAGCATAGTTGACAGTAAGAGAGGTGTAAAAGTAGAAAGAAAGATTATCACTGTGCCATATAAAAAAATATATATGCCCAGATACAGACTTCAATAACCCAAATAACATGCATGTCGATTTCTCTTCTACCGATTGCTTGGGGAGGGGGGGTGTCCCACCAAATATTTATGCATCCCTGAATTAATCTGTGTGACGTTGCATGTGAGCTTCAAAATGAATTTAGGCCTGTTCCGTGGTCCTTTCCCTCCCTCCCAAAGGATCTGCGCCTCCATTGGAGTTAGGGAGGTCAGTAACCTGTCCCATTCTGATAAGAATCGCTCTTCCTTGCCCTTAAAGGAAAGGGAACATTGTTTAACCAGGAGTAGCACACTAAGCCAAAGCTTGTATCCAGATGCGACCTGGGAGCACAAGGAAGTTAAGTGACTTGCTCAGGATCACACAGTATGCACCAAGGTGGCTGTGGGATTCAAACCCAGGTCTCCAGATCTGCAGCTCAGAGCCTTAACCCACTGTGCTATACAGTCTAAGCTGCTTACAACGGGTGCATCTGTGTAAGCAGATTTTGCCCATTATAGGGAGTGTGTGCTATAACCAAAAAGCATTGTGTCTTGGTATTTTAGTTAATTAAAAAAAAAAAAACTCTGGTGCGATCACACAGGTTCATTCAAGTGCAAGTTAAAAACTGCATTAAATCCTCAGTTAACTTTGCTCCCTTCTGCTACCTTTTCAACAGTATTAGCTTAGCTCCCATTAAGCTACCTTTTCGATGGTCTGGTGCGATTGCACTTCCTCGTGCTTCTTCTGTTTGCAGTGCAAAAATGCATTAAAGCCTCAGTTAACTTAGGTCCCTCCAGCTACCTTTTCAGCAGCATGTCCACTGAAGTCTGTTAATTGCATTGGGGCATACTGTACTAGTCTGCTGTCTGCTGTTCCTGCGGCTCCGGTGTGATCACACTCTCTTCTTAGCTTCCTCTGCTTGCAAGGCAAAAATGTACTACAGTACAGCCACAGTTAGCTTAGCTCCCTTAGCTCCTGTTAAGCTTGCAGTGCAAAAATGCATTAAAGCCTCATCTTACTGCAACCAGTCAGCAGCTAATTAGTGCTATGCCCACCTTTTATTTTGGGCAGATTAACTGTTTAATGCCAAAGCGTGAACAGACTAAGTGAGATATTAACTACAGTTACAGGTAGTCTGCCAAAAATCTGCCCACAATAGAAGGCGGGCATAGACCGTTATAACCATTGTTTTTAACACTAAAGTCTATGGATTCGGCAAGTGGCAACCATAATCTGGCAGCTAAAACTGATTGCCCTTGTTAAGCACGGGCACTATAAGTGGCGCAGACTGTACTGCCTCCTTAAGGGCAAAGGCTAATCTATCTGTAGCCAACAACAGGTTCGTCCACATCACCAACGTGGGGATCACGCATGAAACCCACGTATTGAGTATTATCTGCCTGGCTATAACCAACATTATGCTCACCCACCTAGGGTATAAGCACCAGCCCCCCTGCTCATCCCTCTCAACCCCAAACAGCAGGGACAAGGGCGATAATTCAACTGCTCGACTCCAGATGGTTGCAACATCAGAAGCTGTTGCTTTCCAATAAGCCCTGAGGACCTGACCTTCCCAGAAACAGTGAAAGTATGTGCTTCTCCCAATGTAACATCTACCACACTTGGGAGACACCTCTGGGAAGAATTTGTGGATCATACTGGGGGGAGGGGGGGGAGTTGGTGGATAAATTTATATTGAGTTTCCTTAAGTTTATTACATAATAGTAACCCCATATGTGACATAATTACTAATTTCTAGGGATGTGGATATGTTGTTCAATCCACACTTATTGGCAGGTTCCTTGCCACTTTAAATCTTGCCGGAAGGTCTTCAAGCTGGCTTCTCCCACCCACCCGGTTGGTAAAACTCTCCGCTCCACCCCATGACGCCAGATCTTCCTTACCGCTTAGAAGCTCAGGTTCCCTCCTTAGCGCTCTGCGTTTTAGGCCTGGATCCACACTCTTTGGTTAACCTGAAACTAATTCTAAAATTTACAAGACTTCAGTCTTCCTTTTCCCTCGCGGCTGCGGTGGACAAATAGACTCCCGGCTTTCGTCGGTGCCCCTGTGGGCAGATGTCGTCCCGGACCGACCTGCACTCCATATGCGTCTACTGCATGAGGCTTGGCCACGATTCGCAGGCTTGCGATTTGTGCAAATCCTTTTCGATTTCGGTCTTGGAGGACCACGCTGCTCGACTTCTTCTGGGGTGCCCTGAAAAACGGTATCCGCTGGTGAAGTCAAAGGAGGCCCGTTGGGTGGTGTCTGTGGCGGCGGGCTCTGCGGAACAGTTGGAGCAGATGATCGCCCTCAAGGAGGAGGCGGCCCAGGCCGCGTCTTCTTACTTCTCGGTCGCGGCATTTATCCCGCTCTGCTTGAGCTCTTCATATACAGCTTCTTTTAAGGAGCTTTGCCAATCCCTCTCCACCAAGGGAGAAGGACCATTGGGACATTCCAGTCGGTCCAAGAAGGACTCAAAAGGTAAGTCCCACAGTCGACGTTCGTGGGAGCAGGAGAGATCCTGGGAATGCTTGGGATGTGGACTTTCGACTTCGGTCGAGGTTGCAGCTAAGGCCACTGGTTTCATGGTGTCCCTGTCAGGTCAGCCGGCCAAGACACCAGTCGACGCAGTCGAGACTTTTCTCGACCCGTCGGACAGTTTGTCGACTGGTGATGCTGACAACCCTACTTCACCAGTTCCCCTGGTGGAAACCGAGGACTTGCCTGTGCCTCCCATGCCAGAGTCCCCGGTTAAGGTCCTGTACCGAAGGAGGAGTGGGTTTCCCCTGTCCCCTCTCTGACCCACCCTTGGAATCCCCAAAGTCTCGGTCTCAGACCTGTTCCAGGTCCAGCCGGTCCCGCCAACGTCGGCGGTCTCGGTACCATGGAAAGCAGCGTCACCACTCATCCTCGTCGTCATCTTCGGAGGATAGGCTCTGGCACAAGTTGCGTCGGCGCTATGAGGATTTAATGTGGCAGCAGCTCTTATTGTCTGGGAATAAGCAGACTCCGTGGCCTTCTCTGGCCATTAAGTGGCTTCACCGGAGCGGCCAAAACAACCCCTCATAGTCGAGGAGCCGAAACCGGCACTGGTTGTTCGGCCAAAACTGACTGCTCCACCCATTGTGGTGGAACCTCCGCCTCCACAACTGAAGACTGGGGCCCCGACCAAGGATTCTCGGTCGGGTTAGGACTTGCCCCATAGGTTGTCATTCACCCTCACTCCCGATCAACCTCAGCATGTGGAGGGTGGCTCAGGCACTCGGCAGCTGTTCGCAGACTCCTTGGAGTCTGATGACTCCTCCTTGTTCTCCAGGCCGCTTGACCTGGAGTCTGCAGGGGGTCAGTCGGTGGACGAGAGGCCATCTTCGTTTTTAGGAATGCTTCGACTCATCTCAGAGTCCACTGGGATGAAGCTCGAACCCGTTTCAAAATGGGCCAAGTATCCCCTCACAGAGATACTGGACTGAGGGGATTCCCCTACGGAGGCCTTTCCAGTGGCCGAAGCCATTGTTTCACGGCCATGGAGCTATGGCAGCGGCCAGCATCTTGTTCCGCACCTTCGGCCAGGCTGGCTCAAAAGTATGTGGTCCCTACTGGTTCACTCTCCGGTTTCTCTGAGCACCCCTCTGCAGAGGGGTTAGTGACCGATAGTGTTTTCCGGCGTTCTGGGAATGCTTGGGATGTGGACAAACTGCCCAGTAAGGAGTCCAAGAAATTGGACTACTCAGGGTGGAAGGTATACACTGCTTCTTCCCTAGGCCTTCGTCAGGCTAACTCGGCCATTCTGATGGCACACTTTTCACACGTCCTTTTGGGCTCCCCGGATGAGGTGATTCCTCATCTCCCGGCTGACCTTCAGACGACTGTCAAGCAGGTGCAGGATCAGGGAAGTGCGGTAGCTAAACAGCAGCTCCAAACTTTGTTGGACATTGCTGATTTGTGCGCCTGGTTAGTAGGGCCAAAGAGGCCATGCGCCGCAGAGCTTGGCTGTAGATCTCCACCTTTACGACTGATACCCAGCACAAGCTGGCAGATGTCCCCTTCCAGGGTACCGACTTGTTCGGGCCCGGGGTGGAGGGTCATCTCCAATGGATCGAGAAGTCCAACACCACCTTGGACTCGGTCACGTCTGCCCAGAAGGACAAAGGCCTCCAGCAGCAGCATAAGCCCTTTCATCCTTCAGCCCCTGTGGCACGTCCAGCCCAGCAACACCAGCATCAGGGCCAGCAGGCTCGTGCTTGGTACACCAAAGCCAAGCCTGCTGCATCCTCCAGCAGGAAGCCTGGAGGAAAAGGCCCAGGCGGCTCCTCGGCCGGCCCTTCCTCCAAGCCTGCCCAGTGACGGGTTGAGGGGTGTTGCCCCCAACCTCGTCACTCCTCCCTGGGATCCTTCCATGGGGGGATGGCTCTGCCACTTCCTTTCCGCCTGGTCCGCTATCACCATGGACCGCTGGGTGTTGGAAGTGGTAGACAGGGGTCTGCCTCTGGAATTCGAGCAGTTCCCCTCTTATTGAGCCATTGCCCCACGGGGGGGCAACGGGTTCCGCAGCCTCTCTGTCGGCTCGTTGAGCTGACATTGCCTAAAACTCCTCCAGAAGGAGGGGATCAGAAGTGGCGGACACTCAAACTGAGGTTTGTGTCCAGGTACTTACTGGTCCCAAAACGGACGGGGTGCTAGTGCCCCATTCTCGACCTACATGACCTGAACAAGTTCCTAAGGTCTTGCACCTTTAGGATGGCCACTCTGGCTCAGATCATTTTATCCTTGGAACGAGGCTTGTGGTTCTGTTCTCTGGAACTTCAGGACACGTTCTTTCACATCCCAATCCGTCCGTCTCATCAGCGATTCCTCTGCTTCAGAGCAGAGGGATCCCTTTACGAGTTTCTGGCCATGCCCTTTGGCCTCTCCAGCCCCCAGGGTCTTCACCAAATGCATGGCAGTGGTGACAGCATTTCTGCGGCACCGAGGGTTCCGGGTGTACCCTTACCTGGACGACTGGCTGATTGCAGCCTCCTCCAGGTTGGAGGTGGAGCGGTCCAGGGATTTGGCCCTCCAGGTCTGCTTTCAGATTGGCCTCCTCATCAACGAGGCCAAGTCGGAACACGTGCCATCGCAGGTGATTTAGTTCATCGGGGCAGAGCTCGACTCTCTTCGAGCCAGAGCATGGCTCCCGGCGGACAGGGCCAAGGTCCTTTCCTCCTTTGCCCAGTCATTTCTGGTTGGGCAATTGCACCCTGCCTGGGACTTCCTGCGCCTTCTGGGCCTCATGGCAGCCTGCACCAGCGTGATTCGTTGGGCCCACTGGCATATGCGCCCCTGCAGTGGGGGCTGGCCAGTGGTCAGAGCGCTCCGGTCCTCTCTCTGGTCCAGGAGATGTGGAACGGCCTCCAGTGGTGGCTCGTTCCAGCTCATCTGCAGGAGGGTATCCCGTTTGTCCACCCCGAGCCAACGGTCACTCTGATGACCGATGCCTCTCTGATGGGTTGGGGTGCCCATCTGGGGGAAGTTCAGAGCCCACGGCCTTTGGTCTCCTCAGGAGTCTCGATGCCACATCAACCTGCTGGAGCTTCGAGTGGTTCGACTAGCACTCACCGCCATCGCTCCATTTCTACGGGGTCAAACGGTCCAGGTCCAGACAAACAACACCACGACCATGTACTACCTCAACCGACAGGGCAGGACGCACTCCTTGCCCCTGTGCAAGGAGGCTGTCCGCACTTCGTGTCTCGTGATCAGCCTGGAGGCGGATCTCCTAGCCATCCATGTGGCAGGAGCCTCCAGCTGTCTGGCGGGTGCCCTCAGCCGGATAGGTGCTGCATCTCACGAGTGGTCTCTCCTGCCGGAGGTAGTACAAGATCTCTTCTCCCACTGGGGCACCCCTCAGGTGGACTTGTTCGCCTCCAGGGAGAATGCGAAGCTGAGGCTATTTCACGCCTGCCCCACCCTCAGCAGGGCTTGCTGCAGGGGGATGCCTTCTCGAGGCCGTGGACCCCGGGCCTCTTCTATGCCTTCCCTCCATTCCCCTTGATCCACAAGGTGCTTCTCAAGGCGAAGAGGGACCAGGCGCTGGTGATTCTGGTAGCCCCAGACCGGCCCCGCCAGTTCTGGTATCCAGATCTCCTCAGCCTCAGCTCCAGGCTCCTGAGTCGGCTTCCAGCCAGCCCGGACCAGATCTCAGTCAACAAGGGGAAGGTACGCCATCCGGAACTTCAATCCCTGCACTTGATGGCCTGGTTCTTGGGCTAGAGTTCCAGGCCTTAGGTCTTTCTGGCGAGGTCCTCAATGTTGTTGAGGCATCCCGGAAGAGTCGACCAGAAAATACTATGCCTTCAAATGGAAGAGATTCTCCATTTGGTGTCAGGCAAAGAGTTGGACCCTTCCTCCTGTTCATTGGCTAGCATTCTGGACTACCTGTGGTCCCTTTCTCAGCTAGGGCTTCGGTTGACGACCCTCAAGGTGCACCTGGCAGCCATCTCTGCTTACCAGGTGCGGGCCGGCAAGCAGTCAGTGGTGCAGGAGAAGGTGGTAGGGCGCTTTTTCAAAGGCCTTGATCACATATCCCCTCCGGTGCGAGAACCACCACCTCCATGAGATCTACTGCTGGTATTGGCTAAGCTCATGGGCAAGCCATTTGAACCGATGCACAGGTGTGATATCTCTCACCTGTCATGGAAGACCGCCTTCTTGGTGGGATTACGTCAGCCAGAAGGATGGGAGAGCTCCAGGCACTTTCCACAGAGTCTCCTTATCTGGTCTTTCATAGGTACAGGGTTGTCCTGCACCCCGGTGTCAGAATTTCACCTTAACCAGGTGTTGATTCTGCCGGTGTTCTACCGCAATCACATCTTGGAGGCTGAATATAGGCTCCATACTCTAGACCCTAGAAGAGCACTCTCTTATTATAAGGAGTGTATGGCTGAAGTTCGGGGAGAGGTTCGCCAGCTGTTTGTCACCTACGCTGAAGCCGCACCTGGCAGACCTGCAGCCAAGCGGACGATAGGCAGGTGGGTCACCTCCTGTATGAATCTCTACTATAGGTTGGCAGGCATGGAGCCTCCCAAAGGGATAAGAGCTTATTCTACCCGCCATACCGCTGCTTCTGTGGCTGCTTCTAGGGATGTCCCTATCCAGGAAATCTGCAGGGCTGCTACCTGGAAGTCAGCACACACCTTCATTACTCATTACCACATTGACCTAGAGTCACGCTGGTTTTCGGACCTCGGTTCTCCAGTCCTTATTCCCTAAGTAGGGGGTGCACGCCTTGCTTCCCTCCTCCCGGAGAACTGGTAGGAGTCTGCCAATAAGTGTGGATTGAGCAACATATCCATGTCCCTAGAAATACAGGTTACTCACCTGTAACAGGAGTTCTAGGAGTGGTATATGTTGTTCATCCACACAACCCACCCGACCTCCCCGGCTTCGACGTCCAACCTGGCTTCCAGCGGGCTAGATCTGCCATCATGGGGCGGAGCTGAGAGTTTTACCACCCGGGTGGATGGGAGGAGCCAGCTTGAAGACCTTCCGGCAAGATTTAAAGCGGCAAGAAACCTGCCAATAAGTGTGGATGAATAACATATACCACTCCTAGAACTCCTGTTACAGGTGAGTAACCTGCATTTCCAGTTCTCGTCTGAGATGGTCAAGCCCAAATCAGTCTCCCATTTAACTTTAGCACCCCCTGAAGCATCTGGAAAGAGGGCCCTGTCACATTTAGCCATCCTACCTATGAGTCCCTTTTCCTGCTTTTTAATTCTAAGGATTTCTTGTTACACCACTATTGAAGGGGAATTATCTAGGGGCCGTCGCTACATTTCCTTACCATCATTTCTTACCTGTAAGACTTTATAGAAGTGTGAGGTAGGAATCCCCAGACTCTCTCGAATCACCTCAAAGGGAAACATGTCACTGCTGTGATATGGCTCCCAAAGACTTTATTCCCTTGTCCTCCCATAATGCAAAGCCAGGGTCCTCCAACCCTGGAAGAAACTCTGGGTTCCCTGTATTTTGGACAAGAATGGTATTGTCTCCCTGCGCCACATACCTTCGTTTAATAGTCATCCAGGCTTCTAAGACTGCCTCAACTAAAGGGTTGGGGCAAGGCAGCTTTTTATATGCCCTGACTCTCCTTGCCTCGATAAGTAAGACGTTAGTCTTCCATGGCAACCTTCTTCTAATTTGACCCATGATGCTGTCTCTCCCTTATTCACCCAGTTATGCAGGTACTGGAACTGTACTGCTAAGCAGTATCCTTTTAAATTCGGGAAAGCCATACCTCCTCTTTCCTTTGATGTTTTGAGCCTGGCCAGCCTCATTCTTGATATTTTTCCCTTGCCATAAAAAAATCCCCAAAACTTTTCTCTGTTCTACTGATTTCCCAGGCCGTTGGGCTGAAGGGGATCATTTGCATAAGATATAATATTCTTGGAAGGACATTCATTTTTAATAAATTTATGCTTCCTAGCCACGAGATCGGGAGAGTCCTCCACCTCTTTAAATCTGACAAAATAGTGCTAAACAGTGGTGAGTAGTTTATACTATACATCATTTTCAAGTTTACCCCGACCTTAATACCGAGATATATAAAGTGATATTCTACTCGTTTCAATCCCCATGTACCCCCTGGGTGGATTTCTCTGTTATTGGTCAGAAATAAAATTTTTGTTTTCTGCAGGTTCAGCTTATAACCTGAGAACTGGGTGAACTCTCTAACTATTGACAGGATTCTTGGGACAGATTTCTCAGGCTGTGTAACACAGAGGAGCACATAGTCAGCGCATAAGGTAATCTTATGCTGGTTCCCTGCCCAGGATTCCCTGACTTTCCCATATTCAGACAGCCAATGGCTCAATGGCCACTGCAAATAAAAGAAGCATTTGTCAATGCTGAATGTTTGCTTGCTGGTATTAGCATTGGAAATGCAGGAGTTAGACAGATGCAGAATAGGAATGGCAATGAAGTACTGAACTTCGTGTCAACCCCACCTCCATCCTGCAGAGATGGACAGGCATTGGGGTATGTGTTTGGGTCATCGCCCATGATGTCCATGCCATGTCACCTCACCCTATCCTGCAGACACCGACACATGTTGAGGTGTGCCTTGGGGTGTTCGGCTTTATAGTCATCCCATTCCATAAGGACATACACTGAAATGGGTGCAGTATAGGAGAATGGGGTGAACTCTGGGGTTGAAGAGTCCAAGGCACACCTTGATGCCTGTGACTGGCTGGGAGGTGGGGGTGGGATGGCATGAGCATTACAGTCGGCAATCCAAATGCACACCCCGATGCCTGTCAGTCTGTACAGGGTGGGACGTTATGGTTAGAAACTCTAACGCCCTGGACGTTTGTTAGTATTTGCACTGCGAATTTTCAACAAGGCCTTTTTGTGACCCCCACCTTATGAAAACATTTAGGACCTCTTCTCATGAAGAGTGGCAGTGTGATTTTGTTAATGTGTCCCAAACTTTGAGATCCAACAGCGACCATGCCATTTTGCGCCAGATGTATGAAAACACAGATCAGGCAGGATGTGAAAAATGACAGCTGTACCATCCATAGGGGAGGTGTGAAGAGATGGCAATGTTCAAAATCTGTAGTGGGAATATTAAAAATGCTTGCACTTCCGAGCATACGTGGAAACTGCGCAACGCATGCGTGTATCACAGTCATTTTATGGACTTTCGTCACCAAATTTTCAACATAGGCATTTTAGGACCTCTGCTCATGGACAGTGTCACTGTAATTTCTTAATGTGTCCCAAACATTGATTTCCCACAGCGACCACGCTATTCTGCGCCGGAAGTACAAAAATACATTTTCGTCAGGGTGTGAAAAATGACAGCTGTACTGTTCATAAGGAGGTGTGGAAAAATGCCAATGTTGAAAATCTGGAGTGAAAATATTACAGATTTATGAAGTTATGATCATGCGTGCAAACTGCACAATGCACGCTCGTAACACAGTCATTTTTTGGGATTGTTTCCACCAAATTTGCAACATAGGCTTTTTGAGAGCCCATCTCATGAACACTGACACTGTCGTTTCGTTAATCGGTCCCGAAAGGTGATTCTGCACAGTGACCGAGAAATCACCTTTCAGGACAGAATAATGCCATGACAGTGGCTCAGTTCATGAGGAGGGGTCCCAATAACCCCATGTTGAAAATTTGGTGCCAAAATTCCCAAAAATGCATGAGATATGCACCAAAGTTGAAACAACCCTATTTATGCCATTATACAGTTTACCGGCATTTCTTCAGTTCACAGTCGGCTTTGAAGAGTGCAGACATGTTCCCAGTCCACCAAGGATTGTCTCACTGGGCTCCGGAAGTAAGTATGGGAGTCAGGAGTGCGCAGAGGTGAGTGCGGGTTGGGGGTAGAGGCCACAGGACCGACAAGGGACCATTTTCTGTTTTACAGGTTTAAGGGGAAAAAAGCTAAAAATATCGCTGGACTTTTTTCTTTTTTAACAGGGACATTTGGCAGCTGGGTGGGCTCCCAGCGTGCCACCTGATATTTTTTGTTTTTTTTGTGTGTTGGGGCTGTAGCCGACTGGGGATTGACACTTCGTCGGCACATACCGGCGGGGGAGAGCCGATGGAGATTGGGCACCCTCGCACACAAACAGATTTAGGAGGCATTATTCCGATGGGGGTGGGCTCCTCATCAGCAAATTTACTGGGAAGGGTGGGACTGAAGCCGACGAGGTTGGGACCCCCATTGGAAGAAAGACTATTGGAGAATGCGCATGATGTCGAGGGGTTTGGGCACCCCTCGACCGCATAACAAATGGGGAGGGTTACAGTATGCCGACGGGGAGTTGGCTCCCCTGTCGGCAAATGAACTGGGTTGGGGGCATGCGGATGGCAAGGTACCGCCCTGCAGTGACAGGTCGCTCCCTCATTACAGCTGAATAGCTGACGCTGCAATGACGAGGCAGCCCCTGATTGCAGCGGCAAAATCGTTTCAACTTGGTGGCACTTTTTGGAAACCAGTGTCATCAACACAGTGTGCCTATGTTGGTCCATCAGTGCCAAGCCCCCAAATGCAGTGCTGCCGTTGTCTACCACAGTGCCGCACCTCCACAACCTGCTTCTCTCCTAAGCTGCCGCATAATGTTTCTTGCACATGCGCACAAGCAGACATAAAAAGGGGAGAGGGGACAACCCTGTCTTATACCTCGGAACAGCCGGAAGCGCTCAGACGGTATGCCATTCACCAGCACTCTTGCTTTCTTGTACAACTTTTAACCAGTTCTATAAACCCATCTCCCAACCCAAAACACTGCAAGGCCTCAAATAAGTAATCCTATTCAGTCCTACCGAAGGCCTTCTCTGCATCCATGGAGAGCAACACAGGCTTCCCCCAGACACAGAGTGCCCACCCGATAACATTTAATAGCCTCCTCATTTTGTGGTAAGATAACCTCCCGTGGATGAAGCCAGTCTGATCAGGTGTATTATCCTCGGTAGCACCTTCTCCAATCTCAGAGCTAGTACCTTGGCCATTATTTTGCAGTCGTAGTTGAGGAGGGGGATGGGTCTATACAAGGAGCACTCCAGGCTGTCCTTACCAGGTTTTAGGAGAACACCTATGTTAGCCTCTAGGCAGGTTCCGGGCAGCCCCCCACCCAGCTTCCTCCATAAGGTCTCTCAATGGACCGGCCATCTTGTCTTTCAGTTCTTTATAACATTCTGCTACAAATCCATCTGGGCCTCCTGCTTTTCCAGACCTGAGACTCCCTATGGCCCTGCGCATCTCTTCTGATGTGATGGTGTCTCCTAGGCAGTCTCTGCTGTTCCGTCAGGGATGGGATTGTGATATTATCTAGGATGTTTTTGGTCAACCCCTCCATTCCTACGTACTCTGCTCTGTATAAGTTTTCGTAAAATTCCCTGATGGCAGTCTGAATCCCTTCTCTTCATGAGTAATTTTATCTCCCTAGCGCATAGGGCCACTACTCTACTAGAGATCTTGCCCCCCTTCATTAGTTTTACTAGCAATGGGCCAGGCTTGTTACCCAATTCATATATTCTGTTTGGCAAAAAAGAGTTTTGACTTGGGTTCCTCGTTGAGGCACTCGTTAAGTGACTCCCTGGTCACCAACAACTGCTATCTGTCCTCATCTGTTCCCCTTTCTATAACTTTTCGCTCTGAGGCTTGAACAATCTGTACCAGGTTTCTTATCCACTACCTTCTTTCTTTATTGAATTTAGCTGTGTAGCCAGTAATGGCCCCCATATGTACGCTTTCCCAGCCTCCCACAGGGTCCTCTGAGAAGCAACCGATCCCACATTCGTGGAAAGAAAGGTTTCCCATTGGGATTTCAGAAATTGTCTGAAGTCTTCCATACATAATAAATAAGTGGGAAAATGCCACGAACCTGGTGGCTTTTCCTCTTCCCCCAATTGTAACTCCAGCCGCACCATGGAATGATCAGATACTAATATTGGACTATGGGAGAGACTTATGATTTTGCTGTATAGTACTTTGGGCACAAAAATATAATCTAGCCGAGACCAGGTCCCATGGGGGGACTAGAGTAAAAAGTATGCTCTTTTGTGCTTGGGTTCATGGTCCTCCAACTGTCCACTAAATCTGGTTCTAGCAATCCCATGGCCCAGTCCTCCCTGGCCCTATTTGCTCTGCAGTTTCTTTTATCCTCTTTTTTTTTTTTCTTCCCAGCAGGTCCTCCGTCAAGCTCTGTCCTGGTCACTTGAACTCCTGTAAATCGCAATACCCCGCATACTCTTGGTCACCCGGCTTGCTTCCCGGAGGTAGTGGGCCATGGCACTGGTTCTCCTAATTCCAGTGCCGCAGAACCAGTAACTGGAGTAACTCACCTCACCTCAGCAATTAACTTGTGCATAGGCATTCTCTACCGTCATAAGGACTGCCTCCCACCGGATTACCTCAGATTGGCTGTCTCCTCCTCTGTCCTGTCTCTTGTAGACTACGACCTCCCCGTCTACATTGCTGCTGATGCCACTGCCCTCAGGAGAATCCAACTATCCCTAAATAAGGCCTGTAGGCTCCTCTCTGGTGCAGACAAATAGAGTGCATACATGAGTCCATCAATCTAGAAGAGCGGTTACAATATCAGACCTGCCTCCTGGTTAAAAAAAATACTTCTAGGTCTCTCCCCACAGGGGTGTCCGCCTCCCTCCACCCTGTTTCGCCCTCTGCCTCTACCCGTGACTCCACTAAGGCCACTGTCAGAGTCCCAAGGGTGCGGACATCACTGGCCCAGAGATCCTTTTGTTACAGGGCGCCACACTGGTTCAACGCCTTCCCCTCCTCGATCTCCTCACTCACTAAAATATGTCCTTTTAAGGCAGCTCTCAAGAGCCTCATTTTCTTCACACCGCAGCTGCACGCGCCTCCCACAAGCTGGATCCCAGCCCATAGGTGCCCCACTCCCTCCCCGGCCCCTTTCCTAGACTCTTGATAATCACCTTATCTCAGGCTGCAATTCTGAATTTACTGTATTTGTCCTTGGAGCCTAGCTTTCGCACTGTATAGACCTCTGTACTGCTATTGTAAACTGTAACTCTTATCTGGGCACTGGATGGCTCAGGATTCTATGTTGTTTGTTCTGACCCCTGCTAGTATATGAATATTGTTTGCTATTCGCTGTTTGGTATATAACAAAAAACTTCTGTAACCTCCTATCTATCATATTGCATTTGTGTTGCTGTCTATGTGTTGAATCCACTGGAACTGACGTGGAGCCTTTGGAAATGAGTCCTTGACTCAAAGGGTTGTAATTCCGATATGTATAATAAATAAAAAACTAGTTGGGAATGCGGCAACGGTGGCTAATTAAAGCCCGGGGAGGGCTTCATGTAGATGGAGGACCCACCCCTCCATTTTCCTTGTTTTTCCTCCGGAGGCGGGGCGTGCAATGATGTCCAGCGTCCACCCGCCTCCGTATAGACGGCGCCCGGTAGCTATCACGACTCTGGCCCCACCAGGGGTCCATCTCTCGCTGGGCACTTCCTCCCTCCCCGGAGAGGAGAACAGTCCATAGGACGCTCTATCCTTCTCCCCCCAGCCGGCCCTCCAGTGACCTGGGTCCATTCCCGAACCCAGGTCACCAGCGTCGCAAGTGGAATTCCAACTGCTGCACCGGCGGGCCGGCCTGCTCTGCAGCTTCTGCCAGGATAGTTCATTTTGGGATCCATGGTGCAATTGAAGTCTCCCTCTATTATCAAATTAAAAAATTAGTCTTTGTGGATCACATTCAATATTCCTTGGTAGAACCCAGGATCACAATTAGTGGGGGCATACATACACACACACCCAAAGATTAGTGTTTGGCCATGAATGCTACCCTCCATGAAGACGTACCTCCCCTCCGTGGAGTTTTTCACTACCCTAGTAACCCCCAGAGGGAAGTTTTTATTTAATAAAATCGCTACACCCCTCTTACCCGTTCATAGTACAGTATGATGTTTAAGTATACCCCCAAGTTACTTTACATTTCTGTACATTATATGCTTTATTTTCTGTACATACATGTGCTGACTGTTCCACAACTGTCTAACAGTTGTCCTCTTTGTATAGAATGCTTATATTTCATGGGTTGCCCCTGAAAAAGGGACAGTTCTGTCTCAGTGGGCGTACTCGGTCAACAAAATTCAAATAAGTAAATAAAATAAATTATGAGACGAATATGATGCTGCATAGCTGGAGCCTACCCACCCACTAACTTATTGGCCCAGATATTCCAACTGCGCCAGGCTGTGGTGCAAGGTTGGGCGCAGCTCAACTTGGCTGCACAGGGGTGTGGTCTGGGCGATATTCAACGGAGCTGTGCCATGGCTCAGCGGCGTTGAATATCGCACCCTGGCCACCCGCAGTGTGCATGGCGCAGTGGCACTGCACCAGCGCAAGTGGCCAGAGTGGAGCATGGGGATGCGCTAGCACAAGTTCCATTGCGCTATGCACAGCAACCGCGATATTCAAAACTTGACATGCAAATGGGGCCATAATGTATGCAAGGCGCACATGGGGCTATTTGCATGTCATTATGGCCCCATTTGCATGCAGGTGTGCCGATCCCCTACAGCTTGCGCCTGGCGCCATGCCAGGCAGCAGCCATTGGGGACAGACGCCCTCTGCAGCCGGCAATGTGCTCCACAGCCTGATTGTGGGCATTTGTATAAAAAATAGAACTATGTCCAATATCCCTGGTGGTCCAGTGGACTGCTGCCTGCCCAATTGCGGGCATTTGTAATAAATAAAAATAGTCCCAAACTCCCTGGTGATCCATTGGACCGCTGTGTGCCCGATCGCAGGCATTAGTAATAAAGAAAAATTTCCACAGACTCCCTGGTGGTCCAGTGGACTGCTGTCTGCCCGATCACGGGCATTTGTAGTAAAAAAAAAAAAAAATTGCCCCAAACTTCCTGGTGGTCCAATGGACCGCTGTGTGCCCGATCGTGGGCATTTGCAATAAAAACTAAAAATATGTCCAATATCCCTGGTGGTCTAGTGGTACCCCCCACCTGCCCACTGAGCCCCACCGCTCCCCAGGTCAGCCGGTGGGTGGCAGCACCCTGCTGCCCGCCGCCCTCAACGACACTGTAGGTGGGCTGTCGCCCATTGGTCCACAGTGTGAGCCAATGGGCGTGCAGCCCATATCCTCTACACATTCCAGATATGTGAATGGATCCCATTCACATATCTGGGATAATGCAATATAATATGGATATGCGACCATTGGCTCACGCTGTGAACCAGTAAGCATGCAGCCACCGATGGTGTCAGTTGGCAAGCGGCTGAAGTGCTGCCGCCTGCTGGCTGACTTGTGGGGGCGGGACGGTGAGACTTAGTGGAGGAAGGCACCACCAGGATATTGGACATATTTGTTTTATTACAAATGCCGTGATCGAGCAGACAGCGTCCATTGAACCACCAGAGATTGAAGGGCTATTATTATTACTAATGCCAGCGATCGGGCACACAGCGGTCCATTGGACCACCAGGGAGTTTGGGGCTATTTGTATTTATTTATTACTAATGCCCACGATCGGGCAGATAGCGGTCCACTGGACCACCAGGGAGTTTGGGGCTATTTTTATTTATTTATTTATTACAAATGCCTGCAATCGGGCAGACAGCGGTCCACTGGACCACCAGGGAGTTTGGGGCTATTTGTATTTATTACTAATGCCTGCAATCGGACACAGCGTCCACTGGACCACCAGGGAGTTTGGGGATATTTTATTTATTTAATACTAATGCCCGCGATCGGCACACAGCGATCCACTGGACCACCCGGGATATTTGACAGAAATCTGCATTTTTTTACAAATGCCTGTGATCGGGCATGGGGCGCCACCAGGTGCAGCCGAGGCTCGGGTGGCCACCCACAGGTGGCAGCTACCGTGTTGCGCCCTGCAGTGCGGCAGCTCACCTGTGGGTGGCCATCCGTTCTTTTTTTTTGGATCAACTTTGTGCTGGAGCGGGTAGGGGTTGCGCATGCATGGTTCTGCACATCCCGGGCTGCATGTCGGGCTGTGCAGGTATGCATGGTCACGCCCCTGCGCCTGCACCCTACGTTTAAACGTCTTGGCTCCGGTAGCAGCCGGGATTTGTCTTCTTGCCTTTTCCTTTGAATATTGCACGGGCGCAACCCTTTTGAATATCTGGGCCATTGTGTTCTTTTGGTGTGAGATGAGTCTCCTGCAGCATTGCAACCTGTGCCTTCTTACGCTTTAAGGCCGTCAGTATTTTATACCTTTTAACAGGAGATGCAACTCCTTTTACATTCCAGGAGATTTTTGCTTCGTTTTGAATATTAGCCATATATTATGAAATGATATCTCACCATTTGGCAGGATTCCCCCCACTTGTTCCTATAGCCAACTCCATAGGAATGACATGCTTTTGAAAATACAGTAGCAGAGTGTGAATAACAAGATGCAAGGACAGTCAACATCAACCGTAACACGAACTAAGTAAGAAAAATGTGCTAAACATGAATTATCTTGAAACATTTGCTGTCCTAACCTACCCCCTTTAAGCCTCCCCTCCCACCTTTCCCTCCACCATGTGTTATGTTCCAACAAGTTGGACAATCCACAAAGCAAAGGGCTATATCCCAAGGTCTATCTCCCTGTCTTGTGCTGTTAGACTACTGTCTATTTGTTGTGTACAACCAATTATACTTGAAACTATATCCCCAATATGCCCCCTCCCCTCCGCTTTCCAAATCTTACTTGATTGCAGAATAATCTCTTGTGTTAACGCACTGAGAGGAATACTCTGCCCCAAATGTTGCAGAGATGCCCTCACTGTATAACTAATGAGGGTTCTCTTCTTCCCACTTCCACCTCTGCAGAAAAGGGTCACAAGCCCCCCTGCATTTTAACTGGACCCACACTGGAAGCGCACACCCGCCCTTCGTGCCCCTCCGTCCCAACCCCCACACCCCAGCCACAACATCTGCTGCAAGGATGGACAGCAGCAGTAACATACCACAGTGCCTAGAACCAAAATTTGCTGCCTCATCTTATTTTAGGCCCTTCATGCTGTCATGTGGAAACACAGTCTCCTGCCCCGATACCCAGGTAACACTTTAGATTAGCCCACCCTGAGTCCCTTTGGCATTGCACTGGGGGCACCTTAGGCCACCCCATTCAGTCACCAAAAGAAAGTCCTTTTAAGAGTTGCCTATGCCTCAGAGCCAGGAAGGGGGAACGGCCCGCACACCCAAAGATCCTGCACCGACCACCTCACCCTTACTGACCTGAGTGCTTGATCCGTGGAGAAACAGGAATACACCTCTTCATATGTCTTGCTTTGCAGTCCTATTTACAGCAGCTTCTGCATAGAGGCCTCCCCAGGTCACAGATGGAGTGAGTTGCCAGGTGAGGTATGCCCGATCAGCCCACCTGATGCCCCTCTGTCCAGCATGGGCAGGACAGTCCTGACATTCAACGGGTGTTATGGGCTATTCGCCCGAGTCCTGCAGAGGAATCGGGTCATTGCAAATGTATCTTGCGCAGCACTGCAGTGGTTGTAAGTCCCAAATATACCCAGGCTTACCATCCCAATGGTTGGGACGTAGTAGCAAGGGAAGCGAGACATAGGCACCAGCAAGTGTCAGGGGGCCCATCCGGAGTTCATGTGGGTCACGATGGAAGATGGTCAGAGTGCAAAATAAAGATTATATCCACTAAGGCTTCTGCATCACTTTGCCTTGTTTTTTCTGTCCCATTCATCAATAAAAGCCTTTAGCTTATCCGGCTCCTAGAAAAAGTAGCTGGCCCCCTCCGACTTGACTCAGACCACTGCAGATTAGGCCATAAAGAATTAAATTCCCTGTTCTCTCAGCATGTTCATCCCAGGGTTAAACTGCTGCCTCCGTTGTAGCACTCTCATGGGTAGGCTCTGGTGAATAGTGAACCGAGCACCCTCAAATATCACCTCTTTCTTAGCTCGGTATGCCACCATGACTGCTTGTCAGTCACCAAAATGGTGTAACCAAAAACTAACCTGTCTAGACTGTTGATCGCTGGGTGGTTGTGGGGCCAGCGCTCTGTGGGCCCTTTCAGTCTTCAGGTGTCCATGCTTAGGCTCCATCCCCAGTAGCCTCGGTAGGGTGACTGCGCAAAACTCCAAAACACTTTTGCCTTCCTTACCATCCGGCAGGCCCCTTATTCAGAGATATATTACTTCTCCTGTTATAGTTTTTCTTGATAATCTGTTATATCCTTCAGGGCCTCCAGCTCTCTTTCCATGCGTGCCAACTTGTCCGGCACTTGCCTCATGGAGTCCTTGATGTGGGAGATCTGTTGTTCCAGCTCCGACACCCGCTTAGTGTGTTCACCCAATTCAGAGGTTAGTTCAGTGAGTTTTCACTTAAATTGGTCAAGGCGAGGATCTAAATCTTGTGCAATTTTGGCTGCCGACAACTAGATAGGCCCCAAGTTTCCAGTCGGCGCTGTTTCTGAGGATGCAGATTTTTTTTTTTTTTTTGAGGATTTATCCATCTGGCGAGCCAGTTTGCCGGTAAGCAGGTACTCCTCCATAGCAGATAACTTTTTCCACTGAATGGTGCTGAAAATTTATTATTATTCTGCCAAAACTTTGATTTTAAAAGCAGAGTGGAGCTGTGGAGAGTTGTGTCCTATCAGTTAGCTGCTTATTGGTAACCCCCCCCCCCCCTTTTCATTTTTTGATAGTAATTTATGGGAGGATATTAAGAAAACCCACAGAAATGAGTCAGTGATGATGTACTTGAGACGACTGTAACAATGTTTAAAATTAAGTGAAAGAAAAGCAGCAGCAAAGGCAAACAAGATGCTGGGATGCATATCTAGGGGGATCTGTAGTAGGAGAGAGGAGATTATACTGCCGTTGTACAGGTCACTGGTGAGGCCGCATCTAGAGTATGGAGTTCAGTACTGGTGCCCACACCTCAAAAAGGACATTAACCTGCTGGAGAAGGTCCAGAGGAGGCTACAGAGATGATAGCCGGTCAGCAGGGTAAGGCATGATGAGAGGTTGAGGGCACTGAACATGTACTTCCCTGAAAGACAGGGGTTGGGGGACATGATTGGGCCCTTTATGTACTTGAAAGGGATAAATAAGGTTGATAAGGAGAGTCTCTTTAAGTTGAGTGGCAACCATAACACGAGGGGACACAGTCTTAAGCTGGAGGGTGGGAGGTTTAGGAGGGAGGTCAGAAAGCACTTCTCCGCAGAGAGTGGTGGACACTTGGAATGCACTGCCGGAAGAGGTCATCTCACTGAAGACCGTGGGCAGCTTTGAGAGGCTGGGACAGGTATAGGGGGAAGGTAAGGGTCATGGGTAGGGAGGATGGGAGGACAAGGACATTAGCGTAAGCTGTGGACCCTGCAATACGAGCAAACAGACCAAATGGCCTTCTTCTGCTGGCTTCTTTGTATGTTCATATGTTTATTATTTGTACAAAGATGTGGGGCATATTTTAAATGTGAGCAATTATCAAAGTTTGAAGCTTTAATTTCACATGTGACGGGGCAGGTTCACCTGCCTTGGCTAATAAGTAATGAATTGAAGCACTAAAAAAGTGGCGATTTTTGAAGTTTGAAGCTTTAACTTTGCATGCAGCGGGGTAGGTTTATCTGCCTTGGTTAAAAAAAAAAACTGAAGCCCTAAAAAAGTGGCGATAAAGTAAATTATGTAGTGCTGTCCTTGTGCAGGATTTGGTGGCCTCCCGCTGCATCTAAAGAGTATTGTGGTACAATTCACAGTGACTGTTCACATTTAAATATGGGATTTAAGTCTTGTAAATAACATATGCTCCATTATCTTCACATATAGTAGGGAAGATTTGCCCAGTCTGTGCATATGTGATTGATTCAATCCAAGAAAATGATTATTTAAGGCTATTTACTGATGGTTGACCTTTTGTGAGAATTGGTGACCTCCCACTATGTGAAGAGTTTCTATAGTGCAGTTTGTATAAAATTAGCAATAACCATCTCCTTTGAGGCATGTATTAGTATGAGATAAGTATACAATAAGTAAAAAGTTTAAAATAGTAAATAACTTTAGTGCCTCATTGATACCGGTGATAGAATTTGAGTACATCTTTGTTTAACAGTTTCCATGTAACAGTGGCAGTGCCTGGAATTACTGAGTGTCTGAGAATAATTGTGATATCTTTATAATTTTAATTTATCATTTATTATTTATAATAGAAGTGCATGAAATGAAGTGTTTAAAAAGATATTTCAATAATGATAAAGTACATTTCCCTGTACAAATGCGTCAAATGGAATTACGGTGAAATCTGCTGTGATATGTAACTATATCAATTAAATTGAATGGGGTATTTAAATGATGCTTCTACACGCTAACTCCGCCCCCTGATGCTGACCCACGAGGATGGGTCGCGCTACGTAGGGGTGTTGGCGCTCTTTCATGACATGCTGTGCTTTGAAAATAAAATGACAGCTTTTTGAATTTATCTCAGCCTTTTGGTGTGTGCCCAGTTTTTTTTCTTTTCTACGTGTTGGACATTGTTTGGACTGGAGCACCTTTAGGGCAGCTGATGTGCATTCTCCTATTTCTGATCCCTCCCCACAAGTTTACCCTGCAGGCCCCCCAGATTATGTGCCTGTTCCAGTTCCCTGTTAGCCTAGTGCCCATCAGTCTCTGTTTTAACTTCCTGCGCCAACCCTTTATCCTAACATCGCTGGAGCCCTTAGCAGGGGAAATCCTGGACAGCTAATGCATGTCATAATCCATACTGATTAACCACCCAACAGGGGACGCATGAGGAAACCTCTATATCTTTAAGTGCTCTCAGATAACACAGGCATTAAAGTTACACTTGACAAACAGCCCAAGGTTGGTCTAGCTGGCACTGTTTGGTAGACAGCTTCCTAGGCACCAAAGGCACACCCATAGGGGCACATAGAACTTCAGCATTGTTCCTTGTTGCCATTGGGTGCCTCCCATTTAGGTTTGTATAATACCATTCAATTGTTGGTACTAATCCAAAAGCATGTTGCTGATACGTTGTGTAATGCAGACGTTCGAAACCTTCACTATATTGGCCTGACTCCACACATTTTGCTTAGCTTCATTGTTAGCTATTGTTTGTACTTAACATTCTTGAGAAGATTTTACCCATGTATGAAGCTGGGATACTCCGCAGCTACCCTACTGCATAGGGCCGACGAACAGTTTTGTGATGCTAAATACAGCATGAGGGATGATCTGGGGAACCCACGGGTGCACATGGAGGTCCTTCCCTGGGCCTGCCACAGGCTGAACCTTCAAATATCACCTGACACTACACTAGCTAGGAAGAGAGGTGGTAATGGCTAATACAAGCCAGCCTACAGCTCAGATCTGTTAAGATATTCCACATGGAATGCTAAAGGTCTGCACACTCCAGCAAAATGTAAGCCAAGTGCTTACTCACCCTAAAAAGACCAGGCGTGAGAGTGCTTTACTGCATGAGGATCATCTGCTTCACCATGAATCCTTGAAATTTAGGAGGGACTGGGTAGGACAGGTCATACATAGCTGATTTTAAACCAAGGCCAGAGGAGTGGCTATCCTGTTTCACAAATGGTTGCCTATACAAGTGCGACATATTACGTGCAGCAAGGATGGCAGGTGGGTTATGCCTCTGGTTAGAATTTATTTATTTGTTTTTGGTTACCGGTTAAGTGCGCTAGACATAGAAAAATGCATATTTTTAGGCACGACCCAGGAGAGTACAAGGTAGGCAAAGTCATACATTTTGAGAGGGCAGTATACACTGTGTAACCCCTAGGTGGCGTTATCCCAAGGGCTACTACCCCTGCCTGCTTGGCTAGTTGCAGGTAAGGGGCCTAGGTTCTGATACGGGTGCCTCCACCCAGAGGTCAGGGTTGCTAGTGGTCAAGCTGACATGGGCACAGCCCTCCGGGACACTGTAACCCCCCCCTTTTCTCCTTATAGTGACCTGAACAGTACACAATAATCACTTTCACAAGGACCCTTATTTATCAGGCAATTACCCACACTGTTTGCACTTACCACCAGGGCTGGTTCCTCTAGCTTGACCCGGGGAACCCCCTGTAAAACAAGGTTAAGCACAGCAAATAACAGTACAATACTCTTGGCACAAACTGGAACCACAGTCAGGTTAAATTCAAACAAAGTTAAATCTGATTTATTCAGGGGACTTGAACAAGGGAGGGGTGTGATCGGGTTGATTTGCTTAAAAACTATATTAATCAGTCAGTTATGCATGCAGTTCAGAGTCCCTACACAGTCACTCACTCTGGGTACCCAGGTAGGAAAACGGTGGGTTACCAGGAACATTGCAGCTGATTGGGGCCCTGTGATGGAAGAAAGCAACATGCACAACACACCCTATTTGTAATTCGGAGCCGGCAGGCTCAGTTCATGAAAGAAATGGCAACAAATCAATCAGATGACAACACTTTTAGATTTAGCTGTTGTTGCAGGGAGCTACCCTGATGTTTACTCACGATACCCAATACTGGACACAGGCAGGATGAAATTGAGACTACAGGCTGTTGAGCTGGAGTGCCCGGAGAAGCAGCGCCCACACGAATCACCGAGGCGTTGTTCCTGTTCAAGGCGTTTAGCAGGGGGCTGATCCCCAGGCCGATCTCTTGTCGATGACTTTCTCTGCGTAGCAGGTATTCAAATCACGACCCACTATAAGCACACAGCACATTCGCATGTAAGGAAATTCCACTGTACCAGGCAAATTGCTCTCCGGTCGCAATTACAGAGTCTCTGCACAATCTGGCAGTTCAGAGGTAGCTAGAAGTCCTGACAGGCCGATCGCATTCAGCAAATCTTCGGTGGTCTTCAGGTTAAAACCTGGTCACAATTCAGTGGCTTAATTCGCTCTCCAAGTTCGGATTTAGTCTGGAAAGAAAACGCAAGTTCCCTCTCAGGAACAGCGGGCAGGCATGTAGGCCAAGCTCAGGCCTTTCCACAGTTCTCCCACGCAAATCTACTATGGATTGTTCCTCGAACTATCTCGAGCTGTTACTTCTTCACTTCCCAACTCAGATCTAACAAACTGCAAGCAGTGTGGTACTTTCCCCAAGATCCAAAAGGTTCGGTTGGCTGATCTGTCAGTCACAACAGGGGCTCCCCCTCCAAGTTATTTTAGGCACCATAAGCCCAAAACTACAATTCCTACAAGTTTTGGCCCCACCAAGCCCCTGTAGGCAGGCTCCATTTTAGATTCCCAAATGTACTGATTGGCCCATTCTGCAGTCCAGGACCAAGGTGATGGAAACAAACAGAACTGTCCATACTGCAAAGAAGGCAGGTTAAAACAAACTGCAGTATTATTACTACTCTAACAAACAATCAGCAAATAAGGGAAGCATGGAAGGGAGGGGCAGCTGCAGAATAAGGGGTGCTAGCTGCACATTCGAGCAGACTTGATAGACCTCTAGGCCTTTATCTGCTGGCAAATTTCGTATGTTCTTAAAGTATATCTTCTAACATAGCTCCCTCTCAGATTAATTACGACTGCACTCCAGGCAGCTCTTAAAGAGACAGTACACAGAGGCTATACAGGCACTCTCTGGCAATCACATTTAAACTGCTAAAACGCAGGACACCAGCCTGGCAGTGAGCATTTAGGCAAGCTCAAGGAAGACTTTTTGGGAACCCCCATTTGTGGGGGTGTGTGGTTTACAGCTGTTTATAATAATACATGAGCAATAGGCAGGGAGACGCATAACATTGCAGTATAATAAGACATAAGCAAAGTACAGGAAATGATAGAGAACATAAAGTAACAGTAACTAATATACTATCGTCTGATAACAGTAATTAATATACTATCCGTAGATAATAGTGAATGATCAACAGAGCAGTATGTTAAACATTTCATTGAAATCTTATGAGGGCCACAGAGTGGGGGAAATGGGGGGGAGATTGGCCATAGATATGGGGTATTAGGAAGAAAAGACTAATTCAAGACAGTAAGTGCAATGGGAGATGGGCTAGGGGACTAGTATAGGGCTAGGACTGTGGGAGGAGGGCCAAGGAGCATTCAGGGTGGAAGGAAGCAGGTGCAAGAATCTGTTGTTGGACGGTGGGTACGTAGCCGTTGCTTGAAGCTAGTGTGAGTTGGGGATAGGCGGATGGCAGCTGGCAACGCGGTACAGTACTGGGGCAAAGTGTGAGAAAGCCTGAGTTCCCATGGCAGTTCTACTTCTAGGAACTAGAAGAGGGATCTTATCACCAGATCATAGGGCACAGTGTGGGCAGGATGGTGTCAGCAGCTCTGCTAGCATGGAAGGAATCCCAGATCGAGAGATATGGTTAGTCAGGCTGCCAAGTGCTTGGAGTCGGTTAGCAGTAGGGGAGAGCCAGTGAAGGCTACTGTACAGGTGGCAGTGATGAGTGCGATGTGATGCCATTGCAAAGCAACATATGCTATTATATGTGGTGTCCCATTTGTGAAGACTGGCTTTAGTAGCTCCAATATAAGTGGCTGAACTGTATGTGAGGGCAGGCAGGAGTATATCCTGGGTAGTGGCCACCCGAACGAACAGAGGGAGTAAGTGCATTGCTAGTTTTACAGGCTAGCTCAGTTTTAGCGTTGTCGGCCTTACAGGTGGTGGTGGTAATGTGGTGATCAAAATCTAGATAAGGGTCCAGGGTGATGCCCAAGTATTTAAAGGAGTTGGTATTTTCAATGTAGGTACTGTTTATGCAGGAGACTGATAGTTGATTAGGACATTTCCTTCGCCCGAGGAGCAGACCCAAAGAGCATGGCTTGCATTTTACTAGAGTTTAAAACCAGTTTGTTGCCAGAAAGCAAGGCTTGGACACGTTGAAAATCAGGAGAAAAAGTTGCACTGATATCAGTGATGTCCTTAGAGCTGTAGTAGAGAACAAGGTCATCAGCATAGAGCAGAGATGAGCATTTAGTGGTAGTTAAACAGATGTCATTGATAAAGATGGGAAAGAGGGGGCCAAGAATGGAGCCTTGGGGTACACCAGTGTTAATAATAGATGGTACGGAGGTAGCAGAGCAGTATTTCACGTGTTGCTGCCTGTCAGTTAGGTACCTGTCGTACCAAGTTGTAACCTCAGGGGAGAAACCAAGGGAGAACATTTTGGCCTTAAGGAGAGGGTGATCAACAAGCTCAGAGGCCTTGGTTAGATCAGAGAAGACTGCACCAGTTAATAGACCATTGTCCACAGCTACTTTCATGTCATTGGTAAGCTTGAGAAGTGCTGTGGTAGTACTGTGCCCTTTTCTGAAGCCATGTTGAGTGGCCAAGAGAAGATTATTGTCAAGGAGGAAAGTAACAGATTGGAGGGAGACAAGCTGTCTTACTTCGAGGTGGCTCTTGTAGTAGGCAACACCATTAGGTCTGAAGCCGGGAGGACCCCACGGAAAACTTCTAGCTAGCAGTCATTAGTAAGAGACCGCCCCCTGACATCGGCCCACCCCTGATGTTCACCTGTAGTAAAGAAGGGGTGGTTCCCCAGCCCAACCCAGGTTCTTTTCCAACTGTCGGCCTGCGCAAGTCAGACCTTCATGGATGCCTTCTGCTCTGGTCGACTGCCGTTTTCTTCGCGATTTACCAGTGCTTTATTATTTTTATCTTTACAATTACAGCATTTTCTTGCATGTCTTCTTTTCCATCCTCCTCTTCGGAGTGGCAGCGGGTGAAGTGTACTTGTGGCAGTCGGCTCCCCTACAAGGATGGCCACTCTTCTTACCTGCTTTGCCTAGGCCTGAACCACGACACTGAGGCCTGCCAGCATTGCCAGGACTTCAACCAGTGCACCAGGATTCACTGCCAGAAGACCCTGGAAATCTTCTTGCTACAGCAGAAATTAACCGCAATGTAGAAGGAGCTCCAGGGCAATTGCACGTCTTCTTCCCCAGCCTCCAGGGCTTCCACTTCCTCTTCATCCTACAAAGAGAAGAAGTCCAGCAGAAAGCACAAGCACCGTAACAAGCATAGGGACAAACCCCGCTCAACTTCCCAATCTCTGTCCCCGTGCAAGTCGGCTACCGACTTTGGGTCGTCTTTCTGCAGGAAGTCAGCCTCTTCCACCCAGACAGCCCCCTCTCCCTCTGGGCTCCCAGTGGTCAAACCATCTGCCCTCATCACCATCTTGGGCAGTGGTTCTTTGGGGCTCAGGACTTCCTCCCCAGCCTCTCAGCTCCTGACGCTCAGGCCCTTAGACCAAGCGGGTCCTCAGCCAGGTGGCTCGACTGGGTCTTCAGTCAGCGGGTCTTTGTCTGTCGCCCACCTAGTCAAGGTGTCAGCTAAGTCGGCCCCAACTTCAGGGTCCGATGCCTCTAAGCGACGCCTGTGGCATGCGCTCACCTCCCCCGCAAGAGTGACGCCTCTGCACCGCTCAGGAGCTCGCTCCCGCCAGACAGACCTTGCCTTCTCTGGACCGGTGTCAGCCTACTCCTCTCCGGTCAGTGCCAACTACCCAAACATTGACCCCAGCGACATCCCAGCCATCGTCACCCAACCCTCTGAGGTCATCAGTAGGCCCTGTAGGCACCCCCCAGCCAACTCCCGGTCTGTCGACTCCCACTAGACCGATGCCGGATAACTCCACTCCTTTGGGGCTGATGCCTGCTAACCCAACACCCGGGTTACCACGGCATAAGGAACTGACGGGATCGTCGACTCCTAACCCCCCCAAAGCAGGTTCCTCCTTGTGACAGGGTAGAATAGGACCCTGTCCCATTTGTTATGGAGAAAGTGTTTAAATGCAAGGATCTTTCCTTTTCTGTCTCTTCTCTGTTTGGTTGCGCAACCCAGTTTTTCTCTGAGACTTCAGACTTGATCAACCCGACAGGCTCGCAGTTCTTTGCCTCTCATTGTCTCTGTTTTCTCTTGCTGTCTGTTTTTTGTCCCTTGCATATCTTGATCTGCTGATATAAAAATATGTGCAAATCATTATATGGAAATGTAACTGATATTGGGATACCCTTGTGTTTGGAAAATATATAGCATTACTGTTGAAATGTATATAATTATAATTTGAGATGACTGCAAAAAGCTGTTTGGAAGCTAGAGGTTACCAGAGTTCAATTTTTAAGCCTTTTGCAAAAGTTCTGCAAAAGGGGACCACAACTCAAGAAGCACACTGTGTTCTAGCAGCTCCTGCCTGATATTTACAAAAACAGGATGCTTGCTAAGAATGGGGGTTGAAAGGACTTATAAGAGCTGAGCTGCAACTGCAAGAAAGATTAGAAGACAAAAGGGACACGGAGACTGAAAGAAAAAACTATTTCATTTCTGCTCTGTACATAGTTATTATGAACAAGTTTATTTGTTTATGTTACTGCTACTGTAAATAAATATTTTTGGTGAATTCTACAACTGCTCCTGGTTTTCCCTAGGCTTCCTGACCTGTGCCTCAGCGACACTCCTATCACCCCTCAGAACCTGACTATAGACCTCAGTGCTCTGTTTGCGGCTTGATGGGCGTATTTTAAGGACAAGGAGTCCTCGAGGAGACCCCTACTCCTCCTCCAGTTCTGGACTAGGATGAGGCCCCCCCCAAGAAGACACTAACACCACTTCCTGGAGAGCCTACTCCACAGCCAGACAGGGCTGGCACCAGCCACCCGAAGACTCACTGGCATAAGCACCACCACTTGCCTTCGGGCTTCAGCGCTGCATCCGCAGCCAGGCCCGGTAGCAGCCATTTCCGCTAGGAAGAGGGGGCCGGCGGGCTTCAGTGTCGCATCCGTAACAGGGAACAGCAGCGGCCGTTGCACGGAGGAGGGGGCGGGTGTGCAGAGCTGCCCACAGATGGGCCAGTAGGGAGCAGGCCCTAAAAAATGGGCACAAGCATTGAGACTATGGCTGGGCTATAAAAGCCTGAGCCCAGACGCAACCCACAGTGAGCTGCAAGTTCACACCGCATCCATAGTCGGAACCAGTAGTGGCCATTGCCACTAGGAGGAGGGGGCCGGTGAGCTTCTGTGCCACATCCACTGCCTTTTTCTGCCACCCACCCGCCCCACACTGCCTCCATATTAAATGGTTTCGCTGGGCTCCTTCCAGTAGAGGCTACGCCAGTCAGGAAGGGTCAAGAGGAAAGCCTGCAAGGCAGCTCATCGGCTATAGGAAATAGCAAAGAACCAGTTGTGGGACATCTAAAGATGAAGGACTCGAAAACTGGTTGTGGAACATTTAAAGAAGAGTTGCATCTGGGACTCTGAAATAGTAGGTACTGTATAGAGGTTGGGCAGCCAGTTCAAAGTGCATCAGGGTTTGGGGTATTTAGGTTAACAATTTTTTCTGTTAAGTGCTAAGTGAAATCCCTGGAGTTTGGGGTATTTGGGGTGTTTAGAGGAACATTTAGTGGAACATTGCTTTGGTTAAGTATAGCTTAAAGGGCAAGGAGCAAGTCAGGTAAATTTAAACTTCAGACTATGAGTTATGGGCTTTGTGCTGATGTGTTGCATGATTTAAATTCAGAGGGCTAAATGTTGAAACTGCTGTTTTTCTACCACTGTACAACAACCTAAATTCAGAAAAGGTGCTAGGGGAAAGGGTGATTCAGTAACCTCAACCACAAGTTGTCTTTTTACAGTGTTACAAGTAGGGGAAAAAACTAAATTGAGAATTATATTGAGAAGGGATGATTCAGCAAGGAACACACTAAATTGTGCAGGGTCTCAAGCTGCTGTCTTTTTGCTGTGTTTCAGTAGGGGAAGAACTAAATTTAGTTTTCAGTAGGGAACTAACTGAAATTGGGCTTGGGGGAAGTAATTGCATCTGAGTAAGAGTAACACTATTTTGATGTGTTTATAGGACAAACTGCCTATGATGGTAAGCCCAACTTGTGTGAGGGGTTATCAGTGAACTGGGGGAACATGGACAAAGCTGGAAAAAGAGGATGGGAGGGGACACAGAGGGGGGGGTATAGGCAACCTTCAGCTGTAGTTGGGGGGGTCGATGGTGGGCTAATAGAGGGACGGGGAGGGTGATAGGATGCAACAACTGCGGGGTGGCAGTCTTTCTTAGAATTCCATGGAAATTGGGGGGATGTTTTGTGTGCAGGCAATTAATGCAGCATAGGAACAAGATCAGATATCTGCAAACTGAGCTGGGTAGGGGACTGTGGCCTGCAGTGGAGGGAAGTGCAGCAGGAGGGGATGGTAGGAGGGCATCTGGGGGGGTCCGACACATCAAATCAGGACGGGGGAATGAAGAACGTAAAAAGGGTGGCAGATGGGGTTCTGAGGCAGAAGGGCCCTAATACAAAGGGCAAGCAATGACAGAAAGGTGGAGAAATGGAAGTAGGGAGGGAAGGGGGAATCTAACAGTCGCAGTGTCAATAGTAGTAGGGTGGCTAATGACAAGAAGGAGGGAATAAGGCATGGCAGTGAAGAGACATCAAATCAGTTTGCAGTACTAGCGGGATTGGGGGATGAGATGGGGGGAGTGTGGCAGATTAGCTGAAAATAGTCTGGGGGACAGGAATGGGAGTAAGGGATATGGGAATGGGGAGGTGGCGATGAAATGGGTAGGGTGTGTCTAGGGAAGAGGTAGGTGTGCCCAGTGGAAAGGGGAAGTTAAGTTAGGGGGGGGAGAAGGGGGGAAGAAATCAGAGTTGGGGATAGGCAGTGGGAATGGTAGAACAGGGGCAGATGGGAGAACTACTATGCTGGAGAAGGATGGGGATGGGGACCAGTGAAAGCAAAACATGAAAACAAGGTCTTAGTGCTAAGGGAACTCTACTAAAAGGGATCAGATGGGGAAGCAAGGGGGAGAGGCATAGTTGCATATGGGTGGAGGACATGCCGGGTATGACAGCAGAATGGGTGGGGCAATCTGTTTGGAAATATGCTAGGAGTGGTAGGGAGAAACCTCATATTATCTTGCACTTGGGAACAAATGACCTGGTGGGAAATGAGGTTGATGTAGTGCAGGGAAGGTTTGAGGAGCTGGGACTGCTATGTGAAGATGCAGGAAGGTCAGTAACGTTCTTTGAAGTACTCCCAGTGCCTAAAGCAAACACTCCAAGAAAAATGAGGATAAAGGAATTTAACACGTGGCTAAGAAGCTGGTGTCAGTCAAAAGGGTATGGGCTGGTTGGGGGGTGGGGAAGTATCTGAGAGGACAGTGATCTCTATGTAACCACCCCCCACCGGCCCCCTTTTTTTAACTAGCAGGGCTGCTCCTCTCACCACATGGCACCCAAGGGAAGGGATGGGGGTTGTCACTACAGTTTACAGTACATCTACTTCTGAGTCTGCCATACACAGACAGGCTAACCAAATGAGGCAACTACCTGGCTCACACCTGGTGGTACCATTTACCATGGCTATCAACCTAGGTCCCTGGGAGAAAACGTTTGCTCACAATTATGCTAGGTTTGCACTTCTGCACGGGAGTACCCAAGTAAATCCAAACACAGTGGAAGCAATAACAGTACTGTCCAAACCAGGCTGAGATTCTAGAGTTTGGCTTTTATTCACATATACAGAGAATAATCACAAAGCGAAGATGGACCCGACAGGGCTACTCCTACTGGTAATGCAGATTACTGAGGTACAGAGAACACACACAGCAAACCCTCAGGTACTGACTTGAACAGCGAACACTCTGGTTCTGAATTACACACCGAACTCTCTGGTTCTGAATTAGGAGATTGGCACACACGGCCAGTTACTGGTACACTTCTCTTGACTAGGCACACACGGCCAGTACTAGGAGACTTTCCCATATTTCATGAGGAATTACTGCCGGCACCCTCGACCACCAAAGAGCACATACAGACTCACAGAAAATCCAACCCATGTCTGGGTAACTTTCCATCAGGCACTGGCCAAATGCACTGAATGAAAATTGAACTGGTGCCCAAACTGAACCCAGACAGGTAAACTGGTTGCTCGAGATGTGGGGTCTCCCACCTTTTGCTTCCAAGTTTATATCTGGCCATTCATCGGTTAATAACAACACCCTTACAGAAAACTTGTAGATGCTATCTTGAAATGTTTTTCACACTTAACATACTACATGACTAAAAGTTCTGTACTTGGACAGTCTCTTTCTCTAGACTCCATAGTAGGCAAACACTTTTAAAACAGAAAACAGTCTTGGTGACAGGGTCCCTTTGTCAGAGAAAATTCTCCAAGGAATGCAGGTGCCCCTCCTGGGCTGAACACAAAAGTACTCACAGTTTCTGAAGTTGTCACAGGCAGCGTCACTAGACAGACTTTTTTCCACCACTTCAGTCTCTGTCTTCTATGTTCTTCCTCTGGGGTGAGAACAAACTTCCCAAAACACAGTGGTAGCTCTCTGTCAGAGCTAAAACCGAGGGGCTGCTGCAGGATGCAGCCTCCTCCTGCAACTCCACTCTACAGACTGAACGAACATTCTAAAGCTATCTCCCTTGCAGCTAGCTTGAGTGTGGCTTATGCTGCTGCGACAGTTCCATGATTACATCATCACTCCAGCTCAGCTGAGACTGAAAAACAGTGTGACACTATGAAATCCATTTACCTGGCATTTCACAAGCTGCCTTTCCCTGCCTGCCACTGGTTCTAATGGGATTCTAGTAACCCCTGGGAACAAGAGGGTTACATCTATGCTAAGGATTGGCTACACTTAAGGGAGGAGGGAAGGAGGGTATTGAAACAGAGACTGGGAGAACACACAGAAAACAATGAGTACCATATTTAAACTAGAGGGGGGTGGCGAGTGGGCAGGAGTCATCCAGGATCCACAGGAAGGGAAGCCGAATGAGCTTGCTCCCCATACCAGCAACAAGGGACTTGGGGACAATTCAGGAGAGGATACTAGAAAGGGAGAGCAAGTAGGGAGAGGGGGAGGGGTAGTAACACTGAATGCTAGGAGTCTAGGGAGCAAAATGGCCGAGTTACAGGCTCTCATGGCGCATGGGGACGTGGACATGGTGGCCATCACCGAAACATGGGCCACAAATTACCATGACTGGGACCTGGCAGTACCAGAGTATAGGATTTTTCAGAGGGATGGGGTAAAAGGGAAAGGGGGTGGCACTGTAAATGATGGAGGGGCTAAAGTGTGTCAAGGAGGAAGGTGAGGAGGGCATCACGGAATCATTATGGTCGCAGCTCCAGGACTTTAAAGGCAGGACTCTCTGGATGGGAGTGGTGTACAGGCCAACCTCCCAGACTGAGGAGTTGGACAGAGAGCTAGCGGGACAGATCAGAAGGGCCTGAGGCAAGGGCAGTACAGTGATTGTGGGGGACTTCAATCTGCCAGGAGTGGATTGGGGCACCCCAGCCACCATAAATAGGAGGGAGCAAATACGTCTGCATGCCTTCCATGACAGCTTCCTAGTGCAAATGGTCAGCGAGCCAACCAGGCTGGGGAACACCCTTGATCTCATGCTGGCTAATGGAGAATTTGTGAAGGAGCTAAGGGTGGAAGAACTTCTGGCAGGGGGCGACCACCACTCTGTGTGGTTCACGATTAACATGGGAAAAGAGGGAGTTACAACAGGCACAAAGGTGTTAGACTTCAGGAGGGCCAACTTCAGGAGGATGGGGGAAATAGTACAGGGGTATCTGGCCAGAATCCATCCAGGTATGGACATTGACCAGAAGTGGGAGGTCATTAAGATGGGAATTGTGGAGGCACCCAAAACATGTTCCAGTGTCCAGAGTAAGAGTGCTAGAGCCAAGAAACCTAGGTGAGTGGGGGGGTCATGGAGAGGGTAAGGAAGAAAGCTGATTTTAGGAGGTACAAAAAAATGGGGAGGGAAGGGGGAGGACAGGGAGGAATACCTGAAGGAGTTGAAGGAGGTGACAAGGACTGTCAGGGCAGCCAAGGTGTCCAGGGAACTCAGGCTGGCACAGGGCAGTTGGGTGAGGGAGAAGGACTTCTTTAGGTACATTAGGGAGAAAAGGAGTTGTAAGGACCAAATCATAAGGATTAAGAGGGATGAGGGTGGGTGGCAATAGGGGCAGAACAGGAAAAAGCATTAAACGATATGTCTGTTATGTATTTACTAAAGAGAAGGGGAGGCTGTACCAAGGGGGTGGGAGGGTAGGCAAGGGAGGAGGAGGTGACATACTGGGAAACCCCAATGGGCAGGGTGCTGGAGGACACTGAGGTGGACAAGGAGCCAGGACCAGATGGCAAACACTCGAAGTCCTAGCTGTACACTTGGCAGACTTGTTCAATGCCTCCCTGGACTCAGGGAGGGTACTGCAGGACTGGAGGATGGCGCATGTGGTACCCATCCACAAGAGCGGCCCCAATGATGAGCCAGGGAACTACAGATCGGTGAGCCTCACGTCCATCATGGGAAAGCTGATGGAGACAATCCTGAAGGAGAGGCTGGTTTTCCTCCTAGAGGCTAATGGGCTGCAGGACAGCAGACAGCATGGGTCTGTCTCGGGCAGATCCTGTCAGACCAACCTGGTGGAGTACTATGACTGGGTAACCAGGCAATTAGACAGGGTCCATGCAGTGAATGTCCTGTACCTGGATTTCAGTAAGGCATTCCATTTGGTGCCGCATGGGAGGCTAGGATGTAAGCTGGAAGGCACAGGGGCGGGGGAGAAGATGGTGGGATGGGTAGTGAACTGGCTGCAGGGGAGACAGCAGAGGGTGGTGGTGGTGAGGGAGCTCTCATCTCCTAGGGCGGTGACAAGCGGGGTGCTACAGGGCTTTGTACTGGGGCCAGTGTTGTTTGGGATCTTCATAGCAGACATCTCAATAGGCATCAAGAACAAGATCAGTCTGTTTGCAGACAACACCAAGATGGGAGCAGTTGTGGATGACTTAGAAGGGTGACAGGGGTTGCAAAATGATCTGGCAAAATTGGAGGCCTGGTCTGGCACTTTCGGTAGCTGGGGTTCAATGCCAAGAAATGCAAGATACTACATTTTGGTGCAAAAACCCAAGGAGGAGCTACTAGTTGGGGGATTCAACTTGCCAAGACGGAAGAGAAGGATCTCTGGGTGATCATAATGGGGGCAATGAACGACTCAGCACAGTGTAGGAAGGCAGCTGCAAAGGGCAACAGGATGCTGGGTTGCATTGCCAGAGGCATATCCTCCAGGAGGGGGAGGTAATCTTTCCACTATACCGATCACTAGTTAGACCATACCTGGAGTACTGCGTGCAGTTCTGGTGACCGTACCTGAAGAAGGACATTAGGTTACTGGAGGGGGTGCAGCGCAGGGCAGCAAAAAAGTATGAGAGGGAGCTGAACATGTACTCCTGGAGTAGTGGAGGGATTGGGGGGCATGACTGAAACATTCAAGTACATGAAGGGAATAAGGCATGGAGGGGCTTTTCAAATTAAGGAAGGGGAGGGAGGGCACAATCTGAGATTGGAAAGGGAAAGGTTCAGGAGGAAAATGAGGAGACACTTTTTTACTGAGATGGTGGTGTCTGGGTGGAAAGCATTGCCAGAGGAAGTGGTATCCTGTAGAACAGTGGGCTGCATCAAAAAGGGGTGGGACATGGTAAAGGGGAAGGTTACTGGAGGGGGAAGGGAGGGAGGAAGAGGCAGCTGCAGTATAAGGGCCGCTAGCTGTGCAATCAAGCAGACTTGATAGACCATAAGGCCTTTATCTGCTGGCCGTTTCATATGTTTGTATATTCTCCATCTCCAGACTCTGGCGAGTCAGACAGGCATTCTTCTTCCTTCTCCTCTTCGGGTGAGTCAGAAGGCTTTGACTTGCCTTCAGAACCGGAGGATCCCAGAGATACCCCTAGGTCCCCTCCAGATGATCCTTCTTTCATGGATGTCGTGAGGCACATCCAAACCATTATGAGTTGGGACACGGAGGAATTGGATCCTGAGCAACATCGGCTGGCCATCTTTCTCCGTGATGAGTCACTGGACATTCCTCCCATTATTGATTCCTTTAAGGACATCAATAGGGCTGCTTGGAAGCATCCATCCACCACTATGGCGATGTCCAAAAAGGCAGATCACTCATACAGTTCCCCCAGGGACGAACCTGCCCTCGCTTCGCTGCCTGAAGCACCCCTGGTCGGATGGCGCTTCCGAAGCCGCCGACCGCAGCACTAAGCCCAGACTCTCCTTCACTGAAGCGGCTCTCCAGTCCTTGCTCCGCTGCCTGAAGCACCCCTCGGTCAGACGACGCTCCTGAAGTCGCCGACCACAGTGCCAAGCCTGGACTCTTCTTCACTAAAGGTACGGCCACTTTCCAACCAGTCGGAACTCGGGCGCCTCCTAGCAAACAGCCCTGATTGGCCAACAGCCACAGCTTTGAATTTGCGCTCTTCTCTGTACTAAGGACTCAGCCTGATCTCTCTTTTTCACTAAATTACTTGCCTAAAATCTGTTTCTGTAAGACTGCCTGTAATTTAGATGTGAATTTAAAGCTAAAACCTTGCTTAAGTGATTACAGCCCTGTTAAGAGAAGTACAGCACTAAAGTGTTTAACAGCTGCCCTCTTGGCGCCAAAATTAAGTACCTCTTTGTCTTACTAATTTTCTTTTCTCCCTGTGCTACGAATCTTTGCCTGCCCCACCCTAGCTGCCTTTAAATTGTGCCCCTTTCTCTCTCCTTTCAGCGGCTCTCCAGCCCTTGCTCTGCTGCCTGAAGCACCCCCCCAGTCGGATGGCGTTCCCGAAGCCGCCGACCGCAGAGCCTTCACTGAAGGTACGGCCGCTTTCCAACCAGTCGGAACTCAGGCGCCTCCTAGCAAACAGTCCCGATTGGCCAACAGCCACGGCTTTGAATTTGTGCTCTTCTCTGTACTAAGAACTCAGCCCTGATCTGTATTTTTCTTGCCACCCCCACCAGGCCCCCATTAAATACGCTTTTGTCCCACCCCTAGCTGGCCCTACAGCTTCCTTATCGGTCCTCAGCAAGAACAATCACAGTACCCTTTCCCCATAAAATTAGGATAAGGTACCCTCCCTATCTGCTATCAACCAGCTCCTCCTTCTGGAACTATGGCATACTGTGCCCTCAGTAATATAATATTCCTCTGTAGTCTACCTTTTGTCTTTCACATTAATGAATTATATGGACCTAGCCCATCCATCATCCCCTCAGCCCCAGGTAGCCTTACCCCTTATCGGGGCACCTTATTTTTACCAGTGCTCTCCCCTTTGTTAGACTACACCACTTTATTCCCCTCCTACACCTCCTGCTCCCTTCACCTGTGTCTCTCAGAGCACTCCCTATTCTCTCTGCAAAATACCATACTTCTCTGGCACACAACAGCAGTAACAGGTTGTCTTTGTCAACCACAAACAAGCGAGACAAAAGGAATAAAGCTCTCAGGTCTCTCTTGAGTGCACTTAAGAAACTGTTATTTTTGCTCCTTCTATGCTCGGGAAACGTAGAATTAAACCCTGGCCCGCCCACCTTGCTCACCTCACCTACCGAATTTGCATCAGCCTCCGGTCTTAAGCTAATGCTAGTTAACATCCTAAGCCTGCCTAAAAAAATTGATCAACTTCAAGTATGGGCTCTACATACTGAGCCCGATCTCATCATTATCACAGAATCCTGGCTACAAAAATCCAACTCGGACCAACAAGTCACCCTCATGGGCTACAAGTTGTATAGGGCAGACAGGGGACGGAAGAGTAGTTATTTACACTAAAACCAAGTTCTCAGTTAGTGACATCCTTTGTAACTCAAAACATAACGAATATGAAATTGTTTCCCTAAAGCTACACCTCCCCTCCTCGGAATGCATTACAATTATAGGTTGTTATAGGACCCCTAGTGGTGGAACTGATCTCCTCAGTATCCTAAAATCACTAACAGCTGCTGCTAACTCTGAAGTACTAATCATTGGGGACTTCAACATGGATTGGCTATCACACAGACTAAAGTCTGTCTGTGGTGAACTAGGTCTCGCCCAACCAGTGTCTGAACCTGCCAGGGTCAACAAGACAAATTTGGCGAATAGCTCACTTCTCGATCTTATATTGTCAACCCCCCCCCTTTAAAATCCTTCATTCGGCTGTATTCTATAATGACGTGAGCGACCATGGGATTGTAGTCTGTACAAGACTACTAAGATTTGCCACCAGCCCAAGATAATAATCAAATGGTCATTCCGCAAGTTCAGCGAGTCGAACTTTCTGAAAGACCTTAGCCAGGTTAGATAGCAAAATCTTCATCTCTCTAAAACGCCTGATGAAGCGGTCACGGTCCTGAACGACAATCTCACCACATTAGCTAACAAACATGCTCCATTTATCAAGGTCAGGATGAGGAACATATCACACCCCTGGTTCTCTGCTGAGTTAAAGAACGCTTTCTCCAACCGTGATAAATTATGGGCCAAGGCTAGACACACCAAAAGCCCGGCAGATTGGCAGGTTTTTAGAGCTGCCAGGAATGCCTGCGTTCAACGTATTCGATCTGCCAAAGCCAACTTCTACATCTCCTCTCTAGAGCAGGCCAAAGGGGACTCCCAAAAAATCTGGAAGACCCTTAAGTCTATTGAAGGGCAGCTGGTGGCCCCTCCTCTACCCACTAAGATACTCAAAAATGATATGGCCATTGAAAACAGTACCCAAATCCTTGAAGAATTCAACTCTCACTTTGTCACCTCGGGCCTAGTGTTCGATTCATCCTCGTATGCTGCACATGTTAATAGCCCGGACAGTACAAACTCCACTACTCCAGATACGAGCCATCTCTTCCAGCTGCTCCCCCTTAACTTCAAAGAAGAAGTGGAAGATTCTCTTAAGAACTTGGACACCAAGAAAAGTGCAAGGGATGACGGAATTGAACCGTATTTCCTAAAACTCGGGTTCCCCTACCTTACAGCCCCAATCTTACACATCTTCAAATGATCTATTTCTTTTTCCATAGTACCTTCATGTTGGAAATCAGCCCACATCCTACCTTTATTTAAGTCGGGGGAGCCATGCGATTTAAATAATTACAGATCCATTTCTATCTTACCCATTCTATCCAAGGTCTTTGGAAAGCTGGTCTACGTACAACTAAAGAACCACTTAGAAACCCATTCGCTCCTGAATCCAGCCCAATCTGGCTTCCGCTCTAACCACAGTACTGTCACTGCTTTGGCTAAAGTAACTGTCGACTGGATCTCCGCTATGGACTCCAAGAAGTTCACGGGAGGTGTCTTCTTAGACCTCAGCAAAGCTTTCGATACTGTAGACCACAGCCTAATTGAAAACAGCCTTGCTAAAATAGGTGCCACCCTGCCAACCATCCAGTAGTTTAGTAGTTACCTTTCAGGAAGGTTGCAAAAAATCAAAGCAGGTGGCCTGTTCTCCTCCCCCCTACCAATAAGCAGGGGAGTCTTGCAAGGTTCCATCTTAGGCCCCATCCTCTTCTCTCTATACATTAATGACCTCGACAGCCACATATCCAACTCAAAATTGCACTTTTTTGCTGATGAAACAGTCCTCTACACATCTAACGCCTCACTGCTTGAGGTCAGGGATGTTCTACAAGCTGATTTTGCTGTGTTTGAATCCAATCTCATTAGCGCCAAACTCCTCTTAAATGCTAAGAAAACCAAAGCTATGATCTTCACCCCTAATACACTGCCTTCCGTACTTGCCACCCTGCAGAAAGACTTTATAATTACCTCTATAGGTGAGCCCTTGGAAGTCACCTCCAAATTTAAATACCTCGGTTTTTGGCTAGACAGCAAGCTTGCCTTCACCGAACACCTTGATGACCTATGTAAAAGTTTAAAAATTAGGCTAGGCTTCCTCTACCGCAACAGGTCACTATTCCCACCCGAGATCAGGACTAGGCTTGTCCAAGCCACATTCGTCCTGTTATTAGACTATGGAGACATAATCTATAACTCTTCTACAACCACAAAACTTAATAAACTGGACATTCTCTACCACCGAGCGCTGCATTTCATTACGAACTCTCCATATCGGACACATCATTGCGACCTGTACACAGCTATAGGTTGGATGTCCCTTACTACCAGATGCAGTCTCCATGTCAGCACCTGGACTCTAAAGCTTCTCCTTAATAAACTCCCGAGCTATCTAACCTCAATCATCCATACCAGCTGCAGTACCTATGCACTCAGAAAATCCGATTTTATCTTCCTGGACATCCCCAAAACTCGCACCATCTTCGGTAAATGTGCTATCTCCATTGCCTTCCCAGTCATTTGGAATAGGCTCCAATCCTCACTGAAACTATCTAATCTAGTCTGTATTAGTCTCTTTAAAAAGTTAATTTCTGAGAAAATAAAAGATATCTGTAAGTATCATTAACATTGTTTTTTCCATGACTGTATATGCCTTCTGTTAGTCCCAAGGTCCATATGGATGGAAACTGCACTTTATGTACGAGTATGATGACCTACTCAATGAGTCAGAATAATGCTTGTACACTTGTCGCTCATGTACCCTACCAGCACTTGAAATCCTGTTGTATGCATTTACTGTATGCTTCTGTCAGCCTTGTTGTACATGTATTCCAGGACCTCCTTGTGAATGAGCTTGCTCAATGGAGTGTTTTTTTTTCCTGCAGTAAACTTGAACTTGAACCTTTTTACAGGGAGCATCCAGAGGACGACTCCGTGGTCATTAACACTGCCCATGACCGCTCTAAGTGGCCCAGGCACCTTAGCAACCAGCCTCCAGACAGTGGTTCTAAACAGGTGGACCAATTTGGCAAGAAAATCTATGCCTCGGCCACCTGCACTATCCATTCCCTGAACTTTTTAGCCCAAATGGTTCAATACCACGATGCCCTGTGGGAAAAGGATTTGGAGATGGTACAAGCTCAGCCTGATGGTCCTAGCAAGGTCGAGCTGCTGCACATTCTCAAATCTGGCTCGGATGTAGTTACTCATGTCCTCCGAGCCTCCTGTGACTCGGCGGATTCTGCCACCAGAAGTGTAGCCACAGGAATTTGTATTCGTCGCTACTCCTGGCTCAGAGTCTCAGGTTTTGCCCCGACGTGCAATCCAAAATCCTGGATGCCCCTTTCAGGAGTCCTGTCCTTTTCGGTGAGGATTCTTTGAACATAATCACTCACCTCCAGGAGTTGGGCAAGGCTCTGCACTTGGTACACACCTTGCACCACTCTGTCTAAATCCACCCAGTGCCAGTCTTTTTGCCGGCCCTCCAGGCAGCAGTCCAGGGGCCAAATGTCCAGGGGTGCCTTGAAGCATGAAGCCACTACCCAAGCCACTTGAGGTCCAGCCCCTAGGGCCCCCAGAACCTCCCAGGCCACACTGCCTGTCCCCAGCTCCTCAGCCTGACTCCTTACCCAACCCCCCCTTCCCAGGCCGAGTCCTGTGGAGATGGTGGGGGGGGGGTCATTTTTTTCCCGATCTGTAGAGGGGTGGTACAAAATAACCTCAGACGAACGAGTTCTTCAGTTAATAGAAAAGGGGCACATCCCAGAGTTCTTGGAGATGCTCCCGAACAATCTCCCCTTGCCCTCCCATTACACTCAGGCCCACATCTCCCTCATCCAGGAGGAGATTCAGGTGCTCCTGCGAAACCGGGCAATAGAACCTGTCCCACTAGCTCAAAGAGAGAAGGGATTCTATTCTCATTTCTTCCTGGTTCCAAAGAGAACCGGAGATCTTATTCCGAGAGGGCTCTTGCAGTAGGTAATTGCATATAGGACTGAAACCAGCAGGTGTCAGGACCCCACGGAAAAACTTCTAGCTAGCAGTCTCTGGCGGGGGACCGACACCACGTCAGGTGACCGACGTCAGTATAAAGGGGCGGTCCCCGACGCCTGCCTTCCAGTTCTTTCCTGCCGTTAGCTTGTGAAAGTGCCTCGCGGTAAGGTTCACAGCTCATCAGTCTGTCGGTAGTTCTACCGTCGTTTTTTCTCGATTTAATTAGACTTTTAGTCATCTTTTTTGGTGGTGTATGTCGTCCCCTACACCCTCCGAGCACAAGAATAAGTGCGACTCATGCGGCTTCCAACTCCCGCACAAGGACAGTCAGTCCCAGTGCCTCTTCTGTCTGGGCCTGGATCACCCCATGGAGAAGTGCCAGCATTGCCTGAAGTTCAACGCTGCCACCTGCAGACGGAGGCAGCAGTCCCTGGAGGCCCACATCCTTAAAAAGAAGACCTCCATGGAGAAAGAGCTGAAAAAGCTCCGTCAGGCTTCAACTTCCCCTGAGGGCGATCGTAAGAAGAAAGATAAGGAGAAGCACCGGGACTCCTCATCCACCGCGACTTCAGCTGGAGTCACCGTATTAAAGGTAACGTTCCCCATGGGACCGCTCGCGGCCGTCTTGGAGGCTTCCAAGGCGGCATTGGCCCACCTGTCTGGCTCGTGCTCGGGCTCTTCGGGTGCTTCCAGGCTAATGGAGGCCTCCACTCCCAGTAAGACCGCTGCCGCGTGGCCTACTGGTGTGAGTGGCTCCGATAGGCCGGACGCCCGCTCCTCTGATGCCCGCCCGGAGAAGGCTGCTAAGTTGCTCGGCCCTTCAGGGCAGTGCACGGCCCCTGTTCTGCCCGACCAGACCGCGCCAACGTCGCGGCCTGCCTCGGGCAGCGGGTCCGCTAAGTCGGACGTCTGCTCCTCCGACGTCCGCCCAGACTCCGCCGGTCAGTCGAACGTCGGACCTTCCGATGCGCGCACGGCATCGGGGCCGATGCCGGACCCCAAGCTGTCTGCCGTCCGGGCTCCCCGCAACCTTCGCTGCCCTCCGAGGACTCAGCGTCTCCTCAGCCTGAACCTGGGGATTTCTCCCCGCCTTCTCCGGGCGATGCCGGGGATCTTACCTCGCTACCGTCAAGTCTCCCTCACGCCAGGCTGGATGACCTGATGTCTGTTCCTTGGACCGTGGTTCCGACGCCGGTCCTACCGTCGCCAGGCGACATCCCTCTTCCTCTCCCGGATGCTGTCCCCACACTGGGCCTGCTGCCCGCCGGGCCTCCTGCTCCAGGACCGAATGCTGGGTGCCCTCCCAGGCCATCTTGCCTGGCAGACCCCCAGCCCCTGGGTATCCGACTCCGTCCTATCCGACGCTGTCATACCCAGGACTGCAGTATCCGGTGCCCCAGAACCTAACACCGGCCTATCTGACGCCGCAGTACATGGTGCCTCACTACCCAACGTGAGGTTACCCACCGTCAGGGTATGGATACGAGCACTACGGATATGCCCAATATCCGTATCCTCCTTCTCCTCCTCCTCCTCCACCACCCCCCCCAGCCGCCCGTGGACCTGAAGGAGACTCTAGCTTCCTGGTGGGCTGAGGCCAAAGCTCCTCTCACCAGAGAGGTAGAGAGTCATCTCCCGATGACAGTATCAGTTCTGGTTCCCTTACGTCCAAGATGAGAGATGCTCCCCCCTCCTCCAGATACTAGAGGCGAGCCCTCTGGTTCCAGGGCAGGGCTGGATATGCTTCCCCGAAGGCTTCCCAACGAGTCCGTTCCTACCCCGCACCGGGAGGTGGAGTCTTCTTACTCTTCATCCTCCTTGGTCGACTCCGATGACTGTTCCGACCCGGACGACGAGCCTCGCTCTCCGGACAAGCCCAGGCCAAGGACTCCTCCGAAGTCTCCTCTGGAGGAGTCTTCTTTCCCGGAGTTGCTACATAAAATCCAGGAGGTTCATCAGTGGCATTCCTTGGGGCCGGATACACAGCGTAAGAAACTCGCTGCGCACCTGTATCTGCCCGAGACCACTCCGACCTTAGTGCCGCCCTGGATTGAGCCTCATGCCGACCTTGTTTCCACTATTTGGAAGCAACCGTCAGCCATAGCCCCTCTTCCTAGGAAGTCAGATAGGCTTTATCAGGCTCCCAAGGGTGTTGACTCCCTTAATTCTCACCCTCAAGCTGATTTGGTCATGATTAGCGCCACTCTCAGTCGGACAGCTAACCCAAAGCACTTGAGCTCGTCGCCATCTGACAAGGAATCTCGCCTTCTGGACCAGTATGGAAAGAAGGTCTATGCTTCTTCCACTCTGGGTATCAGGGCCCTGAATTATGTCACCCACATGGGGGATTACCCGAAGGCGATTCTGAGTGAGGTGGAATCTAAGTTGGACTTCCTTCCTGTATCTCAGACAAGGCAGGAACTGGCTGGTCTAGTCCGCTCTGCATGTTTGGCCAGTCTGCACATTCTCCCGTGTTGGGTTTCAGCAGGAGGTTATCACCGATCGAGGGGGTTCCTTCATGTCGGACCTGATGAAATGTTTATGGGAGAAGTGTGGGATGGTGGAGATGCACGACACTGTATCACCCACAAGGCAAAGGACTTGTGGAATGATTCAGTGGTACCCTAAAGTCAATGCTCTGGGCATTTGCTGAACAGCTTGGGAGGGACTGGGAGAAATACCTTCCCCACCTGTTTGCATACGGGAAGTGCCCAAGAGTTGACAGGATTTCCCCTTTGAACTCTTATGGGCCCGGCAATGCGTGGGCCCTAGACTTGATACGGGAGGACTGGGAAGGCAAGCATGCCACCCAGGGAACTCCCATTGTGGATTATGTCCTTAAGTTTAGGGAAAGGCTGAAGGAGCTTATGGGGACAGCCCAGAGCATCCTGGCAGCTGCCCAACAGAAACAAAAACTGTGGTACGACCGCAGAGCCAGAGCTCGCTCGTACATGGTGGGTCGGGAAGTCATGGTCCTTATTCCGGTCCAGAAAGACAAGGTGCAAGCTGAGTGGGCAGGACCGTACAAAGTGGTTAGGAAGGTAAATGGCATGAACTACATTGTGGAGTTACCTGACAGAAGACAAAACGAAAGGATGTACCATGTCAACATGATGAAGCCATATGGAAATAGGGCAGACATGGTGTTTGCAGTGTGTAGTCATGGTGAGGGGACGGACGAAGGAGACCCCCTTCTGGACTTGCTGGAGAAAAGCAAGCGGGAGTCCTTTGTGGAGGCAGTAAAATTGTCTCCCCAGCTGGCTCCAGACCAGATCCAGAAAGTGAGGGAGGTTTTAGCAGACTTCTTAGCGACATACGATGTGGAGACAGGGACACAGACGCCCAGATGGCGGACAGCACATCGGGTATCAGAGGCTGTCCAAAAGGACATTAGGAGGGAAGTGGAGGAGATGTTGGATTTAGGGGTAATCCAGAGATCCCACAGCCCCCTGGGCCTCACTCATAGTCCTTGTACCTAAGCCAGATGGCGCAACTCGTTTCTGTGTGGACTGTCGTGGACCGAATGCAGTCACGAAGTCCGACGCCCACCCGATGTCCCGGATGGACGAACTCCTGGACAAGTTGGGAGGCATGACCTACCTTACGACTGTTGACCTGACAAAGGGGTATTGCCAGGTAGAATTGACAGACAGAGCTAGGGAGAGGTCGGCCTTCATCACTCCGATAGGCTTATTTGAGTTTAAAGTAATGCCTTATGGAATGAAGAACGCCCTGGCCACTTTCCAAAGGTTGGTGAACCAGGTGTTAAATGGTGCTGAGGAGTACGCCATGGCGTACCTGGATGACATTGCCATCTTTAGTACCAGCTAGGGAGAACACCTATCCCACCTTAGGGAAGTGCTGGACCGGATACAGAGGGCTGGGCTCACTGTCAAAGCCAAGAATTGCCAGGTGGCCATGGGAGAAGTGGCATACCTCGAGCATGTGGTAGGCTGGGGACAGCTCTGTCCTAACCAAATAAAGATAGAGGTGATCCAGGCATGGCCCAGACCAGAATCCCAGAAGCAGGTCGGGAGCTTTCTAGGGACAGCAGGGTACTACAGGAAATTTGTACCCAATTACAGTGCCCTGGCTGCTCCCCTATCAGACCTGACAGAGAAAAAGATGCCAAAGAAAATTACCTGGGGCCCAGGCTGTGAGGAAGCCTTTACCAGACTAAAGGAGGCACTCTGCAGTGCTCCTGTTTTGACAAGTCCTGAATATAGCAAAACCTTTATAGTTCAGACTGACTCCTCAGATGTGGGTATTGGGGCAGTACTGAGCCAGACGTCTAGCCAAGGGACAGATCACCCAGTAGTGTACCTGAGCAGGAAGTTACTTCTCCGGGAGCAAGCTTACTCCACGGTGGAAAAAGAATGTCTTGCCATAGTGTGGGCCCTAAAGAAGCTAGAGCCATACTTGTATGGGCAGCATTTTGTGGTGCAGACTGGCCACAACCCCACGGTTTGGCTGACGCAGATGGGGAAAAACAATGGCAGACTGCTAAGATGGAGTCTTGCTTTACAAGGGTATGATTTAAAAATCGTGCATAGGGCTGGAGCGAAGAACTAGAACTCAGATGGGCTGTCTAGGGTCTATGAGGAGTGAACTGATTTGGGAATCTCATCCCATATAAGGGATAGAACCCCCAAATTCAGTCTAGGTGAGGAGGAATTGTGACGTGGACAGCCAGTTCTGAGTGCTGTATCATTTTTTTTAATATATAAAATATATTACTGACTGTCTCTGCTGAAAATCTGATGCTCTAGGAGTGACCTCGCTCACCCCCCCCCCAGGTTTTAGCTGAAGGATGAAAAGCCATGAGAAAATGCTAAAACAGCATGTGAGATCACACACACTCAGTTTTTAGATACCAGGTGTTGCGTGGAAGGCCTGAACCTAATTACAGGATGGTAGAAGCTTGAGTTGAGCATATCCATTTTTATTACGTTCCAAAGGGGAAACCAGGTTTAGCAAACTGGTGCAAGATTGTAAATGCTCCTGTGAAGCCTGTGTGAGGGAGGATGCAGCATGGATCAAAGAGATGTCATTTGAAACATACGAGTTATGCTGTGGTTGCAAAATGTAATACTTTGAAAAGACATCCTGTTTTTTTTTTTTAAATTAGATATATTTTTATATATAATCTGACAGAGGAGGAGCTAGATGACCTCACACAAAAGGGGTTGACAAATACAGTTTACTTTAAGGAATAATTCTGTTTTACTTAGACACTTTTACCTAGACTCTGACAAGGAAAGATCATGAGCACTTTTAAGCAGATATTTAGAAAGAGAGTCAAATTTAAGTACTGTAAGTAGGAATTTTCACTGTTTAAAACCTTGTTCTTTTAAAAGATTTGTATGTTTTGTGATATAACAGTTCTGTATTGTATGGTTTACATATTCTTATCTATTGTAGTAAAATTCTTTTTAGAGCATACTTGGTCTGTCTTTGAATTTCTTTTAGTTGTAAGAAAAGTATATATGGTTATAGCAGACATTAGACATAAGCTTGAATGGTGATACCAAACTGGAAAGAGAAACGTTTTAAATCTGAGGTCTTTATTAAAGTTTTTAAGGGTTCATCTCTGTATACCTAATTAGGTGCCCGTAGGCAAAGATATCTGGCCCCGCGAAGACAGAAATATCTGAGCCTGTGCATTGGATACGCTAGCAAGAGGTTCACAGTTTGAATCCCTCCAAGACTTGAGACCAAAGGTTGATCCGAACTCACAAAACAGACAAGAGGGTTACCTTGTTCTGTTAAACTGTTCACAAGACTGTGCTCGGAGGTTGGCACGTTGGGAGTAGAGGGCCTGACCTGCTGAGTGCGTTTGTGACAATCACTACAGGTGATTGGGTTCTAGAAATAATAGAAGGGGGACATGCTCTAGAGCTGCTGTCTACTTCTCCAGTGCATCCACCTCCTCCTTATCCTTTTCCTCTGGGCAACTTGTCCCTTCTGCTGACAGAGTTTCACATGCTAATACAAACGCATGCTTTAGAACCCATTCTCCCTCAAAAGGTAAACCAGGTATTCCATTCCTGGTACTTCCTAGTCCCAAATGGACAGGAGACCTGCATCTTTTATTGGGCCTTGGGTGCCTGAATGAATACATCGAATACAAAAAATGACAGATGGTCTTACTTCAAGCTCTTGTTCCTTTGTTGCAAGTACACCATATCCACACCCCTAGAAAGACAAGGTACTCACCTGTAACTGTAGATTTTCCATGGGGATAATCTCTTGCAGCAGATAATGCACTTGAGTCGTCATCAGAGGGCACTCTTATGCACGGCAGCTTTCTTCTAGCAGCCTTTTCCAGGAGCTGCCCACACATGACATCATTCTGCACCTATATGAGTGGGCAGCTCCAGGCGTCCTCAGTTCATTTCCCCGCTGTCTTCAGCTCGCACGCAGCAGCTAGCTCTTGTGAAGCAGTCATCGACGAGATCTTGAGCAGAGAACAGATTTTTCCTCCATTTCCAACCTTCATCAACGAATGTCCAAAACATCTACAAGCAAGTCATCACTTTTTTGGTCATATCGTTGTGGTAGGGAGATCTACAGCTACAACAACCATACCATTTGTGTTAGGTGTCTGGGTCCCACACACCACACCATCTCCTGCAGACACTGCCAGAAATTCAACCAGGCAACCCGTCGACGACGATTGCAGGAAATTGAAGCACACCTAATGGAGCAGAAATTGTCTCTCTTAGAGAAGGGGGCCTGTCCCAAGGAGCCCTCCACTGCAGCTTCACACAAGAAGCATAAACGGGATAAGAACAAATCATCCTCATCGGGCGGACATTCGTCGACTGTCACCGTTACTGGTCATCCACTGTCGACGATGCCCTTTTGAACTGCTACCTCTTCGATGGGAGTTTACAACCTCTCATTGAATGCACTTTCTGGCACCCTTTCAGCAGTTTCCATGGAACCTTATGTAAGTTCCAGTGACTCCCCATCAACGGTGGTTTGCTTACCGTCGATGATGGCAATTTTTAAGCATTCTACTACATTCCCATTTACTGCCCCGTCGACTGGCCAGATTTTTATGAGGAGAACTACTGGATTTTCTGTAGCCACAGCTCCTTCTCCTCCTTCACAACCATTCTCCCACGGGGGCCAACCTGATAGGGACCAAGACCATGGTATTTATCACCCAGGGACCAGACCTGTTTTTATTTATTTTATTTTTATTTATTAATTGAATCAGAATCACATGCCTTTGAGCTATGAGCTCATTTACAGAGGGTCCTCGTCAAATAAGGAAGGGGAACATTTTAGGTAAGTTGGGATAACAGTGGCAGCCACAAGACATTGTCATAAACATATTAGTGATACATTAGTCAATTATAATACAAATATTGTTCAGCAAAAGACAGATACAATTGCATGCACAATCACTGGTCCAGAGCACTGGAGAAAAGAGTCCAACATTGGCAACAACGGGAAAAAGCAGGTAATTCATCCATTTTCATTAGGTGGAAGTGGGGTAGCCTTGTTGAAAGCTGAAAAGAAACCATGGTAGAACAAATACAGGATTTGGACAGACGTTTGTCATGTACATATTGGTAAGAACGAATACTTTATATTAGGTAACGAAGGATTAAGCAGTAGAGGATGCAGTATTATAATGCACCGATTTTGACCATGAGCATATATGGAAGGGAAAGAACATTGACATTGGGGATGAGGTACATGCCAGTACAAGTAGGTACAAACTACAAGTAGCTGAGGAGCCTAGCAGAAGCTAGAGGATGCCATGGTAAAGGCAGATCAGAGAATAGTTGTGGACTAGATGAGAGCAAGGGGGGTTCAGTTTCAGCAAGTAATGAGGCGGTACAGGCTATTGAGAGGTCAGGAGGGGAGTTCAGGGTGGTTCAGCAGGGCAGTAGCAGCGCATCGGCAGGGGGATGGAGTTCTGGAGTTCAGATTTGTCTTGGCTGATATTGGTAAGGCTAGTAGCGTGTAGCTATAAACATGTAGCTGTATATACATCACGTCCAATTACCTCCACAATTCCTCTGGTTTCTCAGAGACCTCCTGCCCCACCTCCTACTACTTCTTCATTGGGTGTGGCAGTTGCAGTGCAAAAGGTTCTGGAAGTAATGAAGGGTTCTCAACCTTCCCCTCCAAGAGAGGCGGGTTGCCATTCCCATCCCTCCACCTAAGCGTTTTCAAGGTGCGAGAGATCCTTCTCCGGCTTGGTCCCCCCCCTTCCTATGAGGAAGAATATTTCTCAGAAGAGGCAGAATTTCCTGAAGGTTTTCCAGGAGATCTTGAAGATATAGACCTCCAGGACCTGGACTCTCGTCCTCCATCTTGTATTTCGACTATATCCTCCTTGCATGAGGATGCATCACGTCAAGCTGCTGCCTCTCCGCCTGAGGACCCATCCTGCCATGAGATGGTGGTCCAAATTTTAAAAAAATCATGGGGTTTTCAACTACGGAACATGATAAACAGAAGAAAGATATGGCAGACTATCTTAAACTGCCTGAGGAGCCCGTTTTAGTGGTACCCCCACTTATACAGACATCAAAATGCCATACTGGAGCCGGCCCATTGGAGCAGTGGTTGGATTTCCACATGCGACGTCAGAGACCTGGGTTCAGGAGCGGACTTGGGTCATTGGAGGGTCGGCCGGGGGAGAGTGGCTTGAGCGTCCCATGACAGCTTGCCCCCCTCTCAGGGGGGAAGGGGGGCCAATGCCCACGACTTGTCTGACCCTGAACGGAGGCTCTGGGTACTACAAGCCCCATTGGAGACCGGCAGCCAAGAGTATGTGGTGGACGTCAGCACGTTGCGTCATGACGTCAAGGTCTACACGGCATACGGGGAGAAACAAAACGATGGAAAATGCCTGTCAGCGCCGGGAAGACGGGCTGCCTGGAGCATGCCTCCGATGTGCCCCCCACTCACCCAACCACCTCCAGACTGACGAGAAAAGTGAGTAGCTCAAGGGATTGGGGCCACACCTCATCACCACTTGGGGGGTAAACAGAAGCTCCATGGGGCTTGGAGGTAGGTGTAGGCAGAGCAGGAGGCAGGAGGATGACTCCTTGGCAACCCTGAAGGGTCGAGGCTGGCAAGACGTGGAGGAGTACAAATTGCAATTTAAAAAAAAAAAAAATTGCCATACTGGCTGCTTGGAACCAGCTGTCAGCTGTTCTGGCAATTCCCAGATAGGCGGATTGCCTATACCAGGCTCCTCTCGACCACCTTTTCCTTTCCGCTACCCCTGAAGCGGATTTGGTAGTGATCATGGCAGCTCATGATCGTACCAAATGTCTAAAGCACATGAGCTCATTACCCTCTGATAAGGAATCCCGCCATCTTGATTACCTCAGAAAGAAGGTATTCTAGGCAGGTACCATAAATCTCAGAATTCTAAACTATATGGAACACATGGTTAAGTACCAACATACCCTCTGGTTCTCTGCTATACAACTAGTCAATAAATTCCCTCCTCCTCAGGAGAAGGACCAATTATTGGCAACAATTTCAACTGGCAATTCCATCTCTCGACATCTGCTCCGTTTGTGGTACGATGCGGTGGATACCCCTGCCGGATGTCAGCCACAGGTGTTACCCTCAGATGACATGCCTGGTTACATGTGTCAGGATTTACACCAGATGTGCAGCACAAAGTAGTAAATGCCTCCTTCAAGTGGATCCAGACTTTTGGTCCTGGCACCCAGACGCTTCTGCATGATCTCCAGGCTTCTGGTCGGACTTTACGTATGGTACATGGCATGCATCATTCCTCACAGCCATGTTATCAGTACTGCTCGCAATCCTCTCTTCAATCAAAGAGAAGCAGCAAACACAGGGGTACCTATAGAGGTGGATTCTGTGGTCGTTCCCAGCCATCCTCCAGGACCGACACTCCTACCTCCAAGGGCTCCTGCTCACATCCCTCAGGTGGAGCCACTCAGCCCACTTCCCAGTGGCCAGCTGGGGCATTGCCCAGGCTTCCTCGACCAGGCCTCGGAAGCAGTGGGCAGTCGCTTTGTCCTCCATTTAGAGACTTGGCAAGTGATAACATCAGATGAGTGGGTACTTCAGATCATATGGGGTGGGGCACATGCTGGAACTCACCTCAGTGCCTCCCCTTCATCCTCCCCACTCTGTCTCTTACCCACCTGACCATGTCCCCATTCTTCAAGAGGAACTTCAGGCACTTCTTCACAAGAGTGCCGTCCATCCGGTTCCTTCTTCGGAGTACCAGCAGGGATTTTACTCCCAATTTTTTTCTGGTACCCAAACGCACCGGGGATCTCAGACCTATACTAGACATCAGACAAATGAACCTGCACATTCAGTACAAGAGGTTCCAGATGGTGACTTTAACATCCATCTTGCCAATGTTAAAACAAGGGGATTGGCTGTGTGCATTAGACATGGAATATGCCTACCTGCATATCCCCATACACCCCGCCCACCACCAGTTCCTTCGCTTCTACCTGCCAGGACAATATTACCAGTTTCAGGCGCTCCTGTTTGGTCTCTCATCTGCCCTGAAAGTCTTTACCAAGTGCCTAGCACTGGTGGTGGCGGCCCTGAGGCAGGACGGGCATTTCGTCTTCCCATACTAAGACAATTGGCTCATAAAAGCAGATTCCAAAACCTCTCTGCTTTTGTCCCTCCCGGCATTCCTCACTCTGTTCCAGTCCCTAGGAATTATGGTCAGCTGGCCCAAATCCTATCCTACTCCTACCCAACTGCTCCAGTATATAGGAGCCATTCTGGACACCGCCTCCGCCAGGGTTTATCTCCCTGCCAACAGACAAGACAGGCTTTTGTCTCTGGCTTCCCAGATACAAACTCAACAATTTACCACAGCCAGACACCTGTTATGCCTTTTGGGATATATGGCCACAGCCATCCCCACAGTGGCCTTTTCCCCGTCTACACATGAGACCAATCCAGTGGACTCTTCAGAGTCAATGGCGGCAAAAAACAGGGGACTTCGAAGACAGAATCAGAGGCACTCCCATTCTACGCTTGGCCGTAGACTGGTGGACCCATCATGCCAACCTATCTCAAGGCATGCCCTTCCAGTCCCCTCCTCCCCAGAAGACGTTGACCACGGATGCTTCCTCCGACGGCTGGAGGGGGCGCACCTGGGTCCTTACAGGACGTAAGGCAGGTGGCCCTGGTTCTCCATATTGCCTCATGTGAATATACTGGAAATGAGAGCGGTCTGCCTCACCCTTCTGGCTTTTCATCCCCACCTTGCTCTGGGGCCTCTACTGATCCAATCAGACAACACCTCAGTGGTGTATTACCTGAACAAACAAGGAGGCACCAAGTCCCGTGCGCTATGCAGGGATGCGATGGCAGTTTGGCAGGAAAAAATACTTCAACATCTATCGTTGATTGCTGTCCGTCTGCTGGGATGCCACAATACCTTGGCCGAGATTCTAAGACCTCCACACACGAGTGGACGCTTCATCACGAAGTTCTTCAGATGGTCTTCCGGTTGTGGGGGACCCCACACCTCGACCTCTTTGCTTCCCCCGACAGTCACCACCTATCAAGATACATAGATACATAGACAGTGTCGGCAGATAAGGGCCTATGGCCCACCCAGTCTGCCCATTTGAGCTTGTAAGTTCAGTTTGTTTTCCAAGAAGTCTGTTGCCCCTAACCCCTGACCTCCAGAATTCCTTTATGTCTATCCCATGCATTCTTAAATCCTGTGATTGTTTCAGCCCCCACCACTTCCTCTGGCAGGGTGTTCACTTGTCCACCACCCATTCTGTGAAGAAATTCTTCCTCCACGTTCCTCTGAATCGTCCTCCTCCAACTTCATCCCATGCCCTCTAGTCCTGGAACATCTTTTTCGCTTAAAAATAGTGTATTCCTGCACCATGTTCCTCCCTGTAAGATACTTGTATGTCTCTATCATATCCCCTCTCTCCCTCCTCTCCTCCAGGGAGTACCTGTTCAGTTCCTTCAACCTATCCTCATAGGACTTGTGATGCAATCCATGCACCATCTTTGTTGCTCTCCTCTGAACCTTCTCTACCCTGTCTATATCCTTACATAGGTAAGGTCTCCAGAACTGTACAGTGTATTCCAGGTGGGGCCTCACTAGTGTCTTGTATAGTGGAATTATGACCTCCCTTTTCCTGTTGGTGATGCCCCTGCCTATGCATCCCAGCATCCTATTTGCTTTACCTGCTGCCTTGTTGCACTGTTTCCCTGCCTTGAGGTCATCAGAGATGATAACCCCAAGATCCCTTTCCTGCTTGGTGCATGCTATATCCTCACCCCCAACTGATATATTGTGCCAGGGTTGTTGTGCCGCCCCATATGCATTATCTTGCACTTCCTTGCATTGAATTTCAACTGCCATACCCCTGACCATTCTTCAAGTTTCTGCAGGTCCCTTCTCATTCTGTCTACACCCTCTGGTGTGTCTACTCTGTTACAGAGCTTTGTGTCATCAGCAAACAGTGAAATTCTGCCTTCTAGGTCCTGCGCAATGTCACTGATGAAGATATTGAATAGTACCGGTCCCAGCACTGATCCCTGTGGTACCCCCACTGGTCACTCTTCCCTCTGTGGAGTGACAGCCATTTACCACCACCCTCTGTGTCCTGCCGCCCAGCCAGTTACCTACCCACCACACTACTGTCCTGCCCACACCCATATTCCCAGTTTGTGCAATAGTCTTCTATGTGGCACAGTGTCAAAGGCCTTGCTGAAGTCCAGATAGGCCATGTCCACTGCCCTCCCCTGATCCACCTCCCTAGTCACCCAGTCAAAAAATTCAATGAGGTTGGTCTGACATGACCTCCCCCTGGTGAAACCATGCTGCCTTGGGTCCTGTAGTCCATTGACAACCAGATGTTCCACCAATCTCTCCTTCAGTAGTGCTTCCATGATCTTCCCCACTACCGAGGTGAGGCTGACTGGTCTGTAGTTCCCCACTTCCTCTTTGTTCTCACTTTTGTATAAGGGGACTACATCTGCTATCCTCCAGTCCTTGGGCACCTCCCCTGTTTCCAGTGATCGGCTAAACAGGATAGCCAGAGGTTCAGCCACCACCTCTCTTAGTTCTTTAAGGACCCTGTGGTGCACCCCATCTGGCCCCATTGCTTTATCAACTCTTATTACTTCCAGTTCCTTCAGGACCTTTTCTCGTGTAAAGGGACTTGTGTCCATTTCTGCACCATTCTCACCCCTTGTACTCCGTTCAGATCCATTACCCTCCTCTTCCTCAGTAAAGACTGAGCAGAAATACCTGTTCAATATGTCAGCTTTACTGTTGTCATCCTCCACACAGCCCCCATCCTCCCCTTCAGTCTCACTATTCCTCCCTTTGCCTTTCTTTTTTCACTTATGTACCTGTAACAGGTTTTGTCCCCTCTACCCACTGATTTTGCAATGTGTTCTTCTGTCTGAGCTTTGGCTTCCCTTACTGACCTCCCTGCCTCCCTTTGCTTCTCCTCTCCTGGTACTTCTCCCTATCCCCTTCTGCCTGTGTCTTTTTGTATTGCCTGAATGCAATCTTTTGGCTTTCACTTTCTTTGCTACCTCTTTGGAAAACCATAATGGTCTCCTCTTCCTTTTCCTCTTGCTAACCTGCTTAATACATAATTCTGTTGCTCTTGTAATCCCATTTTAAATACTCACTGTTCTCAACCCCTGATTCCTGCCCCATTCCCTTAATGCCTCTTTCAAGTATCTCCCATTTTCCCAAAGTCTGCCCCCCTAAAATCCAGGATACGTGTTTTTGTGTGGTTTGGTTCTGCTCTTTCTGTGATTTCAAGCCACAGTGACTGGTGGTCACTGTTCCCCAGGTGCTCCCCCACTGTTACCCCCATCACACTGTCCCTGTTTGTGAGCACAAGGTCCAGTATTGCCTTCTGCCGAGTTGGTTCCATGACCAGTTGCTTGAGGAAGGCACCATGAAAGGAGTCCAGGATAAATCTGCTCCTAGTTGATGCTGCTGCTGGGATGCTCCAGTCCACGTCTGGAATATTGAAGTCTCCAACCAGTACTACCTCACCCTTGTCTGCCATCCTTTGGATGTCTGGCATCGGCTCCTTATCTGTTTCTTCCTCCTGGGCTGGTGGTCTGTAGACCACACCTGTGCGGATGGCTGGCCCCATTTTCCTTTCCAGCTTAACCCACAGTATCTCTCCCCATTTGTTCCTCCTGGATCTCTGTTATATGTCATTTTTCACATACAGTGCCACTCCTCCTCCCTTCCTGCCTGCCCTGTCTCTTCTGAATATGTTGTAGCCAGGTATGGCCATCTCCCAGTCGTGGTTATCATTACACCAGGTTTCAGTGATGGCCACAATGTCCCAGATCTGACTGCACCATGACAGCCTCAGATCTTCCATCTTGTTGCTAAGGCTCCTGGCATTTGCACACATGGCTTTCCATGATTTGACCTCCCTAGACTGTTTTGCTGTTCTACTCCAGCCCCTTCCTTGGTTGTCCTTTATCCCTGATTCTCCTTGCTGTCTGCCCTTCTGCTGAATTTTGCCCCTTTTCTGCCTATCCACCTCTTGGGCGCTAATCTCCATCTTTTGCACACTGCTTTGTAGAGACAGCAACTCCTCTGGTTCACTGGTTCCACTGCTATTCCATTATCCTGAAGAAAAAGGGATTGTCTGTCGATGCCCTGTCCTAACCGTGGACAGGACTCTTCTTTCATGCTCCCCCCCCCCCACACCGTCCCACTCTTGCAACTAACTTTACTGAAATTACAACTCGAACCTGCCACTATGATCCTCATAGCCCCTCTGTAGTCTCAGCAGGAGTGGTTTCCCCTGCTTCAACAATTCTCAGTGATGGATCCATTCCCGTTGCCCATCAGGCCAGACCTGTTGACACAGGATCAGGGAACTCTGCTTCACCCCAACCTGAAGTCCCTACACCTTCACGCTTGGCTCCTGAGGACGCTTTCATAGCCCGCCTTCAAGTCTCCTCACCAGTGGCCAACATTCTTTTGGCCTCACACAAACCATCTACCAGGGAAACAAATCATGCCAAATGGAAATGCTTCTCCATATGGGCCCCTTCCTGGTCTTTGAATCCTTATTCATGTCCATTAACTAAGGTATTGAACTACTTGGTTTCGTTTGCCACGACAGGCTTGAGCTACCCCTCTGTCAAAGCCTATTTGGCCTCTTATCTCAGCCTTTCATGAACCTTTAGAAGGGAGACTACTTTATCAACACCACCTTGTCAAGATGTTCTTAAAGGGAATGTTACACCTCAAACCTCCTATTAGACACCCCACCCCTCCATGGGACTTGAATTTCCTATTGGAAAAGCTGACCCTCAACCCCTTCGAGCCTGCGGCTACTTGCGACCTCTGTTTCCTAGCCTGGAAGACATTATTCTTAGTTGCTGTCACTTCAGCTCGATGTATATGTAAACTGCATGCCCTAATGTGTAGGGAACCTTACTTAATCTTCCATAAAGACAGTGTGTCCCTTCATACCAATCCCTCCTTTTTACCTGTGGTCTCGGAGCACATCTTAAATCAGTCCATAGATCTCCCAGTCTACTACCCTGAGTATTCTAATTCAGGAGAATACCTCCTACACACACTAGATGTTCATCGTATCTTGAGATATTATATAAATCGTACCAAATCTTTCAGGAAGACTCCTCAGCTTTTTTGTTACCTTTGCCTCAACCAGAGAAGGCTTTCCGGTTGCTAAATAGACCCTCTCCAATTGGTTGGCACATTATATAACCTTTTGTTATAAAAAGTATAACAAACCCTTACCAGGACCTGTCCAAGCCCATTCTACCCAAGCCATGGCCACTACAACGGCCTGCTTCAAAGGGGCATCTGTCATGGATATCTGCAATGCAGCCACATGGTCCGCAATACATACCTTCACGAAGCACTACAATTTAAACATTGCTTCTCACTGTAGGATGGCCTTTGGCCGCGCTGTCCTATGAGGCCTCCTGTCATAACTTCTCCATCCTTCCTGGGTTTACTGCTTGGGAGTCATCCCAAGTGTATTGCCTGCTGCAAGAGATTATCCCTGTGGAAGATAGTACAGTTGCATACTTACTGTAACGGTAATCTTCTAGGGTTATCTCTTGCAGTAAGTATGAACCCTCCCTCCATCCCCTTCCTTGTCTAACATAACTTCTGATCCAAATATTCAATAAGGGATACCAAAGGTACCTCAGCTCTCCCTCGGTCCTCGCTTAGTAAGCTGAATCTGGTGGGGAACTGAGGATGCCTGGGGCTGCCCACTCCTATATAGGTGCAGGATGATGATGTCATGTGTGGGCAGCACCTGGAAAAGACTGATAGAAGAAAGCTGCTGTGCACAAGAGCACCTTCTGGTGATGATCCAAGTGTATTACTTGCTGCAAGAGATACCCCTTGAAGATCTGCCATTATGGTAAGTACGCAACTGTTCTTACTAGGCGTGGTATATGGTGTACATCCACACAACCCATCCAGCCATCCCTGACAAGTGGTACACTGGTTTTGCTTCCAGTGGGTAAGATCCTGATGTCATGGGACAGTGCCAAGGAGGATACCACCTGGGTGAGTGGGAGGAGTCAGCTTGAAGACCTTCCAGTGAGTCTTGAAGGGGAAAGGAATTCTGCCAGAAGTGTGGATGTACACCATATATCACTCCTAGAGCTACAGTTACAGGTAAGTAACTTGTGTTTTCTGAGCAGAACTGTGGCAAGCGTGTGGCGGTTTTGGCTTTACTAGGAAGTGAGATTGTGGTAGTTGTAAGTTTTATAACGTATTCTCTGAAGAGAAAAATTCTAAATATGGGTTGCTTAGGTCCTGGGGTGGGCAGCTATTGCACATGAGTTGCCTGCCCCAAAGGTGTGAGCTACTCTTTAATGTTACTCACAGCATAATGCAAGTGGTGTAACAAACCACTACTTGAACTTGAGATGAAAAATCTCCTTCAGCTGTCCCGGTCCTGTGAAGGGCTGAGGCTGTGGATGTGTTACCTCCTGCCACACTGAGGACGTGAGTTCAGGAACAAGCTCAGGGCCCCTGGGGGTTAGCTGGAGTGGGAGAGGATTGAGAATCTGGAGGACTGCTTTCCTCTCCCGGGGAAGAGGGACAAGCTGCGCCATTCCTAGACTTGCCACAGTGTAGAAAAGCAGTCTAGGAGCTTTTCACCCAGGCAAATCACTTCTTCCATTGACATGTCGCATAAATATATCCGGGACCGTTGTTCCTTCCACACTCCGTGGACCCAGCCGTTTTGCCATACTAAATATTCTATCCCTTGATTCCACACTTTCATTGACAATTATCTTCATCATTCAAGGAAGATCCTCCAGTTGTTTCCCCAGGGTCTGATCCAGTAAGTTTTAGCCACAGGCAATTTGGCATGTGTGGCTTGGGGCTGGACTTGCTCTTTCAGCAAGTTTAAGAATAGTGCTGTTTGGTCTCCACTTGCGACTTCTGGCAGGCCAAGAAGTCTTATGATATGGCTCCTGATTTGATTATCAAAAATCTCAAGATGCACATTCAACTGTTGGGATTCCTTGGCCCTCTGCGACATCACTGTTACATGCTTTGGAGTGGTGTCATATGTCCTCCATCTAATTTTGCACAGATCCCGCCAGCTGTTCCACTGCCGCTGTTCTGTTGGTGAGTTCCTCTAGTTTGCCATTCATGGCTACTGAGGATGCTACTATTTGCTGCATTTTGTGGCCCAGAGATTGAAGAGTTTCCTCAAGCCATCTGTCTGTTGGGCCATGCTGCATTGATCTGTTGCTGGAGCCGATGTCTCTTCCTTCCCAATGTCTTTTTCCCTTCTCGTGGTTGCTGAGTGTGGCTCAGTTTGACCACTCTGTTACAAACACCGTTCTCTCTCAAATGTTGTATTGCAATTTGACATCCAAAGCAAATGAGTGGTAATTATAGTAGAATTTAAAGCGAAAGTCTGTGGAGCCAGAGTTCCAGGCGTCATCTTGTCAGGCTCCATAGAGCCCCCTTCCCCAGTGATTATTATTTTTACCTTAATTATTGCAGGCCCGTAGGTCTGGAAATGTTATGAAGACTGTTCCTAGCACATTGTCTCATGTAATCTGTCAGCACTGGGTAATTGTGGGCTCAGGGGAGCTTAAAATGTATTAATCTGTAGTTGACAATTATGACCGAGACGGTCAGTCTTAAACTCTTTAGTTTTCTCAAGTGTATGAATATACTGTATGGCCTTGGTTGTGTAAAGATTCCAACTTTGTTCCAAAATTCTGGTTATGAACTGTTAATGTGGATTCCCCTCAACGGAGTACTGAATGGAAGGTTACTCTCATAACCTTTATTCTAGGATCGTGGATATGATGTTCATCCACACTCTTTGGCATGTCACCTTCCGCTTTAGATCTCACCGGAAGTCTTCAAACTGGCTCCTCCCACCCACCCAGGTGGTATATACCTCGGCTTAGCCCCATGACGCCAGATCTTCGTTTCTGCTGGAAGATTCTGGTTGCCTCCCTCGTGCTCTCACATTTCGTAGGCCCTGGCTTTCAAACCTTCTGTTTTACCAAAACTTCGCATTGTTCGTATTAGCAGTCGCAAGTTTGCAGCTTCGATCATGGAAGAAAAATCTTCCCCCAGATTTCGTCGGTGCCTATGTGGCTAGAAGATGTTGCATACCGATCCCCATACTGCGTGCGTCTACTGCCTCAGTGTCGGCCATGACACCTTGACTTGCAGTCTGTGTTTGGCTTTTCATCCCAGCATCCTCAACGACCATCTCGCATGCCTGAAACTGGGGAGGCCGGACAAGAGTAACCCTCCAGTGAAATACAAGGAGGCTCGGTGGGCAGTTTCCGTGGCTGCGGGATCTGCCGAGCAGTTGGAACGCATGCAAGTGTTTGAGGAGCAGGTGGCTCGTGCCACGGAGTCTTCTCAGAGCTTTTTTGTTCTGCTCAACCTGGGTTCCTTCTGGGAGTTGTGCCAGTCTCTCCCTATCAAAGGAGAGGCGCCTGTGGGCTCGCACTCCTCTCGATCCCGTAAGCGGGAGAAGGATCCGAGTGCATCTTCGTCTCGATGGAGACGGTCTGGGGAGCGAGAGAGATCTTGGTCCCAGGAACATGCAGTCTTGACTTCGGTCGAGATTGTTTCTTTGGCCACCGGATTTTCGGACTTACCATCAAGCCAGCTAACCGAGGGTTTGGTCGACGACATGGAAATCGTCATCGATCCTATTGACCCTTTGTCGCCAACTCCTTGGAGAGGACTCCAGTCCTTGTTTTCCCTGATGAGGAGTCCCAGCCTGCTGGGAGTCCCCATTGAGGAACTGGTCCCAGGCTCTGGGAAGTCACCGGCCCCGCCGGTGTCTCCCGACCGACCGAGTTGGCCTGCCCATTCTCGATCAATGTCTGGGACCCCCTCGACCAACAGGCCGAGGAAGAGCTGTAAGCGCTCCAAAAAGAGGCGATGCTATTTGTCGTCCTTGTCCTCCTCGGATGAGGAGAGGTTCTGGTGGCAACTCGGTCGGCGCTACGAGGACCTTATGTGGCAGCAGCTGATTTTGTCTGGGCATAAGCCTACCACGGCTTCCACCTTGGCCATTACTTGGCACTCGCCTCCCAGGCCAAAGCCGACTCCTTCGGCACTGACCAAATCGGTTCCTCAGCCCGCAGAGCCGGCAAGGCCACCTGTTCGGCCCAAAATGGTCTCTCCACCTGTTGTGGTGGAACCACCACCCAAACAGCCTGTGGGAGGGGCTCCTTTCAAGGAAGATAGACCAGACACCGGGCTTCCCCGGTGATTGTTGGTCACAGTCACCCCAGACCGCCCCATGCAAGTAGAAGGTGACCTGGGTGGTAGTCCATTGTACCCGGATTCTTCGGATTCGGACGTCACTGGTTTACATTCATGTCCAGGTGATGATGAATTGACCGCTGGCCTAGAGATGGAGGAAGGTCCCTCGTCTTTTCCAGGGATCCTTCACTTCATCTCTGAGTCTACAGGGATGCCCCTGGAACCAATCCAGAAAAAGGTGGAGTACCCTCTTACGGACATCCTTAAGAGAGGGGATACCCCGATGGAGGCCTTTCCTGTGGCCGAGGCCATTGTTGGATTGGACCTAGAACTCTGGCAACATTCTGCCTCTTGTCCAGCTCCATCTGCCTGCATGGCACGCAAATACGCGGTGCCCATGGGGTCCCTAGTGGGGTTCACAGAGCACCCTTCGGCTGAGAGCCTGGTGACTGCCTCTGTGTTCAGGCGTACTGGCAGTTCTGCCAACACTGACTGACCTCCCAAGCTCTTGGACCATTCAGCCAGGAAGGTCTATGTGGCTTCCTCCTTGGGCCTTCATCAGGTAAGTTCGGCCATCGTCATGGCACACTTCTCTCACGCCTTTCTGGGGTCGCTAGATGAAGTGCTCCCACATCTCCCCGCAGATATGCAGACCACGGTCAATCAGGTCCAGGATCAGGGACGAGCTGTTGCCAAACAGCAGCTCTAGATGGCCCTAGACATTGGGGATTCTTGTGCCCACTCGATGGCTGCCGCAGTTGCCTCTCGTTGCAGGGCTTGGCTGAGGCTCTCCTCCTTCCTGGCAGATACCCAGCACAAACTAGCCGACATGCCTTTCCTAGGGACCAACTTGTTCGGCCCAGGAGTGGCCGTTCACCTTCAGCGCATTGAGCAGTCCAATGCCACCTTGGTTGCTACCTCTGCCAAGAGTTCTTTGGGCAAGAACCAGCAGAGAAAAAAGAAGCCTTTTTGCCATTCTTCCTCTGTGGCACAGCAGTCCTCCTTTCAAGGCAGACGGCAGCAACAGCAGCAGGCTCAAGCTTGCCGCCCTCAGCCCAAGCCTGGTCCCCAAAAGGCCCATAAAGGAAGCAGAGGTTCTGGTCCTAGAGCAAGGACCAAGCCAGAGCTCAGCTCCCAGCAGACAGGGTGGAGGTTTCCTCCTTTGCCCACTCATTTCTGGTTGGGCACTTGCGCCGTGCCTGGGACTTTCTGCACCTTCTGGGTTACATGGCGGCGTGCACCTCAAGTGGTCCGTTGGGCCCGGTTGCACATGCACCCCCTCCAGTGGGAGCTGGCCACCCGGTGGACTCAGTGCCATGGTCATTTTGACCAGCTGATCACTGTCACCCAGAAGATGTGGGACGCTCTCCAGTGGTGGACTGCCTCAGAACGGTTGCAGGAAGGGATCCCATTTGTCCGCCTCGAGCCGATGACCGTACTCACAACCGATGCCTCTCTCATGGGCTGGGGAGCCCACATGGGGGACAGAAGGGCCCACGGGCTCTGGACCCCAAGGAGCCCCGATGCCACATCATCCTGTTGGAGCTCAGAGCAGTCAAACTGGCATTGTCAACTTTCGCTCCTCCGCTCCGGGGTCAAGTGGTTCAAGTCCAGATGGACAGTACAACGACCATGTACTACCTCAACAAGAGGGCAGCACCTACTCCCATCTGCTGTGCAAGGAGGTGCTCTGCATCTGGACCCTCGTGAGCCGATTGGAGGCAGATCTCCTCGCCATCCATGTGGCAGGAGCCTCAAACCATCTGGTGGATGCTCTCTGCCACTTAGGCCAGACATCCCACGAGTGGTCTCTCCATCCAGAGGTAGCTTACAGTCTGTTCTCCCACTGGGGCAAACCAATGGTGGACCTGTTTGCCTCCAGGGAAAACATCAAGCTGAGGCTGTTTCATGCCTGACCACCTCAGCAGGGCTCACTGCAGGGGGATGTCTTCTTGAGGCCGTGGACCCCAGGCCTCCTCTACGGCTTCCCTGCATTTCCCTTGATCCACAAGGTGCTCCTCAAGGTGAGGAGGGACAAGGCGAAGGTGATCCTGGTAGCCCCAGATTGGCCGTGCCAGTTCTGGTATCCAGATCTCCTTAGCCTCAGCTGCAGGCCCCCTGAGCGGCTTTGCACATGCCCAGACCTGATCTCTCTCAATCAGGGGAAGGTATTCTATCCGGACCTTCAATCCCTGCACCTCGCAGCCTGGTACCTGATTGGCTAGAGTTCCAGGCTTTGGGTCTCTCCAAAGATGTCTATACCGTGGTGGAGGCATCTAGGAAGGAATCGACCAAGAAATGTTATGCCTTCAAATGGAAAAGGTTTTCCATTTGGAGTCAGGGCAAGGGCCTGGACCCTCTGTCCTGTCAAGTGGCTAACATTCTCGACTACCTTTGATCTCTCTCCAAAGGGGGTCTGCGGTCATCGACCCTTAGGGTGCACCTGGCAGCCATCTCTGCTTACCGGGTGTGGACCGGTCAGCCGACGGCACAGGAGACAGTGGTCGAGCACTTTTTCAAAGGTCTGGATGCATATCCCCTTTGGTGTGTGACCTCCCACCTCCATGGGATCTTCTGCTGGTACTGGCAAAGCTCATGGGCTGAGCCGGTCGAACCAGTGCACAAGTGTGTCTTGTCACACTTGTCGGGGAAGACGGCCTTCCTGGTAGCTATCTCGTCCGCCAGAAGGACAGGGGAGCTCCAGGCACTTTCGGTGGACTCCCCTTATCTGGTCTTCCACAGGAACAAGGTTGTCCTATGCCCCCACCCAAAATTCCTTCCAAAGGTGGCATCAGAGTTTCTCCTTAACCAGGTGTTGACTCTGCCGGTTTACTATCCTAATTACACCTCAGAGGCTGAGTACAGACTCCATACTTTGGACCTGAGACATGCTCTCTCCTACTAATGAGAGGATGGCGGAAATTCAGGGTGAGGTTCGCCAGCTGTTTGTCACCTACGCTGAAGCGGCTTCTGGCAGACCTGCAGCAGAGCGGACTATTGCAAGATGGATTACATCATGCATTGGTCTGTGTTATGAGTTGGCGGGCAAGGAGACTCCCAGAGTGATAAGAGCTTATTTTACCCGTCATACCGCTGCATTGGTGGCTGCTTCCAGGGACATCCCTATCCAGGAAATCTGCCGGGCTGCTACCTGGAAGTCAGCAAACACCTTCATCACTCATTACCACATCGACCTTGAGTCATGCCGGGATGCTGGTTTTCGGGCCTCAGTTCTCTAATCTCTGTTCCCTAAGTAGGGGGTGTGCGCCTTGCCTCCCTTCTCCTGGAGAACTGCTAGGAGTCTGCCAAAGGGAGCGTGGATGAACAACATATCCACGATCCTAGAAAAACAGGTTACTCACCTGTAACAGTAGTTCTAGTAGTGGTATATGTTCATTCACATGGACCCACCTGACCTCCCAGGCTGCAGACGCACACAACCTGGCTTCCAGTGGGCTAAAATCTGGTGTCATGGGGCGGTGGAGCCGAGGTATATACCACCCGGGTGGGTGGGAGGAGCCAGCTTGAAGACTTCCGGTGAGATTTAAAGCAGAAGGGGACATGCCAAAGTGTGTATGAACAACATATACCACTTCTAGAACTACTGTTACAGGTGAATAACCCGTTTTTAATTTTCATTCGTGTACATGACTGTGTAATGCACTTGTCCAGCAGTTCTGCTCGTCATGCATTTGATAAAATGCAATAAACATGAATAAAATAAACATTACTACCTTTCGAGAGTTCTGCTATCTTCATCAGTTCAGTGCTTTTGAGATGATGTGTAGCATAAAATTGATCTGCTTCCACTGACTTGCTAAAGAGTATAACTCTCGAAGGCTAGCCTATCAAAAAATGCTTTGCATGTTACTTTGATGAGGTTTGAACCTGGGTCCTCGTGTTCTCATGCTGGGGCTCTTAACAATTAGACCACACTACTTACAAACAGTTTGAGTAGAATTGGGAACTCTTTGTCCATTGAGGACCATTGCAGTGTCTGTTTTGAAATATAAACTAAAATCTCATTAGTTTCTGACGTAGAACTGTGAGTTGACTTTTTGTAAAGCTCTCAGAAATTTGTGAAAATGCTATAAAATAATAACTGGGTGTGGGGGGGGGTTGCAGAAAACAAAACTACTCGATTACTTTCATGAGTAACTGCATCCCACCCTAATCAGTGCTATTCCTGAGGCATGCAGTCCTGCTATGTAACTGAAATCACAAACACAGCCAGCAATAGTTTAACTTCTCCATCTTTAATAGCACTTCTGGATGTCCAAAGTTTCCATTGCTTAATCTTTTTTTTTTTGTAAGATTCTTTTATTGAAAGTCTTTCCATGTACTGTGCATGCATGATAACTACAACATATGCATTACATTTTTGGTACAGAATATAGCAGACTGTTTCATTTGTACCTATAGTGAGTGTCCAGTGAAACTCAACTCTTGGGTAAATCTGTTTAGAGTTCAAAGGGGGTATGCCACAGATTTTGTACAGCATGCCATGCATTTCATGTCAACAGGCTTTACCAAATATTAGTACTGACCCAAACACCAAGCACATAGAATGCTTAGTCTCAACTTCACAGGTATGACTAGTGTTGTGGGTGGAGTAAACACCCCTAGGTAGGAAACAGTCCTGCTTCTGTTGTAGTTAGAATCGGTTGCCAGATGGATTTAGAGATTTGTTCTTGGTCGTTCGCTCTTTGCTGGGCCTTTTGTATTCTGAGACACTCCAGCATATTGTTTGGCAGTTGGGTTGCAGTGGGAGCGGAGGAGCCTATCCATTATTGAACTACAGTATGGGCTTATTTGCATTTATGAGTACTAGCCCCTACACTGGATCCTTCTTGCAGATCTTTAGTGAAAACTCGCCTCCCAACAGCAACTCCAAGGCCGAGATTGGCAGGACTTTGGTAATGGTTTGTTCCATCACCTAGTGCACTGCTCACCAGAACCCCTTAATTTTAGGACAGGTCAGGGCCAGTTGAATAAATGTGTCCTCCTGTACCCTACACTTGAGGCATATGGGATCTAATTCTGTTTTCATTTTGTGAAGTCTGTTGGGCATGTAGTGCGCTCTATACATGTAGTTGCATTGAATCTCCCAAATTTTTTTTAATTTTGGCCCCATACTTTGCATGGTAGATCGCCCTTTGCCAGGCATCTTCCGGTATGTCTTGTCCCATTTCTGTTACCCAACCCTTTTTGGTATAGCTTAAAGGGTCTGGTACGCTACCTCGCAGTGATCTGTAGTGGGTTGATAATGGTTTACTCTGGCTGTGGTCTGAAAAATATATTTTTTGTAGGGGGAAGACAATGGGCTATTGTCCAGTGTGTTCATGGCTTTCTCCAATAGTGTTCTAACCTTGAGGTAGACAAAAAACCTCTCTGGGTCTAAGTTATACTCCTTTCTTAACTGTAACAAGGACTAGAATGTATCCCCAATATATAGCATTCCCATTCATGTCAATCCATTTTCTTCCCACACCAAAAGCCCCTGGTGTGGGAATACATCATATCCTCATGTGTCTTTGAACACTTATGTTAGCCATGCCATAGGAAACATTGCCCCTCCCTCCTCCCCCACCCCCAATGCCTGTGGGCTTCAAACCAAGCTTGTAATGTTGTACAGGTGATTTTATTTTTTTAAATCTTGCCCAGTGATGAGGATTGGAATCTGGGACTGAGAACCCCTTCTAGCAGTGGGGTTCCTGCATCCCATTCCTCTATTTGTTGCCAGGCTTTGGTGTTCTTCCATCTCAGATTCTCGAAAAATACGAGTTGCGATTCTATATAATACATTTGCACATTTAGTAATGACATACCTCCCTCATTTCCACTCCCCTGAAAAATCGTGGCTCGGACACAAGCTGGTTTATGACACCATATAAAAGGCATTGAGACAGCTGGTGAGTTGGGTGAAGTATTTGCCTGGGATTTTAATTGGAAATGTTTGGAAGAGGTGAAGGAGTTTTGGCATTCTGCACAGTTTGATGCTGTTGATCCTCCCCATAGTGGATAATGACAGGGCTGCCCAGCCCTCCAAACTAGTTTTGATGCTCTTTACGAGTGGAAGGTAGTTCATGTCAGACAATGCTGCCACTGTGTTAGGGATGGAGATCCCTAGGTATCCATGGCTTAATCTTAAAGAGCTAATGTGGAGGTTAAAACTAATATTAGTTTTTGAAAGCAGTCAACCATTACACCTTTTATATCTGAGGTGCTTTTTCTTTTGCCTTTGGTTAATTAGAAGATTGTTTACCTGATGTTAAGAGGCGTGATGCGTGGGACAGCAGCCTACCTGGCAGCTGACATATCTAGCTATTCCCCCAGCATTGTGCCCTCACTGACTGACATCACTGCTGCTTAGGAACAGCCACTCCGTAGCTGCCAGGTCAGTCAGTGTCAGTGAGATCCCAGTGCTTAGGACATAGGGGGAGAATAGAGCTAGGTGTGTCTGCTGCTAGGCTGAGACTGTTCCACACATTCAGCACAATATTATCGCATAGAAAACTTTCTAATGAGGACATGGAAAATTAAAAATACTTCAGATATAAAAAGTTAAAACGGTTTACTTCTTAAAACTTGTATAATTTTCCTGTCTGTTTTGGTTCCACTGGTTCTTTAAAGCAAAATGGCTCCCTCGGAGTGAGTGCATTAAAGGAGAAGTACTGTATCATCCCCAAATCATATTTGTTTAACCCTGACTGTACATCTCTTCTCTTTGTTTTCTGTCTCCCTTGTCTTTAAAAATCAGCTCTGTATGGGTGCTCCGAAGCAGTGACATCATTGGTTGCTCTCAGTGGCTCTTTTTTTTTTAACTTTGTTTATTATTTTGATTAAATAATGAGAATCATTTTACAGGCAGAGATATAAGATACAGTATGCCATCTTACAAGGCACAATGAGGTCACCACTCCTCAATATAAATATTTAAAACCCATCTACTGCTTTAAGATACATCAGTGGGGGAAAATCAAACTGCATTGAAATATGCATATTATTAATACGATTAGCTGTTACAAGAACCCATGAGCAGCATGGTATTGTCCATCATAGTCCATTATGTTCTCATTTGATTGCTTCTTCCAAAGTGGAAATAGAGAAATTCTCCATGCATTACTCTATTTTATGTACCTCTATAATGCAATCCCCTTTAAGCTAGTGCTTAGAAAGAAAATGGTTAACCTCACAGCATTAGTATAGGGTCCTTAGATTTAACGAAATCAGGAACAAAACCCTGCAGCATTTATCTGCTGCTACCATCTTGACTAAAGCAGCCATTATAAAACGTTACTCTGGCACATTAGGAGGCAGTATAAAAGATAGCTGCTAATATAGGCTTTAACTACAACTTAGTGGTTTTCCAACTTCTAGAATAAATTGTGTAAGTGTTAGCTTTGTCCTGGATTGGGTGCACAGCCCTGGTTCAAGCAGTTGTTATACGAAAAGTATAGTGCACATCCCTAAAGGGCCATTGTCACCCACCAGTTGCCTCTCAAAAGTAAAAGGTATTCCAAAGATCTTCATGACTTGCTGTCATTGGAGGAATCAACTTCCCTGTCAACATTTCTAGCTCTCTGTGGGATCTGCTTCTGTGCCCACTTCATAGCGTCTTTGGAATCTAAAAATATAAAGACTTTGCCTTGGTAGGGAATGCAAAGACATGCCAGGAAAATAATTCCATGCGGTATGCCCACTTCTCGCAGTAGGGTTCTGGAGCCATCAAACTACTTCCTTCTCTGCCGAGTGGGATAACGAACATCCAGATACATTCTCACTAGTTGGCCATCACATGGGATGGTTTTGTGCTCTCTAGCCAATGCTAACAGGTGATCTCTCGTGCCCACTCCATCCACTACTGCCACCACCATTCTTGAAGCCTCCGGATTGTCAGGCCTGCCTCATGATGTAATCCTGTAGGCCTTCTGGATCCTCTGGGTGTGTACAGTGGCTTCCTCACCAAGTTGCTGTTGTAGCCACTCCTGGAGAAATAAAACTAGGTGGTCCCCCTCAGACCCCTCTGGGAGACCCAGCAGCCTGATTCTCCAGGGCTTCTAGGTGGGTTCCCAGATGTTTGTTTTCTTTAATAACATTCGTGACTGCACCCATGGCTGCATCAGCCCGCTTAGTTGCCTCCACCGTCACCATCGAGATTGATTCCACCGCCAACTCCACACTGGTGACCTGATTGGTGAGGCTATCAAATTTGTCTGACAGTCCGGCTACCGAAAATATCAGCCTGTTGATCTTTAGGCCAAGTGTTTGAAGCATTTCCTTGCTGGCAGTGTCTGTCATTTCAGATTGGGTTTGAGACGTAGATCACGTGGCCAGAGCTCTGCTCAGATTTTTCCCCTTAGCGCCTTCATTCTGGGTTCAATCCTTCTGTGGGTTTCCCATCTTGACAAACAGGTTATCCCACACAGATGTTGCCATTCTGATATCGCGGATGCACTGAAACAAAATTCCTTTTAATTGCTGTCAGAGTATCTATTAACAGAGTACTAACTGCTGACTTCCATCTTACTCGGACTCCACAGCGCTCCCTCCTCAGTGGCTCTTAATGCTGATACTGCTACTTTAATAAGTTGCCACTTCAGTGAAAATTGAGCACATCGAGGGGCTACGCTATTTTCATCCATGAAAGCAGCCCATATAGTCAGTGTCAGAAACCACTGACTGATCACAGCTGATGATGTTAATGTTTGGAGCACCTATAATGGTACAGTTGAGGGGTGGGGATACATGCAGAGCTTTTTTAAAGACTAGGGAGATGAGAATGTTCAGAGAGATGCTGTAGTGCATCTTTTCCCCTTTAAACAGTCCTAAAAAAGTCCAAGAAGAGAGAGGGCTTTTGTTGTGGCTGGTTTTTGTTTTATCTCAGGACTAACCAGATTGTATACCATGTACGGTGTCCATTGGAGTATCTAAGTGTGTAGTGTATTATACGGTGCATGGTCTAGTACCTTACTCTGCAGGGCTTGGTTTGGTGTGGAATATTTGTGGGTCACCCATTTCTCCTCCTCCTTGTGTTTTTTTTTGTCTGGTACATTGCTCTCTAACAGTTTGCCATCCCTGCTTTCCTGCAGCTCTCTCTCCCCGGAGCGCATGACAGGGCAGGAGGATCTGAGGGCTCAGCTGGTGTCCAAAGAGCAGCTCATCCAGTGCCTGCAGGAGCAACTGAAGGATGCCGTGTACACCCAGGAGAAGTCAAGGGAAGAGGTGAGTTAGTACATCTTCCAGGTGTTGGGGTCCGCTAAAACCGTAATCAAGGTTGTAAGGACCCAGGTACAGTACAAAAGTTTAGTTTGTGGTGGTTAAAAAAAAAAAAAAAAGTACTGGGAAAAATTCAACCTGACTGTGTTCAACACCTCAAGCGACTGATTAATTGTGAGAAATTCCATGAGTTTTGGTTTCTTGTAGTTTGTTTGCTCATGGTAGGCTGCGGTCTCTAGTAAGTATCTCATGATATAGTGCCCCACCCTGCCATTTCTTCTCCCCAGTTAGCACAGGGCACTGGATGGGAGTAACTTGGGACAGTGCTGAGTTTTGCTGAGTAGCTACATTCTGTTATAGAGCTGAAAATGCTGAGGGGGGGGGTGATGCCAGTGGCGCACATCACCCCCAACCAGTGATACATGGATTTTATTAGTCTCTGCCCCCTCCCCCTGGACTGTCAGTACTTCCAATTGCCTTTTTTCATTCCTCTTTATGGTCATCTCCCATTGGAGCACTGGTACTGGCTTGTCTTGTAGCTACTGTCTGGTCCACCACCATTGAAAGGTGCAGAACAGTGGCCTGTCTCTGAAGGACTGATACTGTGTCTCAGCTGTCTTATCCTGCGTTGGGTCTCTAATGTACTTATGCAGCTGATTCCGGTAGTTTTTGTCATCAGATCAGTTCATTACTCACTAGTCACTCGATGAGTAGTGTGGAGTACAAAAGCTATTAGGAGAGACTGGAGGCCCTTCACATTTTCACCGTGTAGCAAAACAGAGAGCGGGATCAGGATATCAGTCTTCTTCATACTGAAGGGTATATAGGCATTGTCTAATGGATGGAAGTTTGATCTGGCGTGCTTCAGCAGGACATACTCTGTAGTTCAGAGGTTCACCCCTATCGGTGCAACACTCATTTTATCGACACCAATATGGGCACAGGCAATATGCCGCCTGGCTCTGCAGCGCGAGGCATTATGGCTCCCTGGAGCCAAAGTGCCATTCATGAAAACATTATTGTCCCCCCAAAAACAAAAATATAACAAACTCCGGGGTGGGCATGCTCTGAAAGAGAGGGAAACTGTTGGGGCACAAACATGGTGCGAGTGTGGGGCAACCAAACATCAAGATCGCTGCATCACTCTCCCCCTTATTGCAGCGCCAAAATGTAGTCCGCACATTAATGGGATACCGGGCTCAGAGGTGGTAAATTTAGGGGTAATATCCAGAAAAACTCATTCTCTCAGAGGGTGGTGAACCAATGGAACAGCCTTCCAATGTAAACAGTGGAACACAGACTGTATAGGCCTTCAAGTGTATACTTGGTTGCACATCTGCTCACTAAGGGAATAATGGGCTGACCTGGGTAAGGGTGTGGATAGGGAATCCCTGAAAATTAGTGCACATTTGCACAACCTACATGAGAGTCTCTGCTTATGAAAGGGGTGGTACTTAATGGATCTGTGTTACAATATCTGTTACTGCAGCAGCCATTAACTTCAGAACAGTAGAAATCTATGTGCATGCCTTTTAGTTTTGAGGGATAGAAGCATACATAGAACATAGAAGTTGTCGGCAGATAAGGACCTCTTGGCCCACGTAGTCTGCCTAGTTTTCCCTGCTTCGTGTGGCACTGCAGATGGGGTCATCAGACAATGCAAGGGTTAATAAAAAAAATACTGCTTTCCTCTAAAAAATGATGTAGATACAGGGCCAGAATTTGCCTCTTTAGTACCTGGGCTGAAAATAAGCTTTTTACACACACAGGCACACGCGCGCACACACACATACATATGAAATATAATTGCTTTTCAAACTCTCATTATCCAGTAATGGACAACAGAGCTTTTCTACCTGCCCTGTATTAGTAGTGTTTAATTTGGGCGAGATTGAAAATATTCCCATTTGGGACTCTGAACAGACCCTTGCACTTTGCATCTTAAGAAGCCTGGCCTTGTGAAGTATTTTATTAACAGCGAGATGCTCGTTGAAGTTCCTGGCTAACTAGAGTGTCATCTCATTGCGATCCTGTTTGTTCTTTTAAGTGATTCAACTGGAATTGCACTCCTGCTGTGGCAGGCATTTAATAACTGCTATCAGTTATAAGCCCCTGTTCTGCACATTTTAGTTGAGAGCCCTTGGTTTGGACAGAAAGTGAAAGAAGGCTGAGGGGATAAACAGTTTCAGTTTTTCAGTTTTTAAAGAGATTTGGATAAGGTAGATCTTGGGAAACCTTCAGCTGATTCAGGATAACAGAACTACAGGGCATGCCCTAAGCTTAATGGGGACACAATTTCCAACAGCATGTGTAAAAGCATTTAGGGAACAAAAAGTTCTGAAAGGAAGCAGTGGAAGTGGAGAGTAGTGAATCTTTAGAACTCAACCAGAGGCCGTTTCTTACAATACCAGGCTCCATATTTAATTTTATAGATCATGGGCACGCCATGTGATGCTTCTAACCTTCAGACACTCTTATTTCTGTAAAAGTGTCTCACGCAGTGTGCGTAATAATGGGCTTCTCGCTGGACTCTTCCGCCATCAACATTTTAAAGAAAAAAGTTAGTTTTAAGCAAACGTTAGTGCAGTCTATTGGGTCTCGTCAGAGGGCCTTGATCAGCTCTGCGAATGTCACAGGGTTTCAGAAGTGTTAATTAAAAAAAGGAATATTGGGGGTGGGGAAAAGGCCGCATCATAATGGGGCCCTAAATGAGGAAGGAAACAGGACTATTTCAGAACAAACACAAAACAATACACGGGGGTGTTTAAACAGACTTCACACATACCCAAATTTACAGCTATATTAAAAATGTAAACATGATTTATGTTTCCTTTAATACTTGTTAGGCACAAGGCCTTACAATAAACTTGAAATAGACCACTGGCTGTCTCTCACAGCATCAGATATCGCAGTGCATTTGTTCGGGGGGTAGGTGTCAGGAACTCATTTAGTAGGACAGATGATTAGGGAACTTTTCATATACCTCTGCTGGCAGAGATGCTCCTCCAGACTCTTATTGGTGGGTTACTTCAAGTGGTATCTGAACTTACTGCATCCATCCTTTCTGTAAGTCTGCTTTAGGGACCCAACCACGGGACGTTCTATAGAGGTGGTGTTTTGACAAAGGAGATTATAATGGGCTTCTCTGTAAATGATAGCCTTGCAACTGAGAACGTTTTAGTTGGTGTCTGCCTGATCTGGTATACTATGGCAAGCGTGCTTAGCATTACCGAGGGCCTCCTTCGGCAGTGGTCTTCAGAGAGATTATTATGAAGCACTGGAGAACCCCACTTTTGTATTTTTTTGTCTCTTACTGCAGTAGGAAGCACAACAAATTTGGTTCCTGGAATATCAGTAGGACATACCATCTCGCTTGACTGGCACTTCTGATGACTCCATCTTTGCTTTCTAGTACGGTACACAGTAACCAACAGATCTTCATCGGGGTATCTCAGTCATCAGGTCACACATATGGAACTTCACCATTGGTGAAGCAGGATCCACACGGAAGATTTTCAGCAGTACAACTGGGGCCACCCAGGTTTATGTCTTCTACCGATGTCAACAACCCTTTAAAGGTGAGAGTGGCCCCACTCCCTCCTCAGTTTTTCCCTCCATTGACTTTGTTTGCATGGGTTTCCACTGAAGCTCTGAAGCAGTTTTGCGCCTTTTTACCTACAGCTTTTTTCCCCCATGCTTAGCCTTTTAGAATATGTTTTTCTAAAGAGATTCCTTTTTATGTCGAGAGTTAATCCTTCTACTCCTCTCTTCTGTCACTGCCATTGCGGAAAGAAGATTGCCTTTTCAGACTAACACTCTCTCTGTGTCTGCTGTCTTGGGCCTGACCATGACGTCTCGCGCTGTGAGCTCTGCCAGAAGTTTAATTAAACCACACTCAGGTGATAGAAAAAGGCTCTTTAAAAAAAATCCTAATGGAACAACAGGTAGTCGGTCCCTCTTTCTGAGTTGCCGGTGGGTTTGTCGAGCTTACAGGCCTACAAGACCTGAGACAAGTCCTCTGGGGGGTCATTATAAAAAGACCGTGATCAGGATTGCTCCCCCCAGTGGCGTTCCTGCTTCCTGACAGCCTCCTCTTCTTCTTGCGTCCAAGGATTTCGGTGAGCTGCGGCTCTGCAGAGGCTGCTGTCTAGGTCTCTGTTTCTACCAGACCCCCCCAAGCGCCGCTGCTGTTCAGTGTGGCCAGTCGTCGATCCGGGGTTGTAGGCCCCCACACCAATGACTGACTCATAGTCGATGGTCCTCCTGTCAAGGCCTGATGCTTCTCCAGGTCCTTGGGCTAGCTGGGCCTGTTTGATGGGTCGTTGCACCCTATGCCGTTGATTCTCTCTCCCCGGTCAACACAGCATTCCACTGTTGTCAGCCTTAATGACATTTTGACCAAGTTCACTTCTGTCTTGGTCCACCAGTTGGGTGCATATAGGCCTGTATTACCTGCACTGTCAATAGCACCGTCGTTGTCACCACTTCAGCCCCCACGGGCTGTCAGCGGTCCCTCATTCGTCGGACCATGAGCTGCAACAGGTCGACTTGTGGGAGGAGTGTCATCTTGACCTCATCTTATCTGAAGAGGAAAAGCCTCCTTCCTCTAACAGTTCCACTGCCTCATCAGTGAGTGAGGACTCTGTCAAACATACTCCTAGGTCTCCTCTAGAGAACCCTACCTTTTTTTAATGTCGCAAAGCAGCTGTCCTCAGCCATGGGCTTCCATACAGAAGAGGAAAATGCCACCAGAAGAGATCTGGTGGATTTCCTGGAGATCCCTGAGTGTCCCCCAATGTCATTCCTCCTGTCCTTCCAGCTCTAAGGAATGCCTCCACCGTGGCCTGACATGGTACCAGCCATGCCCCGCAGGGCCAGTAAGTGTTATCATGCCCTCCAGGGTCTGCTGCATTATGCTGTCCAGCCAGAAACCGATTCTGTGATTATTAAGGCAGCTCGTGATAGGTTGAGGGTGCCCAAGCACCTCAGTTCCCACCCCCCTCTGACAGAGAATCCCTTAGGATTGATCTCTGGGGCAAGCGGGTCTGTGCCTCTTCCACCCTTGGGCTGAGGACCGTCAGTTAACTCTCCCACATGGTTAAGTACCAGAACGGTATCTGGAAGAAGGGCAAGGCCATGGCCAAGGCCCTTCCTGATTGTTCCCAGAAACAGGAGATCCTCAAATGCTTGCAGAATGCTGAGGATATCAGCACGCACCTCCTGAGGGCCCTTTACGATACTTTGGATACACTTGCCAGGGTTGCTGCCACAGGCATTTGTCTTCATAGGCACTCCTGGCTGAGGGTCTAGGGTTTCCTAGCAGATGTCCAGCAAAAGGTGCTCAATGCCCCTTTTAATAGCTCCAAGCTATTTGGATCAGATGTACAAGACATCATAAATGAGCTACAGGCATCTGGTAGGGCTACTAAGTCTGTCCACTTGCTCTATCATACTCAGCCCAAGAGCAGACAGCGTCCTCCTTTTCGCAAGGTGTTCCACAAATCTGTAGGAGCCTCCCAGCCCCAAGGCAAGAGAAGAGCCTTCTCTGTCCTGCCAATCTCCTTCTCTTACGGCGCCGCAGCAAAGCACCCTAGGGGTGATGGATCAGGCCCAGTGGCTGTATCAGCCTTCGCTTGACTCCTTGCCAGATCCCCCTCTTGTGGTCCCTGACCAAGAGGTGGTGGTAGGAGGTCTGCTCTCTCTCCATCTCATCAATGGAGAACCATTACTTCAGATGCCTGGATTCTTCAGATCATAGAGAGAGGTCACACTCTCGTAGTCATCGAGATGCGTCCAGAGACTCCTCTGGTACCCTCCATCTATCCGCCAGCTCATCTGTCTGTCCTCTGGGAGGAGGTACAATCCCTTCTGCACAAAGAGGCCATTGAGACGGTGCCCAGGTGCCAAAGGAACGGGGGTTTTATTCCAGGTTCTTCCTGGTCCCCAAGAAAACCGGAAATCTGAGGTCCATATTGGATCTCAAGGACCTCAATCTGTATGTCTAATACAAAAACATTCTGCATGGTAACCCTGCCAGGACTGATAGCCTCTTCTCAAGCGGGGCAACTGGCTGTGCTTCCTGGACATGCAGAACATTTACCTGCATATCTCATTGTTTCCATCCCACAGGAGATTCCTTCAGTTTCTTTTTCAGGGTGAACACTATCAATTCAAAGTATTGCCCTTTGGCTTATCCTCTGCACTGCAAGTCTTTACCAAGTGCTTAGCAGCAGCTCTCGGAAGGAAGGGACTGCACGTTTTTCCCCTACCTGGATGACTGGCTCCTAAAGGCCCCATCCAGAGAACAGTTTCTCTGGACAGAACCCTTCAGCTGTTTCTTTCCTTGGGCATCACCGTCAACTTGCCCAAGTTGGTCCTAACCCCGTCACAAAGGCTGCAATATAGAGGGGCAGTTCTGGACTTGGCACAGGGAAAGGCCTATCTGCCTCAGAACAGAGCAGAGGGCCTTATTGCCCAGGCTCAGGAAGTCGCCCAGAGCTGTTATGTCTTGCAAGGGTGTACCCGAGACTGTTGGGGTTGATGACTGTGGCCATTTCAACTGTTCCACTGGCCAGACTACAAATGCAAATCCTCCAGTGGCCACTCAGGGTGCAATGGGACCAACGCACAGACGAGGTAGAACAGTGGGTGCTGGTCTCTTCCCAGTCCACAAGGTGGTCCAATGGTGGATGGACCCTCTGAACCTGTTGCAAAGGGTTCCTTTCCAGATCTCCTCTCCCCAGCAGATCCTCACCATGGATGCCTCCAGGTTAGGCTGGGGGCACATCAGGGTCCTTTTCAGATTTAGGGCTCTTGGTCCCATATCGAAACCTCCGTGCATATCAATGTCTTGGAGATGCGGGCGGTCCCATATGCCATTAAGGCCTTTCAGAACCATCTCTACCCAAATCAGCTGTTGAACCAGTCCAACAACCTCAGTGTTGTCTACTATATCAACAAACATTGGGGGGGGGGGCACATTTGTATCCCCTATGTAGGGAGTCCATGAGTTCCATACTGGGCGCTAGACCACAGTCTGGTTTTATCAGCAGTTCATGTCCCATGTGTGTTAAACACCCTGGCGGACAGCCTCAGACGGACTCAGTCCAGCATGCACAAATGGGAATGTCTCGCATCCGTCGCCGAAGATCTGTTCGACAGATGGGATCATCCAGAGTTGGACCTTTTTGCGTTCCCACTCAACTCAAGACTGCCCCGTTTCTGATCACTAGATCCAGAGCCTGGAGTTTTATGGTGAGATGCGTTGTCCTTCTCTTGGAGCGGGAGATTCTTTTACGCTTTCCCTCCATTTCCTCTGATTCACAGGGTGCTAATCAAGCTGCAGTGGAGGGGCCAGCATGATCCTGGTAGCTCCATTTTGGCCACGGCAGATATGGTTTCAATTACTGCAACAGTTAGTGGTGGTACCTCTGCAGGGATCTGTTGATGCAGGCTCAGGGGACCCTGTTCCATCCCAGCCTCAAGTCCCTTCGTTTGCATGCTTGGCTCCTGAGGACATAGCCATCAGCCAGTTCGGGGTATCACAGAGGGTGATGGGTGTCCAAGTGACCGCCCGGAACCCCTCCACTCGAGCCACTTATGCCATGAAGTGGAAGAGGTTTGCCATCTGGGCTGCCATGCATCATCTGGACCATTTCACTTGTCCAGTGGACCAGATCTTGCATTACCTGATATCCCTGTCAGACTCCGGTCTCCAGTACTCCTCCCTCAAGGTGCATCTTTTGGCTATCTCGGCCTTTCATGAGCCTGTGGGTGGTCGCACCATGGCTCAATTGGATGTCTCTCATACCTTTCGTAGGGGCATCCTGCATCTGAAACCTCCAATCTGTTCCCCTGTGCCGGCTTGGGATTTGAATTTTGTTCTGGAGAAGTTGACCCTGTCTCCTTTTGAGCCAGCTGCGACACTAATCTATCCACCTGTCTCTTTATTTCCCTGAGCGTACCAATCCAGGGGACGCATTACTCCATACATTAGACGTGCACAGAATTTTCAAGTATTATCTGCTCTGAACTAAGGAGTGTAGAAAGTCGAAGCAGCTTTTTGTTTCTTTCGCCCCAGGTAGAGAGGGTGTTCAGGTTTCTAAATGTTTGTCCAAATGTTTGGCACATTGTATTGTGTTCTGCTACAACAAGCATGGCAAAGAGTTGCCAAGGACGGTGAAAGCCCATTCCACAAGGGGCATGGCTGCCTCTGTGGTCTGTTTCAAAGGGGTCTCAGCTAATGACATTTGTGCTATGGCCACCTGTAGTATCATCCATACTTTCACCAAGCACTGTAGTCTGGACATTGCCCCTAGAGCCTGTGCAGGTTTTGGCAGGGCTGTGCTGCAGACCCTCCTGTCTTAAGTTTAGGGATGGCCTTTCCGCTCAGACTATTTATGTGCATCTGTAACTGCTTGGGACTCATTCCGTATGTGTGACCTAATGACTGAGATACTCCCGATGAAGATGGAACAGTTAAGTAAGAACTTACCGTAACAGTAGATCTTCGATGGGATCTCCGTTATCAGGTCTGCCTTCCCTCCCACCATCGCTCTTTACAGGGCTCTTTCTCAGAACTGGCTATCTGGTGTGTCCAGCCTTTTATTTAGGCCTGGGTACCTCTCTCCCCCATAACACAAGCTTTGCTCCCTTAGTCTCCAGGGAAAAGAACTGAGGAGGGAACAGGGCTGCTCACACCTTCATAGGGTTGGTGACATCGGCAGGTGACATCGGTGTGGTCGGCCCCAGTTGTACTGCTGAAAATCTTCCGTGTGGATCCTGCTTCACCGATGGTGAAGTTCCATATGTGTGACCTGATGATAGATCCCCTCGAAGATCTACTATTGCAGTAAGTTCTTTTGTAACTGTTCTATTTTGGTGGTCATGCTAGTCATTTATTGGCAAATTAAGGTTTGGTTTTCATTGCTGGTGAGTTAATCTGATGCAGCATGTTGGACCTGCCCCTTGCTAATTGTCCCCAAACTGGTTATTATAAGAATACTGAGTAAAAGTGGATATTCTGAAAAATGTTGTGGCTATCTTTTTTTCTTTTTCCTCCGTTTAGTTGTTTGCCTCAGAGCAATCACCTTATGTCTTTGGGTCTGCCAGCAGAGATCATTATGGAGTGGGACCCAAAAGAACCACAGACAATCATTTAGATAGTTGGTGGTACATGACCACGTGCTGCCCCCCCCCCCACCAATTATCTCTCTGTGACCCTCCCTGTGAAATGGGCAGTAGTCCATTTTTAGTCCGTACATCCACACAGCATTCTGTGATTGGGGGGGCTCTCTGACCCAGCCTGCTGGTGTTGCTGTGGCACCAGAAACTCTTCCTGGCTGAGGTCCACTGCTGAGCAGCAGCTATCGGAACCATTGCCTGCCCTTGTGATGGTTCCCGAGTCTGTTCCCTAACCCAGGTCTCCAGTCTGGCAGTGCGTTGACTATCGGGTGGCATGTTGTGGCTCTCTTAATTTGAAGCTGTATTGGTCTGCTTACAGAGCTTGTCAGACAGTAAGGTCTGCTGTGTGTTTTCAGCTTGGTGCAAAGATTGGGCTTTAAATCCAGAACATGTAGGGATTAAGGAAATGCTGGACATTAAAGCAAAATTTGCTAAGGGTCTTAGTCTTGCTTCCCGTTAGGTTTACGATTTAGCCTTGGAGCTCTGAGACACCAAAAGCAGCAGCATCGTGGGGTTTATCTGCATTTGATTGGTTTGTTCAGGGCTATGAATTTGGTACATTCAGGGTGTGAAAGATTGCTGGTCTTCAGAATTAAAAGCAGCAGCAGTTCATGTTGAGACACACACACACACACACACACTTCTTTAATACACGTATCAGGAAGGGAGGAAATGTAGTTTCATGGAGTGTCCCAAAGCATTTACAATCCTGGAGGCTGATGTAAGGGAAAGTGCTCCCATTTCAGATGCACAGGGAGACCCAAACAGAACAGAGTTAAGTTAGAGTAAGGTCACTGAGAGGTGAGGAACAGTGAGGCAAGATGACTTGGATATGATCATTTATTTACAGATCGTCCTCCTCTGTACTGGGAGCACCCTACAAAAATAAACAGCCACAAAAATCAGCATCATACAAGTTATATTTAAACAATTAAATACAAAGAAGTACTGCAAAGTGAAAATAATGAATATCAAGCGAGCTGCTCAGGGTTACGCAGTGAGAAAGTTGTGGTTGTGGGATGCAAACCGGGGTCATCAGTTTCACTGCTCAGTGCTTCAGTGACTAGGAAAAACTGCCACCCAGTTAACATTCAACGGTAGTTGCTTTGACTGTATGGTACTGTACTTTTTTACTTATGTTTTGTTCCCGGTATCCAGTTTATCCTGCCTTTTCTGTCACAGCCCTGCTTAGACCCTTGCCATATTTGCCATCTTCACTTAATAAGAGGGCCGGAAACCTTTCAAGGAGATTAATGCCTTTAGTTATGGTCCTATGTCCTCCCAGAGCTTCTCTGTCCAGTTGGACATCAGCTGTAGAAGGACAGTAGTTCTGAGAGCTACAGGAAGGGGCAGTCAGCCAAGCACATGATGTCATCATGTTTAGAGGTAATCATTAGTAAATTTATTTTTTGAAATTTTACACCAAGCCAGCTCATTAGTGCAGCAGTAACACTACCATTCGTGATGCTGGCAGCTTGGGTTCAGGTGAGAGCCTCTGTCATCATGAGCCAGGTGGAGAAGGTTGAGCGTCCCAGAGGATGCCTCTTTCCTCAGTGAAGGGTGGGCACAGAGCCCCGCTGCAGTAGCCCCCTCCTAGCTGACCGCAGGTGGAGGTGCATTTGGGGCTCTTCGGGGAGGCTGCTGCCGTCGATGATGCATGCATACTTTGCGGTGTGGCTGTGCATTGTGACATCCTTGCATGAGGCTTCCTCCGGGGACTGGGAGGAAAACTGACAGAGAAAACCTTTGGCTGCACAGCATGGAGGGACCATGGTGCTCACAGGTTTCACACCTGCTGACGCAGGCTCTCCACCTACAAAGGTAGCTATCCAGGTGGAGATCTACAAAGGTAGTTCCTGGAGGGGTCTGGTCCCGCCCAAAGGTCCTGCCAAGGAGGGTGTTGGGGTATGGCAAGCCCTTGGTGATTCCAAGGGAGGAGGTAAGTAACTTGGGAGATGGCAGGGTGCTGAGGGTGGGGACCTGGCAGGGGCTGGAGTGGGGGGCCAAAGAGCTGATCAGTGGAGAAGCATAACGAGAAAGTTTAAAAACAGCTGTACTGCCAAGACTGAACAATTGTTATCCTCTTGATATAGTTAAAGAATAGGATGACTAAGTAAAACCTTGGACCACTGCTTTAGTTTTTCCATCCTCTGTTTATGATCTTGCTGCTTGAGTGGCTTCCTTTGGAGGGGCACCCAGCCCATCCACCCACCATCCCCAGGGCTTACTCTCTGCCATTCTTCTACAGTTTGCTCCTCATGAAGACTAGAGTGGCTGACCAATATCCCCAAAAAAAAAAAAAAACAGGACTGGTGCAGAGGTGCCCTTTGGGTAGTGCCTGGCCTGCAGAGGACTGTCCCATCATGCTGCAGCAGTCAAGGTTTTTGTCTCGCTTTACTCCCCAGGGATGCCAGACATGCAGTGACGCAGCTGTGTCTGCCAGTGTCCCACTTCAGCTAGAGCCTCCCGATTGCCATGACATTGGCCACTACTAGGTATCTGGCATGCTGTGGGTGGCTCATCTCTCCCCTCCCTGAGGGAGGAAAAGAGAATATGGAATCCATAGTTCTCCCTGCCCCAGCTGGCCCAGATGACTAGTTCACTCCAAACTTGGGTCACTCATGGAGTGAATGGTAGTAGTACCGCTACACTACTGGGCCACCTCACTGCTTTAATCTTGGTGCTCAGAGATACTCGTGGTCTTCTCTTTGAGGGTTTGGGATCCATTTCTCCACATTTTTCTTTCCGTTAATATTTCTTGTCAGGTGGCCGAGTCGAGGGACAATTTCAGTGTAGCAGGATTATGTGGCACTCATTGAAACATTAACAGTCAGTGCCTTATTAATGTGAATGAGAAAAAGCAAATCAGTGTTTACTTGCTTCATAGTATATGCAAAAAAGCAAGACGCATTAAATAAACATGAAAATATTCTGGCTTGAGCCACTGGGCTGCCAAATCCTTCAGACATTACGCTCCTATTTGAAGGCAGCTGCCTGCCTGGAACGACTCTGTAGAGCTTTCATTCTTACCCCTTCTCAGTCTAAGATGGAAGAGGAAAGAGCTCTAGGAATAGCTGTCTCCTTGGTGCTGAGTGGTGGGTGACTGCTGTGGCATGTTGGTGACCCGCATTTGCAGCCGGAGCGCAGGACATCAGGAACAGATGCTGGAAGGGAGGGGTAAGAGCAACTGGCTGGACCCTCTCCTCCTGGGGGTGGGCCGTTGCGTTGCTCTATGAGCAATATCTGTTGGTGGTATCATGCAGCGCCCTTAGCGATGTGGGTCACCATTTGTTGCTGGGAATTCCCGGCACAAGGCCGTCGCATGTGGGCATGATCACATGAAGGAGGTAAGAAGGCACAAATAGGACAACACTCCTTCAATAGTGGCAGTATGAAGGGATGGGCCCATGGCTGCCCATACCCACACAGCACAAAACTGGGCTGTCCCTCCTTCCTCGCCTTGCCAGCTGTTGTGATCTGTCCAGCTCTTCCAGTGGGTCAATGACTGTCTGTCTGGAGCAGGAGGATCCTGCTTTGCGGGTAAGGCAAGGTTGTATGGCTGTGGAAAGTGGCAGTGCTTGTATAAGTGATAGCTTCATTCTCAGTATCAAAGTGTCAGGTGGGAAATGAATGGTACCTCACAGTAGTGGGTCACCTGATAGGTGGTCCAGCAGAGATTAGTGGGATCTTGCCACGCAAGATGTCAAACATCTAGAATTAAATATAAACAGTTCATGAGCGTATTGCCAGACCACATAGAGTAAGCTGGGGGGGGGGGGTTGATTGCCTATACCCTCACATAGACTGTACATATTTTAGAAGTCATGATGGTGTGTGCTTGGCACCAGTATTTGTTTAGTAAGTAACTAGCAATGTTTGTTTGTTTTATTTATTAAGTTTCATCAGGAAACACGTACTGAGCTGCTAACACCTTGTTTCCAGATGTGTATCCATGTATGAATAATGTAATGTTTGGTAGCCATGGGCTAGTAAGTAGCATGCCCTGGCTAGCATTAGCACCCTGTGGTCTAGTGGTAATTGATGTGGACCAGCCTGAGGTGTTATGGCTAATGCACCATCATTTAATAGTAATGCACGTGCACAAAACTGATATTTATGGTGCCACAGTTTTTGATTTAATAATAGGGATGTTGCTTTTATCTTCTATGCAAAGGGGCAGCTACACAACACCGAACGCCATAGTAGAAGTGAGGGCGAGGGGCTCTGGTGAAAAGCGCAACCGTGGTATGGGAGAGTGAGTCCCCAGTGAGCTGCTGCCCTGGGGATAAGTGTACCACCAGAGAGAAGGGGGTGGAGGTGACAAATTGCTTCTGGTTTACTGCCTTTATTGGGAGGGTGACATGGGTGTCCAGGGAAATTGAGGTGTCTAAGGTGATGCTCAAATATGTAAAAGATTGGACGGATTCAAGGGTATCACCATTATGGGAGAGTATCACAAGAAGAGGGGTAAGGATGAGGTGAGGAGGAGGGGTTGGAGGGGAGAGGTCCACTCTGTCAGCCGGCCTTCAGGCTCCGCAGGCTGATCTGCTTCAATAGATCGCCCAGTTAAGGCGCATTCCAAGTCAGCCTCTGTTATAGGCTCCAACTCCCTGGACAGGTGCCGGGGTTCCAGCCACTCTAGATTGGCCTCCCAACCCCAAAGAAGCTCTTCTCATTCAGGGACCACCGCTAACTGTATGGAAGCATCTGTTAAGTGGACCTTGGACCCTTCACGGACCTCTGACAAGACGTCCGCCAAAAAGTCAAAGGAACAACGCCCTCCAGCAGAGGTACACTCCCAGAGAAGGGATGACACCTCTTCCGTACTGGAGATCACCTCATCCAGATGGACTCACAAAGCAGACACCAACGTTGGAGTCGACTGTTTAAGTGACCACCACACTTTGTTCGGTCTCGATGCTGCCCTTTTCCGAGAACCGACATCACCCAAGGACCAGACTGTGGGTGCGTCGGGCTACATCCCAATGGACACAGGAGACGACCAGACTTTTCAGTTAGAGACAGGACCCGGCACCAGGTCAGACATCTCAGTTCAACGTCAGGCCAGACCTCTGGTCTCCAGATCGCAGAGGTAAAGGAGTTATTCTCCAACTGGTGAGAGACAGTCAGGAAAGTTGTAGTCCCCAGTAAAGCTCCTTTGGAGGAACAACCTCTGCCAAGAGTGCCTAGCCCCCCCGCCACCAAGGGAGAAGAGTCTGGTCAGGCCTCCCCAAGATGACAAAAGCCCTACACCTAGGGGACGTTCAAAAGACAAACGGCCGAGGTTGCCCTCTAAGATCCCTTCCCGCTCACCAAGTGTGCACAAAAGAAGGAAGCACTGCAGGAGGTCAGACTCCTCCTTTTAAGAGGATTCTTATTCCCTCTCATCTAGCTCTTCTTCTCGATCTGGCTCACCCTTCAGTATACCCTCCCTGGATCCAAAGGATACGCCCAGGTCCCTCCCAGATGACCCAACATTCATGGATATAATGTGACATATCCAAGACAATATGGGGTGGGATACAGAATATTTAGATCTGGAGAGGTGATGTCTGGCGAAGTGCCTGTGCCAAAAGGATCCCAAACCAGTGGTAGTCCCACCACTGGTCAAGTACCTTTCAGGACATGACAAGAGCAGCTTGGAAGCACCCATACATGGCTCAGGCAGTTCCCAAAAAGGCTGATTGCCTATATCGGGCCCCACTAAAAGACCCATACCTGAGAGAACAGCCAGTGGCAGACTCTGTAGTCATCATCGCCATGCATGGCAGATCCCAAAGACTGAAACATTTGAGTGCCCAACCCACAGATAATCAAAACAGCTAGATTCGTTGGGTAGAAAAATGTATACCTCAGCTACATGTTCCATCTGTTCTCTAAACTTCCTAACCCACGTGACTCAATTTCAGAACATTGTGTGGGAGCAAGGGTTGGAGCTCGTTAAAAGCCTACTGGAAGGAAGTCAAAAGGAAGAGTTGACCAAAATCTTGCAGACAGGCTTGGATGTGGGCACCCAGGTTCTCGGGGCGGCCTACGATTTGGCGGACTCAGCTACCAGAAGTGCGGAAACAGGGGTATGTTTAAGGAGGCACTCTTGGTTGAGGGTCTTCAGCTTTACTCCAGATATCCAGAAGGGCATCCTAGACATCCCTTTCAAGGGTTCAGTCCTTCTTTTTTTTTTGAATTATTTATTTCCTTCTGGGACCCTTGGAACTCTCTCAGGCCACTACATGTCCCCAGCTCTACGGCCGGCTGTGACCTCCATCAACCTCAGAGATGTTACGGTTCCTCACGGAGCCCGGGACTTGGCCCTCAGGATATCGGAGCGGTGATGGAGGGTCCAGCATTGGATGTGTGGCCAGTGGACCTGCGGGCCACGCTGCCTGTCCAAGGCCCGAGAGGTTTTTCCCCCTGGTTTCCTCCTGCTTCCCGTTCTCTCCCCGTGCTGGGCACCCTGATGCCATGGTGCACGGCAACCCTGCCGATGTCCGCCATGCTGCGACGTGCAGTCTGGGTTTCTGCAGTGCCCCCCAATTGCCACCGGGTACCGCTGGAACTCCGGACACCACCCAGCCCTCCTGGAAGAAGACAGCTGCCTATCGGGTGCTCGCTCTTCTCCTTCCCCTGCCAACCCTCAGCGCCTGAGCTCGTTCCCAAACTCTGGTCACTGGCGTGAGGTGTGGTGTCCAGCGCCTCAATCCTCTGTGCCACCGGGCCGGGTTCTATGATTTTTGGGGAGAACTCTGAAAAAATCATAACAAAGCTGCAAGATGCTGGTAAGGCGGCCCGTTCGGTGCAGCTATGTATAAGCCCAAACTGAGGCCCTTTCGGAAACAACAGAATAGTTTTCATGGGAAACTAGGGCAGCAACCTAGATTTGGGCAACAGCAGAGAGGTGGGTTTAACCGCAAGGGCCCCTCTCAATCAGAAGGAGGTGCTGGAGCCTGGAATGCAAAAACTCCTCAGGCAGACCTCCCTTCCCCTTCCACAGCCTGCCTCATTGCAGGCCCCTCCTCCCCCTCCGGTTCAAAGAGAAGAGAAGGTCGGGGGTCATTTCTCAAAGCACCTAACAGGATGGCAATAAATCACTTCAGACCAATGGGTGCTTCAGCTAATTCAAAGAGGGCACTCTGTCGAATTCACTGGGCAACCACTATCCAGACTACTACTACGCTCTCAGAATTTGAGACATGTCTCACTGATCCAAGAAGAGACCCGGGCACTTCTGGAAAAGGAGGTCATAGAAGAAGTCCCATGGATCCAGAGAGGGAAAAGGGTACCTTGGAATGGGTCCCAAGGTGGTAGCCTGCGTAAAAAATTGGCTGGACAACAGGACACAGAGGGTAATAGTAAATGGAGTCCACTCTGAAGAAAGGGTGGTTACTAGTGGGGTACTGCATGGTTCAGTACTGGGACTGGTCCTCTTTAATGTTCTTATAAGTGACATTGCAGAGGGACTGGAAAGAAAAGTATTTCTCTTTGCAGATGACACAGATATCTGCGACAGGATTGATACACAAGGTGGAGTGGAAAGGATGAGAAGGGACTTGGCAGAGTTGGAGGAATGGTCAAATGTATGGCAGCTTAGATTCAACGCAAAAAAGTGCAAGGTAATGCACATGGGAAACAAAAACCCAGATGAAGAGTACACAATGGGGGGGGGGGGTGAGATACTAACAACAACAAAAATGGAAAGGGACCTGGGGATAGTTATATCAGATGACCTAAAGGTGGGCAAGCAATGTGAGAAGGCAGTAATGAGGGGTAAGGGATACTGGGATATATAGGGAGAGGCATCACCAGTAGAAAACAGGAAGTTGTTATCCCTCTGTATAAACAGTTGGTGAGACCCTATCTGGAGTACTGTGTACAGTTCTGGAGATCCCATCTCCGCAAGGACATAGACAGGATGGAGGCTGTCTGGAGGAGGGCAACCAAAATGGTGCAGTGTCTGCACCAGAAGACATACGAAGACAGACTAAAAGAGCTTAATATGTATACCCTCGAGGAAAGGAGGGAGAGGGGGGACATGATAGAAACTTTCAAGTACCTCAAGGGAATCAACAAAGTCTAAGAGGGTAGCATCTTTCAGAAAAGAGATGTGGAAGAACAAGGGGCACAATTTGAAGATAGAGGGGCTCAAGAGGTAATGTAGCAGTAGTTTGCCTGGAGAGGTTGTGGATGCATGGAATGGCTCTGAGGAGGTCATGGAGTCAAAAACAGTGGGGGAATTCAAGAATGCATGGGACAAACATAAGGCAATTCTAGTGGGGGGGTAGGAGGAAGTAGGCTTTTGGTTTACTAAGATCTGCATCTTATCCATTAGGTAGGGAAATGGGCAGACTAGGTTGGCCAAGCGGTCCTTATCTGCCATCAAATTCTGTGTTCCTATGTACTATTCCCATTTCTTCCTAGTACCCAAAAAGACAGGGGACTTGCGCCCCATCCTGGACTTCCACGATCTCAACACCTTCGTGGCATGCAAACGCTTCAGGATTTTCCTGTCACCTACTCCTTCATGATCCTGACTATGGATGCGTCAGGATCGGGCTGGGGCACCCATCTGGGTGGCAAAAAGGCTCTAGGCCTGTGGTCAGGAATGGAAGGAGCACATCACATAAATGTCCTTGAGATGAGAGCGGTCCTTTATGCCCTCCAGGCCTTGCAGATGGACCTACCCCAGGTCATCTACTGATACAGACATGTCAGTAGTGTTCTGTATCAACAAACAAGGGGGCACCCACTCATACTAGCTCTGTTGAGAAGCGATGAGGGTGGTATTGGGCAACAGAGCACAATATCACCCTGTCTGCAGTTCATGTTCCCAGGTTACAGAACACGCTGGCGGATCTACTCAATAGATCTCCTTCCAGTGCTCATGAGTGGAACTCCTGCAACCAGTGGCTTAAACTCTGTTCGCAAAATGGGGAGTGCCAGAACTAGATCTGTGTGCCTCCCCATACAACGCAAAACTGCCCAGCTTCTGCTCGCTAGATCCAGGGCCTGGTGTTTTCTGGCGAGACACATTGCTGCTCTCCTGGACAGGCAAGTTCCTTTAAGCCTTTCCTCACTTCCCTTTGATCCAGAGAGTTCTGCTCATGCTGCAGGACGAGGGAGCAATTATGTTCTTGTGTCCCCATATTGGCCCAGACAGATAAGGGTTCCTCTTCTCCAGTGCTTAGCGAGCGAGCCACTCTTTCCTTTTCCACTCGGCTCACACTTACTGTTGTAAGACAACGGGTCCCTGATTCACCCAAATCTGAGATCCTTGCATCTGCACGCCTGGCTCCTAAGGACCTAGCGATGTCTCGCCACGGAGTCTTAGAGTGGATGACGTCCTGGTGGCAGCAAGAAACCCTCTACTCAAGCCACGTATGTTATGAAATGGCACAGGCTTTGCCTTTGGTCCTCGGCCCATGACCTGGACCCCCTAACTTGCCCGGTGAAATCGGTACTTGAGTACTTTCTTTCCTTATCAGAAGCGGGGCTGAGTTACTCCTCAATAAAGGTGCACCTTTCTGCAGCATCTGCGCACCACACACCTTTTAGGGAAAAATCCTTGGCCCAACTGGACTTGTCCTGCACCTTCTTGCGTGGCATCCACCGTTTGAAGCCACCCATTTGTGATCCGATCCTGCCTTAGGACCTTCTTTTCATTGTAGAGCAGCTCACGCTACCACCTTTTGAACCAGCAACAGATTGCGAGCTACGCCTTCCTTCTTTCTCGGGTTCCACCTGACTAGTTATTTTTGTCCTTTGCCCACAGGATGTTAGGGACACCGATGTCTAAACAGACACTCTCAAAATGGCTTGTAAACTGCATTGTATTCTGCTACCAGAAGCGGAATAAACCCTTACTGGGACTGGTAAAGGCTCTCTCTACCAGAGGGATGACAGCCTCATTCGCTTCACTGAAAAATGTTTCAGCTTCAACCATTTGTGCAGCAGCTACTTGGAGTACAGTGCACATATTCATCAGACACTACAGTCTGGACATTGCCTCCAGGCACAGAGCGGGCTTTGGCCTTGCTGTCCTGCAGGAGCTTCTTTCATGAGGGGTTCTCTTTTACCCTTTTCTTGTCCTCCTCCCAAATTTAGGGTTATCTCTATCACTGCTTGGGATTCAGTCCTAATGGTGTAACCTGCTGCAAGAGCTGTTTCTCAAAGTAAGATAGTACAGTTACGTAAGAACTTACCGTAACATTAGATCTTCGAGAACAGCTCTTGCAGCAGGTACTTTCCCACCCACCTTTCCCTCAGGAGGACATCTGCATTTGAGGCAATTGCTTTTATCAGTCATCCTTTGGAAGCGGATCCTTGGTCTCCCATCAGAATCGCATCGCAGTGCCGGAGTCTCCAGCGGGAGAACTGAGGGATGCTGAGGGGCCGTCCCTTTTATGATGTATGGAATGTCTGGGAGAGGACAATGTCGGGGGTGGTCCACCACTATATGTAGCTAGCCAGAAGTTTTCCAAGGGGTCCTGTTCCCTGACTGTTTCAGTCCTAATGGTGTAACCTGCTGCAAGAGCTGTTCTTGAAGATCTGCTGTTACAGTAAGTTCTTACATAACTGTTCTTTCCTTGATAAAATGAGGTAGGAGGGGAGCCGAGGTAATCACTACTGGTCAATTAATATATCCTGCATCCATGGGAAAGGAGTAGTACTCTCTTCGGATTGTAAGCATTGGATTAAGCTGATGCCCCCAGTGGTAGGATCCTATAAGAAATTAATGGCAAACTGGGGTGATTGTTGCTGGAGCCCACAAATAATACAAAAGGATCGGATAGGTCTTAACCAAAGGAAGGAAAAGGAATATATGACACTTCGAATAGCTCTGTGGATAGTGTGCGTGCCTTTGGAGGGGCTTGGTGCATGGTAAAAGGTCGGGGTTCTAGACCCATAGAGGAGAGAACGGTACCATAACAGCAGGGGGAAGAACATACAGGAGGGCAATGTCATGGGCAAGGAGTAACAGGATAAATGGGATCAGCAAAACATAGGACAGCACCAGTCTATGTTTAGAAAGAGTGAAGGAACAGCACGGCGTCCTCTAGTGGCATAGCAATATAAACAACCAATGGAGAATTGGGGAGATAGGAAAACCATGTGACCCAACCATCTTGTAAGTGTAGTGTCCGCCCAGGGTGGGTGAGGCAGCTGCATGGCGGGTTAACACAAGAATACTGGAGCTCTCAGGGGTCCTCTATACCTTGTAGCGTGGAGCTGCTGGATACCACAGGGAGCGAGAGGGAGTGTGCTCCTCAGCATCTGTGTGCAGCCTGTGGAAGAAATCTCTGGTCTGCTGCCAGCTATAGGTAAGCCCAGTACTTCTTTTAAAAGAGCTTTTTGTGGTCTTTCAAACTGATGGCCAGTGTACATAAATGTTCCCCTTTAATTAGCAGAAAGGTGAATAGAAGCTAAGAATCCTGGAAGTGGTGCAGTGCAGAGGTTGTGGGGTGCCAGCTTTCAGAGTACTTCTTGAGACTGAGGTGCTTGCCGCATCTGCACATACCTCTCTGGGTTGAGGGAGGAGGTCATTTGACTAAAGGCAGAGTTGACTAGATTCTTCCCGGGCCACTAAGTCTGCCACCATTATATCAGAGGATGCCAGGGAGAAGGAATGGATTGACTGTGGTGGGCTCCAGAAGGGTGGGGGTGGTGGAACAGAGGCACATTCCTCAACCGGTACCACTGCGTAATTCCTACACCACTGTGGCGGGGCAGGACTATAGAGAGGAGGCACCCACGGTAGTGACCAGGGATGTTGTAGGGGCCCTTCATAGTGGAGACCCCAAGGAGAGTGGTATAGGATCCCGGAGGAGGAAGCAACTTCTTGTGGGGGACTCGCTTGTGAGGGGGATAGGTTTTGGAATAGGAAAGAGGGGGAGTGGCAGATTAGGTGCCTACCCAGCACCATGGCCCGGAGGAATGGGAAGCATATCCAGAGGATCACTAGGGCAGCAGGATGGGAGGGAGAGCTGTATGTCATTGTTCAGCCTGAGGACTAATGACCTGGCTAGGGATGGGGCTGTGATAGTGCAAGGGGAGTTTAGGGAGCTGGGGAGGGGTCTTAGGTAGTTTGCTCAGTTACTGTAGCTGAACTGTTGTGATGGTGGACAGGAGAGGGATCTCTGCACCAGGAGCTTGAGCTCATGGCTGAAGAAATGGTGCAGAGAGGAAGGATTCAGGTACATTGGGGACCGGGGACCTACTGAGGAGGAGAAGGTCCTATACATGGATGATAACCTGCATTCATTCGGGAGGGGAACTGCAGCCCGCAGTGGACCATTTAAATGTTACTTTGATGAACATTCAAATTAGCCAGGTGTGGTGGTGATGGTGGAAGGAATCAGGGAGTCGGAAACTGCTCCCCGCCCCCCCCCGCAGGCTGAAGTGGAGAGTAAGGCTCTCCCCTAGGGTGCAAATTAGTAAAGAAAGTAGGCTGATAGAGAACAAGAGGGAAGGAACTTGAGCATTGAGAAAAGAGTGGGGAAGACAGGAGGGCAACAAACTGTGGAAGGCCATGTGTGCCAATGCTAGATGTCTAGGAAATAGGATTCCAGAGCTAGAGGCCATCCTGGATACTGTGGCCATTACCAAGTCATGCTGCACTGAAAACCATGACTGGGACATGGCCATACTAGGCTATACTCTGTTCAGGAAGGACCGGGTTGGAAGGAAAGGAGAGAGGTGTGGTGCTGTATATGAGGGAAAGCATAAAAGCGACGGAGATACAGGGAATACAGGGGAGCCAGAGAGGTATTGTGGGTCACCCTGGAGATGGGAAATTGAGCCACTATTCACAGTGGACTGATCTATGGACCTCCAGCAGAGGGGGAGGAATTAAATAAAGTACTGGTGGAAGCCACTGGCAAGATGGCAGAAAAGGGGAAGGTGCTGTTAGTGGGCTACTTCAACCTGCTAGATGTAGATTGGAGCCTCCCAGTAGCGGCTTCATCTAGAAGCAGGGACGTCCTGTACTCTCTGCAGTGGATGTTCCACAGGCAGCTAGTTAGTGAACCCACTCGTGATGGGGCAGTGCTGTACCTGGTACTCACTAACTGTTGCAGGCGTCTGGGTGGGAGGCCACTTGGGGGCCAGTGATCACCATATGATGGTGTTCATTATAAGGATGGCTGCAGTATCAAACCACACAGGGGTGCGGGTCCTGGAATTCAGGAGGGCAGATTTTTATAAAGATGGGTGAATGCCTCAGGGATGACCCGGTGAGGTGGAGGAACAGTGAAAAGGAAGCATAATAAAGGCAAAAACCTCTACGTCAACAAAGTGAACGAAAGCAAGAGGAGAAAGAGACCACTCTGGTTTTCGAAAGAGGTGGCTGAAAAGATAAATGCAAAAAGGGTAGTGTTCAGAAGGTATAATGAGACGCACAGGAAGGAGAATAGTGAGTTGTATCGGGGAAAAAGAGGGAAGCAGGGAAAGCAGTAAGGAGTGCAAAGGTACAAACTGAAGAGAGAGTACCCCAGGAGGTAGTGAAAGGGGGCATTTTTTAGGTATGTAAGTGAAAGAAGAGAGACCGGGGTGGGATTGTAAGTTTAAGAAGGGAACTGGGAACTGTGCAGAGGGGGACCAGGAAAAGGCAGACATCCTGAACAAATACTTTTGTTCAGTGTTCACAGAGGAAGGAGAAGGGGAGGGGCCACAAAGTAACAAAAGCTTTGGAGGGAGGTGGGCACTAGTCCTTTTCTGGAGGAGGGAGTCCTTAAGAGACTTGCTAATCTGAAGTTGAACAAAGCAATGGAGCTGGATGGGGTGCACCCAAAAGTATTAAGGGAGCTCTGGGAAATACTGGCTGCACTTCTCTCAGTACTATTTAACAGCTCACTGGAAACAGGACTGGTTCCAGAGCACTGGAGGATGGTGGATGTATTCCCACTACACAAAAGTGGTAGCCGGGAGGAGGCCAGCAATTATAGGCCAATCAGTCTGACATTGGTGGTGGGAAAGTTAATGGAATCACTGCTGAAGGAAAGAATTGTGGAATATCTTGAATCCAGTGGATTACAAGACCCGAGGCAGCATGGTTTCTCAGAGGGGAGGTCATGTCAAACGAATCTGATAGATTTCTTTGACTGGGTGACCAAGGGACTAGATCAGGGTGGAGCAGTGGATGTTGCCTGCCTAGATTTCAGTAAGGCTTTCGATGCCATTCCACATAGACAACTAGTATGCACGCTGGATAGCTTAGTACTGCATCCAAAGGTGGTAAACTGGATAAAAAATTGGTTATGGGATTGGCGACAGAGAGTGGTGGCAAGCGGAGTTCACTCTGAGGAAGAGAGGGTGACCAGCGGGGGGTGCCTATGGAATCAGTTCTGGGACCAGTCCTCTTTAATGTCTTTATAAGTGACATTGCAGAGGAGCTGGAAGAGAAGGTCTGCCTCTTTGCGGAGGACAGCAAAATCTGCAATAGGGTGTGCTTATTTGGGGGGGGATGAGCAAAGACCTGAGAAAACTAGAGGAGTGGTCAAGGTTAAGGCAACTGGGTTTCAGTACGAAAAAGTGAAAAACAGTGCACTTAGAACACAGAAACCCAAGGGCAGATGTGACATGGTTGAATAAGGCCTTTTCCCATTTGTTATGCAGAACATTTGAACACACAGGTCTATTCTATGCTCTCCTTTTCTGTGTCTTCTCTGTCTGGTTGTGCAACCAAATTTTCTTGTGAGACCTGGGAATTGATCACTACCGTTTCGCAATTCTTTGCCTCTCACTATCTCTCTGCCTTCCATTGCCGTTTGTTTTTTCTTCCCCCTTGCATATCTGCAGTTATAAAAAATATATGTGAATCTTTATGTGGAAATGTCACCAATACTGGGATCCCTTTGTTTAAAAGTGTATATAGTTATACTGTTGAAATGATTGCAAAAACTGGAATTCAAGGGGTTAACCTGAGATGCAGTTTTTAAGTCCTTTGCAGAGTTGTAAACAAGAGGTAAATTCTGGGTTGCAATGTTCTTTTTGCTGCACCTGCTGAAACTGACAAGAACACTGTGTGAGAAGCAGAATGTTCTGTTAACGAGCTCCCTGCAAAGATTTGTTATAAAAAGAGCTGCAGTGTTTTGCAAGAGGAAGAGACAGAGACTGAGCTTGGAAATTGAGAAGAAAAATTCAGAAGACGTGGAACCTTTGTAAAAGAGCACTGTTTGCTCAAAGGTGTTATCCAGAATTGTCATAAATAAATAAGAAGGGCTCTGTCTTCTATGTTTGTACTGCCATTGTAAATAGTCATACTGAAACATTTAAATTTTTTATTGTGCTGCTGTTAATAACACGCTATTTGCGAATTTTACAACAAAATGTTTTGCAATTTCCCTTCTTTTTGAGAAAGTGTAATGTTACTCATATGTGGCTGTGGGAGCGCAGGGCCTAATTGTCTGATTTTCATGTGGAGTGCTGCGCCCTATCTATGCATAAGTGTACTGATATTTTAATGATATCACATCTCCGCAGTGGGAGCACAGGGCCCTATGCTCCACTGCTGCAGAGAATGTAGGCTCAAGCGCCGCCCATAGCAAACGCCTGGAGTCATTCCAGGTAACCTTGTGCTGCAAAAAGTTGCACTATCTCAGGAACAGTAAGAACTTTGGAAAAAATTCTTTGCAGTTGTATTCATGGCTCAGTCACCTCCACGCATGCTTAGGTATACTAAGCTATGCTTTAGCAAAAATCCATATCTCAAACCGCTTTGAGATAATAGCTCAAAGGCACTGCATGACCACAGTGTTATCCTATGGAAAAATGTTCAACTTCGCAGTACTGTAACTATGGAACTGGTATCAATTTCTTCACCAAACCAGCAAAGAACACATCTGTGGGACAAGGGCTTGTCACCCTTCAAATTTCAGCCCAAAAGTCCCAACGGTTTTCTTGCTATGACATGACAAAGAAACTGTTTTTTGGGGCTGTTTACCTGCTTTCACTTTCAGAACATACTGTATATTTTTTCCCCATAGGCTATAATGGGAAACTTTAAACTTTTGAATGGATTAATATTTTTTCACCAAACCTTCAAAAGACACTTCCCTGACCCGGCCCCCATATACCCAGAAAATTTCAGACCAGTCAAACCATTCGGGCTGTAGAGACGAGCAAAGAATTTGCCAAAAATTGCCAAAAAGTGTTGTTTTGCACTTTTTTTGGCACTCCGTAGCTCCACAACAGCACATTTGACCAGAACGCAACTCGCAAGACCCAGAGCTCTATGGTAGCAGATGGCGTGTGCAACATTTCAGGCAAATCAAACAAACAGTTGCATCTGCAGCGCCATATAGGGTGTCGTGCCGCAGCCCTGCCCTAGGCCAGGGAATATCGAGGGGGGGGGGCGCATCCAATATGGAGGTGGAAGCAAGGGTCCATGACGTGGTTGAGGTACCGGGCGGCTGGCAGCTGCAAAAAGTACAATAAATAAAAATAAAAAATAAAAGATGACAAACAGTTGCAAAGTTATTAAGGTGCAAAATTTGAGGCTTTAACATTAAAGTGCCTACTCAACCCTAACTATATCTGCGCTACTGTGCGGCTGTAACATCAGAAACCCACCCTTCCCCGCTGACATTGAAACAGACACGTTCAGGGCAGTAAAAAAAAAAAAAAAAAAAAATCAATGTTGTATTGATCGAGCTCACCCTCAGTTCGTGGTTCTCATACCTTAAGAATGTGCGTGACACCACTCTTACAACCGTAAGAGTGGTCTCAGCAAAATTATTAAATAGGACTGCTGTTGTGATGTACTTTAGTATGCCAATTCTTGGAAATATAAATTGTACTACTTTAGTCCATATTGTACCATGACATGTATGTCTTATGTACCCCCTTTTTTAACTTTATTTTTAATCAATTTCAATTAAACATTGACAGATACTCCAAGGGTACAATAAATTGATTTGACTAGAGCAGATACATAGATACATAGATACATAGACAGTGTCGGCAGATAAGGGCCTATGGCCCACCCAGTCTGCCCATTTGAGCTTGTAAGTTCAGTTTGTTTTCCTAGAAGTCTGTTGCACCTAACCCCTGACCTCCAGAATTCCTTTATGTCTATCCCATGCATTCTTAAATCCTGTGATTGTTTCAGCCCCCACCACTTCCTCTGGCAGGGTGTTCCCTTTCCACCACCCGTTCTGTGAAGAAATTCTCTCTTATGTTTCCTCTGAATCGTCCTCCTCCAACTTCATCCCATGCCCTCTAGTCCTGGAACATCTTTTCGCTTAAAAATAGTGTTTTCTGCACCCTGTTCCTCCCGTAAGATACTTGTATGTCTCTATCATATCCCCTCTCCTCCTCTCCGCCAGGGAGTACATGTTCAGTTCCTTCAACCTGTCTTCATAGGACTTGTGATGCAATCCATGCACCATCTTTGTTGCCCTCCTCTGAACCTTCTCTACCCTGTCTATGTCCTTACGTGAGGTATGGTCTCCAGAACTGTACACTGTACTCCAGGTGGGGCCTCACTAGTGTCTTGTATAGCGGAATTATGACCTCCCTTTCCTGCTGGTAATGCCCCTGCCTATACATCCCAGCATCCTATTTGCTTACCTGCTGCCTTGTCACACTGTTTCCTACCTTGAGGTCATCAGAGATGATAACCCCAAGATCCTTTCCTGCTTGGTGCATGCTATATCCTCACCCCAACTGATATATTGTGCCAGGGTTTTTGTGCCCCATATGCATTATCTTGCACTTTTACATTGAATTTCAACTGCCAAACCCCTGACCATTCTTCAAGTTTCTGCAGGTTGCTTCTCATTCTGTCTACACCCTCTGGTGTGTCTACTCTGTTACAGAGCTTTATGTCATCAGCGAACAGTGAAATTCTGCCTTCTAGGTCCTCGCCATGTCACTGATGAAGATGTTGAATAGGACCGGTCCCAGCACTGATCCCTGTGGTACCCCACTGGTCACTCTTCCTCTGTGAGTGACAGCCATTTACCACCACCCTCTGTGTCCTGCCACCCAGCCAGTTACCTACCCACCACACTACTGTCCTGCCCACACCCATAATACCCAGTTTGTGTAATAGTCTTCTATGTGGCACAGTGTCAAAGGCCTTGCTGAAGTCCAGATAGGCCATGTCCACTGCCCTCCCCTGATCCACCTCCCTAGTCACCCAGTCAAAAAATTAAATGAGGTTGGTCTGACATGACCTCCCCCTGGTGAAACCATGCTGCCTTGGGTCCTGTAGTCCATTGACAACCAGATGTTCCACCAATCTCTCCTTCAGTAGTGCTTCCATGATCTTCCCCACTACCGAGGTGAGGCTGACTGGTCTGTAGTTCCCTGCTTCCTCTTTGTTCCCACTTTTGTATAAGGGGACTACATCTGCTGTCCTCCAGTCTTTGGGTACCTCCCCTGTTTCCAGTGATCGGCTAAACAGGATAGCCAGATTACATAAGGATTACTATATATATATATATATATATATAAAACATATTACATAAGGATGTTTTATTGTTAACCTACATGTGACACATGAGGGGATAAATACAGAAAGGTTGGGGACCACCCTGTGACAGGGTTGAATAAAGCCTTACCCCATTTGTTAATGCAAAAAGAGCTTAAACTCAAGGGTCTGTTCTATCCTCCTCTTTCCTGTCTGGTTGTGCAACCACATTTTCTTGTGAGACCTAGGAACTGATCACTCTGACGGTTTTGCAGTTCTCTGCCTTCCCTTGCAGTTCTGTCTTTTCTTCTCCCTTGCATATCTGCAGGTATAAAATATATGTGAATCATTATGTGGAAATGTCACTGATGCTGGGATCCCTTTGTTTAAAATGTATATAGTTATACTGTTGAAATGATTGCAAAAAGCTATTTGGAACTCGAGGGGTTAACCTGAGAAGTTGGTTTGCAAACTCTCAGAGATGCTGCAAACAAGAGGCCAGTTCTGGGTCACAATGTTCTTTTTGTCACACCTGTTGAAACTGACAGGAACACTGTGTGAGAAGCAGGATGTTCTCTTAACGAGCTCCTTGCAAAGACTTGTTATAAAAAGAGCTGCAATGTGTTGCCAGATGGAGAGAGACTGAGATTTGAAATTAAGAACAAAATAGCTCAGAAGGACTCTGCTTTCTATGTTTGTATTACCATTGTAAGGAGTTATACTGAAAAATTTTAATTTTTTATTTTGCTGTTAATAATAAAACGGTATTTGTGAATTTTACAACTGCTCCTGGTTTTCCTATGCTTCCTGACCTGTGCCTGGATGACACCACCCCCCCTTATCAAACGAACAAAATTAGCTGTTACGGCAAGACCGTGGTCATTAAGTTGTACAGCATGGGTTAAGATCAGTAAATATTTATGTCCACTGTATCTGTGGGCCTGAAGGCTGAGTCCAGCCATGCATTAGAAGAAGTGAAAATTATTAGCTTTTTAGGACTTCTAATCCAGAAGCTCCGGGGAGCAGCTCGAATAAGAGTAACCAGAGGAGGGTAATCATAACATTGTTATTAGCAGACTTCAGAACAACAAACCCCCAGAGGCAGAACTGTTTCAGTATGCTACTTGGAAAGGTAATCGTAATATATCATTAAGTAACTATGTCGGAGCCAGTCTAACATACTCTGAGCTCTGGTAGCACTATAAACCGGGCTTACCTTAAAAATGAAGATAGGCAGTCATGTACCCTTATGAACTTGTTCCTAGCAGTCCTTACAACAGCTGTACACTCGCATCCAAGTTGTTCCTAGCTGTCCTTACAACAGCTACACGCTTGCATCCTTGTAACAGCCCACCGGCCATTGTTTCACCTGAGAAGCTATCCAAGGTGCCAACAGGAAGCCACGTGGGGCTGCCATCTCAGAATGGTTGAAACGCTGAAAGAGCAATGGCATCAATTAAATCATGGAACCCAAGTGAGGAACAAGCCCAAAGTGTATAAATGTTGACTCGTGGCGACCGCAAACATTTAGTTAAACAAAAAAAAAAAGATCACAGTAGCATGTAGCATTTGAAGCACAGATTAACAACATACTGTATAACTGTGAGCAGAGCCAGAGAGGAATTACATGTATTCCAAACGAAGGGCACCCTTCCTCCACTGATTTAGTTCAAGTCTCTCTTGCCAAAAAATCATGACAAATCATTTCACATCTCTTGCCTACTTCAACCGGGTTTCCAAAAACATATGTTTGGCCAGCATGTCATTTTGCGTTTGGCAGGCAGTTGGAGAGAGTGTGATACTCCCAACTACCAGAGGCCTTCACGGATGGCATCAAAAGAACGACACCATTCTCGAGTAGCGAAACTCAGGCCTTGGAAAACAGTGGATCTAAGTTCCATCCAGTAGCTAGAGCTGACAGTTTTCCTTTGCTGCGCCTCACGTACCTCATATGTGACAGAAGTTTTCTTAATAAAAAAAGTTAAAAAAAGGAAAAAAGCAATTCTTGTGTTATAGAAGGGCTGTTGGGTTCCAAGCAGGCTGCAAACAGTGTGTAGCATTTCGACCAGCTGTGATTTTTATTTCAGTATGCTTAAAGGTTTTGAACAGAGACATCCCAATCTGTGACAAGAGGGAGTTATTTCTCTCTCTCCCTCTCTCTGTCTGGCTAAATGCATAAAATCAGACATCATCACAGTATTAATAATGTGGTACTTAACATATATGGCAGAATGCTTATTGAATTTCAGATTAGCTATTGCTTTTTCATGGTCTACAGTGAAAACGGGCTATTTTTCAGAACTCTTTCTAAAGATGTCATGCTTCAAAGATCATACCATGTTAACGGCTTCAAATGTAGCCCCCACAGCTGTTTTTTTAACTGTTGTGCTCCATGGAATGTCAATAATTTGTCCTGGTGTGTGTGTGTGTTTTCCATTTGCTTCCATGCGCATGAAAGGTGCAAATAAAAAGGTACGACAGTTATTCAAAATGATCAGGTATCAGGATGATGCAGCAGCTGCTGTGATGAGCATATCTTTGCAGCATAGTGGACCTGTGGAATGTAAAAATTGCCGCGGTAACACTGCTGCGCATTCCACCCCAGAGATGGCTGCAATTCAGTGACAGTTCTTGGTGTTTGAGTCATGTGTCGATTCTAATGAATTCTTATTTATTGAATGTATTTTAAAATAATTACTAGTGGCCTCCTTTATCACATGGTAGAGAAGCCTCTATCAAATGGCATGACAACCTGAAAACCGGTTATTACAGCATTTTCAAAAGTTTGTTTCAGTAGTGGGTCCTCAGGCATCAGTCACTTCAAGCGTGCCGCCTCATTGGCTCATTGTGCGTGGGTGGGCCAAATACCTGATGAAAATGGTGACTTCGTTTCATTGCTTCCAAGGACTCGTGCTGAAAGATTTCCTCTTACTCTCCTTTGAAGTAAGTCAAATTTTTCTTTGACTGTTCATCTTGTTGATCCTGCCTTTACAACTCAAGAAAAAAACTGTCTGGTTGATCCTGCTCTTGGAACACTTTGGGCTTCGTTAGACAGTGAGTCAGATCGAGAACAGACCTCACTGATTACTGTCTACCTATTACACTTCCCGTGCCAGTTCCACAGTACATCTTTAAAAAAAAAAAAAACACAAAAAAGATAAAAAAAAAAGTCTCTAGAAAGAGATAGTGTGTGCCTGTGTCAGTGTCTCTCTCTCTTCACAGAACTGCTTCGCATACACTCCCTGTCTCTGTCATTTTAAGTGTAAACAGAAAAAAAAACCTCCCTGCACCAGTAATTATAAAAAATGGCTATGCAACTGTGATGCTATGGATTTTTTTTTTTTACACACCCGAGGTGTGTGATGACCTCATAAATCCATTTATGGGTCATCACACACCTCGGATGTTAAAAAAAAAAAAAAAAAAAAAATCCATAACACACAGTTGCATAGGCATTATTCTTTATATATTTGCCTAGATTTCTTTTCATCATAATTCCATACAGGCATAGACACTGCCGACAGAAAATGACAAACAGTCCATACAGTCTGTCCAAATAGGTATCCCTCCTTCAGCCCTTGACCTAAAGTACTGATGGGGATTCTACCCCTGCCTCTGCACTTGAATCCCCTAATGCCCTAGCTCCCCTTGGTGGAACAGTTCATCCCCGTACCCTCTCAGCCCTGTTGGAACCCATTTATAGTCCCTGACCCCCTGCCCCACCTCTGCTGGTAGAATGTTCCACAGTTCAACTACCCTGTCTGTAAAATATAATTTTCTCACATCCCTCCTGAACTCTCCCCCCCCCTCCCAAAACTAGCTTCCATTCATGTCCCCTTGTTACTGTTACCCTGTTCCTGTTGAATAGGTCCTCACTGTCCACTTTGTTTATTCCCCCTAGGAACTTGTAGGTCTCTGTCATGTCGTCCCTCTGTCTTCTGACCTCCAGCAAGTACATATTCAAAGCCTCTAAGTGTTCCTTGTAGGATCTGCCCTACTGGCCCTGAATCATCTTGGTGACCCTTTGCTGCACTGACTCCAATCCATCCCTGTCCTTTCTCAGGTGTGGACTCCAGAATTGGGCACTGAACTCCAAACGAGGCCTCACTAGTGACCTACACAGAGTTATATAATCACTTCCCTTCTTCGACTGTCAAAAACTCTCCAAGTACACCCAAGAATTCTTGTTGTCTTATTGTAGGCCTTGTTACGCTGACTGGTTTGTTTAAGGGAGTTGCTGATAATGACTCCTAGGTTCCTTGCCTTGGTTGTACTGGCCAGCCTCACCCCTTCTATCCAGTACTCTGTCCACGGGTTCCTCTTCGTTACATGCATCAGCATGCACTTCTCTGAATCTAAGCTTCTATACTTTTCACCATCTCTACAGTCTTTTCAGATCCTTCTGTAACTCCCTTATCCCCTCTTCACTATCCACCCTGCTGCATAACTTTGTGTCATCTGCAAAAAGACACATCTTGCCTTGTACACCTTTCCCTATGTGGCTAATAAACATATTGAAAATGACAGGCCCCTGATCTGATGCCTGTGGCACACCACTCGTGATCATTCTGTCCCCTGATTTGACGCTGTTAACTACCACTCTCTGTTGCCATCCTCAACCCCCACCTACCTGACTAAGTCCTTCTCCACTCCCAAGTCCTCAGACTTTTTCCACAGCCTCTTGTGCAGCAATGAATTGATGGCTTTGCTAAAACTGAAGTAGAGCAAATCTGCTGCTATCCCTTTTCCCACTGCCCTCGTGATCCAGTCAAATACCACTATCAGGCTGGTCTGACATAACCTTCCCACCACGAACCTGTGATGTTTGCTGCACTGCAACCCTTTTTCTTCGTGTTAGGTCACCAGGCTTTCTTTGACCAGGCTCTCCATCAGTTTGTCTACTGTGGAGGTAAGACTGACAGGTCTGCAGTTGCTTGGATCCTCCCTATCCCCGCCAGTGTGGAGCAGGACTACATCTACAGACCTCCAGTCCCCCAAAACCACCCCAGGTTGTAGCGAGCTGTTAAGTGGCTCTGCCAAGGGCTTTGCCAGCTCTAAAGTCAGTTCCCTGAGCACTCTCAGGTGTAACAAGCCACAAGTCCATTCTGAACACACACTCTCTTCACAGAATGCGCTGCCTATGCTTCCCACCCTTTTGAACAGTGTGAAAATGTTTTTTCCACAGGTATCATCTTTAACTGTTGGTGCTGTGCATTAGAGTAAATGGCAAAGTCCAGCAGCTATTCGTGATGCTGTCCGACATGCCAGGGACCCCAGGGGTGCCCCAAATTCCAGACTACGAGACTCCAGTGTAAGCCATTTTCCTTGGCCTATGGGTATTCAGATGACAACAGCATTTTCAGGGAGGGGACTCGCACAAATCACCAGCATGTATTTAGTTGACGTCTCAGGCTAGGACATTACTTCCAGGCTCCTCTGATACGCAGCAAGACAGTCAGAGCTGCAAAATAAGGGGGTTAGCAGACCTAGGGCACAGAATAAACAGGAATGTCCAAACTGGGTTTAACGAACAAAAATATATTTTTATTCTTCCAACTCGTGAGCTCACCAATAAAGGCTAATGGTCACATTTCTCTCAGTTCTTTATATTTTCTCCTCACTTCACAAGCTGGCACAGCCTTTAGGTGATCACCAAGGGGTGCATGTTCCAGGCAGTCCTGGGGGTTTCAGACAACCCAGCTGGGGTACAAGCAGGGTATTAAACTGGCCCTGCTGGAGGCACAAAAGTACCTTTCTATGGGGTCCACATCCCAGGCAGTAAGGATGAGGACCTCCTAGAGCTATCCAGCCCTTCTTTCCATGTCTCACTCCAGGCAGCTGACATCGGTTCAGAAGTGCTTCTGAGGTGCAGTACTGAAAGTAACTTAGACACTTGTCAAAGTTGTTTAAATCTCTGGTATTTCAGCGCTCCTTTACTCAAAGGTCCCCGAATCTATGGTTCTATCTGCCTAGCTTCACCTCAGGGGTGCTTTCTGTCAAGCCTAGCTAGGGCTTCCCAGTCAGTGGGCACAGCATACTCGAGCGCCTCTGGGGAATTCTGCCTAGGCACTGAGGCAGAACTCTCTTGCATGCAGCTCCAAAATACCCTCTGTCCTCACACTAGGAGGGGAGCACCTGTGGTGCCAGTCAGTCACTTTACATGTCATATGAATAGATTTCACCTCAGTCCCTTTGGATTCAGATCGCTCCCTTTTTTCTTTCATCAAGGCACTTTTCTCTTTTCTTTCTTTTTCTCCTGCTGCAATGGGAGAGGCACCCCCCCTTTCGAGAGTACTGTACAAACGGCAGCTGCCATGACACAGTGTTTATGTGATGCCAACCTCTAAAGAGAAAAACCTCAGCACATGGGAGTCAGGCACTGTGTGCCTCTCGTACTCCTCCTACCAACTGATTATCACCAGCCTGTGCCCTTCAACTCAGGCTGCTGACCCCTTCCTCTTGGAATGCCAACTCAGATCAGCTAACCCAGTCCTCCAGGAGCATAGAGAATGGCATGCCCAGAGGTCAATGGACACTCTTAAAGGTACGTAGCTCCTGAGGGGGCTACACTTGAATCCGTCTCTTGTGAAGTGGGGCCATGTCCACAGTCCTCCAGTCCCTCAGAACCACCCCAGATTGCAGCAAGCTGTTGAGTAGCTGTGCCAAGGGCTTAGCCAACTCTAAAGCCAGTTACCTGAACACTGTCAAGGATAACCCATCTGTGCCTCATGCCTTATTTATTTTCAGGGTTGCAAGCCCCCTCCCCCCTTTTCTTTTTTTTTTTTTGTTACCCTATCCACTATAATCTCCTCCTGCCCCATTTCTTGAATTGCCATTGTGTATGCATTTAAATCCACTCTCTGATAGAGACCCTTCGTCCTTCACCTTGAATACTGAACAGAACTTGTTGTTTAAAACATTTGCCTTTTGCTTGTCATCCTTGAATAACAATTCCTCCCACTCTCTTTGTTTTCCATTTTTCCCAAATGCATCAGAATAATTATTTTTCCCATCTCTTGGCACCCTCTGCAGTTCACAGCTCTGTGTCTGCCTTTCCTCTGCTGACCACCTTCTTAGCTTCCTTCAGCTTACTCTGGTACTCCCCGCTCTCACTCCTCCTCCCCTGGATTCTCCTTGTACCTAGTGAAGGCTCATTTTTTGGCCCTCACCACCTCCGTTACTTCCTTTGAGAACCAGAACAGTCTCTTATTCTACTTACCTTTGGTGAACATCTTCGTGCATGAGTTGGTTGCTTCAAGGGTGGCCCCTTTGTTTATCCCCTAATGTTATCTATCCCCCTCCATTTTTTACCTGACTCATATCCTCATATGCTCAAATTCTGCCCTTCTGAAGTCCAGTTTCACATGTTTTTTCAAGGGTCTGACAGTGCCCAGGGCCAGTTCAAACCTTACATTGGGTATGGTCACTGAACCCAAGTAATTCTCTTACGACCATGCCACCCACCATCTCCAAGTTGGCAAGCACCTCATAGAGAATGGCAGTTTGCCTTGTGAGTTTGTCGTCGAGGCACAGGTCAGGAAGCATAGGAAAACCAGGAGCAGTTTCAAAATTCGCAAATAGCATTTTATTATTAAAAACAAAATAAAAAATAAAAATTGTTCGGTATAATTATTTATAATGGCAGTGCAGAGAAAACAGTCCTCCTTCTGAGTGTTTCTTCTCTATTTCAAATCTCAGTCTCTCTCTCACAAAATATTGCTGGTCTCTTTGTAACAAGTCTTTCCAGGGAGCTCGATAAGGAGACTGTTTTTTCACAGAATGTTCTTGTCAGTTTCCAGTGTTCTTGAAGGTGCAGCAAAATGAACATAATGACCCAGAACTGACCCCTTGTTGACAGCTCTGTAAAGTTTGCACACCAGCATCTCAGTTTAACCCCTCAAGTTCCAAATACTTTTTTGCAATCATTTCAACAGTATAACTATACACAGTTTTAAACAAAGGGATCCCAGTATCAGTGACATTTCTACAAAAAAGATTCACATATATTTTTATACCCGCAGATATGCAAGGGGGAAGAAAAGACAGAAATAGCAAGGGAAGGCAGAGAGAAAATGAGAAGCAGAGAATTGCGAAACCATCGGAGTGATCAGTTTCTAGGTCTCACAAGAAAATCTGGTTGCGCAACCAGACAGGCAAGAGACAGAAAACGAGATGATAGAACAGACCCTCGCGTTTAAACTCTTTCTGTACAACAAATGGGGCAGGGCCTTGTTCTACCCTGTCTCATATCCCCCTCTTTAAGAGGGAACCTGTTTTACAAAAACAGGTTTCAAAACTTTCTTTTAATTATCTTCTAGCATTAGCTTACCACTTTTACAGTTCAGTGCTTATGCAGTGTAGCAAACAGTGAAGTTTAAACTCACACATTTTTGTTATTCATCCTTCAGAAGTCTCAATTCCTGATCTGTATCCTGACAGAACATTAGGACTGAAATTCTCTTTCCCAGATTTGTGCATCACTTTAAATTCAAATAGCTATAGTACCAGGTATCGCTGTGTGATTCTAGAATTGTTTCCTTCATTTGGTTAAGCCAGCAGAAAGGACTGTGATCTGTTACAAGTATAAAGTCAGCTCCTAGTGAGTAAAATTTAAGGACTCCGTGGTCCATTTTGCCGGAGACATTCCTTTTCAGTGGTGGAGTACCGTTTCTCTCTATCGTGCAGTTTCCTACTTATATATAGAATAGGATGTTCCTTCCCATCTATATGCTGACTCAGGACTGCGCCTAAGCCTACCTCTGGTGCATCTGTCTGTAACAAAAACTGTTTCTCAGAGTCCGGGCCTCTTAAAATAAGGGCTGAACATAATGCAGCCTTAATGGTCCGAAAATCCTCTTGACACTCTGTGGTCCATTTCACATTATTCGGGAACCGTTTCTTTGTGAGTTCAGTGAGGGGAGTAGCTAACTCGGCAAAGCTGGGAACAAACCTCTGATAATAACCAGCCAGCCCTAAAAATGACCTGACATGCTTCTTTGTTTTAGGGACAGAGCTGTTAGCTATGGCTTCTATCTTGGAAACCTCTGACTTGACTTATCCATTTCCCAAAATATAACCCAAATATCTGGTTTACTGCATGCCCAGTGCACACTCGGTAGGATTAATTGTCAGAACTGCCTTTTTGATCAATTGGATAACTGTTCATAGATGTTCCAGGTGGCTTTTCCAGTCTGGACTGTACACCACAACATCATCCAGGTACGCAGCACAATAACCAGCGTGAGAGGATAAATTACATCCATGTACCGCTGGAATGTAGCTGGCACACCATGTAAACCAAATGGCATAGTGGTGAAGTGATAGAATCCAGCAGGAGTGGCAAATGCAGTTTTGTCTCTAGATTCTTTAGCTAAAGGGATTTGCCAGTAACCCTTGGTGAGATCGAGGGTACTGATATACTTGGCACTCCCCAGTCTGTTCACCAAATCATCTATTCTAGGTATAGGATGACTGTCAAATTCTGACACTTGATTAAGTTTTGTGTCTTGTTGCTCTGCTGAACCAGTGCCTCCTCCGCCAGATCCTCCAGCTTTGATAACTTGCAAGGCATCCATCCATCACTGCATCTCTTCTTTTCTTTGCTGCTCCTGTCACTGTATCTCTTTTCTCTGCTTTTCGAGTTGTTGCATTTCTTCTTTTCTCTGTGCCTCTAAATGTGGAATCACTTTCTCTCTCTGCTGCATCTCCTCTCTTCTCTGTTTATCCATCTCTTTTTGTTGTTTAGCCTACCATTTGAAAAAGAAGTCAGGCTTGTAGGTTCTGTCACTGCCTGATCTTTCTCCATAACTGGTGGTAGCAGTACAGTCTCAGCTTGGACTTCTGTGTGTCTGCTAGTTTGGCTGCCATTCTCTTGGTAACTACTCCTGGGCTTGCTGCTGCAGAATCCATACCTTTCGTCTATGCTTCCCTGGTACCAGGTCTAGTACTCATGCACAAACTCCTGGCTTAGAGTATGCATGGCATAAATCCCCCTTAGGCTGACACCATCTGTCGTCAAGGCACAGGTCAGGAAGCATAAGAAAACCAGGAGCAATTTCAAGATTCGCAATTAGTGTTTTATTAACAGCAAAATTAAAAAAATAAAAATTGTTCAGTGTAACTATTTACAATGGCAGTGCAGACAAAAAGTCCTCCTTCTGAGTATTTCTTCTCAGTTTCAAATCTCAGTCTCTCTCACTTGCAAAACATTGCTGCTGTTTTTATAGCAAGTCTTTGCAGGGAGCTCATTAAGGAGATATGTCTTTTCACAGAATGTTCTTGTCAGTTTCCAGTGTTCTTGCAGGTGCAGCAGAAAGAACATAATGACCCAGAACTGACCTCTTGTTGACAGCTCTGTAAAGTTTGCACACCAGCATCTCAGTTTAACCCCTCTAGTTCAAATAGTTTTTTGCATTTCAACAGTATAATGATATACAGTTTTAAACAAAGGGATCCCAGAATCAGTGACATTTCTACAAAAAAGATTAACATGTATTATTATATCCACAGATATGCAAGGGGGAAGAAAAGACAGAAATAGCAAGGGAAGGCAGAGACAAAGCAAGAGACAGAGAATTGTAAAACCGTCTGAGTGATTAGTTCCTAGGTCTCACAAGAAAATTTGGTTGCACAACCAGACAGACAAGAGACAGAAAAGGAGAGGATAGAATAGACCCTTGAATTTAAACTCTTTTCTTCTTAACAAATGGGGCAGGGCCTTATTCAACCCTGTCAGAGTTCTCTGATCAGCTGTACCAGTAAGCAGTTCTGTAGGGTGTCAAGCAGGCCAGGGCCTGATTTCTGGTCATCCTTGCTGCTGGGGAATCCCTGTCTATGTCTGGTAGGTTTGAATCCCCCATAACCACTACATCCCCTTTTGCTCCCCCCTCTCCTAATATCCTCCCACATCCTCCTGCCCCAGTGGTCTATAGACCATTCCTATTCTTATCTTTTTTCCCTGAAGTGGATTTCAGCTGACCCTAGATCCATTCCACTTCTTCTACCTATTTTAAATTGACAGTTCAACCACATGATGCCTGACAATTCAGTCACATGATGGGAAGATAATTTTTTGAGAAGTCCTTGTCAGTGTCCCTGTGTCATAGAGGCGTAACTCAGGAAACAGAGGTAAACCTGGAGAAGTTATAAAATTCAGAAGTAGCATTTTATTATTAATGATAAAATAAAGAAATGAAAATTGTACAGGATAGCTTTTTTTATTTTTTCATTCTTCTTTTTGTTGCTGGGCTCCACTAGCCCCGCAAACAGGCTCGCCTGGCTCCAGCAACCCTTACCCCTCATACTCGGGGACACCCCCCCACGTGGGGCCACCAGAGGTGGAACTGAAGGTGGTCAGAGGGTTGGGCACGGGGGCCAGCATTTTTATGACCCTGCCCAGGAGCCGAGGGACGTGCAGTGACACAAGGGAAGAACTCCAGCATCTGTCCCCAGCTCCACCCCTGTTGCAGCGCAGTGCTCTGTCCCCTAGCCTCCGCCAGAGAGCGAACGGGCACCAAGACTGAAGAGACACCCTTCCCCAGAGAAGGAGAGCAGTCCTCCGGACACTCAATCCTCCTCCCCCCTGCCTACCCCTGGCAGCCCGTGTCCGTTCCCAAACACGGGTGACCAGCATGGCACGAAGTGTGGCGTAGAGTGCCTCAACCCTCAGTGTCACCAGGCTGGCTACAGGTTAGCTCTTTATTCAGGCTGTTTAAGCAAACAGAAGTCCTTCATCTGAGAGTCTCTTAAATTCTACAGCTGTCCCCATCCTAAATAAAACATGGCCCTCTTTTTATAAGATGTCTTTTCCTGGCAATTAAATTCTGCATCCTGTTCTTGTAAGTTTCATCTCCTATTCTTATGTTTGCTGTGTGCGCATGCGCATTGAACATTTGTTAGGAGAGTGGCTTTTGAGTGGTGTGACACCATCAGTCCAATGCAGAATGGACTGCAAGTGGTTTGTCAGTGCCACACCAATTGTCAGCTAGGCTGATCATGACACTGTTCTGGATTTCTGGGCAGAAACTTTGTATAGTTCAAAGAAGAGAGCCACCATTATAGGTCATTTCTTTCCTTAGATCCACATAACTGCCGCTCAGCAAGCACAGCTGATCTGTCATGATCAGCCTGCTGTTAAAGTACACCCTGCAAAAAAGAACACCGTCCATCGATGTCTGCTGTTGCCACCACCGTTACTGTTCCCCCACCAACCCTCCCACTCAGCACCCCCCCCAAACAGAACATCGACACTGGGGTTGCCCAATCCCCAGTGTTGCCACCTGAAAGTAAGAAAACCATCCTTTGTAGTTTTCTTTTTAAATATGCCCTATAACAAAGAAAACGATCCCTCAATGTCTGTTGCCTCCACCACCATTACTGTTCCCCACCCGATCCTCCTACTCAGCACACACCAACCCACCCATGCAAACAACACCGACACTGGGGGTGCCCAACCCCTGGTATCACCACTTGAAATAAAGAAAACTGTGCCTAGTAGTTTTTTTTTTTTAAATATACCCTGTAAAAATTAAAAATGCCCATCGATGTCTATTGCTGCCACCACTGTTACTGTCCCCCCCATTTAACCCTCCCACTCGGCACCCACCCCACCCCCACAAACTTGACACTGACACTGGGGTGTATCATCCCCTGAAATAAAGAAAACTGTCCCTCATAGGTTTTTTTCTGTTTTGCAATATGCCCTGTAAAAAAGAAAACTGTCCATTGATGTCTGTTGCGGCCACCGCTGTTAGTCCCCCCCACCAGATTATCCCACTCACCACCTACCACCCCACACACACCCAGGCACTTACTTACCCACCAGGGGTCCAATGCTGTAATCCTGTCTGGACCGCAGACATGTCTTTACTCTTCAATGCCGGACTGCAAACTGAGGAAATCGGGTAAATGGGTTTCAGTGTATTTCAATGAGGTTTTGAACATAGTGGTATAGTTATTTTAAATATTTTTGCCCCAAATTTTCAAAATGCCTTTTTTGTGAACCCACCTCATGAACAACAGCAGTAAATGTTGGCAAATCTGTCCTGAAAGGTGATTTCATGGTCGCTGCTTGAAATCAGACAATTTTCTCTGCCCTTGTTCATGAGGTGGGGTCATAAGAAGGCTATGTTGAAAATTTGGGGTAAAAATAGTAAAAAAAACAGCAAAGTTATGAGCCTACATTGAAATTTACAAATGCAGGCTTATAACTGTGGTTACTTTCAATATTTTTACCCCAAACTTTCAACATAGCCATTTCTTGATAGCACCTCATGAATGTGATAACTCATTTTTTAGATCCTGGCCAAAATGTGTTTTCGCACTTGTGGCACAGTATCACCTTTTAGGCAGCATCTGAAAATGTTCTCCGCCCTTGTTCGTGAGTTGGGCTCGTAAAAAGGCCGTGAGGGGGGTCATAAGAAGGTTATGTTGAAAATGTGGGGTAAAAATATGAGAAAACAAAAAAGTTATGCGTCTGTGTTGCAATTTTTCAATGCACGCTCGTAAGTGTGGCAATTTTCAATACTTTGACCCCAACCTTTCAACATAGCCATTTTTTAACATCACCTCATGAATGGGATGGCTGTCATTTCTCAGATCCTACCCAAAATGTGTTTTAACACTTGTGGCCAAAAATGATGTTCTAGCCATTATTATGGCTGCATGGTGACGTCACCATGCTGACATATTGCTATGAGTAGCAGAGGGAAAAGGGACTGTGGAAGCACATGACCTGATAACTCCACTGTGGCCTTCCGCAGTGGTGCGTTCAGTGCTGTTCCGATGTTTCCGTACTTGCCCTCCCCTCCGCAGCCGCACATGTTCCTCCCCTCTCCTCCTCTTGGCGGGTACACTGTGTTGTAGCCACCTGTCAGTTCCTCAAGAGCCCGCCATGCTCAAGATGGCTGATATGAACTCAGTGTGCATGGGCAAGATAGCTGTCATGGGCTCAGTGCGCATGCATGAATATTGTGGTCGCGAGGCGCATGCACATATCAGCCCACCGCATGCACATATCAGCCCACCGTGCCCAAGATGGCAGCATTGAGCTCCGTGCGCATGAGCGAGTATCACAGCTGTTTGATGCATGACTGTCGCATAATGCATATCAGCTGTCTTGGCTCTGACCAGAGTTTGTTTTTATAAATGACACCTGTCATGCTCAGAAGTGGTCATAAAAAGATTATGTTGAAAATATGGGGTAAAAACATGAAAAACTAACTATGTTACGAAGAAACAAATTGTTCCAAAATTTACTCGCAACTTTATTTTTTGCACTTTTTGGCCCCTAATGTTTAACATAGCCCCTTGTGTTACTCCCACCTCCTGAACATGGCGGGTGTCATTTTCCAAATCCCCTCCAAAACTTGTTTCCACAGTCGCACAGTGAAATCACCTTTTGGATGGGATTTTAAAAATTCCACCTGTCTTGATCATAACATCAGATCATAAAAGATTGCTGGATATTTGGGGTCAAAATGTGGGAGCCCACTTAAAAGTAGATATTGCCTCCCAGTTGCCCTTTCCTTTTTATTTTGCAGCCCAATTAGACCACCTTCAGTCCTCTCCCACCCCACTGGTGCTCTTCCAAGCGTCTCCACCAGCTCCCCCTCTGCCCAAGCACCCTGGCTTTCTCCCCCCCGGTGTGGGGCTGCTGGCTTTCCAGCAGAACTGCTGCTATGGTACAGGGAGGAGGATCATGACACCCCAACTTAGCCCCCTGGGTGGGGCCACTGACTTCCCGGCGGTACTTAAGTAGTACTGGTGATGAAAACCGAGGGGTGCACAGCAAGGTCCAGGGCCGACATCCATCTAGATGGTGGTCCATTTTTTGGAATGCTTGCTCCCTGAGGAGGCGGAATATGCAGTCACTTCACAGGCAATGCTGACATCTGTTCCAGCCTCTTGAATTGTGATGGTGCTGGTCGCCATCGATCCCTTGTCCTCCGCCAGGGGCCACCAAAGCACTGGTCACACTACCCCACCCTCCTCCTGGAGAAGAAGAGCTGTCCTTAGGGTGTTCAGTCCTTCTCCCCCCTCGCCTGCCCTCCGACATCCTGAATCCGTTCCCAAACTTGAGTCATCGGTGTCACAGATGGACACCCTGCCTCTGTGCTGGTGGGTCTTCAGCTGCCCTATCCTGTGTAATTACAGTCTAACAGTGTGTCAAAGCAGGACACCACTGAAAATGAGATATTGCATCTCATCTGCTCTATCCTGACTAAATATATTAAAAATGTGTGCAATGAAGACCAAGTACAGCAGCAGTACCAGTGGTGAACATTCAGCATTGACAAATGCTTATTTTATGAAATGCAACAAGACTTTTTTCTTTGGCCTTAATGTGACCAGCCTGAAGAGCGCATTAGTCTTCTTAACAGGTGCAGCCAATTTAAGACATCCTGTGCTAAGGTTAGTTTCCTGTTGATAATTCAGCAAACAAGTTTGTGGAGGTCAAAATACTGCTCAAGGTTAACCCCTTGTAGTACAAATTGTCATTTTTAAAAGAAACCCAAATAGCTGTCTGCATTCATTTCAGCAGTATAATTATTTCCCTCCAAGCCCACCGGGGCTCTGGACACCCTCCTCCAGGATCTAGGAACCAGCCTTGGACCGAAAAGATGCCTCTGGGGTCCCCGCTTAACAAGCGGCCCCCACTGAAGACAAAAGCGCCCCTCCAGAAAGTCTGTTGCCAGGGGTCACGACCGAATGCTAGCTACCCGGGAAGGGGAAACCAGAGCCTGCCACACCCTGGTACCTTGTGCCGCTTAAAGGCCAAGAAAAGCCCACAGGTTCCTCCAAGCCCACCGGGCTCTGGACACCCCTCCTCCAGGATCTAGGAACCAGCCTTGGACCAAAAGATGCCTCTGGGGTCCCAGCAACAAGCGGCCCCTCTGAAGACAAAAAGTGCCCCTCCAGAAAGTCTGTTGCCAGGGCGCACCGACCATAAGCCACCCGGGGAAGGGAACCAGGAGCTCAGCCGCACCCTGGTACCTTGTGCCGCTAAAGTCGCAAAAGCCCAAGGATCCCTCCAAGCCCACCGGGGCTCTGGACACCCTCCTCCAGGATCTAAGAACCAGCCTTGGACGAAAAGATGCCTCTGGGGTCTCCAGCAACAAGCGGCCCCACTGAAGACAAAAGCGCCCCTCCAGAAAGTCTGTTGCCAGGGGACGCACCGACCGCAAGCCACCCGGGGAAGGGAACCAGGAGTTCGGCCGCACCCTGGTATCTTGTGCCGCTAAAGGCGCAAAAGCCCACAAAGATCCCTCCAAGCCCACTGGGGCTCTGGACACCCTCCTCCAGGATCTAGGAACCAGCCTTGGACTGAAGAGACGCCTCTGGGGTCCCCGTTTAACAAGCGGCCCCACTGAAGATCAGCAGCCCTCAGAAAGTCTCTGTTGCCAGGGCGCCACCCGACCACAAGCCACCGGGAGGAACCAGGAGCTCAGCCGCACCCTGGTACCTTGTGCCGCTAAAGGCGCAAAAGCCCACAAGCGTTTAACTCGACCTCCATCCTGCTGGCCCTCTCCTGCTGGGTTTGGGACTTTACCAAGTACCACTCTCCACAGAAAGCGGCTGTTCTCACTCTATATTTTTCGGATTTGGACTACTATTTTGTACCCCCAGGGACTGTGAGCGCTGCTACTGCGGCCAAGTAATACAGCTCCCTGAAGCTCTCTTCCTACCGGCGCTTTGCGCCGGCTCCCCACCCTGGTCGACCCTTTAGCTGTATAGACACCAGGGGGTCATATGATTAAGTGTCTACTTTTCCATTGGCTCCTTATACTCTGCCTCCACTAGGGGCAGCTCACTATTCTTTCAAACTAATGGCTCTGTTATTTCTTTTACCAAGCCCGCCTTCTGGCCTGCGTCACAGTGTCCTATTTTCTTTTTCTTCCAAAGTATTTGCCCAGGCCTACCAGTATTTTCTCTCTATATCGCATTGCCGCACTTAGCACTGCTCTATCCGATACTCCTCCTTTCCTGTGCCCCTGCTACCTTCTCTTCCCATTCTAAAATGACTCCTTATGTCACTATCTATCGCTCTGGCCTGGCTTCTTTTTTCTGCCTGTGTCTCCTGTATGGTCTAAGTAGTGTCTCCCTATCTGTGCCGCTTGTCACTAATCACAAAGTGGAATCTATAAAGGACTTTTTCTTCTCTAATCTTCTCCTTTCCTACCGTCACCCCCTTCCCGCTCTACATCATGCACTCCTGAAGAAAGGCTGTACCTACCTGTCACTCCTGTACTACCTACAGCATAGGGCTAGACATAAAAAAAGTGACACTCTGACTAGAAACCTACTCAGGTTCCTAGCCCAAAGGCTGCTCCTGATAGCTGGTGACATCGAATTGAACCCAGATCCGCCACATAATATCCCTATACCAACCACAGCCAAAGCTAATAAAGGCCTATTACTAGCCCATATGAATATAAGGAGTCTTATGGGGCACCTGGCTGAGCTTGAAGCCTGGGCAAAACTGATTAACCCTGACATCCTGTGCCTTACTGAAACATAGCTCAAACCCAATATCCTAGATGCCCACTGCGCCCTGCCTGGGTATGCCATCATTCGGCAGGATTGAAGTGGCTCAAAAAGGGGTGGGGGCGTTGCCATTTATTACAAAAATCACCTCTCATTAAAAGCGGTTCCAAATCCTGGCCCCCACATGCGCTGTGAATCGCTACATGCTACACTGTCCCTAGGAGCCAAACACTTGCACATCCTGTGTTTGTACAACCCACCCACTGGAGGTTTGGAAAGTCTACAGATCTTACTACAACATGTGTCTCAATCCATGAAACTGAATGAGTGTATCCTGTTGGGGGACATCAACTTAAACTGGCTAGGCCCAAATCAAGGTGACCTTGCATCTATGGTCCAAAAATATAACTTTCACCAACTTGTAACAGAATGCACGAGAATGACTAACACGCAGACAGGAACGCTATTAGACTGGGTTCTCACCAACAGGCCTGACCATGTATCCAAAACCACTGTACTTGCAGACTCTCTGACAGACCACTCTCCCACGGTCTGTCACTGGCGTTCCTGTCAGCCGCCTGCTCCTCGGTCCCGCCTCATCACCCTTATCAACTTTGCAGCGCTTGATGTACAAGCATTTCTCAAAGATATATCTATTATTGACTGGTCCGACATCTACAGTGCAACAAGTGCTGAGGCTGCCCTGGATGTGTTCCTCGGCAGGTTTGGGGAGCTACAAAGGAGGCATGTACCTAAGATAAAAAGAAGGGTCAGGGGGCAACAAACTAGGTGGCTGAGCAAAGATCTTCTCCACGAGCTCAAACTCAGGGACAAACTCTGGAAGCATTATAAATCCACCGGGCTGTCCTGTGATCATCAGGCTTACAAACAGCATAGAAACGAATGTAAGAAACATATCAGGTTTGCGAAGAGCAGATACTGCCAAGACCTTTTAACCAGCTCTGCTAATGATCCTCGAAGGTTTTGGAATCATATAAAAACCTTCCTCGGAACCCCTCAATCCTTCACCCCCTCGGACATGCTACTACAAGGGGTCCACTGCAATGACTCCCTCACCATTGCCAGTGCCTTCAACCAGCAATTCTCGGACCTATCTGCTATCACGTCCTCTTTAAAATCTCTGCCTGCTAACTCTCAACCATACTCCAACATGATAAGCTCCAATCCACAACTTGCCTCTAAAAGATTGTTTTACTTTAGAAGGGTTACTGGAAATCAAGTCTGCAAACTACTGTCGGGGATATCTGAGAACACTAGCCCGGGCTCTGACACCCTGGAACCTCGACTCCTGAAAATAGCTGCCCACCTCATATCCCGCCCACTTGCCAGGATTTTCACCTTATCTCTCTACAGGTGCTGTCCCAGATTTGGAAGGCTGCCAGAATCACGCCAGTTTTCAAAAGGGAGCAAAATGACTTGTCAAACTACAGACCCATTGCCATACTCTCGGTACTGAGTAAAATACTCGAAAAGATAGTAGCCACCCAGGTCACTGAATTTATTGACTCCACTAATGCACTCTGTGAAGCGCAGCATGGCTTCAGGAAGCACCACAGTACTACAGCTGCTCTGACTAAATTCACATCGGACGTTCTCTCAAATATGGACAAAGGGCAGCTAACAGGTGCTGTGTTCATCGACCTTACAAAGGCCTTTGACCTTGTTGATCATCCACTACTGCTTGCTACCCTCAAAAACCTATGCTTCTCACCCCCAGTAACATCCTGGTTCAGTAGCTACCTCACCAACTGGTCTCAAGCTGTAAAGCTTAACTCAGCCATCTCTGACAGTACCACGATCAATATTGGCGTACCACAGGGCTCTATTCTTGGTCCACTCCTCTTCTCATTATTTATCAACAATCTGCCCACCGTAATAACGTCAGGCAACTCACTACTCTATGCTGATGATCTTGTTATATATGCTCACTCTGACAACATCTCTCACCTGAATTCCACACTGTCATCAGCCTTCCACCTTACACAGCACTGGCTTGAAGCTCATCGCCTTATACTCGATGCTAGCAAAACTAAGGCCATGCTCTTTGGATCAAAGCATAAGCTTAGAGCCTGCACATCTCCACTGACAATTCCTGATATCAATGGATCCACCCTTGAGATTGTAAGTTCTTTCCGCTATCTTGGGATACAGCTTGACCAAAATCTTGATCTGAAGCAGCATATCCAGGAGTCGTGTAAGAATGTCAACTGTAAGCTGGGTGCTGCCTACAGGACGAACTTTATGCTCACACTCACCGCCAAACTTGCTATTGCCAGGGGTATCCTATTACCCACTCTGTCTTATTGTGCACCTATCCTCACCATGGCAAATAAAACCGTTATACAAAAATGGGACACCACCTACAATGTCTGTAGATATGCAGCTAAAGTACCATGTCTGACGCACCATTGCCAACTATACAAAGGGTTAGGTTGGCTATCCCCTTCCTCCACGAGGCTATACTACTTTTGCAGCCTATCAGACTCCATAATCAGAGTGTCGAAACCTGCCACATTGTCTGAACTACTCCAACCTGTAGTACCATCGCGTGACCTGAGGTCGTCAGACAAGTCTTTTTTATCAGTTCCCACTGCCGTACCTCCAAGGGTGCTGGTGCCTTCAGATCGCTGCCCTCTCGCCTGGAACTTACTGCCTATGGATCTGAGAAGTGCTCCATCACACCTAGCCTTCAAGTGGAGACTTCACTCGTACTTCTACTCTATGGACCATTGCACTTGTTTTGATCCCACTTGAGCTTTGTAACCTGTCTAAATCAATCCTCCCTTGCCATATACTCAATAGCCTACCTCCCCTCGATTGTTCTGTCCCCTGGTTTGTCTGATTGCACTTTAATGAACTGTCTACAAGACTGCCTGCACTTACAATGTAATGCTTACAAACCTCTCATATGGACACTCTATTCCAATCATGTTTGCTGCCTAATTGCCTTAACGTTGTAATATGTATATTATTCTGACCTTTTTACTGCATATCCAACATTGTTTATTCTCTTCTGACTTTGTGTATAATTATGACATAATCCTTCTTTTGTTTTATCCATTGTCAGTTCTGCTGTGTAGTACTAAACCATAAGATGTATCTAATTGTTAATGGGTACTGATCCCTCTTGCTTTCCCTCTCCCCTCCCCTCTCACTCCTCTCCCCCTCAGTCCTACCTGGTCTCAGTTCCAAAACCCCTTTTGCGCCTTTCCCGCCAACCCGTATCTAGCCGCACTTTACCGTATGCGTCTCTATGCCCAGCCGAGTTCCAGTTCCATAGCACCGGGTCTTCTCAGCCCTTTTCATAAAAAGCTGTAACTAGCCGTACTTTGCCGCACGAGTCCCTGAGCCCAGCCGAGTTTTAGTTCCACAGCCCCGGGTCTTCTTAGTGCCTTTTCCCGCTAAAGCCGTAATCGCGCCGCTCCTTGCTATACGTGCCTTCAGCCTAGCCGCCTCTCCTGATCCAGCTCTGTTGCTATTGGATCCCTTTGTGCCTTCCCATTAAATGCTGCACCTTGAAATTGTGTCCCTCAGCTCCTCCTTGCCCCTTACCCTCTGGCGTCATCCTCTTGCTTTTCTGCAACACTCTTCCCCCTTACCTGACGTTATCTAGCCGTACTTTGCCGTATGCATCTCTGTGCCCAACCGAGTTCTAGCTCCATCGCCCCGGGTCCTTCTAGTGCCTTTTCCCACAAAAGCCGCAACTAGCTGTACTTCGCCGCATGAGTCCCTGAGCCCAGCCGGGTTTTAGTTCCACAGCCCCCGGGTCGTCTTAGTGCCTTTTCCCGCTAAAGCCATAATTATGTCGCCTCTGTCAGACAGAGCTTTCAGCCTGGCAGCTCTCCTGATCCGCCCGATGCTTATTGGATCCCTTTGTGCCTTCCCACTAAATGCTGCACTTTGAAACTGTGTCCCTCAACTCCTCCTTGCCCCTTACCCTCTGCTTTCATCCTCTTGCTTTCTGCAACACTCTTCCCTCCTACTTGCCGTTCATCCCCCGCTCTGCCGTCCCTTGGTTCCACGAGCCCGGCTGTGTATCCCTGCCCAGCACCGCAAGGCCGTTAGCTGCTATCTTCCGTCCTTTCGTTCATTACCCTCCACCTCTCATCAGTTTCACACCCTCCCTTGTCATCCTAAATCCCTTACCTTCCCTTTCCTCTCTCTCTCCCCCTAAATGTGATCTCCCGCCAGTACCCTCTGCCTATTGAAACCGTATGCCTGCCTTTGAAAATCGTATGTCTGTACTTGTACCATTGTACCTTTGCCTGTATTATGTTAACTAAACTGACCTATTTTGTACTGTAATTGTGTCTCCCGGGTCGTGCCTGAAAATAGTCACCTGTTGGCTAGTGCACCTACCCGGTTAACAAAAACTAAATAAATAAAATAAATAAATATACATTTGCAAAGAAGAGGATCTCAGTTTCACATAAATATTATACATATATTTTGTATTCACAGAGAAGCAAGGGGTAGGAAAGACTATAAACAGCAGTTAAAGAAAGGAAAAAAAAGAAAAGGCTGGGAAATTGTAGGACTGTCAGAGTGGCTAATTCCTAGATGCCACAAGGAAAATCTGATTGCACAATCAGACAGGCAAGAGATAGACAAGGGACAGAATAGATCCTTGCCTTTTTCCCCCCTATTATTTCGTTATTGAGTTTTTCCCTTTTTCGCCTGTCCATGCCCACCCGTCTTTGGTGCAGACATGCGCATGTGGAGGCACACGCACGCCGTGCACTGTGGGGCACCCCACCCTTCTAGTTGCCTCTTCTACCCGCCTATGCCACCACTGGACCTCCACCCGGTGGTGACAGGACCTCAGGAGGAACAGCATCCCTGCTGGTAGGTGGCTCAGTCCTGCCACCCCCGCACTCCCCCACCCCCCCGCTGGCTCCCTGACTACTCTAGGTCGTTCCCAAACCCAGGTCACCAGTGTGATGTGAGGTAAGATGCCTCAACCTTCGGCACCACCGGGCCAGCGCATAGATCCTTGTTTTTAACTCCCTCTGCATAAGAAATGGGACAGGGTCTTACCCCAACCCTTTCACACCCTGGGGTGACTAGAACAATAGCACCTTATTTACACATTTAATTCAAAGCATTATAACAAATTAGAAAAATAAACATCGGTATTGAGAAGCAGTAAATTCATCTAACAAACAGTTGCACCAGTCTAGTTACTTATCGACCAAGGGTGCAAGGATGCAAACATGTAGCCCCAACCAAGAAACATGAGTATACGTTTAAATTGCGAGGGGCTGTGAGTGCAACTCCTACCCTCGTGAAAGATAATGCAAAACAGTTGATGTGATGGAGTCAGGAGCTGCACCCTATGTATGCCCAATTCGAAATGCTTCTATGCATATGTGGGGTGAAACAAACAGTAAGACACTGCTTGCCAAACCTCCTACAACATCTATTGAGGAAAGAGTGAAAAATAATTACAGTATTAAATTACTTGTCAAAAAGGCATGTCGTGTAGACAGAACAGCAAAAGCAAACATCTTTACTTCCAGTAAAGGCAAGACACAAGTACAGCACTTGGGAACAGGGCAGAGGATTGTGTGGGTGGGGGTGGTTTGGAAGAGGGGTGCGGTGTAGAAGCACCGTACAAGCAGGCCCATGGGACTTATTTCTGGTAGTAGTCAAATGGCTACAGTGTAAGCTTGTGAAAAATACAGGGTATGATCTTAAAAGAAAGGCATAAGATCCCAGCTGATATTCAGACCACTGAGTTGGAGGCTGTCCAGGTTTAGTATCCAATAACTCACGGAGCAGCCTTTCCAACCTGTTGCCACCATGTCTGCCCACTTGCAGATACTAAGATAGGGTCCTTATCAGCTGTGCGGTGACTTTCATTTATATAAAATGAAAATGCCTCCCATAGACGGGCGTATCCCCGTGCTCTCCCTGGTTAGACGTCATAAAACGTCTGAGCACGGGGCAGGGCCGGTGGACAGGGAAGTAGAAGGGATCGAGTGGCAATCAATTCGGTAAGATACACAGTCCCTTCTCTTCCAAAACAGAATGAGCAAAAAACTAAACTTTATGCAGGGAATGACTTTCGTGGCCATAAGGAAACGGACTATAAAGCTCATAGGCATATCTTTGCAATTCACTTTAAAATTAAAGAAAATAAATCCCACACTGCAGCTGGCTGGGGGCTGAGAATGTAACCATGTTGTCCTCCGGCTCACTGCAGTGACCCCTGTGGGGGATGGGGTATTTGCTCCCCTGAAGGGGGATGCTGCATGTATGTGAGGCCTCCTTGGGCTGTGATCCAGTTCTTGGACTGCCAGGTGAGATGTAATAGATACTTTCTGTCAAACATGCAAAAATGTATTTTAATGTAATAATTATAGTAGAGCCCTGTTAAGTGCACACCCTCAGGATAAAAGTTTTTTGTGCATTTAAGCGGGCTGTGCATTTAACTAGAAAATCACTTCCAGGCACATTTCACTGTTTCTGTAATGTGTTTTATTAAATACCAGGTGTTCAAGTTAAAATGACATTACTGCACTGTCCTACAACACAGTACTACTTAAAAAAATCAGTAATCTGTTGCTCTGTGTGTTTCAGTGTAGGATTCAAAATTCAACAGAAGGCTAAAGTCAGACTTTTCTTTTGACAAAATGAATTTTCTTGCTGTGGCCATGCTGGTCAGCACCACGGCTTCAGTTAAGATGTTAAGGTGGACTATTTAAGGTGGTACGGCAATATATGTGCACTTAAAAGCTGGGGTGGACTGAAAATCAGTAGGAAAAGTAGAAAAATAATTTGTGTATTTGACCGAAATGTGCACTTACATGTAGTGCACTTAGGTACATTTAACATTGGATGACTAGGAAAAAAATTGGGATATGGAAAAAATGTGCATTTAAGCAGGATGTGCACTTATCCGATAAGCACTTAAGTGGGCTCCACTGTATATAGTAACGTAAGGTCTGAAGGTACTCTGATTCCATCATGTCCGCCCACCCGCTACATAAGCAGAAATTAACAGTTATGCTGTGCAAACATGTTCTAATTTATAGAGGTTCCTTATCCACTCTTCTACGCAGTAGACCATCTGATTCCCCTGCTAAGCAGAAAGCTGTCCAGGCTTACCTTTGTGGGCTCTACTGTCCTCATATTAACGGTTTCCACTGGTAGACTGGTTTTGTACTTCACCAAAACCTATCATTTTGTAGTAACTTTTGATTAAATGAGAACCACTAACTTTTTTGTAACTAGTGTTATATTTATATATATGTATTTTTTTTTTGCTGTGGATTGCTCAGTGTGCACACACCCTCATCCTATCTGCCATCTTGATTTCATCAATACTGCTGGGACTAATTGGAGCGTCAACAGGGCTCACTAATTTAGTCTGATATGTCATTTTTTAGATGCTCCCTTCTGTTATGCGTGGTCATGGTATTGGCAGTAAGCATGTATTATGGGGTGTTTGTGACAACTCTGCTATTAAATCCTCCCCTTCTGCAAGAACATCTAAAAAGGGTTTTATTTTATCTCATTCTTGTTGTCGCCTCGTGAACAGACCCAGATCTCGGCCACCAACACCCACCCCGGACCCGGTGGTGTCATGAGCCACACAAACCCACACAGTCAGGGCCAGGCTAACATCACGCCATACCCTGGTTGGGTGCCTCTCTTGGGTCTGGGGGGCGCAGGAGACACGGCTATCAGGCGCGAGAGATAGCCCCTGCTAGTTTTCCTCCATTTTGTTTTACTACCCAGATGCGAGTGTGCAGTGACATCAGGCACAATGTGCTAACATTGCCGCATTCCACCTCATACACTGGCACTGCTTAGTAGTGCCCCGGTTGTCACCAGGGCGCTTACAAGCGGTGGAACCCAGGAACCCTCCCCGGGATAGGAGAGCAATCCTCCAGATGCTCAATCCTATCCCTCCCCTGACGGCCCAGGCTCTCGTCTGAACCTAAGTTGCCAGCATGATGCGAGTTGTGGCGCCCAGCGCCTCAACCCTGTTCGCCACCGGGCAGGCCTGAAAAGGGTTTTAAATTGTATAGAAACAATTTTTGTGATGATATGACATGAAAGGAGGAACTAACAATGTGCATTTTTGGAGGTGCCATTTATTCCTGTCTGAAACTTGGTTTGGGAGCGAGGGGCAGTACTACAGTTCTATAATTTGAGGTGGGGAAAAACAGAGGATAATTCATGGGCAGCCATACAGAACAAGCATGTGTCTGCATTGAGAGTTTTCTATGGCAACCAGGAACCTCAAGAGTAAAGCTTGATAGGTTCACTGGCTAGCACAGAAAACTCGAGATGAAGACACAGGCTAGTCTGTCTAAGGATGCCATACATTTATCTTGTATAGTGTGGACGTCCATGCCTATTTCAGACACTCCACTCCCTATCAGTGAATTGGGGATTGGGGAGAGGCACGTGAGGGTTGGGGGGCTGGCTCAAATTACTGATTCGGTGTGCTGCAGCCTTTTCTGCAAGTTCAAGTTTAAAAAAAAAACAACAAAACATGCTTCCAGCTCGATTTGATAGAGGAAAGCAGTTATGTGGCAGCATTCCAAGTTGTTGTGCTGCAGTAATGACATCACTACTGTAGCACAACACCATAATGATGCCACTACTGCAGCTCAACAAGCATATTCCATGCATAACCGGGTTCCACTGTACGCTTTTATCTAATAATATAATCAGTACATATTTTGACCATAACTAATTTTATTTATAAAGGGATAGTGTCAAATCCATGAATTTAAGTTGATTAATACAATGTTCGCACACAGAAATGTAACACTTTTAACAGTACAGTACAGTGCTTTTGGGGGAGGGGGCGAGGGCTGACCTCATAGACTTAAAAAGTCCCTCTCGGTTCTAAATTTCAACATAATTATACTACTTTTGTGTTATGAAAACTGATGTAATGTGTTGACAGTTTAGTAGTCAAGGTGCTTCTATTGTCTTATAAATTGTGCAGTTAGGTGTGATGTTTTGACTTGTGCTAAGATATTAAGATGCTGTTAGCAGTTTTGTCAAAGGAACAGAGATCTGCCCAGCATGCTGCCAGTCTCTTTGTCAAATGTATGCTGGTAATAGTACTGCCAGGAGGCGAGGATGTTATGGCAACACTGTATGTAATGTAAGTTCTGATACTGTGAGAGTGTAAAATCAAGCCACTTCAAACATGAAAACCTTATTTTACTGGTAAATTGCTATGACCTTTATAATTTGATGTCTGTTCAAATTTTGTAGGGAAATCAGATTCTTTGCAACTCTAGGGAGCATCATAGTGTAGTGGCTAGAGTACAGGATTATGATCCTGGAGACCTAGGTTCAAATCCCTCCAGTGCCACTTACACTGGGCGAATTTAATAAGTCACTTAACCTCTCATTACTGTTTCATTGATTCAGTGCTCCCCTGACATATGACAGTCCTGTTTTAAATACCCACCATCCTCCAAATCTGCTACGAACTCTCGTGAGTGTTCCTGAAATGTCATGTTTTTAAATAAAGGGGAGGTGAGGAGTAGGAGTTGGAGTAGGAAGGAGATTGTGGATTACCAAAATGAGAAGACAGAGTATATTGACTCCAAGCAAGTGAAAGTTAATTTGTAACTGAGAGCAAGTCAGTATGAATCGAGAATCTGGAGATGGAGAGAAGATGGGGGATAGGGGGATAGAATCAAATTATGAACATTAATCTTCAGATTTAATTCACATGAACTTGCATTATTTTTTGGATTCACTCAATATGTCACATTGTTATTTGATGTCCGACTGTCAACTGCAAAATTCTGTATGTTTTTTTCTCCCATCCCTACACATAGTTGCAGTCACCCTACCTTGTATTAGATGGTGAGGAGAGCAGGGAGGGAAAAACTGAAATGCAGTGGTATACAGTTTCGGTCCTTATAAATGGCCACATGTTATGTGGCTGTCCGTTAGTGCGTATGTGCATGTGTGTGTTAGTGTTAGACATTCAAACTATAAACACAATGCTTCAGGGTCACACCTGCCAACTGGTTCACTCTCTGTGTGACCCTATGTGAGTCAGTTCATAAAGAGGAAGAGGATGCAGGAATATATTCCTGAGTACCTGAGTACACAGTTTTCACTTGCTTCCACTCCTCTTTCCCCAAAAGAACAATGTTCTTGGCATGAACAATCTTTTTTTTTTTTTTAAACTTTATTTTTATAGTTTATTAAAAACTGGAGTACAGTTAATATGTGAACACAGAGCATGAGATAAAAACATACCATATGCAGTGAGGGCGCCACGCCTACTAGATTCAGAGATCGACCTATGTTTGTAATATACATCTTAGGAGATATCACAATAATTTCATTCATTTTTATTTTTCATACTGGAAAAATGTGAGCAAAACTGCCTGTCTTCGCAAGCGTTTAGTGACGACACAACACAGAGTACTAAGGGGGCAGGAGTTATACAGACAAATGAGAAAACAGGTCATGGGTTTCACAGGTAGTCATGGGTACAATAACATTATAATGTATGGTTAAGTGCTATTAGCCACTGAATTGTAATAAAATGATAATGCTATCGATGTGACATCTGAAATCTGTAAACCCTCTGTTTGGACGTCACATCGATGGGATTACAGCTTAGAATGACAACATCTTTCAGTATTCTCCAAGTGGAATGTCCGTTCAGTGTAATTCAAAGCACTCACCCCTGCCCCAATATGCCAGTTTTAAGCAATTCTGGATTCTGTGGTCAGAACGGCGATTGCTAGTTTCTGCAAGCATTTTTAAACCAGAGTTCTAGTCTGGCAGTTGCAGCTTGCAGAAAGTAGCATTCGCCATGGCACCCAGCATCTTCCCTGTATGAGCTTAATTAAATGAATTTTCCAATTCTTTTTTGGCTAAAAAATGTTTTTCTGTTCTCTCCTATTTACTTTTGCTGAGTTCCAGTCCACACAGTCGGCGCCCTCCTACTTGCAGTAGGGCCGCCTGCTATTCTTGATGGCTATGTGGCGACATTAACCGTGATGCAGCTCTCCCAGTCACCATGTGACCAGCATAACCAGCCGGATTGCAGTGACTGTTTCTTCATAAAATCCTTATTTCTTCTGGCATTTTCTTAATAACAAATAGTAGCTAGTGTTTTTTAAAGTTATGTATTGTTGATTTGACATAAGATTTTATTCATCCTGTGCCGTTTGAGCCACTAACTGTAGCCAGTAAACGATGTTGGAGAGTTACTACTGCCTGTTTAATGTCTCTGAAAGGTAAGCCAAATGGGGAAACATGGTGTTACAATCAGAAAACAAAAGTGAATGCAACCAGCTTTTATAGTGACTAGAGCCCATACACTATAAAAGCTAGTGGCAGGGGTTCGGTGAATAACTGTGTTGAAATCACTTCTCAGGGTTGCCACGGCAACGGTAAAACATCTCGAGGTTTACTGTGTCATGGCAACCTCTTGAAGTGATTACAATGCAGTTATTCACCGAACTCCAGCCATTATCCTGTATATTAAGAGCAAACAAAACTGAACTGTCTAGGGTACAATAACATTTGTTATGCTCAATCACAAACAGCACTGTCCAAGAGGTATTGTTTAAGCTTAAGTTTAAATAAACCAAGAGAGGGACATTGGACCGGAGAATAGGGGAGGCTGTTAAACAGTTTTGTTCCCTTGAAGGAGAGGAAGTGCTGGCCTTGAGTAGTGTGGCAGAAAGGGACTGCGAAGGAGTAATCGGAGGCAAGTCTAGTGGTTCGAGCATTGGAGGGCCTCTTGAAAATGGAGACAGTACTATTGGGAAGGTGGCCATGGAGGACTTTATAGAAAAAAAGTCAAGATTTTGCTGTTTAATCTTTCCTCAAATGATAGCCAATTAGTTGCCCTGTATAGGTCACAGTGATGGGTACTTCTGGGAAGGACTGTGACAAACCTAGTAATGTTATGATAGGTTGCCCATAGTCTATTGCAATTTTTTTGGGAGGTAGAGGGGGAATAAACCAAAGACCCATAGTCGATTAGCGGCAGCAAGAAGCAACACACATTAATATTCACAAGTAAAAAAATTATTTTCAAATTACTTTTTATTATTTTCATGTATAATCATACATTCAAATCCCTTATACAGGGTAGTAGGCATAGTAACAAATAAAGCTGAGAGTCACACAATGACCCCCCCGTAAGCTGTTACAGTAGGAGGGGGGTATCCAACATAGTTCTGCACAAATAGTACCTTGAATGCCAACTATCTCAGCGGCTTTGGAGTGTCCATAAAAGGTAGACTTTACAAAGGCAGATAGACGCAGTCTACATGACTGCTATTTAATCCTAACAGGAAATAATGAAAAAGGGAAATATTTGCTTTCTTTCACAACGTTCCACAATCAGCTGTACATTCAAGACAATTATGGCTTTGAAACGATTAGATTCAATACAGATAACTGAATGCCGGAGCAATATTACATAAGCTGCACTTATTAAACATTTAGAACTACCAACACAGAAATTGTAGAAACAGAAATCTGCATAGCCCCGGTATGTCTGGGAAGACAAGGCAATAACAGAGGGTGGATTACTCTACCATATGGAGTAAAATGACCCGCATCACACTCCCATCCCAAAAAATAGTGAAGAAATCTCCTCGACTAATCCCAAAGCCACGAGTCCCAGTCCAAAAAGTTCTGTTGTTATTTCAAGCAGCCTTCATAATGTTACTTTCAACTAAATATTACAGTGCATGGTGTAACTTGCCGCCATTGCACTCAGTCCTTCCAGTATACGGGAAAACTCTCTTGATCACCCACTGTCTTCAGATGTTCATAGTCCAGCCAGCCAGACTGAAAAATAATGGGTCTCAGCATTTGCCATCGGGTCCTTCGGAAATTAATCCAAAAGCATTCCATTGAGTGCAGCCCAAAGTGTAATGTTCCCAGTTTAAAAGAAAGCACTCCAAATCCACAGCGTCCATCGATTGAGCTTGCTCCTGTAGTACAGCTTTGGTGTGGGCCCCCTCCTCGAACTCTTCAGCATGGCTGCAGCATTGCGTCGCTTCTCCATGTTGTTCCACAGCAGTCCCCTGTAGTTCTGCAGATCATACCTCATGAAGTTGCACCGCTTCTTTCCGAGCTATAGGTGCCTCACCAGATGGCTCCAGTCTCGATAATGTAATCCCCAATTTTAAATCCATGCTGTTCAGTAGTAGTAGAGTTTTCTCCCAAGGGGGGATCATCGAAGAAGTCATCCTGACTGGGCACCAATATTGTAGGCTCCACAGCCTTGCGAATACTTTCAGCGTTAGGGTTAAGAGCTACAAAATCGAAACTCCCTTGGTGTACCCTCTGGTATTTGGTATCAAGTCGATCGCTTGAGAGTTCACAAGATCAAATCTAGATATATTTAGGATGTATAGTCAGTGTAAATTGGTAAATTTGATAGAATTCAACAGCTGAAAAATGGAGCCTGTGGAGAAAGCTACCTGTCTGGAGATCGGCTCTCTGGCGCCCCCACATGTAAAACATTTAATATAATTAAAGCTATGTGAAGTGAGTTTATGAGCAGCATGTACACTACTGAGTGGTAAAATTAAAAGAAAAAAGTCTATCAATGTCTCTTAGTTCCTAAACATGGGGAAAGGAAGGAAAAACATGCTCATGTAATATGTGAGTTGCAAAGGGAACGAGTCTTCGTGAAATCTGACTGCATTAACAGAAATATAAGCTTACTAGGCACAACTGTATTTTAAAGCAGAACTAGACTGCTATAAAATTGTTAAAAATTGAACAGCATCCATTGGGTGTTGAGAACAATGTTAAAGTCCAGTAATGTCCCCAAAAAACAGAAACTAGTGTCCAAGAGCTGAATAGGCCTGCAGCTATCTGCATACGTATTCACATCGGAGTTTGACTGCACCCTCCTAGCCACTGCTAGCAAGGCCCCTCAGTGAACACATATAATTGAGAGTCTCGAATTAAAACAAAATATGTCCTTTACCAGCACACTGAAAACAGATTAAACAGCAAAACTGGAAAGGCAGAAGGTGAATATTCAGGTGTCCTCTTCATTTGGTCCTGTGTCCTTGGTTCTCTGGTGGGCTGGTGTGTGGCGTTGTCCACATCAAGGCATCAATTGGGTTGGTGAATAGGAACATTTTCTCTTGGTGCCTGATCCTCAGATGAGCAGGGAATACTATCCTGTGCGAAATTTCAGCCTCCCTCCACGTGGCTCGCACTCCGTCAAGACGTTTTTCCTTTTTCCAAGTGGTGTAGCTTAGGTCTGGATAAAGTCTCAGCTACTGTCCATCATAGAGCAGTCTTTTTTTCTGTGCGGGCCAAGGCAAGCATAAATTCTTGGGACCCCATTCCATCTAACACTATAACAATTGTCCTCGAGGCTTCTAATTTCTCTGGATGGCCTTGCATTGCCACCTGATAAGCCTTTTGGATGAGCAGTGGGCGTTCCTTGATTGGGTCCCCAGGCTGCTTTTCCAGTCCTTGAGAAACAAGGGCAGTTGGTCTCCCTCGCCATTTTCTGGCATGCCGACCACCCTTATGTTAGAGGATGGAGCTGGTCTCTAATGATTTTAGCCTGGAACTGAGGTGTCTGTTCTCTTTGATGAAACTGGTGGTAGCTCTCAAGACCACTTCTGACCTTTTTTTTTTTTTTGCCTCCAGGGTTTCAGTCTTGGCAAAGCTGAGGTCCGTTTCCAAAGAAACCACACTGTTCGTCAGTGTATTGAATTTATATGCAAGTCCGGAGACTGTAGCTATGAGGCGACTGATTTTAAGTCCCCGACTCTGGAGGATTTCCTCTTCTTTATCCTCTGGTGCTGCTGCAGCAGGAGTTGGGCCAGACCTCGTAGCAGGGATTGTGGATGCTGAGTTTAGTTTTTGTCCCATCTAGTTGCCGCTTATCCATTTTAGGATTCCCCATTGTGCTGAGCAGACTTTCCAGCACTGTATAAAGATGTTCAGTTATAAGTTGCACCCCAGCTATGTAGTTTAAAGCTAGGTTGGTTGCACGCAGTTTCTGAGCTCTATTCCCGAGCAGCTATAGTGCTCGGCATCCACAGTGCTCCCTTAACAATCATTTTTATGTTTGCTTGCAGAACATATTGGGAGTGTCATGCAAGAAAAGGGGATCTGGAGGTGTGTCAGGCTGTGAGCCAAGGAGGCATGTGGAAACGAGCCATCCTTCTTCAAAACCAGTCGGTGCTGGCCTTGGTGGATGATGCACAGTTTGCATTTGCTTGCCCACTTTTCAGAAGGAACCAACGCGCCCATCCTGTTGCAGAACTTAACATTTCTGCAGATGCATTGTTTTCCCCAGGCTACAGTGTGTGTAGGAGTGTTGGCCTGCTGCATTCCTCAGCAGTGCAGTGTTATTCCATGGGCAGCAGAGGCCACCAGCGCATAGCGATCTTCCAGTCCACAAAAACAAACACGTGCTGATCTTCCTGCTTCCAGCTTAGCAAGCCCTCCCTGCCCAATCCCCGCTTTTTTTTTAAATTAAACTACTCTTCCCAGTTTCAGCACAGCAAACTCTCCCAGCCCAATGCCATTTTTTTTTCACCTGCCAAGTGACCTCTTCATGTCTACTGCCCACCGAGCTGGTTCTCACTTGCTGCCTGCTGTGGCTCACTAATCTGGTTACCAAGCGGGCTCTCATTTGACGCCATGCAGCACTTTCTGTGCCCCCCCCAGCCACCAAACAGCAAAAGTGCCAGTAAAAGTTAAAGCAGCTCTGCCGCAGTTTTTCTCTCCTGCTTCCCCCACCCAGCCCCTGAACACCTGCAGTGCAGGTAAAAGTTGAAGTCACTCTGTCGTGCTTTCTCCTTCTCCCCCCCCAGCCATCAAATGGCGACAGTGCCTGCTGCTGCTGCAAATGGACATTCCTACCACTGGTCCATTTCCCTAGCTTGACTAAACTCTCTCGCTTATTTTTTTTGTATCCTTTATTTATTCTCCTCCACTGCCGGGCACCCTTCCGGGGTGCTCTCTCGATGGGACTTCTACTCCCTGACTGAACCCAATTCTCAGAGCGACTCCCCTTCGATTACCCAGGCAGACCTAGCCTCCCGGATCACCCCTCCCCTCGGCACAGGTCCATTCTCCCCTAACGGCCTATCTGTAAATTAGAGAGGCCTTACCTGGGTGCCGGGTCGGGCCTGGAGTCCTCCGAGTAGATGGACCGGCGATAGGATGCGAGTTCTGCCCCTGGAGCTCCCATCATCTCCACAATCCATGGTGGTGTTTTTCTAAGTTCCCCTAGGAGTGTGGCACGCAGTGACATCCGCGCATGGCTGCCCTGCTGACATCTGCCGCACTCCTCACTCTTGCGTCGGCTGGTGAGCCTCTGCTACCTCCGATCTCCATTGGGGGTTGCTAGGATACTGAGTGGCCCCAGAATCCTCCCCAGGGAGAGGAGAGCTGTCGTCTGGAAGCTCCATCCTCTCCCTCCCCTGCCGACCCCTGGCTACCCGAGTTCGTTCCTGAACCCAGGTCGCCGGCGTGGCGCAAGGTGTGGCATCCAGCGCCTCAACCCTCAGTGCCACCGGGCTGGCTCTGACTAAACTCTCTCTTGCTACCGTTTAACAGTTACTCCCCTACCACCCATTCTATTCCCCAGCCAAGAGCAAAGTGTTCCCTGGTTCACCTAAACATTTGCCCAACATGTGGTTCAGAAATGCACCCTAACCAGAGCTAGGACAAGAGCACAAAGGGAAAAAAAAACACCTGTATATGTTGTGTATACTGCTGATAATGCTTTGTGCACGTGCCTGTATGAGTACATGTGTGCCTCTGTGTGTCTCCTTCCTGAGGCCCCCCACCCCCTGGATATCAGGGGAGGAAGCATGTTGTCACTGGGAACATTGGCTAGGGAGATTACGACCGTGTGCTGATGGTCCTGGTTATGTGGAGTGACATGGGGCAACAGTCCTCTGGTGTGTTCAGGTGGGACAGTGCTTGTCCCTGTTTTGGTCAGTCCCCTCCCAGTGGCCATGAGAATGCACACACTGCACAAATCATGGTCACTCACACTGTCCAAGGTACCACCATCAGGAGTTGCTTTTGCCAGAGTGATATGGTGCTCACCCCCTCTGCAGAAGAGCATCCTTGCAGATACTCTGCCACCTTCCCTTGCAGCCTCCACTCGTGTCGCCCCAGGCTAGGGTTCCAATCCTGGAGCTTTAGCATACTGAGCCAATTCCTCACCATTTGACAGCACAGATCCAGAAGAAGTTGGGTTTTTAAACCATTTATTGACCTTGGATAACCCAGCTGAGATTCGGTATCATATTTGCAGTGGGGCCCTGCCTTTCCAGCTGTGTGGACTGAAGCTCTGAGAGGTTTAGTCCCTCGCTCAGGGTCCCCCAGGACCATGCAGAATATTCCCCAGTGTCTACTGGCACCCCTCAATTACAGAGTCCTATGTGAAATACCCTCTGGTGACAAATAGGTCTTGGTGCACTTTATAGAAATAAAGATGCCCTCTCCCTCCCTGTTCACTGAATACTCCTCACTAAAACAGTTCTACCTCTTTTCAATTACGCAGATGTTGTTTACAGGGCAGCTTCTGCCGCCTCCATTTCCAGCTTGGATGTTCTTTTTAACGCGTTCTGTCGTTTCACCTTGAGTGTTCCTTTTAGGACTCCTCATGTTCTTTACTCCTCACTGTCTCTCCTCTCCCTATCCTCCTGCCATTGCCACCACGCTTCCATTATCCCTGCTAAATTCTGGTTCGGCCTGCTTCCCTCCTACCTCGCCACCCTGCTATCCCCTCCCCCTCACTGCCTGTCCCCTCCGTTCTCGTGATTCTCACTCTTTCTCCTTCCCTCGCCCCCACTCGAACTCTGGTATGGCTGTCTTCTCCTTCCCTTATCTATGGAATTCCCTTCCCTCCTTTCTCTGCGCACTTCCCTCGTTGAACCTCATTAAATGCTCACTGTACTCCACCCCATTCCCCCCTGTTCCTGCCATCCTCCTAATTCACCCTTTGCTCTGGCCAGTCCTGGCTAATTCTGGTTTATCTGTCTCTACCCTTAAATCCCCCTAGTCTGCCTTGTGCTCCAAATCCTTCTTATGCTCTTGCTCTCCTGTGTCTACCATGTGTCCCCCCCTTGTATTTCCTCCTTTGTTGTTTAAATTGTTTAGTTTTCAGTTATATTATGTTGTGATTCAATTATATTATGTTGTGATACATTGTTTTAAATACACAGTTTACTGCAACTTTTTTGCATATTTTAGTTACCGCTGTTGACTTTGTTTATTTCAAATGTGTATGTATTGTATTCTCAGGCAGCCTACCCACTCAGGTATTTTTTTAACCTGACAGTCTTTCTGACACATTGTAATTACTGTTCCTGTCTTCTGTTCAAGCTATTGTTGTGTCCACTGTTAACCTGCCTGCTTCTCTTATGTGTACTCCACACACCCCTTCCCCCGGGTCACACCTGGAATCAAGCCTTGGCTCGGTGTACTTCAACCGGTTATCAACTTAACCATTAGGCTGCTGACAGAACTAGAACGTACAGTAATTTAGGACTGAAATATCAATCTAAGGCCATGCAAGGGTTAATAAATAAATAGCACCTCTAGCCCCTCCCACTACAGCCACCAGCATGGTCCTCTGCTCTCCTCCTCCCCCAGCAGCTGTCTTAACTTAAAATTCCACTAAACACTATATTGATATATTAGAAGTTAAAAGTAGAGGGGGCGTGGCTAGCTGCCGAGCTGTAAGCAATAACTCTAGAGAGCTCTAATAGAGAAGCATCAATTCATATTTTAAACTAAGTTTTTGGGGGGCTGAACTGAGGTCTTTACTACTAGAGTGGATGTGCTTTCGACGCGAGGTAAAATGATACCAAATCTTAAGACCAGATTTCAACTTTCATCAGTATGGTCCGTGGACAAAAGTCTGCCACAAGAGGAGATGGAGGGAGGCCTAAGGAACCGCAGCAGGGGGTGAGCAAAGATGACCTTGCGGTCCCCCAAGCAACGGTGGACACACATCAGTCATCTAAGGTGGCCCTTCTACAGGCCATTCAGCAAATCGATTAAACACGAGAAGACTATGTCTCTAAAGTGCAAGTGCTCTGTGTTCGTGTGACCACTATGGAGACAGAGACTAAGGGGGCAAGTAAGACAGCTGACTGAGCCCTGACATTTTCGGCTGGCTTAACTAAAGAAAACATCCTGCTTAGGTGGCGCCTAGAACAGCTTGAAAATGGGACGTGGGCATCCCACATTCGAATATTGGGGCTAGTGGAAGATATAGAGATATTACAGTGCTGCAAACCTATCGGATTACTCCACGTGGAACACGACAGCGGAAGCCTACAGGAGACCCATCACCGAGGACACTGCTGGTGGCACTAGGTTCATTGGCGGAAAGGGATGTAGTACTTCTGCCGCAAAACAGAAAGGACCATTTGCTTGGCAGGAAAGATCCATCCATATGTTTCCTGATCTCAATTTTGAAACCCGCACGAAGCACAAATGTTTTTATGGTATCCAGGCACGCCTCAGGCAACTGGGAATGCATCATATCATGCTGTTTCCTGCTAGCTCGAAAGTTATATATGGTGGGAGAGTCTATCAGTTCTCTGATCCACCGGAAGCCACTAAATTGACCGATAAAATCCAACGAGACTTCTCGTTGACAAAGCATGCTGAGTCGGGTTCTGACGAAGAGGCGGATTAAGGTAAAACCTGTCACTAAAATCTCTGAGAAGGGGAATAGGGTCAAGGGGAGGACTAGGATATGGAGATAAAAGTGCTGGATTTTGACATTAATTCTGTTTATGGTCACTTGTTGGTATTGACCCATTTCAATATATTGGTTAAATGTGCCATATGATTAAAATGGCGCCATGACAATGTTCACCTGAGTCCCCCTCTCGAGGTTCCCCTCACCACGAGGTACCTACAACAGCGCTTTCCTGTGCCAGCACGGACTATCGAACATGCTGGTGAAATGTGACTGAAAATATTCCTCTGGGTCAGATTATTTGGACATTTTGTGTTCAGTCTTTAGGATATCTGACTGTTTATTGAAATGTAAATTTGAAAGGTTAAACACATTTCCATATTTTACTGATAAAAGTAGCTGTGGGTTAATGCTTTTTGGCTAAAATATACGAGAAGTATAGAGGTAGGGTAGACATTATCTTGGGCAGTACCTGACTTGTGTGCATACTTGGTTAAAAAGCTTATACAGGTCAGGGGAATTAAACTCAATGTTTAGCTTCATATGTATAACATTAACTGAAAGTTTATAAATTTCAAACTACTTCTCTATAGTAGAGTTTCTCAAAGTTGCAATTGAAGTTTCTTATTCATTAATTTTGTATAAGGGGAGGTTTTACCCCTCAGAGGGTGTAATATGCCGTTTTTGTAGATGTATTCACTCCCCGCTCATGGCATCGCATAGCCTATTCGTTGCTTGATCCTTCTTAGAATACTTGATACCCCCAATGTGTTGTAATATGTGCAGAGACATACTGTATCCTTACTGTAAAAATGGTGTACTAATAATTTGTACTGTATCTGCTGGAATGTCTGTATTGATTTTGCAGAAAACTAATAAAATATAAGTTAAAAAAAGAATTTAAAAGTAGAAACATAGTAAAGAGAGGGACGGACAAAGACCTGAGCAATCCATTCAGTCTGTCCTATGATTCCCTGTTAGGGCTAGGGACCTTGGCTAGGGAGATCACAGATGTGTAGTGGTCTCTGTAGTGCCTAACTAAAAATCGGGTGAAGTGCTCTGTCAACACAGTTTGGAATATTGCCATAGGTGTTTGTGTCACTTTAGGTTAGACATCGCATAGGTACCAGTATCTTAACATGTGATTGCAGAGAGCCAGAGAGACCCCACTCCACTTCAGTAAGTGCCATGTAATCTTATTTTTTTTCCGTTATTTATTTCTGCTTTTTCCATCCTAGATACGCCCTATAGTGCCAGCTGCCCCAGCCCCATCACCCCAACTTTTCCCTGGGCTTACTCCGGGGGGGTCAGTGGGGGGTCTTTAATTCTTCTGAGGCATGGATCTGGCCAGTAATGGCACCTGGGTTGTCTGGTGCAGGGCCTGTGGGTGGCCAGAGTCATCCCGTTGGCTGGGGGCATTTCCGCCTGATTTTCTAACCTTCTGTAGGTTAGCTCACATCAGTGACATGGGCATGCAGCGTAAAGCTGCCACATATACTGGAACACCTGCACCCAGCCTCCGCTGGGTAACATCCAAGCAGCGGAACGTGCTGTCCCGCCTCCACAAAGGAGGAGAGCTATCTGTGGATGCTTAATCCTCCTTCCTCTGGCTTTCCCCTGAGTGACCCTGGTTTCGTTTCTGAACTAGGGTCGCCGATGTGATGGGTATTGTGGCAGCCAGTGCCTCAGCCTGCCACGCTGCCGGGCCGGCTGTGCCGTGGGATATTTCACTTCTGTAAAAACAGAAAATTCAGTGCACACCTTCCCCTCAGTAGCAAGCCATACAAATATAATCTTTCTGCCTCACTTGACCACTTACTTATTTTGTTTCCAATAAGAGTGGGGGTCTCTTGCTGTTCACATCATGGCCCAGCTACCAAATGTCAAGGTAGCCCACCCATTAACTGGTATCTTTAACATCTCTCTGGAAAGTGACTAGTGAGGGACAAAGGGAACTGCGGTTATACATCTCAACCGAAGGACAGTACCTCAACAGTCTAACTCCCCCTTCTTTCTGCACTACAGTGTTATTTATGGGTATTACCCCAAGTACCTGCTGTGGGGCTACAAGCCATGACCTTTTGATCTTCTGGCAACAGAAGGAAGCATGGTACCTACTTGAGCCACTGACACCGACGGATAGAGTGGTGGGTTGAGGGTAAAATGTATTGACATCATGCAGAAAAGGGTATTGGAGTTTGGTTTGACGCAATGTACGGAAAATAAATGTAAGAATAGAATACTCAAGCTGATACTCTTTTCTCTTATAAGGCTGTTGCACTGTCCTACTGCCTTTTTTCTTATCTTTATAACCATGAATTTTAGCATTGGTGTCTGTCCAAAACTAGTTTGCAAGCCTTGTGCACTAACTGAACCCCGACTGCTCAATGTAGACAGACATGTTAAAGGGGTAGGCTATGGTACTGGTCGTCCTGTAGGGGGCAGTAATCTCGAGATATCCATGACTACTTCTGAAGACAAAGAACCTCAGCACGAAAGCATTGAGGCAAGGGTTCTCCGGGAAGGACACTGGCAAAGCCAGGTTTCCAAGAAATACAAAATCACAAATATCCCAGTAATGCAACGCATCATAGGAAGTACTGTATATATAAATCACAGTGAAAGAATTTAAACTCGTTGTGCTATAAGCATGAGACTATGGTGCCAAGTGACCTCTCACACAATCTGCAAAGACTCAAAACAGAATACATAGACCATGACTCAAACCTGTAAGACTGTGACAGGCCTGGTTCTTTATTCCCCTGGGCTAAGATACAGATGAGGCACACTGAGTCCTGAGAAGAACGATACATGTTTCTTGGTATTCTGTTCTCAGCCTTTGCAGATTGTGTCATGTGAGAGGTCATTTGAAACCGCACACTCCTGTTTAAAGCAGAACCAGTCTAAATTTGTTTGTGGTGATTTGCATATAACCCATGATGCTTTGCAGTAGTGAGGTATGTGTGATTTTGTATTTCCATGACCAGGTCTGATCTGTACTAATGCAAGGCTGCCACTGTTTTATGGAAGCATGCATGTCACACATGCCAAATTTGCAACGTAGTTAGGCACAGCTACCGCCCCCACATGACATCATAAGGTTTCAAAAGATGGGAGCAGCCTAGTATCAGTATAGGGCAGACTGATTTGTGGATGTCTCCGGTCTTCTTACAGCTACCAGGTAAGCCAATACTTTATTTTTAAGAGCTTTTCATGGACTTTTAAACTGCGAATGACACTCTTCATTAATATCCCTCTTTAAGAATGCCTCAGCTTGGACAAACACCAGCTGCATCTTACTTTGGTAATTTCACAATTTTGTTAACTAGTGCACAGTAAGTGTTGGGGGGGGGGGGGTGTCTGCAAGGGGCAAATGCCAATTCCACTCCTGTTTGTCATATATCACATATAACACCCCTGTACTGCCTGGAGTCCTCACAGCCAGGCACTTCAGTGTCCTAATGACTTCGAGTGAAGGCGGATGGCAGCTAGTGTCAGCTTGAGCTGAGGTGCCTGCCTTTGACAGTTGGGAAGCTATAAAGATAGCTTTAATATGCCAGTAGTAAAGGTTGCCTATTTATAAGGTGCATTAAGCCAGAGAAACCACGTCTTAAGTCTTAAATGAATGACTTTCCCTCTCCCTCCCTCACTGCCCTTGTAACCCAGGGCATGTTGTGCAGGTTAGCAGCCTGTGCATTACGGATTTAGGACTATGGGAAATGTATCTGTGCTGTACCCAGCTGCCTGATAAATTGGTGAATAATGTACTTGAAGACTGCATTCCAGAGCCCCAGAACTAATGTATAGCTCTTGCCCATGGCTCTTGCTGTATATCATTTATTCTGCTTTCTCATCAGACCGTCACAGGACTTTTATATCTCTATCTATCTGTGTATCTATCTATCTAGCTGGCTATCTGTCTCTCTGTCTGTCTGTCTATCTATCTATCTATCGGAGGAAGTATAGTACAGTGGTTTAGGGCTCTGAGCTGCAAACTGGGAGACCTGGGTTTGAATTCCATCAGCCCCCACTTGCATACTGTGCGACCCTGAGCAAGTCACTTAACTTCCTTGTACTTCCAGGTCGCATCTGGAAACAAGCTTCAGCTTAGTGTGCCTTTCCTGGTTAAACAATTTCCCCTTTCCTTTTCCTGTCTGTCTCTGTCTAATATGGTGTAGTAGTGCCTGCGTGTTAGGTGATCTAAGCACCCTATGACTGCAAAATTCTGTGTACACAGTCTCAGTTCCAGGGGTACATTTTTTGGCAGGTTTGGTAAAAAAAAATTTGGCAGTTCAAATATTAATAAGTGAAATTACGACAAAGAATATGATTTATTTTTGCCATTGGATAGTGAAAAAAAAACTATACCAATTTAAATGCTGAAACTCACTGTTTCATTAAATGGTCAACAGCTTGTCTGGTGCACCTGTCTGCAAATAAAAGTTAAAGAAATAATAAGTCTTGGCCAAGAACAGGGCCTTTTCGTGGCTTGAAAAGTCTTTTTTTTTCTCTCTCTCTTTTTTTTTTTTCTCTTCTCCCTCACCCCATTTGCATTTTATTCTCTTACGGTGGTGCAGCCCTATCCCCAGCCCCAATTCCCTGCCACCCTCGCACTTACCCTGTCTCCTGTCAACCTCACGCGCTTACCCCTTGTGGTGGCGCCTGGTCATGCTGGACTCGCGCCTCCAACATCCAGGGGAACAGAGGCAGGAGAGCCCTGGGTGGAGAGGTTGGCTAGTGGCAGGTGGGAGCAGGGTCTGATCGTTCCTGGGTCAACCCGCTCACCTCAGGGCTTATCCTTTTTCTGTTGTAACCCACTCCATCAGGACGCCAGCACGCAAGGAACCCCTTGCGCCCGTGTAGTGCAAAGCCTGGCTGATGTCCTCCCTCTCTCATGTGTCCCTGCTGCACTGCCACTCATGTAGCACTATAGCAGCAGGGATCACATACCTCTCTCTCTGAAGTAGGAGAGCATCCTCTGAGACACAGTCAGGACAGAATATTCTAATTAAAATACTGAGTTTAATTAATTTTATTAAATTTAGCATGGATGTCTCTGACTGCCTTCTGATCGACAGCATAACTGTGCTGTACCCATCTGCCTGATAAATTGGTGAATAATGCACTGTTCTTCTGCCTCTTTTATTGTCCAGCTGACCATGAATTTTCTCAGAGAGGCAGACACTGCGATGTGCGACAGGGACTGGACATTAGCAACATTCCAGCCCTTGTTTTGGCTCTGTTTACCTTTAGTTTTTTGGCAGTGGGAGAGGGATTATTTATATTTATTTAGTGTTTGCAGTGCAAGATAGCCTTATTTAAATGAAACACCTTTTTTCCAAGGTGGGGGATGGGAGAGCAGCAGAATCGTTATAAAAGAGTTACAGTAGGTTGCGATCTTAAGTATGCACATATACATCAGAAATTTATGACACCTACTTTAGTCATAAGCAGATATTGTTTGATATGTTTGTTTAGATCATCTCATGCTATTATGGCATACTACTGTATATATTCGCATTGGTGAGGGAGGGGGAAGAGGATAAAGTCAGATGGTTTCAAGGGTAAAGTCAAATGGTTTCAAGGGTATAGCATTTTGATTTGTAACTTAAATTTTTTTTGTTTCCAGACATTAAAACAATTCTAAAAAATTAAAAAAGGATGCAGTCAACTGAATTCCTCTTATAGCCATGCCTCATCAAATAAAATGTGTTTCCTTTTGCAGATGGAGCAGATAGATGTCTTTCTTCTGGTACAGTACTGTATTGGTTTTTTTATTTCAGGTTGTGTCGTGAAGATGGAGGGAGCTGTTGGGGCCAAAGGTTTCAAAGCCTTCCATCTTCTTTGACTCCACGTCATCCTGTTGTGTCTGGGCATGCTCATTCCTCAGGATGGTTGCATCATTTACCTTCTTGTCCGAAATATTGGGTTGCTGTGCTTAGAGATTACGTTCCATTTGATCACGTTGCCCTTTTTCTTTCTGTCTCTCTGTCCTTCTATATTTTTTGTTGTTGTTGTTGTTTTACCATATTCTGGCTTGAATATTTTTAACAACCCCACCGCCGCACTGCATCTTCAAAGCGAAAATTAATTCCGTCCGCAAAAGGGTCAAGAACTAGAAAGTGCATAGCAATGCATTTTGCACAGCAGGGTACAGAAGATATGATGCTAATAAGATCATAAGATGAGAGCTGCAGCCTGGCTCTGGGGATTCAGATGAAGGGTTCTGTAAATTTTTAAAAGAAATAGTCTCCAAAACTAATGATGTCTGCTTTCCAATGCATTAATAATATGAAGCAGAGAGAGGATTCACATACACGACTCACTTTTAAAATATCAACTCTTGAGATAAAAAAAAGGAAAAAATCAAAATGACTTCTGAAACAAGGAATAGGTGCAGAAAATAGTATCCATAGAAAAGCTTAGTGCATCAAACTGCACACAATTTTTGCAGATTGTTTGGCACCATACACTCCTGCTTAAAGCGGAATCGGTTTATCTCATTGTGATTTGCATATACTTCCCATGATGCTTTAATTATTGGGGTATATGTGATTTTGCGTTTCTCTGAAACCTGTCTCTATTGCCAACTCCATTCCCTGAGTAACCTTTGCCTCAGTGCTGAGATTCTTTGTCTTTTAGATAGCTTTCCTGTTTTGGGCTCCCCATGCCCCACACCCATAAGACTGCCATAGGGTTGGTTCCCCTTTCCTCTGGGTTGAAGTACAGATGAGGCACACTGATAAATCCTAAGGAGGATGAAACATGTGCCCATGTACTTAACCTTTGCAGATTGTGTGAAAGGCTATTTGGTACCATACTTGCCTGCTTAAAGCAAAACCGATCTGAATTGTTTCCTGGTGATTTGCGTGTACTTTGTATGATGCTGTGCATTATTGGGATATGCGTGATTTTTGTATTATTTAATAAAGTACTGTTTGGTAGTCTGGCAAACCCCAAATCTCTCTGCTCTTACTTTTCCATTTTGCATTTCCCCAGACCCCATTGGCAGTCAGGATGATGTGAGATAAGTTCACCAGTACACTCTCCCAGCATGGTCATTAGTGTATCTCTTTCTGTGCAACAGTGCTGCAGTTAAACTTTCTGAGTTAGTCCACATTGTCAGTGGGAATTAATTACAGTGGTAATATGCTTCCCTACCAGGGGCTCACTGGTACTGCTTTGTATTTGTTTGTTTAAAACATTTTATTAAATATTTACAAGAAGATACATAAACAAAGACAGTAACATTACGTGGACAAGACAAAGGTTCATCTCTGTCATTTCATACAAATCTAACATTACCTGCCTAGTACAGAGCTAAGAGTCATTCTAGACAGTAAGTATGCAAGAACTGAACCTAGCAACATGGAATACTGTTATTGTGAGTGTTCCAATACCTCATTTCAGGCAGTCTTCTGTACAAGTGTGCTACGGAGAGCAGCATTTCTGAGGAGCCCATCTTTTCAGGATCTAGGCTAAACATTGTCTCTTTACCAGCCCATGAAGCGTTTGTGTGCAGTGTGGATCTGTATGTTTTAAAGTTGTTCATATGACAGGTACATGTGAGTGATACAGTTTTAGAAAATGGAATGATTTCTGATGTTTTGGGTGCCAACACAATGCATTGTGGGAAATGAAATTGTCATTGGTTCCAACTTTTATGATGTATGGGGAGCCCTTATTATTATTATCAAGCAGATTACAATCTTATAATGTATGGTAGAACGTTGTTATAGGTAGAAATCTACCTTTTTATAACACCGTTTTACCATCGCTGTGACGTCACGATGTTGTTAACCCATCGACGGTACATCACATCAATGGGTTAACAATCAGGAACAGTCTGGGCATGCGCGCAACTGGATCTGACGGCCTTGAAACGGCTGCGGCGGTGAGGGAAGAGCGTCGGTGACTGAAAAAAAAAAAATCTGCAGTAAGGAACTGCTTTCTTTTCTTAAAAACCTAAATAGTACCATACACTATAAAATATAATGTATGGTACATCGAGGGTTGACCGTTTTTTCAACCAATCTCGAGGTTGCCATGGCAATGTAAACCTCTCGAGCTTCGCTCTCGAGGTTTACATGGTCACCCTGGCAACCTCTCGATGGTTAACAAACCGGTTAACCATCGATGACCATACATTATCCTCTATATTATGTGATCTGTAAATATTTTGAGATACCCTGCTTGTGATTTTGAGAACTGCAATGACTGCAGCCTCCCTACACAGAGTTAGTCTGTATGATGAAACAGACTTTGATGGCAGATAAGGACCGCTTGGCCCACCCAGTCTGCCCATTTCCCTACCTGTTGGATAAGTTGCAGATCCTAGTTAACCAACACCTTACTTACTCTTACCCCCCCACTAGAATTGCCTTATGTCTGTCCCATGCATTCTTAAATTCCCCCACTGTTTTTGACCCGATGACCTCCTCAGGAAGGCTGTTCCATGCATCCATCACCCTCCCCATGAAAAAATACTTCCTCACATTGCCCCTGAGCTGTCCCCCCCCTCTAACTTTAGATTGTGCCCCCTTGTTCTTGCACATCCCTTTTTCTGACAGATGCTACCCTCTTAGACTTTGTTGATTCCATTGAGGTCCTTGAAAGTTTCTATCACGCCTCCCCCCCACTTCCTCGAAGGTATATATATTAACTGTATCCATTAACACTAACACATTGGTGCTGATGGATACAATAACTACTTGCATCTGGTCAGTTCAGGGGCATGTGTCTTTGAATCCATATTGGCTTCCCCCGGTTGAGCAGCAATAGCCAACTCTTTCCAGGGTGACCCTGCTGTAGTGGCACCTGGTGCTTTTCTTATTTCTGAAGATGTACTGATGCTGAGAGCAGGCACTCACTTCAGCTATTGCACAGAACCCTAATTTGAACCCTAATGTTGAAGGGAACAAAATGAGTGAACTGGGGCTGCGGTGATTCTGCGGTGCCACTTCATACAAGACTCACGTTTGAAGATTTGGCAGTCTGAACTGAATTTGTTTGATGAGGAAGAAGGGGATGGGGAGACCAGACAAAAACTGGGGTGACTTGGGACCCAGAACTGCATGTCAGGAAAACAGTTGTACATGGTACTACAGTATTCTTCTTTTTACTTTTTATAAAATAGGTGAAAAATATCCTAGCAGTCCGACTGACCAAGAGCATCATATGACTGCCTAATTATCACAGCACAACCAGACAAATGAGACGATTTTTCCTTCCTTGTTTTTCTGACTATTTTATAAGGGGAGTAACACACCTCAGGCTGTCCTGTTGTGCTAGATATACTGACATGGCTATGCTGCCTCATGCTTTGCATTGTGCTGGATGTGTCCATACATCTCCGCATAACCAGACAGCCTGGCCTGTGCCTTTCCTCACATAGGGTTTCAAACACAAAGGAAAAAAAAAAGCAGCAGTAGAAGTCTCCCAGGTGCTAGGGTGATTTTTTTTTTTTTTTTTCCCACCTTTTTAACCCAGACTGCTGGTTTGGAGTGAAAGTCGAGTGTTGGGAGCTGGCTGGGACCATACTTTGTTTTAAGTCACAAGGGAAAACGGCAGGGTCCTAAAATGTGATGAGATGCTCCTGCCCTTCTGATGCTTCAGGAATCTCTGCTTGTTTACACTGCTTTCCCTTGTCCTACTGGCTTCCTCCCCCTCCCTTTGTGCTGAGAACACGGTTCTTCCATTTATCAAAAAAAAAAAGAAAAGAGAGAGAAACTTCTTTGCTGCCATGCTCAATCCTGTATCTTGTCCTGCTCTTAATTGCTGGAAGTGAGTTTGGCAGGGCTTGCATTTCCCTGCCATCTACATACTTTTAATAGCGACAGAGCGCTGGAACCCACTGACCCGTGGACAAGTGAGTGCCTTTTGGGGCAGCTCCATGGTGAATCTCCCTCTGATTTGTAAGAGCAGAAATGTTTGAGGGGGGAGGAGAGATGAATTTATAAAGGAAGACTGGATGTGCTAATTTCCATCCAAGTAAAATAAAAGGGAAAGATCCTTGTGCTTCTAATATTAGTCCTCGAGCGCCCTCCTTCCAGGCTGGAGTGTATAGGGATGAATGGGGCTTCCTGCAGAGAGAGTGAGAAGGGAAAAACAGTAGATAGAAACAAAACATGACGGGCCACTCCACTGAAGTCAATCCCTGGAAGGCCAGTGTGTGGGTCACAGATATGTGTGTGTGTGTGTGTGTGTGTGTGTGTGTGTGTGTGTGTGTGCAATTACATACCTCATTGTGTTGACTAAATACTGCAGAAGCCTTCACAATATGGAAAATAATTCCAAAACATTGATTAGATGTTATGCATGGCACACCACTAGTCCATTCTGAAAATGTACAGTAGTTCTTAAGAAATTAAACACAACATTAAAAATGTTCAAAACAAACACATGCTTTTGTGGGTGTTGTCTGCTGTACCATGGATACATTCAAAAATGTTTAACAGTTTTGTGCAATTCATTGTTATAAATGGGTTAGTATTGCCCTGTTTTTCGGTAATGCTTTTGATTGATGCTATACAGGATGTTTCACACTCTGCTTCATGTATGAACATTCCATCACTTATACATTTGCTAAAGTATTGCATACCTGTATATCTGTGTGTGTGTGTGTATATGTGTGTATATATATATATATATATATATATATATATATATATGTATATTAGTTAGTATAAGCCAATTTATTTTCAAGAGTACCTCCAAGGCTGTTGATTCATGCATGAGTGGCATAGCCACAAGTGTGTAAATGGGCTTGGTGGTACAACTGAAAATGAATTTGCTTATACCATCTTGGCCAAGTATAAAAATTGATTTGTACCAAGTCATAACTAAGAACACTAAGTTTTTCCCCCAATATGCATTTGTCTCCTTGGGCACCCAGACATGCCGCTTTCTTCCACCACCACCACCCCCCTCGTCCTGGCACCTATGTTCCCTGGGATTTATACTTCCACTTGCACTGGGCCACTGGGTGGGGAGCCTCAGTCAGTAGTGCGGGCTCTTCAGGTTGTCAGCATCATTGTGCCTACTAGGGGTTTTCCAGCCATTTTCTCCCGCAGAGTACTGGTGTGCAATGATGCACACTGCCATGCGGTGGTGTCCTCACCTCAGCTCTGCACCTCCCAACTGTAATGCCACCCAGATTCAGCCAGGTGGCAGTCGTGAAATGCCCGTACCATAGAGGAGGAGAGCTGTCCTTGGGAGTCTCAATCCTCCTTTCCCTGGCTAGCCTATGACCACCCTGAGTCTGCTGTGGAATGTAGGTCTCTGGCATAGTCAATCAATCAATCAATCAAAATCTTTATTTATTCAGGCGAACATCATTGAGCAAAGCTCATTTACAAGATGGACCTGAGTGGTCATACAAATGAGGATACAAGTATTATTACATAGACAAGAATAGAATAAATAGCAATACAATGGCATGAAATGATTATATACAACAATTTACATATATACAAGTAACAATAGAACCATTTAGCCTGTAGGAAAAAAAGAGGACAAAGGGTATAGCAGTCCTAAAATATAAGTTATATGGTCTAAACTAGTTTTTAAGTGAATATAATAGGTGATTGGAAGAAAGAAATTGAGTTAATATAATGGATAGAAAAGGGAGGTTTAGTTGGGTCAGATAGGTGGGGATTATGCTTTATAAAAGCAATTGCAGAGCTCTGGAAAAGAGGAGGAGAACAATCTTTTGAAGGATGCCAGAGGTAGTAGGCTATCTAGCTTCATGGATTTTTGGAGAGAGTTCCATGCAGCTGCTAAGGAATAGCTGAAAGCAGCCTCCCATACTGGGTGCAGGCATTGGGGACCTTTAATGTGATGAGTTTACTGATCCTTAAGGTGTATGGCCTGGTTGTAATTTGGGTAAAGCAATCAGTGATATAGGTCGGTAGTTTGCCTGTTAACGCTTTGAATATCCAGATAACAGCATTCCTATTTCTTCTGTGTTGCAATGATGTCCAGTTGACTGCCATATAAAGGGAGCAATGATGGGTGTTGAGGAAGGTCAGTAATAAATCTTATGGACCTGTGATGCAGGGTGTCCAGCTTATGTAAGAGATGACTTGAACAATGGCAGTAGAGAAAATCAGCATAATCAATGAGGGATAGGAATGAGGCCTGAATTAACCTTTTTGGAATCACTGTTTAGGTAATGTTTTATTCTAAAAATAGTCCGAGCCTCTGTCTTAGCTTTTTAAGTAACTCTTCAATATGGACAGAATAGTCAAGCCTGTTATCTATCCAGACTCCAAGGTATTTGAAGTTATCAACAAATTCAAGTTTCTCTCCAAGTAAGGTGGATATATGTAGGGTGTTGGATGCTGGGGTAGTGGTAGTACCATAGTGCGCAGTAGTGCCACCACTGCCCTACAGGGCTGGTCACAAACGTTTACATTTGAAGATTTGAAAGTGAAATGGCAACGAATAGAAACAGATCTGTGAGCAACTGCTGAGGATTGTTGGTGTCATGGGAGAGGCACAGCGAACTGCTTGTGATGAGAATTCTAATTACAAGACGAGTTGAAGTGTGGTAGCTCCTGCTGTAGAATTATAAAGTAAGTCCAGCCACTGCTGATTGGTAGAAAGCCCAGTGACGTACATACGTAATATAAACCTTTATTCTCCTGAATGAACATGAGAATAAATGTTTATTTTTCACGTATGTCGACCTGTAGGTGTAGGTAATAGGAGTTATCTGAGTCTGTTTTAGGGAAGCTCAGAATCTGTGAAATTCATTCAGTTTGCATCTGTCAGCTATTAGAAGTTCTGATTCTGCACCCGAACACAGTACCGTCCTGACTCCCAGCCTGAGCCAAACCTAGGAAAAAGATGCCATTCACCCCACCTTTGACCCATTCTCCCCCTTCCCTCCCTTCTCCCACTCCACTTTCCCACCCAGTAACTTACAGGCACTGATGTCTGGTGGTGGTGGCCTGGTGGCCTGTTTCATCCCAAACCCTGTTTCTCATCTCTCTTTGATCAGTCTTTCAGTGTCTGCCTTCCCCTAGTCCCCTGTCGTGCAGTCAATCCAGTGCATCCATTCTAAATGTGCCAACCACCAAGCACTGCCACACTATGCCCCACTGCACCTGCCATCCAGTGCCTTGCCCATGCAATCCATCCAAACCATGACCAAACCCTCTGTTAATCCATTAGTCCATGACATGTACTGCTGGCCGTTACCTAGCAGTTCTCCTGGCTTGACACTCTGTATGAGTGCTCCATTGCAGTATTCCTTCCTGTTCTGATATAGTACATGAGGAGGGAGGTGGAGGCCAATGGGCACAAGACCTGGGCCATCACATTGGCCAGATGCAGTAAGTAGGCATCCCCTAGGGCAGGGGCCCAGGGTTTATGCTGGTTGGCCCCCAGGTCTTTCCTCAGTTGTACCGTAACAGGAAGAAATACTGGAAAGGATTACTCATGCCGGGTGGAGGGTCGGAGGAGAAATACTACGCAGCATCCAGCAGCTATGCCTCAAATTAATGGAGGGTTTGGCCATGGTTAGAGTCATCTGGGTGGGCAGAGCGGGCAGGGCACTGGGTAGCGGGGGGCAGTGAGACGTAGTGTGGCAGCACTACATTTTTATCTTTAACTCTATGATCCTGTGCAAAAAATTGGAAAGAGTTCAGATTCCCTAAATTACATAGAAACATAGACTTTGACGGCAGATAAGGACCGCTTGGCCCACCCAGTCTGCCCATTTCCCTGCCTACTGGATAAGCTGCAGATCCTAGTTAACCAACAGCCTACTTCTTCCTACCCCCACCCACTAGAATTGCCTTATGACTGTCCCATGCATGCTTGAATTCCACCACTGTTTTTGATTCCACAACCACCTCCGGAAGGCCGTTCCATGCATCCACAACCCTCTCTGTGAAAAAATACTTCCTTAAATTACCTCTGAGCCGCCTCTATCTTCAAATTGTGCCCCCTTGTTCTTGCACACCTCTTTTTGAAAATGCTACTCTCTTGGACTTTGTTGATTCCCTTGAGGTACTTGAAAGTTTCTATCATGTCCCCCCTCTCCCTCCTTTCCTCGAGGCTATACATATTAAGCTCCTTAAGTCTCTCTTCATATGTCTTCCGGTGCAGACCCTGCACCATTTTAGTTGCCCTCCTCTGGACAGCTTCCATCCTGTCTATGTCTTTGCAAAGACTGGGTCTCCAGAACTGCACGCAGTACTCCAGATGGGGTCTGACCAGCTGTCTGTACAGAGGGATAATAACTTCCTGTTTTCTACTGGTGATGCCTCTCCCTATGCATCCCAGTATCCTCCCAGCCCTCCTTGCTGCCCTCTCACATTGCTTGCCCACCTTTAGGTCATCTGATATGACTAACCCCAGGTCCCTTTCCATTTTTGTTGTTAGTATCTCACCCCCCATTGTGTACTCTTCCCCTGGGTTTTTGTTTCCCAGGTGCATTACCTTGCACTTCTTAGCATTGAATCTAAGCTGCCATACATTTGACAAATTGCTGGGTTAAGCAGGAAGATAACTAAATAAAGCAAGTTTTTGAATTCTTTAAGAAATCTGATTGTTCCTCTGTATGGCGCACAGAGCCCCTGGGATTGGACGCCTACAAAATAAAATTTACTTATTTATTAGGATGCAATAGATGCTTCTGGGATACTTGATTTTCTGCCTTTCCAGAAAAATGACATTTGCTTCTTTTTTATACCATTTTGTGAAGCAGTAGATGGGTTTGTGTTCTGATCATTAACCATACCAGATAGGAGACTCATAAGGAAACTGGACAGTTTGGAGGTGGGTCCAAGGGTGGTAAATTGGGTACGGAATTGGTTGATGGCTAGGTGATGGAGAGTAGTGGTAAATGAAACTCACTTGTGAGAAGGTATAGTGATCAGTGGTGTACCTCAGGGCTCAGTACTGAGTTCAGGCCTCTTTAATATCTTTATAAGTGACACTGCAGAAGAGCTGGAAGGGAATGTATGCTTCTTTGCAGATGGCACCAAAATCTGCAGTGCAGTAGGCACTCCAGAGGAGGTGGAGAAAATGTGCGGAGACCCGAGAGAACTCAAGAAGTGGTCTGGTGTATGGCAGCTAGGTCTTAATGTGAAAAAGTGCAAAATCATGCACATAGGGCACAGAAACCCAAAGGTAGAGTATAATATGGGGAAGAGGTATTGACGGTCACCAAACAGGAAAGATACCTGTGATTAATTATATCCGATGACCACAAGGTCATGAGGCAGTATGACAGGGCAGTTGGTAGGGCAAGTGGGATGCTGGGATGCATAGGGAGAGCATCACCAGCAGAAGGAGGGAGGTGATATTGCCACTGTATTGATAGTTGATGAGACCCTACCTGGGGTAGTCTGTCCAGTTCTGGAGACCACATCTCAAGATGGACATAAGACAGGTTGGAGGCTGTTCAGGGGAGGGCACCTAAAATAGTGCAGGGGCTGCATCAGAAGCCTTATGAGGAGGGACTAAGGGATTTCAATATGTACATGCTGGAAAGGGGGGTGGTGGCATGACAGAGACCTATAAATACCTCACAGGGTTTAACAAGGTACTGGAGGGGAGTATTTTTCAGAGTAGAAGGTGCATGAGAACAGGGAGACATGCAGTGAAGCTGGAAGGGGGAAATTTAGCAGGGATGCGAGGAAGCACTTTTCACTGAAAGAGTGGTGGATGCCTGGGGAATTTAGGAGGTATGCAAGGAAGCACTTCTTCACTGAAAGAGTGGTAGATGCCTGGAACAGTCTTCCAGCGGAGGTGGTGGGGACAAAAACAGTGGTGGTCTTCAAGCATGCATGAGATAGGCACAAGGAAATCTTAGCTGGAAATAGGGAGGGAGGTAGCCAGTAATTGGGTAGGGCCTGCGATGACAGTATAGACAGGTAAAAATGGGCAGACTGGGTGGAGCAAATGGTCCTTATGTGCCGACAGAGTCTATATTTCTAAGTTAAGAGGCCCAGGTTCGAATCCCACCTGAGCCACTGTCTCACTATATGATTTTGGGCAAGCCACCTGACCTCCCTGTGCTCCAGCTGCTCCTGAGCTGTGAAATTAATTGGATACAGGACCTCTCCTCCATGCTGAAAATAAGATGCTGCATCACAGGTGGGTTTTTCCCAGATAGACAATAAAATATGAAAAACAGGGGCTCATATGTAGAGTGCTGTTTATCATAATATAAGTTAATGACTGTAATCTACACAGTTCTGATTTCTTAAGGTACAGTGATGCAAGTTTTCATTCCAAACAATTTTCCAGTCTTCATCTGCAGAAGTGAAAACCTCTGGAATCCATTGCCAGGGTTCACAGTTTCAGGTTCGTTTGCAGTCAGTAAAATAAGGAAAAGAACTCATTCCCATTATATAGAAAGAGTAACCTAGATCTATCAAGACTGCAGCTTCTTCTCCTGCCCCATCCCCTGCATAGATAAAGATTAATAATGATGCTGTGCAGACTTGCACTGATTGATGGAGATTACCCACCTGCCCTGCTACCCAGGGTACCCTGTGATTCCTTTGGTAAGCAGATATTAGTCCAGATTTACCTTCCAAGACCTCTGCTGTTTTCATGTCCTCCGTCTGCACCGGTAGGCTGTTTCTGAGGTCCACCACCCTCTGGGAAAAGACGCACCTCCTAACGCTTCCTCTGCAGCAGGGGTGTAGCCAGGGATTTCAGATCTGCACCAAGTGGACTCACTGCTACCACCCGCCTTTGTTAGGTGAGCTACCCCCCGGTGTAGCCAGACAATATACATATGTACACCAGGACCGTGTCTGCCTCATTTGGCACAATAAATAAAACTTTTGTATCTCATATCAGTGGTTGTTGCCATGCATGGGTAAATGCAAATGCCATGCATTGTTCCCTAAGACACCCACATACCAGCCCAGAGCCTGTAAAGTTGTTTTGTCCTTGGGATGCAAAGACAGTATTAGTGACCAGTCCTTCTAGTTTCAACTCCTATAAATAAAATTACAGAAAGGTTCAGTATTTTCTTTTAGTTTTCATGGAAAAAGGAAGCAGTTTAGAGCCTATTTGCTACCCCCCTTAAATAAAACTGCACACCATGGAGTGCTTGGAGTATGCCTGCCTAGACCCATGCTCTGCAGTTACCACCTTTGAACTTCAGGGCATGTCACCAGGTCCTGCTGGAGCACAGCAGATCAAACATCTTTGTTTGTTCGACCTTGTCAGTACCTGTCAGTTCTGTAGAACAACTCTGATCATGTTTACCCTCAGGCTCCTTTTCTCCAGAGTGAACATGTGAAAGACCTCCCAGCTCAGCTCCTAGCTTTTATCTCCCATACCCCTGATTATTTTGGCAGACCCTGCACGGCACGCTCTAAACTGCCTCAATTACCTTTTTGTGTTGGGGGCCTAGAGCTGTGCCCAGTGCTCCAGGTGGAGCCTGACCAGGGCCTTGTAAAGTGGCAGGCACTGTTTTTTTTGATTGAGGTGTACCTGTGGGTATATTGTATCTACAACTTTATTGGAAACTATAAAATGGTATAGAATAATACATGGGGTAGTGTGTATAATGAGAACACTCAAGGCATTGGGTGTTAAATAAGCCCCAAGAGCAAAGCTCGAGGGGTTTATACAAGCATCCAAAACAGAGGGTATGTGTAAAATTTGAGTTTTACATACTGTCCCATGTCCTGTTTATATGATTACTGAGTAGCGGTTTTCTTGCCTTGAAAACACTACGCAGCAATTACAGAAAACGGTATTGCCCATTGGCCAGTAGTCTCAGTAGTGTGCTGTGCTGGAGCGCAGTTTAATTAACCTTTTTTTTTTTTTTTTTATAATCCTTTTATGTGTGGTTGCCCTAAAAGTAGACAGAAAGGAACTGAACATAAACTCTGTGAGCAAGTTTGTGATACCAATTACTGTGAGCCGATCGAAGTTTTTGCATGAGGAAGGTAACATGCACATGCGTGGAGCGAGGGAAACCCGGTGCATAGTCACTGTTATAACCAGCTGGCTATACTGGCAAAATATAATTGGATTTCCCTCTGGGACAAAATGCACCCTAGTCATTATAATTGTGTAATGTTAGGAGGCAATGTTGGCCAATGGTTAGAATGCCGGCTTGGGAACTGTGAGATCACAGGTTCAAACCCCACTAGTGCCAAATATTTACCGTGTGACCTTTGGCAAATCACTTGCTGCGGAAATGGCTACAAACAGGACCCCACTGGACAGGAAGTGTTGCATCTCAGCTGGGCTATAATTATAATGGGTACAAAAACCTTCTACATCAATAAATAAATAAAAAATAGTCATACAACTGGTTTGAGAAGGCATCATGCTGTAATATTGAAAGTGTAATAAAAACAAATACCAGATCTACAAGAAAAGCACAAGAAGGTGTTTCATTTCAGCCCAGTCAGCGACAGATACAACATCAGGAGATGAAATTTGAAACTACTACCTTCAGACACAAAGAACAGCCTCCGTACAAAACTAGAATTCAAAAGGCACAGCATAACATATAACTCAAGGATTTGAAAACGCATGCAGATCCAAAGAGCCCTAGCCTGGTTTGAAAACATTGAGAAGGTCTGGGTGAATTCTGTGCTCTGAAATATTGGGTATGTGTTGGCTGTTGGCACGTGACATGTGAGTTAAGGAAAACTCGGAATGAATAACTATGTATTTTTCATATATGCCCCGAAAATTTATTTTAGATGTTTTAAATATCATGAAATTGACTTTTTTTTTTTTTTTTGGGGGGGTGGTTATTAACTATATGGAGTAGTGGGAAATATATGGCATCTATATGGGCAGTATATGAACATTATATGCATGTACCCTTTGACATTTTGAGACTGTAGACCCCCATATTCAAAAGTCTCCTGCAAACTCGCACAAGTGTCTGCGTCGTGCATCTAAGACGCACCGGCCCACAATAATGAGATATTCAGAAGATGCGCTGTGAGATGCACCCACACGGGCTCATTGAATATTCCAGAGATGCGCAATCGTGCAGTGGGAGATGCGCAGCGCAGCAAGTGACCTGAGCCCTATGCAGAGCATGGGGAGATGCGTGATGCAAAGCCACTTGTGCAGTGCGCAAAACTGCAATATTCAGCCTGGATATGCAAATGACCTCATTGCACATGCCAAGCCCATCTCCCACATTTGCATCACATTACTGGAATGTATTCAGGCCATTTGCATACCCTTGGCATGTTCAGTTCCAGTTTTGCAGAGCTGCCCTACCACCCTACAAACGTGAACAGGAGGAACTACAGCCTAGCAGGCGGGTGTGATGGACTGTTTGTGTGTGGATGGGTGGACTGCATTGGCCTGGGTACAGTGCTATTACCCATAGCCATGTGCAAGGTCAGACTGGGGTACAGGGGGCCCACCTGGACAGTGGCCATGGGGCCCACCTGGACATACAACAGTGGAGGGCACAGGGTGACACAGTCTGATCAGTATACCACATGCATGTGATACACCAGCTCCATATACAGCATACAGTCACGTGCAGTGCCCCACCCCCATCTCCATATGAGTGGAACATGGTGATGACTGCAAGGAATGGCAGTGTGCAGAGGGTGACCAGGTACACTACTGGGTGGGTCCCACTTGTGTGCACCTGTGGTGCATCACTGTGGATTTGTGCCACAGGTCAGTCCCTGACCTGTGCCAGGCTGCCACCCGTCCACCAGGCTACCTGGGCACCATTGTGCCAGACAGCACCTTGGGTGCATGCCACTGCCAGGTGGCACTCTGCAGGCTGCATGGGTCCAGATTGCGGTGTGAGGGGTTACTCTCTGGATGGTGCCAGTGGTGACGTGACACCTGTGGCTCAGGGTTCATCCATCCTGGCATGACTGCTATATGTGGGTGCCTGGAGCATGTCCCGGTGCACCTCCAAGTGCTGTCTTCGGATGACTTGCCTGCAGTTCTGTGGCCTGCCTGTGGGTGGTGGCCATTTAGGCATGCTTTTTCCATACCTAACTTTGGGCAGCTCATCTCTGAGATGCGCAGTAGATGTGCCGCACTTTTTGGCTGAGTATAGGGATGCATGACACATTCATGGGAACGCCCCCTTTACATGCACTGCATACATTATAGATGCGCGACACATCTCTCCCTTTTGAATATTACACTCATTTTCTGAGATGCGCGGTCCATCTCCACTTTGCGCCATGCATCTCCTTGGAAAATGTGGGCGGTACTGTCCATATATTGAGAGATATTTTCCTTCTTTTTGATATATTTAAAATAAATTAAAAAAAAAAGTCACTTGTAGGGTATGTAAGATCATTTTCTTGACATTTATGGTTAATACTGTATATACTCATGTACAAGTCGACCACCCTTACCTTATCAAGTTTATCAATATTACAGTCGGTATTTTGCTGCATAAAATAACATGGCAGAATCTGTTTTGTGATCAACATCTGGCACATACTGTAATTTGTGACCAAAACTAAACGCAGAATCAGGTGACACAGTTGCAAAAGTGGTTTACCACTATAAACCTCGCAGGTAGGTCAGCCTTGCAGACGAGTCCCCCTTCTTGGGAGGGGGGGGTCTGTTTCTAGCATCACAAACCAGACTTATATGTGAGTATATATAAGCCATCCATATGGGAAGGCTTCCATGTTTTGTACAGATACGGATGCTACTGCTGTGAGGAGTAGCATGCCTTAGCAGTCGCAAAGCATTTCTGAGATTTGTGTGTTTTGAGGGGGGGAGGGGACTGCATCTTTTATGAGGGCGACATACAGGAAAAGGCCTCAGGTGATCTGGATATTGAAAAATGATCAACAACATGAACCAGATGAGGATATGTAGAAAGCAAGGCTTGCAGCAGAAAATAATTATTAGATTTTGTTTTCCTTATTTGTTTTGAATTTGGGATAATTTGAAAAGAATCTGAGTGCCCAGCTGGAGTTCACCCTGGCTGGGAAAGATGCATATGTATGAAAGGACAGTCTGTGAAACGGGAGGGAGGGGGGACAGGCAGGTGGAATGCACAATTCCTCCATACTCTTCTGCCTTTGATGTTCAGCTCCCATTATACCCACATTTCCTTCTTCAGTTCAGTCAATGACACTTTCATTTTTCACTTTAATAAAAAAACAGCCTAGAAGTTTAATTTGATTCATGGCAGACATCTTATCAACTTCAGCCACATCACCATATAGAAATGTCTGAGATTTTACAAGGTTGTTCCTAGCATTGGTGGCGGAATGGTCTGAAAGGGTGAGATGGGTAAATTCCACCCCCCCCCCTTGAATGGGTTCACCTGCAGATTATTTTTTTCCTCATCCAGATTTGTAATTTGTGGAATAACTCCCCCCAACACATACACGCATGCACGTGCGCACACACACTCACTCACTCACTCTTACCTGACAGCAGCTTCCAGTGCCTAGTTACTTGATAACCACCTGAAGGTCTGGCCTTTCCTTTTCATGTTTATGTTTGCCATGCGTGTATGTGCACAGTGAACATTTTGTTATGAGAGTTGGGTTTTGAGACTGAGGTGTGACGCTGTCCATCCAGTGCAGAGCTGTCTTAAAGGGGTATGGCAGTGCCACACCAATCATCAGCCAGGCTGATCATGACACCGTTTTGGCTTGTTGGGCGGAGACGTCCTGTACTTGAAAAGAAAAAGCCGACCCAATCAGGGGTCATCGTTTTCCTTCGACCTACGCCGCCCAGCAAGCAGAGCTGATTGGTTCCATGTCAAGATAGCGAAAACGGAATGGTGACTCATATAACAGCAAGTACATTTTGCCAAATTTGGAAGTCGCTACACACCCAGAACAGCAAACCCCACATGATCGACAGCGCTGTAAACATTAAAAGTGCCACAGGATTAGCCATTGTTTAATGCACCCCTGAAATTATTATAATCAACTCCAGGCGGTGGCAGACAATGGGGGAAAGGGGAATTCACGGGAGGGGGGCTACCATCACTGGGGCACCACAGTCGAAACCGGGGACATGGAACAAAAAAAGAAAAATTGCAAACACCCACTCCAAGTTACAAACCTAAATACCTGTGGCCAGTCCTGAACCCACAACCCTCAGCATCACAGGCAACGACTCACTCCAGCACACCAAGCAGCCAGCTCAGCAGCACTCTGCTGCATTACTCCATTTAACCCGCATTCGCAACGTCACAGCATCCCCACCCCTTTCAGTCACCTTCGCTGTTCTTTCCTTCAACACTCGCTATTCCCCTTCTTCGCTATTCCTCTATTGTCGCTGTTTTTTGAGTGCACAAATTGAGTTGTTCATATATGAGTCTCTCAGTTTGCTTCACCATTATCACTGGATACTGAGCTGATCTGTCATGATCAGCCTGCTGAGGAATTTCAAACATCCAGGAAGAGCCCCGCGCTGTTGCAGATGCTAGCTGTAACACAGAAAACCGTCCATTGATGTCTGTTGCTGGTGCCCCTGTAACTGTCCGCCCTCCCCGACTCAACCCTCCCTCTCAGCACCCCCCCACTCTCCATAAACATAACATATACACTGGGGGTGCTCAATCCCCCAGTGTAACCACCTCATAAAGCGAAACCCCCATGGTCCGTGCAGCTGTACCACGCCGCTCCCAATGTGTGGACATATCTCTAAATGTCACTGAAGTACCAGAAGGCTCATTCATGGCTTAGCACACTCAAGTTCAGCTAAACAGATTTTTTAAAAGTATGAAGAAAGCTGAACTTGGGAAAGTACAAGCCGGCATGAAACGAGGGCTTAAAGTGATAGAAATCTGGTTATTAAACTCAAGCTGCAATACTGGGCATTCACGAATCCGTATGCATATTCCAGGGATACGCATAGCATTTGCGCATGCCTGGTATCGCAGCTTGAGTTAAAATACCCCGATTTCTATCACTTTAAGCCCTCATTTCATTAACTGTCCATCGATGTCTGTTGCTGCCTCCCCTGTAACTGTTAGGCCCACCAACCTTCTGTCTCAGCACCCCCCCCAAAAAAAAACATAACACTGATACTGGGGGGTGCCCAATCCCCCAGTGTTGCTGTCATCATGTGAAATAAAGAAAAGCTCCTTGGTTTGTTTGTTTTTTAATGTTGTAAAAAGGAAAAACATCCATTGATGTCTGTTGCACCGTTATTCCCCCCTCTCAGTCATCACCCGACACCCCCCAAGCCCTTACTTACGCACCGGTGGTCCAGTGCCATTATCCTCTGCGGACTGCAGACACGTCTTCACTCTTCAAAGCCAGACCACGAACTGAGGAAATCAGGTATGTGGTTGTGTATTTCTTTTTTTGTGTAATGTTCTTTATGCCCACTTCATCCAGCACAGCTGCCCACTCCGTCAGGCAACCAAGCTCTGCCATGCACCGTTTCCTCCCGACTTCCTTCCGCTACCCCTCATCTAGCCGCCACTCTAGTTGACCCAATGTATCCCTTCGACGGGGGAACCAGGAGTGAAGTCTTCAGTGCCTGCTGGCACCTTTCGCCATCTACTCCGGAGGGGTATCGAGGGTGCAGCATGGGGTGATCCTGGGCTTTGCAGTTCCGGGAGAGCAGGTTGCCATCATCTTGGCAGCCAAACAGCATTTCCTGTGTTATGGTTACCCAACCCCCTGGAACACATGCCACAGTATCCTGGTGTTACCGTGCATGCTGCATGTGGTCACCCACACTGCAAAGCGTGATGCTGACTGCCAGGAGCCGCCAAAGGGTGGTGTGTTCTTGACCCCCCCCCCGAGCCCCGACCCTCGTATTGCAATCGTCCCCAGGGTAACCCGGAGGTAACCCATCGCCGTGCGGGTCCTTCTCCGAGGGGGAAGGCACCAGAGGGGCAGGCTAGCACAATACTTGGCCCTCAGGGAACTGCTGAGGGACCGAGAGCTCTGGGACATTGACTGCATCAGATCGCCAGGCAGCAGTCATCCGGCTGAATGCGGAGCCATTTTTCTTCCGCTTTTCTGGTGACGTTCCCTTGCGTTGCATCTGCCATGCCCCCAGTCTCCACCAGAGGCCGCTGCAGAGCGATGCATCCCTGCTACCCACCCCAGGAGAGGAGAGCAGTCTTATAGACGCTCAATCCTCTCCTTCCCCTGCCAGCCCCCGGTGTCCAGAGTCTGTTCCCGAACTCGGGTTGCTGGTGTGGCTCGAGGTTAGGTGCCAGCGCCTCAGCCCTCTGCGCCACCGGGCCGGCTCTTCTAAGTCTTAAACATAGAATTTTCAGTGTTTTTTCAATGAGTTTGTCTTCTCCACCAACCTCGCCTTCTGACTGCCCATGCAAAGTAGCCTGCGGCAAACAAATTCCTGAAAAGAACGGCCACTCTGCATGTCTGATTTGCCTAAGCCCCAGTCATGACACCAGTTCTGCCATAAATTCAACCAGGCCACTTGGAGACATTTAAAAACTCTGGAGAACCACATTTTAATGCAGAAGTTGATCGCCATGGAAAATGAGCTGTAGGGCAGAAGCTCTTCAGCCTTGCCAGCCCAGTCCTTCAGAGCCTTTTCTTCCTCTCATAAAGAGAAATCTGGGAGGCACAAACACCAGGACCAGCACTGGGAATGGTCCCGGTCAGCCTCTCTGCCCCACAAATCGTCGACTGCGATGCAGCCTTCATCCCGTGGGGGGATTGGCTCCTCCAGCTCCACCAGTCCTCTCTTCCTCTAGGCTCCCGGTGGCTCAGCTGCCCACCCTCATCTCAATCTCGGGCAGTGGCTCTTTGCGGCAGGACACTTCGTCTTCTGCCCCCCCAACCCTTGATGCTCAGACTCTTATCCTCCACAGGCTCTCAGCCAGTTGGCTTGGCTGGTCTTGGTATTTTGAGCAGTGGCTCTACCACCATCACCGCTCTGGCCCCGGTGCTGCCATCGTCGGCTCCCATCTTGGGGGCCGCCACCAGTCCAGCCAGGCAATCCCAACAGCAGGCTACTGCTGTCTGCTCCTCACCGTCGCCTTTGTCTCCTTCCCCCTTCAGGTGCCAGCTTCACCTTTAGAGCCAGCGCCAGTGGACCCTTCACCAGGCTGTGCTAGGCTGACTCCCACTGGGCGACCACCAGTACTGCCACAACCCCAGCCTTTCGGTCTGGCACCGTCGTCACCACTGCCTCAACCTACACCGCAGTCGATACCCATTGGCCCATCGCCGGATTGCTACCTGGTGGGCCAACACCCAGGTACCCTTCGCTGGCTTCTCAGCTGATGTTCCCCAACCTGTCGACTCTTCCATTCCTGCTGGTGTATAACATTGCATCCGAGGTGGATTACAACACTCATTTTTCAGTGTGGTGGTCTTTTTTTTTTTTTTTAATAGCTTTTTCCGTGCTGGCTCCCCTAGCTCCGACGGGCTCGCCAGGCTCCTGCCACCCTTCATACTTGGGCTTGCTCCCTGGAGTGGGCCGCCAATGGTGAACTCTGGTGGCTGGAGGAGATGGCAGTGGAGCTGGCCTCATTGACGGGGCCGAATTCTTTTTGGGGGGGGGGAGGCTGTGAACCACATGGGGCAGGGATGTGCAGTGACCACCTGCATCTGTCCCACCTTCCGAACATACAGGCGCCAACCACAGCGGAACACCTGGCCTCTGCCAAGTGTCCGTCATGCGTTGGACACTCAACCCCACCTCCCTCCAGAGTAGGAGAGCAGTCCACCGGATGCTCAATCCCACACCCCCGGCCGGCCCTCTGACTCCTGAGTCTGTTCCCGAACCTGGGTTGTCCAGTTGTGCCTCTGTGCCAGTGGGCCATCCACCAGTGAGGTGGTCTTTTATGCAAAAGCAGACCCCCGCTCCTTAGGGCCCGCTTCTGGTATGCCTCCACCATCCTCTGCAAGAACCTCAGCCTCTGAATTCTGACCAGGCTGGTCTCAGACGTCGGGGTCTTTAGGGGCGCGACCTGATGTCAGTTCAGGCTCAAGAAAGGATGATCGTTGGCCTCTGACGCCAGTCCAGGACAGTGATACTACAGATGACTCCGACTCTTTGTGAGATTTTCCTCCTCTCTGGGTGTCTTTGAAGTGGGAGGACCAGGCTAAGGAGGTGCCCAAGTCTCTCTCCCCCCCCCCCCATATGACCCATCCTTCATGGATGTTATGTGTCACGTCCAGTCTATGAAAGGCGGATTCTGTGGTGACTAATGAGGTGCACGATAGTACTGAGAAGCTCAAGCACCTCAGTACTCTCCCCTCCAGACTGGGAATCCAGGCAGCTGAATCACATTGGCAAACATGTCTTTGCTTCTACTACTTTGGCTATTACGGCCATCAACTGTTTGGCCCATATGGTCTGATATCAGACTGTCCTATGGGACCAAGCCAGGGATTTGGTCCAGATGTTGTCTGAAGATGCCACTAAGACGCAGCTCCCCCAGCTTCTGAAGTCGGGCTCAGACATCGGCAGTCATGTCCTTCAAGTGACTTACGACTCTGTTGACACCTCCGGGCAAGGGGCAGCTTCTGGGGTCTGCCTCTGGTGCTATTCTTGACTCCGGGTGTCCAGTTTTGCCCTGGATGTGCAGATTAGTACTTTGGACACCCCCTTCCATGGGGTGGTCCTTTTTGGAGGTGATGTCCAGGACATCATTTCTACCTTACGGGAGTCTGGGCAGGCCCTAAATTTGGTCCATTTGCTCTATCACACCCAGTCTACAGTGGGCCAATGTCAGTCCTTTCGTTGGCAAGCCTGCCAAAGGTCCGCAGAAGCGCAAGGCCACAGCAGCCCCTGCCATTGACACCATCAGAGCCACCAGAACTCCCACAGCCCCTGTCTGCACCCGCCCCCCACCTCCTGACCCGACCAAGGACCCAAGGGAGGCAGTCGAGAGTCGATTCTCCCACCACTTGGATAGGTGGCAGCAAGTAACCACAGACAATTGGGTACTCCAGATCATAACCCACAGTCAGACTCTAGAATTCCCAGAGTGGCCACACAGAAATCCTCATGTCCACTTTTTTTACCTCCAGCACACCTGCCTCTGATTTGGGAGGAAATTCAGGCTCTTCCTCAAAAAGAGCCATAGAGCCCGTCCCTCAGGCTCAGTGGGGAAGGGGATTTTACTCCCACTTCTTCCTTGTCCCCCAGAAGACCGGGGATCTTTGGCCCATTCTTGACCTGAGCTAGCTGAATCTGTACATTGAGTACAGGCGCTTCAGTATGTTCACCCTTCAGGGACTGTTATTTACCCCTGCTGCACCAGGGGGACTGGCTGTGTTCTCTGGACATGCAGGATGCTTACCTGCATATTGGGGTCTTTCCTGCCCATCGTCGCTTCCTCCACTTTCACTTTCCAGGAGCCCATTATCAGTTTCGGACCCTCCCTTTTGGCCATTTCTCTGCCCCCAGGTGTTTACCAAATGCCTGGCAATGGTGGCTGCTGCATTGAGGAGGCAGGGCTTCTGTGTGTTTCACTACCTGGATGACTGGCTGCTTGAAGCCTCCTCCAGAGAACGTTTGGTTCAGACCCTGGAATCAACCTCCAGTCTTTTCCAGGCCTTGGGGATCACCATAAACCTGATGAAGTCCTGTCTCTCTCCTTGCCAGCACCTCCAGTACATTGGGGCGGTCCTGGACACCAGTCAAGGTAAGGCCTTTCTGCCTGAGGACAGAGCAGAGTGACTGATGGCGCAGACCCAGCTGGTTTCCTCCAGTCAGCGAGTCCCAGTCAGGGTCTTCCTCTGCCTTCTGGGCCACATGGTGGCAGCAGTCACCATGGTCCCCTTGACCTGGTTGTGCATGCTGGTCCCTCCGTGGACCTTGATGGTCCAGTGGGATCAGTGTAACAATGAACTAGACCAGTTGGTCATGGTCTCTGACTCAGTCCGGAGGACTCTGTCATAGTGGCTGGACCTGGCCAGCCTTCTTCAAGGAGTCTCCTTTCAGCTCCTGAACCCCCCAAAATAAAAGCAGGTTCTCTCACGACAGACTAGTTCGGCCTGAGCTTGGGCACTCATGTGGCCGAACATCAGACCCAGGGTACCTGGTCACCAGTGGAACAGGATCTCCACATCAGCATCCTGGAGATGCAGGCGGTCCTTTATACCCTGCAAGTCTTTCAGGCTCATCTCCTTCCTGGTTCACTGCTGGTGCAGACGGACAGTATGTGTGTGGTATACTACATCAATAAGCAGGGGGGACCCATTCTTACCCCCTGTGTCAGGAGGTAAGTGTTTGGTTCTGTGCCATCAAGCACCATCTGGAGCTCTTGGCCATTCATGTTCCAGGCGTTCAAAACGTATTGGCCGATAGTCTTGGTCGCTCCAGATCACAGGCTAAGGAGTGGGAACTTCCAATCTCAGTGGTCGAAAATCTCTGACAGATGGGGCCGTCCCGAGTTGGAACTCTTCACATCCCCATGCAACACAAAACTGCCACTTTTTTGCTCCCTCAATCCCAGGTGTGGAGTTTTATGGCGAGACGCTTTGTCCCTCTCTTGGAAGGGGATGTTTCTGTACACATTCCCTCCCTTCCCGCTCCTGCATAGTGTTCTGCTCAAGCTCCAGTTAAAAGGAGCAGAGATGATTCTCATAGCTCCCTTCTGGTTATGTCAGATTTGGTTTCCCCTGCTGCAGCAGCTGGCTGTGGAACATCCGGTGCCCCTGCCCCTGTGCACAGGCTTGCTTTCCCAGGACCACAGCACCCTGGTCCATCCAGGCCTAAAGTCCCTGCATATCCATGCGTGGCTCCTGTGGACCTAGCTATTGCCCACTTTGGAGTGTCCTCTAGGGTCGCTGAAGTCTTGGTGGTGGCCAGAAAGCTCTCTACAAGGGCCAGTTATGCTATGAAATGGAAGCGCTTCTTCATTTGGGCCGTTGCTCACCATTTGGATCCTTTCACCTGCTCAGTGAATCAGGTGTTGGAGTACCTCCTTTCCTTTTTGGATTCAAGCCTCGGGTACTCCTCTCTTAAGGTGCACCTTTCTGTCACCTCTGCGTAGCATGCACCTTTCGAGGGCAAAGCTGTCGCCCAACTTGACATGTTCTACACATTCCTGCGGATCATCTTGCATCTGAAACTCCCATTCGGGACCCGGTCCCTCCATGGGACCTCAACTTTGTTTGGAGAAACTCACTTTACCTCCCTTTGAACTAGCCACAAGTTGCGAGCTGCACTTTCTGTCATGGAAGGCACTCTTTTTAGTTGCTGTTACTTCTGTTCGAAGGATTTCCGAGCTCCAGGCTCTGATGTGTAAAGAGCCTTATTTGGTTTTTCACAAAGACAGGGTGTCCTTGCATACTAATCCTAAGTTTTACCTAAGGTGGTGTCTGAGTTTACTTTAAATCAATCCATCCAGCTTCCAGTTTATTTTCCTGTGTATTCCAATAAGGGGGAGGCATTGCTCCATACTTTGGATGTTCACAGAATGTTGCAGTATTATACGGATTGCACTAAGTCTTTGAGGAAAACTGACCAGCTGTTTGTTTTGTTGGCCCCCAAGAGAGAAGATGCTCCTGTTTCCAAACATTGTTTGTCTAAGAGGTTAGCTAATTGCATTGTTTATTGCTACCGCAAGTACAACAAACCCCTTCCGGGGGTGGTCAAGGGCCATTCCACCAGGGGTATGGCTGCTTCCATGGCTTGCTTCAGAAATGTGTCTGCTGCGGACATCTGTGCAGCTGCCACCTGGAGTTCTGGCCACACTTTCACCAAGCATTACAGTCTGCACATCGCCTCTAGGTGTAGAGCCAGTTTCGGTCTGGTTGTTCTTCAGGCCTTCTGTCATGAACTCTTGATTGCTGTATGGTCCTCCTCCTCCTCTCGGTGATATTATCCTGGTGATACTGGTACTGCTTGGAACTCATTCCTACTAGTGTGGCCTGCTGCAGAGCCTTCCTCGAAGTAAGATAGTACAATTACATAAGAACTTACAGTAATAGATCTTCGAGAAAAGCTCTTTCAGCAGGCTCTGCTTTCCCTCCCTCCTTCCCCCTGCTGTTCCTTCTCTGTGCACCTTGTTCTGCCTGTTTTTTGGCTCTCAGAAAGCCTCCTTGGTTCTCCTTCAGCTGCCTGTGTGGGGTCTCTGGTGGGAGAACTGAGGTGGTGTGGGGGACCACCCTCCTACATAGGCTGTGCTGGCGTCAGTTTAGTGACGGTGGGGGGGGCCCTGTGGTAGACTGTTAATTAGAAATTTTCCATGTGATCCTAGCGCCTGGCGGCTTAACACCTACCGGTGTGGCCTGTTGCAAGAGATTCTCTCGAAGATCTACTGTTAACGGTAAATTCTTGCATAACTACAATTTTTGGCATGTAGAGGCAATCAGCAGCGCAACACAAGTGAGCATTCCCTGTTTTCCTGGGTTTGCCGTTGCATTTTGCTGTTGAATGCTGCTATATATTTGGAGCCATGCATTCACATCGATCCCGGAGAGTGTCTTGCAAGACCCTCCAGGATCCCCGTTGTTTACCATTGCAGCACCTTCTTATGCTGGGTCCCAAGGCTAATTTCTTCAGTATTGTCCCCGAGTTCAGCTACAGATATTTTCAGATAAAGAAAGAAAGCTGAACTCTGGAAACTAGCCACTTTTCAGAAACGGGGCCAAAAAAGTACTTTAAAAGCCCTCCAAAAGTGGTGCCGTGATAATGGGAATGCGCTTATGCATATTCATATCCCAAGGAATATAAATATACACACGTGCATGCCCAGTATCACTGCACCACTTTTGGAGGGCTTTTAAAGTACTTTTTTGCCCTCGTTTCTGAAAAATGCCTAGTTTCCAGAGTTCAACATTCTTTCTAGTATCTGAAAATATATGTAGCTGAACTCTGGGACAATACCGCACGCACGAGCCTCAGGACCCAGCATAAGAAAGTGCAGCATTGGTAAACAACAGGGATCACAGAAGGTCTCGTAAGACTATCTCTGGGATCGATGTGACCTCTGGTGTATAAAAGCACACCCTGCAAGGGAAGACTGAGCGGGAACGAGCACAACAAAGCCATTGCATTACTGGTAGGGCGCCATATAAAAGTGCCTTCTGTATAGGGCATTCTGTCATGGCTACCCCAGAACAAGAGGTAGCTAGCTTGTATATGCTCATTCGATAGCACTGTGGCAGAGTGGTAGTCTGCTGTTAATAAGTGACGGTAGAGAGAGAGAGAGCTCAAAGGGACTTACAGCTTTAGATAAGAAGCACATAATTTGTAGTTTTGACATGCAAAAACGACAGATTTACTTGCCAAACAAAATAACACAAAAACACATTTTAGTGAAAGCAACTTTTGTTTTTGTGTTGTTTTTAATCCTTGATTTTTTTACATTTGTAAAACTTCAGCACTAGGAGTATCTCCAGCTCTTTTTTTTTTAAGGAACTCTCCCTCCATAGAGCCACACCTTTGAAACTGAAAGCCGTCAGCACAAGAACCACTCAGAATCTTTTGCCTATCTGAGGACGCTCACGTTGGTGTGCATCAGAACTGCTTATACAGCATGGAAAACCCAATACCTTCTCTCTTTTTTTTTTTTTCCTTCTACCATTAACAACTTTCCAGATTGAGGAAAACGTCTTTCAGTTTTCAGTCACTGAAGTACAATTTTTCTTTTAGTTTGCGTATTGTATATTGTTCTTGCACGCTGTCATCGGCTCATTTGAAGAAGCCCCCGTCTTTTCGCTTTTGTTGGCACAGCGTGAAGATATTTGGAGGCTGGGCTCACATATTTTGTATTTGCTGCCTGAGCTTTTCGCATGACGTGAAATTCTGTGCGGGCATTAACAAGGCCACAAAGAGATGCTGCTGGAAGGCATTAGAAAATTTCCTGCAGAAAATGGAGAACCCCAAGCGAACAGCATCAGCATCTGCTCTGGGGTCTCCAGCTTGCTCTACCAGATCTGCCACGGTAGAACCCTGTACATCTCCCCATCGGGTGCCCACGCCGTTGCCTTTGCGGTGAAAACATCATTTGTCTGACTAGTGGTATTAAAAAGCCACCCTCACAGTGTGCCACCATAGGTATTCTCAGTCTCCCTTCCAGTCCAGATCACCGCTGGACGCTCATGAGCATAAGTCTCTGTTATTCTCGTTTAAACACCAGGGTTGGGCACAGGCTGTGGCTCACCCGCTGTCCGCCGCATGCAGTCCATTGTCAGTACGTCATCGATGGGCACTGGCTCATTGCTTTCTTCATCGACTCCACCAGTTGTCACTGTCAATGCTAACACCATTGTCCTGGCTACTGTCTGACTTGGTCAGAGTCTATTGCTTTCTCTGCAGATGACAATTACTCGGACAGCACAACCTTTATCGTTACTCCTGTTGGCATTGGCTATGGGTGCCTCTGGGACTGTGGTCACTGCCACTGTAACACTCACTCCACTGCCTCAACAGCCTGTGACTCATGTAGTACCTCCAACACCTCCTCAGCTGGAGGAGGAGGAGGAAGAGAGTGTGCACAATCCAGATGATCTGGTTGTAGAAGAAGGTGATGAAGAGGTAGAGCAACCTTTTCATGAGTTTGACTCCAGTTCAGCTGTCTCCACCTGCAGTGAAAATAATGCTGTATATACTCCCAGGTGTCGTCCTGAGGATACCTCATCCCGTGCTCTGTTACCCTTTATGCAGGACAAGCTTTGCTGCTGAGGAAGGAAGACGACTCCCCCAAGAGAAACTGTGATGAATTCCTGCAGATCCCTGCATCTCCTTCCATTATCATTCCTCCCATTTTCCTGCTTTGAAGGAAAAATCTACTGTTACTGGTTTGTAGAATCCTTCATGAACACTCTGACATATGATGTTCCCCAGATCACTGCCCTGTTCAGTATCTGGGGATGGGCACCAGAAATAAATAAAAGTACTGCTACTACTGCTAGCAGTACCACTACAGTGTTCTGCTCAAAGTCCCTTGTTTTTGTACAGCTTTAAAAAAAATATATGTGTCCTAATTGGTGCAGTGCAGTAATCCACCAACAGATTAACCTGGCTGGTTCAGCATCAGTATCAGTCAGTTTGTATCCAAGCCCCCGGATGAGAGGCGGAAACATGAGGTATATCCTAGGTTTCCTTTCCTGGTCAACAAAAACTACATAAATAAATGCAAGAAGAAACGGTATATAGGGAGACCGGGGGAGGGTACATAGGTACCTTTGGAGGGAGTGAAATAAGTGGTGTGCTAAGAACCAACTTATATGCAAGGAAGTCAAAAGGATGCCATGTGTATTAGATGACCAAGGATAAAAGACTGCTTGAGTATAAGCAATAACACACAGATTTCAGATTTCAGGTGTCAATTGGTTGTAGATGGTTACCAGAAGCAGTAGGAACAGATAACTTAATGAGACTCCGCAGAGCACAGGTCTCATCTGTAAAATACAAGCACAGAATAGAATTACGCATGATCAATCATATTTAGCAGACTTAATGAACAGCTATTAATGCTATGTCTCTCTATTTTGCAAAATGCTAAAATAAAAAGGAGGGTCTAAAAGCATGCATACAAATATTTAAAGACTTTAATAGAATCAAGCTTTATAAATCAGTTAAATGAAACCAAATTGAGAAGCTCACTAATAGTGTCACAAAAAGGGCATACCATCAGTGATGTTATTCAATCCCAAACGATTTGAGCTGCGAGGGGTAAAGATCTGTTTGGATTCCATATGCAGGGGTGTGCGAACCCGATCTCCCCGGTGATATACTTGCAAGATGTTCTACACTCAAAGTGCCAACAGTAGCTCTGGGGTCAGAGTCATGGTCTTCAGCTCAGTGGGCTCCCACAATATTATCAGTGGTGGAAATGTAAAGAAACCTTGGGGAAACTCCATTCTTGGAGGGAAGTTAAAAGCCCAACTCTGTTCCAGGAGCAAAGTGGGAAATGGTTGCTTTTGTGTAAAATGTAGCCCCCTAAAGGCATAAAACTGAAATGTAATGTACTGTTAAACATTCTCCAAGGAGACCTGTTAGGCACTGGGTGTTTGATTCTACATCAAAGATGGTGGGTTCCCCCAGTGAATATTTTTGATTTCCAACACTGGGTTTTATCAGACTTTCATTGTGTAATGGCTTGCGGATGATCCTAGATCTGAACTTTCAGTGATCAGATCTTCCAGCCAGTTGATTCCCTGTGCATCAGCAAAATATGTTTAGGTCCGTAGCCCAACACAGTGTAATACTATTAAGAGGTAGGTATTCTAACCACATGAATTAGAACAGCCCTATCAAACTTGTACATCATCTTAGTGAGATACATGGTGTCACGGAATGCAGAATGTTTTATTTCACAGATGCTGTCTCACTGTGTTAGTCTCAAGCCTCCCAGCATTCCAAAGGTAGATCTTTAGTGTCTGTTGAAGACAGGTTGCTCTGGAAGGATACCCTGCCATTCAATGGCAAAGTCCTAACGATTCTGTTACTTTACCAATGTTTTATGTTACATTTGTTTATTTACTGTTCTCTGTTCTCTGTTTTAGCACAAAAAGTGCATTTTTTTGTTACATGGTCCCCGAATGGTTCCAGGAACCGTGGCCTAAACCGCAAGTTACACTGTTCACAGCGATTGCGGTGGAGTTTGTAGTTTAGATTTAAAGTCTAACGGTTCTGGTTTAGTGCTACTGCCTACTTTTTACAGCACTTTATGCTGTTTGTTTCTGCTTACAACAATCATGGTTAAATTAAGTGAAATACCAGGTGCCACACAATGACTGAGGTCAGTGTTTTGCTGTGGTTACAGTTTCTTGTCCCATATATGTCAGAACTGAAACAAAAGCCTAAAAGAAAACTGGGACCACAGATGTAAAAAAAAAAACAAAAAAAACTGCCAAGTGTGGTTACTGTTTACCTAAGACAGAGAGGTGTACAGAATGCTACAAGTGTTTGAGCCCAGATTATGAGTGGGTAAACTTTGATCTGTGCAAAAGTTTTGTCCTAAAACACGGAAAAGACACAGACAAAAGCAACTGCCTTCATGCTGCTTCCACAGGGGACGGGGAAGGGGGGAGCGGAGACTCTGGGGAAATGCTTCCTTGAGCAGTACCTACTCCTGTAGACCCTGTTAATTGATATAGAAATGCAAAAATGTATTTTATTACTTTAACATATCTGTGATGTAAGACTTAAAATCTTTAAATGATATCTTCATGCTGGATGCTACCTGTAAACCAAAATGGGAATAATTTGGATGATCACTCCACTGATCATATTAAGCTGTAAAGAATGTGAATTGTGTGTCTTTTTGAAAATCTTTAATAAAAAGATATTAAAAAAAAAAAAAAAAGCGACTGCATTCATCAGCACCTTCCTCACTGTCTGACTCCAGAGTGTTACCTAATAAATGTGTTAAGAAAGTCTTGGTGAGAATGTCTGCAGATGCAGCCTCTCCTAAAGATCAGCCTTAGGCAGAGTCTACAGGGAAGCCTGCAAAAGAGCATGAATCCTGGACTGAGGAATGCTCTGAAAGGACTCCAGGAAAAGGCACACTCGAGTGTCCTCCTTTCACACCAGACTTAAACGAACACCTGCTCAGAGTCAATACGGCTGCTATGCATTAACCTGATATAAGGGGGAAAAAAGCTGGACTGGCCCTACATGCTTGTTTCTGTATGAGTTAGTAGTACCGGACAATGCCTTTTGGATTGACATTCATCCCAGTAGTATTCACAATGTGCTTAGCTTGTAGCAGCAGCACTTTGAAGAAATGGAATGACAGTCTATCCATACTTTGATGACTGGGTAGTATGAAGGGGAACCAGGGAACAGTCCATATGATCAATGGGACAAACTGCTTTTTGTTATTTTTTCTTTTTGTTCTTTATTCATAAAAAACATTAGAAATACATCCGAGTAATACAGCATACACATTGCATGTTGCACTGTGATATACAGTAATTGTAGATGAGCCATCAGATTGGTTACTTGTGTTACTAGATTGACAAACTGTGTTCTGGATGAAGATATCTGGGTTCATCCTGAGTTTGGAGACATCCAACTAGGGGCCCACATAAAACTTGCAGTTATTTGGAACAAAGCTGGACACAGTACATACAAGGGCTTTTATCCCTCAGGAGAGGGTTCCGACACTGGTACGCTTTGCAGTTCCTTCCATACTGAACCAAGAATGACTACACAGGATTTTCTTAGACTATTAGGTCGTGTGTCTGCCACAACGTCTGTGTTGCCTTGGGTAAGTTTGTACATGAGAAGCATAGAGTAGTACCAAAAAGAATACTGGTCTCAACTCTGGATCCCAAACTGCCCAAACCCCAGGACAGAAACGGTTCATAAGCACCCTCCAGTGGTGGCAACAGGTGGACACTGAACTGAGCTGGTCACTCAGATTTGGAAACTGAGTGGTCAGGAGGCCATACAGGTATTTAGGTGGTGTTTGCCGTTTTTGTATGGTCTGTAATTTCTGGCTTTTAAAAATGTTTAACACACAAAAAAAGGAATTCCTTTTTAGCCAGCACTACATACATTAGTGCTTGCCACAGATGCCTTTCATCAAGGCTGGGGTGGCGGGGCATATATTGGACCAGTCAATTCAATTTATTTTACCAGGAAAAGGCTCCATAGAGCAAGCTCATTCACAGGGAGGCCCTGGTTAAAACAGGAATAGAGAGAAAACAAAATATAGTGAACAGGAATAAAGATAAAAATACAGTGAAATAATACATGATTTAAATCCTATATATATATATAAATAAAATAGAAGAGATTCAGTTACATTAAGAATAGAGCAAATTATCTTAGAGTAGCCAGTACATTGAGATAATACATGTATAGAGTATGCAGTAGTATAAGATTGGCAATGTTTCGGTACAAAAGTTAAGTACAGCAGTATACCATGGGGTCATTAATCTTGTAATGTAGTGCTCAACTAGGTAGCTAGGTAACCTACGATGTGGGATACATAGAGAAAACATGGTTGATTCAAGGATATCAGTATACCATAGGCCATTATTGTTGTACTGTAGAGCTTGGCTAGATAACATACCATGTGGAATACGTAGGGACAGCATAGTTTATTCAAGGATGTTGTAACAACCTATTTACACGAACATACTTCAGTACAAATGCAATTGATGTGGGATTTAAAGTGATTTTTTCCAACCAGGGAGCTACGTTTGAGTGTGCCCTGTATCTTATTCCGGGCTACCAGCACGATATTACTGATGGCAGATTTTCCAAAGTGCATAGACTACAGAGGCGTATCTAGGAGAAGGATAGTGCTCTTTCTAAGCACTGAGGTGCAAGTGGTCCTGCTGAAGAGCTCTGTGACATATTCTGGTAAATCATTAGATAACACCTTGTGAGCCCATGTGTAGAGATACTGTAATCTCCTTTTGGCTAGGGAGGTTCCACCCAACTGCTGCATAAAGGTTGCAATAATGAGTCAATGGTAGTAAATTCATAGCAAACCTCAGTACCCTATGATAATGTACATAGAAACATAGAATTTGATGGCAGATAAGGACCGCTTGGCCCACCCAGTCTGCCCATTTCCCTACCTAATGGATAAGCTACATATCCTAGTTAACCAACAGCCTACTTCTTCCTACCCCAACCCCCTAGAATTGCCTTATGACTGTCCCATGCATGCTTGAATTCCACCACTGTTTTTGACTCCACAACCTCCTCCGGAAGGCCGTCCATGCATCCACAAACCTCTCTGCGAAAAAATACTTCCTTAAATTCCTCTGAGCCCCCCATCTTCAAATTGTGCCTTGTCCTTGCACACCTCTTTTTGAAAGATGCTACCTCTTGGACTTTGTTGATTCCTTGAGGTACTTGAAAGTTTCTGTCATGTCCCCTCTCCTCCTTTCCTCGAGGCTATATATTAAGCTCCTTAAGTCTCTCTTCATATGTCTTCGGTGCAGACCCTGCACCATTTTAGTTGCCCTCCTCTGGACAGCTTCCATCCTGTCTATGTCTTTGCAGGATTGGGTCTCCAGAACTGCATGCAGTACTCCAGATGGGGTCTGACCAGCTGTCTGTACAGAGGGATAATAACTTCCTGTTTTCTACTGGTGATGCCTCCCTATGCATCCCAGTATCCCTCCAGCCCTCCTTGCTGCCCTCTCACATTGCTTGCCCACCTTTAGGTCATCTGATATGACTACCCCAAGTTCCTTTCCATTTTGTTGTTGTTAGTATCTCACCCCATTGTGTACTCTTCCCTGGGTTTTGTTTCCCAGGTGCATTACCTGCACTTCTTAGCATTGAATCTAAGCTGCCATACATTTGACCATTCCTCTAACCTTGCCAAGTCCCTTCTCATCCTTTCCACCCCACCTTGTGCATCAACTCTGTTGCAGATCTTTGTGTCATCTGCAAAGAGACATACTTTTCCTTCCAGTCCCTCTGCAATGTTGCCTATAAAGACATTGAAGAGGACCGGTCCTAATACTGAACCCTGCGGTACCCCACTAGTAACCCCCCTTTTCTTCAGAGTGGACTCCATTTACTATTACTCTCTGTGTCCTATTCTCCAGCCAATTCTTTTCCCAGGCTGGCTAACTTGTATATTAATCTTTTGTGTGGGACTGTGTCAAATGCCTTGCTAAAGTCCAGGTAGGCCATGTCCACAGCCCCTCCCTGATCTACTATTTTGGTCACCCAGTCAAAGAAATCTATCAGATTCATCTGGCATGACCTTCCCGCTGTGAATCCATGCTTCCTTAGGTCCTGTGCCACTCTGGCCTCTAGATACTCGACAGTTCTTCCTTCAGAAGTGATTCCATCATTTTCCCTATCACTGAGGTTAAACTAACAGGTCTGTAGTTTCCTGCTTCTGCCTTGCTCCCACTTTTGTGAAGGGGAATCGCATCTGCCCTCCTCCAGTCCTCGGTACCACCCCATCCTCCCATGATTTGTTAAAGAGGGTAGTCAGTAGTGTCACTAGTTCTACCCTTAGTTCTTTAGAATTCTGGGATGAATCCCATCAGGCCCCATTGCTTTGTCCACCTTCAGTTTTAAGAGTTCTTTCAGAACCCTTTCTTCTGTAAATGGGCTGGTATCAACTTCTGTATCTAGAGTGTTTCTACTGTTTGTTTTAGGTACCTCTTCATTTGTAAATACTGAGTAAAATATTTGTTTAGTATCTCTGCCTTTTCAGTCACCCTCTGCCCACCCTCCCTCCCCTTTATTAGCCTCACTATCCCTCCCTTGGTCTTCCTTCGCCCTGATGTACCTATAAAAGGTTTTATCCCTTCTTAACTGAGTTGGCTATCTTTTCCTCGGTTTGGGCCTTTGCTGTTCTGATTGCCTTCCCAGCTTCCTTTTACTTTAACTGATACAGTTCTCTGTCCTGCTCCTTCTGTGATTCCTTGTACTTCCTGAATGCTTTCTTTTTCTCTTGAACCTTCACTGCCACTTCCTTTGAGAACCATAATGGTTTCTTACATAGTTTCGTTTTGTTTATTTGCTTCACACAAAGGCTTGTTACCTCTGTGATGGCAGTTTCTATTATTATCCATTGTTCTTCCACCCCTCCTTCCTGCCCATTTGCTAGTGCATTCCTTAGGCACTCACCCATTTTGGCAAAGTCAGCCCTCCTAAAGTCCAGTACTTTTGCCTTTGTATGGCTTGACTCTATTGCTGTGTTTATTGTGAACCATACTGTTTGATGGTCGCTAGTTCCCAGATGGCTACCCACTTCTACATCTGTGATCCTCTCTCCATCTCCATTTGAGAGAACCATGTCTAAGACTGCTCCCTCTCGAGTGGGCTCCAATACTAGTCTAAGGCATGCCCCCTGTAGGGCACCTAGAATAACCCCACTCTTCGAAGTGGCTGCTGCAACTGCACTCCTGTTAACATCTGGCATATTCAGATCACCCATCAGCAATATCTCCCCTTTTTCTGCCATTCTAAGTATACTTTCTATCATTTCCTTGTCCATTTCCTCCCCCTGAGAAGGGGGTCTGTATACAACCCCTGTGCGGATTGTGGTGCTATTGCCTGTCTCTAAATTTACCCACAGTGCTTCTTCTCCTCCCTGTTTACCCTTTTGTTCTGTTGCTTTGATTCCTTCCCTTATGTAAAGAGCTACTCCTCCTCCTCTTTTACCCTCCCTGTCCCTCCTGTAGATAGTGTATCCTGGTATGTTTACGTCCCAGTCATGGTTTTGTGTGTACCATGTTTTTGTGACTGCCACGATATCCAGATGTTCCTCCTCCATCAAGGCCACTAATTCAGCTTGTTTAAGCAATTAATAGTGCAACGGCTATAGATAATGTCCGCATAGTCTATTATTGGTACAAAGGTCGCTTGTACAAGGCGTGTTCTGACATTGATGGGGAAGCCATGCCAGTTCCTGTAGAAGAATCCAAGTCTGACTCGCAGCTTTCTGCAAACTGCGTCAATGTGTTCTGCAAAGGATAGCTTGCTGTCAGTGCACACTCCTAAGTATTTGTAGCTTGTCACTACTTCAAGGTATTCTCCAAACAATGTACTGATGGGAGGGGGTGGGGTATATTTTGTTCTAGGATAGATGAACCACACTGCCTTAGTTTTGTTGGCATTGAGTAATAGTTTAGAGTGGAAGAGGCTCATTTGTAGTGTGTTGAAAGCTGCCTATAATTCTGAGTGCGCTGATGATAAATATTGGATCCTGAGGCGTACAGCACTGTGTCATCAGCATAGAAATGCAACTTTGCATTTGTATCATTGTAACTCAGATTGTTGGTATATGTCATGAAAAATAGCGGTCCAAGGACTGAGCCCTGGAATACTCCTTTGGATAGCAGGGTGCGAGCTAATAGAAGACCTTTCTCCTTAACTTGTTGAAATCGGCCAGACAAGTAATTCCGAACTCATAGCAAGGCTGCCGCAGTGAAACCAATACCTTGCAGTCTATCCAACAGAACAGAGTGATGCACTGTATCAAATGCCTTGCTTAGGTTGAGGAAAATGGCACCCAAGGCGTGTCTGCAGTCTACAGCACATAATCAAGTCATTTATAACGTTGGCTAAGGCAGTTGTACTGTGCTTAGGTCTAAACCCATATTGCTGAGGTGTTATCATACTTGTATATTCGGAGATGCTGCAGGACACCAGGGCCGAGCTCTCCACCACTTTCCCCAGTCAGGGCCACTCCTTCCCTGGTGCCCTTCTTACTTCAGATGGCACCCGTGGTACCTTCACTGACCTTACCTCGGTTGGCACCCATTGGGCCTACACCAATCTTGACTGTGCCGGCTTCCGTCGGGCCTGTGGCCATGCTTCCTCAGCTGACGCCCATTGGGCCTACGTTGGTTCACCCCCCGCCTCAGCGCCTGTCAGGCCTATGCCGTCCATCCACAGCCAGAGCCCACAGAGCATAGTCCAAGTTATCCTCAGCCGGCGCCCGCTAGGCCTGCACTGGTCCATCCTTATCTGGTGCCCATTGGTCTGACGCCTGTCACTATTGATTCACAGGGCCTACTGACATCCTCTGGGGCTTTATGTGTCCCCCTCCTCAGGACACAGCACCTCGTGCTCCCCAGGGACCTTTCTAGGGGCTGTCCGCTCCAGTGCGTCCATGGCCAACTCCGACACCTAGGCCACCTCTCACAGCCCCGACACCCCACAGATGAGGGGGTTGAGTATCGTCTGGACCTGTGTTTGCCTGAGGAGGACGATCAGGTCCCAGATGGGTGGATGAAAGCGATGTCAGTGGCTCCTCCACGCCCTTCACAGGCTTCTCTGAAGGGGAAGGGACCCATAAACATGTCGCCAATCCCCCCCCCCCCCGAACGACCCCTCCTTCATGGCTGTCATGTGACATATTCAGGAGGCTATGGGGTTTGAGACAGAGGAGCAGGATCTTGAGAGGCACCGGATTGCTACCTAATTTTGCCAGCCAGAGACTCCTTCGTTGGTGGTACCTCCTCTCATAGATACCTATGAGGATGCAATCATGGCTGCATGGCATCGTCCCAGTCTGGTCCTGGCCATGGCCAGGAAGGCCGATAGGCTGTACCATGCCTTGGCAGGGAAACCGTTTCTCGGGGAGAAGGCACAAAAGGACTCCATGATGATGAACCACACTTGACAATGCCCACTGGGCGGCACTCCACCTCACCCCCACCACTTCTCCCCCGTTGCATCCTGCCTCTGTTCCAGGATGTGCGTGTGCTCAGCTGTATCACAGTAATTGCTACTAAATTGTACAAATGTATGAAATCTTTCTGTGTAACTCTAAGTCAGTGACTTCTATGCTGTAATCTAAAATTGTTCTGTCTGCCCTCAATGTGACGAGGTACCTTTGGAAATGAGCCTCTGGCTCAAAGGTTGTAAACCGATTTACTAATAAATAAAATAAAAGAATGCTGCTCACTACTGCACTAAATGGCCTAAGCATCCAAGTTCCATGCCACCCAACAAGGAATCACGTCGGTTGGACCTTCTGGGCAGACTTTCGCCTCAGCCACTCTGGTGATCCACACCCTTATTTACTTGGTGCACATGCTCCAGTACCGAAATGCCCTGTGGGACCAGACCAGGGACACCATCCAGTCCATACCCAATGACCCTGCCAAGCAGTATGCCCTGGGTTCCTTTAAGGCAGCCTCTGACATTGCCACCCATTTGCTCTGGGCAACCTATGACGTGGTGGATGCATCGGCCCAGGCCGCAGTGGCTGGCATGTGTATGCGCTAGCATTCTTGGCTTCGGGTGTCTGGGTTCACCCAAGACATCCAGTTGCCCATCATGAACTCCCTATACAGAGGGTACAAGTTGTTTGGCAGAGATGTTGAAGATATCCTCTCCGCCCTTCAAATGTCTGGATGTACCTTGAGGTCTGTACATTCTATGTATCACACACAGCCCAAGTCTGGGCAGCAGGCGCCCTTTTGTCAGGTTACCTACAGGCAAACCCAACCAACTGCCAAGCCTCAGGGAAAGTGGAAGACAGCCATGTTTGCCCTGCCCACCCCCACCCCTTTCACCAGTAAGACCTCTTGAGGAGGTCCCGCAGCCCCTCCTGACTTCTTGCTGGATCCCCTCCTTCCAGACACACAGGAAGTGGCTGTAGGGGTTCGCTTCTTCCTCCATTTGGACAGGTGGGGGAGATAAATGTCAGACAGTTGGGTGCTGCAGCTCATTGAGCATGGCCACTCCCTGGAACTTCTGCAGTGGCCTCAGGACAAACCCCCAGTTCTGTCCTCATACCCTCCCTTTCACGTCCCTCTGATCTGGGAAGAGATCCATGCTGTGCTTTGCAAAAGGGCCCTAGAACCCATTTTGCAGTCCCAGCAAGGAAAGGGGTTTTACTCCCATTTCTTCCTGGTCCCCAAGCATACAGGGGACCTCAAGCCCATTCTGGATCTCAGCGAGCTGAACCTGTCAGTCTAACATGAGCGGTTCAGGATGGTCACCCTTCAGGGTCTGCTGCCACTGTTACACCAGGGGGACTGGATTTGCTCCCTAGACATGCAAGATGCCTGTCTGCATATCAAGGTAGGTGCCTCCCACAGGCACTTCCTCAGATTTCATTTTCATGGAGCCCATTTCCAGTTCAGGACTCTGCCATTTGGCTCATCTTCAGCCCCCCTCTGGGGGTTCAACAAGAGCTTGGCAGTTGTGGCTGTTGCCCTCAGATGGCAAGGGTGCTCCAAACCCTGTCTCATACCTGCTGCCTGTTCCAGGATTTGGGATCACTATCAACCTGCCCAAGTCATTTCAGCCCCCCAGAGGCTTTTTCTACATTAGAGGCGGTATTGGATATGGCTCGGGAATGGCCTTTCTACCCCAAAACAAGGCGGGCGCCCTAATGGATCAAGCCCGTCAGCACTCTACTCCAGCTGTCACATCCCAGCACAGGTCTTTCTGTGCCTCCTGGGACTCATGGCTGCAGCCATTACTACGGTTCCCCTAGCCATGCTCCATATGAGGATTCCTCTGTGGATGCTGCAGGTTCAGTGGGACCAGCGTACAGACGACCTGGAGCATCTAGTCCTGGTCTCAGATCCAGTCAAGAAGGTGCTGTTGTGGTGGCTAGAGCCCAGCAACCTCCTGAGAGGATTGAATTCTTCATTTCACCCCCCTGCAGCAAATCCTCACAACAGATGCCTCGGGTCTCGGCTGGGGGGAGGCTCACCTGGGTGTCCACCAGACTCAAGGGATGTGGTCCATGGTGGAGGCTTCACGCCACATAAACGTCTTGGAAATGCAAGCAGTTCTGCATGCTCTGCAGGCCTTCCAGACACAGCTCTTCCTAGGCCTACTGCTGAATCATGCAGACTACTCCAGCGTGGTTCATTATATCAGCAAACAGGGAGGGTCTCATTCTTGCCCTCTTTGTCGGGGAGTGATGATGGTCTGGCATTGGGCCATAGATCACAGCCTGGAACTTGCGGCCAGCCATGTTCTCAGCGACCAAAACTTCTTGGTGGACAGCCTAAGCTGGTCTCAGTCACGGGCTCAGGAGTGGGAACTCCTGACCTCCATGGTGGAAAATCTGTTCGACTGGTGGGGTTGTCCAGAGTTGGACCTTTTTGTGTCCCCACTCAATACAAAACTGCTGCTTTTCTGCTTGCTCCAGGGCCTGGAGTTTTCTAGCGAGACTCATTGTCCCTCTCTTGGAAAGGGAGATTCATGCATGCCTTCCCTCCCATCCCACTCCTTCAGAGAGTTCTGCTCAAACTTCAGATGCAAGGGGCAACCATGATCCTTATAGCCCCTTCTGGCCTCATCAGATCTGGTTCCCCTTGCTCCAGCAGCTGGCAGTAGAACCTCCAGTGCCCTTGCCCCTATGCACAGGCTTGCTGTACCAGGAGCAGGGTACCCTGGTCCATCCAAACCTTAGATCTCTCCATCTCCATGCTTGACTCTTGAGGATGTAGGCATTGCGAGGTTTGGGGGGTGTCCTGTAAGGTGGCGGATGTTTTGGTGGCGGCTGGGAAGCCATCCACCAGGGCCACCTACAGTATTCCATGACGTGGAAGCTTTTTTGCTATGTGGGCTGCATCACACTACCTAGACCCCTTCACCTGTCCAATGAATAAGATCTCGGAGTACTTGCTGTCCCTCTCAGACTCTGGTCTGAAGTACTCCTGTATCAAGGTACATCTCTCGGCCATCTCTGCTTACCATGTACCTGTCGATGGCTGCACTGTGACTGAACTTGACATGACTTGCATGTTTTTAAGAGGCATCTTGCACTTGAAGCCTCCAATCCTCAATCCTGTCCAGACTTGAGACATAAATTTTGTATTAGAGAAACTCACCCTGCCTCTGTTTGAACCAGCTTCGAGTTGCGAGATGCACTTTCTGTTGTGGAAAGCATTATCTGAGCTGCTGTTATTTCTACTCAAAGGATTTCCAAGCTTCATGTGTTCATGTGTGAGCAGCCTTATTTGATTTTCCACAAAGACAGGGTGTCTTTGCATACCAATCCCAAATTTCTTCCTAAGGTGATGTCTGAGTTTACTTTGAATTGGTCCATTCACCTGCCCGTTTATTTTCCAGAGCATGCCAATCCAGGGGAAGCATTGCTTCATACTTTGGATGGGCATAGAATTTTGGGATACTATATACACAGGACAAAGTACCGTAGGAAGTCCTCCCAGTTGTTTGTTTCCTTCGCCCCTGGGAAAGAGGGCGTTCTGGTGTCCAAACAGCATTTATCTAAATGGTTAGACAATTGTATTGTTTTCTGTTACAGGAAGTACAGTAAGGAACTTCTGGTGTGGTCTGGTGGGAAAACTGAGTAGGAAGTTGGGGCTGCCCACACTTATAGGCTGGGCCGATGTCAGAGGGTGACAGTGGTGTGTGGCCCCTCTGGTAGACTGCTAGCTAGAAAGTTTCTGTGTGGTTGTACGGCCTGGCGGCTTAGTCCTACCAGTGTGGCCTGCTGCATAAGATCCTCTCGAAGATCTACTGTTAGGGTAAGTTCTTATGTAACTGTACTTTACACCACCGTTGGCACTGTTTTGCATTTGAGTTGTAGTGTAGGTCTTGTTACTCTTGTTGGTTTTTAAATCAAAGTTAAGGTATCAATACTAAGGGAGAGAAAATCTAATCCACCTGAAGATATAACTGGTAGGCAGAGTTGCTAGCTACAATGCAGGCTACTAGATGGGAGGGGCAAAGTTTCCAGTGTATGTATTTTTGTCCTAGGTAGAATTAGACAAAGTTAGTGTTGAAGAATGCTGTGCATGTATGAACTATAAGCATTGTGAGATGTAATGTTCTGCAGTTTTTTCCACATTTAATAAAGATGAGTTAAAAAAAAAAAAAGGAAATCCTATTATATGGTCTCCACCCAAAGCAGTTAGTGATGGGGGGGGTGTGGTCAAAAGAGTGCAGTTGTCATTCTGCTGGTCTAGGAGTTTGTCCAGCATACTTCTCCTGTCTCTTGGACAGCAGCGCAGTTTGCTCTGTGTGATGTCTTCATAAACCTCTCAAGCTTCGCTTTTCAAAGTTTATGGACTTCACACACCTTGGATGTGTTAAAGAAAGTAAATTCATGCATACCATCAGATACATTAATCTCTGTGTAATGTCAGTACTGTTAGACATGATATGCACACTCCCCAAATATTTAACTGTACCTCAATAAAAGTGGATGTGAAAAACTGGCTTTTGCATTGCTTTCACTTTATGGACAGCAGTCTTTACAGTTCTCTTAATGGAGCCAATAATTTGGAGTTTTGCCTGAGTTATTGTTTTAGTACAGAACTCTGAGCCCTGCTCTGATAGGTCAGTAGCTCATCACTAGAGTTCCGTGTACAAACTGTGATGTAATGTATGTTAATAAAGCTGTGGGGACCACTCTTACAGTTTTAAGAGTGGTTTCACATGAATTATTTGGGGGTGAGAACCACAAACCAAAGGGGAGCAATACTGATACCCTAAGGATGTAAGTGAGACCACTCTTGCAATCGTAAGAGTGGACTCCGTGGCTGTACTAATATATTATTGATCAATAATATATTAAAATTTATTAAAACTGAACAAAACATGTCCATTTCCAGGACAGCTGCGCATGAGAATAAGAGTGTCTCGTACACAGAGCAAGGTGGCATTCCTTTTGGTTGAGAGCACACTCTTGATCTACTGTGAAACTCCAAATTCCTGGTTCCATGAAGCAAACAGTATGTAGTTTTGTCTATAGAGAAAACTCAGTTTTCTACATAATTTTTTTTTTTTAATACAGTTAAATATGGATCAGTTGGAGCTATTAATATAATTTCTTTAAAGAGAAATATTATAAACAGCTGCAAGTCAGGTATTTCCTGTCCTCTAGTTTCCACCGATGAGTGCAAGAAACGTGACAGGAGACGCATCTGTGTACTCTCGCACTAGATTCCTTTTCACCTTTTCATCGTCACCTACTACAGTCTTGCATTACTTATGGGGTCTGGCTGTGCCCGTTGTAGAAAGGACATCTTGCTTTTATTAGGGTGATAAGTGTCATCTTCCGCTTTTCATCTGACATTTGTTGAGACATTCAAAACCAAAATAAATATTTGAAACCAATCGATTTTTCCCCTATGTGCAGACAGGCAGAGAGATGGGTTTCGGGGGGGAGGATTATTTGGATACTGAGTTTTCAGTACTTCTGATGAAATCTTTTACATGGCTTTTGCAATGCAATTTCCCCCTCATTTGTTTTTTTACATCATATTCTCTTGTACTCCTTCTACAAGAGAGGTGCATTAAGGAGAGCAGCTATAAACCCTGAAGGGAGCTCCATAAGGGGTTGGGGGTGGGGTGGCAGACACTAGCAGCATCTCACAGAGGCATGACAACCAGAAAGAAACCAAAGCATCATTGTGCCTGAATCCCAAGTCTCATTACGTCCCTTCTGGAAGATTTGATGCGTACAGTAATTCCTTTTTTTTTGTTAGTTTATTTAGTGAGGATAGCCCAGCTGAGATACAGGATTTAATTTTCAGGGGGGGTGTCCTGGTTTTAGCCATATCTACAGCTGGGTGAACTGAAGCACAGTGAGGTTAATTGACTCGTGTAAGGCCACATAGCTTGTAAGTGGCTCTGGTGGGATTGGAACCTGTCTCCTGGTTTTTAAGTCTGTACTCCAGCCACTACACCATGCTACCTCGTCATTTGATTGGGTTATCCTTGCTCTTGGGGTTGGAATGCAAACACCATTTATATCATAACATACACATTTATTTTTGAGGGACACTGTTTTTGTCTCTATTCATATGCCATGTATACAATGATGTACGAATTTTTTCTTGAGGGGCACTATTTTCCCCTGTAATCATGTCATTTATACCATGACGTACATGTTTATTTTTGAGGGACGCTATTTTCCCCATGTATTCATCTACCATGGCATACACAATCATTTTTGAGGAGCATCATGTTTCCTGGTATTCATACACCCTGTATACCATAGTGTACAGTTATTTTTGAGGGGCATTGTTTTTCCCTTTTGTTCAGATGGTAACTGGAAACTGAAGCCCTCTGTTCATTCATAGGTCAGGCACAGTACATGCGGGTCAGCGTAGTGCAGACTAGATCTCCCTGTGATTTGCTGGGTGAGTATACTGCAGACTGGCTCTCCTTTGATGGATGCAGTGCTGTTGAAAGGAAGGTGAGGGACTGACGACACCAAAAATTGGAGCCTTCTGCTTATCAGTCGATACAGCATGAGTGGGTGGGTACTTTGATGGATACAGCTCTGCTGGAAGGTTACCACAGGGCTTAAAACCCCCTCACACCTACGCTCCACTTTTGTGGCTCACTTTGCATTGAGTTCTATTTAATTCTGGTGTAAAGGGCTCTGGGCTGGGTCTCGGTGAGTCTCAAACCCAGCAAAAAAATTTGAGGGCTTGGAGGCCGGGGGTCTCTAAACAGGGCCCTTACTCTATGTTTGTTTTCCATTACTATGACTTAAAAAGGGCATTATGACCCTTAGTTCCTTTGTCCCTCAATTTCCTGTAGTATCTTCATGTTTTTCGCTTGCGATTTGACTCATTATTGAAAAACTGGGTGCTAATGAAGAAGCAAATTACACACTGTGAGGGAGAAAAGGGCTTCCACAGTAGTAGTCCATCTTTTCATAATTATGACCCTTAGAGACCCGGCAATTCTTTTCTGCACTAAAGGAGAGGGACTGATAACACTGGAACTGAAGTTCTCCACATTCTGTCAGGTTTGGGTGGTTCTAGTTGAGGCATCTCCAGCATAGCTTTAGTATTAAAGAGCTGCAGACGCCTGCGGGGAAAAACTTTGGAAAACACAATGTGTAGATGCAGTTCCACTTTTAGTTCATATAACTTATATAGATTTTTTTTCTTCCCCTAATTTATTACTGAGAAAATCTGTACACAAGCAGGATCTTTGTCCCTTAGAGTTTACCTGTTCCTACAGTTTATTCTTCTGTTGAAGTAATAATTCTGTTACATTGTCACAGTATGTTGCCATAGTAATGTCTGTGATGTCACAAGCAGAGTGTTATGATATTGAGTGAGGAATAAGCAGTAGGAGCAGACGAAATGTCAAGGAACAGAGGTCCTGTAAGGTCTCAGGGAGGCGTAGGCTGCTCTTTGACTTCAGCTCTTGCCTTTCCCAACTAACATGTCCATGATATGATGAGAATAACTGAGACCACCAGACTCAGTTCTGCTGAGGCATAAGCCAAGACTTAAACCCAGAGGTGGGTGGTGGTATTTCCTTTTTTGCCATCCACTCCCACAGAACCTGAAAATGAAACATCATAGGTGGCATCTCCTTTAGAGCATGGAATACTGCATTGTTTTCTCTGGAAGGAAGGCACAGAGCAGGTCTGGGGACTCTGCCGTCCCTATGAGGGCTGTAGCAGGAACGGAAAAGTTCAGCTGCAATGCAAGGGCACTGCATGTTATGAGAATTCTTTCATGATAGTTTGAGCATCTTAAATCTCCTGCATGATTCATACCTCTGACCTTTCCTTCCTACGCTGAGGGGGACAGCTCTCTTGCATTCATTTTCAGCTTCTCTTCCTTCTACGAGAAACTGCATTAGTCTTTTTTAAGATAAAGTCATTAAATGAATGATTGTCACCAGGATGGCACGGCTTTATCTGAAGCATGGTTCCCGCTGAATAAACGACATCCTGAGAGATTGGCGGAAAAAATGAGAAAGTTGAGAATGCAGAAATTAAAATGGCATCTTTAGAAAGATTTTGCCTGATCTGTGATTCAACGGCTTTTGCTATGCAGTAAATAATATGAAATGAGTGTTGGTCATGCATCATCTTGTAAGATCACAGATAACAGGCCTGCACTAGCTGCCTGAGTGATGGACTTCTGCAGTGGAACAATGCTAGATCACTTTCTGTCCTAGCAACCTCTTCGGTATTTTTCAGGCTAGAGAATTAAATGTACGGATAGGCCTGACGAAAAGCACCACTTGTCCTGAAGATTCTTAATCAATTCTCTTTTAAGTGGCATATCTATTTCTTTTTTTATATTTTCTCTTTATATGCATTTACATTTCAATACTTGTGGGCATAAAAATGACTGGATATGGGCTGCCCCTATCGCGCAGCGGCGGCACTTTACGCTGCCTTGTCGCGGCCCAAGCTCGGGAGTGACCTTGGGTTGCCATATTAGAAAGGCAGGCCAGGCTGAGGTACCAGTGCCACAACAACCCCTGCGCCTGGGTCAAGGAGCTGGTCTCGACGCAGGGTGTTATGGGCCCCCGAGGACAACAGCAGTATTGCCACTCTAGTGGTGGAGGGAGGATTCCAGGGAGGAAACTGGGGAAGTAAAAAAAAAAATAAATAAATAAAAAATTTATCTGCTATCTGAATAACAGCTGATAGGCCTGAACATGATATATCCCTGAATTATGGGGTATATTCCTGGGTGACGGCAGGGGAGGCAGAAAAAAGCTATATAGAAGAAAAATTACTTAATATTTATGATATTTTTTAATGACAGGCCTAAAGTGTAGATATAATTTTATTTTAAATAGAGCTTTTTCTGCCATTCGGTCGGCTCGGACAGCTTTCAGCCCTGACCCCCCCCCCCACCCATCATCTATCAGCCCAACCGACCACTCTAGAATGGTGATCATATGGCAATATGGGAGTGGTGGCGGCAGGCAAGGCTTCAGTAATCCGGAGCCTTCCCTTTACCGTATTCTTCCATGTTCCCCACGCTGGGGCATGCATGGAGGATCGCGCATGCCGCAGAGTCCTGCAGGCCTCCCTTCACTGCCCTCCTAGACCTGCATTATCACCTGGCCTCCACCAGGTGGCAGTCATCCGGCAGAGCCTGCTACCCCCTCCCGAGAAAAGGAGAGCAGCCATTGGGCACTCAATCCTTTCCTTCCCCCGCTGACCCCCAGCAACACGCGATCGTGACTGAACATGGGTCGCCAGTGTGGCAGGAGGTAAGGAGTCAGTGCCTCAGTTCTCCACGCCACTGGGCTGGCTCTAGAGTGAGGGTATTTTGATGTTCTCTCTTTAGACTTATCAACAAATAGTCTCATCTTCAGCCTATAATCGTGAAACACCTTATCAATTGGAGAGTAGTCTCCACAATGCACGATTACATCACATAAATATAACCCTTGCGCTGCATTCTGAGTTAAGCAGTGAGATCAATCAGAAATGATTTAATCTTCATCAGATCAGAGAGCAGCATACCACAATGCCAAATATGTCATGCCTCTTAGAAGAATATGCTGGACGTTTTGCTCGTGTATATACCCTCCCACATCACTTCACGAGCAGCTGTATTTCACTTCTCCTCTTGTGGAGTGGGGCATTGGGGTTACACGCTCATCTCCCAGCCCCTAACCTCGTGATCGAAGACCAAGCTACATGTCCAGGGGTGTGCCCCTCAGGGTTGCTGCTTTAAGCTGCATGTCTGTGCCCCAGAAATCTGCTGCTTCACATAGAGCCTACAAGATCAGCTTGAACTTTCTTCGCACAGCCCTGTACGAAGCACAAGACCAGTCTTAACTTTGTTCGTACAAGGCCCTGAGGGCAAAACAAAACAGGAGAGCACTCATAACTTTTTTTTATGCAGCACCTTTTGGGTTTTGTGTATAAAATCAATCCTAATATTCTTCAGCTACTGCCCTGACAGCCCTGCACCAAGCACAGGTTCAGTCATAACTTCCTTTGCGCAGGAGATCATTCATGACTTTCGTCATGAGATCAGTCACAACTTCCTTGTACAGGGCCCCAGACCTGTAGCTTGAAGCAGCAGGCTTGTGGGGGAGAGTCCTGGACATGTAGCTATGCTTTCTGTCATGAGGCTAGAGGAGGGCGAGTGGCACCAGGGTTAAAAACCCCCTAATGCCACATTTGCCTCCTTTTTATTTATTTACAGTCACACTTAGGGCTGAGGCACTGGTCGTCTTACCTCGCGCTATGCCAGTGACCCATGTTCGGGAATGAACACAGGCTGCCAGAGGTCGGTGGGGTGGAGAGGGATCAAGCGTCTGAGGGACTGCTCTTCCTCTCCTGGGAGGGGGGATTTCAGTGGTCATTGCACTTCTGACCCCCTGGCGGCGGCGGGGGGACAGAGCACTGATACTGCAAGAAAGGAATTGAGTGGGGCAGGTGCCGGGAGAGGTGCATGTGCACTCCCTCCACTGACATCATTGCATGCCCCACTGTTGAGGGAGGAAAACAAGAAAATGGTCCCAGTTGATTAGATGAGGTAGCCACCCACTGCAGGCCCCAACCCCGAATGACGCTCCCTGAACTGGATCCTGGTGGAGGTGAATAGAGCTTGGGAGACTCCTCGCTGCCCTGCCACAGGGGGTAAGCCGTGGGGGAAGAGGGGTTGCAACCTGATGTTGGGGTACGGGGCTGGACGGGTGGCTAGGATGGTTACCGACCTAGGACCCCCGGGGGAGGGGGGGGGAATAGTTTAACCAGGAAGGGCATACTAAGCAGACAGGCTGCTCGATTACAGATGCGTCATGGGGGAATGGGGTACAAGGAGATAAGGCAGATATGGTACAGTTATCAACCAGACAGTAAGAACAATAAAAGTGCCCAATACAGGGAAATGAGTAGTTGCAATGAGAAGCAGAAAAACATTAGCAATTTGATATTGCAAAGTGCACAAGTTGTACTACTAATTTTTCTCCGTATATCATAAACAATAGATTAACTAGGAGCCAGGCCCGGTATGCTGGAGGGATACTCAGACCCAGTTTTGGGAGGTGGGCTGGGGGGGGAGGCTAGTTGCATGAGCAAGTGGGAGTGAAGTGAGTTTGGAGGAGGTGGGTTGAGGTCCCATGCTGAGGCGGCATGCTGTATGTCTGCAGGGAGGGAGTTCCATAGTTTAGGCTTTTGTGGCTGTAGAACTCATACAGTGCATTAATGTAGTTTTTTTTGTTTTGTTTTTGCATTGAAATTCCTTCCTTTGAGAAAGTTGAGTTGTAACCTGCTTTGTGCAATGCCTTTTGCACCCTGCACAACACAGGAACCAAGGTCTAACTTGCTTTATACAGAGCTCTTTGGGGCTTACTGTACACAAAATCTGCATGAGTCCTAACTTTCTTTAGAACTTAGTACACTTTTTGCAAACATTTTGGTGCTTTACCCATTTTGTTCTTGTCAGACTTTGAAATAATTCTGCAGTGATTTTGCATTGTACTTGTAACTTTTTTTTTGCACTGATATTTATGTTTCGAAGTCCAGAAATGCTTGCAGTGAGCATCCACTTGGGCATAAAACTTTTTTTCTTTGACGTTTACTCCGATCTTGGCAAGTTTTGACCATTTTGAGCCCGGATTTTCAGGGTGGCTAAGCCACTACCCCACTTCATGACCACATAATTGTGACCTTGTACATCCCACCCAAAAAGTGTTTTTTGGGGGGGGTTGACCCCCTCCCCAAAAAAACACATTTTAGGTTGGATTTTATTTTTTTTTTTAATTTATACTTTATTCATTTTATAATGAAAATGTAACAAAATACAGATTGTTCCATACGAGGAACCATGGTACAGACATACAACAAGGGGATGTATAAATGTCCCAGCTATACAGGAGGGTAGTATCCCTTGCTTATTACATCAGAGAGGATACACTAAATAATATTAACGTGTTCTCTTAAAAAAAAAAAAAAAGTAATACTGTAGTCCAAGAGCACATGGCAATAAAACGTAAATAGGCTTATCCAGAAGTGTTACCCAAATCTCTTGTGCCCTGGTGCCATGCGATAACAAGATGTTAACTTTAATAACAATTAATTAGTCATATGTACGACTTCCTCCCCCCCTCAGGTGAACACTTCATCACCAAATATAATTAAGGTGCAGTTACACCTGAAACGCATTAAACAATTACAAAAGGTTGTACAATTTTAGGAAACATAGACCACATCAGTTTAGAAGCCCACTGGCAGCTTGATATTCATGAGCAAAGTTTTAGGTACATCTAAAAGCCTAACACCACCAGAACTATCAGTTACGTGAGCTACCACGAACATTATACTAAATGAAAAGTGCGGTCGTAAAAAAAAAAAAAATGTAATCTGCAGTTACCGGTCTGACGTGGCCATTAATAAATCTTACCACTATTTTTACCTGCTAACAGGTAGGCGAGCTATGCCCTCCCCTCTCCTCTCGATTATTGAGCTCCCTGCCAGTCTCTGTGTACCTCACCCCTTCCCCTAGTATCTCCTCCTGATGTAGCTGCACTAATAAGCCTTCCCAGAGGCCTCCACTGTACTGAGGTGCCTTAAACCATTGGAACCTGGGGAATCGGGCTAAGAGGGCTCCCTTGCAGTGACACCCTAAAATCGGGAGTCAAGAGAAGGGGTAGAGGTAAAGGGGAGGGAGCACGAGTGGATGGCCTGGATGTGAGAGGGGGGACAGGCCTACCATCCGGCCACCTTGTGGTCCATTTTCAATACGAGGACTCATGCAGCGCAACGGTCAGTGGTACTTGGTTGATCCAAATGAACATTGGGACTTTGTGTTGGACTTTAACAGTGATTAACGTTAAACAGTTTGCTCGTGTGGTTACCTAGGGAGCCCTAAGAGCTTTCATATTGCTGGGAAGGCAGAATTACGAATTCGAGGGGCCGTCTCATGGGATAGGGGAAGAGACCCGGTTGCCCTGCATCCTAAACACACTGATAGGTCCTTGACTGGGGATTGATTTGCTACAACCCCCCCCCCCAATAACTCCCTCAAAGCTGTACGAGGGAACTGGGGCTGGGTGAAGGCTCCCACCTCTGAATGGACCCTCATTGCAGCTGAATTACCTCCCATATGCAGAGTTTTACATTATGGAGGGGCTCCCCGCATTGTGAAATGCGCCCTGCCCCCCCTTAGGTAACACAAAGGGGGGAATATAGATAACTGGGAAACAATTAAATAGAAATACTACATTGAGATACCCGGGGGACAATCTGGCATGACTATAACCCCCTCCTCCCCCTCCAAGGCGTATTCGTCCTGGTCCTAAAAGTATCAGGACCAAGCCATACTTGGCACAATAGGGATCTGGGTGCATTTAACTCTCAGTCCCCATGGAAGCCGTTTATAGTTTGGCAGGGTTAGCCCAGTTGGTATGCCACTGCCTCCAGTTGTTCACCCCAGTTGTTAACTTGCCCAAGTTCTTTAAAAGTTCAAAGTTTGAGGGTGGTTTAACTCCCTCACTACCTTATAGGCAGTCACTAACCTATAAAACAAGTAATAAAAATTACAGTGTAATAGGATTTAGACATAGCAAAGGGACCCAGGTAAAACTCTCCAATATTAGAGAGACTTAGATGGCGAATACACCTTTGCAGATAATGTCATTAAATGTTAATGGCTTAGGCAGCCCGATCAAACGCACAAGAATGCTTACTCTATTCAGGAAGTGTCATGCAGGGATTTTCTATGTACAAGAGACACATATGAATGTGAACAAACATAAAAAGCTGCTGGGGGGGTGTCACACAGGTTTTCTCATCCTCGTATGGAGGAGGTAGAAAGAGAGGGGTCACCATACTGATAACAGGCCATACCCCCTTCCAGGCCATGATGGAGTGGGCAGACAAGGAGGACCGCCTGGTAATTGTCCAAGGTAAGCTACAGGACAATGAGGTGACCTTAGCCAATGCCTACATTCCCCCAGGGTCAAAAACACAAACAATAAGGTACCTACTGAGGAAGGTGTTGGAACTGACAAAGGGGTCCCTGATCCTCGAAGGAGACTTTAATATTGCTCCAAGCCCTCATTTGTACTCCACGAGTGTCACTAGGGGTAAATAACCCGCCTCACATAAGTTTTTCAAAAGATTTACACAAGAAGTTGGCTGGTTGGATGTATGGGGCACCCTTCATCCTAGAAATAGGGGATACACATTTTATTCAGCAGTCCATGGAACGTACACTAGAATAGATCACTGTTATACACAATAAGAAAGCCTAGGACTCCTTCAGGAAGTCACTATAGGGGATATTACGCATTCTGATCACGCCCCAATAACTACAACATGGGGAATGGGGCTTGAGAAGCAAGACACCCTGTGTAGACTCACCTTAAAAGTGAACAATTTCGCGAATTTTTAAAAGATAAAATGCCGGCCCGGTGGCATTGAGGCGCTGGACGCCACACCTCGCGCTACGCCGGCCACCCAGGTTCGGGAACGAGCCTGGGTCGTGAGGTGGAGAAAGGATCGGCGTCCGTTGAGCTGCTCTCCTTCTCCGGGGGTGGGAAGGGAAAGCCTCGATGTCCTCCGGCTCTAAGCGGTGGCTGGGGCTATGCAGGTCAGGGCTGAACTGAGGGCGTGCTGTGGCAGGCGGCTGGGAGGGCGCGTTTGGTAGCGCAGCGCTCGGTTCTTTGGTGTCATTGACGCCCGCGGACGATGGGAGGAAACAGAGAAAAATCCTTGTGGGCTATGATGGCTGGACGAGCAGCCCCCCCGCCGGCTTCTGCCTGGATGCTCCCCTGCACTGGAAACCCCTTGGATCCCGTGGCGGTGGTTGCGTGCCACCACGGCAAACAGATCGTTGTGCAGGTTGGAAGGTATGGGGTTGAGCTTGGGATGGGGGCGGACTGGGGGATGTTGGTCAGGCCGGATTGGGGGGGAACCATCAGTAACACCCCCCAGCCGCATAGGAGACAAAAATATATAACCAAAAAAAAAAAAAAGATAAAATACAGGATATTCTCGAATACAATCCCGAAGGGGAGACATCCCAAGCAATTAGATGGGATACATTGAAGGCGGTTCTAAGGAGCCACTTAGTACAGCATACTGCCTATTTAGCGAGACAACGCAGGGAAAAACAATTGCACCTAGAGCAAACTCTGGGTTTCCTCCAAATGGCCCATCAACAAGGACATCTGTCAGTGCTGACACAGCTAAAACAGACCAAACAAGAGCTTGATAGGCTGTGTTTACAGCAAACAGAAATAGCCTTGGCTTTCCTGAGGTAGCACTATGGAGAAATAGGTCCCCGGGCCTCACATCTATTAGATTTCCGCCTCCGAAAACAGACGATTAGCCACTATAGCCAGCATTAGGGACCCAAAAACTAAAGCCCAAGTAGTAAAAGTGAAAGGCATCACTCAAGTTTTTAGTGATTACTATAGGAAATTATATACCTTCGATCATCTGTCCGATCGCAATAACATAGCAACCTTTTTATCTCCTCTTGACCTCCCTAAGCTCAGTAGAGACCAGCAAGATGGATTGTTCTCCCCATAACCCAGATAGAACTGCGTGCAGCCATTTCACACTTTAAAACAGTGAAGGCCCCAGGCCCGGGATGGATACAGTACGGAGTTCTATAAGCATACAGAGTCCTTACTCAGTCCTCTACTAGAACAGGTCTATGAGGGGGGTAATGCAGGGCACAGATGGTCCTCCTCCAAGCTGGTCCTACGCAGTGATCTCAGTCATTCCCAAACCAGACAAAGATCCTCAAATATGCTCCTCTTACCACCCCATATCAGTACTAAATGTAGATAATAAAATATTTGTCTACAATGGCTAAGAGAATAGATACGATTCTCCCTTCCCTGATCGGATTAGATCAGATGGGCTTTGTTAGCTCTAGATCCACAACAGATAATACTAGAAGAGCCCTGCATTTGGTCCAAAAGATGCAAACATCTAAAGCCCCCTCAGTCCTCCTCAGCCTAGACGCTGAGAAGACCTTTGACAGGGTCTCTTGGCCTTTCCTATTCTTGACTATGTCAAAGATGGGATTCCCTTCCTTGATAAGGACTTTGTATGCTTCACCCCAAGCCTGTGTAAAAGTCTCTGGCCACCACTCAGCCTACTTCCCCCTACACAGGGGCACCCGCCAGGGCTGCCCGTTATCTCTGGGACTCTTTGCCATTTTTATTGAACCATTGGCCCAGGTCATTAGACAGTCCACCCAAATTAATGGGATCAGTTTGGAGGGCAGAGAACACCGCATTGTGCTTTATGCGGACAATATCCTGCTTTTCCTCTCAGACCCCACACATTCAGTACCAGCTATATTTAAAATATTGGAAGACTGTGGACAGTGTTCAGGATACAAACTAAACACCTCAAAAACAGTTGCATTAACATTTAATTTTAACCCACCCCTACAGTTTAAACAGACCTACCCCTTCCGATAGGAACTAGAAAAGCTAAAATACTTGGGTATATACCTAACACATGACGTAAGGAAGATAGTACAAAACAACTACTCCCCATTCTTCTCCCAACTTCAAACTGACCTTCCCAGGTGGAGTGTTATCCCACTTAATCTGCTCCAGAGGGTAGAGGTCATACGGATGGTGGTTCTTCCTCGGGCACTATACCTTTTTCAGAATGTCCCTATATATATATATATATATATATATATATATATATATATATATCCCAATTAAAACATTTCAAGCATGTAACAAAGCCATAATGAGCTTTATATGGGCAGGTAAACGCCACAGAATAAGGGCCTCGACCCTTTTCCTCCCCAGACAGATGGGAGGCTCGCCCTCCCAAATCTCAAATTGTACAACTGGGCCTCACACATTTTATTCATTGTCCTACAACGTAAACGTACTTACCCAGCTATCTAGAGAGAGATTGAAGAGGGACTACTCCCATTTATGGACCTGAATAGGGTTATCCTCCATCAGACACAACATGTCAATCCGCAGTTGAACCCAGGTCCTTGGATTTCATACCAGGTCAAAGCTTGGAAATTGATCTGTAAACAGCTCGCTTTGACCCCGTATCTAATCTGTCTATGCCCTCTATATTTATTAGAGCACTTCCCTCCATCTCAGCTGGACCACACATTCAGACAGTGGGACCGCCTCCATCTTACCTTTATATCACAATTACTAAATGGGAATGATTTTGCCACATTCCAAGAAATAAGGAGGTCATATGGCCTGAGGCAGGATGACTTCTTTAGGTACTTGGAATTGAGACACTTTTGTTACTCTCTCCCTCAGAGTGCGAATGTTAGAGGATCTTCCCCCCCCCCATTAACCTTTCTACAGAGTACCATCACCACTGTTGAAACCCCACACATTATTTCTTATACATATAAGGCTCTTAATGAGACCTTAGGAGCAAATACACTTGAAATACTGGGGAAATGGAACCAGGAAATGGGTGCAGAGATCACTTCACAGAAATGGGAAAGAGGCTGTTTCCTAGCCACTAAACTTACGTTCTCACATAGCTGGCGTCTCTTCTCCTGGCAATTAATAGTAAGATACTTCCGAACTCCAGCAATTATTGCTCATTATTCAATGAAAGGCACATCAGAATGTTGGCGCCAATGTGATGAACCTCAGGCACATCATACCCATATTTTCTGGTCATACCCCATTATACAACCCTTCCTGACCTCCCTTCAGGTAGAATTAAAAGAACTCAAAGGTTCCCCTATTACCTCAACACCAGAGTTATTCATACTGCAAATCTTTCCACATGATCTAAGTGACTCTCACACACTTTACTTTCTGGGGATAGCTCTCCTAGCTGCAAAAAAAGCACTTACTAGACACTGGCTTTCACCCCAGTTACCTACAGTATCTGAATGGAGGGAAATAATAACACAAATATACAAACAGAAAGGATATCATACTCCTTGAATGACCGCTCAGACCTGGTCGTGTTGAAATGGACTAAGTGGATAATTTACATAATGGCAAGGGATCCTGGATTTGTACCCTAAAAAAAGAGAGAACCATCACACAATTAATTTAAATTACAGTCGGGGTCACTTCTAAGAAAGGGAAGAGAATCGGAATGGATTAATTGGTAGGGGCTGATTAGGGGAAGAGGTGTATCATTAATGTATGGTCCTATACCCATTAAGAAATTCTCAAATGGGCATGAAATAACAAAATGTTATATCCTATGTACTATGCATAAACTGAAACTGTACTTTTTTTTAAATCTATGTAAAACGAAATATAACATGATGCACTTGTGACTGCCTTCCCCCTCCCGAAATATGTGAAAACATCAATAAAAATTATATTAACAAAAAAAAAATCTTACCAACTTAATAATATTTATGAAGAGACACAAGGTAAACATCCAGAAACTAGAACATTGAGCAGAGAGAAAAAGGAAAACCTTTCTCAGTATGATATTGATTTAGGTAGACGAAAACACATAAAGTTCAACTCTCAGGTGTCTTCCTCCTCGCTCAACGACTTCGTCGGATACCATGCAGCTGCCATCTTTGATGTCCATTCCCTGGCATCTATAGAATCTGTAAAAAGGTAGATCTTGCTGTTGAAAACATATGGAGTTTCGCGGGGAACTGAATGTTGTGTGGAATGTTCAACTCCCTCAGCGTGTTACGAACCCTATCAAACTTTTTTCTTTGTAGTCTAGTGGCATAAGCAATGTCAGGAAACACATGCACCATGGCTGCTTCCACACTCAATGGCTGGCCCAAATCATTTGGCAAGATTCAAGAGTCTGTCCCTGGTGCTGACATTGTCCAGGACCACCATCATAACCCTGGGCAGTCCAACTGAAACCTTGAATCGAGGTTGAATTCTATAGGCCTTCACTATAGCAACAGCAGGGTCCAGGATTTGCATTTTGAATTGCTTCTTTAGTCAGTCGGTTAGGAATAAAATGGCGTGGTCACCCTCAATGCTCTCTGGTAGACCCACCAGCTTTACATTCTGACTGCAGATCTGATTTTCCAAAATCTCCAAGCAATTCTGCTTGTGCTGAGCCTCCTTAACGCTCTGTGTCATAGCAATTTTGCAGTAGTCCGAGTGACGATGCACCTCATCCATTTCTCCTGTATTAGATAAACAATTTTTTCCACAGTGGTGATTCGACCGGTTAGTAGGTCTAATTTATGGTTTACTGCATTAGAAGAAACAAATAGTGGGTGCATTTTTTGGCCCAGAGATTGAAGCGTTTCCTCTGCACCATCCCCCTCACTTAGATCTTGCTGTGTTAATAGAGTACTCGAGCCCGCCACAGGTCCATTCCCTCCGTCTTTTCTCCCATCTGGCTGCTGCTGGTTGTGATTTGTTGTACCCATTATTTCACTGAGTTTCTTCTCCAGATATAGATGTTGATTTTCCAAACCCTATATCTCTCCACAAGGTTGTTTCTAAAGTTTAAAGAAATTAGCCTGAGGAGCAGAAGTTAAACACAACCTCACTGCTCAGGCTGTACAGCGCCCCCTGGATTGGATTTTAAAGGTCCCACTTATGTGGTCTTGCGGTAGGGTGGCGACTCGGCTTCCCCGAAAATATGGGTTAAATTGGCTGAGACAGGAGTAGAGATGACAAAACAAAAAGAAAAAAAAAAACAAAGGGAAACGATTAAGTCCTGGCATATGCACAATACACACATTCTGGGACTTAAACATTTTAGCAGCAGATTTTTGTCATTGCAAATAGAGGAGAGCATAGAGGGGCATTATGGAATAATTGAAGATCCACATCAAGAGACCAAACTGCAGGTACTGGTTGGACGGGGGTGGCATGGGTGCCAGAGTGTGGGTTAGGGCCTTTGTTTTTGTGATCGGCTAGAAACAGCAGATAAAACAATGACTGGCCATAGTGGATCGAGGGTTTAGTCATTTGCCCACCATGGACCCTGCAAATATGTGCTGGGGTGGCGGTGTTGTGGGGAGGATGACATGGGTGCCAGAGGGTGGGGGTGTTGTATAATGTTCTGGGCACTTGCTACCAGGAAGCTAGTGATCATGGGGCTGGGAAGTGGGGGGGAGTATCAGTGGTGGAATTTGGCACCTGCCGCTGCAGAACCATTTATCAGTAGTTTGAGAGGGAGAGGATATTGGCAGCCGGATTGAGTACCAGCTGCTGTTGTGCTATACAGATTGGTTAGGTGGGAGGAAGGGGGGTACTAGTAGCAGGAATGGGCACCCTTTGCTGGTCTTTGATATAGGATTGGGCACCCACCACCAGTGTTCTGTGTCATTTGGGGTTGTGCTGGAGAGGGTCTTGTGTGTGTGTGTGTGTGTGTGTGTGTGTGTGTGTGTGTGTGTGTGTGTATTTTGGCGGGCTTGTCAAAACAACGTTTCTAGGGGTGTGGATGTAGTTCACTATCCACATTCGGGCAGTTCCACTGGAAGTGCTGATTTGTCGGATGTCTTTAAGCTAAGCTCATCCCACCACACATCAACAAGGGGGGAGAAAAGATAGAAACAGCAAGAAACACCAGGTGAAGGCAGGGAGTTAGTGGGAGGGGGAGATGTGTGAGACTGTCAGAGTAATTGATTCCTAGGTCTCACAAGAAAATTTGATTGTGCAGTTAGACAGATAAGAGACAGAAAAGGAGACCTTGCTTTTAACTCTTTCTGCATAACCAATGGGACAGGGTCTTATTCAGCCCAGTCACATGGCAGCCATCTCTGAATACTGGGTATAGGCTGGTATGCTGACCCAGGAGAAGGTGGTCAGAGACTTTTTCAAGGGCTTTGACCACCTGTCCCCTCTGGTGTATGAACCACTACAACCATGGGACCTACTGCTGGTGCTGGCTGTGTTCTTGGGCAAGCCATTTGAGCCTGTGCACAAGTGTGAGATGTCACACCTGTCATGGAAGACCGCCTTCTTGGTGGCCATTACATCAGCCAGAAGGATTAGAGAGTTCCAGGCGCTCTCAGTGGAGTCTCCTTATCTGGTCTTATACAGGAATAAGGTTGACATTTCCCCCACCTGAGGGCAATACCGGAGTTCCACTTTAACCTGGCGATGAACCTTTAGGTATTCTTTAGTAACTCCTCTTTGGAAGCTGTCCCCAATTTCCATACTTTGGACCTATGTAGAGCACTCTTCTACTATAAGGAGCACACGGCTGTAGTTCAGGGTAAGGTTCGCCAGCTGTTTGTAACATGCTGAAGCTGCGCCTGGCAAACCATCGGTAAAGTGGTCAGTTGGAAGGTGGATAACATCCTGCATTGACCTCTGCAATGAGTTGGCTGGTTGCGAACCTCCCAGGGGGCTAAGGGCTCACTCCACCAGACATACCACTACATCGGTGGCTGCTTCCATGGACATCTCTATCCAGGAGATCTGCAGGGCTGCTACTTGGAAGTCAGCAAACACCTTCATTTCCCACTGTGGCATTGACCTCAAGTCAAGTTGGGATGCTGCTTTTGTGACCTGGGTTCTCCATTCTCTGTTAGCCAAGCAGGGTTGCGTGCCTTGCCCCCTCCTCTCGGAGAACTGCTAGGAGTCTGCCAGAGTGTGGATAGTGAGCTGTGTCCACACCCTTAGAAAGACAGGTCACTCACATGTAACCCTAGGAGTGATATACAGTTTGCACCCACACAACCCACCCGACCTTCCATGGCAATGTAGCACCCAGATCCACGCTTCTAGCATGCAAAGATCAGACATCACAGGGCGGAGCTGGAGGATATAGCACCTGGTGTGGTGGGAAGAACTTAACTTAAAGACATCTGACGAATTAGCACTTCCACTGGAACTGCCAGAGTGTAGATGTGAACTGTATACCACTCCTAAAACAATGGTTACAGGTGAGTAACCAGTCTTAACCTACCTTTTGTGGCTGACTTCAGTCATGAAAGAAAAAAGCATTTGCATTTTTTTAACTTTTTTTTTTTTTGGCAGTTTTTCTGATCTGTGCATGTGTGAACTTCAAAATGTAAATAACTTTAAAATGAAAATAAATTTGTTTTTAAACCAGCCAATGGCATTTCCTTGATATGAACGATAACAAACTGGTATATTTCATAATTTACATTGGTGTTGCTTTTGCAGTAGTCATGAACAAGAAAAAAAAAACGGGGGGGGGGTAGATTTTACATAATTTCTCTAATAGCTTGGAAACTGCCAAACCAGTCTGTACGAAATTTGCCAGAAAAATTGGCCCCTAGAGCTGGGATGCTATACAGCATGAAGTGAGTGAGCCCCTCTTAGGTGCTAGTTCTCATACCTTCCCCCCTTTCCCTAGCCTTCACACTCCCCTTGCAGGGTTCTCAGCATCCTGAATGGGTCCTATTGTGCCTAGGTTTGCCACCTTTTCTTCCCCCATCTACCTATCCTTGGCCTCCCGTGTTCCCATGCAGGGTCCCCAGCATCTTGGAGGGTTCCTTGGATCAGGACTCATCCCCTCCCAGGTATTATTTGTCATTCCATCCCTCTATAATTAGAATGCCTAACCGCAGGACGGTTTACAATCGCCTGAACTTCCCCGCCCCCTTGCAAGGTTCATCACATCCTGAAGGATTCTCTTTTTGGGTCAGGCCTTATTTCCCCTCCTAGGTGTTAATCACACTTACTCCTTCTCTAATCCCTACTCCAGTCCCCTGTCCCCTTGCAGGGTTCCCCGCATCATGAAGGGGTCTCTCCAGGACAGGACTCTGCACTATCTGTCATCTCATCCTCTCACCCCTTATTTCACGTTATGAAATGGGCATCACAAACTGAGAGCTGTGATTGGCTGCTAGGGATGTGATATTCATTCTCCTGCACAGGAAAAATGACCATCAGTACTCTGTGGGCATTGATCCTGGGAAAGATGCCAGTGTTGGCAAATTGAAAAGCAGCCGTCTTGCTTATCACCAACTGCGAGTGATTACATTCTCAATTTGTCAACATTGCATTTTTACCAGAAACCAACTTTAACATTAGTGTAACCCCCCCCCTTGCAAATGGGGGTTCCCAAAAGTCTTCCAGGAGCTTGCCTGAATGCTCCAAGTCTGGGCGGTGTTCGGCGTCTGAGCTGTTTATATGTGGTTCCAAGTGAGTGCTATTTGAGCCTCTGCATACTGTCTCTTTAAGAGCTGTCTGCCTGCAGACTTAATTAGTTTGTATGGGGGAACTGTGTATTTAATGCTCGAATCCTGCCCGAGCTGCGGAGAAATTGCTCCGTTTCTGCAGTCGCTAAGAGCGCAGAGGGGGCCTAAATGAAAGATGTAACTGTTTGTCTGAAAGCAGTTAGAGTGTTAAGTAAAATGCAGTTTGTCTAACCTGCCTTTCTTGCAGCTGGGACTCTGTGTGTGTTACCCCTCCATTTTGGACCTAAACTGCTGTTCTGGGCCAAGTGGGTTAAGGGTTCCCTAAAATGGAGCCTGTGGACAAATCAGAACTTGGACTCTTAATTTTGAACCAGCCACAAAGGGATCATATGGGCAGTGACGCTGGGAAATGTAGTTTTGACCTTGGCACCTTTTTCTACCAGCAGAGGGAGTCTTATTGTGAGTGACAGCTGAATCAGCCAACATAATAGTGTGGAGCTAAAGGAAATGCCCTGCTCTGTGACTGGAAAGATTAGCTCAGTTTTGACTGTGAAGGGAGAAGGAACTCTGTGCTTCTGCGGTATATAGTTTCGCACAGGAAGCGCGTGTGAGGCCCTGAGTTTTGGTCTGCAGCCTTTGTGAGTGCCAGTTTGGACTGAATCTGAGTTGTGAGGAGAAAGAAGCACTAGAAGTGTGGAAACCAGGCTCACCCTGTAGAAGACTGGAGAAATTGCTGACTCGCGCTTGGTCTGTCAGGAACTGAAGCTGCTGTGTGTGCTCCTGGGTATTTGCAGTAATTGCAATTGGGATGGAGGAGCAGCCTGCCTGGTATAGTATTTTCCTTTACATATGAATGTGCGTGGTGCTTGTGGGAATCGCTATTTCTAGGGACATGGATATGTTGTTCATCCACACTGCTGCAGGTATCCTTGCCGCTTTAAATCTTGCGGAAGGTCTTCAAACTGGCTCCTCCCACCCACCGGGTGGTAAAACTCGGCTCCGCCCCATGGCGTAGATTCTTCCTTACGGCTTGGAAGCTCAGGTTCCCTCCTTAACGCTCTGCGTATAAGACTAGTTCCTAATTCTTCAAATTTTGAATTTAAGTTTTTTGCTAAAAGACTTGGTCTTCTCTCCCTTGCGGCTGCGATGGACAAATGGAGCTCCTGGTTTCCGGAGATGCCCTTGCGGGCGAAGATGTCTCGGGCGGATCCGCACTCACGTTCATCTGCTGTCGGGCCTGGGCCGACCCGCGGGCCTGCGACCTGTGCTCTTCCTTTTTAAGCTCGTCCGCGAAGACTGTGCTGCCCATTTACAACTGGGGCGTCCCAAGAAGCATTTTCCTCCGGTGAAAGTCAAAGAGGCCCGGTCAGCGGTTTCATGGCGGCCAGACTCGGCGGATCCAGCAGGCAGATGATCGCCACTCAAAGAGGAGGCGGCGCGGGCCGCTTCTACCTCGGCTGCGATATTTGTCCCGCTCTCTCTCAGTGCCTCTTATTCAGCTTCTTTTAAGGAGCTTTGTTTGACCCTCTCTACTAAAGGTGAGGGACCAACTTCTACTGGACCGTTTTCTCGGTCCAAAAAGAGAGACAAGGGTAAGTCTCACTGTCGACGCTCTTGGGAGCGGGAAAGATCCCTCTCCCCGAGTTGTCGGCCGTCGACTTCAGTCGACCGCTTGGCTTCGGCCACTGGTCTCACGGTGTCCCCGTCAGGCCAGTTGACCGAAACTCCCGTCGACGCGGTCGAGATTTTTCTCGACCCGTTGGACGGGTTGTCGGCAGGAGAAGCCGAATCCCTCTCCCGGTTCCCCGGTGAGAGTTGAGACCCGTTGGCTTGTCTGTGCCTCGGTTCGGGCCTTGGTTGAACCCTCCGAACAGGAGTGCCGGTTCCCCGACATCTCCCGCGCGTCCTCGGAAAGCGAGGTTCTCGGTCTCGGACTTCTTTGCCGTCCAGCCGATTCACGCCCGTCATAAGCGGTCTCGATCTCGACACCCGCGACTATAGCGCCGCGCTTGTCCTCTTCCTCCTCTTGGACGGGGAAGCTCCGGACGTAAGTTGCGTGAAGATATAGAGACCTCATGTGGCAACAGCTCCTTCTGACGGGGAGACAAAGCGGCGCGTTGCCTTTACTCCATTAAGTGGCTGTCACGAGCGGCTGAAACAACCCTCGTTTTATCCGAGGAGCCTGTTCCCAGGCCAGTTGTTCGGCCAAAACCAGCTGCCCAACCGATTCCGGTGGAACCTTCGCCTCCACAGCCGTTAGTTGGGGCTTCGACCAAAAATTCTCGGTTGGCTCAGGGACTGCCCCATAGGCTGTCTGTCACCCTCACTCCCAATCGACCTCGGCAGGTGGAGGGTGGCTCAGGCCCGAGGCAGCTCTTTGAGGACTCTTCCGAGTCTGAAGACGATTCCTCCCTTTTCTCCAAGTGAATGGACTTGGAGTCCTCAGGAGGACAGTCTGGGACGATAGCCTTCATCCTTCCTGGGATTGCTTGACTCATCTGGAGTCCACGGGATGAAGCTCGAACCTGTTTCTAAGCGGGCCAGGTATCCCTCACGAGATTCTGGACGAGGATTCCCCTCGGAGGCCTTTCCAGTGGCGAGGCCATAGTGGGCCCGGCCTTGGAGCTCTGGCAGCGCCTCTTCCTGCCCTCGCCTTCGGCCAGGATGGCCAGGAATATCACGGTCCCTACCGGTTCCTTGTCCGGTTTTGGGAACACCCCTCGGCCAAGGGTTAGTTACCGACAGCGTTTTCCGCGTGCGAGAGCTAGGGATGTGGACAAACCTCCCGACAAAGAGGTCCAAGAAATTGGACTATGCGGGCGAAAAGTCCTGTCTTCGTCCTCCTCGGCCCTGCGCCAGAGCCAGTTCGGCCGTCCTCATGGCACATTTCTCTCATGCCCTGTTGGGCTCCCTGGATGAGGTCGTCCCTCATCTTCCCGCGGATCTGCAGACCACGGTTAGGCAGGTGCGGGACCAGGGCAGGGCAGTGGCCAAACAGCAGCTCTAGACTGCTTTAGACATTGGGGACTCATGTGCCAGGTCTGTGGCGGCCGCAGTGGCTATGCGTCGTCGGGCTTGGCTGAGGATATTCACCTTCACTTCGGATACTCAGCACAAGTTGGCGGATGTCCCTTCTTGGGGACCAACCTCTTCGGCCCTGGGGTGGAAGGTCACCTGCAGAGGATCGAGAAGTCCAGTGCTACCTTGGACTCGGTCTCATCCGCTCAGAAGGACAAAGGCCGCAAACCTCAGCCTAAGCCCTTTCGTCCTTCTGTGCCCAGCAACGTCCGGCCCAGCAGGCTCGGGCTTGGCATCCCAAACCCAAGCCCGGGGCTTCCTCCAACAGGAAGCAGGGAGGTAAAGGCCCAGGAGGTCCCTCGGCCGCCCCTCCTCCAAGCCTGCCCAGTGACGGGCTGAGGGGTGTCGCCCCCAACCCCGTCACCTCACCCCAGGTTCCCCCATGGGGGGACGGCTCCGGCACTTCCTTTCCGCCTGGTCCGTTATTACCACGGACAGGTGGGTGTTGGAGGTGGTGGGAAAAGGCCTGCCTCTGGAATTTGAGCAGGCCCCGCCCTTCAGAGCCATCGCACCTCGGGGGGCCTCGGGGTCTGCAGCCTCACTGTCGGCTCGCCGAGCCAACATTGCTCTCCTCCTCCAAAAGGAGGTGATCAGGGAGGTGGCGGACCCTCCCTCAGACCCGGGGTTTGTGTCCAGGTACCTCCTGGTTCTGAAACGGATGGGGGGCTGGCGCCCCATTCTCGACCTACACGACCTAAACAAGTTCCTAAGGTCTCGAACCTTCAGGATGGTCACTCTGGCTCAGATAATACCATCCCTGGAACCCGGCGTGTGGTTCTGCTCTCTGGACCTGCAGGACGTGTTCTTTCACGTCCCTATCCGTCCGTCTCATCGGAGAATTCCCTCAGCGTTGACGGAGGATCCCTTGAGTTCGAGCCATGCCCTTCGGCCTGTCTCCAGCTCCCAGGGTCTTCACCAAATGCATAGCAGTGGTGACAGCTTTCCTTCGGCGCCGAGGGGTCCGGGTGTACCCTTACCTGGACGATTGGCTGATAGCAGCCCCCTCCAGACAGGAGGTGGAGCAGTCCAGAGATCTGACCCTCCAGGTTTGCTCTCAAATCGGCCTTCTCATCAATGAGGCCAAGTCGGAACTCGAGTCGAAGCAGGTGATTCTTTCATCGGGGCAGAGCTCGACTCTCTTCGAGCCAGAGCACGGCTCCCGGCAGACAGGGCCGAGGTTCTTACCTCCTTTGCCCAATCATTTCTGGTTGGGCAATCACGCCCTGCCCGGGACTTCCTGCGCCTCCTGGGTCTCATGGTGGCCTGTACCAGCGTGATCTATTGGGCACGCTGGCACATGCGCCCTCTTCAGTGGTGACTGGCCAGCCAGTGGTCACAATGCTGCGATCCATTGGACCAGCTAGTGACGGTGACCCAGGGGATGTGGGACGCTCTCCGGTGGTGGACCGTTCCAGTTCATCTGCAGGAGGGCATCCCGTTTGTCCGCCCTGAGCCGACAGTCTCTCTATTGACCGATGCCTCTCTGATGGGTTGGGGTGCCCATCTGGGGGAACACCGGACGCATGGCCTCTGGTCCCCGCGGGAGTCCCGATGCTACATCAACCTGCTGGAGCTCCGAGCGGTCCGCCTAGCTCTTACTGCCTTTGCTCCATTTCTCCGGGGTCAAGTGGTCCGAGTCCAGACGGACAATACCACGACCATGTACTATCTAAACCGCCAGGGCGGGACGCGCTCCATGCTTCTATGCAAGGAGCTCTCCGCATTTGGTCACTACCATGCGCAACTTGGGGCGGATCTCCTAGCCATTCATGTGGCAGGAGCCTCCAACACCCTGGCCGATGCCCTGAGCGGATAGGGGCTGCATCCCACGAGTGGTCTCTCCTGCCGGAGGTAGTACAAGATCTGTTCTCCCATTGGGGCACACCTCAGGTGGACCTGTTTGCCTCCAGGGAGAACGCGAAGCTGAGGCTGTTCCATGCCGGCCCCCCTCAGCAGGGCTCGCTGCAGGGGGATGCCTTCTCGAGGCCGTGGACCCCGGGCCTCTTCTACGCCTTCCGCCATTTCCCTTGATACACAAAATGCTTCTCAAAGCAAGGAGGGACAAGGCGCAGGTGATTCTGATAGCCCCAGACTGGCCCCGCCAGTTCTGGTACCCAGATCTCCTCAGCCTCAGCTCCAGGCTCCCGAGGCAGCTTCCAGCTCGCCCGGACCTGCTCTCTGTCAATCAGGGGAAGGTGTTCCATCCGGACCTTCAATCCCTGCACCTGACGGCCTGGTTCCTGAGCGGCTAGAGTTCCAGGCCTTGGGTCTTTCCGACGAGGTCCTCAATGTAGTTGAGGCGTCCCGTAAGGAGTCGACCAGGAAATGCTATGCCTTCAAATGGAAGAGATTTTCCATTTGGTGTCAGGGCAAGGGCTTGGACCCTTCCTCCTGTTCCTTGGCAAGCATCTTGGACTATTTATGGTCCCTTTCTGTCAAGGGCTTAGGTCGGCGACCCTAAGGGTGCACCTGGCAGCCATCTCTGCTTACGGAGCGGGCGGGAAGCAGTCGGTGTCACAGGAGAAGGTGGTCTGGTGCTTTTTCAAGGCCTTGATCACATTTCCTCCAGTCGAGAACCTCCACCTCCGTGGGATTTACTGCTGGTACTGGCAAAGCTCATGGGCAAGCCATTGAACCAATGCACAGGTGTGAACTTTCTCACCTGTCGTGGAAGAACCGCCTTCCACGTCAGCCAGAAGGATGGGAGGCTCCAGGCGCTCTGCCCGAGTCTCTTACCTGGTCTTCCACAGGGACAAGGTTGTCCTGCGCCCCACCAAATTCCTTCCGAAGGTGGTGTCGGAGTTTCACCTTAACCAGGTGTTGACTCTGCGGTGTTCTACCCCAATCACACCTTGGAGGCCGAATACAGGCTCCATACTGGACCTAGAAGGGCGCTCACTTATTATAAGGCGCCACGGCTGAAAATCGGGAGAGGTTACGCCAGCTGTTTGTCACCTATGCTGAAGCCGCACCTGGCAGACCTGCAGCCAAGCGGATGATAAGCAGGTGGTCACCTCCTGCATAGATCTCTGCTATAAGTTGGCGGGCATGGAGCCTCCCAGAGGATAAGAGCTCATTCTACCCGCCATACTGCTGCATCAGTGGCTGCTTCCAGGGCGTCCCTATCCAGGAAATCTGCAGGGCTGCTACCTGAAGTCAGCACACCTTCATCACCCATTACCACATCGACCTTGAGTCACGCGGGATGCTGGTTTTGGGGCCTCGGTTCTCCAGTCTTTCTTTCCCAAGTAAGTATCGGGGGTGTGCGCCTTGCCTTCCTCCTCCCGGAGAACTGCTAGGAGTCTGCCAGACAGTGTGGATGAACAACATATCCATGTCCCTAGAAATACAGGTTACTCACCTGTAACAGGAGTTCTAGGAATGGTATATGTTGTTCATCCCACGATACCACACTCCCGGCTTGACGCACAACCTGAGCTTCCAGCGGGCCAGATCTGGCGTCATGGGGCAGAGCCGAGAGTTTTACCACCCGGGTGGGTGGGAGGAGCCAGCTTGAAGACCTTCCGGCAAGATTTAAAGCGGCAAGGATACCTGCCAGACAGTGTGGATGAACAACATATATCATTCCTAGAACTCCTGTTACAGGTGAGTAACCTGTATTTCCAGTCCCCAGTGCTGTGTGCTGTGTGTTGAAGCTGGAAGCAAACCCCAGCTTGTTTTGGACTAAATCCGTTTGTTATCAACTGCAGTGAGGTCCAGTCACAGGGACCTTGTCTCCATGCCCTGTTGTTCTGGCAATCCAGAAGAACATCTACCATCCGGTCTTCAGCTTGGGTATTGGGAGTACAAATCAGGGTATTCCTCTGCAGTCTGTTTTCAATCACAAGTGTGTCATCTAATTCTTGTTTCCCTGCTTCTTGGACTGAGCCATCTGGCTCCGGATTACAATTGGGTGTTGTGCATATATTTTCTTCTACAGGGCCCTATCCATCTGCACCTGCCGGCCAACCCGACAGCGGACCTGGCTAGCCCCCAACATCTGGGTACCCAGAGTGTAACTTTTCAGACCCTGTATGTGTACACAGTACTGTGATTTAATGGCACTAATTAACCTGATTTCCCCCTCCCATGTTACCGTTCCCTAAACAAATCAGATTTGTTGTTAAACTTTAAACTGTCTTAAGTGTCAGTACCTTGATGCCAAACACTGTATTGGTTTGTGTATGCTGCTTAACCTTATTTTTCAGGGGGTCCGTAGAGACAGATCTGCGAATCAGTCTTGAGGGTAAGTGGTACCTTATGAATGAACAGTGTGTACATGTGGGGTATTGGAACTGTAACTCCTGTGCATTGTGTGGGCCATTAGAGGGATTAGAAGGGGGTCTCAGTGTCCCTGAGGGCTGTGACCAAACTAGACCAACCATTACAAACCCTGACCTCTGTGTGGAGGCACCCACCATAGAACCTAGGCCCCTCAACCTGTCAGTAGTCAAGCAGGCAGGGGTAGTAGTCCTTGGGATAGCGCCACCTGGGGGTTACTTTAGCATAACTGAAGAAGGTCTAGAAAAGTTAATGACAGTAGAAAATGAGCCAACAGATGAGATGCCCAGAGGCTCAGAAACAAGCACCTCTAAGAGCGAAACAAGTGACCCCAGCTGTCAAAACCCATGAATGCCACAGCGAGTAACCGTTTCTGCAGCTACACTGACAACCAGCTGGATGTTCTTGAACAAGAAAAGTTTGAGCGAAACACTCCGCGATCGACTGCATAGGCATTGAGCGTATTCAATGAATGGGCAACATGTACACAAACAGAAATTGACTGGCGCTCAATTTCAAAAGAACAGCTGAACACCGCGCAAAGGAGATTCAATGCCGAGGCTCAGACGACCGCAGGAATAGAGTACGCCATCTCAAGCTTCTGCGGTCTCCGAGCTGCACTGAACCGCCACATGGGGTCACCGGGCATCGCACAGCCTATAAACCTTGTGAAAGATCCCGAATTCTGGTCCAGCAATGCTGTATTTACAGCTAAACTGAAAACGGACAGAAGAGCCCAGCAAGATAAATCAACTCATCATGAAGCACTAGCAAGTGCAGATCTACACAAGCTTAGACATTCTCCAACTTGTTCTCCCCAAATCCGCGCCTGGCTTAGTCAGAAAAGTCTGGCTTGACATCCAACTATATATGGCCAGGCGCGGTCGGGGAGGTCTGCGCCAATTGAAACCTGAGAATTTCTCCATTAAAACCGATGAAAATGTTGCTGAATTTGTCATCCTAAACTTTAATGAACATACAAAAAACCATAACAACCCCCTCGAAACAGGCAAATCAGGATACTGTGTATTTATATATTGTTAACCGGGTAATCCCCTTTGCCTGGCTGCAAGTTTTAAACTGTACCTGAGTAAGCTGCCTCCAGATCCAAAGGCCCTCTATTTGCACCCATGCAGACTTCCACAAATCCAGCTGGACTCCCTCCCAGTGTGGTTTTCCTCGGAACCAATGGGGGTTAACTACAGTACTTGTCCACCTTCATGTCCCGATTAAGTGAAGAAGCGGGTCTCTTGCAGCGGTATGCCAACCACTGTCTGCGAGTGACCGCAGTGCAACTCCTGTCGGACGCCGGCTTGCAAAGCCACGAAATAATGTCAATTACGGGGCCAAAAACGAAGCTAGCCTCCAAAGTTACTGGCATGCCAAGCCAGAAGACCGCAGGAAATGGTGCACTGTCCTTGCACCAAAACAAGAAAACGTCACACCGGAAAAAGAATCAACAGGCATGACACAATCCACAATGCAACATCTGAAGCAGATTTGCACCACACCGACACCTGATGGCAAGACAGCAGGGCAGTGCACTGAAGAAATACAACAGAACCAGCCCCAGAGTCCACAATTTACAGGAGAGACAATGCAAAACTGCAACATGACTTTTAATGGCACAGTCTATTTTGGCAAATAAGGTCATACTTCATACATTAAATATCAAACACTGTTAACAACAAAAATAATTATATTTAGAAATTAATACTACTTTATTGAAGTTACAATGAGTGTTTTTTGCAGTTGCAAAAAATGAAATCTTCACATTTTAAAAGAAAAAAAATAAAGTTGCAAAAGTTGCCAAATACCCATTCATAAAGGACTACTTTAAGTGGCGTAATGTTATTGCCTTTAATAAACTGCTAAATCTTTAATGTTAAAAGTTGTAATGTCTATTAATTTCTCTAATTTTTATTGTCCATTTTATAAGCGCAATAAACCACTCCAGGGTGTGTGTTAGACAGTTTAACACAAGGCTAGGAGGCTGGACGCACTTAGCCATTGGTCTCATGCTTCACTATGCCTCCTAGCCATGTGTTAAACTGTCTAATGCACACCCTGTCATGGCTTATTGCTTACATAGCACTTGTTCACTTATTACCATTACATTTATTAATTGTTCTCACAAATTACATATGTATGTAACACTGTTCATAACAACTGCCTTAATTAATTGTATGCTATGCTGATCTTTGTAACTTGAATGTAAAATGTCTCATCCCTATTGTACCCCTTCCCCCCAGGTTGCACTGGGAGACGAGCAACCTGTTGCTCAGTGTGCCTTCCTGGTGAAACATTTCAATAAAATACATTTCTCACAGGTAATTCAGATTTAATATTTAAAACAGGATATTAAAATGTTTTCAGGAGCATTTAAATAAAAATGTATAGGTGACTTAAGTGAGTAGAATAGTAGAATGACTCCTTCTAGTGAAACTATAAAAGCATGGCATAGTGTACTAATCCTGTGTAACTTCTTAAACATAAAAAATACAGACGTAGATGCATGTTAACTGAGCTGGGTACCAGTATTTTTATCGATTGTGTTGCTAGTTGCCGTACGAATAGGGATCAGCACTGCGAAAGAACTAGTCTTAGGCCTGACGATGTTACACTCATGACTGTAGATATATAACCGAGAAACAATATTTCAGTCTGCTTTCAAAATACTGTTGGAGTGTGTTTTGTGTCTCTGTATTAAGTGGTTATGGACATTGGTACATGAATATTATGTACCTGTTCCTGTACAGTTGTTAAATAAACAGAGTATAAAAAAACAATCAGAAAGAATGTTCCTCAGTTCTGTTCACTTATGTAACCTATGCATTTATAGTTAAATGTTCCTGAAGAAGTTATTACCCTCTTATGTTCACCATGCGTGCACGCACAATGAACATTTTGCTACCAGAGTGGGTTTTTAAAGGTATGACACTGTCAGTCCACTGCAGAGTAGTCTGCAAGGGGCACTTCAGAACCAGCTCCATCCTCGGTCTAAAGCCCTAGAGAGAGAGGGTTGTGTCAGGCCAATTATTGGTATGCATTATATATAATATCCAATGCCCTCAACAGCACAGGTTTCTGCAAAGCACACAATACGTTTACCGTAATCATTGAATACACAAACTATATCCACTTGGCACTAAACAGCAAGCAGGTGGGGTCTATTTACATAGACCTCACAAAAGCTTTCGACTTGGTTAATCACCATATTATATTAACTAAACTACATGCCCTAGGACTGTCCCCAAAACCGTCAACTGGTTCCACAGCTACCTCACAGGTAGGTCGCAGCAGGTAAACATTAATGGAACCCTGTCCAGTGCCAGGAACATGTCCTTTGGTGTCCCCCAGGGATCCATCCTGGTTCCCCTCCTGTTCATCTTATTTTTAAACACCCTTCCCGACTCCTGCTCCTCAAATTTGCTGGTCTGCGCAGACGATGCCGTGGTATTTGCAAGCAGTAGACAGGTGGGCCCACTTACCAATGAGCTCCAGAGCAGTTTCAGGGAGATGGAGGAGTGGTTCCAACAGAATAGGCTTCTCCTCAACTACAAAAAAAAAAAAAATTATGCTTATTGCAAGCCACCAGGCCAAGAGGAAAGCGAGCCAGCTCAATGTATACAACAGAAAAAGTGAAGCACTTGAACAGGTTAATACTTTAAAGTTCCTCAGTATCACCATTGACGACTCCCTTATTTTCAACACACACATTGAGTATGTCGTAAAAGCTGTGAATGCTAAATTAGGTATACTATACAGTCAGTACAGACACTGGAACTCCATCACACCTGAGGCCATGAGTATTGCTGTTTCCATTTCCATCTTGTCTACCATTGACTATGGCTAATAGTTTACAGTGTAGCACCGGACATCTCACACAACAGGGTCAGGATGGTCATGAACAAGGCCTGAAGATTGGTTCTTGGTGTGGGCAAACTCACCCACACCTGCAGTCTCTATGAACACACGGGCTGGCTCCCCCTCAATGTGTGAATTATGTACCAGGTATGCCTTCTGGGAAAGAAGGCAGTACTAAACCACCCCCCACCCCCCGGAATCAGACACTTATACAGCCAATGCACACCCCACATCACGCAAGAAGCATATCCAGCAGTGCCCTTAGTGTTCCCATCTGGAGGACTAGCCTGGCACAGCGTTCCTTCACCTATAGGGCTCCACTATGGCTAAACGGCCTCCCTGACACTCTAATGAATGTTGGAAAAGTTGAACATTTCAAAGCTGAACTGAGAAAGCACCTTGCTCTAATGGGAAAATGTGACTGTTTTGACTCAGATTAGAGTAAGCTACTAGATAAGTGGTCCTTTCTCTCCCCCCCCATCACCACCCCTCTAATTACACCATTCCAACACCCCAATATCACCCCTCCCCACTCAACCTCTATTTCCCAATCCCTTGCAGTAGGACAAGGCCACTGAGCTACTGCCTGTATGACTAATACGAGTACTGTAAGTCTTTTTACTATTTCTTTCTCTAAACTGTACAGATTAATGTACACTTTGTGTATCTTACTTTTTGTGATTCCCTGTTTTACTTGATGTAGAACCTTTGTAGAAAGAGCTCTGCTCAAAGGTATTTGTAATCCGAAACTTTAAATAAATAAATCAGTATCGCACCAATAGTCAGCCAGGCAGGTCATGACAGTGTTCTGACTTGCTGGGCAGAAACTTAGTATAGTTCAAAGGAGAGTGCCAACCCAATCACAGGGAGGCTCTTTCCTTTGATATACATAATGCCACCCAGCAAGCACAGCTAATCTGTCATGATCAGCCTGCTGAAAACTTTCGCTCGTTTTTGTTGTTGTTGAATTACACCCTGTAGAAGAGAAAAATATCCATGGATGCCTGTTGCTGCCGCCGCCATAACTGTCTCTCCCCCCGGGCCAACCCGTGTTAATATTCTGGCACGGGGGTGCCCAATCCCTCCTGCCAGCTGCTATCCCCTACCCTGCCAGTTGTGATTCTCTACACTGGGAAGCCCACCCCCGGTGCCACCAGACGTAACACTGACACTGGAGGTGCCCTATCCCCAGTGTCTCCACCAGAAATAAAATTGTCCCTCATAGTTTTTTTTTTGTTTTATAAATGTACAGTCCACCTCAGTTTAATTGGACATGGATATAATGATTTTTCGATTATAGCACCCATTTTGTAAAATCCCAAACCCAGCTCATAGAAACTAATGGTAAAACTTATTGATATGCCGAGTTATATCTGCCGTCTAAATCGGACATCCCACAGACACTAAAGGGCACTGAAAGTGTTAATTGTCAGTCTGGCTTCTGTCAATTAGCAGTGATCAGCGGTTATTGACAGCTACTTAAGCGCTCACACTTACATGCTCAATTATCCGCATCACTGCTACTCGAGCTCAGTAGTCTGTCTGGAGACTGTGTGCGCGTATCTGCTTACCTGCTTGTAACCAGCCTGCAGTTCTACTGACATTCCGTAAGGTGATTTTTCATTTAAAGCCTTGCACTATGTTAAAGTGTAACACTGACTCTTGCCAAAAAAATTTAAATTCTAAAACAGATCGATGACATGCCAAGGACTTCTGTGCAAGAATTGGCAGTCCACTTCGGCATGCCACGACCAACACTGTCACATCTGCTTTGCAGTCGAGACAAGCTTGCAGAGGGTTGGCACAACAATGAAAACCCCAATAAGAAGTCTAAACGAACAGAAGCACAAGTCAAAGCATACCCCCTCAAAGTATCCACGGTCACCTACACACCCCTCTGCTATATCTCAAACATATCCAGTACAGAACAGCCAAATAAGCGCATTACATAGATACGGCAAGATACAGGTTGGACCCAAAAAAAGCAAACGTGCATTTTTCGATAAAATGGACACTCTGTTATATTGCCACTATCGGGTATGTACTGAGTAGTCCAATGTAAGCAGGCTACACTGTACCATGCAAAAAAGAAAACCATCCATTAATGTCTGCTGCTGCTACCACTGTTACTGTTTTCCCCTCCCCACCAAGCCCAACCCACGCATGTTAATATTCCGGTACGGGGGAGGGCAATCCCCTGTGCCAGCTGCTACCCTCCCATCCTGCCCGTTTTGCATCTGCAACACTAGGGAGCCCACCCCCAGTGCTGCCAAACATAACATCGACACTGAGGGGTGCCCAATCCACCAGTGTAACCACCTGAAATAAAGAAAACTGTCCCTCATAGTTTGTTTTTGTTTTTTACATACACCCTGTAAAAAAGAAAACTGTCCATTAATGTCTTTTGCTGCCGTCACTGCCATTACTGTCCTCCTACCCAACCCTCCCACTCGGCACCCCCCACCCCACGCCCAGCCCTTACTTACCTACCAGGGCTCCAGTGCCGTAATCCTCTCTGGACCGCAGACATGTCTTCACTCTTCAACACTGGATCGCAAACTGAGGAAATCAGCTATGTGGTTCATTGTATATCAGTGGGGTTTAGAAGTTGTCATCATAACTTGGTCATTTTTGAATATTTCTGCCCCAAATTTTTAACATGCCTTTTTTGGGGCCCCTCTGCATGAACAGTGGCAGTGAAATTAGGCAAATCTGTCCCAAAAGGTGATTTCATGATTCCTGTGTGAAATCCCCTTTTGGGCAGGAGTTGAACGTTTTCTCCGTCCTTGTTCATGAGGTGGTGTCATAAGAAGGCTACGTTGAAAAGTTGGGGTAAAATTATAAAAAAAAAAAAAAAACCAAAGTTATTAGCCTTTGTTGACATTTTTTTTTTTTATTCATTTGGTAACCGAGTAAGGCCCACCAGGCACAAGTGTCTGTTTTCAGGGGTGACCCGGGGGCTCTGGGGTGATTAAGTGACTTGCTCAGAGTCGCACAATATGCAAGTGGAGGTTGTGGGAATCAAACCCAAGTCTGCTGGATGTACCAAGCTCATTACTCTAACCTCTAGGCTATATTGCCAGCCCAGTTTACAAACACAGGCTTGTAACTTTGGTAATTTTTAATATCTTGACCCCAGATGTTCAACATAGCCATTTCTTCACAGCGCCTCATGAATGTGACAGCTGTCACTTTTCAAATCCTGGCCAAAATGTGTTTTCATACTTGTGGCATAAAATCACCTTTTGGGCAGGAGTTGAACATTTTCTCAGCCCTTGTTCATGTGGTGTGGTCATGAGAAGGCTACATTGAAAATCCGTGGTAAAAATATTGAAAAACAACAGTTATTAGCCTATGTTGAATTATTTTTTTTATTCGTTTGGTAACCGAGTAAGGCCCACTAGGTACAAGTGCCTATTTTCAGGAGTGACCCGAGGGCACTGGGATGATTACGTGGCTTGCTCAGAATCGCACAGTATGCAAATAGAGGTTGTGGGAATTAATCCTAAAACTGCAGGATGTACCACACTCATTCCTCAAACCTCTAAGCTATGCTGCAGTCCAGTTTACAAACACAGACTCGTAACTTTGGTAATTTTCAGTATTTGTTACCCCAAATTTTCAACATAGCCATTTCTTCACAGCACCTCATGAATGTGACAGCTATCATCTTTCAAATCCTGGCCAAAAAAATGTGTGTTCCCACTTGTGGCGCAAAATCATCTTTTGAGCAGGATTTGAACATTTTCTCTGCTCTTGTTCATGAGGTGGGCTCATAAGAAGGCTATCTGGGGTCATAAGAAGGCTACGTTGAATATTTGAGCTAAAAATATGAGAAAACGACAGTTATGATTCTGCGTTGCAGTTTTTTAATGCATGCTTGTAACTATGGTCATTTTTCAGTATTTTGACCCCAGCTTTTCAACATAGCCATTTCTTCACACCACGTAATGAATATAACAGCTGTCATTTCTCAAACCCTGCCCAAAATGTCTTTTATCACTTGTGGCTCAAAATGACATGTTAGCGATTGTTTTATGAATGACACCTGTCATGCTCAGAAGGAGTGGTAAAAAAAGATTATGGTGAAAATTTAGGGTAAAAATCTGAAAAACCAACTTAGTTATGAGGAAATGAACTGTTCCAACATTTTGGCCCTAAACATATCCCATGTGTTTTACCCCGCCTCCTGAACATGGCAGGTGTCATTTTTCAAATCCTCTCCAAAACTTGTTTACACAGTCATGCAGCAAAATCACCTTTCAGATGGGATTTTTAAAATTTTACCTGTCTTGATCATAACGTCAGGTCATAAAAAGACTGTTGGACATTTGGGGTCAAAATGTGGGGGCCCACTTAAAAGTAGATATTGCCTTTCAGCTGCCCTATCCTGCGTAATTACAATCTAACAATGTGTAAAAGCAGGACACTACTGAAAATGAGACATTGCAACTCATCTGCTCTATCCTGAGTGAATGTATAGTAAAAATGTGTACAAGCAAGACCCAGTACAACAGCAGTACCGGCGGTGAACATTCGGCATTGACAAATGCTAGTTAAATATTAAATGTGAATTACTTGCTATCACTTTTTAAAAATCTTGTTTTAGACTTGACTTAGAGTATTTAAATCATTTTAAAAGCATGGATGACATTTATGACGTTCTCAGTACATTGAGTGTATAATTTGTCAAGTGTAAAACCTGTCTTACATAAAATAACGTTAAACCTACGAAAACAAACATTAAACATTTAGATGCTGAGTTCTCCACTTCATGTCAGTGATTGAGTCATTAACCAATTAATTAATTTATTTATTGGATTTTGATAACTGGATAGGCCCTCTGAGACTTGTGTGCCTTTTTCAGGAATGACCCAGAATAAGTTACATATGATAAAAGGCATACACTTGAAGCGACGTCAGATTAAAAGGACAGTTGTGACAGTATGAGCAACAGTAGTAATGAGTGGCTAAACAGTTATCACTCAGCAGTGGGTAAAGCAATTTGTACGTACAAATCAGAAAGACGGGTTGTGTTTGTCAACGATATTACAGAGTACAGCACATCACTTTGGTTCCAGGGATAATTTTTTTTCCCCCCAAAATATTTTATTACGGTAGTTGGACACTGCGTACAATACAACTGATACATGAATACATGGCATAGCCTAAAGGTAAGAATAAAAGATGCAATGAAATAATGAAAAGTGACATCAGCAATAAAAAAGGAGAGATCAGTTACATTAATTATTAGGATGAGTTGACCACCAAACAGCCCCAGGGATAATTACTGGTGGACAGAAGAGACTGGATACCTTAAGCAGCTTTGCACAGCATTGACAGAGTCTGATTCTGCAGAAACAGGTGCAGCTGTGCTTGGGGGGGGGGGGGGCGCATCCTTTAGTTGCCTTTTGAAAAACTGATACATACAACTTTCCTGGATGAGGCAGGAAGCTCATTCCAGAGTAATGGGGCTTTGTGTGAAAAGGACTGTTGACCGAATGTGGTCCATGTCCTAGGAAACTCAAGAAGGGGTAGTGAGGAGGAGCGGAGATGCCTTCTCATGGGCTTCCAGACCAGTACATCACTTAGACTGGGAAAGTCGTTTGTTAACATCTTATAGGCCAAACAAATGTTTGGGTAGTAGAGGCGTTCTTTGAGTGGGGGCCAGTTAAGGGAGGCAAGGACAGTACAATGATGTTCTTTATTCCTGGCTCCAGTCACAAACCTGCCAGTTCTGTGGTACAGAGTTTTTAGCTTAGTAAGCTCTGCACCCTCCAGGGAGGAGAAGATTGGGGCTCTGTAGAGTAGCGCAGGAAGGACACTGCTGGCCATAGACTGACCGGCTTCATTGGTAAGGTAGGCTTTGAGCCTATAGAATAGCCCCAGTTTTGGGGAGAGGAGCTTAGTGATGTGGTCGGTTTGGGGCTTGAATTTGAGCTCCTGAACACCAAGATACTTTGTAGTGTCTACCATCTCCAGTCAGATGCCCGTGGAGGTGGAGATCTGCAAGAGTTCATTTCTTTCGGAGTCCAGCTTTCTGGATCCACAAAACATGGCCTTGTTTTTTTTTTTTTTTTTTTTAACAATTGAGGGCAAGTCAGTTAGAGACAAACCAGGTTTCAAGTTCATGAAAGTCTTTGTTAAGTCCACTTGTGACTGCGTTTAGGTCTGGGTCAGTTCTGTTTTCTACATAGGACTGCATTATCTGTGCACAGTAGAACTTTATTTCACCGCAGTTGGAGAGGAGCTCATTGATAAACAATGAGAACAATATGGGCCCCAGAATAAAGCCTTGGGGGACCCATCTATGCTATCTCGCTGTGAGGAGAGGCATGCCCCCCATGTGACTGACTGCTTACCCCCAATAAGGTCTCTTTTAAACCACTGACAGGAGAGATGGTGTAGGCCCAGGAAACTAAGCTTGAGAAGTAGCAGATTGTGGTTCACTTAATCGAAGGCTTTTAGGGTTACCATATTCTAAGGCAAGAAGAACATCAGTGGTGAAGCACACCATGGCTGAATGAGTGTTATGGTACTTACAAAAGCCATGCTGGAAGTCCGTGAGTAGTGAGTGGGATTCAGTGTATGCTAACAGTTGGTTATACACAGGCGTCTCTTGGACCTTTGCCAGGGTGCCAGTCTGAATTATGTCATTTTATTATTTAATTTCAAGGAATGGAAGATTTTATGATACACATTTCTCATGTACAACACTAAGTTTAGAAGGAACTGCATCTTCTGATTAGCATCGCTTCTGTAGGGGGCAGTGAGTTTATGTAAGGGGCCCAGATTTGTTCAGCTCTCTCCCCTCTCTCCTTTATACATAACTCAGTCTCTCTAAGGGTAATGTGCAAAACATGAGAGCCTGACACGTTTCAGCTTTTTGTGGCTGATGTAGTTCTTAGGTGTTCTGGATGGATGTACATGACACTACAAGAATAATTCTTTTTGCTTTTGAATGTGGCACCCATTCCACCTCCCCATCCCTCTCCATGCCGAGTAAAAAAGGGGCTAGTGTATAAGGGATCTGCACCCTCATTCTTTGGTTTATTTGAGCACAGACTTGTGACCAGAAGGTCTGCAGTTTTACTACACCTGCTATCACGTTAAATATCAAGGTATAAAGTTGAAGTGTGTCCATCCAAGCTCTGCCCCCTGACGAATGCCTAGCATCGGCTGAAGTGCTGGGATATTTGGTAAGATGCTCAGGAAGCAATTTTGCATCTTGATATGTTTGCACTTACTTGGTCCTTTATGTACTGTGGATGCTTTGGCCTGACTTTTTGTGCATCTCTCGAACTGACCACAGTTATTTTTGTCTCTGGGTCATTTGTATTTGGCCTTGCAGGAGAATCCATTGAATTATGCCCCTTTGGGCTCTGTTGTAGTTAGTTGGTTTGTTTTACCCACCTTGCTGGAGGATCCATTGAAGAGGTTCTTCCAGACTCTGTTGTAGCCCAGTTGTGTTTGGCTCTCCTGTAGAATCCATTAAAGAGGGACCCAGTCTCTGTAGTAGTTAATTTGTGTTTGGCCCTGTAGAAGAATCCACTGAAGAGGCCCATCTAAGCTCTGTTTTAGTCCATTTTTGTTCAACCCTTCAGGGGGTATCTGAGAAAGAAGCCCTTCCAGGCTTAGTTGTAGTTCATTTGTGCTCCTTCCCGCATGAGGATCCATAGAAGGAGACCCTTTGTGTATTTGTTGTAGTCTGTCTGTGTTCAGCTCTGCAGTATGATCTATAGAAGGAGGCCCTTTGTGTATTTGTAGTAGTCTGTTTGTGTTCAGCTCTGCGGTAGGATCCATGGAAGAGAGCCATTCTGGATTTGTTGCAGTTCATTTGTGTTCAGCTCTACAGTACGATCCATAGGAGGCCCTTTCTGGATTTGAAGTAGTCCATTTGTGTTCAGCTGTACAGTACGATCCATAGAAGAGGCCTTTCCTGGATTTGAAGTAGTCCATTTGTGTTCAGCTCTGCGGTAGGATCCATAGAAGAGGGCCTTTCCTGGATTTGTTGTAGTCCATTTATTTATTTATTGAATTTTGTTGACTGGGTGGGCCCACTGAGACTAGAAGTCCCTTTTTCAGGAGCAACTCGGGAGGGGGGGATACAGATGGTAACCAACTGAAATTGAACCGGGTTAAGCTGTTGATGGTATTTTTAGTGAATGGGGGAAATTTGGCCAGGACACCAGGGAAATTCCCCTACTCCTTTCGAGAAGTGACATGGGATCTTTAACGTCCACCTGAACAACCAACAGAACAGGCAGACAGGACCTCTGTTTGATGTTTCATCCAAAAGACAGCATCTCAGAAGTGCAGCATTCCCCCTCATGATGCACTACAGTGTCAGTATTGGGATTCTACCCCAAAGGTCCTGCTGTGGGCAAGAACCCACAGCCTTTCGATCTTCCAGCCTCAGAGACAAGTGTGCAACCTGCTAAGCCACTGTCATTAGATTTGTGTTCAGCTCTGCAGGAGGATCCATGGAAGAGGCCCCTCCAGGCTCATTGTAGTCCTGTCCTGTAGTAGAGGGACCAAAGGTGTAGATGACTGTGTTGTCTTTATACATGTGAGTATGCGAGTTCACACAAGCAGAAGGGTGGTCGTTAAGAAAAATGGAGAAGGGTATGAGACCCAAGATGGAGCCCTGTGGGACCCCAGCCTGAATGAGAAGTAGGGGTGACTGGGCACTGCCAACTTGTACCGACTGTAGACGGCTTGTGAGGTAAGAGTGAAACCAGTTGGCAGTGGGAGCTGAGAGACCAGCAGAACTTTGCTTATTCAGGAGAAATGGGTGGGACACTGAATCAAAGGCTTTGGCAAGATCAGTGAAGATGACAACAGTGATGTGCCCCTGATCCATCCCAGAGAAGATCGAATCAGTTACACTCAGCAAAGAGGAGACAGAGTAATACTTCCAGAAGCCATACCAGACTGGGGAAAGGAAACTGGTGGAGGAAAGGAAATTGGAGAGTCTGGTGAAGACAAGTTTCTCTTGCAGCTTAGCAGGAGGAGGGAGATTGGCCAGAAGTTACCAGGGAAGTAAGGGTCCCTCCCTTTGTGAAGTGGAGGAACTTTGGCCAGCTTCCAAGACTGAGGAGAACAGCACTGAGGCAGAAGGAGAGGTTAAATAGGTGAGTTAGAGGAGATGCCATGGCGGTAGTAGAGATGTGGAGGAGTTTAGGATCCAGCCCATTGGGGCTGGACTTGGATAGGTTAAAGGAGGAGAGGGCAGTAAGGGTTTCTTGGGTAGTAATGGGGGGGGCATGAGATGGAGCAGAGGAGGCTGGATGGGGAATGGAAGGGAGAGCATAAGTGGTGAAGAGCTCATTGAAGTGAGCAGCGACAGAGGGGGTGTCGGTCACAGGTAAACAATTTACCTGAAGGACTGGGGGGAGGGTCACAAAGGAAGTGAATTAGCTTTCAGAACTTAGATGGGGTGTTAAGGCTATTCTGAAGGCTGGTCTTGAAATAGTGCAATATTGCGGCCTAGACATTGTTTTTGCTGGAGTTTCTAATTGTCCTATATAAGAGGAGGTCAGGAAGGGAGCATAATAATCTGTAGTGTGCCCAGGTGTGATCACAGGACTTGCACTGGTCAGTGATTTGGGGAGGGGGTGTAATCCAGGGGTGGCGGTGAGTTTGACCCTGGGTTTTTAAGTGGAGTGTGCTTGTCCCAAACCAACAAAAATTTAGAGTGAAACACAGAGGGACAGTGTCAATATCAGTGGCAGAGGGGAATGACTGTCCAGTCTGTTGCAGCAAGGTCGCTCAGGAGAGCATTAGTGTTGCGAGAGTGAAGGGACCGGGTCCAGATGTATTTTGGGGTGGAAGGTGGACGTTGGGTTTTCCTGATGTAGAACATCATGCAGTGGTCACTTAAAGCATCCGGCAAGATTGTTGTAGAGGAATAGGTCAGGAAGCATAGGCAGACCAGGAAAAGTTATAAAATTGACAAATTGCATTTTATTATTATTATTACAAAACAAAGTCCTCCATCTGAGAGTTACTTTAAAATCTCCATCCCTCTCTTTCTTAAAAAAAATACTGCTGTCTCTTTATAAGATGGTTTTCCCTGGCAATTAAATTCTGTATCCTGTTTGTGTAAGTTTCATCTCCTGCTTTTCACGAAATGCAGTGAGACTTTTCACTGACCTTGTGACCAGCCTGAAGAGTACATTAGTCTTCTCAACAGGTGCATCCAATTGAGACATCCTGTCCTAGGGCTAATTTCCTGCTGACAGTTTTGCAAACAAGTTTATGGAGGTCAAAATGCACCTCAGGGTTAACCCCTGTGCCCCAGATAAACTCAAATAGCTTTCTGCAAACATTTCAGTAATATAATTGCGTACATTTGCAAACTAGAGGAATCCCAGTTTCACATAAAGATTCACATGTATTTTTTAACCACAGGAAACAAAGGGAGAAAGAAAGGATAGAAACAGCAAGTGAAGAAAGGGAGTTAATGGGGAAATTATCAGACCATCGGAGTGGCCAATTCCTAGGTGGCACAAGAAAATTTGATTGTGCAATCAGACAGGCAGGAGATAAACAAGAGGCAGACTAGGAGGACAGAATAGGCTGTTGCTTTTAACACTCTGCATAACAAATGGGACAGGGTCTTAAAGGGGCACTGTCAGCTTTGCCAGTTGGTTTTTTGCCAGATCTGAAAAATGTGTCTCTTGGCACACTTCTATTAAAGATTCACTGTACAATGCCCCCATATGTAAGAAATAAGTCTTTTTACCATTTTATGCATTTTCGGCTGCAATTCTTATTCATTCGGCCCGACAGAAAGTGACCCGCATCCTGGTAGCACATCCAGGTTGAGAACACAGGTCTGCGAGGAGCATGGTCATGAAGTGCGAGTTTTTCACATACCAGCAGTAAAAGAATGATAATCCAGTCCCTTATGTTGTACTAAAACGCTGCTGGTATCTCCCACGACAAACTGAGCACTGCGAGTAGTACACTTTACTTTTTTAAATCGAAGCTGAAATCCCGGGCATGCGCACAAATGGCACATGCGGGGATATCTGTGCATGCCTCTCTGGTGTATGCCCGGGATTTCAGCTTTGAGAGTCAGTTGATATTGAAATCCCCTAGTAGGATGAGTTCACCAGCAGAGGAATGCGAGGTGATGGTAGAGGTGGAATCAACCAGGGTGGAGGTGGAGATTCTGACTGAGGCGTAGAAAACCCCAGAGAAGATGGGCATAGAGGAGGGGAATGACAGCCTGACAACAAGAAATGCGTGGGAGGAGGGTGCAGCCTCCCTGATGGCCGTCGTGCAAGAGATACTCAGACGGAATAGATGGCAACACCACTACCACCACATTTTCCCCCGTCCTGCCTAAAGAGATGATAGTCAGGAATGGTCAGGCTAGAGTCTGGAATCCTGGAGAAGGCTGGGATGCAGAGTATGCTAGGGGAGTATTGTGAAACCCAGACAGACAGGAGGTAGAGTTTTGGAGGAAGGCTCCAAGCATTGAGGTGATAGAATTGTCATGCCAGCTGAACAGGAATATCTTATATTTTGCCCAGTTAGCCAGAGCAGAGACTAAAGAATGAAAAGATGCAGTGTCATACGGTGCCAGTTTTTTACCGCTGGTCTTGAGCACAGACCCTGTGTCTTGCCAGAGCAGCCATAAAGCCATTAAAAGCTTGTAGACATATGTTGGGCCAGCAAAATTAGCACCAACAGGAAAAGGGGGTCATGAAAATGGTGATGACCTCATTGCTGTGGGCAGATTGAAGGTGTCATCTATTCAAAAGATTTGAGCAAAACGGGCCTAGTGGCTTGGCATGTTGAGGCATCCATGCTTTCACACCGACAACCCAGATTCGGGAACAGACTCTGGTCGCTTGGGGGTCCGGCCAGGAGAGGGAAGACTGAACATCCGTAGGACAGCTATCTTGCCTTGGGGAGGGGGGGTTCCCGTGACTTGCCGCTCGACTGCTACCTGGTGCAAGCCAGGTGGTGGCGTGTGTGGGTCCCGTAACTAGGGGAAAGCTGGGTGTGCAGTGAGCTTGGAGCGCCTCCTTTGGAGGTGGAATGCGCTTGCACACACATTGCACATAAACAGTGCCTCATGGAGAAAACTAGAGGAAAAATGGAAGCTGAGCTTCATGACGCTCTCCCCGCTAGCACTGTTGGCTCACCTGGTCTCGGGAGATGGAGGGAGACTCGGGACGGCTGCGGTGCACTGGAACAGGGCTGATACAGCCGCCCAGCCTGCCACAGAGCATGTGAAAAAACCTATATGGAAGAAAAAAAAGGATTTGAGTAACAAGCCTCCGCTGTCTTAGAAATGTATTGAGGGACGTTTTTTCTGTACTTATGATCTAGCCGATGATATTCCTCTTTTATAATTAAAACTGCTACCCCTGACAGAAAAACAAGGTATTCTATAACTAATCAGCGTCAAGAGCTTAGTGCTTATCTATGTATCCCTGATGCAGAGGTTTCATACGCTTTAGGATGAAAGATGCAGTGATCCAGTGTTCATCTAGGAGAGAAAGTATACCCAGGTGTCAGCTTTTTCCAGAGTTACACAGAGACAGGTACTGCTGGAAGTGACTACTCACGGACTCCCACTCTCATTACACTAGAGTGTGAGTGAGTGAGCTGCATGGAGTCTGTAAATAGAGGGGATAAAATAGAGGTACATTCAGCTGTGGCTGAGTGGCCAAAAAGTAAGCATGCAGCAGGTACAAGTGTGAATAGGAGAGGTAGCATTCGGGCTGATAAGCCTGCATGTATGACCATACTCAAATTGCATATACTTACTGCCGTCTGTCAGTTAGGGTGGACAAGATGGACCCCAGCTCCCTTCTATCACCACAGTTCTATGTTACAGATGATTGGGGTCTGTCCTGAATGAGAACTGTGATAATCTGAAATCAGAAAACTTGAGCTTCCGTCTGTTGTTTGCCAGTAGGCATGCTGTGTGTAGCCTATTGACGTAGTGCGACAGATCAACATATTGTCTTCTTTGGGATAACGTTTTGGTGTAGCAAACAGGCATCTGCATATCCCTTGAGGGGTTAAAACTAAGTTTTGCAGCTACTAGCCAGCAGGGCTAGTGACTGGGGAAATTCACTAGCCCCCCACTGAATTTTCCACTGGCCCAGCTGGTGTACTGTACTTATTTAAATGTTATCTTCTTCGCTACAAGCCCACAGGACTAGTTAAAGGAAAATCTTTATAGCCCGAGACAAAAATCTACCAGCATTTGGCTAGTGGGCTGGTGCCAGTTTCGACCCCTGCCCTTGCTCTGTAGAGTTAGTGGTGAAATGAAAGAGTTAATACCAGTTGGTCTGACTCCTGAGGACTAAAGGAACTTCCCTAGTTGCTCATGATCTAAAGACTGGTAGCATGGATTGGATTGTAAGGAAACACCAGAGTGAATTTTTTTCTTTTTTTCTTTTGAGGACTGGAACCTTGTCGCTTGATATGAGGGCAGTGGCCTTCTTTGGGCTTCCTTTGCTGCGAGATGAGTGAAATGCTCCAGCGCTTGAACTGATGTGTGGCGGTGATTCACTGTCATGGAATCAGCCTTTTCTTCTGTACCCAAACACGCTCACTGCCTTTCAAAACAAGGTCAGACGGGAAAAGTCTTGGGGTCAACATATATTGAAACACTTAATGCTACTGATTTCAAATCCAGCCAGTCTCTGCTCCATTGATTGAGCTTAAGTGGGGGCCTTTTTGTCGCTTTGCTTTAGGTTGAGGTTGTCTTTCTATCTAAAAAATAACTCAGGCATTCTATGCACTGTGGATAGACAATGTCTATTTCTTTATGTTACGGTGTATTATCTTTAATAATTAGATAGAACTGGCCGGGTCTGTGAAAATGCTACTTGCTGCTGAATACACAGCTAATGTAAGAGGCAATTATCCAACTAATAGTTGACAAATTCAAGCTAAAACGTCACTTGTGCCTATATAATACAGAACCCTTCAAAGCTGGGAGGTGGGGGGGGGTGGCAGTACACTGTGCCAGGGCCACCAAGAATGTAGCAGGGGCATCCGCTCTGGCCAGGGCCAGCTTGTAGTGGTCAGATAGGAAGAGTGGAGCCAAATGGAGTGCATTTCCACATATAGCCGGATAACTATTGAAACAAAAGATGGCAGAGAGGTGGCTACTTTGTTTTCCAGTAGTCACAGCTAATTGCAGTCAACAGAGGGTGACCGTCAACTAACCAAAATTGTTTAGAGGCTTGTGGCTTATTTTGGAGGTAACCCTCAGCCATTGTACCCCTTTGTTTTTGAATACAGCCATTATGAATAAACAAATATGCGTAACTACTGTACTTTGCCGGGGTAGCTAAAATTTGGCCCAGGGTACACTGTAGTTGAACGTAAGTCTTTTTGACATGGTTGTTAAAACTCCTCTGTTTGAAACTGGCCTGCCGGCACAGTAGTATAGCTCCCGTCTGTCACAATGACATCCAGGGTTTGGGAAGAGCGCAAGGTGGGGGTGGGGGAGGATTGAGCATCTTAGGGACTGCTGCTGTCCTGGGGGGGTTGGCGCTTGGTGGCAGTTGACCCTGCAGGACCAGGGGGAACAGCTACCAACGTTGAGCTGTTGGGGAGGCATGCCGGATGTCAGTGCTTAGACGCCCTTACATCATTGCACACCATGCCTCTCAGGGACAAACGAGCAGAAAATACTGGCTCCGCCGATGACGCCTCATTTCCTGATCCCACTGCGCCTGTCACGACACTTGGTTGGTGGCCGAGTTCAGTCCTCAGTCGGGCACGTTCCATCCCTGCAGCCCTGCTCTGGGAGGTAAGCCAGGAAGGAACACTGGCAGTGCCAGCCTGCTGGGAACTTTGATGTCTGTCTCCATTGGAGGTGTGCCTGCTCCGTGGCCCAGCCCAAGGGGGCAAGCCCAGGAGGGTCACCAGCCAGAGGTTAGTCTCAGGGGTGAGCAGGGCCCAGGGAACCTATGGGCTGAGCTATTGGGGCTCGGCACCAAATAGCATACTAAAAACAAAAAAAAATCCTGTGTTTTGGATTCTGCATATAAGCCACCACATCAAGAAGTGGCTTCTTCTGTTTTTACTTTCTGTTTATGGCCCTGTTTCTCCAACTTACCCAGTTTCTTCTGCTGTACCCCATTTCCATTACCTATGTTCCCTGGGACATACATCTCTGTTCCTACTGCCCCCATGGCTTTACCCCCCTACAGTGGTGCTCTTCCATCAAAGCTAATAGTAGTCCACTTGAATAATAATGAGCCTGTTTGAGAAGAGATGCCACAGGCGAATGTGGTCTGCAGGGAAAATAAGGAATTATTCTACCACAGCTGGGATGTTCTCCTTGGTCATCACCCGATCCCATAGGATGGCACAGTTGAGAACATCTCACACCAGCGTCAGCGACAACCCACCCACTTGCCAGCCCTCTGAGTGCAGTACCACCTGTGGTCACCCACATGGCAGTGTTGTGGCAGGGAACAGTACCCTCACTCCCCAGAGGAGCTGCACATCCTCTAGGATGGTCCATCTCTTCTCTTGGCCGGCCCCCACGTCATGAGCTTGTTAAGGAGGCAGTATAGCGCAGTGGGTTAAGGCTCTGAGCTGCAGATCTGGAGACCTGGGTTTGAATCCCACAGCCACCTAGGTGCATACTGTGAGATCCTGAGCAAGTCATTTAACTTCCTTGTGCTCCCAGGTCGCATCTGGAAACAAGCTTCAGCTTAGTGTGCTACTCCTGGTTAAACAATGTTCCCTTCCCAAACCTGGGTCACTGGCGTCTCACTCTCAAGAAGCAGCCATTCCACTGTGCCATATCTAGCGGAAGGGACTTCTTTAAATGGAATGCCTGCCTACAGAATTGTGAAGGCCATTTAAAAGGAGGCTATTGAGAAACAAACTAAGGAGGGTAAGTAGTGAAATTGTCAGAAGTTAATGTCTGCTGGGTGACTGGGGCCAGAGCTGCCGAATATTAAAAGATCTTCCAAAAATCAATCTTCAGCATTAACTCACTTACAGGTCAGGGCTGTAGACACTAGAATCCCATGGGAGCAACGTTTTTGACAGGAGGGTGGCCATGGCCACTGGGCACGGTGCTTGCACCCCCGTGATGCCGTGTACCAACTCGTAACTGTTGCTGGCTCCCTCACTAACCTCAGATCTTTCTTTGAGTTGGAGCTCTTGCAGCAGGCTATTACCATTAGGACTATGCTGCCAGGCACTAGGACCCAACAGAAAACATCTAGCTAGCAGTCTTCAGCGGGGACCGCCTCCTGACATCGGCCAACCCCGATGTCAGCCAGTGGTATAAAGGGGGAGGTCCCCAGCCCCACCCCAGTACTTTTCCTGCCGTCGACCTGTTTGCATCGACTCCACGGATGCCTTCCTGCTACAGTTGACCGCCATTGTGCGTTTCATCGCTTTCTTTATTTTAGCAGGAAATACTTTGTTTTACTTTTTCCTCCTTCTGTATGTCATATTCCTCGACTGCCTCCATCGAGCAGCAGCCTTCTAAGTGTGCATGCGGCAAGCAAATCCCATTGAAAGATGGCCAAGCAGCCTGCCTCCTCTGTCTAGGCCCAGACCACGACACTCAGGCCTGCCAGCACTGCAGAGCCTTCAACCAGAGGATGAGGATCCGCCGCCAGAAGGCTTTCAAGGCACGCCTCCTCGAGAAATAGCTAGCCGCCATGCAGAAACAATCCTCGGGGAAGAACACTTCTCCTTCTTCCTCCTCATCTTCCACTGCTGATAGGGAGAAGAAGAAATAATCAGGAAAGCACAAGTCCCTGGACAAGGAGAAAGAGAAAGCCAAGACCCGTTCCCGGTCATCTGGTTCCTCCTCTCACGGGAGGTCGGACCACTCTTCCCAGTCTGCCCCAGCTTCTTCTGGGCAGCCGGTGGACAAACCTCCTGCCCTGGTACTGGCAGTGGGCAGAGGGTCATCAGGGTCTGGGACTTTGGTCCAGACCTTGCAACCACTGAAGGTTAAGGCCATCTCTAAGTCCTCGACCTCTTCAGGTGGTGCGGCCAGTCTTGAATCCATTGTCCACCTGGCCTTGGCATTGGGCTCGGCCTCCAAGTCTACAGACCAGCCCCACCCCCATCACCAGGATCGTGCGTCTGCCAACAAACCTGCAGCGATACCTCTGACTCAGTCTTCAGTGTCCTTACCTCGGACTCCAGCTAAGCCGTCGATGGCTGTCTCTCCCAACCGTCGACAGGCGCCTGTCCGCTCGACGCCAGGTACCTTGATGTTCAACCCAACAACTCTACCACTGTTGCCAGATCCTCCTACTTCGCCAGTGGAAATGAATGTCTCTCTCACACCAACAATGGAGGACCTAATATCTGTAGCTCGTACACTGAAAGATCCAATGCCGGTTTCACCCACCACCAGCACCCGGATGCCAGCTGCCCCTAGTCACAGGCCCTGGCAGGTCCCTCAGGCCCTCAGATTCCCCTCACCAAGGTAAAAGATCTGTTCCAATTTTGATGGAATTGAGATCAAAGGGAACCTTGTACCACCTAAGCTTGCTGAACCAGCTAAGGTGGTTCCTCTTCCAGAGCCCAGGGAGAAGTCTTCACCGCCTAGGAGCCCCTACCCTAACCCTGATGAAGGGCATGGGGAAGGCCCAAACACAAAGGCAAGAGGGAAAAGCATTCCTCCTCCAGGTCTTCAGGCCATCGGCACCATTCGATGACAGACACCGGCATGAGACCTCCTCCTCCTCTTCTTCCTCCGGTTTGGAAGACTCAAACTGGAGCTCGTCCTCATCCTCCAGAAGCTCGGAACCAAGGGGTTGTCCTCCTTTTCTGGACAATAAAGACACCCCTATATCGCCTCATGATGATCCAACCTTTTATGGATGTTATGAGGCACATCCAAGCCAACAATGAATGGGAGACGGAAGATTTGGACTCGGAGAGGCACGGGTTACTCAAATATCTCTGATAAAAGAAGCCCAAACCCTTGGTGGTGCCCCCTTTGGTGGACACTTCAGAAGACCTTACCAGAATTACCTGGAAACATTTCTTCACCTCTTCTGCCATGTCTAAGAAGTCAGATAGGCTCTACAGGGCACTCAGGAATGAGCCCTTTTTGGCATAACACCCTATGGCAGACTCGTTGGTCATTACAGCAGCCCTCAGCAGGACCAATAAGCCAAAATGCCTGAGTAACCAGCCCCCGATCCAGAATCTAAGCATTTGGACCAGATGGGCAAAAAGGTGTATGTTTCAACCACATGCTCCATCAGATCTCTTAACTTTGTCACACACATGGTGCAGCACCAGAATGCCCTGTGGGAAAAAATCTAGAACTGGCTAACGTGCTGCCAGATGCTCCGCAGAAAGCAGAGATTTTAGACCTGCTTAAGTCGGGCTTGAACATCTGAATGCACGTGCTCATTCTACAGGATTTTACAAGCCATCAAGGAGCTCTCACCAGATAAGCCCTGACCGGGCCCCCTTCCACACTGAGCGCTGCTTCCGCTGGACTCTGCAGTTAGATGCCAACCCACCTTCTAATCAAGGTAGCCCCTGACCGGGCCCCCTCCCACACTGAGCGCTGCTCCCACCGGACTCCGCAGCTAGATGCCAACCCGCCCTCTAATCAAGGTAGCTCCAAACTGGGCCACCTCCCACACTGAGCGCTGCTCCCACTGGACTCCACATAATCAAGGTACGGACCCTCCGAGCTCAGCCAGCCAGCTTCTTAATGAGGACTTGGTGCCATTTTTGAGCTGGATTCTCTGCTCCGTGTTCGGACCTCAGTTTCTGCTGCTTGAGTTTTCCCTCTAGTACTGCCTGCTTATAGTTATGCTGCTCTGAATTCGTTTGTAATCTACATTATCTGTGCTGCATCTTTACACCGATGCAACCTTTGAGCCAATGCTAGTTTAATTTTGCTCCACATTTAATATTGCCTTTTTATCTTTCTTGATTCAAATTGTTTGTAACTGCTTTATCTGAGCTGCATTTATACTCCAATGCAACCTGAGCCACTGCCAATTTAATTTTGCTGTCTGTGCCAGTTTTATCTGCTTTGTCTGTAACTGATTCTCTGTTACTTTGCAAACTGTCTCCCTGCCCCTCGCTTTAGCCCACTGTGTTCTCCTCTCTCACTCTGATTTACTGCACTTTCTGTTAATCCCCTTTTAATTTTACGATCACGTCTCTTCTTTTCCCCTCCAGTCACTCTGATTTTCTTCTGTTTTCTTCCCCTGGAGCCCTTTTGCTCAACCCTCACCCGCCCGCACTCACCCCTTTCCTGCTCCACGTAGCCTTGTCTCAGCCCATTCCTTTGTTCTGCCTTACAATTTAATCTTGTCTCCCTTTCCTCCCTCCTTGGGTATACCCTGACCAGACCCCCTCCCACACTGAGCGCTGCTCCCACTGGACTCCGCAGCTAGATGCCAACCCGCCCTCTAATCAAGGTACAGATCTCCGAACTCAGCCAGCCAGCTTCTTAATGAGGACTTGGCACCATTTTTTGTATTATCGTCTTTATCCCGCCTCGCGCCCTAGTGTCCCCCACTCCTTCAGGCTCCTCAGTGCTCCCACGACTTCCGGCCATCCTCTTCTTGAATCTCCTTCCTATCCCACATTATGCTGACTCCAACTCTCGAAGGTATCGGTGTATCCCTTTCTCGGCGGGGCCCTCTGAGGCACGAGAGATCGCGATGCAACACCACGATCCGTTAGGCCCTCGGAAGCACTACTGAGGTGGTGGAGATCTCTTGGAGGTTCTGGCAATGTCGGAGCTGGGAGAGCTGTAATCTGGCGGACACCAGAGACGCTTCCGTTTTCTTGTGTTCCTCTTTGCGCTTTGTAGTGCCTCCCAGTCTCCACCGAGCTGCTGCTGAGCGAGGCAACCCAATCCCCCACCCCGAGAGAGGAGAGTCCTCCGGACGCTCAATCCTCTCGCCTCTGCTGACCCCCGGCACCCTGAGTCCGTTCCTGAACCCAGGTCGCCGGCGTGGGTCGAGGTAAGGTGCCAGTGCCTCAACCCTCTACGCCACTGGGTCGACTGGCACCATTTTTAAACTGGATTCTCCACTCTAAGTTCGGACTTCAGTTTCTGCTGCTGCTGCTGCTTCTGCTTGAGTTTTCGGCCTGCCCCACCCCCGGCACTCTGGTATAGGTTCATAGGTGTGATACGAGTTTAGTGGGGGATCCCATAATAAACTTGTCGCCTATTGGCAAAATTTATATTTCTTTTCTCCCACATGATCATCCAGCTTATGTTTGAATGTTGCCAAATTATTACTGTTAACAACCTCAGTTGGTAACGAGTTCCACATTATATACCCTTTGCTAATTATTTCTTTCAAAGATATTATTTGTTGCAGTTTTGAACTTTAAATTATGGGATCTAGTGTTATAACCTTTCATAGTTTTTAAGAGGCAAAGAGCCTCACATAAGGAGGGATCCTTAATAGATTTATACGCCAGGCACATATCACCCCTATATGCCCTATATTCGAGAGAAAATAGACATAGAGATCTAAGTCTAGAGCTGTAATCTAAATCAGTTAGGCCTTTTATTTTTTTTTAGTAAAATGCCTTTGTACCCTTTCCAAGGATGTTATACTTCCCGTAGATGTAGGCGTACAAAAAGAGGCACAATAATCGATGTGTGACCTAAATAAACTGGTGCACAATGGAACTAAGATGTCAGGTTCTCTACTCCTAATATGTCTAAAAATACGAGCGAGAGTACCGTTGCATTTTTTGATGATACTATTATTATGTGAAGTAAACTGTAAATCTTGTGTTATAGTAATACCCAGATCCTTTTTGATTTTCGTAGATTGTAAAATACTGTTATTTATTTTATAAGTTGCTAATAGATTATTTTTCCCCATATGCATAACCATGCACTTTGCAGGATTAAAGGTCATTTTATTATTAACAGACCACTTAACTAAGTTATCAAGATTAGATTGTAGAGAACCTACTGCGTTGGAATTATTAACAATACTACCAAGTTTACTGTCATCTGCATATTTGTGAATCCATACATCATTTGAAGTTTGCATACTGGCTATTAGTAGATTAAACAGTAAGGGCCTGACACAGAGCCCTAAGGTACACCACTAGTTACTCCCTACCCCCACAATCAGAGGCGGTGTCCTTTAATGCTAACTTGTTGCTTTCTGTTTGTTGGCCATGAATTTATCCAACTTATTATGTTAGCATTAGGACCTAATTTTACCAACTCCTTTATCAAAATACCATGAAGTACAGAATCTAATGCTTTTTCGAAGTCTGAGAATATTATGTCTACCGGAAGACCCTGATCCAAAGCCAAACTTACAGGTTCAAAAAAATTTATAAGATTAAGGTGGCAAGATGCTCTCCCTACAGCTAGGCTACGCCCTACGTGAGCAACCTAGCCAATCAGTGATTTTTCATAATTAAAGACATTATAGTTACTCGCCCTATCTATAGCCAGGCACAGTTTCCAATCCCTATCTCTACTTGCTCTTCGGCTGCTCCCTGGTTGACATCTTCCAATCTCTTACTCCTGAACCACTTCTTAGCTCAGCTCTGAGTAACATACTTCAGTTAGTGTCTATTTCTCATTTGGCTACTGCCATCCTTGCTTTCTGCTGCTCACTGGCTGTCTTTCTCTACTCTCGTTGCCCACTACATCTGCTTCTGCACCATACCCTAGTGCAGCAGAGTTACCTACTTATGCAGGGGCTCTAATTTGTTAAATCAGCTACTTGTCATTGTATAGAGGCTACACTCGATCTCAACTCAGGCAGGCACCTATTTTTCTGCGCACCTTTACCTCCATACCTGCCACAGTGAAACCTTTATTCCTATCCCTTGTGGTTGCCTCCCTGACAGACACCCTACTGATTGTTGACCTCTCTGTGCCTTTGTACTATCCCTTGATCAGTCGGACCTCCTCCACTTCTCTGACAGCAACCCTACCTGTCTCCCTCCCCAATCCTGTAAAGGTGGGAGTTAACCCCTCTCGGCTCCCTAACCAACCTTGAGTGTCGTCTACTTGGTTCCTTCCTGCTTTCCCCCTCCCCCCCTTCTCCTGTCCACTATGCCCCTATCACCTCCTACTCTCCCTGCTCTTATTGGTAGGGGACCTTGAGTCTAACCCGGGCCCTGAACAATCTACCATCATCTCTATAGACGCCATCTAGGTTAACCCCCTCTGGCTAAAACTTGCCTATGTGATCGTCTGCAGTCTCCCGGCAAAATACCCTGAAATGAAAGCCTGGATTTCCCTCTACAAACCCCACATCCTCTGCCTCACTGAGACCTGGCTGAAGCCACAGCACCCTGATACCATGTTCCAGCTGGCTGGGTACCCCCTCCTGTGCAAAGATTGACTTGGCAAAAGAAAGGGGAGGTGGTGCCGCCGTATTTGTCAGAGTACCCCTCACTGCCTCTACTACCCTCTGCTCTGACAATGTCTCCCCTAGAGATTGGCTCATCGTCGAAGTTATCCTGGGTTCAACAAAAAAAAATATTCCTGGGCTGCTGCTACAACCCTCCTGAGAGGGGTGTAGCGGGTCTCTGCAGCCTCTTACCTGAGTTCAGATCACTCCCGGAAACCATCCTTCTAGGGAACTACGACCTTTACTGGCTCAGTGCTCATGAACCAGATTATGGCAACCTTCTAAATCAGTATAACCTGGTGCAAATTTCATTTCATTTATTTGTTAACCGGGTTAAGACAACTGGGCCAAAGCCCTTTTTCAGGTCCAACCCAAACAAACAGAGACATACAATATATAACAATTACATAAATACAAATCATCCCTCTCCTTACCCGCTTTAACACCCGTACCTCGAACCACACACTCCTCAATTGGGTGATCACTAACAGCGGAGATGGGGTCGCCCAAGCCAGCATGCTATCTGACTCCATGTGATCACTCCCCTACCTACATCAGTTGGTCCTCTAAGGCCCCCACCCTCTCCCCAAATGCCTATCTTTTCACAACTTAAGCTTCCCTGATGCCTCCCGCCTCTTTGAGGAGATTAGGGCCATAAACTGGCAGGACTGCTATGCCTTCACTGACGTGTCTCTGGCAGCCACCTATTTCACCAATGTTCTTCTGGCCATCCAGGACCACCACTTCCCTGTCACTACTCTGTGTGTCAGAGGCAGGTGCACACGTTGGTTAACAAAAGAACTCCTGACCCTTATGAAGCTGAGGGACAGTAAGTGGGCTCCCTACAAACTGACCCTCTCCCCTGCCCTGTGAAATGAGTACAGGCACCTGTGCAATAGAAGTAAGCACATGACCAGAACCTTAAAACGGGATTACTACCACCAGCTCCAGAGAGAGAACCTGGGCAATCTTAGAAAATTCTGGGACACTCTTAGCTCTCTCTTAAATCCCTGTACACATAGCTCCTCCATTCACCTGAGTTCCCCTTCTGGCCCTCTGACCGACCCCTCGGCGGTTGCCGAAGCATTTTAACACCAAGTTCACTGACCTGTCGGCCTTCCTCTGCAAACTTCCATCCTCGGGAACCTGCACTTCCACCTGCTTTCTAATCCCCTCCCTAGTGACGCCCCTCCTCACCCCCCTTTTTACTTTTTGACCATCTCCGCAAAGGCCACCTCCAAACTTCTAATGAGGTTACCTAATAGGGGAAGCCCTGGCCCCAACTGCCTCTCCACTGTCTTCTTGAAACTTGTTTCCTCTCTTATATGCAAGCCTCTCACCTTTATCTTTAATCTTGCTCTGCTTACCTCCATCATGCCTGACTCCTGGAAGTCTGCTAGAGTGGTTCCTATCTTTAAATCTGGTGACCCCCACTCTTCCGACAACTACCAGCCTGTATCTATTCTCCCCCACCTAAGTAAACTCCTAGAGAGGGTCATCCATCAACAACTGTCCGAGTACATTGTTAAATGCAACCTCTTTATGTAGCCAACAGCATGGCTTCCATAAGCATCACAGCACGTCAACTGCTCTGTCTCTTTTTACTGATCACATCCTCTCCAACATGGACCGTGGGTGTGCCACAGGTGCCATCTTTGCTGACCTATGTAAAGCATTTGATATGGTTAACCACTCCCTCCTCCTCTCCAAACTATCCTTGCTCAGTTGCTCTACCGAGACCACTGACTGGTTTTGGAGCTACCTCTCCGAACATTCCCAATCCGTGCACATTGGTACTATCACTTCTCTTCCTTTGCCGGTCACCACAGTAGTTCCCCATGGCTCCATCTTGGGCCCCCTGCTCTTCTCTTTGTCGATTCCCTCTCTGCTGATGGCTTTACCTTCAACTCCCTACTCTACACGGACAAACTTGTCATTTTCCATAGTGACAAATCCCTGTCTTATATTTCCTCATCCTCCCCCAGAACTACTGTGCTGCTTCTAAATGGTTCTCTTCGAATCAGTTGTTGGTCAATTCTAAGAAAACCAAGGCTATATTCTTTGGGTCAAAACCATACCTTGCCAAAACCCTCAACGCCAGCTCTTCTTTCCCCATCCACCCCCAATGGCCCTGCCCTTGAAATCGTCTCTTCCTGGCTGGCCCGGTGGTGCTGAGGGTTGAGGCGCTAGATGCTCACACCCATGCTTCGCTGGTGACCCGGGTTGGGGAATGGACCCGGGTGCGTCGAGGTCGGCCGGGGGAGGGAGGATGGAGCGTCCCAACAGATGCTGTCCTCCCTCGGGGGTGGGATGCCAGGGGTGCATTGGAGCGTCTGACGTCCTGAGAGGGTCAGTGGATGCACCGACTCTCGAAGGGCACGGCAGCTCCATCTACTGGAGCCGGGGAGGGGCGTCGTTGGGTGCTTGAGAGGAGCATGCGTCAGCATAAACTCTCCGCTGGCATCTCAGGAGGCGGGGGTTGAGGGGGGAACACTCAGAGGAAAGTGCCCTCTGGTTGCCTGGATGAAGTCCTCTGGAGCCGGCCTTACCACCGTCCGGCCAGAGGCAGACCCCAGTGTGCAGCTGCCGCAGGGGGAAGGGGGGAGGAATCCTCTCCTCGCCCTGCCCGGGGGGTAATCCGGGCCATCAAAAAGGGCTCCCAATGGCAGTGAGGCACTCTAGGGGCAGACCAAGCTGGTCGGCAGAGGTGGGGGTCGTCACTCCTTGTAGGACGGAAGGAGTGGTGATTGGAAGGGACAGCAGGAGTGGACAAAAAAGAAGTAGAAAAAAAGAGAAAACGTCTCTTCCTTCAAATACCTGGGGGTAACGCTTGACCCCTCTTTCTCCTTCAAAGACCACATAAGCCACTTAGTCTGCAGGGTTAATATGAAGCTGGGAGCGGCCTATCGTCTGAAGCCCTACCTAACCAAAGAGGTTCACTTGGCTATCGTCATGAGCAATCTCCTCCCTATCTTTGATTAATGCTTCACAATCTACTCTCGAGTCTCAATCACCCTTCTGACTAGACTCTTGGTAGTTTACAACAGCGCTTGCCGCTTAGCCCTATCAGCCCCTTACTCTACACACCACTACAACCTCTACCGTTCCCTTGGTTGGTTCTCTTTACAGGGTCACTTTGATGATACCCTTGGCTGTTTCTTGGACACCACCCTTAGATGTGGCAACACTTCTCCTCTCTCTACCCTCTTTAATGTTAGAAGCCTGTCTAGGAACCTTTGCTCCTCCACTATTCCCACCTTTGAGGTACCTAGAATTGCCACAAATATGGGTGGGAAAGCTCTCTCCGTGGTGGCCCCCTCTCTGTGGAACAGGCTACCGGCCCCACTGCAATCTTCCAACACTCATCAGAACTTCAAACTTAACCTCAAATCCTGGCTTCAGGACAAAGGCAGATGCAACTGCCCCACTTGCTAACACCCCTCCTACTCACCTGTCTTTCCATTTCGTACTCTGCTAACTTTTTTCCTCGTCCTTCCTGCTCTTTTGGGGTATTTAGGTCTCATCAGGAACCTTCTAATGTAGTGGGGGGTTTCCTACCTGATGATATTCATCCATGTACCTATGCCTACCTGTAATGCCTTGAGATGTACTGTATATATATTGCCACTCTTAATTCCTCCTGACAGGAGTTTTTGTTGTTGTTGCCTTGTACTCGCCTACGTGTAATTTTGCTATGTACTGTATCGAATGTAACCTTTTAAGTTGTTTACTCTGTAATGTACTTCCTCATGCCTTGTGGCCTGGGTTGTGCCTGTAAACAGTCCATTGGAATAGTGCACCTACCGGGTTATCAGAGTCATAAATAAATAAATAAGGCTCCAAGTCCAGGCGGCTTCTCCCCCAGTTTCTTCAAGTCAATTAAGGAAGAGCTGGCAGCCTTTTCCACGAGACCATCACACCAGAGAAACTGGACGCACTACTGCAAGAAGCAGTCATCTTGCTTCCCAAACCAAGGAGGGACCCAGAACAAGTGGCCAGCTATGGACTCATCTCTCATTAATCTGGATATTAAAATATTAGGGAAGTTGTTGGTGGAGAGAGTGGGGAAAATGTGGTAACCCTTAGTGAACCTGGACTGGTAGGGTTCGTGCAGGGTAGACTGTCCTCTGATCACCTAAGGAAGGTGACTCGCATCATCTCTGTGTCCAGGGGCGCTATCTCACCAGCGGTGTTGATGTCGCTAGATGTGGAAAAAACTTTTAACAGGGTTTCATGTGTTTTTCTTTTGAAAACTATGAAGGCATTTGACTTCCCAGTAGTCTTCCTGTGATGGATCAAACTCCTATACTCTCATCCCTAAGCTAAGATTATGTGTATTGGAGTCTAGTCCAGCAGCTTCCCACATGGCAAAAGTACTGAACAGGGGTACCCCCCTTTCTCCTTGCCTGTTTAATCTGTATCTGGAACCTCTGACTAAGACGCTTCTTACTAAAGACAATATCATAGGGATTAAGGTGGGGTCACAGGTATAACATACACAGGTGATATACTGCTGTACCTGGAGCACCTGGGTCAATCATTCCCACAACTCTGGGAATCTTAAAAGAATTCAGAATATTGGCAGGGTGCAAACTAAATCAATCCAAAACTGTCATGCTGCTTAACCGCCACACACATAGGTCAGAAATTATGCAATGGGGAGTGGGGGAATGGTCTCCAGATGGACTCCAGTGCCTGGGCATTATGGCGGTAGGGAGCTCCAAGATCATGTTTACACAGAACTTAGACCATTTGGTGGCCAGACTCAAACAAGATCATACACTCTGGATGAGCCTACCCCTCTCCCTGGCGAAGGTCCAGTTGTGGGGCCGTGGAGCTGGGGACTGCTCGGTCTTCCATGAGTGTCTGTATTGAATTTTGGATTAAAACTTCACTTGGTTAACCTATGGGGTTTTTGCCTTTTTCAATCATCGGAGTGCCTTTACATTTGGTATGCCCTCTCCCTGTGGGCTATGATAAATGTGACAAAGATGAATATTTTACCTCTGGTTCTTTACCCATGTGCATGTTGTCTCACTGTATACACATTAATGGTTTATAAAACTTCAAACCATATTGTTGAATTTTCTGTGGAATGGTAAAGCACCAAGCAGGCCGTATAGCAAACTCAAGCACACCCTCCGCACCAGAACCCTTATAAAACCTACCAAACCAGGCAAGAAAGCCTGCGCACCTTATTACTTCTAAATCATAAGATGGTATCAATGCAGGGTTCAAATGTATTTTTAAATTCAATGCAGAAGGTATTTCTTGTAGATAACATCTACATAACAAATGTGGGCTGTATCTATATTTATAGAGGGCATTAATCCATGTCTGTCAAACTGGAATGCTTTGTAGTGCATTCTGATGGGTTTTCTTAGCAGCCTGGGCTCCCCTGAATGGTGACGGGGTACCCAGAGCAGTATGTACTGTATGTAGTTGCTGTTTGTGTTATATGTTTTAAAATCTTCACTAAAGTACACTTTTATATTAAAAAAAAAAAAAAGGATTAACAGTGCATAACTAGCCATTCTTTCAAAGTCCCTTTTGGCCGTACAACAAAGGGGCAGAGGATCTTTGATTACTGTGCCCCCTACTGGTTCACTGGCCTACCGGTTGATATTGCTACTGAACCTAAGATCGGACCATTTAAATATAAGCTTCGGGTACACCTTACAGCCACTAGTAGCTGTGACTATAACCTATAGTCCTGCCCCCCAAAACCAAATTCTTGGCTCCACTACCCCTTTTTGCTCCCACCCCCTCCTTCCCCCCTACCTGCTTCCCCATCTCCCCTCCTAGCCCATTCCCTCCCACCTACCCCTCACATCCCCTTTTCACCCCCACCTCACCCATATCTCCTACCTATCCTATTTAATGACAAGGCCCCTGGCTGCATCTCAGTAACCCTGCCTACCTTAGCTAGTCATTCTAGACTCTTCACCCTACCTGTTACCTTTGAATTCCTCACCTACCTGCAATGTTCGTCACCCCCATTATTTTACTATTCTCAGCCCTCAGTTTTTCCGTCAGTGCCTCAGCTGCACAATTGCCCAGCCCACGTTCTTTACTGTCCTCCTTGGTTTTCCATCAGATAACTATTACTTAAACCTATCACATAACTTTAGCTTCACTTCTTGTCTGTACTTTTATAGCACTGTGTTTATATCTAGACACCACACTGTATCTATTGTACTTATTGTATGTGTACCCTATTATATATTAATGTCTGTCCTCTGTTACTTTGGACGTGGAACCTTTGTTACTGAGCTTTCAGCTCAAAGGTATTGTAAATCCGAGATTTTAATAAATAATTTCCCACATGTGTAAGGACACTCTGCCTTTAGCCTCATCCCATACTACAACCTTGGAGTGTGCATCGTTAACCTTTTAAAGCACACCACACTATGGCTCATTACGTACTTCAAAAATATGTCTGTCTATAATGTTGTTGACGTTTTCTGTAGTGTATTGGTGTTTGGTAATATTCTTCACACCGTGTGATGTATCTTTATTGGAAAGTGCCCGAGCCTCTGGGAGGGAATGCTACATAAAAATAGAATTATTTATAATAAAACAAAAACTTGTTTGTGCTATAGAAGGAATGTTAACACTTCTCATGTTTGTTTAGTTAGCCATGTGCGCTGCACTCAGTTGTTTCAGACACTCTAGTGACATATTTTCCTCCACCGTGCAGTGACACAGATGTGTCTCCAGTGGTTCTGTACTTGAGATAATTATGTGTATTTGCAAGTGTTTCCATCCAAGCTATGCCAGTCTGCTCTGCTGGATCAAAAATGACTTGAACAAAATTTGTTTGAAAAGATATGACACAGAAATGAATAAAGGAGTTGCGGGCATGATGCACATAAGGTTTGAAAAGAGGGAACTCTGTTTCTGTAAACTGCAAATTTCTGAAATGTGTAATTGTCATCTCTAGCTCTTAAAAAGCTGCATCAGTAGACTAGGATTTCTCATACAAATTGTGTGTGTGTTTGGGGTACAGAGTTCCTGTGGGTTCCTGTCTAATTTGACCTTCTGTGTGACAATAAATTGCCAAACCAGTTCATTTCCCTGCACAGAGACTGGTGCGATGTACAGTGTGGTTCAAATTGGCCCTAACCTTACCCCAGTGTTCCTCTTGATTCTAGGCTGCGGAAAAGGACCCTAAGATGCAAGAGCTTCAGAACACAATAACAGAGCTTCACCACGAGATCTCGCTGAAAGATTCGGAAAATCTAAACCAGCTGGAGGAGCTGCACGTGCTGCAGAGCAGGCTGAAGGCACTCAGTCAGCAGGTAAGGGGGGGGGGGGTGCTTCTCATCGCACTGGTGCTCTTAGTATGTTGAATCGAAGTGATGTTCTTGTGCAGAGCTGTTCCAATCATCCCACTCCCCCATGCTACCTTGCCTATTTTGTATTGGCATCATTTCAAGCTGTCCTGTTTGTAAGAGCTCTGCTTGAGTCCATCTGGATTTGGCTTCATAATGAAGTTACAGTGGAGCAGCTCTACAACAGTGCTTCTCAAGTCAGAAATCCTGGTGGCCTCAAAAGTGTGCTCACCAGAACTTACTGATGGCCTCTCATCTGATTTTGTTCACCCTAGATCCCCTAATATACACCAACACACCTGATACAACACATTTCCTTTCACACAGTATACACTGATAGGAAGCAGCGTTTTACACCTCTAGCTACCCTTCTCTTTTCCTTTTAGTATATGTCAAATATTCTGATGTTTTGACCTTGTTTTTTAAATTTATAATCCATTTTTTTTTTGCCTCTGTGACTTTCCTAAATCCCTTCTCAACAGTGCTGCTTTTTCCTTTTCATACTGTCTGAACAGTCTGTGAATTAGTAATCCCATTCCAGGCAAACCGGATGAATTACATGGAATTGTGTAACTAATGTCATGAAATATCTTAGAAATATGGGAAGAGAAATCGTAGCTGTTGAGCAGAGTGGAACTGTATGTAGATCTGAAGGCAGCCCAAAGCTAGATTATTTAATCAAAAATTGTCAAAGCATACCAGAATAATATAACGGCACGGAAAGGAAAATGTGAGGGCAGCTAACGGTGTAAAAATAATTTCCTATCACCTTTAACTCAAGTCCCTGATGCATGTTCAGTTAAAATGTATCTCCTGCTTTATTTTATATTAAAGGTAAGAATTTGTCCATTGTCTCTGCTAGAGGGCTGAATCACTTTAATCCATTAGCCAGGCAAAAATGAGCCTCTTGCTGACAATTATAGCCCTATCTCTACTCTCATTAATAATGATAGTATAAAAATACTAGCCAGAATACACGTAGACTGAGTTTAGTGTAGTCTTCATAGATCGTGTCTGAGCAAGTCTGCTTCATGTCCGGGAGGGTCTCCAGTGACCATCTCTGAAAGGTGCTACATCTGATCTTTGCGTTTGGGATGGGGGAGCAGGACCTCTGGCAGTCCTGGTCTCCCTAGATGAAGCGATGGCTTGTGATAGGTTGGCCTGGGACTACCTATTCTTGATACTAGTGAGATAACGGTATTCCAGAATCTTTTATTAACTGGATCAAAGTGTTGTACCAAACACCTTTGGCAAAAATTTTCTGTAATGGTGTCCTGTCTAGTTCTGTACAGCTATGCAGGGGCACCCGGCAAAGATGCCCACCGTCACCAATGCTGTTTAACCTCTGCTTAGGAACACTGGCTTTGAAGCTTAATCAATCAGATCAGGTTAAGGGAATTAAAATAGGGGATAGGGAATTTAAATTGTCCCTGTATGCTGATGACATGCTATTACACGTTTCAGACTCGTTGATTTCTCTTCCTGCTGCCTTTGCAATAATTGAATCTTTTAGCTCTTTCTCTTCTTATAAACTCAACAGTAACAAAGCTAGTGTGTTACCCCTGAATCATTGGGTGCCTAGGCAGGACATCTGTGCCTTTGGCTTACAATGGGAACCCAGGGCACTGACATACTTCGGCATTAAGGTCTCCAGACACTGTTCAAATCTTAAATAACTAAACCTAGACCCACTGATACATTTGCTCGAGCAAGATTTGTCCCGTTGGCAATCCCTGCTGCTCTCCCTCATGGGCTGGGTTAATGTTATCAAAATGAACGTTTTACCCCAGAAACTATATACTTTGAGCGTGTTGAATCTTGTACTTACCCTTAAATAGTTCCAGTCACTATAAGCTTCCATTACCCAGTTTCTCTGGAAGGGTAAGAGAATTAGAAGGAGCTATCAAACTTACTGAGCCCAAAGAGATATGAGGTTTACACCTGCCCAGTTTCCTTTTTTACTACTTTGCCTCCCACAGCAGTAAATACATACACTGGCTTGATACTCCTGACAATGCTGAGAGGGCAGGATATAACTCACAATGGCTAGATATTGGAACAGCATTTTGTCAAAGTTGTGAAGTAAACCCTCAAGCCTTATTACATCTTTCCTGTCTAAAATACTGCGACCCCTTTGTGCCTCCCTTATAATGTGGTCGCTCTGTTTATTTAAACAACTCTGTAGGTCCCTGTCGATTGACCTACGAGTGGATCCAGTACAGATCATATTTTTTAAACCCGAATCTTCAAACTGGGGGCAAGGTGCTTAGCCCAGCACACTGGGACCTAGCACCCTTGTCTCGTGTGAGTCAGTTGCTTGTGGGAGAATCCTTTGTCCCCTTCCAGACTTTTAAGGCATTAACTTCAGTACCAGCCTCTTTTGCCTTTACATTTTTTCAGCTTCATCACTGTGTGTTACAAATTCTAGGTCCACCACCATGGCACAAAGGGGGTGACTCTCAGCTAGAGAAATTATACATAGCAACCAGTGGACTGCATGCCATTTCCGGCTTCTATACTCTATTCCAGCAAATAAATCTGCAGAGGCAGATGGGCAGGTGTGATTACTGGGCTAATCAACTGGGCTTATTGCTTGTGGACAAACAGTAGAGGCATATGTGGATAGACATGTATAAGTATATCAAACAACGATTTCACATTCTCCACAATATGTATCATACTTCTATACATCTGTTAAAAATGGGATCAATAGATGATTTGCATGCTAGGTGTCACCTGATGTCAGGTACTCTATACCATATTCTTTGGACATGTGATAAAGTTAAGCCCTTTTGGTCTGCCGTAAGGGAGGGGCTGGACCCTCTTTTAGGGTTGTAGGATGCATTCACACTAGAAATCTGCTTCCTGGGACCATTTACAGACACGTTTTTGGTCTTAGGAAAGGGGATATAGCCATAGTAGCTGCTATTGCCAAATTAATAATATTGTGTCATTAGAAAGATGAAATAGTCTCTTCTTTTTCAGAGTGGCATTAAAGAAATTCTTTTTGCACTTAATGCTGACAAAACAATTTGCCGCTCTGAATAATAAACTTCACGCTTTTCAATCTGGATGGGAGCCCCAGCAAACCTTATTGCTCTTACAGTAAGAACTGAGAGTGGGGCGTCCGATGGCAGCTTGAGGAGTATCCCATGAATATTAATAGAGTAATGTCCTTTATTGGCTGCACTGTGTCCTGTTGGTCCCCTGACTGCTGGCAGAAGTGGGACATTCTCTCCTAGGGGTTAGATTTTACAAAAAACAGTTTGTCATTCCAGGGTGGCGGGGGAGGGTCTGTTTTGTTCAGTTTTTGCTGTAACGTTTTGTTTGATCTCCTGTAGTTGTTCGTGATGTTTACCTTTTCATAAATCTCAAAGCGTACTAAATTAAAAAAAACAAACAAAAAAAAGTTTTTCTTTTTTCTTTTGGGGCTCACAAAAGCTCTGTGGCCTCAGAAAAGTTTGCTGATGACCTCTTGCAGCCACTGCAGTCTTATTTGAGAAACACTGCTCGAGAATGTGTCAGACACACCGATGGCTGTTTGGGCTATATTCTTGTGCAGGACGCCCTCCACCCAAGGTTCCATATTAACACAAAGACCCTTTAAGCCAAGGAAGGGACTCCAGTGTGTTGGCTCTTCCCAGCATACTTTGCAAACAAGTATTAATTATTTATGTGAAATTATTTAAACCAGATGGGCCTGATAAGGTGTTGCACATTCTTTCTTATTCAGGGGTGTCCTGCAGAGTACAATAGCAAGTTACAAAGGATGCAAAACATTTCAACAAACTATAGAGACAAGTACATAAATATACTCATGGGGCTGTGCTGCACCATTTTCTTTAACTCTGCTGAACACATGCATGTATACCCTTAGCTTTTCTAACTATTTAAACTTGAAAGTACCAAGGGCAAGGAAAGACTTTGAGAGAGACAGGTTGTGCCCTACTTTGCTGGAACATGTTGTCCGACCACTTAAAGCAGGCACCTACTCAGTGCTGCTGTCTCTTGGATATTTACAATAAGTGCTGAGAGTTGTACACAGATTTCCTCCCCCCTGCTGTAATATGTGTTATTAAAGGCAGATTGCCTTGAGGTATGACTGATGAAACTGTGTGTATGTCTGACTGCTGTCCCTGGAGACCCTCATAGCAACAAACAGTATCTCATGAGACTTACCTGAAGAACAAGAAAATGTGAAATGGAAATAAATACATAAATACTAGGGAAAGTCATGTAGCCAAGGCTTTTTAGAGGCTCTGTTTCTTTGCTAAGGATTGCTTGATTGAGCTGCAGTGTGCTCTCCTCCTCATCCCATTCTCCTGACTTGCTTTCTATTTTCACCTCCTTGAACCAGCTCTGGTGTCTCTCCAGACCAAGGAGTCAGTGTGTCACAGCAATCGCTCCACACTGAGTTTCCAGAAGTACCTGCATCCTAAGACAGGGCACAGCCAGTCATTGTGGCTAGCGAACAGCAAGCATCCATTGGTCATGGGGCTGTGAGGGAGAGGTGCAGGGTCATTTGACCAGTTGAAGTCATTTTTAATTTTTTGGGCTCCAGGTGTGTACTGATGTTCCCCACACAGCCTCTGTATGCCATTGACCTACAGTATATGTTCTGCCCCCGGGCCAGGCCACGAAGATGTAGACATGCAGTTGCAGAGACATGTGAAATCCCCAGGAGTTACAGAAAATCCTATGAGATGCGTGGTGTGCACTACCTTCTGCCCAGTGTGGTATTGCCAGGTTTGGGCACATACCCAGGCTTCCAGTGAAGCTAGTAGTACTGATGGTTGGAGAAGGCAACATTCCATTCTCCTTGTAGTTCTGCTTCTATCCAGTTTTACATCTAGGAAGACAGGGAGGCCACGTGACTTGCTCAGGGTTATACAGTGAGCCTGTGGTTTTGGTGAGATTTAAGCTTGGGATCTTCTGTTTTACAGAGCTGTGTTTTAACCACTAGAGCACACTGCCTGTCACAAGTTTATCTTCCTTGTTCTCCATTGCTGTGTGGCACGCCTGTCTTTCAGGCCTCCTAGGGCCCCTTGCTGGCCACCCTACTGGATTCCCACTACCGTTCATCGCCGTCAGTGGCCCTTAGGAGGAGACAAATGGATGCAATCTTGGAGATAGTGGCTAGTGAGATAACGGGTACACTGGGGGCGGTGGTGGTGTGACTGTGTGGACGACATCTGGTGTACATGGGTTGGGGCATTACCTTTTTCTTCTCACTACTTCCTCCGTAACCTATGGTGTGTGCATGCCAACAACATCTTGGTGGGAGCAGTATGTGTCACCCATCACCAGGAGTCGGTGCCACACCCCAGCCATGCCCGGGAGGAGCATCCTAGCGAATGGTCTTTCACCCCCCCTTTCCTGCCAGCCTCTGCTCCTGTCGTCCTGCAGTCAGGACATGTACTCGGGTTGACAGCATGCTGAGCGGAAGTCCCACTGTTCGACATCCTGGAGCTGCTGTTTCTGCTACAAGTTTTGAACTTGGATAGAACTGTCAAGACTCAGGAATACCCTAAAGAATAACCAGCCCAAAAACGCAGTGACATTATGCTATAGACCAGAGTTCCGGAAAGGACTAGCGGGAATTGAACCAGATTTCGGTGGAGCACTTCATGGCATTAGAAATTCACTTATTTTATACTTAAGTTAATTTACTGGGGAAGAGTAATGTAGCTTACTCAATTCTCATTTCTAACAATGTGGATACTGTTCATATCCACACTCTGGCGGTTCTGCTGGAGACAGCTGAATCATCAGAAGTCTTCAAGTTAATCTCTTCCCACCACCTGGATGGGTATATCCTCCGGCTTTGCCTTGTGATATCAGGTCTTTTTGTCTTTGGTGGAAGGGGGGTAGGTCTCCTCCTTTGCAGCTCTGCAACTTTGAACGAATTTGAGTTGTTAAAGTGCTTATCAGCTGATTTTTCATCTGTTTTGGTCTGTATTTACCATTACAGTTGTTCCTCTGTCTTTCTGGCTCTATTTTATGATCGTGCTCAATGATGAAGAGCAAGAAACCAGAGTTTAAGTTATGCACCCGGTGCAGGCATTGCCACAGATCTGCACAACATGTGGTTATACTGCCTAGGCAATCTTCATGACGTCGAGGGATTCAGTTTGTGTCAGGCTATGCTGCCCTTCTCCGTCGAAGACCAGAAGGCTCAACTAGCCCTTGGGAAGCCAAAATATTGCGAGAAGGTCTCAGCAGTGGCCCGGTGGGCTGCCTAGCTGTGATCATGCAAGAAGAGGTGGCTTCAATGAGTTCCTCAAATGTCTCTGCGCTGTTTCCGGGTGGGAACCAGCATCAGAGATATATGTCTGGCCCTCCACACCTTTAGGGAAGCATTTTTCACTGCAACAGAAAATGCAGAAAACATTTTCGCAAGTTGTGGGATTGCGAGCAATCATGCTCTTACCACTCCTTTGACTCCCCAACCACTCAGCTTTGGTTGAGCTCCATACAGTTCAGAGGATGGTCGATTGCTCCACAGTAACGCTTTTGGGCCTGTAGACCTTGATTCCAGTCAGGCAGGTGGTAGAGATCTTTTTCGAGCCTACTGACTGACTGTCAGAAGAGATGATGAGGAGTCGATCTCCCAGACCCTGGTGTTCTCTCTTTTTTTTCCAGGAGGATGAGGACCAGTCGGTGCCCCTGGCTGAGTTGCTTTGGGAGTGGCCTCTGCCAGTGGTCATGCTTCCAAACCCCTCATGCTTAACCTGCTAAGGCAGGTGCTTTACACAAACTCTCTGGAGGATACCCATTGAGGTCGAAGCGCCACTCATGGTTTCAGTCCCGCTGGACTGGAAGGCACTGCTGTCAACACTCCATGACCGCTTCATCCTCAGGTGAAAAAAGGCATCGAAGAAAGATGCTTCAGTACTATGAGGAGCTGTTCTGGCAGTAGTGGACTGTTGCTGGGGGGGTTAGGACTCTAACCCTGAATCTTCAGTCGCTTAGCCTTCGCTGGTCAGTTCCGTGCTTTGCAGCATTCCCCAGCATCTGCAGCTGCACCCCTTTGGGCGGAGCCACCCCCACTGTAGCTTCTGTTTGGGGCCCCGACCAAGGTGTCTAATGACTCTAAAAAGTGAGTCGTCAATTGCCTTGACCAAGACTCATACATTCTACTGGGTATTGGTCAAGGAGCTAACCACTGTCCACAGGCCAGTGTCGTTTGGGGCTCTAGTCTGGCTTATTTTGGAGTTTATGAAAGTTCCCTTAGAGCTGGTTCAGTAGTGGGTTATATACCCATTTACTGACATACTGGACAGGGTTGATTTCCCTGGAGTTTCTTTTTTGTGGCAGAAGCCATTTTAGGACCATCTCTGAAGCTGCAACATTCTGCCTGGCACCCTCCACCTGTATGGTCTGCAAGTATACAGTCTCAGCAAGTACCCTTTCTGGGTTCTCCTACCACTTCTCCACGGAGGATTTGGTCATGATTCGGACTTTCATAAATCAGGAGGCTAGGGGGGAAATGGACAAGTCACCAGATAAAGAGTAGAAGAACACTAACCACGCAGCTAAAAATGTGTGTGCTGCTGTGTCATTGGGTCTTCGTCAGGCCAGCTGCACCCTTCATGATGGCATATTTTTATCATTCCCTGTTTGTGGGGTTAGAGAATCTCCTCCCCCACCTTCTAGCTGATGAGCAGCTTCCTGTTCTGGTTGTGACAGACCAAGGTCAATCGCAGACTAAACATTACTTCAGATCGCCTTGGGCATAGGCAGTTCCTGGGCCCGTGCCATGGCATTGTCTGACTGCATGCATAGGAGGGCCTGACTGAGGCTATCTACCTTCACGATGGAGACACTGCATAAGCTGGCCAGTGTCCCCCTCTTGGGCACCGACCTCTTTGGCCTGGGCATGGAAGAACATCTTGCGTAGATTGGGAAGTCCAGTGGCACCCTTGATTCTGTGGCATCATCCCAAAAGGACCAAAAAGCCTAAAAAGATGGCCTTTCAGTTTCGGTCCTTTCAGCCACAACAACCTCTGTAGCAGCCTCAGCAGGGGCACTTTCAGCGCTGGTGTCCAAAACCCAGGTTCAACAGCTAGGGGCAAAAAAGTAAAGGGGTAGAGGTGGTGGTGCCTCTGCGGCCCTGGTAGCCAGAGCCTCCCCCCAATGGCTGTGCAGTGATGTGTTGTGGGGTGTCATTCCCCCTCCCATATAGTCCCTGTCAAGGGTAGGATGTGCCACTTCTTGCCACAGTGGTCCATCATTACTTCAGACAAGTGACTTCTTAAACTGGTAGGCAGACGGTTGCCTCTGGATTTCAGGTCTCTCCTGCCATACCAACTCCAAGCTCCTTGGGAGTCCAGCATGTTGAACGACACATCCGCGTTAAGAGCCCACATCTGTCCACTAATAGAGTGTCGTGCTATAGCCTTGTTCCAGACACCCTGGCAACTCACGGATGTGTGTGCAGGTACTTCCTTGTTCCAAAATTGACAGGAGCTGGGGTTCCATTCTGGGCTTGCACGATCTGAACCATTTCCTACTGAAGCGCAAGTTCTTGGTGGTCACTCTGACTCAGATCATGCCATCTCTGGAGCAGGGATTGTGGTTCTGCTTCCTGGACCACCAGGACATGTTCTTCCACATCACAGTCTGTCTCTCCTGTTGTTGGTACCTTTGGTTCCACGCATAGGGGGTTATGTACCACACAACACTGTGAAACAGTATGTCAGCACATTTCAGACACAACACAAAGGGGCTTAGTTTACCCAGCCCATTTCTCTCTTTCTGTTTTACGTAGAAAAAGTGTAAACTGTGCATGTGCAACATATACAGAGAAGTTACTCTGCTATGTTTCTAGCTCAGTTGCCTAGTCCATTTTTTGGTCGTTTAGCATTCCAGACTACATACTCCAAACAAGAACTTGGTCCATTCTCGAGCTCCCCAGGCTAGGGGCAGCTTTCCAGAGCATGACTGACACCAGCTGGTATTTTTAACGTGCTGACGTTTCGGAGTGTGTATCCACTCCTTTTTCAGAGCTAGGGCGTCCCTTTACCTGGATTGAATATATCTGTCTTCAAGTCTCCATGGATACCGACATACAGCTAGCCATTGGCTATGGCATCCCATTACTATAGTTCTGATAAATCTGTCAGAAACGCAGAGGAAAACTATATGTGTAGCACAAAGTGCTTGTGTTACAGATAGTGCCAAACGTGCATAATACATACGAATCATTGAACAATAGATGCTGTCATAAATAAATAATCTCTGGTATCGGGCATTCCCTACATATACATCCAGTAATGTTGCTCACCAGAAAGTAGAGACTGAGGACCAAACAGAATATAAAAAGCTTCTCCCATGAATCCACGTATAATCATTCCTGTACACTTACATGTGATAAAAACATTCAGTGCTATGAGGTCCAAACAATTTCAAACCATTCAGTGGTGTTCTGCTCCCTTCCTTACCTCAGGGATACTGTCTCCTGACGTGTTTCACACACAGAGGTGCTAAGGATGACGTAGTACTACACCTGTATCCCTTTTAACCAACCCATTTAAAGTGACAGTGCATATTAAAACCATAAGCGTAGTGAATACAGTTCTCAACTCTAACATTCACCTATACATAATTATACACACAGATTGATAGAATAGATACATTAAGTGGGACTCCTGTCCTGCCTGTTTACCCATCTCTGTTTTGCCTCAGTCATTATTATATTGAAGTAGGTCTCCATTCTGTACCAGTCTAGCATGTCTTACTCTTATTATCTGTACTACACACTGTTGTACAGAATGCTTTCAACCTATTGTATGTCTAATTATCTTGTATACTGTATATTTCTGCACTGCTTGGACATGGAGCCTTTGTAAAGGAGTCTCTGACTCAAAGGGTTGTCATTCTGATACTGTTAAAATAAAATAAAAATCCAAATTCCATGAAAACTACTGTGCCCCCGATGAACACTTGCCATCTGGGCACCAGGGATACATATTTAGATGTTTTATTATTTACACCATAAATGAACATAAAAGAACATGCTGCTTATAGTGTCCATGCAAAATACAGCAACAAGAGCTCTTTGTATTCATATTCTAATCAAAAGCGAACTCCTAATTTTAATTCTGGGTTAGTCACTGGTGCAATTCTGAAACGGAAAAAAAACATATAGTAAGTTGTTAATAGCAGCAGACATCATTCCCTTCTGCCTTCCAATCTTATACATTCAGCAAGTTACCGCCCCCCAAACAGTCATATGGCTACAAATGAATTTCTTTTACATGCTCAAGGTCCTATAAAAAGCTAAAGCAAAGGGTGAAGTCAAGTAATGAAATGTTAGTGGAAAACATCAGAACTAATGATCATGATGACCCCCAAGTGGCTTTTGTCTCAACGTATAATCCTCTTTCCTAGCGTTATCACATTTGTTTTAAAAATGCATTTAAAAAAGATCCAGGTTTAAAAAAAAAACTGGATAGTGATAGCCAAGGATGGCATACTGTAGAGGTAAGAATATAAAAGACACCATTGTACACACAGCAGAACCACTGCAGTATAAGCCAAGAATGTGGCTACCAAAGAGGAAGGATGGCTGTCATAGGTGCGGTAATTGTAAATTCTGCACACGTGTTAAAACAGCAAATAGTTTCCCTGAGTCCTTCTACAAGTAGAGAAGCTAAGGTATGTGGGCTAATAACCTGTAGTACAAGTGGGTGATTTACCTTGCACAGTGCAAGTGTGATTGTTTTTATATAGCAAAATCAAAACAAAATTTCAAAACCAGAATTGGTGAACACCTGCGTGCCACAGACAAGGGAGACAGTACGAATGCATTAGCTGTCCATGTTTGGAAGTCAAGGGACAAAACATGAGTTTACGTTCCTGGAAATGGAGAAACCGTTCAAAACAAGAAGGAAGGTAATTATGACAACATCTTATTAAGAAGGAAACAATACTAGATTTTCTCTCTAGGAGCAATGGAGAACGGTGGATTAAATGATAGAATAGAAATAAGTCCATTCTTGGAAAAATAATTGTCCCAAGTATCAATAATTTTTCTGTGACCTTGAACATGTAAAAGAAATTAATTTTTAGCCATATGACTGTTTTTTTTTTTTGGGGAGGGGGTTAACTTGCTGAATGTATAAGATTGGAAGGCAGAATGGAATAATGTCTGCTTCTATTGCTAACTCACTGTTTTTTTCGGTTTCAGAATTGCACCAGTGACTAACCCAGAATTAAAATTGGCAGTTCACTTTTGATTTGAATATGAATACAAAGAGCTCTTGTTGCTCTATTTTGCCTCAACAATATAAGCAGCATGTTCTTTTTTCATTCATTTATGGTGTAAATATTAAAAAATCAAAATATGCGACCCGGGTTTGGGAGCGAGCTCGGGTTGCTGGGGGTCGGCAGGGGAGGGAGAAGATAGAGCATCCGGAGGACAGCTCTCCTCTCCCGGGGAGGGACAGGGGTCCTGGATCGGTGCTCTGCTGATCTCTGGCGGAGGCTGGAGATACAGCAGGCACTGCGGAGGAGAGCGAGGAGTGAGGGAGTGGCAGACGTCGGATACGCCTTGACGTCAGGGCACCAGCCACTCCCCGGAGAAAAACAGGGAAAAATGCCTCTCTGCTCCGGCGGAGACAGAGCACCAGGAGCTTGCCCCGATTTACGGACGCCCACCTGGCATCCTCCCAACCGACGTTACTGCTGTGTCGGGGCGTTAGGGCCCGCCCCATCCCCACCCAGGGGGTATAGCCGAGGCTACATGGGCGACAGAGGATGGCCGGGTAGGGTGAGCCATAGGGGGATAACTCTGTGTGCTTCCGAGGAAGACCAGAGCCGAGGGAGCGAAGGAGGCATAAATAGAATAATAAAAAAAAAATCAAGATCTGTATCCCTGGTGCCCAGATGGCAGTTGTTCATTGGGGGCACAGTAATTTTCATGGAACTTGGTTTTACTATATCTACTGTATCAATATGTGTGCATATTCATATGTATATGTATAGGTGACTTACTGGTAGAGTTGAGAACTGTATTCAGTACACTTGTGGTTTTAATATGCACTGTCACTTTAAATGGGTTAGTTAAAAGGGATACAGGTGTAGCACTATGTTATCCTTTAAAAAGCACCTTTGTGTGTCAGGAGACAGTATTCCTGAGGTGGGGAGGGAGCAGAACACCAGTGAATGGTTTGAAACAGTTTGGACCTCACAGCACTGTATGTTTTTATCGTATGTAATGTACTGGAATGTTTATACATGGATTCGTGGAAGAAGCTTTTTAAAGAAGTATATCAATAAAGACTTATTGGGAAATCCTATTTGGTTCCCAGTCTCTACTTTGTGGTGAACAGCATGAATTGATGTACCTGTAGCAGGTGCTAGCCTCACTGACTGCCTTTTACCTATACAGTTTTGACCAAGGCACTAGGACTCCCTGGCTGTGGTTAGACACCCTGCTCAGCAATTCCCTATATATCCACATAAAGTGTGATTTATATATTTTTCACTATTTCGATTAGATCCCTGTTAATGTGATTTAACCATTGTGATTATGAAAAGGTTATACAAATGAGAATATTTATTTGACAGCATCTGTTTCCAGTGTCCATAGCGAACCTTGTTGTGTACTTACTAACGAATAACTAGGAACTTGTATAACAGCAGCTGCCTAGCTACTTGTAAAAAGAAGTAATTGTGACATCCTTGGTTTTATTTCTGTGAGTCTTACTGTATCATGGTTTTGTGTGTATTATGCACCCTAATATATTAAAGGGAAATTAAAGGGACCATTTGTAAAGCAACCAAAGAATGCTTGAGAACTGTTACCAAGGGAAGGGCCAAAAAGGGCCTGCATTGGCTACAGGGAGAAACAGGGGATTGAGGAATGGAGCAAATAGCAGGTAAAGATGAAGAAGGCTAAGAAGGCAGTCAGGGACGCAAAAGCAGACACAGAGCTGCATATGGTGGACGGGGTCAAGTGGGGGAAAAACATTTCTTCTAGGATTGTGGATATATTGTTCTATCCACACTTGTTGGCATGTCCTTTCCCCTTTAAGATTCTTGCCAGAAGGTCTAAAAGCTAGCTCCTCCCATCCACCCAGGTGGTATATGCCTCAGCTCCACCCCTTGACGCCAGATCTTTCTTTCTGCTGGAAGATTCAGGTTCCCTCTTTATCGCTCATGCATTACTGTAGGCCCAGGTGCTTAAATCTACGGATTTACCCAAACTCGGCCCGTTCCGGGCCTACCGCATAGGCTGTCCGTCACCTTCACGCCTGACTATCCTAGGCGGGTACAGGGCAATTCTGGTGGCCAGCTGATCTATCTGGACTCTTCAGAATCCGAAGATGCCGACCTGCATTCTCGCCTCTTGGACGAGGAATCTGTTGGTAGCCTTTCGACGGAGGAAGGCCCTTCTTCCTTCATGGGCATCCTTCACCTCATCTCCGAATCCACCGGGAATGCCCTTAGAACCCATTCAGAAACAGGCCAAATACCCCCTCACTGATATCCTCAAACAAGGGGATTCAGCAACGGAGGCCTTCCCAGTGGCTGAGGCCATTGTCGGTCCAGCCTTGGAGCTGTGGCAGCACCCTGCCTATTGCCCCGTGCCTTCAGCCCAGATGGCCCGTAAGTATGCGGTGCCCATTGGGTCCCTTTCAGGATTCACAGAGCACCCCTCGGCCAAGGGACTGGTGACTGAGTCTGTGTTCAGGCACTTGGGTAATTCAGGAGTCACCGATAGACCTCTGGACAAAGAGTCCAAAAATTGGACCATTCGGCCTCTGCGCTGGGCCTCCAACAGGCAAGCTCGGCCATCATCATGGCGCACTTCTCTCATGCCCTACTGGGCTCTCTCAATGAGGTTCTACCTCACCTCCCCACAGACCTCCAGACCACGGTCAAGCAGGTCTGCGACCAGGGTCTGGCAGCTGCGAAACAGCAGCTCCAGACAGCCTTGGACCTCTGGGACTCCAGCGCCCTTGTTCCGTGGTGACCATGGCTGCCATGTGCCGCAGGGCTTGGTTGCGGGTCTCCACCTTCACGAGGGACACCCAGCACAAGCTAACAAATATCCCTTTCCTGGGTACTGACCTTTTTGGCCCAGGTATGGATGGTCACCTCCAACACATCGAAAAGTCCAGTGCCACCTTGGACTCTGTGACCTCTGCTGAGAAGGAATCCCAGGGTTCCAAAAAGCAGAAGAAAAAACCTTTTTGGCATCACCCAACTCCTCCACAGGGAGGTGGTGGCCAGAGTCGCGGACCCCCCTGTCAATCCGGGGTTCATTTCCATGTACTTCCTGGTCCCAAAATAGATGGGGGGCTGGTGCCCCATTCTAGATCTGCACGACCTGAACAAATTTCTCAGGTCCTGCACATTCAGGATGGTAACTCTGTCACAGATCATACCATTTCTCAAGCAAAACATGTGGTTTTGCTTTCTAGATCTCCAGGATGCGTTCTTTCATATCCCAATTCATCCGCCTCACCAGAGATTTCTTCGTTTTTGGGCGGAGGAAGCCCTCTTCAAGTTCCGAGCCATGCCGTTTGGCCTATCATCGGCCCCCAGGGTCTTCACCTAATGTATTGTAGTGGTGGTGGCCCATCTACTACGGCGAGGGGTCAGGGTGTACCCCTATCTCGACGACTGGCTCATAGCGGGTTCCTCGACAGGAGGTGGAGAGGTCTAGCGACCTGGCCCTCCAGACCTGCATCAATCTTGGTCTCCTGGTCAACGAGACCAAGTCAGAATTCATACCTTCGCAGGTGATCTGTTTCATCAGAGCAGAGCTCTACTCTTGCCAAGCCAGAGCCAGGCTCTCGAATGACAGGGCAGAAGATTCTCTCCTCCTTTGCCCAATAATTTCTGGTTGGGCACTTGTGCCCTGCCTGGGACTTTCTGCGTCTTCTGGGGTACATGGCGGTCTGCACCACCGTGGTCCGATGGGCCTGGTGGCATATGCGCCCCCTTCAATGGGAGCTGGCCAGCCAATGGACTCAGCACCATGGTCATTTCGATCAGCTGGTCACGGTGACCCAGAAGATGTGGGATGCTCTCCAATGGTGAACAGTCCTAGCACATTTGCAGGAAGGGATCCCATTTGTCTGTCCCTAGCCAACGGTCGTCCTCACGACCGATGCCTCTCTCACGGGCTGGGGTGCACATATGGGGAATCGCAGAGTCCACGGGCTCTGGACCCCCAAGGAATCCTGATGTCATATTAACCTGCTGGAGCTCGGAGTAGTCCGACTGGCACTGTCAGCGTTTGCTCTGCTCCTTCGAGGTCAAGTGGTGCAAGTCCAGACGGACAATACCACGACCATGTACTATCTCAGCAAGCAGGGCGGCATGCACTCCCAGCCTCTGTACAGGGAAGCGCTCCGATTCTGGACCCTTGTGTGCCGACTGGAGGCAGATCTCCTATCCATGTGGCAGGAGCCTCAAACCAACTGGCGAATGCTCTCAGCCATGTGAGCGAGACGTCCCACGAGTGGTCTCTCCATCCAGAAGTGTAGTACACAACCTGTTCTCCCACTTGGCCAAACCTCAGGTGAATCTGTTTGCCTCCAGGGGGAATGCAAAGCTGAGGCTGTTTCATGCCGGCCCCCCTCAGCAGGGCTCACTGCAGGGAGATGCCTTCCTGAGGCTGTGGACCCCAGGCCTCCTCTGTGCCTTCCCTCCACTTCCTTGGTTCACAAGGTGATCCTCAAGGTCGAGGGACAAGGCACAGTTGATCCTGGTAGCCCCAGACTGGCCTCACCAGTTCTGGTATCCAGATCTCCTCAGCCTCAGCTCCAGGCCCCCAAGGCGCCTTCCAGTATGCCCGGACCTGATATCAATCAGGAGAAGGTATTCCATCCAGACCTTCAGTCCCTGCACCTGACAGCCTGGTTCTTCCTGAGCAGCTAGAGTTCTAGGCTTTGGGTCTCTGAGGATGTACTCACAGTTATGGAAGCATCCAGAAGGGAGTCGACCAGGAGGTGCTATGCCTTCAAATGGAAAAGGTTTTCCATTTGGTGTCAGGGCAAGGGCTTGGACCCTTTGTCCTGTCCAGTGGCTAGTATCCTTGACTACCTTTGGTCTCTGTCCAAAGGGGGTCTTCGGTCTCTGACCCTTAAGGTGCACCTGACAGCCATCTCTGCTTACCGGGCGCAGGCCGGTCAGCAGACAGTGGCACAGGAGAAGGTGGTCTGGCGCTTCTTTAAAGGCTTCGACCATATTTCCCTTCCGGTGCGTGAACCACCACCACTGTGGGATCTACTGCTGGTACTGGCAAAGCTCATGGACAAACCATTTGAACCGATGCACAGGTGTGAGATGTTGCATCTCTCGTGGAAGACCGCCTTCTTGGTGGGTATCATGTCAGCCAGAAGGACTGGGGAGCTACAGGCACTCTCTGTTGAGTCTTCTTACCTGGTCTTCCACAGGGACAAGGTTGTCCTGCGCACTCCCCCCCCCCCCCGGAATTCCTTCCGAAGGTGGTATCGGAGTTTCACCTTATCCAGGTGTTGACTCTGCCGGTGAACTACCCCAGTTACACCTCGGAGATCGACTACAGGCTCCATACTTTGGACCTGAGACAAGCGCTCTCTTATTATAAGGAGCAGATGGCTGAAGTTCAGGGAGAGGTTCGCCAGCTGTTTGTCACCTACGCTGAAGCCACAACTGGCAGACCTGCAGCCAAGCGGACGATTGGCAGATGGATTACATCCTTCATTGATCTCTGCTACCGGTTGGCGGGCATTGAGCCTCCCGTTGGGATAAGAGCTCACTCCACCCGCCATACTGCTGCATCGGTGGCTGCTTCCAGGGACATCCCTATCCAGCAAATCTTCAGGGCTACCACCTGGAAGTCAGCAAACATCTTCATCACCCACTACCACATCGACTTAGAGTCACGCCGGGATGCTGGTTTTGGGGCCTCAGTTCTCCAATCTCTGTTCGCCAAGCAAATATTGAGGGTGTGTGCGCCTTGCCTTCCTCCTCCTGGAGAACTGCTAGGAGTCTGCCAACAGGTGTGGATAGAACAACATATCCACAATCCTAGAAAAGCGGGTTACTCACCTGTAACAGTAGGTCTTCCACGGGTGGTCTCTTGCAGCAGGTAATACACTTGGGTCATCGCCAGAGTCGCTGTATGGCACACCGCAGCTCTTTAGCAGTCTTCCAAGGGCCGCCCTACATGACATCATCTTCCTGTTTCCTGTATAAGTATGGGTGGTCCCTGGTATCCGTAGTGCATTTTCCCGCCGTCTTCAGCTCGCATGCGGCAGCTAGAGCAACTTCAGAACAGCAGTCATTGATGCGAATTTGAGCAAATGACAAATGTCCAAAGAATCTTCAAACAAGATAGTGCTATTTCATTCCTGCTGTTGCGGTAGGAAAATCTACCGCTTCGATAATCGCACCATTTGTGTAAGGAGTCCGGGACCCACACACAAAAACCTCTTCCTGCATACATTGCCAAGATTTTAACCAGGCAACCCGTCAACGACAGCTGCAGGAAATCAAAAACCTTCTAATGGAGCAGAAATTGTCTCTCATGGAGGATCAAGGGGCTCATTCCAGGAGCTCCCCATCCATTGATTCTCTTAAAAGGCACAAAAAGGAGAAGGAGAAGCCCTCCTCAAACTCCGTGCCTTGACGCTCGTCGACAGCCACCAGCACAAGTGCTCCACCATCAACAAGGTGTTCACACACTGCCTCTTCATCGACGGGAGGTTATTCCCTCTCGTCGACTACGCTTTCCACTGCATTGACAGCAAGTTTATGATAAACCTTTTATAGGTTCAGTTGACACCCCATCGATGGGGGCTCCTTTCCCGTTGATGGCACGTCATTTTCAGTGCCTTCTGTTTCCCAGGCAGTTCTGTCGATGACGAACTGCATTCCACTGGGGAAATCTGCATTTGCTATGCATACTGACCCTCCACCCTCACAGGTGGGTACCATTAGGGGCCAGGCAGACAGGGATCGGGACCCTGAACTTTATGACCCAGAGACATGATCGGCTCAGGCTACATGTCCTATCCCCTCTATCCTCCCTTTGGTTTCCCATAAACCCACCCTCCCTTCTCAAAAAGAACTGGGTGTAACTTCAGTAGTACAGCATGCCTTGCATGCCATGCGGCATGCTCAGCCCTCCAATCCAGGAGGGCCGAATCACCCATCCTGTTCACCTACTCCTCCGCCAAAATGATTTCAGGGTGACAGGCACCCTTTTTTTAACTTTTTATCTATAGATTTTATGCAGTAAAAAGATACACAAAACATTCAGTGCAGTGCAATACTAACATTGGATTACTACATAAAGAGGATAAGCAGATAAGAGACATTACAACATGTGTTGCACATTCTGGGGGAATTCCAAGGTAATATTTGTGACACATAGGAAATCCATTAGACAATACTGCCAATGCTTATAACTGTTTAAAGGAACTCTAGTAATACACTCTGCTTTATAACATTAATGGGATATCATGCCCTTAAGACTAAATGCTCTTTATATGTAGCTACATAGTTTCTCCCTTTTTACTCCCACAGCATGCAAAAAAAAATAAAAGATTCAATTTTATTTACTTTTTTTGTTATTCATTCGAGTCTCACCTTAACACTTAAGACCCCGTCACTCTGTATTACTTAAAGGCTTAACAAACCTTGTAAGTGTACATATAATAAGGTAATATACTTTGTAATACCAGCCCAACTGTGTATACTCCAGTTCAGTCTAATAAGATCAGACCCTCAATTTAACAGTGCAGAGCCCAAGGAATTACACAACTGAGGCTTCTCCAGTCCAGAAAGTCTCTGATAATGAGGGATATTTATAAAGTTTATACAGTGGTGAAGAAGACTCCTCACTCACCCATACTGGGGATTCATGTAACTTCTAATTCCGAATCTGAAGACAGATCTCCTTCCCGAGCTGCTTTCTCTGCCTCTAACTTCTCGACCAACTTAGCGACCTCCTTTGGATCAGTATATATGTAGGCCCTTCATCCAACTGTAATGTGTAGACGAGCTGGCATTAGGAGGTTGTTTGGGGTATCCAATTCTCGCAGACAGCGACGCACAGAGTTAAAACTTTTCTGCTTCATGTGCGTAGCGTATGAGAGAGTGGGAAATAGCAACACTCTTGATCCGTTGATCTCCAGACCCCGTTTAGCCCATGCAGCCTGTAGGATGCGGTCTCTGATCACTGTAGAGGTAGTAGTTAATATTGCGGTGCGAGAGCCTTCCAGGGAGGTACCAGCCCACCTAAGATTGACCCGATATGCATCAACCACCTCATCTTGCAGATCCAGTCCCAGGGTCTCTCGAGCCAGGCCGTTAAGTACCCAAAAGATCTTTTCTCTCTATTTTTCCGTAGCCTAAGTATCCTTACATTGGCAGCCCTCGAAATGTTCTCTAGATGTTCCAAGCAAGAACGGAGTAAAGCTTGCTCCTTTATACGTACGCAGATGCTTACGCTTTCTCTGTCTTTCCACTGCCTGGGTAGTTTCCACAAGGCCTTCCATTTTTGCTCCACTTGCACCATTCTTTCTTGATATGTTCCATCTTTCTATCCATTTGTTGAATCGTTTTGTTAAATTCAATAACGCGGTTTGCAGAGATTCCAGCGTCGTTGGCCCGGGCTCATCTGAAGTTTGCTCTGCAGTCAGCAGGTGAGCTGAGATGGATGATTGCTTAGAGGCCCCACCCCTCGGAGTGAAGAAATTTGCCTTTTGTACACTATTTTTCCTTCCCATCTTTGGTATCCATAAATTCTTCGGGTATCTCTGCACTTCGAGGATCTGATATGCACAGTTTGAGTCTATATCTTGCCAAAAAATTTGTAAAAATAATTAATTATAGATGCTGTATGGGAGCTAACTGAGACCACGTCCTCACAGCTAGGCAGTTAGCCATGCCTCCACCCCGACAGGGACCTTTACCAACCTGGTCACCTCCCTTGTACGTGGATGACTACCTATCAGGCGAGGCTGAATTTCCAGGAGATTTTAGCAGAGACCTGGAGGATGAGGAATTCCAGGATATGGATTTCAACTCCAATCTCCTCTAACGGCGATTTCCTCATTAAATGAGGACCCATCCAGGCACGCAGCTGCCTCTCCTACAGAACAACCCCTCTTTTCATGAGATAATGGTCCAAATTCAAAGTCATGGGCAAGGCCCGAGTTTTCTGCGATGCTGCGGCAAACTTCAGAATTTGTGGAGGACCATGGATACCACGGTCACCCATGAAATTCGCGGCCGATTGCGGAATTCGCAGACAGTCGAGAAATTTGAGGCCAACCACCGCAGAAGTTACTGCAGACTGTGGCACTCGCTGGCAATTGTTTTAAGATCTTAGTCCCATTCTGAAATTTTGCATGGAAGAAATTTGTTTTGATATGAATGCTCTTGGAGTCTGGCAATTGCAGATGGCAGTCATTGTGTCAGAGAAAGTAACTAGGAGAACCCCATGAAGGAGTACCACAGATGGTATTTTTGTCTTGTCAGAATGCTGAGGCTGCAGTGTAAAAGGGAAAAATTAACTCTAAGACAAGAGCCCTATACCAAGTGTGAGTAAAAGAAATGCCTATTGAAATTCATGGTCAGACTCATAATAACCAGTGGCAGCTGACCGCGGAACTTGCCGGCAGTGGTCATGGACCATGTGGTCTTCAATAAATTTCTTTCCAATCTCCGCAGAAAATCAGCACAGAGTCTTGGCTAATGGTATGGCTGTGGGGGGGGGGATAACTGGTCCAACAACGGCTACCGCACTCACTTGAAGTCTCCCTTGAGCTCCACAAAAATCAGCATGATCGTGCAGAGTGGTAAAGTTTGTCATTCAACATTAATTGAACTACAGCAGATTGGTGGGTTGAGGGTACGCTGTCCATTGGCACCGCAGCCTGTGCTTGGGCTCTGATGTTTTAGCTCTGTTTCTGTCACGCTAATGATTTTTTTTAATCCTTTTAAGCAAAGATTTCAGTTTGCTAAATTTATATTGTCTTGTATAAAACGATATCAACATGTTTTGCAGCTGTGCCGCAGGGCAGTTCTCAGGTTCACCGATCGTCTCAAGTGCTTGGAGGGGGTTCTATCATTACAGGAGACCCTTCAGGGATTAGCACAAGATCTGCATATTTCCGACATGTGATGCCTGCCAAATATTTCCCAGACTCTGTTTGCCCAACAAGTGTGTATCCTGACAATTATTTAACCGACCGCAATTAACCTGATGGTAGTGTTCCGACATTCTTGACATAGTGATACTAGAGTTAATATGAAATTAGAGCAGTCATTATTTACCAGAGTCAGGACTGCAAAGTGCTAATACCTGGTTGCATGTGCAACAACAGTTCACAGATACATATTTGCACAGATTCAGGACAGCAAAACAAAGCACAGAGGGTTCACTTGCAGTTAAAGTATTTGCACATATACAAGCAGGAGGAAAACTGTAAAAAAGCACGTACCTGTGTTTAAGTTCCACATGCTCCTCCTCGATAGCCCAAAATAAAATAATCTATGTTCCAGGTTATCGAGGATGACGATACTCCAGGGCATTAATGTATCCATGTTCTAGGGCAAGTCAGTTTAAAATTACACATGTTCCAAGAGGTATCAACTGCCTTTATTTAAGTGTATTCTGGTTCATTCAGCTTTAAAAATCAAATTCTTGCACTGCTTCACAGCACCATGTTGTGTGCTATTCCACCAACAAAGTCTTTGGAGGAGATCACAGGTCAATTACTGGTGAGTTGTCAGGGTACTGGACGGGAGGTTAAACACAGGTACATGCTATTTCATCAGTTTTCCTCCTGACTGTATCTGTGCAAATACGTTTATGTGCAAATGAAAGCTCCGTGCTCTGTTTTGATTAAACCCAACATCACTGTCCTGATTCTGTACAAATACCTTTCTGTTGTGCATGCATCCAGGTATCACCCCATTGCTGTCCCGACTATTGCAATTTTAACTTCTAGTGATGGTCTGAATGTGATGGAATGGTGAATGTACAAGTACCCAGTGTGTACAGAAATAAACTGAGTGGCAAGTAATGGTTCTGTTAAACATATAGATGGGTGCTAGCCTGAAGCATTTAACCCTTCAATGAAAAATGTCATGATGTTAAAGGGAAAATAATTTGGACTCTAAGCACTGTATCGAGAAGGGATTTTATATTGTCTCCTAATTATTACTTAGGGAAATATAGTTTTTATTGTTTAACAGAAATCGTTAGTAGATATTATTGTTTGATATGAATGATACGCTGTATATTGGTATCTGTTCTTTATTGATTTAACTTTTTATGAATATCTGGCATATTTACTGTAGTTTTAAATGTATTCTATATGCATGAGTGCCGTGGTACTCACTCATCTTTTGCTGCTGTAGCGAACTACAGTTTTAGCTTAAAGTTCTAAATGCAGCTTTACCATACAAGAAGTCATCCTGCAACGCTCCTGCGACCCTAACCTTTGGTTGGCTCTGGCTACTGGGGTTCCTGGGTGCTACATTGCTTATTTTACACCCGCTCCCCATCGTTCGACTCGATGACTGCCTGTTTTACTCCTTGATTAACAAAATTGCGGATTTTGCAATTAATTGTGGCTTCAGAGCAGTGCAGCAGCTGCTAGAGTGAATTTAATAATTCTAATTTTTTTATAAAATATACTTATTTAACTAATTATGGCCAGAGACCCCTACTAACAGCAATTATTAACTCAGTGAAGCCTTTTTATTGCTCTCCAGGGCCAGATCCGGTTGTTAGGTGGGGGAAAAAAAAATAATTTCCTGTCCTGGGCGGGCCTGCTTCGATGGGACTTGATTTCTTAATTTCCTGCTTGTAGCAAGTTTGAGCCTCCCAGAGCTATGAAGGCTTCCCTTAAACTTTAAATCTTTTTTGTGCCCCACTAATAGTGGGACTGAGCCACGGCGAGCCACTGGAGGGACTTACACAGAGTTCATAATCATTATTTCTAAAGTAATTCTGCCCAGAAGAGCATTATTATTATTCTTAAAATAAATACAGTTACAAAACATATCCCGCAGATATGATGCCATTTAAGAGGTGATATGGTTCTTTCCATGTTCCACTATGAAAACTGTTAAGAAAGAAAGGAATCACACAAGACACCAATAGGAAATGGATTATTTTACTATTTATTAAACAATGTCATAGCAAAGCATTTCATTTATGTTAATGAATGTAGCATTGTCGCTGATCTTTAATTCTGTTAACTGACGGTCTCCCTTTAAACACTGCAAAGCAGAAAACTGTCCATTGATGTATTTTGCAGCATTCTGGGCCACACCACTTATGCAGCTACCAGGGCCTCCTACTCAGCACCCACCACCCCCATCCCACCCATGTATACGTTTGCCATATCGTACTTACTGCATGTATACATGTAAGTTTCTACATTTATACATACAGTTGCTCTGATGCACATTTATCACACTGTCTTTATCTTCACACTTATTGCATATATAAGTGGTATGCAGTGGGGACCTGTATGATAAATGATTTCTCTATACAAGTGCTGTTTGACCTCATGTAACCTCTAGGTGTTGTAAACAGCATGAGTACTGCAGACAAATCATTTATCACACAATGTCTACTTTGCATAGATTTAACTTATGCAATAGGATGGGACCTTGAATTAATTTTTTTTATCTTTAAAAATATTATATATAGAAGTTTGTGGGTTTATTTTTGAACTGGTGGGTTTGCTTGTTCTCTTACACAATTGCCATAGCCATTGCCATGGATGTGATGTCTGAATGACAAGCTGATGCTGCAAATGGCAGTTCACCATTGCACGAGAAATTACAAACCACTGTCAAGAGAAGTTCTGCAGCAAATGGCTACCCTGCTGCAGAATTTGGTCCTAAAGTGCAAAGAAAATTGGAGCCCTGGTCATGGGATTCTCTGCTACCAAACATGACAAACAATGCAAGGATATGGCAACTATCTCGAGTTACCAGAAGATATAGACTTAGTGGTACTTACTAATCCAAAATACAAAAATGCTATGCTTGTAGCCTGCACCAGCCTTCTTTGGTCACGGTGTTCCCATGGTCGGATCACCTTTACCAGGCTCTTCAGGAGTGGTGGATAAAAGGGGTGATCAGAAGTGGATTCGGTGGTGATTGCTGCCGCTCATGATCGTACCGGACGACCGAAACACATAAGCTCGTTACCTGCTGATAAAGAATCCTGTAGGATAGACTATTTGGGGGAAAAAAGGTATTCCAATCAAGTACTATGAATCTCAGAATCCTAAATTATATGGGACATATGGCCAAATGCCAGCGTACACTCTGGTCCTCTGCCACTGAGTTAGTCAATAAACTCCCTCCTTCACAGGAAAGGGAACAATTATTGGGCACAGTATCTACTTACAACTCCATTTCCTGTCAACTACTTCGTTCGGGATATGATGCGGTTAATACTTTGGCCCGCATGTCAGCAACCGGCATTACCTTGCATGCCATGCTTGGCTTCGCGTCTCAGGCTTCACACCTGATGTACAGCACAAAGTAGTTCATGCCCCTTTTAATGAATCCAAACTATTCGGGCCACGTACCCAAACATTGATAGATGATCTCCCGGCCTCAGGAAGAACCCTGTGTATGGTGTATGGCATGTACCATACTTCTCAGCTGTCCTACTGTCCTCAGTCCTCCTTTTATACCAAAAGAGGTGGTAAATACAGAGGCTCAGATAGAGGCAGCTCCCGAGGTTGTTTCCGATCCACCAGAACCAACACCTCTGGCGCCAAGGGTCCCCACTCCGACCCTCTTGGTGGGGCTGGTCAGCCCACCTCCCACTGATCTACTGGGACTCTGTCCACACTTCCTCGACCAGGCCTCGGAAGCCATGGGCGGTCATTTTGCCTTCCATTTGGAGGCCTGGAAGACAATCATATCGGACGAGTGGGTACTTCAGATCATTCAGAGAGGTCACACTCTGGAATTACTTTCCAAACCTCCCCCCCTCATCCTCCCCACTCTGTCCATTACCCACCCAACCATATTCCTATTCTCCAGGAGGAATTACTGACTCTTCTTACCAAGAAGGCTATTTACCCAGTACCCCCGTCAGAACACCGAAAGGGGTTTTATTTCCATTTCTTCCTGGTACCCAAATGAACTGGAGATCTCAGACCAGTACTGGAACTCTGACAACTGAACCTATACTTCCAGTACAAAAGGTTCTGCATGGTCACCTAAACTCTGTCATGCCAATACTAAAACAAGGGGATTGGCTATGTGCCTGGATATGAAGGATGCTTACCTTCATATCCATATCCTCCATCCTGCCTACTACAGGTTCCTTCATTTGTCACCTGTTGGGTCAACACTACCAAGTTTGGGTACTCCTGTTTGGCCTTTTCTTGGCCCGTCAGTGTTCACCAAATGCCTAGTGGTAGTAGCAGCCTCTTGAAGGAACAGGCACTTTGTCTTCACTACCTGGACAATTGGCTCATAAAGCAGAGTCCAAAGTGCTCTACTTTCTTCCCTAGAGACAGCCTTAACTATGTTCCATGCTCTGGGGATTACGGTCAACTGGCCCAAGTCCAATCCAACCCCTGCTCAATCACTCCAATATATAGGAGTGGTTCTAGACAGTGTCTCCACCATGGCCTACCTTCCAGCCGACAAGCAATACAAGCTTCAGTCTTTGGCATTGCAGATACAAGCTCAAAAAGTTGTCACAGCCAGATGCATGCTGTCTCTCCTAGGTCATGTGGCCGCTACCATCCCTACAGCAGCATTCGCCCATCTTCGGATGAGACCAGTCCAGTGGGTTCTCCAGAACCAGTGGTCTCAAAGAACAGAAAATTTCGAAGACAAAATCAGTCACTCCCTTGTTGTGGTCTGCCCTAGTATGGTGGATGCTCTGTGCCAACCTATGTCAAGGCATGCCCTTCCAGTCCTCCCTGCCCCTGCAAGCGTTGACCACGGATGTATCCCTGGAAGGGTGGGGTGCGCACCTGGGTCCTTACAGCACACAGGCCAGTGGACCACTTCTATCCCACATCAATTTCCTGGAACTGAGGGCAGTTCGCTTAGCTCTCCAGGCCTTTCAACCTCCCCTGTCTCCGGGACCGTTGCTGATTCAGTCAGACAACACTGCAGTAGTATTCCACCTCAACAAACAAGGAGGTACAAAATCCCGTACTCTCTGCAAGGAGACGCTTGCATTCTGGCAGGAAGCCATTCGGCAACACCTCATACTAACAGTCGTCCATCTACCAGGACGTTACAATCTCCTGGCCAGCTTTCTCAGTCGCCAGTCGTCCACACACAAATGGACACTTCATCACGAAGTGCTCCAGAAAATCTTTCATTTTTGGGGGACCCTGCAACTGGACCCGTTTGCCTCCCCAGTCAACCACCGTCTCCCCAGATATTATTCCATTATCTCGAGCAAAAAGGGATGGTCAATAGATGCCCTGTCCCAAGCGTGGACAGAACTCTTCTTATATGCTTTCCTCCCTGTCCTACTCCTGCAGCAGACTGTACTGAAACTACAGCTCGAACCTGCCACCATGATTCTCCTAGCCCCTCTGTGGTCTCGACAGGTGTGGTTTCCTGCTCCAGCAGTTCTCGGTAGAGGAACCCGTTCTGTTGCTAATCAGGCCAGATCTCTTGACTCAGAATCAAGGGATCTTCTACATCCCTATAAGAGAGAGATAACCCCCTTTTTGTTTTTTGTATGTTAGTTTTATTTTAAATGCTTAAATGGTTGCTGTGAAGGCGTTCAGAAAGAGTCCGAGATGCACACTGCGTCTAGTTTATTATGTATGTTTTGTCTGTTGGGCTGTACCCACAAACTGTCATTATGTCCGTTTTGTTGTTTAACCTCCGCCCTCCCTTTGTGTACACCTCGGACATCGTTTTTTTGTTTTTTAGAATCCTAAGTAGAGACAACCACTGAAGCCATAATAATAAATGGAAAACAGAGTTAATTTTGGATAGATGTATTTTTTACATACAGGCATTTATTTAATCTGGTTAGAAAAAAAAAAGAAACTCACGATAATGCGAAGACTACGGGCCTGTAAGTTCAGCTCGAACTATCGCAAAAGAAAAGTTCTGTGAAAGATATTTTTGCCTGCAAATCGTCCTTATGCATTTTAGAGAGGAAAGAATATAGCAGCTCATCCTACTTGCAGTGAAATTTCTGCAATACCCTTAGGCAGTCAGGAGCTGATGAAATTCGGACTGTTGTCCTAAATAAAATAAGTCTGCTTTGTTGTTCGGTTGGCGGTCCGTCGGAAAACTAAATATGCGCTTGTAGTTGGTTAGTGTTGGGTGCGAATTCATATTGCTGGCAGTATCTGTGGACTAAAATGTATGTGCACATTAAATTAGAGGACACAGAGGGGTTCTCGCTTGTGACGCGGTGACCGAACCTTGTGCGGTAGTGCGAGTAAGTATTGTTCTATACAGCCCTCAAACACTCGCACTATCACTCAGGAACACCGCAAGATAAAATACGGACGTTTTTTTTTAAATCCCCCAGAAATGATTTAAGTGAAGTTGGCTTACCTTCTCTTCACATTAAAGGGATATTGGAATAAAAAGCAGTCCTCCCATTTTCGAGGTTTTAATTTATTTATTTTTTCTGATAACAGAACCCTGCCGTGCCTTGTGCTTCCTTCCTTTTGCAGTATTACTTATGAGCCGGCCGGCCACAGTTTCCTTGTTTTTATCTCCCTTCTAAGAGGAACTACCCTTCTGTGACCTTCTGAGAGAATTAAAATATTAAAACAATTCATAAAATTGTTAAAACCAATTGATAAACGTTGAATATATTTCAAACTTGTCAATGTATGTACAAACAAAATTAAAAGCTTTAATTTTGAAAAGATTTAATTGTAATAACATTGAAGGCGGAGCTCTGAGGTCACATGTTTGAGGGGCTGCTATTTAGGATGACTGCCTAGTAAGATCAAACAGTGTGAAGGAGGGTGTGAAGCTAACAACACCCTGTTCTGAGATGGTGAGTTCTATCTCAGAGATGTGAATTTTGGATTATATGTCTTGTTTTGTTATTTTGCCGTTTCCAGTCCGCTATATGTAATAAATCTTTATTTTGGTTACTGCTAATCTTGTCCAGTGCCTTACTATCACCATCTCACAATCCACCCTGAAGGCACTACACCTTCACGCTTGGCTCCTGAGGGGCGCTTTCATAGCACGTCTACAAGTGTCCTCTCCTGTTGCCAATATATTGCTGCCATCACGTAAACCAGCAACCAGGGAAACATATAATGCCAAATGGAAACACTTTTCCATCTGGGCTGCTTCCTGATCACTAGATCCCTACTCTTGTCCATTAATGAAAGTCTTGGATTACCTAGCCTCGATTGCCGAGACAGGATTAAGCTAGTCTTCCATCAAAGTCCATTTGGCTTCTATTTCGGCCTTCCATGAACCTCTGGATGGTAGATTACTGTATCAACACCATCTAGCCAAAATGTTGTCCCACTCCTCTGTGGGATCTCAATTTCCTAATAGAGAAATTAACTCTTGAGCCTTTTGAACTGGCGGCCACTTGTGATCTCCGTTTTCTTTCATGGAAAACACTTTTCTTAGTGGCTGTCACTTCAGCTCTACATATTTCTGAGTTCCATGCCCTCATGTGTAGGGAACCTTACTTGATTTTTCACAAAGATAGGGTGGCACTTCGTACCAACCCTTCCTTCTTATCTAAGGTAGTGTCTGAACACACCTTAACCAGTCCTTGGAGTTACCAGTATAATCCTGAATGACTCCAATCGAGGTGAACACCTCTATATACTTTAGACGCCCATCATATATTACGATACTACACTAACCGAACTAAAATGATTAGAAAAACTTCTCAACTTTTTGTAACTTTTGCCTCAGGCAGGGAAGGTCTCCCAGTCACTAAATGGATGCTGTCCAATTGGCTAGCACATTGCATAACATTTTGTTGTTCAGAATACAACAAGCCATTACCTGGACCTGTCCAAGCCCATTCTACCAGAGCTATGACCACTACTGCGGCCTGCTTTGAAGGGGGCTTCTATCACAGATATCTGCAATGCAGCTACCTGGTCCACAATTCATACTTTCATAAAGCATTACAACTTGGATATTGCTTCACACCATAGGACGGCCTTTGGCCGAGCTGTCTTACAAGGCTTCTGTCATAATGACCACCCTTTCTGGGTTTACTGCTTGGGATTCATCCCAAGTTTATTACTTCCTGCAAGAGACCTTACCACAACAGTAGATCTTTGAGGAATGTCTCTTGCAAAGTCTGATACCACCCTCCGTCCCCTCCTTCTCTGTTAGAACAAATTATGGTCCAGTGACTAATGGGTTGGGACATCTTTGGTACCTCAGCTTCCCTTTGTCCTTGCTTAGCGAGCTGGATCGACGAGAACTGAGGATACCAGGAACCACCACCCTATATAGAAACAGGAAGATGATATCATGTGTGGACGGCCACTGGAATGAGACTGCTAAAGAGCTGCCATGCACCACAGCAACCTCTGGTGATGACCCAAGTGTATTACCTGCTGCAGAGACACTACTGTTATGGTAGGTCTTCTTGTAATCTGTCTTGCTAGAGTGGTATATGTTGTTCATCCACATGGACCACCTGACTCCCAGCTTTACACACACAACCTAAGCTTCCAGCAGGCAAGATCTGGCATCAAGGGGTGGAGCCGAGGCATATACCACCCGGGTGGGTGGGAGGAGCCAGCTTTTAGACCTTCTGGCAAGAATCTTAAAGGTAAAGGACTTGCCAACAAGTGTGGATGAACAACATATACCACTCCTAGAACTACTGTTACAGGTGAGCAACCTGTTTTTCAGGTACACCAGGGAAAAAAGGAAGATGAGAGAGGGAACTGTTAGGCTGACTGAGGGTACAGTGCAGTTAAGGAGGATAAGCAGAAGACAGCCATTCTGAACAACTGTTTCTCCGTTTTCACAGTGGAGGATAGCGGGCCTGTGCGGAAAATGGCATAAAGGCTGCTGCAGAGTTGTAGAAATAGGACAGGTGAGAATTACAGAAGAAAGGGACAGGCACGGCTCCACAGCCAGGTAGGATGCATCATGCACCTGAGGGTGCTCACAGAATTGGCCGACAGCTGGCAGGACTATTCAGTAGCTCACTGCAGTGAGAGGTGGTTCTTAGAGATTGGAGGACAGCAGACGTGGTGCCGCTCCACAAGGAAGGGGACAGAATGAACCTGGAAATTACCAGCCTGTCAGTCTTACTTCAGTTTTAGATATACTGACGGACACACTAGTCAAAGAAGATCTGGTAGACTACCTGGAAAGAAATGGGCTCCAGGATAGTAAGCAGCATGGGTTTGTGGCAGGGAGTTCTTGTCAGACCAACCCTGATAGTATTCTTTGACTGGGTAACAAGGGCAGTGGATAAGACTTCAGAAAGGCATTTGACTCCGTGACATACAGAAAGTTAATGAAGAAATTAGAGGATCTGGGAGCAGCAAAGAACCTAGTTAAATGGGTGGGAAGTTGGTTGGGAGGGAAGACAGCAGAGGGTGGTAGTAAATGGGGTCAGGTTGAGGAAATGGAGGTTGTAAGTGGGGTACTGCAGGGGTCGGTCCTGGGACTAGTCCATATCAATATGTTCATCAGTGATGTATTTATTTATTTAGTTTTTGTTGACCGGGTAGGTGCACTAGACAAAATATCTGCCTATTTTCAGGCACGACCAAGGAGGGTTACAAACAAAATGAAACAGCAATTACAATGTTAAAAAATTCAGTAACAATAACATAAGCTAAAATAAATATAATGAACATGAAACAACAAAGGATATGTACAAATACAGTAAGTTGAAAACTGACATGTAAATAGAGAGGTAGGTAAGAGCAGGTGAAGCATTAATACTGGATCATTTACATGTGCACTTATCAATAGACAGGATGTGCTTGTGGAGATCTGGTTTAAAAACCTGGTGAGACTTTGAGCATCTTAAGGCGCTTTTACGCACAGGTTTCTGTAACGGAATGACTGTTCCGGAAACAGTATACCGTTACATCCCCTGTGTGTAAAACACATCTGTTCCGTTACACTGGTGAACGTTCACCCGAACCACAATCTCTTCCTTCCCCGGTTCGTCCCTTTGTGATCCGTTTCGTCTGGCTGTGTAAAACAGTCATTCCAGCAGAAGTAAAAAAACAGCCATAGAACACCACACTCCATGGGGGAGCCGAAACACAAATACAGAAAACAGAGATAAGGGGGTTGCCGGAATACCCTCTGCGTGTAAAGTGAACCACAAACGGAAACATAGAAACATAGAATTTGACGGCAGATAAGGACCGCTTGACCCACCTGTATGCCATTTTCCTACCTAACAGATAAGCTGCAGATCCTAATTAACCAACAGCTTACTTCCTCCTACCCCCCACTAGGACTGCCTTATGTCTGTCCATGCATTCTTGAATTCCCCACTGTTCATGACTCCAGCCTCCTCAGGAAGCTGTTCCATCATCCACAACCCTCTCTACGAAAAAATACTTCCTCCACATTACCTCTGAGCCGTCCCCTCTATCTTCAAATTGTTGCCCCTTGTTCTTGCAACATCTCTTTTCTGAAAGATGCCACCCTCTTGGACTTTGTTGATTCCCTTGAGGTACTTAAGTTTCTATCATGTCCCTCTCTCCCTCCTTTCCTCAAGGGTATACATATTAAGCTCCTTTAGTCTTTCTTCATATGTCTTCTGGTGCAGACCCTGCACCATTTTGGTTGCCCTCCTCTGGACAGCCTCCACTCTGTCTATGTCTTTGCGGAGATAGGGTCACCAGAACTGCACACAGTACTCCAGATGGGGTCTCACCAACTGTCTGTACAGAGGGATAACAACTTCCTGTTTTCTACTATTGATGCCTCTCCCTATGCATCCCAGTATCCCCCAGCCTTCCTTACTGCTTCTCATTGCTTGCCCACCTTTAGGGCATCTGATATAATTACCCCCAGGTCCCTTTCCATTTTACTGTTGTCAGTATCTCACCCCCCATTGTGTACTCTTGCCCAGGGTTTTTGTTTCCCATGTGCATTACCTTGCACTTCTTTGCACTGAATCTGAGCTGCCATACATTTGACCATTCCTCCAACCTTGCCAAGTCCCTTCTCATCCTTTCCACTCCATCTGGTGTATCGACCCTGTTGCAGATCTTTGTGTCATCTGCAAAGAGACATACGTTTCCTTCCAGTTCCTCTGCAATGTCACTTATAAAGACATTAAAAAGGACCGCTCCCAGTACTGAACCCTGCAGTACCCCGCTAGTAACCCTCCTTTCTTCACTGTGGACTCCATTTACTACTACACTTTGCGTCCTGTTGTCTAGCCAACTTTTTATCCAGGCTACCACCTTGGGACCCACTCCAAGGCTGGCTAACTTGTGTATTAATCTTTTGTGTGGGACTGTATCAAATGCCTTGCTAAAATCTAGGTAAGTCATGTCCACAGCCCCTCCTGGTCTACTACTTTGGTCACCCAGTCAAAGAAATCTATTAGATTACGTCTGACACGACCTTCCCATCGTGAATCCATGCTGCCTGGGTCCTGTGCCCACTGGCCTCTAGGTAGTCAACAGTTCTTTCCTTCAAGTGATTCCATCATTTTACCTACCACTGAGGTCAAACTAACTGGTCTGTAGTTTCCTGCCTCTGTCCTGCTCCCACTTTTGTGAAGAGGAATCACATCCGCCCTCCTCCAGTCCTCAGGTACCACCCCATCCTCCCATAATTTGTTAAAGAGAGTAGTCAGCGGTGTCATTAGTTCTACCCTTAGTTCTTTTAGAATTCTTGGGTGAATCCCATCAGGCCCCATTGCTTTGTCCACCTTCAATTTTATTCGTTCTTTCAGAACCCTTTCTTCTGTAAACGGACTGGTATCGACCCTCGTCTTAAGAGTGTTTCTCTTGTTTGGTTTAGGTACCTCCCCCTCCTCTTCCTTTGTGAATAGTGAGCAGAAATATTCATTCAGTATCCCTGCTTTTTCATTGTCACCCTCTACCCACATTCCCTCCCCTTTATTAAGCATCAGTATCCCTCCTTTGGTCTTTCTTCGCTCCCTAATGTACCTATAAAAGGTCTTATCCCCCTTCTTAACAGAGTTGGCTATGCTTTCCTCGGTTTGGGCCTTTGCTATTCTGACTGCCTTCCCAGCCTCTTTCTGCTTTAACTGATAAAGCTCTCTGTCCTTCTCCTTCTGTGTTTCCTTATATTTCCTGAATGCTATCCTTTTCTCCTTAACCTTCCCTGCCACCTCTTTTGAGAACCTTAGCGGTTTTCCTTCGTTGTGTTTGTTGATTTGCTTTACACAAAGGCTTGTTGCCTCTGTGATGGCTGTTTTGATTACTCCCCATTGTTCCTCCACCCTCCTTCTTGCCTGTTTGCTAGTGCTTTTCTGAGGCACTCTCTCATTTTCCCAAAGTCAGCCCTCCTAAAGTCCAATACTCTTGCTTTTGTATGGCTGTGTTTATCATGAACCACACTGTTTGGTGGTTGCTTGTTCCCAGATGGCTACCCACTTCTAAATCTGAGATTCTTTCTCTGTCCCCATTTGAGAGTACCAGGTCTAAGATTGCTCCCTCCCGAGTGGGTTCCAAAACTAGCTGTCTGAGGCATGCCCCCTGTAGGGCATCAAGAATGACCCTGCTCTTGGATATGCCTGCAGCAAAGGTGCTTCAGTTAACATCTGGCATATTCAGGTCCCCCATCAACAATATCTCCCCTTTTTCTGCCATTCTAAGGAAGCCTTCTATCATTTCCTTGTCCATTCCCTCCCCCTGAGATGGGGGTCTGTATACAACCCCCATGCAGATTGTCGTGCCAATTCCTGTCTCCAGGATGACCCAGAGTGCCTCATCTGCTCCCTGTTTACTCTTTAGTTCTGTTGCTTTGATCCTTCCTTTACATAAGAGCTACTCCTCCTCCTCTTTTACCCTCCCTGTCCCTCCTATAGGTTGTGTATCCTGGTATGTTGACATCCCAGTCATGGTTCTCTGTGTACCATGTTTCTGTGACTGCCCCAATATCCAGGCAACCCTCTTCCATCAAGGCCACTAGTTCAGGTAGCTTGTTACACAGACTACGGGCATTGGTACTCATCACCCTCCGATTTTTGATGGTCTTACCCTTTTTAGCCCCATTCCTGTCCTTACTGCCTTTGCCTTTTTTACATTTACTTCTGTCCTGCTCCCTAATGACTTCTCTACCTCAGTGTTTGCCTCACTAATTACTGTTGTTTGTTGGGGAGGCTGGGATTTCCCTGCTTCTTTTCAGTGCCTTCCCCTTGGCTAGTTTAAATGCTTGCCAGTGAAGCATTTAAACCTCTCACCTAGGATCCTGGTCCCCCCCTGGACAGATGCAGACCATCACACCAGTATAGGTCTGCATCCCTCCAGGTGGCTCCCCAGTCCCCAATGAAGCCAAAACGCTGAGCTTCCACACCAGTTTTTCAACCATTCATTGAATTCGCTGGTGAGGAGTACCCTAGCATCACCCTTGCCATAGACAGGCAGCACCTCCAAGAAGGTTACTATATGCGCTACTTGTCTAAGGCCCCTCCCCAACTCTACAAACTCCTCTTGCACTGCTCTGATCCCATTCCTAGCCAGGTCATTTGTCCCTAGGTGGACAATGACATCCAGCTCCCTCCCTCATGCAGCTGCTCCCACGATCCTGAGGATTCGCTTCCTGTCCCTCCAAGCCGTGGCGCCAGGAAGGCACCTTACCTCCCTCTCCCCTTCCTCCCCCATTTCTACTCCCCTAATGATTGAGTCCCCCACCAGGGAGTTGTTTCCTTCCCCTGTGGGGTCTCATGCCACCCTCCTGTGGGTCTCCTTTGTGAAGGTTCCCAGCATCCTCCTTGGTCTCCACTGCAGGTGCCTCCGTAGAGGAACCACTATCCAACAGAAGAGTGAATGAATTGTGGAGAGGTACAGCTGGAGGGATGCAACTCTGTTCCACCACCCTCTCCCTCCCTGAGCCCACCCTGGTCCAGCCTCTCCTCTTTCTTGGCAACCTCTGAGGTAGTGGCATTGGCCCTGGTGGTCCCTGGGTGGGGGAGGAGGTTTCACGAATCCTAGCCAGGTCAGCCTAGAGACGGGCAACCTCCTCCCTCAGACCAGAGAGGTGCCTGCAAATAGGGCAGCATCGCAGCCTCCAGAATGTCTCCCGGAACACTGCCGCCCCACAGCCATTGCACTGCACCACTCCTATCATGTCTTATTTTGTGTCCCCTCTCCTGTTTCTCTGTATGCTTACTCTCTCCTCTCCTTACAACTCTCACCCTTCCTATTCTGGGACAGTAACTTCCTATATTCTTCAGTAGCCTCCTTCTTCCTTGCTCAGTGTCAGACCACCAACAGCTAGGGGAGAGTGAGCTACTTTTTTCCTTTAGGGTTGACAAAACCAATGTTTCTCTATGATCCTTCCCTTCCTACTGCCAAACAGGAAGTTCCTGTTGACAGTCAAATCCAGTGGCTATAAAAGAAGAACTGGCTTAGGGTGGGTGGGATGGAGGGCAATTAGTAAAAAAAGGCTAGCAACAGGAAGTTGTAATTTGAGTCACCTGCTTTTATAGTGTCTAAGCCACAGCCCCAATTAAGCTCTCTCTCCTCCTACTGGTTTAGCAAAGTAAACTGATACAGCACCCTTCCCAGTCAGAACACACACCGACTTTCTTTCTTTTCTTTCTTTTTTAAACCCTAAATAAGACCCCTTCTACTTCTAATAAAGTATTTGTTTGCTTAATCTCAACAGACACTGACTCCTGCTAAGATATAAGTGTTAAATTAATAAGAAAATGTAGCTTCTTTTAGTTAGCTGCTTTCTGCTCTACAACCAAGGCTAGCAACAGGAACAGAGTACAATGGTGGCACACCGGTAACGGCCATTCCGTTGTACTCGCCTGTGTGTAAAAGCACCTTTTGTGACACAGGAAGGGAGATCCAAAACTTGGGTGTAAATACTGAGAAAGCCTGCTCGCCCATCCTAAGTGGCACAAATGGAGTCACTCAGTGGGGACTGATCCATAGACCTCATGCCGTATGCCTGTATGGAGGGTTTAACCATGTTGGCTAGGGTGGCTGGTGTACCAGTTCTGATAACATTATCAATGGTACAAGCAGATGTGAAGAGCTGATATGAAGGTGGGGAGAGCCATACCAGCCTCGAGTGTAGGATGCAGTGGTGAGTAAACCTTGGCACGGAGACAGCAAAGCGACAGATGTTTTTCTAACATGTGTTCCATTTATTTAGTAGCCCTTATTTGCTTCCAAGTAGGCAACACCCATATATGAGGCTAGGCCAAAGGATACCCTGAGCAATAGCTAGTCTAACAGCTGCAGTTAGGGCATACCTAATTTTATAGGCAAGCCCAACTGTTATGTTAACTAACAGGTAAGTGCCAGATGTAGGTAAAATCCAAGGTAGGGTCTAGGGTGGCTAAGTATTTGAAGGAGTCTACTTCTTCAAGTGTGGTACACCACATTGCCGTATATCGAGAGGCAGAGGGACAGGCCTTGATTCTTGGCACCGAGCCAAATAACAGTGTCTTTTTGGTGTTCATGAGAAGCCTATTTTGAGTTAACCAACACTGACTGGAGTCAAAGTTAATATTTAGATGCTGATTGATGTCAGTTATGTCCGGGGCACTATAGTACAGAACCATGTCATCCACATACAGTAAGGTAGAGCAAGAACTAACTGTAGGTGGCAAGTTATTGATACACTGTGTGAATAGCAAGGGACCAAGTATGGATCCTTGGGGTACTCCAACGCTAGTGTGATTCAAATTAGATATGACTTTATTAATTTCTACGAAATTGCTGCGGGCAGGAGAGATAGCTTTCCCTTCTATTTGTTAGAATCCAGTCTAGGAAGGACTGGTGATTGCTGTTTGGAGCCACCCTGGTGGGACAGGAGAACAGCTGAGATAGACGGAACTTGCCAAAAACAGAACTCATTGGAGTTATTCCATAGACAACCAAGATTGAAATCACCCAGGATAAGGAATTCCTTTTTCCTCTTAAGTGATGTCAGGTAGTGTATTCAGTCAGTCAATCCATGTAATCCATTCTTTGAGGGGAGGGTTATAGATGCATAGGATATTTAGTTGTTTAGTGTTCCCAAGGATAAGTACAGTGTGGAGGGCTTCCACAACTGCACTGTGCATTGCTTAGGCGAGTAGTGATGTTGAGGTTTTCCTTAAGAACAAACAACCCCACCCTGTCTTTTAGAGGAAGGACGATCAGTTCTAAGGAGCTTTTAACCCTTTATTGCACACTGAGTCGGGATAGTGGGCAGAGCCAGGTTTCAGTTAGCCCTAACATGTCAGGGGAGTAGTGAGACACCCTGGCCTCGAGCTGAATAAAATTGGCTGCAAGACTGCGTATGTTCAGGTGGGCAATTTTAAGACCTTTAGTGGCAAACCATTGGGGGACGTGAGTGGACTTAGCAGTGTTATGGGGGCCTGGGTTAGTTTCAATATCCCATGATAAGGGGATGCATAAGGGGTGTAGCCAGAACACATGAAGATATTTTACCAAGAGTCGTGTTCGAGGTATACAAAAGGAGCATTTGTTTAGGTACTGTTACATAGGCAAATTTGAATTTGTTTTAGAGGCCACTTAGTTTGGGGCTGTTTCATTTCTAATCATTTGATTTGAGAAAAAAAGGTGGTGTCATCATGAGTATAGTGATTGACTAAAAAGTCTGGTGTCAGTTTAAGGTGATCAGTAAGTACCAACAGAGCAGTTACCACGCCTAATATCGAAACAGATGAGCCCTCATTTTCATCATAGTATTGAACAGTTCAAAATTAACATAGGCATTAGTCCAAAATTAGCTAGGTAGACAGCTTAAGGACCAGAACCTAGTTAAATATGTCAAACTGTTCCACTAATGCCAAAATTGGCATAGGTCCTATAACAGTACTGAAGTACCAGACACAAACCTACACACAGGGATCATATTAATTGGTAGCCATCAGTAAATGTTATTTTAGCACTGCAGTAATAGTGGAAAGTTTAAGCAGAGGCAATACACCTTGCAGCACAAGCCACCCCAATTATTTTCAAATGTATGCTCTGTACTGTGTAATAAAACTGACAGTCACCATCTAATTATGTGCAGTGTATTCAGTTAGGGTGGATTCAGGAAAGACTGCATGGTCCAGATAGATACAGGCAACGGAATGGTTTAAAGAGGTCCAGGATAACTATTGCCTTAAACAAGTACTGCAGGTACAAATTGGTGCCAACAGCGGAGCTTCTAACTAGGGCAGCAGTTAGTGAGCAGTATACAAATTTAGGAAAAATAGGTCGAGATTGGGCAGGATTGCTGGTTAGCTAGGAGTGCTTAGAGCTGGTTAACAGTATTGTGAGTCGAGCAGGTGTACATCATTGTATTCTTACTGTGTTGCTGGAAGTCTATAAAAGTATAAGAGTGGGGACAGGCCTTGGAGGGAGGGTGGCGGTGTGTGTGTTGGTTATGTGCTGATGCCACTCATACTACATATCCTGCCTGTACAATGTTTACTGCTGCCATACAGTGTTTGCTGCAGCACTGGCAGAAAGTGATACTGCAGTAGTGGTTTGTGCATTGCAACTGAAACCTCGATAAGCAGAACAGTAGTTGTCCAACCTGTCGACATACTGTATGCCACACAGATTATCTGAAATGGCTAAGGTTGACTGAGGTGCTGTGATAGTCTTGCACGCCCAGGTGTAGGCAGTTACAGGAATATGGAAGCCGAAAGGGATGTAGTGTATAAAGCAGACTGTCGACTCGAGGTGGTAATTCCTTTTGGCTCTAAATTACACAATACCTGTGCTCCTTTGTTAGCTGGTGTGGGCGTCCGACCATGCGGGGTCTGAGTTCTGAGCTAGGGAGGGCAGCGGCCCTCATGACCCTTGTCGACAGAATGGCAGAGTGGCTCACTGCTGAGCACTGGGGCTGGGGAGAAAGAATTAAGAATCAGTATTGCAGGACCTAAATCACTTACTTGAGACAGAGTTCACTACTCCCGCGACAGCACTAAGACCTGCCCCCAAAGAACAAACTGCAGCAATACAGGTACATGACAGAAATGAACAGCAGATAAAAGCAGTCAGAGGCCAAATAAATAACTAAAAATGCGGAAAAATGAAGTGTGATATAAATAAGGTAATGATTACAGCAGCAATAGAATATACAAATAGTGATAGACTACAGAACACATTTCTGAAATCAAGCATGAAACATCAATGCTGTGTTATAAATGAGGCACGCTTGATAAGGGTCAGGAACACAACCGATTGAGATCCAGGTTTTGAATTCTCTTGACACCAGATTACACAATACCTATGCTACTTTGTTGGCTTTGTAGGCTGGTGTGGGTGTCCGACTATGCAGGGTCTGAGTTCTGAGCTGGGAAGGGCGGCGGCCCTCACAACCCTCGTCAACAGGATGGCAGAGTGGCTCACTACTGAGCATTGGGGCTATGCTCCTTTGTTGGCTTTGTGGGCTGGTGTGGGCATCTGACCATGCAAGGTCAGAGTTCTGAGCTCGGGAGGGCTCATCCTCATCGCACAATCCTCATCAACAGGACAGCAGAGTAGAGAAGGAACACAGTGCAAGATATGTCTCTGCACAGATGACGCCGAGCTCTGTGGCAGGGTAAACAGCGAGAAGGAGGTAAGGGAGTTGCAGAGGCACCGGCAAAGGTTAGAGAGGTGGTCCAGGGTCTGTCTGTTGAAATTCAATGCTGAAACATGCAGGGTGATGCACACAGGGAACAAGAACCCCTGAAAGGTATACTGGGTGGGAGTGGTTAAACTGGACACTGCTTCAGAGGAAAGGGACCTGGGGGTGTTCGTAAGCGACTCCCTGAAACAAACTAGCCAGTGTAACAAGGACTACAGCGAGGCAACCAGAATGTTGGAGTGTACTGGAAGGGAGTTCGATAACAGGAGGAAACGGGTAATAGCATTCCTCTATAGATCACTGGTGAGACCCCATCTGGAGTACTGTGTCCAGTTCTGGAGTCCTCACCTTAAGAAAGAGAGAGACAGGCTGGTTGAGAGCACTCTTGCCAGCCTGTCAGACACTGGTGAGACCCCATCTGAAGTACTGCATGCAGTTCTGGAGACCCCTCTGCGCATGGACATAGACGGATGGAGGCAGTCCAGAGGAGGGCAACAAAATGGTGCAGGGTCTGTACCAGAAACCATATGAAGCGAGACTAAAGAAGCTTAATATGTATACCCCGAGGAAAGGAGGGAGAGAGGGGTCATGCTAGAAACTTTCAAGTACCTCAAGGGAATCAACAAAGTCCAAGAGGGTAGCATATTTCAGAAGAAGAGATGTGCAAGAATGAGGGGGACAGCTCAGGGGCAACGAGAGGAAGAATTTTTCATGGGGAGGTGGTGGATGCATGGAATGGCCTTCCTGAGGAGGTAATTGGGTCAAAACAGTGGGAGAATTCAAGAATGCATGGGACAGACATAAGGCAGTTATAGTGGGAGGGATAGGAGGAAGTAGGCTGTTGGTTAACTCGATCTGCAGCTTATCCAATAGGTAGGGTAATAGGCAGACTGGGTGGGCCAAGGGTCCTTATCTGCCATCAAAGTCTCCATTTCTATGTAACTAAAGTAATTCAGGGCCAACAGGGTAGATCTAATGAGGATCAGCGTAGGGCACTGATCATGTACTTGCTGGAGGCCAGAAGGGAGAGGACATAATAGAAACCTTTAAGTTCCTGAAAGGAATAAACAAGGTGGACTGTGAGGAACTACCTAGTGGGCATGGTGGGTTGGAAACAATGGGACATGAATGTAAGCTGATGGTGGTGGGGATTCAGGAGGGATATGAGAGAGTGTTTGAACCGTGGAATAGTCTTATCAGCAGATGTGGTGGGTGCAAAAACCATAAATGGGTTCAGGCATGACTGGAACAGAGTAAAGGGCTTAATAGTTACTCATGGGGGGGCAGTAAGACAGGGAGCAGGGTGGAGAGGAGGGCAAAAACCCTGTCTGGACAGTAGGTCATGGGGTAGAGTAGGGTAAAGCTGGGCAGATTGGAAGGACCGATGATCTTTTTCTGCCTCCATTGCCTGTGTTTCTATAAATATGTAGAACCTTCTGTTACATAGAAACATAGAAAGTGATGGCAGAAAGACATACGAGTCCATTTAGTCTTCTCAATCCTCCCCCTCCACTTAACTGCTAGTCAGTGTGGTGGTGCCTTTGTACCTGTCCCAGGTGTTCTTGAAACCTACCACTTTTGCCCCCCACCACTACTTGAGGAAGGCTGTTCCATGCATCCACCACCCTCTCGTTAAAAGACTTGCGTGTGTTACCTCTGAATTGTACTTGAAAACTGCACCTTGTTTATTACATTTAGGAACTTGTATTAATTCAATGTCATCCATTCTGAATATTTCCCTTTATGTCTTGTACTGCAAAAACTCAATAAAAAAAGATAGAACAAAAAATAGATTTGTGGTCCCTAGTGTCTGTAAGACTGAAGACACTGCACTTTGCTGCCAGTTACTGCCCTTTCACCCCTCCTCCATCCATGTTGCTTCTTTTACTGGTGCCCCGTAGCAGTACCCACTGACTGTGGTAGCCGTGTTCACCATGTTGGCTTCTTTTCTTGAGTCCTGCCTGTGCCAGCTGTGGCTCTTGGGCACATTGTGACACCATGAGGAAGGTTGCTGTGTGGTAGGTAGATATTTATTTTAATAGAGCACCCTTTCCATGTTCAAGAGGGCTTTATAATAAAAGTGAGATATAACACAGCTGTGGTGGATCACCCTGGCATGCTGGGGACCCTGGTTCATGACCTTAGCCCAGGAGCCGAGACCAGCACTCTACTTGGCATTTTGCTCTGTGGGGTAACCCCATTTTGTCCATTGCAGATAAGCCAGTATACGGTTTATATGGGAAGTTAGTGGGCTAAGGGCGGGGGAGGGTTGATCTTGTCTCTGGTTTCCTGTACTCTGCACCTACCCAGTTTTGGGAATATCAAAAACTTAACCATGCACTAACAGCCCTAATTGGACTGGGACTGAAATTGGCTCCAAGTGGCAAATTAGAGGAATTATTGATCAAAACTGCAGATTCTTGAGCTTCTACAACATTACTCTATCGGGATTTGGTTGTTACCTACTCAGACACGCTGGTAGGGACAGGGGAGACATGAGAGAGATAGATTCATGATGAGATCCCAGGGGCATCCTGAGAGGCAGTTGGAGACTAGCAGTCAGAGGTGCATTGTACACCAGTACAGCCGTATAAATGGAGTTGTTTTCTCGCACCACCTGCTGGTGGTGTGATCATCTGGAGGTCCATATGTACCCACATCAAAGCTGAGTGCCCCATATTGAAGCCATTCAGTTGTTCAATGCCAGAATGAGCATACCTTCGCATGCTCGCTAACATTGGTTGTTCCATGTATGAAGTATATTGCGGGGATATCTTAAGGAACAGATACTAGTTCCTTTCCACAATTGTAATGGCTGGGAGTGGCCATAACGGCTGCAAGATGGCAAATTTTGACATATGGCGTAACCCTGTCATCCGTAAATTCAGGAGTGGATGGTGGAAGTGGATAAACAAGCCGCATGCAGAAGTGTACTTTGTAGACCTAGGGAGACAAGAGGCATCGTTCAGGGCCAAATGGGCAAAGGTCCTTACTTCTGGTTTCATTTTTGGAGATTCTCTGGAGTGATATATGGTTCTAGGGGTATGGATATGGTGCACTATCCACACTTAGTCTTCCTTTCCCTTTAAGACCAGTCGTTCCGGTCTTCAAGCTAAGCTCCTCCCATCCGCCCAGGTGGTATACTCCCCAGTTCCACCCTGTGACGTCAGATATTCCTTTCTGCTGGAAGAGTTGAGTCTCCTCCTTTGCATAGGGCTCATTCCACCAGACATACCGCTATCCAGGATATCTGCAGGACTACCACCTGGAAGTCAGCACACACCTCCATTTCCCATTACCACATTGACCTTGAGTCACGCCAGAATGCTGGTTTTAGGACTTCAGTTCTCCAATCCCTGTTTGCCAAGTAGGGGCAATCACCTTGCCCCTAACCTGGAAAACTGCTAGGAATCTGCCAGAGTATGGATGGTGCCCCATATCCACGCCCCTAGAAGTGAGGGTTACTCACCTGTAACCATAGTTCTAGGAGTGGTATATAGTGCACATCCACATAATCCACTCGACCTCCCCTGGCAAGTAGCACACGGATCCCTTCTTCCAGCGTGCAGGATCTAACGTCCATAGGTGGAGCTGGTTGAGTGAGAGGAACTTAGCTTGGCAGTCCAGCTGGCCTTAAAGGGAAAGGAAGACTGCCTAAGTGTGGATGTGCACCATATACCACTCCTAGAACTATGGTTACAGGTGAGTAACCCTCATTTCTAGGGACATGGATATGTTGTTCATCCACACTGTCTGGCAGGTATCCTTGCCGCTTTAAATCTTGCCAGAAGGTCTTCAAGCTGGCTCCTCCCACCCACCCGGGTGGTAAAACTCTCGGCTCTGCCCCATGACGCCAGATCTTCCTTACGCTTGGAGCTCAGGTTTCCCTCCTTAACGCTCTGCGTATAAGACTGGTTCCTAGTTCTTGGTTTCCAATTTAAAAGTTTTGCTTTATAGACTTGGTCTTCTTTCCCTCACGGCTGCGATGGACAAATCGACTCGGTTTCTTTGGTGCCCTTGCGGGTGAGCGATGTCTCGGACGGATCCGCACTCCACGTGTGTCTACTGTTTAGGCCTTGAGCACGACTCGCAGGCCTGCGACCTGTGCTCTTCCTTCTCAGCCTACGTCCTCGAAGACCGTGCTGCTTGTCTACAACTGGAGCACCCCGAGAAACGTTTTCCTCTGGTTAAGTCAAAAGAGGCCTGGTCGGCAGTTTCCGCGGCGTCAGGCTCGTCGGATCAGCTAGAGCAGATGATCGCCCTCGAAGAGGAGGCGGTGCGGGCCGCATCTTCCTCGGCCGCGGCATTTATCCCGCTCTCCTGGGTTCCTCTTACACAGCTTCCTTTAAGGAGCTTTGTCTGTCCCTCTCCACTAGAGGTGAGGACCAGCGTTGCTGGACCTTCTTCTCGGTCCAAAAGAAGAACAAAGAGGTAAGTCCCTCCGTCGGCGCTCTTGGGGGCAGGAAGGTCCCTCTTCGAGTTGTCGGCCCATCGACTTCGGTCGATCATTCGGCCCGACCACTGGTCTCCACGGTGTCCCGTCAGGTCAGTTGAGCGAGACTCCCGTCGGCAGCGGTCGAGATCTTTCTCGACCCGTTGGACGAGTTGTCGACAATGAGCAATCCCTCGGTTCCCCGGTGGGGAGTTGAGGATCCAGCGGACTTGCCAGTGCCTCCGGTTCCGGGCCCTCAGGTGTACCCTCCGAGGCCGGGGAGGCAGTTCCACCAGTCCCTCCCGCACCGTCCTCGGGAAGGCCGAGGTTCTCGGTCTCGGACTTCTGCGGTCCAGCCGATCCCGCCGTCATAGGCGGTCTCGACCGGTAGCCCGGCGCGCCGCTCGTCCTCGTTCTCCTCCTCGGATGAAGGAGGCTTCAGCGTAAGTTTAGGTAAGCGATCGAGGACCTCGTAGCTGGCAACTTCTTTTGACCGGGAACAAGCCAATGCCGTGTGCTTCCCGGCCATTGGTAGCTGTCACCAGAGCGGCGAAACAACCCTCGTTTTGCCGAAGCCTGTTCCCAGGCGGTTGTTCGACCAAAACCAGCTGCCCCCGATTCCGGTGGAACCTCCTCCTCACAGCCGCTGTTTGGGGCTCCGACCAGAACTCGGTCGGCTCAGGGTCTGCCCATAGGCTGTCAGTCACCCTCACTCCCGATCGCCCTCGGCAGGTGCAGGGTGGCTCAGGCCCGAGGCAGCTCTTTGTGGACTCTTCTGAGTCCGACGACGATTCCTCCCTTTTCTCCAAGCGAGTGGACTTGGAGTCCTCTGGAGGTCAGTCGCTGGATGACAGCCCTTAGTCCTTCCTGGGTTTGCTCAGACTCATCTCGGAATCCACGGGATGCAGCGCAAACCTGTATCAGGCGGCCCAAGTATCCCTCACGGAGATATTGGACGAGGGATTCCCCTACGGAGCCTTCCTGTGGCTGAGGCTAGTGTGGGCCCGGCCTTGGAGCTCTGGCAGCGCCCTAGCTTCCTGCCCTGCACCTTGACCAGGATGGCCAGAAGTATCACGGTCCCTACGGTTCCCTGTCGGTTTCCGGAACATCCCTCGGCCGAGGGGTTAGTTACCGACAGCGTTTTCCGGCGTGCTGGAAACGCTAGGGACGTGGACAAACCTTCCGACAAGGAGTCCAAGAAATTGGACTATGCCGGGCGAAAAGTCTACGCTGCGTCCTCCCTTGGCCTTCGTCAGGCAAGCTCGGCCGTGCTGATGGCACATTTCTCCCATGCCCTGTTGGGCTCCCTGGACGAGGTAGTCTCTCACCTCCCGGCTGACCTGCAGACCACGGTTAGGCAGGTGCGGGACCAGGGCAGGGCAGTGGCCAAGCAGCAACTTCAGACTGCTCTGGACATTGGAGACTCATGCGCCAGGTCAGTCGCAGCCACAGTGGCTATGCGCCGTCGGGCATGGCTGAGGATATCCACCTTCACAGCGGATACCCAGCACAAATTGGCGGATGTCCCCTTCCTGGGGACCGACCTCTTCGGCCCTGGAGTGGAAGGCCACCTCCAGAGGATCGAAAAGTCCAATGCCACCTTGGACTCGGTCTCATCCGCTCAGAGGGACAAGGGCCGCAGACCACAACCCAAGCCCTTTCGTCCGTCTGCACCCCCGGCACGTCCAGCCCAGCAACACCAGGGCCAGCAGGCTCGCGCTTGGCATCCCAAACCCAAGCCCGCGGCTTCCTCCTCCAGGAAGCAGGGAGGTAAAGGCCCAGGTGGTCCCTCGGCCGGTCCCTCCTCCAAGCCTGCACAGTGACAGGTTGAGGGGTGTCGCTCCCAACCTCGTCACCTCACCCCAGGTTCCCCTGTGGGGGGATGGCTCCAGTACTTCCTTTCTGCCTGGTCTGCTATTACCACAGACAGGTGGGTGTTGGAGGTGGTAGGAAAGGGCCTGCCTCTGGAGTTCGAGCAGGCCCCACACTCAGGCAAGTCGCACCTCGGGGACCTTGGGGTCAAGCCTCGCTGTCAGCTACTTGAGCCGACATCGCTCTCCTCCTCGAGAAGGAGGTGATAAGAGGTGTGGACCCTCCCTCAAACCTGGGGTTCGTGTCCAGGTACTTCCTGGTTCCGAAACGGACGGGGGGCTGGCGCCCCATTCTCAACCTACACGACCTAAACAAGTTCCTAAGGTCTCGAACCTTCATGATGGTCACTCTGGCTCAGATAATACCATCCTTGGAACACGGTGTGTGGTTCTGCTCTCTGGACCTACAGGACGCGTTCTTTCACGTCCCTATCCGTCCGTCCCATCAAAGGTTCCTTCGCTTTCGAGCAGAGGGATCCCTTTTCGAGGTCCAAGCCATGCCCTTCGGCTTATCTCCAGCTCCCAAGGTCTTCACCAAATGCATGGCAGTGATGACAGCATTCCTGCGGCACCGAGGGGTCCAGGTTTACCCTTACCTGGATGATTGGCTGATAGCAGCCCCCTCCAGACAGGAGGTGGAGTGGTCCAGAGATCTGGTCCTCAGGTTTGCTCTCAGGTTGGCCTCCTCATCAACGAGGCCAGAGTCGGAACTTCGAGCGAAGCAGGTGATTCTTTTCATCGGGGCAGAGCTCGACTCTCTTCAAGCCAAACCACGGCTCCGGCGGACAGGGCGGGTTCTTTCCTCCTTTGCCCAGTCATTTCTGGTTGGGCAATTCGCCCTGCCGGGACTTCCTCGCCTCCTGGGTCTCATGGCGGCCTGTACCAGCGTGGTCCGTTGGGCCGCTGGAACATCACCCCTTCAGTGGGGACTGGCCAGCCAGTGGTCCCAACGCTGCGATCCATTGGACCAGCTAGTGACGGTGACCCAGGGGATGTGGAACGCTCTCCAGTGGTGGACCTTTCCAGTTCATCTGCAGGAGGGCATCCCGTTTGTCCGCCCGAGCCGACGGTCTCTCTATCGACCGATGCCTCTCTGATGGGTTGGGGTGCCCATCTGGGGAACACCGCGCGCACGGCCTCTGGTCCCCGCGGGAGTCCTGATGCCACATCAACTTGCTGGAGCTCCGAGCGGTCCACCTAGCTCTCACCACCTTTGCTCCGTTTCTTCGCGGTCAAGTGGTCCGAGTCCAGATGGACAACACCATGACCATGTACTATCTAAACCGCCAGGGCAGGACGCGCTCCATGCTTCTATGCAAGGAAGTTCTCCGCATCTGATCACTCATGCACAGCCTGGAGCGGATCTCCTAGCCATTCATGTGGCAGGGCCTCCAACACCCTGGCCGATGCCCTAAGCCAGATAGGGGCTGCGTCCCATGAGTGGTCTCTCCTGCCGGAGGTAGTACAAGATCTATTCTCCCATTGGGGCACACCTCAGGTGGACCTGTTTTCCTCCAGGGAGAATGCAAAGCTGAGGCTGTTCCATGCCCACCCCCCTCAGCAGGGATCGCTGCAGGGGGATGCCTTCTCGAGGCCGTGGACCCCGGGCCTCTTCTACGCCTTTCCCCTTGATGCACAAGGTGCTGCTCAAAGCAAGGAAGGACAAGGCGCAGGTGATTCTGATAGCCCCAGACTGGCCCGGCCAGTACTGGTACCCAGATCTCCTCAGCCTCAGCTCCAGGCTCCCGAGGCAGCTTCCAGCTCGCCCGGACCTGCTCTCAGTCAATCAGGGGAAGGTATTCCATCCGGACCTTCAATCCCTGCACCTGACGGCCTGGTTCCTGAGCGGCTAGAGTTCCAGGCCTTGGGTCTTTCCGACGAGGTCCTCAACATAGTTGAGGCGTCCCGTAAGGAGTCGACCAGAAAATGCTACGCCTTCAAATGAAAAGATTTTCCATTTGGTGTCAGGGCAAGGGCCTGGACCCTTCCTCCTGTTCCTTGGCGAGCATATTGGACTACCTTTGGTCCCTTTCTCAGCAAGGGCTTAGGTCGACGACCCTTAAGGTGCACCTGGCAGCCATCTCTGCTTACTGGACACGGGCCAGGAAGCAGTCGGTGGTGCAGGAGAAGGTGGTCGGGCGCTTTTTCAAAGGCCTTGATCACATTTCCCTCGGTCCGAGAACCTCCACCTCCGTGGGATCTACTGCTGGTACTGGCAAAGCTCATGGGCAAGCCATTCGAACCAATGCAAAGGTGTGAACTCTCTCACCTGTCGTGGAAGACCGCCTTCTTGGTGGCTATCACGTCAGCCAGAAGGATGGGAGAGCTTCAGGCGCTCTGCATCGAGTCTCCTTACCTGGTCTTCCACAGGGACAAGGTTGTCCTGCGCCCCAACCCGAAATTCCTTCCGAAGGTGGTGTCGGAGTTTCACCTTAACCAGGTGTTGACTCTGCCGGTGTTCTACCCCAGTCACACCTCGGAGGCCGAATATAGACTCCATACTCTGGACCCTAGAAGGGCACTCGCTTACTGTAAGGAGCACACGGCTGAAATCCGGGGAGAGGTTCGCCAGCTGTTTGTTACCTACGCTGAAGCCGCACTGGCAGACCTGCAGCCAAGCGGACGATAAGCAGGTGGGTCACCTCCTGCATAGATCTCTGCTATAAGTTGGCGGGCATGGAGCCTCCCAGAGGGATAAGAGCTCATTCTGCCCGCTATACTGCTGCATCGGTGGCTGCTTCCAGGGACGTCCCTATCCAGGAAATCTGCAGGGCTGCTACCTGGAAGTCAGCACACACCTTCATCACCCATTACCACATCGACCTTGAGTCACGCTGGGATGCTGGTTTTGGGGCCTCAGTTCTCCAGTCTCTATTCCCTAAGTAGGGGGTGTGCGCCTTGCCTACCTCTTTCCGGAGAACTGCTAGGAGTCTGCCAGACAGTGTGGATGAACAACATATCCATGTCCCTAGAAATACAGGTTACTCACCTGTAACAGGAGTTCTAGGAATGGTATGTTGTTCATCTACGACCCACCCGACCTCCCGGCTTTGGCACAACCTGAGCTTCCAGCGGGCCAGATCTGGCGTCATGGGGCGGAGCCGAGAGTTTTACCACCCGGGTGGGTGGGAGGAGCCAGTCTGAAGACCTTCCAGCAAGATTTAAAGCGGCAAGGATACCTGCCAGACAGTGTGGATGAACAACATATACCATTCCTAGAACTCCTGTTACAGGTGAGTAACCTGTATTTTTTCCCCCCACGCTTCTTATGGGATTTGTTTGGCGGCTGTTACAAGTAATAGTTTGCAGTATAGAAAAGTATCTACCCAAAGTTGTGCACAGTCCTTGGGATGAATGGCATCACAATGATTGTATTAACCTATTTTAGTTTAAGCCAGGGCTATTGTGCTTATACTTTGTAAGTTCCTACAGTATGTAGTGTTAGTTTTGTAAAAACTCAATAAAAACATGGAAAACTGCGAGAATATTAGCGGTTACAATTCAGCAGGTTTAGGAAGAATAACTTCTCGGCCATTTGAAGTGACCGTACTGTTTACAGCGAAACAGCTCAGAGCAGACATACCTAATAACGGAGCTGCTGGGCAGAGCTTCCTTATCCTTGCGGTTTTAATATGAGCATCGTGAGATCAAGCGACTGTCTTGAGTGCTTGTGGTCACTCACAGGGTATTTAGGTGAGATGGGCTACGGGAATGCAGACTGTATCCTGCATATCCAGAGCACACAGCCATTGACCCGCCGGATATGGGCAGAAGGCTCTGATAGAGAGCATCCTGAACCTTTGTATTGTACAAAAGATTCAGGAACTGAGATCCAAAATCGTGTGAGATCTCCTGTCTTTGGGACCAGGAAGAAATGAATAACTTGTCCTTGCAGATGAAGGGGACGGTTCTATTGCTTGTTTCAGCAGGAGCGCCAATCTCCTGACCAAGAGAGATGTTCATATGAATATGACGACTTCAGAGGGGAGATGAGGTGGTTTGAAGAAACTCATCAGTGTCCTTCGCATGAGCTGAGCACCCAAGAATTGGGGTTATTCTCCACCTGAAGGTGGAGGGAAACTTCCTCCTCGCCCTCCGGGAGTCCGGAGGCAGGGAGAAAGGATCCAGGTGGTGTGGGGCAGCGCCCATGACTGGAAGCCTCGCTGCTTTTTTTGGGGCGGGGGGCTTAGCAGCTGTGGGGGCGGAGATGTTTTGTGGCCCGCGCTTCCCTGGGGTTCCGGGCCTTTGCCGATTCTGCCATGGAAGGGACGCGCTGTTGTTGATGTGGTGCATGGAATCAACTGACTTCAGTGCTGTCCCTTCTCTTGCAAATCGGGTGATGTTGTCTTGACACCCCCAGAAGGGTGCTTCCGGAGCAGATTGCCCTCCGGGACCAACCCTGACACATGGAGCTGCCATGACCATAGGCTCATAGTGAAAGCTGACTGGCCAGCAGTGTCCACTGCATCGTATGTTGCGACTGGCCAAACGAGCAGAGCGGACAAGATCAGCCAACTCCTGTTTGACTTGGGAGTCAGGCAGGGAGTCCACTTTGCTTCCACCTAGTCAGAATGGCTTGGTAGTCCCCATGGCAGATATAGTTCAGGGCCCTGATCCCACATGGAGAGGTAAATCTTTCCATACTGTGCAGAATGTGATTTAACAGGTGGTGTGAGCTGAGATGTTTGGGTTTGCCGACTGGCTGTGAGCTGCGCTAACACGACTGAGTCGGCATGAGGTGAGAATCAGGAACTCACCCTCTGGAGCCTGATAGCCTGTTAGACTCCTAGGAAGGGGCTAAAGCCAACGGTTGTTTCCATATTGTGGTAATGAGGTTCGTGAGGCTCCATTGTGGGTGGCACCGGTAGGAGCTGTCACGGCAGATCCAGATGTTCAGCTAGTTCAGATGCTGAGGATCGGTTCAGGAGTGCAACTGATGAATCTCCTGGATTTTCTTACAACTCAGAAAGAAGGATCCGGAGGAGACTTGAGGAGTCCGGTAGAGCTTCGATGGAGAGCGCCTCGTTGCTTTCCCAGAGCAACCGCCGGAAGTATCCAAGGAGTCCGAGGGTGAAGAGGAGGATGAAGAGGAAAGACTCCTTTCCGACCCGGGAGGAACGGACCGTGAAGTCCGGGAAGCGGTCTGTCTTTCTGATCCAGACGGAAGAACCCTGAACTGGGGTGGTGAGGGTGTGTCGCCGGACGACGGGAACCTGGGACGCACCGCCGTCGAAGGTGGCCTTACCTTTTGGGAGCTGATTTTGCCTCAGCCATCAGGAGCAGAGTCTCCTGCAGGTCCACCGGCGGCCGCGAGGGGGTGGAGGAGGAGGAGGGGATGAGATGGGGTATAACCGAGAGGCGTATCCAAACCCGCTGTGGGTAGTCTGGCCGGTACTGTAGCCGGAAACCCGCATCTGGTACTGTGGAGCCGATACTGTGTCCCGGTATGCCGCATCGGATAGGTAGGAGGGTACCCGGCGGCCCGATGGTCGGTCCTCATTGGTGCCTGAGGGCCGACGGAGCGGGATGTCTCCTGAGCGGTAGGACGGCAGGCCGGAGGGTACCAATATCGGAGGGGCCGGCATCGAGTCTGGCGCCCGGGGAGCAGACGCCAGATCCGCGCACCAGGTGGAGGAAGGACTGATGGAGGAGGAAGATCCCCAGCGTCGCCCAGGGATGGAGGGGAGAAATCCCTGGGGTCGGGCTGGGGAGACTCTAGGTCCCCAGATGGCAGCGAAGGCTGCGGGGAACCGGGTACGATGGACATGGGAGGGTCCGTCGTCGATTCCTTTGCCAGCCGGACATCGGACGAGCCGACGTGTGGCTTAAGGTGAGCGCTCGGTGGGCGCCGAAGGAGCCAGTGTCCGACTTATGAGAGACATCACTGGAGGCAGGTCGAGTAGAGGGATTGGCCTGGCCCGTGGAGTGGAGGCCGTGGCGCCGCCTGGGGTCGGGCCCACTGCCCTCTCTGGCTGCTACCGAGTCGCCTGCAGTGGTAGGGCCGCAAGCCTGCGGCCAAACCAGGGGGGAGACGCCCAATTGCCGAGGCGCCCGCAAGGCCTGAGCGCGAGCCAGACGGGCGGGCCAACGCCTCTCAGAAACCTCCGAGGTGGCCGCGAGGAATGGTCCCCGGAGAGGACGTTACCTGTGTCCCAGTGACTCCAGGGAGACACGGTAGAGGAGCCCTTGTCCCGGTGCCTCTCTTTCTTCTTCCGATGGCCTTCGGGGGAAGTGGATGCCTGCCTCAGTTTTTTGAGCTCCTTTTCCATTGATCTCATTTTCTTCTTCAGAATATGGGCTTCCAGGGATTGCTGCCACCTTTTCCGGGTAGCCGCGTTGAAGCTGAGGCAGTGCTGGCACTTCTCGACCGGGTGATTGGGGCCTAGGAAGAACAGGCACAGGGAATGGCCGTCCTTGTGCGGTAGTTGGGCACCGCACGAATCGCACTTATTTTGTGCTCGGAGGGTGTAGGGGACGACATACACCAACGATGGTACCTGACATTAGTCGATAAAAAGCAATTATTTCGGTAAAAAAATGACGAAGATAGGGCTGACAAAGGACGTACTTTTCTGCAAGGCACTGCACGAGCAAACGGTGGGAAAGAACTGAAAGGTGGGAGTCACGGATGGCCGCTTTATACCGACGTCTCCTGACGCCGTTCACCTGACGTAGGGGCAGTCCCTCGCCAGGGACTGCTAGCTAGAAACTTTTCCATGTGGTCCTGCCGCCTGCCGGCGTCAGTCCTATATGTAATTACCTACTGCAAGAGCCCTCTCGAAGTAAGATCTCCCGTTACAGGTGAGTAACCTGTATTTCTAGGGACGTGGATATGTTGTTCATCCACACTGTCTGGCAGACTCCTAGCAGTTCTCCAGGAGGAGGGAGGCAAGGCGCGCACCCCCTACTTAGGGAATAAGGACTGGAGAACCAAGGTCCCAAAACCAGCACCCCGGCGTGACTCAAGGTCAATCTGGTAATGGGAAATAAAGGTGTGTGCTGACTTCCAGGTAGCAGCCCTGCAGATTTCTTGGATAGGGACGTCCCTAGAAGCAACCACCAAAGCAGCGGTATGGCGGGTAGAATGAGCTCTTATTCCTTTGGGAGGCTCCATATCCGCCAACCTATAGCAGAGATCTATGCAGGAGGTGACCCACCTGCTTATCGTCTGCTTGGCTGCAGGTCTGCCAGGTGCAACTTCAGCGTAGGTGACAAACAGCTAGCGAACCTCTCTCCGAACTTCAGCTGTTTGCTCCTTATAATAAGCGAGCACTCTTCTAGGGTCCAAAGTATGGAGCCTATATTCGGCCTCCGAGGTGTGATTGGGGTAGAACACCGGCAGAGTCAACACCTGGTTACGGTGAAACTCTGACATCACCTTCGGAAGGAATTTCGGGTGGGCACGCAGGACAACCTTGTCCCTGTGGAAGACCAGATAGGGAGACTCGATGAAAAGTGCCTGGAGCTCTCCCATCCTTCTGGCTGACGTGATAGCCACCAAGAAGGCGGTCTTCCACGACAGGTGGGAGATATCGCACATGCGCATCGGTTTGAATGGCTTGCCCATGAGCTTAGCCAATACCAGCAGTAGATCCCACGGAGGTGGAGGTTCTCGCACCGCAGGGGATATGTGATCAAGGCCTTTGAAAAAGCACCCGACCACCTTCTCCTGCACCACCGACAGCTTGCCGGCCAGCGCCCGGTAAGCAGAGATGGCTGCCGGAGAGTCAAGTGATGCAGTCCACTGAGTAGCACTCTCCCTTACGAGCTCCTGCCTCCTGCCAGCTCTAGTACTGTTTTGGCAAAGTTTGAGGATTTATTTTACTGCTCTCCAATTGCTGAAAGTTTCCTAAACAATCGGTGTTTACCTGATGGCGGCTGGACGGATATTGAGATGAAGAAAAACCCTCCTAAGCATACCCCTCCAACTACGTCTGAGAAGGCCCCAAAAAAGTCTAAGGCCTCGACTGTGTTCCAGACGCAATCTACTGGTACTGGGAGTATGGAAACCGAGCCTCTTACTCTTGCTAAATTCTTTGAAGAGTTTCAGCCTTTTAAAACGGAAATACAGAACATCGCTGGAGAAATTAAACGTATTTCCAATGCTTTGGAAACACTCTCCCAAAGAACGTCGGACAACGAAGCACGCATCCACTCTTTGGAACGCAAACAAGAGCAAATTAATCTGGACCTGGCAGCCTTAAGGCAACGTGTAACCAGAATGGAAAACAAAATAGAAGATCTTGAGGGCCAAAGTCGCCGCAATAATGCGGTAATAATTGGCTTACCTGAGCGTGAGGAGGGTACAGATCCCATCAAGTTTATACAGCACCTCATCGCCGGCCCTACCCCTTTTGGCTCTGAATACTCCATCGAAAGGGCTCACAGAGCGTTATGCCCCATCCCGCCTCAAGATGCTGCCCCTAGGACCTTTATTTTCCATTTTTTAAATTTCCAAGAAAAACAGCACTTCATGTCTAAAGTGAGAGAAGCTAAGGAACTTACGTGGGAAGGGGCCAAATTTAGGACAGTTCAAGATTTGCTCTTTTCAGTACATCAAAAGCGAGCCGCGTACCATCCTTTTGCCACAAAGTTAATAGCGGCTGGGATTAAATTTAGAAGTGGGTTACCCGGCCAGGCTCCAAGTTCTGATCTCCGGCTCCTGGGTTGCATATGAGAATGCTGAAACGGCAATGGTTGGGCTTAAAAATGCACTCCCTGACCTATTTCGCTCGACCTGAATCAAGGATGTCCCCTTCTCAGGTGAGAGCCCCAGCTTCTGCAAGGAACACATGCTTTTGAGCTTTTTAAAGTGGCCAGTAAATGAGGTAAGCAAGCCCTATATGTCCTGGATCGTGCGTAGGTTATCTCCTCACATGTTCTGCTCGCTCCCTTGTCTCCTAAGTGAGGGGATTCATCTCACAGGATCTTCCCTAGAATTTCTGCCTGTCTGTACCGTTGTACTTGCTGTCTTATCATTAATAAGACTCCTAATCTCCCTCCCGGTGCTGTTCAGCATAGCTATTGTCTCCAACTAAAATCTTGTCATCTGAGGCTAGTGTGAGGGCGAGCTGCTTGCCTGTTTGCTTAGTCTGAATGCCCTGAAGTCATACCTGATTCTGGAGTGGTTACGAAAGAACTGCCAGTGTTGCTGTTTTCCCCATGGATCTGCTGGCTCTCGATATCAAACAGGAGACTGCATTTGGGACATTTCGCCGCTAGATGGCACCAGAGACCATTGTTTATTTTATTTGTATTTTTTCTTACTCTGGTTTTTTCTACGGAATAGAATTAGCCTTATAGGGGGATGTTTGATTTGAATACCTCCCCAGTACAGTCTTTGACGATCGTAAGGGCTGTTAATGCTAGCCCTGTATGCTTTGGTTTTATTATAGGGATAGCCTGTGTTGCTGCTTTCCCCATGAATCTGGTGGCTCTTGTTACCCAGCTGGAGACTGTAAACTGGATATATTGCCGCTAGATGGCATCAGAGATCGTTGCTTCTTCTACATGATTTAAAAAAAAAAAAAATTTTCTAGGAAAGATTTGGATGGTAGTAAATTCTGATACTCTTTGGTCGTTACAGAGGGACATATGATTTGAATACCTCCCTGGTACAGCTTCGAGTCCTGTGTGGGCTGCTAATATAAGCCCTGTATGCCTATGTGTTATACACCTGTAGTTTCTCTACAATGGAAATGACTGTAAGGCAATACCCCACAGGTCATCCTTCTTATTTTTCACGATCTGTAATAACTAAGACAAGGATCACTATGTTTTAATGCCTGTGTATTTAGGATTATTGTACATGGTTGTTCGCTATTAATCTGTATTTCTAGGTCGGTTAGTTAGAGCAGGTTTTAGCGAGTTAGATGTTGTAATATAGTATTTAGTCTGAGAATTTGGAGGGGGGCCGGGGTAATAGGGAGATGTCTAGGTGAGCTGGTTGTCATGTACCATGAGATAATGGGGTGGGTGTGGGAGGGGGTTGGGGCACACAGTGGGTTATTGGGATTGTTTTTGGGGTGGGGTATTGGCATTCCCTGGTTCTGGGGGGAGGGAAGGTGGGCTAGCACAGCAGACACTTCACTATGGGCATTTAGAATAAACATGTATCAATATAGTTTGGACCTTAAGCAGACAACTAGGGTCTTAAGGATTAATGATTAATAATATTCTGTTTAGCACATGGAATGTTAAAAGAGCCAGGCATAAAACCAAGCAATATAAGGTGTTAAAATACCTTAGTCACATCAAAGCTCATGTCATATTCTTACAAGAGACGCACCTACTTAATCACGAAGCCGATAAACTGAGAAGGCAACAACTGGGACAAGTCTTTGCTGCACGGGGCAATACTCAGAGTAGGGGAGTCATGGTTCTTTTACACAGATCGATCCATTTCAGATCCTCCCAAACCATGGTCGACCCCCCTCTGGGAGATATTTATTTGTGAAGGGTAAATTGCACACTTTGGATATTGTGCAGGGATGCGTATACGGGCCCAATGCAGATACCCCAGGTTTTTTTCATGAACCTACTGGAAGTTCTCAATCCTTTTCTTGGTACCCCTATGATTATAGGGGGTGATTTTAATCTGATATTTGATTCCTCGGTAGACAGATCTAGTCGAATCCCCCATGGCCTTTCCCCTGCCCAGAGAGCATTTAGGGAATTTCTCGATTCTGCAGGACTCTGTGACATATGGCGTGTGCTCCATCCTAATGTCTGGGAGTATACGTATGTCTCCCCTGTACATGGCACGTCCTCATGGATTGATTACATTCTTATTTCTCAAACGTTGCTTTCTGGGGTCTCTGATTCCAATATTATCCCAGGCCCACTTTCGGATCATTCCGTGGTAATATGTACAATATCCCTGTTCTCATTTCCGAAAAGAGGAGGTATATGGAAGTTGAATAATCAAATTCTCAAAGAGCCCGCTAAGGTTGATTATATAGCATCTCAAATTCAATAGTTTATGGCTCTAAATGCTAATACCACACGACGACCCGATATGGAATGAGGCGCTCTTAAAGCGTTCCTCAGGGGTATTTTAATTGGCCTATCCTCGAAAAGGAAAAGGAATGGGAAAACAAAGTCTCTTCCTTCTTTCCCAAATCAGGAACATCGAACGTAGTCTTTCCCTGCCTCCTCTGATTCCGTCAAGCAAGACTTAATTAAACTAAAAGATGCTTACCTTGATCTATTAAGAGAGCAAGCGAGTTTGCCATTCTAAAACTAATGCTGTCTATCAGTGGATCAAGGGAAGCTAGGGGCTGCTACTGTCTTGCGTTAAGCAATTTGAATCAGCTCGATTGTGTCCCAGCTGTCCGTCTTTAGTAGGGGACCCCATAAAACTTCATTCCTGAGATAGTAGATGTATTTACTACTTATTTCTGGGATTTATACGCCCATGGTCAATTCCCCTCTGAAGAGGATTTGCAAAGTTATCTGACAGATTCCCATTTACCTCCCTTACTAAATCTCAACAAGACGCACTTATATCTCCTATTACTGAGAATGAAATAATTGCGGTAATCAAATCCCTCCCGGCTGATAAAACTCCAGGTCCTGATGGCTTTTCTTCTAATTTTTATAAGGTATTCTCTAGGCAGTTAACCCCCATTTTGTTGTTCCTTTTTCAATTTCTTCTCTCAGGCCAGGGGTCTGACCCTTCCCTTTTCGAGGCCCTTATAGTCTTATTGCCCAAACCAGATAAACCACAGGACCTTGTCTCAAGTTACAGACCCATATCCTTAATCAACCACGACATCAAGATCTTAGCTAAAATATTGGCGGATCGCATGAGTGTGGTTCTCCCCTCGATAATTGGAGAAGAGCAGGTGGGTTTCATGAAGGGAAGATCATCCATTGATCATTTACGAACTCTTGCCCACATATTTTCAGCTTCTAAGGACGCTGTTGCCCCAATGGCCTTGGTTTCTTTAGACGCTGAGAAGGCCTTCGACAGGGTCTATTGGAATTACCTGTCTGTGACAATGAAGGCATTTGGTTTCCCTAATGAATTCCTGAGCTGGTTGCGCTCACTATATCTATCTCCCTCTGCCAGAATTGCCTGTAATGGCATGATTTCCAGCCCAATTAAACTTCATGTGGGGACAAGACAGGGGTGTCCACTATCCCCGTTGCTTTTTAACGTATATTTGGAGCCTCTTATCCAGAGACTTACAAGAGCTCAGGATGTCCCAAGTATCCCTCTACATGGACATGTGGTCAAGGTTGCAGCATATGTGGATGACCTTCTTTTGCATATAGTCAACCCTGCCACATCTATCCCTGTTATTCTTAACATAATAAACAAATTCAGTAGGGTTTCAAACAATAAACTCAATACTGGGAAAACTTTAGTTTTTCCTTTGAATTACAGGGTACACAAGCAAGAAATTACTGCCACCGGACTTGCCTGGCAGCCTAATTCCATTAAATACCTGGGTATTATATTAACCCGAAGTAATACTCATTTCAAACAGCTAAATCTGGATTTATTGGTTCAGAAAATAGATCAAGACCTTCATAGATGGACACTCCTCCCACTTTCCTTATCGGGTAGGATCAATCTAATTAAAATGAATGTTTTTCCCCGTTTGTTTTATCCCCATAACATGTTGAACATTAATCTCCCATTGTCCTGGTTTAACAAAATACACAGCATGTTCTCCTCTTTTATATGGGGGTATAAAAAATCCAGAATGGCCTTCCGTAAATTGGCTGCTCCCAAAGACAAAGAAGGGTTAAAGCTTCCGCATCTGGGGTTGTACTATTGGGCCAGTCAGGCCAATAAATATCTACAGTGGTTGACAGCAGAGCAGCGATTAGTACGCTCTCTGTATACCCTGATTTGGCTCAGAGTGGAGTTGGATAGTATTAAGAAGCATGGTTTTCTCCCGGCTGCATTATATACTAAAATAGGACTTCTCCCATTACCCTCAGTGAAATCTCCCATTGCAGTCTCGATTATGTCCTCACTCCAGTTCAGTGTTTCTTAAATATGACAATACCAAGGATCTACATCAACCAATAATTGGCAACCCCAATTTGAAGCTGAATAACAAGCCTCTATCTTTTAATTGGCTTCCTCCCATAAATTGCTCCTTGCTAAAAGATTTCATTACACTTGATAGACAATGGAGTCCCTCTTTGGAAATTCTACATACGCTCATGATTCCTGCTACTAATATTTTCAAGGTATATCAACTACGGCATTGTATGTTGAAGGTATTTGGGGTTACTCCTCCTTACCCGGCACAGTTTAATTTCCAGGTTTCTCTTCTTGACTTGGCTGGAATGCCTCATGCAGTTTCGAAAATATACAGCACCCTATTTGCTTGGAGGTATCCCGATAATTTTGCCCCTATCTCAGTTGGTCTTCCTTTTCCCAGACATGGAATTTGACTGGTCACTCATCTGGAATAATTGCATAAATTCCTATCCCAGGATAGACTTAGACTAATGCAATTTAAAATTTTACATAATATATATTATACTCCACAAAATTGGCCAGAATAGGTGTAGTGTCTACTCCGCTCTGTACCAGATGTGGGTTGTTGCCGGGGACTCTCTCCATATTTTCTGGGAATGCCCCAGTTCGCCCCCCTCTGGTCTATGATAAAACAAAAAGCTGACCCACTTTTAGGACTCTCAGAGTTGTTTACACCTGAAATATGTCTTCTGGGTGATTTTTCTGCTATCGCAGTAAGAAGTAGAAAATTTTATATGGCCTTAATTTCCATGTCTGTTAAGAAGGTGGTTCTAAGGCATTGGAAAGATTCTGATAATTTGTCTTATTTAGAATGGCTCCCAAGAGCTCCTTGCAAATCTCAGAACTGAGAGAACCACTGCAAGTCTTTCCAATAAACTTAGGAAATTTAACAAAATATGGGGTTCTCTACAAGCCCTGTATTCATTACAAGTGTGAAATGTAGCCTTAAGAAGTATATGATGTTAATTCTATGCTACACTGCTCGCCAGAAGGGAGGGGGGAGGGGGGGACAGAGGAGGGGGTGGGTTGGGAGAGAATGAATCTGTTCAATGTGTACAGTAATCATATTTCGTTACATTACATGTTTCTTGTGATTCATTCTCTGTATTGTAAACTTTAATAAAAACTGAATGGAAAAAAAAAAAAAAGCTGCCAGGTGCACCTTAAGGGTCATCAACCGAAACCCTAGATGAGAAAGGGACCACAGGTAGTCCAAAATGCTAGCCAATGGACAGGAAGAAGGGTCCAACCCCTTGTCCTGACACCAAAAGGAGAATCTCTTCCATTTAAAGGCACAGCATTTTCTGGTCGACTCCTTACGGGATGCCTCAACGACGTTGAGAACCTCGTCGGAAAGACCCATGGCCTGGAACTCTAGCCGCTCAGGAACCAGGCCATCAGGTGGAGGGATTGAAGGTCCGGATGGAGAACCTTCCCCTTGTCAACTGAGATCAGGTTCGGGTGGGCTGGAAGCCACCTCGGGAGCCTGGACCCGAGGCTGAGGAGATCTGGATACCAGAACTGGTGGGGCCAGTCTGGGGCTACCAGAATCATCTGCACCTTGTCCCTCTTCACCTTGAGAAGCACCTTGTAGATCAAGGGAAATGGAGGGAAGGCGTAGAAGAGGCCTGGGGTCCACGGCCTCAAGAAGGCATCCCAGTGCAGCGAGCCCTGCTGAGGGGGCGGGCATGAAACAGCCTCAGCTTTGCATTCTCCCTGGAAGCGAACAGGTCCACCTGAGGGGTGCCCCAATGGGAGAACAGATCTTGTACTACCCTCCAGCAGGAGAGACCACTGTTGAGATGCAGCGCCTATCCGGCTGAGGGCATCGACCAGACTGTTGGAGGCTCCTGCCACATAGATGGCTAGGAGATCCGCTTCCAGGCTGATCACAAGAGACCAAGTACGGAGAGCCTCCTTGCACAAAGGCAAGGAGTGTGTCCCGCCCTGACTGCTGAGGTAGTACATGGTCGTGGTGTTGTCAGTCTGGACCTGAACTACTTGACCCTGCAAAACGGGCAAAGGCGGTGAGGGCTATACGCACAGCTCGAAGCTCCAGCAGGTTGATGTAGCATCAAGACTCCTGAGGGGATCAGAGGCCGTGGGCCCTGAGCTCCCCCAGACGTGCACCCCAACCCAGAGAGGCGGTCATTAGAGTGACCGTCGGCTCAAGCGGACAAACGGGATACCCTCCTGCACATGAGCTGGGATGAGCCACCACTGTAGGCCATCCCACATCTCCTGCGTCACCTGCTAGTCCAGAGGACCGGAGCACTGTGACCATTGGCGGGCCAGTCCCCATTGCAGGGGATGCATATGGCAGCGGGCCCAACGGACCACGCTGGTGCAGGCCGCCATGAGGCCCAGAAGGCGCAGGAAGTCCCGGGCAGGGCACATTTGCCCAACCAGAAATGACTGGGCAAAGGAGGAAAGGACATCGGCCCCGTCCGCCGCGAGCCAGGCTCTCGCTCGAAGGGAGTCGAGCTCTGTCCCAATGAACTGACTCACCTGCGAAGGAATGAGTTCCGACCTGGCCTCGTTGATGAGGAGGCCAATATGAAAGCAGACTTGGAGGGCCAGATCCCTGGACCGCTCCACCTCCAACCTGGAGGGGGCTGCAATCAACCAGTCATCCAGGTAAGGGTACACCCAGACCCCTCGGCACCGCAAGAATGCTGTCACCTCTGCCATGCATTTGGTGAAGACCCTGGGAGCTGGAGAGAGGCCGGAGGGCATGGCCCAGAACTCGTAAAGAGATCCCTCTGCTCTGAAGTGGAGGAATCGCTGATGAGACGGACGGATTGGGACGTGAAAGAACGCATCCTGAAGGTCCAGAGAACAGAACCACACGCCGAGGTCCAAGGTTGGAATGATCTGAGCCAGAGTGAGCATCCTGAAGGTGTGCTGCCTTAGGAACTTGATCAGGTCATGCAGGTTGAGAATGGGGTGCCAGCCCCCCATCCACTTTGGAACCAGGAAGTACCTGGACACAAGCCCTGGGTCTGGAGGAGGGTCCGCCACCTCTATGATCACCTCCTTCTGGAGGAGCAAGACAATGTCGGCTCGATGAGCTGACAGAGAGGCTGCGGAACCAGCTGCTCCCCGTGGGGCGACGGCTCGATAAGGAGGGAACTGCTTGAATTCCAGAGGCAGACCCCTGCCTACCACTTCTAGCACCCAGCAGTCCGTGGTGATAGCGGACCAGGCAGAAAAGAAGTGGTGAAGCCGTCCCCCCACGGCGGGAACCCAGGGAGGAGTGACAAGGTTTGAGGGGCGACACCCCTCAACCCGTCACTGGGCAGGCTTGGAGGAAGGGCCCGCTGAGGGACATCCTGGACCCTTGCCTCCAGGCTTCCTACTTGAGGAAGCAGCAGACTTGGCTTTAAGGCGCCAAGTATGAGCCGGCTGGCCCTGGTGCTGGTGTTGCTGGGCCGGATGTGCCACAGGAGCGGAAGAGCGAAAGGGCTTACGCTGCTGCTCGAGGTCTTTGTCCTTCTGGGCAGACGTGACTGAGTCCAAGGTGGCATTGGACTTCTCGATCCTCTGGAGAGAAGGCCTTCCGCCCCAGGCCCAAACAAGTTGGTGCCCAGGAAGGGAATGTCTGCCAGCTTGTGCTGGGTTTCTGCCATGAAGGTGGAGATCCACAGCCAAGCTCTGCGGCGCATGGCCACTGCGGCCGCTACTGATCGGGCACAAAAATCACCAATGTCCAACGAAGTTTGGAGCGGCTGTTCTGCCACCGCCCTTCCCTAATCCCGCACCTGCTTGACCGTCATCTGAAGGTCAGCCGGGAGATGAGGAATCACCTTATCCAGGGAAGCCATAAGGGCGTGTGAGAAATGTGCCAACAGAATGGCCAAGCTAGCCTCACGAAGGCCTAGGGAGGAAGCAGCGTAAACCTTCCGCCCTGCGTAATCCAGCTTTTTGGATTCCTTATCGGGCGGTTTGTCCACGTCCCGAGTGTTCCAGGAACACTGGAAAACGCCATCGGCCACTAAACCCTCTGAAGAGGGGTGCTCCGAGAAACCAGAGAGTGAGCCGGTGGGGACCGCGTACTTGCGAGACATCCTGGCCGAAGGCGCAGGACAAGATGCTGGCCGCTGCCACAACTCCCAAGGCTGGGCCAACAATGGCTTCAACCACTGGAAAGGCCTCCGTAGGGGAATCCCCTCGGTCCAGTATCTCCGTGAGAGGATACTTGGCCCGCTTTGAAATGGGTTCGAGCTGCATCGCAGTGGACTCTGAGATGAGCCAAAGCAAACCTAAAAACGAGGATGGGCTCTAAGTCCACCAACTGGCCCCTGCAGACTCCAAGGAGTCTGCGAACAGCTGTAGCGCCTGAGCCACCCTCCACCTGCCGAGGACGATCGGGAGTGAGGGGTGACCGACAACCTATGGGTCAAGCTCCTGACCCAACGAGGAATCCTTGGTCAGGGCCCCAGTCTTCGGTTGTGGAGGCGGAGGTTCAACCACAATAGGTGGAGCAACGGTTTCGGACGAACAACCCGGTAGCGGGGGTCGGCTTCGATTACCACGAGTGGGTTCGGCTACACTCCGTGACAACCACTAATGGCGGAGAAAACAGCGAGTCAGCTTGTTAACGGTCAATAAAAGTTGCTGTCACATCAAATCCTCGTAGCGCTGACGCAACTTACGCCAGAGCCTATCCTCCGAAGAGGACGACGAGGATGAGCGGCGACGCTGCTCTCCATGGTGCCGAGATCGAGACCACCAGCGGGACCGGCTGGACCTGGAAGAGGACCAAGACCAAGATCTTCGGGGATTCCGAGGGTGGATCAGAGAGGGAACGGGGGAAACTGGCCCCTCCCTCGGTGCAGGGACCTTAACCAGGGACTTCTGCACAGGAGGCATAAGCAAGTCCTCGGTAACTATGGGGGAACCAGTGAAGAAGGGTTGTTGGCTTCTCCAGTTGACAAACTATCCAACGGGTCGAGAAAAATCTTGACCGCGTCAACGGATGTCTCAGCCGGCTGACCTGAAGGGGACACCGTGAAGCCAGCTGCCGCAGCCGTAACCTCGACCGAAGTCAAGAGTCGACAGTCCGGTCAAGGGGATCTCTCCTGTTCCCACGAACTTCGACGGTGGGACTTACCCTTACAGTCCTTCTTCTTGGACCGACTGGTATGTCCCGATGACCCTTCTCCCTTGGTGGAGAGGGACTGACAGAGCTCCTTAAACAAAGCAGTGTAGGAGGAGCCCAAAGAGAGCGGGATAAATGCCACGGCCAAGGAGGAGGAAGAAGCAGCAGCCTAGGCCGCCTCCTCGAGGGCGAGCAACTGCTCCAGTTGTTCCGTGGAGCCCACCACTGCGGACACTGCTCAACGGGCCTCCTTAGACTTGACCGGCGGATACCGTTTTTCAGGGCGCCCGAGAAGTCTGGCAGCGTGATCCTCCAAGACCGAAGCCAAAACGGACTTGCACAATTCGCAAGCCTGTGAATCGTGGCCAAGCCCCAGCCAGTAGACGCACGTGGAGTGCGGATGGGTCCGGGACATCTTCTGCCCACACGGGCACCGACGGAAGCCGGAGTCGATTTGTTCATCACAGCCACAAGGGAAGACGAAGACCGGAGTCTTGTAAAGTTTAAAATTAGTTTAGGAAATTCCTAAGAGTGTGGATCCAGGCCTAAAACGCAGAGCGCTAAGGAGGGAACCTGAGCTCCAGCGGTAAGGAAAATCTGGCGTCATGGGGCGGAGCCGAGGGTTTTACCACCCAGGTGGGTGGGAGGAGCCAGGTGGAAGACCTTCCGGCAAGATTTAAAGTGGCAAGGAACCTGCCAGACAGTGTGGATTGAACAACATATCCACATCCCTAGAAATGTTATTTCACCAATGACAACAAAATAATTTCTAGAAATACTGCAGCAACACCTACACAAAAGCCTTAAAGATTAACATTACTTTGGATTAGAAGAAAATGGATGAAAAATTCAAAATAACCATAAAGGATTTGCATTTCTAGTATCTTTTCTTACTGCCTTATTGTAACTCTGACGCCTCCGCCCATCCAGGCTGAACTTGACTTTAAAAAGACAACTCCTCTCTCATATCTCCCATGTAACAACCCCTTCCCCCATAGTTCACTATAAAGGGGTCTTAGAAGATAACATCTTCAGGAATTTTTTCCACTTACTACTTTTCACCATGCATCAGTTCTGTCTTGTTCATATCACTTAGAGTATTTATAAGAACAAGTGCAGCTTGAGACTACAACCCCCACAAGCACTTGTCTTGCACACTCCCAGTTACCCTTTATCTTTTTGCATGAGTACAGGAAAGCCTGGGTGAGTTTCTTGGAGAGTCCCAGATGGCATATGAACAAAAGCCACAAGTGGTGCAAATTAACAGGGGAAATGCCCTGAAGTCAGCCTTTACTAAAAATGGACTATGGGACCAGGAAGGGGAAGAGCTTCTTTTTTTGGTAATTCAACCTGGACTGCTGGGGTGAGGGGCAGATCGTAAGGACAGTAATTTAAATTAGAAGGAAAAAAAAGCCACTTGGTCTGGTGTTTAGTTACTTCATTTTCAATAGGGTGACTACAAACTTTTAATATGAAATGTCCAACTGGAGTGTCTACCTATTTGACTAATGAGTTCTGGCATAAAACTGCAGCCATTAGTCAATGAGGTTACTCAATTTTCCAAGCTCAGGGTTTTAAATAATTGATTAGCACTTTTTTCCTTGGGACAATACTAACTGTACAGAAAGCTTTTCTAGAAGTGGTATGTTTGTTAAACACAGTGAGGCAAGTGCTATGCATTTTTACAATGTTTTAGAACTTTTATAAGCAAAACGCTAATCAATTTTTAGAGTTAAATAAAACCCTGAAGCTTATTTTATAAACAACAACAAAAAAAAAAAAGCTCGGCAGGGGCATAGTAAATCCATTACAGACTATTCACAAACTCTTTCCTGACCTGGACCTTCTGCGAGAACTGTAATGTCTGTTCCTGTCAGCAGAGCGTGATCGTGATCTGGAGCGACGACGTCCATCTCGGGACCCACCTCCTGAATATCGCCTGCTTCTGCTACGTGACCGTGAATACCTCCAGGTTCGGGACCGGGAGCGTGAGTGCCGTGTAGATCTGCGACGACCACCTGACCTGCGTGATCGAGAATCGGAGCGAGAACTTGAAGAGGAAGATGACGATGAAGAGGAAGATGAGGAAGAGGAGCGCCGCCTATAAAAAGAAGCAAAAACAAACCATGTCAATATACATCTTATTAAAAAATATCCAAATATCTAAAATATAGAAAAGCTGAATTACCATATTTGATGAAATGTAAGATGCTTAATGAACTGTCTGTGGAGGATTCCAGCACTCTGACTGCAGTAATATACCTACACTTCTATGTTACCAGCTGAACTACTAAACTGAAGTTTGAGTTATAATGAATGACTTTGTAGATGGCAAGACATGGTCAACATTACCATGATCTCTGAACAGACAGGACTGCCTGAACAAGGTCAACCCACTGAATGTTAATTTGTGGCTAATCACACATGGCAACTGTCACCAGAAATTAGTTCTTATCTTCCTGGCTGCAGATATGGACTGTTAATTTTCACATCACATCAGTACAAACACCCAGGAGATCATCACCATTTTCAGGTTTTCAACAGAAAAAGTAATTTGACAGAAGACCAGTTACTTGCCAGAAAGTATGACACAAGTGACTGTAAGCCGAGTTACTCCTGTGGACATCAAACCCCAGCATCCTCTGTGCTACGTCTTTAGTATGATGGAGCTAAAAAACAGATTACTTTTACTGAACTGCAAGCCTGACCCACAAGGAGGCTCAGCACAACCAGCTGTTCTTGGGTGCCAGACATTTCAGGATTGGCTGTGATGGCATGGTTTTGAGGGAATTGCAATGGGCTTCGTTACAACTAAAGAGTAACAGTATTGTTGCCTTCTAATATATGAGGTCTGGTGTACCAGCAGAACTCCAAAAAAAAAATAAATAAATGAAAATTAGGCTTGCTCATGTGCAGGTCAACCTGGGACCAGACAGAGTGGTCTGAGGTCCTTACAGTGTAAAATGCCATGCATTTTTGGAGTTGGCTCTGGGATTACATGACTCACATAAACATCATCACATTGCTTCATTTCATCACAAAGTCCATACCAGAGATAGCAGTAACAAAGAGAACATGGAGGAAGATGGTTTTCAGTTTAAGGTTTGAGCCTTTGGTCTTTATTCTGATGTCCTGGGTTGGATGGCTATGTCAGGTTCTGATTTACAGAACAGTGCACTACATTGCTAGTTAGCTTCTCCATACCTTTCAACCTATTTTTCACTGAAATGTGGGACATGGGCCCTCAGAACGTGGGACACAAAAGAGTTACATATTTACCGTAATGATTACTCACCTGTGACCGCAGTTGTAGGAATGGTATATGGTGTACATTCACACTGTAGCAGAATCCTTTCCCCTTTAATTCTGGCCAGAAGGTCTTCAAGCTGGCTTCTCCCACCCACCCAGGTGGTATCCTCCTGGGCACCACCCTGTGATGTCAGACCCTGCACGCTGCAAGCAAGACAGGTGTGGCACTTGCCAGGGGAGGTCAGATGGGTTGTGTGGATTATACCATATACCACTCCTACAACTATGGGTACAGGAGAGTAGCCTTCATTTGTAGGGGTGTGGATATGGTGTATTAATCCACTCTGTAGCAGACTCCTAGCAGTTCTCTGGGAGGAGGGGCAAAGTGTGCACCGGAGAACTGAGGCCCAAAAACCAACAACCCAGCATGACTCAAGGTTGACGTCATAATGGGAGATGAAGGTGTATGTGGTAACTTTCAGGCAGAAGCCCTGCAGAATTCTTGGATAGGGACGTTCCTGGAAGCAGCCACCAAGGTAGTATTATGTCTGGTGGAATGAGCCCTAAAGCCCAAAAGGAGGCTTCTTATCAGCCAACCAATAGCAGAGGTCAATGCAAGAAATCTATCCACCAGCCAACAGTCCGCTCAGCTGCTGGTCTGCTCGATGCAGCTTCACTGTAGGTGCCAAACAGTTAGCAAACCTCTCCCAGAACTCCAGCAGAGTGCTCGAGAGTGCTCACCTAAGGTCCAAAGAATTGAGCCCGCGCTCAACCTCAGAGTTTGGGTTGGTGAAGTATTTATTTTATTTGAATTTTGATAATTGGGTGGGCCCACTCAGACAAGGTCCCCTTTTCAGGGGCGACCCGGGAAGTGGTAACAAGTGAGACTACAGGTAAATGTGCACAGACACCATACAGTAGCATACACAATACAATTATACAAGAGCAAGTAAAAAGGGAGTGTGCGCAGACACTTCGTAGGTGTTAGCATATAGGGCAATGCAATATAAATGAGTAGATTAACAGTAAGCAATAAGCAAAAGATAAGTACAAACCAAGTAAATAAATATACAACAAATTCATACTGGTGGAGTAGTTTCTATCTACCCTTGTAACATAAATAGTATGGAACTCAGCTTGGATGGAATAGGGTCAGACGGGGAGGTGGGGAAGATAGTGGCGTGAGAGACAGGGAGAAGAACGGAACGGTGGGGGTTATGATTAGCGGCAGGAGGAGGAAAGAAGATTTCCTTGTAGAGTCTCTTAAAGTGAAGGAGAGTGGTACAAGAAAGTAATTTATGCAGGAGCTTGTTCCATTTTTGAGGTGCAGCAACATGATAGGATCTGTGACCTATAGCTAGGTGGGGTTTGGGAATATTTAATATGGAGAGATGAGAGAATCTAAGTGTTCTGGAGAAGGGTTTCAGTGAGAAGATTCGAGAGGAGGGATGGGAAGGTGGATTAGTTTAAAGACAGTACATAGTACACAGAAATCAATTTTAACCTCAAAGGACGGGAGTGTGCAGCGAAATGGGCAATTCTGTGATAGGCTTGCTTAAGTTTAGCCTGGATAGGGGTCCTGAGTGATGGGTGCTGCATAGAAGAGCCCAGGGAGAAGCATAGTTGAGGCAATAGTCTTTCGAGCATGGTGTGAGAGAGACAGGGGGCAACACGGTATAATAAGCTGAGTTTTTGATTAGTTACTTTGATGACGTTTGTTGTGTGTGGTTCAAAGGATAGGTGCACATCCACAGTCAGGCCCAGATATTTGAGGGAGCTTTCTTCTTCTAGTAGCTCACTGGAGGAGGAGGTGTGGATTAGCAAGGGGGCTGTAAAGTTGCATCAAAGGAGGTATGACAGAACAGCATTGTTTTAGTTTTCTTAGAATTTTAGGACCAGCAGACTGTCCTTGAACCATGATTCCAGCTGCTGGAAATCATACTGAAGGTCAGACATAATGGAGGTGACATCGGTGTTAGACCAACAGAAGATGGCATTATCTACATAAAGCTGGACAGAGGCCCCTCCACAGTTCTTAGGCAGTTCATTAATGAAGGTAGAGAAAAGGAGGGGCCCAAGGATTGATCCTTAGGGGACCCCATCCGTGATGGGAGGATAAGGAGGAGTAAACACCGGACATTTTAAACACACTGGGACCTACCAGATAGGTAATTAGAGAACCAGGTCAGAGAAGTGGAATCAAGGCCAAGACACTGGATCTTTGAGAGAAGGAGAGGGTGGTTTACTAGATCAAAGGCCTTCATGAGGTCAATAAAGACAGCACCTGTGGCATGTCCAAGATCCATGGCCTGGTACACATCAGAGGTAACCTTCAGAAGGGCGGATTCAGTTCCATGCGATTTCCAAAAGCTATGCTGGCGTTTAGTGTGGGCATTGTTCTGTTCAAGGAAAGAGTAGAGTGGGTTGTATATAATTCTTTCCTGTATCTTGGCAATAGGACAAAGAATGGCTATGGGTCAGTAGCTCCCAGGAAGGTTTACTGGGCCGTTTTTATGAACAGGGACAACAACTGCAGTTTTCCACTTGTCGGGAATAGACTGGGTAAGGAAGGATCTGTTAATTAGCTGTGCGACTGGGCGAGCAAGCACGGGCACTCCAATTCTAAGAAATTTAGGTGGTAGGGAGGCAAAACCCAGTGTACTTTTGGGATTGAGGCCAGAGAGGAGTATAAGGACTTCTTTATGCAAGGTCAGTTTTAAATGGAAGAGTGGGCAAGGGGCTTCTGGAGGTGTGGGTAGCAGGGTACAGTAGGAAGATGGTACACCAGATTTATACACTCCTATGTTGGTGAAGAAATTATTAAAACCGGAAGCTATCTCGGATGGCAACTGTGTTAGGTTGCTATTCAGAGTCATAATAAGGGGGGGTGTTCCACTTGTCGCCCTTAAGAAGGGCATTGAATTTGAGACCAAAAACTTTTGGGGTTGGAGAGGCTTGAGCCTTGTTTAGAAAGTAGATAGTCTCTCTTAGATTTAATTGTTTTGGCATTGCAAGTGTTCCTTAGCTGGCGGTAGATGATCCAATCTGACTGAAGTCCAGATTTCTTAAATGACTTCCAAGCTTTGTCTCAGGAGCGTACTAGGTGCCTCAGGTCCTGAGAGAGCCAGGGAGAATAAGCACCTTTTGTACACCTTAGTTTGTAGGGGGCACAGGAGTCAAGGATTGCAGTAAAGAAGGTGATGAGGTATTCCAGGGCCCGATTTATATCAGGAAGAAATGTGACAGGGACCAATCAACAGAAGCCAGGCTTTGGCGAAAAGCTGTGTGGTTGAAATTAGATAGATCCCTGGACTTAAGTTTTGGAGGTGCATGAGAGAAGTTGTTTTTCCAGACGCAGACAGTTAGACAGTGATCACTGAGCACGTCAGGAAGGGTACCTGCGCTTTTAATATGGTTTTTGTTATTGGCAAGTATCCAATCCAAGAAACTGTGGTTCCCAGATTTTTAATTAATCCTGGTTGGCTGGTCAGTTAGTTGCTCAAACCTAACGTTCATGAGAACATCTAGGTATTAGGCACAGTTAGGTCCCATCCAGTCGAGGTTAAAGTCTCCGCAGAGTATGGTATCATTAGAAGGAAGCGAGTCGAGATCGGAGAGGAGATCTGCAATGGATGCTGACGCTCCTTGGGGGGCAAATAAACACATCCAATGGTTAAGCTTAAGATTCGACCAAGGGTAACTGAGACAAATAGCTGTTCTATGTTAGGATTGGTTAGTATATCATTGAGCTCACAAACATACAGCTCAGCCTTGGTATAGACTAGTACACCCCCATCTCACTTAGTAGGTCGATCAAATCTAAAGAGAAGAAGTCAGGTAGTGAGACCTCATGAGGTACAATTGAGGGATTTAACCAGGTCTCAGTAACGTAAAGGACATCTGGCTTGAAATGATGGGTCCAGGCCGCAAGTTCAGCCATTTTACGCCTGATGCTTTGCACGTTCATGTGGGCAATTTTGAGCCCTTTTGAGTTTGACAGGAGGGGCACGAGGTGAAGTGATTTTGTTTAGCACCCGCGCAGGGGCCAGGGTTCAGTTCAATGTCACCCGACAAGAGGAGCAGACATAGCCTACGTTGGATGGAGGGGGGACGGAGGAAGGGTGACTTATAAAAATAAGTCAGGGAGACTTGGAGGATTGTTTTTTCGAGGTGGGCGAATGCAAGACAGTGGAGATATTTTTTTTTGGGGGTTCAGTTCGCTTGAGAGGCAGGGGGTTGGGGGATGGATGCAAAGAAAGTATCAGGTAAAGGGATGAGGTTACCTCTCCAGAAGGAGAAGGGTCAGATAGATGGAGACAGGCCATGATGGAACTCAGAAGGAGTAGCTTCCTGGTCTGGAATAGTACAGTTATGTAAGAACTTACCGGAACAGTAGATCTTCGAGAGAAACTCTTGCAGTAGGTAATTATATATCGGACTGACGCCGGCAGGCGGCAGGACCCCATAGAAAAATTTCTAGCTAGCAGTCCTGGCGAGGACCGCTACGATCAGGTGACCGGCGTCAGGAGACGGCAGAAGCGTCCCTCGACGCCCGCTTCTTCAGTTCTTTCTTCGCCACGGGCCAGAAAGGCCGGACGAGAGAGGAGCGGATATTTCCTCACTGGAAAAGGAGCTGAAAGCCTAGAGGATGGAGGGCGTGATTGATTTCCTGCAAGAGCCTCTCGAGATCTACTGTTACATAGTTCTTACGTAACTGTACTATCTTACTTTGAGAGGGCTCTTGCAGTAGGTAATTACATATAGGACTGAATCCCAAGCAGTCTGGAACAAAGAGAGGCACCGGGAGGAGAAAAACTACTCTAAAAAGCAGTTCTAGCTGTGCAAGCCTCAAGATAAGAGCCCTTGCAGAACAGCCAGCCCGAAGCCTGCTCTACGGCGAGAGGAAACATCCAAACTATAGTGTTTAGTAAAGGTATGAACGGAAGTCCAGGTGGCAGCAGCACAGATGTCTGCTGCAGACACGTTCTTGAAACAAGCCACTGAGGCAGCTACTCCTCTTGTGGAGTGGCCTCTTACTTGACCCGGGATGGTTTTGTTGTATTTGTGATAAGAGAAAGTGATGCAATGGGCCAACCACTTAGATAGGCATTGTTTGGGAAACAGCATTGCTTTCTCTTTTATGAGCAAAAGAGACGAACAATTGATCAGTCTTTCTCAGATCCTTCGTCCTGTTGGTGTAGTATCTCAGAAACCGGTGAACATCCATAGTGTGAAGTAAGTACTCCCCTTGATTAGAGTACTGCGTGAAAAAGGCAGGTAACTCTATGGACTGATTTAGAGTAGACTCTGCTACTACTTTAGGAAGAAACTTAGGATTCGTGCGAAGAGCAACACGTTCCTTGTGAAAAATCAAGTATGGGATTTTACATATCAGGGCCTGGAGCTCGGAAATTCTCCGAGCTGAAGTAATGGCCACCTGGAAGAGAGTCTTCCACAAAAGGAACTTCAAATCCGCAGAAGCTGCAGGTTCGAAGGGAGGGAGAGTAATTTTCTCAAGAACAAAGTTCAAGTCCCAAGGGGGAGCAGGAGTACAGATGGGGGGTCTCAGATGGAGGACCCCTCAGAAAGGTCTTAGAGACCTCCAATTGAGCGAAAGTTTTGTCTGCAAAGTGAACATGATAGGCCAAGATGGCCGTCATGTGTACCTTCAGAGAAGAATGACTGAGACCCAAGTCAAACAGATGAAGCAGATACTCCAGCAGAAGCCCCGCTGAGCAGGAAAAAGGCTCCACGTTCTTGGAAGCCGCCCAGATAGTGAATCATTTCCCACTTCATGACCTAAGTGGATCTGGTGGAGGGTTTTCTAGCCTCCACCAAAATCTCCGCCACTTGGGGAGACACCCCAAAACGGGATTTAGCGAAGTGTGCAGGAGCCATGCATGCAGCTGAAGGGATCTGAGACCTGGATGGACCAGGGTCCCCTGATCCTGGATCAGTACACCTCGAGATAGAGAAAGAGAAAGAGGAGGATCTTCTGAGTACTGTTGTAGGAGACGGAACCAAACTTGCCTGTGCCAGAAAGGAGAGATCAGAATCATTTGTGCTCCTTCTGAAGCTAGTTTCTGCAAGACTCGTGCGATAAGTGGAATTGGGGGAAAGGCATAGACAAATCTGTCCTTCCAGTCTAGAGACAGAGCGTCTCTCCAAAAAGCCTCTCGCTCTGGAATGAGTGAGCAGAAGATAGGAAGCTTTGAGTTTAGAGGGGATCGCGAACAGATTCGGCCTGTGGTGTTCCCAAAGTCGGAAGATATTGTCTAGGACCCCTTGGTCCAGTTCCCACTCATGAGTCAGAGCAGAAGAGTGACTTAGCTTGTCTGCCAGGGTGTTGTCGACTCCCGGCACGTGAAGTGCCGAGAGGTGAAGGTCGTGTTGTGTTGCCCAATCCCAAACCCTCACTGCCTCCCTACAAAGAGGGTAGGACCGAGTCCATCCCTGTTTGCTGATGTACCAAACCACGCACATGTTGTCCGTCTGGACGGCTAGGTGGCCAGGAAGGATGTATTGGTGAAGGGCTTGGAGAGCATACAACACTGCCCGAGCCTCGAGCACATTGATGTGGAGAGCTTGTTCTAGTTTGGACCATGAGCCCTGGGTCCGATGAGGGCCTAGATGGGCTCCCCAACCTTCGACCGAGGCGTCTGTGGTTAGAGTCTGAGAGGGGGGGAGGACGAAAGAATGGTACTCCCCGAAACAGGTTCTCTCCAACCATTCACAATTGCAAGTCTCGAGACTAGGACTGGGCGATCCAGGTCATCCACTAACTGATCCCATTGGGAGCATAGAGTCCACTGAGAAATTCTCATGTGGAGTCGAGCACAAGGAACTGTTGGGATAGCAGCCGCCATGAGCCCAAGAAGGTGAAGAACCGAACTTGCAGAGACCCTCTTGCGGTTGGACAGCAGACTTATTTGGGTCTGGAGGGTGGACGCCCTGTCCGGTGGCAGGAAGGCCTTGCCAGTGGTCGTAACGAGAATCACCCCAATAAACTGTAGTCTCTGGGATGGGGTCAGATGAGACTTGGAATGGCTGATGGTAATACCCAGGCAGGCAAAACCTGCTGGGTAAGGGAGAGGTGGCAGGGGTTCCTCCTGGACAAGGCATGAAGCCAATGCGTCCAGGTGGGAAGAAACCTGCACTCCCCGATGCGCCCGGGTGGGCGCCACCACTGCCAGGCATTTAGTAAATACTGGAGCCGAGGACAGAATTCAAATGGGAGCGCCTGAATTGGTAGTGGTTCCCCTGGAAACGCAAAAACGGTTGCAGTGTCTGTGAGATGGGCAATGAAATGTGCAGGTGAGCATCCTGCATATTCAGAGCACACAGCCATTGACCCGGCCGGAGGAGGGGCAGAAGGCTCTGCAAAGAGAGCATCCTGAACCTTTTGTATTTTATGAAAAAATTCAAGGAACTGAGATCCAGAATTGGTCAGAGATCTCCTGTCTTCTTTGGGACCAGGAAGAAATGGGAATAGTAACCCGTCCCTTGCAGATGAAGGGGGACGGGTTCTATTGCATGTTTCAGCAGCAGAGCTGAAATTTCCTCCTGGACCAAGAGAAGATGTTCCCTTGAATGCGACGACTTCAGAGGGGGGTGCCGAGGTGGTTTCTGAAGAAACTATTGCGTGTCCTTCTGCGATGAGCTGGAGCACCCAAGAAGAAAAAATTACTCACCTTAGTAATGTTGTTTCTTCTAATGGAGTCTTGCTGTATTCGGACTATTGCAGTGCTCTCCAACCCTTGAACTGCCCCGGAGAACAAAGAGTTAACTTTCCATGCAAGGCATGGAACACTGAGCTCAAGCTCAGTTGAAGCCTCTGTCTGCTGTTGTTTGAACCCCAACTGTCAGATCTTTACGAGCTATACTCACTGGGAGTTCTGTGTGGAAACTGTAAACTCACACTAGCCAACTGGCAACTAAATTTGATAAAGAGTTTTTTCGGCTTCAAAACAAAGGCTCAAGTCAGGAAACCCAAAAAAAAACACACCACACACACCCAAAATAAATGAGGGCGAGAAAAAGAGGGCAACTCTAGGTGCCAATATTGTCTGCCTGCCCACCCACATCCCAAAAACCAGGTTCTGAAAGGGAGTATGGGTAATGAAATACAGCAAGACTCATTAGAAGAAACAACATTACTAAGGAGTAATTTTTCTTCAAACAACATGAAGTCTTGCTTGTATTCTGATTATTGCAGATGGCCAAGCAGTACCCATGGAGGAGGGACAGAACCTACTTTGGGAATATAGGCTCTGAAGTACTGCTGTGCAAACCGAGCATCACTCCTAGCCTGGATTCCAGAGAGTAATGCTTGATGAATGTATGGACTGTTTTCCAGGTGACTGCTTGACAAATTCTAAGATAGAATGATTCTTGCGCAGCCAGGGAAGCAAGCTGTACCTCTAGTAGAGTGAGCCCTCAGGCCTGAGGGGGATTCTACCAATTTTTGTAGCAGAATTGTATACTAGAGAGAATCCACCTGGCAATAGATCTTTTGTGGTAGCTTTTCTTCTTACCGACCTCCCCATAAGTGAGGAACAATTGGAGGTCAAACCTGTGACCCTTGGTACGCCTATGGTAGCTAAGGGCCCTTTATCCAGGTTGTGCAGCCTCTCTCCAGAGGAGGAATGGTCAGTGAAGAAAATAGAAGAGACATAGACTGATTAAGGTGGAAATCTGAAACCACCTTAGCAGAAACTTCTGTTGTTAGTTCTTAGGACCATTTTATCTCTATGGAAAGAGATGAAATCAGGTTCCACTGACAGGACTTTGCAATTCACTGATGTGCCTGGTAGAGGTAATGGCTACCAAAACACAGTTTTCAAGACAAGTACTTAAGTTTCTGCAGGGACAAAGGCTCAAAAGGGGTTGCAGCTGAGCTAATGCAAACATTAAGGTCCCAAGCAGAAGCAGGGTCCCTGAAGGAGGATTAGTGTGCAACAGTCCCTTGAAGAATTTGCAAAATACAGGATGGGCTGAAAGAGAAGAGGGTTTGCCAACTGACAAAAAGCAGAAACAGCTGCCAAATGACTCTGAGTGTAGCTGGTCCGGTCCCAAGCTATTGAGATGAACCATATAGTCCAGGACTGTAGGCAACCCAGCAGATTCTGGAGAAATATGGTTATCAGAACACCAAATAGTGAACCTTTTCCATTTGGAGTTGTAAGTCTTTCTGGTGGAAGGCTTTCGAGAAACCTTTAGAATATCCAGGACACCCTGAGAGAGGTCGGATCAGCAAACTCTAACTCTTCAAGAGCCAGGCCTTGAGATTTGAGATTCGGATACCAAACCCTCCCCTGAGAGGATTTCAACAGGTTGTAATTCTTGGGAAGAGACAGGGGAAGGTGGACTGCTAAGGACAGCAAATGAAAATTACGTACCTACCGTAATTCTTGATCTTCTCTTGTATCTTCACCATTCATTACTGCTTGGGTTAAGCCGGAGGCGCACACCCGCTACAGGAGGTTTTTTTTTTGAGTCGGCCCAACGACGGCGTTTCGAGGACTGCGCGTATCGCGGCCATGCGCGAGGGGCGGGCTGTTAGGTGTCGCAGAGACTCCTCCTCCATTTTGTAGTTCTGAAATGGAGAGGCGAAAATAAAGTGTAAGAAAAAGAAGGAGGCAAGAGAGCTGAGGGATAGAAAAGGAAAGGAAATCAACTTAAAAAGGAATAAGCCGATGGAGAATAGACAGAGGAGAGAGAATTCCTACCCTAAGGGACCACAGGGCCTCCTGCCCGGGGCGGCTCTAGGGGAGGAACAGAGAGAGGGACAGGGAGTAGAAGAAGAAGAGAGAAAGAGGCATGTTGAGAGGGAGAACAGTGCCCATCGAGCATTGTTGGTTGAGAGGCTTAAAGGCTCGAAACTAATAAGGGAGCAAGAATCCCAGTTGCTAGGACTGAGAGAAGGTTCCACCGAACCTCCTGAACAGATTCAAGTGAGGGCAGACTCTCTGAACTCTCAACATGCTAAGTCCCTTCTTCCTAGGGTGAGGCTCAGGACTGTCCGAGTAGAACCTGTTCCGCAGAGCCTATCCAGGAAGAGGACCAAACCCTTAGCACCTTAGATAAAGTGATAACAGAGTGTATGGGATGCTGTGACTATGCCTCAAGGCAGTTTGTAAGTGTAAAGCAGAGAGGAACTCAATCAGACTTAAGAAAGGCAGACAGAAGCTTGAAGCTGACAAGTTTAGTCAGCAACTGGAAAGCTTGAAAAATACCTGCGTAGGATTTCAAACTTTGAGGAGGCCAAGACAGGGCATGGCCACCAGGCTGTGAGACTACATGACCTGAAGAAGGTAAGGAATTGCACCATAGGGCAGTCAGAAAGAGTTCTCCAGAATTAAAGAAATTTGCAACCGCATTGGTCCCTCTACCTTGAGGAAAAAGTGAACCATTCACAAGAATGGGGGAACGGAAAAGTTTTTTTTTTTTGGCATAAAGGCTTGGGGAGAGAGGAACTGACGGGAGGGGAGATCACAGAAGGAGGCCACTGGGGAAGGTGGTGGGTATTAGAGTAATGAATGGTGAAGAAGAGAAGATCAAGAATTACGGTAGATACGTAATTTTCATATCTTCCCTTGTCAATCTTCACCATTCATTTCTAGCTTGGGTGAGTACTGCCCCTCCCCTTGAAAAAAAAAAAAAAGGGGGAGGGTAGAACCCTGAGGGAACAAGACCCCAGCCTCCTGTTGGGGAAAACAGAAGGGAAGACCCTGGCTAATAATGGAGAGAAGCTTCAAGTGGGAGAAGAGCTAGAGAAAAGCCTCCGAGGATGGGGAGACGGAGGAAGCCCTGCAGAAGTCTCCAGCTCTGGAGGAAAAAAAGACGGGTTCCCTGAAAGCGGAGCACATCACCCCAACACTGGGCCAGGGTGACAACCTCGAAAGACGCCCTGCTGCCATCCGCCTAATGCAGATCGCTGTCCCCGTCGGAAGCCTACATATACCTCATTGGCGCCATAAGATGCCCTTGCTTGGTGCCTGCCAGCTCCAGGCCTATAGCGGCGAGGGCAATAGCCTCGTCTTGGTTTGTTCGATCAGGTATTGATGCTGGAGTTGGGAGAGCATCACCACAGATGTCGATTGTAGCAGCGTGGTGAGCCTGATGTGATGTACGCAAGCCGCCACTGCACGAGAAGAAGAGAACATTTTCGCCCCCACCGGGTCAAATTGTAGGGAACCGAACCGTGGCGGTCAGAGCCAGAGCGGCGGCGCTTGAAGGAGTCTCTAGGTACACCAAACCCGAGGGACGGGTTGGGAAGGATACCCAGGATTCCGAGGCACAATACCTTCGTCGACAGTCTGCCAGGGTTGGAGAAAGGGCAGCTGGCGCACTGCGAGGAACGGATAGACGCCCTGGAAGGGATAGGCCAGGAAGGTACCACCAGGTGCTGGGCTACCATTCTCCAAGAATTCACGCTGCCTCCGCTCAGTATTGTCTCGCCTAATGTAAAGAGATTCGAAGATCCTCACCATCCTCGAAGGAATTGCTGATATTCCGTGAAATCAGCGCCGAAGAAAGATGAGTAGGGGTCCCTCTCCTCAGAGGAGGAAGACGAGGATGATGGAGAGTCGAATGTCCAGAAGATTCCTGCGGGCGGTGGGGAGAGTTGAAAGACCCGTCATGCATGTATTCAACGATGAGGGAAGGTCATGCAGAACCTTCTGAACTGCTCCAGGATAACGGACCCAGAGACCGTCTATATGGCCTGGAAGAGCGGGGGTGGATGCAGAGGTACTGGAGAAGGGCACCTATGAAGAGGCAACTGACCTCTGCCAGGGCTCTGAAATCCGGGGAACGGAGCCCGAGCTGGCGGGATCCCGAACAACAAACCAGGCCACAAGACAGGACCCTGAGGATGCGATGCCTGGAAGAGCCCAGGGGGGGAACCCCCCCGTGACGAACCCGGGACTGCATGGATCCTGAAGGGCAGTCCACAGCAACGCCACCAGAGGGAACCCCGGGGCCCAAGAGGGAAAGGCGGCTTCAGCGCTTACGGCTCCTAGCCACCCCACGAGGGGTGGCTGTCGACCGCTACTTATCGCCCCTCGCCTGACTCAGAGAGCCCTCCTCGACTGCAGCTGCCTCACCCTGAGAGGCGGCAACAGCACCCGGGAGGGTAGCTGTCACAGGCTCCCCTAGAGGGGAGTCTCCTCAGTCCCCACCACATCACTCCCCGGGACCCAGGGCCACCCTAGCCCGAGGGCCCTCAGGAGAGGACGGAAGTGGGACAGAGGAGGGGCGCTCACAAAGCGCCTAGCACCTCTGTTACCGGGGACCCTGACCCCAAGAGTCAGGGTGCCAGGATGGGTAATATCTGGAGTCGTCGACCTCTGAAGAGGACGAGACCAGCAGGACCCAATGCTGGCAACCCCAGGGGTCCCCTGAGAATGGCGCCAACGGCGCTCGACAACCCCAGCCCACTCGCGACAGCCAGGTCCGGTCCCGCCCCTGCCGCACCAGGTAGGGTTAACGGTTCCGTCCCCGCGCCGGACCCCAACCCGCCCCGCCAGAGAGTAAACCGGGCGGCGCCGGAGGGCAGCATCAAGTCCACCGTGCCAGGCTCCAGCAATCGTGGGCCCGACACTGGGGAGCCTGCACCTCCGAGGAGGTGATCGGCCGAGTCGGTGTCCCGTCACGGCCCCGCAAGGGACCACGACGTCCCTCGACACTGCGAGAAGTCCTCTTCAGCAGAGAAGAGGAGGAAGCTCTCCTCTGTGGACCGCACAGGCCCGGAGGGACCTCAGGGGGAAGGGCCTAGAGACCTTACCTGGGAATCCCTGAGCGACGCCGTCCCAAGGTCGGCGGGCCTTGCCGAGCTTGAACGCGCGGACTTGAGGACATGTCGGTCCATGGAGAAACAAGGCCGCACGCTGCCCATGTTGTGGTGTCCCAGGCAACAGAGACAGACAACATGCCGTCCGAGGCGGAAAATGCCGGCAACAGGAGCACCGGCGCATAAGGCGCGGCCCGCCTTGACTTCCCTTGCTCCTGAAGACGACAGCGATCTTGAACTAAACAAGGAAAAAAGACAATAAAGCACTCGCCCGTAGTATAGAAAGAAGAGGAACGGTCTTACGGACTAAGGCGTCAAGTGGACGTGGAAACTTCTGAGAAGCGAGGAGGTTGTTGAGGAAACCGAGAATACTAAGCGCTACCGCCAGAGGAGGTGCAGCCTCAACGAAGGGAGAAACAGAACTGAGATGGAGGAGGAGTCTATGCACCTAACGGCCGCCTCGTGCATGACGCGACATGTCTCAAGGCCGGGCGCTGGAGCCGACTCCAAAAAAAAAAAAAAAAAAAAAAAACAACTCCCGTAGCAGGTGCGCCCGGCTTAACCTAAGCAGTAATGAATGGTGAAGATTGACAAGGGAAGATCAGTGGGTACCAGGGCTGTCTGGCCCAGTCTGAGCGATCAGAATCACTTTGCAGGGTTGAGACCTGATCTTGACTAGTACTTTGAACAGTAGAGGGAAAGGGGGGAAAGCATAGAGGAACTTCCCTTCCCAACCGAGTACCAGAGAATCCAGGGGGACTGAACCCAACACTGGTGGTCTGCAGCAAAAGAGAGGAAGTTGGTGATTGTCTGGGGCCGCAAAAAGATCCATCTGTGGAGTGCCCCATCTTGAGAAAATCACCTTCAAAACTAGGGGATCCAGGGACCAATCATGGTGGCCCTGAGATATCCTGCTGAGAGCATCTGCCAGCATATTGTCCTTCCCTGGCAGGTGAACTGCTGTGAGAGAAGTTTGCAGGGAATAGGCCAGAGACCACAACTTCATTGCTTCTGTGCACAAGGCCGTAGACCGAGTGCCCTTGCTTGTTGATGTACCACATTGTGGTGGTATCGTCTGTTCTGATATGGACTACTTTGTTCTGAACAGACTTGGAAAAAACTTGTAGTGCCAGAAACACTGCTCTGAGTTCCAAGAGATTGATGTGAAGCAGAAATTCTTGAGGTGACCACAGCCCTTGGGTGGTAAGATCCCCCAGGTGGGCTCCCCAGCCCAAGAGGGAGGCGTCTGTGGTGAGGATTAGAGAAGGAGACTGAGTGACAAAAGGAACTCCTTGCCTCAAATTGTCCTGATCCTGCCACCACTGCAAAGCCTGGATCAGGGTTCGAGTCACTGGGACTAGTTTGGTCAGGGAATACTTTCTGGGACCAGAAGGTTCTCAAGTGGAACTGAATGTCCCTCATCTGAAATCTTGCACCCTGGACCACTGCTGTAGAGGCTGCCATGTGGCACAGGAGCTGCAAGAAGTGCCTTGCTGGTCGACACACCTGAAGAGTGAAAGAAGGGACCAGCTCTATTAGTGTCCTTGCCCTGTCCAGAGGAAGGAAGGCCTTTGCTCCTATTGTATCCAGCCCCGCCCCTATAAAGGTGAGGAGCTGCACTGGCTCTAGAACTGACTTTGGAAGGTTTAGGAGGAACCCTTAGGAAGTGAGCAGTTGCCAAGATATCTGAAGATGTGACTTGACTTGGTCTGGAGACTGACCTACTATGAGCTAGTCGTCCAGGTGTGGAAAGATGGAGATCTTTTTTCTCCTTAGGAAAGCAACCACTACTGCCAGGCACTTTGTGAACACCCTTGGGGCTGATGTTAGACCAAAGGGCATTGCTCTGAATTGACAGTGGCCTCAGGGCAACTCGAACCTGAGGTACCTTCTGTGGGAGCACCTGATGGGAATGTAAAAATAGGAATCCTTGAGGTCCAGGGAGGCTAGCCAGTCCCCTGGCCTTAGAGCAGAATTATTCCCAGAGTCACAATTTTGAATTTTGGCTTTAAAAGGTGCTTGTTTAGGTATCTCAGATCCAGGATGGGCCACCATTCTCCTGTCTTTTTGGGGGTTAGGAAGTACCTGGAGTATAATCCTTTGCCCCTGTGTAGGGTAGGAACCCTTTCTATGGCACTGAGAGCCAAGAGGAAAGAAACCTCTGCCTCTAGGGCAAGGTCCTCTGAAGGATTTGCAGGTGGAAAGGATCTGGTTCTCATCTTGGGAAATTTTTTGAAGCCGAGAACCAGTCCCTGGCTTACTACTTCCAGGACCCACCTGTCTGATGTTAAAGACTTCCAGTCTTGGACAAAGTAAGCCAGCCTGCCCCCTACAGGTAGTGGAGAATCGTCCCGGGGAGACCCATCAGGGTATCTGCTTGGCAGGGGCTTTAGGCTGAGGGGTGGAAGCAGGCCTGCTCATACCTCGTCTGCCTCTCCCTCTAAAGAACCCCCTCTGAATAAAAGCAGAAGAGGAGGCCTGGGCTTGGTAAAAAGGCCTGTGAAAAGGCCTGCCCCTGCCCCTGGAATGCCGCCTCTGAGGAGTAGCTTGCCTTTCTTTGGCCTGAGCACTCCTGTAGGTGGTCCTGTACTCATCCATCTTCTTCATGTAATTCTCTGTCTGCTCCCCAAACAGAGAATTACTAATGACAGGAAAATCCATGGCCTAAGCCTGGGTATCCTGTGACAGGCTAGTACACCTGAGCCAAGCCATCCTCCAAAGGGCCACAGATGTAGCCATGACTCTAGATGAGACATCACTGGAGTCCACAGCAGCATAAAATTGCACCTTGATGCCGCATCCCATCCGCAGCCACCCGCCTCCAGCTCCTTGGCCAGCTGGTCAGGGACCTGTTTAGCTAGAGCCATCACAGTGTCCCACCAGGACTTTTGGTATCTAGCTGTACAGGCCATATAATTAGCCTGCCTCAGTCCCAAAGATGCTGCCATGTACTGTTTCTTTGCCATGGCATCAATCCTCCTGGAGTCCTTGTCTTGGGGGTGAAGCCAAGGGAATATTTGCCTTATCACAGGCAGCAGCCTGTACTACCCCATCATGGCTGCATTGCTGGGAAAGAAACTCCGTGTCTGAGCCTGAAAGAGTACACCTCTTGTCCATTCTTCTGTCCACAGGAGGTATGGCATTAGGAGTTTTTAAAATTTTAAATGTCTGTTTCCCAAAAGATTTATGGAGGGGAATAGACAGTCTCCTGGACTCTGGGATGTCCATCATTTCAACAAAATCAGGCTCCTCCTGATCCTCTACTGCTTCTTCCACAGGAAGCTGGAGGGTTTCAGCCACCTTTCTGTAACAAAGTGGGAAGGGGACTCAGAAAGCCTAGGAGGAGAAACACCTGAAGGTCTGTCTGGGGAGATGTCCAGGTCAATAGGCACATCCAGACTTTCATAATCACCATCATCATTATCTTCATATTCACCCTCCTCCTCCTCCTCCGGTTCATAAAATTCTTCTAAAGTGTAATCCGGAACCAGGGGAACCGACCGAACCGAGCCGCTAACCGATGGTGCTGGTTCGGACGGAACTGAAGTTAGCGATTGAACTATCCTTATCGCTTTGGCTATCTCATCAGCGGTCGGAGAAAGAACTTGTGGATCCGAAACGGATGATTTATCCTCTTTTCCTTTTAACCGGAACAGACTCCTCAGACTCGGTTCTCCTTTTGCCCGAAGAAGTTTCGCCCTGGTCAGAGGGGCACTCCTTCTGGTTCGGTTGAAACCGAACGGGCTGGCCATCCGGTCAGCGGACTTCTCGGCCTCCCTTTCTCTCAGTCTACCTACTCTCTTATCCAGGGTAGCTCTGGGAAAACTTCTAAATTTGGCAGTCTGCACTGAGGTGGTCAAACCCCAGACAACAACACAGATGGTGTGGGTCAGCCTTAGCAAAGGCTTCCCCACACACACTACAGTGTTAAAACCCAGTGGCCGATTTTTTCTTTGGGTTTCTGAGACATGGCCAATCCTAACCAAAACTTACTCTTTTCGCAATCCACCAGGCAAGACACCCTTATCAGTTCCTGACCGTGTTCTGGTCTTGGAAAAAACGTAATGAAATCCGTTCTCTTTTTTTTTTAAGAACCGATACGGACCGGTTACCACACTCTAATAAGATAAAAGTTTTTTTGACACAAACCTGATCAGTTCAAACCGATCCAATGTTTACAAGTTCCACACAGAAAACTAATATAAAAAACCTATCTAGTACTCATGGTACCACAGACAGAGACTTAAACCAACAGGTTAAGATGCAGAAATTCGGTTGAAAGAGTGAAAAAATGACACTTTAACCGACTTTTTTGAACCGAGCGAAGGAGAACTCTCCGGAGCGACTGTTCAGTGAGGCGGAGTAAAGAATCTGACGGTTGGGGTTCAAACAACAGCAGACAGAGGCTTCAACCAAGCTCGAGCTCAGCGTTCCATGCCTTGCATGGAAAGTTAACTCTTTGTTCTCCGGTGCAGTTCAAGGGCTGGAGATCACTGCAATAGTCAGAATACAGCTAGACTTCATGTTGTTTGAATCTGTTGTTATCCTCTCCCAGCCCAGAAAGTGGAGAGAAAACCTTCCTCCCACCGGTTCCTTCAGAGGCTATGGGAGGGGAGGAGTCAGGTGGTGTGGGGCAGTGCCAGTTGAGAAGCACCCTCTGCTCTTTTTTGGTGGGGGGCTTAGGCTGATGGGGCCCGGCGTTTTGTGGCCCGCTTTTCCTGGGTTTCCCACTTTGAACGATTCCGTTAGCCGAAGGGATCAGCGCCTGCTGCTGATGGGGACGGTACATGGAATCAACTGACTTCAGTGCCGCCCCCTTCTCTTGCAAATCGGTGATGATGTCCTTGACATCACCCCCGAAAAGCACCGACACCTGGAAAGGTGCTTCCTGGATAGCAGATTGCACCTCCGGGACCAACCCTGACACTCAGAGCCAAGCATGACGCTGTAGGCCTACAGCGAAAGCTGAGCTCCATCCAGCAGTGTCCACTGCATCATATGTCGCATGAAGTACATGTCGACTGGCCGAACGAGCAGAGTGGACAAGTTCAGCCAACTCCTGCTTGACTTGGGAGTCAGGCAGGGAGTCCAATTTGGCTTCCACCTGGGTCAGAATGGCCTTCTGGTAGTCCCCCATATGGCCAACGTAATTCAGGGCCCTGATCCCCAGCGTGGAGGAAGCGTAGATCTTCCTTCCATACTGGTCCAGAAGGCAGGATTCCTAGTCAGGTGGCGAAGAGCTGAGGTGTTTTGGGTTGGCCGACCAGCCGTGAGCAGCACTGATCACAACCGAGTCGGCACGAGGGTGAGAATCCAGGAAATCAACACCCTCTGGAGCCTGATATAGCCGGTTCAACTTCCTAGGAAGTGGGGCTAAAGCAGACGGCTGTTTCCATATGGTGGTAACAAGGTCGGCGTGAGGCTCTATCCTGGGTGGCACCAAGGTAGGAGCGGTCACGAGCAGATCCAGATGCTCGACGAGTTTCAAACGCTGAGGGTCTGGTTCCAAAGAGTGCCACTGATGAACCTCCAGGATTTTCCTTAGCAACTCCGTAAAAGAAGGATCTTCCGGAGGAGACTTCAGAGGAGTCCTTGGCCTGGGCTTTGACAGACAGCGTGGCTCGTCGTCCCTGTCGGAGCAACCGTCGAAAGAATCCGAGGAGCCCGATGGTGAAGAGGAGGAGGACGAGGAAAAAGACTCTTTTCCAACCTGGGAGGAACGGACCCTTGGGAAGCCCCCGGGAAGCGTGTCCTGCCCCTCTGACCCAGACGGAAGAGCCCTGGAGTCCGGAGGTGGTGAGAGAGTGCTGCCCTCGGACGTACGGGAACCTGAGACGGCACTGCCATCGGAAGGCGGCTCTCGACCTCTCTGGTGAGCTGAGCCTTGGCTCAGCCCATCAGGAGGCCAGAGTCTCCTGTAGGTCCACCGGCGGCTGTGGGTGCGGTGGAGGAGAAGGTGGGGGATAAGGATACGGGTTGTACCCGTATGGAGAGTATCCAAAACCCGGATACGGCAAGCCCGGCATCGAGTATTGTGGCGTCGGAAAAAACGGCATCGGGTACTGCGGCACCGGATACTCTGGTCCGTTACGGCTACTTGGCTTGGATAGGACGGAGGGTACCCGGGAGCCGGAGGTGCTGCCGGAGCAGATCGCCCGGCCGGCGGCCTCCGGTGGGTCCACGTTGGAGGGCCCGGAGGGCGGGGACACCCGGAACCGGGATGTCTCCTGGAGTCAGTAGAACCAGCGTCGGGGCTGGCGTCGAAGGTACCAGCATCGGAGGAACCGGTGTCAGAGCTGGCGTCCGGGAGCAGACGTCAGATCCGGCGCACCAACCATGGGACGGTCTGCTGGAGGAAGATCCCCAGAGTCGCACGGGGATGGAGGAGAAAAATCCCCTGGGTCGGGCTGGGGGATACTCTGGGTCCTCGGACGGCAGCCGAGGCCGCGAAGAACGGGGTACGATGGACGTGGGGGGCCCCGTTGTCGGGTTCTTCATCGCTGGGACGCCGACAGCCGACGGCAGCTTGAGGGCTAGCCTGTGGGCGCCAGGGAGCCAGCATCCGCTTATAGGAGCCTGTCAGCAGAGGCAGGCCGAGGAGAAGGATCGGCCTGGTCCGGTGGAGTGGAGGCCGCATGCCGCCCCGAAGGGTCGTGCGTCTTACCGGCCTTCTCCGCGCGGACATTGGAGGAGCCGACGCCCAACTTACCGGGGTCGCCCATGCCAGTAGGCTGCGAGCCTGCGGCTGAACCGGGGGAGGCCTCCACTTCGAGGCACCCGCAAGGCTCCGAGCACTAGCTAGACGCTGCGGGCCGACGCCCCTCGGAAACCTCCGAGGCAGTCCGAGGAGCGGTCACCTGGGAGGGGCGCTACTTTGTCCCGACGGCTCCCGAGGGAGATGCGTAGAGAAGCCCTCGTCCCGGTGCCTCTCCTTATCCTCCTCCTTCCGATGGCCTTCGGGGGAAGTGGACGCCTGCCTCAGTTTTTTTGAGCTCCTTCTCCATTGAACTCATCTTTTTCTTCAAAATATGGGCTTCAGGAATGCTGCCGCCTCTTCCGTGTAGCCGCGTTGAAGCTGAGGCAGTGCTGGCACTTCTCGACCGGGTGATCGGGGCCTAGGCAGAACAGGCACAGGGAATGGCCTTCCTTGTGCAGTAGTTGGGTGCCGCATGAATCGCACTTATTTTTGTGCTCAGAGGGTGTAGGGGACGAGCGTACACCGACAAAGGTACCTGACGTTAGTCGAAAAAAACAAATTATATTGGTAAAACCAACGAAGACTGAGCTGACGAAGCACAAACTTTTCCGCGAGGCGCTGCACAAGCTAACGGCAGGAAAGAACTGGAAGGCGGGAGTCAGGGACTGCCCCTTTATACTGACGCCTCCTGACGCCGTCACCTGACATGGGGCGGTCCGCCAGGGACTGATAGCTAGAAATTTTCCGTGGTCCTGCTGCAGCCGCATCAGTCCTATATAATTACCTACTGCAAAGCTCTTTGAAGTAAGAAAGGCAAACACTGTGAACAGGCAAGTGATACGGGGGGGGGGGGTGGTAGGTTAGTGAAGAAAAATAGGAGGACCCCAGCAACTGGGAGAATAAGGGGATCTTAATTGTCCAGGGGAGATTAGAGCTGGCAAGAAAAGCTGCCCATGGTAGATATGCTGGGCTGAAAAATGTAAATGGCAAAGCATATGAGGCTACGGTTACAGGAGGACTGGGAAGAGCCTAGAGCTTTGCAGTAGCCAATCGAGAGGCACTTTAGCAGGGACGGAGGAGCGACATGTGTATTTAATAGAGGCCGGGGGCCGGAGGAAAATAAAGACAACACTAAAATACAGCTACAAACTGGCTGGCTGGCTGGTAATTGAAAATCCCTCGGAGACAACAGGGGATCCAGATTGTCCAACAGGAGTAAAAGCTGTGAAATGCGGCAGCCAGTGAGAAGCAAGGAAAGAGGACAGCAGCCAATCCAAGTCCAAGACTGCAACCTCGGGCAGACGAAGAGGCTTACCCAGCAAGGGAACTCACAGTCTGGGCAGAAGGAGAAGCATGGCTGGCTGGCTCTTCAAGCCGTGTAATTCAGGAGATGTTCGATTAGCGCAGTCGGGGCTCCTGCGGGAGCAGAGTGGGAGTGCCGAGGGGCTAAATCGGGTGGGGGAGTGGGAGCCGAGGGAGAGGAAAGACAAGAGACAGTGGATGTGAGGAATTTGAGTGGCGTGAAGCCAGACAGCTAGGCAATTAGGCCAGGTGCCACAATGTAAAGAGTAGGTCAAGGGGGGGTTGGGGTTGGAAGAACAGAGAGGGAGAGTGACAGGATGAAGAGGGAAAAAAAAGAACAGGGGAAAGATTAGCAGCAAGAATGAAAAGTGAGGTGAAGATTAAACATGGATAGCAGTGATCTTAAATGAACCCAGTAGCACGGTTTAGAATCAATAGTTCACCTTTGCATAGTAACCCAGTTTTAAAATAATACACAGTTAAACAGGGTATTACAGCAGCTAAAATGCAGTCCTAAAGTCTAGTCCCAAGTTGAAAATACAGTCAGTAATTAAAATGCAGACCCAAATACAAAAATACAGACAAAGCTAAAATACGGCTACAAACTGGCTGGCTGGCAATTGAAAATCCCTCTGAGACAACAGGGGATCCCGATTGTCCAATGTGTACCAGGAGATTCATCACCTGGTTAAAGTGAAACTCCGAAACAACCTTCAGGTTGGGGTGGAGGCCAACCTTGTCTTTGTGGTAGACCAGGTAAGGAGACTACAATGAAAGCGCCTGGAGCTCATTGATCCTTCTGGAGGAAGTGACAGCCACCAGGAAAGCAGTCTGCCATGACAGGTATGACATCTCATACCTGTGAACTGGTTCAAAATTTTGCCCATCAGCATCGCCAAAACCAGGAACAAGTCCCAAGGTGGTGGTGGCTCACGCACTGGCGGGGACAAGTGGTCAAGGCCCTTGAATACACACCCAACACCTTCTCCTGTGCCACCGTCGGCATACCAGCCCACGCCCTGCATGCAGAGATGGCTGCCAGGTGCACCTTGTGGGCCGTTGACAGTAGTCCAAAACGCTCACCACCATACAGGACAAGGGATGAAGCTCCTTGCCCTGACACCAAATGGAAAATCTCTTCCATCTGAAGCCACAGCACTGACGAGACAACTCCTTCCGAGAGGTCTCGACAACGTGGAGGACCTCATCGGAGAGACCCAAAGCCTGGAACTCTAGCCACTCAGAACCAGGATGTCAGGTGCAGGGACTGAAGGTCTGGATGAAGGACCTTCCACTGGGAGCACAAGAGCAGGTCCAGTCGGAGAGCACAGAGGCCTGCTGCTACCTCTGAGGAGATCAGGGTACCAGAACTGTCAGGGCCAATTCAGAGCCACCAGGATCACCTGTTCCTTGTCCCTCCACACCTTGATCAACACCTTGTGGATCAGGGGAAAGGGAGATAAGGTGTACATGAGGCCCAAGGGTTCAGGGCCTCGCAAAGGCATCCCCCAGCAGTGTCCCCTGAGGGGCTAGGGCAGAAAACAGCCTCAGCTTTGTGTTCTCCTGGGAAGCAAACAGGTCGACCCATGGAGTGCCCCACAGGGTGAACAGGTGGTCGACAATCTCCTGGTGAAGAAACCACTCATGAGACACCTTGCCCACTCGGTTGAGGGCGTCTGCCAGCTGGCTGGACACACCTGCCACATGAATGGCCAGAAGGCCGGTGTCCAGGCTGCGCATGAGGGTCCAGATGCCGAGAGTTTCCCAACACAACAGGAGGGAATGCACCCCGCCCAGCCTCTTGAGGTAGTAACATGGTCATCGTGTTGTCCGTCTGGACCTAGATGACCCGACCCCAAACATGCGAGGCGAATGCCATCAGTGCCAAACGCATTGCACAGAGCTCCAGCAGGTTTGACATGATAGCAGGACTCCTCAGGGGTCCAGAGCCCATGGACTCTCTGGTCTCCCAGGTGGGCTCCCCATCCCAGAGAGGTGTCGGTTGTGAATGACTGTCGGCTCTGGGTGGACAAACAGGACTCCTTACTGCAGATGTTCCAGGACCAGCCACCACTGGATATCGTCCCACATAAGCTGTGTCACCACGATTGGCTGGTCAAGTTGACCAAGGCACTGAGACCACTACTTGACCAGCTTCCACTGCAGAGGGCGCATCCTCCAGTGGGCCTGCTGGAGCACGCTGGTACAAGCTGCTAGGCACCCTAGCACACGCAGGAAGTCCCGGGCAGTGCACAAGTGCCCAACTTGAAATGACTGGGCAAAGGAAGTAGGATCCTCTGCCCTGTCTGCTGGGAGTCGGGCCTTGGCCTGAAGGGAGTCTAACTCCACCCCAATGAACTTGATGACCTGCAATGGATGGAGTTCTGACTTGCTCTCGCTGGCCAGGAGGCTTAGGGCCAAGCAGGTGTGCAGGGCCAGATCCCTGGACTGCTCAACCTCCACTCCAGAGGAACTGGCAATCAGCCAGTCATCCAGGTAAGGGTACACCCGTACAACTAGATATCTCAGGAAGGCTGCTACCACCGCAACGTACTTGGTTAAGATCCTGGGAACCAAGGAGAGGCTGAACAGTATGGCCTGAACTCGTACAGGGTCCCCTCCGAGCAGAACCGGAGGAACCACAGGTGGAACGGATGGATGTAAATGTGAAAGAATTTGTCCTGGAGGTCCAGGGTGAAGAACCACATGTACTACTCCAAGGTCGGAATGATCTGGTTCAGAGTGGCCATTAGGAACCTGTACAGTCAAAGGTACTGATTGAGTTCGTGCAGGTCTAGTATGGGGTGCCAGCACCCTGTTTATTTCAGAACCAGAAAGTATCAGGAGACTAACCCTGGACTGGGTACAGCATCTGGGACACAAACCACTACCTCCTTCTGGAGGAGTAGTGCAATGTCCTCCCGAAGGACGGACATGTCCACGGGCACAGTGCCCTCCCATGGGACATGGGCTCGACTGGGCAGAGAAACCTCAAACTCCAGAGTCAAACAGTGGCCAACCACCTCGAGCACCCACTTGTTCAAGGTCACGGCGGACCAGGCAGACGCGAAGTGACACAGTCAACCTCCCACGGGAGGGCCTAGGGTTAGCAGAACAGGTGTGGGAGGGGCACCCCTAACCAATCACTTGGTAGGTTTGGTAGCAGAGACAGGGCTGACTGAGGAGGCCATAACCTCTTGGTCACTGGACTGTCTGGCAGCCAAGGAGGAAGACTTCGGCTGAAGCCACTAGGCCTGCTGCTACTGCGCTGCTGGGGGCAGAGTGGAATGGACTGCAAGAGGAGAGAAGGGATGAAACTGAAATGGCTTTTTCTTCTGCTTTGGTCCATTAACCTCTCAATGACTGGAAGTGACGAGTTATGGGTAGGACTAGACTTCTCAATATGAGTGAGATGGCCATCTACCCCAGGCCCAAACAAGTCAGTACCTAAGAAGGGAACGTCTGCCAGTTTGTGCTGGGTATCGGCCGTAAAGGTTGAACTATGCAGCCAAGCTCTGAAGTGCATAGCCACTACTATGGCCACGGACCTGGTGCAAGAATCACCAATGTCCAGGGCTGTTTGAAGCTGTTGCGTAGGGACTACATGGCCTTGGTCCCGAATTAGCTTGACCTGGGACTGCAGTTTAGCCGGGAGCCGAGGGATAACCTGATCCAGGGAACCCAACAAACCATGGGCAAAGTTGGCCATCCAAAGGGCTGCACTCACCTGTCAGAGGTCAAGGTAGGAAGCCGCATAAACATTCTTGGCAGAGTGTTCCCAGCTTCTTTGACTTCCTGTCAAGAGGCTTATCCACATCCCCGATGTTGCCAGACCAGTGAAAAACCAAGTCAGCGCCCAAGCCTTCCACTGAAGGGTGGTCAGTAAATCCAGAAAGGGACCAGGTAGGAACCACGTACTTGTGGACCATACTGTCCAACGGCGTGGGGCAGGAAGCTGGATGCTGCCACAGCTCCAGAGCGGGGCCGAGGATGGCCTCCCGCAACTGGGAAGGCAACTCCAGGGGAATGTCATCCCTGTCAAGGATCTCCATCAGGGGGATACTGAGCCCGCTTCTAGACCAACTCAAGCAAGGTCCCCATAGAGTCGGAGATCAGATGGAGTAGGGTCCTGAAAGAGGTGGGTCCCTGCTCTGCCAAAGGTTCCTCCACAGACTCGATGTCATTGCCAGAGGTCTGATGAGAGTGCATTAAAGAGTTCTCAGAGTCCTAGGACTCCTCGAACACCGGCTGAGCCCGACTCCCCACTGACTCGGCAGGGTTGATTGGTTTGCATCACTGTGATCGACAGCTGATGTGGAAACCCAGTGGCAGGCAGGACAGACTTGGAAGTGGGGTCCATCCTTAGGCTGCGGAGGCTCAACATGAATGGGCGGAGAAGCTGGTGCTGGCCGAGCCAGGGGCGTCAACACGGGCCTGAGCTGCAGCAGCCAAGAGAGTGCAACAGTGGGCTAAGGCACCATCAAAGGCCTGTTGCCTGCACTGAGCAGCAACTGTTGCCAGACAAACACCACATAACAGCGCCGCACCTTACGGCAGAGCTGATCCTTCCCTGAGGAGGAAAAGGAGGAGTGGTATCAACAGCGTCCCTTATCCAAGTGCCGAGAGCGGGACAGACACTGTTAGGAACCGGTCGACCACCGGGGGATCCGATGGCAAGGTGAGGTAGGAGCAGGTGAAGGATGCCTGGGAAGCCCTGAAAAGTCGGGCTCTCAAAGGTAGGAGTCCAGCTCAGCGTGCTGATACGCCCACCCTTGGGAGATAACAAGCAGGATTGTGGTCTTGGAGAGGGAGTCCTCCCCTTCACCTGGCAACAATATGTCGCTGGCTCGAGAAAAATCTCGACACCTTGGTCGACTCGCATCTCAGTCGACAGTCTCGATGGAGACACCATGGGGCTAACAGGCTGGACAGAAGTGTCGTCGAAGCAGACAGCTGGACAGCCATTGAGCTGGGAGAAGCGCAGGAACCTGAAGCCAGAGAGTTCTCATGGTTCCACGACCAACGGCCAGACTTCTAGGCTTCAGAGTCCCATTTGGAGAATTTCAAAGATTGTGACCTATGGGAAGGACCCTCACAACCCTCCCCCCAGGGTCAGAAGGGACCGACAAAGGTCCCTAAAGGCCCCGAGTAAACGAGGTGACAATGCCCACTGGAACAAGGGCAGAAACAGGAGAAGCACCTGCAACAGCCTGGGCCACAGCTTCTTCGAAGGCGGCAAGTTGCTCGGCCGTGCCCATCGCAGAAGAAAACTGCCCCATGGGTATCCTTGGAGTGAATCAGTGGGTTCCGTTCACCCAAACGCCCCAGGAGGAGACGGGCATAACAGTAATCTGAGGTGGAGGATATGACAGGCAGCAAGCCTGAGGGTCGTGGCCTGTACCCAGGCTCCACACACACACACACACACACGGTGTGCGGAGCAGTGCACAACATCTTTTGGCCACACAGGCATCGTTTGAAGCTGGGACCCAATTCTGGTTCACCAGATTCCATTTTTAGATAAAGGAAAGCTTGAAGATGCGATATGAATAGGGCCTACAACCAGGCATGGGGCTGTGATGGAGGGGTCCTGATGCTTCCAGCAGAAAGGAAGGCCCAACCTCACAGGGATGCGTCAAGGAGGGTACCACCCGGGTAGGTGGGAGGAGCCAGCGTGAAGACATCCAGCCAGATTTCAAGGGGAAAGGACTCTGCTACAGTGTGGATAAGTACACAATATCCATGTCCCTACAACAGCACATCTTCAACAGAATCTTTTCCCTTAGGCCACACCTTTGGGACTATACTCACATCAGCACTAGAATTGCACAGAACTTTTGCTAGCCAGGGCCGCCCACAATAACGTCATGCATCTGGACATACCTAAACTTGGGCGCGGCCCAATCTCTCCTAAAATACCCGCTGAAGACTGTGCTCAAAAGATTCTCTTCTTGGGGAACCAGAAGATTAAACCAATGCCTCTCATATTAGGCAGACGCAGGAGCTGGAGACTGCAGCCATGGAAATTCCCAAAGCAGAACTGGATGCCACATTACCCAACAGTTGATAAGAGAGAAAAGGAGGGAGGGTTGGCATGGCCTAAGAAAGAGGGTTTTCTCGAAGATCTACTGTTATGGTTAAGTACGGAACTGTTCTGTCTTCTTTAAGGGTATCTTTTCCCTTAGGCCACATCTTTGGAACGAGTGCCAGGCAGTCCCAAAAGCTAACTGGGAGGTTGGTGCAGTCTGATTCAGGACAGCAGACCCCGTAGAACAGCTAGGCAGTCTGGATTGTAATGTTTAGTAAAGGTGTGGTCAGTACTCCAGGTGGCTGAAGCACAGATATAAGCAGCAGAGACATTTCTAAAGCAAGCAACAGATGTGACCATACCCCTTGCAGAATGGCCACAAAGCACACCAGGAAGTTCCTTACCAAACTTTCTACAACAGAACAAAACACAATGTGATAGTCAACTGGAAAAGCACTGTTTCAATACAGGGGCACCCTCTTTCCCCAGGGGCAAACAAAACAAATAGCTGAGAGGACTTTCTGCAGTCCTCAGTATGAACAATATCGCATCTTAGGATTCAATGTATGTCCAAGTATAGAGCAATGCTGCATCCTGATTGGCACGCTGAGGAAAATAAACTGGAAGGTGGATGGCTTGATTTAATGTAAACTCAGACACCACCTTTGGCAAAAACTTAAGATCAGTACATAAAGACAGTTTGTCTTCATGGAAAATCAAATAAGGAAGCTTACACATTAGAGCCTGCATCTCTGAAATCCTTCCACCTGCAGTGACTGCAACTAAAAATTATGCTTTCCATGCAAGAAAGCGTAAGCCACAAGTTGCAGCAGACTCAAAAGGAGCCAAAGTAAGTTTTTCAAGAACATAACTGAGGTCCCAAGGTGGGCCTGGATTACAAATGTAAGGTTTCATGTGCATAATACCTCTCAAAAAAGTACAAGAGGCCTCCAACTGGGCTACCAAATTCCCATTAACAGGGGCAGGGAGAGCTGATATAGCTGCCAGATGCACCTTCAGTGAGGAATACTGCAGACCACAGTCTGACAGATAGCAAATATTGCAACACCGCATTTAATAGGTGAATGGAACTATGTTTTTGGAAGCGGCCTACAAAGTGGAATGTTTCCACTTTAAATAGTATGTATGTCTGGTGGAAGGCTTTCTGGCTGCAACACCACATCATCTACTTTCAGTGAGGCTCCAAAGCATGCAACGGCTGTCTTCAGCAGCCAGGTATGCAGGGGCAGGGACTTCACATCTAGACAGACCACAGCCCCCTTTGTCCTGTAACAACAGACCTATGTACAGAGGCAAGGGAACTGGAGGCTCCACTGCTAGCTGTTGTAGCAGTTGCTACCATGTTTGTCAAGGACGTAGAGATGCAAGCAGGATGAGGGTCGCACCCTCGATCTGCAGTTCCAGTAATACTTTCTCTGAAATGGGAGAGAATGTGTACAGAAACCTTCCTTTCCAAGAGAAGGACAATGCGTCTTGCCAAAAAACTCCAAACATGGATCAAACAAGCATAAGGTCTGGATTATCTTCTTCCTCATCAACGGCATCCCTATCAATGACAGGAATACAGAACCTAGCTGGCAATGCCAGGGGCTGCTGTTCCAAGAGGTACAAGCTATGTAGCAGCCACTGATGATGACTGGGCCTGCAATGCAGCAACCCCTATCGATGGCAGTAAAGGCTGCATACACAAGCCTAGAAGCAGGTGTCATATCTCAGAATTACACCACTACTGCCTGCGTGTAGACAATGCCCTGGGCCAGGGGAGGTGACCACTGGAGTCTGACGGGCCTGGGCCTGTCAACAATGGTAACGCCTAAGCCAAGCCTCAAGATGTCACCACCAATGAAGCGGACAACGACAATGCAGGCTGATTACCTGCAGGCCGCAACAGCGACCTAGACCTCGCTGAGGAAGCAGATCTGTCCTTATCCTTACGTCCTGACAATCATTTTCACAGTCTTTTGACTTGGACTGCAAATTGGTTGATGGGGTTGGCAATGTTGCTTTCTGACCCTGGGCTTTTTCCACGGCTGCTAGTTTTCTCCAGCACCTTTCTTCTGCATTACCTGGTTGCCTGACAAACCCTGGCAAATCTCACAAGTCCCGACATTGTGAGAGAGGCCTAAACAGCAGACACACATTTCATGTGCATTGTCCTTGTAAATCTTTTCTCTGCGCTTGCAGTACCAGAAGGAAAAATTACTCATCTTAGTAATGTTGTTTCTTCTAATGGAGTCTTGCTATATTATGACAATTGCAGTATGACTGCAGGTTAGAACTGCTCCGGAGGTGAAATAGTTAACTTTCCATGCAGGTATGGAATCTTGAGCGCGAGCTCGGTTAAGGAAGCTCTGTCTGCTTGCTTTCAAACCCAAACCGTCAGATCTTTACTGAGCAAACCTACTAAGGCTCTGTGTGGAAGCTGTGAACCTACACTAGCCAACTGGCTACTAAACATAAGAACCCATTTTTGGTCCCAAAACAAAGACTCAAGTCAGGAGACCCAAAAATGAAAACATAACACCCAGTCACCCCAAAAAGGAGGGTGAAAACAAGAAGGTGGGCATCTACTACTATGCCAACACTGGACTGCCCACCTGCAACCCAAAAAATGAGGTTCTGAGAGGGCAGGCAGGGAGGGGGTTATAATATAGCAAGACTCCATTAGAAGAAACAACATTACTAAGGTGAGTATTTTTTTCTTCAAACAACATGAAGTCTTGCTATATTATGACAATTGCAGACTACACAGCAGTACCCCCATGGAGGAGGGACAGAACCTACTTAGGGAACAGGCTCTGAAGGACAGCTGTGCCAAACCGAGCATCACTCCGAGCCTGGATGTCCAAGGAATAATGCTTGGTAAAACTGTGAACTGTTTTCCAGGTAGCTGCTTGACATATCTCCAAAATAGGGATGTCTCTGGCGGCAGCCAGAGAAGCAGCTGTACCTCTGGTAGAGTGAACCCTCAGGCCTGAGGGGGGAACCTTACCCAGCTTTTCATAACAGAATTGGATACAAGAGACAATCCACCTGGCAATGGATCTTTAGTGGCAGGTATCCCTACCCACCTCACCACAGGTGAGGAACAGCTGGAGGAGTCAAACCTAGTGACCCTTGGTGCGCCCAATGTAGTAACTAAGGGCCCTTTTCACATCTAGTTGTGCAGCCTCCTCTCACCAGAGGAGGAAATGATCAGTGAAGTAAACTGGGAGAGAAATAGACTGGTTAAGGTGGAAATCTGAAACCACCTTAGGCAGGAACTTTCTATTAGTCCAAAGGACTACCTTATCTCTGTGAAAGGAGATAAAGTCTGGCTCCACTGACAATGCTCGTAATTCACTTATGCATCTGGCAGAGGTGATAGCTACCAGAAACACAGTTTTCCAAGTCAAGAACTTAAGCTCGGCTGAAGACAAGGGCTCAAAGGGAGGTTGCATGAGCTGAGCAATGCAAACATTGAGGTCCCAGGCAGGGGCAGGGTCCCTGAATGGAGGGTTGGTGTGAAGCAAACCCTTAAACTTGGAAAACACAGGGTGAGATGAAAGAGGAGAGGGTTTACCTGCTGAAACAAGGCAGAGACAGCTGCCAAATGTACCTTAATGGTAGCTGGTCTCAGCCCCAAAGTGTTTAGATGGACCATATAATCTAGAACTGTGGGTAGATCAGCAGAGTCTAGGGAAATATTATTTTCCGAGCACCATATGGAAAATCTTTCCCATTTGGAGTTGTAAGTAGCCCTGGTAGAAGGCTTCCTAGAAGCCTTGAGTATATCCATTACACCTTGAGAGCGGTGTAGGCCAGCAAACTCTAGCTCTTCAAGAACCAGGCCTTGAGATTGAGAGACTTGAGGTTCGGGTACCAAACCCTTCCCTGGGCACAGGTCAAGAGACTGTGACTCTTGGGAAGGCACGGGGGGGATGGACTGCTAAGGACAGAAGGAGAGGATACCAGGGTTGCCTGGCCCAATCCGGGGCAATCAGAATGACCCTGCAGGATTGGGATCTGATTTTGACTAGCACTTTGAACAGGAGAGGGAAGGAGGGAAAGGCATAGAGAAACTTCCCTTCCCAACTGAGGGCTAAAACTGGAGGCCTGCAGCAAAAGAGAGGAAGTTGATGATTGTCTGGAGCTGCAAAGAGATCTATTTGCGGGGTGCCCCATTTGGCAAATACTACTCCCAGAACCAGGGGATCCAGGGACCACTCGTGATGGCCTTGAGAGAGCCTGCTGAGAGCATCTGCCAGGACATTGTCTTTGCCTGGGAGGTGAACTGCCGTAAGGGAAGTGTTCAGGGAGTAGGCCAGAGACCACAACTTCATGGCTTCAGTGCACAAGGCCGTAGACCAAGTGCCCCCCTGTTTGTTGATGTACCACATTGTAGTGGTGTTGTCTGTTCTGACCTGTACAATTTAGTTCTGAACAGATTTGGAGAAAGCTTGAAGTGCTAGAAAAACTGCTCTGAGCTCCAACAGGTTGATGTGGAGCAGAGATTCCTGTGGGGACCACAGTCCCTGGGTGGTGAGGTCGCCCATGTGGGCCCCCCACCCCAAGAGGGATGCATCTGTAGTAAGGATTAGCGAAAGTGAGGCTGGAGTGACGAAGGGAACTCCTTGTCTCAGGTTGCTCTGATCCTGCCACCACTGTAGGGCTTGGATCAGGGTTCGAGTTACTGGGATCAACTTGGTAAGAGGATCCTTTCTTTGGGACCAAAAGGCCCTCAAATGGAACTGAATGTCCCTCATCTGAAATCTTGCTCCTTGCACTACTGCTGTGGAAGCAGCCATGTGACCCAGGAGCTGCAGAAAATGCCTTGCTGGTCGAGAGACCTGCAGGGTGAATGAGGAGGCATGGGAGACTAGGGTGTTTTGCCCTATCTAAAGGGAGGAAGGCCCTGGCTTCCTGGGTGTTCAGTTCTGCGCCTATGAAGGTTAAGAGCTGGACAGGCTCTAGTACTGACTTTGGGAGATTCAGAAGGAAACCTAGGGAAGTAAGCAGTTGCTGAGTTATCCGAAGATGTAGGTTGACCTGATCTGGGGATTGGCCTACTAAGAGCCAATCGTCCAGGTAAGGAAAGATGGCAATCTTTTTGCCACCTTAGGCAAGCTACTGCTGCCAGGCATTTGGTGAATACCCTTGGAGCCGAGGTGAGACCAAAGGGCATTGCTCTGAACTGGTAATGGCCTGAGGGCAGCTCGAACCTGAGGTACTTTCAATGGGAGCTTCTGCTGAGAATATGGAAGTAGGCATCCTTGAGGTCCAGGGACGCTAGCCAGTCCCCTGACCTTAGGGAGGGTAAGATGATCCCTAGAGTCACCATTTTGAACTTTGGTTTTAAAAGGTGCTTGTTCAGGTATCTGAGATCCAGGATGGGCCGCCATTCTCCTGTCTTTTTTGGGGTAAGGAAGTACCTGGAGTACAAACCTTTGCCCTGGTGCAGGGGTGGAACCCTTTCCACGGCTCTGAGAGCGAGGAGGGTAGAGACCTCTGACTCTAAAGCGAGTGTCTCTGATGGAGATGCAGGAGGAAAAGATCTGGCTCTCATCTTCGGAAATTTTTTGAAGCTGAGAACCAGTCCCTGGCTTACTACTTCCAAGACCCACTTGTCTGATGTGAGAGACTTCCAGTCCTGGACAAAGTAAGCCAGCCTGCCCCCTACAGGTAGAGGAGAAGCGGCCCTGGCTACCCCATCAGGGTGCCTGCTTGGCAGGGGCTTTGGGCTGAGGGGTAGAAGCAGGCCTGCTTGAACCCCGTCTGCCCCTCCCTCTAAAGAATCCCCTTTGGGCATAGGAGGAAGAGGAGGCCTGAGCCTGGTAAAAAGGCCTATGAAAAGGCCTGCCCTTGCCCTTGGGAAGCTGCTTCTGAGGAGTGGCCTGCCTTTCCTTGGCCTGTGCACTCCTATAGGTGGTCCTATATTCATCCATTTTCTTCATATAATTCTCTGTTTGCTCCCCAAACAGAGAATTGCCAACCACAGGAAAATCCATAGCTTTAGACTGGGTATCCTGTGACAAGGTGGTGCATCTGAGCCAGGCCATTCTGCGAAGTGCCACAGATGTAGCCATGACCCTTGAAGATACATCATTAGAGTCCACCGCAGCATGAAATTGCACCTTTGATGCCTCAATACCATCCATAGCCACCTTGTTCCAGCTCCCTGGCAAGCTGGTCAGGGACTTGTTTGGCTAGAGCTAGCACAGTATCCCATCTGGATTTCTGGTATCTGGCAGCATAAGGCATATAATTTGCTTGTCCGAGTCCCAAGGATGCTGCCATGTACTGTTTCTTTGCCATAGCATCAGTCTTCCTGGAGTCCTTTTCAGGAGGGTGTGAAGCTAGGGGAATATTTGCCTTGTCACAGGCTGCAGCCTGCACTACCCCAACATGGCTGCATTGCTGTGTAAGGAATTCCGTGTCAGAACCTGATAAAGTATACCTTCTGTCCATTCTTTTATCTACAGGAGGTATAGAATGAGGAGTTTTTAAAACTTTTACTGTCTGCTTCCTAAAAGATTTGTGAAGAGGAATAAATAGTCTCTTGGATTCTGGAATATCCATAATTTCTACATAAATCAGGCTCTTCCTGGTCATCAACAGCTTCCTCAACAGGGAGCTGAAGAGTTTCAGCAACCTTTTTATAAAACATAAAGTGAGAAGGGGACTCACAAAGCCTTGGAGGGGAAACCGCTACAGGTCTGTCTGGAGAGGTATCCGGTTCAAAAGGAGCATCCAGATCCTCCAGACCATATTCACTCTCCTCATACTCCTCTTCCCCCTCCCACGGTTCATAAAATTCCTCAAAATCATAATCTTGAACCGTGGGACCGGTTGAACCGAACGCCTCCCAGATGGTACCGTTCAGGAACCGGGAAAGAGACTGGACAATTTGGATTGCTTTAGCTATCTCTTGAGCTGTTGGGGAAAGAACTTTTTCCGCAGCAGCAGACTTTCTAGTCCTTTTTGCAGGAACTGGCTCCTCGGAGCCAGCTCTTCGTTTGCCCGAGGAAGTATCGCCCTGGTCAGAGGGCACTCCCTCTGGTTTGGTTGGCACCGAACCGGGCCGGCCATCCGGGTCAGCGGACTTTTTGGCCTCCCTTTCCCTGAGCCTACCAACTCTCTTTTCCACGGTGGCAGCAGGGAAATTCTTGCAAATCTGGCAGTCTGCATCGAGGTGGTCAAACCCCAGGCAATAAACACAGGTGGTGTGAGGGTCAGCTTTGGCAAAGGCTTCCCCACAGACACTACAGTGTTGAAACCCAGTGGGCCCGGTTTTTCTTTTGGGTTTCTCGGACATTATGCCAGCCTAACCAAACTTGCCCGTTTATGGCAATCTGCCAAGCAGGACTTTCCTATCGGTTCCCAACCGTGTCACGGGTCATGCAAAAAACCGTAATGAAATCCGTTTTTTTTTTTTTTTAGAACCGATAAGAACCGGGAACCGCACACTAAAAAAGGACTAGAGATTTAAAACACAACCTGATCGGTTCAAACCGAACCAATAAATATTTTACAAGTTCCACACAGAATTTTGAATGTAAAACTATCTACTACTTACATTACCACAGACAGAGCTTGAACTTTGCAGTTAATTTCAGACGAAAACTGAGTATTTTTTACACTTTAAAACTGCAAAAATGAACCGAGCAAACGGAGAAATCTCCGGAGCGACTGTTCAGTGAGGCGGAGTAAAGAATCTGACGGTTTGGGTTTGAAAGCAAGCAGACAGAGCTTCCTTAACCGAGCTCTCGCTCAAGATTCCATGCCTGCATGGAAAGTTAACTATTTCACCTCCGCAGCAGTTCTAACCTGCGGTCATACTGCAATTGTCATAATATAGCAAGACTTCATGTTGTTTGAAATACAGGTTACTCACCTGTAACAGGAGTTCTAGGAATGGTAAATGTTGCTGCTTTAAATCTTGCCAGAAGGTCTTCAAGCTGGCTTCTCCCACCCACCCGGGTGGTAAAACTCTCTGTTCCGCCCCATGATGCCAGATCTAGCCCGCTGGAAGCCAAGGTTGTCCGTCGCAGTCGGGGAGGTTGGGTGAGTCGTGTGGATGAACAACATATACCATTCCTAGAACTCCTGTTACAGGTGAGTAACCTGTATTTCTAGGGACATGGATATGTTGTTCATCCACACTGTCTGGCAGACTCCTAGCAGTTCTCCGGGAGGAGGGAGTCAAGGCGCACACCCCCTACTTAGGGAATAATGACTGGAGAACCGAAGCCCCAAAACCAGCATCCCGGCATGACTCAAGGTCGCTGTGGTAGTGGGTAATGAAGGTGTGTGCTGACTTCCAGGTAGCAGCCCTGCAGATTTCCTGAATAGGAACATCCCTGGAAGCAGCCACCGATGCAGTGGTATGGCAGGTAGAATGAGCTCTTATCCCTCTGGGAGGCTCCATGCCCACCAACCTATAGCAGAGATCTATGCAGGAGGTGACCCACCTGCCTATCGTCCGCTGGCTGCAGGTCTGCCTGTAAGGTGCTTCAGCGTAGGGTGACAAACAGCTGGCGAACCTCTCTCCACTTCAGCCGCCCGCCTCCTTATAATAAGTGAGCGCCTTCTAGGTCCGAGTATGGAGCCTATATTCGGCCTCCAGTGTGATTGGGGTAGAACATTGGCAGAGTCAACACCTGATTAAGGTGAAACTGACACCACCTTCGGAAGTTTTGAGTGGGGGCGCAGGACAACCTTGTCCCTGTGGAAGACCAGATAAGGAGACTCTATGGAAAGCACCTGTAGCTCTCCCATCCTTCTGGCTGACATGATAGCCACCAAGAAGGCGGTCTTCCACGACAGGTGGGAGATGTCTCACCTGTACATCGGTTCTAATGGCTTGCCCATGAGCTTAGCTAATACCAGCAGTAGATCCCACAGAGGTGGAGGTTCTCACACCGGAAGGGATATGTGATCAAGACCTTTGAAAAAGCGCCTGACCACCTTCTCCTGCACCACCGACTGCTTCCCGGCCCACGCCCGGTAAGCAGAGATGGCTGCCAGGTGTACCTTAAGGGTTGCAGACCGAAGACCTTGCTGAGAAAGGGACCACAGGTAGTCCAGAATGCTTGCCAAGGAGCAGGAGGAAGGGTCCAGGCCCTTGCTCTGACACCAAATGGAGAATCTCTTCCATTTAAAGGCATAGCATTTTCTGGTGACTCCTTATGGGAAGCCTCAACAATGCTGAGGACCTCGTCGGAAAGACCCAAGGCCTGGAACTCTAGCCGGCCAGGAACCAGGCCGTCAGGTGCAGGGATTGAACGTCCGGATGGAATACCTTCCCCTGATTGACTGAGATTAGGTCCAGGCAGGCTGGAAGCTGCCTCCGAAGCCTGGAGCTGAGGCTGAGGAGATCTGGATACCAGAACTGGCAGGGCCAGTCTGGGGCTACCAGAATCACCTGCGTCTTGTCCCTCCTCACCTTGAGAAGCACCTTGTGGATCAAGGGAAATGGGGGAAAGGCATAGAAGAGTCCCGGGGTCCACGGCCTCGAGAAGGCATCCCCCTGCAGCGAGCCCTGCTGAGGGGGCGGCATGAAACAGTCAGCTTCACATTCTCCCTGGAGGCAAACAGATCCACCTGAGGCATGCCCCAGTGGGAGAACAGATCTTGTACTACCTCCGGCAGGAGAGACCACTCGTGAGACGCAGCTCCTATTCGGCTTAGGGCATTGGTCAGAATGTTGGAGGCCCTGCCACATGGATGGCAAGGAGATCCGCCTCCAAGCTGCGCACGAGGGACCAAATGCGGAGAGCTTCCCTGCACAGGGGCATGGAGCGCGTCCCGCCCTGGCGGTTCAGGTAGTACATGGTCGTGGTACTGTCCGTCTGGATCTGGACCACTTGACCCCGTACAAATGGAGTGAAGGCGGTAAGGTCTAGAAAAAACACTCTAAGCTCCAGCAGGCTGATGTGGCATTGGGGCTAGCCAGGGGACCAGAGGCCGTGCGCTCTGTGCTCCCCCAGATGGGCACCCCAACCCATCAGAGAGGCATCGGTCGATAAACCGTCGGCTCGGGGCCGACAAACGGGATGCCCTCCTGCAGATGAGCTGGAACGGTCCACCACTGGAGAGCGTTCCACATCTCCTGGGTCACCGTCACTGGCTGGTCCAAAGGATCAGTGCGCTGTGCCCACTGGCTGGCCAGTCCCCATTGTAGGGGACGCATGTGCCAATGGGCCCAACGGACCACACTGGTGCAGGCCGCCATGAGGCCCAGGAGGCGCAAGAAGTCCCGGGCAGGGCGCAACTGCCCAACCTGAAATGACTGGGCAAAGGAGGAAAGAACCTCGGCCCTGTCCGCCGGGAGCCGTGCTCTGGCTCGCAAAGAGTCGAGCTCTGCCCCGATGAATTGGATCACCTGCTTTGGCACGAATTCCGACTTGGCTTCGATGATAAGGAGACCAGCTTGGGAGCAAACCTGAAGGGCCAGATCCCTGGACCGTTTCACCTCCATTCTGGAGGAGGCCGCAATCAGTCAGTTGTCCAGGTAGGGGTACATAGATACATAGACAGTGTCGGCAGATAAGGGCCTATGGCCCACCCAGTCTGCCCATTTGAGCTTGTAAGTTCAGTTTGTTTTCCTAGAAGTCTGTTGCCCCTTACCCCTGACCTCCAGAATTCCTTTATGTCTATCCCATGCATTCTTAAATCCGTGATTGTTTCAGCTCACACCACTTCCTCTGGCATGGTGTTCCACTTGTCCACCACCAGTTCTGTGAAGAAATTTTTCTTATGTTTCCTCTGAATCGCCCCTCCTCCAACTTCATCCCATGCCCTAGTCCTGGAACACCTTTTCGCTTAAAAATAGTGTTTTCCTGCACCCTGTTCCTCCCTGTAAGATACTTGTATGTCTCTATCATATCCCCTCTCTCCTTCTCTCCTCCAGGGAGTACATGTTCAGTTCTTCAACCTGTCTTCATAGGACTTGTGATGCAATCCATGCACCATCTTTGTTGCCCTCCTCTGAACCTTCTCTACCCTGTCTATATCCTTACGTAGGTATGGTCTCCAGAACCGTGACACTGTACTCCAGGTGGGCCTCACTAGAGTCTTGTATAGCGGAATTATGACCTCCTTTTCCTGCTGGTGATGCCCCTGCCTATACATCCCAGCATCCTATTTGCTTTACCTGCTGCCTTGTCACACTGTTTCTACCTTGAGGTCATCTGAGATGACAACCCCAAGATCCCTTTCCTGCTTTGTGCATGCTATATCCTCACCCCAACTGATATATTGTGCCAGGTTTTTGTGCCCCATATGCATTATCTTGCACTTCTTTGCATTGAATTTCAACTGCCAAACCCCTGAACATTCTTCAAGTTTCTGCAGGTCCTTCTCATTCTGTCTACACCTCTGGTGTGTCTACTCTGTTACAGAGCTTTGTGTCATCAGCTAACAGTGAAATTCTGCCTTCTAGGTCCTGTGCAATGTCACTGATGAAGACGCTGAATAGGACCGGTCCCAGCACTGATCCCTGTGGTACCCCACTGGTCACTCTTCCTCTGTGGAGTGACAGCCATTTACCACCACCCTCTGTGTCCTGCCACCCCGCCAGTTACCTACCCACCACACTACTGTCCTGCCCACACCCATATTCCCCAGTTTGTGTAATAGTCTTCTATGTGGCACAGTGTCAAAGGCCTTGCTGAAGTCCAGATAGGCCATGTCCACTGCCCTCCCCTGATCCACCTCCCTAGTCACCCAGTCAAAAAATTCAATGAGGTTGGTCTGACATGACCTCCCCCTGGTGAAACCATGCTGCCTTGGGTCCTGTAGTCCATTGACAACCAGATGTTCCACCAATCTCTCCTTCAGTAGTGCTTCCATGATCTTCCCCACTACCGAGGTGAGGCTGACTGGTCTGTAGTTCCCCTGCTTCCTCTTGTTCCCACTTTGTATAAGGGGACTACATCTGCTGTCCTCCAGTCTTGGGTACCTCCTGTTTCCAGTGATCGGCTAAACAGGATAGCCAGAGGTTCAGCCACCACCTCTCTTAGTTCTTTAAGGACCCTGGGTGCATTCCCATCTGGCCCCATTGCTTTATCAACTCTTATTGCTTCCAGTTCCTTCAGGACCCTTTCGTGTAAAGGGACTTGTGTCCATTTCTGCACCATTCTCATCCCTTGTACTCCTTCAGACCCATTACCCTCCTCTTCCTCAGTAAAGACTGAGCAGAAATACCTGTTCAGTATGTCAGCTTTACTGTTGTCATCCTCCACGCGCCCCCATCCTCCCCTTCAGTCTCACTATCCCTCCCTTTGTCTTTCTTTTTTCACTTATGTACCTGTAAAGGTTTTGTCCCCTACCCACTGATTTTGCAATGTGTTCTTCTGTCTGAGCTTTGGCTTCCCTTACTGACCTCCTTTGCTTCTCCTGGTACTTCTCCCTATCCCTTCTGCCTGTGTCTTTTGTATTGCCTGAATGCAATCTTTTGGCTTTCACTTTCTTTGCTACCTCTTTGGAAAACCATAATGGTCTCCTCTTCTTTTCCTCTTGCTAACCTGCTTAATACATAATTCTGTTGTTCTTGCAATCCCCATTTTAAATACTGCCCACTGTTCCTCAACCCGATTCCTGTCCCATTCCCCTTAATGCCTCTTTCAAGTATCTCCCCATTTTCCCAAAGTCTGCCCCCCTAAAATCCAGGATACGTGTTTTTGTGTGGTTTGGTTCTGCTCTTTCTGTGATTTCAAACCACAATGACTGGTGGTCACTGTTTCCCAGGTGCTCCCCCACTGTTACCCCCATCACACATCCGGACCCTTCGGCGCTGCAGGAATGCTGTCACCACTGCCATGCATTTGGTGAAGACCCTGGGAGCTAGAAAAAGGCCAAAGGGCATGGCCCGAAACTCATAGAGGGACCCCTCTGCCCTGAAGCAGAGGAATCGCTGGTGGGACGGATGGACTGGGATGTGAAAGAATGCATCCTGGAGGTCCAGAGAACAGAACCACACGCCTCGTTCCAAGGATGGAATGATCTGAGCCAGAGTGACCATCCTGAAGGTTCAAGACCTTAGGAACTTGTTCAGATCGAGAATGGGGCACCAGCCCCCGTCCGTTTCGGGACCAGGAAGTACCTGGACACAAACCCCGGGTCTGGTGGAGGATCCGCCACCTTCCTGATCACCTCCTTTTCGACAAGCAGGGCAATGTCAGCTCGATGAGCCGACAGGGAGGCTGCGGACCCCGTAGCCCCCCGTGGGGCGAAGGCTCGGAAGGGCCGGGCCTGCTCGAACTCCAGAGGCAGACCTTTCCTACCACCTCCAACACCCAGCGTCCATGGTGATAGCGAACCAGGCGGAAAGGAAGTGGCGGAGCTGCCCCATGGGGGAACCCGGGGGGGGACGAGGCTAGGGCGACACCCCTCAACCCGTCACTGGGCAGGCTTGGAGGAAGGACCGGCCGAGGGACCTCCTGGGCCTTTTCCTCCCTGCTTCCTGTTGGAGGAAGCCGCAGGCTTGGCTTTGGGGTGCCAAGCGTGAGCCTGCTGGCCCTGATGCTGGTGTTGCTGGGCCGGACGTGCCGCAGGGGCAGAAGGTCAAAAGGACTTATGTTGCTGACAACGGCCCTTGTCCTTCTGAGTGGACGTGACAGAGTCCAGGGTGGCGTTGGACTTTTCGATCCTCTGGAGGTGGCCTTCCACTCCAAGGCCGAACAGGTCGGTCCCCAAGAAGGGGACATCTGCCAATTTGTGCTGGGTATCTGCCGCAAAGGTGGATATCCTCAGCTGTTTGCGCGAGGGGCCACTGTGGCCGCTACTGATCGGGCACAGGAGTCTCCGGCTGCTCCGAGCCGCTTGGAGCTGCTGTTTCGCCATTGCTCTTCTGATCCCGCACCTGCTTGACCGTAGTCTGCAGGTCGGCCGGGAGATAAGGGATCACCTCATCCAGGGAGCCCATGAGGGCGTGGGAGAAGTGCGCCATCAGTACGGCCGAGCTGGCCTGATGGAGGCCAAGGAAGGACGCAGCATACACCTTGTGCCCGGCATAGTCCAGCTTTTTGGACTCCTTGTCGGGGGGAGCTTATCCACATCCTTAGCATTCCCGGAGCACCAGAAAAGGCTATCAGTGACCAACCCCTCCGCAGAGGGGTGTTCCGAAAAACCAAACAAAGAAGCGGTAGGGACTGCATACTCCCTGGCCATCCTGGCTGAAGGTGCAGGACAGGAAGCCGGCCGCTGCCAAAGCTCCAAGGCTGGGCCAACAATGGCTTCAGCCACTGGAAAGGCCTCCATGGGAGAATCCCCTCGGTCCAGTATCTACGTGAGGGGATACTTGGCCCACTTGGATATGGGCTCAAGCTGCATTCCGGTGGACTCTGAGATGAGCCGAAGCAGACCCATGAACGATGATGGGCACTCATCCATCAACTGCCCCCCGGAGGACTCCAGGTCAAGGAGCCTGGAAAACACGGAGGAGTCGTCGTCAGACTCCGAGGAGTCTGTGAACAGCTACCTGGGGCCTGAGCCACCCTTCACCTGCCGAGGACAGTCGGGAGTGAGGGTGACCGACAACTGGTGGGGCAGACCCTGACCCGACCGACAGTCCTTGGTCGGAGCCCCTGATTTCGGCTGTGGAGGTGGAGGTTCCACCACAAACGGTTGGGCAGCTGGTTTCGGCCGAACAACCAGCCCAGGCTTGGGCACCTCGACCACCGCAAGCGGTTGTTTCGGCCTTTTGGGTGACAGCCACTTAATGGCCGGGGAAGGCGATGGCGTCGGTTTGTTCCCGGACAAAAGGAGCTGCTGTCACATTAAGTCCTCGTAGCCGACGCAATCTGCACGAAGCCTCTCCTCTTCCGGAGGAAGACAAGGATGAGTGGCGCCCGCCGCTCGGTACTGAGACTGTGATGTCGGGGATCGGCTGGACCGAGATGAGGTCAGAGACCGAGACCCTTGGTGTTTCCGAGGGTGGGTCTGGGAGGGAGTGGGGGACACCCGCTCCTCCCTCTGCTCGGGAGCCTTGACCGGGGACTCCGCACAGGAGTGCAGGCAAGTCCTCGGTTTCCACCGGGGAACCGGTGATGAAGGGTTGTCAGCTTCACCAGTCGACAGCCCGCCAGACGTGGTCGAGAAAATTTCCGCCGGCCGACGGATGTCTCGGCCGCTTGACCTGATGGGGACACCGTAGCTAGCAGCCTCAGCCGCAACCTCGACCGAAGTCGAGTGTCGACTGTCCGGGAAAGGGGACCTCTCCCGCTCCCATGAACATCCACGGTGGGACTTACCCTTCGAGTCCTTCTTTTTTGACCGAGAGTCTCGATGGCCACTCACCCTTCATGGAGAGGGATTGGCAAAGCTCCTTAAAAGAAGCTGTGTAGGAGGATCCCAGAGAGAGAGCGGGATAAATACCACGACCGAGGAAGATGAGGATGCGACCTGGGCCGCCTCCCCGAGGGCGATCATCTGCTCGAGTTCCAGATATCACTAACGGGCCTCCCTTGGACTTCACCAGCGGATAACGTTTCTTGGGGTAGCCCAAGTTGTAGCCGGGTAGCACAGTCTTCAAGGATGTTGGCCGAAAAAGACCTGCACAACTCGCAGGCCTGTGGGTCGTGGTCAAGCCAGAGGCAGTAGACGCACATGGGGTGCGGATCCGTCCTGGACATCTTCTGACCGCATGGGCACCGGCGAAAACTGGGAGTCGATTTGTCCATCACAGCCGCGAAGGAAGAATTTGACCGAAGTCTTGAGAACTTTAAAAGTATTTTCGGGTGAACTGAAGAGTTAGGATCCAGTCTATGCGCAGAGCGTTAAGGATGGAACCTGAGCTTCCAAGCAGTAAGGAAGATCTGGCGTCATGGGGCAGAGCAGAGAGTTTTACCACCCGGGTGGGTGGGAGGAGCCAGCTTGAAGACTTCCGACAAGATTTAAAGCGGCAAGGAACCTGCCAGACAGTGTGGATGAACAACATATCCATGTCCCTAGAATAACGCTGTTGATTTTGGTGGCATGCAGAGGTGGCGGGATCACTAATATACGACAACGGCTAAGTGGCTGATGTTTCCAAGGAGGTCTGACTAGAGCAATCGACGGCAGTACAAGAACTGAGAAGAGATGGGGCTGCCCACGTTTATGTAGACAGTGACGCACAACATCTTCCTGAGCAGCCCCTGGCTAGCAAAAGTTTCTGTGTGGTCCTAGCGGTAACATGAGTATAGTTCCAAAGGTATGGCCTAAGGGAAGAGAGATCCTCGAAAAAGATCATGGAGATCCAAGCTCTGAACTTTACTTGTGCAAGTTCAGTTTTGGTTTAGCAATATACAGTGTTATGAATTTCTGCTTTAATATCTGAATTTACAGCATCTTCTCTGTGATGGCGGCACCTTTTCCATGTAGGACAAATGTGTGACAAAGCCATTCTTAGTAGTAAAACATGAGACATCCCTTGTAATGAGGGACAGTCGAGAAGTACGGGTCTATGTTTCCAGTCTCGCACTTTTGGTCTTGATGTTTAACTACCCACTGGAAATCTTTGCTGTTCCTGGACAGGAAACCAGGGAATACTGCTTAGCACAACTTCTAATGCACTTGCCCTGTGTCTGTCCTGACAAGGTCCCTCGGCTGCCTCACCCTGACCCTCTACACCTATGCCTTCCCCTACCCTCAGCCCTCTCCCCTTCTTGCCCTCTTCCTATTGTTTCTTGAGCTACTCATCGCTCAGTCTGATTTTGTCAAGCAAAGTTACTGTCTAAAACTATGCACGTGTAACTGTTTTATGTTTTAGTGTCTGATAACCCTGTAACTAGCATGACGTGGAACCTTTGTAAAAGAGCCTTGGCTCAAAGGTACTTTATAATCCTAGACACAAATAAATAAACAAACAGCTGCTGTGTTGATGAGCACTGGAGAATGCTGCTCCAGCCTTGCTTCCTTTGTATGAGGTTAAGCATTGCATTATCTTTGCTACCCTGCAGGGGTTTGGGGGGTATTTTTGGTCAGGGAGCTGGCTGGAGTACCCCACCCCCCTTGAGTCTTGAGGACTGCCACTTTTGTGGTACTCCTCGGGACCCTTTGGTTAGGGTAGTTTTGGTCTCTTTTGGGGATTACCTGTTGGGAAAATTATGGGCATGAGTTAAACCGTTTTATCTGACCAAAATTCTTCAGACTTTGAATTATTCTGGCGAATCTTCGGACTCCTCCTGTTTTATTCCCATTTGCTCCTGCTTGATATGGACATACTAATTTTATGGACTTTGTATTGGTTTGATTTGCTTTACTTTTGAGTTTTTGATTATAGCTTTCGGACACGGGGGGTGAGAGGTCTTTGTGTCCTTAGCTTTTTAGTTTTGTTTTTTCTCCTTTGTGAGGCTAGAACAAATTTCATCTTCCCCTAGTTGTGAGAGAACTTGTGTGAGTTTTGTTCTTGGCCCTTTGCTGTTTATCCTACAAGGGCTAGGCAGTGAGAGTGCCTTGTCCTTTCCTCTCCCGTGGTGGAGCAATCCGGAGGGGGGTAAACAGGTTAGGTTTAGAGTTCTTTCTTTTAAGTTTATTTTATGTTGTTGTTTAAATTGATTTTAATTAGTTTGTTGTGGGTTTTGGTTTTATTTAGTTTTAACATGTGTTGGCCTTCAGCTCCTACGGTGGTGCGCTATTCATCCTCCTCTCGCCTCCGCCTTTGTTACTCCTCCTCTACTTTTTGATATTTACCAGCTGTAGGGCTCTGGGGATTGTCCATAGGAGAGGAGAGGGGCTTGTCGAACAGGGGTGGATGAATGAGCGGTCCATCAGATCGGGCGTAGTCAGGATTCAGGAGGCGCCTGGGCGAAAATGGAATCCAGACTCGAGGTTCTCCTTGTCTGGTAGCCATACCCAAGGGCCCACAGAAACTAGTGGGCAGATAGGCTTGACAACCCCTGAAGTTTGTCCAACTCGGGTGGTGTTATGCAATGCCAGGTCTGTTAGGAATAAGACCGCTATTATTGCCGATCTTGTTGGCTCGGCTGATCTGGCTTGCATCACCGAGACCTGGCTGGATGAAAACTCTGGCCCCATTTTAGAGGCCAGTGATTCGCCGGGTACTGTGATACACCGCTGAGATTGGACCGCAGGGCGGGGGTTGCAGTCTGTTTCAAGACGGAATTGGGTCTCAATGTGGTAGTCGGTGAGACTGGGTCTTTCGAGGTACAGTCGAGCAGGTGTAGGCGTCAATCGCCCCTCATCTACCGACCCCACCCGTGATGGGAGACGCTTTACAGGAAGTAGCAGACTTCCTCGTCGACATGTCGTTTGAGTCACCCAGGTTGATGGTCCTGGGTGATTTCAACGCCTGGGTCAATGACGAACTCTCAAATTTGGGTAACGACTTCCTCCAATTGATGTCTTCTATGGGCCTCACACAGGTGGTTTCCACTGCAACGCACAAATCTGGACACTCTTTAGATCTAGTTTTCCTTCTAGGGATCAACGCATCCGACATGGGGTGGAACCAGTCGCCTGGTCTGATCACCACATCGTGAGGTTCAATTTTGCACCCCTGAGAAGACCAGCCCTGTGAGATGGTCAGGTACCGCCCATTACGGAATGTTACTCCACAAGGTCTAGCGCGGTCCTTGACCTCTCATCCTTCAGTTCGGTGAGCAATAATCCAGAAGCACTAGTGTCGGCCTATAATAAGGCCGCCACAACGGCACTGGATTCTATTGCTCCTGTTCGTGAGCCTCAGATCCTTCGCCCAGAGCCCCATGGTTTGATGGGACCCTGAGGGAGATGCGGAGACAGGGGCGGGTTAGAGCTGCCGCTGGCGCAGGTCCGCTTTGATGCCGACTCACTCTAGATTGATGGAACATTATGTTATCTATCAATCTGCAATCACCCATAAGAAGGCAGAATTCCTGTCCAGGGAGATTGCAGTTGCTCAGAATCGACCGCCCAGCTGTTCGGAACTGTTGACAAACTGTGCAACCCAGCCTGCCTGCATGTTCGTAGAAAGTTTTTTCAAATAGAGTGCGCATTTGTGCTCGCCGATTCTTTGCAGCTAAAGTGGCCGACATCAGGAAGAACCTGGGTCCGTAAGCTCTATGGGTGAAGTCTCTGGTCAGCATGAGATGACAGTGCCTCATTTCTCCTGGAGTTCCTTTTCACGCACCTGAGTTCGTGGACATTATGAGATCATCCAGTCTATGCGCCCATGTTGTGGTTTGGATCCTGGTCCGACTTCCTTATTTTGGGTTGTTTGGATACCATTGGTCCGGTCCTGGCACAAATAGTCTGGTGCTCCTTGGAATTGGGTGAGTTTCCTGCTCCTTGAAAGAGGCTGTGGTAACTCCTCTTCTGAAAAAGCTTCCTTGACCCGGACTCTTATTCTAGCTATCGACTTATCTCTAACCTTCCTTTACTGGGAAGGTTATCGAGAAGGTCGTAGCAGTCAATTGGATGACCATTTAACCATCCATATGTTCACGAATCCTTCCAGTCGGGCTTCCGTGAAAGACATAGCACCGAGACCGCTGCTGGTTCGGGTGTTAAATGATCTTCTGATGGCGAGGGACTGTGAAGACGCCCATTCTCGCTCTTTCTGATCTCTGCAGCCTTTGACACAGTGGACCACATGGTGCTGTTAGTCTGCCTGGGGCATATTTGTGAATGTCTGGAACCGCTTTGCAATGGTTCACGCCATGCTCACTAGGAGATCACAGAGAGTTGTATCGGATTTTTTCCTCTGACCCAATCTCTGTTATGTGGAGTGCCCCAGGGATCCGGTATGTCGCCTATGTTGTTTGCAGTGTACATGCTGCCCCTCGGAGGTATCATTAGACGATATGGGGTGAGGTTTCACTGCTATGCGGATGACACCAGCTCTATCTGTCCTTTGCACCCACCAGGATGGAGCTCTCTCGGTATTTAACAGCTGTCTGAGGGAGATCCAAGACTGGATGGATTCTAGTTGGCTAAAGTTGAACTCGAGAAAACAGAGGTGCTGGTGGTGGATCCTGGTCGGTGGTGAGGCCGGATATCGGTGCTCCATCTGGAATTATTCTTGGTGGAGTACCTTTGCCAGTCTCAGAACAGGTGCGTAGCCTGGACTTATTCTTGACGATAAGCTGACTCTAAAGCTCAGGTGTCTGCTGTTGTCAAGACTTCCTTTTATCATCTTAGGAACATTGCCAGGTGAAGCATCTTGTTCCGCTTGACTCCCTGCCTACTTTGGTTCATGCCTTTGTATCCTCACGCTTAGACTACTGCAATGCCCTGTACTTTTGGGCTTGGGGTTGAAATCCGCCGCCCGCAGCTAGTGCAGAGCGCCTGCAGCCCGGTTTTGACCGACAAGTCGCTTTTGTCACATCACTCCCCTGCTGCGCGAACTGCACTGGCTGCCTGTGTGGTGGCGGATCACCTTTAAAGTCATTTTGTTGACTTTTAAGCCCTTCACGACCAGGGTCCAGCCTACCTGAAAGACTTCCTCGCACTTACTGCCCTGACCGACATCGCCGGCCGACATGGGGTTGCTAGAGATCCCAAGAGTGAGTCTGAAATCCTCTGGCAGCAGAGCATTTTCATTTGCTGCACCCACTCTTTGGAACTCTCTACCATGCCAGCTTCGGCAGTGCACCTCCATGGAACTTTTTAAAAAAGAGCTGAAAACTTATCTGTGGAACATGGCTTTTTTAGATAATTAATTATTTATTAATGCTCTGGATCTTATTATTATATATTTTATCTCGTGGCATGCTGATTTTATGTATATGTTTGTGTATGTAATAACTGAATTGTTCAAATTGTTCAGCACCTTGATATGTCGAAAGGTGCTATATAAATAAAATTATTATTATTATTATTATCTATTAGCAAGGACTTGCCGCAACTTGTCTGTGTTGGAGGCTGTTACTCTGTGTTCACAGGTTCTGCACTCTACGCTTAAGGACATGTCCTCATCTTGAGATAAGACTGCCAACTTGTTTCAGAGCTAGGCAAGCACATATTCCAGTCTCCTTTAACTACTATACAATTCTCTGGATTTCTCAAGGACAGCTTTAGTGTAAACAATGTTCATTAAAAAAATGTTTTGTAATAATATGAAACATTCAAAACTACTGCAAAACAGGGGAAGCCAAAACAGATCAACCAGCCAACTGACAGGACAACCAATGATCTCACCACAGTACAGAAAGTAGCAGGCCTGTGGTAGGCGGCAGAAGGCAGTATAGCGCAGTGGTCTAAGGCTCTGAGCTGCAGATCTGGTGACATCCAGCAGACCAGACTTGGGTTTGAATCCCACAGCTTCCACTTGCATACTGTGTGACCCTGAGCAAGTCACTTAACTTTCCTTGTGCTCCCAGGTCGCTCCTGTAAAAAAGCTTTCAGCTTAGTGTGCTATACCTGGTTAAACAACTAAAATAAAAAATAAATAAAGGCTCCAGATGATACAGAAAACCTTCACAAACGTGGTCCCTATGACTGCAGTCCTGGCTGAGCAGAGGATAGAGCACATTTGCGTTGTTACCGTTATGTAAGAAGGCAGTACAGTGTAGTGGTTAAGAGCACTGAGCTGCAAATCTAAAGACCTGGGTTTGAATCCCACAGCCCCACTTCAATTCTGTGTGACCCTGGGCAAGTCACTTAACTTCCTTGTGCTCCCAGGTCGCATCTGTAAACAAGCTTCAGAAACATAGAAGTTGACGGCAGATAAGGACCGCAAGGCCCATCCAGTCAGCTTACTGTGCCTTTCCTGGTTAAACGATTTCCCCCCTTCCATGTATTAATTTGCAGAGTCACTGAATTAGTTCTAATGTTCATTTTGAACTCAATGATATGGAAGCTATGCAAACCTCCTCTCTAGTAAAAGTGACACTGGCTTACGCCCATCACTGACTCTACATCACAAGGCCAAGTCTGAATCCCAGCAGTGCAGGTGGGAACTGAGGATCCGCTTAAAAAGGAGAAATTTATTCTTAAGATCCTTAATCTGTGCTTATTTGCAGTGCTTCCAGGCATAGTTAGAGTGCATTCCTTTGTTGTATTTCTTGAACTGGTTATAGGTACGCAAAATGCACAGAGGATCCCTGTAGCACGTTTTCTTTCTCAGTGCAGTGCAATACAGATTAACACAGCAAATACCTGTAGTGAAGCCTCCACATTTGCTCTTCGTGTCCTAGCGCTCTGGTCACTTCAGCTTCCTAAAACGGCTTCTGAGCCCCCTGAGGAAAGTAAGGTGACCGAAGCGCTGGGGCATATAGAGTAAATGTGGAGGCTTCACTGCAGGTCATCTGCCCTGTTACTCTGTATCGCACTGCACTAAGCAAGAAACTAAAGGAGACACAGATTCTCAAGCTACTGAATCAGAATTTATTTGTGGAGCCTCCAGGCATAGTTTAAGTCCATTCCTTTGTTGTATTTCAGGTGGGACCTGAATCAGTGCTGCTTATTTTCAGACCCTAATTGTACATGGGTGTGTGGAGAGAGGGGAATAAATGCCCTTTAGTAACAGGGAAGAACAGCTGAGCCACAGATGGGAAGTGTGTCATTCTGACAACAAACTGGACTGTGGATCCAGCATGACAGGAAAGTTCTGGCGGAGGTCATTCAGACTGAATATCAGTAAACAGAGAATGAAGTGCTTGCAACAAAAATAACTGTAAACTACTCTCAAAAATCAGATTATACTCAGCAAAATAATTTACCTGTTAACTATATGGGGCAGACCTCCAGTAAAGAGGGGAGGATGTAGTGTGTTCCAAGCAGGAACGGGACCTAGGAGTTATAATCTCCAATTACCTCAAGGTAGGGAGTCAGTGCAACAAGGCGGCAGGTAAAGCAAACAGGATGCTAGAATGCATAGGCAGGGGTATCAGCAGCAGGAAAAGGGGGGTCATAATTCCACTATACAAGACATCAGTGAGGCAACTCCATGAGTACAGTGTCCCATTCCGGAGGCCTTACCCATGTAAGGACATAGACAGAGTGGAGGCAGTTCAGAGGAGGGCAACCAAGATGGTGCAAGGATTACATCACAAAAAGTACAGTTACGTAAGAACTTACCGTAATAGTAGATCTTCGAGAACAGCTCTTGCAGCAGGTTACACCATTAGGACTGAAGCCAGCAGGCACCAGGACCCCACGGACATTTTCTAGCTAGCAGTATTCAGCGGGGACCGCCCCCGACGTCAGTCCTGCCCCAGACGTCAGGCATAATACATAAGGGAACGGTCCCCCAGAATCCCCAGTTCTCCCGGAGACTCCGGCCGCTGGATGACATCAGAAAAGGAGACTGAGGACCCGCCATCAAATGGCAATCAGAGTGGTGTTAAGAACACCTGATCCTAGGAGAAGGATATGGGAACAAGTCTACCTCCAGCGAGGATGGTTGGTGGGTGGGGTGGAGTATTGCTGCAAGAGTTGTTCTCAAAGATCTACTGTTACGGTAAGTTCTTATGTAACTGTACTATCTTACTTCAAGAAACAGCTCTTGCAGCAGGTTACACCATTAGGACTGATTCCCAGGCCATACAGGAAATCCCTCACCACTGGGAGAAGGAAAGGTAGAAATCACTAGTAGAACCAAAGCCTAGGACAGGAGTCCCTGAAGGACTGCTAGACCAAAACCTGCTCTTCGCCTCGATGCGACGTCCAGGCTATAATGCCTGATGAAGGTGTGCACAGTGCTCCAAGTAACTGCTGCACAGATGGCTGAGGTGGGCATGTTCTTTAAGGCCACAAAGGAGGTAGCCACCCCCCTTGTGGAATGACCCTTAACCGAGCCCGGTAAGGGTTTGTTACGCTTCTGATAACAGAACGTGATACAATGTATGAGCCACCTGGACAGCGATTGTTTGGAAACTGGAGCTCCCATCATCCTGTGAGCGAAGGAGACAAAAAGCTAGTCAGATTTTCGGTGGTGTTTGGTTCTGGTCAGGTAGTATCGAAGCCACCTGTGTACATCTAAAGTGTGCAACAGGACCTCTCCTATATTAGAATATTTAGAAAAGTACACTGGTAAATCGACGTCCCGATTAAGAGCGAGAGCTGAGACCACCTTAGGTAGAAACTTCAGATTAGTCCGTAGGGATACCCTGTCCTGGTGAAAAACCAAATAAGGTTCTTTGCACATTAGTGCGTGAAGTTCAGAAATTCTTCTGGCCAAAGTAACGGCAACTAAAAACAACGTCTTCCATGTAAGGAGACGTAGCTCGCAATCCATGGCTGGTTCAAAAAGTGGCAGTGTAAGCTGCTCCTGGACAAAGGGTAAATCCCATGGCAGATAGGATACCTAGTCGGAGGTCTAAGTTGGAGAACACCTCTCAGGAAGGCTCGTGCCGTGTCCAACTGAGTTATGGGACGTTGGCCTATAGGAGTGTGATAGGCTGAGATGGCTCAAAGGTGTACTTTTATTGAGGAGTAGGCCAAGCCTGTCTGAAAAAGAGACAGGAAATAGTCCATGACCGACTTTTCTGGACAATCCATTGGCAAAAACCCCCGCACCTGAGCCCAGAGGCAAAATCTGCACCATTTCACGGTGTAAGTAGCATGAGTGGCCAGTTTTCTAGCAGCCGCTAGAACATCTGCTACCTCTTGCGAGAACCCATATCGCATAATGGCTATGTCCCTAGGCGCCAGGTGTGCAGGTTCAGCGAACGAAGGTCCGGATGGACCAAAGAGCCCGCCTCCTGAGACAGTAAGTGAGAGCTGATTGGCAGAGACAGTGGAGGTTCCTGGGACACATGATGTAGTAGAGGGAACCAGATCTGTCTGGGTCAAAACGGCACGATAAGTATCAGTGTCGCTTGCTCTCTGCGAAGTTTCAAAAGGACCCTCTGTATCTATGGGGAGGGAGGAAAGGCATAGAGGAATCTGCCTGCCCGGGAGAGCGAAAACGCGTCTCGCCAGAACACACCAGGCCCTGGATCTAGCGAGCAAAAATTGGGCAGTTTTGCGTTGTATGGTGACATGAAGAGGTTTAACTCTGGTGTACCCAATCTGTGAAACAGATCCTCTACTACCTCCTGGAGTAGTTCCCACTCGTGGACTCTGGCCTGAGAGCGACTCAGGCTGTCTGCGATGATGTTGTCCGCTCCTGGGACATGAACAGCAATGAGGTTTGTGCTGTGTTGTAGAACCCAATCCCACACCTTCATGGCCTCCCTGCAAAGCTAGTAAGAATAGGTGCCTCCTTGTTTGTTGAGGTAATACATCACCGCGGTATTGTCTGTTTGTAACAGGAGAGTACCCGGTGGGATCTCTGACTGGAAAGCCTGTAGGGCGTAAAGAACTGCTCTCATTTCCAGGATATTTATGTGGAAATGAGCACCTTGGGCTGTCCACAGGCCCTGAGAGCTAACACCATCAAGGTGTGCTTCCCACCCGAGCTCTGAGGCATCTGTGGAGAGCGCCACAATCGGAGATGGCGCGATGAAGGGGACCCCCTCTAATAGGTTCTTCGAATCCAGCCAAAATTGCCAATCCTGGATTATGGCATTCGTGATCCGAATAGGAAGCTGCAGATGGTCTTGCTTCTGATCCCATTGTACCCGAAACATCCACTGGATCACCCACATGTGGAGATGGGCTAGCGGGACTGTTGCAATGGCCGCAGCCATATGTCCGAGCAGACAAAGGACCAGTCTGACTGGGACGGTCCTCTTCGCCAAAAAGTCCCTGATGAGGGATCTGATGTGTTCCACTCGGTCCCAGGGTAGGAAAACTTTCCCCTGGACGGTGTCCAGAACTGCGCCTATGAACTTCAGAATCTGTGACGGAACCAGGTGTTACTTCTCCTGACTGATAATGATGCCCAACGTCTCGAACAGAGACTGAGTACAATGAATGGCGGACATCAGGGCCTCTCATCCAGGTAGGGGAACATGTAATGACCTTGTCTCCTCAGAGTCGCCGCTACGACTGCCATGCACTTCGTGAACACTTGAGGTGCCGATGACAGTCTGAAAGGGAGGGCTGAGAACGGATAATGGTGACCTTGAAATTCGAAGCGCAAGAACTTCCTGTGCGCTTGAGCGATGGGTATGAGCAAGTAGGCATCCCTGATGTCCAAGGACGCTAAGAAGGCGCCCTGTTTGAGCATGGGTATCAGACCTGGAAGGGTCACCATGCGGAAGCATTTGTAGAGGACCGAAGCGTTGAGGTCGCTGAGATCCACTATTGGACGGAGGTCCCCGTCTTCTTGGGAACCAGAAAGAAGTAAGAATAGTAACCTGCACCTCTCTGGTTCCATGGTATGTGCTCCATAGCTTCTTTTCTGAGAAGCACGAGCACCACCTGCTGTATGAGCAGGGCATGCTGACCCAAATAACGAGAAAGCAGGGGAGGTCTTGATGGTGGGTGGTCGAGGAATTCGATGAAGTGCCCTCTTGATCATTTGAAAAACCCACCGGTCGGCAGTAATCGACTGCCACCCTGAAAAGTGGCGAGCGATGAGACCCCCAACCTTTTTTGCCCGGAAGGAGTCATGCTGTGGCAGCACTGGTTCCTGCAGGCTGGGCCAGTTTGGTGTAACGCTGGCCTCTGCCTGGGGAAGATTTAGCTTGGGCTTTACGATGGAAGGTGCCCCTTTGTTGCTGGCCAGAACGTGGCTGCTGCCGTCGTTGCTGGCTGCGAAACGGTTCTGGTTCCTACGAAAGGAACCAGGTCTTGATCGGTACATGGCTTGTACAGATCTAACTGCCTTTCAAGCGTCCTGCAGCTTGGTGATAACCTTCTCCGAGTGTTCAACAAACAGGACTTCGCCAATGTGTGGGACATCAAGAATGTTTTTCTGTACGTCTGGGGTAAAGCTGGAGACATGGAGCCAGGAGTGTCTCCGGAGACAGACGCCCGAAGCTGCAGCTCTGGCAGACGAGTCCACAGAGTCATATGCGGCTCGCAGCACTTGGGTTGTCATATCAGACCCTGTGCAGAGGAGGTTTAGGAGCTCCGCCTTCTGATCGCCATCCGGTAATTTGTCAACAAGGTCCTGACCCTGTTCCCACAGGGCATTCTGAAACTGAACCATGTGAGATAGGTAGTTCAGGGACCTGATGGAGCATGTAGCAGCCGCATACATGCACCTCCCCAGGGCATCCAACTGTTTGGATTCCTGGTCCAGTGGCTGTGTGTTCATATGCTGCAGTCGTTGGGACCGGTCATAAGAGGCCGTAATGACCACGGAGTAAGACAGAGGTTGTTGTGACAAGTACGGGTCCTCTTTTGGGGCCTTGTACAGGCGGTCAGCTTTCTTCGGCACAGCAGGGGTGGAGCGCAGACGCTTCCACGTAGCCTTGGTGACATTCGCGAAAGTGTCCACCAAGGGTGGCACTACCACAGGCTTAGGATCTTTCTGCCGAAGGTAACGGGTAAGACGCTGTCTCTCGGGGACGAGATATTCTGACCCCCATACCATGTTCTCCTGGATGTGCCTCATAATCTCAGAGAAGGAGGAATCATCCGGAGGTGACCTGGGTAGGTCTTGTGGGTCAGGCGATCGGATGCTGAGTGGAGAAGGAGACCTGGAGGTTTCAAGTATCCGATCTAGAATCCTCCCTGGCAATGTGTATAAATCGACGTCTGGAGCGCTTTGCGGGCCGGAGAGCCGAAGGAGATCTTGAGGAGGCCTTCCGCTCCTTAGATCTTCCTCTAGGAGATGGAGTGTGCTCCTTATGGGTTGGTGGTCGTCCTGCTGGCCCTGTGGTGGATGAGGGGAGTAGAGATGAAGGAGTAGGAGGAGGAGGAGGTTTCACAGGGATCATATATTTCGTATTGTGTCCCACCAGAAAGTGAAGAGCTCCTTGACCTTCTGGACATTCATGCCAGACGACGGGCCTGGCACCAGTGGTCTGTCGCCAGGGTCAGGCGCGCCAGGTCCCAAGGTGTCTCCGGAATGGGGCGTAAGGTTCATAGAAACATAGAATTTGACGGCAGATAAGGACCGCTTGGCCCACCTAGTCTGCCCATTTTCCTACCTAACAGATAAGCTGCAGATCCTAGTTAATCAACAACTTACTTCCTCTTCCCTAGGAAGCCCGGCATCCTCTGTGTCGCCTGCCTGGTCCTCAGGCAATGTCGTGCCCTCCATGGAGTCCCGGCGACCGGTGTCCATAGGTGACAGGGGGCAGTCTTGGCTCCAGCGAGTGTGTGGCGACATCGGTCGCTTGAGCGACGTCTCCGGTTCTGGCAAACGCCTGGCCGATGTCTGGTGTTTGTCCGATGTCCTCGGCTCCAGCGAACGCCTGGCCGACTTTAGATGCTTGGCCGACGATGGGTCCGTCATCCGCTTCAGGGACATCAGGTCTTTTGTCTTCCTGGATGGGGGATCCAGACCCCTGGGAGGCTGTGAGACCGATCTGGAGTCGGGGTCCGGGCAGGCAGAAGAGGAAGACTTAGTCTGGTGATGGTCAGAAGACTTCAATGAGGCCCGGGAGGGAGTGGAGGAAGCTGAAGGCCTGGAAGTCTTTATGGGTTGAAGTGAAGCCGAAGAGCCGCCTGTAACCTTAACCTTGACTGGAGGGGGCTGAGAGTGAGCCCTGGAAGGAGAGCGGTCAGAGCGCGTGGAGCCTGAGCTACGCGAGTCCGAGGCCCGCTTAGGGATCTGGACGTGCCTTTTCCCAGTGCGTGTCCTGGTGTTTGTGGGCTTTTGAGGAAGATTTACCTCTGGAGGAAGGTTCCTTATCCATTCTGTGAAGTTTTTCTTCTAAAAGGAACCCCTGAAGTGCCTTCTGATGGCGGATGCTGGTGTGGCTGTTGAACCCCTGACAGAAGGAGCAGGCCTTGGTGTTGTGATCCGGGCCTAAGTACCGCAGGCAGTACAAATACGGATCCTTGAAGGGGGTCTGTTTGCCGCAGGCACACTTGGAAGGGTGTCCCTCTGAAGAAGGAGTTGGAGATGCCGACATTAGTTTGGTAAACTGTTGTGAAGTTCTTAGTCGCTAGCGCTAGAGTAGGACCGTGGAGGCCGATGCTGGCGAGTAGATGGCAGAAAAGAACAGGGGATTCTGGGGACCACCCCTATACACTATGCCTGACGCCGGGCCAGGACCCAGCCGCCGGTGGCAGTCCCCGCTGAAAACTGCTAGCTAGAAAATTCAGATCCCGCGCCTGCCGGTTTGAAGGTCCTAATGGTGTAAACTCTGCTGCAAGAGCTGTTTCTCAAAGTAAGATCCTACCAGGACAATCTAAAGGACTTAAATATGTACTCCCAGGAGTAGAGGAGGGAGAGGGGGGATATGATTGAGACACAGAATTACCTCACAGGGAGGAACATGGTGCAGGAAAACACACTTTTTCATCGAAAAAGAGATTCCAGGACTAGGGGACATGGGATGAAACTGAAGGGAGGGAGGTTCAGGGGGAACGTGAGGAAGTATTTCTTCACGGAGAGGGTGGTGGACAAATGGAACACCCTGCCTGAGGAGGCAGAGGGGGCTGAAACGATTACTGGATTTAAGAATGCATGAGACAGGCATCAGGGGATCCTGGTAGTAGAGGGAAGGTGACAACCCAGTTCTTGAGAAGCTTGAAGAAGCAAAGTTATGTGCACAAATAGGCAGACTAGGTGGGCCAAAGGTCCTTATCTGCCGTCAGTATCCATGTATCTATATAAACAAAATATGGTTGGAAGGCATGTAAAGCTAGAATGACATTTAAATTTTGGGTTCACAACAGTAATTACCACCTCTGGCCCAGGGCATAGTTTGGCAGCTTAAAGACCAGCCTGATTAAAGGATTCAGGGAAATCACTGACTACCAGGAAGTGCCCCAGCTGTTGAGGAGTACTGCTTATACATTAATAACACAAATATTTAAAATAACCACAACTCCAACAAGAGAGGTACATGGCTGAAGTCAAAAGTCATTCTCCCCATGGCTCATAGCACCTCCTACTGGAAGAGGAAGGTCAGAGAAGCCATGAGGTATTGCTACTGCCACTGCCTGCTCTGGATTTGCACTGATGACAACTGAAGCACTGAGTGATGGGATTATGTGAAAAATGGAACTACCTCACTGGTGCCCACAGAAGGAGGGGGTTCGGCGACACACCAGAATGCAGCTGAAATGCACTGATGTAGAGTGAGAAAAAAAAAAAAAAAAAAAAAAAGAGTCTCACACACCCAGCCCCAGTGTTTAATAATGGTATAAAGGCCAAGGAAATGAAGCTCCAGCATTCCACCTTTATAAGCACTTATAGGTAACTGAAAAGAAAAAAAATATTTCTGACAAAGCATACACTCAAAGATGGCCACCCACAAGACAACTGGATTGACCCTACACTCAAAGATGACCACCCACAGGACAGTTTGACTGACCATACACTTAAAGATGGCCACCCACAGGACAGTGACTGACCGTACACTCATAGATGGCCACCCATGGGACAGTTTGACTGACTGGCACAAAATTAAAAAAAAGCAAAGATGGATAAAAAAAATCAAAATAAATAATTCTTAAGCAGATCTCTGACCTCCTGAATTTACACACGGAAGCAGTGAGAGCGACACTGAAGCTTCTCTGGATTTTTTAAAAATAAAATAAATGTGAAAATTACCGACCGGGAAGAGGTGCTATGACCTGCCGCAACCCCGCCCTGATGCGTGTGTGCAGAGCGATGTTTTCCAGAAGCGCTGATTTTCCCGATGGCTCCTCCAGACTGTGCCCCGCCCCTCGCCCTCACTGCCTCCAAAGCTTGTGATGAAGGTGATTTTTTCCTCTTGACCTGGTGAGCTGGAACGGGAGCGGGAGCGGGACTCTGAGCTGGACTCAGACTGGGAACTGAAAAGGAAAAAAAATATGAAACAAATTACAAAATGTCTCCTTTACCATCTGCAGGGTGTTTTCTAAACATTATGATTTTTATCCCCAAAACCCCACCTCCCCACCCCTGCAGTCAGTCAGATGAAGCACGTCATCCTTGGTTGTGGATTCTGTCAGTAAGCATTCTTCTACGAGGCTCAAATCAAGGCTGACCAGAGGAGCTGCAACCAAATGATGCACGTGCAATAGTCTGCCAAGTCACCGGACTGCCAGGACAGTTTTTCTTCAGTCTGAAGAGGTCAAGGCACCCACTCGTTTCCCTACAGCCCATGACAGTTAACGATCCGGGAAAGTGAAAGTTGGAGTAGCTGCAGGGTTCCTCAGAGTCTCTGCAAGCTCTTGTGTCAACTCCCAGTCAGGAGCAAAACTACTGAGAGAGGTATGGCCAAAGCAACACAGATGTTCTCCACAGGCAATTTCAGCACCTGAGAAGTGCAACTGTCTTTTCCTAATTTTTTTAAAATCTTTACCATCAGTTTTATACATCGTAGTTTGTGCCCTCCATGGCATCCTTCCCCCTGCACCTCTACTAATGCAGAGAATCTCTACCCCCTCCCCCACCCATGACAGTGGCCCCTCCGTCATGGCTTCAGATCCCCAGAATCACCCCCCTCCCCACTTAGTGCCCCCCATGTGTGCGAAAAGAATACATCAGACTTCATGGGGATGATGAGACCTGTCAAGCTGGACTCCTGTGCGTGACATCAATACATGATTAGGGCAAGGCCCACCCATCAGGGTCACACATCTAGCATCCAATTGAATGCTGCAGAAGGAGGTGAGGTATGACTGTCCTGCTTGGCCTCACCACTGGGGGTCACCAAGCAGCAGCTGATGCCACAAACTCACTTCAAAGGCACTACGCTTCCTCGGGACTGCACACAGCCTCCGCCTCTCCGCGACTGGGTTCCTGGGTCTCCTGTGTCACAGTGTGGATGCCCTCCTCACTGGCAGTTGGGTCGGCCAGAGCAGCACTGCTGGCATTCTCCACAGCAAGGCAACCCCTCCTATTGCACCAAATGCGTGAAAGGACACTGTGTACCTAGTAGACAGTATGGTCATTTATAACCAAAATGAAGAAATGCTTTCCTCATCTGATAAAGGACAAAACTCTGAATATAATTTTAAATCCTTTGGTTTAAATGCCTGTTAGAAAACTGGAGTGAAAGTAAATATACACAGGATAACTGACTGTACTCTGAATGGAAGCTCTCAGAAGTGGTACTCCAACATTCTGTAAAAAAATAAGTTTAAAAACAAAACCCTTTCTGTTGTGAACTTCTATACAGAATTAAATAACGCCAGAAAAGGAACCAGTTGTTTTTCCTCAGTGATGAACATCTACCATTTATGTGACAGGGATGAAACTCACCGCTTATAGGGATCATAGGTAGGACTGTCTCTTCTTGCGTAACTGAAAGTCAAAAAGATGCATGTTAGACCTGTAGACCCTTTTTTCCATTTTTATTCTTTTTTTTTTGTTGTTGTTAACCCAATGGCAGTCAGGCTGTACAGACATTGGTGCTAGTGGCTAAATGATAAGGGCTACTCATATTAAGTTTTTCAGAGCACTGCAGCCATATCCCAGGCTGAAATTAATAGGACAATAACAGAAAAGAGTCCGTTAGCACCAACAATAGCTAGTGCTGCATCTGACATTAGAATAAAATGGATACCTGCGGACATAAAAAAACAAATATTTGTCAATGCTGAGTGTTCACCGTGTGCACTGGTGTCATAGGGAGAGTGTGTTTAAAAAAACGCGTCAGTGAAGAAATCATTTTATTAACATTTAAAGAGCAGGTTTTGACTAATAATAATTCTCACCCCCACCAACATATGCAATAGCGTACCCTCCGGTTAAGAAGTTTATCCATGAAGAAAATGCGTTTCCCCATCTGCTTTTCTTAAATAACACTCTGCACAACAGCTCCATGGCCGTTAGGCAAAAGCGCTCACATTCCCAGACTCAAAGCCGCACCGCCATGCTTGCACGTTATGTGACGTCAGCACAAGAAGAGAGCAGGGGCATGCTCCATAGATTACACTGGGACAATTTTTGCAAGCTGCTTTTATCATATTAAGTGCCAAATTTGAGAAAGGAAGGGCACCGCTCAACTAACAAAGTCCCTGTTAGTTGAGCAGTGGCCCGAACCATGTAGGACTTCCCCTGTACGGGAGACCATCTCCTCCCCCTGGCCAAAGCTCAGAGAAAAGCCCACAGGGTTCCGGGGTGAGGTTCCACCTGCTTCAACACCTCCCTCCCTAGGTGGGAGAGAGATTGAATGGGTAGAAGAAAGAGACAGAGTGGAAGTGTGAGGGGGGTCTTGGTCTATGTTGAAGGTGACCTGATAGCGGTTCTCTTCGGCGTGGGCTGCAGACAGTGGCATAGGAGAAGGTGGTCTGGCGCTTTTAAAGGCTTGTTCACCATATTTCCTTCCGTGCGTGAACCACCACCACTGTGGGATCTACTGCTTGGTACTGGCAAAGCTCATGGACAAACCATTTGAACCGATGCACAGGTGTGAGATGTTGCATCTCTCGTGGAAGACCGCCTTCTTGGTGGGTATCATGTCAGCCAGAAGGACTGGGAGCTACAGGCACTCTCTGTTGAGTCTTCTTACCTGGTCTTCCACAGGGACAAGGTTGTCCTCGCACTCCCGAATTCCTTCCGAAGGTGGTATCGGAGTTTCACCTTATCCAGGTGATACTCTGCCGGTGAACTACCCCAGTTACACCTGGAGATCGACCAGGCTCCATACTTTGGACCTGAGACAAGCGCTCTCTTATTATAAGGAGCAGATGGCTGAAGTTCAGGGAGAGGTTCGCCAGCTGTTTGTCACCTACGCTGAAGCCACAACTGGCAGACCTGCAGCCAAGCGGACGTTGGCAGATGGATTACATCCTTCATTGATCTCTGCTGTTACTGGTTGCGGGCATTGAGCCTCCTGCTGGGATAAGAGCCACTCCACCCGCCATACTGTTGCATCGGTGGCTGCTTCCAGGACATCCCTATCCAGCAAATCTTCAGGGCTACCACCTGAAGTCAGCAAACATCTTCATCACCCACTACCACATCGACTTAGAGTCACGCCGGGATGCTGGTTTTGGGGCCTCAGTTCTCCAATCTCTGTTCGCCAAGCAAATATTGAGGGTGTGTGCGCCTTGCCTTCCTCCTCCTGGAGAACTGCTAGGAGTCTGCCAACAGGTGTGGATAGAACAACATATCCACAATCCTAGAAAAACGGGTTACTCACCTGTAACAGTAGGTCTTCCACGGAGTGGTCTCTTGCAGCAGGTAATACACTTGGGTCATCGCCAGAGGTCGCTGTGGCACACCGCAGCTCTTTTAGCAGTCTTTTCCAAGGGCCGCCCACACATGACATCATCTTCCTGTTTCCTGTATAAGTATGGGTGGTCCCTGGTATCCGCAGTGCATTTTCCCGCCGTCTTCAGCTCGCATGCGGCAGCTAGAGCAACTTCAGAACAGCAGTCATTGATGCGAATTTGAGCAAATGACAAATGTCCAAAGAATCTTCAAACAAGATAGTGCTATTTCATTCCTGCTGTTGCGGTAGGAAAATCTACCGCTTCGATAATCGCACCATTTGTGTAAGGAGTCCGGGACCCACACACAAAAACCTCTTCCTGCATACATTGCCAAGATTTTAACCAGGCAACCCGTCAACGACAGCTGCAGGAAATCAAAAACCTTCTAATGGAGCAGAAATTGTCTCTCATGGAGGATCAAGGGCTCATTCCAGGAGCTCCCATCCATTGATTCTCTTAAAAGGCACAAAAAGGAGAAGGAGAAGCCCTCCTCAAACTCCGTGCCTTGACGCCGTCGACAGCCACCAGCACAAGTGCTCCACCATCAACAAGGTGTTCACACTGCTTCTTCATCGACGGAGGTTATTCCTCTGCCGACTACGCTTTCCACTGCATTGACAGCAAGTTTATGATAAACCTTTATAGGTTCAGTTGACACCCCATCGATGGGGGCTCCTTTCCGTTGATGGCACGTCATTTTCAGTGCCTTTCTGTTTCCAGGCAGTTCTGTCGATGACGAACTGCATTCCACTGGGGAAATCTGCATTTGCTATGCATACTGACCCTCCACCCTCACAGGTGGGTACCATTAGGGGCCAGGCAGACAGGGATCGGGACCCTGAACTTTATTACCCAGAGACATGATCGGCTCAGGCTACATGTCCTATCCCCTCTATCCTCCCTTTGGTTTCCCATAAACCCACCCTCCCCCTTCTCAAAAAGAACTGGGTGTAACTTCAGTAGTACAGCATGCCTTGCATGCCATGCGGCATGCTCAGCCCTCCAATCCAGGAGAGCCGAATCACCCATCCTGTTCACCTACTCCTCCGCCAAAATGATTTCAGGGTGACAGGCACCCTTTTTAACTTTTATCTATAGATTTTATGCAGTAAAAGATACACAAAACATTCAGTGCAGTGCAATACTAACATTGGATTACTACATAAAGAGGATAAGCAGATAAGAGACATTACAACATGTGTTGCACATTCTGGAAATTCAAGGTAATATTTGTGACATATAGGAAATCCATTAGACAATACTGCCAATGCTTATAACTGTTTAAAGGAACTCTAGTAATACACTCTGCTTTATAACATTAATGGGATATCATGCCCTTAAGACTAAATGCTCTTTATATGTAGCTACATAGTTTCTCCTTTTACTCCCACAGCATGCAAAAAAATAAAAGATTCAATTTTATTTACTTTTTGTTATTCATTCGAGTCTCACCTTAACACTTAAGACCCTCACACTCTGTATTACTTAAAGGCTTAACAAACCTTGTAAGTGTACATATAATAAGGTAATATACTTTGTAATACCAGCCCAACTGTGTATACTCCAGTTCAGTCTAATAAGATCAGACCCTCAATTTAACAGTGCAGAGCCCAAGGAATTACACAACTGAGGCTTCTCCAGTCCAGAAAGTCTCTGATAATGAGGGATATTTATAAAGTTTATACAGTGGTGAAGAAGACCTCACTCACCCATACTGGGGATTCATGTAACTTCTAATTCCGAATCTGAAGACAGATCTCCTTCCCGAGCTGCTTTCTCTGCCTCTAACTTCTCGACCAACTTAGCGACCTCCTTTGGATCAGTATATATGTAGGCCCTTCATCCAACTGTAATGTGTAGACGAGCTGGCATTAGGAGGTTGTTTGGGGTATCCAATTCTCGCAGACAGCGACGCACAGAGTTAAAACTTTTCTGCTTCATGTGCGTAGCGTATGAGAGAGTGGGAAATAGCAACACTCTTGATCCGTTGATCTCCAGACCCCGTTTAGCCCATGCAGCCTGTAGGATGCGGTCTCTGATCACTGTAGAGGTAGTAGTTAATATTGCGGTGCGAGAGCCTTCCAGGGAGGTACCAGCCCACCTAAGATTGACCCGATATGCACGAACCACCTCATCTTGCAGATCCAGTCCCAGGGTCTCCCCGAGCCAGGCCGTTAAGTACCCAAAAAGATCTTTTCTCTCTATTTTTTCCGGTAGCCCAAGTATCCTTACATTGGCAGCCCTCGAAATGTTCTCTAGATGTTCCAAGCAAGAACGGAGTAAAGCTTGCTCCTTTATACGTGGACGCAGATGCTTACGCTTTCTCTGACGATCTTTCCACTGCCTGGGTAGTTTCCACAAGGCCTTCCATTTTTTGCTCCACTTGCACCATTCTTTCTTGATATGTGTCCATCTTTCTATCCATTTGTTGAATCGTTTTTGTTAAATTCAATAACGCGGTTTGCAGAGATTCCAGCGTCGTTGGCCCTGGCTCATCTGAAGTTTGCTCTGCAGTCAGCAGGTGAGCTGAGATGGATGATTGCTTAGAGGCCCCACCCTGCGAGTGAAGAAATTTGCCTTTTGTACACTATTTTTCCTTCCCATCTTTGGTATCCATAAATTCTTCGGTATCTCTGCACTTGAGGATCTGATATGCACAGTTTGAGTCTATATCTTGCCAAAAAATTTGTAAAAATAATTAATTATAGATGCTGTATGGGAGCTAACTGAGACCACGTCCTCACAGCTAGGCAGTTAGCCATGCCCCCCCCAACCCCGACAGGGACCCTTTACCAACCTGGTCACCTCCCTTGTACGTGGATGACTACCTATCAGACGAGGCTGAATTTCCAGGAGATTTTAGCAGAGACCTGGAGGATGAGGAATTCCAGGATATGGATTTCCAACTCCAATCTCCTCTAACGGCGATTTCCTCATTAAATGAGGACCCATCCAGGCACGCAGCTGCCTCTCCTACAGACAACCCCTCTTTTCATGAGATAATGGTCCAAATTCAAAAAGTCATGGGCAAGGCCCCGAGTTTTCTGCGATGCTGCGGCAAACTTCAGAATTTGTGGAGGACCATGGATACCACGGTCACCCATGAAATTCGCGGCCGATTGCGGAATTCGCAGACAGTCGAGAAATTTGAGGCCAACCACCGCAGAAGTTACTGCAGACTGTGGCACTCGCTGGCAATTGTTTTAAGATCTTAGTCCCATTCTGAAATTTTGCATGGAAGAAATTTGTTTTGATATGAATGCTCTTGGAGTCTGGCAATTGCAGATGGCAGTCATTGTGTCAGAGAAAGTAACTAGGAGAACCCCATGAAGGAGTACCACAGATGGTATTTTTGTCTTGTCAGAATGCTGAGGCTGCAGTGTAAAAGGGAAAAATTAACTCTAAGACAAGAGCCCTATACCAAGTGTGAGTAAAAGAAATGCCTATTGAAATTCATGGTCAGACTATAATAACCAGTGGCAGCTGACCATGAACTTGCCGCAGTGGTCATGGACCATGTGGTCTTCATTAAATTTCTTTCCAATCTCCAGAAAATCAGCACAGAGTCTTGGCTAATGGTATGGCTGTGGGGGGGGGGATAACTGGTCCAACAACGGCTACCGCACTCACTTGAAGTCTCCCTTGAGCTCCACAAAAATCAGCATGATCGTGCAGAGTGGTAAAGTTTGTCATTCAACATTAATTGAACTACAGCAGATTGGTGGGTTGAGGGTACGCTGTCCATTGGCACCGCAGCCTGTGCTTGGGCTCTGATGTTTTAGCTCTGTTTCTGTACGCTAATGATTTTTTTTTTAATCCTTTTAAGCAAGATTTCAGTTTGCTAAATTTATATTGTCTTGTATAAAACGATATCAGCATGTTTTGCAACTGGTACCGCAAGGAGCCGTTCTCAGGTTCACCGATCGTCTCAAGTGCTTGGAGGGGGGGGTTCTACTATTACAGGAGACCTTCAGGGATTAGCACAAGATCTGCACATTTCCCCGACATGCGTATGCCTGCCAAATATTTCCCAGACTCTGTTTGCCCAACAAGGTGTGTATCCTGACAATTATTTAACCGACCGCAATTAACCTGATGGTAGTGTTCCCGACATTCTTGACATAGTGATACTAGAGTTAATATGAAATTAGAGCAGTCATTATTTACCAGAGTCAGGACTGCAAAGTGCTAATACCTGGTTGCATGTGCAACAACAGTTCACAGATACATATTTGCACAGATTCAGGACAGCAAAACAAAGCACAGAGGGTTCACTTGCAGTTAAAGTATTTGCACATATACAAGCAGGAGGAAAACTGTAAAAAGCACGACCTGTGTTTAAGTTCCACATGCTCCTCGATAGCCCAAAATAAAATAATCTATGTTCCAGGTTATCGAGATGATTATACCAGGGCATTAATGTATCCATGTTCTAGGGCAAGTCAGTTTAAAATTACACATGTTCCAAGAGGTATCAACTGCCTTTATTTAAGTGTATTCTGGTTCATTCAGCTTTAAAAATCAAATTCTTGCACTGCTTCACAGCACCATGTTGTGTGCTATTCCACCAACAAAGTCTTTGGAGGAGATCACAGGTCAATTACTGGTGAGTTGTCAGGGTACTGGACGGGGAGGTTAAACACAGGTACATGCTATTTCATCAGTTTTCCTCCTGACTGTATCTGTGCAAATACGTTTATGTGCAAATGAAAGCTCCGTGCTCTGTTTTGATTAAACCCAACATCACTGTCCTGATTCTGTACAAATACCTTTCTGTTGTGCATGCATCCAGGTATCACCCCATTGCTGTCCCGACTATTGCAATTTTAACTTAGTGATGGTCTGAATGTGATGGAATGGTGAATGTACAAGTACCCAGTGTGTACAGAAATAAACTGAGTGGCAAGTAATGGTTCTGTTAACATATAGATGGGTGCTAGCCTGAAGCATTTAACCCTTCAATGAAAAATGTCATGATGTTAAAGGGAAAATAATTTGGACTCTAAGCACTGTATCGAGAAGGGATTTTATATTGTCTCCAATTATTACTTAGGAAATATAGTTTTTATTGTTTAACAGAAATCGTTAGTAGATATTATTGTTTGATATGAATGATACGCTGTATATTGGTATCTGTTCTTTATTGATTTAACTTTTATGAATATCTGGCATATTTACTGTAGTTTTAAATGTATTCTATATGCATGAGTGCCGTGGTACTCACTCATCTTTGCTGCTGTAGCGAACTACAGTTTTAGCTTAAAGTTCTAAATGCAGCTTTACCATACAAGAAGTCATCCTGCAACGCTCCTGCGACCCTAACCTTTGGTTGGCTCTGGCTTACTGGGGTTCCTGGGTGCTACATTGCTTATTTTACACCCGCTCCCCATCGTTCCGACTCGATGACTGCCTGTTTTACTCCTTGATTAACAAAATTGCCGGATTTTGCAATTAATTGTGGCTTCAGAGCAGTGCAGCAGCTGCTAGAGTGAATTTAATAATTCTAATTTTTTTTTTATAAAATATACTTATTTAACTAATTATGGCCAGAGACCCCCTACTAACAGCAATTATTAACTCAGTGAAAGCCTTTTTATTGCTCTCCAGGGCCAGATCCGGTTGTTAGGTGGGGGAAAAAAAAATAATTTCCTGTCCTGGGCGGGCCTGCTTCGATGGGACTTGATTTCTTAATTTCCTGCTTGTAGCAAGTTTGAGCCTCCCAGAGCTATGAAGGCTTCCCTTAAACTTTAAATCTTTTTTGTGCCCCACTAATAGTGGGACTGAGCCCCGGCGAGCCACTGGAGGGACTTACACAGAGTTCATAATCATTATTTCTAAAGTAATTCTGCCCAGAAGAGCATTATTATTATTCTTAAAATAAATACAGTTACAAAACATATCCCCGCAGATATGATGCCATTTAAGAGGTGATATGGTTCTTTTCCATGTTCCACTATGAAAACTGTTAAGAAAAGAAAGGAATCACACAAGACACCAATAGGAAATGGATTATTTTACTATTTATTAAACAATGTCATAGCAAAGCATTTCATTTATGTTAATGAATGTAGCATTGTCGCTGATCTTTAATTCTGTTAACTGACGGTCTCCCTTTAAACACTGCAAAGCAGAAAACTGTCCATTGATGTATTTTGCAGCATTCTGGGCCACACCACTTATGCAGCTACCAGGGCCTCCTACTCAGCACCCACCAATTTCTATCCTACCCATGTATACGTTGTTATATGCATTTACTGCATGTATACATGTAAGTTTCTACATTTATACATACAGTTGCTCTGATGCACATTTATCACACTGTCTTTATCTTCACACTTATTGCATATATAAGTGGTATGCAGTGGGGACCTGTATGATAAATGATTTCTCTATACAAGTGCTGTTTGACCTCATGTAACCTCTAGGTGTTGTAAACAGCATGAGTACTGCAGACAAATCATTTATCACACAATGTCTACTTTGCATAGATTTAACTTATGCAATAGGATGGGACCTTGAATTAATTTTTTTTTTTATCTTTAAAAAATATTATATATAGAAGTTTGTGGGTTTATTTTTTGAACTGGTGGGTTTGCTTGTTCTCTTACACCAATTGCCATAGCCATTGCCATGGATGTGATGTCTGAATGACAAGCTGATGCTGCAAATGGCAGTTCACCATTGCCGAAGAAATTACAAACCACTGCCGCAGAAGTTCTGCAGCAAATGGCTACCCTGCTGCAGAATTTGGTCCCAAAGTGCCAAAGAAAAATTGGAGCCCTGGTCATGGGATTCTCTGCTACCAAACATGACAAACAATGCAAGGATATGGCAGACTATCTCGAGTTACCAGAAGATATAGACTTAGTGGTACCCCCACTAATCCAAAATACCAAAATGCTATGCTTGTAGCCTGCACCAGCCTTCTTTGGTCACGGGTGTTCCCCGCAAGGCGGATCACCTTTACCAGGCTCTTCAGGAGTGGTGGATAAAAAGGGGTGATCCAGAAGTGGATTCGGTGGTGATTGCTGCCGCTCATGATCGTACCGAACGACCGAAACACATAAGCTCGTTACCTGCTGATAAAGAATCCTGTAGGATAGACTATTTGGGGGAAAAAAGGTATTCCAATCAAGTACTATGAATCTCAGAATCCTAAATTATATGGGACATATGGCCAAATGCCAGCGTACACTCTGGTCCTCTGCCACTGAGTTAGTCAATAAACTCCTCCTTCACAGGAAAGGGAACAATTATTGGGCACAGTATCTACTTACAACTCCATTTCCTGTCAACTACTTGCTCGGATATGATGCGGTTAATACTTTGGCCCGCATGTCAGCAACCGGCATTACCTTGCATGCCATGCTTGGCTTCGCTGCCTCAGGCTTCACACCTGATGTACAGCACAAAGTAGTTCATGCCCTTTAATGAATCCAAACTATTCGGCCACGTCCCAAACATTGATAGATGATCTCCGGCCTCAGGAAGAACCCTGTGTATGGTGTATGGCATGTACCATACTTCTCAGCTGTCCTACTGTCCTCAGTCCTCCTTTATACCAAAAGAGGTGGTAAATACAGAGGCTCAGATAGAGGCAGCTCCCGAGGTTGTTTCCGATCCACCAGAACCAACACCTCTGGCGCCAAGGGTCCCCACTCGACCCTCTTGGTGGGCTGGTCAGCCCACCTCCCACTGATCTACTGGGACTCTGTCCACACTTCCTCGACCAGGCCTCGGAAGCCATGGGCGGTCATTTTCCTTCCATTTGGAGGCCTGGAAGACAATCATATCGGACGAGTGGGTACTTCAGATCATTCAGAGAGGTCACACTCTGGAATTACTTTCCAAACCTCCCCCCCTCATCCTCCCCACTCTGTCCATTACCCACCCAACCATATTCCTATTCTCCAGGAGGAATTACTGACTCTTCTTACCAAGAAGGCTATTTACCCAGTACCCCCGTCAGAACACCGAAAGGGGTTTTATTTCCATTTCTTCCTGGTACCCAAATGAACTGGAGATCTCAGACCAGTACTGGAACTCTGACAACTGAACCTATACTTCCAGTACAAAAGGTTCTGCATGGTCACCCTAAACTCTGTCATGCCAATACTAAAACAAGGGGATTGGCTATGTGCCCTGGATATGAAGGATGCTTACCTTCATATCCATATCCATATCCATCCTGCCTACTACAGGTTCCTTCATTGTCACCTGTTGGGTCAACACTACCAAGTTTGGGTACTCCTGTTTGGCCTTTTCTTGGCCCCGTCAGTGTTCACCAAATGCCTAGTGGTAGTAGCAGCAGCCCTACGAAGGAACAGGCACTTTGTCTTCCCATACCTGGACAATTGGCTCATAAAAGCAGAGTCCAAAAGTGCTCTACTTTCTTCCCTAGAGACAGCCTTAACTATGTTCCATGCTCTGGGGATTACGGTCAACTGGCCCAAGTCCAATCCAACCCCTGCTCAATCACTCCAATATATAGGAGTGGTTCTAGACAGTGTCTCCACCATGGCCTACCTTCCAGCCGACAAGCAATACAAGCTTCAGTCTTTGCATTGCAGATACAAGCTCAAAAGTTGTCACAGCCAGATGCATGCTGTCTCTCCTAGGTCATGTGGCGCTACCATCCCTACAGCAGCATTCAGCCCATCTTGGATGAGACCAGTCCAGTGGGTTCTCCAGAACCAGTGGTCTCAAAGAACAGAAAATTTCGAAGACAAAATCAGTCACTCCCTTGTTGTGGTCTGCCCTAGTATGGTGGATGCTCTGTGCCAACCTATGTCAAGGCATGCCCTTCCAGTCCTCCCTGCCCCTGCAAACGTTGACCACGGATGTATCCCTGGAAGGGTGGGGTGCGCACCTGGGTCCTTACAGCACACAAGGCCAGTGGACCACTTCTATCCCACATCAATTTCCTGGAACTGAGGGCAGTTCGCTTAGCTCTCCAGGCCTTTCAACCTCCCCTGTCTCCGGGACCGTTGCTGATTCAGTCAGACAACACTGCAGTAGTATTCCACCTCAACAAACAAGGAGGTACAAAATCCCGTACTCTCTGCAAGGAGACGCTTGCATTCTGGCAGGAAGCCATTCGGCAACACCTCATACTAACAGTCGTCCATCTACCAGGACGTTACAATCTCCTGGCCAGCTTTCTCAGTCGCCAGTCGTCCACACACAAATGGACACTTCATCACGAAGTGCTCCAGAAAATCTTTCATTTTGGGACCCTGCAACTGGACCCGCTTGCCTCCCAGTCAACCACCGTCTCCCCAGATATTATTCCATTATCTCGAGCAAAAGGGATGGTCAATAGATGCCTTGTCCCAAGCGTGGACAGAACTCTTCTTATATGCTTTCCTCCCTGTCCTACTCCTGCAGCAGACTGTACTGAAACTACAGCTCGAACCTGCCACCATGATTCTCCTAGCCCCTCTGTGGTCTCGACAGGTGTGGTTTCCCCTGCTCCAGCAGTTCTCGGTAGAGGAACCCGTTCTGTTGCCAATCAGGCCAGATCTCTTGACTCAGAATCAAGGGATCCTTCTACATCCCTGTAAGAGAGAGAGAGATAACCCCCCCCCTTTTTGTTTTTTTTTTGTATGTTAGTTTATTTTAAATGCTTAAATGGTTGCTGTAGGCGTTCAGAAAGAGTCCGAGATGCACACTGCGTCTCGTTTATTGGTGTATGTTTTGTCTGTTGTTTAGCCACTTACAAACTGTCATTATGTCCGTTTTGTTGTTTAACCTCCGCCTCCTTGTGTACACCTTTCGGACATCGTTTTTTGTTTTTTAGAATCCTAAGTAGAGACAACCACTGAAGCCATAATAATAAATGGAAAACAGAGTTAATTTTGGATAGATGTATTTTTTTTACATACAGGCATTTATTTAATCTGGTTAGAAAAAAAAAAAAGGCTTTGCGATAGGACGGAGCTACGGAGCCCCTGTAAGTTCCAGCTCGAACTATCGCAAAAGAAAAGTTCCCGTAGTGATATTTTTGCCTGTAAATTCGTCCTTATGCATTTTTAGAGAGAGGAAAGAATATAGCAGCTCATCCTACTCTGCAGTGAAATTTCTGCAATACCCTTAGGCAGTCAGGGAGCTGATGAAATTCGGACTGTTGTCCTAAATAAAAATAAGTCTGCCTTTGTTGTTCGGTTGGCGGTCCGTCGGAAAACTAAATATGCCGCTTGTAGTTGGTTAGTGTTGGGTGCCGAATTCATATTGCTGGCAGTATCTGTGGACTAAAATGTATGTGCACATTAAATTAGAGGACACAGAAGGGGTTCTCGCTTGTGACGGTGACCGAACCTTGTGCGGTAGTGCGAGTAAGTATTGTTCTATACAGCCCTCAAACACTCGCACTATCACTCAGGAACACCGCAAGATAAAATACGGACGTTTTTTAAATCTTCCCCAGAAATGATTTAAGTGAAGTTGGCTTACCTTCTCTTCACATTAAAGGGATATTGGAATAAAAAGCACTCCTCCCATTTTCGAGGTTTTAATTTATTTTTTTTCTGATAACAGAACCCTGCCGTGCCTTGTGCTTCCTTCCTTTTGCAGTATTACTTATGAGCCGCCGCCACAGTTTCCTTGTTTTTATCTCCTTCTAAGAGGAACTACCTTCTGTGACCTTCTGAGAGAATTAAAATATTAAACAATTCATAAAATTGTTAAAACCAATTGATAAACGTTGAATATATTTCAAACTTGTCAATGAGCAAAACAAAATTAAAAGCTTTAATTTTGAAAAGATTTAATTGTAATAACATTGAAGGCGGAGCTCTGAGGTCACATGTTTGAGGGCTGCTATTTAGGATGACTGCCTAGTAAGATCAAACAGTGTGAAGGAGGGTGTGAAGCTAACAACACCCTGTTCTGAGATGGTGAGTTCTATCTCAGAGATGTGAATTTTGGATTATATGTCTTGTTTTGTTATTTTGCCGTTTCCAGTCCGCTATATGTAATAAATCTTTATTTTGGTTACTGCTAATCTTGTCCGAGTGCCTTACTATCCCACACCATCTCACAATCCCACCCTGAAGGCACTACACCTTCACGCTTGGCTCCTGAGGACGCTTTCATAGCACGTCTACAAGTGTCCTCTCCTGTTGCCAATATATTGCTGCCATCACGTAAACCAGCAACCAGGGAAACATATAATGCCAAATGGAAACACTTTTCCATCTGGGCTGCTTCCTGATCACTAGATCCCTACTCTTGTCCATTAATGAAAGTCTTGGATTACCAGCCTCTACTGGTTAGACAGGATTAAGCTTAGTCTTCCATCAAAGTCCATTTGGCTTCTATTTCGGCCTTCCATGAACCTCTGGATGGTAGATTACTGTATCAACACCATCTAGCCAAAATGTTGTCCCACTCTCTGTGGGATCTCAATTTCCTAATGAAATTAACTCTTGAGCCTTTGAACTGGCGGCCACTTGTGATCTCCGTTTCTTTCATGGAAAACACTTTTCTTAGTGGCTGTCACTTCAGCTCTACATATTTCTGAGTTCCATGCCCTCATGTGTAGGGAACCTTACTTGATTTTTCACAAAGATAGGGTGGCACTTCGTACCAACCCTTCCTTCTTATCTAAGGTAGTGTCTGAACACACCTTAAACCAGTCCTTGGAGTTACCAGTATATAATCCTGAACACTCCAATCGAGGTGAACACCTCTTACATACTTTAGACGTCCATCATATATTACGATACTACACTAACCGAACTAAAATGATTAGAAAAACTTCTCAACTTTTTGTAACTTTTGCCTCAGGCAGGGAAGGTCTCCCAGTCACTAAATGGATGCTGTCCAATTGGCTAGCACATTGCATAACATTTTGTTGTTCAGAATACAACAAGCCATTACCTGGACCTGTCCAAGCCCATTCTACCAGAGCTATGACCACTACTGCGCCTGCTTTGAAGGGGCTTCTATCACAGATATCTGCAATGCAGCTACCTGGTCCACAATTCATACTTTCATAAAGCATTACAACTTGGATATTGCTTCACACCATAGGACGGCCTTTGGCCGAGCTGTCTTACAAGGCTTCTGTCATAATGACCACCCTTTCTGGGTTTACTGCTTGGGATTCATCCCAAGTTTATTACTTCCTGCAAGAGACCTTACCACAACAGTAGATCTTTGAGGAATGTCTCTTGCAGCAGGTACGATACCACCCTCCGTCCCCCTCCTTCTCTGTTAGAACAAATTATGGTCCAGTGACTAATGGGTTGGGACATCTTTGGTACCTCAGCTTCCCTTTGTCCTTGCTTAGCGAGCTGAATTCGACGGGGGAAACTGAGGATACCAGGAACCACCCACACTTATATAGGAAACAGGAAGATGATATCATGTGTGGACGGCCACTGGAATAGACTGCTAAAAGAGCTGCCATGCACCACAGCAACCTCTGGTGATGACCCAAGTGTATTACCTGCTGCAAGAGACACTACTGTTATGGTAAGGTCTTGCGTAACTGTACTTGCTAGGAGTGGTATATGTTGTTCATCCACATGGACCCACTCGACCTCCCCAGCTTTGACACACAACCTAAGCTTCCAGCAGGCAAGATCTGGCATCAAGGGGTGGAGCCGAGGCATATACCACCCGGGTGGGTGGGAGGAGCCAGCTTTTAGACCTTCTGGCAAGAATCTTAAAGGTAAAGGACTTGCCAACAAGTGTGGATGAACAACATATACCACTCCTAGAACTACTGTTACAGGTGAGCAACCTGTTTTTCAGGTACACCAGGGAAAAAAGGAAGATGAGAGAGGGAACTGTTAGGCTGACTGAGGGTACAGTGCAGTTAAGGAGGATAAGCAGAAGACAGCCATTCTGAACAACTGTTTCTCCGTTTTCACAGTGGAGGATAGCGGGCCTGTAGCGGAAAATGGCATAAAGGCTGCTGCAGGGGGATTGTAGAAATAGGACAGGTGAGAATTACAGAAGAAAGGGACAGGCACGGCTCCACAGCCAGGTAGGATGCATCATGCACCTGAGGGTGCTCACAGAATTGGCCGAACCGCTGGCAGGACTATTCAGTAGCTCACTGCAGTGAGAGGTGGTTCTTAGAGATTGGAGGACAGCAGACGTGGTGCCGCTCCACAAGGGAGGGGACAGAATGAACCTGGAAATTACCAGCCTGTCAGTCTTACTTCAGTTTTAGATATACTGACGGACACACTAGTCAAAGAAGATCTGGTAGACTACCTGGAAAGAAATGGGCTCCAGGATAGTAAGCAGCATGGGTTTGTGGCAGGGAGTTCTTGTCAGACCAACCCTGATAGTATTCTTTGACTGGGTAACAAGGCAGTGGATAAGACTTCAGAAAGGCATTTGACTCCGTGACATACAGAAAGTTAATGAAGAAATTAGAGGATCTGGGAGCAGCAAAGAACCTAGTTAAATGGGTGGGAAGTTGGTTGGGAGGAAGACAGCAGAGGTGGTAGTAAATGGGGTCAGGTTGAGGAAATGGAGGTTGTAAGTGGGTACTGCAGGGGTCGGTCCTGGGACTAGTCCATATCAATATGTTCATCAGTGATGTATTTATTTATTTAGTTTTTGTTGACGGGTAGGTGCACTAGACAAAATATCTGCCTATTTTCAGGCACGACCAAGGAGGGTTACAAACAAAATGAAACAGCAATTACAATGTTAAAAAATTCAGTAACAATAACATAAGCTAAAATAAATATAATGAACATGAAACAACAAAGGATATGTACAAATACAGTAAGTTGAAAACTGACATGTAAATAGAGAGGTAGGTAAGAGCAGGTGAAGCATTAATACTGGATCATTTACATGTGCACTTATCAATAGACAGGATGTGCTTGTGGAGATCTGGTTTAAAACCTGGTGAGGACTTCAGAGCATCTTAAGGCGCTTTTACGCACAGGTTTCTATAACGGAATGACTATTCACAGGTATACCCATTCATCCTATGTATAAAACACATCTGTTCCGTTACACTGGTGAGCGTTCACCAACCCACAATCTCTTCCTTCCGTTCGTCCCTTTGTGATCCGTTTCGTCTGGCTGTGTAAAACAGTCATTCCAGCAGAAGTAAAAAAACAGCCATAGAACACCACACTCCATGGGGGAGCCGAAACACAAATACAGAAAACAGAGATAAGGGGGTTGCCGGAATACCCTCTGCGTGTAAAGTGAACCACAAACGGAAACATAGAAACATAGAATTTGACGGCAGATAAGGACCGCTTGACCCTCCTAGTATGCCCATTTTCCTACCTAACAGATAAGCTGCAGATCCTAATTAACCAACAGCTTACTTCCTCCTACCCCCCACTAGGACTGCCTTATGTCTGTCCCATGCATTCTTGAATTCCCCCACTGTTCTTGACTCCACGGCCTCCTCAGGGAGGGCTGTTCCATGCATCCACAACCCTCTCTACGAAAAAATACTTCCTCACATTACCTCTGAGCCATCCCCCCTCTATCTTCAAATTGTGTCCCCTTGTTCTTGCACATCTCTTTTTCTGAAAGATGCTACCCTCTTGGACTTTGTTGATTCCCTTGAGGTACTTGAAAGTTTCTATCATGTCCCCTCTCTCCTCCTTTCCTCAAGGGTATACATATTAAGCTCCTTTAGTCTTTCTTCAGTATGTCTTCTGGTGCAGACCCTGCACCATTTTGGTTGCCCTCCTCTGGACAGCCTCCACTCTGTCTATGTCTTTGCGGAGATAGGGTCACCAGAACTGCACACAGTACTCAGATGGGGTCTCACCAACTGTCTGTACAGAGGGATAACAACTTCCTGTTTTCTACTATTGATGCCTCTCCCTATGCATCCCAGTATCCCCCAGCCTTCCTTACTGCCTTCTCACATTGCTTGCCCACCTTTAGGCATCTGATATAATTACCCCAGGTCCCTTTCCATTTTTACTGTTGTCAGTATCTCACCCCCCATTGTGTACTCTTGCCCAGGGTTTTGTTTCCCATGTGCATTACCTTGCACTTCTTTGCACTGAATCTGAGCTGCCATACATTTGACCATTCCTCCAACCTTTCCAAGTCCCTTCTCATCCTTTCCACTCCATCTGGTGTATCGACCCTGTTGCAGATCTTTGTGTCATCTGCAAAGAGACATACGTTTCTTCCAGTTCCTCTGCAATGTCACTTATAAAGACATTAAAAAGGACGCTCCCAGTACTGAACCCTGCAGTACCCGCTAGTAACCCTCCTTTCTTCACTGTGGACTCCATTTACTACTACACTTTCGATCCTGTTGTCTAGCCAACTTTTTATCCAGGCTACCACCTTGGGACCCACCCAAGGCTGGCTAACTGTGTATTAATCTTTTGTGTGGACTGTATCAAATGCCTTGCTAAAATCTAGGTAAGTCATGTCCACAGCCCCTCCTGGTCTACTACTTTGGTCACCCAGTCAAAGAAATCTATTAGATTAGTCTGACACGACCTTCCCATCGTGAATCCATGCTGCCTTGGGTCCTGTGCCCACTGGCCTCTAGGTAGTCAACAGTTCTTTCCTTCAGAAGTGATTCCATCATTTTACCTACCACTGAGGTCAAACTAACTGGTCTGTAGTTTCCTGCCTCTGTCCTGCTCCCACTTTTGTGAAGAGGAATCACATCCGCCTCCTCCAGTCCTCAGGTACCACCCCATCCTCCCATAATTTGTTAAAGAGAGTAGTCAGCGGTGTCATTAGTTCTACCCTTAGTTCTTTTAGAATTCTTGGGTGAATCCCATCAGGCCCCATTGCTTTGTCCACCTTCAATTTTATTCGTTCTTTCAGAACCCTTTCTTCTGTAAACGGACTGGTATCGACCCTCGTCTTAAGAGTGTTTCTCTTGTTTGGTTTAGGTACCTCCCCCTCCTCTTCCTTTGTGAATAGTGAGCAGAAATATTCATTCAGTATCCCTGCTTTTTCATTGTCACCCTCTACCCACATTCCCTTCCCTTTATTAAGCATCAGTATCCCTCCTTTGGTCTTTCTTCGCTCCCTAATGTACCTATAAAGGTCTTATCCTTCTTAACAGAGTTGGCTATGCTTTCCTCGGTTTGGGCCTTTGCTATTCTGACTGCCTTCCCAGCCTCTTTCTGCTTTAACTGATAAAGCTCTCTGTCCTTCTCCTTCTGTGTTTCCTTATATTTCCTGAATGCTATCCTTTTCTCCTTAACCTTCCCTGCCACCTCTTTTGAGAACCTTAGCGGTTTTTTCCTTCGTTGTGTTTTGTTGATTTGCTTTACACAAAGGCTTGTTGCCTCTGTGATGGCTGTTTTGATTACTCTCCATTGTTCCTCCACCCCTCCTGCTTGCCTGTTTGCTAGTGCTTTTCTGAGACACTCTCTCATTTTCCCAAAGTCAGCCCTCCTAAAGTCCAATACTCTTGCTTTTGTATGGCTGTGTTTATCGTGAACCACACTGTTTGGTGGTCGCTTGTTCCCAGATGGCTACCCACTTCTAAATCTGAGATTCTTTCTCTGTCCCCATTTGAGAGTACCAGGTCTAAGATTGCTCCCTCCCGAGTGGGTTCCAAAACTAGCTGTCTGAGGCATGCCCCCTGTAGGGCATCAAGAATGACCCTGCTCTTGGATATGCCTGCAGCAAAGGTGCTTCAGTTAACATCTGGCATATTCAGGTCCCCCATCAACAATATCTCCCCTTTTTCTGCCATTCTAAGGAAGCCTTCTATCATTTCCTTGTCCATTCCCTCCCCCTGAGATGGGGGTCTGTATACAACCCCCATGCAGATTGTCGTGCCAATTCCTGTCTCCAGGATGACCCAGAGTGCCTCATCTGCTCCCTGTTTACTCTTTAGTTCTGTTGCTTTGATCCCTTCCTTTACATAAAGAGCTACTCCTCCTCCTCTTTTTACCCTCCCTGTCCCTCCTATAGGTTGTGTATCCTGGTATGTTGACATCCCAGTCATGGTTCTCTGTGTACCATGTTTCTGTGACTGCCCCAATATCCAGGCAACCCTCTTCCATCAAGGCCACTAGTTCAGGTAGCTTGTTACACAGACTACGGGCATTGGTACTCATCACCCTCCGATTTTTGATGGTCTTACCCTTTTTAGCCCCATTCCTGTCCTTACTGCCTTTGCCTTTTTTACATTTACTTCTGTCCTGCTCCCTAATGACTTCTCTACCTCAGTGTTTGCCTCACTAATTACTGTTGTTTGTTGGGGAGGCTGGGATTTCCCTGCTTCTTTTCAGTGCCTTCCCCCTTGGCTAGTTTAAATGCTTGCCAGTGAAGCATTTAAACCTCTCACCTAGGATCCTGGTCCCCCTGGACAGATGCAGACCATCACACCAGTATAGGTCTGCATCCTCCAGGTGGCTCCCCAGTCCCCAATGAAGCCAAAACGCTGAGCTCCACACCAGTTTTTCAACCATTCATTGAATTCGCTGGTGAGGAGTACCCTAGCATCACCCTTGCCATAGACAGGCAGCACCTCCAAGAAGGTTACTATATGCGCTACTTGTCTAAGGCCCCTCCCCAACTCTACAAACTCCTCTTGCACTGCTCTGATCCCATTCCTAGCCAGGTCATTTGTCCCTAGGTGGACAATGACATCCAGCTCCCTCCCTCATGCAGCTGCTCCCACGATCCTGAGGATTCGCTTCCTGTCCCTCCAAGCCATGGCGCCAGGCAGGCACCTTACCTCCCTCTCCCCTTCCTCCCCCATTTCTACTCCCCTAATGATTGAGTCCCCCACCAGGAGTTGTTTCCTTCCCCTGTGGGGTCTCATGCCACCCTCCTGTGGGTCTCCTTTGTGAAGGTTCCCAGCATCCTCCTTGGTCTCCACTGCAGGTGCCTCCGTAGAGGAACCACTATCCAACAGAAGAGTGAATGAATTGTGGAGAGGTACAGCTGGAGGGATGCAACTCTGTTCCATCACCCTCTCCCTCCCTGAGCCCACCCTGGTCCAGCCTCTCCTCTTTCTTGGCAACCTCTGAGGTAGTGGCATTGGCCCTGGTGGTCCCTGGGTGGGGGAGGAGGTTTCACGAATCCTAGCCAGGTCAGCCTGGAGACGGGCAACCTCCTCCCTCAGACCAGAGAGGTGCCTGCAAATAGGGCAGCATCGCAGCCTCCAGAATGTCTCCCGGAACACTGCCGCCCCACAGCCATTGCACTGCACCACTCCTATCATGTCTTATTTTGTGTCCCCTCTCCTGTTTCTCTGTATGCTTACTCTCTCCTCTCCTTACAACTCTCACCCTTCCTATTCTGGGACAGTAACTTCCTATATTCTTCAGTAGCCTCCTTCTTCCTTGCTCAGTGTCAGACCACCAACAGCTAGGGGAGAGTGAGCTACTTTTTTCCTTTAGGGTTGACAAAACCAATGTTTCTCTATGATCCTTCCCTTCCTACTGCCAAACAGGAAGTTCCTGTTGACAGTCAAATCCAGTGGCTATAAAAGAAGAACTGGCTTAGGGTGGGTGGGATGGAGGGCAATTAGTAAGAAAAAAGGCTAGCAACAGGAAGTTGTAATTTGAGTCACCTGCTTTTATAGTGTCTAAGCCACACCCCCAATTAAGCTGTCTCTCCTCCTACTGGTTTAGCAAAGTAAACTGATACAGAACCCTTCCCAGTACGGAACACACCCCGACTTTCTTTCTTTTCTTTCTTTTTTTTTAAACCCTAAATAAGACCCCTTCTACTTCTAATAAAGTATTTGTTTGCTTAATCTCAACAGACACTGACTCCTGCTAAGATATAAGTGTTAAATTAATAAGAAAATGTAGCTTCTTTTAGTTAGCTGCTTTCTGCTCTACAACCAAGGCTAGCAACAGGAACAGAGTACAATGGTGGCACACAGTAGCAGCCATTCCGTTGTACTAGCCTGTGTGTAAAAGCACCTTTTTGTGACACAGGAAGGGAGATCCAAAACTTGGGTGTAAATACTGAGAAAGCCTGCTCGCCCATCCTAAGTGGCACAAATGGAGTCACTCAGTGGAATCGATCCATAGACCTCATGCCGTATGCCTGTATGGAGGGTTTAACCATGTTGGCTAGGGTGGCTGGTGTACCAGTTCTGATAACATTATCAATGGTACAAGCAGATGTGAAGAGCTGATATGAAGGTGGGGAGAGCCATACCAGCCTCGAGTGTAGGATGCAGTGGTGAGTAAACCTTGGCACGGAGACAGCAAAGCGACAGATGTTTTTCTAACATGTGTTCCATTTATTTAGTAGCCCCTTATTTGCTTCCAAGTAAGGCAACACCCCATATATGAGGCTAGGCCAAAGGATACCCTGAGCAATAGCTAGTCTAACAGCTGCAGTTAGGGCATACCTAATTTTATAGGCAAGCCCAACTGTTATGTTAACTAACAGGTAAGTGCCAGATGTAAGGTAAAATCCAAGGTAGGGTCTAGGGTGGCTAAGTATTTGAAGGAGTCTACTTCTTCAAGTGTGGTACACCCACATTGCCGTATATCGAGAGGCAGAGGGACAGGCCTTGATTCTTGGCACCGAGCCAAATAACAGTGTCTTTTTGGTGTTCATGAGAAGCCTATTTTGAGTTAACCAACACTGACTGGAGTCAAAGTTAATATTTAGATGCTGATTGATGTCAGTTATGTCCGGGGCACTATAGTACAGAACCATGTCATCCACATACAGTAAGGTAGAGCAAGAACTAACTGTAGGTGGCAAGTTATTGATACACTGTGTGAATAGCAAGGGACCAAGTATGGATCCTTGGGGTACCCCAACGCTAGTGTGATTCAAATTAGATATGACTTTATTAATTTCTACGAAATTGCTGCGGGCAGGAGAGATAGCTTTCCCTTCTATTTGTTAGAATCCAGTCTAGGAAGGACTGGTGATTGCTGTTTGGAGCCACCCTGGTGGGACAGGAGAACAGCTGAGATAGACGGAACTTGCCAAAAACAGAACTCATTGGAGTTATTCCATAGACAACCAAGATTGAAATCACCCAGGATAAGGAATTCCTTTTTCCTCTTAAGTGATGTCAGGTAGTGTATTCAGTCAGTCAATCCATGTAATCCATTCTTTGAGGGGAGGGTTATAGATGCATAGGATATTTAGTTGTTTAGTGTTCCCAAGGATAAGTACAGTGTGGAGGGCTTCACAACTGCACTGTGCATTGGCAGGGCGAGTAGTGATGTTGAGGTTTTCCTTAAAGAACAAAGCAACCCCACCCTGTCTTTTAGAGGAAGGACGATCAGTTCTAAGGAGCTTTTAACCCTTTATTGCACACATTGAGTCGGGGATAGTGGGCTTGAGCCAGGTTTCAGTTAGCCCTAACATGTCAGGGGAGTAGTGAGACACCCTGGCCTCGAGCTGAATAAAATTGGCTGCAAGACTGCGTATGTTCAGGTGGGCAATTTTAAGACCTTTAGTGGCAAACCATTGGGGGACGTGAGTGGACTTAGCAGTGTTATGGGGGCCTGGGTTAGTTTCAATATCCCATGATTGGGGATGCATAAGGTGTAGCCAGAACATGAAGATATTTTACCAAGAGTCGTGTTCGAGGTATACAAAAGGAGCATTTGTTTAGGTACTGTTACATAGGCAAATTTGAATTTGTTTTAGAGGCCACTTAGTTTGGGGCTGTTTCATTTCTAATCATTTGATTTGAGAAAAGGTGGTGTCATCATGAGTATAGTGATTGACTAAAAGTCTAGTGTCAGTTTAAGGTGATCAGTAAGTACCAACAGAGCAGTTACCACGCTAATATCGAAACAGATGAGCCCTCATTTTCATCATAGTATTGAACAGTTCAAAATTAACATAGGCATTAGTCCAAAATTAGCTAGGTAGACAGCTTAAGGACCAGAACCTAGTTAAATATGTCAAACTGTTCCACTAATGCCAAAATTGGCATAGGTCCTATAACAGTACTGAAGTACCAGACACAAACCCACACAGGGATCATATTAATTGGTAGCCATCAGTAAATGTTATTTTAGCACTGCAGTAATAGTGGAAAGTTTAAGCAGAGGCAATACACCTTGCAGCACAAGCCACCCCAATTATTTTCAAATGTATGCTCTGTACTGTGTAATAAACCTCGACAGTCACCATCTAATTATGTGCAGTGTATTCAGTTAGGTGGATTCAGGAAAGACTGCATGGTCCAGATAGATACAGGCAACGGAATGGTTTAAAGAGGTCCAGGATAACTATTGCCTTAAACAAGTACTGCAGGTACAAATTGGTGCCAACAGCGGAGCTTCTAACTAGGGCAGCAGTTAGTGAGCAGTATACAAATTTAGGAAAAATAGGTCGAGATTGGGCAGGATTGCTGGTTAGCTAGGGAGTGCTTAGAGCTGGTTAACAGTATTGTGAGTCGAGCAGGTGTACATCATTGTAGTTAACTGCAGTTGCTGGAAGTCTGTAAAGTATAAGGGTGGGGACAGGCCTTGGAGGGAGGGTGGCGGGTGTGTGTGTTGGTTATGTGCTGATGCCACTCATACTACATATCCTGCCTGTACAATGTTTACTGCTGCCCATACAGTGTTTGCTGCAGCACGTGGCAGAAAGTGATACTGCAGTAGTGGTTTGTGCATTGCAACTGAAACCTCGATAAGCAGAACAGTAGTTGTCCAACCTGTACGTACTGTATGCACACAGATTATCTGAAATGGCTAAGGTTGACTGAGGTGCTGTGATAGTCTTGCACGTCTGGCAGGTGTAGGCAGTTACAGGAATATGGAAGCCGAAAGGGATGTAGTGTATAAAGCAGACTGTCGACTCGAGGTGGGTAATTCCTTTTGGCTCTAAATTACACAATACCTGTGCTCCTTTGTTAGCTGGTGTGGGCGTCCGACCATGCGGGGTCTGAGTTCTGAGCTAGGGAGGGCAGCGGCCCTCATGACCCTTGGTCGACAGAATGGCAGAGTGGCTCACTGCTGAGCACTGGGGCTGGGAGAAAGAATTAAGAATCAGTATGCAGGACCTAAATCACTTACTTGAGACAGAGTTCACTACTCCCCACATAGCACTAAGACCTGCCCCCAAAGAACAAACTGCAGCAATACAGGTACATGACAGAAATGAACAGCAGATAAAAGCAGTCAGAGGCCAAATAAATAACTAAAAATGCGGAAAAATGAAGTGTGATATAAATAAGGTAATGATTACAGCAGCAATAGAATATACAAATAGTGATAGACTACAGAACACATTTCTGAAATCAAGCATGAAACATCAATGCTGTGTTATAAATGAGGCCGCTTGATAAAGGGTCAGGAACACAACCGATTGAGATCCAGGTTTTGAATTCTCTTTGACACCAGATTACACAATACCTATGCTACTTTGTTGGCTTTGTAGGCTGGTGTGGGTGTCCGACTATGCAGGGTCTGAGTTCTGAGCTGGGGAGGGCGGCGGCCCTCACAACCCTCGTCAACAGGATGGCAGAGTGGCTCACTACTGAGCATTGGGGCTATGCTCCTTTGTTGGCTTTGTGGGCTGGTGTGGGCATCTGACCATGCAAGGTCAGAGTTCTGAGCTCAGGAGGAGCTCATCCTCATCGCACAATCCTCATCAACAGGACAGCAGAGTAGAGAAGGAACACAGTGCAAGATATGTCTCTGCACAGATGACGCCGAGCTCTGTGGCAGGGTAAACAGCGAGAAGGAGGTAAGGGAGTTGCAGAGGCACCGGCAAAGGTTAGAGAGGTGGTCCAGGGTCTGTCTGTTGAAATTCAATGCTGAAACATGCAGGGTGATGCACACAGGGAACAAGAACCCCTGAAAGGTATACTGGGTGGGAGTGGTTAAACTGGACACTGCTTCAGAGGAAAGGGACCTGGGGGTGTTCGTAAGCGACTCCCTGAAACAAACTAGCCAGTGTAACAAGGACTACAGCGAGGCAACCAGAATGTTGGAGTGTACTGGAAGGGAGTTCGATAACAGGAGGAAACGGGTAATAGCATTCCTCTATAGATCACTGGTGAGACCCCATCTGGAGTACTGTGTCCAGTTCTGGAGTCCTCACCTTAAGGAAGAGAGAGAGACAGGCTGGTTGAGAGCACTCTTGCCAGCCTGTCAGACACTTGGTGAGACCCCATCTGGAGTACTGCATGCAGTTCTGGAGACCCCGTCTGCGCATGGACATAGACGGGATGGAGGCAGTCCAGAGGAGGGCAACAAAAATGGTGCAGGGTCTGTACCAGAAACCATATGAAGCGAGACTAAAGAAGCTTAATATGTATACCCTCGAGGAAAGGAGGGAGAGAGGGGTCATGCTAGAAACTTTCAAGTACCTCAAGGGAATCAACAAAGTCCAAGAGGGTAGCATATTTCAGAAGAAGAGATGTGCAAGAATGAGGGGGGACAGCTCAGGGGCAACGAGAGGAAGAATTTTTTCATGGGGAGGGTGGTGGATGCATGGAATGGCCTTCCTGAGGAGGTAATTGGGTCAAAAACAGTGGGAGAATTCAAGAATGCATGGGACAGACATAAGGCAGTTATAGTGGGAGGGGATAGGAGGAAGTAGGCTGTTGGTTAACTACGATCTGCAGCTTATCCAATAGGTAGGGTAATAGGCAGACTGGGTGGGCCAAGCGGTCCTTATCTGCCATCAAAGTCTCCATTTCTATGTAACTAAAGTAATTCAGGGCCAACAGGGTAGATCTAATGAGGATCAGCGTAGGGCACTGATCATGTACTTGCTGGAGGCCAGAAGGGAGAGGACATAATGAAACCTTTAAGTTCCTGAAAGGAATAAACAAGGTGGACTGTGAGGAACTACCTAGTGGGCATGGTGGGTTGGAAACAATGGGACATGAATGTAGCTGATGGTGGTGGGATTCAGGAGGGATATGAGAGAGTGTTTGAACCGTGGAATAGTCTTATCAGCAGATGTGGTGGGTGCAAAAACCATAAATGGGTTCAGGCATGACTGGAACAGAGTAAAGGGCTTAATAGTTACTCATGGGGGGGCAGTAAGACAGGGAGCAGGGTGGAGAGGAGGGCAAAAACCCTGTCTGGACAGTAGGTCATGGGGTAGAGTAGGGTAAAGCTGGGCAGATTGGAAGGACCGATGATCTTTTTCTGCCTCCATTGCCTGTGTTTCTATAAATGTGTAGAACCTTCTGTTACATAGAAACATAGAAAGTGATGGCAGAAAGACATACGGTCCATTTAGTCTGCTCATAATCCTACCCCCCTCCCTTAACTGCTAGTCAGTGTGGTGGTGCCTTTGTACCTGTCCCAGGTGTTCTTGAAACCTACCACTTTTTTTGCCCCCACCACTACTTGAGGAAGGCTGTTCCATGCATCCACCACCCTCTCGTTAAAGAAGACTTGCGTGTGTTACCTCTGAATTGTACTTGAAAACTGCACCTTGTTTATTACATTTAGGAACTTGTATTAATTCAATGTCATCCATTCTGAATATTTCCCTTTATGTCTTGTACTGCAAAAACTCAATAAAAAAAGATAGAACAAAAAATAGATTTGTGGTCCCTAGTGTCTGTAAGACTGAAGACACTGCACTTTGCTGCCAGTTACTGCCCTTTCACCCCTCCTCCATCCATGTTGCTTCTTTTACTGGTGCCCGTAGCAGTACCCACTGACTGTGGTAGCCGTGTTCACCATGTTGGCTTCTTTCTTGAGTCCTGCCTGTGCCAGCTGTGGCTCTTGGGCACATTGTGACACCATGAGGAAGGTTGCTGTGTGGTAGGTAGATATTTATTTTAATAGAGCACCCTTTCCATGTTCAAGAGGGCTTTATAATAAAAGTGAGATATAACACAGCTGTGGTGGATCACCCTGGCATGCTGGGGACCCTGGTTCATGACCTTAGCCCAGGAGCAGACCAGCACTCTACTTGGCATTTTGCTCTGTGGGGTAACCCCATTTTGTCCATTGCAGATAAGCCAGTATACGGTTTATATGGGAAGTTAGTGGGCTAAGGGGCGGGGGGAGGGGGTTGATCTTGTCTCTGGTTTCCTGTACTCTGCACCTACCCAGTTTTGGGAATATCGAAAACTTAACCATGCACTAACAGCCCTAATTGGACTGGGACTGAAATTGGCTCCAAGTGGCAAATTAGAGGAATTATTGATCAAAACTGCAGATTCTTGAGCTTCTACAACATTACTCTATCGGGATTTGGTTGTTACCTACTCAGACACGCTGGTAGGGACAGGGGAGACATGAGAGAGATAGATTCATGATGAGATCCCAGGGGCATCCTGAGAGGCAGTTGGAGACTAGCAGTCAGAGGTGCATTGTACACCAGTACAGCCGTATAAATGGAGTTGTTTTCTCGCACCACCTGCTGGTGGTGTGATCATCTGGAGGTCCATATGTACCCACATCAAAGCTGAGTGCCCCATATTGAAGCCATTCGGAGGCGCTGTCCAATGTTAGCCGAGCATACCTTCGTATGCTCGGCTAACATTGGTTGTCTCATGTATGAAGTATATTGCGGGGATATCTTAAGGAACAGATACTAGTTCCTTCCTTACAATTGTAATGGCTGGGAGTGGCCATAACGGCTGCAAGATGGCAAATTTTGACATATTGGCGTAACCCTGTCATCCCGTAAATTCAGGAGTGGATGGTGGAAGTGGATAAACAAGACGCATGCAGAAGTGTACTTTGTAGACCTAGGGAGACAAGAGGCATCGTTCAGGGCCAAATGGGCAAAGGTCCTTACTTCTGGTTTCATTTTTGGAGATTCTCTGGAGTGATATATGGTTCTAGGGGTATGGATATGGTGCACTATCACACTTAGTCTTCCTTTCCCTTTAAGACCAGTCGTTCCGGTCTTCAAGCTAAGCTCCTCCCATCCGCAGGTGGTATACTCCCCAGTTCCACCCTGTGACGTCAGATATTCCTTTCTGCTGGAAGAGTTGAGTCTCCTCCTTTGCATAGGGCTCATTCCACCAGACATACCGCTATCCAGGATATCTGCAGGACTACCACCTGGAAGTCAGCACACACCTCCATTTCCCATTACCACATTGACCTTGAGTCACGCCAGAATGCTGGTTTTAGGACTTCAGTTCTCCAATCCCTGTTTGCCAAGTAGGGGCAATCACCTTGCCCCTAACCTGGAAAACTGCTAGGAATCTGCCAGAGTATGGATGGTGCCCCATATCCACGCCCCTAGAAGTGAGGGTTACTCACCTGTAACCATAGTTCTAGGAGTGGTATATGGTGCACATCCACATGACCCACTCGACCTCCCCTGGCAAGTAGCACACGGATCCCTTCTTCCAGCGTGCAGGATCTAACGTCCATAGGTGGAGCTGGTTGAGTGAGAGGAACTTAGCTTGGCAGTCAGCTGGCCTTAAAGGAAGGAAGACTGCCTAAGTGTGGATGTGCACCATATACCACTCCTAGAACTATGGTTACAGGTGAGTAACCCTCATTTCTAGGGACATGGATATGTTGTTCATCCACACTGTCTGGCAGGTATCCTTGCCGCTTTAAATCTTGCCAGAAGGTCTTCAAGCTGGCTCCTCCCACCCACCAGGTGGTAAAACTCGGCTCTGCCCCATGGCGCAGATCTTCCTTACGCTTGGAGCTCAGGTTCCCTCCTTAACGCTCTGCGTTAAGACTGGTTCCTAGTTCTTGGTTTCCAATTTAAAAGTTTTGCTTTATAGACTTGGTCTTCTTTCCCTCACGGCTGCGATGGACAAATCGACTCGGTTTCATTTGGTGCCCTTGCCGGGTGACGATGTCTCGGACGGATCCGCACTCACGTGTGTCTACTGTTTTAGGCCTTGAGCACGACTCGCGGGCCTGCGACCTGTGCTCTTCCTTCTCAGCCCTCGTCCTCGAAGACCGTGCTGCTTGTCTACAACTGGAGCACCCGAGAACGTTTTCCTCTGGTTAAGTCAAAGAGGCCTGGTCGGCAGTTTCATGGCGTCAGGCTCGTGGATCAGCTAGAGCAGATGATCGCCCTCGAGAGAGGAAGCGGTCGCGGGCCGCATCTTCCTCGGCGGAGCATTTATCCGCTCTCCTGGGTTCCTCTTACACAGCTTCCTTTAAGGAGCTTTGTCTGTCCCTCTCCACTAGAGGTGAGGGACCAGCGTTCGCTGGACCTTCTTCTCGGTCCAAAAGAAGACAAGGTGGAGTCCCTCCGTCGGCGCTCTTGGGGCCAGGAAAGGTCCCTCTTCGAGGTTAGCCGACCGCCGACTTGGTCGATCATTCGGCCCGACCACTGGTCTCCACGTTGTCCCGTCAGGTCAGTTGAGCAGAGACTCCCGTCGGCCAGCGGTCGAGATCTTTCTCGACCCGTTGGACGAGTTGTCGACAATGACAATCCCCTCGGTTCCCCGGTGGGAGTTGAGGATCCAGCGGGCTTGCCAGTGCCTCCGGTTCCGGGCCCTCAGGTGTACCCTCCAGCCGAGGGAGGCAGTTCCACCAGTCCCTCCCGCACCGTCCTCGGAAGGCCGAGGTTCTCGGTCTCGGACTTCTTGTGCGGTCCAGCGATCCCGCCGTCATAGGCGGTCTCTGCACTGGTAGCCCGGCGCGCCGCTCGTCCTCGTTCTCCTCCTCGGATGAAGGGAGGCTTCAGCGTAAGTTTAGGTAACTGATCGAGGACCTCGTAGCTGGCAACTTCTTTTGACCGGGAACAAGCCAATGCCGTGTGCTTCCCGGCCATTGGTAGCTGTCACCAGAGCGGCGAAACAACCCTCGTTTTGCCGGAGCCTGTTCCCAGGCGGTTGTTGACCAAAACCAGCTGCCCACGATTCCGGTGGAACCTCCGCCTCCACAGCCGCTGTTTGGGGCTCCGACCAGAACTCGGTCGGCTCAGGGTCTGCCCATAGGCTGTCAGCTCACTCCCGATCGCCCTCGGCAGGTGCAGGGTGGCTCAGGCCGAGCAGCTCTTTGTGGACTCTTCTGAGTCCGGCGGCGATTCCTCCCTTTTCTCCAAGCGAGTGGACTTGGAGTCCTCTGGAGGTCAGTCGCTGGATGACAGCCCTTCGTCCTTCCTGGGTTTGCTCAGACTCATCTCGGAATCCACCGGGATGCAGCGCAAGCCTGTATCCAGGCGGCCCAAGTATCCCCTCACGGAGATATTGGACCGAGGGGATTCCCCTACGGAGGCCTTCCCTGTGGCTGAGGCTAGTGTGGGCCCGGCCTTGGAGCTCTGGCAGCGCCCTGCTTCCTGCCCTGCACCTTCGACCAGGATGGCCAGGAAGTATGCGGTCCCTACCGGTTCCCTGTCCGGTTTCTCGGAACATCCCTCGGCCGAGGGGTTAGTTACCGACAGCGTTTTCCGGCGTGCTGGAAACGCTAGGGACGTGGACAAACCTCCCGACAAGGAGTCCAAGAGATTGGACTATGCCGGGCGAAAAGTCTACGCTGCGTCCTCCCTTGGCCTTCGTCAGGCAAGCTCGGCCGTGCTGATGGCACATTTCTCCCATGCCCTGTTGGGCTCCCTGGACGAGGTAGTCTCTCACCTCCCGGCTGACCTGCAGACCACGGTTAGGCAGGTGCGGGACCAGGGCAGGGCAGTGGCCAAGCAGCAACTTCAGACTGCTCTGGACATTGGAGACTCATGCGCTAGGTCAGTCGCAGCCACAGTGGCTATGCGCCGTCGGGCATGGCTGAGGATATCCACCTTCACAGTGGATACCCAGCACAAATTGGCGGATGTCCCCTTCCTGGGGACCGACCTCTTCGGCCCTGGAGTGGAAGGCCACCTCCAGAGGATCGAAAAGTCCAATGCCACCTTGGACTCGGTCTCATCCGCTCAGAGGGACAAGGGCCGCAGACCACAACCCAAGCCCTTTCGTCCGTCTGCGCCCCGACACGTCCAGCCCAGCAACACCAGGGCCAGCAGGCTCGCGCTTAGCATCCCAAACCCAAGCCCACGGCTTCCTCCTCCAGAAGCAGGGAGGTAAAGGCCCAGGTGGTCCCTCGGCGGTCCCTCCTCCAAGCCTGCACAGTGACAGGTTGAGGGGTGTCGCTCCCAACCTCGTCACCTCACCCCAGGTTCCCCTGTGGAGAGGATGGCTCCAGTACTTCCTTTCTGCCTGGTCTGCTGTTACCACAGACAGGTGGGTGTTGGAGAGTGGTAGGAAAGGGCCTGCCTCTGGGTCCGAGCAGGCCCCACACTCAGGCAAGTCGCACCTCGGGACCTTGGGGTCAGAAGCCTCGCTGTCAGCTACGTGAGCCGACATCGCTCTCCTCCTCGAGAAGGAGGTGATAAGAGAGTGTGGACCCTCCCTCAAACCTGGGGTTCGTGTCCAGGTACTTCCTGGTTCGAAGCGGACGGGGCTGGCGCCCCATTCTCAACCTACGACCTAAACAAGTTCCTAAGGTCTCGAACCTTCATGATGGTCACTCTGGCTCAGATAATACCATCCTTGGAACCACGGTGTGGTTCTGCTCTCTGGACCTACAGGGCCAGCGTTCTTTCACGTCCCTATCCGTCCGTCCCATCAAAGGTTCCTTACGCTTTCGAGCAGAGGATCCTTTCGAGGTCAAGCCATGCCCTTGGCTTATCTCCAGCTCCAAGGTCTTCACCAAATGCATGGCAGTGATGACAGCATTCCTCCGGCACCGAGGGGTCCAGGTTTACCCTTACCTGGATGATTGCTGATAGCAGCCCCCTCCAGACAGGAGGTGGAGTGGTCCAGAGATCTGGTCCTCCAGGTTTGCTCTCAGGTTGGCCTCCTCATCAACGAGGCCAAGTCGGAACTCGAGCCGAAGCAGGTGATTCTTTTCATCGGGGCAGAGCTCGACTCTCTTCAAGCCAGAGCACGGCTCCCGGCGGACAGGGCCGGGGTTCTTTCCTCCTTTGCCCAGTCATTTCTGGTTGGGCAATTGCGCCCTGCCCGGGACTTCCTGCGCCTCCTGGGTCTCATGGCGGCCTGTACCAGCGTGGTCCGTTGGGCCCGCTGGAACATGCACCCCCTTCAGTGGGGACTGGCCAGCCAGTGGTCCCAGCCTGCGATCCATTGGACCAGCTAGTGGCGGTGACCCAGGGGATGTGGAGCGCTCTCCAGTGGTGGACCTTTCCAGTTCATCTGCAGGAGGGCATCCCGTTTATCCGCCCGAGCGCGGTCTCTCTATCGACCGATGCCTCTCTGATGGGTTGGGTGCCCATCTGGGGAACCGGCCCCGGCCTCTGGTCCCGGGAGTCCTGATGCCACATCAACTTGCTGGAGCTCCGAGCGGTCCACCTAGCTCTCACCACCTTTGCTCCGTTTCTTCGCGGTCAAGTGGTCCGAGTCCAGATGGACAACACCATGACCATGTACTATCTAAACCGCCAGGGCAGGAGGCGCTCCATGCTTCTATGCAAGGAAGTTCTCCGCATCTGATCACTCATGCACAGCCTGGAGGCGGATCTCCTAGCCATTCATGTGGCAGGAGCCTCCAACACCCTGGCCGATGCCCTAAGCCAGATAGGGGCTGCGTCCCATGAGTGGTCTCTCCTGCCGGAGGTAGTACAAGATCTATTCTCCCATTGGGGCACACCTCAGGTGGACCTGTTTTCCTCCAGGGAGAATGCAAAGCTGAGAGCTGTTCCATGCCCACCCCCAGCAGGGATCGCTGCAGGGGATGCCTTCTCGAGGCCGTGGACCCGGGCCTCTTCTCGCCTTTCCCTTGATGCACAAGGTGCTGCTCAAAGCAAGAAGGACAAGGCGCAGGTGATTCTGATAGCCCCAGACTGGCCCGCATACTGGTACCAGATCTCCTCAGCCTCAGCTCCAGGCTCCCGAGGCAGCTTCCAGCTCGCCCGGACCTGCTCTCAGTCAATCAGGGAAGGTATTCCATCCGGACCTTCAATCCCTGCACCTGACGGCCTGGTTCCTGAGCAGCTAGAGTTCAGGCCTTGGGTCTTTCCGACGAGGTCCTCAACATAGTTGAGGCGTCCCGTAAGAAGTCGACCAGAAAATGCTACGCCTTCAAATGAAAAAGATTTTCCATTTGGTGTCAGGGCAAGGGCCTGGACCCTTCCTCCTGTTCCTTGGCGAGCATATTGGACTACCTTTGGTCCCTTTCTCAGCAAGGGCTTAGGTCGACGACCCTTAAGATGCACCTGGCAGCCATCTCTGCTTACTGGACACGGGCCAGGAAGCAGTCGGTGGTGCAGGAGAAGGTGGTCGGGCGCTTTTTCAAAGGCCTTGATCACATTTCCCCTCCGGTGCGAGAACCTCCACCTCCGTGGGATCTACTGCTGGTACTGGCAAAGCTCATGGGCAAGCCATTCGAACCAATGCAAAGGTGTGAACTCTCTCACCTGTCGTGGAAGACCGCCTTCTTGGTGGCTATCACGTCAGCCAGAAGGATGGGAGAGCTTCAGGCGCTCTGCATCGAGTCTCCTTACCTGGTCTTCCACAGGGACAAGGTTGTCCTGCCCCACCGAAATTCCTTCCGAGGTGGTGTGGAGTTTCACCTTAACCAGGTGTTGACTCTGCGGTGTTCTACCCAGTCACACCTGGAGGCCGAATATAGACTCCATACTCTGGACCCTAGAAGGCACTCGCTTACTGTAAGGCACCACGGCTGAAGAACAGGGAGAGGTTCGCCAGCTGTTTGTTACCTACGCTGAAGCCGCACTGGCAGACCTGCAGCCAAGCGGACGATAAGCAGGTGGGTCACCTCCTGCATAGATCTCTGCTATAAGTTGGCGGGCATGGAGCCTCCCAGAGGGATAAGAGCTCATTCTGCCCGCTATACTGCTGCATCGGTGGCTGCTTCCAGGGACGTCCCTATCCAGGAAATCTGCAGGGCTGCTACCTGGAAGTCAGCACACACCTTCATCACCCATTACCACATCGACCTTGAGTCACGCTGGGATGCTGGTTTTGGGGCCTCAGTTCTCCAGTCTCTATTCCCTAAGTAGGGGGTGTGCGCCTTGCCTACCTCTTTCCGGAGAACTGCTAGGAGTCTGCCAGACAGTGTGGATGAACAACATATCCATGTCCCTAGAAATACAGGTTACTCACCTGTAACAGGAGTTCTAGGAATGGTATATGTTGTTCATCCGTACGACCCACCCGACCTCCCGGCTTTGGCCACACCCGGCTTCCAGCGGGCCAGATCTGGCGTCATGGGGCGAGCCGAGTTTTACCACCCGGTGGGTGGGAGGAGCCAGTCTGAAGACCTTCCAGCAAGATTTAAGCGGCAAGGATACCTGCCAGACAGTGTGGATGAACAACATATACCATTCCTAGAACTCCTGTTACAGGTGAGTAACCTGTATTTTTTCCCCACGCTTCTTATGGGATTTGTTTTGGCTGTTACAAGTAATAGTTTGCAGTATAGAAAAGTATCTACCCAAAGTTGTGCACAGTCCTTGGGATGAATGGCATCACAATGATTGTATTAACCTATTTTAGTTTAAGCCAGGGCTATTGTGCTTATACTTTGTAAGTTCCTACAGTATGTAGTGTTAGTTTTGTAAAAACTCAATAAAAACATGGAAAACTGCGAGAATATTAGCGGTTACAATTCAGCAGGTTTAGGAAGAATAACTTCTCGGCCATTTGAAGTGACCGTACTGTTTACAGCGAAACAGCTCAGAGCAGACATACCTAATAACGGAGCTGCTGAGCAGAGCTTCCTTATCCTTGCCGTTTTTAATATGAGCATCGTGAGATCAGAAAGCGACTGTCTTGAGTGCTTGTGGTCACTCACAGGGATATTGATAAATCTGAACTTTTTACTGACTTTTTTCCCCACACAGAGAAAAAACCTTGGAGACGGCCTCCCAAGTGCCGTCTTTTCCTTGGAGAACTTGATATGCATGAGCTGGTCACCTTAGAGGATCACCCTTTGGCAGGCAATCCTTTGAACTGGATCTGCTTATTGATGTACCTGATAAGAAGTCTGTCCCGGTACAAACACAATCGCGCCTACTTTGGAGTGTATATTATTGAGATGAACACAGAAAGCCATTGTTGTGTAGTGTGTTTTTTTTTTATTTTTTTAATTGGTGACAGTGGGTTTGTTTTCTAAATACTGCTTTTTGCTGTTGATAAGCATATACTGCTGTCGGCAGGATTGCTGGCAAGCTGTCATACAGGGTGAAGCCTCACACTGTGGTGCATTCTACCGAATTCTGCTTCATACAGGCACCTCCATTTTGCATGTGAAAATGCTGGGATCCACAAGGACGACGTGTGTGCATGTATGTTTTGTTGGGGGGGGGGGGTGAGGGACTTACAATTGCTCAGCTAAGGCTGGTTGAATTAATTTTCTTTCTCAAACTCTGGAGTATTAGAAGGCCTTGACTGATATTAAATTACTTTTAAGTGTGGCTAGATTTGATGGTGCAGAAACATCTGAGGCTGAATTAGGGATAATTTTTGTTTTCTTCATTTGTGAGCTGTACAGATAGGAATCAGTGAAAGTTCTTCTGAAGCACCCTTGAGTTAGCAGGACCCATTACCTGCATAGCTTATTAGACAAGGCTCTTTCAGGTCTTGGTGGAAGCTCGGAATCAGATTTCCTTGTTCCTTTGTTCTTCCAGTACATGTTGGGGACCATAACAAGGGAGCAGGGAAGGATAAAAGCCAGACTTTTTTGGGGGTGCAGAGCCAGCAGTCGACAATTGCAGATGTGCATTGCTCGAACGCTAGTCTTTGACACATAATTTGATATTTGTATTTTTTTTTAACATATTGCTTTTTCGACTGCTACTTCTCCATTTACTGTGACACCGTCAGTGGTATTCTGAACCTCCAAATTGTTGTACTATGGAAAAAAATACCAGAGAAGTTGCAGGAGACTTAGTGAAGCAAAAAACGCCAAGCTGTGCAGACCGGGCTGCAAGTATGTCAGAGCCGCAAGCAGGGACTTGCAAGGCAATGACATGAGATCCTGAACCAAACTGTGTACAAGTCTTAAATGCTGTCTGGTATTTTAAAACAGAAAGTAGATAGGGTTCAACCAGTGGCTCACTGAAGCAGAGCACACAGCAGAATTTAGAAGCTTCAGCAACAACAATTAAGAAAGCAAAGGACCTGGCAGGTAAGGCTATGAAGATGTCAGCAGGAGTCCTAAAAGTGAACAAATGTTCGGGCCTGAGGCTCAAAAACGTAGAAAATAATGCTTAAGTTGCTAATCTTTGGCTGCTAGGGTTCCCACAAATAAAGGGAATGGGTCCAGTTGCATACCTGGTGGACTTTCTGCAAAATTTACTACAAACGGACTTTGCACCTTGCTGTCAAAAGGCATAAAGTATTACACCATGTCTGAACTCAGACTAATCTTCCCAGATCATTACTTATCGGTATGGCTGGCCCGTGAGAGAAGGGAAAGCCGCTCAGACTGACGAAACAGAGAGGACAACTATTTCTTGAGGATGATACCCCTTGATGGAAGAGGAACATCTGGATAACGTGGCAGTCACAGAAACATGGTACACACGGAACCATGACTGGGATGTAAACATACAAGGACACACTATCTACAGGAGGGACAGGGAGGGTAAAAGAGGAGGAGGAGGAGGAGTAGCTTTCTACATAAGGGAAGGAATCAAAGCAAAAGGGTAAATGGGGAGGAGAGGAAGCACTATGGGTCAATTTGGAGACAGGCAATGGCACCACAATCTGCACAGGGGTTGTATACAGACCCCCATCTCAGGGAGAGGAAATGGACAAGGAAATGATAGAAGGTATCCTTAGAAAGGCAGAAAAAGGGGAGATATTGTTGATGGGGGATCTGAATATGCCAGATGTTAACTGGAGTGCATTTGCAGCAGCCACGTCCAAGAGTGGGGTCATTCTAGATGACCTACAGGGGGCATGCCTTAGACAACTAGTATTGGAACCCACTCAAAAGGGAGCAATCTTAGAACTGGTACTCTCAAATGGAGATGGAGAGAGGATCACAGATTTAGAAGTGGGTAGCCATCTGAGAACTAGCGACCATCGAACAGTATGGTTCAAGATAAACACAGCAGTAGAGTCAAGCCATACAAAGACAAAGGTACTGGATTTTCGGAGGGCTGATTTTGCCAAAATGGGTGAGTGCCTAAGGAATACACTAGCAAATGGGCAGGAAGGAGGGGTGGAAGAACAATGGAGAATAATCAAAACTGCCGTCACAGAGGCAACAAGCCTTTGTGTGAAGCAAATAAGCAAAACAAAATGATGTAAGAAACCACTATGGTTCTCAAAGGAGGTGGCAGAGAAGGTTAGGGAGAAAAAGAAAGCATTCGAGAAGTACAAGGGATCACAGAAGGAGCAAGACAGAGAACTGTATCAGTTAAAGCAAAAGGAAGCAGGGAAGGCAGTCAGAGCAGGGAAGGCCCAAACCGAGGAAAAGACGGCCAGCTCAGTTAAGAAGGGGGATAAGACCTTTTATAGGTACATCAGGGAGCGAAGGAAGACCAAGGGAGGGATAGTGAGGCTTAATAAAGGGGAGGCGTGTGGTTGGAGGGTGACTGTGAAAAGGCAGATATACTAAACAAATATTTTTGCTCAGTATTCACAAATGAAGAGGGGGAGGTACCTAAACCAAATAATAGAAACACTCTGGATATGGGGGTTGATACCAGCCCATTCACAGAAGACAGAGTTGTGAAAGAACTCTTAAAACTGAAGGTGGACAAAGCAATGGGGCTTGATGGGATTCATCCCAGAATTCTAAAAGAACTAAGGGTAGAACTAGTGACACCACTGACTACCCTCTTTAATAAATCATGGGAGGATGGGGTGGTACCTGAAGACTGGAGGAGGGCAGATGTTATTCCACTTAACAAAAGTGGGAGCAGGGCAGAAGCAGGAAACTTTAGACCTGTTAGTTTGACCTCAGTGATAGGGAAAATGATAGAATCACTTCTGAAGGGAATAAATTGTTGAGTACCTAGAGGCCAGAGGGGCACAGGACCCAAGGCAGCATGGATTCACAGCGAGAAGGTCATGTCAGACGAAACTAATAGATTTCTTTGACTGGGTGACCAAAGTAGTAGATCAGGGAAGGGCTGTGGACATAGCCTACCTAGACTTTAGCAAGGCATTTGACACAGTCCCACACAAAAGATTAATATACAAGTTAGCCAGCCTTGGAGTGGGTCCCAAGATGGTAGCCTGGGTAAAGAATTGGCTGGAGAACAGGACACAGAGGGTAATAGTAAATGGAGTCCACTCTGAAGAAAGGGGGGTTACTAGTGGGGTACCGCAGGATTCAGTACTAGGACCAGTCCTCTTCAGTGTCTTTGTAAGTGACATTGCAGAGGGACTGGAAGGAAAAGTATGTCTCTTTGCAGATGACAGAAAGAACTGCAACAGAGTTGATACACAAGGTGAGGTGGAAAGGATGAGAAGGGACTTGGCAAGGTTGGAGGAATGGTCAAATGTATGGCAGCTTAGATTCAGTGCTAAGAAGTGCAAGGTAATGCACCTGGGAAACAACGCAGAGGAAGAGTACACAATGGGGGTTGAGATACTAACAACAAAAATGAAAAGGGACCTGGGGGTAGTCATATCAGATGACCTAAAGGTGGACAAGCAATGTGAGAGGGCAGTCAGGAGGGTTGGGGGGATACTGGGATGCATAGGGAGAGGCATCACCAGTAGAAAACAAGAAGTTGTTATCCCTTTGTACAGACAGCTGGTGAGAGACCATCTGGAGTACTGCATGCAGTTCTGGAAACCCAATCTCCACAAAGACATAGACAGGATGGAGGCAGTCCAGAGGAGGGCAACTAAAATGGTGCAGGATCTGCACCAGAAGGCATATGATGAGAGACTTAAGGAGCTTAATATGTATAGCCCTGAGGAAAGGAGGGAGAGGGGGGGACATGATAGAGACTTTCAAGTACCTCAAGGAAATTAACAAAGTCCAAGAGGGTAGCATCTTTCAGAAAAAGGTATGCAAGAACAAGGGGGCAGTAGCCCGTGGGCTAAAGAAACAAGCCAGCACCTCCACGGCGTGAGGAGCCTGCAGCCGACCGCCCTCCGCACAAGCCATGTGGCAGTAGCCTGTGGGCTGAAGGAATAAGCCAGCGCCTCCACGGTGTGAGGAGCCTGCACCCAACCGCCCTCCACACAAGCCAGGCGGCAGTAGCCCATGGGCTAAAGAAACAAGCCAGCGCCTCCATGGCGCGAGGAGCCTGCAGCTAACTGCCCTCCACACAAGCCAGGCAGCAGTAGCCCGTGGGCTAAAGAAACAAGCCAGCACTTCCACGGTGCAAGGAGCCTGCAGCCGACCGCCCTCCACACAAGCCAGGCGGCAGTAGCCCGTGGGCTAAAGAAACAAGCCAGCGCCTCCACGGCGCAAGGAGCCTGCAACCGACCGCACTCCACACAAGCCAGGTACAGCCTCAGAAGGCAAAGATTTTGGCGCCAAATTTAAATCGTAGCGCCCTACAGGACAAGCCTCAGGGGCTTCAGGGGAACTTGGCATCGTGGGGATTCTGTTGCTGAGCTGTGGTTTCGTTTCTGCTGTGACCCAGCTCCCTTGTTCAGCCAGTTCCACGGCAGGGCTGAAAACATACAGAGGGCAGAATCAGCTGTTCTGCCAAGTAACTCAGAGCGCTCCCACTCAACAGTGAGTGCTGAGCTGTGAACTTGATTTTGTGGACTGTATTGTGCATGCATTATAGAAGGAATCTGTTCACTGGCATAGTAGCAGGGTTGATATTATCGTGATAGGTTTTTAAGGGCATCAAGAAGGAATTTGGAGCATATCCCTGCTGGTGCATAAAACGCTGCTTAAATCGCCTGACTAGCAGACTAACTAAAGTAAATTCTCTGCACCAGAGCCTAGCTTTTTGAAATGTACTGCTGTTAATAGTGTAGTTGAGCCTAGCTATTCGAGATGTACTGCTGTTAATAATTGTAGTTTGAGCCTAGCTACTTGAGATGTACTGCTGTTAATATTGGTAGTTGATTTTCCTATCATTCCCTTCTGATCACTACCCTATTCTGTATATATTTCCTGATATCTTCATCTTTTAATTTGCAGTCGTTTCCCTCTCATCTCTACCTGATAAGGAAGCAAATGTAGTCGGTCTGATAATAATAATTCCTGGCATCTTACCTTGCCTATTTTAAATATTTTCCTGTGCTGCTTGGCCCCCGCCCTGTCCTGTCTTTATTCCCTTTCCTTTGATAAGCTAACTAACCTCTTTTTTTTACAACCTGATTCATTTGGCCATTACCCTGCCCCCTTTTAGCATCTTTCTATTCCTTTTTTCCCATCTCTCTGATTGCAGACATAGCTGGCACCTGGCCATCGGTCTGCGACCCACCCCCATCGTTAGACTGCAATCTCCTGTCGCAATTCTTTGTATCCAAATGTAACCTCCCTCTATAACCAGAATATAACCAGTGACCCTGTTCCTTTTTCCTCAGGCGGCAGTAGCTCGTGGGCTAAAGAAACAAGCCAGCGCCTCCACAGTGCGAGGAGCCTGCAGCTGACCGCCCTCCACACAAGCCAGGTACAGCCGCAGAAGGCAAAGATTTCGGCTCCAAATTGAAATCGTAGTGCCCTACGGGACAAACCTCAGGGGCTTCAGGGAAACTTGGCATCGCAGGGATTCTGTTGCTGAGCTGTGGTTTCGTTTCTGCTGTGACCCAGCTCCCTTGTTCAGCCAGTTCCACGGCAGGGCTGAAAACATACAGAGGGCAGAATCAGCTGTTCTGCCAAGTAACTCAGAGCGCTCCCACTCAATAGTGAGTGCTGAGCTGTGAACTTGATTTTTCGTCCCACCCCCCTTCCCCCGCCCAGGCCTACCTTAAATGCACATTGACTCCGCCCACCAGCTGTCATGCGCCTTTCCACACTGGCACTCAGGGCTGCTTTCATTCTACTGATCAATCCTTAAAGGGATACTGCATGTTGAACTGTGGCAATTACTGCACATACTGCATGCCCTCTAAGGAAACTGAGTGAGTTATCGTGGTCAATAGGGCAAGGGACTAGCTAAGCGTCCTACCCCTGTCACACAGGCTTGGACTTAATCAAGTAATTAAGACTATATGTATATTCTGTTCAGTCTTAAAGGGATATTGCCATATATCTAGCACAACCTGTTCAGATCCTGCCTGTCTCGTTAAATTATTCTTGCTAGTCCTTAGCCTGTCTACATAGGCTGGATTTATTACAAACCCATTGTCATTAGGGCAAACGTAATATCTAGAACAATATTTTTTTCTAAAATTTTAGAGAACAGTAAAGTAGGACACAATGTGGGCTGTATTGTCATCTCCCTCTATGCCTCTTCCAGTAATCTGCCTTTGTCCCCTGTTCAGGCTTGCTTATACACTGCCCAGGGAGGCCTCTGCAATTTGACATGACGAGGCATCCCAGTGCCCAGCTGAGCACCTGAATCGCTACTTGTCTGCCTCTCTGTTCCACACACGTGATCAGGCCCTTCAACTTCACCGGCGAGAGGGAACAGTCGTAGCTATAGACAAGGCGGTCACACTTCCCTCTATGAATGCCCTGCATTATCCCAAGTACTTCTCAGTAAGATCCCTGATCTTTGCAGTAATAGGTCGGCTGGGTAATAGTAATAGTACGTCAGCAGCAACCACTAACTATCCACCTAAACGAGAAAGAATAAAGGCACTGCAGTTTCTCCTGGGGGCTATCAGGAAGCTACTACTTCTTTTGTTGCTCGGTTCGGGCAATGTGGAGCTCAACCCAGGACCTCCAGCCAGCCAGTATCTCTTCCCCTTCTGACCTTCCCAATCTCAAAGGGTTCAGTTTTGTGCATGTTAATGTGTGCCGTCTCCTAAAGAAGCTTACCTTCATTCAGGCTTGGGCACATCATACTGCCCCTGATATGCTAGTGGTCACTGAGACATGGCTAAAACCTGGAACGGCCGACCACGAGGTGACTATCCCCTCGTACCATTTCTATAGGACCGATAGACAGACTAGAGGAGGTGGAGTAGCTATGTATATTAAAGATAAATTTCAAGCCTCCGTCATTGACTCGACCTCTATTCAGAATGAATTTGAATGTCTAACCTTGAAAGTCAAGGTTTCTCCTATGACCGTGATATGTGTAGTTGGATGCTACAGGCCTCCGTCGGCTGGATTACAACTGCTACATCACCTAAATAAGACACTGGGATCATTAACCTTAGAAATCATAACTTTAGGTGACTTCGACTTGAATTGGCTCACCACTGCCTCTGCTCCCCTAAAATCCTTTTGTGACTCCATGGGGCTGACACAACTTATAAATGAACCCACAAGACCAAATACAAAGAACCCAAACAATAGCTCTCTACTGGATTTTAGCTTAGTAAGTAAACCATATCTATTTACTCATGCCGACGTATTTTTTACAGATACAAGCGACCACAGTTGCATTGCTTGTGTAAGAACGTCTAAAACAGCCACACCAGGTTCAAACTTTACCACTAAAAGAAGACGTCGCAATTTCAACCCCTATTCATTTATTACCTTATTAAGAGAGTCACTACGCTGGCAGGACTTTTACCTGGCAAAATTGGTGGACGCAGCTTATGAAATCTTTCATGAAATCATTACAGGAGCTCTAGATAATCTTGCTCCACTAAGTAAGGTCCATAATAGGGTGAAATCCTACTGCTGGTTTAATCCAGAGCTAAAGATTGCCTTACAAAAAAGAGATGCACTTTGGAAAATGGCACAGAAATCTAAGCTCCCAGCTGACTGGACATTGTTTAGGAGGGAGAGGAATCTCTGCACCAAGCTGGTCAGAGAGTCGAAAGCCACTTTTTATCGCAGGGAACTCGATGCATCCTCAAATGCCCCAATAAATTCTGAAAACCCTGAAAGAATTAGAAGGACACACTCCTGGAAACACACTACCCGCTAAAATCCTAGTTGGTGGCGCCTCCATCTCTGATAAGCCCTCCATCCTGGATCACCTCAATAATCATTTTGCCACTGCAGGACTAGTCTTTGACACCTCTCCTGCAAATAATCTACGATCCCAACTTGGTGTTCAGGATCAAAGAATTCCAGTATCTAACTCCTCATTCTCCCTGCAACCAGTCTCGCTGAAGGAGGTTGAAGACCTTCTGTTACAGCTGGATGTCAAGAAAAGTGCTGGAGCTGACTTTTTAGACTCCTACTACCTAAAAATAGGTTATCGGGTCCTGGCTGTCCCACTTACGCACCTCTTTAACCTATCACTCTCCCAGGCTGCCGTGCCACCACTATGGAAGACAGCTCATATAATTCCCCCCCGTTTAAATCTGGAGACCCTGCAGACCTTAATAACTACAGGCCCATCTCTTTACTTCTGATCCTATCCAAACTCCTGGAAAAGGTTGTGAGGAACCAGCTCAAGAAATATATAGAATCTGAAAATCTGATTAACCCCCTGCAATCCGGTTTTAGGGCACAACATAGCACTGTCACTGCTCTTGGAAAAGTGACCAATGACTGGCTACGTGGACTGGATGCTAAAAACTTTGTATGCGCAGTATTTTTGGACCTTAGCAAGGCCTTTGATACTGTGGACCACAGCCTACTTCTTACATCACTCAGGAGCATTGGCCTGGACCACCACTCCCTAAAGTGGTTCGCTAATTACCTTACAGGCTGGTACCAGCAGGTCAAGGCAGAAGAGGAATTTTCTTCTTTAAAACGTCTATTGAGAGGAGTACCCCAGGGTTCCATATTGGGTCCTCTTCTATTCACAATATATATTAATAGAATCAATGTCAATATCAAAACTGCCAACATCCACCTCTTTGCAGATGACACGGTGCTCTGCGCTGAAGGACCCTCTCCCACTGCCACTTGCGATGTTCTGCAGAGTGAGTTTAACCTGTTGCAATTACAGCTGTTAAATCAGAAACTATTACTAAATGCCAAAAAGACCAAAGCAATGATATTCTCGCCTCGTGCATATGATGCCACGTCCATAACATCCCCTCAGATCACTACACTACTGGGAGAACCCTTGGAATTCGTGGCTAAGTTCAAATACCTGGGTGTCTGGATTGACCATAGGTTATCCTTTAATGACCACATAGATAAGTTGCTAAAAAAGCTCAGGCAGAGACTAGGTCTTTTTTTACAGGATAAACCAGTTCCTGACAAGAGAGGCCAAAATGAGTCTGGTTCAGTCCACTTTCATTTCCCTTCTTGACTATGCAGACTTCTTGTACTGTCAGGGACCAACCGCTGCACTCTCTAAACTTGATACCCTTTACCACAGAGCCTTAAGATTTATCACAGGTCTCCCCTACTCGACTCATCATTGCTCCTTATACACAGTGGTGGGATGGTCATCTCTTAAATGTGGACGGCAGAGAAATTCAGCCATATGGACGTTCAGAGCTATCTCCAGTAAGCTGCCCCAATATATTTGATTGCCTGCCTTATTGTACAGTTGGCAAGTACTCATTAAGAAGCTCCGCCTTTATTTCGCTGCTTGTCCCCAAGGTGAGATCTCGATTTGGTAGGGCCTCAATAAGTCATATGCTCCCCTTGCTATGGAATCAGATACAAAAATCCTTGAAATTAGTTCACCCTTTGTCAGCAGCTGCCTTTAAAACAAGCTATGCCTTCTTTTTCAAGGAATCCTGTAATTGTTATCATTAAACCAGTCTTGTTACCGTCTTGGAAAACTGGGGGCAAAATGCTGGTTATTCGCCGCTCTTTTTCCCACCCACACCTCTAGCACTTACCAGTACTCATTATCTCTGCAGCTTTGATCTTCATTCAACGTGGCTTACAATATGGGTTTAGAACTGAAGCTTACTCCATAACTTTAGTACTACCCCCCACTCCGGTTACCCATCAGGTAGATGCTCGGAAAATATGCTCCTCTGAACCAGCTCTCTAAGTCCTCAATTTCCTCTCCCCACAGTACCTCCCCTAGATCATGCTCTAAAATTGCCCTAGTGCCCAGCTCCTCATAGACTTCTATATCGCTTCAATTACTGGCACTTCCTCCCCATACCCCTTTACTGCCCTATCATCTTCCACCGCTCATCACCACATCATATGGTACTGTATTTACCACCATCCTCCCTCCGCTGGTAGCTTTGGGCTTGAATTCCTTTATTTGAGCACAGTTATCTTACCAGCTCATTGACCGTGGGAAATCTGTATAATATACGTATTATGGCTAGCCCTCTTGATTGCATCATTTAATGTAGTATCGACCAAGGAAATGTCTATATATACTGTAAATACTATGTCTAACCCTGATTATACCATTTAATCTGCTGTTGACCAATGAAATGTGTATACACTGTAAATAACGTGTCTAGGCCTACTGATGGGATCATCTAGTCCCTGTAATTATATGCTATTTTACCCCCTTGATTTTTGTTCAATGTAAGTGTGACTATATGTTTTGTCCAGGTCCATCTTGAAAATGAGCATTGCTCAATGATGTTTGCCTGGTAAAATAAAGATTTGATTGATTGATTTGAAGATAGAGGGGGACGGCTCAGAGGTAATGTGAGGACGTGCTTTTTCACGGAGAGGGTTGTGGATGTATGGAACGGCCTTCCTGAGGAGGTTGTGGAGTCAAAAGTGGTGGAATTCAAGAATGCATGGGACAGTCATAAGGCAATTCTAGGGGGTAGGGGTGGGAGGAAATAGGCTGTTGGTTAACTAGGATCTGCAGCTTATCCATTAGGTAGGGAAATGGTCAGACTGGGTGGGCCAAGCGGTCCTTATCTGTCATCAGATTCTATGTTTCTGTGTTTCTCTGTGTTGTCGAGGCACTGGTTAGGAGGCATAGGAAAACCAGGAGCAGTTATAAAATTCGCAAGTAGCATTTTGCTATCAATATCAGTAAAATAAAAAATAAAAATTATTCAGAATAACTATTTACAAAGGCAGCACAAACAGAGAAAACAAAGTCCTTCGTCTGAGGGTATCTCTAATTCCAAGTTTCAGTCGCTCCCCAGCAAAAAATTATCACTCTTTTTATAAGTCTTCGCCTGACAATTAACTTTTTTATCCTGAGCTCATTAAGGAGACATCCTGTTTCTACTAGTAGTAAAACTTGTGTTCATTTATACAAAGTGAATTGGATTTCTCCACTGAGCTGTGGCTCAATTCCTATGAGGTCCTAAGCACAATTGTAGTTACTTTTACATATGAAATTGATCACATTCGGTATTAGCAACATACAAAATAAAATGCACACAGAATCCAGTGTGGAATGTTACATTAAACAATAACATTACACTGTCTCGGTCTGATATACATAGAACACTTAATATATTACTTTGACGTGACTGTTACACTATCTCAAATCACATGTACATAAAATGCTTAACATACTATATTGCACTCTCCCCTGTTGACTATCTTCATAACATTTACGTCGACTCTGAGTTATATATTCAGAGTACCATGCTCTTATTTTCTCTATGTGAATTTTCCTATTCGTGGGTCTCAGCCAGTCAGTTGTGGAGAACAAGGAACACCTGACCAGGCTGGATGACAAACTATCATCCATTTCATCCGGCATCTCCTTCTCTGAGATCCTGCCAGTCTGGGAGAGGGGGACAGATGGACGGAAGGTCAGAGAAGGGGAGATAGGGGAGCTAAACATGTGGCTCAAGGGCTGATGCCAGGAAAAAGGACACAGATTTGTAGGGAACTGGCAGTAGTTCTGGGAGTGAAAGTTCTTTAAATTTGATGGACTGCATCTGACTAAGGAGGGAGTTGGTGCATTGGGGCAGAAGTTTGACATCTTTGCAGAATATTTAAACTAGCAAATGGGGAGAAGGGTGCAGCACCCCATACGTCGAATGGGAAGAACACCCCTCCCCCCTCAGTTAGTGGTCAAACTGGGATTCAGCATGTTTACAGTTCATTTGCATCACCAGGTAAGAAAAAAGGTCTGTCTCCCCATACGACGCATAGGAGAAATGCCAAACCTCACCCAACAACTAACATACCGAAATCTGGCCAATGGAAAATCATGTACACAAATGCTCATGGCCTGGGAAACAAGATCCCAGACCTGCAGGCAATAATGTCAGAGGCTAAACTGGACATAGTAGCAATTAGTGAGACGTGGTTTACCAGTAACCACACTTGGGAGACTTCAGTACCTGGCTATGTACTGTTCAGAAGAGACCGAGGTGCAAAAAGTGGGGGGTGGAGTGGCCCTGTATGTCAATGAAAATGTCAAAGCTACAGAAATTCAGAATACACATAAGGAGCCAGAAGAACTGTGGGTCACCCTGGAAACTGGAAATGGGACAGCCATAAGAACTGGGGTTGTCTACAGGCCCCAGACCAGGGGGAGGACATAGACACATTACTGTTAGAAGACATACAAAACATGACAGCTAAAGGGGAGGTTCTGATAATAGGAGACTTCAACATGGCGGATACAGATTGGTTAATACCAGCAGGAACATCTCCCAGAACTAGACACGTGGTGGATTGCCTGCAGGGGGAGGGCCTCAAACAACTGGTACAACAACCCACAAGAGACAGGGCTATCCTAGATCTAGTACTGATTAACAGGGACGGGATCACAGATCTCCAGGTAGAAGGTCACCTGGGGGCCAGTGACCATCACATGGTATGGTTCAATTTGGCCACTACATCTAAATCTTACCATTCCAAGGCAAAAATATGGGACTTCAGAGGAGCTGACTTTGATAAGATGGCCAACAGAGTTAAGCTAGCCCTGGCAAAAAAAAAAATAACCCACAGGTGAGGGGGTACAGGCAAAGTGGGCAAGCATTAAGGATGCAATACTTGAAGCAACATCCCGTTGTGTTAGACAGAACAGGAAGTGCAAAAGAAGAAGGAAACCACTTTGGTTCTCAAATACAGTAGCAGAAAAGGTCAGAGCCAAAAGGCTGGCCTTCAGGAAATATAAGGGAACACAGCGGGATGAAGATAGGGAGGCATACCAAACTGCCCTAAGGGAAGCAGGGAAGGCAGTAAGGCAGGCAAAGTCCTAAACTGAGGAAACACTAGCATGAACAGTAAAAGAAGGTGACGAGATACATTAGTAAAAGGAGAAAGTCCAAAGGGGGTATTGCTAAGCTCAAAGGAGAAAAGGGGGCATGTGAGGAGGAGGACCCTGTAACAGCATCTATCCTAAATAGATACTTTTGCTCAGTATTTACTGAAGAGAAGGTGGGGCAGGGCCCACAGCTCAGCACCATGGACACAAGGGGGAAGGGGTGAGCACTACTCCCTTTACAAAAGAAAGGGTCCTACAAGAGCTCGCTAAGCTCAGGGTGGACAAGGCAATGGGACCTGATGGCATACATCCCAGGGTACTTAAGGAGCTAAGGGTGGAACTAGCAGAGCCATTAGCAGAACTGTTTAGTGAGTCTCTGAGCACAGGAGCGGTCCCAGAAGACTGGAGAAGGGCTCATGTGTTCCCGCTCCACAAGAGTGGTAGCAGGGAGGAGGCAGGGAACTACAGACCAGTCAGTCTTGCCTCAGTAAAGGGCAAGATTATGGAGGCACTCCTTAAGGAAAGGATAGTGCAACACCTGGAATCCATAGGAGCACAGGATCCAAGACAGCATGGGTTTACAAAAGGAAGGCCCTGTCAAACTAATCTCATAGATTTCTTTGACTGGGTAATCAGAGTGGTGGACTAAGGGGGAGCAGTTGATGTTGCCTGCCTTGACTTCAGCAAAGCTTTCGACACTGTTCCACATAGAAGATTGATAAATAAGCTGGGTAGGCTTGGGGTAGATCAGAAGTTGGTCAACTGGGTAGCAAACTGGTTGACCGGCAGAAAACAGAGAGTGGTAGTAAATGGTATACAGTCAGAAGAGATGCAAGTCACAAGTGGGGTACCTCAGGGCTCAGTCCTGGGGCCAGTCCTCTTCAGTTTCTTCATTAGTGACATTGCAGATGGACTAGAGGGTAAGGCTTGTCTCTTTGCAGATGACACCAAGATCTGCAACAGAGTAGATGATCCAGATGGGGTGGGCAGAATGAGAAGAGATCTGGATAAACTAGCAAAATGGTCAGAAGAGTGGCAACTGGGATTTAATGCAAAGAAGTGCAAGATCATGCACATAGGAAGAGAAACTCTGAAGCCACCTATAGGCTGGGAGAGGAGTTGCTGGCAGTCTAAAGGAAGAAAGAGACTTGGGCATCATCATCACGATGACCTGAAATCATCGAAGCAGACCTCTAAAGCAGTAGGTAAGGCTAGGGGATGTTAGGGTGTATTAGTAGGGTATCACAAGTCGTAGAGGGAGGTAATAATCCCTCTTTACAAGACACTTGTTAGGCTCCCATCTGGAGTACTGCGGCAGTACTGGAGGCCACACCTTCACAAGGACATTAACTAAAATTGAGGCAGTCCAGAGAAGGGCAACTAAATGGTGCAGGGACTGCATCAGAAGACATAAAAGGACAGATTAACGGAGCTCAATATGTATACCCTTGAGCAAAGGAGGGAGAGAGGTGATATGATCGAGACATTCAAACACCTTAAGGGCGTTAACAAGGTGAAAGAGTCTAACATGTTTAAATATAAGAAAAATATCAGGACAAGAGGACACAGCATGAGATTAGAGGGGGGCCGATTAAGGGGGAATGTGAAGAAATTCTTTTTCACAGAAAGGGTGGTGGATGCATGGAACGGCCTACCTCAGAAAGTGGTGGCTTTGAATACAGTGCAGGGCTTCAGACAGGCATGAGATAGGCATAAGGGAGCAATACAGATGAGTATGAATAGATAGGCCACTGACAGAGCAAAGGCCGATGGCACATTTATAAGGTAGAAAAAGAAATGGGCAGACTGGATGGGCCTTGCGGTCCTTATCTGCCATCAACTTCTATGTTTCTATGGATCAGACCACATGAGGACCTGGCCGCCATGGTCTGCCAACAGCCTTCATTGGTGGCTGCAGCAGCCAAGAAGGCTGATAGACTGTATCGAGCCCCTGAGGGTAAAGACCACCTTAGTTCTCACCCTAAAGCAGACTCAGTGGTCATTAATGCAGCCCATGACTGTACAGCCAAACCTAATCACATGAGCACCTCTCCTCCAGACAAGGAATTACAGCAAATAGACCAGTTTGGACAAAAGTTTTACTTCTCCTCCACTCTGGCTCTCAGAGCTTTGAACTACCTGGCACATATGATTGTATACCAGAAATCTATCCTGGGACAGTTGAAGTCAGAATTTGAAGCTTTGCTTGATTTCTGAGGCTAAAACCAAAATTTCCAAGACTGTCAGGACAGTGGAAATCTCCTGACGTCATTCCCTCAAAGCGACATATGATGCAGTAGATGCCTCTATCCGGAGTACCGCCACGGCTATCAGCATGCACTAGTACTCCTGGCTGCAGGTATCCGGATTGGCTCAATATGTCCAGTTGGCCATCCGGGATGCCCCTTTCAGGGGACCAGTCCTTTTCAGAGACAACATCAAGGACATAATCACTGAGCTCCAGGACAGTGGCAAGGCACTGCGCTCTGTCCAGTCTATGTATCGCTCTAACACCAAGCCAAAACAGCCATTTCTACACCCGCAACGGCACCAAAATAGGCAAACAGCCAGCCTGACGGCGGAGGCCACCCCACAGCCAAGTCCCAAAGGATTGCTGGGGCAGTGCTCCCCCACACCCGCTCCATCTCCTGTCTTGTATCAGGGCCCCCAGCCTTCAATCAGGGCCCCTAGCCTTCACCACCAGTTCCGGAGGAACCAGTAGGGGTCAGATTCGCCAACCACCTGGCCGGGTGGGAGGCGATCACTTCACATACATGGGTCCTTCAGCTCATCGCTCAAGGCCACACCATCGAGTTCACAGAGGGACCTCCAAGAAATCTTCTGGGTCTCTCTCACTACCCGACAGACCACATTCCTCTCATAAGGGAAGAGATCCAGGCTCTTCTGACAAAGTCAACTATAGAGCCCATTCCTAGGATCCAGGAAGGAAAGGAATATTATGCCCACTTCTTCCTGGTCCCCAAAATGACAGGGGGACCTCCGTTCGATCCTGGACTTCAGCACGCTAAATCTGTACATATGTACGTAGAGTACAAGAGGTTTCACATGCTGACCCTACCGGGCCTGCTGCCTCTTCTACACCAGGGTCACTGGCTTTGTGCTCTGAATATGCAAGATGCATACCTGCATATCCCAATTTTTCCCTCCCACCGCCGCTTCCTACACTTTATCTTCCAGGGGGAACACTTCCTTTTTTTTATAAAAAAACTTATTTATAGATTTTATGAATTTACAGCACGTGCCATAACACATTAGAGAAAGGGTAGGGTACGTAGACCTTCAGACTAAATGTACAGGTGCATACAATACTTAAATCAGCAATATATAAACATAAAGTCCCTGCAGTATGAGGAACTACCAGATGGCTAAAGGAAAGGAATAAAGTCTGAACTGATTATTCGGTAGATAATTTCCACTCTCACCATAAACTTTTGCAGCAGTTAAAAATACCAGAATATCAGATCCTTCGCAGGACTGCTTGTATGTGGGAGGGCTGACTGGCACAGTGCATAGAGATTAACAATGTGTACAAATGTCTGGGCTCAGTTAAGTTGCTGGACAGAAATATGCCCTGTGAGGTGACAAGTTGTAGACAAATATTATTCAACACTCACAAACCGAGTGGTGAAACCTCTCACCAATGACCTATTTCTACCACACTGGCTACAGATCTCTTAAACAGGACAAAGTTTACTATATGACGCACCAACTCTGGCCAACATAAAATGAAATAAACGTGCAGCAGGCACTAGCCGAACAGTCATTCGGGTACCATGTCTTATGACCCCAAAGTTAGCTCCCGACCTCATCATGAAACATGGAGCCAGTTCAGGTATACAGTTTATTCACCCTTTTTCGTCTGAGTTCACCTCCGGAGGGTTCAGTTGCTCAATTATTTTCTCTGAAAAGGCAGCTTCTGCTTGAGTTCTAAAATGTGACCTGAAGTTGCAAGCGGATCTGCAGCTGCACTGGAAAACTGAGCTCGCTTGATCCCATTTTCCAAGAGCTCTTTCTTAACTTTCTGGCGCTCCTTATTTCTGGCTTGTGTCTGAGCAGAGAGAATGAGAAAAATGGCCAAACGACTCCCCTCCCAGACAATCTTTCCTTTGGTTCTAGCAGCCTGGAGAATGGAGTGTGGGCCTCCACCGGCAAAAGTATGGCAATAGCAGTTAAAGGCCTCTGCATTGGATTTCCTCGTGGACAGGGCCATTGGGGAATTACAAAAACTTTCATGACCTTAGCATTCATATCTTGTGGCAAAAGCTGGAGATCACAGAAAATCATGCGGCTTTCAACAGTAAAGATCTCCTCTGCCCGCTAGTCAGGTGGGAAATTCCACTATCCTCACATTTGCTTGCCATTGAGTATTCTCTATGTCCTCAATTTTCGTCTTCCGGAAGGTAAGGTCTTTTACATATACAGCATTATACTCGACTTGCCGAGCAGATGCTTCTGCAAGTTCTTTTATGGACCCAGTATTTTCTTGTATCTTTGTCTCATTGTCCAGGAGTTTATTCCATAGCACTCAGGTGATTGTTTGCATCTTCACCAGTCGCCTAAATTTGTTCAGCATAGCCAGTATCTGCACTGTCGGCAGGTCGGGGACTGTGACACCACTTGGACCACTTGGCTCCGATCCCTTTGAGGTGCCCTTTGGTGATAAAAAGACATCCAGGCTTTGGGATGTATGTTTTGAGTCATTTTTCGGCCCCATCTTGAACCAGAAAGTCTCCAATATATCTTTGGTGACAGAAGCTTAAGGAGTTAGACGAAAAGTTTACTCTTATTGTAGTTTGTGTTGCATAGCAGAGAGCTGTCTTAAAGACCGTCCGCCATATTGCCGCTCCACAGCGCCCTCACGGGGGGACACTTCCAGTTCAGAGCACTCCCCTTTGGCTTCTCCTTGGCACCCAGAGCGTTTACCAAGTGTCTAGTGGTGGTGGCGGCAGCGGCTTTATGCCACCAGGGAATATATGTGTTCCCGTACCTCAATGACTGGCTCCTGTCAGCACCGTCAAGGGACAGCCTGGTGGCCTCCCTGTCTACTATCCTGTATGTATTCAGGCAAGTGGGGATCATGGTGAATTACCCCAAATCCCACCTTTTTCCTTCAGAATGCCTCCAATTTATCGGGGTGGTGCTCGATGCTGTTCAGGATCAAGCTTTCCTCTCTTTGGATCAGTCGGAAACCTTGCATCAGCAGGCTATCCAAGTGGCAACCAGCTAGTGGACCACAACCCGTTCGGTCTTACACCTTCTGGACCTTATGGCGGTGGCTATTCCCCACCATCTGCTAGTGAGGCTCCACATGCGGATTATGCAGTGGACCCTTTGGGTCCAGTGGGACCAGAAATTAGATGACCTGGATCACAGGATTCTGGTGTCCAGCCCCATGTGTCAGGACCTCCTGTGGTGGCAGGATCTGTCTTATCTCACCAGAGGGGTTCCTTTTCAGGCGCTCCCTCCGACTCAGACCCTGACAACGGATGCTTCCGGTCAGGGCTGGGGTGTCCATCTGGGTGACCACAGGACATGGTTCCTGGTCTCAGCAAGAGTTATCTCTGCACATCAGTGTGCAAGAGATGAGGGCTGTACTATACGCCCTTCAGGCTTTTCAGCACCTACTCCTCCCTGGGCCCCTACTGGTACAGATGGATAACATGTGCGTAGTTTGGTACCTGAATAAGCAGGGAGGCACACGGTGATATCCACTGTGCAGGGAAGCAATGTACATGTGGCATTGGGCGATACAGCACAGCCTGCAGCTCATGGCAGTGCATGTCCCAGGTGCTCAAACTGTCCTGGAGGACACCCTCAGCCGCACTCAGGCAAGGGTACACAAGTGGAAACTGAGGCAGTCAGTAGTTGAAGACATCTTTGATTGATGGGGTCGCCCAGATCTCGATCTCTTCGCCTCCCCATCCAGTGCAAAAGTACCCAGTTTCTGCTTGCTTGTTCCCAGGCATGGTGTTTTCTGGCGAGATGCGCTGTCTCTCCGCTGGACAGGGAGGTTCTTGTACACCTTCCCTCCCTTTCCTCTGTTGCAGAGGGTACTTCTGAAACTCCAGCAAGACTCGCCAAGTGTGGTTTACTCTACTTCAGCAGTTGAGAGTGGAACCTTCAGTTCTGCTACCCCTCTGCCAGAATCTGCTGACTCAGGACCAGGGCAAGCAGTCCATCCGGGCCTCAAATCCCTTCACCTTTACATGTGGTACCTGCTGACATAGCTGTTGCACGCTTTGGGGTCTCTTCCAGAGTTGCTGAAGCCCTTGTGGAGGCCCATAAGCCATCCACGAGATCCACATACGCTGTGAATTAGAAGAGGTTCTCCATTTGGGTAACCAACCAGTGATGGGACCCTTTTTCTTGCCCTGTCCCACAGGTCATAGAATACCTGCTGCATCTCTCTGACCTTGGCATTAACTATTCTTTGCTGAAGGTCCACTTGTCTGCCATTTCTGCCTACCACACTCCATTGGATGGCAAAACGTTGGCACAGTTGGAGGCTTCCAAAGGAATTTTCCATCTGAAAGCCCCGGTCAGGAACCCTGTTCCTCTGTGGGATTTGAACTTCATCCTCAAGAGACTCACCTTACCTCCCTTTGAACCAGCCACGAGTTGTGATCTGCGCTACCTTTCCTGGAAAGCGCTCTTTTTAGTTGCCATTACTTCGGCTCGAAGGATTTCCGAGCTTCAGGCCTTGATGTATAAGGAGTCTTATTTGATTTTCCAGAGAGACCGGGTGGCTCCACATACAAATCCTAAGTTTTTACCTAAGGTGGTGTCTGAATTTACTTTGAATTGGACCATACACTTATCTGTGTATTACCCCCAGCATTCTAATAAAGGGGAGGCCATTCTGCACATACTCTATGCGCACAGAACCTTGCGTTATTGTACGAACCGGACTAAGTTCATAAAATGGATCAGCTTTTCATTTCTTTTGCGCCCAAAAGAGAAAGTGCAGCAGTTTCCAAACAATGCTTATCCAAATGGTTAGCAAACTGCATTTTGTTTTGTTATCGGAAGTATAACAAGCCCCTTCTGGGGGAAGTCAAGGGTCATTTAATCAGAGGCATGGCTGCATCTGCTGCTTGTTTTAGGAATGTTTCTGCTGCGGGCATTTATGCGGCAGCTACTTTGAGCTCTGTCCACACCTTTACCAAAGACTGCAGTCTGGACATTGTCTCTAGGCGCAGGACAAGCTTCGGGCTAGCCGTCCTTCAGGGGCTCCTGGCTTGACCTGGTACCTACTGCAGACCTTTCTTGCCTCCCATGCTTCAGCCTTTGTCTAAATTTCACTGCTTGGGACTCCGTCTTAATGGTTAGTACCTACTGCAAAAACCCTCTCAAGGTAAGATAGTACAGTTATGTAAGAACTTACCGTAACAGTAGATCTTCAAGAGAGGCTCTTGCAGTAGGTACCTTTTTCCCTCCCACCTTCCCCCTGCTTCTGCGGCTACTTCTTTATAGCCTTTCTTTTGGCTCCAGGAGTGCACTCCTTTCTTCTGCTGCACCTTCTTCGGTTTCTGGCGGGAAAACTGGAGGGTGGGCATGGGAATCGACCATTATATAGTGTCATGCTGACGTCCATCACATGACGTCCCCTGCCAGACACTGCTAGCTAAAGTTTTCCGTGTGGTCCTAGTGCCTGTTGTCTCTAGTCTTAATGGTTAGTACCTACTGCAAGAGCCTCTCTTGAACATCTACTGTTAAGGTAAGTTCTTATGTAACTGTACTTTTCTTATTCTATATAATGATCCTAAGAATGTCCCAGCTTTCTTTGTATCTGATTTCTTGTCAATTTCTTTGCAGAGCAGGCTTGCAAATAGAACAGTGTCCTAAGCTGGCCTCCTGCTGACAGCTCAGACAAACCTGAGAGGAGCTCAAACTGCATCTCAGGTTAACCCCCTAAATTCCAAATTGCTTTCTGCAATCATTTCAACGGTACTACTATACACAGTTTCAAACAAAGGAATCCCTTAATCACTTACAGTTTCACACAGAAATTCACATATATTTTTATAACTGCAGATACGAAAGGGGAAGAAAAGATAGAAATAGCAAGTGAAGGTAGAGAGATAGTGAGAGGCAGAGAATTACGAGACTGTCAGAGTGATTACTTTCTAGGTCTCAGGAGAATATTTGGTTGCACAACCAGACAAGAGACAGAAAAGAGAGAATAGAACAGATCCTTTTGTTTACCTTTTTCTGCATAACAAATGGGACAGGGCCTTATTCAATCCTGTCACATGCCTTATTCAATCCTGTCACGCATATTTTCCAATTTGTGCATTAAAGGCTGTGGCAAAAGGCATTTGATAGCTTCCAGACCAGCCTATCCTGTGGGAGTTGGTGGTGGTGCAGTCAGTTTGTGCCAGAGAAACTCCATGTCAACTACCCGGGGCACAGCGATCTATATTCTAATTTTAAAGATTCAGGAGTGTTTGCTGACAGTGTTTGGAAGTTGTTCACTGCCATTGCCAAGGCCAGTGATTTGGAGGAAGATGCTTAGAGGACTTGATGTATTATACAGGGGGAAGGTATTGATTGCTTTGTTTGCTCAATGCTGTGTATTTTACTTTCTGGATCTAGCGGGTTTGCTGAAACTTTGCTTTATTTTCTTTTTCTCCTTGCGTTCTGGCATCAGGGAATTCCTCTGAGCAAAAGTGAAAAAGGGTTGTTCAGGACAGAATTTTAGACACTTCCAGAATCCCGCACTTTTGAAGCATCTCCTTCCTTATTGGTTCTGTTTTCACCTGCTGGTTGAGAATTCTTCCTCCAGATTGTGTCCGGACTGAGCGTCAGGACTGGAACAAAACAAGTCACACTAATATTGGGAACGTGAATAGTCCAGGCAAATGGAGTTTTTTTATACTTTCAACTGTGTGATGTTTAAAAAGCGTGATAATAGTTTCAATACTTTCTTCTCGGTGTTAAATTTGTTTATAAAGTTATGCACCTAAACAAAGGAATCGCTACACCCGTATGTGCCTGTACCATGGCAAGCTGCAAAGGTGTCTGAAACAAAAAAAAAAAAAAAAAGCTGGCACCAGACACTCTTGAGAACTCTTTAGTACTAATTTGCAAAATCATTTGTGCAAACAATTAATGGCCCTTGCAAACAAAAATACAGTGTGGTGAGTCCACACCACAGCCCAAACGGTTTCACTCGAAAGCTTCGTCTGTGAAGTTATCAATTATTGAATAGTACTGGTGTAACCCCTAGATGGCGCTATCCCAGGGGCTACTACCCCTGCCTGATTTGCCACTAACAGGTTGAGGGTCCTGGAGCCAATGGCGGGTGCCTCCACCCAGAGGTCAGGGTTTGCAATAGTTAAACTAACTTGGTCACAGCCCTCTGGGACACTGCAACCCCCCTGTCTTCCCACTAGTGGCCCACACAATATATCAGAATTACCTTCACAGTATACACTTACCCCCAGGTCTGGTTCCGGCACTGGGACCTCCTGTGAAATGAGATACAGTGCAACAATCACAGTACAGTACTTTAACATAGACAAATACACTCAGGCAGTATAACTTTCTGAAACAAGCAGCTCTGATTTATTTAGGGGATATAACAAGGACAGGGAAACTGGTTAATTAGCTTATCACCTAATAACTACCTATGGCTCTGTGCACAGGCCTATCCCTATCAGTTACTGTCCCTGGGTACCCAAGCCCTAGTGGCTAGTCCAAACCGTGGCAGCTGGTAGGGCCCTTTCACACAGAGAAAAGGAGAATTAAACAGTCAGCAGTACAGTAATTCCATTTGGATTTAATATGGCAATTCAACAGGGAGCAACCCTGAATTAGTACTCACGACCTCCAAATAAGATAGGGTCCTTCAATGTCAGCAGGGCTCACTTGAGGTACACAAACCTCTTCACACATCCATATAAAAGAAAGCACTATACCAGGCAGGCTGCATCTGTATCCCGATCGCAATTACTGCACAATACCCGGGAGAACACACAGCAGATTCAGTTCCTGACAGACCGAGTGTAATTTTCAGCAATTCCTCCAGTCTTCTACAGGGTGAGCCTGGTTTCTACCTTCAGAGATCCTTTGATTCTTTTCACAGGACGGATTCAGTCCTAACAAGCTGTTACACAAGCTGCAGACCGAACTCTGGCCTTACACACGCTTTTTGACTAAACTGCACACTGAAATAGCACAGGGCTCCTTCCTCTTCACTGCCAAAGCTCAACTGAAACTCCAACCGACAAAACCGGCACTTCCTTTGAGTTCCTCCCAGTTCTTGACTGGATTGGCTGTCACTCACAATAGACTGCTGCTGTTGGTCCAAAAGGCACTGAAGTCTAAACTACATCTCCCAGAGTCACTGCCCATACAATCCTCTTGTGGCTGGCTCAGATTATGAGTCCAAGTTCTGATTTGTCCAAGGCACCATTTTAGAGCTAGCTTACCCCACACTGATTGGTCCAGTTCAGCAGTTCAAAACTAGAATGGGAACTAGCAGACACAGTTCTGACTGCAAAGAAAGCAGGTTAGACAAACTGTAATTTCATTATTACTCTAAAGAATTTCTGGCAAACAGTTACATCTTTCAGATAGGTTCCTTTGCACTCCTAGTGACTGCAAAAATGAAGTGAATTGGCAGCAGCTCGAGTGGTACTCAGAGAAGCACACAGTCCCCCATACAAACTAATTATGTCTGCAAGCAGACAGCTCTTAAAGAGACAGTACCAGAGGCTCTAAAACACTCACTGATAAATGGCTTAAATGCCAAACACCATTCAGGCTTGGAGCATTCAAGCAAGCTCCTGGAAGTCTTTTGGGAACCCCATTTGCAGGGGTTACACCTTCCTGCTTGGGAAAGCTTGACGTCCGCGTCAAGCAAGTACCCCCATAAGTTTCAACTGCAACCATATACATTTGCATTAGGCTCGCACATGTAATCATCAGTCAATATATCATTTTACCAAGAACACATTTCTGAAACATTGCAGTACGTCACTCTTTACACAGTATTACATACACATTGTTCCATAACTCAAGTTATTACCTCTTGTACATGAAACCTGAAGAGAGGGGGCCCTTCCCTATCAGTTACCTTGGGGCTGGATGGGGCAAGGGCACCATACTTAGAGGGCAACACAAGTAACTTGGAGTTAGCACTGATGCTCAGTTTGGGCAATGAGCTCGGGGACACATACACTCCTTTATGGACAACATTGAGAGGCAAGTCCACAGGCCTCCCAAGTGAATCATAACTGAGGTGCACCACAGGCTTTACAGCTCGAACCAGTCTTTCTAGGGGAACTGTTATAGTCTCTGCACTCTGAGCCTCATTTTCAGCATTGTCCTCACTTGTCAGGAGTCTCCATGGGGTAGAGAGGCTAGAACTTGGGGCACTTTCAGCTCCAGGAGTTACAGTTTCTGAGTCCACAACATTTGGCTGCATGGAGAGCTTTCGGACACTGGCAGATCATCTAGTTTGCCCACTACAATGTGAGGGAGATGGTGCCATCTGTCAGCAATCTTGTGCTTGCCATGCAGTCCCAGATTTCTTAGCACACCCGATCTCCCTCCTGGAGTTCCTGTGCTTTCACCTTTTATCATACCTTTCTTTGTTGGCCAGATTTCTTTTGGCAGCCATGGTTTGAGCCAGTTGAGTACGCATGAGTTAGCTGGGCCTTTAACTTTGCACATACTGTAAATAGTTGTCAGCTTGAACCCCATCAGGAGAGACCCCAAAACACACATCTACTGGTAGTCGAGCTTCTCTTCCAAACATCAGGCGGTAGGGGGAGAATCCAGTGGCATCACTTTTGGTGCAGTTATAAGCATGTACCAGGGTGCTAATTTGTTGGCTCCATCTAGGCTTGTCCTTTGGGTGCAGGGTGCCTAGCATATCTAGCAAAGTGCGGTTGAAACGTTCAGGCTGTGGGTCCCCCTTGGGGTGGTAAGGAGTGGTTCTGGACTTTCGCACTCACCACAGAGAAAGCATCTCTTTGATCAGACGACTCTCAAAGTCTCTCCCTTGATCAGAATGGATTCTTTGTGGAGCCCCATAGTGAACAAAAAAGGTTTCTACAAGTACTTTGGCCACAGTGGATGCTTTCTGGTCTTTGGTGGGGAAAGCTTGGGCATATCTCGTGAAATGGTCAGTGACCACCAGCACATTACTGATATTTCTTTGATCTGACTCCAAACTCAGAAAATCAATACAGACCAGCTCCATGGGTGCACTGGTGGTGATGTTAACAAGGGGGGCAGCCCTCTGGGGCAAAGCTTTCCTCTGTAAGCAGCGACTACAAGTTCGAATGTGGTGCTCCACATCAGCCCCCATCTTAGGCCAATAGAATCTGGATCTCACCAAGTCAAGTGTTCTGTCTATACCAAGGTGCCCCATGTGGTTGTGCAAGGACCTCAGTACTGAGTCTCGAAAGGCAGTGGGCAGCACCAGTTGTTGTTTGTCTACTTGTCCCCCTCTGTCTACTGTTTCTCTGTATAACAGTTTATTGATCAGTTTCAACTTAGGACCTTCTTTGTATAACAGTGCAGTTCTCAAATCAGTGGAGCGTAATTTGGACACATCTTTTCCTGCATAGAGGGCTTCTAAAGCTGCTTTGATCATGGGATCGCGGGATTGAGCCCGCCGAATACTGTCATTGTCCAGCTGAGGCAGTGCACCAATGTCTATTGCAGAAAAGTGGCAATAAGCAGCAGGTATGCAATTCTCAGAGGCTCCCAAGCAATCCACCATGCAGTCCACTGCGTCCGTGGACATTTGTTCCTCCCTGTCAAACTTCCGGCAGAGTGCCGAATGTCAGGTTCTGCCAATCGGACCCAATCATTCAGGGAACAGGCCTCCGGAGAGAGCATCAGCATCTATGTGGTTCAGACCTGCTCGGTATTCGAGAGCATAGTCATATGTAGATAATGCAGAAAGCCACCTATGGCCAGTGGCATCCAACTTAGCTGAGGTCTGCACATAGGTCAAAGGATTATTGTCAGTTTTACTAGTATTTTAGCCCCATACAAGTACTCATGGAATTAGTCAACAATAGCCCACTTCAAAGCTAGGAACTCTAACTTATGTACAGGATAGTTCTTTTCGGATGGGTCAGGCTTCTACTGGCAAAGGCCACTGGTCTCAGGCCATTCTCGTGCTCTTGGTACAACACAGCCCCCAACCCTTGCAAGCTAGCATCAGTGTGCAGGACGAAGGTTTTCTTGGATCGGCATAGGCCAGCACTGGAGCATGGGTAAGTTGATATATGATCTCATGAAAAGCAGTCTCACAATCAGGAGTCCAGCGGGCCCCAAATACTTCACTCGGATGAAAATACACTCTTTCAGTCTTGAGGGGCTGACTTTTGGTATTTTTTGTGGGTTGGGGATACCCTTGAGTAAGAGTTAGTAAAGGGGGATCACTCTTGAATAGTCCTTGATGAAGCTCCGATAATAACCACAGACTCCCAGGAATCTTTGCAGTTCTTTAGATTTTGGGTCTGGCCAGGTGGTCAAGGCCTCAACTTTACTTGGGTCGGTCTCTATTCCCTCGGTGGATACTATGTGTCCCACATACTTTACTGATGTTTGAAAGAATTGACACTTATCAATGGACAGTTTAAGGCCAAAGTCCTCCAGTCGGTCCAATACCTTAAATAATCTGCTCTCATGTTCCTCCAGTGAGCTGCCAAACACAATAACATCATCTAGGTATACCAGGCACTCTAGTAAGTTCATGTCCCCCACTGCACGCTCCATCAATCGTTGAAAAGTGGCTGGGGCACCTGAAATCCTTGAGGCATCCTCATGAATTCATAGAAGCCAAGTGGACAGATAAAGGCCGCCTTTCTCACGGTCCTCTGGGGCCATCGGGATCTGGTAGTACCCACTGCGGAGATCCAGCACAGAGAACCACTTGCTCCCGCTTAGGCAGTCCAAAGCATCCTGAATGCGGGCATTGTGTACTGATCAGGGATAGTCCGCCGTTTAGCAGATAATCCACACACATCCTTACTGTTCCATTCTTTTTCCTCACTACCACAATGGGGGAAGCATAAGGGCTTCTGGATTCTTGTATTACACCAGCAGCTAACATCTCTTGCAGATGCCGTCTCACATCATCTATGTCAGCAGGTGCCAGGCGTCGAGACCTCTCACGAAATGGTCTTTCGTCATGCAGCCGGATATTGTGCTCAGCTCCTTGCATGCATCCTACATCCCATTCCTTTAAAGAAAACACCTGGTCTCTCTGGGCAAGCTTCTCACTGATCCTCACTTTCCATTCAGCTGGCAGCGGGAGTCGGAAATCAAACAAGTCAGGCGTTACTCTATCATTCTTCCTTGAACTCTTGCTGCTGGGTAGCACTGCAGTGTCTGCACAATGCACATTAGCCAGGATGCAACCTCTGTTTACTCGAATGTCTCTTTCAGACACATTATGAACTTGGACCATTACCCTTCTGGCATAAGCATGGCTCTAGCGGGCAAAATACTAGGCTTGACCAGCAGTCCCTCTGGCAATTTTCCATCGCCTGGTGCATCCAACATTAATATTTTATTCTTAACATCCTTTCTGATACGGACCTCTCCCTGTAAGGTACACTGGGCATTTGGCGCCAGGATCAGAGACTCAGGATCCTTCTTCCATACAACCCGACCGGTTCCTCTGGTTCTGTTTTTCAGCATCTCTCTGTGCCTCATAGGCCTTCTTAATTAAAGCCGAACTCTTAAAGCTCTACTAGTCTTTGACCCTGTTTTCATAACACAACTGTGCCAGCCTTCGAACATATGAGCATTTGTTCCAATCAACAAAGGGACACCATCATACAGTCCAGTGGGGGACACACTAAGGCTAGGGTCTCTACTTGTTCGGCCACTCCAGCCACGGAGGTGGGGAAAGACAGCCAAATTGGATATACCCGAATAGGGTAGGCCTTCACTTAACCCCCATACATGCAGTCCTTCTAATGGTTGTAAGGGTACGTCTGACAAATGTTTCTGATACCAATCCTGGAACATAATTGTTACTTGGGAGCCACTGTCTAATACAGCTCTTGTAGACTTTCCATTCACCTTTACAGTGGTCTCCATGGAGGGACCCACTATTCTGGACCAGTCTGGAGAGGCGGTAGTGGGGGCCTGGGCAACTGACCTTGCCACAAAAGGACGTGAATTAGCATTTTTGGTGCCCTCACTGGGATCATGTCGTGCACCTCTTAACCACTGATTTCTTCTCCGAAGCTCTCCTTGTAGCCTATATGCAACTTTGTCAGTGTCTTTTGGGGACTGGCATTCCCTTTTCATGTGCCCATCTTTCCCACAATTATAGCAAAACATACTTTCTGGAGTTTGAGCTGGCCGAGGCGCCACTGGAGCCAGGGCAGGGGTATTACTAACTGGAAACCTTGGTGCCATCTCTGTCTGCGCGTGATAAGCATTTGGAGACATCTCGTCAGTTTCTCCACTTCCATGGTCAAGGAATCGAGTTCGAGCTGTTATCAGCAGGAGATACATGGTGGGTACCCCACCCCATAGCAGATGCAGTCGGATATAGGTCAGGGCTCGCATTGCAGGCGTGGCCTTCATAAAGGGACTGTTTTTGAATTCCCGGATCTCTCTCTAACAGTTCGCCCCATTGTGACATATCTTTTCCTTGTCAGAGCACTCATTGACTGCCAACCTCTGCCCCTGAACTTCACTTGATGGGTCACCCTCAGTCACTCGGGTCGAGCCGCAGCTATTGGTGCAGGTCCCTCCCGAGGTCGCTCTTTTCTCAACTCCTCGAATTTCTCTCATTAACTCATCATAGGAGGGTGGGGATTCTAGTCCATCTGCCAGGCATAACTGAAGCAACAGCAGTTCTGAGAAGGGGCAGACTTAAGGATCCTGTCCAGCCTGGTTCGGTCCAGTTCAATCGCTGCAAACCACCTTTTCTGAGGCATTCTTGCAACAATTTTCCAGCCGAGATACATACACAGACAACAACTCCCTTGGTACTGTTGTGCATCTCTTACTCTCCACCATAGGTCCTCATCAGAATCTGGGCTCCCATACACATTCTCCAAGGCCTCAAGATAGGCCTGTGCAGTTGCTTCAGGGTTACTGGCCCGTTTAGCACGGATGGTAGCCAGGGCAGGACCTCGGAGGCTCTCACTAACCCTCTTTTCGTGCCTTCCGAGCATTGCCATTCTAGCACTTGGGGCAACAGGTTCATCCAGGTCTCCCAGTCATCCTCCCTTGGGGTGGGAGGGTGCCAGAGAAGATCCTCAACCTTGGTAAGAGTCGTGACTAATGGCAGGTGCAGAAATAGGAGTCTGCATTGGTTCAGCCACCATTACGGGCACTGGAGCAGGAGAGGGTGTTGGGGAGGAACACCCCAGGTGGCAAGAATAGTTTCTTCAAGTCCTCCACAGTTTTCCCTCTCCCAGCAACCATTCAGCAAATTTCTCCTCAAAGTTTCAGATAGTGGTGGGGCTGATTCCCCCGGTGTTTACTGTCCTAGTTATCACTTCCAAGCAGTGAGGGCTCCTCTGGGGTAATGGTCTGTGGCACTTTGGAGCTATCTATGGGATCCTTAAACTCTACTAGGGCCAGGAAAGTGTGGGTGAGCAGATTAGCATGCCGACCCACCACCACAGGGTTTTGTAAACCTTCCACCTTGGAAAGTACTCCCTGCACAGTGTCCGTATTGATACCCAGGGGGATGTCCAGGATAAGCATAGCATTTTGGGGGTCGATCTCCTCCCCAGTACACCACTCCACCAGCCGGTGCACAGCCACTTCTGTCGGGGTACCCATTTTTTTTTAACAGTGGTTCGTAAATATGGCCACTAGAGGACACACAATCCCAGCGGTGAGCCTCCAAGATGTAACCCCTAGATGGCGCTATCCCAGGGGCTACTACCCCTGCCTGATTTGCCACTAACAGGTTGAGGGTCCTGGAGCCAATGGCGGGTGCCTCCACCCAGAGGTCAGGGTTTGCAATAGTTAAACTAACTTGGTCACAGCCCTCTGGGACACTGCAACCCCTTTCTTCCACTAGTGGCCCACACAATATATCAGAATTACCTTCACAGTATACACTTACCCCAGGTCTGGTTCCGGCACTGGGACCCTCCTGTGAAATGAGATACAGTGCAACAATCACAGTACAGTACTTTAACATAGACAAATACCTCAGGCAGTATAACTTGCTGAAACAAGCAGCTCTGATTTATTTAGGGGATATAACAAGGACAGGGGAAATCAGGTTAATTAGCTTATCACTCTAATAATCTACCTATGGCTCTGTGCACAGGCCTATCCCTATCAGTTACTGTCCCTGGGTACCCAAGCCCTAGTGGCTAGTCCAAACTGTGGCAGCTGGTAGGGCCCTTTCACACAGAGAAAAGGAGAATTAAACAGTCAGCAGTACAGTAATTCCATTTGGATTTAATATGGCAATTCAACAGGGAGCAACCCTGAATTAGTACTCACGACCTCCAAATAAGATAGGGTCCTTCAATGTCAGCAGGGCTCACTTGAGGTACACAAACCTCTTCACACATCCATATAAAAGAAAGCACTATACCAGGCAGGCTGCATCTGTATCCCGATCGCAATTACTGCACAATACCCGGGAGAACACACAGCAGATTCAGTTCCTGACAGACCGAGTGTAATTTTCAGCAATTCCTCCAGTCTTCTACAGGGTGAGCCTGGTTTCTACTCTTCAGAGATCCTTTGATTCTTTTCACAGGACGGATTCAGTCCTAACAAGCTGTTACACAAGCTGCAGACCGAACTCTGGGCCTTACACACGTTTTTGACTAAAACTGCACACTGAAATAGCACAGGGCTCCTTCCTTCTTCACTGCCAAAGCTCAACTGAAACTCCAACCGACAAAACTGGCACTTCCTTTGAGTTCCTCCCAGTTCTTGACTGGATTGGCTGTCACCACAATAGACTGCTGCTGTTGGTCCAAAAAGGCACTGAAGTCTAAACTACATCTCCCAGAGTCACTGCCCATACAATCCTCTTGTGGCTGGCTCAGATTATGAGTCCAAGTTCTGATTCGTCCAAGGCACCATTTTAGAGCTAGCTTACCCACACTGATTGGTCCAGTTCAGCAGTTCAAAACTAGAATGGGGAACTAGCAGACACAGTTCTGACTGCAAAGAAAGCAGGTTAGACAAACTGTAATTTCATTATTACTCTAAAGAATTTCTGGCAAACAGTTACATCTTTCAGATAGGTTCCCTTTGCACTCCTAGTGACTGCAAAATGAAGTGAATTGGCAGCAGCTCGGTGGTACTCAGAGAAGCACACAGTCCCCCATACAACTAATTATGTCTGCAAGCAGACAGCTCTTAAAGAGACAGTACCAGAGGCTCTAAAAACACTCACTGATAAATGGCTTAAATGCCAAACACCATTCAGGCTTGGAGCATTCAAGCAAGCTCCTGGAAGTCTTTTGGGAACCCCCATTTGCAGGGGGGTTACACTGGAAAGAACATAACGAAGCTTGAGTGAGTACTATGGACATACTTATCAAACACTGAACTGATAATAACCCTTGGATGGCTAGCTTACTGGACTTAATTATTCTATACTCGGTCCTTGCTCATTCTAGTGCAATATGCCTTCTTAATATTATAGTATGTTTTCTCACTTGCAGTGTGTGTAAATTGTAGTCATTCGGAAGGTGTCTTTGAGCACAAGTGCTCATTCACAGAGGTTCCATGTCAATCGTTGGATAATGCAGAGAAATTTATACCTCCCCTGGTTAGATACCGAATATGACTGCTAGACACTTAACAGCTACTGTATATTTGCTAAATGTGCGTGGGTTAGCCAGCCCCATAAAAAGATCAAGAATTTTAACTTTGCTCCTGAAAACAAAGTCAGATGTGGTCTACATTCAGGAGACTCGTGTGACCAGCACGAAACTTGAAAAGCTAGCTAGGTGTGGTTTTTCTGAAGTTTTTGCCTCATCATTTACCGGGGGGAGAAAACTGGGAGTAGCCATACTAATTCCACTCAAGACCAACTTTCAGGCAACTAATGTATGGACTGATCCTGAGGTAGATTGGTTATAGTCCAAAGGAAATGATATGACACCAAGGTTACGCTTGAAAATATATACTTGCCCCCTGGGTCTAATTCTCCAGCAATTAAATCCCTCCTAGATAAAGTTATATCCCGGACAAAGGGGCTTCTCTTATTGCCTGGTGACCTCAGTATTGCCCTGAACCCAGGCCTTGACTCAACTAGCGTATCAAGTATAAACCACCAATCCAACATAAACCTTTTAAACAATTTGCCCAAGAAGTGGTCTGGTCAGATGTATAGCGATTCCTACACCCCAGGGATAGAGGATACACTTATTATTCGGCAGTCCGTGGAACTTACACCCAAACTGATCACTATTACACACAGAAGGAAAATGTATCCTCCTGAATCAGCTGTGAACTTGGAGACATAGCTCACACTGATCATGCTACAGTGATATGTAGGTGGAATTTTGGGCAGGAACGATGAAATACGTGCTGGAGATTCAGCCCAGCTTACTTGAAGAAGGAGCCCTTTAGGGAGTTTCTGACAAATACAGTAGAGGAGATTATACAAGATAACTGACCCAGAAATATCACACTCTTATCAGGTGGGACACCCTAAAGGCGGTTGTTAGGGGGCAGCTAATTAAATATACTGCAACACAACCCAAACTATGGAAAGAAAGGCAGAGATAGCTGGACACACTCCACTTTCTGCAGATGGCCCACCAGTAGGGAGACCAGTTGATTATACCAGAACTTAAACAGGTTAAGCATGACCTCGACACTTTGTGCCTGCAACAAACAGAGATGGCCTTGGCTTTCCTGCACCAGAGGTATGGCGAGATAGGCTCAAGAGCCTCTCGCCTCCTGGCGTAGCGCCTTCACAGGCAGAGATGTCTCTCTACAATAGAGGCATTAAAAGACCCCATTTCCGGGACTCTGCACACTAAAGTACAGGATGTAACCCAAGCCTTCTGTACTTGCTACCAGAAACTGTACACCCCTGAGCAAGTGACAGAACCTGAGGACATCTCCTCCTTCCTGTCCACAGTGACACTTCCTACCCTTACAGAGGAACAACAACGGTTCCTGAGTGATCCCATTCAGCCCATGGAACTCTCTCTAGCCATAGCCAGATCCAAAACCATGAAAGCGCCATGGCCAGATCGCTATGGAGCAGAATTCTACAAGTTTGTGGGACAATGGCTGAGCCCGTTTCTATGCCAAACCTTTAATGAGGTCACCTCAGGAACCCCCCCCCCAACTAGTCTTATGCAGCAATATCAGTCATATTAAAACCAGATAAGAACCCCTAAACGTGTGATTCCTATCGTTCCATTTCTATCCTGTATATGTACTATAAATACCTTATGTCTATCCTGGCCCACAGGCTCGACAGAGTCCTACCAGATCTGATTGACCTAGACCAAACAGGGTTCATAAGTGCAAGATCTACCTTGGACAACATCCGCAGAGCCTTACACCTTACCCACATGATGCAGACACAGGGAACCCCCTCAGCCTTGCTTAGTCTAGATGCTGAAAAAACATTTGACAGGGTATCCTGGCCATTTTTATATGCTATCCTGGGTAAGGTGAGGTTCCCTGCCCCCCTAATAACTACCATCCGGAATCTCAATGTGTCCCCTCAGTCATGCGTGAAGGTCTTGGGGCATCACTTGGATTATTTTCCCCCTATAGAGGTATAAGGCAAAGCTGCCCCCTGTCCCCAGGGCTTTTTGCCCTATTTATTGAACCACTGGCACAGGCAAGCAGACTCTCACCCCAATCACGGGGGTCCTGGTGGAGGGAGTGGATCATTTCATAGCCCTCTATGTGGATGATGTCCTTCTGTACCTAAACAACCTCACAGAATCGATCCTTGTGGTGTTCTAAATCTTGGAAGATTTTGGCTCAGTTTCAGGATACCGACTTAACTCCTCTAAAACAGATGTCCTCTCCTTTCACTTCCACCTGACACCAGCATTTAAGGAGTGGTTCCCTATCCGATAGGACTTGGACAAATTAAAGTATCTGGGGGTTTAGTTGTGCCAAAAAGCAGAAAGAGCTGTCCTCAGTCTCCTGCGAAACAGGGATGCTACTACTGCCCCAATCCCCCTGACCTGGCTCTATAGGAAGGCCCAATGGAACTCGAAAGTCCAATGGGACTAACATTCAGACGTTCTAGAACAGCCTGTCTTGGTCCGAACCCTGTACAACAGGCCTTCGTAAGGTGGCTGAATCCCACCAACCTTTCCCAAGGTGTTTACTTTTGGGAGGGAATCTCCCAGTCAGATTCTGACCATAGTCGCGACAGACCGAGTCTGGGGAGCTCACTTGGGAGACCGTCAGACTTAAGAGCTTTGTTCCAACAAGGGAACTATCTTCACTTCTATGTCCTGGAGATGCAGGCGATTTTATAGGCTCTTCAGGTCTTCCAGGTAGTCTTGCTGCCCAGCCCTCTATTACTCCAGATGGACAACATGTCAGAGGTCTTTTACATAAACTAGCGGGGGGGGAGGGCCTCATTCTTATCCCCTCTGCAGGACAGCCATGAGTGCTCGATCATGGGCCATGGCTCATCACCTGGACATGATTGTGTTCCACATTCCAGGCGTTCAAAACACCCTAGAAGACAGCCTCAGTCAGTCTTGCTTCAAGGCCTGCAAGTAGGAACTGCTTCCCTCAGTGGTCAAAGATCTCTTTGAGAGATGAAGACGTCTCGAATCAGATCTACTTACCTCCCCATCCATTGCAAAACTGCCCAGTTTTTGTTTGCCATGTCCAGGGCCTGGGGTTCTCTGGAGAGATGCATTGTCTCTCTCCTGGATGGAGGGGTCCCTTTACACCTTCCCTCTTTTTCCCTTACTGCAGAGAGTTCTTCTCCAGCCTGTGGGGGGGGAGATGATTCTAATGGTGCCCTTTCAGCCCTGTCGGATTTGTTTCAGCTCCTAGCATTGGAACCTCTAATTTTCCAGCCCCTGTGCTCAGACTTGCTCTTCCAGGAGCAGGGCACTCTGGTCCTTCCAGATCTTCAGTCTCTGCATCTCCGTGGGTGGCTCTGGCAGACCTAGCTGTCTCCTCGATTTGTTTTTTTTCCCCATTGGTAGCGGATGTCTTAGTGGCCACCAGAAAACCTTCCACCAGGGTCACTTATGCTATGAAATGGAAGCAGTTCTGTTTTTGAGCCACCGCTTGACACCTGGTTCCTTTCCCCTGCCCGGGGACTTCTGTACTGGAGTACCTACTTTCCCTGTTGGACTCAGGTCTGAGTTACTCCTCTTTAACGGGGCATCAGTCAGCCTTCCCTGCCTGCCATGCACTTATAGAGTGCAAAACTTTTGCCCAGACTGAGCTTCCTCTCACGATCCTGCGGGGTAATTTGCATTTGGCCATTACTCCTGCTCGAATTATTTACGGGCTTCCGGCTTTGATGGGGTAAAGAGCCTTCCTTACTTTTCCACATGGACAGGCTATCCTTGAGGACTAATCCTAAGCTTTTCTTCCTCAAGTGGTGTCTGAGTTTACACTGCATCAAGACATCCACTTACTTAGCATTACTTCATGCCCTGGATGTTCACAGGGTGCTTCGTTTCTGTTCAGAGCGTATCCGTACTATCAGAAAGTCTGACAGTTGTTGGTGGCTATCACCCCAGATTGGAAGGGGCTCTAGTTTCTAAACATTGCTTTTCTGCTAAACAAATATGTCGAGCCTTTACCAGGCTCAGTCAGAGGCCTCTTCCTTTGCCTAGCTGCGGAATGTTTGTTACTGACTTTTGAGCAGCCGGCTCCTTGAGTTCTGTATACTCCTTCGTCAAACTTTACAGTTTGGATATTATATTAAGATGCAGAGCAGGCTTCGGACTGACGGTCCTACAAAGTCTCCTATCTTAAGATTCATAAGGATTTTCTGCTATCCCCACCCAATTGACCGGGGTCTGTCCTTTACTGCTTGGGACTCGGTCCTAATGGTGTTACCTGCTGCAAGAGCCCCCTCGAAGTAAATAATACAGTTATGCAACAACTTATCATAACAGTAGACCTTTGAGAGGAGCTCCTGCAGCAGGTACTATTGTCCCTCCCACATTCCCCCTGGTAGCTATTTCTTCATCATAAATATATTTCCTCATCTATGTGGAACCTCCTTGGTTCTCCATATTCTTTCTTCGTGCCAGGTTCTCTGGCGGGAGAACTGAGGATGGGCTGAGGGACTGCCCCTTTTATGCCATACGTGACGTCAGGGGCAGGCCAATGTCTGTAGACTGCTAGCTAGGAATTTTCCATGGGGTCCTAGTGCCTGGCGGCTTAGTCCTAATGGTGTTACCTGCTGCAAGAGCTCGAAGATCTACTGTTATGGCAAGTTCTTACGTAACTGTACTTTTTGAATGTTCCCTGGTCCAAACTGTTTGACTGTGATGTCGAAGAAGCCCTGCGTGAACTTCAGACTTCTAAAATGACTCTTAAGGTCTGTTAAGTCTCGAGCAGCTAGCCTGCTGCTCGAGGAAATCATACTGACTGTCAGCAAGACTGTGGCAGAGGTGGTAGCCCCTTCCCCCTTGTGCCCATGCAAAATCTCCAAAAGGAATTGGTTCCTGTGGCTCTGCTGCCCCCTGGTTTCACCTGACTTTCTTTTGTTTTTCCCCCCTTCTCAGTAGTTACTTCCACGGGTGAGTGTGAAGGGCAGGAGCTCCCTGCTTCTGAAACAATGGCAGAAGATCACCACAGCCAAGTGGGTTCAGGAGATAATTGTGAGGGGACATGCTCTGGATCTGCTAGAAATCCCTCCAGATCATCTTCCGCTTCCTTCCTGTTATCCTCTGGGCCACTTGTCCCATGTGAAAGAGGAGTTTCAGACCCTATTTCAGAAGCATGTCATAGAAGCAGTTCCTCCACAAAAGCAACCCCAAGGGTTCTATTACAGATACTTCCTAGTCCCAGAATGGACAGGCGATCTAATGCCTGTACTTGACCTCAGAGACTTCAGCTTGTATGTCAAATACAAAATGTTACGAATGGTGTCTCTGCAAGCACCATTTCTCCTATTACAGACAGGGGACTGTCTTTGTTCACTGGACACGAAGGATGCATACCTTCATATAAAGATCAGGAAGTCACACAGCTAGTACCTCCGCTTTATGCTTGACGGCAGGCATTATCAGTTCAAAGTATTGCCCTTTGACTTGTCCTCTGCACCATGTATCTTTACAGAATGCCTGGCAGGAGTTGAAGCAGCCCTTCGCAGGGAAGGCCTGCATGTTTTCCCTTATCTAGATGACTGGCTCCTGAAGGCCAGTTCCAGGGAAGCTCTGATTCACACCCTGTCACGGACATGACAGTTGTTCAACGACTTGGAGGTTACGGTGATTGTGCCAAAGTCTGTGTTGGCTCTGTGCCAGAGACTGCAGTACATAGGAGTGGTCTTGGACACAGGAACGGGATGTGCCTTTCTGCCCCAGGACAGGGTGGACACTCTGATTGCTCAGCCACAATTGGTACACAGAAGCCACTATGTCTCTGTAGGAATGGATGCTGCCATAGTGACTTGCCACTACCCTAACTTCATATGCGGATACCACAGTGGACAGTTGGAACAAATAGTTCGGTGGACAGGGCAAAAAAAGAGAGGAGGGGCAGAGATGATCATGCTAGCCAGAGCCCTCTCTAAGACTACATAGTGACAGGTTGTGGGGTGTCATTCCCCCCCCGCCCGGCCTTCCAGTCCCTGTTTGTTTTTTTTTTTTTTTTGAATGTTTTCTCCCCCGTGGCTCCAGTCGGCTGTACATCCTGACCAACCTCCGAGCTCACGACCTCGACATCAGGCCGGCTTCCTCACTCCCCATGGCGGGGTGAGGAGCCCCCCAGGCTCAGACTCACCTTGAAGGATCCAAACAGAGGAAGCGCCATCTGGGGACGGGCTGCAGAGGTCGGAAGCTCATGTTGCCCGACCAGGAACTGATTTCCATTTTTCTCGCCCAGAGATGAGGTGAGTAATGACGCTGGCGGAGGGAGCACGCACGCGCACCTCAAGGCGTCTGCCACATCTCTGCCCACTTCTGCAGCGTCAGCGCACTGCCCCCAGCCTCTGCTAGGGGCCATTCAGGAGCTGACCACTGGCGTCCCCCCTCCCTGGAGAAGGAGAGCAGTCCATCGGACGCTCAGTTCTGCTCCTCCCCTGCCAACCCCCAGCATCCCGTGCTCGTTCCTGAACACGGGTCGCCGGTGTAGCGCAAGGTAAGGCATTCATTGCCACCGGGCCGGCAATCCAGTCCCTGTTTCAGCTCCTGGTCAGGGGTCGATTACACAGAAACATAGAATTTGATGGCAGAAAACGAATGCTTAGCCCACCTATTCTGCCAAGATGTTCCCTATGTAGTCTGTCTCCACAGACCTTATGTGGTCTCCTTTGATCCTCCCACCTACCTGCATCCTATCCAGTATATCCCTGTGTCGATTCCTTGCATGCTTGACACCCCCAAAAAAAAAAAAACTGTTTTGGTCTCTAGCACTTCCACCGGCAATCTATTCCAGGTATCCAGTACCCTTTCATTTTATTTTATTTTTAACTTTGTTTATTGCATTATATAAATAAGCAATGACATATAGTACAACTCATGTAAGGCATCAAATAAAAAGTTAATACAAATACATCCAATGTAGCAGAACTTCACAGCCTATACAGTCTGGCTTAAGGAGTTGGGGGAAATCCAACATGTGAGTAATCGTCATATGTTAGTACACATAAGCTGCACCCTACAAAGACTTTAGGCAGTCATTCCCAAAATTAGAAGTTCCAAAAAAATGCAGAAACTCAACATGTAGTGTTGATGTGACCCCAAATCTGAACATAGAACTCTCAAGATGAATATGCACTGGTAGAACCAGTCCATGCATCCCCAAACTATTTGAAATAATAATACAGACAAAAGATGACTAATGCTTAATAAACAGACAAACTCTGCCCTAAAACAGTAAGGACTGAGCTTTGAGAACACAGCGACTCACAATGTGATCAACTGCTATATTAAAAAAAGGCAACAAACCATGCAATCATTGTCCACAGTACTATTAGTAGGCCTTGACTAGAGGCACCACAACTGGAGCACCTTTCAGTACTTGCATACTGCCGAGAGGTCAGGTCTCCTCCTCTGACTCTACAGGGAGCTGGTCCACCATCAATTGAAACTCCCGGGCTATAGCTTTGGCCTTCTTTCCTGCTTGTAAGGGATCAGTAAATTGAAAAGTGCACCCACCATAATGTATGCACAAACGGGCTGGCATTAGAAGGGAATGAGTGACTCCCAGACTTCGGAGTCTTGCTCATACAGCATCAAATTCCTTTTGATGTGCCTGCATTGTAAATGAAAGGATCTTACTTCGAGTGGGAGCAGTTGCAGCAGGCTATAACCATTAGTACTAACGCTGCAGGCCTTAGGACCCACCGGAAAAAAAATAGCCAGCAGGGACCCCCCCCAACCCCGACATCAGTCACGCCATAAAAGAGAGCGGACCCCGGCTCCACCTCAGTTAATTTCCCGCTGTGACCCACTCACGTTGGGCGAATCTTGGTGCTTGCTTCCAGCAGTTCCAGCGAATTTCTTCGAATTTCTTAAACATTTTCTTTTTCCTCGCCTTTGCAGTTCATTTGTTTTATGTCTTTGCCGTCATCAGTCTCTTCTTCTGGACCTAAGAAGACTAATTGCGCCAGTGGCCGCCGGATTCCATCAAAGGATGGCCACGGGAAGCGTGTCTTCTGCCTGGGTCCAGACCTCGACAGTGCAGCTTGCAAGATCTGCAGAGGCTTCACCAGCAGGATGCACATCCAACGCCTGAAGGCCCTCTAAGCCCACCTGTTAGAACAGCAAATGGATGTTCTGCAAACCTCGGAGGACAAGGGAAAGCACCGGGACAAGTCCCGTAAGTGGTCCCGAGACGAGAACCGTAGCTGGTCCCATCACCGTTCCCGCTGTCCTCCCAGAAAAGTGTCTTCTCCCAGCTCGGGTGGCCCCAACTGCCCAAAGCAACCTCGCAAGGAGGATTCCTCCAAGTCGAGCCTTCCCGCCAAGGATCCAATGTCAGTCAAGGCAGGAACCTCAGGGGAGAAGCCCTCCAAACCTAGGGTTGCGCTGCTGCACGTCTCTTCAGTCCCGAAGGACTCTTCAAAAGTCTCTTCGGAGCAAGCCTTGGTCCCGCCCAAGAAGGCCTCAGCTTTGCCCAGTTCTGGCAAACACTCTTAAGGATCCAGACACCCAGGCCAAACCTTCTTTGGAGCCCCGGTCCCCGGTTCTGGCTTCTTCGAAACTGACACCAGCTAAAGCACCGATTCCGGTGGAGGTTCCTGCTGCGGAAGACACTCCTACAGAGGGGGCACCGGTTAAGGTTCCATCGCCAGCCCCTAAATCTTCCACCCCACGGGGCACTTCAGGGGATTCCTCTGCTGATGCCCTGCCGGATCCTTTGGCTTCTCCAGTCCCCTTGTTAGGGACAGCGGCTTCTGTATTCAACAAGGAGGAGTTACAGGAACTCTTTTCCTTCTAGTGGAGTCTGGTAAAGAAGGAGGAGACTCCACCGAAGCCACACCTGACACCAGTTCCTGATCAGCCAGACAATCAGGAGACTGAGGGTCAACCCTTTTCTACGCAGGAGAAGACCCCCAAGTGGCCTAATCCCCACTCTCACTCGGGCGCTCATTCCCGGTCTGGGGACCGTTGTCTGCACTCTTCCTGGTCGGGGAGCCGTCGTCGGTCCCTGCCCAGGAGCAGATCCCGCAGCCACTATAGATCTTCTTCCAGGCGGGCTCGCTCCTCTTCCCAACACCAGTCCCCAGACCAGCATCGGTCACTGCTCCATCATCAGTCCCGAAGCCGACGTCAGTCCCAGGACCAGCGTCGGTCGGTTAGTCACCAACGCTCGAGTGGGGGTAGTTCAAGACACAGTTCAGACTCCTCTCTGCCTAGTAGCAGGTTTTCTTCTTCCTCATCTTTCCTAGGTGTTGGGGGTTCCCCTGGGGATAAGGACCAACCCTGCTCGCCTCCTGATGACCCGACTTTTATGGATGTCATGAGGCACATCCAGGCCTCTGAGTGGGAGACAGAGGACCTGGATCCGGAACGCTGGTGACTGGCCCATTAACTGAGGCAGAAGGAGCCCAAGCCTCTTGTGGTGCCTCCTTTGGTGGACACTTTACAAGACCTCACCAGGATAACTTGGAAGCATCAGTCCTGGCGGTTCCAAAGAAGTCAGACAGGCTGTACAAGGCCCCGAGGGATGAGCCTTTTTTGGCGGAGCACCCTCAGGTGGATTCTTCAGTTATCATTGCTGCCCATGACAAATCCAAGCAACCCAGGCATCTCAGCTCTCAGCCTCCTGACCAGGAATCCCGTTATTTGGACCAGGTGGGCAAGAAGGTCTTCTCTGCCTCCACCTGCTCCATTCGCTCCCTGAACTTCCTTATGCATATGGTCCAGTACCAGAATGCATTTTGGGAGAGGCGACAAGAGCTGGCCAATGCCTTACCAGATGGAGCTCAGAAGACGGAGCTCCTGAATATTCTCAAATCGGGTTGTGACGTAGGCACGCATGTCCTTCATGCCTCGTATGGCACTGCGGATACAGCAGCCAGAACGGCACTGTCAGGTGTCTGTCTCCGGCGCCATGCCTCGTTGAGAGTCTCAGGTTTTCACCAGGATCTGCAGTCCGTAATCCTGGACCTCCTGTTCCAGGGTTCCATCCTCTTTGGGCAGGACACGGAGGCTCTCGTCTCTTGTCTCCAGGAGTCTGGCAAGTCTATCTGGTCCGTCCGACATATGTATCGAGGGGACCAGAAACATGCTAGACATTGGCCTTTTTGTAAGCCCTCAGGCTGTCAAGCCCATAGCAGTTAGCAAGGTCAGAGAGGCAGCTTCAAAAGGAAAGCTGGCAACCAGCATCTGGAGGCACTCATTTTCGAGACCCAAAGACCTCCCCAGCTTCTCTGCCCACTCCCGGCTCCACCCAATGACTCCTTCCGACCCCCACCCACCCACCGGGTGGTAAAACTCTCTCGCCCCATGACGCCAGATCTTCCTTACCGCTTGGAAGCTCAGGTTCCCTCCTTAGTGCTCTGCGTTTTAGGCTGGATTCACATTCTTCGGTTAATCCGAAACTTATTTTAAGATTTACAAGACTTCGGTCTGTATCTTCCCTCGTGGCTGTGATGGACAAATTGACTCCCTGATTTCGTCGGTGCCCCTGTGGGCAGAAGCTGTCCCAGACCGATCTGCACGCCACGTGCGTTTATTGCCTTGGACTCGGCCATGACTCACAGGCTTGTGAGTTGGCAAATCCTTTTCGGCTTCGGTCTTGGAGGACCGCGCTGCCTGGTTACTGTTGGGGCGACCCGAAAAAGGTTATCCTCCGGTTAAGTCTAAGGAGGCCTGTTGGGTGGCGTCTGCGGCTGTGGGCTCGGCAGAACCATTGGAGCAGATGATCGCCCTCGAGGAGGCGGCGGCCAGGCCGTATCATCATCTTCCTCAGTCACGGCATTTATCCCACTCTCCTTGGAATCCTCCTACACAGCTTCTTTCAAGGAGCTTTGCCAATCCCTCTCCACCAAGGGAGAAGGTCCTTCGGGACATTCCTCTCGGTCCAAAAAGAAGGACCCCAAGGGTAAGTCCCACCGTCGACGTTCCTAGGAGTGGGAGAGGTCCCCTTCCCCGGAAAGTCGACACTTGACTTTGGTCGAGGTTGCGGCTAAGGCCGCTGACTTCATGGTGTCCCCGTCAGGTCAGCCGGCCAAGACACCCGTCGACGCGGTCGAGATTTTTCTCGACCCGTCTGACGGTTTGTCGACTGGAGAAACCGACAACCCTTCTTCACCGGTTCCCCCGGTGAAAACTGAGGACTTGCCTGTGCCTCCTGTCCCGGAGTCCCCGATTAAGGTCCCTAAACTGAGCCAGGAGCGGGTTTCCCCCGCTCCCTCTCAGACCCACCCTCGGAAACACCGAAGGTCTCTGTCTCGGACCTCTTCTCGGTCCAGCCGATCCCACCAACATTGGCGGTCTTGGCGCCGCTCATCCTCCTCTTCGTCCTCTTCGGTGGATAGGCTCCGGCGCAAATTGCATCGGTGCTACAAGGAGCTAATGTGGCAGCAGCTCCTTTTGACCAGTAATAGGCTGACTTCGTCGTCTTCCCCAGCCATTAAGTGGCCATCACCGGAGTGGCCGAAACAACCCTTCGCAGTGGTCGAGAAGCCGAAGCCGGCACCAGTTGTTCGGCCAAAACCAGCTGCACCACCCATTGTGGTGGAACCCCCACCTCCACAACCAAAATTTGGGGTCCCGACCAAAGGATTCTCGGTCAAGTCAGGGCTTGCCCCATCGGTTGTCGGTCACCCTCACTCCCAATCAACCTTGGCAGGTGGAGAGTGGCTCAGGCGCTCGGCAGCTGTTTGCAGACTCCTCGGAGTCTGATGATGACGACTCCTTGTTCTCCAGGCCGCTTGACTTGGAGTCCACTGGTGGTCAGTCAGTAGACGAGAGCCCATCCTCGTTTTTGGGAGTGCTTCGGCTCATCTCAGAGTCCACTGTGATGAAGCTCAAACCCATTTCAAAACGGGCCAAGTATCCCCTCACAGAGATACTGGACCGAGGGGATTCCCCCACAGAGGCCTTGCTGGTGGCCGAAGCCATTGTTGGAGCTGTGGCAGCGGCCAGCTTCTTGTCCAGCACCTTTGGCCAGGATGGCTCAGAAGTATGCTGTCCCCATTGGTTCACTCTCCGGTTTCTCGGACCACCCCTCTGCGGAGGGGCTCGTGACCGATAGCGTTTTCCGGCGTTCCACGAATGCTCGGGACATGGACAAGCCTCCCGACAAGGAGTCCAAGAAGCTGGACTACTCTGGGCAGAAAGTTTACGCCGCTTCCTCCCTAGGCCTTTGTCGGGCCAGCTTGGCCATCCTGATGGCACACTTTTCACACGCCCTTTTGGGCTCCCTGGATGAGGTGATTCCTCATCTCCTGGCTGACCTCCAAACTACAGTCAAGCAGGTGTGGGATCAGGGAAGGGCGGTGGCCAATCAGCAGCTCCAGACCTCCCTGGACATCGCTGATTCGTGTGCCCGGTCAGTAGCGGCCGAAGTGGCCATACGCCGCAGAGCTTGGTTGTGGATCTCCACATTCACGGCAGATACCCAGCACAAGCTGGCAGACGTTCCCTTCCTGGGTACCGACTTGTTCGGTCCTGGGGTTGAGGGGCATCTTCAACGGATCGAGAAGTCCAATGCCACCTTGGACTCAGTCACATCTGCCCAAGAGGACAAAGGCCAGCAGCAGCGTAAGCTCTTCGCCCTTCAGCCCCGCGGCACGCCTGGCCCAGCAACACCAGCATCAGGGCCAGCAGGCTCGCACTTGGCACTCCAGCTTAAGCCTGCCGCCTCCAACAGGAAGCTGGGAGGAAAGGTCTGGGAGGCTCCTCGGCCGGTCCTTCCTCCAAGCCTGCCCAGTGACGGGTTGAGGGGTGTCACCCCAACCTCGTCACTCCTCCCTGGGTTCCCCCCGTGTGGGGGGACAGCTCCGCCACTTCATTTCTGCCTGGTCTGATATCACCACGGACCGCTGGGTGTCGGAAGTGGTAGGAAAGGGTCTGCCGCTGGAATTCGAGCAGTCCCCACCCTATCGAGCTGTCGCCCCACAGGAGGCTACGGGGTCTGCAGCCTCTCTGTTGGCCCGTCGAGCCGACATTGCCCTGCTCCTCCAGAAAGAGGTGATCAGGGAGGTGGCAGATCCTCCTTCAGACCCAGGGTTTGTGTCCAGGTACTTCCTGGTCCCAAAACAGATGGGGGGCTGGTGCCCCATTCTAGACCTCCATGACCTGAACAAGTTCCTAAGGTCTCGAACCTTCAGGATGATCACTGTGGCTCAGATTATCCCGTACTTGGAACGAGGTGTGTGGTTCTGTTCTCTGGACCTTCAGGACGCGTTCTTTCACATCCCAATCTGTCCGTCCCACCAGCGATTCCTCCACTTCAGAGCGGAGGGATCCCTTTACGAGTTCCAGGCCATGCCCTTCGGCCTCTCTCCAGCTCCCAGGGTCTCTTCACCAAATGCATGGCAGTGGTGACAGCATTCCTGCAGCACTGAAGGGTCCGGCTGTACCCTTACCTGGACGACTGGCTGATTGCAGCCTCCTCCAAGTCGGAGGTGGAGCGGTCCAGGGATCTGGCCCTTCAGGTCTGCTCTCAGATTGGCCTAATCAACGAGGCCAAATTGGAACTCGTACCAACGCAGGTGATTCAGTTCATCGGGGCAGTGCTCGTCTCTCTTCGAGCCAGAGCACAACTCCCGGCAGACAGGGCCGAGGTCCTTTCCTCCTTTGTCCAGTCACTTCTGGTTGGGCAGTTGCGCCCTGCCTGGGACTTTCTGCACCTCCTGGGCCTCATGGCGGCCTGCACCAGTGTGGTCCGTTGGGCCCACTGGCACATGCGTCCCCTGCAATGGGGACTGGCCCGCCAATGGTCACAGCGCTCCAGTCCTCTGGACCAGCCAGTGATAGTGACCCAGGAGATGGGGAACACTCTCCAGTGGTGGATCGTTCCTGCTCATCTGCAGGAGGGTATCCCATTTGTCCACCCAGAGCCGACGGTCACTCTAACGACCGCCTCTCTGATGGGTTGGGGTGCCCATCTGGGGAGCTCAGAGCGCACTGTGGCTGGTTCCCCCAGGAGTCTCGATGCCACATCAACTTGCTGGAGCTTCAAGCGGTCCGACTAGCCCTCACCGCCTTCACTCCGTTTGTACGGGGTCAAGTGGTCCAGGTCCAGACGGACAATGCCACGACCATGTACTACCTAAATCGCCAGGGCAGGACGTGCTCCTTGTCTCTGTGCAAGGAAGCTCTACGCACTTGGTCTCTCGTGGGCAGACTAGAGGCGGATCTCCTAGCCATTCATGTGGTGGGAGCCTCCAACACTCTGGCTGATGCCCTAAGCCAGATAGGTGCTGCATCTCACGAGTGGTCTCTCCTGCTGGAGATAGTACACGATCTGTTCTCCTACTGGGGCACACCTCAGGTGGACCTGTTTGTCTCCAGGGAGAATGCGAAGCTGAGGCTGTTTCATGCCCGCTCCCCTCAGCAGGGCTCGCTGCAGGGAGATGCCTTCTCAAGGCCGTGGACCCCGGCTCTTCTATGCCTTTCCCCCCATTTCCCTTGATCCACAAGGTGCTTCTCAAGGCGAGGAGGGACAAGGCGCAGGTGATTCTGGTAGCCCCAGACTGGCCCCATCAGTTCTGGTATCCAGATCTTTTCAGCCTCAGCTCCAGGCTCCCGAGACGGCTTCCAGCCCACCTGGACCTGATCTCAGTCAACCAGGGGGAAGGTATTCCACCTGGACCTTCAGTCCCTGCACCCAACGGCCTGGTTCCTGAGCGGCTAGAGTTCCAGGCCTTGGGTCTTTCCGACGAGGTCCTCAATGTTGTTGAGGCATCCCGTAAGGAGTCGACCAGAAAATGCTATGCTTTCAAATGGAAGAGATTCTCCGTTTGGTGTCAGGATAAGGGGTTGGACCCTTCCTTCTGTTCCTTGGCCAGCATTTTGGACTACCTATGGTCCCTTTCTCAGCTAGGGATTCGGTCAACGACCCTAAAGGTGCACCTGGCAGTCACCTCTGCTTACCGGGCGTGGGCCGGGGAGCAGTCACTGGTGCAGGAGAAGGTGGTCGGGTGCTTTTTCAAAGGCCTTGATCACATATCCCCTCCGGTGCGAGAGAAACTCCACCTCCATGGGATCTACTGCTGGTATTGGCTAAGCTCATGGCAAGCCATTCGAATGGATGCAGAGGTGTGACATCTCTCACCTGTCGTGGAAGACCGCCTTCTTGGTGGCTATAACGTCAGCCAGAAGGATGGGAGAGCTCCAGGCGCTTTCCATCGAGTCTCCTTATCTGGTCTTCCACAGGGACAAGGTTGTCCTGCGCCCCCAACCGAAAGTCCTTCCGAAGGTGATGTCTGAGTTTCACCTTAACCAGGTGTTGACTCTGCCGGTGTTCTACCCCAATCATACCTCGGAAGCTGAATATAGGCTCCATACTTTGGACCCTAGAAGAGTGCTGTCTTATTACAAGAAATGGACTGCTAAAGTTCGGGGAGAGGTTCGCTAGCTGTTTGTCACCTACGCTGAAGCCGCACCTGGCAGACCTGCAGCCAAGCGGATGATAGGCAGGTGTGTCACCTCCTGCATAGATTGCTGCTACAGGTTGGTGGGCATGGAGCCTCCCAAAGGGATAAGAGCTCATTCTAACCGCCATACCGCTGCATCGGTGACTGCTTCCAGGGACGTCCCTATCCAGGAAATCTGTAGGGCTGCTACCTGGAAGTCAGCACACACCATCATTACCCACTACCACATCGACCTTGAGTCACGCTGGGATGCTGGTTTTGGGACCTCGGTTCTTCAGTCCTTATTTCCCAAGTAGGGGGTGCGCGCCTTGCCTCCCTCCTCCTGGAGAACTGCTGGGTGTCTGCCGGCTAAGTGTGGATTGAACAACATATCCACGCCCTTAGAAATACAGGTTACTCACCTGTAACAGGAGTTCTAGGAGTGATATATGTTGTTCATCCACACAACCCACCCAACCTTCCCAGCTTCAACGCGCAACCTGGCTTCCAGCGGGCTAGATCTGGTGTCATGGGGCGGAGCCGAGAGTTTTACCACCTGGGTGGGTGGGAGAAACCAGCTTGAAGACCTTCCGGCAATATTTAAAGCGGGAAGGAACCTGCCAGTAAGTGTGGATGAACAACGTATACCACTCCTAGAACTCTGTTACAGGTGAGTAACCTGTATTTTCCATACATCACTCTTAAATTCTGCCCTCCCTCAGCTTCATTGCATGTAGATCTCTATCATATCCCCCCCCTTTCTTTTAGAGTGTACATGTTGAGATTCCGCAATCCCTCTTTGTAGGGCTTCTTATGCAAACCGTGTGCCATTTTAGTTGCCCTCCTCTGGATTGGGTGTACTCTGTTTATGTCCTTTCTGAGGTGCTGTCTCCAAAACTGAGCATAGTACTCCAGGTGTGGTCACAGCAGTGAGCGATATAATGGCAGAATCACCTCCCTGTTCCACCTGGAGATACCGCTTCCTATGCAAACCAGCATTCCACTAGCCTTACCTACTACATTGTCATGCTGTTCTGCCACCTTGCCACAGTGGTCTGCCATCATCTCAGACAGGCGGGTACTAGAAGTGGTGGGAAGAAGGTTGCCTCTGGACTTCAAGGCTCTCCCGCTGTACTGACCCCGAGCTCCTCAGGAGTCAAGGGTGTCACAAGACACATCCATGTTAAGAGCCAGCATAGCTCAGCTCTTAGAGTACAGGATGACAGCCCATGTTTCAGACCCCTTCTTGTTCCTGAACTGTTAAAGCTCAGCCCCTTTGCCACCACTGTACTCTTATGCTTTGTGACATAGTATTTCGAAGAGCACTGGGGCAGTCCATCAATATCAGTTGGGGTGGGTTTAAAATAACTTTTTTAATATGTTTTAGAGGTGCACCGGGGTTGAAATAAAGCCGACTCTCAACTAACAAGAGCCTTATTAGTAGAGCGGTGGCTTTGATTTGATCATAGTAGACCACTAAAACATAAAAAATACATTTTAAATCCACCCCATTGATATCCGTGGAGTGCCCCAGCACACTACAGAATATATCACAAAGCATACACGGTGTGAGCAATGGTGGCAGAACTTTTACAATTCAGGACCAAGATAAGCAAGGGATCTCGTGGCTGGCTCCTCTAAGCCATGAATTACGTTCCCTTCCCCTTAGAAATACAGACTGCAGAAAAATTCAAAATATGTACTGTTTTAAGTGTAAAACAGGTAGGGCAGCAGTGGGGGACTTGATAATAGCAATGAAACTGGTGCTTTTTAAGTTTTCCTGATCCTTTGATGATAACCTCTAGCCTTTGAGCACTAGCCTGCAGGTCATCACTCCCCCAGTTCTATCCCTACCTGATTTTTGAGCAAGCGCTTAATAGGAGGACCCAATGCCTATTCTTGCTTTGGAATTAGTGCAGCGGCCAATTTCCAACACCTTGCATGTAAGGATGCATTTGAATGTGGAGTCCCAGGTGTTGAATTTGAAGAAGCACGTTGAGGTAAATTGCAGGTACAGTTTTTCAATGCTCAGCAGACTCTGCCAGCTGTCTTGTTGCTGGCAGTTTACTGTGTTTAGGTTTTACTAAACAAGGGAGCGTTGCTTCTCCCACTACAGAGAAAACATCTGTGCAGAAGAACCACATGAGTCTGAGACTGCAATGTGTATCTGACATCACTGTATGGAGTGTGTCAGCCGTTTGCATGGCCTGTGTGCAGGATCTGTGGAACCAGGCGGTATGGTGGCAGTTCTGTATTACACTGTAATGTTCTTATTGATAAGGTTTGACATTATTGATTACCCTGACAGCTTCATCTTAAAAGAGTTAATCTTGTTCGTTTGTTTTCGGAAAGCCTAGAGGGTACTGTCTGTGGTAACTAATGAAGCTACTCAGAGACAGAAGGTGCAGAAGAATCTCTTTACAAGACAGGGCTGATCCTGTGATGTATGGCGTTCCAGGTTGTGGTATCAAATACTAATGGCAATAATAACATTTTCTTTTCCACCAGAAAGGAAAGCATTAGTACAGGCAGAAAGACCGTGATAACAGAACCATGTCACAGCCCTTCCCCATGTCAGATTTCATGTTAAATGATCTAGGGTGCCTTGCTTGGGGTTCTATATCCAACTGTTGATTCAGTGAGATTGTGGTGTCCTTTTACATATGTGGGCACCATATTTAATTTACTGTTTATACTTTCATGTTCCTAGACAGCCCCCATTGGAACCTGTTAGTGGCTACTCTGCCCAGCACCATAAGCCCTACGAGTGGCCCGACCCCCATGCCCCTCCCCCCCATTTCTTCCCTGTAGAATCAAGTGTTGGGTGCCCAAATCACATGCAGATAGTGATGTGCTGGTCCAGGACTCAGCCAGGCGATCTTCTGCTTATGCTGCAAGTTTTTGGCTACAGTGCCACCTGTGGTCAGCTAGGTGGTGGTAGCGCAGCAAGGCCTTGAACTTCCTGGAGTAAGATCAGTGTCCTCTATAATGCTTGATCCTTCTTCGGCTTGGCTCGCTAACGTTCTGAGTCCAAAGTGTTAACCCAGGTCCATGAGGGCTGCAAAAAGGGGAGCTGCTGCTTGACTGAAAACATTGTTTCTACTTTTTCTTTGTTTTTTTTGAAGTCCCACAGAAAGCGTGACCATATTTATACAAGAAGTACATGCCTCCGTACTTTGGTGTCAGTTAATAGATGCCTCTAAACTAAGGAAACTTATTGCAGGGAACTGTAATGGTAACATCTGCAGTGTATATCTGTCTTCTTCGGGGAGATCTCAGTCATCAGGTCACACCGTAGGAACTTCACCGTCTGTGAAGCAGGATCCACACGAAAGATTTTCCAGCAGTACATCTGGGGCTACCCACACCAACGTCACCTGCTGACTTGATGTCATCAACCCTATAAAGGCGTGAGCAGCCCCACTCAGTTCTTTCCTGCCATCGACTCCTATCGCATGGAAGCAGCTCTTTGTTTCTTTCACTCCAGGAAGAGAGGGCGTGCAGGTTTCCAGACAATGTTTGTCCAAATGGTTGGCCCATTGTATTGTGTTTTGCTACAAGCATGGCAAGGAGTTGCCAGGGGTGGTGAAAGCCCACTCCACAAGGGGCTTGGCTACCTCTGTGGCCTGTTTCAAGGGGGCCTCAGCAGCTGACATTTGTACTGCTGCCACTGTCCATGGAGTACTGTCCATTATTTTATTTTTTTTTGGATTATTTATTTATACTTCCACTGCTGGGGGGAGGTTGTGCCTTTGGTTCCTCCCCCCAGATTTAACCAGCTCAGCTGGCTGCCTCCCCGGTCCCGGGCAGAGCTCTGACCTCCCGGCCACTACCCTTCCCTAGTCACTTCACGGTGGGTACATACCCCACCATCGCGGGCACTGGTAGGTGTGGACCCGGAGGAGCTGACTTACGCAGGACTGTGTTGGCACCGGTGAGCATCCTTCATGCTGCCGGGGATTTTTTCTTAGAGTGGTTCTGCTGCTGGAGGAGGCGCAATGACACCAATGGATGGAGCATGCATGCTTCCGTATGCACTCATCCCGGCGTCTGCCTCCTCCCGCCCCTTACTTCTGCAGCATCGGTGGTGTTGCCCTCCAGCTTCCACCAGAGGGCAGCCACGCGCAGACTGCCGATGTCCCCCTCTCCTCGAAGACTGAGAGCAGTCCTCCGGACGCTCGATCCTTCCCCAACCCTGCCAACCCCCGGTGACCCGTGCTCGTTCCCAAACACGGGTCGCCAGCGTAGTGCAAGGTGTGGCATCCAGCACCTCAACCCTCAGCGCCACCAGCTGGCAGCGTGCCATCAATTCTTTTACCAAGCACTACAGTCTGGACATGCTTCTACAGCCCAAGCATGCTTTGGCTGGCCTGTTCTTCAGGGTCTTCTGTCTAGGTCTCGGTTTTTCCTGCCTCCCAGACTGTTCCGCTGCACTTGTAACTGCCTGGGACTCATTCCTACGGTGTGACCTGATGACTGAGATACCCCCGAAGAAAACAGAACAGTTAATGTAAGAACTTACCATAACAGTAGATCTTAGAGGGGATCTCAGTTATCAGGTCAGCCTTCCCTTCCTCCATCTTCCTGCTTAGGGTCCTACTCTCAGACTGGCTATCTGGTGTATCCAGCCTTTTATTTAGGCCTGGGCACCTCACACACACTCTCTCTCTCTCTCTCTCTCTCTCTCTCCAGTCCTTCATAGCACGGATATGCTTCCTTAGTCTCCAGGGGGAAGGAACTGAGGAGGGAGTGGGGCCGCTCATACCTTTATAGGGTTAATGAAGTCGGCAGGTGACATCGGCACGGGCGGCCCCAGATGTACTGCTGGAAAATCTTCCATGTGGATCCTGCTTCACCAACGATGAAGTTCCTGTGGTGTGGCCTGTTGAATGAGATCCCTCAAAGATCTACTGTTACAGTAAGTTCTTACTAAACTGTTCTTTTTCATCAAATCCAGCTTTGTAGTTTGTGTTACTGTACACAACGGTAGCTCCTGTTCTAAACCCAAGCTATGAGTATAGCACGAGTATCTCTAATAGGTAATGCAGAATTTCTGTCCCTTGCTGCCATCCCCCAAAGTGAAACTGAAAGATGAATGAGTGTGCCTGTTCACCTATGTAAATGTCCTGTCTCTTAGGGCACCCACAATACAAAAGCAATGCATCTGTTCATTAATGCAGAAATCTTCTTCAAGGACATCTCTTCCATTAGTCCACACCTTTGGAACTATAGCTGCTAGGCACTAGGACCACATGGAAACGTTTGCTAGCTGGGGGTTGCCCATGATGACCTCATATGTCAGGATATATATAAACATGGGTGGCCTAATCACTCCTCATTTCTTTTCCCGCTGTCGATCAGCCTCGTTGGACCTGCTGAACGAAATGTCAACTAGCCATTGCCATTTGTTCTTTTACTTTTCTTATAAGTGCATTTTGTCATCTCTCCATGCTACCGAAGTAGAAAGACCCTTCATTTTGGTATTATAAGTGCAGAGAGAAAATTTACAAATTAGACATGCGTGCACAATTTTTGTGTACTGCTTGGGCCTTTCTCATAACGTGAGGATTTGTGAGATTTGCCAGAGCTTCAACCAAGCTACAAGGCAATGCTGCAAGAAAGCTCTAGAAAATTACCGTCTCCTTAAAACTTTTAACATCCATGGAAAAGGAACAGGGCCCAAAAACCTGTTGCAGCCTCACCATCGACTGAGAAGCTGCCACCGAAGTCCAAGAACCGGGACAGAGAATGGTTGGCATCACGACCCTCCTCATTGTTTGGCCACAAGCATAAGCATTGAGATAGAGAGAAATCTGCTTCACCAGTGAGGTCCCAGTCGCCATTGAGACAAGCTAATTCTGCTGTCTCATCAAGTGCTGCAGTGGCGTTGTCTGCAGCTCTTCTCCCCCGACTGTCGATAAAACACTAAGGTCGGAGTCAAGGCCCATTGACACAAGTAGTCTTCTGTGTCATCAACCGCACCAGTGGTGTTGACTATAGTCCCTCTATCGATGAGACACTAAGGTAGGGTTCTGGCTTAGGCACTGCAGTACCTACTATGGACGTACAACACCATCATTGTCAGGTCAATGCCAGTTGTCAACACAAGTAGTCCCGGACCCTGTCTAGGGCCTCATCGAAACTCAAGTTATGCTGGTGTCATTTTAGAAACATAGAAACATAGACTTTGACGGCAGATAAGGACCACTAGGCCGCAGATCCTATTTAACCAACAGCCTATATCTTCCTGCCCCCCACAAGAATTGCCTTATGTCTGTCCCATGCATTCTTGAATTCTCCCACAGTTTTAGACTCCACAACTTCCTCAGGAAGGCTGTTCCATGCATCCACTACCCTCTCTGTGAAATAATACTTCCTCACATTGCCCCTGAACCGCCCTCCTTCTATCTTTAAATTGTGTCCCCTTGTTCTTGCAAGTCTCTTTTCTGAAAGATGCTACCTCTTGGACTTTGTTGATTCCCTTGAGGTACTTGAAAGTTTCATGTCCCCCTCTCCTTCTTTCCTCAAGGGTATACATATTAAGCTCCTTTAGTCCTCCTCATACGGCTTCTCTTGCAGACCCTGCACCATTTAGTTGCCCTCCTCTGGACTGCCTCTATCCTGTCTATGTCCTTATGGAGATGGGGTCTCCAGAACTGGACACAGTATTCCAGATGGGGTCTCACCAACTGTCTGTACAGAGGGATAACAACTTCCTATTTTCTGCTGCTGATGCCTCTCCCTATACATCCCAGTATACCCCCGGCCCTCCCTACTGCCTTCTCACATTGCTTGCTAACCTTAAGGTCATCTGATATGATTACCCCCAAGTCCCTTACCTGTTTTGTTGTTGTTACTACCTCCCCACCCATTGTGTATTCTTCCCCTGGGTTCTTATTTCCCAGGTGCATTATTTTGCACTTTTTTGCATTGCTTGTTTTCAGAGCTATGACGCATTCTGCCTGGCTGTGCGGGCAGCTGTCCGGTTAATGGGGCCTCAGAGCTCTCAAATACTGTCTCTGCCTGCTAACAGCACATCAGAACATCCCCCTTTTGAGCAGCCATTGGTGTCATTTGTTCACACTGCAGCTCCTGTCATCGATAGGGATGTTGATAACGAGGTAGAATATAATCCTGACCAAGCTGCATGGTACATACCAGACTCACTGCATGCAGTACCAGAAAGGCTGATAAAGCAGTATCCAGTTCCATCTGCTGAGCCTTATTATGATGACTAGCCAGAAATTGACTCTGTAGTCTGCTCATGGTTGGTCTAAAGCACATAGACACATGAGTACGTTGCTTTCCGATAAGGAATCTAGGAGGCTGGATGTGAGGGGCAAGTGTGTGTATGCATCTGCTTCTTTAGACCTTAGAATTGCAGACTTCTTGGCCCACATGATCAAATATCAAAATAGCCTGTAGAAAGTCGCCGACCTACCATCAGAGTGGTAGGGCTTCCGATTACGATGCTGACGTCCCTGGGTCAGGAATTGACTCAGGAGTCAGAGGGCTGGCTGAGGGGAGGAGAATTGAGGATTCTATAGACTGCTCTCCTCCTCCGGGGGGGAGGATGGGTTGGCACTCAGCGCTTGACTGACCCCTGGCGGAGGCCGGGGGGGTAGTGCCTGAGGCTCACAGTGTGTTCAGGGGGGAGGGTCTGCCGGACATTGGAGTGCTTGCACCTCACATCATTGCATGCCACGTCTCCCATTAATGGGGATAAAAATTCTTGCTTGCATGAAGGACACCTGTCTCTGCCACTGTGCCTCACGCAGCTATCCGAGGCACTGTACCAATAGATCTCAATGAGGCACCGCTCGGGGAGCTTAAGGGGTTGGCTCCTCGATAGCTCTGCCCTGGGAGTAATCCAGGGAGCACTCCGATGTGGGGGCAGGTAAGTCCTGGGAGATGGGGTGAAGTGGCAAGGATGGCGGGGGTCAAGCACTAGCAGGCTAGGGGATAAAAATCAAAGTTGGAAAAAAAAAAATAGCCTGTGGAAAACTGCTAAAGCTGCAGCCCAGGCTTTGCCAGGAATGAGTTACTTGACACTGCAACATCTGTTGCTGAAGTTGGCAAACATTTGTTCCGCTCTGCCTATGATGTCTTTGACGCCTCTGCCAGGGATGCTGATTCTGGCATTTGTGTGAGGTGATATTCTTGGCTCAGGGTTGCTGATTTTGCAAATGATGTGCAACACACAGTTTTAATTGCCCCTTTTAGAGGGACAAAACTGTTTGGCTATGATGTCGAAGAAGCCCTGAGGAGTCTTCATACATCAAAAATGACTCTGAGGTCTGTCAGGTCCCTGTATCCCACTCCATTTAGGGGTTATGAGAGGGGCTCCTATCAGCAGTCTGCTACCAGAGGTGGCCCTGCCTAACGTCAGCAAGGCAGAGGTATGGGAGATGGCACCTTGCCAAGTCTCTTTCCCTCAGCTGCCTATACACAAGCACCCAAACCAGTAGATACCGGTGGCACTGGCGACACCAGTTCTGCATCTTTTTTGCAGGATATACCCTCACTCCCAGTGTTCCATCAAAGAGTGGTTGGGGAGGGGAGCAGACTCTCCCTGTATCTGATTCTGAAATAATGTAGGGAGATTATAACATTGCAAGCTGTCATTCCCCTGTCACAGACAAGGGACTGGCTTTGTTTCCTGGACATGAAGGAGGCATACCTTCAATGTCAAGATTGGAAACGCTCCCAGGCAATACCTCCTTTTGTCCTTGGGAGGAGTATTACTAGTTCAGAGTCTTACCCTTTGGCTTGGCTTCTGTGCCAGTAGTCTTCACCAACTGCTTCGCAGTAGTGGCAACAGCCCTTCACAGGGAAGGCCTGTCCATCTCTCCCTACCTGGTCAACTGGCTGTTTAAAGCCAGTTCCAGGGAAACTTTCCTACATAGATAGTCTCGGACAAGGCACTTGTGCGAGGATTTGGGAGTTACAGTGCATGTGCCAAAGTCTGTGATGACTCTCTGTCAATGACTGTGACGGATAGCATCTGCTTGTTATTATATTGTATCAGATTTCTGATATAAAAGTATGTTCTGTGAATTTCTGCTGAAAAAATATGGCAGACCACAGAACAGCAGTCTGGGAGATGGAATTTCAAAAGTGTGGTCAGGGAAATGACACACTCCATGACCCAGTGGAAACTTTAATTAAGAACTTCCTTCAAAGGCCAGGTTATCACACACTGTAAGCCATTCATTTACTTTGAAATCCAGGGACAAAGTATACATTTTACGACCTCTGAGGAAGGGGCAGCTTTTAACTGATAACTGTTAGATTTCACAACTAGGTGAACACAGTTCCTTAGGAAGTTTCTGAAGACATCAAAGGGATAATTCTGTCCTGTCATAAGGCTTCACTAATTAAGAAGAAGATACATATATATATATTTGTTTAATTGGAATGTTTGAGCAGTGGGCTGAGACATGTGGCTGATAAATTAATTCAGTACTCCGGTTTGAGTACCTCACAGCCAGCATCTGTGAGCTGTTTCATCAGGGAGGAGGGGGTTTGTAACAACATATTACTAGTCAGCTGGGAGAAAACTTTGCATTTTGCTTGTGGTTTTGAAGTGAGACTCCTGACAAGACACTCTCGCAGCACTTTAGGTAAATTCAGTCACCTGTTTATTATTTGAAACTTAGGGTAGTTAGATAATTCAGTTACAAAGCATTTGTTTTTGTAATTTCCAATTTCTTTTGGCTAAGTATTAATGTATATAGGTTCTGTGTTTTGTATATATTTACTGTTTTTAATTTCAGTAAACATTTTAGTTTCCTTAATCCTGCTTGAGTCATTTCTCATTTTTTTGCATGGGAATGCTGGGACAGTATTTGAGTGCGTTATCATCTTGCTAAGGTAAGAGAATACCTAGGTTTCAAATTGAGTCAAAAGGGGAGAATTAAGAACCAAGCTAGGTACTCGCTGAGTTAAGTATTGCACTGTATTTCCCTGAAGAGGGTGTGATATTTGATCCTGTTAACTGGGCATGCTGGCGAAAAAAGGGTTGATATTTTACTTCAAGACTCGAGATTAGTAGGCGTTTTGGACCCAAAACAGACAGGAGGGTTACCCTGTCTGTCTCCTGTTCACATATTGCACTTTGAGGTTTGGCACTGTGGGAGCAGAGGGCCTGACCGGCGGAGTGCATTTGTGACAATGACTACAGTACACAGGGACAGTTTTGGACACACATCGTCAAGGGAATCTCCTCCGTTAGTCCATGCCATCCCTCCCTCTGTCCCCCCTCCTGCTTCAGGGAGGGTTGTATCAGATATTGTGCAACTGAACCTAATTTTATGCATTATATATCCGGCACTATGCATCGTGTTGTATGCCTGGGTCTGTCTTATTTCCTGGTTCCCCGCAGTTACAGGTCCTCTGAGCCTAATCTTCGGCGGGAGCTGAGGAGTGGTGGGGCCGTCCACGTTTATATAGACAGTGTCATGGCAGACCCCTTGCTAGCAGAAGTTTCCATGTGGTCCTAGTGCTTGGCGGTTATAGTTTAAAAGGTGTGGACTAATGGAGGAGATTCACGCAAAGATCTACTGTTACGGTAAGTATGTAACTGTTCTTTCCTGCCACTTTAATGCAGTACAAAGTGACAGAAAACAAGAGTGTGTGTGTGTGTGTGTGTGTGTGTGTGTGTGTGTGTGTGCGTGTCTTCACTAGTGCCGAATTCATGTCCCTTACTACACTCCAAAATGATGGAAAATACAAGTGCGTGTCTGTTTTTCACTAATGAATTCTGTCCCCTTACTGCACACCAAAGCGTCAGCAAAACATTAGTTTGTGCACCTGTTTATTAAAGCAGAAGTCTGGTTCTTTACTGCTTCCCAAAATGACAAGGAAACGGGTACTGTAGTGTCTGCTTCTATTGCAAAACTCCTCTTCTTTGCTGCACCTGTAGAGTGGCAGTAAACCACGAATGTATGTGCATATTCACTGATGCAACAGTCCTGTCTCTTTAGTGCACCCAGAGCAACTCTGAACCAGAGTGCCACTCAGCTGTTCAGTAATGCAGAATTCCTGTCCCTTACTGTACCCCAGAGTGACCAAAAACACAAGTGTGTGTGTGGCTGTTAAGTTTGTCAGAATTCCTGTCCCTTACTGCACTCCAAAGTGGCAGCAAAAAACAAGTGTGTGCACCTGTTCTTTAAAGTAGCAGTCCTGTTCTTCAGTGTTCCTCAAAATGACAGTGCAGTGAGAGTGTGAGCGGCCGCTCAGTAATGCAGCTGCATCCCGAAAAGAGAGTGAAGCATGAGCATGTGTGCGCTTGTTCAGCAATGCAGCCATCCAGTCCTAATGTGTTCATGCATACCCAGAACAGGTACATTCTCCCATTTCCAAGTCCATCCTGGTTAGAAGACAAGGAGTAACAGCGTAAATACATAGATTACACATTTACAGAAACACAATTACAGTGGCAGAGGGGAGTGAGAATGTGAGTATGTGTATGTGTGTTTCTGTTCACTGATGCAGCAGTCTTGTCCCTCACTGCATCCTAAAAGTACAGTGAAACAAGTTTGTGTATGCCTGTTCACTAGTGCAGAATTTCTGTTCCTTACTGCACCTCAGAGTGACAGTTAAACACGGGTGAGTGTGCCTGGTAATACGTGCAGCATCCCTGTCCCACTCAATGGGCTGCTGGATGCTCAGTGTAGAAGTTACTGCTGTGGCACAGTTTCATTGTGCTCAGCATCTGCACTGATGTGTAGTGGAGTGTGAGAGAGCTTGAAGTTACGAGATAATACAATACATAACACAAACCGCAAAGTGAATTCAATTTTTTTTACAGCACTGCAGTTGCTGTATATAAAAATCACTGCATAGAAAAGTAGCAAATTGTCAGTGTGCAGTAAACTGCTCGGAGGTACCAGCTATTTTCCTCTCTTGACAGTTTATTAGCAGCAGCTGCTATTCTGCCCCCCCCCCCCCGAAAGAAAATGGCAGTTTGAACGATTATGTCAGCAGAATATTAAAACCAGACGGTCCTCTGATGGGGTGTGTAGGATCCCAAGTGGCGGCATTCAGCATTACCCTGTACAGTGGCTCCTTAAAAACATTCCCTGTTGGAGAGGTTGGCCCTGTGACGTGGAATTGGGAAACAATCACTTGTGCTTTCTTCCCCCTTTCCTGCTCTGCTCAGGTCAAGGGCTTGCTCTGCAGAAATGGCCAAGCACAGTAGTAAGAAAAAAAAAATTAGAAAGTTTAATCAAAGCCTTTCCGGGCAGCACAAACAATCAGCAAACATTTAACTCGCCTAAATGAAATGCCATTCAAGTATAAATTGCAGAGGTTTGCAGGTTTTAACTAACAAAGAGCTTGTCTTTATTACACCCCCCCCCCCTTGCTGCAGAGGTTGGGAAGGGGAAGCCAAAGTCACACCACATTAGTTCCTCACGCAGGCCGGACCGTGAGTCATTACTCTTCTGTGACAGTATCAAGAGACCATTTGAATTCACCATGGCTACCCCGTCTCTTTTAGAGAACCGTTTTCTGCTCCGAGAAATTGCCTCATACTTCAGCCTGTAGAAACTGACACATATGACATGTCCCAATGTGTCACTTTCTACCACTGACCCTGGGTGGGAGAACACTTTGATGCCGCCCCTTGCCTTTTATTTATTTATTTTTTTTTAATTCAGAATGACCGTGTCTCGGGGTTGAATGGTTTGCAGTTTGTACTTTTCCTTCCTTTGAAACACATTCACATAACTACAGGATTTTTTTTATTTTTTTTTTTTTTAAAACACTGAGAGGACAGTTTTGTAAGCGACATGCATCATTATGAAATATTAGAGGATAAGCATTTCGTGCTCAGGATCTGAAAGGAAGCTGGAGCTGTGGTGGCCATCGCTTAATGAAAAAGGTTTTCTAGCTAGCCAGTAGCCCAGTGACTGGTTTGTTCTAGGGGGGCTCACCTTTGTCACTGCCATGGAACTGCCATGATGACTACTCTGCAGGATATTTTGCCTCCGTGGATAAGCGCATTAAAAAGTTGTGTTGCAAATACAGGTTCACACTGTAGTTATTCCATTTTAACTGGCGTTTTAGTATGGACACAAGTTCCTCTTCAGGCCTTCCCTACCAGGCTGTCCCTTGGTAAGGAGGTGGGCAGGCAAGAACCTCAGAGGTGACTCCTGTGTCTAGGAGTATTGGATGGAACATCCACAATGGGATCGTCCCCCTGTGTATTGTACATTTCCCAGGCTTAGCACTGTCCTCACACCCTAGGAGGTGTGGCCCATCAAGGTGTGGCTACAAAGACACTGTACACCTCAGCGGGGTCTGCCCTGGCCACGCTACTTGTGCCTCTTAGTGAGAAGAGGGAGAAACACTTACCTTCTTCCTCTGAGCGGCCTCATTTGTGCTGCAACAGACTCAGTTTTTATTTCATCCAGGGTTTCATCTTTCCCTGGCTTTGGGCTCTCCTCATCATCTTCTTCATCTTGGCTCCGGGGAGAAACATTGCCTAGTAACCCTGCCAAACAGTGGGCAGTTACGGGTGCAGTGCTGGCACCTAGACTTGCCGTCAATAAGTCAGAAACACATTGCAACAACAGGATGTGCATCGATAAACATTTCAGGACCCTGATATACAGGGCTACGATTAACGTTTTAGTGCACTTTAATCCCAGGTACTTTACTGTAACTTTTGCTGGCCATAAACATAGCTCCAATGTAACACTTCACCATTTTACACTTTAGGTGGGTGCTGGTAAGCCCTGTTACGACACTCTGGTTATAAGTAAGTTCAGTGGTTGTTTCTGATTTACAGATTGATGGTAAAGACCATTATAAAATGGATAGGAAAACTTGTGGAAGCTGGTTGGTTAAAGCAGTCTTTGACCCATGACAGTATCTCAGTAGATCATTCTGGTTCAAAACTGTAACTAAGACCAGCCATTTCCTACACTTCTGAGGCATTAGTACACTCCAGCTTGTGGTATCTCATGGGATATCATCACCTCTTGGGTGGCTGAAGCAGCCGGCATTGTCTCGTGTCTTTCAGCACACCCAAGGCATGATGATGTTTATAGAATAAATGGTGGGGAAGTGTTTCTTGCTTGCTCACCTCCTCATCAAGGGACAGTTTGGCAGGGAAGGCCTGAAGTGGAGCTTGTGTCACATACAAAAAGGGCAGGGAAGATGGAATAACACAAATCGAATCTGTATTTGTTTTATTTTTTATATTACAGGGATAATCCAACTTGCTACGCACACCTGTTTGAAAAGTAAATTTCAGTTCCTAGCTCAGCAGTTGAGTGGAGGCACAGGAGGGTCACTTACCTGTTGCTCCTGAATTTGTTTGCCACTGTGTGGTATCTGAATTAAGCAGTATGGTGAAAGTGGAGAAGAACACAGGTTTTGCCTAATTTGGCAGCCTTAGATTTTGTGGAGTCGGCGGTACTATACGAACAGCAGAAACTGGATGAGCAGCATGTTCTGCCAGAAGGGGTGGGGCCAAAAGCACGGTATGATGAGCATTGATGTAAATTAGGGATGTGCATGAGGTTGAACAAGCAGCGAGGCGGGCCACGTACAGGGTTGGAGCTGAGCAGCAGGAAAGTGATGTCACTATTTTTTCTTTATACAAACATGAAACTGTGCTATCTGATTTCCATGAGCTGAAAGTGAGAGTGACTGAGGCGCAACCGAGGCAGTGTGAGGAAAACTCATGCTGAAGTAAGCCAGCTTTCAGTGGTATGAGCGCATTTGTTTGTCAGTTTGCAATAATCCAGCCGGTCCAATGGCACTGAGGGTTGAGGCGCTGGAAACCACACCTCACGCCACACCGGCAACCCGGGTTCAGGAGCGGACTCGGGTCCGCAGGGGAGGAGAGAATTGAGCATCCGGAGGACTGCTCTTCTCTCCTTGCTCTCATCTCCTGGGAGGAAGGGAGGGAGGGGGTTTGCAGAATCTGGGTCTTGACAACTCCCAGTGGTGACTGCGGTTGCGGAAGCCTTTGGTGTCTGTGGCAGGGGATTGGCTGTGGCGGCGTTCCTGTGAGCGTTTGTGGGTGCATGCATGCTAGTGCTGGTGCGCAGTGCATGTCCGAACGGGGGACCCAGCTGCCTGGTAGGTGAAGGTGGGTCCCATGGACGGCCACCACGCCCATAGCCAGGTCCTTCCTGCCTGCGTCTGGTTCTCCCTCCACTCCTTGGTTGCTCCACTGGATTCTAGATAGAGCGCCAGTAGGAGTCTGGGGTCCCACCACAGGGAGCTTAGAGCCATGGGGTTGGGCGACCAGTGGAGCTGGAGTGGAGACGGGCCCAAACCAGAGGTATAGCTGGGGACTTGGGCTGGAGCGGCTAAGCTGAGCGACCACGCTGGAGAGAGTCCAGGTGGCCAGCGATGAGGAGCATAAAGAAACTGTACAAAAAAAAAAAAAGTTTGCAATAATCCAGTGTTGGTGATTGACAGGTGATGATAAGCCATGTTTAGGAATGGATTATGGCCTTTTTCGTGGCGCTGAGCGAAGGTGTTCGCTTGGCACACTGGTGACCTGGATTCACTGCCTGAGCCCAGGTGTCAGGAGCGGAGTCCAGTGGGGAAGGAGTTTAGAGCTTTTTTGGGACGCTTCCTTCCCAGGGGGCTGGTTGGGCTTTGTATCACTGTTTGTCGGCCCTTGGAGGTAGCTTGTGGTGGCGTTCTTGGTGGCGTGTGGCCTTGACACGCCACCGTGGCTGGCCTGATGTGGGAGGAGGTGGGCGAGTCAGGAGAAGAGTGAAAAATCCACCCTCGACTGACTGGGATGATGGCCGCCAGTCCCCGTCGCCATGGTAGCACGGAAATGTCTGTGCCGACGCCGCCATGCCTGGGATACGTAGTAGATGCCTGCAGGCATTTCTCCTCCCCTGATTGCTGTTCCCATGGGGGAGGAGCCCACTAAACAAAGGGTTACATCGGGTTTTCCGGGGTCATGGAAATGCTGGGGCAGCAGATAGCGATGTGGCATGTGGTGGTGGTGGGCCTTGGCGGCCTGAAGGAGTGGCCGATTGGGGGCTTGGGAGGAGCAAAAAAAAAAGAAAGGGATTGTTGCTACCTGTCACCAAAAACTGTTAATCATCACATTTAGAATGGCTGCTCCATTGCTGGCACAGTGCATCAATGTTCTGCTATAGAACTCTGGTTGAAAGAGGCATATTGCATCACAGTTCTAAACTAGTTAATATGTGTATATAAACTAGAAATTCCCACTGAGATTACAGACCATCCAGTACATGTGGAACAGCAAACAAATAGGAATCCATGTTGTTGGGGGAAAACATCAGAAAGAGTTACCCAAGGGTCAGATTTTTCCTCAGTCAGAAATAAAAGGCTTAATCAGGTCTCCCCCACCCCACTGCACCTGCTGTACAAGGTCTGGTTCAGGAGTGAGTCCTGTTTATGGCCTTAGGACTCCAGGATTTATGTGGGGTCACAGACATACTCCATAAAACAGAAAGTTCAGAAAATATTCCAGCAAACATTTTAACCCTGACTCTAATGTCTTATTGTGCTGCAGTTTTTGTTCCCAGCTGTACTCGGGAAGGGGGGGGGGGCATCCAGCCGCCGGGAGAGCAGCAGGCTTACTCACATGATGGGGGGTACCGGTATGGCCGTCGCTGACCTGCTGGAGGGCTCCCCTTACCCTACGACGCCAGGCAGGCCCTGGACCCCCCCCCCCCCCCCCAGTGCAATTCCACGACAGTCCTCCTGGCATCACAGGGCACGGCCATCAAGCTGCTCGGTCGCGCCCAGCCATTTTCCTCCTGATTTTCTCCCTGTTGGATCATGAACGTGCAATAACGCCATGCACAACGTGCAGACATCTGCCACGCTTCCCCTCCAGTAACACCATGCTTACAGTGCCTCCAGGCATCCCCAGGAGCTGCCGCAGAGCAGTGCGAGTCCCCAGCCCACTCCAGGACTAGGAGAGCTGTCTATGGATGCTCGATCCTAGTCCTTCCCTGCCAATCCCCGACGACCTGGGCTCGTTCCCAAACCCAGGTCGCCAGCGGTGCGCGAGGTGTGGCGTCCCGCGCCTCAGCCTTCAGCACCGCCAGGCCGACGAGGTATTCCTTACTTGTAGATTAGCACCATTCCTCACTGAATATATTAAATTGTGACTTTGTGTTTTCCTATTGTTTAAGGTGGGGCAACCGTTGGAGATGGTGTATTGGCTAATGTATGTCATAGTACAAAACAACAGGTAACTAATTGCGTTGGCGGTGTGTGGAGGTGGTAAGCTAGTTTTGCATAGTGTCACAAGCTGTAGTAAATGGGATTCTGTTTTTGTCGTCGTGTCTTCCCCAGTTTCTGGAGCTCTGCTGAGAAACAAGCTCACTCCATCTTGAACTCATTTTCATAACGAGAATGGGTTATCTTCTTCACGCTCCGCTCCTCTTATTTATTCATTTCCCCGGAGGAGTGAAGTTAAGGAGGCTGGGAGAGACACTGATGAGGTCTTTCGCAGCGAGGGGCTTGCCTGCTGTGGCAGTGACAAATTGGGTTCCTTTCTGCTCCCTGTCACCAGCACTGAGTTTTTTGTTATCATTTAAATAAGGCTAAATTACAGGGTGCGCTAACTTACTGAAACATGGGGTGCTAAGTATTCAGAGATAATGAAATAATGAGTATTGTCCCTGGAAGAAACTTCTGTCACTGATAAATTAGAGGAAAAAAAAATTGCAGTTCAGAAGAACTGCATAATTGCAAGGGAAATGTAGGAGCTTATGAAAAAAAAATCAAGAATGTTTCTGCCTGTTAATTTAAATTTTTGCCTTGTTGATGAAAATGAAGTAACTGGCTCCTAGGTCTGGGTTCAAAACCAGCTCACATTAGGCTGCTCTGGAATCCCATTTCACAAGAATCTCAGAAGTCGTCCCCACCCCCCACCCACCCTAGCATCACCACCACCACAGTGCTTGAACGAGGGCTTCCTAAACCGTTGAGCAATTCTCAAAACAATCATGAACTAACCAAGGAAAGTGACTCTTGTTAAGTAAAGTGGGCTGTTTGCTCTGAAAAGAGATTGCTTCTTCTGTGGCACTGCAAATAATTTTCTGTTGCTTACTGTGCAGTTGTAAAGCTATTTCCCAGGTTGTTAAATATTCCCAGCCTGAAGCTCCATCCCTCATTTTTGGAACTGCTCTCATTTTAGATTGTTATAAAAACAAGTAGGTGCTAGCGATTGAAGCAATCAAGCCCGAGCTACAACCAATATGAATTGATTGAGGGGATTTTGTTTTGTTTTGTAGTTGCTTGGACATCTCTATGCAGGTAATCATTCTTGTTCGTGTAGATTTAGGTGAGAGGATTTCTCATTTGTAACCTCTGTAAAGCAAAACAAACATCCGGGCTACCCTAAAACCAGGAATGGAACTTCAGGAAAAGGACATCTCACATTCTGTGGTACTCATGGCATGGGGCATATGAAAAAATTACTCACCTTAGTAATTATATTTCTTCTAATGGAGTCTTGCTGTATTCTGACAATTGCAGTGATTTCCAACCTTTGAACTGCCCTGGAGAACTAAGGGTTAACTTTCCATGCAGGGCATAGAATGCTGAGCTCGAGCTCGGTTGAAGTCTCTGTCTGGAATGTTTTGAACTCAAACCGTCAGATTCTTATGAGCCCAACTAAACTAAAAATTCTATGTGGAAATTGTAAACATTCTGTTAGCCAACTGGCTGAAAAGTTTTGGATTCCTATGGAAGACTCAAGTCAGGAAACCCAAAAACTAAACCCAATGTACTTAAAAAAAATAATAAATAAGCACCCAAACAAAAGGGAGGAGGGTGCCAGCAAATACACCCCTGGGGTGCAACACTGCACCTGCCCACCCACTTCCCAAAAACAGGTTCTGAGAGGGGAGGCAGGGAAGGAGGTCAGAATACAGCAAGACTCCATTAGAAGAAATATAATTACTAAGGTGAATAATTTTTTCTTCAAACAACATGAAGTCTTGCTGTATTCTGACAACTGCAGACTACAAGCAGTACCTCCAAGGAGGAGGACAGAACCTACTTTGGGAATAGGCTCTGAAGTACTGCTGTGCCAAACCGAGCATCACTCCTAGCCTGGTTATCCAGAGAGTAATGCTTGGTAAAGGTATGGACCGTTTTCCAGGTGGCTGCTTGACAAATTTCTAGGAGAGGAATATCCCTGGCCGCAGCCAGGGAAGCAGCTGTACCTCTTGTGGAATGAGCCCTCAGGCCTGAGGGTGGAGTTTTTCCCTGTTTTTCATAGCAGAATTGTATACAAGACACAATCTACCTGGCAATAGATCTTTTGGTGGCAGGTTTGCCCTTTCTCACTTTTCCATAAGTGAGGAACAACTGGAGGGAGTCAAACCTGTGACCCTTGGTATACTCTATGTAGTAACTAAGAGCTCTTTTAACATCTCAACTGTGTAGCCTCCTCTTTCCTGAGGAAGAATGCTCAGTGAAGAAAACAGGGAGAGACGTAGACTGGTTTAAATGGAAGTCTGAAACCACTTTGGGCAAGAACCTTCTATTGGTTCTAAGGACCACTTTATCCCTATAAAAGGAGATAAAATCAGGTTCCACTGACAGGGCTTGCAATTCACTGATATGCCTGGCAGAGGTAATGGCTACCAAGAACACAGTTTTCCAAGTCAAGTACTTAAGCTCTGATGAAGACATAGGCTCAAAGGGGGGTTGCATAGGCTGAGCAATGTAAACATTCAAATCCCAGGCAGGGGCAGGGTCTCTAAAGGGGGGATTGGTGTGAAACAGTCCTTTAAAAAATTTACATAACACAGGATGGGAAGTTAGTGAGGAAGGCTTCCCCACAGACAAAAATGCAGAAACAGCTGACAAGTGTACCTTGAGAGTAGCTGGTCTGAGGCCTAGGCCATTAAGATGGACCATATAATCCAGAACCGTAGGCAATTCAGCAGTGTCTGGAGAAATATTCTTCTTAGAACACCAAATGCTGAATCTTTTCCATTTGGAGTTGTAAGTCTTTCTGGTGGAGGGCTTTCAAGAAGCCTTGAGGATGTCCAGAACCCCTTGGGAAAGATGCAGATCTGCAAACTCTAACTCTTCAAGAGCCATGCCTTGAGATTGAGGAACTGAAGATTGGGGTACCAAATCCTCCCGAGAGGATGTTAACAGGTTGTAATTCCTGGGAAGAGACAGGGGAATATGGACTGCTAGGGACAGCAACAGGGGGTACCAGGGCTGTCTGGCCCAATCTGGAGCAACCAGAATCACCTTGCAAGGTTGAGACCTTATTTTGACTAAAACTTTGAACAGGAGTGGGAAGGGGGGAACGGCATACAGAAACTTCCCTTCCCAATTCAGAATCAGGGCATCCAGGGGGACTGAGCCCAAGACTGGAGGTCTGCAACAAAAGAGAGGGAGTTGGTGATTGTCTGGAGATGCAGAGAGATCTATCTCTGGAGCGCCCCACCTGGAAAAAATCACTTTCAACACCTGAGGGTCCAGGGACCATTTGTGATGGCCCTGAGAAATCCTGCTCAGTGCATCTGCTGGCACATTGTCCTTGCCTGGAAGGTGAACTGCTACAAGAGAGGCTTGCAGGGAATAAGCCAGGGACCACAACTTCATGGCTTCTGTGCACAAGGCCGTGGACCAAGTGCTTCCCTGCTTGTTTATGTACTACATGGTGGTAGTGTTGTCTGTTCTGACTTGAACCACCTTGTTCTGAACTGACTGAGAATGCTTTTAGAGCTAGAAAAACTGCCCTGAGCTCTAGAAGATTGATGTGTAGAAGGGATTCTTGGGGGGACCACATCCCCTGGGAAGTGAGGGACCCCAGGTGGGCTCCCCAGCCCAGAAGAGAAGCATCCGTGATAAGGACCACTGAACAAGGCTGAGCAACAAAAGGAACACCTTGCCTTAAATTGTCCTGATCCTGCCACCACTAGAGGGCCTGGATCAAGGTCAGAGTCACTGGAATCAGTTTGGTAAGGGAGTCCTTTCTCTGAGACCAGTAAGCTCTCAGGTGGAACTGAACATCCCTCATCTGGAATCTTGCCCCTTGGACCACTGCTGTTGAAGCTGCCATGTGGCCCAAGAGCTGGAGAAAATGCCTTGCTGGTCAAGATACTTGAAGGCTGAAGGAAGACGCTAGTTCCATAAGAGCCCTTGCCCTTTCTAGGTGAAGAAAGGCTCTTGCTCTGAGTGTGTCCAGTTCTGCCCCTATAAAGGTAAGGAGCTGGACTGGTTCGAGAACTGACTTGGGAAGGTTGAGAAGAAATCCTAGGGAAGTGAGCACTTGCTGGGTCACTTGCAGGTGAGACTTGACTTGGTCTGGAGACTGACCCGCAAATAGCCAATCGTCCAGATAAGGAAATATGGAAATCTTTTGCCTTCTTAGAAAGACAACTACTACTGCCAGGCACTTTGTGAAAACCCTTGGAGCTGAGGTTAGGCCAAAGGGCATTGCTCTGAACTGATAGTGTCCTGAGGGCAACTCGAACCTGAGGTACTTTCTGTGGGAGCACCTGATGGGAATGTGAAAATAGGCATCTTTGAGGTCCAGGAAGGCTAGCCAGTCCCCTGGCCTTAGAGAGGGAAGGATTATTCCCAGAGTTATCATCTTGAACTTTGGTTTTAAAAGATGTTTGTTCAGATATCTGAGGTCTAGGTCTAGGATGGGTCACCACTCCCCTGTCTCTTTGGGGGTCAGGAAATACCTGGAGTACAGTCCTTTGCCCCAATGTAGGGTAGGTACTCTCTCTATAGCTCTTAAAGCTAGGAGAGAAGAAACCTCTGCCTCTAGGGCAAGGGTTTCCGAAAGATTTGCAGGTGTAAAAGATCTGGCTCTCATCTTTGGAAATTTTTTGAAGCTCTAGGGCAAGGGTTTCCGAAAGATTTGCAGGTGGAAAAGATCTGGCTCTTATCTTTGGAAATTTTTTGAAGCTGAGAACCAGTCCCTGGCTTACTACTTCCAGGACTCACTTGTCTGAATTAATAGACATCCAGTCCTGGACAAAGTAAGCCAGCCTGCCCCCTACTGGAATAGGAGAATCGACCCGGCAGACCCATCAGGGTGTCTGCTTGGCAGGGGCTTTAGGCTGAGGGGTGGATGCAGGCCTGCTCATCCCCCTTCTGCCTCTCCCTCTGAAGAACCCCCTCTGCGAAAAGGAAGGAGAGGCCTGTGCTTGGTTAAAAGGCCTTTGAAAAGGCCTGCCCCTGCCCCTAGACTGCTGCCTTTGAGAAGTTGTCCATCTTTCCTTGGCCTGAGCACTCCTGTAAGTGGTCATGTACTCGTCCATTTTCTTCATGTAATTCTCTGTCTGCTCCCCAAACAGAGAATTACCCACTACAGGAAAATCCATAGCCTTAGCCTGGGTGTCCTGAGAGAGGCTAGTACATCTGAGCCAAGCCATCCTCCGAAGAGCCACAGATGTAGCCATGACTCTTGATGAAACATCATTAGAGTCCACAGCAGCATGAAATTGAACTTTAGATGCCTCAATCCCATCTGCAGCCACTGCCTCCAGCTCCTTGGCTAGCTGGGGGGAGGCCTGTTTATCCAGTGAAAGTACAGTGTCCCACCTGGACTTCTGGTACCTGGCTATATAGGCCATGTAATTCGCCTGCCTAAGTCCCAGAGAAGATGCCATGTACTGCTTCTTTGCCATGGCATCAATCTTCCTAGAGTCCTTGTCAGGGGGGTGTGAAGCCAAGGGAATATTTGCCTTGTCACAGGCAGCAGCCTGCACTACCCCAACATGGCTGCATTGCTGATATAAGAACTCCGTGTCTGAGCCTGAGAGTGTATACCTCTTGTCCATTCTTTTATCCACAGGCTGTATAGTGTTAGAGACTTTAAGATTTTGTGTCGGTTTCCAAAAGATTTATGGAGGGGAATAGACAGTCTCCTGGACTCTGGATATCCATCATCTCTACATAATCAGGCTCTTCTTGATCTTCCACAGCCTCCTCCACAGGAAGCTGGAGGGTTTCAGCCACTTTTCTGTAAAACATAAAGTGGGAAGGGGACTCAGAAAGCCTAGAAGGGGAAGCACCTGATGGTCTATCTGGGGAGATGTCCGGTTCCACAGGCACATCCAGACCTTCACTTACATCATAATCCTCAAATTCCCCTTCCTCTTCAAACTCCGGTTCATAAAATTCTTCAAGGGTATACTCTTGAACCGGGGGAACCAACCGAACCGAACCCCTGCCAGAAGGAGCCGGATCGGTTAGAACCGGATGGAGCGATTCCACAATTTGAATCCCCCTGGCTATCTCTTCGGCGGTTGGAACATGCACCTCTGGATCCAAACCGGTCAATTTATCTTTGCACTTTCTTTTTGTCAGAACCGATCCCTCAGAATCTGTTCTCCTTTTGCCCGAAGAAGTATCTCCCTGATCAGAGGGCACTCCTTCTGGTTCGGTCGAAACCGAACCAGGCTGGCCATCCGGGTCAGCGGACTTCTCGGCCTCCTTTTCCCTCAATCTACCTGATCTCTTCTCGAGGGTAGATTTGCGAAAATTTTTACATATTTGGCAGTCTGAATCGAGGTGGTCAAACCTCAGACAATAACACAGGTGGTGGGATTGGCCTTGGCAAAGACCTCCCACTCACTGCAGTGTTGAAACCCAGTGGGCCCGTTTTTTCTTGGGTTTCTCAGACATGGCCAACCTAACCAAACTTACCTCTTTTCGCAACTGCCAGGCAAGACTCCCTTATCGGTTCCTAACCGTGTCACGGGTATTGGAAAAAACCGTTAAAACACGTTTTTTTTTTTTTTTTAGAACCGATAAAAACTGGTAACCACACACTAAATATAGCAAAATTCACAATCAAATGGTCAGTTCAGCCGAACCGACCGCACTTTTACAAGTTCCACACAGAAAAACATAGAACAATTTCTGTCTAGTACTCACAGCACCACAGACAGAGACTGAACCGACTATGCGGATACATTTTTAGTTTAAACCGACGAAAAACTGAAAACTTTAACAGACTTCGAACCGAGCTGAAGGAGAAATCTCCGGAGCGACCGTTCAGTGAGGCGGAGTAAAGAATCTGACGGTTTGAGTTCAAAACACTCCAGACAGAGACTTCAACCGAGCTCGAGCTCAGCGTTCCATGCCCTGCATGGAAAGTTAACCCTTAGTTCTCCGGGGCAATTCAAAGGTTGGGAATCACTGCAATTGTCAGAATACAGCAAGACTTCATGTTGTTTGAATGAGTGAATCTGAGGACTGACAAACTTTCTGCTTGCAACAGTATTCCAACTGGAATGCAGTTGACTTTCAATGTAGTGGCTGTGCAGGTCTTTGTGGGAAGTTCTCTCTGTCCTCGCTGGTTTGTGGTTAACTGTTTTACAACAGTGGGACCTCTGTTAATCTTGCTTGCTGCATAACCCTTGCTGTTAGCAGGTGTCTGCTGTCCTGCTTAAAATAAAGTCGTCCGACAATGGGCTTTTTACATCTCACCGTTTATTACCTCTTCTCAAAAGCAGTCTGTAAATTGTCTTCAGAGAGCATGTTATAGGTGTTTCATTTGGTGTATCCCTGTAGATTACAGGGTTCATGCGTAACACTATAATGGGGATTACTGGGGGGAAGTGGATTCCCTCTGCCCATCCCTTTCCCATTACTCCCTGGTTTCCAGTTGTACTGTCTCTCTCTCTCTCTCAACATCCCCTTAAAATCTCTCTGGTGTCCAGTGGCACCCCCTCCCTCCCTCTCCCCATCCTCATAAATTCTCTGTAGTGTCCAGTAGTTCTCTCTCCCTCGCCCCCTTAAGTTCCCCTGGTGTCCAGTGGCACCCTTCTCCTTCTTCCCAACCCAGCAGAAATTTTCCCAAGTATCCAGTGGCACCCCCACTCCCAGAGCACCCTTTATGCCCCCGTCCCTGTCGATGGCCAACACAACCCTCTTCTCACCTCCTTGGCTGGTTACCATCTAACTGTTGCAGGTGGTATTACAAATTAAAGTCCAGTTATCTAATGTGGGGGGGGGGGGACCTCAGCCCCCTCCCCATGTCCCCTTAGTCAGCAAATCGCTCAGAATTTCTAAAGTTTTCAAAATAAATCCTTAGTGCAGCACTCGGCTAGTACTATCTTCACAGCTTCACCGTCGGGCCTGAATTCTGGCAGTCTCCTTCAGTAGTGCTTTGCAATATCATGGGAGGGACAGATTGCCAGTATTTGGTGATGTTGATGAGACTGTTATGATACTATCGATGGTGTGCTGCATTAAGGATTTTTTCTGAATACTTCTGTAACCCCCCTGCAAATGGGGGTTCCCAAAAGACTTCCAGGAGCTTGCTTGAATGCTCCAAGCCTGAATGGTGTTTAGCATTTAAGCCATTTATCAGTGAGTGTTTTTAGAACCTCTGGTACTGTCTCTTTAAGAGCTGTCTGCTTGCAGACATAATTAGTTTGTATGGGGACTGTGTGTTTTTGATTGAGTACCACTCAAGCTGCTGCCAATTCACTTCATTTTTGCAGTCACTAGGAGTGCAAAGGAACCTATCTGAAAGATGTAACTGTTTGCCAGAAATTATTTAGAGTAATAATGAAATTACAGTTTGTCTAACTGCTTTCTTTGCAGTCAGAACTGTGTCTGCTAGTTCCCCATTCTAGTTTTGAACTGCTGAACTGGACCAATCAGTGTGGGGTAAGCTAGCTCTAAATGGTGCCTTGGACGAATCAGAACTTGGACTCATAATCTGAGCCAGCCACAAGAGGATTGTATGGGCAGTGACTCTGGGAGATGTAGTTTAGACTTCAGTGCCTTTTGGACCAACAGCAGCAGTCTATTGTGAGTGACAGCCAATCCAGTCAAGAACTGGGAGGAACTCAAAGGAAGTGCCCGGTTTTGTCGGTTGGAGTTTCAGTTGAGCTTTGGCAGTGAAGAAGGAAGGAGCCCTGTGCTTTTCAGTGTGCAGTTTTAGTCAAAACGTGTGTAAGGCCCAGAGTTCCGTCTGCAGCTTGTGTAACAGCTTGTTAGGACTGAATCCGTCCTGTGAAAAGAATCAAAGGATCTCTGAAGAGTAGAAACCAGCTCACCCTGTAGAAGACTGGAGGAACTGCTGAAAATTGCACTCTGTCTGTCAGGAACTGAATCTGCTGTGTGTTCTCCGGTATTGTGCAGTAATTGCGATCGGGATACAGATGCAGCCTGCCTGGTATAGTGCTTTCTTTTATATGGATGTGTGAAGAGGTTTGTGTACCTCCATGAGCCCTGCTGACATTGAAGGACCCTATCTTATTTGGAGGTCGTGAGTACTAATTCAGGGTCGCCTCCTGTTGAATTGCCACATTAAATCCAAATGGAATTACTGTATTGCTGACTGTTTAATTCTCCTTTTCTCTGTGTGAAAGGGCCCTACCAGCTGCCACGGTTTGGACTAGCCACTAGGGCTTGGGTACCCAGGGACAGTAACTGATAGGGATAGGCCTGTGCACAGAGCCATAGGTAGATTATTAGAGTGATAAGCTAATTAACCTGATTTCCCTGTCCTTGTTATATCCTCTAAATAAATCAGAGCTGCTTGTTTCAGCAAAGTTATACTGCCTGAGGTATTTGTCTATGTTAAAGTACTGTACTGTGATTGTTGCACTGTATCTCATTTCACAGGTGGTCCCAGTGCGGAACCAGACCTGGGGTAAGTGTATACTGTGAAGTAATTCTGATATATTGTGTGGGCCACTAGTGGGAAGAAAGGGGTTGCAGTGTCCCAGAGGGCTGTGACCAAGTTAGTTTAACTATTGCAAACCCTGACCTCTGGGTGGAGGCACCCGCCATTGGATCCAGGCCCCTCAACCTGTTAGTGGCAAATCAGGCAGGGGTAGTAGCCCCTGGGATAGCACCATCTAGGGGTTACACTTCTGAACTTTTTTTTTTTTTAAATTGCTTTCTATTACCCCCTACTGCCTGCCGACCCTGACCCTTCAGAGCATCCAAGGAGTCATCCTCCTGCCTCTTGCCCACCCGAACCTACGACTTGATCCTCCATGGACCTTCGGTTTCCCCCCACGAGTGGGACGAGGTGGGGTGCCTTCACCCCGTAATCCTTCGTTGCGTCAGGTCGAGGTGGTGGTCCAGTGAGCGAGGCACATTGGAGGCACGCTCCAGGAAGCTTGTCTTCCTGGAGCCGGCAGGTGTGTTTCCTCTTTTCCTCCCTCCCCTACAGTGTTGCTGACCTTGACGCCAAGGCATGAGGTGGCGACGTCCACACTGTACAGCGGCTGCCCATACCCTACAATTGGGGCTTGCAGTACTCCGAGCCACAGCTTGGAGTCAGCCAAGTGCATGTACTTCGGCCTCAATCCTCCCTGGAGAAGGCGAGCTGTCATGGGATGCTCAAGTCTATCTCCCCCCAGCCGACCCACCAGCGACTCGAGTCCGCTCATGAACCTGGGTCACCAGCGTGGCGCGAGAGGTGATGTCCAGCGCCACCGGGCCGGCTTCAGTACTTTTGAACTTTTGGTTGAGTTGCTGATTAAGGTGACAAGGGTGGTGGGCTGAGGTAGGTAGAGGAAGGTTATTTATTAATTTTTGTTTTATTTTACACTAGCCCAAATGGGCAAGCCAGGGAGTAGTCACACTGGCCCTAGGCAGTTGATACCTTTCCCTGGGCCTGTAAATTAACGTTAAGATTGACCCTTGAGATTAAAACTCTAAACCCATCTCTGTAAGAGGAGGACAGGATATAGAATATTTGAATTACATCACAAGACAGAACACAGTGCAGAATCCTTGGTTCAGGTTCCTGTCTTAAGGAGAAGCAGTGCTGTGAACAACATAACCAGTATAAACCTTGGTTGCTTGTGAATCTCCTTTGTTTTCTGCATGTGTAAATTCATTGTCCTTTTTCTTGGGAATGACCTCACACATTTTACGATCATGCTTCTGTTGTTGTACCATCACATGGCCCAAGTTGTGAAGAAAAAAAGACCTAGGTCTTGGTTTACCTTACATTGTAGTCAATAAAAATAATTCATAGTCAGCCACACACTTTCAGATTCCTGGTTAAAGGAACCATAAATTATTTTGCATGGCGTACACTCCCTCCATTCCTCACGACCAGCTCTCTCTAACCATCAGATCTTTCTTTTCCACTGAAGAGGTCCGTCGCCTCGGTTCTCGTACAGCACCGTATTGGCTCCGGTCTCCTATTTGATCACGGATTCCATTTCATTTCCCTTTAATTCTGGCACCACGTTTATTCCCCCCTTTCAGCAGTTTTGAATTTGTTTTGCTAATTAACTCAATTATCACTTGAGCACTGCATGGCCTGTAGGAAAACTGTCCAAGGGATAGAGGTCTTCAATGTCTGGGTGCAGCACATTTGTTGAAAAAAACAGTGATCATATTATGAAATCTATGCATCCAAAAACTGGGTTGCTCTACCAAGTAGGTAATTACCTATCTATGGAATCATGACTAGTACTTGCCAATAGTACACTGCTCCCCCTCCTACAGTATGGGGCTCCTATTCTCAAGACCCTGAGGTGCTCTAAACTTAACAACCTTAAAGTCCTCTACAAATAAAAATTGGTCTATTTGCCTCTGGTGCCTTAACCAGGGAACACCACTGTGATGTTTTCCACTCCCTAAATTGGCCTTCTTTGGAAGGAGGACTGGAGTACGTTCTCCTTTGCCTTTCTTTCAGAATTGTAAAGGATGCTGCCCCCCACGCCTTCAGGAGGTTCTGGTTTCCATACCCCTGAGGAGAACTCTCAGGTCTTCTAGTAGCACCCTACTAGAGATACCCAGGGTGAGGTCCAGCGCAGGGAAAAAGACCCTTCTCCACTTCAGCCTGATCCCTGTGCAGCACTCCCAGCAACCCTTCAAGACTGCTCCTCACTTGGAGAATTCAAAAAAGGCCTTAGGCTATACCTACCTGAGCATAGCCAGTGTTCCTGTAATCTTTGATATTTATCTGCTGGCCTCTACAGTACATATTGCCCCTGGTCTGTACTTGATATTGCCCAGCCTCTGACCTCTCCTGACTTATTTGACTGTTGGCTCACTGCTGTTCATCCCGCAGCTTGTCTTAATTTGGTCTGCTTACCTGTTTTGCTAATCTGTTGTAAACATATTATTGTTTTGCTAGCTCTTTTACCCCTGTGAATATTTGTATTGTAATATTTCTTGACTCTGTGTATTCTGTGGTATATGTGTGTAATTAATCCTGGGCTGCCCCTGAAAAAAAGACACTTGTAGTCTCAGCGGGCCCATCTGGTTAATAAAATTCAATAAATAAATCAATAAATTAATCAGTAAGTAAATAAATAAAACTGTGAGGCCTGTGAAGGTATGCATAAGAATTCCTAGCAGTCGGGTCAGAGTGGGCAAGTCAAACTCCTTATCTAGGTCCCTTTCCCCAAATGAATAAGGTAAGCCCTCCTTCAGCAGCTCCACATCCCAGTTCTCCAGTTTCAGGAGTATGAGGGAGGGTAAAGACTCCTTGAAGCCAACAGCAAAGCCCCTGGCCACAGTCACCCAAAGACTCCAGTGTCCTGTCCCCCTCCTCGGACTCGTTTGGTGGCCGTTACGCCACACCCACACTGAGATTCTTACCTTCTTCCACTGCCTGCAAAACCCACGCTGTTTCTACCCACTTCTTACCCCAAGTTTTTGTATTTTATTGACCTTATGCAGTCTGTAATGTATAGTATAACCCTTCTTTGCCCTTTTCCTTCTAAAATAGAAACACAGAATTTGTCATCCGGAAATGGACTAGTAGCCCCATCTAGTATGCACTATTTCCCAGCCTATTATTACTCCATGGACCCTGTTCAGTCTCAGGTGTCCCTCCATCCTCCCTTTCCTCTACTTATTATATCCTTGTGCCTATCCCATGCATGCCTGAAGTCCCCCACTGTCTTCACCACCATTATCTCCTATGGCAAGCTGTTCCAGGCATCCACCACCCTTTCTGTGAAGACGTATTTCCTCATATCCTCTTCACTCCCACCCCCACCCCCCAAAAATGTTCTGGTGCTGCTCCTCTCTGAAAGAGACTTCCCCTCTGTACCTTGTTCGCCTCCTGGAGTACTTATAGGTGTCGGGCATGTCCCCTCTTGCTCTTCTCTCCTCCAGGGAGTGCATGTTGAGTTCTTACAGCCTCTCCTTGAATGGCTTCTCGTGCAATCCCTGCACCATTTTGGTGGTCCTCCTCTGGATCGTTTCCACCCTGTCAGAGTTCTTGTGGAGGTGTGGCCTCCAGAACCGTACACAGTACTCTAGGTGGAGTGTCACTAGTGAGCGATACAGTGGAACACCACCTCCCTTCTTCTGCTAGAAATCCCCCCTCCCTATGCACCCCAGCATCCCACTAGCCTTGCCAACTGCCTTGCCACCTTACAATCATCAGATATGATTACCTCACTCTCTCTTGCATGTAAGTAGCTCCCCCTCCCCATCTTAAACACAGCCTTCAGGTTTCCCTGCCCTAGGTGCATTGTAACCCAGCTGCCACTCCCTAGATGACTCCTCTGGTTTCTCCAGTTCCCTTTGCATTCTCTCCACCCTTTCCTGGGTGTCTACCCTGTAGTAGATTTTTGTGTCATCCTCAAAGAGACGCATCTTTCCCTCCAGTTCCTCAGCAGTGTCACTTATGAAGACATTGAAGAGGACAGAATCCAGTACTGATCCATATAGCACTCCACTGGTCACTCTCCTGTCTCCTGAGTGACTTCTGTTTACCACCACCCTCTGTCTCTTATCCTTTAACCAGTTAGATACGCAGTTTACCACCTTCTCCCCAACCCCCAGGTTACTAAGTTTCTTTATTAGCTTTCTGTGTGGCACAGTGTCAAAGGCCTTGCTGAAGTCCAGATGGGCCACATCCACTGCCTTCCCCTGATCCACCTCCCTAGTCACCCAGTCAGAGAAATCTGAGATTTATTTGACATGATCCTCCCATCCCCCTTCCCCCGTGAACCCATGCTACCAGGAGTCCTGCAACCCATTTGCCTCCAGGTGCTTAATTATTTTCTCCTTCAGCAGGGTCTCCATTCATTTCCCCACCACTCATGTGAGACTGACTGGCCTGCAATTGCTAGCCTCCTCGCTCCTGCTTCCTTTGTGCAGAGGAACCATATTGGCCCTCCTCCAGTCCTCTGGTACTACCCCCTGTTTCCAGTGAGGTGCTGAATAGTGTTGCCATAAGGGAGGCTAGCACTGTGCTCAGTTCTTTTAGTACCCTTAGGTGAATCCCATCTGGCCCCATCGACTTGTTTTCTTCTAGAGATTCCATTCCCCTTCGGACTCTCTCCTTCGAGAATGGACTTGTGTCCACTCCACCCCGTCCCCCAGTACCTGCTGATACATGTTGGTTAGTCCCCACCCCGGCCAGATTTATTGTAACACAATGTACGTGCCTATGCAAACCAGAAAACTAATGTAAAGTGCATGTGCTGCATAGCTCTGCTCGTAAGTCTGTCTGACTCTCAAAAAAAAAAAAAAAAAAGCTGATTATGGCACCTTCTCCCAACCATGGTCACGCTCTGATTCTCCGATGGTTCCCCAGAGACATGTGCACAACAGGCTGGTGTGGTGCAAACCAGTTGGTATTGACTGGCAAGCACTAAATGATCTCATGATTGAATTTAGTCACACATTCTTGCACCTACAGCCAAGGCAGTTTTTCACCACCTGCTTTGAAGTGCACTGTAAGGGTGTCTAGTGTGAGGATGGCTGGGAGCTCGTGGACGATGTAAGGAGTTGAAGAAAGTGGGACCACACTATGAGGGAGGCATGGAGGCGGCTGTTTACTAAAGAGCGGCACCATAGGCTATATAGCGTGCTTAACTGGGTTTTTTTTTTCTGGGTGGCCGTGTGATGACCTGTGGAACTTTGCAGAAAACTGGATCAGCAGTTGGTGAATGTCCCACAACGTTGAGGGTTGGAATTAGAACGTCTGGCTGGCTGGCTAATTTTTTTTTTACACACCAAGCTGGGCTTAGTCTGGCTCGGCGCTCAGCTGTACATTTTTTGTTTGTTAATACTTTGGCACCATGTCCATGCCCATCTGTCTTCCACTTTGGGTCTGCCCTGCACTGCCACCACAGCTGCTGGTTCCCAAACACCCCTGGTTTGCAGGCTGCCGGGGATCCAATCATCCCCCCTGACAGAGACAGGTGTGTAGATCGTGACCGGGAGGCCAGGCAGCAGTGCGATGTCTGCTCTGTGGGGTAGATGTCATCTAGCTGAGGCAGAACCTCCCATTTTCCATATTAAATCTCCGGGAGGTGTGACATGCAATGATGTGGGTGCTCGGAGCACAATATCTGTCACACCTTCCCACAAAGCTGGCACCTGCCACTAGGTGTCCCCAGACTCCGCCTGGGATCGGTATTGTACTGGTCACTCCCCCCCCCCCCATCCGTACACGAACCCAGGATGTCGGCATCGCAGGTGGAAGCTCTACCGCTGCACTGGTGGGCCAACCCTCAGCTGTACATTTTAAAGAGCAGGGAGCAAGCTCTGCAAGGTGAACGAAGGAGGACTAAATAGAGAGGCAGAGGAAGGTCGGCGTGGTTGGGGTTTAGGAGCAAGTCGGGCATTGCATCTCATATGTCAGTGGTCGCCCAGACAAGCCAGAGCCATTAGGTCAGAAGGGGATGGGAGGAGTGGAGGAGAACCGTATCTTGGCTGAAGTCTGTCAGACCAACTCAGACGCACCACACAGGACTTTTCCAGTCAGGATTTGGACTGGACCGGGAGCAGCAGCACAGGCAGATATACTGCCCAAGTAAAGCACCAACAAAAGCAAATGCTCTGAGACTGGGGCACACACTGACTGGCACAACAAGGAACAGGCTACAGCATTGAAGCTTTGAGGTAAGGAAAGGAAGGTAGCTATCGACTCTGTTTCACTGAGCCCACCCGCCCTGTCAAAAATTATTTTATTCTCAGTTTTTTTTCTAGTTCATATCCATATTATGTCTGTTTGGGCATGGCTGTGCAGAGTGAGAGTCAAGTGCAGTTGAACTGTAAGTTGTTTTTTGTGGGGGGGGGATATCCCAGCCTGTACCGATATGCCAGCCTGTACCAGTGTGATGCTCCTCTGTTCAAAACTAACTGCTGGCTACTGCAAACAGGTCTTCCTGGACATAAAGTCTCCACCACTCATTCACACTAATGGGATCTACGCTGGAGGCGCTAGGACCCAGCAGGAGCAAACTTTTTTGCAGGAGGGCTGGTGCCAGAGATGGAGCCACGAGGAGCGGCGCTGTGAGCCTCTGCTTGTGCAGCAATGACTATCTCGACGTCGACCCTCCAGCCGCCTCAGTTCCTTTTTTCCCGCCGACGAGTGTGCTTCAGTGACGACGCCGCTCGCCCACCGGGAATCGAACTTCAAACTAGCAGCATAGTTTTCAGTTTTTTATTTTGTAGTATTTTTCGAATAAAGTACTGCTTATGATAATTTATTCTTATTAAAGAAAGAAGTCTCAGCCTACATTGAGGGAGTCGACCATGAGCGGGTCAGGTGACGGTAGGGAGACTTTGTATGAAAGCTGTTCAGTCAGCCGGGCTGGGACCGTCCACCGCCTTTCTCCGGGGGCCTGACAACGACAGTCCAGTGCCTGAGGGGAAGGGCGGTCCCCCCGGAAGCATAACAGAAAACAGTCGCATTCTCTGCACCGTTCGGCCTCAAGCTCTTCTTCGGCCCATAGGTCAAGAAAGAGAAGGCATCACTCGAGGTCGCCTTCTGATATGTCTGCGTGTCGACGGTCGGTCATTGGGGTTAGTTGCCAGTCTCCTCATTCAGAGTTGACTGTTTGTGTTTCTGGTCATCGACCTCTTCAGCATCGGAGCCCTTCCCTGCCTTCTGGTAGGGCTTCCGATGAGCAGTTTCATCAGTGGGCCACTCTTATGGAGCAGTGGGCTCGGAGGTTGGTTCAGCTGCCTGGCCTGGTCACTCTGGGGCCTTTGGGTTCTTCAGGAGATCTGGCAGGGCGATTGGGCCTTCCTGGTCATGATGCACTCTCTTCGGTGCCATCGACTCCGCGATCAGGTGTTTTCCCCCTTCACATGGCTGCGGGGCAGGGGGCCACACTGATGCCTCTATCTCCTGGTATTCTTTCTTCTTTCCCCATAAACCCAAATTTTCCGGGCCCTGGATTGGTGTCAACGGCGTCGGTGGGTTGCTCGACACTGATGCGCCCTCCTCGGTGCCGTGTACCCTTTCGGTGCCGTGTTCTTCTTCGGCGCCATCTGCTTTGTCAGCGTCGTGCAGCCTTTCGGCGCCATGTTCTTCAGCGCCGAGGCCGGGCTTTGTGTCAGCCAATCTTCAGGGCTTCTCCTCTCTGAATTCTTTTCCTTCCTCTTTCCTGCTGATTTTCATTCCTTTCCTGTCCATACAGTCCCTCCTGGACTGTCAGGAGATGATATTGGACCTGACCCAGATCTTAGACTGGGTGATGATGTGGAAGGACCAGGACCTAATCCTGTTACAGAGCCTGTGGTCGAGGATCTGTCTTTTAAGTCTCTGTTGAGAAATTTGAATTCCAGTCTTTCTGTCCAGACTATGGACATCGATCCTGGGAAGCTTTTAAGACTCCAATACCTTCATGTTCCGGACATCCCTATGGATTTAACTCCCCCGGTACAACCCTCCTTTGAGACGCTGTCTCAAATGGTATGGAATAATCCTGCTCTCATTCTTTCTGTGGCTAAGTCCATAGGTAGGAAGTATGCTTATCTCAAGGATCTACCTATTTTGTCCTCCCAAGCCTTTGCGGATCCTATTGTAGTCTTGGCAGAGAATGATAAGGTCGTCTTTCCTCAGACTACTACAGCTCGACTTATAAACAAAGAATCTCGTAAGATAGATACTTTAGGAAAGAGAGTCTTTGCTGCATCCACCCTGGGTATGTGTATCGCCAGCTACCAGGGCTATTTCTCTCAATACGAGTATATTCTTTGGCATTCGCTCAAACAAATGGTTGAAGCTTTACCGGATTCGGATGCTAATTCAGAGCTTCTTCAAGTCATAACCAGGGGTATCGAGTCCAACAGCCAGCAGGTTAAAGCAGCTATGGACGCTTTCGATACAGCCTCATGAGCGGCGGCGATGGGCATTTATACTCGCCGCCATTCCTGGCTACGCACTTCAGGTTTCACGAATGATGCCCAACAACAGGTCATGGCATTGCCCTTTGATGGTGTGTATCTCTTCGGCCCCCAAGTAGAACAGGCTCTAGAGGCCACACAAAAGACTAGGTCAGCCATTAAATTGGCTCAACCTCCTCCCGCCCCCTCTCGAGGGGGAGTTAAATGCCAGATTCATAACTGTCAGTCCTTTCGAGGCAAAGGCGGGGGGGGGGTTCAATAAAAACCAGGCCCCTCAGCCTCAAAAGAAAATGAAACAGAAGGCACAAGGACCCAAAGTGCCTAGTGCCGCCTTCTGAGTTGTTGGCCCAAGTCCCACCTCAGCTGCCCGAGGGGGACTCTTCCTCAGCGGTGAGAGGTCATCTGACTCAATTCTACAATCTGTGGAAGTCCATAACATCAGACAAATGGGCCCTCTGGATAATCCGCGAGGGGTATTCCCTCAATCTTTTAGAGACCCCTCTGGATCGAACCTCCAAACGACAGCCCAGGCTGTCAGTACTTGAGTCAGAACTTCCCGCCTCTGAGATACAAGGCATTCTTAACAACAGGGCAGTGGAAGTAGTTCTGCTGGATCAACGGAACACAGGGTTCTACTCACATTACTTTCTGGTTCCAAAGAAAATCGGGGGGCATGCGCCCCATTTTGGACCTCAGAAAATTAAACAAATTTCTCCCCAAAGAGAAATTCAAAATGATATTGCTAGGAACCCTGTTGCCTTTGCTTCATCAACATGACTGGTTAGCCTCCCTGGACATGCAGGATGCTTACCAGCATATCCCTATTCACCCAAGGCATCACAAATACCTGAGGTTCGTGGCTTTGGGCCAGCATTATCAGTTCAGAGTCCTGCCCTTTGGACTGTCCTCGGCGCTGCAAGTTTTTACAAAGTGTTGTGCAATACTCGCAGCACATCTCAGAAAAATCGGAATACGAGTGTTTCCATACCTGGACGACTGGCTTCTAGCAAGCCCTTCCAGGCAGGGAACCCTCGACGCCATTGCCATAGCCTCAGACTTTCTCACTTCCATGGCAGTCCTGCTAAACCTCAAGAAATCACAGCTGCAGCCCCTCCCAGAGGCTCCTTTTCATAGGAACTCTTCTGGACACCTCCTGTGTGAAAGCTTTTCTACCAGAGGACAGAAGGAACGATATTCTGCAGATGGCCCAATACATCAGAGAGAACAGCTCAGTAAGAGCTATCTCGATGCAGCGGATGCTAGGTCTCATGGCATCCTCGGTGTTCACTGTGCCCCTAGCACACCTACACATGAGAACCTCTCAGTGGATGCTCAGTACTCAGTGGTCTCCTACCACTCACCCTCAGTCCTTTCTCATCAAGGTGACAGAACCTCTGAAGAAGTCACTCACCTGGTGGTCGCAAGAGGACAACCTTCTGAAAGGGTATCCTTGCTCCCTCGAACATCAGATTTCCATTACCACGGACGCGTCCCTGATGGGGTGGGGAGCTCACTGTCGGACTCTCCACACTCAAGGTACATGGACTCAGGAAGAGTCTCAGCTTCACATAAATGTCCTAGAAATGAGGGCTGTCCTTTATGCAGGCTTTGAAGGACATTCTCTGTCACAATAACATTCTTCTTCAAATGGACAACAAAGCAGTGATGTATTACATCAACAAGCAGGGCGGTGCTCACTCTTACCCCTTATGCAGGAAAGCGATGAGAGTGTGGGAATGGTGTTTGGAGCACAAGGCTCTAATTCAGGCGGTCTACCTGCCAGGAGTGCAAAACGAACTGGCAGACCGTCTCAGCAGAACAGAGACAGATCTTCACGAATGGTCTCTCGACTCAACCGTTTTTCAGTCACTATTCACAGAGTGGGGAACTCCAGACCTGGACCTTTTTGCATCCCCACTCAACACAAAACTGCCTCTCTTCTGCTCCAGAAATTCAGGGCCTGGCATTTTCTGTCAGGATGCGTTCAGGCTACAGTGGACAAAACGCTTTCTGTACGCCTTTCCGCCTCTTCCTCTAATTCAGAGGGTTTTTCTTAAGTTCGAGTCTCAAGGGGACAAAATGATTCTCATTGCTCCCTTCTGGCCTCGACAAATATGGTTTCCGTTGCTCAACAGTATGTCGGTAACCCCTCCAAAAACGCTTCCCCTTCAAATGAACCTTCTGACTCAGGGGCCTGTGGTCCATCCCAATCTGAGATTGCTTCACCTTCACGCTTGGCTGCTGAAGAGATAGAAGAGAACAGGTTCAATGTCTCTCGCAGAGTTTCAGATATTCTTCTGGCTGCGCGCAAGCCAGCCACCAGAAAAACGCACACAGCCAAATGGAGTTTTCGCTCTGGTGTGCAGAATCCTCTTTGAATCCTTTTTCCTGCCCACCGAATAAAGTTCTAGAGTACCTTTTAGACCTCTCAAATTCAGGTCTGCAATACTCTACAGCCAAGGTTCACCTTTGTGCCATTTCAGCTTATCATGAGCCAGTACTTTCTTTGTCACTGGCTCAGTTACCCATGGTTAAGAGGTTTCTTAAAGGAATTCTGCATACCAGACCTCCTATCAGACGTCCAGTTGCAGCCTGGGACATTAATCTTGTGCTAGACATGCTCACTCGAAAACCTTTCGAGCCTCTAGCTACCTGTGAGTTGAAATTTCTCACTTGGAAAACGGCCTTCCTGGTGGCCATTACCTCGGTCCGCAGGGTCTCTGAGATACATGCCTTAGTCACAGACCCTCCGTATACTGTGTTTTATAAAGACAAAGTAGTTCTTAGGACCCATCCTAAGTTTCTCCCTAAGGTTGTTTCAGAATTCCATCTAAACCAACCTTTGGTCCTTCCTACTTACTTTGCGAACTTCCAAAATGAAGGGGAGCGTTCTCTTCATTCTTTGGATGTCAAAAGAGCTTTGTGTTTCTATTTAGATAGAACAAAAGAATTTTGCAAAGCTCGAACAACTGTTTGTTTCCTTCAGCGAGACCCGGCTGGGTCAACCTGTCACTATCAGATGCATTTCAGCATGGCTGGTGGCATACTTCGTCAGTATTATTCCATGGCGCGGAATTGACTGGAGAGGCAGAATGTCGCCACTCTCTACTAGAAGCGGTCGTGGCATCCCTGGTGGAAATCCGCAATGTGCCCATTATGGATATCTGCAATGCGGCTACCTTGAGCTCAGTGCATACTTTCGTAAAACACTATGCCCTGGATGTCCATGCCAGATGACATATTTCATTTGGCAGAACCATCCTTTATGGACTTCTGTCCTAAATTTATGAGCTCTTGGTTTCTCCTGCGGCCCTCTCGGGGGATTATTAACTCTGTACTCTCCCATCAGTGTGAATGAGTGGTGGAGACTTTATGTCCATGAAGATATGGAAATTATGTACCTACCATAATTCTTGATCTTCTTGGACGAAGTCTCTACCACTCATTCACACGCCCACCCACCATCCCCCAAGCTCACCTCTGTTGTTGGTCTTCACTCCCTCTATCTTTAGGCTGTGAAGACTTCTTTCTTTGACCCTTCTTATATGGGTCTTCCGGACTATGTTATGTCCGGTTTTTGTTAGGCTATCCATCTAGGTTAGTTACGCTGCACCTCCTTGGAAAAAAGGTACTAAAGCGGTTGGAGGGTCGACGCCGAGATAGTCTTTGCCACACGAGCAGAGGCTCATGGCAGCGCTCCTCACAGCTCCATCTCTGGCACCGGTCCTCCTGCAAAAAGGTTTGCTCCCGCTGGGTCCTAGCGCCTCCGGCATAGATCCCATCAGTGTGAATGAGTGGTGGAGACTTCATTGAAGAATTACGGTAGGTACATAATTTCCATTTCTCCTAGTTTATAATATGTCTGTGCAGCCTGGAGTGAGAGAGTGTCAGGTGCAGTTATACTGTTGAAGGTGTTTTTTCTTTGTGGTAGGATATGCTGTGCTGATGCTCTGCTCAACACTTGCTACTGCTGCAGACAGTTTGTTCGAGTTTGTTGGTGTGATAGTGGCTTAATTTGCAGGTTAACTTCAAAGTGCTGCTGGCTGCAGCTGATGCAGATACCAGTAAGGATAAAGGACAGTGACTGGGGATTTCTATCAAATTAATGTGAGTCACCCACCCAGTGGCGCTGAGGGTTGAGGCATTGGACACCACACTTTGCGTTACGTCAGCGACCCGGGTTGTCGGGGTTGGGCAGGGGAGGCAGGGTGAGGAGCAGGATTTAGCTGCTGTGAGGAGGCTCTCCTCTCCCAGGGAAGGATGAGGGGTTTCCCTGGCCCTTTGCTGCCACCCGGTGGAGGACGGATGGCAGTTCAAGCTACGGGGGAGCCTGGCGATTTCCAGGGGTGGGGCGGAAGGGGCTGAGCCAGTGCCCCGGGTGCATGTGTCCCTCCACGTGCACACATTGCCGTATCTGCCAGGGTCCCAGGAATTATGGGGAAAAAATTGTAAAACTAGGGATTGTCCCAGTGGCACTGGAGGTTGAGGCGCTGGATGCTACACCTCACGCCATGCCGGCAACCCTGGTTCAGGAACAAGCCTGGGCCATTGGGGGTTGGCGGGGGAGAGAGAGGATCGAGTGTCCAGAGGACTGCTCTCCTCTCTCGGGGAGGAGGGGATCACTGTGCCGTCTGTCGCTCGCCTTCTGATGGGGGATGAAGGACGATGCGGGGTTGGACGCAAGTCACCGGCGGGCGTGGCATGCGTGTGCCCCCGCGGTATGCCGGAGGGGAGAAAAAGTGGAAAAAATGGCAGCTGGGGGCTCTGTGAAGTCCTACTTCCACCTCATCGGCCTGACTATATATATATATATATATATATATATATATTCTACATGGGAGACCATCAAAGTGAAGTCACCAAACAATGGCTTAAGATTAGCCTCCACCCTAGAACTCGAAATCCCCACATTAAAAACCAAAAGAGGTTGCTTCTCTTTCTACTACAAAGGACCCTGAATTTGAAACAGTCTACCAAAACACCTGAGACCACATGGCAAATCTATCTCATTGAATAACATCAAAGTCTGGCTCCAATCAATAGCATCCTCACTAAGATCATGCTGCCCAGGCTCTGTCCATCCCTACTTCTCTCCACTCTACAGAGACGTGCCAAACCCCTCCTCCCCATTACCATTCCCCCCCCCTTAAACTCCCACCATGGGATATCTGACCTGCTTCCGCTGTTTGACTGCAGCCTCTATCATTTTTGACTCTAACTTCTACATCTTCCTACCTAGATTCTTGTTATATGACCTGCCACTGTATATAAAACCATGAAAACTATGTAATCTATGCAACCATGTAAACTATGTAACTATGTAACCAAGAAACTATGCAATATCCCCTGTTGCCAAGCTGTCCCTTGAAAATGAGCGCTAGCTCAAGGGATATGTACCTGTTCATGTCTCATGAATAAAATACTACTACTACTACTGCCACTATATTGTTGAAATCGTTGCAAAAAGCTATTTGGAACTCAGAGGGTTAACTTTGAGATGCAGTTTGACCTCCATAAACTCTTTTGCAGAGCTGTCAACAGGAGAGTAGTTCTGGAACACCATCTTCTATTTTGTTTCACCTGCAAAGAAATTGACAAAGTTCAGAAACATTTTTGAGAAACAAGATATCTCCTTAATGAGCTCAGGATGCAGAACTTGACTGCCAGGCAAAAACATCTTATAAAAAAAGAGAGCAATTTTTTGTTAGCGAAAGGTTGAAATTTAGAATTGGAGATTACCTCAGATAAGTTTTTTTTGTACTTCCCTCGTAAATACCTATCCAGAACATTGTTTTTTAATTTTTGTTACTAAAAACGCTACTTGCAAATTTAATAACTGCTCCTGGTTTTCCTATGCCTCCTGACCTATACCTCAATGACACAGCCCTTACAGCAAAGCTGGGGTCATGGATTTGTAATTTGAGTGTCCAGAAATATTGCTCATTACGGCTGTTCAACAGCCTTGTCCAACCACATAACTGATTGAGAAATTGTAAGGCAGCAGACTGCAGCACTACTCCCAGAATGCTCAATATTAAGAAAAGAATACTACAATTCAAGCTTACTGTTTCCTAGTACTCTGTATGATAGTTAATATATCATTAGAATATGAATGAAAACGACTTTAACAATAAACATGTATGAACTGTATAACATGTTATTAGTTCAGTGCCCCATTTAGAACCCACCTGCGGGATAGAGAGAGGATATACCTCCCCTCAGGAAGATTGCACCAGTAGTTAGTCAGCTACTTGCCTAACTTCTTCTGAAGCCCAGTATCCAACCTGTCCCCCTCGGAGGAACTAAGAGGTCTACAGCCAGCCATGAGGCATCCGCTGCTATTATAAGATGGCACCACGGAGTTAGTGTTGCATATTCCCAGATGTAAAGACCACTCGTCAGACTGTGTAAGTGCTCCTGGTTGACACTCCCACTTAGCAGATAAAACTTCCAAGTTTCAGCAGTTTAACTCTAGTTGTTATGCAATGGATGGCAATAATCACACACAACTAGTAATTCAGATTTCCTCTTAGGAGTAAAGAAATGAGTAGTCAGCAGTACAGTAGTGGTCAGAAAGGCATTGAAAGAAAAGTTCAGGCAAGCATAATTCAGTCTTCAGTCCGACTCAGGATGGGTGTCTAGCCAGAAAGTCCTGTTTAATTTAATCAAGGCGTTTTCCAGCTTCCGCAGGGTCCTCCAAAACATGGATTTTACCTGATTTTTATTTTTTTTTCTCTTTCCCCACCCCTGGCCTGCCACTCCTTCTGGTCTGCTCAACGTCTCTTTCTGCCTACCAGTCTCACCCACAGTTGCCCCTCACTGCTACCTGGCTTCCCTGGCTATCCCCACATCCTTGGTGGGTCCAGCTTATCCCTGTAGGGGAACCTCCCCCATCCCCTAGCCAGGGGGAAGGGAGTGGCAGGGGGGTCCGCTGAGGTATGCAGGACTGTGGAGGACTAGTGGCGTGGGGAGGGACATGATGTCGTCATCTGGCAGGCCAGGATGGTGCTATTCCCTGCATTCTGGGCTCCCCCCTCTCCCCAGCAGCACACACTGTGGTGACACTCTGGAGGTGGAGCCATCCAACATGGGGCCACCCACATTGGCTAAGGCTCCATACAACACCAGGTGTTGATCTCCAAGTGGTGCTCTGCAGCTACCTCTCCCTGGAGGAGAGAGCGTCTGCGTGGATACTTTATCATTCTCCCTGCCAGCCTCTGCTCCTGAATAGGTAATTTTGAGTTTTGCAGGCAATTGACAAGAGTGGGGGACGGACGTCCAGCTCTCTTGAGTCTCTCATGAATTGTATCAAACGCCTGTCTTCATTCTCTCGTGGAGTAACGTGAGTCTGGAGGGATGAAAATCCTTGAACCATCCTGCATGTTGAGCTGCCCCTTTTCTTTTGGCTTCTGCAGTATTAAGTCTCGCTCAGTAATGATTTGAAGAACCACGAGGATCGGGCAGGATAACTCGGCATCGGCAGGACAGCTTTGTTGAGCTATGCAATAAGCTTTTAGGATTCCAAACTCAGTGTTTCGTAATAAAGTTTTAAATAGTTCGTCCATAGAACTGATTAAATTAGTGTCCTCGGGGCTTTTCAGTACTCCAGTCAGAGGAACGTTGACTGTGTACACTATGTTCTTTAAATGTTCAGGGTGCTGGTGTACTAGTTTTTTTTAAAACATTTTTTATTTAGGACACCAGATACGACAGCCAAAGTTTTATTTGAGGTTTTGGTTACCGCTTTCACCTCAGTCGACACTGTATCCACTGTTGTCTCCAGGGTGGTGACCCAGTTATTGAAGGCATCAACCTGAGCTGCAAAGTCTTTCACTACATCAAGCATGGCCTGTATGGAGGGCTTAGTCTCTGAACCAACAGCGTGTTGCATGCCACCCTTAACTACACTTCCAGCAGCTCCTTATTCCTTGCCCTTTCCTTGGTCTGTCCCCAGCTGATTTCTTAGGTGCGGCATCTCTGAACCTCATCAAGCTTTAGCAATATAGAAAGATAAGACTGATAGCTAAGAGTTAAGTTATAGGAAAAAAATAAGTAAGTTTAGAAGCAAGGCTGAAGCAGAGCACTGCAGAAAGATGTCTGCTCCTCTCAGCCTTTGGTTTGCCCCTCCTTCATATCTTTATCCCTTCTGTGCTTTTTTTTCTCCTTGCCTTCCCCACATTACGGTTACTACTGTGTCATTTTTACACTAGTTGTGGGAGTGTCAGCAGGACCTCCCACGCCAGAGATGGGGCTTGGGCCCACTTTAATACTAGCCTCTCCCTCATTGGTTTACATTTTCTGTGATATATGCAGTTCTCTGACCCAGTACATTGGCCTCCACTTTGCTAGGGGTGGCGGCCTTCAATTTTAATCTATTTCCAGTCTTTCCAGAATGGTCTCCAGTCCCCCACAAAGTGTTGATTCTCCTTGCACAAATCGTTAAACCACATGTTGATCTGAAAGATCTTTAGTTTCCTTTCATCTGCCCTGTGTCACTGGCAACACTTCCAAAAAGTCACTCCAGAAACTACCACCCTCTGCTTCATACTTGCATGAAAGCTCTGTCCTCAACTTCTCCATATGTTCTATTTGCCAAGTCGTTCATGTAATTCATTCCTAGGTGGACCAGTACTTCAGGCTTCCCACCAGTCCCCTAACCAGCTCCTCCTCTCTTGGGACAATCCTCTGGGCCATTATATCCAGGATGCAGCATACTGCCCTTTCCCGCTGTCTATGGCATGTGCTAGCCTAGACATTCCTCTTACTGTTGAATCCCCTATCACTACTATCTTCCATCTGGGCCTCTTAATATGGGAACTGCTTTCCCCTACTCACCTGGCCAGTGTAGCAACCTTTTGGACCCTAGCTGCAGCCTGCTCGGTCCCCACATTGGGATAAGCTGACAGAATAGCTTCACACAAGGGTCTGAAACAGTTCCTGGTTGCAACTTAAGAGATTTATTTATTTTTATTTAGTTTTTGTTAACCAGGTAGGGTGCACGAGGCAAACATTTGCCTATTTTCAGGCACGACCCAGGAGATTACAATATAATTCAAGGTTGGAATACAGAGTCACCACAGTAACACAGAGAGCATTATACGGAACATAATGATGATGAAACAGACAATTAACAGGCTATAAAGGAATACATTATTGCAGTTAATCAGATACAAGAAATTTTCAAGGTAAAATTTCATCAGCAAGACAATACATTAAAAATGGATTGAAGGGAGAGCAGGGCGGCTGCCCTGCCCCCTTGGACCCCTTCCCCTCCCTAAGACCGCCTCTTCTTCTACTGTCAGAGTTTTGCCATTGCCCGCTAGAGCCCATGCTTATGCCAGAAGGGTAATGGTCCAAGTTCATAATGTGTCTGAAAGAGACATTCGAGTAAACAGAGGTTGCATCCTGGCTAATGTGCATTGTGCAGACACTGCAGTGCTACCCAGCAGCAAGAGTTCAAGGAAGAATGACAGAGTAACGCCTGACTTGTTTGATTTCGGCGACTCCCCGCTGCCAGCTGAATGGAAAGTGAGGATCAGTGAGAAGCTTTCCCAGAGAGACCAGGTGTTTTCTTTAAAGGAATGGGATGTAGGGTGCGTGCAAGGAGCTGAACACAATATCCGGCTGCATGACGAAAGACCATTTCGTGAGAGGTCTCGACGCCTGGCACCTGCTGACATAGATGATGTGAGACGGCATCTGCAAGAGATGTTAGCTGCTGGTGTAATACAAGAATCCAGAAGCCCTTATGCTTCCCCATTGTGGTAGTGAGGAAAAGAATGGAACAGTAAGGAGTGTGTGGATTATCGCACCTTAAACCGGCGGACTATCCCTGATCAGTACACAATGCCCGCATTCAGGATGCTTTGGACTGCCTAAGCGGGAGCAAGTGGTTCTCTGTGCTGGATCTCCGCAGTGGGTACTACCAGATCCCGATGGCCCCAGAGGACCGTGAGAAGGCGGCCTTTATCTCTCCGCTTGGCTTCTATGAATTCATGGAGGATGCCTCAAGGGATTTCAGGTGCCCCAGCCACTTTTCAACGATTGATGGAGCGTGCAGTGGGACATGAACTTACTAGAGTGCCTGGTATACCTAGATGATGTTATTGTGTTTGGCAGCTCACTGGAGGAACATGAGAGCAGATTATTTAAGGTATTGGACCGACTGGAGGACTTTGGCCTTAAACTGTCCATTGATAAGTGTCAATTCTTTCAAACATCAGTAAAGTATGTGGGACACATAGTATCCACCGAGGAATAGAGACCGACCCAAGTAAAGTTGAGGCCTTGACCACCTGGCCACAGCCCAAAAATCTAAAGAACTGCAAGATTCCTGGGATTCTGTGGTTATTATGGCTTCATCAAGGACTATTCAAGAGTGATCCGCCCTTTACTTAACCTTACTCAAGGGTATCCCCAACCCACAAAAATACCAAAAGTCACGTCCCTCAAGACTGAAAGAGTGTATTTTCATCCGAGTGAAGTATTTGTACCGCTGGACTCCTGATTGTGAGACTGCTTTTCATGAGATCATATATCAACTTACCCATGCTCCAGTGCTGGCCTATGCCGATCCAAGAAAACCTTACGTCCTGCACACTGATGCTAGCTTGCAAGGGTTGGGGCTGTGTTGTACCAAAAGCACGAGAATGGCCTGAGACCAGTGGCCCTTTGCCAGTAGAAGCCTGACCCCATCCAAAAGAACTATCCTGTACATAAGTTAGAGTTCCTAGCTTTGAAGTGGCTATTGTTGACCAATTCCATGAGTACTTGTATGGGGCTAAAATACTAGTAAAACTGACAAATCCTTTGACCTATGTGCAGACCTCAGCTAAGTTGGATGCCACTGGCCATAGGTGGCTTTCTGCATTATCTACATATGACTATGCTCTCGAATACCGAGCAGGTCTGAACCACATAGATGCTGATGCTCTCTCCGGAGGCCTGTTCCCCAGAATGATTGGGTCCGATTGGCAGAACCTGACATTCGGGCACTCTGCCGAAGTTTGACAGGGAGGAACAAATGTCCACGGACGAGTGGACTGCATGGTGGATTGCTTGGGAGCCTCTGAGAATTGCATACCTGCTGCTTATTGCCACTTTTCTGCAATAGACATTGGTGCACTGCCTCAGCTGGACAATGACAGTATTCGCGGGCTCAATCCGCGATCCCATGATCAAAGCAGCTAGAAGCCCTCTATGCAGGAAAAGATGTGTCCAAATTACGCCCACTGATTTGAGAACTGCACTGTTATACAAAGAAGGTCCTAAGTTGAAACTGATCAATAAACTGTTATACAGAGAAACAGTAGACAGAGGGGACAAGTAGACAAACAACAACTAGTGCTGCCCACTGCCTTTCGAGACTCAGTACTGAGGTCCTTGCACAACCACATGGGCACCTTGGTATAGACAGAACACTTGACTTGGTGAGATCCAGATTCTATTGGCCTAAGATGGGGGCTGATGTGGAGCAACACATTCAACTTGTAGTCGCTGCTTACAGAGGAAAGCTTTGCCCCAGAGGGCTGCCCCCTGTTAACATCACCACCAGTGCACCCATGGAGCTGGTCTGTATTGATTTTCTAAGTTTGAGTCAGATCAAAGAAATATCAGTAATGTGCTGGTGGTCACTGACCATTTCACGAGATATGCCCAAGCTTTCCCCACCAAAGACCAGAAAGCATCCACTGTAGCCAAAGTACTTGTAGAAAACTTTTTGTTCACTATGGGGCTCCCACAAAGAATCCATTCTGATCAAGGGAGAGACTTTGAGAGTCGCCTGATCAAAGAGATGCTTTCTGTGGTGAGTGCAAGTCCAGAACCACTCCTTACCACCCCAGGGGATCCACAGCCTGAACGTTCAACCGCACTTTGCTAGATATGCTAGGCACCCTGCACCCAAAGGACAAGCCTAGATGGAGCCAACAAATTAGCACCCTGGTACATGCTTATAACTGCACCAAAGTGATGCCACTGGATTCTCCCCCTACCGCCTGATGTTTGGAAGAGAAGCTCGACTACCAGTAGATGTGTGTTTTGGGGTCTCTCCTGATGGGGTTCAAGCTGACAACTATTTACAGTATGTGCAAAAGTTAAAGGCCCAGCTAACTCATGCGTACCAACTGGCTCAAACCATGGCTGCCAAAAGAAATCTGGCCAACAAAGAAAGGTATGATAAAAAGGTGAAAGCACAGGAACTCCAGGAGGGAGATCGGGCATTGCTAAGAAATCTGGGACTGCATGGCAGGCACAAGATTGTGACAGATGGCACCATCTCCCCACATTGTAGTGGGCAAACTAGATGATCTGCCAGTGTACAAAGTAAGGCCTGAGAATAATTCAAAAGATGTAAAAACAATGCATAGAAATCATTTACTGCCCATTGGACAAATCTTAATTGAGTCTGAGCCCCAGAAGATGCCCCTCAGTGACTAGAGCTGCTGCTAAGAAAAGACCAAGGAAGTCTGCACCTACAGAAGCAGAGTTAAAGTGTTCCCTGCACAAGTCCCAGTTGAGCATGACTGTCAGTCCATATCAGAAGAAAGTGAGAGTGACTTTGAATACTGTCCTTCTTACGAACTGAGTCAATTGTTCGGGGCAATCCCTAGTCAATACTGGAGATGAAGGCCTTCTGGACTGTCCAAGCCCCTAGCTTCGTCCCTGAGCCAATGCTCCCAGAAAGTGAAGTGCAAAGCATCAGATCAGATGAAATGGAATCATTGTGCATGGTTGAACTGTTTGAGCTTTCAGGGAGGAAAATGATAGATTAGGGCAGACTGGTGATACACCCGAACAAGAAGAGTATTTTGAGTGCCCTGACAGTCCACTGCCAGTGTCCGAAAGCTCTCCTGAGCCAAATGTTGTGGACTCAGAAACTGTAACTCCTGGAGCTGAAAGTGCCCCAAGTTCTAGCCTCTCTACCCCATGGAGACTCCCTGACAAGTGAGGACAATGCTGAAAATGAGGCTCAGAGTGCAGAGACTATAACAGTTCCCCTAGAAAGACTGGTCGAGCTGTAAAGCCTGTGGTGCACCTCAGTTATGATTCACTTGGGAGGCCTGTGGACTTGCCTCTCAATGTTGTCCATAAAGGAGTGTATGTGTCCCCGAGCTCATTGCCCAAACTGAGCATCAGTGCTAACTCCAAGTTACTTGTGTTGCTCTTTCTATATGGTGCCCTTGCCCCATCCAGCCCCAAGGTAACTGATAGGAAGGGCCCCCTCTTCAGGTTTCATGTACAAGAGGTAATAACTTGAGTTATGGTACAATGTGTATGTAATACTGTGTAAAGAGTGACGTACTGCAATGTTTCAGAAATGTGTTCTTGGTAAAATGATATATTGACGGATGATTACATGTGCGAGCCTAATGTAAATGTATATGGTTGCAGTTGAAACTTATGGGAGTACTTGCTTGACACGGACGTCAAGCTTTCCCAGGCCAGGAAGGGTGTAACCCCCCTGCAAATGGGGGTTCCCAAAAGACTTCCAGGAGCTTGCTTGAATGCTCCAAGCCTGAATGGTGTTTGGCATTTAAGCCATTTATCAGTGAGTGTTTTAGAGCCTCTGGTACTGTCTCTTTAGAGCTGTCTGCTTGCAGACATAATTAGTTTGTATGGGGACTGTGTGCTTCTCTGAGTACCACTTCGAGCTGCTGCCAATTCACTTCATTTTGCAGTCACTAGGAGTGCAAAGGAACCTATCTGAAAGATGTAACTGTTTGCCAGAAATTATTTAGAGTAATAATGAAATTACAGTTTGTCTAACCTGCTTTCTTTGCAGTCAGAACTGTGTCTGCTAGTTCCCCATTCTGGTTTTGAACTGCTGAACTGGACCAATCAGTGTGGGTAGGCTAGCTCTAAAATGGTGCCTTGGACGAATCAGAACTTGGACTCATAATCTGAGCCAGCCACAAGAGGATTGTATGGGCAGTGACTCTGGGAGATGTAGTTTAGACTTCAGTGCCTTTTGGACCAACAGCAGCAGTCTATTGTGAGTGACAGCCAATCCAGTCAAGAACTGGGAGGAACTCAAAGGAAGTGCCCGTTTTGTCGGTTGGAGTTTCAGTTGAGCTTTGGCAGTGAAGAAGGAAGGAGCCCTGTGCTTTTCAGTGTGCAGTTTTAGTCAAAAACGTGTAAGGCCCAGAGTTCCGGTCTGCAGCTTGTGTAACAGCTTGTTAGGACTGAATCCGGCCCCTGTGAAAAGAATCAAAGGATCTCTGAAGAGTAGAACCAGGCTCACCCTGTAGAAGACTGGAGGAATTGCTGAAAATTGCACTCGGTCTGTCAGGAACTGAATCTGCTGTGTGTTCTCCGGTATTGTGCAGTAATTGCGATCGGGATACAGATGCAGCCTGCCTGGTATAGTGCTTTCTTTATATGGATGTGTGAAGAGGCTTGTGTACCTCAAGTGAGCTCTGCTGACATTGAAGGACCCTATCTTATTTGGAGGTCGTGAGTACTAATTCAGGGTCGGCCCTGTTGAATTGCCACATTAAATCCAAATGGAATTACTGTACTGCTGACTGTTTAATTCTCCTTTTCTCTGTGTGAAAGGGCCCTACCAGCTGCCACGGTTTGACTAGCCACTAGGGCTTGGGTACCCAGGGAACAGTAACTGATAGGGATAGGCCTGTGCACAGAGCCATAGGTAGATTATTAGAGTGATAAGCTAATTAACCTGATTTCCTGTCCTTGTTATATCCCCTAAATAAATCAGAGCTGCTTGTTTCAGCAAAGTTATACTGCCTGAGGTATTTGTCTATGTTAAAGTACTGTACTGTGATTGTTGCACTGTATCTCATTTCACAGGAGGTCCCAGTGCCAGAACCAGACCTGGGGTAAGTGTATACTGTGAAGGTAATTCTGATATATTGTGTGGGCCACTAGTGGGAAGAAAGGGGTTGCAGTGTCCCAGAGGGCTGTGACCAAGTTAGTTTAACTATTGCAAACCCTGACCTCTGGGTGGAGGCACCCGCCATTGGATCCAGGCCCCTCAACCTGTTAGTGGCAAATCAGGCAGGGGTAGTAGCCCCTGGGATAGCGCCATCTAGGGGTTACATATTTTTATACCGGCAGATATGCAAAGGAGGAAAAAACAGAAACAGTAAGGGAAGACTGAGAAGACAGTAAGAGGCAAAGAACTGCAAGACTGTTGGGGTGATCAAATCCTAGGTCTCGTAGGAAAATTTGGTAGCGCAACCAGACAGACAAGAGACAGGAAAGGAAAGCACAGAACAGATCCCTGCATTCGAACTGTCCATAACAACTGGGACAGAGTCCATTATAACTTACAATAAACAATTACATTTACAATGACACTGATTTTTTAACAATAAACATATCAAACAACAATTTTTTAAAACTAGTAACATATTTGTACACTTTAAACAATCCAGAGAATTCATTTAAAATAGTGGGACCATACCATGAAAATGCCTTCTTAAACATTTCGGTTTTACATGGGGGAACTTGATAACGAGAAGATTTACTGTGTCTAGTATTATATGTTTTAGGCCTCAAGTTGATTACATCTGTCAATATTGATGATTCCGAATGAACTGCAATTCCAAAGAAAACAACACAGAGCTATATTTGATCCTGATCTCTGGAGGAAGAAGATTAGGTTCCTTGTAATAAAACACAATGCTGTGTCCAAATTAGGGCTCTATGTGCAAACCTGCATATGTTATTAAAAATGACCTTGTATTTATCACCATATATCTTACCATGGGAAACAAATAATATGTTTCCATAATCGAGAATAGGAATCGACACTTGTTTGGCAATTAATAGTCTTGCTTCTTCTGTAAGTGAATTTAGATTTCTATACAGAAAACCCTATTTTTGATTTATTTTCTTTCCCACACTATCAATGTGGGGAACAAAATTCAAACCAGGATCAAGTAAAATCCCTACGTACCTTGTTGGTACATGTATGGGAAGCAGGAGAGTGGTAAACTGCAATTGCTGTGGGACAGCAGTCTTTCTGGGGGTGATGTGGAGTAAAGGGGAATGTCCTGTGTGTAAGAGCCTGGAGCAGCTAAGGGCTGAAATAAGGCTGCTCAGATGGGAGCTGGGGAGGATGGTGTGGGAAGTCAGAGGAGCAGAGCAGTGGAGGGAAAGGTAAAGGGATGATGCCCAGGGGAGTGACGCAATCAGGCAGGGGATGGGAGTGGGGAGGAGTACCCAGTATACAGAAGTATCTCTTCCTCAGAGGACTAGGGAGCCCAGGGTGGAGGAATGGCAAGTGGTAAGGGGAAGGGGTGGGAATGTGAGAGTAGCATCAGGGGTGGGAAATTCTAAAGGGGTGCCTTTATTGAACAGATTTGCACCACTGTCTTGAAGGAGGGAAGGGGCAGCAGGAGGTGAGGTAAAAGGTCAGGTTGAGCCAGGGTTGAGAGCAGGAGTACAGGGGAGGGGTGTGGGAACTAATCAGGGTGAGCAGGGAAGAATATACAGACAAAACGGAGTGGAGGATGGGGAGGGAGAGAAAAGGAACGGACATGGGGAGGGAAAACTGAAAGCAGATACAGATAGAAGGGGAAGGGCAGATTGGGAGATTGAAAAACATTTGTGGGGATAAATTGTGGATGGGTAGATAAGTTCACCAAGGTGTAGAGGGAGCAGTTAGGTGGGGAAGCAGCTAGTACCGAAGGACGGGGAACACGGATGTAGGGGATGTAAGGGTGGCAATCATAGGGGACTCCATAATTAGGGGTATTCACTGGGGAAGGAAAGTGTACTCAAGTGCAAGCAGTAGGGTGGTTTGTATGCCAGGGATGACAGCAGGGAAGGTGGACCCAAGAATAAGGGAAATAGTGAGGGAGATTGGAGGAAAATCTAATTTAGTTATACATTTGGGAACCAGTGACCTAGCTGGGGAGGAGGTTGAGATAGTGCAAACTAGGTTCAGGGAGTTGGGGAAAATCAGGAGGGAGGAAGGAAGTTCACTGGCCTTCTCAGAGGTGATACCAGTACCAAGGGCCAGCACAGCTAGGAAAAGAAGAATAGAGGATTTTAATGACTGGCTGAGGAGATGGTGCAGGGAGGAGAGGTTCATCTGTATTGGGGACTGGGATGACACCTGGTCAAACAAAGCACTCTTTTCACCAGACAGGCTACACCTCAGTAGGAGGGTTTGAGGGTACTCGGGGACAAACTGGGGGAATACATAACCACTACACTTAATTTAAACTACTGGGGGGGGCAGTGGGCATGCAGGCCCACAGACTTTGAGAGGAGGTGGTCAGTGAACCTCCCCCCACAGTGATGGAAGAGGTCTGGAGGGAGGAGGTGGAAGGGGCCAAAACACAGTTAGCAATGGGCGGAGGGGTTGAGGAACACATAACAAGGGTATGTGGAGGAGTGCACATAGAGGGGCTAAATGTGAATAGAAGAAAAGAGGGAAGAGAAGAAGGTCAGACTCTAGGTGGAGGGTGGTGTCTCTGAATGCGCGGAGTCTTGGAAACAAGATGGATGACCTGCAGGCACTATTAGCAGACAGGAGAGTGGACATAGCTGCAGTAACTGAGACTTGGGCAACATCACACCATGACTGGGACCTTGCGATCCCTGGATATAAACTATACAGGAGGGACAGGGTAGTCGGGAAGGGGGGAGGGGTGGCAGTTTATATCAGGAAAGAAATAACTTGCACGAGGGAGGAGTCCGAGGAAGGGGCGATGGAGGCATTATGGGTTCAGTTAGGGTCCAATAGAGGGAGAAAGGTGAGGTTAGGGGTGATTTACAGACTGCCCATTCAAGATGAGGAGAGGGACAGGGAACTGATCTCACAAATATTGGAAGCTGTGAGGAAAGGAGAGGTGGTAATTGTGGGGGACTTCAACCTGCCCAAGGTGGACTGGAGCATACCATCCACAACATGTGCAAAGAGTCTGGTGATCCTGGAAGGACTACAGAGTGGGTTCCTGACTCAGAGCATCACTGAACCAACAATAGCTGAGGCAATTCTTGATCTGGTGCTCACAAATGGGGAGCATGCAGAGGAAATAATGGTCAGGGAGCCACTGGGTGGAAGTGCCCATTGCACAGTGTGGTTCCAGTTGGATATGGGCAGGGAAAGCATCCCGACTAAGACCAACATCTTGGATTTCAGGAGGGTGGACTTCAGGAAAATGGGCGAAGTGCTAAGGAGTCTTCTAGTGGGAATCAGAGCAGATATGGGGGTGGACCAAAGGTGGTCCATCATTAAGGAAGGAATACTGGTTGCCACAGATGAGTGCATTAGGCTCAGGGAGAAGAACACAAGGGCTAAAGCGCCCAGCTGGTTCAGTTCTGGGGTTGTCCAGGCAGTAAGGGAAAAGATGTTGGCCTATAGAAAATTCAGGAAGACCAAGAGAGAGGTGGATAGGGAAAATTACCTAAGGTTGGCTAATGAGGCAAGTAAGGAAGTCCAGCGATCAAAGGCACAGAAGGAGCTGCAGATAACTGAAGGATTTAAGAAGGGGGAGAAGGCTTTCTTTCACTATATGAGTGAGAAAAGGGACAAGAAGGAAGGATTGTTAGGCTTAAGAAAGGGGTGGAGTGGGTGGAGGATAATGGGGGAGAAAAACAGAGATACTAAATGAATACTTCTGTTCTGTCTTCACCAGGGAGAAGGACGGACCAGTGCCTTCAGGAGGGGAAAGAGGAGCAAGGGGGAAGGGAGCACAGATGTAGTGATAGAGGAGGATAGAGTGAGGGAGTGTCTGCTGGCATTGAAGGTGGACAAATCACCAGGCCTGGACAGAGTACATTCAAGGGTACTAAAGGAACTGATTGAGGAGCTGGCAGGGCTACTGGCAGACCTATTTAATAGTTCACTATAGTCGGGCGTGGTACCGCAGGACTGGAGAACAGCACATGTAGTGCCCCTCCACAAAAGCGGTCCCAAGGATGATCCAAAGAATTACAGACCAGTCAGTCTGACCTCCATTGTCGGCAAGCTCATGGAGACCATACTAAAGGAAAGTGGAATATCTAGAGGAGCATGATCTCCAGGAGGAGAGGCAGCATGGGTTCATGGGGGGGGGGAGCGTGTCAAACAAATCTGATTGACTTCTTTGACTGTGTCACTAAGACAGTAGACGGGCCAAGCGGTAGACATCCTCTATCTTGATTTCAGCAAGGCCTTTGACTCTGTCCCACAAAAGGTTGATCAGGAAGTTGGTGGATCTTGGAGTTGGGGAAAAGACAGCCAGAAGGGTAGAAAACTGGCTGAGGGACAGAACCCAGAGGGTGGTTGTGGGGGGAGAGTTATCTGGCACCAGAGAGGTAACCAGTGGGGTCCATCAGGGCTCGGTGCTGGGGCCTGTGTTGTTCAATGTCTTCATCAGTGACACTGGGGATGGCATTAAGGGCAAAATGTGCCTATTCGCAGATGACACCAAGCTCTATGGGAGAGTGGAAACAGCTGAAAGGATACAGGACCTGCAGGAAGATCTAGAAAAGCTGGGGAGGTGGTCCAGGATCTGGCAGCTTGGCTTCAATGCCAAGAAATGCAAAGTTATGCATATTGGGGCCAAGAATCCCAGGACAGAGTACTACCTGGGTGGAGTCCGAGTATTTGCATCGGAGGAGAAGGACCTGGGAGTGATGATCACTGGTGACCTGAAGCACTCCACGCAGTGTAAGAAAGCAGCAATAAAAGGCAAACTAGATGCTGGGATGCATAGCTAGGGGGATCAGTAGTAGGAGCGAGAAGGTTATACTGCCCTTGTACAGGTCACTGGTAAGGCTGCATCAAGAGTATGGAATTCAGTACCGGTGCCCACACCTCAAAAAGGACATTAACCTGCTGGAGAAGGTCCAGAGGAGGGCAACAAAGATGACAGCCGGTCAGCAGGGCAAGGCATATGAGGAGAGGTTTAGGACACTGAACGTGTACTCCCTGGAAGACAGGAGAGAGAGAGAGGGGGGACATGATTCGGACCTTCAAGTACTTGAAAGGGATAAATAAGGTTGATAAGGAGAGTCTCTTTAAGCTGAGTGGCAGCCATGACACGAGGGGGCACAGTCTTAAGCTGGAGGGTGGAGGTTTAGGAGGGAGGTCAGGAAGCACTTCTTCACAGAGAGGGTGGTGGCCACTTGGAATGTGCTGCCGGAAGAGGTCATCTCATTGAAGGCAGCGGGCAGCTTTAAGAGAGGCTGGGATAGGCATAGGGGGAAGGTAAGGATCATGGGTAGGGAGGATAAGAGGAGTGGGGAAGGAGGGCAGGGACATTAGCTCAAGTTGTGAACCCTGCAATATGAGCAGACTTGATAGACCAAATTGCCTTCTTCTGCTGGCTTTTTCGTATGTTCGTATTACTACTATACTGCAACAACTTTTCCCTTTGAAGTTTGTCCCAAATGTCTCTCCTTGTGAGGCTCCAGTGCACCCTAGCCTCATCCAAAACACAAATCTGCCATTAATAGTTTACATTTTAGATTTTATAAGTAATATTTTTCCTTGTTTTTTTAACTAAGAACAGAAGCACTGCAGTCAACTCCATTTTATCTACTGTACTCATATACTGTAAGACCCATAAACTGTACTGTAAAATATATACATAACACGTGTGTGTGTGTGTACGACCGCATGCATATGTGTGTGTGTGTGTGTGTGTGTGTGTGTGTGTGTGTGTATATATCTATACATGTATATATGTATACCGCACCCCTATAGTTAAGGTTGAGTAGCATGTTTAATATGAAACCCTTAACGTTGCACATTAATATTTTTGTCTCCGCTTTTTACAAAATGAGCTGACATTTTGTATGTGTTGTCTAGGAGGCAGGGTCTTGATGTGTGGACATTTTTGTGATGGCAGCTTATGAGGATTCTAAGATCTGTAGCTGTCATTTTTGGGGAAAATCCAAAAATGTTTCCTGTACTTAACATTTTTTTTTTTTTCTCTCTTTCCTACAGCCTACATGGAATAGAATGTTTTCCCCAAACTTGCTGAGGACGTGTGTCATGTTCTAAGGCAGTGCCTTTGACTGGTCTGGTGAAAAAATATTAAAGGATTCCTGAGTTATTAGGCTTTAAAATTTTATGGTTTCCAACCTGCGCATGCACAGTAGAGTTTTAGAGATAACTTTCTGCAGCAAAAGTAAAAATTTGATGCTGCAAATGCACGTTTTAGATTTTGCGCCACTTGCTTGGCAGAGCACCAAACAGTTCTAGGATCGTGGATATGTTGTTCTAGGGACATACCGAAGAGTTAGGATCCAGTCTATACACAGAGCATTAAGGAGGGAACCTGAGCTTCCAAGCGGTAAGGAAGATCAGGCGTCATAGGGCGGAGCTGAGAGTTTTACCACCTGGGTGGGTGGGAGGAGCCAGCTTGAAGACCTTCCGGCAAGATTTAAAGCGGCAAGGAACCTGCCAGACAGTGTAGATGAACAACATATACCATTCCTAGAACTCCTGTTACAGGTGAGTAACCTGTATTTCTATCCATACTTCTTGGCAGGAACCTTGCAGCTTTACGATGTGCCAGAAAGTCGTCAAGCTGGCTCCTCCCACCCACCCAGGTGGTATAACCCTCAGCTCCGGCCCCATGACGCCAGATCTTGCTTTCCGCTCGAAGGTTCAGGTTCCCTCCTTAGCTGTCCCGCATGTAGTAGGCCCTGGCTCTAGAATCTTCGGATTCACTTCCAAAACTTATTTTAAAACTCTGTCGAGTTTCATCTTCGCCTTCTTCTCTCGCTACCGCGATGGAAGACAAATCGGTTCCTGGGTTTCGCCAGTGTCCCTGCGGGCAGAAGATGTTTTGCACCGATCCACACGCCGCATGCGTCTGCTGCCTGGGACACGACCACGATCCGCAGGCTTGTGATCACTGTCTGTCCTTTTCACCTTCAGTTCTGGAAGACCCCGCTGCCAGACTTCAACTGGGGCAACTGGAAAAGTGTTACCCGCTGGTTACATCCAAGGATGCCCATTGGGTGGTCTTCGTGGCTGCTGTCTGCCGAGCAGCTGGAACAGCTTAAGGACTTCAAGGAGGAGGCGGCTCAGGCCACAGCGGGCTCCTCTTTGGCTTTGGCCTTCATTCCGCTACAGCTGGGATCCTCCTATTCGGCTTCCTTCAAGGAGTTGTGCCAGTCTCTCTCTCTCTCTCTACCAAGGGAGAGGGCCCTTTGGGGTCATGTGTTTCACATTCTCAGAAGAAGGAGTAGAAAAATAAGTTGCAACGTCGACGCTCTTGGGACCGGGAGCGGTCCCACTCACAGGAAACCTGTTTCGACTTTGTCAGAGTCGCGGCCGAGGACGCTGGTTTCACGGAAACCCCGTTAGACCAGTTGGCTGAGACGCCTGTCAACACGGCCGAGATTTTTCTCGAGCTGATTGGTGGGTTGTTGCCCAATCCAGCCGACAACTATTAATTATTTTTGATGCCGTTGCTTCCGGTGCCCTCGGATGGGTCGGCTAAGCCCACTGGGCAGGACCCATCCCTCCAAGGAACCTGACCAGGAGGAGCCGCGTGTTTTCCCGATTCCTTCTGAGGTCCCCCATTGCCCTGCCAATGGTCTCAGTCTCATTCCTCGACTTCGATATCGGACAAGACTCGCCCTCATCAGCGATCTCGCACCTGATGCTATGGTAAGCAGTGGCACTGTTCCTTGTCTTCATCCTCCTCAGGTGAGGAGACGCTCCGGCGCAAGTTGCGTTGGTGCTATGAAGACCTAATGGGGCAGCAGGTGGTCCTGTCTAGATCGAAACTGATTCCAGTTTCTACCCCGGCCATTAAATGGCTTTCGCCCGAGCAACTGACGTCAGCCATGCACACTGTCACTGAGATGCCACTTAAGGCCCCCCTGGCTCAGCTGAAGCCGGCTACTCCACCGATCTGGGTGGAAGCACCGCCCGAGCAACCGAAGTCCAGGGCTCCGACCAAGAAATCTCAGTCAACCCAAGGCCAACCCCATCGGTTGTCAGTCACTCTTACTCCCGACTGCCCAAGGGGGATTGAGAGTGACACGGGTGGTCGCCTGCTTTACGAGGACTCCTCATTTAAAGATTCCTCCATGGTCTTCTGTCCTGTTGACACCGGGTCTCTTGGGGGTCTCTCCATCGACGAGGGCCCTTCCTCACTGATGGGTATTTGTTGGCTCATTTCCGAGTCCACTGGAATGGAGCTCGAACCTGTGCAGAAACAGGCCAAGTATCCCCTCACAGAGATTCTGGACAAAGGGGATACTCTGATGGAGGCCTTTGTGGTGGCTGAGGCCATTGTGGGCCCAGCCTTGGAGCTGTGGCAACATCCTGCATCTTGCCCTGCACCTTCTGCCCACATGACCCGCAAGTATGCGGCCCGTATGGGGTCCCTTTCGGGGTTTTTGGAGCACCTCTCTGTGTGGGGTTGGTGGCAGACTCCGTCTTTTGGTACTTAGGCAACAAAGGGGATGTAGACAGACCCCCAGACAAGGAAGCCAAACAACTGGACCATTCCGAGAAGGTCTATGCAGCCTCTTCCCTTGACCTTCGTCAGGCCAGTTCAGCAGCTATTATGGTACATTTCTTCCATGCCCTCTTGGGCTCCCTGGATGAGGTGATCCATCATCTCCTGGTGGACCTCCAGACCACAGTCAAGCAGGTCCGGGACCAAGTTAGGGCAGTGGCAAAGCAACAGCTCCAGACGGCTCTGGACATTGGTGACTCCAGTGCCCGTTTGGTAGTGGCCGCAGTGGCCATGCGCCTCAGGGCTTAGCTGTGCATCTCGGCCTTTATGGCTGATATGCAACACAAGCTAGCAGATATCCCCTTCTTGGGCACCGACCTGTTCTGGACTGATGTGGAGGGCCACCTCCAACGTATAGAGAACTCCAGTGCCACCTTGGACTCCACCACATCTGCCCAGAAGGACAAGGGCCCCAAGCGTCAGAACCACAGGCCCTTTGTTCGTCCACTCCTGCGACCGGACCGGCCCAGCAGCAGCAGGGCCAGCAGGCTCAATCTTGGCGTCCTCAGGCCAAGTCCGTGGCCTCCTCGTTCAAGAAGCCGGGGGGGAAGGTCCTGCCGGCTCCTCCGCTGGACCCTCCTCCAAGCCTGCCCAATGACGGGTTATGGGGCGCCTCCCTCAATCCCGTCACACCTCCTCTGGGACCTCCCCTGGGTGGCCAGCTCAGCCACTTCCTTTGTGCCTGGTCCGCTATCACCATGGACCATTGGGTTCTGGAAGTGGTCAGTCTAGGCCTGCCTCTGGAATTCAAGCAGGCTCCTCCTTATCGAGCCCGAGCCCCATGGGGGGATCTGGTGTCTGCAGCCTCTCAGTTGGCTCTCTCAGATGACTTAGCTCACCTCCTCCTCAAGGTAACAAAATGGACAGGGGGCTGGCACCCTATTTTAGATCTGCACGACCTGAACAAGTTCCTCTGGTGCCGCACCTTCCGGATGGTAACTCTGGCTCAGATTATACCATCCCTGTAGCAAGGCATGTGGCTCTGCTCCCTAGATCTTCAGGATACGTTCTTTCGTGTCCTAATCCATCCATCCCATTGATGGTTCCTCCGCTTCCGAGCCGAGGGAACCCTTTATGAGTTCCAAGCCATGCACTTCGGCCTGTCTTCAGCCCCCAGGGTCTTCACCAAATGCATGGCAGTGGTGGCGGCTTACCTGAGGCGCCGAGGGGTCCGGGTGTACCCTTACCTGGATAACTGGAGAATGATAGGTCCCTCCAGGCGGAAGGTGGAGCGGTCCAGGGATCTGGCCCTCCAGACTTGCCTCCACCTTGGCCTCGTGCCTTTGCAGGTGATTCAGTTTATCAGGGCAGAGCTCAACTCCTGCCGAACCAGAGCACGGTTCCTGGTGGACAGGGTGGAAGTTCTCTCCTCCTTTGCCCAATCATTTCTGGTTGGGCAATCGTGCCCTGCCTGGGACTTCCTGCGTCTTCTAGGCTACATGGCGGCCAGTGGGAACTGTCCAGCCAGTGGTCTCAGCACTCGGGTCATCTCGACCAGCTGGTCTCTGTAACCTGGAGGATGTGGGATAGCCTCCAATGGTGGCTCGTCCCATCCCACCTGCAGGAAGGGATTCAGTTTGTCCGCTCCGAGCCGACGGTCATCCTGACGACTGACGCCTCTCTGATGGGTTGGGGTGCCCAACTGGGGGACCACAGAGCTCACAGGCTCTGGTCCCCCCAGAAGTCCCAATACCACATCGACCTGCTGGAGCTTCAAGTGGTTCAGCTAGCCCTGACCGCATTCGCTCTGTTTGTTCGGGATCAAGTGATCCAGGTCCAGATGGACAACACCATGACCATGTACTATCTCAACAGGCAGGGTGGGATGCGCTGCTTGCCCCTCTGCAAGGAAGCTCTCTGCATTTGGTCCCTTGTGCTCAGCCTGGAGGCAGATCTCCTTACCATTTATGTGGCAGGAGCCTCAAATCATCTGGCTGATGCCCTCAGCCAGGTGGGTGAGGCATCTCATGAGTGGTCTCTCCACCAGGAGGTAGTACAAGATCTATTCTCTTGCTGGGGCACCCCTCAGGTGGACCTGTTCGGCTCCAGGGAGAACGCGAAGCTGAAGCTGTATCATGCCCACCCCCTTCAACAGGGTTCGTGGCAGGGGGATGCCTTCTCGAGTCGATGGATCCCAGGCCTCTTCTGTGCCTTCCCTTGATTCATAGAGTGCTCATCAAGGTCAGGAGGGACAGGGTGCAGGTGATCCTGGTAGCCCCAGACTGGCCATGCCAGTTCTGGTATCCAGATCTCCTCAGCCTCAGCTTCAGGCTCCTGAGGTGGCTTCCAGTACGCCCGGACCTGCTCTCCATCAATCAGGGGAAGGTACTCCTCCTGGACCTTCAGTCCCTGCACCTGGTGGCCTGATTCCTCAGCGGCTAGAGTTCCAGGCCTTGGGTCTCTCAGATGATGTCCTCACTGTCGTGGAGGCGTCTGGAAAGGAATCCACCAGAAAACGCTGTGCCTTCAAATGAAGAGATTCTCCATTTCGTGTCAGGGCAAGGAGTTAGACCCCTCGACCTGTCCGGTGGTCAGTATTTTGAACTATCTGTGGTCTCTCTCCCAAGGGGGACTTCGATCGACGACCCTTAAGGTGCACCTGGCAGCCATCTCTGCTTACTGGGCGTTGGCTGGTCAGCAGTCGGTGGCAGTGGAGAAGGTGGTGTGGCGCTTTTTCAAAGGCCTTGACCACATTTCCCCTCCAGTGCTTGAACCACCACCACCACTGTGGGAGTTGTTGCTGGTTTTGGCAAAGCTCATGGGCAAGTCATTCGAACCGATGCACAGGTGTGACATGTTTCACCTGTCGTGGAAGACTGCCTTCCTGGTGGCTATCACGTCATCCAGAAGGATCAATGAGCTCCAGGCGTCCTTGGTGCGGTCTCCTTTCCTGGTCTTCCACAGGGACCAGGTTGTCCTGCGCCCCCAACCCGAAGTTCCTCCTTAAGGTTGTGTCAGAGTTTCACCTGAACCTGGTGATGACTCTACCGGTATTCACCAGTCACACCTCGGAGACCGAATGCAGGCTCCATCCATACTCTGGACCTGAGGTGAGCGCTTGCTTATCATAAAGAGTGCATGGCTGGAGTTCAGGGAGATGTTTGCCAGCTATTTGTCACCTACGCTGAAGCCGCACCTGGCAGATCTGCAGCCAAGCGGACAATTAGCAGGTGGATCATATCCTGCATTGATCTCTGCTATAGGTTCGCAGGTAGGGAGCCTCCCGGAGGGCTTAAGGCTCATTCCACCCGCCATATTGCTGCGTCGGTGGCTGCCTCTAGGGACGTCCCTATCCAGGAAATCTTCAGGGCTGCTACCTGGAAGTCAGCACACACACCTTCATTTCTGATTACCATATTGACCTAAAGTCACGCCGGGATGCTGGTTTTGGGGCGTCAGTTCTCCAGTCTGTTTCTGAAGTAGGGGGTGTGCACCTTGCCTCCCTCCTCCTGGAGAACTGCTAGGAGTCTGCCAGACAGTGTGGATAGAACATCATATCCACATCTCTAGAAAAACAGGTTACTCACCTGTAACAGTAGTTCTAGGAGTGGTATATGATGATCCACATGGACCCAACCGACCTCCCCAGCTTCGTCGCACAAACTCTACTACCCGTGGGTAGGATCTGGCATCATGAGGCGGAACCATGGGAGTTACCACCTGAGTGGGTGGGAGGAGCCGGCTAGAAGACGTTTCTGGCAATCCTTTAAGGGAAAGGCAAGTGCCAGACAGTGTGGATGAACATCATATACCACTCCTAGAACTACTGTAACAGGTGAGTAACCTGTTTTTTCCTACCTGTGGTGCGGAATGGTAGTTCAGTTGCGCAGAATTACGTTTTGGCAGTGATTCAAAACTTTTGTGTGCCAGATACATGAGATGGGGTAATAATGACTATGCTGACAATTTGGTCACTGTTGTCCTATAAATGAAAGCTCGGGGCCTGGATGGCTCTGTGCGTCCACATCTTTGAAGGCATGGGAGCTCCCACAGGCAAATAAGGATATGATTATACTATCTCAAAAAGTAAGTGAATAAATTGCAAAAAAACTTTGTTAATGCTCTAGTGAGGGTTAAAGCAACAAAAGTAGGGGGATGTGGCATTAGGGTTTCTAGACCTAACCCCCCACCCTGCACGCACCGATAGACATCGGGGGTAATGCTCACCCCGTTCTCTTATACTGTACCCATCTCAGCTTATTTGGTTATGGAATGGGGTGTTAGGGCTGATGACCCCAAGCACACCCCAGACGCCTGTTGGTGTGTGCAGGGTGGGGGTGGGGTGTTAGGGTTGGAAATCCTAACATCACATTTCCCTACTTTAGTGGTTTTAACCCTAACTAGAGCATTAACAAAGTGTTTTGCAATTTACTATATATATATATATATATATATATATATATATATATATATATACACACACACACACACACGTACGTATATATGGTATGACTGAGATGACGTCAGGGACCTCTTGAGCTTTGCTTTGAGGTCCCTATGTTGTCATCTCAATCCCTAATTGGAAACACAGTCTTGTTGTGTATGGTTGCCCATACATTACTTTGTATGTATCTGTGACACACATCCCTCACCAGGGACTTCAAGCTCACCGCCACCACCGTGGGTTTTACCAACAGAACCCAGAGAACCCGGTTTTTTGCCTCCTTCTTTGCACAAGGTCAAGAAGGTCAGCACGATGACTGTGGGTAGAGTGCCCCTTCAGAGATGGACTGCACACAGAGTCCAGCAGAAATACTAAAATTACCCTTTTAAATAAAACAAGCAGTTACTGATTCTATAAAAATAGAAGCTTCACTAAAATACTGCAAGTCTTTACAACAGAATTTATGTACAGTCAGACAAAAGGATTACAGTTTACTAGAAATTAAAATAAATGGAAGTCATACAAGACATGTTGCAAATAAAAGCATCTGACCTATTCTCACTTTAAAACCTGTGTCTTTACCCAGGGCTCCAGATAAGGGGAGTACCGACCTATTTTACTCGCCTCATTTTAGGAAATACTCTTCAGAATTTTTTTTAATGCGTACCGATACTCACTCAACATTTGTAAATACTCCACACTCCAAAGAATAGTGCTTCATAACATCTTTGGTGATTCAAAAGGAGCATTTTTTCCAGATTTACACAACTTGTACCCATCCCAATTTTGTTTTACTCACTATTTTTTAAAACTGGTGAGTAAATTACTTCTACCTGCCTACGTTATCTGAAGCATTGTTGGCACCTGATTAATTCGTATCTAGAAAAACAATCCTTTGGTTTTAAAATGTACTCCTTGCTCCAGTCTGTCCAAACATTTGAACACATCTGAATTTGGTTTTACTCACCTCACTTTCAAAATGAGGAGTACAAGTACTTATCCCAAAAAATCTTATCTGGAGCCCTGTCTTTACCTGCTGCTGTTTAAAGAAAACACTGTTCTCTAAGTTGTCTTTCTTACCAGACTTCTAGCTGCAGGGCTCTGGCATTTTCAGATGTTCCAAGTCCAAGAGGAAGTGCTTACTTCCAGCACCACAATGTATATCTCACTGCCTGTGGGGAAGGGTCTCACTCACTCACTTTGAGTGACAGTTCCATGTTGTCCCAGCCCTCTTTGCGAGAGAGTGTGCGTGTGTGTGTGTGTGTGTGTGTGTGTGCACTCATCCTTCAGCACCTCCTTGCTAACATAATGACATGCACCTGGGTCCTTTGTCCAACATGGGAACATCTCCAGGAAGGACTCCCCTCTGGGGTTATTGCTTTATTGCCTTCTCTCTAACTCTCTTACAAGAACCATCAGTCCCTCTACCCTGGCTGACATAAGCTGTCACATACTACTTGATCATGTGATCTGGTAGCCATTTTGTACCTGAAGCAGATGCATAATCAGAAAAGAATAAATGAATCAAAAGAATACATGGCTGTAGTCCCCTTTCCTGTCACATCCCCTTCCCCCAAGAAATGAAGGTGCCTCTCTTCTTTTGGGCGACCCCCCAAGAGACACTGCCGTTCATGAAAGGTCTGGGAAGTATCTAAAGGAATATGCCCTGCCTCGACAGTCCATCTGCATTGGCATTCTGTATTCCACTTCAGTGCTGAATGATCATATTATATGACTGTAGTACCAAACTCCAGTGCAGTAACTTTGTGTCTTGCCCACTAGTCCTATGGAGCCATGTCAAGGGGTTATGATCTGTGACCACAGTGAACTCCCTCCTGTACAGATATGGTTGCAGCTTCTGAAGGGCCCACACTATCCCCAGACATTCCTTCACCACTGTGGCATATGACTCTTCCCTGGGTAGAAGCTTCCGGCTCAGGTACACTATGAGGTGCTCCTCCCCCTGCAATGTCACCTGGCTCAGGATGGCACTCAGCCCATGGTCCGAAGCATCCCTGTATACTACAAACTTTGTCATAATTGGGACTAGCAAGCATGGGTGACTCACATAATGCCTTCTTCAACTGTTGGAAGGCAGACTCGCAGTCCTTTATCCAGAGAACTTTTTCAGGCATTCTCTTTTTCATCAGGTCTGTCAAGGGCTTGGCCACATCACTGTAGTGAGGTACATATCTCTTGTAGTACCCAGCTGTTCCCAGAAATGCCCTTACCTGTTTTCTTTTGTGGCGGGGTGGGCCAGTCCTGGATGGCATCAGCCTTCGCTGGTTCTGGACGAACACGACTACTGCACACCTGGTATTCAATGTAGGACATTTCAGCCATGCCTACTTGGCATTTTTCCACCTTAGCTGTCAGCCCCGCGGCCTTCAGTCTGTGAAGCACCTCCCTCATGTGCCTGGCTTGATCCTTCCATGTCTGGCTATAAATGGCAATGTCATCCATGTAAGCCAGTGCATATTCACCTGCCCCAGCCAGAATGCGATCCACAAGCCTCTGTAAGGTTGCAGATGCATTCTTCGTTCCAAATGGCATTACTCTGGATTCGAATAAGCCATATGGAGTAACGAAAGCAGACCTCTCCCTGGCTGCGGGGGTTAACGGCACCTACCAGCAGCCCTTCATCAGGTCAATCATGGTCAGGAACTGTGCTCCCCTCAATTGTTCCAAGGTCTCATCCATTCTGGGCATGGGGTAGGCATCAGACTCCATACAGCTGTTGAGCCTCCGGTAGTCGACACAGAATTGTGTGGTACCGTCCTTGGGGATCAGGACTACAGGTGAAGCCCAGTGGCTACCGGACTCCTGGATCACTCCAAGGGCCACCATCTCCCTGAGTTCCTCCAGCATGGTCTTCTTAGTTCAAGTTCAAGTTTATTGCAGAAAGACTCCGTTGAGCAAGCTCATTCACAAGGAGGTTCTGAAGCATGTATACAGTCAAAAAAAAAAGCATCCTAAAAATACAGTTAAAGTTCATGTGAACCATTACATAGAATAGTACATCACACAGTACAGTTAAGATCATATGATACATAATGTTCAGAAATGCAAGGAGAGGATTATAAACATGCTAAGAAAAAGCAGTAAATGTGGAAAGTATAGAATATCAGGAGAGAAAAGCTGGTTTAGAAGGAAGAGTTAAGGATTAAGGGAGAGTAGAGAATGGAAAGTGCTAGCGAGAGTAAGGGGAGTGAGATATAGATAGGAGTGCAAGGGTTGCAGAGGGTCGTGAGAACGGCTGAAGGGATCATATAGTTTAGCTGCAGCAGATATTTTAGGGGTCTTAACCTCCTCAGGTACCATGTAGGGGGACTGCCTCAGTGGAACTTGGTCCCAGTGTCCACGTGGTGTTCAGCCATTGTGGTGTACCCTGAATTCTCCATGAACATGTCCCCAAATTCTGCTTGAGCACCCCCACTCATCTCCTTGGCCTGGGCCAGTGTCATCTGCCCTGAGAGAGTGAGGTTATTTACTGAGGGATCCCACCTGGGCTTTCCCAAGGAAGTCCACCAAGGAATCAGCTTTGTTACCCTTCTCTGGCGCACATGGCGAGGATAATTTCCTCCATATTATAGTAGGGCTTCATCATGTTCACATGATATACCGTCTGCCTGCACCTTCTATCAGGCAGCCCTGCTACATAATTAACATCATTCAGCTTCCTGATTATGGAGAATGGGCCCTCCCATGCTGCCTGCAGTTTATTGTGTCAGACTGGGACATGTACCATCACTTGCTGTCTGACTTCGTACTCCTGGGCTCTGACCGCACAGTTGTACCAGGCTTTCTGTTGCTGTTGTGCAGAGGCTAAGTGCTCCTGGGTAAGCCCCATGAGCTCTTTAAGCCTGGCCCTAAAATTTAGGACGTACTCCACAACAGACTCCCCTTGGGGGTCATGGTTACCTTCCCATTCATTCCTGACTAAATTTAGGGGCCCCCTCACCCTGGGACCAAATAGGAGCTCGAAGGGTGAGAACCCTGTGGACTCCTGTGTGACTTCCCTGTATGCAAACAGGTGGTGGGGCAAATATTTGTCCCACTCCCTTTTGTGCTGGTCAGCAGATGCCCTGAGCAAAGTTTTAAGGGTCCCATTGAACTGCTCGACCAGGCCATTTGTCTCAGGGTGATAGGACGAAGTATGGGGCTGTTTAACCCCACACTTTTCCCACAAACTGGCCATCAAAGATGACATGAAATTCTTCTCCTGATCTGACAAAATCTCCTGGGGAAATACCATTCAACTAAAGATTTCTAGGAGCTCATCAGCCACCTTTTCTGCCTCAGTGGAGGACATGGCCACTGCCTCAGGTACCTGGTTGCATAATCCACAACAACCAGTATATTTTGACTCACCCTTCAGCACCTCCTTGCTAACATATTGACATGCACCTGGGTCCTTTGTCCAACATGGGAGCATCTCCAGGAAGGACTCCTCTCTGGGATTATTGCTTTATTGCCTCCTTCCTAGCCTTCCTGTTAACTCTTCCATGGGAATAATCAGTCTGTCTACCCTGGCTGACATAAGCTGTCACATACTACTTGATCATGTGATCTGGTAGCCATTTTGTACCTGAAGCAGAAGCATATTCAGAAAAAAAAATGAATCAAAAGAGTACGTGGCTGTAGTCCCCTTTCCCGTCACAGTATCTCAGTTCACGGTAGTATACTCGCAGTTCACGATAGCACAGCATCGCAGTTGATAGTGGCGCAGTGTAGCAGTTCACAATAGCACAGTATCACAGTTCACAATAGCACAGCATCGTAGTTCACAGTAGCACAGTATCGCAGTTCATGATAACACAGTATTGTAGTTCACAACAGTGCTGTATTGTAGTTCAATACAGCACAGTATCAGTTCACAATAGCACGGTATCACAGTTCACAGTAGTACAGATGTAAGTAAATCAGGCAGGTGGAAATGATTACTGCTTCTCTGTGACTGCATATGGACAAACGTGGACAGATGACTCCCATTTTTTTTTTTATTGATGCTTTTTGGACGCCTCTTTCCTCTCCACTCTGTACCCAGGCTTACCAGCGTCTTGGGCAGCGCTACCCCCATCCTGCCGTGGTTTGGCTTCCCGGGTGAGGAAGGCTCATTCCTCCCCACCAATCAACCCTGGTGTCAGGCTGCTCCCGATCCAAGCACCAGCACCGAGGAAGGAAGCAGGGCCATGTTTCTCTTAGCTTCTCCCCTCCCCAAGGACGGCAGTGTGCAGTGGGGTCCATGAAGATGGTGCACACTGAGACGTGATGCAGCTCTGGACCCCCACCCATCCCACGTAGCGCTCCCAGCTGCACCTCCACCCGTGTGCACTCAGGTGGCGGTATTGCAGTGGGAGCGGCTACCCTCACCGCCCCAGAGTAGGAGAGCATCCCTTGGACATTCAACCCTCCTCCCCCGGCTGACCCTCCAGCAACCCAGGCTTGCTCCCAAACCCAGGTCACCGGTGCCACAAGCTGTAGTGTTACCACTGTGCCGGTGGGCCGGCATATAGCTCTCATTTTTGATATACTTATTACAGACATGACATACAGATCCCAGAATATCTAGCCACAGGCTGACCGATCATGTCAAAACTTTCATTCTGGGGTGAGAGTAACGTGGAACAGACATATGCACAGTATATGTATGGTGCTAGTTCAGATGTTTTTTATTTTATTACTGAAAGCAAACTGCAGTGTGTGCTACATTATTGGTTTATGGTCCAGGTGTCTAGCAAGACAACAAGAACAGATATATATATTTTAATATGTTTTTTTGGGTTTCTCCTGTATCCCCCCTCGGGGCCCGTGTGCACGGCTGGCATGCGGTGGGGAGGCATGCCGAAGACACACACTGGAAACCAGCTCAGCCCCTTCTGCCCACCCGCACTGCCACCCCACCGCCTACATAACCTCACTGGACCTCCACCCGGTTGAGACGGAACTACGTGAGGGGCGACAACCACCAACCCCACCCCACCCCGGAGAGGAGAGTATCCCGATGGCTTGCTCAGTCCCGCCTCCTCCCCCACCCCATGCTGGCACCCGACGACCCGAGGTTGTTCCTGAACCCAGGTTGCTGGCGTGCGCAAGGTAAGGTGTCCTGCACCTCAACCCTCAGCGCCACCAGGCCACAGATATTTTGTTTTGAAGTATATACCACTAATATGATTTCATTGAATCTGTGATCAGAACTGCAGGCCCTCTTATTGTGTGTACAGTTGTGCTGAGAACCAGAATGTTAAAGGAGAACTGTGCTGAATCTGCAGGTTGTTGTTCCCAGTGAAAACTTTGTTTTAAATACTGGTTCCAGTTCTGTTTTCATTTTAACTCTACAGGCTAATTACCCTAGTGGGTGTTTCTAATTTATATATACAGTGCTGCTAAGGACCATTTTAGAAGTCTGTAATGTAGTTTTTGTCCTTGCTCTGCTCTTCTATTGTTGACACAATGCATCTGTGTTCTACTACAGAACTCCCAGTGCACATTCTAAACTCCCGATGCATCTCGCAATTCAAAAATGACCTAAGGCAACACCTTCTCACTAGGACAGTTTGTGACTGCCACTAGGACTCTAACACCTATAATGCCCACTCGTCCACATTCTGCTTCCCCTTCCTTTTATCCCCACTCTTCCCTCTTGCCCTATCCCTCTGTCTTCCTCTCCCCCCGTGCCTTTTCTCCCACTGGATCAACCTTAAAACCAGCCTACTACCACTACCTCCCAACCTGCTAGACAAAGCCACTTATTTTGGCCGCCTACTCTCCCCCAAGTCTCCTCCCCTTGACTCCTCCTTGGACTCTCACACTAGGTGCCACACCTCTTTATCTCCTTTGTTACATGTAAACACTGTCCTGTACCCTAGTTGAATGCTCTTGACGCTGTACTATCACCATTGGTACTATGAATGACATTGTAACCTTATTGTATACTAGCTACCTACTATTTGAGTATTGTATGTAAACTGTTTGTTATTGCTGTTGTAACCCCTAGATGGCACTATCCCAGGGGCTACTACCCCTGCCTGATTTGCCACCAACAGGTTGAGGGGCCTGGATCCAATGGCGGGTGCCTCCACCCAGAGGTCAGGGTTTGCAATAGTTAAACTAACTTGGTCACAGCCCTCTGGGACACTGCAACCCCCCTTTCTTCCCACTAGTGGCCCACACAATATATCAGAATTACCTTCACAGTATACACTTACCCCCAGGTCTGGTTCCGCACTGGGACCTCCTGTGAAATGAGATACAGTGCAACAATCACAGTACAGTACTTTAACATAGACAAATACTCAGGCAGTATAACTTTACTGAAACAAGCAGCTCTGATTTATTTAGGGGGATATAACAAGGACAGGGGGAAATCAGGTTAATTAGCTTATCACTCTAATAATCTACCTATGGCTCTGTGCACAGGCCTATCCCCATCAGTCACTGTCCCTGGGCACCCAAGCCCCAGTGGCCAGTCCAAACCGTGGCAGCTGGTAGGGGCCCCCTCACACAGAGAAAAGGAGAACCAAACAGTCAGCAGTACAGTAATTTCATTTGGATTTAATGTGGCAATTCAACAGGGAGCGACCCTGAATTAGTACTCACGACCTCCAAATAAGATAGGGTCCTTCAATGTCAGCAGGGCTCACTTGAGGTACACAAACCTCTTCACACATCCATATAAAAGAAAGCACTATACCAGGCAGGCTGCATCTGTATCCCGATCGCACTACTGCACAATACCCGGAGAACACACAGCAGATTCAGTTCCTGACAGACCAAGTGTAATTTTCAGCAATTCCTCCAGTCTTCTACAGGGTGAGCCTGGTTTCTACTCTTCAGAGATCCTTTGATTCTTTTCACAGGACGGATTCAGTCCTAACAAGCTGTTACACAAGCTGCAGACGGAACTCTGGGCCTTACACACGTTTTTGACTAAAACTGCACACTGAAAAGCACAGGGCTCCTTCCTTCTTCACTGCCAAAGCTCAACTGAAACTCCAACCCGACAAAAGCGGGCACTTCCTTTGAGTTCCTCCCAGTTCTTGACTGGATTGGCTGTCACCACAATAGACTGCTGCTGTTGGTCCAAAAGGCACTGAAGTCTAAACTACATCTCCCAGAGTCACTGCCCATACAATCCTCTTGTGGCTGGCTCAGATTATGAGTCCAAGTTCTGATTCGTCCAAGGCACCATTTTAGAGCTAGCTTACCCCACACTGATTGGTCCAGTTCAGCAGTTCAAAACCAGAATGGGGAACTAGACAGACACTGTTCTGACTGCAAAAGAAAGCAGGTTAGACAAACTGTAATTTCATTATCACTCTAAATAATTTCTGGCAAACAGTTACATCTTTCAGATAGGTTCCTTTGCACTCTAGTGACTGCAAAATGGAGTGAATTGGCAGCAGTTCGAGTGGTACTCAAACAGAGAAACACACAGTCCCCCCATATAAACTAATTATGTCTGCAAGCAGACAGCTCTTAAAGAGACAGTACCAGAGGCTCTAAAAACACTCACTGATAAATGGCTTAAATGCCAAACACCATTCAGGCTTGGAGCATTCAAGCAAGCTCCTGGAAGTCTTTTGGGAACCCCCATTTGCAGGGGGGTTACACTGTCATTGTCACTATTTGACGTGGAACCTTTGTAAAAGAGCTCTGAGCTCAAAGGTATGATCCGAATCCCGAAATAAATAAATAAATAAAACTCTGTGGCTGAAAGGAACATAAACCACCATACAGCATAAGTTCTAAAATGGTGCTTACCACTGGAGTATAAATCTGAATCACCCACTGAAGCTACTAAAATTCCTGTATTGATGGAACAGTAACAAGACTGAAGGCTTTACTCAGAAAAATGATTTACGTGCTTAGCACTGTTCTCCTTTAAAATGAAACAATCCAGTCTGGCCCGGTGGTGCTGAGGGTTGAGGCGCTGGACGCCACACCTTGCGCTGCACCGGCGACCTGGTTTCGGGAACGAGCCAGGGTCGGCAGGGGTCGGCCGGGAGGGTGAAGGATGGAGCATCCGCTGGACTGCTTTCCTTCCTCCAGAGAGGGGAAAATGCTGTCACTGGTGCTCTGGTGGCCTCTGTCGGTGGCTGGGGGTGAGTCAGTAGCACAGGAAGCCGGGGCGTGCTGGGGCGGCGCGGGAAGGCATGCTGCGCTGTCCTTGATCGCCATTGCATGCCTCAGACGTCATAGGGGAGAAACAGGAAAACTGGCACTGGTTGTGGCGGCATGATGGCTGCTCTCGATGGGGAGCAATGGTTCGGGCACGCGGGCATACACTGGACTGCGGTCTGGAGGGGTGCAGGGGGCTCCTCTCAGTTGCCCTGGGCCGCAGGGGTACTAGCGGCAGAACCTGAATGGGAGCCGGGGATCCCTGGAGATGGCAGCCGGAGACCTGAAGAGGGTGCCAGGATGCGATAGAGGTAGGCAGACCAGGGCCAGGGGGAGAAAAGTGATTAACAAAAAAAAAAAATATGAAACGGTCCAATTTCAGAGGCAGAGGAAGGAGTGTTAGAGCTACGTACGCTTGTTTAAATAAATTAAAAAAAAAACAATTAAAAACTTATTTTCAGTTACACTAGTCAACTTGATTTATAAGTTTTGTGTGCTGTGAAAGAGATCTCTTATGGTATTAAACCTCATCTGTTTGATTTTGAATTGGGTACTATTGTTTTTGATTTAGTGCTCATCTGTTTTTAATTTTAATTACACAATGGCAATAAATTGTCCTGTGCTCTGATTGGGTTAGTGTGTGCTTGGGACAGTGATTTTATCCCAGCAGAACATCACTGTATCAACTTCAGACACACACACATGACCGATTTACATATTCTGTTAGCATATACATCAGTGGTCAGCCTTTCTTCATAAATCTCTGGTGACACTTTTCCCATTGTAGTCTTCCCGATCCCTACCTCCCAGCTCTCCCCCCCCCCCCCAAAAAAGAAACACACCACTTTAAGTAATGTAGTTCTATAGCAATTTGCTACATTTCTTAATTTCACAGCAGACTTAATTGACCTCAACACCGTGCGGTTTCAAATGTAGTCTTAGGAATTTAAAAATTACATCTTGTGTCAGCGTTGTCCCACTCTTCCCCGTTCATCAGCGCCAGTATCACACTCCACTTCCAAGCTGCCTAATTTTATTTAATTAAAAAAAAGAAGAAAGCAAGTAAAAATCAAGCCCCCACAACACTCGGTGCATTTCTGCTCAGTGCAGCATGAACTCCAGAAACACGCACTCACAGCCTCACACGCGCTCCACTTACTGATTGGCAGTCTCCAGGTAAAGACACACTGAGACACCCAGGAGGTGGTGCAGGGGGATGACAATGGGAACTGTACCATACAAAATGAAAACCTCAGCCACATCGGTCCAGGTAGAATCCGAGACAACGTTTTGGGGAGGTATGACAGCAACAATGATAGATACAAAGAAACTAAAAACTGCAGCACTACCTATGGGCTAAAGAGCATCTTTAAGCAGAACATATATTTTAAAATGTATTTTGTTAAAACAAGATTGATGACCACTGGAAGGCGAGCTGGGGGGCGGAACGGAATATGAAGGATGCCATGGGGCAGGGGGCCTGGAGTGGGTTCTCCTCCTCCGCGACCTCGTCGCCCAACTCGGGGCGGGGTGTTCTGGGGGTCCCACTCTAGTGGCTGCTAGGATCTCTTCTCCGCCTCCCCAATTAACTGTGGTGGGGAGGGGTGCCACCGGCAGAGGAAGGGACAAGAAGATTTAGATCGAAGGGGATGGGTGGGAGGGGTCCTGGCCGGGAAGCACGACTCACCAGAACCATGTACATAGAAGAAGGAGGATGCTTGGACCTGGCAGTTTCTTGTATGAGACCCAAGGGGGAGCCAGAGGGGTAACTGGTCTGCTGGAGTGGGGTCGGGTGAGGTCGGGAACGTGGGGCATGTGGGGCTGACCCGGGGGTTGTTTCCAATGCCGATGCCCCGCCCCTGGGCCTCGCTCCGTGGACGCTGGGGTTAGTTCCTCTTGAAGCTGGTTATGACGAGGTTGGTGGAGGCTCGAGTTGGCCGGTGCCCCTCGACCGAGGAACCCCAGTCTCCCTGAGGACTATTGCAGCTGGTTCCGGGGGGGAGGGGCAGGGCTGGAGCTCCATATGAGTTGCAACGCTGAACTGTGCACAGCTTTATGTGAAGGGCGGGCCTGTCTGCCCCCCTCTCCCGGGTAGGAGGGGTTGAACAGCTAAATGAATCACTACATCTAACTCTGTCTCAAGTATGTAGGAGTGGGGGCCGGGTTGAATGCTTGCCTTTCCTCCTCGACTGGGCACTGGCTGTGCCGCCCCCTTTGAGACGCTGGTCTCGAGACTCATGATAGAAGAGAGTCTCCTCAGACTAGCATATTCCCCTATAAGCTATAGCCGGGATCCTAGGGGATCACAGGGGCCATATTCAACAGTCACCTATCCTATTTACCCTTTCCTAAGTAGCACTTTGTGCTAAAGCCCAGTGATTCTGGGCAATTGGTAAGGTTCCCTTACCATAGGGTCAGGACTTCCTGACTCGTGGAAGTACCAGTTTGTAAATGTTGAAGGTTAAGATGTTTGGATGTTATGTAGTATGTTTAAACGTAGTTAGTATGGACTACGTACTGTTTTGTATTGTAAACTGTGATGTGTTAGTCGCCAGATTCGAACAAGTGACCTTGGTGGGGGTGCTCTCCAGGGATGGCAGACCTAGTGGCCCGTATGGGCAAGATGGGCGTAAAACAGAAAGGAGACTCAGGCTGGAAAATGTATACAGCTAAAGTAAAACTACTCTCTCTAAATATAAATGGCCTTGCATCGCCTATCAAGAGGTCAAGGACTCTGGCCTTTATTAGGCGATCCAAAGCCAATCTAACATATTTACAAGAGACACATATGAGCGTGACAGAGCATACAAAACTGGCCAAATTAAGTAGGGGGCAGGTGTTTCACTCTTCGGCCAAATCCGGTAGGCGTAGGGGAGTAGCCATAGTGATCTCCCCAGGGACCCCGTTTAAGGCCGAGGACACCTGGGCTGACCCAGAGGGGCGCTTGATTCTGGTGCAGGGCGTATTACACAATAAATTAGTAACACTGGTTAATGTGTACTTTCCCCCGGAGACCCTGGTTGTTCACCTTAAACCTCTAGTAGACAAGATTATATAAAAAACGAAGGGGGTGCTCCTGATGGCAGGGGACCTCAACTTTGTGATGGACCCAAACCTGGATTCCACTAAGACGAAACCCCCTAAACAATCGGTGACCCAAAGGTTCTTCAAAAGATTTGCAAATGAAGCAAGCTGGTGTGATGTCTGGAGGAAACTCCATCCTCACCCGAGGAATTATACTTATTACTCACCGGTCCACCAAACTTACTCCCGGATCGATCAGGTTTACATGCAAGTGGAGAATCTGGGGATGCTGCACAACATTCAAATTGGAGACATTGTGATCTCAGATCATGCCCCTCAGACCTCCACTTGGGATTTTGAGCTCCAACCCAAGCGGACACTATGGAGGCTCAACCCGTATTATCTGCGCTCTAAAATATTCTGTGATTTTTCTCATAAAAATGATCCAAGAGATGAAAATAGATAATCCGGTCACGGATTCTACCCCAGCCATGTACTGGGATACGATTAAGACTGTCCTTAGAGGTCATATAATAAAATACACAACAGAACAGGAAAAACAGCGTAAGGCGCAAAAACTCAAGCTGGAGGATACCCTTCACTTCCTACTGTAACCCCCCTGCAAATGGGGGTTCCCAAAAGACTTCCAGGAGCTTGCTTGAATGCTCCAAGCCTGAATGGTGTTTGGCATTTAAGCCATTTATCAGTGAGTGTTTTTAGAGCCTCTGGTACTGTCTCTTTAAGAGCTGTCTGCTTGCAGACATAATTAGTTTGTATGGGGGGACTGTGTGCTTCTCTGAGTACCACTGAGCTGCTGCCAATTCACTTCATTTTGCAGTCACTAGGAGTGCAAAGGGAACCTATCTGAAAGATGTAACTGTTTGCCAGAAATTATTTAGAGTAATAATGAAATTACAGTTTGTCTAACCTGCTTTCTTTGCAGTCAGAACTGTGTCTGCTAGTTCCCCATTCTAGTTTTGAACTGCTGAACTGGACCAATCAGTGTGGGAAGCTAGCTCTAAAATGATGCCTTGACTAATCAGAACTTGGACTCATAAGCTGAGCCAGCCACAAGAGGATTGTATGGGCAGTGACTTGGGAGATGTAGTTTAGACTTCAGTGCCTTTTGGACCAACAGCAGCAGTCTATTGTGAGGACAGCCAATCCAGTCAAGAACTGGGAGGAACTCAAAGGAAGTGCCTGTTTATGTCAGTTGGAGTTCAGTTGAGCTTTGGCAGTGAAGAAGGAAGGAGCCCTGTGCTTTTCAGTGTGCAGTTTTAGTCAAAAACGTGTAAGGCCCAGAGTTCCGGTCTGCAGCTTGTGTAACAGCTTGTTAGAACTGAATCCGTCCTGTGAAAAGAATCAAAGGATCTCTGAAGAGTAGAAACCAGGCTCACCCTGTAGAAGACTGGAAGAATTGCTGAAAATTGCACTCGGTCTGTCAGGAACTGAATCTGCTGTGTGTTCTCCGGGTATTGTGCAGTAATTGCGATCGGGATACAGATGCAGCCTGCCTGGTATAGTACTTTCTTTTATATGGATGTGTGAAGAGGTTTGTGTACCTCAAGTGAGCCCTGCTGACATTGAAGGACCCTATCTTATTTGGAGGTCGGAGTACTAATTCAGGGTTGCTCCTGTTGAATTGCCACATTAAATCCAAATGGAATTACTGTACTGCTGACTGTTTAATTCTCCTTTTCTCTGTGTAAGGGCCCCTACCAGCTGCCACGGTTTGGACTAGCCACTAGGGCTTGGGTACCCAGGGACAGTAACTGATAGGGATAGGCCTGTGCACAGAGCCATAGGTAGATTATTAGAGTGATAAGCTAATTAACCTGATTCCCCCTGTCCTTGTTATATCCCCTAAATAAATCAGGAGCTGCTTGTTTCAGCAAAGTTATACTGCCTGAGGTATTTGTCTATGTTAAAGTACTGTACTGTGATTGTTGCACTGTATCTCATTTCACAGGAGGTCCCAGTGCCGGAACCAGACCTGGGGGTAAGTGTATACTGTGAAGGTAATTCTGATATATTGTGTGGGCCACTAGTGGGAAGAAAGGGGTTGCAGTGTCCCAGAGGGCTGTGACCAGTTAGTTTAACTATTGCAAACCCTGACCTCTGGGTGGAGGCACCTCCATTGGATCCAGGCCCCTCAACCTGTTAGTGGCAAATCAGGCAGGGGTAGTAGCCCCTGGGATAGCGCATCTAGGGGTTACATCTTGGAGGCTCACCGCTGGGATTGTGTGTCCTCTAGTGGCCATATTTGAACCACTGTTAAGAAAAATGGGTACCCGACAGAAGTGGCTGTGCACCCGGCTGGTGGAGTGGTGTACTGGGGAGGAGATCGACCCCCAAATGCTATGCTTATCCTGGACATCCCCTGGGTATCAATCACGACACTGTGCAGGAGTACTTTCCAAGGTGGAAGGTTTACAAACCCTGTGGTGGTGGGTGGCATGCTAATCTGCTCACCCACACTTTCCTGGCCCTAGTAGAGTTTAAGGATCCCATAGATAGCTCCAAAGTGCCACAGACCATTACCCCAGAGGGAGCCCTCACTGCTTGGAGAGTGATAACTAAGGACAGTAAAGACCGGGGAATCAGCCCCACCACTATCTGAAACTTTTGAGGAGAAATTTGCTGAATGGTTGCTGGGAGAGGAAAACTGTGGAGGACTTGAAGAAACTATTCTTGCCACCTGGGGTGTTCCTCCCCAACACCCTCTCCTGCTCCAGTGCCCGTAATGGTGGCTGAACCAATGCAGACTCCTATTTCTGCACCTGCCATTAGTCACGACTCTTACCGAAGGTTGAGGATCTTCTCTGGCACCCTCCCCACCCCCAAGGGAGGATGACTGGGAGACCTGGATAGACTATGTTGCCCCCCAAGTGCTAGAATGGCAATGCTCGGAAGGTGAAAAGCGAAAGAGGGTTAGTGAGAGCCTCCGAGGTCCTGCCCTGGCTACCATCCGTGCTAAACGGGCCAGTAACCCTGAAGCGACTGCACAGGCCTATCTTGAGGCCTTGGAGAATGTGTATGGGAGCCCAGATTCTGATGAGGACCTATGGTGGAGAGTAAGAGATGCACAACAGTACCAAGGGAGTTGTTGTCTGTGTATGTATCTCGGCTGGAAAAATTGTTGCAAGAATGCCTCAGAAAAGGTAGTTTGCCAGCGATTGAACTGGACCGAACCAGGCTGGACAGGATCCTAAGTCTGCCCCTTCTCAGAACTGCTGTTGCTTCAGTTACACCTGGCAGATCGACTGAATCCCCACCTCCTATGATGAGTTAATGAGAGAAATCTGAGGAGTTGAGAAAAGACGACCTCGGGAGGGACCTGCACCAATAGCTGCGGCACTCGACCCGAGTGACTGAGGGTGACCCATCAAGTGAAGTTCAGGGCAGAGGTTGGCAGTCAATGAGTGCTCTGACAAGGAAAAGATATGTCACAATGGGGCGAACTGTTGAGAGAGATCCGGGAATTCAAAAACAGTCCTTTATGAAGGCCACGCCTGCAAGTACGGGCCCTGACCTATATCCGACTGCATCTGCTATGGGGTGGGGGTACCCACCCATGTATCTCCTGCTGATAACAGCTCCGAACCGATTCCTTGACCATGGAAGTGGAGAAACTGACGAGATGTCTCCAAATGCTTATCACGCCAGAGAGACAGAGATGGCACCAAGGTTTCCAGTTAGTAATACCCCGCCTCCGGCTCCCAGTGTGGCGCCGGCAGCTCAAAACTCCAGAAAGTATGTTTTGCTATAATTGTGGGAAAGATGGGCACATGAAAAGGGAATGCCAGTCCCAAAAGACACTGACAAAGTTGCATATAGGCTACAAGGAGAGCTTGGAGAGAAATCAGTGGTTAAGAGGTGCACGACATGATCCCAGTGAAGGCACCAAAAATGCTAATTCACGTCCTTTGTGGCAAGGTCAGTTGCCCAGGCCCCACTACCGCCTCTCAGACTGGTCCAGAATAGTGGGTCCCTCCATGGAGACCACTGTAAAGGTGAACGGAGTGTCTACAAGAGCTATATTAGACAGTGGCTCCCAAGTGACAATTATGTTCCAAGATTGGTATCAGAAGCATTTGTCAGACGTACTCTTACAACCATTAGAAGGACTGCATGTATGGGGGTTAAGTGAGAAGCCTACCCCATTCGCGGTATATCCGACTTGGCTGTCTTTCCCCACCTCCGTGGCTGGAGTGGCTTAACAAGTAGAGACCCTAGCCTTAGTGTGTCCCCCACTGACTGTATGATGGTGTCCCTTTGTTGATTGGAACAAATGCTCATATGTTCGAAGGCTGGCACAGTTGTGTTATGAAAACAGGGGTCAAAGACTAGTAGAGCTTTAAGAGTTCCGGCTTTAATTAAGAAGGCCTATGAGGCACAGAGAGATGCTGAAAAACAGAACCAGAGGAACCGGTCGGAATTGTATGGAAGAAGGATCCTGAGTCTCTGATCCTGGCCAAATGCCCAGTGTACCTTACAGGAGAGGTCCGTATCAGAAAGGATGTTAAGAATAAAATATTAATGTTGGATGCACCAGGCGATGGAAAATTGCCAGAGGGACTGCTGGTCAAGCCTCAGTATTTTGCCCGCTAGAGCCCATGCTTATGCCAGAAGGGTAATGGTCCAAGTTCATAATGTGTCTGAAAGAGACATTCGAGTAAACAGAGGTTGCATCCTGGCTAATGTGCATTGTGCAGACACTGCAGTGCTACCCAGCAGCAAGAGTTCAAGGAAGAATGACAGAGTAACGCCTGACTTGTTTGATTTCGCGACTCCCGCTGCCAGCTGAATGGAAAGTGAAGATCAGTGAGAAGCTTGCCCAGAGAGACCAGGTGTTTTCTTTAAAGGAATGGGATGTAGGATGCGTGCAAGGAGCTGAGCACAATATCCGGCTGCATGACGAAAGACCATTTCGTGAGAGGTCTCGACGCTGGCACCTGCTGACATAGATGATGTGAGACGGCATCTGCAAGAGATGTTAGCTGCTGGTGTAATACAAGAATCCAGAAGCCCTTATGCTTCCCCATTGTGGTAGTGAGGAAAAAGAATGGAACCGTAAGGATGTGTGTGGATTATCGCATCTTAAACCGGCGGACTATCCTGATCAGTACACAATGCCCCGTGATTCAGGATGCTTTGGACTGCCTAAACGGGAGCAAGTGGTTCTCTGTGCTGGATCTCCGCAGTGGGTACTATCAGATCCCGATGGCCCCAGAGGACCGTGGAAAAGACAGCCTTTATCTGTCCGCTTGGCTTCTATGAATTCATGAGGGATGCCTCAAGGATTTCAGGTGCCCCAGCCACTTTTCAACGATTGATGGAGCGTGCAGTGGGGGACATGAACTTACTAGAGTGCCTGGTATACCTAGATGATGTTATTGTGTTTGGCAGCTCACTGGAGGAACATGAGAGCAGATTATTTAAGGTATTGGACCGACTGGAGGACTTTGGCCTTAAACTGTCCAATGATAAGTGTCAATTTTTCAAACATCAGTAAAGTATGTGGACACATAGTATCCACCGAGGAATAGAGACCGACCCAAGTAAAGTTGAGGCCTTGACCACCTGGCCACAGCCCAAAAATCTAAAAGAACTGCAAAGATTCCTGGGATTCTGTGGTTATTAGCGGCGCTTCATCAAGGACTATTCAAGAGTGATCCGCCCTTTACCTAACCTTACTCAAGGGTATCCCCCAACCCACAAAAAATACCAAAAGTCAGCATCCTCAAGACTGAAAGAGTGTATTTTCATCCGAGTGAAGTATTTGGGGCCTCTGGACTCCTGATTGTGAGACTGCTTTTCATGAGATCATATATCAACTTACCCATGCTCCAGTGCTGGCCTATGCCGATCCAAGAAAACCTTACATCCTGCACACTGATGCTAGCTTGCAAGGGTTGGGGGCTGTGTTGTACCAAAACACGAAAATGGCCTGAGACCAGTGGCCTTTGCCAGTAGAAGCCTGACCCCATCCGAAAAGAACTATCCTGTACATAAGTTAGAGTTCCTAGCTTTGAAGTGGGCTATTGTTGACCAATTCCATGAGTACTTGTATGGGGCTAAAATACTAGTAAAACTGACAATAATCCTTTGACCTATGTGCAGACCTCAGCTAAGTTGGATGCCACTGGCCATAGGTGGCTTCTGCATTATCTACATATGACTATGCTCTCGAATACCGAGCAGGTCTGAACCACATAGATGCTGATGTCTCTCCGGAGGCCTGTTCCCCAGAATGATTGGGTCCGACTGGCAGAACTGACATTCGGGCACTCTGCGAGAGTTTGACAGGGAGGAACAAATGTCCAGGGACGCAGTGGACTGCATGGTGGATTGCTTGGGAGCCTCTGAGAATTGCATACCTGCTGCTTATTGCCACTTTTCTGCAATGACATTGGTGCACTGCCTCCAGCTGGACAATGACAGTATTCGGCGGGCTCAACCTGCGATCCCATGATCAAAGCAGCTTTAGAAGCCCTCTATGCAGGAAAAGATGTGTCCAAATTACGCCCACTGATTTGAGAACTGCACTGTTATACAAAGAAGGTCCTAAGTTGAAACTGATCAATAAACTGTTATACAGAGAAACAGTAGACAGAGGGGGACAAGTAGACAAACAACAACTAGTGCTGCCCACTGCCTTTCGAGACTCAGTATTGAGGTCCTTGCACAACCACATGGGGCACCTTGGTATAGACAGAACACTTGACTTGGTGAGATCCAGATTCTATTGGCTAAGATGGGGGCTGAGTGGGAGCAACACATTCGAACTTGTAGTCGCTGCTTACAGAGGAAAGCTTTGCCCCAGAGGGCTGCCCCTTGTTAACATAACCACCAGTGCACCCATGGAGCTGGTCTGTATTGATTTTCTAAGTTTGGAGTCAGATCAAAGAAATATCAGTAATGTGCTGGTGGTCACTGACCATTTCACGAGATATGCCCAAGCTTTCCCACCAAAGACCAGAAAGCATCCACTGTAGCCAAAGTACTTGTAGAAAACTTTTTGTTCACTATGGGGCTCCACAAAGAATCCATTCTGATCAAGGGAGAGACTTTGAGAGTCGTCTGATCAAAGAGATGCTTTCTCTGTGGGAGGCAAAGTCCAGAACCACTCCTTACCACCCCAGGGGACCCACAGCCTGAGCGCTTCAACCGCACTTTGCTAGATATGCTAGGCACCCTGCACCCAAAGGACAAGCCTAGATGGAGCCAACAAATTAGCACCCTGGTACATGCTTATAACTGCACCAAAAGTGATGCCACTGGATTCTCCCCTACCGCCTGATGTTTGGAAGAAGCTCGACTACCAGTAGATGTGTGTTTTGGGGTCTCTCCTGATGGGGTTCAAGCTGACAACTATTTTACAGTATGTGCAAAAGTTAAAGGCCCAGCTAACTCATGCGTACCAACTGGCTCAAACCATGGCTGCCAAAAGAAATCTGGCCAACAAAGAAAGGTATGATAAAAAGGTGAAAGCACAGGAACTCCAGGAGGGAGATCGGGTATTGCTAAGAAATCTGGGACTGCATGGCAAGCACAAGATTGCTGACAGATGGCACCATCTCCCTCACATTGTAGTGGGCAAACTAGATGATCTGCCAGTGTACAAAGTAAGGCCTGAGAATAATTCAAAAGATGTAAAACAATGCATAGAAATCATTTACTGCCCATTGGACAAATCTTAATTGAGTCTGAGCCCCTAGAAGATGCCCCCTCTGGACCAGTGACTAGAGCTGCTGCTAAGAAAAGATCAAGAAAGTCTGCACCTACAGAAGCAAAGTTAAAGTGTTCCCCTCCACAAGTCCCAGTTGAGCATGACTGTCAGTCCATATCGGAAGAAAGTGAGAGTGACTTTGAATACTATCCTTCTTACTGAACTGAGTCAATTGTTTCGGGCAATCCCTAGTCAATACTGGAGACAAAGCTGGGCCTTCTGGACTGTCTAAGCCCCAGCTTCATCCCTGGAGCCAATGCTCCCAGAAAGTGAAGTGCAAAGCATCAGATCAGATGAAATGGAATCATTGTGCATGGTTGAACTGTTTGAGCTTTCAGGGAGGAAATGATAGATTGGGGCAGACTGGTGATACACCGAACAAAAAGAGTATTTTGAGTGCCCTGACAGTCCACTGCCAGTGTCAGCTCTCCATGCGAGCCAAATGTTGTGGACTCAGAAACTGTAACTCCTGGAGCTGAAAGTGCCCCAAGTTCTAGCCTCTCTACCCCCATGGAGACTCCCCTGACAAGTGAGGACAATGCTGAAAATGAGGCTCAGAGTGCAGAGACTATAACAGTTCCCCCTAGAAAGACTGGTCGAGCTGTAAAGCCTGTGGTGCACCTCAGTTATGATTCACTTGGGAGGCCTGTGGACTTGCCTCTCAATGTTGTCCATAAAGGAGTGTATGTGTCTCCGACTCATTGCCCAAACTGAGCATCAGTGCTAACTCAAGTTACTTGTGTTGCCCTCTAATATGGTGCCCTTGCCCCATCCAGCCCCAAGGTAACTGATAGGAAGGCCCCCTCTCTTCAGGTTTCATGTACAAGAGGTAATAACTTGAGTTATGGTACAATGTGTATGTAATACTGTGTAAAGAGTGACGTACTGCAATGTTTCAGAAATGTGTTCTTGGTAAAATGATATATTGACTGATGATTACATGCGAGCCTAATGCAAATGTATATGGTTGCAGTTGAAACTTAGGGGTACTTGCTTGGCCTTGGACGTCAAGCTTTCCCAAACCAGGAAGGGTGTAACCCCCTGCAAATGGGGGTTCCCAAAAGACTTCAGGAGCTTGCTTGAATGCTCCAAGCCTGAATGGTGTTTGGCATTTAAGCCATTTATCAGTGAGTGTTTTTAGAGCCTCTGGTACTGTCTCTTTAAGAGCTGTCTGCTTGCAGACATAATTAAGTTTGTATGGGGACTGTGACTTCTCTGAGTACCACTCGAGCTGCTGCCAATTCACTTCATTTTGCAGTCACTAGGAGTGCAAAGGGAACCTATCTGAAAGATGTAACTGTTTGCCAGAAATTATTTAGAGTAATAATGAAATTACAGTTTGTCTAACCTGCTTTCTTTGCAGTCAGAACTGTGTCTGCTAGTTCCCCATTCTAGTTTTGAACTGCTGAACTGGACCAATCAGTGTGGGGTAAGCTAGCTCTAAAATGATGCCTTGGACCGAATCAGAACTTGGACTCATAAGCTGAGCCAGCCACAAGAGGATTGTATGGGCAGTGACTCTGGGAGATGTAGTTTAGACTTCAGTGCCTTTTGGACCAACAGCAGCAGTCTATTGTGAGTGACAGCCAATCCAGTCAAGAACTGGGAGGAACTCAAAGGAAGTGCCGGTTTTAGCAGTTGGAGTTCAGTTGAGCTTTGGCAGTGAAGAAGGAAGGAGCCCTGTGCTTTTTCAGTGTGCAGTTTTAGTCAAAAACGTGTGTAAGGCCCAGAGTTCCGGGTCTGCAGCTTGTGTAACAGCTTGTTAGGACTGAATCAGTCCTGTGAAAAGAATCAAAGGATCTCTGAAGAGTAGAAACCAGGCTCACCCTGTAGAAGACTGGAAGAATTGCTGAAAATTGCACTCGGTCTGTCAGGAACTGAATCTGCTGTGTGTTCTCCCGGTATTGTGCAGTAATTGCGATCGATACAGATGCAGCCTGCCTGGTATAGTACTTTCTTTTATATGGATGTGTGAAGAGGTTTGTGTACCTCAAGTGAGCCCTGCTGACATTGAAGGACCCTATCTTATTTGGAGGTCGTGAGTACTAATTCAGGGTTGCCCCCTGTTGAATTGCCACATTAAATCCAAATGGAATTACTGTACTGCTGACTGTTTAATTCTCCTTTTCTCTGTGTGAAAGGGCCCCTACCAGCTGCCACGGTTTGGACTAGCCACTAGGGCTTGGGTACCCAGGGACAGTAACTGATAGGGATAGGCCTGTGCACAGAGCCATAGGTAGATTATTAGAGTGATAAGCTAATTAACCTGATTTCCCCCTGTCCTTGTTATATCCCCTAAATAAATCAGAGCTGCTTGTTTCAGCAAAGTTATACTGCCTGAGGTATTTGTCTATGTTAAAGTACTGTACTGTGATTGTTGCACTGTATCTCATTTCACAGGAGGTCCCAGTGCGGAACCAGACCTGGGGGTAAGTGTATACTGTGAAGGTAATTCTGATATATTGTGTGGGCCACTAGTGGGAAGAAAGGGGGGTTGCAGTGTCCCAGAGGGCTGTGACCAAGTTAGTTTAACTATTGCAAACCCTGACCTCTGGGTGGAGGCACCCGCCATTGGATCCAGGCCCCTCAACCTGTTAGTGGCAAATCAGGCAGGGGTAGTAGCCCCTGGGATAGCGCCATCTAGGGGTTACACTACAAATGGCACATAAGCAGGGAGACGCGACGGTGCTCCCTCAGCTGCAGCAAACCAAGTTTGAATTGGACCATTTAATTCAACAGCAAACCGAGATAGCCCTGACCTATTTACGCCAGAAGTATTATGAAGTAGGGCCGAGGGCTACCAGACTGCTGGCATACCAAGCCCGGAAACAAAAAAAAGTGGCCGCGTTCACATCGGTGTGCCACTCCATGGGAGGACAACGCCTCACCAAGACGCACGAAATTGCAGAAGCCTTTACCATGTACTACAAGTCCCTATATTCCCCAGAAAATTCAGCGTCCCCACATCAAATAGCGGAATACCTGAGAATGGTCACCCTCCCGCGTCTGACAGAGACCCAAAACCAGGCCCTAACCTCCCCAATAACAGAGACGGAATTGACGGCTGCCATAAAGAACGCTAAATCACAAAAGTCACCTGGACCAGACGGATACAGGGTGGAATTCTACAAATCGGTAAGGGACCGGATTCTTCCTAACCTCTTGGATGTCTTCAATGCGGTAATGGAAGGGGAACCCCCCCCCCCGACCTGGTCGTATGCTACGATCTCCGTTATCCCTAAACCAAACAAAAATCCACAACTCTGTGCTTCCTACAGGCCTATATCGGTACTTAACCAAGACTATAAACTATTTATGGCAGTCTTAACGCACCGGGTAGATCAGGTACTCCCTCTGTTAATTCATAAAGACCAGACGGGGTTTGTCCGATCTCGCACTACAACTGACAACATAAGACGGACTCTGCATGTGGTGCATTATATGCACACCGAAGGAATTCCCTCTGTGCTGGTCAACTTGGATGCCGAAAAGGCGTTCGACAGAGTGGCGTGGCCTTTCCTTTATGAAACACTGCATATCTTCGGCTTCTCATCTGCTCTAATAACTGTCATACAAAATATATACACCTCTCCACAGGCGTGTGTGAAGGTGAACGGACACCATTCAGCCTATTTTCCACTACACAGAGGGACTAGAGAGGGGTACCCTTTCTCACCCCTTTTGTTCGCGGCTTTTATTGAGCCTCTAGCCCAGAGGATCAGGGAAGCGTAAGGTATAGAGGGAGTGGAGCTAGGAGGATCCAAACATTGAATAGTCCTTTATGCCGATGATATATTGCTATACTTAAGAAACCCTGAACAATCACTTCCTGCAGTTAAGCTAATATTAGAATCCTTTGGTAGGGTGTCGGGATACAAGCTAAACCTGACAAAAACAGAGATGCTCCCCTTTCACTATTCACCCACACAAAAAACTCGAGCTGATATCCCGGGAAGGTGGGACCTAGGAAAACTAAAGTACTTGGGGATACACATCCCTAAATCCCCCTTAGAGTTCTATAAACATAATTACACTCCCTTTGTAACACAACTTAAATCAGACTTGGCAGCGTGGGCGACTCTTCCTCTAGGGCTAGCTCGAAGAATTGACCTGATTAAGATGGTCTCCCTTCCGAGAGCACTGTACTTATTTCAGAATGTTCCTGTTCACCTCTCCCCACAAACCTTTAAAGAAATAAATCGTCATGTTTCCAATTTCGTCTGGACAAACGGCAAACCCCGGGTGCTCTTTAAAATACTCACCCTCCCTCGGGATGAGGGAGGCATGGGGCTTCCAGACCTGAGACTATACCAACAGGCGGTGAATGTCATGCACCTGATGTCTAGACAAACCAAAACGAACAACCCACACTGGCTGGACATAGAACGAGTACTGATGAACGATTATACATTCCATAGAGCCCTATACCATAATAGGGAAAACTGGACCCCAAGTAAACAGGGGAATCCATGGCTCTTGGCCTCGATTAGAGGCTGGTGGACCATTAGGCGGAATCACCAACTAACTCCTTTTTTACCGCTCATCTGCCCAATACCAAGCCTGAGTGACTTCCCCCCAAATTACCTTGATGGAAACTTTCGGCAATGGGAAAGAAAGGGACTGAGATACTTGGGCCAGATAGTGAACCAAGGCATAATGTGGGCCTATACGGAAATTCAAAAGAAATACAACCTACCAAAGGGAGACTTTTTCCGGTACCTACTGCTCAGGCACTACATAGACCACTTACCCCGAAAGATCTGGGACCAGGACCAGCTCCCACCACTAATACAGAACCAAATTATCCTTAACAAATCCCACAAACAAAACAACCTAATCTCATTATACTATCAAGCTTTGAGGACGCAGAGCCTCACATGTACAGATAGTATCCGGGAACAGTGGAGTCAAGAGTCGAGCTATCCAATAACTCCTGAGGACTGGCAAAGAGCCTGGAAATACTCAGCAAGAGTGTCCAGCTCACATGTCTGGAGGGAGTTCGCATGGAAATGCTTAATTCGTTACTTCAGAACCCCAGTAATTACGACCCACTATGCGCCACAATTAGGGGCCACGTGCTGGCGCCTCTGCGGCAACACGAGGGCAGATCATTCACACATAATGTGGAGCTGCCCATCCCTGAAAACCTATTTTGCGCTTCTGCAGTCCCACCTCCAGGATATATTTGATCCCCATCTCCAGCTGGCATTGGAAATGCTCTTGTTTTTAATTCTCCCCCAAAATCTCCGTGGGCCAATAACTAGGCATTTGATACTCATTCTCCTTACTTCAGCAAAGAAGGCTATCACAAAACATTGGCTGACACCTAGAACACCCACGATACAAGACTGGTGGAATATCACTAGACAAGTTTACACTACGGAGAAAATAACACATAGCCTAAATAATCAAGAAGGGAAATTTGCAGCCAGATGGGCCAGGTGGCAGGTATACTACATGCTAAAGGACCCTGCTTTTGTGCCCTGAGGAGTGGTGGAATGGCGATGGTGGGGCCCCCTGGCCTTCCCCTGCTGTGGGTGGCCCGAGGGCTCCTGGGGGAGGGGGAGATGACTGCTCCACGGAACAGGGGAGCCAATGGTCTGCTGCCATGGAGGGTACCCCCCCAATGGATCCCTGTAATGTAGGTAATGAACATGATGTCGTCTGATGCGCAGTACGACCGGCCCGACTGGGGCGCCGAGAACTTCTTCTAGAAAATGGAATTGATCTCCTTAACCAAGGAGACGCTTTATAATATTGAAAATCTGATGAACTACTAGCTCGCTTATAAACTAATAGGCCCAGACCTTTTTAGTTAGAAAGTACTCCCACCTGGGATCTGTATCTAACCTGGACTTTTATAAAGCCTGTTTTACACTGTCATGAACTTTGTTACCCACTCTGGAACTGATACTGTATATACCCTCACATTACTACTGTCGATCTGGCTGACTTATTTGTATATATGTTATAAAATACTAATAAAGACTATATTTAAAAAAAAATAAAAAATTATTGTGTATTTTTTTATGTTTAAAGAAAGTGAGCCACTGTTTAATAGCAATAATGCACTCCAGGATGTGTGTCGTGCTGGGATAACACCACTTCTTGGGTGTTGTACGCACTTGGCTTTTGGCTTCATGCCCAACCACTCAAGGCATGACTTTATCTCAGCATGACGTACACCCTGTTGTGCATTATTGCTTAATTATATAGGGGCAAGAATATTTCCTGGGCTTTGACTGATTAGTGCCCTCCTTCAACAGTGATGTCATCCCAGCACATCATCACTGTATGTAGGCCCGGCATACATATGGTCACTTAACATTAATAAAAAAAAAATCACTCCTTCTCCCACATGCTACCTGAACTGTTCCATTTTTATGTTGCTTGCACGCATGTGCAAGAAACATAGTGCCATTATCGGAGATTTCGGAGGTGTGTCACAACTCCTGGTGGGGAACTCCATTGTTAAGAAGGTAGAACTGGGGGAGGAAGGGGAGAGGGAGGTAAGGTGCCTGCCTGGCGCCATGGCTTGGAGGGACAGGGAGAGAATCCTCAGGATTGCCGGAGCAGCTGCACAGGGGAGGGAGCTGGATGTCATTGTCCACCTAGGGACAAATGACCTGGCTAAGAAAGGGATTAGAGAAGTGCAGGAAGAGTTTGTGGAATTGGGGAGGGGCCTTAGTCAAGTAGCACGCACGGTAACCTTCTCGGAGGTGCTGCCCATCTATGGCATAGGAGAGGCTAGCGTGTTCCGCACCATGGGATTCAATCAGTGGTTGAAAAACTGGTGTGGAGCTCAGGGATTTGGCTTCATTGGGGACTGGGGTCCACCTGGAGTGATCAAGCCTATACTGGCATGATGGACTGCATCTGTCCGGAGGGGAACCAGGATCCTAGGTGATAGGTTTAAATGCTTCATTGGCAAGCTTTTAAACTAGCCAAGGGAGGCACTGAAAGGAGCAGAGAAATCCTAGCCCCCAAATAATCACGGTAGTAAGTGCGGCAAATACCAACATAGAGGTGTCGATAGGGAGAAGGGCAGGGGTAAATGGAGAAAGTGACAAAGGCAAGAAGGACAGGGATGGGGCAAAAGGGAGTAAGGCCATCAGGAAATGGAGGGTAATGAGTACCAATGCCCGTAGTCTGGGCAACAAGCTCCCTGAGCTGGTGGCCTTGATGGAAGAGGGATGCCTGGATATCGTAGCAGTCACAGAAACATGGTACACAGAGAACCATGACTGGGATGTTAACATACCAGGGTACATAACCTACAGGAGAGACAGATGGGGAGAAGAGGGGGAGGAGTAGCTCTCTATGTAAAGGAAGGGATAAAAGCAACTGAACAAAAGAGTAAACTGAGGAGAGGAGGCCCTGTGGGTCACCTTGGAGACTGGAAAGGGCACCACAATCCGCACAGGGGTTGTGTACAGACCCCCATGTCAGGGGGAGGGAATGGACAAGGATATGATAGAAGGCATTCTTAGAATGGCAGAGAAAGGGGAGATACTATTGATGGGAGACCTGAATATGCCAGATGTTAACTGGAGCACATTTGCTGCAGCCACATCCAAGAGCAGGGCCATTCTTGATGCCCTACAGGTGGCAGGCATTAGACAGCTAGTTTCAGAACCCACTCGTGAGGGAGCAATCTTAGACCTCGTACTCTCAAACAGGGGCAGTGAGAGGATCTCAGATCTAGAAGTGGGTTGCCATCTGGGGACAAGTGACCATCAAACAGTGTGGTTCACATTAAACTCAGCTACAGAGTCAAGCCATACAAAGTGAGGGTACTGGACTTTAGGAGAGCTGACTTTGCAAGATGGGAGAGTGCCTCAGAAAAGCACTAGCAAACAGGCTAGAAGGAGGTGTGGAGCAACAATGGGGAATCATCAAACTGCCATCACAGAGGCAACAAGCCTTTTGTGAAGCAAATAAACAAATCAAACGAAAGAAAAAGCCACTGTGGTTCTCAAAAGAGGTGGCTGTGAAAGTCAGGAAAAGAAAAAGATAGCATTCCGAAGTATAAGGAAACACAGAAGGAGCAGGATAGAGAGCTGTACCAGTTAAGGCAGAAGGAAGCAGGGAGGAAAGTCAGAATAGCAAAGGCCCAAACTGAGGAAAAGATAGCCAACTCCAGAAAGAAGGGGATAAAACCTTTTATAGGTACATCAGCTGATGAGAAAGACAAATGGAGGGATAGTGAGGCTGAATAGAATGAACGGTGGTGGGCAGAGGGACAGTGAAAAGCAGGGATACTGAACGAATATTTCTGCTCAGTATTCACAAAGAGAGAGGGAAGTGCCTAATCCAATTAACAGAAGCACTCTTGATAGGGGGTCGATCCCAGTCCTTTCACAGAAGAAAGGGTTCTGCAAGAACTCCTAAAACTGAAGGTGGACAAAGCAATGGGTCCTGATGGAATTCACCCAGAATTCTAAAAGAATTAAGGAGGAACTAGTGAAACCACTGGCTACTCTTTTAATAAATCATGGGAGGATGGTGTGGTACCCGAGGACTGGAGGAAGGTGGATATGATTCCCTTCACAAAAGTGGGACCAAGACAGAGGCAGGAAACTACAGACCTGTCAGTCTGACCTCTGTGGTAGGGAAAGTGATGGAGTCACTTCTGGAAGGAAAGAATAGTTGAGTACCTAGAGGCCAGTGGAGCACAGGACCCAAGGCAGCATGGATTCACAGCGGGAAGGTCATGTCAGATGAATCTAATAGATTTCTTTGACTGGGTGACCAAAGTAGTAGACCAGGGAGGGCTGTGGACATGGCCTACCTAGACTTTAGCAAGGCATTTGGACACAGTCCCACACAAAAGATTAATAGTTAAATTAACCAGCCTGGGAGTGGATCCCAGGGTGGTAGCCTGGAAATAAAACATTGGCTGCACAACAGGACACAGAAGGTAATTGTAAATGGAGTCCACTCTGAAGAAAGAGAGGTTACTAGTGGGGTACCGTAGGTTCAGTATTGGGTCCAGTCCTTTTAATGTCTTCATCAGTGACATTGCAGAGGACTGGAAGGAAGTATGCCTTTTGCAGATGACACACAGATCTGCAACAAGGGTTGATACACAAGGAGCGTGGAAAGGATGAAAAGGAACTTGGCAAGGTTGGGAGGAATGGTCAAAGTATGGCAGCTAGGATTCAATGCAAAGAAGTGCAAAATAATGCACCTGGAAAAACAAGAACCCAGGGAAGAATACACAATGGGTGGGGAGGTAGTAACAACAACTAAAAGGAAAGGGACCTGGGGTAATCATATCAGATGACCTTAAGGTTAGCAAGCAATGAGAAGGCAGTAGGGAGGGCTGGGGTATACTGGGATGTATAGGGAGAGGCATCAGCAGCAGAAAACAGGAAGTTGTTATCCCTCTGTACAGACAGTTGGTGAGACCCCATCTGGAGTACTGTGTCCAGTTCTGGAGACCCCATCTCCGCAAGGACATAGACAGGATAGAGGTAGTCCAGAGGAGGGCAACTAAAATGGTGCAGGGTCTGCAAGAGAAGCAGATGAGGAGAGACTAAAGGAGCTTAATATGTATACCCTTGAGGAAAGAAGGGAGAGGGGGGACATGATAGAAACTTTAAAGTACCTCAGTGGAATCAACAAAGTCCAAGAGGGTAGCATCTTTCAGAAAAAGAGACTTGCAAGAACAAGGGGACACAATTTAAAGATAGAAGGAGGGCGGTTCAGGGGCAATGTGAGGAAGTATTATTTCACAGAGAGGGCAGTGGATGCATGACAGCCTTCCTGAGGAGGTTGTGGGGTCTAAAACTGTGGGAGAATTCAAGAATGCATGGGACAGACATAAGGCAATTCTTGTGGAGGGTAGGAAGAAATAGGCTGTTGGTTAACTAGGATCTACGGCCTATCCTGTAGGTAGGGAAATGGGCAGACTAGATGGGCCAAGTGGTCCTTATCTGCCGTCAAAGTCTATGTTTCCTCCAATTCAGTCAGTGAGCTGGCAGGCGCGGCCCCTGTAAACCAATGCATTTTGGAGCTGTGTAATGACGCTCCAAAATGCAGTGGCTCAGATTGAAAGGGAACTCGCTTCAGTGAGCAGCGATGAGTAGCGTGTCCCCCACACACTGCACGCGTGCGCCCTCACATACTGTGTGTTAGCCGACCAAGCCCAACCCCGCCGGGCTGAGCTGCGCCGCCCCCCAGGAAAACAGCGACGCTGGGAGCCCACCCAGCGTGGCAATCAATCCTTTGGCGTCGAGGGTGCCCAATCCCCGTCGGCTGAACAACCCCATTCTTGCAAACATCCCACAGCGTCTTTTTTTTTTTTTTTTTTAACCTATAAAACAAAAGCGGTCCCGTGACGCATCTCCGACCCCCCTCCCACAACCCGCACCCACCCACTCGCACCCAGCCTCCCCCCCACCCTGCCTCCCAGACTCCGGCACGGCGATCTTGGTGTGGACGGGGAACACGTCTGCACTCTTCAAGCCCGACGCAAACTGAGGAAATGCGGTGTTGGCTGTATAATGGGCTAGATGGGGGGGGGTTTCAACTTTATTGCATATCTCAGGCATTTTTGGGAATTTTTGCACCAAATTTTCAACATGGGGTTTTTGGGACCCCTTCTCATGAATGATGTCACTGTCATGGCGGTATTCGGGCCCGAAGGGTGATTTCGCGCACTGCGAAATCGCCCTTGAAACCATCTGTGACCATGACGTGTTTAATATGAAAGAGACCATGAATCCCAAAATCCAAAAACTGTTACTAGCGTGCGTTCTGCGCAGTTCCTCACGAGGCTCGTAAGTCCTTAAAATTTCAATATTTTCACTCCAGATTTTCAACATTGCCATTTTACCACACCTTCTTATGAGTAGTACAGCTGTCATTTTTCACATCTCACCCAAAATGTGTTTCCGCCCTTGTGGCGCAGAATGGCGCAGTCGGTGTGCGAAATCAATGTATGGGACAAATTAAGAAAATCACAGTGACACTGTTCATGAGCAGAGGTCTTAAAATGGCTATGTTGAAAATTTGGTGAAAAAATTCCTAAAAATGACTGTTTACGAGCGTGCGTTGCGCAGTTCCTAGGCAGGCTCGTAAGTTCACAAATTTTCAATATTTTCACTCCAGATTTTCAACATTGCCATTTTACCACACCTCCTCATGAGCAGTACAGCTGTCATTTTTCACATCCTGCCCAAAACATGTTTCACCATGTAGCACAATGGCGCAGTCGGTGTATGCGAACTCAGTGTATGGGACAAATTAAGAAAATCACAGTGTCACTGTTCATGAGCAGAGATCTTAAAATGGCAATGTTGAAAATTTGGTGAAAGAATTCTAAAATGACTGTTTTACGTTGCAGCAAGCAGTACAGTTCCCGCCAATCATGCCGCCGTAGGGTTTGCGAATCTTCAATATTTCCACTCCAGATTTTCAACATTGCCATTTTACCACACCTCCTTATGAGCAGTACAGCTGTCATTTTTCACATCCTGCCCAAACGTGTTTCCATCTCTATAGCGCACAATGGCGCAGTCGGTGTGCAAACTCAATGTATGGGACACATTAACAAAATCATAGTGACACTGTTCATGAGCAGAGGTCTTAAAATGGCTATGTTGAAAATTTTGTGAAAAATTTCCCAACAATGACTGTTTTACGAGCGTGCGTTGCGCAGTTCCTACGCATGCTCGTAAGTTCGCAAATTTTCAATATTTGCACTCCAATGACTTCCAGATACCCAAACAACACATAGAAGCAAGCAACATTCGGCACTGACAAATGCTTGTTTCAGCCGAAACCCTCAATTATTATCAACACCATTATTTTGTCGTGTGGCCTCGTGCTTCAGCCACCCGAGGCATGATGTTATTGCAGCACAATGCATACCCCCTGTTGTACGTTATTGCTTAAAACATTGTTACAGCACCATTTATCATGCAGCTCTTCTGTTTGTTTGAAATAGTTATGCTTGTATTTGTATCATTTTTGTTCGTTCCTGGTTGCCCATGAAAACCGGCAGTATTACTCACAAGCCTACCAGGTTACCAAATCGAATAATCAAATCAAATCTCACACTATTTTTGCAGAACTGCTGAGCTTTGGGTGTAAAAAAACCAAAATGTTACTTACCCCATTTTATTTTTTTAAAATTACTGGCTTTTTGTAATGCTGTTCTGTAGGTAGTTCAGCTCCTGAGTGAAAAAGCGACTGAAAATGAAAGTAAAATGTAGCATGTACACCTGACAGAACTCCATAATACATGAGTCATAATACACACATGTATTTTTTTATTTTAACAGTTGATAACAGAGAAAAGCACACTGAGCCGAGACTCAATTCCAGGTGTGACTTGGGGGAAGGGGAGATGGAGTAAATGCAATTAGTTTTACAAGATACAAGTAGCAGCAAATAAACTGTAAAGTTAGTTTCACAAGATACAAGTAGCAGCAAATAAACAAAACAAATATAGCAGATCTGGTAGTATCAGGTCATAGATACGGAAGGGAATTTGTTACATTGATAGAATTACAGTAGAACACAGCAAAACTTGAGAAAGTTGAATTTGGGACATGCGAACAGGAGACAAGACGTTACATTTGTAGAGTGCAAAGTGTTGAGAAGCGTAGAAAGATAACTGCTTAGGAAACAGTGGAAACAAGAGCCAATTGAAAAGTGGTTGAGGTCATCTGATGCAGTGGCAGGGGGAATTAGGAAGGGAGCGAAGTTGCTGCTTGCAAGCAAGGTAGGAGGGGGAAGTTCCTTATGGAGGGGGCTAGCTTGTTCCACAAGCAGGGGAGACGGAAAGAGAAAGCAGACTGAACGAAAGAGGAGGATGGGCAGGGTATGCAAAAGGAACGTTAGTTTCTGTGTCTCGGTTCATAAGTGGGGTTGGGGCAGGGGAGAGACATTGACAGGTAGGAGGGTAGTATGTTGAACCATAATTTAGCTATAAGGTTAAGGGAGTGAATGCAATGTCTGTGGGACAGTGGAGTTAGACTGAGAAGGGGGTAAAGAGCACAGTGGTGGGTCCTAAGCGGAGAGTTGGTAGCAAGGTGGCAGAAGGAGTTTTGGAGGGTATCCATCTTGGATAGGGAGGTTGCAGGGGCCGTGCAGTAGACCACGTCTGCGTAGTCAACATTGGGGAGGATCATCTTAGTTATGAGTTGACATCTGGCAGGAAGTGGAAGGGAGTCTCTGTGTTGGTAAAGCATACCAAGTTTGGGGTGTAGTTAAGCAGTGATTGCATCAATGTGAGATGAGAAGAACAGGTGATGGTTGAGCCAAACTCCCAAGTATTTATACTTGGTGACCTGTAAGAGAGGGGGTACCATCCAGGGAGGTGATTGGGGGGGAAGGGGGATCTGCTAAGTTTTTGAGAAGTGCAAAATACCATTGAAACAGTCTTGGAGGTTTTGACTGAGCCAGTGCTGAATGTTATTGAAGTCACACTGAAAGATAGCTTGGGCTTCTCATGTTGTTCAGCCTGAGATGAAGAGGATTGTATCATCTGCATACATGTAAATGTTGGATTTTGAGCAGGAGGAGGGCAGGTTGTTTATGAAGAGAGAGAAGAAAATGGGGCAGAGTACAGAGCCTTGTGGGACGCCAGCTAGTATTGGGAGGGGGGGGAGGCATAAGCGATTTTGACTGACTGCGTTCTGTTTGCTAGGTAGGTGCTGAACCACTGTAAAGCGATAGGAACTAGGCCTGAAGCATAGAGTTTGGCTAGGAGGAGAGGGTGGGAAACGGAATCAGAGGCCTTGGCCAGGTCGACGAAGACAGCGGCGATGAGTAAGCCCTGGTCAGAGGCAGTGTGGACATGGTTTGTGACACTCGCAGGAGAGAGGAGATAATGGAGTGCTGCTTCCAGAATCCGGACTGGTGGGGAGTTAGGATATTGTTTATGGTTAAAAATTCCGACATTTTAGGCCAGGGACTCCTGCAGCTTGGCAAGAGCTGGGAGACGGGAGATTGGCCTGTAGTTTCTGGGTAGAGAGGGGTCTCCATCTTTGTGGAGTGGAATAACGGAGGCAGATTTCCAGGCCTGAGGGACCAAACCTGTGGAAAAGGAGAGGTTGAGTAGGTGGGTGAAAGGTTTAGTGATTTCAGGAGCCGAGATCTGGAGGAGCTTTGGGTGGATCCCATCTGGGCTAGATTTGCTGGTGTTTAATGAGCCGAGCCGAGTGCTGCAAAGACCTCATATTCAGAGGTAGGAGAGAATGTGAAATTGTTTTGACATAGGGTGGGCCAGCTGGTACAGTGCAGGATGTGAAAAATTTAAGGGTTTCAGCAATGTTGATGGGATCGGTAATTGGCTTGCCATGTTGCATGAGGGCTAGCCAGCTCGGTGGCACTGAAGGTTAATGCATTTAGATGCCTCACCTCACGCCATGCTGGCAACCCGGGTTTGGGAACGAGCCCGGGCCATTGGGGGTCGGCGGGGCAAGGGTAGGGAGGGATTGAGCATCCGATGGAGAGTTCTCCCTTCCCTGGGAGGTTGTAGGGCATTGTGTTGCTCCAGAGCGACCTCTGGCGGCTGTCAGAGGTAGCCTGGTACTTGCGTTGCAGCCATATGGCACCGGGGGCGGAGCTCAGCAGACGCTGGCCATCATTGCACATCCGTGCACCATGGGGGGAGGGTGGGGAGTAAACAAAAAAAGGAGAAACCCCCGCCTCCCACTGACAGGTGAAGGGTCCAGGAGCAGCGGCCCCACACCCAATGCCAGGCCTCCAGGAAATGCTCCACGGGTCCTCCCTAGAAACAGTGTCACCCGCCAGCATTCTAGATAGAGCACCTTAGCAGTGGTGGTCCTTCCTCGGTGGACTCAGAGTTGGGGGAGTTAGGGCGGCGCTGCGGAAGGGAGGAAGCTGGTGCCCAATGAGTGCAACCGGGGCTTCAGGTGGGTGGGCAGAGCCTTGGCTGAGAGACCACACCAGCGAGAGTTTAGTAGATACAGAGGGGTGATAATGAGTTTAAAAAAAAAAAAAAAAAAAAAATTTTGCACGGGAGCTTGATTGAGTGGGTGGATCAATCAGAGACTCTACAACGTCCCAGAATTTGGAGGGGTGAGTATGAGCCAATTGTGATTTGAAATAGTCCACTTTTGCATTTCTAATGGCCTTAGTGCATTGGTTGCTGATGGTGTTGTAGGCTTGTCTATTTGAAGGGTTTGGGTGGGATTTGAAAACAGACCAGGCTTTGTCCCTTACTTTGCATTTGGCAAGTCAGGGGGAAAAGATCCATTGACGGTGGCCCTTTTTTACCCTGAGCTTTATCAGAGGGGCATGAGCATCCCAGATTGCCGTGAAGGTATGCAGGAACCAGGAGAGTGCTAGGGCGACGTCAGTGGCCGAGTACATCATGCTCCAGTAAGCAAGACTTAGGCTAGTTAACAAGGATTCCAATTCCAGTGCATGTAGGGAGCGTGTATAGATGTACTTTGAGCTGACTTGGGCATGTGAGTTTTATGGATGCAGTATGTGATGCAGTGGTCACTTAGCGCATTGGCAAGGATGCCAGAAGAGGTTACTCTGTGTGGGTGTGAAGTGAGGATCCAGTCAATGAGGAATTGGTTTTGGGAGTGAGGGTTATAGCGAGTGGGTTCATTGAGCAGTTGAGTAAGGTTAAGGGTCTCTGTTGGCAGTGTGGGTCTTAGAGGAGAGTGCGAGCCAATCCAGATTGAAGTCACCTAATAAAACAAGTTCACCTTTGGAAGTCAGGTCAGGTAAGGTGGCTAGGGTGGAGACTAGGGAATCTTTTGCAAGACGGGGAGAGGCATAAAGTACCCCAACGTATAGAGGGAAGGAGGCTGGTAGGGCGTGATGGGCCAGGAGGATTTCATGGGAGTCTGGGCGAGCTTCCTTGAAAGTGACACGCATGAGAGGGGTTGCTTTGAGTTGATGGCCACACCACCGCCCCTTTTGTCATGGTCCTGTCTAAGCAGAGTGTAGTCAGGGAGGTTAAGGGAGGAGTCAGGGGTCCTAGCAGAGAGCCAGGTTTCAGTTAGGCATAGGATGTCAGGAGAGTGCTCACTTATCCAGCAGGTTAGTTGGTAAATTTTTGGTAGGAGGCTTCTGATGTTAGAGAGTCCTTTGTGGGAGCTCAGGGGTTGGGCCCTAGCGTGGGGACCCGGGTTGGGTTCGACATTGCCAGCAAGGAGTAGGATGAGAAGAAGGAATGAGTAAGCAGCTGGGAGTTTGAGCCTCCTGGTGAGCAGGATGGCTTTTGAGCAGGTCTGACGGCCCTGATGAGCGAACTAGGGGTAAGCATCAGTGGAGGCAGGATACTAGGACCAGCAAGGAAAAAGGGGGTAGGAAGAGCTATAGGGTGGGTGTTTGGAGGTGGGTGGTTGGAGATTGCCTAGGTAAGGTGTGGGTTTAAGTGAGAATTGTAGTCGCATTTAGGGTAGAGGGCTGGAAGGGCCGACATGAGAAAATATGAGACAAGAAGGATGTACAGGTTAGACTTGTGCAGAGTCATATCTATAGCTTGAAACTGAGCTAGTTTATGTCCAAGATATATTTAAGTTTTGCTGCAGGTGCAGGATTTTGAGGGTGGTTGGAGGACTTGATTCCCTGGTATAGGGAATGCCCTCCATACCTCTCCACCTAGGATAGGAGTACTGTAGGTACTTCAGTTTTCAGCTGAGATTTTATTCTTACTGCTTGAGCATTTGAAAGAGTGCTTTTTGTGCTTGTTAGTAGTCTACTGCTTATCAAAATTTGTGTTGATACAAATTTTTCTAGCTATGTTATCTGTAACTATATCTTCGTCAAAAATTCAGACCCAAGTTTGGCCTGGATGTCTTTCCTGCTAAAGATCTGGCAAAGTACAGGTGTTGTGAGGTCAGGGTACAATGTAGTCTTTGTGTTCAGATTGACCTAAACTTTCTGGGGCAGCACGTGAGTTCGGGCTATCTGCTTCAGTGTGAATCACAAGTATCTGGGGTGGGGCTGATCCAGGTTGAGATGGTAACAGCCGGGTTTCAAGAGAAGCCAGGATAGACACATGGCTGTGGTGAAAATAATGGAGCGGGGAAGGTTGAGTGGGGTCTCGCAACTAACACAGCGGAGCTACAAGTAGGGAGCACAGCGTAGACCCTCCAATGCTAAACTTTTGGAGACTAAGGTAGGGAACTTGGCAGACTCGATGAACCAAGGATTTTTTCTGTCTTGAAAATTCTGTGTTTCTGTATCCTGTCATGCAAACTCCACGAGATAACACTTGTACCATAAGAGTCATCTAGTGCAGCACATAAACTTTTTTTTTCTGTTGTATTTCTCTCCACCTTCTGTGGAGCCGGCAGGTGGCCCTGGTCCTCCCTCGGAGGGCTCGTTCTCTAACCTGGCCCTCTGCCTCAGTCCTACCCCGGGAGTTCCCCAACGGATTGCCCCCCGCGGCAGGGCCGGGGTGAGAATATCTTCTTCCTCCCCTTCTGGGAGACAGAAATCCAGAATCCAGGGTGGCTGAGTGCAGGCGAGCGACCATCATGGAGCCTGCTAGTTCCATTTTCCTGTTTTTCCCCTCTTCATTGCCAGTACGTGCGCAGGTGAAGGCATGCACACGCTGCCACCTGCAACGCACACCCTTTCGTGTCCCTCCGCACTCAGGCCTTCACCTGGGGCAGTCATTTGATGGTGAGCCGCGACCCTCCCACCCCGGGTGAGGAGAGCAGTCCTCCGGATGTTAGATCCATCACTCTCCTGGCAACTTGCGTTTGCTCCTGAACACAGATCACCAGCATGGAGCGAGGTATGGCATCCAGCTCCTCAACGCTCAGCGCCATTGGGCCGGCCCTGCAGCATGTAAACTTATAGTAGAAAAGGTAACTCTAAATGTCAGTGAGCAGTCTGGACATGTGGAGGGCAGAAAACTTGAACCTTTCACCACTGGATTGGAATGGAATCAAAAAAAAATCATAAACTTAAACTCACACAAAAAAAAAACAGACTTGACTTTTAGCATTAAAAAAACTAAACAAACATATTTTAGAAATTACCAGTCACAAGTAAGTACTGTTATTTCCTTTTCCAAAGCTACCCATTTCGAGACTCGCAGGTTTGAAGTGTGCTCAGCATCACGCCAAATCTGTTTCCACTGTTCATCCGGGAATAATGTGTGAAATTATTGTTGCCACGTCCGCTGGATATCATGTACTGCTTTAGGTTTGGATAACTGTGGCCTTAACTGCCTCTGTGATGAATTGCTAATCCCGGAACATCAGTTCAGTGTCTCTATGTCTGGAGGTTAGGTCTCTCATAGATTTCTCTTTTATCATTTTATAACAAAGCGTACAAAGGAACTGTTAATTTCCTTTTCTGGTAACAGTGGCTATCATTCCCTTCCTGCACCAGCTGGAAAGGTTACACAAGTCCTTGTCTTTTCTGCTTTTGGAAAAACATGCCTGTTTAGTTGCTGACCAAAATTGGAACCCAGCCTATAAACGCCACCTGTAACCCCAGCACCAAGGGACTGTCTGCCTGGTGGTCAAGTATTGACACTCAAAAGTGTGATGGTTTCCTGGTTTCCTGCCCTCATCAGGAGAAATGTGGTCTGAAGGGGAATGGTGGTAGTTGGGGTCGGGGTAAGAGCCATGTACTGTGAGAAACAAAACCTTTAGAGAGAATTCTCTTCGAACAGAAGTGGTTTCTAGGAGGGACTGTGGAAATATTACCTGAACAAATGTAAAGAAAGGTAAGGAATATGGTGTTGTATAATGCTTCTCATACTGTATAAACTGCATCTAAAGCATTTCACAGAAACACAAACATTTACGGGCAGAAAAAGACTCAGGATATATCTAGTTTGCATGTTTATTACGCAAGTCCCCCACAATTTAGCGCTGGCAGGTACTATACTGAGCTTACATCTTGTAGTTCAGCTTGGCTTGCCCCTTGCCCCATTTACCCCTTCCCCTTGTCATGTTCCCTGACTCCATGTGTCTATCCCACCCCCTCTTGAAACTTGTAACTGTCTTGACATCAACCAGCTCCCCTAGTAGACAGTTTCACTTCTCCACCTCTCTTTCCATGAAGTACTTCCTCATGTCCCTTCTAAATCTCCCCCTCCATTTATAATTATGGCAACTTGTATGGATCTCACGTTATGCCTAAACAGTTGCTGGCAATCCACCCTGTTTATTCCCTTTAGGTACTTGAAGGTTTAAGTTATGTCCCCAGTCTCTCTCCTGACCTCCAGAGAGTACATACTGAGGTCAGAACAACTTTCTTCATATGCTCTCCCAGTTGCCTGTGTATCATTTTGGTCACCCTACTCTGAACCGACTCGAGGCAGTGCTTGACCTTTTATAGGTGAGGGTTTCAGAACTGTGCAGAGTACTCCAGGTGGGGCCTGTTCAAGGACCTGGAAAGAGGCAGGATTGCTTCCTACCTTCTGCTTGAAAAGCCCTGCCTATACACCCCACCACCCTGCTTACCCTCCATTTTACCTTGTTACATTGGGCTGAGGTCTTGATGTTGGTGCTTATTATAATTCCCAGAATCCCTCTCCTCTAAGGCATTTTCTAGTCTTACCCCCCCTTCCCCAATCCAATATTTGGTTTTCGGGTTCCCTCTCCCCAAGTGCATAACTTTGCACTTTTTTATATTGTATTGAAGTTTCCAAATCTTGGAATGCCATTTCAATTTTTCCAGATCCCTTTTTGGTTCCCATATGCCCTGCTCACTATCCACCCTGCCACATATCTTGGTGTCCTCTGCAAAGAGACGCATCTTGCCCTGGATCTGTTCTGCAGTGCCACAAACAGAGTACTGGACCCAAGCCTGACCCTTGTGGCACCCTGCTTGTCGCTTCCTGAACTCAGAGTAAATGCCACGTGGTACAACCCCTTGGGGCCCCCCCCCAGCCAGTTCATCTACCTTGTGACTTTCTCCCCCCATCTTCTTCTATCCTTCTGTGGCCCACTAAGTCAAAGGCCTTGCTGACGTCCCGGTACAGGACATCCAGTACTTGGCCCTGTGTCCAGCACCTGAGTCATGGTGCTGAAGAATCCTACGCGGTTCATTTGACAGGACCTGCCTTTCACAAAGGCATATTGCTTTTTGTCCTGGAGACCAGCTGCTGCTCGTTTATAGTCTCGAGGAGCTTCCTTTCAGTGGTGGTCTGGCTGTTATGCCTTTAGTTCTCTGGACATCCCTTCTCTCCACTCTTACATGGAGTGCGGATGTCCTTCACCCTTCAGTCCCTAGGGATAATACCCATCTTAAGTGAGCAGTTGAACAGGCCCACCTCTCAGTGCATCAGTGGGTGCAACCCATTCATTCCTGGGACTTCACCACCTTTTGTCCTGTCAGTCCCATGGGCACCTTTTCATCAGAAATGGTCCTGACTGCCATTTTTGTTTTCCTCCTGACTTTGATGCTGCACTCAAGCGATGACCCTTGCTCCTCGATTGTGAAGACTGAACAGCAGTATTCAGATTGCCTGTTTTTGCCCGTCTTCTTCCACCCGTGCCTCTATTTTTTTTCCAGTCTCTCAATCCTCCCTTTGTCCTTCCTCCTTTCTTTGGTATACCTAAAACAACATTTGGTTTTGCCTCACCCCTTCAGCTATTTTAAGCTGTCTTGCTTTGGATGGCCTCACTGCATTACTTACCTCCTTTGATTTGTTGAGGTGTATCTCCCTGCTTGACTCTGACTGATCGGCCTTATACCCTCTCGAGACCGTCAGCCCACACTGCTTGCTTCCTCACCTCCCTAGAAAACCATATAGGCCTCTTGTACTTCCTTTCTTTCCCTAGCTGTCTGAGACATGCATTTGATATCTTAAGAATCCCCTACTTGATAGAGTCACAGTTACTCATGGCCCCTTCTAATTTTATTTATTTATTGACCAGTAAAGGCACACTATGTTGCGACAGCTTGTTTCCAGGTGCGTTGGGGGGGGGGGAGGTTACATGGACCTCCTTCTGTTGATGGGGGAGTGTTTGGCCATGACACCAGGGAAACTGCCCTACTCTACTTTGGTAAGTACCATGGGATATTTTACTTCCACGTGGTCAGTGATCAGAGACGGCAGAAAATTCCTTGGTTTAACATCTCATCTGAACAATGGCACCTCAACAGTATAGCCCCTAAAAAAATACTGCACTGCAGTGTCAGTTACGGTTATTATGCCAAGTACTGGGTGTAGGCTAGAACCCATGAACTTCCAATCTTCCAGGCCCAGAGGTGAGTGTACTGCCTATTGACTGGCTATACCCTTGGTCCATCCTTCTGAAGTCCTACAATCCAAGAGAAGGAGGGGAGAGAATGTTGCTGCCAGTTTCATTGCACAGGGACATTCAAAGAGCACAGAGGTAGCGTAGAGAGAGAGAGGATGATTACTGAGAGATTGAGTTTAGAGCAGTTAAGTGACTGTTGCTTAGGGCCACACACTTGGAAGCAGTTATAAAATGGGTTTCAAAATCCTTCAGAATCCTAGCAGCTTCATTGGTCTAAACACATCACCTGACCATTCATTAATCTCTGGTATATGCACAGTTCATAAGTAACCTGCCTTAATCTACCTAGCAACAGCCTTACTGAAAATAAAATCTATTTCAGTCAACATAAAAAACTTTCCACTTTTTAATCACAAAATCTCACAACAATACATAGGTTTCTTTTAAAAAAAATTACGCTTCCCAGATTCATTCAAAGACACTTGGGTTTTGTTATCAAATTGACGTACTGTACCTAGCAACAACCTAACTACCGGAATATAAAACCTTTCCCATTTTATAAGTGCAGTAACCCACTCCAGGGCATGGTTTTCTTGAGAGTTAATGCACTTCCTGGGTGCATTGAAGAAAGTCACTCAACCGTTGGCCTCGTTTCATCCATTTTGCCTGAGGCATGCATTAATTCTCTAAAAATACATTTCTGGTTGAGTGGTATTGCTCATATATGGGATTCAGATCGACCAGGGTCTCCAGATTCACAGCTCTGCATTCTAGCCACTAGGTTGCAGTACCTTCCAAATATAATTGTTAAAGGCCAAGTCCACTCAACCTATTTTTTGTATACCTGTGTAGTTGGTAGGCATGAACAGTGGTTCCCTCTCTTGCATCACCCTAATTTAAATATAAATGAGTTTGCTTTACTGTTTGCCCTGGTGTGAAAATCTGTTTGTCTCCATTGCAAACACCATGACTCCACTCATGCAGGGTGTAATGGGAGTTGATGATGTATACCTCCAAAAGCCAGCAGAAGGTATACTCTCATTCAGTTGTTACATGTCTTGTGAAGTCTCTGCATTCTCTAAAAGCATTTTTCTTCTAGCTCAGATGCGTTTTACACTACAGAAAACAGCAAGGCACTTACTATGCCTTGAACAGTTTCATTGACCACCCTATACAAGCCTGATATTATATGCCTAACCGAGACGTGTCTAAAACCTTCCATACCTGATTCTCTATGCCCCCTTCCCCACTATAACCTTCTGAGACTTGACAGAGCTGCACCCAGAAGAGGGGGTGGGACAGCTGTCTACTTTAGAGATCACCTTGAAGTCTCCACAGTAAAGATATGTGCCCTATGCCACTGTGAGGCACTTCATGCCCTGCCCACTCTTGGTACTAAAAAACTTCACATCGTGTGTGTCTACAATCCCCCAACAAATGGGCAAGTAGGGCTAGATGAGTTACTGGAACAAATCAAATGCCTTGTTGGAAGAAACGAGGTCCTTATACTTGGGGACCTAAACATAAATTGGCTGGGCAGTAACCAAACAACAATAATGACCAAGTTGCAGAGTTATAACCTGCACCAGCTTATAGGTGAACCTACCAGAAATGCCCTTCGCTCCAACATGCTACTAGACTAGATAATGACTAATCGCCCTGAAAATGTAATTGCCTCTGGAGTACTACCAGATGCCATCACTGATCACTCCCCAATGTACTGTATCTGGGGGAAAAAGCAGGCCTACTCAGATGGGACCTTGCTTCATTACCTTCCACAACTATGCAAATTTTGACCCTCAGGTTTTCCTGAACGACATTGCCTTGACTGATTGGTCCCCCATTCTCTTATCCAGTGATGCTCAGACCGCCCTGGACCTGATCTTGAAACACTTCCTAGTGCTCCAGGATAAGTACTGCAAACTCATAACCCGTAGGGTAAAAAATAGACAAACCCGATGGTTGAAAGCTGACCTACTAGCTAAACTTAAGCAAAGGGACAAAAGCTGGCTCCGTTATAAAAACTCAGAGCTAGCCTCCGACCTCAATAACTACAGGGCTCTGCGAAATGCCTGCAAAAAGGACATCAAAAAAGCCAAGAGCTCGTACTGCAATGACCTACTGACCAACTCCTATGGTAACCCCAAAAAGTTTTGGTCACACATTAAATTCTTTCTTGGTTCTAATCTAGCATCCACCCCAATAACATGTCTCTTGATGGGGTACGCTGTAATAATCCCAAAACCATTGCAAACTCTCAACTATAAATTCTTGGACTTAACCAACTACACCTCATCTTTCCCTGCCCAACCAAGTGTATATACCCGACCAAAGCAGTCACAAAATGTGAAGTGCTTAGATTGCTAAACAGTATCTTGGACTGCACAGCAGCTGGCTCAGACAATCTAGATCCCAGGCTCCTTAAGGTTGCAGCCCCTTTCATCACTGCTCCCCTAGCCAGGATTTTTACGCTCTCCCTGTGCCAGGGCTACATCCCTGACATATGGAAAACGGCTAGGATTACACCAGTCTTTAAAAAAGGAGATCGTAAAGACCCTTCTAACTATAGGCCCATTGCCATCCTGTCTGTCCTGAATAAAATTCTTGAGAAGATTGTAGCTGCCCAGACAATTGACTTCTTACAGAAGCATGCTCTACTCATCACTGCCCAGCATGGTTTTCGCAAAGGCAATAGCACTACTACTGCCCTCCTCAAATTCACGTCAGATACTCAAGTGGCTATGGACTCCGCCCTCCTCACCAAAGCAGTTTTCATTGACATGACTAAGGTGTTTGACCTAGTTGATCACTCCATCCTTCTAGCCACCCTGGGATCACTAGGTTTCTTACCTAATGTTGTTAGATGGTTTGGGAACTACCTAGCTTGTAGGTCTCAAACTGTGAAATACAACTCTACCCTCACGGACAAAACCATCATAAATATCGGGGTGCCGCAAGACTCCATCCTTGGGCCCTTACTTATCTCTCTCTTCATAAATAACATCTCCGCTGACCTCCACAGGACAGCCTCCCTGCTATATGCTGATGACATTGTGCTGTATGCTAGTGCTAAAAGCACTGATGACATAAACAAATGACTCTCTCTTGATTTCCAGCTAATACAAAAGTGGCTATTTACTCACAAACTTGTAGTAAACGAGTCTAAAACCCAAGCTATGCTCTCTGGATCTCTTGTGAAGCTAAAGCATGCCCATTCTAAATTCAAAGTCACCTCCTTAATTGGCTCAGTAGTTGGGGTAGTATCCTCATTTAAATATCTGGGTGTTATCCTCGATCCATCACTAAACTTCGACTTACACATCAATCTGACTTGCAAACAGGTACATGCCAAACTAGGAATAGCCTACCGAACCAGCTATATGCTCACTCCCTCTGCAAGGCTTGCCATTGCCCATGGCATACTCCTACCATCACTTACCTATGGAGCTGCAACATATGTTTCTACATGGAAATGGGATGTTACATTTAGCATCTGTCGCTATGCCTCCTCCTCACATCGGCTGAAACACCACTGTCTCCTCTATTCTGACCTAGGTTGACTTCCTCCCACTGAACTAAGGCTACATGCTTATGGCTCTATCATTGACAATATGGTCCATCTACAAATCCCTAAATCCCTGGCAGGCCTTTTCCAAAACCTGAGGCTGTGCTATGGATTGCGTTCCACTGATCAGGCCCCTGTTTTCATAACCAGAAACTGCACCACTAAAGGTGCTAACGCTTTCGCCTGCCATGCCCCCAAATACTGGAACCCCCTTCCACTAACCTTGCTCCAGTCAACATCCTATGCGTCTTTTAAAAAAGGACTATGTACTTATCTTGAAACTTCCCACAAATGCTCCTGTTTCAAACCTCCCTAGCTCTTCTCATCCCAGTCCTACCTCTCATTTCTTATCTGTCCCCTATACGCTGTGCACTTCTTTTACCTCCCCTTTGCACTTCTCCTTTACCTCCCTTTTGCACTTCTCCTTTACCTCCCCTTTGCACTTCTTTTTACCTCCCCTTTGCACTTTTCCTTTACCTCCCCTTTCTGAGTCTCTTACTTCTATCACTTACTAATATCCCTCCCCTAAGTTAACTTTTCAGTCCCTGCTTAGTACTGAAAATGTTGCTATGTCATGTTTTTTTTCTTTTTCTCAAAGCAAACTGTAGTGGAATTTAGTTATTGTACAGCTCCATGTTTTCTTTTTTACTATCTTTCCACACTGTTACTGTAACCTCCATGTTTTTAGCTAATTTCTTGCAACCTGCTTGTAAAATGTAATGATTTTTTTGTTGTACTTGTATTTGGAAAGTCAGCCCTGTATTATTATTTTTTGTATCCTCCCAGGTCGTGCCTGAAAATAGTCATTGCTATGGCTAGTGCACTTACCCGGTAAACAAAAACTAAATAAATAAAATAAAAAATAAAATGGCCAACATAAGACAAGAACATAGTGATTAGAGAGGACAGCAACAGCACTGACTGATACAGTGTAACTACTGCAGCCTTTAGCATTAAAACATCATAAAATCCCAGGATGCCTTACATGAGTCGAGTCATGACCCTTGCAATGGCATCAAGCAAATTTTCACACCAGACTTGAGTACCGTCACTTACATTTAAATGTTGACAAAATTAGGAGCATGCAATAGAGGCAGTCATTGTTCATCCCTACAAACTACACAGGTAAACAGAATAAAAGGCTGAGGGGACCTTCCCTTTATGAGCTAGTAGCACAAAAAAATCACTGAGAGGAAATGTTATTCATTTTTAAAAGTTGTCCTTTTTATTTCTGAAGTGCCTTTTTCCCTTTATTAGACAGTTATCTGCATGATAGTATTAGGGTTGATGTGAAGAACAGCGCTTTGCATAGCAGTTGATCTATCCTGTTCTGTTCCTTTTCAACCTTCCTCAGGTGACCTCACTCTGTGTCATCGCAGGTGACTAATTTGGCAGCTGTTGAATGGCTCCGCTTAAGGAGTTGTGATGTCATAGTAAGGTCACATTGCTGATGAAGTGTAAAGAGGGATGGAATTAGATATGTAACCCTCCAGGTAAAGTACTGTTCCACACTTCACACCTAGTACTGTCAGGTATAAATTCTTCAAATTAGTAAAAGGGAAAAGAAAAAGTACCTCAGAGATAAAAAGTAATAGCTGACTACTTTTAAGAGTTAATATTAATTTCAGGCAGTACACTAGCGTTTTAAATTCCATGACCTAAGGATCCGTAAATAAATACTTGCTGTTTCTTTAAAAAAAAAAAAAAAAGGTAAGAGAGGTATCCAACACAGTTTTATTAGCAGCTTGCTAGATTTGGAGCTGGTGTGAGCAGGAACCCCGAAGGCAGAGCATCCCCACCGAGGTGACAGCATGGTCTGTGATATATGCAGACAGTTTCTGCAATTCTCCTGTCGAAATATCCTGCTTTATAAATATTTAGCACGCCATAGGGCTGACAGTGAAGAGGGCGAGGATGGGGAAATGTACTGCATTTTGTTGAAGTTTCGGCATTCTGCTTTGCTCATTGTAACTCTGCTCCTTTGGAAGCAGGTGCTGCCCAGGTTTGAGGTGAACTGTCGTCTGTCAGGCTCCCAAATTGAGAACGTGTTGTTGGCGAGCTTGGCCTCAGCATATTGAATATGGGGTGCCTTGAGCTGTAGGCAAACAAACAAAACAGGGCCACTACACTGGACGAGTAGTACCCACCCAGTAAAAAGTGAATTAACGCAGAAAACAAAACAAAACATGGCACTAACAAACTACAGGCAGAAGTAAACAAGCTCTGGTGCAAATGCGCCTTTAGTGGTAGATTTCAACAGATAAAAAGCTCTGTACGAACAGTTGGTCCATCAGAACACAGTGGATCCAACAGGGGAAAAACAACCAGGGATGTTCTGCTTTTGTCCACAGTTTATGAAAACTACTCTAGGATATGTGGATTGATAGCTATAAGTAAGGAGAGGTGTAGATCTTTTTTTTTTTTTTTTAATAAACCTTTTTCCTTTTTTCCTGTCAGCTGCCTACCTCTGTGCTTGCCACAGTTACCTTCCTGCCATCAACTACCATCCTTACAGATACCACCTCCTGAGACCCCTGCCACTTTGCTCCCACATCAGGTTGTGTCATACACCTCGGGGTTGTGATTAGACAAAGATCTACATATCCTGGAGTTTCTCAAAGGAGCATGGGAGGAGGAAGCTTTGCTTATGTAACTCGCCAACCCCATGACTGGAGATAGTCACACAGTGCAGAGGCCTTGATTCCTCCCCTGAGGTGACATTCATTCATCTCCTTTGGGACTGGACTTGCAGCCTCCTGCCTGACTGACTGGGAAAGGGATACTGAGCTAAAATCTCAAACCTGGGTTCCATGCTGGGCAAGTGGAAAAGTAGCTAAGTTTAATGTGTTAAGTAAAACTAGGAAGCTAGTTAGTTTGTGGCAGTGAAGAGTTCTACAAAGGAAGCTTCCTCTGCCAGCAGGAAGGTCGTTTCAGCATTACTACTCTTTCGCATCTGTAAGCACCCCATTCTGGGCTTACCTGTAATTGGCTCTGCCCTGCTCCTCTGCTGGTGTGTGTGCCCCAGTGGCCCTAGAGGATTAGGGCCGGCAGCCCACTGTTCCCCGTGGTTTCGACTGTGTGTGTGTGTGTGTGTGTGTGTGTGTGTGTGTGTGTGTGTGTGTGTCCCGTTCCTTGGCCCCACGTCAAGAAGAGGGCCAAGGTCCGATTACATTTCTGTGCCACGGGCACATTGGGAGGCCTGTCTGGGGTCCCTGTAGCTCTGAAAACCAGGACCGCAAGTTTTAAGCATTAAAGATGGCGGCCGCGCCCTTACTGAGCATGCACAGCCGACGAGCATAAAACATTTAAAGGAGCTGTGGCTCCGTTGCCAGAGTGCCATGTAAAGGTGCGAAAGGGGGGGCACAAATGAGAGGAGTCTAGGTAACAAGTTACCCGAGCTTCAGGCACTGATGGCAGAAGGATGGTGGCCGTAGCTGCCAGAGACATGGGCCACCTAGTATCATGATTGGGACTTAATAATCCCAGGGTACAGACTGTATAGGAGAGATAGAAGAATTGGAAAGGGAGGAGGGGTGACTTTATTTGTTAGGGAGGGGACAGAGTGTAGTAGGGAGGAGGGAAATGTGGAGACGCTGTGGGTTACCATACAGGATGCAGAGGGCAGGAGGGTTAGTCTGGGAGTGGTTTATAGACCCCCATCTCAGCCTGGGAACTTGACAGGGAACTGGTGGTTAACCTAATGAATCACTGTGGCATGGGAAGGACGGTGGTGGTAGGTGACTTCAACCTGCCAGGGGTTGACTGCAGAACAATGACTTCCGCTAGTGCTAGGGAACAACAGATACTAGACTCATTCCAGGATGTATTCCTGACACAACAGGTGGTAGAGCCGACCAGAGAGGGTAACATTTTGGACCTAGTATTGGCAGATGGTGACCAGGTAAGGGATATGGTGATAGAGGACCCGCTGACAGGGAGAGACCATTGTACAGTGTGGTTCTCCCTTGATCTGTGGAGGGAGGGAAATCTTACCAAAATGAGGGAAGTTGACTTTAAGGGTGCGAATTTTGGAAGAATGGCAGCCATACTTGAGGGGCACATAGCAACAATCAGCACGGGCATGGATACGGAAAGCAAATGGGCTGTCCTGAAGTTGGGCCTGATAGAGGCCATAAAAGCTCACACAAAGACCTGCAGTAAGAAAGCAAGGTCCAGAAAACCCAACTGGTGGACCAGGGAGTGCAGGACAGGGCAAAGGAGAAAAGATTATCCTTCAGAAAATATAACGGAACCCGCAGGGGGAAGACAGGGAGGGGTATATTAAGAGATCAAGGGAGGTGAGCAGGTGGTAAGGGCAGCCAGTGCCTCAAAGGAACTAAGGTTGGCACAGGGGATCAGGAATGGTGACAAGGAATTTTTGAGTACATCAGAGAGCGGAGAAATTGTTGGGGCCAGATCACCAGGATAAAGAGAGATGGTGGGTGGGCAGAGGAGAGAGCTGAGCAGGCAGAAGTACTAAATGAGTACTTCTGTTCTGTTTTCACAAGGGAAAAGGAAGGGCCAATTCCGCAGGGGAACAGTAGGGTTGGGGAGGGAATAACTGATGCTGGGATCCCAGTGAAGAAAGTGTGGGAAGGCCTTAAGTTCTTCACCCTAGAGTCCTGAAGGAATTGGCAGATGTCCTGGCAGCACCTCTGTCGGAGTTGTTTAACACCTCTCTTCAATTGGGATATATACCACTGGACTGGAGGAAGGTGCATGTGGTGCCCCTCCATAAGGGCGGATCCAGGGATGAGTCAGGAAATTACAGACTGGTCAGTCTTACATCCATAGCGGGGAAATTAATGGAGACCATCTTAAAGGAGAGGTTGGCGACATTCCGAGAAGTAAACAGCCTTCAGGATGTCCGACAACATGGATTTGTCCAGGGGAGATCTTGTCAAACTAACCTGGTTGAATTTTTTGACTGGGTGACAAAAGCTCTGGATGGGGGATTGGCTGATGAATGTCCTGTATCTGGACTTCAGCAAGGCATTTGACTCTGTGCAGCATGGGAGACTGATGGACAGACTGAGGAACCTGGGGGTAGAGGTGAAGCTGGTACAGTGGATAGGGAACTGGCTGAGCAACAGACAGCAGAGGGTGGTGGTAGGGGGAGGAATTCTTTTCTCCCAGGAAGATCACTAGTGAGGTCCCACAAGGATTGGTTTTGGGTCCACTGCTATTTAATGCTTTCATATTGGAGGGAGTTAAGAGCAAGATGAGTCTGTTAGCCGATGGCTCGAAATTAGATGCGGTGGTGGACAGTGAGGAAGGGAGGAGGGTATTCCAGGAGGATCTGGAGAGTGGTCAAACACATTGCAGCTGGGGTTCAGTTCTAGGAAATGCAGTGTACTGCATTTCGGGGCCAAGAACCAGGATACAGTTACCACTGGGTGGGTGGGAGGGGGCAGATATCCGAATCTGAGGAGGAAAAGGATCCTGGGTGTGGTGATCACAGGGAATATGAATCACTCAGTACAGTATAGAAAAGCATCGGCAAAGGCAAACAGAATGCTGGGGTGCATTGCTTGGGGGATCACTTCAAGGAGGGAGGAGGTTATTCTGCCACTGTACAGATCATTGGTGAGGCCACACTTGGAGTACTGTGTGCAGTTCTGTCGCCCATACTTAAAGAGGGATGTCAGCTCCTGGAGGGAGTCCAGAGGAGAGCGTCCAAGATGATCTAGGGAATGGGGAAGAAATCCTATGGGGAGGGAGTAAGAAAGCTCAACATGTACTCCCTGGAGGATAGAAGGGACAGGGGAAATATGATCGAGACCTTTAAGTACTTGAAGGGCATAAACAAAGTTAGTACTGAGAGTATGTTTAAATTTAAGGGGGAAGGGACCATGAGGGGACATAGACTGAAACTGGTGGGGGGAGGTTCAGGAGGGAGCTGAGGAAACATTACTTCACAGAAAGGGTGGTGGCAGCTTGGAATGTGCTACCCGAAGAGGTGATCTCACTGGATTGAGTGAGGAGTTTCAAGAAGGGATAGGATAGGTTCATGGGCAAGGTACAAGTAGGGAGAGAATTGACCAGGGTGGTGAACTCAGGGAGGGAAAATTTGGCAGGAGGGATGAGGGGCAGCAGCAGTTGTCTGAACTGTGAGCTGCGTTGTCGAGAAGGCGAGATGGACCTTGAGGCCTGATTCTGCTGGAACTGTCATATGTTCGTTTCATGTCTGGGAGTCCCATGAGCTAAAGGAGGTTCCCTCAAGATAATTAATAGTTTTCCTGGCCTCCACAGGGGTAGCGGAGCCAGGACATATAAGCATTTACCCTTTGAAGGGCTTAAGAATAAAATTATGGGGCTGTGTATGTCTGGGACCAACAGTAAAAAAACATGGCAGCCCCCATAGGACTACAGAAGCAAGGGGGCTGCTGGGAAAAAGTGAAAGGGCATCCAGAAAGCCCGGGCATGCAACAGCCAATGGGAGCGAGGCTGCTGGAATACTATAAAAGCTGCTGTTTTGCCCACCAAATGGGTGATTCAAACTGGATCCCATAGTGAACAGAGTGCAGGCTAGACTAAGAAGACTTTCCCGCCTTGGCCTGCACTCTGGACCCCAAGGCCAACTCAGCCCAAGTTTGCAGCAGACCAGCAGTGAGTCAGAACCCCCAGCTATTTCCTGAGTTCAGAGACCTGCAGTTTTAGAGAAGGAGGAGTGAGTTCTGGAATTTTGCCAGAGAGAGAGAGTGTTGAGCAGTGTGAAAAGCTGAGAGCTAGAACTGCAGTCAATGGCAAAGACAGAAACGTACCGTCTTAAGTGAGCATTCCTGCAGCAGTGGACTAAGGGCTGAGCTACTGTTTCCGCCTTGTTGGGGCAAGTCCAGGTGTGATACTACTCAAGCTTAGAGACTGCGAGAGTGTGCAGTGGCAAGAGACTGAGCAGCGCCAGGTATTGTGAAAAATAGAAAATCAAAGTGAGAGTGCTGGGCGAGAGACTGAGCCAGAGCACAGCTATAACTTATGCTGCTCCAGGGTGTGCATCAGAGGGCTTTGGGGACCATGGCTGCCTTGTCCCTAGACTGAAGACCTAGGAGACCAGCGGAGAAGACAGCGAGAGGCCTGCCTGGTAAATACTGTCTACAGAGGCCTCAGAGGTGAAGATTGAAAAGGCCAGGCAGGTGAAGACCAGTGTTCTTCAATTTCCTCTGTCAGCCCTGCGGCTACTGTGGTGTACCACCAACCTGATACCTCCATGGTACAGCAAACTCGGATCATTGAACCCCACCCCCAACCCTTTCAACTGCTGAACTGTACATACTCTGAGCTGCTACTTTGAGGAGTCTTTATTTAGCTAGATAGTGGCAGGACTTTGCCAGAAAACCACAGCCAGGCCTGAAAGTTAAAGTTAAGAGCTGTGAATTTAAAGTTTGGGCCCCAATGAAAGATCCCTACGTTGACTTCTGCACCACGGTGTGGTACCCACCAAAGAGACTGTCTGGTAGCTGCTGTTGGGGGGGGTCAGGTGCACCTGAGGTGGGGATTCAGAGGGGTGCTGTTGGCCAGTCAGCTTTTACTGTTGTTTTGCCCTCCTCTTCTTCCTCCTCCTCCCTCCCCCAAAATAAAATACTGTTGTTGTTAATGTTATTTGATGTTCTACAGTGTTATTGTAAAGAAAGGGGGTATTGCCATTGTATTTGGGGAACTGTTTGTGGGGCAGCTAATGTATTTTCCTGGGGGATGATAACCTGCTATTTGCCCACAGGTATTCTCTATTACTTCCTTGGGTGGAGGCAGTGTGCTACCTTACCACTAACCTTTCCAACCCAGGCCGGCGAGTGGTTACACCAGATGTGAAATATTTTGTGTCCCCACTCAATGCCAAACTGCCTCGATTTTGCTCCAGAAATCCAGGACATGGCTTTTTTTCTGTCAGTATGCATTCAGACTGCCATGGCAAAATCTTTTTGCGTGCATTTCCATCAGTTCCCCTAATGCAGAGGGTATTGTTCACACTGGAGGTGCATGGAGCAGGATGATACTGGTCGCACATTGCTGGCCTTGAAAGATATGGTTTCCTCTGTTGAACAGACTGTCAGCAAATGGAGGAGTCTTCCGCTCAGGATGGACTTACTGACTCATAGTCACCCAGACCATCCCAGCCTGTGCTCCCTTCATCTTCGGGTCTGGCTCCTGAAGGGAGAGAGGATAACAGGTACAAGGTATCTCAGAGGATCTCTGAAATACATGTAGCTGCTCGTAAGCCCTTCACAAGGAAAACTTGCATAGCCAAGTGGAAAAGATTTTCCATCTGGTGCTCCAAAACCCAGATGGACTCCTTTAGGGTGCCCGCCTGACAAGGTTCTGGAGTACTTGCTGAACCTTTCTGATGTTGGCCTGCATTATTCCATAGTAAAGGTCCACCTGTTTGCTATACCTGCATACCACGAGCCCATTGGTACCTTCTACCTGGCACAGCTGCCACTGTTTGAGGTTCCTTAAAGGTATTTCACACACAAGGCCTCCCATCAGGAAGATGGTGGCTGCCTGGGATATCAACCTTGTATTGGACATGCTTACCTGCAAACCTTTCGAATACCTTGCAACTTGTGAGCTGAAGTTTTTAACTTGGAAAGCAGCATTTCTAGTGGGAATTACCTCTGCTTGCAGAGTGTCTGAAATCCATGCCCTGGTCACAGATCCTCCATATACTGTTTTCCATAAGGACGAGGTAGTTCTCTGCACACACCTGAAGTTCCATCTCCTGATTACTTTGCCAACTTCCTGAATGAAGGCGAGCACACTCTTCATTCTCTGGATGTTAAAAGGGTCCTTACGTCTTACCTGGACAGAACTAAGGACTTCAGGCAATCCAAACAGCTCTTTGTCTCCTTTGATCCCAGTCGGAAGGGACAGCTTGTTGCAATCAAGTGCATTTCTGCCTGGATTGTGAACTGCCTGTGCCACTGCTATGCCATGGCTCAAGTCAAGCTGGAAAGCTGGGTAAGTGCCCACTCCACCAGAGCGGTTGCCACATCCCTGGCAGAGATTTGCTCCATGCCTGTTGGTGATATTTGCAGAGCTGCAATTTGGAGCACAGTACACACTTTGGTTAAGCACCATGCACTAGATGTCAATGCTAGGCAGCATGCCACCTTTGGCAGGACAATCCTGAATGCATTAGTACCCTGAGTGAGCCCTTGGCTCCTACTGCCCTAGTCAAGGTGATTTTGTTGGAGCTTGGTACTCTGACCCACTAGTGGGAATCAATGGCGAAAACTGATTCCTGAACTATATGAAAATTACATACTCACCATAATTATTGATATTCTAGGAATATCTTCACCATTGATTCACACACCTTTGGTTCACTCCAGTAAGTTTTGTCTTCACCCCTTTATGCTTGGTTTGGGCTATGAAGATACTGTGTTACTGGTTTGGTGACCCATCTTACACGGGTCCCTAGGGCTATCTTGTTACGGCTCCTTCTACCCCTCCTCCTGACTTTTCTCGCTGCTGGGTGCTCTATATGTTTCCCATATATGGCCCACCCCACCCCGATATGCACTGGCCGACTACTTCTCCCGCTATTCCTGTTGCCTGCACCCTTCCCTGTCACTCCACATCATCCTGCCTGGCTGGGGAACCACAAACCCGGCAGTCTCCATACGCATTCCCCGGTAAAGCCGTAAGCAGTCCTTTTGGCCCTATACTCCCTTCCTTACCCCTTACCTGTACCAACACTCCCCTGTAAACACCTCCTTGCTCTTGGCCTGCTGGTCACTGCTTAGTATAGCCTAAATCATGTTAGACTAGCTGGATCCGCCTCTATATGTCTGGAATGTACTTGTATGGTTGTTGCCTCAATTGTATTGTTGCTTCCATGTGTTATGATGTATTGTACTCTCCCGGGTCGTGCCTGAAAATAGTCACCTGCTGCTAGCGCACCTACCCGGTAAACAAAAAATAAATAAATAAATATATAAATGCCTTTAGATTAAGTGTATAAGTACTTTTTAGGTTATGCTGCACCTCCTCAGTAAGAAACCAAAAAAAAAAAGGTGCTCAGGTGGTTGAAGGCTAGTACCAAGTAAGCCTTCTCCCACAAGTTAGTCTCATAGTGCCGTCTTTATCTCCCCCCCAAAAAAAACAGGCATGTTGGATTACTATGGCTGCACCATAATCCAGTCAGAAGGGTGCGTGAGCAGCTTCACAGTAAACACTACTGCTGCTTCGTGTTTAGAAAAGTGTGGGGGTCCAAATGCATGGTGGACAACTGCATTACCGGTGGCCAAATGCCTCATCTTTGTGACGCACCCCCACCATCCCCAGTATTGTATCATGGTGCCCAGACACAAAATCCATTTTCCCAGGTGGCAGTTTACCACTAGACAAGTTGTGAAAGAAAAAAAAAATTGTATACCGAACAGACTGTGTTGAAGGCAGTAGTTCAGCTGCAGCCATGTGTCCCTTGGACAAGTTATGTTCTGATCAGGGCAACTAAAATTAGAATTAGATTGCCTCACTGAAGAAATCATTTTTTTTTTTTTTTTTGGCCACAGAGGTTTTTATTCTTCTTATCAGACCTGAGCGGCTATCAGCCCCGTCCTCATGCTCAGCAGTCATCCCTACCTCTCTCCAGGTCCAAAAACTTGTTCCCCCATGGATTTCCACCTGCAGCAGGAGCGGGAAGGCCATTTCCCCCAACCCGGCAGACATATCCAGATCACTCGGGTCCAGAGTGGCAGGGCAGACTGCTGTGACATAGGCAGAGCTTCACAAAGCCCAGGTCCCTAGATTTTTTCCACTTTTCTCATCCATCCCTGTGCTGTGGCACCAGTATGTGTGCGTGGAGGCGCACTCATCCTGCATCACCGCAGCCCCCTCTCTTCGACTCGATCGCGTCTGAAGTATCCCTGGGCCTCCTCTCAGTGGCAGCCATTGGCCAAGACTGCTTGCCCCATCCCCCCACAAGAGAGGAGAGCTGTCCCTGGGGCGCTCAATCCTCTCTTATCCCGCTGCCCCCCCCACCCCCGGCAACCCATGCTTCTTTCTGAACACGGGTCGCCAGCATGGCAGGAGGTAACGTGATAATCGCCTGAGCCCTCCATACTACCAGGCCGACTCTGAAGAAGTAATTTTAAAAAATGTTTTCAGTGCTGTGACACCATGCCAGTACCTGAAGTGGGGGAATCTAATCGTAGAATGGAACTCTTTGGCATTGTGGTCACAAATTGCCAAAGAGGGATTTTTCAGCATTCCACCAAACACAGCTCTGTCCAGAGTTGTTTTTGGAAATGCATTTGTATTTGTACTGACCCCCGCGTATGGAAATGGAGGTTGTGCTGTTGGATGTGTAATCACCTCTGACCCTGAGGGCTGCTATTCAATGCTAATTTCCCCCTGCTGGAGAAACCAGGCACAAGGCATGGGTTTAATAAGCTGTTTTCTGCCCAGCTCAGCACAATTATGTAAAACATGCAGTCAGGAGGAGAAAAGCTTGTGGGTAAATTGAGTTTGAAAGGTCGCAGGAGGTTTCCAGAAAAAAATTGCCCCAGTGATGACGTTGTCAATGCAAAAAAAAAAAACCACCTCATATGGAGTGACATGTTAAGTATTTGTAAGTCTTGAAGCATTCTGAAGGAAGTGGAGTCCATCATTTAGCATTGGGGAGGGGAGTCTGGCGTCCAAGTAAGGTAAAGCCCTTGTTAGGGATTTACTGTGGTCTAGCTGTGAATATATCTAAAGACTTACTGGGATGTATCTCAGTACACAACTCCTGCATCAGACTGGGAAAAACAGTAGATCCAGAGCGTGGGTTGTGAGCTGGAGGACAAAGTTAAATACCAAACTATGAAACCAGTGAGACAATTACTAACACTGGGATTGTTCATCTAGAGTACCAGGCTGACTTGTTACCATCACTCGAAACACGAAAGAAAGGTGCAAGCAAAAAAAAAAAAAAAGAGCTGCAGTAGAAATATTGAACTTACATGAATGTGAAAACCCTGGTGCAGATTCCAGAAAATGCCCTTACAATTACTAACAGCCATTCACAGACTTGTTTTTTTTCTGTTAACTTTCTGTTTATGCCACCCCTCTCGACTGGCATCTGGACCCACCTTCAGGCTCCTGCACCTGCCCAACCTCATCACCCTGCCTTCTCCTGGGGACTTTCCTCTTCCTGCATTTCCCTTGCGGCTTTCCCCCCACAATGGGTTACTTGGGCTGGGCCAGGTTCTTCAGAAACTTCATTTAGTGTTGCCAGGAGAGAGTCAGGTCAATGAGTGTAGGGCCGTCATTCTACTTTGCGAGGGTTCCTTTTTCTTCCCTCACCTGTGGAGATGCAGGCTGAGTGGGCGTACGCACGTAGTGCACAGAGCCCCTCTCCAACCACTCTGCGCTCCCCCAGCCTTGCATGCACTCATACCTGCACTGCAACCGGTGGTCACCCATGAGGTACATAGAAACATAGACTTTGACGGCAGATAAGGACCACTTGGCCCACCCAGTCTGACCATTTCCCTTCCTATTGGATAAGCTGCAGATTCTAGTTACCAGCAGCCTACTTCCTGCAACCCCCCACTACAATTGCCTTATGTCTGTCCCATGCATGTTTGAATTCCCCCACTGTTTTAGACCCAACAACCTCCCCAGGAAGGCGGTTCCATGCGTCCACCACTCTCTGTGAAAAAAAAATTCTTCACATTACCCCTGAGCCATCCCCCCTCTATCTTTAAATTGTGCCCCCTTGTTCTTACACATCTCTTTTTCTGAAAGATGCTACCCTCCTGGACTTTGTTGATTCCCTTGAGGTACTTGAAAGTTTCTATCATGTCCCCCTGTCCCTCCTTTCATCCAGGGTATACATATTAAGCTCTCTGTCTCTCTTCATATGGTTTCTGATGCAGACCCTGCACCATTTTAGTTGCCCTCCTCTGGACTGCTTCCATCCTGTCTATGTCCTTGCGTAGATGGGGTCTCCAAAACTGCACACAGTATTCCAGATGGGGTCTCACCAACTGTCTGTACAGAGGGATAACCACTTCCTTTTTTCTACTTGTGATGCCCCTTCCTGTGCATCCCAGTATCCCCCTGGCTCTCCTTACTGACTTCTCACATTGCTTACCCACCTTTAGGTCATCTGATATGACTACCCCCAAGTCCCTTTCCATATTTGTTGTTGTTAGTACCTCCCCTGCTATTGTGTACTCTTCTCCTGGGTTTTTGTTTCCCAGGTGCATTACTTTGCACTTCTTTGCATTGAATCCAAGTTGCCGTATGTCTTACCATTCCTCCAACCTTGCCAAGTCCCTTCTCATCCTTTCTACCCCCCCCCTTTGTGTACCAACTCTGTTATAGATCTTTGTGTCATCTGCAAAGAGGCATACCTTTCCCTCCAGACCCTCTGCAATGTCACCTATAAAGATGTTAAAGAGGACTGGACCCAGTACTGAGCCCTGAGGTACTCCACTAGTAACCCCCCCCCTTCGGAATGTGTTCCATTCACTATTACCTTCTGTGTCCTGTTGTGCAGCCAGTTTGCTAAACAGGCTGCCACTCTGGAACCCACTCCCAGGCTGGCTAACTTAATTATTAGTCTTTTGTGTGGGACTGTGTCAAATACCTTGCTAAAGTCTAGGTAGGCCATATCTACAGCCCCTCCCTGGTCTATTACTTTGGTCACTCAGTCAAAGAAAGCAATTAGATTCGTCTGACATGACCTTCCTGCTGTAAATCCATGCTGCTTTGGGTCCTGTGCCCCACTGGCCTCTAGGTACTCAACAATTCTTTCTTTCAGAAGTGATTCCATCATTTTCCTTATCACTGAGGTCAAACTTACAGGTCTATAGTTTCCTGCTTCTGCCTTGCTCCCACTTTTGTGAAGGGGAATCACATCTGCCCTCCTCCAGTCCTTGGGTACCACCCCATCCTCCCATGATTTGTTAAAAAGTGTGGTCAGTGGTGTCACTAGGTCCTCCCTTAGTTCTTTTAGGATTCTGGGGTGAATCCCGTCAGGCCCCATTGCTTTGTCCACCTTGAGTTTTAGAAGTTCTTTCAGGACTCTTTCTTCTGTAAATGGACTGGTGTCAACCCCCCTACCCAGAGTGCTTCTGTTGTCTGGTTAAGGTAACTCCTCCTCATCTTCTTTTGTGAATACTGAGCAAAAGTATTCATTCAGTATCTCTGCCTTTTCACTGTCTCCCTCTGCCCACCTCCCCTTTCCTTTATTAATCTTCACTATTCCTCCCTTAACCTTTCTATGCTCCCTAATGTACCTATAAAAGGTTTTATCTCCTTTCTTAACTGAGTTGGCTATTTTTTCCTCAGCATGGGCCTTTGCTATTCTGACTGCCTTCCCCACTTCTTTCTGCTTTAATTGATACAGTTCCCTGTCGTGCTCCTTCTGTGATTCCTTATACTTTTTGAATGCAGCCTTTTTCTCAACCGTCCCTGCCACCTCTTTTGAAAACCATAGTGGTTTTTTTAATCCGCTTTGTTTTCTTTATTTGTTTCACACAAAGGCTTGGTGCCTCTATGATAGCAGTTTTGATTTTTCTCCATTGTTCTTCCACCCCTCCTTTTTGGCCATTTGCTAGTGCATTCCTCAGGTATTCACCCATTTTGCCAAAGTCAGCCCTTCTAAAGTCCAGTTATCCTTGTTCTTATATGGTTTGTCTCCTTGGTTGTGCTTATTGTGAAGCACACTGTGCTGTGGTCACTTGTTCCCAGATGTCTACTGACTTCTAAATTTGAGATCCTCTCTCCATTTGAGAGTACCAGGTCTACTATTGCTCCCTCCCGAGTGGGTTCCAACATTAGCTGTCTAAGGCCTGCCCCCTGCAGGGCATCGAGAATGACCCTGCTCTTGGATGTGGCTGCAGTACATGTCATCCAGTTAACATCTGGCATATTCAGGTCCCCCATCAACAGTATCTCCCCTTTTTCAGCCATTTTGAGAATGTCCTCTCTCATTTTCTTGTCCATTTCTCCCTTGAGACGAGGGTCTGTATACAACCCCTGTGCAGACTGTGATGCCATTCCTGTCTCCAAGGTGACCCAGAGTGCCTCTTGTCCCTCTCCTTTACTTTTTAGTTCTGTAGCTTTGATCCCTTCCCTATGTATAGAGCTACTCCACTTCCTCTTTTACCCTCCCTGTCCCTTCTGTAGACTGTGTACCCTGGTATGTTGACATCCCAGTCATGGTTCTCCGTGTACCATGTTTCCGTGACTGCCACAATATCCAATTGTTCATCTTCCATCAGGGCTACTAGCTCAGGAAGCTTGTTTCCCAGACTACGGGCATTGGCACTCATTGGCCTCCATTTAATGTTGGCTTTATCCTTTTTTCCCCCATCCCTGCTCTTATTGCCCTTGTCTATTTTTCCATTTACCCCTGTCCTGCCCTCTGTTGAGCTCTGTACCTCAGTGTTTACCTTACTACCTGCCATGTTTTGTGAGGGAGGCTTGAAATTTCCTGCCTCTTATCAGCACCTCCCCCCTTGGCTAGTTTAAAAGCTTGCCAAGGAAGCATTTAAACCTTTCACTTAGGAGCTTGGTTCCCTTCATGGACAGATGCAGACCATCATGCCAGTATAGACCTTCATCTCTCCAGGTGTACCCCCAGTCCCCAATGAAGCCGAAGCCCTGTGTTCTGCACCAGTTTTGCAACCATTCATTAAACTGCATAGTGTGCAGTACCCTAGCCTCACCCCTGCCATGGACTGGCAGCACCTCTGAGAAGGTAACCGTGCTTGCTACCTGTCTGAGGCCCCTCCCCAACTCCACAAATTCATCCTGCACTGCACTGATTCCATGCTAGCTAGGTCATTTGTCTCAAGGTGGACAATGATATCTAGTACCCTCTCCTGTGATGCTGCTTCTGCAATCCTGAGGATTCACTTCTTGTCCCTCCAAGCCATGGCACCAGGCAGGCACCTTACTTCCCTCTCCTCTCCCTTCCCCAGTTCTACCCCCTTAACAACTGAGTCCCCTATCAGAAGCTGTTTCCTTCCCCTGTGGTATCCCTTTCCACCCTTTTGTGGGTCTCCCTTGTGGATGTCCTCAACATTCTTCTTGGTCTCCACTGAGGGTGCCATCATAGAGGAACCTTGCTCTGCCAGACTGGCGTATGATTTGTGTAGAGGTACAGCTAGGGAGCTTCACCTCTGTTCCACCACCCGCACCCTCCCAGAACCCACTGTGGTCCAACTGCTCTTCATACTTGGCAACCTCTGAGGCAGTGGTGCTGTTTGGGTGGGGGAGGCCTCCTTAGTCCTTGCCAGTTCAGCCTGGGGGTGGGCAGTCTCCTTCCTCAGAGCTGACAGTTGCCTGCAAATAGGACAGCAACACAGTTTCCAGAATGTCTCCCGGAAAACTGCTGCCCCACGGCCAGTGCATTGCACCACTCCACACGTCCCTCTCCCTTATAATATACAATATGTAATATATATATATATATATATATTTTTTTTTTTTCTGGTGGTGTGTACTTACCCTTTATGTACCATGATGGGTTATTAAGAATATGACAGTTCTGCCCCAAGACCTGTTGAGGAAGTGATGTCAGAACTTTGACTATAAAGAAAATGCTATGCCTGGGGGTGTGGGGAAGGGACGGGTAGTCCACAACCATAGGTGATTGTTAGAAACAATCTAATACATCACTGCTCCACCACCCTGGTGAGTACTGCCCTTTATAGTAATTTAACTAACCTCCAGTGACTTATTTAAAAATAGTTTAACTATCACAAAATCCTACGCACCAGTAAATTATTTAAAAATAGTTTCTGTCCCAAAATCCTAGCAGTCAATCCAACTACCCCAAAGGACAACCAAAATGCAGTATTCAAACCCTTGTGAAGTTACTTCCAAGATGAGCAGAGTTTGCAAGTTCCTTTTTCAACTCCTCAGTCACCTGTTATTTATTTAAAAATAGTTTAACTGTCAGAAAATCCTAGTAGACAATCTAGCTACCTCCAGGCATCTACCCAAATGCAGTATTTAAATTCTTCTGAAGTTACCCATAAGATAAACAGAGTTTGCAAGCCCCTTCTTGGTTAAACACTAAATAAATATGCAAATAAAAAGCAATTACCAAAGGTAGTAGTTGCATGGCAGCAGTGGTCTACCTCCATCAACGAAAGAGGAGAGTGTCCTCCGGGCTCAGTCCTCCTCCTCCTCCCCCTCCCCCGGCCAGCCCCTAAGAAATCTGGTTCATTTCTAAACTTGGGTCACCTTCTGTTTCATGTATTTTAACCATTGCCCAGTTTGGCCCATTTGAACTGTAACATCTCATTTTCAGTGGGGTCCTACTCTTTGGCACTCTTACACCTGAGAGAGTCCTCAAGCACTGGTAGGTCAAGTGACTTGCCCAATTTGGGGTCACACAGTGACTGTGGTGGAATTTGGAGCTGTATGCTCCTGTTTTGGAAAAGGATTCAAATCTCCTTTTGAATATATTTTGCTTGCTTACTAATTTCTATATTCTTCTAAAATTATTTTTTATCACTCCCTCCCCATAACACCAACTGCACACATTTGGCCCTCTTTACAGCACTTCTCATGGATTGCTTGAGGCTCAGGTGACCAACCCCCACTGAGATCAAGTTGTGTTTAAGAAGCAGTGTCTGCAGGTGCTGTTGATTACCCCCCAAGGATTAAATGCATCCCCTTAATTTTTGTGACATTGAAAATACTAACTCACATCGGTGGGCATCAGTGGCTGGGTTTGGTAGTACCAGACCTACCTGTTCACAACATCAAGGAACAGAGACATTGTGTGGTGTTACTAGAGCTACTGGCTCTCAACTTTGAGGAATGGCAACCTAATGTGGTATTACCAGAGCCACCAGCTCACAACATTAAGGAACAGAGACATGGTGTGGTATTAGCAGAACTACTGTCTCACGATGTTAAGGAACAGAGACGTGGTGTGGTATTACCAGAGCTACCGGCTCACAGTGTTAAGGAACAGAGACGTAGTGTGGTATTACCAGAGCTACTGGCTCACAATGTTAAGGAACAGAGATGTGGTGTGGTATTACCAGAGCTTACCTGCTTGCGATGTCAAGGAACAGAGACACGGTGTGGTATTAGCAGAACTATTGTCTCATGATGTTGAGGAACAGAGACGTGGTGTGGTATTACCAGAGCTAGTGGCTCAGGATGTTAAGGAACAGAGACATGGTGTGGTATTACCAGAGGTACCATCTCACGATGTTAAGGAACAGAGACATGACGTGGTATTACCAGAGCTACTGGCTCACGATGTTAAGGACGAGAGACATGGCGTGGTATTACCAGAGCTACCGGCTCATGATGTTAAGGAACAGAAACATGGTGTGGGGTTACCAAACCTACCGGCTCACTATGTTAATTAGAAAGCTACGGGCTCACAATGTTAAGGAACAGAGACATAGTGCGGTATTGGAGAGCTGCCATTTCACAATGTTAAGGAACAGGGACACAGTGTGTGTCATTAGCAAAGCTACTGGCTCATGAAGTTAAGGAACAGAGACATGGTGTGGTATTAGAAATACTAGCTCATGGTGTCACAGCTACTGGCTCACTGGATCAGTGCAAAGTTGTGGTATTACCAGAACTACCAGCTAGAGTCTCTGCAGTTTGGATTCACAGGGTTCACTGACAAATATGGAGATACCTTCTTTCCAGTTTCAAAACCAACTAAAATACTTTAATATATTTATCTTGTTTATTAAATATTTGCACCCAGGAATGCTTTTTAGAGGTGGGTCACCTCATACACAAACGGTACCAGGGAGGAGGCATCATATGTTTGCAGTATGTATAAGTTTTACAGCAAAGTTAAACACACCAGACAAAGTCATTGATCATTAAGTTACAATATGCGTTATATATTATACAAGAGACAGTAAGGGTAAAAGTGATTTTTGCACTTATCAACACATAACACAAGGTAGGAAATAACCCCCCCAAAATTGTTGAGTTTTGAGAATTTATAGCAATTGTTAAAAATGTTTTTTTTTTTTTATTACAAAGTTTATTTACCCAGGATATCCCAGTTGAGATGTAACATCTCGTTTTCAGTAGGGTCCTGCTTCTACCCAATTCCGCAGCTGGGTGATCTGGAGCACTGAGAGGTTGCGTGACTTGCCGAAGGTGACACAGTGAGTGTTTTGCCCTACCAAGGTTTGAACCTGTGATCTTCTGGTTTCCAGACTGGTACTCTAACCACTAGACCGCACTGCCGCCATAGAATGAATCGCCAAATATTAAAAAAAAAACAAAAAAAAAACCTGAAATAAATGCATTTTATTTTACTGATGCATTCTCTCATGCCACGGGCAATCATAAAAAATGTTTAGTAGTCTACTGCTGAGAATCACTGAAAATGGTTAGCAGCATTCTACGAGCATGACATTTTTCCATGCTATGCCACCAGCTGTTTTTCACCCTATCGGATGGTATATGACTGTTACTTGCTATATAGGGGTGTGAAGCATGGTTAAGATGATTTTTTGAATATGCAGTCTGTAGTCTACATTATTTTGTCTTGTAGCTAGACTACCAGACTGTATATGGTGGTTTCACATTTCTTATTCCTTGTTGCTTTAGTTTTCGTATGTGTTAGGATACGTTGCAGTGTGTGTGTGTGTGTTGCATCAATATTTATATCGGCATAATACGGGCAAGACAGTGGATGGCTTTCAATCCCTGTTAATGAATGGGCTATAGGACTTCCTTTTATTATTGGACTTTAGGGAATATGCCATGCTGCTGTTGGTGTGAAACACGACATATACCACTACTTTAACAGTAAGGAGGGAATGGGAAAGAAAAAGGGGAAACTGTTTAACCAGGAAAGGCACACTAAGCCAGAGCTTGTTTCTGGGTGCAACCTGAGAGCACAAGGAAGTTAAGTGACTTGCTCTTGGTCACACAGTATGCAAGTGGGGGCTCATGGGATTCAAACCCAGGTCCCCAGGTTTGCAGCTCAGTGCCTTTAACCCACTACACTGTACTGCCTCCTACTACATTATCCTGTCTCTGGAAAGCTGGAAAGTATATAGTTGGCACCCCTGAATGATATGTTGCAGTCAGAGGTATGCATTTTGTATCTTTGTTAATAAGGTGGTGAGATGGGTAGGGAACTGGCTTCAGGGAAGGCAACAGAGGGTGGTGGTGGGTGGGGAGCTCTCACACCCAAGAGTAGTGACGAGCGGTGTTCCACAGGGCTCTGTGTTGGGACCAGTGTTGTTTGGGATATTCATTGCAGACATATCATTGGACATCAAGAGCAAGATCAGTCTGTTTGCTGATGATACCAAGGTAGGAGCGGTGGTGGATGACCTAGGGGGATGGCAGGGGTTGCAGGATGATCTGGCAAAGCTTGAAACCTGGTCAGACACCTGGCAACTGGGGTTTAATGCCAAAAAGTGCAAAGTGCTGCATTTTGGGATGAAGAACCCAAGGAGGAGTTACCAGCTGGGGAGTGCAGCTAGCCCAGACAGAGAAGGAGAAGGATCTGGGTGTGCTCATTACAGGGTCAATGAACAACTCGGCACAGTGTAGAAAGGCAGCTGCAAAGGCCAACAAAATGCTGGGTTGTATTGCAAGGGGTATATCCTCGAGGAGGGAGGAGGTGATTCTGCCACTGTATAGGTCATTAGTTAGGCTGCACCTGGAGTACTGCGTGCAGTACTGGGCCCGTATCTGAAGAGGGACATTAAGTTACTGGAGGGGGTGCAGCGCAGGGCGACAAAGATGATCAAGGGGCTGAGGGACTTATCATACGAGAGGAGGCTGAGGGAGTTGAACATGTACTCGCTGGCGGAGAGGAGGGACGGGGGGACATGATTGAAACCTTTAAGTACATGAAAGGAATAAACAAGACAGGTACAGAGGGGCTATTCAAAGTAAGGGAGGGGAGGGACACCAGGGGCCATGATATGAGACTGGAGGGAGGAAGGTTCAGGAGGGAGCTGAGGAGACACTTTTTTACAGAGAGAGTGGTGGCTGGGTGGATTGCTTTACCTGCAGAAGTGGTATCCAGTAGAACAGTGGATTGCTTCAAAAGGGGGTGGGACAGGACAAGGGGGAGGGTCAATGAAGGAGAAGGGTGGATGCAGAATAAGGGGTGCTAGCTGCACATTCGAGCAGACTTGATAGACCTCTAGGCCTTTATCTGCTGGCAAATTTTGTATGTTCGTAAGGGCCATCAATCCCGTGGTTAAAACTGTGTCTGTATCCCTAATGGTCATTTATGAAGAGAGATCTGAAATCTGTAAGTAAAATGTTTACAAAAAAGGCAGTATATAGGTGGTTTGTTTTCATTGTACTGTGGTATTGTAGCGATGGAAGGGACTTGCTCCTCTTGCCGCATGGCAGTGATTATACTCCATTCTAGTTTGGGCACATATGCAAACTTATTAACCTGCAATGCTACCACTATGCATGATGTGTAGCCTTCAGTGTAATTCTCCCTCCAGAATCTGTCTAGTCCTGCTCTGAAGTCAGAACATTGTCTGATACCCCTATATAGGGCATATATAAGACCACATTTAGACTATGGGTCCCCCTTCTGGAACCCCTATCTGAAAGGTGGCATAGACCGATTGGAAAAAATTCAGAGACAATTTACAAAAACAATTCCGAGACTGAAAGTAAAACATTGTGACACTAGACTTCAGGAAACAGGACTCTATCCCCTCCATCTAAGGAGGCAATGGGGTGACATTCTGCTCACTTATAAACTCATTCAAACTCCATCCTTAATGAAAAAAAGTGGGTTAACATTTGCAAATAAACGTACTGTGGGCAGATTACATAATCAGCAGCTCAAAGTTCATTGGACAAATACAAACAGACATGATAACTTCTTTAACATAAGAGCTGCTAAAAAATGGAATATGCTACCACAGAAGTTGATTAACTCTACATCCTTTGACATATTCAAGTCAAAACTTGATAAGTGGTTAAATCTAACCCACATTCAACATTGCCCCACTGTTGTGGGGGACAAATCGCAATGGGCCTCGCGCCTTCTTTTTGTCCTACTAAATCCAGTGAACAGTATTAGCTTCCACACTCTCACCTGGTAAGCTAGTCTGCATGTTTGTTTTTCAACTCTTTTTTTTTTCCCCCCCTCTCCTGTGCCACTGGCTGGGACCTCCATCGGCCATCTCCTAGCATCTGATCCCACCCCACTGAGATCCTCCCTGGCCTGTGACCCTGATCCACCCATGACTCACATACTTTGGTAAACCATTGGCTTGTGCCCCCAGAGGCCGGGCCAGCTCCTCAGTGGTCCCATACAAGCATCTAATTTCCCAGTAGGCAGCAGAATCCGGTAGTGGGCATGGTGACGGGAGCAGCATCACCTGCCCAGCCAGTGGAGTTTTTCCCAGTGCCTTAGCTCACCACGGCACTGGACCAGCGTTCTTCAGTCATTCTTTTTTTGTTTTAGGTTTTTAATTTTACTGTTTATGCTCCCTCCTATGTCACTATCACAGTCTCCCTGTTGGCGCCCCTACGGGCTGTGGCTTTGCTGAAGTCTGACCCATACAGTCGTCTTTACATCCAGGTGGCCGTGGATTGCCCCCCCCACCTCAGCTGGGGAAGAGGGATGGCCCATTCTAACTCACTGTGCTTCATCAAGTGGGGCAGCTGGAGAGTACAGGTCCAGTCCCCTCTAGTTCACCGAGGTCCATCGTCCATCAGATAGTGGGTTTTTTCCTTCTGTTTCATCCACTCCCCCAGACGCAAGCATGCATGGGAGGTCCAAGGTGCATGTGCATACGAGTATGCTGCTGCACCAAACCTGCAGCCTGCGCCTAACCCAACAGCGCCATCGCACTGCTACCTGTGATCAGCCAGGTGGCAGTATTTCAGTGAGGACTGTGACCTACCCTCCCCAGAGGAGGAGGAGATTGTCTCCAGGGATTCTCAGTTGTCCATCCTCCGGCAACTCGCACTCGTTCCTGAACTCGTGTTGCCGGTGTTGTTAGTAGTAGGGCTACCGCTGCACCGACGGGCTGGCTTCAGTCATTCATGTCACAAACACACTCAGCAGGTCAGGCTCTCTGCTCCCATAGTGCCAACCTCAGAGTACAATAGTGTGAACAGGTAACAGACAGGGTAACCCTCCTGTCTGCTTTAGGGTCTGAATCATCTTTAGTCTCAAGTTCTGGGGGGGATTCAAACTGTGAGCCTTATGCTAGCATACCCAAATGTATACATAAGATAATATTCTCTTCGGGGGGATGCAGTATATCTTTCACCTAAGGGCACCTAACCAGGTATCCAAAATGAATGCTTTAAACTCTGTAAGATACCTTGGGTATATTCTTACCTTTTCCCAGTTTGGTAACACCATCAAGCCTATCAAACAGCTGTGAGACTTAAAGGGGCGATGTCAGCTTTGCTCCTCGTTTTTTCGTCTGCTTGCTCGATTCTGACTCTGTGCACCTATATATGACTTATCCCCTAAATAAACTCCCCATGTATGCCACAGTGGTGATCGCTTACCAGATTTTTCAATTTTTGGACATTTCTTCATTCCAGCGGCTGACAGAAAAACCCTCGTCCCCGTGGAAGCAGTGGTATGCTGAGAGTGCACCTGTGACATGAAGCACCGGCATTAACACCATTTATTTACATGCCCACACTAAAGAGTTGCTTGCAGCATGTTTTACATTATACTGAATTAAAGTTGCAGTTTTTTAAGTAAAACCGAGTGCTGGTAGTGCCAATAAAAACATTTAAACACTGCCGCCGAAATCCCGCGCCTGCGTGAATGTGGACCACTCCAGGTGCCGAAATCCCGCATATGCACAATAGTGGCACAGAACACAGATTCTGTGCATGCGCTGGAATAGCCCACATTCACGCAGGCGTGAGCTTTTGGTGGCAGTGTTTAAATGTTTTTATTGTCATTACCAGTGCTCGGTTTTACTCAAAACACAGCAACTTTAATTCAGGATACTACAAGACATGCTGCAAGTAACTCTTTAGTGTGGTCTTGTTAAAAATGAACGTTAATGCCGGCACTCCGTGTCACAGGTGTGCTTTAGGCATACTACTGCTTCCGGGGGACAAGGTATTTTTGATTGGGCCGCTGGAATGTAGAAACGTCTAAAAACTGAAAAATCTGGTAAGCGATCACTGTTGTGGCATATATGGGGAGTTTGTTTGGGGAATAAGTCATATATAAGTGCACAGAGTCACGCTTATGCAAGCAGACGAAAAAACGAGGAGCAAAACTGACAGTGCCCCTTTAACCACGTATACATCACATGCAAAAAGAACTTGGAAGACACACCCAGGCAGTATCTTAAGAAAATGTACTTTACTAAAAGATAATAAAAATATGAAAAAATGTAAACACAGAACACTATATCAAAGAGCTCACATCACATAAAAGAACAAGGGAAAATTACAAAGCAAAACTCCTACCACAATACAGTTAGATTTTTGCTATCTAAGGTATTACCTCTGGAAGTATATTTTTAAGTTAAATCAGACAGCTGTGTCTCTCTAGAGTCCCAAGATGATATAACACACATTTCAGACACAAGTATCAGTTTACACTCTGTCTCTCCACACCCTTTCTGTGAGTCATCTAGCTCCTCCTTTTAGAATATAAAATTACAAAAAATGATTTCCTGTCGGGAAGTATTTTAAATAAGGTGCCATCAGAAGAAACAATATGTAACCCCTAGATGGCGCTATCCCAGGGGCTACTACCCCTGCCTGATTTGCCACTAACAGGTTGAGGGGCCTGGATCCAATGGCGGGTGCCTCCACCCAGAGGTCAGGGTTTGCAATAGTTAAACTAACTTGGTCACAGCCCTCTGGGACACTGCAACCCCTTCTTCCCACTAGTGGCCCACAATATATCAGAATTACCTTCACAGTATACACTTACCCCAGGTCTGGTTCCGCACTGGGACCTCCTGTGAAATGAGATACAGTGCAACAATCACAGTACAGTACTTTAACATAGACAAATACCTCAGGCAGTATAACTTGCTGAAACAAGCAGCTCTGATTTATTTAGGGGATATAACAAGGACAGGGGAAATCAGGTTAATTAGCTTATCACTCTAATAATTCATTTATGGCTCTGTGCACAGGCCTATCCCTATCAGTTACTGTCCCTGGGTACCCAAGCCCTAGTGGCTAGTCCAAACCGTGGCAGCTGGTAGGGGCCCTTTCACACAGAGAAAAGGAGAATTAAACAGTCAGCAGTACAGTAATTCCATTTGGATTTAATGTGGCAATTCAACAGGGAGCGACCCTGAATTAGTACTCACGACCTCCAAATAAGATAGGGTCCTTCAATGTCAGCAGGGCTCACTTGGAGTGCACAAACCTCTTCACACATCCATATAAAAGAAAGCACTATACCAGGCAGGCTGCATCTGTATCCCGATCGCAATTACTGCACAATACCGGGAGAACACACAGCAGATTCAGTTCCTGACAGACAGAGTGCAATTTCAGCAATTCCTCCAGTCTTCTACAGGGTGAGCCTGGTTTCTACTCTTCAGAGATCCTTTGATTCTTTTCACAAGACGGATTCAGTCCTAACAAGCTGTTACACAAGCTGCAGACTGGAACTCTGGGCTACACACGCTTTTTGACTAAAACTGCACACTGAAAAAGCACAGGGCTCCTTCCTTCTTCACTGCCAAAGCTCAACTGAAACTCCAACCGACAAAACTCGGCACTTCCTTTGAGTTCCTCCCAGTTCTTGACTGGATTGGCTGTCACCACAATAGACTGCTGCTGTTGGTCCAAAAAGGCACTGAAGTCTAAACTACATCTCCCAGAGTCACTGCCCATACAATCCTCTTGTGGCTGGCTCAGATCATGAGTCCAAGTTCTGATTCGTCCAAGGCACCATTTTAGAGCTAGCTTACCCCACACTGATTGGTCCAGTTCAGCAGTTCAAAACTAGAATGGGGAACTAGCAGACACAGTTCTGACTGCAAATAAAGCAGGTTAGACAAACTGTAATTTCATTATTACTCTAAATAATTTCTGGCAAACAGTTACATCTTTCAGATAGGTTCCTTTGCACTCCTAGTGACTGCAAAATGAAGTGAATTGGCAGCAGCTCGAGTGGTACTCAATCAAAGAAACACACAGTCCCCCATACAAACTAATTATGTCTGCAAGCAGACAGCTCTTAAAGAGACAGTACCAGAGGTTCTAAAAACACTCACTGATAAATGGCTTAAACGCCAAACACCATTCAGGCTTGGAGCATTCAAGCAAGCTCCTGGAAGTCTTTTGGGAACCCCCATTTGCAGGGGGGTTACAAATATATTTCCTATATACAACTCCTTAATTACACATGTTTCATTGGAACTTAGCAATCCCACACTGGCACCAATGTGTTTAAAAAAAAAAACAAAAAAACAAAAACAAAACAGGAATCTGCCAAATGATGTCCTGTTTCTGAAGTCATAAAGTCACATTTGATTTCCACTTCAAAAACATGAGGTCATAAAATGCAATTTCTCAAGGAAGTTAATTACATTAGAGATTTCCTGGTCAGTGTAGTACATCCTGTGATTTCAGCTGCTGATACCTTGAAATTTAAAAGGGCCAAATCTCACAGACTGATATTTCATACACTGACCATTTATTTATACTACCAATATCATACAATAATAATAAGCAGCTGCCCAAGTGTCACAATTCGTAGCAGCCTTCAGTGTATGGTGCAGTGTCAAAGGCCTTGCTGACATCTGTGTGCAGCATATCCACATCCTGACCTTTAGCCACAGCCTTGATGACATACAAAGACGACAGGTTGGTCTGACTTAATCTTCCTGACACAAAGCCGGGTTGTTTAGTGTCATGCAGTCTGTTTGCTTCCCGATACTCCACCATTTACTGCCTAATTAATAGTCTCCATGAGGTTTCCCACAGTGGATGTAAGGCTGACTGGCCTGTAGTTCCCTGGGTCCTCATCCCGTCCCTTGTGTATTGATAGACACTGCCACAGCATTCTCCTGGCACCACCCCTGTCTCAGTAGAACACCTGTTAGGGGAGCAGCTAACTCCAGTCCCAGATCCTTCAGGACCCTTGGATGCAATGCAAACCGTATGGACTTGGTGTTTTATCCACATTTAGTGCTGCCAGAACTTTTCTTACCCTGTGGTCTATAATCTGTACAGGCCTCATGCTCCTTACATTTGACTCTCTGGAAGTGGACCCTTCTCTCTGCTCTAAGAACTGAACTAAAACAACAGTTCAGTACACCCACCTTCTGCTCATTATCTTTTACCCACCCCAACTTTTCTTAATCTAGTAATCCCTTTTGTCTTCCCCTTTTCTTAATATATCTGAAGAATTTTGATTCCTTTTAACACCCCCGCTTCAAGTTTCCACCTTGGCCTTCTGACTGCCTTTCTTGCGGTCTTCAATTTCTCCTGATAATCATCCTCATTTTCCTTATTTTTTGCACTCTCATGTGTTTTTGAAAGATATTCTTTTGGCCCTCACTGCTTCCTGTGCTTGTTTTGAAAACCATATGTGTTTTGGTGCAAGTGTGTTTTTTTGTTACTTTCCTCATACAGTTTCCCACGTCTCTCAGGATACCCCACTTAATGATCTCCCACTTTGATTCTGCCACTGCTGTCCCTCGCAGTTTCCGTGATTTTGCCCCTCATCTTATTAAAGTCAGCCGGTCTAAGGTCCAGGACCACAGCATTTGATGTGGAGTGTCCTGTCTCCATTGTTATTTTGAACCACACTTAGCTGTTGGAGCAATTGTATGAAATACTTCGGCCAAAATTCAGAATTTGGTCTGCTCACATGCTCAGAATAAACCAAATCCAGTATTAACTGCTTACCCTTGCTCATTCACAAATTATAAACGGGATTTTAAATGAGGGGTGCTACTGTGTATGGCATACAGCAACAAAAACAAGTCAGAGCACACCCTGACCCCCCCCCCCCACAATGTAACAGTAAACATATATTTTTTCAGCCTGGATTGGCAACTTACTTTTGATTTCAAAAGAAGTGGGGGTCTCTTAGTATTCACCTTAGGGTCCTGCTGTGAAATCCCCCAGCTACCAGTGCTCAGTATTTCTACTCCATTGGTACAGATAGCCAGTATTGCTATATTTACAGCTTGCCCACAAGATGGTTTAGGTGTCCATGTTGCCCACATAAGCAGGGAGATGGGGCTCATACAGCTGTTCTTCCAACCTACCCCCACCTCTAGTATCTAGGGAGCATGGGGTTGGTATGTTCTTTGCTTCTGTTCATTGATTGCAAAATTGTTTTTAATTTTTAATTTCATTTTCAGCAGCATCTGAGCCCAGACATTAATATTACTAGTTGTTCTTACACAAGGGTGCAGTGTGCACATGTATAGAACCCAGTCAAACAGAATAGAGAGAAATAAGTGCCTCAGGTGGGATCTGAACGCAGGCCATGTGGAATACTGTTCCGACTGTGCTACCAGCTGCATTACTAAGGCAGTCAGAAACCTGGGACTCCCAGAAGCACCTCACTCTTTCTCTAATGCATAGCCTTGTGCTGCACAGATAATTACATTTTCATACACAAGGGTGTGGTGTGCACATATATGTTACCCAGTCAAACAGGAGAGAGAGAGAGAAAAAAGTGCCATAGCTGGGATTTAAACCCAGGCTGCTCAGAATACTGTTCTGGTTGAGCTACCAGCTGCACCAAGTCAACTAGAATTACTAGCCCTGCTTGACCTACAGAAGAAACTAGTACTCTTGCGCTACCAAATGAAATTATGAAATTGCCATTTATAACCTGTAGGCCATCAATGACATCCACAATCCCTGCCCCCAGTTCAGTTTATTTTTGTTTTTTAAAGCCATATTCTTGCTTGCCTGATAATTTTCTTCCTTGACTTTCATTCCTCGTTGATCCAGTGGTTGTGGGGAGGGGGAAAATGTGACTGAGTGTATTGCACTTGGCCCATTTCCCCGTGTTCAGTGCCCCCTAGCGGCTGATACGCTGCATTGAATGTGGTCTGTTCATATAGGCTACTGTGCACCCCCATACATACGTACATGCATATACACACTTGCAACACACATCCATCCCATGGCACAGGGCAGGCATAAGCAACCCATGTTGAGTGCTAGTAGCAACCCGTTGTTAGATGAGGGTTACTCTTGCAAAGCCAATTTTTCCCCAACAAAATGACTGTTTTAGAGGTGTAAATCAGTCAGCAAAGTTCAAAATAAAAGGACCCGTATATGTACCATATTTGTGTCCGTTTGTCTTCATCAGCATGCACACACGCACACACACACACACACACACACACTTTGGAGGACAGCTCCCACAGCTCATCCAATGCTTTGCTCAGTGACAGGGCGTGCAGGCAGGAGGCTGCTGTCTGACTTCTCCAGACAGTAATAAATGAGGGATGGGAGGGGTCACGCTGTTAACCTTGGCTGACCCTGTGCAGTGTGAAAAATATTAAATCGATGGTACACAGCCACATGGAAAATGAATATGGCAGAGTGACAGGCAGAACTGAAAAGTGAGTGCTAATTAGCCACTTACAGGTAAGAGGTAGCAATAGTACTGAATTGGGGTCAAAGATGCCATTCACTGAAATTTGTGTTTATAAGGGCAATGGTATGAGTTTAGTTTGGGTGCATGTAAGACTTGTTATAGAAGCATTATTATGTAGTGAGTGTTGTGCTTAAGTTTGACTGGATTTTAACTGCTACCAAAGTAACTTGCCCTTAGTTGATGCTGGACAATGCAATACTCCTTCCCATTTCAAATATCTAGTTTTTTTCTGAATTACAAAATTGGTTGTAGAGCTTTCTTGTGGTTTCAGACCCCCAAAGCTGAGGATGTGATTTTATTTTGTGAGCTGCCTGTCTCATTTTGTTCAGCGGGAATTATTCTGACGACTCGTGGCTCAGGCACTGCCCTCTGCTGCTCCTTTTCAATTCGACAGTTGATGGAATCGCAGATGAAATGTCTGGGATTCTAAATTGCCAGCAACAGATATAACAACCTATTTTCTCTCTCTCCCCCCCCCCAACTTCTCCGAACATAGCAGTGTTGCGCAGTGCAAGCATCTCTCTCTCTCTCTCTCTCTCTAACACTAATTTAGTCACATGTGCACTGCGGCACTAGAAAGTAACCTCTCTATCTTTTTTTTTTTTTTTTTGGAGACAAGATAGTAATGTAATATGATAAGAAGTTATTCTAAAAAGAAACAGCCTTTAATAGAGTCACTCTGTTGACATTTCAGTCTGATTTTGCTTCCAGACTGTTTTCAGTTATACTTGGATGCTGGAGACTCCTAGCGGTGACATTAGTAAAATGTCCAGTTTGTTTTGGGTTTGGGTCATGGTGATAGCCCATTGTCTGAGGTTTAAACAGGTGATTTTTAATAAGGTGTCCAGATTGCTTTGGGTTAGGGAGTGATAGCCTGATGTTGCTGGCTATAGTGAAGAGACCAGAGTGTTTTGGGCCGGGGGCGATAGCCTGATATAGTTGACAATAGAGAAGAATCTGGACTGTTTTGAGGTGGGGGGGGGGGTGATAACCTGATGACTGAGACTTGTAACTCTCAATAATCATCCTCGTCACTTGGTCTTTGGTAGCATAAAGAATAATATTGCATGCTCCTGCTTTGCAGCTGTAACCAGAAATAGGGTTCTGGGGCTCTCTCCCAAAACATGTGCCCTTGTAGGGTTGATCCAGTATGCTATAACCCTGGATGGGATGTCCCAGCCCTAAAGCTTTGGGAGCCACTGCTCTAAAGGGGTGGGGGCAGGCACAAAGGGGGAAGGGATGGCAACTAGGGCCAGTGCAGAGTAGTTAGGTAGGGTAAGGAGACTGGATGGGCTGACGGGCCTTTGTCTGCCATCAGTGTCTATGTATCTGTCTGTACATCAAAAAAGTGAATGCATCGGCTTCTTCTGTGCTGTCTGAAAGACTGAGACTCTCAGGACATGAACATTTGGGGCCACAACAGCATTCTCCAACTGTTCACTCAGGCTTTGTTCTTTAACTGTCCATGTAGCTGCCACCATTACTTTTCCTGCTGATTTAGCCAAGCCCTCCACAGTGCATACCATGCTTTCCACCTGACTTTCGACCGACACTAGTCTCCCCAAGTATGTGTCCAGTTTTGTATCCGTACGCTGTATAAATTAGGTGAGGGCCAAAACTGCTTGTTGTAATGAGTTAAACATGGTGGAGAAGTCCCTCAGCAAAGGAGGCAGCTGCTGTGGTTCCACTTCTTTAGAAGATCCCGAATAAGAGGAATCTGATTTTGTGGCATTTCTCGGTCTCCTCGTATTCCAGTGAGTCAGTGAAGTTGACCTACACACTTTAATCCTCTATACTGGTAAAGAGAGAGATTTAATCATCCACAAGTTACAAAATAAATTGGAAAAGTTAGTCTGTGCGGACAAGAGCTCTGAGAGAAGCTTGCCTTCTGCTAGACTGTTAGCTCTGTCCCTCCAAGCAGTAACTTTAATAAAGAGTGTAGACTGTTTTAGGTTAGAGGCCAGGAGTTATAGTCCAAAGCCCAGTGCTTTATGGGATGACATTTATTTTTATTTTCTCTTTATGACCCCTTCTCTCTCTCTCTCCTACCAACAGACTTCCTCAAGTGCACCTAGGATGTACCCAGTTCCTGCTGCACTCTTCCCCCCCCCCCCCAAGGTGGGGACAGGGGTAAAGGAAAGTTACCCCAGCTAGTCATCGTCCGACTGCACTCCAGGCAGAAGCATGGAGTCTGGACATACCAGGTCTGTCATCACCAGGGCTAAGGCTATTTTCTATATTTCCACCCTATCCCCTGGGACATGACATGCAGCAGCGTTTAGAGCATGCCCTGGTGTCAGCACCATCCCACCCACCCTTGGCCGTCTGACTGCATTACCACCTGTGGTCTCACAGGTGGCAGTACCCTGACGGAGAATGTTACTTTCCCACTCGTGGAAGAGAATGGCCTCTGGGATCCTCGTCCTTCTCCTCCAGGGTAGCCCTGATGATCCTGGGTTGTTCCTGAATACTGGTAGCCGGCATCATGAGCGATAACCCTGTGCTGCACCGACAAGCCGGCCCAGAGGTTAAAATTAATAAACTGTTAGTACCGTTTTGAATTGGGGGCCAGGAGTGATCATCCAGTACCTGAGACTGCACGCGTGAGGCGGTGGCATTCATAAAGTCTTCACATTATTTTGGGTTGGGATGGATATGATTGACAGATTCCTGACTCTCCAAATGTGACAGAAGTAAATTGTCTAAACTGTTTTGGGTTGTGGGCCAGGGTGATACTCTGATGCCAGAGACTCCACGTGGAAATTTTAGTAGTGTGTCTAGACTATTTGGGGTTGGGAGTTGGGGATATATAGCTCAGTGCCAGAGACTCCATGAGGTGACATTAGTAGTGTCCAGACTAGACCCAGCTAGCACCAGCTCTGAGGAAGGCAGGCGATCCCCTGCTGAAACGTCAGCCATTGGTACGTTGGTCAGTCCACGTGCCTCACCTGACTCGGGGACAGAAGCATGGCTGCTCAGTAAAAGTCCTTGGGCTCAGTTCTCAAAGGTAGGCACAGGGGTGTCACAAGCCCTGCATCGAATGGTGCAGCTGCCCCAAACACTTTGGCGCACGGTGCACCTGATTCTGGTAGGTCATGCGCCTTTATGACACTATACCCTTTTTACGGTGGCTTGCGCTAACTATTTGGCGCAAACCCCATAAAAAAGTCAGCAAAGTTAGACCAGCAAAAGCTGTTCTAACTCGACACGTGTGGCACACGGAGGGAAGGGTGACTGAGAATCCTGATTGCAGCCCAGTGAATGCCGCAAGCCTCATGTGGCATGCGTACGGCACACCCAGGGCTTGCGGCATTCATTTCAGTTTGAGAATCGAGCCCCATGTGGCATGCGTATGGCACACCCAGGGCTCATGGCATTCATTTCAGTTTGAGAATCGAGCCCCATGTGGCATGTGTACGGCACACCCAGGGCTCGTGGCATTCATTTTAGTTTGAGAATCGAGCCCCTTGTGGCATGCGTAGGCACACCCAGGGCTCGCGGCATTCATTTCAGTTTGAGAATCGAGCCCCATGTGGCATGCGTACGGCACACCCAGGGCTCACGGCATTCATTTCAGTTTGAGAATCGAGACCCATGAGTCCAAAAACTTAGAATGGACAAATTATTTTTTGAACTTCTGATCTTATATCCTGTTTATGAAAACTCCACCTAGTTGTTGATATAAGTTATAATGATAGTAGTTCCATGATTTTTTGTGTTTTAAAACAAAACGCTGATTTAGCACAATAAAGTTTACATTGACCTGCAGTCTATTGGATCTAGATGTGGTGCAGCTGTTATCAGTGCAGAGGTAAGGCCTGGACAGAAAGATAGAAGTTGTTGGCAGATAAGGACCACTTGGCTCACTTAGTCTGCCTTAAATTCCCTACCTATAGTGCCACTGGAGACCCTACTTGGACTCTGGCTTACACCCTCTCTTGCCTCTAAGATTCCCTTGTGTCTATTCCATGCATTCTTAAATCCTGTGAACATTCTATCCCCCACCTCTTCCAGCTGGGAGGCTGTTCTAAGTGTCTCCACCCTCTCCGTGAAGAAGTACTTCCTCACATTTCTTCTGAGCCCCCCTTCATTTTGTGACCCTTGTCCTTGAGCATCTGTTCCTTTGGACAATGCTCCCTTCCTGTACCTTGTTTATTCCTGTGAGGTACTTGAATCTCACTATCATATCCCACCCCCCCAGTTCCCTCCTGTCTTCTAGGGAGTACACATTTAAATCCTTAAACCTTTCTTCGTAGGGCTTTTGGTGCAGGCCCTGTACCATTTTGGTTGCCCTCCTTTGCACCACCTCCACCCTATCTATGTCCTTTCAGAGATGGGGCCTCCAGAACTGGACACAATACTTAATGCGGGGTCTCACCAGTGATCCATACAGGAGTATTATTACCTCCCTGTTTCTGCTGGTGATAACCCCCCACCCCACGCGTCCGAGAATTCCACTAGCCTTTCCCACTTCCTTATCGCACTGTTTAGCTACCTTCAGGTCATCAGAAATGATAACCCCCAGGTCTCTTTCCTGTTAGGCAAACCTAACATAACTTTCAAGAAATTACATGGTGCACCTAATTCAGAGGGTTTTTGCCATTTCAGCTGAGGTCTTCTGACCTCGACAGCTTTGACTACATGTGGTGTCCGTAGAGTCTGGACATTTTTGTCAGACTTTGGTGTGGTGTGATGCTTCAGTGACTCCCTGTTGGTACTGAATATAAATGATGGTAGCTGCCCTTAGAAAATATATCGACATTTTTGTAACCCCCCTGCAAATGGCGGTTCCCAAAAGACTTCCAGGAGCTTGCTTGAATGCTCCAAGCCTGAATGGTGTTTGGCATTTAAGCCATTTATCAGTGAGTGTTTTTAGAGCCTCTGGTACTGTCTCTTTAAGAGCTGTCTGCTTGCAGACATAATTAGTTTGTATGGGGGGACTGTGTGCTTCTCTGAGTACCACTCGAGCTGCTGCCAATTCACTTCATTTTGCAGTCACTAGGGTGCAAAGGGAACCTATCTGAAAGATGTAACTGTTTGCCAGAAATTATTTAGAGTAATAATGAAATTACAGTTTGTCTAACCTGCTTTCTTTGCAGTCAGAACTGTGTCTGCTAGTTCCCCATTCTAGTTTTGAACTGCTGAACTGGACCAATCAGTGGGGTAAGCTAGCTCTAAAATGGTGCCTTGGACGAATCAGAACTTGGACTCATAATCTGAGCCAGCCACAAGAGGATTGTATGGGCAGTGACTCTGGGAGATGTAGTTTAGACTTCAGTGCCTTTTGGACCAACAGCAGCAGTCTATTGTGAGTGACAGCCAATCCAGTCAAGAACTGGGAGGAACTCAAAGGAAGTGCCCGGTTTGGTTGGAGTTTCAGTTGAGCTTTGGCAGTGAAGAAGAAGGAGCCCTGTGCTTTTTCAGTGTGCAGTTTAGTCAAAAACGTGTGTAAGGCCCAGAGTTCCGGTCTGCAGCTTGTGTAACAGCTTGTTAGGACTGAATCCGTCCTGTGAAAAGAATCAAAGGATCTCTGAAGAGTAGAAACCAGGCTCACCCTGTAGAAGACTGGAGGAATTGCTGAAAATTGCACTCGGTCTGTCAGGAACTGAATCTGCTGTGTGTTCTCCCGGTATTGTGCAGTAATTGCGATCGGGATACAGATGCAGCCTGCCTGGTATAGTGCTTTCTTTTATATGGATGTGTGAAGAGGTTTGTGTACCTCAAGGAGCCCTGCTGACATTGAAGGACCCTATCTTATTTGGAGGTCGTGAGTACTAATTCAGGGTCGCTCCCTGTTGAATTGCCACATTAAATCCAAATGGAATTACTGTACTGCTGACTGTTTAATTCTCCTTTTCTCTGTGTGAAAGGGCCCCTACCAGCTGCCACGGTTTGGACTAGCCACTAGGGCTTGGGTACCCAGGGACAGTAACTGATAGGGATAGGCCTGTGCACAGAGCCATAGGTAGATTATTAGAGTGATAAGCTAATTAACCTGATTTCCCTGTCCTTGTTATATCCCCTAAATAAATCAGAGCTGCTTGTTTCAGCAAAGTTATACTGCCTGAGGTATTTGTCTATGTTAAAGTACTGTACTGTGATTGTTGCACTGTATCTCATTTCACAGGAGGTCCCAGTGCCGGAACCAGACCTGGGGTAAGTGTATACTGTGAAGGTAATTCTGATATATTGTGTGGGCCACTAGTGGGAAGAAAGGGGGGTTGCAGTGTCCCAGAGGGCTGTGACCAAGTTAGTTTAACTATTGCAAACCCTGACCTCTGGGTGGAGGCACCCGCCATTGGATCCAGGCCCCTCAACCTGTTAGTGGCAAATCAGGCAGGGGTAGTAGCCCCTGGGATAGCGCCATCTAGGGGTTACATTTTCATGTAGTAAGAAGCTGAACAGTTTCCATCAACTGATACCCAAAAATATTTTAAGAAGTGTTTGCTGTTCATGCAATGTCTCCCAAAATGGAATGGCAGTTGCTTCACACAAGGTTACCTACAAAATGCTATACATATTTTTCTTTCTGTTACCCAAGTAAAATTTTGTACCACGGGGATTGAAATAATTTTTTTCCTGGGTGACCCTAATGGTGCAGATGGCATCTTGACCCTTCAAGAAGTAGTTCAGTGTGCTCTTCATTCTAGAGGCAACAGAAATAGCCTTTTCATTTTTAGTTTTTCCATATGAAGTAGAGCGTGAGGGGTGATTCATTGATGTTACCCAGGGAGTATGACTATTTCCTGTTTGTATCTGTTTTTGTTAAAACAGGGCCTTTGTTCCCATATCATGTGGACATACCCCAAACTATCCCGATTTGTGGCAGACTTGGAGCAAGCTATTGGTGAGGATCTCCACTCCCCTATCCACCTAACCCCACAGATCTGCCTATTCCATATATATATATGTCAGAGGGCTATGTGACAGGTGTATTAAATGCCCCCTTGGAATAATGCTTTTGGCTGCCAAAAAATGCATCACTAGAAAAGGGTTACTACACAATATATAGACCTTGCCCACTGGCAAGAAACCGTTAACGGTATTTATAAAATGAAGACACTATCATTTAGCCTGAATGAGAAAGTTGTTACATTTACTTCTAGACGGAATGCCTGGGTTCCTTATAGTAATGCCACATGTCCCTAGTTTTATCCCTTAAGCAAAAATCTGGGAAAGACGGAGCGATATGCAGCGAGTAGGAGATTTCATTTGCCTGTTCCCTATTGGCCAGGGGGCCAAAACAGGCTGTTGACAGCATTACTTGGCCAACTTGTTATCTTTCCACTTCGCCCCTCAAATCCTCTTTCACCTACTAGGATAGTAGTAGGGTACAGTCTTTTTCTTTGTTCTTCAGGGTTTGGGCACTTCCCCAATACCAGGTGGTGGAAAGCACCCAGTTACTAGCTGTAGGCATTGTATGTTTCCTGTAATCTGTATGTGCTAGAACACTTACAAATGATGTAAATTTTGTATGTGCACAAAATGTTTAATAAAAAATATATCAACAAAGAAAAAAGGAAAATGGGACATTTGGAGCACACTCGAGTTCATTAAACAGACTTGCCTGTCTTCTACTTTTTGTGATGACTCCTGAGCCTTGGTCTAGATGCCAAAGATAATTAGCCATTTGCTCACCCCCTTTTTACTTTTTTAGCCACAGCCTTTTTTTGTTTTAATAATTTTTTTCCCAAATGGACACCTGCTGACTTGTTATTAAAACCAATATCTGACAGTGGATGATTAAAACATTTTTTTAACCAAACAATTAAAGGGAGCATACAGTTTTTAATATAAGTGCTAATTTGGTCACATACGCAGTTTGCTTAATAACCTCAAATGTTAACAGCGGGCAATCCCCTGGGTACCTGTGATCACTGTACAGTGTGGATAACATTAGGACAGGAACAGAGGCTAACCACATGAGAATGAGGGTTCTGGGCTTTAGGAGGCTGGATTTTAACACAGTGGGCAACTGCCTTGGAAACTGCCTTGAATGAGGGCTTTTCAGGGAAGGGTGGAAGCACTGTAGGCAGGAATAAGGGTGGGTGTAACCGAAAAAGCCAACTACTGTGTGAAGTAGGTGAGTAAAAGCAGAAGGAAAAGCGCCCATTATGGTTCTCTAAAGAAGTGGCAAGGGTGGTGAAGGAAAAAAGGGTAGCAATTAGGAGGTATAAGGAAACACAGAGGGAGGAAGACAGGGAGGTGTACCTGATAAATCGGAAGGATGCAGGCAAAGTGGTGAGCAAAGGTGTAGACAGAGGAAAGAATTGCCAATGAGTTCACTAAAGGGGATAACACTTTCTTCGGATACATAAATGAGAAGAGGAAAGCAAAGGGGTGGATTGTGAGCATTGAAAGAGGAAAGGAGGAAACTGCGTAGAACAGGACCAAGAAAAAGCCGACATCCTGAACAGGTACTTCTGCTGAGTCTTCACAGAGGAGGGAGGGGTGAGGTGAAGGACCACCAGGGAGTGGCAGGAGTGGGGGGGGGGTGGACACAAGTCCATTATTAAAAGAAAGTGTCCGGAAGGGACATGCAGCTCTGAAGGTGGACAGAGCTATGGCAGTGGATAGGATACATCCAAGGGTTCTAGAGGAATTCAAGGAAATGCTAACTGCCCCACTGACAGCTTTGTTCAGCAGCTCATTGGAGCACTGGAAAAAGGCATGGTTCTGAAGGACTGGAGAAGAGCTTACATGGGCCTTTAATATAAGAGCGGTAACAGGGAGGAGGCTAGCAGCTATAGGCTTGTCGACTTTATATCAGTGGTGGTGAAATGAATGGAAAGCGCTCTAAAGGAAAAGCTGGTTGAGTTACCTTGAATCCAGTGGGGGCTGCAAGACTACAGGCAGCATGCATTCATTTGGGGGGGGGGGTCATGCCAAATGAATCTGATGGATTTCTTTGACTGGGTGACCACAGAAATGGATCAGCGGAAGGCAGTGGATGTGGCCTTTCTGTACTTCAGCAAGTCCTTCAACCCTGTGCAGCGCAGGAGGCTAATAAAGAAACTGAGCAGCCTGGGGATGGGATCCAAAGTGGTGAACTTGGTTAGAAACTGGTTAACAGATAGGAGACAGAAGGTGGTAGTAAACGGCACTCACTCAAATAAAGGAGTGACCAGTGGGGTGCCATAGGGCTCAGTACTGAGACCGGTCCTCTTCAGTGTCTTCATAAGTGACATGCTGAGAAACTGGAAGGGAAGGTAGGCCTTTTTGCAGATGACACCAGAATCTGCAATAGGGTGGACATTCGGGGTGCAGAGAATAAACACTCTTCCACATGCTCAGCACTCACAGCAAAAGAAGATGAATTACACAGAGATTAACTGCATAAATGCAAATTTATTAGGCTAAGACACTCAGCCCAAACCCTAGTGCTTTGGCAGTTGCCCCCTTTTGCGCATGCGCTGTGGGATGACCAGGAGCGGGTTGATCAAAGGATTGAGGTGGTTAAGTCCAGGAGACGCCCTGGAATAAATAGAGCATCTAGGAGAAGCCAGACATGGTTGGTGCCTATTTCCAGGGGGGCCACCAGGTCAAGTGGCCAGGTGACCTCTAGGGCTGCATCACCCTCAATACCTCTGACGGCAGTGCTATGCAACGCCAGGTCGATCTGAAACAAGACGGCTGTTATTGCCGCTCTGGTCTCATTGGTCAACCTGGTGTGCATTACAGAGACCTGGGTGGGAGATGATGCTGGCCCTGTTTTTGAGGCTGCAGTCCAACCAGGATATACTGTGGTGCACTGCCCCAGAGAAAATCGTAGGGGAGGCAGTGTAGCTATTTGTTTTAAATCAAACCTGGACTTCACCGTGCACCCGGTGGGAACCCCAGGTTCATTTGAGTGTGTGTGGCCGTTCCTGGAGGACTTGGCGTTGGCTGCAGGATCCTCCTCATCTATCGCCCTCCTGGTCTGATGGGGGGGTTCCTGCAGGAATTTGCTGAGTTTGCTGCCGGCGAAACATTGGATTCCCCAAGATGTATTTTTCTTGGGGACTTCAATGTTTGGGCCGAGGATAGAAGTCAAAAGTGCGCCGATGAGTTACTGCAGAGCATGTCCCTTTTGGGGCTGGTGCAGTCTGTCGGCGCGTCTCTCATCAGGATGGCACACATTGGACCTGGTGTTCTCACTGGGACTTGAGATCGCTGACCTTGATATTGATCGAGTAGCTTGGTCTGATCATTGCACGGTGAAGTTCACGTTAATGCTCCCGCTATTAATTCTTCCTTCTGAGACATTTCGCTGCCGCCGTTAAAGATCTTACCCTGAGGGTTTTTGGGGCAGTTGATTTGTCAAGGGTGGTGATGCATGTGTCGGAGCGGTTGGACGCCGGGTAGAGCGCCTATAATAAGGTGCTATCTGGCGCCATCGACTTTCGCACTGTTCGTGTATCTACCTAGAATCTCATACCTGAGGTCGCTTTGATATGACGAAGTATCTCAGGGAAATGAAGAAGCTGGGTCGGAGATTAGAGCGCTGGAGGAAATCCCGTCGGGTGGGCTGACAAACTGATCCTGTGTGCGCATTATTGCGAATATCAGGAGGCAATCAACCAAAAGAAGGCAATATTTTTGTCCCGGGAGATTGCTGCTGGGAGAAGCCGACCAGCCTCACTCTTCCGGACTGTTGACAGACTTCTTCATCCATTCTGTCTTCAGCCCGGAAGAGTTTCCTCGAATGAGGATTGTGAGGAATTTGCTCGGTTTTTCTCAGACAGGGTGTCTGTGATCCGACGGGAGGTTTCCTCAGCCAGTAATATCATTGCTGTCAGTTGTGTTCTAAGAGCACTCTCTCTAGTTGGGGGGAGTTTAGGCCAGTGGAGGTTCATGAGGTCATTGAGATAGCGGCCAACTTGAAGTATACCTTTTGTGAACTGGATCCCGTGCCAACGTGCTTCTTGATGAGGTGCATTGACACTGTTGGCCCAGTGTTCGCCCTGATTGTCCGGTGCTCCCTGAGTCAGGGTGTCTTTCCAGGTGCCTTGAAGGAGGCTCTGGTGAGACCCCTTTTAAAGAAAGCTTCTCTGGACCCGGAGATTAGGGCAAATCGTCCCATCTCCAATCTTCCATTTTTGGGAAAGGTTGTTGAGAAGGTGGTATCACTTCAGTTGAGGGAACATCTCATGACCCACGAGTTGTATGATCCCTTCCAGTCAGCTTTTCGGGCCAGACATAGCACTGAAACTGCATTAGTTCGGGTGCAAAATGACCTCCTCAGGGCTAGAGATCAGGGGATAAGACAATTCTTGTTCTCCTCGATCTCTCTTCAGCATTTGATACTGTGGACCATAGTGTGTTGCTTTTCCGCCTGAGGGAGTTATGCGGACTCACTGGTATTGTCATCAAATGGTTTGAGTCATTTCTTACTAACAGGAGGCAGTGGGTTGTGATGGGTAACTTCTCATCCGTACCCTGCCTCCTTTCGTGTGGAGTCCCTCAGGGTTCGGTATTGGCCCCAATGTTGTTCGCAGTATACATGCTGCCCCTGGGGGTGGGATCATTAGGAGGTATGGTTTGAGTTTTCATTGCTATGCTGATGATACTCAACTATACCTATCCTTTGCCCTCAAGAACATCAAATGCAGTGGATGTGCTGAATGTCTGTCTGGCTGAGATAAATGACTGGATGTCTTCCAGCTGGCTGCGACTGAACCCTAACAAGACTGAGGTACTGGTAGTGGAGTCGAACAGAGCTCGTGATGGGATGGCCTCTGATTCTGCGACTGGCATTGTGCTAGGAGCTGTGTCATTGATGGCCTCCCCATGGGTGCGAAATCTTGGTGTGATCTTTGACAGGAACCTGTCCATGGAGGCTCAAATATCCTCTGTGGTTCGTTCCTGTTTTTTCCATCTTAGAAATATCGCCAGGATTAAGCCCCTTGTTCCGGCTCTGGACCTCCCTACTTTGGTACATGCCTTAGTCACCTCTAGGCTTGACTACTGTAATGCCCTCTATCACGGGGTCTCTGGAACTTCTCTTCGCAGACTGCAGCTAGTGCAAAACGCTGCTGCCCGGCTTTTGACCGGACAAAGTAAGTTTTGTCATATTACTCCGGTATTGCGCGAATTGCACTGGCTGCCTGTCAGGTGGAGAGTATTGTTCAAGGTGGGTTTTCTCACCTATAAGACCCTACATGGACAGGGCCCTGGTTACCTTTCTGATCTCCTGGTACCGTCCACCTCTGGCCGAGATCTCCGCTCCTCTAGTGGTGGCCTCCTCAAAGTTCCGAGAGCAAGGCTGAAATCAGCAGGGGATCGATCATTTGGAGTTGCTGCTCCAGCTTTCTGGAACTCGTTGCAGCTTGAAGTGAGAGAGGCCCCCACTATAGAGGCCTTTAAGAGTCGTCTGAAGACCTTTTTATTTATGCAGGCTTTTGGAGATTAAGTTTTATGTGTATTATATTTTAATGTAATGTATATGGTATGACATACTGTACAGTTTTTGTGCGGCGCCCAGAGCCTTTGGGATTGGGCGTCCTTTTAAATAAAATTTACTTTGACTTTGACTTTATGAAGGCATCTTCTTTTGCTGTGAGTGCTGAGAATGTGGAAGTGTGTTTAAGCTGTTGGGGTTGCAACCCTTCACATAGCACCAGCCCTGAGTTGTTTGCTTTGCAGCAGTTACTCTGGAACTGGTGGAGAGATTAAGTGTTGATCTGGGGAAACTGGATGAGCGATCTAAAGCAGGGCATTTGGGTTTCGATGCCCAAAAGTGCATGATCATGCATCTGGGACGTAGGAAGCCAGGCGCTGAGTATAGAATGGGGGACAGATACTGACGGTCACTAAACAGGAAAAGGGGTCTTCAGATGAGGGAGAATATATGCTCTCCCATCACAGAGAGGGGAAGGCCGCAGTGGTTGAGGTCTGATCCTTTTTTGGGGGGGGGGGGATCATACCTGCTGCAAGAGCTTCTCTCGAAGATCTGTTACGGTAACTTCTTACATAACTGTGCTATCTTACTTCAAGAGGAAGCTCTTGCAGCAGGTAACACATACAGGACTGATTCCCAAGCAGTATTAACTAAAGACAACTCCTGGGATGGGGAGAAGGAAAGATGGGCAAGGGAAGCAAGAGGAATCCCTCATGAGACCAAACCTTGCCGAACGGCTACGCCCAAACCCGCTCTGTGTCTGGAAACGATGTCCAAGCTTTAATGCCGGACAAAAGTGTGGGCAGAATGCCACGAGGCAGCAGCACAGATATCAGTCACTGAGACCCTTTTTAGAGCCGCAAAGGAAGTGGCGACTGCTCTGGTAGAGTGCGCCTTGATCAGCCCATGAGCAGACCTGTTTTGCCTTTTGTAACAAAAAGTGATGCAGTTGACTAACCAGCGTGACAGCATCTGCTTGGTAACTGAGCAACCTAAGGACCTTTGAGTGAAAGAGACAAACAACTGGTCGGACTTTCTGTCCCCCTTGGTTCTAGCCAGGTAACAATGGAGTGCCCTGTGAACATCCAGAGAGTGAAGCAACACTTTCTCTTTATTAGAGAACTCCGGGTAATAGACCGGGAGTTGGGCAGCCTGGTTGAGGGTGAGCTCCGAGACCACTTTCGGCAAAAACTTCGGATTAGTACGCAGATCAACCCTGTCCTTATGAAAAATGAGATAGGGTTCTTTACGCATAAGAGCCTGAAGCTCTGAAATCTGCCTTGCCGAAGTAATAGCTACCAAAAGTAGGGTCTTCCAGGATAGAAAGTGAAGCTCAGGCTCCATTGCTGGCTCAAAAGGGGGTAGAGTCAACTTCTCTGGAACAAAGAGAAGATCCCATTGAGGGACAGGGTCCTGGATAGGTGGTCTAATGTGTAGTATACTGCGCAGGAAAGCCTTGGAGACCTCCATCTGAGCCACAGTCTTACCTTGGACCGGCGTGTGACAGGCAGATACAGTGGCCAGGTGTACTTTGATGGAGGAGTAACTGAGACTTGACTCCGAAAGGGAAAGCAGGTATTCCAACACTGAATTCAACAGACAGACCAAGGGGTCCACCTTCTTGGCTGTAGCCCAAACACAAAAATGTTTCCACTTCATAGCATAAGTGTCCCTGGTGGCAGGCTTACACGCCTCAACCAGAACCTGCGCCATCTTGTCAGAGACCCCAAACCTGACTTTATCTAGGTCCTGAGGAGCCAAGCATGCAGGTGAAGGGAGTGCAGATTTGGGTGAACCAGGGATCCATTGTCCTGAGACAGAAGTCGAGATGATATTGGAAGAGGAAACGGAGGCTCTGCCGCTAAACACTGAAGCAATGGAAACCAAATCTGACAGGGCCACAGCGGGGCTATCAGAATGAGGGTGGATGCTCTGACTGGGCTTTGAGGAGCACCCTGTGCAGCAAGGGGAAGGGAGGAAAGGCGTAAAGGAATCTCCCCTTCCAGGAGAGGGACAACGCGTCTTGCCAGAAAGCTCCAGGCTCTGGCTCTAGTGAGCAAAAAATGGGCAGTTTTGCATTGGATGGAGACGCGAAGAGGTCCATTTCTTGAGTCCCCCATCTACGGAAGAGATGATCTGCAACCTCTTGAAGCTCCCACTCGTGAGCCTGAGACCTGGTTTGGCTGAGAGCATCGACCAGCACGCACGTTCTGTGATCCTGGAACATGGACTGCCAACAAGGTGACCTGATGCTCCAGAGCCCAATCTCATACTCTCATGGCTTCCCAGCAAAGGGGCCACGAGTTAGTGTTGCCTTGTTTGTAGATGTAGAACATCAATGACGTGTTGTCTGTCTGGACTAACAGATGGCCTGGCAACAAGACCGAGGCTAAGGCCTGGAGAGCATACAGGACCGCCCTCAATTCTAGGACATTGATATGCAGATTCTCTTCTGTTGGGGACCAGGAACCCTGTGTACGATGGGATCCCAAATGGGCATCTCACTCCGAAGACGAAGTGTTCATGGTCAGAGTCTGGGTGGGGACTCCTGCATAGAAGGGAAGCGCCCCCCAGGAGGTTTTGTGATGTCATACATCAGAGAAGCTGTCAGGGGATTGGCTCCAAGATCCCTATCAGGGCATCCAGATAGTCCCTGGTCTGATCCCACTGGACCCTCAGGGACCACTGGATGGTCCTCATGCACAGCTGTGCTAGAGGGACTGAAACGATGACCACTGCCATGTGTCCCAATAGCCTGAGAAGGAGTCTTGCTGGAATTCTTGAGGCTGTATAGTCCTGAGACGCCAAGACTTGGATGCGACCCGCTCTGTCGGGGCAGAAAAACCTTCCCAAGGGTGGAATCAAGAGTGACCCTGATAAATTGAAGCCTCTGGGAGGGGGGAAGCTGAGACTTTCCCCGATTGATGGTGATACCTAGACACTGGAAAAATGATAGGGTGTCCCTGATGGTTTCCAACAGGCGAGGCTTGGCGTGGGCCAGGAGGAGCCAGTCGTCCAGGTAAGGCAACATGAAAAAGCCCCTTCTCTGAAGTGCTGCGGCGACCATTGCCAGGCACTTGGTGAATAACCTGGGGGCTGATGAAAGACCAAAGGGAAGGATTTTGAAATGATAATGCCTTCCCATAACTCTGAACCTCAGGAATCTTCATTGAGACCTGGCGATTGGGATATGCAAATATGCATCCTCCATATCGATTGAAGCTAGCCAGTCTCCTATTGTTAGAGGCAGCAGGAGAGTGGGAAGGGAGAACATGCGAAACTTCCGGTAGGTAACCCATTTGTTCAGCTTGCTGAGGTCCAGAATGGGTCTGAGGTCACCCGACTTCTTCGGGACTAGGAAGAAGTGAGGGTAGGACCCCGTCTGCACCTCAGCCAGAGGCACCAGCTCGATGGCGTTCTTTTCCAAGAGAGATACGATTTATTTTGGATTAGAACCCGGTGTTCCTTTGGGTAGTGGCATGGAGGAGGAGGTGGTCTGTCCAGAGGGATACTGTTGAACTTGATAGAGTGCCCGAATACTACGAGATCGAGAACCCACTGGCCGGAGGTAACTTGACTCCAGGTCTCTGCATAGAGAGAAAAGCGACCTCCCACCGGCTCCCCTGGCAGAGTGTCTAGGGGAGGTGGGTCACCTGGATAGTCAGGCTGTGTGGGGGGGGCAGCAACTGTTGACTTGGCCTGTCGGGGAAAGGGCAAATGAGGTACCCCTGGCTCCACCTCTGCGACCAAAGCCACCCCACTGCTGGTATTTGTGCTGGTAGCAGGGCTGCTGAGGCAGTTTTCCCCCATGGCCACGAAAATGAGACTTCTGGGATCGTCCCTGTTTCAGGCGGTACATGGACTGCATGGTTCGGATAGCCCAACCGGAGTCCTGTAGCTTCGTGATGATCTTCTCGGTGTCTTCTCCGAGCAGCACAGAGCCTCTAAAGGGAGCATCCAGAATGTTGAGTTGCACTTCTGGATCAAACCTAGAAACCCGAAGCCAGGTATGACGATGGAGGCAGATGCCAGTAGCTGCCGCCCTGGCAGAGGTGTCCGCAGAGTCATAGGCTGAGCGCCGGATGTGGGTCCCCATGTCTGAGCCAGACTGCGACAATGTGGCAAGCTTGGCCCATTGAGGGCAGTCAGGCAGGCTTTCCCCAATGTCCAGACCTTGTTTCCAAAGGGCATTCTGGTACTGGACCATGTGTGTCAGGAAGTTAAGGCTCCTGATACTGTAACTGGCAGCAGAGAACACCTTGCGTCCCATCGAATCCAGCTGCTTTGACTCCCTATCAGGCGGCTGGGAGCTCAGGTGTTTGGGCCTCTGCGAAAGATCATGAGCCGCGGAAATCACCGCAGAGTCCACAGTCAGTGGTTCAGACAAAAAGGGATGATCCTTAGGCACCTGCTGCAACCTGTTAGCCTTTTTTGGCACCCCTGAGGAGGAATGAGGGTGTCTCCAAGTAGCGTAGGTGACGTCCTGAAAGGTGTCCACCATGGGAGGGATGACCACCGGTTTAGGATCTTTTTGGCGGAGGTATTTAGCCAACCGCTGGTGCTCGGGATCCAGGGCCACTGTATCCCAACCCATGTTCTCTTGGATGTGCCTCATAACCTCCATAAAACTTGGGTCATCAGGAGGTGATTTAGGGTGTCCCTCCTGATCTCCAAAATTAGGGTCTATGTCAATTTTCGGGCCTGGGACAGAGGTACCGCAGTCTACATAAGATGCTGAGGAGGAAGAAGAGGAGGGAAAACTGTGCCTTCTCCTCTTGCGCCTCTTATCGGGAGAAGAAGAGCGAGAGGAACTTGAGGATCTGGTTTTCCTGCATCTTTTGTCCCTGTGCTTCTTGGGTGCACTGGGTTTTCCCCCTGCCTCATGGTCGGAGGGCTCCGGGTCAGGCAGCTTGTCTGGTTCAGGTTCGCCCGAGGTTCTGGAACAGGGGGTGTGGGAGGAGGCACACCCACTGGGAGGACCTTCTTAATGGTGTTCCACCAGTGGGAGAAAAGCTCCTTAACCTGTGAGAGAGCCAGCTTAGGGGACTCTGGCTGAGGTGGAGCAGGTGCACCAAAACCGGCATCAGTACTGTCGTCAGGGGGTAGCGACTTTGGCCCAGACCCAGCAGCGCCACTGGTGCCGGCGTCTGGGGACACTGGCTGTCACAAACTCACTCAGCCGGTCAACCCTCTACTCCCAAAGTGCCAACCTCTGAGCGTATGATTTGTGTACAGTGTAAGAAACAAGGTAACCCTCTTGTCTGTTTAGTGGGTTCAAGTCACCTTAGTCTCAAGCTCTGGAAGGATTCAAACTGATAACCTCTTGTTAGTGTACCCAGTTATCAGGCTCAGATAATTCTGTCTTTGGGGGCCAGATATCTTTGCCTATGGGCGGGCACCCAACCAGGGCTTTCGAATGAACCCTTAGAACTCTATGCAAGACTTTAGAGAACTCTATCCACTTCCCAGTTTGGTATACAATAAGCCCATACACAGTGTACTTATAACCTTTAAAAGCTCCACTTAAAATAAAAAGAAATGTCAAGGCACTCCATGCAGTTTCGTTTGTAAAAAAAAAAAATAAATAAAAATATATATATATCTTTACTTTAAAAATATCAAAACAGAACAATAATTACAGAACAATTATATAGTCCAACACATACAGCCTTAAAACAAACAGGCAAAAAAGTACAGCTCCTACAATTTATAACTTCAGACTAATCTTGTGTAATGCTTACTTTCTTTCAGTGCTTTGAGGGTCTCTTCTCTCAGTCAGAAATTGTCTTGTGTGTCTCTAAGGCTTGCTCAGTTGGATAAAAGAGTTCTGAGCTGGCCTCCTCTCTGAGATCATTAAACTCCGCCTTGGTGTATTAAAAGTTATGTTACCACACAGGATGTCCCAACAAGATTTAAAAAAAAAAGTGATGCGACATACTCAATTTCCTCTCCTCAGGGTAACTGGTCAGAACTGGTTTTTGTTCTGACACACACACACACACACACACACGTTCTGTGATGTCCTCCCAAGGCTTCCTGGGGAATGTGTATTTGACCTTCCAAATTCGTCTGGATCCTGCCTGGCCCAGACATCAAACCTCTTTAATGTCCATTCTGGTTTCTCTCCGACACCCCTCCCCACAAGTCCTTCCTGGCAACTATGCAAGTCGGAGGATCTCCCTGAGGGCATTATGAATGGCTAATCTTATTTCCTGGGATGAAAGCAAATTGACAAGGTAATTGCACCCCAGATCTCTGCAGTTTAAAATACCTCCTGTCCTTTGAACTTATCCCTGGGGGGTCTTGATGTGTCCGTTCCAGTAAGAGCTAAACATGTGGCTGAAGGGCTGGTGCCAGGAAAAAGGACACAAATTTGTAGGGAACTGGCAACAGTTTTGGGAGCTAAAGTTCTTTAAATTTGATGGACTGCATCTGACTAAGGAGGGAGTCAGTGCATTGGGGCAGAAGTTTGATGTCTTTGAAGAATATTTAAACTAGCAAATGGGGAGAGGGGTGCAGCACCCGATATGTCGAATGGGAAGAACACCCCTCCCCCCCCATAGCTAGTGGCCAAACAGGAGTTCAGCATGTTTGTAGTTCATTTGCATCACCAGGTAAGGAAAAAGGTCCGGCTCCCCATAGGACGCACAGGGGAAACGCCAGACCTCGTCCAACAACTAACACACCGAAATCTGGCCAATGGAAAATCATGTACACAAATGCTCGCAGTCTGGAAAACAAGATCCCAGACCTGCAGGCAATAATGACAGAGGCTAAACTGGACATAGTAGCCATTAGCGAGACATGGTTTACCAGTAACCACACTTGGGAGACTTAAGTACCTGGCTATGTACTGTTCAGAAGAGACCGAGGTGCAAAAAAAGGGGGTGGAGTGCCCCTTTGTGTCAATGAAAATATCTAAGCTACAGAAATTTAGAATACACACAAGGAGACAGAACTGTGGGTCACTCTGGAAACAGGACAGCCATACGAACTGGGGTTGTCTACGGGCCTCCAGACCAGGGGGAGGACATAGACACATTACTGTTAGAAGATATAAAAAACATTACAGCTAAAGGGGAGGTTCTGATAATGGGAGACTTCAACATGCCAGATACAGATTGGTCAATACCAGCAGGAACATCTGCCAGAAGTAGACACATAGTGGATTCCCTGCAGGGGGAGGGCCTCAAACAACTGGTACAACAACCCACAGGAGACAGGGCTATCCTAGATCTAGTACTGACTAACAGGGAAAGGATCACAGATCTCCAGATAGGTCACCTGGGGATCAGTGACCATCACATGGTATGGTTCAATTTGGCCACTAGAACTAAATCATCCCATTCCACGGCAAAAATATGGGACTTCAGAGGAGCTGACTTTGATAAGATGGCCAACAGAGTTAAGCTAGCCCTGTCAAAAGAAATGCAGACGAGGGGGTACAGGCAAAGTGGGCAAGCGTTAAGGATGCAATACTTGAAGCAACATTCCATTGTGTTAGAGAGAAAAGGAAGTGCAAAAGAAGAAGGAAACCACTTTGGTTCTCAAAAACAGTAGCAGAAAAGGTCAGAGCCAAAAGGCTGGCCTTCAGAAAATATAGGGGAACGCAGCGAGATGATGATGATAGGGAGGCATACCAAACTTTCCTAAGGGAAGCAGTAAGGCAGGCAAAGGCCCAATCCGAAGCGCAAAAAGTAAAAAAAGGTGACAAGACTTTCTATAGATACGTTAGTGAAAGGAGAAAGTCCAGAGGGGGTATTACAAGATCAAAGGGGATAAGGGGGCGTGTGAGAAGGATCTATCCTAAATAGATACTTCTGCTCAGTATTTACTAAAGAGAAGGCAGGGCCCACAGCTCAGCACCATGGACACAGTGGGAAGGGAGGTGTGCACTAGTCCCTTCACAAAAGAAAGGGTCCTACAAGAGCTCAATAAGCTCAGCGTGGACAAGGCAATGGGAACTGATGGCATACATCCCAAGGTACTAAAGGAGCTAAGAGTGGAACTAGCAGAGACATTATTAGAACTGTTTAGTGAGTCTCTGAGCACAAGCGAGGTCCCAGAAGACTGGAGAAGGGCTCATGTGATTCCGCTCCTCAAGAGCAACAGGGTTGATATGCAAGGTGGGGTGGAAAGGATGAAAAGGGACTTGGCAAGGTTGGAGGAAAGGTCAAATGTTTGGCAGCTTAGATTCAACACAAAAAAGTGCAAAGTAATGCACCTGGGAAACAAAAACCCAGGGGAAGAGTACACAATGAGGGGTGAGATACTGACAACAATAAAAATTGAAAGGGACCTGGGGGTAGTCATATCAGACGACCTAAAGTTGGACCAGTAATGTGAGAAGGCAGTAAGGAGGGCTGGGGGGATACTGGGATGCATAAGGAGAGGTATCACCAGTAGAAAACAGGAAGTTGTTGGCCCTCTTTACAGACAGTTGGTAAGACCACATCTGGAGTACTATGTACAGTTCTGGAGACCCCATCTCTGCAAAGACATAGGCAGGGTGGAGGCTGTCCAGAGGAGGGCAACCAAAATGGTGCAGGGTCTGCACCAGAAGACATATGAAGAAAGACTAAAGGAGCCTAAGATGTATAGCCCCGAGGAAAGGAGGGAGAGGGGGGACATGATAGACACTTTCAAATACCTCAAGGGAATCAACAAAGTCCAAGAGGATAGCATCTTTCAGAAAAAGAGATGTGCAAGAACAAGGGGCACAATTTGAAGATAGAGGGGGGACGGCTGAGAGGTATTGTAAGTATTTCTTCACAGAGAGGGTTGTAGATGCATGGAACAACCTTCCTGAGGAGGTCGTAGAGTCAAAAACAGTGGGGGAATTCAAGAATGCATGGGAGAGACATATGGCAATTCTGATGGGGGGTAAGAGGAAGTAGGCTGTTGGTTAACTAGGATCTGCAGCTTTATTCGTTAGGTAGCGAAATGGACAGACTAGGTGGGCCAAGCGGTCCTTATCTGCCATCAGAATTCTATGTTTCTATGTAGCAGGGAGGAGGCAGGGAACTACAGACCAGTCAGTCTTACCTCAGTAGCGGGCAAGTTTATGGAGGCACTCCTTAAGGAAAGGATAGTGCAACACCTGGAATCCATAGGAGCACAGGATCCAATACAGCATGGGTTTACAACAGGAAGGTCCTGTCAGACTAATCTCATAGATTTCTTTGACTGGGTAACCAGAGTGGTGGACCAAGGGGGAGCAGTTGATGTCACCTACCTTGATTTCAGCAAAGCTTTCAATACTATTCCACATAGAAGATTGATTAATAAGCTGGGTAGGCTCGGGGTGGGTCAGATGTTGGTCAACTGGGTGGTAAACTAGTTGACGGGCAGAAAACAGAGTGGTGGTAAACTGTATACAGTCAGAAGAGAAGCAAGTCACAAGTGGGGTACTTCAGGGATCAGTCCTGGGGCCAGTACTCTTCAATATCTTCATCAGTGACATTGCAGATGGACTGGTGCGTACGGTTTGTCTGTTTACAGATGACACCAAGATCTGCAACAGAGTAGATGATCCAGATGGGGTGGGCAGAATGAGAAGAGATCTGGATAAACTGGCAAAATGGTCAGAAGAGTGGCTACTGGGGTTTAACGCAAAGAAGTGCAAGATCATGCACATAGGGAAGAGAAACTCTGAAGCCAACTATAGGCTGGGAGGGGAGTTGCTGGCAGTCACAAGGGAAGAAAGAGACTTGGGCATCATCTTCACAGATGACCTGAAATCATCCAAGCAGACCATTAAAGCAGTAGGTAAGGCTAGTGGGATGTATTAGTAGGGGTATCACAAGTCTTAAGAGGGAGGTAATAATCCCTCTTTACAAGACACTGGTTAGGCCCCATCTGGAGTACTGCTTGCAGTACTGGAGGCCACACCTTCACAAGGACATTAACCAAATTGAGGCAGTCCAGAGAAGGGCAACCAAAATGGTGCAGGGACTGCATCAGAAAACATATAAGGACAGATTAATGGAGCTCAATATGTATACCCTAGAGCAAAGGAGGGAGAGAGGTGATATGATCAAAACATTTAAACGCCTTATGGGCATTAACAAGGTGAAAGAGTCTAACATATTTCAATATAAGAAAAATATCAGGACAAGAGGACACAGCATGAGATTAGAGGGAGGCCGATTAAGGGGTAATGTGAGGAAGTTCTTTTAACAGAAAGGGGTGGATGCATGGAATGGCCTACCTCAGGAAGTGATGGATATGAATACAGTGCAGGACTTCAAACAGGCATGGGATAGGCATAAGGGTGCTATACAGATGAGTATGAATAGATAGGCCATTGACAGAGCAAAGGCCGATGGCACATTCATAAGGTAGAAAAATAAATGGGCAGACCGGATGGGCCTTGAGGTCCTTATCTGCCATCAACTTCTATGTTTCTGTGTCAAGTTTGAACCTGCTGCGTTTCTTTTTCAGCATCTTGTCTGTCCTTGTTCTTTACAGAGATCAAATTCTGCAAATATGCATGTAAAATTAAACGTCTGTTGTACTGGTGTGTTCTCCCTTTAGTTTGAAGCAAAAGCTGCTGTTCAGTTTTTGTAGCTTCCCACCATTTACTTAGGTTATCATAGAAACACTTTACCGACAGGCGGGTGATAAGTACTTCTGTCATGGCATTTCTTACCTCGATATTCTGAAGAAGCTTATTATTTACCTTCCATAGCCCTGTGCCACTAATAACTGGTTCTTTGCTTTGTAAGTTACAACCAAGAATACAACGGTCAGATGTTTCAGATGCTAATATCTCAGCCGACCAGATTGGAAGAGATTTGGAGAGGAAGGAAAAATCTGTTTTTGTTGCAAGGGAACCCTTAAAGTGTCACCACTAGGTGGTGGGAGCGAAAACAGTGGTGGGGTTCAAGAATGCATTGGATAAGCATAAGGGAATCATAGTGGAAAGGAAGAGGGGAGAGGGAGGAAGAGCCGTAGATCAGATACGGTCTACGGTAATAGTGTAGGTAGGGAGAAATGGGCAGACTGAATGGGCTAAGCAATCCTTATCTGCCATCAAATTCTATGTTTCTGTGTACCACCTGTTTTGTTTATGGTTCTGCATACATCAACTAAATCGGCAGCTTTTACCATCTTTTCTGAAAAAGCAGAATTGCAATATATTTTGCTGTTTCTGGCATTTGTTCCCTTATGTGGCATTAAACAATTAAAGTCCCCCACGCCAAATTACTTTTCCAGGAGGAAGAGGCTGAATGTTTTTGAAGAGATTGATGCATTGTACTTCAGATTGGGGAGTGTAAATGTTTATCAGGCTGAGGGCATGATTATGGTATTCTATGTCTAAAATTAAAACTCTCCCAGATATGAGGTCTCACCCAGGGACCAGAAAGAGCATTGAGTTTGCTGTAACTCAGTGCTTAATGTCATGTCCTAAATAAAGAAAATGTTGTATGGCGGGGACTGTAAGGTGGAAGAGGTGGTGATTCTCCTTTTCACATTTTTAATGCTGTTAGCATTTAAAGATCCACACCACCATTGTATCTGCATTTAACTATTAAAGGTGAAAAGAAAGAACATGTAGAAGGCAGCTCATTATCGTTCGTCACAGCAGTATCGGTAGAAAAAGTGCAGTTACGAAAGAACTTACTTGTAAGAGTAGATCTTCGAGAGAAGCTCTTGCAGCAGGCCACACCAGTAGGACTATGCCGCCAGGCACTAGGACCACACAGAAAACTTCTAGCTAGCAGTCTGTCATGGGGGAATGCCCCCTGCTGACTTCAGTCATCTGACGTCAGCGCAGGCTATATAGGAGGGCGATCCCCCACACCCCCTCAGTTCTCCCACCGGAGACTCAGCATGGCCAGCTGAAGGAGAACCAAGGAGGTTATCACCAGAGCCAGTGAAAAGGCAGCAGCTGGCTATAGAAAAATGAGGGGGAAGGAGAGAGAGAAAGCAGGGCCTGCTGCAAGGGTTTCTCTCAAAGATCTACTGTTGTGGTAAGTTCATACGTAACTGTACTACCTTACTTCGAGGAAGGCTCCTGCAGCAGGCCACACCAGTAGAACTGAGTCACGAGCAGTACCGGTTATCTCCAGGATAACATCACTGGGAGGAGGATATGTCAGCAGCCAAGAGCTCATGACAAAAGGCCCTGAAGAACTGCCAGGCTGAAATCGGCTCTATGCCGAGTGGCGATGTCCAGCCTGTAATACTTGGTGAAAGTGTAGACAGAACTCCAGGTGGAAGCTGCGCAGATGTCAGCAGCAGACGCTTTTCTGAAGCAAGCCATGGAGGCAGCCATAGCTGTAGTGGAATGGCCCTTGACTACCCCTGGAAGGGGTTTGTTGTACTTGAGGTAGCAGTAAACAATGCAATTAGCTAACCACTTAGACAAACACTATTTGGAAACAGGAGCACCTTCTGTCTTGGGGTACAACAAAACAAACAACTAGTCAGTTTTCCTCAAAGATTTGGTGTGAGTCATATAATACTGCAACATTCTGTGAACATCCAAGGTATGGAGTAACGCCTCCCCTTGACTGGAATAGTCAGAAAAATAAGCTGTAAGTTGGATGGATTGATTTAAAATAAACTCGGACACCACTTTAAGTAAAAACTTAAGATTAGTACGCAAAGACACCCAGTCTTTGTGAAAAACCAAATAAGGCTCTTTACACTTCAGAGCCTGGAGCTCGGAAATCCTTTGAGCAGAAGTAACAATGACTAAAAAGAGCACGTTCCACAACAGAAAGCGCAGCTCACAACTCGTGGCTGGATCAAAGGGAAGTAGAGTGAGTTTCTCCAACGTAAAGTTGAGGTCCCATGGAGGGATCAGGTCCCAAATGGGAAGTTTCAGATGCAAAATGCTCCATAGGAATGCGCGGGACACCTCAAGCTGGGCGTCAGCTTTGCCCTCAAAAGGTGCAACTTAAAGGAGTACCACCCCAGGCCTGAATTTGAAAGGGAAAGGAGGTACTCAAACACCTGATTAACTGGGCAGGTGAAACAATCCAGATGGTGAGCAGCGGCCCAAATGGAGAAGCGCCTCCATTTCGTAGCATAAGTGGCCCTGGTGGAGGTTTTCCTGGCCACCACCAGGACGTCAGCGTCCCTAGAGGATATTCCAGAGTGGGCAATAGCTATTTCCGCAGGAGCCACGCATGAAGATGCAGGGGCTTGAAGTTCGGATGGACCAATGTACCCTGGTCCTGGGAGAGCAAGCCAGTGCACAGGGGTAAGGGCACCGGAGGTTCTACTGCTAGCTGTTGTAGCAGGGGAACCAAATCTGGCATGGCCAGAGGTGAGTTATGAAGATCATCTCTGCTCCTTCCTACTGGAGCTTGAGTAGAACCCTCTGCAGGAGCAGAAAGGGAGGAAAGGTGCACAGAAACCTCCCCTTCCAAGACAGAAACAATTCTTTTTACCAGATAACTCCATGCCTGGGATCGAGCGAGCAAAAAAGCGTCAGTTTTGCGTTGAGTGGAGATGCAAAGAGGTCCAACTCTGGACGGTCCCATCTTTGACTATTGAGGTTAGAATCTCCCACGTGTGAGCCCATGACCTGGAGCAGCTGAAACTGTTGACCAAGACGTCTTGGACGCCTGGAACATGAACAGCCGAGAGCTACAGACTATGCTCAATGGCCCAATACCAGACTCTCATCGCCTCCCGGCACGGGGTAAGAATGGGTCCCCCCCCCGTTTGTTAGTGTAGTACACCGCACACATGTCCATTTACACCAACAGCAGACCTGGGAGGAGATGAGTCTGAAAAGCCTGCAGGGTGTAAAGAACCGTCTGCATCTCCAGGATGTTGATATGGAGACCTTGCTCTGCTTCTGTCCAGGTACCCAGGGTCTGATGATCAGCCAGATGTGTCCCAGCCCAGACCAGATGCATCTATTGTGAGAATTTGTTGGGGGGGTTGAACGTTGAAAAGAGATTTCCCGCGAAGGATGTTAGCCGGATTGAGCCACCACGACAGAACCCTCTAGACTGGGTCGGAGACCAGGACCAACTGGTCCAGGTCATATGTGCTCTGGTTCCACTGGACCCTCAGGGTCCACTGAGAAACCTGCATATGCAGGTGGGCCAGGGAAACCGTGGCAATAGCTGCTGCCATGTGGTCCAGAAGGTGCAGGAAAACCCTGGCATGGACCTGCTGGCTGGAGGAAACCCAACGGCCTGCTCTATGAGTCGTTCCGATCTGTCCTCTGGCAAAAAGGACCTGCCTGGCTAGGGTCGAGGACTTCCTCTATGTATTGAAGGTGTTGGCAAAGGGGAGAGGCAGGACATCAACACATTTATCATGATCCCCAGTTCCTGGAAAAGGTGCAGGGTGCTCTCCAGGGTCTGAACCAAGCATTCCTTGGAGGGGATTGCTAACAGCCTGTCATCCAGGTAGGGAAACACATAGAAGCCCTGCCTTCTTAATGCCACCGCCACCACTGACAGACATTTGGTTAATACCTGGGGGAGGGGGGTTGAAGGAAAGGCCAAATGGGAGGGCCTAGGATTGGAAATGGGCACCCTGAAAGTGGAAGCTGAGAAAGCGACGATGGGCAGGAAAGACATCTGTGTGCAGGTAGGCATCCTGCATGATCAGTGAGCTGAGCCAGTTCCCCTGGTGCAGTAGGGGCAGTAACCCCTGAAGGGTCACCATCCTGAAGTGCTTGCACTCGATGTACAGATTGACTGCTCAGGTCCAGGATGGACTGGAGATTCCTGGTCTTCTTGGGGACAAGGAAGAAGTGGGAGTAAAATCCACTTTCCCACTGAGCCTGAGGGATGGGCTGTATGGCTCTTTTTTGAAGAAAAGCTTGAATTTCCTCCCAGATCCGGGGTAGGTATGTAGGAGGGTAAGTAGAGTGGACAGGAGAGTTTTCAGGTGGACACTCGAAGAGCTTCTGAGTGTGACCCTGAGCTATGAGCTGGAGTACCCAATTATGTGTGGTCACTTTTAGCCACCCAGCCAGGTGGAGAGAGAGAGAACGGACCCCCTCACTTGAACCCTTGATCAGAGATGGGGGTCGGCTAAGGAGTCAGGAGGTAGGGGCAGGAGCAGGCAGGGGTGCCGCAGGGCCTTTGGGGACTCGAGTGACGGTAGCTGAGGGAGCAGCAATGGCCTTGCGCTTGTGCTGGCCCTTGGCAGGCTAGCCTCTTGTTTGTTTGCTGGAGGACTGACGAAAGGGCTGACACTGGTTCGCTCTAAGCTGGGTGTGGTAGAGCGAATAGACAGACTTAAGGGCCCACCCCGACTCCTGGAGATGGAAGATGAGGTCTTGGACATCATCCCCCCCCAAAAGAACAGAGACCTGGAGCCAAGAATGGCAACTGAGACAGATACCGACAGCAGCCCTGCACCCAGAGGCATTGACGGCACCGTAAGATGCTCGGAACACATGGTTACCCACATTCGATCCATACTTCAGAAGCTGATCAAGCTGTGTAGTTGTGGGGTCCTCAGAGTCTGGACCAGGTCCCTGGCCTGGTCTCAGAGGGCATTTTGGTATTGCACTGTATTGGTCAGATAATTGATAGCTCTAATAGCCAAGGTAGAAGAGGCAATGACCCGCTTGCCCAGCTGGTCCAGCTCCTGGGATTCATGGTCAGCTTGGAGAGCACTGTGGTGCTTGGACTTCTTGGTCCGGTCATGGGCTACATTAATGACTACAGAATCCGCCTTTGGGTGTTCGCCCAGAAAAGGCTAGCCAGCCAGGGCATTGATAAAGGCAATCTGCCTTCTTAGGAAGTGGAGGAGTAGTGAGCTTAGGCTGTCCTGGTGACATCCTCATAAGAATCAATCAAGGGTGGCACCACCACCAGTAGGGCATCCTTCTGCTAGAGGAAAATGACTAGACGGCACTTCTCTGAGTCCTGCTACTCCATCTCCATTCCATGATGGACTGGATGTTGTGCATAACATCCATAAAGTATCATCGGGATGGAACTTGAACACTTCCTTAGCCCAGACTGCCTCACCAGAAGACTCCCCCGGTGAAGAGGAAGACCCAGAGGAGTCAATCATCCTCAGAAGACTCGGTAGCCAGAGCCGACATCAGGGACCAGTGATCGACCCACCTGGAGCCCATACCTTCGTCAGACCAGGCCCCGGAAGTCCCCGACATATGGGGTTCATGCACCCCAGCCTTACCCGTATCCTGGGGCTGGAGATACCGGGGATGAAGGGGAGAGGCAGGAGGTGGACCCTGAGGGGTGGGGATCTGCCTCTGCATAAACAATCACCATGCCAAAAAATGGGCATTGAAATTTTCCTGCAGAGCAATATTATACACAGGCAGAAAAAGCAAAGAAGCCATTGGGTTAGGATACGCCAGCTGATGAGTGGACGACGGGTAACCCGGCATAGGTCCAACAAGCGCCGGAAAGTGATCAGGCGATGGGCCAGCAGGCATCGGCTGTGTGAGGGATGCAGCAGGGGCAACGATGGCACCTGACCCAATGACTGGGGAGGCGGCAGCTCTAGCAGCCACAAAGCGAGCGATGGTCTAGAGTTCCCGGTCCAGCGGAGCAGCTGGCACCTGAGGGGAAGGAGATCCCCTAGGCAGTGGCAAAGGAGATGGCGGTAGCCTGCTGTGGGCGCTGCCTATCAGAGCAGTCGTTGGTCCTGGAGACAGGAGTCAGCGAAGGCAAAGCCGTGGTGGGGGGAGGGGGCGCAACAGGTGCTGAACCCACCACCCATGAGCCCAGAACTGGCTAAGCCACCTGGCTGAGAGCCTGTGGAGGATATGGGCCTGAGCATCAGGGGCTGGGGGGCAGGAGATGAAGTCCCCTGCCCCGTAGAGCTGCCGCCCGAAATAGAGATGAAGGTGGGGGGGCGGAGCCACTGGGATCCCAGAGGAGGAGGAGAAGGCTGGAGGGGCGGACCTCCCACTGTCGCGGTCGGAGGTTTATCAGACAACTGGGAAGCTGATAGGGCCTGATCCTGGTGTTTATGCTTCCCAGACTACTTTTTGTGAGAAGAGGAACCGAAGAGCTCCTGGCCTGCAGCTCCTTTTCCACAGCAAGTAACTTCTGCTTTAGAAGGTGGCTCTTCCAGCGTTTTTTAATTGATGTCTCTGAGTGGCCTGGTTGAACTTCTGGCAAAACTGGCAGGCTTCAGTGTCATGGCTGGGGCCTAGGCAGAGCAGGCATGAAGAATGATCGTCTTTCTCAGGAATCTGTTTGCTGGAGGCACACTTCATGGAGCAGTTGAAAGACGAGGCTGGTGTAGAAGACATAAACTCGTCAATGAAAACACCGAAAATTCAATGTTTAGACTAAGAGAAAAAAAAAAGGAAAATAAAAAAGCGCAAAAGGGCAGGAAATGGCGGTAGACTGTAGCTGTGACGTTCACTGAGGTCTGACATGCATGGGTCGACAGCGGGAGAAGAACTGAGGTGGTGTTGAGGACCCCCTCCTATATAGCCTGCACTGATGTCAGATGACTGACGTCGGCAGGGGGCGGTCCCCATGGTAGACTGCTGGCTAGAAGTTTTCCATATGGTCCTAGTGCCTGGCAGCATAGTCCTACTGGTGTGGCCTGCTGCAAGAGCCTTCCTTGAAGTACGATTTAGACATTGCTTTGTTTGCTGGATCAAGTACGTCTCTTAGAGTCCAATCTTCCTTTTCGTTTTTTGAACAAGGTAATCTGACAAAAACCTCTTCAGTGTCCAAGGATAAGGTCTTCTGACAAGAAGGTAATTAAGAATCCGAGTTGTCCTTATCTTCTGATATGCCCCAATTTTTTTTGTTTGAAGAGTAGTTTGTACATGTTCCTTGTCTGTATAGGTTATGTTCATTGAACTTTAGATTTTGGTTATAAAGTCTTTTTAGGAAATCTGGTGGTTTGCATTTGGAATTTTTCCAGACGGAAGGGGTGGCATTTCAACCTCTATGGAAACTTCTGTGACCTGTGTAGTTCCAAGATCAGTGTCGTTGGTACCAGTGGTTTGAGAGGTGTCCTCAGAAGTCTGAGATATAGCAAAAGTCAGGGGTGTCAGCAGGCATACACACTACTCAGCAGAGTACAGTAAAAAAAAAAACAGGCAGGGGCAACAAAAAGAGGAAAGCAAGGACTTTGTGTCTGTGTCGTGCTGAGACATTTTGCCTTTGTTGTTCGCTATGGGGCACTAATGCCACCAGCCAAATACACAAACAAGAACAACTTACCAGGCTGGCAGAAAAACAAAGGAAGGAGGATTACAGGAAGAACCTGATTACTTGAATTCAGACATGGCAAACGGGGGGGGGCGGACCTATAATTGGTAATCAGTGGTGAAGTTATTCTGGAAGATCAACAATAAGAGCAAATAATAAATCCCCCCCCCCCCCCAACTCATCTTGCGCTGTTTTTCACACATGCTTGTGTTATTTTACACCTAGCGTCACACAGGTGCCTCTTCCACACAGTTTGTGTCATTCTCACACAGCTGGCATTGTTTTCCATGCAACTCTGAGGTTTATTGGCACAAGCCACATCACTCAAATGATACCTATTTCTCACATCTTACATTCTTTTTCACACATCTTGTAATTCTTTTTTTTTTGGTGATCTTACGTACTTTCTCAACCAGTTATGTGCTATTTTTAAGCATAATTTTCATGCAGTTAGCACTACTCAAGGGTTTTTTCCCTTTATAATTTTCCATTTGCCACATCAAGCCTTGTTGCCTCTGTTGCACTGTTGACCATAGAGTTTCTTTACTTGCGGGTGTGGGTTGCCTGGGAATTGCCCTGCAGGTACTTGATGAGCTATTTTTCGGCCCCAGTCATAAGACCTTGGGTACGCTGTGTTTTGATATGGCTACCCTATGGTGTACCTTTGTCTCTCTCTCTCTCTCTCTCTCTCTCCCCCCACCCACATGCATTGCTTGATGAGTTCTCTGGGTTTCAAGTCCATAATTGATATCCTGTACTCTTTGGCTTCCCTTTTCCTGAAGCAGGTCTTCCTCTCACCGGTTGAGGTCCCCTGATCACCTGCAGGTCAACTACTTTTTGGTTCCCACCTCTGTTGTGCTGCAGCCATGAAGTCTATTCTATGGGAAAGGAATTCAGTAGATTAATCTGTAGGAGGATCCTTACCCCAGCTACCTCTTTTCTGTAGGTTCTGCCAAACTCAAATTGTATGCTCTTGCAGCCTTTTTTTTATTTTGTTTTCTTAGTATTCTGTATCTTCCTGCTACCTGGTTGGCCCCCATCGGTCCTGCCCCATCACCCACCTTCTCCAGAACTTACCTCTCTGCTCCTGGAGGGCACCCTGGCTTGCCCCCCAGGGTAGGGCCATTGGGGGAGGGTGGCTACCCCCAGACAGAGACTTGGTCAGTGATGCAGGTGAGAGAGTGCCACGGTGGGCATTGTGGAGCCTGCTGTGAGGGACAAATGTCCTCTTATAGCTGCTGGTATTTTTCCCTTTTCTCCACTCCCCTGGGACACTGAGGAACATTCCCAGTGCACCCGCACACTATGTGTGCACTCATGCCAGAGCATGGCAGAAGTCCCCCTCCCAGCTCATTGGCTCTGATGCATCGCCATTTGTGGTCACCCAGGTGGAGTAGAGCAGCAGAGACCGAACATCCTCCCTCCTCGATGTGGACAGCATCCAGTTGGACACTCCTCTCGCCTCCCCCAGCCAGCCCTCTGACGATTCAAGCTCATGCCCGAACCCTGATCATTGGTGTCACGAGCGGTATTGCTACCGCTGCGCCAGTGGGCTGGCTAATTTCAGGGCTCTTTGGGAGTCCTTTTCCTGTAGGCATGATTCATCTGTGAATCCCGTGCATGAAATCCTGTCCTCTATATCAAGTGAGTAACTGATTTTGGTTCAATTTGTCTGTATCACACATGCACTTCCCTGTCACTTGAGCATCACCTGTCCTCTCAGATGCACACACAGCTCTCCAAGTTGCATGCATGCGACCAAGTAATCGCAGGTCTTGGCATAACTGCTAACCAGTGTGGAGGCAGCATGGCACCAGATGGAGCTGTCTTCCAACTCCTCTGAGGTGGCTGCCTGCTTGGTAGTATGTTGTTTGCCTCAAAACTATGTCTTGACTATGCCTGTCCTGTTTGGGAGCAGTTGTCTACCACAGACCCTAAATGCCCCTTTCTGAGGAAAATCCCTTTTTACTACCACAGTGATGCAGGAGGTGCTGGATCCAGCTAACCCTCCTGTCCCGCAGGATCATTTGCACTCTCCAGCACAGCCTGGGGGGGGGAGACCCCCCCCCATTTCCCTTCTCCTCCGAGATAGTAAAGTTACTTACCGATCTTACTTCAAGAGGGCTCTTGCAGTAGGTACTAACAGGTAGGACTAAGCCGGCAGGCATCAGGACCCATGGAAAATCTTTTTGCCAGCACTTCCTGGGACTGCCCCCAGGCGTCCGGTGACCGACGTCAGCGGACTTCAGATAAATGGGGCGGTCCCGCGCCCGCCCTCCAGTTCTTTCCCGCTGTCGGCTCCTGTTCGGTCGCCTCATCCAGTTCTTTCCCACCGTCAGCTCCTGTTCGGTCGCCTCATGGAAGTTCTTCACTTTAGCGGTTCAGCTAAGCGCTCTTTTTCTTTGATTTCAGTAGTTTCTTTGAATTTTACGTTTTTTGCATGTCGTCCCCTACTCCATCCGAGTCGCATAAGAATAAGTGCGATTCGTGCGGGTCCCAACTCCCGCACAAGGACTGGCACTCCCTGTGCCTCTTCTGCTTAAGCCCAGACCACTGCTTTGAGGAGTGCGAATTCTGCCAGAAGTTTAACTCTGCCACCAGGAAAAGGGGGCAGCAGGCCCTGGAAGCCCATACTCTTAAGCTGAAGATGGCCTCATCGTAAGAAACGCGACAAGGAGAAGCATAGGGACAGGGACCCAGTATCCATAACTTCGTCAGCCCCAGGCGGGGTTGCGGCCTTAACTGTTACCTCCCCTTCTGGGGATCCATCTCCGACGGCTGCCTTAGTGGTGTCCGAGGGTGTGTCCTCCCCCCGGCGGACTTGCGTGCTGGTCCAACAGGAGTCTCTGGGGCAAAGGAAGCTAGCGCTCCTGTCAGGCCTCAGCCTGGCAGCGATGGCGCATCTGATAAGTCTGGTTCCAGCTCTGCTGGTTCCTGCCCGGACAAGGCCGGTCAGTTGCACGTCGGATCTGGCGTGCGCCTGGCTGGCATTCCCCCGTCAGGTCCTGACACCTCGCCTGATGTCCTGGGTTCGCCGCAGGGCCCTACTGAGACCCTGCCGTCGGAGGCTCATCTGCCCTCCTCTCCCGTGGAAGAGGGCATCGATCAGGAGCCTTCTTCCCTGGTGGAGTTTCATCCTTCGTCGCCAGAGCCTTCGACATCGGAGCTGACGCCCGTTCCTGGGGCACCTCCGTCCGGCATTCCAACACCTGGTGACTGGTCTTCGGGCCCTCCATTTGGGCCATCGGGGGCTGAGGACGCAGTCCCTCCCCCAGGACTGACGCTTCCCGCCCCTCCGCCCAGGGAGCCGATGTCTGGTCCATACGCTCCCCTGTCGGGGCCTCCTGCGGGGCTGTCTGAGCCTCGGACGCTGGGTTACCCGATGCCAGGGTATCCGACACCACAATACCCGGTGACCTCTTACCCTATGCCACACTACCAGATGCTGGTCTACCCGGGTCTGGGTTTTCCTCTGTTGGGCTTTGGGTACCCGTTCTGTGCATATCCAGGTTACCCCCCTCTGGCCCCGCCACCTCCTCAGGTGGATCTGAAGCAGGTCTTGGCCTCTTGGTGGGCGGAAGCCAGGTCCCAGCTGACAGAGCTGGACTGACGTCGCCCGGCGCCAGCACCGACGCTAGCCCCGACGTTGGACCACGATCACCCTTCCCAGGGTCCCCCCACCCCGGCGCCTGTTCCTATCCCAGGAGATTTAATGGCCAGGGGTTTCAGGGAGTACGTCCATCCTGTTGACTCCTCCAGGTGGATAGACATCCCACTGCCCAGCGTGGATTCTTCCAGCTTGTCTTCTTCAGACTCTGAGGAAGGCTGTCCCTCTGGGTTCGATGGCTCCTAAGCCGAAGGGTTCCCCGAAATTGCCTCCTGAGGACCCTTCGCTTCAGGATCTTATGCAGAAGATCCAGGCTGCCCAAAACTGGAAGTCGGTGGATCAGGATGTTCAGCGCCAGCGCCTGGCTGAACACCTGGACCTTGAGGAGGCTCCTCCCATGCTTATACCGCCTTGGTTGGAGACCCACGAGGACTTGGTCACTACCATTTGGAAGCAGCCCACATCCTTGGCCATGGTGGCCCGAAAGGCAGACAGACTTTTATCAGCCCCCGGAGGGTAGGGAGTTCCTGAACTCCCAACCCAAGGCCGACTCTGTCATTATCAGTGCGGCCTTCGACAGGACAGCTAGCCTGAAACACTTCAGTTCAGTTCCCCCCCGATAAAGACTCCAAAGTCATGGACCAATTTGGTAGGAAGATTTTCTCTTCCTCTACTCTGGTACTATGTGCCCTTAACTGTGTAGCACACACAGGGGACCTTCAGAAGTCTGTTCTGAGCCAGTTGGCCTCCAAATTGAACTCCCTTCCAGAAGCTCCTTTGAAACAGGAGTTAGGAGGGCTGGTTAGAATAGCCCGTTCTGCTTGTTGACACATGCTCAGGGCCACATACGATGCAGTGGACTCGACCGGCCACTCTTCTGCCTTTGCCATTGGCCTCCGCAGACACTCCTGGCTCAGAGTCTTTGGTCTGGTGCAATAGGTCCAGACAGCGATCATGGACACCCCCTTCAGAGGTTCTGTCTTATTCTGGGGCGACACTAAGGATATACTCACCTTCAGGATAAGGCCAAGCCCTGAGGTTGGTGAGGGGCATGTATCACAAGCCCCAGTTTCAGAAGCGGCCCTTTTGTCGCCATGCCATGACCCAGCACAAATCTTAGCCCCCCGTCACAAAAGAGGGGCCACCACAGCAGTGGGCTCCCCCAAAGTCCCGAAAACTGCAGGAGCCGTGATGGCTTCCCAGCCCGCCACCTCCTGACTCCTTGCCCTGCCCTCCTCGGGAGGAGCCAGTGGGAGGACGGTTCTCCCGCCACCTCTCGGAGTGGGAGAGGTTAACGTCCGACTCTTGGGTGCTCCAGCTGATTGCTCAAGGGCACTCAATATAGTTCCTCTGTCCTTCTACTCGCAGACCCCCTCCCAGCTCTTCCTACTCCCTTGGCCCATCTTCCGCTGGTCTGGGAGGAGATAATTTCCCTTCTGCAGAAGGAAGCGCTGGAACCTGTTCCCCACCAGTTTCAAGGGGCGGGTTACTATTCCCACTTCTTCTTGGTCCCCAAGAAGACAGGGGATGTGAGACCCATTCTAGACCTCAGCTCCCTCAATCTATTTGTGGCCTGCAAGAGATTCAGGTTGCTCTCCCTTCAGAATCTGCTACCTCTCCTCAAGGAGGGTCTGTGGCTTTGCACCCTGGATATGCAGGATGCATACCCTCCACATCCTCGTCCATCCTGCTTACCGCAGTTCCTCCAGTTCTGCATTCAGGGGAGCACTTTCAGTTCAGGACCTTGCCCTTTGGACTGACCTCGGCTCCCCAGGTGTTTACCAAATGTCTCACAGTGGTGGCAGCCCATCTGCACACCCTCGGTGTCCAAGTGTTTCCATACCTGGACGATTGGCTGATTGCAGCTCCCTCTCAGGAGGACCTGAGCCTCTTGTTATCCCTAACTCTGGAGGTTTTCTCCAAGCTAGGCATTACGATCAGTGTAGCCAAATCCTTTTTGGCCCCCACTCAGCATTTAACATTTATTGGGGCAGTGCTGGACACCTCTCTGGGCCGAGTCTTCCTTCCCCCAGAGAAAGCAGAGACTCTCTGCTCTTCCACCCGATCCTTGGCGGCCCAGAGGCACATCCCCGCCTGTCGTGTCCTTCGGATACTTGGGCTTATGGCGGCAACCATCTCTCTGGTTCCCCTGGCCAGGCTGCACATGAGGGTCCTTCAGTGGTCCCTCAGAGTCCAATGGGACCAGGCAGTGGACGACCTGGACCAGGAGGTCCTGATCACGTCTCCCATGGTCAAGGGCCTCCTTTGGTGAACGTCCCTGGAGAACCTCTCCAAGGGAATGCCCTTTTGCCCAGAGCTTCCTTCTTGATCTCTGACCACCGATGCATCGGGGACGGGGTTGGGGACCCACTTGGGGTCCCTTCAGACCCAGGCCTCTTGGTCTCCGGGGAGACTCATCTTCACATCAACATGCTCAAGATGAGGGTGGTCCTTTACGCCCTTCAGGCCTTCCAACCCCTTCTTCCTCCGGGTCCTCTCATATACACTCAGACATCGCCTGGTACCTAAACAAACAAGGGGGAGCTCGATCCTATCCTCATTGCAAGGAAACCATGAGGGTTTGGGATTGGGCGGTTCTCCTGGGCCTAAAATTAACAGCGCTCCATGTCCCGGGATGCCAGAATTGTCTGGCGGATGCCCTCAGTCAGTCTCCGGTGAGGGCATACGAGTGGGAGCTAAAGCAAGATGTTGTACTCGACGTCTTCTCCCAGTGGGGAGTACCCCAGATCGATCTGTTCGCCTCCCCATCCAACGGCAAGCTTCCCGTCTTTTGCTCGCTCATTCCCGGGCCAGCCATTTTTTGTCTGGATGTGCTGTCTCTATCCTGGAAAGACAGATTCGTCTATGCCTTTCTTCCAATTCCTTTGATGCCCAGAGTTTTGTGCAAGCTGGGGGGAGAGGGCATGAGAATGATCCTCATCACTCCCCTATGGCTGTGCCAAGCTTGGTTCAGCATTCTCCACCAGCTAGCGATCCTTCTGTCTTTTCCTGTTCCTCCCTCTCACAGGACCTGCTGACCCAGGACCATTGGACACTGGTTCATCCAGATCTCAAGTCCCTCCATTTGCATGTCTGGCTCCTGCAGACTTAGCTGCCTCCCACTTTGGCGTTTCCCCTGAGGTGGCCAATATTCTAGTGGAAGCCAAGAAGCCTTCCACTTTATCTACGTATGCCATGAAGTGCAGGTGTTTCTCCATCTAGGCAGAAGCTTGCTCTTTGGAGCCCTTTTCCTGCCCTGTGGTTATGATTCTGGACTATCTCAAACACCTTTTTGATTTAGGCCTCAGCTATTCCTCCCTCAAGGTTCACCTTTTGGCCATCTCGGCTTACTACCTTCCGCTGGGAGATAAGTCGGTAGCCCAGTTACAAATTTCCAAGACCTTCCTGAAAGGAGTTCTTCATCTCAGACCTCACATCCATAATCCAGCTCCTCCCTGGGATCTGAATTTTATCCTAGATAAGCTCACACTGCCACCCTTTGAGCTTGCAGCGGAGGTGGAACTGCGTTTTCTTTCTTGGAAAACCTTATTTCTTGTGGCTGTCACTTCTGCTTGGAGGATATCTGCGCTCCAGGCCTTGATGTGTCGTATTCCTTACCTCATTTTCCATAGGGATAGAGTGGCCTTGAGGACTAACCCCAAATTTCTTCCGAAAGTTGTGGCTGAATCCACCCTCAACCAGTCGGTTGGGCTCCCTGCCTTTTTCCCAGGTTATTCCACCTCTGGAGAACATATTTTTCGTACCTTGGACGTGCATCGCATCCTAAGGTATTACACCAGTCGAACAAAGGATTTCAGGCAAATGGACCAATTATTCGTTTCATTTGCTCCTAAGAGGGAAGGTCACCCTGTTTCCAAACAGTGTCTCTCCAAATGATTGGCTAACTGCATTACCTTTTGTTACCACAAAAACAGCAAGTCCCTTCCAGGCCAGGTGAAGGGGCACTCCACCAGAGGCATGGCGGCTTCCGCCGCATGCTTCAGAGGTGTTTCTGTAGCAGACATCTCTGTGCTGCTGCCACTTTGACCTCTGTCCGTACCTTTACCAAACAATACAGCTTGGACGTGGCCTCCCGACATAGAGTGGGTTTCGGCCTTGCGGTCTTGCAGGGCATCCTGTCCTAGTTTCTCTGCCAGACCTTTATGGACAGTTTCTCTCGGGACCTCCTCCCTGGCTTTCCTTTAGATACTGCTTGGGACTCAGTCCTACCTGTTATTACCTACTGCAAGAGCCCTCTTGAAGTAAGATAGTACAGTTATGTAAGAACTTACCGTAACAGTAGGTCTTCAAGAGAGGCTCTTGCAGTAGGTACTGCATTCCCTCCCTCCCTGCATCCCCGTCTCTTTTTTCCTTTTTCCCCCCTAGAGACCTCTTTCAGTCTCCTGCCACATGCTGCCTCCAGCGGGAAATTACTGGAGGGCGGGCGCGGGTCCACCCCTTTTATCTGATGTCCGCTGACGTCGGTCACCTGACCTCTGGGGGCAGTCCCACCAGGAACTGCTAGCAAGAAGATTTCCCGTGGAGTCCTGATGCCTGCTGGCTTAGTCCTGCCTGTTAGTACCTACTGCAAGAGCCTCTCTCGAAGATCTACTGTTACGGTAAGTTCTTATGTAACTGTCCTTTACGTTGCTCAAGATCTTGAAGGATATCTTCTCTATGTAGCCACACTCATCCACCCACTGGCCCTTGCTCATCTATTGTAGGAGTTACTTGGAGCCAGGATTTTCATTTGCAACGACCTTGTCTGGTCTTGCAAACTTAAGTATGCAGATTAGGCAGCAGCTCCTTAACCGTCCCTCACTTTACACTATTGGAAAGCGGGACTGCTAGACCTGGGGTGCAGAGTGCTCTGACTACCTAGTTTTTCTACAGCTACATGGAATGGTGCACTGAGTCACAGAAGCTAGATTAAGTTTAGGGCTTGTCCTTATGAGCTGTTGTGCACTTGTCATGCATCCGTGACCTTTTCGGCAGATAATGTCAGCTTTTTCCCTGTGTCTTCTGCTAGGTTAGTTTTTAGTTCCTGGCTTTGGTCTATGCTGCCCAAGGCCAAAGGTTGTCTGTTCAGAGCAACTGCTAAATCCTATCTAGATTTTCCGTAGATGTAACTCTAGTTTCAGATTTCTACGTTTATCTTGAGAGACTCTGTTGAACTCCTTGCAACTTCTCCTTTTTATGTTTGCTTGAGCACGCAGCGCACAAGAAACGTATTGAGATAGTAGAGCATTGCAGAGGTGTGGCAGTGTTGTGGCCAGTGCAGTGGACACTTTAATGGGTGTGTCCCTCGGCCACCAATTAATGCTGAAGCTGCCAATTACAGGAACCACTGAAAGTCTGGCTACAAACAGCTTACCGGAGAAAAGACCATTGATCTTGGGCCAATAAAAAATGCTTTATTACAGAAAGCTTAAAACATAGCAAGCAGCACCCTCACTCTTGTGGCACGCACATACCACATGCTATGCTTTGAGCTTTCTGTTGTAAAGCATTTTTTATTGGACCAAGATCAATGGTCTTTTTTCCAGTACGCTGTTTGTAGCCCAACTTTCAGTGGTTCCTATAAGTTTTGAGATGTCCGTGGCTCCAGTGGAGGTCTTATTAGCCACCTTTCTTTTGTTTTACTTGAGCTGTCAATTACAGCAGTTTCAGAGCGAGCACCACACTTGAAAGAAATCTGCCGCTGCAGTCGGGCAGTTTCGTCATTGCAGCATCTGCTTCCCCCTTCCTCCCAACCAGGCACACAGCACGACAAATTTAAATGTTGGCTCCCTCCCACTGCTGCTGCCCGCCCCACACCCTCTGTTCCCCGTAGCACCAGCATATAATGAAACCCTCCCACTGCTGCTTCCTGCCCCTCAGCCGCCATCCCCTGCACTGGCATAAAACCCTCCCACTCCCTCCCACTGCTGCTGCCTGACCTGCGCCCTGCTGCTGCCCGCCCCACACCCTCTGTTCTCCGTCACACTGGCATAAAACCGTCCCCCTCCCTTCCACTGCTGTTGCTCACCCCGCACCCTCCGTTCTCCGTCGCACCAGCAGAAAACCCTCCCACTCCCTCCCACTTCTGCTGCCCACCCTGCACCCTCCATTCTCTGTCCCCTACCGACATTGGGGTGCTCAATCCCCACGTCCGCATGTATCTCCCCCCCCATTAATGTGGCACACTGGGAGCCCACCCTATTGTGCCAAAAAATACTTCATTGATGTTTCCGACACTGGAATGCCCACTCCCAGTATTGGATGCGCTGGGCATCCCCCCAAGCCCCTTGATCTCAGCCGACCTCGGGGTGACCAGTCCCCGGGTCGGCATTGATCCCCTTCCCCCCCAGTACTCTGGCACACTGGGAGACCACCCCCGTGAGCCCAAATCTGTTTCGTTAATATTTCACCTGTAAAAAAAAAGAAAACAGTCCCCTGATATTTTTTTGTTGTTTTTTTTTTCACCTGAAAAAAAAAAACTGTCCCTTGTCGTTCCCGCCGGCCCCCCTCCCCCAACCTGCACCTTCCTTCTGCACACCTCACCTCCCTGCAGCCCCCTCAGCCATACTTACCTCTGGAGTTTGGGAGCAGTGATCTTCTGTGGACCGGGAACCTGTCTGCACTCTTCAAAGACCAACTGAAGAAATGACGGTAAGCCCTATAATGGCAGTCAGTGGTGGTTTTCAACTTAGGTTGATATCTCAGCTAATTTTTGGAGTTTTGATCCAAAATTTTCAATATGGGGTTCTTGGGACCCCACCTTGTGAACACTGGCACTGTCATTTCGTTTCTCTGTCCCAAAAGGTGATTTTGAGGTCTGCATGGAATCACCTTTCGGGACCAATTAATGAAATGACAGTGCCACTGTTCATGAGGTGGGGCCCCAAAAAGCCCTTGTTCCAAATTTAGTGAAAAAACTCCAAAAAATGACTATGTTATGAGCGTCCATTGTTCAGTTTCTACACACGCTCGTAACTTCATTAATTTTTAATATTTTTCACTCCAAATTTCAAACATTGCCATTATTTCACACCCCCTTATGAACAGTACAGCTGTCATTTTTTACATCTGTCCTGAAATGTGTTTTTGCACCTGTGGCGCAAAATGGCGAAGTCGCTGTGTGAAATCAACTTTCAGGACAGATTAACGAAATCAAAGTGCCACTGTTCATGAGGAGGTCCCAAAAAGGCCATGTTGAAAATTTGGTAAAAACATTCCAAAAAAATGACTGCGTTCATGTGCATTGCACAGTTTTCTCACGCTTTTACACCTTAATCTCAGCCAGTTGTTCATATTTTCACTCCAGATTTTCAACATTGCCATTTTTTCTCACCTCCTCATAAACAGTACAGCTGTCATTTTTCACATCCTGCCCGAAATGTGTGTTCGCACCTGTGGCGCCGAATGGCGCTCTCGCTGTGCGAAATCACCTTTTGAGATGGAGTAACAAATCGATACTGCCACTGTTCAGGAGGTGGGGTCCCAAAAAGCCCATGTTGAAAATTTGGAGCAAAAATACCAACAAACACCCAGGGCGTTAGGGTTTCCATCTGTAACACCCACCCTGTACAGACTGACAGGCGTCTGGGTGTGTGACTTGGGGTCGTCGGCCGTAACGCACATGCCATTCCTCCCTCATCCCCACCTTGCAGCCACTGACAGGCATCGAGGTATGCCTTGGGGTCTTCAGCCCATTCATCCCATTCTCCTATACTATACCCATCTCAGCTTATTTCCTTATGGAATGGGGTGAGCGTAAGGGCCGAAGACCTCAAGGCACACTGCAACGCTTGTAAGTGTCTGCAGGGTGGGGTGAGGTGGAATGGCGTGTATGTTATGGCTGATGACCCAAAGGCACACCCCCAACGGCTGTCATTCTCTGCAGGGTGGGGTTTGGCATTACTTCAGTACTTCACTGCCATTCCTATTATGCATCTCTCTACCTCCTGCACTACCAATGCCAATACCAGCAAGCAAACATTCAGCATTGACAAATGCTTGTTAGAGCTGGTTATTTTCCCTTTCAAGAATCCTTTCTAGGTTATGCTAATCTTGATTCCAGTTCTGTTTGTTTGATGTCCAGGGATACTCATCTGGAGACCTTCTGTTCCCCAGACATTTTTTTTTTAACATAAAAAAAGTATTAAAAAAAAACATTTTCAAATGGTCGTTTCCTTTGATAGTTTTTTCTTTCTCTGGGAGGGAGGGAGGGATGGTTCTAACCTCCGTGTAGGCTTATTGGCTTCAGTCCTAGGACCAAACGGTGTGGCTGTGTAGCGAGGATATTCTTGAGGATCTGGCACTACAGTAACTTGTTTAAATTATGTTTCTAGCCCCATTTTTAACCACCAGCCTCCCTCTGATAATTGGGCTGCCATGGCTACACCCTTCCCGTGGCCGAGGTGAAGGTAAGTGGCTGCTGTAACACCTGATGCAGTGCTGATCTGAGACTGTGGCTGACTGGTAAAAGGTATGCAGATGCCAGGTGAACCACTCCCTCATTCTCCTCTGCGACGTGCCCAGCCTCCAAATGACCCCCATTGTGGGGTGCTGGGACTCGCACGTGAATCCTGATCTCCCCACTGCTGATGCAGTGCATTATGCCACACAATTGGGCCAGTCTTTTATTTTCATTCTTAGAGTTATTCCCTGAGTGACCGCTCCTTCCAACTCTGGCCTGTTTTTTGCAGCTTGAGCTAGATATTTCCACCACTTTGTGGAAAAGGTGGACGGCCAGATTTGCAGAAAATTTGCACATGCAAATTTGATTGCTCTAGTAAGTGAAAAAATTTTTTTTTTTTTTTTTTGGAAGGGAGGGCGGCAAAAATGTGCCCACCCAGGAAAGCTTGGGACATCATTAGAATTTGTAACTCAGTGATGTCCCTAGCAGTACTGGATATGCAGTTTTATGCACCAACACATCCTGTAAACTTGGCTGGATACAGTATTTTGCATACATGGCTCTTAGACTGCTTATGATTTTAATGCAGAAATCCAGGGGCTGTTGTCACTGATGGCACCTACTTTAAAAGCTAGCTTTTAGATTAAGGTAGAAGGGGGAAGACCAGAGTGCTGGAAACAAAGAATAAGAATGGGAAGGTAATGAGGAACCCCCAGGCCATTAAAGAGAGATTTCGCGAATTTTACGGTAACCTGTATCATGGAGAAGCAGAAGGGACTAGGGGTGAGATGGAGCAGTTCCTGAGTCAGCTTAGGTTGAAGCAGGTGTCTGAACAGCAAAGGACAACCCTTGAAGCAAGCATCACTAAAGAGGAAATTGGGAAGGCTATCAGGGGTATCAGGTCGGGCAAAGCGGCAGGCCCAGACGGGTTTCCCATTGAATTTTATAAGACGGTGGGCCATCAGGCTGTGGATCTGCTCTGGGATGTTTTCAGGGGTACTGGGGAAGGGACATCCTTGCCACCGTCTATGGATATGGCGACTATCTCTGTGATCCCTAAGTCAGGTAAGGACCCGAGGGACTGTGCAGCATACCGCCCTATTTCACTATTGAATGTGGATGCTAAGATTTATGCAAAGGTATTGGCGGGCAGGCTTGAGACTCTGATGCCCAACCTGGTCGATCCGGATCAAACTGGATTCATAAAAGGAAGGCACTCATATCACAATGTCAGGAGACTCCTGAATGTGATTTGTGCTTCTTCTCGGCGTCCGGGATCCACCTTAGTTCTGGCCCTTGACGCCGAGAAGGTGTTTGACCGGATCAAGTGGGAATATATGATGGCGGCCTTAGAGCGTTTTGGGTTTGGTCGGGGTTTTTTGAACATGGTGAGAGCCCTTTATCGGTCACCTAAGGCGGCTGTGGTGGTAAATGGTGACCTCTCGCAGGTTTTTGAATTAGGGAGGGGAACGCGGCAGGGGTGTCCCCTCTCTCCCTTATTGTTTGACCTCGCATTGGAGCCTTTGGCCGTAGCCATTAGACAGTGCGACAAGGTGAAAGGGGTCCAAGGTGAGGGAGGGCGGCAACATAAATTATCTTTATATGCTGACGATATGATTTTATATCTGAGTCATGTAGAAGAATCCCTCCCTGCCGTGCTGGACGTGATTGAGAGTTTTGCACTGTTCTCGGGTTACAAAATAAATCTAGCAAAGTCAGAGGCAATGTGTCTGGGTGGAGGGCAGCTAACGGGTCTGCAAAAGTGGGGACTGCAGAGAGGTGAGAGGGCCTAAAATACCTAGGGGTCAATATTGGAAGGTCATTGACCGATTATATATAGGCTGAATTTCGCCAATGATTGAGGGGGTGCTCAGGGACATGAGAAGATGGAAGATGTATCCAGTGTCATGGATAGGCCGGATGAACATCATAAAAATGAACATTTTTCCTAGGATATTATATTTTCTACAGATGTTGCCCACTGGACTTACTAAAAAGGACATAAAGAGACTAGATAAGGGGTTTTCTGGATATCTGTGGCAAGGGAAAAAACAGAATTGGCCTACAGAGACTGAAACTAGATACGAGGAGGGGGGGGCTTGGCTTTCCAGACGTTAGAAGTTACTTTTTAGCTTCACAAGCTAGGATAATAAAAGACTGGATCTCGTGCCCTGAAGCAGCAAGCTGGCTGGACCTGGAAGGGGAAGGGGCTTGTGGTCGACTTTCGGCCTTTTTGAGGAAAAAGGGTAAGAGGGCATGTTTACATCAACAAAATCCTAATCCATTGGTTGTTTGGACCCTGGAGGGATGGGAACAGATAAGGGCAAGGACTGGAGGCGACAAAACGGAGACGTTACTCCTCCCCCTGAGTGGTAACCCCCTTTTCCTACCTGGGCTGGAGGATCAGGGTTTTCGGATTTGGGAGAAAAGAGGGATTCAGTGTGTGCGGGACTTGTATAAGGGCATGCATTTCCCCTCTTTTGGGGAGTTAAGGACAAGGTGGGGGATCTCAGTTGGTCACACATTCAGGTTCTTGCAAGCGAGGGACTTTGCTCGTAAGTTAGGGGGACCAAGTTCACAGCCCATGCACCAGCTGAACCTAGAAGGGGTAATATGTAAAGCCATGGCGACCCTAAAGGGGTTATAGGAGTAGTGGTACATATTTTAAGGAGGGGTTGACAGAGGACAATTTGAGTAGGAGAACTAGGTGGGAGAGGGACCTTGGAATGGAGTTGTCAGACTCGATTTGGGAGTTAATGGGAGACTCATATGGGCCTACTGTTATCCAACAAGTATAAGGAAGCGGCCTATAGGTTTATCCACAGGCTCTTCTATCCCCCGGTCATGGTTCATAAAAGCCGTCCAGAGGTCCCAGAAATTTGCCCCCGATGTAATAAGGAGGTAGGCACATACTTCCACTGTTTTTGGAAATGCCCCCACCTGCAGAGCTTCTGGAAAGAGGTGGTAGGATTCATAAATGAGAAAGTAGAGGCAGGGGTACTTATGCATCCAGTAGATATACTATTTGGGATCGCTTGGGGGGATGGGGAGGATGGGAACTTGCATAAAAAATGGGTGAGAGTGGCCTTAGCAATTGCGAGGCAATGCATTCTAAATACTTGGATATCAGCACAGGACCCCACCCTCACTCAATGGAAAGCCTTGGTCATGTCTGCCTTGGCTATGGAGAGAAGGACCTTCCAGATTCAGGAAAGAGCAGAGATGTTCGGAGCTATTTGGAATCCGCTCCTCTCGGCTATCTCTCTGCATGGTTAAGGGACATGGTCAGGGAGAGAGTGGAAGATTGAAACTCCTCTGATTGTGAGATAGTTGTGGGTACCCTACTCTGGACGTTGTCCCTCTTGGTATAATGACCTGCTGCCCTTGGTTGATCTTACTCTCTGAAGTTGAGTAACCTATTAAGGGCTCTTATTAATTGTTTTGCAATATTTTGGGATGATGAAATGTGGATCTTTGTAAATAGTTTTTAATTACTAATACTGTTACGTGGGGAGGGAGGAGGGAATCAGAGGGTTTTTGTCTTTTCTGGGTTTTTTTTTTTTTTTTTTTTTGACAGCATGTAGTATCACTGGACTTTTAAGTTTATTACTACATCTAAAAGGACTGGTTAAACATGTGATTGTGGGCTCAGGGATAAAATCTGCCTATATCTAATTGCCCAGTGAATATGGTGGAAAATTATACTGTATTTGCTCTTTTTGTTTGTCTTGTTACATATGTTTGGAAATGCAAATAAAATTTGTTATACAAAAAAAAAAAAATCTAGCTTTTAGTTCCCTTCTGTCCTTTCAGTTTTTATGTTGCTTGCACGCATGTGCAAGAAACATAGTGCCATCATCGGAGATTTCGGAGGTGTGTCACCTCCTACTCCAATTCAGTCAGTGTGCTGGCAGGCGCAGCCCCTGTAAGCCAATGCATTTTGGTGCTGTCTATGACACGCTCCAAAATGCAGTGGCATACAGTTGAAAGGGGGAGCTACGCTTCAGTGAGCACCGATGGCAGGCTGCTCACGCCGCAGCTCCCCCGCAGGCGCGGCGCGCCTCATTACGTACTGTAGCCGACGGGTGCCCAACTCGGCCGGGCTGAGCTGCGCCCCTCCCCAGTAGTAGCTGCCACGCTGGGAGCCCACCCCAGCCTGGCAAGCAGTCCTTTGCCGATGGGGGTGCCTAATCCCCTGTTGGCTGAACGCCCCCCATCTTTGCCACGCTGGGAGCCCACCCCAGCATGGCAACAAATTCCATGGCCGATTGGGGTGCCCAATCCCCGTCGGCTGAACGCCCTCATCGTCCATGCCACGCTGTGAGCCCACCCCAGCGTGGGCAAAGGGTCCCACGTCATTTTTTAAATACCTGAAAACGGAAATGGTCTCTGCCTCCCACCCCTCCTCCCACAACCTGCACTCCACCCACTGCGCATCTAGCCTTCCACACCCCCACCCCATACTTACCTCCGGACTCTGGCCGACGATCTTCGTGGACTGGGAACACATCTGCACTTTTCAAAGCCGACCGCGAACTGAGGAAATGCCGGTAAGCTGTATAATGGGCTAGAGAGGGGTTCAACTTTGTTGCATATCTCAGGCATTTTTGGAATTTTACCAAATTTTTCAACATGGGGTTTGGGACCCCTTCTCATGAATGATGTCACTGTCATGGCAAGTTAGCCGTCTGGAGTGATTTGCGCAGTGACTGCGAAATCACCTTCAGGTCCCAATACTGCCATGACAGTGACATCATTCTGAGAAGGGGTCCCAAAACCCCATGTTGAAAAATTTGTGCCAAAATTCCCAAAATGACTGTTTTACGAGCGCAGCTGAGTTCCTACTGCGAGGCTCGTAAGTTTGTAAATTTCAATATTTTCACCCAGATTTTCAACATTGCCATTTTACCACACCTTCTTATGAGTAGTACAGCTGTCATTTTTCACATCTCACTCCAAAATGTGTTTCCTACCATGTAGCTAGAATGGCTTAATGGTGTACAAATCAATGTACTGGACAAATTAAGAAAATCACAGTGTCACTGTTCGCGAGCAGAGATCTTAAAATGGGAATTTTAAAATTTGGTGAAAGAATTCTAAAATGACTGTTTTACGGTGTTGTACAGTTCCACTCACACTGTGAGGTTTGCGAATTTTCAATATTTCCACTCCAGATTTTTCAACATTGCCATTTTACCACACCTCCTTATGAGCAGTACAGCTGTCATTTTCACATCCTGCCCAAAACGTCTTTTCCTACTTCATGTAGCGCATATACAATGGCGCAGTCGGTGTGCAAACTCAATGTATGGGACACATTAACAAAATCACAGTAACACTGTTGATGAGCAGAGGTCTTAAAATGGCTATGTTGAAAATTTGGTGAAAAAATTCCTTAAAATGACTGTTTTACGAGCGTGCATTGCGCAGTTCCTACGCATGCTCGTAAGTTTGCAAATTTTCAATATTTGCACTCCAATGACTTCCAAATACCTAAACAGCACATAGAAGCAAGCAACATTCGGCATTGACAAATGCTTGTTAAGTACTGATGTTCTTTTATCATTGACTGTAGTGGCTCCTGCCAGGAGAGGCTGGGATTGGAGTAGCTGGAAGCTCACCCATCAGTGCTCCTACTCCATTCATACAGTGACTCTTGCTGGGATAGGTTAGGAAGGTCAGGAGCAGCTGTGAGCTCCCCTACAGCTAGTACTTCTACTCCATTGCACACCATGACTTCTGCTGGGAATGGCTGGGACTGGAGTAGCTGTGTGTTTCCCCATAGCCCACTCCATTGCACACTGTGACTTCTGCTGAGATACGTTAAGGACGACTGCAATGAGCTTCCCCATTGCTAGTAGTTCTGCACTAATGCATGCAGTGACCAAATGGGAGATGCTGGAACTAGAGTAGCTGTAAGCTCCCTCTTGGTTTGTTCTCGTACACCATTACCTGCCGTGATGTCTGCTGGGAGAGAGGCTGGGACTAGAGTAGCTGTAAGCTCCCTTTTGGTTTGTTCTTTTACACCATTACCTACTGTGATGTCTGCTGGGAGAGGCTGGGACTGAGTAGCTGTAAGCTCCTTCACAACTAGTACTCCTATACCACTGCCTACAGTGACATGCTTGAAGAGGCTGGGATTGTAGTATCTGTAAGTTCCTCTATAGCTGGTACTACTACACCACTGTCTGTAGTGACTCCTACTGGGGGAGATTAGGAGTGCAGTAGTTGTGAGAGCCCTCACAGCAAAGACTCCTCCACAGGTAAAGTACCTACAGCGAATACTGCCGGTAGAGGCTGGCACTGGAGTACCTGTGAGCTCCCAGTATCAGAATGGCTATGTTGGTTGCACATTTGCCTCTGGGCCAGAAGGTTGTGGGTTTTATTCCCACACCAGGATTGGGGTCAGTACTGTAAACTCTGGCACCCTAGTGCATTACTAGGGGGATTTGCTGTACTGTCGGGGTGCGTCGTCCTTTGGATGAGATATTCAGTCAAGGTCCCTTCTGTGCATCTCTGATACTGTCCCCGTGCTTGTCTAGGTGGAAGGAAAAGAACCTAAGGCACTTTTCACAAGAGTAGAAATTTTTCCCAGTGTCCTGCCCAACATTTCCCTTCCTTCATGTAGTTGTTAAAGACTGCATGTGGGTGTTAATGTGTGAAATAGCTGCCAGTACGTATTTACAGTCAGTTCACTACCAAGACCGGTTAACTAAGATAAAGCCTGGACTGCATTACCAGTACTGTTAAGCTAATACTGTTTGTATATGTTCGTTTTCTGTAAATGTTTACCCTCCACCCTCTGTAACTGACGTGGAGCCTTTGCAAAAGAGTCTGTGACTCAAAGGATTGTAATTCCGATTATATTCAATTAATTATTATAATGTCTCATTGCTTGTAAAGCACTTTGGGATACAGTGTGTATGAAAAAAGTGATGTATACATACTAGTTATTTTCTTCCTCCTCCTCATCACAGCCAGTAGTCCTGCACTATTGCCTACAGTGACGCCTGCTGGGAGAGTCTGGGACTGAAGTGATTGTAAGCTCCAGCACAGCCACTGCTCCAAAACCATTGTCTACAGTGACACCTGCTGGCTGTGGGTGGGGCTGGGAGTGGCGTAGCTGTGAACTCAACCTGTTAGTGCTCTTGCAGCCTTGCCTATAGTATATTGACTCTGGCCACACCTTTCAACCCTTAAATGTGGAACAGATTGGTAAAACGTGGAACACTTAATCACATTTTTAAGTAAGAAGTTCAGAACACAGTCAAAATGTGTGCCTTTATGTTCACAAAGTTTGTTATTGAATAATATATTTTCACATTCTTTACTATGGATTTTGCTTAAAAATCTTAACATCGAATGTGGCCAAATCCTCTCAATGTGGAACAGGGGGATTTTGTAAAGTGAAATGAAGAGCTGTTCCTCGTAACGTGGGACAGTTGAGAGGTATGACTCTGGCTGAGGGAGACCAGGACTGGAGTACCTGTGAACAATGCTCCCCACAGCCTTTTTTTTTTTTTTTTTTTTTTCACACTCTTGCCTTCCATGACTAGCTAAGGCAGGCTGTAGCTGTCGGAGCTGTGGCCCTGTTGACTACAGTGACTCCTGTTGAGAAAGCCTGGGACTGCTGTAGCTTTGCTTGCCCCTGTATCCCTGCAGCACTGTGAGCTGTTACTGTAGCTGGTATCAAAGTAGCTTGATCACGGTGTGCCCCCAAATAGCTAGCTAGTTCATATCAATGTTTGTATCTGGGTCAGACATTTCAAATCTGATTTCATCATCCCCCACAGAATCCCCTTCCCTTCGCCCCACGGAAAATTGGCTAATATCCTTAGATTGGTACATCAAAGAGCTGGCGGAGCAGTGTGTAAAATTAGGCAAATGGTTCCTGATAGTCAGAAGCCATCAGCTTGCCTCTTATATTCAAGTAATTTTACAGAAACAGTATGTTTGAATGATTAACACCTTCCGACAGTCTTCCTTGGTCCAGACAGCAGCAGGGATATGGGTAAAGTAAAACGGACTTGGAGTCTTGTTGTGGTGACATTTGAGTGTGTTTATATGGAAGGGGGGTTGTACTGTGCTAATCATTTTTCTGAGGTAGGGGCTACGGTTGTTCATAGACGTTTTGGGAACTGACAGACAGATGGAATCTGAAAACAGAACAAAGAAGAGCCCAAAACGGAAGGGTTCAGGGCAGCCTGGCACTGTGGATCTTCCAGAGACAACAGTCACAGTCATATTTCTGAAATGCTGTGTTGTTATGCATCTTACCCCTAAATTAATTCTTGCCCCATAAAGATACACTGATGGCCCACATAATATTAAAGCTGTTTCTGGGCACACAAAACATTAAAATATTAAACTGTCTTTACAGAAGCATTCTTTAACACTAAACATACAATACCCACTATTTTTAATTTTGTTATTCTTTAAGTTAAGAAATGTGCTACGTCATCATGCCATTCACTCAGCATTTTAACTGCAAGTGCTACACATTTTTAGGCGGATGGGTTGAGAGGTTGATAGGGCAATGTGGCAGGGACACTAATGGCTGCCACAGGAAGTGCCATAATGAGTACTTCACCTTGAGGGTAGGAATAGTAACAAAGAGGTAAATGTTGAGATAAGGCACCTAAAAGCCATGTTAATATGTTATTGTGGAGGCTGGACATGCTTCCTACCTTGGGGGGGGGGGGAGAGAGAGATGTGGTAGAACCTCAGGTGGAGAGTGTGGCTAGTGGCAGGAGGCAGGGCTTGAGTTCTTTTGGGATTATCCTGCTCGCTTCAGGGCTCATCAGTTTTCTGTTGTATCCCAGGTTGTCGGCATGAATGGAGTCCCAAGCAATTGCACGCAAGTATGCTGTGCAGAACCTGGCCGACATCCTCTGTTTCCTGTGCATCCCTACTGAACTACCACCTGTGGTCTCTCAGGTGGGTATGTATATCAGTGGGGCTCACATCCCTTCCTCCCTCCCAAAAGGAGGAGAGTGTTCTGTGGGGCACTTAATCGTCTTTCTCCTTTCTGGCCCTCCTGAACACGGGTCGAGGGTGTTGCGAACATTAGTTCTACTGATCTGCTGACAAGCCAGCTAAATAATTGTATGATTGAACTAAGTACAGTTACATGTTTTGCCATATAGGTGTTTATCCTTCAGCCAGATGTCTTCCAGCCCAGTCACTCACCGACCTGAATCTGTGGTCCCCCATGGATTGCCCCATGGCAGGGCCAGAGGAGCAGCAGGTGTATCCACCTATTCCTCCGGAGCACAATCTAGAGTGGGACTGGGGTATGTGTTTTCTGCCACCATCATCTATACGGCCACCATCTTCCCATCAGATGTTCTGTACTGAGGTTCATCCCACAATGCTCGGCACTGTATCTTCAGGACTCGCACACATCAACGCCCTGCAGAGGAAGCAAGCTCCTTGTCCCACCACTGTGATTGTTGTGGCGGCAGGGCTCTGTGTCAGTTCTCACCCCGACTGTAAGAGCTGCAGTGCAGCAGCATCACCCTAACCCCCTTGGCCACACAAGACTGCTCCCAAGTCCACTCTCAAACTGGGGTCGCTGGCACAGGAGCACAGCGGGCCATCGGGCTGCCCCTATAGTGCAATTTCTGTACTTTATAATGCCCCCCCACCCCTGCATTTTGCTTTACCCGGAATTCATTCTGCATCTGTTCTTAAAGTAATCATTACACCTACCTCAACCTCCCCCACCTCAAATGTATTATCGTATTTCTTCCCCCATCCTTGTTTAATTTACTGCAGTATTGTTTTTATTCCTCTGATTCCTGTAACTGCTGTTTTGTACTTTGTGTTGTATTGCTTCTACATTGTGAACTGAGATGCTCTTGTTCTTATGTATCCCAGCCCCACTTCATACCAGTCACATCTGTAAATAAGATGGTTTTCTGTATATCTGCTTTGATTTCCTAGATAATATACATCTCACTAGTAACAATAATAATTGAATTGAAAAGATTTAAACTGCCCCAGTGAAGAATCGAAGGCTGTCAGAATACACCGATGCAAACAGAATTAAATAAAAGCATGATGCCTTTTCTTTCGGGCTAATAAGCACTGCTGCCTACTGGCTTTTAATGGAGTAGGTCTTGCCCAGAGCTCTGACTGCCTGACTCCGAATGGCCAAATATGCTTCTCTAGCTCTTTCAGGGAGTGTCTGTTGGTAACAAGGATGATGCCGAAGTTGAGGGTGAGCCAGCTGTCATGACCCATGCTCCCTTGATGTTGTAATGGCCTGCCCTGATATATTGGGACAACCCCACAGGTTGTAGGTTTTTAAAGCGAGGCTGAAGACCTATTTACTCTGATCTTGCAGAGACATCTGGTGCAAAATAGCATATTTTGTGTGTGGTTTATCGAGTGTATCCTGGCCGGTGAGGTGGCCTGAGTAGAGTTTCCAGAGAAGAGCCCAACTAAATCAAGGATGACTTGACTGGTATTACAGCAGCTAAAGCCTTTTTATGACTGAGCCCAGAGAACCTGCATCACTTGAGCATATATAGTTCTCTTTATGGCTTATTTTAGGCACACTAATGGCCGGGCTTCTGCCTTTAATAAAAGTTATTAATAAAGACCTTGCATGGGGAGCTGCCAAACCTGACCCTGCCTTTTATCATGTTTTGATTTTTTTTGCCGCCATTTGTTCAAAACTCAAGCTGGACCTGTTAATTTGGTGACATTTACTCATGATGGGATGTTTTCGTTTGCATTGTTCACTCAGCAGTCTTCCCTGGATCTGCAGTCTTAATTACCTCCATGAGCCTGCCGTAAATGGCAGAGAGGAGCAAGAGGAAGGAGACGCAGTGGAGTTTAGGCTGCATTAGGCAATTAAAGATAGGCAGCAGCAGAAAAATGAGATGATGCTCTGATTTTTGTTCCCCCTCAGTAATTGCCTCAGCAATCAGCTTTGATCACCGGAGAGCGAGAGAGATGAGCGCACAGAGTTGACATGAGCGTTTTTTTTTTTTATTATACACGAGGAGAGAGAGCGCAACTGCGTGCGGCTTTACATAACGCCTCTGACCTGAAACCATAGCTGGCTGCACGGTAGACACCTCATTTAATTTAATACATCACCGCAACTGCAGCGAGCAGGAGGCAGAGAGAGAGAGAGAGAGAGAGAGATAATCAAGCACTCTGGCTCTGTATGAATGTGTACAGAAATGACATGGAAGTAATTACTTTTGAAAAGCAAAGCAGGAATGGCACGATTTAGTCCACTTAACTGAATATTTATTTGGAAGAGAATGTTTGTGTTAAAGGTGCCACATCCCTTTGTAACAAAACTCACCTTTATTTCTGAAATGTTATTAAAACCAACCATTTACCCGAGGGGTGGGGCTCTTTCTCTGCTTTTTTGGGCTTGTTAAGGAAGTCTCCGAGGGGGAACTTTAATTGGCAGATTTGAGATCATCTTGTGTTCCTTGTTCTGCTTTGTAATAATGTGCAGCAACTCTGAGCAAATTAGTGTTAGATTTAATATTCTTGTTTTTAATTAAAAAGTAATTTATTTGACAAATATGGAAATTGTCTGACCAGGGGAGCAGTGGGTGTCATGAATCTGTCATGGTGATGTGGTGCAGGAAGACACGGAAGTCTTAGCTTTTAATGATGTAGGAGACCTACTGAGGGGGAACATATTTTTTTTTATCTTTTACCATACCTGTGTGTGTTTAAATTTTAATATACACACTGTTAAACAGAAGGGAACATGAGGCTTACAGGAATCAATGTTCAAATTGAATTTTACTGCATCAAGTAATGTCCTACTGATTCTAAAGAGAAATGGCCATGATGGGAAGGTTTTGCTGCCTTGCTACACTGAAGGGGGGCTATGCTGAGGATCATAGGGTGAGCTGTGGGAAGGCGTAGAGGTCATGGGGGGGCAATATTCATGAGAGGTTTGTGTCTGTGCAGAGTGTGCAGGTTTGGAGTAGTATATACTGTGGGTTTAAAATACCGTTGAAAATTACTGCTTTTCTCTGAGTGGAAGTGGAGGGAAATCTGAGCCTTTAGGACACAGGTTCGAAATCCTGCCTACTTGTAAAAGCCACCAACACTCAAGGCTCACCAGCATAACCGTGATTTACTAGCACAAGAAATATTTGATTCCATACATGTACTGAACAGAAACATCCTGGGCTAGCTGGGTTGTCTTTGTTAGAAACCAGTACAAGAGTCAAGGTTGCCAGACTTTCTGAACAGTAGATCCACATACAAAATGGAAGATGACTGAACTCTGTGTTCGGTGTGATTTATTGCATTTCTCTTCCACTGCAATAAAATGTGTTGCAACGTTTTGTTGGGTAGCCAACTTCTTCAGGGAGAGTGGAGGGGGAAAAATATATATTGAGCACCTAGAACTGAGTCACGTTCCATTTCACGCACCTAGAAATTCAAGTAAAATGCAGACTTACAGAAGTAGTCCAACACAACCTTCCACCTGACCATGTTACCTGTAACTACTGTACTGTACATGATGTTCCTGCACTGATGTAATGTGCTTGTCTTACCACTCTTTTTGTACTCTCCCGGGTTGTGCCTGAAAATAGTCATTGTTTGGCTAGAGTACTCACCTGGTTAACAAAACTAACTAACTAAATAAATAAAGATGGATAGTACCCCAGGATAGTACCTATTGGATGATGCTATGTTGAGTCTATGGACCTGACAGTTTTGAATAGTTGATGTCTTCTCTGTTACATTGTATTATATTAGACTTTTTGTTTCTTTGAAATATTTATTCCTTATACACAGGATGTATAAACTTGTGAAACCCATTGAAAATTAGCCTTATCTGAATTGGGATGTTCTTATTCATATTATAGAATAAAACGATTTACTACTTACTGCTACTGACGTTTCGCACCTAAAAAGCCTGCCTCCTAAAATAACTGGTTGTATTCCATCTGCTGGAGCCCGGCACAGAACATAATTTATTCTTCTATTTGGTATATAAGTGATCTTCCAGGAATCAGTCTTTACCATTGATTTACACTAGTGGGTCTTAACCGGGGTGCTAGGACCCTGCAGGAGTCGGAACTTTTCAGGAGGGCTGGCACCGAGGCAAGCTGCGCACATGCGCAGCACCTCAGTTCCTTTTCTCCTGCCGTCGAGTGCACTTCAGTGATGACGTTGTTTGCACACTGGGAGTCAGAACTTCACATCTATACAACAGTAGTGTTCAGTTCTCATGTTTAAAGCTAGAGTTTGTTATTGTTTGTGTCAGTTTAGTGATTTTATAAAAAAATATTCTGTCAGTCTCTGAGCCCTAATGAGTCAATGGTTGATGCCCATGGATGTTGACTGTAGGGAGGCTTCTTAGGAAAGTTGCTCTGGCAGTGGGCTGTGTCCAGTCCGCTTTCCCCATCAAGGAAGGGTTCTGATGATAGGTGGTCATGTGCCTGGGAGGAAGGACAGTCCTCCCAGAAGTACAAAAAGTGAGCCCGTTCCCAGTCGGGTTCTCAGCACCGTCCAGCCTCGAGGTGCTCCTCTGCAGTTCTGAAGGGTAAAAAGTGGTGCTGTTTAAGGTCATCTTCTGGGAGGTCACCGTAAGATCATTGGTCTACTGGAGTCTGAGGCCCTCACCAGCACTGTCGATGTCACTGGGGGCCTCTGGTTCTAGAAGGCAGACGTCTTGAGCCTGGAAGCCCCCCTTAGTCTGTAAGTGGGGAATCCGGTGGGTAGTTCCACTATTGGGCAGCTCTTATGGAACAGAGGGTGCAGCATCTGCCTCATTTGCCTCTAGCAGCAGAGCCAGTCCCTGGTCCTTCAGGGCCAGTGGAACTGGAGCCACAGATGGGGCCCTCTAGCGGGTAGAGCGTTTGACAACAGCAACTGTCCCTGGGCCCTTGCTGGTGACCGCACTGCCAGTTCCTGTCCCACTGGCCACATCCCCATTCAGTGTTACTGTGATGGGACCAGCCATGGTACCATTTCCAGTCACTTCATTGACAGCTGGGTCATCAGTAATGGGATTGACTCCACTGTTGGTGCCGGGTTTGGGCCATTTCCAGTTCCAGTGCTGCCGTTAGTGCTGGATCTCCTGACGCCGGATTCAATTCCAGTTATGGCACTGCCTCTGACAACAGCCCCTTGTCTCATGGGGTCAGTGTTGCTGGTGTTGCCAAGACTGCATTCTGGATTGGAGGGCCTATGGCCCTCTCTCCCTGGAGAATGTGGAGGGAGAGTGAGTCTGATCCCGACCTCATCATTTCTGAGGGTGGCAGTGGAGACTCTTTCTTTAGCCTTGGACTCTTTGCACCCAGGCCCTTCTTCTGTTCCACAGGAGGATCTAACTTTCCAGGCTTTGCTCAAGAATATGCATTCTGCACTTGATTTTGAGCCTTCAGCCATTGACCCAGGTAAATGTCTCCATTTGCAGTGGTTAAACGTTTCTACCTTGCCTGTCAGTTTAGCTCTTCCTGTTCTGCCCACATTTGAGACCTTGGCAGATGCAGTAGAGAACAGATATTCCTCTAACCCTTCTGTCTACAAGCAGATAGACAGGAAATACACTGCTCCTGAGGACAGACCAGTGCATTTTTCTCAGCATATAGCTGATGCCATTGTTATTTTCACTGATAATCTGGCAGAGTCCCTGCTAGCTTCTGAAACTAAATAAAATATTCTGTAGACTGTGACACATGGAATCGAGTCTAACAGTCATCAGCTCAAAGTCACTGTGGATGCCTTTGATACTACTTCCCACTCTGCTGCAGCAGGCGTCTGTATCAGAAGACATTCCTGGCTACGTATTGCTGGCTTTTCTCAGAGTGTCCAACAACAGGTAATGAATGTTCCCTTTGATGGTACTTACCTGTTTGGACAGCAGATAGAGAAGTCTCTTGAGGCATCTCAGAAAACTAAAACGACCCTTTAGACATCCAGGCTAATTCCGGCTAACCCTCAGAGAAGAGAAAAGACCTGGTTTCTTTCAGAACTGGCAATCCTTTTGCAGGAAGAATGGCGGAGCCCAAGACAAGTCTTAGCCTCCCCAGCTTCAGAAGAAGGGACAACCAATGGCACAGATGTTGAAAGCACTCAATGCACCCTCTGAAGCTCTGGCCCCAGTCCTGCCTCAGCTGCCAGAGACAGACCTCTTCTCCCTAGTGGGAGGGTGCCTGACCCAGTTTTATCCTCGGGGAGATTCCATTACGACAGACAAGTGAGTACTCAGGACCATCTGGGAGGGATACTCCATGGACTTCACCAAAGTCACTCCGGACTATCCACCCAGAAGGCGGCCCCTCTTATCAGCCCAAATATCAGAGTTCCTGGCACAGGAGATTGTGGACCTTCTGAGCAGCAGGGCAGTGAAAATAGTGCAAGGGTCAGAATGAAACACAGGCTTCTACTTCTACTACTTTCGAGTACCAAAGAAATTGGGGGTATGCGCCCCATTCCTGACCTCAGAAATCTAACAAGTTTATGGATAGAAAAATTCAGAATGATTTCTCTGGGGTCTTTGCTTCCCTTCCTAAAACCTCCGGATTGGTTTGCTTCCCTAGATGTGCAGGATGCATACCAGTACACACTGGTGCACCCCAGCCATCACTGATACCTTTAATTCGTTGTGTTGGAACAGCATTACCAGTTCAGAGTCCTGCCCTTTGGGCACTTCTCAGCACCTCAAGTCCTTACAAAGCTTTTTGTAGTACTTGCAGCATGCCTGAGAAAACTAGGACTCCAGGTTTACCCTTACCTGGACAGTTGGCTGAAAGCCAGTCCATACAGGCAGGAAACTGAACAGGCAGTGGCCACGGTCTCTCAGTTCTTACCTCCATGAGGGTTCTGCTGAATATAGACAAGTCTTGGCTCCAACCTTCACAGCAGCTGCTGTTCATAGGAGCTCTTCTGGATATGACCATTGCCTGGGCCTACTTTCCAGAGAGCAGAATGCAGGTGAACTTGCAGATGGCATGCTACATATTGGAGAGCAAATGTATTCAAACCCACTGCATGCAGTGCATGCTGGGTCTGATAGCCTTCTCAATGTTCAGTGTCCCTGGTAAGGTTGCACATGAAAACAACTCAGTGGATGCTTAATGCACAGTGGTTGCAAGCATTGCATCCTCAGGCCTACCCCATTCAGGTGACCAAAGTCCTGGTTCCATCACTCTCAAGGTGGGCAGTGGAGGACAGTCTGCTCCAGGGCTTTCCCTTCTCCCAACAGGAGCCTCAGTAGATGCTCACGACAGATGCTTCCCTGTTGGGGTGGGGGCCCACTGTCAGGGCCTCCAAACACAAGGTGTCTGGGACCTAACAGAGACTCATCTCCACCTCAGTGTGTTGGAGATGTATGCTGTTTTGTACAGCCTGCGTGCCCTAGTGGATCTTGTCAGCTACAAAAGTCTTCCTCAAGACAGACAAGTCTGTGATGTATTACATCAACAAACATGGAGGAACACACTTCTACCCTCTCTGCAGGGAGGTGATGAGAGTGTGTAAATGGTACCTGGAGCACTGCTCCAAGCCTTTTATGTGCCAGAAGTCCAGAACACTCTGGCAGATGAGCTCAGCCAAACAGAGGCTGATCCTCACAAGTGGTCACTAGCTCCAGACATCATGTTATTGCTGTTCTTCAAACAGGACACCCAGATACAGGCCTTTTTGCTGCGTCCCCCATTCAATGCCAAACAGCCTCGATTCTGCTTCAGAAATCCAGGAGATGGGGTTTTCTGCTAGGAGGCTTTTATATTGCAATGGCAAAATCTGTTTCTGTATGCATTTCCTCCAGTCCCCCTGTCCCCTAGTGCAGAGGATATTGTTCAAACTTGAGGCACACGGGGCAAGATGATACTGATTGCCCCCTGCTGGCTTTGACCGATATGGTTTCCTCTGTTGAACAGACTGTCAGTCAGCAAACTGAGGACTCTTCCACTCAGGACAGACTTACTGACTCAGGGTTATTTGGTCCATCCCAACCTGCACTTCCTTCACTTCAGGCCTGGCTCTTGAAGAGATAGAAGTGAACAGGTACAAGGTATCTCTGATGGTCTCTAAAATACTTTGGGTTTCATAAGTAGGAATACAAGGCGATAGCTTTCGCCAATTAGTCTCGCCATTATAAAATTTAAACTATTAAATGGTGTATAGTGTGTCTCCATAATGCATATCTAACTTGTTTTAAAATGTGGTGATGGTATCACTGTTAACTATATCTGAAGGGAGCCAGTTCCTTGGGGTCACCACTCTCTGATTAATCCAGGACCCCCTCTTGTTGGATTTATAAAGTTCACATTTTACTTGATTTTTTTTTTCAAACTCTGTTTTTCATCCCCCACAGCTGAACTCTCTCTGACAACCTTCCTTCCCGCCATCTCTACCTCTCTGCGTGGCACTGTGTCCTTCCTCCGCTACTCTCCGGCACCAGGCATCCCCCGGGTCTGCCCTCCGGGGAAGGGTTGCCCCTGTCCAGAGCGCTCTTTCTTCCAGTATTGAGCTAACCGGGCCGGAGAGGGCGGGAGAAGTGGAGAGGACCAAGCCCGACTACGGGAGTGTGGATTGCAGGGGAAGGCGCCATTGCCTATCTGCTACGGAGGGTTTTTTCCCCTCTTTGTATTCCCTCTCCCTCCTCTGACAGAGCCCTGACGTGCAGTGACGCCAGGAAACGTCTTGCCGTGGCTCCGCAACCCTCTTCTCTGGCCCCTGTAGCGTTGCGGTACCTCCGGTCTCCACCAGAGGTCGCCGTGGTGCCAGGCATCGTCCCTGGCCCCCCTGAGGGTGGAGAACTGTCCACCAGACGTGCAATCCTTCCCCCTTCCCTGCTGACCCAGACTCATTCCCGAACCCGGGTCGCCGACGTGGCGTGAGGTGTGGCGTACAGCTCCTCAACCCTCAGTGCCACCGGGCCGGCTATTTTAGTTGATAAACATGGGTTCTAGTAGTAATGGTTATTACGTTCCTTTCTAACCCTACACACGCCCAAAGATCTTCATTCCTAAATGCGGAATATACTAGACAAAGGTCACCCCTGAACCTACGGTAATCCAATGTATATAAATTCAGCTCCTTCAGTCTTTCTGTATATGAACGGTCATGGGGATTCTTTGTCGCTCTTCTTTGTACCCTCTCCAACTGTTTTAAATCCGTCTTGTGGGATGGTTTCTAAAACCTTTCAGGGCCATAAATCTACTAGGAAGACTTACACATCCAACTGGAAAAGGTTTTCCATCTGGTGCTCCAAAACACGCATGGACCCTTTTGGGTATCTGCCTGATAAAGTTTTGGTGTGCTTGCTGAACCTTCCTCATGTTGGCCTACAGTATTCCACAGTTAAAGGATACCTAACCCCTTATTTTGTGCTGCTTGAAATCAGAAAATCAGGCTGCATATGTCTAAGAACCCGTGCTGTTAAATAATTCTGCTGCTTACCGCTAAATATGTGGTTTAACATGTTTTCATAGCTTCTAAAAGTTGCAAACACAGCGCTGCTGCCCCCCCTCCCCCCAGTGTGAAAGCCAGCACCGAGAATAACTCCTAAAATGACCAGTGTGTCACATGGAATGGTGTCATTAAAGTAAGCCTGCCGATGAGCATATATGGAGTTTCTTTGGGGACTCTGTAAAGATCTTTGTATTTCATCTCTGTAATGCCCCTCGGCATACTAATTGGTGCCAAATACCTGTATTGGCTCTGCTGCATAGGTCTTCTGGTGTTGCAAGTGGTTGGCCGGGATTGGTGTACTTTGAATTAAATAGCAGCATTATTCGTTGAACAGAGTCAAACCCAGTGGCCATGCAGTTTCAAAATTGCAAAACCTCAGAGTTATCTGTAACTTATTAGGCATCTGGTTGAATCCATTTAAGCAGTTTCCCAATTAATGTACAGTTCCCCAGTTGCAGGGTCTGGTCCTGTTTTACTCTGTTTTTTTGTATAAGGATCTCCCTTGCCAGGCAGGGCTCCTCGGCAGCCTGCAGCGATCCCTCTCTGGCAGTATTCCATTGGCCTCGCACTTTCATTATCTCTCCTACTCTCACCCTCTGCATCAATACTAGTGATGTAGATTGGACGTACAGTATACACAGCTTAGAACGGACAGAATTGTGCAGATGCTACATGTCCATTATTGGCATTGTCTGTTTTACTGTACTGTATTTGTTTTTTTTTTTGTTTGTTTTTTTGTAATGCCTGTGTGGCTTGTGCTCATTTTGTCATAATTGTGGTAGTGCTGTGGAGGGAGGGAGTGTTCAACTGGTGGGAGTTCTTGTGCGTTTTTTTTTTTTTTATTTATCTTGTTCGAAAAAAGTGATTGATGCTTGTCAGGTCTTAGCGGTGCAGTAAGGTTGCTACATACGTTCAATTGCTGTTAGGTTATCCCACTTTGGTGCTATGTCATCTCTTTACTCCATCGCCCTTCGTAGTGTCTGCAAGGCTGCCTTAACATAATTAGTGCTCATCACTGGTTGCTCTTAATTGAGCAGATTGTCAGCCTCCGGGTCACTGCTTTCATTTGTCACAGTTGTCAACTGTGACATTGCGTCAATCACTTCAGCGATGTCATCTGAAGGCATTTGGTCTTCCTCTGACTCCCCCAGGAGAAACACTGCTTGGCACTCCTCCTCCGTAAGGCTATTCGGAGGTGGGACTGCATCTATAACATCAGGGATGTTAGGGACATCTTGGACCTCCTCAGAAGTGTTTACCCTGGCAAAGTCTGCTTTACGAAAGCAGTTCCAAATCATGTCAGTGCTGACAATGTCCCATGCGGTCTTCATGAGGTGCACTGCGTCAAGCAGGTTGATCTGTTTGACGCAATCAACAGCAGTAAGCTCTCCAGTTAAATCGATAGCTTCAAGCACTCTGGTGCGAATGGCATGCACATAATGTCATTTCAGTGACATTATGACACCCATGTCTAGAGGCGGAACTATACAAGTGGTGTTGGGTGGTAGGAAGATGAGACGAATGTTACGAAGCCCTTGGACGTCAGGGTGCCCACTAAAGTTGTCCACCAACAGCACTATCTTGCAACGCCGAAGATGTTTGTCCCAATCCTTAAGCCAGGCAGAGAATATTTCGTCTGTCATCCACGCTGTTCTGTTGTTGCGATAGACAACAGGTAGGTGGTGTTCTCCCCAAAACATCGAGGCTTGGCAGATTTGCCAACCACCAAAAGCTCTTTTTTGTCAGAGCCTGACATGTTGCAACAATACAGCAAAGAAACTCTACTTGGCACGCTTCATGCCCATTGGGGTGTCTGATCTGAAAGTTAATGTACCATACCCTGTGCATCGGAAAAACATGCCGGTCTCATCAGCATTATAAATGTTGTCATCTGCATATCCAGGCAGTAACCCAGGCAGAACTTCGGAGGCCCACCTATGAGCGCTGTCATGGTCAGCGCTCAGTTTCTCACCATGCGCCAGCTTAAAGCCGATGTTGTGTCGGCTCTTCCAACATTGCAACCAACCTTCCATTGCAATGAAATTCTGCTTTCCAGGAGCAGCGGCAAGCTGCTGTGGCTTTTGTTTAAGCAGCGGCCCAGTCAGCATAGCTTCCCTACCCGTAGCGTTGGAGAACCAACGCAGAAGCGCATCCTCCACATCTGCATCCTTCCCCTCCCGCTTTCTCTTGCGATCAGGGTTCTGGTTGCTGTGCCATTGACCAAGGATGTCATCCTTCGCTCGCAAAAGATCACCCATTGTCGATTTAGGGAGGCCAAAGTGGAGTGCCAGGTTGCGAACACTCATTTTGGGCATGGTGTCTATTTTCTGCAGCATCTCTGCCTTTTTCTGCAGGGTTAGAGCACAGCATTTGGATGAGGAGTTCAATGCCATAACTTCCTTGTTTTCTGTTGCTCATGGCAACTGTAATCTGGGGACAGCAATTATGTAGGACAAAGTCAGCTCATTGGCTGGTGAACCACAAGCTCGGTGACGTCACATGCCGAGAGTCGAGCTGCAATCGTCGTTTTGAAAAAGAGAGTTGTACAGACCATTATTACAAAAAGCAGAGGATTTATTCAAATTGGTATGTAACTAGTGTTGTGTTCATCTATTAAAAGAGCACATTTTTCGATAAAAACTTAAGTTTTCGGGGAATGCAAAACGAGGGGCAGGCATGCGCGCTGTTGCCGACGGGCAAAGTCCGCAGTAACACTGTAATATTACTCTGCAGGTATGGCTTTGGGTGTTTAGATAACATGTATCTGCCAAAACAGATTGTCCACATTAATGGTGACCGCAATAAGTGGTGCATACTGTACAGCTGTCCTCCAGTCTATTGGACCCCACTGAATCTGCACCAACACCCACTTCTAGGCATTCAGACCCTCCAGGTGATAATAGTCTGGTACCTGACTGTGGTACACACTGGCAGATCCCATGGCAGCCACAAGCAACAGTTTACCTTTTTTCTCTCTCTGGCTCTGTGCTGGCGGTGCTTACTGTCGATGGCATGCTGGTTAACATGAGAATGCCTCCCTTTCTGTTAAACAGTGAATCTGCTTGCTTCCACAGTTCGTCCAAGACAGATGCACATTTTGTAGCAGCACAGCTCTTAGCTCCCAGACAGCAATCTTGCTTGGACAAGATCACACGTAGATCTGTCATGAGGGCAGCTTAAACCCTGCAGGCAGTGGATAGTCCTCTTGGTCCATTCAGACCACCAGGATGGGCAGTTCTGGAGGTGCGTTACACGACACACTATTGTGCATGACAGAGCCACCTGAATTGACTAGGTCCACCTGTAATGGTTCCCTGAGCTGGCAGATATCCCATATTAGTTGGTTCAGTCTTTCAACTCCATCTCCATGGCAGAGTGGACCCAAGGGCAGCAACATTGCTGCCATTTTCATAGTTCCAAATACCGTTTTCATAACAGTCCTAATTAACACAATAGCACTGGATCACACCCCAAACCAGTTTGATATGGGTGCTCTCTAATGTCCTGGGCCTATTGTAGGTAGTTCTGTTGACTCAGTCCATCCACTGCTACAGCATTGTCAGCCCCATCAATGACAAAACCTGCCTTCGATCTCCAAGTAAGAACAGGAGTTTTAGCGTGCAGTAATTCAAAATTTATTTATTCAAAGAAGAAGGATGATAAAAGGTCATGGAGCCAAAGGACATTTTCATTTGTATTCTCAACTTTGTTGAGATCAGTCTTTCACAATAATTACATCTAACAAACAAGTTGGCATAAAAACTTTAACAGGTTGAAAAAGAAAATAATTAGTACATACAGGTTATTAGAATCAGAGTTTTTAGAAGTATGGGTATGGTGCACTATCTACACTTTGGTAGTCTTCCTTCCCCTTTAATTCCAGCAAGAACGTCTTCAAGCTAAGCTCCTCCCACCCCGGGGTAATATCCTCCTCAACTCCACCCTGTGACGTCAGATCTTCCTTTCCACTGGAAGAGTCAGGTCTCCTCCTTCACAGTTTTCTGCATGCGGTGTAGGTCTATTTCTTCTAATTGCATCTTCACACGTTTTTCTCCTTTTTGGTCTTTAAAAAACATAGGTAAATGGAGCGTGACGAACCCTGAACTGGCCTGGGGTTTAACCAGTGCGTCACGTGCAACTAAAAGATGGCACGTACTGACCCTCATGCCTCATGCATGTATTGTCTAGGGGCAGAATATGACAGTCAGGCTTGCAGCTTGTGTAAGACCCTGCTCCCCTCCCCTCTTGAGGACAGGTGTGGCCCGCCTTTTCCTTGGCTGTCCACATGAATGGGATCCTCCGATCCAGACCAAGGACACCTGCAAGGCCATTTTGGTGGCGGTGGGTCCAGCCTGTCAGCTGGCTGCTCTTGAGGAGGCAGGTGCCCAGGCCACGGCGATCTCTTATTTGGCCCCGACGCTGATCCTGGTGGATGCTAGTGCTGGGGCTTTCTTTTCTGGATCATTTTGGGATATGTGTCAGTCCCTACAGACCCTTGGGGAGGTTCCTTCCCGAGGGGATAGATCTGCAAAGTCAAAAAAGAATTGTCGCAGGTTATGGGGTCAGGAACAGAAACACTTTTTCCACTCTCGTGACTCCTTCAACCACTCAACGGCTGTCAAGCTTTTATCTTCGGCCAATCCTCCCAGGGCTGAAGGGCAGGCTGCTAGCTCCATGATGACCCCGTGGGGCTTGTTATGCTGAGACGCAATCCAACCAACCAACCAGCCAAGATTTTTCTTGACTCAGTCGACCCGCTGTCGGACGAGTTGGGGGATGACTCTTTCTCCCGGACCCCGTCCTTTCGGTCCTCTCCCAGGAGAGACAGGAAAAGTCAGCCAACCAGGCTGTTTCCTCCCATTAGATTCCCCCTTCTGGAGTCTTGTGGCAGGACCTGTTCCGTGTGGTATACACGGTCCCGCCTCCCACGTCTCCTTGACGGCAGCATGCTTGTCATCGATCAAGGTCCAGGTTGAGGACCTGGTCCCAGTCCTGGCCTCAGAACTCAGAATGGTCCCACTCTTGACCTCCCAGGAAGCGCCATCAAACCTCCTCTTCTTCTTCATCCTCAGACAACGAGAGGCTCTGTTGCAAGTTGTGGCAGTGCTACGAGGAGCTCATGTGGCAGCAGTGGGTTCAAGAGCAAGGTCAGTCTCTCCCACAGGCCCCGGTGCTCCCATAGTCTACTCCGGTAAGGCCCATTCCCATTCAGCTTGTCTGGTTTAGCCGATCCTGGCCTCACCACCAGTCTTGTTGGAATCTCCCTCCAAGGAGCCCTTGAATGGAGCCCTGTCCAAGGCTGCACACCCTCTTCTGGCCTTCCTGACAATCATTCTGGCCAGATAACCCACTCTGATGAATCCAATGTGATCCATTGGGACAGAGGGCCGAGGGTGGTGTTCAAGGAGGTGTCTGACACTGATGGCACCTCCACGCATTCCTCTAGGATCCTGGGCTTTGAATGGGAGTCCTCTGAGGATCTTGCATCTGACCATGGTCCTGTCTCTTTCGAGGCATTGCTCCATCTTATCTCTCAGTCCATGGAGATTCCTCTGGAGCCAGTTCAGAAGTAGGCCAAGTACCACTTGACGGAGGTTCTTGACTGGGACAGATCCCAGGGGGTGAACTTTCCACTGGTGGAAGCTATCCTGGGTCCCACCTTGGAGTTGTGGCAGCATCCAGCTTCTTGTCCTGTGCCTTCTGCCCATATGGTCTTCAAATATGTGATTTCGACTGGGTCTCTCCCAGGTTTCTCCAAGCATCCCTGAGCTGAGGGGTTAGATGGGCAATGTGGGGGATGTTAACCCCCAAGGAATCAAAACAGTTGGACCATGTAGCCAAGAAAGTTTACGCTGCATCCTCCTTGGGTCTCAGGCAGGCGAGCTCCACTGTTATTTTGGCACACTTTGGCCATGCTCTTATAGGGGTCCTGGACCATGTAATTCCCCACCTTTCCATGGACTTGAGTCCACAGTCATAGTGGTCCGAGACCAGGGCCACGCTCTTGCTAAGCACCAGCTCCAGATAGCCTTGGACATAGGCGACTGTTGCGCCCAGTGTGTTGTGTCGGCTGTGGCTATGCATCACAAAGCTTGGCTTAGGATTCCCTACCGTTACTGTGGATACCCAACTTAAGCTGGCGGATGTCACCTTCTTGGGCACCGACCTCTTTGGGCCGGGTGTGGAGAGCCATGTCACAAGAATTGAAGTCCAGTGCCACCCTGGACTCCATCATGTCCTCACAAAAGGACCCCAGGGTCAGAAGCCGAAAAAGAAGCCCATTTCGTTTTGGCCCTTTCAGCCTCAGCAGCCTAAGCAACAAGAGCCAAAGTGAGGGAAGTCCCAGGTCTGGCAGCTAAATCTAAGTCATCCAGCCAGGGCTCCAAAAAATCTGAAGGTCGGAGCAGCGACACTCCCTGGGCACCAGAGCCGGTCCTCCTCCAAAGCTGCCCAGTGACAAGTTTGGGGGGGGGGTCTGCCTCCCGACTGTCGCATCCCTGCCTCAGTTTCCTGTGGGGTTGGCTTCACTATTTCTGGCATCCCTGGTCCACTTTTACTATGGACAGATGGGTGTTGGACATGGTGGGTTGAATTTGTCTTTTAACTTAGAGACTTTCCTGCCCTACCGGGCCCATTCCCCACGGGAGTCCGTAGCTTCCCTGGACATGCTGTCCGCCCACAGGGAGGACGTTACCCAACTTCTCGAGAAAAGCGCTGTGGCTCGATGTCCTGGATGCCATGGCAGGCCAGGGTTTTGTTTCCAGGTACTTCCTGGTTCCAAAACTGATGGGGGGTTGGCGTCCCATAGTGGATCTGCACGATCTGAACCAGTTCTCAAGGCACAAGTTCTGAATGGTTACTCTAAATCAGATAATTCCATCTCTGGAACAGGGAATGTGGTTCTGCTCTCTGGATCTCCAGGACACCTTCTTTCACATCCTAGTCCATCCTACTGGTGGTACCTTCGGTTCCACACAGCGGGAGTTCTGTACAAGTTCTGGGTCGTGCCTTTCAGTTCCTCCTTAACCCCCAGGGTCTTCACCAAGTGCATCATGGTAGTGGCAGCATTCCTGAGGCACCGAGGGGTCTGGGTCTGTCCGTACCTGGACGACTGGCTGATTGCCGGTCCAACTTAGGAGGCAGTGGAATGGTCCATGGGTCTAGCCCTCCAGTCTTGCTTGGCCTTTGGTCTGCTCATCAACCCAGTCAAGTCAGAACTCAACTTCTTACAGACCATCCACTTCATCTGGGCAGAGCTGGACTTCCTCTGGGCCAAGGCCTGACTCCTAGAGGACCGGACAGCGGACTTTACCTCCTTTGCCTGATCATTTCAGGTTGAGCACTTGTGCCCTGACTGGGCCTTCCTGCAGCTGCTGTGATATGACATCCTGCACCAATGTGGTCTGGTGGGCCCACTGGTGAATGCGCCCCCTGCAGTGGGAGCTGGCCCTTTAGTGGTCTCAGCACCTTGATCACCTGGACCAGTCAGTCATGGAAGACTAGATTTGCTGGCCAAGGCACCTAGCTTCACCTGAGCTCTTTCCTGCTAGGTTGCTTGAAAGGACAGTGCAAAGAACCTTACCAGAGCAAGGGAAAGGATTAAGGCTTCTTTTGGCTAGGCAGATTTACTGTGTGTTGTTTTTATTTTGTACTCACAGGGATTGTTACTGTTTTTTGCTAACATGTTATTGCTTTATTTTTCTCTAATTCAAATTGTTGTTGCTGGGTATACCTTCTACTGCATTATTACAGGGTGTGCCTACAGGTGTGTGCTAACAGATTACTGCTGTAATCTTCTGATTCAAGTTGTCTTTGCAAGGTATATCTTCTGTTACTGCTTTATTTTTCTTTGTAGCAAAGTGTTTCTTACAGGATATATCTTCTGTGAAATTATTACAGGTGGTGCTTTACAGGTTTTACAGTTTTATCTATTATTAGGATAAGCTTTCAGGGCTACTGCATTTGTTGCTGGCTGATTGTTTCTGCTCTTACCTCCTTGTTTCTTTCGTCCGTGGTTCTTCTTTTTTGGCAGGGGAAGGGCCCATCCACCCACCCCCATTACCAACCACCCCACCCCACCCTACACTCCTTTTATAGGGTAGTACAGTCGTGACATTTCCTGTGGAAAAGCAGGAAGGGGTGGATCAGTAGGGTATCCACATGGTGACATCATTTATAGGGGCACTAGTAATTTAACTTGTTATAACAAGTTATACAAAAACATACAAAACACAAAATCAAACTTTTGCTTTCATTTTCTTCCTTCTAATTACTCTGACCAGGTTATAAACCCAGCAACTTATCTGGAATAATTATCAACTGCAAGTACTGTGGAACACTTTTCAGAAGGGCAGTTTCCACAAACCACATAAAAACTACAAACAGGTATCTGCCTCTATCTCCGAAATCAAACAAAGGGGCAGAGGACACTGCAGAGCAGGACCTAGCACAACAAAACTCACCCAAAACTGGAACCAAAACAAAAAAAGCAAAAAGGAAATCCAAAAAACTTCTGATTATAGGAGACTTCATGATTCGGGGAGTTAACACCCATCTCCAGCCAGGGGTAATGGTCAGATGTCTCCCAGGAACATCAGCATGGAGAGACACTGATCGCATTGCTAAAATTGTTCAGGAAGCAGGAGAAAACGTTGATGTCCTGGTACACACAAGGACTAGCGATTTCGCCAGCCGGTCAGTTGTGGAGACCAAGGAACACCTGACCAGGCTGGGTGACAAACTATCATCCATTTCATCAGGCATCTCCTTCTCTGAGATCCTGCCCATCTGGGAGAGGGGGGCAGATGGACAGAAGGTCAGAGGAGGGGAGATAGGAGAGCTAAACATGTGGCTCAAGGGCTGGTGCCAGGAAAAAGGACACACATTTGTAGGGAACTGGCAACAGTTTTGGGAGCAAAAGTTCTTTAAATTTGATGGACTGCATCTGACTAAGGAGGGAGGGAGTCAGTGCATTGGGGCAGAAGTTTGACGTTTTTGCAGAATATTTAAACTAGCAAATGGGGAGAGGGGTGCAGCACCCCATACATCGAATGGGAAGAACACCCCTCCCCCCTCAGCTAGTGCTCAAACAGGAGTTCAGCATGTTTGCGGTTCATTTGCATCACCAGGTAAGGAAAAAGGTCCAGCTCCCCATACGACGCACAGGGGAAACGCCAAACCTCGCCCAACAACTTACACACCAAAATCTGGTCAATGGAAAATCATGTACACAAATGCTCGCAGTCTGGGAAACGAGATCCCAGACCTGCAGGCAATAATGACAGAGGCTAAACTGGACATAGTAGCAATTAGCGAGACATGGTTTACCAGTAACCACACTTGGGAGACTTCAGTACCTGGCTATGTATGGTTCAGAAGAAACTGAGGTACAAAAAAGGGGGGGAGGGGAGTGGCCCTGTATGTCAATGAAAATGTCAAAGCTACAGAAATTCAGAATACACATAAGGAGCCAGAAGAACTGTGGGTCACCCTGGAAACAGGAAATGGGACAGCCATACGAATTGGGGTTGTCTACAGGCCCCCAGACCTGGGGGAGGACATAGACACATTACTCTTAGAAGATATACAAAACATGACCGCAAAAGGGGAGGTTCTGATAATGGGAGACTTCTTTTTTTAAATTTCTTGTTTATTAAATGATTTTTGTTACACTTATGTCAAGAGTACATTTTGTTATATTGTTACATGTCTTAAGTTCTATGTGTATTATTAACAGTTTTTTGTAATTCACCCTGAGGTTTAAATGTTTGATATAAAGTCTTATGCATTCTCTTGGTCAGAGACCATACTGAAGGTAAAGCTCCAACTCTTTTCTGTTTTAGATCACACCTTGTTTACCCCTTAAGTTTTGTTTAGTCCTTCATTTCTTATATAACCAAATGAGTCAGATAATGGGAGACTTCAACATGCCAGATACAGATTGGTCAATACCAGCAGGAACATCTGCCAGAACTAGACACATAGTGGATTCCCTGCAGGGGGAGGGCCTCAAACAACTGGTACAACAACCCACAAGAGACAGGGCTATCCTAGATCTAGTAGTGACTAACAGGGAAAGGATCACAGATCTCCAGGTAGAAGGTCACCTGGGGGCCAGTGACCATCACATGGTATGGTTCAGTTTGGCCACTAGAACTAAATCATCCCATTCCAAGGCAAAAATATGGGACTTCGGAGGAGCTGACTTTGATAAGATGGCCAACAGAGTTAAGCTAGCCCTGGCAAAAAGAAATACAGCTGAGGGAGTATAGGCAAAGTGGGCAAGCATTAAGGATGCAATACTTAAAGCAACATCCCATTGTGTTAGAGAGAAAAGGAAGTGCAAAAGAAGAAGGAAACCACTTTGGTTCTCAAAAACAGTAGCAGAAAAGGTCAGAGCCAAAAGGCTGGCCTTCATGAAATATAAGGGAACGCAGCGGGATGAAGATGGAGAGGCATACCAAACTTCCCCAAGGGAAGCAGGGAAGGCAGTAAGATAGGCAAAGGCCCAAACCGAGGAAACACTAGCACAAACAGAAAAAGAAGGTGACAAGACTTTCTGTAGATATATTAGTGAAAGGAGAAAGTCCAGAGGGGGTATTGCTAAAATCAAAGGAGATAAGGGGGCATGTGAGGAGGAGGTCCACGTAAAAGCATCTATCCTAAATAGAAAGTTCTGCTCAGTATTTATTGAAGAAAAGGTAGGGCAGGGCCCACAGCTCAGCACCATGGACACTGGGCGGGAGGGAGGTGTGCACTAGTCCCTTCACAAAAGAAAGGGTCCTACAAGAGCTCGATAAGCTCAGGGTGGACAAGGTAATGGGACCTGATGGCATACATCCCAGGGTACTAAAGGAGCTAAGGTTGGAACTAGCAGAGCCATTATCAGAACTGTTTGATGAGTCTCTGAGCACAGGAGAGGTTCCAGAAGCCTGGAGACAGGCTCACGTGATCCCTCTCCACAAGAGTGATAGCAGGGAGGAGGCAGAGAACTACAGACCAGTCAGTCTTACCTCAGTAGTGGGCAAGATTATGGAGGTACTCCTTAAGGAAAGGATCGTGCAACACCTGGAATCCATAGGCGCACAGGATCCAAGATAGCATGGGTTTACAAATGGAACGTCCTGTCAAACTAATCTCATAGATTTCCTTGACTGGGTAACCAGAGTGGTGGACCAAGGGGGAGCAGTTGATGTCGCCTACCTTGACTTCAGCAAAGCTTTCGATACTGTTCCACACAGAAGATTGATTAATAAGCTGGGTAGGCTCGGGGTGGGTCAGAAGTTGGTCAACTGGGTGGCAAACTGGTTGACCGGCAGAAAACAGAGAGTGGTGGTAAACGGTATACAGTCAGAAGTTCAAGTTCAAGTTTATTGCAGGAAATCTCCGTTGAGCAAGCTCATTCACAAGGAGGTCCAGGGACAGGTATACAGACAAGTATACAATACATAAAGAAAATTACATAACAATACATAGCATACATTAAGAGTTCCACCGGATACAAAATGTTCATGATGAAAAGTAACACTAATGATAAAGAGAGTGAGAACCTATGGTACCGTGTGGTAGCTACATGGAAACCACGATAACGGCGACAAGTTTAATGACAACTACAAGTGTCTTTTATTTTATCAATAGCTATCCTTTTGGAAAAGTTAACAGGGACAATACTGGATAATTTCAGTGAGGATTGTAACTGATTCCAAATAGTTGGCAGGGAACATGAGATAGCGCGTTTGCCAAAGGAGGTACAGGTCCTGAAGAGATGCAGGTCACAAGTGGGGTACCTCAGGGATCAGTCCTGGGGCCAGTTCTCTTCAATATCTTCATCAGTGACAATGCAGATGGACTGGAGGGTAAGGTTTGTCTGTTTGCAGATGACACTAAGATCTGCAACAGAGTAGACAATCCAGATGGGGTGGGCAGAATGAGAAGAGATCTGGATAAACCAGCAAAATGGTTGGAAGAGTGGCAACTGGGGTTTAATGCAAAGAAATGCAATATCATGCACATAGGGAAGAGAAACCCTGAAGCCACCTGTAGGCTGGGAGGGGGGAGTTACTGGTAGTCACAAGGGAAGAAAGAGACTTGGGCATCATCATCACCGATGACCTGAAATCATCCAAGCAGACCACTAAAGCAGTAGGTAAGGCTAGGGGGGTGTTGGGGTGTATTAGTAGAGGTATCACAAGTCATAAGAGGGGAGGTAATAATCCCTCTTTACAAGACACTGGTTAGGCCCCATCTGGAGTACTACGTGCAGTACTGGAAGCCACACCTTCACAAGGACATTAACCAAATTGAGGCAGTCCAGAGAAGGGCAACCAAAATGGTGCAGGGCCTGCATCAGAAAACATATGAGGACAGGTTAACAGAGCTCAATATGTATACCCTAGAGCAAAGGAGGGAGAGAGGTGATATGATCGAAACATTCAAACACCTTAAGGGCATTAACAAGGTGAAAGAGTCTAACATGTTTCAATATAAGAAAAATATCAGGACAAGAGGACACAGCATGAGATTAGAGGGGAGGCCGATTAAGGGGTAATGTGAGGAAGTTCTTTTTCACAGAAAGGGTGGTGGATACATGGAATTGCCTACCTCAGGAAGTGGTGGCTATGAATACAGTGCAGGGCCCACGGGCTCTGGACCCCCAGGAGTACCAGTGTCAGATTAACCTGCTGGAGCTCAATGAAGTGCATTTGGTTCTGATGACACTTGCACTATCAGTTCGGGGTCATGTCGTGCAGGTCCAGATGGACAGTACCATGACCATGCATTACCTCAACATGCAGGGCAGAGCGTATTCCCTGTGGCTATGTCGGGAAGCCCTCCACACCTGGACCCCCTCATGCATAGTCTGGATGCCTATCTCCTGGCAATTCAAGTGGCCAGCACCTCCAGCCAGCTAGTGGATGCCATCAGCCGGGTGGTCAAGACATCTCACGAGTGGTCCCTTTATCAGGAGGTGGTGACCCACCTGTTCTCCAAGTGAGGCACTCTCTTGGTCGACCTGTTTACCTCCTGAGAGAACACATTCTAAGGCTGTTGTGTGCCCGCCCCCTCAGTACGGGATACTGATGGGGGATGCCTTTGTGAGGCCTTGGATCCCAGGCCTTTTTTACATCTTCCCTCCCTTTCCCCTGATCCATTGGCTGCTGGTCAAGGCACAGAGGGACAAGGCGCAGGTGATCCTGGTAGCCCCAGACTGGCTGCGCCAGTTCTGGTACCCAGACCTTCTCAGCAGCAGCAGACCTCTGTGGTGCCTGCCACTACACCCAGACCTGCCCTTTTGTCATAAGGGGAAGGTCTTACACCTGTACCTTCGATCCCTGCACCTGGCAGCTTGGTTCCTGAGGGGCTAGAGTTCCAGGCTTTGGGCCTCTCCAAGGAGGTTCTCCAAGTTGTGGAAACCTCCCTGAAGGGGTGAACCTACTAGTGCTATGCCTTCAAATGGAAGCCCTTTTCCATTTGGTGCCAGGGCAGGGAGCTAGACCCCCTGTACTGCCCCCTGGCAAGCATTCTGGACTACCTGTGGTGCCTCTTCCTCCCGTGCCTGAGGTCAACAACCCTCAAGGTGTACCTGGCAGCCATCTCAGCATACTGGGCATGGGCTGGTATTCCGACGGTGGTGCAGGAAAAGGTGGTCGGGTTCTTCTTTAAGGGCCTTGACCACCTATCCCTGCCAGTGTGTGAACCACCACCACTATGAGACTTGTTGCTGGTCTTGGCAGTGCTCATGGTCAAGCCATTTGAAGCAATGCACAGGTGTGACATCTCTCACTTGTTGTGGAAGATCACCTTCATGGTGGTCATCACCTCTGCCAGAAGGATTAGTGAGCTCCAGGCACTCTCAGTGGAGTCTCCGTACTTGGTCTTCCACAGGGTTAAAGTTGTCCACCACCCCGACATGAAGTTCTTCCTGAAAGTTGTTTTGGAGTTTCATCTTAACCAGGTTATGAGTTTCCTGGTGTACTTCACCAGTCCAACCTCAGAGGCTTAGCACAGGCTCCATACATTTGACCTGAGGCAAGTGCTCGCTTGTTACATGGAGCGCACTGCTGGAATTCAGGGAGAGGTTCGTCAGCTCATTTGTCACCTATGCTGAACCTGCACCTGGCAGACCGGCAGCTAAGCAGATGATTTGGCTGGTGGATTGTATCATGCATCTACCTTTGATATAGGTTGGCTGGTAGGCAGCCTCCTGAAGGGCTTAGGGCTCAAACCCGGCTCATTCCACCAGACATACCGCTGCCTCAGTGGCTGCTTCCAGGAACATCCCTATCTAGGATATCTGCAGAGCTGTTACCTGGAAGTCAACACACACCTTCATCTCCCACTACCACATTGACCTGGAGTCACACCAGGATGCTGGTTTTGGGTCCTCGGCTCTCCAATTCCTTTTTTCCAACTAGGGGTGTGCACTTTGTCCCCTTCTCCTGGAAAACTGCTAGGAGTCTGCCAAAGTGTGGATAGTGCACAATATCCATGCCCCTAGAAATGAGGGTTAATCACCTGTAACCATAGTTCTAGGAGTGGTATATGGTGCACATCTACACAGCCTACTCGACCTCTCCAGGCAAGTGGCACACAGATTCCTGCTTCAGTGTGTGCAAGATCTGATGTCACAGGGTGGAACCGAGTAAAGTAGGACACCACCTGAGTGGGTGGGAGGAGCTTATCTTGAAGGCATTCTGGCTGGATTTAAAGGGGGAAGAAGACTGCTAATGTGTGAATGTTCACCATGTATCACTCCTAGATCTACGGTTACAGGTGAGTAACCCTCATTTATACTCCATAGTGACAATGACATAAAGAACTGCGTTTAACCTTTAAATCATTTATCCTATAGCAGCAGTGTTTTAAACTCTGAATCCCATTCTGTTTAAGGAATAATTCATGATAGAGTGTGGGCTGTGCTGCAGTTTACCCACGCCTGGCGTGGTTCAGTCACAAGGCCACAGTCTGAGTGTTCAGCTGCGCCAGGTGTGGGTAAATCCCAGCCCAATCCACACCCTATTGTGGATTATTCTGATTACACAATTAGGAAACATGACAGTTGCACAAAAAAAAAATGAAAGAAAAGCTTTTTTTTTTTTGTTTTTCAATATTGTATGCTGATTTTAATTAAATATCCTTCCCCCTACACAAAATATTTCCTTGTTGCTGGGCAGAAGCACTCCCATGCCCATGAAGACAGTTGGCCACAACCTGAATGAGCTGAGCACCACCAGAGCGATTATAACTGAAAATGCCAACAGTTTGATTTTAGTGTTGCTGATTAGCTCTGGATTGATTCTGAGATTTTTTTTTTTTTTTTTAGTAGTTTTCACTTTTCCTTAACGGCCTTTCACTTTGTGGATGGGTGCTGTTAGCGAGAGAAAACAATGGTGGTTTTGCAGAGTGTATTGGAATGCTAAGGGTTCTGCGTGGAATGACTTTACTTTTTTTTTTTTAAATGTGCAGTTGGCTGGTACTTCATGCGATGGTTGTGCAACAATTACCCCACAGCATAAAGTAGCAGCTGACCAATCAGGAGAGTGAATTTTTAGACCCCATTGTATAATTTAATTCGATACTAGCCTTTCAGTAAAGTCAGGGTGTGTTTGCGATTCACACACTGGTGGCAAATGCCATTTAAGTAGTAAACCATGACAGGGTGTGGGTTATGCTGGGATTTACCCACAGCTGGCGTGGATTGGCGGCCGAGTGGTAAAACCAAGTCAGCCATGGGTAAATCCCAGCATAACCCACACCCTGGAGTGGTTCATTGTGATTATACCATGTCCCCCTTAAAAAAAGTAAATACATAAATGTGTACTGTTTAGTGTTTTAACTATTTTAAGTGATTGTCCTTGTAATATCCTTCCTCTGTGTTAAATAGTGCCTTGTTGGTAGGCAGCTTATGAATGAGGTGGTTGCCCACCCCCCAGCCTGAGAGACTCTGGCAGCGTGGGTGGCATGTTTTACTTTTTTCTTTCTTTCTTTCTTTTTTAAACGTGAGAACATGGTTTAGTTGGGTTGCTGAGCAGTTCGACAGTCTGTGTGGTGCAAGTTTTGGTAGGCAGATTATGTATAAGGTGGTGCACCCCCAGCCCCAGAGATTGACAGTGAGAGAGAATGTTGGCCGCATGTTTGTATTTCTTTTTTTACTCATTTCTATTTTCTTTTTTAAAACGTGGTAGCCTGGTATATTTCAGTTGCTGTTCAGTTGGGCAGTCCACGTGGTGCGAGTGTTAACGGGCTGCGGTGAGTGAGGCAGTGCTTCCGGGTTTACTTCATGCTCAGGAGAACAGAACGACTTCACCATAACTGAGGGGAATTTCTTTCCTTTATTTCTTTTACTTTGATATGATGGAAAATGATATTTTTAGGGGGAGGCATCTGGATATTTAGTGTAAATGTGGTGTGGAGGTGCCAGCAGCCGATTGCAGAGACGGAACAAACGCAATGCAAAAAACAAACTGGCTTGTGAGGTGAGACAGGTGCTATATACATTTTCAGTTTTTGGGGAGAGACTTCCAACTGAACTTTTGGTTTGTTCTTTACTGAGGATGGAACATATCGGCTCTAATGTTTAAATTTTTCGGGGAGGGGTGTCGGATTGATTTTTTTTTTAGTGTGCTGATGGAAGATGGGCTGAGACAAGGTGAGGCTGGTGAGTTTTGAAGGAGGAGATATTAAAAAAAAAAAAAGGTTTTGGGTATGTGGCGTGAGTTTTGGGACTGTTGGGGTGTATCTTGAAGAAACTGCAGTGGTTGTTTGAATCTCCTGCTTTTGTGTCACTGTTTAGCGGGGGAGATCAATATGGCGGTTGAATTGTTTTTATTTTAGGGGGTCATATTTATTCTTCGGGAGATGCAGCTGATTTACCATGGCAGAAAGGTGCCAGCCAGCCAAACAGAGTACAGGATTTTGCCTTTTTTTGGGTACCCATTGTATAATTTAGAATTCTTTCTGATGAGCTGTAGTTTATGTCTCTGTTAGTGGCAGAGTTCTGTAGTAGAACACAGATGCATTGTGCGTCATCAGTGGAAGGGCTGAGCAGGAACATAATTTTTTTATCCACTTTTTTCCCCTCCGGTTGCCAGTCTTCAGGCATCCCCAGCTTGTCCCACCCGGTCTGAGACCTCCCCCGCTTCAGGTCCCCGGTACCCTGACCTGGCACCCTGAACCACTGAGTACCCCCTGGCTTGTGCCCCAGAGTGGGGCCACCCTTCACTTCACCAAGCCCATTCATCCAGCTTGGTGGTCTGATGCAAGCCGGGGGATATCGGGACCGAAGGAGGCGGGTCTGACGGTGGGCATGGGGCTGGCGTGCCATCGGCTCCAGCAGGAGCCAGGGGGTTTTCTTGTATTTGCATGACTGTCCCTTGGAGACACGGATGTGCAGTGATGTTGAGCACAAGTTGAGTGTGCTCCCACATCCTACTCACAGATGTCCGCTGTCGCCTCCACCCCTTGCATGCATGACCCCCAGCTGATACACTTCCAGTCTACACTGGGAGTCGCTACTGCTGGGGCATTGTGAACCCACCCTTCCCAGGACAGGAGAGCTGTCCTTCGGACGGTGGATCCTGTCATCCTGGCCGACCCCAGGCAACCCATGCTCGCTCCCGAACACAGGTTGCGGCATGGTACGAGGTGTGGCGTCCAGTGCCTCAACCCTCAGCGCCACCGGGCCGCCTATAAAAATACATCTTACAGTTCTAAAATGGTGCTTCTTACCACCAGTGTATGACTAAGAAACACACTGAATTTTTTAAATGTCCAGTGAAGATGGAACAAGAATGGAATGTGAACCAGTAGTTGAAAAACAACTTCTACAAAAATATTGGTTTGCAGGTTAAATGCAATTTTCTTTAAAAAAAAAAAATTTTTTTTTTTTACAGTGACTAAATATAGTGTGCAAAGAGCAGTTAGAGGTACCACCTTCCATTTGGAGTTGACATCTAACCAGCGGTCTTGTCATCTTTGTGTACGCTTCATGATCACATGGCATTTCCCATAAAACAAACCGGGCTTATAATACTAGTGCTGTGGCCACAATCCCCTTCCCCCAAGAAGTTTCACATCTTCTTCAAGGATATCTCTTTCATCAGGCTACACCTATGGAACTATAAGGCATCGGGCACTAGGACCACATGGAAACGTTTTGTAAGCAATCGACTAGGGGCCTACCATGATGACATCAGACCTCTTCTTTACCATATGAACGTGGGCGGCCCCTTCCCTTCCCAGTTTTTTTTCCTGCCGTCAATCATTCTTGTCGGACCATGCACAGAAACAATGTTGTTACACTGGCCGATTTCTTATTACTTTTTCTCAAGTTAGTCCCACTATCACTTTCTTTCGTGATTTTCGACAGTGTGTATATCAATTAAAGAGCTGTCTAAGCTGTTCTGCAATTGCGAGTGTGGCAAGAAAATATACTCCGAAGAAGTTTCACTTTACCTAGCTGATGGACAGCACCTCTTTGTAAATGAGCAGACCTGCTCAGTGAATTACTCTGATGAAATCTCCAGTTAACTACCTAAAGAAATCTCAGTAGTGGCCATCATTCTCAGGGCAGAAGTTGGTATCCTGGGTTCTAGGCCACATGGCTCGAGATAATCCTGTGACCAGAGCTTCCGCCATCTCCATTGTCAATACCAAGCTGATAAGGCACAAAAAGAACTTGGGTACGTGCTACAGCAGAGTTGAAGTTGCACTGCTACTGTGATGTGGTCCTATTTATTTATTTCATTTATTTGTGATCAATAAATAAGCCCTAACACTATAATTAAAAACACAAAATAACAGTTCTCATAGAAATGGTCATACAAAGGGACACCCAGGGGCCCAGTGGAAGTGACCGGGGTTTGGGAGCAGACCCGGGAAGCAGGTTGGGTGACCTGGGGCTGCGGGAGTGTTGCTGTGCTGCAGCGTTCCCAGCCATTGGAGGGAGGCACCCTGGTTCCTTGCCTTAGAGACCACTGCGGTGGGCCGAAGGAACTTGTCTTACCTGCATAACGTTACTACATGTGACCAAGGTGACATGCATGGAAACGCATGTCCTGTGCCAGGGCGCCAGGGAGGGGGACACCAGGAAAAAGAACCATACAAACCTGTAAGCACCAGTTGACATTACTAACAGCACCTGTGCCTTTGGGGTCCTCCCCACATGGATTCCCACAGGAGGCTTGGCAGGGAGCGTGGCAGTTGGGGCTGGAGGTGCTGGAACAAGATGAGGCAGGTGTAAGGAGGCCACCAGTAACCAAAAAGCTGTATGGGGGGGGGGGGTTATGCAACATAGATATAAAGTGCACGTGCCAAAGTTGGCTTAACTTTAAATTTCTGCCTAGCTGATGTGGTCCTAGACAGCAAAGCCATTCTTACTTCAACTTTCATCCACAAAAAGGTTAATAACTGCATTTAACTTTAGAGAGGGGTCATCTGCAAAAAAAAAATAAAGATTCAGGATTTTTATTTAAATACAAGAAAAGGTGGAAAATTACCAACTGGGCTTCTGCTCGTTTTCAATGGCCTATTGATACATATTGCACAATAAGTGTACAGTACATTAACATAACATTACCCTGTTACCAGACAAATACAACTACTTAATACAGTTATTATACATTTAATAAAATAAGTTATAGTACATATACGCAAATCCAGACTTAAAGATTCATACAGGGGTCACAAAACATTACAACTTTCCTTGTAAATAAAATAAACTTGCCATCAGTAGAGCCCAGTTAACCAACAATCCAAGTAAAGCTGGACTTCTAGATGATAGTTTCCTTATTAATAAGGCTATATGAATGCAGCTGTAGCCCTTGTTCTTTACAGTTCAGTTTGCGTTGGAGCTATTCAGGAATGGGGGGGGTGACAATCCTCTGCTTGTGACATCAGTATCTGTTGCTGTGGAACTGATTGTAATGTCACAAACTGGATTATGCCCTGTGCTCCTGAAAAGCATCAGAAAATAAACTTTAAAAGACAAGGTTCAGTCTGGCCCTGTGGCACAATGTGTTGAGTTGCTGGATGCCGCACCACTAACCATGCCAGCAACCCGGGTTTGGAAGCGGTCTTGGCTTGATGGGAGTTGGCTAGGATTCAGAATCGGACAGCTGGTTCTCTCCCGGGGGAAGGGGGGATGGGACTTGCTGCACCCCTGCTATAATGCCCCCACTTGGAGGCATGGCGATAGGGCAGTGAGTGTGACAGAAGTTGGGATGGCCAGTAACAGTCACATGGCATGCGAGCAAATCCATGCACGCAACTGCATCATTGCATGCAACTTGATTAGGGGAGGGAGAACAAGGAGAATCGGGGATAGGGCACCATGAAGCCCCACCCAACTCCTCTGGCCTGCGCCATTGCACCCAGATCCTGATGACATTAGGATGTGGACTCGGGGGGGGGGGGGTGTTATGAGACATCACACAGCCCTCCCTATACATTATTGTCTATATAATTACTAGTCATTACTTTTAATATACACATAACAGGGTTGTAATTATCTGTTACAACTGGCCATGTGTTATAGAACGGTCAGATGTGCTGCTTTTAAAGCGTGTGTCATAAACTTAGCCGGAAGTGTGCAAGGCTCCCACTCTCTCTCTCTCCCCCTTACTTACACACACACTCACTGGGTGGCAGGTGGAGGCAGACCCCATACTCATCCATGCACAGTTAGGCACCACCTTCCACCAAAATGACATGTCTTCCCCCAGTTGGATGGCCACCAGGAGACAGGTTACGGCTTAATTCGGTCAGTGGGACCAGCAATATAAAAAATACAACATGGGTGCTTGGGTGTAATCCAGAATTTTATACATATCCTCGGCGTGTGATGCATTTATAAACCCACCAAGCTTCACTTTTGAGATTTATGTAGCATCACACACCCATGGGCGTGTATAAAATTCTGGTTATGCAGGCCTTCCCATGCATTATTCTGTATTTAGTGTTGTCTAGGTTTTTTGCCTCATCCTTTCATCATTCATTGAAATATTTCACATTAATAAGCCCTTATTCCACTGTCTGTTCCAAAACTATCCAACTGTCCCCAACCGAGCTCACAATTGTAGTGTTTGTGATATCACAGGTTGGTTGCCATGGCTTTCTTGCGTCACACCTGAATAGTGAATTATTGACCTCTAGTTCCTTGCAACTTACACTTTTCCATATTTAGCATAACTAATCAGTTATCCTAAATTTGTTTAGAATAGACTTATTGTTGTCATTTGCGTATTATAGATCGAGTAAGCGCTCCCAACCAATTGGAGTGCTCCTTTCTGTTGCACGTGAGACATTCTTAGTCCATGAAGTGTGTCTCATGCATAGATGCCCTGGAAATGGGCACGTTCTGGCACAGTTTTTTTTTTTTTTTTAAATATATTCTTGATCGAGCTCAATCAATAATATATTTACTGTGTCCCCCGTTGCCACTCATTGCTGTATAAGAGTGGTTTCACTTGCATTCAGCTTCAGCCAGAAAAGCTCTGCTTCTCTTTGCTGTTCTTGCTGCTGCTGAACGCGAGTAAAATCACTCTTACACAGCAACGAGTGGCTCCAGGGGACATATTAACATGTAGTATTCCTGTATTTTACTACATGTATCAATTCTGTTGTTTTAACTCCTGGATCTCACTTTTGGGTTGCAGTGCTTTTCTTTTGAACTCTCCTGGCTTGTACTTGTAAATAGGCATTTAGTTGTCTAGTGTACCTACCTGGTAAACAAAAAAATTAACTAAAAAATAAATGCCATAGTCAGAAAATCCTAAGAAAGCATTCTTAAAAGTTGGCAAAAGGTACGGCGAGACCTGAAAAAGGGCAAGTGATATTTTAAATAAAAAGACATTCTCTAGAGTGTGTTTATGAAATTATATGTTGAAGTGGATGCCTGCTGTTTAAGACTAGATTTTGAAGAGACAGAGTACAAACAGTGGTTGGAATAAAGTGAAAAGTGAGAAGTGTGTAGGCTACCAAAGCAGGTGAACTGTATGCCTCCTAAAGTGCTGTTTACTTTAATGGCCTCAGTCCTGTTAACTTGGGGGTGGGGGTGGGGGGTTAATGTGAGTATTTTAGTGCAGAACTCAGTTTCTTGTTTTTATCTTTCTTTGCAGATGCTTGCAGTGCCATAATTGTGTACTAAAACACTGCTACAGCACTGCATTCACTTGTGTTGAGTATAGTGGTGTCCTCCGTAGGGAAAACCTAAAGGGAGATTGGACTGAGGTAGTCACAATTATGAAAGGTTGTGCAAAACTAAACCAGGACAGATTGCTCAGTGGAATTTAGGATAGCCAAAATAGGGGAAATGTAAGAGGGTGTGTGTGTGTGTGGGGGACAGAAAGGATGTAAGGCAACATTTTTTCACCCAGAGATTGATAGAGTTTTTACACTGATTACCACAGGACATAATAAGTGCAGGCAGTGTTCTGAGTTTCAAGACTAGGCTTTGTAGACAAGGGTGTAGGCAGGTATACTCACTGTACACATTTGTGTACAGTTTTGTTGAGTGCCTGTCACAAACCATATACCTTTTTATGTTTGCTTACACGCATGTGCAAGAAACATAGTGCCATCATCTGAGTTTTCGGAGGTGTGGCAGCCCTCTTCCAATTCAGGCAGTGTGTTTGCAGGCGCGGCCGCAGTTCTCCAATGCCTGCTCGAGCTGTCTATGACAGCAGACAAAATGCAGTGACGTACAGTTGAAAGGGGAGCTATGCTTCAGTGAGCAGCGATAAGATCGCCGCCTGCTGATCACTGGCGCTTCCCTCGCCGCATACTCGCGTGCCCGCCCACACACACACACACACACTGTGGTAGCCGACGGGGTGCCTAATCCCCATTGGCTGCTGCAACCTCCAAAAACAGAGTTCTATATGCCATGCTGGTGCCCACCCCAGCGTGGCTACACATCAGTATAGCCGACGGGGTGCCCAATCCCCGGCCAGCTCCACTGTTCCCCAGCCTCACGCTGGGAGCCCACCCAGCGTGGCAACAATGCTACGCCGGGTGCCCAATCCCCCGTCGGCTCACGCCCCCACCAGCCGTCCTTGTGCCACGCTAGGAGCCCACCCAGCGTGGCAAACGTCCACCGTCATCATTTAAAGAAAACACCTGAAACTCAAAACGGTCCCTCGGTGTCTTTGCCCCCACCCACTGCGCACCCTGCCTCCCCACACTCTCCTCACCCCATACTTACCTCCGACTCGCGCGCATGATCTTCAGTGGACCGGGAACACGTCTGCACTCTTCAAAGCTGACCGCGAACTGAGGAAATGCCGGTAAGCTGTATAATGGGATAGATAGGGTTTTTCAACTTTGCTGCATATCTCAGGCATTTTTTGGAATTTTTGCACCAAATTTTCAACATGGGGTTTTTGGGACCCCTTCTCATGAATGATCTCACTGTCATGGCGTTAATCGGCCCCGAAGGGTGATTTTACAGTCACTGCGCGAAATCACCTTTCAGACCAAGTAATGAAACGACACTGCCACTGTTCATAAGGTGGGCTCTCAAAAAGCCTATGTTGAAAATTTGGTGGAAAAATTCCTAAAAATGACTGTTTTACGAAGCTCATGCTATGCAGTTCCTGTGCACGCCGTAGTTCATGACTTTTCAATATTTTCACTCCAGATTTTCAACATTGCCATTTTACCACACCTCCTTATGAGCAGTACAGCTGTCATTTTTCACATCTTGCCCAAAACGTGTTTCCGGCCAGGTAGCGCACAATGGCGCAGTCGGTGTGCGAAATAAATGTATGGGACACATTAAGAAAATCACAGTGACGCTGTTCATGATCGGAGGTCCCAAAATGCCTGTGTTGACAATCTGCTGTAAAAAATCCCCAAACTAATTACATTACAAGTGTGCGTTGCACAGTTTCTATGCACGCCGTGACTTGACCAGTTTTTAATATTTTTACTGCAGATTTGCAACATTGCCATTTTTGACACCTCCCCATGAACAGTATAGTTGTCATTTGTCACATCCTGTTCAGACGTGTTTTTGCACCTGTGGTGCTAAATGCCGTGAAGCCAGCATAAGTAGCTTTCGCCAACAAACCGATATTGCCACTGTTCATGAGGTGGGGGTCACAAAACCATGTTCAAAATTTGGAGGAAAATACTAACGAATGCCTGAGGTGTTAGGTTTCCAACCATAACACCCTACCCTGTAGAGAATGACAGGCATCAGGGTGTGACTTGGGATTCTTGCCTGTAGTGTTCATACCATTCCACACCCTGCAGCCAGTGAGAGGTATCGAGGTATGCCTTGACTCCTTCGGCCCCAAAGTTCACCCCATTCTCCTATACCGCACCCATCTCGCTGTATTTCCTGATGGAATGGGGTGCAGATAAGGGCCAAAGACCCCATGGCACACCGTGACACTTGTCAGTGTCTGCAGGGTAGGGTGTGGTGAAATGGCGTGGCCGTTATGCCTGACGACCCAAAGGCACACCCCAATGCCTGTCACTCTCTGCAGGGTGGTGGTGGGGTTGGCTTCAGTTCAACACTTCACTGCCATTTCTGTTATGCAGCTCTGTAACTTCTACACTATCAATGCCAATGCCAGCAAGCAAACATTCGGCATTGACAAATGCTTGTTGTTAACATTTTCATTCTAATCTGTAGTATTTGTGTTAGTGTAGGCCTCTGAGGAGTGTGTCTGTTTAAACTTTGATTAGAGGAATCATCTGACAACAATCTGACTTGTTTGGAAGGTGCTACCATTTGGAGAGGATGTGTACATTTTCTTTATGAGGGGTGTAATTGTTGAAGATTGTGTACAAAATGGAAATTTCTGGCTACACCCCTGTTTGTAGTTACCTTAGAGGAAAAGTAATTTCAGTGCATGTTGTTGTAGGTCAATAACAGGGACTTCTGTTGAGTGTACTACTGTGCTGCCACACAGATACGTAAGCACTAAGACACAACGTGGTGTGCATTAGACACTTCTAACACATGGGCAGAGGTGTAGTGAGGCATGAGGCCACAGGCCAAGTGCCTTTAGCCCCTGGCCATGCGTTAAAAGTGTCTAATGCACATCCCAGGAGAGTCTTATTGTGCTCACAAAATGGGGCACTGCACTTACATGTGTGAAAAAATCAGTTTTTATGTTAAAATATTAAAACTGTCAACTTTTATTAATTTAGTAGTAAAATAGTTCCTCTGCCTGCATTTTTATTTATTTTTTATTTCGTTTTTGTTGACCGGGTAAGTGCACTAGACAAATCCTGCCTATTTTCAGGCACGACCCGGGGGAGGGGGATACAGATCAAAGCCAACTGACCTTGAACCAGATTAAGCTGTTGGTGGTATTTTTAGTGATTTGTGTAATTTGTTTTTTTCGTTTGCTGTGGGGAGGGATGGTAGTCATGACAATCACAGCATTCTACTTACAGCCCCCCAACACACACACACACACACACTGCTTGAGAGTGGTTTTATACGCCTCCTTTGTTTTGCTATTTTTTTATTTGACGATATGAGTGTGGATCTACACAGTGATCAGGAAAAGTCAGAAACTGATCAGTGTTCAGCATGGCTCTAAAAGTGAGAGAGCCTGTCTCTGTTTGGTATGTGATTTAAAAAACCACATTGACGGCAGAAAGACCATTGGTTCATCCAGTCTGCCCATAAACCCTAACAAACTCGGGACCTGTTCCCCATACAGGGTTCTAACCCACATAATCCACCTCCATGCTCCCCGCCCTACTACTATCACCCTGAGCATTGCAACCACTAAGCCCTTCACTCTGTCCCAGCCATGTTTGAAACCACTGATGGTTTTGGTGTCTGGTTCACCACATCAGCTGACAGATTGTTCCATGACTCCACCACCCTTTTTGGAAAATAAAACTTTCCCACTTTCCTCTTGAATCTCTCCCACCCCTCCCCCATCAGTTTCCACTCATGCCCCTCTGCTCTGATCCACTACTCACTTAAATAGTTCCTTGCAATTTACCTTGTTCATTTCTTTCAGAACATGAAGGTCTCTGTCATATCTCTATCCATCTGTCCTTCGGCGAGTTACATGTTCAGTGCTTTGAGCTGATCCTCATAAGATCTGCCTTGCTGGCCCCGAATCATTCTGGTCATTCTGTGTTGCACTGTGTCCAGCCTGTCCTTACCTTTCCTTAGGTGAGGACTCCAGAACTGGGCACAGTACTCCAGGTGGGGCCTCACCAGTGACCTATCGAGATATAATACCTACTTCCTTCTGCTGTCAGTACCCCTTCCTATAAACCCCAGCATCTTGTCTGCCTTACTGTAGGCCTTGTTACACTGGTTTGATTGTTTTAGGGAGTCACTGATGATGACCCAGAGGACTCTTTCCTCAGAGGTCACCTCCTCCCCTCCACACACACAAATCCAGTACTCTGTCCTCAGGTTCTTGTTCCATATGTGCATCACCTTGCACTTTTTGGTGTTGAATTTCAACTGCCAAACCACTGACCACCTCTCTAGCTTTTGCAGGTCTCTCTGCATCTCCCTAACCCCCTTTTCGCTGTCTACGCCTTTTCACTGTCTATCATTTGCAAAGAGACACATCTTGCCCTGGATTCCTTCTCCCATATCGCTAATGAATATATTGAAAAGGACTGGACTGGACCTCCGGTGATGTCAGCACTCATGGCGGACTGAATCATGAGAGGCTCTCCATGGTTGCTCCAATATCCACCTCCATCCCTTGACTAAACTGGCTTCCCGAGCAAAACTGCGTATATTTGATCAAATAATGGCTAATACTCAACAGCATTTGAAAGAATTTGCAGCCGACACTGAGAAAAATGGCACAAAAAAATCAGCCCTCCCAGCTGCTCGACACAGGCCGCCAATCTCATCGGCGCTCAAGCATATCAGGCCCCAACTCAATAGCAGACAGCAGTTCGGAAGAAGAGGCAGCATTTACAATCACCTCAAAGAAACTATATAAAGAGCTACATAGGCTGGGTGACACTCTTACCCAAATAAGACAGGAACTCATGGAGGTACGCTCTGAACAGAAGGTGCATGGCCAGAAAATTGCTGACCTGGAGCACCAGGCCATGGAGACTTCAAAGGCAGTAGATCTTCATAACAGTGCTATCCTACAGCTACATGACTGCAAGATCTGGCTGCAGCAGAAGCTTGAAGACTTGGAGAACAGGTCAAGAAGGATTACTATTCGTATACATGGCCTCCCAGAGCGTATAGAATTGGGAGATATGGTGGCATTCATAGAAAGTTTCCTCAGGGGAAATACTGGACTTGGGTGCAGATTACCCCTTGAATGTATTCAGGTACATAGATCTCTAACGGCTTGGCCCACAGACCCGAAGGTGCGGCCCAGGTCCATAATAGTTGCATTTTTGGATACCGTACCAAGACAGAAATTCTAAGGGAAGCTTGGGCTAAAAAATAGATTCTGTTTGGGGACACGCGACTCTTTTTTTTTTTAACACGATTACACGCCTAGTACCATGGACAGGAGATATAAACTGTTCCCAATACTAAAGCAACTGTGGGTGAAAGGGGTGAAGGCCCGCTAAGACTACCAGGCAACGTTAAAAATCATAATGAACTCTGGGACACATATGTTTGCCACCATATCTGAGGCTGCAAAATGTCTCCAGCAGTGGGACATCTCGATGGACACATTTCTGGCCACAGAAACCATTAAATGAGTTGGAGAACAGACACTGGTATACAGTAACAGGCCCCTGACAGCGAAGGAAGACTACCACCCCTGGCACTTCAAAAGAAGATCTACCATTAGACCAACTTGAGAGTACCAGGCACATGGATTCCCCTTCTAAATCCTTTCTGCCTCAACGGAAAGAGAGAGGTAAAAAGAAAAAACGAGCGAACCAGACAAATCTGAAGCAGACGGCTCAATGGGAAGGCCACACCTGAAGAATTCTGCCAGAATCCTGGGTCAGAATCAAACTCTCGAGTAAGCAGTCCTTCAACTTACTTGAAAACTCCAGTCGCATATTAGAGTTGAAGTAAGACATTCTGACTTTGTTTATTGTCCCAGTTTCATATGGCCATCTTTGAATATTTAGAAATTGCATCACGGATGGGGTGTGACTTAAGACTTTGGGACAATTTCAATGGTTTATTTTTAACTTGCTAGGGCTCGCTGCCCCTGTAAACTGGGTTCTACTTATGAAGACTCGGCTGTCTTAAATTTTTCATTAAATTACACTCCGAAGAGTAATGAAGAGGCGAATAAAGGGAATATTATGGGACATATAGTAACAAAAAAATTTGGACTTGAATTGGTTTATTAGAAGGGGGGGGGGTCCCTACCGAAAGGGGGTGGAAATCGCTGTTATTGAGTTAATTAAGAATTCAGAAGCAATCCAGTTTGATCAGAAAATACGTTAATTTTGTTTTTCTCAAGTAAAATAAAGCACGAGACATGTGCAAGTGGGAGAAAGGGTGGGGGAGGAGCACCCATGGAGTAGATGACTTAGCTTAGGGTTCGGTCAGTCAGTGTGGCTGAAACTACACTAGAAACCTGAGCTCACTGTGGGCTCTGGCTGGGTACAACCAGGGTTTGTTGTACCAGCCCCCCTAATTTGGGACCTGAAAGGAAGGGGATTGGTGGCACAATTGGAAGGTTCAAGTTCTGGTTCTCATTACTAAATGTTAGTTATGGCTCTGCTAGTTAGCCAGTTAAGGTTCTTTTTATTGCTTGCCTGGAATTATTTTCTTTTTCGATTCTTTCCAGCTCAGTGGGTTGGCAGTGCTTATAGGAGAAGTTTTTGGTTATTTACATGGAGTGGAAGAAGGAGGGGCTGTTGCTCTCAGTATCAGGGGATAATTCAGCTAACCTTATTTGTAAAATATTGTTATGGATTTGACCTTTATTTCATATAATGTGAAGGGCCTTAATGGGCCCATTAACATACCCATGTCCTGCAAGAGCTGGAAAGATATCGAGCAGATGTGGTGTTTATGCAGGAAACCCACCTCATGGAAACAGAGCATCAGAAGCTGCATAGGTCATGGGTGGGGGAGATATACGGGGCCTTTTGGTCACGGCACCCCCATAGGAGAGGTGTAGTGGTATTAATCAGAAGAGACTCCCCTATAAGGGTGTCTAGGGTGGAAACAGACCAAGAAGGGCGTTTTGTACATTTGTACGCAGAAATTTTTGGGGTGAAATGCATTTTTTTGCATTTATACGCCCCTAATGACAGTAAAATCAATCAGACATTTCTTAAAGGAATGTTAATGGACACTGTGGTGAACCAAGATACATACTATGTAATGGGGGTGATTTTAATAGAGTAATTTCCACTCACTGGGATAAAAAAGGTACTATCTCCCCAACAGCTGCTACCCTGGGAGGAGGTTTCCTTAAAAGAATTATAGATAAGGAGGGGTTAGTTGATGCTTGGCGTTTCCGCTATCCATCGCAAAAAGATTACACCTTTTACTCCCATGGGCATAGGAGCTATTCCCATATAGACATGTTTTTGGTATCCAGGGAAAGATCCTTCTACATTTGGGAGTGCACTATTCTTCCTATGTCCTGGTCTGACCATGCTCCACTTCTACTCCGCCTGAGTATAAAACCGGATTAGAGAAACTCGAATTGGAGGTTTAAATGTGGGCCTACTAAATTCAGGGGCATTCAAAAAAGAAATGTCGGGACAAATAGGAACATACTTAGAAGTAAATGAAGGAAGGGAATACTCACCCTCAGTTAAATGGGATGCCCTTAAGGCCTACCTGAGAGGCCAGATAATATCCTATAGTTCCAGACTAAAACATGACAGACTGGCATACCAGCAAACATTAGAGGAGGAGTTGAAGAAGGCAGAGTTCAGACATAAGCTGACCCTGAATCCAAAAGCTAAATCTAGGTGGCAGCAGAAAAAATCTGAATTGCAGCACCTACTGGCGCAGCAAGTAGAAGGAACCATGCAAAGGACCAGCCAGAAGTATTACGCGGAGGGGAACAGAGCGGGAAGATTGTTGACCCTCACCCTGAGAAAACAGGTTAACAGTAGGGCAGTCACAGTTAGACTTAGAAGATAGACTTTTTATACACCTTGATCTCTCAGCAAGAAGTGATACAGAAAATTAAAGATTTGAAATCCGGTAAATCCCCTGATTTAGACAGCCTACCTGCTGTATTCTACAAATCTCTCAGAGAGGACCTGATGCCTCCGCTGCTGGCCTGTTTTCACCATATCCAGTGGGGAGGGAAGGTCCTCGATTCATGGTGCTATGCTCAAATTTCTGTTATCCACGAGGAGGGGAAGGACCCGGAGCAGTGCGGTTCATACTGCCCAATCTCCCTCCCAAATGTAGATCTAAAAATCTTTACAGGGATACTGGCAGACTGTTTGCAGAAGTTGGTCACCAAACTCGTACATCCCAATCAAACAGGATTTGTAGCGGGGAGATACCTCCAGGATAATCTAAGAACACTCTTAAAGATAATTTTGGCTCAGTGGGGACAGGGGGCATTTAAGTTAGCAATCTCCATAGATGCAGTGAAAACATTTGATAGGGTGAATTGGCACTTTCTACAAAAATCATGGAGAAAATGGAATTCGGCCCTAAATTTTTAAACGTAATTTCTAGCTAATATTCATCCCCCCAAGCTCAAGTGAGGGTAAATGGCATAAACTCGGGTAGATTCCCAATCAATAGAGGTACTCATCAGGGGTTGCCCCCTGTCCCCAGTATTGTTTGCGATCTTTCTGGAGCCGTTAGCAGCAGTGGTTTGCCAGAATCGGTACACTGAAGGGGTAATGGCAGGGGGCTTGGAGCAAAAAAGTGCACTATATGCAGATGAGTTGATAGTTTTTGTAAGCAACCCTGAAACCTCTGACACACCTGCTCCGGAGATCCTCGGTGCCTTTGGGAGGGTCTCTGGTTGCAAAATTAATTACAGTAAGTCGGAGGCCCTAATTCTGAGTGGCTGATGTCCACCAAGGTTTCAGAACAAATTCCCTTTCTCTGGGGCTAGGAACAACCAAATTAGATACCTTGGGGTGCAGGTCTCGACATCAAGATCAAAACTATTTGATATTAATTATAATAAACTCTGGAATGTAATGCAACAGAATATGGCTAGGTGGACACTTTTGCCTTTGTCCCTGGCTGGCCGAGTTGATTTGGTGAACATGAACCTGCTACTTCGATTTTTATTTATTTTTTCCACCCTCCCTTTACCGGTCCCCAGTAGTTACTGGTCAAAAGTTAAAGCAGGCATTAGTAGATTCCTTTGGGGAGGCCACAGACCTCACATATTGTGGGCTGTCCTACGGCAGCCGAAGTCTAGGGGCAGCCTGGGACTGCCAGACCTGTATCGCTACTACTTATCTTGTCAAGTGGTACCGATATGTACTTGGGCTAAACAAAGGGTTGCATCAAACTGCTATGAAATTGAGGAGGGTGGGGGTCTACCATATCCCTTGTTCACTCTGCCCTATATGACTCTCCCTAAGGATATCAATAGGATGATTAAGAATCCCTGGGTTCAGCATACTCTAAAAATCCTGTCCCGAGTACAGAATAAGATGGGGTCTAGGGGGCAGTGGGCTCTTTGTCCTTGATTAGACATCACCCAGACTTTCTACCCCCAGCCCTGGATCAGGGTTACACCCTATGGGAACAGAGGAGTCTCCCTCGCTTTTGCACAGTGTCTTGATGGGGTGAAGTGTATGTCCTTCCAACAAATCCAAGCTGGGTTCAAACTACCCCGGACAGAATTCTTCCGATATTTACAAGTAACACACTTCCTGAGTGAACCTGGACAGGTGGCCCTAATATCCAGGCAGAGATCCCCATGGGAGGATTTTATATATGGGATGGTAACTATAAAGCTCAAAGGACGGATTGTCTCCGATTTGCATGGTAAACTGGGAACAGAGGATCCAGTTCCCTTATCCCAAATAAGACGCATGGGAGAAGGAACTGGGTGAGACAATTCAAGAGGAAAGTTGGGTGGGACGGATAGCTCTGGGTTGGAGAGTAACCTCCTCACCAAGTTGGAGAGAGTCTTACTGGAAAATCCTAGTAAGATACTTTCACGCGCCCACAATTACCAGACATTTTCATACCTCCAACATGGACAGGTGCTGGCGGAATTATGGAGTAAAAGGTTCCCACTCCCATGTTCTTTGGGAATGCCCAGAAATCAGGAACTTCTGGACTGCAGTGCAGTATTCGGTGAGGGACATCCTTCAAATGTCCATCCTGAACATGCTTGTGGAGTGGGTTCTGGGGTTTCCCACAGCTCTGCAACTTCCTACGGTACAAAGAAAATTGTTGCAAATATTCACAGTTGCAGCCCTCAAATGTCTCACATCAAGATGGCTAAAAGGGGGGGGGGCTGTTGAGCCCAAGCAAGATGGAGGCTTAGAAGATCGCTCTTACCATCTGTCACAGAAGTAGATAAAATTGGCAGACGATTGGGGCATCAATCAGTGTTTTTTGGCGATATAGAGACATAAGAAGAATTGTACATCAACATGGACAGTCCTCGTAAGGATAGACAACAGCATCAGGGAGAGAAAAAAAAATCTCTCCCCGGCCCTCCAGCCACGAGGTCGACCTCCGGAGATTCAGTGCCAGCTACGGTAGAGGAGAGAGAGGAAACGCTGCAAAGCCTAGGGCACAAAATTTCCCATCTAATCCGAACAGTCTGGTTTGGCAGACAAATTCGACTCACTCACAAATCGAGTGAGTAAAGTGGAATCTGACATGGTGTCTGTGCAAACAGAGACAATCGAGTGTAAGAAACGCTCCGATGCAGCTCTTGGAGCCACAGTGACTTTGGTCAAATAAAATGGGCATCTGAGAGCCCGAATGGAGTCCTTGGAGAACCAAGCAAGGGCTCTAAATCTTTGCATGTTGGGCGTACTGGAACGTAGTGAGGGGGATCACTTGCTTTTATCTCTGAAAGAGTGACTGGACTTACAATTTGGTGATTCCCTAACAAACAGGCCGTTCTCTATTCAGAAGGCCTCCCGTGTGGCAGTGCTGGGACGACCAGTTAATCCAGAAGCTCCCAGAGCGATTGTGATGGAGTGGGCGCCAGAGATCTACTTCTCAACCTGGTCAGACAGAAGAAAGTTCTTTTATGTGACGGGCAGCCAATGCATCTTTACCTGGACTTAAGCTACACTACTAGAACGAAGAGAAAGCGCTTTGATGGAGTTCGGGCAATATTGCGAGAAGCTAAAATCCCGCACGGAATGATTTTTCCGGCCCGCCTGCGTATAGCACATTAGAGCAAAATTTTTGTTTTCTCAGACCCAGTAGAGGCACTGAAATGGGCACAGAGGAATACCGCAGCTCGCCCTTCCAGGGCTGAAGACACCAACTCAGAGGAGGAGGAGGAAGGAATCCTATGAGGACTTTTGAATAATGGCAAGGGTTTGCCTTTTGTATCTCAGTTTAAAAAAGTTGATCGTACTCTATACCCAAAGTATGTTTTGCATATGAAGGCAGTTCAAATAATCAATAATAGATTACACTTTAATAATTTTAATATGCCTCAATTCTTTGTTTATGTTACTGAAGAAGCTTCAGATAGTTGATAAATACAATAACAATGCAGTGATTGCAACTGCTTAGCCACTAATCCTTTGGTTGTTAGCCTTACCAGGCTTTTACTTGAAGTTAAGCCATGTATTCCATTGTTCCTTTTGGAACTAGTGACTCTGAAAATTATACATTTTATAATACTTTTATTATTACATGCAGCTCTTGGTCTCATTTATTCAGCAATATAATCTTTATAAGTAATGTTATTTTTTGGTAGTACCTCCCGATGATGTATCTTTTAGATGCAGTATGTTTTAATAGCTGGACTATTAAGTTTGCTTGTATTAAGAGGAGTGGCACCTTCGGTAGATTTATGTACATCCTTATATGCTGTGTCAGGAAATTAACTGTATGTTTTTACAGAAATCTTTAATAAACATATGGCACAAAAAAAAAGATGGCTAAAAGTAGACACTCCAACCCACACTGAATGGAGAAACAAGGTTAACAACCTTAGTGAAATGGAACGTTTAACAGCACGGCCGCACCTTAAGGAAGAAAAGTTTAGAGGGTTGTGGGACCCATGGTTTAGATGGTACAATGGGGTGGGACAGTGTGGCCTTCCACAGGAGACCCCCGCACTCAACCCATAAGTAAATAAAAACCTGGGATTAGAGAAGCAAGAGGATAATGCCCCCCATATGCCTCTATATGCCACCAAGACCCACTCTTTACTGCAAGATAGAGATTAAATTATATGGCTTCTCCTTTCCCTTTTCAGCTTCTTTTTTTTTTTCCTCTTTTCTTTTTTTAATTCCAGGCAATATGAAAGTTCATAGATTAATGTGTGAGATCTTATGTACAGTCTTCAGTGGTTATGTAAGTTTGTTAACTCTGGTTATTTTTATAGTAAGGCCCTTGTAAGAGGGGCACAGGGAATTACACAGATAGGCATTATTGTACAGGTGATATAACAGAGATAGAGACAGCAGATTGAAATGAAATAGCAGCTAAAAGTGTAGACAAACACCTAACAATGAGAGCTGTTCATTAATTTGTAACAAGGTTTTCCCATGAATTGTCTATCAGTTCCCTTGTATTTTATGTATTATTCTTGTATTTTTGAATAAAGATGAGTTGCTAACAAAAGACTGGACACAGGATCAGTCCTTATGGCACCCCACTGATGACCTGCCTCTCTTCTGACTTGACTCCGATAACCACAACCGTCTGCTGTCTCCCTTCCAACCAGTTTTGTTTTATTTATTTATTTATTGAGAAATCGGAATTACAGCCCTTTGAGTCACAGACTCTTTTGCAAAGGCTCCTCGTCAGAATAACATAGTATACAGGCATTACAACGAGAATTAACAAGGTGCATAAAACCATCAAATTTGTATAGTACAAACAGAATAACAGAGGAGAAAAGAATAACATGTTCCTGTAGAATCTGTGGGTAGAGACAACCCAGAGTCGAGTAAGACCAGTAAAATGCAGTAATATGACATTTGAACCACAATAGTAAATACATATGACATTTGTATCAAAATAGTAAATAATACAATGTTAGCACAGAAGGCAGACTTGTACCATAATAGTAAATACATATAATGTTAATACAGAAGGTAGACTTGCTGAGATATAGAGCAGATTACACAGTCCAATTATATTGTACGTAATGAGTTGGGGAGGGGGAGAAGAAGAAGACAGGAGCTGTGACAGTGGAGGGATGCTAATTGCAGTCACAGGTCACGCTCTCGGAGAGAAATTCCCTGAGGGCGGTTTTGAAGGGGCCAATCTTAGTCAAAGTGGAGATTGCAGCAGGTAGGCCATTCAGCCAGTACGGGGCCCTGTGAAAAAAGGCTCTTTGACCCAGGGATGTCTTGCAGCGGTGAACAGAGAGGGTGGTCTTGGAGGTACTCCTGGAGGCCCTTGTCAGGGGGGAAGGCTGGACAAGGTTATGTAGTCCAGGCAAGGAGAGTTTACATTGAATTTTCTTGGCCAGGAGACAGGTGTGATATTTAAGATGGCATTTAAAGTTTAGCCAGTTTGAGTCAGTGTAGCGATCACACGTGTGGGTGCGTCTGTCACAGCCTGTCACCAGATGACAGGCTTTGTTCAGTGCAGTCTTTATTCAGCGTAGGGCAGTGTTGTCTGCAGAGCCATAGAACACAATCCCATAGTCCAGTACTGAGAGGACCGAGGATGACACAGCCAGGCCAAGCGCATCACGGGGCAGAATGTGTTTGTGCTGGTATAGAAGTCCAATTCTGACATTAATGGTGGTGCAGAGGAGGTGAATATGTGCATGATGGGAGAGGGAGGAGTCAAGGGTAATACAAAGGTATTTGAATGAGTTAATCTGCTCAAGCGGGGAGCCTTGGAAAGTGTGGACAAGCGAAGTAAAGTCACTGAGTGGGTTCTGGTGGTGGGAGATCATTGCTTTGTTTTTTTTTTTATAGTTTAGAACTAGATGGTGCTCAGAAAACCAAGCTTCGGCTTCAGAGAAGGACTTTTGGAGGGCATGCTGAAGGGGTAAAGGTTGGCGGTAGCTCCAGAAGAGGACTGCATCATCAGCATATAGAAGTACTTGACCAAAGCAGGCACTGTGTAGGGAGAAAAGGCTGAATAGGAGGGGGCCCAGGATGGAACTCTGGGGGACCCCAGAGCGAACTGGGAGGCTGGATGAGAGGATGGAGTCAGTTTTGACTTGCTGGGTCCTGTTACTTAGGTAGCCCCCAAACCAGGATGTAGTTTCTAGAGTTATCCCCATGGTGGCCAGGGAGTTGAGGGCATGGTGGACAGTATCGAACACCTTAGTTAGGTCGATTATAGACCGACCCAACTAAGTGTTCGAGATCTAGTGCCTTAAGGATGAAGGTAGTATATTCCAGAAGGGCCGTAGTGGTACTCTGCCCCTTACGGAACCCATGCTGCTCCAGATACAGGAGATTATACTTTGAGAGATGTTCGGTGAGCTGGTCAGCTACTATTTTTTCAAGAACTTTGGAGAGTGGGGGAAGAATGGAGATGGGCGAATAGTGATTGGGGAGGTGTGATCTCCGTCTTTGAGGATAGGGGTGATGACTGCCCTTTTCCAAGGGGAAGGGAACTCTCCAAGACAGAGGGAAAAGTTAAGAATTTTGGTGAGGGGGACAAGGACAGCGTCGAGAGTGAGGTGGAGGAGTTTTAAATCCAGGGTGTCTCCACTGAATCGAGTCGTACCTAGGACTCTAGGTTTTGGCTTCTCTAGGTGATATAACCCGAAGTCTAAAAGGCGAGAAGTTGGCCACTGGGGGGCAGACAAATGGAGGAGGGGGGTCGAAGAAGTTAGCTGGAAGCACAGTGCTGAGGTCTGAGAAAGCGGAGTTTAATACATTGGCAGTTTGCAGTGGGTCATGGGTTAGTTTGCCATTTACTGAGATTTGGGAGGGTGGGGAGGGATATTGTTTTACCATTGTGTTCTTTGATAGAATCCCAGAATTTATGACCAGTGCCCCAGGAGGTGGAGAGGGCATTTCGATAGTAGTTAGCCTTAGCTTGGTGCTGGGTCCAGGCAATTATTTCTGACTTTACCGTACCTTTGTCTGTCCTGAGGCAGTCCTGTGGCAAGGGCTTTTACGCCAGAGACTGTCCCAGTACTGCATGAGGTCAAGAAGTGACTTGGTTAGCCAGGGTCTAGCACAATCTTTTAATACTTGTTTGGAGACTGGGGCAAAGAGGTCACATGCCGCATTGAAAGTGGTGATGAAGTAGGCAAGAGCACTGTCAATGTTCCTTGCAGTATCTATGGGTGTCCAGTCACAGTCTGAGAGGTGGTTTTTGAAGTGAGCGGACAGTAAATGGTTTTAGGGGGAGGGTTGGGAACCTTACAGGACCACCAGCACAGAACAGGTGAGTGATCACTAAGAGTATCAGGAAGCACTGTGACCCTTGAAATTCTTTTGGGGTGGTTTATTAAGATTAGATCCAGTAAAGTTGTCCCTGTTTTGTGGTTGAGTCTCGTTAGGGATTTGACGACTTGAATAAGGTCAGTAGTGGCGGTGGAGTCCTTGTAGGGTGCAGCAGATGGCGGCATCCAGTTTGTGTTGAAGTCACCCATGACACGGGTCTCACTATTTGGAGGGAGTTGTGAGATGCAGTTGGTAACAGCGGCAAAGGCCAGTTTTTGATTGTGAGGCGGAATGTAAACCACCATAACGTAAGGGTTTTACCAGGGTTGCCCAGAACTAGCTTTACAGGAAGTTTCTCACCCATCTCTGTCTTTCACTGTACTCGAATCCTCTAGCTTCTTCAGCAACTTTCTGTGAGGCACCAAGTCAAAAGCCTTGCTGAAATCTAAGTAGAGTAGATCCACAGCATGGCCCTTTTCCACTACCCTCGTTACCCAGTCAAAGAATACTGTCAGGTTGATCTGACAAGACATTCCTGTCACGAACCTTTGCTGTTTACTGTCTTGGAGTCCATTGCTCTCCAGGTAGTTTTTACAAGGTCATCTTTCACTAGTGTCTCCATCAGTTTACCCACAATAGAGGTAAGACTGTAGTTACCCAGTTCATTTTACTTTTGTTCCTTAAGAGTAATGTGAAGTGCGAGTGGGTAGCAAGTGGGCATCTGAGAGTAAGTGCAAAAGGCTGTGTTTAAATATTTGATCAAGCTGAGAGTGGACGTGAGAGGAGAGCTGGATCTAGTGGTTTGCTGGCGGCCGGGCAAGCAATGGGCTGGTGGGTGGAAATACAGCGAGTCAGAAGAGAGAGACACACACACAGTTTATTTGATGTATATTTTTTTACAGTGTTTTTAGTTACAGAGGGAAAGGGGCAACTACAGCATGGCAGACAGGCTGTGGCAAATTTACTAAGTGGAGAAAAAAAATGACTACCATTGCTTTTTATAACATTGTAAGAGTGGCACAATGATTTCTTTCATGCCCTGCATCTAGCTGGCCAGCACTTGATTTGAGCTGTGCACGGCTAATGATATCCCATCGGGACACAGAATTTTCCCTGCTCATTTTATGAAGAAGCACATACACTTCTCTTGATAGTACTAGTGTGCTACTACACAGATACAGCAGCACATACATAGAAAGGTAGAATTTGTTAGCAGAAAAAGACTGCTTGGTCCACCCATTCTGCTCAAATGTTTCCTGCCTATTCTTTCTCTGCAGACCCTAGCTGGTCTCTTGCGACACCACCCCCCTTCCCCACCTATTTACCAGCATCCCCCATACCTGTCCCATGCATGCTAGAAGCCCCCCTTCCCCCAATGTTTTCTCCCTCACTACCTCTGCTGGCAGACTGTTCCAGGCATCCATTCCACTTTCAGTGAAGTAATATTTCCTCACATCCCCCTTAAACTTCCCCCTTCAAGCTTCATTACATGCCCTCTTGTCCTGTTGCACTTCCTCATTTAAAATAGACTCCTCTCCTGTACCCAGTTCACCCCTGTGAGTTTCTTGTGCGTCTCTATTGTGTCCGCCCTCTCCCTCCTCTCCTCTAGGTTGTAGGGGTGTGAGAGCCCTCAGTCTCTTCTCGTACAACCCCTACACCATTTTAGTTGTCGTCCTCTGGACTGCCTCTACCCAGTCTATGTCCTTTCTGAGATGTGGCCTCCAGACCTGGACATAGTACTTCAGGTGGAGTCTCACCAGCGACCTGTACAGTAATATCACCGTTGTCTCCTTCTGCATGTGATATTGCTCCCTATGCACCCCAGCATCTGATTGGACCTACCTACTGCTTTGTAATACTGCCCTGCCACTTTGAGGTCCTCAGATATTATAACCCGAGGTCTCTTTCCTGTCTAGTACACTGTACACTTCCATTGAATGTGCCAGTGTGCTACTACACAGATACAGCAGCATGTACACTTGCACTGAGTGCGCCAGTGTGCTGCTACACAGATACAGCAGCACATACACTTGTATTGAGTGTACCAATCTGCTACTGCAGCATATACACTTCCGTTGAGTGTTCCAATCTGCTACTACACAGATACAGCAGCAAGTACACTCGCATTGTGTGCCAGTGTGCTACTACACAGATACATCAGCAAGTACACTTGCATTGAATGCGCCAGTGTGCTACTACACAGATACAGCAGCACATACACTTGCATTGAGTGTGCCAGTGTGCTACTACACAGATACAGTAGCACATACACTTGCATTGAGTGTACCAATCTGCTACTACACAGATACAGCAGCATATACACTTGCATTGAGTGTGCTACTACACAGATACAGCAGCACATATACTTGCTTAGAGGACACACAAAAATAGTAGATTTGTTTATTCAGTGAAAAAATGGGCAGACCAACTGAGCAAATGCATAATAAAAACATGTAACATTAAAACTAATCAACAAGGTTTAGTGATACTAAGTAATAACTTATCTTGACTACAGTTGCTGACAACAGTCCCTTCACGTTTGTTGCACGTACTAGTGCACTACCACACAGATTCAGTAACTCATTCACGTGTGTTGACCTTACTGTTCTGCCCATGTCTTCAGTACCCAGATACTGGTGGATTTTGACAATATTCAGCACTGGTTCCAGTGAAACCAACTGTCCCTCAGTGCCAAACAGTTTCTGTGACATTTGGCACCTGACAGAGGCTTAACAGACTCGCCTCCCTCCTGTCATTCCACACCCTTGATGGTGCTGCAGTTGAGGACGTTTCCTTCTTTAAGTACTTTGGGGTCTGGTTAGACCCGTCATCTTGTTTTTTAGGCACACATTGATGTCATCCACCTTAAGCTCCACCCCCAGGCTTTATGCACTATAAAGGAACAAAGTGAGCATCCTGCTTCCTGCCCGCTGTGAGATACTGTTGAAGGTGATACTCCCCTTCCATGACTGTAGTGACATAGCCTACAGTGCTGCTCCCAAATCCTGCCTTGCCAGACTGGACCGCCTCTTTCATTCCTTTATCACTTTGCCTTAGACAGTCCCCCTCGTACCCACCACTGCTCACTCTAGTCTGCCCTCTGCCTCCCCTCCCTTGCTGCCAAGCACCTTTCCATTGTGCCTCCTTTATATGTAAATTCTGATTTGGTTCCTTCATTCCTACCTTACCTCGCCTATCCTCCCCTCCCCTCCCTATCTTCTACCGCCATGCTGTACATTTATATCACTGCTTCTGACTCAAGGTCCTTGAGTCAAGGGTGGTGGTAATACTGTGTATATGTAAAATTTTAGTATATGTAAAACATTGTGGTAACATATATAAATCAGCATTTTAAAACTGCTCCATCGACTTATATGGGGCACGTCCCCACGCATTCCTAGTTAGACATCACAAAACACCTACACTTGTGGGGGAAGGGGCCAGCAGACTGGAAAGTAGAAGCGATTGGCTGGCATCTTGCTCAGGCCAGTTTTTGATCCCTTCCAGTCTGAAGGGGACTATGATTATACCTGAGGACTCAAGAGAGTATCACCAGCATCAGGTAAAGAAGGGCTTTTGTGCTAGAAGGCCTACAGGGAATTTCCTTTAACTTACTAGTATTTTTGGTAAGTAGCTGGAGACCTTTGTTTTCTCTGGCAAGAACTGAGGCAGTTGGCATGCCAGTGCCATATATATGGCTTCAGTGCACACGAGGTCACTTGTCAAACATGAGTGGTGAAAAGTTCTGTTTATGCAAGGTCCTGCTGCCAACTCTCCCGGTCCAAAGAGTGGGTCTCTGTAGAGGAGATTCTGTTAGAGATCTGAATTACTGGAAAGTGATTTTCCTTTTGCTGCAGGTACCTGCTTAATGCTGTGTGGGTCTTAATAGTGTGGACAGCGTTATGAAACTGACTATCAAGGCATGTTGCTTGAGTTTCCTCGGATTGGTGTATCAGACCATGCAGAATTTTAGCTTTGCAGCAGTGTTCCGACCAGCCAGGAAGCTGCAGTAAGGTAAACCTTTAATGGTGCGGGGGAGAGGGGTGAAGAGAGAGAAGCAGAAACAAGATACTGCAGTTATGAAAGCAACAAGCGGGGAGAAAAAGAGGGACCGCATTCAGAGGTGTGCGGGAGGCAAGGGGGAAGAGCAGACATTCAGTAGTTAAAAAAAAAAAAAAAAAAAAAAAAATTGAAAGAATTGGCCAAAGAAAAAGAAATTAGGACCTATACTAGGGCTCTGAAAATAGAAGGGATAGCAGTCGTAGAAAAGATTGAGAAACGAAAAAGACAATACAGGTAAAGAGGAAGTAAGAACAAAAGAGGAAAGTCAACAGTTGTGTGTGGGGGAGAAAAGTAAAAACAAAATCGTAATAAAATGATTAGGGAAACATTTTAAAGAATTATTTATTTTGGTGTGGGATCTGTTTGATCATTTCTGATTAGTCTTTATAAAGTTTCTTGATGTGACCAATGGCTATTTGGTGAAACAACCTGGTAACCAGTCCAGTCGACACTGTAGATTTGTGGCCTTTGAGTCCCAGAGGTTTCCACTACTTGTAATTTTTTACTTCCCTCTGTGCTGCAGCTACAGACCAGCACAAAGTATAATCCTTGAAACCATATTATAACTTGGGCAAAGTCACCATCTGGTTGTGGGTGGGAAGGATGGGTCAAATGGATCTTACATTCCTCGCATCTCTGTCATACAGTCCTGCTGTGATTCCCCCCCCCCCATAAAGATTTTTGTCCTCTGTCACCTGCCCCCTTCGGATTGCACCACCCCAACTGTAACACCTACCATCTGCAGGATTTACCCTGTCTCGATGTCCTGGCACCATCACCACCACCACCACCACCCACGACAGGGGCTCTTCTCCTCCTGCTCCAGGGTCTGATTCATGGAGAGGAGATAGGAACCATGGTGGATGGTGCAGGGTCGGGTGGGGGCTGGGCTTCATCCTGCTATGGCCAGCATTTTGTCTCCTTTCCCTAGTTCCTCCCATCTCCCCAGGCATGGCCACAGCCTAAGTCAGCCTCACACACCCAGCATGCCTCTGCAGCAGGAAGCAAGCTCATTGGCCCAGCAGTAGGTGTCACAGTGGTAGCAGAACCTGCCAGCAGCATCCTCAGCCAAGACACACTTCCTTACAGGCAGCTTGTCTCGGCCTGGCCTGCCTCTGACACAGTGCTCTGATTCCGCTCCCAGACAAGAATCATTTGCACAGCAGCACATCACGGTGTAGTTGATTGGCTTCTGTTCTTTATTAATTTTCTATGAAAGCGTTGATGGAGATCTATAAAAACTGGCTAGGGTTTTCAAGTGAGTTATTTATTTATTTTTTAATCAGTCACATCTCATTATCCTCTGGCTCCTTTACTGTTGACCATGCTGCAGACTGCAGCAGGACAGCTATAGTGTCCAGTACTGGTTTTGATCCAGCCAACAGTCACTCGGTGGCAGGAAAAACATTTTTATGACCAGACTCTCCCCCTTCCCATCATCCTTACCCCCGATAGTACTGTGACTGAGGATGGTCTCCTCTCTTAAGTACCTCAGGTTCTGGCTGGACTGTCATCTCGAGTTCTTAGTGCACTTAGATGCCATCCACCGCAAACTCCATCCCAAACTGGATGCACTCTACAAGAACAAAAGCCAGTGTCCTGCTTCCTGCTTGCCTAGAGCTAGTTTTAAAGATGATTCTCCTGATCTTCAACTATGGTGACATTATCTGCAGCGTAGCTCCCAAGTCCACCCCTGCCAGACTAAATCCCTCCTTTCATTCTTCCTGCTGTTTTGCTTTGGATTTTCTCCCCATAGCCATCACTGTTCCCTTACTCCTCTCCCTCCCTTCCATTGATGTCAGGTGCCTCACCCACTGTGCCCCCACATCCACATTTTGGTTTGGCTCCCTCCCCCCCACTTCTGTGCCCTCCTTTTCTGCCCACCCTCCCCAAAACACTGCCTCCTATTCCCGTTCCTGCAGCAAAACTGCTGTGGGCCATGCTGCCTTCTTGTATTGTTTCCCCAAGCTCTGGTCCTCTCTTCCCCTGGCTATCCACTCTGCTTGTTCCTTCACCAGCCTCAAGCGTCTTCTTCATTACTTTTTCACCCCTTTCTGCAGCTGTAGCCGAGCCCTGAACTGGCATCCCCCAGTCACCCCTCCCTGTTATGTTGGTTGCCCCCCAGCTCAGGGCAGTCCATGTCCACCTAAACTACAGTCTGCATGCCATTGATCTGCTCCTGAGTGTTTGTATTGCTCTTGTATCATACTGTATAGTACTATATTGACTGCTCTGGCACCTTTGTACAGTCTGGGTGTCGTTAATCTGCACCCGGAAATGTATTGCATCTGAACCATTTTGTATTGCTTTGTATTGTATTTATTATCCTCGGACCTTTTATTGGGTCGCGCTTGTCCACTTGTCTGTATTTTGTGTCTGCTTAACTGTAATGTATTTTTAATTACTCTGTACCTTATTGTATTTTATTTACCATTCCACCTTTTGTAGTCAACTGTTTCACCACCTTCCTCAGGACGCATCTGGAAATGAGCTATTACAGCTCAGTATGTCCTTTCTGGTGAAACCTTTGAAGTAAAGCAATTAATAATTTGTATGTGGAATATTTGTTTTTGGTGCGGTATTAGTCACTGCTAAGTAGAGGGAAAACCTGTGTGTATACAGTAAGTGCGGTAGGGTGCATTGGTTATATTTTTGTGTGGGTGTCTGTATGTATTTGTGTGCGTTTGTGCATGTTTCTGCATGCATATATGAGCACAATAAAAAGAGAGCTACCCATGAATGTGTTTATGTAAAGAGTACATTTTCCTAGTTCCTACTAATTTCAGAGCTCAGTCATGTTAACAAGAGTGGCATAAAGAAGGTAGCAATATCAGCATAAAAAAATAAATAGAATTACCCTCTCCCCCGACATCCTTCCTTTCTTCGAAAATGTGCTGCAGAGTCAAGCAGACTTTTGCCTAGCTTTGATGTGCTTCTGCAATATTTATGCTCTCAACGCAAGCTTTTGCTGTATATTACAAATTAATGTTGTTTATGCCCTGATGCCTTTTCCTACTTTACCTCCTCTGACAGAATGTGTGCAGCTAAAAATAAATGCTTCTCACTAGAAATATTTCCCACGCTGGTACCACCCATGCAATGACCACCTAGACCGCAGCAGTAAGAAGGGGGCTGGGTGACCTCTCTTCTAAGGATATGGACATAGTAGTTTCTGTTCAGTTCCTGACTTTTTGCATGAGAACTAATAACTCTGTAACTGCATGTTAATAGACTCAGATGGACGGACAAAAACTGTTGGATAGATTGATGGACAAAACAATACTTTGTGACCAGCTGCCGTACCGGCTGATCAGCCTGATGCCAGTGTTTAGCAGGGTCCTGGGTCAGGGGTATAAACAAGGCACAGGACGGTATCATCTTTCAGAAAAGAAGGTGTACAAGAACAAGGGGCCATGAGATGAAGCTGGGGGGGGGGTAGGCTCAGGGGCAATGTGAGGAAGTACTTTTTCACAGAAAGAGTAGTAGATGCTTGGAACAGCCTCCCTACAGAGGTGGAGGGGACAAAAATGGTAGGGGAATTCAAGAATGCATGGGATAGACATAAGAGTACTCTCGCAATAGGGAAAAGAGGGTAGGCCACAGATCAACTAGGGTCTGCGGTATTGCATTAGGTAGGGAAAAGGGGCAGACTAGGTGGACAACATGGTCCTTATTTCTGGGGGCTATTATCAAGGATTGAATAATGGGGCACTTGGTTGAGGCCAAGGTCCTTGCCCCCGCTCAGCATGGCTTTACGAGTGGGCAGATGATGCCGGACCAACCTGATAACTTTCTTTAAAGGGTTGGCCAGTGATGTGGAGAGGGGATGAGCCCTGGGAGTTGTCCATCTTGGACTTCAGCAAGGCCTTTGATGCTGTGGTACATGAAAGGTTTCAGGGCTAAGTTAAAAAAAAAAAAAAAAAAAAAGCGGTGTACGCAATCAATATACAAGGTGGATTGCTAATTGGCATAGAGGCATGAAGCAGAGGGTGGTGGTGCACAGTCACTGCTCAGAGTGGAGAGGAGTATTCTGTGGTGTCTGTCAAAGATTGGTGTTTGAACCACTGCTCTTCAACATCTTCTTCACTCATCTGGAAGCTGGAATCCCTAGCAGGCTGCTTCAGCTCACAGATGACTTCCGACTTCCCAGGGTGTTGGAAAATGAGGGTAGACTTCAGGAAGACAAGAACAAGCTGGATGATTGGTCTAAGTCCTTGAGCTCCGGATATGTAGGCAAATGCGAGGTGCTACATTTGGGGAGGAAAAAACGGTAGGACCTACACACCATGTGGGGCTCCTCTTGCTGCAGTCAAGTAGGAAAAAGACCTTGTTGTCAGTAAGGAATAAAACACAATGAGGTGTGGTTTATGGCCTGATAAGAGCCGCCTCAGGTGCGTAATGAGGCACTTGCGCAGAGTGCCTTTAGCACCTGCGTAGTGCTCTTATCAGGCCATAAACCACACCTTAGAGAGTCTTATTCTGCTTGTAAAATGGCTCCCTCAGTAAAGAAAACAAAAAAAAGTTTAAAAAAATTCACAAACCTAAATAAATAGTGGCAAATACTAAAAAAAAAAAAAAATCTTAATAAAAAAGTGGTGCTTGTTTGATGAAACAGGCAGTAGAGGGTGTTAACGTCTGTCTGTCCCCTCTTCCTCATATAGACACAAACACTCTTGACAGTGTATTTTGTGTGCCTCTCATGCCCACACACAGAACCATGCTTTGCAGTGTTTCCTTTTAATAACATTTTATTTTTGTTTGTTTCTGGTACTGATTGTGTCCCTTGCTGTTTCTAGTACTGATCGTGTCCCTTGCTGTTTCTAGTACTGATCGTGTCCCTTGCTATTTCTGGTAGTGAGTGTGTCCTTTTGCAGCCACCGTAATAAATGGTTCTCTTCCTAGTGCTTTCTTGAATGGATGGTTGCCAGCAGTTTTTTCAGTGTTACATGAAAAGTACAAGAATTGATTTGAGGATTTTTTTTTATACAGTGTTTGGTGTCGACTTTCATTTGAAAGTCGTTTTTAGGCAGCATGCGTGATGACACTTAATGGATCGTGGGTGGCTCTTTTCTTCTAATTTCATTGGCGGCTTTTGTAAGCTGGAGGCAGCAAAGATCAGAAATTTTGTTAAATGCTGTTTTACTTTACTTCAGTGGATATGGTAATGCACTGCACGTCGGTAATGTGTTTTTTTTTGGGGGGGGGGGGTTCCAGCTCTGGCACTACAAGACATAGGTTGGCAAACTTATCCGTCTTGTTCTTCATCCTGACTGGCTGAAGAGGTGTCAGTTGGCACAATAGCCCTGATGAGGACATGGCCCAGAGGTACCCCTCAGCCTATCAGGATGAAGAAAACTCCCAACCCATTTTTATAATAATAGATAAGGGGCTGAAGCAGGACGAGCACTGCGCAGTTGATGTTGAGAGTCAGCAAAACGCTTGAACTTCACTCCAGCAAGGCTTCCACAATGTCCTGCATTGGTTCCAATCCAATCAACTCAGGGTCAGCACTTAAAAAAAAACCAAAAACGTCCATGACCTTTGGCTCCAGTCAGAAGCTGGCCAAGCTCTCCCCCAACCCGTGTTCTCCACCCTGGATGGCACCCCTCTTGAAGTGGTTTCCTCCTTCAGGTATCTCGGTGTGTGGATTGATGATAGGCTTGCCTTCTTTGCCCACGTTGATGTCATCCACTCCAAGCTTGGAGCTTTGTACCGTAGCAAAGACTGACTATCCCTGCAGGTCTGTTGGGAGCTGGTTACCAAAGTGGTGCACTCGTTCTTTGATTGTGCAGAAGTGGTCTATGGTACCACCCCTTCCTCTTCCCTTGCCAGACTGGACACCCTCTGCAATGCCTTCTATCACTTTGCTACCAACTATCCTCACCTTGTACTCACCACTGCTCCCTTTACTCCTCCCTATCTATCCTCCCCCTACACTCTTGTGGCCAGCCACACTGTGCCTCCTTCATCTCCAAATACTGGTTTGAGTATCTACCATCTTACCTAGCCAATCTCCTTTCACCCATTCCCTCTGCCTCGTACTCCCTCCGCTCCAGGGATCCCTGCACCTGCTCCTTCCCCCACCCACATTCCTCTCCTGGGCAGTCAGCCCTCTGCTATCACCTCCCCTTCCTCTAGAACCAGCTCCCCGCCACTCTCTCTCTCACCCTCCACCATTTCATTAGGCACCAGCTAAAGGTCCTCCTCTCCCGCTTCTGTCAGTCCCCTACCTGACCTGTCTAGCTCCCTTTCCTTCTCTGCCATGGTCATCCTGGATCAGCCCATATCACTACAGCTGCTGCACTTAATTATTTCAACCAGCTTTGTCAGTGTCGTAGTGTATCGAGACTTCGCAAAGTACCATTTTCCATTCACCGTTGTTATTTACACTTGCACCTTCTACAGCTGCTCACTGTTTGCACTTTTTCCTTGGAATGTTTTTTTACCACTGGGTATGAATTATTGTACTGTACTCCCTTTCCCTTTTCCCCAGGTCTCGCCCAGAAACGAGTCTTGGCTCAGTGTGCCTTTCCCGGTTAACAGTTGTCAATTAAATATAATCAATAAAAGTGGGAGTGCATCAAAAAAACTCCCTTTTCCCCTAACTTTTTTGACACCTCTTACGTGTTGCACTTCCATTTGAATTCTCCAGTTATGTGACCAATTTGTATATATACTGTATTATGTTTTTGTATTTTTTCCTAATTTCCTTTATATTACTGTATTGTGTTATCGTCGTATCCCTATTCCCCTTCCACCAGGACGCACCTGGAATAAAACAATTTTTGCTCAGTGTGCCTTTCCTGGTGAAACTTTTCAATAAATAAATAAAAGGGGGGGGGGGGTGATCAGTAGAGTAAGGGAAGTGATCTTTCCACTTTAGAAGGCTCTGGCCAGTCCCCACCTGGAGTACGTACTGCATATTCTCAGTACAAAAAGGGCACTAAGGCAGTAGAGAGGGAGCAATGCAGGGCTACCAAAATGATCAGCGGTATGGAGGACGAGCCACAAGGAGAAGCTGGAGACCCTTATTGTGTTCTGCCATACTTCGACCAGAGGGGTTGTGACTTCTTTCACATCTCTCAGAAATGTATCAGCAGCAGATCTCTGTGCCGCAGCTACCTGGAGTTCGGTACACACTTTTGTCCGACATTAGAGTTTGGATATTGCTTCTAGAAGGAGGACGGGCTCCAGCCTGGCAGTCCTTCAGGGACTGCTCTCTTAGGAGCCATGGGGCATTCATATGTCCACCGTCCATTTGACCTGGTGCTATTCCAGTACTGCTTGGTACTCGGTCCTAACGGTTATAACCTACTCTAAGAGCTCTATTTAGAAGTGAGATAGTACAGTTACATAAGAACTTACCATAACAGTAAATTCGAGAAGAGCTCTTGCAGGTATGCTTTCCCTCCCTCTTTCCCCAGTGCTTCTTCCTGTATGTCCCTATCGGGATGACAAAGCCTCCTCGGTTCGTCCTATCCTTAATGCTAGCCAGGTCCCTGGCGGACAAGCTGAGGTGGTGCCGGGGAACCACCTCCTATATACTGAGGGTGAAGGAGTGGAGCCGACGTCGGAGGCGGTCCCTCATCTTGGACTGCTAGCTAGAATTTTTCCGTGGGGTCCTAGTACCTGGCAGCATAGCCCTAACGGTTATTGCCTGCTGCAAGAGCTCTTCTCGAAGATCTACTGTTATGGTAAGTTCTTACATAACTGTAGTTTTTTTCAGTGCATTAGTTGTTAGTCCAAGGCCCCCCCACCCCCTGGTCCACTGTACAAAAAAAAAAAGTGGAATGGAATCAGTTGCCATGGTTCCAGAACTTGGATGATTTCAAAAAGCCCATTTGTAGCAATCGCTACAGGAGGTTCTCCTTTACCTCAGTTCTCTAAAAGTGGACTTTGCATGCAGATGGCTATGTTTTTTTTTTGTTCCTGCCCTGGTTCAGTTACATTTAGCACTACCGCACCTCTGAGAATAGATGGAGGGGTGTGTGCATAAGGAGCTTCCCGCCACCATTGGTCAGGTTACCAAAGTCCCCATGGCAGTTCCTATAAACTCCAAAAAGGATTGCAGTGCAAATTCTTGGGCGTGTCATTAATTCAGTGTTTTGCTCCTACACTAAAATGTTAATTGCAGGCTTGCACAGCCTCACTGCGCTTTGAGCTTGGCCTGTGTTCCTCCTGCTCCTCCATTTTTTTTTTTACTTGGACAAGCTTGGCCAGCAGCACTTCAGCCCCTTGTGGGTGTAGACAGCCTAGAGCTGTCTTGCTTAACATGCTCAAGCTCTGTCAGCTACAGTTCTACCTCCTCTGGGTGTCACCAGCCTTATCCTGGAGGGGAGGGCATCCCAGGGATTTCCTTGCTCCTTGCCTTCATTCCTGCTCTTTTCGGCTTGGGAAGTGGCAAAAGGACTTCTGTATCTCTGTTGTTTACCCAGACTCTCCTGTCCTTGTACTCATAGTACAAGGCCTCTCTATTTTCCTTACTCTCTTCTTAGGGGATTCCTTTTCTTCTTAGGGGATTCCTTTTTGATCTCTCCAGCTTAGCCAGAGCCCCATAACAAAGTTGCTGCCCTTCTCCACCTTCCTGCCCAGGTGACTACTAAGCTCTGGCTCCTTTTTACCCACTTCCCCTGTGCCACTTAAGCCCACATCTTAGTTTTTCTCTAAGTTGGTAGTCTGGTTTCATTGCTTTCATGATTTTATATCCTTTTCCTATCCCTTTGGGCTAGAACTCTTTAGGCCCTCTTTCTGTCTCTTTTTCTCTCCTACCAGTTTGCATCTCCTGGCTAACAAAACTGAGGAAGGTAGGGGTCTGGCATCAGTTGCTGACCAGCCCAGAGTGCCATATCAGTACGTCTGCCTTATGGGTGGTGCCAGCACCAACTTTGGTCCCCTGAGCTGTAGTCTGCAAAAGACTGCTCCTACGGGGACCTAGTGCTTCCAGCACTGACCCGTAAGTAGGAATAAATTGTGAAAATATTCTGGAAAATCAGCAATTACAGATATTCTGAAAGATAATAGTTACAGTGAGTAAGTAATTTTCATTCTTTTTGACAGTTGCAAGATATTTGCCCAATGCATTGAGTGATTAACCCTGCCAGAGCCAAAATACTCCATGTGACTTTGGGCAAGTCACTTTATCACTCAGTATTCCAGTCCACCTAGCTGCAGAACAGGTAGACAGGATGTTGGTTTCATGTCACATCTGAAACATGGGACACCATGGCAGCACAGTGTCCCCCTAACACCATGCTGGGACATCAGTATGATCGCTTATGACCAAGGGGAGAGTGCCCACTGTGGAGCTATCAGCACCTCTTTCTGCAGCACCTGGTGACTGTTGGAGGTCTCCCATCCAACTACAGCCAGGCCCAACCCTGCTTGGCCTCTGAGATATGCCAGAATACGTTACAAGGCAGTAAGGATGCAAGCAATCACAGCTCTCCCCATCGTTTTTAGTTATGTTTTGGAACCAAAGCATTGAGACTCTGCTATGTAGCCAGATTCATGAAAAGATGAATTTCCTTACCAGCAGGTTTCTGTAGCCTTCCTGGTCAGACAGTGTGATGTAGTGGTAAGAGCACCGAACCCGGGGGTTCTCAGGTTTGAATCCCACCACAGCTACAGGCTCCATCTGGAAACTTGAGTAAGTTACTTGACATTCTGCTGCATCATTTCTCCCATCAGTTAAGTTGGCTAGAAGTATGACCCCCCCCAAGATGTTGTCTGTCAGTTGGGATATTCTGAGCAAAGAAGTTTAGCCACCCTCCCCCAAGAAAAACATTTTGCATCAGATATTAAAAGCATGTACACGTATAATTTGATTGCGTCTGGAAAGTTGATTTTTTTTTTTTCAGAAAAATGCCTGCTTAAAATTTCTTGAGCATCACAGCAATTACAATAGTTATTCATTTTGATGATGTCCCTGGAGTCTCTGAACAGCCATTTTTCTGTTTTATGATGCACTTCAGGTCATAGGTTCCCTGACTGACGCAGTTGCACTAAGTGGCACCGCTTTGTGAGTCAAGAAAGAAATAAAACATCCGCCGTCGTTCTCCAGCTTTCTATCTGTGTGATTATTCTTTACATGCTCTTTGTCCTGCAGAAACAGAAAGAATATGGAATGGATATACCTTGTCTGTTCGGGTAATGCTTACAGCCTTCCCAAACGTGATCTAAGGAGTCGAACATAATGGACCAAACAGGATGATAGTCACTTTTGCTGGTCAGATGGGCAAGGCCAGGATGGTGAAGGATGACCCTCCAGATGAAGCTCTTCTTGGGTTGTGATCTGAAGTTGCGTCAAAAAACCTCTTTCAGTATGGGAAACACTTAGGGAAACATAATATTTAGACACTGGTCAATGCATATATATATATATATATACACACACACACACACACACACACACACACTGTATAGCACACCAGATGAAGCTCTTTTTGGGTTGTAATCTGAAGTTGCATCAGAGAACCTATTTCACTATGGGGAACACTTAGGGGAAACATTATATTTAGACACAGGTCAGTGTTATACTGTATAGCAGAAGGGGTCACCATTTTGTAATTCTGTTTGGACCATTTTGTAATCTGTTGATTTCTTGTACGTAAAATATTCACCCTTACTGTTGGGAAGCCTGTTTGTCAACTGCTTGTAACTGTTTTGTTATGACTTCCATTGTTTGTAACTGTACCCTCCTGGGTCGTGCTTGAAAATAGGCAGGATTATGCCCAGTGCACTTACCCGGTTACCAAAAGCTAATAAATAAATAGGGTAAATCAATCATGCTATTTGAGATAAAGATATAATAACTGGCCAGCATTTTTTTTCTTTGGGCTGAGCCAGTTGGTATTCACCGTAATAACCCGTGGGTTAGTACGGCGAGTGCGTACTGTGTCAGTCAAAGGCAAGCTCCCTCACTGGCTCTCATTCTCTTTCTGGGCGGGCGTAACAGTTTGGTAACATGGTGGCTCAGTGCCTTGGTAGCAAGGGTCGGAGGAGCCGCCATTGCAAGAGTCGTCGTCTCGGCTGATATATCTCCGCCACCCTCTAAGTCCTGAAAAACTATCTGGTTGATCCTGGTCACTGCCAGACTCAGTGATACAGAGTGGCGACTCACTGCCCACAGATGAAGGTGAGTGCTTTCATTTAATGGAACATGCCAAATTGGGGGGGGAAATAAACTATTAAAAAAAAAAAATTCTGACAGCAAAAAAAAAGCCACACAGCAGGCAGAGACACACTTCAGTGAAGCAGGCAGAGGCTGTGTATGTGTGTGGTGTGTCTCAGATCGGAGTCAGGCTGGAAAAAAATGCTGTCCAGATATTATATAAAATAAAAGATGGGGAACTGTGTGAAAAACTTGAATTCAGTGCACACCCTCGGTGTGGGATGCTTTAATAAACCCCTCGGGTATGTAACATGCCACACCTCAAGTGTACATTAAATTCTCGTATCACACACTTCCCCATCCTTTATTCTATATATAATTAATGGACCTTCCTTTTTACTGAAGGAAAACCATGCCATAATTTGCCGTAATAAAGGAGTGTTTATTACGGCAAACACGCGTACTGTTTTCTCTGTCTGCCCATGCGCCCACCGCAGCTCTCCTGCCCGGACCACTGATCGCCTCCTGTTCCACAAGAGACGGAACAGCCACTAGAGACTCAGCGCTAAGTCACTGCAAACAAAATAAAATAAAAAAGTTTGCCTGCCGGCAGAAAAGAACCACAGAACAGAATACAACAAATAAATGGCGGCCGTGGAACTGGCCGACAGCGGACCACAGACATACAAGGAATCGAACCCGTTGTTTCTATTTTTATTTTATATAACTGCTGTGACCAAAAAGGAAGACCCAGCAATTATATAAAATAAAATATGGGGTATTGTGTGTAAACTTGAAGTTTACACACACCTTCTGGGTTAGTTGCTTTTTATAAACCCCTTGAGCTTCGCTCTCGGGGTTTATATAGCATCTAACCCCTCGGGTGTGTGTAAACTTCTCATTACACACAACACCCCATATTTTATTCTATTTTTATTTTCACTTAGAACATGTTATTTCACTTGGAACACATGTTATTTTACTTGGAACATTTTATTTCCACTTAGAATCAGAACATGGAACACAAAGAACAATGGGTCAAATTAAGAGTTTACAATAGAACAGAGGCAGTTTTAAAGGGGAAAAGTCAGCACTAAGAGCTTCATACCCGCTGGGGGGCTGGTCCCAATTTTGCACTTTGTGAGCAAAAAACAAATGTTACTTATTGTTTAAAACAATATCAGGCTGATTCTGCTGACTTTCAAGCTGACATAGACAAGAAATATATGCTGAACAGTGTGTATTTATATTTTCTCAGAGTGGCTCCTCTGGGATCAGAGGCACTTTAGAAATTTCTGTTAATTTGTGAGAAGCAAGTTTAAGAATGCCTGTCCTGTGAAGAGGAGATTGTTCTGCTCTTACCTGGACATTTTTATTTTCAAATGAAAATATCTATAAAAAGGAAAAAAAAAAACAGCACTTCTTTAAAGTTGCAGTTCATTTTGAAAATAAGGTATTGAGAGAAATAATAGATCTCACTTCGAGATAGAGCTCTTGCAGCAGATAATAACCGTTAGGACTATGTCGCCAGGCACTTGGACCCCCACAGAAAAATTCTAGCTAGCAGCCCAAGACGGGGGACCGCCCCCGACATCACCCCCAGTATAAAGGAGGCAGTCCGCTGGCACCACCCCAGTTCTTTTCCCACCATCGACCCTGTATTATGGCTCCACGGATGCCTCCTGCTACCGTTGACTGCCATTTTTTCTCCCCTTCTTGTCCCCACTCAACGCCAAACTGCCCAATTTCTGCTTGCTAGAGCCAAGGCCTGGTGTTTTTTGGCAAGATACATTGTCCCTCTCTTGGACTGGGAGGTTTCTCTATGCCTTCCCACTCTTCCCCTTCTGCAGCAAGTTCTTCTCAAGCTGCAGTCGGAACCAGCAACCGTGATACTGGTAGCACCATTCTGGCCCAGACAAATTTTGTTCCCGCTTCTACAACAAATGGCAGTAGAACCCCCAGATCTTACTTCGAGAAGGTTCCTTCAGTAGATCATCACTTACAGGACTGGCACCACCTGGCGTCTGGCCGCACGGCAGACTTTTCTAGCAATCCCTGACAGTCCTCACACCCGCCCTCCAGTTCTTTCCCACCGTCGCCTCGTGTCAGTCGCATTTCAGACTTCCATATAGCAATTGTCATGAAAGTATATTGCATCAGAATTTTACTTTGACAAAAAATCTTCCTTTTTTCAACTACGACATTGATGTCTTCATCAAAGAAGAAGTGCTCGTCCTGGCAGGCAGATCACGCACAAAGACGGTCACCTCAAATGCGTCCTCTGTCTTGGCCCAGACTACCCTGTCTCCTCCTGCCCAGAGTGCCAGACCTTCAACCAGACCACAAAGAGAAGGCAGCAGCAGGCTTTGGAGGCCCATCTTTTGAAAAGCCACTTGGCTTCTCTAGAAAAGAAGGTGGACCGTTTGAGAGAGTCCTCAGCAGATAAATCTTCTCCATTGAAGAAGCACAAGGAGAAGTCTAGGGAGCGGGAGCACTCCGCGGACGACACGCCGCCCTCGACGAGCAAGGCCCAGCTGCTGCCCAGAAAATCGGATGGTAAATCTGGTAAAGACAGCAGGTCAGTCGGTCACCGGCCCCTCCAACGACTGCACCGTGCCAGCCGATCAGTCAACCCCCGGCTCCTCTGGGGACCGCGTGGCAGCCAGTAAGCTGGCTCCCCAGCCAGTGGGGACCCGCCCAGCATCTGTCGATAAGTCGGCCGGGGGCTTCTCCCCCGCCCGACGCCACCTGCTAAGACACCCGTCCCTGACGGCCGTACAGGTGTGGTTCCCCTGTCTGGGCCTAACGGCGCCTCACCCGACGTCCGGCGGAACCAGGGGAAGAAAGCCTCTCTCCTCCCTCTTCCTTCGCCCGTGCCCTTCACTTCAACACCGGGTACCTCCGGCGAAGACAGCAGAGAACCCCTCGACGTAGTCGATTCCACGGGGTCAACTCCATGTTCTCCTCTCGGGGTGCAGGGGAAGGAGGCTTCTCCTAAGTCAGCAGGCCTTAACGTGGAGGCCCCTCTTCCGCCTCCGGGCTGGATCACTGTAGCACTGATTCCGGCCAGCATCCCGCCAGAGGACCTGGCAAACCTTACTCCGATGCCAGATGTCCTGACGACTGTTGCTCATGCGGGACCTAGCGACCGGCCCCAGCCATTGGCTCCATTGCAGGACATCCCGATGACAGTTCCTCGGCCTGGACCTATCGATTGGCCTCAGCCATTGACCCCAACGCCAGATCCAGTCCCGCCATCAGGGCCCCTTCGTCCAGTTCCGACGCCGGATCCGTTTCCAGTGCTAGATCGGGTGGTGCTGGTTCTGGTTCTGACGTCTGTCCCACTGACGTGGGCTGTCCTGACACCGGACCCCAAGCCTATATATACCACGGCGGGTCCGACGTGGGTACCCCCGCCGCCAGACCTGACGATGGGGATTTACTCCAGACCCCGAACTGTCCCTCACAACCCGCATGGGTTCCCTGGGGACCACTACCCGGCTGGCCCCCCTCTGGACTGGAGTCATTATGGGCAGTTTTACCCTGGGTTCAATTCCTACACTCAGTACCAGGGATTCCAGGGCTATCATTACCCACTGGTAATGCCGCCTCCTCCTCCTTAGCCTCAAATTCAGCGTCCTCCACCACCCCCTCTACCTCCCCCGCTTACTACGGATTTCAAGACCCTAATTCAGTCTTGGTGGCAGGGGGCTCGGTTAGAGTTGGTGTTGGACCTGGAGATGAGACTACCTCTCCCACAGTCTCCCAGGTCCCCTTCCCTGAGCAGTTCTTCTGTGACTAGTGTACACATCTTGGGGAAGACTCTTCGGGAAGTTTCACTTCCCGATATCTGTCACTGTCCTGTTGAAGGGGCAGACAACGATGTTGAAGGGGCTGACGATTCTTCGGAGGTGGTCCCGGAGGAACTTGAGGGTCCGTCAGGCAAGGTTTCCCCGAAATCAGAAATTTAGAAATTTCTGTTAATTTGTGAGAAGCAAGTTTAAGAATGCCTGTCCTGCGAAGAGCAGATTGTTCTGCTCTTACCTGGACATTTTTATTTTCAAATGAAAATATCTATAAAAAAAAAAAAAAGGCACTTCTTTCAGGTTGCAGTTCATTTTGAAAATAAGGTCTCGAGAGAAAGACTAGATCTCACTTCGAGATAGAGCTCTTGCAGCAGATAATAACCGTTAGGACTATGCCGCCAGGCTCTAGGACCCCACAGAAAAATTTTAGCTAGCAGCTCAAGACAGTGGACCGCCCCCGACATCTCCCTCAGCATGTAGGAGGCGGTCCCCTGGCAACACCCCAGTTCTTTTCCTGCCATTGACCCTGCATTTTGGCTCCGCGGATGCCTCCTGCTACCGTTGACTGCCATTTTTTCTCCTCTTCTCGTCCTCACTCAACGCCAAACTGCCCAATTTCTGCTTGCTAGAGCCAGGGCCTAGTGTTTTTTGGCGAGATGTGTTGTCCCTCTCTTGGTCCGGGAGGTTTCTCTATGCCTTCCCACCCTACCCCTTCTGCAGCAAGTTCTTCTCAAGCTACATTCGGAACCAGCAACCATGATACTGGTAGCGCCGTTCTGGCCCAGAAAGATTTTACATAGAAACATAGAAGTTGACAGCAGATAAGGTCCGCAAGGCCCATCCAGTCTGCCCATTTCTTTTTCTACCTTATAAATGTGCCATCGACCTTTGCTCTGTCAGTGGCCTATCTATTCATACTCATTTGTATTGCTCCCTTATGCCTATCCCATGCCTGTTTGAAGCCCTGCACTGTATTCATAGGCACCACTTCTTGAGGTAGGCCATTCCATGCATCTGACACCCTTTCTGTGGAAAAGAATTTCCTCACATTCCCCTTAATCGGCCCCCTCTAATCTCATGCTGTGTCCTCTTGTCCTGCTATTTTTCTTATATTTAAACATGTTAGACTCTTTCACCTTGTTAATGCCCTTAAGGTGTTTGAATGCCTCGATCATATCACCTCTCTCCTCCTTTGCTCAAGGGTATACATATTGAGCTCTGTTAATCTGTCCTCATATGTCTTCTGATGCAGTCCCTGCACCATTTTGGTTGCCCTTCTCTGACTGCCTCAATTTGGTTAATGTCCTTGTGAAGGTGTGGCCTCCAATACTGCACGCAGTACTCCAGATGGGGCCTCAACTAGTGTCTTGTAAAGAGGATTATTACCTCCTCTTACGACTTGTGATACCCCTACTAATACACCCTAACACCCCCTAGCCTTACCTACTGCTTTAGAGGTCTGCTTGGATGATTTCAGGTCATCAGTGATGATGATGCCCAAGTCTCTTTCTTCCTTTGTGACTGCTAGCAACTCCCTCCCAGCCTATAGGTGGCTTCAGGGTTTCTCTTCCCTATGTGCATGATCTTGCACTTCTTTGCATTAAATCCCAGTTGCCACTCTTCTGACCATTTTGCTAGTTTATCCAGATCTCTTTTCATTCTGCCCACCCCATCTGGATCATCTACTCTGTTGCAGATCTTAGTGTCATCTGCAAACAGACAAAGCCTTACCCTCTATTCCATTTGCAAGGTCACTAATGAAGATGTTGAAGAGGACTGGCCCCAGGACTGATACCTGAGGTACCCCACTTGTGACTTGCATCTCTTCTGACTGTATACCATTTACCACCACTCTCTATTTTCTGCCCGTCAACCAGTTTGCCACCCAGTTGACCAACTTCTGACCCACCCCAAGTCTACCCAGCTTATTTATCAATCTTCTGTGTGGAACAGTGTCAAAAGCTTTGCTGAAGTCAAGGTAGGCGACAGCAACTGCTCCCCCTTGGTCCACCACTCTGGTTACCCAGTCAAAGAAATCTATGAGATTAGTTTGACAGGACCTTCCTTTTGTAAACCCATGCTGTCTTGGATCCCAGCCCCTATGGATTCCAGGTGTTGCACTATCCTTTCCTTAAGGAGTGCCTCCATAATCTTGCCCACTACTGAGGTAAGACTGACTGGTCTGTAGTTTCTTGCCTCCTCCCTGCTACCACTCTTGTGGAGCGGGATCACATGAGCCCTTCTCCAGTCTTCTGGGACCTCTTCTGTGCTCAGAGACTCACTAAACAGTTCTGCTAATGGCTCTGCTAGTTCCACCTTTAGCTTCTTAAGTACCCTGGGATGTATGCCATCAGGTCCCATTGCCTTGTCCACCCTGAGCTTAGCAAGCTCTTGTAGGACCCTTTCTTTTTGTGAAGGGAGTAGTGCTCACCTCCCTCCCCCCCCTGTGTCCATGGTGCTGAGCTGTGGGCCCTGCCCTACCTTCTCTTCAGTAAATACTGAGCAAAAGTATCTATTTAGGATAGATGCTTTTACATGGTCCTCCTCCTCACATGCTCCCTTTTCTCCATTAAGCTTAGCAATATCACCTCTGGACTTTCTCCTTTCACTAATGTATCTATAGAAAGTCTTGTCACCTTCCTTTACTGTTCGTGCTAGTGTTTCCTCAGTTGGGGACTTTGTCTGCCTTACTGCCTTCCCTGCTTCCCTTAGGGCAGTTTGGTATGCCTCCCTATCTTCATCCCGCTGTGTTCCCTTATATTTCCTGAAGGTCAGCCTTTTGGCTCTGACCTTTTCTGCTACTGTATTTGAGAACCAAAGTGGTTTCCTTCTTCTTTTGCACTTCCTTTTCTGTCTAACACAATGGGATGTTGCTTCAAGTATTGCATCCTTAATGCTTGCCCACTTTGCCTGTACCCCTCACCTGTGTTTCTTTTGCCAGGGCTAGCTTAACTCTGTTGGCCATCTATCAAAGTCAGCTCCTCTGAAGTCCCATATTTTTGCCTTGGAATGGGATGATTTAGATGTAGTAGCCAAATTGAACTATATCATGTGATGGTCACTGGCCCCCAGGTGACCTTCTACCTGGAGATCTGTGATCCCTTCCCTGTTAGTCAGTACTAGATCTAGGATAGCCCTGTCTCTTGTGGGTTGTTGTACCAGTTGTTTGAGGCCCTCCCCCTGCAGGGAATCCACTATGTATGTGTCTAGTTCTGGCAGATGTTCCTGCTGGTATTGACCAATCTGTATCCGGCATGTTGAAGTCTCCCATTATCAGAACCTCCCCTTTAGCTGTCATGTTTTGTATATCTTCTAACAGTAATGTGTCTATGTCCTCCCCCTGGTCTGGAGGCCTTTAGACAACCCCAGTTCTTATGGCTGTCCCATTTCCTGTTTCTAGGGTGGCCCACAGTTCTTCTGGCTCCTTATGTGTATTCTGAATTTCTGTAGCTTTGATATTTTCATTGACATACAGGGCCACTCCTCCCCCCCCCTTTTTGCACCTCGGTCTCTTCTGATCAATACATAGCCAGGTACTGAAGTCTCCCAAGTGTGGTTACTGGTAAACCACGTCTCACTAATTGCTACTATGTCCAGTTTAGCCTCTGACATTATTGCCTGCAGGTCTGGGATCTTATTTCCCAGGCTGTGAGCATTTGTGTACATGATTTTCCATTGGCCAGATTTCAGCGTGTTAGTTGTTGGGTGAGGTTTGGCATTACCCCTGTGCGTTGTATGGGGAGATAAACCTTTTTTCTTACCTGGTGATGCAAATGAACTGCAAACATGCTGAATCCCTGTTTGACCACTAGCTGAGGGGGGAGAGGTGTTCTTCCCATTCGATGTATGGGGTGCTGCACCCCTCTCCCCATTTGCTAGTTTAAATATTCTGCAAAGACGTCAAACTTCTGCCCCAATGCACTGACTCCTCCTTAGTCAGATGCAGTCCATCAAATTTAAAGAACTTGTCCCAGAACTGTTGCCAGTTCCCTACAAATCTGTGTCCTTTTTCCTGGCACCAGCCCTTGAGCCACGTGTTTAGCTCCTCTGTCTCCCCTTCTCTGACCTTCCGTCCATCTGCCCCCCTCTCCCAGACTGGCAGGATCTCAGAGAAGGAGATGCCGGACGAAATGGATGATAGTTTGTCACCCAGCCTGGTCAGGTGTTCCTTGGTCTCCACAACTGATCGGCTGGCGAGATCATTAGTCCCTATGTGTACTAGGACATCAATGTTTTCTCCTACTTTGTGAACAATTTTAGCAATGCGGTCAGTGTCTCTCCATGCTGATATACCTGGGAGACATCTGACCATTACCCCTGGCTGGAGATGGGTATCAACTCCCCAAATCATGGAGTCTCCTATGATCAGAAGTTTTTTGGATTTCCCTTTTTGCCTTTTTTGTTTTGGTTCCTGATTTGGGTGAGTTTTGTTGTGCTAGCTCCTGTGCCACAGTGTCCTGCTCTGCAGTGTCTTCTGCCTCTTTGTTTGATTTCAGAGATAGAGGCAGATACCTGTTTGTAGTGTTTATATGGTTTTTGGAGGTAATATGTTGGAGAGCAGAGAGTGATGGGGCACCTGATTTGCCCCTCCTAACCACCTGCCAACCTCCTGGTCCAACTACCCTCTGCGGTCGAGGTTTTTCTGTTGGATGCTGGGGAAATGGCGGGTGGTTCTTATAATGTATTTCCTCTTCAATATGAAATTTGAGGCGTGCAATCTCTGCCCATGCTGCCCGGAGCTGAGCCCTAAGATCTCCAATACTGTTTATTTCCTTCTACGTCCTGCAGACCCCGACCCTTCGGCACCGCCAAGGAGTCATCCTCCTGCCTATCCCACCCTACCCATACTCGCCTCCTGGTCTCCATGGAGCTGTGGCTCCCCCTCCCCTGAGTGGGGCAGAGGTGGGGCTGCAAGCACCCCGGTACTGTAAGTTTTGTCAGACTGGAGTTAGTCGGGCAGGCGGGGGCACATAGGAAGCACGCTCTGGGCACTCCTCCTTCCCGGCATCTGCAGGCGTTTTCCCATTATCTAGTGCAGAAGTGGCACGCACCACTACACCAAGGCATCGCCACTCCCCCTTCCCCTGACGTCAGCTATGCACTTGCCATGCCACCAGCTTCAGCCAGAGGCCAGCCAAGCGCGCCCCCCCTTCCCGGGAGAGGAGAGCTGTCCTCCGGATGCTCAGTCCTCTCCCACTCCTGCCGACCCCCAAAGACCCGGGCTCGTTCCCGAACCGGGGTCACCGGCATGGCACGAGGTGGGAAAGCATTATTTTTAGTTGCTATTACTTCAGCCTGGAGGATTTCCAGTTTCCAGGCTCTCATGTGTAAGGGGCCATTTTTGTTTTTTCATAGGGACAGGGTGTCCCTTCGAACAAACCCTACGTTTCTTCCGAAGGTGGTGTCAGAGTTTACTCTCAACCAAGACATTAACCTGCCAGTCTACTACCCTAAATACTCGTAACAAAGGGGAGGGCTTGTTGCATTATGTAGATGTGCATAGAATCCTTAGATAGTATGTTGACCATACATAGTCTATAAGAAAGTCAGACCAGTTGTTCATGTCCTTTGCTCAACAGATGTTTGGGGCACCAGTCACCAAACAGACCATGTCCAAGTGGTTAGTCAACTGCATTGTGTTCTGCCATCAAAAGTATGGCAAATTCCTTCTGGGCCCAGTCAGGGGTCATTCGACTAGAGGGGTAGCGACTTCTTTCGCATCTCTCAAAAATGTGTCAGCAGCAGATCTCTGTGCCGCATCCACCTGGAGTTCGGTACACACCTTTGTCCGACATTAGAGTTTGGATATTGCTTCTAGAAGGAGGACAGGCTTCAGCCTGGCAGTCCTCCAGGGATTGCTCTCGTAGGAGCCCAGAGGCATTCTTATGTCCACCGCCCATTTGACCTGGTGCTATTCCAGTACTGCTTGGGACTCGGTCCTAACGGTTATAACCTACTGCAAGAGCTCTATCTAGAAGTGAGATAGTACAGTTACGTAAGAACTTACCGTAACAGTAGATCTTTGAGAAGAGCTCTTGCAGGTATGCTTTCCCTCCCTTCTTCCCCCAGTGCTTCTTCCTGTATGTCCCTATCAGGATGACAAAGCATCCTCAGTTCATCCTGTCCTTAATGCTGGGATGTCTCTGGCGGACAAACTGAGGTGCTACCACCTCCTGTATACTGAGGGTGAAGGGGTGGAACAGACATCGGGGGTGGTCCCCCATTTTGGACTACTAGCTAAAATTTTTCCGTGTGGTCCTAGTACCTGGCAGCATAGTCCTAATAGTTATTTCTTGCTGCAAGAGCTCTTCTCGAAGATCTACTGTAACGGTAAGTTCTTGCGTAACTGTACTTTTTCAGTGTGCTAGTCCAACCCCCCACCACACACACACACGGTCCACTGTAATAAAAAAAAAAAGTGGAATGGAATCAGTTGCCATGGTTCCAAAACTTGGATAAATTCAAAAAGCCCATTTGTAGCAATGGCTGCAGGAGGTTCTCCTTATCTCAGTTCTCTAAAAGTCGACTTTGCATGCAGATGGCTATGGTTTCTTGTTCCTGCCCTGGTTCAGTTACATTTAGCTCTACCTCACCTCTGAAAATAGATGGAGGGGTGTGTGCATAAGGAGCTTCCCGCCGCCATTGGTCAGGTTACCGAAGTCCCCATGGCAGTTCCTACAAACTCCAAAAAGGATTGCAGTGCAAATTCTTGGGCGTGTCGTTAATTCAATGTTGTTTTGCTCCCACACTAAAATGTGAATTGCAAGCTTGAACAGCGTCACTGGGCTTTGAGCGTGGCCTGTGAGGAATGCTAGAGCGAGAGATGGGAAAGCAGGCCAAAGGTGATGAATCTTGATCTGTAATTGACTGTCACTTTGCGCGATTATGTTTTTGATCTGTTTGTTTGAGGTGTTGGGGGGGACCTGAATCAGTGGTAACCTGTAATCTCAGCTGCCACTCTACTGACGTGCTAGAGCCCCAGGTCATCACATACCAGTAGACAGTAATTAAAGGGAAATTATCTTTCTAGGATCGTGGCTATGTTATTCATCCACACTCTTTGGCATGTCCCTTTCCACTGTAAGGAATGCTGGAAGTCTTCAAGCTGGCTCCTCTCACCCACCTGGGTGGTATAATCCTCGGCTTTGCCCCATGACGCTAGATCTTCCTTTCCGCTGGAAGATTCAGGTTGCCTCCTACATGCTCCTGCATTTTGTAGGCCCTGACTTCAAAACCTTCGGTTATTCCAAAAATCCGTCTAGTTCGCATTAGCGATCGTGACTATTTACCTTCAATTATGGAAGACAAGTCTTCCCCTGGATTTCACCGGTGTTCCTGTGGCCAGAAGATGTCATGCACCAGTCCCCACACCGCATGAATCTACTGCCTCTGTGTCAACCACGATATCTTGAAGTGCGATTTTTGTTTAGCATTTCACCCTAATGTTCTCTATGACCGTCTTGCATGCCTAAAGTTGGGGAGGCCGGAGAAACGGAACCCTCCGGTGAAATCTAAGGAGGCCAGGTGGGTGGTTTCCGCAGCTGTGGGATCCGCCGAGCAATTGGAGCACATGCAAGTCTTCAAGGAGGAAACAGCTCGGGCCACAGAATCTGCCTCTTGGAGCTTCTTTGTTCTGCTCATTCTGGGCTCCATCTTCTCGGGTTCCTTCCAAGAGCTGTGCCAGTCTCTCCCGACCAAGGGGGAAAGTCCTGCGGGCATGCACTCCTCTCGGTCCCGAAAGCAGGAGAAGGACCGGGGATCATCTTTGCCTCGGTGAAGACGTTTTTGGGATTGGGAGAGATCTCAGTCCCAGGAACCGGCAGTCTCAACTTCGGTCGAGATTGCCTCTTCAGCCGCTGGTTTCTCGGCTTTGCCATCTGGCCAGTCAACCGGAGTGTCAGTTGATGATGTGGAAATCATCATCTATCAAATCGACCCATGGTCGCCGACTCTGGTCACTGACTCTGTTGATCGGACTCCGGTCCTTTCTTTTCCCCAAAGAGGAGACCCAACCCAATGGGAATCCCATTGAGGAAGTGGTCCCTGACCCCGGGAAATCACCGGTCCTGCTGGTGCCTCCCGAGCGACCGAATTGGCCTGTCCGATCTCGATCGAGATCTAGGACCCCTCGACCGACAGGCCAAGGAAGAGCCATAAGTGCTCTAAAAAGAGTCAATGCCATTGGTCCTCCTCGGACAAGAGGAGGCTCTGGTTGAAACTCCATCGGCGCTACAAGGACCTCATATGACAACAGCTGATTTTGACTGGGCACAAGCTGACCCCGGCTCCTACCCCGGCCATTACTTGGCTTTCGCCTCCCAGGCCGAAGCCAACTCCCTCGGAGCCGATTAAGTTGGTTCACCTGCCCGTGGAGCCGGCGAAACCTCTGGTTCAGCTTAAGCCAGTCTCTCCACCGATAGTGGTGGAACCACTGCCCAAGCAGCCTGTGGGAGGGACTCCTTCCAAGGAAGACAGACCAGACACTGGGCTTCCCCGGCATCTCTTGGTCACTGTGACCCTGGATCGCCCTCGGTGGGTCGAAGTTGACCTGGGTGGTTGACCGCTGTATCTGGATTCACTGGATTCGGATGTGACTGGTTTACATGGGGATGACGAATCGGCTGGTGGGTTAGAGACGGAGGAAGGTCCTTTATCTTTTCAGGGCATTCTTCGCCTCCTCTCTGAGTCCACAGGGATGCTCCTGGAACCAATCCAGAAAAAGGCGGAGTATCCTTGCATGGACATCCTCAAGAGAGGGGATACCCTGACAGAGGCTTTTCCAATGGCCGAGGCCATTGTCGGCCCGGCCTTAGAACTTTGGCAGCATCCTGCCTCTTATCTAGCTCCATCTGCCCGCATGGCCTGCAAGTATGCGGTGCCCATGGGGTCCCTTGCGGGATTCACAGAGCACCCTTCGACCAAGAACCTGGTGACCGCCTCTGTGTTCGGGCGTACTGGTAGTTCTGCTGACACGGACCGACCTCCCGAGAAAGAATCCAAACTCTTGGATCATTTGGCCAGGAAAGTCTATGCGGCCTCTTCTTTGGGCCTTCGTCAGGCAAGTTCAGCCATTATCATGGCACACTTCTTCCATGCCCTTTTGGGGACTTTGGATAAAGTCCTCTCACAGCTCCCCATGGATTTGTAGACCACGGTCACGGAAGTCCAAGATCAGGGCCAGGCAGTTGCCAATCAACAGCTTCAAACAGCCCTGGACATCGGGGATTCTTGTGCCCGCTCGATGGCTGCCGCATTTGCCTTCTGTCGCAGGGCTTGGCTGAGACTGTCTTCCTTTCTGGAGGATACTCGACACAGACTAGCTGATGTGCCTTTCCTGGGCACTGACTTTTTCAGCCCAGGCGTGGCTGGTCACCTTCAGCGCATTGAGCAGTCCAATGCCACCTTGGATGCTACTTCTGCGAAGGGTTCTTCGGGCAAGAAACAGCAGAAGAAGCCTTTTCCGCACTCTTCCCCTGCAGTACAGCAATCCTCCTTTCAAGGAGGACAACAGCAGGCTCAAGCTTGGCATCCCCAGCTCAAGCCTGGGCCCTCCCTGGCTCGTAAAGGAGGCTGATATTCCAGTCCTGGATCCTCCTTCTCCAAGCCTGCTCAGTGATGGGGCCGGGCCTGCCTGCCTCCCCCTCTCCCGTCATGCCAGCTCTGGGTCCTCCTGTGGGGGGCCGGCTCCACCACTTCCTTTCCACCTGGTCCGCTGTCACTACGGACAGGTGGGTTCTCAAAGTGGCCGGTCAGGAACTGCCTCTGGAATTCGAGCAGTACCCTCCAAGCTGAGCCCGCACCCCTTGGGAGGAAAGAGTATCCGTCCAGACTCAGTCAGCTCTCCAAGATGACATTGCTCAACTCCTCCTGAAGGAGGCAATAGCTCCAGTTTCAGATCTTCCAGCAGACCCAGGCTTTATCTCCAGGTACTTCCTGGTGCCCAAGCGACGGTGGACTGGTGCACCATTCTAGATCTCCATGACCTGAATCAGTATCTCAGGTCACGCCCTTTCGGATGGTTACTCTGCCCCAGATCATACCATCCTTGGAGCAAAACATGTGGTTCTGTTCACTGGATCTGCAGGATGCGTTCTTTCACGTCCCAATCTGTTCGTCTCAGCAGTTCCTCCGTTTTGGAGCCGAAGGGACCCTGTATGTGTTCCGAGCCATGCCATTCGGCCTGTCTTGGGTCCCACAAGTCTTCACTAAATGCATTGCAGTGGTGGCAGCCCATCTCGGGGCGGGGGGGGTCAGGATTTACCCCTACCTCAACGATTGGCTCTTGGCAGGTTCCACCCAACATGAGGTGGAGAGGTCCAGGGATCTGGCCCTCCAGACCTGCTCCCAGCTCGGCCTCCTGATCAGCGAGGCCAAGTCGGAACTCATGCCTTCCCAGGTGATGTGCTTCATCAGGGCAGAGCTCGACTGTTATTAAGCCAGAGCTCGACTCCCGGCAGACAAGGCAGAGGTTCTCTCCTCCTTTGCCCAGTCATTTCTCGTTGGGCAATTGCGTCCTGCCCGGGACTTTCTGCACCTTCCGGGTTACATGGCGGCAAGCACGTCAGTGGTCCATTGGGCCTGGTTGCACATGCCCCCCCTTCAATGGGAGCTGGCCACCCAGTAGTCTCTAAGCCATGGTCATTTCGACCAGCTGATCACTGTAACCCAGAAGATGTGTGACGCTCCCCAGTGGTGGACCACTCCAAACCTATCACAGGAAGGGATCCCGTTTGTCCACCCCGAGCCGACGGCCGCCTTACGACCGATGCCTCTCTCCTGGGCTGGGGAGCCCACATTGGGGACAACAGGGCCCACAGGTTCTGAACCCCCCCCCCCCGAGGAGTCCCAAAACCACATCAACCTGTTGGAGCTCAGAGCAGTCAGACTGGCACTGTCCGCTTTCGCTCCTCAGCTCCGGGGTCAAGTGGTTCAAGTCCAAGCGGACAATACCACGACCATATACTACTTCAACAAACAGGGCGGCATGCACTCATGTCTGCTTTACAGAAAGGCGGTCCACATCTGGACCCACTTCAGCCGTTTGGAGGCGTATCTCCTAGCCATCCATGTGGCAGGAGCCTCAAACCATCTGGCAGATGCTCTCAGACACTTAGGCGAGACATCCCACGAGTGGTCTCTCCATCCAGAGGTAGCTTACAGTCTGTTCTCCCACTGGGGCAAACCGATGGTGGACCTGTTTGCCTCCAAGGAAAACACCAAGCTGAGGCTGTTTCATGCCTGCCACCCCTCAGCAGGGCTCACTGCAGGGGGATGCCTTCTCGAGGCCATGGACCCCAGGCCTCATCTACACCTTCCCTCCATTTCCCTTGATCCACAAGGTGCTTCTCAAGGTGAGGAGGGACAAGGTGAAGGTGATCCTCGTAGCCCCAGACTGGTATCCAGATCTCCTCAGCTTCAGCTGCAGGCCCCCATAGCAGCTTCCAGCACACCCAGACCCGATATCTCTCAGTCAGGGAAAGGTATACCATCCGGACCTTCAGTCCTTGCACCTCACAGCCTGCTACCTGAGCGGCTAGAGTTCCAGGCTTTGGGTCTTTCCGCGGATGTCCTTACCATGGTGGAGGCATCCAGAAAGGAATCAACCAGGAAATGTTATGCATTCAAATGGAAAAGGTTTTCCATTTGGTGTCAGGGTAAGGGCCTGGACCCTCTGTCCTGTCCAGTGGCTAACATTCTTGACTACCTTTGGTCCCTGTCCAAAGGGGGTCTTCGGTCATCGACCCTTAGGGTGCACCTGGCAGCCATCTCTGCTTACCGGATGCTGGCCAGTCAGCTGACATTGGCGCAGGAGACAGTGGTCGGGCGCTTTTTCAAAGGCCTGGATCACATATCCTCTCCGGTGCATGAACCTCCACCTCCGTGGGATCTACTGCTGGTACTGGCAATGCTCATGGGCAAGCCATTCGTACCAATGCACAAGTGTGCTTTGTTACACTTGTGGAAGACAGCCTTGCTGGTGGCTATCACGTCTGCCAGAAGGACGGGGGAGCTCCAGGTGCTTTCGGTGGACTCCCCTTATCTGGTCTTCCACAGGGACAAGGTTGTCCTGCGCCCCCACATGAAATTCCTTCCGAAGGTGGTGTCAGAGTTTCACCTTAACCATAGATACATAGACAGTGTCGGCAGATAAGGGCCTATGGCCCACCCAGTCTGCCCATTTAAGTTTGTAAGTTCAGTTTATGTTTTCCAGGAAGTCTGTTGCCCCTTACCCCTGACCTCCAGAATTCCTTTCTGTCTATCCCATGCATTCTTAAATCCCGTGATTGTTTCAGCCCCCACCACTTCCTCTGGCAGGGTGTTCCACTTGTCGTCCACCCGTTCTGTGAAGAAATTCTTCCTCACGTTTCCTCTGAATCATCCTCCCTCCAACTTCATCCCATGCCCTCTAGTCCTGGAACACCAGGTGTTAACTCTGCTGCTGTACTACCCCAATTACACCTCTGAGGCCCAGTACAGGCTACATACTTTGGACCTGAGACGTGCTCTCTCCTACTATAAGGAGAGGAGGGTGGAAGTTCGGAGAGAGGATCACCAGCTGTTTGTCACCTATGCTGAAGCTGCTTCTGGCAGACCTGCAGCAAAATGGACTATTGCCAGGTGGATTACATCTTGCATTAGTCTGTGCTATGAGTTGGCAGGCATGGAGCCTCCCAGAGGGATAAGAGCTCATTCTACCTGCCATACCGCTGCATCAGTGGCTGCTTCCAGTGACATCCCTATCCAGGAAATCTGTCAGGCTGCTACCTGGAAGTCAGCAAACACCTTCATTACCCATTACCACACTGACCTTGAATCACGCCAGGATGCTGGTTTTGGGGCCTCAGTTCTCCAGTCTCTGTTCCCTAAGTAGGGGGTGTGCGCCTTGCCTCCCTCCTCCTGGAGAACTGCTAGGAGAATGCCAAATAGTGTGGATGAACAACATATCCTAGAAAAAACGGTTACTCACCTGTAACAGTAGTTCTAGGAGTGGTATATGTTGTTCTTCCACACGGACCCACCTGACCTTCCTGGCTGCAGACGAATAACACCTGGCTTCCAGCAGGCTAAGATCTGGCGTCATGGAGCGGAGCCGAGGATTATACCACCCGGGTGGTGGGAGGAGCCAGCTTGAAGACTTTCGGCGATTCTTAAAGGGGAAAGGGGCATGCCAAAGAGTGTGAATGAACAACATATACCACTCCTAGAACTGCTGTTACAGGTGAGTAGCCTGTTTGTATCTCACCTGTTCTGCCTTCATAGCCTTTCTCACTGCTCGGATGCAGTCAGCAATTGCACTTTATTGACTACAGACTCAATGTTTCTGGCCTGGTGTATTTATCAGTACAAGTTAATGAAACATAGAACCTGATGGTAGAGAAGGGCCGCTTGGCCCATCCAGTCTGCCCTTTTTTGTTGTTTTGCTTACGCTGTAGGCCGTTCCAAGTGTAACCCCTAGGCAGTGCTCTCCCTAAGGTTACTACCTTTGCCTGTGTTTCTGACCACAGGTTGAGGGGCCTGGATTCAGTATTAAGCTGCCTCCACCCAGAGTAATAATGATGGGGGTATCTAGCTAACCTGTTATAGCCCTCTGGGAAGCTATAACCACCCACAAGCCCTCCTAGTGGCTTGGTACCTTTAAAAGCAGTTAACACACAGCCAGCAAATAACATTAACAGTATGCACACACCCTTTACATTTACCACCATGATCTGGTCTTCAGCACATGCCCTGGAGCCCCCTGTAAAAGTAAGGCTATGACAGCAGGCATGCACTTTAACACAGTAACCCAACCAACAATATACACATAGGCCAGGTTAAACGTGAAATAACAAGCAGCTTTATTTAGTGGACGTGAACAAGGAAGGGACGCGAATTTACTAAATGATTACTATACTGATTGAATTCAGGTTCTTGGCATGCAGTTTTCAGTCCCAAGTAATTAAGTCTACAACACTGAGTACCCAGGATGTTATTTTGGCTAGCCAAAGGGGGTTGACCGGGAGTGGCTGGCATTGCAGCTGTTGTTGGGGCCCTTGATGGAAAGAAAGGTGAGCTTTTGATTATTTGTAATCCTGGCCGATTGGCCAAGTCTGTTGTAACCCAGAAAATGCACTGAAACAATTAGATGCTAGCACAGGTAATTAAAGGATTTGTTGCAGGGGCTACCCTCAATTTACTCACGCTACCAGTGGTCTGTGATGTTGCTGGTGATATGGAGACCTCGTATAGATCACCGATGAGCATGGGGAGGTAGGTCCGTGACGACATCCCTTCTCTTTTTGGCCTTTCCCTCCAGGTGGCCACAACCTGTGAGTTGGTTCTGCGCAGGGGCTGGATTCCTAAAGCCAGTCTCTCACCGGTGGACAGTTTCTGGTGCAGGGATAGTCGGCTTGGACCAAGATTGACATAGGCCCAAGGCGTGATGTACGCTTGGCAAAGTTCAGTTTGTTTGGCTGGTAAAACCTTCAGCTGGTGTAACGATTGGGTCATGGGTAGACAGGAGTCTACCCACGATGACCATTCAGCACATTTAAATCAAACAGCATTAACTTTTCACAGAGCGGATACAGTCCAGTTGCTATTCTTCACTGAGCAAACCTCTCGATCCAGTGTCGGTCTCTCTACCACTTCTGGGCTGATTGCTTCACGGGAGCGTAACTTTGGTCCAAATCCAGGGCCTTTTAAATGTACCCAGGCTTCTCCCCCAGTTTGTCACAATTTGGGTCAGTCTGATTACTGCAATCAGGCAGTCTGATAAGGGAAAACAGTGGCAGGAAGGCAGGTCAGGCCTTGTCCCGCCGATTCCCCTATGCTCCGTGTGGGAGCAGCTCCTTGAGAGCACGAGTTGCTCACTCTTCAAGCCCTAACTCCAACTGAACCACTGTCTCTCACAGTTCTGGGCATTTCCCTTGGTTTTCTCCATTCTGGTTGGCTGGGGGGGGGGCTGTCAGTCACTGTCTGGGTGCCTCTTCAGTTCAGTGTAGGCACAAACCTAAAAACTACAAAAACTACAGTCTTTTCTTCCCATGAGGCACCTTTGCTGAGTACTCTTTGAGGTCTCCTGAGTCCTATTGGTCCACTTACTGAAAGTCCTGGACCCAGTATGGTGGCTCCCATTTTAGAGGCAAAGCTGCAAGGAAAGCAAGTTAAACTATTTAATTCAGACAGAACAGTACATTAGAGGTAAATAAGTACAGTTTTAGTTCAAGCCCCCTCCGCTCTATTATTGACTATGGAGTGGAGCAAATCAAGGCAGTGTCTGGCCGGTTGCAAGTCTTAAAACACTCTGACCCAGCCCATCTACCATATGCATACTGGCTAGACTCTTAAAGGGACAGGCGTGGAGACTCAGTAGGGCACTCGCACACAAATCATCTGAGGCAAACAGATAACCCTGGATCTATTACCGCTACAGGATGTCAGACTGGCAGTGGGTCTGGAAAACACCCAGGAAGACTTTAAGGTAAACCCAAAATTGGTAGCGGGGGTTACATGAGACTATGGTATTTTTTTCTTCTACCCCTTACCTATCCCTTGTGATTCCCTTGTGTTTATCCCAGGTTATTTTGAATCCCACCACTGTTTTCATGTACACTGCCTCCTCTGGAAAACTGTTCTAGGCATCCACCACCCTTTCTGTAAAGTATTTCCTCACATCTCTTCTGAACCTACCCCCTCCAGTGTCATATTGTGACGCCTTGTTCTAGAGCACCCTTTCCTCTGAAAAATACCTCCCCCTTGTGCCTTATTCACCCCCGTGAGGTATTTAAAAGTCTCAGTCATATCGCCCCCTTCCTCCTCTCCAGGGTGTACATATTTAGTTCCTTTAGCCTCTCCTTGTAGGATTTTTGATGTAGACCCTGTACCATCATGTAGCCCTCCGTTGGATGGCCTCCATCCTGTCTATGGCCTTCCTGAGATGTGGTCTCCAAAACTGGACACAGTACTTCAGGTGAGGTCTTACCAAAGCCCTATATAATGGCAACACCACTTCCCTTTTCCTGCTGGTAATACAGTTGAAGCCACTTAATCAGGGCGCTGTTAATGGCGTTCGCCTGGGTACGATTTAGTGGCAGTGTCAATCAATGGGCCTTCACACCTTTAAAGGGGACATAGCAAACCTGTTTATGGGGACGATTTTCTCCTCAGTTTCCTCTTAACTTCCACCTGTTAAGTGTCACCTTAATTGAGGTGTTAATGGTAATCAGGTGGCACTTTACTCAGAAACTCAGAAACAATTAGCCAAATAAGCCAGTTAACACCAGCTGACTATAATAGCAAGTGGATGAAGCCCTGCACCTGTGGTTTGCAAGTGCTGTTAGCAAGGGTGTGTTGCTGGTCCGGTTTTGAAAAAAAAAAAAAAAAAAAAGCTCGAGATAGCCACACATCTTAATCATGCTTACATCTGGTGTGACTTGGTCATTGCTTTAGTCATTATTTTCTGGCAGAGTGCTCACTCTGCTACAGTCGCGATTTTCACAGGTGCCTATGTGTAAATGGATGGTGTGGCGATCTGGTCCAGAGCGCTATTTTATATATCGCTTGCTGTTTTGGGAAATCAAGGGGAAAGGTGTAGGCGCTGTAGCTCTATCTGACGAGGATCTAATGGCCGATGTGCCCATGCCGGAATTCTTGACTTTCGTTGACATGGACACAGATGAAGTGACGGATGGGGATCTGACTGTTGCCACAATCTTTGATGCCCTAAACACCCTCAATTCCTGGATCAGAGGATTCAGGACGAATGGTCAGGAGTCTGCAGCAACCAGCATCGGGAGTCAGGAGTCTGCAAAAACGAGCAAGACTCCATCAGACAGAGAAGTGTGCCGGAGTGTACTGTTTGTGCCAATTTACATTTTTGTTTAATAAAGATTTTACAGAGCAAGAATTCAAAAAAGGGTTGCAATCACTTTGCCTTATGCCTGTGTCTGTCTCAGTCTGTGTTGGAACCTAGTTAACGATATATTGTACTGTGTAGTGCTGCATCTGATAAGGGGACGATCACTTAAAGGGGACGATTAGTTGTTCACAGGTGTCCCCTTTAAGCGGCTTCAACTGTACCCCTTTCTATGCACCCCAGCATCCTACTAGCTCTTCCAATCGCTTTGTTGCATTGTCTGGCCACCTTCAGGTCATCCAATAAGATCACCCCCAGGTCCCTTTCTTGCTTGGTCATTGCTAGTATCTCTCCCTCCATTTTGTACTGCACCCCCCACCAGGTTTCTGTGACCCAAGTGCTGTGCTCCCAGTTCGCACCTGTAAACAAGCTTTCAGCTTAGTGTGTTACTCCTGGTAAAACAATTGGAGAAAAAAAAGTGCATTATTTTACACTTTTTGCATTAAACCTTAGCTGCCAAACTTTTGACCACTCCTTCAGTCATTTTTAAAATCTCTCCATGCTTTGCATCCCCCTGCCCCCGGAGTGTCCACTCTGTTGCAGATCTTGGTGTCATCCACAAAGAGGCAGACCTTCCCTTCCAGTTCCTCTGCTGTGTCGCTAATGAAGACATTGAAGAGGAGTGGCCCCAGTACTGACCTCTGCAGTACCCCACTGGTCACTTTCCCCTCCTTCGAGTCAAAAAGGCACTTTGGGGTTGTCTGGTATGGTCGCCTGCTTCATCGGCTCCCCTTCCCAGATAATCCAATATTGAGCTTGGGAGGGAAGAACTTGTCTTTGCTACCTTTTTAAGCCTGTTTTTTTTGAGATTCAAACTATTTATTGCACATTTCAGGGTAACACAGGTGATGAGAATTCCTGTGGTCAACATTACAGTATAAGTTAGGCCTACAGGCTGAACTTTGGGCCTTAATGTTCAGAACCAGAAATACCAGTCATCATACAATACAGCAAGTATGTTTTAACAGTAACACTGTATGCATGTATATCCCAGGCCTACCTGGGAAAATGAGAAGTAGCTCAAAGCAGAGTCTACCCTCCATGCTGCGCTGCAGCGAGCAGGCAGGACTCCCAACAGCATCTACAATTATGTGAGAAAGGGTCATCACTGCCACTCATGGATATGCATACTGTTCACATGGTGAAATGTAACCCTTTCCAGTGCAGTGACGAGGGTGAGTTTATCCAGCTGTTCGGCTTCCGATGGTGTTCGAGAATCCTTCCTATATTGCCAAATAGCCTTTGCATCTGAGCAGATATGTAGCACCCACCAATTGTTATATAGATCGCCCAGTGCTGAAGGCGATAGTATCCCAGAATCTTCCCAAGTTCCATAATTCATACCCCTTGACTCAGAATGGCTGTGACTGCCACATCTGTCCAAAGATCAGTAACAACAGGGCATGCTGAGGCCATATGACATCTAGCTTGCTTTAAATATATATATTTTTCCCCATCCTTTGTTCCTTCTACCACCCTGGTCCGGTGGCAACCCCTGTCTTATAACCAGTCTTCTTGTGGGCTTGTCGTTCAGCCACCTCTTGCACAGGACCTTATAGATGGACGGCCTGTCACGATGGTTGTGCAGTGCCTGCGGATGGTGCCAGAGTGGGCCTGGGGCATTTTGGTTATTAATACGCAGTGGTTATTAACCTTACCCTTCTGAAAAGAAATAATAACAATTAAAAAAAAAAAAAAAAAAACACAGCTTTTTACCCAGTTCTTTGCCATGTTGAAAATGTCTTGTTAGAATGTTGCTAGAGGTGTCAGAATCCATAATAATGCTTAATGAGGAACCAGTGTGATCCCACAAATTGTGTTTCACACTGTCCTCATTTGTTAAGCCAAATGAAGAAAGTGCCATAGTGTGAGCAGTGATGAACCACTGGTAGTAGTAGCACATGTGCCTATTTCAAGATGTGGAGTGTGGACGCCCACTCGTTCCATGATATGCATCTCCTGCTGGGTTGTTGGCACCGACAGCTATATTAAATCCTCAAAGAATTCTGTTTGCTGTTTTAATATAAACTACTCAAGGCTGAGAGATAGTTTCTGAGTAAAAGCAGTGGCAGGTCTGGGGGTATGGCAGCAGAGTAGTTATGGTGCCCCCGTGGGCCCCCATTTTTTTCACCATGTCCTCAGATTTGCTGATTGTCATGGTGTTAGCTTTTCTTATCATTTGCATCCAAGGGGTTGGTGGGCTGCCTTGCAACCTCAGTTCTGGCTTCACCCCAGAATAAAAATGCACAGTGGCCCCACTGTAATTATCAGAACAGGACTGTGCATGGGCCCAACAGCCACAGACCAGTCAAACTAAATATTAGAAATGTTTGGCATCAGGTGCAGTGAAATCAGTATTTAAGCGTGAATAAGGATGCATCTTTTTGTAGTGTCCTTCATTGACCAGTTAGGGAGAGGGTGAGTGGCTCAAGGGAGGGCCTCACTGGCAGAGATACATGTTCGGCGTGTGGGTGCCTGATATTTTCCTGGGTCTCCATGACTACAGTGGTGGGGGGGTTGTAAATGATATAGGGTAACTTCTTTAAGAAGAAGGATAAACTTCAAAAGGAGTAGGTCAATACAAGTGGACTGTTCATGAGGCCCGTGGTGGACAGTGAACTGATGCTCGGCCCATGTGGGGAGAGTGGACTGGTGTGTGTCCCCAGTGTGGAAGTGGAGGGTAAATTGAAAACCCAGAGCAGCAGGGACCAAAGGTAAGAGCATCTGGGCAGGAGCAGCAAGCTTGGGGGGTGGGGGGGGTGATGAACACCCTGCTAAAGATGAAGAAGGCAAGAATCTTCTGGGGTGGGAGCAGCCTGCTTATATGACCAGAAGGAAGGGATCTGCTATTGTGGGATCAGACTGCTACTGGGACAGAAGGCAGATATCTGCTGGGGCTGGTGCAGCCAGCTAATGGAGGCAGAATGCAGGAATCTGCTCTGTTGGGAGGAGTCTACTGTAGGGGCAAAAGTCAGGCATATGCTAGGAAAAGCAAGCTTCTAAAGGGGCAGAAAGTAAGAGCATCTGGTGAAGAGGAGCAGGAGTAACCTATAAGGGTAGATGGCAGGGGCGCTGTTGTGGGAGCAGTGTGCTGTAGGGGTAGAAGGCAGGGGTGTTGCAGTAGAAACTGCCTGCTACAGGGTCAGAAGACAGGGTGTGCTATAGTAGAGCAGTGTTCTATAGGGGCAGAAGTGCTAGAGAAAATCAGTCTGCTTTATACCTTCCCTACCCATTTGGCAGCCATCGCAAGCTGTGAGCTCCAAACATTATAGCTAGAAGAAGATTATGTACTGCCACCTGAGCAGAAATCGAGAAATGTTTTAGAAAGAAAACTTCTGGAAAGGAATCCTTTTATCGAGCCTGGTGAGAGATAACTTATTTATTTGTCATTTTGGACGTGGAAAGGCATGCTAAGCTGTGATAGCATGTTTCCAGGTATGTCCTGGGGGTGGGTTGCATGGGCCTGTTTGACTGACGGGGAAATGTTGCCCATGACACTGGGGAAAATCCCCTGCTCTTCATCTCCCGTGAGAGGTAGGGGGTGCAGTTTGGCTGTCTGGCAAGATGGCTGACCTTGGGTTGGAGGGTGAAGGAGATGCTGCTTGGGTGCAGGAAAGGCCTGCCCCACGTCTCTGGAATATAAGGAGGTCGAATTGTCTGTAACGTGTCCCCTGCTGATGCGTAGATGGAACATGTGCTGTCTGCTGAAGCATGTTAGCTTCTCAGTTGTCTGAGAAGAAGAAATTCTGACGGCTATGATGGAGGAACAGGAGAAGAAATATCACAGATAAAGAAATTGGAGTAGGATAAAAAGAAATGTTTGCAGTTTTCCCTACCCAAAGACTGTTTGTCTGCAGTGTCACAAATCATCTCCATGGAGGTGGATCCAAGCAGTGTCCGTCTCCAGTGTTGTGACCACGGTTGCTGAAGTACCCCTTGTTAAAGATGTTACATCTGTTCAGAGTGCTGCTCAAACAGTGCCTGATAACAAAAGTTCACAGTCATTGCATAAGTCAGTAAAACTGTACCTTTGTTATCTATGAGTGAGGAATAGCTACGCTCTCAAGGACCCTTTTCCATTCTGCAGCCGGTACGTGCTGTATCCCGAAGCTCCGTATCCAGTAATGTATCCACGGAGGAAGAATGGGGCTTGGAGAAGGTGCCAGTTGGATAAATTCTCCCAATGGTAAGAAATGGCTCCAATCTGGGAGAACTATTGACATCTGCTGAAAGTCCTGAGAGGAGGCTGCCAGCTGATGAGTTAGCCGGTAAACAAGATTAAAAGACCACCATGTCAGCAACCCAGCCTGCTGTCAAGAAAACGCTTGCTCAGCTCACTCCTACAGATCACTTGGCTGATGGTATGACTCAAAACTTAAGAACAACATTACCCCGCTCCACCGCTGCCCCGCTTCCAGTAGTGTCCACCAGGTAGGGTCCTACTCCTGTGGCCCAACCCTGGGGGTAAGCCAGGGCTCATTACTATGGGGAGTGTGTGCCCTCCCAGCGGCTCTGCCCAGGGGGGGTAATCATGGGCATGGGGGGGAGGTGGCGAGTGGTCGGTGCCTGAGCTTCCTTCAGGGAGTGGGGGTGCCGGGGACATAAAAAAAAAAAAAATGAGGAAGTAATACCTGAGGTCCACTTGTTCACTGTTTCTTTGCGGCCAACTGTACTGGAATGGGGGGGAAGGCTCTAGGACTACATCTGTATCCAGAAACATGTAGTTCTTTCTGCCATGCCTACAGCTTAAGGTGATCCAGGAGAAAACAAAAGCAGTAGATCCAGGGCACAAGCTGGGACTGAACCTTTAGTAAATCTTGCCCAGCCTTCTTGTGCTACAAGTGTTGATAATGCCCTCAGTGCACTTTCCGCTACAGCCCAACACCCTAAGCTTTTGCAGGTCCAATCTGTTTTGCACAGTGCCATAATGTGGTAAGACTGTGATACAGTGGGGATTAGAGCTGCCTCTGGACAGAACATATGTAGTACTTACTTTACTAAAAGATTCAATTAACTTTTTCTCTTCTGAAATCTGCACCCTCACACATACATCTTGTGATACTATCTTTGATGTCAGTTTCAAGAAAGGAGAGACACTGGACTGATTCTGGGTTGAGGTGCAGTTTCCTCATTGGAGTGTCAAATGACAAGGCTCCGTTACGTGCCTTTCCTGATAAAACATTCCAATAAATACGGCGGCTCCTGCTGCCCGCCACACAATCCCCACAAAGTCGACATTGGAGATGCCCAGTCCCCGTGTCAGCATGTCCGCCCCCAGTTCAATTTGTTTGCTGATGGGGGTACCCAATCCCCGTTGGCATCATGTCCCCCCCGCGCACACACACACACACACACACTTTCTTTGCCAACGGGAGTGCCCAATCCCTGTTGGCATCATGTCTCTTTCCCCCCCAACTCATGGCACACTGGGAGCCCACCCCAGTGTGCCCAGAATCATTTTTTTTTTTTACCTGTAAATAAAGAAACTGCCCCCAAAGTCCCTCGGCCCTCCCACTGTGCCTCCCCAACCCGTACTCCACTCTCTGTGCACCCCACTTCCCACACCCCCTCATCCCATACTTACTCTCGAGGCCGACGCTGCAATCTTCTGTGAGCAGGAACACGTCTGAACTCTTCAAAAGCCGACCGGAACTGAACAAAATGTAAGCTTTTATAATGGCAGGCAATGAGGGTTTCAACTTAGGTGGCTATCTCAGCTATTTCTGGAATTTTGGTACCAGATTTTTCTTTTTTTTTAATTTATGTTTATTGAAGTTTCAGGCAATTACATCAGTTTACATTGTCATGTACAATCCTTATGCAGTCAATTCAGTTACAATCCTTTCTTTACCATAGACAGTATTTCATTCTTCTTTATTGACTAATCCTTGCACATTCCATGGAGCATCAAGTAGTTAACCCCTGACTTTATTGGTCTAAATCCTCCTTTCTATCTAATTAGAAAATAAACTGTGAGACCAATCTCCCCTTTTCATTCGTTGTCCTGGCGGGGCCATGAACCCCTCCTTCTCTGTTGGTGTCTTCTCCTTGTATATCCTGTGACCTACCTGCTTCCCACATCACCCATTTTGTCCATCTGTACACAAATAGAGGGGTCCTAGAGTGGATCTTGTGTGTCAACTCTTCCATATCTTGTATCTCTTTAACCACCTTGCACCATTGTGTGACCATAGGAGGAACTGGTGACAGCCATCTCCTCTTAACAGCTTATGTGCAGCCACCACCAAAATGTTCCATAGGTATATCTGGTCTTTACCTTTTAACCCCCTAGGGACAAGACCCAAAACCACGTGCCTCGGAGCCAGGGTCTCTGATGGTGAGAACATATCTTTCAGGGCCTGTCTCCCCTCCTGCCAAAATCCTGTCAACTTTGGGCACTGTCCCAGGATGTGCAAGTGTCCAGCCCTCTCCTCCCCACAGTCTCTCCAGCAGTGTGTCCTATAATCCCTTTCCCATTTGTTCTTCACCACTGGGGTAATGAAGAAGCGTGTTCTGATTTTCCATTCAAACTCTTTCCATCTCTGTGAGTATGTGGTCTTGCGTGCCTGTGAAAAGATTGTTTCCCAGTTTTTATCTGTGAGCTGCTCTTTCAGTTCCCCCTCCCATCTGCTCTTTAGGAGAGCTGAATTTCCCTTTCCTCTATCCCTGAGGGCCCCATATAATGCTGAGATATGTCCCTTGTTTCTTTGGTTACTTGTAATCTCTCCCATGATGGTCCGGAGTTCTGATTGTTCCACTACTGGACCAAATTGTTTCTGTAAGTTTTGAGTATGGGTTCTGAGCTGGAGATACCGGAAATGGTCCAAGTGCCTCATTTGGAATTGTATTTTATGTCTGCAAATTCTCATTCACACTCACATTCAGTAGCTGTCCTAGGTTATTCAGCCCAGTCTATTCCACCTCCTGAATGTAAGATCTTGTCTGGCGGTTCAAAGTCCCCATCCGAGGCGAACTGTCTCAGGGCCATAGCTCTCCCCAGCATTTATGTTTTGTTCAGCTTCTGTGCACCGCCCCCAGGGTGTTTCTGACAGAGAACAGTGCAGCCTTTTATCTTTGAACAACGATTTTGGGATGAAGACTGTTGCCTTCAAGGGTGTTCCCTTTGTATCCTCTTTCTCTATCCTTTCCAGTGCACCTCGTGTTCCGGGCTGACCACGCAGCGCATTTTTCAGCTGTGCCGTAAATAAGTCTTCTAAATTTGGAATTGCTCTGCCTGAACTTTTGTTTGTTTGCATAAGCAGATTTTTGATTCTTGCTTTTTATTAGCCAAATGAATTTTGTGATCATACTCTGCCAACTCCTGAATTGCTCTGTGTGCATTTTTATGGGCAAACACTGGAAAAGGTACAAGAAACTAGGCAAAACGTTCATAGAGATTGTTTCTGTTCTGGAATGTAGAGGCAAATTCAGAAGTTCCCATTTGTTCATGTCTTGTCTTATCTGCGTGACTAGGGGGTCAGAATTACTCGTGAGGAGGAAACTAAGATTTTTTTGGAATGTACATCCCTAGATATTTTGTTTTGGGGGAATCCCATCTTATTGTGAGAATCTGGTGTATTTTAGCCCAGGGGGTGTAAAAAAAACCTTAGTATTTCTGTTTTATTTTTGTTTAGGGCATATCCTGATAACCTGCCAAACTTAGTTAAAAGATCCCACACCTTTGGCAGGGATTCTTCTGGGTTGGACACGGACAGCAAGATGTCATCTGCATATAGTGAAATGTTCTGCTCCGTCTCTCCCGTCAGGATACCTTTTATATCTGGGTCTTGCCTAATTGCCAGGGCTAGGGGGCCAATATATATTGCAAATAGCAATGGTGACATTGGGCAGCCTTGTCTAGTCCCCTCCCCAGTGTAAACCTTTGTGATATACCCCTGTTGACTCTGACACACACACCTGCGAAGCTGCATATAAAGACTTAATTGTGTCCATGAAGGTGTCTGGAAACCCAAACCTCTCCAGGGCCACAAACAGGAATTTCCAGTCTACTCTATTGAATGCCTTCTTGGCATCTAGTCCAAGGAGGCAAGCCGGGGTGTGATGTCTGTTTATCAGGTCTATTATATTTATTCTCCTTACCCCTTCCTGATCTTGTCGTCCCTCTACGAATCCTGTTTTGTCTAGCTTAATAATTTGGGCTATTAGTGGGTTAATTCTTTTTGCCAGTATGGCTGTAGAGGGGAGCAATCTTAGACCTGGTTCTCTCAAATGGAGATGGAGAGAGGATCACAGATGTAGATGTGGGTAGCCATCTGGCAACTAGCGACCATTGAACAGTATGGTTCACAATAAACACAGCAATAGAGTCAAGTCATACAAAGGCAAAATTACTGGACTTCAGGAGGGCTGACTTTGCCAAAATAGGTGAGTGCCTAAGGAATGCTCTAACAAATGGGCAGGAAGGAGGGGTGGAAGAACAATGGGGAATAATAAAAACTGCCATCACAGAGGTAACAGGCCTTTGTGTGAAGCAAATAAACAAGACGAAACGATGTAAGAAACCACTGTGGTTCTCAAAGGAGGTGGCAGTGAAGGTTCAAGAGAAAAAGAAAGCATTCAGGAAGTACAAGGAATCACAGAAGGAGCAGGGCAGAGAATTGTATCAGTTAAAGCAAAAGGAAGCTGGGAAGGCGGTCAGAACAGCTAAGGCCCGAACCGAGGAAAAGATCGCAAACTCGGTTAAGAAAGGGGATAAAACCTTTTTCAGGTACATCAGGGAGCGAAGGAAGAGCAAGGGAGGGATAGTGAGGCTTAATAAAGGGAGGAGGGTGGGCAGAGGGCGACTGTGAAAAGGCTGAGATACTAAACAAATATTTTTGCTCAGTATTTACAAATGAAGAGGGGGAGGTACCTAAAACAAACAATAGAAACACTCTGGATACAGAAGTTGATACCAGCCCATTTACAGAAGAAAGGGTTCTGAAAGAACTCTTAAAACTGAAGGTGGACAGAGCAATGGGGCCTGATGGGATTCATCCCAGAATTCTAAAAGAACTAAGGGTAGAACTAGTGACACCACTGACTACCCTCTTTAACAAATCATGGGAGGATGGGTGGTACCTGAGGACTGGAGGAAGGCAGATATGACTCCCCTTCACAAAAGTTGGAGCAGGGCAGAAGCAGGAAACTACAGACCTGTTAGTTTAACCTCAGTGATAGGGAAAATGATGGAATCACTTCTGAAGGAAAGAATTGTTGAGTACCTAGAGGCCAGAGGGGCACAGGACCCAAGACAGCATGGATTCACAGCGGGAAGGTCATGCCAGACGAATCTAATAGATTTCTTTGACTGGGTGACCAAAGTAGTAGATCAGAGAGGGGCTGTGGACATGGCTTACCTAGACTTTAGCAAGGCATTTGACACAGTCCCACACAAAAGATTAATATACAAGTTAGCCAGCCTGAGAGTGGGTCCCAAGATGATAGGCTGGGTAAAGAACTGGCTGGAGAATAGGACACCAGACCTCTCAAGTGTCCCTCATTACAATGGACATCACTCATTTTGCCCCTTAAAATTGCTCTGTCCCTCATGGAAAAGGTGCTGCCCACACAGAGAATGTGCTGTAAATTCAGACTTTAAAGCAGAAACTCTTAATATTCTAAACTACTAAATCCAAAATAAACTTTGTACAAGTAAACACTATGGTTTTCACAGTGTTCTGAGCTTATATCTCCGTGTTTGAGGATGTGTCCCTCATTCTGAGGATCTGTGTCCCTCATTTTGAGTTTCCAAAACTGTCCATGTCCCTTATTTCAGTGACAAAAGGTTGAGAGGTATGTAGGACACAGAGGGTAATAGTAAATGGAGTTCACTCTGAAGAAAGGAGGGTTACTAGTGGGGTACTGCAGGGTTCAGTATTAGGACCGGTCCTCTTCAATGTCTTTATAAGCGACATTGCAGAGGGACTGGAAGAAAAAGTATGTCTCTTTGCAGATGACACAAAGATCTGCTATAGAGTTGATGCACAAGGTGGGGTGGAAAGGATGGAAAGGATGAAAAGGGACTTGGCAAGGTTAGAGGAATGGTCAAATGTATGGCAGCTTAAATTCAGTGCTAAGAAGTGCAAGGTAATGCACCTGGGAAACAAAAACCCAGGGGAAGAGTACACAATGGGGGGTGAGATACTAACAAAAAAAATGGAAAGGGACCTGGGGCTAGTCATATCAGATGACTTAAAGGTGGGCAAGCAATGTGAGAGGGCAGTAAAGAGGGCTGGGGGGATACTGGGATGCATAGGGAGAGGCATCACCAATAGAAAACAGAAAGTTGTTATCCCTCTGTACAGACAGCTGGTGAGAGCCCATCTGGAGTACTGCATGCAGTTCTGGAGACCCAATCTCCGCAAGGACATAGACAGTATGGAAGCTGTCCAAAGGAGGGCAACTAAAATGGTGCAGGGTCTGCACCGGAAGACATATGAAGAGAGACTAAAGGAGCTTAATATGTATAGCCTCGAGGAAAGGAGGGACATGATAGAAACTTTCAAGTACCTCAAGGGAATCAACAAAGTCCAAGAGGGTAGCATCTTTCAAAAAAAGAGATGTGCAAGAACAAGGGGGCACAATCTGAAGATTGGGGGGGGCGGCTCAGAGGTAATGTAAGGAGTATTTTTTCACAGAGAGGATTGTGGATGCATGGAACAGCCTTCGGAGGAAGGTTGTGGAGTCAAAACAGTGGTGGAATTCAAGCATGCATGGAACAGTCATAAGGCAATTCTAGGGAGTGGGGGTAGAAAGAAGTAGGCTGCTGGTTAACTAGGATCTACAGCTTATCCATTAGGTAGGGAAATGGGCAGACTGGGTGGGCCATGCGGTCCTTATCTGCCATCAAATTCTGTTTCTATGTTATATTGCGCTTTTCATACACAGTATCCCAAAGCGCTTTATAAACAATGCTAGACTGGTAGTGAAGTGACTGAATGTGTGGTGGCGACCATATTGCACATCATCACCCACACACAGTCTGGATAATTGCATGAACCGGTTTATGGGAAGGGGAATGTTGGCCAGGACATCGGCAATGTTCCCTGCTCTTTGCGAAGAGTGCCCTGTGTTCTTTTACTTCCACCTGGACACCCACCAGGACACCAGGATGGGCAGAAGGGACCTCGGTTTAACGTCTCATCCGAAGGATGGCACACCCCAGCAGTACAGCACCCCACAACACTGCACTCAGATGCCAGTGATTTTTAGGTGCAAGTCCAATCCTAGTGTGGGACAAGAAACCACAACCTTCTGGTCCAGAGGCGGATGTGCTACCAACTGAGCCAAGCTGACACCTTATGGTGATTGGAGCCATCAGTTCCTGTACCTGGACCCCTGTGAGAAGGGGTAAATCCAAGTCCTTCAGAAATGTAGACGTGTCTTCCCCAAGGTTCTCCCCCAGTGCCCGGTATAGGGTTTTGTAGTAGGAAACAAATGAACCTGAAATTTGATCCCACTTGTGTTTAAGCATACCTGTAACTAGGTCCCTGATTCCTGTTATAGATGTCTTAGCAGCTCTTTGCCTTAAACGGTATGCTAATTGTTTTGCTGCCCTGGCCCCTCCCTCATAATATGTTTGCTTTAAGTAGTGTACAGCTCTTTCGGTTTCTATTTTATTTAACTTTTGAATCTTCATTTCAATTATTTTAATTTCGGCATCCCGGTCCTTATTCCAATGTTCCTTTTGTTGTGTTTCCTGAGCCCTCAGTTGATCTCTGAGGGACTGCATTTGTTTAAACTGCTCCTTTTTCTTATAAGTAGCCAACGAAATTAACTTTCCCCAGACCATGGTTTTTATTGTGTCCCATAGAATTTGGGGTGTAGCGCCTGGTCTATCATTTCGTTCCTTAGCATTTGTAATCACTTTTCTCACCTCCTCCTGTATTTCCTTATCCCGTAGGAGGCTTATATTAAGCCTCCAGTGCATAGGTTTTTGGGTAGTTGCAAATCTACCTCCAAAAAGGTTGGCTGGTGGACAGATAACGTGGCTGTGCCCTCCCACATTGAATGAAAGAGCTGACTATCCCTACTATATGTAAAAAACATGTCAAGCCTGGAGTATATTTTATGGCGGGGCGAGTAATATGTGTACCCTTTTGCCACAGGGTATTTTTCCCTCCATATGTCCGACATACCACAATCCCCCAGGATCTTGGCAAATTGAGTTGCTATTTTACGCTCCAGGGTAGGGATCCCCATTGTGAAATCCAGTTTTCTTTTCATGACCAGATTCCAGTCTCCCCCAGCTATTACTATTCCCCTAGCCTTCCGGGCTGTCGGCTGCAGCAGATTGGAGTAGAAGGTGGCCGGCGACCCAGGAGGGGCATACACATTAACTAAGGTGATCCATGCCTCTTGTACCTGACCCACCACCAAAATATAGCGGGCCCCGGGGTCCACCACCATCTCAGACTCCTCAAAGGGAATACCAGCCGATGATAGCACTGACACCCCCCATCTTTCTTCCTTTATCCAAGGAGGCGCGGTAAAGAACCAGGAAGCCCGTTGTTTTAAGTTTCATGTCCTCATTAGGAAATAGATGAGTTTCGTGTTAAAAAAAAAAAAAAAATTAAAATCACATTTCTGATTTCAGAGAAATCTTTGAACCTGCTTCCTTTTTATGGGATTTGTAATCCCGTTAACATTACAAGACAATACTCTAGTATTGATTGTAGCCATTTTTAACTCATCCAGGAGACCACAGTATTGATGGTGGGCTCCCAGCCCTCTCCCTCCCCCGCTCTTTCTCCCTTCCCTTCCTCTATCATAACATGTCACAGCATCAACATTTCTTAACCTAAATCTGGATTGCCTGTTTATTATACCATGAGAGAGTGCTTCAGTTCCTCTATAATTATTATTATGCCTTCTGTGTTTCAAGTAAAATCTTAATTTAAACCATTTCTTAAACTTTGGTACCAGATTTTCAACATAGGGTTCTTGAGACCCCACCTCATGAACACATGCACTGTTTTCTCGTTACTCTGTCCCGAAAGGTGATTTTGCAGTCACTACGCGGAATCACGTTTTGGGACCGATTAGTGAAACAACAGTGCCACTGTTCATGAGGTGGTGTCCCAAAAAGCCATGTTGCAAATTTGGTGGAAAAAATTCCAAAAAAATGGCTGTTACGAGTGTGCATTGTGCAGTTTCCATCCACGCGCATAACTTCGACAATGTTTTATATTTTCACTCCAGATTTTCAACATTGCCATTTTTCACACCTCCTTAACAGTACATCATGCATCCACAACCCTCTCAGTGAAAAAATACTTTCTAACATTACGTCTGAGCCATCCCCTCTCTATCTTCAAATTGTGCCCCCATGTTCTTGCACATCTCTCTTTCTAAAAGATGCTACCCTCTTGGACTTTAATTCCCTTGAGGTACTTGAAAGTTTCTATCATGTCCCCCCTCTCCCTCCTTTCCTCGAAGGCATACATATTAAGCTCCTTTAATCTCTCTTCATATGTCTTCTGGTGTAGACCCTGCACCATTTTGGTTGCCCTCCTCTGAACAGCCTCCACTCTGTTTGCGGAGATGGGGTCTCCAGAACTGCACGCAGTACTCCCAATGGGGTCTCACCAGCTGTCTGTACAGAGGGATAACAACTTCCTGTTTTCTACTGTTGATGCCTCTCCCTATTCATCCCAGTATCCTGCCAGCCATCCTTACTGCCTTCTCACATTGCTTGCCCACCTTTAGGTCATCTGATATAATTACTCCCAGGTCCCTTTCGATTTTTGTTGTTGTTAGTATCTCTCCCCCGTGTACTATTCCCCTGGGTTTTGTTTCTCAGGTGCATTACCTTGCACCACTTTGCATTGAATCTGAGCTGCCATACATTTGACCATTCCTCCAATCTTGCCAAGTCCCTTTTCATCTTTTCCACCCCACCTTGTGTATTAACCCAGTTGTAGATCTTTGTGTCATCTGCAAAGAGTCATATTTTTCCATCCAGGTGCTCTCCAATGTCACTTATAAAGACATTAAAGAGGGCCATTCTCAGTACTGAACCCTGCGGTACCCCACTAGTTACCCTCCTTTCTTCACTGTGGACTCTGTTTACTATTACCCTGTGCGTCCTGTTGTCTAGCCAATTTTTTTATCCAGGCTACCACCTTGGGACTCACTCCAAGGCTGGCTAACTTGTACATTAATCTTTTGTGTGGGACTGTGTCAAATGCCTTGCTAAAATCTAGGTAGGCCATATCCACAGCCCCTCCCTGGTCTACCACTTTGGTCACCCAGTCAAAGAAATCTATTAGATTCGTCTGACACGACCTTCCCTCTGTGAATCCACGCTGCCTTGGGTCCTGTGTCCCACTGGCCTCTAGGTACTCAGCAGTTCTTTCCCTCAGAAGTGATTCCATAATTTTCCCTACCACTGAGATCTGTAGTTTCCTGCCTCTGCCCTGCTCCCACTTTTGTGAAGTGGGATCACATCCACCCTCCTCCAGTCCTCAGGTACCACCCCATCCTCCCATGATTTGTTGGAGAGTAGTCAGTGGTGTCACTAGTTCTACTCTTGGTTCTTTTAGAATTCTGGGGTGAATCCCATCTGGCCCCATTGCTTTGTCCACCCTCAGTTTCAAGAGTTCTTTCAAAACCCTTTCTTCTGTGAATGGACTTGTATCGACCCCCCTATCCAGAGTGTTTCTCTTGTTTGCTTTAGGTATCTCCCCATTCTCTTCTGTTGTGAATACTGAGCAGAAATATTCATTCGGTATCCCTGCTTTTTCACTATTACCCTCTGCCCACATTCCCTCCCCTTTATTAAGTCTCTGTATCCCTCCCTTGGTCCTTCGCTCCCTAATGTACCTATGAAAGGTTTTATCCCCCTTCGTAATAGAATTGGCTATCTTTTCCTTGGTTTGGGCCTTTGCTATTCTGACTGCCTTCCCTGCCTACTTCTGCTTTAACTGATAAAATTCTCTGTCCTGCTCCTTCTGTGTTTCCTTATATTTCCTGAATGCTCTCCTTTTCTCCTTAACCTTCCCAGCCACCTCTTTTGAGAACCATAGTGGTTTTTTCCTTCGTTTTGTTTTATTGATTCACTTCACACAAAGGCTCGTTGCCTCTGTGATGGCTGTTTTGATTATTCCCCATTGTTCCTCCACCCTTCCTTCTTGCCCATTTGCTAGTGCTTTTCTGAGGCACTCTCTCATTTTCCCAAAGTCAGCCCTCCTAAAGTCCAATACTCTTCCTTTCTTATGACTTGACTCTATGGCTGTGTTTATTGTGAACCACACTGTTTGGTGGTCGCTTGTTCCCAGATGGCCACTCACTTCTAAATCCAAGATCCTTTCTCCGTCCCCATTTGAGAGTACCAGGTCTAAGATTGCTCCCTCTCGAGTGGGTTCCAATACTAGTTGTCTAAGGCATGCCCCCTGTAGGGCATCGAGAATGACCCTGCTCTTGGATGTGGCTGTAGCAAAGGTGCTCCCGTTAACATCTGGCATATTCTGCTCCCCTTTCTCTGCCATCCTAAGGATGCCTTCTATCATTTCCTCGTCCATTCCCTCCCCTTGAGATGTGGGTCGGTACACAACTCCCATGCGGATTGTGGTGCCATTTCCTGTCTCCAGGGTGACCCACAGTGACTCATCTACTTCATGTTTACTCTTTAGTTCTGTTGCTTTAATCCCTTCCCTTACATAGAGTCCTGTTCCTCCACTTTTACCCTCCCTGTCCCTCCTGTATGTTGTATATCCTGGTATGTTGACATTCCAGTCATGGTTCTCTGTGTACCATGTTTCAGTGACTTCCACAATATCCAGGCATCCCTCTTCCATCAAGGCCACTAGTTCAGGGAGCTTGTTACACAGACTACGGGCATTGTTTCCAGTTGATTTGGGGCAGCAGACTCAACCCAGTTAAGAGGAACATGTTGTACCGGTCAGTGAAGTCAGATCTGGACCTTATTAACCCGCTTGCTTTCTTTTTTAGTATATTCTTTATTTTTTAATTTTGTACCTTTCTTTGCTAATATGTCTGAGATATGGGGGTCACTGGATTCAGGGATGGTCTTGTGGGGGGTAGGAAGAAATAGGCTGTTGGTTAACTAGGATCTGCGGCTTATCCTGTAGGTAGGGAAATGGGCAGACTAGGTGGGCTAAGTGGTCCTTATCTGCCATCAAAGTCTATGTTTCTATGGTTGCACCCACTCAGTATGCTTTGGAACAGTAGGTTTTCTAAGTTAAAACAGTCTGCAGAGTTTCCTGCTTATAGGCAGATGTTGATTGAAAAAAATAAAAAATATGGCAATTGACACCTGCTCTCTTTGTAAACTGTACCAGGCAAAGTTTGTATGATGTGAGACAAGGCCATGAGTTTGAAGCTCAATTTGACCTTGGTTGGCATCTTGGACCCACATCAGTCCAAGATTCTTTTGCACTTCACAGATCTGAGAATACCTACAAACATTTGGGATGTGACATGGCTCTCTAGTCATGGTAAACTGGGGCTAAATGACAATCACAAGCATGAAAGTATGGCTGAAAGGTTTTGTCCGAAACGTGTTGTATTGCATACTTTGAAACTATGGAGCTCCTTTTTGTTTCAAATGCTATTACATTAAAGGTCTCTGGAATACTCTGGCAACTTGATGGAAAGCTAAGGTATGTGCCAGAGTTCCCTAGGTGCACATCATCACAGGATCTTTGACAGTTGTCACATATATAGCATGGCAGCATGGTTCAGGTGATATTTGCCTGTCATATCTGGCATGGTCCGTTGTAAACTACATTTCCGGTAGAAAGAATTTTCTTTACAGACTCTAATTGAACTTATTGGAAGGTACCCGAAATCTCAGTTTTTGTATGAAAGCAAGTCCTTTGCAGTTCCAGCTGTTAAAGTTAGATTGAAACGTGTTACCTGTATTCAGCTACTTTTGGATTTTTTTTGTATTCCAGATGTTTTTTCTTTTCTTCTTCTTTTCCTGTTTCCTTTCTTTGTCTCTCCCTGTTATGCCCTTCAGTTTTCTTTCTACCTTTCCTTTTGGATTGTAACATGGATCACTGTTTTGTTTATTTTGATGTTTACCTTTGATGGATAATGTTTCAGTAATTATGACTGTCTGATTTTCTTTTACTAAAAACTTTTCCTGCATAGCGGAAGCATTACCGCTTGCGACACTGAGGGCCCGGGTTTGGGAACGGACCCGAGGAGTCAGAAGGATGGCTGGGGAGAGGAGGATTGAGCATCCCATGGACTGCCCTCTTCCTCTGGGGGGGGAGTGACCAGTGCTTGATCGGCCCTTGGCAGAGGCCACGGGGAACAGCAGATAAGCTAAGCTGTTGGGGAGACATGCCAGATGTCTACGCTATGATGCTTTTCGTCACTACATGCTTATCCTCCCAGGGATAAAAGCAAGCGAAAATGCCAGCCCATTGAGGATGCTCTGCTCTTCTGGTTCTGCCATGCCCGCCTGTGACACTCAGTTGATGACCGAGTACAGTCCTCCAGGGCATGGCCCCACCCTGGGGGGGCAAGATGGGGAGGAACACCAGGAACTGATGCCAGTCTTGTTGGGTAGCGCCTGCATGGCAACCCCATCCAGGGGCATAAGCCTGGGAGGAACATCGCTTAGGTAAGTCCCCGGGGGTGGGTGAAAACTGGAGGAAGCGTGCCCTGAAGACGTCTGGTACTCCAACTGAGTCCGCTACATCCTTGGAGGACTTTCTTTTTAGATATTGAAGTCCCATCTCCATAAAGAAGATATAGAGTTACTTCAAGCAGGTATCCCTTCTTTGGAGGTGCTGGTAGCTGTTAACTCTTTGTGTACAGGTACATCTGCTGGAACCGATGGACTCCCGGGGGTGGGGGGTTATACTGGTTATTAGGTGAGCCTCTGAAGAATGAGCTAGCTTCCCCTCCCCCACAGAGGTTTTTCTGCTCCCTGGCAGGCTGGGTGGCTGTATCAGCCTGTCCTGTGATCACCTGCCGTCCTGATCCCCTTTCCATTGCCCTGGACCAGGTGGGAGGGGGCCTTAGCGCCCTTAGGGAAGGTTTCATTATGTCCAGCCTCCATATTTTCCACCGATTTTCTCCCCTGGGGCTTGCAGACATGCAGTGTCTGAGCTCCATCTCCGTGGAGATGGCCCTGGCGTCCTGAATGCAGATTTAGCTTCCCTCGCATGGTGACATGCATATGATGCCATCCAGCCATCGTTAGGTGTCAGTCAAGCAGCATGCCACACTAAACCCCCCCCCCAAAAAAGGGGAGCGGTCTTGGGGGCGCTCAGTCCTTCCTCTCCCCACCTGCCCGTGAGCAGCCAGAGTCCATTCCTGACCTCAGTCGCTGGCATGGCAAGAGGTGAGGCACCTAGAGCCTCAACCTTCCATGCCACTGGGCTGGCCTGAGCTACCCTCTTTAAGTATATATTAAGCCATGGGGAGATGGGAGGTTCCCTGAGACAGGGTCTTTTTATTTTACTTCATAAAAAAGGGGACAGGGCAGATATCTTGTATTGGGGGCCTGTTAGCCTTTTGAACTTAATTTTAAAGATTTTTGACTAAAATCTTGAACTCCATTTCACAGCAGGTAGCCCTCTGATTGATTGATACATCCCAGGTGTGTGGGGTAACAGGGAGAGTTTTACAGGACAATATATATATTCACAGAGATGTAGCAGAACATGGTAACCAGGGGAATACGTCTTACCTTCTCCTGCCATTTGACCTGGAGAAGGCGTCAGACATGATATTCCTGAGGTGTTTGTTTCCTGGGTTCAATTACTATATTCTATGGCCCTTGTAATTCCTCTTTTGGATGGGTTGAAAGGGTCACTGATTTTCAGTTAAAAGGGGAGTATGGCAAGCATGTCCCCTGAGCCCCTGTTATGTTTGTGGTTTAGACGCCCCTTCTTAGGAAGCTATCTCTGCACCCTGGTGTCCTTGGTATTACCTCTCTCTGGAGTTTTCACCTTTATGATTGTACTGCCTTACGCTGATGATATTTCTTTACTTGTTAAAGATGTGAATTGTATGCTTTCAGGTTTACAGGTATGGAGTCTTATTCTAGTGTTTTCATGAACAAGTGTTAACTTGCACAAAAGCAAGGGTTTGACATTAAGTCCTTTAGACACCTGTCCTGGTAATATGTTTGGTATTCTTACAGGAATGGGTTCCCTTCGTATAGCAAATTAGTAGGCCAAGTTGAACTCTGTGGAGCATAAAGTTTCCATATGGAATAAATGACCTATGTCTAAGGCTAAGAGGGTGTGTGTGTGTGCATTATATATATATATATATATATATATATATATATATATATATATATATATATATAAACCAAAGCATTCTTTATTCCTCTGTTTCTCTATATAAATTGTGTGTTTCCTCCTCAAATGTACTTGAGGCTAAACTTTTTTTTTTTTAGATTGCTGTGGGTAGCCGTTTAAATCTGGTGAATTGGGCCCATACATACAGGTCATCTAAGGAAGGGGGTTGGGTATGATTAACCTTTTTTTTTTTTTTAACCGTGTTTTTTTTTTCCTCTCATTTCTTGAAGCCCATTTTGATGCAGTCACCAAAGTTATGGGTTTCTTTTGGTAGATCTTGGTGTTTACCTGTTTTGTCAATATGGGAAGCTGGGGTCCTTGGCCTTTGGGGAGGTTTGATGGAGCCCTTCCTGGTTTCCTCTCCTCCTGCTTTATGAAAATATGACAGTGGCAGTTGTCTTTTGTACAGGTTTCTTCTCAGCCCCAGATGAAATTTTATGACCATATTATTTGATCTTACTTTGAGGGTACCTCTTGCAGCAGGCCACACTGGTAGGACTAAACCACCAGGCACTAGGACATCATGGAAGATTTCTAGCTAGCAGTCTACCAGAGGGGCTGCCCACTGTTGTCACCCTCTGATGTCGGCCTACCTTATATGAGTGGGCAGCCCCATACCCTCCCCAGTTCTTTTACTGCCATCGACCAGCACACATCAGACCTCTGAAGACCACCACAGCTTCAGTTGACCACCATTTTCATGGGCTTCTCACTGTTTTTCTTTCTTTTCTCACCATAGTTATTTTCCATCCTTTTGGTGGTTTTTTATGGAAGGGGGTTGTCTTCAAAACTGACTTCACCCTCAGATCACTCCAAAACCAAGTCTGCCTGCGGAAAGCAGTTCCCAGAAAAGGACAGCCACACCGCCTGTGTCTGCTGTTTAGGCCCAGATCATGAAGTCCAAGCCTGTGAAGTTTGCCAAGGGTTCAACCAGGCCACCCAGCGATGCTGCCAGCAGACCTTGGAGACCTTTCTTGTGGAGCAAAGGGTCGCCCCCATGGAATGGGAGCTGCAGGCCAGGAGCTCATCATCTTCCCCAGCCCAGTCCTCGAGCTTGCAGTCCTCAAAGTCCCAGGACAAGGCCAGCAGAAAACAGAAACCCTAGGACAAGGACCGGGACAGGCCCTGGTGCTTCTCCTCCCGTTCGCAGTCTCCCCACCATTCTTCTACCACAAAGAGGTCTCCCTCCTCTGGGGGGTTGGCCCCATCTGCTACGCACACCCTCTCTTCCACAGGGCTACTGACAGCACCACCTCCTGCTACTGTTACTATTTCGGGTGGAGGCCCTTTGGGTCTGGGCTTGTCCCCGGCCTCTCAGCCCTGCTGCTCAGGTCCTTACTTACAATGGGCACACAGCATGGTGGCTCTGCCAGCAGGTCTTCCGCCAGTGTGGGTTTGGTGTCTGGGTTCACCCAGGATGTCCAACTTTCCATCATGAACACCCCGTTTAGAGAGTACAGATTGTTTGGCAGAGATGTTGAATATATCCTCGCTGGCCTCCAGATGTCTGGATGCACTCTGAGGTCTGTTCACTCCATGTATCACACACAGCCCAAGTCCAGGCAGTGGGTGCCCTTTCGTCGGACTACCCGAAGGCAAGCCCACATGCCTGTCAAGCCTCAGTGAAAATGGAGGGTGGTGGCTGTGACATGGACAGCCAGTTCTGAGTGCTGTATCATTTTTTTATTAAATATAAAATATGTAGGGAAGTGTCTGCCAGGAAGAACTTACTGTCTGGCTGAAATGACACATCAAAACCCCCTCAGGCATAAGTTCAAAGGACAGGACGTAGGTCAAACTACAGAGATCTGAGGTGCAATTAGCTTGTTAAATTTGTTTTGAAGCACCAGAAATAAAATATCAATTCATGACGTCCTCAGGGAAATCCTTTGATTTGCACTAGGTGTCATGAAAGAAGGAGAATATGCATGTTTGGGGTATCTCCCAAGATAGCCAGTGAAATACATCTGAGTCTTTTTATGTCTATGTGAAGCAGGGCCCAGACTAAATTAGGAAGTCCAATATGCATTTGCTTAGGGTATTCAGTGGATTACATCAAAGAGACTTTTGATGTCTGGGTAAAGCAGATCACAGACCGGTTTGGACCAGTCATAAAGAGAGGCGATTCATTATGCCACCTATTATTTTTTTAAATATCTTGGGACATCCTGTGTTATAAAATACAAATTTTAATACACCAAGGCGGAGTCATGTGATGTCAGAGAGAAGGCCGGCTCAAGACTGCTTTAAATATACTGAGCAGACATTACAGAGATGACATTTATGTACCTGACTGAGAAAAGAGGAATAACAAAGCACTGAAAGATTAAGAAGTAAGGAGACCTTAGACAAGACTAGTCTGAGTGTATGTATTGTAAGAATTTGTACATTTAAACCTGTTTTGTTTTTAAGGCTGTGTGTGTTGAGATATATTGTTCTGTATTTTACTGTTTTCCTGTTTTATCTATTTGAAAGTAAAGATATGTATTTTAAAAACAGAAACTGCCTGGTGTGCCTTGAAACTTGTGAAGCTGAGATGGTTATAGTTGACACTGTGCATGTGCTTATTGTGATACCAAACTGGGAAACAGATAAGAGTTCTTTAAGTCTTGCATAGAGTTCTAAGGGTTCATTTTGAAATACCTGGTTAGGTGCCCGTAGGCAAAGATATCTGGCCCCCTGAAGACAGACTTATCTGAGCCTGATAATTGGGTACGCTAACAAGAGGTTATCAGTTTGAATCCCTCCAGAACTTGGGACAAAGGTGACTCGAACCCACAAAACAGACAAGAGGGTTACCTTGTTCTGTTCACTGTTCACAATTCTACACTCAGAGGTTGGCACTTTGGAAGTAGAGGGCCTGACCTGCTGAGTGGGTTTGTGACAGCGGCATCTACCTTACCTAACCCCACCCACTCTGCTAGTAAGAGCTGTCAAGGAGGACCCACAGCCCTGGCTACGGCCACCACACCCCCCATCTTGACTCCTAACTAGACCCCCTCCTTCTGGACATGCAGGAAGTGGTCATAGGGGGTTGGTTCACCCTCCATCTGGAAAGGTGGCAAAAGATAACTTCAGAGAGTTGAGTGCTGCAGCTCATAGAGGCTGGCCACTCCCTGGAACTTCTAGAGTGGCCTTAGGCAGACCTCTAGTTCTGTCCTCATACCCTCCCGGTCACGTCCCTGTAATTTGGGAACAGATCTGGGTCCTGCTCCACAAAAGGGCCATAGAACCCATTCCGCGATCCCAGCAAGGAAAAGGGTTTTATTCCCATATTTTCCTGCTACCTCAGCAAGCTGAACCTGTCCATCCAATTCAGGTGGTTCAGGATGGTCACCCTTCAGGGTCTGCTGCACCAAGGGGACTGGATTTGCTCCTTAGACATGCACTATGCATTTCTCCATATCAAAGTATGTGCTTCCCACAGGCGCTGCCTAGGATTTCATTTTCAGGGAGCCCATTTCCAGTTCAGGGCTCTGCTGTTTGGTTTCTCTTCAGCCACCTGGGTGTTCACCAAGAGCTTAACAGTAGTGGCAGCTGCCCTCAGATGACAGAAGTTCTATGTGTTTCCTTACCTGGACAACTGGCTCCTAGCAGCACTGTCCAGGGAGTGTCTCCTCCAAACCTTGTCTCATACATGTCGCCTGTTCCAGGATTTAGGGGTCACAATCAACCTGTCCAATTCGTTTCTGACCTCCTGCCAATGACTTTTTTTACATTGGGGCAGTTTTGGATGCAGCTCAGTGTATGGCCTTTCTACCCCAAGAGAGGGCGAAGCACCTGCTGGATCAGGCTCGTCAACTCTACTCCAGCCATCACATCACAGCACAGCACGGGTCTTGCTGTGCCTCCTGGGACTCATGGCTGCAGCTGTCACTGTGGTCCCCCTAGCCAGTATCCATATGAGGATTCCTCAGTGGGTACTGTGGGTCCAGTGAGACCACCGTACAGACAACCTGGAGCAGCCAGTTCTGGTCTCGAATCCAGTCAGGAAGGTGATGTTGTGGTGACTGGAGCCCAGCAACCTCCTGAGAGGGGTGCCATTCTTCATTCCACCCTCACAGCAAATCCTCAAAACAGATGCCTCGGGTCTGGGCTGAGGGGCTCACCTGGGTGCCCACCAGACTCTGGGTGTTGTCCACGGTAGAGGCATCACTCCACATGAATGTCTTGGAGATGTGGACAGTTCTCTGTGCTTTGCAGGCCTTTCAGACCCAGCTTTTCCCAGGCCCACTGCTGATTCAAATGGACATCTCCAATGTACTTCATTACATGAGCAAACAGGGAGGGACTCATTCTTATCCTCTATGTCGGGAAGCAGAGAGGGTCTGGTACTGGGCCATAGATCACGGCTTGGAACTCCTGGCCGTCCATGTTCCTGGTGACCAAAACGTCTTGGCGGACAACCTAAGTCAGTCTCAGTCTCAGTCGTGGGCTCATGAGTGGGAAATCCTGACCTCTGTAGTAGAAGATCTGTTTGACTAGTGGTGTCATCTAGAGTTGGACCTTTTTGCATTCTTACTCAGCACAAAACTACCACTTTTCTGCTTGCTCATTCCAGGGCCTGGAGTTTTCTGGTGAGATGCGTTGTCCCTCCCTCTCTTGGAAAGGGAGATGTCTGTATGTCTTCCTTCCCTTCCCACTCCTTCAGAGGGCTCTGTCAAACTTCAGATGGAAGGGGCAGCTACGATCCTGATTGCCCCCTTTTGGCCATGTCTGATCTGGTTCCCCTTGCTCTCATAACTGGCAGTGGAACCTCCAGTGCCCCTGCCCCTATGCACAGACTTGCTCTTCCAGGAGAAGGGCACTCTGGTCCATCAGATCTCTCCATCTTCATACTTGGCTCCTGAGGACATAGTCATTGCGAGGTTTGTGGTGTCCCCTAAGGTGGCAGATGTTTTGGTAGCAGCTAGGAAACCATCCACCAGAGCCACCTATTCCATGAAGTGGAAGTGTTTTGCTCTGTGGGCTGCATCGCACCTTCTAGACCCCTTCACCTGTCCGGTGAATCAGATCTTGGAGTACTTGCTGTCCCTCTCAGACTCTGGTCTGAAGTACTCCTCCTTCAAGATGCATCTCTCAGCCATCTCTGCTTACCATGTACCAGTCGATGGCCACACTGTGGCTCAACTTGACATATCTTGCATGTTTTTGAGAAGTATCCTACACTTAAAGCCTCCAATCCACAATCCTGTCGGCTTGGGACTTAAATTTTGTGTTAGAGAAGCCCACCCTGCCTCCATTTGAATAGGCCATGAGTCATGAGCTACGCTTTGTCATGGAATTCATTATTTTTAGTTCCTATTACTTATGCTCAATGGATTTCAGAGATTCAGACGCAGCTGTATTTAATCCTCTATAAAGACAGGGTCTTTGTGTACTAACCCTTAGTTTCTTCCTAAGGTGGTATCTGAGTTTATTTTGAATCAGTCCATATACCTGCCTGTTTATTTTCCGAAGTATGCCAATTCAGGGGAAGTATTGATCCATACTTTGCATGTGCATAGAATTTTGAGGTACTATACACACCGGACAAAGGACTATAGGTAGTCTTCCCACTTGTTTGTTTCCTTCGCACCCGAGAAAGAGGGTGTTCCGGTGTCCAAACAGTGTTTATTCAAATGGTTAGCCAATTGTATTGTTTTCTGTGTAAGTAAATATAGTAAGGAACTTCCTGGTGTGCTGCGTGGCCATTCAACCAGAGACACGGCCACTTCTGTTGCATGCTTCAGAAATGTTTCAGCTGCAGAGATCTGTGCAGCTGCTACTTGGAGCACTGTCCATACCTTTATCAAACACTGCAGTCTGGACATCGCATCTAGGCGTAGGGCCAATTTTAGCCTGGCTGTTCTACTATGCCTTCTCTCTTAGGTCCTTATGCCCATCCACCCAGACCATCTGTCAGTTGTTGCCGGAACTGCTTGGGACTTGACTTACCGGTGTGGCCTGCTGCAAGAGATGCCCTTGAAGTAAGATACAGTAGTACAGTTACGTAAGAACTTACTGTAACACTAGATCTTCGAGAGGATCTCTTACAGCAGGCAATGCTCCCCCCCCCTTCCCCTTTCGTGGCCTTCGGGTTTTCTGCCTCATTCTGCTCTTGCACAGTGGGGGGACTTCCACTTCTTTTCTTGTCTATGCTAAGGATACCTCAGCTTCCTCTTCAGTTCCCCTAGCGGGCTATTGCTTTTGGTCTCCAGGGGGAGAATTGAGGAGGGTGTGGGGGACGCCCACTCTCACAGGGTAGGTCAGTGTCAGAGGGGGACGGTGGTGGGCATCCCCCTCTGGTAGACTGCTAGCTAGAATGTTTCTGTGAGATCATAATGCCTGGCGGCTTAGTCCTACCAGTGTGGCCTCCTGCAAGAGATCTCCGCAAAGATCTACTGTTACAGTAAGTTCTTGCGTATCTGTATTTTCTCATTTCCCCAAACCTATATATGAGCATGTGCATAGTATACCACTTTCGGTGATTACAAAACAGCAGAATCCCAGCAAAGATGAGCGGATCTAGTGTGGTTGTGTACCCATGAAAAATTGCAGGTTAGTGCTAACCACAAGAACAAAAGTGCTGTAGACAGACTTTAAACAAAACAAAATGGTAATGTTAAATGCATGCTGAAGATCGAAAATAGAGTTAAAATCGAAGTTTTGACCATAGGTCGTCTTCAGGAATTATTTAAAAGAGAAAAACGAGTAAAATTAGTCAGCAAAGTAGACAGACTTTGTTTACGGGACTCTTGTGGTCAAGAACTTGAGTCAATGCCCCATTTATTATCTTCCAGTGCTTTTGCAGTTGAAGGTTGCGAAACGGAGGAAGAACTGGTACTGCTGGTGAAGAAAGTGAAATGTTAGCCATACAATTTAAGGTATAAGACGAATGCTTATGGGTACTACACTTATATAGATACCAGTTACATTATGGGGACTAATGCCAACATTCAGAAAAAGTGCACAAAAACATTTTTTAACTTTATTTTTAAAACTATCATGAAATTTTTGGTTCCATGTCATAATAACGATCACAAAATAGCGATCGCTATTATGGCGAGTGTATATCACCGAAAAGCAAATCGGCAATATACACTTGCTGGTGACCCAACATCCGGCAAAAGAGTTTTGCGGGGGGCTTTGACCCTGCACCCCTGAATAAAGATTACTATCTCTTGGGGGGTGCAGTTGGGGGAAGGGCATTGCCCGCACTTGTGGGAAAAGTAAGTGCTGCACCTGCAGGAAGCAGCAAAATTGTAGCCCTCCCAGTCCCCAGCCCCGAACCCTGTACCTGCTCAGCCAGAGCTAACCACCCTCACCACCACGCCACAGGGCTAGCTTGGCTGGAGCAGGCACAGCAGTTCCCTATGGACCCTTCCCCTATCCCTCCCCTTCCCTTCACTGTCCCTCCCCTTCCGGTCACTCTCCCTATAGTCACTTTCACTGTATGGTCGCTACCCTTGCAGGGTAGCCCTTGATGACATCGCTGAAAATGAGTCGCTGTTTTAGCAGTCGCTCATTTTCAGTCGCTACCATCACAGGATACCAAATTTTCCATGTGAATATTAAACAAAGTATATTTATATACTTTATCATTATGGAAAAAAATATATTAACATTTATTTTACTAAAAAAAGTTCTGTCATGATTTAAATATTTATATTGATATAGGCAGAGAAAATTGCACATTTTTAATATTGACAACATAATTACTATACTGCTGTTACATAATAACTACAGAAGCAGCACTTGTGGTCGACAGTAAATTTGCCGACAACCTACACAATGACGGGACAGTACAGACACCTGTGCCCCCCTGACTTTCAACATAATCAACTCCAGGTCGGAGTTGTTCCGAGGAGGAGGCAGAACACGGAGAAAAGCAGCAGTGAAAACAAACCATTACAGCAACTGTCGCTGTAATGGTCTGTTTTCAGGTTTCTCTGTCGGGGTGTTGCTCTAGAGTGGGCCACTGATAACTACAGCATTTCTTAACTGCTGGACTCTAAGCTTTCATTTAAAAGAAAAAAAAGTTTCCGGTCCCATCAGTTCCAGAGTCAGACGTTTCAAAAGATACTTTCTTTAAAATGCAATAACTTTGAAACAGTTGGGGCTAGAGACTTTGTTTTAAATGAAATCTTGGAGTCAGCTAAGAAGTTAATATATCATTACCGTGATCATATATCAGTATAGAAAAATGTTTCATATCGACATAAAAAAACAGAAAATGGTTCACTGCATTTTTAAAGTCCTGTCATTTTTACCACATTATATCAGCATGTATATGCATGTAGCAACACAGGAGAACTGTATTAACTGTTCAGATGTTACAGATTTCCAAATGTAGTTTCAAGCGTTATAACAATACCATAAGAGTATTTTTGGAAATGGCCAGAAGATACTAGTGGTTGTTCCAAGAATAAACGCATTCTTTTCTAGTTTTTCTCTTGTCCCTATAGTCAGGATTTTTGGACTGAACTTGCAAGGTTCTGGACGGCTTCTACTTTTTCTGTTACTACTTACGAACATTTGATTTTTTTGTTCTTTTTCGACCCTATGGTCTTCCTGGGACTGCAGTACCCTGTGTATATTTCAGCAGATTTGAAGCCATGCATCTGGCAGTGCTGGTGTTCCTTTTCTTTTTTAACAGAAACTTGTTCCAGTGGACATCTTGCATCTGAATGTTACTCAGTTAGGTTAGCCCAGGCTTGGAATGTAGTCGTCTGCCACAGCAGCTTTTTTCATCTTTGCGGGAAAATGTAGTATGGTTGCAGGCCTGGGCTATCTTAAGCACTGGTTATGGGCTTTTCTTGAGTGTTTGTTTACCATTTATATTTTCTTGGGAATTGTCACTGGGGTATTCATTTTCTAGTTGTTTTTTATATTTTTTTTTTGGGGGGGGGGATTCCCTGGGTATGTTTCTTTTTGTTCCTTTATTTCATAGGCCTAATGGACTAATGTGGGGGGGTTGATGGTTGGTTTGTGATTACTTTGTGTTTGTATAGATTTGTCTTTTCTTTTAGTAAAAACTCTCCTGTTCTTCTTCGATAAGCGCCATGGGATCTTTTACTTTCACCTGGACAGTGACCAGGGATGGGCAGAAGGGACCTCAGTTAAGTGACTCATTCGAAGGACAATACCTCACCAGTGCAGCATCCCTCTTGCACTGCACTACAGTGTCAGTTTTGGGTATTAACCCAAGTACCTGGTATGGGGCTACAACTTACAATCTTCCAATCTTTCCGCCCAAGAGGTGCCTGTGCTACCTACTGAACCACCTGTTACACTTCAGGAAGATGCATCTAAACTTTGGTCAACTTTGCCTGCTTATGTTCTTTGGTGGGCACTGTGGGTCATGTCGCATGGGATGATGAGGCATACGAATAGACCATGGCCTCTTTCCATATGACTGGAGCTGGGTGGGCAGTTTATTGGGATCTCCATTCTGTTTTATAAGCCCCCTACTGACTACACCCCGCAGAGATCATATCAGCTAATATAAGGACACTTTAAAGGCAAACTAATTAATGTTTTTTTATATCTTGTGTTCATCAGAATGACATTGACATTTTTCTTATTTAAGTATTAAGGCAGGATCAGGGTTTGGGTTATCGTCCTTAGTTGAACTCAAGGGGTAATGAGACATGAGGCATAGCTGAGTATCTTGTGCCCCTGGGTTGAGATCAACAAAGGTAACCCAACCCCTGAAGTGCTGTAATGCTTTCACAAAATGGAATTTTTTTTTTACCTATTGGATATTCCTCCCTTCTATCTCAGTGTAGCCTTCCACTGGGACTTCCCAAGTTTATCGAACCCCTGTCACCCCTGACTGCATCTGCAATCTCCATGTATCCTTGGCTGTATTCCCCAAGACGAGGGGCATAACCCCGGAAACTCTTATTTGCATTAGGCTGCATAGTGGGAGGCAGGAAGTGTCCATATGTACTGGGGACCATCGTCCACTGCTGTTGGGGCCAGTTTCCTTCCTTTTCCCTCCTTAGGACATTGTATACAAGGAGCTCAAGGTGGAACACGCATGTCACCACGCGGATTGCAAGGCTAGCAGATGTCTCACCATGTTTCTACACTGATTCCACCTGTGGCCATGAGGGTAGCAGTACTGCAGCAGAGACACAGTGACCCTCCCTCTTTGGAGAAGGAGAGCATCCTGTGGGATACTCGGTCCTCCTCCTTCCGGCTGGTCCTGACCTGGGGTACTGGCTTAGCAACTGGTAGCTTTACTGCTGTGCCAACTGGCTGACAAAATAGATTTTTTTTTTTTTGTGCTCTATGGTCCCCTTTGCATGACCAGCCCACATAATTCCTGCAGCTCCGCTGAGCCCCATCACACTCCATCTCCAGGACTTATCTCTGCTCCATGTTCCATTAGGGATGACACCCCCCCCATGGCAAAAACTACCAGGGACCAGGCCCAACTCCTCCTGACAGAACTGAAGTGTCAGTTCTGGAGTCGGGAGCCTGGTTGGTGACGCAGGACCTACGGCAAGCTGTGGATGGCATTCTGCTCAAATTTTTGTGTATTCCTTCCCCGGCCTACAGATGTCGGAAGGCATTGGCTGATGCAGAGTATGTTAGATCCATGACGTCACTCTCCCTCAATCCCTTGCTCCAGCTTGCACTGCCATCTGTGGTCACCCAGGAGACTGTATTGCAGTGAAGTCCAGACCCCTCCCACCTGCAAGGAAGTAAACCTCTGTGAGATGCTCCACCATCCTTCCCTAGCCATCCGTTCAGTGACTCAGGCTCATTTTCAAACTTGGGTAGTCCACGTCTTAAGTGGTAGTGCTACTTCTGCACCGGTTGGCCAGTAGCATTTTATTTTTATTTATATTTTTTATCTCCTTTCCTCCCTGGCCCCTTCTGACTCCCCCTCTCCCCCAATCATTCATCATCTAGCCATCGGGGAATTTTCCTGCCATTTCTTCCTCCCTCCTCCCCTCATGAGTGGAGGACATGCATGCTGCAGAAGTCCTCAGCACCTCCCTGTTTTGGCATCCCAACCTGTCCTACCCTCAGGCCTCCACCTTGGGGCAGTCATGTGGTGGGACTGCCAAGCCACCCTCCCTGGGAGAGGTGAGCAGTCCTCCGGATGCTTGGTCCTCTCCTTCCCTCCCTGACTGACCCCTGATAACCCGCTCGCATTGTGAACACTGGTTGCTTGCGTGGCAGTAGGTTAGGCATGAATGCCTCAGCCCTCCATGTCACCAGGCCGGCCTGGGCCAGCAGCGTTTTAATGGTTTTAAACTAACTAGTGCATCTCTTCTTCCAAGCTATAGGCAGGTTATTAGGGCGCACTTGATGGGTTAAGCCCACGCCCTGAGAGATGCTCTCTAGTGGGCCACAGCTAGTAGACGGGGTGTCTGTTTTTTGTGCTGTGAACTTCCTGGCTCAGTCAAAAGCTGGAAACCCAGACATGAATATTAATGGCCCTGCCCTTTTTCCCATTACACTATAGAAGGATAATGCTAGCTGAGGGCCCAGGTCCTTCAGATCTAGCAAGACCTTAAGGAGTAACTTCCAGATCCAGAGAGATCAGGGACACCTGGAAATAGTTTGAATACTGGAGCACTCAAGTAGTGGGAGCCCCATCTCTCCTCAACCCCTCCTGGGCAGGAAGGTGCACCTCCGAAATCAGCCAGAGGAGGAGGACCCAGAAAGAGTCCTGCCCTAGGAGAAACGACCATCCAGACCTGTGTGGCACAATGGTGTAGAGGTGGGCCTCCTCTCAAAGGAGGTTGCCAGAATCCTTGTTGATCAGCTCCCACCAGAAGACCATAAGAGAGGCAGCAATTTGTAAGTACACCTATCATGGTAGAGCTCCATAGGATGAAAGGGTACCTGTATTTTTTATTTATCCCTCGCTGACCGGCCCCCTTCCACCTCCCCCCCCATAACCTCCACCGGGTAACATGCTGTCCAGCCTCTTGCCAATTTGAGTCGCCAGCTGACCTGGTGTGGCAGGGAGACCAGCTTTATCCGCCAGTTGGCTTCTTTTTTTCCTCCGTTTTTTTCATCCCACCCCTGAGCGCAGAGCCAAGGCATGCAGTGACGCCAGTGGCTAAGCCACGCATGCTTCCATACGTGGCATGCCTAATGTCTTGCTCGGCTCTGCCCCCTTATGTTGGTCCATTGCGCTGGCCTCCAGCCACCGCTAGGGAGCCAGTCAAGCAGTGGACGCCATCCACACCCGGAGAGCTGTCCTCCGACATGATCTCTCCCTCCTAGCCCGAGCCCCGGCGACCCCTGCATCACAAACCACGGGTCACCCGGTGGCAAGAGGTAGAGACATTGCTGCCTCAGCCCTCCATGCCACTGGGCTGGACCTGAAAGGGTACCTGTATTAGTATTTCATCCATAGGTATAGTGGTGAATAGTGTCGCACTAATGATCATCAGGATAAGGAGCCTGTCAAGAGTTGATGTCACTGAAGTCCCAGAGCTGGGCCAGGCATGGGAGTCCGTTTCTTTGGGCCACTAGGGCTATCGTGCTTTTGGAAGGGAAACACACATGGCCGAACTAACTGTATTTGATAATAAGGGGTACCCCATAAGTCTAGCTGCATAATTCATGAAACGCCACTGGCACAGTGGATAAACACAGGCACTGTTACCTCATGGGTAGTGCCCACCCTGTTTGGGAGGGTGCCATCGTGCAAAGTTCTTGTGGGCATAAATGCCCAAGGGAACTCTCAATGGGAGATAAGCTTCCATATGTAGCATCAGCAGGTGTTATGCCTTGTCAGAGTGAATGGTAGCACAGTGTGGTATAGTGGCAGCAGTGGTAAATACCATATTGCAGTAATAGTAATCGAACATGCAGTGAATGATGAAGTTATGACAACAATGATTGAAACTGAAGTAGTGAGGGTAATGCCATTCAAATCTGTGTGACAACAGAGGCAGCTAGTAAATGCGCAACCTGCTTGACCCCTGCTGCTAGTATGGGTCTTGGTTTGTAAATGGACTTCTGTTTGTTCATGCCCCTGCACACGAGTCATGGTTTCCCTGGTCCCCATCTGCTCTGACCCATGGTGGCTTGGTAAGGAGAGACATACTGGTTTTGTGGCATAAGGTGAGTGCTCCCTGGATGAATTATGCCACATAATATGTCTAGACACCAGGAGGAGTTCAGCCCTTGCGCTTTAATAGTCAAAATTCTAATTCTTTTATTGTACGTAAGGGTTTCCAACCTTCACATAACCTTCTTACAGTGCTTTCAACCAATGAAAGAATGCTCCAGTGCCAGTCAGTATTTTATGATCTTGCTTGATATTTGCTGCGGCCTTATTGTTTAGTTTGATCTTTCTATTAAAGTTATATTTTTTTTCTTTTGTTTTAATTTCCAGTTTGTGTTTGTTGTTCCATTGTTCATTTGGCTAGTCGCCATTATGTCTTTGCTTACTAGAGAAAGATGGCTGTCATGCTGGGTGGCCGTCTAGATGAGCTCTAACATAAGACGATTTTAAATAGTTGTTTTAGGTGCTCGTATGATGCCTTTCTTTACTACAATAATTATTAAAGTGCAGGGTGAGTTTTAGGGTTGTTTTTGGTATAGGTAGGGATATAAGAAGTGAGTGTAGGTGAGGCATTGTAGCTTTTTATTTTTAGGTTAGATACGAAAGCTCGGAGTGCTTCTTCAGTCGGTGTCTCATATGTCTTTCGAGACGCTAGCATAGGTAGGTATAGTGCACTGTGCTCTAACGGAGCTATATACTCGATGCCCAGTATAAGTTCTCTTCTGTGCCTCTGACCATTTTTCTGGCAGTCTTTCAGGCTGTTTGATTCAGCCAGGGTTGCCGGACTCATTAGTCTCCTGTCACTACCCTGCCTGGCTTTGGGTGTAGCGGGTGTTTTGGTTTGCTCTCTGTTCAGACCAATTTGGTCTGAGAAATAGCTGAGTGCATTACAGCTGTAGTGGGAGACTGGCTAGAAGAGGAGCCGGGAAAGTTCTGTTACTGATTTTCATCAGGCGGCTTGGCCACCTCTATACTGGTCGGTAGTGGTGAGGTACCATTGCCATTCTAGAAAGGCTAAAACAGATTTGGCTTCTGCTCCCCTTCTCCGGTGAGGTTGCCATGGTGAGAGAGCACGTGAGGGTGGGGTGGGGGGCACAGTTCAACTTTTCATGATTGGGGCTGATTTTGAGAGGGTAGTTTACATCGCCGAGGAAAGAAAACTAAGTTATCCTGTTTCCATCTTATTTAAATTGTATGCTGAGTTGACTATGCACTGAAAGTGTGGTTGAAGACTGGGTTTGGTTTAAGCTCTCCATAGTGGTGTGGTTTGCTGGCTCCCTGGACTGCTTTGGCAGCCTGGATGCAGAAACTTATGACGACTGCTAAATTGTTTTTGGACATTATCCTCTCAGTGGCAGTGAGTGACTGAGGAGTGGGACTTTCTATTCATTGCTAGAGTGAACGTAGACATTTAGTACTGTATTTCAGAATTTGTTTGTACAGCTATTTTAATCTTCACCCCTTGCTATTTGGTTCCTATACTGTTGATTGTTTTTAGATTGTACTTTGACGGAGTGGATGGGATTGAGTGAGTGCTATTGGTGGCTAAGTGTATGACAGCTGATGTGATTGGGGTTTAGTTTGGTGGTTGGTTTTGGTTGATGCTTATTTTGTTTTGCTGTTTGAGTTTATTTTGGTCTGTTTAGTTCTTAGGCTGGCATTATGTGTAAGGGAGAGGATGAAGTTAGGCTCAGCTACCGTACATATCCACTGTGGCTGTTCTGCCCATTTGGGAGATCCCCCATGGTCATGTCATTAGCACTTAGTGGTCACTGTGTAGGACTGGGGATCCTCCAGAGGCGTAGCAGTTGCCATGTTGGAGTGGGTCGGATAGGATTAGTAATGACTCAGAGGTGCCCAGGGAGGAGGTGGAATAATGACAGGGCTCCTCCCTGTCTTGTTCCCCTCCATAGGGTTATTCCCAATACTAGCGGGCAACAGATTAGCAGACTAGCTCCTCCCCTTTAGACCATGCTTTGAAATGCCAGATCAAGAGTAACATGGCAGTGATGAAAAGTTTCATTGCTGATTCCTTAGCTGACATTGTTTGTATCTCAGAGACCTGGCTGGAGGATGACTCTGGCCCTGTGCTGGAGTCGTCAATCCCAGCTGCTTATTCCGTGGTGTATTGCCTGAGGCGGGGTGGCCATCTGTTTTAGATCTGCTTAGGGGTTCATGGCATACCCCATGGGAACTTCCAGGTCTGAGTGTAAGACAGTTGTGGGTTGGGCAAGTGTAAGTTGTAGGGTCATCCTAATATACTACCTCCGGGGTATTTTCTGGAGCTGGCAGATTTTATGGTTGTTGAGTTGTTGAATGCCCCCAGGCTAATAGTGCTGGAAGATTTCAGTGCCTGGGTTGATGATGAAACCTTTTCTTTTGGTCCACGGCTGCTCCAGTTGATGGCATCACTGGGCATTACACAAGACTCACCTGCACAGTCACACATTGGGCCTGGTCTTCTCGTCCGGGCTAAATGTAAGTATGGTCAAGACTTATCCAGTCATTTAGTTGGGTCACCACATCATCTCCTTCATTTGCAGGGCCTTCAGTTTTAAAACTCCGATGGTGGAGATGGTCTGGTATTGCCCAAAATTGAACTTGGAGCCTCGCAAACTCCAGTTGCTACTAAATATAGGGCATGATGACTGCTTATTCTCAGCGAGCCGAGAGAGCTGTGGAGCACTGTAATAGTTACTGCAGCCACCATGGACTCCCTAGCACCTTTCCATGTCTGTCCCTGACCCCACCACAGCTTGCCGTGGTACCGTGAGGTGCTGAGGTGGTTGAATAAGGGATGGAAGTTGGAGTGTTTTTGACAGAAATCCTACTCTGAGGAGGACAAATTGCCTCTAAGAACTTACCATGGTGAATATCAAAGATACCTTAACAAAAACTGAGTTTCCATCAAGGAGTATTGCTGCAAGAAAAAATTGACTAGCTCAGCTATTTTGTACTGAAGACAGATTGATAAATCCTCTCTGTCTGCGGTCTGGGCAAGCATTTTCCACAGATAAATGCGAAGAGTTCAACTGTTTTTTCCTTAACAAGGTGTCCTCCATTCAGGTGGGGATAGCCTCAAGCAGCCTGTCACGGGCCAGTGATATCCAGAGCGGGTGGGGCAGTGCCGATCTGCCGTTCTGGACTGAGTACCAGCCAGTTGTAGAAGAGAAGGAGGCGGTGGTCCAGGTGATCTTGGGTCTGTAACCTACTTACTGTGCACTAGACCCAGGACCTACTTGCCTGCTTATTGGTAGCTTCAAATCCCTAGGGCCAGTGTATACTAAGATTGTTGGGGCTCCTTGAAGGAGGGTGTTTTGCCATCAGCTCTGAAAAGGGCGGTGGTAAGACCCCTCTTTAAGAAACCATCTTTGGACCCCGACCCCAGCCGAGGACAAGCTCTCCAGGGGCTCCCTGCCCCACAGGTATGGGATTCTCGGACACCAGGTGGTCGGCGCTTCCACAGCTGCCGCTCGAGACCTCAAGCCTGGACTCTCCACTAGCAAGATATGGCAAAAGCTGCTAATTTCGCGCCCACCTCTCACCCCTTCCACTTATTAAATACGCCCGTATCCCAACCCTTTCAAAGGTACACCCACCAAGGCGTTCATCTTCCAACCCAGACATCCGTATTGCCTTATAGGAATGCCCTCTGAGGCAGCCGCCAGCCATCACAGGCGTCTCTCTGCTATATCCCCTTCGCTGTGATTACCAATGCTTCCTTCACACTCTGTGCCTCTAATATTATTTCTTGGGTTTGTCCGCTCTCCTCTCTTCCAGGACCTTGTACTTTAAGGGAAGCTTATACTTTAGTTGTAGTTCCATGTCTTCAAGCCAAATTTAGCATAATCTCCCAGTAAATATTGGGAATGGGTGCCTCCGAGTGCCCAATCATGAGGGGTTTCTCATTGTTTCCCATACTGATTATCCTCTCCTGTGTACTGGTGGCATTTTATTGGCAGAAGCCTGTGCTGCAGAAAGCAGAATATGACCCTTTAGTGGACTGTATACTGGATATGGATTTGACTCACAGTTATCTACGTGCCTTTCAGGTAGTCGTACTATCAGCTTATAACCAGGGCACCCATCATGGTGGCACCGTGCTGAGACGCCTTTTCAAGTTGCATCTCTAGCTCGTTATAGTGATAGTCTTTCCATGCACCTATAGAGTCATCATGAAACTGCTTCTGCAGTATATAATAGACTGTCTCCCACTAAGGGAGCCAGGAATGTACGCCCTAAGAAGTGCATCCTGTATCACATTATGTATCCCCAAGGCTTCCTCTCGCTATGGCAGAATGGCCATTAGCTTCATGTTGCCATCCTTGTGGAACAAAGTGCAAAAATTATTGAAATTAAGCTGCCTCCGCGGTATGAATACCTTTAAACCCCTGTATGCTTGGTACGTGTGTGAGCCATGCAATTGCTTCCCCTGCCCCTAATTTTTGTCCGAAACTTAGGCTGCTGCCCTCTGAGCGTAGTTGACTCTATGATCACTTGTAACCTCTGGCGACTTTAGCTGTGTGAGCTTCTTATGCCTTAAATGTTTTACCCCTCTAGAAATCCCTGTATGGTCATTATCTCCTCATGGCTTTCCCGGCCGCTAGACCTTAGTCACCCTGTTGTCTTTACATATTGCTTAATCTATGGCTCTTCTTCCCATACCCTGTACCAATCAATCTGCCCTATTTCATCATCGTATTCTCTCCCACTGCATTCCATTCTCACTATTTTATTCCCCTGTTCCCTAACACTCTTCCCTGTCAAAGACAAGCCATTCAGGGGCTCCCTGCCCCACAGGTGGGAGAAACGCAGATACTGGATAGTCGGTGCTTCCATAGCCGCTGCCCGAGACACCAAGACTGGACTCCTTACTAGTGAGGTGCGGCATAGCCGCTAACCAATCTGAACGTGAGCGCTTTTCTGCTCTGGCGTCTGATTGGCTCCTGCAGTCTGCTCCCGTGTTTCCCTCAATACCAAACTAAAGTCTGATTTTCTGTCTAAATCTTGCACAAAAAGCTGTACTTACTTATTTGCCTGACAGTTAAGACCTCTGTTTTTCCCTGTTTAGAGTGTCAAGATTTGGAACACTGTTTTCTGAATTTCTGTGATTGCGCCAGCCTTTAGGTGCCAAAGGAATATACATTTCTTTTGTCCTGCTGTTTTGGCCCTCCTGCTGGTACAGACGTTCCATTGTCCGTGGCCCAGCATTTAATACCGACCTCTTCTTCCTTCCCCTGCCGAGGATAAGCTCCCCATGGGGTCCCTGTCCACAGGCGTGGGAAACCCGGGCACCGGGCTGTCGGTGCTGCCACAACCGCCACCCGAGACCCCAAGCCTGTACTCTCCACTAGCAGGGCACGGCAAAAGCCGCTACCAGTTGGAACGTGAGCGCTCTTTGGCACTGGCTTCTGATTGGTTCCTGCAGTCTGCTACTGTGTTCCTTCTAAACCAAGCAAAAATCTGATTTCTATGCCGAAATTTGCCAAAAAAATGTCATTACTATTTTTCCTGACTGTTAAAACCATTATCCTTCTGTTTAGAGTGTTAAATTTAGGGATACTGTGTAATTACACTACTTTTGAAATTCTGTGCTTGCGCCAGCTCTCTACACGAGCGGCTGATCACTTCTCCCTACTGAAGATTCTACTAAGCCTCATCTTGTGTCCTCTTTAAATATTACAGAAGCACTCTGAACTGTTATGACTGATGTAACATTGAATACGTATTTGCATTAATTATTTACTTGTATTATTTGTCTTTATTGTAAATATCTCTGTATATGTCTATTGTAAATTTCTCTGTATGCATTGTACCACTTGGCCCGGATCTAACCAGGTCCATCTTGTAAATGAGCTTGCTCAACGATGTTCGCCTGGATAAATAAAGATTTTGATTGATTGATTTGACAGTCTGGTTAATTACAGGCCTGTCTTGAACTTCCCATTTTTGAGACGGTGATTGAGAAGGTAGTTAGGGCGCATCTTGAGTCCATAACATCTACGAGCCTCTCCATTCAGGATTTAGGCCTCATTACAGTACTGAGACTGCTCTTGTCTTATTTTTATTTATTTTCTTTATTTAGACAGCAGTTTGGAAAACCTTTGAGCCATAGGCTCATTTACAAAGATACCTTGTCACAAAGTACTGCATGATCTACTCATGGCAAGAGACATGGGACTTTGTTCCATTTTTGTCCTTTTGGATCCCTCATTGACATTTGACATGGTGGACTATGATGTGCTGATTGATCGCCTGAGGAACTATGTGGGATTCACTAGCACATTCTTTTGCTGGTTTGAGTCATACATTATCAGGAGATCCCAGGAGGTGACTCTAGGTAATGACTTCTCTGGAGCGGCTGCAGTCTCCTGTGGGGTTCCGCAAGGCTCGATCTTAGCACCTGTGTTGTTCGCTGTGTGCATGTTGCCATTTGGTGAGATCATTAGATGATATGGAGTAGTTTCACTGCTTTGCAGATGATACTCATCTCTATCTGTCTTGCACTCATAAGAAGTCAAATGCAGTTTTGGAGCTTGGACAGTGCCTACAAGAAATCAGCGACTTGATGACCCACAACTGGCTGGAGGTTATGACTGTTGATCCAGGCTGTTATGGGTTGGCAGTGACATGTGGTGACCTTATTTTACCATCTGTGAATGATCAGATACTTCTAGCTGTGGATGTGTTGAAGGGTCTGGGCATTGTTGTGGACTGCAGGATGACATTAGAACAACAGGTGTCAGCAGTAATCAGGAACAGTTTTTTATTATCTCCGTAATATTGCCCGGATCAAGGCACATCTAGTGCCAGCTCATTTGGAGATGGCAGTCCAAGCTTTTGTTATCGCCAGGCTGGATTATTGCAGTTCACTTTACTTAGGGTTATCTGGAGGCTTGATGTGCCACCTGGAGCTGATCCAAAACACTGCGGCCTGGTTGGTGGCAAGAACTTCTCGGGGGACCACATCACGCCAGTGTTGCATGGCCAGCACTGGATGCCAGTTCAATGGCATATCACCTTCAAGGTATGCTTGTTAACATGCAAGGCCCTACATGGATTGGGTCCAAGCTACCTTGAAGACCTTCTGACATCCTACACATCTACTCACCCCCTCTGATACACCGATGCGGGCTTGTTGCAGGTCCGTCATTCCTGCCTCAAGCAGTCTGGGGGTAGGGCCTTTGGGGTTGCTGCCCATCTAATCTGGAACATAGAAACATAGAAATTGTCAGCAGATAAGGACCTTCAGGCCCACCGAGTCTGCTTAAGTGTTCTAGCTCCATGTTACCCAAGGACCCTAGGTGATCCGGGTAATTTTTCCCCCCGGCCCCTCTCCAGGATTCTCTTGTACATATCCCAAGCAACCTTGAATCACATCACTGTTTTAGCTCCCCCCCCACACACACACTTCCTCAGGGAGTGCATTCCACCCATCCACTACCCTTTCTGTGAAGTAGTGTTTCCTAATGTGTCCCTTGAATCTTCCTCCTTCTAGCTTCATGTCATGACCCCTTGTCCTTGAGAGCCTCTTATTCTGGCATATACTGCTATCTGGGACTTTGTTTCTACCCTTTTGGTACTTAAAGGTCTCTATCATGTCCCCCCTTTTCTTCCTTTGCTCCAGGATATACATGTTGAGGTCTTTAAGTTTCTCCTCATATGTCAAATGGCTGAGTCCTCGCACTATTATTGTTGCCCTCCTCTGGACCCACTCCACTCTATCCATGTCCCTCCTGAGGTACGGTCTCCAGAACTGGACACCGTATTCATGGTGTGGCCTCACCAGCTATTTGTACAACAAGGACAACACCACCTCCCTCCTTCTGCTCATAATACCCCTGCCTATGCATCCCAGCTTTCTACTGGCCCTCGTTACTGCCCTCTCCCATTGATTAGCCACCTTAAGATTGTTGGATATGATTATACCAAGGTCCCTCTCCTGCTCTATCACTTCCAGTATCTGACCACCCATCCTGTACTCTGCTTTTAGATTTCTACTTCCTAAGTGCATAACTTTGCACTTTTTGGTTTTAAAGCTCAACCGCCACACTTTAGACCACTCCTCTAGTTTGTACAAATCCCTTCTCATGTTATCTACCCCATTGGCAGTGTCTACTCTGTTGCAGAACTTTTAAGCAATAAGGCATGACCAGGGGTTAGATTAACAGTCTGTTAATCACCTCCCTAGGGGTGTAATGTGGCACGAGGTGCAGCTGAGTGCCATGTTGCCCCTAGAGGGATGATTAACAGACTGTTAATATAACTCCTGGGAGTGCCTTATTGCTATTATGAAATAAATTTCCACTAGAAGTGTGTTTAAAAAAAAAAAAAAAAAAAATACTTTTTGAATGCTTTCCTCATTTAGAGGAAGATTTTTAATAAAATAGTTCTTCCACCAACAGTTTAAGAATGTTGGTTCAAAATCAGAATGCATCATTCCAGTCATTCAGCAGTGCTAGAGGATAGAATGCTGACTGGAAGAAAATCCATGTGCCATTCTGATCAGGCTGCACATAACAGTGTAACATGGATTAATGTAAGGCTGTTGGAATCCTAACAGCCAATCAGACTGCAGCATTTCTGAGAACATTTTTATAATGTATTTTTTATTTATTTATTTAGTTTTTGTTGACCGGGTAAGTGCACTAGACAAATCCTGCCTATTTTCAGGCACGACCCGGGGGAGGGGGGATACAGATGAATGCCAACCAACCTTGAACCAGATTAAGCTGTTGGTGGTATTTTTAGAGAATGAGGGAAATTTGACCAGGACACTGGGGAAATTCACCTACTCTTTTCGATAAGTGCCATGGGATCTTTAACATCCACCTGAATTACCACCAGTCCAGGCAGATGGGACCTCGGTTTAACGTTGCATCTGAAAGACTGCACCTCAGAAGTGCAGCACCCCTCTCATGCTGCACTACAGTGTCAGTACTGGGATATTAACCCAAGTGCCAGATGTGGGAACTGAACCCATCATTCGCGAATAGACAGACCTTCCCCTCAAGCCCTTCTGTAATGTCCCCTATGAAAATATTGAACAGGATCGGACCCAGTACTGACACCTGTGGTACCCGCTAGTCACCCTTCTCTCCCCTGATAGAACTCCATTGACAATCACCCTTTGCCTTCTTCCCTCTGGCCAATTTTCACCCTATCTCCACCTCCGGTCCCACCCCCAGGGCTCTCATTTTATGTAGAAGTCTTCTGTGTGGCATGGCGTCAAATGCCCTGCCAAGGGTAGTAAGATCTGCTCATATGGTGATGGCTTTTAAAAATCAACTGAAGACTTATTTGTTTGCAGGACCTACCCAATTTAGTTTATTAAAACTGCTTAGTGGTTATTTATTATAGTTATTTATTTAATTTTCTTTAACATTTTAAATTTATATTTTATTCAGTTTTATAGAATAATTTGCATACAGACAATATACACTGTCCAGTGCAAGGAACAACCATCAGTGATGCATACATTGTTGTACACAGGAGTCAGTGTCCCTCACTTAATGAACCTCTATAGGAGGGTTAACAAGATGTCTATTTACCATTTTACCACAAATTTCTACTGAATGCTGTGAGAATCTAGCTTAAGAGCACATGGCCATTATCTATTCCATAACTTTCTTAGCATGTGAAACTGTTGACCCCATCGCTCCCAAGGAGCTATTGGTGCCATGCAAATTCCTGCATCCTGCACCTGAGCTGCGTGGCGACTGCCTGCTGAATTAAGCTCCTAACCACTGCCTCTGGGCATCCTGCCCCTGAGCTGTGTGGAGACCGCCTGGTGAATTAAGCTCCTAACCTCTGCCTCTGGGCATCCTGCCCCTGAGCTGCGTGGAGACCGCCCACTGAATTAAGCTCCTAACCTCTGCCTCTGGGCATCCTGCCCCTGAGCTGCATGGAGACCGCCCGCTGAATTAAGCTCCTAACCTCTGCCTCTGGGCATCCTGCCCCTGAGCTGCGTGGAGACCGCCCGGTGAATTAAGCTCCTAACCTCTGCCTCTGGGCATCCTGCCCCTGAGCTGCGTGGAGACCGCCCGCTCAGTTAAGGTACGGACCTGCTGCCATCAAATTTGGCGCCTTTTTCCTACGCCGCCTAATATTTCATGTACTACTCGCTGACTAAGCTGCTGAACGAGCGTCACTACTGAGTGTTCTGTTTGCACTCAACTATTCTTTGTTGAACTCCGGGTTCATTTTGTGCAGCTTTACAGTGATCATCTGCCTTTACTGGAACCGGACTGCTGGGCCTGTCCCTTGGGGAAGTTTTCTTTAAAATCGGAACCCAGCTTGCACAACCCTCCAGTTAGGGCAGTCTTTTGTGTACCTGCTCCCAGCTCCACTGCATTGGGACGGACGTGTTCCTCTGGGCTGCTCTGTAATTCCCAGAGAAACTCGAGACCACCTAGATTAGTCTAACTCTGGGCTCGCTTCGCATTTCTGCTTTACTCAGGGGCTCCTTTGAATTGTACAAAATTTTGGGGCTCTGTCTAACTTACAAAAACTGACTCGGGGCTGGATTTGCAGTACTAAAATTAATAGAACTCGGGGCTAAGCAACATTAAAGTAAGGGCTGCTCTGATCAGAAATTCTCTGGGCTGCTGAGAACTGAGTGGGGAGCTGCTGTGCTGCATTGGTTGTTCCTTTACTCCCCGCAGTCGCTTTGTGGCTGCTCCCACCCGCCCCAATACCCTCCACCCTTAGCTGGGTTTACATAAATAGGGTGAGCGTGTCACGTGTTTTGTTCACTGGTAGGTCACTAAAACCCATCTCCCCAGAATTCCATCTGCAGTTTATATTTTTCCACCACCAGATGGTGCTGTTTCATCAAGCTGTGTTCTCCCGAACTCTGTTTAGCGCAACTGCTTTCTCTATACCGTCTCCAACTCCTGTCTCTCTATACTCCTTCCTATCCCTTCCTTCTGTCACACGTCCTCTCTGACTGTCCAAACCTCCTGTTCCTGACATCTTACCTCCCCTCCCTGCCTACCCACCTCTGTTAATTTCTTACACACTTCATGTCTCTGGGGCTCCCTTTGCAATTACTTCCTGCACTCTGACTGCATTATCCCTCTTTGCCAGGACTTTCGGTGCTCTGCTCTGATGCTCACTCCTCAGATTTTTACTACTCTAACATGCTAGCGGAGGTGTCAGCGCAACCCATTTCCCCAGTGCTCTTCAGTTTCAGACTTGGTGGGTCAGCCCTAAGACATGCCTTGCGTGGAGAAAATTACCTCACCTGGGCTACCTCCCCCACCATTATGCTGGCCACTTTATGGATCATACTGTTATCACTCGCACTGTCCGGGGACATTGAACCCAACCCTGGCCCTACCTCAGTTCCCTCAACTTTAAATTCCTGCTCAGCTCACATACTTCCTCAGGCTCTGGGTATCTCTCTGGCCCACATTAATATCCGGAGTCTCCTGCACAATCTCACTGAGCTTGAGGCATGGGTGCATGTCAATAAACCTGACATCCTTGCCCTATCTGAAACCTGGTTGAAACCCTCCGTCTCTGATCTTAGTTGCTCGCTTCCTGGGTATCACCTGCTTAGGGTTGACCGTCCTTCCTCCAAAAGGAGGAGGGCTGGCACTTATTATAAACCTCACTCAATATCTCCCTTATACTCGTGCCTCCCCTAAATAACTGTGAAGTTCTTCACTCACTCCTACTCCTGGGTGGAACCAAGAAAGTATATATCTTCTGCATATAAAATCCACCCAAACACTACAAGCTTGGTCTCGAGAAAATCATAAACCTCATTCCCTCAGTGTCAAAAAGCAACAAGGTTATTTGCCTGGGTGATTTTAATCTTGATTGGCTAGGCCCAGACTCCTCACTCCTTTCTCCGCTATCACTAAGGCCAATCTTCTACAACTCATTGAGACCCGGCGGGACAGCCATGGGAACTCCACGCGATGTACTCTGATTGACTGGATCCTCACAAATCGCTAGGACTATTACTCCCTGGCTGGTGTTCTTCCTGACTCCATGAATGATCACTGCCCTGTCTTCTGTGTGAGGGATCCCCTCCTCCTGTTAATCCACCCAAAGTTCTATCCTTTACAGACTTTTCCAAATTTGACCCGGCATTGTTCTGTAGTGATCTGAGAAGTGTAGACTGGTCGGCACTTTTCTCCACAACTGATATTAACTTTGCGACGGACTACTTCAACTCTGCCTTACTGGCCCTACAGTGCAGACACATCCCAATCTCAACTCGTAGGGTCAAAGGGAAGGTGACCAAGTGGTTGAAAAGGCCTCTCCTGGCTTTGCGTAAATGCCATGACAAACTATGGTCAAAATGGAAATCTTCCCTGTTACAATCTGACATTTTTTTTATTTTTTTAACCCTCCTCTTTATCCTCCTTTCCTACCCCGGTGTCCACTCCTTCAGACTGCTCATCCCCCTTACGCCACTTATCCAGGATCTGCCCCTAGAGTGCCTCTCTCCTCCCTCCTTCTGCACATTGGGGTCTGTTCTGGGTTTGGTGGTCTTGGGTGAAGCCGTCTTCATCTAGGACCACCGAGGGGTTTTTCCCATTTTCTCCCTCTACCCACTGAGGACGTCGGCACGCAGGACTGGCGTCCAGACAGACAGCGTGCTGATACACGCCGTTGTCAAGTGCTCTGACGTCCTTCCCTCCCCGGCTCTCGGCCACCTGTGCCCCGGTGCCCGTGCTTCCACCGGCCCCGGAGCGTCGGGTGCATATAGCACCCCAGGAACCCACCCCTGGAGGAGAGCATCCATTGGGACACTCAATGCTCCTCCTCCCCTCCGAGCCCCGGCAACCCGAGTCCGTTCCCAAACCCGGGTCGCCAGCGTGGCGCGAGGTGTGGTGTCCAGCGCCTCAACCCTCAGCGCCACCGGGCCGGCACAATCTGACATTTTGATGCATATCGTTCGCTGCGAAACACCTGCAAGCTGGAGGTTCACCTTGCCAAGAGCAAATATCGCGATCTCCTCAAATACTCTGTCACCAAACCCAAAAGCTACTGGTCTCAAATTAAAATGTTACTGGGTAACCCCAAGCCACAGATTCCCAGTGACATGCTAATTAACGATATTCATTGTGACAATCTCAACACCATTGCTAATGCCTTTAACTCCATCTTCTCCTCTGTTCCCAATGTTCCCCTCCGACCTCGTGTCACCGCCTGCCACCTCTCCTCGTGCCCCTGGTGCATCTCCTCCCCTCTTACTCTCTCCCTGTGTCATGTTCCTAAGTCCTAAAGTTGCTGAAATCTGTCTCTGCTCATGGCAGTCCTGGCCCTGATGGAATTGAACCCAGAATCCTCAGACTCGCTGCCCCTATCCTGGCAATTCAATTACCAAGTGATGTCTCTCAGTGGAACATTGATTCTACAAACATCACTTGGAACTACATAAATACCTAAACTATCTAGAATATCACATTTCTCCAAAACTTTTCTATAGTTGTCCTGGACTTAAAAAGAACATCCACCTGAACCCCATCAAGATCTTCCCATCTCATTGCATTGATTACTCCCCTATAACCCAAAGGAATTTGAAGAAAATTTGAGAGAAAAGAGCTAGTTTGTGGTTAGAGTCCCCCTTACATCTCTTATGACCAGTAATAGTAAGAGAGCACTTGTTTGATTCATCAGCATGAGAACTAACCTCATACAATATTTTTTTTCCTATTCACATATGTAAGAATGGTGTTATATTTTTCTTGCAGATAACCATTATTCCAAAGAAAGTTCGCAAACCTATGGTTTATACAAATAATCTGCATGCAAGCCAGACCATAATCATCCCTAATGTAACTAACATCGACTAAATCCCCTCCCAAATCTGAACCTCCATCTTCATATATAGCAGCAGGATAAGGTCCCACAGATTATTACAATCTGCTGAATCCTTTATCGTGCAACCATATAACCTCAAGATTTCAGCTTCAGAATCTGCTGCCTTGGGATCTTGAGAGGGAGAACTTCTCCCAGGTGGCAGGGGTGCAATAGGCAGAACCTCATCCATCACATTATTACCACAATTCACCAAATCCAACTCATGGGGTAATATTTTATTTATTTAGTTTTTGTTGACTGGGAAAAGAGGGCTAGACAATTCTGCCTATTTTTCAGCCTCGTCCCGGGGGAAACCGGGAGATACAGATGGCAGCCAACTGAAATTGAACCAGATCAAGCTGTTGGTGATATTTTTAGTGAATGGGGGAAATTTGGCCAGGACACCGGAAAAAATTCTAAACACGTCCAAAGCTAGCATGCTGTAACCTTTGCATTGCTCACAAAATATAATTCACATTGCTGCTGAGTGGTGCTACTGTTTTGTGGCATGTAACAGACAAACAGAATCCTGTGCACATCCTTCCCCCAAGAAAACATGGCACATATTAGAAATTAAACATTTTAACTGCCTGAATTGGCTTTTTTTTTTTACTTTAAACTCCATGAAAAAGGGGTCCTCTTAGTTATCAGATTGGAATTCCAATGTGAGCAAGCCAAACCACCAAATCCTTTTAGCATGCTTCCGTTAACCACTTGTGAAATTTCCTGGATGGAAGCACTTTATTAAAAGGAGCCAGTTAGGCAGTGCATTCTATATTTAAGAGTAGCTGCTGCAGGCATTTCAGACCTGAGAAGCTAGTGTAGGGACCAAACCGTGGGTCCCACCTTGACGAATTGGTGGTTTGGCTTGCTCACATTGGAATTCTAATCTGATAACTAAGGGGACCACCTTTTTTCATGGAGTTTAAAGTAACAAAAGCCAATTCAGGCAGTTAAAATGTTTAATTTCTAATATGCGCCATGTTTGGGGGGAGGGGAGGATGTGCACTGGATTCTGTTTGATTGTTTACTCTGGGGAAATTCCCCTACTCTTTTCAGGAAGTGCCATGGGATATTTAATGTCCCCCTGAACAACCACCAGAACAGGCAGACGGGACCTTGGTTTAATGTCTCATATGAAAAACGGCACCTCAGGAGTGCAGCATCTCCCTCATGATGCACTGCAATGTCAGTATTGGGATTTTACCCCACGTGCCTGGTGTGGGGCTTGAACCCACAACCATCTGCTCTTCCGGCTTCAGAGGCAAGTGTGCATCCTACTGAGCCACTGACACTGACATTCTTACAGTGATATACTTTAGATACTGTAGAAGAACCTGTAGCATTTGAATGAACAATGGTTAATGAACATCCCTTAGGCCTACACCAGATTTGCCCATACTACGCACCTTCCCCATTGAGGAATTAGTCCTCTTCAATTACGGTAATATCAGCACAAGTTGCTTGCAGCTTCAAAGACCAGAGAACTGTTCTTCATACTGGGAAGCAAGATAACTTTTTAAGATGTTCTCAAATTATCCGGTGATTTAGGTACTTCAGAAGTCTCATTCACATTTCCACTGGACTTAGCACACCAGGAGGAATCTAAACTCATCCATGATGACTTCTTCTTTTGCTTCGGCTTTTTATTTCTTGGCCTCTTTAAAGTGTATCATAACAGGTCCCCAAAAGCAAATGCAGCACGGTCGGAAACCGCACAGTGAAAACAGTGAAAAGTCAAAACTGTGCATGCAGAACACACTCAGAGGACACACAAAAAAAGTAAGCTTCAACTTTTCACTTGAGTGGTGGTCCATGGCGGTGTGGTGTTGTAATAGTAAATCACAGTGGTAAACAAATTCTCGGCAGTATTCTGAATGCACGTTTTTTGACTTTCGCTGTTTTCACCACGTGTTTTTACCGCGCTGTATTTGCTTTCGGTGACTTGTCATGGAACCTCTTTAAAGTACTTAAATCAGGGAAAACACCTGAACAAAAATTGGGTCTAAGATCAGATTTGTGATCCAGGTCTGCCAGAACCTCCACTGAGGAGGACTCTTTTGGAGGGTGTATTTGATGAAAGGGGACAGGAACTTTGTGCTAATTGGCAGCTGTTTATAAAGTTCTTATTCTGAGAGACTATATGCATTCTCCTAAAGTATCCATATTTAGCTGTATCTGAGTAAAAAGTGATGGGTAAAACTGTAGTTTGGATTGTTGTGTTTTTATGGGCAGCATTCTGTTAGAGTTCACTTCATGGAATCATTTATGTGGAGTTTTTACTATATCACGATTTGTGTACAAAATGTTAATTATGAGCTGCTGACCTATCAGAACCCTGTTTAGAGTTCTGTGCACAAACCATGGTGTAGTTAAAATGCCAAATTATTGATTCCATGAAGAGAACTGTAACAGAATGCTACCCATAAAAACAAGACGATGCAAAATACAACTTTTTATATCACTTTTTAGTCAGATTCAGTTAAATATGGATTATTTAAGTGAATGCAAATCACTTCTGAGAATAAGAACTTTATAAATTGCTGCCAGTTAGAAATGATTTCCTGTCCCCTTTAAACATTCTCATTTTGTTGTCCATCCTGGCCCCATTAATGGCAGTATCCTTCCTAACTCCTCACCTTGGGCTTCTTTGCAGACTGCATTGACTCCCAGCTCTGCCTCCCCTGCTCCCATTGCTTCCCTTCACATTGCCAACTCCCCTGCTTGCACCGCCATGACCCACCGCGTCATCACACATGCACACAGCTAGCCACCTGAAAACAAATGCTCGAAGTTGAAGGAGTCCTAGCCCTTGTCCTCTGGATTTTGCCATTCTGGTAAGGATCCCTTGTTGATGAGACTGGTTGATCAGGAGAAGCCTAGAAAGCACTTTTCTACAAGTAAGCATGCTACTCCTGTCTCCTGTCCATCGACTACCAGCCTGCCTTCTTCTCCCCGCTGTACGGAACAGCGTATATTTAAAACTAAAATGGTTTTAGCTGCCCTTTCTGAAGCAGCTGCCAAGTCGTCTTCCACACCGTCAGTGACCTCTGGCCATTCTAATACTTGTTCATCGACTGCTCCTCAGGCGATGACATCAGTGGGTTTGCCTCAGCTGCAGTTTCCAACACTGCTGCCCCTGTCTCAAGGTTCTCATTATCGTCCATTGATGGCCCCATCACTGTCGTCGACAACCATGCCTGCACAGCTTGGTCAGGACATTCTGAGTTACTTTTTATCATCAACGGCACTTGGTGCCTTTGTCCACCCCTCGTTGACAGCTCGATTGGTCCCACAGTCAAACCCAATCTCTTCGATTGTGCCCATACAATCGGTACATTCCACATCAAGTTCTGCCTCTTCTCCTCAGTTGGCCATGGTGGATGTCCAGGCCCCTGTTCAGACTATTCTGAGCCTCACGCAGTCCACTCCTGTTTCCCATGGGAGTGTTCCTTCGGTTCCAGTCTCGCTACCTTCTAGACAGTCCTCTGTTTCTAGAACTGCTAGTCCCTCTCCAGCATCTCAAGGTCCGCTTCACCAGGACGTTGACATGGAGGACCCTGATTTACAAGACTGGGAAGTGGAGGATCAGGAGGATGCTTTGAAACTAGAACTGCTGTCTCCTTTATTGGTTTCTTCTGCCTTCTCAGTTCAGATGAGACTACTCCTGGCCTTCCTTGTTCCCCTTCAGATGACCCTAGTATTTCTGATACCATGATTCATCTTCAGAAGACTTTTGGGTTCCAGGAAATGGAGCAAAACGCCTCCTGGAGGAAGTTGGCCAATTATTTAGGCCTTCCTGACTGTCCTTCCTTGGTCATCCCTCCTTTTACTTGATGCATATGAGGATACCATTATGGCTGCTTGGCAACAGCCTTTGTCTATAGCTTTGGCTCCACGTAAGGCTGACAGGACCATTCAGGCCCCAGTGGAACACCCTTACTTTACTTCCCTTCCATAGGCTGACTCTGTGGTTATCAATGCAGCTCATGATAGGTCAGTATGACCAAAACATCTCAGTGCTCAGCCTCCAGATAAGGAATCCTTGGAAGCTTGATGACATGGGGAAAAGTGTCTACTCCTCCACTGCTCTGACCCTCAGAATTTTAAATTATATGGGTCATCTTCTTAAATATCAAGGAGAAATCTTAAAAACAACTCATGCTTCCATTCACTTCCTCCCGGACACTGCTTCTAAGGAGGATTTGACAGCCAAGTTGACTATGGCCTTGGCTGCTGTCTGCCATTTATTGCAGGTATATTGATGCCATCGACTCCACAGCCATGACTTCTCCAGCTGTCATTTGTCTTAGGCAGCATGCCTGGTTCCGGGTCTCAGAATTTGCCCTGGATGTCCAGCAGTCCATTTTCAATGCCCCTTTAAGGGTGGCAGGCTATTCAGTTCTCAGACCCAGGATATTCTGACATCATTGCAGGTCTCACCTCATACATTGCAGTTGTCACGCTGTCTCTACCATACCCAGACAAAACCCATTTCACAGATCTGCGAACAGACAAAGGTTCGCCCTCAGGCAGTGGCCTAATAATAAAACAAAAGGCTCACGTCTCTCTGCCAGGGCCACATAACGATCCAAAGACTACCCGTTTTGTCTCCCCTGGCCCCCAACTGGGACAGCCTACTGCCTGAAGTTTCCCCCTCGCCTGTGGGATTAGAGGCCTGTCCCACAGAAGTCGGGGGCATATTCTCCCTACACCTTCCAGGTTGACAAAACATCACCTCTTATGCTTGGGTCCTCCAACTGATGCAGTCAGGTTGCACCCTGGAATTAACGGCGATCCTGCCTTCTATGCTCCCAAGGGCCTCTCACTAACCCCCCCCCCGACCAAGCCTTAGTTTTGGCAGAAGAAATTCAAGCCTTGGAGACAAAACTAGCAATAGAGCCCGTTCCCCTTTCCTAGAAGGGCAGTGGCTTCTACTCCCATTTTTTTCTCATCCCAAAATGGACAGGAGATTTGCGTCCCATTCTGGATCTCAGAAGCCTCAATCTCTGCATAGAGTACAAAAAGTTCAGGATGGTGACCCTGCAGACCCTCCTGCCTCTTCTAAACAAGGGGTATTGGCTTTGTTCTCTGGATATGAAGGATGCTTACCTCCATATCATGATTCACCATGCTCACAGGTGCATCCTCCAGTTCTGTTTTCAAGGTCATCATTACCAATTCAGAGCACTTCCTTTCGGTCTGTCCTCCGCCCCAAGGGTCTTTACATAGTGTCCTGCAGTGGTGGTGGCTGCTTTGTACAGACAAGGCCTATATGTCTTTCCCTACCTTGACAGTTGACTTCTGAAAGCCCCATCGAGTACTCTGCTAGCGGCCACATTGTCCCAGACGCTTCAGCTGTTTTCCTCTCTGGGGATCACAGTCAACGTGCCAAAGTCCAAAATGGATTTCACACAATATCTCCAATACATAGGAGCTGTCCTCAGTACCTCTCGGGTTTTAGTCTTCCTTTCAAGGGACCAGGCAGACAAGCTCATCCTGTTGGCATCCCAGATGTCCTCCAACCAGTATGTCTTGTCCCGGGACTACCTCCATCTCATGGGGCATGTGGTGGCAGCCATTTACACCATTCCCTATGCGAGACTACACATAAGGGTCCTTTAATGGACACTAAGAGTCCAGTGGAATCAAATAACAAACGATTTTGAAGCTCCTGTTCTGATTTCATCCCTGGTCATTTGTGAATTGCGATGGTGAATGTCTCTGGATCAACTTCTATGTGATGTCCCATTCCAGGTTCCCATTCCCTGTGTGATTCACACCATGGATGCCTCTGCCCAAGGTTGGGGCGCTCATCTAGACATGGTTCATACTCAAGGGAGCTGGACCACACAGGAAGCACATTTACATATCAGCATTTTGGAAATGAGAGCAGTCCTGTATGTTCTACAAGCTTTCAAGACCCTACTTCCCTAGGGCTGTCTACAGATTCAAACAGTTCTACAGTGGTTCACTACCTGATCAAACAAGGGGGCACCCATTCTTATCCCCTCTGCAAGAAAGCAATGCGAGTATGGTACTGAGCAGTCCAAAAGGATATACATCTAATAGCAGTACATGTCCCAGGCATCACCAGTACTCTGGCAGATGCTCTAAGCAGATCCAAAACTCAAAAACACAAATGGGAGATCCTCCAGGAAGTTCTGGAAGACATCTTCCTCCTCTGGGGTTGGCCAGATGTGGACTTGTTCACCTCTCTACAAAACGCCAGACTGCCTCGCTATTACTCGCTAGAGCCAGGTCCTTGAACTTTATGGCTGGATGCATTATCTTGTCCCTGGAGAGGAAGATTTCTTTACACCTTCCCTCTCATACAGAGGGTTCTACTTAAACTACTCTGGGACAAGGCTTCCATGGTCCTCATTGTGCCTCTGTGGCCGAGACAAGTCTGGTTCCCATTATTGCAACAATTGACTGTCCAGGACCCTCATCCACTCCCTATTTGTCCTGCATTTCCGATTCAGGCCGGGGGAACTCTGCTTCATTCCAGCCTCCGTTCCTTACATCTCCATGCCTGGCTCCTTAGGACATAGTCCTCTCCAGATTCTAGGTCTCACCTTAGGTGATGGAAGTTCTGTGGGTGGCCAGTAAGCCTTCCACCCGTTCTTCCTATTCAGTGAAATGGAAGAGGTTTTTCCTGTGGTCAGAAGATCATAATTTGGACCCATATTCCTGTCCGCCACAACGTGTGCTGAACTATTTGCTTTCCCTTTTGGAAAGTGGCCTCAAGTACTCCTCCATTAAAGTACATTTGTCTGCGATTTCTGCCTTCTATATTTTTGTGGATGACAAACCTCTAACCCAACTATAAATAATGTAAACCTTTTTAAAGGATATTCTTCATCTTAAACCCCCTGTTAGGGACAGAGTCCCTCCTTGGGACTTGAATTTTGTGCTTGAGAAACTTCCGTTAAAACGTTTGAACCGGCACGGCAGCCTTTTCTGAGCTGCATTTTCTCTCCTGGAAAACAATTTTTTTAGTTGCTATAACATCAAGTAGACTTATTTCGGAGTTGCTTGCACTGATGTGCAAGGAACCCTACCTGAATTTTCACAGGGATAGGGTCTCTTTATCTACTGATCCTAACTTTTTGCCTAAAGTGGTATCTGAATTTACATTGAATCAAGCCATACACTTACCAGTGTACTATTCGGAGTCAGCTAATTCAGGAGAATCTCTGCTCCATACTTTGGATGTTTTATTTATTTATTTAGTTTTTGTTGACCGGGTAGGTGCACTAGCCAAAAATTGACTATTTTCAGGCACGATCTGGAAGAATACATACAAAATTGAGAGACAGATACATTGCATTAAAACAGTTGAAATACATGTGGATCAGACAGTCCTAGGGATAATACATACAACTAAGCAATGTAACATAAGGTAGGTCTAATCACATTAAGATAGCATAAAGTGCATAGCTGGCAGTCAAATAAGAGATTAATTTAGTCTGAGATACGATATGCATAGCTTTTCAAGAGTAATATAGTGTGGTAAGCAGAGAGAGGGAGATTCAGAGGGAGGTAGGGATGAGGTGGGCAAGGTGGGATTTGAGCAGTAGATATGCCAGGATGAGTAGTATGGATGGCAAGAGTTAACCAGCAGGGGTGGGGAGGGACACGGAGTGGAAGAGAGAGAGAGAGAGGAGTAGGGTGGTGGGCTAAGGTTTATGAAGACATGGAGGTAGAGGTAGCTAGGTGGGGTCAAAACAAGTGCAGGAATCCTGAGATAGATGGCGATATAGCTCCTTTTTAAAGATTGAGTGGGAGCTGGCTTGCCGCAGAGCTAGAAGGAGGGTGTTCCAGATGGTAGGGGCGGCGTGATGAAAGGCTCCAGAGCCTTTTAATGTGAGACATGTACATAGAATGTTATGATATTATCTCCTTCGCACCAAACCTTTGCACAAATCAGTGCAGTGTTTTGTTTCTTTCGCTGCTGGAAAAGAGGGCATTCCTGTTTCTAAGCAGTGCTTGTCCACCTGGTTGGCCAACTGCATTATTTTTTGTTATAATACATACTAGAAATCTCTCCTGGGAGTGCTAAAGTCTCGGTTCACGAGGGGTATGTCTGTCTCAGTGGCATGCTTGACAGGCGTTTCAGCTATTGATATGTGTGAAGCTGCTATTTGGTCCACTGTTCAGACCTTCACTAAACATTACTGCCTGGACATTGCATCCAAAAACTGAACCAACTTTGGCCGAGCTGTTCTTCAGGGCCTACTGTCCTGAATTTTTTTTTTTGCCTCCTCCCCACTTGCCTCCAGACTGCTGGGGACTCATTCCTGTATGTAATGACGTGCTGCAAGAGATTTCCTCAATGAAGATAGTACAGTTGCGTATGAACTTACCTTAACAGTAGATCTTCGAGAGATCTCTCTTGCAGCAGGTCACACTTCCCCATCCTCTTTTAATAATTTCCTGTTTCAGGAGGGTAACACGCCCCACTCCTCTCCATAAACGTAATTTGTAAGGGCTCCCTGCTTCCCCTCAGTTCCCTTAACCATGTCATCATATATGGTCACTGAGGCGTAAAAGAATCGAGGAGCATCTGGGACTGCCCCCTTTTACACCTGTCATGTGGTGTTGTTGGGGGTGTCCCAGATAGACTGCTGATAAATCATCTGGATGGAATCAGGCCTGTGGCTGGAATATTCCTATATGTAATGACCTGCTGCAAGATATTCTCTCGGAGATCTATTGTTACAGTATGTTCTTACGAAACTGTACTTTGCAGTCACTTCTGCACAAAGGATTTCAGAGCTTCAGGCTCTAATGTGTGAGCCTCCTTATTTGATTTTCTACAATAACAGTCTGTTTGCATACAAATCCTAAGCTTCTACCAAAGGTGGTATCTGAATTTACACTAACTCAAACTATACACTGTCCTGTTTATTACCCTGAGCATGCCAATCAAGGTGAGGCATTGCGCCATACTTTAGATGTACTTGGAATACTCTGATACTAAGTGAATTGCAAAAAGGACTGTAGAAAATCCTCTCAGCTTTTTGTTTGATTCGCCCCTGGGAAAAGGGCACTCCTATGTCTAAACGGTGCCTATCCGAACCGCTGGCACATTGTATTACATTGTGTTATAGGAAGTATGGTAAGGAACTTCTGGTGTGGTTCATGGTCACGCCACCCAGGGAATCGTCACCTCTTCTGCTTGTTTCAGAAATGTTTCTGCGGCTGACACTTTGCGGCAGCCACATGGAGCATGTCACTGTCCACACCTTCACTAAGCATTACAGTCTGGACATGGTCTCTCGTAGACGTGCTGGTTTTGGGCTTGCTGTACTGCAGGGCCTGTTATTCCGAGTATATATCGGACTGTAACAACCTCCCAGTTTGTGTTTGGGACTGCTTGGTAATCATTCCAGAGTTGTGGACTAATTGAGGAGATATCCTTGAAAAAGATCAAACAGTTATGTACTTACTGTAACAGTAGATCGTTGAGAGAATTTCCTCTATTAGTCCATGCCATCCATCCCTCCGTCCCTCTTCTGCTTCTGGGAGATTGTGCAACTGAACTTAACATGTGCATTATGTATCCAGCCCTATGCCTTGCCTTGTGTGCCTGGGCTGATCTTATCTCCTGGTTCCTCATGGTTGAAGGTCCTCCAAGTCTAATCTGTGGTGGGGAACTGAGCAGTGATGGGGACACCCATGTTTGCATAGACGCTGATGCATGATGTCATCATGAGTGGCCCATGGCTAGCAGAAGTTTCCATGCAGTCCTAGTGCCTGGCAGTCTACTGTTATGGTAAGTATGTAACTGTTCTTTTCAGAATTAATTGCATTTGGATACCGACTTTTGAGTCTGTGGAGCCAGGCTGTTTGTTTCTGAAGTAACTTTTGCAGCATGTCTGACTAAAGCTGGAAGCACGCTGCTTATCAGTCAGATGGCGGTCGGCCAAGGTGGTGTGTGGAGGACTGTGTTGCTGACTGTCAATTTATCTTGGCACCAATTGGCAGGTATGGGAGTGGAGGGGTGGGGGGTCCACTAGCACCAATGAGGGATGAGCTGGGGAGCGAGGGAATCCATGAACATGAACAGGGCCGGGCTGTGTTGTGGGGGAGATGATACTTGGCACCTAGCATCCCGTGAGTCAGCGGGGGATGGGGTGTCAAACCGGGACAGGGATCGGATGGGGAATGACCACTAGACCAGGGACAGTAGTTTTGTCTTACTAGGGCAGGGCATCGGATGGGGGGGACCACTGGACACCAGGGACACTTGTATGGACGAGTGATCGGGTGGGGAGGGATCACTAGACACCAGGGAAACTTTGTCCGGGCAGGCATCAGGTGGGGGAAGGGGACCACTGTACATCAGTGGTTATTGTATGTGCAGTTGGGTGGGCATCAGTTGGGGGGGAGAGACTACTGGACACCACAAAACAGGTGTCCAACTACTGGGCATGGGTGCGGGTGGTGGGAGGGACCACTGAACACCAGGGAATATTACTGTTGTACATCGGGCAGGCATCAGGTGGACCACTGGGGACCACTGGATGCTAGGGAATTATGTATGGGACCTACTTTGGGTAGTATCGGGGAGGACCACTAACACCAGGGATAGCTGCTCTAGGACCAGCAATTTGGGGGGGACACCACCCAAACTAGCCTTGCTCACCAAGCAAATGAACCCATAATGGGCATACATATGGCCCCTTAGCGCCTTGCATGCCCAAGGGGCTCATTTGAATATCAGAAATTTAGCGGTGGCGCCCTATTTTAGGAGCCTTGTCGGCGCAGCACTAAGTGGCCTAGCACTGGGCCGGCATGGCCCTATATTTAGTTAGTGTGAGTGCACTTTCCACTGACTATAGCATCTTCGAGCACCCAAGTTATTGCAAGACTGGGCGCAGTTATTTGCGCTCCACTTTGTGCATTTTTCAATAATGGGACCCTGATCTTTTGTGTTCTGGTGTGCTGTCTTCCAGGGTTAAGTACAGTCACAGAGAACTGTTTTTAGCCCCAGGAGAATAGCAGAACTAGCAAACATATGAGATTATGAAAGTTCTAACATGCATTGCAGACGATAGACCTCCCATCCACCCTCCACTGCAGCCCTGCTCTTATATCAGATACAGGGAATTCTGGTATTTCCAGCCACAGAGAATATCAGCTTGTGAGTCAGAAAGATCAGCCAGATATGATCTGCTGTACTACAATAAACAGTACGTAATTTAATTTTTTGCACACAAATTGCAAATTGGGACCAGCCTCACAGTTAGGTGTGAGTCTGTTAGAGCTGACAGTTCCCCTTTAAATCCCTCTTGAGCTCTAAGTCTGGCACTTACATGACCAAAGCGAGTGGTATGGCTTGTCCCCCAACAGCTTGCTCTGCTCGTAGCTACCTTCTGCTTGATGCCAAAGGCATATCTCTCAACTACCGTTCATTATGAAGGAGGAACCTCATTTTATCACTGAAAACTGCTGTCTCACATCCATCCATGGTGCCACCTAAATAAAAAAGGTGCTGTAAATTTAGACTTGTATAGAAAAATGTCATAATATTCTAAGAGGTTAAATCAGAATTAAATAGTAAAGCAATTAAAGCAGAGGTTGATTCTGTAAGTTTGATGTTGCGTCCCACATTGTGAGGGCCAGTGCCTCATATTTCAGTGACAGAAGGTTGACAGGTATGGCGAAAGGTTATGGAGACAGTCCTTTTGGCATTGACAGTTGGTTTGAGTGGAACCACTGTTGGACATTTGTCAATGTCCCACAGAAGTGATGATTCAAGCTCAGAGACTGAGGCCACGGAAGTGACCAGTACTTTGCCATCCATGCACATGTGGACATGCGAGGAGACAAAGACTGAGAGACATTGTAAAACAGTGGAAGATTGAAGAATAGACCAGAGTGTTTGAGTACGTTGAGTTTGGACAGGCGGAAGAGGTTATAAGATGTCTTGATGATAATGTATAGGTTACCAGAGGATCCAGAGTTGTGACCAAGTTTGGGATTGGAATTGAAAAGAGGTGAAGTTATTACTAGAGGGCATGGGCTACAAATCCTGAGATAACAGTACATTGGAAACTACAGGTGAAATGTTTACATGCAGGGAATGGTGGGAGTATGAATGGTTTACCAAAAGGAGTGATATACTGTATGCGAAAAGCTTGCATGAATTTAAGGCTGGCCTTGGCAGACACATGAGGGAGGCAACTCTAAATATGTATTATTACTGAGAATTAGGGTATGGTCTCAGTGGTCATGTGCCAACATCATCTCAAATTCTTATGTTCTAAAACAGATAAAAGCCAAAGTGTGAGTACAGAGACATCACTCGTTATTCCAGACACTGCAAAAACTGATTGGACAGCAGAGAAGCCAGGAGTGACTGAAAGTTCCATGAGCAACAGTAGTAGCTGTCTCCCTGAAACGCCAACAAGACCAGAAGTTCCCAAAATGGAGAAAAATCTTGATAAGGATGGGACGGGCCAATGTAGTGTGAATTCCAGTAAAATGAGTCAACTTGGTAAGTACTGAAGTATGGAAAGTGGATTGACTGTTGAATTATGAAGTGATGAGGCAGCATGGTCTAGTGGTCATAGCACCGGCTTAAGAACCAGAAGACCGAGGTTTAAATCCTATCACGTACACTTGTCCTGAGCAAGCCACTTGAAAAGCTTCAGATGTCTAAGCGGGAACCTTGAAAATCATAATTTTAAGACACATTTCAGCTTATATTTTTAAAGCAGTTTCTATATTTAGCCTCCCTTATTTCTTTTTAGTTATTCACAGTATCATGAAAACAGGTTCGCTGTTCCCTAGACTTTGTCTGCTCTGGCTGCTTGTCTGCACCTGACATCACAGTCCTCTGTCACAATTGTTTCACAGCAACACAATGTGATTTCATAAGCAGAGGACTGTGATGTCAGCTGTAGGCAAGTTACATAGAAGTATAGAATTTGTCAGCAGAAAAGGACCGCCTGGGTCACCCAGTCTGCCTAGATGGTTCCTGCCTTGTCTGTCTCTGCAGATCCTAGATTGTCTCCAGTGACCCTCTCTCCCTACCCATTTCCTAATATTCCTTTATGTCTATCCCATGCATGCTTGAAGCGCCATACTGTTTTTACCTCCACCACTTCCTCTGGCAGTGTGTTCAGGCATTCACCACTCTTTCAGTGATAGTACTTCCTTAAATCTCTCTAAACTCCCCAGCTTCATTGCTGCCCTCTGGTTCTGGTGCTCTTCCTCATTTAAAGTGACTTCTCTCCTGCACCCTGTTGACTCGTATAAGGTACTTTTGTAGGTCTCTATCATGTCACCTCTCTCTTGTCTTCCAGGATGTACATGTTGAGATCCCTCAGTCTCTCCTCATAGGACTTTTGGTGCAATTCCCACACCATTTTAATTGCCCTTCTGTGGGCTGCCTCCACCCTATCTCCTTTCTGAAGTGCAGCCTCCAGAACTGGACATAATACTCTCTGGGAGGGTCTCAGCAGTGAGTGATATACTGGCAACACCACTCCCTCCTCCTGCTGGAGATACCTCTCCCTATGCACATCCCACTGGCCCTGCACATTACTTTGTCACACTACCCTGCCACTTTGAAGTTGTCAGATTGATAAACCCAAGGTCTCTTTCTTTCTTAGTGACAGTAACCCTCCCCCCAAACCTATACTCAGATTCTTAGTTTCCTACGCTTCAGGTGGATGATTTTGCACTTTCTGGCATTGAACCCCAACTGCCATGCTCCTGACCACCCCTTGAGTTTCTGAAGATCCCTACGCATTTCTTCCATCGCTTTCTTATTGTCCACCCTGTTACAGATTTTATCATCATCTACAAAATGGCATACCTTCCTTCCAAAGCATACCTTTATTTATTTATTTAAAATTTGATAACTGGAAAGGCACACTGAACCTAGGCTCGTTTCCAGGGGTGACCGGGGATACAATGCAGTGATTGGGATATAATGCAGTGATGGACAAAACAAGTTGTAGAGGGGCACATTCCAAAAAATAATTGTGGAATGGCAGACATTGCATAGATTTGAAGCTAGTATAGGTGTCGGCATGATGGCACGGTGTCATGTCCTAGCACGAACAGTAAAAGAAGGTGACAAAACTTTCTGTAGATACATTAGTGAAAGGAGAAAGTCCAGAGGGGGTATTGCTAAGATCAAAGGGGATAAGGGAGCGTGTGAGGAGGAGGACCATGTAAAAGCATCTATCCTAAATAGGTACTTCTGCTCAGTATTTACTGAAGAAAAGGCAGGGCAGGGAAAACGGCTCAGCACCATGGACACTGGAGGGAGGGAGGTGTGCAGTAGTCCCTTCACAAAAGAAAGGGTCCTACAAGAGCTTGATAAGCTCAGGGTGGACAAGGCAATGGGACCTGATGGTATACATCCCAGGGTACTAAAGGGGCTAAGGGTGGAACTAGCAGAGCCATTATCAGAACTGTTTAGTGAGTCTCTGAGCACAGGAGAGGTCCCAGAAGAGTGGAGAAGGGCTCATGTTATCCCGCTCCACAGAGTGGTAGCAGGGAGGGAGGCAGGGAACTACAGACCAGTCAGTCTTACCTCAGTAGTGGGCAAGATTATGGAGGCACTCCTTAAGGAAAGGATAGTGCAACACTTGGAATCCATAGGAGCACAGGATCCAAGACAGCATGGATTTACAACAGGAAGTTCCTGTCAAACTAATCTCATAGATTTCTTTCACTGGGTAACCAGAGTGGTGGACCAAGGGGAGCAGTTGATGTCGCCTACCTTGACTTCAGCAAAGCTTTCAGTACTGTTCCACATAGAAGATTGATTAATAAGCTGGGTAGGCTCGGGTTGGTTTAGAAGTTGGTCAACTGCTTGGCAAACTGGTTGATGCGCAGGAAACAGAGAGTGGTGGTAAACAGTATACAGTCAGAAGAGATGCAGGTCACAAGTGGGGTACCTCAGGATCAGTCCTGGGCCAGTCCTCTTCATTATCTTCATCAGTGACATTGCAGATGGACTGGAGGGTAAGTTTTGTCTGTTTGCAGATGACACCAAGATCTGCAACAGAGTAGATGATCCAGATGGGGTGGGCAGAATGAGAAGAGATCTGGATAAACTGACAAAGTGGTCGGAAGAGTGACAACTGGATGTAATACAAAGAAGTGCACATCATGCACATATGGAAGAGAACCCTGAAGCCACCTATAGGCTGAGAGGGGAGTTGCTAGCAGTCACAGGGGAAGAAAGAGACTTGGACATCATCATCACAGATGACCTGAAATCAATCAAGCAGACCACTAAAGCAGTAGGTAAGGCTAGGGGATGTTGGGGTGTATTAGTAGGGGTATCACAAGTCGTAAGAGAGAGGGGTAATAATCCCTCTTTATAAGACACTAGTTAGGCCCCATCTGGAGTACTGCATGCAGCACTGAAGGCCGTGACCTTCACAAGGACATTAACCAAATTGAGGCAGTCCAGAGAAGGGCAACCAAACTGGTGTAGGGACTGCATCAGGAAACATATGAGGACAGATTAACGGAGCTCAATATGTATACCCTAGAACAAAGGAGGGAGAGAGGAGATCGTCGAAACATTCAAAACACCTAAGGGCATTAACAAAAGGTGAAAGAGTCTAACATGTTTCAATATAAGAAAATAACAGGACAAGAGGACACAGCATGAGATTAGAGGGAGGCCAATTAAGGGTAATGTGAGGACGTTCTTTTCACAGAAAGGGTGGTGGATGCATGGAACGGCCTACTTCAGGAAGTGGTGGATATGAATACAGTGTAGGGCTTCAAACAGGCATGGGATAGGCAAAGGAGCAATACACATGAGTATGAATAGATAGGCCATTGACAGAGCAAAGGCGATGGCACATTTATAAGGGTGGAAAAAGAAATGGGCAGACTGGATGGGCCCTATGTCCTTATCTGCCGTCAGCTTCTATGTTTCTGTGTCAGTCAAGAACGAGAAGCAGACAAAGTACAAACTTACAAAACTAAACTGTACCACTGGGAGGGAAAAACAGAAAAGAATGAAACAGATAGAGTGCTATGCGTAGGAATAGGTAATGGAGGGAACATATTGAGAGGACTGAGAACAGAGAGTATGATGGTGCTGCCAAGTGTGGACCCCAGGTAAATGAAAAGTGCAGAGAGCGTGCCAGAGGACAGCAGATCCAAGAAGGAAAGCAAAGGGATGTAGGCAGTGGAGCAAAGGGGGCTATAAGGGTAAAAAGTGGAACAATTACAGAAGAGGAAGACTGCAGCAGGTGGGGGCAGGAGTAGATCTTAGTAGGCGTCTACAGAGGAGGGCAACAAAAATGGTGTCTGGGATGCAGCATAAGTCGTATGAGGAGAGGCTTGGAGCTCTCAATATGTACTCCCTGGAGGAAAGGAGAGAGCGGGGGGACATGATGGAGACCTTCAAATATCTAAAGGGGATCAACAGGGTACCAGAGGGGAGCATCTTTCACATGAAAGGAAATAGCAGAACAAGGGGGCACAGCATGAGACTGAAAGGGGGGAAACTTAGAGGAAACTTGAGAAAATTCTACTTCACTGAAAAGGTGGTGGAGAGATGGAACATTCTCCCCCAGGACGTGGTGGGGGTGGCCATGGTTCAGGGATTCAAGAATGCGTGGGATAGGCACATGGGAATTATCAAGCTAGGGCAAAAGTGGAGGGGCTTGTAGCATCTAGGGTACCTTAAGCATTAGAAAGAGGATAGAGGGGACTGGAAGGGCCACAAGGCCCTTATCTGCTGACATCTGTGCATCTGTGAATGCAGGAAAGGAAGGGGATAGGCGGAGGGAAGAGAGCGCTGGTTCCAGAGAGAGGGAAGATGGTACATATTCTCGCTTTGCCTTTTGTAGAGCAACTATGGCTGCTCTCCTCTAGTCATCCGGAACCATTCCTGATTCCATTGAGCTGATGAATAAGGCAATCAGTGGGGCATCCACTGCCTCCCTGAATTCTTTTAGTACCTTTGGGTGTATCCCGTTCAGTCCCATAGCCTTGTCCATTTTCAGATCAGAAAGTGCTTTCTGGAATTTTTCTTCTATAAATGGACTTGAGTCACCTTCCCCAAGGGGCATCATGCAGTCAGAAATTCTGGAGGGGCACAAATTCTCAACCTCTCTAGGGGGGTCCGGGGGCATGCCTTCCCAGTGAACATTTTGAAAAACTGAGGCCAAATGGTGCATTTTGGTGACTTTTAGCAGTCCAGAAAGCTGTTCCCCAACAAGCTAAGTGCCATAATACTGATGTCGGTTACAGGAATGATCAATTGTTTTTGTCCTTTGTTCATTCTACTTACAGTGTTACCTTTTGTATTAATTTTTTTAAGAACTAGTAAGAACTTGTGCATGTTGTGAGTCTTGTCATAAAGACTCACAAAATACTAAAGTTCAGTTTTACCACATATAAACCACGTAACTACTTAGTCCGCTATATCAGATCCGTTAACTTCTAAATGATAGGAATTCACCATTCATTTTCATTTCATTATAGTCAACTATAAATGTTATATTTGAATAATGACACGTCATCTGTTGTGTTTTTTCATTTATGTAAAATTCTGTACTTTGGAAAAAGCACAGTGAATGAACATCAGCTAGTTCCGAGGTTCAACCATGGGAATGGTAGATTTTAACAATAAAAAGTTCACAGTATACAACTACAGTCACAGTAATGTAAGTAAGAAAACATAAATAATAATAATTACATAGAGGATTGTGTATGAGCAGTCATACATAACAAGGATATTCTTATATCAAGAGGTTTCCTTGGTAACAGATGACCTCGAGAACGCAGCTCGAGAGATGCTTTGTTATCAAGGGAACATCGAGATACAAGAATATCCTTGTTTGTGTATCACTACTCATACACAATCTTTCATAGTGTTTGGGCAGTCACAGCATAGAAAATCACACAAAACCAGCTAGAGAAGACAACAGAAAATAGAAATTTTAACATTTTCTTTTTTTTTTAACTGACATAGTGTGCTGCAGATGTTTCTGCAAGTTCAAGTTTAAAAAAAAAAAAAAACAGCAACTTCCAGCTTAACTGGATTGAGGAAAGCAACTATGTGGCAGCATTCCATGTGTCGGTCGCCAGTCCCCTGTTGCCACAAAAGCCCTGGATCACCCAGACCGACCCCAGCAGCACCCAGCTCAAGAAGATGTGCCTACCCGCACTTTCTTCCTCGGAAGTGGGGACCTGTCTGATGAAGGGATATGTTGGGTTTCCTGGGAGGCTGCCAATATGGGGTGGTGGTTGGCGGCGGGGATGAAGTGATGGTGGGGTGCACCTAAGGGGCTATCAGATAATTTCCAAATACCTTGGGGCGGTTACTGTTAAGAAACGTACATAACCTGACAGAGAATATGCTATACCTCAGTTAATATCAAATGTTAAGCAGGTTATTTTGTGTGTATTTGGGGGGGGGGGGCAGAAACTTAGGTAGAAAACTTTAAGAGTTTACCATATTTTTGTGTACAAATTTAGGTGACTATGACTAGTATAAGCAAAAGTTCTAGAGATTCATAAAATGCTGGGGGGTAGGAATTGAAGAGTGGCCACAAGACCTATGCTGCCAGAATAGAGATGGGTCACGAAACAAACTAAACCAGACTGCAGCTGGGTCTAGACCTCAGGACACCTCTTTGGAGGGGGGGAGTGGATGGTCCCCATACAAATAAAATGTGAAGGCTGGCCTCAAATTGAAAGAGACTGGACCACTCTTTGAGTAGCTGCTAACACCTATGAGGGCAGTCACTAAACTAGACATCAATGAGGGTATTATCTGGGTAGCAAGCCTCAGCCCAGAATCAGTAATAAGACCCCAGGAAAGCAGAATTACGTGGCAGGTCACACCCCAGGGGGAACTCCTGGTAGTGTCTTGGTAGCGGGAATGTCTCACAAGAATAGTCTGGTCAAAGGAGCAAAGCAACCCTTCAGAGTGACTAAGGACAGAAACAGTGAATGACATGGGTTATAGTACAAGAAATATTAAAGCAAATGTGTGAATGGTAAATTCACTACAGACGTAAAGTCTCTGACCATAAGTCGAACCAGAACTACAAACCCAGGAGGGGCTAGCCTATCGGCACAATGGTATGGCTACCAATTATGATGCTGCAACAAGTCTGAATTGTCAGGGGTCAACACGGGGTGGGGGGAGTATATGCTCCTTGCTTCAGCAGTGCAATCTAGGGATACTGGGTGGGAGGGGCTTAAGTTAGTCAATGATGACAATGGGCGGGGAGAGACACATAGGGGTCCTTGTAGCGTGGACACCCACTGCGTGTACTACTGCATGTTCACAACCCCAGCATCTCCATAAGGAACAGAAACCTGAGTAGAAAAGCTGCCACAGCAGCAGGGTGAATTCCTTGCTCTCTGCAGGACCTGCATTGCTGGATCTCCGCACTGGATTTCAGTCTCTGCTGGGGGTCTTTCCCACTATCCCAACAGACCCACTCTGGGGGCTATTCCAAAGTGTCTCTCACTTGCTCTCAAGAGCAAGGTAAATCAGGTGACAGGGCTGGGAGAGACTCTTGGGGGCTCTTGAACGGAAAGCAGCATAAAGATTAATAAAAAAAGGAACCACAAACCATGTTATGTTTATTTTTTTTAAGATTTTTGACAACTGGTGGTGGTAGACTGTCACTATCATCTCACCCCTGACTAAGGCTACCAACTTTCTGGGAGGCTCTAGGGGGACACATTAAGGCCGGGGGTCTGGGGGTTTAGATGCTATATGGTGAGTTTTGGGGCTTTTATTGAAGATAAAACTCACTTTTGTTACATCTTCCTAACCCATGACTCCAGGGAAAAAATTATTTTTCCCGTGGAGTCATGGGTGTGAGAGACTGTGGCTGACCTTAAAGTCTGCAGCTGCAACTGGGGTGGGCAACTGACTGACCAACAGTGCCATCAGCTGCTGCCTGCCCTCAGCACTACCACAGTCCTTATTTAATATATCTGATGACAAATGTTTAAATCTCTAGGGACTCTCTCCAGTGACAGTAAGATCTGCTGCCTCAGCACTCTCTCTTAATCCTTCAGACTACACGATCTTCCCATACTTGACCCACCAAGTCAATCACAGAGAGCTGCCCTCTAGGCTGTTGGAAACCCCGGCCCTGCCCCTGCTCCACTCACCAAGGTAAGCAAAGATGAAGCACTGCAGAAAGCGAGCAAAGTTAAGTACCACTGCCACTACTGATTGCTTTACCTCATCCTGACCTGCCGACCTGCAAAACAAAAAATTTTATAAGGACTCAGGATTCACTTTTGTTCTTCTCTTGTCTCAATCTCCTTCTCAAGTGCTCAGTCTAGGCCAAGGGTTGAAGGGCTGTAGCCATCAGGGTATGCGATGCTGCTGTTGCCGCCCCATCCATGCATGATGCAGCGTCCTGAGCCATTCCCAGGCAGATGCACCACAGTCGCAAAGCAAATGGGCCACAAGCAGTTTAATAACAAAAAAAAAGTCAGAGAGCCAGACCCAGAGAGTGACAGAAGTCTCTCCCCCACCACACGGTGACAGGACACGCTGTATTAATGGTTTCCGATCGGCTCCTGTAAGTACGGCACTGACTTACTTGCAATCCAACTGAAGTGAGTCATGACCTTTTACCTCGGTCCTCCCCAACCATTAGTGGATTTGATACTATACCGGCAGTACCAAAATTCTCACAGTCCTGTTCTGATTGGATACCCTAAAGCACAGCGTCGACTCTAAATTGTACCTTTCTACTTAGTCCTCACATGCCATTAGTGGTTCTAGTTAAAGGACTGCAGGCTGGCAGGTATACAGGAATCAGATAATCTTGGGCTGGCACAGTACCTGCTGGGGAGACAGGAGTGTGCGGTAGGTGGATCGGATCACCGCTCAAGCAGGACCAAAATCTCAAACCGGACAAAATCCAGATTTTCTAAATGCTTTGGGAAGCCAGGACAGCCCTTTTGATCCCGTACTATCCTGGTCAAACCGGGATGTTTGGTAGCATTACCCTGACCAACTCACGAACAGTGGGCTTTGCAGGCAGTAGGCTTGAATCTGAAAGTGGTTAATTAATCCAGCCCTGCAGTGCACAGGGCTGGATTAGTACCACTCAATTCAAGCCTACACCTGTGCTCAAAAGCCAAGCTCCTGCTCCCCACCCCGATCAGGTTGTAGTAGACCTTGCCCAGGCAGCCTGCAGCTGAGTGAACACTTTCCTTCCTTCCCCTGCAATACTAACTGACCTTTTCTTTAGGGAAGCAGCCAGGCAGGAACTTCATGCAGTGTTCTGGTCTGGAGTAAGTTGGAACACCCTGACTGGACTGACTGCACTGTCTTAGTGGCCGACTGTCAGTGACTCGTCTCTTGTCTGCTACTATCATATTTTACTCAGGATGGCACTGAAGGAAGGCGAAGCGGAAGCCAATTTGCACCTCTCGTGATGAGCTATTTCTTCCGTTCGTGCCTTCGCTGCCTGTACATACAGTTGATTGGTGGTAACTGCCAGTGCCCACGCTATGATTGGCTGCTGCTGGCTGGCGTTTTAGCACCAAGTCTGTTGTCACTGTCTCGCTCACTCTGTTTTACAGGCGCTGAGCCCGAGCCAATCACTAGCCCATGAGAGCAACAAGTACCTTTTGTAAAACCGATGGCCTGGTGGCTCTCAGTCAGTTTTCCTTCCGGTTCCCATACACACAATTGATTCAGAACCTGACCCACCCCCAGCCCCCATAAAGAGTTTGAAAAAACACAACTTTTTTCCAGCCCATGGGACCATAAAAAAATGTAACTCTAAATACATTTTTATTAATAGACTTCACAACAATATTGGCGGGGCACATGCCCCCTCAGGCCCTATGGGTATGACGCCACTGCCTTCCCCCCTGCTTTGTTCCTGCTGATCACTGGTAGTCCATCACCACTTCCCTCCACTGTAAAGACTGAGTAGAAGTATATGTTCAGGCTGTCTGCTTTTTCTTGGTCCTCTTCTGTGCAGTCACCCTCTCCCACCCTCCCTTATGCCTCAGGGATGGTGGGGGGGGGGCATGGGTGGAGTGGAGGAACAGTGGGCAAAACTAAAAGGGGCCATAGAGAAGGCAGAAAACCTCTGTGAGAGGCAAGTAAACAAAACCTAGAGGGAAAAAAAGGCAGCTGTGATTCTCAAAAGAGGTGGCTGGAAAGTAAAGAGCAAAAAGTTAGCATTCTGGAGGTACAAAGAGATGCAGTGGGAGGAGGAAGGATAGGAGGGTGTACAACGAGAAGCAGAGGGGAGGCAGGGAAAGCAGTCAGGCACAGAGGCACAATGAAGGAGAAAATAGCCCAGGCAGTTAAGAAAGGGACAAAACATTTTATAGGTATGTAAGCAAAAGGAGAAAGATTGGGAGAGATTGTAAGGCTAAGGAGGAAAGGGGAGTATGTGGAGGGGACAAAGAAAAAGCAGACATCCTGAACAGATATTTTGTTCAGTATTCATGGAGGAAGGGGCAAGTGAGGACCACAGATAAGGGACAGGAGCACTGAAGGAAGGACATGGGCACTAGTCCTTTAGGGAGCAGAGATTCCTAAAGGAGCTGCCGAAATCTGAAAGTGGTCAAGACAATGGGGCCAGATGGGATACATCCAAGGATATTGATGGAGCTCAGAAGGGTGCTAGCTGCACCTCTGACAGTCCTGTTCAACCACTCACTGGAGATGAGTGGTCCTGGAGGGAGCAGATGTGGTCCCACTTCACAAACGTAGTAGCAGGAGGAAGCTGGCAATTACAGGCCAGTCAGCTTGACTTTGGTGGTTAGGAAAATAATGGAATCACTGCTGAAGGAAAGGATTGTGGAGTATCTTGTAACTAGCAGCTTAAAGGATCCAGGCGGCATGGATTCACTTGGGGAGGTCATGTCAAACAAATGTGATATATTTCTTTGACTGAATGACCAGGAAGTAGCTCAGGGTGTGCGGTGGATGTGGCCTACCTACATTTCAGTAAGGCCTTCAACGCCGTTCGACATAGGAGGCTTGTAAACAAGTTGAGTAGCCTGAGAGTGGCTCCAAAAGTAGTAAACTGGGTAAGGAATTGGGTGGGGAATAGGCGACAGGGAGTAGTGGTAAACAGAGTTCAATCAGAGGAAGGAAAGGTGACCAGTGGGGTGCCACAAGGATCAGTACTGGGACCAGTCCTCTTTAATGTCTTTATAAGCAACATTGCAGAGGGGCTGGAAGTGAAGGCATGGCTTTTTGCAGATGACACTAAAAGCTGCAATAGGGTAGACACTTTGAGTGTGTGTGTAGAAAATGATTAGGGATCTAAGAAAGCTTGAAGGGTGGTCAAGGGTGTGGCAACTAAGTTTCAATGCAAAAAAGTACAAAATCTGCACTTAGGGCACAGAAAGCCAGGGGCGGAATACAAGATGGGGGGAATGGTACTGATGACCCCCAAACAAGAAAGAGACCTGGGGATAATCATATCTGATGACCTAAAGGTAGCCAAACAGTGTCCTTTCCTTTGTCTGTGCATGTACTCCCTTTGCTGCCTTACCTACTTCCCTCTATTTTACCTGGTACACTTGTAAGGAAGGGTGAGGAAGGTCGCTGCAGCCGACCAAACTCTTAATAGGACAGGTCTGGTCGGGGTGCAGGTCCACCCAGCTTCATTTTGGAAGGAAAGTGAATTTCGACTATGCCAACCACCCGGAGGTGGATTTTCAGGTGACGGCTGGCAAACGGGCATTGGGGAATTTAGGGGAAGGGAACCCAGGCCAATTGCCACTAGCTGGAATGTACAAGAGGGGTGTAAAGCTGACTCGAATGCAATCAAAGTATTTTTGTTAGACACTTCTAAAATACCACAACTATACTAGATATTTACACTCTAAAATATTCCTAACCTCACTAAATCAGTACTTATACTCTAGCTTCTAGGCTCTAAATATTTGTAATATTAGCTAGACTATTACTAAAACTCTAAATGGATTGCTCTAAATATTTGTAACATTAGCTAAATTATTACTAACATTCTAAACTGTTTTATAACTCATTCAGTGAGACATGCCCCAGCCACTACTGCATCAGCTACCACTGCATGAGCCACCACTACGTGTGTCCAAGGGGAGCTAGGTCAAAAGTTCCTCTTGTTTTTTTTTTTTGTTGACTGTTTCTGCACCCTACTGGAGGAACTCTCTCCAGCACGTAACCCTGCTCTCTACTTCCACTGTGTGACAGCCTCAGCTACTCCCTCACTCCGACCAGCTACACCCCCAGATCTGAACTCACATGGGGAAGGGCCGCCCTATCCTCCCAGGGCGCTCTATCTACAGTATAGAGTGCCAGTCAGAGTGTCGGCCATGGGGAGAGTGAGGTGCCCAGTATTGGTAGTGTGGTGCAGGCGGTGGTGCCATCGCTTATCCCCCAGAGGTTTTTTTTTCCATTTACGTCCCTCGTCCTGTCCCTCCGGAGTTCGGTCGTGCAGTGGCGTCTCGAGATGTCTTCCACAACTCCACCCCTCTACTTTTGTGCCCAGACGTGTGCACGTCCCTCTGGCTTCCACCGGGGGCTGCTGTTGCACTGGTCAATCCCTGGATCCCTTCCCAGGGAGAGAGGAGCCATCTATGGGCTCAAGCCTCCTCTTCCTGCCGACCCGGCGAGCCCAGGCTCGCTCTCAACCCAGGTCGCTGCATAGAGTGAGGTGCATCCAGCACCTCAACCCCGCGCCATCGGGCCAGCCAAAGTTCCTCTTTGTGTCCAGACAGTTTCTCCTCCAGGAGGGACACTCAAGCAGAAGAAGACAGGAAAGACGGTTCCAAGGATACTTGCCTAAAAAACACCTATGAGGCGGTGAGGATCATCTGCAATAAGTCATACTCAGACCACTGGAACGGGTCACCCCTCGAAGAACAGAGCAGAAGAAAATCCCCCGCCTTTCGGTTCACACCTGGGTTGCTGGGATGCAAGAATGATGAAGGAAGAAATTCCCCAGCCTTTCAGACCGCACCTGGGTCATCAGGATGCAGTGATGATGGAGGAATCTCTTGGTGGAAACGTCAGGGATCGGATGGTCAGGAACATCAGGACACACTGGGTACCACCCGCAGACAGGAATGGCGGCGCAATAAAGTTCTTTTTAAAACGTTTTATGGTGATGGTTATTCAAATAGACATTACAAGTTCACACAGTTCGAGGTCACAGCATTTGGTGCAGTAGGCTTGTGGGCAGTCTCTTGGTGGGCACACACACATGTAACAGCAGATCTTCCACGGAATGGTCTCTTGCAGTAGGTCATTACTTCTGGGAGTTTCCAGCAGAGGGCACTGTAACACGGCAGCTCTTCTAGCAGTTTTGTACCAGGAACTGCCCACACATGACATCATCTTCCTGCTTCCTATATAAGTGTGGGAGCATCCTGGTATCCTTGAATATCTTTCTCGCCGCCTTCAGCTCGATAAAGCAACTAGTTCAACTTCTTCGTAGCAGTCATCAACAAGAATCGGATTCCAAAACGAATGTCTAAAGATTATTCAACCAAACAGGCCCTATTTCATTCCTGCCGCTGCAGTAGGAAGATATGACAACTACACAGCTTGTGTGAGGTGTCTGGGACCCACACACGACACCAATTCCTGCAACTCCTGTCAGGAGTTTAACCGGGCAACCCATCAATGATGGTTGCTAGAAATTCAGCATCTTTTAATGGAGCAGAAAATGTCTCTGTTAGAGAACCAGGGGGCTCGTACCAAGGGCTCCCCAGCTCTGGTTCTCTTCCTCGGCAGAAGAACCAGGAAAAGCCCTCTCTCCGCCCTGCCCACGTCCTGGCCGACGCTACTGTTTCTGTGGCTTCTCCGCTAATGGAGCATCTTCCTACAGCTTCTTCATCGACGGGCTCATACCCTCTTGTCGATGGCGCTCTCCAGCGCTTTAAATGCTGTGCAGGCTTTGCCTGCTCTGTCGACAAGGGCTTATACCCTCATCGATGACGCTGTCCAGCGTTTTAAATACAGGCAAATATACGGCTGCTCCATCAACAGGGGCTCCTCTCTCGTCTATGGCGTCTGATCCCGCATTCCACAAGGCAAACTAATGGCTTTTGCCTTACTCAGTGCCTCTCCACCCTCACAGGTGGCATCTTACAGTGGGCAAGCAGACAGAGACCGGGTCCCTGGTTCATACTACCCAGGGGCAAGACTTGCTCACATTACCCTCCCATCCCCTCTATTACCCCCATTGTCTCTCACCCTGCCCTGCTGCTTACCCCCTTCTTCTCAAGAACAGGACATCACCAAAGTAGTAAAGCACGTCTTGTATGCCATGCGCTACTCCCAGTCCTCCGACCCAGGAGAGCTAGATGATCCTTTAAGGTCTCAATCTCCTCCGCCTAAACAATTTCACGGTGACAGGGATATACTGCCACCTCGGTCTCCTCCTCCTAATATAGAAGACTGTTTGTCAGATGAACGTGAACTACCAGTGGATCTCCCCGATGATATTGATGAGGAAGAATTTCAAGATCTGGATTTCCTGAATCCTGAGTCCTCTTACTTGGAAATATCTTCCTGGATGAGGACCTGCCTATACCCACTGCAGCTCCCCGCCCCCAGGTGAGGCGATCTTTAATGAGATGATGGTTCATAAAAAAAGGTCATGGATTCTATTACAGAACATGACAAACAACGCAAGGATATGGCAGAATATCTTGAACTGCCAGAGGAGCTGGCCTTAATGGTGCCCCCACTGATTCTGACCTACCAGAATACCATGCTAGCTGCCTGAAATCAGCCCTCAGCTATTACAGCTGTTCCCCGAAAAGCAGACTGCTTATATCAGGCTCCCCTGGATCATCCCTTTCTGTCCACCATCCCAGAAGCGGATTCAGTGGTCATTACTGCCGCTCATGATCGTACTGAAAGACCCAAACACATGAGTGCCTTACCACCTGATAAAGAATCTCGAAGAATTGACTACCTGGGGAAAAAGTTTTTTTGCCTCAGGCACCATGAATATTAAAATTTTAAACTGTATGGGACATATGGTTAAATACCAACATACCTTTGGGGCTTCGGCCATCAAAATCATCAATAAACTCCTCTTTCCCAGGAAAAAGACAAGTTATTGGTGACAGTGTTTACTAACAGCTCTGTCTCCGCCACCTACTCGAGGTCGGGATGTGATGCCATAGATACCTTAGCCGACTCTCAGCTACTGCTGTCACTTTGTGTCACCATGTTACCTAGCGTTTCAGGTTTTGCTCTGATATATAACATAAAGTAGCTAATGCAACCTTCAACAGGTCCAAACTGTTCGGGCCAGGTACTCAAATATTATTAGACGACCTGCAGGCATCAGGCAGAACCTTTCATATGGTACATGGCATGTACTATACTCCACAGCCAACCTGTCATACTCAATATTCCAATATTCCAAAGAGGCGGAAAATATAAGGCCTCTAACAGAGGTGGCTTTCGAGGTTGTGCCCAATCCACAAGACAGCGCCCTCTGCCATCCGTGGCTCCTGTGCCCATCCCTTGGGAGGGGTCGAGCAACCCAGTGCCCAGTGACCTATCAGGGCTTTCCCCGCGCCTCCTCGACCAGGCCTCGGAGGCTGTAGGGGGTTGTTTTGCCCTCCATCTGAAGGCCTGGAAAACTGTCACTTTGGACAAATGGATACTTCAGATCATTCAAAAGGGACACACTCTGGAGTTTACCTCCGCCCCACCCCTTCCCCCACGGACGATTCATTGTCCTCCAGATCATGTACCTATCCTTCAAGAAGAATTGAAGGCCCTTCTGGCCAAACAGGCTGCCTTACCAGTGCCCCTTCCAGAACATCAAACAGGATTTTACTTCCACTTCTTTTTGGTACCCAGATAAACCGGAGGTCTCAGACCAGTACTAGACCTGAGACACCTGAATCAATACATTCAGTTCAAACATTTCCACATAATAACTCTAACTGCCATCACGCCTATCCTAAAACAAGGGGACTGGCTCTGCGCCCTGGATATGAAGGATGCCTATTTACATATCCCCATTCATCCTGCCCATCACAAATTTCTGCGCTTCCACCTTCTGGGTCAAAACTATCAGGTTCGAGCTCTCCCATTCAGCCTCTCTTCGGCCCCAAGAGTGTTCAACAAATGCCTAGCGGTGGTTGCAGTAGCCTTACGGAAAAAAAGGCACTTCGTCTTCCCATACCTAGGCATTTGGATAATCAAAGCAGACTCCAGAGAAGCTTTGCTTGCCTCCCTAGCCGCTACCCTGAACATGTTCCAACGATCTAGGGACAACTGTCAACTGGCCAAAGTCCAGTCCAAACCCGACACAGTCTCTCCAGTACATCGAAGCTGTTCTAGAGATGGTCACAGCCAGAGCTTACCTTCCGCCTGCGTCAGGGCACTTTTATATTTCTGGCTTTGCAAATACAGACTCAGAAAATAGTCACGCCAGACAAATGCTGAGCCTTCTGGATCATATGTCCGCTGCTATCTCAGTGGTGGCATTCACCCACCTTCACATGAGACCTGTTCAGTGGACCCTCCAGAATCAATGGTCTCAAAGAACAGAACAGTTTGAAGACAAAATCATGGTCTCTGTGAAGTCAACCCTGACCTGGTGGACAACCAAAACCAATTTGTGCAAAGGAATGCCTTTCTGATCCCTCCCTCCCATGCAGACATTAACCACAGATGCTTCCCTGGACGGATGGGGCATGCACTTAGGTCCTTATCAGACACAAGGCCAGTGGACCGCCTCTTCTCATCACCATCATATCAGTCCCCTCGAGATGAAAGCGGTCCATCTAGCCCTTCGGGCATTCCAGCCCTACCTCAAGCCAGGACCATTGCTGAGTCAATCAGACAACACTGCAGTGGTGTTTTACCTCAACAAGCAAGGGGGCATGAAATCATGCACCCTCTACATGGAGACCCTTGCAGTCTGGCAAGAAGCCATCAGACAACAACTAATACTAACTGCCATCCACCTACTGGGATGGTGCAGTTGTTAGCAGACTGGCTAAGTCACCAGTCATCCTCTCACGAATGGACACCAATGCGAAGTACTCCAAGAAATCTTCGACTTATGGGGAACTCCACAGCTGGATCTATTTGCCTCCCAGTCAATCACCGGCTCCCCATTTACTTCTCCATTATTCTGAGCAAAAGGGACGATCTGTTTATTTATTTGCTTTTGGTAACTGGGTAAGTACACTAGGCATAGCAGTGCCTATTTTCAGGCATGACCGGGAGGATACAGGGTACAGAGATAACAAAACAGTTTGTGGAGAACAACATAGTGGTGAAAAGAACAATGGCTACAAATTGGTACAGTATCAAGCAAGCTTGTGGTACATCCAAGTCAACAAATAGTTAATACTAAGTAAAACATAAAACAGTAAACATCATAACAAGTGCAGATTAACCCATCTAGGGATACAGACTGGGAGAGATAGCTCCACTAGGCACAGATGTGAAATCAACCCACAGAATAGACAATCGGCTTTAATTGAGGGTGTGTGCTTTTTTTTTTTTTTTTTTGGAAGGAAGGAAAGAGCAGGGGAAAGGGGGACTTAGAGAAAAGGGGAGGTGGGTGGGAGAGAATATGGGAAACATGGGTAGGGTGGAAAAGAGAGATGGAAGAGAAAGTGGAGAAAGTAAAATGTGTAGGTGGAGCAGAAAAAAATAAAATGTGGAGGTGAAGCAGCCAGGGAGGAGGGTAGAGGTTCTATGGCAGTTGGAAGCAGGCACAGGGGTTAGAGCCAAGTAGATGATCACGGTGCGACCTCTTGAAAGTGACATGGGATGGAGCAAAACGAATTGCTTGTGGAAGAGAGTTCCAGTATTTTGGTGCAATATTTGAAAAAGCTTGTGTCCCCATTGCTGTTTTGCATCTGGGGATGTGGAGAGGTGCTTGTTCAGTGGATCGAAGCTCATATGAGACAGTTTGCGTATGCAACATAGAGTCAAGGGACTGGGGAAGACAGGATCTGTTAATGCTATCAGTGAGAGATCCGAGCGACTGGAGATGATGGGCAGACGGGGAGAGCCATTTAAGGTCAGTATAGAGCTGACAGTGGTGTTTGTAGCTATGACGCAGAGGCATATCTACAGATATTATTATAGGTGGTGTCCCACTTGGGAAGAGAGGTTGTTAAGGCTCCAAGGTAGGTAACTGACCCATAGGCTAGTGCCAGAAGAAGAATGCCCTGTGCAATAGCGAGCCGGCTGATGGGGTAAGGGCATAGCTAGTTCGATAGGCACCACCGAGTTTAGCATTAACGGCTTTGCAGGTAGTATTGATCTGCTGATCAAAAGCCAGAGATTCATCAAGCAGAATGCCCAGGTATTTGAAGGAACTAGTGTTGACCAGTAATGAGCCGTCAGAGCAGGAGATTTTGAGGGGGGTTTGGTTTGTTCGGAGTCTGGCTGGGGAGCCAAAGAGCATTGCATGCATCTTATCTGCATTTGGAACAAGGTTGTTTTCGATGAGCCAGGACTGGAGTTTAATAAAGTTTGAGGAGAGAGAGCAGTTTATGTCAGAGGTGTTCCTTGCAGTGGAATATAGAACAAGGTCATCAGCGTATAGCAGAGACAAGCAGTCAGGGGAGAGAGAGAGTGGGGAGGTCATTAACAAAGAGAGAGAAAAGTTACGGTCCCAGAATGGATCCCTGGGGAACACCAATATTAGTGGTAGAGAGTTCGGACAGGACGGAGTTGTAATTTACAGCCTGTCTCCTGTCTGACAGGTAGCTATTGAACCAGGCCACTGTCTCTGTGGAGAAACCAAGGCACAAGAGTTCGTTGAGAAGACGGGGGTGGTTTACCAGATCAAATGCCTTAGTTAAGTCGATAAAAATTGCGCCGGTGGTGAGGCCTTTGTCCATTGCAGTATAGATATCATTTATAAATTTTAGAAGAGCAGTGACAGTGCTGTGGCCTTTGAGGAAGCCATGCTGGGAGCTGGAGAGAAGACTGTATTTCTGTAGATAAGCAATGGTTTGAGTGGCTACTAGTGTTGCCCTGTCCCAACTTTGGACAGGGCCCTCCTTATATGCCCTCCCATCCCTCTCTTTCAACGGACTCTATTAAAACTACAAATGGAACCGGCCACCATGATTCTCATAGCGCCAATGCGACCTCGTCAACCATGGTACCCCCTATTCCAACAACTGTCAGTAAGGTATCCCGTTCCGTTGCCAGTCAGACTGGACCTCCTACCTCAGTGTCCCGGATCACTCCTGCACCCCAGCCTGAAGACCCTTCATCTTCACACTTGGCTCCTGAGGATGCATTCATAAATAGACTTAAAGTGTCCTCTCCTGTTGCCAACATTCTCCTGGATTCTCGTAAACCAGCAACCAGAGAAACATATAATTCCAAATGGAAATGCTTCTTCATATGGTCTGCCTCTCGCTCACTGGACCCTTACTCTTGTCCACTGACGAAAGTTTTGAACTATTCGGCCTCATTATCGGAGTCAGGTTTAAGTTACTCCTCCATCAAAGTCCACCTGGCTGCCATCTCTCGGCATTTCATGAACCTTTAGATGACAAACTACTGTACCAATATCATTTAGCAAAGATGTTTTGAGAGGAATGATACTTATTAAGCCTCCTATCAGAAGACCCACTCCTCCATGGGATCTCAGTTTTATGATAGAAGAATTGACCCTCGAGCCTTTCAAGCCAGCGGCCACTTGTGACCTCCATTTCCTTTCATGGAAGCGTTATTTCTAGGGACATGGATATGTTGTTCATCCACACTGTCTGGCAGGTATCCTTGCCGCTTTAAATCTTGCCGGAAGGTCTTCAAGCTGGCTCCTCCCACCCACCCGGGTGGTAAAACTCTCGGCTCCTCCCCATGACGCCAGATCTTCCTTACCGCTTGGAAGCTCAGGTTCCCTCCTTAACGCTCTCGTATAAGACTGGTTCCTAATTCTTGATTTTCAATTTAAAGTTTTTGCTTAAAGACTTGGTCTTCTCTCCCTGCAGCTGCGATGGACAAATCGACTCCCGGTTTCCGGAGATGCCCTTGCGGGCAGAAGATGTCTCGGACGGATCCGCACTCCACGTGCGTCTACTGTCTAGGCCTGGAGCACGACCCGCAGGCCTGCGACCTGTGCTCTTCCTTTTCGGCCTACATCCTCGAAGACCGTGCTGCCCGTTTACAACTGGGGCGTCCCGAGAAGCGTTTTCCTCCGGTGAAGTCAAAAGAGGCCCGGTTGGCGGTTTCCGCGGCGGCGGGCTCGGCGGATCAGCTCGAGCAGATGATCGCCCTCGAAGAGGAGGCGGCGCGGGCCACTTCTACCTCGGCTGCGGCATTTGTCCCGCTCTCTCTCGGTGCCTCTTATTCAGCTTCTTTTAAGGAGCTTTGTCTGACCCTCTCTACTAAAGGTGAGGACCAACTTCTGCCAGACCGTTTTCTCGGTCCAAAGAGAGACAAGGAGTAAGTCCCACCGTCGGCGCTCTTGGAGGCCGGAAGATCCTCTCCCGGGTTGTCGGCCGTCGACTTCGATCGACCGCTGACCGACCACTGGTCTCATGGTGTCCCCGTCAGGCCAGTTGACCGAGACTCCTGTCGGCCAGGGTCGAGATTTTTCTCAACCGTTGGACAGGTTGTCGGCAGGAGAAGCCGAGAATCCCTCTCCCGGTTCCCCGGTGGGAGTTGAGACCCTGTTGGCTTGTCTGTGCCTCGGTTCCGAGCCTTGGTTGAACCCTCGAACCGAGAAGTGCCGGTTCCCGACACCTCCCGCGTCCTCGCGGAAAGCCGGGTTCTCGGTCTCGGACTTCTTCGTGGTCCAGCCGATCCCGCCGTCATAAGCGGTCTCGGTCACCGGCGCCGCCCGCTCGTCCTCTTCCTCCTCCTCGGACGAGGAGGCTTGACGTAAGTTGCGTCGGCGATGAGGGACCTCGTAGCAACAGCTCCTTCTGACGGGGAACAAGCCGGCGCCTGCCGCCTTCCCGGCCATTACGTGGCTGTCACCGGGCGGCCGAGAACAACCCTCGTTTATCCGAGGAGCCTGTTCCCAGGCGGTTCAGCAAAACCAGCTGCCCCACGATTCGGTGGAACCTCCGCCTCCACAGCCGTTAGTTGGGGCTCCGACCAAGAATTCTCGGTCGGCTCAGGGACTGCCCATAGGCTGTCTGTCACCCTCACTCCCGATCGACCTCGGCAGGTGGAGGTGGCTCAGGCCGAGCAGCTCTTTGAGGACTCTTCCGAGTCTGAGGCGATTCCTCCCTTTTCTCCAAGCGAATGGACTTGGGTCCTCAGGAGGACAGTCAGTGGACGATAGCCCATTGTCCTTCCTGGGATTGCTTGGCTCATCTCGGAGTCCACGGATGTAGGCTCGAACCGTTTCAGTGGGCCAGGTATCCCCTCACGGAGATTCTGGACCGAGGGATTCCCCTACGGAGGCCTTTCCGGTGGCCGAGGCCATAGTGGGCCCGGCCTTGGAGCTCTGGCAGCGCCCTGCTTCCTGCCCTGCACCTTCGGCCAGGATGGCCAGGAAGTATGCGGTCCCTACTGGTTCCTTGTCCGGTTTTATGGAACACCCCTCGGCCGAGGGGTTAGTTACCGACAGCATTTTCCGGCGTGCAGGGAACGCTAGGGATGTGGACAAACCTCCCGACAAGGAGTCCAAGAAATTGGACTATGCCGGGTGAAAAGTCTACGCTACGTCCTCCCTCGGCCTTCGCCAGGCCAGTTCGGCCGTCCTCATGGCACATTTCTCTCATGCCCTGTTGGGCTCCCTGGACGAGGTCGTCCCTCATCTTCCCGCGGATCTGCAGACCACGGTTAGGCAGGTGCAGGACCAGGGCAGGGCAGTGGCCAAACAGCAGCTTCAGACTGCTTTGGACATTGGGGACTCATGTGCCTGGTCTGTGGCGGCCGCAGTGGCTATGTGTCATCAGGCTTGGCTGAGGATATCCACCTTCACTTTGGATACCCAGCACAAGTTGGCGGATGTCCCTTCTTGGGGACCGACCTCTTCGGCCCTGGGGTGGAAGGTCACCTGCAGAGGATCGAGAAGTCCAATGCTACCTTGGACTCGGTCTCATCCGCTCAGAAGGACAAAGGCCGCAAACCACAGCCTAAGCCCTTTCGTCCCTCTGCGCCCGAGGCACGTCCAGCCCAGCAACGTCAGGGCCAGCAGGCTCGGGCTTGGCATCCCAAACCCAAGCCGGGGCTTCCTCCAACAGGAAGCAGGGAGGGCCCAGGAGGTCCCTCGGCGGTCCCTCCTCAAGCCTGCCCAGTGACGGGCTGAGGGTGTCGCCCCAACCCAGTCACCTCACCCAGAGTTCCCCGTGGAGAGGCACCCGTCACTTCCTTTCCGCCTGGTCCGTTATTACCACGGACAGGTGGATGTTGAGAGTGGTGGGAAAAGGCCTGCCCTTGGAATTCAAGCAGGCCCGCCCTTCAGAGCCGTTGCACCTGGGGGCATCGGGATCCGCAGCTCACTGTCAGCTCGCTTGCCGACATTGCTCTCCTCCTCCAAAGGAGGTGATCAGGAAGGTGGCGGACCCTCCCTCAGACCCGGGTTGTGTCCAGGTACTTCCTGGTTCGAACGACGGGGCTGGCGCCCATTCTCACCCACAGGACCTAAACAAGTTCCTAAGGTCTCGAACCTTCAGGATGGTCACTCTGGCTCAGATAATACCATCCCTGGAACCCGGCGTGTGGTTCTGCTCTCTGGACCTGCAGGGCGCGTTCTTTCACGTCCTATCCATCCGTACATCAGAGATTCCTTCACTTTCGGCGGAGGATCCCTTTTCGAGTTCGAGCCATGCCCTTGACCTGTCTCAGCCCCAGGGTCTTCACCAAATGCATAGCAGTGGTGACAGCTTTCCTGCGGCGCCGAGGGGTCCGGGTGTACCCTTACCTGGACGATTGGCTGATAGCAGTCCCCTCCAGACAGGAGGTGGAGCGGTCCAGAGATCTGGCCCTCCAGGTTTGCTCTCAAATCGGCCTTCTCATCAACGAGGCCAAGTCGGAACTCGAGCCGAAGCAGGTGATTCTTTTCATCGGGGCAGAGCTAGACTCTCTTCGAGCCAGAGCACGGCTCCCGGCGGACAGGGCCGAGGTTCTTTCCTCCTTTGCCCAATCATTTCTGGTTGGGCAATCGCGCCCTGCCCGGGACTTCCTGCGCCTCCTGGGTCTCATGGCGGCCTGTACCAGCGTGGTCCGTTGGGCACGCTGGCACATGCGCCCTCTTCAGTGGGGACTGGCCAGCCAGTGGTCACAACGCTGCGATCCATTGGACCAGCTAGTGACGGTGACCCAGGAGATGTGGAACGCTCTCCGGTGGTGGACCGTTCCAGCTCATCTGCAGGAGGGCATCCCGTTTGTCCGCCCCAAGCCGACGGTCTCTCTATCGACCGATGCCTCTCTAATGGGTTGGGGTGCCCATCTGGGGGAACACCAGGCGCACGGCCTCTGGTCCCCGCGGGAGTCCCGATGCCACATCAACCTGCTGGAGCTCCGAGCTGTCCGCCTAGCTCTCACCGCCTTTGCTCCGTTTCTCCGGGGTCAAGTGGTCCGAGTCCAGACGGACAATACCACGACCATGTACTATCTAAACCGCCAGGCGGGGCCGCTCCATGCTTCTATGCAAGGCTCTCCGCATTTGGTCACTCGTGCGCAGCTTGAGGCGGATCTCCTAGCCATTCATGTGGCAGGGAGCCTCCAACACCCTGGCCGATGCCCTAAGCCGGATAGGGGCTGCATCCCACAGTGGTCTCTCCTGCCGGAGGTAGTACAGGATCTGTTCTCCCATTGGGGCACACCTCAGGTGGACCTGTTTGCCTCCAGGGAGAACGCAGGCTGAGGCTGTTCCATGCCCGCCCTCATCAGGGGGCTCGGAGATGCCTTCTGAGGCCGTGGACCCCGGGCCTCTTCTACACCTTCCCCCCATTTCCCTTGATACACAAGGTGCTTCTCCAAGCAAGGAGGGACAAGGCGCAGGTGATTCTGATAGCCCCAGACTGGCCCCGCCAGTTCTGGTACCCAGATCTCCTCAGCCTCAGCTCCAGGTTCCCAAGGCAGCTTCCAGCTCGCCCGGACCTGCTCTCAGTCAATCAGGGGAAGGTGTTCCATCCGCACCTTCAATCCCTGCACCTGACGGCCTGGTTCCTGAGCGGCTAGAGTTCCAGGCCTTGGGTCTTTCCGACGAGGTCCTCAATGTAGTTGAGGCGTCCCGTAAGGAGTCGACCAGGAAATGCTATGCCTTCAAATGGAAGAGGTTTTCCATTTGGTGTCAGGGCAAGGGCTTGGACCCTTCCTCCTGTTCCTTGGCAAGCATCTTGGACTATTTATGGTCCCTTTCTCGTCAAGGGCTTAGGTCGATGACCCTAAGGGTGCACCTGGCAGCCATCTCTGCTTACCGGGCGCGGGCCGGGAGCAGTCGGTGGCGCAGGAGAAGGTGGTCTGGCGCTTTTTCAAAGGCCTTGATCACATTTCCCCTCCGGTGTGAGAACCTCCACCTCCGTGGGATTTACTGCTGGTACTGGCAAAGCTCATGGGCAAGCCATTCGAACCAATGCACAGGTGTGAACTCTCTCACCTGTCGTGGAAGACCGCCTTCTTGGTGGCTATCACATCAGCCAGAAGGATGGGAGAGCTCCAGGCGCTCTGCATTGAGTCTCCTTACCTGGTCTTCCCCAGGGACAAGGTTGTCCTGCACCCCAACCCGAAATTCCTTCCGAAGGTGGTGTTGGAGTTTCACCTTAACCAGGTGTTGACTCTGCGGTGTTCTACCCCAGTCACACCGGGAGGCGAATACAGGCTCCATAATTTGGACCCTAGAAGGGCTCGCTGTATAAGGAGGCCCGGCTGAAATCGGGAGAGGTTCGCCAGCTGTTTGTCACCTACGCTGAAGCCGCACCTGGCAGACCTGCAGCCAAGCGGACGATAAGCAGGTGGGTCACCTCCTGCATAGATCTCTGCTATAAGTTGGTGGGCATGGAGCCTCCCAGAGGGATAAGAGCTCTTTCTACCCGCCATACTGCTGCATCGGTGGCTGCTTCCAGGGACGTCCCTATCCAGAATATCTGCAGGGCTGCTACCTGGAAGTCAGCACACACCTTCATCACCCATTACCACATCGACCTCGAGTCACGCCGGGATGCTGGTGTTTTGGGGCCTCGGTTCTCCAGTCTTTATTCCCTAAGTAGGGGGTATGCGCCTTGCTTCCCTCCTCCCAGAGAATTGCTAGGAGTCTGCCAGACAGTGCGGATGAACAACATATCCATGTCCCTAGAAATACAGGTTACTCACCTGTAACAGGAGTTCTAGGGATGGTATATGTTGTTCATCCACACGACCCACCCGACCTCCCCGGCTTCAACGCACAACCTGAGCTTCCAGCGGGCCAGATCTGGCGTCATGGGGCGGAGCCGAGAGTTTTACCACCCGGGTGGGTGGGAGGAGCCAGCTTGAAGACCTTCCGGCAAGATTTAAAGCGGCAAGGATACCTGCCAGACAGTGTGGATGAACAACATATACCATTCCTAGAACTCCTGTTACAGGTGAGTAACCTGTATTTCTAGTGGCTATCACTTCAGCTCTCCGTATTTCCGAGCTTCATGCTCTCATGTGCAGGGAACTCTACTTGAGTTTCCACAAGGACAAGGTAGTCCTTCGTACCAACCCATCCTTCCTTCCTAAAGTAGTCTCCGAACATACTTTAAATCAATCCTTGGAGCTTCTGGTCTACTACCCTGAATACTCCAATCAAGGTGAACATCTCTTACATACCTTAGATGTCCATCGCATACTATGCTATTACACTAATCGTGCCCAGTCGATTAGGAAAACGTCTCAACTATTCGTCACATTTGCCTCTGGCAGAGGAGGGCTTCCTGTTGCTAAACAAACCCTTTCTTCCTGGTTGGCAAATTGTATTACCTTTTGTTACAGAAAGTACAACAAAAATTTACCTGGACCTGTCCAAGCCCATTTCATTAGAGCTATGGCCACTACTGTAGTTTGCTTTAAAGGAGCTTCCATTTCTGATATGTGCAATGCAGCTACCTGGTCCACAATCCATACTTTCACAAGGCATTACGATCTGGATATTGCCTCACGACGTAGGGCGGCCTTCGGCCGTGCAGTCCTACAAGGTCTCCTATCATAATTGTCCTCCCACAGGGACATAACTGCTTGGGATTCTCCCAGAAGTAATAACCTACTTTATTTTAGTTTTATCTATTTAAGGGAATTGGATACACCTTTGAGCCAGGGGCTCTTTTGCAAAGGTTCCACGTTAGGTTACTTGAAACATTGGGACAGGCAGTGGTATTGTGCAAAAGAGAAATAAACATAGCAGCCGGAGGGCTTTGTCAATTACCAAAACATCACAATTGTGCAAATCACTTCTATAACAAATTAAACAATATAGATTCGTATAGGTAGCCATCCGACAGAGGGAGGCGAAGCCAGAGGCTGGTGTAAAGAGTGAGAAAGAGAGGAGTGTGGGGGTGGGTCAGGGGCAGGGTCAGCAAGGAGGTGTGTGGAGTGAGTAGAGGAGGAGGGAAGGAGTAGGGAGGGGTATTGGGGTGGGGGATAAACCATTTAGGTGTAGCAGTCGCAGCAGGCACAGGAGATGAGGTATTGACGCAGGCTGAGCTTAAAGGTGCCCTGGGTTGCTTGCTGGTAACTTATGCTGACAGGGTGTTGAACCAGGAGGAGGCTCTGAAAAAGAAGGATCGTTGGCCTTGGGTAGTCCTGCAAAGGGGAACAGTGAAGGAGAGGTTGTTTGAATTCCTGGTTTGTCGTGGGCCGCTATATGGTCTCAGCAGTGCCTGTGATCCAGGGGGTAGTAGGGCCAATGTTTGCTTTTTTGCTAGGATACAGGTTTGATATTTAATTTTGCCAGATAGTTGGAGCCAGTTTGCGTGTTCGTAGATCTCGCAGGTGTGTGTAAGGCGGTTTGCAGATGTTTGGAGACTGCATGTCTTGTTTAGTGCTGTGGCGATGCGTCGGAGAGCTGTCAGTGGCAGACCCGTAGATCACAAGCCCATAGTCTATTATAGAGATTACTGAACTGTGAATGGCAGTGCTTAGGGCTTCATCCGTGAGGCAGCTCTTATGTCTATAGAGCAGGCCTATGTGAGTGTATTCACAGTTTTTGCTACGTAGTTGATATGTTCAGAGACATCATAAGGGTACCGCTGAACGGTTACAGCTTTTGCCCTCAGAGCTGCATGTCCCAGGTTTGAGTTCCAGCAAAGGATGGAGGTGCATCTGCTCAACTAGAGGAGCGGGCCTAACAAATCTTTGTTAACTGAAGGTTCTGTGGGGAGAATGTAACATTTCTGAACAGTTATTTTTAGGATAACCATATTTTGGTGCAATGCCTAATTTTCAGGACCATCTTGGAGGCAAGATAATGATTCACCCATGTCAGTGCGGCAACAAAAAGGGCGACCGACAGTAGGGTGCCAGCACAGTGCTGTAATACGCAAGATAACAGCAGTATCAATTGTTACAGATAAGCAATAACACACAACATGGTGTGTAACGAGCTAAAGTGAAGCATGTCCGTGTACAGTATGTGGCAGGAAGCATTTGAGTGCCTTCAGCCACCCAGGAAGTGCATCATTGCACACTCTAGAATGTGTAAATGTGCTTATAAAACAGGTTTGTAATCTTTTTTTTCGTTTTTTTTTTTTTTTTTTTTAGATCAGTCTATAAAGTATATTATTAGTTTCCTCCCCCCCAGTTGTTTGTCAGTGCATTTTTGGCTGCCCATGTGGGACTGTTAACCCTTTGCAGCCTAAAGTAGTTACTTTTGCAACTGGCAGTGTGATGCACAGTGGTCCTGGAGACTGACAAAATGACTCACAAATGTCTTGGATTAATGCTGTCAATCCAAGGGCTGTAATCACATGGTGTTCAGTTCTGCACTTCCCCGATGCGTGATTTGATGAACTGTGTAGTGTTGAAGGTGGGCCCTTAGTTATTTTATAGGGTTTTACTGGTTGTTCGAGATTAGTTATTTTATAGAACTTTATTGGTTTGACATGTGGTGTTCTGACACCATTTTGCTCCGATGAGACTGCTGTGGGGCATTATGGTGACATAGAAGAGCCTTTCAGTACCAGCGTCGCTTCGATCACTACTGTGATACATGCCTGTAAAGGTATTGACTAGCATTATTTCCTGTGGCTACTGCTTTGAAGAAGGTTATATTGCTTTTAGGCCAGGGATCCCAAAATGAAGCTGTAAAAATTGCTGCTATGGCTTCTATGCTGCCCTTTTTCTGACAAACGACGGATTTCACCAAAATGTCATACATTTCCAGAAAGATTAACTAATAAGCTTTAAATAAATATAGATTTATTTGGTTTATCATTCACTTACTTTGAGATAAGGGGACAGTAATAGTAGAAAGGGACCAAAACATAAATTGTGGTATGCAGCTGCAAGAAATAGCACAATAATGGTGCCAATCACAAGGTCAGATCCACCAATGTGATATATGCTGTAAAGGTACCATTCTGGGCTGCTTTTAATGGATCAGCTGGACTAATGAAGAAGTTATCCTTGCTCAGGAGGTACCCCAGCAGGATGTTTCTAATGTATCAGTCTTGACTGTGCATTTTGAATTATGTTATCATGGTCTGCAAACATGACTAATGTGCATAATTCTGAGTAATAAGTACTACCACTGTAAAGCACATAGTCTATCAATTAAAATGCTGTGTAACATGTGTTGGTACCAGTGATGACTTGGCATGGTGGATGCTTAATGTGGAATGTGAAGATATCTCAGTGCCATTCTCACAAGTACTTGGGACAGTAGGCATGTTTAATGAGAAAATGGATAGGCTCCATAGGGTTCAAGACCATTTTAAACTTTCTTACACAGGCTTGCCTCTGACCAGAGGTTCATGGGTTTAACCCCACACCATGCTCATGGCGTAAAACCCAAGAGTGAACCTGTAGTGTAGTATGAGGGAGGTGCTGTACTGTTGAGGTGTCATTCTTCGGATGAGATATTAAACCAAGGTCTCTTCTGCCTGTCTCTGATCACTGTCCAGGTGGAAGTAAAAGACCCCATGGCACATAACGAAGTAGCGTGTCATGGCTGGCATTCCCCCTTGTTCATAAAAACAGGTCATAGAAACATAGAATTTGACGGCAGATAAGGACCGCTTGGCCCACCCAGTCTGCCCATTTCCCTACCTAATGGATAAGCTGCAGATCCTAGTTAACCAGCAGCCTACTTCTTTCTACCCCAACCCCCTAGAATTGCCTTATGACTGTCCCATGCATGCTTGAATTCCACCACTGTTTTTGACTCCACAACCTCCAGCCGTTCCATTCATCCACAACCCTCTCTGTGAAAAATACTTCCTTAAATTACCTCTGAGCACTTCCCCATCTTCAAATTGTGCCCTTGTTCTTGTACACCTCTTTTTTGAAAGATGCTACCCTCTTGGACTTTGTTGATTCCCTTGAGGTACTTGAAAGTTTCTATCATGTCCCCCTTTCCCTCCTTTCCTCGAGGCTATACATATTAAGCTCCTTTAGTCTCTCTTCATATGTCTTCGGTGCAGACCCTGCACCATTTTAGTGCCCTCCTCTGGACAGCTTCAGGTCAGTGTAACATCCCTCCTTGCACACACCTGGAAGTTATCATCCCAACTCAGTGTGCATTTCTTGGTCATAAATTACAAAAAAAATGTATATTTGCTTCTATAGCATGGTGTCCTCCTTCCACTTTGCAGCTCTCTGAACCCATTACTTTGTTTGCATCCAGCTGAAGCTACGCTGAAAGTTGTGTTCCAGTCCTGTTTGGAAGGGCACTGCTGATTTCAGCACAGAACTGGTGTTAAAATAAAGCTATTTAGGTATTTCTGTTAGCCATGCAAGTGGGGCCTATGTTGGCAAGTCTAACAACTTGGTGTTGCTTTCTTTTTGTTATTTATGGCTACCAGCCCACTCTAGGCATTCAACCTAAGCTGCAGGAGTGTCGGTGTGAGATGTAGAACCCCATGGACTAGTTGCACTACGCTGCATGGGGCAACTGTGACATGCGTCACAGGGGCAGTTTTTCTTTGACAGCACTGACCGATTTAATTTTTCCCACTGAACCCTTGCCTTAGTCAAGATACTGAGTTGGGCTGCAACCTGAGTGATGTATGGGCTCAAGTATAATGGCATTGGAGGACAGTACAGGCGAAACTGGTGTTTGCATGCGAGGTAGTGCTTTCATGTGCTTAGAAACATAGAAACAGAAACCTGTTGGCAGATAAGGTCCTTCAGTGTACTTAGTCTGCTCCAGTACCTCCAATAACTGTGTTCTTTCATGCTCTGCCTGTATTAAGTTGTCCCCCTCCTCCACTTACCAGTAGTCCCCTATGCCTATCCCAGGCATTTTTAAATCCGTTTATTGCTTCTGCCCCACCACCTCTGCTGGCAGGCTGATACACTTGTCCAGCACCCTCTCCATGAAGAAATACTTCTTCACATTTCCTCTGAATTTCCATCCTGCCAATATCATGTTGTGGTCCCTTGTCCTTGAGCAAATTTTCTCTGAAAAATTGTATTCTCCTATCGCTGTTTCTCCCCTGAGATACTTAAATGTTTCAATCGTATCCCTCTCTCCCTCCTCTCCTCTAGGAGTACATATTGAATTCCTTCAGCGTAGCTTTGCAGGGATTTTGATGTCCCTGCACCATTCTGATCGCCTTCCCCTGAACTGCCTCCACCCTATCAATGTCCTTATGTAAGTGGGGCCTCCAGAACTGGACACATTATTCAAGATGTGGCCTTACCAAAGTCCTGTACAGTGGAATTATTACCTCTCATATTCTTCTGGTGATTCCCTTGCCCATGCATCCCAGCATTTTGCTAGCCTTTCCCGCTACCTTGTCACACTGCCTCCCAAAGACATTGAAGAGGACCACACCCAGTACCGATCCCTGCGGTGCCCCAGTGGTCACCTTACCCAATGCCATTTACTACCACCCTCTGGGTCCTATTATCCAGGCAACTTTCCACTCACTTTACCACCTTCTTTCCTACTCCAATGTTCTGCAGCTTCTTTATCAACCTACAAAGTGGCATGGTGTCAGTGGCCTTACTGAAATCCAGGTAGGCCACATCCACTGCCCCTCACTGGTCCACCTTCCTAGTTACCCAATCGAAAAATTCAGAGAGGTTAGTTTGGTACGTCCTCCCTCCCGAGAAACCATGCTGCCTTTTGTCCTATAGACCATTGACAACCAGGTGTTCCATGGTTCTTTCCTTCAGTAAGTTTCTCCATGATTTTCCCCACTACTGAGGTCAGGCTGACCGGCCTGTAGTTTCCCACCTCCTTCTTGTTCCCACTTTTGTGTAGAGGGACCACATCAGCCCACCTCCAGTCCCCAGGAACCTCCCTGTTTCTTTTTTTTTTTTTTTTGCGATTATATTTTCTTTTTTTGTAGTGACCCCCTAACACTGTGAAGCAGGTTCACCCGCGGCACCCGACCCTTACTCAGGAAGCCTCCCGGGTGGGGCAGCTGAAGCAGACTGTCGTGGCTGAAGGGTTGGGTACGTGCCTGGCTCATCGTGGGGGCAGCGGTTTCCTAGCTAGAATCCCTTTTGGAGCTGGGACGTGCAGTGGCGCAAGGCCATCACTCTGTCCTAGCTCCACCCATCTTGGTGTGGCATGCTTTGTCCCCAGCCTCCGCTAGAGGCAGTCGATGCCGACACTCTGGACCCCCACCCTGGAGAAGGAGGCAGTCCCTCGGATGCTCGATCCTTCTCCTACCCCGTTAACTTTGATGACCAAAATTGCCTCGAACACGGTCGCTGGCATGGTGTAGGTATGGTGTCCAGCACTCAACCCTCGGCGCCAGCGGGCCGGGCAACCTCCTTTGTTTCTAAAGACAGGTTGAACAGGGCAGTCCGTGTTTCTACCAGCACTTCCCTTAGCTCTTTTAGAATCTTGGGGTGTATCCCCTCTAGTCCCATTGCCTTATTAACTCTCAGTTTCGCCAGTTCCCTGAGGACCTCTTCCTTCCAAAAAGGGCACGTGTCCATCTCTGTGCCCACCATGCCCCTATCACATGTTTGCCCTCTTCCTGGTCCCTCCTGACCATAAACACTGAGCCAGAAATATTTGTTCAGTATATTTGCTATCTGCTGGTCATCCTCTGTACTGCTCCCATTTCCCCCTTTGGTCCCACAACCCCCACCCCACCCCCATTGCCCTCCTTACCTGTAAAAGGTTTTATTTATTTAATTATACTGGAAGGCATGTGATCAATATTGCTCATTTTCACAAGCATCCAATGTAACAAATATAGTATTTTTACAGCAATAAAGAGAGCATAAAACAGTACAATTTTGAGAAAGAGTACAGGAATTTTTTTTTTTGCAAAGCAGTAGGAATGAATTTTACAGATAGGAATTTACAGTTATTTACAAATGGAACGAGTTAAAAACAGTTGCATTGGGATGAGCAGAAATTTAGTAAGGTTGTTTTTGAATGCATTGACAGCTGTTACAAAGGGTGAGAGCAAGGGGGAGAGTGTGGAAGAGTCTAGGGCCCCTGTAGGCGAGTGAGCGTTGGCCCAGTGAGATCCAGAAGAGTGGGATTGTGGAAGAAGTTTGCGTGGTGTCTGGGGGAACGAGGTTGGACCAACAATGAGAAAAGAGAGGAGGTAATCTTGGGGAGAGAGCCCTTGAGGGCTTTAGAAAGGAAAGTACAGGTTCTGCTTGTGAGCCTGTCCTCAAGAGAGGGCTGTTTGTTGTCATGTATAGGGTGCAATGATGTGTTAACCTTGGGAGACGAGACACCCTGAGGATGCTGTGATGGGTGAATCTCAGTCTGATGAAATGTTTCTAGGGGAAGAGTATATTAGAGAGCCATAGTTGGGGGTTAGCTAGCCGGGCTCTGGAGTTGGGGTGAGGAACTGCCCAATGCGGTACAGTATGCTGAGTCTTTGGCCACTTTAGAGATAAGGAGATTAATGTGGTTTTCAAAATTGAGGTGGCTGCCAAGGAGGATCCTGAGATATTTGTATTCTAGGACCCTTTCAGTCTGGTTGCCATCATTGTCAAGGAGGTCGAAATCAAAGTTGGTGTTTTCTTGATGCGGAAAAAACATGGATTTGTTTTTTTGGTGCTGAGTGTGGTGAATTGACCACTGCTGTCATATTTCTCTGAAATTTTCTTTGTTTAATTTCCCAAAGGCCATAACATAAGGTTCAGCTTATAAGGGTATTCTGGGATAGAAAGGAGAAAAACTATAACCCATGCCTCTGTTTCAGCTGGATACTTCCGTTGGTAAAACAAAGGGGAAGAATTGGCCTAGCCAGGCTAGGAGAAAATTCATTTATGTTTGAATAGCTCAAAAGCTGAGTCCCAGATCCTGTAGTCGAGATGTCTGAAATTATTTTGTGTGTCTTCAGACCAGGGTCTCTTCAGACAAAGGAAATAACCATTTCAGAATTTGCAGCACTCATCTGTATGTAAAGTGCTGAGTTAATCTTGTTATAGTCTGACCACCCAATGAGTTGGTACAGTGTGCAGAGGTTTTTTGGGTGTGGTGCAAAACCCATTTCTGGTATTTGTTTAAATTTTTAAACTTTGGGGAATTGGGAAAGAGCGAGAGAGATCCCTGCAGGCCTAGAGACGAACTTCTGAATCTTAAAGTTTCAAGGGACTGGCCAATCAGGAGGAAGGCTGGCCTGACCTCAAAGACCCTATAAAAAATGTGGGGGAGAAAAAAAGATGCCTTTTGTTGAACATTTAGCAGTTGCCTATGTGTTGACTCCAACACATGAAAAAGGAATTGCTGTGTGTGTGGTGTGTGTGTGTATAAAGACTTTCCACACGTGAGAAGGGACTGGCTGGTGCTTCAAAGAAGAACCAGAACCCTTGCAACAGATCTTCATATCTGCCCAGAAAAGCCTTGTTCTACTGGGAAAATAGATCAGAGGAAAAAAATTGCATTTTCTTTTGGACATTTTCATCTGAAAACTTCAAAAAGAAGATTTTCCAACAGACTTGCTTCTTTACTTACCTTGGATACTGAACACCACAGGTAGATTTTATTTTAGAATTCTAACATAGGTCTGATTGTGTGGTATAATATTTTAAAGGGAAAAGTTTCTGTCAGACTGGTGCCACTCCTGTGATCGTATTTCCCTGTACTGCCACCTTGTGGCCCAGGTCGTGACTGAAAATGGTCCACTGGATCAGTGCACTTTCCTGGTTACCAAAAACATAAATAAATAAATAAGTAGACTGCTAGCTACAATACCGAATATTAGAAAAAAAGGCTCATGGACAGAAGAAGGCGCTTCTTCTTGACGATCAAGTCACAGGGTGCATGGGGGCCCTGGGAGTAGGGGATCCGGCCGTGCCTAGGGGCGAGCCCGCGACACTGAGGACCAGACCATGTGTGGAGAACTAGGTGTGGAGTCTACTGAAATCAGATTGGAGTTTGTGTCTGAGGAAGGAAAGATCTTTGTCACAGCAGAAAAGGGCTGCATCGTCAGCATAGAAGATGAGTTTGGTGGTTGTTCAGATGTCGGGGAAGGAGTTAACAAAGAGGGTAAAGAGTAGTGGGCTGAGGATGGAGCCTTGGGGGACTCCCTATCTGAAGTGAAGGGAGTAGGAGAGATCTCCCTCGATTGTGGTTCTAGGGGTCCTGTGATTGAGATAGTTTAGCACCCAGTTTGTGACACTGTTGGAGAAGTTCAGTTGTGTGAGGGTCTTGAGGAGGATAACGTGGTAGACAGTCAAATGCCTTGATAAGGTCTATGAAGACAGAGCCTGTGTAAAGACTGTTGTCAATAGCTTGGTAAATATCATGGGTGAAGTTGACTAGTGCAGTCTCGGGATTGCGATGTGCCCTGAAGCTATGTTGGGAGCTTGTCAAGATGCTGTATTTGTTAAGGATGTCACCTGATGAGACCCATTTCAGTCCACATAGGTGTTTGTTGGTATGCCGCTCCCCTCCTCTTAGCAACATAACTTCGGTTTTGCTTTTGTTAATTTTAAACCCCGAAACCTGACCAAAAACTCTCAAAACTTCCAAGACCTAAGGCAAATTATGCTCTAAGTCAGAAATATACAGAAGAGTACCATCTGCATACATGGAAACCCTTACCTACTCATCCTTGATTTTAATCCCAGGGTAAGTGGCTGATTGTCGAAGAAAAGCTGCCAAAGGTTCGAGATTGAAAGTGAAAAGTGAGGGAGAGGGTGGAACTTGTCTCGCCCTCGCTGAATTACAAGGGAGGGGGAACAGTGTGCCATTAACCTTATCTCTGGCACATGTGTGGAGTATAAGCTGGCGGATGTTGGCCCGAAACACTTCCTGAAACCAAAACTTTGGCAACACCGCATCCCAAAATTCCCAATCTAGGTGATCAAATCTTTTTGGCATTGATTGAGATCACAGCACAGGTCTTATCCTCGGAAAAAGATTTAGCAGCAGAGATAATATTCAGTAAGGTTCTGATAGTATCCTGAATGTGCCATCCAGGTATAAACCCGGTCTGATTAAATGTGGATAAAACCCAATGGGTTCTTTTTTCGAGTAAAGTTAAGGAAAACCATAGTAAAAGTATAAGGGCATTGTACAGAACAGATTTAAAAAAGGTTTCCTCCCACAAGTACCTTGGCATTGTGCTTGAAGAAACTATAAAATTTGATTCACGCAGGGCCGGCCTGGTGGCGCTGAGGGTTGAGGCGCTGGACACCACACCTCACGCCATGCCGGCGACCTGGGTTTGGTAGCGAGCTTGGGTTGTCGGGGGGTCGGCTGGGGAGGAAGAGGATTGATTGTCCGGAGGACGTCTCTCCTCTCCTAGGAGGGGGCGGGCGTCCAGACTCTGTGCTTGCCTGTCTCCTGGAGGAGGCCAGAGGTACAGCAAGCATTGCAGCAGACGTCGGGGGGACTTGGAGTGGTGACGCCAGCAGTGATGCCTTGGTGTAGGGTGCGTGCCACTCCTCCAAGTTAAAACAGAGGAAAACGCCTGCGGGTGCCAGTGAGACGGTGCCTCCAATATGCCCTTGCCTGCCTGACTACCCCGATCCGATGAGATTCAGAATTTCTGGGTGATCGCTGCCCCTACCTCGACCCCTCACCAGGGGATAAGCCAGCTCCATGGGGACCGAGGGTGCATCGGGCAAGGCAAGTGAGGCAGGAGACTCCTAGGCACTCCCGATGGGTCGGCACCACAGGACGTGAGCATGGATAAATAGTAATTTCAAAAAAAAAAAAAAAAAACATTTTGATTCACACATTCAAATGGTGTCTAATAAATTGAAAAAAATGTTAGCCATTTTTATAGGAAGATGGCCTGTTTCAGTCTTGTAATTCGTAAACCGCTTGAAAATTCATTATTTTTGTCCGATTGACTATGGGGATTGTATTTATATGAATATGACAGCTACTGTACTGAAACCCCTTGATTGACTATATCATAGTACTTTGAGGTTTGCCACTGGTATGCCATGGCGTACTCACCATTGTAAGTTTTATTTTCTGGCTGGTTGGCAGTCACTTTATGCCCGTAGGCAAACACATTGGTTACTATTGGTACATAAATTTGTTTTGCACAAACTTCCCCTTTACTTGTTAAATTTGGTTACTATTAAACAAAATAAATATTTCTTACGATCCACTGATCTTCTTCAGTTTTTGGTACCGAGGTATAAAAATAGTTCTAGGGATGTGGATATGTTGTTCATCCACACTTCTTGGCGCATAGTCCTTTTCCCCTTTAAATCTGCCGGAAGGTCTTCAAGCTGGCTCCTCCCACCCACACAGGTGGTATAACCCTCGGCTCCACCCCATGACGCTAGATCTTCCTTTCTACTGGAAGATTCAGGTTGCCTCCATCGTGCTTTTGCATTCTGTAGGCCTGGCTTCTCAAACTGATTATTCGAAAATTAGACTTACTCACGTTAGCAATTGCGACTGTTGCTTCTCGATTATGGAAGACATGTCTTCCCGAATTTGCCAGTGCCTGTGCGGCAGAAGATGTGCGTGCGGACCAGCATACATGTGTGTCTCTTGGTGTCGCCGCGGCACCACAACCTGCAGTTCTGCCTGCTTTTCAGCCTAGTGTCCTCGACGACCATCTCGCATGCCTTAAATTGGGCAGGCCTGAAAAATGGAACCTGCCAGTGAAATCTAAGGAGGCCCGGTGGGTGGTTTCCGCTGCCGCGGGATTCACTGAGCAGTTGGAGCGCATGCAGGCCTTCGAGGAGGAAGCGGCTTGCTCTGCGGAATCTGCCTCTCGGGGCTTCTTCGTTCCACTCAGCTTGGGCTCCACTTTCTTGGGTTCCTTCCAAGAGTTGTGCCACTCTCTCCCGACTAAGGGTGAGAGTCCTGTGGGCACTCACTTCTCTCTCTGTCCCATAAGTGGGAGAGGGACCTGGTACCGTCTTCATCTCGATGGAGACGCTCTTGAGATCAGGAGAGATCATAGTCCCTGGAACCGGCCATTTTGACCTCGGTTGAGATTGCCTCTGCGGCCGCTGGCTTCTTGGTCTGCCATCGGGCCAGTCGACCAAAGTTTCAATCGATGAAGTTGAGATTGTTCTCGACCCGATCGACCCATTGTTGCCAACTCCCTCAGTCGGACTCTGGTCCTTTCCTTTCCCCGATGAGGAGACCCAGCCCACTGGGAAACCCACCGAGGAAGTGGTCCCTGACCCCCGGAAGTCTCTGATTTTACTGCCGTCTCCCGAGCAACTGAGTTGGTCTGCCCAATCTCAGTCGGACTCCCTCGACCGACAGGACAAGGAAGGCGCACAGGCGCGCCAAAAAGAGGCGACGCCACCGGTTGTCCTCGTCCTCCTCAGATGAGGAGAGGCTTTGTCGGAAACTCCAGCACTACGAGGACCTCGTGTGGCAGCAGCTGATTTTGTCTGGGTATAAGCTGACCCTGGTTCCTACCCCAGCCATTACTTGGCTTTTGCCTCCTAGGCCGAAGACAGCTCCCCAGGAACCGATGAAATCGGTTCTTCCGCCCATGGAGCCGGCTAAACCTCTTCTGGTTCGGCCTAAACCAGTTTCTCCACCCGATTCTGTTGGAACTGCTGCCTAAGCAGCCCGTGGGAGGAGCTGCTTCTAAGAGGCTTCGGCCAGACACCCGGGCTCCCCGGCGTCTTTGGTCACTCTCACCCCGACCACCCTAGGTGGGTCGAGAGTGATCTGGGCGGTTGACCGCTGTATCCGGGTACTCCAGATTCGGATGACACTGGCCTCCATTCTCATCCACAGGATGACGAGTCAGCTGGTGATTTAGCGATGGAGAAAGGCCCTTTGTCTTTTCTGGGCATTCTCTGCCTCATCTCTTGAGTCCACAGGGATGCCCCCTGACCTATCCAGAAAAAAGCAGAGTGCTGGCCCGGTGGTGCTGAGGGTTAAGGACGCCACACCTCGCGCTATGCCAGCGACCCAGGTTTGGGAGCAAACTCGGAGAGCGCCGGAGGTCGGCAGGGAAGGGTTGAGGATGAGTGCCCTTGTGGTGCACTCCTCCCGGGAAGCAGGATGGGGATGATCCGGCATGCCAGCAGCCCCGGTGGAGACGGGCACTGCAACAACCCGAGGGTGGCCATCAATTAAGCGTGGCCAGCAGCTGGCAGGGCTGCCATATGCCAGAGTGACGGGCACCACGATGGGGAGAGCGCAGAACAGGGAAAACACCGGCTCGTGGGACAGGCGACGGCACCTGTTTTCCATGCCCACCGCCGGGCTCACTCCAATTGGCCTTCCAGGTCCTCCATCCAGGCCCTTACCTGCAGCCGGAGTCTGATGGGGAGGAGCGCCCAAGAGGAGGTAAACCAGGGGTGCTGGCTGCAGAGAAGGGGGGAGAGAGGAGGCACAGACCGGAGGGGCCTCAGGTGGGCAGGAAAAATGGACAGGATACCCGAGAGAAGGTTCCACGAGCCGTGACCGGAGGGAAAAACAGTAAAAAAAAAAAAAAAAAAGGAGATACCCTCTCACAGATATCCTCAAGTGAGGGAATACCCCAACGGAAGCCTTTCCTGTGGCCAAAGCCATCGTTGGCCCAGCTCTTGAACTTTGGCAGCACCCTGTCTCCTGTCCAGCTTCGTTTGCCCGGATGGCCCGCAAGTATCCGGTGCCCATGGGGTCCCTAGCGGGGTTCACAGAGCACTTTTTGGCTGTGAGCCTTGTGACCACCTCTGTATTCAGATGTACAGGCAGTTCTGCTGATACCGACAGACCTCCGGAGAAGGAGTCCAAGAAATTGGATCATTCTGCTGAGAAGGTTTATGCGGCCTGTTCCTTAGGCCTCCATCAGACAAGTTCGGCCGTCATCATGGCACACTTCTCCCATGCACTTTTGGGGTCCTTGGTCGAAGTCCTCCCACACTTCCCTGCGGACTTGCAGACCACAGTCAAGCAGGTCTGGGACCAGTGCCATGCCGTTGCTAAGCAGCAGCTCCAGACGGCCTTGGACATTGGGGACTCATGTGCCCGTTCATTGGCAGCCGCAGTTGCCTCTTGCCGCAGGGCTTGGCTGAGGCTTTCCTCCTTCCTGGTGGATATCCAGCACAAACTGGCTGATGTGCCTTTCCTGGGCACTGATCTCTTTGGCCCAGGTGTGGCCGGTCACCTTCAGTACATCGAGCAGTCCAGTGCCACCTTGGATGCCACTTGTTCTCAGAGTTCTTCTGGTCCCAGGAAGTAGCAGAAGAAGGAGAAGCCTTTTCATCATTCTTTCCCTGCGGCCCAGCAGCAGCAGGCTCAGGCTTGGTGCCCCCGCCCCAAGCCTGGACCTTCCCAGACCCGTAAAAGAGGTCGGGGTTCAGGCTCTGGACCCTCTTCCTCCAAGCCTACCCAGTGACAGGATAGGGGTTGCCACCCCTTTTCCATCACACCAGCTCTGGGTCCTCCCGTGGAGGGCCAGCTCCATCACTTTCTTTCTGCCTGGTCCGCTGTTACCATGGACAGGTGGGTCTTAGAAGTGGTCGGCCTGGGTCTGTCTCTGGAATTCGAGCAGTACCCTCCAAGCTGAGCCTGCGCCCCACGGGAGGAGAGAGTATCCGCCCACACTCAGTCGGCTCTCTGAGATGACATTGCTCAGTTCCTCCTCAAGGAGGCAGTAGCTCGAGTGGCAGATCCTCCACCAGACCCAGGGTTCGTTTCCAGGTACTTCCTGGTTCCGAAGCGGATGGGGGGCTGGCACCCATTCTAGATCTACATGACCTGAATCAGTATCTCAGGCCATGCACCTTCTTGATGGTAACTCTGTCCCAGATCATACCATCCCTGAAGCAAAACATGTGGTTCTGCTCACTGGAACTCCAGGACACGTTCTTTCACATCCCAATGCATCCGTCCCACCAGCGGTTCCTCTGCTTCAGAGCAGAGGGAACCCTATATGAGTTTCGAGCCATGCCATTCAGCCTGTCATCGGCCCCATGGGTCTTCACCAAATACATTGCAGTGGTGGCAGCCCAGCTCAGGTGTCAAGGGTCAGAAAATACCCCTACCTCGATGACTGGCTCTTAGCAGGTTCCACCCAGCAGCAGGTGGAGAGGTCCAGGGACCTGGCCCTCCAGACCTGCTCCCAACTCGGACTCCTGATCAACGAGGCCAGGTCAGAACTTGCGCCTTCACAGGTGATATGCTTCATCGAGGCAGAGCTAAATCTCGCCCGCCAGATCTAACTCCCGGCAGACAGGGCAGAGTGCTCTCCTCTTTGCCTGATCATTTCTGGTTGGGCAATTGTGCCTGCCTGGGACTTTCTGTACCTTCTGGGTTACATGGTAGCCTGCACCTCCATGGTCTAGCCAGTGGACTCAGTGCCTAGGTCATTTCGACCAGCTGATCACTGTGACCCAGAAGATGTGGGATGCTCTCCAGTGGTGGAGCATCCTAGACTGGTTGCAAGCAGGGATCCCGTTTGTTACCCTGAGCCAGCAGTGCGTCCTCATGGCGATGCCTCTCTCATGGGCTGGGAGCCCACATGGGGACAACAGGGCCCATGGGTTCTGGACACCGAAGAGTCCCGTTACCACATCATCCTGTTGGAGCTGGGCTGGCCTGGTGGCGCTGAAGGTTGAGGAGCTGGACACCACACCTTGCGTCATGCCAGTGACCCGGGTTCGGGAGCGAGCCGAGCACTGGGGGTTGGCAGGCGAGGGAGACGGATCGAGCGTCCGTAGGATAGCTGTCCTCTCCCCTCCTTGGGGAGGGGCAGAAGGTCTTTCCAGTGCAGTAGAGACTCCTGGCGTGGAAACAAGAATCGGGGACAAACGCGGTGGGCATCTATGGGGTAGCCGCGTGCTGACACCATTGCACAGCTGCACTCGGGGTGAGTGTACAAATAGAAATCCTTCAGACCACTGGTGAGATGACAGTGGCCGCAGTGGAACACCCACATCCCAAACGCTGGCCCAAGCGCAGACGGGTCTCTCCACGGCCGACCTAACGACCGAAGGTAAGGTACCTCACTTGGGAGATAACCTCCTGGGGAAGGGCAGAACCAGCCCCAGAGGTGATCCGGGGATCGCACCTGCCTAGGTCATTTGGGGGAGAGAGCCTGGGAGATGCGGGGGTTCAGGCTGGGAGTTAGGGTTGTATCCGAGTGGGCACTCCTGAAGGATGCCCAGGAGGTCTGGATTTACAAATAGAATAAAGAAAAAAAAACTGTTGGAGCTCAGAAAGGTCAGACTGGCGCTGTTAGTGTTTCGCTCCTCAGCTCCGGGTCAAGTGGTTCAAGTCCAGCGGACAATACCACGACCATATACTACTTCAACAAACAGGGCGGCATGCACTCATGTCTGCTTTACAGAAAGGCGGTCCACATCTGGACCCACTTCAGCCGTTTGGAGGCGTATCTCCTAGCCATCCATGTGGCAGGAGCCTCAAACCATCTGGCAGATGCTCTCAGACACTTAGGCGAGACATCCCACGAGTGGTCTCTCCATCCAGAGGTAGCTTACAGTCTGTTCTCCCACTGGGGCAAACCGATGGTGGACCTGTTTGCCTCAAGGGAAAACACCAAGCTGAGGCTGTTTCATGCCTGCCACCCCTCAGCAGGGCTCGCTGCAGGGGGATGCCTTCTCGAGGCCATGGACCCCAGGCCTCATCTACACCTTCCCTCCATTTCCCTTGATCCACAAGGTGCTTCTCAAGGTGAGGAGGGACAAGGTGAAGGTGATCCTCGTAGCCCCAGACTGGTATCCAGATCTCCTCAGCTTCAGCTGCAGGCCCCCATAGCAGCTTCCAGCACACCCAGACCCGATATCTCTCAGTCAGGGAAAGGTATACCATCGGACCTTCAGTCCTTGCACCTCACAGCCTGCTACCTGGCGGCTAGAGTTCCAGGCTTTGGGTCTTTCCGCGGATGTCCTTACCATGGTGGAGGCATCCAGAAAGGAATCAACCAGGAAATGTTATGCATTCAAATGGAAAAGGTTTTCCATTTGGTGTCAGGGTAAGGGCCTGGACCCTCTGTCCTGTCCAGTGGCTAACATTCTTGACTACCTTTGGTCCCTGTCCAAAGGGGGTCTTCGGTCATCGACCCTTAGGGTGCACCTGGCAGCCATCTCTGCTTACCGGATGCTGGCCAGTCAGCTGACATTGGCGCAGGAGACAGTGGTCGGGCGCTTTTTCAAAGGCCTGGATCACATATCCTCTCCGGTGCATGAACCTCCACCTCCGTGGGATCTACTGCTGGTACTGGCAATGCTCATGGGCAAGCCATTCGTACCAATGCACAAGTGTGCTTTGTTACACTTGTGGAAGACAGCCTTGCTGGTGGCTATCACGTCTGCCAGAAGGACGGGGGAGCTCCAGGTGCTTTCGGTGGACTCCCCTTATCTGGTCTTCCACAGGGACAAGGTTGTCCTGCGCCCCCACATGAAATTCCTTCCGAAGGTGGTGTCAGAGTTTCACCTTAAACCATAGATACATAGACAGTGTGGCAGATAAGGCCTATGGCCCACCCAGTCTGCCCATTTAAGTTTGTAAGTTCAGTTTATGTTTTCCAGGAAGTCTGTTGCCCTTACCCTGACCTCCAGAATTCCTTTCTGTCTATCCCATGCATTCTTAAATCCCGTGATTGTTTCAGCCCCACCACTTCCTCTGGCAGGGTGTTCCACTTGTCGTCCACCCGTTCTGTGAAGAAATTCTTCCTCACGTTTCCTCTGAATCATCCTCCTCCAACTTCATCCCATGCCCTCTAGTCCTGGAACACCAGGTGTTAACTCTGCTGCTGTACTACCCCAATTACACCTCTGAGGCCCAGTACAGGCTACATGCTTGGACCTGAGGCGTGCTCTCTCCTACTATAAGGAGAGGAGGGTGGAAGTTGGGAGAGAGGATCACCAGCTGTTTGTCACCTATGCTGAAGCTGCTTCTGGCAGACCTGCAGCAAAATGGACTATTGCCAGGTGGGATTACATCTTGCATTAGTCTGTGCTATGAGTTAGCAGGCATGGAGCCTCCCAGAGGATAAGAGCTCATTCTACCTGCCATACCGCTGCATCAGTGGCTGCTTCCAGTGACATCCCTATCCAGGAAATCTGTCAGGCTGCTACCTGGAAGTCAGCAAACACCTTCATTACCCATTACCACACTGACCTTGAATCACGCCAGGATGCTGGTTTTGGGGCCTCAGTTCTCCAGTCTCTGTTCCTAAGTAGGTGTGCGCCTGCCTCCCTCCTCCTGGAGAACTGCTAGGAAGAATGCCAAATAGTGTGGATGAACAACATATCCTAGAAAAAGCGGTTACTCACCTGTAACAGTAGTTCTAGGAGTGGTATATATTGTTCTTCCACGCGAACACCTGACCTTCCTGGCTGCAGGCGAATAACACCTGGCTTCCAGCAGGCTAAGATCTGGCGTCATGGAGGCGGGCAGGATTATACCACCGGGTGGTGGGAGGAGCCAGCTTGAAGACTTTAAGCGATTCTTAAAGGGAAAGGGCATGCCAAAGTGTGAATGAACAACATATACCACTCCTAGAACTGCTGTTACAGGTGAGTAGCCTGTTTGTATCTCACCTGTTCTGCCTTCATAGCCTTTCTCACTGCTCGGATGCAGTCAGCAATTGCACTTTATTGACTACAGACTCAATGTTTCTGGCCTGGTGTATTTATCAGTACAAGTTAATGAAACATAGAACCTGATGGTAGAGAAGGGCCGCTTGGCCCATCAGTCTGCCCTTTTGTTGTTTTGCTTACGCTGTGAAGCCGTTCCAAGTGTAACCCCTAGGCAGTGCTCTCCTAAGGTTACTACCTTTGCCTGTGTTTCTGACCACAGGTTGAGGGGCCTGGATTCAGTATTAAGCTGCCTCCACCCAGAGTAATAGATGGGGTATCTAGCTAACCTGTTATAGCCCTCTGGGAAGCTATAACCACCCACAAGCCCTCCTAGTGGCTTGGTACCTTTAAAAGCAGTTAACACACAGCCAGCAAATAACATTAACAGTATGCACACACCCTTTACATTTACCACCATGATCTGGTCTTCAGCACATGCCCTGGAGCCCCCTGTAAAAGTAAGGCTATGACAGCAGGCATGCACTTTAACACAGTAACCCAACCAACAATATACACATAGGCCAGGTTAAACGTGAAATAACAAGCAGCTTTATTTAGTGGACGTGAACAAGGAAGGGACGCGAATTTACTAAATGATTACTATACTGATTGAATTCAGGTTCTTGGCATGCAGTTTTCAGTCCCAAGTAATTAAGTCTACAACACTGAGTACCCAGGATGTTATTTTGGCTAGCCAAGGGGTTGACGGGAGTGGCTGGCATTGCAGCTGTTGTTGGGGCCCTTGATGGAAAGAAAGGTGAGCTTTTGATTATTTGTAATCCTGGCCGATTGGCCAAGTCTGTTGTAACCCAGAAAATGCACTGAAACAATTAGATGCTAGCACAGGTAATTAAAGGATTTGTTGCAGGGGCTACCCTCAATTTACTCACGCTACCAGTGGTCTGTGATGTTGCTGGTGATATGGAGACCTCGTATAGATCACCGATGAGCATGGGGAGGTAGGTCCGTGTCGACATCCCTTCTCTTTTTGGCCTTTCCTCCAGGTGGCCACAACCTGTGAAGTTGGTTCTCTTGTGGGGCTGGATTCCTAAACCAGTCTCTCACGGTGGACAGTTTCTGGTGCAGGGATAGTCGGCTTGGACCAAGATTGACATAGGCCCAAGGCGTGATGTACGCTTGGCAAAGTTCAGTTTGTTTGGCTGGTAAAACCTTCAGCTGGTGTAACGATTGGGTCATGGGTAGACAGGAGTCTACCCACGATGACCATTCAGCACATTTAAATCAAACAGCATTAACTTTTCACAGAGCGGATACAGTCCAGTTGCTATTCTTCACTGAGCAAACCTCTCGATCCAGTGTCGGTCTCTCTACCACTTCTGGGCTGATTGCTTCACGGGAGGCGTAACTTTGGTCCAAATCCAGGGCCTTTTAAATGTACCCAGGCTTCTCCCCAGTTTGTCACAATTTGGGTCAGTCTGATTACTGCAATCAGGCAGTCTGATAAGGAAAACAGTGGCAGGAAGGCAGGTCAGGCCCTTGTCCGCCCGATTCCCCTATGCTCCGTGTGGGAGCAGCTCCTTGAAACACGAGTTGCTCACTCTTCAAGCCCTAACTCCAACTGAACCACTGTCTCTCACAGTTCTGGGCATTTCCTTGGTTTCTCCATTCTGGTTGGCTGGGGGGGGGGCTGTCAGTCACTGTCTGGGTGCCTCTTCAGTTCAGTGTAGGCACAAACCTAAAAACTACAAAAACTACAGTCTTTTCTTCCCATGAGGCACCTTTGCTGAGTACTCTTTGAGGTCTCCTGAGTCCTATTGGTCCACTTACTGAAAGTCCTGGACCCAGTATGGTGGCTCCCATTTTAGAGGCAAAGCTGCAAGGAAAGCAAGTTAAACTATTTAATTCAGACAGAACAGTACATTAGAGGTAAATAAGTACAGTTTTAGTTCAAGCCCCCTCCGCTCTATTATTGACTATGGAGTGGAGCAAATCAAGGCAGTGTCTGGCGGTTGCAAGTCTTAAAACACTCTGACCCAGCCCATCTACCATATGCATACTGGCTAGACTCTTAAAGGGACAGGCGTGGAGACTCAGTAGGGCACTCGCACACAAATCATCTGAGGCAAACAGATAACCCTGGATCTAATACCGCTACAGGATGTCAGACTGGCAGTGGGTCTGGAAAACACCAGGAAGACTTTAAGGTAAACCCAAAATTGGTAGCGGGGGTTACATGAGACTATGGTATTTTTTTCTTCTACCCCTTACCTATCCCTTGTGATTCCCTTGTGTTTATCCCAGGTTATTTTGAATCCCACCACTGTTTTCATGTACACTGCCTCCTCTGGAAAACTGTTCTAGGCATCCACCACCCTTTCTGTAAAGTATTTCCTCATCTCTTCTGAACCTACCCCTCCAGTGTCATATTGTGGCCTTGTTCTAAAGCACCCTTTCCTCTGAAAAATACCTCCCCCTTGTGCCTTATTCACCCCGTGAGGTATTTAAAAGTCTCAGTCATATCGCCCCTTCCTCCTCTCCAGGGTGTACATATTTAGTTCCTTTAGCCTCTCCTTGTAGGATTTTTGATGTAGACCCTGTACCATCATGTAGCCCTCCGTTGGATGGCCTCCATCCTGTCTATGGCCTTCCTGAGATGTGGTCTCCAAAACTGGACACAGTACTTCAGGTGGGGTCTTACCAAAGCCCTATATAATGGCAACACCACTTCCCTTTTCCTGCTGGTAATACAGTTGAAGCCACTTAATCAGGACGCTGTTAATGGGGACGTTCGCCTGGGTACCGATTTAGTGGCAGTGTCAATCAATGGGCCCTTCACACCTTTAAAGGGGACATAGCAAACCTGTTTATGGGGACGATTTTCTCCTCAGTTTCCTCTTAACTTCCACCTGTTAAGTGTCACCTTAATTGAGGTGTTAATGGTAATCAGGTGGCACTTTACTCAGAAACTCAGAAACAATTAGCCAAATAAGCCAGTTAACACCAGCTGACTATAATAGCAAGTGGATGAAGCCCTGCACCTGTGGTTTGCAAGTGCTGTTAGCAAGGGTGTGTTGCTGGTCCGGTTTTGAAAAAAAAAAAAAAAAAAAAGCTTCCGAGATAGCCACACATCTTAATCATGCTTACATCTGGTGTGACTTGGTCATTGCTTTAGTCATTATTTTCTGGCAGGTGCTCACTCTGCTACAGTCGCGATTTTCACAGGTGCCTATGTGTAAATGGATGGTGTGAGCGATCTGGTCCAGGCGCTATTTTATATCGCTTGCTGTTTTGGGAAATCAAGGGGAAAGGTGTAGGCGCTGTAGCTCTATCTGACGAGGATCTAATGGCCGATGTGCCCATGCGAATTCTTGACTTTCGTTGACATGGACACAGATGAAGTGACGGATGGGGATCTGACTGTTCCACAATCTTTGATGCCCTAAACACCCTCAATTCCTGGATCAGAGGATTCAGGGACAGATAGTCAGAGTCTGCAGCAACCAGCATCGAGGTCAGAGTCTGCAAAAGCAGAGCAAGACTCCATCAGACAGAGAAGTGTGCCGGAGTGTACTGTTTGTGCCAATTTACATTTTTGTTTAATAAAGATTTTACAGAGCAAGAATTCAAAAAAGGGTTGCAATCACTTTGCCTTATGCCTGTGTCTGTCTCAGTCTGTGTTGGAACCTAGTTAACGATATATTGTACTGTGTAGTGCTGCATCTGATAAGGGGACGATCACTTAAAGGGGACGATTAGTTGTTCACGGAGGTGTCCCCTTTAAGCGGCTTCAACTGTACCCCTTTCTATGCACCCCAGCATCCTACTAGCTCTTCCAATCGCTTTGTTGCATTGTCTGGCCACCTTCAGGTCATCCAATAAGATCACCCCCAGGTCCCTTTCTTGCTTGGTCATTGCTAGTATCTCTCCTCCATTTTGTACTGCACCCCCACCAGGTTTCTGTGACCCAAGTGCTGTGCTCCCCAGTTCGCACCTGTAAACAAGCTTTCAACAGTGTGTTACTCCTGGTAAAACAATTGGAGAAAAAAAAGTGCATTATTTTACACTTTTGCATTAAACCTTAGCTGCCAAACTTTGACCACTCCTTCAGTCATTTTAAAATCTCTCCATGCTTTGCATCCCCTGCCCCGAGTGTCCACTCTGTTGCAGATCTTGGTGTCATCCACAAGAGGCAGACCTTCCTTCCAGTTCCTCTGCTGTGTCGCTAATGAAGACATTGAAGAGGTGGCCCAATGACTGACCTCTGCAGTACCCACTGGTCACTTTCCCTCCTTGAGTCAAAAGGCACTTTGGGGTTGTCTGGTATGGTCGCCTGCTTCATCGGCTCCCCTTCCCAGATAATCCAATATTGAGCTTGGGAGGGAAGAACTTGTCTTTGCTACCTTTTTAAGCCTGTTTTTTTTTTTTGAGATTCAAACTATTTATTGCACATTTCAGGGTAACACAGGTGATGAGAATTCCTGTGGTCAACATTACAGTATAAGTTAGGCCTACAGGCTGAACTTTTGGGCGGCCTTAATGTTCAGAACCAGAAATACCAGTCATCATACAATACAGCAAGTATGTTTTTAACAGTAACACTGTATGGCATGTATATCCCAGGCCTACCTGGGAAAATGAGAAGTAGCTCAAAGCAGAGTCTACCCCTCCATGCTGCGCTGCAGCCGAGCAGGCAGGACTCCCAACAGCATCTACAATTATGTGAGAAAGGGTCATCACTGCCACTCATGGATATGCATACTGTTCACATGGTGAAATGTAACCCTTTCCAGTGCAGTGACGAGGGTGAGTTTATCCAGCTGTTCGGCTTCCGATGGTGTTCGAGAATCCTTCCTATATTGCCAAATAGCCTTTGCATCTGAGCAGATATGTAGCACCCACCAATTGTTATAGATCGCCCAGTGCTGAAGGGCGATAGTATCCCCCAGAATCTCCCCAAGTTCCATAATTCATACCCCTTGACTCAGAATGGCTGTGACTGCCACATCTGTCCAAAGATCAGTAACAACAGGGCATGCTGAGGCCATATGACATCTAGCTTGCTTTAAATATATATATTTTTTCCCCATCCTTTGTTCCCTTCTACCACCCCTGGTCCCGGTGGCAACCCCCTGTCTTATAACCAGTCTTCTTGTGGGCTTGTCGTTCAGCCACCTCTTGCACAGGACCTTATAGATGGACGGCCTGTCACGATGGTTGTGCAGTGCCTGCGGATGGTGCCAGAGTGGGCCTGGGGCATTTTGGTTATTAATACGCAGTGGTTATTAACCTTACCCTTCTGAAAAGAAATAATAACAAAAAAAAAAAAAAAACACAGCTTTTTACCCAGTTCTTTGCCATGTTGAAAATGTCTTGTTAGAATGTTGCTAGAGGTGTCAGAATCCATAATAATGCTTAATGAGGAACCAGTGTGATCCCACAAATTGTGTTTCACACTGTCCTCATTTGTTAAGCCAAATGAAGAAAGTGCCATAGTGTGAGCAGTGATGAACCACTGGTAGTAGTAGCACATGTGCCTATTTCAAGATGTGGAGTGTGGACGCCCACTCGTTCCATGATATGCATCTCCTGCTGGGTTGTTGGCACCGACAGCTATATTAAATCCTCAAAGAATTCTGTTTGCTGTTTTAATATAAACTACTCAAGGCTGAGAGATAGTTTCTGAGTAAAAGCAGTGGCAGGTCTGGGGGTATGGCAGCAGAGTAGTTATGTGCCCCGTGGCCTCTCATTTTTCACCATGTCCTCAGATTTGCTGATTGTCATGGTGTTAGCTTTTCTTATCATTTGCATCCAAGGGTTGGTGGGCTGCCTTGCAACCTCAGTTCTGGCTTCACCCCAGAATAAAAATGCACAGTGGCCCCACTGTAATTATCAGAACAGGACTGTGCATGGGCCCAACAGCCACAGACCAGTCAAACTAAATATTAGAAATGTTTGGCATCAGGTGCAGTGAAATCAGTATTTAAGCGTGAATAAGGATGCATCTTTTTGTAGTGTCCTTCATTGACCAGTTAGGAGAGGGGTGAGTGGCTCAAGGGAGGGCCTCACTGGCAGAGATACATGTTCGGCGTGTGGGTGCCTGATATTTTCCTGGGTCTCCATGACTACAGTGGTGGGGGGGTTGTAAATGATATAGGGTAACTTCTTTAAGAAGAAGGATAAACTTCAAAAGGAGTAGGTCAATACAAGTGGACTGTTCATGAGGCCCGTGGTGGACAGTGAACTGATGCTCGGCCCATGTGGGGAGAGTGGACTGGTGTGTGTCCCCAGTGTGGAAGTGGAGGTTAAAATTGAAAACCCAGAGCAGCAGGGACCAAAGGTAAGAGCATCTGGGCAGGAGCAGCAAGCTTGGGGGTTGGGGGGGGTGATGAACACCCTGCTAAAGATGAAGAAGGCAAGAATCTTCTGGGGTGGGAGCAGCCTCTTATATGACCAGAAGGAAGGGATCTGCTATTGTGGATCAGACTGCTACTGGGACAGAAGGCAGATATCTGCTGGGGCTGGTGCAGCCAGCTAATGGAGGCAGAATGCAGGAATCTGCTCTGTTGGGAGGAGTCTACTGTAGGGGCAAAAGTCAGGCATATGCTAGGAAAAGCAAGCTTCTAAAGGGGCAGAAAGTAAGAGCATCTGGTGAAGAGGAGCAGGAGTAACCTATAAGGGTAGATGGCAGGGGCGCTGTTGTGGGAGCAGTGTGCTGTAGGGGTAGAAGGCAGGGGGTGTTGCAGTAGAAACTGCCTGCTACAGGGTCAGAAGACAGGGTGTGCTATAGTAGGAGCAGTGTTCTATAGGGGCAGAAGTGCTAGAGAAAAATCAGTCTGCTTTATACCTTCCCTACCCATTTGGCAGCCATCACAAGCTGTGAGCTCCAAACATTATAGCTAGAAGAAGATTATGTACTGCCACCTGAGCAGAAAATCGAAAGAAATGTTTTAGAAAGAAAAAACTTCTGGAAAGGAATCCTTTTGTCGAGCCTGGGTGAGAGATAACTTATTTATTTGTCATTTTGGACGTGGAAAGGCATGCTAAGCTGTGATAGCATGTTTCCAGGTATGTCCTGGGGGTGGGTTGCATGGGCCTGTTTGACTGACGAAATGTTGCCCATGACACTGGGGAAAATCCTGCTCTTCATCTCCCGTGAGAGGTAGGGGGTGCAGTTTGGCTGTCTGGCAAGATAGCTGACCTTAGGTTGGAGGGTGAAGGAGATGCTGCTTAGGTGCAGGAAAGGCCTGCCCCAGCTCTGGAATATAAGGAGGTCGGATTGTCTGTAACGTGTCCCCTGCTGATGCGTAGATGGAACATGTGCTGTCTGCTGAAGCCAAGTTAGCTTCTCAGTTGTCTGAGAAGAAGAAATTCCTGACGGCTATGATGGAGGAACAGGAGAAGAAATACTTCACAGATAAAGAAATTGGAGTGGGATAAAAAGAAATGTTTGCAGTTTTCCCTACCCAAAGACTGTTTGTCTGCAGTGTCACAAATCATCTCCATGGAGGTGGATCCAAGCAGTGTCCGTCTCCAGTGTTGTGACCACGGTTGCTGAAGTACCCCTTGTTAAAGATGTTACATCTGTTCAGAGTGCTGCTCAAACAGTGCCTGATAACAAAAGTTCACAGTCATTGCATAAGTCAGTAAAACTGTACCTTTGTTATCTATGAGTGAGGAATAGCTACGCTCTCAAGGACCCTTTTCCATTCTGCAGCCGGTACGTGCTGTATCCCGAAGCTCCGTATCCAGTAATGTATCCACGGAGGAAGAATGGGGCTTGGAGAAGGTGCCAGTTGGATAAATTCTCCCAATGGTAAGAAATGGCTCCAATCTGGGAGAACTATTGACATCTGCTGAAAGTCCTGAGAGGAGGCTGCCAGCTGATGAGTTAGCCGGTAAACAAGATTAAAAGACCACCATGTCAGCAACCCAGCCTGCTGTCAAGAAAGCGCTTGCTCAGCTCACTCCTACAGATCACTTGGCTGATGGTATGACTCAAAACTTAAGAACAACATTACCCCGCTCCACAGCTGCCCGCTTCCAGTAGTGTCCACCAGGTAGGGTCCTACTCCTGTGGCCCAACCCTGGGGTAAGCCAGGGCTCATTACTATGGGGAGTGTGTGCCTCCCAGCGGCTCTGCGGGGGGTAATCATGGGCATGGGGGGGAGGTGGCGAGTGGTCGGTGCCTGAGCTTCCTTCAGGGAGTGGGGGTGCCGGGGACATAAAAAAAAAAAAAATGAGGAAGTAATACCTGAGGTCCACTTGTTCACTGTTTCTTTGCGGCCAACTGTACTGGAATGGGGGGGAAGGCTCTAGGACTACATCTGTATCCAGAAAACATGTAGTTCTTTCTGCCATGCCTACAGCTTAAGGTGATCCAGGAGAAAACAAAAGCAGTAGATCCAGGGCACAAGCTGGGACTGAACCTTTAGTAAATCTTGCCCAGCCTTCTTGTGCTACAAGTGCTGATAATGCCCTGCGGGCACTTTCCGGCTACAGCCCAACACCCTAAGCTTTTGCAGGTCCAATCTGTTTTGCACAGTGCCATAATGTGGTAAGACTGTGATACAGTGGGGGGATTAGAGCTGCCTCTGGACAGAACATATGTAGTACTTACTTTACTAAAAGATTCAATTAACTTTTTCTCTTCTGAAATCTGCACCCTCACACATACATCTTGTGATACTATCTTTGATGTCAGTTTCAAGAAAGGAGAGACACTGGACTGATTCTGGGTTGAGGTGCAGTTTCCTCATTGGAGTGTCAAATGACAAGGCTCCGTTACGTGCCTTTCCTGATAAAACATTCCAATAAATACGGCGGCTCCTGCTGCCATCACACAATCTACAAAGTCGACATTGGAGATGCCCAGTCCCGTGTCCAGCATGTCACTTCCCCAGTTCAATTTGTTTGCTGATGGGGTACCCAATCCCCGTTGGCATCATGTCCCCCAAGGCACACACACACACACACTTTCTTTGCTAAGCAGGAGTGCCCAATCCCTGTTGGCATCATCTCTTCCCCCAACTCATGGCACACTGGGAGCCCACCCCAGTGTGCCCAGAATCATTTTTCCTTTTTTACCTGTAAATAAAGAAAACCGTCCCCCAAAGTCCCTCGTCCTCCCACTGTGCCCCCTCCCCAACCCGTACCCACTCTCTGTGCACCCCACTTCCCACACCCCCCTCATCCCATACTTACTTCCGGGGCCGACGCTGCAATCTTCTGTGGAGCAGGAACACGTCTGAACTCTTCAAAAGCCGACCGGGAACTGAACAAAATGCGGTAAGCTTTATAATGGCAGGCAATGAGGGGTTTCAACTTAGGTGGCTATCTCAGCCATTTCTGGGAATTTTGGTACCAGATTTTCTTTTTTTTTTAATTTATGTTTATTGAAGTTTCAGGCAATTACATCAGTTTACATTGTCATGTACAATCCTTATGCAGTCAATTCAGTTACAATCCTTTCTTTACCATAGACAGTATTTCATTCTTCTTTTATTGACTAATCCTTTGCACATTCCATGGAGCATCAAGTAGTTAACCCCCTGACTTTATTGGTCTAAATCCCTCCTTTCTATCTAATTAGAAAATAAACTGTGAGACCAATCTCCCCCTTTTCATTCGTTGTCCTGGCCGGGGCCATGAACCCCTCCTTCTCTGTTGGTGTCTTCTCCTTGTATATCCTGTGACCTACCTGCTTCCCACATCACCCATTTTGTCCATCTGTACACAAATAGAGGGTCCTAGAGTGGATCTTGTGTGTCAACTCTTCCATATCTTGTATCTCTTTAACCACCTTGCACCATTGTGTGACCATAGGAGGAACTGGTGACAGCCATCTCCTCTTAACAGCTTATGTGCAGCCACCACCAAAATGTTCCATAGGTATATCTGGTCTTTACCTTTTAACCCCCTAGGGACAAGACCCAAAACCACGTGCCTCGGAGCCAGGGTCTCTGATGGTGAGAACATATCTTTCAGGGCCTGTCTCCCCTCCTGCCAAAATCCTGTCAACTTTGGGCACTGTCCCAGGATGTGCAAGTGTCCAGCCCTCTCCTCCCCACAGTCTCTCCAGCAGTGTGTCCTATAATCCCTTTCCCATTTGTTCTTCACCACTGGGGTAATGAAGAAGCGTGTTCTGATTTTCCATTCAAACTCTTTCCATCTCTGTGAGTATGTGGTCTTGCGTGCCTGTGAAATTGTTTCCCAGTTTTTATCTGTGAGCTGCTCTTTCAGTTCCCTCCCATCTGCTCTTTAGGAGAGCTGAATTTCCTTTCCTCTATCCCTGAGGGCCCCATATAATGCTGAGATATGTCCCTTGTTTCTTTGGTTACTTGTAATCTCTCCCATGATGGTCCGGAGTTCTGATTGTTCCACTACTGGACCAAATTGTTTCTGTAAGTTTTGAGTATGGGTTCTGAGCTGGAGATACCGGAAATGGTCCAAGTGCCTCATTTGGAATTGTATTTTTATGTCTGCAAATTCCCTAACTACACTCACATTCAGTAGCTGTCCTAGGTTATTCAGCCCCAGTCTATTCCACCTCCTGAATGTAAGATCTTGTCTGGCCGGTTCAAAGTCCCCATCCGAGGCGAACTGTCTCAGGGGCCATAGCTCTCCCCAGCATTTATGTTTTGTTCAGCTTCTGTGCACCGCCCCCAGGGTGTTTCTGACAGAGAACAGTGCAGCCTTTTTATCTTTGAACAACGATTTTGGGATGAAGACTGTTGCCTTCAAGGGTGTTCCCTTTGTATCCTCTTTCTCTATCCTTTTCCAGTGCACCTCGTGTTCCGGGGCTGACCACGAAAGAGCGCATTTCAGCTGTGCCGTCAAATAAGTCTTCTAAATTTGGAATTGCTCTGCCTCCGAACTTTTTGTTTGTTTGCATAAGCAGATTTTTGATTCTTGCTTTTTTATTAGCCCAAATGAATTTTGTGATCATACTCTGCCAACTCCTGAATTGCTCTGCGTGCATTTTTATGGGCAAACACTGGAAAAGGTACAAGAAACTAGGCAAAACGTTCATAGAGATTGTTTCTGTTCTGGAATGTAGAGGCAAATTCAGAAGTTCCCATTTGTTCATGTCTTGTCTTATCTGCGTGACTAGGGGGTCAGAATTACTCGTGAGGAGGAAACTAAGATTTTTGGAATGTACATCCCTAGATATTTTGTTTTGGGGGAATCCCATCTTATTGTGAGAATCTGGTGTATTTTAGCCAGGGGTGTAAAAAACCTTAGTATTTCTGTTTTATTTTTGTTTAGGGCATATCCTGATAACCTGCCAAACTTAGTTAAAAGATCCCACACCTTTGGCAGGGATTCTTCTGGGTTGGACACGGACAGCAAGATGTCATCTGCATATAGTGAAATGTTCTGCTCCGTCTCTCCCGTCAGGATACCTTTTATATCTGGAGTCTTGCCCTAATTGCCAGGGCTGGGGGCCAATATATATATTGCAAATGTAATGGTGACATTAGGGCAGCCTTGTCAGTCCCTCCCCAGTGTAAACCTTGTGATATACCCCTGTTGACTCTGACACACACACCTGCTAAGCTGCATATAAAGACTTAATTGTGTCCATGAAGGTGTCTGAAACCCAAACCTCCAGGGCCACAAACAGGAATTTCAGTCTACTCTATTGAATGCCTCTTGGCATCTAGTCCAAGGAGGCAAGCCGGGTGTGATGTCTGTTTATCAGGTCTATTATATTTATTCTCCTTACCCCTTCCTGATCTTGTCGTCCCTCTCGAATCCTGTTTTGTCTAGCTTAATAATTTGGGCTATTAGTGGGTTAATTCTTTTTGCCAGTATGGCTGTAGAGGGAGCAATCTTAGACCTGGTTCTCTCAAATGGAGATGGAGAGGATCACAGATGTAGATGTGGGTAGCCATCTGGCAACTAGCGACCATTGAACAGTATGGTTCACAATAAACACAGCAATAGAGTCAAGTCATACAAAGGCAAAATTACTGGACTTCAGGAGGGCTGACTTTGCCAAAATAGGTGAGTGCCTAAGGAATGCTCTAACAAATGGGCAGGAAGGAGGGTGGAAAGAACAATGGGAATAATAAAACTGCCATCACAGAGGTAACAGGCCTTTGTGTGAAGCAAATAAACAAGGCGAAACGATGTAGAAACCACTGTGGTTCTCAAAGGAGGTGGCAGTGAAGGTTCAAGAGAAAAGAAGCATTCAGGAAGTACAAGGAATCACAGAAGGAGCAGGGCAGAGAATTGTATCAGTTAAAGCAAAGGAAGCTGGGAAGGCGGTCAGAACAGCTAAGGCCGAACCGAGGAAAAGATCGCAAACTCGGTTAAGAAAGGGATAAAACCTTTTCAGGTACATCAGGAGCCGAAGGAAGAGCAAGGGAGGGATAGTGAGGCTTAATAAAGGGAGGAGGGTGGGCAGAGGCGACTGTGAAAAGGCTGAGATACTAAACAAATATTTTTGCTCAGTATTTACAAATGAAGAGGAGGTACCTAAAACAAACAATAGAAACACTCTGGATACAGAAGTTGATACCAGCCCATTTACAGAAGAAAGGGTTCTGAAAGAACTCTTAAAACTGAAGGTGGACAGAGCAATGGGGCCTGATGGATTCATCCCAGAATTCTAAAAGAACTAAGGGTAGAACTAGTGACACCACTGACTACCCTCTTTAACAAATCATGGGAGGATGGGTGGTACCTGAGGACTGGAGGAAGGCAGATATGACTCCCCTTCACAAAAGTTGGAGCAGGGCAGAAGCAGGAAACTACAGACCTGTTAGTTTAACCTCAGTGATAGGGAAAATGATGGAATCACTTCTGAAGGAAAGAATTGTTGAGTACCTAGAGGCCAGAGGGGCACAGGACCCAAGACAGCATGGATTCACAGCGGGAAGGTCATGCCAGACGAATCTAATAGATTTCTTTGACTGGGTGACCAAAGTAGTAGATCAGAGAGGGGCTGTGGACATGGCTTACCTAGACTTTAGCAAGGCATTTGACACAGTCCCACACAAAAGATTAATATACAAGTTAGCCAGCCTGAGAGTGGGTCCCAAGATGATAGGCTGGGTAAAGAACTGGCTGGAGAATAGGACACCAGACCTCTCAAGTGTCCCTCATTACAATGGACATCACTCATTTTGCCCCTTAAAATTGCTCTGTCCCTCATGGAAAAGGTGCTGCCCACACAGAGAATGTGCTGTAAATTCAGACTTTAAAGCAGAAACTCTTAATATTCTAAACTACTAAATCCAAAATAAACTTTGTACAAGTAAACACTATGGTTTTCACAGTGTTCTGAGCTTATATCTCCGTGTTTGAGGATGTGTCCCTCATTCTGAGGATCTGTGTCCCTCATTTTGAGTTTCCAAAACTGTCCATGTCCCTTATTTCAGTGACAAAAGGTTGAGAGGTATGTAGGACACAGAGGGTAATAGTAAATGGAGTTCACTCTGAAGAAAGGAGGGTTACTAGTGGGGTACTGCAGGGTTCAGTATTAGGACCGGTCCTCTTCAATGTCTTTATAAGCGACATTGCAGAGGGACTGGAAGAAAAAGTATGTCTCTTTGCAGATGACACAAAGATCTGCTATAGAGTTGATGCACAAGGTGGGGTGGAAAGGATGGAAAGGATGAAAAGGGACTTGGCAAGGTTAGAGGAATGGTCAAATGTATGGCAGCTTAAATTCAGTGCTAAGAAGTGCAAGGTAATGCACCTGGGAAACAAAAACCCAGGGGAAGAGTACACAATGGGGGGTGAGATACTAACAAAAAAAATGGAAAGGGACCTGGGGCTAGTCATATCAGATGACTTAAAGGTGGGCAAGCAATGTGAGAGGGCAGTAAAGAGGGCTGGGGGGATACTGGGATGCATAGGGAGAGGCATCACCAATAGAAAACAGAAAGTTGTTATCCCTCTGTACAGACAGCTGGTGAGAGCCCATCTGGAGTACTGCATGCAGTTCTGGAGACCCAATCTCCGCAAGGACATAGACAGTATGGAAGCTGTCCAAAGGAGGGCAACTAAAATGGTGCAGGGTCTGCACCGGAAGACATATGAAGAGAGACTAAAGGAGCTTAATATGTATAGCCTCGAGGAAAGGAGGGACATGATAGAAACTTTCAAGTACCTCAAGGGAATCAACAAAGTCCAAGAGGGTAGCATCTTTCAAAAAAAGAGATGTGCAAGAACAAGGGGGCACAATCTGAAGATTGGGCGGCTCAGAGGTAATGTAAGGAGTATTTTTTCACAGAGAGGATTGTGGATGCATGGAACAGCCTTCGGAGGAAGGTTGTGGAGTCAAAACAGTGGTGGAATTCAAGCATGCATGGAACAGTCATAAGGCAATTCTAGGAGTGGGGGTAGAAAGAAGTAGGCTGCTGGTTAACTAGGATCTACAGCTTATCCATTAGGTAGGGAAATGGGCAGACTGGGTGGGCTAAGCGGTCCTTATCTGCCATCAAATTCTGTTTCTATGTTATATTGCGCTTTTCATACACAGTATCCCAAAGCGCTTTATAAACAATGCTAGACTGGTAGTGAAGTGACTGAATGTGTGGTGGCGACCATATTGCACATCATCACCCACACACAGTCTGGATAATTGCATGAACCGGTTTATGGGAAGGGGAATGTTGGCCAGGACATCGGCAATGTTCCCTGCTCTTTGCGAAGAGTGCCCTGTGTTCTTTTACTTCCACCTGGACACCCACCAGGACACCAGGATGGGCAGAAGGGACCTCGGTTTAACGTCTCATCCGAAGGATGGCACACCCCAGCAGTACAGCACCCCACAACACTGCACTCAGATGCCAGTGATTTTTAGGTGCAAGTCCAATCCTAGTGTGGGACAAGAAACCACAACCTTCTGGTCCAGAGGCGGATGTGCTACCAACTGAGCCAAGCTGACACCTTATGGTGATTGGAGCCATCAGTTCCTGTACCTGGACCCCTGTGAGAAGGGGTAAATCCAAGTCCTTCAGAAATGTAGACGTGTCTTCCCCAAGGTTCTCCCCCAGTGCCCGGTATAGGGTTTTGTAGTAGGAAACAAATGAACCTGAAATTTGATCCCACTTGTGTTTAAGCATACCTGTAACTAGGTCCCTGATTCCTGTTATAGATGTCTTAGCAGCTCTTTGCCTTAAACGGTATGCTAATTGTTTTGCTGCCCTGGCCCCTCCCTCATAATATGTTTGCTTTAAGTAGTGTACAGCTCTTTCGGTTTCTATTTTATTTAACTTTTGAATCTTCATTTCAATTATTTTAATTTCGGCATCCCGGTCCTTATTCCAATGTTCCTTTTGTTGTGTTTCCTGAGCCCTCAGTTGATCTCTGAGGGACTGCATTTGTTTAAACTGCTCCTTTTTCTTATAAGTAGCCAACGAAATTAACTTTCCCCAGACCATGGTTTTTATTGTGTCCCATAGAATTTGGGGTGTAGCGCCTGGTCTATCATTTCGTTCCTTAGCATTTGTAATCACTTTTCTCACCTCCTCCTGTATTTCCTTATCCCGTAGGAGGCTTATATTAAGCCTCCAGTGCATAGGTTTTTGGGTAGTTGCAAATCTACCTCCAAAAAGGTTGGCTGGTGGACAGATAACGTGGCTGTGCCCTCCCACATTGAATGAAAGAGCTGACTATCCCTACTATATGTAAAAAACATGTCAAGCCTGGAGTATATTTTATGGCGGGGCGAGTAATATGTGTACCCTTTTGCCACAGGGTATTTTTCCCTCCATATGTCCGACATACCACAATCCCCCAGGATCTTGGCAAATTGAGTTGCTATTTTACGCTCCAGGGTAGGGATCCCCATTGTGAAATCCAGTTTTCTTTTCATGACCAGATTCCAGTCTCCCCCAGCTATTACTATTCCCCTAGCCTTCCGGGCTGTCGGCTGCAGCAGATTGGAGTAGAAGGTGGCCGGCGACCCAGGAGGGGCATACACATTAACTAAGGTGATCCATGCCTCTTGTACCTGACCCACCACCAAAATATAGCGGGCCCCGGGGTCCACCACCATCTCAGACTCCTCAAAGGGAATACCAGCCGATGATAGCACTGACACCCCCCATCTTTCTTCCTTTATCCAAGGAGGCGCGGTAAAGAACCAGGAAGCCCGTTGTTTTAAGTTTCATGTCCTCATTAGGAAATAGATGAGTTTCGTGTTAAAAAAAAAAAAAAAATTAAAATCACATTTCTGATTTCAGAGAAATCTTTGAACCTGCTTCCTTTTTATGGGATTTGTAATCCCGTTAACATTACAAGACAATACTCTAGTATTGATTGTAGCCATTTTTAACTCATCCAGGAGACCACAGTATTGATGGTGGGCTCCCAGCCCTCTCCCTCCCCCGCTCTTTCTCCCTTCCCTTCCTCTATCATAACATGTCACAGCATCAACATTTCTTAACCTAAATCTGGATTGCCTGTTTATTATACCATGAGAGAGTGCTTCAGTTCCTCTATAATTATTATTATGCCTTCTGTGTTTCAAGTAAAATCTTAATTTAAACCATTTCTTAAACTTTGGTACCAGATTTTCAACATAGGGTTCTTGAGACCCCACCTCATGAACACATGCACTGTTTTCTCGTTACTCTGTCCCGAAAGGTGATTTTGCAGTCACTACGCGGAATCACGTTTTGGGACCGATTAGTGAAACAACAGTGCCACTGTTCATGAGGTGGTGTCCCAAAAAGCCATGTTGCAAATTTGGTGGAAAAAATTCCAAAAAAATGGCTGTTACGAGTGTGCATTGTGCAGTTTCCATCCACGCGCATAACTTCGACAATGTTTTATATTTTCACTCCAGATTTTCAACATTGCCATTTTTCACACCTCCTTAACAGTACATCATGCATCCACAACCCTCTCAGTGAAAAAATACTTTCTAACATTACGTCTGAGCCATCCCCTCTCTATCTTCAAATTGTGCCCCCATGTTCTTGCACATCTCTCTTTCTAAAAGATGCTACCCTCTTGGACTTTAATTCCCTTGAGGTACTTGAAAGTTTCTATCATGTCCCCCCTCTCCCTCCTTTCCTCGAAGGCATACATATTAAGCTCCTTTAATCTCTCTTCATATGTCTTCTGGTGTAGACCCTGCACCATTTTGGTTGCCCTCCTCTGAACAGCCTCCACTCTGTTTGCGGAGATGGGGTCTCCAGAACTGCACGCAGTACTCCCAATGGGGTCTCACCAGCTGTCTGTACAGAGGGATAACAACTTCCTGTTTTCTACTGTTGATGCCTCTCCCTATTCATCCCAGTATCCTGCCAGCCATCCTTACTGCCTTCTCACATTGCTTGCCCACCTTTAGGTCATCTGATATAATTACTCCCAGGTCCCTTTCGATTTTTGTTGTTGTTAGTATCTCTCCCCCGTGTACTATTCCCCTGGGTTTTGTTTCTCAGGTGCATTACCTTGCACCACTTTGCATTGAATCTGAGCTGCCATACATTTGACCATTCCTCCAATCTTGCCAAGTCCCTTTTCATCTTTTCCACCCCACCTTGTGTATTAACCCAGTTGTAGATCTTTGTGTCATCTGCAAAGAGTCATATTTTTCCATCCAGGTGCTCTCCAATGTCACTTATAAAGACATTAAAGAGGGCCATTCTCAGTACTGAACCCTGCGGTACCCCACTAGTTACCCTCCTTTCTTCACTGTGGACTCTGTTTACTATTACCCTGTGCGTCCTGTTGTCTAGCCAATTTTTTTATCCAGGCTACCACCTTGGGACTCACTCCAAGGCTGGCTAACTTGTACATTAATCTTTTGTGTGGGACTGTGTCAAATGCCTTGCTAAAATCTAGGTAGGCCATATCCACAGCCCCTCCCTGGTCTACCACTTTGGTCACCCAGTCAAAGAAATCTATTAGATTCGTCTGACACGACCTTCCCTCTGTGAATCCACGCTGCCTTGGGTCCTGTGTCCCACTGGCCTCTAGGTACTCAGCAGTTCTTTCCCTCAGAAGTGATTCCATAATTTTCCCTACCACTGAGATCTGTAGTTTCCTGCCTCTGCCCTGCTCCCACTTTTGTGAAGTGGGATCACATCCACCCTCCTCCAGTCCTCAGGTACCACCCCATCCTCCCATGATTTGTTGGAGAGTAGTCAGTGGTGTCACTAGTTCTACTCTTGGTTCTTTTAGAATTCTGGGGTGAATCCCATCTGGCCCCATTGCTTTGTCCACCCTCAGTTTCAAGAGTTCTTTCAAAACCCTTTCTTCTGTGAATGGACTTGTATCGACCCCCCTATCCAGAGTGTTTCTCTTGTTTGCTTTAGGTATCTCCCCATTCTCTTCTGTTGTGAATACTGAGCAGAAATATTCATTCGGTATCCCTGCTTTTTCACTATTACCCTCTGCCCACATTCCCTCCCCTTTATTAAGTCTCTGTATCCCTCCCTTGGTCCTTCGCTCCCTAATGTACCTATGAAAGGTTTTATCCCCCTTCGTAATAGAATTGGCTATCTTTTCCTTGGTTTGGGCCTTTGCTATTCTGACTGCCTTCCCTGCCTACTTCTGCTTTAACTGATAAAATTCTCTGTCCTGCTCCTTCTGTGTTTCCTTATATTTCCTGAATGCTCTCCTTTTCTCCTTAACCTTCCCAGCCACCTCTTTTGAGAACCATAGTGGTTTTTTCCTTCGTTTTGTTTTATTGATTCACTTCACACAAAGGCTCGTTGCCTCTGTGATGGCTGTTTTGATTATTCCCCATTGTTCCTCCACCCTTCCTTCTTGCCCATTTGCTAGTGCTTTTCTGAGGCACTCTCTCATTTTCCCAAAGTCAGCCCTCCTAAAGTCCAATACTCTTCCTTTCTTATGACTTGACTCTATGGCTGTGTTTATTGTGAACCACACTGTTTGGTGGTCGCTTGTTCCCAGATGGCCACTCACTTCTAAATCCAAGATCCTTTCTCCGTCCCCATTTGAGAGTACCAGGTCTAAGATTGCTCCCTCTCGAGTGGGTTCCAATACTAGTTGTCTAAGGCATGCCCCCTGTAGGGCATCGAGAATGACCCTGCTCTTGGATGTGGCTGTAGCAAAGGTGCTCCCGTTAACATCTGGCATATTCTGCTCCCCTTTCTCTGCCATCCTAAGGATGCCTTCTATCATTTCCTCGTCCATTCCCTCCCCTTGAGATGTGGGTCGGTACACAACTCCCATGCGGATTGTGGTGCCATTTCCTGTCTCCAGGGTGACCCACAGTGACTCATCTACTTCATGTTTACTCTTTAGTTCTGTTGCTTTAATCCCTTCCCTTACATAGAGTCCTGTTCCTCCACTTTTACCCTCCCTGTCCCTCCTGTATGTTGTATATCCTGGTATGTTGACATTCCAGTCATGGTTCTCTGTGTACCATGTTTCAGTGACTTCCACAATATCCAGGCATCCCTCTTCCATCAAGGCCACTAGTTCAGGGAGCTTGTTACACAGACTACGGGCATTGTTTCCAGTTGATTTGGGGCAGCAGACTCAACCCAGTTAAGAGGAACATGTTGTACCGGTCAGTGAAGTCAGATCTGGACCTTATTAACCCGCTTGCTTTCTTTTTTAGTATATTCTTTATTTTTTAATTTTGTACCTTTCTTTGCTAATATGTTCTGAGATATGGGGTCACTGGATTCAGGGATGGTCTTGTGGGGGTAGGAAGAAATAGGCTGTTGGTTAACTAGGATCTCGCGGCTTATCCTGTAGGTAGGGAAATGGGCAGACTAGGTGGGCTAAGTGGTCCTTATCTGCCATCAAAGTCTATGTTTCTATGGTTGCACCCACTCAGTATGCTTTGGAACAGTAGGTTTTCTAAGTTAAAACAGTCTGCAGAGTTTCCTGCTTATAGGCAGATGTTGATTGAAAAAAATAAAAAATATGGCAATTGACACCTGCTCTCTTTGTAAACTGTACCAGGCAAAGTTTGTATGATGTGAGACAAGGCCATGAGTTTGAAGCTCAATTTGACCTTGGTTGGCATCTTGGACCCACATCAGTCCAAGATTCTTTTGCACTTCACAGATCTGAGAATACCTACAAACATTTGGGATGTGACATGGCTCTCTAGTCATGGTAAACTGGGGCTAAATGACAATCACAAGCATGAAAGTATGGCTGAAAGGTTTTGTCCGAAACGTGTTGTATTGCATACTTTGAAACTATGGAGCTCCTTTTTGTTTCAAATGCTATTACATTAAAGGTCTCTGGAATACTCTGGCAACTTGATGGAAAGCTAAGGTATGTGCCAGAGTTCCCTAGGTGCACATCATCACAGGATCTTTGACAGTTGTCACATATATAGCATGGCAGCATGGTTCAGGTGATATTTGCCTGTCATATCTGGCATGGTCCGTTGTAAACTACATTTCCGGTAGAAAGAATTTTCTTTACAGACTCTAATTGAACTTATTGGAAGGTACCCGAAATCTCAGTTTTTGTATGAAAGCAAGTCCTTTGCAGTTCCAGCTGTTAAAGTTAGATTGAAACGTGTTACCTGTATTCAGCTACTTTTGGATTTTTTTTGTATTCCAGATGTTTTTTCTTTTCTTCTTCTTTTCCTGTTTCCTTTCTTTGTCTCTCCCTGTTATGCCCTTCAGTTTTCTTTCTACCTTTCCTTTTGGATTGTAACATGGATCACTGTTTTGTTTATTTTGATGTTTACCTTTGATGGATAATGTTTCAGTAATTATGACTGTCTGATTTTCTTTTACTAAAAACTTTTCCTGCATAGCGGAAGCATTACCGCTTGCGACACTGAGGGCCCGGGTTTGGGAACGGACCCGAGGAGTCAGAAGGATGGCTGGGGAGAGGAGGATTGAGCATCCCATGGACTGCCCTCTTCCTCTGGGGGGGGAGTGACCAGTGCTTGATCGGCCCTTGGCAGAGGCCACGGGGAACAGCAGATAAGCTAAGCTGTTGGGGAGACATGCCAGATGTCTACGCTATGATGCTTTTCGTCACTACATGCTTATCCTCCCAGGGATAAAAGCAAGCGAAAATGCCAGCCCATTGAGGATGCTCTGCTCTTCTGGTTCTGCCATGCCCGCCTGTGACACTCAGTTGATGACCGAGTACAGTCCTCCAGGGCATGGCCCCACCCTGGGGGGGCAAGATGGGGAGGAACACCAGGAACTGATGCCAGTCTTGTTGGGTAGCGCCTGCATGGCAACCCCATCCAGGGGCATAAGCCTGGGAGGAACATCGCTTAGGTAAGTCCCCGGGGGTGGGTGAAAACTGGAGGAAGCGTGCCCTGAAGACGTCTGGTACTCCAACTGAGTCCGCTACATCCTTGGAGGACTTTCTTTTTAGATATTGAAGTCCCATCTCCATAAAGAAGATATAGAGTTACTTCAAGCAGGTATCCCTTCTTTGGAGGTGCTGGTAGCTGTTAACTCTTTGTGTACAGGTACATCTGCTGGAACCGATGGACTCCCGGGGGATGTACTGGTTATTAGGTGAGCCTCTGAAGAATGAGCTAGCTTCCCCTCCCCCACAGAGGTTTTTCTGCTCCCTGGCAGGCTGGGTGGCTGTATCAGCCTGTCCTGTGATCACCTGCCGTCCTGATCCCCTTTCCATTGCCCTGGACCAGGTGGGAGGGGGCCTTAGCGCCCTTAGGGAAGGTTTCATTATGTCCAGCCTCCATATTTTCCACCGATTTTCTCCCCTGGGGCTTGCAGACATGCAGTGTCTGAGCTCCATCTCCGTGGAGATGGCCCTGGCGTCCTGAATGCAGATTTAGCTTCCCTCGCATGGTGACATGCATATGATGCCATCCAGCCATCGTTAGGTGTCAGTCAAGCAGCATGCCACACTAAACCCCACCCCCAAGAAAGGGGAGCGGTCTTGGGGGCGCTCAGTCCTTCCTCTCCCCACCTGCCCGTGAGCAGCCAGAGTCCATTCCTGACCTCAGTCGCTGGCATGGCAAGAGGTGAGGCACCTAGAGCCTCAACCTTCCATGCCACTGGGCTGGCCTGAGCTACCCTCTTTAAGTATATATTAAGCCATGGGGAGATGGGAGGTTCCCTGAGACAGGGTCTTTTTATTTTACTTCATAAAAAAGGGGACAGGGCAGATATCTTGTATTGGGGGCCTGTTAGCCTTTTGAACTTAATTTTAAAGATTTTTGACTAAAATCTTGAACTCCATTTCACAGCAGGTAGCCCTCTGATTGATTGATACATCCCAGGTGTGTGGGGTAACAGGGAGAGTTTTACAGGACAATATATATATTCACAGAGATGTAGCAGAACATGGTAACCAGGGGAATACGTCTTACCTTCTCCTGCCATTTGACCTGGAGAAGGCGTCAGACATGATATTCCTGAGGTGTTTGTTTCCTGGGTTCAATTACTATATTCTATGGCCCTTGTAATTCCTCTTTTGGATGGGTTGAAAGGGTCACTGATTTTCAGTTAAAAGGGGAGTATGGCAAGCATGTCCCCTGAGCCCCTGTTATGTTTGTGGTTTAGACGCCCCTTCTTAGGAAGCTATCTCTGCACCCTGGTGTCCTTGGTATTACCTCTCTCTGGAGTTTTCACCTTTATGATTGTACTGCCTTACGCTGATGATATTTCTTTACTTGTTAAAGATGTGAATTGTATGCTTTCAGGTTTACAGGTATGGAGTCTTATTCTAGTGTTTTCATGAACAAGTGTTAACTTGCACAAAAGCAAGGGTTTGACATTAAGTCCTTTAGACACCTGTCCTGGTAATATGTTTGGTATTCTTACAGGAATGGGTTCCCTTCGTATAGCAAATTAGTAGGCCAAGTTGAACTCTGTGGAGCATAAAGTTTCCATATGGAATAAATGACCTATGTCTAAGGCTAAGAGGGTGTGTGTGTGCATTATATATATATATATATATATATATATATATATATATATATATATATATATATAAACCAAAGCATTCTTTATTCCTCTGTTTCTCTATATAAATTGTGTGTTTCCTCCTCAAATGTACTTGAGGCTAAACTTTTTTTTTTTTTAGATTGCTGTGGGGTAGCCGTTTAAATCTGGTGAATTGGGCCCATACATACAGGTCATCTAAGGAAGGGGGTTGGGTATGATTAACCTTTTTTTTTTTTTTAACCGTGTTTTTTTTTTCCTCTCATTTCTTGAAGCCCATTTTGATGCAGTCACCAAAGTTATGGGTTTCTTTTGGTAGATCTTGGTGTTTACCTGTTTTGTCAATATGGGAAGCTGGGGTCCTTGGCCTTTGGGGAGGTTTGATGGAGCCCTTCCTGGTTTCCTCTCCTCCTGCTTTATGAAAATATGACAGTGGCAGTTGTCTTTTGTACAGGTTTCTTCTCAGCCCCAGATGAAATTTTATGACCATATTATTTGATCTTACTTTGAGGGTACCTCTTGCAGCAGGCCACACTGGTAGGACTAAACCACCAGGCACTAGGACATCATGGAAGATTTCTAGCTAGCAGTCTACCAGAGGGGCTGCCCACTGTTGTCACCCTCTGATGTCGGCCTACCTTATATGAGTGGGCAGCCCCATACCCTCCCCAGTTCTTTTACTGCCATCGACCAGCACACATCAGACCTCTGAAGACCACCACAGCTTCAGTTGACCACCATTTTCATGGGCTTCTCACTGTTTTTCTTTCTTTTCTCACCATAGTTATTTTCCATCCTTTTGGTGGTTTTTTATGGAAGGGGGTTGTCTTCAAAACTGACTTCACCCTCAGATCACTCCAAAACCAAGTCTGCCTGCGGAAAGCAGTTCCCAGAAAAGGACAGCCACACCGCCTGTGTCTGCTGTTTAGGCCCAGATCATGAAGTCCAAGCCTGTGAAGTTTGCCAAGGGTTCAACCAGGCCACCCAGCGATGCTGCCAGCAGACCTTGGAGACCTTTCTTGTGGAGCAAAGGGTCGCCCCCATGGAATGGGAGCTGCAGGCCAGGAGCTCATCATCTTCCCCAGCCCAGTCCTCGAGCTTGCAGTCCTCAAAGTCCCAGGACAAGGCCAGCAGAAAACAGAAACCCTAGGACAAGGACCGGGACAGGCCCTGGTGCTTCTCCTCCCGTTCGCAGTCTCCCCACCATTCTTCTACCACAAAGAGGTCTCCCTCCTCTGGGGGGTTGGCCCCATCTGCTACGCACACCCTCTCTTCCACAGGGCTACTGACAGCACCACCTCCTGCTACTGTTACTATTTCGGGTGGAGGCCCTTTGGGTCTGGGCTTGTCCCCGGCCTCTCAGCCCTGCTGCTCAGGTCCTTACTTACAATGGGCACACAGCATGGTGGCTCTGCCAGCAGGTCTTCCGCCAGTGTGGGTTTGGTGTCTGGGTTCACCCAGGATGTCCAACTTTCCATCATGAACACCCCGTTTAGAGAGTACAGATTGTTTGGCAGAGATGTTGAATATATCCTCGCTGGCCTCCAGATGTCTGGATGCACTCTGAGGTCTGTTCACTCCATGTATCACACACAGCCCAAGTCCAGGCAGTGGGTGCCCTTTCGTCGGACTACCCACAGGCAAGCCCACATGCCTGTCAAGCCTCAGTGAAAATGGAGGGTGGTGGCTGTGACATGGACAGCCAGTTCTGAGTGCTGTATCATTTTTTTATTAAATATAAAATATGTAGGGAAGTGTCTGCCAGGAAGAACTTACTGTCTGGCTGAAATGACACATCAAAACCCCCTCAGGCATAAGTTCAAAGGACAGGACGTAGGTCAAACTACAGAGATCTGAGGTGCAATTAGCTTGTTAAATTTGTTTTGAAGCACCAGAAATAAAATATCAATTCATGACGTCCTCAGGGAAATCCTTTGATTTGCACTAGGTGTCATGAAAGAAGGAGAATATGCATGTTTGGGGTATCTCCCAAGATAGCCAGTGAAATACATCTGAGTCTTTTTATGTCTATGTGAAGCAGGGCCCAGACTAAATTAGGAAGTCCAATATGCATTTGCTTAGGGTATTCAGTGGATTACATCAAAGAGACTTTTGATGTCTGGGTAAAGCAGATCACAGACCGGTTTGGACCAGTCATAAAGAGAGGCGATTCATTATGCCACCTATTATTTTTTTAAATATCTTGGGACATCCTGTGTTATAAAATACAAATTTTAATACACCAAGGCGGAGTCATGTGATGTCAGAGAGAAGGCCGGCTCAAGACTGCTTTAAATATACTGAGCAGACATTACAGAGATGACATTTATGTACCTGACTGAGAAAAGAGGAATAACAAAGCACTGAAAGATTAAGAAGTAAGGAGACCTTAGACAAGACTAGTCTGAGTGTATGTATTGTAAGAATTTGTACATTTAAACCTGTTTTGTTTTTAAGGCTGTGTGTGTTGAGATATATTGTTCTGTATTTTACTGTTTTCCTGTTTTATCTATTTGAAAGTAAAGATATGTATTTTAAAAACAGAAACTGCCTGGTGTGCCTTGAAACTTGTGAAGCTGAGATGGTTATAGTTGACACTGTGCATGTGCTTATTGTGATACCAAACTGGGAAACAGATAAGAGTTCTTTAAGTCTTGCATAGAGTTCTAAGGGTTCATTTTGAAATACCTGGTTAGGTGCCCGTAGGCAAAGATATCTGGCCCCCTGAAGACAGACTTATCTGAGCCTGATAATTGGGTACGCTAACAAGAGGTTATCAGTTTGAATCCCTCCAGAACTTGGGACAAAGGTGACTCGAACCCACAAAACAGACAAGAGGGTTACCTTGTTCTGTTCACTGTTCACAATTCTACACTCAGAGGTTGGCACTTTGGAAGTAGAGGGCCTGACCTGCTGAGTGGGTTTGTGACAGCGGCATCAGCCTTACCTAACCCCACCCACTCTGCTAGTAAGAGCTGTCAAGGAGGACCCACAGCCCTGGCTACGGCCACCACACCCCCCATCTTGACTCCTAACTAGACCCCCTCCTTCTGGACATGCAGGAAGTGGTCATAGGGGGTTGGTTCACCCTCCATCTGGAAAGGTGGCAAAAGATAACTTCAGAGAGTTGAGTGCTGCAGCTCATAGAGGCTGGCCACTCCCTGGAACTTCTAGAGTGGCCTTAGGCAGACCTCTAGTTCTGTCCTCATACCCTCCCGGTCACGTCCCTGTAATTTGGGAACAGATCTGGGTCCTGCTCCACAAAAGGGCCATAGAACCCATTCCGCGATCCCAGCAAGGAAAAGGGTTTTATTCCCATATTTTCCTGCTACCTCAGCAAGCTGAACCTGTCCATCCAATTCAGGTGGTTCAGGATGGTCACCCTTCAGGGTCTGCTGCACCAAGGGGACTGGATTTGCTCCTTAGACATGCACTATGCATTTCTCCATATCAAAGTATGTGCTTCCCACAGGCGCTGCCTAGGATTTCATTTTCAGGGAGCCCATTTCCAGTTCAGGGCTCTGCTGTTTGGTTTCTCTTCAGCCACCTGGGTGTTCACCAAGAGCTTAACAGTAGTGGCAGCTGCCCTCAGATGACAGAAGTTCTATGTGTTTCCTTACCTGGACAACTGGCTCCTAGCAGCACTGTCCAGGGAGTGTCTCCTCCAAACCTTGTCTCATACATGTCGCCTGTTCCAGGATTTAGGGGTCACAATCAACCTGTCCAATTCGTTTCTGACCTCCTGCCAATGACTTTTTTTACATTGGGGCAGTTTTGGATGCAGCTCAGTGTATGGCCTTTCTACCCCAAGAGAGGGCGAAGCACCTGCTGGATCAGGCTCGTCAACTCTACTCCAGCCATCACATCACAGCACAGCACGGGTCTTGCTGTGCCTCCTGGGACTCATGGCTGCAGCTGTCACTGTGGTCCCCCTAGCCAGTATCCATATGAGGATTCCTCAGTGGGTACTGTGGGTCCAGTGAGACCACCGTACAGACAACCTGGAGCAGCCAGTTCTGGTCTCGAATCCAGTCAGGAAGGTGATGTTGTGGTGACTGGAGCCCAGCAACCTCCTGAGAGGGGTGCCATTCTTCATTCCACCCTCACAGCAAATCCTCAAAACAGATGCCTCGGGTCTGGGCTGAGGGGCTCACCTGGGTGCCCACCAGACTCTGGGTGTTGTCCACGGTAGAGGCATCACTCCACATGAATGTCTTGGAGATGTGGACAGTTCTCTGTGCTTTGCAGGCCTTTCAGACCCAGCTTTTCCCAGGCCCACTGCTGATTCAAATGGACATCTCCAATGTACTTCATTACATGAGCAAACAGGGAGGGACTCATTCTTATCCTCTATGTCGGGAAGCAGAGAGGGTCTGGTACTGGGCCATAGATCACGGCTTGGAACTCCTGGCCGTCCATGTTCCTGGTGACCAAAACGTCTTGGCGGACAACCTAAGTCAGTCTCAGTCTCAGTCGTGGGCTCATGAGTGGGAAATCCTGACCTCTGTAGTAGAAGATCTGTTTGACTAGTGGTGTCATCTAGAGTTGGACCTTTTTGCATTCTTACTCAGCACAAAACTACCACTTTTCTGCTTGCTCATTCCAGGGCCTGGAGTTTTCTGGTGAGATGCGTTGTCCCTCCCTCTCTTGGAAAGGGAGATGTCTGTATGTCTTCCTTCCCTTCCCACTCCTTCAGAGGGCTCTGTCAAACTTCAGATGGAAGGGGCAGCTACGATCCTGATTGCCCCCTTTTGGCCATGTCTGATCTGGTTCCCCTTGCTCTCATAACTGGCAGTGGAACCTCCAGTGCCCCTGCCCCTATGCACAGACTTGCTCTTCCAGGAGAAGGGCACTCTGGTCCATCAGATCTCTCCATCTTCATACTTGGCTCCTGAGGACATAGTCATTGCGAGGTTTGTGGTGTCCCCTAAGGTGGCAGATGTTTTGGTAGCAGCTAGGAAACCATCCACCAGAGCCACCTATTCCATGAAGTGGAAGTGTTTTGCTCTGTGGGCTGCATCGCACCTTCTAGACCCCTTCACCTGTCCGGTGAATCAGATCTTGGAGTACTTGCTGTCCCTCTCAGACTCTGGTCTGAAGTACTCCTCCTTCAAGATGCATCTCTCAGCCATCTCTGCTTACCATGTACCAGTCGATGGCCACACTGTGGCTCAACTTGACATATCTTGCATGTTTTTGAGAAGTATCCTACACTTAAAGCCTCCAATCCACAATCCTGTCGGCTTGGGACTTAAATTTTGTGTTAGAGAAGCCCACCCTGCCTCCATTTGAATAGGCCATGAGTCATGAGCTACGCTTTGTCATGGAATTCATTATTTTTAGTTCCTATTACTTATGCTCAATGGATTTCAGAGATTCAGACGCAGCTGTATTTAATCCTCTATAAAGACAGGGTCTTTGTGTACTAACCCTTAGTTTCTTCCTAAGGTGGTATCTGAGTTTATTTTGAATCAGTCCATATACCTGCCTGTTTATTTTCCGAAGTATGCCAATTCAGGGGAAGTATTGATCCATACTTTGCATGTGCATAGAATTTTGAGGTACTATACACACCGGACAAAGGACTATAGGTAGTCTTCCCACTTGTTTGTTTCCTTCGCACCCGAGAAAGAGGGTGTTCCGGTGTCCAAACAGTGTTTATTCAAATGGTTAGCCAATTGTATTGTTTTCTGTGTAAGTAAATATAGTAAGGAACTTCCTGGTGTGCTGCGTGGCCATTCAACCAGAGACACGGCCACTTCTGTTGCATGCTTCAGAAATGTTTCAGCTGCAGAGATCTGTGCAGCTGCTACTTGGAGCACTGTCCATACCTTTATCAAACACTGCAGTCTGGACATCGCATCTAGGCGTAGGGCCAATTTTAGCCTGGCTGTTCTACTATGCCTTCTCTCTTAGGTCCTTATGCCCATCCACCCAGACCATCTGTCAGTTGTTGCCGGAACTGCTTGGGACTTGACTTACCGGTGTGGCCTGCTGCAAGAGATGCCCTTGAAGTAAGATACAGTAGTACAGTTACGTAAGAACTTACTGTAACACTAGATCTTCGAGAGGATCTCTTACAGCAGGCAATGCTCCCCCCCCCTTCCCCTTTCGTGGCCTTCGGGTTTTCTGCCTCATTCTGCTCTTGCACAGTGGGGGGACTTCCACTTCTTTTCTTGTCTATGCTAAGGATACCTCAGCTTCCTCTTCAGTTCCCCTAGCGGGCTATTGCTTTTGGTCTCCAGGGGGAGAATTGAGGAGGGTGTGGGGGCGCCCACTCCACAGGGTGGGGTCAGTGTCAGAGGGACGGTGGTGGGCATCCTCTGGTAGACTGCTAGCTAGAATGTTTCTGTGAGATCATAATGCCTGGCGGCTTAGTCCTACCAGTGTGGCCTCCTGCAAGAGATCTCCGCAAAGATCTACTGTTACAGTAAGTTCTTGCGTATCTGTATTTTCTCATTTCCCCAAACCTATATATGAGCATGTGCATAGTATACCACTTTCGGTGATTACAAAACAGCAGAATCCCAGCAAAGATGAGCGGATCTAGTGTGGTTGTGTACCCATGAAAAATTGCAGGTTAGTGCTAACCACAAGAACAAAAGTGCTGTAGACAGACTTTAAACAAAACAAAATGGTAATGTTAAATGCATGCTGAAGATCGAAAATAGAGTTAAAATCGAAGTTTTGACCATAGGTCGTCTTCAGGAATTATTTAAAAGAGAAAAACGAGTAAAATTAGTCAGCAAAGTAGACAGACTTTGTTTACGGGACTCTTGTGGTCAAGAACTTGAGTCAATGCCCCATTTATTATCTTCCAGTGCTTTTGCAGTTGAAGGTTGCGAAACGGAGGAAGAACTGGTACTGCTGGTGAAGAAAGTGAAATGTTAGCCATACAATTTAAGGTATAAGACGAATGCTTATGGGTACTACACTTATATAGATACCAGTTACATTATGGGGACTAATGCCAACATTCAGAAAAAGTGCACAAAAACATTTTTTAACTTTATTTTTAAAACTATCATGAAATTTTTGGTTCCATGTCATAATAACGATCACAAAATAGCGATCGCTATTATGGCGAGTGTATATCACCGAAAAGCAAATCGGCAATATACACTTGCTGGTGACCCAACATCCGGCAAAAGAGTTTTGCGGGGGGCTTTGACCCTGCACCCCCCTGAATAAAGATTACTATCTCTTGGGGGGTGCAGTTGGGGGAAGGGCATTGCCCGCACTTGTGGGAAAAAGTAAGTGCTGCACCTGCAGGAAGCAGCAAAATTGTAGCCCTCCCAGTCCCCAGCCCCGAACCCTGTACCTGCTCAGCCAGAGCTAACCACCCTCACCACCACGCCACAGGGCTAGCTTGGCTGGAGCAGGCACAGCAGTTCCCTATGGACCCTTCCCCTATCCCTCCCCTTCCCTTCACTGTCCCTCCCCTTCCGGTCACTCTCCCTATAGTCACTTTCACTGTATGGTCGCTACCCTTGCAGGGTAGCCCTTGATGACATCGCTGAAAATGAGTCGCTGTTTTAGCAGTCGCTCATTTTCAGTCGCTACCATCACAGGATACCAAATTTTCCATGTGAATATTAAACAAAGTATATTTATATACTTTATCATTATGGAAAAAAATATATTAACATTTATTTTACTAAAAAAAGTTCTGTCATGATTTAAATATTTATATTGATATAGGCAGAGAAAATTGCACATTTTTAATATTGACAACATAATTACTATACTGCTGTTACATAATAACTACAGAAGCAGCACTTGTGGTCGACAGTAAATTTGCCGACAACCTACACAATGACGGGACAGTACAGACACCTGTGCCCCCCTGACTTTCAACATAATCAACTCCAGGTCGGAGTTGTTCCGAGGAGGAGGCAGAACACGGAGAAAAGCAGCAGTGAAAACAAACCATTACAGCAACTGTCGCTGTAATGGTCTGTTTTCAGGTTTCTCTGTCGGGGTGTTGCTCTAGAGTGGGCCACTGATAACTACAGCATTTCTTAACTGCTGGACTCTAAGCTTTCATTTAAAAGAAAAAAAAGTTTCCGGTCCCATCAGTTCCAGAGTCAGACGTTTCAAAAGATACTTTCTTTAAAATGCAATAACTTTGAAACAGTTGGGGCTAGAGACTTTGTTTTAAATGAAATCTTGGAGTCAGCTAAGAAGTTAATATATCATTACCGTGATCATATATCAGTATAGAAAAATGTTTCATATCGACATAAAAAAACAGAAAATGGTTCACTGCATTTTTAAAGTCCTGTCATTTTTACCACATTATATCAGCATGTATATGCATGTAGCAACACAGGAGAACTGTATTAACTGTTCAGATGTTACAGATTTCCAAATGTAGTTTCAAGCGTTATAACAATACCATAAGAGTATTTTTGGAAATGGCCAGAAGATACTAGTGGTTGTTCCAAGAATAAACGCATTCTTTTCTAGTTTTTCTCTTGTCCCTATAGTCAGGATTTTTGGACTGAACTTGCAAGGTTCTGGACGGCTTCTACTTTTTCTGTTACTACTTACGAACATTTGATTTTTTTGTTCTTTTTCGACCCTATGGTCTTCCTGGGACTGCAGTACCCTGTGTATATTTCAGCAGATTTGAAGCCATGCATCTGGCAGTGCTGGTGTTCCTTTTCTTTTTTAACAGAAACTTGTTCCAGTGGACATCTTGCATCTGAATGTTACTCAGTTAGGTTAGCCCAGGCTTGGAATGTAGTCGTCTGCCACAGCAGCTTTTTTCATCTTTGCGGGAAAATGTAGTATGGTTGCAGGCCTGGGCTATCTTAAGCACTGGTTATGGGCTTTTCTTGAGTGTTTGTTTACCATTTATATTTTCTTGGGAATTGTCACTGGGGTATTCATTTTCTAGTTGTTTTTTATATTTTTTTTTTGGGGGGGGGGATTCCCTGGGTATGTTTCTTTTTGTTCCTTTATTTCATAGGCCTAATGGACTAATGTGGGGGGGTTGATGGTTGGTTTGTGATTACTTTGTGTTTGTATAGATTTGTCTTTTCTTTTAGTAAAAACTCTCCTGTTCTTCTTCGATAAGCGCCATGGGATCTTTTACTTTCACCTGGACAGTGACCAGGGATGGGCAGAAGGGACCTCAGTTAAGTGACTCATTCGAAGGACAATACCTCACCAGTGCAGCATCCCTCTTGCACTGCACTACAGTGTCAGTTTTGGGTATTAACCCAAGTACCTGGTATGGGGCTACAACTTACAATCTTCCAATCTTTCCGCCCAAGAGGTGCCTGTGCTACCTACTGAACCACCTGTTACACTTCAGGAAGATGCATCTAAACTTTGGTCAACTTTGCCTGCTTATGTTCTTTGGTGGGCACTGTGGGTCATGTCGCATGGGATGATGAGGCATACGAATAGACCATGGCCTCTTTCCATATGACTGGAGCTGGGTGGGCAGTTTATTGGGATCTCCATTCTGTTTTATAAGCCCCCTACTGACTACACCCCGCAGAGATCATATCAGCTAATATAAGGACACTTTAAAGGCAAACTAATTAATGTTTTTTTATATCTTGTGTTCATCAGAATGACATTGACATTTTTCTTATTTAAGTATTAAGGCAGGATCAGGGTTTGGGTTATCGTCCTTGATTGAACTCAAGGGGTAATGAGACATGAGGCATAGCTGAGTATCTTGTGCCCCTGGGTTGAGATCAACAAAGGTAACCCAACCCCTGAAGTGCTGTAATGCTTTCACAAAATGGAATTTTTTTTTTACCTATTGGATATTCCTCCCTTCTATCTCAGTGTAGCCTTCCACTGGGACTTCCCAAGTTTATCGAACCCCTGTCACCCCTGACTGCATCTGCAATCTCCATGTATCCTTGGCTGTATTCCCCAAGACGGGGGGCATAACCCCGGAAACTCTTATTTGCATTAGGCTGCATAGTGGGAGGCAGGAAGTGTCCATATGTACTGGGGACCATCGTCCACTGCTGTTGGGGCCAGTTTCCTTCCTTTTCCCTCCTTAGGACATTGTATACAAGGAGCTCAAGGTGGAACACGCATGTCACCACGCGGATTGCAAGGCTAGCAGATGTCTCACCATGTTTCTACACTGATTCCACCTGTGGCCATGAGGGTAGCAGTACTGCAGCAGAGACACAGTGACCCTCCCTCTTGGAGAAGGAGAGCATCCTGTGGGATACTCGGTCCTCCTCCTTCCGGCTGGTCCTGACCTGGGGTACTGGCTTAGCAACTGGTAGCTTTACTGCTGTGCCAACTGGCTGACAAAATAGATTTTTTTTTTTTTGTGCTCTATGGTCCCCTTTGCATGACCAGCCCACATAATTCCTGCAGCTCCGCTGAGCCCCATCACACTCCATCTCCAGGACTTATCTCTGCTCCATGTTCCATTAGGGATGACACCCCCCCCATGGCAAAAACTACCAGGGACCAGGCCCAACTCCCCCTGACAGAACTGAAGTGTCAGTTCTGGAGTCGGGAGCCTGGTTGGTGACGCAGGACCTACGGCAAGCTGTGGATGGCATTCTGCTCAAATTTTTGTGTATTCCTTCCCCGGCCTACAGATGTCGGAAGGCATTGGCTGATGCAGAGTATGTTAGATCCATGACGTCACTCTCCCTCAATCCCTTGCTCCAGCTTGCACTGCCATCTGTGGTCACCCAGGAGACTGTATTGCAGTGAAGTCCAGACCCCTCCCACCTGCAAGGAAGTAAACCTCTGTGAGATGCTCCACCATCCTTCCCTAGCCATCCGTTCAGTGACTCAGGCTCATTTTCAAACTTGGGTAGTCCACGTCTTAAGTGGTAGTGCTACTTCTGCACCGGTTGGCCAGTAGCATTTTTTTATTTTTTATTTATATTTTTTATCTCCTTTCCTCCCTGGCCCCTTCTGACTCCCCCTCTCCCCCAATCATTCATCATCTAGCCATCGGGGAATTTTCCTGCCATTTCTTCCTCCCTCCTCCCCTCATGAGTGGAGGACATGCATGCTGCAGAAGTCCTCAGCACCTCCCTGTTTTGGCATCCCAACCTGTCCTACCCTCAGGCCTCCACCTTGGGGCAGTCATGTGGTGGGACTGCCAAGCCACCCTCCCTGGGAGAGGTGAGCAGTCCTCCGGATGCTTGGTCCTCTCCTTCCCTCCCTGACTGACCCCTGATAACCCGCTCGCATTGTGAACACTGGTTGCTTGCGTGGCAGTAGGTTAGGCATGAATGCCTCAGCCCTCCATGTCACCAGGCCGGCCTGGGCCAGCAGCGTTTTAATGGTTTTAAACTAACTAGTGCATCTCTTCTTCCAAGCTATAGGCAGGTTATTAGGGCGCACTTGATGGGTTAAGCCCACGCCCTGAGAGATGCTCTCTAGTGGGCCACAGCTAGTAGACGGGGTGTCTGTTTTTTGTGCTGTGAACTTCCTGGCTCAGTCAAAAGCTGGAAACCCAGACATGAATATTAATGGCCCTGCCCTTTTTCCCATTACACTATAGAAGGATAATGCTAGCTGAGGGCCCAGGTCCTTCAGATCTAGCAAGACCTTAAGGAGTAACTTCCAGATCCAGAGAGATCAGGGACACCTGGAAATAGTTTGAATACTGGAGCACTCAAGTAGTGGGAGCCCCATCTCTCATCACCCCCTCCTGGGCAGGAAGGTGCACCTCCGAAATCAGCCAGAGGAGGAGGACCCAGAAAGAGTCCTGCCCTAGGAGAAACGACCATCCAGACCTGTGTGGCACAATGGTGTAGAGGTGGGCCTCCTCTCAAAGGAGGTTGCCAGAATCCTTGTTGATCAGCTCCCACCAGAAGACCATAAGAGAGGCAGCAATTTGTAAGTACACCTATCATGGTAGAGCTCCATAGGATGAAAGGGTACCTGTATTTTTTATTTATCCCTCGCTGACCGGCCCCCTTCCACCTCCCCCCCCATAACCTCCACCGGGTAACATGCTGTCCAGCCTCTTGCCAATTTGAGTCGCCAGCTGACCTGGTGTGGCAGAGACCAACTTTATCCGCCAGTTGGCTTCTTTTTTTCCTCCGTTTTTTTCATCCCACCCCTGAGCGCAGAGCCAAGGCATGCAGTGACGCCAGTGGCTAAGCCACGCATGCTTCCATACGTGGCATGCCTACTGTCTTGCTCGGCTCTGCCCCCTTATGTTGGTCCATTGCGCTGGCCTCCAGCCACCGCTAGGGAGCCAGTCAAGCAGTGGACGCCATCCACACCCGGAGAGCTGTCCTCCGACATGATCTCTCCCTCCTAGCCCGAGCCCCGGCGACCCCTGCATCACAAACCACGGGTCACCCGGTGGCAAGAGGTAGAGACATTGCTGCCTCAGCCCTCCATGCCACTGGGCTGGACCTGAAAGGGTACCTGTATTAGTATTTCATCCATAGGTATAGTGGTGAATAGTGTCGCACTAATGATCATCAGGATAAGGAGCCTGTCAAGAGTTGATGTCACTGAAGTCCCAGAGCTGGGCCAGGCATGGGAGTCCGTTTCTTTGGGCCACTAGGGCTATCGTGCTTTTGGAAGGGAAACACACATGGCCGAACTAACTGTATTTGATAATAAGGGGTACCCCATAAGTCTAGCTGCATAATTCATGAAACGCCACTGGCACAGTGGATAAACACAGGCACTGTTACCTCATGGGTAGTGCCCACCCTGTTTGGGAGGGTGCCATCGTGCAAAGTTCTTGTGGGCATAAATGCCCAAGGGAACTCTCAATGGGAGATAAGCTTCCATATGTAGCATCAGCAGGTGTTATGCCTTGTCAGAGTGAATGGTAGCACAGTGTGGTATAGTGGCAGCAGTGGTAAATACCATATTGCAGTAATAGTAATCGAACATGCAGTGAATGATGAAGTTATGACAACAATGATTGAAACTGAAGTAGTGAGGGTAATGCCATTCAAATCTGTGTGACAACAGAGGCAGCTAGTAAATGCGCAACCTGCTTGACCCCTGCTGCTAGTATGGGTCTTGGTTTGTAAATGGACTTCTGTTTGTTCATGCCCCTGCACACGAGTCATGGTTTCCCTGGTCCCCATCTGCTCTGACCCATGGTGGCTTGGTAAGGAGAGACATACTGGTTTTGTGGCATAAGGTGAGTGCTCCCTGGATGAATTATGCCACATAATATGTCTAGACACCAGGAGGAGTTCAGCCCTTGCGCTTTAATAGTCAAAATTCTAATTCTTTTATTGTACGTAAGGGTTTCCAACCTTCACATAACCTTCTTACAGTGCTTTCAACCAATGAAAGAATGCTCCAGTGCCAGTCAGTATTTTATGATCTTGCTTGATATTTGCTGCGGCCTTATTGTTTAGTTTGATCTTTCTATTAAAGTTATATTTTTTTTCTTTTGTTTTAATTTCCAGTTTGTGTTTGTTGTTCCATTGTTCATTTGGCTAGTCGCCATTATGTCTTTGCTTACTAGAGAAAGATGGCTGTCATGCTGGGTGGCCGTCTAGATGAGCTCTAACATAAGACGATTTTAAATAGTTGTTTTAGGTGCTCGTATGATGCCTTTCTTTACTACAATAATTATTAAAGTGCAGGGTGAGTTTTAGGGTTGTTTTTGGTATAGGTAGGGATATAAGAAGTGAGTGTAGGTGAGGCATTGTAGCTTTTTATTTTTAGGTTAGATACGAAAGCTCGGAGTGCTTCTTCAGTCGGTGTCTCATATGTCTTTCGAGACGCTAGCATAGGTAGGTATAGTGCACTGTGCTCTAACGGAGCTATATACTCGATGCCCAGTATAAGTTCTCTTCTGTGCCTCTGACCATTTTTCTGGCAGTCTTTCAGGCTGTTTGATTCAGCCAGGGTTGCCGGACTCATTAGTCTCCTGTCACTACCCTGCCTGGCTTTGGGTGTAGCGGGTGTTTTGGTTTGCTCTCTGTTCAGACCAATTTGGTCTGAGAAATAGCTGAGTGCATTACAGCTGTAGTGGGAGACTGGCTAGAAGAGGAGCCGGGAAAGTTCTGTTACTGATTTTCATCAGGCGGCTTGGCCACCTCTATACTGGTCGGTAGTGGTGAGGTACCATTGCCATTCTAGAAAGGCTAAAACAGATTTGGCTTCTGCTCCCCTTCTCCGGTGAGGTTGCCATGGTGAGAGAGCACGTGAGGGTGGGGTGGGGGGCACAGTTCAACTTTTCATGATTGGGGCTGATTTTGAGAGGGTAGTTTACATCGCCGAGGAAAGAAAACTAAGTTATCCTGTTTCCATCTTATTTAAATTGTATGCTGAGTTGACTATGCACTGAAAGTGTGGTTGAAGACTGGGTTTGGTTTAAGCTCTCCATAGTGGTGTGGTTTGCTGGCTCCCTGGACTGCTTTGGCAGCCTGGATGCAGAAACTTATGACGACTGCTAAATTGTTTTTGGACATTATCCTCTCAGTGGCAGTGAGTGACTGAGGAGTGGGACTTTCTATTCATTGCTAGAGTGAACGTAGACATTTAGTACTGTATTTCAGAATTTGTTTGTACAGCTATTTTAATCTTCACCCCTTGCTATTTGGTTCCTATACTGTTGATTGTTTTTAGATTGTACTTTGACGGAGTGGATGGGATTGAGTGAGTGCTATTGGTGGCTAAGTGTATGACAGCTGATGTGATTGGGGTTTAGTTTGGTGGTTGGTTTTGGTTGATGCTTATTTTGTTTTGCTGTTTGAGTTTATTTTGGTCTGTTTAGTTCTTAGGCTGGCATTATGTGTAAGGGAGAGGATGAAGTTAGGCTCAGCTACCGTACATATCCACTGTGGCTGTTCTGCCCATTTGGGAGATCCCCCATGGTCATGTCATTAGCACTTAGTGGTCACTGTGTAGGACTGGGGATCCTCCAGAGGCGTAGCAGTTGCCATGTTGGAGTGGGTCGGATAGGATTAGTAATGACTCAGAGGTGCCCAGGGAGGAGGTGGAATAATGACAGGGCTCCTCCCTGTCTTGTTCCCCTCCATAGGGTTATTCCCAATACTAGCGGGCAACAGATTAGCAGACTAGCTCCTCCCCTTTAGACCATGCTTTGAAATGCCAGATCAAGAGTAACATGGCAGTGATGAAAAGTTTCATTGCTGATTCCTTAGCTGACATTGTTTGTATCTCAGAGACCTGGCTGGAGGATGACTCTGGCCCTGTGCTGGAGTCGTCAATCCCAGCTGCTTATTCCGTGGTGTATTGCCTGAGGCGGGGTGGCCATCTGTTTTAGATCTGCTTAGGGGTTCATGGCATACCCCATGGGAACTTCCAGGTCTGAGTGTAAGACAGTTGTGGTTGGGGCAAGTGTAAGTTGTAGGGTCATCCTAATATACTACCTCCGGGGTATTTTCTGGAGCTGGCAGATTTTATGGTTGTTGAGTTGTTGAATGCCCCCAGGCTAATAGTGCTGGAAGATTTCAGTGCCTGGGTTGATGATGAAACCTTTTCTTTTGGTCCACGGCTGCTCCAGTTGATGGCATCACTGGGCATTACACAAGACTCACCTGCACAGTCACACATTGGGCCTGGTCTTCTCGTCCGGGCTAAATGTAAGTATGGTCAAGACTTATCCAGTCATTTAGTTGGGTCACCACATCATCTCCTTCATTTGCAGGGCCTTCAGTTTTAAAACTCCGATGGTGGAGATGGTCTGGTATTGCCCAAAATTGAACTTGGAGCCTCGCAAACTCCAGTTGCTACTAAATATAGGGCATGATGACTGCTTATTCTCAGCGAGCCGAGAGAGCTGTGGAGCACTGTAATAGTTACTGCAGCCACCATGGACTCCCTAGCACCTTTCCATGTCTGTCCCTGACCCCACCACAGCTTGCCGTGGTACCGTGAGGTGCTGAGGTGGTTGAATAAGGGATGGAAGTTGGAGTGTTTTTGACAGAAATCCTACTCTGAGGAGGACAAATTGCCTCTAAGAACTTACCATGGTGAATATCAAAGATACCTTAACAAAAAACTGAGTTTCCATCAAGGAGTATTGCTGCAAGAAAAAATTGACTAGCTCAGCTATTTTGTACTGAAGACAGATTGATAAATCCTCTCTGTCTGCGGTCTGGGCAAGCATTTTCCACAGATAAATGCGAAGAGTTCAACTTTTTTTTCCTTAACAAGGTGTCCTCCATTCAGGTGGGGATAGCCTCAAGCAGCCTGTCACGGGCCAGTGATATCCAGAGCGGGTGGGGCAGTGCCGATCTGCCGTTCTGGACTGAGTACCAGCCAGTTGTAGAAGAGAAGGAGGCGGTGGTCCAGGTGATCTTGGGTCTGTAACCTACTTACTGTGCACTAGACCCAGGACCTACTTGCCTGCTTATTGGTAGCTTCAAATCCCTAGGGCCAGTGTATACTAAGATTGTTGGGGCTCCTTGAAGGAGGGTGTTTTGCCATCAGCTCTGAAAAGGGCGGTGGTAAGACCCCTCTTTAAGAAACCATCTTTGGACCCCGACCCCAGCCGAGGACAAGCTCTCCAGGGGCTCCCTGCCCCACAGGTATGGGATTCTCGGACACCAGGTGGTCGGCGCTTCCACAGCTGCCGCTCGAGACCTCAAGCCTGGACTCTCCACTAGCAAGATATGGCAAAAGCTGCTAATTTCGCGCCCACCTCTCACCCCTTCCACTTATTAAATACGCCCGTATCCAACCCCTTTCAAAGGTACACCCACCAAGGCGTTCATCTTCCAACCCAGACATCCGTATTGCCTTATAGGAATGCCCTCTGAGGCAGCCGCCAGCCATCACAGGCGTCTCTCTGCTATATCCCCTTCGCTGTGATTACCAATGCTTCCTTCACACTCTGTGCCTCTAATATTATTTCTTGGGTTTGTCCGCTCTCCTCTCTTCCAGGACCTTGTACTTTAAGGGAAGCTTATACTTTAGTTGTAGTTCCATGTCTTCAAGCCAAATTTAGCATAATCTCCCAGTAAATATTGGGAATGGGTGCCTCCGAGTGCCCAATCATGAGGGGTTTCTCATTGTTTCCCATACTGATTATCCTCTCCTGTGTACTGGTGGCATTTTATTGGCAGAAGCCTGTGCTGCAGAAAGCAGAATATGACCCTTTAGTGGACTGTATACTGGATATGGATTTGACTCACAGTTATCTACGTGCCTTTCAGGTAGTCGTACTATCAGCTTATAACCAGGGCACCCATCATGGTGGCACCGTGCTGAGACGCCTTTTCAAGTTGCATCTCTAGCTCGTTATAGTGATAGTCTTTCCATGCACCTATAGAGTCATCATGAAACTGCTTCTGCAGTATATAATAGACTGTCTCCCACTAAGGGAGCCAGGAATGTCCGCCTTAAGAAGTGCATCCTGTATCACATTATGTATCCCCAAGGCTTCCTCTCGCTATGGCAGAATGGCCATTAGCTTCATGTTGCCATCCTTGTGGAACAAAGTGCAAAAATTATTGAAATTAAGCTGCCTCCGCGGTATGAATACCTTTAAACCCCTGTATGCTTGGTACGTGTGTGAGCCATGCAATTGCTTCCCCTGCCCCTAATTTTTGTCCGAAACTTAGGCTGCTGCCCTCTGAGCGTAGTTGACTCTATGATCACTTGTAACCTCTGGCGACTTTAGCTGTGTGAGCTTCTTATGCCTTAAATGTTTTACCCCTCTAGAAATCCCTGTATGGTCATTATCTCCTCATGGCTTTCTCGGCCGCTAGACCTTAGTCACCCTGTTGTCTTTACATATTGCTTAATCTATGGCTCTTCTTCCCATACCCTGTACCAATCAATCTGCCCTATTTCATCATCGTATTCTCTCCCACTGCATTCCATTCTCACTATTTTATTCCCCTGTTCCCTAACACTCTTCCCTGTCAAAGACAAGCCATTCAGGGGCTCCCTGCCCCACAGGTGGGAGAAACACAGATACTGGATAGTCGGTGCTTCCATAGCCGCTGCCCGAGACACCAAGACTGGACTCCTTACTAGTGAGGTGCGGCATAGCCGCTAACCAATCTGAACGTGAGCGCTTTTCTGCTCTGGCGTCTGATTGGCTCCTGCAGTCTGCTCCCGTGTTTCCCTCAATACCAAACTAAAGTCTGATTTTCTGTCTAAATCTTGCACAAAAAGCTGTACTTACTTATTTGCCTGACAGTTAAGACCTCTGTTTTTCCCTGTTTAGAGTGTCAAGATTTGGAACACTGTTTTCTGAATTTCTGTGATTGCGCCAGCCTTTAGGTGCCAAAGGAATATACATTTCTTTTGTCCTGCTGTTTTGGCCCTCCTGCTGGTACAGACGTTCCATTGTCCGTGGCCCAGCATTTAATACCGACCTCTTCTTCCTTCCCCTGCCGAGGATAAGCTCCCCATGGGGTCCCTGTCCACAGGCGTGGGAAACCCGGGCACCGGGCTGTCGGTGCTGCCACAACCGCCACCCGAGACCCCAAGCCTGTACTCTCCACTAGCAGGGCACGGCAAAAGCCGCTACCAGTTGGAACGTGAGCGCTCTTTGGCACTGGCTTCTGATTGGTTCCTGCAGTCTGCTACTGTGTTCCTTCTAAACCAAGCAAAAATCTGATTTCTATGCCGAAATTTGCCAAAAAAATGTCATTACTATTTTTCCTGACTGTTAAAACCATTATCCTTCTGTTTAGAGTGTTAAATTTAGGGATACTGTGTAATTACACTACTTTTGAAATTCTGTGCTTGCGCCAGCTCTCTACACGAGCGGCTGATCACTTCTCCCTACTGAAGATTCTACTAAGCCTCATCTTGTGTCCTCTTTAAATATTACAGAAGCACTCTGAACTGTTATGACTGATGTAACATTGAATACGTATTTGCATTAATTATTTACTTGTATTATTTGTCTTTATTGTAAATATCTCTGTATATGTCTATTGTAAATTTCTCTGTATGCATTGTACCACTTGGCCCGGATCTAACCAGGTCCATCTTGTAAATGAGCTTGCTCAACGATGTTCGCCTGGATAAATAAAGATTTTGATTGATTGATTTGACAGTCTGGTTAATTACAGGCCTGTCTTGAACTTCCCATTTTTGAGACGGTGATTGAGAAGGTAGTTAGGGCGCATCTTGAGTCCATAACATCTACGAGCCTCTCCATTCAGGATTTAGGCCTCATTACAGTACTGAGACTGCTCTTGTCTTATTTTTATTTATTTTCTTTATTTAGACAGCAGTTTGGAAAACCTTTGAGCCATAGGCTCATTTACAAAAGTACCTTGTCACAAAGTACTGCATGATCTACTCATGGCAAGAGACATGGGACTTTGTTCCATTTTTGTCCTTTTGGATCCCTCATTGACATTTGACATGGTGGACTATGATGTGCTGATTGATCGCCTGAGGAACTATGTGGGATTCACTAGCACATTCTTTTGCTGGTTTGAGTCATACATTATCAGGAGATCCCAGGAGGTGACTCTAGGTAATGACTTCTCTGGAGCGGCTGCAGTCTCCTGTGGGGTTCCGCAAGGCTCGATCTTAGCACCTGTGTTGTTCGCTGTGTGCATGTTGCCATTTGGTGAGATCATTAGATGATATGGAGTAGTTTCACTGCTTTGCAGATGATACTCATCTCTATCTGTCTTGCACTCATAAGAAGTCAAATGCAGTTTTGGAGCTTGGACAGTGCCTACAAGAAATCAGCGACTTGATGACCCACAACTGGCTGGAGGTTATGACTGTTGATCCAGGCTGTTATGGGTTGGCAGTGACATGTGGTGACCTTATTTTACCATCTGTGAATGATCAGATACTTCTAGCTGTGGATGTGTTGAAGGGTCTGGGCATTGTTGTGGACTGCAGGATGACATTAGAACAACAGGTGTCAGCAGTAATCAGGAACAGTTTTTTATTATCTCCGTAATATTGCCCGGATCAAGGCACATCTAGTGCCAGCTCATTTGGAGATGGCAGTCCAAGCTTTTGTTATCGCCAGGCTGGATTATTGCAGTTCACTTTACTTAGGGTTATCTGGAGGCTTGATGTGCCACCTGGAGCTGATCCAAAACACTGCGGCCTGGTTGGTGGCAAGAACTTCTCGGGGGACCACATCACGCCAGTGTTGCATGGCCAGCACTGGATGCCAGTTCAATGGCATATCACCTTCAAGGTATGCTTGTTAACATGCAAGGCCCTACATGGATTGGGTCCAAGCTACCTTGAAGACCTTCTGACATCCTACACATCTACTCACCCCCTCTGATACACCGATGCGGGCTTGTTGCAGGTCCGTCATTCCTGCCTCAAGCAGTCTGGGGGTAGGGCCTTTGGGGTTGCTGCCCATCTAATCTGGAACATAGAAACATAGAAATTGTCAGCAGATAAGGACCTTCAGGCCCACCGAGTCTGCTTAAGTGTTCTAGCTCCATGTTACCCAAGGACCCTAGGTGATCCGGGTAATTTTTCCCCCCGGCCCCTCTCCAGGATTCTCTTGTACATATCCCAAGCAACCTTGAATCACATCACTGTTTTAGCTCCCCCCCCACACACACACTTCCTCAGGGAGTGCATTCCACCCATCCACTACCCTTTCTGTGAAGTAGTGTTTCCTAATGTGTCCCTTGAATCTTCCTCCTTCTAGCTTCATGTCATGACCCCTTGTCCTTGAGAGCCTCTTATTCTGGCATATACTGCTATCTGGGACTTTGTTTCTACCCTTTTGGTACTTAAAGGTCTCTATCATGTCCCCCCTTTTCTTCCTTTGCTCCAGGATATACATGTTGAGGTCTTTAAGTTTCTCCTCATATGTCAAATGGCTGAGTCCTCGCACTATTATTGTTGCCCTCCTCTGGACCCACTCCACTCTATCCATGTCCCTCCTGAGGTACGGTCTCCAGAACTGGACACCGTATTCATGGTGTGGCCTCACCAGCTATTTGTACAACAAGGACAACACCACCTCCCTCCTTCTGCTCATAATACCCCTGCCTATGCATCCCAGCTTTCTACTGGCCCTCGTTACTGCCCTCTCCCATTGATTAGCCACCTTAAGATTGTTGGATATGATTATACCAAGGTCCCTCTCCTGCTCTATCACTTCCAGTATCTGACCACCCATCCTGTACTCTGCTTTTAGATTTCTACTTCCTAAGTGCATAACTTTGCACTTTTTGGTTTTAAAGCTCAACCGCCACACTTTAGACCACTCCTCTAGTTTGTACAAATCCCTTCTCATGTTATCTACCCCATTGGCAGTGTCTACTCTGTTGCAGAACTTTTAAGCAATAAGGCATGACCAGGGGTTAGATTAACAGTCTGTTAATCACCCCCTAGGGGTGTAATGTGGCACGAGGTGCAGCTGAGTGCCATGTTGCCCCAGGGATGATTAACAGACTGTTAATCTAACTCCTGGGAGTGCCTTATTGCTATTATGAAATAAATTTCCACTAGAAGTGTGTTTAAAAAAAAAAAAAAAAAAAATACTTTTTGAATGCTTTCCTCATTTAGAGGAAGATTTTTAATAAAATAGTTCTTCCACCAACAGTTTAAGAATGTTGGTTCAAAATCAGAATGCATCATTCCAGTCATTCAGCAGTGCTAGAGGATAGAATGCTGACTGGAAGAAAATCCATGTGCCATTCTGATCAGGCTGCACATAACAGTGTAACATGGATTAATGTAAGGCTGTTGGAATCCTAACAGCCAATCAGACTGCAGCATTTCTGAGAACATTTTTATAATGTATTTTTTATTTATTTATTTAGTTTTTGTTGACCGGGTAAGTGCACTAGACAAATCCTGCCTATTTTCAGGCACGACCCGGGGGAGGGGGGATACAGATGAATGCCAACCAACCTTGAACCAGATTAAGCTGTTGGTGGTATTTTTAGAGAATGAGGGAAATTTGACCAGGACACTGGGGAAATTCACCTACTCTTTTCGATAAGTGCCATGGGATCTTTAACATCCACCTGAATTACCACCAGTCCAGGCAGATGGGACCTCGGTTTAACGTTGCATCTGAAAGACTGCACCTCAGAAGTGCAGCACCCCTCTCATGCTGCACTACAGTGTCAGTACTGGGATATTAACCCAAGTGCCAGATGTGGGAACTGAACCCATCATTCGCGAATAGACAGACCTTCCCCTCAAGCCCTTCTGTAATGTCCCCTATGAAAATATTGAACAGGATCGGACCCAGTACTGACACCTGTGGTACCGCTAGTCACCCTTCTCTCCCCTGATAGAACTCCATTGACAATCACCCTTTGCCTTCTTCCCTCTGGCCAATTTTTCACCCATCTCTCCACCTCCGGTCCCACCCCCAGGGCTCTCATTTTATGTAGAAGTCTTCTGTGTGGCATGGCGTCAAATGCCCTGCCAAGGGTAGTAAGATCTGCTCATATGGTGATGGCTTTTAAAAATCAACTGAAGACTTATTTGTTTGCAGGGACCTACCCAATTTAGTTTATTAAAACTGCTTAGTGGTTATTTATTATAGTTATTTATTTAATTTTCTTTAACATTTTAAATTTATATTTTATTCAGTTTTATAGAATAATTTGCATACAGACAATATACACTGTCCAGTGCAAGGAACAACCATCAGTGATGCATACATTGTTGTACACAGGAGTCAGTGTCCCTCACTTAATGAACCTCTATAGGAGGGTTAACAAGATGTCTATTTACCATTTTACCACAAATTTCTACTGAATGCTGTGAGAATCTAGCTTAAGAGCACATGGCCATTATCTATTCCATAACTTTCTTAGCATGTGAAACTGTTGACCCATCGCTCCCAAGGGCTATTGGTGCCATGCAAATTCCTGCATCCTGCACCTGAGCTGCGTGGCGACTGCCTGCTGAATTAAGCTCCTAACCACTGCCTCTGGGCATCCTGCCCCTGAGCTGTGTGGAGACCGCCTGGTGAATTAAGCTCCTAACCTCTGCCTCTGGGCATCCTGCCCCTGAGCTGCGTGGAGACCGCCCACTGAATTAAGCTCCTAACCTCTGCCTCTGGGCATCCTGCCCCTGAGCTGCATGGAACCGCCCGCTGAATTAAGCTCCTAACCTCTGCCTCTGGGCATCCTGCCCCTGAGCTGCGTGGAGACCGCCCGGTGAATTAGCTCTAACCTCTGCCTCTGGGCATCCTGCCCCTGAGCTGCGTGGAGACCGCCCGCTCAGTTAAGGTGCGGACCTGCTGCCATCAAATTTGGCGCCTTTTCCTCGCTTTCCCTAATATTTCATGTACTACTAAGCTGACTAAGCTGCTGAGCAGCGTCACTACTGGTGTTCTGTTTGCACTCAACTATTCTTTGTTGAACTCGGGTTCATTTTGTGCAGCTTTACAGTGATCATCTGCCTTCTGGAACCGGACTGCTGGGCCTGTCCCTTGGGGAAGTTTTCTTTAAAATGGAACCCAGCTTGCACAACCCTCCAGTTAGGGCAGTCTTTTGTGTACCTGCTCCCAGCTCCACTGCATTGGGACGGACGTGTTCCTCTGGGCTGCTCTGTAATTCCCAGAGAAACTCGAGACCACCTAGATTAGTCTAACTCTGGGCTCGCTTCGCATTTCTGCTTTACTCAGGGGCTCCTTTGAATTGTACAAAATTTTGGGGCTCTGTCTAACTTACAAAAACTGACTCGGGGCTGGATTTGCAGTACTAAAATTAATAGAACTCGGGGCTAAGCAACATTAAAGTAAGGGCTGCTCTGATCAGAAATTCTCTGGGCTGCTGAGAACTGAGTGGGGAGCTGCTGTGCTGCATTGGTTGTTCCTTTACTCCCCGCAGTCGCTTTGTGGCTGCTCCCCACCCGCCCCAATACCCTCCACCCTTAGCTGGGTTTACATAAATAGGGTGAGCGTGTCACGTGTTTTGTTCACTGGTAGGTCACTAAAACCCATCTCCCCAGAATTCCATCTGCAGTTTATATTTTCCACCACCAGATGGTGCTGTTTCATCAAGCTGTGTTCTCCCGAACTCTGTTTAGCGCAACTGCTTTCTCTAAGTCCCAATCTGCATCTCTATACTTTCCTATCCCTTCCTTCTGTCACACGTCCTCTCTGACTGTCCAAACCTCCTGTTCCTGACATCTTACCTCCCTCCTGCCTACCCACCTCTGTTAATTTCTTACACACTTCATGTCTGCTTGGGGCTCCCCTTTGCAATTACTTCCTGCACTCCCTGACTGCATTATCCCTCTTTGCCAGGACTTTCGTGCTCTGCTCTGATGCTCACTCCTCAGATTTTTACTACTCTAACATGCTAGCGGAGGTGTCAGCGCAACCCATTTCCCCAGTGCTCTTCAGTTTCAGACTTGGTGGGTCAGCCCTAAGACATGCCTTGCGTAGGAAAATTACCTCACCTGGGGCTACCTCCCCCACCATTATGCTGGCCACTTTATGGATCATACTGTTATCACTCGCACTGTCCGGGGACATTGAACCCAACCCTGGCCCTACCTCAGTTCCCTCAACTTTAAATTCCTGCTCAGCTCACATACTTCCTCAGGCTCTGGGTATCTCTCTGGCCCACATTAATATCGAGTCTCCTGCACAATCTCCTGAGCTTGAGGCATGGGTGCATGTCAATAAACCTGACATCCTTGCCCTATCTGAAACCTGGTTGAAACCCTCAGTCTCTGATCTTGGTTGCTCGCTTCCTGGGTATCACCTGCTTAGGGTTGACGTCCTTCCTCCAAAGGGAGGAGGCTGGCACTTATTATAAACCTCACCTCAATATCCCTTATACCATTGCCTCCCTAAATAACTGTGAAGTTCTTCACTCACTCCTACTCCTGGGTGGAACCAAGAAAGTATATATCTTCTGCATATAAAATCCACCCAAACACTACAAGCTTGGTCTCGAGAAAATCATAAACCTCATTCCCTCAGTGTCAAAAAGCAACAAGGTTATTTGCCTGGGTGATTTTAATCTTGATTGGCTAGGCCCAGACTCCTCACTCCTTTTCTCCGCTATCACTAAGGCCAATCTTCTACAACTCATTGAGACCCCGACGAGGACATCGCAGAACTCCACGCGATGTACTCTGATTGACTGGATCCTCACAAATCGCAAGGACTATTACTCCCTGGCTGGTGTTCTTCCTGACTCCATGAATGATCACTGCCCTGTCTTCTGTGTGAGGATCCCTCCTCCTGTTAATCCACCCAAAGTTCTATCCTTTACAGACTTTTCCAAATTTGACCGGCATTGTTCTGTAGTGATCTGAGAAGTGTAGACTGGTGGCACTTTTCTCCACAACTGATATTAACTGCGACGGACTACTTCAACTCTGCCTTACTGGCCTACAGTGCAGACACATCCCAATCTCACTTTCGTAGGGTCAAGGGAAGGTGACCAAGTGGTTGAAAAGGCCTCTCCTGGCTTTGCGTAAATGCCACTGACAAACTATGGTCAAAATGAAATCTTCCCTGTTACAATCTGACATTTTTTTATTTTTTAACCCTCCTCTTTATCCTCCTTCCTACCCGGTGTCCACTCCTTCAGACTGCTCATCCCCCTTCGCCACTTATCCAGGATCTGCCCTAGGTGCCTCTCTCCTCCCTCCTTCTGCACATTGGGGTCTGTTCTGGGTTTGGTGGTCTTAGGTAGCCGTCTTCATCTAGGACCACCGAGGGTTTTCCATTCTCCCTCTACCCACTGAGGGCGTCGGCACGCAGGACTGGCGTCCAGACAGACAGCGTGCTGATACACGCCGTTGTCAAGTGCTCTGGCGTCCTTCCCTCCCGGCTCGGCCACCTGTGCCCAGTGCCCGTGCTTCCCCCGGCCCGGGGCGTCGGGTGCATATACCAGGAACCCACCCCTGGAGGAGAGCATCCATTGGGACACTCAATGCTCCTCCTCCCCTCCGACCCCGGCAACCCGGGTCAGTTCCCAAACCGGGTCGCCAGCGTGGCGCAGTGTGGTGTCAGCGCCTCAACCCTCAGCGCCACGGGCGGCACAATCTGACATTTTGATGCATATGGTTAAGTCGAAACACCTGCAAGCTGAGGTTCACCTTGCCAAGAGCAAATATCGCGATCTCCTCAAATACTCTGTCACCAAACCCAAAAGCTACTGGTCTCAAATTAAAATGTTACTGGGTAACCCCAAGCCACAGATTCCCAGTGACATGCTAATTAACGATATTCATTGTGACAATCTCAACACCATTGCTAATGCCTTTAACTCCATCTTCTCCTCTGTTCCCAATGTTCCCCCTCCGACCTGCGTATCACCGCCTGCCACCTCTCCTCGTGCCCCTGGTGCATCTCCTCCCCCTCTTACTCTCTCCCCTGTGTCATGTTCCTAAGTCCTAAAGTTGCTGAAATCTGTCTCTGCTCATGGCAGTCCTGGCCCTGATGGAATTGAACCCAGAATCCTCAGACTCGCTGCCCCTATCCTGGCAATTCCAATTACTCGACTGTTTAACCTATCTATCTGTACCTCCACAGTGCCTCAAGCTTGGAAATCTGCAAGGACAATCCCTGTCTTCAAGAAAGGTGATCCTAAAATCCTAACTAACTATCGGCCTATCTCTCTGCTCCCAACACTCAGTAAGATCCTTGAGAAACTAATCCACAACCAGATCTTGGCCCACCTACTCAAATTTAATCTCCAGTCCCCCATTCAGCATGGTTTCAGGGCGGGGCACAGCACCACCACGGCTCTCACCCTTTTTACGAGTGAGGTAAAATCCTACATGGATAAGGGCCTTCTGACTGGGGCAGTATTCATCGACCTCTCCAAAGCTTTCAATCTTGTGAACCATCCATGTCTCCTGCATAAACTTAAGATCCTTGGTGCCACTGGACCCACGCTTTCCTGGTTCCGTAGCTATCTTGACAATAGGTCACAATCTGTCTCCTATGGCAAGGTTCTATCGTCTCCTGCTTCCATCTCCTGTGGAGTTCCCCAAGGGTCTATTCTTGGGCCCTTCCTATTCTCCATATTTGTTAACGATATTCCCACCTCTCTCCCCCACTGCTGTTCCATAATGTACGCTGATGATTTAGTCCTCTACTCCGCCTCACGCTCAATTGAAGTCATCAGTGATCATTTATCATCTAGTTTTAACCAACTCCAATCCTGGTTTGCCTCCAACTTCCTCTTACTCAGTCTACCTAAGACTCAGGCAGTGCTTTTCGGGTCCCCTAGGAAAGTCACCACTCATTCCCCCAGATTATCTGTTATCTGCCGAGATGGGTCCTCAGTCTCTACTGCTGACTCCTTTAAATACCTGGGTGTAAGGTTAGACTCCTCGTTTGAATTCTCCCGTCACATAAGTGACATTTGCAAAGAGGTAAATACCAAGATTGGTGCTGCTTACCACGTTCGCCACTCCTTAACCCCGGAGGCCAGGATATCCATAGCAAGAGGGGTCTTGCACCCAAGTCTGCTGTATGCTCTCCCTCTTCTGTCCCAGGCTAATGGTGGCGTGCTACGTAAGTGGGACATCACTTATAACAATCTGTGTAGATTTGCCCTCTCGGCTCCTCGTCTTAGACATCATTGCCTGCTCTACTCCTCCTTTCACTGGCTGTCACCCAATGCCTGTCGTGCTTACTCTCTAGGATGCTTCATTGACTCCTTGTCCAGGTTCCCCCGGCCTGACTCTCTTGCATCCATGCTTTCCCCTGTGCAATGCCCACGCTCTCTGAGATCGTCTGATGCTCAACTACTCTCTGTCCCTTTCTGTTCCACCAAAATGGGGGAACAAGCATTCTCCTACTTTGCTCCCAAGTTCTGGAATTCCCACCTCCCGCCTTAAGTTCTCTTCATCTCGTGCCTCCTTTAAAACCGCACTTTTTTCTCACCTCCAAGCACTTGATACATGTGACTGCAATATACCTTCCTGATTCTCTTCTCTTGCTCTTCCTACTGTTCCTCATTCACTCATTCTCCAGTCCTCAAAGCACTGCTATCAATTTAACTCCTCATACTTGGGGATGTGTGTTCTGCAAATTTATTTTATTTCATCCATGAATGTTCTGTTAATTTGTTCTCTGTTGTGCTTTTCTTATGTGTAATATGCTTATGGAATTAGCTCATTACTGTATTAATGTGTTCTCTGTTTTGCTTTCCACATGTGTAATATGCTTATGGAATCAGCTCATTACTATACTATAATTGTCTCTGAGTGTATGTTACATGACTGTTTATGCCTGCAGTTGTACTCTCCCGGGTCGTTCCTGAAAATAGGCAGGATTTTTGCCTAGTGTACTTACCTGGTCATCAAAAGCAAATAAATAAAACCAACTCTATAATTACTCAGTCGTTAGGTACTATTAACTTTTTGAGACCTAGCAATGTAGGGGAAAAATGCATCAGTATCTCTAAACATTTCCGAATATGTAACGCCCTTCTAACTATGGGCAACCTACTGTTATTCTGATGCTGACTACTTTGCGCATGTTATTTGAGGGGAAACCCCAAAATATGGTGCTTCAAAAACTTTCAACTTATATACATTTTAGAAAGGAAAGAGAAAATTTAATAAAAGTAAGAGGCGTACAAAATTAAACCTTGAGTGGTACTATTATAAATTTTTTTTTTTTTGCATATTCTAGTTTGCTCCCTCCACAGCCTGGGCATCCTTCTGGGGTGCTCTCTCAACTAGACCTCTACTCCCTGCCTGAACCCCTCATCTGCAGGACTCCCTGATCACCCAGACAGGCCTGGCCCCCCGAATCACCTCCTAGGGTCGGTCTGCGCTCCCTTGGCAGCCTTTCTGAGATTAAAGAGGCCTTAACTGGGCATCGGGCCGGTCATGGAGTCCTCTGCAGTGATGGGCAGGTGGTGGGATGAGGGCCTGTCCCTGGAGCGCCCTTCATCTCCGAGGTGCTGTAGTGTTTTTTTTTTTCCCATTTGTTTATCCCCTGGAGTGTGGCTGTGCAATGATGGCAGTGTGGCTTCGCTGCGGACGTCTACTATACTTCTCCCCTCTACTTCAGCCGTAAGCTGTGTAGTGCCTCCAGCTTCCACCGGGGGTCACTACTGTGCCAGGTGGGCCCTGGATCCCTCTCCAGAGAGAGGAGAGAGGAGAGCAGTCCTCTGGATGCTCGATCCTCTCTCTCCCCTGCCAACCCCCAGTGCCCGAGCTCGTTCCTGAACTTGGGTTGCCGGTGTGGTGCGAGGTAAGTCGACCAGTGCCTCAGCCTTCAGCACCACCAGGCCAGCTATTATAATTTTCTTTAACATTTTAATACTGTTTTTATTATTGTAAGGCACCCTGAGACATTTGAAAGGGTGCAAACAAATTAAATTGCCTTGCCTTACTGTGGAGAAGAATTTCTGTACAATATACATAGTTTGATATTGGGTTTGGAATGTGCCTGATTGGCTTTGTGACGCTATGCTTTTATAGTTTAATAAAAGCCTCAAAGTTTAAAAAAAGAAAAGGTATCCTCTCATCTTCAAAGAGTCTGTCTCCTCCATAGATCCTCACTCATTGATGCAGCCACTAGGGCCCCTCAGAAACTAGAATTTCTGTGGTCAGTGGCGCTGACACCAACGTACCACATCAGGTGCTTGTTACTGCTATATATAGTGTGCAGTAGAGTGCAAGCTACCTGCTCAGGATAAGAACTTTATTTCTTCAAATAACTTATGTCTAGTGTCACAAACCCACTCAGCAGGTCAGCCCTCTACTGCCAAAGTGCCAACCTCCGACCGCAGTTTTGTTAACAGAACAAGGTAACCCTCTTGTCTGTTTTTGTGGGGTCAAATCAACCTTTGGTCTCAAGTCTTGGAGGGATTCAAACTGTGAACCTCTTACTAGCGTACCCAATGCACAGGCTCAGATAATTCTGTCTTCGGGGGGCCAGATATCTTTGCCTACGGGCACCTAACCAGGTGTACAGAAAATGAACCCTTAAAAACTGTAATAAAAGACCTCCGATTTAAAATGCTTGCCTTTTTCCAGTTTGGTATCACCATTCAAGTTTATGCAGTGTCTGCTTTAACCATATATACTGTACTTGTAAAGGAAAGAAATCAAAGACAGACCAAGTAAGCGCTAAAAATAGTTTTACTAAAATAGATAAAAAATATGTAACACAAAATACAGAACTATTATATCACAAGACATACAAATCTCTTTAACAAAACAGGTTGTAACAGTACAGTTCCTACTACAGTACTTAGATTTGTCTCTCTAAATACCTGCTTAAAGTGCTCACAGATGTTTCTTTGTCAGAGTCTAGATAGAAGTGTCTGTGAAGAAAACAGAATAATGTTTAAAAGCTGGTTTTCCCCACCTATTTGCATAAGGTCACCTAGCTCCTCCCTGTCAGAATATATAAACAAATATATCTATATAAAAACAGGATGTCTTTTCCAAGTATTAAATTCTGCAACCTCAGCATAACTCATGTTCTTCAAATGACTCTCTTTGATCTTATGATAAGCTTCTCCCTTCCAGGACATGAAAGCATCTTTTGACTTTGCACTAAAACGTCACAACCAGCTGTTCTTCCTCTAAGCGTTATCAAAGATTTTCCCTCTTAGCAACTACAGCTATAAATTAACTTAGTTAAAGTCTGTAATTAGTTTCAGGCCTTCCATGTAACACCTTGTATCTAAAACCTGTGTGTGTGTAATGTATGTGTCATACTCACATGCTGTTTCAGCATTTCTCAAGAGAGACAGTCCATAACCCATTTTTTATATCACAAAAAATGATACAGTGATCAGAACCAGCTGTCCAAGTGTCACATCTAGTTTTTCATATTTGTTCACCTTCCTTATCTAATATTAGAACTTTATCTCAATGTCGTCTTTACTATCTTTTAGCTGTTTGTCTGTGCCATTGTTGGGCCTAGCTCATTTGTTGCTTCCTCAATGCTGACTTTCTGTGACTCACACTCGAAGTGCTTGATCGTTGGGGCCTTGATGTCCAACACTACCCTGGCTGTCATCATGCTTCAACATGATGTTGATCACGGTTCTCATTCTGTGCTGAAGTCATTACTGAGGTAAGTACTAGTGGTGCTAAGGAGGGCCAATGATGCTGATTTCTGTGTAGTCATTGCCGTGGACCAAATTCTGTGCAGTTCTGTGAAGCAAGATTTTTCTAGAATTGTTGCTGTAAATTCTCAGTTTGGGTGGAAAAGTCAAGCCGCCCCCCCCAAGCCCATTTAGTTGCTCGGACTGTGCTGCAAAGTCTAGTTTCATGAGACACAGAGACCTCTTATGATCCATGTCCCAGAAAGGGTTAGTAGAAATGTTGTGCTAGAGGTGCTGCTTTGTAACTGTCCAAAGAGTGGAGCTCTATGAAAGATACCCTTGAGGAAGACAGGGAATTTAATTGCCATTAACTCTAGATCTTTGAGGAAATCTCCTGGTAAGGCCACCCTCCATCCTGGTTCAACAGGAGTGTAGCGAGGGTGGTAGGGGGCAGGTGGAGGGCATTTAGGAAATATAAGAAAATGCAGGAGGAGGAGGATAGCAAGGAAAGAGATTAGGAAGGCAAATACTAACACGGACGAACGGATTGTGAGACAGGCAAAGGGGGGGAGCAAAATACATTTTTTAGGTACATGAGGGAAAGGAGGAGGAAGACTAGTTAAGGGATCGCAAGGCTCTGGGGGAAGGGGGCCACTGGAGGATGACTACATGAAAGCAGAAGAGCTGAACAGGTACTTCTGCTCAAGGGGGGGGGCAATGAAGAGGGGGAGGGGTGGATATGGGTCCATTTAGTATGGAGAGAGTCAGGGAAGAACTAGGAAGGATGAAAGTGGACAAGGCCATGGGACCGGATGGACTGCATCCAAGGGTGATCTGGGAGCTAAGGGAGGAGTTAGCCCCCCACTGGCAAGGCTATTCAACCTGTCCTTGGACTCTGGGAAAGTGCCGGAGGACTGGAGAAGAGTCACAGTTGTGCCAGTACACAGGGGGGGCAGTAGAGAGGCAAAGGAGAACTATTATCCCGTCAGCCTTGCCGCAGTGGTGGGGAAGCACTCATCAGGGAGAGGATAGCACAGTACCTAGAGAGGAATGGTTTGCTGAACAACAACCAGCATGAGTTCACAAGGGGGAGATCATGCCAGTCCAATCTTATTGAATTCTTTGACTGAGTGAAGCAAGAAATAGACTGGGGGGGTGGTGGACGTGGCCTGCCTGGACTTCAGTAAGGCCTTTGACACCGTCCCCCACAGAAGACTGGTCAAATAAACTGGAAAGTATGGGGTTGGGGGACAAAATAACTAGATGGGTGCAAAGCTGGCTAGCTGACAGGACCTAGAGGTGAGCAAAAAGTGAGAGGTTCTCTGAGGGGCAGGTGACGGGGTACCCCAGTAATTAGGTGTTGTGTCCGCTCCTCTTAAGTATCTATATATGTGACATTACAGATGGACTGAAAGGACGGGTGGCGCTCTTTACGGATGACATGAAAATCTGCAATAGAGTGGACACTGAGGGCAGGATGGAGGACATGCGGCAGGACCTAAGGGCACAAGAAGAGTGGGCAGAGATCTGGCAACTAAGATTTAACATCAGGAAGTATGTGGTTATGCACCTGGGACATGGTAACCCGAGGACAGAGTACAAAATGGGTGGGGAGGGAATCAGGGCAACAGAGCAGGAGAAGGATCTGGGTATAGTAGTCTCTAGCGACCTTAAGGTGGGGAAACAGTGTACTAAGGCTGTGGGGAAGGCCTACGGGATAGTATTTTTTTTGTAATTTCTTTTTATTTCAAAATCTTTTCCACACAGAGAGAAAACATTGTAAACATATATCATTATTGCTTACAGATAATTCGTAGGTATAAATACAACAATAAATTTAAATAAAAATGCTTTTATCACCGTTCTTTCTTTTTTCAAATGTTTAAAATATTATATAAGCAGAAAGTTCATCACTCACATTCAGCTTCCCTCCCCCCTTTTTAAATGGAGTTTATCGATTTTCGTGGGTATATTCCCATTGTTTTTTGTAAGGCATCCTATATCCAGTATACACTTATTCTTGTTGAAGGATTAAGTTGTAAGGTATATATCCCAACCTTGTCTTATAATCAGATTTCAAGGGCTAAAATCAGGGTCAATTTTTGAATTATAATATACCCGTCTTTGCCATTTCTGAGTGAGAGAGGAACCTCTGCCCTGCATTTCAAGGTTAAAGCGTTCAGATCTGTAGCTCTCACACATGGTTTTCCTCCATTCTTGTATCGTCGGTACCAATGGTGACATCCAACGTCGAGTTATTGTCTTTTTGGCAGCTAAAAGGCAAATAGGTAATATCGTTGCTCCCCATGGAGGAGTATGGTCTTGGAATATCCCCAGTAGGAATTGTTCAGCTGTTAGTTCGATGGACTCATTAGATCTGAAAGCTCAATTTGAATGGAGAGGAAACAGGGCATGAGGAAAGGGCAGAACCAAAACACATGACCAAGAGTTGCCACCCTATTTCCACAGTCTCTCCAGCAGTGACCATACTCCTCAGAGAGATATTTAAGGAGGGCTGCCAGGGACCTAAAGAAATGGGAATGACTTCTCCATGAAAATTCTCTCCAATAGGGAGATAACGTAGATCTAATTTCTATAAATGTAGAAGATAGCCACGTTTCCGTGGGGATTTCTAAGTTAAAGTCGGCATTCCATGCATTAAGGATAGAGGCCGTGGATTCCTCCACTTCGTTCTTCAGTTCTCTATAAATTAGGCCAATTATATGAGACCCGCGATTACCCCTCAGAGAACCCATGAATACGTTTAATAGTTTTGGGATAGGGGAAGGAATGGTAGGCTGGATTATTTTGTTACGCAAAATATGGTTACGGACTTGAAAGTACCTCAATAGCTCAGAATTCGTTAGTGTGAATTGAGCTTGAAGTTGTTCAAAGGGAAGAATCCCTTGGGGAGAAAGAAACTGGAAAACATGAGAGAGTCCCTGTTTGCTCCATGTGGCAAAGGTCTGATCCGTGAAGTTGGGGACAAATGATTCGTCCTATGAAATTAATTTACAGTATTCAAAGATCTTTAAGCCTATGGGATAGTATTGGCAGGGAAATCACCAGCAGGAGGAGAGAAGTCCTAGTGCCCCTGTACCAGGCTATGGTGAGACTGCACCTGGAGTATGGAATCTAGTTCAGGAGGCCTCACTTGTGAAAGAACATAGACATGATTGAAAGGGTTCGGCAAAGAGCGACCAAGATGGTGCTAGGGATGACGAGCAAGCCATATGAACAGAGGTGCTGCGAGCTGGGGCTATACACCCTGGAAACTAGAAGGGAGAGAGGAGACATACTAGACACCTTCAAATATGTCAAGGGGTTAAACAAAGAGGGCTCGGGGGGCTTATTCAAAATGAAGAAGGACACCGTTACTAGAGGGAATAGCCTGAGACTACAAGGGGGACACTACAGGGGGAATGTAAGGGGGCGATTCTTTACGGAGAGGGTGGTGGATGCCTGGAACAGGCTTCCGGAGGAGGTTGTGTGGGTGGAGACAGTGCTGGGATTTAAGAGGGCTTGGGACAGGCATAAAGGGCTATTGGGGAGGGGTGGGTTCCCAGGAAGGGAGGCGATAGTCTAGGGGGTAAGGGCAGACTGGATGGACCATGGGGTCTTTTTCTGCCATTAAGTTGTATGATTCTATGATCCCCCTGCAAAGGAATTGTAGCCTTGTAATTGAAAGGCATCTCTTAAAGGTTCCTGATCGGTCTTTTTTTTTTCTGTCCAGTACCTAGCATGGCTTCAGGCAGGCGGTTTATATGAGCAGAGGTCTGGTTCTCTGACTCTAGTTGTGTTCATGTGTGATGTTGGTTGAGTCCTTATGTTTTTTTAATATACTTGCATACTTTTTTTTTTTTTTTAAATGTTTTATCAAAATTGGTACAATAAGTAGTTCAGCTTAGTAATGTTAGGAAGTAGCTGGCAATCTCTGTTCTCTCTGGCCAGAATGGAGGTGATTGGACACACCTGCACCATGTTTGCAGGGTGAGTGCACATGAGGTTGCATTTTGGCCATGTGTCTATGGTGGCCAAAAGTTCTTATGTTCCTGTAATTTCCTGGTTCTGACAGCACCAGTCCAAAAAGTGTGGTCTATGGAAAAGAGTCTCTGGAAGACCTAAAGTTACTGTTAAGTAACTTAGGGGACTGGACAGACCACACCTTGACTATTGTACTTTGTTCTTCTCACCTTGCTTGAGGAAAGACAGACTTGAACAGGTACAGAGAAGAACTGAAATGATGTGGGTTCTGTCAGTTAGTCCTGATTAAGACATGCTCATGGAATTAGACATGGTCAGTCTGGAAGAACAGGGGTATTGGGGTGATATCTCACTAATAAATTACATGAGCTGGGATGATGAGCACGAAACTCATTAAGGGTGTAAATCAAAAAAATGAACACTGCCACACAGAGAGGTATAATATGAAAATACATCTGAGCATTTTAACAGTGACAAGACAAAGTATTATTTCACCCAGAGAATTGTGTGCATCTGGAACGAGTTGGCAGGGGACCTGGTTAGTTGCCAAAGGACACTTTTAAGAATAAGCCAGAAATTTATATGAGAGAGGAGTCAGTTGATCAGCACTGCCACTAAGGTGCCAGGGCAGTTTCAGTTGGTTTATGGCATTCTTCTTTCTGCCTTAGACCTTGGTAGTAAACCTTATTAAGTAACTTTCCTTTCTCTGGTCAATTTTCAGTTTCCCACAAAACCTTACCCTTACCTGTACTCCTCGCCAGTGTTGACCCCCAAAACTCAAAAGAACCATACCAAATTCCAACCACTTTATTAGACATGCGCTATGGACCCCAAACTTATAAGTTTTTTTCCCCCTAAAGCAGGCTGTGTTCAAGTGATATGTTGATGTGGGGGTGGAGGTATACTAAAAACAGGTAAAAAAAAATCTCTGGTAGCTGGGATGGGTTTTGAGCTGCCTCTACTGATGCTGTAGATGTTTGGGTTTTGAAAAATCTTTTAATATAGGGCACTCTCTCACAGAGCACAGCTGGTCTGCAGAACCCTGTAATATGGCACATTGTAGTACTGGTTCTCTCAAAGAGTCCATTGGGAATGCCAAACCCTGTAATATGGGCCAGTGTGGTACTGGTTCCCTCAGAGAGCCCATCAGGGTGGCTGAACCATGTCCTATGGGTTGCTGTGGTGATGGTTCAGTCAGAGAGCCCACTGGGGTGCAATCCCCTATAATATGGCTCGCAGTGGTACTGGTTCCCTCAGAAAGTCCATTGTAGCTTCTTTAGTGAACTAGTAAGTATGACATAATGAATCTATCTTCTTTTTTTTTTTTTTGCAGATGGAATGCCCTCCTATTTCTTCACAACGGGAAAGCCACCTTCCGTCCTCCAGAGGAAATGATCTCCTGAAAATTGAGGTAGAGACAATTATCAGAAGTGCTATGTCCCTGATTTTGGGGGAGAGCAGTACAAGCTAAACAAAAAGGGGTGCCATATGGTCATGCCTGTTTGCGTATTTATGGAGGGTAGGATCGTTTTCAGGATGGATATGAAATGTGTTGAAAAAGAAAAAGAGTGGCTGAATGCCAAGAAAGCAGACGAAGATCCTTAGTATTGAGCTTTTTAGACATGAGTGGACTGTTGAAGGCTCCAAGTGCCACCATCACCCTTTTAAATTGCCATGATTTACTCAGCTGTTTCAGTGTGGACTACTTAGAACTGTGTTACCAGTTTGGGGGGGGAGGTGGACTCCTTAACATTTTCACGTTCATCCGCTCTATGGAAACTATACAGAGAGAAAGGTAATTTTGGCTGAGCTCTTTTGATTAGGATTTTGGTCCGTTGGAGCAAGAAAGTTACTTTGTCATATTCTGTATGTTTTTGGGGCATGGGAGGAGATACCCAATGTGACAATTTGAGAAAAGCCGTGGAGCTAGCATTGCTTCCTGTTGTACCCGTCAGCTATGAGACAGCTTCCTTCTTGTCTTCAGTGGCCCTAGACACAGCTGTAGTTGTGTGGTGGCGCAAAACTAGTGTGCAGCTTTGCACCACCATTCATTTTTGGTATAGTCCATGCTGGCACACTGTTGGCGGGGGAGGAATCCCTCCAGTGACAGTGTTGCTCAGCTCGCTTATGCAATCTGCCAAATCCAAGTTTCACTGGTTTGCACCCACTAACCTAGTGGATTGCGACAGGTCAAAAGAAAAGACCATGCTAAGGTCAACACATGTTAAGAACCACAATCTTGGTTGTCTGATTTGAAAATAAAGATTTATTGTTAAAATGCTGGCAGCAGCAGTCACCCAACCATGCCAAGCGTTTGAGTGTCTCTCACACTCTTTCTCAAGGCATGAAACTTGCCATGAGAAGGAGCACGAGAGATGGTCGAAAACATTTGGCGTGGTTGGGCGAGTGCTGCTTACAGCATTTTAATAATCATTTTTTGTTTGTTTGTTTTTTTTCCAAATCAAGCAACCAAGATTGTGGTTCTTGTCATGCATTAACCTTAACACTGTCTTTTCTTTTGTACTGTATTTTAAAACAGACATCCGGAACTTGGCTAATCCATTAAGTGGCCACCTACATTCTGTTTGGGATTGCAACATGCAGGGGTCTTTGTGTAGAATAGTACCTGACACATGGCGCTATACCAGGCACCAAGCCCTAGCCTTCTGGTGCTACTGCCAGAGTTGCTGCCCTGTCTCCTACCCTGTCCCTGTGGCCCACTCCTGGACTGTCTTCAAAGTGCCCTTCCAGCTTCTGCCTTATGGCCAGTGGCCACCCAAAATTGTCTAGACAGTCATGGTGTCCAGTGGATCCCTCCCTTTCTAGCCTCACCCGTTGTTTATCCCTTCCCCTCTAGGAATGCTCATTCAGGTTTGTAAGCCTGTGCTGCCCTGTAGACCTGCCTCTGCAAGGTCTACCATGGTCGTGGGGTGGGAGCTGAGTAGCTTCTCAGCTGCTCATTTGCATGTCAGTGCCCACATTAGCATGGCTGCACCAGCACGTTTCCTTGTACTGCCTCAATGCTTGTTGCAGTGGCCCAGGGAAAGCTTTGCAACATAATTGGTGTATAACACAACAGGGTACACTTTAGCATAGTGGTACAAATTGGGCATTCTGACCATGTTGCACTACTAAATTGCATTCATGTATGGGATCCACCTGATCTCTCAACTGTCCTATATTAGATGGAATGCCCCAGTTTTTTCCATTCAGGGTCCTGTTTGTCCAGAACAGACAGCATGCAGTTACACATTGCACTGAGCGGTTTGGAAGTCCGTGTCTTTCATTAGGTGGACTCCCCATTTTCACCACCCAGAGTTCCTTCTGTCCCACACAGAGGACTCTGTACAGAACTGTGGCTGTGCATTGAGATTTTAAAAAAAGACTCTGGTTACCAGTAAAGAAACTCACAGTTGGCATTAGTAGATCCCAGTTGCATAAGAATCCAAAAGAAAACTGAATTTTAAGCCATTCTGTTCTTTTCAAATAAGCGTTTGTGTATCAAAGGCTGATTCTCATCCTTTCATGTTTATTTTTTTTATTAAAATTTCTTTTTTATTAAAAAGTTTTTGTTGCACTTGGTCAAGAGTACATTTCAGACATTTTCTTATATTGCCATATATCTCTAGTCTGTTTACATGATTGACAGCTTATATAATTTTACCCAAAGGGTTGAATGTTTAGTGTGATAAGTATACAACGTTCTAGTCAAAGATCATTCAAAGGGTAAAGCTCCAGCTCCATTTCATCTAAATTTTACCTTATTTACCCCTTATGTTTTATTTATTCCTTATTATCTTTATATCTGGGTGAGGCATTTCCTCTCTCTTGATTAGTCCCCCCTGCTTAAATTAAATTCTCTTTCCTCTCAACTCTTCTATTATTATTCAAGCCTTCCCTCCCATAATAATTCTACCAGTACTAGGCTCAGAAATTTGATTCTACCACCCCCTGGTAGAGCACCCATCGCTGCCATCTCATCATGTATGTTGGAGCTTTACTCTGGATTTCTGCATTAAGGGATTCTGTAACATACATTTCGGACATGATAGATCTCCATTCTAATACTGTTGGAATGGTGCTAGTCATCTACCTGCGAGTTATTGACTTTTTGACCGCCAACAAACTGGGAGGTAAAAGTGTTTGTTCCCATGAGGGGAATGGTCTGGAAAGATCCCCAGCAGTACCTGCTCAGCTGTTAATTCTACCTCTTGTTCTAATAAGCTAGTTAATTCTGTTTGTAGGGATATCCATAAGGGCATCAAACAAGGACACTGCCAGAAAATGTGTCCCAGTGTCGCCCTCGGGCACCCACATTTTCGCCAACAAACTCCATATTCTTCCTGGAGAAATTTAAGCAGGACTGTCAGAGCTCTAAAAAAGCAGGAACAACACTTCCACGCAAATTCTCTCCAAAATGAGGAAGAAGTGATCTTAACCGCACTTACAGCTGATCCTCTCCACTCCTCCATAGTTATTTCTAGGTGGAGATCTCTGTTCCATTCCTGTAATATGGATTTAGTTGATTCCTTTTGTTCATTTCTCAATTCCCTGTATATTATTCCGATTAAATGCTCACCCAAATTCCCCTTTATAGCTTCCATAAATGTTTTGAGGCATTCCGGGGTTGGATACTGGATCTTGGCTTTTATGTTGATTTCTGATGGGCCTCAGGAGCAGACACTGGTCACCTGGGGGTCAGGCTGAGGGAAGGAGGACAGAGCATCACATAGACTGCTCGCCACTATTGTAGGGGGGGGGCGGTTCTCCGCTACTTGTCTGCCACCTGGCAGAAGCCAGGCGAAAGCACAGTGGGAATGTTAATTTGGGAAGGGCTGCTGTTGTACACTGACACACACACAAGCATGCCTCTGCATGTATGTGAGGTGCGTCATTGCACATTCAGCAGCCCTTGGGAGCATAAAATCGTGGCAAGCACCCTACTGGGTAGGATGGCACTCTGATCCTCCACCGACCCCCACAGCAGTGACTGGGCTCCTTCTCCAGACTGTGAATTGTGCTGCACAGTGGCCTGCCCAGCCCTGATGGCTCCACCACCAGGAGCAATCCATGGGGGATTCACCAGAGAGAGGAATAGGTTCTACAGAAAGTGTGTGATAGGGCTGGGAGGATTGGAATGGATGAGAGCCAGTAGGTGTCCGGGAGAAGAAACACCATGCTTAAAAAAAGATAAGGTAAATACATTTTGCCCCAGTGCTGTTCAGGAGCTGAAGATACAATCCTCAGCTTGTGACATTACAGTCATTTTCTTAGCAAATGTGTGTGATGTCATAAGCAGAGGATTAGGACCTCGGCCTCAGAATGGCATCATGGCAAACTGGATCTACATTATATAGGACAAGGGTTCTGTTTTGTTGTATGTATCCTTTCTGTTTATGCCCCCTTATGTTCTCCAGCCTCCAACTCCCTCCAGCTGCCTAAAGGCCTAGCTGACCCCTTGCACGCCTCTTACCTGCAGCTGCTGTCATTTGTTGCACCTTGCTTTGCCTCCCAGGTGGAGGCAGGGAGTGGGATTTAGCCCAAACATTTTTGTGTTGTCAGATGGCACTAAGGCAGAGGGTGTTATGCCTGGACATGCTGGAGTCCATTGTAGTGGTGGTTGGGGTCATTTTCTATTGTTTTTCACCCCCTCCCTCCAGATGTTGTGTGCCATGTCCTCTTGGCCCGTACATGCAGGATCTGTCTAGCCCTGTTAGCCACAGCATCCTCTCCCTCCCTTGGTCCTCTGTTCACACTATCACCTGTGGTCACCCAGGTGGCTGTATTGCAGTGGAGAATGGAACTGTCCTGCCCCATATTGTGGGATGCTTACCCCCCCCCAATGACTCAGGTTTGTTGTTGGACCAGGGTGGATGGCATCGTGAGTGGTAGCCTTACTGCTGTGCTGACGTGCCAGTCTCCGTATATCCTTATTTTTTTCCATAGGGCTTTTTCTCCCTTGGAGCCATCGTGGCATCAGCCCCAGCCCACCCCCAACTGGCACATGCCTCACCCAGGACTTACTGGAGGCAAATCTCCCACAGATTACCCCTTGTGTTGGGACTAGTAAGGAGAGCTATTCCTCCTCCCTCACCTGGTGTCCACATACACATATCGCCGAGCCTGGCTGGTAGCATGGGCTGCCGAATGGGCCAGGCTTCACTCTCTGGCTTCATTTTCTGTTTTCTTCCCACGCACCACCCCAATGTCAGGCACAGCCCACTGCCATCCATGCACACTGCTGGCATGCCCCTGCAGAAGAGAAGCTCTCTGGCCCACCGCCGGGGTCGCCAGAGCTGCGAAAGCCGATGCCTTCCCTCCTCGAGCTGAGAACACTGCCACATGGCAGTGCCTTCCCAACCCTTGGGCCAGCCAGACCCAGCTCCAAAGTCCATGCCTGAACCTGGGTCACCAGCATGGGAGCGCATGCACTACCTGCTGGGTCATCTGACGGCCCCATCCATATATCCTTACTAATCAAGAAAATTATAGCTCACAATGCAATAGTATTTCGCAGTGTTGTGTAATTGGGGGTATGCTGATGTTGCATCTGTCATTATTTTTATAGAGGTGACCTGAGCCTCTATTAATGGAAAACACTGTCAAGGATACTCTGTCATTTTTCAGAATGACTTGAAGAATTACCCACAGTTTTTACACCTTTGCCATGTATCCCGGGGGGGGGGCATCGCCCAGCATTTGAATGCTGAAAGACAAAGAGATAGTTAAGTAAAGATGAAGAGACAATTGACTTTTCATTTCAGAGCCTTGGCTCAATTTTGCGTAAACTATTAGGCCCTGAGATACTTAACACTGAACAGTGAAAGGCCAGATGGTAATGGAGAGTTCCCTATTTGTTACAGAGGGTCTGGGGAAATAGGACCTTCATGGGCTCTGTGGCGGCAGCAGTGCCGTTTGTTTTAGTGGATCAATAGCTTAGTTTTATCTGGCTAATTGCTCACTGGTTGACATTCATATCTCCCCATGTAAACTCTCTGCAGCTGGAACGACGAGATGCAGCGATCCTGAAGCTTCAAAAGGAGGTGCTTCTTTTACAGGAGAAGAGAGATGAGCTCTCAGCAGAGGTACTCTACATGCTTTTCATAGCAGTAGATATATACACACACATATAGGCATGCATTTGTTTCTAGAAGACATCTCTAATGGGGACCACTTCTTACAAATAGACCTTTCATTGATCATTTCAGTAACAGATAGTAGGATTTTATTTGGGGATGTCATGTGATCTTAAAATAAAATTGCATTTATTTTCTTCATTTGGTATTTTTTTCTCTTTGCCTTATAAACTTAAAATGAAACCTTAAGGGATAATGATTGGGCCCACCCCCCACGCTCCGCTTTGAATGTTTTACTTTCTCAAAGAGATGTCAATGGTAATGGCGTTTGTGCAGGCAGCCACCATGTTGGTTCTTTTCTTGTCTTTTGCAAAGCATAGTAACATCAGACGATGCAGTTCCATATGGATTTTCTTTAAATTCTCGTAGCTTCAGGCCTGCATCGCTTAAGGTTCTGTTAAGCCGTTCAGTTTTAATTGATTTTTATTTTCTCTGGGCGGGTCAATAGCTGGACGCCCAGGAGCAGAGGATCTATCAGTTGCAGACGGAGCTAAGGGAGAGGGAGGCAGAGCTGGAACAGAAACAGAGCCGGATCTTGCAGCTGAACCAGGAGCTAGAGGCCAGCATCAGGCTGTACAAAGAAACATGCAGACAGGTAAGGCCAGCTACTCCAACTCCTGGTCTTCAGGCCTCAGTGGGATCATTTATTCATAATGTGCTCTGTTTTGTTTTTACTGAACTGTTACTAAATGCAGCCTTTTTTTAAACTCCTGGTAATTACAGCCTTGTTCCACTTGATTTTCTGGTTCAGGGCATCTTTAAATTTCAGTTAACTTTGTTTGGGTATTATGTTGCACACTCATGGCAATAAATTAACATACCCAGCCACCAAAGGATTGGCAAAATTGGAATTACCTGGATTAGTGTAGTAGTTTGCCATTAGAAGTCAGACCACTAATCAATTTGCATGACTGATCAATTTTAAGTAACTAGGTGCCATACTATTTATAATAATGCATGCATACCGCTTAGCAAAATTCAGAGCAATTGTTAATCAATGTTAACAGCTTCTTTTGCAGCTTGAGTCCGTGCAATAAATAACGCCTAGCACCACGCCGAAAAGATAGATTTTGTACTGCATATGAGGCACATTGAGAATAAGGCTTTGCATATACAAAGAGGTATGGATCTCTTCAGTGGAGTAGGGGAGCACTTTTCCAAAATGTTCTGTCACCTTTCACAGAACATCTGACAAGTGCTTCGTGAGGCGCAGACTCTCATTGTAATGTGAAAAGCTGTTTTCATGGGGCTCAGATGGGTTTCTGTGATCTGCTTTCTCTCTCTGGGGACACGGAGCCATCTGCAGTCCTATGCAGTCTTTTAACCATTCAGTTTGACTCTGAACATTCAGCAGGATGAATTTTCATATTGCTACAGGTTGCATAACTCAGCCAGTGCCTGCCATGTTAAAGATCAGTGTTCATGTTTGTTCTGCACTAGGTGGCGGAAAGTAAGGGGTGCCTGGCACAGGTGGAAGGGGAGAACCGAACTCTGAGGGCCTGCAAACGTGAACAGACTGCTGAGGTAAGGTTGTGCTGCAGAAATGAGGGCTGGCTGTTTTAGTGAATGGCAGGCTACAGGGGAACCCTGTGTTTTAAAACATACTCTGAACAGCAACCTACAGTGTTCTTATAAGAGAGTTTCTTTGAAACCTATGAAAATCTGTGTAAAATCATTGGTTAACATATAACGAAACCATGCCCAAGCTAATTTTTTCTGGTAGTCCATTTACTGTATAACAGTATTTGAGAACCCTTTTCTACATTTTATTTGTATCCAAACAAGAACATTGTATTGTTGTCAAGTTAAAATAAATAAAAAAAAAAAAAAAAAGTTCTTCCACATTTCCGGCTCATGAAAGAATATCCCCCACCACCACCACCACCACCACCACCACCACCACCACCAACACTCTGCTACAAACCTGTTTTTATAAGTGGGATGTAAATTCTACAGCAGGGCAAAATAATGCGGGGGTAAACAGAATAGAACTGGAATTTGAAAAGAAGGTTCTTATGAGCAAGATGTTCTTCTAACATAAGTGCTTATAAGTGGGCTTCACTGTGGCATTTCTCATTGCCATAAGGCTATTTGGAAACTGTTTTTCCTGTAGTTAAAAGTAAACTTTGTCCCAGATTAACTCAGACTTCAGCTTTCATTTCATTTCTTGTTTATTTACTGCATCTCCCCTCATATTTTATTACTGAGGACATTTGCATGAAAACACTTTTTTTTTTTTTTTTTTCTCTCTCTATCCTCTGCTTATCCCCTGATCACCCCTGGCCTGCCCCCTTCTATCTAGCCCCATCACCCGACTTCCCCAGGACTTACATTCTTGCCAACGTCCTTGGCTTGCAAGACTGTGACAGAGTGCCTGGTCGCTGTTGCAGGGCCTGCAAGGGACTGGACGTCAGAAAACACTATCTATGTGTGCCCGACTTAATCTCATCCTCCTTTTCCTTCACTAATGTCATAATTGTTTCTTTGTGACATCACAATCAGCTGCTGTAGTGTGAATATGAGTAGGATGTCACAGAGGAGTATGGCTTGAAGGAGGGAAGTGTGGGGAACAAAGACCATATGTTAATGCAGATATCTTTGGTAATGAATGAAGGGAAAGGTAGAGAGCAGTAAAAAAAAAAAAAAAAACTACACCTGGGATTATTATATTTTAAAGCAGCAGTATTTATTAGTTACCATATTGTTTTTTTCTCAACAGTAAGGTTTTTCTGGCAACAATATCAAGGTACCCATTTTTTCTTTTGTTTGCCTTCATTCCTGGATCAAGATACAGGATTTTGAAGTTTTTAAAAGTTCCCACTTGTCGAGGCATAGGTCAGGAAGCACAGGAAAACCAGGAGCAGTTATAAAATTTGCAAGTTGCATTTTATTATTTATCAATAACAATGGAATAAAAATTAAAAAAAAAAATGTTTAGAATGGCGCTATACAAAGGCAGTGCAAACAGAGAAGACAAAAGTCCTTTATCTGAGGGTTTCTTTCCAGTTTCCAAGAAGTCTCTCTAGCAAAAAATATTGCTGCTCTTTTTATAACAAGTCTTTGCCTGACAGTTAACTTCTTCATCCTGAGCTCGTTAAGGAGACATCCTGTTGCTCACAAAATGCATGAATCCTTGTCAGTTTCTTTGCAGAGCAGGCTTGCAAATAGAACAGTGTCCCAAACTGGCCTCCTGGGAGGCTGATAGCTCTGCAAAATGGTTTGTAAACAAGTCTGAGAAGAGCTCAAACTGCATCTCCGGTTAACCCTGTAAATTCCAAATAGCTTTTTGCAAATTATTTCAACAGTATAACTACAACATTTCAAAACCAAGGGATCCCAGTTTCACCTAAAGATTCACGTACATTTGTATAACCACAGATATACAAGGGGGAAGAAAAGACAGAAACAGCAAGTGAAGACAGAGAGATAATGAAAGACGGAGAATTGCGAGAATGAGAGAGTGATCAAATCCTAGGTCTCATGAGAACATTTTGTTGCGCAGCCAGACAGACAAGAGACCGAAACGGAGTGGCTAGAACAGATCTCTTGCATTTAACGCTTAACAAATGGGACAGGGCCTTATTCAACCCTATCACACCACTCCCATGCCATGCCTGCCATAGGAAAAATACACGTGTATGTGTATATATATATATATATATATATATTATATATATATGTGTGTGTGTGTATATATATATATATCTATCTTGGTACTGTATTGTGCTGTTTATCATCTGGTAATGCCACCCTAATAAATCCACAGTATGAATCTAGGATGTCTGTTCAACCGGTAAGCTCAGCAGAAAAGATTTGTATTTTTAATTGTGAGTGGCGGCCGTCATTTATGACGCGAGTCATTAATTACCAAATTAACTGTAAAAGCGATTTTAAAAATGTCTGAGAAAATTAAAAATCCATTGAGGATGAATCTAAGAATGTCAGAAACACATTTTTGTTAAAAATTTTATGATGAAAATCTCTGCCAACTAACAGATACTGCTACTTTAAAATGTACAATAAGTTGCTTTTAAATTAGATCAGTGGCCAATAAGATGATGAGGGAGGGCAGTCTGATTCAAGGTACAAAATGTAATAATACAAAACTGCGCTTGGCCATCAGCTTATTTGCCACTGTAGTCACTGGGTCAGTTGTGACGGGGGATTTATAATAAATCAATGGAAAATGACAAAAGGCTGGCCCATTTATTTCTTTAGATGCTCTGCGCACCATCCCTAAGCATGCTTAAGGTGAGAAATAGTGCAGGGCTCCCACACTGTTGCAGTCTTACCTCACTCCTTTGCTAGTGCCTGTCTAAGGCAACAATATTGGATCGTGCCATACTAATACTGCCTAGGATTCATGCCAGCCTCAGTCCCAGGGCTTCTCTGAACACAGATATTTCTATTGTCGTCATCTACAACCCTGGGGCCTCTAGAACACAGAAGCTTTAATTCTACACTGCACCATCCCAGGGCCTCTGAGAACTCTTAACATTTCCATTCTCCACAGCTTCCATCACATGTCTCCAAAGGACCCCATTGTTTCCATTATCCACAGCCTCCTTCCCAGGATCTCTCAGAATATAGAGTTTTCCATTCTGTACAGCCATCCTCGCAGGGCTTCTCAGAGTACTAGCCTTTCCAATCTCCACAGCCTTCATCCTAGGACTTCTCAAAACACCACTGCTTACAAACTCCACAGCCTCATGTCAGCTCTTCTCCGAACACCATCATTTATAGACTCCACAGCCTAGAACACAGACACTTGCATCTGTTTTTTAAAACTTTATTTACAGGGTCTTTTTGTAATACACACATTTTCATTCTGCACAGCCTCAGCCTTATGCTACTCGGAATACCAGCATTTCCAATCTCCAGAACCTCTTTCCCAGAGCCTATTAAGAAAACAGATGAATCTTTTCTGTGCAGCATTATTCCCAGGGTCATTCAGAACATAACGTTTCCATTCTCCACAGCCTCCATTCCAGGGCCTCTCAGAATGCCACCATTTCCATTTTCCAAATCCTTAGTCCCAAAGCCTCTTAGAACACAGGTGTATCCATTCTATACAGCCTTATTCCCAGGGTCACTCAGAGCATAAGATGATGCCGTTCTCCATAGCCTCAGTCCCAAAGCCTCTCAGAATGCCACAATTTCTATTCTCTAAAGCCTCAGCCTAGGGCCTCTTGGAACACAAGCATTTCCATTCTTCACCGCCTCAGTCCCAGATGCTTTAAGGACACAGCTTTATTCATTCTACACATTCTTGTTCCTACGGCCTGTTGAAAGACTGACATTAGCATTTTCCACAGTCTTGATCAGGGGGTATCTCAAAAGGCAAATTCATTCTCGACATTCCCAAATCCTCTCAGTGCAAAGCCATTTACATTCTTCTGAAGCCACAACTGCATGGAGACATCCATACACACGTATTCCCAGAAGTCCCATCCACATCACAAAAGCACTTGGATGCACATGTGATCAAAGACCATAGGTCTGCAGACTGAGGCAGGGTCCAGATGTCAACACCAGGTGTGCATCCAGGCACACATGAGCATGAGGACTGCAGGCTCAAACCATGACAGCACTCAAATGCACAGTGATACACACTTGTTGAGTGCACTGAGACTGGGTTCATATTAGCATGGTAAATCCAGACAGACTGGAAGTAGGTCTCTGCACACATTAAGGCACGCTTGCTAACATGCTTGCCTTTGAAGTTCTAGTTTACTTGTAGCCAAAGGCATGAGCATGTTAATTCTAGAACCAACATGTAAATCATAGCTTGTTTATCTGCCAGTTGGTATACAAATCACATGTGGTAGGATGTGTCTGTTAGTTTTCAAAACAAGAAAAGTGGGCGTGGCCTTTACACACTGACTTTTGAAAAGTTTATTGTATAACCCCGTAATATGCAAGAGTCAAACAATTAGAGCGGAAAAAAAACCTTTAAACAAAATGTGTCACTCTGAGTAAAGAGCCTACCCCCCCGGTACATGTTTTCCTCCGTGCGGAGGGTACTTTTACTCAGCGTGACTGCATTTGTTTTCTTTGGTGTCTGATTATTTTACTATACTGAGCTGGACAATAAACATTTTAAAAGCCTGGTGGTGTGCTTCATTTTTTTCCTATTTGAAAACAGTCTTTGGACAGTTGAGCCTGAATGGCTGTACCGGCTTAGAACAGAAGTACATCCTTTTCTGTAGCTATGTGTGTCCTTGAGTCATCATGTGAATGTCCCTCATTAGCATATGAATCATGATGTGAATGTCAGCCACCAACATGTGTATGCATGAATTGCCATGTGAATCGCAGCCATTAGCATGTTTATTATTTAGTTATTTCAAAAGTTTCACCAGGAAGGACATCATGAGCTGTAATAACTCATTTCCAGATGTGTCCTGTGGGAAGGGGGGTACAAAGAAGAGTGCAGTACAGTAAGTATAACATTACAGTGAATACAGAAAATATATTAATGCATTAAACTCAAACAGTTGATAGACAGGAGTAATACAACAGCATACAGCTTAAATTTTAGAACACATACAATAGTTATACAAATTAGACAATCGCATACACATTCACAGAGACGGCTGTACAGTTACAGATTAGCAGTGCAAAACAAGCTTTGGCTTAATTATACAACTGATTAACAAACAGACCAAAGGAACATTACACGTAAGTGCTAAATTATTAATTGAATGGGGGAACTTAGACTGTAAGGTGCTAAAGTCTACCAATTTAATTGTGATTGTACAGTGACAGAGGTACAGTGTGGGACATATAGAGGAAGAGGAGAGGGAAGAGGTGTAGGAGGAAGAAAGGGCAGCCAAGGCCATCTCCCCTTCGGGATGCCGAGAACCCCACAAGGGGAACAGTGAATTGGCATGAGGGAAGGGAATGTTCAAATTGGCTGGTCTTTGTGGTAGGAGAGAGAAGTACTAGAGGGGGAAGGAAAGAAATTAGGTGCAATTGCAAGATGGAGCTGTGTGTTGACGGAGGAGGAGTGAAGGGAGCTGGTGGTCCAAGCGGAGCGGATATCTAATGGGAGGGAATTTCAGATACTAGGGAAATTATATGAGAAGGTGGCTCGCCTTGACATGGTACACCGTTGGGGGAGAACGAGAGCCTTGTGGGCAGAGGTATGGAGATTATAAAGGAGAGTAGGTTGGACTGAGATGAGAGAGTGCAAGTATGGTGGCAGAGAGCCAAGCCAGTACTTCCCAGTTAGAGTAACGCTATGTGCAAGGTGTCTGGCACTGAAGGACGGGAAGGAAAGCAATGTGTAAAGGTCACATTGGGGCACAAGTGGAAACTGAGGGGGGGTTCAAGAGGGAAGTGAGTGTTTTATTTTACAGGAGGCAGAAATCGTGGAACAATTATTATGTGTATATGTGAATAATCATATGGATGTCACTCATTAGCATGTGTAGCCGTGAACCTTCATGATGACATCATCCATTAGCATATGTAGCCATTAACCTTCCTGCAGATGTTAACCATTAGAAAGAGTATGCATGACTCATCTTACCAATGTCCACCATTAGCATGTGTATTTTACTTATTTACTGAAATGTTTCACTAGGAAGGCACACTGAACAACAAGTTGCTCGTTTCCCGGTGCGGGGGGGGGGGTACAATTGGATGAAGAATTAGACATGCAGCTTAACATTTAAAATATACAAGAAATTAAACATTCAATTACATTTGTAACAAGACATACAATAAAAAAAATAATCATAGTGTCACATTTGTAACATGACATACAATTAAATATAACATACCTATGCAATATGCATTTAATTACAAGTGGCACATCTGAAGAACATAGTAAATAGTGGTGAATGGAGAGGAGAGTGTTCTGAGATGCAGGCTGGGGAGTGGAAGGTTTAGTAGGTGATATGAGTCATGAAGAGGAGCAGAGGCATAGGAGGACCGTTAAGGAGGGTTAAAGCAGGAGCAGTTAGATGACAAAAAGTTATGTGAGGCAAGGGAGTGGGAGGAGGAGGAGGAGTGCCGTATTTTTTTTGGGGGGGGGAGTTCCAGATTTGTGGGAAACAATGGGTAAAGCCTGACTGACCGATGAGAGTGGTACGACGAGGGACCAACAAAGTGTGAGTGTCAGAGGATCTGAAGGAGTGGGAGGGGGGAGGTGGGGGAAGAGAGTAAGCATAAGAGGTAGGAGGGAAGTTCTCCTAACCAAAATTTAGAAGCGAGTTTGGCACGATGAGAGAGGTGCCTGTTGGCACGCGGGGGAAGGGAAATGGCGTGGTAGAGGTCACAGTGATGGGTGCGTGATGGAGCATCAAGGGCAAATCGACAGAAGGAGTTAAATAGAGTGTCCAATCTGGTAAGGAAGGATTTGGGAGCAGCACCATAGACTACATCACAGTAGTCGAAAATGGGTCATCTTTTGGACTAGTTCATGCCTCGCTGAAGGAGGGATGCAATTAAGGTTCCTGAATAAGGCACCAAGCTTGGGGCGCAGTTTTTTCGGGATGGCGTCAATGTGGCCAGAGAAGCTTAGGTGCTGGTCCAACCAAACCCCAACATATCTAAAAGAGGAGGTGTCCTCTAATATTGTCCCATCAAGGGTATGGAAAGATGGTAATGGGTGGATCCTAGAGAGTCTCTGCCTAGTGCCAGTGGTCATGGATACAGTCTTTTTGGCATTTAAGAATCGTTGATATGAGGCAGACCTTAACTGAACCTGGTGGAAGTCAAGCTGAAGGGTGGTTACAACATTCTTGGTCCTCTCCTGTTTACAGTCTTCATAAACGACATCCCACCGCTCACTGGTGCTTGCTCAGGTCTGCTGTATGCAGACGATCTTGTTCTTTACTCATCCTCCTCAAACCTCTCAGATATCAACCTGAATCTCAATAGTAACTTCAATACCTTTCAGAGCTGGCTATTGCGAAACAAGCTTGTCTTAAATAAAAATAAAACGGTGACTATGCTCTTCGGTTCAGGTTCAAAAATTCAGACCTGCACCCAACCATTAAGTATCAGAGCACTAGATGGCTCTCCTCTTAACACAGTTACCTCTTTTAAATACCTAGGAGTAACCCTTGATCCCACCTTAGATTTTGACCTGCACCTAGCCTCAGTCATTAAATCTGTCAATATTCAACTTGGGCTGGCATACAAGGTGAGACATAGCCTACATCCACGACGAGGATGGCCATTGCACAGGGGAATCCTGAGACCCAAATTGGCATATGGGTTAATAGCCTTTCTGGCAACTACTGGAAGGCTCCTCCGAAAGTGGGATGTCTGCTACAACAGCATTTGCCATTTTGCTTTGTCTTTGCCCAAACTTACTTACCGATGCACACTACACTCCAGTCTGGGATGGTTTACCCCTTCAGCCTTCCGACAGTTTACTTCCTACTGTTTTATAAAGAATATAATCTCCTCCCAGATACCTGACAAACTGGCTCTACTGCTCAAACCTGTGACCTCTGCCTACCCACTGAGATCAGCTGACAAATCCTTTCTTGTCCAACCGAGATGTAAAACCAAAATGCGGGAGATTGCTTTCTTTAGCTGGGCCCTAAACTATGGAACTCCCTTCCACTAAGTCTAAGAATCTCCCCTTCTCCACACAGCTTCAAACAGGAGCTTCGTATGGCTCTTCTAAGCTCTGAACCCTGCTCCTGTCCTCTATCCACCCACTCCAGTACTGGTTCCTCCTAGTTGCCTACCGGCTCCAACCTCTACTACTCTCAAACCTACCTGGAAGTCTTGTTGTTTCCTCTCTTCTAGCACTTACTCACTAGTTGTATGACTTACCACTGTTAGTTATTTGCACTTATATTTCTGTTTTGTTACTACATATAGATTCCTGCAAATGTACTGTCATTGCTGAAAATTTTGTATAAGTGTACTATGTCTGACTTCTACTTGTTCCTATGATGTTTTCTTGTATTTACTATTGTCTACGTACCCTTTGTTCTAATCTCCCGGGTTGTACCTGAAAATTGGCAGCTATGCTGTCTAGTGTACCTACCCGGTTAACAAAAAATAAATAAATAAACATCAGCAGGCATTTGCCAGACGAGAACAGGACAGTGACGTCAGCATACATATGGATAGAGGTGGAGGGGGAGCATACTGAGGGCAAGTCATTCAGGAAGATGGAGAAGAGAATAGGTCCAAGCACCAAGCCCTGTGGGACTCCAGTTGAAATTGGGGGGAGGGGGGAACTGTATCCTTGATCTTGACTGATTGTGTTCTGCCTGAGACGTAAGCTCTAAACCAGTTTTGGGCAGAAGTAGACAACCCAGCAGCCGTAAGGGAGTCAAGAAGTAGGGCATGGGAGACTGTGTTGAATGCCTTGGCAAGGTCAACAAAGATGGCAGAGGTTATGGGGCTATTATCCATCCCAGTGAGGATGGAGTAGGTGAGCCTGAGTAGGGAGGTGGTAGTGGAGTGATTCTTCTGAAAACCAGATTGAAACGGGATAAAAAGGAAGAGTCATTGAGGAAAGAGGTTAGCTGAGAGAGTACCTGGTGTTCTTGGAGTTTAGCAAGGGAAGGGAGTAGGGTGATGGGGTGAAAATTTGCAGGGGAGGAGGGGTCACCACCCTTTGGGAGAGAGAGGACCCCACTGCATGTTTCCAGAATGAAGGGACAGATGAGGATGAGAAGGAAAGATTTAAGATCAAGGAGAGAGGGTAGCTATAGCAGAAGCTGAAAGGTGGAGGAGTTTAGGGTCAAGGTCATCCGGCAGTGAGCTTTTGGAAGGATTAAGAGAGAGAAGGGTCATTAGTGTTTCTTCTGGGGAGACCGTAAGAAAAAGAGAAGGAAGGATGAACATGTAGGAGTTGAGTTCTGGGTGTGGGAGGATAAGGAGGGGGCAGGTTAGAGGGGAGTGACTTTAGAAGTGCAGTGGCACAGGAGGTGTAATAGGAGTTAACCTCTTGAGCCACTACACATGGTTCGGAGACCAATGAGTTGTTTATTTTAAGCACAGGCAGAGGCCATATGTAGCCATGACTCATCAGTGGATGTCCCCCATTAGCATGTTCATCCATGAATCGTGAATATCAACCATTAAATGTGTAAGAAATGCAGAGAGACATGCAATGGCTAGATAGTTGGTCAAAGGTTTGCCAGTTGAAATTCAGTGCTAAAAAGTACAAGGTGATGTGAACAGGAACCCCAGGACAGAGTACTGGATTTGGAGGAGGGGTGTAAAGCTGGGCACTACCTCTGAAGAAAGAGACCTAGGTGTCATAATCAGTGACTCACTAAAACAATCAAGCCAGTGTAACAAGGCCTACAGTAAGGCAGGCAGGATGCTGGGTTGTATGGGGTATTGACAGCAGAAGGAAGGAGGTATTACTATCTCTGTATGGATCACTGGGGAGGCCTCACCTGGAGTACAGTCCCCAGTTCTGGAGTCCTTACCTAAGAAAATATAAGGACAGGATGGGAGACCCTGCAGCGGAGAATGACCAAACTGGTTCAAGGTCAGCAGAGCAGATCTTATGAAGACTGACTCAAGGCACTGAACATGTACTTGCTGCAGGCCAGACGAGAGGGGAGATATATGACAGAGACTTTTGGGCTCCTGAAAGGAATTAACAAAGTAAACTGTGAGGAACTATTTTGAATAACATGGGGTCCCGAGTGGAAACTGAGGGGGGAGGGGTTCAAGAGGGAATTGAGACCGTTTTAGTGTACAGAAAGGGTGGTGGAGCCATGGAACAGTCTGCCAGCTGATGTGATGGTTGCCAAAACTATCAATGATTTCAAACACAGCTGGGACATAGTGAAGTGCATAGTGGTTGCTCAGGGTGATAGCGATAGAGCAAGGAGCATAGGGGTGTATAGTGTGGGGTAGAACCCTGTATGGATGATTGGGCCTGGGTTTGTTAGGGGTTTATGGGCAGACTGGATGACCAATGGTCTTTTTCTGCCATCATTGTGTGTGTTTTTATGCATTCATGACTTGTCAGTGGATGTCTGCTATTAGCATGTTTATTTATGAATCTTGTGAATCTCAACCATAAGGATGTATATCCATGACTCATCAGGGACTGTCTGTTATTAGCATGTGTATCCATGACTCATCGATAGATGTCCTCTATTAGTATGTTCATCCAAGAATCATGTGAATGTCAACCATTAGCATGGATATCCACAAATCATTGCAGGAATTTCAGCTGTTAGCTTGTTTATCCATGAATCATGTGCCTGCCAACCATGTGTGTATATGACCTATTGGTGGATGTCTGTCATTAAGATGTTTGTCCATGAATCATGTGAATGTCAACCACTAGCATGTGTATCCATGACTCATCGTTGGCGTTCCGCTGTTAGCATGTGTATCCATGACTCATTGTTGGTTTTCTCCTCTTAGCATGTGTATCCATGACTTATTGGTGAATGTCCTCCATTAGCATGTGTATCCATGAAACATGTGAATGTCAACCATAAGCATGTCTCTCCATGAATCATTACAGGAATTTCAGCTCTTAGCATGTTTATCCATGAATCTTCATGTGAATGTTGGCAGTTAACATGTTAGTCCATCAGTTAGCATGGAAATATGTGCTGTTGGTATCTTTAGCAGTGAATTGACATTTTTGGTTTTATAATTTTACTTGTTTATTCTTTGATGTTTTTTACCCCCAATAATACAGATAGAGAAGCTTGCAGCTACTGTTAAGGCCCTGGAGTCTTCTGCAACAAATGCGACAGAGGTGCTTTCTTCAAAGGCAGCTGAAAGACAGACGGAGTTGGAAGAGAGATTATCTGAAGCCCAGGCACAAATCCAGCTGAGTGAGGGGACCATACAGAGACTGAGGACTGAGCTGCAGGATGCCAAGCTGCGGGTGAGCTCTGAAGATCTCCGCTTTTAGGAATGGCCTCTAATGGGGAACGTTCATGACACCCAGTAACTAGCTGTCTTACTTACTGATAATCGGCATGGATATGCTCATCATGCTTTTACAGCTGTCAAAGAAAGGGGCATTATCAGCCAGGAAAGTTCCCCTGAATGACAGTAATTGTGTAATCACTGAAAGATTTTAAATGGCTACACTACTGTACCGTTTAAAAAGCTGAATTGCACAAAATGGTCACCACTACACCAGCTTTTGGGGCTTCTACAATTTTGGGCTCTTGTCCACATTGCAGTGAGTATGTATAGTGGATCATTTTTCATACTTTCTGGCCTTTACAGATATGGAAATGTCCTTAGCACCATGGGAACAAGTTTCTTTTTTTACCACCTAATTTATCCAGAGTGATACTGTGCCTTATGAGACACACACACCAGGTTCTCAGGAAAATAAACATGTGATACTTCATGGTCACCAAGAATGTGGATTACACTGTGCCTACCTTACTGCTTCTTGGCAATGTGAGAGTAATGTGTCAGTCCCCACAGGGTTGTATGGTACTGCCTAACAATGTAAGGAGAGTCTCTGGACCGATGGTTATGGATGGCAGTTACTATTTGTTTCTGTTCTTCTATAAATATATTTAATAAAGTCAGAGGTAGCTGCAGTTTGAAGACAAGCGTGTGACATCCTTTAAGATTAATTTATCGATTGATTAATTGATGTCAGAAGCTTTACCAGGAAGGACATACTATGCTGGTAGCAGTTCGTCTCCAGATGCAGTCGTGGGGTGGGGGAGTAAACAGTTCAAAACTATAACATATGACAGTGTGCATATGAAATGTGTTAGAAGCACAGAACAGTAACTGTACAGGAGGTAGTGCAACATTCAGATAGAAGTACAGCTGTGCAGTGACAATAGGTACAGTTCCACCAAATCAGCACTAGTACAAAGAACATTCCCGTCACCAATAAGCAGTCTAGGGGCAGAGAAGCACAGGGGACTGGGGCAATAGAGCAGTAAGTGGGTTAGGTGGGGTCGGGGGCATTTGCAGGAGTGGGTTGAGAAGTCATGAATCATAGGTATCGTAGGTAATACAGAGCTTAGAAGACTAATGTCCATAATGCTCGCCGATATCAATTATAGCCCATTATAGAATTTTGGCCTAAATATTTATCCAAATATATTTTAAAGGTATCCATGTTTTCGCATGCTACAACATCCAGTGGTAGATTATTCCATATTTTGCATACTCTAATTGAAAACCATGTACTCCCTTTTTTTTGTTTTATAACGGTCTACTGTAAGTTGAAATAGATGTGCCCTAGTATTATACATTAATTTCCTAAGCCCCAAACCAAGCAGCTCCCATAATTGATCATCGTGCAGGGCTTTAAATACCAAACATAAATCTCCTCTCATTCTACGGTATTCCAGTGTATACAATCCGAGTTTCTTCAGTCTAGCTGAAGGAGGGTTTTGAGAAAATGAAGGAAGGTGGCAGAACAAATAGGGTGGAGAGACCAGAGCTTTGTGAATCTTAAAGAGAAGGCAACCTGACCTGCAGAGGATGTCATGGGAAAGAGGGAGGGAGTTTAACAAAGGGATAACATGGGACAGAGGAAGGGAGTGTAACAAAGGGAGAACATGGGACAGAGGAAGGGATGTAACAAAGGGAGAACATGGGACAGAGGGAGGAAGTGTAACAAAGGGAGAACATGGGACAGAGGGAGGGAGTGTAACGAAGGGAGAACATGGGACAGAGGAAGGGGTGCAACAAAGGGAGAACATAGGACAGAGGGAGGGAGTGTAACAAAGGGAGAACATGGGACAGAGGGAGGGGTGCAACAAAGGGAGAACATAGGACAGTGGAAGGGAGTGTAACAAAGGGAGAACATGGGACAGAGGGATGGAGTGTAACAAAGGGAGAACGAGGGAGCAGAGGGTGGCGACAGTACGGAGCTAAGGTAAGGAGGGGAGCCCAGATAGAATTTAGAGATAAAGGAGGCAAAGTGAGAAAGACACCTGGCACTGGAGGAGGGGAGAGAAAGGGGGGAGGAGTAGAGGGAACAGTGATGGGTAAGAGGACAGATCAGGGCAAAGTGGCAAAAAGAGTGAAAAAGGGTGTCCAGTCTGAGTAGGAGAGAATTGAGAGCAAAACTATACAATGTCACCATAATCAAAGATTGGGGGATCATCTTTAAGATGATTTTTATGCAGGTCCCATACTTTAGGGTGAGTGTTTTGTGGATGGCATCCACATGAAGAGAGAACTAAAGAGGTGATGGTCCAACCATACCCCAAGGCATTTAAAGAATGAGACATCTTCAGTTACCCAGCCATCAAGAGTATGAAAGCAGGGGAAAGGAGAGAGTCTCACCAGCCTCTGCCTGGTGCAAAAGTTCTTAAAGACTGTTCTCTAGGCACTGAAGGAAAGTTAATTTACATGGAATCAGTGCTGGATGTTGGAGAAGTCTGACTGGAGCTGAGCAGCCAGGTTGGGGGCAAGTGCCAGAGGTGAAGATCACAGTATCATCCATGTACGTGTGGATAACCGAGGAGGTACGGGCATTTGGGAGGTCCTTTAGGAAAATAGAGAACAGACTTGGTGAAGGGTGGAGCCTGAGCAGATGGGATTGCAGGGGATTTCCTCCAATTTGGACAGCTTGAAAGGGGGCACCTCCAGTTTTGATAGCTTGGGACCTGCCCACCAGGTAGGACTGGAACCAGCTGACTGAATGTTAGAGAGAAACCACCCTTTAGATTGTCCAGCAGAAGGGGTGAGCAGCTGTGTCGAAAGCCTCGGCCAGGTTGACAGACATTGCGGAGGTAACTGGGCCCTGTTCAGTTCCAGTCAGGACAGAGTCAATGAGCCAGTAGAAGAAGTGGAAGTAGAGTGGGACTTTCAGAAGCCAGACAGGAAGGGAGTGAAAAAGGTGGAGGGGCTGAGCAAGAGAGAGAGTTGTGAGAGAACTAGTTCTTGGAGTTTTGCCAGGGTAGGGAGAAGAGAGATTGAGCAGTAGTTCCCAAGAGAGGAAAGGTCTCCCCCTTTGGGAAGAGGAATGACTGTTGCCCACTTCCATGCATCATGGACAGTAGTGGAGGAGAATAAGAGCTTGAGAATAAATGTAGGAATAGCAATGGCAGGAGTAGACAGGTGAAGGAGCTTGGGGTCGAGGCCCTTTGACTTAGACCCTCAACGGGGTTTAGAGCTGAAAGGGCCTTGAGCAAGGCAGATGGGGTGTAGGGTGAGAAGGCAGAAGGAGGAGGAAGAGGGGCAGGGGGACAGGAAAGGGAGGACATTGGAGGTGAAATAAGTGTTGAAGGAAGAAGTATCTTGAGCAGGGTCAGATTTTGAGGAGTTACAAGACTGAGGACATATGTAGGAAGAAGACTGGGTTGGAGGGGAGAATGAGTGGCTCACGATCCACAGTGTATAGGGATGACTTAGACTATTCTGGAGTGTATGTTAATACCACTGTATAGACTACTCTTATGGTTGTAAGAGTGGTCTCATGTACATTCTTAGGGTATGAGAACTGTAAACCGAAGGTGAGCAGTTCTGATACCCCAAGAATATAGTGAGACCACTTTTACAACTGTAAGAGGGTCTTTATGTAGAGCACGTATTATTGATCAAGCCGATCAATAATATCAGAAAGTGCATGTTATTAGGTAGCTGCACGTGAGACATTCTTCATAGAAAGAGTGCCTCACATGCAGAGGAAAGGAGCGCTCTGGTTGGGAGAGCTTCCTTGCTGTATAATGTGCATAAAAATATTCAGATTTTTGCAAGCTTGGTAGCCCTGTTGCAGGTTTTGCGACGGGCTTGGTATTTTTCCAGATCAGCAGGCAAGCCAGAGACCTTGTAAGCTCACCAACCTAGGTCCCTTGCACAGAGGTAGGCAAGCAGCATAACCCAGAATCCTTAACTTATTTTTTTTCTGTACCAGGTGGATTTTTGTTTTGCACTATATAACTTGCATAGTTGTTTATGACCTAAATTATTTTGTATTTTTTCTTTATTTATGGAATGATGCAGTATAGGATTGCTCGGAATCCTGTTTAGAAATTATGGAAGTTCTGATTCTTAATTCGATTTTGCTTAAAATCCTAAAAGGACCTAAAAGTCGAATTTGTAAAAAAAAAAAAATAATTTGGATTTTCGATCCAAATTTAAGAATTGGGATTTTCAGACTGCCGTTTCGAAAATTGGATCAGAATTGGACAAATCCAGTTCTACTGGGCAGATTCTGAGCGACCCTAGTACAGAAACATATTTAAGCACTGCCTTCTCCAGAGCTTAGAGATGAAGCAGCGTTGCCTGAATGTGCAAGGTTTGTAGTGATGCTAGCTGTGTTACTTGTTGTGTTCTCATGCTCTGAAGCGGTTTCCGTACATTTCATAGGCAGATTTTCAAACAACAGTGCAGTAGAGGGTGTCGAAGGCTTACAGGTTTGCACACTGGATCGGGTGGTTGTCATGGTATTTACCGGACCCAAGGATTACTGTGATCCCACTGGGCCTGAAGATTGCCAGAGGCTCGCTGGACCCATCTCTTATTTGGTTTTATATGCCCTGGGGCAGGGAGATTGACCCTGGAGTTATGGGGCCTTGCTGAGATCCGGGGCAGGAGATGTGAGAGATGAACCTAAATGTTTTGTGGACATCATTTCACTCAGGCTTAAAGTAGTGAAGGCTAAACCCAGGATTAATAGGGATCTTTCTGGCAGCCCATGCTGCACAGCGAAAGAGAAGGAATGGGGCCGGAACTCTCAGGGCTGCTGTACTTGTAGCTGTCTCTCAGTATACAGTGGGCTGGAGATCTTTGAGCTGCTGTATAGCTGGCTCAGCCTGTGTATAGCACATGGCTTTAACTGGTAGCCAAAGGTGGTGGTGTGGGGAGGCTGAGTTGGGCTTTGTAACGGTTATAAGGCTTACTGTTCTTCAGTGAGACCTCCTCCACCTTTCCACAGTCTCGCCTTTGCTATATTAAATCCTGTTCTTTCCTAGCTATTGAAAATAGAGCTGGTGCCAAAACAAAGCCCAGCATTGCCATTACTTTCAGTAATGCAGACGTTTCATCTTCAGGAAAGCGAGGAGTTTGCTAAGTGAGGAATGTCTGCCTGGCTTTCTGGCTGGGGGGAAAAAAGACAGAATTGAAAATGGCCCTGTTGCTGTGGCAGAGGCAGAGAGTCCTTGCCGAGACTGCAAAGAGCATCTGAAATTACAATGAATATTACAATCCCCCTCCACGACTTGAATCTAATGACAGCAGCACTGCAGTCAGCGAGTTGGGGAGCTGAAAGGGAAATGAGAACAGAAGAGCACAGATGAAGACTTCTTTGTAGAGATTTGAAGACGTAGCTTTTTCAATGATTCCTTAATCTACTTTTGGTTTTTTTTTTACTTATTTCTCACAGGCGCACTGTACTCTTGCTGCTCATTAGAATCTAAAGTGTGTGCATGTCTGGGTTTTGAAGTACAGTATGAAGACACTTGAGATAGTTGGCTTTAATTTGTGGAGACAGAGGAATGGAAAAGGGGTTGGGGGCTGCATTGTTCATATAGACACTGAACAGACAACAGAGGGTGAAGTTACTGCTGATTTCTCGGAGTCTGTAGGCAAAATTTCTAAACCAGTACTGAGTGCATCTCTTGGCTTTTATCCTTTTACTTGTCTAAGTGCCATAAAAGGGATGGGAGGCTTTGTGGTGTTTCTAGTTGATGTTTTGTTACCCCCCAAACCTGTTTTCTTTCTGTAAACATCTCTCTTTTTTTTCCTGTGTCCCCTGCTTTAAAAACAACTGACTGTGTAGCTCCTCCATTTCCCCATTTCATCATTATAGGTGATCAAAACCAGTGACTGTCAGCTGCAATCAGCATTCCTGATACTGATGGTACTGTTTGCAGGGCTCCAGATAAGATTTTTTGGGATGAGTATTGAACTCCTCATTTTGAAAGTGAGGTGAGTAAAACCAAATTCAGACGTGAACAAATGTCTGGACAGAGTGGAGTGAGGAGTACATTTTAAAAAACAATGTTTGCATGGGCTGCTACATTGATGAAAATGGAGCAGCTAGGCAATGTCCCCAAGTTTCAGTGGAGTAGCGACTCATGGAAGACTCCCAACAGGGGGTGTTCCTCAGGCAACTAGTTAAAGAACCTACTCGTGAGGGGGCGTTACTGGACCTGGTACTGTCAAACAGGGACAGTGTTGCTGATGTCACAGTGGGAAAGCCACTTGTGGACCAGTAATCATCATATGGTGTGGTTCAGCATAAGGACAAGACCAGAAATGAGCCACACTAAAATGAGGATCCTGGACTTCAGGAGGGTCGATTTCAAGAAAATAGTAGAGTGCCTCAGGGAAGTCCTAGCAGAAATAGGGAATAAGGGTGGGATAGAGGAAAAGTGGGCAAGAATAAAGCAGGCCATTGAGAAGGCAACAAACCTCTGTGTCAAACAGGTTAACAAGGGCAAGAGAAGAAACAGACCGCTCTGGTTCTCCAAGGAAGTAGCAGAGAAGGTAAAGGAAAAGAAGACGACATTCAAAAGGTACAAGATGACACAGAAGGAAGAGGATAGGGAGAGAAACAAAAGGAGGCAGGGAAGGCAGTTAGGAGCGCTAAAGCACAAACTGAGCAAAACATTGCCAAATCAGCAAAAAAGGGGGATAAAACTTTCTTCAGGTACATAAGTGAAGAGAGGAAAAGCAAAGCAGGAATAGTAAGACTAAAAGGGAAGGAGGGAGTGTATAAGAGGGCCAGAAGAAAGCTGACATACTGAATAAGTACTTTTTTTCAGTATTCACAAAGGAAGGGGTAAGTGATGGGCCACAGATTTATTTATTTACTAATTTTAATTTTGGTAACTGGGTAGACCCACTGAGACCAGGGGTCCCTTTTTCAGGGGCGACCCGGGGTTAATTACAGGGAACAAGAAGCACAACAGTATACAATATTTGTTGAGAGCAATTATAAACATTATATAAGTTGAAAACAATTAGACACTTCATACAGAGGAATACTTCACTTATTAGTCTACAGTGGCTCTCAGCAAAATCACAGCTATTCAGCAGAACAATGATAGACAACACACTAGGAGAAACTGTGCAGACAATGCAATAATTATATGTTTGGGTATTAAAATAAAAGGAGGGGGAAGGGGAGGAGAGCATTGCGAGTCAAATTCTGTGCATCATAGGAAAGTACAAATGCAGGACTGCAAGATGATTCAAGATCTACCAGGTGCTTGCCTGGGAGACAAGATACCCTATTGTTTATAACAGGAACAGATAGTGGAGAAGAGTTTTAAGGGAAGGGAGGTGGACACTAGCCCTTTTACAGCAGAGAGAGTCCTCAAGGAACTAACAAAACTAAAAGTAGACAAGGCTATGGGGCCGGACGGGCTTCAGCCTAGGATACTGAAGAAACTGTCTGCGCCTCTGACTGCCCTTTTCAATCTATCGCTGGATAGGGGGGACGTTCTGGGGTACTGGAGAAGGACAGATGTGGTCCCACTACGTAAATGTGGGAATAGGGAGGAGGGAGGAAACTACCGACCTGTAAGCTTAACTTTGGTAAGTAAGTGTAACTTCTGCAAATGGGGGTTCCTAAAAGACTTCCAGGAGCTTGCTTTGAATGCTCCAAGCCTGAATGGTGTTTGGCATTTAAGCCATTTATCAGTGAGTGTTTTTAGAACCTCTGGTACTGTCTCTTTAAGAGCTGTCTGCTTGCAGACATAATTAGTTTGTATGGGGGACTGTGTGTTTCTTTGATTGAGTACCACTCGAGCTGCTGCCAATTCACTTCATTTTGCAGTCACTAGGAGTGCAAAGGAACCTATCTGAAAGATGTAACTGTTTGCCAGAAATTATTTAGAGTAATAATGAAATTACAGTTTGTCTAACCTGCTTCTTTGCAGTCAGAACTGTGTCTGCTAGTTCCCCATTCTAGTTTTGAACTGCTGAACTGGACCAATCAGTGTGGGGTAAGCTAGCTCTAAAATGGTGCCTTGGACGAATCAGAACTTGGACTCATAATCTGAGCCAGCCACAAGAGGATTGTATGGGCAGTGACTCTGGGAGATGTAGTTTAGACTTCAGTGCCTTTTGGACCAACAGCAGCAGTCTGTTGTGAGTGACAGCCAATCCAGTCAAGAACTGGGAGGAACTCAAAGGAAGTGCCCGTTTTGTCGGTTGGAGTTTCAGTTGAGCTTTGGCAGTGAAAGAGGAAGAGCCTATGCTTTTTGGTGTGCAGTTTTAGTCAAAAAAAAAAAAAAGTGTGAGTTCGGTTGCAGCTTGTGTAATAGCTTGTTAGGACTGAACTGTCCCTGTGAAAAGAATCAAAGGATCTCTGAAGAGTAGAAACCAGGCTCACCCTAGAAGACTGAGGAATTGCTGAAAATTGCACTCGGTCTGTCAGGAACTGAATCTGCTGTGTGTTCTCCGGTATTGTGCAGTAATTGCGATCGGGATACAGATGCAGCCTGCCTGGTATAGTGCTTTTTATATGGATGTGTGAAAGTTTGTGTACCTCAAGTGAGCCCTGCTGACATTGAAGGACCCTATCTTATTTGGAGGTCGTGAGTACTAATTCAGGGTCGCTCCTGTTGAATTGCCACATTAAATCCAAATGGAATTACTGTACTGCTGACTGTTTAATTCTCCTTTTCTGTGTGTGAAAGGGCCCTACCAGCTACCACGGTTTGGACTAGCCACTAGGGCTTGGGTACCCAGGGACAGTAACTGATAGGGATAGGCCTGTGCACAGAGCCATAGGTAGATTATTAGAGTGATAAGCTAATTAACCTGATTTCCTGTCCTTGTTATATCCCCTAAATAAATCAGAGCTGCTTGTTTCAGCAAAGTTATACTGCCTGAGGTATTGTCTATGTTAAAGTACTGTACTGTGATTGTTGCACTGTATCTCATTTCACAGGAGGTCCCAGTGCCGGAACCAGACCTGGGGGGTATACTGTGAAGGTAATTTGATATATTGTGTGGGCCACTAGTGGGAAGAAGGAGGTTGCAGTGTCCCAGAGGGCTGTGACCAAGTTAGTTTAACTATTGCAAACCCTGACCTCTGGGTGGAGGCACCCGCCATTGGATCCAGGCCCCTCAACCTGTTAGTGGCAAATCAGGCAGGGGTAGTAGCCCCTGGGATAGCGCCATCTAGGGGTTACACAGGTATATGGAAACTCTACTTAAAGAAAGGATTGGGGAATACCTTAATACCAGTGGATTGCAGGATCCAAGGCAACATGGGTTTATAGGGGGTAGATCTTGCCAAACAAACATGATGAGAGTTTTTTGACTGGGTTACCTGGGAGGTGGATCAGGGAGAAGCGATGGATGTGGCCCATCTGGATTTCAGTAAGGCCTTCAACACCGTTCCACACAGAAGAATAGTAAACAAGCTGGGCAGCCCGGGAGTGGGTTCAAAGATAATAAAATGGATACAGAGTTGGCTAAGTAACAGAACTCGAAGGGTGGTGGTAAATGGAGTTTACTCAGAGGAAAGTAAGGTAACCAGTGGGGTGCCACAGGGGTCAGTACTAGGACCAGTCCTCTTCAGTGTCTTTATTAGCGACATCGCAGAGAAGCTGGAAAGAAAGGTGTGCCTGTTCAAGGATGACACAAAAATCTGCAACAGAGTGGACACACCAGGGGAGTGGAGAAAATGAAGAAAGATCTAAAAAACCTGGAAGACTTGTCAAGGTCTGGCAACTGGGCTTCAATGCCAAAAACTGTAAAATTATGCACACAGGGTACAGAAACCCAACGGCAACATATCATTTGGAGGGAGGAGGTGTTAACAACAAAACAGGAAAGGGATATGGGGGTCATAATATCTGATAACCTGAAGGTAGCAAAGCAGTGTGATAAGACAGTAGGAAAGGCTTGTAGGATGCTGGGGTGCATAGGGAGGGGTATCACTAGCAGAAAAAGGAGGGAGTGTTACTCCTTTCTACATCTCTGATGAGGCCACACCTGGAGTACTGTGTCCAGTTCTGGAGGTCCCATCTCAGGAAGGACGTAGACCGGGTGGAGGCGGTACAGAGAAGGGCAACCAAAATGGTGTATGGCCTGCATCAGAAGCCCTATGAGGAAAGACTCAGGAATTAAATATGTACTCATTGGAGGAAAGGAGAGAAAGGGGAGACATGATAGAAACATTCAAATACTTCAAGGATATTAATAAGGTACAGGAGGGTGGCATATTACACAAAAATAGATCCTCAAGGACAAGGGGCATGATTTGACCCTGGAAGGGGGGACTTAGAGGGGATGTGAGGAAATATTTCTTCACGGAAAGGGAGGTGGACACCTGAAACAGCCTCCCGGCAGAGGTAGTGGGTACTGAAACAGTAACAGGCTTCAAACATGCATGGGATAGACACAAGAGGACCATGGTAACAGGGCTGGCAGGGGCTAAAGCCGGAGATCAGTTAGGATCTATGGTAGCATAATAGGTAGGGACTTTAGTGCAGACTGGGTGAGCCAAGAGGTCCTTTTCTGCTGATAGCTTCTATATAATGTATGGTGGAACGTTGTTATAGGTAGAAATCTATCTTTTTATAACAATGTTTTACCATCGATGCAACGTCACAGTGTTGTTAACCCATCAGTGGTACATCACATCGATGGGTTAACAACGAGGAACAGTCTGGGCATGCGTGTGACTGGATCGGATGGCTGTGAAACGGCCGTGGCGGTGAAAGCAGAGTGGTGGTGACATTAAAAAAAAAAAAAAAAACTGCAGTAAGGCACTGCTTTCTTTTTAAAAAAAACATAAATGGTAACATACACTATAAAATATAATGTATAATACATTGATAGGTAAACATTTTTTTAACCCATCTCGAGGTTGCCATGGCGATGTAAACCTCTCGAACTTCGCTCTCGAGGTTTACATGGTCGCCCTGGCAACCTCTTGATGCTTAACAAACCGGTTAACCATTGATGACCATACATTATCATCTGTGTTTCTGTGTTGCAGTATTAGAATCAGAAGTGACTGATTGCAGCTGATGATGGTACTGGTTGAAGCATCTATAAGCAGTAAGGCATGCAGGGTGTGCATTGTTGTGGGACTGTAAATTGTCTTTTTTTTTCTCCCCATTTGATGCAATGGGAGAAGCTGCTGCTCATGACTATTATAGAGCAAAGAGTTCTTCATGCAGTAGGCTATAAAGTGTACACCATTTGAAATTATGCGAGTTTCTTTTTAAAAACAAAAACTCACAACTCCTTATGGTTGCATCCACTGGCTCTCTGACTGTTAGAACTGACACGTGCAGTAATTTCTGCCTCCACATACCCTGGCTATCTCCAACCCGCTCCAGTTACTGGCACTGACACTATCTTGATAATCTTCCCAGCCGTCCAGTTTTGGAAGTTGGCACCATGACAGAGAGCTGCTACTGACCATCTCCAGTATAGCAGTATGTTGGCAGCAGGCATGTAGGAAGTAACTTTTTAAAGCCAGCCTGCCTGCTGACCCTGGTATGTGGAGGTAGAGCCCATAGGAGGCAATGCTGTGAGTGGCTTACATACTTAATAAGTGCCTTTATCCAACAGTTATGCACCCCCTTGAGTGCCTTATAATGACTAGAAAATGGTTCCTCAAATTATTATTTTTAAAACCGGAGTAATGTTTCAAAGAGTTAAGTATTTCTCTTTTTTTTTAGCTGTTTTTTCCCCCTGTTCACCCGCCCTGTACCTCAGCCATGTGCACACACCGCCCCGAGGTGCCCTCCTGCACTTGTCGCCCCCTCCCGCTTGCGCTTAGCCACCGACTTCCATCCGGCAGCGAACTATGAGGAGGGAAGACAGCCACTGAGAGGAGAGCTGCCTTCGCTGCTTAATCCTGCTCTGGCTGCCTCTCAAGCACTCCAAGTCCATTCCCAAACCCAGGTCGCTGGTGTGATGTGAGGTAAGGCATCCAGCGCCTCAGCCCTCTGTGCCACCGGGCCGGCAGAGAGTTAAATATTTCTGACCTGGAATAATGCACAGTCATGTGATCATATCTGACTGAGCACAGGTCTTGGTTTCTCTTACCCACTTTATAATGGTACAGTGGCGGGTGGCTACATGCCAAGCTGGTTTTGTTTATTTATTTGAAATTCCTTCAACCAGGATAACTCTGAGATACAACAGCTTGTTTTCATGGGGGTCCCTGAGGAGGACAGTAACAGACAACAGAGCAGCTCAGCTCCAGTGCATGACACGTCACGTAAATAAATGAATATAAAGGATTTACAATGCAAGCCTAAATGTGTACAGAGGCAAACTCTGCATGCATGACAGGCCCTTTGTGCAGGGGTGACTGGCTATAGGCAGCTGCACAGAGACTCGCGGTAGGAAGTGAAGTTAGTCTTACAAGTTTGTGGGCTGGGAACAGTCACGAGGACAGGAGGTTTGTTCCAAAAGTCTGGGACAGAGAAAGCAAAGGCTCTTCTTTCAAGATCCCACTTTATCTTAGGAATTTTTCAGTTGAGAGTGGTGGAAGAACAGAGCAGGTAGCCGTTGCCTGTGGGTGTAAGGTAAGTCAGCAGCTAGTCAGGCACACTGCTGGTTCCACATCACTGCAAGGCACTTGTAATCACACCTGACCAGCTGTGCTGTTCATACAGCAAACTTTGCCAGGTGGAAGAACACTGCAGAGGAGAAAGCTGTAGAGTTTATTAAAAGATGGCCTACAGGAAGCAATAAAGATTTGCATGATGTTCAAAATGTGGTGTTTCGTAGTCAATGACAGGCAAACGGGAGTGAGAGACTACTTGTTTCCCTGCATTGCCACTTAGGTAGCATTTTGAGTGGTAGAGAGAACTGCGCTTGGACCCAGCATTTAGCAAGTATATGGTCAAAGTGATTGCCTCAAGTGAGGAATATTGCCACACTCCTAGATGTTTGAAAACATTGACTTGTTCTGTTTGTTTATTTAAATTTTTGATAACCAGGAAATGCACACTGAGCCAAGGCTCATTTCTAGGTGCAACCCGGGGGTGAGAGGGATGGGAGTACAGACACAAAGCCATTACAAATATCCATAATGCAGAAGTACAAAGCGCAAAATACATAGGCTGTCCAAGTGAGGAGATTAAGTAAGAAGCCCCACATGAAATAACAACTGTGGAATTATACATGGAATACAGTTGCTTTTGCTGCTTTTGCCAGCTGTGACTTGTGGTCTACGCTTTCTGCTATGGGAAGTGTTATTTATGGTTGCTGTTACTTCAGCTCAAAGAATTTCAGGCTCTAATGTGTGAGCCTCCTTGTTTAATTTTTCACAAAGACAGGGTGTCCTTGCGTACCAGTCCTGTGTTTCTACGAAAGGTGGTGTCTGAGTTTACTCTAAATCAGACCATACACGTGCCAGTTTAATTTCCTGAACATGCCAATCCAGGGGAAGCACTGCTCCATACTCTAAATGTACATAGAATAGTCAGATCCAGAAGCAAATGGTGTGATACCTTTTAATGGACCAACACAGAGGTTCCAAAATAAAATGGTGTCTAAGTTTTCGGACCAATCAAGTTCTTCCTCAGAGACTTAATGACTATTGTTCAGAGAGTCACGATCTATTAAACCCAGATCATGCATTAAAAAAAAAACAGAAAACATTCTCATTGGTTAAAAGTACCTTTTTCAGTGGAATGAATAGCATTCCTTTTAGCTTCCCATTACTGAGGATCCTTTCAAGGACAAATCCATAGATAAGCTGAACACTCAAGCAGGCAAAGCCTGTAATTGACATTATTAATGAATGTGTGTGTTAGGCTCAAAATTAAAAGCAGGACATCTAGATTAATACCACAGATGTTCAAGTTAAAACTTGATAGAATTGTATGATTTAAAAACTGTACAGTAGAAATATATGTATGGAAATAAGAGGGGAATAAGAAAAATGTACCTTGTATGAACAACTGTTTAAAACAAATTTTTTTTTCCCCCAATTGTTTAACCAGGTGAGACACACAAAGCTGAAAGCTTTTTCACAGGTGCAACCTGGGAGCACAGGGAAGTTAAGTGACTTGCTCAGGGTCACACAGTATATGCAAATGGGGGCTGTGGGATTCAAACCCATGTCTCCAGATTTGCAGCTCAGAGCCTTAGACCACTGCACTATACTGCCTCCTTTCATACAGAATTCAACTGATCTGGAAATATTTTCAAAACTATACTCTCAACCAGTTAACACACTCCATAAACATTAAAATCTACAGTATTGTAACAATATTATAACAAGATAATATCAATTGTCAGTATATTGCCAAAAAAATAAAATAAATCTCTCAAGGACTACCTAGAAAATGAGTTAATGTAACTTAGAATGTTCAAAGTTCAATAATGAGTCAGTATATAATAAATTAACTATATGAGCAGAAACAGTCTTAAGAATCTGTTTAAAACCTTCATGAAATTAACACCCCCTCCACCCCCCCCCCCGGGGAAAAGAAGTGTATATTCACTTTTGTATGTGAGCTACAAGACCCAACTCCCTGTAGCATTATTATGACATGTACCCAAATATAAGCCTACCTAAAATGTAAACACACTACCAACCCGTCCCCCACACAGCACCCTCTCACAAAAAAACTCCTTCAACCCCCAAAAACACAACCCCCCCACACACACACACAGCAAACTCCCCAAACACACTCACCCAAGGCAGCCCAACCCACACATACGTATATCAGGTGAGAAACCAACATATTGATATCCAGTAAAAATAACTCAATGAAAATATAAACAAAACAACACCACACTGAAATCCTGTTAAATGTCCATTCTGTCAAGTAAAAGTCTGAGTAAGTTTACGTGGGGTAATGTGTCCTGGAACCCAAATCCATATTCATGCCATCTGCTACCATATTAAGAAGTAAAATAAGATTCCATAGAATAGTCAGGTATTCTATACACCACATGAAGCACTGTAGGAAGTCCTTGCAGCTTTTTGTTTCCTTCACCCCTGGGAAAGAGGGCGTTCCTGTTTCTACACAGTGTTTATCCAGATGGTTGACCAGCTGTATTACCTTCTGTTATAGGAAATACGGTAAGGAACTTCCTGGAGTTGTTCGTGACTACTCAGCTAGAGGCATGGCCACTTCTGTTACCTGTTTCAAGAATGTGGCTGCTGCTGAGATATGTGCAGCTGCCACCTGGAGTACTGTCCACACCTTCACTAAAAATTACAGTATGGACATTGCCTCAAGGAAAAGGGCAGGCTTTGGCGTAGCTGTGCTCCAAGGCCTGCTTTCTTTGGCCCATAGGCTCCAACCACCCAGACTGTTTCTCTGTCAGTACTGCTCGTTACCTGTTCCATAGGTATGACCTGATGAAACAGATATCCTCGGAGAAGATAGAAAAGTTACATGCGAACATACGAAATGCCAGCAGACACAGGCCTCATGGTCTATCGAGTCTGCTTGATTGTGCAGTTAGCCCCTCAACTTGCAGCTGCCCCACCCTCCCTCATAACCCCCTCCCCCGGTCCCACCCTCTCTTAAATTCTCCCACCATTCCACACGATACCACCTCCTTGGGCAGAGTATTCCACTTGTCCTGCCACCCTTTCAGTGAAAGTGTCTCCTGATTTCCTTCCTGAATCTTCGCCCTCCAATCTCAGCCGATGCCCTCTCGTGTCCTTCCCCTTTCTGATTTGAAGAATCTCTTCTGTAATAATCCTGTTAATACCCTTTAAGTACTTAAAGGTTTCAATCATATTACCCCTATCCCTCCTCTCTTCCAGGGAATACGTTTACAGCTCTTCCAGCCTCTCTTCGTAGGATTTGCCCTCCAGTCCCTGGATCATCTTCATTGCCCTACGCTGCACCCCTCCAGCAATCTGATGTCCCTCTTCAGGAATGGACGCCAGTACTGCACACAGTATTCCAGGTGCGGTCTGACCAGTGACCTGTACAGGGGTAGGATCACTTCTCTGTGCCTGGAGGAGATTCCCCTCGCTATGCACCCAGCATCTTGTTTGCCTTTGCAGCTGCCTTCCTGCAAACCCTCCAACTGTACCGGTTTTGCCGGTACAATACCATTTTTTAAACAATGGTACTGTATCCTGAGTCATTTGTACCATGTACCGAATTTGCAGCAAAAGCCTCCAAGCTCCCCCAGAAATAAAGGGGAACTTGGAGGCTTTTGCTGCAAATGGTTTTTTTTTTTTGGAGCCAAGCGCTGACTGCCGCTAAGCAGCACAGTCCCAGTCGTGGAGCATCCCATACTCGCTCGTCATCCCATTGTAACCACCTGAGAGAGAGAGAGTGGTTTGCTGGCGCATTACTAGGTGCCCTGCAGAGGGCGCCTTACAATCGCAGGACAGTTCCTGACCAGGACCGAAGTCTGCTGCTGACGGATGATCTCCTCAGCGCGCTGCTAACCGTGCTAGTGCAAATGACAGAGTCACTGGCGGGAGAACGAGCAGCCCTGAGTGGTTACTTGCCTTGTGTGAAGGCATGAAGCCCGCGTGCAGCCCTGAGGTGTCAGTGACTAGAGGATCAGCGCACAGAGTAGACAAGTCGCGGTAAAGTAAGTCCTGTAGATTTTGGGAAAGTTTTAATTTGGCATGCTGGCGTTTGAGACGCGGCGCTGAGTCTTTGGACCTGCTTGATTGAATTCTCCTTTGCTCATCGCTGCTCTGTGGTCCTGTGTTGTGTGGTGCAGGTAGTGGTGTCCGGACTGTCCGTCGGGTGACTGGTAGTCTCTCCCAATCTGTCGGGCTGGATCAGAGCTGTCATCAGAAGCCTTCAGACCTGTTATTAAGCGGCAAAAATAGAGCATCACCAGTTGACTGTTTAATTTCAGTCAGGAGTGTGACAGAAAAAGCAAATAAGCAGCAGAGTTCGCTGCAGGCCAGAACTGTGCTGGGAGGGACAGAGAGAAGCCGAGGACTGGACTGATATATAACTCAGTAAGTACTGCCTAAAAATAAGCTAATACTAAATTATGAACCGTCTTCCTGTGTGCTATGCCCTAACTAATCTCACCACATCATCCAGGGCACACAACAACATTCTGGGGGGGGGGAGGGTGACCAGAGATGGTCACAGCACTGCTAGAGGTCACTGTTGCTTGCAAGTGGTGGGGGCACTGCAGTCAGGACAGGCACTCCTCCTGCAGAATGCTGCATGGGGCTAGTGCTGCTTGCAGTTGGGGGGGGCAGGACCCCTCCTGCAGAATGATGTATGGGACTTCCTGGCCCACGCATAGCCCTTCCCCTGTTATAAAATTAGCTCCTTGGGGCCCTAACATCAGCTGTGGTACTATGGCCCCTTGGGAGCCAACTGATACCCCCTCCTTGGTGGAGGGTTGACATTGTTGGCCAGCCAGCTGCCCACCCCAGTTGCAGCTAAAGACTCTAAGCCAAGGTTAGCCAGAGAGACACCAACATCCCTAACTCCAGTGGAAAACAATAATTTTCCCCCTGGAGTCATGAGTAGAGAACACATAAAAATAGCATATTGTATCTTCAAAAAAATAGCCATAAAATTTACCACAGATCAGACTAAAACCTAGAGCATCAAAAGTGTGTTTTTACCTTCAGTAAAAGCCCCAAAACTCACCACAGAGCATCTAAAGCCCCAGAGCTTTTGGGGGCCGAACTCACTGAAACACAGAAGTGTACCTATTTTGACTAATGAAATGTTGGAGGGTCTGCTTCCTGCACTGAGTTGAGTGATTCATACTTCCTGTTATTAGTACCCCTAGGTCCTTTTCCTCCACTGTGCTTACCAACTGTACCCCTCCCAACTGATATTTCCTCCCCTGGTTCCTTGTCCCGAAGTGCACTACCGTGCACTTCTTGGCATTGAACCCCAACTGCCATGTTCCCAACCATTCCTGTAGTTTGGTCAGGTCTTCTTGCAGCCCCCTCCACCCCTCTATGTCATCTACCACAGCACCAATCTTAGTATCATCTGCGAACAGGCTGATCCTACTTTGCATCCCGTTTGAGATATCGGATATGAATATCCCGAACAGAACCGGTCCCAGTGCTGAACCCTGGGGCACCCTGCTCATAACGTCCCTTAGTGACAAGAGTTTCCCACCCTCCACCACCACCACCCTTTGCTGCCTACCCCTCAGCCAGTTGGTGATCCAATTGACCATTTTTGTCCCCACCCCAATGTATTCCAGTCCCCCCCCCCAGCCTCCCATGCGGCACCGTGTCAAAGGCCTTGCTGAAGTCCAAATACAGGACGTCCACTGCATGGCCCCAGTCCAGTTCCCTGATAACCCAGTCATAGTGATTAACTAGGTTCATGTGGCAGGATCTGCCTGATACAAACCCATGTTGATGGCCATCTTGGAGCCTATTGTCTTCCAGAAAGATCACCAGCCTCTCTTTTAAGATTGACTCCATGAGTTTCCCTACGATTGTAGTTGCCTGGATCATCCTTTAGGCCACTTTTATGAATGGACACCACATGGGCTATCCTCCAGTCCTGTGGCACGCATCCTGTGTCCAGTGATGTACTGAACAGGTCTGCCAGTGATCCTGCCAGGATCTCCGCTAGCTCCCTAAGTACCCTAGGATACTTACAATAACAGTAGGTCTTTAAGAGAATCTCTTTCATCAGGCCAGGCGTCCCACCCCCCATCCCCCTGCTTCCTGAGGGCCTCCTTCTCCATAGGGCTTGCAAGCAGTTTTCTGCCTCATCTGGTATGCAGAGCTATAGCTCCCCTCCTTGTTCCCTATAGTGAGGTCCTTCAAGCATGATCTTCAGCGGGGAACAGTGGAGGGAAGAGGCCGCCCACGTTTATGTAGGAAGTGTCGATGTAGGATGTCGTCGTGGGTGCCCCCTAGTGAACTGCTTGCAAAATGTTTCCATGTGGTCCTAGTGCCTGACTGCTGCTGTTCCCTTGAAGATCTAGTGTTATGGTAAGTATCTAACTGTTCATCTTCCTGGACTAAGTCTCCATCACTCATTCACACTAGTGGGATAGCGCCGGAGGTAGCGCCAAGCGGGAGCCAAATATTTTCAGAAGGGTCGTCGTCGAGACAGGACCATGCATGCGCGGCACTACAAGACTTAACTTGCGCCTATGTAGGCTATCTTGGCGTCGACCCTCCAACTGCCTCAGTTCCTTTTCTCCCACCGTTGAGTGCGCTTGGATGTCAGCGGCGCTCGTCTGCTGGAGTCAAAGTTTTCATCTATACGACAGCAGCTTTTAGCGTTTAATTTAACTTTGCAGTAGTAATTTCTTATTTTACAAACAAGAAAAGATTATGAAGAAAAGAAAAAGAAATTATTTCCTGCCATCTACGGAGTCGTCCTTAGATGGTAGCGGTGACGGTAGGAAGACTCCGTTTGAAAGTTGTTATGGCAGAGGGGCTGTGCCCGGTCCACCGCCCTTGAGAAATGGGGGAGGGTCTGACTACGGACAGTCCTGTGCTCAGGGAGAGGACGGTCCACCGAAGCACGAATCTAGCAGTTCTGGTGATCCGGCTCCGCTTAACCTCGAACTCTTTTTCCTCATTTGGGGAAGAAGAATCTGTGCCGCTCGAGGTTGCCCTTTGGTACGTCTGCTCAAGGTTTGTTTGTCGGGAGGGGCGATAGGCCTATACCAACTTTGGTGGGTTCCCCTTGGCCCCACTCCTAATGGCCGCATTCTCGACTCCGGACTCCATCTCTGTCCTCGTTGGAGCTCTGGTGAGCAGTTTCACCTCTGGGCCGCTCCTGTGGAGTAGGGTTTGACTTCTTCCTGGCTGTGTTTCTGATTTGAGGACTCAGGCCCTCGCCTACCCCCTCTTTTTGCATGCTGGGCCCGGCATGGGCACCACCTTTCCTTCTCCCTTCTTTCTCAGGATTTCCATTGGCATTTTCCTTTGGTGCCGTGGTTGGCGCTGTGCCCCTCGTACCATGGTTGGCGGCGCCTCGGTGCTCTAGTCGGCGCCGTGGCTGGTGCCGTGGTCGAGCGCCATGCCTTGGTGCCTTAGTTGGCGCCATCGCTCTGTGCGGTGCTGCAGGTGCTGTTGTTGCTGCCATTGGTTGCCGGCGCCGCTGGTTGTGCCGCTGGTGTCTCGCGGGGAAGAGGGTGGCGCTGGGCACGTGCTGGTGGCACCATGGGTTCATGGGTGCTGCTGGTGCCATCGAGTGCCATTCTTGTCATGGGTTCCATGGGTGCCATGGTGCCATGGTACTGGGGTGCCTTGGGTGCCATTGCTGCATGGGTGCCAAGGGTGCCTGTGGGTACAGCCGTGGGCACCCTAAGGTGTGCCCATGTTGGCATAGGCACTGCTTGGTACCCTCCTGTGCCACAAGTGATGCCGGGCCACAGGGGTGCTAGTGGGTGCTGTCTGGCAGAGCTAGTAACAAATCTTCCTTCTTCAGACTTCTCCACAAAACTTGTGACAGTATGTTTTCCGCAGAATGAAGTCCTGTTCTGCGGATTATTTTTCCGCACATCCTAGTGAGTGGTGGTCTACCTGGGATCCTGTGACATCCAGCGGTTTTCCGCTGATGGAACTCTTTTGTGCTGTTCTGACAGCAGAATCTCTCATTCCGCTCAGCACTTTCTCGGCTCCCTACGTGGTGCCAGGCCCCTCGACATCCTTCTTGGTGGTGGAGTCTCTAGTCGCTCTGACCTTGACCTCTCTTAGGGGTCCTTCTGGGGTAGAAGTGCATCTAGATGAGTCTCTCCCTGTCCTTCTGGTCAGTGATACAGCAGATTACTCATTTTATATACTGAAGGGCACGCCCTCTCTATCATCAGAGTCCGTGATGGAAGATCTTTTCAGTAGTTCCTCAGTGATGGGGTCCACCCTCATAACCGGAACTAAACAAAACATCACCTAAAAACTATAAAGCACAGGGGAGTCTTGTACCTGACTGGGAGCCTGAAAGAAGAAAAAGTCCACAATAGACACGCTGCAAGCCAAACAGACCTCCGACAGCAGAGTTGGGCCTGGTAAGCACTGCGGAAGCACCGCCGACTTCAAGTGGGCAGCTCAGCAACGCAGCAATCTTGACTGAGCTCAGAGGCTTCCGGGATGAGGTCTGAGCCTTCAGATCTGAATTCTCTACTGAAATGGCTAAAATAAATCAGAAGGTCACTGACTTAGAAGCGGCACATACTGAGACAGATGCCAGAACTGATAGCCTGGAGAGGGTGGTGGTGCATTTATTAAACAAGCAAAAAATCCTCAATGATAAATGCGAAGATCTTGAAAATCGCTCGAGGAGAAATAATCTACATATACATGGGGTGCCCGAAGATGAGGAAGGAAGGGACATGATTTGGTTTGTGGACACTTTGCTGAGAGAGACACTGCAACTTGATCCAGCCACTAAGTTAGACATTGATTGTGTTCATTGGGCACTTACTCCAAAACCACAGCAGACTGACCAGAGACCACGTTCTATAGTGCTTAGGCTGCTAAACTACAGATTAAAATAGCAGCTACTGACACGAGCGTGGTGTATGAGGGACATACTCCCCTCAGATTGCAACCAAGAGAAGAGACTATGCACCGATTCTCCAGGCTTTGAAACAGCAACAACTGAAGTTCTTCACACCGTATCCTGCAAAGCTCACAATAATGTTTCCTGAGGGCCCAGAAACTTTCGATACCCCAGGGGAAGCCAGCAAAGTTCTTCAGGCCAAGAACATCCTGGTGGCACATCAAGCTACACAAAATGCACCAGAACTGGATATACAACAGCAGGGAAATCTATGACAAAGCGCGTAGACAACACAATCAAAGAAGCGACAGGGGCTTTCCACCCTACAAGATGTTAAAAAGCTGCTCCACAAATTCCAAAGGACTGTGTCTGATTGACTGTCCGGATTAGCTGAACTGGTAATCTTTTCAACTCATGAGGAGAGTCGTGGCCACATTTCCACCAAGGACTACTTACTGCATGGCTTGAGGGGACTAATTACAGTAGGAACTTAAACAGGATCATCATTAAATTTGATTGCTCTTTTTTTCTAGAACTCTTATTGTGTAATGATTTACAGATGTATTTTGTGAAACTCGGGGGAGGGGCAAGGGATGCAGGCCCATGTAGACAGCTAGGGGCAACTTCACCAGAAAAATTGAGTTCTAATGGACATCAATGAGCCTAGGTCCTTCCGGATTGAATATAAGATGGGTCAATGTATACCCCCTCCCCTCTTTTATTATTACCCCTGGGATGATCCCCCCCATGTAGCTTCGGGCTCCCTCTTCAACCATATAATTTTCTACGGTAGTTGGGCCCCATGGGGACAGACCAACGACTATGCACTTCACTAGGTGGCTATTCAGTGACAGCTGCGTGCAGCAGATGTCTAGGCAGGGTTGACTGTTAGACCAACCACACTGTCTGGGGCTGCATGTGCTGATCACTTGCGTCATGTTGCTCTTGGATTCTCATGGCAGTGGGGGCCCATGTCGGATTCGTGAGTCTCCCCCACGGGGAAATGTCACTGTACCCCCTTTAGGAGGGTGTAAAGATCCCTCCCTCCCTATCTTGGGAGTCAATATAGCCTTTTTTTGTTTGTTATGTAAATAAGTTATCATTTTGGGTTTATTGTTGGAACCCTTATAGCGAACATCATGTGCTGCTCCTTAAGGCGAAGTATCATTTTTTAAACTCTTCCTGGTTGCATCCCCGAATTAGGGTATACACCAAGCTTATCATGTCAGACTTCTTTACCAGGAGTGATCGTAAACAAACACCAGAGGGCAGCATCTTTTATTTCAAAATGCTGAATGTTTTTTGGTTGTTGGAAGCAGTTTCATATTTCAACACCCTATCTTATGGGTGTATTCTGATGCAAGAGGGAAGACACTGTTTGCTAAAAATAGGCTACGAGGGCTTGAGTACACAAGAAAATAAAGTCTATTACTCAGCACTAATAGAAATTCGTTATCAGCACACTGAATTGTGGGAACTGGAGAGGGTGTGTTGTAACCTTCAGTACTGGTGGGGGGCACTGGAGGGGATGGGGTCAGTAATTAATTCAGAGAATCCATTTGCAACAGAACATGGGTAAATCCTCCCTAGTGCTATCCCTTAATATAAATGGAATTCATAGTCCAATCAAGCGATCTAGACTACTACAGTTCTTCAAAAAAGAAAACCCAGAGGTTATTTTTCTACAGGAAACACATCTGTCTTCTCCTAAACATAAGAAATTTACTAGATGGGGCTTCCCTACAGTGATTGCCTCGTTCCATGGTTCAGGAAGGAGACAGAAGGGTGGCTGTCCTGATCAGAAGGGGAGTGCCGTTTGAACTACAGCAGACAATTGTAGACCTAGAAGGGAGGTATGCCATAGCCACGAGCAAACTACATGTTCGGCCGGTTACCTTGGCCTCTGTATATTTCCTGCCCGTGGCTCCAAAGGGACTGGCCAAGAGATTTTTCTCCCAGCTCTTCGAGATTTTTCAGGGGCAACTCCTGATGGGTGGAGATCTGAATGGCACCTTGAACCCGGCAAAGGATGCCTCGGTTTCTAGGGACATGGATATGTTGTTCATCCACACTCATTGGCAGGTATCCTTGCCGCTTTAAATCTTGCCGGAAGGTCTTCAAGCTTGCTCCTCCCACCCACCCGGGTGGTATAACTCTCGGCTCAGCCCCATGACGCGCGGATCTTCCTATACGCTTGGAAGCTCAGGTTCCCTCCTTAACGCTCTGCGTTTGAGACTACGTTCCTATTTCTCCGTTTGCGGATTTAAAAATAAATTTTGCGAAAAGACTTCAGTCTTGCCCCGCGGCCGCGATGGACAAATTGACTCGGATTTCGGAGATGCCCATGCGGGCAGAAGATGTCTCGGGACGGATCCACACTCCACGGTGTCTACTGCTTAGGCCTTGAGCACACCCCGCAGGCTTGCGACCTGTGCTCATCTTTCTCGGCCACGTCCCTCGAAGACCGTGTGCCCGATTGCAACTGGGCCGTCCCGAAGCGCTTCTCCGTGAAGTCCAAGGAGGCCCGGTTGGCGGTGTCCCAGGCGGCGGGCTCGGGCGGATCAGCTCGAGCGGATGGTCGCCTCGAAGAGGAGGGCGCGGGCCGTATCTTCCTCGCCGCGCATTTATCCCGCCTTCTGGGCTCTTCTTACACGGCTTTTTAAGGAGCTTTGTCTGTCCCTCTCCACTAAAGGAGAAGGGCCTACGCCTGGGACCTTATTCTCGGTCCAAAAGAGGGACAGGGTAAGTCCCTCCGTCGCGCTCTTGGGAGCGGAAAGGTCCTTTCCCAGGCCGCCGGATCGTCGGCTTCGACTGCTCATCTCAAGCCGCCACTGGCCTCACGGTGTCCCCGCCAGGTCAGTTGACCGAGACTCTCACCGATGAAGTCGAGATTTTTCTCACCCATTGACGGGCTGTCGCCCTTAGCAGCCGAGATCTCCTCTCCCGGTTCCCCGGGAGGAGTTGAGGATCCCGTGGCTCGCTGTGCCTCCGTTCCGAGCCTCGGATGGACCATCCGAGCCGGAGGGAGTGCCGTTCCGCCGACACTCCCCGCACCGACCTCGGAATTCCGGACTCTCGGTCTCGGTCGGACCTCTTCATGGTCCAGCCGATCCCACCGTCAAGGCGGTCTCGGCTCGCACTGGGGTAAGCGTATCACTGGCTGGCCTCCTCCTCCTCCTCTCGGATGAGGGAGGCTTCGTGAATTACGCCGACGGTGACGAGGACCTTATGTTGCAACAGCTCCTCCTGGCCGGAGTAAGCCCACCCCCGCCTCCCCGCCATTAAGTGGCTGTCACCGAGCGGCCGACACAACCCTCGACTTACCCGAGGAGCTTATACCCAGGCCGGTTGTTCGCCAAAACCAGCTGCTCCATCGATTCGTGGAACCTCCGCCTCCACAGCCACCATCTGGGCCTCACCAAGGATTCTCGGTCGGGTTAAGGGTCTCACCCTGTCCGGCTGTCAGTTACCTCACTCCCGACCACCTCGGCAGGTGAAGGGTGGCTCAGGCCAGAGGCAGCTCTTCGAGGACTCTTCCGAGTCCGAAGATGATTCCTCCTTTTTCTCCAAGCGACTGGACTTGGAGTCTTCAGGAGGTCAGTCAATGGACGATAGCCCGTCGTCCTTCCTAGGACTGCTTCGGCTCATCTCGGAGTCCACCGGGATGGAGCTCGAACCCGTTTCCAAACGGGCCAGGTATCCTCACGGAGATTCTGGACCGGGGATTCTCCGACGGAGGCCTTTTCGGTGGCCGAGGCCATAGTGGGTCCGGCACTGAGCTTTGGCAGCGCCCTGCTTCCTGCCCTGCGCTCGCCAGGATGGCCAGGAAGTATGCGCGTCCCTACCGGTTCCTTGTCCGTTTTGAACACCCTCTGCTGAGGGTTGGTTACCGACAGCGCTTTCCGCTCCGCAACGCCAGGATGTGGACAAACCTCCTGACAAGGAGTCCAAGAAATTGGACTATGTCGGGCTAAAAGTCTACGCTAGGCCTCTTCTCGGCCTTCGCAGGCCAGTTCGCCGCCTCATGGCACATTTTTCTCATGCCCTGTTGGGCTCCCTGGATGAGGTCATCCTCATCTTCCGCCTGATCTACAGACTACGGTTAAGCAGGTGCGGGACCAGGGCAGGGCAGTGTCCAAACAGCAGCTCCAGACTGCTTTGGATATAGGGACTCATGTGCCAGATCGGTGGCGGCCGAGTGGTTCGCGTCAGGCTTGGCTGAGGATATCCACCTTACTGGATACCCAGCACAAGTTGGCGGATGTTCCTTTTGGGACTGACCTCTTCGGCCCTGGGGTGGAAGGTCACCTGCAGAGGATCAGAAGTCCAATGCTACCTTGACTCGGTCCTTCCGCCTAGAAGGACAAAGGTCAGAAACCACAGCCTAAGCTCCTTTCGGTCCTTCTGTGCCTCGGCACGCCTGCCCAGCACCGCCAGGGCCAGCAGGCTCGGCCTTGGCATCCCAAACCCAAGCCGCGGCTTCTCTAACAGGAGGCAGGAGGAAAGGTCAGGAGGTCCCTCGGCGGTCCCTCCTCCAAGCCTGCCCAGTGACGGGCTGAGGGGTGTCGCCCCATTCCCGCCACCATTCCCTGGGTCCCCTGTGGGGATGGCCCGCACTTCCGCTCCGCCTGGTCCGCTGTTTCCACGGACAGGTGGGTCTTGAGGTGGTGGGAAGAGGCCTGCCTCTGGAATTCGAGCAGGCACCACCCTTCAGGAGCCGCCGCCTCGGGGCTTCGGATCCCAGCTCACTGGCGGCTCGCCGAGCCGACATCGCCTCCTCCTCCAGAAGGAGGTGATAAGAGAGGTGGTGGACCCTCCTTCAGACCCGGGTTTGTGTCCAGGTACTTCCTGGTTCCGGAGCGGACGGGGCTGGCGCCTCATTCTCACTCCACCGACTCAAACAAGTTCCAGGTCCGAACCTTCAGGATGGTCACTCTGGCTCAGATAATACCATCCTTGGAACGCCGGGCGTGTGGTTCTGCTCTCTGGACTTGCAGGACGGCTTTTCCACGCCCCTATCCGTCCGCTCTCACCAGAGATTCCTTCGCTCCGAGCGGAAGGATCCTCTTCGAGTTCCAAGCCATGCCCTTCGGCTTGTCTCCAGCTCCCAGGGTCTTCACCAAATGCATGGCAGTGGTGACAGCATTCCTGCGGGGCCGAGGGTCCGGTGTACCCTTACCTGGACGACTGGCTGATAGCAGCTCCTCCAGGAAGGAGGCGGAGTGGTCCAGAGATCTGGCCCTCCAGGTCTGCTTCTCAACTGGGCCTCCTTATCAACGAGGCCAAGTCGGAACTCGAGCCAAGCAGGTGATTCTATTCATCGGGCGCAGCTCGACTCCTCGAGCCAGAGCGCTGCTCCCGCGGACAGGGCCGAGGTTCTTTCCTCCTTGCCCGATCATTTCTGGTTGGGCAATGCGCCTGCCCGGGACTTCCTCGCCTCCTGGGTCTCATGGCGGCCTGCACCAGCGTGGTCCGCTGGGCCCGCTGGAACATGCGCCCCTTCAGTGGGACTGGCCAGCCAGTGGTCACAACGCCATGATCCTTTGACCAGCTTAGCCGGTGACATGGGGATGTGGAACGCCTCCAGTGGTGGACCGCTCCAGATCATTTGCAGGAGGGCATCCTGTCATCCGCCTCGAGCCGACGGTCTCTATCGACCGATGCTCTCTGATGGGTTGGGGTGCCCATCTGGGGAACACCGGCTCATGGTCTCTGGTCCCCGCGGGAGTCCCGATGCCACATCAACCTGCTGGAGCTCCGAGCGGTCCGCCTAGCTCTCACCGCCTTTGCTCCGTTCCTCCGGGGTCAAGTGGTCCGAGTCCATACGGACAATACCACGACCATGTACTATCTAAACCGCCAGGGCGGGACGCGCTCCATGCTTCTATGCAAGGAAGCTCTCCGCGATTTGGTCACTGTGGCGCAGCCTGGAGGCGGATCTCTAGCCATTCACGTGGCAGGAGCCTCCAACACCCTGGCCGATGCCCTGAGCCGGATAGGGGCTGCATCCCACGAGTGGTCTCTCCTGCCGGAGGTAGTACAGCATCTGTTCTCCCATTGGGCACACCTCAGGTGGACTTGTTTGCCTCAGGAGAACGCTGAGCTGAGTCTGTTCCATGCCCCGCCCTCAGCAGGGCTCGCTGCAGGGGATGCCTTCGAGGCAGTGGACCCCGGCCTCTTTACGCCTTTCCCATTTCCTTGATCCACAAGGTGCTTCTCAAGGCGAGGAGGGACAAGGCGCAGGTGATTCTGATAGCCCCAGACTGGCCTCGCCAGTTCTGGTACCCAGATCTCCTCAGTCTCAGCTCCAGGACTCCGCGGCAGCTTCCAGCTCGCCCGACCTGCTCTCAGTCAATCAGGGAAGGTGTTCCATCCGACCTTCAATCCCTGCACCTGACGGCCTGGTTCCTGAGCTGCTAGAGTTCCAGGCCTTGGGTCTTTCCAACGAGGTCCTCAATGTAGTTGAGGCGCCCGTATGAGTTCCACTTAGAAATGTTATGCCTTCAAATGGAAAATGTTTTCCATTTGGTGTCAGGCAAGGGCTTGGACCCTTCCTCCTGTTCCTTGGCAAGCATCTTGGACTATTTATGGTCCCTTTCTAGTCAAGGGCTTAGGTCCGATTTCCTAAGGGTGCACCTGGCAGCTATCTCGCTTACCGGGCGGGCCGGAAGCAGTCGGTGGCGCAGGAGAAGGTGGTCTGGCGCTCAAAGGCCTGATCACATTTCCTCCAGTGCGGGAACCCCCACTCGTGGGATCTACTGCTGGTACTGGCAAAGCTCATGGGCAAGCATTCAACCTATGCACAGGTGTGCTCTCTCACCTGTCGTGGAAGACCGCCTTCTTGGTGGCTATCACGTCAGCCAGAAGGATGGGAGAGCTCCAGGCGCTCCATCGAGTCTCCTTACCTGGTCTTCCACAGGACAGTGTGTCCTGCCCCACCCGAAATTCCTTCCGAAGGTGGTGTCGGAGTTTCACCTTAACCAGGTGTTGACTCTGCCGTGTTCTACCCCAATCACACCTCGAGGCCTAATATAGGCTCCATACTCTGGACCCTAGAAGGGTGCTCGCTTATTATAAGGAGCGCATTTTTGAAATTGGAGAGGTTCGCCAGCTGTTTGTCACCCACGCTGAAGCCGCGATCTGGCAGACCTGCAGCCAAGCTGGACGAAGCAGGTGGGTAACCTCCTGCATAGATCTCTGTTATAAGTTGGCGGGCATGGAGCCTCCCAGAGGATAAGAGCTCATTCTACCCGCTCATACTGCTGCAACGGTGGCTGCTTCCAGGGAGGTCCCTATCCAGGAAATCTGCAGGGCTGCTACCTGGAAGTCAGCAAACACCTTCATTACCCATTACCACATCGACCTTGAGTCACCTTGGGATGCTGGTTTGGGGCTCGATTCCTCCAGTCTCTCTTTCCCAAGTAAGTATTGGGGTGTGCGTCTTGCCTCCTCCTCCCGGAGAACTGCTAGAGTCTGCCAATGAGTGTGGATGAACAACATATCCATGTCCCTAGAAATACAGGTTACCACCTCAACAGGAGTTCTAGGAATGGTATATGTTGTTCATCCACACGCACCCACCCGACCTCCCCAAGCCTGGACAAGACAACCTGAGCCCAGCGGGCCAGATCTGGTGTCATGGGGCGGAGCCGAGAGTTATACCACCCGGTGGGTGGGAGGAGCAAGCTTGAAGACCTTCCGGCAAGATTTAAAGCGGCAAGGATACCTGCCAATGAGTGTGGATGAACAACATATACCATTCCTAGAACTCCTGTTACAGGTGAGTAACCTGTATTTATCTCCCCCATAGGACTAACTCCGTGCAGAAATGTGTCAGGAACATGGTTTCATCAACGGGGTTGGTTGCTATCTGGCGCCATTGCTTTCCCTCTCTAAGGGAATACACTTACATGGCTCCAGGCTCAGGGGTAGCATCTCAAATTGATTATGTATTTACTACAGCTGAACATTTGGAGACACTACATGATGTCTGGCATGGGGTGACCCTACTGTCCGATCACGCGCCAATATTTGCCAGATTTAATTTGGGAGGGGGACATAAAACTAATTTTTGGTGCCTCAATTTGATGCACCTTAGAGACCCAGACTTTGTCCAATTGGTTAAAAACAGAATTCCCCAGATTATGGAGAGAATTGCAGCTCTGACGTCCCGGCAGTGATGCTGTGGGATACTCTCAAGGCAGTCCTGTGTGGAGACATCATTGCCTTCTCAACCAAAAAATGCAGGGAAAGGGAGGTGTGGTTGACTCAGCTTCAGAGGGAGTTGAAGGATCAGCAGTCTTTGTATGCCCAAGGAGATAAAACCATAAAGCTCCAAATGTTGCTCACGAAACAAAAAGTCCAAAAATATATGGATCAAAAATAGAGGAGCAGCTTTTTTACCTTAGGCTTACAGCCCATGAGGGAGGCCCCGGGGGTGGGGGGTGGGGCAGGAATCTTGCCCGCAAATTAAGAATGCATAAGGCCAGAGTCTGCGTCACAGCTATACAAGACTTGCAGGCAGGGAAATTAGAACACCACCCCACGGCATTTAGAATAATCATGGCCGACTACTATAGAAATCTGTACAAGGTGGGCCCTGAAAACCAGACCCAGGAGATAGAATCTTCTCAACAAGATACAACTCCCAAAAATGACCATCTCCCATATAGAAACCTTGAAAACCCCCATAACTCAAGCTGAGGTGGAAGGAGTACTGAGGAAAGCTAAAACTCAAAAGGCCCCAGGGCCCGATGGGTATCCACTGGAGTTCTACAAAGCCTTTGGGGAGGAGCTAATGTCACCTCTTGTGTGTGCTGTACATGAGATACAAGAGGGAGGATTCCCCCCCCCCCCAACATCCTGGCAATACGCAGTAATTTCTGCTATCCTTAGGATAAGGATCCAAAACTCCCATCATCTTACAGGCCGATTTCAATGTTGATTAGAAAATATACATGTCTGTGCTAACACACAGACTTGAGAATATTATGCCCCTGCTTATTAACCCTGACCAGGTTGGTTTCATCAGAAGCAAACAAGCCCATGATGCAGTTCGACAAACGTATCTCCTGAAGGAGTATGCAGCATCCCGATCAATCCCCCTAGCTCTTATTGGATTAGATCGCCGAAAAGGCATTTGATAGGGTCGCCTGGCCCTTTTTATGGGCAACCTTGTCCCGATTTGAATTCCCGGAGGAAGTTATACAGCAGTTGCAAAATGTCTGCAAGAATCCACAGGCTTACTTACAACTAGACGGCTCCATTTCTGACCCCTTCCCCCTATGTAGGGGAGCATGTCAGGGTTGTCCCCCTTCCCCGCTTTTATTTGCCCTATACCTTGAAACCTTAGCTCAAGCCATTAGATCACACCCATAAATAGAGGGAATACCCATGGGAGGTACCACTTATAAAATGTCATTGTTTGCTGCTGATATTTTCCTTTCTTTGGCCTCCCCAGAAGTATCCATCCCGAGAGTCTGGGAACAACTGGAGATATTCGGAGAGGTTTCTGGATATAAAATTAATCAACAAAAGACAGAGGTTTTGCTCTGTGATTTCACTCTTCCCCCAACCCTAAAGAGGGCTTACCCCTTGAATGGCATAAACAAACGATACGATACCTAAGAATTTGTCTCACTAAAAACCCAATCCATACAGACATTATAAACTTTGAGCCCCTAACCCAAACCTTAACTGAAGACCTAACCAGATGGTCTCATATTCCTTTGTTTATTGGCCCGAATAGAAACTATCAAGCAGAACATATTCCCCCAGATTTTCTTTTTCCTCCAAACCCTTCCAATAATGCCTTCCCATGTTTATTTTCAGTCCTATAACAGACTTACCTCTTGCTTCATATAGCAGGGAGCCCCCAGGATCCGCTACACCTCATTACAGCTTACCAGAGACAGAGGTGGTTTAAATTTACCTAATTTGCTGGATTACGCCTGGGCCTCTAAATTGAAGGTACTACTCTCCAGGCTAAACCCTAATTATGTTATGGCCTGGAAGCATTTCGAGCTGACCTGGAGTGACATCCTGAATTTGACGGACTATCTCTTTGGACACCCCCCTGGCTGCCTCCCTCTCTCTAGTTCCCTCAATATACTGTTGAGATCTTTAAGCAATGGCTCCATGTGCTTAATAAAAGGCTTACTTCTGTGGAGGCGCTGTTCCTCAGATTCCTGGCAGTCAACTGTGCCTTTCCACCCAATGACATAGATGGGTCTATGTTTCAATGGTACAAATACAACATCAAATTTATTTCTCAGTTGGTGGGACCACGGGGCTTACATTCGTTTGCACAGATCCAGATGCAATATAAATTGCCTCAGCACTTCTTTCATAAGTATATGCAGTTAAAATCCTATTTGCAGCCGAAGGAAGAGGCCCTGGCAGCAATAGCCGAGAACCCATCTTTAATAATAAGGCTGCATCACTCTCAGAGGCAGGGAGCCAGTATGGATCACATTATCAGTGCCACTTATGCTGCTTTGGGCGAGAAACCCAGAGATTCTACTGAGGCTATTTGTGCTAGGTGGTCCCTGGAGCTGGGAGTGGATGTATCTGATGGCAATTGGAAGGCTGCTTCCTCACTTATGCTGAGGGCCTCGGGCTATCCTTATTGGAAGGAATATGCCTGGAAGCTAAGATACAGGTTTTTTTCGTACCCCTGCAGTGGTGGCCAGATTTGGGGGAGATCCTGAAGGTGGGTGCTGGAGGGGATGTGGAGTGACCCAGGCGGACCAGGCCCACATACTTTGGGAATGTAGCCTGCTGGGTCCCTACTGGGGAGAGGTAATACAGGAATTGGTAGCGATATATGAAACTCCAGCTCTCTTTACCCCTGGATACATATTGACTGCCACAACCACATTTGTTTTAAAAGTGGATTAAGTCCACTTACCTACATACCACACTATTGATACTGGCAGCAAAAAAAGTAGTAACTAGACTCTGGGGCACAGACAGAATCCCCACTAAGGGGGCCTGGCTGGACCTGGTGAGGGAGGTCTGTGGTTTGGAGAGAATGGAAGCTAGGATAGAGTTGAAGCTTTTGACATCAAATGGAGGGAATGGACTTTACACCAATTTAATACATATCCGGATTTTGTACCCTGAAACAAATCAAACTAATGTCAATGATATTGCTACTCTGTAATGTGATTACTGTGTCCAGTGGATTAATTTGAAAATGTGCCGAGAACAGTATTACTGTATAATTTTAACTGCTGATTATTATGACTATGTATTAATCTGTCAATGTATGTGATAACCTTCGTGCCTAATAAAAAAAAAAACCTTTATTATTAAAAAAAAAAAAAAAAAGTTTGTTGAGGGGCAAGCTAGCCCAATAGCCTCCTTCTTCTTCCAGAAAAGAAACTGCAAGTTCATAAACTGGCTCTGATCCAGGGCCATGAGGATATGTCTGGTCACCTTCAGTGGTGCAGCACTGACTGAGTGGCTTTCACCGAAGTTGAATTGTAATTTGGTTAGGAGATTGCATTTATTTTTTTATGTATGTATTTAATTTATTGCTTTATTAATTTTCTCAATGAAAACAAATACAGTACTCGTATCTCGTCCTGGAAACATCAAGAGGACATGACAGATGGACAAGTACAAACAAACCATTGTTATACAGGATCAGAGTATCTTCAGGCCATTTGCTAAAATGAGGAGGGCTGAACAAACATTGTATACAAAAAGCCTTCGTGCTAACATTAGATCTCTCTTGTGGAACTGTAGCCCATGAGCAGGTGGCTATGGATCCTAAACAAAAGTCCAGAAAGTCTCCTATAAGTAGCTGTGCCCAGAATCGGGCCATGGGGTGCCACATATATAACTCGGTCTGTCCGGTGTGGTGGAGAATCCTTCCCCACTAATGAAAATATCAGCACAAGTGTAAAGCACATTTTGGCACCATCAAAGTTGAAAAAAACACTACAGGGAATAACTGGAGACAGCCCCCCCCGCCCCCAATATCAGTAAACACAATATGAATAACTTCTTGAAAATTGTAACCTGAAATGGGAAAAAACATGCAAAACAGCAGTATAGAAAGAGATCAGACTGAATAGGCACCAAGACAAAACCTTGATTCTAGAAGAGTACTGCGGAGTAAACTAGAGTGCCAATGTCTCCTTCAGCTAGATCGTGTTGGTCTGTGTGCTGGTTGTGGTGGACTGCCATACTGGCTGCCCACTTATCTGCATCCAGGGGTCAGTGAAAAGGTAGTCTTTATCTTGGTGGACTAGACAAAATTTATCTGGAAATAAAATAGCATGAGAAATATTCAGTTCCCTGAGTTTTACTCGGTCTCCATTGAACTTCTTTTGTGGTTGCAAAAGAAGCATCGAGAAATAGGTGAACTGTTTCCCCCTCCATACTGAGAGGACTTTGCCATTTTGCCAGTGTAGGAATCTGATCCCGAGTACCCATGCTGTCTGTGCCCACCATTAGTGTTCTGGGGAACTCCTCAGTTGCTCTGCCGTGATGATGCATCCTGTAAACTTACACAATGCGCCAGTCCGATACAGGACCCTGGCTTTCAAATTTATTCTTTAACAAATAACAGGGGAGAATCTCCCTCTGTCCCCTCAGGAAGTCCAATAAATTGGAGGCTGGCACTCTGAATTTGATTTTATGACAGTTCCAGATGGTTGCTGACAGCTGTCCCTCTTTCGCCCGGCCGAGATTCCTGACGCTACATATATCAGCCTAATGTTTCAAATCCTCCATGTCTCCCCGAAGCAGTTCCACCTGGGTCTCTGTTGACATTAGTCTCTCAGGTAAACCATCTGATTTATTGTTCATGGAGGACAGGAGCATTTGCATTTTATGGTCGAGGGATTGCAAAGTTTCTGTGTCATCATTACCTTCCGATGGTCCTGGTTGTGAAGATCTCGTGACAGGGCCCACCACCACTGACTTTCCAATCTCTTTACGGCCATCCCTGGCTTGATTAGCTTTTTTGGGGTTGCCCATTCTTTCAACGCCTTGCTCAGCTGCAATTAATAGGTTTGAAAATGTTCGACGAAGTAAATAGATCATTAAATTGTATATTTTTAGAGATATCTTGTACAGAGCTGTGTAACTCGTGTCCGTGCTGCTCGGGCTCCACAGGCACCCCCCCAAGGAGATTGCATTTATTCAGCTTTACATTCAGTCAAGTGTTTACAAGTTTCTCTTGCACTTTGGACGGGTCTCCAAGGATCGAGACTTGTCTGTTTTGGTTTAGATCTAGTTTACTGCAGCCTTTTATTTGCAGATGACTGGTGCATTTCCAAGGCTTGAAGGCCACTGGCACTTTTTTAATATATTTTATTTGTAAATTTTACAATAAATATCACATTACATCCACCGGAAGGGACACTTGTCACTTGGTATACAATACATAGTGAGGAGCATTTCTCATTACATAATAATGGTCAAATCTTGGCAGTAGTTGTGTCTCATGAATCAAAGGGTTAACTTAAATAGCTGTAGAGGTTTAGTGGAGTAGTAACTGCCACCATAATGCTGGGGATAGCTGATATGTGCAGCAGTGGTTCTAGTCCCATCACCTCCAGTGCTCATATTCAGGTTTCCATGCTTGAATCCTTTCAGGACCTGTGGTGCTGTAATTGTGCGGGGGTTAATTTGGGAGGGGGTGTACAAAGGGTCTGTACTTGGCTGGGCTTGTGGAGGATGTTGATCCAATTACCAGGTTTAGCAAAATCACTTTTGATGACATTGGCTATAGAGGACCTTCCTCAGTTCAGATCCTGCTCTGCATGCACTGGGAGTATTTTGCCCCCTGAGCACTAAATCCAAAGTAAAACCCAGCGGGGGATTTGTAATTCCTTGCTGAATGGCCTCACCCAAGTACTGATACCCCAGAATAATTAACAATGAACAGCTGTGCTGTAGGACCATGGTCCTGAGTCACTCCCCATTTCTCAGTGCAATGGGATCTCTCTTTCTCTCTGACCATCAGATTTAGTGGCATAGCTGCAGCAGGTCCCTTCTTGACTGGTTTAGCGTCTATCTCCATGCAAGCCTCTGGGACATGCAAGCCTGTGAGAAATGGCTATCTTCAGTTCTGTCAGGTCTCTTGTCCTCTCTGCATGTAACAGATGATCATTCCCTCTGAACTCATAGGTACAGCTTTAGCCTGAGAAGCTTGACCATGTCAAACCAGTACACCACATCGTAGGATTCTGTCCCTCTGTGTACTGTGACAACCAGAGCCAGGTAGTGGTGCTGGCTGGGTGACTTACCAGACATAGAGCTACTCTGTGTCGCAGGATTATTGCTGTGATGCAGCAAAGTCTCTCTAAATGCCTGGAGTGTGATAACAGGGCATCTTACCCTTGCAAATGCCTCTTCTGGTTTCTTGCTTTAAGCCTCGTAAGTTGGCTGGACTTTATAGGGACCCACACACTGTCAGTTTTTGTTTACCAAACAGCGTGCGACTTAAATGCTGTTGCAGTTTGCAGCAGTATTCCTCCTTGGCATCTCCTTGCTGGACAAAGGAAGCTGCAAATGGTGGAAAACTGCACAGGTGGTAAACAAGGAACATTATTGGATCCACATCTCCATTTCACCGTTCTCTCACCAAAAGAACACGTGACATGACACCTCTTTAACTTTAAGGGACCCGAAAACTTTAAACATAATAAGTGCCTCCCAGTCGATCTGAGGCAAAATCCGTAGGACAACACAGCCCAGTCCACGGGACTTCGAACATGGCCAAGAAGCCATTTTACTAAGTAAGGCATTATTTTCTGCCTGGATTTCTTTTTACTACTCCTTTTTCTTTTTTAACTTGACTCTGTTTTCCTGTTGGGTTGCAGCCACTTTATAATCTCAAACAAAATCCTCATCCAGCAGGTTTTAGTCACCAGATTGTGCTTTTAGAAGGGTCACTAAGGAACCATATACTGGCTCAGTCGGCTGACTTGCCCTTGCAGACGTTATCCGATGATGGAGACTACTCAGAGCAAGAAATTAAGTTCTGAATTCCATGTTTCAGGTAGAATACCAAAATTCTAACTTGGTGTTCATTCCAGAAATCTGATGTGCTACCTCAGGCAAAAAAAATACTGGTAAATATTTTTCTGCAGTAATATATACTTCATAAAACAATTTTTTAAACCCAGTATTCAAAACAAAATATCAGTAGCTGAAAATCTGGTGTTCTGTCCACAGGTTTTGGTGTGTAGGGAATATCAAACGAATGCAAGATTAAAAGCCTTGTTACTGTCATTTTCTCAGGTGATATTACAGTGAAGATCCAAAATTACATGGTGCTGCTTTTTTCCCCCATGTTCTTATGCTGGACAATACACGTTATTAAATAGCCCTTTTAGTAACATCAGGGGCAGGGTTTCAGAAAAAGAATATGACAACACGTTTGTTTTTAACAGATTTAACTTGTATGTTGTCACTGTTATTGACGACGTACCTTTAGTTTAAACTGTATCTGTCTTCATTACTGTTGCGTGTTTTCCTTCCCATGTGTGTGACACAGAAGTATTGGGGTATTGTTTTTTAAGAAAGCAATAACCCACGACAGATTATGGGGTTACTGGGGTGCATTGTGAGGCATGAGGCTGCAGGCCAAGTGTCTAACAGTATCTGGGATGTTGATTAATCTCCAATAACCCCATAACCTGGAGTGGGTTATTGCACTTATAACATGGGTTATGTTGAAAAACAAGGAGCAAACAAGATAAAGGAGTGTTCTCCCTGTTTACATACCAAAAATGTGACTGTATCCTGCCACCTGGAAGAATAGTCCCCAACAAATCCATATGTGACTGGTTTTATGCACATACAAATGTCAGACATACAGTACTGACATGATTTCTGACATTTCTTGTGCATAAAATGCTTTCTTACATTTGCAACACACTGCAATGTGTGCCCACACACACACACAGACACGCATGTAGTTCAGAGCTGCAGAGAGACACACACACACACACACACACACACTTAACTCGCAATCTCTCTCTCTGTCCACCGCAAACCAGGGCTCCATTCAAATTAAGAGACAGAACGAGAGATAGGACATTGCAGGAATTCAGTTTTGCTGTCCCGATCTCGCTGTCTGTCTGTCTCTCTCTCACATGATGTACAGGCGGGGCAGAGGGGTGCCAACAACGTTCAGTCTCTCCCTGGCTTCCCTCTGTTGCACAAACAACTTTGGCATTCAGGAGAGGAGTGACTCCCTGAGGCAGTATACCAGTCATTCAGAGCCTGCAAGTTCTCCTCGGGCCCGGCAAAGCAATGACAACTAATACACAGCAGCCAAAACAGACAGGACAGTGCAGGAATTGTGCCTTAAATCTCCCGCTGTCACTGTGTGTGTGTCTCTCTCTCTGTCACTCAGCCATGATGTCTGGGGGTCAGCTGCTGTTCGTCATTCCGCTCTTTCCCCCTCACATCCCCCCTTGCATAGAACAGTGATTGTACACGCGGACAAAACCCTTCAAACTGAAGAGAGAGACAGACACTACACTACCGTAATTCTGCACTACGGCTCCAGATCTCGTTGTCATTATGTGTCTGTCTCTCTCTCGTTCAAAATTGCGCCTGCATAATAGCGAGTAAAAAAATCATGCTTCAGTAATCGCGATTTAATTTGTAGGAACCGCTGAATAATAGCACGGTGACCGAAATAGCGATGCCAGCTGCCAGCCAGTGTACTAAAATCGCGAATAAGCAAAATCACGATTCTTGCGGTGAGGTAGGTGACCAGTGGTTGTTGGTTAGTCGCAGGATACAGGAGGATCACCAAGAAGATGGCTATACACAAGAGGAGCCAAGAGAAAGGGGTTGGTGTCGGACAGTACATATTTTCTTAGGGTTTTATTCCTGTTAGCCGACACAGGTGGCCCCCTTTTGCCCGACACCCCGTCTGCGAAACACGGGAAATGACAACTACAGTGGCAGTTGCTGTAATGGTCTGTTTCCGTGTTTCGCTTTCCCCCAGTATCCAGCCCCCTCCCCAGACCAACTCCGACCTGGAGTTGAGAATCCTAAAGTCCAGGGGGTGTGGGGGCACAGCCCCCCACAGAAAACACTGGGGGCTTGGGTGGCACAATGCCGCGCCGGTATTGTGCCATGCTAAAGGGAGGTTGACAGGTTTACTGTCAACTCAACTTGGTGCTTCCGCCGACACTGGTACTGTTAATTTTATACTGCGTCCTGCCTGTGCCACCGACTATTTTGGAAGTTAATACTGAAGCCAGATATGAGTTTAAAGTAAGCAGTATGTCTCTGTTGGGGGGGGGGGGGAGAGTAAACAAAACCATTCCATCTGTCCGACACCGCTCGCTATTAACATGTGGCAGCTAATATTGTCAACGCTATAATGTGAGGTCATATTTATAGCAATCGCCATTATATACTCTCCGATTATTCATTCGTGATTTTGCTGTCGCTATTTTAACATGGAACCGCTTCTGATTGGACCGGCACTCTCTCTGGCGCCGAGTCTGAAGCTCAGGCACCCCTGCTGCCTTTCTCTGCTCCTGCTGTGCTAATTTAAAATTTTGGGCTCCATGTGAGCTCCATCGAACTGAAATTTTTCACCCCTTCCCCACCCCCGGCACTCTTTAAATCGGCTTCCCCCACTTTTCTGCCTTCCCTCCTTATACCGATTGGCCCTTACATGGTGCCCTCTCCCTTAAAGGAACAAGCTCCTCTTCTCCCCAACCCACTCCTGTTATCCTGCCCCAGTTGTCTCATCACTACTTCTAACTTCTTCCACCGCTACTTTTGAGGGTAGTGGTCTGTCCTGCTGAACTCTGTTTTGCCTGTTCGCGCTCATCATGAAGTTCTCTCTCTTGCTCTGCATGGCTACTGCCCTGCTATGTACCCCCCAAACATTTGACCTTGCAGCCTCTATATTATCTAACGATCAGGCCTCCCTCCTCCATTTCACTGAAACCTCAAGCACCCTTAATCCTTCACCCCCTCTTCCCACAAGGTGGGAATTTACCCCTCTCGGACCTCGGTTCGCCCTCCTCCCAACTTTGAGCGCCACTTAGGCAGCTTTGTTCTCCTCCCCCGGCTACTAATAAGTGCTCCGCTTCCTCTATCTCCTCCTTGTGGGTGGTGACATTGAATCCAACCCTGCCCCTCTGAACACTGCTGCCACACCCACCTGCAATTTATGGGTCGCTTCTCCTGGAATAAAAATTGCCCATATGAACATATGTAGCCTCCCTGCTAAATTCCCCAATCTTGAAGCATAGCTCTCCCTCTATCAACCCCATGTACTGTGTCTCACCGAAACCTGGCTTAAGCCGCACCACCCTGATGCCATGTTCTTACCCTCTGGCTGCTCCATCCTGTGCAGGGACAGGCCGGGCAAAAAAAAGGGGAGGTGGTGTTGCCATCCTTATCAGGGAACCCCTCTCCACCTCTACCTCCCTCTGCACCAACAGTGACTCCCCCAGCGAATGGATTATTGCTGAAATTACGCTGGGAAAAACTAAGAAGCTGTTCCTGGGCAGTTGTTATAACCCCCTGTACGGGGGTGTCACTGGCCTCCAAAGCCTTCCAACTGGGTTTGGGTCTTTCTCTCTCTCCCCTTCTAGGGAGGCTGTCATCCTAGGAGATCTCAACCTCAACTGATCGGACACCCTTCAAACCGACTACGCCAACATGCTCAAGCAGCATGACCTGCCACAAATTATCACCCTCCCCACTCAACCCTCACACCTCTATTCACTCCCTGATTGACTGGATGATCACCAATTATGTGGACCGTGTTATCCACGCGGGCATTCTGTCCAACTCCCTAAGTAATCACTCCCCTACCTTTACCATCTGGTCCTCTAAGGTCCCCTTCCCCTTCCCAAATATCTAACTTTCCACAATTTTAACTACCCGGACACCCCTCTTCTTCTCGACGACCTTAGGGGCATGAACTGGCAAGGCCTATACGCCCTCACAGATGCGTTCTTTGCGGTCACATATTCACTGACATTCTCCTGGCTATCCAGGACCGCCATTTCCCTTCCACCACCTGGAAAGTCAGAGGCAGCCGCAACCGTTGGATCTCCAAAGAACTTCTCACCCGTATGAAAGAGAGGGACAAAAAGTGGCATACCCATAAACGTACCCCTTCACCTTCTCTGTGGCACGGTTACTGGCAGCTACACAACCGCTACAAGATCTTGACTAGAACCCAAAAACAAAGATACTTCACCAACCTACAACATCAGAGTTTTGGTAATCCCAGAAAATTCTTGGATTCCATCAATTCTATAATCATTCCTTGCACTGGCAGCAACAACATCCAACCAACTTCTCCCACCAGCACCCTATTGGACCCTGCTGAGGTCGCCAGGGCGCTAAACAGCAAATTCTCTGACCTGTCAGCCCTCCTCAGCAAGCTTCCCCCCTGCAGCCCCCCCCTAGCCAGGGACCACCCGTTTTCCCCTCCCCACTCACACCACGTGCCCCCACCTAATTGGTCCCCTGACAAGAGGCCCTGCTCCTTTCATGCCCTCCTCCCCCAACAGGTGCACCCCCGCCACCTTTCTACTTCAAGAACATCTCCCCCAAGGATACTTACAAACTACTTAGGGGCCTACCTAATTGTGGCAGTCCGGGATCTGACCGTCTCTCCCCCGTCTTTCTTAAACTTGTCTCCTCCGTCATCGCCAAACCTCTGCTTTATCTTCAACCTTGACTCTAACTACCTCCCACATGCCCCTCCTCTGGCAATCTGCCAAGGTGGTTCCTGTCTTCAAATCTGGGAACCCCTACTGTCTGACAACTACCGCCCTATATCAATCCTCCCCCACCTTCATAAGCTCCTCGAACGGGTTGTTCACCAGCGAGTATCCGAGTATCTTGTCAGCTACAGTATCTTATGTAACTAGCAGCACGGCTTCCGTAGGCTCCATAGTACCTCTACCGCCCTAGCCCTATTCACTAGTCATATCTAAATGAACATGGACCATGGGCGAGCAACTGGTGCAGTATTTGTGGACCTATCCAAGGCCTTTGATCTTGTTAACCACCCTCTCCTCCTCTCAAAGTTGCACTCCATCGGATGATCCTTGGGGCTACCAACCGGTTCCAGAGCTACCTGTCTGATCGATCCCATTCAGTGTGCATCGGCTCTGCCATTTCTCCCCCACTGCCTGTCTCCTCCAGGGTTCCCCAAGGCTCCATCTTGGGCCCCTTGCTCTTCATGATATTTAATACCCTCGCCTCCAACTGCCTATCCTGTGAAACCCTCCTCTATGCGGACGACCTAGTCATCTTCCACAGTGCCAGATCCCTCCCACACATCTTCTCTGTCCTTATGCAGAATTACTGCGCCGTCCAAAACTGGTTCTCTTCCAACCTGATGGTGGTTAATGACAAGAAAATGAAAGCTATGCTGTTCGGGTGTAAACCTTACCTAACCAACATCCAGAAAGACTGCTTCTCTCTCCACATCCTCCCGCCCCTGGACGTGGTCCCTTCCTTCAAGTACCTGGGAGTCACACTTGATCCCACCCCCTCCTTCACCAAACATGTTAATTTTGTAGTCCGGAGGATAAACCAGAAACTCAGCGCTGCCTATCTTGTCACACCCCACCTGACTGATGAGGCTTGCATGGCCATAGCTCTAGGAAACCTACTCCCTATCCTGGACTACTGCTCTCCTATCTACTCCCGGCACGTCCTCTGCAATCCAGGCCAGACTCTTGGCCATCTACAACAGTGGATGCCACTTTGCTTTGTCTGCCCCCTATTCCACACACCATTGCAACCTATATAGCTCCCTTGACTGGCTCCCCCTGCAAGTCCAGTTTGATTTTACCCTTTGTTGCCTCACTGACATGGTCATTCGTAGTGGCCCCACTTCCCTCCTTTTTCCCTTTTGTGAGCACTGCACCTTGCCGAAATATCTTCAGTCCTCTGCTGTACCACCCCTGGTGATTCCGAGAACTTCTACTAAATCGGGTGCCAGTGCCCTTTCGGTTGTGGCCCCCTCACTGTGGAATACTTTTCCAGCACCCCTTAGATTGACCAATACGCATCATACTTTTAAGCTGAACCTGAAATCCTGGCTCCTTGCCCGTGACACCTGTCACGGGCTAACCGGGACTTATCTCTGGGGGGAGAGGGGGACCAAAGTCTTGAGTTTTGTGTTACCCTAGATCTTACTTTGAGAGAAAGCACTTACATTAGGTTACACCATTAGGACTGAAGCCGGCAGGTGCCAGGACCCCACAGAAATTTTCTAGCTAGCAGTATCCAGCGGGGACCGCCCCCGACGTCAGGCATCATATAAAAGGGGGCGGTCCCCCAGAATCCCCAGTTCTTTTTCTGCCATCGACTCGCCAGCATCAGCCTCACAGTCCCACTCTAGCACAGGACGACTACAACTTCCAGTTTACCACTAAATGTTGGCATCTCCAATTCCTTCTTCAGAAGGACATCATTCCAAGTGTGCCTGCGGCAAACAGATCCCTTTCAAGGATCCTCATTCATCCTGCCTGCAGTGCTTAGGCCTGGAACACGACACCAAAGCCTGCTCCTTCTGTCAGGGGTTCAATAGTTGCACCAGGATCCGCTGCCAGAAGGCACTTCAGGGGTTCCCCTTGGAAGACAAGTTAAGAAGCATGGACAAAGACCCTGCCTCCAGAGGTGAGTCTACCTCTAAGTCCCACAAACACCGGGACAAGCATTGGGAGAAGGCCAGGTCCAGATCCCCTAACTAGGCCTCGGACTCGCGCACCAGCTCAGGCTCCATGCGCTCAGACCGCTCTCCCTCCAGGGCTCGCTCTCACCCCCCCTCCAGTAAAGGTCAAGTCTTCAGGCAGCACTTTGGCTTCTCTTCATCCCATCAAGACTTGCAGGCCCTCGGCTTCTTCAGCATCATCGAAGTCCTCAGACCGTCACCAGTACAAGTCTTCTTCAGAGAGACGCCGGGCCCCGACACCAGATCGGTCTCCCAGCCTCCCAGGGGTCCGGATCCCCCTCCCAGGAAGACTAAAGACCTGCCGTTCTTAAAACAGACATTGGATAAGCACCCGACATCGGCTAAGCACCCAACCTCAGTGAGACGTTCACCGGAACTGAAGACTGCCTCCCCGTCACCGGTGGACACCAGTCGCTGGGACTCTACAGAGGAGGACCTGACGTTGCCTGATGACCAGGTAGGCGACAGTGAGGACTTCGGGCTTCCACAGGAGCCTTCACCAATCCCGGAGATGCCTTCGGACCCGACGCCCAATACTGGAGTCAGACCACCGGCGCCAAGTCCAGCGCCCAGTATGAACATTCAAGAGGTCAAAGATCTCTTTACCTTTTGGTGGGACACAATAAAGAAGGATGTGATCTCAGTCAAACCTCCTCCTCCTACTCCTTCACCTCCTACTCCCCCTCCTCCACCGCCGGGGCCAGCAGAAAGACCATCGACTCCCAAGGGGCACACTCCACCTCCTAGGGGAAGATCCAAGGAACGGAGAAGGCCCCCTTCAAGATCTCCCTCAGGGTCTCCTAGTCCTAAGCGACCCAGATGTCGATGGTCCACTCCAGGGGAGGATTCTAGACCTGACATTTCAGATACCTCCAGGTCTCCTTCTCCAATCAGCATCCCATCACCTGACTCACAAGACCTGCCCAGGTCACCCCCGGATGATCCCTCCTTTTTGGAGATCATGAGGCACATCCAGGAGAACATGGGATGGGATTTGGAAGATCTTGACCCCGAGAGACAGCGCCTAGCTCGTTGCCTTCGGCAGAAGGATCCTAAGCCTGTGGTGGTGCCACCCTTGGCGGACACTTTCGCGGACATCACCAAGGCTGCGTGGAAGCGTCCGCACTCCACCCCCGCGGTGCCGAAGAAAACTGACCACCTGTACAGGGCCCCGACAGAGGACCAGTACTTGGCGCAACAACCTCTGGCTGACTCCCTGGTCGTTACGGCCTCTCAAGACAGGTCCCAATGACCACAGCATCTGAGCACACAGCCACCGGACCAGGAATCCAAGCAGTTGGATGCCCTGGGGAGATGCATGTATGTGGCTGCTACATGCTCCATCAGGTCCCTGAACTATCTGTCTCATATGGTTCAGTTTCAGAATGCCCTGTGGGAACGGGGTCAGGACCTAGTTGATAAACTACTGGATGGCGAGCAGAAGGTGGAGCTCTTGAACCGCCTCTGCACAGGGTCAGACGTGGGGACCCAAGTGTTACGAGCCGCATATGATTCTGCGGACTCGTCTGCCAGGGGTGAAGCTTCAGGCGTCTGTCTCCGGAGACACTTTTGGCTCCGTGTCTCCGGTTTAACCCCGGATGTACAGAAGAGTCTCCTCGACATCCCTTACAACAGAGGGGTCCTGTTCGGTGAACCCTCTGAAAAGGTGATCACCAAGCTTCGGGACGCCGGGAAGGCAGTAAGGTCTGTACAGGCCATGTACAGATCCAAATCTGGTTCCTTTCATAGGAACCAGAACCATTTTCGTGGCCAGCAACAACAACAGCAGCCACGTTCCGGCCAGCAACAAAGGGGCACCTTCCACCGTAAGGCCCAACCTAAACCTTCCCCAGGCAGAGGCCAGTGGTATACCAAACCGGCCCAGCCTTCGGGAACCAACGCTGCCACAGCATGTCTCCTTCCCTGCCCCTCCTCTGGATCAATGGGCAGAAAAGGTCAGTGGCTGCATCGCTCGCCACTTTGCAGGGTGGCAGTCGATTACTGCCGACTGGTGGGTGCTTCAAATGGTCAAGAGAGGTCACTTCATAGAATTCCTCGACCACCCACCGTCAAGACCTTCCCTGCTTTCCCGTTATTTGGGTCAGCACGCACTGCTCATACAGCAGGAGGTGCTCACGCTTCTAGGAAAGAAAGCTATAGAGCACGTACCGAGGAACCAGAGAGGTGCAGATTACTATTCCCACTTCTTTCTGGTTCCCAGAAAGACGGAACCTCCATCCGATACTGGATCTCAGTGATCTCAATGCTTTGGTCCTCTACAAACGCTCCGGCATGGTGACCCTTCCCGGTCTGATGCCCATGCTCAAGCAGGGCGCCTTCCTAGCATCACTGGACATGCAGGATGCCTACCTGCACATACCCATTGCTCGAGCGCACAGGAAGTTCTTGCGCTTCGAATTTCTAGGTCACCATTATCAGTTCCGAGCCCTACCTTTCGGACTGTCATCGGCACCTCAGGTGTTTTACGAAGTGCATGGCAGTCATAGCGGCGGCTCTTAAGAGACAGGCCACGACGTGTTCCCCTACCCGGACGACTGGCTCCTCATGGCACCCTCTCGGGAGGCTGTGATGTCCGCAATTCACTGTACTCAGTCCCTGTTCAGGACATTAGGCATCATTATCAATCAGGAGAAGTCACGCCTGGTTCCGTCACAGAATCTGCAGTTCATAGGCGCAGTTCTGGACACCGTCCAGGGGAGAGCTTTTCTGCCCCAGGACCGAGCAGAACATATCCAATCCCTCATCAGGGACATCTTGGCAAAGAAAACCGTCCCAGCCAGACGGGTCCTTTGGCTGCTCGGACACATGGCTGCAGCCATTGCAACAGTCCCCCTAGCCCGTCTCCACATGCGGGTGACCCAGTGGATGTTACGGGTTCAAGTGGGATCAGAAGCAAGACCATTTGCAGCTTCCAGTTCGGATCACGAATGCTGTAATCCGGGATTGGCAATGGTGGCTAGATTCAGAGAACCTATTGGCGGGGGTCCCCTTCATTGCGCCGTCTCCAATTGTGATGCTTTCCATGGACGCCTCAGGGTTCGGCTGGGGAGCACATCTCAATGGGGTCAGGTCTCAGGGCTCATGGACACCCCAGGAAGCTCATCTCCACATAAATATCTTGGAAATGAGAGCAGTTCTTTATGCCCTGCAGGCCTTCCAGTCGGATATCCCACCGGGTACTCTCCTGTTACAAACAGACAATACCGCGGTGATGTATTATCTCAACAAACAAGGATGCACCCATTCCTACCCGCTTTGCAGGGAGGCCATGAGGGTGTGGGATTGGGTCCTACAACACGGCGCAAACCTCATTGCTGTTCATATCCCAGGGGTGGACAACGTCATCGCAGACAGCCTGAGCCGCTCTCAGGCCAGAGTCCACGAGTGGGAACTACTCCAGGAAGTAGTAGAGGATCTGTTTCACAGATGGGGCACACCAGAGTTGGACCTTTTTGCATCCCTATCCAATGCAATACTGGCCAATTTCTGCTTGCTAGATCCAGGGCCTGGTGTTTTCTGGCGAGACGCATTGTCCCTCTCCTGGATGGGCAGATTACTCTACGCGTTTCCTCCCTTCTCATTGATCCAGAGGGTCCTTTTGAAACTCCACAGAGAGCAGGTGACGCTGATATTTATTGCGCCTTTTTGGCCCAGACAGATTTGGTTCCCTCTGCTACACCAGCTGTCCCGGGAACCTCCGGTGCCGCTGCCAGTCAGCTCTCACTTATTGTCCCAGGAGGCAGGTTCTTTGGTCCATCCGGACCTTCACTCTCTGAACCTGCACGGCTGGCTCCTAGAGATATAGTTATCAAGGGAGGTACAGGGTCTCACACAAGAGGGCAGATGTTGTAGTGGCTGCTGGAAAACCGGCCACTCATGCCACATACGCTATGAAATGGCGCAGATTTCGCCTCTGGGCTCAAGCACAAGAACTTTCCCCGATGGATTGTCTGGAAAGGTCGGTCCTGGACTACCGCCTGTCTCTCTTCCAGGCAGGCTTGGCATACTCCTCTATTAAAGTACACCTTTGTGCCATCTCAGCCTATCATGCACCTTTAGGCAGACATCCCATAATTCAGTTGGACACAGCACGAGCCTTCCTGAGAGGTGTTCTCCACCTTAGACCTCCGATTAAGGATCCTATTCCTCCATGGGATTTACCTTTTGTCCTGGAGCAGCTGACTGCCGCCTTTTGAACCTGCAGCAGTTCACGAGGCTACGTCTCTAACATGGAAGGCGTTATTTTTAGTGCCGCTACTCGCCAGAAGAATTTCGAACTTCACGCACTGATGTGCAAAGAACCTTATTTGGTTTTTCACCAGGACAGGGTGTACCTATGAACAAATCTAAAGTTTCTACCTAAGGTGGTCTCAGCCCTCACCCTCAGTCAGGACATCAACTTACCAGTGTACTTTCCTAAATACTCTAATAGAGGAGAGGCCCTGTTGCACACTCTAGATGTGCATAGGTGTCTAAGATACTACCTGACCAGAACCAGGCACCACCGTAAATCTGATCAGCTTTTCGTCTCCTTCGCCCATAGGATGATGGGAGCTCCAGTTTCTAAACAACACTGTCCAGGTGGCTCATCCATTGTATCACATTCTGTTACCAGAAACTTAACAAACCTTTACTGGGTGCTGTTAAGGCTCATTCCACAAGGGGGGTGGCTACCTCCTTTGCGGCCATGAAGAACATGTCCACTTCAGCCATCTGTGCAGCAGCTACTTTGAGCACTGTGCACACCTTTATCAGGCATTATAGCCTGGATGTGGCTTCACAACGAAGAGCTGGTTTTGGTCTAGCAGTCCTTCAGAGACTCCTATCCTAGGCTTTAATCCAACTCATGATCTCTACCTGGCCTCCTCCCACCTGCAAGGGATTTCCAGTATTGCTTGGGAATCGGTCCTAATGGTGTAACCTGCTGCAATAGCTGTTTCTCGAAGTAAGATAGTACAGTTACGTAAGAACTTACCGTAACAGTAGATCTTTGAGAACAGCTCTTGCAGCAGGTAGTTTCCCTCCCACCATCCCCTCTGGAGGTAGAATTGTTCCGATATCTCCTTTGTAGGATTAGGTGTTTCTAACACCATTCTGAATACCTTTTGTTGGCGGATCCTCAGTCTCCACTTCTGATGTCATCGAACGGCCAGGAGTCTCCAGTGGGAGAATTGGGGTTTCTGGGGGACCGCCCCCTTTTATATGATGCCCGACATCGGGGGTGTTCCCCACTGGATACTGCTAGCTAGAACATTTCCCATGGGGTTCTGGCGCCTGCCGGCTTCCGTCCTAATGGTGTAACCTGCTGCAAGAGCTGTTCTCAAAATCTACTGTTATGGTAAGTTCTTACATAACTGTACTTTATCCTCTTGATGTGGACTTACTCCTGCCTGTTGTTGTTGTTGTTTGCATTCCCTACCTGGTGCCATTTTTCTGTGTTTTCACCCATTTCCTTTCTTATGTTTACCTTACCTGCTTTTTCCCATTATTTTCCTAATGCTGTATGTAACTGCTGTGTTACTTGCAATGTGCTATGCCTGTACCTGCACCGTCTACGTTGCCTATATTGTACCAATATCTAGTCGTTGTTGCTGTTTTATTGCACTGTATTTCTACCTGTACCAACACTGTGATTCTTGTATGTATTTTTGCCTTCTGGCCCTGGTCGTGCCTGTAAACTTTCCTTCGGACCAACGCACTTACTCGGTAAACAGTCATAAATAATAAGTAAAAATTGGTCAAAGTATATCAGAACACACAAAGGGCATGGAAAGGAACATGGGAGGGCAGTAAAATATGTAAAAATCATTTCCCATCACCTTTAAAAGGCATCAGATGGATTCCTTGGATACAGATCTGAAAGCAGTGTACAGCGTGTACTGTGGTGGTACCTACATTCATGACAAGAGTAGGAGTCCTGACTCGTGTTAAGCCTAATGATAACAGCAGTTGCTTTTGGCTTTTCAAGGTGATGGCTGTATATTGAGCATCAGCCATTGCCATGGATTTAGTGACTGGTCACAGACATTGGCAGCACAAAGTGGTTATAACGTCTGGAACACTTGTACCCATCCCCAGTGGTGAAGAGTTTTGAACATTAGCAGTGCAGTGCTTCAGAATCCTAAATGTTGGCTGACTCCTTATTGCTGGAACAAACAGTGACTCTTTTTTTTGTGTGGAAAATGTCATGATTTCTTTATTGCACTGTAACATAGCAGTACATCAACCATTTCATCTACATTCTAGATGATGCAGAACAAATCCTATGGTTCACTAACCATGTGATAATATCTGCAGAGACAACATCTTATGAGGCAAACTAGGATGGTATAATTTTCTTTCTATTTTACAGTTTTTGGCCAGGAAAGACGCACTATGCCGAGACTTGTTTCCATGTGTGTCCTCGGAGCACAGGAAACTTATGTGACTTGCTCATGGTCACACAGTATGCAGCTGGTGGCTGGGGGATTCAAATTCAGTTCTCCAGGTTTGCATCTCAGTGCTCTTTTTTTTTGCACCTTACTTGCCCCCTGGCCTGCCTCTCCTTCCGGCTGCTCATAACTCCCCCGACCCCCTCGCTCTGACCCCCTTCCTCTCACCTCAGATCGCAGCTGACCCGGGGTGGCCCGGCATATCCCTTTGCCAGGTGGGTCCCTCTCCTCCGAGGGGGAAGGCGCCAGGAGGGAGAAGCCAGCGCACTAGGCAATCAGTCCACGGGCGCTGCTGAGGTGGATTCCGGGGCGTCGGGGCATCTCGAGTCGGCAGGAGCTGGCAGCCATCATCTGGCAGACCAGAAGGCCAGGATTTCCGCTTTTCTCCCCGGGGGCGTGGTGTGCAACGAATGTCTAGATGGCAAGCATTTACGCCCGCCAATGCGGCGAAGTTCGGCAAACTGCTGCTCTCCGGCCTCCGCCAGGAGGCAGCAGACCAGCGAGCCACGCCCTCTCTCGAGAAGGTGAGCAGTCGCAGGACGCTGAAGCCTACCCCCGGCCGGCTCTCCATCGACCTGAGTCCGTCTCTCAACCCGGTCACCGCGCCACAAGCGAAATCCAACTGCTGCACCGACGAGCCGGCTAGCTCAGTGCTCTTAACCACTAAGCTGTACTGCCTTCCATATAATGCATTCTAACATATCATCCAAAATATGCAGTGCAGATTTCACAGGACAGTTGGTCACCGTTGCCTAACACAACACAATGATGGTTAGAAAAAGTGGAACATCACTGTAGACCTTGTTTTACTTGTATAGTACACATTACAGTACACTCTTAACTTGTTCCAGGGTTGCCTCCAGTGGTGCCCACATATTCTCAAAGATGGCAGACTTATTAATAACCTCATACCGGACCCTCTTGATGTGCCTTCATTCCAGCAAACTATTCCCCCATTGTGCCACTGTGGGAGAGGTTTGTCACTTGGCCAATTTTGGACCAGTGCTGTCTTTCAGATTGCCAACACTAGCTTCCATAGCGGGTGTGGGGGAGATGGTTTACGTCCCACAACTGGTGGCAACCCCAAAAGCACCTCCCTGACCTCACCATGAGAATGTTGCGAGTACTTTAGACATAATGGTGACAACACCTTGTCAAAAAGCCGATGTCTTGGGATTCCCAGGACAGGTGAATGAAGGAACCCACAGACACTTCACACTTGTCTCATGATTCTGATTTGGAGGGGTCAATTCAGTGGGCTATTGTTGGGTTAAAGTAGTTCCTCATTAAAAAAAAAAATGTACCTTTACCTGGCATCTTCTGTTACTCCTATATTAGCTGGGTATGAAATCCACCGCATCCCTATATAGAGCTGCCTCCGCCTGCTCTCAGCCTATATCATGTGTCCATTTCTGCTGCAGCCTAATGGCGGTGTCTTGTCTTGTCTAGCATTAATGAGCAAGTTATATGAAACAATCGGTGGTTTTGTTCTAGGGGAGAGGCATGAGTTACACCTCTTCAATAGGAGAACGCCCCCGGCATTTTGTCCAGAGACCCCGCAAGGATCCCAGTTGGTGTCTGACCTGCAACTAGGCAAAGAAGTTGGAGGCTTACAAGATACAAATGATGAAAGTCAAGGAGACCCCACCCCTGCAGTATAAGGTCCAGATTAGAGATACTGTAATCCTTTTGTATCTCATTTTAAGGGCTGGGGAACTTTCAGGTCACCCTACAGGCCCAGGAGAATATCTGCATTAGGTGACAGACTCTATTTATGCCCTATACCTTTATGGCTAACTAGCCATGCATTTGCTGTGGCTTTTGTAAAAGGATTAGATGAACTCTTCATTACCCCTTGCCTTAAGGAAGGAGCCAAAATTGCAGGCAGTAGGGAAGCTCCCAGCTCATCTTTCTCCAGTGTAACCAGGGGTGGACTGACCAGTCGGGCTACCGGGCACAGACCGAGGGCCTGGGAGGCAAAGGGGCCCATCCGGCAGGCTGGCACAAAGATTTTCCTCTCCTATCCTTAATGTTCAACCTGCACACAGTGCTGGATCTAGGGGAGGGTGGTGGGTGCGGCCCTCCCCCATTCTGTCCCTCCCATCTCACTCAAACACTGCCCAGCAGCCCCGGAGTTTGCTGTTGCCAGAGGGAAGCACGACCCCTTTAAGATTGCAGCATTGGCGCATGGGGTGGTTACCATGGAGATGGTCGTGCATGGGAAGAAAGTAGTTTGAATGGCTGCAGGCACAAGTCCGTGGTCAGCTGACAGGGTCTACAAGCAAGGAGTGTCGGTACTGAATGGAGTAGCCTGTCTCGGCAGCCATGAAAGAGGATTCGGTAAAAGTATCTATGTTTGACAGCTGTCACTCTCTGGACCAGCTTGGGTTTCTGTCAGCGGGTAAGGAGAATTTAGGTTTGATGATTTTCAGGACTTAGGAATTGGATATACTACACGGGGCAGAGCAAAGACAGCATTTTTTTAAGCAGTGGTTAGCAGATGTGAATTTACAGTCGCTAATGAAAATGGAACTCCCAAAGGTTATAGAAGGAAACATTTATTTATATAAATTATTTATATATATTATTTATATATTTATATTATAAAAACAAAAGTAACAGCACCCTACTTGACATTATGTTGGTAAACAAAGCGCATCTGTTTTCACATGCTGGAGTGCTATTCAGTGATATCAGTGATCACTGTCTTATAGCAGGGATAAGATCATCAGTCAAGCCAACCAACCCTGCGAAATTCCTCACAAGAAGGTCTAAAAAAAAAACCTTAACATCGAAGGATATCTCCACGATCTATATCATTCTATATGCTGGCAAGAATTCTACCACACAGCTTCTGTGGAAGCAGCACTTCAGGTGTTAAATGACATAATCATAGGTGCCCTCAATACTCATGCACCATTCACTAGTGTTAGAACAAACAGCAAATCTTGCCGCTGGTTCTTTGCCAACCTTAAATCTGCTTTGCTTGCTAGAGATAAACTCTGGAAAAGGGCAAGAAAGACCAAGGATCCGTTTGACTGGCTGCAGTTCAGAAAAGCCAGAAATAGCTGCACCAAAAAAAGTGAGAGATGCCAAGGCTGCCTTCTATACAGCTGAGCTTGATGCCTCCTACCTTAACCCAGCCAGATTTTGGGGCACCATCAAGGGGATCCTAGGGCAGGTTTCTAGCACTTCTTTGCCATCCCAAGTGCACCTTAATAATGTTGTTATCACTGACAAGCGTGAAATTTTAGATGCATTCAACAATCATTTCACTACGGCTGGCCTAGCTTTTGACTCCTCTCCAGCAAATCTATTGCGGTCACAACTTAAATTCCAGTCTATCGATGGCCAGAAGGCTGCTTCTTCATTCTCCTTCAAGCCAATTTTATTAAAACAAGTAGAAGACCTACTGCTGCATCTAGACACCAATAAAAGTGCAGGTGCAGACTCTCTGGACCCCTACTTTCTAAAAATTGCTTTACATGCCATTGCAGTTCCCCTAACTCATCTTTTTAATCTGTCCTTATCCACTGGCTCTGTTCCTTCATTGTGGAAGACAGCACAAGTGTTTCCCCTCCTCAAATCAGGGGACCCCATGGATCTCAACAATTATAGACCTATATCCATCCTACGTGCTGTCCAAAATGTTAGAAAACTAGTGAGCATCCAACTAAGAGACTACCTCGATGCTAATAATCTCCTTAACCCTGCTCAATCTGGGTTTAGGACCAGACACAGTACCATTTCTGCATTAGCAAAAGTAACAAATGACTGGCAAACTGAGTTAGACAAAAAAAACAGCATCTGTGCTATATTTCTAGACCTAAGCAAAGCCTTTGATACAGTGGATCATGAGCTGCTAATCTCCTCACTGCACTCCTTAGGCCTGGATCCAACCTCTCTTGGGTGGTTCAGATGTTACCTCACTGATAGAGTACAGCAGGTGAAAAATGAAGGCGTCCTATCCTCCTCAAAACCACTTCTAAGAGGAGTACCTCAAGGATCCATCCTGGGCCCTATCCTTTTTGCCATTTACATCAACAACATCGATTCCAACCTCATTGAAGCCAATGTTCACCTTTTTGCAGATGATACTGTCTTGTATGTCAGTAATCCCTCACCATCAAAGGCCTGTGAGTTATTACAATCAGAATTCTCCCTGCTGCAACACCAATTACTTGAAAAGAAACTCCTATTAAATGCCAAGAAGACAAAAGCTATGTTCTTTTCCACCAATATATATTCTACCACTCTCTCACCAAACATTCTTCCCCAACTATCCACTATCCTTGGAGAAAATCTTGACTATGTGGATAAATTCAAATATTTAGGGGTATGGATTGATAACAGACTTGATTACACTCAGATATTGAGGAGCTCCTGAAAAAACTCAGACAGAGGCTCGGCCTTTTCTTCAGAATCAAACATTATCTAACCAGAGAGTCAAAACAGAGACTAATCCAGGCCTCATTTCTATCTCTCATCGATTATGCAGATTTCCTATATGGCCACTGTACTATGTCCTATTTAAGTAAACTGGATACCTTGTACCATAGAGCTCTAAGATTCATCACAGATCTTCCCTTCAACACTCACCACTGCTCTCTCTATACTGCTGTTGGCTGGACATCCTTACACCTTAGGAGGAAAAAAATGCTGCTTTATGGATTTACAAAGCTCTGTCAAACAAACTTCCACCTTATATTTCAGATTGCTTTATTCTCACACCTAGGTCATGCGCCCTAAGAACAATAGCCTTATCACCTTGAAGATACCAAAAGCCTGTACCTGGCATGGGAGATCTGCAATCAGCTACTTTTTAGCATCTGCCTGGAATTCTCTGCAGAAGACCCTAAAGTTGAACACCTTTATACCTATAGCATCCTTTAAAAAGCTCTACACAAGTGTCTTTCCTGAGATATGCAACTGCTTTCACAAAGCCTAGTCCCTTCTTACCCTTTACCCCCCTTTTCTTTCTATCTCTCTAAATGCTTTTGCTAAAACTTAGCTATAACATCTCCTGCAATCCATTGCCATTTCATTTTGTATTCCCCCATCTCTATTTGCTTAAGTAACTATCCAATTACAACACACCAGACCAGTTCCACACTCCCAATACCTTATCCTCACTTGAGTCAAACCTGTCTGATTTACTCTGTTTTGTGGTCCAAAACCACTAGCTACCCTGCTTGTATCTATGTGTTTATTACTGTACCTGCTTATTTTTATTAAAGTTTTTGTCTTTTTCTCTGTATTTGTATATGTATGCTACTGTACCCTATGTTTTTTTTGACCTATCAGGTCCATCTTGTAAATGAGCTTCGCTCAATGATGTCCGCCTGAATAAATAAAGATTTTGATTGATTGATTGATTGATTTATGCAGCTCCCTTATTAAGCGGTTTTTAGCATACAGCTTGTTGACTTCGCACACACAGCATGCTGAGGAAGGATTGGGGTCTGGCCTTTTCCTCTCTATTTACAATTAAAGATTTTTTTATTTGAATATGACGGCTGCAGTATTCTACCACCCTGAACTACAGTACAGCATCTAAGTAAAAAACAGTACCCCCTCCCCTATATGTATCATCTGACCTGTAGGGGGATTACTACTAAAATTACCTTTCTTCACAACTGTTTTCTGCACTGCCATTTGACATTTTCCTGGCACTTCTTAGAGAATCTAATTGTTCTGAATACGACACATGCTTTTTTTCTGTTTGCAGAAAGGTTGCTTGCTACAACAGATTTTTTATAAACAGTCTTGATGTGCTCTGAGTTTCTGCATAACTACCAGATTCAGTACAACCAATACCCATTTTAGGTTTTCATGTCACAGTACAGAATATGGAACAGCGACTGACAAGTCAGCAAGTGCACATCGCCGAAAATTAAAAACGGCAATGTGCACTATAGCGCCCAACAGCACTTACCACCGGTGCTATTTTTTACAAATAACGACAATGCTACTACTTAGTTTATGTGGGGGGCTATGCCCCCAGCTTAATATAATCAACTTGAGGTGGGGTTGATACTGCAGAAGGGGCAAACTCAGGTGGGGGCTACATCGAGAACACAAATGTCGGCCGGGGGAGAACAGTGGGGGGTGGGGGACCATACCAATGGGGGACAATGTCTGGAGGGCAGAGTAACTGGCAGACATCAGAAATTAATTAAAATTCACATGTAAAAAAACAAAAAACGCTATGCCTACCCGGGATCCAAACCCAGGCCATCCACACTAAAGGCAGTTGCCTTAACCGCCACACCACACAGCCAGCTCGGCAGCTGCTTACTGAACAGGGACAAACCCTTCCAAATACCCTTCCACATACACAACCACCCTACCCGCTCAACTTCACTGTGACAGTAATAGCACATAGCTATTAATACCACAGTGCCGTATTCACGTTCGTTGTTTTGTCATCGCTGTTATTCACATTGCTCAAAATCAGTCACTAACTTAACAGCATGCCCCATTTTATCAGTCTGTTCTGCTGCAGTTCCAGTGGATGCCAGTACTGTGAGTATTCAGTGCTAAGGTACCCATATGAATGGGTGTATCATGACTGAGAATTGACTTTAATATGGTATTGCACGACATTAGTTGGATAGGATCGCAGAAAGCAACTTCCACATTACAGAAAATAACTTTCTTATTGGTAAGACAAGTGCAAGGTTTGGTTGTGGCTAACTGGGGAAAATCTAAGACATCCCTTGCAGAGTTTTCCTTTATCTGTTTGAATTTCAAGGCCCTTTGCAATTGAAAGACATCATGTAGCACTATTGTCACGTTTTTGGGCACAATGTGAGAGACCATGTTCAATATTATGATTCTGGTCTGCTTCTTGTGGTGCAGTCAGTCGTGAACTGCACTACCATATGAGAGACCCATGTTAAACATTGAAATCTTGGGCTGCTCCAGTGGCCTAGTGGTGCTGTTAGTAGTGCACTGCACTACTGTGTGAGAGATCCTTGTTAAACATCGTGATCCTGGGCTGCACTGGTGACCTAATGATACTATCGGTACTGAACTATGATCCTGAACTTCCCTAGTGGGCTAGTGATGCAATCAATAGTGTACTGTACTACAGTGTTAGGGACCCATGTTATATATGGTGATCCTGGGTTGTGCTGGTGGCCTAGAGGTGCTGTCAGTAGTGCACTGTACTACTATGTGAGAGACCATGTTAGACATTGTAATAATTTGCTTCTCAAATGGGCTAGTGGTTCTGTCAGTATGGAACTCCACTGCCATGGGAGAGACCCTTGTTAAACATTATGATCCTGGGAATCACTGGCTGTCAAGGGGTGCTGTCAGTAGTGCACGATAATATTTTGTGAGAGACCCATACTAAACTTTGCTGTCCTGGGTGTATCCAGTAGGCTAGTGATGCTGTCAGTAGTCTACTGTACTGCCATGTTAGAGATCCATTTTAAACATTGTGATCTAGTACTGCTCTGGTTGCCTAGCTATTCTGTCAGTAGTGAACTCTACTACCATGCAAGAGACCCATGTTTAAGCATTGTGATCCTGGGCTGCTCTGATGGCCTAGTATAGCTGTCAGTAGTATACCAGTTGTGCCTATCCCATGCTTGTTCGAATCCCTCCACTGTCTTCACCACCGCTACCTCTACTGGAAGCCAGTTCCCGGCATCCGCCACTCTTTCTGTGAAGAAGTATTTCCTCACATCTCTCCTGAACCTACCCCCTTTCAGCTTCATGTCGTGATCCCTTGTTCTAGAGCACACCCCTTCCTCCACAAAATACCTCCTCTCTGTACCTTATTCACCCCATGAGGTATTTAAAGGTCTCGATCCTAGCACCCTTCTCCCTCCTCTCCTAGTCCATGGTGTACATATTGAGTTCCCTTAGCCTCTCCTCATAGGGCTTTTGATGTAGACCCTATAGGGGGATAGCTAAAGGGTTAAAGGAAGTTTGCATGGGTCCTGCATGCCTTATTGTATGATCATATACGTTAGTCTATTGAGAGTTTCCAGAAGATGGCAGGCCACCAGTTGCTGGTCTCCTGCAGTTCTAGTAGACATCAGTTGCCCCTGAGTATTAACCGTCTGTTCGGTGGTACATCCTTCCTTTGTTAGACATAGCTATGAAGACAACGGCAGACACCTGAACAATAGCAGGGCAGCCTGTCAAAAGAAATTTATACCCCCAGTACTAGACTGTGGAGACTCTGGGGAAGGGGCAAGGATGCAACTTACTGAGCATGGGGAAGGAGTAATAAGATGGCAAATTCTGTTTGAAATTACCTCCAAAATCCACCAGAATGCACTGAATTTTAAAACTTTTTTGGGGGGCCTAGGTGGCCTCCAGACCGCCGGCTTACGGTTTACAGTATTTGTGCCAGCATCAGCACCCTGTCTATCTCATGTGGGGCCCAAAACAGCATTGTTGCTCGGGGCCAAAATGAGTCTCAGTACGCCTCTGAGTCTAACCCATGCAGTCCTTGGCAGGTCCCTGGTAATTACATGTATAAGGAATACTTACTGCCAGGCTAAGCAGTACAGCCTGACTTCTGGTAATCCCAGGTTGTTGTGTCAGTATATCCCCAAAGATGTGTGCTGTCCTCTCATTCCATAAATAAGTAGAGGCATCCCCTTTGATACTCCTAAAAAATCTCAATGGGACCTGGACCAATGACACCTGGAACATATACAACATCTTTGGTAATAAACACATTCTGACTGTATTGATCCTACCAGTAAGTGTCAAAGAAAGAAGCTTCCATCTGTCAGTCTAGTTTTATTTTCTCCAATTGTGGTTTAAAATAGAGCTCCTAGAATATAATTTCTTTGGCAAAAGGACCCCCAAAATATTTCATCTGAGTTGAAGGTTGAAGCACCACTCCTGATAGAAGTCGGGGGGGGGGTGTCCCTCCCCTACCTCAGGAGCAGTACTCCGTTTATTCCAATTAATTGTGTGGCCCAGTAAGGGGTCCATATACCTTGAAAATAGAGGTGAGAGCAGGGACATCTCTCACAGTTTTTATTGTTTTGTTTTTTCGAAGAGGAAAATGTCTTCAGCAGATTGGAAGAGTGGTTGATATCCCTTACCTACAATCCAGTGATATCAGTATGCTCCTAGACTGCTATTGCCAGTGACTCTACAATGCGCACATATAGCAGAGGAGACAGGAGGCAACCCTGTCTGATGCCATGTGTCAGTGGGAAGCTGGGGGAAGGATACTGTTTATCAGTCCCTAACAAAGGGTCTTTTTTGTTATAAAAAATGTCTGTAGGGAATTTTGATGCTCATGAAAAGTGCCAGGTTGACAGTGCTGGAGACCAGAACCCTCTGGTAATGCACATGAGTGTTACGACATGGTTAGCCTCAGTGATGCCTACGAGACTCCTGATGGGGGAGGGGATCAGTTGGTCCAAGTTGTGGTGATGATTTGTAATGTGGACAGCTGTACACTAGGAACTGGGCTAAGACCTACGCCACCACAGCTTATTTCACACAGGCCACCAAAAGATATCAGATGATGACATATTTTTTGCCATTGCTGACATGAAGCCCTATTACCAAATGGATTGCTCTCACTCGGTGCCTATGGCAGAAATATTTTGAAACTAGGGCCCCTGTTGTAGATTAAAATCTATGACCTTGAGATCTCTGTTCTAGATTCAGACTTGCAATCTTTAGGTCCGTGTTCTAGATTCAGACCTGCAATCTTTAGGTCCGTGTTCTAGATTCAAACCTGTGAACTTGAGGTCCAGGGCTCCGTAACATGCTACTGCTCCATGCAGACATGTGCTGTCCTTGCACAGTGGCTCTCCAACCGAAGACGATTGACACCCAGAGCTGGCATATTTATTTATTCTTTTGTGTACTTGTCTGAGACGACATCTAGTTAACATGTCTTGCAACTCTGACAGGAAACGTTGTACTTACTATTTAGCCAGTGGCTATTTTGCATAGCTATTTCCCAGGCAAGCATCAAAGGCTATTATATACCAATAAAATATATGCATAAAAATGTACTAATCCTAGCTCATTGCTTCCGTATTACAACCAGATTAAACATGAAATCCTTCTGACCTAAAACACTTATTACAGACATTAAATGCAAAATTAAATATAAATAATACAAAGTAAATCTGTATGGTGTAGGATGAATTTATGTGCAGATATTACACATGTTGAATGGAATTGATGAAACACATTTTCATTGCTATAAAATATCCTTCGGGCCTTCTAGGATTATGTCCGTATTGCTCCCTCCACCCTTTGTATAGAGTGACTCGCATGCCCCTTCCTTGCATTAACCCTTGCGGTCCCTTTGCTCTCTTTTAGTGATGGCTGCAACTCTTAAATCTTGCAATTTTTTAAGAGAATTCCCACTTTGTATTTTATCTCATCCCTTTCCTCTGGTAGCCAGTTTCAGATAAGGGGACCTATAACCAAAAATGCTGCTCATGAACATTTGGCCAAAATCTCACTGCCTCCTGCTGTAGCCTCTGCAAAAATTTAAAAGCCTTGAGTGGATTGGCATCTGCCCAATTCAGTACATTAGCAAGAGAGGTCCTGGCCAACATAAAAGACACAAACATGGTTTCAGCTGAACTCGGTTATATTTTATGATAATGCCACCAAGGAACTTGATGAGAGAAAACCTTTGTATTTTGGTAGGGAGGTAGGTAAGTAGGTTGTTCAAAATTTTTTTTTCATGTTTTCATTTAGTATTTGTCCCGTGTCACCACCAGCCCCCTTTGCCCCTGTCCCATACAGCTCTGTCACCCACTATCCCGGAGACTTATCTGGTTCTAGCCAGTACCCAGTCAGTGATGTGGGGCCTGCATCAGGCAGGCGGGTGTCATCCTGCCACTGTTTTTTTTCCTTCTGTTATTCTGCCCAGCACCCTGAGGTTGGCATGTGTGCCATGGTGCAGATGTGTGGTGTGAAGATACTGCATGCACTTGGCAACTTGGTCCGGCCCTCTGAGAGGCGGCTGCTGCTGTGCCACCTAGAGTCTGCAAGATGGCAGCCAAGCACTGGTATGTGCTGTCCTCCTTCCCCAAATGAGGAGCGCTGTCTATGGATGCTCAAGCCTCCTTTACCCAGCCAGTCCCAAAGAGACCCTGGTTTTGTTACCAAATCCGTCAGCCCACCACGCCACTGGGTTTTATCCAGGTTGTTTCATTTTTTTTCTCATAAAGGTTTTTATCCTCCCACGTCGGAACAGGTGGCTGCTTAGCCTTGTCCCTGGGCACCATCCCTTACCTCAGTTCTTGGTTGGGGGCTAGGTACCCTTGCAGACTTTTGGCAGGTGGGTGTTTGCCTCCGCTCACACCATGATGTGCATTGCTGCACATCAAGCTGCTTACAGCAAGCGCCTGTGGGCGCAGTTAGCTCAGCTCCTGGCTGCCATGTCTCAATCTGAGTTAGTCGGGCAAGTCTTTTACCTTCTGCCAAGAACATGATGCTGAGAAGCACCAGACAAGGGCCTCGTTCAGTGCCAGTGAGGTGGCCTCTAGGCTGGTGGGAACCAAAATCTGCCTTCAGCAGACAACTTAGCTTCACCTCCCATGACTGGTTCCTATGGTCTTGTGAAAGGTGCTCAACTCCAAGTCACAACAGCTAACTTCTCCCATATGTCGGGGCACCTTCCCACTCATCTGTCTGACCCAGTCCCTCTCTGGTCTTGCCAGATCTGTAAGGAGGCCCTGCCCTCTGGTGTTCTCCCCCATGCTGAGGGAAGAGGGTATTTGTTACCCTCAGGGTGACCCAATTCCTCCCATTTCTTGAGAAGCTTCGTTCTCAGACCCGTAAGTATGAATCAGTGGTAAAGATTTTTTCTTGGAAGATATGAAAATTACGTACTTGTCATAATTGTTGATCTTACTTCGAGGCGGCTTTTGCAGCAGGCAACACCAGTAGGACTGAAGGTGCCAGGACCTCACGGAAAACTTCTAGCTAGCAGTCTATCACGGGGGACAGCCCCCACTGATGTCAGCACACTGACATCCACCTATCCTATAAAGCGGGGTGGTCCCCCAGACCTACCTCAGTTCTTTTCCTGCCATCGACCCACGCAAATCAGACCTCCATGGACGCCTGCTTCAGTCGACCACATTTTCCTTGTGTTTACCTGCGATTTGTGTCTTTTTTCTCTTATAGTTCTAACATCGATTTTCGGTGTTTCTTCCATCTCGTTTATGTCTTCTTCTCCAGCCTCGTCTTCTGATCGGCCAACGAAGTGTGCCTATGGCAAGCAGATACCCGCCAAAGATGGTCACTCTTCCTGCCTGCTCTGCTTAGACCCCAACCACGACACCGAGGCCTGCCAGTACTGCCAGGACTTCAACCAGGCCACACCGAGACGCCAACAGACCAAAATTATCACCTGCACTCCAAGCTTTGTAAATGAAGTACTGTCCACCCAAGGTTGAATCCAGAAAAGTTTTCAGCTTTATTGCAAAATCCTGGTGTAACAGTATACAAAACGCCTCACCTCCACTTGCCCCGGCGCTTCGAAAATAAAACCCTTCGTCTGGGGGCATGGTGTGGTGGAGAGCACATGATTCTTTTTATACAAGGCATCTCATTAATAATAAATGCACCAGATTGATTATTTTTAACCCCTCAATGACATTTTCCTCATTTTATCATTTTTCATATATTCCCTTCACTGTTATTATTGTGAGCCTTAAATATAGTACCTTGTATCAAAGATTATAGAAGACAGCAATTCACACAAGGTTATTATTCTAATACAAAAGCATGCACCTAAACTATCTTACAAATGCTTAATGTTACATACATTTGTGCAGTGCTTTATGGTGAAATAAACAAGGGAAGCAAGGGCAGGGATGGGGGGAATTGGGATTATGATAGAAAAGGAAGAGTTAAAAACGTTTTATATATATATATAAATATATCAGAAAACAACCATTACTCCTGTAAAGAGCTTCTCAAATCATCCAACATATTGATGCAGATTTATAAATGAAAAAGAGCATCTGAAAGAAAAAAAAAATGAAAAATTATCAGTTTAAGCCTTAGTAACTTAATTGTATTCTTAAAACTGCATAATTGTGCCGTTGATTCTAAAGTCTTTACTGTAATTTATTATTGCCTGCTGGTTTTGGTGTAACATTGTCTATATATTTATCCAGCAAAATCAGTATGTAAAATCCTAGCCCAACTCTTGATTATGTTATGTATTTGTCTTTATCTCACTGGACGTGGGACCTTTGTAAATGAACCCCTGGTTCAAAAGTACTTGTAATCCCAGTTATGAATGAATAAATAAATAAAACTTAGCTCCAATGTTGTTTTAATAACTAATCCCTATTTTCATGTCTATATTTTGAACCTTCAATAAGGGAAATTATATAAAGTGCTCTTTTTAACAAAACTGGAGTCAATGTTTATACTGGCAAATTCTAATAATTCCTAAATTTAAGAGGTAACATAACAATGAACTCTACAGGCCTTCCAAACCCGCATACTTCCCGGCCCGCTACTGGTTCAGATGGACAACATGTCTATGGTATACTACATCAGCAAACAGGGGGGCACTCACTCCTGACCTCTTCGTCGGGAAGCCAAGAAAGTCTGGTACTGAGCCATCGAGCACAACCGAGAACTGTCAGCCGTCAATGTTCCAGGTCTCCAAAATGCCCTGGCCAGCAGTCTAAGCCGGCCCTAGTCGAGGATGCATGAGTGGGAACTCCTCTCCTCGGTGGTTGAGGGTCTTGTCGACAGGTGGGGGTCATCCAGAGTTGGACCTTTTTGCAATCCCACCCAATGCAAAACTGTTACTTTTCTGGTCACTCGATCCAGGGCCTGCAGTTTTCTGGCACAACGCATTGTCCGTCCCTCTCTTCGGAAGGGAGGTTTTTATCTGTATGTACAACACTATGATCTGTATAGAATACCGTTTAAGAAATAAAGTTTGCTTGCTTACTTCTGTATGCCTTCTCTCCCTTCCCGCTCTTACTGAGGGTTCTCCTCAAGCTTCACTCAGAGGGGGCAGAGATGATTCTCATAGCTCCCTACTGGCCATGTCAGATTTGGTTCCCACTGCTGCAACAGCCGGCAGCAGAACCTCCAACACCCTTGTCCCTATGCACTGACTTGCTCTCCAGGAACAGGGCACCCTGGTCCATCCAGACCTCAAGTCTCTGCATCTCCATGCGTGACTCCCACAGACTTAGCTGTTGCCCACTTCAGAGTTTCTTCCAGGGTTGCTGATGTCTTGGTTGCTGCCAGGAAGACTTCCATGAGTGCTGCCTATGCCATGAAATAGAAGCGCTTCTCCATATGAGCCGCCGCTCATCACCTGGATCCTTTCACCTGTCCGGTGAATCTGATCCTGGAGTACCTCCTCTCCCTTTCGGACTCTGGTCTGGAGGTTTTAGATATTGCGCTTATAAATAAAGTTTATTATTATTATCCTTTGCTCAAGGTGCACCTTTCCGCTATCTCTACATATCATGCACACATTGAGGGAAAAGCTCACTCTGCGCACCCCCCACCCCCTTTGAGCCGGCCGCAAGCTGCGTTTTCTGTTGTGGAAAGCATTATTTTTAGTTGCTATTCCGTTCAAAGAATTTTTGAGATTCGAGCTCTGGTGTGCAAAGAGCCTTACTTAGTTTTTCACAAAGACAGGGTGTCTTTGTGTACTAATCCTAGATTTCTGCCTAAGGTGGTGTCTGCGTTCACACTAAATCAATCAGTCCATCCACCTGCCCGTTTGTTTTTCTGAATATTCTAATCAGGAGGCGGCCTTACTGCATACTTTGGATGTTCATAGGGTGCTTCGTTACTATACGACTCTCACCCAGCCGGTAAGAAAGACTGATTATTTTTTTGTTTCGTTTGCTCCTAAAAGGGTAGAGGCACATGTTTCGAAACAGTGTTTGTCTAAATGGTTTTCTAATTGTATTGTGCACTGTTACTGTAAGTACAGCATGCTCTTGCTTGGGGCAGTCAAGGGTCACTCCACCCAGGGGTATGGCCGCCTCTACAGCCTGTGTCAGGAATGTGTCTGCTGTGAACATTTGTGCAGCTGCCACTTTGAGTTGGGTTTGCACCTTTGTCAGTCACTACAGTCTGAATATTGTTTCCAGGTGCAGGGCCAATTTCGGACTAGCTGTCCCTTCAGGGCCTTCTTTCTCGAGCTGTCTGCTCTTCATATTTACCTCTTCCCAGTTGATTTTAGGTCAGTTCCTGTACTGCTTGGGACTCAGTCCTACTGGTGTTGCCTGCTGCAAGATCCGCTTCAAAGTAAGATAGTACAGTTACATAAGAACTTACCGTAACAGTAGCTATTCAAGAGGAGCTCATGCAGCAGGCACTGTTTTCCCCTTAATAGCTGCTTCTCCTTCACAATTACTTTGCTTTTCTTTAGCTCTAAGAAACTGCCTCGGTTCTCCTTCTTTTTCCTGTATGCGCAGGGGTCTCCGGCAGGAGAACTGAGGTAGGTCTGGTGGACTGCCCCTTTATAGGATAGGTGGATGTCAGTGTGCTGACGTCAACAGGGGAAGTCCCCCGTGACAGACTGCTAACTAGAAGTTTTCTGTGTGGTCCTGGTGGCTTCAGTCCTACCGGTACTGCTTACTGCAAGAGCTCCTCTCGATGATCTACTGATACAGTAAGTTCTTACGTAATTGCACTGTCTTCCAGAATATCTTCAGCAGTGATGCAGAGAGCTGCCAACAATCCGCTGCTCAGCTGAGATCGAGGGCCTCTGGTAGCTTAGCCTGTGGGCATTAGCAGCAGATCACTCTTTGGCCTTAGGTGGTGGTCCCACTTGTTTAAAGAAAAAAGAAAAGAGGACTGGGCGCCACTCGTGGCCCCGCTACCAACCAACAACAACAAAGAAAAATACTTTTCTTTTTTTCTATGGAGTAGGTAGGTGGCCCCTTCCCTCCATTTTTCCTGCCCTCCTCCTCCCTGTTAGTTGCTATATGCAACATGTGCCCCAGGCATTTTCCAGTCTACTCCACTGAGCAGATGCTCTGCCTCTGGAGAGATACGATGCACATTGTATTTTGGATCACTGTACAAGATTTTTTTTTTATTTCATTTGAGTTTACAGGTAGATAAACTGGAATATACATTCCTTTTTCAAGTACGATCTGTGATTGCAGCGAGAAGCAGGGCATGTTCTTGTGCATGTTGGAATTTTTTGGTTCATATCTTTTGTCACTTTGGACTTCGCCCATTCTGCCTGGAGCATGCCAGAGGAAATAACCATATCTTGCCTCCCTAGGACTGCTAGTCCTGCAACTCCTATGCTCTCCATCCCTATTTTTCTCTCATTTAACATAGAGAAAAGAGGGATCTTCATCGAGGATATCTCTTGCAGCAAGCCACACCTAGGGAACTACAGCCATCAGGCATTAGCACCACACAGAAACTTTTATAGCTAGCAGTCTACTGGGGCCATGCAAGAAGACGTTAGTTGACACTGCTCCTCCTGTACATATGTGGGTGGCTCGCACCCTCCTTAGTTCTCTTCCTGCCGTCGACCATCGCACGTCTGATCCCACAGAGACACCATTGCTTCAGTCAACTGCCAAAAACTTTCCATTTTTCCTTTTTTCTTTTCTCATCCTAGTTACCCTACTCACTTTACTCCAAAGCGATTTTATGCTTTTCTTTTATGGCTACTGATCATAAAAAAATGTTTCCATTTCTGTGAGTGCAGAAAGAAGATCTCAGATAAGGACGACCATGATGCATGCGTCCACTGCCTGGGCCCAGACCATGACGTGAAGGCCTGCGAGGTCTGCCACATGTTCAACCAGGCTACCAAGTGATGCCACCAGAAGGACCTCGAAAATTGCCTTCTAGAACAGAAGGTAAAGAAGATGGAGAAGGAGCTCCAGGCCAGAAGCTCCTCCACTTCCCCAGCTCTGTCCACGGGCTCCCACTCCTACAGTGCCTGGGAAAAAATCTGCTGGGAAGCACAAACACCAAGAGAAGGACAAACTCAGGGACCAGTCCTCCCTGGCACGCTCGCAGTTGCCACGTAGGGCACCAGCTGTGGCTGGGTCATCTTCGGCTCCAGTGACGACATCGACTGCAACTCTCACCCTCTCTTCCACAGGGTCATTGTTTGCACTCCCTCTCCTTACCTTTCCTTAACGGATGTGGGGACCTTGGTACTGGGTCTTCTCTCACCCCGCCACTGTCTTGACCCTAGCTGTTCTGGCCCCTTTTCCCCGGGGGCTCGCAACTAGTGAGCTCCTTCGGACCGTTCTGGCTGGCATTAATCCATCACCATCAGGGGTTCTCCCTCCCCTGGCAACGCTCTTGGCTGTTGTTGTGGGCCTCTCTTCTGGCTCGACCTCGACTGATGGTTGTCCATCGCTAGAGTGAGGCTTCAACGTGTTTTCTAGGGTTCTGGTTCAGTTCAGGTTTGGGAGGATATAGTTTGAGTTCAGTTCAGTGTAATTTGATAAGTAGAAGTTTGGGTTCAAGTTCAATTCGGTTTGAGTGTTTTTTGTGTAATTTTTCAGTTCGAGTTCAAGTTCGAGTTAGGTGTCTCTCTGCTGCCTCCATGTGGGTTCTCCTCATCTCACATTGTCTGGGTTCGAGTTCAGTTCGGGTTCGTCTGTTTTTCTTTCCTTAGGGTTCAAGTTCGGTTCAGATCGAGCAAAAATCTAAAGTTCGGTCCAGGTTCGGTTCACGGATTAAGCCTCCCTCTTCCCATCACCCACAGGGCCACAGTCTCCCCTGGCGATGCCCGAGGCCTTCACTGTGAGATCTGCTTTGATATCAATGACACAGTCTCTCTCTCTGTCATTGCCTCAGGCCACTTCATCGATGGCAGGTATCCAGTTCTGCCCATAGATGTCTCAGGCTGCTCCAGTGATGCCAGAGTCCAACCCCTACCACCAGGCCTCATCCTGCTCTGCTGGCGCCTGGCCTTCAGTTTTCCCCACTGAAGCCACAACCCACCCCGATGATGCCTATCATCAGTGTCCCAATGACGTTGTTCTTCTGGGACTTTACACATTGTCTTGCCCATCCATCAAGGTTGGCGATGCTGGGGCCTACCCACTCATCAGTGCCTCCCACGGCGCCGTATCCAGTTCGTCCCATCTCTTCCATGATGTTGGGCCCTGTTTCAGAACCTGGCAATGAGGATGAGTATCATCCTGATCTTCTCCCACAGGATGAGGATGAAGAAGACTATGAGGATGAAGCCGCTAGCCCCGATCCTGCTTCTTCTGCCGTCTTCTCCAGGGGGAAGGACTCCTCTAAATACACTCCAAGCTCCCCCATGACCTCTTTTTCATTGCAATCGTGAAGCAGCTACAGACTGCCATGGGGTTTGATGCACAGGAGCAGGATGTTGTTTGGAGGAACCTTGTGGAGTACCCGGAGCTTCCAGACTCTTCACTGATTATAATCACTCCTTTGATGGCAGCCTTTGAGGATGCCACCATGGCTGCCTGGTACAGGCCTAACCTGATCCTTGCAATGACCAGGAAGGTCCATAAACTATACCAGGATCCCTCTGGGAAGCCCTTTTTCTCTGAACAGCCACATGCAGATTCTGTGGTTATCAAGGTCACCCATGACAGGAGTAAGAGACCTAAACATCTCAGCTGCCTTTCGCCAACAAGGAACCCAGAGAGCTGGAACTTACAAGCAAACGGCCATTTGCCTCAGCCACTTTGTCCATTAAAGTCATGAACTACATAGCCCACATGGTTGAATACCAGAACACTCTGGAGAAAGGCCAAGGTGGCAGTAGTGGCCCTCACAGAGGGTACCCACAGGCAAGTACTCCTCCAAACCTTTCAGTCAGGCGATATTCTTGGCTCAGGGTCTCTGGGTTTGCCACTGATGATCAGCAGTCCATCCTGAATGCCCCCTTTAAAATCTGTAAACTTTTTGGGGCAGGTGTGCAGGACGTTCTTGGTGACCTACAAGCCTCTAGCAGAACCCTGCAGTCAGTCCACTCTCTTTTATTTATTTATTTTTATTTATCAAGTCTAGGATTACAAATACCTTTGAGCCATGGCTCTTTTACAAAGGTTCCACGTCAGAGAAATACAAGTTATGGGGAACATCAAGACAGGCATTACAACAATGTGGACATTGCAAACAGAGTACAGATTAATACAGTTCAAGGGTAGCATTGTAACAAGGCAGCCAGCGGCATTTGTCAGAGAAAATAGACAACAGATAAGAAGTGCCAGAGTCATAGGGAGAGGGAAGAGGGTAGGGGGGGAGAAGGAATGTAGGAAGGGTGGCGAGAGGGTGAAAAGTGCAGCATTGCACTCTCTTTACAACACCCAGCCAAAAAGAAGGCAGACTGCCCCTTTTGTCGAGCCTACAAGAAACCTAAGATGGGCACCAGACCCCAGGCCAAGATCGGGCAGCAACAGCCTGCCTCGCCTCCGGCCGCTGCAAACTCTCCAGAGGGTTTGACAGGTATGGAGATCACAACAGATGCATGGATGTTACACATCATAGAGCAAGGCTACACTCTAGAACTTCTAGAGTGGCTCCCAGAGTTACCCCAGTTCAGTCCCATTACCCTCCAGCTCACATTTCGTGTTGCTAGGAGAAATTCACACTTGGCTACAGAAAAGGGCCATAGAACCCATCCCCGAGAACCAGAGAAATAGGGGCTTCTATTCACACTTCTTTCTGGTCCCCAAATCTACAGAGGATTTGAGGCCCACTCTTGATCTGAAAGACCTGAACTCCTACATCCAGTACAAAAGGTTCAGAATGGTGACCCTACAGGGCCTGCTGCCACTGCTGCTCAAGGGAGACTGGATATGCTCTCTCGACATGCAGGATACATACCTGCACGTCAAGGTGTGTACCTCCCATCGGCAGTACCTCAGGTTCCAGTTCTGGGATAGCACTATCGGTTCTGAGCATTGCCTGTTGGCTTATCTTCAGTGCCATGTGTCTTTACCAAATGCTTAGCAGTGGTTTCTGCAGCTTTCAGGAGGGAGGGGGCCTGTATGTCTTCCCTTACCTGGACAATTAGCTTCTCAAAGCATGATCCAGGAGCCAGCTGCTTTGAACTCTGGAGTGCACGATACAGCTGTTACACCCACTGGGAATCATGGTCAGTCTGCCCAAGTCAGTCTTGACCCCTTGCAATGCCTTCAGTACATTGAGGCGGTATTGGACACAGCTCATTGTCTTGCATTTTTACCACAGGATGGGCGGACCACTTGATGGGCCAAGTCCAGCTGATGTACAACAGCCGTTATGTCATAGCCAGGACTTTTCTGAGGCTCTTGGGCCTGATGACTGTGGCCATCATTATGGTGCCTCTAGCCCGATTGCACATGCAGATTCCTCTGTGGGCGCTTAAAGTCCAGTGGAATCAACGCATTGATGACCTTGAACAGCAAGTTCTAGTTTCTTCACTAGTCCTGTCTTCTTACTGGTTGCCTTTTTACCTTTATTTCTCTATATGACATGTAATACTCTTTGTGTATAATACCAATTTGTCACTGTACCTGTTATCCAAGCTTGTAACTCTCCCGGGTCGCACCTGAAAATAGGCACTTGGCTGTCTATTGTGACTTACCCGGTCAACAAAAACAAATAAATAAATAAATTAGAAGGTGCTGCTATGGTGGATGGAACCCCACAACCTGTTGAAAGGGTTTCCCTTCATTGTTCCTTCCCCTCAGCAGATCCTCCCCACAGATGCCTCAGGGTGAGGCTGGGGAGCTCACCTGGAGTCTCATTAGACTCAGTGGGCATGGTCCACAGTGTAGGCTTCCCTTCACATCAGCGTCCTGAAGATAAGGGCTGTTCTGTATGCTCTATAAGCCACCAGAAACAATCACGGAACTCAACCCAGCACAAAGTAAAGTAAAATAACTGCTGTCCACACACAAATTATGCTTGTAAAATTCAGCAGCCTCCCAAAGGGATAAGAGCTCATTATATCCGCCATACTGCTGCATCGGTGGCTGCTTCCAGGGACATCCCTATCCAGGAAATCGGCCGGGCTGCTACCTGGAAGTCGGCAAACCACATTGACCTTGAGTCACACTGGGATGCTGGTTTTGGGGCCTCAGTTCTCCAATCTCTGTTCCCTAAGTAGGGGTTGTGTGCATTGCCTCCCTCCTCCCAGAGAATTGCTAGGAGTCTGCCAAAGAGTATGGATGAACAACATGTCCACGATTCTAGAAGAACAGGTTACTCACCTGTAACAGTAGTTCTAGGAGAGGTATATGTTGTTCATCCACACAGATCCACCCGACCTCCCTGGCTGCGGACATATAACATCTGGCTTCCAGCGGGCTCAGATCTGGCATCATGGGGTAGAGCAGAGGGTTATACCACCCGAGTGGGTGGGAGGAGCCAGCTTATAGACTTCCAGCAAAATTTAAAGGGGAAAGGGACATGCCAAAGAGTACGGATGAACAACATATTCCACTCTTAGAACTACTATTACAGGCAAGTATCCTTTTTTTTTTTTTTTTGCACCTTGATAACTTTTCCAAATTTCATGTAAATAAGTTGAAAGGAGGCAAGCACAGCCACTGTGCCAGGATCTCTTGATTCTGTAAATTTCATGTTGATTGGTTCAGGGGAGGCAACGTTACAGAGGTGCAAAAAAACCCAAAAGTCTCAGTTTTTTAACATTTTTAAGACGTTTTTTGCCACCCAATAACTAAAAAATAGGAGGCTTTGAAACCTGAAGCTTTCAGGTTTGATAGAGGTTAGTCCAAGGAGTGTGCTTTTGTAGTTTTTAGGTCCCTTAGTTAAGAAGTTTTTTTTAAATATTTAATAAAAAAGATTCTGTTTCTGAGCATGTGCAGTTCAAAAATCAACGTTCTAGTTAGAATAGAATTTTTGCAAAAGCAGCGGTTTGCACTATATGACACTGCTGTCTTTAATACATGATAGCTGTGTCATATAGCAATGCCTGCTACTGGTGTCACTTGTAGGTCAGGGCGGGGGCTACTGTCTTTGTAGCCCCGCCATCCTGACAGTGCCTTATCTAAACTGTTCTCAGCACTCCGGGATCCCCAATTCCTGGCGGCAGTGTATTTATACAAACATACGAAGAAACCAGCAGAAGAAGGCAATTTGGTCTATCAAGTCTGCTCGTATTGCAGGGTCCACAGCTTGAGCTAATGTCCTTGCCCTCTCTCCCACTCCTCCCATCCTCCCTACCCATGATCCTACCTTCCCCTATGCCTATCCCAGCCTTTCTTAAAGCTGCCCACTGTCTTCAGCGAGATGACCTCTTCCAGCAACACATTCCAAGTGTCCACCACCCTCTCTGTGGAGAAGTGCTTCCTGACCTCCCTCCTAAACCTCGCACCCTCCAGCTTAAGACTGTGCCCCCTCATGTTATGGTTGCAGCTCAGTTTAAAGAGACTCTCCTTATCAACCTTATTTATCACTTTCAAGTACTTGAAGATCCCAATCATGTCCCCTCTCTCCTGTCTTACAGGGAGTACATATTCAGTGCCCTCAACCATTCCTCGTATGTCTTACCCTACTGACTGGCTATTTGTGTTTTATAAAAATTTTTTTTTAATTATTGTATAATTCTTGGATGCTTCCCCACTTTTTTATTATACGCCTCTGCCGAGATCTGGGGGGGGGGGCCCAATCTCTGTGTTGGCATTTACACCCCCCAGCAGTGTGGACACTGGGGAGCCCACCCCCAGTGTCCTGAAGTAGTTTCATGGTTTGAATGTTCCCTGCAAAGAAAAAAAACATCCGTAACTTTTTTAAACTAAAAAAAAAAGGAATAGTCCTCTTCCACCACTTTCTCCTACCCCCAACCCGACCCTCCCATTGGCCATCCACCACCCCCTATCCTTACGCTTATACTTACCTCCCAAGGTCGAGACATATGACACAGCTGCCTTTAATGAACAACAGCTGTGTGATAGAGATTCAAATACTATACCACACAGCTGTCTTTAATAAACAACAGCTGTGTGTCGTATAATACTTGCACTCTGACATGTAACATTGCGCACTATACGACACAGTTGTCATTTATTAAAGGCAGCGTTGTCATATAGTGCTGGCTGCTGCTGTCGTGACTCGGGTGACTGGGCAACTGTCACTGTAGCTCTGCCAGCCTGACTGTGGCTCAACTTAGGTGTTCTCTGCACACCGAGGGCCCCCCAGTCTCCGGTGGCAGTGTATTTATTTTTTTTATGTATCTATATATATATATATATTTATATATATATACACATACATACACATATATATATATATAAATGTTTTTTGACACGGGATGCCCACCCTGATGTTGGATGCTTAACCACTTGTTAGACCCTTTATTAATTACCACTGCCCATTTAACCGCTCCAACAGTTGGGACACTGGGGCCCACCCCCAGTGTCCCAAAATTATGATGAAATGATTGCCTGCAAATAACAAAAGTCCAATGTATTTTTTGTTTGTTTTTACCTGAAAAAAGAAAATGGTCCCTCATCATTGCCGCCATTTACCTACCCCACCCAACCCTCCCATTGAGCAAACATCACCCGATACCCCTCTTACCCTATACTTACCTCCTGAGGTTGGCCAATGCCATCTTCTGTGGACTGGGACACGTCTGCAGTTATCAAAGCCCAACTGCAAACTGAGGATTCAAGGTGAGTGCCGTTTAATGCATTTTCAGTGATGTTTTTTTCGGATTTCTTCACCAAATTTTCAACATGGCCTTTTGGAGACCCCATCTCATGAACACTGTCACTGTTGTTTTGTTAATTGGGCCCAGAAGGTGATTTTGCAGTCGCTGCACGGAATCATCTTTCAGGCTTATTAATGAAATGACAGTGCCAGTGTTCATAACGTGGGGTCCCAAAATGGTCATACTGAAAATTTGGTGAAAACGTCCCTAAAATGGCTGAGTTATGAACGTGCGTTAAATACTTTCTATGCAGGCCCGTTAACTTTGGTAATTTACAATAGTTTGTCTCCAGATTTTCAGCATACCCATTTCTTCACACCACCTCATGAACAGTACAGCTGTCATGTCTCACATCCAGCCCGCGAAACATGTTTCCGCACCTCTTTATTTATTTTATTTATTTAGTTTTTGTTAATCAGGTTAGGTGCACTAGCCAAGAGTTGACTATTTTCAGGCACGACCCGGGAGAATACATACATAAAAGAGATGAGATTATACAATTACATAGTATGTGGTTACATAGTATGTAGTACGTGTAGGGAAGAATACAGATCAATTCAGACAGTACTTGAGATTATACATATGGCTAGGCAGAGATGACGCAAGATGACAGTAGTACAAGCAAATAACTGAGACTGAGAAATAAGGCAAAGCTTGTTCAGAAGTACAGCAGTGTCCTAGGCGAGGTAGGGTGGCTAGCTGTGAGGCCTCAAGTGGGATCAAAGCATGTGCAAGGGTCCCGGGATAGGTGGTGATGTAGTTCTTTTTTGAATATTGGGTGGGAGTTTGCCTGTCTTAGGGAAGATGGGAGGGAGTTCCAGGTGGCCGGGGGCAGTGCAGTGAAAAGCTCCAGAGCCTTTAGAAGCAAGACACCTGGGTACGGTAAGTAGAAATTTATTTGCCGAGCGTAGTTCATGAGCAGGTGTCAGTGGAACAAGTGGAGCTGCAAGGGTGGAGGGTGTTTGGTTTCGGATTACAGAGTCTGTGAGGGTCCCTAGGGAGTAAAGGCAGAAGGGGAGAGCCAGCCCAGTTTGTTATACAGTGTACAGTGGTGCTTGAGGTGATGGGAAGAGGTGGCATACCGACATATGTTGTTATATGCGACATCCCATCTATGGAGAGCAGGCTTATGGGCATTAGCAAAAGTGGAGACACCATATGTCAGTGCTGGAAGCAGAATACCCTTGGCAATAGCCAGTTTAGCGGATGGTGTAAGCAGGTGACTAGTCTTGTAGGCGATTCCAAGTTTGGCATTTGTAGCTTTGCATGTTGATTGTATGTGCAGACTGAAATCAAGGTATTTATCAAGGACTCCCCACAGGTATTTGAAGGATGTGACACAGTCGATGAGAGACCCCCCCCAGAGTCATGGACTAGGAGGGGTTCCTTACAGGCCCTAAGTTTGGAGGCAGCGCCAAGTAGCATGGCTTGTGTCTTTTTAGTGTTGAGGATGAGCTTATTTTTATTTAGTCATGTTTGCACATTCCTGAAATCCGAGGAGAGTTTTTTATTGATGATGTTGACTTTGTCGGCGCTGGAGTAGAGGACGAGATCAGCAGCATATAGGATAGCGGAACAGGAGAGTATGGTAGAATCTATGTTGTTAATGTAAAGCAAGAAGAAAAGGGGTCCCAGGATGGACCCCTGGGGTACTCCGATGTCAGTGCTGGTCACATCCGAGAGAGAGCGGAGTTGAATTTAACAAGTTGTAATCTGTTTGATAAGTATCTGTTAAACCAGTCAACTACTGAAGATGAGAAGTCTATGCAGGGTTGAGAGAAGCAGGGGATGATCAATGAGATTGAAAGCCTTGGTATGGTCAATAAATACTGCTCCAGTGAGTAGGCCTTTGTCCATGTTGCAGAGGACATCGGTAGTGAATTTGAGAAGGGCAGTTGAGGTACTCTGCCCTTTCCTGAAACCATGCTGAGTGACTGAGAGAAGGTTGTTCTTTGTAAGACAGGCAATTGTTTGGGTTGCAGCAAGCTTCTCCAGTAGCTTGCTTAGCACAGAGAGAATGGCTATGGGCCTGTAGTTGTTAATATCCTTTGTGTCACCTTTTTTCAGGATGGGCGTAACTCTGGCAATCTTCCAGAGATCAGGGACAATGTCAAGAGAGAGAGACAGAGTGAAAATCTTGGCCAAAGGTGAGGCAATCAATGGTGTTGCTAGCTTCAGGAGTCATGGCTCAAGTGAATCAGAGCCAGGGCTAGTGTTGTCTGATATGTTTTGCAATTGCCATTGGACCTCAGACCTAGATATAGCTTTAAAGTAGAAGGGGGGGTAGTAGGTAGTTTGCAGTGGTCAGCACCAGATGCAGAGTTCATGGGTGTGCAGTAAGGCTGAGATGTTGTGGGAGATGAAATGAAGGATGAGATGTACTGAGACAGGTCCGTGAAGTCTGTTAAAGGCATTCGCTATGGTGTTCGAGTCGTTGCAATGCACACCATTGAGGATCATATCTCCTGGGGTCGATGACTGGGCAGCCCCAAGAAAGGTCTTAATGTGTGTCCAGAATTTTCAAGGGTCACCAGCAGAGTTGGTGAGCAGTTCCTTGCAGTAGATGCTCTTTGCAGTTCCGATTTGTTTTTTTACAGGTGCTCCGAGAGGCCCTGTAGGTATTGTAATCCATTGGTAGTCTGGACTCTTAATACTTCTTCCAGAGTTTGTCCCGAGTGTGCAGGTTAGCAAGCAGGTCCTTGTGTAACCATCTTGTTTGTTTACCCCTGACCCTTCTGGTGACCTTCCAGGTATGTTTATCCTGGAGTGCTGTGAAATTGTTAATGAAGATATCAAGGGCAATTTGAACATCATGGGAGCATCAGATGTCAGACCAGTTGATACAGGAAACATCATAGAGAAAAGCTTCCATGTCCACTTTGGCAAAGTTAGTAATAGTGATGTAGCATGGAGGTGGTGGGGGAGCAGTCTCCGGACTCCATACACAGAAAGTGGGTGAGTGGTCTGTGATAGTATCTGCCAAGATGCCTGTAGTTTGCACATGGTCAAGGCGATTCACCAGTACCCAGTCTATGAGGGCGGATGTAGCTAGAGAAAGGGTGGTTTTAGTTAGCTCAGTTAGGGTCTGGTGAAGGTTATAACTCTGTGTTAGCATCAGCAGTGCGCCGTGAGTTGGTCCCAGCCAATTTAGGTTAAAATCTCCTAAGATTATAACCTTGTTTTGCTTTGCATTTGTGGCTGTTTGATTAAGTAAGTCCTGAAGACCTGTGATACCTCCAGTGGGTGGATTGGATTGTAGGTGCAGATAATGTGAAGTTTTTTTGCACCAAGGGCAATGGTTGTGTGTAGGGACTCACAGACTGAGAAGGAGGCGGTGGGTGGGCATACAGTAATATCAAGATGTTTTTTGTAGAGAAGGGTGACCCCCCCTCCACATTTTGGGGGAGGGCCTATCTCTCCGTATCAGGGAGTAATTGGTTAAGGAACATAAGGAGTCCGGAACGTGGGGCTTAAGCCAAGTTTCCAATAGGCAGAGTAGGTCAGGATTGTGCACTTTCATCCATGCCTCAAGATCAGCAAAGTGCCTGGTAATGCTCCTAATATTCATATGGGCAATGAGAAGTCCTCTCCCTGGGATAGCTGATAGGTCAGCAGAAGAGAGGTGGACAGAGGGGCCAGGGTTAAGTTCTACGTTCCCAGACAATAGGATGACGATGAGAATGAGAGAAGTATTTTCTGAGCATGCGAAATGAGTTATAGGTACAACCCTTCCGAAGGATAAGGGTGGCATGGGTGCGCACATGTCGTGTGTCTGCAGTTTGGTTGGAGTCGGTAAAGTCGCTGTGTTGGGAGGTCTTCACTCCATGGGGGTCGTTAATTGGAACGGAGGTAGATACCCGAAGTAAGCAGAATAGCAGTGTTAGGAACAGGATTTGTCCTCCCAGTCTCTGTGTTGCCAGGATAGGAGCAGACTAGTGTGATATAGGATTAGTTTGCAGTCCATGTTATGCAGGAGAAAGCTGACAGCACCCTTGTATTCCATCTCAGAAACCTGACTTCCGGAGGTGGGGGGGGGTGACTGTCTGCATGGTTGGGTGGTGGGCAAGGTGGCTCTGGTACCCCTTCAACTCCTGACAGAATGATAAACTGCTAGATTGGCTGGATATCAGCTGCTAGAAATTAGCTCTGTGAGCTGGGTATCAAGTAGGTACAATTTAATTGAAAAGCATAGGGATTTAAGAGTGTAGTGGCCGCTAGTGGCTAAAGAAAATAACCTGTAGGTGGGAAAGTCGACTGATTGGTTCAGAGAGTACGTGGTTCGTCCTATAAAGCTCGATGTCACCCAGGGGTGTTGGCGGGGACAAAACACTCAGCCGTTCCAGGCAAGCGAGCGTCCTGTTCCTTACTGCATACCTTGCCTGCTGCTCAGACTTGATTGTGGGGAGGGCTGTGATTCTCCTGTCCTCGTGACCTGCAGGCTTCCCTCGGGGGAGCCCAAAGAAGAGTGCAATCCATGTCTGCTGCTCAGACTTGATTCTGGGAAGGGCTGTGATTCTCCTACCCTTGCGACCCACAGGCTTCCCTCAGGGGAGCCCAAAGAAGACTGCAGCCCTGTGGAGACAGATAAAAGAACCGAAGATCAGTTTTCAGGTGTGGCTGAAAGGGGAGCGGGAGAGGAAGGGGGGTCGCCACAGCACTGCGCAGAGGGGGATGGAAGTCCCAGCCGAAGTAAAATGGCCCCGGTTCCACAGCGCTCCCGATTACAATTAAGGGCCAAGAGGTCTGTGCAGGGCTTTTGTCCAGCTCAAGCTGACTGTTTGTGGGGGAAAGCAGGTTAAATTGGACTGGGGACAAGCTGGGATAGAAAGGCTATGGGTGGGTAGAAAGAATACTCTTCTGCACAGTAAAAAAAAAAAAAAAAAAACCCTATTCACTACACTTTACATTCACAATTCGTTTGAGCTTACTGAACTTTAAAACAGCCTATTCTCTTAAGGGTGCACCTCTATTTAAATCAAGGACCATGCTGCATGCTGACTGCAAGAGATGGTAATTGCAGGGAAGGTACAGAAGCCTATCTCAGCACTGTTTAACACAGTAAAGCACAACTTACATACACTTTGCAAGCACTCTGCACAAATTAAGGCTACGTTTAGGACGAGCAAAATTACTATTAACTCAACATCTCTTAAGGTGCACAGTGAGACTAGGTACAAACCCTCACGTTTGGCTGCACAGATCAGTAGTGCAAAAACTATCTGCACTTGTCTGGCGACTAAAACGGAGGAAGGATGTTCGGAAAAAAAAAAAGGCGCCAATTCCAACACTCAGCCGTTCCAGGCAGGCGAGCATCCTGCTCCTTACTGCATACCTTGCCTGCTGCTCAGGCTTGATTGTGGGGAGGGCTGTGATTCTCCTGTCCTCGCGACCCACAGGCTTCCCTCGGGGGAGCCCAAAGAAGAGTGCAACCCTTGTCTGCTGCTCAGGCTTGATTGTGGGGTGGGGAGGGCTGTGATTCTCCTGCCCTTGCGACCCACAGGCTTCCCTCGGGGGAGCTCAAAGAGGACTGCAGCCCTTGTCTGCTGCTCAATGGCACGGTCGCTGCATGGAATCACTTTTTGGGACTGATTAATGAAAAGACAATGGCAGTGTTCATGAGGTGGGGTCCCAAAAAGGGCATGTTGAAAATTTGGTGACAACATTCCAAAAAATGGCTGGGGTACAAGCGTGCGTTAAAAATTTTCTACACAGGCGCATAACTTTGGCAGTTTTCAATATTTTGCTGCCAAATTTTCAACATAGCTATTTTTGGCACACTGCCTCATAAACAGTACAGCTTTCATTTATCACATCCTGTCCGAAACATGTTTTTGTACCTGTGGTGCAGAATGACGCTTCAGCATGGATTTGAACATTTTCAGCTAAGAGGTTTATGAGGTGGGGACATAAGAAGACTATGTTGAAAGTTTGGGATCAAACTATTAAAAAAAAAAAAAAAAAAAAGAATTTATTACGTAACATTGTTTGCAGGGATGTCCATTACACCTCTGGGGAATGCGCTGCCTTACTGTGCCAGTGAGCTGAGTTCAGGTATGAACTCAGCGAGCCGGTTTATTGGAACATGGCTGATAGAGAAGGTGCTGCATCATGCAGCACCAGTCACGGCCTGGGTAAAGATGGAGCAGTGTTTTAGCACTGACGCCACACTCTGTGGTTGGTCAGGGAAACTCACCTACAAGGTATCGACATTTGCGTTGGGGTTTGCTGGATCCATGCACTGCATCAGGACTGTCTCCAATATTGTATTTCGCTCATTTTGGGATCTGTGCAAATGAGGATACAATTCCATTATCACAAAAAGAAGGGAAATTAGTTGCAAAAACATTTAATGCAGAGACTAGGGTTGTAAAACGCAAAGTGCACAAATACGGGAAATGAAAAAACACTAGGGATTTGGGTCTCCGGAGTATTGGCGAACCAGTGATGGGGTCTTACTTGGGGTTGTCAACCCTAATGCCCACCCCTACCCTGGATCAGATGAGGAAAGTTCACAGGTTATATTGGCTGTACTTTTATCACTGTGAGGCACTAGGTTGGAGCTGTAACTTGTGCTTTGGACAGGAGACTATAGGCTGGGGTTCTGATCATGGGCATCCCCGTCGTACTTCTGCCAGAGCCACGTGCTCAGGGCTGCATGCTGCCTGATTTTTATGTTTACGTGCGCACATGCACAAGAAACATTATGTGGCAGCTTAGGAGAGAAGCGGGTTGTGGAGGTGCGGCACTGTGGCGGCCAATGCCAGCATTGCATTGTTGGGTGTGGCAGTGCTCAACCAATGCAGGTCCAGTGTCCTGATGACACTGGTTCTGCAGAGTGCCACCAACTTGTAACGATTTTGCCGCTGCAACCAGGGGCCGCCTCATCATTGCAGCGTCAGCCATTCCGCTGCAATGAGGGAACGACCCGTCATTGCAGGGCGATATCTACCTTGCCTGGTGTAACATTTCATCAATGAGGCAGCGGCTATGCTGCCTAGTAGCCCCATGAAAGACAATGGGGGTGCCCAGTCCCCCTGTCGGCATGCCCCGACTCAGTTCATTTGCCAATGGAGTCCACTTCCGCCGGCATAATGCCCCCATTTGTTGTGTGCCTAATGGGGTGCCCAACTCTCAACATCATGCCCCTAAACAGTCTTTTTTTGTGCCGATGGGGGGCCCAGTCCCTGTCTGCTTCATTCCCCCCCTCTCCCAAAATGCAGGTGGCACACTGGGAGCCGACCCCAGTATGCAAAAAAACAAAAACCTTCCTGCAACGTCTTTTTTTTTTTTTCCTCCCTGAAATCAAGAAAATGGTCCGTCGCGGTGTCTTGTGCCCCTTCCCCCAACCCGCAGCCACCCTCTGCGCACCTGCCTCCCCACACCCCCCCACCCCATACTTACCTCCAGAGCCCAGCGCAACGATCTTCGGTGGACTGGGAACACATCTGCACTCTTCAAAGCCGACCGCAAACTGAAGAAATGCCGGTAAGCTATATAATGGCATAAGTAGAGTTTTTTCAACTTTGGTGCATATCTCGGACATTTTGGGGAATTTTGGCATCAAATTTTCAACATGGGGTTATTGGGACCCTTCCTCATGAATTCAGTCACTGCCATGCCGTTATTCGGTCCCGAAAGGTGATTTTGCGGTCACTGCGCTTAATCACCTTTTGGGACCGAGTAACTAAACGACAGTGCCACTGTTCATGAGGTGGGCTCAGAAAGCCTGTGTTGCAAATTTGGTGAAAAATCAAAATGACTGTTTTTACGAGCGTATGCTTGAGCACTTTCCACGTGCGACGCCGTAATTCTTGTAATTTGTAATTTCTAGGATCATGGATATGTTGTTCATCCACACTCTTTGGCATTTCCCCTTCCACTTTAAATCTTGTCGGAAGTCTTCAAGCTGGCTCCTCCCACCCACCCGGGTGGTATAACCCTCTGCTCCGCCCCGTGATGCCAGATCTTCCTTTCCACTGGAAGATTTAGGTTGCCTCCCTCGGGTTCACGCATTTTGTAGGCCCTGGCTTCAAGAACCCGGGAAATCATCTGTCCTGCCGGTATCTCCCAAGCAACCTAATCGGCCTGTCCAAGCTTGATTGAGGTCTAGGACTCCCTCAACCGAAAGGCCGAGGAAGAGCCACAAATGCTCTAAAAAGAGGCAATGCCATAAGTCATCCTCATCCTCCACGGATGAGGAGAGGCTCCGACAGAAACTCTGGTGCTACAAGGACCTCGTGTGGCAGCACCTGATTTTGACCGGGCACAAGTCGACCCCGGCTTCCACCCCGGCCATTACTTGACTTTCGCCTCCTAGGCCGAAGCAGACTCCTTCGGAGCCAATCAAGTCGGTTCCCCCTCCCGCGGAGCAGGCGAAACCTCCGGTTCAGCCTAAACCGGTCTCTCCACCGATAGTGGTGTAACCACCGCCCAAGCAGCCTGTGGGAGGGGCTCCTTCTAAAGACAGGCCAGACACTGGGCTTCCCCGGTGTCTTCCGGTTAGTGTCACCCCGGACCACCCTCGGTGGCAAGGGTGACTTGGGTGGTCGACGTTGTATCCAGATTCCTCGGATTCGGATGTGACCGGCCTGCATTCTCATCCTGGGGATGACCAATCAGCTGGTGGGTTAGAGACGGAGGAAGGTCCTTCGTCCTTTCAGGGCATTCTTTGCCTCATCTCTGAGTCCACAGGGATGCCCCTGGAGCCAGTCCAGAAAGAGGCGGAGTACCCTCTCATGGACATCCTCAAGAGAGGGGCTACCCCGACGGAGGCTTTTTCTGTGGCCGATGCCATTGTTGGCCCGGCCTTAGAACTTTGGCAGTGCCTGCTTCTTGTCCAGTACTGTCTGCCCGCATGGCCCACAAGTATGCGGTGCCTATGGGGTCCCTTGCAGGGTTCACAGAGCACCCTTCGACCGAGAGCCTGGTGACCGCCTCTGTGTTCAGGCATACTGGCAGTTCTGCCGACACTGACCGACCTCCCAAGAAAGAGTCCAAACTCTTGGACCATTTGGCTAGCAAGATCTATGTGGCGTCTTCCTTGGGCCTTCATCAGGCAAGTTCGGCCATCGTCATGGCATACTTCTCTCATGCCCTGTTGGAGTCTTTGGATGAAGTCCTCCCCACACATCCCCGTGGACATGCAGACCACGGTCAAGCAGGTCCAGGATCAGGGCCGAGCTGTTGCCAAACAGCTTCAGACTGCCCTAGACATTGGGGATTCTGGTGCCCGTTCGATGGCAGCCACGGTTGCCTCTCATCACAGGGCTTGGCTGAGACTCTCCTCCTTCCCAGCGGATACTGAGCACAAACTGGCTGATGTGCCTTTCCTGGGCACCAGTCTTTTCGGCCTGGGTGTGGCCGGTCATCTCCAGCATATTGAGCAGTCCAGTGCCACCTTGGACACAACTTCTGTCAAGGGTTCTTCGGGCAAGAACCAGCAGAAGAAAAAGAAGCTGCCTTTTTGGCACTCTTCCCCTGCGGCACAGCAGACCTCCTTTTAAGGAGGATAGCAGCATCAGCAGCAGGCTCAAACTTGGCACCCTCGGGAGCAAGTGTGGGCCCTCCCAGGCCCATAAAGGAGGCTGAGGTTCAGGTCCTGGATCCTCCTCCTCCAAGCCTGCTCAGTGACAGGGCAGGGGCTGCCTCCCCCTCTCCTGTCATGCCAGCTCTGGGTCCTCCTGTGGGGGGATGGCTCTGCCACTTCCTTTCCGCCTGGTCAGTTGTCACTTCAGACAGGTGGGTTCTTGAAGTGGTCGGTCAGGTACTGCCTCTGGAATTCGAGCAGTACCCCTCCAAGCAGAGCCCATGCCCCTCGGGAGGAAAGATTATCTACCCAGATTTAGTCAGCTCTCCGAGATGACATCGCTCAGCTCCTCCTCAAGGAGGCAATAGCTCCAGTGGCAGATCCTCCAGCAGACCCAGACTTTGTCTCCGGGTACTTCCTGGTGCTGAAGCGATCGGGGTCTGTCACCCCATTCTAGATCTGCTCAACCTGAATCAATATCTCAGGTCACGCACTTTTCGGATGGTCACTCTGCCCCAGATCATACCATCCTTGGCGCAAAACATGTGGTTCTGTCCACTGGATCTGCAGGATGTGTTCTTTCATGTCCTAATCTGTCCATCTCATCAGCAGTTCCTCCCCTTCAGAGACGAAGGGAACCTGTATGAGTTCTGAGCCATGCTCTTCGGTCTGTCATCGGCCCCATGGGTCTTCACCAAATGCATTGCAGTGGTGGCGGCCCATCTCCGGCGTCGGGGTCAGGATTTACCCCACCCCGATGATTGGTTCCTAGCAGGTCCCACCCAATGGGAGGTGGAGAGGTCCAGGGACCTGGCCCTCCAGACCTGCTCCCAACTTGGCCTCCTGATCAACAAGGCCAAGTCGGAACTCGTGCCTTCCCAGGTGATGGGCTTCATCGGGGAAGAGCTCGGCTCCCGGCAGACAAGGCGGAGGCTGTCTTCTCCTTTGCCCAGTTATTTCTGGTTTGGCAATTGTGCCCTGCCCAGGACTTTGCGCTTTCTGGGTTACATGGCGGCATGCACCTCAGTGGTCCGTTGGGCCCGGTTGCACATGCGCCCCCTCCAATGGGAGCTGGCCGAACAGTGGACTCAGCGCCACAGTCATTTCAACCACCTAGTCACTGTAACCCAGAAGATGTGGGACGCTTTCCAGTGGTGGACCGCCCCAGACCAGTTGCAGGATGGGATCCCATTTATCCACCCCGAGCCGACGGTCGTCCTAACGACCGATGCCTCTCTCATGGGTTGGGGAGCCCACATGGGGGACAAAAGGGCCCATGGGCTGTGGACCCCCGAGGAGTTCTGATGTCACATCAACCTGTTGGAGCTCAGAGCAGTCAGTCTGGCACTGTCAGCTTTCACTCCTCAGCTCCAGGGTCAAGTGGTTCAAGCCCAGACAGACAGTACCACAACCATGTACTACCTCAACAAAGAGGGCGACACGCACTCGTCCTGCTGTGCAGAGAGGTGCTCCGCATCTGGACACTCGTCAGCTGTTTGGAGGCAGATCTCCTAGCCATCCATGTGGCAAGAGCCTCAAGCCATCTGGCAGATGCTGTCAGCTGCATATGTGAGACATCCCACGAGTGATCTCTCCATCCAGAGGTAGCTTATAGCCTGTTCTCCCACTGGGGCAAACCGATGGCAGACCTGTTTGACTCCAGGGAATACACCAAGGTGAGGCTTCACGCCCACCCCCCTCAGCAGGGCTCACTGCAGGGGGATGCCATCTTGTGGCCGTGGATCCCAGGCCGCCTCTACGCCTTTCCTCCATTTCCCTTGATCCACAAAGTGCTTCTCAAGGTGAGGAGGGACAAGGCAAAGGTGATACTGGTATCCCCAGACTGGCCGCGCTAGTTCTGGTATCCAGATGTCCTCAGCCTCAGCTGCAGGCCCCCGGAGTGGCTTCCAGCACACCCGGACCCGATATCTCTCAATCAGGGGAAGGTATACCATCTGAACTTTCAATCCCTGCACCTCACAGCCTGGTATGTGAGCGGCTAGAGTTCCAGGCTTTTCCTCTGAAGCCCAGCGTGACGATCTTTGGTGAACCGGGAACACGTCTGCACTCTTCAAAGCTGACCATGAACTGAAGAAATGCCGATAAGCTGTATAATGGCATAAATAGGGTTTTTTCAACTTTGGTGCATATCTCTGGCATGTTTGGGAATTTTGGCACCCGATTTTCAATGTGGGGTTATTGGGACTCCTCCACATGAATTCAGTCACTGTCATGGCGTTATTCGGTCCCAAAAGGTGACTTCGCGGTCACTGCAGTCAATCACCTTTTGGGATTGATTAACGAAATGACAGTGCCACTGTTCATAAGGTGGGCTCTCAGAAAGTCTATGTTGAAAATTTGGTGAAAAAAATCCAAAAAATTACTCTTACGAGCGTGCGTTGCTTAGTTTCCACAGGAGGCAGCACGCTTGTAAATTCGCGAATTTGTAATATTTTCATTCCAGATTTCACACCTCCTTATGAACAGTACACCTTTTATTTTTCACATCCTTGCCGAAATGTGTTTTCACACTTCTGGCGCAGAATAGCGCGGTCGCTGTGGGAAATCAATGTTTGGGACAGATTAAGAACGAGCAAGTGAGAGGGGGGAGTAAGCGAGCTCAACGGAGCTCTGCAGAACTGCTGTGGATTTCTTTGTGGGCAAAAAAAGACGCCAAATGTAGGCAGGAGCCCAGTACAAAAGGGTAGCCTGCAGCGCAGGGAGAAATTGAATGAGTGAGAGAGGGGGAGTGCGCGAGCTCAGTGGAGCTCTGTCGGGACTGCTGTGGATTTCTTTATGGGCAGAAAAAGGCACCAACACAGGCAGGAGCCCAGTACAAAAGGGCAGCCTGCAGCGCCGGGAGAAATGGAACAAGCGAGTGAGAGAGGGGAAGTGAGCGAGCTCAACGGAGCTCTGTTGGGACTGCTGTGGATTTCTTTATGGACAGAAAAAGGCACCAATGCAGGCAGGAGCCCAGTACAAAAGGGCAGCCTGCAGCGCCGGGAGAAATGGAACAAACGAGTGAGAGAGGGGGAGTGAGTGAGCTCATCGGAGCTCGGTCGGGACTTTAGAGTTGCCCACCCTCCTGCCCAGGTTCCTGTGTGGTCCTATATTACAGCAGGGTCTCTGGAGTGGAGACAAAGCAATGACTGCATACTTTTAGGATTGCTGTAATAATACAGATTTAGTTCTGTTTGTTCTCTAACTGAGCTAAGTACTGAGCTATACTGTTAGGATTGCTGTAATAATATTTATTTGTTTTGTTTATTTCTGTAACTAAGCTGAGTAATACTTGGAGTGCAATAGGATTTCTAACTGGGCTAAGTGAAACTATATGAGGGCTGAGAACAAAAAGTATGGTAGCTGAGGGGTGAAAAACAGACAAGGAGGCTTTAGGATTGCTACAGTAATACAGCATCTAATAGATGAGATCTGAGACTGAATTAACCCAGTCAGCAAAGGGGCAGTAGGGGGACTAGTGTGTGTGTGTGGGGGGGGGGTACAGGAATTTGAGTAAATAGGGACCTAACAGTTGTAGGGCACAAAAACCAGCAGTAAGAGCCTATAACATAAAATGGGGCAGGTGCCCCATGTCAGTAGGGCGGGCATCTTTGGAAGGGTGGTGGGGTGTACAGGTTGGGGGTCCGCAATGATCCTGGACTGGGCTTGGAGGACGGGGTGGGTGTATGGTCTGTAGACAACTGGCTAGTTTCACGGAGGAACTGTGGAGGTTAGGAGGCGCCTAGTGGCGGGCAGATGAGTATGGTATGCATCCCGGGGGATAGAGGATGGCAGGGGAGACGGGGAGAAAAACTAGGACTGAAATCAACCTCTAGCAGAAAAAGAGAGAAAAAGGGAGTGGGTGCTCGAGGCGAGGGGGGCTTGATGAGGAGGAAGAGACCACTATGAGTACCAGCGGAGAGAGCAGATGGCAGCGGGAGGAGGGACCGGGGGCATGGAGGAATAAGTTGGAGGGGGACCGGTAGGGGGAAAATATGTAGGAGGGGTATTGACTAAGAATAGATTCGAGCCTCTGCTATGGGAGAGAGAGGGGGAGCAGGAACATACTGAAAGGGGAGGACAAGTGGGGCATGACAGGGATGACAACAGGGGAAGAGATGGTGAGGATGCAAGGCAAAGGTGGCTAGTAAGGAAGGGGGTGACTGGAGGAGAAGGCTACAGAAAGGGGGAAGGATGGGGGGGCATCACTATTGGGGTCAAAGGGAATGGGGGCTGTAAATCGACAACAATGGGGATAGGAGAGGGGTTGAAAATCAGCAGGGGAGGAGGAGGGGAGGTTGACATGGGAAGCCCAGTAGGAAATAGTCAGGCAGGGAAGGGGTTCAAGGGGGATGGGAGGAATAAGGCAGAGAACAGGGGTGAGGCGGAAGTAGGGGGTGCAGATACAGAAGTTGCAGAGGGTGCAGCTGGTGGCGGTAAGGGGCAGATAAGAATGAATACTGGGGTAGTGGAAGGGGCATTAGAAGGGAAAGGAGGTAAGGGACCGGGGGGTACTCATCCTAGGGGATTCTGTACTGAAAGGGGTGAGATAGGGTGGAAAGGGGGAAGGCACAGCTGTATTTGGGTTGAAGCTCTCCCCGGGTTGACTGCAGGAGGGGCAGGGCAGGCACTGCTCAAGTGTGCAGCGATGGGGAGGAAGAAACCTCATTTAGTGTTGCATGTGGGTACAAATGATTTGGCGGGGGAGACTGTGGAAGTAGTGAGGGGGAGGTTCGAGGAGTTGGGCAGGCAGTGTGAGGGGGTGGGCGAGTCCATGGCATTCTCGGAGGTACTCCTGGTACCACATGCAAGCACGGGGAGGAAAGGTTAGGATCAAGGAGTTCGAGTGGCTAAGGGATTGGTACCACCCCAAAAGTTATGGGTTAGTGACTAACAGGGGTAGGGTCTGGGGGAATAGTGACTTGTACATGGGGAGAAGGCTACACTTGAGCAGGGACGGGAGTATTAAAGGCAGGATTAGAGGGGTATATCTCTACTAAGATGGATTTAGGCCCAAGGGTTGAGGCACTGGATGCTACACCTCACTGCATGCCGGCGAGCTGGGTTCGGGAACGAGCCCGGGTTGTCGGGGGTTGGCTGGGGAGGGAAATGATTGAGCATCCAAGGACTGCTCTCCTTTCCCTGGGGAGGGACTGGGGCATCCACCGTGCTGCAGCAGCCCTTGAATGAAATCGAGCGCACTGCAGGAGCAGGGATACACGTGGGGAGAATCATAGACGCCGCAGAATGCCAGGCTCGACGTCATTGCACGTCTGCACTTCTCAGGTGAAAAAATAAGGAGGAAAATGGCAGACGACCAAGGGAGCTTGATGGCCACACTTCAGCAACTAGGGGGGCCTGTTGTGGAATCGCACTGCAGTATTGGTTCCTGGCCCGACATGGGGGGTGTCCCCCCTGCAGGTACAGCGCTGTCCCAGCCAGTATGTGAGTGAACCTGCGGGCTGATCGTGGGATGAAGGCGGTGGCTGGATGTAGGCAGGTTGGGCTACAGGAGTACAAATAATGATGTGATAGAAAAATAAATCACTGATATGATTTCGGCAAGTCAGCACTCAGTAGTGCAGGTCCGCTTTTCCTGCATACGGTTGTCACCTCATGGAGGATCATTTACTTCTGAGGTGGGAGGGAGTAACATTATGTTCCCTTTTAAAACTAAAATAAATGTAATGCAAAACTTATTATAAATTACTCCAACTTGAGTGAATTAGTGGTGCCAGCCAGGATGTAACACAATGTCTCGGGTTACTGCATGACAGAACGGGATTAACTGCCATTGAAACTGCCTTTTTTACTGCAGTATGCTGCAGTGTTGCACTGCATCCTGGACAGCATCACTGTAATTTAATAGGGGGCTGCTAGTGTCCGTTATGGTATAAGAGAGTCATCTCCTGAGGTTTCAGCAGCCAGAACCACTCGGCTTTGCGTTATGGTCCTCCTGCCCAGACTTCATGCAAGGACTCTCTTGTACCATATTTAGCACCTGCCGTGGGACCTGCTGACTTATGGCAGAATAAGAAACCCACACGCAGACAAGATGATCAGTCTCAGCTGGACTGTCCTGGGTAAATAATTGAAGTGCTTCCGTTTTTTTACTCCCTTCTGAAAACCACACGTGAATTTCATTTTAATAATTAAAAGCAGACATTCCCATTAGTCCGTGGCCCATTTTTAAAAATTAATTGTACATTCTTTGCGATTGAGCTGGCTGAATGACGTGTGTGTGCTCCTGTTGGTGGTGGTGGTATGGGGGGATAGAGAGTGTTGCCTCAGACGAACTCCCAAGAAACATTTTTCTGCTGAATACTGGGTGAAGATGTTGCACTGATAAGTAGCAGATAACCTCTTGGCGTTGCATTCAACCAGGTACTTGTAACTTGGGAAGGTTTTGTGCTGAATGCTGAAATGTGTCTGTAATTGATAGGGCTGATCACATTTTATGTAGTTATTACATTTTATGAGGCTGGCGGTCCAAATGAAACTTCTCATTTTCTGCGATGCAGTGACAGACTAGGGCAGACAAATGGAGTCACTAGAGACCTGACTGCAGACATGCAGGTCGTACCTCAATAAATTGCTTACAGCAATTACATTTTCACCCGCTTCCTTAAATTCTATTTTTAGATTTTGGAACTGGGCAGGAGAGATGAATTTGGCACTGGTGAAAGATGAGAGATTGCTGTCACTGTAATCTGAATCCATCTCCTGGAGTCAAACTGTGATGTTTTCTAAAAGAAAAAGTAGACCCACTGTTTCATTCAATCATGCTACTTTCTGTCTTATAAAATGGGAAAATGGAGGATGCCATGAGGTCTAAACGCCTCGTAACGTTTTGCTCTCACTGCTATCCCGCAGCCTATCAGAGGCTGTGAAGGGAACATCACTGTGATGCATCTACTGATAGCCCTGTTGCACTGTTTCCTCACTTTCAGTGAAGGCGGATTATGCCGTTTTACGCTTGAGCATGGAGAGCAACATGTGCAGCAGTTTTGGTGTTTCTTGTTTGTGTGCAGTGCTAAGATGGTTCAGGGTCCACTGAAAGGCCTTTTAAAAACTGACTAGTCTTTTATGTAACATAAAATGTCTGGAGTGTCGTATGCCAGTTCTAAAATAATTTTTCTAATGAGAAATTAATCATTTTTGTCTCAATATTGCTTTTTCTTCCTCTGCTGGCTGACTCTATCTGTTAGGTTGCCTGTCCAACAGAAATCCAGGCCCCACAGCCGCTCCATCTGCCTTTACACTTGCGGAGAGCAACACAGGGGAGCTTGGGTGTATCGGCAACTGTTGTCTTCTGGCAGTGTGGGGGAGGGGGAGTCAAGGTTTTCCTGTTTCCCCATCCAGGGATTAAATTGGGCAGAAGTCCACAGGTACTCGGTTCCACCACCTCTTAAAAAAAACTGTGTCACAGTTCAACCACCTCTGCCATCTTTCTCCATGAACTACTGTGGGAGAGTTCCACCATCTAGAAATAACAGTTCCACTAGAAATCTAGATATGAGTTCCCCCACCAAAGCCATCCCCATCCCACTCTTCATAAATACATACAAGGATACAAAGATGTTGACAGCAAAAGAAGACTACTGGTCCATCCAGTCTGCCCAATCTACCTACCTATTCTGTCTTGCCCTAGTGGCAATCCTTCCTTTGTTACAGTCCCCTCTTTTTGTAACTAAACCCACATGCCTGACACATCGCTGGTTGAAGCTGCTGATTTTTTTTTCCTTTTTTATTCACTGCTTTTTATGCCCTCTTATACGCCACTTTCCAGATCTCCTTCTGGGTTCCCCTAGGTGCTGTGGCTTCACCGGAATCCGTCTCTCTCATTTCTGCCCTTACCTCCATGTGGCTGCTGAGTGCCTTCCAGGCAAGGAAGAGGGGGGCTCCTTCAACTCCCTGTGCTTTGTCAGTCTGCCAGCAGGGGAGTACACATCCAGTCCCCTCTGGTTCTTCGCAGCCTGTCATCCACCTGATAGTTGGGTATTTCTTTCCTGTTTTGCCCAGGCCCTGCGGACACAGGCACACAAGGGAGGTCCAAGGTGCGTGTGCACATGAGTGTGCTGCTGCACTCAACCTCCAGCCTGCATCCACCCCTCACACAGCGCTCTCAGCTACACTGCTACTTGTGGTCACCCAGGTGGCAGTATAGCAGCAGGGATGGCGATCCACGCTTGAGGAGTGCGTCCCTTGGGATGCTCAGTCGTCCTCCTCTTGGCCGGCCCACGATGACCAAAGCATGTTCCGGAACTCAGATCAGTGGCATCACGAGTGGTAGTGTTACTGCTCTGCTGACAGGCTGGCTGAAGCTGCTGATTGATTTGGCCTGTACTACTTCCTCTGGAAGCTTATTCCACTTGTCCACCACCCTTTCTGTGAAGAAGTGCTTATGGACATCCCTTCAGGAGAGTTGTGATTGGGTCCACAAACTTCTTCATGCCTGGCACTCTGGCCCTGACATTCATTTTATACTTATTCTACTCAAAAACAGTTAAAAGGGTTGGATGGGGGGCGCTGTGGAGCCCGAGTTGAGAGCAGCAAGTTACAACAGCTCTTCAGATTCTACTACTAATTTGTAAAATTAAAGTATTTTAGATCGTGTTCTGAGTGAAATTTCTTTCAGATTTGGAAAGAGTACTTTGGAGAGTACCAGAATGGGGAACCCAAGGAGGGATAAAGGAGGAGGATCAGGTGGGAAAACAACAGTGCCTTCTCAGGCATCGAAGGCAGCTACCAACGTGCATTGTTCAACAACTGGTGAAGCTGAGGAGACATTATCTTCTAACGGAGATAAATTGCAAAAACTGATATCTGTGGTCTCAGATTTAAATACTAAGATGGACTCTTATGGCACCAGACTGAACTTAGCAGAAACTTCCATCGACAACCTAAAAGTAGTGTCTGATGATGTTAAAAGGCAAGTGGAGTCGGCCTCTGCAGCCACGGCAAACCTGATCAAAGAGAATGCTCACTACCGGGCCAGACTGGAAGCCTTAGAGAATCAGGCTAGGTTGTCGCATGTAAGGATACTGGACCTGCCCGAAGGTATCGAGGGTGATCATCCTCTTATGTTCCTGCAAGAATGGCTGCAAGAAAAATTAGCTCCCGAGGAACCCCTGATTCCCTTCGCTCTTCAAAAATCCTATCAGATAACTCCCAGAGGCTTCCGGGAGGATCCAACTAACCCACGAACCCTCCTAGTTATGACTGATGGAGTGGGGACAAGAGACACCAAACTGCAGCTGGCTAGACGTGCAGGGACCTTAATACAAGATGATCGAACGGTGTATCTGTTTCCTGACCTCAGCTATGCCACCCGTCTGAGGCGCAAAAAGTTTGACCTGGTGGGCAGAAGCTACGCAACTTCGGGGTTTCGCACGCCATAATTTATCCAGCAAGATTGCGTCTGGTTTTCGAGGGAAAGTGTGAATTTTTTCCAACCCACTTGAAGCAGGGAAGTGGGCCTCACGGCTGCAGCAGTGACAGCAAGAGCCTGGTTCGATTGACGAGGAGGAGGAGGAATACCTGGCTTCAGGAGAGGAAAAAGGGGACTGATTGTACCGATTGAGTGAGACTTTTATATTCCCTCCATAAAAAGGCTTGTTGGCTTACTGGTAGTCCTTTAGTATTCTACTTATATCCAATATTTGAGGTCTAAATAAATAAATCTTTTTTACTTTACTTGGGACTTAGGGTTAGCTCAATCGGGGAATCTGTGGAGTTATATTAAACTTTTTGAATTATGTAGATGTTAGACTTTATACTTGTTTGCAACTGTACTATGATGTTAAATCCCTTTAGGAAATAGTATGACGCCATTAGCCTCTGGTAGGCATGCAAATGTTGGACTCATAACAGACTTTACAATAATCGTACATAAGTCATACTGCTCATGGGCTTAATTAAGCAGCATTTAAATTTTGGACTTTAAACTTGAAGGTTACTTGAATGTTGAATATCCCCCATTGTGGTATCAAAATGTCAAGATGCATCAAACCTATGATTAAGGAGAACTTTAATCTCCAAATGTTGTCCAGTGTTATATTGTGGTTGTCCTGACATGCTATGTAACTGCTATGAATGATAGTATGTAAAATAATAAAAATAAAGTTTAAAAAGGTTGGATAACCACTGAGTAATTGTGGAGGACTGAGAAGCCAACCGTATCTAGGCCGCTGTTTTTATTGGTACAGACAAAGGCTAAGAGAGACAGAGACTTTGACCCTGAAGTTTATCTCTGTTACCATACCCAATAAAAATTCCAGTGGAACGCTTGCTGGTGGTAGCCCTATCATTCATTCCATGATGAGGGAGTTGTATGTCAAAATGGGGCAACCTTGTTACAGGTGAGTTTTAAGTACAGGACGATACTGTCCTCTACCTGACATTCAGGGCACTTGGATCATAATCCAGTTTCATCTTATGCAGTCTGTGTGTGGTATAACAAACTCTGTACATGAAGTTGAGCTGTATTTGGCACCATCTCTTGCTTTTTGAGCACTGTTTAAACAAAAAGATTGCTCTTTCCCAGTTTGCCCCCTGGCATTACTAAGTACAAATCCGCTTCCCGTACTTTAATAGTATGGTCACCCATGTTAGAGATGGCTCTCAGGGTAATTTTATAATAGAGAAGGACTTAACCAGTCGAGGTAATCTGTATAGCGCTTCCTCCGGGGGTGAAACTGATAGCGATCCACCCTGATTGTTAATTGCCTTTGCAATGAAGTGTCTCACTTGCAAGTATGAAAAACAGTGTTGGGCCTTGAAGAGGTATTTCCTTTTGAACTCTGAAAGAAGTTATCCCCCCCCCCGCCAGGTCCTTTACATGTCTTGATTCTTTATTTCTTCAGTCTCTTGAGCACCTGTAGTAATATGTGCATGTCCCCCCTGCTGTTCCTCTGCATGTCTTAAGTTTTTTTCTTTTCTCTACTCTCTCCGTTGGGTCAAAAGAAACTGAGACAGCCTTGACTAACCGTGCATATGACACTGCTGGTGCAAGCGTTAACTACACTCCTGAGCTGTGTGCATCGGCAGTGGGCCCCACTACTCCCATGGGTGCTAGCACCTCTTTCATTGAGTACAAAGAGTGCTGCACTATGGAGGAGAGTCTCTGGAAGATAAGAGTTGTGGTAAGTAACTTTGCTTTTCGCATTTTTGCCAATTGGATATCAGGTTTATTTAGTTAGACAGGATTAGAGGTTCCCACCTCCCGTGGATTTCAGCTGAGCTGCTTGCCTGTCTCTTTGCCAGGGTCCTAGCTTGGTGGACTCAGAAGGCCTCAGGCTCCCCTGCTGACCTGGTAAAATACCAGATCCTTCGCAATGCCTGCACCAGAGCTACCGGGCTTATGAAATCCGAATACTTTGCATCCACACTCCAGAACAATTATAAGTCATCCCTCTACCTTTCCCATGGTCATCCACTCCTTATTCTCCTCTCCTACCCAGTATCCCTCCTCTGTCTTCAAGCCTGATAACTCTTCTGTCTCTAACCCTGCTGAATTCACCTCTTCCTTTTTTTTTTTTTTGCACCTCCTGCGCCCATTGGCACCCCACTCCTTCAGGCTGCCAGTGCCATCTCCTCTAACCACCAGATTCACCCTCACATTTCCAGCACCCCATAGTCCACCTTCATCCATCCATCCATTCTGTGGGCTGGCATGTCCCTGCTGGGGCCCTCCTTTGAATTTCGTGGAGGGGAAATACATCTGGGGCCTCCTACCTACCCTCAGATTTGCCGTGTCCCTGCTAAAGGCCTCTCCTGTGCTTGGGCATAGGCTGAGGGGCTTCATGTTGCTGATGTACTGGGGTCGGTTGGCATGGGAGGGACCACATGGCCATCATTAAGGATACCAATGTGGTAGTTTCCTCCATTTTTGCCCTGCCCACAATGACGTGCATACTGCAGCTGAGCTGGCAAGGGGGTGCCTGATGGTGCGAGTTTACTCACGCTGTCAAAGGCACCACCAGATACCTGGACCAGGAAGCGCTACTGACCGATAGCAGTGCCAACCCACCTCGATATGAAAGCATCTAAACATCATCTTTCCTCGAGGCCCTTTTTACTCTGAGCCCTCTCAAACGGCTAAGTCCCAATGGCCTTGACCCCAGACTCCTTCACATTTCTGCGTCTACCATTGTTATTCCAATCACATCTATCCTCAATCTCTCATTCTCCATGGCTGCCATCCCTGATTGTTGGAAGTGGGCAACTGTCATCCCACTTTCCAAAGGGGGGAACCCCTCATCTCCTGGGAACTGTCACCTGATTTCTTCACCGTACCCTGGCAAAGCTCCAAGAACATCTAGATCTTCCAGGAAACAGTGTTTACCATTGATTCACATGAATGGGCCCTGAGTCAGGGGTGCTAGGACCCTGCAGGAGCCAGACCTTTTCAAGAGGGCTGGTGCCGAAGTAAGCTACATGCATGCACAGCATCACAAGGGGGAGCTCGGTCCACAGGCTTACTTCGGCACAAGCCCTCAGCCGCCTCAGTTCCTTTTTTCAAACAACATGAAGTCTTGCTGTATTCTGACATATGCAGTTAGCCCCAGCACTTGAACTGCCCCGGAGATGAGAGTTAACCCTATGCAGAAGCATAGAACGTTGAGCTCGAGCTCGGATTTCAAACCTCTGTCTATGGTGCTTCAGAGTAGATCTTCGAGAGAGGCTCTTGCAGTAGGTATTGCTTTCTCTCCCTCCACCCACCTGAGTTTTCTTCTTCTTTTCTTCGGGGGCATCTTCTCTTCTCCTGTCATGCCCTGTTGGCCTCCGGCGGGAGAACTGGAAGGAGGGCGAAGGGACCACCCCCTTTATACTGACGTATGCTGATGTTGGTCAGGTGATGTCACGGGTGGTCCCCCACCAGAGACTGCTAGCTAGAAGATTTTTCCATGGGGTCCTGACACCTGGCTGCTTAGTCCTACTGGTGAATACCTACTGCAAGAGCCTCTCTCGAAGATCTACTGTTATGGTAAGTTCTTACGTAACTGTACTTTGTTATCCAGTGTGGTGTCATAGTTTCACTAAAGTCAGCCTCTTGTGCTGGCTACATACATTCCTAACTTCCAGAATGAAGGAGAACGCATTCTCCATTCTCTGGATGTCAGCAGAGGCCTGAAGTTCTACCTTGACAGAACCAAGGACTTCAGACCTTCTAAGCAGTTCTTTGTCTCCTTTGATCCTATCGGATGGGACAGCCTGTTACAGTCAAATGCATTTCTACTTGGATTGTCAACTGCCTTCATCACTTCTGTACTGTGGCGCAGGTCAAGTTGGAAGGCCAGGTCCATGTCCATTTCACCAGAGCGTTTGCTACGTCCCTAGCAGAGATTCTCTCTGTGCCTATTGGTGATATTTGTAGAGCTGTAACTTGGATCACGGTGCACACCTTCATCAAGCATTTTGCCCTTGGATGTCCATGCCAGGCAGCATGCTTCCTTGGCAGGGCCATCCTCAGTGGACTTTTGTCCCGAGTGAACCTTGGCTCCCACCACCCTGACCCAGGAGACTTTCGTCTGAACTCGATGCTCTTAACTCATTGGTGTGAATCACCGGTGAAGACTGATTCCTGGAAGATACAAAAATTATGTACTCAACATAATTCTTGATCATCTGGGGATATCTTCACCACTGATTCACACACCTTCCCACCATCCCCGGGCTCACCCTAGCCTATTTATTGGTCTTCACCCCTTATTATTCTTTTGGGCTGTAAAGACCCTGTGTTTCTGATTTGTTGACCCTTGTTACATGGGTCAACAGGGCTATCTTATGCCCTTAGTTTAGTGCATAAATGTTAGTTAATGCTGCACCTCCTTTTTAAAAAAGGTACTGAGGCACCAGCCCTCCTGAAAAGCTCTGGCTCCTGCAGGGTCCTAGTGCTTCTGGCTCGGAATCCATTCTTGTGAATCAGTGGTGAAGATATTCCTAGAAGATCAAGAATTACAGTGAGTATGTAATTTTTATTTCTCTCACAACTCTCTCCCTTGCTTGATTCTCCCTCCTTCTTCACTCCCTTCCAGTCTAGCTTCTGGAAGTCCCACTGTACCTCTACCTCCCTTCACCCACACACTCACTAGCTCCATCCTGACCTGAATGGACTAGGGCCTGATTAACTCTGCATTCTTTGTTGATCTTGCTAAAGGCATTCAACACAGTTGCACACCCCCCTCTTCCTGCACAAGCTTAAAGGGGTAGGGCACTCTGACCATTCAGTTAGCCGGTTCCACTCTTACATCGAGGGCAGGTCCCAAGCAGTCTGTATCAGAGACGCACTCTTCCTCACTTTCCCTTTCTGCTCAGGCATTCCCCAAGGCTCTGTCCTTGCCCCAGTCCTGTTCTCTGTTTTCCTAAAAGACCTCCCAAATTCCTTCATCTCCTCAGCCATCCACATGAACACAGATGATGCTCTGCTCTTAACCTCTGATGCCTCTGGCTGCTCAGTTCCAGTCAGACTTCCTCAACAACCAGTGCTGGTTCTGGGCTAATCAGTTGTCCCTCAGTGCCAAGAAACCATCTCTGACTGTAACCTTTGGTGCTAGACAAAGGGTGGCCAGACTCTTACCCACTACCCTCCTTCCAGAGCTTTGATGATGCATTAATTGAGGGCATCTCCTCCTTTAAATACCTTGAGGTATGGTTGGACCATCACCTTGATTTCTTGCTCCATGTGGATACCATTCGCCAGAATCTCCACCCTAACTTTGGGCTGTATACGGGAACAAAGCCTGCTTCTAGGATCGTGGATATGTTGTTCTATCCACACAGTTTGGCATGTCCTTTCCCTTTAAGAATCTTGCCAGAAGGTCTTTAAGCTGGCTCCTCCCACCCACCTGGGTGTATTATGCCTCAGCTCTGCCCCTTGATGCCAGATCTCCAAATCCTCACCCGGTTTCTGCTGCTATCCGTGATGGCAAACGATGACTCACATCGACCTGCATGCCTCTTGCATGTACTGCTTGGGTGCCGACCATGACACCCAGGCTTGCGAAATGTGTCGCTTTTCACCCGAATGTCTTAGACGATCGTCTCGCATGACTTCCACTGGGCAGACCAGAGAAACAGAATTCACCGGTCAAGCCCAAGGAAACCCACTGGGCGGTCTCCATGGCTGCGGGGTCCGCTGAGCAGCTCGAACAGATGAAGACTTCCGAGGAAGAGAAAGCTTGGGCTGTGGATCGCTCCTCAATGTTCCTTCTTTGTCCCGCTCAATTTGGGCTCCACCTTCTCTGGTTCCTTTCGGAGCCAGCTAACCTTTCCCACCAAGGGTGAGGAGCCTCGTGCACATGTCTCTTGGTCCCGTAAAAAGGACAAGGAGCAGAGAGAAACTTTGTCTCGCCGACGACGTTTTTGGGATCATGAGAGATCTCTGTCCCAGGAATCACCTGTCTTGACTTCGGTCAAGGTTGCAGCCTTGACACCTGGCTTCACAGTACCCCCATCAGGCCAGCCGGCTCAGACACAGGACGACAATCCGGTTGAGATTATTCTTGACCCAGTCAACCCGTTATCACTCAGTGAGGCTGACAACTCCTTATTTAGGACCCCAGTCCTATCTGTCACTGAGGAGGAGACCCAGCCTGCTGGGAATCCCCTTGTGGTCCCTGACCAGGAAGAGCCGCGGTCCTACCCGGCTCCTTCCAAATGACCCCATAGGTCCCCCCAACAATTCAGGTCGAGGTCTTGGACCCCTTTTATTGATAGGCTGAGGAAGGCACACAAGCGCTGTAAAATGCGGTGCCACTGCCACTCCTCCTCCTCGTCCTCCTCAGATGAGGAGAGGCTTCGACAGAAACTCAGTCGATGCTGTGAGGACTTAATGCGGCAGCAGCTGATTATGTCCGGACAGACATTGGTCCCTGCTTCTTCCCTGGCTATTATTTGGCTGTCACCCCCTAGACAGACGTAGACTCCTCTGGAGCCGGTCCGCACCGTTCCTCCACCTTCGGAGCCAGTCAAGACCATTCCGGCTCGGCCAAAATCGATCTCTCCACTGATCATGGTGGAGCCGCCACCCAAACAGCCCCCTTCAGAGGCTCCTGCTAAGGAGTCTCGGCCTGTTCCAGGCCTTCCGCATAGGCTTTCTGTCACCCTCACTCCTGGCCATCCTAGGCGTGTGGAGGGAGACTCCGGTGGCAGGCCGATATATCTAGACTCCTCAGAATCTGAGGACTCTGACCTGCATTCTCGTCCCCTGGATGAGGTATGTGTTGGAAGGTCCCTCTTCCTTTATGGGCATCCTCCATCTCATCTCCGAATCTATGGGGATGCCTCTAGAACCCGTTCAGAAATGGGCCGAATGTCCCCTCACTGACATTCTCAAACGAGGGGATTCACCGACGGTGGCCTTCCCAGTGGCTGAGGCCATTGTTGGTCTGGCCTTGGAGCTATGGCAGCACCCTGCCTCCTACCCTGTGCCCTCAGCCTGTATTGCCCGCAAATACACTGTGCCTATCGTGTCCCTTTCGGGATTCACAGAGCACCCCTCTGCTGAGGGTTTGGTGACCGAATATGTGTTCAGGTGCTCGGGTAATTCGAGAGACACCGATAGACCCCCGGACAAAGAGTCCAAAAAACTGGACCATTCTGCCTGGAAAGTCTATGCCACCCCTTCGCAGGGACATTCATCAGGCAAGCTTGGCTGTCATCATGGCGAACTTCTCCCATGCCCTGTTGGGCTGTCTCGACGAGGTTCTACCTCACCTCCCTGCAGACCTCCAGACCATGGTCAAGCAGGTCTGTGACCAGGGTCAGGCTGTTGCAAAATAGCAACTCCAGATGGCTTTGGACCCCGGGGACTCTTGTGCCTGCTTGGAGGTGGCCACGGTTGCCATGTGCCGCAGGGCTTGGTTGAGGGTCTCCACCTTCACAGAGGACACCCAGCACAAGCTGACGAATGTCCCTTTCCTGGGTACAGACCTTTTCGGCCCAGGTGTGGACGGTCACTTCCAAGGCATCAAGAAGTCCAATGCCACCTTGGACTCCGTGACCTCTGTCCGGAAGGAATCCCAGGGTTCCAAAAAGCAGAAGAAGAAGCCTTTTCAGCATTCTGCCCCGGCGGCCAAGCTGCCTTATTTCCAGTTGGACCAACAACAGCAGGCACAGTCTTGGTGCCCCTGGCCCACGTCTGGGCCCCTGATGGCCCATAAACCCGGAGGACGGGGTTCAGGTGGTCCCCAAACTGGGCCCTCTTTCTCCAAGCCTGCTCAATAATGGGATGGGGGTGGCCAACCCCATACCTGCCACGCAAGCTCTGGGTTCTCCCATGGGGGCCGGCTGTGCCACTTCCTTTCCATCTGGTCTGCTGTTACCATGGACAGGTGGATTCTAGAAGTGGTTGGCCAGGGACTGTCTCTGGAATTCCAGCAGTACCCACCAAGCTGAGACAGTGCCCCAGGAGAGGAAATGGTGTCTGCGCACACTCATTCATTCAGCTGTCAGAGACAACATAGCCCAACTTCTCTGCAAGGAGGTGGTGGCTAGAGTCGCAAACCCCCTGTCAACCCAGGGTTCGTTTCCAGGTACTTCCTGGTTCCAAAGCAGACGGGAGGCTGGTGCCCCATTCTAGATCTGCACGACCTGAACCAATTTCTCAGGTCTCGCACTTTTAGGATGGTAACTCTGTCCCAGATCATACCATCCCTCGAGCAGAACATGTGGTTTTGCTCTCTGGATCTCCATGATGCGTTCTTTCACATCCTGATCTGTCCATGTCACCAAAGGTTCCTTCGCTTTCAAGCGAAGGGAGCCCTCTTCGAGTTCCGAGCCATGCCGTTTGGCCTGTCACGTCGACCCCCCCGTCTTCACTAAATGCATTGCAGTGGTGGCGGTCCATCTTGCATCGAGGAGTCAGGGTGTACTCCTATCTTGATGACTGGCTGTTAGCGGGTTCCTCCAAACAGGAGGTGGAGAGGTCCAGGGATCTGGCCCTCCAGACCTGCATCGATCTTGGCCTCCTGGTCAGTGAGGCCAAGTTGGAACTCGTCGCTTCGCAGGTTATATGCTTCATTGGGGCAGAGCTTGACTCTTGCTGAGCCAGAGCCCGGCTCCCAATGGACAGGGCAGAGGTTCTCTCCCCCTTTGCCTAATCATTTCTGGTTGGGCACTTGCGCCCTGCCCGGGACTTTCTGCGCCTTCTGGGGTACATGGCAGCCTGCACCACCATGGTCCGATGGGCCTGGTGGCATATGCGCCCCCTTCAATGGGAGCTGGCCAGCCAGTGAACCCAGCGTCATGGTCATTTCGATCAGCTGGTCACAGTGACCCAGAAGATGTGGGATGCTCTTCAATGGTGGACTGTCCTAGCACATTTACAGGAAGGGATCTCGTTTGTCCATCCCGAGCCAATGGTTGTTCTCACGACCGATGCCTCTCTCACGGGCTGGGGTGCCCACACGGAGAATCACAGAGCCCACGGATTCTGGACCCCCGAGGAATCCCGATGTCATATCAACCTGCTGGAGCTCAGAGCAGTCAGACTGGCACTGTCAGCATTCGCTCCGCTCCTTCAGGGTCAAGTGGTGCAAGTCCATACGGACAGTACCACAACCATGTACTATCTCAACAAGCAGGGCAGCATGCACTTCCAGCCTCTGTGCAGAGAAGTGCTCCACATCTGGACCCTCGTGAGCTGACTAGAGGCAGGTCTTCTAGCCATCCGTGTGGCAGGAGCCTCAAACCAACTAGTGGATGCTCTCAGTCATGTGGGCGAGACGTCCTACGAGTGGTCTGTCCATCCAGAGGTAGTACACAGCCTGTTCTCCCATTGGGGCAAACCTCAGGTGGATCTCTTTACCTCCAGGGAGAATGCAAAGCTGAGGCTGTTTCATGCCCGCCCCCCCTCAGCAGGGCTCACTGCAGGAGGATGCCATCTTGAGGCCATGGACCCCAGACCTCTTCTGTGCCTTCCCTCCACTTCTCTTGGTTCACAAGGTGATCCTCAAGGTCAGGAGGGACAAGGCGAAGGTGATCCTGGTAGCCCCAGACTAGACTCGCCAGTTCTGGTATCCAGATCTCCTCCGCCTCAGCTCCAGGCCTCTGAGGCACCTTCCGGTACACCCGGACCTGATATTAGTCAATCAGGGGAAGGTATTCCATCCGGACCTTCAATCCCTGCACCTGACAGTCTGGTTCCTGAGTGGCTAGAGTTTCAGGCTTTGTTTGGGTCTCTCTGAGGATGTACTCACAGTCATGGAAGCATCCAGGAAAGAGTTGACTAGGAGGTGCTACGCCTTCAAATGGAAAAGGTTTTCCATTTGATGTCAGGGCAAGGGGAGCATGACAATTCGCTCCCGTCTTTTCGCTCCCGACAGTACACTCCGGCGTCAATTCGTACCTATGACATTACACTCCGTGACAATTAGCTCCCCCACTGACTGCCTTTTGCAGCTCAAATGTCTCTTACTCGCTCTACATACTAAATGTCTATAAGAAATAAAAGCAAATATCCAGGGCTCCCAGCATGGTACCACCAGGTCTTACTCACTAATCTGCCAGGCAGATCTGGGTCACTCAGAAGTCCCTACTCTCCACCTCCATATGTGCCCTGCACACGTGCTTTCAATGCAGTACCAATACAAATGGGAAGAAATTGTTTTGTAATGATGGAGTTTGTGAGCAGGGGTGTGTGTGTGTGTGTGTGTGTGTGTGAGAGGGACATGCTGACCTGTGAAGCTGTGTGTAGGGAGCTGAGCCTGTTTGTAGGCTGCTACATACAATGCAAATGGCTGGGGTATAAATTGCTTTGTATTTCTGTGGTTTGTGAGCAGAGCTTTGTGTGTAGCTGGGATATTTATTGGTGGGTTTGCTGAACTGGGAAACTGCTTTGTGTGGGCGTTTGTGTGGGGCGCTGGGTGGCTTTGAAACATTAGCGGTAAGCCACGCTGCCATGTCAGACCCTCCCCACAGACACAGTTTGACAAAATGGCTCAGGGATTGGTTCTTAGTGGTCAGGAACCAAAAGGCGTTAGGCACTCTTTCATATCTACATATCAGTAATATCGCCTCAGTCCGTGATTGCTGCTTTAAAGATTTTGTTTAATCTTTATTTGTAAACTTTTAAAAACTTTACAAGCAGTTTGGGAGCATGCCAATTCGCATTGAATCTTGAATGTTGAAGTGTGGTCCCGAAGTGTAGTTTTTGGGCATGCAGCATGGAAAATTAAGTTTCTCAGCAGCATTGCGATCTTCTACGGTTCTGGTGGTGTGCATAAATAAAAACCAAGAGTCAAGAAATTCTCTTTTTTAAAACGGGTCCGAAATCCCACGCTTGCACAAGGGCAGCATGCTGTTGCGCGTGTGCGAGATCTATACTCATGCTGACTTGCGCATGCCCGGGATTTTGGCCCCGTTTAAAAAAAAAAAAAAGAATTACTTGACTCTCGGCGCTCTGTTTTTATTTATGCACACCACCAGAACCTTAGAAGATCGCAATGCTGCTGAGAAACTTAATTTTCCATGCTGCATGCTCAAAAACTACACTTCGGGACCACGCTTGTTCCAGATGCTCGGGCTCATGCAGCATGTGCTTCTGGGTGGTGGATGAGTTTGTCGGTCCGCAAATCTTTAAAAAAATAAGCATAACTGGAAAACTTACATAAGTTTGTGATGTACCAGGGAATAACAGAATCAGTCTTTAATACTTGTGTGCTAAGAGGCTTACTACTCGCGTATACACAAAAACGGACGACCAAAGCTGACAGTGCCCCTTTAACTCTCTCCAAAGAAATCCTAGAATGGCCCCAGGCTCACTTTGCAGTGTAAGAAAACTTCCAGAAGTGCAGGCCCGGTTAATCACAGGGTATGGGATGAGAGTGTATTTCTCTGCCTGACTCTACATTGCCCTGCAGGTCAGGTTGGGACTGTGGTGAGGTGCATGATGGTGATGTTGGCTATTGTGCGTGAAGATCTAGAACTGCTTGAGTGAACATTTGCTATTATGGTATTCTCTGGTTTGGTGGGAAGGGGGTGAAGGAAGAGGAAGCAAGGGGCACATGGTAAAAAAAAACTGGGGGTACACACTGCACGTGATTGTTTTGCAGTCTTTTTTTGCTGTGGCAGGAAGCAATGTGGGAGCAGGATAATTATGCAATAATTAGAGTATTTCTTGGCATGCATCTTTTCTGTAAAACCAATCAAAATTTACCATTATTATTATTGTGGGCTAGTGTAACCATCTGCGGGCTAGTGCAATTTTTAATCAACTTGTCCGTCTGGCTAGTGCAAGAAAAAGTTAAGGTTGACCCCTGTTTATAAGGCTCCTCTTGATTATTAATATTTAATAAACACTCCCACTGTGGATTCTGTGGTTATTGCAGCCGCTCAGGACCGCACTGGCAATCCTAAGCATACAAGTACAGTACCTCCCAAAAAAGAATCAAGACGTTTTGATTATATGAGGAAGAAAGTGTTTGCTCTAAATACTCTTAATATTAGAATACTTGACTATATGAGACATGTGCTGAAATTCCAGCATATGGTGGCTACTTCTGCTGGGGACATCATAAGTAGACTATCTACAACCCCTGAAAAAGAGCAACTCACATCAGTGATAAACACACTTCTAGGGACATGGATATGTTGTTCATCCACACTGTCTGGCAGGTATCCTTGCCGCTTTAAATCTTGCCGGAAGGTCTTCAAGCTGGCTCCTCCCACCCATCTGGGTGGTAAAACTCTCGGCTCCGCCCCATGACGTCAGATCTTCCTTACCGCTTGGAAGCTCAGGTTCCCTCCTTAACACTCTGCGTATAAGACTGGTTCCTAATTTTTCGGTTTTCCGAATTTAAAGGTTTTTTGCTTAATAGACTTCGACTCCCGGTTTTCGGCAGTGCCCTTGCGGGCAGAAGATGTCTCGGACGGATCCGCACTCCACGTGTGTGTACTGTTTAGGCCTTGAGCACGACCTGAGGCTTGCGACCTGTGCTCTTCCTTCCCAGCCTACGCCCCCGAAGACCATGCTGCCCGCTTACAACTAGGGCGCCCGAGAAACGCTTTTCCTCCGTAAAGTCAAAGAGGCCCGGTCGGGCGGTTTCTGCGTGCGGCGGCTCGCAGATCAGCTAGAGCAGATGATCGCCCTCGAAGAGGAAACGGCGCGGGATGCATCTTCCTCAACTGCGGCATTTATTCCGCTCTCCCTGGGTTCCTCTTACACAGCTTCCTTTAAGGAGCTTTGTCTGTCCCTCTCCACTAGGGGAGAGGGACCAACATCTGCTCCTTCTTCTCGGTCCAAGAAGAAAGACAAGGGTAAGTCTCTTCGTCGACGCTCTTGGGAGCGGGAAAGGTCCCTCTCCACGAGTTGCCGTCCATCGACTTCGGTCGATCGTTCGGCTTGCCACTAGTCTCACGGTGTCCCCATCGGGTCAGTTGACGAGACTCCCGTCGACGCAGGTCGAGATCTTTCTCGACCGTTGACGGGTTGTCGACCAGGCGAAGCCAAAAATCCCTCTCTGCCGTCCCGGTGGGAGTTGAGGATCCGTGGGCTTGCCAGTGCCTCCAGTTCCGGAGCCCTTGGGTGTTCCTCGAGCTGAGGGAGGAGCGGTTCCACCTGCCCTCCCGCACCGTCCCTCGGAAAAGCCGAGGTTCTCTGTCTCGACTTCTTCGCGAGTCCAGCCGATCCCGCCATCATGGCGGTCGTCTCGGCACCCATGTAAGCGGCGCCGCCGCTCGTCCTCTTCCTTGGATGAGGGGAGGCTTCGACGCAAGTTGCGTCGACGATACAAGGACCTCATGTGGCAACAGCTCCTTCTGACCGGGAACAAGCCAATGGCGTCGCCTTCCCCGGCCATTAAGTGGCTGTCACCGGAGCGGCCGAAACAACCCCCTGTTTTACCCAAGGAGCCTGTTATCAGGCCGGTTGTTCGGCCAAAACCAGCTGCCCCACCGATTCCGGTGGAACCTCCGCCTCCACAGCCGCAGTTTGGGGCTCCGACCAAGAATTCTCGGTTGGCTCAGGGTCTGCCCCATAGGCTGTCGGTCACCCTCACTCCTGATCGCCCTTGGCAGGTGGAGGGTGGCTCAGGCCCGAGGCAGCTCTTTGCGGACTCTTCTGAGTCCGACGACGATTCCTCCTTTTTCTCCAAGCGAGTGGACTTGGAGTCCTCTGGAGGTCAGTCGCTGGATGACAGCCCTTCGTCCTTCCTAGGGTTGCTCAGACTCATCTCAGAATCCACCGGGATGCAGCTCGAGCCCGTATCCAAGCGGGCCAAGTATCCCCTCACGGAGATATTGGACCGAGGGGATTCCCACAGAGGCTCTCCTGTGGCTGAGGCCATTGTGGCCCGGCTTGGAGCTCTGGCAGCGCCCTGCTTCCTGCCCTCGCCTGCCAGGATGGCAGAAGTATGCAGTCCCTACCGTTCCCTGTCCGGTTTCGGAACATCCTCGGCCGAGGGTTAGTTACCGACAGCGTTTCCGCGTGCCGGAAATGCTAGGGACGTGGACAAACCTCCCGACAAGGAGTCCAAGAAATTGGACTATGCCGGGCGAAAAGTCTACGCTGCGTCCTCCCTTGGCCTTCGTCAGGCCAGCTCGGCCGTACTGATGGCACATTTTTCTCACGCCCTGTTGGGCTCCCTGGACGAGGTGGTCCCTCATCTCCCGGCTGACCTGCAGACCACGGTTAAGCAGGTGCGGGACCAGGGCAGTGGCCAAGCAGCAACTTCAGACTGCTTTGGACATCGGTGATTCATGCGCCAGGTCAGTAACGGCTGCAGTGGCTATGCGCCGTCAGGCATGGCTGAGGATATCCACCTTCACAGCGGATACCCAGTACAAATTGGCAGATGTCCCCTTCCTGGGGACCGAACTCTTCGGCCCTGGAGTGGAAGGCCACCTCCAGAGGATCGAAAAGTCCAATGCCACCTTGGACTCGGTCTCATCCACTCAGAGGGACAAGGGCCGCAGACCCCAACCCAAGCCCTTCGCCTGTCTGCGCCCTGGCACGCCCGGCCAGCAACACCAGGGCCAGCAGGCTCAAGGCCATGCCCCAAACCCAAGCCTGCGCTTCCTCCTCCAGGAAGCAGGGAGGTAAAGGCCCAGGTGGTCCCTGGGCCGGTCCCTCCTCCAAGCCTGCACAGTGACGGGTTGAGGGGTGTCGCCCCCAACCTCGTCACCTCACCCCAGGTTCCCCCTGGGGGACGGCTCCAGTACTTCCTTTCCGCCTGGTCTGCTATTACCACAGACAGGTGGGTGTTGGAGGTGGTAGGAAAGGGCCTGCCTCTGGAGTTCGAGCAGGCCCCACCCTTCAGAGCCGTCGCACCTCGGGGGGCCTCGGGGTCCAAAGCCTCGCTGTCAGCTCGCCGAGCCGACATCTCTCCTCGAAGGAGGTGATAAGAGGTGGCGGACCCTCCCTCAAACCCGGGGTTCGTGTCCAGGTACTTCCTGGTTCCGAAACGGACGGGGGGCTGGCGCCCCATTCTCGACCTACATGACCTAAACAAGTTCCTAAGGTCTCGAACCTTCAGGATGGTCACTCTGGCTCAGATAATCCCATCCTTGGAACATGGCGTGTGGTTCTGCTCTCTGGACCTACAGGATGTGTTCTTTCACGTCCCTATCCGTCCGTCCCATCAAAGGTTCCTTCGCTTTCGAGCGGAGGTTCCCTTTTCGAGTTCCAAGCCATGCCCTTCGGCTTATCTCCAGCTCCCAGGGTCTTCACCAAATGTATGGCAGTGGTGACAGCATTCTCTCGGGCGCCGAGGGGTCCGGTTTACCTCTACCTGGACGATTGGCTGATAGCAGCCTCCTCCAGACAGGAGGTGGAGCGGTCCAGAGATCTGGCCCTCCAGGTTTGCTCTCAGGTCGGCCTCCTCATCAACGAGGCCAAGTCGGAACTCGAGCCGAAGCAGGTGATTCTTTTCATCGGGGCAGAGCTCGACTCTCTTCGAGCCAGAGCACGGCTCCCGGCGGACAGGGCCAAGGTTCTTTCCTCCTTTGCCCAGTCATTTCTGGTTGGGCAATTGTTTCCTGCCCGGGACTTCCTGCGCCTCCTGGGTCTCATGGCGGCCTGTACCAGCATGGTCTGTTGGGCCCGCTGGAACATGCGCCCTCTTCAGTGGGGGCTGGCCAGCCAGTGGTCCCAACGCTGTGATCCATTGGACCAGCTAGTGACGGTGACCCAGGGGATGTGGAACGCTTTCCAGTAGTGGACCGCTCCAGTTCATCTGCAGGAGGGCATCCCGTTTGTCCGCCCCGAGCTGACTGTCTCTCTATCGACCGATGCCTCTCTGATGGGTTGGGGTGCCCATCTGGGGGAACACCGAGTGCACGGCCTCTGGTCCCCGGGAGTCCCGATGCCACATCAACCTGCTGGAGCTCCGAGCGGTCCACCTAGCTCTCACCGCCTTTGCTCCGTTTCTTCGGGGTCAAGTGGTCCGGGTCCAGACGGACAATACCACGACCATATACTATCTAAACCACCAGGGCGGGACGCGCTCCATGCTTCTATGCAAGGAAGCTCTCCGCATCTGGTCACTCGTGCGCAGCCTGGAGGCAGATCTCCTAGCCATTCATGTGGCAGTAGCCTCCAACACCCTGGCCGATGCCCTAAGCCGGATAGGGGCTACATCCCACGAGTAGTCTCTCCTGCCGGAGGTAGTACAAGATCTATTCTCCCATTGGGGCACACCTCAGGTGGACCTGTTTGCCTCCAGGGAGAATGCGAAACTGAGGCTGTTCCATGCCCGCCCCCCTCAGCAGGGCTCTCTGCAGGGGGATGCCTTCTCGAGGCCGTGGACCCCGGGCCTCTTCTACGCCTTCCCCCCCGTTCCCCTTGATGCACAAGGTGCTGCTCAAGCAAGGAGGGACAAGGCGCAGGTGATTCTGATAGCCCCAGACGGGCCCCGCCAGTACTGGTACCAGATCTCCTCCGCCTCAGCTCCAGGCTTCCGAGGCAGCTTCCAGCTCGCCGGACCTGCTCTCAGTCAATCAGGGAAGGTATTCCATCCGGACCTTCAATCCCTGCACCTGATGGCCTGGTTCCTGAGCGCTAGGTTCCAGGCCTTGGGTCTTCCGGCCGAGGTCCTCAACGTGGTTGAGGCGTCCCTCAGGTGGAGCCAAGAAAGTGCTCGCCTTCAAATGGAAAAGATTTTCCATTTGGTGTCAGAGCAAGGGCCTGGACCCTTCCTCTGTTCCTTGCGACATATTGGACTACCTGTGGTCCCTTTCTCAGCAAGGGCTTAGGTGTGACCCTTAAGGTGCACCTGGCAGCCATCTCTGCTTACCGGGCGCGGGCCGGGAAGCAGTCGGTGGCGCAGGAGAAGGTGGTCTGGTGCTTTTTCAAAGGCCTTGATCACATTTCCCCTCCGGTGTGAGAACCTCCACCTCCATGGGATCTACTGCTGGTACTGGCAAAGCTCATGGGCACGCCATTCGAACCAATGCACAGGTGTGAACTCTCTCACCTGTCGTGGAAGACCGCCTTCTTGGTGGCTATCACGTCAGCCAGAAGGATGGGAGAGCTCCAGGCGCTCTGCATCGAGTCTCCTTACCTGGTCTTCCACAGGGACAAGGTTGTCCTGCGCCCCCACCCGAAATTCCTTCCGAAGGTGGTGTCGGAGTTTCACCTTAGCCAGGTGTTGACTCTGCCGTGTTCTACCCAGTCACACTGGAGGCTTAATATAGGCTCCATACTCTGGACCCTAGAAGGGCGCCACATTATAAGAAGCACACGGTTGAAATCTGGGAGAGGTTCACCAGCTGTTTGTCACCCACGCCAGCCAAGACCTGGCAGACCTGCAGCCAAGCGGATCGATAGGCAGGTGGGTCACCTCCGCATAGATCTCTGCTATAAGTTGGCGGCATGGAGCCCCTCCGAGAGATAAGAGCTCATTCTACCTGCCATACTGCTGCATCGGTGGCTGCTTCCAGGGACATCCCTATCCAGGAAATCTGCAGGGCTGCTACCTGGAAGTCAGCACACACCTTCATCACCCATTACCCACATCAACCTTGAGTCACGCCGGGATGCTGGTTTTGGGGCCTCAGTTCTCCAGTCTCTTTCCAAGTGAAGTATCAAGGTGTGCGCTTGCCTCCCTCCTCCCGGAGAACTGCTAGAGTCTGCCAGACAGTGTGGATGAACAACATATCCGTGTCCCTAGAAATACAGGTTACTCACCTGTAACAGGAGTTCTAGGAATGGTATATATTGTTCATCCACCGACCACCCGACCTCCCTGGCCTCGACAAGCCAACCTTAGCTTTCCAGCGGGCCAGATCTACGCTATGGGCGGAGCCGAGAGTTTTACCACCCGGTTGGGTGGGAGGAGCCAGCTTGAAGACCTTCCGGCAAGATTTAAAGCGGCAAGGATACCTGCCAGACAGTGTGGATGAACAACATATACCATTCCTAGAACTCCTGTTACAGGTGAGTAACCTGTATTTACTTCCCTCTCTTGACATTTATTAAGATCAGGATATGACATTGCCGAAACTTCAGCTAGAGCCTCTGCAGTCAGTATTCTTATACACCGTCCGGCATGGCTCCAACTCTTAGGGCTAGCATCTGATATGCAAAGAAAAGTGGTTAATGCCCCTTTTTCTGGCGACCATCTCTTTGGTCCAGGGGCACAAACAATATTGGACAACCTACAATCCTCAGGCAGACAACTAAAAACAGTACAATATATGCACAATAAACTACGCCCTCAGTATACTTCATACAAAACTGGAAATTACTGTAACAAAAGAGGAAGCTTCAGAGGCAAAGAACGAATGACAAAGAACACCTCTAAACCGACCTGGAACCACCCCTCAGGACGGCCAGGTGCCTCTTCCTCTCATTAAAAAATTACAGACTACGCCCTGGTCTCCTCTTCTAGGCCTCGGAGACCTTTTTCAGGGGCTTCGATTCTGAATTATACTGAGGGCTTTTTTCTTGAGGCTTTTTACATCCAGCCACTTTTCTGAGGTATCATTGTACAGACCATTACGGTCACTTTATCGGGATGCCTCTTGGCCTGTTGTACGCCGGACTCTTTTGTCCCTCCCACAAACAGAACCTACCACTCACATGCTGAGAAAATGGTATTTACTGAAGAATATACTATATTTCTCTTTCTGTTGGTCCTTGAGAGACCATGTTCATTATTATAATTTATATAAGAAACGGACTTTGTACTTGCAAAAAATACACAAGGCTGATTATTATTATGGTCCACCCAGATGGCATATAACTGCTTGGGAATCTCCCAGAAGTAATGACTTACTGCAAGAGACCATTCCGTGGGAGATAGATCAGTTACGCAAAGACTTTTGCCGTAACAGTAGATCTTCTAGGAATGTCTCTTGTAGTAAGTAGCTTCCTTCCCTCCGACCCCATGCCATTCTGTAACAGGGAAAAATGAGACAGAGTTGGGAGGCTTTGGTACCTCGGTCCCTCGCCTCTACGAACTGAAATCGGTGGGGAACGGAGACTACCAGGGACCGCCCACTCTTATAGGCACAGCCCAGGAAGTGAGGTTGTGTGGGCGGTCCCTGGTGTGCAGAATGCTAGAAGAGAACTGCCATGTTAGAGCGCCACCTATCGGGAACTCCCAGAAGTAATGACTTACTGCAAGAGACATTCGTACAAAATCTACTGTTATGGCAAAAGTCTTTGTGTAACTGATCTTTCTAGGAGTGGTATATGTTGTTCCAATTCCAATTTCCAGGTGACGCACACTAAGCTGAAAGCTTGTTTACAGGTGCAACCTGGGAGCACAGGGAAGTTAAGTGACTTGCTCAGGGTCACACAGTATGCAAGTGGGGGCTGTGGGATTCAAACCCAGGTCTCCAGATTTGCAGCACAGAGCCTTAAACCACTGCGCTATACTGCCTTCTGTCAGTCATCCACATGAACCCACCCGACCTCCCCGGCTTTGACGCACAACCTAAGCTTCCAGTGGGCAAGATCTGGCGTCAAGGGGCGGAGCTGAGGCATATACCACCCGGGTGGGTGGGAGGAGCCAGCTTAAAGACCTTCTGGCAACGTTCTTTAAAGGGAAAGGACATGCCAAACAATGTGGATGAACAAACATATGCCACTTGTAGAACTACTGTTACAGGTGAGTAAGCTGTTTTTTTTGGACTCTGGGGTGGACTGACTGGTGTAATGAGACTCTAGTTACACATTTCAATAGTCATTCTCCGCTACATGGACATTGCTTTCCTGTGTACTGAATAATAGACTTTTCGATTATACTCTTTAAGGCAGAGATCAGGATTATGAGGGTGTAAATTGAGATGCATAAATTGCCTTTTGAAAACAGATGCATGTGGGGTTAGGCATCAGAAATTGTCATATTTTTCTTTGTCTCGCTGATGGCGGTACTTTGGGGAAGATGGCTGCCATCTTGTGGTCCTTCGGGTAAATGCGCTACATGTGACAGGCCACCCCTCAGTGCACACAGCAATCAGCTCCCCTTATATCCAGCTCAGCCCACTTAAGCTGGTAACATTGAGTCTTGCTAAGCTGAGCTATTATTTTTTGTTTCAAATAGAAGTGAAATTATAGTTCATGAGGTCTGTTGGTTTGATATTGACAGCAATTTAGACTGCAAGGCTAAAGAAAAAAAAAACGGTGTTCTGTTTAGTCTATGCGTTGTTTGTCAGCTGGCTCTGTTCCATATTGTTTATGAGAAGTTATGTGCAGTGGCTCTCACCTGTGTCATACATAGAGCGTGTTAATAATAGTTGCACATTTTGGTAAAGCATTTGTTAAATATTGAATACATGTTTATTGATGGTCAGATGTGGACAATGACGTCATCAGGAATGGTGTAACCAGCGCATCTGCACCATCAGCTCAATCTACGCACTGCACTTTTCATAAACTATACATGGCTTTGCTGCTGTGTAGCCTATTTGGCATCAGTTTGGCATTATAGTGCAGTATCTTCACATGTTTTATCACAGGGGACCGAGTTTCATATACCGATGTAATTATTGTGGCGATGCCCCATGCTGCACTCTGGAACCAGATACGCTGATAAATGTGACGTGTCATGTTTTAAAATGAATAAAAAGAAACTCCAAAAAAAAGAAAAAAGAAATGGGGAGTAAAATCAAAGCACAGAGAAGATGAGTGTATACCATGCCTGCATTTGTCAATAAATGACCCCATTCTTTCAAGTTTTGCTGGGGGGATACACTGTTATGTCAGAGTGGTCTGAAGACCTTGAAGCCTTGTGGATATTGGAGATGCAGTTTCACCTATATTTACCGGGGATTGCTGTAAGGGGCAGGACATGGTTGGGGGAGGAGGGTAAAAAACACTTTTTTTTGAAACCCCACCACCCCGCCCCTGCTGATGTTGGCATGAGCTGCGGATGTTGTGTGTGTAATCTGTGTCCATAACTATAGAATCAAATAAAAGGTTCACAGGTTTGCTGTTGACATGTGTCAGCTGTCAAGGTACAGTGTCAGTTTCACAACTGAAATTTCACGCGGGCTGATTAATGGCCTTAATTAAGGAGAGAAGCCAAGCATTGCACAAAGCAGCCATGGCTGAAGGCTCCTGGGTTTGTTTCTTTTTTTTTTTTTTCTGAAGCTTGGCTTCTCCTCAGCTCATAGCTCATCATCCCCCTTCCCCCAGTGTGCAGTCTGTTTCTAACCTTTCTGACTGTGTGTGATTTTCTTTCTCTCTCATAGGCAGAAGATGCCGAGACACAGCTGCATGGAGCTCAAGCTGAAGGGGAAGTCATGAGAGGCAAATGGAATCTTGCACTTAAAGAGGTACCGGGAACAATAAAAAAAAAATGTTAAAAGCAGCAGCAGTTTCCCCACACACAAGGAATTCATCTCTTTCTGCAACACTTCCGTCCATCATTTTATTTTTCTGCTATTTTTTCGTAGAACTGGCAATGAATAGCTGTATTATTAAAACAGTTGTTCACACACACAGGACCTAGAATCCTGCACATTTCCTTTACGTTTGTGGAAGGGTGACCTTGGTGTAGTTGTTGTGGGTTGGGGAGGAGAAATACCTAGTGGAATATGTAACAGAATAAAATTGAAATACTAGTTCTGCAGTAAAACACCAGTGTGTTGAAACAGTAATGTCTGTAAAGGTTTTTCTGTACTGTCTTCCATATGAGTAGCTTTAGTTTGTGTTTGTTTTTTTGCTGCAGAGAGCTCAGAGCCTGTCCTGAGCTGTTTGCCAACCTTCTGGAGGCATTAGGCATGGCAGATTAAAATCCTGTCTTTATCCTGTAAGGCTCATAGTAAGTATATTGAGACGTGATAGGTACGAAGGATGTGAAGACAACCATACAACTCATTCCTCATCTCGGTCATAAACTGGGGTGGGTGGGGGGAGGACAGTGCTTGTCTGTCGTTTGGTAGCTTCAGACTGTAATTTTAATTTCACATATTTTACTCGGCAGAGATGGCAGAGATTTACTCGCCCTGCCATGGTATTGCTTCCACTGTAATATCCAGATATTAAAATCAGGTGGAGAGCACCACAGTCCTGCTCCCACAGGGAGACTGGCCCACATGAAGCAGATGTGTGTGTATAAATATACATATGGTGTGTATAATAAAAGAAATACAGCATTAAGGTCACAGCTTACGAGAGATCAAATAAATAATTTCAAGAAGCCTTGTCCTTAGGGCTGCAGAGAATATTGCATCCCCAAGTGAATCAAAACACTTCATCATAATTTGACCCTTTCCACACCCATGGGGTCTCATGGATTTTGTGTGTGTGTGTGTGTGTGTAAACATGCATGCATGTGTGTTTGTATATGGAGATTTAAGTACATTTGTGCAGACCCCTCCCCCACCCTGGAGACAGAATTATTATTTTTTAAATTCACAATTTCTTGTCCCTCCCATGGTACCATTTCCTTACTCTGGCCACTCTTGCCCTGCATTTCTTTCTGTTGTGACACCACTGTATCCTGCTGGTCCTGATTTTCAGTGCTCAGCTGAAATCCCACTGAACTTGTCCCTCCAAAGCAGGGCACAAATTAGCCTACAGCAACTGGCCCAGGAACAGTCTGCATATTGGCATCAGAGGGAATGGACAGGCAGAACTGAGCCATAGATGTGATTGCAGGGGCCAGCTGTCTTTGAGACACCAGTGGAGATTTTCGCCTTTGTGTAGAAGTCTCTGCCTTTCTCCCCGTCACACCATACGTTGATCCCTGTGCTCGCACCATCCTGTGGTGGTGAAGTCGATGTGCCATGGTCACCAGCAACATCAAGAATCTTCCTGGACTTAGTCTTCACCATTCATTCATACTGCTGGGACTATGATGAAGGTACTAGGACCCAGCGAGAGCCAAAAATCTTCAGGAGGGCTGGCGCTGAGATGGGACCATGTATGCGTGGCACCGCGAGGCTGGCTCATGCCTGTGTAGTCTATCTCAGCGTCAACCCTCCAATCGCCTTGGTTCCTTTTTTCCCCGCCATCAAGTGTGCTTTAGTGACGATGTTGTTCACCAGTCAGGAGTCAGATCTTCACGTTTATACGACAGCAGCTTATAGTAGTTCAGTTTTGATTAGTATTTGTTGTTTTTGTTTTTTTTTTTTTTTTTAAATTATAATTTTGAAGAAACAAATTCTCTCAGCCTGCCATCGATGGAGTCAGCTGTGAACGGCACTGGTGAGGGTAGGGAGACTTCTCTAGAAAGCTGGTGTGGCAGTGGGGCCATGTCCGGTATGCCGCCCTCTCCGGAGGGGGGGGTCCAACCACGGGCTATCTGGTGCTCGGGGGGGGGGGCAGTCTTCCCATAAGCATAAAAAGAAGTGGGCCCGTTCTCAGTCGGGGACTGTGCGTCACTCGATCTCGAGTTCTTCTCCTTCCCGTCAGAAGAAGAAGAAACTGTACCACTCGAGGTCACCCTCTGGTAGGTCTGTGAGGGATTTTTTAGTAGCAGACAGCAGTAGACACACCTTGACCCCTTCGGGGTCTCTGTTCTTAGTGACCGGGCCTCTCGACACTGGACCCCCTCTCTGTCCTCTTGCAGGGTTTCCGGTGGCAGTTTCACCACTGGGCTGCTCTTATGGAGTAGTGGGTACAGTGTCTGTCTCGGGTGCCCTTACTGGTGGACCAGATTCTGGGGCCCTCTGGCCTTGGAGCCACTGTGTCACAGTTGGGGTTTTCAGGACAGGGAATGCGTTCGGTGCCGGTGACAGAATTTCTACCCCTACCAGTACCGGCACCGGTTCCACATGCTTCTCCCTCTCATTTTTCTTCCCTGCAGAGGCTGGCACAGGTACCACTTTCCTCCTCTCTTTCAAGGTCTGGCAGTTCATTAGTGCCTCTGTTGGCGAGGGATTCTTCGGTGCCTCTCGTGGTGCTGGGGTCTTCCATGCCAGTACCCGTTCCAGTATCACCCATTTACCCCTTTCCTAGGCTGGGCTTCAGCCTTGCAGGATTGACTCCTGATTTCTCTGGGGTAGAGGTGGAACTTAATGAGTTGGATCCTGACTTGAGTTTGTCTGACAATGGTCAGGATGATTCATTCTTCAGCTCGGAGGAGAAACCTTCTGGTCCAGTGGAGACCCTCAAGGACCTTTCCTTCCAGTCCCTCCTCAAGAACATGAATTCAACCCTGGCTCTGCAGACTTCGTCTGTGGACCATGACAGGCTTTTGCACCTCAAGTTCCTTCATATTCCTAACATTCCCGTGAGCCTTACATCTCCTATACCTCCCTCCTTTGAGACTTTGTCACAGTCAGTGTAGGAGAGGCCAGCTCTGATTCCTTCAGTGGCCAAGTTTATAGAGAAGAATATGCCCTCTCCAAAGCAGAGACCCTTCTTGGCTTCACAACCTATCGTGGGTGCCTTGGTTGTGCTGGCAGAAAACAACAAAGCTGTTCTCCCTCAAGAAGCTTCAGCACGTCCTATCATTAAGGAGTCTCGCAAATTGATACTTTGGGGAAACCGGCTTTCGCAGCCAGAACCTTGGGCATGTGTATTGCCAGTTATCAGGGACATTTCTCTGAGTAGGAGTATATTCTATGGAATTCTCTTAATTCAGTGGTTGAGAACCACCTGGAGTATGACGCTACCACGGAGCTTCTGCAGACTATCACCAGAGGCATAGAGTCCAATAGTCATCAGCTGAGGGCTTCTGTGGATGCCTGTGACACTACCGCCAGGGCAGCCACCGCTGGAATCTGTATCAGGCGACACTCCTGGCTTAGAACATCAGGGTTTTCTCCTGATGTTCAGCAGCAGGTCATCAATGTCCCCTTTGATGGTGCTTATCTGTTTGGCCCTCAAGTTGAGCAAGCGCTAGATGCTACTCGGAAGACCAGGACTGCCATTAAAACAGCCAGGCTGGTTCCTTCTGCTCCAGAAAGGGGCGGGAACCATCGACAATTTTGTAACAGGCACTCCATTTGAGATAGAGGCTGAGGAGCCTTTAAAAGGGAATAAGACTCCTCAACCACAAAAGAAAACGCAGCAAAAGGCACAGGACCCGAAAGTGCCCAGTGCCACCCTCTGAAAATCCAGCCCCAATCCAACCTCAGCTGCCCGAGGGGGATACTTCAGAGGCAGTGGGAGGTCATCTTACTCAGTTTTACACCCAGTGGAAGTCTGTCACCTTGGACAAGTGGATCTTCTGTATTGTTCAGGAGGGTTACTCTCTCAATTTTATTAAACTCCCCGATCTTTCACCCAAACGGCAGAACAGCCTGTCTGCTGCTCAGTCAGACCTTCTCACTTCCAAAATACAGGGCCATCTCAGAAAAAGAGCAGTATAAGTTGTTCCTTGGGCAGAAAGGAACACTGGTTTCTACTCCCACTACTTTCTGGTCCCAAAAAAGATGGGCGGCATGCACACAATTCTTGACCTCAGAAAGTTAAACAAGTTTAAAATGATCTCCCTAGGTACTCTACTACCACTGCTTCATCAGTGTGACTGGCTGGCATCACTGGATATGCAGAATGCCTACCAGCACATTCCAGTGCACCCAAGCCACCACACGTATCTCTGCTTTGTGGCCTTGGGTCAACATTACCAGTTCAGAGTCCTGCCCTTTGGGTTCTCCTCAGCGCCTCGAGTCTTTACAAAGTGTTTCGCAGTTCTCGCAGCACACCTCAGAAAACTTGGCATTCAAGTCTTCCCTTACCTGGACGATTGGCTTCTAGCAAGCCCATCCAGACAGGGGGCCCAGGAAGTAGTCTCCTTGGCTTCTCAGTTCGTCACCTTCATGGGAGTTCTTCTGAATCTGGAGAAATCTCAGCTTCAACCCTCCCAACAGCTCCTCTTCATAGGAGCCCTCCTGGATACCTCCAGAACAAGGGCTTTTCTACCAGAGGACAGGAGGAACGACATTCTCCGGATGGCTCACTTCATCAGGGAGAACACTTCTGTGCAAGCTTTTTCAATGCAGCGGATGTTAGGCCTCATGACATGATTCGTGTTCACAGTACCTCTAGCCCATCTACACATGAGGATCACCCAATGGATGTTCAGCACACAATGGTCACTGACCACACATCCGCAGTCCTACCATATAAAAATGACAGAACCTCTGACAAGATCACTTGCATGGTGGACTCAGGAAGACAAACTCCTTTAGGGACTTCCCTTTGCCCCACCAGTGTCTCAGATCACCATCACCATGGATGCATCTCTGATCGGTTGGGGAGCTCACTTCCAAGATCTCCACACCCAAGGGGTGTGGAGTCAGGAGGAGTCTCATCTTCACATAAATGTTCTAGAGGTGAGAGCTGTTTTCTGTGCTGTCTGAGCCTTGAAGGATGGTTTCTGCCACAAGGTAATTCTTCTTCGGATGGACAACAAGGCTGTGATGTACTACATCAACAAACAGGGTGGAGCACACTCCTACCGGGTGTGGGAGTGGTGCCTCGAGCACGGTGCTCTGATTCAGGCAGTCTACCTGCCGGGAGCTCAGAACAACCTGGCAGATTACCTCAGCAGGACAGAGGCAGATCCACATGAACGGTCACCTCACACCAGATGTCATGCAATCGCTGTTTGACGAGTAGGGCAGTCCAGACCTGGACCTTTCTGCGTCCCCACTCAATGCGAAATTGCCTCTATTCTGCTCCAGAAATCCAGAATCTGGTGTTTTCTGTCAAGATGCATTCAGACTGCAGTGGACAAGATGCTTTCTGTATGCATTTCTTCCTCTTCCGTTAGTTCAGAGGGTGCTGCTCAGATTGAAGGCACAGGGGGGCAGAATGATTCTAATTGCCCAGTACATGCCTCGACAGATATGGTTTCCATTGATCAGCAGGTTGTTGGACGTCCCTCTGAGGCAACTTCCTCTGCAAATGGACCTCCTAACACAGAGGCCCCTGGTCCACCCCAACCTGTGCTCCCTTCATCTCGATGCCTGGCTCCTGAGGAGATAGAAGCGGGTAGGGTTCAAAGTTTTCATAGAATGTCGGAGATCCTCTTGGCAGCATGTAAGCCCTCCACTAGGAAGACTTACACAGCAAAATGGAAGCGCTTCTCAATTTGGTGTGCAAAGTCCTGTCTGGACCCCTTTCATTGCCCACTGAATAAGGTGTTGGCGTACCTCTTAGACCTGGCAAATGCAGGACAGCAATACTCGACAGTGAACATACACCTCTGTGTAATTTCTGCCTATCGTGAGCCAGTGCAGAACATGACACTGGCTCAGTTGCCACTAGTCAGGAGGCTCCTCAAGGGCATTCTGCACACTAGACTCCCGGTCAGGAAACCGGTGGCTGCATGGGATATTAGCCTCGTACTAGCCATGCTCACTTGGAAACTGTTTGAGCCTCTAGCCACCTGAGACTTGAAGTTTCTAACCTGGAAGACCGCCTTCCTGGTGGCCATCACTTCCGCTTGCAGGGTTTCTGAAATACATGCCCTTGCTACTCGATGGCGCAAGTCAAGTTGGAAGGCCAGGTCTACACCCACTCTACCAGAGCGATGGCAGTATCCCTGGTGGAGATTCGTAATGTGCCCATTGTGGAGATTTGCAAAGCAGCTACTTGGAGCTCGGTGCATACCTTTGTGAAGCTCTGTGCTCTAGATGTCCATGCCAGACTGCGCACTTGACTTTTGAATATAGTACAGCATGTTTCTATTGTTTGTGTTATATAATATATTAAGGTAGCCCCAATCTACTTTGTCTATACTTTTATTAGGAATTTTTTAAAAATTTCAATAGTGTAGGCATTACCTTTTTTGTGCAATGTGGAATGGGATTAATTAACTAATTGTAGAATCAATTTAAAATATTTTTTTTTTTACTTTGTTTTTGTTAATGTGATCTCTTAGTTTTAGGCTGTGAAAGCCTTTTTATGAAAGCCTGGCTTTGGAGTTGAGGTAGGAGATTAAGTTAAAGTTGTAGAATGTTTATGTAGCAGCAGATTAATGTTGATGATGTCATGATTGATTAGTTGATTGATAATGTCATAATTTAGTAATTAGTGTGTTAAAAAAACATGAATAGTAGCATTAATGATGTCATAATTGATGTGATATATAGACTTAGTGTGGAGGGCTGGCAGTATAACCTAGAGGTTAGAGTAACGAGTTGTGAATGAGAGGTGAATGACCTTGGTGCATCCAGCAGACCTGGGTTTGATTTCCACAACCTCCACTTGCATACTGTGAGACTCTGAGCAAGTCACTTAACCACCCCAGTGCTCCCGGGTCACCCCGAAAACAGGCATTCTAGGAGCGTGGATATGTTGTTCATCCACACTCTCTGGCATGTCCCTTTCCCCTTTAAATTCACCGGAAAGTCTTCAAGCTGGCTCCTCCCACCCACCCGGGTGGTAAATACCTCGGCTGCACCCCATGACGCCAGATCTTCCTTTCTGCTGGAAGATTCAAGTTCCCTCGTGCTTCTTCTGCAGTTCGTAGGCCCTGAATTCTCAACGTCATTTTTCACCACAATCGCTTTCTTTAAAACTCAGCAGAGTTTACGATACCGATCCGAGTGCATTGGACATGGAGCACAAGTCGTCCACTGGATTTTGCCGGTGTCCCTGAGGACAGAAAATGTCGCACACCGATCCCCACCTCTCGTGTGTCTACTGCTTGGGTGTCGTGCATGACACCACTTCTTGCACCATCTGTCTGGCCTTCCATCCCAACATCCTGGATGACCGCAAGGCGTGCCTAAAACTGAGGAGTCAGGAGCTTTGCAACCCCCCGGTGAAATTGAAGGAGGCCAGGTGGGTGGTTTCTGCGGCCACGGATCCGCCGAGCAGCTCGACCAGATGGCGGCTTTTGAAGAGTGAAGTTGCTCAAGCTTCCGCCAGCCGAAGTTTTTTCATGCCGCTTAACCTGGGTTCTACCTTCACTGGATCCTTTCGGGAGCTGTGCCAGTCTCTCCCCACCAAGGGTGAGGCGCCCTCGGGCTCACACTCCTCCCACCCTAGGAAAAGGGACAAGGACCCTAAATCATCTTCTTATCGAAGAAGACAGGAGGTAGTAACAACAACAAAAAAGGAAAGGGACCTGGGGGTAATCATATCAGATGACCTTAAGGTTAGCAAGCAATGTGAGAAGGCAGTAGGGAGGGCTGGGGTATACTGGGATGCATAGGGAGAGGCAGCAGCAGAAAACAGGAAGTTGTTATCCTCTGTACAGACAGTTGGTGAGACCCTATCTGAGTACTGCCTCCAGTTCTGGAGACCCCATCTCCGCAAGGACACAGACAGGATAGAGGCAGTCCAGAGGAGGGCAACTAAAATGGTGCAGGGTCTGCAAGAGAAGCCGTATGAGGAGAGACTAAAGGAGCTTAATATGTATACCCTTGAGGAAAGGAGGGAGAGGGGGGACATGATAGAAAGTTTTAAGTACCTCAGTGGAATCAACAAAGTCCAAGAGGGTAGCATCTTTCAGAAAAAGAGATGTGCAAGAACAAGGGGACACAATTTAAAGATAGAAGGGGGTTCAGGGGTAATGTGAGGAAGTATTATTTCACAGAGAGGGTAGTGGATGCATGGAACAGCCTCCTGAGGAGGTTGTGGGGTCTAAAACTGTGGGGGAATTCAAGAATGCATGGGACAGACATAAGGCAATTCTTGTGGGGGGTAGGAAGAAATAGGCTGTTGGTTAACTAGGATCTGCAGCCTATCCTGTAGGTAGGGAAATGGGCAGACTGGATGGGCCAAGCGGTCCTTATCTGCCATCAAAGTCTATGTTTCTGTGTTCTCCTGGGACCGGGGCCAGTCCGATTCTCAGACTTGCAGGGTCTCGACTGCCCGAGATCGCTTAGCTCTCCGGCCACGGCTTCTCGGACTTTCTCTGAGGCCACGGCTGAACCGGCTGAGATTTCTCTGGACCCGATTGAGCCGTTGTCGCCGACTCCGGTTGATGACTCCTTGGAAAGGACACCTATCCTTTCCCGACAAGGAGACCCAGCCCTCTGGTGTTCCGATCGAGGGAAAGGTGCCGGAACCTCGGTTCCCCCCAACTCCGGCTTCTCCCAATCGAACTAGCTGACCCCGTCGGTCTCGATGGAGGACCAGGACCCCTTCAGTCGAAAAACCAAAGAAAGGTCACAAGCACTCTAGGAAGAGGAGGCGCTACCGATCCTCATCCTCCTCAGATGAGGAGAGACTTCGATGGAAGCTCCGTCGACATTATGAGGATCTCATGTGGCAACAGCTGATTCTGACCAGTCAGAAGCCGGCAATACCGGCCATTACTTGGCCTCAGCCTCTTAGGCCGACGCTGACCCCTCCGGAATCGAAGATCCCGGTTCCTCCACCCATAGGGCTGGCACGCATTCCAGCTCAGCCTGTTTCGGTCTCCCCACCAATTTTGGTGGAACCACTGCCTAAGCAGCTTCAGGGAGGGGCTCCCTCGAAAGAGGATAGGACAGACACCGGCCTCCCCCGTCATCTGTCCATTATGGTGGTCCCCGATTGCCCTCGGCGTATCGAGGGAGACATAGGCGAGAGACCTTTATATCCCGATTCTTCGGACTCGGATGCCACTGGTCTGCACTCACATCCAGGGGATGACGAGTCATCAGTGGCAGGCTTGGAGGAAGGTCTTTCCTCTTTCCAGGGCATCCTCCGCCTCATTTCAGAATCGACCAGAATGCCCTTGGAGCCTATCCAAAAGAAGGTGGTGTACCCCCTCACAGATATCCTCAAGGGGGGGGATACCTCGATGGAGGCCTTTCCAGTGGCCGAAGCCATTGTTGGCCTGGCCCTTGAGCTATGGCAACGCCCTGCCTCCTGCCTAGCTCCATCTGCCCGCATGGCCCGCAAGTATACGGTACCCATGGGGTCCTTGGCGGGTTTCACAGAGCATCCCTCGGCCAAGAGCCTTGTGACTGCTTCTGTGTTTAGACGCACAGGTAGCTCAGCTGACACTGACCACCCTCCGGACAAGGAGTCCAAGTATATGGACCATTCTGCCCGGAAGGTTTATGCGGCCTCATCCTTGGGCCATCGTCAGGCCAGCTCGGCTGTAATTGTGGCACACTTCTCTCATGCCTTTTGGGGTCACTAGATGAAGTCCTCCCTCATCTCCCAGCGGACATGCAGACCACGGTAAAGCAGGTCCGTGACCAGGGCCGTATTGTTGCCAAACAGCAGCTCCAGACGGCCCTGGACATTGGAGATTCTTGTGCCTGCTCCTTAGCAGCCACAGTGGCCACTCACCGCAGGGCCTGGCTGAGGTTATCCTCCTTTCCTGCAGATACTCAGCACAAGTTAGCTGACGTGCCCTTCCTCTACACCGACTTCTTCGGTCTGGGAGTGGCAAGTCACCTCCAGCGTATAGAGCAGTCCATTGCCACCTTGGATGCCACCTCTGCATAGCGTTCTTCGGGTAAGAACAAGCAGAAGCGCAAGAAGCCCTTTCGGCACTCTTCCCCTGCGGTTAGACAGCCCTCCTATCAAGAAGATCAGCAGCAACAACAGGCTCAAGCTTGGTGCCCCAGGCCCAAGCAGGGTCCTCAGCAGCCTCATAAAGGAGGCCGAGGTGCTTGTCCAGGAGCCGCCTCCTCCTCTAAAGCCTGCTCAGTGACGGGTCAGGGGTTGCCACCCCTACACCCGTCACGCCAGCTCTGGGTCCTCCCATGGGAGGCCGGCTCCGCCACTTTCTTTCTGCTTTGTCTGGTATCACTTCGTACAGGTGGGTTCTGGAAGTGGTTGGCCAGGGACTGCCTCTAGAATTCGAGCAGTACCCTCCCAGCCGAGCCCGTGCCCCTTGGGAAGAAAGGATCTCAGCTTGCACTCAGTCGGCCATTCGGGATGACATTGCTCAGCTCCTCTGCAAGGAGGCGGTAGCTCCAGTGCCGGATCCTCCTACAAACCCAGGCTTCGTGTCCAGGTATTTCCTGGTGCCTAAGCGGACGGGGGGGGGTTGGCGCCCCATCCTAGATCTCCATGACCTTAATCAATATCTCAGGTCTCACACCTTCCAGATGGTAACTCTGAACCAGATCATACTATCCCTGGAGCAAAACATGTGGTTCTGTTCACTGGATCTACAGGACGCGTTCTTTCACGTCCCAATCCATCCGTCCCACCAGCAGTTCCTCTGCTTCAGGGTCGAAGGGACCCTGTACGAGTTCCGAGCCATGCCGTTTGGCCTGTCATCGGCCCCTCGGGTCTTCACCAAGTGCATTGCAGTGGTGGCAGCCCATCTTTGGCGTCGAGGAGTACGAATATACCCCTACCTCGATGATTGGCTCCTGGCGGGTTCCTTCCTTCAAGAGGTGGAGAGATCCAGGGATCCGGCCCTCCGAACCTGCTCACATCTAGGCCTCCTTATCAATGAGGCCAAATCAGAACCCGTGCCCTCTCAGGTGATGGGCTTTATTGGAGCAGAGCTCGACTCTCGTCAAACCAGAGCCCGGCTCCCGGCAGACAGGGCGGAGGTCTTCTTCTCCTTTGCCCCATCATTTCTGGTTGGGCACTTGCACCCTGCCCGGGACTTTCTGCGCCTTCTGGGTTACATGGCGATGTGCACCTCGGTGGTTCATTGGGCCAGGTTGCACATGCGCCCACTCCAATGGGAGCTGGCTGCCCAGTGGACTCAGTGATATGGTCACTTCGACCAGCTGATCACTGTAACCCAGAAGATGTGGGAAGCTCTCTAATGGTGGACCATCCCAGACCGATTACAGGAAGAAATCCCATTTGTCTGCCCCGAGCCAACGGTCATACTGACGACCAGTGCCTCTCTCATGGGCTGGGGAGCCCACATGGGGGACCACAGGGCCCACAGGTTCTGGACCCCCCCGAGGAGTTCCGATGCCACATCAACCTGTTGGAGCTCAGAGCAGTCAGACTGGCCCTGTCTGCTTTCGCCCCTCAGCTCCGGGGTCAAGTGGTTCAAGTCCAGACGGACAATACCATGACCATGTACTACCTCAACAAACAGGGCGGCACGCACTCACGTCTGCTGTGCAAGGAGGCACTCTGGATCTGGGCCCTCGTCAGCCAGTTGGAGGCGGATCTCCTTGCCATCCATGTGGCAGGAGTATCGAACCAGCTGGTGGATGCTCTCAGCCACTTAGGCCAGACATCCCAGGAGTGATCTCTCCATCCAGAGGTAGCTTACAATCTGTTGTCCCGTTGGGGAAAACCGTTGGTGGACCTGTTTCCCTCCAGGGAGAACACCAAGCTGAGACTGTACCATGCCCGCCCCTCTCAGCAGGGCTTACTGCAAGGAGATGCCTTCTCGAGGCCGTGGACCCCAGGCCTCCTCTACGCCTTCTATCCATTTCCCTTGATCCACAAGGTGCTACTCAAGGTGAGGAGGGACAAGGCGAAGGTGATTCTGGTAGCCCCAGACTGGCCCCGCCAATTCTGGTACCCAGCTCTCCTCAGCCTCAGCTGCAGGGCCCCAGAGTGGTTTTGTACACACCCGGACCTGATATCATTGAACCAGGGGAAGGTATTCCATCTGGACCTTCACTCCCTGCACCTCACAGCCTGGTACCTGAGCGGCTAGAGTTCCAGGCTCTGGGTCTTTCTGAGAATGGCTACACTGTAGTGGAGGCTTCTCGTAAGGAATCGACCAGGAAATGTTATGCCCTCAAATGGAAAAGGTTTTCCATTTGGTGTCAGGGTAAGAGTCTGGACCCCTTATCCTGCTCTGTGGCTAACATTTTAGACTACCTTTGGTCTCTCTCCAAAGGGGGTCTGCGGTCATTGACCCTTCGGGTGCACCTGGCAGCCATCTCTGCTTACCTGGCGTGAGCCGGTCAGCCGACATTGGCACAGGAGACAGTGGTCGGGTGCTTTTTCAAAGGCCTGGATCACATATCCCCTCCGGTGCGTGAACCTCCACCTCCATGGGATCTTTTGCTGGTTTTGGCAAAGCTCATGGGCAAGTCATTTGAACTCATGCACAAGTGTGAGCTCTCACACTTGTCATGGAAGACTGCCTTCCTGGTGGCTATCATGTCAGCCTGAAGGACAGGGGAGCTCCAGGTGCTTTTGGGGGAATCCCCTTATCTGGTCTTTCACAGGGACAAAGTTGTCCTGTGCCCCAACCCAAAATTCCTTTTGAAGGTGGTGTCAGAGTTTCACCTTAACCAGGTGTTGACTCTGCCGGTATACTACCCTAACTATACCTCGGACGCCAAGTACATGGCTCCATACTCTGAACTTCAGACGTGCTCTCTTGTATTATAAGGGGAGGACGATGGAAATTCGGGGAGAGGTTCGCCAGTTGTTTGTCAACTACGCTGAAGCCACTTCTGGCAGACCTGCAGCGAAGCGGACTATTGCTAGATGGATTACATCACGCATAGGTCTGTGCTATGAGTTGGCAGGCAAGGAACCTCCCAGAGTGATAAGAGCTCATTCTACCCGCCATACGGCTGCATCGGTGGCTGCTTCCAGGGACATCCCTATCCAGGAAATCTGTCGGGCTGCTACCTGGAAGTCAGCACACACCTTCATTCCCCACTACCACACCGATGTTGAGTCACGCCGGGATGCTGGTTTTGGGCCTCGGTTCTCCAATCTCTGTTTCCTAAATAGGGGGTGTGCACCTTGCCTCCCTCCTCCCGGAGAACTGCTTGAAGTCTGCCAGAGAGTGTGGAGGAACAGCAGGTTACTCACCTGTAACAGTAGTTCTAGGAGTGGTATATGTTGTTCATCCACACGCACCCACCTGACCTCCCCGGCTTTAGGCGCACCACCTTGCTTCCAGTAGGCTAAGATCTGGCATCATGGGGCGGGGCGGAGCTGAGGTATTTACCACCTGGGTGGGTAGGAGGAGCCAGCTTAAAGACTTTCCGGTGAACTGAAAGGGGAAAGGGACATGCCAGAGAGTGTGGATGAACAACATATACCACTCCTAGAACTACTGTTACAGGTGAGTAACCTGTTCTTTGTGCCTAGTGGGCCTTACCCAGTTACCAAAGAATAACATAAAACAAAAATGTACTGGTAAGCTTACACTTTTCTTATGGAAAAAATGTCTACTCATGTAAAAAAATATATATATATATATATAATGTGTGTGTGTGTGTGTGTGTGTGTGTGTGTGTAAAAGAGGAATGCTAGACTGTGATTGGCAGACACCATTCTCTAACCATACATTTATCAGGCTACATCGCCTGATTTAAAAAAAAAAAAAAGAGAGAGAGACAGAGATATACATGTCTCACATGTTCTGCTCGCAGCTTACATAGCAATTCCTCTGCTCTGCTTGCAGCATACTATATTTCTTCCAAAACATCCCAGTTTTATCATGCTTGGAAAATGGGTTGTGATGGGCCAACATAGCCCATTTTCTAAATGAGATGAGACACTTCAGGGTGTGGAATATTGGGAGATACCTGCCATTCCAGAGGCAGTAAGGCCCTCCGCCTGTGCCGTCAGGCCTCACTACACCCTGGGTGAACGTGTATTCCCCAACATCCCATGCCCTGTTGAATTTTAAATATATTTACATACAGTAGATTTAAGCAATAAGGCACGACAAGCTGTGGTATATCATGGGATATCGTCACGCCGCGGGTGGTTGGGCACGAGGCCGCAGGCCGAGTGCGTCCAACCACTCAAGAAGTGACGATATCCCATGATATACCACACCCTAGAGTGACTTATTGCTATTATGAACTGAGTTTCAAGTTTTATAAATAAAAAAATAAAATAAATGGGTTTTAAAATGTTTTATGAATGAGTTTTTGGGTGGTGTAGGAGTACATTTCGAAAAAATAGTTCTCATAGTAGAGAGCAAGGAGGCTGGTGGTGCTGGAACTTTTTTGAAGCTGTGATGATGTAGCCCGATGATATCACAGCGTCCAAGAGCTCTGGGCCAATCAGAGTCCTCTATTTACGATCCTCACTTAATAAATATATTTATATAACAGGCATGCACTTATAAGTAGTAAGATTAAAAGTGTTATCTTGATCTAACATAGCAAGATAATATTATGTTGCAAAGTTGGGTATGTGTATACTGAACCAGTCAGAGAACAGCTTAAACAGTGCTGATGAGGACATATAATAGCCATGTGCAGCACTAAAGCTAGCAGTTAAAATGAAAGAAAGACAGTTACATTTTTATACAGACTGCAAATTTCAACTCTATAACTGGTAAACTGATGTATACATTGAATATGCAATGATCTGATTCAAAATGTGCGGTTTATTACCACTTGTGAAACGGACAAGACATAGTACACATACCTTACTTGTGACACTGCAGCTTGTGAGTTGTGGTCCAGTCTCCTCACACATGAAGATAAATTGCATACTGTATTTGAGTTATCTTATTTTATAAATATATTCACTGCAAAAACTACGTTTGTTGACCGCAGAGAGTACAAAGAAGGGAAATGAAAAAACATTAGGGTTTTGGGTCTCTGCAGTCTTGGCGAATCAGTGGTAGGGTGTTCCTTGGGGTTGTCAATTCTAATGCCCACCCCCTACCCCAGCCTTTAGCCTCCTGTCCGAAGCACAAGATACAGCTCCAAACCAGTTCCTCATAGTAATACACTTTTTGGAGGCAGGGATGTATGGCTCGCCAAACATTGCCAGCAGAATCAATCATAGCTTTCTTCACGTTGGGTCCTGCTTAAAGAAAAGCGATCATATATAACCATGTTTGCTTAAGGAAGAGTGTAGGCATTAGGTTTGACAACCTGAAGGAACACACCACCACTGATTCACTAAGACTCCAGAGACCCAAAACACCTAATGTTTTTCCATTTCCCTACTTTGTATGTTTTGCTTTCTTCAACCCATAATGTCTGCATTAGCGTAGTTTTTTGCAATGAAGTTCACTTCTTTTTGTAATAGTGGAATTACATCCTCATCTGCGCCGGTCCCAGAGGGACCTGCACGAATTGAAATAAATATTGATATTATTTCTAGACCAGCTTCACCAAACAACTAACAAGTGAAAGGCAACAGAGTCTTAATACTCTGACCATTACATCACGCCATCCTAGCGTAGTTACAATACTAATAATGATTTCTTACCTCGGTCCTGTGGATTGTGGAATGGGGTTGGGTGGTCTGAAGGAACATCCAGTCATACCTGTAAAACAAAAATACAATGGGGACACAAAGATATTCAGCTCTGTAGTAACAAATGGGGACAAACAAGGGACTATAAACATAAAACAGGACATATCTGATACACATGGTCTGTGTCCTCCAATGCTGGGGCTGGCATCCTGTTGCGTCAACTTCATTATTCCACTGGACCTGTAGACATGAAGTGGATAATGGGTTAGTATGAGTCATAAAAATACTGATCAGCTGTGTTGGGTGGAAAGGAATTGTAGTTTTTTGAGGGGTTTAAAGTGGGCTGGTCTGAATGGTAGATACTAGTGATGCAGTTTTAATTTGCTGGCAAAGTTAAGGTGAAGTCGCCAAATTCGCTGCCGTGGATCATTTCGTGAACAATTTCTATTTAATAAGAAATTTGCCATTGGTAACTTTGGCTTGCAACTTCGCCTGCAACTTCTCCTTGGGGTACACAAAGGTGAAGTTTAGTCAAAATGACTTCCACCAACTACTCCTTGGGTTTTGTAGGCATAACTCAGTCAGATTTTGTCAAATGTGTCTGAAACCTGGCATGGTTGTAGTCTAAGAGGAGGTGCATATTTGGTGCATTTTTGATGATTATCAGCCTTAAATAATGGATCTGGCACCATGGTCAAGTTGGGAGGTGATTTTGGGGTGTTGTGCACACCACATGAATTTTTCCAGTGGTACTATGCGATCTTCATCGAGGATATTTCTTGCTGCAAGTCGCACCTTTGGAACTATAGCTGCCAGGCACTAGGACCACATGGAAACTTCTCTAGCTAATAGTTTACTGGGGCTGCCCACGATGACATCACCTGATGTTGCCCCTCCTATATACATGTGGGTGGCCCATGCCCTCCTTCATTCTTTTCCCGCCGTCGACCTCTGCATGTCGGACCCTGCAGAGTCTCCACCACCTCAGTCGATCACCTTTTTTTTTTTTTTTTTTTACTTTATTTTAGTTTGCTTTAGTTAACCTCCTATAAGGGTTTTCCCTCTTTGCCAGGATCTGAAATTGCCAGCTTGCCTACAATAGGAAACTGATTACTTCGTGTGGGGGGGAGAGTCTCAGGAAGAGCTCCTCCGGGGCACCTCTGGCCTCCTGGGCCACTGTGACCCTGAGGGGCAGTTTGGATTCTCCTCAATGTCTCTCTCCCCCCCCCCCCCCAAGTTCCTCCAGAGGAGGCTTCAGGGTTTTTCTTCGGGTCCCCTGTGGCTGGGCTTCCTTGAACGGTGACACTTCGCCTCTCCTGCCCCCCTGCGGACAATTCTGGAGTGTTTTAGGCCAGGTGTTCTATGTCTGGTCCTAACCCTTTGCAGTGGTGCCCTGTCACTACCCTGCAGACCTGGCCTTGGAGATGGTGATGCCTCTGATTCTCCCATTTAACCCACCCTCCTGTAGCCCTGGTTATTGAAATCTGACAGTCGCCTCCATGGCTCTGCCCCAGTGAGACCCTTTTTTTTCTGTGGCCGATGGCACCCCGTGCCTCCTCTGGCACCGTGTTGCTCCCCCAGACTCGTGAGAATCTTAAGGCCTGGCAAAGCTTGGCCGCTGAGGTGTCTAGTGCCTCCCCTGCCACCGAGTGGCCCTCCCCTCACTTGACACTGCCTGCTCTTAACACTGGGGATGCAGTTTTTCGGTAGTGCCCAGAGCACTGAATTGCAAACTGGGCAAATGGGGGTTGCCTTCTGCAGTCTCTCCATGCATAGTACGATGCTGAGGGTGCATTTTCCCCATGTTCCTGGGTTGCACAGGCTGGTAGCCCTGTCAGACCTCCTTTTAGGTCTTGTTGCTTCCCCCACCTTGCGGGAGTCTGAGGGTTCCTTCCTTCCCAGGCCCAGTTGAGCCAGACTTGTATCTCGACATGGGACACCCAGCGCCCCCCCTTCGCTGTCCTACTCTCCCTGTCACCTGGCAACAGTCCTTCTGCCTTCTCTAATGGTGGCACCCCCTCCCGTCAGGTTTTCCTTGGCGTGCCTGGTGGTTCCATAGCCCTGGCCCCTCTGATCGGACTTGGCTCAGTGTCCCAGCGCCATCGTTCTCCCAGTGTACTCTTTGAATGGCGTTATTTAGGAGCTTGCTTGGGCTGGAGCACTTTGGGACCCCTGCCAGTCAGATGCCTGTGGTCCCAACAGAGCGGGCGCAGCTTTTCATTGGGGGTTACAGCCGGTTGTTTCCTGGGCTGCCTCTCAGGTCTGTTGGCTCTCTACACTCTTATTTTTTATGGAGGAGTCTCTCCCCCCTGCACCTGGGACTTACTGCGTCTGTGCCCCATCCAGATGTGTGGTGACCAACACCAGCAGTCGTTGCTTAGGGTGCCAAGCTTTTTCAGGTTTGCCCCTCGTCACCCATGATGCCGGGGCTCCCCTCAGATTCACCTGCCTCAGCTGGGGGCGTAGCCTTGGCTTCTTTCACTCTTCTGCCCTGCTGCCTGCCCCTCTGTTATGATACAGGGTTGTAACTACACCCTGACAAGAAATCTAGAAATATGACTTTTTTTTTTTTAAACTCTTTTATTCATTTTTCAGTGAGCATATAGAAAGCATTACAGTCAGTGGAGCAAGGTTACATCGGCTCCGTTAGGTGCACTACATACATTTTTATTTATTTTGTGTGTTTATTTAGTCTAGGATTTTTATTTATTTAGTTTTTGTTTACCGGGTAGGTGCGCTAGCCAGCAGGACACTATTTTCAGGCACGACGGATTTTAATACCTTTGAGCGCAGGAGCTGATTTACAAAGGTTCCTTGTCAATGAGAGTGATTACAACTTGAACAAAGGTAAGACTAACACGGGTGATCTACCGTGGCAATAAACAACTAACATGAAAAAAACACAGTATAAGCAAAAAGACACAGTAAGTCACAGCACCTAATATAAGGAGTGTAAAAAGGTAGCGGAGACAGGAGAAAAGGTGAGAAAGGGAGGAGCAGCTAGTGTAAGGGGGGAGGGAGGAGCAGCCAAAGGCATGTCATGCTAAGCATAAGGGGAGGGAGGAGAGAGGAATGTGCAGACTGCAGTGACTGGTATACAGCTGGTAGAAGGGGGCAAGCAGGGAGGATAAGGAAATTGGGCTAAGGGGTAGGTTGAGGGTGGGGGAGACCAGCAAGGGAGGGACCCAGCAGGGCAGAAAGGACAAAAATGGGCTGGGGGGGAGTGGGAAGAGTAAAAGCGGACACAGTAGAACCAACTGGGAGTTGGAGGTGTATCAGATTAGTTGAAACAATCACAGGAGCATTTTTGACAAAAGGTACTGTTTGAGCTGGACCTTAAATTGTCCAAGTTCAGGCGAGGATGACACTCCGGGGTCCAAGGTAATAAACCATAATGGGGCTCTGTAGTAGAAGGATCGCTGACCCTGTGAAGTCTGGCATCTAGGGACAAGAAGTAACTGATTGACATATGCCCGTGTGTGGTTAGAGCTGCTGGTTGGTGTTAGCAGTGCTATAGTCCCATGTAGGAGAAGGCCCAGGAGCGCTTTCTTTGTTAGGAGGCAGATCTGCTATTTAATCCTGTTGCCTAGCTGTAGCCAGCCTGTCTGTTCATAGAGATTGCAAGTATGCGTAAGGCGACTGGAGCCTGTAAGAAGCCTGCAGGTCTTGTTCAAAGCAACGGTTATCCTTCGAAGAGCAGACTGTTGAGCCGACCCATAGATGATGAGTCTGTAATCGATAGTTGAGAGAATGGAGCTAAAGACAGCCAATTCTAGGAGCGTGGATATGTTGTTCGTCCACACCCTTTGGCATGTCCCCTTCCACTTTAAGATGAACGGAAAGTCTTCAAGCTGGCTCCTTCCACCCACCCGGGTGGTATATACCTCGGCTCCGCCCAGTGACGCCAGATCTTCCTTTCCACTGGAAGATTCAGGTTGCCTCCCTCGTGCTCACGCATCTTGTAGGCCCTGGCTCAGTTATTCCGAAAATTCACATTGTTCGCATTGGCAATTGCAAGTTTGCTGCTTTGATTATGGATGACAAGTCTTACCCCAGATTTCATCGGTGCCCTTGCGGCCAGAAAATGTCAAGTAGCGATCTCCACACCGTGTGCGTCTGTTGTCTCGGTAACGACCATGACACCTCAAAATGTGATACGTGTCTCGCCTTTCATCCCAACGTCCTTGACAACTGTCTCTCACGCCTGAAGTTGGGGAAGCCGGAGAAGAGGAACCCTCCAGTGAAATCCAAGGAGGCTCAGTGGGCGGTTTCCACGGCTGCGGGATCCGCTGAGCAATTGGAACACATGCAAGCATTTGAGAAGAAAGCGGCTCATGCTGCAGAGACTTCTTGGAGCTTCTTCATTCCGCTCGACCTGGGCTCCACCTTCTCGGGTTCCTTCCAAGAGTTGTGCCAGTCTCTCCCGACCAAGGGAGAGGCGTCTGTGGGCTCGCACTCCTCTTGATCTTATAAGCAGGAGAAGGATCCGGGATCATCTTCGTCTCGATGGAGACATTCTTGGGAGCAGGAGAGATCTCAATCCCAGGAACATGCAGTCTTGACTTCGGTTGAAATCTCTTTTCCGGCTGCTGGCTTTTCAGCTTTGCCATCTGGTCAGTCGACCGAATTATCAATCAATGATGTTGAAATCGTGATCGATCCGATATTGCAGACTCCGGTCGACGATTCCCTGGATCAAACCCCTAATCTGGTCTTTCCAGATGATGAGACCCAGCCTGCTGGGACTCCCATTAAAGAAGTGGGCCCCCTGATCCCAGGAATTCACCGGTCCTGCCAGTGTCTCTCGAGCGACCGAGTCGGCCCGTACGATCTCGATCGAGGTCTCGGACCCCTCTACCGACAGGCTGAGGAAGAGTCGTAAACGCTCTAAAAAGAGGCGATGCCATCTGGTCGTCCTCTTCCTCCTCGGATTAGAAGAGGCTCCAGCAGAAACTCCGGCTCTACGAGGACCTCATGTGGCAACAGCTAATTTTGACCGGGCAGAAGCTGACTCCAGCTTCTACACTGGCCATTACCTGGCTTTCACCTCCTAGGCCGAAGCTGACTCCTTCAGAGACTATTAAATCAGCTCCTCAGCCCGTGGAGCCGGCAAAACCACCAGTTCAGCCCAAAACGGTATCTCCACAGATTGTGGTGGAACCACCACCCAAACAGCCTGTGAGAGGGGTCCTTCCAAGGAAGCCAGACCAGACACCAGGCTTCCCCGGCAATTGTCGGTCACGGTCACCTGGACCACCCTCAGCGAGTCGAAGGTGACCTGGGTGGTCGGACGTTATACCCGGCAGGGTTTGTTGCAGGGGGATGCCTTCTCAAGGCCATGGACCCCAGGCCTCCTCTACGCCTTCCCTCCATTTCCCTTGATCCACAAGGTGCTCCTCAAGGTGAGGAGGGACAAGGCGAAGCTGATCCTGGTAGCCCCAGACTGGCCCCGCCAGTTCTGGTATCCAGATTTCCTCAGCCTCAGCTGCAGGCCCTCAGAGCGGCTTCCAACATGCCCGGACCTGATCTCACTCAACCAGGGGAAGGTATTCCATCCAGACCTTCAGTCCCTGCACCTCACAGCCTGGTACCTGAGCGGCTAGAGTTCCAGGCTTTGGGTCTATCTGAAGATGTCTACACCATGGTGGAGGCATCCAGAAAGGAATCGACCAGGAAATGTTACACCTTCAAATGGAAAAGGTTTTCCATTTGGTGTCAGGGCAAGGATTGGTCCCTTTGTCCTGTTCAGTGGCTAACATTTTTGACTACCTTTGGTCTCTCTCCAAAGGGGGTCTACGGTCATCGACCCTTAGGGTGCACCTGGCAGCCATTTCTGCTTACTGGCCACAGGCCGGTCAGCTGACGGTGGTGCAGGAGACAGTGGTCGGGCGCTTTTTCAAAGGCCTGGATCACATATCCCCTCAGGTGCATGAAGCTCCATCTCCGTGGGATCTACTGCTGGTACTGGCAAAGCTCATGGGCAAGCCATGCGAACCAATGCATAAGTGTGCCTTGTCACACTTGTCGTGGAAGACTGCCTTCCTGGTGGCTAGCACGTCTGCCAGAAGGACAGGGGAGCCCCAGGCACTTTCGGTGGACTCCCCTTATCTGGTCTTCCACAGGGACAAGGTTGTCCTATGCCCCCCCCACCCGAAATTCCTTCCAAAGGTGGTGTCAGAGTTTCACCTTAACCAGGTGTTAAATCTGCTGGTATATTACCGTAATTACACCTTGGAGGCCGAGTACAGGCTCCATACTTTGGACCCAAGATGTGCTCACTCCTATTACAAGGAGAGGATGGTGGAAATTTGGGGAGAGGTTGGCCAGCTGTTTGTCACCTATGCTGAAGCCGCTTCTGGCAGACCTGCAGCAAAACAGACTATTGCAAGATGGATCACATCATGCATAGGTCTGTGCTTTGAGTTGGCGGGCAAGGAGCCTCCCAGAGGGATAAGAGCTCATTCTACCCACCATATTGCTGCATCGGTGGCTGCTTCCAGGGACATCCCTATCCAGGAAATCTGTCGAGCTGCTACCTGGAAGTCCGCAAACACCTTCATCACCCACTACCACATTGAACTTGAGTCACGCCGGGATGCTGGTTTTGGGGCCTCGGTTCTCCAATCTCTGTTCCCTAAGTAGGGGGTGTGCACCTTGCCTCCCTCCTCCCAGAGAACTGCTTTAAGTCTGCCAAAGAGTGTGGATGAACAAGATATCCACGCTCCTAGAAAAACAGGTTACTCACCTGTAACAGTAGTTCTAGAAGTGGTATATGTTGTTCATCCACACGGACCCACCCGTCCTCCCCGGCTGCAGATGCACACAACCTGGCTTCCAGTGGGCTAAGATCTGGCGTCATGGGGCGGAGCCAAGATATATACCACCCACGTGGGTGGGAGGAGCCAGCTTGAAGACTTCCGGTTCATCTTAAAGTGGAAGGGGACATGCCAAAGAGTGTGGATGAACAACATATACCACTCATAGAACTACTATTACAGGCGAGTAACCTGTTTTTTGAGCGCTTCAGGGGTTAGATTTTGCTTATGTCAGTATAGGAGCCCTATTTTTACATTTATGCCCTTGGCAATATTTTCAGTGTGCTGTATGTAGGAGAGGTGTTTATCCAGAGTGACCCCCAGATACTTGAAGCGCTCGACCAGGTCAAGCGGGGAGCCAAGTAGGTTTTTGATGGTGAGGGCATGGGATTTGTATTTACTGCGTGATAAGCTGAATAACATTACTTTTGTTTATTTGTAATTCAGGACCAGTTTCTGGTCACTAAACCATCTTTCGACATCCTTAAAACCTTGTTGAAGGCGATGTTCAATAAGGACGGGGTTAGATTGACTAGTGAAAATGACGGCATCATCGGCATACAAAAGTATATGTTGGTGGCAGCTTGATGGAAGATTGTTGATGAAGGTACTGAATAGGAGGGGGCCAAGTATGGAACTTTCAAGCATGCCAGAACGGACCATCTGCCGGTTGGAGGTGATGTTTGAGATTTTCACACTTTGGAAGCAGTCCTCCAGATAGTTTTTGAACCAGTTTGTCGCATCTTTAAAAAGTCCTATAGAGGTTAGCTGTTTTAGGAGTAGAGGGTGGTTAACCATGTCAGATGCCTTTGTTAGATCTATGAAGACTGCACCAACAAGATTGCCTTGGTCGAGAGACTGATGAATGAAGCCAGTAAAATCCAGGAGGGCAGTGGTGGTGCTGTGCCCTTTCTGAAAACTCTGCTGTTGCGGGCATTGTGTGGAGTATTTTTCAAGATAGTCGTTGAGTTGGTCCGCAACTGTGCGCTCCATGATTTGTGACGGTTGGAGAGGATAGAAATAGGTCTATAGTTGGTGTGAATCGAGCGATCTCCATATTTGTGGACACGGGTAATCAGTGCAGTTTCCAGATAAGTGGGAATTGGGATAGACTTGGTGAGAGGTTGAAGATCTTAGTGATCGGCTCGATAACTTCATTAAAAGTAAGTGCCAAGAGTTTTAAGTCGAGGGAGTCCCCACTGTGTCTTGACTTACCCAGGACTTTTCTCAGGTGTCCTGTAACGAGGGAAGCTGGTACTTTCTTGAAGTAGAAGGGGGGGAATGGGGTTGCAGTTTGTAGGGGGCACCTGGGAAGCAGCCACATGATGTGGAGCGGGCAGGGGAGGTTGTTTGTCATAGAAGTCCTGAGGGAGGACACTGCTGAGATTGGAGAAAGCATTATTGAAGACATTTGCGATAGTCTGTGGGTCCACAGTAGGGATACCTTCAATGTTGATCATGGTAGGTGCAACCTTTGGGACCTTGCCTGTGACAACTTTTATGTCAGACCAAAATTTTCTGCTATCTCCCATGAGTCGGCAAACTTCAGGATTATTTATCCACTGGCATTTGATGCAACATTTGGGGTACCAACCTCGTAATTCATATTTAACTTTAACATCAGCATTTAGGATGGCTAGCGACGTTAAAACCTGTGGGGTGAAGACGAAGTTAGGTGAGATATTTGAGGAAAATGGTTGCCATAGCTACTCTAGCCATTGTCCCCACTTAATTAAATGTCTAGGTTAAAGGATGTTATACCTCACCTCAGCTACTGCATCACCACCCGCCAAACATCTACTCAACAGTGCGTACTTATGTCAAACACACTCAGCCTAGATAGCCCCTACCCGGGAACTTCCAGGTGTCATTTTTTTCTCCCACTCCCTCTATGTGGGGGTATTCTGTGTGTCATGCAGTCTTTACTCTAGCCCACTCTGAAATAGAAGAAAAACAGAACAGAAAACGTGAACATGTTAACGGCATTTCTGACTACACGGCTAACTTCGACTACATTTTATGTCACGAATGTAGTGTCACCATTTGTTAGCCTACACCACCTCTGATGCTTCGTGTTCACCACCATTTCTTTCTCCAGCTGTGTCACATAGATAATTGCTGAAATGTCTTTTGATCGGAAAGACCGCCTGAGATTCAAACCCTGCAGGTTAAGTACAGGTTCCACCCTACTCCGGGAAGAGCACCAGTTCAGGATAGATATTATTTTCAGGAATAAGAAAAAATAGTTGCAAGGTTTCAGAGTCTGAACGATACCTGACCTACTGTTCAGTGTGTGACAGAGTGCGCAGAAATAGCAAAAGTCAAGCTACCCACATTCGGTTAGTCCTCTTCTTCCTCCGACTCCGATGGCAGGCCTCTATACTCCAGGGGTCTTTTCCTAAACTCGCCGACAATCATCTCTACCTTCTTCTTTTCTTCATTCAGGTCTTTAAATTGATAGGTCTTGCCCCCCATATGTCAAGCGTAGACGTGGTGGTGCAAGCAAAGAGTGAGCCACCCCTTGATCCCGCAGCTGCTTTCTCAGGGGGTCAAAAAGCTTTCACCTCGTCTGAGTAGCATAGGACCAGTCGGGGAATATGTTGATCTCTTGCCCCTCCATAGCAACTGGGTGGTGGGTCCGTATTCATTGCAGGACCCGATCTCATGTTGCAGAGCCAGTGGTGATGAGCATGATGGTATGTGGGATATCCCTGTTGATCGGAGCCTGGTGGAAGTTTATTTGAAAAGCTTGTCTCAGAGAGTCCTTGTCTACCTGCAGCTCTGAGGGTCAATTGTCCTATAGCCAGTTTTTTAAGTACTCCAGCAGGTCTCATCCCTCTGTGCCCTCCGGGACCCCCACTAGCATAGGTTCATTGATCTCGCCGAGTTCTCCATGGTTTTATTCGGGCTCATAGGTGGTTGATTTCTGTGGTTGACTTAGCAAAAGCCGCCTGGGTACTCTGTGAACGATCGTCGGCTTCTTTAGCAGTTTTTTTTTTTGTTTTGTTTTTTAGCTCCTTCCCCCTGCTCCTGGTTGGCCACTCCTTTGGGCCGCTTAGGTCTGTCGCTGGCATCCCTGTCCCGATGCCAGCTGCCTGCACCCCACATTGCAGCCCCTCAGGGTAATCCGGCATGTCCCTTCGATGGAAAGATCCCCCTCCTCTGAGGAAGATGGGCACTGGTGGGGGACAGCCAGCACATGCTACTTTTACCCCTGGGAGCTCCTGAGGTGGAACTTGGGCTGCATCGGGAGCTCGGCGGAGGCCGGCAGCTGTCATCCGGCCAGCCATGCAGCCTTTTTTCCTGTTTACTCCCTAGAGGGCATGGTGTGCCATGACCATCAAGGCGTACGCCGGCATTCACCACGTCCCTTGTAGGTCTTCAGGACCCAGCGCGTTGCCATACTCCCGGCCTCCGCCAGGAGTCACAAGCACCTGGTCCATACTCCACCTTCCCCCGAGAGAAAGTGAGCAGTCTACAGACGCTCAAGCCTTGTCTCCCCAGCTGGCCCTCCAGCTCCTGGGCTCGTTCCCAAACCCAGGTTGCTGGCGCTGCAAGCGGAAATCCAACCGCTGTGCCTACAGGACGGCCTTCTTTAGCAGTTTTAATGGCTGACTCAATCTTAATGTCTTGTGCCCAAGACGTTCCAGGACTCTCTCCACTTTCTTGTCCATATCTCTTACTATGTTTAGGTCCATATCCCATTGAGGTGCATCCTTTACTCCACTCAAGCCCGTGGCTTGCTGTGACCCACCATGTGGATTTTAAGCAGGTTGAGGAGCCGTGTTTTGACCTGAGCCAGTTGGAGTTCCCTTTGGGCTCTCCATTCAGATTTTGATATCTACATATCTACCTATTCCTTGGCTCCAATGCTATAGAGTGATGTACTCTAATTATCTTTTGTTTTGCTATAAAAGGTATTTTTCAATGTTATTAGCAGCGTGTGATGCAGAGCTGCACGGAGGGATTCCTGTCATGAACATGGCTCTCTAGCACCCCAGAAATCTGACTCTTTGACTCTTGTAGGTAAGCAGGGCATTTGTCTTGACTACCCAATCCATTAGGGTCATATGGTGAACCTTCAGACCACCCTCTGGTGAGAGATCACAGCTGCAGTTGTGGCCTTCCCAGATTGTCCTCAGAGGCCTGACCTGCTCAAAAGTCTTCCGTTGGCAATAGTTGGCAAGCATTTTCTGGGGTCTGCCTACAAAGCTGCTGATACCTCCCTGAGGGCAGCTGCAGGGGGCATCTGCCTCTGCCGGCTTTTTTGGCTCAGGCCTTGCTTCGATTGTTTCAGCAGTTCATCCTGCATGCCCCCTTGAAGGTCTACAAGCTGTTCAGGGTCGATGGGCAGGACCCACTTTCTGACCTGCAGTCAAAAAGCCTACCATGAGCCAAAGCAGGGCCTCTGACCTCAGGCCAAGCGTCAGACAGCAGCATCCCTGCCTTCCCCTACCGCCACTACTAGGAAAGCCCCCAGAGGAGGTGTGTGGCCTCGGCCACGGGTGCTACCTCAGCATGACTCCTTACCAGACCTCCACCGTCCAGATCCTCAGAAGGTGGTAGTCAGGGGTCACTTCTCCATCCACCTCGACAAGTGGCAGGAGATCACAACAGTTGCCTGGGTGTTACAGATCTTAAGAGTCGGCATACACTCAAGAACTTCTAGAGTGGCTTCCTGAATCCCTCCAATTCAGTCGCCTTACCCCCCCCCCAAAAAAAAAACACATTCCAGTGCTACTGTGGGAAGTTCACACTTTGTTGCAAAGAAAAAAAGAGAGTGTGCCATAAACCCTTGCCCCATGAACCAAAGGAACAGGGGGCTCTATTCCCATTTCTTCCCATTCTGTATCTGAGAAACCTCAGCTTCTTTATCCAGTACAAAAGGTTAATAGTCACCCTACAGGGGCTACTGCCCCTGCTGCACCAGGAAGACTGGCTATCTTCTCTCAGCATGCAGGATGCATACCTGCATATCAAGGTGTGTGCCCCCCACCAGCAGTACCTCGGGTTCAAGTTCCAGGGGGAGCATTGCCAGTTTTGAGAATTACCCTTTGGCTTGTCCTCAGTGCCATAGGTATTTACCACATGTTTGCCATAGGTATTTACCACATGTTTAGCAGTGGAAGCTACCACCCTCAGGAGGCAGGGCTGATATGTCTTGCCTTACCTGGATGATTGGTTGCTCAAAGCACCGTCTGGGGACTGGCTGCTCCATATTCCAGAGTACACTACACAGTTGTTCCATGCACTGGAAATCTCAGTCAATCTGCCCAAGTCAGTCTTGACTCCTTGTCAACACCTCAGTACATTAGGGCAGTACTGAACATTGCTCAGGGCTTCACATTTTTACTGCAGGACAGGGTGGACTGCCTGATGGCCAAGAGTCAGCTGCTCTACAATTGCCGATGTGTGGTGGCCAGAACCTTTCTGAAGCTCTTAGGCCAGATGGCCGCAGCCATTGTTACAGTAACTCTATCCAGATTGCACCTGCAGGTTCCTCAGTGGACATTGAGGGTCCAGTGGGATTAATGTGCTGATGAACTAGAACAGCAAGATCTTGGGGGGTATCTCAGTCATCAGGTCTCTTTGCAGGAACTTCACCATCGGTGAAGCAGGACCAAACATGAAAGATTTTCAGCAGTACAACTGGGGCCGCCCACACCAACGTCTTACAACAATGTCACCAACCCTATAAAGGCATGAGCAGCCCTGCTTTCTCCTTAATTCTTTTTCACCATCGACTTGCTTGCACAGGTCTCCTCGGAAGCTCTGTTGCAGTTTCATGTCTTTCGCCTACGGCTTTTCCTTTTTATTTACCTCAGAATCTCTTTTTTTAAAAGAGATCCTTTTGTTTTGTTTATGACGAGAATTAATCCTTCTACCTCTGTCTCCTGTTGCTGCTGCTGCAGAAAGAAGATTGCCTCTACAGATGAGCACTCTGTGTCTGCTATCATGGGCCTGACCATGATGGCTCTTGAAAATTTCCTAATAGAGCAACAGGTAGCCAGTTCTGGGCAGGGGTCCTCCAGTGTCCCGTCACAGTTGCCAGCAGTATCATCGAGCTCCCAGGCCTCTAAGGCCAGAGGCAAATCCTCTAGGAAAAGTCACAAAAAGGACCGAGATCGGGACCACTCCTCTTGGCAGTGGTCTCACTCCCCAACGGCCTCCTGTCCTTTGTCCAGGGGTTCTCTGTCGGCTGTGACTTCCCCGACGTATAGGTCTGCTATCCAGGTCTCTGTGCCCACCAGACCCATACCGACAGCGCCTCCGCCCTATACCCAGGGTGGCCAACCATCGACCTCTAGGTCATTGACCCCTCCTTCGTTGACGAAGGGCTCATCATCTACGGCTCTTCTGACGAGGCCTGATCCTATTCCAGGCCCTTGGGCTACCGGTTCTTTGGCTCCTCAGGGTCCCTATAATGGGTTGTCACTACCTGTGCCATCAGCCCCCCCCCCCCATGAACGCAGTCTTTGCTCATCGATCTTAATGAGAAATTCGACTAAATTCACTTCAGTGATTGTTCACAAGCTTGGTGCCTTTAGGCATTTGTCGCAGGTGCCGGCAGCTTCATAGTCATTGACTCCTAGATGGCCATGGGTGGTCCCCTGCGGGCTGTCGTCGGTCCCTCACACGTTGGACCTGGACCTCAAAGAGGTCGACGTTGAGGAGGAGTATCATCATGATCTCATTCTTCCTGATGAGGAAGAGGAGGAGGAAGACCACCTTTCTTCTGATGGGTTCGCTGCATCAGCAAGGACTCTGTCAAGCATACCCCTAGGCTACCTCCAGAAGACCCCACCTTCTTCAATATTATGAAGCAGCTGTCCTCAGCTATGGGGTTCCACACTGAGGAAGAGGATGTCACCAGGAAGGATTTAGTAGACTTCCTGGAGATCCCAGAGTTTCCTTCCGAAATCATTCCTCCTATTTTACCTGCTTTGAGGAATGCCACTAGTGCATTTTGGCACAGGCCTGACATAGTGCCTGTCATGCCCCGCAGGAAAGGTAAACTTTATCATGCCCCCAGGGTTTTCATCATTATGTTGCCCAGCCTGAAATGCTGCCCAGCCTGAGACCGATTTGGTGGATCTTCTTTGGGGTATCTCAGTCATCAGGTCCCACCGTAGGAACTTCACCGTTGGTGAAGCACGATCCACATGGTAGATTTTCAGCAGTACAACTGGGGCCGCCTACATCGACATCATATGACGACATCACCAACCCTCTAAAGGCATGAGTGGCCCCACTCCCTCCTCAGTTCTTTCCCATCATCGACTTGCTCACACAGATCTCCGCAGTAGCTCTGTTGCAGTTTTGCACCTTTTTCAGCCTATGACTTTTTCTTTTCATTTACCTTAGAATTTGTTTTTTTAGAAGAGATTCCTTTCTTTTGTTTATGGTGAGTTAATCCTTCGACTTCTCTCTTCTGTCACTACCGCTGCAGAAAGAAGAGTACCTCCACAGACGAACAATCTCTCTCTGTCTCTGCTATCTTGGGTCTGTCCACGAAGTCTCTGACTGTGCGCTCTGTCAGAAGTTTAATCAAACATCCCTCAGGTGACGCAAAAATGGTCTCAAAAATGTTCTAATGGAGCAACAGGTGGCCAGTTCTGGGCAGGGGTGCTCTGGGATCCCAGCCTGTCAGTCAACGGCAGGATCATCAGACTCCCAGGCCCTAAGGCCCGAGACAGTTCCTCTGGGAAAAAAATCACAAAAAGGACTGTGATCAGGACTGCTTCTCCCCGGCAATGGTCTCATTCCCCGATGGACTCCTCGCCTTTGTCCGGGATTTTTTTGTCGGCCCCGGCTGCACCGATGCATAGGTCCACTGTCCGGGTCTCTGTGCCCACCAGACCCATACCAAAAGTGCCTCTGACTGATACCCAGGGGAGCCAGCAGTTGACCTCCGGGTTGTCGGTCCCTCCTTCATTGATAACAGGCTCATTGTTGATGGCTCTCTCGATGTGGTCTGATCTCAGTCCAGGCCCTCAGATTACAGCTTCTTCAGTTCCTCAGGGCCCTTCCAATGGGTTGTCGCTACCTGTGCTGTTGCTGCCCCCATCTTCAACTTTAACAAAATCTTGACTAAATTCATTTCGGTGATTGTTCACCAGTTTAGCGCTTTTAGGCCTTCATCGCCAGCACCGTCAATGGCAGCTTCATTGTTGGCTCCTCTTAGACCATCACAGGCGGTTCCCTGTCACAGGGGACCGTCGTTGGTCCCTCACACTTCAGACCCGAACCTCGAAAATGTCAATGTCGAGGAGGAGTACCATCCTGATCTCATTCTTCCTGATGAGGAAGAGGAGGAGGAAGAAGACAACCTTTCTTCTGACAGGTCCACTGCTTCTTCTGTCAGTGAGGACTCTTGTCAAGCACATCCCTAAGTCTCCTTCAGAGGACACCACTTTCTTCAATATTATGGAGCAGCTGTCCTTAGCTATGGGGTTCCACACTGAGAAAGAGGATGTCACCAGGAAGGATTTCGTGGTCTTCCTGGAGATCCCAGAGTCTCCTCCCAAAATCATTCCTCCTATTTTACCTGCTTTGAGGAATGCCACTGCAGCAGCCTGGCACAGGCCTATCATAGTGCCAGCCATGCCCTGTAGGGCAGATAAACTTTATCATGCCCCTCAGGGTTGTCCTCCTTATGCTGCCCAGCCTGAAACCAGTTCAAAAGTTATTAAGGCAGCTCATGACAGGTCTAAGGCACCTAAGTGCCTTAGCTGCCTCCCTCCTGACAAGGAGTCAGGCAGGATTTACCTTTGGGGTAAGAGGCTTTAGGCCTCCTCCACCCTCGGGCTAAGGATTGCTAATTACCTGTCACATATGGTAAAGTACCAAAACACTAACTGGAAAAAGGGCAGAGCCGCTGCCCAAGCCCTACCAGAAGGTACTAAAAGCAGGAGATTCTCAAATGCTTGCAGGTCGCTGAGGACATTACCCAAAGTAATGCACACACTACAGTAAAGGAAGTGGTGCAAGTAAAGGGCAGCCAGCCCCAATATTAGCAAAGTGTCAAAGAACTTGCACTCAAGCGGCACCTGCTATGTGTAGAGAACCTGTAATAAATTGCATTAACTTATCATCTGGCAGTTGCTCCGGTTCTTTATTTTAGCTTGAGTGCAAGTTCTTTGGGACTTTGCTGAGGATGTTAGCAAGCACCTCCTGCGTGCCCTCTATGATATTTCTGACACTATTGCAAGGCATTCCTGGCTGAGGGTCTCCAGATTTGCTCCGGATCTGCAACAGAAGGCGCTTAATGCCTCCTTTAATGGCTTTAAACTTTCTGGTCTGGATGTCCAGGACATCATCAAAGACCTACAGGCATCTGGCAGGACTCTGAAATCTGTTCACTCACTGTACCATACGCAACCTAAGAGCAGGCAGCGCCATTCTTTTCGTAAGGCACCCAGTATGTCAGGAGTAGCCTCTTGGTCTCAAGGTAAATGCAGAGCCTCTGCCTTCTTGCCCGCTCCCTCCTCTGTTGGAGCTGTGGCCAAGTGTCCCAGAAATGATGGACTAGCACAGCGGCTGGATCCGCCTCCGCTTGACTCCTTGCCAGACCCCCAATATCTGGTCATTGACCAAAAGGTGGTGGTCGGAGATCGGTTCTCCCTCCATCTCAATCAATGGAGAACCATTACATCAGATATCTGGATTTTGCAAATCGGAGAAGGGTGGCACACTCTGGAGCTTACAGAGCAACCCACAGAAACTCTTCCCCCCACCAGCTACCCCCGGCTCATGTAGCTGTTCTCCGTGAGGAGGTACAGTCCCTTCTGCACAAGCAGGCCATAGAGCCAGTGCCCAGGCACCAGAGGAACTAAGGATTTTATTCTAGGTGTTTCCCAATCCCCAAAAAGACCAGAGATCTGAGGCCCGTCTTAGACTTAAAGGACCTCAGTCTGCATGTCCAGTACAAAACGTTTCGAGTGGGAACTTTGCCAGGTCTGATGCTCCTTCTCAAACAGGGTGATTGGCTGTGTTCTGTGGACATGCAAGATGCATACCTGAACATCTTGGTGTTTCCTCCTCACAGGGGGTTCCTCCAGTTTCTTTTTCAGGGCGAGCATTACCGGTTCAAGGTGCTGCCCTTTTGCTTGCCCTCTGCACCGCTGGTCTTTACCAAGTGCTTAACAGCAGTGGCTGCTGCCCACAGAAGGAAGGGAATATACATTTTCCCGTACCTGGACAATTGGCTCCTAAATGGCCCATCCAGAGAGTTGCTTCTGGGAACCTTAGAGAGAACTCTCCAATTGTTTCTCTCCCTGGACATTACTGTTAATCTGCTCAAGTCAGTTATGATTCCATCCCAAAGATTGCAGTACATAGGGGTGGTTCTAGATTGGGCCCAGGGGAAGGCCTTTTTGCCTCAAGCCATGGCGGAATGCCTTATTGCTCAGGAGGTGTCCCAGAGCTGTTACATCCTGGCCAGGGTGTACCTTAGACTGTTGGGTCTGATGGCGGTGGCCATACCCACTGTTCCACTGGCCAGGCTCCATATGCGCACTCTCCAGTGGACTATCCGGGTACAGTGAGACCAAGGTATGGATGATGTAGATCAGTTAGTGCTGATCTCTTCCCCAGTCCACAAAGTGCTCCAGTGGTGGATGGATCCCCTGAATCTCCTGCAGGGAGTTCCATTCCAGATTTTGTCTCCACATCAAATCCTCACCATGGATGCATATCTATGTCCTGGAGATGCAGGCAGTTCCATATGCCATGTAGGCCTTCCAGAACCACCACCTTCCGTTCCAGTTGCTGATTCGATCAGACAACCTCAGTGTAGTGTACTACACCAACAAGTAGGGGGACCGCATTCTTACCCCCTGTGCAGGGAACCCATGAGAGTGTGGTATTGGGCATTGGATTGCAGCCTGACTCAGCGGTCCACGTCCCAGGAGTGCTAAACACTCTGGCGGACAGTCTCAGCCAGACTCAGTCCAGCGTGCATGAGTGGGAACTTTTCACATCCATCACAGAAGAGCTATTCGGCAGATGGGGTTGTCCAGAGTTGGATCTTTTTGCGTCCCCACTCAATGCAAAACTGTTCAGTTTCTGCTCGGTAGATCTAGGGCCAGGAGTTTTCTGGCAAGACGCGTTGTCCCTCTCCTGGAGCGGGAGGTTTCTTCACACCTTCCTCCTGTTTCCTCTAATTCAGAGGGTGCTAATCAAGCTGCAGATGGAGGGGGCCACCAAGATCCTGGTAGCTCCATTCTTACCCCACCAGATATGGTTTCCTCTCCAGTAGCAGCTGGTGGAGGACCTTCCAGTCCCTCTCCCCCTCTGCAGGAATCTGCTGACCCAGGATCAGGGGAGCATGGTCCGTCCCAACCTCAGGTCCCTCCATCTGCACACTTGGCTCCTGAGGGCGTAGTCATTGCCAGATCTGGTGTTTCCAACAGTGTGGTGGACATCCTAGTGGCCACCCCAAAAGCCTTCCACCCTAGCCACTTATGCCATGAAGTGGAAGAAGTTTGCCATCTGGGTTGCCAAGCATAATCTGGACCATTTCACCTGTCCGGTGAACCAGATCTTGAGCTACCTGATCTCTCTCTCTGTTTGACTTGGGGCTCCAGTACTCCTCCCTCAAGGTGCACCTTTCAGCTATCTCGGCCTTTCATGAGCCTGTGGGTGACTGTATCATAGCTCAACTGGATGTCTTCTGTACCTTTTTGAGGGGCATCCTACATCTGAAACCTCCAATCCATTCCCCTGTTCCGGCTTGGGATTTGAATCTCGTTTTGGAGAAGTTGACCTTGTCTCCTTTTGAGCCAGCCATGACTTAAGAGCTATGCTTTCTTTCCTGGAAGATGTTATTTTTAGTTGCTGTTACTTCTGCTCAAAGAATTTCAGAGCTTCAGGCCCTCAGGTGCAAGGAGCCTTGTTTGATTTTCCACAAAGACAGGGTGTCTTTGCTCACGGATCCTCAGTTTCTTCTTAAGGTGGTGTCTGAGTTTATACTGAACCAATCTATCCAACTTCCAGTTTATTTTCCAGAGCGTGTCAATCCAGGGGAAGCAGTGCTCCATACGTTAGATGTGTGCAGAACTTTGAAATACTATCTGCTCTTCATCTGCTGGGGCACGTGACAATGACTATAGCCATTGTTCCTGAGGCCCGCCTCCATATGAAGGTTCCCCAATGGACTCTGCAAACCCAATGAGAGCAACGCACCAATGATTTGAATCAGTCAGTGCTGGTTTCCAGTCTAGTGAAGAGGACCTTGGAGTGGTGGCAGAACCCTGCCAGTCTCCTGGGGGGGGGGAGGTTCCCCTCTATGTTGCATCTCCACAGGAGATTCTCATCACAGAAGCCTGAGGCTTAGGCTGAGGAGCTCACTTAGCAGACTGTCAGACCCAGGGCATTTGGTCCGAGACAGAGCAGCATCGCCGCATCAGTGTACTGGAGATCCTGTCAGTTCTATATGCTTGGCAGGCCTTCCAGACCCACATTTTTCCCAGCCCTCTTGGTGCAGATGGACAACATGTTTGTAGTCTTCTACATCAACAAACAGGTTTTTTTAATTCCTACCCCTCTGTCGGGAGGCCATGAGGGTATGGTATTGGGCCATCGAGCATTGCCTGGAACTCTCAGCCATCCGTGTTCCAGGCATCCAAAACGCCCTGTCCGACAGTCTAAGCTGGTCCAGGTTGAGGATGCATGAGTGGGAACTCCTGTCCTCAGTGATTGAAGACCTCTTCAACAGGTGGGGACTTCCAGAGTTGGACCTTTTTGCGTCCCCACTCAACACAAAACTGCCACTTTCCTGCTTACTCGATCCAGGGTCTGGAGTTTTCTGGTGCAACGCATTGTCCCTCTCCTGGAAAGAGAAGTTCCTGTATGCCTTCCCTCCTTTTCTGATTCTGCATAGGGTTCTCCTCAAGCTCCAGGCAGCGGGAGCAGAGATGATTCTCATAGCTCCCTACTGGCCACATCAGATTTGATTCCCTCTGCTGCAGCAGCTGGCAGTGGAACCTCTAGTTCCCTTGCCCCTGTTCACTGGCTTGCTGTCCCAGGAACAGGACAGCATGGTCCATCTGGACCTAAGGTCTCTGCATCTCCATGCGTGGATTCTGCAGACTTAGCTATTACCCGCTTTGGGGTTTCTTCCAGGGTTGCTTATGTCTTGATGGCTGTGATAGGGTTGAATATGACCCTGTCCCGGTTGTTATGGAGAAAGAGTTTAAATGCAAGGATCTGTTCTATTCTCTCCTTTTCTGTCTCTTGTCTGTCTGGTTGCGCAACCAAATTTTCTTCAGAGACCTAGGACTTGATCACCCTGACAGTTTTGCCTCTCGTGATCTCTCTACCTTCTCTTGCTGTTCTGTCTTTTCTCCCCCCTTGCATATCTGCTGCTATAAAATATATGTGAATCATTATGTGGAAATGTAACTGATACTGGGATCCCCTTGTTTAGAAATGTATATAGTTTTACTGTTGAAATGTATATAGTTTTACTGTTGAAATGTATATAGTTATTCTGTTGAAATGGTTGCAAAAAGCTATTTGGAACTCAAGGGGTTAACCTGTTTGCAAACTCTCTGAGAAGCTGTAAGCAAGAGGTCAGTTCTGGGTCACAATGTTCTTTTTGCTGCACTTGTTGAAACTTACAAGAACACTGTGTGAGAAACGTGCTGTTTTCTTAACAAGCAGGGGTTGCAAAGACTTATAAAAACAGAGCAGCAATTTCTTGCAAGAGAGAAACAGACTGAAATTGGAAATTGAGAAGAAACCCAGATGGACTTTCTTTGTTTATACTGCCTTTGTAAATAGTTATACTGAACAATTTTATTTTTTTATTTTACTGTTACTAATAATAAATCACTTGTAAATTTTACAACTGCTCCTGATTTTCCTATGCTTCCTGACCTGTGCCTTGATGACAGATGGTGTCAGCCTAAGTGGGATTTACGCCATGCATACTAAAAGCCAGGAGTTTTGTGCATGGGTACTAGACCTGGTACCAAGGAAGCATAGAAGGTAGGTATGAATTCTGCAGCAGCAAGCCCATGAGTGGTTACCTTCAGGGCATTCTTTCCTGAGCAGTCTGCGGTTGCGTTCTGCATCCTCCCGGCTGGCTCTCGGTGAGTTCTGGTACTGCTTGGGACTCAGTCCTACCTCTGTTGCCTGCTGCAAGAGCCCCATCGAAGTAAGATAGTACAGTTATGTAAGAACTTACCATAACAGATTTTCAAGAGAAGCTGTTACAAAAGGTGCTGTTTTCCCTCCCTCCCCTGATCGCTGCTTCTCCTTCGCATTTATTGTACTTTTCCTTGGCTCTGAGTAACTGCATCGGTTTTCCTTTCTTACTTTATGTGCCGGGGTTTCTGGTGGGAGAACTATGGTAGGTCTGTGGGACCACCCCCTTTATAGGATAGGCAGATGTCAGCATGCTGAAATCGGCAGGGGATGGCCCACCATGATAGACTGCTAGATAGAAGTTTTCTGTGTAGTCCTGGCGCCTGGTGGCTTCAGTCCTACTGATGTTGCCTGCTGCAAGAGTTCATCTCGAAGATCTACTGATCTTACTCTGAGGTAGAGCTCTTGCAGCAGGTAACACCATTAGGACTTATTTTTTTTATTTATTTTTTTTTGAAATTTTGCTTTATACTCCCCCCTACTCAAATCCAGGCACTCACCACCACAAAAGAACTTAGCCCAGAAGGGAAACATTTTAAAAAAGGTTTATTAAATCACCTGACGCGTTTCTGGTCCCACTGGACCCTTTATCAAAGGACTTCTTCCTAGTCCCGAAGAAGACTGGGGATCTTCGTCCCATCTTAGATCTGAGCCAGCTGAACACTTATATCGAGTACAAAAGGTTCAGGATGGTGACACTACCTGATCTGTTGCCCATGATTTACCAAGGGAACTGGCTGTGCTCCCTGGACATGCAAGATGCTTATATGCATATAAAAGTAATGCCATCCCACAGGAAATACCTCTGCTTCACCTTCCAAGGAGAGCCCTACCAGTTCAGGATGCTCCCATTCGGCCTTTCATCGGCACCGAGAGTCTTTACCAAGTGCCTAGCTGTAGTGGCGGCAACCCTCAGGAGAAGAGGCCTTTATGTTTACCCCTACCTGGATGACTGGCTCCTCACAGCATCATCAGAGGTCCAGCTGCATCAGTCACTAAAGAAACTTTCAGCCTTTTTCAAGTCTTGGGCATAACTCTGAATCTCCCCAAGTCATGCCCCTAGCCTACCCAGAGACTACAGTACATCGGAGCGGTCCTGGATGCTGTCCAGGGAAAAGCTTTCCTTCCCGACAACTGAGCAGACAGACTGAGGCAGTCGCTCAAAGAATAATGACCTGCAGTCTGGTACTGGCCAGAGTGATGCTTCAGCTTTTGGGCCACATGGCCACAGCCATCGCAACAGTTCCCCTTGTTCGTCTGCATATGAGGGTCTTGCAGTGGAACCTCAGAGTGCACTGGGACCAAAGCACGGACGACCTCTGTCATCTGATCAGAATCTCCAGTGCTGTCCTTTGGTCCCTGGAGTGGTGGGTCATCCTGCCTCAACTAGACAGAGGAGTTCCCTTTCAACATCCAAGTCCTCAGTGAATCCTGATGACAGACACCTCGGGGATGGGCTGGGGAGCGCATCTGGCATCCCATCAGAAGAGGGCCTCTTGGACCTTGGCAGAACATGCTCTCCATATAAATGTCCTGGAGATGAGAGCCGTCCTGAACACTTTGGAAGCCTTCCAAGGGGTACTCTCACCTGGTCCCCTGCTGATCCAGTCGGACAACACTCCAGTAGTCTTCTATCTCAACAAGCAAGGAGGCACTCATTCTTACCCCCCTTTGCAGAGAGGCCATGAGAGTTTGGTATTGGGAAGTGGATCACCATTTGGAAATCACAGCAGTGCATGAACCAGGGATTCACAATGTTCTCGCAGACAGCCTAAGCCACTCTCGCTGTGAGTCACGAATGGGAGCTACTGCAGGAGGTCACAGATGATCTTTTCGAAAGATGGGGCCAACCAGAACTAGACCTCTTTGCGTCCCCCCACTGAATGCCAAACTGCCCAATTTCTGCTCACTAGATTCAGGGCCTGGTGTTTTCTGGTGTGACACATTGTCTCTCTCCTGGACAGGGAGGTTTTTGAACACCTTCCCTCCCTTCCCACTTTTTCAGAGGGTACTGCTCAAGTTGCAGACAGAAGGTGCTCACATGATCTTGGAAGCACCTTTCTGGCCTTGACAAATCTAGTTCCCGCTGTTGCAACAAGTGGCTTCAGAACCACCGGTTCCGTACCCCTGTCCACTCATTTGCTTTCCCAGGAGCAGTAAGCTGTAGCACATCTGGGTCTTCGATCTGTGCACCTGCCTGCATGGCTCCTGCAGACTTAGTCAGGGACAGATCTGGAGTATCTCCCAGAGTGGCAGAGGTTCTCTTGGCAGCGAGAAAACCCTCTGCTAGGGAACATATGCCATGAAGTGGAAGCGTTTCTGCTTGTGGGCATCCCACCATTCCCTAGATCTCTTCTGCTGTCCTGTGGAATCTGCGCTGGAGTACTTTTTTTCCCCTGTCGGACATGGGTCTCAGCTACTCATCCATTAAAGTGCATCTCTTTGATTTCAGCTTATCGTGCACCATAGGATGGGAAAGCTCTGGCACAACTGGACTTGTGCAAGACCTTTTTAAGAGGCATCTTGCATATCAAACCCCCTAAGAGGGACCCTATTCCTCTTTGGGACCTTCTTTTTGTATTGGAAAAGCTTACTTTACCTCCCTTTGAGCCAGCTGCAAGTTGCGAGCTTTGCTTTCTGTCTTGAAAAGCATTGTATTTAGTTGCCATTACTTCAGCTTGAAGGATTTCCAAGCTTCAGGCTCTGGTGTGTAAAGAGTCTTACCTGTTTTTTCACAGGGACAGAGTACCCCCGTGTATGAACCCTAAGTTCCTTCTGAAGGTAGTATCTGAGTTTACTTTAAATCAAGACATACTGTACAACTACCAGTTTACTTCCCAGATTACTCCAACAGAGGGGAGGCCTTGTTACATACTCTGAATGTACATAGAATGCTTCAGTACTATGTAGACCGTACTAATTCCTATAGAAAGACAGACCAGTTGTTTCTATTGTGCTCACAGGCTACTGGGAGCCCCTGTGACCAAGCAAACATTGTCCAAGTGGCTGGTCAACTGTATTACTTTCTGTTACCAGACATACGACAGACCCTTACCGGGACTGGTAAAAGGTCATTCCACCAGAGGGGTTCCTACATCCTTTGCTTCCCTCAGGAACATTTCTACAGCAGATCTCTGTGCAGCTGCTACTTGGAGTTCAGTACACACTTTTGTTAGGCACTACAGTTTGGACATTGCTTCCAGAAGGAGAGCAGGTTGCGGCCTAGCGGTCCTCCAGGGATTCCTCTCCTGAGTGTGCCAAGGGCTTATGTGCAATCCTCCACCCTTCTGATCTGGGTCTCTTTTTGTACTGCTTGGGACTCGGTCCTAATGGTGTTACCTGCTGCAAGAGCTCCCCCTCGAAGCAAAAACTTGCCGTAACAGTAGATCTGCAAGAGGAACTCTTGCAACAGATGGTTTTCCCACCCGCCTTCCCCTGGGGTTATGCAACTGTACTTCTCTCTGGGGGATGAGAGATTCTCCTCGGTTCCCCATCCTATACATCATCTGGTCTCTGGCAGGGGAACTGAGGTGGTGCTGGGGGACCACCCCCCTTTATACCACAGGGGATTTCTGGGCAGAGCTGACGTCAAGGGGCGGTCTCCCTGCCTGGACTGCTAGCTAGAAGTTTTCCATGAGGTCCTAGTGCCTGGCGGCATAGTCCTAATGGTGTTACCTGCTACAAGAGCTCTATCTCAAAGATCTACTGTTATGGTAAGTTCTTATGTCACTGTACTATTCTGTACTGCCTACCCATGTATAGTGTGAGCTTCTTAGCTGATTTGCAGCCCTTGTATATCTGCTGTTCTACATTGTTACTAATTGAGTTTTTGCACTTGTTTTGCCCTTATTGCACTTCTGATTATTTTAATTGCCTGTATGCCTACTACGTTCCCCTTCCCCTGGCTCGCACCTGGAAATGAGTCTCTGCTCAGTGTGCCTTTCTTGATCATTAAAGTTTTAAATAAACAGATTAAAAAAAAAATTAGGTAGATATATGGAGAATATATGATGGCTTGTTCCATGGGAAAAGGACCCATCCATATTTTATTTGTAATTTTTTGTCAGAACACAGTAGAAAGAGTTGGATATGGAACAGGTAACTGATGACCTAACCTGAAGCACTGCAAAACATAAAAATGGGCGGGCACACTCAACCGCTTAAAGGAATGCAGACACAGACAGTAAAGTTCAAAAACATACCTTTAATTGCTAAAAGGGTAGAACAGAATAGTAGATCCATACAAAAACATCTCATCGCGCTTTCCTCTCCCGCAAGCTTTTTGGCCTTTGAGAAAGCTCTTGTGGAGATGACACGTTAGGCAATTTTTTGTGTGGATCTTGTTGTTCTGTTCTACCCTTTTTGTGATTAAAGGTTACGATCTTCTTCTGGCCCGGTGGCGCTGAGGGTTAAGGCACTGGATGCCACACCTTGCGCCCCACTGGAAACCCGAGTTCAGAGGCGAGCTTGGGTCACCGGGGGTTGGTGGGGGGAAGGGCTGGGAGATGATTGTAGCGTTCACTGGGCTGCTCTCATCTCCCAGATCAGGGAGGCAAGTCTCCTCGCTCTCAGCTGACAGCCGGTGGAGGCTGGATGTCAGAGTAAGGGATGTTTGGGGGACCGACGAACATTGGGAGGGTGCAAGAAGCACACGATTTCCAGTAGCATGCGCGCCTCCAGGTACACGCATCCCCCTGTGCATGCCGCTGTTCTGGGCAGGATGGGAGAAAACCACAGAAACCTTGGTTTCCTCATGGCTGATTGTGATGCCCTCAAATCCTGCTCCTCGTTGATCCCTGGGGGGGGGATGATGAGATTGGGGCAAGAAGGGGACCCAGTGATAGGCGTAGATAGACGTGGGCAGCAAATGATTTATATGGAAAAAAAAAAAAAAAGGTTATGGTCTTCTAAGAGTCAGTCTTCACCATTCATTCCCACTAATGAGTTTAAGCCAGAGGCGCTAGGACCCTGCAGGAGCAAAGTCTTTTATAGCTAGGAGTGCACAGACCTTGGCTGGTGGTGTCGCCCACGTGGCAGATGTGGCAAATGTACTGAAGTCACACACATGAGCCAACCAGTAACTGACATTGGTCCCTTCCCTTCCTTCCTCAGTTCTGTTTTCTGTTTAGAGAGCAAACTGTGGGAGCAACTGAAGTCTGAAACTACATCAACAATCGTATCCTCAGTTCACCACTGCTGTTTTTTCTGCTCGTTTTGATGCTGAATACTTTTTTGATGCACGATTCTCCTCCAGTACCACTTTGTCTCCTTTCTTTTGAAGATTGGCATCGATTTGAGTACTTTGCTCTGTTTATTATTTTGTCCACTACGATGCCGAGTTCCTCAAAAGGGACAAAGAAGAAAGGCTACAGCCCACCAGTGCTTTGGTGCTCCTGTTGCAGTCCTATCGCAGCGACGGACTAGCATCTGAAATGTCACTCCTGTCTTGGCCCTGACTATGACATGGACCAGCGTGATGCCTGTTTCTCCATGGACAAATGCATCCTAGAAGTCTGCGCGCTGAAGTGTGGTCGTCCACCCTCCCAGCTTTTGGAGGCAGGCATTACACCTGTGATGCCAAGTGCAGGAGTCTGGGTCTCTTGCCAGTACCTCTGATGATGCAGAAGTTCAGGTTCCTCCCCGCGCTTACCTCACCAAGGCATTGGAAGACCTGGGGTGGGTCTGGTGGACAGTTGGCTCCTCTTGTGGGGCCAGCTGAGCACTCATCCACCCCCATTTCATCTGGCTTGAACAGTGGATGTCCCCTGTGGTGAGGTCAAAGCCATACGCTTGGTCCACACCAGTGGACATCTCGGTGTCACAGCCTGGTGTTGCCCCAGCTCCTGCTACTGCCTAGGGTACCAGTGAGCAGGGCGGTACAGACACGAGGCCATGTCTCCTTCTCTAACTGTTCGCAGTGCTGGAAGAGAGGTCGGTACCAGAGATGCCTCCAACCCAGAGTCTGAGATGGTCATTATTTCCTCTCCTGAGTGCCCTTGTGGTCTTGAGAAGGATGATGACACTGCTCTTGGGCACAGGGATGAGGGTGGCAATGATGGCCCTGCTCTGGACCTGATTCTGAGCGTGATGCCGGCGATGATGTCACCCCTGGTGTTGTCCCTGGGTCTAGTGTTGGGGAGGGTGTCGGGACTAGTTCTAGTGCTACTTGCTGCACCAGTTTGTGACCCAGTGCCATCTGTGGTACCAGGTCTGGATCCAGTATCATTCACGGTGCTGGGGAAGGTTCTGGAGGTGGTGCTGGCACTGGTGACATGCATGACTCTGAGGACAGTGGCAGCCCTAGTGAGAGGATGGAAACTGCTGCTGAGCCTGCCACATATCCTGAGACTGGTGCCGGAGACTGCACCAGTCAAGATTCTGGCAGGGGACCAGTAGCTAGTTTCTCCTTAGAACTGGTGGCAGACATTGTCACTGATGAGGACTGTAACTGTACTGTGGGACATGTACGGCCCCACTCTCCTCACCTGGGGGTCTCCCCCCAGGGACATTGACTGGGTCACACCACTCAGGTTGGTAGACTCCACTCATGTGGTTTTGCCAGGTCCTCCCCTGGAGCGGTCCCCTGAGCATTTCTGCAGCCCTGGCAAAAAGCCTGAAGCCTTTGGCTTCTTTATCCCTCCTGACCTCTGCCATCCCTCCCTGAGTTGTCCGGTATCATGGGTTTTCTCGGCTCTCTCTGACTGTATCAAATTAGTCACTCTTTTGGCTGCATGTCCAGGTTACAAAGAAGTTATGATGTTACAGACCTTTGTTTGTAAAACCAGTCTGTCTGGGAAGTGTAAAGTATGACCCTTAAGACTATTTACAGAAAATCGGCTTAATCTTTTCCACTTTAAATTTTAAGTGTGGCCTTCTACTGCTGTGATAGGAAACAGTTTTTATGTCTTTATATACTCTCCTGTGTTCCTTTTTGTCTGTCCTATATTTTGATGTGTTTTAGACCATTTTTTGTTAAATTATCTAGTTTTTATTACCTGTATTATTACATAGTGGTCAATCAAGGTGACAGAATCGGGAAGGAGAATGGGGGGAGATGGGGAGGGCGAGGACACTGGAAGGACAGCAGGCCCCCTGTTTAGATAGGGAACTCAGGCAGACTGGATAGACCATTGATCTTTTTCTGCCGTCATTGTCTATATTTCTGTTTCTCTCTCAGTACAGGAGCACGGTTGGTGCCCTCCACCAGTTTAACCTACAGTCTGACCGGTTTCATTTCAGACCTATAACCCCAGCATCACCTGTTCCTGAGTCCAGCTTCTTTTGTCTGGCTTCCTCCTGCGAAGATGAGGACATTTCCTTTCACCTGTTAGCGGATGCTGAGTACTCTGCATACCACTGTTTCCTCACAGAGATGCTGAGGAAGCTGAACACAGGATCCTTTGTAGGTTGCAATTCTGCATCCTTGCCCCTGAGATTCCTTGGAAGTTTCAGTGATGACAGCTTTTTCATCCCTCCTTGGCATCAGATCTTTAAGAAGACATCCAGGACTGTCTGGCTTCCCCCTTTTCCAGTGCTCCAGCCCAGTGGGTGTCCAGCGCAGATAGACTGTGTTCCCACGGGATCTGGAGGAACCACACCCCATCCCACTTCAGGGAATTCTGGTGCTGCAGACCCTGACTGGGCCAAAACGCCCTGTGCATTACCAGTCTCCCGAGATTGATTCTGCTGAGGTAAATGCCATGGAGAGGAGGGTTTTTACCTCTGCATGCACCATTATGTGCATTGCTGCACACTAGACCTGTCAGGCAGCTTATAACAAGCACCTGTGGGTGCAGCTAGGTCACATCCTAGCTGCAATGCCTGCTAGTGAAGAAACCCGGCAAGCCAGACAGTTTTCTGCCTAGGGCCTGGAGCTGGCGAGGCACCAGTCAAGGGCATCATATGATGCCAGTGAGGTAGCTCCCAGGTTGATAGGAACAGCAGTCTGCATTCGGGGGATGGCATGGCTTCACCTTTCCAGGTTGGCACCTCTAGCTTGGCATAAGGTGCTTAATCAGCACTTCCAGGGGACTCGCTTCTTTTTTCCCCAGGGTAAGGCATGAGCTGCTGGGACACCCTCCTGCTCCTGAGCCACAGGAGCCTACGCTTCCCCTTGACCAGTCTCTGGTCCCATCAGATTTGTAGGGAGTCCCTGCCCTCAGGTGGTTCTCCCTCATGCAGAGAGCTGAGGGATATCTTCCCTCAGGGTGAGCCAGCTCCTCCCCAGTAGTGAAAGCTTGGTACTCTGACCATTAGTGGGACTGAATGGTGAAGACTGACTCCTGGAAGATATGAAAATGTACATACTCACTGTAATGGTTGATCTTCCAGAATACCTTCATCATTCAGTCACACACCCGCCCACCATGCTCCGCTCAGGTGAGAGCCAGGGCCTCTGGGCAGCTCACCCTCTTGTGCTACGGCACACTGGCATTCTTCTTGCCACTCCCCTCTCAGGAGATGTTTTCCCCCCCTGGGGGTAGAATATATATTTTGTTTCTGTTCTTCAAGAAAAACAAAAATAGGATGGGGTCCCAATAGTCCTCCTCTCCAGAGAAAATAAAAAAAATCCTTGGGGAGTTAACGCGTTCTCCCCATGCCGTAATTGTTCTTCCCTCTCCCTTCTAAGGGGTATCACTTCGGGTATATCCCTGTTGTTGCTGCTTGCAACATTGGCTTCACATTGTCCATACCTCTGAACTTTGTGCCAGCTGGAAACTGCTAGGCACTTGGGGTAAGGTGCAACTCTCGCCTGGATTTTCCAGTATTACAGGGAAAGGCAGGGGTAATAGGATTTTCAGTGCTATATAGACTTCTCAGCTTGTTGGAGTATGCCTTTCTGTACTATACTCATCAGCTTGTTGGAGTTCACATTTTTCATGTCTCTCTCTCTCGATGGTTACCTTCTTCTTTCACAAACTGTTTTCATTGCTCCTTTGGGAGTGGAAAGAAGGTAGTGTTTGTGCTCCCTGGATCTGTCCAGACACACTTGCTGTGTCACTCCTCAAGGAGCTTTATGGTTTTTACCCTACTAAACTGCAGTTGTCCTCTTGAGAGTACAAAGGTTGTTTTTAAATTCAGTATGGCATTCTGCTATCTTAATTACACAGGGGTCTTTTCCAAGATTCATGTGTATATGCCAGAGTTGTATGCCAGGGCTGCTACCCATTTTCTGTTCTCTCCATCCTACCTGTCACTGATAATGGGCTCTTGCTCCTTATACCCACTGCCCTTGTGCCACCTAGTAAGCCTAACCCTTAGTTATTTGAAGTTGGTAATTCGGTTTTATTTTGTTATATTCATATCTCATATCCTTTTCCTATCCCTTTGGGGTTGAAGTCCATAGCCCTATCTTTTCTTCCCACGGGCTTATTCTACTGGCAGGTAGAACCAAGGAAGTGAGGGGACCAGCATCAGTTACTGGCTGGCTGGCTCGCTCGCATGGATGGCACCACTAGCCAACACCTGTCACGCCCCAGCTGCAAAAGACGTTGCTCCTGCAGGGTCCTAGAGCCCCCCCCTTAGACACATTAATGGGAATGAATGGTGAAGATATTCTGGAAGATCAACAATTACAATGTATACATAATTCTCTTTTTTTTTTTTGCACTTTACTTTTTGACTGTCGTTCCTTTAACTGGTTGAGTGTGCCCAACCTTTTCTGTGGTTCACTGTGATAGCTTGTTCCCATATATGTATTTGGGGGGGTGGGTTACCTGGACCTGTTTTGTTGAGGAGGCAGTGTTGCCCCTGACACTTGGGAAACTTCACTTTTTTTCTTTGATAAGTGCCATGGGATCTTTAACTTCCACCTGGTCAGTGACCACAGAAATGAAGATGGGACCTTGCTTTACTCTCTCATTTGAAACGATGACTCCTCAACAGTGCAGCCCCCCCCGCACTACAGTGTCAATTATGGGTACTGCCAAAGTACCTGGTGTAGTTCTAGAACCCATGACCTTCCAAACTTCCTGCTCCAGAGATCGCATGCTGCCTACTGAGCCACTGACATGGACATGTAGGCTTAAGTATTCAGTTGTTAAGGTGGAGTAGACACTTCTATGTTAAATCCCAATTTTTGACCCTAAATAACGTAGCCATCCTTGGACAGAGGAACCTGAAATTTGTCCTGCTCGTAGCTGGCACCTGGAAATCTGAATCTTCCAAATTTGGTAATGGTCGATTTAGCGGTTTAAACATTATAAAAGATAAAAATACATAAACGGCCATATCCATGGTGCTGAGTGATGGGGCATCGTTCTGGCATGCCAGTGACATGATTTTGTGCTGCAAGTCAGATCCCTTGAGCGGACTCCTCCCTGGGAGAAAGGATGCATGACGCATCACTCTGTGTTGATCCTGGTGGTGGCCTAGTGGAGGTGCTTCTGTTGGTGTGTGTGCCCACATGCCCTCAGACACCTTTCCTGGCCAGCTGCAGCTTGCGTGAGTCATTGGGAGCTCGGGAAGATAAAAGACAAAACTGCAACACTGGTATGCTGGACGGCACCTTGTGGTCCCACCATGCCAGTGGACCACCTGGTGTACCACAGAGGGCCCCTTTAGTCAGCATCCTTGAATTATTGTTCCTCCTCTGGGCTGTGGAAAAGCCACAAGAAGGGACAAGCTAGCAGCTAAGAATGAAGTTGGTGCAGGACACGCACCTCTACAGTGGCTGGAAGAGGCATCTTTCCAAGGGGTTGTAGGTCTGGAAATACTGTTCACGGCAGCAAGGGAGTGACTGGTGGGCAGCGGAAGGCAGTGGTGTGGGATTCTGGTTAGCACCTCAGAAAGAGAAACCCAGACAAAAGAAATGCATAAAAATGTGGGGTTTAAGACCTGTTAGGTTTTTCTTTGCTCGTCGATGTAACAAGTGGAAACCGTTTGAGTCTGACCCATTAGTGATTCTTTGATAGGTGGCTTTACTGAGAAAGTTTTTTGGTTTTTAAATTAAGAAAATAAAATGATGTTTCTTGCATGTGCAGTTAATTTTTACACACATTTTTCATAACTGGATTATTTTTTTGTGAAACTGACACGTCAGTTTCATGACTAGGCACCTACCTTCATCAGGTAAGACCACTGCTTTTTTTTATATTTAAATTTTATTGACACACAGGACGACATCAGAGTACATTACATAGTGCAGCAGCTGAATCAAGCATATTATCGAAATTTAAGTTACAGTTCTTCATTGCCTTTTACGGGGTAAGGATGGGCATATACAGAAGAAAGACCTAGCGAAATGGAGTATTAGTCTTAAAGGTAGTAAATGGCATGTGGCTCTCTGACATTCCTGACGCGGAATCTGAGTGTAGGTTATAGTTACTAAAAAGTTGCTGAAGGTGCCGTTCTCTCACAGAAATCAGTGGCTGGAGCAGATCGTAGTATTATGGTATCCAGTGTTTGTATGCAGTTGCATAATAAAGCACCCATGGCTGCCATTGTATTGTAAATTTCTCCAAGTTATTTTGGTGGGCAGCTGAAAGTTTTTCTATGGAATCTATTTCTGTCATAATATAGTGCCACGACCCCTGTGTTGGCGGATCTGGTTTCATCCAGAAGTGAATGATCGCTTTCTTGGCTGCCAAGATGCAAGTCTAGATGAGCTATTTGCGACAGTTGAAAAGTAGTCGGGGATGAACATCAGGATAAAGTGTGGGGTAATTGGGAATGAATTACCAGTAAGTATGTCAAGCTGGGCAATTACTGTTGTCCAATAGGAAGCCAGTACTGGGTAAAACTAAAAAATGTGTAGTTGGTCTGCTGGGTTATACCCACATTTCCGCCAGCAATTCCCAAAATAGTGTGGTAAAAAATATGTAAGCTTAGCCAGTGTGCAGAAATAGCAGGATCTACACTTCCAGGCGAACTCAAGACCCCTACTTTTGTGAGCCTTAGTGGTCACAAAAGTGGGAAAAACAAGAGAAACCTTAGCCCATCAAAAACAAGAAAATGTGTTGGAACATAAGTTTGAAAGTTTTGTAGTCAGTAGTGTAGGGTGTAAGATTGATTCTTCAGGTGTTTATTTTGTTTTTAAAAAAAAAAAAAAGGAATATTTTTTTAAATATTAACAAAATTATGCTGTTGCAGGTCACAAAAGCAGACCCTACTTTCGTGACTCGTGAAACTGCTTTTATGACTCTCAATCCCACTTTTGTGAGGCTTAGCAATGTGTGAATAAGATTTGATGTACCTCTCTGCTATTGCTTTAAATGGGATCTTTAGGCCAACAGGATTTTTCCCATTTGGTTTTTATTTTGGATATAGTGGGGTGATATAAGGGGGTGGCTGGCTTTGATCGTACCTGAAATGCTTATTGACCATATGGTTGTGGTGGGGCTCTCCACCATTTTGTATAGTCATGCTGCCTTTATGGATCTCCCTCCATAGTAATAGTAATGTAATAAGCAATAGCTACTAGCGAGTAAACAAGGAGGTCTGCCATTCTAATGTTTTAGAATTTAATCTGTTTCCTTAAATTGGAAGAGAATTAATACACTTATGCTGTTTCTGTGGGGAGCTTACTTTAAAAGGTCTTTATTAATCCTAATTGTTCTCCCTATATAGATAAAAGGTTTAAATAGCAATCCATATAGATTGTGGTGACTATAAGTGTAAGATCTCACTTGGAAAGGAAGCTATTGGAGCAGGTAACACATATATAGGACTGACGCCACCTGGCGGCAGATCTCGGCATTTCTTTTTCTCTAGCAGTACCGACGCGGGACCGCCTACCCAGCGCCGGCCCCACCCCTGACGTCACGTAGTATAAAGGGCTTAGGCGGTCCCCACATGCTCCAGTTCTTTCCCGCCGCAGCAACATGCTAGTTAGCTCTCAGCTCGCTAATGGTTCCTCAGCACTCTAGAACAGTTCCTTCTTCGTTTGCTCCGCGAATTTCTTCGACGTATGTCATCCACACTGACTGGGCACCATAACAAGTGCTTTTGTGGGAGACAGATCCCTGCCAAGGATGGTCACTCAGCCTGCCTCTTCTACCTTGGCCCAAACCACGACACCGGTGCCTGCACCCACTGCTTTCAAGAGGATGTCGGCGGCTGACATTTGTGCTCCCGCCATTTGGCACTCGGTGCACACTTTCATCAGGCATTATAGCCTGGATATTGTTTCCAGGCATCGGGCAGGTTTTGGCCTGGCAGTCCTCCAGGGCATTATTTCCTGAGCAGTCTCTCTCTCTCTCTCTCCCCAAAGTATGTCTGCCTCAACCCCCCCCCCCCCAAAACTCAGAGTTGTTTTAAGTTTACACCGTGAGTGTGCCTTGTCTGTTGACTCCTCCTTCCCAGGGGTTGTCTTAAGCTTATACCTCTGAGGACTGAGTCTGTTACTCCCCCTCCCCCCCCAACGGTTGTCTTTAGTTCTATACTGCTTAGGAATCAGTTCTATATATTGTGTTACCTGCTGCAAGAGCTTCCTCTCAAAGTAAGATAGTACAGTTACGTAAGAACTTACCGTAACAGTAGATCTTCGAGAGAAGCTGTTGCAGCAGGTATGATTTTCCCCCCTCCTTCCCCCAGGAGTGAGCCTTTCTGCTCTGGGTCAAGTTCTGCTCCTGTTGCGGGCCTTACTGTTATATAAGTTTTCTGTGGAATTTTCCTCCACAGTTGTTGTTGTTTGTTTTTGGCCTGTCTTTGGCGTGCAAGAACTGGAGCACGTGGGGACCGCCTAATCCCTTTATACTACATGACGTCGGGGGCGGGGCCAATGCTGGGTAGGTGGTCCCACGTCGGTACTGCTAGAGAAAAAGAAATTGCAGAGATCTGCCACCAGGTGGTGTCAGTCCTATATATGTGTTACCTGCTGCAAGAGCTGCTCTCGAAGATCTACTGTTACGGTAAGGTCTTACGTAACTCTACTTTTTGCCTATGATAACACCTAAAGCCATTGAAGAGGCTGGCAATTTTTTGGTAATAATATTTGGGGATGTTAAATAATGGAATTCCCCCTATATTCCTTCTGTACAAGATTACAGGAAACCAGATTTGTACCATCAACAATTTCTGTAGAGAGTATGTGAATGTATGCATAACCAACAGGATTCATTACTGCCCTGTATGAGTATGTGACTTATGATTGCTGTAGTGTCAGAAATCAATAAACATATATTTCAAAAAGAAAAATAAGGAAAGGGACAGAAAACTCTGATCATTAAAAACTAGAAAGCGTTTTGGAAGTTAATTCTGAAACTTTTGTGGTCGACAGTGTAGGGTGTATGGTTGATTCTTTAAAGAGCACCTTGTCTTGTAGAAATAATAAAAGGCACCATGGACCCTTACCTTCCCCGGAGTCCGGTGATGCTTACAAATAATTTTTTATTGGAGCGTTTTCAGGAGGGAAGGGATCGTAGACTTCATGGAGCCGAGAGACAGATCCCGTCCACTTCCCGATTCAGAGCCCCGCCCCTGCACTCTCGAGTTTTGTGTTGCAATAGTCAGGAGAGCGCGGGGGCACAATCCATAGACTTCTGTGGCGCCAGGTTTTAAACTACTTTTTTACATAACTTTAGAGGGTGTTGCTTCTCCCACCTGACCCGTGAGTAAAGAAATACACCGCAGCTGGTGCCCAACCCCGCAGCTGGTACCCCCACCCCAACAATAATAAAAAAAAAAATCACCCACTCTGTAGCACCTACACCACGCCCCCACTGGTACCACCAGTTTGATCCTCGTGGGTCCTCAATGTTCGATACAATTACTAAATGCCTCTTGATGTGCTCCTCTGTCAATCACAAAACAATTAAAAAAAAGCAACAAGATGCGTATTACACATGCAAGTGGACTTAGTCATTGTTTTTTTTCTTTTGATCATACATTAGCTACTTTGGGCCCAAAATGGCCACCCTACCTTACAACCACATAAGTGGCACCTTGTAAACCTGACATGAAATTTGTTTTGAGGATATTGACATCCAAACAAGCATTTGTCAATGCCGAATGTTTGCTTGCTGGCATTAGCAGTGGACGTGCAGGAGTTAGACAGATGCAGTATAGGAATGGCACTGAAGTATTGCCCTGACGCCAACTCCACCCTCACCCTGCAGAGATGGACAGGCATTGGGGTGTGCCTTTGGGTCGTCGCCCATGACAGTCACGACATTTCACCTCACCCTACCCTTCAGACACTGACAAGTGTCGAGGTGTGCCTTGGGGTGTTTGGGCTTTACATTCGCCTCATTCCATAAGGAAATACGCTGAAATGGGCGCAGTATAGGAGAATGGGGTGAACTCTTGGGGAAAAGGGTCCAAGGCGCACCTCGATGCCTGGCACTGGCTGCAGGGTGGGGGTGGAATAGCATGAGCATTACTGTCGACAGTCCCAAGTCACACCCCTGACACCTTCCAGTCCCTACAGGGTAGGACATTATGGTCAAAAACCCTAACGCCCTGGGCGTTTTTTGGTATTTTTACTCCAAGTTTTCCACATAGGTTTTTTGTGACCCCACCGCATGAACAGTGACACTACAAGTTCGTCAGGAAAAAGGGGGTTTTGCACAGCGACTGCAGCCATTTGGCGCCACAGGTGCAAAAATACATTTCGTACAGGATGTGAAAAATGACAGGTGTACTGTTCATGAGGAGGTGTAAAAAATGGCATTGTTGAAAATCTGGGGTGAAAATATTAAAAACTGGTGAAGTCACTAGTGTGCATAGAAACTGCGCAATGTACACCCGTAATGTAATTAGTTTGGGGATTTTCAACAACAGATTTTCAACATAGGCATTTTGGGACCTCCGCACATGAACAGTGTGACTGTGATTTTCTTAATCCGTCCCGAACACTAATTTACCACAGTGACCACTCTATTCTGCACCAGAAGTGTGAAAACACATTTTGGCCAGGGTGTGAAAAATGACAGCTGTACTGTTCATAAGGAGGTGTGGAAAAATGTCAATGTTGAAAATCTGGACTGAAAATACTATTACAAATTCGTGAACTAATGAGGGTGCGTGGAAATTTTTTTTTTTTTTTATTTTATTGCCTATATTCGGAATTACAATCCTTTGAGTCACAGACTCATTTGCAAAGGCTCCACGTCGGTTACAGGGGTGGAGGGGAGACGGAGTACAAGGATACATACATAGTAAAGCAGTATACAGGAGAACATACACACTCAAATATTACACAAACAGTTCTGAACAGAGCAGTCCAGGCTTTATCTTAGTTCAGCAGAGACAGTAGAAGGCAGCATTCAGGGTATCATTTGTTAGTGTAGGGGGGAAGCGTATTCGTGGGGTCTATGGAGACCCTGTGTCAGTTATTAATGGGGTTAGGTAGCATACTTAGGTGGACAGAGCTAGCCACAGGCACAGATAGCGGACTCAGTTAGGTGGGCTTTGAGGCCCGCTTTGAATAGAGAGATGCTGTGTGTCTGTGTGAGCTTTTGCACAATGCATGCTCGTAACACGGTCATTTTATGGACTTTTGTCACCAAATGTCCAACATAGCCATTTTAATACCTCTGCTCATGAACAGTGTCACTGTGATTTTCTTAATGTGTCCCAAACATTGATTTCGCACACCGACCGTGCCAATATGTGCTACATATGCGAAAACACATTTTGGGCAAGATGTGAAAAATGACAGCTGCACTGTTCATAAGGAGTGTGGTAAAATGGCAATGTTGAAATTTTGGAGTGAAAATATTAAAAATTCTTAAAGTTACGAGTGTGCGAGGGTACTGCGCATGCATGCTATAAAACAGTCATTTTGGGAATTTTCTACCCAAATTTTCAACATAGGGTTTATGGGCTCGTCGCCATGAACTGTGACACGCTTTCTTTACTTGCTTCTGAAAGGTGGTTCCGCACACTGACCGCAAAATCATCTTTCGGGACTGAATAACAAAATGACAGTGACTGAGTTCATGAGGTGGGGTCCGAAGAACCCCATGTTGAAAATTTAGTGAACAAAATCCCAAAAATGGCCGAGATATGCACCAAAGTTGGAAAAACAAACAAATAAAAAAAACATTTATGCCATTATGCAGCTTACCAGCATTTCTTCAGTTAGAGTCAGCTTTGAAGAATGTAGGCGTGTTCAGTCCACCGAATCATTCGCCCACGGCCTCGGAGGGTAAATATGTGAGGTGGTGTGCACGAGGGGTGGGCTGGGTTGGGGAAGGGGGGCCAAGAGAGTCAACAAGGAACTGTTTTTCTTACAGGTGTTTTTTTTTTTTACAAAGACGACGTGGATTTTGCCACACTGGGGTGGGCCCCAGTGTGGCAGCTGGAAGTTTGTTTGAGGGGGACAGTGGAGCCGAGTGGGGGATTGGGTACCCTCTCGGCCATACGGAGTTTTGCCACACTAGGGTAAGCTCCCAGCATGGCACCGGGAAGTCTGGTTGGGGGCAGTGGAGCGGAGGGTGGGCACCCCGCTGGCTATACAGTGTGGGAGGGGGCACATGAGCACGCTGGGGTGGGCTTCCAGCATAGAAAAATAGAAACATAGACTTTGACGGCAGATAAGGACCACTTGGCCCACCCAGTCTGCCCATTTCCCTACCTACTGGATAAGCTGCAGATTCTAGTTAACCAACGGCCTACTTCCTGCCACCCCCCACTACAATTGCCTTGTGTCTGTCCCATGCATGTTTGAATTCCCCTACTGTTTTAGCCCCAACAACCTCCCCAGGAAGGCAGTTCCACGCATCCACTACTCTCTCCATGAAAAAAGATTTCCTCACATTACCCCTGAGCCCCCCCCCACATCTTTAAATTGTGTCTCCTTGTTCTTACACATCTCTTTTTCTGAAAGATGCTACCCTCCTGGACTTTGTTGATTCCCTTGAGGTACTTGAACGTTTCTATCATGTCCTCCCTGTCCCTCCTTTCATCAAGGGGGTGCAGGACCGTGGGAGGGTTTAAACAGGCATTGAGACCTATTTATGGAGCAGGGCATATTGTGATTAGTAAGGCTGTTTTCCGGATTTTATTGTATATTTATATATTGTTGTTTTTATCTTCTGTTTTAAGTCTTTGTAATGCACCTTAATACTTGAAAGGTGCAAAATAAATAAAGATATTATTATTTCTTATTTCCTTACTTTCCACGCAAATGGCGGTTCAAATTTCCCGAATCAGTCCTTCTTCGTGCACTACTTGCACGCACTGTGGACTATATATGGAATATTACCTTTCCCATTTTGTTATTTTCAAACCTTCTGCCTTTGTTTCAAACCTAGATACTTAAGCCCGTGATTTTACCATCTCTCATAGATTTTTTAACATTTTTTTCAATCCCTGTTCTGAAACTGGGGTGCCCAATCCCCAGTGCTGGCTACTACCTCCCCACTTGGCCTGTTTCCACTGGGTGACACTGGACTGTGCGACACTGGTAAAACCACCCCCAGTGTCGCCAAACATGACACCGACACAGGGGGGCCTAATCCCCAGTGTCAGAACTTCAATTAAACAAAACTGTCCTTCCTAGTCTTTTTTGTATTTTATTTAAATCCCTGTAAAACAGAAAACACCCCCACTATGTCTGTTGCCACCGTCTGTCCTCCCCACCCTACCCTCCCAAATAAATGACACCGGTCGTCATGTTTAGAAGGGGGGAGTCATTAAAAGACTATGCTGAAATTTTGTTGTCAGTATGAAATGACGTTTTGTCCAGTATTTTATAAATGACACCTGTCATGTTCAGAAGGGGGGAGGGGGGATCATAAAAGACAATGTTTAAATTTTGGTGTCAATACTTTTACATTAAAAAAAGATAAAGTAACATTGTTTCCAGGGGTGACCGTTGGCCCAGTGGGGACCATGTTGGCCTCCCGTGCCGGTAACCTGAGTTTGCGTGCAAGCTCATTGAGCCGGCTGACTGGGGGGGAGGGGAGGCGCTGCAGCATGTGTCACTAATCCCAGCCTGGGGAGGGACAGAACAGTGTTCTGGCACACACACGACACCGTGTGGTGGGCCGGTGAGCCTTCCTGCACAAGGGGTTGATGTGCATGCCAAGGCCAGATTAGGACCATGCACTGCATCTGGACAAGTAGGTTAGCATGACAATTTTAAATTACAGTGCAGACACAGACCTACAATTAATAAGAAGTCAGGATCCACTACAAATTACTCATCTCACTACATATGCCTACCACACACACTATACACGCAAACATTCAGCATTGACAAATGCTTGTTTTCTAACAGTAACACAGCTAATAAATGATTGGATCTGTGACAGAACAAAGGTATTTTTGATGCATGCTATAATATAGAATGTTAATGCATCGGGTCCCTCATTGTCTTGCTGTCTATTTTGATCCCTCTGCCAGACAGCCACTGCGAGATGAGTCACTTTTAATGTCTGATAATCAAGGTGAATTTTCAAAAAGCTGCCATTTTGGAATGATGCACTGTATTAAAGTGTCATAGGACAGGCAGAAGGGGGTAAAGGGAAGTCAAAGAGAGACACCTACTGGCCAACAGTAGTATTGCGGAAGGGGAGAAAGGACTGGACAAGCACATCCACAGAGTCAATGGCTAAAGCCCCTTGTTGAGAGAGAAGAAGCAGGCAGCTTCCCAGCTGCTGTTCCCCACTCTCCAGAGCCAATTTATTTTGCTAGGACTTGGCACTGAGATCTTGGAGATTTAGGTTGATAAGACAGAACTGACTGATTGCATTTTATCGAGTGGTTCAACACATAAACGGAATGTCTGACATAAACCCGTCCCATCCTGGGCAGGTGGGTCCCCACGTCCCTGAGCCAGAATTTTCATATTCCCACTGCTCCCTTTTGTGAAGTGCAGTCACTTGAACTTGGAATAAAGGCTGAGTTCAGTGACTATGAACATTTTAAATGGCTTCTCAAAAACTGCTGTAGTGCATGCAAAATAGTTCCAAATGTGGTTTTTTTTTGTAATTTCTTTGCCAGTGATAGCTCATTTAAGATGCAATATCTTATTTTCTGGGGGGGTCCTGATTTTGTCCGTTTCTGCAGCTGGTTGGACTGAAGCAATGATAATGCAGTACGATGCAGCTTATTTTCTCTGGTGAGATTCTGAACCTGGATCTCCTGGTTCTCACGCCTGTTCTATAGCCAGAAGTCCATGCTGCTACGGTTTGGTTTCAAGCTCACTACAGAAAATACAAGCGCGTAAGAAGATGCTGCTAACAGGATACTGCTGAAGGATATACTTAAAGCAATTCATAAGTTTTTCTATTTATAGTAAAAGCTTCAGTGGACTTGCTAATCAAGCACTGTCCTTAATTACCCTCCATTTGCTAATCAGCACAAGGCAATCACGTAGAAATCTTGCTTCATTGACTGTAATAGGGCACACAGTCCCACGCCTCCCTTTGCATATGTCAGAGCATGTGCCTGCGTGAGGGTGGGGCAAACACCAGGAAGACATGGGCTTTGATGACCCCTCGAGGCAAAAATACAATCCATTCCCACAGGAACAGGGGACAGAAAAAAAATACGTACCTATCTATTTAGGTATGTTTTTACCCTTATAAGCTTCCTCACAGAGGAAGCTTTACTGAAACGTTTTCATTTATTTATTTGCTTTTGGTAACTGGGTAAGTGCACTAGACAAAAATGCCTATTTTCAGGCATGACCCAGCAGAGTACAAATCAAGGAACAGGTAAAAACAAATACATATACAGTGTTGTACAATAGGAGATCCCAAACAGTTATACAGAGGTGCAAGTTACATAGTACTTAGAGGAGGTACATATCACACAGTATAATAGGAACAAAACAGACAAAAAGGCACAATTTACGGTTAATAATGTATGAAACCTGACAGTGCTGTTGGTAAGTCACAAGGAGACAATTTCCAGGCAGAGACAGGGAACAAAGTGCGTAGCTGCAGCTGAGGAAGAGTGGGGATGGGAGGAATCAAGAGGCCACAGGGAAATTTAAGTGCAGGACAACGGTAGATTTGCATGACCCGTGAAGCTAGGGACATTTGAAAATGTCAAGGGAGGCGAGGTCATTTGAGAGGCCTTTTTTGAAAGTGGGGTGGGATTTGGAGTGCCTAAGATCAAGTGGGAGAGAGTTCCAAAATTCGGGGGCATAGAAGGAGAAGGCAAGTTCACCCATCCAGGTAGAGCATTTTGGGACAGATAAGAGCTAAAGACATGGAACGGAGGGAACGACGGCAGTCCATGGGGGTGAGCATAGCAGTGAGTGTGGAGCGGACAGAAGAACGAATAATGTTGTCAGTCAGACAACCTAATGAATAAGCCCGACGCAAGGAAGGAGACAACCAGTGGAGGTCAGAGTAGAGTGTACAATAGTGCTTAAGATGAGGAGCAAATAGCGCAAAGCTACAGACTTTGTTGTAGGTAACGTTGTGGCAGTGCTAAATGCTGCCAAGACTATAAATGCTGTAATATTTTTTTTTTGGGGGGGTGGGGTGAGCATGTGCAGAATAAACTGTTGGAGGGGGTTTACCCCAGACGTTGGCAGTAACAACGAGTAGCTTGTGAGGATGCAGTGGGTAACAAGAAAGCAAATGAATTAGAAATAATGGCAGTGTGCTGTAGTGGCTAGAGCACCAGCTTGGGAACTGGGGCAGTGCAGCAGGTTCAAACCCTGCCAGCGCCAAACAGCATGAAATACTCGATCTGTGTCTCTGGGCAAGGCACTTAACCTCCTAGTGCACCTGCCTCCCAACTGAGGAAATGCATAAAAGGAGGACCCCACTGGATACGAGAGGTTGCTGTGCTAACCTGGGTAAATGATCTGGAAAATAAAATAAACATAAAGAAAGATACCTCTTAGAGTATCCCGTTGCTGCTCTGTGAACTAGAAAATGGCTCTCCTGTTTAAGCCACAGAAGGTGTTACCCTTTGACTCATTCATGTTTTTCAGTTTTCAGTGTTTTTATTTCTTTTGTTCCCTGCAGGATGGCCATCCAGAACTTTGAAAGACATTAAAGCAAATTAAGCTGTGTGCAAGGGTGGTTGTGTTCAGACATGTTGAGCCATTCCTGTGTAACCATCGACCTCTGACATCATGCTGACTTGTTGCTTGCTTTACAGAACTGTTTCTCTCTCTCTCCTAAGAGGAGACAGTGCAGTCTTCTGCAAACGTTCTAATTCAGTTCAGTTTTTGCTTATTGAAATCAATAGATGAATCAATACAAAGATGGTGCATGGATTGCATCACAAGTCCTATGAAGACAGGTTGAAGGAACTGAACATGTACTCCCTGGAGGAGAGAAGGGAGAGAGGGGATATGATAGAGACATACAAGTATCTTACAGGGAGGAACAGGGTGCAGGAAAACACTGTTTTTAAGCGAAAAAGATGTTCCAGGACTAGAGGGCATGGGATGAAGTTGGAGGGAGGACAATTCAGAGGAAATAAGAAAGAATTTCTTCACAGAACGGGTGGTGGACAAGTGGTGGGGGCTGAAACAATCACGGGATTTAAGAATGCATGGGATAGACATAAAGGAATTCTGGAGGTCAGGGGTAAGGGGCAACAGACTTCTAGGAAAACAAACTGAACTTACAAGCTCAAATGGGCAGACTGGGTGGGCCATAGGCCCTTATCTGCCGACACTGTCTATGTATCTATGTAATAGATACTGATGTTGCGTCATGTGAACTGTCACGCTAATTTACAGTGGCATCCTAAGCATACTTTCACACATTTGATACATGTGATACTATTCAGGAACAACAAACGTAGAGAAGCATTAACATCATCATATAGGACGTAAAACAAATTAAAAAGGCCATTCCAGTTACACAATACTGTGTAGTAGTGCCCTTTAACTGTTTCACACAACCACAGGAGACGTGTTCCTTTGTTATCAGCCACTGTGAGAAACTGTCTAAAGAAACAGGGTTTCCAATAGAAGGGCGCAAGGACAAAAGGGATCTTGGGATTTATCTGCAAGCTTTCCCATCCACCCATATATCAGTTACCTATTCTTACCGGTAGCACCGTATGGCGTTGGAACCATCCATTGGTTAACCCAACCCAAAATGGCCACACAAGATAGAATGAGTTAAACCTGTGCACGTGCCCGTAATAGAACTTTCATCCAGTGACGTCATGCCGTTGTGGCATGGGGGGAGGTGTATGGCCCCCCAGTACTGTCTTGTTAAACACCCATAAACATCAAAATGAAATATGAAGCTGGCCTGGTGGCGCAGAGGGCTGAGGCACTGGTGCCCTACCTCAAACCACGCTGGTGACCCGGGTTCGGGAATGGACTCGACGCCAGGGGTCGGCAGGGGAGGATAGGATCGAGCATCTGTAGGACTGCCTCCTATCCTGGGTGGATTGGGTTTGCTCGCCACAGCGCCCCCAGTGGAGACTGGAGGCACTGCAGGAGCGGTGCGTATAAGGAACCTAGAAAAGTGGAAAAAATGGCGTCCGAGCAACCAGATGACGGCCGCCAGGATCCCCTGCCTCCATGGAGCCCCCGAAGAGCCAGAAACCGATCCCAGCAGCATCAGGGCCGACAGAAAGAATGCCTGAAGGCAATTTCCCTCCGGAAGGAGGGGACCCGTCTGACGATGGGTTATGTCGGACTACCCTGGTCGGCTGCGATTTGGGGTCGGGTGAGGCTGGCATCGGAGAGGGTTCAGAGTGGAGATACGGGAGAATTCCTTGGCAGAAGGCCTGAAGGAGAGGCCTGTCAGACGAAGGGGGTGATAAATAATGAAAAAAAAAAAATGAAATATGAAAATAATTTTTTAGGTTCATGGCTGTTTAAAAGACTTTGAAATTGCACCTCCAACCCATGCACAAGGGAAGGGGTGTGATCGTTGGCAACTCCCCTAAACCTATCATGCACTGTCAGTGACACTCTGAATTGTGATGCCAAATGTGCTGATTGGCAGGCATGTGAGTATGTCAGCATTGATTTATGGTGGCGTTAGGGAGAGCTATATAGCTTGTTGCTGGAAGAGAGCGTGCGTGCTTGTCTGCACTGCACCATGTGGCTGGCTGCTTCATTTGTTGCCATTCTTTTTCGGACAGCTCTTCATTTCTGGGAATCTGTGCTATGCATGCCATGCAGCCTAGCTACCCAGTCTGCCTACCAGCAGCTACTCGAGCATAGTATATCAGGCTAAACTATGTTGCTGCCATACCAAAAACTAAACACGGGGCACGCAAAAGGATCTACTTGGAAAGTTTTATTCACAAAATGCACACAGCACTGATACAGACTGCCGGCTAGACATCCCAGCACTTTGCCACAGAGGCTTCGTGGTGGAGCGCCCGGGCTTCTAGCCAGCAGTTATGTAAGTGCTGTGTGTATTTTGTAAATAAAACTTTCTAAGGAGATCCTTTTTGTGTGCGCTGTGTTTCATTTTGGGTTTATCTCAGTGGGGAGTTGGCGCTCCTCCTCAGCTGCACCGGGACCAGCACTGGGGAGCATGGTCATTTTGTTGTTTTGACTAAATTGTGCTGCTGCTGCCTGCAGCTGAGGGTATGTTAGAAGGGGACTATTCTGTGTTGGGGTAAAAAAGAAAATTCTAGGGACATGGATATGTTGTTCATCCACACTGTCTGGCAGGTTCCTTGCCGCTTTAAATCTTGCCGGAAGGTCTTCAAGCTGGCTCCTCCCACCCGGGTGGTAAAACTCTCGGCTCCGCCCCATGATGCCAGATCTTCCTTACCGCTTGGAAACTCAGGTTCCCTCCTTAGCGCTCTGCATTTTAGACTGGATCCTAAACTTGGTTCGTCCGAAACTCGTTCTAAAGTTTTCTAGACTTCGGTCTTCATTATCCCTCGCGGCTGCGATGGACAAATCGATTCCCGGCTTTCGGAGGTGCCCTTGCGGGAAGAAGATGTCCAGGACGGATCCACACTCCACGTGCGTCTACTGCCTCGGCCTAGACCACGACCCGCAGGCCTGCGAGTTGTGTCGTTCCTTTTCAGCCAACATCCTGGAGGATCGCGCTGCCTGATTGAAGCCCGGGCGCCCCGAGATGTGTTACCCGCCGGTAAAATCCAAAGGCGCTCATTGGGCGGTGTCCACGGTGGCTGGCTCGGCTGAGCAGCTCGAGCACATGATCGCCCTCGAGGAGGAGGCGGCCCAGGCCGCATCCTCCTCGGTCTCGGCATTTATCCCACTCTCTTTGAGTTCTTCGTATTCGGCCTTGTTCAAGGAGCTGTGTCAGTCCCTTTCCACGAAGGGTGAGGGGCCATCGGTACATTTCTCGCGGTCCAAGAAGAGGGATTCGAAGGGTAAGTCCCACCATCGGCGTTCGTGGGAGCGGGAGAAGTCTCCTTCCCCGGACAGCCGACCATCAACTTCGGTCGAGGTTGCGGCTCAGGCGGCTGGCTTCACGGCGCTCCGTCAGGCCAGCCTGCTGAGACACCGTCGGCATGAGGTCGAATATTTCTCGACCCGTCAGGCGGGTTGTCGATTGGTGAAGCCGACAACCCTTCTTCGCGCGTTCCTCGGTGGAGGCCGAGATCTGCCTGTGCTCGGGTCAGCAGTCCCGTTAAAGTGTCCGAGCCGAGGGAAGAGCGGTGTCCCCGCCTTCCCAGGCTCCGCCTCACCGAGGGTCTCGGGTCTCGACCTCATCTCGGCCAAGCCGATCCTGCCGACATCGGCGTCTCGCACCAAAGTAGTGGCGACGCCCGCCTCCTTGTCTTCCTCCTTGGAAGAGGAGAAGCTTACGCAAGTGCGTCGGTGCTACGAGGAGCTTATGTGGCAGCAGTTACTGTTGTCCGGGAGTAAGTCGAGCGGCGATACAACCCCGGCCATCAAGTGGCTGTCACCGAATGGCGAAGCAACCGCCGCTGCAGTCGAATGCCCATTTCTGGGCCGTTGTTCGGCGAAACTTGCTGCCCCACCGATTGTGGTGGAACCTCCGCCTCCACAACCGAAGTCTGGGGCACTGACCAAAGATTCTTGGTCGGGTCACGGTCTGCCCCACAGGTTGTTGGTCACCCTCACTCCCGACTGTCCTCGGCAGGTGGAGGGTGGCTCAGGCCCTAGGCAGCTCTTCGCGGACTCTTCGGAGTCCAACGGCGACTCCTTCCTGTCCTCCAGGCAGGTCGACCTGGAGTCCTCCGGGGGCCAGTCACTGGACGATAGCCCATCGTCCTTCATGGGTTTGCTTCGGCTCATCGCGGAGTCCACCGGGATGCAGCTCGAGCCCGTGTCCAAATGGGCCAAGTATCCCCTGACGGAGATACTGGACCGAGGGGATTCACCCATGGAGGCCTTTCCTGTGGCTGAGGCCATTGTCAGCCCAGCCTTGGAGCTTTGGCAGCGGCCTGCTTCCTGTCCTGCGCCCTCGGCCAGGATGGCCAAGAAGTATGCGGTCCCTACCGGCTCTTTGCCTGGTTTCTCGGAGCACCCCTCTGCCGAGGGGTTAGTTACCAACAGCGTTTTCCGGCGTTCCGGAAACGCTTGGGACGTGGACAAGCCCCCCGACAAGGAGTCCAAAAAGTTGGACTATGCTGGGTGCAAGGTGTACGCTGCGTCCTCCCTTGGCCTCCGACAGGCCAGCTCGGCCGTGCTGATGGCACACTTCTCCCACACCCTTATGGGCTCCCTGGATGAGGTGATCCCTCATCTCCCGGCCGACCTGCAGACCACGGTCCGGCAGGTGCGGGACCAGGGTAGGGCGGTGGCGAAGCAGCAACTTCAGACTGCTCTGGACATAGGTGATTCCTGTGCCAGGTCAGTAGCGGCCCACGGTGGCCATGCGCCGCAGGGCGTGGCTGAGGATATCCACCTTCACGGCGGATACCCAGCACAAGTTGGCGGACATCCCTTCTTGGGGACCGACCTCTTCGGCCCTGGAGTGGAGGGACACCTCCACCGGATCAAAAAGTCCAGTGCCACTCTGGACTCTGTCACCTCCGCCCAGAAGGACAAAGGCCGCTGTCAGCAGCAGCACAAGCCCTTTCATCCTTCTGCACCTGCGGGACATCCGGCCCAACAGCACCAGCACCAGGGCCAGGAGGCTCATGCTTGGCATCCCAAACCCAAGCTCGCGGCTTCCTCTAATAGGAAGCAAGGAGGTAAAGGCCCAGGAGGTCCCTCGGCCGGTCCCTCCTCCAAGCCTGCCCAGTGACGGGTTGAGGGGTGTCGCCCTCAACCTCGTCACCCTTCCCTGGGTTCCCCCCGTGGGGGGATGGCTACGCCACTTCCTTTCCGCCTGGTCCACTATCATCATGGACCGTTGGGTATTGGAGGTGGTGGGAAAGGGTCTGCCTCTGGAATTCGAACAGACCCCTCCTTTTCGAGCCGTCGCCCCACGGGGGGCCACGGGGTCTGAAGCCTCCCTGTTGGCCCACCGAGCCGATATTGCCCTGCTCCTCGAAAAACAGGTGATCAGGAAGGTGGTGGATCCTCCTCCAGACCCGGGGTTTGTGTCCAGGTACTTCCTGGTCCCAAAAAGGATGGAGGGCTGGCACCCCATTCTCGACCTGCACGACCTAAACAGGTTCCTAAGGTCTCAGACCTTCAGGATGGTCACTCTGGTGCAGATAATCCCATCCTTGGAACGAGGCGTGTGGTTTTGTTCCCTGGACCTCCAGGACGCGTTCTTTCACGTCCCGATCCGTCTGTCTCACCAGAGATTCCTCCGCTTCGGAGTGGAGGGATCTCTTTACGAGTTCCAGGCCATGCCCTTCGGCCTCTCTCTCTAGCTCCCAAGGTCTTCACCAAATGCAAGGCAGTGGTGACAGCATTCCTGCGGCGCCAAAGGGTCCGGGTGTACCCCTACCTGGACGACTTGCTGATTGCAGCCCCCTCCATAGCAGAGGTGGAGCGGTCCAGAGATCTGGCCGTCCAGGTTTGCTCTCAGATTGGCCTCCTCATCAACGAGGCCAAGTCAGAACTCGTGCCGAAGCAGGTGGTACACTTCATCGGGGTAGAGCTCGACTCTCTTCGAGCCAGAGCTTGGCTCCTGGAGGACAGGGCTGAGGTTCTTTCCTCCTTTGCCCAATCATTTCTGGTTGGGCAATTGCGCCCTGCCCGGGACTTCCTGCGCCTCCTGGCGGCCTGCACCAGCATGGTCCGTTGGGCCCGCTGGTACATGCATCCCCTTCAATGGGGACTGGCCAGCCAGTGGTCACAATGTTACGATCAGTTGGTAACAGTGACCCAGGAGATGTGGAACGCTCTCCAGTGGTGGACCGTTCCGGCACATTTGCAGGAGGGCATCCCGTTTGTCTGCCCCAAGCCGATGGTCTCTCTATCGATCGATGCATCTCTGATGGGTTGGGGTGCCCATCTGGGGAGCACAGAGCACATGGCCCCTGGTCCCCTTGGGAGTCCCGATACCATATCAACCTGCTGGAGCTCCGAGCGGTCCATCTAGCCCTCACCGCCTTTACTCCGTTTCTACAGGGTCAAGTGGTTCAGGTCCAGAAGGACAATACCACGACCATGTACTACCTAAACCGCCAGGGCAGGACGCGCTCCATGCCTTTATGCAAAGAAGCTCTCCGCATATGGTCTCTCGTGCGCAGCCTGGAGGCGGATCTCCTAGCCATTCACGTGGCAGGAGCCTCCAACACCCTGGCCGATGCCCTAAGCCGGATAGGGGCTGCGTCTCACGAGTGGTCTCTCCTGCCGGAGGTAGTACAAGATCTCTTCTCCCACTGGGGCACGCCTCAGGTGGATCTGTTTGCCTCGAGGGAGAATGCGAAGCTGAGACTGTTTCATGGCCTCCCCCCTCAGCAGGGCTCGCTGCGGTGGGATGCCTTCTCGAGGCCGTGGACCCCGGGCCTCTTCTACGCCTTTCCCCCATTTCCCTTGATCCACAAAGTGCTTCTCAAGGCGAGGAGGGACAAGTCGCAGGTGATTCTGGTAGCCCCAGACTGGCCCTGTCAGTTCTGGTATCCAGATCTCCTCAGTCTCAGCTCCAGGCTCCCGAGGCGGCTTCCAGCCTGCCCGGACCTGATCTCTGTCAATCAGGGGAAGGTATTCCATCCGGACCTTCAATCCCTGTACCTGATGGCCTGGTTCCTGAGCAGCTAGAGTTCCAGGCCTTGGGTCTTTCCGACGAGGTCCTCAACGTCGTTGAGGCATCCCGTAAGGAGTCGACCAGAAAATGCTATGCCTTCAAATGGAAGAGATTCTCCATTTGGTGTCAGGGCAAGGGTCTGGACTGTTCCTCCTGTTCCCTGGCAAGCATTCTGGACTACCTGTGGTCCCTGTCTCAGCTAGGGCTTAGGTCAGCGACCCTTGAGGTGCACCTGGCAGCCATCTCTGCTTACCGGGCGCGGGCGGGAAGCAGTCAGGTGCTCAGGAGAAGGTGGTCTGGCGCTTTTCAAGGGCCTTGATCACATTCCCCCAGTAGAACCTCCACCTCCATGGGATCTACTGCTGGTATTGGCCAGCTCATGGGCAAGCCATTGAACCAATGCACAGGTGCGATATCTCCCACCTGTTGTGGAAGACCCTTCTTGGTGGCTATAACATCAGCCAGAAGGATGGAGGCTCCAGGCGCTTCCATCGAGTCTCCTTATCTGGTCTTCCCACAGGGACAAGGTTGTCCTGTGCCCCCACCGAAATTCCTTCCAAGGTGGTGTCAGAGTTTCACCTTAACCAGGTGTTGGCTCTGCCAGTGTTCTACCCAATCACACTTAGGGGCGAATATTGGCTCCATACTTTGGACCCTAGAAGGCTCGCTTATTATAAGGAGGCGGATGGCTGAAGTTCAGGGAGAGGTTCGCCAGCTGTGTTTGTCACCTCACGCTGAAGCCGCACCTGGCAGACCTTCAGCCAAGCAGGCGATAGGCAGGTGGGTCACCTCCTGCATAGATCTCTGCTATAGGTTGGCAGGCATGGAGCCTCCCATAGGGATAAGAGCTCATTCTACCCGCCATACCGCTGCATCGGTGGCTGCTTCCAGGGACGTCCCTATCCAGGAAATCTGCAGGGCTGCTACCTGGAAGTCGGCACATACCTTCATCACCCACTACCACATTGACCTTGAGTCACGCCGGGATGCTGGTTTTGGGGGCTCGGTTCTCCAGTCATTATTTCCCCAAGTATCGGGGGGGTGCGCCTTGCCTCCCTCCTCCCGGAGAACTGCTAGGAGTCTGCCAGACAGTGTAGATGAACAACATATCCATGTCCCTAGAAATACAGGTTACTCACCTGTAACAGGAGTTCTAGGAATGGTATATATTGTTCATCCTGGGCTCCACCCGACCTCCCGGCTTGGCAGCACAACCTGGCTTCCATGAGGCTATAGATCTCTCGTCATGGGGTGGAGCCGAGAGTTTTACCACTCGGGTGGGTGGGAGGAGCCAGCTTGAAGACCTTCTGGCAAGATTTAAAGCGGCAAGGAACCTGCCAGACAGCGTGGATGAACAACATATACCATTCCTAGAACTCCTGTTACAGGTGAGTAACCTGTATTTACTAACGCTTGCACAGTGTTCATTGCAGACTGTCTCCCGTGTAGCCCCCCTCACTTGTTCGCCCATGATCTGCCCATAACTTGCCCTAACTTGTATGTGGTGTGGAATTAGGAGGACCCAGTGCTTTTCAGTCTGGCAGAGCGAACAGTAAAGAACAAACAACTGGGACAAGCAGCAGGAAAACTGGATGACTGGAGAAGGCACCACAAAACCGGATCTTTTAGTAAAGAACTGGGTAGGTCCCCTAGACAAATATATGTAATGTCCCTTTTCCACAGTATTATCCTTGATGAGATTGACTTCTGCTGCCTTTTAGTGCCTTGCAGCTGGTGCCTAAAACACACCATTTAATAACTACATTTTTCAAATTTTCCTTGGAGGGCATGCCCCCGGATACCCCTAAAGAGGTTTGGATTTTGTGCCCCTTTAAAAATTGTATTTGCATGACACCCCTGCTTTCAACACTCGTGTGTGCTTTATACACATTCCTTGCACCTGTTCCCTGCAACTGTCCTATCCTTTCTTTGTATCTGTGGCATTCCTCTGCATTCAAAAATATTTATTTTATCATGTTACTGACTGAAAAGTTAAGTTGTGTTCTGCCTAAATGGTTTCATTCCACACTCACTCTCTGATGCATTCAACCATGCCCACATGGGCCATGGAACGTTCACTAGTTGTGACCCATCATGGGTGTGTCATCTCCTCATCACTCCCACTAAAAGAACAGTCTCAGATGATCTAATTCTAAAAGAAATTACTTACAATGCTCAGTAATTCATCCCTCTATTGGAGGCATTGCAGTGTACTCTTGCTCCGGTTCATCTACTCAGTCAGCCAGATCCTGGGCTTCATCATCCTTTCTCTCTTTCTCTTCTTTTCCGATCTTCTTTGCAGGTATTTACATCTTTAGTTTTGAGTTGAAAGACGGTCTTTTTCCCCTCCATGTAGCGAAACATTTAGCTAGAAATGCTGTCTTTGAGGACGCAACTGTTTCCCCCAGATCCTCCTTGTAAGTAAGAAATTGTTTCCTCCTGAATTGCGTAGCAGTCGCTATAGCTGGGTAAATATGGCATGTAATGTTTTTAATTTCTAATGCTCCTATTTTTCAAGCAGTGTATAGTATCATTTCATAGTCTGTGTTAAAATTCATCAAAAAACCAGCCCATCGGCACAGCAGTAGGGATACGGATCGCAACACTGGGGACCCGGGCACAGCAGTAGGGATATGGCTTGCAATGCTGGGGACCCAGGCACAGCAGTAGGGATACGGCTTGCAATGCTGGGGACCCAGGCACAGCAGTGGGGATACGGCTTGCAATGCTGGGGACCCAGGCACAGCAGTGGGGATACGGCTTGCCATGCTGGGGACCCAGGCACAGCAGTGAGGATACGGCTTGCAATGCTGGGGACCCAGGCACAGCAGTAGGGATATGGCCCGCAACTCTGGGGACCCAGGCACAGCAGTAGGGATATGGCCCGCATTGCTGGGGACCCAGGCACAGCAGTAGGGATACCGTTTGCATTGCTGGGGACCCAGGCTCAGCAGTAGGGATATGGCCCGCAATGCTGGGGAGACAGGCACAGCAGTAGGGATATGGCCCGCAGTGCTGGACACCCAGGCACAGCAGTAGGGATACAGCTTGCAATGCTGGGGATCCAGGCACAGCAGTAGGGATACCATTTGCAACACTGGGGACACAGGCACAACAGTAGGGATATGGCCCACAATGTTGGGGACCCATGCACAGCAGTTAGGAATACCGCTCGATAATTCTGGGGATCTAGGCACAGCAGTAAGGATACCGTTCACAACGCTAGGGACCCAGGCACAACAGTAGAGATGTGGCCTGCAATGCTGGGGACCCAAGCACAGCAGTAGGGATACCGCTTACAATTCTGGGGACCCAGGCACAGCAGTAGGTGTACCGTTCGCAATGCTGGGGACCCAGGCACAGCAGTAGGGATACCATTTGCAACATTGGGAACCCAGGCACAGCAGTAGGGATATCGCTTGCAACACTGGGGACCCAGGCACAGCAGTAGGGATACTGTTCACAACGCTGGGGATGCAGGCACAGCAGTAGGGATACGGCTCACAACACTGAGGACCCAGGCACAGCAGTAGGGATACCGTTAGCAGCGCTAGGGACCCAGGCACAACAGTAGAGATATGGCCTGCAGTGCTGGGGACTCAAGCACAGCAGTAGGGATACCGCTCACAGTTCTGGGGACGCAGGCACAGCAGTAGGTATACCGTTCGCAACTCTGGGAACCCAGGCAGAGCAGTAGGGATACCATTCGCAACACTGGGGACCGAAGCACAGCAGTAGGTATACCGTTCGCAACGCTGGCAACCCAGGCAGAGCAGTAGGGATACTATTCGCAACACTGGGGACCCAAGCACAGCAGTAGGTATACCGTTTGCAACGCTGGGAACCCAGGCAGAGCAGTAGGGATACCGCTTGCAACACTGGGTACCCAGGCACAGCAGTAGGGATACCGTTCGCAGCGCTAGGGACCCAGGCACAACAGTAGAGATATGGCCTGCAGTGCTGGGGACTCAAGCACAGCAGTAGGGATACCGCCACAGTTCTGGGGACGAGGCACACAATAGGTATACTGTCACAACGCTGGGAACCCAGGCAGAGCAGTAGGGGTTCATCTGCAACACTGGGGACCCAGGCACAGCAGTAGGGATACCATTCGCAACACTGGGGACCCAAGCACAGCAGTAGGTATACCGTTCGCAACGCTGGGAACCCAGGCAGAGCAGTAGGGATACCATTCGCAACACTGGGGACCCAAGCACAGCAGTAGGGATACGGCTCATAACACTGGGACCCAGGCACAGCAGTAGGGATGCGACTTGTAACGCTGGAGACCCAGGTACAGCAGTAGGGATACGACTTGCAGCGCTGGGGACCCAGGATCAGGAATGAGCTTGAGATGCCTGGGACTTGTCAATGGAGGAAGATTGAGTGTCCCAAGGGGCACTGTTTAAGGATGGAGGATCGCTGCCCTTGCTGCTTTGCTGCCAGCTGGGTGAGCACAGGTCCTATTGCAGCTGAGCAGGGAGAAGGCATGGCTGGGGAACCTGTGCCATGCACGCTTTGTGTACGCACATGCATTGGACCCTCTTTGCATGCCAGCATCTGCAGGGAATGGCAGAACTGGAGAAAAAAGATTAGCCATTGTGCCCGGCTTCTCCGGGGCGCGGGGGCGCGCGCATATATCTGCAATGGTCCCCACTGCCTGTATTGCCATCTGACCCATTACTTATTTGGGGTATATCCCCACCTCTGTACCCTGCCTGGTGTAATTTAGGGGTCCTTGGGGCAGACAAGAGAAAGGTAGGTGGAGACTAGGAGGCAGTACTAAGGATCCTCCAGAGGAGCTGGACCAGAGATACAGTGGAGAAAAATATATAAATTGAGGGGGGGACTGTAGAAAAAATCACATTAGACTGAGGTCCAGTGGTGTCCTAAAATAATTTAGTTTCAGGTGAAAGTAAATCAGATGGGAGAATGCTCTGGAGATTTTTTACCTTTTTTCTAGAGTAAATCTAGTTGTCTTGCGCATTGGAATTCTGTGGGCCTTTGTTATGAAGGCAAGATTATCAGGTTTTGTGTGTCAAACTGCCATGAATTGGTCTTTTAATAATTCATGTATTGATGGATAGTAAATCAAATGAATTTGATAACTTCAACTAGCCTTATATTTTTAAACCCCAGGTTGTTTTTGAGGGTCTCAAACTTCCTTTGTAGGGAGATTACAGCAGTGTCATTAGTGGTAGAACGTGCTTTAGCAGTTAATAATTTTTGTTTATTATCTAGAATGTCTTTTTTCATATCTTTTTGAAACATCTGCAGTTCATTAAGTTATGTTTTCATTATCCTTATGTCTGCTTCAAACACATCTGATTTTTGAAATAATCAGGTCAGGCTTCTTATAGAAATTTTTGAGGAACTGAAGTAAGTCTGTGAATGCAGCTGAGACTTCTTTTACATTTTTGAACTCACTAGCTGTGGGGATTACTTGTGTGGAGGTTAGTAGAGGGGGTAATTTCCGAGAGAAAGTTGGTGAGGCTGCAGCTGCCATTCCTGCGGTCTGTACTGAATCACTACTGATTGGATTCAGTAACAATGACTTTGATATATTTTCCTGTGCGGTCATATGGTCAGTTCTTCCTGAGCCTCCCAGGACTACGGGCAGTCTCCCAGCACCAGTAGGTGGTTCCCGAATAGCGGCTGCCTTCTCCGGAAGCTTTCACAAAGCAGTCTACCGATCCCTTTTGGACTGATATATCCAGATTGGATGAAGAGGATTACATTTTGTGTTTCTGCTGTTGTGCTGTTGAGGTGCTTTTGTTGTTGTTTGGATGCAGCCTTTTCATTTTGTTCGGGTCTAAGTTGAATACGTTTTTTTACTGAAAGGAGGGGTTCAATAGCATGGCTTCCTCACAGTTGCCCAATACTGTCTTTGTTTCAGATAGTGGTTCTTTCATCTCAGTTGTTTTACTTGATCTTGGTGCAGTTTGTGACGCATTCAGATCGCTCTAGTCTTCCTTTCTGGCTTAAAATGATGCAAGTGTTTCTGGTTCTTTTTTTATCTTGGTTTAAATTATCTGTCCTTAATCGGACCTTTACAGTCTTTGGAGGTGGTTAATCTCTTAAGAAACAGTCTTCTCCATGGAGACCTACTCGTTGGCCTTGGTGCCAAAGGTGCTACGACCCTGAGAGAGTAAAGTTTTTTTTTTTTTTTTTATCAGTGCACGAACAACCATGTTGGCACTGGTGCATGCGTGACACCATGCTCCGGAGCAGGTAGCAAACGTTGTAGCCCCAGCTGTCTCAGTTCTGTTTTTCCTGCCTTCGAATGCACACCATGGGAGTAGAACCTAATTTCATATCAATTTAGTATGTAGGTTAAAAAGGACAAGTTCCCAAAGCCCAAATTGTTGGGGTTCCTTTTTCAGCACTGTAGGTGCAGGAAGGACATTGCCTGCACTGACCGGCATACTTTATATTTCTCTTGCCTGGGACCCAGGCATGATGTCCTGCGTCGTCTGCACCAGCTTCCAACAACTGGGCACTAGAGCTTTAAGCTCTGTAGCTGGAATGTCCCATCCCTGGCTTTAGGGGCAGGCATCATTACAGGACGTAAAGCAAAACAGGAACAGACTCTACTCCAGAGCAAGTGCTACATATATGCTATTTCAAGTAGCCACCCAAAAATCACATCAGTGACTGATGTTTCATGGATAACGTCATTGTGTCAACATATGATGGGTCACCTCTATGTCAAAAACTAAAAACAAGTAATTTCCATATTAACACAGATAAATTCATCTGACAAAATAAAAGTTGCCAGCTATCACCATCCACTCTGGTGTGTATCACTCCTTAAAAGGAAAGTCCCCTCGACCTAGTTTCTGTATACCTGTGTAGTAAAAACTTGCTGCGCACCTGGATCTGCCCGAGACCTTGGTGCCATCCTGGATTGAGTCTCATGCTGACCTTGTTTCCACTATTTGGAAGCAACCGTCAGCAATAGCCCCTCTTCCCCGGAAGTTGGACAGGCTGTATCAGGCTCCTGAGGGTGTTGACTCCCTTAATTCTCACCCTCGAGCTAACTCTATCGTGATTAGCGCCGCTCATGGTCGGTCAGCTAACCTGAAGTATTTGAGCTCGTTGCCCGCCTGACAAAGAATCCCATCTTCTGGACCAGTATGGCAAGAAGGTCTTTGCTTCTTCCACTCTGGGTATCAGAGCCCTGAATTATGTCGGTCATATGGGGGATTACCAGAAAATGATTCTTAAAGAGGTGGAATCTAAGTTGGACTCCCTTCCTGATTTTCAGGTGAAACAGGAAGTGGCTGGTCTTGTCCGCTCTGCATGTTCGGCCAGTCGGCACATTCTTTGTGCCACATACGATGCAGTGGATGCTGCTGGTAGGAGCTCGGCTTTCACTGTGGGTGTACGGTGTCATGCATCCGTGTCAGGGTTGGTCACCGAAGTGCAGTCTGCTGTCCAGGACGTGCCTTTCCAGGGTTTGGTGCTGTTCGGGGTGATGTCAAGGACATTATCACCTATCTGCAGGAGAAGGGGACTGCACTGAAGTCTGTGGACTCCATGTACAAACCCCCTCAAACGCAGCGTCTTCCCTTTCGCAAATGGAATCAGCAAAGATGAAACCTCAGGAAAGTGGGCCAATAAGCTGTGGCCCCCACCAAAAAGCACCAGGGCTTCAGCTGCACGCTGCCTCACCACCTGACTCCTATCCTCTCCCACAGCCTCTGGGGTCTCCAGAGGAACCGGTAGGAGGGAGGTTCTCCCTCTGTCTTCGGGTTGGGAGAGGATAACTTCACACTTGGGTGCTCCAGCTGATTGCAGAGGGACACTCAGTAGAGTTTCTTCAGAAACCTCCTCAACCCCCAAGGTCTTCATACTCTCAGGAGCATCTTCTTCTGATTCGGAAGAAACACCACCTTCTTTTGAAGGAAGCGAAAGAACCTGTCCCCTCTCCTCTTCTGGGGATGGGGTACTATTCTCATTTCTCCCTGGTCCCAAAAAAGTCAGGGGACATGAGGCCGATTCTCAACCTCAGCTCCCTGAACTTGTTTGTGGAGTACAGAAGGTTCAAGATGCTCTCTCTGCAGAGTCTCCTGCCCCTTCTCCGGCCAGGACAGTGGCTGTGCGCTCTGGATATGCAGGATGCTTACCTGCATATCACTATCCGCCCTTCCCACCGCAAATACCTGCGTTTTGCATTCCAGGGGTACCACTACCAGTTCAAGGCCCTCCCATTTGGTCTTTCCTCGGCGCCCGAGTGTTCACCAAATGCCTTTTGGTGGTAGCAGCCCACCTGCGTACCCAGGAGGTACATGTTTTCCCGTACCTGGACAATTGGCTCCTGGTGGCCCCATCCAGGGAGGAACTCCTGCACTTCCTTTCTCTTACCCGGCAGGTTTTTGCCTGCCTGGATATTACCATCAACCACACCAAGTCCCACTTGATCTCATCCCAGAGGCTTCAGTTTTTAGGGGCTGTCCTGGACACGACCTCTGGCATGGCCTTCCTGCCACCGGACAGGGAGGCCACACTCCAGGCTCAGGTCAGCCTGTTGTCCAGCCACGGGCGGGTCAGCGCAAGGTCAGTCTTTCACCTCCTTGGGCTCATAGCAGCTGTGATTCTGACAGTCCTTCGCGCTCAGCTCCACATGAGAATCTCTCAGTGGACGCTTCGGTCTCAGTGGGATCAGCTGGTGGACGACCTAGATCAACTCGTTCTGGTCTCCACTGCTATTGCTCGGGACTTGCAGTGGTGGATGGTTCAGGAGAACCTTTGCCGGGGGGTTCACTTCTGTCTTTCTCCCCCCCTCCCAGACGCTGACTATGGACACCTCGGGCGAGGGTTGGGGAGCCCATCTCAGGCCTCTCAGGACCCAGGGCTCTTGATCCAAGCGCGAGAAATCTCTTGACATCGATGTGCTCGAGCTTCGGGCTGTGTTGTGTGCTCTTCAGGTTTGCATCTGCATCTGCTTCCTGGACACTAGGCTGTACAGACGGACAATATGTGTGTGGTCTGGTGCACCAACAAGCAGGGAGGAACTCATTCCTACCCGGTTTGCAGCAAGGCGAGTGGGATTGGGCAGTGCAGCACAACCTTCACCTCACGACAATTCATGTCCCGGGGGTCAAGAACACATTGGCAGACAGCCTCAGTCGGTCGTCCGCTCTAGCTCATGAGTGGGAACTGGATCAGGGGTTTGCAGACAATATCTTCCAGCATTGGGGAGCACCACAGGTAGACCTGTTTGCGTCCCTTCAAAATGCAAAACTTCCCGACTTCTGCTCGCTTGCTCCAGGGCGTGGCATTTTTTGGAGAGACGCTCTGTCTCTAGACTGGAAGGGCAGATTCATCTGCTCCCCCGATTCTCTTGATTCTGAGGGTCTTACAGAAACTTTGTTCAGAAGTAGCCCAAATGATTCTGATCGCTCCTTTCTGGCCCAGGCAAGTTTGGTTCCTCTCTTCTGCAACAGTACTCCGAAGGACCTCCTCTTCCTCTTCCTCTGTCACAACTTTGGCTGACCCAGGATCAGGGGACCCTGGTCCATCCAGGCTTCGGGTCCCTTCAGTTGCACACGTGGCTCCTGCAGACGTAGCTCAAGCCCGATTCGGGGTCCCCCCGAGATTCTGGTGGAGGCCAGAAAACCCTCCACCAGATCTACTTATGCCATGAAATGGAAACAGTTCACTATCTGGGCTGCCTCCAAAGATTTCGAGCCTTTCTCATGGTCTGTTGGATGGCTTCTGGATTACCTGCGACACCTCTTTGACCTGGGTCTCAGTCATTCTTTCTTAAAAGTTCACATGGCGACCATTTCAGCCTACCATGTCCTTTTCGCAGACAGGATGTTTGCTCAACGGGAGGTCTCCAAGACCTTTCTCAGAGGGGTCCTCCACTTGCAACCCCCTATCAGGGTTCCTGCCCTTCCTTGGGATCTGAATTTTATCCTGGAGAAGCTTACTCTGCCCCCTTTCAAGCCGGCAGCCTCTGCAGACCTAAAGTTACTTTCTTGGAAGACTCTCTTCCTAGTGGCCATTACTTCTGCTCAAAGAATTTCCGAGCTCCAGGCCTTGATGTGTAAAATCCCGTGTTTGATTTTTCACAAAGAACGTGTGGCTCTGCGTACCAACCCTAAGTTTCTCCCCAAGGTGGTAGTGGAATCTACGCTGAATCAATCCATGGAGTTACCTGCTTTCTTTACGCAGCACTCCAATCATGGAGAGTACCTCCTGCATACTCTGGATGTTCACCGGATTCTGAGATACTACACCAACAGGACAAAGGATCTCAGGAAGGCTGATCAACTGTTTGTCTCTTTTGCTCACAAACGAGAAGGCAATGCTGTTTCTAAGCAATGCCTGTCTAAATGGTTGGCTCATTGCTTCTTCTTGTTCCAGACTGCTTGGGGCTCAGTCCTATATGTAATTACCTACTGCAAGAGCCCTCTCATAGTAAGATAGTACAGTTATGTAAGAACTTACCGTAACAGTAGATCTTCGAGAGAGGCTCTTGCAGTAGGTAATACCTTCCCGCCCTCCATCCCTAGGCTTTTCAGCTCCTTTTCAGGAAGGAAATATCTTCTTCTCTTATCTCACCTTTTGGCCTTTGGCGGGAAAGAACTGGAAGGCGGGCATGGGGGACCGCCACTTTGTGCTGACATCGCATGACATCGGTCACCTGACGTGGGGGCGGTCCCTCGTCAGAGACTGCTAGCTAGAAGTTTTTCCGTGGGGTCCTGATGCCTGCTGGCATCAGTCCTCTATGTAATTACCTACTGCAAGAGCACCTCTCAAAGATCTATTTACTGTAAGTTCTTGTGTACTTTTCGGGTGAGAGCACAAGCACAACTGAGCCGAAGATTTGAAGTCATAATACCATCGATCTGTTGTCAGATTGATGGTATTAAGTTTTAAAACCACCACAGTTTGTATAAGGAAAAATACCAAACCATGTATAACATATAGAATAATACAAGGGGTGGTATGTTTAATGTGATTTTACACACACCCAAGGTGCTGGATGCTACATAATTTATTTATTAAAAATTGATAACCGGGATAGGCACACTGAGCCGAAGCTCATTTCCAGGTGCGACCAGGGTACAGACCGTACACTGAAATGAGAAGAGATGCACAAGGACACAGTATAAATGACCTTTTACATACTGTACAAAAATTTTACATTCATAATGAAGTAAACCCCGAGAGCAAAACTCAAGGGGTTTACTTAAGCATCCAACTCCGACAGAGTGTGTGTGAAATCTCAAGATCTTCCCTTGTCAGTCTTCATTCATTACTGTTGGGTGTCAGCTGGAAGCACGCATCTGCCATGGGAGCTTTTTTTTTTTTTGGGAGTTGGCACCAACAGCGTCTCCCATGAGCATGACACACCATGTGGTGTGTGAGGGGCGGCCGTTAGGCACCACCGACTCCTCCTCCGCCCCAGTTCTGTTTCTTCCTCCATTGAGGCTGCACCTGCTGTGAGCTACTTTATATTATTGTGTTATAGACCTGTCGAGTGTTTTTCGACACCGCATTTTTTCTCCTTCGTCCTGGTTCTCCATCCCGACACCATTGAAGGCCAGTAAGTCCATTCCTTGTTTTTTCTAATGGCTTGTGTTTGTTTGTTTCACGTCATGTCCAGTTTGGGAGCTATGCGCAAGTCAAAAGTGGGCCATGCCCCCATGTATTGGTGCTTCTGTGGCCATCACTTTTCCATTTCGAACCGGCATGATGTTTGTCTGCAGTGCTTAGGACCTAACCATGACATGGATAGATGCAACGCCTGTTTCTCCATGGACCGCCATGTTCTGGAAATCCACATGTTTAAAGTCAGCAGGGTCCTGCCGACTTTCTGAGGACGACGTCGCTCTCGGGCTTCCCAGGCCAGATCTTTAGACACTTCCTCGGGGTCCCCTCCTGGGCCTATATGGTCCGGTGAGGAGGAGGCCTCCTCATCTTCTAGCCTTGGTGAGGAGGAGGCCTCTTCCTCGGTGTTGAAGGAGAGGCGCTGCTCCTCCTTGGGCCCCGTCATCGACACCGCCTCAGCAGTCACCTCTTCTGAGGTGCAGGCTCCCCCAGTGTCACGGCCCACGGTTGCTGGGTCCAGCACTGGTGGATCCTCGCCGCCACCTCGCAGTGCTGTTTTGGATCCTGGTGCTGTTTGCAGTGCTGGTGATCAAGACCGACACCGTTTGTGGCACTGGTGCCTCAGGCAACTCCTTTGGCAGCGCCGGTTTGGGTTCCAGCACCATGCGTGGTGCCGGGGACTCCGGCTCCGGGGAGTTGGCACTGGACTCTGGGGCTGTGGGCAGCGCAGTGGGCTCACCCGATGCTGCTACTGGTAACGCGTCCTGAGACTGTGCCGTTCATGGTGCCGTCTCCAGAGACACTCCAGAAGGGGTCAGTATTGAGGTCCTTCTGGCCAACTCCTCTTTGGAGGGGGACGTCTCAGATTTGGATCCAGACTGGCTGCCAGATTATTTGGGATCAGAGGTCTCTGTGGGACGTGGTGTCAGGTGGTCCAGCGTCCCCATCCCTGAGTATCTGGAGCAGTGTGCTCCTGAGGACCCCTTGGCCGGGGGTGGCTTGGGGTCTCTCGGGATTGATGGCCCTGGGCCTGGGAAGGGGGTTCTCTCCTCTGGTGAGGTTGCGGCAGCTGCCAGTGTTGGTGCTGCTGTGCCCTCCCAGGTGGGACTGGAGACTCTTGTTTCTGGGGCCCCCCTCGGGGAGGCTCACAGTTCAGGGGCTCCTCCACTGGGGTCGAGGAGTAGGGTGTCCTCGGAGTCTGAGGGGTCGAGGGGTCGAGGCGACTGATGGCAGTGCTCCACTGCCACCCTATGGGGCGCAGGGAGGAGCCGCAGCGCCGACCCTACCTTTTCCTCTTTGGGCTCCAGCCTGCCCTCAAGTGGTGGCACTGAGGGTTGCCCTTCTGGACACATGCAACCCCAGGCATGTCACAGGGGAGATTCCCCATCTAAGCTCTTCTGGCATTTTCAAATTTCCTCTCTGCAACCCAATCTGATCTCAGGGATCCCTCCAGTACAGGCTCCGTTCCTTGGATTTCAGAGCCCTGGCAGAGGCCAGGCACTTTCCTGTAGGTGCCCTTCTCCCACTCCTCTGCAGCCTCCCTCCTCTTTCCCAGGCCATGTGGGTCCTACAGGTCCCTTATCCTGGGAGACGTTCAGAGCCACTGCGGCTGCCTTCCCGTCATATGTTGGGGCCATGAATGAGTGGGTCTTTCACCTGTTCCCTCTGCCACAGGAGTCCTCTGGACAATTGAGTTCTTCATCCTCCTCAGCTCCCTCTTCGGAGGGAGAGGAACCTGGCATTCACCTATCTTCCGATGCTGATTTCACTATCAGCTCTTCCTTTCGAGGATGGTTCAGGATCTCCGTATCGCCTACGTTGGAAGAGACAATACCGAGCGACGGATGTGTGAGTTCAGTGCTCACCACCTGGTGGTGCCATCCTGGCCTGTTCCTCTCCAGGAAGTGTCTGTCCGCACCTGGCAGTCTCCAGCTGACGCTTTCCCAGCCCCGGCAGACTGCAGGAGGAGGTATTGTGCCCCGGAGTCTCTGTCTCCCTCACCCTCTTGAGCATGTCCCTAGATGCTCCTTCCGGGCTTCGGCACCTGGCGCACGACCGACCACTGGATTCAGATTCTTTACAGTTCGACCGGTGGGGGCGAAGAGTGTTCTCTTATTCTCGTGCGTTGATTTGCATCACATCAGGCACATCATGCTGCCTACAACCGGCACCTGTGGTCAGTGCTGGCTCAAATGCTGGCAGTGTTCCCTGATTCAGAGCAATCTAGATAAGCTATTGCCCTCTCTGCCATAGGTCTGGAACTGGCAAGGCACCAAGCCAGGGCATCTTATGATGCCAGTGAGGTGGGCTTCCAGACTTCCGGGGGACAGTGATCTGTATTGGACGGCGTGGCTTCATCTGTCAAGGTTGTCACCCCAGCCTGGCGAAGGGTGATCCGCTCCGCCTTCCAAGGGACCCATCTGTTTTCCAGCAGGGCTAGGAGGCTTCTTCAGGGGCTTCCTCTGTTCCCTCATCTTCAGGGCACACCTTCTAGCTCTCCTCAGCCTTAGACTTCTCAGACTAGCATTGCTAAGGTCTCTTCCTCCTGTTTTCCACCAGCAGGAGGCTGAGGGGTCCTGTTCCCTCAGGGCTGTGCTAGGCCCCCTTCAGGGGGCTTGGTACTCATCCAACAGTAATGAATGGTGAAGACCGACAAAGGAAGATATGCAAATTACTTATCTACCGTAATTCTTGATCTTCTCTTGTATCTTCACCATTCATTACTGAATCCCGCCCACGTTCCCCACATGGGCCTCATTTCTTGTGCGTCTCCCCCGCCTTGCTCGCCCTCCACACCGATACCAACTGGGGGCTAAGTCCCCCTGGTTCCTCAAGACCTTCTGTTCCTTCTCTAAAGAGTCACAGAAGATTCAACCTGAGAGGAGAGCAAGTAGAGCTTCGCCCTTTGTTTCCTTCCAAGGGAACTCTTTTGATTCTTCTTTCTGTGGTGTCCCCTCAATTGGGAATCCTCCCCCCTTTTTTAGGCCTAGGGAGTCAGAAGGAGTTTCCTTCCCTTTCTCAGTTTATTTTCCGTAAATAGGGTCCACCCTTCTTAGGCGCCCTATTCTAGTACTCTGTCATATGACTATGTACTAATATTTTTTATCCTATACCTGGTCAGGGCTCTTCCTCTTGGAACAGATATATTTTCTCCTTCTTGGGACAATCTGTGAGCTCTCGGCTTGAGTTGTGGATACTTGGATAGTGGGGTGAGAAGGGAAATCTGCCTTTTTTGAATTAACCTGTCTGAGGGTTCAATTGAACCATCTAAAATGGTTATATCTCAAGGGATCCTTGCTCCCTTGCCTTCAGTCTCTGGAGTAGTAAGCTTCATGCCAGATTCACCCAACAATCATGGCAGAATTCGTCCCTCCTCCCGATATCCTTCCCTTCTTCCTCCTTTTCCCCCTTTTCCTTTACTGATCCTCCTTCAGAGCCACCCGAGGAATGAGGCCCTGCAGTCTCTTAGGGTAGGGTTCTCCTTCTTTCCTGTCCTCTCTTCGGCTTATTCCTTTTTCAGTTTATTTCCTTTCCTTTTTCTATTCCTCAGCTCTCATGCCTCACTCTTATTTTTCTAATCCTCTTTTTGCATCTCCGGCTATACAGAACTGGGATGGAGGAGTCTGCTGTGCCTAACGGCCGCCCCTCGTGCACTACGTGGTGCGTTGCTCTTGTGGGTGGTGCCGCTGGCACCGGCTCCTCCAAAAAAAAAACTTCCTGTGAGCGGGTGCGCATCTCGACTGACACCAACAGTAAATGAATGGTGAAGATGCAAGAGAAGATCAAGAATTACGGTAGGTACGTCATTTTCATTTAAATGCACCACCCCATGTGTTATTTTATGTAGTTGCTTGGGAGCGTGTTTTCGCCACAACAGTTGTATAAAATAAAGCCACATCCCTGTGCAGCCACCGTCCATGGGGTTCAACACTGTCCGCGGTTGGAGCTTCCCTGCTGAATTTGTTTCCCTTTTGTTTTCTTCATTTTTTTAAAGCTTAACCATAAGAGTGCAAATTACCCATTTGATTTTTTTTTTAAGTTACCTTACCACTGTGTACCAGTGGTGGTGAGTTGTGCAGGCATGCGTCCCTAAAGAAAGGCGCAGAGGAAGTGAAGAGTGGCAGCTGGCACATGCGTGGACCTAGTGTGTTTGCTGTTATAAACATTCCTTTATAACGGCAAATTGCAAACTAGGTTTCCCTTAGGGGAAAAGCATTCACCAGTTATTATATACTTATTTTATTTAAGAAAGAATATACACCAGAGTGGATGGTAATACACGATGGGTTTGATTTTGTCAGATGAATTTTAACAAATATTAATATGGAAATATCTTGAATATCTTGTTTTAATTTTTTAAATACATAAATTACCACCATACCTTGACAAAGTGGAGCTATCCATGAAACGTTGGTCACTGATGTGATATAATACGTACATAACACTTACTCGGGAGAAGAATCTCTTCCTGTTTTGTTTTATCAGTTTTGATTTGTTATCAGAAACTTTCCACATACTTAACCTCAAGTCAAGTTTTAAGTACACTGGCATCCAGGGACCAAATCCCCTTTTTGTATATTGTTCATTACAGGAGGGCCTTCACAGTCGGTTGAGTTACTGTGCCCTCCCCCCAACCAAGCTAGGCATGTGAGTCTCTATTGGATGCTCAATTCCTGCTGGGCACTCAAGGGAACACCCACCATTGTCCGGTCTGCATTAGAACACCCTTGTGTAGGAGTCAGTACCTTTTGTGCCAGCTTCTATTTCAGCAACCTCTGCCCTGACTGTCAGCCCTGATTCTGGTGCCAGTGCTGCTTGCAGTGCCAGAAATGGTACTTTGCTGGTGCTGCTCAAGGTGTTGATGTTGGGAGTGATGCTGGCATAACTGTCAGTGGCTGTAGGGTTCTTAGCATCAGTGGGCATCTCAGTGTTGTTGCCACTGTCAGCACTGAGTCCTGTGCTTCTGCCTGTGCCGATCTTGCTGTCAACTCTAGATCCAAAGAAGTTCCTGCTATAGGTCCCTCCTGGCACTGGCTTGTCATCATCCTACCAGGGCACCCCCTTGGATATTCATGCATTAGCCACCACTGGCAGTAGTGCTACTGGTCAGGGAGAATTTTCTTGTCCCTCGTGTTGTGCGAGGACCATAAGCAAATCACGCAGTCCACAACTTTTTTACAGGTACAGTGGACCCTTTGGCCACCAACATCCCTTTTAGGCTTCCGCCTCATGTGTGCCATTCATTATTTGACTGGGTGGCTTAGACCCTCAGATCTAGATCTGTTTTCTCAGCTGCAGTTCCAACAATGAATAGAGAATGTGCATACCTGGTTAAGAGAAGCCAGCCCAGCGTTGTTCCCGGCACCTGTCTCAGCTCCATCCTCTGTCATGGTTCCAGCCCTCACTCCCTCAATGTCCTCCTCAAAGGACAACAGATCTTCTCTTTACATCTCCCCTCTGAAGTCTTGCTCTTTCTGTGATTCGTAAGGGAGGTGTAGGAGACAGTGGAATGGCCCTATTTGGTGGGCACAAACCCTAATGCCATGCTACTATGCTTCTGTCATGGCCTAGTCAGAACACTCTGGTGATCCCATCCTGCAAACAGCACTGTGAGAGGGAACTATAGCAGTCTGTCTGGAAATGCGCTTTCTTCACACACTCAGCTTCAAGAGGCATCTAGGCAAGATACCAGGTTCCAGTGGGGTCTTCAGTAGATCTCAGTCACTCCACAGCAAGAGTGACATCTCTTCTGACCCTATGGGGCAGTGGGCCTATCCCTACTCCCCTCCCCCCCCAGCTTGGCCATAGAAACCCAGCACTTGAACTTAGGAAAATGATGCTCTCGGCCAAGTTGTTGCTGTTCGTAGCGTTGTACCAGACACACTTCGCGGCCTGTCTTCCCCACTTCTGGGCTCAAATGGATGCCATATTATCTGAGCTGCCTGAAAGCAACAAAGTGCTAGCTGGCAATGACATTACAAATAAGGGCATGGAGACAGCTTGTGAGCAGAAGTGAGCACTGTATGCGCGTCAAAGGTGGCCTCTTACTCCGCAACATTGGCTGTCTGTCTGAGACAGATGTCTTGGCTGTGCCTCTCCTAACTAGGGCCGGTTGCCTGCTAAAAGGCCATGAATGCCATGTTTCAGGGGATATCCATATCTTTCAGCAGCTGTCAGAGGCAGCAGCACCTTTGTCCATTGAGATCAGCAGCACTCACTCATTCAGCCGATGGATCAGGGCAACCCAAAAATTGGAGAATGTGGTGCACTTCTTACTCTATGAGGCATAAATCTTACTTCGAGTTGGAGCTCTTGCAGCAGGCTACACCATAAGGACTATGCTGCCAGGCACTAGGACCCCATGGAAAAATTCTAGCTAGCAATATACAGCAGGGACTGCCCCCCCCGACATCGGACCACCTCTGACGTCAGCCAGTGGAACAGAGGGGGTGGTCCCCAGCCCCACCTCAGGTCTTTTCCCACCATCGACCCGTGCACATTGGCTCTATGGACATCTCCTGCTACCAATCAAACTGCCATTTTTCGCATTCTTTGCATTTTCTTATTTTCTTCATATTTCCAAGTTTTGTTGCATGTCTTCACCATCTTCCTCCACAGAGCAGCAGAAATCTAAGTGTGCCTACAGGAAACAGATTCCAGCTAAGGACGGCCATTCAAATTTGTTTAGGCCCCAACCACAACTTGGAGGCCTACCCGCATTGTCACAGTTTCAATCGCCGGACATGCATCCATCGCCTGAAGGCCTTGAAGAGCCACCTGTTCGAGCAACAACTAGCCGCCATGCAGAGGACCCCCTCTAGTCACGACTCCTTTTCCTCCATGGTCCCAGGGTGTTCCCCCTTGGTCCTTGGGTCTTCCCTGTCTTCCCCATCTTCCCACAAGGACAAGAAGGCCAGCAGGAAACACCACCATAAAGACAAGAAGAGACCCAGATCGGACTCCTGCTCCAGATCTCTGCATCGAAAGGTGGCTTCCTCGAGTCCCCATTCCTGCAGGAGGTTGGACTCCATCCCCAGGCAGCCATCCCTCAGGGCTCCCATTGATGAAACGCCCCACCCTGGTCCAGACGTCAGGCAGTGGGTCTTTGGCGCCCCCCCATCCCCCGAGGCATAGACCTTTCCAGTATCCTTCTGGACCTAAGCCAGGGTGCCCAGCTGGCTCCTCTTTGGACGGTGGACATGGGCCCGACTGGGCTATGCTCTTCGAGCTGCTCGTCAGAGTCTTACGACACGAAGAGGCGCTAGGAGCAGGAACTCCACTCTGGAATATGCTCCCCTAAACACAAGATGACAGACACCTGTCATTCGACCCTGACATCCTCGAAATCTGCTTTTCTGGTGTCAAACCAGGCAACACCCCCTCTGCTGGCTTCTCCCAAGCCGCCATCTGAGGCGCTGCCACTGACCAGCACTTCCACCTCCAATCCCAGTTCAGCTGCCGTCAGATAACCCGGTGTCATTCAGCCAGGTGGACAACCTGGCGTCACGTACCCTGCCACCTACGGGACCACCGCCAGATATGCCCACATCCCCAAACCTGACAACAGGGCCAACTGCACCTACAGGTCCAACGCCGGGTACCCCTGACATACCTCCCCTGGTGCCAGACACTACAGGGACCCCCCCCAGTCTCATTGGTGGATGTAGTGACCCTGTTCAACTCATGGTGGAACTCCGTAAAAGGGGACCTCCTGCCCAAGGAGCGCCTGAGCCCTTTACCGGATCTGACACCCTCAGGAGTACTTCAAGGACCTCCAAGACATCCTACTCCTCCAACACCCAGGAGACGGTCGCCTGCACCCAGGACGGTCACCCCTCTTCCTCACCCTTTGGATGAAGGATCCCCTAGGTGTCTTAGATGGAGTTATCACTCTTTGTCCCAGTCTTCCTCCAGACACCGATACTGCTCTTGTGGTTCTGGTCCCAATGCTTGTACACCAGATCTGCCTCTTCGGACTCATCTGGATGGAGCTCATCTTCATCCTCCAGGTCCTCAGAGGGATTTACTTCTCCTTTTCCTCAGCCTGCTGTCCACAGGGATTCTCCCCAGTCACCTCTGGACGACCCTACTTTCATGGACGTGATGCGTCATATCCGGTTCCTGAACCAGCACGATACTGAGGGTTTGGATCTGGTGAGATGGTGGCTCGCCCATTTTCTATGCATGAGTGATCCTAAACTAATGGTTGTGCCACCGTTGGTGACCCCTTCTCAGGATGTCACCAGGCTTGGAGATATCCTTTCTCAGCTGTCCTGAAAAAGGCAGACAGGCTGTACAGAATGCCTAAAATGAACCCTTCTTAGGAGAGCACCCAAAGGCTGACTTTATGGTCCTCGCGGCAGCCCACAGTAGGAATTAAACAACCCCAGGACATGAGCTCACAGCCGCTGGACCAGTTTGGCTGTAAGATCTACTTCTCTGCCACCTGCACCATACGATCTCTCAATTTCTTGGCACATGTGAAATATCAAAAGTCCTTATGGCAGAAAACCCTGAAGTAGTTGGCACAAAAACAGCCAGATTCCTCCCAGAAGACAGAGCTGTTAGATATCTTCCAGTCTGGCCTGGATGTAAGAAAGCACATTTTGCGTTCCTTCTATGACTCGGTGGCCACTGTCGTCTGTCTGAGAAAATATTCATGGATCAGGGTTTCTGGTTTCCGACAGGACCTCCAGGAGGCTATCCTGGATGCCCCTTTTCAGGGGTCTGTTCTCTTCGGAGAGGACTCCAGAAAATTATCACAGGACTTCAGGACTCTGACAAATTGGTCCAGTCCATGTATCAGATGTATAAATCAGAGCCAAATCCCACAAGATGGAAGCCGTTTCATTGCCTTGCAGGTCAGCAGTCCAAGAGGCAGCAAGCAAGAAGGCCCTTCAATAGTAAGATCCCCTCTCAGCCCTCAGGAGTCACGGGACTTAGGAATGCTAAGTCCTCCCAGGTCTCCTTGCCCACTCCTGGAGCCTCTGCCTGACTTCTTGCCTGAACCCCCCCCTCCTCCAGCAGAGTCCTTGGGAGAAGCGGTAGGGGGTATCTATAGGGATGGACCAAGATTACTTCAGACGCCTGGCTCCTTCAGATGATAGAGAAGGGTCACACACTGGAGTTTGTTCAGATTCCTCCAGGCAACCCTCCTGTCCCCCTCTTCTTACTCCTCATCCCATGCCACCCACATTCATGAGGAAATCCAGACTCTCCTGGACATGCGGGCCATAGAACGTGTCTCGCCATCCCAACAGGGGAAGGGGTTCTACTCCCACTTGTTCTTGGTCCCCAGAAGATGGCGGATCTTCACCCCATCCTAGACCTAAGCCTCCTGAATGACTACATCAAGTACAAAAGGTTCAGAATGGTGACCCTGCCGGGCCTCATCCCCATGCTTCATCAAGGGAATTGTCTTTTGTTCCCTCAATAGGCAGGACGACTACCTCCATATCTTGGTGCTTCGCCCAAAGGGTTTCTGCGGTTCTCCTTTCAGGGAACCACTACCAGTTCAGCCCTTGCCCTTTGCGCCTCTTTTGCATGCATGTTTTCACAAAGTGCCTTGCAGTGGTGGCTGTAGCTTCTCAGAAGGCAGGGCCATTACTTCTTTTCTTACCTAGATGTCTGGTTTCTGGCAGCCCCCACCAGAGATCAGCTTTTGTCCACACTGTCGGATACCTTCCAGTTGTTCAGAGATCTGGGAATCGCACTGAATATCCCAAAGTCGTTCCCTTCGCCCAGCCAATGACTGCAATATATCGGGGTCATATTGAACACTGTACAGGGAAAGGCCTTCCTCCTTCCTGGCAGGTCGGTCCATCTTCGGGCCCTGGCTCAAAGGATTTCTTGTTCCTGCCAGGTACCGGTATGGACACTACTTCAGCTACTCGGTCACATGGCAGTGACCATAATGATGGTACCATCAGCTCGGCTCTACACGAGAGTTGCCCAGTGGACTATTCGAGTGCAGTGGAATCAACGATCAGACAATCTCGATCAGCCCATCCAGATCTCCAGAGCAGTGACTCAGATCCTATCATAGTGGCTAATTTCTCCCACCTAGGAGCTGTGAGCTTCCTTTCAAAAAGATTCCCCGCAACAGATTCTAACAGATGCTTGGGGTCTAGGATGGCGAGCCCATTTCTGGGATCGGCAAAGGCAGGGCACATGATCTCCAGTGGAATAAACCCTTCACATCAACATCTTAGAGATGAGAGCTATTCTCTATGCACTACAGGCATTTCAGACAGACCTTCTTCTGGGCCCTCTGTTGATTCAGACGAACAATATGCCCATGGTCTTTTACATCAACAAACAAGGTGGAACCCACTCCTACCCTCTCTGTCGGGAGGCTATGAGGGTGTGGTTCTGGGCCACAGATCACGGTCTATCCCTCACCGTGGTTCATGTTCCAGGAGTCCAAAACAACTTGCCCGACAACCTAAGCAGATCCTGGTCCAGGATCCACAAGTGGGAGATCCTTCAGACCGTAGCAGAGGACCTCTTCAAAAGGTGGGGATGTCCAGAGTTGGACCTCTTCACTTCCCCGTGCAATGCCAACCCGCCCAGTTTCTGCTTGCTAGATCCAGGGCCTGGTATTTTTCAGTGAGATGCATTGTTCCTCTGCCGGGCAGGGAGATTTCTGTATGCTTTTCCTCTCCTCCAAAGGGTCCTGCTCAAGCTTCAGGCAGAAGGAGCAGACATGATCCAGATCACCCCTCTCTGGCCATGTCAGATTCGGTTCCCTCTGCTTCAGCAGTTGGCAGAGGAACCTCCAATTCCCCTGCCCCTGACCTCACACTTGTTATCCCAAAAGCAGGGCACCCTGGTCCATATGGATCTCAGATCTCTACACCTGCATGTTTAGCTCCTGCAGACATAGCCATGGCCAATTTCAGGGTTCCCCCTGGGGTCGCCGAGGTCTTGGTTGTGGCTCCAAAACCTTCCACCAGGGCTATTTATGCCAATAAATGGAAGTGTTTCTGTTTATGGGCTTCTTCCCGTGGCCTGGACCTGTTCACCTGCCGGGTGAACTCTGTCCTGGAATAGCTCCTCTCCCGTTCAGATTCCTTACTCTGCTATTCCTCCATTAGGGTGCACCTTTCAGCAATTTCAGCCTATCATGCACCTGTGAAGGGCAAGTACATTGCCTAAATGGACCTGCCCTGCACCTTTCTGCATGGCATGTTGCATCTGAAACCTTTCGTTAGGGACCCTGTTCCCTCATAGGATCTTTTGTTTTTGATAGCAAAGCTTACCTTTCTAGGGACATGGATATGTTGTTCAGTCCACACTTACTGGCAGGTTCCTTGCCGCTTTAAATCTTGCTGGAAGGTCTTCAAGCTGGCTCCTCCCACCCACCCGGGTGGTAAAACTCTTGGCTACGCCCGATGACACCAGATCTTCCTTACCGCTTGGAAGCTCAGGTTCCCTCCTTAGCGCTCTGCATTTTAGGCCTGGATCCACACTCTTCGGTCAAGCCGAAACTCATTCTAAAAGTTTAAAAGACTTCAGTCTTCCTTTTCCCTTGTGGCTGCGATGGACAAATCGACTCCCGGATTTAGTCGGTGCCCCTGTGAGCAGAAGATGTCCCGGACCGATCCGCACTCCACGTGCGTTTATTGCCTTGGACTCTGCCATGACTCACAGGCTTGTGAGTTATGCAAATCCTTTTCAGCTTCGGTCTTGGAGGACCACGCTGCCCGATAGCTCTTGGGGTTACCTGAAAAATGTTATCCTCCAGTCAAGTCAAAGGAGGCCCGTTGGGCGGTGTCCAGCGGCGGGCTCGGCAGAACAGCTAGAGCAGATGGAACGCCCTCGAGAAGGAGGCAGCCCAGGCCCGCATCATCATCATCGTCCTCAGTCGTGGCATTTATCCCGCTGTCCTTGGGCTCTTCCTATACAGCTTCTTTTAAGGAGCTTTGCCAATCCCTCTCTGGCAAGGGAGAAGGGCCATCGGGACATTCCTCTCGATCCAAAAATAAGGACTCCAAAGGTAAGTCCCACTGTCGACATTTGTGGGAGCAGGAGAGGTCCCCTTCCCTGGATAGTCAACACTCGACTTTGGTCGAGGTTGCGGCTAAGGCCACTGGCTTCACAGTGTCCCCGTCAGGTTAGCCGGCTGAGACAACCATCGATGCGGTCGAGATTTTTCTCAACCTGTCGGACAATGTGTTGACTGGAGAAGCCGACAACCCTTGTTCACCGGTTCCCTGGCGGAAACCGAGAACTTGCCTGTGCCCGGAGTCCGCGGTTAAGGTCCCTGAACTGAAGGAAGAGCAGGTTTCCCTGCTCCCTCTCTGACCCTCCCTCTGAATCCCCGAAGGTCTCGGTCTTGGACCTCTTCCAGGTCCAGCTGGTCCCGCTGACATTGGCAGTCTCAGTCTCGGCACCATGGAAAGCAGCGGCACCGCTCATCCTCATCGTCCTCTTCGGAGGATAGGCTCCGGCGCAAGTTGCGTCAGTGCTATGAGGATCTAATGTGGCAGCAGCTCTTGTTGTCCGGGAATAAGCTGACTCCATTGCCTTCCCCAGCCATTAAGTGACTGTCACCGGAGTGGCCAAAACAACCCCTCGTAGTGGTCGAGGAGCCGAAGCCGGCACCAGTTGTTCAGCCGAAACTGGCTGCGCCACCCATTGTGGTGGAACCTCCGCCTCCACAACCGAAGACTGGGGCCCCAACCAAGGATTCTCGGTTGGGTCAGGGTTTGCACCATAGGTTGTCGGTCACCCTCACTCCCGATCGACCTCGGCAGGTGGAGGGTGGCTCAGGCATTCGGCAGCTGTTTGCAGACTCCTCGGAGTCTGATGACGACTCCTTGTTCTCCAGGCCGCTTGACTTGGAGTCCACTGGGGGTCAGTCAGTGGACAAGAGCCCATCCTCGTTCCTTGGAATGCTTCGACTCATCTCAGAGTCCACTGGGATGAAGCTCGAACCCGTTTCAAAACGGGCCAAGTATCCCCTCACGGAGATGCTGGACCAAGGGGATTCCCCCCACGGAGGCTTTCCCAGTGGCCTAAGCCATTGTTGGCCCAGCCCTGGAACTGTGACAGCGGCCAGTTTCTTGTCCAGCACCTTCGGCCAGGATGGCTCGGAAGTATGCTGTCCCTACCGGTTCACTCTCCGGTTTCTCAGAGCACCCCTCTGCGGAGGGGTTAGTGACCAACAGCGTTTTCCAGCATTCTGGGAATGCTCGGGATGTGGACAAGCCACCCGATAAGGAGTCCAAGAAATTGGACTACTCGGGGGCGGAAATTCTATGTTGCTTCCTCCCTAGGCCTTCGTCAGGATTGCTTGGCCATCCTGATGGCACACTTTTCACACACCCTTTTGGGCTCCCTGGATGAGGTGATTCCTCATCTCCCGGCTGACCTTCAAATGACGTCAAGCAGATGCGGGATTAGGGAAGGGCGGTGGCCAAACAGCAGCTCCAAACTTCCTTAGACATCACTGACTTGTGTGCCCAGTCAGTAGCGGCCGCAGTGGCCATGCACCGCAGAACTTGGCTGCGGATCTCCACCTTTACGGCGGATACCCAGCACAAGTTGGCAGATGTTCCCTTCCTGGGTACCGACTTGTTCAGTCCCGGGGTGGAGGGTCATCTTCAACGGATTGAGAAGTCCAATGCCACCTTGTACTCGGTCACGTCTGCCCAGAAGGACAAAGGCCGCCAGCATTAGCTTAAGCCCTTTCGTCCTTCAGCCTTTGCAGCACGTCCAGCCCAGCAACACCAGCATCAGGGCCAGCAGGCTTGCACTTGGCACCCCAAAGCTAAGCCTGCTGCTTCCTCCAGCAGGAAGCCGGGAGGGAAAGGTCCGGGCAGCTCCTCGGCCGGCCCTTCCTCCAAGCCTGCCCAGTGACTGTTTGAGGGGTGTCGCCCCCAACCTCGTCACTCCTCCCCAGGTTTCCCCCATGGGGGGATGGCTCCGCCACTTCCTTTCTGCCTGGTCCGTTATCACCACGGACTGCTGGGTGTTGAAAGTGGTAGGCAAGGGTCTGCCTCTGGAATTCGAGCAGTCCCCACCCTATCGAGCCGTGCTACAGGTTCCGCAGCCTCTTTGTCGGCTTGTCGAGCCGACATTGCCCTGCTCCTCCAGAAGGAGGTGATTGAGTAGATGGCAGACCCTCCTCCAGACCTAGGGTTTGTGTCCAGGTACTTCCTGGTCCCAAAACAGACGGGGGTCTGGCACCCCATTCTCGAACTACACGACCTAAACAAGTTCCTAAGGTCTCGCACCTTCAGGATGGTCACTCTGGCACAGATCATTCCATCCTTGGAACGAGGCATGTGGTTCTGTTCTCTGGACCTTCAGGACGCGTTCTTTCACATCCTAAATAGTCCATCTCACCAGTGATTCCTTCGCTTCAGGGCAGAGGGATCCTTTTACGAATTCCGGGCCATGCTCTTCAGCCTCTCTCCAGCTCCCAGGGTCTTCACCAAATGCATGGCAGTGGTGACAGCATTCCTGTGGCACCGAAGGGTCTGGGTGTACCCTTACCTGGACGACTGGCTGATTGCAGCCCCCTCCAGGTTGGAGGTGGAGCGGTCCAGGGATCTGGCCCTCCAGATCTGCTGTGAGATTGGCCTCCTTATCAACGAAGCCAAATCGGAAGTCGTGCCATCGCAGGTGATTCAGTTCATCGGGGCAGAGCTCGACTCTCTTCAAGCCAGAGCACGGCTCCCGGCGGACAGGGCCGAGGTCCTTTCCTCCTTTGCCCAGTCATTTCTGGTTGGGCAATTGCGCCCTGCCCGGGACTTCCTGCGCCTTCTGGGCCTCATGGCGGCCTGCACCAGCGTGGTCCATTGGGCCCGCTGGCACATGCATCCCCTGCAATGGGAGCTGGCCCACCAATGGTCACAGCGCTCCGGTCCTGTGGACCAGCCAATGACAGTGACCCAGGAGATGTGGAACGGCCTCCAGTGGTGACTTGTTCCAGCTCATCTGCAGGTGGGTATCCCATTTGTCCGCCCCGAGCCGACAGTCACTCTGACGACCAACGCCTCTGTGATGGGTTGGGGTGCCAATCTTGGGGAGCTCAGAGCTCACAGTCTCTGGTCCCCTTAGGAGTCTTGATGCCACATCAACCTGCTGGAGCTTCAAGCGGTCCGACTAGCCCTCACTGCCTTCGCTCCGTTTGTACGGGGTCAAGTGGTCCAGGTCCAGATGGACAACACCACGACCATGTACTACCTAAACTGTCAGGGCGGGACGCGCTCCTTGCCTCTGTGCAAGGAGGCTCTCCGCACTTGGTCTCTCGTGATCAGCCTGGAGGCGGATCTCCTAGCCATCCATGTGGCAGGAGCCTCCAACACTCTGGCCGATGCCCTCAGCCGGATAGGTGCTGCATCTCACGAGTGGTCTCTCCTGCCTGAGGTAGTACAAGATCTGTTCTCCCACTGGGGCACCCCTCAGGTGAAGCTGTTTGCCTCCAGGGAGAATGTGAAGCTGAGGCTGTTTCATGCCGGCCCCCCTCAGCAGGGCTTGCTGCAGGGGGATGCCTTCTTGAGGCCGTGAACCTCGGGCCTCTTCTATGCCTTCCCTCCATTTCCCTTGATCCACAAGGTGCTTCTCAAGGCGAAGAGGGACAAGGCGCAGCTGATTCTGGTAGCCCCACACTGGCCCCATCAGTTCTGGTATCCAGATCTCCTCAGCCTCCGCTCCAGGCTCCCAAGGCGGCTTCCAGCCCACCCAGACCTGATCTCCGTCAACAAGAGGAAGGTACTTCACCCGGACCTTCAGTCCCTGCACTTGACAGCCTGGTTCCTGAGCGGCTAGAGTTCCAGGCCTTGGGTCTTTCCGACGAGGTCCTCAGCATTGTTGAGGCATTCCGTAAGGAGTCGACCAGAAAATGCTATGCCTTCAAATGGAAGAGATTCTCCATTTGGTGTCAGGATAAGGGGTTGGACCCTTCCTCCTGTTCTTTGCTTAGCATTCTGGACTACCTGTAGTCCCTTTCTCAGCTAGGGCTTCGGTCGACGACCTTTAAGGTGCACCTGGCAGCCATCTCTGCTTACCGGGCGCGGGTCGGAAAGCAGTCGGTGGCACAGAAGGTGGTCAGGTGCTTTTCCAAAGGCCTTGATCACATATCCCTTCTGGTGCGAGAACCTCCACCTCTGTGGGATCTACTGCTGGTATTGGCTTAGCTCATGGGCAAGCCATTTGAACCGATGCACAGGTGTGACATCTCTCACCTGTCATGGAAGACCACCTTCTTGGTGGCTATCATGTCAGCCAGAAGGATGGGAGAGCTCCAGGTGCTTTCCATCGAGTCTCCTTATCTGGTCTTCCACAGTGACAAGGTTGTCCTGCGCCCCCACCTGAAATTCCTTCTGAAGGTGGTGTCGAGTGTCACCTTAACCAGGTGTTGACTCTGCCGGTGTTCTACCCCAATCACACCTTGGAGCGCGAATATAGGCTCCATACTTTGGACCCTAGAAGAGCCTCTTCTTATTATAAGGAGCGGATGGCTGAAGTTCGGGAGAGGTTCGCCAGCTGTTTGTCACCTACGCTGAAGCCGCACCTGGCAGACCTGCAGCCAAGTGGGCGATAAGCAGGTGGGTCACCTCCTGCATAGATCTCTGCTATAGGTTGGCGGGCATGGAGCCTCCCAAAGGGATAAGAGCTTATTCTACCCGCCATACTGCTGCTTCGGTGGCTGCTTCCAGGGACGTCCCTATACAGGAAATCTGCAGGGCTGCTACCTGAAGTCAGTGCACACCTTCATTACCCACTACCACATCGACCTTGAGTCACGCCGGGATGCTGGTTTTGGGACTTTGGTTCTCCAGTCCTTATTTCCCAAGTAGTGGGTGCGCGCCTTGCCTCCCTCCTCCCGGAGAACTGCTAGGAGTCTGCCAGTAAGTGTGGATTGAACAACATATCCACGTCACTAGAAATACAGGTTACTCACCTGTAACAGGAGTTCTAGGAGTGGTATATGTTGTTCATCCACACAACCCACCCGTCCTCCCCGGCTTCGATGCGCAACCTGGCTTCTAGTGGGCTAGATCTGGCGTCATGGGGCGGAGCCGAGTTTTACCACCCGGGTGGGTGGGAGGAGCCAGCTTGAAGACCTTCCAGCAAGATTTAAAGCGGCAAGGAACATGCCAGTAAGTGTGGATGAACAACATATACCACTCCTAGAACTCCTGTTACAGGTGAGTAACCTGTATTTCCTCCCTTTGAGCCAGCCGCGGACTGCGAGCTTCACTTTCTGTCATGGAAAGCATTATTTTTAGTTGCCGTTATTTCTGCCCGGAGGATTTTCAAGCTTCAGATTCTGATGTGTAGAGAGCCTTATTTGGTTTTTCACAAGGACAGGGTGTCTTTGAGAACCAGTCCTATGTTTCTTCCCAAAGTGGTGTCTGAGTTTACCCTCAATCAGGACATCCACTTGCCTGTATATTACCCAGAGTATTCTAATGGGAGAGGGGCCCTTCTGCATACTGTGGATGTCAATGGAGTGCTTCGTTATTATGTTGATCACACCCAGTCTACCCGGAAATCAGACCAGTAGTGTGTTTCCGTTGCATCAAAATCCATTGGTGCACCAGTGGCTGAACAGACACTATACAAATGGCTAGTGAACTGCATCACTTTCTGTTACAACAAGTACGACAAACTCTTACCGAGCTTTAAGGGTCACTTCACTGGGGGGGTGGCCCCTTCATTCGCATCCCTAAGGAATGTCTTTGCAGCGGACATCTGCGCTGCCTCTACCTGGAGCTCAGTGCATACCTTTGTTAAGCATTACAGCCAGGACATTGCCTCTCAGTAGAGAGCGGGTTTCAGCCTAGCCGTCCTTCAAGGACTCCTCTCTTAAACACTCCCGCTGACATTAGTTTCCACTTCGCTTTCGACCTGGGTCTACTCTGTATTGCTTGGTACTTGGTCCTTATGGTGTAGCCTGCTGCTAGAGCGCCAATTCGAAGTAAGATAGTACAGTTACATAAGAACTTACCGTAACAGTAGATCTTCTAGAAGAGCTCTTGCAGCAGGCGGTGCTGCTTTCCCTCCCGCCTTCCCCCTGGTCTTTTTACTTCCTCTGGGAGCATTCAAACCTCCTCTGTTCTCTGTTTTTTTTCAGTAAGCTGGGTCTCCAGTGGGAAAACTGAGGTGGGGCTGGGGACAGCCCTGTTTATACCACTGGCCGACATGAGAGGTGGTCCAAAGTTGGGGGGCAGTTCCCGCTGTATAATGCTAGCTAGAAGTTTTCCATGGGCTCCTAGTGCCTGGTGGCATAGTCCTTGTGGTGTAGCCTGCTGAAAGAGCTCTTCTTGAAGATCTACTGTTAGGGTAAGTTCTTGTGTAACTGTGCTTACTTTAGGAGTGAGGTGTAAATTGAAGTAACACCCATACATGGTTTTATTTTGAAGAGCAACTCTGCACTTCAGCATTTACTTTCATAAATATGATGTTTCAGCTGTTACAGTTTACTAGAGAATCCCCCCCCCCAGGGAAAAGTAAACATATAAAAATAAAAACACTAATTGGTATAAATCTGGTGGTTTTAAGCCTTTTATTATATTACATAGCTATTCTTTTAATCCAGTTGTTGCTTCAGGTATATTATATACAGAATACCAGCATACAGTTGCTTAAAAATGAGCACTCTCAACATAGAAAGCTATACCTATACCTTGTGTATTCATGGCAAAATGCAATATAGTTGAAAATTAGAATGTATACTCCACCTGAGCAGGCATTGAACACCAAACGTATTTCATACAGTTGTGTTTTTCTGCTAGGTCTAACTTTACAGACCTCACAACAGCCAGAATTTGCACCTAGCCACGTTTTCTTTTCTTTCTGTTCAGTGGTTCTGGGTTGTACATTTGCTTACCACATTGATGGTAGTTCATTTTGGTCTTTTCATTCCCTGTGGGGCATTAGTTTCGGAGGCAAAGTGGCAAGAAGGTTTTTCTTCGGCCTGTCTCCAAGGCATGCAGTTCTTTCTTTGTTTTTATTTATTTATTTATTTTTTAATTTAGTTAGTTTTTCCATCCTGCCTGGCTTCTCCTCCAAGCCTGTGAGGTGTTAGAGCTGAGTTGCGGTTGGGAGCCTGGTGAGCAGTGCGGGGCCTGCGAAGGAAGGGCATTGTCATGCTGCTGCAAGCTAGGAGGTGTTTTTCTTCCCCTGTTGGTCCCCCTCCCTGGAGCACTTCATGGACTAGGACTCCCACCCATTGCGGCTGTACTGCATTGTCATCTGTGGTCTCCCAGGTGGCATTGTCATGGAAGAGTAAGCAGTCCTCCCTCCCTGGAGGAGGAGACCCTCCTCTGGGGATGCTTTGTGCTCCTTCCCCCAGCTGGCCCCTGACGACCTAGATTCACTTCCAAACCCAGGCATACAGTTCTTTCCTGACAATGTCTCTTGGTGCTTTACCCCTTATTTTTTCTGGCTTAGTACGTACTGGACTTGTTGGATTGCGCGCACTGCTCTCCAACACCTGTATTTTAAGGGTGGCACCTTTACATACCAACTGCTTTGGTGCTTGGCACATGTAGATTACCCTTGGCATTCTTAGACTTCTGCTCTGTACATTGGGTGGGGGGTGGGGGGTAGGGAATGCTGACTGACAGCATTTAAAGGGGCAGCTGTGTGACACTGTTGCCTTATTTTTTTCTCCCTCGCCTAAGGCGTGTGAGTAATAACCCTGACTCAGGACCTCCAATATATTTTTTATGTATAGCCTGAGGTCTCTTCCTGAGGATCCTATGTTTCAAGCCATGATGCAGAAAATGCAAACTGCCATGGTCTTCGCTATGGAGGAGGTAGACTCCACAAAAAGAAATTCATTAAATTTTTGGAGGTGCCGTGCTCACCCTCTATTGTACTTCCATCTATATATTCTGCATTAAAGGATGCTACGTTTGCTGTATGGTACAAACCAAACTCATTGCCTGCGATACCAAGAAAGGCTATCAAACGGTACCCTGCCCCGTGTGCTAAGCCTTATAATGCTAACTAGCCAGAAACTGACTCTAGTCATAATGGCTGCTCATGATAGGTCTAAAGCACCTAGACACATGAGTACTGTTCCTCCTTATAAAGAATCTAGGAGGCTGGATGTGACTGGCAAACACACACATGCCTCTGCCTTATTAGGCCTTAGAATTGCAAAGTACCAGGCACATATGATCAAATATCAAAATAGCCCATGGAGGTCTGTGAAAGCTGCGGCACAGGCTTTGCCCTGATGGTTCTGCCAAGAATGAGTTACTTAAAACTTTAATAACTGTTACTGAGGTTGGCAGACATTTGCTCTACTCAGCCAATGATGTCTCTGACGCCTCTGCCAGGGCTGCTTCTTCTGGCATTTGTACGAGGTGATATTCTTGGCTCAGGGTTGTTGGTTTTGCAACTGATATGTACAACAAGCAGTTTTAAATGACCCTTTTAGAGGGACACAACTGTTTGGTTATGGTGTAGAAGAAGCCCTAAGAGGTGTTCCGACATCCAAAATGACTCTAAGGTCCAAGTCCCTGTATCCCACTCCTGCTAGGGGTCATGGGAGGAGCTGCTGTCACCAGCCAGCTGCCAGAGGGGGCTGTACTTGCCATCAGCAAGGCAGAGGTAGGGGATGTGATGCCCTGCCAGGTCCCCTTCCCCCAGGTACCCATACAAAGGCACTCGAAATGGTAGGTCCCAGTGGCACTGGCACCACCATTCTGCATGACCATTTACAGAATATACCTCCAATCCAATGGTGACATCAAGGAGTGGATGTGGAGGCTGATTCCCGCGTATTTGACACAATAAAGGGAGATTATAACCTTCCAGACTATCATTCCTGTATCTTAAACAGGCTCTGACATTGTTTCCTGGACATGATAGAAGCATACTGTCATGTCAAAATCAGACAAGCTCGTAGGCAATACCTCTGCATTGTCCTGCGGGAGGAGAACTACCAGTTCAGAGTTTGGCCCCTTGACTTGCCTTCTGCACCACTGGTCTTTATTAACTGCTTGGAAGTAGTAGCAGCAGCCCTTCAAAGGGAGGGTTGTATGTCTTTCCTTACCTGGACGACTAGCTTTTGGAAGCCAATTCCAGGGTATATCTCCTACATGCATTGTCTCAGACAAGACAATTGTGCAAGGCGTTGGGGTCACAGTACCTGTACCAAAGAATCTGAAGACTCCTTGGCAATGTTTACAGTACATAGGAGCAGTTTTGGACACAGAAAAGAGTATGATTTTCTGCCACAGGACAGACAACCCAATTGCCTCAGCACAGCTGGTATACCAGAGTCTCCTAAGTCTCCTGGCTATGGCCGTGGGTACAGTGACACTGACCAATCTTTATATGAGAACCCCTCAGTGGGTACTAAGGGTCCAGTGTACAATGAGAGTATAGTCATGGGGTCTGTCCCATGGCTTATATATGTCAGCCGGACATTCTTTCAGAGTACCAAAATGTTGTAGACAAACTACACAGGTCACAGTTAAAAATTTGCAAATGGGAACTGTTGACCTCCGTGGTAATTTACCTTTTCACAAGACTGGGTCATCCAGAGTCGGGCCTTTTTGTACCCCCCCACAATGGAGAACTGCAGCATTTCTGCTTGCTTGCTCTAGGGCTTTGAGTTTTCTGGTGAGATGAGTCGCTCTTCTTTTGGAAAGGGAAATTCATGTATGCATTTCTCCCAGTTCCACTAATACAGAGGGCGCTGCTCAGGCTGCAGAGGGAGAGTGCCACTCTCAGTATTACAGGGTTGAATATGGTCCTGTCCCAGTTGTTGATGCAGAAAGAGTTTAAATGCATGGGTCTGTTCTATCCTCTCCTTTTCCGTCTCTTTGTCTGGTTGTACAACCAGATTTTCTCATGAGACCTAGGACTTCATCACCCCGACGGTCTTGCAGTTCTCTGCCTTGTGCTATCTCTTTACCCTCACTTGCTGTTCTGTCTTTTCTCCCCCCCCCGCATATCTGCTGGTATAAAATATATGTGAATCATTTTGTAGAAGTGTAATTAATACTGTGATCCCTTTGTTTAAAACTATATATAACTATACTGTGTAAATCATTGCAAAGTTAATACTGTATATAGTTATACTGTTGAAATGATTACAGAGCTATTTGGAACTCAAGAGGTTAACCTGAGATACAATTTTTAAGCTTTTTTGCAGAAGATGTAAACAAGAGGTCAGTTCTGGGTCACAATGTTCTTTTTGCTGCACCTGCTGAAACTGACAAGAACATTGGAATCTTACAAACCCACTGTGTGAGAAGCATGCTAGTCTTTTAACCAGCTCCTGCACAGACTTGTAAAAAGGAGCGGCAATGTTTTGCAAAAGAGAGACACAGAGACTGAGATTGGAAATTGAGAAGAAACCTAGATGGACTTTCTATGTTTGTACATCCATTGTAAATAGTTATACTGAATAATTATTTTTTTTTACAGTTATTAATAATAAATCACTTGTTGTGAATTTCACAACTGCTCCTGGTTTTCCTATGCTTCCTAACCTGTACCTCAACGACACTCCACCTCAGTGCTCCATTATGGCCTTGCCAGATCTGGTTTCCACATATGTGCCTCATAGCAGTGGAGCCTTCTGTTCCTTACCAGTGTGTTGGGGGCCTGTTGTCACAGGACAAGGGATCTCGGGTCCATCTGGAACTGAAGTCCCTACATCTGCCTGCATGGCTCCTGAAGATATAGTCATAGCGCATTTTGGGGTATCCTCAAAAGTTGCTGATGTGCTGGTTGCAGCTAGAAAGCCTATTACCAGACATACCTATTCCCTGAAATGGAAGCAGCTTGCAGGAATTTGGACCCATTTACATGTCCTGTCAGTGTTGTTCTGGAATACTTGCTGTCACTGTCAGACTCTGGTCTACAGTATTCATCACTTAAGATGCGTTTGGCCACTGTATCAGCTTCCTGTGCCACTTTTGTAGATCGTATGGTGGCCCAATCAAAAGTGTCCCATACTTTTATGAGAGGTAATCTTCGTATGAAAGCAATGAATCCACAGCCCAGTCCCACCTGGGGACTTGAATTATGTGCTTGAGAAACTGACGTTGGCTCCTTTTGAACCAACCGTGTGTTGTGGCCTGTTTCCTGTCATGGAAAATTTTATTGTTAGTTGTAGTCCCTACTGCTCGAAGGATCTTAAGAGTTTCAGCTCTAATGTATGAGCCTCCTTATTTGAGTTTCCACAAAGATAGTCTGTTTACCCTGAGCATGCCAGTCAGGGTGAGGCATTGCTCCATACTTTAGGTGTGCACAGAATACTCAGATGTTATGTGAATCACTCCAAGGACTGCAGAAAGTCCCCTCAGCTTTTTGTTTTGCTCGCCGGTAGGAAAGAAAAGAGGGCACTTCTGTGTTTAAACAATGCCTGTCCAAATGTCTGGCACATTGTATTATGTTCTGATATAGGAAGTATGGTAAGGAACTTCCTGGTGTGGTCCATGGTCACTCCACCAGGGGAATGGCCACTACCATTGCTTGTTTCAGAAATGTTTCTGTGGTTGACATTTGTACTGCAACCACATGGAGCACTGTCCACACTTTCACTAAACATTACAATCTAGACATAGTCTCTCAGGGACATATTGGTTTTGGGCCTGCTGTCCTGAATATCTGTCAAACTGTAACCACCTCCCAGTTGGTGTTTGGGACTGCTTGGGAATCGTCCAAAGGTATGGACTGATGCAGGAGATATCCTCAAAGAAGCTAGAACAATTCTGTACTTACCGTAACCATAGATCTTCAAGAGAATCTCCTCCAATAGGCCATTCTGTCCCTCCCTCCATCCTCCTGCTTTAGGGAGGGTTACAACAGATATTGTACAACTGAACGTAATATGTTCATTATACATCCAACCCTGTGCCTTGCCTTGTCTCTTGGTTCCCCACGTTGAAGGTCCTCCGAGTCAAATCTTCAGCGGGGAACTGAGGAGTGATAGGGCTGCCTACATTTTTATAGATGTTAATGAATAACGTTGTTGTGGGTTGCTGCCAGCTAGCAAAAGTTTCTTGTGGTCTTAGTGTCTGACAGCTGTAGTTCCAAAGGTGTGGACTAATGGAGGAGATTATCTCAAAGATGTACTATTACAGTAAGTATGTAACTGTTCTTTATGTGTTCTGGTCACCCATGACAACGAGTCTCTGGCCCATGGTTTTACCAGATTTTTAAAGAGCAGCTGACGTCTTCAGGAGAACTTTACCAAAGCATAATATTTAGACACAGTCCAGCTTTTATTTTGTATTAGTTCTGTATTACTCCTCCCCATTATTTACTACTGAAGTCATCTGCATGAAGACAGGATGTTTGCTCCTGAAGAGTTCTATTCCTGTTGCTGTCTCCTTACCTGAGGTCATAATGCACTGCTTGTGATATCACAGTTAATCCCATGGCAACAGATTGTGATGTCACAACAGAGGATTATGACTTGTTAGAAAATGGGCTTTTTATTTGGAGGCATCTGATTGGCTGGTACCCATTTCACAGGGGTACATTAACTTTCAGTAGATGCCCACCAAATAAAAAGTCCCAGCCCCAACCTGCCTCATGCCTAACCAAGTATCCTTGTGCCCAGCCTGCTTTGTGATTGATGCAGCACTGGGCATACAATTTGAAACTACTGCCATTTTTTTTTTCATCACTTTACCAAGAGAGTCAGTGAGAGACCCCTTCCCCACATGCACACTTACTTCTTATCACAGATACCACCACCTAGTAACTGCCCAAAACAAAAATATCTATTTTCCCTGTCACAAACCATCATTTTATTTCTTTTTTCTACTGTACCCTTTTGTGTGCTTCTCGGACATTTCCTGTAGTGCGACTCGCAAAGCCAATTAAGTTCTTGATCCTTCAGCCCTACGCCTACTCCCACTCACTGTCATTATTTTATATATATAAAAAAAAATTATCTGAAAATCCAGCCTCCTTTATAGTGAACAATTTCAGCCCATTTAAAAAAAAAAAACTGACAACTTAGAATCAGCAGTTCTTTGTAGCGTTACGCTTGCCTGCTCAGCACAAGCTACTCTGTTAATCACCCACATAGTTTTCACTGCTCTCCCACACACCACTGCATTCTTGCTGCCGAATCTATACCAACCATGAGGTTACAGTCACTGTACCCAACAGAATATAGTCTTTAAAACATTCTTCCTGTTACGGACTTACAGTTTACTGCTAGACACTTGCGGGTCTCCAGGTATAGTCAACTGGCACCTCGTTTCCCTTCCGGTGGATCGCGATCAAATCCAGTAGCGAAAGAAAAAAAAGGCACGAACAGCACCACTGGGTTACGACAGGGGATACATAGTACTATGGTTGCAACCACTCCCATCATCTGATCGCCTGCCCGCCTCGCAAGGACGGTAGCCGCAGTGGGTCTCCATCTCTGGGACTAATTTGATAAAGTCCCACTCCTGTCACTGCTCTGGACCGACTGACATGCCAGCCATACTGACTGTTTCTGCATGCTAAAACAAAAACTGCACGATTTAAAAAAAAAAAAAAATAAGTAACCTCATCTATGCCATTCACAGAGTGATTCTTCCTTTCCCAATGCTAGTACAGTGCCTCTACTGGCAACTGTGTCAGGCAGGACAGGCAAATGTGACAGGCAGGGACTATTTTAATATAAAACTTTTTTTATTTTTTAAGATGTTTTTCTTTATTCTTTACCTATTTTTGACCACTGAAAAATATATGATTCTGATGCCCATTTCTAAGTGCAATATTACCCTCCAGGGTGGGCGGTATGAGCAATACCGGACCTTCCAGGGGCTATAAGGCCCTCTGCCTGCGGCGTCGTGCCTCATTACGCCCCTGGGCGGTCCAGTATTGCCCAATACCGCCCACCCTGTCGAGTATTTTTGCTTGCAAGTAAGGAGTCAGCTATAGAGGCAGATGATCCCTGAAGAATAAAGATCATGTATTCATGCAGATGTTCTTAGTAATAAATACTGGGGAGGAGGAATCTTTAGAATATATATGACGTTTTTTTAAGGCATCGGCAGCTCTTTAAACAAAACAAACAAACCATGTACACCCATTTTCTTGTCTTCTGTGACTGTCAGAACCTTTAGATTGCACAACCCCAGTTTACTGACCAGCTACTCTAAACCCCTACCCTCTCTATCCTCGTTTTGATCATCTTCTGCATTTTGTTGAATAATCGTGTCAGTTTATGTATATACCCGGTTCACTTTTAGTCTTTTTTTATTTTATTTGTATTGCTTTACATGGTTTTAAATAATTGATTAGCAGTTTTTTTCTTGGGACTTTGCTAACTATACAGACAGTATTTTTATAGGTTTTCTAGAAGTGTTATGTTAAACACAGTGAGGCAAGTGCTATGCATTTTCACAATGTTTTAGCACTTTTATGAGCAAAACGCTAATCAATTTTTGGAGTTAAATAAAACCCTGCTTTATAAGTCAAACTTACAAGTCGTAATCAATGACAGGGTACAGTAATTATAGTACAGACTTCAGTCTTATAGGATACTTATTTTTGTGTCTAGTTTTGTACCTCAGTCGGAGGTGCAGTATAATGCACTTATTTTGGTTTAATAATACCAATCTATTACCAAGATATTTCACATTTCAGATTACATTTCAGATTTATGCCTTTGAGCACAGTGGCTCTTTCACAAAGGCTCTAAGTCAAAGTGGTACACAGACAATTCAGTACAAAAAACAAGACAAAAATACAAGAAACAGTGAGACAGGTGAGATGAATACAAGTCAGTAGTTACGGGAAAAAGATGACCGTGGCCAAGAAAGTACAATAGTACTGGGGTGCAGTCTTAAAATGATACATCATCTAGTAATGAGCAAAGTGCTTGTTAACCATATGGTCGTGTCAGTTTAGTCCTAAATTGCAAATCTGCAGATTGAATTAGCCGCCTCATCAGGGCATTGTTAGAAGGGAGGGAGGAATGAAGGAAGGAGTGTTAGGAAGGTTTGAGTTGGGGGAACAAACAGTTTTATTGAAAGGAGGAAAAAGAAAGGAGAGATAGAGGCAGGTTCAATGTGGGAGGAGGGATATGTTAAACACAAGCTAGCAACTTATCAGACTGGCCCCATAACATTTTTTTAGCAACAATAGCCCGTAGTATAACAGGCTAAACAATAGCCCAAGGGTCACAAGTCTAGTAGGAGTGTAACGTCAACATACTATAATATACACTTTACCTCCCCCCCCCAAGCAGAACCTTAAAAAATAATCAATCATGGTATGTTATGAAAGCAGAACATCAGTGCCTTCAACGAAGAAAAATTATTTGGTATAAACATTTAGTAACCAGTAAAAACCATGTAAGAAAAACAACCATTAAACATTTTTTTTATCTATATGTAATGGAACAAAAGTCCATGTCTGAAGAAATGTTGCCGCCTATGCGGGGGGGTTCTGGAAAACAGGCTTCACAAAGGAGGAACCTTACTGACATAATCTCAAATGCTACACCATAAAGTAAAATTTCAGGTTCAGTTAATTATAAAGAATTAGTGCACAGAAGTTTAATGTCCACAAAAAGGGACACCGCCATGTCCCCCATCTCACTCCTCAGCCTGCTTCACCCTCAGTCCAAGTCCTCACTTATATTCCTGTGAAAATAGTCAGTCCAAGTCTTCATGTTCTTTCTAAGGCTGAGCATTGAAATCCTGTGTAATGCACTGCAGAAGTACCCCTGCATCGGTTGTCTCACTATACAACTGTTTGCCGGAATATAAAGATCTTACTTCAAGTGGGAGCTCTTGCAGCAAGCTGTAACCATTTGGACTAACGCCGTAGGCATTAGTACCCACCGGAAAAATTCTTAGCTAGCAATACCCAGCAAGGACTGCCCCCGACGTTGGCCATGGTACAAAAGGGGGCAGACCCAGCTCCACCCCAGTTCTTTTCCCGCCGCGACCCGTTCACATTGGGGAAGTTCTGGCTATCCAGCCCAGCAAAAGAATAAAGGAAGATTCTTCAGAGAAAATTGTCTCTCTCTTGTCGGGCATTCAACGAGTTTTTCCAGTGCCTTTTGTCCTCCGACTCCAGTCCGGTGCATGTTGTCGCCGTTGTGGGTCTCCTCCGGGCCCAAGAGGAATAAGTGCCACTGTGGCCGCCAAATCCCTTCTCAAGATGGCCACATCAAGTGCATTTTCTGCCTGGGCCCAGACCACGACAGCATGTCCTGCTCCATGTGTCAAGACTTCACCAGCAGGACACGAATTAGGTGCCTGAAGGCTGTAAAGACCCACCTTCTGGAGAAGAACATGGATGTTCTGCACACCTCAGGGGAAAAAGGCAAGCATTGGGACAAGTCCAGCAAGTGCTCCCACGACAAGGACCATAGCTGGTCCTATCACCGCTCCCGTTCCCGGTCCTGCTCTCACTCCTCTCCCTCCTCGGGCTCAGGGGACCATCGCAAGCACCTGGAAGGCTCCAAGGTGCTGAGCCCTCCTGCCAAGAAACCAGTGCCAGCCAAGGCAGAAACTTCAGGGGAAAATCCCAAACTTAAGGTGGCTCCTCGAAGGGTTACCCCCCAGACCCCTTTGGCACCTACGGCCCTGCCTAAGAAGGTCTCGGCCTTGCCGGAGGTGGGCAAACCACCGGGTGAGAAGGTTACCCTGGCACTGACTCCTGTGGAACAGACGTTGGTCCCCATACGAATACCGGTAGAGGTTATTGTAGTGGAAGACCTCGCAGCAGGGGCAGCCTTGGGGACTCCCAAATCTCCCACCTCGCAGGGTTCGGCGGGAGGTTCGCCCTTCCACAACCTACCTGATCCAGCTTCACTGCCGCCCTTTCCAGGTTCAGCAGCCATGGTCTTTAGTAAAAACCAGCTGCAGAAGTTTTTCACCTTTTAGTGGAGTTAGGTGAAGAAAGAATCTCTACCAAAGCTGGACCCGACTAGCCAGCCAGACAACGCTAAACCTGAGGGCCTTCCTGCTCCTTCTCCACGGAAGACCCCAAGCAGCCGCTGCTGCGCCTGCCCTCCAAGATTCGTTCCCGATCTTAGTCTGGGGACAGTCGTCGGCACCCTTCCCGATCGGGTAGCCATCGTCTGTCTTGACCCCAGTCCAGGAACCGTTCCCACTGTCCATCCTAGGTGGGCCCTCCCCCACTCCAGACGTTAGTCCCCAGGCCGACATCTGTCATCGGTCCCATAGCCTGCGCCGGTCCTCAGACTGATGTCGGTCTGGCAGCTACCGACACTCGAGCGGGGGAGTCCAAGACGCAGCTCAGGCCATTCAGGGCCCAGTAGCAGATCATCTACCCCTTTTACTTCCTTATCCCTCTCGGGGGTTGGAGGCTCCCCAGGAGAGAAAGACCAACCCTGCTCGCCTCCTGAAGATCTGACATTCACGGATGTCATGAGGCACATCCAGGCCTCTAATGCATGGGAAACTGAGGATCTGAATCTGGAATGCCGCCGATTGGCCAAATACCTAAGGCAGAAGGAGCCCAAGCTTCTAGCGGTGCCTCCTTTAGTGGATGCCTTCCAGGATCTCACCAGGATCACTTGGAAGCATCCATCTTCCATCCTGGCGGTTCTGAAAAAGTCAGGCAGTATAGAGCCCTGAGGGATGAGCCTTTCCTGGCAGATCCCCCTCAGGCGGACTCATCAGTGATTACGGCTGCCCACGACAAGTCCAAGCAAGTACCTAAGCTCACAGCCTTTTGAACCAGAATCCTGCTACTGGGACCAGGTGGGCAAGAAAGTCTACTCTGTATCCACCTGCTCCATTAGGTCCCTCAACTTCCTCACACATATGGTCCAGTACCAGAATGCGTTATGGGAGAAGGGGGCAAGAGCTGGCTACTGCCTTACCAGACTCCGCATAAAAGATAGAGCTCCTGGACATTTTAAAATCGGGCTCGGACATAGGCACGCATGTTCTCCATGCCTCTTATGATACCGCAGAAACGGCTGCCAAAGCGTCAGCGTCAGGCGTCTGCCTCCGGCGCCATGCCTGGTTGAGAGTCTCAGGTTTTCACCAGCACCTGCAGTCCGGAATCTGGGAACTCCCGTTCCAGGGTTCCATCCTTTTTGGGCAGGAGACGGTCTCTTATCTCCCATCTCCAGGAGTTGGGCAAGTCTATCTGGTCCATCTGGCAGATGTACAGAGAGGACCAGAAAAGAGCGAGACGATAGCTATTTCAGAAGCCCTCAGGTGCTCAAGCCCATGGTAACCAACAGGGCCAGAGGGGTGGTTTCAAAAGGAGAGCCGGCAACCAGCAACCTGGAGGCGCTCCTTTTTGTGGCCCCAAGTCATCCCAAGCCTCTCTGCCCACTCCTGGCTCTGTCCAATGACTTTCTCCTGACCCCCCTTCCAGAGGAGGTACAGGGGAGGCAGTAGGGGGTCGCCTCTCCCTTCACCTGAAGGATTGGAGCTGTGTAACAGCGGACCAGTGGGTCCTAGACATTATAAAGAGAGGACATACGCTAGAGTTCACCGAAATTCCTCCAGATACTCCACCATGGTCCTCAAGATATCCTCCTTCTCACATTCCTCTTATAGAAGGAGAGATTCAGGCCCTCTGGCAAAAAAGGGCGATAGAATCAGTCCCTCTGCAGCAGCGGGGAAAAGGATATTACTCCCATTTTTTTCTTGTTCCAAAGAAGTCACAGGATCTTCGGCCCATCCTGGACCTCAGCTCTCTTAAACGACTATATAGAGTACCGAAGGTTCCGAATGGTGACCCTTCTAGGTCTTATTCCTCTGCTACACCAGGAAGACTGACTCTGCTCCCTAGACATGCAAGATGCGTACATGCACATTGGGGTCTTTCCTCCTCACGGGAAGTACCTGAGGTTCCACTTCCAGGGGGAGCATTATCAGTTTTGGGTTCTTCCGTTCAGCCTCTCCTCCACTCCTCGAGTCTTCACCAAATGTTTGGCAGTGGTAGCTGCGGCTCTAAGGTACCAGGGGCATTACATCTTCCCTTACCTTGACAATTGGCTGCTTGCAGCCATATCAAGGATGCGCCTCCTTTAAGCTCTCGGAAACACCTATACTGTGTTCCAAGAGGTGGGGATCACCCTGAACCTTCCAAAGTCTTCCCCGGAGCCCAGCCAAAGACTCGTCTTCATAGAGGCGGTTCTGGACTCAGTCCAGGGCATGGCTTTTCTACTGCCAGAGAGAGGCGATCGCCTGTGAGGGATTGCTGGATCGGTCCTTGTAACCCCTCGGGTCCAGACCAGGACCTTCCTCAGACTTCTGGGATACATGGCGCCGGCCAGTCCAGTTACTCCTTTGGCCTGCCTCCACATGAGAATCCCACAATGGATGCTCAGAATGCAGTGGGATCAATGCTCAGATGACCTAGACCACATGATCAGGGTCATGGAGCCGGTCAAGAGGACACTACTTTGGTGGCTGGACCCTCTCAGATAGTAATGGCTGGTCCTACTCCAGTGACGGACCAGCGAAAGCGTCCTCCAAGTCTGCCACTTCCTCAGTTGCCGACTCCCTGGACAGACATGGGGGCTCATGCCACTCCTCCAGGAGGTCTGTGTCTCAACCCTCTAGAGGCCTAATGTTGCTTAAGCTGACATCAGACAAGCATGTGCCAGAGAAAAGGCCATCAACTGACTATCTCCTCCATCACCAGGCCACAGATCTCGCCACCAGGCCAACACCCCAGGCTGTAGCTCCTGCCAACTTGACCCTAGCGTCATCGGCCTTGTCACCACCGCTGGCCGATGAACACCAAGCTCACAGCCCACCGTTAATAACCCGTCATCACCCTCAACCCAGACCACAGTTGCTGACCCCGGGCCACCACTTAAGGCTCTGGCGTCCACAGACCAGACACAGGGTCCGTTGAACCACAAGATGGCTGGTCAGGAGCCAGGTCCATCGAACCATCTGACGCTGGACCGTGAGCCAAGATTCCAGCTGTCAGAGGTCAAGAAACTATTCGCCTCTTGGTGGGAGACAATTAAGGCAGATGTCCTCCCACCCAGACATACACCAGCAGAGGAACCTCCCCCAGGGACCACACTCCTTAGCCCAGGGAAACAGCCCCTCCCACTGATGGCAGGGGTCGCTCAGCCCACAAAAGATGCTCCTGGACAGGAAGCAGGAGTTCTTCCTGCTCCACAGAAGGGCACTAACGTAAGCACCATCATACAAGATCTTGATCCTCCTCCCCTGTGGCTTCAGACCATTCCTCATCATCCTCATCAGCGGGAGATCTCCCATCACCAGACCTGAGAGACCCCCCCAAGGTCCCCACCGGATGATCCCTCCTTTATGGAGGTAATTTGTCACATTCAAACCAACATGGGCTTGGGACACTGAGGACCTCGGCCCTAAGAGGTGTCATCTGGCTAAATATTTGTGCCAGAAAGACCCCAAACCAGTGGTCATGCCACCTTTGAGGATATGATCAAGGCAGCATGGAAGCACCATCCACGTCCTTGGCTGTTCCCAAGAAGGCAGATTATCTCTGTAGGGCACCCAGAGACTAGGCAAACAACTGGTGTCAGCCTCTATCGTCATTACGGATGCTCATGACAGGTCCCAGAGACCTAAACACTTAAGTACACAGCCATCTGACAGAGAGTCCAAGTATCTGGAATCCATGGGCAAGAAAAATATACTCATCGGCCATCTGCACCATCAGGTCTCTCAATTTCCTCATGCACATGGTGCAGTTCCAAAATACCATGGGGGAATAGGGAATAGATATGGTTCATGACCTCCCGGATTGCCCACAAAAAGAGCTCGAGAAACTCATGGAGACAGGCTTAGACATAGGCACTCACATCCTTCAATCAGCCTGTGACTCAGCAGACACAGCAGCCAGGGCGGCAGTGACTGGAGTGTGCCTCAGGCGACATTCCTGGCTTAGAATCTCTGGCTTCACCCAGGACATTCAAGCCGGCATCTTGGATGCCCCTTTTAATGATTCAGTTCTTTTCAGAGAAGAATACAAAAAGATCATTACCAGGAAACGAGAAAAACTATCAACTCAGTCCAGATGATGTATAAACCCAAACAGAAACCATTTCAAAAACGGCGTTTTCATGGTAAATCTGGACAACATCCCAGATATCAAGATCAGCAGCAACAGAGAGGAGGGTACAGCCGTAAGGACCCCTTTCGTAAATCGGGAAGCTCAGCTCCCAGGACCACTAAGCCCTCCCAGGCTACCCTGCCCACTGCCACAAAAACCTCACTCTTTGCAGAATACTCCTCTTCCTGCAGACCTGGCAGGAGAGGCCGCTTTTCCCTCTACTTAGAGGGTTGGAGGAAGATCATCTCCGACCAATGAGTTCTACAGATGATCCAATGGGGGCACTCAATAGAATTCTACGAGATGCCACCAGACAGGCCACCCCTACTGTCCCATTGTTCCCAATCCCACGCAGCTCTCATCCAGGACAAGATTTAAGCTCTTCTGGACAAAAGAGCAACAGAGCCCATCCCGGCCTCTCAGAAGGGAAAAGGGTACTATTCTCACTTCTTTCTAGTATCTAAGAAAATGGGAGATCTGCACCCCATCTTAGACCTCAGCTACCTCAATGACTATGTGGAGTACAGGCGCTTCTGGATGGTCACCCTACAGGGCCTACCCCCCACGATCCATACAGGAGACTGGACCTCATCCCTGAACATGCAGGATGTGTGCCTACATATCCTCATAGCCAAGCACCACAGGAGATTCCTGAGGTTCAAATTTTGGAGTCTGCACTTACCTGTTCAGGGCTCTGCCCTTTGGCCTGTCATCGGCACCAAGGATTTTTACCAGGTGCCTGGCAGTAGTGGTAGTAGCCCTCCGAAGGATGGGCCATTATGTCTTCTCCTACCTGGACGATTGGCTCCTCACAGCCCCGTCCAGGACTGCACTTTCACACCATGGAAGACACCTTTTCCCTCTTTGCAGAACTGGAAATCGCCATAAAGCTGCCAAAGTCCTCTCCATGGCCTAGCCAGAGGCTCCAATTCATTGGAGCCCTTTTGAACACCATTCAGGGAAAGGCCTTCCTCCCAGAGGACAGAGCAGACCACCTCTGGGGTCTCACTTGTCATATCTTGTCCTCAGGGCAGGTCCCCGCCAGGACAGTTCTCAGAATCCTTGGCCACATGGAGGCTGCCATTACCACAGTGCCATTGGCCTGACTGCACATGAGGACGATCCAGTGGACCCTGAGGGTCCAGTGAGATCAACACTGGGATGACCTAGACCAACCTGTCTCAATCCCAGACCCGGTCCACCAGGCCCTTTGATCGTGGCTCACACCATCCCACTTCTCGGCGGGAATGCCCTTCCAGAGGACACCGCCTGCACAGATCCTGACAGCAGATGCTTCCAGCACAGGCTGGGGAGCACATCTGAAAGATCGCAGGACTCGAGGGTCGTGGTCCAAGCTAGAGGAGTCTCCACATATCAGTGTCTTATTCTATTTAGGTTATTCTCTAATGTCATACTGCACATATGCACTTAGTAAACCAACTTTTGTACAACAGATTTTTTTTTTGTATGTTGTAATCCTTGTATTTTACCCTTGTGCTGGGTAAATTGACTGTATGCACTTATTCCTGTATTTTTGTGTTTGATTTTGCATAGTTTGTTTTATTTCTTTGTCTGTCCCATGAATATCTGTGCTGTGTAGGTTTTTGATTCATGTCATGCCTATTTAAAAAAAAAAAAAGAAAGAAAGACATGTATGTTATTGGATTTGTACTGCTCTGTATCCCCCCCCCCCCCGGATGCCCCTTGAGATGAGCAGTTGTAATTGTTCAGTGGGCCTTTCCTGGTGAAACTTTTCAATAAATAAAATAAAAAGTATTGAAGATGAGGGCCATCCTCTACACTTTGCAAGCCTTGCAAACCGGCCTGCTCTCGGGACACCTCCTGGTTCAGACAGACATCATGTCTGTGGTGTTCTACATCAACAAACAGGGAGGAACCCACTCATACCAACTCTGCCGCAAGGCCATGAGGGCATGGAACTGAGCCATAGATCACCATCTGGTGATCTCGGTAGTTCATGTCCCAGGGGCACAAAACACCTTGGCTGATCTACTAAACCAGTCAAGGTTCAGACCACAGGAGAGGGAACTCCAGCAATCTGTCGTACAAGACCTGTTCGACAGATGGGGCCAACAGGAATTAGACCTCTTTGCATCACCACACAAAATAAAACTGCCCAGTTTTTGCTCGCTAGATACCAGGCCTGATGTTTTATGGCAAGACGCATTGTGCCTCTGTTGGACAGGGAGGTTATGCTACACTTTCCCTTCCTTCCCTTTGATACAGAGGGTTCTCCTCAAATTGCAGTCAGAACAAGCAGAGATAATCCTAGTGGCTCTCTTCTGGCCCTAGCAGATATGGTTCCCTCTACTTCAACAGCTGGCGAGGGAACCGCTGCTGCCGTTGAGCTCATGCTTGCTCTCGCAGGACAACGGGACCTTAGTCCACCCAGACCTGAGATCATTACACCTGCTTGCGTGGCTCCTAAGGACCTAGCTGTTTCCTGCTTCGGGGTCTCGGCTGGAGTGGCCGATGTTCTGGTGGCCACTAGGAAACCTTCCACTAGGGCTGCCTACACCATGAAGTGGAAGCGCTTCTGTCTCTGGGTCACAGACACTGCTTAGACTCCTTTGCTTGTCTGGTGAACTCGGTTCTTGAGTACCTCCTTTTCCTGTCAGACTCAGGTCTGAGTTATTCATCCATAAAGGTGCACCTATCTGCACTGTCAGCCTATCATCCACCTATGCAGGGCAGAACCCTACCACGCACCTTCCTGCATGGCATCCTACATATGAAACCACCCATCAGGGATTCCATCCCTCCATGGGAACTTATTTATGTTTTAGAAAAACTTGCGTTGCCTCCCTTCGAGCCAGCCTCAGATTGCGAGCTACACTTTCTCTCTTGGAAAGCATTATTTTTAGTTGCAGTTACTTCTGCTCGGAGGATTTCCGAGCTTCAGGCTCTGATGTGTAAAGAGCCATATTTGGTTTTCCACAAGGACAGGGTGTCTCTGCGAACAAATCCTAAGTTTTTGCCAAAAGTGTTGCCTGAGTTTACCTTTAATTAAGAAATCCACATTCCGGTTTATTACCCTGAGCACTTGAATCGAGGGGAAGCTCTTTTGCATAACTTGGACATTCACTGGGTTCTCCGTTATTATCTGACCCAAACCCGTGGACCCAGAAGTCTGACCAATTGTTTCTTTTGCCCCCAGGATGCTAGGGACATCTGTTACAAAACAAACCATATCTAAATGTTTGGTTAATTGTATTGTGTTCTGTTACCAGAAGTACAGTAAGCCCTTATGGGGACCAGTAAAGGGCCACTCCACCAGAGGAGTCACGGTTTCCTTCGCTTCCTTGAGGAACATGCCTGCTGCAGATATATGCGCAGCTGCCACCTGAAGTTCAGTCCACACATTCATTAAGCATTGCAGTTTGGACATTGCGTCCAGGCGCAGGACTGGCTTTGGCCTCAGAGTCCTGCAGGGACTCCTCTCATGAGGGATTCAGCCTTTATCTCTCCATTTCCTCCACCGTGAATGTAAGGGCCTCTGTACTGCTTGGGACTCAGTCCTACTGGTTTTACCTGCTGCAAGAGCTCACTCTTGAAGTAAGATAGTACAGTTACATAAGAACTTACTGTAACAGTAGATCTTCGAGAGGAGCTCTTGCAGCAGGTGCTGCTTCCCACCCACCTTTCCCACCAGGGGTTCCTTCTGCATTCACAGCATGACCATCTGACCTCCTTTTTTAGAGAAGTATCCTCTGTTTCTCCATCCATCTATCCATCAGTGCCAGAGTCTCCGGCAGAAGAACTGAGGTGACCCTGGGGGACCACCCCCTTTATACCATACGTGACGTTGGGGGCAGGCTGACGTATGTATACTGCTAGCTAGAAATTTTCTGTAGGGTCCTACCGGTGTTACCTGCTGCAAGAGGTCCTCTTGAACATCTACTGTTATGGTAAGTTCTTGCGTAATTGTACTGTCCCTCTTGTGTAGTCCCGCCAATTGCACCAACAAGGTTCGAGGAGCATTTTCATTATCCTTTTGTTTACTAGGGGTTATTTGAAATGCTCAGTAGACAGTGTGGGCTGGCTCCAGAGGCAAGTTAGCACCCAACCAAGACCCTGTGAAAATTGCGATATTGTCCCCTTCCATTGCCTACGGTAGTCCCAGGAGTGTTAGGTTGGAAGCTCTTGTTTGATTTCTGATGGCTTAGAGTCTATACTTCAGTGCTTTGTTTTCCTTTAACAGGCTGCTGCTGGTGGTGGCAGCTTTCAGTATTGAACCTCGCAGCCTCCTTTGCCTCACCCATAGCTGATGTCGCAGTAGTTTCACAAACCTAGAGTCTAGCTTGGGAATTCTGGACTTTCTGATCCAGTGCCACCACTCTCTTGTTAAGCGTGTGGCTCACATGGAGTAGGGCCGACACTGTGGATTCAGAAGCACCTGCAGCCGAGACCACTGCTGCACCACTTCCACTAGGCCCTGGCTGTTGTCCTCGCCGACCACCACCTTCTTTGCCTCTCTTCGGGTTGCCCATCCCTGCAACAGCCACAATCACTGCACTGGAGTTACCAGATAAGTTTAGTAAGTAAATTGAACAAAAAATACATTTCAGAGTTTTAATACTTATTTTCCATTTCTGCTTTGGGAGAGCTCAGAACTATAGCGATCACTGTCAATGGCCGCTAGCCATGCCCCCCTCCCAACACACACTATATTAAGTTTTGAAATGTTAGACAACATCCTGCCGCTGTAACAGTCCCCCTGGGATTACCTTGGAAAATACAAGTTCCACCTAAATGTGGATTTCCTGGTGTGTCAAATTCTGATAAATAATAAATAAAATAATTGTGTTTAGGTTAGCCCAGCTGAGATGCAAAATCTTATTTTCATTAGATGTAGCTGGGGCTTCTTGTATTCCATTTTACAGCTTTGTGGACAGAAGCCCAAGGAGGTCAAGTGACTTGCTGAAGGTCACATGGTCAGGGGCTGTGATGCGATTCAGTCCTGGGATCTTTTTTTGTAGTTAATTTTATTTATTTAGTTAGCTATTGGATTTTGTTAACTGGGTAGGCCTACTGAGACCTAAATTCTTTTTTCCGGGGTGATCCGGAATTAGTTAAGTTAGCAATGTAATACATAACAGCAACTCGGCATAAATAAGATGTCTAGACAGTACAATAATTGTTAGCAAGGTATAAACAGTAGTATAAGACATGCATAAGATAAGGTTAACAAATGTTAAAACAATATTATAATTAAGCAGAAGTATCATTGGGTATAGATAACACAACAGTGAGTTAACATCATATTATCGTTAACAGTTGCTTCTGTCTTCTGACTCTCAAGTCAGTGCTGAACCAGCAGGCTCCCCCTGCCATCTCTTACTTTTCCCTAAATTGTTAGATTCCCCCTTTGAGCCCATAGACTAATTCAGCGCCGTTCACTTTTCATGGAAGACTTTGTTTCCAGCTACCATAACTTTACCCAGAAGGGCAGCAAATTGCAGACCCACCTGTTCTGACAGACAATATAACATGGTTTTCCACAAAGACATAGTGGTCTTCAGGACACATGCTTGGATTTTGCTTTATGTGTTATCAGATTTTTGTCTAAACCATTCTGCTCTATAACTGTGTGCTTGTGTTTTTTATCAGGCCTCATCCCAACAGAGATGAAGTCATCCTACAGCATGGGGACAGTCAGTGAGACTAGTTTCTGCAGAATGGGGCTTGCTACTGAAAATAAATGTGGAAGCTCTTGTGTCTTAAGCACCTTTCTTAGTGCTTGTAACAAACCAGAGGAAGCTCCCATACCTCCGTGGGAGCTCCTTTGTGCTACTTTGCTAATTTTCCAAATTGCCCCCAAGGAAGAGAAGGGATTGTAATTTATTTATGTATTTTATTTAGTTTTTGTTGACCGGGCAAGTGCACTAGACAAATCTTGCCTATTTTCAGGCACGACCCGGGGTAGGGGGATACAGATGAATGCCAACGGACCTTGAACCAGATGAAGCTACCCTGATGGGATAGCTGCATGATCCCTTCCATTTCCTTAGAGCCTGCTCCACCCCTGCACTCTGAAGTTTTGTGACATCTGTATAGGGAGAGCATAGGGACACACTCCATTCAAGTCTATGGTGTGTGATTTACAAACTCGTTTTCTGGCTGTGTAACTGGCCTTTTGGTGAAATCGGGGGGCCTGGGTTCAACTAAAAAGAGCCTTGTTAGTTGAATCCTGTGCTCTGATTTCACTGAATGTCCAGTTAAACTGACAAAAAACAAGTTTGTAAATCACGCCCATAGATTTGAATGGATGGTGCACCCATGCTTTCCCTGTACAGAAATCACAAAGCGTCGGAGTTTTGGGGGTGCGGTTGGTGATAAGGAAGTAGAAAGAATCGCATGGCTAGCCTCTTGAGGACAAAGTGAAGTTCCTTCCCTTCCGGGGGGAGGGAGCAGTATGGAAAATTATCAAAGTGTCACAGAGGGGCTCCCATGGAGGTAAGGGAGCTTCCTTTTATTTACTTTGTAAAACAAAAATTATCGAGAAAGGTTTTCTTTAAGAGATTTTGTAGGTTATAAAACGATCATTTAAGTTATTTATCAGCTTTTTCTCTTCAGCTAATGAGCTTTGGAAGCTAAGTAGATTTCACATGCTGTTCATCTTCCTGAGCTTGCTTGTTGATGGATAAGATATACAGTAACAGTCTACTGTAGACAGTAGTTTGACTAAAGATTCAAATCTTACTTCAAGTGGGAGCTCTTGCAGCAGGCTATTACCATAAGGACAATGCTGCCAGGCACTAGGACCCCACAGAAACCTTCTAGCTAGCAGTCTTCAGCAGGGACCACCCGCGATGCCAGCTGTGCCCCGTCAGCCAATGGTATATCAGGGGGCGGTCCCCAGCCCCACCTCAGTTCTTTTCCCGCCGCAGACCTGTCTACTTCAGCTCTTCGGTTGCCTTCTAGAACTACTCTAGTGTTTTCAGCGAAGATTAATATCATTTCTTGTTTTTCATCGAAAAGTCTGCTTTTCATTTGTGTTTTATTCATCTGCGTGTCTTCTTCACCGTCATCGGTTTCTTCCACCGAGAAAAAGAGAACCAAGTGTGCCTGTGGTCGCCAGAGTCTGGCCAAGGATAAGCACAAGGCCTGTGTCTTCTGCCTGGGCCCAACCACGATACTAAGGCCTGCTCCATCTGCAGCGGCTTTACTGGCCAGGCCTGGATGCACAGCCTTAAGGCACTAAAGGCCCACATTCTAGAACAGCAGGTGACCATTATGGAGGACTCATCAGCTGAGAAGTCTGCCTCTTCTTCTCATTCCTCAAAGCACAAGGACAAGAAAAGGGACACGGACCAGCGTAAGTCTCGAGAAAAGAACCGGGGTAGGTCCAAGGGGCATTCGTGCTCCCGATCCCTGCACCACAAAAAGACATCCTTGTGTTCCAACTCAGGGGGCTGTGACCATTCTTCCCGCCATTCTCGGCACTCATCTGGGTGACGAGACTCTTCCACTCCTGCCAAAACCCTGATGTTGGGGAGTGGAAAGCTGGGCTTTGGTATTTCTACATGGGTCTCGAGTACCCCGAAGGTGAAAGCCACACCTTTGCGGTCACCCTCCGCCTCAGGGGTTGGGACCTCCTCCTTGTCTTCCATGGGGACAGTGTCCTGATGTTGGTCTCTCCCAGGGTTCTGGGTAAGATTACAGAGCATCAAGATTGGAAGTCTGTCTCTAAACTGACCTCGGCTCATCATACATCGGTCTCACAGGTGCCTATATTCAGACTTACGATGGTCTTCAAGGCAGATCGCTCCAGACCGTGAACGGTACCAGATACGGGACGTATGTCGGGCAAAACTCCTCCAGACCTCAATAGCTTGCTGGTCCATAGGGCTTCTACACCCAACGATCAAGAGGATTGGTCTACTCCCTCTCCCAGGGACCCACCAGACCTTACTTCTTCCCCCTATTGCTCCACCTATGTCAGATGGTCAAACACCTCACCCCCAGCAGGGCCAGCGGCTCCTCAGTTCTCAAGAGAGGAACTGACTGAGTTTTTTGAGTTTTGGTGGAGCCAAACGAGACGTCCTTCTACCGCAGCCAGATACTAACCTGACTCTGGATACAGACAAGGACCAAGGTCTGGGAGATAAACCCTCCTCACCCGTGTCTAAATCTAAGTCCCACCCACGCAGTCCCACTGACACCCATGGCAGGACTTTACATAGAGAATGGCATCACTGGCATCACTCCCATTCACTGAGCACTTACTGCTATCGCTCCTCCAGCCGTAGGCAGTCAGTCAGCCAACGTTGGTTGGATAGCCATCGTCGGCATTCCACCAGCCGTCGCAGGTCCTATAGCCATCGCCGGTCTTCTAGTGGGCTGAGAGGCGCAGGTCTTCCTCAGATTCTAGATCTGATTCCCTCTCTTTTAGGGGTCACGGTTCGGACTCCAATGCATTGGGTTCTAACTGTTCTTCGAGAGAAAGACATGTGTCTCCGGACAAGAAGGATACCCCTAGATCACCTCCTGACAATCCTACTTTTATGGACATCATGAGGCACATCCAGGCCTCCAATGAATGGGAGATGGAGGATCTGTATCCAGAGCGCCGGAGGTTGTCCAGAGTACCTGATGCAGAAGGAGCCAAAGCCCTTGATCGTTCCTCCATTAGTGAATATGTTCCAGGATGTCACTCTGATCACTTGGAAGCATCCTTCCACTACTCTGGCGATCTCTAAAAAGTCAGACTGGCTGTACTGGGTGCTGAGGGATGAGCCCTTTTTGGCGGAACACCCTCAGGTATGACTCTATGGTTATTACAGCTGCTCATGACAAGTCAAAGAAGCTAAAACACCTCAGTTTTCAGCCTCCCAATGTAGAGTTCAGATTTCTAGACCAGGTGGGCAAGAAAGTGTATTTTACTTCCACCTGTTCTATCAGATCACTGAACTTTCTTACACATATGGTACAGTACCAGAATGTAATGTCGGAGAAAGGCTTAGAGGTTGCTCAGGCCTTGTCAGACTCTGCTCAGAAAACTGTCTTAAGTCTGGATCGGATGTAGGCACTCATGTCCTGAGGGCCTCGTATTACTCTGCAGACACAGCATCTAGGGCAGCAGCATCCGGCATTTGCCTTGGACGTCACGCCTGGCTCAGAGTCTCAGGATTCTCCCAGGATCTGCAGTCCGGGATCCTGGACCTTACTTTCCAGGGTTCTGTTCTTTTTGGGAGGAGACAGAGAAACTGATCTCTCGTCGCCAGGAGTCTGGAAAATCTATATGGTCCATCTGAAAGATGTGTAAGGGGGACCAGAAGCCCTTTCATAAACGGCCTTTTCGTAAGCCCTAAGGGCAAAACACCTGCAGCCAATTCCAGCAGAGGGGATGTTTCAAGAGGAAAGCACCAATCTAAACTCCTGGGAAATCTGCCTCTAGATGCCCCAAGACCTCCTAGCCCTCTCTGCTGGTTCCCGGATCTGACTCGCTACCTCCCCCAGCGGAGGTTATGGGGGAGGCAATAGGGGGTCGCTTCTCCCTCTATCTAGAGGGATGGAGTAGCATAACCACAGACCTCTGGGTGTAGGATCTGATTAGGAGAGGACACAATCTAGAGTTCCTTCAGCTCTCTCTGGACAAACCACCAGGGTCCTCCTATTATCCTCCTTCTCACATTCCTCTTACAGAAGTTCAGGCTCTTTTGCAGGTCCTGAAAAAGACTGGAGACCTTCAGCCCATTCTGGACCTCTGCTCTCTAAACTTCTTTATAGAGTACAAGCGGTTAAGAATAGTCACTCTGCCAGGCCTCATTCCCCTCTTGCACCAGGGGACTGGCTGTGCTCCCTGGACATGTAGGATGCCTACCTGCACATAATGGTCTTTCCTTCCCATCGGACGTTTCTGAGGTTCCACTTCTGGGGGAGACATTGCCAGTTTTGAGCCTTGCCATTCGGCCTCTCCTCCGCTCCTCGAGTCTTCACCAAGTGTCTAGCAGTGGTGGCTGTGGCTGTCCATCACCAGGGCTATTACATCTTCCCCTACCTAGGTGACTGGCTCCTGGCAGCTCCTTCCAGGGCTCGGCTACTATGCACTCTTGGAGACATCTTTACTCTCTTCCAAGAGCTGGGGATCCCCCGAACCTTCCAAAGTCATCCCTATGGCCCAGCCAATGACTCCTTTTCATCGAGGTGGTCCTGAACGCAGTTCAGGGCATGGCCTTCCTCCCAGAGGACAGGGGAGATTGCCTAAGGAGTTTAGCCCGGATGGTATCCATGGCTCCTCAGGTCCCAGCCAGGACCTTCCTCAGACTTCTGGGGCACATGGCGGAGGCCATTCCTACAGTTTCCTTGCCCGCCTCCACATGAGAGTTCCTCAGTGGATGCTCAGAGTGCAGTGGGACCAGAGGTCGGACAATCTAGACCAGCCGGTCAGGATCCCCGACCCAGTCTGAAGGACTTTTTCCTGGTGGCTAGACCCCTCCAACCTGGTAAAAGGGGTCCCCCTTTGGTAGGAGCCCCCAAGACGGATTTTAACTACAGATGCCTCCGGTCTCGGTTGGGGTGTTCATCTGGAGGACAGTTGGACCCAGGGGACATGGTCTCCAGATGAGAAAATGCTCTACATCAGTGTCCTAGAGATGTTTGCTGTCCTGAACACCTTGCAGGCATTTCAGACAGACCTTTCACCAGGTCCTCTTCTCATTCAGATGGACAACATGCCAGGGGGCACACATTCTTGCCCCCTTTGCCAGAAGGTGATGAGGCTCTGGTATTGGGCACTGGAACACCGCCTAGATCTCACCGCTGTTCATGTTCCAGGCATCTAAAATGTCGTGGCCAACAGCCGAAGCTGGTCTCTGTCCAGGGCTCATGAGTGGAAGCTCCTTCAGTTGGTAGCAGATCAACTATTCAACAGATGGGTCTGTTCACAGTTGGACCTCTTTGTGTCTCCACTCAATACCAAACTGCCCAGTTTATGCTCGATAGAGCCCACTCCTGGTGTTTTCTGGCCAGACGCTTTGTCCCTCTGTTGGACAGAGAGATTTCTGTATGCCTTCCCTCACTTTCCCATTCTTCAGGGGGTTCTCCTGAAGTTACAGGTTGAAGGAGCAGAGATGATCCTCATAGCTTCCTATTGGCCTTGGCAAATTTGGTTTCCACTACTTCAGCAGCTGTGGAGCCTCCGATACAGCTGCCACTGAGCTCACACTTGCTATCACAAGATCAGGGAACCCTGGTCCACCCGGACTTCGGATCCCTGAATCTTCATGTCTTGCTCCTGCAGACTTAGTCAAACCTAGGTATGGGGTTCCCCAGGAGGTGGCAGACATCCTCATCGCAGCAAGAAAGCCCTCAACTAGATTCACTTATGCCGTGAAGTGGAAAAGATTTTGCCTGTGGGCTTCACCCCGTCATTTGGACCCGCTTACCTGTCCAGTGAACTCAATATTAGAGTATCTCCTCTCCTTATTAAATCAAGGCTTGAGCTACTCCTCCGTTAAGGTACTTCTATTCGCAATTTCTGCTTATCACGTACCTGTGTAGGGGAAAACCATCACCCAACTGGGTGTGTCCCATACATTTTTGTGGGGAATACTGCATATTAAGCCTCTCATCAGAGATCCTGTGCCATCCTGGGATCTCCTCTTTATGCTTGAAAAACTTACTCTTCCCCCGTTCGAGCCTGCCGCAGAATGCAAGCTTTGCTTCCTTTCTTGGAAAGCATTATTTTTAGTTGCTTTAACTTCTGCTCAGAGTTTTCAGGTTTCAGGCCCTGATGTGTAAGGAACCTTCTTTAGTTTTCCATAAGGACAGGGTGTCCTAACGTACTAACCCTAAGTTTTTGCCCAAGGTAGTACCCAAGCTCACGCTAAATTAGGACATTTACCTTCTGATGTACTACCCTAATCACTCAAACCGAGGGGGAGAGCGCCTGCATACTTTGGATGTCTACAGGACACTACAGAATGACCTTAACTGCTCTGCTCTGCATCATAAGACTGATCAGTTTTTTGTGGCCTTCACGCCCTGCTATCAAGGCACTCTGGTGTCTAAACAGACATTATCTAAGTGGCTGGTAAATTGCATAGTCTCTTGTTACAATAAGTACAGCAAACCCCTTCCAGGCTTGGTAAGGAGTCTTTCTACCAGGTGAGTGGCTACTTCCTTCGCATCCATGCGTAATGTCTCCATCACAGACATCTGCGCAGTGGTTACATGGAGCTCAGTGCATATTTTCATCAAGCTTTACAGCCCGGACATTGCCTCTAGGAGAAGGGCAGATTTCAGTCTGGCAGTCCTTCAAGGCCTTTTATCTTTCTTTTTTTTTTTTTTGCACCTCCCCATAGCAGCCCCGACCAGCCACTGCTTCAGAGTGCCAGCACCTTCTCTGCCACCCTCCAACTCCTGCTGCCATCCACCAGCCCCCGTTGCAGCATTACCTGGGTAGCCTGTCCTATCCCTTATGCCAGGAGGGGTCCGTCTCTTCTGGAGGGGAATCGCCATATCGGCAGCTTGTGCATCCCAGGGACTGCGAGGCCGAATTCGTGCTGGCTCCGGGGCTTCGGGTGGCAGGAGCTGGGGCGCCATCATCCAGCTGGTCGGGAGCGTGTTCATTTTCTGTGCCCCACCCACTCCAGTTCTCACTTTCACCACCGTCCTCGGGCGAGGCGGGACATTCCACTCGGCCAGACCCTCCTCCTAGGGAACCAGATCTGACACTGGCCCCCGACGCCAGCTCCAACGCCCAGTCCCAACGACGCCCGGCGGGATATTCCCTTCCATCAGGCCCACCCCCCGGCCTCTCAATGTTGACCCGCCCGTAGGGCCTCCTTCTGGGCCGTCTGCTCTGGCAGCTCCTCCAGTACCGGGTACCTGCCATCCTATCCGGCAGCTGTCTTACCCAGGCCCGCGGTACCCGGACGTCAATACCCGGCACGGTTTCCCAGCCGGGTTTTGATACTGCCTTTATTGATACAATCCATATTCTTATCCCTCCCTCCACTTCCACCACCCCCGTGGGGCTGGTGGATCTGTAGGAGTCTCTGGCTTCCTGGTGGGCTGAGGCCAAGGCTTAGCTCTCACCAAGGAAGTAAAGCCGCTGCAGCGATAGTGCGCCCCGGCCTATGCGCCGAGATGGCTCACTCCCTCACCGCCTCCGGATTCCAGAGTCCTTCCCTCTGGATCCCGACAGGGCAGGATACGCCCAGGGATTCCCCCAAGGAACCCGTTCCTCCCCCTAAATGCGCCAGGGAGTCTTATTCTGCTTCTGATTTTTCTTCTTCTTCGCTCTCAGATTCCTCTGACGGATGCTCCGAGAAAGACGACGAGCCTCGCTCTCCGTCCAAGCCCCGGCCGAGGACTCCTCCGAAGTCTCCTCCGGAGGATCCTTCCTTCACGGAGTTGCTCAGGAAGATCCAGGAAGTACATCAGTGGTGTTCTCTGGATCCAGATCCTCAGCGGGTCAGACTCGCTGAACATCTGGACCTGCTCCTTACGGCCTCTACTTTAGTACCACCCTGGATCGAGCCTCATGCCCACCTTGTTTCCACTATTTGGAAACAACCGTCGGCTTTAGCCCCACTTCCTAGGAAGTCCAATAGGCTATATCAGGCTCCGGAGGGTGTAGACTTTTTGGATTCTCACCCCCGTGCAGACTCTGTCGTGATTAGCGCCGCTTACGGCTGGACTGTGCATCCCAAACATCTAAGCTCGTTTCCTCCGGATAAGGAATCTCGCCTCCTGGACCAGTACAGAAGAAAAATCTATGCCTCTTCCACAATGGGAATTCGGGCCCTGAATTATGTAGCTCATATGGGGGATTACCAGAAGGCCATCCTTACCCAGGCGGAATCAAAAATTGACTCCTTACCTGACTCCCAGGTCAAGCAGGAGTTAGCTGACTTAGTCCGGTCTGCTCGTTCGGCCAGTCGTCACATCCTGCGGACGACATACGATGCAGTGGACACTGCCGGGTGGAGCTCTGCGTTCGCCGTAAGTCTTCGGCATCATGCCTAGCTCCGCTTGTCAGGTTTGGTCCCGGAGGTGCAGTTAGCAATTCGGGAAGCACCTTTCAGGGGTTCAGTGCTTTTCGGTGGTGATGTCAAGGACATCATCACCGACTTGCAGGAGAAGGGGACGGCTCTGAAATCCATGGATTCCATGTACCGTCCCCATCCCCCACAGCGCCGTCCTTTTCGCAGACGCAGTCGGCCACAAGCGAAACCCCAAGGAAGGTGGGCCACTAAACGCTGGGCCCCCGCAGCTGCCAGGCCCCCACTGCCCAAAAAAGCAGCGGGTGCCCCAGCTGCGGCACTGCCCCACACCACCTGACTCCTCCCCTCTCCCACCGCCTCCGGATACCCTGGAGGAACCGGTAGAAGGGAGGTTCTCCCTCCACCTTCTGGGTTGGGAGAGGATAACGACGGATTCATGGGTGCTTCAGATTATTGCGGAGGGGCACTCCATAGAGTTTCTACAGAAACCACCCCGCCGCCCCCCTCTGAAGTCGTCCTACGCAAGGGACCATCTTCCTTTGGTCAGGGAAGAAATATCTGCCCTTCTTGTGAAGCAGGCCATAGAACCCGTTCCTCCTCACCTTCAAGGGTCGGGTTTCTATTCTCATTTCTTCCTGGTCCCAAAGAAGACGGGAGATCTCAGACCCATTCTCGATCTTAGCTCCTTGAACCTTTACGTGGAATACAAAAAGTTCAGGATGCTCTCCCTTCTGCCCCTTCTTCGGCCGGGGCAATGGCTTTGTGCACTGGATATGCAGGACGCATATCTGCACATCCCCATTCGTCCCTCGCATCGCAAGTACCTCCGGTTTGCTTTCCAGGGGGACCATTACCAGTTCCGGGCACTACCGTTTGGTCTTTCCTCGGCTTCCCGAGTTTTTACCAAATGCCTAGCTGTGGTAGCGGCCCACCTGCGTACTATGGGAGTTCAGGTGTTCCCCTACCTGGACAACTGGCTCCTGGTGGCCTTGTCCAGGGAGAAGCTCCTGCATTTTCGCTCCCTCATCCAGCAGGTTTTCACTTGCCTGGGTATTACCATCAACCATTCCAAGTCTCATCTGGATCCCTCCCAGAGACTTCAGTTCATCGGGGCTATCCTCGATACGACGGTGAGCAAGGCCTTCCTTCCTCCGGACAGGGCGGCCTCCCTCCAGTCACAGATTTCCCTGCTTTCAGAACGCAGGAAGGTTCCGGCGAGGTCGGTACTCTGTCTCTTGGGGCTCATGGCAGCCGCCATCCCGACAGTTCCCCGCGCGCGGCTCCACATGAGGATTTCTCAGTGGACTGTCTGCTCCCAGTGGGATCAACTTGTAGACGACCTAGATCATCTGGTTCTGATCTCCTCGCCGATGACAAGAGACTTGCAATGGTGGATGGTTCGAGAGAACCTGTTTCGGGGTGTCCCCTTCTCTCATCCTCCCCCCTCCCAGACTCTGACCACAGACGCATCAGGTGATGGTTGGGGAGCCCATCTGGGTCTTCACCGAACCCAGGGTTTATGGTCCACATTGGAGCTAGCTCTCCACATCAATGTGCTCGAGCTACGAGCAGTACTATATGCTCTCCAAGCCCTTCACCAATGCATCCTTCCCAGTCACCTAGCTGTCCAGATGGACAACATGTGCATTGTGTGGTACATCAACAAGCAGGGAGGGACTCGATTCTACCCTCTATGCAGGGAAGCGATGAGGGTTTGGGACTGGGCTACGCTTCACAACCTTCACCTCACGGCGATCCATGTTCCAGGAGTCGACAATACCCTTGCAGACAAGCTAAGCCGCTCCTCTGCTCTGCCACATGAGTGGGAGTTGGACCAAAAGGTTCTAGACGACATCTTCCAGCTTTGGGGGACTCCACAGATAGACCTGTTCGCCTCTTCCTAAAACGCAAAACTTCCCACCTTTTGCTCGCTCGCTCCAGAGCGAGGCGCTTTCTGGAGCGACGCTCTGTCTGTAAACTGGAAGGGCAGATTCGTCTGTGCTTTTCCCCCAATTCCTCTGGTTCCTCGTGTACTGCAGAAACTAACAATGGAGGGAGCGAGAATGATTCTGATCGCTCCTTTCTGGCCCAGGCAAATCTGGTTCTCTCTTCTACAATACTCAGAGGTTCCTCCTCTTCCTCTTCCTTTATCTCGAGGTTTGTTGACCCAGGATCGGGACCCTGGTCCATCCAGGCCTCAAGTCCCTACAACTTCATGCATAGCTCCTGCAGACCTAGCCCAATCTCGCTTTGGTGTCTCTCCAAAGGTGGCCGAGATTCTGGTGGAGGCTAGAAAACCCTCCACTAGGTCCACTTATGCCATGAAATGGAAGAGATTTTCTATTAGGGCCACCTCTAGGACCATGGAGCCTTTCTCCTGTTCAGTGGCCGTTCTGCTGGAATATTTACGTCACCTCTTCGACCTGGGTCTCAGTCATTCCTCTCTGAAAGTGCACATGGCCGCTATTTCAGCTTACCGTGTTCCTTTCGCTGATTAAGCCTTTGCCCAATTAGAGGTGTCTAAGACTTTTCTTTGAGGGGTCCTTCATTTGAGGGCCCCCTCTCCGGACTCCTGCCCCCCCTTGGGACTTGAACTTTGTTCTCGAGAAACTTACCCTTCCTCCCTTCGAGCCTGCGGCATCCACAGATCTGAAGTTTCTGTCATGGAAGACGCTTTCTTGGTGGCCATTACTTCCGCTCGAAGAATTTCCGAGCTCCAGGCCCTTATGTGTAAAATCCCCTATTTGATTTTTCACAAAGAACGAGTGGCTCTTCGCACGAACCCTAAGTTTCTGCCTAAAGTGGTAGCGGAGTCTACCTTAAATCAGTCTATAGAGTTACCTGCTTTTTACACGCAGTACTCCAACCAAAGAGAATATTTACTCCATACCATGGATGTTCATCGGATTCTGAGATACTACACCGATAGGACAAAGGATCTCAGAAAAACTGACCAGCTGTTCGTCTGTTTTGCTCACAAAAGGGAAGGCATGCTGTTTCGAAGCAATGCCTGTCGAAGTGGTTGGCTCATTGCATCACTTTCTGTTATGACAAGTACAACAAGACCCTTCCAGGTCAAGTCAGAGGTCGCTCCACCCGTGGAGTAGCAGCCTCTACGGTTTGTTTCAAGAATGTCTCTGCGGCAGACATCTGTGCTGCTGCCACCTGGACTTCCGTCCATACCTTTACGAAACATTACAGTTTGGACATTGCCTCTCGCCGTAGAGCAGGTTTCGGGCGAGCTGTTTTGCAGGGCCTCCTGTCTTGAGGCATGCAAGGCTATCGCTACTTTCAGGAGTAGTTTCCTCCTCCCGTGCCTTTACTTGTTCCAGACTGCTTGGGATTCTGTCCTATATGTAATTACCTACTGCAAGAGCCCTCTCAGTAAGATAGTACAGTTACGTAAGAACTTACTGTAACAGTAGATCTTCGAGAGGCGCCTCTGCAGTAGTACACCTTCCCGCCTCCAACCCCCAGGCTTTTTCAGCTCCTTTTCCATTGAGGAAATATCTACTTCTCTCTCGTCCGGCCTTCCTGGCCTGTGGCAGAAAAGAACTGGAAAGGCGGGCATCCGGGACCGCCCCTTTATACCGACGTCACATGATGCCGGTCACCTGACATGGGGGCGGTCCCTCGCCAGGGACTGCTAGCTAGAAATTTTTCCATGGGGTCCTGCCACCAGCCGGTGTCAGTCCTATATGTAATTACCTATTGCAAGAGCCTCTCTCGAAGATCTACTGTTACAGTAAGTTCTTTAGTAACTGTACTATCTTCGAGAGGAGCTCTTGCAGCAGGCACTGCTTTCCTTCCCTCCTTCCCCCTGGTGAGTCTCTGCATTTCTTATTTTACCTCAAGCTTCCGCCCGTTACGCCTGCTGGCCTAAGCAACAGGTCTCCGGCAGGTGAACTGAGGTGTGGCTGGGAACCACCCCCTGATATACCATTGGCTGATGTCGGGGCGGAGCCGGCATTGGGGCGGTCCCTGCTGAAGACTGCTAGCTAGAAGGTTTCTGTGGGGTACTAGTGCCTGGTGGCATAGTCCTTATAGCAACAGCCTGCTGCAAGAGTTCTTCTCGAAGATCTACTGTTATGGTACGTTCTTACGTAACTGTACTTTCTCTGTACATAGTTTTCTTGACCTACGAATATAATACTGCAACAACCCTCTTCTGCTACTAGATGGTGGGGGTTGGTTATCTGAATGACAGGCCTGGAGCCTACTGCTTGGTAGTGCCTCTGCCTAGACCGTCTAGTGGGTGAAGCTTTGAGTGCAAGTGAGACAGGGCCAGGGTGCCCTCAAGGTCACTTGGCCTCTGTTCGCTTGCCAGACTAACCAAGGTGGCAAGGACCTCACACAATCACTGGTGTCGATGATCCAGTTTTTGAGATCTAGTTATCTTGATGCCTAGTCATCCAGTTGCCTCCAGGGACCCCCCCAAGACAGCAGTATGGATCCCAGGGAAGGCATCGGGGGCATTTAGTGTAAATCGCTGTCAAATCTTGGGAGCATGTAGTGGATACATCAGGAGGATGTGAGAACCCTGAGGGGCTTACCACAGAAGATGTAGCGTCCACCTTTCTGGGGGCTGTTTGCAGTTGTGCTGAGCTGCAGACTAAGCTAGGACATATGCCTATGCCGAGTGCAGGAGATCCCGAGCTGGGATGGGGACCGGAGCCACTGAGTGGCCAGGGGGAAGGCTGGAGTATGCGCTGCCGTGCCGTACCTTGAACACCTTCTGCTGAGTGTGGAGAAATTGATGTGAAGCACCCATTGCAGGGGTAGTCTCGGGGCTCCAGTGGAGAGACTGGTCCAGCACAGTGCAGCAGCCCTGAGGACCAGGATATGCCTGGATGCCATCAACTAACAAAAGTCAGAGAGTAAAGTCCCTGTATCGGTTAGGCCTCCTGCATCACCTGCTGATCAGACAGTACCATGTCATTGTGTGTGAAACAGAATTGTGTAAACCCATGCACATAGCCTCGTGGCAGAAACTGATAAAGTCATCCAGAGTAGAAGAGGCTGTGCCCCAAGGTATAACCTCACCCACTGGCATGTGAAAAAAGGAATGGAAGGGGTCGTGTGGCTCCAGATGTGTCTGGAGCATACAGCCTTTACAAAGGGATCCTAAAGTCTTGACTCCGGTTTTGGGGTCAAGATTGAACCTGTCTGTGCAGTGCTAACAAAGAGAGGTTTCAGGGCTGGATTCCTGTGTATAACTTGTAAATACAGAGTACAGTCACTTTTGTGGCTGCAGCTAGAAATGCCCTTTATACTGCAATCTGTAAAGCTGCTATCTGGCCATCCACACACGTTGTAAACTCTCTTTCTAGGATCGTGGATATGTTGTTCATCCACACTCTTTGGCATGTCCACTTAAAGTTTAAGATCAACCGGAAGTCTTCAAGCTGGCTCCTCCCACCCACCCAGCTCCACCCCATGACGCCAGCTCTTCCTTTCCACTGGAAGATTCAGGTTGCCTCCCTCGTGCTGTCACATTTTGTAGGCCCTGGCTCAAAAACCTTCGGTTATTCCAAAAATGTGTCTCGTTCACAACCGTGAGTTTAACTCTTTGATTATGGAAGAAAGGTCTTCCCCCAGATTTAGTCTGTCCCCTTGCGGCCAGAAAATGTCGCGCAGATATCCCCACACCGCATGCGTTTACTGCCTCAGTGTTGACCATGACACCTTGAAATGTGATGTGTGTCTCGCCTTTCATCCTAACATCCTCAACAACCATCTCGCATGCCTGAAGCTGGGGAGGCCGGAGAAACGGAACGCTCCAGTGAAATCCAAGGAGGCTCGGTGGGCGGTTTCCGTGACTGGGGGTTCCGTCGAGCAATTCTAACACATGCAAGCGTTCGAGGAGAAAGCAGCTCGCGCTGCAGAAACTTCTTGGTGCTTCTTCGTTCTGCTCAACCTGGGCTCCACCTTCTCGGGTTTCTTCCGAGATTTGTGTCAGTCTCTCCCGACCAAGGGAGAGGCGCCTGTGGGCACACACTCCTCTCGATCCCGTAGCGAGAGAGAAGGATCCGGGATTGTCTTCATCTCGGCGGAGGCGTTCTTGGGAGCGGGAGATCTCGAGTCCCAGGAACATGCGGTCTTGACTTCGGTCAAGATTGCTTTTTCGGCCGCTGGCTTTTCGGCTTTGCCGTCTGATCAGTCGACAGAACTATCGATCGACGACATGGAGATCGTCATCGACCCAATCGATCCCTTATCACCGACTCTGGTCGACGATTCCCTCGATCGAACTCCTAATTTGGTCTTCCCAGATGACGAGACACAGCCTGCTGGGACTTCCATCCAGGAAGTGGTCCCTGACCCCGGGATATCACCAGCCCCGCCAGTGTCTCCTGAGTGACCGAGTCAGCCTGTCTGATCTCAATCGAGGTCTTGGACCCCCTCGACCGAAAGGCCGAGGAAGAGCCATAAACGCTCTAAAAAGAGGCGATGCCATTGGTCGTCCTCATCCTCCTTGAATGAGGAGAGGCTCCGGCGGAAACGCCATCGGCGCTACGAGGACCTCATGTGGCAACAGCTGATTTTGACGGGGCACAAGCCGACTCTGGCTTCCACACCGGCCATTACCTGTCTTTCTCCTCCTAAGTCAAAGCCGACTTCTTCAGAGTCGATTAAGTCAGTTCCCCAGCCAGCAGAGCCAGTAAAACCTCCAGTTTGGCCTAAAATGGTCTCTCCACCAATCATGGTGGAACCACCGCGCAAGCAACCTGTGGGAGGGGCTTCTTCCAAGGAGGATGGGCCGGACACTGGGCTTCCCCGGCATTTGTCGGTCACAGTCACCCTGGACTGCCATTGGTGAGTCGAAGGTGACCTAGGCGGTCGGCTGTTATATCTGGATTCCTCGGATATGGACGTCACCGGCCTGCATTCTCATCCAGGCAATGATGAATCAACTGTTGGCTTACAGACGGAGGAAGGTCCCTCGTCTTTTCAGGGCATTCTTCGCCTCATCTCTGAGTCCACAGGGATGCCCCTGGAGCCAATCCAGAAAAAGGTGGAGTACCCTCTTACGGACATCCTTAAGAGAGGGAGCACCCCCTACGGAGGCCTTTCCTGTGGCCAAGGCTATTGTTGGCTCAGCCTTAGAACTCTGGCAGCGCCCTGCCTCTTGTCCAGCTCCATCTGCCTGCATGGCCCGCAAGTATGCGGTGCCCATGGGTTCCCTTGCGGGGTTCACAGAGCACCCTTCGACCGAGAGCCTGGTGACCGCTTCTGTGTTCAGGTGTACTGGCAGTTCTGCCGACACTGACTGACCTCCTGATAGAGTCCAAGCTTTTGGACCATTCAGCCAGGAAGGTCTATGCAGCTTTCTCCTTGGGCCTTCGTCAGGCAAGTTCGGCCGTCATCATGGCACACTTCCCTCACACCCTTCTAATGTCTCTGGATGAAGTCCTCCCACATCTCCCCACTGACATGCAGACCACGGTCAAGCAGGTCTGGGATCAGGGCAGAGCAGTTTCATCTCGTTGTAGGGCTTGGCTGAGGCTCTCCTCCTTCCCGGCAGATACCCAGCACAAACTAGCTGATGTGCCCTTCCTAGGGACCGACCTGTTCGGTCCAGGAATAGCTGGTCACCTTCAGCAGATTAAGCAGGCCAATGTCACTTTGGACGCTACTTCTGTCAAGAGTTCTTTGGGCAAGAACCAGTGGAAGAAAAAGAAGAAGCCTTTTCGGCATTCTTCCCCTGCGGCTCAGCAGTCCTCCTTTCAAGGTGAACAGCCGCAGGCTCAAGCTTGGTGCCCCAGACCCAAGCCCGGCCCCCCTGGCCCGTAAAGGAGGGCAAGGTTCAGGTCCTGGAGCCTCCTCCTCCAAGTCTGCTCAGGGACGGGCAGGGGCTGTCAACCCCTCTCCCGTATTCACAGCTCTTGGTCCTCCCGTGGGGGGCTGGCTCCACCACTTCCTTTCCGCCTGGTCTACTGTCACTTCGAACAGGTGGGTTCTCGAAGTGGTCGGTCAGGGACTGCCTCTGGAATCTGAGCAGTACCCTCCAAGCTGAGCCCGCACCCCTTGGGAGGAAAGAGTATCCGCTCAGACTCAGTCAGGTCTCCGAGACGACATTGCTCAGCTCCTTTTCAAGGAGGCAGTAGTTCCAGTGGCGGATCCTCCAGCAGACCCAGGCTTTGTTTCCAGGTACTTCCTGGTGCCCAAGCGAACAGGGGGCTGGCGCCCCATTCTAGATCTGCACAACCTGAATCAATATCTCGGGTCACGCACCTTTCGGATGGTCACTCTGTCCCACATCATGCCATCCTTGGAGCGAAACATGTGGTTCTGTTCACTGGATCTGCAGGATGCATTCTTTCACGTCCCAGTCTGTCCATCCCATCAGCAGTTCCTCTGCTTCAGGGTCGAAGGGACCCTGTACGAGTTCCAAGCCATGCCGTTCGGCCTGTCATCAGCCCCACGGGTCTTCACCAAATGCATTGCAGTGGTGGCGGCCCATCTCAGGCGTCCAGGTGGGGAGTCAGGATTTATCCTTACCTCGACAGTTGGCTCCTAGCAGGTTGCACCCAACAGGAGGTGGAGAGGTCCAGGGACCTGGCTCTCCAGACCTGCTCCTAACTCAGCCTCCTGATCAACGAGGCCAAGTCAGAACTCATGCCTTCTCAGGTGATGGGCTTCATCGGGGCAGAGCTCAACTCTTGTCAAGCCAGAGCTCGGCTTTCGGCGGACAGGACGGAGGTTCTTTCCTCCTTTACCCAATCATTTCCGGTTGGGCAATTGTGCCCTGCCCGGGACTTTCTGCGCCTTCTGGGTTACATGGTGGCATGCACCTCAGTTGTCCATTGGGCCTGGCTACACATGCGCCCCCTCCAATGGGAGCTGGACTCAGTGCCATGGTCATTTCGACTAGCTGATCACTGTAACCCAGAGGATGTAGCGTGCTCTCCAATGGTGGACCGCCCCATACCGGTTGCAGGAAGGGATCCCGTTGGTCCGCCCTGAGCCAATGGTCGTCCTCATGACCGATGCCTCTCTCATGGGCTGGGGAGCCCACATGGGGGAACAAAAGGGCCCACGAGCTCTGGACCCCCGAGGAGGCCCGATGCCACATCAACCTGTGGGAGCTCATAGCAGTCAGACTGGCACTGTCAGCTTTCGCTCCTCAGCTCCGGGGTCAAGTGGTTCAAGTCCAGATGGACAATACCATGACCACATACTACCTCAACAAACAGGGTGGCAGGCACTCTCGTCCTGCTGTCAGGGAGGCGCTCCACATCTGGACCCTTGTGAGCCAATTAGCGGCAGATCTCCTAGCCATCCATGTGGCAGGAGCCTCAAACCATCTGGCGGATGCTCTCAGCCGCTTAGGCCAGACATCCCACGAGTGGTCTCTCTATCCAGAGGTAGCTTACAGCCTGTTCTCTCACTGGGGCAAACCGATGGTGGACCTGTTTGCCTCAAGGGAAAACATCAAGCTGAGGCTGTTTTATGCCCGCCCCCCTCAGCAGGGCTCGCTGCAGGGGGATGCCTTCTCGAGGCTGTGGACCCCAGGCCTCCTCTACGCCTTCCCCTCCATTTCCCTTGATCCACAAGGTGTTTCTAAAGGTGAGAAGGGACAAGGCAAAGATGATCCTGGTAGTCCCAGACTGGCTGCACCTATTCTGGTATCCAGATCTCCTCAGCCTCAGCTGCAGGTCCCCAGAGCGACTTCCAGCATGTTCAGACCTGATATCACTCCATCAGGGGGAGGTATTCCATCCAGACCTTGAATCCCTGCACCTCACAGCCTGGTATCTGAGTGGCTAGAGTTCCAGGCGTTGGGTTTTTCCGAAGATGTCTACACCGTGGTGGAGGCATCCAGAAAGGAATCGACCAGGAAATATTATGCCTTCAGATGGAAAAGGTTTTCCATTTGGTGTCAGGACAAGGGCCTGGACCCTTTATTCTGTCCAGTGGCTAACATTCTCTACTACCTTTGGTCTCCCTCCAAAGGGGGTCTACAGTCATCGACCCTTAGGGTGCACCTGGCAGCCATCTCTGCTTACCGGGCGCGGGCCAGTCAGTCGATGGTGCGGGAGACAGTGGTCAGGCATTTTTTTCAAAGGCCTGGATCACATATGCCCTCCGGTGCATGAACCTCCACCTCCGTGGGATCTTTTGCTGGTACTGGCAAAGCTCATGGGCAAGCCATTCGAATCAGTGCGCAAGTGTGACCTCTCACACTTGTCGTGGAAGACGGCCTTCCTGGTGGCTATCATGTCTGCCAGAAGGACAGGGGAGCTCCAGGCGCTTTCAGTGGACTCCCCTTATCTGGTCTTCCACAGGAACAAGGTTGTCCTACGCCCCTACATGAAATTCCTTCTGAAGGTGTTGTCAGAGTTGCACCTTAACCAGGTGTTAACACCTCAGAGGCAGAGTACAGGCTCCATACTTTGGACCTGAGATGTTTTCTCTCTTCTTACAAGGAGAGGACGGTGGAAATCCGGGGAGAGGTTCGCCACCTTCGCTGAAGCCACTTCTGGCAGACCTGCAGCAAAATGGACTATTGCAAGATGGATCACATCATGCATAGGTCTGTGCTATGAGTTGGCGGGAGAGGAGCCTCCCAGTGGGATAAGAGCTCATTCTACCCGCTATACTGCTGCATTGGTGGCTGCTTCCAGGGACATCCCTATCCAGGAAATCTGTTGGGCTGCTACCTGGAAGTCAGCAAACACCTTCATCACCCACTAAAATATCGACCTTGAGTCATGCCGGGATGCTGGTTTTGGGGCCTCAGTTCTCCAGTCTCTGTTCCCTAAGGAGGGGGTGTGCACCTTGCCTCCCTCCTTCCAGAAAACTGCTAGGAGTCTGCCAAAGAGTGTGGATGAACAACATATCCACGCTCTTAGAAAAACAGGTTACTCACCTGTAACAGTAGTTCTAGGAGTGATATATGTTGTTCATCCACACAGACCCACCCAACCTCCCTGGCTGCGGACGCACAACACCTAGCTTCCAGCGGGCTAAGATCTGGCATCATGGCGTGGAGCCAAGGTATATACCACCCGGGTGGGTGGGAGGAGTCAGCTTGAAGACTTCCGGTTGATCTTAAAGTGGAAGGGGACATGCCAAAGAGTGTGGATGAACAACATATACCACTCCTAGAAAGTACAGTTACGTAAGAACTTACCGTAACAGTAGATCTTCGAGAGAGGCTCTTGCAGTAGGTAACTACATATAGGACTGATGCCAGCAGGTGTCAGAACCACACAGAAAAATTTCTAGCTAGCAGTCTCTGGTGCGGGACCACCCCATGTCAGGTGACCCGGCGTCCTAAGCGTTAGTATAAGGCGGTCCCCAAGCCCGATCTTCCAGTTCTTTCCCACCAAAAGCCCAAAAGGGTGAGATGAGAGAGAAGCAGATATTTCCCAATCTGGAAAAGGAGCTAAAAAAGCTTAGGGGGATGGAGGGCGGGAAGGTATTACCTACTGCAAGAGCCTCTTTTGAAGATCTACTGTTACAGTAAGTTCTTGCGTAACTGTACTGTCTTACTACGAGAGGGCTCTTGCAGTAGGTAATTGCATACTGGACTGAGTCCCAAGCAGTCTGGATAAAGAAGAAGCAAACAGGAGGAGGAAAGCTACCCAAAGTAGATCCTCTAGTTGTGAAGGCCTTAAGAAAGGAGGCCTTGCAGAACAGCAAGCTTGAAGCCTGCTCTACGATGAGAGGCAATATCCAGACTGTAATGTTTTGTAAAAGGTATGGACAGAAGTCCAAGTGGCGGCAGCACAGATGTCTGCCACTGACACATTTTTGAAACAAGCCGCTGAGGCAGCGACTCCTCTGGTGGAGTGGCCTCTCAGTTGACCCGGAAGGGTCTTGTTATACTTGTCATAACAGAAAGTGATGCAATGAGCCAACCATTTGGACAGGTATTACTTAGAAACAGCATTGCCTTCTGTTTTGTGGGCAAAAGAGACAAACAGTTGATCAGTCTTTCTGAAATCGTTTGTTCTGTTAGTGTAGTATCTCATAAATCAGTGAACATCCAGAGTGTGTAAGAGATACTCCCCCCTTGATTGGAGTGCTGTGTAAAGAAAGCAGGTAACTCTATGGACTGGTTCAATGTAGATTCCGCTACTACCTTGGGGAGAATCTTAGGGTTGGTTAGCAGAGCCACACATTCCTTGTGAAAAATCAGATACGGGATTTTACACATCGGGGCCTGGAGCTCGGAAATCCTCCGAACAGAAGTAATGGCTACTAGAAAGAGAGTCTTCCATGAGAGGAACTTCATGTCTGCTGAGGCTTCCGGTTCGAAAGGACGCAGAGTAAGCTTCTCAAGGATGAAATTCAAATCCCAGGGATGGGCAGAAACCTGGATAGGGGGGTCTCAAGTGGAGAACCTCTCTAAGGAAAGTCTTAGAGACCTCCAGCTGAGCAAATGTCCTGTCTGCAAAAGGGACATGGTAGGCCGAAATGGCCGCCATGTGCACCTTCAAGGATGAATGACAGACCCAGATCAAAGAGGTGGTGCAGGTAATCCAGCAGCTGCCCAACAGAGCATGAGAAAGGTTGGAAAACTTTTGAAGCGGCCCAGATTGTGAACCGTTTCCATTTCATGGCATAGGTTGACCTAGTGGAGGGTTTTTCTAGCCACCACCAGAATCTCAGCCACTCAGGGTAAAACCCCAAATCGGGCTTGAGCTACATCTACAGGAGCCATGCATGCAGTTGAAGGGACTTGAGACCTGGATGGACCAGGGTCCCCTGATCCTGGGTCAGTAAAAGTCGCGACAGAGGAAGAGGAGGCTCCTCTGAGTATTGTTGCAGAAGAGAGAACCAAACTTGCCTGGGCCAGAAAGGAGGGATCAGTATCATTTGAGCTCCTTCTGAACCGAGTTTCTGCAAGACTCTTGGAATCAAAGGGAGTGGGGGAAAGCATAGATGAATCTGTCCTTCCAATCTAGAGACAGAGCATCTCTCTAAAAAATACCGCGCTCTGGAGCAAGCAAGCAGAAGTCGGGAAGCTTTGTGTTTAGAGGTGAGACGAACAGGTCCACCTGTAGTGTTCCCCAACATAGGAAGATATCGTCTAAGACCCCCTGATCCAGTTCCCACTTGTGAGCTTGAGCAGACGAGCGACTGAGTTTGTCTGCCAAGGTGTTCTCGACCCCCGGGACGTGAATTGTCGTGAGGTGGAGGTTGTGCTGAACTGCCCAATCCCAAGCTAGCATCGCTTCCCTGCAAAGAGGGTAGGAACAAGTCCCTCCCTGTTTGTTGATGTACCATACCACACACATATTGTCCGTCTGTACGGCTAAGTGTCCGGGAAGGAGGTGCAGATGCAGAGCTTGAAGAGCATAAAGCACTGCCCGAAGCTCGAGCACACTGATATGATACGTTTTCTCGAAGTTGGACCAGGAGCCCTGGGTCCTGTGAGGTCCAACATGGGCTCCCCAACCTTTGCCCGAGGCGTCTGTGGTCAGAGTCTGGGAGGGAGGAGAAAGACAGAAGGGAACTCCCCAACAAAGATTCTCTTGAACCATCCACTACTGCAAGTCCTGAACCATGGGAGAGGAAATTAGGACAAGCTGATCCAGGTCACCCAACAACTGATCCCACTGAGACCGAAGCATCCACTGAGAGATCCTCATGTGGCGCCAAGCGCGAGGGACTGTTGGGATTGCAGCCGCCATAAGCCCGAGGAGGTGAAAGACTGACCTGGAACTGACCCGCCTGCAGCCGGACAACAAGCTGACCTGAGCCTGGAGTGTGGCCGCCCTGTTTGGGGGCAGAAAGGCCCTGCCAGAGGTCATGTCCAGGATCGCCCCAATAAACTGGAGCCTCTGGGATGGGATCAAGTTGGACTTGGAGTGGTTGATAGTGATGCCCAGGGAGAAAAATACCCCCTGGGTAAGGGAAAGAAAGTGCAGGAGATCCTCCTTGGGCGGGGCCACCAGGAGCCAATCGTCCAGGTACAGGAAAACCTGCACCCCTTGGGTACACAGGTAGGCCACTACCACCGAAAGGCATTTGGTAAACACCCAGGGTGCTGAAGAAAGACCAGATGGGAGGGCCTTGAACCGGTAGTGGTCCCCCTGGAAAGCAAAATGGAGGTATTTGCGGTGAGAATGGCGGATAGGGATGTGCAGGTAAGCATCCTGCATATCCAGAGTGCACAGCCAGTCCCGGCCGAAGGAGGGGCAGGAGGCCCTGTAGGGAGAGCATCCTGAACCTCTTGTACTCCACAAACAAGTTCAGGGAACTGGGGTCGTGAATCAGCCTTACATCTCCTGTCTTCTTCGGGACCAGGAAGAAGTGGGAATAGTAACCCGTTCCCTGAAGAGGAAGGGGGACGGGCTCTATCGCCTCCTTCAGCAAAAGTGCTGAAATCTCTTCCTGGACCAGAAGAAGGTGTTCCCGAGAGTACGTCGACCTTGGGGGAGGGTGATGAGGTGGTTTCTGGAGAAACTCTATTGAGTGTCATTCTGTGATCAGCTGGAGCATCCAGGAATCTGAAGTTATCCTCTCCCAACCGGGGAGGTGGAGGGAAAACCTCCCTCCTACCTGTTCCTCCGGAAGGCCCAGAGGCTGTGGAAGAGGAAAGGAGTCTGGTGGTGTGGGGCAATGCCACGGCTGAAGCACCCGCTGCCTTTTTTCAGGTCTGTTGGCCCAGTGGGCGGATGGTCTGACGGGGGTGCAGCTGGAACCTCGGCATCGCCCGTGGATGGAGGGGAAAATCCCCAGGGTCAGGCTGAGGATACCCAAGGTCCCCGGAAGGCAGCAAAGGCTGCGGGAGCCGGAAATGGCAGACATTGGAAGGTCCAGTGTCGGCTCAGCCGCCATGCGGATGTCGGGCAAGCAGACATCCGACTTATCAGCGGAGTCCGGGCGGATGCTGGAGGTGCCGACATCCGACTTAGTGGACCCATCGTCCGAGGCAGGTCGCTAAGGAGGGGTGGTTTGGTCGGGTGGCAGAGGGGCCGTCCGCCGCCCCGAGGGGTTGGGCGACTTATCGACCTTCTCTGTGCGGGCGTAGGAGGAGCCTACATCCAGCTTACCGGAGCCGCTTGAACAAGTAGGCCGCACGGTGGCAGCTTTACCAGGAGCGGAGGCCTCCAGTAGCTTGGAGGCGCCCGAAGGGCCCGAGCGCAACCCAGATGGGTGGGCCGACGCCACCTTGGAAACCTCCAAGGCAGCCGTCGCGGATCGGTCCCCTGGGGGGGGACGTTACCTGGAACACGGCGACTCCCGAGGGAGACGTCATGGATGAGGAGCCCTTGTCCCAGTGCTTCTCCTTATCTTTTTTTCTTGCGATGGCCTTCGGGGGAAGTGGACGTCTGCCAGAGCTTTTTTAACTCCTTTTCCATGGAGGACATTTTCTTCTTTAAAATTTGGGCTTCCAGGGACTGCTGCCACCATCTGTGGGTGGCCGCGGTGAATTTAAGGCAGTGCTGGCACTTCTCCACCTGATGATCTGGGCCTAGGCAGAAGAGGCACTGGGAATGGCCGTCCTTGTGCAGGAGTTGGGCGCCACACAAGTCGTACTTGTTCTTGTGCTCGGAGGGTGTAGGGGACGACATACACCGACGAATACCTGACAAAAATTTGAAAAATCGAAAATAACTCGGTAAAAGCTACAGACAACTGAGGCTGACGAGTGTTGAACTTTTCCACGGGGTGCTGACATGAGCTAACGGCGGGAAAGAACTGGAAGGCGGGCACGGGGGCCCGCCCCTTTATACTGATGTCATATGACATCGGTCACCTGACACGAAGTGTCCCCCGCCAGAGACGCTAGACTAGAAATTTTTATAGTCCTGACGCCACCGGCGTCAGTCCTATATGTAATTGCCTACTGCAAGAGCCCTCTCGAAGTAAGATCTACCGTTACAGGTGAGTAACCTGTTTTACTGAACTGCATTCTCATTTGGGGTGCTAGTATTGATACTGCCATCCATCTATTGTGTGTGCAACGCTGCGTGTGCGCATTGTTACAAGAAGGAGTTACCTGTGACTGTTTTGTTTCTGGTGGGATTTATCCATAGCCCCATATTCACCCTCCCAGACTTCCTTTGGCTAGTGTTTTGTTTAGCACATTCTGTATGGTTTACTCCTTTGTGGGTAAAAAATACTGATGGTTGGAAGTAGCATCAAAGAGGTATAGGCCGGGAGCACAAGGTATAGGGTGAATGCATTTAACATAGGGTTTGTACATGGCACAGGGTGCACACATGAGGTATAGGGTGAGCATGAGGTATAGGGTGAGCATGAGGTATAGGGTGAGCATGAGGTATAGGGTGAGCATGAGGTGTAGGGTGAGCTTGAGGTATAGGGTGGGTGCATCCGGTATGAGGTGGGTGCATCCGGTATGAGGTGGGTGCATCCGGTATGAGGTGGGTGCATGAGGTGTGGGGTGGGTGCATGAGGTATGGGGTGGGTGCATGAGGTATGGGGTGAGCGAATGAGACAGGGTGGGTGCAGAAAGCATAGCGTGTGTGAACGAGACATAAGGTGCGCGCATGAGATATAGTGTGAATGCATGAGGTATAGGGTGGATAAGGTGGATGCATGAGGTATAGGTCTGCGCTTGAGGTGTTGGGTGAATGCATAAGTTATAGGGTGGGTACATGAGACAGGGTGGGTGCAGAAAGCATAGAGTGTGTAAATGAGACATAAGCTGTGTGCATAAAGTATAGGGTGGGTGAACTAGAGAGGGTATGTGCATGAGACAGAGTGGTTTGCATAAGACATAGGATATGTACATAAGGCAAGGAGTGGATACATAAGATGATATATGCACGAGTCATGGTGTGGATGCATGAGATATCCTGCAGGGTCTGTGCATGAGACATTAGTTGGCTGCATAAGGCATAGGTTGGGTGCAAAAAACAAAGTGGGTGCACAGTATCTTGTAATAAACAATGAACTCTTTTATATTCTTTAACAACTGTTTATTTCAGCTTAACTTGTCTTGATTACAGAAGAGCAAACTAATCTTCTTCAGAGATATCTATTTCATCAGGTCATACCTACAGAACTACTGCCATGGGCACCAGGATTGCATGGAAGCTTTTTCTGTAGCATTCTGTTAGGGACCACCCACTATGATATCATACGTCGACATCGCCCTGCTATGTATATGTGAGAGTAGGTCCCAGTGTGGTAGCGTGGGTAAAAAATTGGCTAGACAACAGGACATAAAGAGTAATAGTAAACGGAGTCCACCCGAAGAATGGGTTACTAGCGGGGTACCGCAGGGTTTAGTACTGGGACCGGTCCTTTTTAATGTCTTTATAAGTGGCATTGCGGAGGGACTGAAGGAAAGTATGCCTCCTTGCAGATGACTCAAAGATCTGCAACAGGGTTGATACACAAGGAGGGTGGAAAGGATGAGAATGGACTTGGCAAGGTTGGAGGAATGGTCAAATGTATGGCAGCTTAAGTTCATTGTAAAGAAGTACAAAGTAATGCACCTGAGGAACAAAAACCCAGGGGAAGAGTACACAGTGGGGGGAGGTACTAACAACAACAAAAATGGAAAGAGACATGTGGGTGGTCATATCAGATGACCTAAAGGTAGGCAAGCAATGTGATAAGGCAGTAAGGAGGGCTGAGGGGATACAGGGATGCATAGGGAGAGGCATCATCAGTAGAAAACAGGAAGTTGTTATTCCTCTGTATAGACAGTTGGTGAGACCACATCTGGAGCACTCTGTGCAATTCTGGAGACCCCATCTCTGCAAGGACATAGGATGGAGGCGATCGTGAGGAGGGCAACTAGAATGATGCAGGGTCTGCACCAGAAGCCATACGAAGAGAGACTAAAGGAGCTTGATATGTATACCCACGAGGACAGGAGGGAGAGGGGGGGACATGATAGAAACTTTCAAGTACCTCAAGGGAATCAACAGAGTCCAAGAGGGTAGCATCTTTCAGAAAAAGAGATGTGCAAGAACAAGGGGGTGCAATTTGAAGATGGGGGGGCGGCTTAGGGGTAATGTGAGGAAGTATTTATTTCAGAGAGAGGGTGGTGGACGCATGGAATGGCTTTCCTGAGGAGGTAGTGGGATCAAAAACAATGGGGGAATTCAAGAATGCATGGGACAGACATATAGCAATTCTTTGCATACATCAAGTCACTAAGGTCACACTCTGTCTTCCGGTGTGGCGGCAGTTTCCAAATGGCTCATCCAGGACAGTTCAAGGAACCACTAATCAGGCAAGAAACCGAAGAAATTACTAGTCAAAAGTTAGCAATAATGTACAGGTTGTGCTAATCGAGCGTTTTTGCAGCCCTGGTAATTGCCAGCACTGTTTTGGACAGTTTTCCTTTAACCAATTATCTGAAGTCCTGAAAACAAAAGTCCTGCTTTTGCATGCCTACCTTTAGGCTATTGGCGTCATACTTTCTCCTAAAGAAAATTGAAATTCTGAAGTTTTATAAGACAGCAAATAAACTTATAAATCCAGCAATAATAAACAGCAGCTCATATTATCCAAACCTTATTATATAGGACTAGTAGTTTCACAACCATTATATTTATGAACATCATTAAAGCAGTCGGTTTTACAAAAGAAAATTAACTGAGGCAAGGCAACCCTGCCTATTCAGAAAACATCTGATTTCTAACTGAGGCAAGGCAACCCTGCTAATTCAGTAGCCATCTGGTTTCAAAAGATTTGAAAGGAGCAAGGAAAAAAAGTACTTGTATGTCCTTTGAGCATTAGAAGACTGTCATTGTGCTCCATTCCAGTCCACAAATGCTGTTCCCAAACACACCGATTCCAGAAAAGGAAAGAAATGCTCATGCAGCAAGTTCAGTCGCCCTCCTCTTCTTCCCGATCAGATCCCTCCAACTCTTCCACTTGTTGCTCCTGATTTCGTATTTGTATGCTGGCAGCCCATTTCCCAGCTTCTGTCGGGTCTGAGAAGATCCAGACTTTACCCTTATGCACTATACGGAGTCTGGCTGGATAGATTATGTCGTGAGGTATCAAGGCCTCTCTCAGCACTCGCCGAACACCTTCAAACTTTTTGCACCGCATGCAGGTCACATAGCTTATATCTGGGAAACTGAAGACTGCCTGGTTATCCTGCGACAAAGGCCCCATGCATCTGGCCGTTTCAAAATGTTATCCCATGTCCCCATGCCATCAGTTATAGCCAACTGAGTCCTGGGTGTTTCAGAGTTTTCCTGATAACCCTGAGGAGTAATCCAGTAGACTTTATGGATTACAAAGGGGGTCAGTGATTCTTCTGGGGCCAGTTTTTCTTGGAGCCACTCCTGAAGAAACATTAACGGGTGATCACCTTGAATACCCTCAGGAAGACCCAAAATATGAATATGGGAAGCTTGGGTTTGATTTTCAAGCATCTCCAGCCTGGTACAGAAATGAGTTCTCCTTGATAAGCAAAGTTGTAGCCACGGCCGCTGCTTCAACTTGCTGTTTCACCTCTCCTGATTGAATTTTTAACTGGTCCACTGTAGTTTCAATAGCATTTAATCTTGTGCTAAAGGAGTCCATTTTATTATTTAGATCAGACATGATGACTGATATCAGTCCTTGTAACTTTAATCCAATCGACGACATGGTCTCCTCTGCATCTCCAGCAGCTGTGGCCTGTGCCTTTAGATCAGTCTTTCCAGCCTGTGCTGATCCGGCCGATTTACCTCCCATTCCTCCTCCTTTATCTTTGTGAGGGTTGCCCTTCCCTTGCCCTGACATGCCCTTCCTAGGGACCGACCTGTTTGGCCCAGGAGTGGCCGGTCACCTTCAGCGCATTGAGCAGTCCTGTGCCACCTTGTATGCTACTTTTGCCAAGAGTTCTTCAGGCAAGAACCAGCAGAAGAAAAAGAAGAAGCATTTTCAGCATTCTTCCCCTGTAGCTCAGCAGTTCTCCTTTCAAGATGGACAGCAGCACCAGCATCAGCAGCAGTCTCAAGCTTGGCACCCTTGGCTCAAGCCCAGACCCCAACAGGCCGGAAAAGGAGGCCGAGGCTCAGGTCCTGGAGGTTCCTCCTCCTCCTCCAAGCCTGCTCGGGGATAGGGAGGAGGCTGTCAACCCCTCTCCTGTCACCTCAGTTCTGGGTCCTCCCATTGGAGGCCAGCTCCACCACTTCCTTTCCGCCTGGTCCATTGTCACTTCATACAGGTGGGTTCTCAAAGTGGTTGGTCAGGGACTACATCTGGAATTCGAGCAGTACCCTACAAGCCGAGCCCGCGCCCCTCGGGAGGAAAGAGTATCCATCCATACTCAATCTGCTCTCCAAGATGACATCGCTCAGCTCCTCCTCAAGGAGGCAGTAGCTCTAGTGGCGGATCCTCCAGCAGACCCAGGCTTTGTCTCCAGGTACTTCCTGGTGCCCAAGCAGATGAGGGGCTGGCACCCCATTCAGTATCTGCATGACCTGAATCAATATCTCAGGTCAGGCACCTTTCGGATGATCACTCTGTTCCAGATCATACCATCCTTGGAGCGAAACATGTGGTTCTGTTCACTGGACCTGCAGGATGCGTTCTTTCAAGTCCCAATCCGTCTGTCCCATCAGTGGTTCCTCCTGTTCTGGGTTGAAGGGACCCTGTACAAGTTCTGAGCCATGCCGTTCTGCCTGTCATCGGTCCCACGGGTCTTCACCAAGTGCATTGCATTGGCGGCGCCATCTCAGGCGTTGAAGTCAGGATTTATCCGTACCTCAATGATTGGCTGCTAGCAGGAGGTGGAGCTGTCCAGGGACCTGGCCATCCAGACCTGCTTGCAGTTCAGCCTCCTGATCAATGAGGCAAAGAAGGTTCTTTCCTCCTTTGCCCAATCATTTCTAGTTGGGCAATTGCACCCTGCTCGGGGCTTTCTGTGCCTTCTGGGTTACATGGCGTCGTGCACCTCAGTGGTCCGTTGGGCCCGGTTGCACATGCACTCCCTCCAATGGGAGCTGGCCGCCCAGTGGACTCAGAGCCATGGTCATTTCAACCAGCTGGTCACCGTAATGATGTGGGACACTCTCCAATGGTGGACCATACCAGACCAGTTGCAGGAAGGGATCCTGTTTGTCCGCCCTGAGCCGGCGGTCATCCTCATGACTGATGCCTCTCTTATGGGCTGGGGAGCCCACATGGGGGATGAAAGGGCCCGTGGGTTCTGGACCCTCGAGGAGAGTCCTGATGCCATGTCAACCTGTTGGAGCTCAGGGCAGTCAGACTGGCACCGTAAGCTTTCGCTCCCCAGCTCCTGGGTCTAGTGGTTCAAGTCCAGACGGACAATACCATGACCATGTGCTACCTCAACAAACAGGGTGGCACGTGCTCCCATCTGCTGTGCAGGGAGGTGCTCCGCATCTGGACCCTCATGAGCCGATTCGAGGTGGATCTCCTAGCCATCCATGTGACAGGAGCCACAAACCATCTGGCGGATGCTCTCAGCCACTTAGGCCAGACATCCCCCGAGTGGTCTCTCCATCCAGAGGTAGCTTACAGCCTGTTCTCCCACTGGGGCAAACGTCAAGCTGAGGCTGTTTCATGCCCGGCCCCTCAGCAGGGCTCGCTGCAGGGGAATGCCTTCTCAAGGCCGTGGACCCCAGGCCTCCTCTGTGCCTTCCGTCCATTTCCCTTTATCCACAAGGTGCTTCTCAAGGTGAGGTGGGACAAGGCGAAGGTGATCCTGGTAGCCCCAGACTGGCCACACCAGTTCTGGAATCCAGATCTCCTTAGCCTCAGCTGCAGACACCTGGAGCGACTTCCAGCATGCCTGGACCTGATATCTCTCAATCAGGGAAAGGTATTCCATCCAGATTTTCAATCCCTGCACCACACATCCTGGTACCTGAGCGGCTAGAGTTCCAGGCTTTGGGTGTTTCCGAAGATGTCCACACCGTGATGGAGGCATCCAGAAAGGAATCGACCAGGAAATGTTATGCCTTCAAATGGAAAAGGTTTTCCACAGGCCCTCTGTCCTGTCCAGTGGCTAACATTCTCGACTACCTTTGGTCTCTCTCCAAAGGGGGTTTGCGGTCATCGACCCTTAGGGTGCACCTGGCAGCCATCTCTGCTTACTGGGTGTGGGCTGGTCAGTCGACGGTGGCACAGGAGTCAGTGGTCAGGTGCTTTTTCAAAGGTGTGGATCACATATCCCCTCAGGTGCATGAACCTCCACCTCCATGGGATCTGCTGCTGGTACTGGCAAAGCTCATGGGCAAGCCATTCGAACCAATGCACAAGTGTGCGTTGTCACACTTGTCATGGAAGACGACCTTCCTGGTGGCTATCACGTCTGCCAGAAGGACAGGGGAGCTCCAGATGCTTTCGGTGGACTCCCCTTATCTGGTCTTCCACAGGGACAAGGTTGTCCAATGCCCCCACCTGAAATTCCTTCCGAAGGTGGTGTCAGAGTTTCACCTTAACCAGATGTTGACTCTGCCGGTATACTACCCTAATTACATCTCAGAGGCTGAGTACAGACTCCATACTTTGGACCCAAGACGTGCTCTCTCCTATTAAAAGGAGAGGATGGCAGAAATTTGGGGAGAGGTTTGCCAGCTGTTTGTCACCTATGCTGAAGCCGCTTCTGGCAGACCTGCAGCCAAATGGACTATTGCAAGATAGATCATGTCATGCATAGGTCTGTGCTACGAGTTGGCGGGCAAGAAGCCTCCCAGAGGGATAAGAGTTCATTCTACTCTCCATACCGCTGTGTCAGTGACTGCTTCCAGGGACACCCCTATCCAGAAAATCTGTCAGGCTGCTACCTGGAACTCTGCAGACACCTTCATCACCCACTACCACATCGACCTTGAGTCACGCTGGGATGCTGGTTTTGGGGCTTCGGTGCTCCAATCTCTGTTCCCTAAGCAGGGGTGTGCGCCTTGCTTTCCTCCTCCCAGAGAACTGCAAGGAGTCTGCCAGTAAGTGTGGATGAACAACATATCCACGATCCTAATAAAATGGGTTCTTGGGACGTGGATATGTTGTTCAATCCACACTTACTGGCAGGTTCCTTGCTGCTTTAAATGTTGCCGGAAGGTCTTCAAGCTGGCTCCTCCCACCCACCCAGGTGGTAAAACCCTTAGCTCCGCCCCTTGACTCCAGATCTTCCTTACCACTTGGAAGCTCAGGTTCCCTCCTTAGCGCTCTGCGTTTTAGGCCTGGATCCACACTCTTCGGTTTGCCCGAAACTAATTCTAAAGTTTACAAAACTCAGGTCTTCGTCTTCTCTTGTGGCTACGATGGACAAATCGACTCCCGGCTTTCATCGGTGCCCCTGTGGGCAGAAGATGTCCTGGACCGATCCGCACTCCACGTGCGTCTACTTCCTGGGGCTTGGCCACAATTTACAGGCTTGCGAATTGTGCAGCTCCTTCTCGGCTTCGGTCTTGGAGGACCACGCTGCTCGACTACTTCTTGGGTGCCCTGAATAACGGTATCCGCTGGTCAAGTTGAAGGAGGCCCATTGGGTGGTGTCCGCGGCGGCGGGCTCCGCGGAACAGTTGGAGCAGATGATCGCCCTCGAGGAGGAGGAGGCCCAGGCCGCTTCTTCTTCCTCGGTCGGGGCATTTATCCCGCTATCCTTGGGCTCTTCCTATACAGCTTCCTTTAAGGAGCTTTGTCAGTCCCTCTCCGCCAAGGGAGAACCACCATCGGGACATTCCAGTCGGTCCAAGAAGAAGGACTCAAAAAGTAAGTCCCACCGTCGACGTTCATGGGAGCGGGAGAGATCCCCTTCACCGGACCGTCGACTTTCAACTTCAGTCGAGGTTGCGGCTAAGGCCGCTGGCTTCATGATGTCCCCGTCAGGTCAGCCGGCCGAGACACCTGTCGACACGGTCGAGATTTTTCTTGACCCGTCGGACAGTTTGTCGACTGGAGATGCCGACAACCCTACTTCACCGGTTCCCCTGGTGGAAACCAAGGACTTGCCTTTGCCTCCTGTGCTGGAGTCGCCGGTTAAGGTCCCTGTACCGAGAGAGGAGTGGGTTTCCCCCATCCCCTCTCTGACCCACCCTTGGAATCCCCGAATGTCTTGGTCCTCTTCCAGGTCCAGCCGGTCCCACCGGCGGTCTCGGCATCGTGGAAAGCGGCGCCGCCACTCCTCCTCTTCGTTCTTTTCGGAGGATAGGCTCCAGCGCAAGTTACGTCGGTGCTATGAGGACTTGATGTGGCAGCAGCTCTTACTGTCCCATAACAAGCCGAGTCCATTGCCTTCTCCGGCCATTAAGTGGCTGTCACTGGAGCAGCCAGAACAACCCCTCGTAATAGTTGAGGAGCCGCAGCCGCCACCGGTGCCGGTTGTTCGGCCGAAACCGGCTGCTACACCCATTGTGGTGGAACCTCCGCCTCCACAACTGAAGACTGGGGTCCCGACCAAGGATTCTCGGTCGGGTCAGGGCTTGCCCATAGGTTGTCGGTCACCCTCACTCCCGATCGACTTCAGCACGTGGAGGGTGGCTCAGGCGCTCAGCAGCTGTTCGCAGACTCCTTGGAGTCTGACGATGGCCCTTCCTTGTTCTCCAGGCTGCTCGACCTGGAGTCTGCAGAGGGTCAGTCGGTGGACGAGAGAGTCCATCCTCGTTTTTGGGAATGCTTCCACTCATCTCAAAGTCTACTGGGATGCAGCTTGAACAAGTTCAGAAACGGGCCAAGTGTCCCTTTACGGAGATACTGGACCAAGGGGATTCCCCCACAGAGGCCTTTCCAGTGGCCAGAGCCATTGTTGACCCGGCCCTGGAGTTGTGGCAGTGGCCAGCATCTTGTCCCGCACCTTTGGTCAGGATGGCTCGAAAGTATGCGGTCCTTACCGGTTCACTCTCCGGTTTCTCGGAGCACCCCTCTGCATAAGGGTTAGTAACAGATAGCATTTTCTGGTGCTCCAGGAATGCTCAGGATGTGGACAAACCGCCCGATAAGGAATCCAAAAAGTTGGACTACTCAGGGCGGAAGGTACATGCTGCTTCTTCCCTAGGCCTTCATCAGGCTTGCTCGGCCGTTCTGATGGCACACTTTTCACACGCTCTTTTGGGCTCCCTGGATGAGGTGATTCCTCATCTCCCAGTTGACCTTCAGACGATGGTAAAGCAGGTGCAGGATCAGGGAAGGGTGGTAGCTAAACAGCAGCTCCAAACTTCGTTGGACATTGCTGATTCATGTGCCTGGTCAGTAGCGGCCGCAGTGGTCATGTGCCGCAGAGTTTGGCTGTGGATCTCCACCTTCACGGCTGATGCCCAGCACAAGCTGGCAGATGTTCCCTTCCTGGGTACCGACTTGTTCGGGCCCAGGGTGGAGGGTCATCTCCAGTGGATCGAGAAGTCCAGTGCCACCTTGGACTCTGTCACGTCTGCCCAGAAGGACAAAGGCCACCAGCAGCAGCAATAAGCCCTTCCGTCCTTCAGCCCCTGTGGCACGTCCGGCCCAGCAACACCAGCATCAGGGCCAGCAGGCTCATGCTTGGTGCCCCAAAGCCAAGCCTGCTGCTTCCTCCAGCAGGAAGTCTGGAGGAAAAGGCCCAGGAGGCTCCTTGGCCGGCCCTTCCTCCAAGCCTGCCCAGTGACGGTTTGAGGGGTGTTGCCCCCAACCTCGTCACTCCTCCCCGGATTCCCCCTGTGAGGGGACGGCTCCGCCACTTCCTTTCTGTCTGGTCTGCTATCACCACGGACCACTGAGTGTTGGAAGTTGTAGGCAGGGGTCTGCCTCTGGAGTTCGAGCAGTCCCCCCCAATCAAGCCATCACCCCACAGGGGGCTACGGGTTCCTCAGCCTCTCTGTTGGCTCATCGAGCCGACATTGCCTTGCTCCTCCAGAAGGAGGTGATCAGCGAGGTGGCGGACCCCCCCTCCAGACCCAGGGTTTGTGTCCAGGTACTTCCTGGTCCCAAAACGGATGGGTTGGCTGGCGCCCCATTCTCAACCTACACAACCTGAACAAGTTCCTAAGGTCTCGCACCTTCAGAGTGGTCACTCTGGCTCAGATCATTCCATCCTTGGTGCCAGATGTGTGGTTCTGTTCCCTGGACCTTCAGGATGCATTTTCTCACGTCCCAATCCATCAGTCTCATCAGCAGTTCCTCCGCTTCAGAGCAGAGGGATCCCTTTACGAGTTCTGGGCCATGCCCTTTGGCCTCTCTCCTGCTCCCAGGGTCTTCACCAAATGCATGGCAGTGGTGACAGCATTCCTGCGGCACCGAGGGTTCCGGGTGTACCTTTACCTGGATGACTGGCCGATTGCAGCCCCCTCCAGGTTGGAGGTGGAGCAGTCCAGGGATCTGGCCCTCCAGGTCTACTCTCAGATTGGCCTCCTCATCAATGAGGCCAAGTCGGAACTCGTGCCATCGCAGGTGATTCAGTTCATTGGGACAGAGCTCGACTCGACTCAGCTCCCGGCGAACAGGGCCGAGGTCCTTTCCTCCTTTGCCCAATCATTTCTGGTTGGGCAGTTGCACCCTGCCCGGGACTTCCTGCACCTTCTGGGCCTCATGGCGGCCTGCACCAGCATGGTCCATTGGGCCTGCTGGCATATGCGTCCCCTACGATGGGGGCTGGCCCGCCAATGGTCACAGTACTCCGATCCTCTGGACCAGCCAGTGACGGTGACCCTGGAGATGTGGAATGGCCTACAGTGGTGGCTTGTTCCAGCTCATCTGCAGGAGGGTATCCTGTTTGTCCATCCCGAGCCGACAGTCACTCTGACGACCGATGCCTCTCTGATGGGTTGGGGTGCCCATCTGGGGGAGCTTGGAGCCCACGGCCTCTGGTCCCCTCAGGAGTCTCGATGCCACATCAACCTGCTGGAGCTTCGAGTGGTCCGACTAGCCCTTACCGCCTTCGCTCCGTTTGTATGGGGTCAAGTGGTCTAGGTCCAGACGGACAACACCATGACCATTTACTACCTCAACTGATAGGGTGGGACGCACTCCTTGCCCCTGTGCAAGAAGGCTCTCCGCACTTGGTCTCTCGTGATCAGTCTGGAGGTGGATCTCCTAGCCATCCATGTGGCAGGAGCCTCCAACAGTCTGGCCGATGCCCTCAGCTGGATAGGCGCTGCATCTCACGAGTGGTCTCTCCTGCCGGAGGTAGTACTAGATCTGTTCTCCCATTGGGGCACCCCTCAGGTGGACCTGTTCGCTTCCAGGGAGAATGCGAAGCTGAGGCTGTTTCATGCCCGCCCCTCTCTGCAGGGCTCGCTGTAGGGGGATGCCTTCTTGAGGCCGTAGACCCCGGGCCTCTTCTACGCCTTCCCTCCATTTCCCTTGATCCACAAGATGCTTCTCAAGGCGAAGAGGGACAAGACGCAAGTGATTCTGGTAGCCCCTGACTGGCCCCGCCAGAACTGGTACCCAGATTTCCTCAGCCTCAGCTCCAGGCTCCCGAGGCGGCTTCAAGCCCACCCGGACCTTCAATCCCTGCACCGGATGGCCTGGTTCCTGAGCGGCTAGAGTTCCAGGCCTTGGGTCTTTCCGACAAGTTCCTCAACATTGTTGAGGCATCCCGTAAGGAGTCGACCATAAAATGCTATGCCTTCAAATGGAAGAGATTCTCCATTTGGTGTCAGGACAAAGGGTTGAACCCTTCTTCCTGTTCCTTGGCTAGTATTCTGGACTACCTGTGGTCCCTTTCTCAGCTAGGGCTTCGGCTGACAACCCTTAAGGTGCACCTGGCAGCCATCTCTGCCTACCGGGCGTGGGCTGGCAAGCAGTCAGTGATGCAAGAGAAGGTGGTCGGGTGCTTTTTCAAAGGCCTTGATCACATATCCCTTCCGGTGTGAGTACCTCCACCTCCATGGGATCTACTGCTGGTATTGGCTAAACTCATGGGCAAGCCATTCAAACTGATGCACGGGTGTGACATCTCTCACCTGTTGTGGAAGACCGCCTTCTTGGTGGCTGTTACGTCAACTAGAAGGTTGGGAGAGCCCCAGGTGCTTTCCATCGAGTCATCTTATCTGGTCTTCCATAGGGACAAGGTTGTCCTGCGCCCCCGCCCAAAATTCCTTCCGAAGGTGGTGTCGGAGTTTCACCTTAACCAGGTGTTAACTCTGCCAGTGTTCTTCCCCAGTCACCCTTCGGAGGCCAAATATAGGCTCCATACTTTGGACCCTAGAAAAGCGCTCTCTTATTAAAAGGAGCGGACAGCTGAAGTTCGGGAAGAGGTTCGCCAGCTGTTTTTCACCTACGCTGAAACCGCACCTGGCAGACCTGCAGCCAAGTGGACGATAGGCAGGTGGGTCACCTCCTGCATAGATCTCTGATATAGGTTGGCAGGCATGGAGCCTCCCAAAGGGTTAAGAGCTCATTCTACCCACCATATCGCTGCTTCGGTGGCTGCTTCTAGGGACATCCCTATTCAGGAAATCTGCAGGGCTGTTACCTGGAAGTCAGCACACACCTTTATTTCCCATTACCACATTGACTTAGAGTCACGCTGGGATGCTGGTTTTGGGACCTCGGTTCTGTAGTCCTTATCCCCGAAGTAGGGGGGTGCTTGCCTTGCCTCCCTCCCTCCTCCCAGAGAACTGCTAGGAGTCTGCCAGTAAGTGTGGATTAAACAACATATCCGCTGACCCGGATGGCCAGCCCGGTTTGGTTCCGACCGAACCTGAGGGGGTGCCCAATGACCTGGGCGATACCTCCTTGGGCAAAAGTAGAGCCAATTCCGCGGAGTCAGTCCCTGCAAAAGGAAAGCTCAAGTTAGCCGGTTCGGATCCCGGCTCCCATGGTCTGATTGCTATTGTGCAGTCACTTTGTTCAATTCCGACCAAACCGACACAGACATGGTCAGTTCGGTCAGACTTGTCTGCTTCTGAGTATGACCCTGAAGCATTTTATGAGGCCGAGTGGGAAGGAGATGAAGATGAGGATTATGAAGGCCTAGATGAGCCTAAAGAGCCTGACATCTCCCCAGACAGGCCTTCTAATGTGTCTCCTCCCAGGCTTTCTGAGTCCCCCTCCCACTTACAAGAAGGTGGCTGAGACTCTTCAGCTTCCAGTGGAAGAAGCTGAACAGGATCAAAGGAGCCTGACTATGTTGAAATGATGGATGTCCTAGAGTCAAAAAGGGTGTCTATCCCTCTGCACAAGTCCCTTGGGACATAGACCCAAAAAATATTATAGTTTCCAACATCCATACCTCCTGTGGATAAGAAAATGGACAGGAGGTATGCTCTGTCATGCACTGGTATGGATTCCCTTATTAACCATTGCAGCCATGTTGGGGTAGTGCAAGCTGCAGCCTGTGACAAAGGCTAATATTAGCCTGGCATCTCACCCCCAAATAAAGATTCCAGGAAAGTGGATGCCATGGCAAAGAAGCAGTACTTGGCATCCTCTTTGGGACTCAGGCAATCCAGTTATATGGCATATATAGCCAGATAGCAGAAGTCTAGGTAGGATACGGTTCTGGAGCTGGCTAAGAATGCCTCTCCCCATCTGGCCATGGAGCTAGAGCAAGTGGCTGTGGATGGCATCAAAGCTTCAAAGGTCCAATTTCATGCTGCTGTGGACTCGAATGATGTTCATTCTAGGGCCATGGCTACATCGGTTTCCATGAGATTTTCTTGGCTCAGGTGTACCAGTTTATCTCATGATACCCAGACCAAGGCCATGGATTTTCCTGTCACTGCTAACTCTCTGTTTGGGGAACAAACAGAGACGTACATGAAACAGATGTACGAATACAGGACCACATACAGGAGTGCTACAGCCAAAGAAAAGCAGACCACTCCTCAGAGACAGCAGTCCAGGGCTGGCAGGGGCAGGCCTTTTCACAGGCCTTTTAACCGGGCCCAAGCCTCCTCCTCTTTCCAGCAGAGGGGGTTCTTAAGGGGAAGAGGCAGAAAGGGGATCACAAGGGCTGCATCCTCCTCTCAGTCTAAGTCCCCTGCCAAACAGACACCCTGATGTGTCAGCCAGGGTTGCCTCCCCAATTCCTGTAGGGGACAGACTGGCTCACTTTTTCCAGGCCTGGAAGTCTGTCGCTTTAGACAAGTGGGTCCTGGAAGTGGTGAGCCAGGGTCTTGCTCTCAACTTCAGCAGGTTCCCAAAGTTGATAGCAAATGCTTTCTGTCTTTCCTCGGAAGAGGAAACACAGGCCTTAAAAACAGAGGTTTCTTCTCTACTGCCTCTGCAGGCAGTGGATAGTGTACCTCTCATTCACAGTGGAAAAGGCTTGTACTCCAGGTGCTTCCTTACCCTAAAAAAGACGGGGAGTGGCGACCCATCCTGGATCTATGGTACTTAAACACATACTAAAGCCAAAGTTCAAGATGGTGATTCTGGGAATTAGTATTCCCTCACTGAGACAAGGAGACTGGCTAGCCTCTCTGGATCTCAAGGATGCTTATTTCTACATACCTATCAGCCTGTCCCACAGAAAGTACCTCTGGTTCGAACTGCCCTCAGGTCATTACCAGTTCAGAGCAATGCCTTTTGGCCTAACATCTGCCACAAGAGTATTCACCAAATGCCTAGCAGTAGTGGTGGCCTTCCTCAGAAGACAAGGTATCCTACTGTTCCCTTACCTGGACGACTGGCTCATAGTAGGTCAGTCCCCAGACCAAGTCAGATCAGCTCTAGGGGTCACTCAAAATCTTCTACACTCCCTAGGATTCATCCTAATTCTGGAAGAGTCTGTTCTGGAGCCAGTTCAGCTTCTCACATTCATAGGAGTTGAGCTGGACACTGTTCAGGCCAGGGCCTTCCTTCCTCTGTCAAGGGTCCAATCCCTCGCCTCCTCTTTTCGTCCACTTGTGTCTTGGCCAGCCAGACACTTCTTGCAGTTGCTAGGCCACATGGCAGCCTGCACTGCAGTAGTGCAAGGAGCAAGGTTCCAGATGAGGGATATTCAGTTTCACCTATGAACCTTTTGGTCTCAGAAAAAAGATCCCCTCTCAAAGTTGGTTCCAGTGTCTCTTAACTTTGGTTCAGGCCCTCCAGTGGTGGCTGGAAGAGGACAATTGAGGCAAGGGGTTCCTTTCCTCAGTCAGGTTCCCACAGTGGCTCTCACCACAGACGCTTCTCTGTTGGGATGGGGAGCCCACCTGGATCAGCATGCTGCTCAGGGGACTTGGTCCCATCAGGAGTCTCTTCTACACATAAATCTTCTCGAACTCAGGACTGTCCTTCTGACTCTTCAGACATTTTCAGCTTTAACTCGGGGAAAGTGGTGCAGATCAGGACAGACAACACCACAACCATGTGGTACATCAACAAACAGGGGGGCACGCGGTCCTCGGCCTTGTACACCGAGGCCATGAAAATATGGTCAATAGCTTATTCCCTGCAGGCTTCTCTGATTGCTGTGCATCTTCCAGGGAAGGATAGTGTACTTGCAGTTGCTCTCAGCAGGATCTCTCAAGGTCACCACGAATGGGCCCTGAATCCTCTCATCCTTTTGACCATTTTCAAGAGGTGAGGCACTCCAGAGATGGATCTCTTTGCAGCCCCGGACAACCATCAGCTCCCTCTGTTCTGCTGCAGGCCCCCTCTGCGGGGGTCTCTTCCTCTAGATGCCCTACTGTTGGATTGGACCAACAGGTTTCTCTCTGCTTTTCCCCCCTTTCCTCTGATTTTCAGGGTTCTAGTCAAAATCAGGTCCCAACCCTGCTCTGTGATTCTGATAGCCCCAGATTGGGCTAGACAGTCTTGGTATCCTCTACTATTGTCACTATCAGGGACAATTCCCCTGTGCCTCCCCAGACAGTTCAACCTCCTCACCTCTACTCAGGGGAGGATATTGTACCCCAGCCTTCACACACTCAGGCTCAAGGCCTGGTTCTTGAGGAGCTAGACTATGCAGACCTGTGTCTCTCACAATCAGCTCTGGATATCCTTAAGGCCAGTAGGAAACCTTCCTCTAGGAAAACTTATGAATCTAAATGGAAGAGGTTTGGGTTCTGGTGTTCCCAGAGGCACATTCAGCTGATATTGCCACTGCCCTAGATTATTTGGTACATCTTAACAGTTTAGGCCTCCGGCCTACCACTCTCAAGGTGCATTTGGCAGCTATTTCTGCTTTTCTTTTGGCTGGGAAGGGCTGTTCTGTAGCTTCCCACCCAGTTTTCAAGAAATTCTTTAAAGGTTTGGTTCACATTAGTCCTCCCTTCAGGGATCCAACTCCCTTGTAGGACCTGAATATCTGTATTGCACAACTGATGCAGCCTTCCTTTGAACCCCTTTGCTCAGCTGAGCTCAAATATCTGACTTGGAAAACTGTATTCCTGGTTTCTATTACCTCTGTCAGGAGAATCCGTGAGCTGCAGGCTCTACCAGTGGAACCTGATTTCATCTCATTCCATCGGGATAAGGTGGTCCTTCGTACAAATAGGAAATTCCTCCCTAAAGTGCTATCACACTTCCATCTGAACCAATCTATGACATTGCCTGGATTTTTCACTGATCACTCCTCCTCTAGATAGAGGAGATTACACAATCTCGATGTAAAGAGGGTTCTGAGTTACAATTTAGAATCCACGAAGCCCCATAGAAATGACTGCTCCTAGCTGTTTCTCACTTATGGGGAGGTGGGTAAAGGTAAGCCTACCACCAAGAGAACTATTTCTAGGTGGATTGTCTCTTACAAACAGTTCTGCTACGCAACATTGGGGAAAGAGCCACCCTCAGGCCTGAGGGCTCACTCCACCAGAGGTACAGCTGCTTTGGTCGCAGCAGCTAGAGACATACCCTTAGAGGAAATCTGTAAAGCAGCCACCTGGAAGACTGTTCACACATTCACCAAGCATTACTCCCTGGAGATTCAGGCTAGAACTGATTTATTTATTTAGTTTTTGTTAACCGGGTAAGTGCACTAGCCAGCAAGTGACTGTTTTCAGGCACGACCCGGGAGGTAAAATTACAGAACATAACGATACAGTAAGGATAACGAAAATACATGATGCACAGAAATACAGGAAGATACATATGGCAGGATACAATGCATGACAAAGGAAAATACAAGGCAAAATACATTTCAAGGACATTTTCCATTGAGCGCATACATAAAGTGCATTGAAGGACCTAGGAAAGGGGAGAGGATAGGTGTAGGGGTAAGCCAGAAACAAGATGGAAAATGACAAAAGGGGGAAGGTGAGGAGGTGAGGAAAGGATAGAGGCAAGGGGCCAAAGGGGGGCTAAAGAAATGGCTAAGAATATAAGGACAGAGGCGGTGGCAGGAATAGGGAGGTAGGAGGGAGTAGAGGAGGGATGGCCGGGAGAGGAGGGAGGGAGTGAGGGTTAAAAGAAAGCCGGCCGAAATCTGACGGCGGCGTACAAAGGTTCCAACCTGCGGCGGTGGGCGAAGGCAGGCAGGAGAAAGGGTGACAGGGGTTACTGGCAAAGAAGGCGGCAACAGCGGCAAAAGGTAGCAGAATGCGGCTGGCTGGTGGAACTGGAGTAGGACGGCAGGGCAAGGGTGATGTGATGCCGTAAGAGGAGGAGAGAAGCGAAAGAGTTACGCAGTAGCGGAAAAGGTAACGCCAAGCCGAGCTAGTGGAACCGAGAGACGGCAGGGCAGGGAAGAAGAGGTCGTGGGAGGTGAGTATGTTTACGGCAAGTGGAGGTAATGGGGAACAATGCTAAGCTGGGAGGGTGGGACGAGCGAACGGGCAGGGTGACTCAGGAGGAGGTAAAGGCGAGAGCAAGTAGAGAAAGGAAGGGGAGGCAGAGGGGAGGGGAAAGGAGAGTGCAGGAGATGTGGTGGGGAAGAGAGGAAGGGGGTTGGTGAAGGAAGGCTGAGAGGTGAGGGAGAAGAGAACAGGGATCAAGGGAAGCCAAGTGGTGGCGGAAGTAAACAACAACTTGTAAATGGCAAAAGCTAATATTTGGCATATAGTCAAACAGATTCAAGCAGCAATTATAGTAAAACACCATAAAACAACCATTGGGAAAGGCACAAGTGCTAGCAATAAGGAAGTGGGGAAAACAGGTTAAGAGCAAGGGGATCAGGTAGGATCAAAGCAAGCACATTTGTCCAAAGCAGTAAGAAAAGTCCTGAGTTTGCCCTTAAAAGTTGCATGAGTAGGGACATCCCTTAGTTCCTGAGGCAGCAGGTTCCACAGGTGAGGAGCAGCATAATGGAAGGAGCCCATGCCCTTTTTTGTCCGACAGAGGGGGATGGATAATAAGGTCTGATCTGCAGATCTAAGGTTCCGTGTGGGAATAGCTGGTCTCAGGAGTTCTGATAGGATAGCAGGTTTGGATGTCCTTATGATGGTATCTGATAGATTGTACAGGTAGTATTGTCTGGTAGAGGAGGGAGAGAGCCAGCCAAGGTCTTGATATAGTTGGCAGTGATGCTGCAGTCGAGGTGCTTTGGTTGCATACCTGCATACATTATTGAAAGTAGTGTCCCACAGATGCAGTGCAGATTTATTGGCCAAAGACAGAATGGGACAACCATATGTAAGGGTTGGCAACAGTATACCTCTAGCTACTGCCAGTTTAGCCGCAGGGGTAAGGAGGTAGTTGGTTCTGTAAGCAGCCCTAACTTGCAATTGACTGACTTGCAAGTATCCTGGATGTGTGTTTTGGGTCCAAGGTTTGGTGAGGTGCATGCCCAGGTAGCGGAAAGAAGTGACAGGTTCTAGTGGGTTCCCATCAATGTCAGGAACAGAGATGATCGAAGGACATGATCTGAGCTTGTGAGTGGAGCCAAATAGCATGACTTTGGTTTTGTTTGTGTTTAAAACAAGGCGTTGAGAGTTCAGCCAGTGTTGTACCAGTGAAAATCAGCAGTGAGGGCAGCATTCAGTTCCAGAACGTTGTCAGAGTGAGCATAAATGACCAGGTCATCCACATACAGCAGTGAGTGACCAGTGGTTACCATCTCTGGGAGATTATTTACGAATAATGAAAATAGAAGAGGGCCAAGTATGGACCCTGAGGGACACCAATGTTGATGACAGCACTGTCTGAAATCGCTGAATTAAACTTCACAGCCTGGGTTCTGTTGGTGAGGTAGCTTTTAAACCAGGTAGTTGCTGGAAGGGAGAAGCCCAAGGTACTGAGGGTGAGAGTAGTAATGTATGATCAACCAGGTCGAAAGCTTTGGTTAGTCAATGAAGACTGCCCTGTTAACTTCCCTCTATCCATGTTTGTGACAATGTCAGAAGAGAATTTACAAGTGCAGTCATGGTGCTGTGATGCTTTCTAAAGCCATGTTGGGCTGGACTGAGCAGATTGAAGTTCTCAATGTATTCTGTGATTTGTGTTGATACTATTTTTCCAGGATTTTGTTCAGGACAGACAAAATAGCAATAGGCTGGTAGTTAGATGTGTCATTTTGCTACCTTTCTTAAATACTGGAATGATTCTGGCTGCTTTCCAGACTTCAGGGACAACGCCATTGGAGAGAGAGGGTGAATATTCTTGTTAGGGGCCAGAGATGTAGTGAGAAGCCATTTTAGTAGCCTTGGTTCCAAGCCATCGGAGCCAGTGCTGGTGTTGTCAGAGAGGGCTCTGAGCAGCTTGAGAACTTGATGCCTAGACACTGCCCTGAAGTAGAAGGGGTTAGGTAGGTTAGATGGTTCGCCAGGTGCTGAGAAGTTAGGTTGTGAGGCAGGAGATTGTGATTGAAGGAAGCTGTAGGCAGATAAGTCCGAAACTGTTGATTAAATGCATTAGCAATTGTGGTAGAGTCATTGCAGTGTACGCCATGTAGAACCATATCAGAGGGAGTGACATCTTTAGCAGATCCTAAGAAGGACTTAATGTGACCCCAAAACTTACGAGGGTCATGGGAGGAATTAACCAGCAGGTTTTGGCAGTATTTACTTTTGGCCTGCCTGATGCACCTTTGCAGTCATTTCTGTATTGCTTATACAGAATGAGATCAGGCTGAAGTCCAATCTGTTTGTATCTCCTCCACTGCTTGTCTCTGACTTTTAACTTGTGCAGAATGTCTTTTTCAGCCATCTAGAGTGCTGGCCTCTAACTCTCCTTTTGGCTTTTGGGAGGTGCTTCTTTGAACATTACCAAACTTGGTTAGAAATGAGTTGAGGCAGTATCAACATTGGTAGTGGTGAAAATGTCAGTCCAGTCAATACAGGAGATATCCAATAGGAAGCTTGTTTATCCAGGGCAGCATAGTTCGTAAAAGTGATCAGTCGTGGTTGAGGAGGAGGTGGTGGACCGGGCGCCAGTGACAGAGTGTAGGGGAATGATCAGTAATTGAATCAGCCAACACTGAAGCACTTGAGACATGGTCCGTCTATTAGTGAGGATCCAGTCAAGTAGTGACCCTGAGTGAGGAGTCGTAGCTCTGGTACAGTCTGTAATAATTTGATGGAGATTGTACTTCTGGATCAGAGATGCAGAATATTGTGCTGTGGACCCAGCCAGTTAAGGTTCAGGTCCCCAAGCAGAGTGCCTCATTTGATTTTGTATTCTGAAAGACATACTGTAGTAGGTTCTGAAGACCACTCAGCCCACTGGTTGGTGGGTTGTATACACATCGATGTGCAGCAGTTTCAACCCAGTGCCAGGGTAGCGTGCAGCATTTCACAAGGTATGAGGGAATCAGGCAGGGTAGGATGTTGAGGGACAGATGATTTTTATAAATAACGCAACCCCCTAGACCCAGCACGGTCTCTCCGTAGAATATTATACCCAGGTATAAGACATGAAGCATCAGGTACAGAAGGCTTCAGCCAAGTTTCTGAGAGGCATAATATGTCAGGGGCAATCAGTTTAGTCCAGGTTTCGAGCTCAGCCAGGTGATTCGTGAGGCTTCGAATATTCATATGGGCTATCACCAGTCCCTTTTTTGTGCCAGCCATTGTGGGGGGTAAGGTGCAAACTTTAGGGCCAGGGTTGGGTTCAATATCTCCAGCTAGCATAAGGAGCCGCCGGGCCAGGTGAATAAGTAGTTTAGCAGAAAGAATGCCTAGCGGGCATTCTTCAAAATGATTGTTGAATAGATAGCCCTTAGAGACAAGTACATTAAGAGTTGCTTTCAATTCAGAATGCTAGGTTTGGTACTGCAGAGCTTGTTCCCAAAGTTGGTTCTGTAGTTCCTTCCTCCTTGGGGTACTGCTTGGTAGTCTGCATATAATCAGAATCCAGCAAGACTTCATGTTTGAAGAAAAAATTACTCACCTTAGTAATTGTGTTTCTTCTAATAGAGTCGTGCTGTATTCTGACCTCCCTCCCTGCCTCCCCTCCTAGAACCTAGTTGTTTTGGGATGTGGGTGGGTAGGCGCAGTGTTGCACCCCAGTGATTTACCTGGGTGTCTCTTCTTAATTGAAGATTGTTTCTTATTCATTTGTTTTATTACCTACTTGGATTATTTTTGCGGGTCTCAACTTGAGTCCTTGGACCCTAAAATTGATGTCTTTTGCCCTTTGGCACAAAAGTTTTAAAAACAATTTCTGGGTTGTTAGTTGCTTAGTATAGGGCTCGTAAGACTCTGATGGTTACACTGAAGAGTACCTGGGACAGAGGTTTGAAAATCGAGCTCAAGCTCAATGTTCTATGCCTTGGCACAGAGTTAACTCTCTCCTTTCCGGAGCAGTTCAAGTGCTGGGGCTAACGGCATGTAGTCAGAATACAGCAAGACTCCATTAGAAGAAACACAATTACTAAGGTGAGTAATTTTTTCTTATTTCCCAGAGCATGGAAATCCAAGGGAAGCATTGCTCTGTACTTTAGATGTGCATGGAATTCTGAGGTACTATACACACCTCACGAAGGACTGCAGGAAGTCCTCCCAGTTGTCTGTTTCTTTCGTCCCTGAGAAAGAGGGCTTTCCAGTTTCAAAACGGTGCCTGTCTAAATGATTGGTCAACTGTTATTACTTTCTGTTACAGAAAGTTTGGTTAGGAACTTCCTGGAGTTTTTCATGGCCACTCAACCAGAGGTATGGCCTCTTCGATTGCCTGTTTCAGGAATGTATCAGCCATAGAAATCTGTACTGCTACTACTTGGAGTACTGGCTACACTTTCACAAAGCACTTCAATCTTGACTTTGCCTCTTGGAGACGGGCAGGATTTGGCCAAGTTGTGCTACAAGGCTTTCTTTCTTAGGCTTTTGTTCTCCTGCTACCCAGACTGTCTCGCTGTTAGAACTGCTTGGGACTTGTTCCAGAGGTGTGACATGATGAAAGAGATAGCCCCAAAGAAGATAGAATAGTTATGTAACAACCTACCATAACAGTAGATCTTACTACGAGAGGGCTGTTGCAGTAGGTATCCACATATAGGACTAAGCCGGCAGGTGTCAGGACCCCATGGAAAAATGTCTAGCTAGCAGTCTCTTGTGGGGGACTCACCTCAGGTGACCGGCGTCAGTCGTTGTCAGTATAAAGTGGTGGTTCCCCACGCCCACCTTACAGTTCTTTCCCACCGTTGGCTTCCGAAAGTACCTTGCGGAAGAACAGCGCCTTTTCATCTCGCCATTTTGAACGAGTATTACCCTTTTCAATACCAATTCTTTTGAATTTCTTCTCAAATTATTGTCATATTTTTCCGCTGTGTATGTCATCCCAGACGCCCTCCGAATCGCATAAGAACAAGCGCGACTCGTGGTTCCCAGATCCCTCACAAGGATGGCCACTCTCTGTGCCTTCTTTGTCTAGGCCTGGACCACCGCATGGAGGAATGCCAGCACTGCCAAAAATTCAGTTCCACTACCTGTAAATGGAGACTGCAGTCCCTGGAAGCTCACCTACTTAAAAAGAAAATGGCCTCCATGGAAAAGGAATTGAAGAAATTGAGGCAGGCATCCACTTCCCCCGAAGGCCACCTTAAGAAAAAGAGGGACAAGGAAAAACACCAGGACCGGGAGTCATTGTCCAGAGCTGCCGCGACCTCGGCAGGAGTCGCAGCCCTTCAGGTATCTTCCCCTCCGGGGGACCGATCCTAAACAGCGCCTTGGTGGTTACCAAGCCGATGTCAAACCCCCCCCCCCAATGGGCTTGCGCTCAGGCCGCTGGGAGCCTCCGGGGCAAAGGAGGCCTCCACTCCTGCTATGGCACTAAAACCTCTTGGCCAACCGGTAAGAGTGGGTCCGATAAATCAGGTGCCAGCTCCACTGATGTCTGCCCGGACAAGGCTGCTAAGCCGTTCGTCGGCCCCTCTGATGACCGCCCAGCCCGTGACCCCACGTCAGACTCTGAAGCCACGCCTGGTGTCCGGGAGTCACCTCAACATTCTCCTGTTATGTTGCTTTCTGAGGCTCCTCCATCCCCTCAGACTCCCCCGGGGATTCTGCTCCTCCTTTTTCAGTCGGGGTCGAGGATACTGGGATGCTGACGGAGGTGCCCCACACCAGATTCTCAGATGCCTGACCCGATGCCGGTTAACCCAACATCGCCCTCCGGCATACCATTACCTGATACTCATTTTGCCATCAGGTCTTCACCCTCCCATGGGTCCGGCTATTCCAGGCCGATGCCTGACCCATCCAGTTTGCCTGCTGGGCCAACACCAGGACTTTCTGCACCGTCAGAGCCCCTGGCAGCAGGGTACCCAACGTCACAGTATCCAGCTCCATAGTACCCGACACCTCAATACCTGATGCTGGGCCTCCCACCATCTGGTTACCGGTACCCTTAATACAGGTTTCCAAATTACCCATACCCAAGTCCTCCTCTACCTCCCCCACAGCCTCAGGTGGACTTGAAGGAGGTTTGGGCCTCCTGGTGGGCTGAGGCTAAGACCGAACTCATCAAGGGGATCGAGAGCTGTTTGCCAACGCCAGACCCCTTACGTCAGTGACAGGAGACTCCTCCCCCCTTGACTGATGCCAGAACTGAACTATCTGGATCCCAGATCAGGGAGGACATGCACCCTCGGGGTATCCCCAGAGGGGTCTATCCACCACCCAACAGGGAGGATTCCTCCTCTTCATCATGAGAGCCATCAGATTCTGATACTGATTTTGATCCCTCTGATCCTGGGGATGATCCCCACACTCCAGAAAACCCCAGGCCTAAGGACTCTCTGAAGTCTCCTCTGGAGGATCCTTCTTTTCTGGAGCTACTAAGGAAAATCCAGGCTGTCTGTGAGTGGCAATCAGTGGAGCCAGATCCACAACACAAAAAACTTGCTGCCCATTTGGATCTCCCGGAAACTGTTACCACACTGATTCCACCCTGGACTGAGCTTCACGCAGATCTTGCTTCCAATATATGGAAACAACCTTCCTCGCTAGCCCCTCTTCCTAGGAAAGCTGATGGGCTATCTCAGGCTCCATAGGGTAAAGTCTTTCTCAGTCTTCACCCCAAGGCGGATTCGGTGGTGATTAGTGCCGCTCACAACTGGTCCGCCCACCCCAAGCCTTAGCTCCCCCCCCCACAGACAAAGAATCTCGACTTCTGGACCAGTACAGGAAGAAGATCTATGCATCCTCTACCATTGGTATGAGGGCCCTAAACTATGTCTAACACATGGGGGACTGCCAGAAGTCCATCCTTAGTCAGGTCAAAGCCAAATTAGACACTCTCCCAGATTCTCAGACCAAACAGGATCTGGGAGACTTGGTTCATTCGGCCTGTAGGCACATGTTACGTGCCACATACAATGTGGTGGGCACTGCAGGTAGGAGCTCAGCTTTCGTCGTAGGCTTACGCGTTCTGCCTGGCTCTGTGTGTCAGGTTCGGTCCCTGAAGTGCAGACTGCTATTCAGGGTGCTCCCTTCAGGGGATCTGTGCTATTTGGTGGTGATGTTAAGGAAATAACCAAATTGCAGAAGAAGAGTTTGGCACTTAAGTTTTTCCAGACTATGTACAAATCCTCTCAAGGGCAGAAACGTTCTTTTCGGTGCCAAAATCGCCAAAAACAAATACAACCACAGGCCAAATGCCCTAATAAACATAGAACCACGTCAGCAGCCAAAGCTCCCCCCAGTAAGAAAGTTTCCGAAGCTCTGGCCGCTGCTCTGCCCTCTGCCTCCTCACTCCCTGCCTCTCCCTCTTCCTCTGGCTGTTCCAGAGGAACCGTTGGGGGGAGATTTTCCTCCCATCTGCCAGGTTGGGAGAGGATAACGACAGGTGCTTGGTGCTTCAGCTGGTCTCAGCGGGACGCTCAATAGAGTTCTCCAAAATACCTCCTTGCAGACCTCCCCCTTAGTCCTCGTACTCCCCTCTTCATCTTCCATTGGTAGTAGGGGAGATTCGCTCTCCTCCTCTGAAGGCAGCAATAGAACCTGTCCCTTCCCCCCTTGAGAGGACGGGTTACTATTCTCTTTTCTTCCTAGTACCAAAAATGACCAGAGACCTGAGACGCATCTTAGATCTCAGCCTCCTGAACCAGTATGTGAAGTACAAACAATTCAGAATTCTCTCTCTACAGAGCCTTCTGCCCATGCTTTGGCTGGGACAGTGGCTATGCGCTTTAGATATAAAGGATGCAGACCTCTGTAGCCCCATATGCACTTCCCACCCCAAATACCTCAGTTTTTGTTTTCAGGGGATGCACTATCAGTTCAAGGCCCTCCCATTTGGCCTTTCCTCAGCTCCCTGAGTATTTACCAAATACCTGACAGTAGTGGCGGCCTTCCTACGTACCCAGGGAGTGCAGGTCTTCCCCTACCTGGATGACTGGCTTCTGGCAGCTCCGTCCAGGGAGGAACTCTTACACTCCCTTTCGCTTACCCTACAGGTCTTCTCCAGCCTGGGTATCACAGTCAACCAGACCAAGTCCCATCTGGTCCCTTGCCAATGGCTGCAGTTTATAAGAGCAGTGTTGAATACAACCCTAGGCAAGGCTTTTCTGCCCCAGGACAGAGTCGAAATGCTTCTGAACCAGATTTGCCTCTTGTCCGGCCTCAGACAGGTTGGAGCCAGGAAGATCCTTCATCTTCTCAGGCTCATGGCGGCTGCTATTTCAACTGTACCTCTAGCGCAGCTCCACATGAGTCTCCCAGTGGACTCTTGGGTCTCAATGGGACCAATCTCAGGATGACCTGGACCACGAGGTCCTAGTGTCAGACCCGATGATCAGGGACTTGCAGTGGTGGATGGTTCAGGAGAACCTCAGCCTGGGGGTCCTGTTCTGCACCGATTTTCCCACCCAGACTCTTGACGATGGACGTGTCAGGTGCAGGCTGGGGTGCTCACCTAGGATCTCACAGGACTCAGGGCAGCTGGTCTCCCTTCAAGCAGAAATTACACATCAATGTTCTTGAGCTGAGGGCAGTTCTTTATGCCCTACAGGCTCTTCTTCCCTTCATTCTCCCCGGTCATCTTTGGATTCAATCAGACAACATGTGCGTAGTCTGGTGCCTCAATAAACAGGGAGGGACTCATTCCTAGCCCCTGTGCCGGGAAGCAATGAGAGTCTGGTATTGGGTGTCTCAGTACAACATGCAGCTGATGGCAGTCCACATTCTGGGGGTGGAGAACACCCTGGCCGATGCTCTCAGCTGCTCGTCGGGCAGGTCTCATGAGTGGGAACTTGATCAAGATGTCATAAACAACATCTTCCAGCAGTGGGGAACTCCTCAGGTGGATCTCTTCACCTCCCCTGACAACACCAAGCTTCCCACATTTTGCTCGCTCGCTCCACGGCGAGACGTTTTCTGTCGGGACATGCTGTCTGTCTGTTGGAAGGGCAGATTCGTGTATGCCTTCCCTTCCATTCCTTTGATTCCGAGGGTGCTGAACAAGCTTCAGGAAGAAAGGCACAAATGATTTCTCATCGCTTCCTTCTGGCTGAGGCAAGTTTGGTTCTTTCTTCTGCAACAGTTTTCCGAGGAACCTTCTCTTCCTCTGTCGCAGCATTTGCTGACCCAGGATCAGGGGACCCTGATCCATCCAGGACTCAAATCACTTCATCTCCATGCGTGGCTCCTACAGACGTAGCCAAGGTGCACTTTGGAATCTCGCCTTTAGTAGCGGATATTTTGGTGGAGGCCAGGAAGCCTTCCACCAGGTCTACATACGCTATGAAGTGGAAGCGATTCTCCATTTAGACTGGTTCTAAGGATTTAGAACCTTTCTTCTGCCCGGCTAATAAAGTCCTGGATTACCTGAGGCATCTCTATGATCTGGGCCTTAGCTACTCCTCTTTGAAGGTACATATGACTGCTACTTCGGCCTACCACATCCCCTTCAGGGACAGGACTTTCGCTCAACTGGGAGTCTCTAAGACCTTCCTTAAAGGGGTTCTCCATTCGAGACCCCCTATCCGCAATCCTGCACCTCCTTAGGACTTGAACTTTATTCTAGAAAAGCTCACGCTGCCTCCTTTTGAACCAGCAGCAGATGCGGAATTGAAATTCCTCTCTTGGAAGACACTTTTTCTTGTGGCCATAGCCTCTGCTTGGAGGATTTCCGAGCTTCAGGCCCTGATGTGTAAGATCCCGTACCTGATCTTTCACAAGGAATGGTTGGCCATGCGCACTAACCCTAAGTTTCTTCCAAAGGTGGTGCCTGAATCTACGCTGAATCAATCCATTGAGCTACCAACCTTTTTCACGGATCATGGAGAGTACTTCTGCATATGCTGGATGTACACAGAATCCTAAGGTACTATACAAATAGGACTAAGGATCTCAGAAAAACGGATCAGCTTTTTGTTTCCTTCACTCACAGTAGAGAAGGTAATGCTGTTTCCAAGCAGTGCCTTTCTAAGTGGTTAGCGAATTGCATCACTTTCTGTTACGACAAGTATTACAAAGCCCTGCCAGGTCAAATCAGAAGTCACTCCACTAGAGGGGTAGCTGCCTCTGCTGCTTGTTTCAGGAATGTGTCAGCAGCAGAACTCTGTGCAGCCGCAACTTGGACTTCCGTCTATACCTTCACGAAACATTACAGTTTGGACATTGCCTCTCGCAGCAGATCAGGCTTCGGGCTGGTGTTCTGCATGGACTCTTTCTTGATTTCTGCTCAGCCCCCTTTTTTTTTTTTATCGTTGGTGGATGACTCCTCCTCCTCCCATATTCTGTTTTGTTCCAGACTGCTTGGGACTCAGTCCTATATGTGAATACCTACTGCAAGAGCCCTCTTGAAGTAAAATGGTACAGTTAAGTAAAAACTTACTATAACAATAGCTCTTCGAGAGAGGCTCTTGCAGTAGGTATTGCCTTCCCTCCCTCCGTCCCCCTGAGTTTCTTCTCTTTCTTCTATGGGGGCATATCCTCTTCTCTCTTGTCGTGCCTCTTCTGGCCTCTGGCAGGAAAGAACTGGAAGGCGGGCATGGGGGACCACCCCTTTATACTGATATCGGCTGATGCCAGTCATCCTTTTTTTTCCCCCCCCAATTGTTTAACCAGGTGAGACACACTAAGCTGAAAGCTTGTTTACAGGTGCAACCTGGGAGCACAGGGAAGTTAAGTGACTTGCTCAGGGTCACACAGTATGCAAGTGGGGGCTGTGGGATTCAAACCCAGGTCTCCAGATTTGCAGCTCAGAGCCTTAAACCACTGTGCTATACTGCCTTCCTGACTTGGGGGTGGTCTCCTGCCAGAGACTGCTAGCTAGAAATTGTTTTGTGGGGTCCTGATGCCTGGTGGCTTAGTCCTATATGTGAATGTCACAACTGCACTCTGCAGGTCAGGCCCTCTGTTCCCACAGAGCCAACCTCAGAGTGCAATAGTGTGAACAGGTAACAGACAGGGTAACCTTCTTATCTGCTTTGGGACCAAATCACCTTTTAGCCTCAAGTTCTGGGGGGATTCAGACTGTGAACCTTATGCTATCATACCCAATTACAGGCTCAGATATGTACCCTCTTCGGGACTGCAGTACAGTCTTTCGCCCTAAAAACTCTATAAGAGACCTTGGGTATATTCTTACCTTTTCCCAATTTGGTAACACCATCAAGCCCTTCAGAACAGCTATCAGGCTTAACCATGTATACATCACATGCAAAAAGAACATGGAAGACACACCCAGACAGTATCTTTCAAATAAAGATTTTACTAAAATATGATAAAAATATGAAAAATGTAAACACAGAACAATATATCAAAGAGCATACAATCACTTAAAAGAAACACAAGGAAAACTACAGAACAAACTCCTACCAAAGTACATTTAGATCTTTTCTATCTTTTACCTCTATAAGTGCTGTTATATCAAAGAGCTCTGTCTCTCTGAGTCCCAAGATGGTATATCACTAACAGTTCAGACACAGTATAGTTTAAACTGTGTCTCCACACGTCTTCTATGAGTCATCTGGCTCCTCCTTTTTGAATATAAAAAAAATACAAAACAGAATGTCCTATCAGGAGGTATATTAAATAAAGTGATGTCAGCAAAAACTCATTCCCCAAATTGAGTCTTTTGATCCACCAGTTCCCTTGAAGTTTTACAACCCTGCAGTCCCTCACCTAAGTGTGAGATAGCTAGCAGGAATTAGCTTAATGATGTCCTGTTTCTGAAGTCATAAAATGTATATTTTAGTTTCCAAGCTTTAGAGCAGCAACAGGTCATAAAATACAATGTCTTAAGGAAGTTAATTACATTACAGAGCTCTCCTGTCAGTGTAATATATGTAGCTTCACTGAAACTTGGAGTAGGGGGGCACCCTTAAGCACAGGTTGTCTTATGTGAGACAGTCATCTACTATATTTTTCTATTACAAATATCATACAGCAATCATAACCAGCTGGCCAAGCGTCACAGTCCTCCCCACCTAGACTGAATTTAGAGGCTCTACCTCCTGCATGGGATGAGCTCCCCAAGTCAGTTCACTCCTCATATAGATGCAACAGGCCATCTGTGTTCTGATTGGTCGCTCCAGCCCTATGTAAGATCGTCATGTCATACCCTTGCAAGGCAAGACTCCATTTTAATAGTCTACCATTTGTTTTCCCCATTTGTGTCAGTCAAACCAGGGGGTTGTGGTCAGTTTGTGCCTCAAAATGCTGCCCATATAAGTATGGCTCTAACTTCTTTAGTGCCCACACTATGGCAAGACACTCTTTCCGCAGTAGAGTAAGCCTGCTCCCTGGGAAGTAACTTTTTACTTAGGTACACTATAGGGTGATCTTTCCCTTGGTTGGATGTCTGACTCAGTACTGCCCCAATACCGACATCTGGGACGTCAGTCTGGACTATAAAGGGTCTGCTATAGTCAGGACTTGTCACTACAGGAGAACTGCACAGTGCCTCTTTAAGTCTGGTAAAGGTTTTTTCACAGGCTGGTTCCCAGGTAATTTTCTTAGGCATCTTTTTTCATTACCAGGTCATATAGGGGAGCAACCAGGGCACTGTAATTGGGTACAAATTTCCTATAGTACCCTGCTATCAATAGAAAACTTCTGACCTGCTTCTGCATTTCTAGTCTGGGCCATGTCTTGATCACCTCTATTTTTATTTGGTTAGGATGGTGCTGTCCCCGGCCTACAACATGCCCGAGGTATGCCACTTCAGTCATGGCCACCTGCCACTTCTCAGTTTTGACAGTGAGCCTGGCCCTCTGTATCCTGCCCAGCACTTCCCTAAGGTGGGACAGCTGTTCCTCATAGCTGGTACTAAAGATGGCAGTGTTATCCAGGTATGCCACAGCATACTCCTCAGCACCATTTAACACCTGGTTCACCAACCTTTGGAAAGTGGCCAGGGCGTTCTTCATTCCAAAAGGTATTACTTTAAATTCAAATAAGCCTATCGGAGTGATGAAGGCCGATCTCTCTCTAGCTCTGTCGGTTACCTCTATCTGCCAATACCCCTTTGTCAGGTCAGTAGTCATAAGGTATGTTGCCCCTCCCAACTTGTCCAGGAGTCCATCCATCCGGGGCATCGGATGGGCGTCTGACTTCGTGACTGCATTCAGTCCACACAGAAATGAGTGGAGCCATCTGGCTTGGGCACAAGGACTACGGGTGAGGCCCAGGGGCTGTGGGATCGCTGGATTACCTCTAAATCCAGGATTTCCTCCACCTCCCTCCTAATGTCTTTTTGGACAGCCTCTGACACCCGATATGCTGTCCGCTGTATGGACATCTGTGTCCGTGTCTCTACATAGTGCGTCGCTATGGGGGTTAGTCCAGGCTTGGCGCTAAACAGTGGGGAAAAGTCTGCTAACACCTCCCTTACTTCCTGGATTTTGTCCGGGGCAAGCTGGGGTCACAATTTAACTGCCTCCACAGAGGACTCCTGCTTGCTTTCTTCCAGCAAGTCCAGAAGGGGGTCTCCTTTGTCTGTCCCCTCCCCAGGACTACATACTGCAAACACCATGTCAGCCCTATTAGCATATGGCTTCATTATGTTGACATGGTACATTCTTTCTGTCTGTCTTCTGTCAGGTAACTCTATGATATTGTTCAAGTCATTTACCTTTCTAACTACTTTGTACGGACCGACCCACTCAGCCTGCAGCTTGTCTTTCCGTACCGGAATAAGGACCATGACTTCTGGACCCACCGTGTACGAGTGAGCTCTGGCTCTGCGGTTGTACCACACTTTTTATTTCGGTTGGGCAGCTGACAGGTTGCTCTGGGCTGTCCCCATAAGCTCCTTCAGCCTTTCTCTAAATGCATAATCCACTATGGGAGTTCCCTGGGTGGCGTGCTTGCCTTCCCAGTCCTCCCGGATCAAGTCTGGGGGCCCATGTACTCAGCGTCCATATAAGAGCTCGAAGGGGGAAAATCCTGTCGACCCTTGGGGCACCTCCCTGTATGCAAACAGGTGGGGAAAGTATTTCTCCCAGTCCCTCCCATGCTGTTCAGCAAACGCTTGGAGCATTGACTTCAGGGTACTGTTAAATATTTCCACAAGCCCATTGGCCTGTGGATGATAAGGTGTTGTGTGCCTCTGCACCACCCCACACTTCTCCCACAAACATTTCATTAGGTCCGACATAAAGGAACCCCCTTGATCGATGATAACCTCCTGCGGAAACCCTATCCCAGGAGAAAATCCCAAGTAAGGCATCTCCACCACAGTCAGGATGAACCTCTTCCCGGAGGAGCTGGGGGTATTTAAAGGCCCCATAATATTCATTCCCACCCTCTAGAATGGCTCCTCCACTATGGGCAATGGAATTAGGGTGGCTTGGGTTTTCTTACCTGCCTTCCCTATTTCTTCGCACCAGTGACAAGACCTGCACTACTCCTTCATCTGCTGGGTGAAGTTGAGCCAATAGAAATTCTGGGCCAACCGCTGCATAGTGCATGCGATTCCCAGATAACCAGACAAGGGAGTATCTTGTGCAGTCTTGAGCAACTGCTCACGATACCCCTGGGGAATGACAAGCTGCCTGCCTATCACCCCTCCCTCTGTCTTCACAGCCTGAGTATACATCAGTCCATTTTCCCAATAAACTTTGTTTACCATCGCCTCCCTGTGCACCGTCAGAGTCTGCCCAAGCCCTCAGTTTCTCTAGACTAGGTCACTTTTCTGAGCAGCTGCAAACTCCTTACATGTTCCCAAGGCATGTGACGGGTCCCTGCAGTCTCTAAACTAGGGTTCCTAGCACTAGTATCAGGACACTCTGGATCACTGTCATCCCTAACACTCTGACAATGGGTCACCCCTCCTTCTTCGGAGTAACCCTCCATAGCTGTGTGGTTAATTGCTACTGGGGGAATTTCTACCCCCTTTTCATTAGTCTCCATCTCAGGAGACACAGGCTAAGGAACCAGCCTCCCAGTGGTTTCCACAATGGCTTCTGTGGGGTCCAGGAAACTACAATTTTCCCTTGCCGCTTGGCTACGGGTGACTGCACACACCATCTCCTGTTTGAAATTGTTGCCAAGAATGACATCAACTGCTAAAGTTTTGGCTACAGCCACCTGTTGCACAGTTCCCCCGTTTCACCCCAGTCTAGGAGAACACTAGCAAGTGGCAGTGTGGTCTCCTCACCAGTGAACCCTTGCACAGTTAAAAATTAATTGGGTATAAGCCGACCAGGCTCTACCAGATCCCCTTTTACCAGCGTCAGGGATGCCCCTGTGTCCCTTAACCCTTGTGTCTGTACACCATTCACCATGACTGGATGCATGTGTTCCCTCATGTTCATAGGCATTCTTCCAGGGACACACAAACAACCCACTTCTATCTTAGCCCCATTCTGCATATTGCTCATCTTTTTGGGACACACTCTGGCAATATGCCCAGTTTCTTTAGAAATCCAACATTCATTTCTTTTCTCAGAAACCTGGGGCTAACTGGTTTCGGTGCAGGCAGTGAGGGTTTTAGCTGCCCTGAAGGCGCATTTTTCCCTTTCTGCGCTGCCACACCCACCCCATTCGCTCTCACAGCAGGTGTCTGCTCTTGGCATAGCAGTCCAAGAGTTCAGCAGCCTCTTGCACTGTTTTGGGATCTCGGTCCTCCAGCCAGGTTTTCAGCTCTGCTGGGCATGGCCAAACAAACTGTTCTAGCAATATAGCATTTTCAATTGTATCTACAGAGTTTGCTTCAATTCCTTCCCACCAACATTTTAAACACTGACGTTGTTTCGTGGCTAGCTCCTCATAGCTCATATCAGGGCTTCTTCTGAGCTTACGGAATTTAGCTCTGTATACTTCTGCAGTTAAATCAAGCTTTTTTAATACTGTAGCTTTAAGTTTACTGTAATCATTACTGTCCTCATTGTCCATTTGACCCAATGCATCCCAAGCTTTCCCGGTAAGTAGTGGGGATAGCTGGAAGCTCCAGGACCCTCTAGGAATATTTGCCTGAATACAAACTTTTTCAAAGGAATTTTAAAAGGCGTCCATATCCTCACCCTCTTTAAATTCAGCTGTCAGTTTGGAATTTAATTTGTAGACCAGTCCTGTAGTTCCAGTTAAATCCAAGCCACTTACCTGCTCTGGTACTGGTGGTTGGAGTCGTAGCTTCTTCAGTTCGTCACCTCTGGCACTCGCGCTCTTCATGGTCAGCCTCTCGTGGCTCACGTTCAACTTCTCGCTGTTCTCACTCCCTCTTCTCCTCTGCGGCTCGCTATTCTGTTCTCTTCTCTCTGGAACTCCAACTCCATTCTGCGCAACTCAGTCTGCAGCCTGATTGCTTCTGGCTCCAGAATGCTGGTGACCTTCCCCTGCTGCTGTGGTCCTTCACTTGCACTGGCCCTGCTGCCCTCCTCACTGGGTCTGGACTGTGCAGTGGCCGCTGGCCCCTCCACACCCAAGGTTTGGTCCTTTATAGTCACAGACTGTTACTCGATGCTCTGGGCATCTGCTGCCATCAGGGCATCCACGAAGTTCTGCCTGATGGCTCTGCCTCGTGCAGGACTCCTCTGTCCTGGCACAACTGCCTCAAGTAGTCTGCAGTGTACCCGCTGTAGGTGGAAGCCGTCTTCTTCCCTAACTACAGCTACTCTGACTTGTGCTTTATAAAAAAAAATAAAATAAAACGGGTATGAACTTGACTGTAAGAAAAATTATATAGTTCTGTTTCCTTTTTAAAAATAAATCATTGCCTTATTTTGCAAGTGAGCTGTACAGTATTAAGCTGACACACCGAACAGTTAAAGCTTGTGTTACCAAATTTTATCCCACCGCTGCTAACCAAATCTGTCACAACTGCACTCCGCAGGTCAGGCCCTCTGCTCCCACAGTGCCAACCTCAGAGCACAATAGTGTAAACAGGTAACAGACAGGGTAACTTCCCTGTCTGGCTTTGGGTCTGAACTATAGATACATAGATACATAGACAGTGTCGGCAGATAAGGGCCTATGGCCCACCCAGTCTGCCCATTTGAGCTTGTAAGTTCAGTTTGTTTCCTAGAAGTCTGTTTCCCCTTACCCCCTAAAATCACCTTTTAGCCTCAAGTTCTGGGGGGATTCAGACTGTGAACCTTATGCTAGCGTACCCAGTTACTGGCTCAGATATGTACCCTCTTCAGGACTGCAGTACAATCTTTCACCAGGGGCACCAAGCCAGGTTTCCAAAATGAACCCTAAAAACTCTATAAGAGATCTTGGGTATATTCTTACCTTTTCCCAATTTGGTAACACCATCAAGCCCTTCAGAACAGCTGTCAAGCTTAACCACGTATGCATCACATGCAAAAAGAACTTGGAAGACACACCCAGACAGTATCTTTCAAATAAAGATTTTACTAAAAGATGATAAAAATATGAAAAATGTAAACACAGAACAATATATCAAAGAGCATACAATCACTTAAAAGAAACACAAGGAAAACTACAGAACAAAGTCCGACCAAAGTACATTTAGATCTTTTCTATCTAATGTTTTACCTCTAAGTGCCGTTATATCAAAGAGCTCAGACTTTCTTTTGAGTCCCAAGAATGTATATTACTAAACAGTTCAGACACAGTATAGTTTTAAGTAAGCAATAAGACACGATGGGGTGTGCATTAGAACAGTTCTAATGCGGCTAGAAAGGGCGTGGTAGGCGTGGGGGCCACAGGCCGAGTGGTCCAGTCCCCTAGCCGTGCATTAGAACTGTCTAATGCACATCCCCAAAGTGGCTTATTGTGCTTGTAAAATGGGCCTGTGTTTTCTAAATGTGAGTTCTAGTTTTAGCTGTGCATTAGACACATCTAATGCACGGCTAACAACCAATCAGATTGCCTGAAATCTTTTGCCCATTTTATAAACTGTCTCTCTCCACACCCCTTCTATGAGTCATCTAGCTCCTCCTTTTTGAATATTAAAAAAAATACAAAACAGGATGTCCTGTCAGGAGGTATATTAAATAAGGTGACATCAGCAAAAACTAATTTTCCAAATTGAGTCTTTTGATCCACCAGTTCCCTTGAAGTTTTACCACCCTGCAGTCTCTCACCTAATAGTGAGATAGCTGGCAGGATTCAGCTTAATGGTGTCCTGTTTCTGAAGTCATAAAAATATAGCCGGCCTGGTGGCACTAAGGGTTGAGGCGCTGGACGCCACACCTCGCACCACGCCAGCGACCCGAGTTCGGGAACGGACTCGGGCCGCCGAGGATCGGCAGGGGGAAGGAGGATTGAGCTTCCCTATGGATGCTCTCCTCTTGAGGAGGACCACCAGAGTGTGTTTAACACATCCGATGTCCGAGGCTGGTAGAAGCACCGACTCTCGGGGCAATGGCGGCTTCCATTGGGGGAGCCTGGGAGGGGAGGACGTCATCAGGCACTTGGCAGGCGTGCGTATGCATGTTCTGCTCGAGCCAGGCGTCCTCAGTGGGAGGGAGAGGAAGGGACAATAAAAAAGTGGGAAAAAACCCTCAGCGCTCCTGGGTGACGGCCGCTCCATCCTTCCAGTCTGCATCACGGGCTGACCCCGCTGTGCAGGTGCTCTGTGGAGGAAGAAGCAGGTAGGAGCCACCAAGAGGCACTCTAGGGTCAGACTCTGTGAGGGATGGGAGACATTGAGCGACCTGATTGAGTAGAATGGCGAGGGTGAACAGGAGGGAAAAAAGTAATTAAAAAAAAAATATATATATATATATATATGTTTCCCAGCTTCAGAGCAGCAACAGGTCATAAAATGCAATGTCTCAAGGAAGTTAATTACATTACAGAGATCTCCTGTCAGCGTAATATCTGTAGCTTCATTGAAACTTGGAAGGGGGGCACCCATAAGCATAGGCTGTCTTATGTGAGACAATCACCTACTGTATTTTTATATTACAAATCTCACACAACAATCATAACCAGCTGGATCTGTGAATACCTACTGGAAGAGCCTCTCACAAAGATCTACTGTTACGGCAAGTTCTTACGCAACTGTACCATCTCCGAGGAAGTCTCTTTCATCAGGTCATGCCGTCCCTCCCTCCATCCCACTTGTATTTCTATTTCTGGACTGGCTATCCGGTTGCCCCAGCCCTTTTTGCGGCTGAGCACCTTTTCTCTCTCCTCGGTTCCCTGATGGGAGGCCTAGCTTGTTTGGTCCCCAGTAGGGAAAGAACTGAGGAGGAAGTGGGGTCGCCCACGTATATATAGCAGAGCAACATCAGAGTGGGCAGACACTAATAGACTGCTACAGAAAAAGCTTGTGTGTGATCCTGACACTTATGGTGGTGGTTCCATAGGTGTGCACTGATGAGAGATTCCCTCGAAGATCTACTGTTACAGTAAGTTCTTATATAACTGTTCTCTCTCTCCCTCTCAGACTGCCTGTGTGCTTTCACATCCTGTCTGTCACATGTACTAGTTATCTGTCCATGTGCCTGAGAGCACTCAAGATATTTGCATAATGACTGTTTGTAACGTTTCATGGTATCTTATAACCACATCCTGCTTTTTCTGAATTACTGGTACAGTTCAGGTTTTTTTGTTTGTTTCGCTTTGTAACGAGCAGAAAGTCCCACAGTAAATTTTTCTCATGCCCACTAATAGAAATGCAAATGTTAAAGTAATTTTTTATGCAAAAAATTTTGTTAACACTTGATGTTATTTAACACGAGTAAATGAATCTCGGTGGGTTCTCAATCAGCTTACCCCCCTCTAAATATGACCAATTGTTCAGTATCCTTAAAAGTAACAGTTCCTTTAGACATCTGAGCACAAGGATCCAGTTCAGCATTGTCTTTAGAACTTGCAGGAGAGGTGTACCAGTCATATCTGGGAAAACCAAATCTCTTTCTTGTTTAAGTAAGTCAGATTTAGGCACTTGGCTTTCAGGATGCTCTGTTCCTGGTATACGTGCAGTTTTTTCAGGTACACGGAATCACAGAATTTGTCAGCAGTTGAACACCGCTTGGCCCACCCATTCTGCCCATTTTTCCCTACCTACAGTATCACTGCAGACCCTCCTTTATCTCTGGCTTTTTCTCCCTTCACCCATTCCTTTCCACTAAGATTCATTTATGCCTTTTTCCATGCTTTCTTGAACCTCACCACATATTGTTTACACAATGCTTGTATTGGTTTAGTAGGTACCTTAAGTGGTGGTGTAGGTAAGTGCATTGGTGTTGCAGGTACAGGCATCCAATGTGTCCTATTTTGCCTTATGAAGTTCCCTGATTCTGTTAGTATTACACAGGATCTTGTAGCCACAAGGACACCATTTGTGGTCAGGGAGTTCAGGACCAGGGGACCCCCTAAGGTCACCTCCTGTTAGGCACCTGCAACAAATCGGGTGCTCTGTAGGAGCAGAGAATGTGGGCACTCTTCTCTAAAGGGACTCCATCATAGTGGTTCTCTGCACTGCAGCTCAGAGCAGTAAGGACCACAGTGCAAAGAGTAACGTTGCTGGTGGCTACCATAGGCTTCAGCTGTGGGAGGCAGTCAGTGGCCAGTTACCATGCACTGTAGTCATGGGAAGTTCTCATTAATATATATGTTTCCCACATTGCATTGCCCAATTGCTGTGACATATTGATGTCATGCTGTGGTAGGCTCTTTTATACTGGTTGGGTATTTGTCTGTTAACACTTCGGAAACACAGAAATTTGAAAGTTTTAGGGGAAAACTCTGAATATCATAGCATTGTCGCTAAAAATGTTACTCATCCGATCCAGTGGTGGGGAGGGCTGAGGCGCTGGGTGCCTCATCTCCTGCCACATCGTTGACCAGGGTTCAGAAACATATGCAGGTCACTCAGCGACCAGCCAGTGAGGGAAGATGGAGCATCTCTAGGAGAGCTCGCCTCCCTCAGGGAGGGGGAGATCTTACTTCGAGAGAGGCTCTTCAGTAGGTAATTACATAGGACTGCGCGGCGGCGGTAGCGGCAGGACAAATTTCTAGCTAGCGGTCCCTGGCGAGGACCGCCTCACGATCAGGTGACCGGCGTCATCGACATCGGTATAAAGGCGGTCCCAGATGCTGCTTCAGTTCTTTCCCTACCGTTAGCTCATGCAGCGCCGCTGGTAAAGTTCGTGCTTCGTCAGCCCTGTCTTTCGCCATTTTTTACCGAAATCAATATTCTGGAGTAGTTTCCTCCGGTGCCTCTTATTTGTTCCAGACTGCTTGGGATTCAGTCCTATATGTAATTACCTACTGCAAGAGCCCTCTTGAAGTAAGATAGTACAGTTACGTAAGAACTTACCATAACAGTAGATCTTCGAGAGAGGCTCTTGCAGTAGGTAATACCTTCCCGCCCTCCATCCCCCTAGGCTTTTTCAGCTCCTTTTCCATATAGAGAAATATCCGCTTTCTCTCTTGTCCAGCCTCTTTTGGCCTGTGGCGGAAAGAACTGAAGGCGGCATCTGGGACCGCCTTTATACCGGGCGCCGCATGACGCCGTCACCTGACGGGGGCGGTCCCTCGCCAGGGACTGCTAGCTAGAAATTTTTCTGTGGGGTCCTGCCGCCATCCGGTGTCAGTCCCATATGTAACTACCTACTGCAAGAGCCTCTCTCGAAGATCTACTGTTACGGTAAGTTCTTACGTAACTGTACTTTACCTTGCCTCGCTGCTCATCTGCTGCCTGGAGGTGTCAGAGCAGCAGCGCAGCGAGGTTATGCAGGGGGAGGGACCTCACACAGGGGTGTCTTTGTGGAGGTGAGGCTGGCATATCCCATCCATGGCATGCACAGCAGCGCCTTGGTGAAAATGGGGGGAGGGGGGAGAGTCGCAGGATGCTGCCCGATCGCAGGCCCCGTAGCAGCAATTGGGCACCCTCAAAGAGACCCTCTGGCTGAGGGCGAGTAGGAGTGAGATAAGCACCAGAGAAACTGAGTAAAGGGGCTGGGGGAGTTGGTTCAGTGGGGGCAGCTGTGCAGCTAATGTGGATGAAACATAAGATTTCATACATACATAAATAAATAAATAATGTTACACAGGCAGCCAGACTGCAAAACCGGGACATCAGGAGAAACAAAAATTATGTCAAGTATGGTAGATACCATAAGGACAGGATCAATCTGAGTGAAATCATTTTTAAGTTGATGCAGGCCTACTGGGAATAACGCTTGTTTTAATTTCAAGCCTCTGCTTTCTTGCCAGTGAGGATTAATCCTGAGGCTTTTATTACTGACCTAAACCAGATACCCTTTTATCTTGGTCTGATGTTAGTGATGCATTGGATTTCTTTTGCAAACAGTTTTCAAAAGTTTGTGACATGCAGGCTTCTTTTGCTGAAAAAAGGTAAGAGCGAGGCATGTTCTTTGGGTCACTCCATTTGTTCTCAAGTAAAGCACTGTGCTAAAAAAAAAAACACACATCTGAACCTTGGAATTTGTTTCATAAATCCCAGTACTGTTGCATGTCCCTTATTCGCCATTCCAGGGCATTTTATTTTAAAACAAACCTGGCTGCCTCAAGGAAGAATCCTAAACAAGCATTTATCAATGCTGAATGTTCGCCGATTGTATTGCTGTTCTACCAAGTCTTGCTTGTATGCATTTTTACTACATATGTACGCAGGATACATAGACACTGTTGGCAGATAAGGGCCTATGCACCACCCAGTCTGCCCATTTAAGCTTGTAAGTTCACTTTGTTTTTCTAGAAGTCTGTTGCCCCTTGCCCCTGACCTCCAGAATTCTCTTATGTCTATCCCATGCATTCTTGAATCCCGTAGTTGTTTCAGCCCCCACCACGTCCTCTGGCAGGGTATTCTACGGGTCCAACACCCTTTCTGTGAAGAAATTCTTCCTCACGTTTCCTCTGAGTTGCCCTCCCTCCAACTTCATCCCATGCCCTCTAGTCCTGGGACATTGTTTTTGCTGGAAAATAGTGTATTCCTGCACCCTGTTCCTCCCTGTAAGGTACTTGTATGTGTCTGTCATATCCCCTCTCTCCCTCCTCTCCTCCAGGAAGTACATATTCAAGTCCTTCAGCCTGTCCTCATAGGACTTGTGATGCAATCCCTGTACCATCTTTGTTATACAGCAGATGAGTTGCAATATCTCATTTTCAGCTGTGTTCTTCTTTGAAACATTGTTAGATTACAATTACCCAGGATAAGGCAGCTGAGAGGCAATATCTACTTTTTTGTGGGCTCCCACGTTTTGACCCCATATGTCCAACAATCTTTTTGTGACCTAACATTACAATCAAGAGGGTGGAATTTTTTAAAATCCTGTCCGAAAGGTGATTTCACTGTGCAACTGTAGCAACAAGTTTTGGAGGAGATTTGAAAAATGACATGTGCCATGTTCAGGAGGTAGAGTAACATGAGGGATATGTTGAACATTAAGGGCCAAAAGCTGCAAAAATAAAAGTTATGGGTAAATGTTGGAACAATTAGTTGTTTTTCGCATTCATTTTTACCCGAAAATTTCAAGATAATGTTTTTATGACCACTCTATCTGAGCATGACAGGTGTCATTAATAAAACAATGGCTGAAATGTCATTTTGCGCCACAAGTGTCAAAACACATTTTGGGTAGGATTTGAGAAATGACAGCTGCCACATTCATGAGGTGGTGTCAAAAAATGGCTATGTTAAAAAGTTGGGGTCAAAATATTGAAAATTACCACAGTTATGAGTATGTATTGAAAAATTGTAGCATAGACTCCTAACTTTGTTGTTTTCTCATATTTTTACCCCAAATTTTCAACATAGCCTTCTTATGAGCCCACCTTATGAACAAGGGTGGAGAGCATTTTCAAATCCTGCCCAAAAGGTGATTTTGCGCTACTAGTGCGAAAACGCATTTTGGCCAGGATTTGAAAAATGACAGCTGTCATATTCATGAGATGCTGTGAAGAAATCGGTATGTTGAAAATTTGGGGACAAAAACCAAAGTTACGCGCCTGTGTTTGTAAATTTTAACATAGGCTCATAACTTTTTTTTTTAATATTTTTGCCCCAGATTTTCAACATAGCCTTCTTATGACCCCACCTCGTGAACAAGGGCAGAGAAAATTTCCAACTCCTGCCTGAAAGGTAATTTCGCACAGCAACTACAAAATCATCTTTTGGGAGCAAAAACACATTTTGACCAGGATTTGAAAATGACAGCTGCCACATTCATGAGGTGTGGTGAAGAAATGGCTATGTTGAAAATTTGGGATCAAAATACTGAAAATTACCAAAGTTAAGAGCATGCATTCACAAATTTCAACGTAGGCTTATAATGTTGTTTTTCAATATTTGTATGCCTAATTTTCAACATAGCTTTCTTATGACCCCACCTCATGAACAAAGGCAGAGAAAATTTCCAGCTCCTGCCTGAAAGGTGATTTTGCACAGTGACTGCGAGATAAGCTTTTGGACAGATTTGCCTATTTTCATTGCCATTGTTCATGAGGTGGGGACCCCAAAAAGGCATATTGAAAATTTAGGGCAAAAATGGTCGTTATGCCACTAAGTTCGAAACCCCATTGAAATACATTGAATGGAATACCTGAGTTCCTCAGTTCACAGTCCAGCTTTGTTTTTTTAAAACTGTTTTTTTTTTTAACTTATTTTTTTTTTTTTGCATTTTTTCCACCTCCTCCTAGCTGCCGCCACCCAATGTTCAGCCCGGTCACGGGCCAACGGCTTCCACCCCCCCACATCGGCCTCGGGTCCTCCGATACCCCGTGGCTTGCCCCCCACGGTGGGGCTGCGGGATGGGGAGAGCGAGGCATCCCGCAGAGACCGTAATTGGTCGGAGGACTGGCCTGGGGGGGCTAATCAAAGCCGCGGCGGGCTTCATGGAGGGTGGCCGGCAGCCGTCCATTTTCCTCTTTTTCTCCGGGGAGGCGGGCTGCGGCAATGACGCCCAGCGCCTCCGCCTCCTCAATCTTTGAGCTGCAGCGTGGGTGCCCTAGCCTGGCCAGGAGTCCCCATCGCCCGGATGCTACCCTATCCTTCCCCGAGAAGGAGAGCAGTCCAACGACTAATCTTTTTCTCCCGCCGCCCCTGACTTACTCGCCGGGTCCGCTCTCGACCCGGGTCGCCGCGTCAGTAATGAAACTAACCGCCGCGACGAGCCGGCCTTTTTTTTTAACTTATATGGCATCACAGAACATGTTTACCAAATTCAATATCTTGTGTGTCAGATGATTAACAATAGATTCTGTGATAATAAAAAGGACATTACACTAGTTTATTAATTTAGCTAAGAAAGAGGATAAATATCCTTAGGAAGTTGTACCTAAAATGATATATATAATAAATATCCTCTGCCTAGTTTTGGAGCTTATAGTTATATTCCACAAACCAGTATTTACTCGATCAATATACAAGCCCAATTCACACTTCCTAACTGAGAATCTGGGGGATGGGGAAGCCCGGGAGCCGGATCTGTCCACCGGGAAGAGGTTTGGATAGAGTCTCCTCCCCTTCAATCAAAGGAAGGTCTCCACAAGGAGGACCACGAGCTCAGGGCTGGCCGAGCGCTGCCACATGGACACAAGCACCCACCTACCCTTGTGCTCTACCCTAAGAGCATGATTCTGGCAGCTCTCTGGCCTTGCCAGATATGGTTCCCTCTGCTTCAGCAGATGGCAGAGGAACTTTCTGTCCCTCTTCCTCTTTACGGGAATCTGCTGATCCAGGCTCAGGGGATCCTGGTCCATCCCAACCTCAGATCCCTCCATCTGCATGCCTGGCTCCTGAGAATATAGCCACCGCCAGGTTCGGGATCTCTAACGGTGTGGTGGACGTTCTAGTGACTGCTTGGAAGCCTTCCACTTGAACCACATATGCCATGAAGTGGAAGCGATTTGCCATCTGGGCTGACAAACATAGCTTAGACCCTTTCACCTGCTTGGTGAATCATATCCCGGACTACCTGATCTCACTCTCCTACTCAGGCCTCCAGTACTCTTCCCTCAAGGTCCATCTTTCGGCTGTTTTTGCATTTCATGAGCCTGTGGGTGACCGCAGGATTGCTCAGCTGGATGTCTCCTGTACGTTTCTGAGAGGCATCCTACATCTGAAACCTCCAATCTGTTCCTCTGTCCCAGCTTGGGACATGAATTTTGCTGTGGAAAAATTGACTGTCTCCTTCTGAGCCAATCACGACATGTAATTAACCCTTCTGTCTTGGAAAGCATTGTTTTTAGTTGCAACTATTTCTTCTCGAAGAATTTCAGAGCTTCAGGCCCTCTGGTGTGAGGAGCCTTATTTGATTTTTCACAAAGACAAGGTGTCTTTGCCCCCAAATCCTAACTTTCTCTGTAAGGTGGTTTCAGAGTTTACACTCAGTCTGTCCACCTTCCTGTTTATTTTCCTGAGTGCGTCTATCCAGGGGAAGCACTGCTCCATATGTTAGATGTGCACAGAACTTTGACGTACTACCTGCTTAGGACTAAGGAGTCCAGAAAGTCAAAGCAGTTGTTTGTTTCCTTCGCCCAAAATAGAGAGGGCATTTCAGTTTCTAAGCAATGTTTATCCAAATGGTTGGCAAATTGCATTGTGTTCTGCTACAACAAGTACGGCAAAGAGTTGCCTGGTGCTGTCAAAGCTCATTCACCAGAGGAATGGCTACCTCGGTGGTTTGTTTCCGAGGGGTCTCAGCTGCTGACATTTGTGCGGCTGCCACCTGGAGTACAGGCCATACTTTTACCAAGCACTACAGTCTGGACGTTGCTTCAAGAGCCCATGCAGGATTTGGCAGGGCTTTGTTACAGGGACTCCTGTCTTAAGTTTGTGAAGAACCCTCCTCCCAGACTGTTATGCACTTGTAACTGCTTGGGATTCGTTCCTACGGTGTTACCTGATGACTGAGATAACCCCAATAGAACAGTTATGTAAGAGTTCAAGTTTATTGCAGGAAAACTCCATTGAACTTACATTAAGATTAATGAACATTAACATTAAGAACTTACTGTAACAGTAGATCTTCGAGGGGATCTTTGTTATCAGGTATGCTTTCCCTCCCACTATCCCCCTGTTTGGGGCTCCTGTCTAGGAACTGGGTGTCTGGTGTATCCAGCCTTTCATTTAGGTCTGGGCACCTCTCTTTCTCCTCGGTACCCCATGGCAAGAGCCTAACTCCCTTTGTCTCGGTGGAAAAGAACTGAGGAGGGAGCAGGGCCACTCACGCCTTAATAGGGGTGGTGACGTCGATGGCGTGAGCGGCCCCAGTTGTACTGCTGAAAATCTTCTGTGTGGATTCCCCTTCACCGATGGCGATGGTTCCTGTGGTGCTACCTGATGACTGAGATCCCCTTGAAGATCTGCTTTTATGGTACGTTCATACATAGCTGTTCTTTCCTTCCTCCTTTTGTCAAAACCCCTACCCAATGCACCCCAGCATCATTGTTGCCTTCTGTAAGCTTTACTGCATCGAGTGGTTAGTTTTAGAGAGTCAGTTATGATGACTCCTAGGTCCTTTTTCTCAGTTGTTGTGGTCAGCCCCCCGCAATCCAGTACTCTGTAATTAATGACATGAAAGGCTACTCCACTAACTCACTCTTGTGTAAAACACTTCAAGATACAGGGCTGTATATATAGACATGTATCTGTTGCCTAGTTGTGCTTCTGGCAAAGCTCACTTGCATCATGGGCCAACTGTATTACAAACTAATAGTGTAGAGGAGGCATCTGCCATCGCGTGCATAGTTGGGCCTCGAGACCCATTTGACAGTGGTGCTGCAAAACCTCATGGACCCAGATGACACCAGTGTAATTTCTGGGCTGAAACCAGGCTGGCTGTTAGATCCTGGTCAAACTAATTAAATCAAACCAGACCAGCTGATGGATCCCAGGGAAGCTGATCAAGTGAAATCATGCCCATGCAGTCAGAATGGGGCCCTTCCAAAGGTATGGTGCCGGTGTCTAACAGCTTCACTATACTGCTACAATATATTACACAGCACTCGCCACTGAAGGATTGCAGTCCACAAACAAGTTTTGTCCTGCAAGCAAAGCTGATTTGTTAGTCAGCACTTGACATGTACGGTAGAAACATAGACTTTGACGGCAGATAAGGACCGCTTGGCCCACCTAGTCTGCCCATTTCCCTACCTATTGGATAAGTTGCAGATCCTAGTTAACCAACAGCCTACTTCTTCCTACTCCCCACCAGAATTGCCTTATTGTCCCATGCATTCTTGAATTCCCCCACTGTTTTTGACCCCACAACCTCCTCAGGAAGGCCGTTCCATGCGTCCACCACCCTCCCTGTGAAAAAATAATTCCTCACATTGCTGCTGAGCCATTACCCCTCTGTCTTCAAATTGTGTCCCTTTGTTCTTGCATATCTCTTTTTCTGAAAGATGCTACCCTCTTGGACTTTGTTGATTCCCTTGAGGTACTTGAAAGTTTCTATCATGTCTCCCTCTCTCTCCTTTCCTCAAGGGTATACATATTAAGCTCCTTTAGTCTCTCTCTTCGTATGGCTTCTGTTGCAGACCCTGCACCATTTTAGTTGCCCTCCTGTGGACTGCCTCCATCCTGTCTGTGTCCTTGCAGAGATGGTGTCTCCAGAACTGCACGCTGTACTCCAGATGGGGTCTCACCAACTGTCTGTACAGAGGGATAACTTCCTGTTTTCTACTGGTGATGCCTCTCCCTAAGCATCCCAGTATCCCCTCAGCGATCCTTACTGCCTTCTCACATTGCTTGCTTACCTTTAGGTAATCTGATATGACTACCTCCAGGTCCTTTTCCATTTTTGTTGTTAACTCCCCAACATTGTGTACTTCCCCTGGCTTTTTGTTTCCAGATGCATTACTTGCACTGAATCTAAGCTGTAATACTTTTGACCATTCTTCCAACCTTGCCAAGTCCCTTCTCACCCTTTCCACCCCCCCTCCTTGTGTATCACCCCTGTTACAGATCTTTGTGTCATCTGCAAAGAGGCATACTTTTTCTTTCAGTCCCTCTGCAGTGTCACTTACAAAGACATTAAAAAGGACCAGACCCGGTACTGAACACTGCGGTACCCCGCTAGTAACCCCCCTTTCTTTGGAGTGGACTCCGTTTACTATCACCCTCTGTGTCCTGTTGTCCAGCCAATCTTTTACCCAGGCTATGACCCTTGGAACACTCCCATGCTGGCTAATTAATAAAGTTTTTGTGTGGGACTGTGTCAAATGCCTTGCTAAAGTCTAGGTAGGCCATGTCCACAGCCCCTCCCTGGTCTACTACTTTGGTCACCCAGTCAAAGAGATAGATTAGCTTCGCCTGACATGACCTTCCTGCTGTGAATCCAGGCTGCCTTCAGTCCTGTGCCCCGCTGGCCTCTAGGTACTCAACAATTCTTTCTTTCCAGAACCGAACTGGCATTGCAGTGATGCTGCTACCTCTCAACCTTCTGTCAGTGAAATGAGGGACACGGATACTCAAAATGAGGAACAGTGAGGGACGTTGACCATCATAATGAGGGACACATCCTCAAAAATGGAGATATAAGCTCAGAACACTGTAGAAACCATTGTGTTTACTTGTTCAAAGTTTATTTTTGATTTAGCGTCTCAGAATATTATACATTTCTACTTTAAAGTCTGACTTTACAGTACATTTTCTATGTAGGAAGCATCTTTTCTACAAGGAACAGGATGTAGGTCAGAGCAGTTTTATGGGGTAAAATAAGGGACGTTGCTTGTAATCAGGAACAGTTGAGAGGTACGGTGACACCCCCACATGAACCCATGCCCACTGATGGGATGGTGGTACCCCCGCATGAACCCATGCCCACCGGTGGATCCTTGTGAAACTAGTCGACTGAAACCAGGACTATTAATGGATCTTGTGAAACTTGATTGAAAAAAGGCCCAGTGATGGATGCCAGTGAAACTGATGAAGTAAAGCCAGACCATCTAATGGATCTTGGTGAAACTAAGTGAATTAAACCAGACCAGCTGATGGACCTGCATGAAACTGATCACATAATGCATGATCTGCTGATGGGTTCTAGTGAATCTAGTCAAATAAAGCCAAGCTTGCTGATGTATCCCAGTGAAACTGATTGAGGAATGCCCGATCTGCTGATGGGTATTGTTGAAACTGATAGAATAAACCAGGCCCACTGGTGGAACCTGGTTGAAACTGATGAAGTTTGAAGGCTGAAACCAGGTTCAATGAATGTTAAAGGACTTTGGTTTGGGCAAAAATCAGGTCTACTGACAAACCTTGCATAATCGATTGACTGAAACCAGGTTCTCTGATAAAAACAGGCGACACTGTTTGAGGGAACCCAGACCTGCTGATGGATGTTCATTAAGGTGATCAGGTTTCCAGGCTTGACTGAGTGAGAAAAGGCCCCATGATGGATGAAGAAATGGGGATTTAGTGAATTTCCAAAATGAAGCAGCAATGAAAAGCCCTGGGAAATAAATTCTAGGGTAGTGAAAAGTATGGAGTGGGGGAGGGACGGAGGGCCGAGAGGTGGAGCTAAGGCTGAGAATAATACTAGGTAGGGTGGGCATAGGGAGGATAAAAAGGGGAAGGACAGTACCAGAGGAAAGAGAAGGATGAAGGATGGACTTGGAAGGAAGGGAAGAGAAGGAATGGAGAGCCATGTGTGTCAATGCAAGGAGCCTAGGAAACAAAATTCTTCACCTTGAGGTTACTATTGTGGAAGTGGACATGGATCTGGTCACCATAACAATCATGCTGCACCAAGAACTACGTCTGAGAGGTGGCCAAACTGGGTTACAACATGGTTCGAAAGGACAGGGCAGGGAGGAATAGGAAGGGGGGTTGTTTTATATGTAAGGGAAGGTATAAATGCCAGGGAAATACAAGGACACAGCGGAGAAAATCAGAGGCTAGAGGTTCTTTGGGTAGGTTTAGAGATGCCCGGTGCCTTTATTTATGTGGGGTGGTGTACAGGGTTTTGGGGGAGGCTATAGGCAAAATTGCAAGCAAGTATGAAGTAGTAATTTTGGGGGACTTTAATCTGCCTGATGTAGACTGGAATATCCTGGCCACAGCTACAGCTAGGAGCAAGGTCATCCTAGACTCCCTGCAAGAGGCATTTCTCAGGCAGCTGGTTACAAATCCCACTGAGATTGGACAGTGCTAGGTCTGGTACTTACAAACAGGGACATCATTGCAGATGTCTCAGTAGGTAGCTCCCTGAGTACAAGCAATCTTTGTAGAGTCTGGTTTGGCATGCAGATTGGACAGGAGAAAAAAACGCACTAGAACGAAGGTTGTGGATTTCAGAGGAGCAGATTTTAAAGACATGGGAGACTGCTTTTGGAAATATCTTGAAGGGTCAGATAGCTGAGGGAGTGGAGGCACAATGGAAAAGAACAAAGGAGGGAATAACTTAGGTAAGGGCAAGCTGTTTAAAGGCACTAAGCATGGGTATAAGGAGAAAGAGACCACTGTGATCCTCAAAGGAGGTGGCCAAGGCAGTAAGGGAGAAGAAAACAGCTTTCAGAATGTACAGGAAGACCCAAGTGGAGGTGGATAGGGAGGTATATCTGGATAAACAAAGGGAGGCAGTAAGGAGGGGAAGGACAGCAATGGTTCAAACTGAGGAAAGGATCGCCCAGGAGGGCAACAATGGGGATAAGCCTTTCTTCAGGTACGTGCGCGAAAAAGAGGAAGTCAAGGATGGTATAGTGAAGATCAGGAGATTTGAGGGGGGACTGTGCAGAGTAGACGAAGAACAAGCTAAAATTTTAAATGTGTACTTCTGCTTGATCTTCACAGTTGGGGGGGCAGAACAACATGCATTAACAGGCACCGGGGGAATGGACAGAAGTCTATTTATGGAAGAAAGAGCCCGCCGAGTGTTGGAAGCCCTAAAGGAAAACAAGACAATGGGGCCAAACAGGATCCATCCAAGAGTACTAAAGGAATTGAGCATGGTGCTAGCTACCCCTCTTGCAACACTATTTAGCACCTCATTGGAAATGGGGGTGGCTCCAGAGAAATGGATGAGGGCCGATGTAGTCAGTCTGCATGAGAGCGGCAGCAGGGAGGAGGGTAGCAGTTACAGAGCAGTTGATCTCACCAGTGGTTGGGAAATTAATGGAGTGCCTGCTAAAGGAAAGACTGATGGAGTACCTGGAGACATATGGCAGACGGCTCACTTGGACGCTGCTTGGGGCACGGTCACAGATCCTCATAGATTTCTGTGACTAGGAGGGCAATGGATGTGGCCTATCTCGAAGTTCGGTAAGGCCTCTGACACTGTAGCACACAGGATGCTGATAAAGAAAATAGTAGCCTGGGGGAGAAGGTGGTGAGCTGTGTATCAAACTGGTTGAAAGATAGGAGGCAGAGGGTGGCGTTAAATGGCAGCCACTCGGTGGATGAGAGAGTGACCAGTGAAGTAACACAGGGATCCGTACTGGGTCTTGTACTCTTCAGTGTCTTCATAAATGACATTATTGAGGAACTGGAGGGGGATGTGTGTCTCTTTGCAGATGTCACAAATATGCAACAGGGTGGACACCATGGAGGGGGTGGAGAGAATGCAAAGGGATCGGGAGAACCTGGAGGAGTGGCCTATGCAGTGACAGCTGGGTTTTAATGCCAAAAAGTGCTGAGTCATGCACCTAGGGTGGAGAGATGCGGGGGCTGTTTATAAGATTAGGGAGAGGTACTTAGTTACCAAGCAAGAGAGGGACCTTGGGGTGATCATATTTGATGATCTGAAGGTGGCAGGGCAGTGCGACAAGACAGCAGGCAAGGTGAGCAGGATGCTGGGGTGCATAGGGAAGGGGATTTCTAGCAGAAGGGAGATGGTGTTGCCTCTGTATTGCTCACTTGAGACCCCACCTGGAATAGTGTGTCAGGTTCTGGAGGCCACATCTCTGCAGGGACTTTGATATGGTGGAAGTGGTCCAGAGGAAGACTGCGGTAGCCCAACATGTATTCCCCGGCAGAGAGGAGAGCAAGAGGGGACAGGACTGAGACCTGCAAGTACCTAACAGGGGTGAAGGTGCAGATGGGGAATCTCTCTCACAGGAGGAGGAGGAGCACCAGAATGGGGTGGGGGAGTGGGGCCATGCTTTGCAGCTGAGGGGAGTTTAAGAGGCATGTGAGAAATACTGTGAGTCACAGAAAGGGTGGTGCATGCCCGAGCAGCCTGCCAGAAGAAGTGGTAGGGGCGATGAAGTGGGGAGCTTTAAACATGTATGGTATAGTCAGATGGTTATAATAAATAGAGGCACAAAAGGAGGAGGAAGGGAATCTTGTGACCATTCGGAGTCCATGATGTAGTGATAGGCAGGGAAAATGGGCAGATTTGATGGGCTTACCATTCCTTTTTGTTGATACATTCTATGTTTCTGTGGTCCATGAATGGATCTCAGAAACAGTGATTGACTAAAACCAGGTCCGCTAATGGATTCGGGTGAAACTGATTGTGTGAAGCCGCATCCACTAATGAACAATGCAGGTGCTGTAGGTTGTTCCCCTTCAGTTCTCCAGGATTATTTTACCAGCCAAACTGTTCCAGGATCAGCTCTGAGCTGCCAAAACTGATCCAGGATGAGTTTAATAGAACCATAATCAACAGAAGGCTGCCACGGCCCATCGCGACTCCTCTCCCTCAACTTCTCAGTGGTTATAGTACTTTATTTTAGTGTTCCCCTGACATACAAATTCAACTGTGCCTTAAGTTTCTCAGTGGGTATTATCCAGGATTGGTTTACTGGCCCAGCTGCTCTGGGATCAGCTTGGATCAGAGATGTGTCTAACTGCTAGTTTGCAAATCAGCAGCCTGCATGTAATGGTGGTTGGGGAAAGGACTGTAAACCCAGAGATCTGAGTTTGAATCATGAGTCCCCTGATTTTCCAGTAATCTCACATTTCCCTGGAATGGTGGCCTGTGGTTAACATCAGTAAATATACACTGAAGGAAGTTAAGTTCCTGAAAGAAATAACATATACCATGCACTTTATTCATAACGTACAAATAACAAGCAAAATGCACTCTATTTATACTGCACAAATAACATGTACAGTGCACTTTATTCAAAATGTACAAATAAAATGTACAGTGCACTTTACTCAATGTACAAATATGTACAGTGCACTTTATTCCTAATGTACAAATAAAATGTGGAGTGCACTTTATTCATAATGTACAAATACGTACAGTGCACTTTATACATTATGTACAGATAGCATGTACAATGCACTTTATTCATAATGTACAAATAACATGCACAGTGCACTTTACTCATAATGTACAAATAACATGTATAGTGCACTTTATATATTTTGTACAGATAGCATGTACAATACACTTTATTTATAATGTACAACTAACATGTATGGTGCACTTTACCCATAATGTACAAATAACTTATAGAATGCGCAACTAAAAATAAGCATTCTGATTGGCTAGAAACAAAGTGTCAAATATGTTTTACACACAGACAAAAAAAAGTACAGGTAAATAAATAAATGCACCCTAAATGGAATGTTCAGAGCTAGGCATAGAATGTTAAGATGTACCAGTGGAACATTCGTTTTTTAAAGGCTGCCATTGTTTTTAGTCTTGGTAAGCGAGGGATTGAATGTCTTGCCGACAATCCCGCTCCTGACCTGCCACAGTTACTGTACTAATGCCTGCACTTGTGATCTCACTAACAGTCCTGCTCCCGACCTGCCGCAGTTAGAAATCTTGATTTCAATGCTTCGCTGACAATCCCACTCCCGACCCGCCACAGTTAGAAATCTTGATTTCAGTGCTTCGCTGACAATCCCACTCCCGACCCGCCACAGTTAGAAATCTTGATTTCAGTGCTTTGCTGACAATCCCACTCCCGACCCGCCACAGTTAGAAATCTTGATTTCAATGCTTCGCTGACAATCCCTCTCCCGACCCGCCACAGTTAGAAATCTTGATTTCAGTGCTTCATTATCATGGCGCTTGTACACGTTTCCCTATTCCACTTAAACTGAGTTCTTACTTTGCATCCTGAATCAATGTTTTGTCTGTCTCTTCTGTGTGTGGCCATCGCGTTGCCAAACTGAATACAACACTCGTGATCTCTTTCTTCGGCCATCCATCACACTGTTTCACATATCTTCCATTTATTGTAAACTGCGGCGATGCTCCCCAATAAAAACAACTACTAAACTGTCTCAAGGAGTCGCCGCTTGCTCCTCCTGCAGTTTGCTTAGCAAGTGTTAGTTTCAACAGTAATTTGTCATCATTGTAAGTAGATAGTTTTAAAAATGAAAGCTTTTCCTGCCTTATTTGTTGGGCAATGGATTTAGACATACTGTTGTTTTAGATAATTCTGAAGCAGTTTACTGTGTCAGTTAAAAGGGACTATTTTTCCTTGCGTAGGGACACTTCAAATAAAGCTATATTTTAATGTAAATGCAATATTTTCTTAATCTTTTTTTAATTTCTCATAAAAGTTTTCCATTTCATAAGCGCAGTAAGACACTCCGGGTATGTGTTGAACATATATTACTGCACGGCTGTGGCTGAAGTAACTCGGCCTGCAGCCTCGTGACTTACTATGCCCCAGCCATGCGGTAATATATGTTCAACACATACCCTGTCGTGTCTTATTGCTTACACGTACAATGCACTTTATTCAAAATGTACAAATAACGTACAATGCACTTTATACATTATGTACAGATGGCATCTACACTGCACTTTATTCATACTGTACAAATAACCTTTACAGTGCACTTTATTCATACTCCACAAATAACATGTACAGTGTACTTTATTCATAATGTACAAATAACATGTACACTGCACTTTATTTATAATGCACAAATAACATGTACAGTGTACTTTTCATAATTCACAAATAACATGTACAGTGTACTTCATTCACAATGTACAGATAACATATACAGTGTACTTTACTTACAATGCACAAATAACACATACAATGCACTTTATTCATAATGTACAAATAATGTGTACAGTGCACTTTATAATGCACGAATAACATGTACAGTGTGCTTTATTCATAATGTACAAACAGCATGTACAGTGCACTTTACTCATAATGTACAAATAACATTTACAGTGCACTTTACTCAATGTACAAATAACTTATACAGTGTACTTTATAATGCACAAATAACATGTACAGCGCACTTTACTCATATGTACAAATAACATGTACAGTGCACCTTATACATTATGTACAAATAACAAGCACAGTTCACTTCATGATGTACAAATAACATGTATAGTGCACTTTACTCATAATATACAAACATGTACAGTGCACTTTATTCATACTGCACAAAACATGTACAGTGTACTTTATTCATAATGTACAAATAACATGTACTCTGCACTTTATTTATAATGCACAAATAACATGTACAGTGTACTTTTCATAAGTCACAAATAACATGTACAGTGTACTTTATTCATAATGTACAAATAACATGTACACTGAGCCGGCCTGGTGGCGCTGAGGGTTGAGGCGCTGGACACCACACCTTGCGCCATGCTGGCGACGGGTTCGGGAATGAGCTGTGCTTTCGGCGGGGGGAGGAGATTGAGCGTCCATGACTGCTCTCTCTTCAGGGGTGGGTATGGGGAAGTGTTTCGCTCCTGTAGCGACCTCTGGCGGTGGCTGGAGATCACAAGTGCAGTGACACAGCATAATGCCTGGGGGACAGAGCCATGGCAATACATAGCCTTGCTAGCTGGGCTCCGCGGGGGATGGGTAAAAATTACAAGAAAAAAAGCCTCCTGTCAGCTGGAAGATGACAGTGGCCCTGGTGGACCCTCCCACATCCCGGCCATGACACACCAGGATCTTTCTCAGGGTGACCTGACGACTTACAGGTAGACCCTTCATACTCAGGAGGTAGCCGCTGGGGGAGAGCGGAATCGGCCCCAGAGATGGTACCGGGGATCAGGTCTGCATGGGGTTGATCAGGGAGAGAGAGATCAGGGGAGATGCGAGGGTTCAGGTTGGGAGTAGGGTGGGATCCGAGTTGGGCACTCCTGAAGGATGCCCGGGGGATAGGTGAATAAAGACGTTAAAAAAAAAAAAAAAAAAAGTACACTGCACTTTATTTATAATGCATAAATAACATGTACAGTGTACTTTATTCACAACGTACAAATAACATATACAGTGTGCTTTATTTATAATGCACAAATAACACAAACAATGCACTTTATTCATAATGTACAAATGTGTACGGTGCACTTTATAATGCACAAGTAACATGTACAATGCAGTTTACTCAATGTACAAATAGCATGTACAGTGCACTTTACTCGGTGTACAAATAACATGTACAGTGTACTTTATTCACAATGTACAAATAACATATACAGTGTACTTTATAATGCACAAATAACACAATGCACTTTATTCATAATGTACAAATAATGTGTACAGTGCACTTTATAATGCACAAATAACATGTACAATGCACTTTACTCATAATGTACAAATAGCATGTACAGTGCACATTACTCAAAGCACAAATAACATGTACAGTGTGCTTTATTCATAATGTACAAATAACATATACAGTGCACTTTATAATGCACAAATAACATGTACAGTGTGCTTTATTCATAATGTACAACTATGTACAGTGCACTTTATAATGCACAAAACACGTACAGTGCACTTTACTCATGTACAAATATGAACAGTGCACTTTATAACACAAACACGTACAGTGCACTTTATAATGCACAAATAGCGTGTACATTGCACTTTACTCATAAAGCACAAATAACGTACAGTGTGCTTTATTCATAATGTACAAATATGTACAATGCACTTTAAAATGCACAAATAACATGTACAGTGCACTTTACTCATAATGTACAAATAACACGTACAGTACACTTCATAAAGCACAAATAACATGTACAGTGTGCTTTATTCATAATGTACAAATAATTTGTACAGTGCACTTTATAATGCACAAATAACATGTACTGTGCACTTTACTCATAATGTACAAATAACATATACAGTGCACTTTACTCATAAAGCACAAATAACATGTACAGTGCACTTTACTCATAATGCACAAATAACATGTACAGTGCACTTTACTCATAATGCACAAATAACAAGTACAGTGCACTTTACTCATAATGCACAAATAACATGTACAGTGTGCTTTATTCATAATATACAAATAACATGTACAGTGCACTTTATAATTTACAAACCTGTACAGTGCACTTTACTCTTAATGCGCAAATAACATGTAGTGTGCTTTATTCATAATGTACAAATAACATGTACAGTGCACTTTATAATGCACAAATAACATGTACAGTGTGCTTTATTCATAATGTGCAAATAACATTTATAGTGCACTTTACTCATAATGTACAAATAGCATGTACAGTGCACTTTACTCATAAAGCACAAATAACATGTACAGTGTGCTTTATTCATAATGTACAGATATGTACAGTGCCCGTTAAAATGCACAAATAACATGTACCGTGCACTTTACTCATAAAGCACAAATAACATGTACAGTGTGCTTTATTCATAATGTACAAATAATATGTACAGTGCACGTTAAAATGCACAAATAACATGTACAGTGCACTTTACTCATAAAGCACAAATAACATGCGCAGTGTGCTTTATTCATAATGTACAAATATGTACAGTGCACGTTATAATGCACAACTAACATACAGTGAACTTTACTCATAATGTACAAATAGCAAGTACAGTGCACTTCACTCATGTACAAATAACATGTACAGTGCACTTTACTCATAATGTACAAACAGCATGTACAGTGCACTTTATTCTTAATGTGAAGCAACCTGTATACCTATGTAGTGTTACTGTACTGGCACTGCCTGTTTCAGCTATTTGTATCTTTGTATGTCACTGTGGATCTGTTGTTACATATCTGTAATAAACCATTGTGATCCTGTAAATTTGATGGACCTGGCTTATGTAACTTTTGTTGTTCCTGACTCTAAACCCTTTGAAAATAGGCACTGCCTACAGGGCTTTATGTGAAATAAAAGCTAAACTAAATAAACAAGATGAACTGTGAAGAGCTATTTAACAGGAACAGAGAAGATAGGACATAGGGCCATGAGTGGAGGTTAATGGGGAGGAAGTTTAAAAAGGATGTAAGCAAATATTATAATTTACAGAAAGAGTGACTGAGCCATGGAATTGTCTGTTGGCAGAGGTGGTCGGTGCCCAAACCATAAACGGCTTCAAACTTGGCTGGGATAGAGCCGGGGTATATCAGTTACGCAGAGGGATGAGGCCGAGGGAGGAGGAAACATGGAGCACAATAGGGAGAATAGGGTAAGCGAAGCCCGCACAGGGACTACAGGTCCCATGTTCTTATGGGATAAAATGGGCAGACTGGACTGATGGTCTTTTTTTGTGCCCTCATCATCTGTATCCAAGTTCAGTGAAGAATTGCTCTAGTAGTAAATCATTCTCACAGTAAATTAATACCGGATCAGGTTGGCTGATAAACTGATCCTGAAGTAGTGGGTATGGACCACCTCCTCCTTCCCCCAGCTCTGGAAACAGGCCAGAGTAGTTACCATATTTAAATCTGGGGACCCCAAGCTTATGGACAACTACAGATCTGTCTCCATTCTTTCGCATCCCAGTAAAATCATTGAGATCGCCTTCCTGCAAATGTCAGATCACATCACCAAGTACGAGTTACTCTCCTCTCTTCAGCATGGCTTCCGCAAGGGTTTTAGAACCACCTCAGCCACTGCCTGCTTCACCAACGATGTACTTAGATCAGCTGATGAGGGGATGCTCACAGGGGCAATCTACACTAACACATCTCGAGCATTTGATCTCGTTTAAACAAGATCTTCTCCTACACAAACTTAACTCCTATGGCTTTTCCTCTGACACCTCTGAATGGTTTTGACACTACCTTTCCAGTAGATCCCAAAGAGTCAGCGTCAGTGGGACAGCCTCTGTTTCCCTAGAGGGTGTAGCAGAGTCCCACAGGGGTCCATTTTGGGCCCCTTCCTCTTCTCCCTGTTTGTGAACAGACTACTTTATGTCAATCCAGATTTCCAGCAAATCATATATGTGGACAACCTAATTCTGTTGAGGAGTGCCAACAGTACTCGGACTCTATCCCTATCCTTCTCCCTCTCTAAGGACTTTATACTCACACACAACTGGTTCTCAGCCAGCAGACTCCTGGTCAACACAAAGACAATGAAGACCATGCTTTTTGGGTCCAAACATAAGCTTGCTAAAAGCTCCGGGACTGACTGGTGCACTTCCTGGACATTCCTGTCCCTGATGGAACCATCCTTGAACAAGTATCCAGTTACAGGTACCTGGGAGTCATTTTAAACTCCTCCCTCACATTCCAAGAGCACACAGGGATGCCGGTACAAAGAATCAACCAACAGATCGGTGTCTGTTATCGCCTGAGACACTTTCTCACCCCGGAGACACGCCTGGCAATAGGGCGGGCTACACTTCTCCCTCTTCTAGACTACAGCTCCCCAATCATATCTCAGACCTGTGCTCGTTAACTCAACTGCCTCAATACTGCTTACAACACTATCTGCCGATTCATACTTCTAGCTCCACTTTCTACCCACCACTGCTCCTTATATGTCTCACTCGGGTGGCTCTCCCCCAAGTCCCGCCGTGACCTTAATATGGGCACACTAGTCCACAAATCCCTTAATGCAGGAGCTGCATCCACACTAGCCAGATTACTAGGTTTTAAACAAGGCGCTAGGGTCTTGAGGTCATCCTCTCGATGACTGCTTAACCACCCCCACTCCTCCACAGATATGGGACAGGGAGCTTTTTCCGTCACTGCCCCCAAACTCTGGAATAGTCTTCCTGCTTTGCTCCTCTCTATGGGCTCCACATCTGCCTTCAGGTCTAAGCTGATAAGTTTTCTGCTATTAGCATCAGCCTGCAAATGCCCTCCCAAATCTCGGAATACTCACTCCTTGATTCTTGCCTATCCTGATTATCCAACTGCAGTCTAGGTTCTAGCAAGTCATCACTCTGGATCTTTATACAGTTCTGCATAGGCTATTTTCGATCCTAGCTTTGTTCACTATGGCAGTGCTAGATCTCTAGTTGTTTATTTGCCCGCCAAATCCTGTTAATGTTGTTACTATGTGTTACCGCACATTTTCTGTTATCATACCCCTATGTACCGTTAGACTGTACCAACTATGCATTCCAAATTCTTTGTACTGCAAGTTTGAATTAGCCCTCTAAATGCACTGTGTACGTTCCTCAGGACTCTTGTATAGTTTCACACATGTAAGCACTCTGATGCACTGTATTGTAGCCTATGTCAGCACTTGGTTGCGCTGTATAGTCTCTTTACTCTTGTCTTGTTGCTTTTTTGTTACCGTGTATGCTATTTTTATGTCCTGGGTCATGCCTGAAAATGATCCCTGGAATCAGTGTACCTACCCTGTCAATAAATAAAGAAATAAAATGAACACAGTCCAACTGGAGCCTGATGAAACCTGGGGAAACTCGGAGCATAAAGCCAGGCCCCCTAATGGATCCTGGTAAAACTGATCAAGTAAAACCAGGTTTGCTGCTGTCCCCCCGTTAAATGTATTGTATTTTGCAGGCTAAAACCAGACCTGCTGATGGTGAGGGCAAAACAAGAGACGCATCACAGGTATAGGAGGACAGGGAAGGAGGAGGACAGGGAGGAGTATGCACGATGGTCTGGGGAGGTGACCAGAAAAGTGAGAGAAGCCAAGGCCCAGAGGGAGCTGAGATTAGCACAAGGAATTAATGGGGGGAGAAGGACTTTTTCATATACATCAGGAGAAAAGAAAGCAAGGAGACAATAGTGAGGATAAAAAGGGTAGGGAGTGGACGGAAAAGGGAAGGAACAGGCGGAAGCACTAAATGAATACTTTGCTCAATGTTCACTGAAGAAAGGGGACCGCTACCACCATGGACTGGGAGGGTGGGGATGGGGGGGGAGAGGAGGCGATAGATGGAAGAATTGAGGGAGGTAGAGTCCTAGAGGGACTGAGAGGTAGACAAGGCACCAGGGCCAGATGGTATCCACCCCAGGGTGCTGAGAGATTGTGGAGGTGTTGGCGGAGCCGCTGGCAGATCTGTACAGCACCTCACTGGAGTCTGGATGTGTACCACTGGACTGGAGGATGGCACATGTAGTGCCGTTACACAAGAGCAGACCAAGGGACGAACTGGGTAATTATTGTCTGGCACGTCTCACCTCCATAGTGTGCAAACTCATGGAAATGATACTAAAGGAAAGACTGGTGTCGTACCTGGAGGACAGCGGCCTCCAGGATGTGAGGTAGCATGGGTTCATTTTGGGGAAGTCTTGTCAAACCAACCAGATACAATATTATGACTGGGTGACAGGTGAGCTGGATCAGGGTCATGCAGTGGATGTTCTTTACTTGGACTTCAGCAAGGCCTTTGATTCGGTGCCTCATGGGTGGCTTGGGGGGAAGCTAACTGGTGTAGGGGTAGGGGCAAAAATGATGAATTGGATTACAAGCTGGCTGCGTGAGAGGCAGCAATTGGTGGTGGTGGGAGGGGAGCTCTCAACTCCGATGCCGGTGATGTGGAGTGCCACAGGGCTCTGTGCTGGGACCAGCATTATTTGGGCTTTTCATATTAGACGTTGCGCATGGGGTGGTGAGCAAGGTAAGTCTGTTTGCAGACGACACCAAAATGGGAGCAGTGGTGTATGAAGGGGAGGGATGGAAGCAGCTGCAGGGGTTCCTAAGCAAGCTAGAGGAGTGGCCAGACAGGTGGCAGCTGGGGTTCAGTGCAAAGAAGTGTAAGGTTATGCACTTCGGTGCAAAGAACCCAAGGAGAGAATACTGTCTGAAGGGGGGGGTTAAGGTGGGGATCATCGAGGAGGAGGAGAAGGACCTAGGAGTAATAAGAGGGACCATGAACAACACTGCCCAGTGCAGGAGAGCAGCTGTAAAAGCGAACAAAATGCTGGGGTGCATAGCAATGGGGTTTTCGTCCAGGCAAAGAGAGGTGATCTTGCCCCTCTACAGGTTGTTGGTAAGGCAACACTTGGAGTATTGTGTGCAGTTTTGGAGGCCATATCTGAAACGTGATATCAGGCTACTGCAGGGGGTGCAGAGGAGGGCAACAAAAATTATCTGTGGAATGGAGCGGAGAGACTATGAGAGCAGGCTGAGAGACCTGAATATGTACACCCTGGGTGATAGAAGGGACGGGGGGACATGATAGAGACATTCAAGTATCTGAAGTGAATCAGTAAAGATGGGGTCTTTAAGCTAAGGAAGGAGAGGGACACCAGGGGGCACAGGCTAAGAATAGTGGGGGGAAGATTTAGGAGGGAAATGAGGAGACACTATTTCATGGAGACGTTGGTAACAAAATGGAACACACTACCAGAATGGGTGGTATCATGAAAATCTGTGAACAACTTTAAAAGGGCATGGGACCGGTAACAGAGGAGAGTGAGGGTGGAGGAGGTGGGGGGCGCGGCAGTGGGATGACAAAGGGAAGGGGGTGGGCAGCTGCTAACTAGAGGTGCTAGCTGCAGTCTCAAGCAGACTTAGATAGACCGGGTGGTCTGTTTCTGCTGGCACATTCGTATGTTCGTATTCTGTTGAAAATGATTGAGATATAGCCGCTCTGGTCCAATGGCACCACATGGCACTGCTGTACCAGCAAACTGGGTTTGGGAGCAAATTCAGTCATTGGAAGTCGAGCAGCTGGCTGGGAGGAGTGCTGTCTCAGGAAGTAGATCCAGTGGGGGGTGGGGCAGTGTATTCCTCTGCACCAGTGGGGCCCCCCCATGGAGGGTCAAGGAACTAGCTGTCCTGTCGGGGGACCTACTGCATGCGTGTGTGCAAGGCCACCAGAAGGCTGTGCACATTGCCAAGGGGTTAACATAGAAACGAAGAATATGTAAGTAGAAAAGTGTAAAAGACACATTTTTTAACCAGGAAAGGCACTCAAAGCTGGAGCTTGTTTCCAAGTGCAACCTGGGTGCACAAGGAAGTTAAGTGACTTGGTCAGTGTCACCGAGTATGCAAGAGTGGGCTAATGGGATTCAAATCCAGGTCTCCAGGTTTGTAGCTCAGTGCCCTTAGCCACTGTGCTATACTGCCTCCCAAAAAAGACCAAAGAAAAGGACCGCTTGGCTCACCCAGTCTGCCCCACAGGGTCCCTGTATAGTCTGCCTCCACAAACCCTAACTGATCTCCTGCGACCTTCCCTGCCTCTTCACTTATATTCCCTTTTGTTTATCCCATGCATGCTTGAAACCCTCATTTTCTCCACCACTTCCACAGACGATCTATTCCAGGCATCTACCACTCATTCAGTGAGGTAGTAGGAGGCAGTATACTGCAGTGGGTTAAGGCTCTGAGCTGTAAATCTGGATACCTGGGTTTGAATCCCACAGCTGCCTAGGTGCATACTGTGTGATCCTGAGCAAGTCACTTAACTTTCTTGTGCTCCTAGGTCGCATCTGGATACAAGCTTTGACTTAGTGTGCTACTTCTGGTTAAACAATGTTCTCTTTCCCTAGTATTTCCTCACATCCCTCTTAACAGCCTTCTTCTAGCTTCATCATGTGCCCTGTGGTCCTGGTGCTCTTCCTTCTTTGTAAGAGACTCCGCTCCTGCACTCTATTCACCCCCATGAGGTACTTGTAGTTCTCTCTCATGTCCTCGCTCCTCTCTTCCAGGGTATACATGTCGAGATCCCTCAGTCTCTCCTTATAGGGCTTTTGGTGCAACCCCTGCACCATTTTAGTTGCCCTCCTCTGAACTGCCTCCATCCTGCCTGTGTTGTTTCTAAGGTGCAGCTTCAGGAACTGGACACACTACTCCAGGTGGTGGACACCACCACCTCCCTCCTCCTGCTTGAGATATGTCTCCCAGTGCATCCCAGCATCGCACTGACCCTGCCCAGTGTGTTTTCAACTGTCCTGTCACAGAAGGCTGTGCACGCCATCAAGGGGCAACCTGGAAAAAAAACAGGCCATCAGGATGGCAGCTGCTGGCACTCTGGCCTCACATCACATGTACTCCTGTGTGCTGAATCCCGCAGGGAGGAGGCCTAAGGAACAGGCCCAGGACTGGGTAGGTGGTCCTGAGTGACAGAAAGCTATATGAAACAAAACAAAATGATCGAGATTGAAAAAAACAGAAGTGATTTACTAAACAGGATCTGCTAGGCCAGCCTGCCAGTGCAGCGGTTGGATTTCCGCTTGCGACGCCAGCGACCCGGGTTCAGGAACGAGCTCGGGTTGCTGGAGGGCCGGCCGGGGGGAGACAACTTGAGCATCCCACCACTGCTCGCTAGTCTCCAGGGGAGGGAGGGAGGCTACGACCGGCGCTGGGCGCACCGCTGGTGGGAGACCAGGGGTAGGGCAACACATTGGGTTCACTGCTGGGCTGTGCGTGACATACGTTGGCTAATGCCTTGACGTTCGGACATCACACACCTAGGGAAAAACCAGGAAATAACGCTCGCTGGCCGCCGGATGACAGCTCTCTATCCCCGAATGCCTCCAGTGCCTTCCCGGGTCCTCCTCCTCTGCGGCAGCATCCCTGGGCCCTAAGTAGTAGAGAGTGTGCTGGGGTCATCACCTCTCCCCGGTGCCTTCCCCCTCGGAGGAGGGGGACCTGCCAGTGAAAGGGATACGCGCCGGGATAATATCCACGAGATCGGCTGCGATTCGTGGAGTTAGAGGAGGCTGGGTTAGGACAGTGGGGCTAGTGGGGGACTTGTGGAGCCTGAAGGAGTGGGGAAAGGAGTATGAGGAGGGTGAAAAAGAATATACAATCCTAAAAAAAAAAAAAAAAACAGGATCTGTTAGTTGCAGTTTTAATGTCAACCTAAAATGAAATCAGTGAAAATGGCCATTTTAAAAGAGGTTAGCTTAAGAGCCCTTACTAGCTGTGTGTTAACAAATACATCAGGTATCAATCTATTCCCTTTCGCAGGAGCTGATGGCTTGGTTTGAGTTGCTGTTACAATATTAAATTTTTTTTATTTTTTTTTTTCAAAGAATTAGGATGGGGATCACGGCATGGGACTAATCGGAGTTAAAGGACTAGGAATTAACAGCTAAAGGGAAAAAAAATCTGTTCAGTCTTTGTTTTTCCAGATTTCCATTTTGTAACCTAAAATATTCAGCTTGAGTTCCGCTTGACAGACGTTGCTAATATAATCTCCATGTCTGCATTCTAATTTACGCAGTCAGGATAAAATAAATAGGCTGCAGTTAATTATGGGAGCCCAGCTCTAAGCTTTGAGGGTTGATTTATGAACTGAGCAGAGACGTTCGGCAACACATTTTTCTTAATTTATTTTTAATGAGTCTCTCAATTAATTTTGTTGGAAACATCTTAATGATGTTGGGGTGGGAGTTAATGAGGTCTGTGCTGTCGGGTGGCTTTTGCATATTTCAAGGGGCAAAATGCTGTCTTTAGGTATGGGGGGGAGAAGTACATAGATTGGTGGAATAACTGTTTCACTTGAGCTCACTTTATCTTTACTTAACCTTTCGATTGGTTAGACTGGATGTACCGTACTTGATAGATTAGAGGTCGAGTTGGAGGATAAGAGGAGTCTATCTTGATACAAAAGTCTGTTGGAAAAAAATAGTCCAGACATGACCCTCTCTTTATATCTTTTTCTCTCTTGCAGACACACACACACACACACACACACACACACACACACACACACACACACACTCTGTCAGACATGCACACACTCCCTTATTATCACTATAAGTCCACGGAGTGGGTAACACAGAAGCATAGCTGTTGCATACTGCGTTTAACGTTCGGGAGTATACTTGCATCACCAGTGTAGTGCAGGAGACTGTTCCTCTTGCCTTCCCTCTCTCTGTCCCAGTCACGGGCCATCTACTTAGTCTCAGTAGCAGCTTTCTGATTGCCAGCTTTGTGCCATCACCCAAACGGGCACCTTGGTCCTCTGCCTCACTTGTTGCTTGAACACATGCGTGTAAAATGCACAGCAGGTAGAGGTATGGCACAGAGATGTAACTTGCAGAATAGTAACCACATTGTAGCAGGATCCAATTTAAACTGCTCTAAGGCTTGCAAACAAAAGGCATCTCCTTAGTGAAAGTTTGGCTTCAAGCACAGCTGGCTACCTTTCTTTGTTCTGCATAGGCTAATCGTCTTTTTCTGACATATCAGTACAACAAGCTGTCATTTCTTCTTAAATTTATTTTAATTCACTTAGGAGTAAACATACGTTGTGTAAATGGAACAGTCAGTTCCAAGCTGTAGCAAATCAGTGAGAAATATTACATTGGGATGTATCACTTGTGTCCCATTGTTACAACTATAGGAGGGCAAACTTTAAAAAAGACAGTGTAGAGTACATGAGAACTAAATGGCTACATACAGCATGGCCAAGGACAGAAAGCAGCGTACAGTCAGTACAATAATCCACAAGTTACTAGCACTAATTTAAGTCTAAAAGACTTATTAGATCCATGTCACCCAAAGTTCGATAGGGTCTGTAAATGAGAGAGCCAGTCATATTCAGAGAAACCCAGGAATATTTGATAAAATCATAGAGAAAAATGGTGACCTAGGAAACCACAGCCAACCAAGGTAAAGGCAAGCACAAACTCAAGGTGCATCCTCCGTTTTTGTAACTTGTGTCAACCTGTTCCCTCAGAAACAGCACTGTGAGTGTAGAGATATTCTCGAGCAGTATTTCAGAAACATGTTAGCATAGTAATTAAAAGGCACTGAGAGATAGTAGGCAATGAAGTCAAAGGAGTTAAGTATGAGGAAACGTGGACCGTTTGATTCTGTAGCCATGCTTTCAGTAGGGGGGACAAGTACTAAAGAATGTGTTGCCCTGCTGTCCTAACGCCAAATACCCCCCCAACCACCACCACCACCAACAGCGGAGGCCTGCTTCACCAGTGAATACAACCCAATTAAACATTAAAAAATTCATTGTATCGTACTCGCCTGCCATACATCCATGCCAAGTGACATTGCTTTAACCATATTTAGAGAACCCACACCCAGCCCCCAACTCCCCACTTGTACTTCAGGAAATAGAAACTTTGATCACAGATAATAGGAACAGGGCCAAAAATGATACCGCAAGCTGCCATTTCTAACTACCCAAATTCAGTTCATTATTCACACTTAGGCAGTCTTCCACTGAGCATGGGCAGTCACCACCACAGTCTTCTAGCTTGACTCTGCCTATCACCCAGCCAGGTGGTCCTCTGGCTCTACCCCCCACTGCACTCGTATCTTTCCTTCTGCTTTAAGGAGCAGATCTCCTTCAGAGCTCCTGCTAGTTAATTATGATTCTGCTTGTTTTTAGTCTATTTAGCTGTTTCACAAAGTTTTACCTTGGTATTTGACTCCTTTCTTTGTCTTCACTCTTGGCTTCCTGCTTCGTCATCAGTCTTCGATCACAGAAGAGAAAAAGAAGCCAGGATTAAGAGCCATGTGGTGCAGTGGTGGTCAAGAGTGCTGAATACAAATACCGGTTAATGGAAATGGGGAGGCTGCATGGTAGAGTTACTCAGATCTGATTAGACTGTTTAGGAATTTAGGACTTTCCAGTTCCTAATTCGATTCTAATTCAAATCCTAAAAGGAGCTCTGAATCAGAATCGTATTTGGAATTGTAATTTTAACTTCCTATGTAAAAACAGGTTTCTAGGGGCCGGGGGTTTAGTTCGCTATCCACACTCTGGCAGTTTCAATGGAACAACAGGCTTTCTGTTGGATGTCTTTAAGCTTAGCTCCTCCCATCACTTGGGTGGTATATCCCTTGACTCCACCCATGGCATTTGGTTATTCTTTCCTCTGGAAGAACAGGTCACCTCCTTAGCAGCTCTCACTTAGGATTTAGTGCACCGTTGGTGATTGGTTTCATTTCAAAGTTGTTTCTCCAGTTTCTTCTCCTTGTGTGTCAGCATCAATGGAGCATTGGAAGCCGGGGTTCAGATTTTGCATTTGGTGCTGACAGAAGATGTCAGTCACTGAAACAACATGGTCAGGGTTGGGTTATGCTTCCCTCTGCTTCTGGAATCCCTTAAGGATTTGGAAGTGCTGGCTCACCCTCGGCCAGCCTTAGGAATGGAACCTGAAGAACTGGCCCAAGAGCCTCAAGCTGACCCCGGTGTCTGCCAGGTCGGCTTCTCAGCTTGCAGCCTTTGTGGAGGACATTGCGGCCACTGAGGTTGGGTACCTCCTCAGTCTCGGTGCTTCTCCAGGCTTGGGTCAGCTTTGGTGGGTCATTCATGGAGGGGTTCCTTGAAATATGCATGGCCTTCCAGACCTTGGGTGAAGGCCCTGTCCACCATGGCAAGAAGCACAATTGCCACTGGTGACAGTCGTAGGACCAGGAGAGATCAAAGTCCTCCCAATCCCTCGACTTCCCCGACCGATCAACTCTGGTCGAGGGGAAGGTCGAGAGCTCCTCGGTACCGCCATAGGGCTTGCCAACCTCAGTTCCAATTCAGCAGGCTGTGGATATCTTTCTCGAGCCTGTCGACAGGTTTTTCAGATGAGATAGAAAGTTTGTTCTTTCAGACCCTGGTATTCCTGATACTAACTTAGGAAGATGTGGCCTGGTCAGTGCCCCCAATCAGGCCTCCTCAGGAATTGCCTCCACTGGCAGCCGAGCCTCAGAATCCCCTCCTCCCTAATGTGGGAGACATGTGGTCTGCTATGACCAGCCAGCAAGCTCTCTTTAACATCCACTGTTGGATCAAGGTTGAGATTTTGAACAGGCTGGTTCTGTTCTCGATCCCAGTTGACCAGGAGGCTTCAGCGTCGATGCTTCTCATCTTCCTGATTTTCAGATGAGGAGAGGCACTGGCAGAAGATGTGCTGGTGTTATGAGGAGCTTCTATGAAAACAGTGGGCCACTGCAGTGTGTGTGGTAGGGCTGTACCCCTGGACCTTCAGTCACCTGGCAGCTGCCGTTATGCACTCGCTGAGCCCTGCAATGCAGGTGCTCCAAGCAACTGTTTTTACGCCCCTGTGAGTGGTGGTGCTGTTGCCACCACAGCTGAAAGTGGGTGCTCCAACCAAGGAGGCCTGGTTGGCACCCAGCTTGCCAGGCTTGTTGTCGATGAAATCGCCCAATCTGAGGATTCATGAGTGGTCCATGTCTAGAAAGTGTTGAGGGCCGTCTTCAAGGAATCCTCAGATGACTTGTATCAGGTGTCCATGGCCTCCTCCAGGACTCATATCCTCTACTGGTGCTCAGTCGAGGAATTGACCACTGACCATGGTCCGGTGTCATTTGGAGTTCTTTTCCAACTCATGTCGGAGGCCATGAATGTCCATTTAATGGAACCCGGACAGAAGCGAGGCCCTTCCTTCTTTCTTCCCTGATTCCATAAATGTGCACACCGCACCCTTGTGATTGAAGATGTAATTATCTGTGCAGCACCAGGTTGTGCATTAGAGAAGAGTAAGGTGCCTCGAGATGTCCCAGTTTCCAGTTGCCTTGGTGGCTCAGCTGGCATTGCAACTAGAATGGTATTCTATGCAGCCAGGCTGTCAAGGGCTGTCCATGTTCTGCCCTGTTGGAGGGTTTGTTGCTTGTTCCCCTCGAGGGAGGTCACACTGCCTATAGAGCCTGTCGGTCTGCCTACGGAACTGCCTTGTGGGCAGCCAACTATGTTGACACTGGTTGATCAAATGATGGACCTTATCAAGGATGAGTCCATTAAATAAGAGGATTTATGATGCTCACATACACTGGTTTCGACTGCTTCCCATCCCAGGTGAGGTGGTTTGGGCACAACACTGGTCATGCTTACCCTAGCAGAGACTTCTGCTCGGTCGATACACATTGTCTTTCCATCAGGTTAGCCATTTTCAGAGGCTTCACTGGTACTTGGATCCTTGAATTGACATTCAGTCTCAGAATCGTGGTCATGCTCTGGATCTTGTTCTTAACACTGACAATGATATCACCAACTCCATGACCTTCAGCAGTCGATGTCAAGTTTTCTGTGTCATCTGTCTCCTGCCACCGACTTTGAACCCATTGCAGGAGGGAGAGGGCAGCCTGGCAGCAGTGGCCACTGAGCTTTTGCCCAGGGTTAAGAATGGAAGGGCTTTCCTGCAAGACCAGTTCTGGCCTTGGGTGCCCCTCCCAGGGCTGACTCCACAGGTCCTACATCCTGCAGCTCCACTCCCACCCTTTGCCGACTGTGCCACAGTGCTTCATACACATGGAACCCCCTACCTCCACAGTCAGCAAAGGGGACTCTGACCAAGGATCTAGGCTGGAGTTCAGACATCCTCATCTGCTGTCTGTTGTGGTTACCTTGATGGAGAGGATCTTCCACACCCCCATGTTGGTGGTTGGCACTCCTTTATCCAGACTCAAATTTGGGTGTGTCAGTTGTCCCATTAACTCTAGGTCAGCAAGATGGTAGCCAACCCCATTGGGGACCAGTCCTCCATGGCCACCCACTTGACATATATGTCTATGTCTTTGCACACTCTGTTGGAGGAGATGCAGAAGAAGGAGGGGGATCTACCTGCTGCTGGGCATTCTCAAATGTGACTCCTCACTGGGGATAGCGTCCCCTGTTGCCTTTCCCATTCTGGGCCTGACACTCAACATCTGGCAGCATCTTTCCCTTACCTCTCTTGAACATCACTGGTTACTCCACTCTTCTCTATTCATCTCTAAATTCTGGCTTGGGTCCCTGCCATCCTACCTCTCCCTACTTTTATCTCTCTACCCTGAAGCCTCCTAACCTCTTCATTCTAGGGATTCCCAAACATTCTCCTTCTCTTGGCCTTTCTCCTGCTCTGGCTCAGCTACTTTCTCTTATAGACTGCCCTCGCTCTGGAACACGCTACCCTTTCATATCAGACACTCCGCTTCCCTCCCTCTCCTAAAACATGCTCTATCCCACTCATCTGTTTTTCCGGTCCCCTGCCCCTGTCACAGCTGACTTCCCCCTTTGCCCCCCCCCCATGCTCCTCTTGCTTAGTTAGTTTTAGGCCCCTCTCCAGCACTGTATCTCTCCTTTCCCACTCTCTTTATTTCCTCGTAGCACTTTCCCTCCTCCTCCTTCCTCTCGCTCTTCCATTTTCCCTCCCCACAAGAATTTTTGTTGGTCAGTGCTGTTTTATTCACTTATTTGTTTAGCCGCACTACCCGTTTTCTCCGTATGCCCTGTTACCTACCCTGTATTATTACCTGTATTTCTCTATCTACAATGCAGTCTACTGATATGTACTCTCTATACCTATTTAAAACTTATGTACTATATTTACGTTGTATAGCTGCTCAAATTGTATAGTCTGTATACCTGTTTAAACTTATGTACTGTAAACCTCCCAACTCCCCTTTCCCCCGGGTCGCACCTGGAAACGAGCCTAGGCTAGGTGTGCCTCTCTTGGTTAACAATTTCAAATAAAAAAAAATAATAATCTGGCCTCCTGCCAGGCCCCACCGCATTGTATGGACAGCAAGTCTGCAGTCCCCATGGGTAGACCTACTTTCAGAGCATCCGTTGCTGGAGGGGATAGTGGCAGATTCAGTGTTCCATAAAGCAAAGGTGCACGGTGAGTTTGGCAAAGGAGCAGGACAAGGAGTCCAAGAAGCAGGACCATCTTGACTGCAATGTCTGTATACAGTAGCGGCATCACTTTGCGTCCCACCAGACCAGCTGTGCAGTGGTGAGGGCTTAATATAGCTGTGATCAACGTGAGATCTGTGATCTTGAGTGAATGGTGACCAAGCACCAGTTGCGGATTGCCCTTTACTCAGCTGACATTTTGGCCTTTGAGGTGACAGCAGCTGTATCAATAAGCGGCCATGTTTGCTTGCGGATTTCACTTCCCACTCTGGAAATCCAGCAACGGGTGGCTGATCTGCCTTTCACAGGGATGGATCTCTTGTCTGGGGGTCCAGGGTCATCTCACTGGTAATGAGAAGTTCAGTGTGACCCTTGATTCTGTCATGTTGTTCACCAGTCCTAAGCAACATCCTTGTTCACAAGGCTCCGGTTCCTTTAATGGCCCCTCCCAGGGCACACAAGGTCAGTAGCAGCCACAGCCACAACAGAGACAGCAGTTCTAGCAGCACCATCCTGCCAAGCCCTTCAAAATAAGTTGGGAGGTCAAGGGAAGAGGGAGCAGTTTCTCCAGAGACCAGTTCTTATGGGGGGGGCATGGGGAGCAACTCCAGTGGCAGAAAGTGACGGAATGAGGGGCCCCATCCCCTCTCTGTCACAACCCTTGCTGCAGCATCTGGTTGAGGGCATACTGTCCCACTTCCTACTACAGTGGTCCGTATTACTTTGGACATGTGGTTCCTGGAAGTGGTTGGATCGGGGTTGTCTCTGGAATTCGAGAACTTACCACCTTGTCCATCTTGAGCGCCACCGGAGGACACACATTCACTGAAGTCCTCCTCACACTATGGAGCAAGGCTCGTCAACTTCCCATGCAGAATGTGATCCTGCTGTAGAACGCCAAGCTCTTGGGGATTCATGTCATGGTACTTTTTGGTACCCAAACTAATGGGGGGAGGGGCTTATGTGCCATTCTCAACCTGCAAATCCTGAACAAGTTCATTCACAGTCAGGTGTTTAGCATGGTGACGTTGCATCAGATCATTCCATTCCTAGAACCAGGTGCTTAGTTTAGTTCCCTTGAACTCCAGGATGCATACTTCCAAATCCCTATCCCCATTACAAGCTGGAGGGGATGGTTTTTAAAACATTTTTCAGCACATCACTGCCTCAATGCTCGATGCAGCATTTCTGGTCCTGTCGGGCCTTTTTTCAGTGCCTCCCAGGTGGCCTCAGTCAAGGCACTGATCAGGCCTTTTTTTTTCAATACAACCCTTAGTGTTTCCTGCTGTGGCCCCAGTCGAGCTTTTAGTCAGTGCCATCTGTGGCAGCTCTGATCCCAGCCCACAGCAGCTGCACTGCTGGCACTGTTGTAACATTTCTTTAATACTGCCTAAAGATGGCTCCTGTGCTAGCCCCAATTGCACCTTCCACAGTGCCATCAGCCTGCTCATCCCAACTATTCCATTGGGCCTAGACACAGGTGCTCTCTGTCTACCTCCCCCTATGCTGTCTACCTCCCCCTATGTCTTGGCTACTGCTGGGCTGCTGTGGAGAATACGTAGCTCTTAGGCCTGTACCCATTACAAATCTCAGCAGCTATTGGGGGAGGGGGTGAACATTTGAGCTTCAGGAGAGTTGCCTCAAGCGCTATCCAGCAGGAAAACACTAGAGGCAAGAACCATAAATTCTGCATGTGTACGTGAGTGTGAATGGTTGAATGTGCGCGTGTGAATGTGTGTCACAGATTGTTTTTACCGTTGTGTGCACGACTCTTGTACCAGCTATTTGTATGGGGGGCGGCTTTTTATGTGTATTGGGGGTTTTCCATAATTTTTTGTATAACCCATCGTACTTCATGTCTGTCTTTAACCCTGTAGGATATGTATGGCTGACTTCCTGTCTCTTTCCCTCTGTCTCATCACCTACACCATTTTCTCCTACTCCCGCTCTGGACACAGTATTTTCTGTTGGGATTAAAGCTGTCATTTGTACATACACTCTAATGAGGACTGCATTCTGCTCCTGCCCCTTTGCCTGCCCAGGCTGTGTGAGTGGATAGTGAAGAATGGTATTTTCATGCATCTGTCTGGCTCGTGTACCAGTTGCTCAGTGGTGGCACATTTTTTGCTCATGTACTGGTTACTCAGTGGTGGCACATTTTTTTTACTCATGTACCGGTTGCTCAGTAATTGCACATTTTTTGCTTATGTACAGGTTGCTCAGTGGTGGCACATTTTTTGCTCGTGTACCGGTTGCTCAGTAGTTGCACATTTTTTGCTCATGTACGGGTTGCTCAGTAGTTGCACATTTTTTGCTCATGTACGGGTTGCTCAGTAGTTGCACATTTTTTGCTCATGTACGGGTTATTCAGTGGTGGCACATTTTTTGCTAATGTACCTGTTGCTCAGTAGTTGCACATTTTTTGCTCATGTACCGGTTGCTCAGTAGTGGCACATTTTTTGTATCTACAGGCTCTCTTTTCCCACTGTAGCTCTTGCTCTTTACTCTGCATTGTATTCCTAAATCATTGTATTTACCTACCCTCTGGATTTTACTGTTACATAGAACCTCATTCCTGTACTATATTGTAACTATTGTATTTTACTGTAAATATAATGCTATTTACGTTATTCTGTATCACACTGTATCTGCTTGTTGATCTCCCTTTATTGTATTTGTACTCCCTCTTCCCCGGGTCGCACCTGGAAACGAGCTCCGGCTCTCCGTGCCTTTCCCAGTTATCAAATTTTAAATAAATATATAAAATGTCTCTGCAGCTTTGGGGAGTGACTTTGGGTATCTTGCATTCTGGGTTGGCAGAAAATGAGTCTGTCTTTTAGGTGTGCCAATATGGGATGGTGGGAATTTGTGTCTGCACATAAGAGTGTGTAAGATCCAAGTCACTTCTGCATTAAATTGCTGTGTAATTTTTTTGGTTCTATTATTGTGATTTATTTGTGTGTAATTTTTTACATCACAATAATACAAGCAAATCACAATCCAAGGTGCACATTAATTCTATATCCCTTGTCAGTTTACTGTGTTAGCAAATGTTTTGGCTCTGATCAAAGCTACATACTAGACATGGCTGTGTAATTTGAGACACAAGGAACAGGGTAATGGGTATTTGGGGGAGGGTTGCAGATGACAAGTACTTCATTAACTGCAGTACCATGTACTTTAAACATGCAACCCAGGATTCTACCACTCAACGATATGTCTCGATCTGGCACTTGGTGCCAAAGGAAACCCCCTTGTTTTGACTTGTATAAGCAGATAAATGGGTTCTGGCCCTCTTCAAGGAGACATTATCTTTAACTTAACATTTTGTTTCAATTGTTTAATGGGAAAGGCTCCCAGCTATTTAGTTGATCGAATAAGGCCAGCTTCATCAACTTAGAACTTAAGATTTAAAGCTGCTGGGAATCTTAATAGCTTTGCCCAGCAAATTGAAATCTGGAGCTAGAAGGTTTATTTATTTATTAATTGGAATTTCGGATATATACCTTTGAGCCAGTGGCTCTTTTACAAAGGCTCAATGTCATAATGCAAAGAATGGGAGTACAAAATTGAAGTAAGATCAGAAGGTAAGCAGTTGAAGTACAACATACAATACAGGGTAAACATAAGCGAAGAGCTGCAGGTAATATAAATTAACAGTAAGAACAAAAAAATATTAAGCATACAAATAAGAATGATGATTCACAGCAAACTATATTTACATGGTTGTAAAGCAGTCAGAAGGGCTTTGTCAGAAGGGAAAGGGGGAGTGGAAGATTGAGTTGCTACAGGCTAGGCAAGGAGCATAAAGCAGGTGAGCTAGCCCAATTGAGGGTTGAGGGGGGTAAAGTCCGCAAGAAGAGAGGAGAGGAGTAACCAGCTATGCCAGGTAGAGTAGGAGAATGGGAAGAGAGAGAGTGGGTGTAGAGGGGTTACTGGGAGGGAGGTAGAAAGAGGGGAACGGGAAGAGAGGCAAGGACCGGGGGATTGTGAAACAATAGTGGGGCGAGGAGTGAGAGAGAGTGGGAGAGGACCAGGACTAGGAAGAGAGGCAGGGGAAAAGGGGGGGTGATGGAGTGGAGAATGTAGGGAGGTGGGGAAAACAGTAGCGACTTGTAGGGGAATTAAGAGAAACAGTCACAGGTGGCCCCGGACACCAGCGTTTGTCGTAGTTTGTGTTTGAATGAGCAGAGGGTGATTTAAGTTGGTTAGTTCATTGCCCAGAGAGTTAAACATCATGGGAGCTCTACCTGCAAAAGATCACTGGCCTTGGGAGGTGCGACAGCGGGGGACAGATAATGCAAAGTTATCTGAGCTTCTTGTGTTACGTGAGCAGTTGGCTGGGCTTAGGAGGGACTGAACTCCAGGGGGCATGAGTCCCATCAATGATTTTTTTTTACTAATAAGCAGGTTTGTTATGTAATCCTTCCCTGTAGTTGCAGCCAGTTGGACTGTTCGTAGAGGTCACAGGTATGCATACGGTGGGCAGCTCCAGTAAGGAGTCTGCAGGCCTTGTTCAGCGCTGTAACTATACGCCATAGTGCTGTAGCTATGGCTGCTCCTTAGATAATAATCCCATAGTCAGTGATGGAGACAATAGAACTTTGTATTGCTAGTTTGAGGGTATCGGGTGTCAGACAGTGTCTAGGTTTATAGAAAAGGCCAATATGGATATTTACAGATTTCGCAACCAAATTGATATGGTTGGTGAAGGACAGCATAGGGTCAGGATCACACAATGTGCTGCTGGACAGGCGGGGTGGGGAAGAGGGGTAGGTAGTCACTGTAGAAGGAGTTAGGTGCAGGAGCAGTTTACAGTGAGATAATTTGACAGGGTGGTGGAAAGGGAGTGGGCAGAGGATGAGTATCGAATTTGCTGTGGGGGGAGATCATTCCAGAGCTTGGGGAAACTGTGTGAGGAGGCCGCTTGTCCAACTGTGGTCCTCCGCCTGGGGATTAATAATTGGCAGGGGTCTAGAGATCTAAGGGCGTGAGTGGGGGCAGCTGAGAGTGTGGTAGAGAGGTAAGCCGGAAGGGCACCTAGCCAGTACTTGGAGACAAATTTAGCACAGTGTATCATGCGGCTGTTTGCTAGGGACGGTAAGCCCAGGGATCGGTAGACTCACAATGATGGGAGAAAGATGGGGCATCGAGGGCAAAGCGGCAGAAGGCATTGAACAGGGTGTCAGGTTTTGCTAAGGTGGACTTTGTCACAGTACTTTAGACAATATCACAGTAGTAGAAGGAGGGGAGTATCATCTTCTGGACTAGCTCATGGCGCACGGTTAGAGGGAAGCTACTGTGGTTCCTGTACAGGGCACTGAGCTTGAGTCGGTTTTTTTTGAGATAGCGTCGATGTGGTCCAAGAAAGATAGATGTCTGATGAGCCATACCCCGAAGTATCTGTATGAGGTGACATCCTCTAGTTTTAGCCCATCCAGGGTGTGGAAATTGGGAAGGGAGGGGAGCCTGGACAGTCGTCATCTTGTGCCAAAGGTCATAGTGACTGTTTATTTTAGCATTAAGGGAAAGCTGGTGAAAGCTGAACCAGTGCTGAACTTTGTTGAAATCAGCTTGGAGGTTAGATACTACCACTTCCGGGGAGGTGCCAGAGGAGAAAAGAATGGTATCATCTGCATACATGTGGATTGATGAAGTACAGCAGACAAGTGGTAGGTCATTCAGAAAAATAGAGAACAGAATGGGCCCGAGCACCGACCCCTGTGGGACACCAGTAGTTATGGGAAGGGGGGTGGATATGACATCAGAAACTCTAACAGATTGTGTTCTGTCAGAGAGGTATGCGCTGAACCAGTTGGTGGCAGCAACAGAGAGCTCTGCTTCAGAGAGACATGACAGCAGTCGGGGGTGTGAGATGATGTCGAAAGCATTCGCAAGGTTGACGAAGATGGCTGAGGTGATCTGGCCACTATCCATACCTGATAGGATGGAGTCAGGGAGGAGGCGGTAGAGTGACCCTTCCTGAACCCAGACTGGTACGACGTGAAGAAATTTGAGTCGGCGAGGAAGGAGGTAAGTTGGAAGAGCACAAGGTGCTTTTGTAGTTTTGCGAGAGCTGGGAGGAGAGAGATAGGGCGGTAGTTTGAAGTGGAGGTGGGGGCACCCCGTTTGGGGAGGGGAATGACAATGACGTGCTTACATTCCTGGGGGACTGCTGCAGCAGCAAATGATTTGTTTAGGAGGTTATCAAGTGGGGTTGCTATGGCGGGAGCGGAGAGGTAGAGGAGTTTGGGGTCCAGCCCATCAAGGGAATTACCTTTTGATGGGTTGAGAGATAGCAGGGCATCTAGGGCAGCCACTGGCGAGATGTCGTTGAAGGAGAAGGTGTGTGTCCCATTAGGTTTATTTATACCCACTGTGGGTACAAGAGGTGCAGGGGTGGGCAGTGAAGAGAGAAGAATAGCCGCACATGTGGAGAAGTATGTGTTAAACTCAGTTGCGACTGCTCTTGGTTCCAAGAGAAGGGAGTTGCCAACTTTTAGGAGCTGAGTAGGATTTGCAGCTGGTGGTGTGAACAGGGAGTGAATGACCTTCCGAAATTTGGAAGGGTTATTTAAGTTAGATGGAAGAGAGTTGTTGAAATACTCTGCTTTAGCTAGTTGTGTGGGTCTGGTACACTTGTTGCAGAGCATACCGTATGTGGAGAGGTCATGTGGGAGGCGTGAAGATTTATGCTCTCTCCATGCTTTGTCCTGGACGATTTGACATGCTGTGAGTTCTTGGGTGATCCATGGCAGGTGGTTGCCACGAACCTTTGAGCGAGGTAGTGAGGCATGTGTGTCCCAGACGTTGAAGAATGTACTTTTGAAGTGCAGAAAAGCATCATCAATGGAGCTTATACAAGGGGATGGGGCCCAGTTCACTAGGGCAAGGTCATCTAACAAGGGGGTGAGATTGAGGGATTTGTATGAGCATCGGACTAGAAATTTGGGGGGGGAGATTTGGGGCGGTGAATTTTGCAGACTAGATATGGAATGTGATGGTCACTCAGCAAGTCTGGAAGTAGTCCTGCATGGATGACCTGGTGGGGGTGGGTGGTCAGAACCCAGTCTAGGAGTGAGTGATTGTCAGATTTTGGGGTTTAGGCGGGTGGGCTCGGTTTTGATTTGTGAGAGATTTAGTGCAGAAATTTCAGTCTGTGCTTTATTGAGTGCTGGACCTAGCCTGTTGTGGTTAAAGTCACCCATAATATATAATTCCCCTGTTGGGGTTTGGGTGGAGATTTGCGTGAGGAGGTCAGTGACAGCTGAGGCAGGCATGCCTGGCTGGCAATATATCCCAGCAACGTAGATGGGGAGCGCGAAGGGGAGAGCCAGCAGTAGCAGTAAAAGTTTGTAGAATTTTAGTTCAGACTTAGCTAAGACAACCGAGTAGTGCAAATCTGAGTTTACGTAGATGACTACTCCACCTCTTGTGGCTCTGTCCTGACGGGCCAGAGCATAGCATGGGATAGCAACTGAGGGATCGGAGATGCTTTTACTGAGCCATGTTTCAGAGAGGGTGATGAAGTCTGGCGCATAGTGGGCAGCGAGCACCTGAAGGGAATCAAGTTTGTGGGCAAGGCTTCTTATATTTAGGTGCAGGAGACACAGGCCACGTGAGAGAGGGCCTCCAGGAAGAATTGAGGTGGCGGGCGAGTTGGGATGGGGGATTGTTGAGAAAGAAAAGAGAGGTGTTGATTGGGGGCCAGGGTTCGAGTGTGTCACCTGCTGCAAGGAGCAGGAGAGTGAGTGTTAGGTAGTGTGCAAACAGCTGTGTGCACCAAGAAGTGAGTGAGCGTTGTGACGTAGACAGCCAGTTCTGAGTGCTGTATCATTTTTATTAATATAAAATGTATGACTGACTTCTCTGTTGAAAATCTGATGCTCTAGGAATTACCTCACTCACCCCCCCCCGATTTCAGCTGAAAGATGCAAGCCAAAAAAAAAAAAATGCTGACAGCGTGTGAGTTCACACACACTCCGTTTTTAGAGACCTTGTGTTACATGTAAGACCTTAATTAAGGATCCTGTCTGTCTGAGTTAATTACAACCATAGTTGCTGTAACATATCCATTTTATGACATTGGAAGGAAAACCCAGGTTATTACATAGAAGTGTAAAATCATAAAGATGCTGTCATGTCCTGGAAGGGGGAGGCTTATTATGAAATCAAAGAAAATGTCATTTGAAGGACATTAATCATGTTGAAGTTGCAGAATGTAATACTTTTGTATAAGATATATGTTTTCATATATCCTGACAGGGAGGAGCTAGGTGACCTCCTGAAAAGAGGTGGGGTAAAAGTCAGCTTTTAATTTAGTGTGTTTTACTTCACAGACACATTTTTACCTAGACTCTGACCACAAAACATCTTGGGAGCACTTTTAAGCAAGTATTTAGAGACTAAGGACTGTAGTAGGAATTGCACTGTTTAAAACCTTGTTCTTTTAATAGATTTGTATGTCTTGTGATATAACAGTTCTGTATTGTTGTGTTTTACATATTCTTATCTATTATAGTAAAATTATTTTTAGAACTTACTTGGTCTGTCTTTGACTTTTTTTTTAAAAAAAAAAAGTACATGGTTATAGCAGACACTAGACATAAGCTTGAATGGTGATACCAAACTGGAAAGGGAAGCGTTTTAAATCTGAGGTCTTTATTAAAGTTTTAAAGGGTTCATCTCTGTATACCTGGTTAGGTGCCCGTAGGCAAAGATATCTGGCCCCCCGAAGACAGATGTATCTGAGCCTGCGCATTGGGTATGCTAACAAGAGGTTAACAGTTTGAATCCCTCCAGAACTTGAGACCAAAGATTGATCTGAACTCACAAAAACAGACAAGAGGGTTACCTTGTCTGTTACACTGTTCACAAGACTGCTCTCGGTGGTTGGCACTTTGGGAGTAGAGGGCCTGACCTGCTGAGTGGGTTTGTGACAAGCGTCACCTACTGTAGGTTTCAGGTGTGGACGATTCTCAAGGGCTGGGCAGGGGGAGATTAGATGAAGAATTAACCAGGAGAGTGAGGGATTGAAGATGGAAGGGACTGGGACGTGAGGCCAAGTGTGTACCGTCTAGGACGAGATGGAAAACGGTCACTGATAAGTAGGAGTAGGGGGGCCTTACGAGGTCTGTGAGGATAGGGGAAGTGGGTTTGGGGTAGGTTGGTGGCATGTTTGAGAGGAAAGGAGGGAGGCAGATGGATATAGTAACAAGAAGGGGCACATATCCCAGCAGTAGGGACATTGCAGGTTCTAGAGTGGAGCAGCACACAAGCTGCTGTGGTAATTTAGTGGAGGAAGGGGGGAGAGCCAAGGGTTAAGGAGTGGTAATGATTGTCTCCTGAGAGAGATTGGGAGCCCAATAGAAGAGGGTGTTAGTTAGCCAATGGGAGGGTGAGTGAGTAAGTGGGTGGGAAAAAGAGTATTTAATTAGTGGAGGGGGCGGGGGTGCGTGGGTGGGAGGGCCGAAAAACCTTGTGGAGAGTTCTGTCCGGGGGTCCTGGTCTCGGTTGGCGGCTGCTTAGGTACCGTCCGACCGTAGGGAGCTGAGAGCAGCCCTGTTCAATGGTAAACAGCTGAGGGGATAGAGAAAGAAAATTAGGTTAAATAGGAGTTCGGGAGTGGGTAGCCAGAGTTTAGCAGTGGGGTGGAATTAGCAAGACAAAAGAAAGAGGTTTAGGCGTCAACGTTAATGAGCTAGTCTGGGGGCGGGGTTGCAGGAGACAGAGAGAGAGAAACAAAGGAGCTGTAATCACTTGTATCTTGCTTAAACAGTATTTCTAGGAGCGTGGATATATTGTTGATCCACACTCTTTTCATGTCCCTTCCCCTTTAAGATCAGCCGGAAGTCTTCAAGCTGGCTCCTCCCACCAACCCGGGTGGTATATACCTCGTCTCTGCCCCATGACCCCAGATCTTCCTTTCTGCTGGAAGATACAGGTTGCCTCCCTCGTGCTCTCACATTTCGTAGGCCCTGGCTTTCAAACTGTCGGTTTTACGGAAGCTCAAACTCGTTCGAGTTAGTGATTGCGCTTTTGCAGCATCGATCATGGAGGAGAAACCTTCCCTGGGATTTCACAGGTGTCCCTGTGGCCAGAAGATGTTGCGCACAGATCCTCACCTCACGTTCATCTACTGCCTAGGTGTTGGCCATGACACCTCATCGTGTAGCTTTTGCTTGGCCTTCCATCCCAATGTCCTGGACGACCGCAAGGCACGCCTGAAGCCAGGGAGACTGGAAAAAAGGAACCCTCCGGTGAAGTTGAAGGAAGCTGGGTGGGCAGTTTCCTGCGGCCGTGGGCTCTGCCGATCAGCTGAAACAGATGAAGGCGTTCAAGAAAGCAGCTCACACTTCCAGCGGTAAACTATACTTAGTCCCGCTGAACCTGGGCTCCACCTTTACGGGATCCTTTAAGGAGATGTGCCAGTCTCTCCCCAACCGGGAAGAGGTGCCCTCGGGCTCACACTCCTCCCGCTCTCGGAAGAGAGATAAGGACTTGTTGTCTTTGTCCTGGCGAAGACGTTCTTGGGCCCGAGAAAGGTCAGAGTCCCAGGAACATGCGGTCTCAACCTCGGTTGAGATTGCACCCTCGGCCGCTGGCTTTTCGGATCTTCCGTCTGGCCAGGGGACCGAGGAGATGGCCGAAGTCGAAATTATCCTCAACCCGATCAACCCTTTGTCGCCGGCTGGTTCCGATGAGTTACTAGAACGGACTCTGATCCTGGTATTTCTGGATGAGGAGACCCAGCCCGCTGGTGTCCCCATCAAGGACCTGGTTCCAGACCCTAGGGTTTCACCAATCACCCCGGTGTCTCCTGATCGACTGAGTCAGCCTGCCCGATCTCGGTCGAGGTCCAGAACCCCCTTGGCTGAACGACCGAGGAAGAGCCATAAGCGCTCAAAAAAGAGGCAACACCACAGGTCCTCATCCTCCTCGGATGAGGAGAGGCTCCAGTGGAAACTCTGTCGGCGCTATGAGGACCATATGTGGCAGCAGCTGATCTTGACCAGGCAGAAGCCTGCCCCACCGCCTATCCCAGCCATTACTTGGCTCTCGCCTCCTAGGCTGAAGCCGACCCCTCCGGAACCGAAGCCATTGGTTCCCCCCTCCGTGGGGCCGGGCCGGCCCGTCCCCATTTGGCCTATCCCGGTCTCTCCACCAGTTCGGGTGGAACCACCGCCTAAACAGCCTGAGGAAGGGGCGCCCTCGAAAGAGGACCGACAAGACACCGGGCTTCCCCAACGTCTGTCGATTACAGTTACCCCAGACCACTCTCGGCACATCAAGGGTGACTTAGGCGGTAGACGGCTGTACCCCAACTCTTTGTACTCGGACGTCACCGGACTCCACTCTCATCCCGGGGATGACGAGTCATCCATTGGCGCAGGGATGGAGGAAGGCCCTTCCTCTTTCCAGGGCATTCTCTGCCTCATCTCCGATTCCACCAGAATGCCCCTGGAGCCCATCCAGAAAAAGGGGGAGTACCCTCTTGCCGACATACTCAAGAGAGGGGATACCCCTACGGAGGCCTTTCCAGTGTCCAAGGCCATTGTTGGCCCGGCCCTTGAATTTGGCAGCGTCCTGCCTCCTGCCCAGCACCATATGCCTGTATGCGGTGCCCATGGGGTCCCTTGCGGGGTTCACAGAGCACCCTTTTGGCCGAGAGCCTGGTGACTGCCACTGTGTTCAGGCATACTGGCAGTTTGGCCCACACTGACCGACCCCTGGACAAGGAGTCCAGAAATATGGACCACACTGCACGTAAGATCTATGCGGCCTCTTCTCTGGGCCTTCCTCAGGCCAGCTTGGCAGTCATTATGGCACACTTCTATCATGCCATTCTTGGGTCATGAGACGAGGTCCTCCCTCATCTCCCTGCGGACATGCAGACCATGGTCAAGCAGGTCCGTGACCAGGGCCATGCTGTTGCCAAACAGCAGCTCCAGACGGCCCTGGACATCGGGGATTCTTGTGCCCGCTTGATGGCAGCCACAGTGGCCTCTCGCTGCAGGGGCTTTCCTCCTTCCTGGCAGATACTCGGCATAAGCTTGTTGACGTGCCTTTCCTTGGGACCGACTTGTTCGGTCCAGGAGTGTCCAGTCACCTTCAGCGTATAGAGTAGTCCAATGTCACCTTGGATGCCATTTCTGCCAAGGGTTCTTCGGGCAAGAACCAGCAGAAAAGAAAGAAGCCATTTCGGCACTCTTCCCCTGCGGTCTAGCAGCCCTCCTATCAAGGAGGACAGCAGCAGCAGCAGGCCCAAGCTTGGCACCCTCGGCCCAAGCAGAGTCCCCAACAGACCCGCAAAAGAGGCCAAGGCTCAGGTCCTGGAGCCTCCTCCTCCTCCTCCTCCTCTAAGCCTGCTCAGTGACGGGTTGGGAGTTGCCCCCCCCATCATGCCAGCTCTGGATCCTCCCGTGGGGGGGGGGTCGGCTCCGCCACTTCCTTTCCACCTGGTCCACTGTCACTTCGGACAGGTGGGTTCTTGAAGTGGTCGGTCGGGGACTGCCTCTAGAATTCGAGTAGTACCCTCCCAGCCAAGCCCGCGTCCCTCAGGAGGAATGGATTTCTGCGTGCACCCAGTCGGCTCTTCGAGACGACTTAGCTCAGCTCCTCCGCAAGGAGGCAGTAGCTCCAGGCCGGATCCTCCAACAGACCCAGGCTTTGTCTCCAGGTATTTCCTGGTGCCCAAGCGGATGGGGGGTTGGCGCCCCATTCTAGATCTCCATGACCTGAATCAGTTTCTCAGGTCTTGCACCTTTCGGATGGTCACTCTGAACTAGATCATACCATCCCTGTAGCAAAACATGTGGTTCTGTTCACTGGATCTACAGGACGTGTTCTTTCATGTCCCAATCCGTCTGTCCCATCAGCGGTTTCTCTGCTTCAGGGTCAAGGGACCCTGTACGAGTTCCGATCCATGCCGTTCGGCCTGTCATCAGCCCCATGGGTCTTCACCAAATGCATTGCAGTGGTGGCACCCACCTTTGGCGTCGAGGAGTCAGAATCTACCCTTATCTTGACGATTGGCTCTTGGCAGGTTCCACCCAACAGGAGGTGGAGAGGTCCAGGGATCTGGCCCTCCAGACCTGCTCCCAACTCGGCCTCCTGATCGACGAGGCCAAGTTGGAACTCGTGCCTTCTCAGGTGATGGGCTTCATCGGGGCAGAGTTTGACTCTTGTCAAGCCAGAGCTCGGCTCCCGGCGGTCAGGGCGGAGGTTCTTTCCTCCTTTGCCCAGTCATTTCTGGTTGGGCACTTACGCCCTGCCCGGGACTTTCTGTGCCTTCTGGGTTATATGGCAGTGTGCACCTCCGTGGTCCGTTGGGCCAGGTTGCACGTGCGCCCCCCTCAATGGGAGCTAGCCGCTCAGTGGACTCAGTGCCATGCTCACTTAGACCAGCTGATCACTGTAACCCAAAAGATGTGGACCGCCCCAGACAGATTGCAGGAAGGGATCCTGTTTGTCCGCCCTGAGCCAACGGTCATCCCTACGACCGATGCCTCTCTCATGGGCTGGGGAGCCCACATGGGGGACAATGGAGCCCACGGGTTCTGGACCCCTGAGGAGTCCCGATGCCACATCAACTTGTTGGAGCTCAGAGCAGTCAGACTGGCACTGTCAGCTTTCGTTCCTCAGCTCCGGAGTCATGTGCTTCAAGTCCAGACAGACAATACCCCGACCATGTACTACCTCAACAGACAGGGTGGCATGCACTCCCGTCTGCTGTGCAGGGAGGCGCTCCACATATGGACCCTTGTGAGCTGGTTAGAAGCGGATCTTCTAGCCATCCATGTGACAGAAGCCTCGAACCAGCTGGCGGATGCTCTCAGCCGCATAGGCCAGACATCCCATGAATGGTCCCTCCATCCAGAGGTAGCTTACAGCCTGTTCTCCCATTGGGGCAAACCAATGGTGGACCTGTTTGCCTCCAGGGAAAACACCAAGCTGAGGCTGTATCATGCCCACCCCCCCTCAGCAGGGCTGACTGCAGAGGGATGCCTTCTCGAGGCCATGGACCCTAGGTCTCCTCTCTGCCTTCCCTCCATTTCCCTTAATCCACAAGGTGTTACTCAAGGTGAGGAAGGACAAGGCGAAGGTGATCCTGGTAGTCCCAGACTGGCCGCACCAGTTCTGGTATCCAGATCTCCTCAGCCTCAGCTGCAGGCCCCCGGGGCGGCTTTGCACACGCCCAGACCCGATATCTTTGAACCAGGGGAAGGTCTTCTATCCGGACCTTCAATCCCTGCACCTCACAGCCTGGTACCTGAGCGGCTAGAGTTCCAGGCTTTGGGTCTTTCCAAAGGTGTCTACACCGTGGTGGAGGCATCCCGAAAGGAGTCGACCAGGAAATGTTATGCCTTCAAATGGAAGAAATTTTCCATTTGGTGTCAGGGTAAGGGTCTGGACCTCTTATCCTGTTCTGTGGCCAATATCCTCGACTACTTTTGGTCTCTCTCCAATAGGGGATTGCTGTCATCGACCCTTAGGGTGCAGCTTGCAGCCATTTCTGCGTACCGGGCGCGGGCCGGTCAGCCGACATTGGTGCAGGAGACAGCGGACGGGCGCATCTTCAAAGGCCTGGATCACATATCCCCTCTGGTACGTGAACCTCCACCTCCGTGGGATCTGCTGCTGGTTTTGACAAAGCTCATGGGCAAGCCATTTGAACCCGTGCACAAGTGTGAGCTCTCACACTTGTGGAAGACAGCCTTCCTGGTGGCTATCATGTCAGCCAAGGACAGGGGAGCTCCAGGCGCTTTCGGTGGACTCCCCTTATCTGGTCTTTCACAGGGACAAAGCTGTCTTGCGCCCCAACCCGAAATTTCTTTTGAAGGTGGTGTCAGAGTTTCACCTTAACCAGGTGTTGACTCTGCCAGTATACTACCCTAATTACACCTCGGACGCTGAGTACAGGCTCCATACTTTGGAGAGGACGGTGGAAATTTGTGGAGAGGTTCACCAGCTGTTTGTCACCTATGCTGAAGCCGCTTCTGGCAGACCTGCAGCCAAATGGACCATTGCAAGATGGATTACATCATGCATAGGTCTGTGCAATGAGTTGGCGGGCAAGGAGCCTCCCAGAGGGATAAGAGATCATTCTACCAGTCATACCACTGCATCGGTGGCTGCTTCCAGGAATATCCCTATCCAGGAAATCTGTCGGGCTGCTATCTGGAAGTCAGTAAACACCTTCATTACCCACTACCACATCCGACCTTGAGTCACACCGGGATGCTGGTTTTGGGACCTCAGTTCTCCAATCTCTGTTCCCTAAGTAGGGGGTGTGCGCCTTGCCTCCCTCCTCCCGGAGAACTGCTAGGAGTCTGCCAAAGGGTGTGGATGAACAACATATCCACGCTCCTAGAAGAACAGGTTACTCACCTGTAATAGTAGTTCTAGGAGTGGTATATGTTGTTCATCCACATGAACCCACCCGACCTCCCCAGCTGCGGATGCACTCAACCTGGCTTCCAGCGGGCTATGATCTGGCGTCATAGGGTGGAGCCGAGGTATATACCACCCGGGTGGGTGGGAGGAGCCAGCTTGAAGACTTCTGGCTGATCTTAAAGGGGAAAGGGACATGCCAAAGAGTGTGGATGAACAACATATACTACTCCTAGAACTACTGTTACAGGTGAGTAACCTGTTCTTTTGTTACACAGCAGTACAGTTCTTAACTTGTTTAAAAGATTCAGCAACTTAGGCAAACTTTTAAAAATTAGAATTTGAAGCGCCAGGCAGCAAAAGACAGGGAGAAGGTCCTGGCCAATCAGAGCGGGTTAACAAGAAGCACCCCGATCCGATTGGCTGCGCTGCCACCATACCTTGTGGAGAGGTCTGTCCAAGAATCCTGGTCTCGGTCGGCGGCTGCTTAGGTGCCATCCAGCCGTGGGGAACTGAGAGCAGCCCTGTTCAAGGGCAAGCAGCTGAGGGGATAGAGAAAGAAAATTAGTTTAAATAGGAGTTTGGGAGGGGGTAGCCAGGGTTTAGCAGTGGGGTGGAATTAGCAAGACAAAAGAAATAAAGAGGTTTAGGTGTCAAAGTTAATGAGCTAGTCTGGGGGGGGTGGGTTGCAGGAGACAGAGACACAAAGGAGCTGTAATCACTTGTATCTTGCTTAAACAGTATTTTTGTTACACAGCAGTACAGTTCTTAACTTGTTTAAAAGATTCATCAACTTAGACAAACTTATAAAAATTAGAATTTGAAGCGCCAGGCGGCAAAAGACAGGGAGAAGGTCTTGGCCAATCAGAGCGGGTTAGCAAGAAGTTCCTGTGATCCGATTGGCTATGCTGCTGCCGTACCTTGTGGAGAGTTCTGTCTGAGGGTCTTGGTCTTGGTCGGTGGCTGCTTAGGTGCCGTCCAACCTTGGGGAGCTGAGAGAAGCCCTGTTCAAGGGCAAGCGGCTTGTGGAGAGTTCTGTCCGGGAGTCCTGGTCTCGGTCGGCGGCTGCTTAGGTGCCGTCCGCCCGTGGGGAGCTGAGAGCAGCCCTGTTCAAGGGCAAGCAGCAACTTGCATGAAACTTTCCTGCAGCTGTCTCTCCAGGAGGGAGGGGTCAGAATTCTTAGAGAAAATCACTGCATCATCGATTTGGCGTGAGGGTGGCTCAGGTCTGGAATAATCAAATACATTCCTTACAGAAAGTACTAAGGTCTAGTCAAAAAGGGAGTATATTACTGTACTTGATACTTGTGTGGCCAGTACTGAAGGGGTTAAAACTATTTACAGAATGTAAATATTGTATTAGATTATGCCATTTGTATGAGGGAGACTCAATATAATTGACTGTAAAACTGCTGACATTTGTGCATAACCCTCCCCCCCCCCGGTACATTTTTGGAAATGATGCTTGTTCTCAAAAGGACCTTCCCCAGTAAAAAAAAAAACTTTTTTCTTTCTATCTTTTTACAAAGTAACAAAAAACTAAAGGAGGAGATCCCTCTATATACTTTCCCACTCTTTCTCTCTGCCTTATTTACCCCATCGCAATGACAGGAGGTATGAGGTCCATAACGTAGTTGCATATCGTAGTGTATGCAATTACCTTGATGAGATTAAGGTGGCACATTTAGTTCTGTCTTTACACAGCATCTATATAAGTTATATTATACAATGGCAAGAAAGAATCTTGGACTGTAATTGGTCAGTCTGGGGCTGGACCCGTGGTGTTATCCCAGCATAATATCATGGGTCTAGTCTCAGCACTATGAACTTCTTGATTAATTGTTTGTTTGTATTTGCATTGCTTGCATCTTCTCTTAAGAAACAAAAATATTTTTCCACACTAACAAAAACATTATTTCAAATTATTTTTTTTATTCTGTATTAAACAAGCCATTTTATAATAGGAATAATGCATTACAGGGTGTGTGTCTTGCTGGGATAACTCCATGTTAGGGGCATTGGATGCACTCAGCCTGTGGCCTAGTACCCAGCCCCGTGCGCGTGGCATTATCCTAGCATAACACACACCCTGTCGTGCATTATTCCTTTAACCCACAACAGGCATGATTATACTGGGCATTAATGCATGCTCCTGGTGCATTGAGGCACACGGCCGAAGGCCAAGGACCCTCCAAGCAACTGGGACGTGCATTAATGCACCATAAACCCCTGCCGTGGAGTGGGTTATTGCAGTTATAAAATGGGTTACAGTAATGAGAAAATAAAATGCTTTTATTGCTTGGAAAGAGTGAAATTTCTTGTTATGCTTCCGCACTTTAAACTAGCCCCAAATAATAAAAGGGAGTTTCAGAAGTAACGCTTTGCTGTGCACATAATTTATTAAATAATTTTTTTTTTTTTGGTTAATGTGCTCTATTTCCACGCCTGATTTCTGCCTTCCTCACCCCACCTCCTCTGCTGCCAATCCCAGAAGTATTTATTCAGTATGATGTGCTACGAGCTCGCAACATCCCGCAATGGTAGTATTTATTTATTTATTTATTGAATTTTGATGACTGGGTAGGCCCACTGGGCCCCAAAGTTCCCTTTTTCAGGGGCGACCCGGGAAACAGAGACAGCACAATACAATACAATCAGGTGTTACAGGGAAACGAGAAGTAGACATAAGTAGGTTTACAAAAGTCTATATGTAGCTTGTTGTGGTGAGAATCCTCCCACCCGCACAACAATATAGGCAAGCAGCCTCACACTGTTTGTTTTACCTGCTTTTCATTACTGGTGCTAGGTAACAGCCACTCTTTCTGTTGTTCCTGTGCACCTTGTCTATATGCTGCTATGTTTCCTGTGCTCTGTGTCTCAAGCACTTTTACAGCAGCATGGTGACCCATGCCCTCTCATCTCTATCTTCCGAGTGTAACCCCCCTGCAAATGGGGGTTCCCAAAAGACTTCCAGGAGCTTGCTTGAATGCTCCAAGCCTGAATGGTGTTTGGCATTTAAGCTATTTATCAGTGAGTGTTTTTAGAACCTCTGGTACTGTCTCTTTAAGAGCTGTCTGCTTGCAGACATAATTAGTTTGTATGGGGGACTGTGTGTTTCTTTGATTGAGTACCACTCGAGCTGCTGCCAATTCACTTCATTTTGCAGTCACTAGGAGTGCAAAGGGAACCTATCTGAAAGATGTAACTGTTTGCCAGAAATTATTTAGAGTAATAATGAAATTACAGTTTGTCTAACCTGCTTTCTTTGCAGTCAGAACTGTGTCTGCTATTTCCCATTCTAGTTTTGAACTGCTGAACTGGACCAATCAGTGTGGGGTAAGCTAGCTCTAAATGGTGCCTTGGACTAATCAGAACTTGACTCATAATCTGAGCCAGCCACAAGAGGATTGTATGGGCAGTGACTCTGGGAGATGTAGTTTAGACTTCAGTGCCTTTTGGACCAACAGCAGCAGCAGTCTATTGTGAGTGACAGCCAATCCAGTCAAGAACTGGGAGGAACTCAAAGGAAGTGCCCGGTTTTGTCGGTTGGAGTTTCAGTTGAGCTTTGGCAGTGAAGAAGGAAGGAGCCTTGTGCTTTTCAGTGTGCAGTTTCAGTCAAAAAGCGTGTGTAAGGCCCAGAGTTCGGTCTGCAGCTTGTTAGGACTGAATCCGTCCTGTGAAAAGAATCAAAGGATCTCTGAAGAGTAGAAACCAGGCTCACCCTGTAGAAGACTGGAGGAATTGCTGAAAATTACACTCTGTCTGTCAGGAACTGAATCTGCTGTGTGTTCTCCGGGTATTGGCAGTAATTGCGATCGGGATACAGATGCAGCCTGCCTGGTATAGTGCTTTTTTTATATGGATGTGTGAAGAGGTTTGTGCACCTCAAGTGAGCCCTATGACATTGAAGGACCCTATCTTATTTGGAGGTCGTGAGTACTAATTCAGGTCGCTCTCTGTTGAATTGCCACATTAAATCCAAATGGAATTACTGTACTGCTGACTGTTTAATTCTCCTTTCTCTGTGTGAAAGGGCCCCTACCAGCTGCCACGGTTTGGACTAGCCACTAGGGCTTGGGTACCCAGGGACAGTAACTGATAGGGATAGGCCTGTGCACAGAGCCATAGGTAGATTATTAAAGTGATAAGCTAATTAACCTGATTTCCTGTCCTTGTTATATCCCCTAAATAAATCAGAGCTGCTTGTTTCAGCAAAGTTATACTGCCTGAGGTATTTGTCTATGTTAAAGTACTGTACTGTGATTGTTGCACTGTATCTCATTTCACAGGAGGTCCCAGTGCCGAACCAGACCTGGGGGTAAGTGTATACTGTGAAGGTAATTTGATATATTGTGTGGGCCACTAGTGGGAAGAAAGGGGGTTGCAGTGTCCCAGAGGGCTGTGACCAAGTTAGTTTAACTATTGCAAACCCTGACCTCTGGGTGGAGGCACCCGCCATTGGATCCAGGCCCCTCAACCTGTTAGTGGCAAATCAGGCAGGGTAGTAGCCCCTGGGATAGCGCCATCTAGGGGTTACATCTTGGAGGCCACCGCTGGGATTGTGTGTCCTCTAGTGGCCATATTTCTGAACCACTGTTAAAGAAAAATGGGTACCCTGACAGAAGTGGCTGTGCACCGGCTGGTGGAGTGGTGTACTGGGAGGAGATCGACCCCAAAATGCTATGCTTATCCTGGACATCCCCTGGTATCAAATACGGACACTGTGCAGGAGTACTTTCCAAGGTGGAAGGTTTACAAAATCCTGTGGTGGTGGGTCGGCATGCTAATCTGCTCACCCACACTTTCCTGGCCCTAGTAGAGTTTAAGGATCCCATAGATAGTTCCAAAGTGCCACAGACCATTACCCCAGAGGGAGCCCTCACTGCTTGGAGAGTGATAACTAAGGACAGTAAAGACCCGGGGGGGAATCAGCCCCCACCACTATCTGAAACTTTTGAGGAGAAATTTGCTGAATGGTTGCTGGGAGAGGGGAAAACTGTGGAGGACTTGAAGAAACTATTCTTGCCACCTGGGGTGTCCTCCCCAACACCCTCTCCTGCTCCAGTGCCCGTATGGTGGCTGAACCAATGCAGACTCCTATTTCTGCACCTGCCATTAGTCACGACTCTTACCGAAGGTTGAGGATCTTCTCTGGCACCTCCCACCCCCAAGGGGAGGATGACTGGGAGACCTGGATAGACTATGTTGCCCCAAGTGCTAGAATGGCAGTACTCGGGAAGTGACGAAGAGGGTTAGTGAGGCCTCCGAGGTCCTGCCCTGGCTACCATCCGTGCTAAGCGGGCCAGTAACCCTGAAGCACTGCACAGGCCTATCTTGAGGCCTTGGAGAATGTGTATGGGAGCCCAGATTCTGATGAGGACCTATGGTGGAGAGTAAGAAATGCACAACAGTACCAAGGGGAGTTGTTGTCTGTGTATGTCTCTCGGCTGGAAAAATTGTTGCAAGAATGCCTCAGAAGGGTAGTTTGCCAGCGATTGAACTGGACCGAACCAGACTGGACAGAATCCTTAAGTCTGCCCCTTCTCAGAACTGCTGTTGCTTCAGTTCGCCTGGCAAATCGACTGGAATCCCACCCTCCTATGATGAGTTAATGAGAGAAATTCGAGGAGTTGAGAAAAGGCGACCTCGGAGGTACCTGCACCAACAGCTGTGGCTACGACCCGAGTGACTGAGGGTGACCCATCAAGTGAAGTTCAGGGCAGAGGTTGACAGTCAATGAGTGCTCTGACAAGAAAAAGATATGCCACAATGGGGCGAACTGTTGAGAGAGATCCGAGAATTCAAAACAGTCCCTTTATGAAGGCCACGCCTGCAAGTACGGACCCCTGACCTATATCCGACTGCATCTGCTATGGGGTGGGGGTACCCACCCATGTATCTCCTGCTGATAACAGCTCCAAACTCAATTCCTTGACCATGGAAGTGGAGAAACTGACGAGATGTCTCCAAATGCTTATCACGCCGCAGACAGAGATGGCACCCAGGTTTCCAGTTAGTAATACCCCGCCCTGGCTCCCAGTGTGGCGCCTCGGCCAGCTCAAACTCCAGAAAGTATGTTTTGCTATAATTGTGGGAAAGATGGGCATGAAAAGGGAATGCCAGTCCCCAAAAGACACTGACAAAGTTGCATATAGGCTCCAAGGAGAGCTTGGAGAAGAAATCAGTGGTTAAGAGGTGCATGACATGATCCCAGTGAGGCACCAAAATGCTAATTCACATCCTTTTGTGGCAAGGTCAGTTGCCCAGGCTCCCACTACCGCCTCTCCAGACTGGTCCAGAATAGTGGGTCCTCCATGGAGACCACTGTAAAGGTGAATGGAGTGTCTACAAGAGCTGTATTAGACAGTGGCTCCCAAGTGACATTATGTTCCAGGATTGGTATCAGAAGCATTTGTCAGAGCGTACCCTCCACAACCATTAGAAGGACTGCATGTATGGGGGTTAAGTGAGAAGGCCTACCCTATTCGGGTATATCCATTTGGCTGTCTTTCCCCACCTCCGTGGCTGGAGTGGCCGAACAAGTAGAGACCCTAGCCTTAGTGTGTCCCCCACTGGACTGTATGATGGTGTCCTTTGTTGATTGGAACAAATGCTCATATGTTCGGAAGGCTGGCACAGTTGTGTTATGAAAACAGGGGTCAAAGACTAGTAGAGCTTTAGAGTTCCGGCTTTAATTAAGAAGGCCTATAGAGGCACAGAGAGATGCTGAAAAAACAGAACCAGAGGAACGGTCGGAATTGTATGGAAGAAGGATCCTGAGTCTCTGATCCTGGCGCCAAATGCCCAGTGTACCTTACAGGAGAGGTCCGTATCAGAAAGGATGTTAAGAATAAAATATTAATGTTGGATGCACCAGGCGATGGAAAATTGCCAGAGGGACTGCTGGTCAAGCCTAGTATTTTGCCCACTAGAGCCCATGCTTATGCCAGAAGGGTAATGGTCCAAGTTCATAATGTGTCTGAAAGAGACATTCGAAGTAAACAGAGGTTGCATCCTGGCTAATGTGCATTGTGCAGACACTGCAGTGCTACCCAGCAGCAAGAGTTCAAGGAAGAATGACAGAGTAACGCCTGACTTGTTTGATTTCGCGACTTCCGCTGCCAGCTGAATGGAAAGTGAGGATCAGTGAGAAGCTTGCCCAGAGAGACCAGGTGTTTTCTTTAAAGGAATGGGATGTAGGATGCGTGCAAGGAGCTGAGCACAATATCCGCTGCATGACGAAAGACCATTTCGTGAGAGGTCTCGACGCCTGGCACCTGCTGACATAGATGATGTGAGACGGCATCTGCAAGAGATGTTAGCTGTTGGTGTAATACAAGAATCCAGAAGCCTTATGCTTCCCCATTGTGGTAGTGAGGAAAAGAATGGAACAGTAAGGATGTGTGGGATTATGCACCTTAAACCGGCGGACTATCCCTGATCAGTACACAATGCCCCGCATTCAGGATGCTTTGGACTGCCTAAGCAGGAGCAAGTGGTTCTCTGTGCTGGATCTCCGCGGTGGGTGCTACCAGATCCCGATGGCCCCAGAGGGACCGTGAAATGACCTTTATCTGTCGCTTGGCTTCTATGAATTCTTGGGGATGCCTCAAGGGATTTCAGGTGCCCCAGCCACTTTTCAACGATTGATGGAGCGTGCAGTGGGGACAATGAACTTACTAGAGTGCCTGGTATACCTAGATGATGTTATTGTGTTTGGCAGCTCACTGAGGAACATGAGAGCAGATTATTTAAGGTATTGGACCGACTGGAGGACTTTGGCCTTAAACTGTCCATTGATAAGTGTCAATTCTTTCAAACATCAGTAAAGTATGTGGGACATAGTATCCACGAGGAATGAGACCGACCAAGTAAAGTTGAGGCCTTGACCACCTGGCCACAGCCCAAAATCTAAAAGAACTGCAAAGATTCCTGGGATTCTGTGGTTATTATCGGGCTTCATCAAGGACTATTCAAGAGTGATCCGCCTTTACTTAACCTTACTCAAGGGTATCCCCAACCCACAAAAATACCAAAAGTCAGCCCCTCAAGACTGAAAGAGTGTATTTTCATCCGAGTCGAGATTTGGGGCCGCTGGACTCCTGATTGTGAGACTGCTTTCATGAGATCATATATCAACTTACCCATGCTCCAGTGCTGGCCTATGCCTATCCAAGAAAACCTTCGTCCTGCACACTGATGCTAGCGCAAGGGTTGGGGCTGTGTTGTACCAAGAGAACACGAGAATGGCCTGAGACCAGTGGCCTTTGCCAGTAGAAGCCTGACCCCATCCGAAAAGAACTATCCTGTACATAAGTTAGAGTTCCTAGCTTTGAAGTGGGCTATTGTTGACCAATTCCATGAGTACTTGTATGGGGCTAAAATACTAGTAAAACTGACAATAATCCTTTGACCTATGTGCAGACCTCAGCTAAGTTGGATGCCACTGGCCATAGGTGGCTTTCTGCATTATCTACATATGACTATGCTCTCGAATACCGAGAGCAGGTCTGAACCACATAGATGCTGATGCTCTCTCCCGAGGCCTGTTCCCAGAATGATTGGGTCCATTGCAGAACCTGACATTCGGCACTCTGCCGAAGTTTGACAGGAGGAACAATGTCCACGGACGATGGACTGCATGGTGGATTGCTTGGGAGCCTCTGAGAATTGCATACCTGCTGCTTATTGCCACTTTCTGCACAGACATTGGTGCATCGCCTCAGCTGACAATGACAGTATTCAAGCGGCTCAATCCCGCATCCCATGATCAAAGCAGCTTTAGAAGCCTCTATGCAGGAAAAGATGTGTCCAAATTATCTCCCACTGATTTGAGAACTGCACTGTTATACAAAGAAGGTCCCAAGTTGAAACTGATCAATAAACTGTTATACAGAGAAACAGTAGACAGAGGGGACAAGTAGACAAACAACAACTAGTGCTGCCCACTGCCTTCGAGACTCAGTACTGAGGTCCTTGCACAACCACATGGGGCACCTTGGTATAGACAGAACACTTGACTTGGTGAGATCCAGATTCTACTGGCCTAAGATGGGGCTGATGTGGAGCAACACATTCGAACTTAGTAGTCGCTGCTTACAGAGGAGCTTTGCCCCAGAGGGCTGCCCCTTGTTAACATCACCACCAGTGCACCCATGGAGCTGGTCTGTATTGATTTTCTGAGTTTGGAGTCAGATCAAAGAAATATCAGTAATGTGCTGGTGGTCACTGACCATTTCACGAAGATATGCCTAAGCTTTCCCACCAAAGACCAGAAAGCATCCACTGTGGCCAAAGTACTTGTAGAAAACTTTTGTTCACTATGGGGCTCCACAAAGAATCCATTCTGATCAAGGGAGAGACTTTGAGAGTCGCCTGATCAAAGAGATGCTTTCTCTGTGGGGAGGCGAAAGTCCAGAACCACTCCTCACCACCCCAGGGGACCCACAGCCTGAACGTTTCAACTCATGACTTTGCTAGATATGCTAGGCACCCTGCACCAAAGGACAAGACTAGATGGAGCCAACAAATTAGCACCCTGGTACATGCTTATAACTGCACCAAAGTGATGCCACTGGATTCTCCCCTACCGCTGATGTTTGGAAGAGAAGCTCGACTACCAGTAGATGTGTGTTTGGGGTCTCTCTGATGGGGTTCAAGCTGACAACTATTTACAGTATGTGCAAAGTTAAAGGCCCAGCTAACTCATGCGTACTCAACTGGCTCAAACCATGGCTGCCAAAAGAAATCTGGCCAACAAAGAAAGGTATGCTAAAAGGTGAAAGCACAGGAACTCCAGGAGGGAGATCGGTATTGCTAAGAAATCTGGGACTGCATGGCAAGCACAAGATTGCTGACAGATGGCACCATCTCCCTCACATTGTAGTGGGCAAACTAGATGATCTGCCAGTGTACAAAGTAAGGCCTGAGAATAATTCAAAAGATGTAAAAACAATGCATAGAAATCATTTACTGCCCATTGGACAAATCTTAATTGAGTCTGAGCCCCTAGAAGATGCCCCTCTGGACCAGTGACTAGAGCTGCTAAGAAAAGATCAAGAAAGTCTGCACCTACAGAAGCAAGTTAAAGTGTTCTCCACAAGTCCCAGTTGAGCATGACTGTCAGTCCATATCGGAAGAAAGTGAGAGTGACTTTGAATACTATCTTCTTACGAACTGAGTCAATTGTTTCGGGCAATCCCCTAGTCAATACTGGAGATGAAGCTGGGCCTTCTGGACTGTCTAAGCCCCCAGCTTCATCCCTGGAGCCAATGCTCCCAGAAAGTGAAGTGCAAAGCATCGGATCAGATGAAATGGAATCATTGTGCATGGTTGAACTGTTTGAGCTTTCAGGGAGGAAATGATAGATTGGGGCAGACTGGTGATACACCAACAAGAAGAGTATTTTGAGTGCCCTGACAGTCCACTGCCAGTGTCCAAAGCTCTCCATGCGAGCCAAATGTTGTGGACTCAGAAACTGTAACTCCTGGAGCTGAAAGTGCCCCAAGTTCTCAGCTCTCTACCCCATGGAGACTCCCCTGACAAGGGAGGACAATGCTGAAAATGAGGCTCAGAGTGCAGAGACTATAACAGTTCCCCTAGAAAGACTGGTCGAGCTGTAAAGCCTGTGGTGCACCTCAGTTATGATTCACTTGGGAGGCCTGTGGACTTGCCTCTCAATGTTGTCCATAAAGGGTGTATGTGTCCCGAGCTCATTGCCCAAACTGAGCATCAGTGCTAACTCCAAGTTACTTGTGTTGCCCTCTAGTATGGTGCCCTTGCCCCATCCAGCCCCAAGGTAACTGATAGGAAGGGCCTCTCTTCAGGTTTCATGTACAAGAGGTAATAACTTGAGTTATGGTACAATGTGTATGTAATACTTGTAAAGAGTGACGCATTGCAATGTTTCAGAAATGTGTTCTTGGTAAAATGATATATTGACTGATGATTACATGTGCGAGCCTAATGCAAATGTATATGGTTGCAGTTGAAACTTATGGGGTACTTGTGGCCGCGACGTCAAGCTTTCCCAGGACCAGGAAGGGTGTAACCCCCTGCAAATGGGGGTTCCAAAAGACTTCCAGGAGCTTGCTTGAATGCTCCAAGCCTGAATGGTGTTTGGCATTTAAGCCATTTATCAGTGAGTGTTTTAGAACCTCTGGTACTGTTCTTTAAGAGCTGTCTGCTTGCAGACATAATTAGTTGTATGGGGACTGTGTGTTTTTTGATTGAGTACCACTGAGCTGCTGCCAATTCACTTCATTTTGGCAGTCACTAGAGTGCAAAGGAACCTATCTGAAAGATGTAACTGTTTGCCAGAAATTATTTAGAGTAATAATGAAATTACAGTTTGTCTAACCTGCTCTTTGCAGTCAGAACTGTGTCTGCTAGTTCCCCATTCTAGTTTTGAACTGCTGAACTGGACCAATCAGTGTGGGTAAGCTAGCTCTAAAATGGTGCCTTGACGAATCAGAACTTGGACTCATAATCTGAGCCAGCCACAAGAGGATTGTATGGGCAGTGACTCTGGGAGATGTAGTTTAGACTTCAGTGCCTTTTTGGACCAACAGCAGCAGTCTATTGTGAGTGACAGCCAATCCAGTCAAGAACTGGGAGGAACTCAAAGGAAGTGCCCGGTTTTGTCGGTTGGAGTTTCAGTTGAGCTTTGGCAGTGAAGAAGGAAGGAGCCCTGTGCTTTTTCAGTCAAAAAACGTGTGTAAGGCCCAGAGTTCCGGTCTGCAGCTTGTTAGGACTGAATCCGTCCTGTGAAAAGAATCAAAGGATCTCTGAAGAGTAGAAACCAGGCTCACCCTGTAGAAGACTGGAGGAATTGCTGAAAATTACACTCGGTCTGTCAGGAACTGAATCTGCTGTGTGTTCTCCTGGGTATTGTGCAGTAATTGCGATCGGGATACAGATGCAGCCTGCCTGGTATAGTGCTTTCTTTTATATGGATGTGTGAAGAGGTTTGTGCACCTCAAGTGAGCCCTGCTGACATTGAAGGACCCTATCTTATTTGGAGGTCGTGAGTACTAATTCAGGGTCGCTCTCTGTTGAATTGCCACATTAAATCCAAATGGAGTTACTGTACTGCTGACTGTTTAATTCTCCTTTTCTCTGTGTGAAAGGGCCCTACCAGCTGCCACGGTTTGGCTTAGCCACTAGGGCTTGGGTACCCAGGGACAGTAACTGATAGGGATAGGCCTGTACAGAGCCATGATAGATTATTAAAGTGATAAGCTAATTAACCTGATTTCCCCTGTCCTTGTTATATCCCCTAAATAAATCAGAGCTGCTTGTTTCAGCAAAGTTATACTGCCTGAGGTATTTGTCTATGTTAAAGTACTGTACTGTGATTGTTGCACTGTATCTCATTTCACAGGAGGTCCCAGTGCCGGAACCAGACCTGGGGTAAGTGTATACTGTGAAGGTAATTCTGATATATTGTGTGGGCCACTAGTGGGAAGAAAGGGGGGTTGCAGTGTCCCAGAGGGCTGTGACCAAGTTAGTTTAACTATTGCAAACCCTGACCTCTGGGTGGAGGCACCCGCCATTGGATCCAGGCCCCTCAACCTGTTAGTGGCAAATCAGGCAGGGGTAGTAGCCCTTGGGATAGCGCCATCTAGGGGTAGACGAGCATTTGCCAGGAGTGCAGCAAGCCGTTCCCCACCATCTCCCAGTCGCTGTCTCCCTAGTACTTTAGCAGCAGCGGTTTACTGATTTTGTTCTGTAGTACGGTGTTCCCAGGTAAAATTAGTCAAGCCGGTTACCAACCGTGTGGGTATAGGGGCATTAATCAATGATCAGGTGATGTCTGTAGGCCAATCATGTCTCTAGATCTGGCCTTGCTTTCAAAATCCATTTTTATAAAGGCGTTTTTAAGCATGTTACGGAAGCAGAACCTGAACTGCCACAGTGTTGTAGTAGTAAGGAAGGCAAAGGCTTGACATTTCTGAGTACATCCAGTACTGAAGTTTAGCCTCTGCTGTTCTTTTACAGCTATGATCACACGTACTTTAATGACCTAATGCATTCTCTGATACTACTCAGTCACTGCCTTTTATATTGGAGGTGTTTGTTTTCCTTGTGCCTTTTCCTACTTTGAAGATTTCCCAACCTGGAAGTACAAGGCATGAGGTGTATAAAACGGTACTCAACATCTAGGCTGACGCATCCAGTTCTGCTTGCCATCCATTGCCTTCATGGTTGGATTACAGACCTACAAACCCCTGCACGGCTGGGGACTGGACTGCCTGCAAGACCTCCTGGTCCTTCACTGCCTGACTCGCCATCTCTGTTCCTCTGAGGAAGGCCTCTTGGTGGTCCCCAGGGCTAGGTTGCTGCCGTCAGGAGATTGTGCTTTCTCCGTGGCAGCACCAGCCCTGTGGCATATGCTTCTGGGATGTCTGAGAGGGGCCCCCTCAGTGGAAACCTTTAAGAGGGGGCTCAAGACGTTCCAGTTTTACCCAGCATTTGAGCTGACATAATAAGATGATGCTGAGGTGTGTGTTTTGTTGACTGTCATGGTATGTTATTTATATATGCTGTGATTTTAATTAAGTATTGAGCAAGGAACCCAGAGAGGAGCTACCAGTTGGGAGGGGTTCAGACAGAGGAGGAGAAGGACCTAGGGGTGATCATAACGGGTAACATGAACAACTCAGCTTAGTGCAGGAAAGTGGCTGCTAAGGCAAGAAGATGCTGGGGTATATTGTGAGAGGAATCTCATCCAGAAATAGGGATGTGATCCTGCCACTGTACAGGTCACTAGTCAGGCCACATTTGGAGTACTGCGTGCAGTTCTGGTGTCCCTTTCTGAAGAAGGATATCAGATTGCTGGAGGGGGTGCAGTGTAGGGCAACAAAGATGATCCAGGGCCTGGAGGGCAAAACCTATGAGGACAGGCTGACTGAGTTGAATATGTACACCCTGCAGGAGAGGAGGAATTGGGGGGCTATGATTGAGACCTTCAGATTTTTTATGGGGATTAGCAAAACGGGCACAGAAGGGATATTTAAGCTGAGGAGAGGAAGGGACACCAGAGGGCATGGTCTCAGTACTGTTCTCTGTCACATTGACCTAGAACACACAGTTCCAGCGTAGTCAGTATTTAATTATTATACTTTGATTTTTTTTAGACCATGTATATCACATTATGTATTTAAAAGTGTATAATTATGGTATAAGTTCTATGAGATACAAGTCTCGTTTGCTGAACATTCCATAAAGTGCATGTATCCCAGACTGCGTTAACAATCAAGTCACAAGGCTTATGGTAAAGCAAACAGGATGCTGGGGTGTATAGGAAGGGGGATTGACAGCAGGAGAAAGGTATTAAGAATGCCAGGTAAACAAGGTTATAAACAATTCCCCATAGTAATAAAACTTATCAGTTTACAGTGAAATGCTGCTTTAGGAAAAGGGGTGGGGGCTGCAATGCTATTGGGGGGGGGGAGAGAAGGATTGCCAACAAAGCAGACAAACACTGTGTAAAACAGCTGCACCCTCTACTGGTGATTCTACTAGAGGAAGGACTGTTTTACATGAAAACAAGATTTAAATTCATTTATATTATTTTTTTTTTAACAGTTTGTCAATTTTTAAAAAAAATACCAATTTTCTCAGTGTATTGATACCCTCCAGAGTCAACACTATGGGACATACCCCCCTTCCAGGGGCTATAAGGCTCTGTGCCTGCAGCTTTGAGTCTCATTACCCCAACAGACCAAGCCTAAGTTCTTTGAGCAGTGGAAGCAAAAGCTTTAGCAGAAGGTGCCGATGGCAAAGTCCTGAGCGCTACCCAATGAGAAGATGATAGGCACTTGTCCACTTCAGTAGTCAGAGGTGGACCACTTATTGCTGTTTGGGGGGGGGGGTCTAGCCCTGTTCTGTCAACACTGGGAAGCCATTACCACAGATAAGTGGGTCTGGTTTCAGAAATGATCCCAGATGGTTATTTGCTAGAGTTGATAGAGCACCCTCCAGATCATCCTCTGGGAAAGCTGCTTTGGTTACAAGGTCCTATAGCCTGTATGCTAGCAGTCAATATAAATTCAAGGAGCCCTGGAGGACTTAACAAAGGGACTTACAGGAGAAGACAAGGACAATGTTTGGTGCACAAACAAGGAACCAATAGGGTGTCGAGTAAGCCTCATAATACTAATTTTATGATGGACAGCCTGCATCAGCCAATCAAGAGCTGCTCTAAGCTCCTGAAACCCAGAGGACAGAGACTGTTCATTTCAGGTGGAGCACCTCCTGAAAGGGGGGGGGTCCACCCTTGCTCCAGAGAAGTGAAGAAGACCTGCCTTGGGGTTTACTGAGCCACCAGCCCGGGGGCTCTGCATTTGCCTTCCCACTTCAGAAAGGAGCTGTTCTAGAGGTAAGGTGTGATTTGCTGGCCTGAGGCAAAGAAGTTGCCTGAGAGTTTTCCTGAGTGAGAGATGAATCCTGCTATGGTCTTCGGGTGAAGAAGGAGACCAGCCAGTGGGCTTGTATGTCCGCTAGCCCAGGAGGTGCTCTACATTGCCCTCTTTGCTTTCCAATGGCTGGAAGGATAGTGTAGACAGAATGAAAGTGTTGTTTGCTGTCCAAAGCCAAGAAAAGTGTTGGAGAGTTTCCTAAGGAGTGGAGACTCGCCTGCCATGTCTGAGAGGAGTATGGAGGCTACTTGGATGCCTGCACAGCTGGTGTAGCCAAGGGAAGCCTATGTGAGGTTCTGCTTGGGTTCTCGTGGAGCCCTGTCAGCCAAGGGAAGCCTGCCTATTGTGTTCCAGTAGATAGAAATCAAAGTGAGAAGAATTTTTTCTTCAGTCGTGTCTAAGCTGCTAAGTGAGAAGATTTACTCTTCTGTTCCAAGTCTACACCTGTACAGTGAGAAGATTCATTCTTTTGTCCAAGTCTGAGTCTTGGAAGAGAGAGGATGTGCTCCCATCTTCTGTCTCATGTTTGAACCTGAAATGTCCAAGTCTGAAAGACTGTTTCATGCTAAAATCTGGTGGAAAGTCCAAAGACTGTGCCAGTCAAGAAAGAGCCATGGCTGCTAGCTGGCAGTGTTGCTGAAGTCATTTACAGTCAGATGTTACAGTCAGATGTTCTTAGGTACCAGTAGGAGAGAGACTGTTACCCAAGGTTTGTACGGGGAATCAGTCTGGTAGTGTCACTGCTAGGCATTACCAGTGCATCTCCCCCTGAGGGTTCCTGCGTAGACGAGGGGGTTGAGGCATGTTGGCCCTGGTTCGCAGTACTGGTCTCTCCAGACTTGTGATGCTGCCAAAACAGAACATGATGAGTTGCCAGAGAAGCTAAGAGGTGTACAGCCTGACCAAGCCGCAAGAACCTGCTGCTGAGAAGGCCCAAGCTGGCAAGAGGTGCAGAGAGGAGGCTGCAAGCTGCAATATGCCTGCTGCTTGTTTCTGTAGTCTGCGTCACCAGAGTTCTTCTGATCAAAATACCCCAGAACTCCAGTCTGAAAACCATTGCTGCACAAGCCAAGAGACTGTCCTGCAAAACCGTGAGGAATTCAGGGCTTGCCCTGCATCTGGGGAACTATAAATAGTTGCCATCAATGATTGTCAAGTTTCAAAAGCTAAATAGTAGTTGTCACTAAAATTCTGAGTTTAGCTGCCCAGCTGAAAGTTCAATTGTCATTAATCTGCTGTTGCCACCAGCCAAAAAGTTTGAATTTAGTTTGTCTTAAGTGCACCAATGCCGGCTAACCAGCTGCAACTTATCAGGCCTGCAACTACTCCAAACTGGGTACCCAGATAGACTGTGGGAGTTCCCTACATAGACACAAGGGGGAGACTGGTACGATTTGGGGAGCACGTAACATGGTAGAACAAGTGGGCTAAAGTATGTCCTAATGTAAATACTGGTGGGAGGCAGGCACTGAGAATGTTTTTAGGTTTACAGTCAAAGTGATTTATGTTTACCAAGTACCAAATGTCCATGCTGAAATGTTTTTTTATCTTTTTTTATCATGACATTATTTATCACCTTCTCCATGGACCTAGCAAGGGCTATGAACCCCACTCGGAAGGGTATGTCCTCCGGCCCATCAGGGCCATCATGGATTCTGCCAGGTCCCTGTATTTTTCTCCGTTTTTTTCTCCCCTGCCCCATGCCCATGCAATGAGTGCAGCAGCCGTCTCCACCTCTGCAGAGGCGGCAAAGCACACCGGGCCGTGGGTCGAACCCCTCTTGTGCTGACATATGCAGCACACAAACCCCCCACCCCGAGGAAGGAGAGCAATCTGCGGGATGCTCAATCTTTACCCCCCCAGCCGACCCCCAAATGACCCAAGTCCATTCCCGAACCTAGGTCGCCGGTGTGGCGCTAGGTGTGGTGTCCAGTGCCTCAACCCTCAGCACCACTGGGCCAGCCCTGCTGAAATGTTTTTTAACCTCTGCATCCATTTTCCCTTTCCTAGTCCTTCCTCATGTAAATAAATTGTTGGTTAACCTTTTTACATCTGTCTCGTGAGCATATATTAGTGGGCATGTTATTAGCTGAAGTCAATAATTGCAAGAATATTGAAACAAGGTTTGTTTTATGGTAGTCCATGAGTGGGTGACTGTAAGGGGAGGTGGGTATGTACAGCATCCCAAGGGGGTTGTACTGCTAAATATCTGGCCCACTAAATATTTATTCTGGGTGGAGGCACCGTGCTATTTATTTTATCTTTGGGGAAAGAACTCCCTCTTTTGCCACCTGAAATAGAGCCCAGGCCCCTCAACCTGGTTTGTGACCACCAAAGCAGGGGTAGTAGCCCACTGGTGCACAGCACCTGGGTTACAGTGCAGTGGCAGTGGGGACGGTTCTGGAGTTACAGCAGGGCAAAGGCTTTTACTGCGGGTGTTTGTTTTTCAGTCCCCAAGAAGACACATACAGTAGCATGTACCCAATCTTGGACTTGAGTATGTAAACTAATATATGAGATGCAAAATGCTTAGAACTGTGTCTCTGGATTGTCTAGACGGGTAAGCCTCTGCAGGGCATGCAGGATACTTAGTTGCTTTGGCAGTCAACAAGGAAGTAAATGTGTGTCAGGACGTCACTGGAAAATTGATGGCCCCTTGAAGATGAAAGATCTGTACAGTCCCAACTGACTAACATGAGCATACAGGAAATAATTCAAATGGGAATCCTTTCAGAGAAGTAACTTTTGATTTTTTTTCTCGCATTTTGTAGTTAATTTTTTTCCTCTGTCCAAATTCATGCTGCTGCCCTTAGCCAGGATAATTTTAGTAATGGGAGCTGTGTAGCACTGTGCACACATTTTGTTCATGAGGTGTGTTAACTAAATAGATTCTGCCTTTAATTACCTCGGCTCCTATTCCAGTATTGGCTTATCCGTCTTTAAAGCAAAGCTCGCCAAAAGGAAGCGTAATTACTTATTTCGGTTCAGTGCTGCACAATGCAAGAGAGGCAGCCTTGGAAAATGACTCTAATTTAAACGGCTAACAAGATATTTCTTTTTTGTAAATGAACCTGAATGTATGCAACAGAAAAAAAATACTTTTGCCTGTCTCTCTGTATTTAAAAGTTCTAATAAAAAAAGGCAAAAGAAAAACACTTTTACGTTTCCTGTTTAATGGAGTTTTTTTTTTTTTTCATACGTTACACATGGAGTACCATTAATATACCATCGTTTACAGATGAAAGAAGAGTGAGAGAGGCAGTCTTCATTGCTGTTAGGTGGGGGCTTTAGGTGATGGAGAATCTCCTCAGAGTTGGGTGGGGGAGTGAATCTTGCTTAAATCGGAGATTTGTTTGTTTGCAAAATGAAAATATTTTCTCTTGTTCTTCCCATAAGGAAGTGCTCACATGGCTGGGCAGCTATTTTAACCTCGGGAGCAGACCTGTCACAGCTCTTGGTTGCCCTGCCACGTTAGCTAGTGCCACTGCCAATCAGAAGTGAGCTATGCAGGTAGCGAGTCAGAAATTGGTAGCCCTAGTTTGCAGTAAGGGCAACAGTGTTCTGCCATATAGTTATGTATTGCACCGCAGCTTGCAGTTCAGTTTGCTTGTGCTACCAGTCACCATACCAGTATTCTTATCGCCACCCAGTGTCTTCACCACCACAACTGCATCTTCCTGTCAGCACCTAGTGTCTTCACCAGCACATCTGCATCTTCCTGTCAGCACCTAGTGTCTTCACCAGCACACCTGCATCCACCTATTAGCACCTAGTGTCTTCACCAGCACATCTGCATCCTCCTATCAGCACCTAGTGTCTTCACCACCACACCTGCATCCACCTATCAGCACCTAGTGTCTTCACCAGCACATCTGCATCCTCCTGTCAGCACCCACTGTCTTCACCACCACACCCACTTCCTTCTCATCAGCACCCAGTTTTGTCACCACTGCACCTGCATCCTCCTGTCAGCACCTAGTGTCTTCACCAGCACATCTGCATCCTCCTATCAGCACCTAGTGTCTTCACCAGCACATCTGCATCCTCCTATCAGCACCTAGTGTCTTCACCAGCATATCTGCATCCTCCTGTCAGCACCTAGTGTCTTCACCAGCACATTTGCATCCTCCTATCAGCACCTAGTGTCTTCACCAGCACATCTGCATCCTCCTATCAGCACCTAGTGTCTTCACCAGCACATCTGCATCCTCCTGTCAGCACCTAGTGTCTTCACCAACACATCTGCATCCTCCTATCAGCACCCAGTGTCTTCACCAGCACATCTGCATCCTCCTGTCCGTACCTAGTGTCTTCACCAGCACATTTGCATCCTCCTATCAGCACCTAGTGTCTTCACCAGCACATCTGCATCCTCCTATCAGCACCTAGTGTCTTCACCAGCACACCTGCATCCACCTATCAGCACCTAGTGTCTTCACCAGCACATCTGCATCCTCCTATCAGCACCCACTGTCTTCACCACCACACCCACTTTCTTCTCATCAGCACCCAGTTTCGTCACCACTGCACCTGCATCCTTACAGCAGCACCTAGTGTCTTCACCACTGCACCCACATTCTTCCCAACAGCACCTAGTGTCTTCACCACCATACCTGCATCCTTTCCATCAGCACCCAGTATTTTCAGCATCACATCCGCATCCTTCCCGGCAGCACCCATATCTTCACCACCACACCCACAGCCTTCCCAGTGGCACCTAGTGTCTTCACCACACCTGCATCCTTCCCATCAGTACCCAGTGTCTTCACCACCACACCTGCATCCTTCCCGTTAGCATCCATATCTTTACCAGCACAACTGAATCCTCCCATGAGCGCCTAGTGTATTCACCACCATGCCTGTATCTTTCTCATCAGCATCCAGTGTCCTCACCAACACACCTGTATCCTTTCCATCATCACCCAGTGTATTCAACACCTATGGCTAAAGTGGGGGCGGGGGTCTACCAATGCCAAGAAGTACCCAGGAAGGCAATTGTGAATTTCCCAAGTTGTTGAGGGAAAAAGGTGATTCTCCTTAAAATGTTTTCTTGTCTCCGGAGAAAAAACATTCTTCACATTCAGAGTCATTCTGCATGGTTCTAAGTTCTGAAAAAGGTAATTTTGCATGGTTTTATATGCAGAATGGCTTTCAGACACCACCAGTAAAATTAGCTTATTATAGTACATTTATATGAACAGTGTGACGTGTCTTGTCATGAGCGCAGAAATGGCTGCTCTCAATAGCTCAGTAGACCGAGAAAGAAAGTTCTATTTCTTTTTTTTTTAACTTCTGTTTTTATTTCCAGAAACAAGACAGTAACATAGTTCATACTTCTAAAGTGTTCAGGAGAAAAGTAACGGCCATGCCTACAGTGATAAACTTGATATATATATATATATATATATATATACTGTATATACTGTATATATATATTTATTTGCTGCCTTTTATTTCTGTAATGAGGAAGCAGGGGTACTTAAAACAAAAGTGGAAAATGAATAAGTAGAATCCAGTTCCTAGTGTATTCACCACCATGCCTGACTGGCTGATGACATTCATGTCTGTTTTGTTTTGTAAAATATCTCTGTTAAGTGACCAAAGTGACATAAACACACGTGTAGAAGACACATGATGCAAATCAGCAGAGTAATGAGGAACACAGGAGGACAGCACTGTTGGAGTCCATGTAAGAGACCCACCTGCTGTACATTGATGTTACTATGTAACAATCATGATTAATAAAATAGAATACACACTAGAATGTTGTATAGTCCGCCCCCGGGCCGCCGCTGGCTCCTCCTCTGTAGAAAATTAGAGGGGGAACCGATTACCTCCAGCCCCTCCTGCAGGGGTGCCCACATTGCACCATATGTATGCTGGGTATTGAGTCTTTTCTAATATCATGCTTTCTAGTAAGACATCACTCCATTGAGCTATGGTGGGTGTTGTCTCTGTCAGCTAGCACTGGGCCAGAACCTTTTAACCAGTGGTGAATAGTCAAGAGCCAAAGGGGATGATCATGTGGATTTTCTCCGATATCACCCTTTTCTCCCCAACATTACTTGCTCTACCTCCAGTGTATATACTGGTAAGATAACATTTTAGATAGTATGCATACTGCCTTTACCCAGTAAGACTGCACCTTGGGGCATGACCAGTCCATATGGTGGAAGTTTCCCATTTCAGAAAAACATTTTGGACAAACACTCAACTTGTTACTATCTGCTTTGTTACCAATATAAGGTGTATAATAAACTCTGCATAAAATTAAAGTGTACCTGGCATAATCTGTAGTTGGTATGACTGATGGGATTCTGATGCCAAAAGACTCAGTACCTGAGTTGCCCTCTTTACCAAAAGTATCCATGTTCTGGTCATGCAGTAGTCATATTTGAACAGGACACTATTTTCCCCCTCGCTTCAGATGTGAAAGGACAAAAAAAATTACACTTGACCTTCTCAGCTACTGCATTCAGCCACTTCCACCAAACCTTTCTTCCAGCTCCCCCAAAACACACACACACTACTGTAACACTGTTTGTTCCATAACTACTTCAACCCCGTCACTGTCTGTCCCCCAGTGCATCTTATGATCATACTGTTAACTCGATCTTACGGCTGATACACGTGCTGCATTTCCTGACCATGCCACCACTCCCGCTCTGTCCTCGGATCATACCTCAGCCTTGCTGCTGTCACTCACGCTGGGTTTACCAATCATGCTGCTACTCAGGAAAACAAACAGGCAGTGCTTAAAAAAAATGATAATGTAGCCATCCTGATGGCTGTGCTACCATACCATCGAGCCAGGTTTGAAAGATAGCCCAAGAAGTCACATCTGGAGGCAGGTCAAAAAGTCAAGACAGCTGCTACTCAGCAGTGTTTCTCAGCCCGGGCAGGTTGGTGGCAGGTTCTTCCACCACAGTGACCCCTGGGACTCGGCTGTGGGGCTTGCTCCTGCTGCAAGTAGGGGCGTGGCTATGCAAGGCTGATGGAGGTGTCGACTCGGCCAGGGGAGGAGGGAGGGGGAAATACATAGGGAGGCAAAACCCAGAAGCAAGAGGACTTCTGGTGTAGCTTCCTCCCGCATGGCAACCTAAGTCTAGAGCTGTCTACTCGACTCAGAGATGTTTTTGCTAAAAGCCACATTTAAACAGAGAAATTAAAATATCCAGACAAATAAACCATGGCTACTACTAAAAACAAAGATGGGGGCAAGAGATTTGCAGCTATAAGACCACAAACAGAAATTTCTGATGAGGACCTCTCCGACTCCGGGGCCTCCGAGCGTTTTCCTCTGACTCAAGACAATACCCCACTCAAACCAAAGAAAAACAAACCCGCTTAAGAGAAGAAGATGAACCTCAAACTAGATAAAATACTTAGTGAACTGCAGGAATTCAAAGCGGACTTTAATTAATTTAAGCAGACGCAAGAATCCTTCCGTTTGGATCTCGGGGAACTCCACGAGAAAGTCCTGGGCCTGGAGCAACACACACAACAGCAGGCTGCCACTATGCAACAGACACAGACCACACTGGGCCAAGTAATCCAACTCTGCCATCTCACTGCGGCTAGACAGGAAGATGCAGAGAACTGCAACCGTAGAAACAACCTCCGCATTTACGGAGTCCCAGAGAGAAGTGAGGGATCTGACCTGCAAGCCCACATAGAGGCAATACTGCGAGAAGCCCTTAAATTAGACTCAGGCTACAACTTGGAAATCGAGAGAATACATAGGGCGCTAGGCCCTAAACCTACCCAGCTGAACACCCGTCCCAGGTCCATCATAATTAGATTCCTTCGCTTCCAAACAAAGGAAAACATTTTAAAACAAGCTTGGTCACACAGCAAACTGTTTTTTGGAGGCAGTCGCATATTCATAGATAATGATTATACCCCAGCTACTGTGCAAAAAAGAAGAGCCTATATCCCACTTTTTCCTTGGCTCAGACAGCAGAATTTAAAGTTCAGAATCCCCTACCCTAGTAAGCTGATTGTACAGTTTCCTTCTGGGCAACAAATCTATGAATCCTTCGATGAGGCCTGTGCTGACTTCAAAGCAAGGGGCTTTACATTGCCCACTTCTGTGAGACTTCCCCCTCGGACGGAGACTTCTCGAAACTCCTCCAGAGCTTCAGCTGGAGAGGCCCCAGATCAACAAGCAGCAATCTAATCCATTAAATGAATGCTGCGTCAGTTTTCCAGATCATCTACCTGAAGGATTCTTCATGATGATACTTCTGTAGTTGGGAGATCGCAGTGAGTACAGGGGGTTGCTGCCGTGGATGGTGCTCGGGCTGAGGGCTGGAATAGCTCCCCTTGCTCCATGATGGGGGGAGGTGCGGGTGGAGACTGGGAGAGCCCTGAGAGATGTGTAGGGGCGGTCCTCGGTTTCGGGGCACTCTATTGAGAAGTTTAAAGCTCCTAAACTTAGATGGGGAAAGGGGTCCTTCATCTGGGGGCTCTCGTGGGGGAGAGGCGGAGAGCTCGATGAGACCGACGGATGCCTTTCTGGACCACTCTTTGCAATGAATAAGGTCTGAAATGAGGTGGGGAGTCCCGACCTGGCATAGGAGAATATTGGCCACACACAGGCAGTAACGGGCTACAAAGGTACTGATCTGACATTTTCCCATTAAATAGGGAGTCATTTTACCAGGGAGCCCCAGCCCCACAGGACCTGGCCGAGAGGTTGATGTGCGGACCTCACAATTCTGCTCTGAACCGGAGGCCGGTCAGTGGTAGGCTTAATGAGCACCCCAATAGAGTAGTCCAGGCCTGTTTGATGATTATACCCATTAAATAGGGTTATTTATAGGCCTTCTCGGTGCCCGGGGGGGGGGGGGACACTTATTTGTAAAGGTCTGGTTGAAATGTTTTCACTCCGAAGTCTGCACTCCTAGTGTTCCTCGTCGTCCTCTGCTCTCCCCCCGATGGGAGCACTCCTCTAGTGAGGACCTCTACTGACTTCTCTACCTCCCTGGAGCCGGGAGACTGCCTCTGCCCTTGTGGACATCCCCATGGTCTGTCCATGCGCCCCTTGCGCCCCCCTCACCGGTGGAGCATCACCATGCCTAGCCCTGAGCATACCATGCGGTCACTCCTCTGCTTGCCTCCTCTTCGAGCTGCAGTCTGATACTATGAAACACAGGATTTTCAAAGACAATGGTTCACACTTGTATGGACGAGAGAAGGAGAAGGGTTTTCGTGGGCAATTGATATTTTCCTCGAATTTTTTTCTCCTTCTCATTTTTACTTAGTTTTTCCCTCTCTTATTCTATACACTTTGAATTCTTGAAAAAAGATTACTAGGAGCATAAATAAGATCAAGTTGTCTAGTTAAAGTGATTTATATATAAGGCAAACCACTACAGTACACCCCCAGTAGCCATACCAACCTCATATTTCAGGAGACAGAGGTTGATGGACCTATTTAGTTCACTTTTTAAATAAGCTCAAACTGGAGAGGGTGCAGAGAGGCCTAAAGCCTGATAATACACCCTGGGAAAGAGACTAGCTTGCAGGGATTTGATCCGATTCTAGTCTACAGCCCCACCTCACCTCAGCTGCTTCTCGGAGAGGGGGATGGATTATCATCAGCCGCTCTAGACTTAAAGGAAGATGCATCTTTTTTCCATCCCACATCTTATCCATATCCCTCACTCACTCATATTACTTTACATCCCCATTTTAGTTTCTCTCCTACTAACCCTATACCCTCTCCTATTTAGGGGCAGGAGTATCCCCAGGGTATCCTCCCACTTGCTGGGATGGATTCCAATGCTCAGATGGTCAGTTGACTGGTCAGTCACTGTTACGTATAGTACCCGTGACAATAGAAGTCCTCCAGGGTACCCACATAGAATATTGTATATAGTTAATGGACACTCTGATTGGCGCAGTTGGTTCACTGTAGTGTCTAGTAGTTCTGCTTTTCCTCTCATTTGCCTCAATCTTTCCTTTTCTCTCCTGGATATGGAGCCCCAACTGAAATATTACCTACCTGCAGAACATAGATTCACAATGCGGATATCTGCTGGGTGTGTTTTGGTCCGGGGGGATGCCCCTGGGTGGAGGAGACCCTGTATGCCATGAATAGTTACAAATGACAGATTTTAAAATTATTTCTCATAATGTGAATGGTCTGATGTGCCCCATAAAGAGATACTGCACATTGCAAACTCTCAAAAAACTCCACCCAAATGATGTTCTACTACAGGAGATCCATTTATCTGCCCCGGAGCACAACAAACTACTTAAGTTTGGCTTTTCTCATATGGTGGAATCCTCTATCTGCGAGGTAGAAGAAGGGGGACGGTGGTCCTCCTTCCAAAGCATTCTAGGGCTCAAGTTATAGATCAATATTCAGACAGGGTGGGTAGGTTGTCTATGATAATTGAACTGAATGGACAGGTTTTAACTCTCTGCAGCCTATATGTTCCCCCCTGGCTCGGATGCTTCTTCAGTCCAGGATCTGATGGATGCTATTCTAACTAGACAACTCTGCATCCCTGATCATGGAGGGGGGATCTAAATTGCCAATTAAACCCTTCTTTGGACTCTTCCTCTGATAGGTCCTCCCTCAATCATCAAGTCAAAAATACCTCAGACAAATAATAAGAGGCGTGGGTCTGACAGATACGTGGAGGCAGCTACACCCCATCCAGAGAAAATTCACATATTTCTCTCATGCCTACAAACATTACTCCAGAACTGATTACATATGCATAGGTAGAGAGAATATGGATTTGGTTAGTAGTGCAGATATCTTAAATATCAGCCTCTCTGACCACGCACCTACAGTACTAGAACTAGCGTTGAGGAAGGAAGTGAAGAGGACGCAGTGGAGGTTTAATCTTTCTCTGCTCAGAGATCCCGGATTCCGAGAACTACTAGAAAAACGTATCCCAGAGATTATAGGAGACAATTCTTCTCCTCAGGTCTCCCCACAACTGATGTGGGACACGATAAAGGTAGTCCTCCGTGGATACATAATTTCATATGTGTCGTACAAAAAAAGACAATTCTCTTCCCGCCTTTCCACTCTGCATTCACAACTACGAACTCTTCAAGAGGCCCATATGCAGGGGAACAAGGATGTGGTAACCCAACTGTCTCAGACCTAAGCAGAAATTCAGAAGTTATTAATGATCAAGATAGAGCAGGCTCTGGCGTGGCTGAGACAATGGTATTATGAGGGAGGGGCTAGAGCATCAAAACTGCTGGCGTATCGTCTCAGGAGACAGACTCAGCAATCCAATATCTCCAAAATAAAAGATCCAAACTCTGGTCAAATGTGTTATACGACACAAAGTATCCTGGGGACCTTTAAAAAATACTATCAGTCGTTGTACGCAGGTCAATCAGACCCCTCTCTTGCTCAGCTCTCAAGTTTTCTTTTCGAAGCTCAAATTACTCTCGCCATCAGAGTCTCAGCGGGCCAGGTTGACAGCTCCAGTCTCTGAATCAGAATTACACACAGCTGTCAAAAACCTTAATAATGGGAAGAGGAGGGGGGTGTGGCTAGCTGCTCAGCCATCAACACGCTCTTTCAGAGAGCTCCCTGAGATTATTATATAAAATCCAAAAGAAAATAGTTACAACCTATTTGGTGAAACAGAACTAGATATTTTTATTCACTGAGGGTTTGTGTATCGCTAGAGGTGGATTATGCTATTATGGGGTGGAAAAACTCTGACAAAGCTAACTTTTTCGTGCCTCGTGGCAGGGCCGCAAAGGCACCAACAGAATCCTTGGAGCCTGTATTGGAGGAACCCAGCAGAGAGCACTCCCACCCGGCATCGCTAGACTCACTCCAGCAGGCTCTTTCTACCCTTACAAAAACGGTCCAACATATGGACAAAAAGATGGACTTGTACCACGAACGAATGCTGGTTGTGGAACAAAAGGTAGAGTGCCTGGCTAAAACAGCAACAAGTGCAGAAAGAATCTCCAATAAAGCACTGACCACAGCTACATCTTGTGTGTAAATAGAAAAAAAAAAAAAATACCCTATTGCAAAGTAGGCCTCGCACGTCAGAGTTCTGGGGATCCCTGGGAACACTGAGGGAGAAGATTTGTGCTCATACATGATTTCTTGGCTCGATCAGACCTATGGGTTAGACCTTCATGACTTAATCCTTCGTGCCTACCGGATTACACCACGGAGACCCAGTGGATAGAAATCAGAGCCCCACATGGTGTTAGTAGTCAGTCTCTTCAGTGATCTGCGATCGAATCCTGCAAACTGCCAGGGCCAAGAGAAATGTGCACATTGAGAGATCCCGGGCATTGTTATTCCTGGACCTCTCCTATGCAACCAGAACAAAAAGAAACGGTTTTGATGTGGTGATTTCGTGATTTGGAGATCCCGACTAGTATGTTGATGCTGGCTCAACTCCATGTAAACATCGATCGGAAAACATATATTTACACTGACCCCAAAGAAGCTGGTAGAATGGCTGAAAAGCTTGAAGTTGAAAAGGCAGCCCGAGAGGGAGAGGGGTCATCAGAGTCGGAAGGCGAGGAAGAGACCTAGAAGTGGACTTTTGAGTCTGGTAGTTCTAAACCAAAGGGGCAGGTACTACTAAAATTCCCGGCAACTAACGTGGGGAAGGTTTGAAAAGTATTGCAAATTATATTGTGGTACTTTCCCACAGAAGATAGTTAAAACTGGATAGTATCCTTTGGAATCTTGGTCCACATGGAAAGATTGTTGATTTGAACTTAAAGTTTCTCTAAATATTTCTTTGTTTCTTTCTGCTACAGACAATTTAACCTTTACAGTTACCAAGTTAAGTATGAATATGGCACTGGTCTAATGTTTTTGGTTTTGGTGCCGAATTTAGTTAAAAGGGTGGCCTTATCACTGATTGTATTTATAGGAAGACCTCACATCCTCTTTGTTTATCGAAGAATCGCTTTTACAGCGACTATTAAGAGTTGTTCACCGAATAGGCTTAAGGGAGCAAACTGAGAGGGGAAACATTATTCGGATTTATTTAAGGGTGCTTACAAATAAAGGCTTATAAGGCCATTTATCATACTGTAAAAAATTTTATAGGATACTAGTACTTTAAGGCATTTAGCAGCTGATAAGCCATTTTGTATAATTTTGGAACAGTTTAAGGTATTCCCCCCCTGCATCTTCTAACAACGGTAACACTGACTCACTTTGCCTAATATCAAATTAATATGGAAATCTGTTGTATGCTCCGTTCCGAGTGTGCATCTTGTACAGTAAAGTATAAATATATAAATAAAAAAATATTAAAAAAAAAAAAAAAAATGGGAAGAGTCCAGGTCCCGATGGTTATGGCCCAGAATTCTACAAAAGTACTTGGGAATTGATCAGCCACCCACTCCTACAAACAATACAGAATGGCCATACTTCTTACATCTTCCCCGTGTCCTGGCGACAGGCAGCCGTATCAGCAATACTTTAACACCAAAAACCTCCACAACTGTGTGACTCTTACCGCCCTGTCTCTGTGCTGAAGCAGGACTATAAGCTATACACTAGTATTTTAGCACATAGACTAGATGATATATTGCCCATCATCATTCACCCAGATCATTCTGGCTTTATCAAGGGTCGTTACACTACCGACAATATTAAATGGTCCCTGTATCTTATAGATCATGCCCAAACTACAAAATCCCCCCCTGCTTCTCCTTAGTCTGGATGCACAAAAAGCATGTGACATGGTCTCATGGACCTTTCTCCAGGCAGCGCTAACCAAATTTAACCTCCCCACACCTTTAAGAACATAATCAAAGGTATTTACATAAGCCCGGAGGCAACAGTCAAGGTTAATGGCTCCCACTCGGATAAATTTACTTTGCACAGAGGAACTAGGTAGGGTTGCCCCCTGTCTCCTTATTTATTTGCGATCTTTGTAGAACCAATCGCACAACTCCTTGGACAAGGTATCCATATCCACGACTACAATGTTCGAGACAGACAGCATAAAGTCGCATACTACGCAGATGATCTTCTTCTATATATTACTAAACCAGAAGAATCCCTTTCCTATCTGCTCTCTCTTTTGACGGAGGTGGAGTCATTGTCGGGATACACTATTAACCAGAATAAATCAGAGGCGCTCCTTATACAATCCCCAATACCCGTAGCACTGATGTCTATGCTTCCCTTTAAGTGGGATAAGCAGTATATAACATATCTTGGTATTAAAATACCACAAAAATTAGATAACATATATCTGCTGAATTTTAGCACAGTACTCTAACAAATTAAAGAAGACCTGGAGAGATGGAGTCCTCTCCCTCTCTCTCCCTTCTTTCTAGAATTCAGGCTATCCAGATGAGCTCTCCTCTGAAAATACTATATATAATGCAAAACATTCCCATCCCATTGAAGACACGGGATATACAAACTTAGGAGCGTCTTGCCAGAAAATTTATTTGGAAAGGCGCTGAGCCACGCATAGCCCTGAGTAAACTCCAACTCCCGAAGGAATGTGGTGGTTTAGCTCTCCCATCTATATATGTATATGGATATAGTATGGCAGTACTGTTAGCCTTCATAACCACCTGGTCCACCGAATGGTCTCAGACACCAGTCTGGCTCTCATTGTAGTGAGCAATGGCGGATATTCCGCTAGATGAATTTCTGCTATTCCAGCCCAGTATCTTAAATCAGACGAATGATTGTTCCCGATTTACCAAAGCTTTGTTGAAATGCTGGTCCACTTATCTCTCTCTCCCAACAAACAGATTTCTGGCAACATGGATAGGGGTTCCAGCTCGTGAGGATGCTACATTCTTGAAATGGGCCAGACTCTGCTTGAAACAGACCTATCAGTTTTTTGATAAGGGAATATTTAAATAATTTGATCAATTAAGATAAGAGTATCCCCTACAACATAGCGATTTCTATCGCTACCTTCAAATCCGCCACTATATTAGTTCTAAAATAGACCTGGATGTTTCGTTGCGGATGGCACCCCCCCTACATTCCCTAATTATACAGGTGGTAGACGGAAATAACCACCATCTGGTGTCTAGGTTTTATAAAGCTGTACAAAATCATCTCTCCCAGAACATGGAATCCACACAGACTCATTGGGAAGCTGAATTACAATTAAAGCTAACTCGGAGAGATTGGCTCCCTATATGGTGGAGACAGCACAAGGTGACGAGCTCTTACTCCTGGAGAGAGAGTTCTCTTAGAAGATTGTCTCTCGCTACTTTTGAATGCCTCAGATAGTAGCAAAATTTAAGGCAAAAGAGAGTGCGGCGTGTTGGAGGCATTGTGGACAAAAAGTAGCCACCCACTTGCATATATTCTGGACATGCGCGGTACTGACTCCATTTTGGTCTGGGATAAGGGATGCATTTGTTATTCTCTTCCCGGACATGGGCTTACTTTCCCCTGAGATTGCCCTTCTTTTGCACTATCCCAAGCAATTTAAATTGACACAATGATCATATCTCCCCAATATTCTATTAAGCGCAGCTAAAAAATTGTATCACCCGACTCTGGTTACGCCCTGAACCTCCTAGTATTACTTCATGGGAGAATACTATTTACGACATTTATAAGCTGGAACATATGACAGCTTGTCTTCAAAATAAACTTCCTGAGTTAACAAGCAGGTGGACTAAGTGGTTTCATTCTATAGCCCAAACTAGACCAGACCTAATCCCTTAAATCAAAGGAAATATCTATTGGGATCAAATGTGCGGTGTCTCGAGGGGTGGTGCCTGGATCCATTCCTTCCCCAAGGGGAGTGGGGGGATGAGGACCTTTGCTTCTACTATAAAGTCTAACAACTCGAGGGTTCCTCTCGCCTAGGGGCCTCCCCTTCCTACCTATAGGGTCTTCAGATTTGGACTTATAGAGTTACTACTTAATCTAAAAATGGAAGTATTGGTTACACAACTGCTCTTAATTACATAAATTTCTTTCCTCAACATCAACTATGCATTAACTAGTATCAACTCGGTGGACTCTGTAATCCGTATGAATATAAAAAGTCTCATTATTGTAGGTATTATCACTAGCATGGTTTGTGTTGCTCTGTATCCACTATCCTTCCCCCTTACCTGTAAAAAAAAAGATGAAATAAATAAAGAATTTAAAAGAAAAAGAAAACGAAAGCAATGTAAATGACAGCTGGGTTTGGCCTGATCAGGATAGATACCTGTGAACAGGGTTTATCCCCAAGACACGTTACCAGCCTGGGAAGAAAAAGCTATACACAAAAAAATGTTACTGCAGTGCTATGCTAAAAAGCTAATGGTAAAAAAATAAAATAAAAAAAATGCTGGCGGTCACACAGTAAACTATATACTGCTGGCACCAGCACCCTCTAGTGGCAACTTACTAGTGGAAAGTCTATGTAACAAAAGTGTTTTTTACAAATATTTTTAGACCTGTTCTTTTTATGTTATTGAAAATATAAGTGCAGTAAGACACTTCAGGGTATGCTGTTGGGGGATACCCACACTTCCAGGGGTGGCAAGGCCTTCCACCTGCGGTGTTGGGTCTCAGTATGCCTCTGGGCATGCCAGAATCCCACCAACACCCCACACTTTGTATGGCTCATTGCTTACAAGTAAGACAGATTAATGCCAGCCATTCCAGTGACCATGGTAAGGCTAACCGATAGGAACAAGAGTGTGTGAATAACAGTGGCTCTCACTTTGAGGGGGAGCTCTTGCAACAGGTTACACCATAAGAGCTGAATCTGGCAGGTGCCAGGACCCTACGGAAAACTTCTAGCTAGCAGTCTATAGCGGAGGACTGCCCCCTGATGTTGGCCAGTGGTGTAAAAGGGGCAGCCCCACCTCAGTTCCTTTCCCACCATCGATCTGCGCACATCAGCTCTATGGATGCCTTCTGCTTCTGTCTGACTTTTTTCATCCCCTTTTTTATTTTCTAAAAATAATTCAAGTTACCCTTTTTCTTTTTTGGAACTTAAGTGATTTTTATTCAGAGTTTAAAATACATACAGAAGTTAGACAGAAATACAACATATTAGAGTGACACTATATTTCACAATAGAATCTCAACCCACTGTTCTGTTGTTCCTTTACAGTTATGCACTCCATTGTCTAGGCCAAAGCCAGAAGATTGTACCATCAACACCCAAGGATGGATGGAACACCTCACCATATTCCAGACAATTATAGATGGAATGATCCCACCCCCCTCAACTTACCCTTTTTCTCTGCATGTCTTGTTCCCTGTTGTTCTTCGTTGAGTGGCGCCAGTCCAAGTGTGCCTGCAACAAGCAAATCCTATCGAAAGATGGCCATTCAGCCTGTCTATTCTGTCTGGGCCCAAACCAGAACACTGAGGCCTGCCAGCGCTGCCAGAAGTTCAACAGCAGGACCAGGATTCACTGCCAGAAAGCCCTCAAATCCTTCTTGCTAGAGAAACTATTTGCAACCATGCAGAAGGAGACCCAGGGGAAAAGTTTTTCATCTTCCCCTGTCTCAGGGGCTTAAACTTCTTCAGGCCACCATAAGGACAAGAAGTCATCAAGGAAGCATCACCATAAGGAGAAGCACCAGGACAAGCCTTCTGTGGTTCCTGGTCCCTGTACAAGTCTGACTCTGGCTCCAGCTCCAGGTCCTCCTCCCACGGGAGGACAGTCTTGATTCCCTAGGTGGGCCTCACCTCCTCTGGGCTACCTGTGGTCTTGTACTGACATCAGGTAGAGGCTCTTATAGGTCCGGGACTAAGTCCTCGATCTTTCAGCCCCTGAAGCTACATCCCTTTTCTCAGACTTTGGGCCAGCAGCCAGGAGGCTCGTCCAGCTCTTCCTTGGGTGGCGGATCCTTATCCATTGTCCACCCGGCCAAGGCATCCTCCAAGTCATCCACAGTCTGCAGCGCTGACTCCCTGGACCAACACCAGGGGCATGAGCTCACCTCCCCTGGGAGAGCAACTCCTCTGCCCTCCTCGGGGCTTAGTTCCCCTCGATGGGCCTTGCCTAAGTCAATGCTGGCACAACCCTGGACCAGTGCTAGCACATGCCCATCCCTTTGACGCCGGCAGCCCCAGCATCCATTCCAGCGACCTCTCATCCAGCAACGAGAAGCACTTGGATTACAGTGGGCTCAGGGAGGGTTAGAGCAGTCAGGCAGAGGCACATCCCAGATCCTATTCCTCTCAAGAACTCATATGCCACACTGGCAAATGAGGACAACCAAATAGAGGTACCCAGGGAAGTGGAAGGAAAGGATGTGGAGGTTAGGCAAGGAGGTGACCTCAGTGGGAAAGCAGTGGACCCCAGAGGAGGAGGAAGCGAATCCTGGTGGGGACTCCATCATAAGAGGGATCCAGCTAGGAACACAGGAGGGGAGGACAGGAGGTGAGGTGCCTACCAGGTGCCACGGCATGGAGGGATGGAAGGAAGATACTGGGGATCACTGGGAAGGCAAGACAGGAGGGTGAGCTGGATGTCATTATCCACCTAGGTACTAATGACTTGGCAAATGGGGAGCCAAAGGAAGTTCAGGAAGAGTTTAGGAAACTGGGAGGGGTCTCACAAGTAGCTACTTCTGTCACTTTCTCAGAAGTACTACCTGTGAGAGGCAAGGAGAGCATAGGAGTGCATGCACCAGGAACTTTAACTCATGGTTGAAGAACTGGTGCTGTGAGGAAGGGTTTGGATTCATTGGTGACTGGGGACCCATCTGGAGGATGGAGGTTTGTTCAAGCCTGACTGGCCTGCATCCATCCTGGAGGGAATCAAGCACTCAATGATAAGTTTAAATGCTACATTGACAAGCATTTAAACTAGCAAAGGGGTCAGCAGGCCAGCAAGGATGGTACCTACTTGCTCACCCCCCAGCTAGTAATGGAACCAGTGAACCAGAGGAGTGGCTATCTCAAAGCAGTGTGCAAAAGTTGGAGATTAATGTCCAAAAGGTGGATAAGCAGAAAAGGGCAAAATTCAGCAGAAGGGCAGACAGCAAGGAGAACCAGGGATAAATGACAACCAGGAAGGGGCTGGGTAGAACAGTGAAGCAGTCTAGGGAGGTCAAATCATGGAAAGCCATGTGTGCAAATGCCAGGAGCCTTAGCAACAAGATGGAAGATCTGGAGGCTGTCATGGCACAGTCAGACCTGGACATTGTGGCCATCACTGAAACCTGGTGTAATGATAACCATGACTGGGAGATGGCCATACCTGGCTACAACATATTCAGAAGAGACAGAGCAGGCAGGAAGGGAGGAGGTGGCACTGTATGTGAAAAATGACATAAGGGCACACAGATCCAGGAGGAACAAAATGGGGGAGAGATACTGTGGGTTGAGCTGGAAAGGAAATGGGGCCAGCCATCCGCACAGGTGTGGTCTATAGACCACCAGCCCAGGAGGAAGAAACAGATAGGAGTTGATGCTAGCCATCCAAAGGATGGCTGACAAGGGTGAGGTAGTACTGGTTGAGACTTCAATATACCAGATGTGGACTGGAGCATCCCAGCAGCAGCATCAACTAGGAGCAGATTTATCCTGGACTCCTTCAGGGTGCCTTCCTCAAGCAACTGGTCATGGAACCAACTCGGCAGAAGGCAATACTGGACCTTGTCTCACAAACAGGGACAGTGTGATGGGGGTAACAGTGGGGAGCACCTGGGTAACAGTGACCACCAGTCATTGTGGTTTGAAATCACAGAAAGAGCAGAACCAAACCACACAAAACACGATCCTGGATTTTAGGGGGCAGACTTTGGGAAAATGGGGAGATGCTTGAAAGAGGCATTAAGGAATGGGACAGAATCAGGGATTGAGGAACAGTGGGCAGTATTTAAAATGGGGATTATAAGAACAACAGAATTATGCATTAAGCAGGTTAGCAAGAGGAAAAGAAAGAGAGACCATTATGGTTTCCAAAGAGGTAGCAAAGAAAGTGAAAGCCAAAAGACTGCATTCAGGCAATACAAAAGACACAGGCAGAAGGGGATAGGGAGAAGTACCAGGAGAAACAAAGGGAGGCAGGGAAGTCAGTAGGAAGCCAAAGCTCAGACAGAAGAACACATTGCAAAATCAGTGGTTAAAGGGACAAACCTTTACAGGTACATAAGTGAAAAAGAAGGACAAAGGGAGGATAGTTAGACTGAAGGGGAGGATGGGAGCAGCGTGGAGGATGACAACAGTAAAGCTTGACATATTGAACAGGTATTTCTGCTCAGTCTTTACTAAGGAAGAGGGGGTAATGGGTCTGAAGGGAGTACAAGGGTGAGAATGGTGCAGAAATGGACACAAGTCCCTTTACACGAGAAAGGGTCCTGAAGGAACTGGAAGTACAAGAGTTGACAAAGCAATGGGGCCAGATGGGGTGCACCTCAGGGTCCTTAAAGAACTAAGAGAGGTGGTGGCTGAACCTCTGGCTATCCTGTTCAGCCAATCACTGGAAACAGGGAGGTACCCAAAGACTAGAGGACAGCAGATGTAGTCCCTTATACAAAAGTGGGAACAAAGAGGAAGCAGAGAACTACAGACCAGTCAGCCTCACCTCGGTAGTGGGAAAGATCATGGGAAGCACTACTGAAGGAGAGATTGGTGGAACATCTGGTTGTCAATGGACTACAGGACCCAAGGCAGCATGGTTTCACCAGGGGAGGTCATGTCAGACCAACCTCATTGAATTTTTTTGACTGGGCGACTAGGGAGGTGGATCAGGAGGCAGTGGACATGGCCTATCTGGACTTCAGCAAGGCCTTTGACACTGTGCCACATAGAAGACTATTACACAAACTGGGGAATATGGGTGTGGCAGGACAGTAGTGTGGTGGGTAGGTAACTGGCTGGGTGGCAGGACACAGAGGGTGGTGGTAAATGGCTGTCACTCCACAGAGGAAGAGTGACCAGTGGGGTACCACAGGATCAGTGCTGGGACCGGTCCTATTCAACATCTTCATCAGTGACATTGCACAGGATATAGAAGGCAGAATTCACTGTTCGCTGATGACACAAAGCTCTGTAACAGAGTAGACACACCAGAGGGTGTAGACAGAATGAGAAGGACCTGCAGAAACTTGAAGAATGGTCAAGGGTTTGGCAGTTGAAATTCAATGCAAAGAAGTGCAAGATAATGCATATGGGGCACAAAACCCTGGCACAAGATATCAGTTGGGGGTGAGGATATAGCATGCACCAAGCAGGAAAGGGATCTTGGGGTTGTCATCTCTGATGACCTCAAGGTAGGGAAACAGTGTGACAAGGCATCAGGTAAAGCAAATAGGATGCTGGGATGTATAGGCAGGCATCACCAGCAGGAAAAAGAGGTCATAATTCCGCTATACAAGACACTAGTGAGGCCCCACCTGGAGTACAGTGTACAGTTCTGGAGACCATACCACGTAAGGACATAGACAGGGTAGAGAAGGTTCAGAGGAGGGCAACAAAGATGATGCATGGGTTGCATCACAAATCCTATGAAGACAGGTTGAAGGAACTGAACATGTACTCCCTGGAGGAGAGGAGGGAGAGAGGGGATATGATAGAGACATACAAGTATCTTACAGGGGGGAATAGGGTGCAGGAAAACACTATTTTAAGCGAAAAGATGTTTCAGGACTAGAGGGCATGGGATGAAGTTGAGGGAGGACGATTCTGAGGAAACATGAGAAAGAATTTCTTCACAGAACGGGTGGTGGACAAGGGAACACCCTGCCAGAGGAAGTGGTGGGGCTGAAACAATCACGGGATTTAAGAATGCATGGGATAGACATAAAGGAATTCTAGAGGTCAGGGGTAAGGGGAAATAGACTTCTAGGAAAACAAACTGAACTTACAAGCTCAAATGGGCAGACTAGGTGGGCCATAGGCCCTTATCTGCCGACACTGTCTATGTATCTATGTATCACCAGACCCTCCTGTGGCACTGGACAGCGGCCATATAGAGGCTCTGCCGATGCTGGAGGGACCATCGCCTGACCTGCCGAAAACATCAGACTGAACTCTGGAGCAACCGATGCCCGGCTACCTCTAATGCACAGGAGTCAGCACCACCTCAGGGCCCGACGCCTGGCCCGGCGAACCCTCCGACACCGGGTGTTCCCCCTGAGCCTAGGATCCCACTGTCTGATGTCAAAGAGCTCTTTTCGTCCTGGTGGAATACCATTAAGGGAGATCTTCTTAAACAGAAGCCTTCCTCGCCCCCCACTAAGAAGTGTACTCCTGAGGCCTCTCCAAAACAGCCTTCTTCTAAACCCAAGTAGCCTACTCCCCAGCCTAGGGAACCGACACCACAGCCTGAGGGCTTGGACAGGTGTTGTTCGGGCTGTAGAGGTAGGAGACATCATTCCTTCTCTAGGTCTTCGGGTAGGCACAGATACCGGTTTAGAGGATGCTGGTCCCTGCGGTCTTCCTCTAGGTCTGCTTCATCAGAGGATTCTAGCTGCAGCTCTTCCTCCTGTTCCAGGTCTTCTCTTTTGTAAGGTGCTCCTTTGCCTGGGACCATAAGGACACCCCCAGGTCCCCACCTGATGACCCATCTTTCATGGACGTTATGTGGCATATCCAGGCAAATATGGAATGGGATTCAGAAGACCTGGATCCTGAAGACATCGCTTGGCAAAATACCTCCATCAGAAGGATCCTGAGCCCATAGTGGTACCACCTTTAGTTAATACCTTTCAGGACATCACCAGGATTGCCACGAAGCACCCTTCTTCTTTTTCTTCTTCTTCTTCAGCGGTCCCCAAGAAATCGGACCATCTCTACAGAGCCCCCAGGGAAGAATCCTTTTGGGGAGACCACCCCCTGGTGGATTCCTTGGTCATCACAGCTGCCCACAACAGGTCCGAATGGCCCAGGCACCCAGCTTCCCGATCGGTAGTTAAAACAATTGGACCAACTTGGCAAGAAGGTATACTTCTCTGCCACTTGCACCATTTGCTCCCTGAATTTCCTAATGCATATGGTCCAGTATCAGAACACCCTCTGGGAGCAGGGCATGGAACTGGCTCAGGCCTTACCAGATGTTCTCCAGAAGGCAGAGCTGCTCAATCTCTAAAGTCTGGATCTGACATGGGCACTCACGTTCTGCATTCCTCTTATGATTCAGCAGACACAGCAGCCACAGGTGTCTGCATAAGAAGGCATTTCTGGCTCTGGGTCACGGGTTTCTCCCCGGACATCCAGGCTGGCATCTTGGACACCCCTTTAAGGGCCCAGTCCTATTTGGAGGGAGAGGAATCCAGAAAATAATCACTCTGCTCCAGGACTCAGGCAAGGCTATCCGGTCCATGCATACTAATGTACTGGGCTAACCAAAAGCCATTTAAGTGTTAGTTCTTTTGTCGCTCCTCTGGTCAGCAGCCCTGAGGACAGCAGCAACAGCAAGGTGCCTTTAAACGAAAGCCCACCTCTCAGAAACCTGGAGGTGCTGCTCCCAGGGCCACCAAGTCCTCCCAGGCTACCCTGCCTACCCCAAGCACCTCTGCTTGACTCCTTCCTGACCCCCCAGCCGAACTCTGGGGAGATGTTGGGGGTTGCCTCTCTAGAGGGTTGGAGCAGGATCAAGTCAGACCGTTGGGTCCTGCAACTGATAGAGAAAGGACATATGATAGAATTTCTAGAGGTACCACAGGACAGTCCTCCTCCACCCTCTCACTATTCCTTATTCCATGCAGTCCTCATCTAAGAGGAAATCCAGGCGTTACTTTGCAAGCGGGCTAAGAGCCAGTCTTGGCTATCCAAAGAGGGAAGGGCTACTATTTCCACTTTTTCTTGGTTCTCATGGAAGACGCCTTTTCTTTGTTCTGCGAACTGGGAATCACATTGAACCTTCCAAAGTCCTCCCCATGGCCAAGCCAATGGCTCCAGTTCATAGGGGCATTACTGGACACCATCCAAGGGAAAGCCTTCCTACCTCTGGACAGGGCGGATTGCCGCCAGGCTCACACTCAGGAGGTCTTATCGGCTCGTCTGGTTCCAGCCAGAGTGGTCCTCAGGCTTCTGGGTCACATGGCAGTGGCCATCGCAGCTGTTCAGTTGGCATGGCTTCACATGAGGGTGACCCAATGGAACTTGAGAGAGTCCAGTGGGATCAATGCACGGATGACTTGGACCAACTTGTGAGAATCTCAGAGTCAGTTCGGAAGACTCTAGAGTGGTGGTTAACTTCCTCCAACCTCTCTGGGGAAAGCCCTTCTGAGGGACACCTCCTCTCCAGTCTCTGGCCATGGACACCTACAGCCTGAGCTGTGGAGCACACCTTGCAGGCCGCTGGACCCAAGGTACATGGTCTTTGGAGAAAACCCTCCACATCAGTGTGTTGGAGATGAGGGTGATCCTCTATGTCATGCTGGCTTTTCAGATTGATCTAACCCTGGGCCACCTTCTTATCCAGATGGACAACATGCCGTGGTCTTTTACATCAACAAGCATGGGGAACTCATTTGTATGCCCTCTGCAGGGAAGCCATGAGTATATGGTACTGGGCCATCGAGCACCAGCTGGAACTCTTAACCATGCATGTTCCAGGTGTCCAGAACACCTTGGCTGACAACCTAAGCTGGTCTCAGTCCAAAGCTTACGAATGGGAACTTCTACAGTTGGTAGCAGAAGAGCTATTCATAAGATGGGGTCATCCTGAGTTGGACCTCTTCGCATCCCCACTCAATGCCAAACTGCCCAGTTTCTGCTCGCTAGATCCAGGGCCTGGTGTTTTCAGATGAGACGCGTTGTCCCTCTGCTGGACAGGGATCTTTATACTTTTCCTCCCTTCCCGCTAATTCAGAGGGTCCTTCTCAAATTGCAGTCAGAGGGAGCAGACATGATCCTGATTGCTCCCTACTGGCCTCGACAGATTTGGTTCCTTCTACTTCAGTAACTGACAGTGGAACCCCCACTTCCTCTTCCTTTGAGCTCACACTTGCTCTCCTGGAGAGAGGGACACTAGTCCATCCAGATCTCAGGTTGCTACACCTACAGACGTAGCCGTTACCCAGTTTGGGGTTTCCCTTAGGGTAGCAGAGGTCCTCCTCGCTGTCAGAAAGCCTTCTACTAGGGCCACCTACGCTATGAAGTGGAAGCGGTTTTGCTTCTGGGCTTCCGCCTGTCACCTTGATCCCTTTACCTGCTGGTAAACTCTGTCCTCGAGTACCTCCTTTCTCTGTCAGACTTGGGCCTTAGCTACTATTCCATTAAGGTGCATGTGTCCGCTGTTTCAACATATCATGCACCGCTACAGGGCAAGGTTCTTGCCCAGTTGGATTTACCCAGCACTTTCCTGCGAGGTATATTACATCTTAAACCTCCCATCAGGGATCCTATCCCTCCATGGGACCTTTTGTTTTTTTTTTTGGAAAAACTTACTTTGCCTCCCTTCGAGCCAGCCATGGATTGGGAGCTGCGCTCTCTGTCATGGAAAGCATTTTTAGTTACTGTTACTTCCGCTCAGAGGATTTCTGAGCTCCAAGCTATGATGTGCAGAGAGTCTTATTTGGTTTTCCACAAGGACAGGGTGTCCTTGTGGACAAATCCTAAGTTTCTGCCTCAGGTGGTGTCTGAATTTACCCTCAATCAGGACATCCATCTTCCAGTTTATTATCCAGAGCATTCAAATCGAGGGGAGGCCCTACTGCACACTCTGGATGTTGACTGGGTTCTCCGTTATTGTTTGACTCGTACCTGGGATCTCACCAGTTTGTTTTGTTCGCCCCAAAGACTTTAGGGGCCCCTTTTTCCAAACAGACTTTGTCTAAGTGGTTGGTTCATTGCATTGTTTACTGCTACCAGAAGTATGACAAGCCTTTACTGGGCCCGGTTAAAGACCATTCTACCAGGGGAATTGCTGCTTCCTTTGCGTCTTTGCATAATGTGTCAGCAGCGGATATCTGCGCAACTGCCACCTGGAGTTCAGTCCACACTTTCATTAAACACTATAGTTTGGGCATCGCCTCCAGGCTTCGGCTTTGCTGTCCTGCAGAGCCTACTTTCATGAGGATTTCAGCTTTCTGCCCATCTGTCAAGGGTTGTCTTTGTACTGCTTCGGACTCGGTCCTTATGGTGTTAACCTACTGCAAGAGCTGCCCCTCGAAGTGAGATAGTACAGTTACGAACGAACTTACCACAAGAGTAGATCTTCGAGAGGAGCTCTTGCAGCAGGTGCTGTTTTCCCTCCCTCATTTCCCCTGGTATCTGCTTCTGCATTATCTGCTAATTCCATATCTGTATCCTCAGTTTGAGGATCCTCCTCAGTTCTCCAATCTTTTCCTGTGCTGGGGTCTCTGGCAGGTGAACTGAGGCAGGGCTAGGGGACCACCCCTTTTATACCACTGGCCGACGTCGGTGGCAGGCTGCCTTGAGGGGGCGGTCCCCACTATAGACTGCTAGCTAGAGGTTTTCTGTGGGGTCCTGGCTCCTGCCAGCTTCAGTCCTTATGGTGTAACCTGCTGCAAGAGCTCCTCTTTAAGATCTACTGTTAAAGTAAGTTCTTACATAACTGTACTTTATTGCTGCTGCAATTAAACCAGGAAAAAATACAATTAAACTAAAGGGAAAGCTGCACTAGCATCATGGGAAAAATTTTAAAACACGCAATTTCATACTATATCAAAGAAAACTTTTTCAAACAGCACGGTATAGCAAAACGGTTCATCTTAAACTTATTCCAAAGGATCACTATCCAGTACTTGTTACAAGAAAGCCAAGACCAGACAGGGTGTGAGATGTTGGGGGATACCTGCATGCCAAGGGCATAGTGAGGCCCGACGCCGCAGGTGGAGGGCCTTAAAGTCCCTGGAAGTGCAGGTATTGCCCAACACTCACGCAATGAAAGGCCTTACTGTCCTTAAAAAAAAAAGTATTTTAAAACATTTATTATTCTGTACATAGTTTGTAGGGTTTTTCTAGTTTTTTCTCCCCATTCCCTTGTCTCATGTGGAGATAAACGCACATCGCACTATGAGACACCCTCCCTTTGCGTCGCCTCATCTGCCTGCGCCATCACCAGATCTTCACCCGGCAATGGCAGAACTACAGAGGGGTGACCACCTCCCAGGAGAGGAGAGTTGCTGTTAGACCTCCCTCCCTCCCCATTCTGGTTCCCTGATGACCCAAGGTTGTTCTTGAACCTGGGTAGCAGGCGTGGCCGAGGTAAGGCAACTAGCACCTCAACCCTCAGCACCACCGGGCCGGCCTTTTTGAAACATTTAAAGAACAAGTTATGGCCGGCCCGTCTGCACAGCGGTTGGATTTCTGCATGCGGCGCCAGTGACTCTGATTCGGGAACGGATCCGGGTTGCTGGGGGGAGATGGCTTGAGCGTCCTACGACTGCTTGCCATCTCCTGGGAGGGAGGGGGGCCGCAACCTGGTGTTGGACGACTGCTGGCAGAGGCCAGAGGTAGGGCAACATGTCGGGAGGTTGCTAGGAAGTGTGACGGCAGCTATCGCCCAGATGTCCCGCTCCCAAGGGGAGAAAATGTGAAACACAGCTCAGTGCCACTGGATAATGGCTGCCCGGTCTCTGGCACTGCTGAAAGCTTCCAGTGAGCCTTCCCCCCGCCTCAGCAGCCTCCCAGGGCCTAATGTGGATGTGCCAGGTAACCCCCCACTGGTGCCTTCCCTTTCGAAGGAGGGGGATCCACCCGGCGAAGGGTTACACTGGGATACCCTGGGGCAGCTGGGATGTGAGGTTGTGGGTGAAGGGACTTGAGTGAGGTCAGTAGGGGTTAGCCCGGAGCTCCAGGGTGCACCTGAAGGAGTGAGAGCACTGGAGCCGAAGGGCTCAAAAAAAACCCAACAAGTTATATATGTAAAATAGTCCTTATGCAAGAACAGTGTTGTGTCTTTTTTTTCTTTTTTTTAAAAGAGGCTTCTGTTGCCTGATACACACACCCCTTGTGACTGCTGTCAGCCAATCAGGTTTCAGGATTTTTTCAACCCCTTTTCTTTTTTTACCTACTTTCAATCAATCAAAATCTTTATTTATCCAGGCGGTCATCGTTGAGCAATGCTCATTTGCAAGATGGACCTGGGTGGAGCATAGTCACATATTTATACAGGGCAACACAAGTGTTTACGGTCAGATAAAAATAGGTGCAATTATAATACAGGGCATAAAATAACACATAAGTTCATACAAGCTTGGAATAGTTAAGGCAAGAGATGAGGTGTAAACTGCATGTACATACACATAATAACTAAAGCAGCAAAGAGAGCAGGGTTAACTAATATAGTGGATTGGAAAACACTAGGGCAGCAGAGGGGGTCGAAGAGAGGAGTGACAGAGGGACTAGGAGGGTGGCAAGTAAACAACAGGGTAGGGGAAGGTTGGTGTGCTGGGGTAGAGGAAGGGAATAACGTGGGAGCACTGGAGACGCAGGGTAGAAAGGGGAAGGGGCGGGAAGGTTGTCTCAACCAGAGGGTGCGGAGAGCTCCTACCCAATGATGGGAGACTAGGAGAGAAGTTGGGATGTAAAGTCAGTAAGGCAGAGGGATATGGGATATTTCTTTTTACCTCCTCAGCTGTGGGTGGTCCTGTGGTGCCCCTCACCAGGCTTCTGTTACTTGACTGCTGCCTTGCCCTCCCAGATCGCTTCACAGCGGGAATTTATCCCACACACTGTAGAGACCTGGAGGCCAGGGGCTGAAGGGGTGCAGACTCGAGTGGGTCTGCAGCAGTGCCGATGATGTTTGCCGTCACTTGCGCCGGAGGATTTTTTAGCGTTTTGTTCCTTAGTGCCCACCATGCTGTGACCATACAGTGGCATCAAGGGCACTCCTGCGCACGCGACCACCTGCATTTCACCCGATACCTGCTCACGCCATCCCAAACATCGATCCCGAACCTGCACTAGCCTCCAGACACCTCCTGGAGCTAGTGGCTCAGCGATCGTCCTCACCCTCCTCCCCAAAGGAGGAGGAGAGCTGTCCGTGGGATGCTCGATCCTCCTCCCCCCCCGGCCGACCCTCCAAGACTCGAGGTCGCTCCCAACTCCGGGTCGTCCGCATGGGAAGAGGTAAGGCGCCAGCACCTCAGCCCTGTACGTCATCGGGCCGGTTATCAACCCCTTTTCTAATCATTATTAAACAATTATAGTACAGTACCATGATAAGTATACTGTACAGATGCATCAAATTGTTAGGTCTCCAAAGCCTAACAAATTGGTAGTTCGTATCAAGCATTCTCAGGCGTGCGCCACGAGGTTGGAGCAATATTGGTAATAGGAAAGTGCGATCTACCCCTTTAACCCAAAGTGCCTCATCTCAACAGCCCTGCACCTTTTATTTAAGTCCTTCTGTACAAATCTGAAAGTCTCATCTTGTCCCCACATGAAGGCTCTCCTATCGACAGTTGCACTTCAGAACACCTCCTCCCTGGCAACTCCTTTTGTGCCTTCTGCACCCACCTACCATGATCCTTCTGATTGTTATACTGAAAGGCATTCCTAACTTGGATGATCTGGAGGAAGGCAGGATCAGAAAGGAGCTTACACTGCAATCCCCAGTACTCTGAGACACTGTCAATGTGGGGTTGAACTGCATCCTCCTAGCCCTGGTCTGAAATGAAAGGGCAGGGAAGACTGTCACTTTGCTGCTGTTGATGGTTGGGGGTATAAAAATCGTACCACTACTAGCACCTTGTCCTGAACTTAGCCCCCCACCAGCATAGACCATTACTCTTTGCCGGTTACATGAGGTAGAGGCTGAGCGGGGACAGATTCTGTAGGCTTTCATAAAAAGAGAGATGGAGGTCTTCTGGGATCAGCAACATTTTTTTTTTCTTTTTTCTTTTTTTAATTTTTTCTTTTTTAAGTAAGACACTAGCCTGAAGAACCTGATGTAACGTCACTGAAAGCATAGCTATCATATTCATGTTCAGGAAGCACGTATCCAGTCCAGATCAGTACAGTACCGGATATTACAGCAGGCAATTAAACAAACAGTGCTGATCTCAAGACAAATGTGTTGCTAATATTGATACAGGTGAAACATGAGCCAATGCAGACATTCGGGAACAAAAATCATCATTTTGAGACATAAATTACCCAACCTTGCCATCTCCTATAAAATCTGGTCAGTTTATCTTGTACATATCCCACAATTTGTTCCATTCCATAAATTTCATTAACAGTCTCCTGCCAAAAGCCCCTATTGGGAGGGCAAGATGACATCCACCTTCTAATGGTAGCTTTTTTTGCCACCGTGGTAAGCTGATAGCTCATTACCTCCAAAAGCTCTGTATGAAGTCCGAACTATGCGTTGTTTACCTGACACAAAATGGCCGCCCAGTTAATAATGAGTTAGGCCATTGAATGGGAAGGGATACGGTGGCCCTGTGGAGAAACCAACTGGAGCAGCCCAAATGTTTTGGCAGGGACAGCTGTTCAAATTGAAGTGCACTATCCCACCAATATGAAGAAAGCAAAGATCAAAATCAAAATATGTGAGCCTGATTTCTGCATAGGCATCCGCAGCTATGTCAGCAGTGCCCTTATGTGGCCAAAGGTATTTAACCAGGATAGTAGGGGGTTTGAAAGAATCTGGCATTTCCGGGCAAACTCACGCCAGATATTAGAAAATGTGATTTTTACGGCAGACAGAGTATATCTGGATCATTTCTGAAATCCAGTTCTTGTGGTAAAGTAAAAATTCATATCCCTCAGCTCCCTTTGGAACCCTGGGCCCTTGCGTCATTTTCCAAGGCCTCCATTTGTCACTTTATCTATGTATGTTCCTGTGTGAGCTTGAGTACAGTGGTGATGACTGTAGCAGTGCATTTATCTGCCTCATAATCCTTGATCTGAGCATCATGTGTTTTCCAAGAGACCAAGGGTCACTCAATTTTTGCATCGTTGATTTGCTGGTTTACATCATTGCATTTCAGGGCGGCTTAGATACCTGCTGGTCAGACTTTGCTAGCTACGAGATAACCCAAGGCCTCTTGAGGCCTTTTCCTGTTGTTTGGAGACTCTCCCTGCTGTTGACTTATTAGCACGACTAGTCTGTTTGAACGTGGCATCAAAATGTTAATCTATGTTTATGAGACTCTGATCTGTCCAAATCTATGAAAAAAAGTCCCAAAGAATTTACGTGTGTGCTATTTATTTATTTTTGAATTCTGTTTTTTGTCTCCCATTCCTTGAGCTCCACCAAACTCTCTCCGGTGACCGCCCATTCCTCGAACTCTACCTCCCTGTGTGACTCAACTTCAGTCCTCTCTTCCCTGACTCCGGGCATCCCCTGGATGTACCCTCCGGGGAAGGGTCGCCCCCACCCAGGGCAATTTTTCTATAGGATTGAGTACCGGGCCGGGGAGGAGACAGACAGTGGAGACAGCCACGTCTGCCTTCCGGGAGTGTGGTCCTTGGATAGGAGGTGCTTTCACCTATCGGTTGGAGGAGGGGGGATTTTTCTTAGGTGGATCCCCTGTGGAGCCCGCTATCAAGGCAACGTATTGCCACGGCTCCATCTCCAGGCATACACCCCAACGTCGCAGTTGGCTACCTCCAGCTTCTGCCAGAGGTCAATCCTCGAGCGATCGTTCTCCCCATCCCTCCATGGGAAGAGAGAGCAGTCCTCCGGATGCTCAATCTCTTCCCTCCCCTGCTGACTCCTGAACCCGGGTCGCTGGCGTGGCGCGAGGTGTGGCGTCCAGTGCCTCAACCCTCAGCGCTACTGGGCCGGCTCACATTTATGCTATTTAAAGCTCTCCAAATTGAAAGTTCATGTGAAATACATTCTGTCTGCAGAATGGCTCTCTAGTACCTCCTATTTTCTATCGAACAGAGCGGCTCATAGGTAGCATGCACACCTCTGGATCCAGACGCCCAGAAGGTCATGGGTTCTAGCCCCACAGCAGGTGCTTTAGTAATACCCATAATTGACACTTTAGTGCAGTACGAGGGGGGTGCTGCACTGTTGAAAGGCAAGTCATTGTCCAGGTGGAAGTTAAAGATCCCATGGCACATATTGAAGAAGAGTAGAGGAATTTGTTATTAAAACAGAAATATCAAGACAAAGGCAAAACAAGAACTAAAACAATAAATTGTGTGACCAGCCCACTGGTGCAGCAGTAGCTACCCCTTACAGCACCATGATCCAGGTTCAGGAATGAATTTGAGATGTTGGAGGGTCGGCCGGGGGGGAGGGATTGAGTGTCCGTTGGGCTGCTCTCCAGCTCCAGGAGTGGAATGGCACAGACTCAAGTGTCAGTCAGACTCCTAGTAGTGACTGGGGGTAGGGTACAGGGTCCACAAGAGAGCAATGGTGGAGCAGCAGTTATCCAGTGCACCATGCACAGAAGCATGCGTGGTGCTGTCACTGATACCATTGCATGCACGCTCCATCGTGCCATTGGGGGAGGGAGAAAGGAAAGCAGGAAATTCCCCAGCCAGCAGGATGACTTCCAGCTACCCGCATGCCTCACACCCGATGACCAGACCCTGCCACGATACTGGATCCGTTCAGTGGTGGGGGATGGGGGGGGAGCCCTGGAGTAACACGCAGGCAGGGTAAGTGCTGGAGGAATCGGGGTGATAAGGCTGGGTTGGCTGGCACGAAGGGTGCCACCCGGTGCTGGGGGATAAAAAGAACTAACTGAAAAAAATAACAAAAACACAGTAATACCAAAGATAGGTCAAATGAAGATGGCTGTTACATCAGTTGGAGAACAATAATATGAAACAATATGAATCAAGAAGATAAAGGTGAGGCTATAGATTCAGTGTTTTTAACATATTGTAAAGAAAAGAAACCTTCTCAGTGTCAGGGAGGAAACCGGTTTACATTTTTCCAGAGTTTCCCTAACTTTCAAAGCAGAAAAAGATTCCAGATCTTTATTATACACTCAGCTAATCTTTATTTATTTATTTATGTCTTTGATAACTGGGTGGGTGCACTGAGCCAAAGGACCGTTTTCAGGCACGACCCGATCCACAGCATGGCACATTAAGCAATACAGGTGTGGAGAACAACAGTAAACACAGGCCTCAACATGAGGTGCAGGAAATTATAGAACAAAGGGTCATTACATAAAGTACAATTACATAAGAATACAAGCTGTCAAAGAAGGCCAGCATACAGGTCAAAAATACATAGTCACAGGCCAGGCAACAGACTGAAATATAAGTCACAAAACACAGACACCAAACATAAGTCTCTGATATGATACATAAAATGCAAAATGCATTCGGGTACTCTAATAGTACACAGGTCCACAATCAGATTGGAACTCTGAAATCTCATCTGTAATTTGTCTGTCAACTCAGAAATATTAACGTCCTGCTGATGCAGAAGGAACTGGCACCAAACTTGCCAGACACACCATTTTATACAGGAAAGAAAGATTCTTAGCATACCCAACTGAAATTTCCACCATTGTTTCATAAATCCAAATATCATAGTCCATCTTCAAAAAAAAAAAGTGGTTCATTTTATCTGTGTGCTGGAAGAGTCCAGAAAGGAATAATGTATGAACAGGTGAGAAACAGCTGTTCCTTGGATTCTAGCTGTAAATTACAGCCTTGCTGTAAATAGCATCTGTCCTCTACGCTTTATGCTTGTGGTTATTCCTTACATTTAGATGGTCATGGTAGATTTACCTACACAGTATCCCACATCTTAGCTGGGGATCCCATGTTTTGTAAGATGAGCTATTCAACATTGTTCTGGAATTCTTGGGGAACAGTCAAACAGAGGATCAGCTGAAAAAAAAAATTTGGAAAACCTGGTATAAAGGTGATTTTGAATTTGTTTGTATCATAGTCAGTGTTATTTTCCACTGTCTAATCCTTCTGTAACAATTCAGAACATATCCTGGAATTTCCTCTAGTGGCAAGCCTCTAGAAGCCATCAGTGGGCCTGTATCCAGTGCATAAAGTGTGCAGAAAAAGCCTGCCTGGTCTCTAAGGGTCTTAATTATGAAAAGATGCATGGACTACTACTGTGGAAGTCCTTTTCTCCTTCATAGTATGGAATTTGCCTTTCTATTATTGTTAACTTTTCAATAATAAGTCAAAACGCAAGCACAAAACATGAAGATGTAGTAGTAAATTTAGGGACAAAGGAACTAAGGATCATACTGTCCTTTTTATGATTGCTTGCATGCGCAGCGCACAAGAAACATATTGAGATAGTAGAGCATCACAGAGGTGTGGCAGTGTTGTGGCTGGTGCAGTGGATGCATTAAGGGGTGCGTCCCTCAGCCACCAATTAATGCTGAAGCTGCTGATGATGGCAGTTTTAGAGCGAGCACCATACTTGATTGAAATCTGCCACTGCAATTCGGGGTATGCAGTTTTGTCATTGCAGCATCAGCTCCCCCCTCCTTCCCAACCAGGCACACAACAGGACAACAAATTTAAATGCTAGCTTCCTTCACTGCTGCTGCTTGCCCTGCATCCTCTGTTCCCTGTCGTACTGGCATATGATGAAACCCTCCCACTGCTGCTGCCCACCCCACAGCCTCCGTTCCCCGCACTGGCTTAAAACCCTCCCACTCCCTCCCACTGCCCGCCCGCACCCTCCATTCTCCATCACACTGGCATACAACCCTCACACTCCCTCTCACTGCTGCTGCCTGCCCTTCACCTTCCGTTCTCCGTTGCACCAGCATAAAACCCCTCCCACTGCTGCTGTCCGCCCCGCACACTCCGTTATCTGTAACCTGCCGACATTGGGGTGCTCAATCGCCATGTTGCCATGCATCTCCCTTTCCCCATTAATGTGGCACACTGAGAGCCCCACCCCAGTGTGCCAAAAAATACTTTGATGTTTCCGACACTGGGATTCCCACTCCCGGTTACGGATTCACCCACCCCGCTATGTTCTCAGCCGACCTCGGGGTGTCCAATCCCCAGGTCAGCATTGATTCACCCCCCTGCCAGTATTCTGGCACACTGGGAGCCCACCCCAGTGTGCTGAAGTCTGTTTTGTTAATATTTCACCAGTAAAAAAGAAAACAGTCCTCGATTTTTTATTTCATTTTTTAAACTTGGGGATGGTCCGTCGCTCCTGCCAGCCCTCCCCAACCCACACCCTCCTTTTGCACACTTCATCCAGGAACTGCGATCTTCTGTGGACTGGGAACATGTCTGCAGTCTTCAAAGACCAACCTGGAACTGAAGAAATGGTAAGCCCTATAATGGCAGTCAATGGGGGTTTTCAACTTTGGTTGATATCTCAGCTAATTTTTGGAGTTTTGGTCTCAAATTTTCAACATGGGGTTCTTGGGACCCCACCTCATGAACACTGGCATTGTCATTTTGTTTCTCAGTCCCGAAAGGTGATTTCGAGGTCGCTGCGCAGAATCACCTTTTGGGACCAGTTAATGAAACAACAGTGCCACTGTTCATGAGGTGGAATCCCAAAAAGCCCTTCTTGCAAATTTGGTGAGAAAACTCAAAAAAATTACTGCATTATGAGCGTCTGTTGCACAGTTGTTATGTACGCTTGTAACTTCATCAATTTTTTTACATTTTCACTCCAAATTTTGAACATTGCCATTTTTTCACACCGCCTCATGAACAGTACAGCTGTCATTTTTCTCATCCTACCCTAAATGTGTTTTTGCACCAATGACATGGTCGCTGTGCAAAATCAACGTTCGGGACAGATTAATGAAATCATAGTGCCACTTCATCGGGGAGGTCCCAAAAAGGCCATGTTGAAAATTTGGTGAAAACATTCCCTTTCGGGTTCAGTTAATGAAACGGCAGTGCCACTGTGCATGAGGTGGAATCCCAAAAAGCCCTTCTTGCAAATTTGGTGAGAAAACTCCAAAATATGACTGCATTATGAGTGTCCGTTGCACAGTTTCTAGGCACACTCATAACTTTGCCAATTTTTCATATTTTCACTCCAGATTTTCAACATTGCCATTTTTTCACACCTCCTCGTGAACAGTCCAGCTGTCATTTTTCACATCCTGCCCAAAATGTGTTTTCGCACCTGTGGCATCGAATGGCACACTCGATGTGTGAAATCACCTTTTGGCAGGGGGGCCATTTCAGCTTTCAACAGGGGGACATCAACTGGTCAGAAAGGTCGTGAGGGTGGAGCCAGAGGCTGAAAACCAAAAAAACAACAATGACCTGCAATGCAGGGAGGGGGGCGACTGCCCCCCCACCCCCCTAAATTGCTCCCCTGCTTTTTGGGATTGAGTAACAAAATGATGCTGCCACTGTTTATGAAGTGGTGTCCCAAAAAGCCCACGTTGAAAATTTGAAGCAAAAATACCAACAAACGCCCGGGGAGTTAGGGTTTCCAACCATAATGCCCACCCTGTACAGACTGACAGGTGTCAGGGGTGTGACCTGGGGTCGTTGGCCGTAATGTTTACGCCATTCTACCTCCACCCTGCAACCACTGACAGGCATTGAGGTGTGCCTTGGGGTCTTCAGCCCTAACGTTCACCCCATTCTCCTATACTGCACCCATCTCAGCATATTTCCTTATGAAATGGGGTTTGCATAAGGGCCGAGGACTTCAAGGCACACCGTGACACCTGTTGGTGTCTGCAGGGTGGGGTGAGGTGGAATAGTGCGAGTGTTATGGCCGACAACCCAAAGGCACATGCCCAGTGCCGGTCAGTCTCTGCAGGGTGGGGGTGGGAGTTGGCATTACTTCAATACTTCACTGCCATTCCTATTATGCATCTCTCCTAACTCCTGCACTGCCAATGCCAATACCAGCAAGCAGACATTCGGCATTGACAAATGCTTGTTAAATAATGGTAAGGGGAAACAAACATGGAGTAAGGGCCCTGCTTGGAAACCCTGTGGAGTAGAGGCCCTGTGAGACCACCCCTCAAACATTTTTTGCTGGGTCTGAGACCCTGTTAGTCCTGGCCCACTTTAAGCCCTGCCTGTATCTCATTTATAAAGAAAATACTTATGTCATTCACAGAAATAAATAACCCATGGGCAATTACCTCGCTCAAAGAGGGGACGAAGGTTACCATAAAAAAAATACAGTAAAAGGAAACTAAAGGGTTAACCGTTGATAAACCTCCCTTTTTTTAGTAAGTAGCAAGTTTTATTTCTTTTTGTGGGTTTTAACATGCTTCCCCAAATTAATCTAAAGAAAAATATTACATATCTGAGCTTCTAATCCTGGTAGAGGAGTGTACACCGTGCTCACTATAAAAAAATAGGAAGGACAAAGGTCATAAATAAAAATACCCAGTTTTGCTTTTGTAATGGGCCATGCCTTCTATCTGTTAACTTCATTTTCAGCAACCTCCAATTCATCCATCCAATTCAAAGTAGCCAGGTTTCCTCTGCCAAATTGGATACCTAACCAGATGCATCATCAGAAACGAGGAGGCATGTGTCATTTACATGAGCAATTACTCGATGAGGAAAAGGACCCAGTGCCATCTATATGGATTTTATCTCCATGTTGCTCAATTTTTTTGAAGCACTGAGTCTGGACCAAAACCACATAAAAGAGGACTTAGTGGGCACCCTGTCACACCCCTTTTAGGACACTACATGGAGCCCCCAGCTCTCCATTTATCCGGGGGGGGGGGGACCATAGCTGCTTTGTACAGGTGTTCTAACAGTGCCACAATCGTCATAAGAAACCCACATTTAATTAAAGCCAAAAATAAATGTCTGTGGGAAATGCAATCAAAAACCTTTTCCTGGTCAAGTGCCAGGAGAAAGCCTCTGATCCCCTCCACTTCACGTTTCCAAAAGCTGTCTAATAACAGACAGACAACAGAGTTTCCCCAGTGTAATAGCCAGCACCTCTGTCAATATTTATTTGTATTCACCGAACATTTTGTAGCGTACCTTTGAGCACAAGTGCTCTTTTACAAAGATTCTACATCAATAACTGAGATTACAAGGCAACATAGCAAATACAGTAAGCGAGTTCCAGTGAAATGAAGTCTAACAAGTACAGTACGGTCAAACAAATACAAAAAATAGGCTAGATCAGTTGCAGACACTTTTACAATAAGGCAGGTGGACAGAAACCGTGTAAAACGAGCACAGTAATGGTACATGGCTGCAGAGCCGGAGTCTGACACAGTTCAAAGTGTATAATGGAAGGGACTTAGGATGATTAGCAGTTACAGTTGCATGGAGCTGTTAGGGTTGCCTATAGTGCTCCCTTGAACTGGTCACACTTAGCTGAACAATAAAACATATCTATGCAACTACCCCCAGTGTGCACACTGAAACAAGCTATCATAGCTTAGTGTGCTTTTCCTGGTCAGAAATTACAAATAAATTATTTTAGTGTGTTGTGATCCAAGATTCAGTTGAGCTGTGTTGTGCTGGCTAAGATGCACCTTTAAATACCTAGCAAGGGCTAGACAGTAAACCACAGGAGGTAAGAGTGGAGAATTCTCAGGAAAAGCAGGCCATATGGCATGCTGCCCAGAAATTACAAAAGACTAGCTCATTTGACATCTCTGAGTCTGCTTTAAATATAGACTATTATATCTTCGAGGGAGGAGAGAACACAGTTTTGTACCCTGTACGATTACAACTGCATAAACAGAGATCCTAAAGCAAGTGGTATTGTTTATTGGACAAAACCTCTCTGTAAAATTTAACAATGAGATAATTTCATATAGTATCCTGTGTCGACTGAGTCATGAAGAGCAAAGTGGTATCCACTTAGAGACCCAACTACCTTTACTAGTCCTTTACATCCAGTGGAAAGAACTTGTTGAGAGCAATGGACAGCCTCAACATAGATCAGCCATTAACCAAGGTTGGTGCGCAAGACAGAAACGTACAAGTAACCAAGGGATAGTGCAAGAGAGAAGCCCATTACATCTTTTCCTTTGTGAGATCTCACTAGTGCATGAGTTCTCACACTTTGTCTTAGTGAGCCTCCCCCAAGCCTTGGAAAAGATCTTGGGCCCCCCACAGAAATAGTTTTGGGCCTCCCCATAGTTAGAACAACTATCATATTTTGCACATTACAAGAAAAATCCAGTGAGTGCATTTGAGTCGCTGAGTTTATTCTCATTTTATTGAACTTGTTGTTCTCCCTTCTATAACCCCCCCCACCCGGTCTGCCTGCTTGCTCCACACTTCACTTTTGGACCCTATCTACCCTCACTGCAACACCTCTATGAGACAGACTGTTTTCTTTGTCAGTTTTACCCTGCTCTTATACACCTTCTCAGGGACCATTTTGTTCCCTCCTGGCCTTGCTCTTAGTATCTCTCTGCTTAGCCTTTGTATTTGTGCTTTTCTGCAGCCAGTATAATGGGTTAGTTGCTACCTTGTTCCTATTCATTTGCATTATTTTGCATTTTGTTTTGCACAGTTTCCAAGAATTGTATTTCCTCCATACAGCTCCCCCCCAATGTCATACCAGGAAACAAGTGTTTGTTGAGCATGTCTTTCCGGGTAACCATTTTGTACATAAATTCACATGCCATTATTCACTTTCAGTTTGCTGTATCTTTTCACACAAAGCATCCAAAACTTGAAATTTAAATATAGTACATTTTAAAGCTTGCTTGAGCCTCCCCTGACACAGGTTGGGGCTTCCCCTGGGAGGCTAGCCTCACCATTTGAGAAACCCTGCACTAGTGGAAGCAGAACTGAGTACAAAAAACTTGCAAGTGAGCATGAACGCGCTATAATCAGTTACTTTTTTTTGTTAACTCTTTGATAACTGGGTAAGGCGCACTGGGCATAAGTGCCTGTTTTCAGGGGCGACCCGGGAGCACTGGGAAGGTTAAGTGACTTGCTCAGAATCGCACAGTATGCAAGCGGAGGTTGTGTGAATCAAACCCAGGTCTGCTTAAAGTACCAGACTCATTCACAGCTCCTTACTCTAACCTCTAGGCTGTTCTGCCATCCCAAGTTCTAAAGTCCTTTGTCTGCCAGGACTGTCAGCTTCATAGTTCTGTCACCAAGAACACTTAAGGTGCTCTTTTTTTAACTTAAGTTTATTATGAATGCAGTAATAGTACAGGCTATGTTTCTTCAAGACATTGTGTTTCAAATTACTAGTAATCCATGAAATGTACAGTAGCTGGCAATCTAGACATGATTCTGTCTTAATTAGGATGTCTGTATATAAGCCAGCAGTAGGTGTAATGGATTTCCAGATATCAGCTACTACTACTGTCCCATCTTCACCTTTTCCTCTGCTTTCACCTACTCCGTTAACAATTGTAAAAAGCTGACTGTGGTTAACAAAGTAAAAACAACATAACACAGCACTGTTAATTTCAATTCATGTGTTTCACTGGCTGAAGTTCGATATTGTTACTTTGTGGATTTTCCATTACTGAATGACTAACCCCGCACATTGCACAAGTCTTTGATAGTGGTCCCATACCCTTTAAACCTCTAAACCCCCCCACCTCCACCTCAGAGATGTGGCATGTAGTCCACCTTGCCCACAATTCATTATGTTTGTCTAGTCACCATCTCAGTTTGGCTGCTAGCTCTCCAGAAGGTGCTCTTTTAACCATAAAAGAGACCGTAACAGTTCATATACTGTAAATGCATGGTATTTTCTCTTCAGTGCATCATGCATTGTTCAACTGAATGAGATTTTAGCTTTGTGTCTTTTCAAGTATCTCAGCTTCCCAGGTTCGGTGCATCAGTTTACAACAGACAAATCACACAACGTCACGATTCATCATAAAATGACCTTGGTGTTGGGAAAAGAACCACACATGCATGCACTACAGTTGTACAGTATATGTGGAAGAAGCATTCTTAAGAGGCATATAGTAGTAGCAGCTGTTTCCAGTCCTATGCTAGAGGCAGACTCGGGTGGGCTGTCATCATCCCATACCTGTGATCTCCTGACAGCGTTGCTTATTTTACCATCTGTACCATAAGCTCTTGGTAAAGCCTTAAAGAAGTACTACAGTCAAAATTTGCAAAGACATATGCTGAGCAGTGTTTTGAATTATGTGTGCAGTCCTGGTGTGCCCTTCCCTTTGTTTGCTGTTAGGAGTTTTTTCTAAATTTGCCTGCTAGTTTTGTGGCCCTTGGGGAACTCCATATTAGCACTTTTTTATGGCTCTTTGTCCTACAGTGCCTCCTATCCCATATGACTGTAGTGCGCCTAAGGCCATAGATTCAGTTAGTACTGGTTTAGAGTCAATTTTACAGCAGTAGAGCTGTGGTTTTAAGTAACTTTCCTTATATAGTGAGCACTGAAGGTTACATTTACAGTTTAGCAAACACTTGTGGGCTAATTAAGTGGGTTATTCTGCAAGAAAACAGCTAGAGTCTTTACTAGCATTGATGACCTGGGGTGATTTGTGTGCTTTTTATGGCTGTGTGTAGTTTGATGAAATGAAAAGTTTTAAAAGCAAAACATTTACTCCTGCTGGCTAGACCTGGACACACAAACAGAAAACAAAAATACTGAAATAAGTTCTTTAGTTGAGGCCAGAACATGAGGCTGCTATATGCAGTTTACTGCTGCAGTACGTTACCTCACTGAATCAGTGGTCCTGGACGCATCACTGCCACAAGAGATGGGAGGTATTGTAGAAAAAAGAAGAGTAATAAACTATGCTAACATGGAGATCCCCAAAGCCCATAAAACTAGGAGGCAAATTTAGAAAAAAAACTCCTAATAGCAAACACAGGGAAGGACACACCACGACTACACACAAATCAAACCACTCTTCACAACATACAGAATAGTGGATGGGTGACTATCCACAACAAGGTTGTGTTTCCATCGAGGTTGTTGATGACATCATACAGACCCTGAGAGCAAAGCTCGAGAGGGCTCCATGATGTCATCAGCAACCGAGATGAAAACACGGCCTTAATTGTGGATGGTCACCCATTCACTGTTTTATATAGTATATGGTCAGGGCTTACTTCCTTATTGTATTTTTTGTGTCTTTCAGTTGCGTGTTGCTTTCAGTGAGGTTATTCTGGTGTGTCTGTCTCCAGCTTCTCCCCCGACATTCCTGCTACAAGTGCCACTGCCACTCGAGACAGCTTCTCACCACTCCTGCTCTCCCCGGCTTCCGTTTTCTATGTCCCGCATTTTTATTTTTTAAAATCCAGAACAAATGGTCTGATACCTTTTATTGGACCAACCAAGATGTTACAGAAAAAACAAAAAGCTTTAGCTTTCAGACCAACAAGTCCTTCTTTGGAAGCCTAATGAGAGTTATTTAGAAAATCCCATTTTAGTATCACTTAGAACATGGAGAAGAAAACAGAAATAATTCCCATTGGTATAAAACAGGCCTTCAGAAATAAAGTGACATTGGAGAACTTGAATATCTAAAGTGTGATTTCAGCTGAACCAAACTTAAAGGTCAAAGGTTGTCCAGAGATAACAACAGGCAGAGAGTTCAACCCACATATATTATACCACGTATCAGTCTAATGCGTAAAAAAAACCCTAAGGTTACTGCTCACTAAATTACATGTCAAGTGAACCTCCCGAAAACACGTACTTCGGGAGTGAGTAACAGTACATCAGTAAAATCCTTCTTCAACTGTGCTCAGAACTCTGTTTGTGAATAGAGCCTATGATAATAAGATGACCCTTGAGAAAATAACTGCATGCCAAAATGTAACACATTACCAAGTAAAAAAATAATAAAAAAATAAACCCCAAAATTACAACATCAGAAATTATCTTTACATGGCATATCGAATGATGACAGTGATGGTTACCCAAAGTGAGTAAGTGTATCACACTGAGGAAAGTACAACTGGCTGGAGATATAGTCCCAACATACTTTCAGCAAGCTATTATGTTCCAGAAGCCTTAAGCCTTTTGCTGTAACAAGATTTTATACATTATAATGTCAGTCATCAGTGTAAGTGCCAGATACAAAAAAGTGCTAGTCAAGGACCCCCAAGAAATTGAGATTATGCAGCCTGATGTGTACAGATTTCAAAAAATTGTCAGTGTATAATTGAAATAATACATATACAGAAACAGTCCAAGGAATCTAAACAAAAATTCTTATGAATTAACCCCCACCCATCCCACCGAGGAAAGTAACTACTTAAAATGAAATATATGTACATAAATCCTAATACGCCATCAATTGCACCCATCACTACAATAGTTACCCAAGAAAGAATTACACCTGTTGTGAACCCCCAAGTAAATGAGACAAGTGTCCTAATAAGTGCAGAGTGTAAAATATTACAGTATATACTCAAATTACAGAACTAGCAAAAGGGAGTAAATATCCACTATAATATGAGTCCAGAGTCCTAGCCACTGACAACATAGTGTCATGTACCTGAACATAAGTTTACCTCACTATCCCCACAATATTCACATCTACTATACCCACCCATCTCAAATACCCATATTAAAAATTAAATGTGCTACACCACTTCTACCCTCACAACACACACATAAACATATTCACAAACCCACACACATAGACATACCCACACACCCACGCACACATTCACACAATACTAATGTGAGAGGCCAACTGGTAGACAGCCAGTTAAGAGGGACTGTATAAGTAAAAGAGTCAAAGTCCAAGGCTCGCTGAAAACCTAAAATATATATGTCCATCCTTTGAAGTAAAGTTCCATGTAAGTTTATGTGTAATGTGTCATATATCCAGCATCCGTGTTCAAGCCCTCTTGCACCGTATTAAGAAGTAACATAGAATCACAATAGGGAACCCGAAGAAAGAAAAAGCATTACAAGATGGAAGTAGAGGCAGAAATGTTCCTGGACCCCAGCCACGAGATCTGCATAGGGCATGATGTTGCGAGAGGAAGATATAAATGGGAAGAGACCCCACTGCAAACTTTGGGCCATAAAATCAACCGACTTATCTGCTCAGTTACTGGACTTTCTGGAAAATGTGATTCCTTAACAACCAAGGTCAGTGTAATGGAATCAGAGGTTAAGGTAGTAAAGACGGCAGTGTCAGAGTCACAGAAGTGCTCAGAAGCAGCCATGTGGTCGGCAGCCACTCTGGTGAAAGAAAACACACACCTGAGGAGCCAGCTGGAAGTACTTGAAAATCAAGCCAGGGCCGCAAACATTCGTGTTATTGGGATCCCGGAACGTAGCGAGGGGGACCATTTAATTTTATTCCTTTCCGAGTGGCTGGAACAGCAGTTGGGGCAACCATACATTGACAGGCAAATAAAAATTCAGAAGGCTTACCGAGTGGCCTCGAGGGGCAGGCAAACAAACCTAGAAACCTCCAGAGCAGTAGTGATGGTCCTTGATGGCATCGGGTCCAGGGATTTAATTTTGACATTGACCAGACAGAAAAGAGTTCTCCTTTGTGAAGACGTTCAAGTGTAGATCTACCCAGACTTGAGTTTTGCCACCCGACAAAAGAAAAAAAGATATGACGGGGTGAGGGGCCCTCCTTCGGGAAGCACAAATTCCCCATAACATGCTTTTCCCTGCGCGTCTGTGAATCCTGCACGAAGGAAAAGTTTTTATTTCTTCGGACCCTGGGGAAGCTCAGAAATTGGCTCAGAAGCACAAGCCACCTCGGAGATGCAGAGAATCCACGGATCAATCGGAGGCAGAAGAAATCGAAGATGGGGAAACCTGATTGCAGTACCAATGGACTTGATAGTTCGATGTGAGAAACTTTAATATTCGATAAAATAGTTAAGAATAAAACAAGTTCTAAATCATTTAAATAGATCATTGAGTGCGATGAATCTATCATTTCAATTTCTTATGTAATGGCAAATACTTATAGATGTAGTATTTAGTTGGGGAGATCGGGATGTGCGTCTTCCTAAGTTTCTAGTTGGAAGTTTGGGTTTTTTTTAAAACGAGGGGAATCCCAAGTTAAAGCCCTACAGTATCCTTATAAGGGCTTTATAGTAGTTTCAGACAAATTATACAATTTTTTGAAGTCACCAGATAGATGCCATTATACAATAAATGTATGTATACTTATTCTCCTTAGAAAAGGAATTTTTTTTTTTATCCCATCTTGAGACAGAATTTAAATAACATGCAGCTCATGGGCTTATTAAATAGCAATAACGTTTTGGTAATATTATGTGTTGGAAAAAGTTTATACTGAATACCCCCCGGGGATGTATCTTATAGACACAGTTTCATTTATTTAAAATGTATTTATTTGTATAGCTTTTGTTAACCGGGTAAGTGCACTAGCCTATGTATGTATTAAGAGGAGTGGCACCCTCATTTGGAATGCTTTACGTATGACTCCTCAGAAACTATATCAGGAAAAGTGTTTTAACTGTATGTTTATTGAAAGACCAATAAACATAAAGTACAAAAAAAAAAAGTATCATAAGTCTGATCTCACAAGCTCGTCTCTGTTGTGTACTGTTGAAATGTCCTTTCAAGACTATTACAGACATATTTGAAATTGAGTGGTCATCCTGAGAGAAGTGTTGTGCCACTGATTTGTCAGTCATCTTCCAATTAATATCATACCTGTGTGAATTCATTCCAGTGTAGAGTTGCCATTTCATTTCCCCCACATACCCTGTGTGTTGACATTTCCTGCATTGAATAAGATAAACAACATTGCTTGATGTACATCTAATTACCCAATATCCTGAATTGTCTGTTTTGTGAGGTAACCACACAGTCTGAGGTGGAAATGTGCTCACAAGTTTTACATCTGTGTTTATTACAGGGTTGTGTGCCATATGATGTCATGGCACTCTGTTCAGGTTCAAGTTTACTCCTAATAATCTGGTTGGCCAAATTGGGTAGTTGTTTAAAAGATAGTAGAGGCAGTTCTCAAAAAATACAACTAAGGGTTTCATCTTCGCTGATTATGGGGTGTAGGTCCTTAATAATCTTACGTAGAAGTTCAAGGTCAGGATGATACATGACTACTAAGAATACTCTGTTAGTAGTGGTCCTTTCATTATATTGCAGTAGGTGTTCTCTTGGTACTTCTGTAGCACATTCCACTGCTCTGTCAGTTTCCCTGGAAGAGTGTCCCTGCTCAGTACACCCAAATCCTGGCCCAGCTGGGGACTCGTCAAGCAACAATAATAGGATAGGAATAATTACACTCGCCAACATAAATATTTGCAGTCTACTTAGAAAGACAGATGGCCTGCAAGTCTGGTTCTTACAGGGTGGGTAAGCAATGTGAGAAGTCAGTAAGGAGAGCCAGGGGGATACTGGGATGCATAGGGAGGGGCATCACAAGTAGAAAAAGGGAAGTGGTTATCCCTCTGTACAGACAGTTGGTGAGACCCCATCTGGAGTACTGCGCAGTTTTGGAGACCTCATCTACGCAAGGACATAGACAGGATGGAAGCAGTCCAGAGGAGGAGAACTAAAATGATGCAGGGTCTACATCAGAAACCATATGAAGAGAGACTGAGAGACTTATTATGTATACCCTGATGAAAGGAGAGCGGGGGACAACATAGAAATTTTAAGTACCTCAAGGGAATCAACAAAGTCCAGGAGGGTAGCATCTTTCAGAAAAGAGATGTGTAAGAACAAGAGGCACAATTTAAAGTTAGAGGGGACAGCTCAGGGGTAATGTGAGGAAATTATTTTTCACAGAGAAAGTGGTGGACGCATGGAACCGCCTTCCTGGGGAGGTTGCTGGATCTAAAACAGTGGGGGAATTCAGACGTGCATGGGACAGACATAAGGCAATTATAGTGGGGGGTTGCAGGAAGTAGGCTGTTGGTTAACTAGAATCTGCAGCTTATCCAATAGGTAGGGAAATGGGCAGACTGGGTGGGCCAAGTGGTCCTTATCTGCCGTCAAAGTCTATGTTTCTATGTAACACAATCCTGATGTACTGTCAGTCGTTGAGACGTGGCTCATTCCAAAAACACCGGATTCTGCTGTCTCAATACCTGGTTACACACTATTCAGGAATGACAGGATCTCGAAAAGAAGGGGCTGTACGTTATACATTAAAGACTCAATCAAGGGGTTTGCTCTTCTTTTACCCTGCCTTGCCTGTACTACACAAATTCTCCCCATAAAAAATCTGCTAGGGACCCACAATAAAGCACTATCTATACTCTCTGTATACATCCCTCCTGAAGTGAAATTACCAGGGTTTGAAGAACTCATGGAGGTTATCAGATGTCCGCATCTTGACTTTGAGTCCATCATTCTAGGGGACTTCAGTATCAGTTGGTTGGCATCCCCGACTGGCTCATGTAAGGACTCTGTAGCTGCGCTGCACCTTACACAACTTGTTGGCTCACCCACCAGAACAAATTATAAATCTGGATCTAGCACACTACTAGACTGGATCCTCACAAACCACCCAGATCGTATCTCCAACGTGACCATCTACCCAGACTCACTTAGTGACCACTCCCCGGTCACCTGCAGCTGGACCAACAAATTCAATGCAACACCCCCCCCCAAACAATCTCAAATCGAAAACTAAAAAGGGGTCACCTGGAGTACCTTAAGAAGCAGCTAAGCTACACCGACTGGAGCCCGCTTGACACAACAAAGGATACGGACACTGCACTCGAGTATTTCATCAAACAATTCAGTGTTGCTTGTGACTGCCATGCTCCAGTACAGAGGAAAAAGCTCAGTGGAAGAAACAGCCCCTGGATCATGCCAGACTGCATAGGCTGCATAAAAAACAGGGACAACTGGTGGCACAGGGCAAAGAACTCTGGTAAGCAATCAGACATCCAGGAATACAGAAGACTATGGAATAACTGCACCTGGGCCAACCGCTCTGCTAAAAGTAACCATTTTAGGGAAGCATTAAAAACATCATGGGGCAACAGCTAGTCTTTTTGGAATAACTTAAAAGATGTAACAGTGAAAGTTTTAAGAAAGAGGCTCCACAAATGCTCAACATCGATGGCGCCCCTACTCTTGACCCTCTGACAATTGCCAATACATTTAACAAAGCATTTACTGACCTTAGCAGTGTACTTCCGACAAATTTTTTCGATGAATCTAGCCCAAACTCAAGCCAAAGCCTAGGGCCTACTCAAACATCCCCCCCTCCCTTCTATTTCAAAACTATCAACTACAACCAAGCAAGAAAGTACATTTGTAAGGTATTTGGAAAATCCAGGAAGAGCGGAGACGCACTCAACCTCAAGTTTATTTCGCTTACATTTGAAGAAATCCTTGCTCCCATTACTAAGCTGCTGAACTTATCCCTGCAGCTGGCTCATTTCCCCCAAGCTTGGACGTCAGCCCTGGTAACTCTGGTGCACAAGACCGGTGACTGGGCACTGCATGCCAATTACAGGGCTATTTCTATCCTTCCACCACTGCCAAAAACACTGGAGCGCATAGTCTCAGACCAGCTGGTTGAATACCTCGATAAATACAGCATCCAGTGCCCGGAACAACACGGATTTCAGAAAGGGTGCAGTACCACCACAGCCCTTCTGGAATTCACCAGCTGCATACATAGCTGACTGGACCAGGGTAACCTTGTTGGCGCAGCCTTGATTGACCTAACAAAGGCCTTTGACATGGTCAGTCACTCTCTACTACTTCAACAACTTACCTCTATAGGCCTCTCTAACCCTGCTACAAATTGGTTCAAAAGTTACCTAGCTAATTGTTGCCAGCAGGTAATGATTGGAAACACCATATCTGGGCACCTTCTGGTTTGCTGTGGGGTTCCCCAGGGGTCAATTCTAGGACCCCTCCTTTTTGGCATCTTCCTAAATAACCTACCTCGATCACGTAACCAACGGATGCTACTCTATGCAGATGATGCTGTTATTTTTACTTCTCATCAGGACCCTCACACCCTAAAATATCAGCTACAACATGCTTTTACACAAACTGAAGACTGGTTCAGAGTACACAAGATGGTTCTGAACTATAAAAAGACAAAAGTAATGCTTTTTAGCGGCGCTAGAAGCAAACACAAAGCAACATCCCTAAACATCACTAACTACGCAGGAGTTGCACTTGAACAAGAAGAGCGAGTCAAATACCTGGGGGTTACACTTGACTGCTCTCTCTCCTATGCAGAACACATTTAGAATGTGGCCAAAACAGTCAACATAAGAATTGGGCTCCTGCACAGGCACAAGAAATGCTTGACACCTGAAGCCCTAAAAACTGCTATGCGTAGCTCAGTTGTCTCCATTATCGACTATGGATTGATAATTTACATCTCAGCCACTCCCACCTCTCTACGTAGGATAGCAGTAGCCCTCAACAAAGCCTGCAGACTGCTCACCAGTTCTCCCTGACTAACGCACACTTGTGATCTTTATGAGCAAGCTGGGTGGCTACAACTTGAAAATAGGATACAATACCAAACCTGCCTATTGGCTAAAAAAAACACTACTTCGACTTGAACCTCCTGGAGTCAGAAACCTACTAAGCTTATTCACAGGCCCACACCGCACCAGGAACTCTGACCATCAGGTTCTCACCGTCTCACGCTGCAGAACCTCCCAAAGGCAGAGGTCATATGCCTACCAGGCACCACTTTGATTCAATAACCTCGGTGCTGATCTTGATGGCACACACAGATTGGGACCTTTCAAGACCAAGCTAAGACAACACCTACTGAAGAAAAGCTCCTGTGACTGCGCTTTCTAACTGCTCCCCACCCCCCCCAACTCCTGACCCTGGTCTTAGTCAACCACAGGTTATTACCCTCTCCTCACTACTCCTGCTTTGTCCTTCTACCCCTAGTTTCCCTGCGGCCCTGCAATACCTTGCACTTTCCTCTCCCATCTCCCCTGACTAGTCATCATGCCCCCTTCAGTGCCCCTACTCTCCTTCTGGATGTCTGTTTACCATCTTTTACCTGACAATGCCACCAAGGCTGCTGCTTTTACCTGAATATCCTTGTGTTAAAGTCATCTCTGTCACCAATTCACAATGTGTTTTATCTGTTTAATTCACCTAGCTAGATACTCCTAAACCTACAATGTATGTATTCCCACCCTTTATGACGTGGAACCTTTGTAAAAGAGCGGTCTCCTGCTCAAAGGTATTATAATCCAAGATTGAATAAATAAATAAAATAAAGGTGTTTTTCAACATAACTGAATGTCTATCTCTGTCTTCCTCATTTGAACAAAGATGGTGGTACCGAAGTGCTTGACTATATATGACAGACTTTTTTTGTGTGACACAGGTGATTACTTTTCTTGTGCAAGTATCTCTTGTCTGTTGGTTTCCTGTTATTACATGTATGTAGAGTTCCATCCTTGAGGTGACAGTGGTATCCAGAAAATTAACGCTGGTGGCAGAATATTCAAGGGAAAGCTTAATGGCTGGGTGGAGATTAATTAACTAATGAAAATCCTTAAGTGTGTCAGCGCCTTCTGTCCAGATTATAAACGAATCATCAGTGTAACGGAAGTGAGTGGTTTGTGTGTACAGTGCCTTAAAAAGTCTTCCTCCAGATTGGCCATAAAGAGATTAGCATACTGCGGAGCCATCCTGGTGCCCATTGCTGTTCCCATAGTTTGAACATAATGTTTCCCATTAGAGCTGAAGTTGTTGTGTGTGAGAATGAATTTAATAAGTTCTCCCATGATGTCAGGGTCGATGTTGTGGTCCAATCCTTTCTCATAAATGTATTCACGGCAGGCGAAATGCCATCTGTATGAGGTATAATAGTGTAGAGGGGTGTTACATCCATCATGGCTAAAAGGGTATCAGGTGGTAAGTCCTTAAAACCAGAAAGTTTATGCAGGAAGTGAGTAGTGTCCTGAATGTAACTGTCCCATTGTATAACCAGCAGTTTTAAAATAGCTTCTACAAAACCTGAGATCCCCTCTGTCAGGGTTCCAGTACCAGAGACTACGGGTTTTCTTGGGTTCCTTGGTTTATGTGTAACCCCTAGGTGGTGCTATCCCAAGGGCTACTACCCCTGCCTGCTTGGCTAGTAGCAGGTTCAGGGGCCTGAGTTCTGAAACGGGTGCCTCCACCCGGAGATCAGGGTTGGTAGTGGTCAAGCTAACCTGGGCACAGCTCTCCGGGACACTGTAACACCACCTCTTTCCCCTCTAGTGGCCTGAACACTGTACAATAATTACTTTCACAATACCCCTGGTACACCACACAAGTACCCACACTGTTTGCACTTACCACCAGAGATGGTTCCTCTGGCTCGACCCTGGGAACACCCTGTAAAACAAGGTTATGCACAGCAAATAGCAACAGTACAGTACGTGGAGCACAAACTGGAACCACAGTCAGATTACATGCAGAAAAAGTTTGATCTGATTTATTCAGGGGACTTGAACAAGGGACGGGCAAAATCAGGTTAATTAGCTTAAAGGTTATATCAGTCAAGCAGTTATGTATGCGCTTTGAGTCCCCCCACACAGTCCACCTCTGGGTACCCAGGTGGAGAAGAGATGGTCTAGCCAGGACTGTTGCCCAGGATTGCAGCTGGTTGGGGCCCTGTGATGGAAAACACAACATGCACAGTACACAATATTTGTAATCTGGAGCCAGAGGGCTTAGTTCGTAAAGGAAACGAAACAACAAGACAATCAGATGATACACTCCGATTAAGCTGTTGTTGCAGGGAGCTACCCTGGTGTTTACTCATGATACCCAAGACTGGACACAGGCCGGACGAAAATCGAGACTGCAGGTGGTTGATCTGGAATGCCAAGAGAAGCAGGGCCCACATGAGTCGCAGAGGCGTTGTTCCTGTTCAAGTGTGGAGCAGGGGGCTGATCCCCAGGCAGGTCTCTCGTCGCTGGCTTTTCTGTGCAGTGGGTAGTCTGGCTGGGCCAGTCTGGCAAGGCCCAGACCGCATGGAGACAAATTCGGATGCAGTCCGTTTTAGGCTGGATACAGCTTCCAGCAAGCAGAACACAGTTCACACAGTGGGGGACTAACTCACGACCCACTAGCAGCTCATAGCACATTTATATGTAAGGGAATTCTACTGTACCAGGCAAAGCGCTTCCCAGTCACAGTCGCAAAGTCTCTGCAGACACTGGGAGCTATGGGGTAGCCAGAACTGTTGACAGGCCGATCGCATTCAGCAAAATCTTCGGTCTTCTTCAGGTTGAGCCTGGCCCACTTCAGTAGCTTACTTTAGTCACACAAACTTGGATTTAGTCCAGAATAATTCTCTTCTCTCCCTCTCAGGAGCAGCACACCGACATGTAAGCCAAAAACTTAGCCTTTTCAGAGTTCTTCCATGCGAATCCACTGAGGATTGCTGCTCAGAATCACTCTAGCTCCTTCTTGTTCAGCTTCCAGCTTAGATCTAACTGAAAACTGCAAGCAGCCTGGGACTTCCCCAAGATCCAGAAGGTTTAGTTGGCTGATCTGGCTGTCAGTCAAAGCAAGAGCTCCCCCTCAGATTACTTAAGCTACAATTAGGCAGCTCTTAAGAGGTAGTACACAGAGGCTATACAGGCTCTGGTAATCGCATTTAAACTGCTAAAACGCAGGACACCAGCCTGGCAGTGAGCATTTAGGCAAGCTCAAGGAAGACTTTTCGGGAACCCCCATTTGTAGGAGGGGTTACATATGTATTTTAGGTAGCATGTAGAACGTCCCAGGCTTGAGATCATCAGGGATGAGGGCAGTTATTCTGTTTTGGACATGGTCTGGAAATAATTAAACCAATCCCTGTAGTTCTCTTTTATGTTGTGTTGTGGGATCACTTTCCAGTTCTCCGTGGTAGGTATGATCACTTAGCTGTCTGTTGGCTTCCTTAATGTAATCTTCTCAGTTCAGTATCAGCACTGCAGAACCTTTGTCAGCTTTTTTTTATGACAATATTGTGGTTTGATTTTAGTGTCTGTATAGCCCTGCGTTCCAGTGGAGAGCGACTGTAGCGGGCTTGTTTCTGCCTTTTAAGAATCTCACCAGTCACTCTCTGGCGAAAGCAATGGATATAATTGTCCAGTTTCTTATTGGGGGGAGGGGGTAAAATCAGATGGTTTCTTTTTCTTTTTCTTGTTCATTAAATTGTTACTGTTTAGAACTTCTTCACTGTCTGTGATTTCTTCTCTTCTGTAAAAATATTCTTTAAGTCGCAGTCTTAATTTTTAAAAATGAAATGATACAAAAAAGTTCACTTTTGTGACATGGAGCGGTGATAGCTCCTCGTGTCAACATTCACAGTGTCTACTACTTGGTGCTCGCTAAACTGTGCCACAATGTTTCCGCAATTTTTTTTTGTTCGAGAGATGAGTGAGCCAATCAGGAGGCAGATCAAGGCTAAAAAGTTGTACTATCGCTGTGACATCAGAAAGACAGTACAATAACTTTTTTGACCTCTGAACTGTCCTACAACAGGATTTGGAAATCTGCTGTTTTCCATGGACAATAAGCCCTGACCATATACTGCACTGTATATGTTTTTTGCATATTTTGACTGTAGTACTGCTTTAACACCACTGACTAAATTTTTTAAATGTTATTATTGTTTAAAATTTTCATCAGGCAGATCGCACAGCATGGTACGACGTGTAGAATTATGGGCAACAATACATAAGGCTGTGTTTCCATTGAGGGTGTGAGTTGACATCACAGACCTGGAGAGCAAAGCTTGGGAGGTCTCTATGTTGTCATCTTAGTCCGAGATATAATCATCAACTTTGTTGTGGATGGTTGCACATTTGTTATTTTGTACAGTGTAAGTTTGTTCTAATTCATTTACTTTCTTTGTGACTCTGTTTGATGTGTTGTCAAACCAAACACAGACCAAACAGTATGATCAAATTAAAAATATTCAGTGTGATTTAAGTAATAGCAATATAAGCTAACAGCATTTCTAGTAGTCCACCTTTTAACAGTTTACTTGGGGTGCTTTCAGTCTTGCTGATACTTTAATTAGGAGAAACCGGCAATGTATGTAAGCCTGGAAGGTAAGCATAAGGACTCTTAATATAAGACCCAAGATTCTGGACTGTTGTGCCACAGTAGTGACATAGTTACTGTGGCACTGTACGACAGCATTCTGACGTAACTGTTGTGGTACAGCATCATCTGGAAGTGTATGGATTTCCATATTTTTTTTTTTTTATTCTTTGGTAATTGGGTAAGGCCCACTAGGCATACGTGCCTGTTTGCAGGGGCAAGCTGGGAGCACAGGGGAGGTTAAGTGACTTGCTCAGAGTCGCACAGTATGTAAGCAGAGGTGTTGGAATCAAACCCAGGTTTGCCAGATGTACCAAGCTCATTCACAGCTCATTACTCTAACCTCTAGGCTATTCTGCCTGCCCCTAAAAATACTGAACCATATAAGTTCTTGCTTTTAGGACAGTACAATAAGATGCACAAGTGTTAGATACACAAATACAAGTCATTCCCAGTACCAGAAAGTTTGTGGCAATTGTGGAGTACAGCTACTTGTGCAGTATGTAGAGAATGATGATCACAGGCAGTGAGGGTTGCCCTTTCGCACACACCAACATTGGTGGAAGTCGAAAGTGAGATGGGTGCTAATATTCCACGCAATTCAGTAAATACTGTGCAATTCTGAGGGTATCTTCAAATTGTTGACCAGGCAGCCTTTGGAACGTGGGAAGGTTAGGAGTTTGAAGGCTGGTACCCAGTTGTGTTCTGCCTCTCTTAATCTTAGACCACAGGGGTTAGGGCCTGGATTGAAGAGGGATGTTAGGGGACTAAGGAATAGATCCAGTTATGGAGGAGCGAGTACTAGTGGTAAACCTCACAAGTGGTGGGGCTCAGCCTGCCAAGTTGGCTGTCCAACAGGCAGGGGTGTGTTCGTGAGTCACTCTTTAATTGTAGGTTTCTCTTCCTTGTGTGTAATGGTGAATCTTCCAAGAATCAGTCTTTATTATTCTTTACTGTTGGGTCTGTGCCAGAGGCAGTAGGACCGCACAGGAGCATATGCCTTTAAAGCATTGGAGGTAGGGGACTGACATCGGAGCTAGCACTGTCCATGAGGTGAACATATGATGTGGCGCTCATGGGCTGGCCAGTAAACGATGCTGGCCCCCCTGCCTCCTTAGTTCTGTTCTTCTCACTGTTGTGAAATGCACTTTGTGGGAGTGTTCACTATTTTTGCTGCAACACATGGCCTAAGTTCTGTTTGTTGTTGCTCGCTCGACATCGTATAGCCTTTTTTGGCCTTTCATCATCCCCTTTCTTCTTTCTGTCCCTTTTTTATGGCATCAAGCTCTTTTTTTTTTTTTTTTTTTTTTGTTTCTCTTTTTTTTTTCAGTGAACCAATCATGTCCATATTCCAGGGGCCTAAGAAACTGAAGAAGATGGACTCTTCCCCCATGCATCGGTGACCCTGTGGGAGAAACATGTCCATCCAGCACGACATGGTTGTTGCTGGACCTATCTTGGAGTGGACCATGACATGGACCGCTGCAGTGCCTGCTTCTCTATGGACTTTTGCACCTTGGAGATTCGCGCAATGAAGTTGGGAAGGGGACCCCCCCCACCTTTGGATGCAGGCGTCGCACTCGGGACTCTAACATAAGGTCCCTGGGCTCTTCCCTTGAGCTTCTCACCGGTATTGCACATAACTAGGGAGACCAAGCTTCAGCTAGCCTTCTCACTGAGACAGGAGGCATGGAGGAGGGGTCTGTGGGACAGCCAGTCCCCCCCCAAAGGACCAGTTGTGCACCCCTCCCAGTCCAGTACCCCCTCGGGGGTCTGGACGCTTTGGTGGCAGAGTCGCAGCTGTATGCTGGACCTACATCAGTGGGACCCTTGGGGCTGCGGTCCAGTGCCGCTTCTGTTCCTGGCAGTACTGTCTGTGAGCGGAGCGGTGCTGCCCATGTGGCAGGGTCCCCTGCTGCTGCTGTTCATGGCTGTGGTAGAGGGAAGGTCCCTGGAGCCAGTTGCCCATTGGAGATCTTCTGGATCTCATCCTCTGAGTGGTCAGATGATCCGGAGGGTGAGGACCGGGATGATCCTGACTGGCTTCTGAGCCCTGGTGAGGAATGAGACCTTTCTGGACCTAGCTCTGTGCCTTTAGTGTCTGTGTCATCTAGGGGTTCTTCTCAGCCTGGTACCAGCTTCAGCACTGCCTCCCCAGTGTCTTGCAGCACCAAGGATGGTCCCGGTGCTGATTCTGATGCCCAGGGGGAGGGCAGCGCCAGGCTGGGTTCCAGTGTAGGGTCAGGTTCCATCGCCATCCCTGGTGCCGACTCTGACTCCGGGAGGGGAAGGTTCCGTCGCCACCCACAGTGCTAGCTCCTCATTGCTCCAGGATTGTACTGCTGCTGATGTCCTTAGGCATAGCCGAAGGGTCAGAGCCCATTCAGGTGAGGTGGGGGCTGGTAGGTCCCAGCCGATGCCATGCTCCATGTCTAGAGTGGCTGGTGGCTCTTGCAGGAGTTGGAGTGTTGACTCTGGTCCTCTGGCCCCCCGGAACCATCTGGGCCTGTGGTAGATGGGAATAGGGTCTGACCTGTGGGACCACTATGACTCAGATCTCCCCACCTGGGGGTTCCCCCCCCCAAGGGCACCATCTGTATCACCCCTTTATGGGTGGGCATTGTGGGTAGATGAGATGCACAGCCTCTTCCCTCGGGCCAGGTCCCCTGTTCGCTCTTGTAGCCCTGGTAAAGGACCTGACCTGGCCTGTCATGACCCTCCTTGTCTTCCTCCTCCTCCTCTGCCTGTCCCTCCTACTCTCCCAGGCATTTTTGATCCTAAGGGACCCCTGACCTTGAAGCAGTTCAGGGCTTCATTGAGTGCCTTCCCCACCTGCATGAGGGCACTGGACCAGGCTGTCTTCCAGCCTGAAACCCTGGCATAACCACCCCCACTGCGTCTAGCTCTCTTCATTTTCCTCCACCAAAGAAGAGGACCTCTGTCCACTTCTCCGATGCTGAATACACCCATTACCAGCAGTTCCTTTTGGAGATGGTGAGGGAGCTGCGACTGTTCCATTTTTCCAGCCGCAGTCCTGCACGTCTGATGCTGTCTTCCTTGGGCAGTACAGTCATGACTCCACAGTCATACCTCCATGGCCTAGGCCTTTTGCGGAGGCACCAAGAGACATCTGGTTGCATCCCTCTGTCCCCTCTCCAGCCCAACAGGATGTCCAGCACAGGTATTGTGCACCCCAGGGATCTCCAGGAGCCATGCCACACCCTCTTCTGGGGTCCAGCTCCTGGACATTCCCTCTGGGGAAAGACACCCAGTGCATGACCATCCCCTGGAGTCAGACCTGGACAAGTTTGACATCTAGGGTCGTAGAGTCTTCTCGGTGGCATGCACCATGTTGTCCATTGCTGCACACCAGGCGTCCTGTGGCAGGAACCTGTGGGTGATGCTGAGTCAGCTCTTAGCATTTCTGACAGATTGCGAGGTAACCAGACAGGCCATATGCTTTTTTACACAAGGTCTGGAGCTGGCGAGACACCAGGTGAGGACGTCCTAGGTACAATGCCAATGAGGTAGCCTCCAGGCTAGTGGGATATGCAGTCTGCATTACATGGATGTCATGTCTGCATCTTTCCCGGTTGTCACCCTTGGCGTAGGGTGATCGACTCACATTTTCAGGGGGCCGTTTTTCTTCTCCTGTAGGGCCAGACGTGAGCTTGCCAGGCACATTCCTGCTTCCAGACCGTGAGAGCCTCTGCCTGACCCTGACCAGTCTCGGGCCTCACCAGGCCTGTGAGGGGCCTCTGCCTGTCTGTGTCTTCCCACACAGGAGGCTGAAGGAACAACCATTTCCCTCAGGGATTGCCAACACCACCCTTGGTGGTAAGTTTGGCACTCAGACCGACCAGTGATGAATGGTGAAGATCAATTCTTGGAAGATATGAAAATTATGTACTCACCATAATTCTTGATCTCCCAGAGTATCTTCACCATTCATCACTGCAGCCCGCCAACCTTCCCCCACAATGGCCAGGTTTCTGGGCAGTCTCTTCTTTCCTTTCCTCTATAGCCTTGCCCCCTTCTTGTTTTTTTTATTTTTTGTTTTTTAAAGGGAGGCCATTTAAGGGGCAAACCTCTTCGGGGAACTTGTTTCCTCCACATGCCCCTGTGTGGTCCTTTCCAATAAAAAAAAAAAAATAAGCAGTTCTTACCCCTAACCCTTCTCCTAGCCTTCTCTTGGTTGTTTAAAAAAACACACACACACTCGGGGAAAAAAACTGGAAGGACACATTTTTAGGTCCTTGTTCTCCTTTTTCTTCTTCAATCTAAACAAAAAAGAGGGGAGGGGGAGAGAGAGCATTAGAGTGGTGATGGGCTGTAAGAAGCTTTTGTTCCATGTTTTTCTGCCCCCCCCCCAAGCAGTGGGGATCTATAGATGTTAGCTGTTGGATAAGCTTTTTTCACCCCTTCTTGGGAACAAGTTCTTGCAGGGGAGCAGACGCTCTAGGGACAGGAAGCGTGTTGGGAATTGTAGCCTAGGTTCCCTTACCGGATCAGCTTTTTTTTCCCTAGCAGTTCGCCTCCTGCATTTGCTTTAGTGGCCTCTTTCTCTTAATCCCCTATTGTGGGATGTTTCAGTCAAAGGAAGTCTGGAGGATGGGAATCCTACCTTTTTGTGGATTCCTATACCTGGCAGTTGCCTTTTAGTGCGGACCCCCTTTTCTCAGTCATTTTTCCCCTGTTAGGGGTTGCACTTTTATTTCTTGAGCTCCTAGATATCACTCATTGGCTTGGAAACCGGCTGGCAGGTCTATTGGCGCACTGCTTGAGCACCGACTCAACTATTCTCAGGCCTTAGAGATTGGAGGCTCTATATTTCTTCCATGTTGTATTTTGGTCATATGGGACTCCTATACTTTAGCCTCTTGCAGTTCCCGTACCCCTAGATGGACAACTGTAGCAGGCAGGTTTTTTTTCCAGGGCTCACAGCTCTACTCCTGTTTCTGAAACTTCAAGGAAGTACTCCTTTTCTTTCACTCTGCCCCTTTTTAGATGGTCCTTGGACCATGTCCCTTGTTTTCGGATCAGCTTCCCTTGGAAAAGATTTGTTACAGGGTTGAATGGGACCCTGTCCTAGTTGTTATGGAAAGAGTTTGAATGCAGGGATCTGTTCTATTCTCTCCTTTCCTGTCTGTTTGTCTGTCTGGTTGGCAACCAAATTTTCCTGGGACGTAGGAGTTGATCACCCCAACAGGCTCGCAATTGTTTGCCTCTCGCTATCGCTGTCTTCCCTTGCAGTTTGTCTTTTTCTCCCTTACATATCTGCTGATATAAAAATATATGCAAATTATTATGTGGAAATGTAACTGATATTGGGATCCCTTTGTTGAGAAATTATATAGTGTTCATTTTTGAAATGTATATTATTATAGTTTGAGATAACTGAAGAAGCTATTGGAAACTCAAGAGATTACCTGAGTGCAGTTGTTAAGCCTTTTGCAGAACAGCTGTGGAAAAGGGGCCTCAGCTCAGGCACACTGTGTTCCTGCCTGAAACATACAAGAACACTTAGAACAGTTTGGAAGATGCTTGTTTGGGGGGGAGGTTTGCAACGACTTATAAGAGAGCTGACCTGCAATTGCTTGAAAAGAAGGGATGGAGACTGAAAGAAAACTGATGGATCTCCTCTGTTTTATTTTGCCTTTATAAATAGTTATACTGAACAATTTTATTTTTTATGTTACTGCTAGTACAAATAAATATTTTTGGTAAATTCTACAACTGCTCCTGGTTTTCCTATGCCACCTGACTTGTGCCTCAATGACAAGCGTGAGCGTAAGCTATGCTCTTTCTTGGTTGAGAGTAAGTCAGCTCTTCTGACACCTTTGTTTTTCTGCTGAGAAATCGAGGTCCTCACTGCTCGCGTGCGCACGCGCACACATATACATACTCTCTCTCTGTCTCTCCCCCTCCTGCCTAGTTGTCCTAGTCATCCTTTGACCACCATAAAGACTCTCCTTCCAAACCCATCTTCTCCGCTATAGTTGGTTTTTATTCCTTTGTTCTTTTTATATCCTATATCCTTTTGTCTATCCCTTGGGCTCCCTTGCCCCAGCTCTCCCTTTTTTTCTTACCCTTTCTTTCCTCTCCTAGGCAAACAGAAGTGAGGAGGCGGGGGGCTGGCATCAGTTACTGGCTGGCCCAGAAGCGCCCCGTCATACGCTTGCCTCGTTGGCTGCGTCGTCTCCGATGTTGGTCCCCTACCTCCAGAATTTTAAAGGCATATGCTCTCTTGGTGAAGATATTCTGAAAGATCAAGAATTATAGTGATTACTTAAAAGGGCAGTGTCAGCTTTCCCCCTCGTTTTTGCCCAGATCACAGCAGTGTGCCTCCATGCACAGATTTGTCACATATCGTCTCTATTAGACCCCTGTTTGTGCCAAACATAATAAGTCTTACCCCTTAGTCTTATTTTACTATTTTTGTCCTTTCCAGTGGTCCGAATGAAAATGCGCGACCTCCGGAATTGTATCCATTTGGAGCAGCAGCGTGCATAAGCGGAGGCAGAGCCAGTGCAACTTTTCATTGTCTATATGAGGCTGCCTGCTGAGGTCCGTTTATAAATGCAGAGTTAAATGTACGCCTTGGAATCAAAACCGAGTGCTGAAGGCGTTGAAATACATTTAAAACCGGCAACCTAATCACACATGTAACAGCGGGATGCTTCTGAGCATGTGCGAGATTGTGCTCCAACTACCGTTAGCATAATGCGAGATTTGGTTGCGGTCTTTAAATGTATTTACTAATGCTCTCAGCGCTTCGATTTTGACCAAAGCGGCTGGTGCTGCATGTATAATGGACCCGTACAGGCGGCGTTTTCTATACAAGTAAAGTTGCGCCATGCCTACGGTCCGCTCTCAAATACACTCGGTCGTATCATTTGGACCACTGAAGATAATAAAAGAAAGGAAGGCATATTTAACACACACAAAAAAGAGATATGTTCAAATCTGCATCAAACTACTGCGAAAACAGGCAAGCGAAACTGACATGCTGAATTCATATCTGTGTTTCTTCGGCTTTTGTAAACTGCAGTCAAGGACAGATCTTGTGTTCAATTGACTTCCATACATCTCAGTCTTTTGTTACAGAAATGTGGGGCACCAGCAATAAAAAAAAAAAATGTGAGAAATTGTGGGTAACTGGCCCTCAAAATATGGGGTACATCTTTGGACATGAATACGCAAGCTCAGAACACTTTGAAATTATAATGCTTTTGTTTGTGCAAAGTTTAATTTTACTTTAGCATTATACAGTGTTATGAGTTTCTACTTTAAAGTATTGTGTTCACAGCACTTACGCTGTGTGGGCAGCACTTAAGCAATGTGGGACAGATCTGGGAGAGTTCTATGGGGTAAAATGATGGACATTCCTCATTGAAGGGATAGTTCAGAGGTATGGTAGCTCCCAGCTCATACCACCCTTCCCTTTCTTTAAATACAGTAAATGTAACACTGCAGTTATTAACTAATTGCTGGGGATGTGCTCCTATTTCCAGAGCAACAGGTCCGACAGTCCATGACTCAGGCATAGGTAGACTGGTACTGGATTTTACCAGTCTGTGACAGTTAGATTATTTGCATATAATTAATGGCATTAGCTATAAGTAAAAAATGTTTTGCAAATACGTCTGTAATTTTCTTTTTTAATGTTTTTTTTTTTTTTACCCCATTTGATCTTTCTGGATCGGTGCCTATAGTTAGTTACCACAGGAAGGGGGTGTGGTGCCAGCAGATAGTTGACACCTCTATGTTTAATCTCTCCCAATTTGTGTTAAAAGAAAGCAGCAGTTAAACCACAAAGCCTGCCTGATTCCAGCTGCTGCGTGATGTGGGGCCTTTGAATGTTGATGGTGTAATTTGCTTGGTATTAGGCAACAAAGGAACAAGGTGTTTTGACCTGGGGAAGCAATTAGAGGAATCATGTTTGCAGGTTTTGTTTGGCCTAGATGTGTATGCACATGAAAAGCTGTGGGTGTCTGAGAACAGAACAAGAGCTGGCTGGGATCCATGGTAAACCCTCATTCCAGCTCACTAAGGACGAATCATGCAAATTGATGTCAAAAATCAAGGACAGCCTACATTAGAGCTGTTGCAGCCTCGCTTCAGGTAGGCTCATCCTGTACCTAGCCAGTCATGGAGCACCGCTCTTGTAGGTTTAGAAGCCCTCTGAGAGAAATAGCTGCTGAAGTGTATCTTGTTTGATTTTTGTGCCTCTCTCCAGACCATACACTTACTCTAAAGTATGTAGCTGCCAAAATGTATCTCTTTAGAGTCGATCTCAGTCATAGGCAGTAGGACCCTGGAGGAATTAGAACTTATGGGGCTGGCAGGTGCCATACGCACTGCAATGACTTATGGTGCCAGGCATTGTAATGGCATAAATGGCGGCACTGGCTCCCTCAGCATCCAGTCTTCTTCAAGGATATTTCATCTGTTAGCCCACATCTTTGGAACTTTAGGACCACTTGGAAACATTTGCTAGTCGGGGTCCACCCACAGTGACGTGTAGCGTGTATGCATATATGTACTTGGGCAGCCCCATCACTCCTCATTTCTTTCTCCTACAATTGATTATCCTTGTCAAACCTGCTGTAGGAAACGTCAACTTAGCTATTGCTGTTTATTTTTTTCCTTTTTCTTGGTATTCAGTCATTGTCTCTGTATGCCTCCGAAGTGGAAACATCCTTTATTTCAATTTTGTAAATGTGGAGATAACATTTATAATGAGGGCACACAGTTTCTTTGTGCTGTTTGCATCTATCTCACAACATCAGGACCTGTGAGATTTGCTAGAGCTTCAACTGGGCTACAATATGACGCTGTAAGAAAGCTCTAGAAAATGTCCTTCTATTGAAACATTGAAAGTCATTAAGAAGGGAAAAAGGTTCAAACTCTGCTTCTCCCTCACGGTCAGCTAAAGCGCGGCCAGTAAAGTCTAAGGATAGGGAAAAGCAACAGTAGTCATCACATCCCTCCTTGTCCGGCCGTAAGCACAAACACAGAGAGAGAGACAAGTTTGCTTCACCAGTGAAGTCCCAGTTGCCACTGAGACAAGGTAAACCCTTGTCAACACCTGCTGCAGTGGCATTGACTACAGCCCCCCCACCAGACTATCGTTGAGATACCAAGGTTGGGGCTTGGCTTTGGTGCTGCTGTACCTATTGACAGGATGATGCCATCATCGCCAGGCCAGGGTCTGTCGATGCCGGTAGTCGCGGACCCTTTGCAGGGCACTATTGATTCCCAGGCTGTGCTAGTGTTGTTTTCTAAAATGATTTGACTCATTCTGCCAGGATTCCCAGTGCAGGCGCTTATTACACTGTTGGGCTTTCTGGTACTCCACCCCCGTCGACAGGTTCTAATAGCATGCCATGGATTCCTGCTTTTCAGTCGCAGCCGGTGTCACCTGTGTCTTCTTCAGCTCCCATTGTCGATTGTGCTAACAACAACAAAGTAGAATATAATTCTGACCTCATACACTTAGGGGAAGATTTAGAGGAGGAATATGAGGGAAACAATATCTGGAGGGTCCCCCGCACTCTTGTTCTACCCTCTCGTCCTGTAGTGAGGACTCGGTGGTTTGTACCCCAAGATGATCTCCTCCTGAGGACCCATCTTTTCAAGCCATGATGCAGCAAATGCAGTCTGCCATGAGCTTTGCTGTGGAAGAGGAAGAGTCTGCTAAAAAGAATCTCATGGAATTTCTGGAGGTGCCCTGCTCTCCTCTCGTTATCATTCCACCTACTGTATATATCTTGCCTTGGAGGATGCTGCTTTGGCTGCAAGGTACAGACCAAACTCCTTGCCTGCAGTCCCTAGAAAGGCTGGTAAAGCAGTGTCCTGCATCGACATCTGCAAAGCCTTATTATGCTAATCAGCCAGAAACTGACTCTGTGGTCATCATGAGTGCTCTTGATAGGTTTAGAGCCCCTATACATGTGAGTACTGTGCCTTCTGATAAAGAATCTAGGAGGCTGGTTGTGATGAGCAACTGTACTTCTGCATCATTAGGCCTTGGGATTGCAAACTACCAAGCCCACATGATCAGAGAGCAGAACATCCTGCGGAAAGATGCTCGTACTGCAGCTCAGGCTTTGCCTGATGGTTCTGTCGCGACTGATCTGCTTAAAACATTTTAGAAATTGTTGGCAGATAAGGACCACCAGGCCCATCCAGTCTGCCCATAAGCCCTATACTTGTTTGCAACCTCTGACCCTATTCGGTCAGTGGCTTCCCACAGTCCCTCCCCACCTCTAAGGTTCCCTTATGCCTGTCCCAGGCATGTTTAAATCCCTCCACTGTGCTCGCCCCCACCACCTCCTGTGGCAGACTATTCCATGTGTTCATCACCCTCTCCATGAAGAAAAACTTTCTCACATTTCCCCTTAACCTGCCACCTTCCAGTTTCATATCATGCCCCTTGTTCTTGTACTTCTGTATTGGAATATGTCTCCCCCTGCACCTTGTTTATGCCCTTCAGCTACTTGTTACTTATTCATTTAGTTTTTGTTGACCGGGTAAGTGCACTAGACAAATTCTGAGTATTTTCAGGCACGACCCAGGAAGGGGGACACAGATGAATGCCAATTGACCATGAACCAGATTAAGCTGTTGATGGTATTTTTTAGTGAATGTTTCTGTCATGTCATCCCAATCCCTCCTCTCCTCCAGCGAGTACATATCGAGATCCTTTAATCTCAACTCGTATGTTTTGTGGTGCAAGCCCTGTACCATCTTTGTCACCCTTCTCTGGACTGCATCCACCCTGTCAATGTCCTTATGAAGGTGTGGCCTCCAGAACTGCACACAGTACTCTATGTGAGGCCTGATCAGTGTTTTATGCAATGGCATTACTACCTCCCTCCTTTTGCTAGTGATACCTCTGCCTATGCACACCAGCATGCCACTGGCCCTCCCTGCAGCCTTTGTGCTCTGCTTAGACACCTTCAGGTCATCTGAAATAATAATCCCCAGGTCTCTTTCTTCCTTATTGATCACCAGCAACTCCCCTCCATCTTGTAACTCTCACCAGGGTTCCTTTGTAACAGGTGCATTATTTCCCATTTCTTTGAATTAAACCTCTGTTTCCACACCTAAGACCATTTTTCAAGCGTCCTCAAGTCCCTCCTCATATTCTCCACCTTGTTTGGAGTATCTACCCTGTTGCAGATCTTTGTATCATCTGCAGACAGGCAGATACCATTCCCTCCAGGCCTTCTGCAATGTCACTAATGAAGGCATTGAACAGGATTGATCCCTGAGGTATCCCACTGATCATCCCCCTCTCCCCGGACTGGATCCCATTTACCACCACCTTCTGTCCATTAGCCAGTTAATAACCCAGCTTACCACCTTGTGCCCCATGTCCAGACTACCCATCTTGTTAACCAGCCTTTTATGTGGGAGGTTGTAGAAGGCCTTGCTGAAAACGAGGTAGGCGACATCCGCCACCCCCACGATTTACTTCCTTTGTCACCCAATCAAAATAATGTATCAGATTCATTTGACATGACCTTCCTGCTGTGAATCCATGCTGTCTCGGATCCCGAGCACCGTTGGCTTCCAGGTGTGCCACTATTCTTTCTTTAATCAGTGCCTCCATGATCTTCCCCACTACTGAGATGGGGATGACTGCCTTATAGTTCCATGCCTCCTGCCTACTACCGCTTTTGTGTAGAGGGACTTCATTTGCCCTCTTCCAGTACTGTGGAACCACAACTGTGTTGAGTGACTCGGTGAGCATGGCTGCCAGAGGTGCTGCTAGCTCCCTTCACAGCTCCTTTAATATCCTTGGGTGTATGCCATCTGGCTGCATTGCTTTGTCCACCCTCAGTTTTGTAAGCTCCTCCAGAACACACTACATTGTAAATGGACTGGTGCGCACCTCTCTTCCCCTCCCCCCTTTGCATCTGTTGCCCAGCTGTGGTCCTTGACCCTCCCCTTCTTCAGTGAATACTGAACAGAACTATATATTCAGTATTTCCACCTTTTCTAGGTCTCCCTCCTTATACACCACGTCATTCCCTTTGAGCGTTACAATCCCCCCCCCTCTCCCCAGCATTTCTTCTTTTGCTGATGAACCTAAAGAATGTCTTGTCCCCTTTCTTCACTGTCTGCGCTACCCCTTCCTCAGTCTGTTCCTTTGCTCTCCTAACAGCCTTCCCCACTTTCCTGAGACACTCTAAGTACACCTCCCTATCTTCCTCCCTTTGGGTCTCCTTATATTTCCCGAAACCCGCCCATCTTACTTCAAGTGGGAGCTCTTGCAACAGGCTATAACCATTAGGACTAATGCCACAGGCCTTAAGACCCACTGGAAAAATTCATAGCTAGCAGTACACAGCAGGGACCGCCCCCGACGTTGGCTCCACCCTGACGTCGGTCACGGTACATAAGGGGGCGGACCCCGGCTCCACATCAGTTCTTTTCCCACCACGACCCGCTCACGTTGGGGAAGTTATGGCTATCCAGCTCAGCAAAGAAAGAAATTAGAAGATTTTAGATTAAATTTATTCTCCTTCATCGAGTTTTTACATGAGTTTCTTACCGCCCTCGTCCCAAACTACAGTCTGTCATATGTCATCACCATCGCCAGTTTCCTCTGGGCCCAAGAGGAATAATTGCCACTGTGGCCACCAAATCCCTTCGCAAGACTGCCACACCAAGTGCGTTTTCTGCCTGGGCCCAGACCACGACAGCGTGACCTGCTCCATCTGTCAAGGCTTCACCAGCAGAACAAGAATTAGGCCCCTGAAGACCCTAAAGGCCCATCTTCTGGAGAAAAATATGGATGTCCTGCACACCTCAGGGGATAAGGGCAAGCATCGGGACAAGTCCCATAAGCATTCCCGCGACAAGGACCATAGCTGGTCCCATTATCGCTCCTGATCTCGGTCCCACTCTCACTCTTCCCCCAAGAAGGCCTCTCCCTCTTCGGGCTCAGGGGACCATCACAAGCACCCAGAAGGCTTCAAGGTGCTTAACCCTCCTTCCCAAGAAACTGGCGCCAGCCAAGGAAGGCACATTGGGGGAAAAGTCAAAACCTAAGGTGGCCCCTCTAAAAGTTACCTCCAGCCCTCTTCGGTGTAGACTGCGGCCCCACCTAAGAAGGTCTTGACCTTGCCCGATGAGGGCAAGCTGCCAGGTAAGAAAGTTACCCCGGCACTGACTCCCGTGAAACCGACGTCTGACCCTGTACCGATGCCAGTAGAGACCATCATAGTGGAAGACCCCGCGGCAGGGGCAGCCTCGAGGACTTCCAGATCTTCCACCTCGCAGGTTTCTGTGGGAGATTCCCCCTCCCACGACCTACCTGACCCTGCTTCCCCGCCTCCCTTTCCGGGGTCAGCAGGCTCAATCTTTACCAAAGACTAGCTACAGGAGCTTTTCACCTTCTGGTGGAGTCAGGTGAAGAAAGAACAGTCTCCACTAAAGCAGGACCAGAAACCGGACCCTAACCGACCGGACAACGTTGATCCCGAGGGCCTTCCCACTCCTTCCCTGTGGGAGACTCCTGAGCGGCGGCGGCTGCTGCTGCACCCACCCTCGAAGGTTCGTTCCCGGTCCTGGTCTGCGATCCGTCGCCGGCACCCCTCCAGATCGGGCAGCCGTCGTCGGTCCCGGTCCAGGAGCTGTTCCCGCTCTTCTAGATGGGCCTGCTCCTACTCCCGACGTTGGTCTCCTGACCGACGTCAGTCATTGCTCCGTCGTTGGTCCGGTAGCCACAGATGCTCAAGCGGGGGGAGTCCAAGACACAGTTCAGGCCGTGCAAGGCCCAGTAGCAGATCATCTACCCCTCTTTCTTCCTCATCCCTCTCAGGGTTCGGGGGTTCCCCGAGAGAGAAGGACCAACCCCGTTCGCCTCCTGATGATCCGACCTTCATAGATGTCACGAGGCACATCCAGGCCTCCAATGAATGGGAGACGGAGGATCTGGGACGCCGCTGACTGATAAATACCTGAGGCAGAAGGAGCCCAAACCTCTAGTGGTGCCTCCTTTAGTGGACACCTTCCAAGATCTCACCAGAATAACTTGGAAGCATCCAGCTTCAGTACCGGCTGTTCCGAAAAAGTCAAACAGGCTGTATAGAGGCCCGAGGGATGAGCCTTTCCTGGCAGAACACCCTCAGGCGGACTCATCGGTCATTACGGCTGCCCACGACAAGTCAAAGCAGCCTCAGCACCTCAGCTCCCAGCCTCCTGACCCAGAATCCCGCTACTTGGACCAGGTGGGCAAGAAGGTTTACTCTGCCTCTGCCTGCTCCATTAGATCCCTTAACTTCCTCACTCATATGGTCCAGTACCAGAATGAGTTATGGGAGAGAGAGGACAGGAGCTAGCATATGCCTTGCCAGACTCCACACAAAAGACAGAGCTTCTGGACATCTTAAAATTGGGCTCAGACATAGGCACGCATGTTCTTTGTGCCTCATATGATACCGCAGATACGGCAGACAGCGTGCCAGCGTCAGGTGTCTGCCTCCGGCGCCACGCCTGGTTGAGAGTCTCAGGCTTTCACCAGGATCTGAAGTCCAGAATCTGGGACCTCTCATTCCAGGGTTCCGTCCTCTTTGGGCAGGAGACAGAGTCCCTTATCTCTCGTGTCCAGGAGACGGGCAAGTCTATCTGGTCTGTCCGGCAAATGTACAGAGCGGACCAGAGACGAGTGAAACGACGGCCATTTTGGAAGCCCTCAGGTGCTCAAGCCTTGGGAACCAACAGGGCCAGAAAGGCAGCTTGAAAAGGAGAGCCAGCAGCCAGCAACCTGGAGGCGCTCTTTTGTGTACCACCAAGTCCTCCCAAGCCTCTCTGCCCACTCCCGGCTCTGTCCAATGAGTCCTTCCGGACCCCCCCCCCATAGGAGGTACCACGGGAGGCAGTGGGGGTCACTTCTCCCTTCACCTGAAGGGTTGGAGCTCCATAACAGTGGACCAGTGGGTCCTAGACATCATAAGGAGGGGACATACGCTGGAGTTCACAGAAATTCCCCCAGATACTCCACCAAGGTCCTCAAGATATCCTCCTTCTTACATACCTCTCGGAGAAGGAAAAAATCAGGTCCTCTTGCAAAAAAGGGCGATAGAACTGGTCCCTCTGCAGCAGTGGGGAAAGGGGATATTACTACCATTTTTTCCAAGTTCCAAAAAATGACACAAGATCTTTGACCCATCCTGGACCTCAGCTCTTTAAGCAACTATATAGAGTACCGAAGGTTCCGGATGGTTACCCTTCCAGGTCTTATTCCTTTGCTGCACCAGGGAGACTGGCTTTGCTCCATAGACATGCAAGATGCATACATGTGCATCGGGGTCCCCCCTGCCCCCACAGGAAGTACCTGAGATTCCACTTCCAGGGGGAGCATTATCTGTTTCGGGTTCTTCCATTCGGCCTCTTCTCCACTCCTTGAGTCTTCACCAAATGCTTGGCAGTGGTAGCTGTGGCTCTAATGTGCCAGGGACATTATGTCTTTCCTTACCTCAACGATTGGCTGCTTGCAGCCCTGTCATGGACGCGCCTTGTACAGGCTCTCGGAGATACCTATACTCTGTTCCGAGAGGTGGAGATCACCCTGAATCTTCCAAAGTCTCCCCAGAGCCCAGCCAAAGACTCATTTTCATAGGGGTGGTCCTGGACTCAATCCAGGGCATGGCTTTTCTACCTCCAGAGAGGGGCGAACGCCTGCAGGAGATAGCCAGATCGGTGTTAGTAACCCCTCAGGTCCAAGCCAGGACCTTCCTCAGACTTCTGGGGCACATAGTGGTGGCCAGCCCTGTAACTCCCTTGGCTTGCCTCCACGAGTCCCACAGTGGAAGCTCATGGTGCAGTGGGATCAATGCTCAGATGACTTAGATCACACGGTCAAAGTCACAGAGCCGGTCAAGAGGACCCTACATTGGTGGCTGGACCATCTCAATCTAGAGAAAGGGGACCCCTTTCATTAGGAGCCCCCAAATCAGACTCTCTCGATGGATGTGTCAGATCTGGGATGGGGGTGCACTTAGAGGCCTGCCAAACACAAGGGGTCTGGACCCCAGAGGAGCCCAACCTTCGCATCTATGTCCTGGAGATGCGAGCGGTCCTCAATGCACTGCATGCCTTCCAAGAAGACCTTGTTCCAGGCTCTCTCCTAGTTCAGACGGACAACATGGCAGTCGTCTTTTACATCAACAAGCTAGGAGGAACACACTCCTACCCCCTATGCAGGGAGCTGATGAGAGTCTGGTACTGGGCGCTGGAGCGTCACATCTTTCTGTCCGCAGTGCATGTTCCAGGCATCCTAAATAACTTGGCAGACAGCCTAAGCAGGTCTCAGTCCAAGGCGCACGAGTGGGAGTTGCTACAATCAGTAGCGGACCAGCTCTTCAACACGTGGGGTCGTCCAGAGCTGGATCTCTTTGCGTCACCACGCAATGCCAAACTGCCAATTTTCTGCTTGCGACAGCCCATCCCAGTGCTTTTGGGCCAGATGCGTTGTCCCTTTGTTGGGCAGGGAGGTTTCTTTATGTCTTCCCTCTCATTCAGAGAGTACTGTTGAAAATACAGGCCGCGGGGGCTCGGATGATTCTAATCACCCCATTGTGGCCTTGGCAGATGTGGTTCCCACTACTTTGGCGGTTGTCCCCGGAACCACCAATATCGCTGCCAATATGCTCGCAGTTGCTGTTCCAGGATCGGTGCACGCTGGTCCATCTGGATCTCAGGTCTCTGCACCTTCATGCTTGACTCCTGCAGACATTGCAAGGTCAGGGTATGGGGTCTCCCAGGAGGTGGCAGACATCCTCATCTCAAAAGCCCTCTACTCACTCCACTTATGCTATGAAGTGGAAGAGTGTTTGTCTCTGTGCGTTGTCTCACCGTTTGGACCCCCTTACCTGTCCGGTGAATTCGGCATTACAGTATCTCCTCTCCTTATACCAGCAGGGCATGAGCTACTCTTCAATAAAGGTGCACATGTGGGCCATCTCTGCATATCATGTCCTCTTGGGGGATAGAATCTTGGCCCAACTGGATGTGGCCCGCACCTTTTTACGTGGGATTCTGCATATGAGACCTCCCATCAGGGATCTTATCCCTCCCTGGGACCTCCTGTTTGTGTTGGAGAAGCTCCGCTCCCCCCCCCCATTTGAACCAGCGGCTGAGTGTGAGCTGCGTTACCTTTTCTGGAAGGTTTGTTTTTTAGTTGCTGTTACTTCGGCTGGAAGAGTTTCCAAGCTCCAGGCTCTGATGTGTAAAGGGCCTTATTTAAAAGGGTATGTGTAAAGGGCCTTATAAGCCATGGCACTTATCGCAAAGAGTAGGGGAATTTCCCCGGTGTCCTGGGCAAATTTCTCTCATTCACTAAAAATACCACCAACAGCTTAATCTGGTTTAAGGTCAATTGGCATTCATCTGTATCCCCTTCCCCCGGGTCGTGCCTGAAAATAGGCAGGACTTGTCTAATGCACTTACCCGGGTCAACAAAAACTAAATAAATAAAAAATAAATAAATAGTGCTCACGCAGGGGCAGTTTGTCCACCTCCAGGCCAGACTTCCGCCAACAGCGCTCTAATCTCCGACCAAGGTCTTCATCACTTTGAGCTCCTCATCATACCAAGGGACCTCAAGTAGAAGACCTGGAGTAGATACTCTGAACTGGTCTTGAAGGAGTTGAGCGCACCAGAAAGCGCCTTGTTATAGGCGTCTCACTGCAACCCCCCAACGCATGCACTGTCCACACTAGATAGGTCAGTCACCGCCAAAAAACCCTCAGGGATCAACCCCCTCAAAGGGCGATAACTGACCATCTCTGCAGGGGGAGGGCTACCGGGGGGCCCCGAACCAGAACTTCATCGTGCAATGATCGGACCAAACGACCCTATCAATGCTGAGACTATCTGTCTGAAGCCCCAGTGAGAACACCAAATCCAACATGTGGCCACCCTGATGGGTCACAGAAGAAACTTCCTGCGCAAAGCCCAGAGATGACATCTCTGGAGGAAGTTGTAACCAAGCCGAGAGGATTCATCCTCGGCCCAAACATTGAAGTCCCCAACACCAAACATCTGGGGGCCTCATTTAGATGCAATATGTAATTTTTTGGGGGGTCCTGGCAAAGACAGCAGCAGTCAACAGGTTAACGTAATCCAGCAGAAATAGTTACATACAGGCTAAAGTATACATAGCAAAAAGGAAACTGTAACAGTAAGTAAGGGTGCCTTCTCAATCAGGTGTCAAAGTGGGCATTGGTACCAAGTGGGGGGTTTCTTTCGGCGCCACACCCGGCACCAGTGTCAGAGCTACAAGCGTCTTCCTCTTTATTGGAAGATGAAAAGAAGTATAATCCAGACCTAACAGATGATGAGGCAGACAGTTATGAGATCTTCCCCTTGTGAGTCTTCACCATTCATTACTACTGGGTGTAGCGTGCACCTGCTCGGGAGATTTTTTTTTTTTTTTTTGTGGGAGGAGTTGATGCCGGCGGCGCCACCCACGAGGCCAACGCACTCCGTGATGCTTGAGGGTTGGCCATTAGGCGTCGCTGACTCCTCCACCCCAGTTCTGTTTCTCCTGCTGTTGAGGTAGCACCAGCTTCACGAGTGAACAGAAAGAACCCTGCATCAAAGGCCTTCTTCATTTTGACACTGTTTTTCTCAGCCGTTCAACGGTTCCTCCATCCCGGTTCTGAAGTTGCTCAGTATTCACAAAAGAAGAGGAGGGGGGAGGTACCTAATCTGATCAACAGAAGCACTTTGGATAGGGGGTCGATCCCAGTCCTTTCACAGAAGAAAGGGTTCCGAAAGAAATCCTAAAACTGAAGGTGGACAAAGCAATGGTGCCTGACAGGATTCACCCCAGAATTCTAAAAGAACTAAGGGGAGAACTAGTGACACCACTGACTACACTTTTTAACAAATCATGGGAGGATGGTGGGATACCTGAGGACTGGAGGAGGGTGGATGTGATTCCCCTTTTCAGAAGTGGGAGCAAGACAGAAGCAGAAAACTACAGACCTGTCAGTTTGACCTCAGTGGTAGGGAAAATGATGCAATCACTTCTGAAGGAAAGAATTGTTGAGTACCTAGAGGCCAGTGGGGCACAGGACCCAAGGCAGCATGGATTCACAGCGGGAAGGTCATGTCAGACGAATCTAATCAATTTCTTTGACTGGGTGACCGAAGTAGTAGACCAGGGAAGGGCCATGGACATGGCCTACCTAGATGTTAGCAAGGCTTTTGACACAGTCCCACACAAAAGATTAATGAACAAATTAGCCAGCCTGGGAGTGGTCTCAGAGTGGTAGCCTGGATAAAACATTGGCTAGACAACAGGCCACAGAAGTTAACAGTAAATGGAGTCCACTCTGAAGAAAGGGGGGTTACTAGTAGGGTAGCATAGGATTCAGTACTGGATCCGGTCCTTTTTAATGTCTTTATAAGTGACATTGCAGGGGGACTGGAAGGAGAAATATGCCTCTTTGCAGATGACACAAAGATCTGCAACAGGGTTGACACACGGGGGAGGTGGAAAGAATGAGAAGGGACTTGGCAAGGTTGGAGGAATGGTAAGAAGTATGGCAGCTTGGATTCAATGCAAAGAAGTGCAAAGTAATGCACCTGGGAAACAAAACCCAGGGAAGAGTACAGTAATGGGGGGTGGGGGAGGTAATAATAACAACAGAAATGAAAAGGGACCTGGGGGTAATTATATCAGATGACCTATAGGTTAGCAAGCAATGTGAGAAGGCAGTAGGGATGGCTGGGAGCATACTGGAATGTATAGGGAGAGGCACCACTAGCAAAAAACAGGAAGTTGTTATCCCTCTGTACAGATAGTTGGTGAGACGCCGTCTGGAAGTACTGCGTCCAGTTCTGGAGACTCCATTTCCACAAGGACATAGACAGGATGGAGGCAGTCCAGAGGAGGGCAACTAAAATGGTGCAGGGTCTGCAACAGAAGCCATAAGAGAAGAGAATAAAGGAGCTTAATATATATATATACCCTTGAGGAAAGGAGGGAGAGGGGGACATGATAGAAATTTTTAAGTACCTCAAGGGAATCAACAAAGTCCAAGAGGGTAGCATCTTTCAGAAAAAAAAGATGTGCAACAACAAGGGGCCACAATTTGAAGACAGAGGGGAGACGGCTCAGGGGCAATGTGAGGAAGTATTTTTTCACAGAGAGGGTGGTGGACGCATGGAAAAGGCCTTCCTGAAGAGGTTGTGGGGTCAAAAACAGTGTGGGAATTCAAGAATGCATGGGACAGACATAAGGCAATTCTAGTTGGGGGGTAGGAAGAAATAAGCTGTTGGTTAACTAGGATCTGCAGCTTATCCAGTAGGTAGGGAAATAGGCAGACTAAGTGGGCCAAGCGGTTCTTATCTGCCTTCAAAGTCTATGTTTCTATGCTTACCTGACACCGTTTCCCCCCAGTAAGCTCGTTCCTTTTATTTTCCTAAAAATTCTTATAGATGGCGCTGGGTCTGTTTTGCAGTAGTTTTGTTTTGGCGTTATGTCTGGTTCTAGGGCTAGGATGAAATCCAAAGTGGGCCACACCCCAATGCATCAGTACCCCTGTGGCCAGCATTACATTGTTTCAGACTGGCATGACATCTGCCTTCACTACCTGGGTCCCAAGCACGACATGGAAAACTGCGACGCCTGCTTCTCCATGGACCACCACATACTTGAAATACACGCATTTAAAGTCAGCAGGGCCCCGCCAACTTTCAGAGGGTGGGGTTGTTCTAGGGATTCCATGGCTAGAACTCTTGACCATTCCTCCAGGTCCCGTCCTGGGTCTATACGGTCCGGTGAGGAGGAAACCTCCTCTTTTGATTCAAGCCTTGTCGTAGAGGAAGTTTCTTCCGTGGTGCCGGAGGAATGGCTCGGTTCCCTCTGGAGCTAGGTCAGGAACACCACTATGGCAGTCGCCTTCTCTGAGATGCAGGCTCCCCCAGTGTTGCAGCCCACAGCTGCTGGGCCCAGCACTGGCAGACCCTTGGTGCCGGCACCGGTGATCAGGGTGGTGCCGCGGGTGGTGTTGCGTCCTGTGACGGTACTGTTCGTGGCGCTGTTGTGGGGGGTTGCCAGTTCGGCAGTGTGTGTGGTCTCCTCCTCTTCGGAGGGGGATGACCCGCTGGCCAATCCAGAGTGGTGATCTGAATCTTCAGATTCAGGGATCCCCATGGACATCACACCAGGCACTCCAGTGCTCATCCCTCAGCGGCCCTGGAGGCCGCGGTCTCCGCAGGCCCCCATGCCGATGCCGTCATCAGGAGCCCATTGGCAGATAGTGGTGACCGCCATCAGGAGCCCATTGGCAGATAGTGGTTCTGGGGTCACCAGGGATATGGTCCCAGCCTTGGAGGCTGTGGCAGCTGCCATTCCTGGTACTGCCCTAGCTAGTGCGGCTGGGACGGGGACCTCCTCTTCTGCGTCCTCCCTTGGGAGGCCTGTTAGCACTGGGCACGAGGAAGAGGGCGACCTCGAACTGTGAGGGGTTGTGAGGTCGGGATGAAGTATGGGAGCCTTTCTCCGCTACACTTCAGGGGTGGGGAGGAGCCGCAGTGTCGAACCACGCTGCTTCTCTTCTGAGACTGAAGAGGTGCCCTTAGTTGGCGGTGCTGGGGTTAGCCCTTCTGGACCCATGCAACCCAGTCGCACCACTGGGGAGAATCCCCCCTTAGTGCTCAGCCAGGATTTGTTCTTCAGTTTGCAATGTTCACTGACTCTGTCGACCACCGGATCCCCCTGTGCGGGAGGATCTACTGCAAGGTTTCAGAGCCCTGGCAGAGGCTGGGTACTTTCTGTCAGGTGACCTTCCCCAGTCCCTATGCAGACGCCACCTCTTCTCCCTGGCCATGTGGGTCATATGGGGCCCCTGATCTGTGAGACATTCAGAGCTACTGCAGCAGCCTTTTCTAGGTATGTCAGGGCTATGGACAAGCAGGTCTTCTGCCTGTCCCCACTGCTGCAGAAGGACTCTGAACATCCGAGCTCTTCTACTTCCTCGACTTCCTCCATCCACCTCTCCTCTGACACTGATTTCATGGAATATCAGCAATTCCTTTTGAAGTTGGTTCAGGAACTCCATATTTCCCATGTAGTCAGGCACAATACTGAGTGGGAGACATGCTCCTTTTTGAGAGAATTCAGTGCAAACCACCTTGTGTTCCCTTTCTGGCCTTCAAGGAAGCATCGATCTGCACCTGGCAGTCACCAGTCGCCTCATCCCCAGCCCCAGCTGACTGCACGAGGAGGTATTGTGCACACCAGGAGTCCCTAGGTTCTCTGCCTCACCCACGTTTGGGGTTGACGGCCCTAGTCGCTCCTTCCGGGCTACAGCACCCGGCGCACTACCGACCTTCGGATCCGGACTCCGTGGAGTTCAACTGGTGGGGAAGAAGTGTATTCTCTTAATCTGTGTGCTACTCTGAATTACTTCACACCAGGATTACATCACATCAGGCCCACCACGCTGCCTACAACAGGCATGTGTGGTCAATGCTGATGCAGGTGTTAGCATTATTGCCTGATTTAGAAGAATCTAAGCAGTCCATTGCCCTCTCTGCACAGTGTCTCTAGCTTGTAAGGCACCAAGCAAGGGCATCGTGTGACACCAGTGAGGTGGCTTCCAGACTGGTAGGGACGGTGATCTGCATTAGGCGGATGGCGTGGCTTCACCTATCAAGACTGTCACCTGTGGCCCGGCATAGGGTGATTTCCTCTGCCTTCTGGGAGACCTGTCTCTTTTCCCGCAGGGAGAGGAGGAACTTGCAGGGGTATCTTCAGTCCCCATGGTCACGGGGAACACCTCCTCGGCTGAACAGCCTTAGACCATGTATGGCCTAGTATGGCTAAAAGGGTCTTCCCCCTTCTGTGTCTCACCCACAGGAGGCTGAGGGAAACTGTTCCCTCAGGGCAGTGCCAGGTCCCCTCTGGGGGCTTGGTACTCACCCAGCAGTAATGAATGGTGATGATTGACAAGGGGAAGATATGTACATTACATACCTACCCTACTTTTTGATCTTCCCTTGTAATTACTGATTCGTGCCCACCTTCCCCTCTTGTGTTTCAGCTTCTGAACATTGCCTCCACCCTGCTCGCCCTCCTCCTGTATGAGGCCAATTGGAGGCAGAGTCCCTCTGGTACCTCGGGGCCCTCTGTTTCCTTCTCTGAAGTCACAGAGCACTCAACCTAAGGAGGGCGGCAAGTAGGATCTTTGTCCTGGCCTTGGAGGGAACTCCCTGGGGTTCTTAGTGGGGTATACTGTGAGGTCTGTTCTGTGACTTGGCACAGACCTGTCTGGTCTGTTGCTGACTCGGTTAAACAGTGGGGACTTCATCAGTGCATCCTGTAGGAGGGCCTATAGGGACTCCCCTCCCCTCCTTTTCTCACTCTCCCCTATATTATAGGGGTTGTTCTAGGAGCATGGATATGTTGTTAATCCACACTATTTGGCGTGTCCCTTTCCCTTTAAGGATGGCCAGAAGGTCTTCAAGCTGGCTCCTTCCACCCACCCACCCCATGATGTCAGATCTTCCTTTCCATTGGAAGATTCAGGTTGCCACCCTCGTGCCGCCACATTTTGTAGGCCCTGGCTTCTATACCTTCGGCTGTTCCGAAAATCCATCTAGTTCGCATTAGCGATAATGACTGTTTATCTTCAATTATGGAAGCCAAGTCTTCCCCTGGATTTCAACAGTGTTCGTGTGGCCAGAAGATTTCGCGCACTGATCCCCTTACTGCATGTGTCTATTGCTTGAGTCTCGACCATGACACCTCGATGTGCAGTTTTTGTCTTGCATTTCACCCCAACGTCCTCGACGACCATCTCACACGCCTGAAGTTGGGGAACGCTGGAAAAACGGAACCCTTCAGTGAACTCAAAGGTGACTCAGTGGGTGGTTTCCACGGCTGCGGGATCCGTCAAGCAATTGGAATGCATGCAAGCCTTTGAGGAGGAAGCAGCTCGTGCTGGTGAATCTTCCTCTCGGAGCTTCTTCGTTCCACTCAACCTGGGCTCCACTTTCTCGGGTTCTTTTCGAGAGTTGTGCCAGTCTCTCCCGACTAAGGGAGAGAGTCCTGTGGGCACGCACTCGTCTCGGTCCCGTAATCGGGAAAACGACCCAGGATCGTGTTCGTCTCGGTGAAGACATTCTTGGGATCGGGAGAGGTCTCGGTCCCAGGAAGTGGCAGTCTCGACTTTGGTTGAGATTGCTTCTTCGGCTGCTGGCTTCTTGGCTTTTCTGTCCAGCCAGTCGACCAAAGTGTTAATCAATGATTTTGAAATAATCATCGATCCGATTGACCCATTATCGCCGACTCTGGTAGACGATTCTCTCATTCGGACTCTGGTCCTTACTTTCCCTGACAAGGAGACCCAGCCTGCTGGGAATCCCGTTGAGGAAGGGGTCCCTGACCTTGGGAAATCATAAGTCCCACCGGTGTCTCCTGAGCATCCAGATCGACCTGTCCGATCTTGATCAAGGTCCAGGACCCCCTCAACCAACAGGCCAAGGAAGAGCCACAAGCACTCTAAAAAGAGGCAACACCATTGGTCATCCTCATCCTCCTCTGATGAGGAGAGGCTCCGGTGGAAACTGCGGCGGTGCTACGAGAACCTCATGTGGCAACAGCTAATTTTGACTGGTCACAAGCCGACTCCGGCTTCTACCCGCAGCCACCATCTACAGACATAAAATTTGCCAGCAGATAAAGGCCTAGAGGTCTATCAAGTCTGCTCGAATGTGCAGCTAGCACCCCTATCTCTGCAGCTGCCCCTCCCTTCCACCCTTCCCTTCATTAACCCTCCCCTTGTCCTGTCCATCCTCGGCCATTACTTGGCTTTTGCCTCCCAGGCCGACCCGTCCTTGACCCAATTGATCAGATTACCCCACTCACAGATCAGCGAAACCTCCGTTTTCGGTCTAAACTGAGTCTCTCCACCGATAGTGGTGGAACCGCCACCCAAACAGCCTGTGGAAGGGGCTCCTTCTAAGAAAGCTACACCAGACACCGGGTATTCATGGCATCTTTTGGTCACCGTCACCCCGGACCGCCCCCGGAAGGTCGAAGGTGACCTGGGCGATCGACTGTGGTATCCGGATTCCTCGGATTTGGATGAGACCAGCCTACATTCTCAACCAGAGGATGACGAATTGGCCGGTGTGATTGAAATGGAGGAAGGTTCTTCGTCTTTCCAGGGCATTCTTCGCTTCATCTCTGAGTCTACAGGGATGCCCCTGGAGCCCATCCAGAAAAAGGTGGAGCACCCTCTCACAGACATCCTCAAGAGATGGGATACCCCGATGGAGGCCTTTCCTGTGGCCGAGGCCATAGTTGGCCCAGCCTTAGAACTTTGGCAGGGTCCTGCCTCTTGTCCAGCTCTGTCTGCCTGCATGGCCCACAAGTATGTGGTGCCCATGGGGTCCCTTGTGGGGTTCACAGAGCACCCTTCGGCCGAGAGCCTTGTGACCGCCTCTGTGTTCGGGCATACTGGCAGTTCTGCCAACACTGATTGACCTCCCGAGAAGAAATCCAAAAACTAGGACCACTCAGCTCGGACGGTCTAAGCGGCCTTGTCTTTAGGCCTCCATCAGGCAAGTTCAGGCATCATCATGGCACACTTCTCCCATGCCCTCTTGGAGTCTTTGGATGAAGTCCTCCCATATCTCCCTGCAGACATGCAGACCACGGTCAAGCAAGTCCGGAACCAGAGACGGGCTGTTGGGGGCAGCAACAGCAGCAGCAACAGGCTCAAGCTTACCGCCCTGGCCCAAGCGCGGGGCCCTCCCAGGTCCTTAAAGGAGGCTGAGGTTCAGGTCCTGGATCCTCCTTCTCCAAGCCTGCTCAGTGATGGGGTGGGGGCTGCCACCCCCACTCCCGTCAGCTCTGGGTCCTCCTATGGGGGGCCGGCTTCACCACTTACTTTCCGTCTGTTCCGTTATCACCACAGACAGGTGGGTCCTGGAAGTGGTCGACCAGGGACTGCCTCTGGAATTCGAGCAGTACCCTCCAAGCCGAGCCTGCGCCCCACAAGAGGAAAGGGTATCTGCCCACACTCAGTTAGCTCTCTGAGATGACATTGCTCAGCTCCTCCTCAAGGAGACAGTAGCTCGAGTGGCGGATCCTCCACCAGACCCAGGGTTCTTATCCAGGTAATTCCTGGTTCCGAAGCAGATGGTGGGCTGATGCCCCATTCTAGATCTGCAGACCTGAATCAGTATCTAAGGTCCCGCACCTTTCGGAAGGTTACTCTGTCCCAGATTATACCATCCTTGGAGCAAAACATGTGGTTCTGTTCACTGGATCTCCAGGACGTGGTCTTTCATGTCCCAATCCGTCCGTCTCACCAGCGGTTCCTCCACTTCAAAGCCGAGGTGACCCTATATAAGTTCCAAGCCATGCCATTTGGCCTGTCATCGGCCCCACAGGTCTTCACCAAATGCTTTGCAGTGGTGGCATCAGGGGGGGGGGGCCAGAATTTACCCCTGTCTCGACAGTTGGCTCCTTGCAGGTCCCACCCAGCAGGAGGTGGAGAGGTCCAGGGACCTGGCCCTCCAGACCTGCTCCCAACTTGGCCTCCTGATCAGCGAGGCCAAGTCAGAACTTGTGCCTTCTCAGGTGATGTGCCTCACTGGGGCAGAGCTCGACTCTCGTCAAGCCAGAGTTTGGCTCCCAGCGGACAGGGCGGAGGTTCTCTCCTCATTTGCCCAATCATTTCTGGTTGGGCAATTGCGCCCTGCCCGGGACTTCCTGCGTCTTCTGGGTTACATAGCGGCGTGCACCTCTGTGGTCTGTTGGGCCTGTTGGCACATGTGCTTACCCTCCAGTGGGAGCTGGCCACCCAGTGGACTCAGCACCACGGTCATTTCAGCCAGCTGATCACTGTAACCCAGAAGATGTGGGATGCTCTCCAATGGTGGACCGCCCCAGACCGTTTGCAGGAAGGGATCCAGTTTGTCCACCATGAACTGACGGTCATCCTTACGACCGATACCTCTCTCATGGGCTGGGGTGCCCACATGGGGACAACAGGGCCCATGGCTTCTGGACCCCTGAGGAGTCCCGTTACCACATCAACGTGTTTGAGCTCAGAGCAGTCAAACTGGCACTGTCAGCTTTCGCTCCTCAGCTCCAGGGTCAAGTGGTTCAAGTCCAGATGGACAATACCACGACCATGTACTACCTCAACAAACAGGGTGGCACACATTCCTATCTGCTCTGCAGGGAAGCGCTCCACATCTGGACACTCATGAGTCATCTGGAGGTAGATCTCCTAGCCATTCATGTGGCAGGAGCCCAAACCATCTGGCGGATGCGCTCAGCCACCTGGGCGAGACATCCCATGAGTGGTCTCTCCATCCAGAGGTAGCTTATAGCCTGTTCTCCCTCTAGGGCAAACCGTTGGTGGACTTGTTTGCCTCCAGGGAAAACACCAAGCTGAGGCTGTTTCATGCCGGCCCCCCTCAACAGGACTCGCTGCAGAGGGGTGCCTTCTCGAGGCCGTGGACCCCAGGCCTCTTCTATGTCTTCTCTCCAATTCCCTTGATCCACAAGGTGCTCCTCAAGGTGAGGAGGGACAAGGTGAAGGTGATTCTGGTAGCCCCAGACTGGCCACGGCAATTCTGGTATCCAGATCTTCTCAGCCTCAGCAACAGGCCCCCAGAGTGGCTTCCAGCATGCCTGGACCTGATCTCTCTCTCAATCAGGGGAACGTGCACTGTCCAGACCTTCAATCCCTGCACCTCACTGCCTGGTACCAGAGCGGCTAGAGTTCCTGGCTTTGGGTCTTTCCACTGATGTCCTCACCGTGATGGAGGCATCCAGAAAGGAATCGACCAGGAAATGTTATGCCTTCAAATGGAAAAGGTTTTCCATTTGGTGTCGGGGCAAGGGCCTGGACCCTCTGTCCTGTCCAGCGGCTAATATTCTCGACTACCTTTGGTCTTTGTCCAAAGTGAGTCATCGACCCTGAGGGTGCACCTGACAGCCATCTCTGCTTACTGGGCGTGGGACGGTCAGACGACGTTGGTGCAGGAGACAGTAGTCGGGCGCTTTTTGAAAGGCCTGGATTAGATATCCCCTCCGGTGCGTGAACCTCCACCTCTGTGGGAGCTACTGCTGGTACTGGCAAAGCTCATGGGCAAGCCATTTGAACTGATGTGCAAGTGTGCGTTGTCACACTTATTGTGGCAGACTGCCTTCCTGGTGGCTATCACATCAGCCAGAAGGACAGGGGAGCTCCAGGCGCTCTCGGTGGACTCCCCTTATCTGGTCGTTCTCAGGTGACAAGGTTGTCCTACGCCCCCACCCAAAATTCCTTCCAAAGGTGGTGTCAGAGTTTCACCTTAACCAGGTGTTAACTCTGATGGTGTACTACCCTAATTACACCTCAGAGGCTGAATACAGGCTCTATACCTCGGACCTGAGACAAGCTTTCTCTTATTATAAGGAGAGCACAGCAGTAATTTGGGGAGAGGTTCGCCAGCTGTTTGTCACCTACGCTGAAGCCGCTTCTGGCAGATCTGCAGCAAAACGGACTGCTGCAAAGTGGATTACATCTTGCATAAGTCTGTGCTACGAGTTGGTGGGCATGGAACCTCCTAGAGGGATAGGAGCTCATTCTGCCCGCCATACCGCTGCATTGGTGGCTGCTTCCAGGGACATCTCCATCCAGGAAATCTGTTGGGCTGCTACCTGGAAGTCAGCAAACTCCTTCATTACCTATTACAACATCGACCTTGAGTCACGCTGGGGTGCTGGTTTTGGAGCCCCAGTTCTCCAATCTCTTTTCCCCAAGCAAATATCAGTGGGGTGTGCACCTTGCCTCCCTCCTCCTGGAGAACTGCTAGTAGTCTGCCAAATAGTGTGGATGAGCAACATATCCACGATCCTAGAAAAACAGGTTACTCACCTGTAACAGTAGATCTTACTTCGAGAGGGCTCTTGCAGTAGGTAATCACATATAGGACTGATGCCGGTGGTGTCAGGACCCCGCAGGCTGTTCAGCGCTAACCGGTCTGTGGCGGGGACCGCCCCATCAGGTGACCGACATCATGCGATGTCAGTATAAAGGCGGTTCCCCGCCTGCCTTCCTAGTTCTTTTCCCACCCGTTAGCTCATGTCAGCGCCCTCGCCAGTAAAGTTCAGCATTTCGTAAGCCTCAGTCCTCGGTAGTTTTTACTGAGTTGTTTGCGATTTTTCGAATTTTTGTCAGGTATTCGTCGGTGTATGTCATCCCCTACACCCTCCGAGCACAGGAACAAGTGCAGCTCATGCGGCGCCCAACTCCCCCACAAGGATGGCCATTCCCAGTGCCTCTTCTGCCTCGGCCCAGATCATCAAGTGGAGAAGTGCCAGCACTGCCTTAAATTCAACGCGGCCACCCGCAGACGGCAGCAGCAGTCCCTGGAGGCCCATATTTTAAAGAATAAAATGTCCTCCATGGAAAAGGAGTTAAAAAAGCTCCAGCAGGCGTCCACTTCCCGCGAAGGCCACCTCAAGGAAAAAGACAAGGAGAAGTACTGGGACAAGGGCTCCTCATCCACCGCATCATCTTCGGGAGTCACCGTGCTTCAGGTAACTTCCTCTGGGGAAACCGATCCCGACGGCCACCTTGGAGTCAGCGATAGCCCCTCTTTTCGCCCGACCAGGCTGCCCCTCCCTAGACCTGCCTTGTGACAGGTCCGCTTAAGTCGGACGTCGGCTCCTCTGGCGTCTGCCCGGACCCCGTTGATAAGTCAGACATTGGCTGAGCTGACGCCGGACCCTCCCGTGTCCACTGTTCCCGGCTCCCCGCAGCCTTCGCTGCCCTCTGGGGACCCTGGGTCTCCTCAGCCTGACCCCGGGAATTTTTCTCCTCCATCCCTGGGTGATGCCGAGGTTCCTGCTGCGCCCCCGTCAGACCGTCCGCCTGTTGGGCCGACCGACCTGATGTCAGCTCTCCGGACGCCGGCGCCAGTTTGCCGGCCCTGATGCCGGTCTTGCCAACACTAGGCGACATCCCACTCCCGGATGCCACTCCAGCGCCGGGCCCTCCACCCACCGGGCTTTCTGCTCCAGACCGCCCGTGGTCCCTCCGGCCGGGCCATCTGCTCCAGCAGATCCCTCGGTTCCCGGGTATCCATCCCCATCCTATCCGACGCCGTCTTACCCAGCTCTGTAGTATCTGACGCCCCAGTACCCGACGCCGGCCTATCCATTGCCGCAGTACCCGGTGCCTCAGTACCGATGCTTGGCTTCCTGCCGTTGGGTTATGGATACCCACCTTACAGGTATAATCCATACCCGTATCCCCCTCCTCCTCCACCACCCCCCCCAGCCACCAGTGGACTTGAAGGAGACTCTGGCCTCCTGGTGGGCTGAGGCCAAGGCTTAGCTCACCAGAGAGGCCCCTCTAGCTGCCAAGCCCCTTCCGCCCAAAACAGCAGCGGGTGCTTCAGCCGCGATGCAGCCTCACACCACCTGACTTCTTTCCTCTCCCACAGCCTCTGGGCCTTCCAGAGGAACCGGTAGGAGGGAGGTTTTCCCTCCACCTCCCAGGTTGGGAGAGGATAACTTCAGATTCCTGGGTGCTCCAGCTGATCGCAGAAGGACACTCAATAGAGTTTCTTCAGAAACCACCTCGTTACCCTCCTCCAAGGTCGTCGTACTCTCGGGAACACCTTCTTCTGGTCAGGAAGAGATTTCAGCCTTTTTGCTGAAGGGAGGCGATAGAGCCCGTCCCCCTTTCTCTTCAGGGGACGGGTTACTATTCCCACTTCTTCCTGGTCCGAAAGAAGACAGGAGATGGAAGGCCGATTCTCGACCTCAGTTCCCTGAACTTATTCATGAAGTGCAAGAGGTTCAGGATGCTCTCCTTGCAGGGCCTCCTGCCCCTCCTTCAGCCGGGACAGTGGCTGTGCGCTCTGGATATGCAGGATGCTTACCTGTACATCCCTATCTGCCCTTCTCACTGCAGATACCTCCATTTTGCTTTCCAGGGGGACCACTACCAGTTCAGGGCCCTCCCATTTGGTCTTTCCTCGGCACCCCGGGTGTTCACCAAATGCCTTTCGGTGATAGCAGTCTACCTGCTTACCCAGGGGTGCAGGTTTTCCGGTACCTGGACGATTGGCTCCTGGTGGCCCCGTCCAGGGAGGATCTCTTGCGCTTCCTTTCCCTTACCCAGGGGGTGTTTTCTCTCCCTGGGCATCACCATCAACCACTCCAGGTCCCACTTGATCCCGTCCCAGAGGCTCCAGTTTATCGGGGCGATCCTGAACACGACCTCTGGCAGGGCCTTCCTGCCACCGGACAGGGTGGCCACACTCCAGGCTCAGGTCAGCCTGTTGTCCGGCGGCAGGCGGGTCAGTGCCAGGTTGGTCCTTTGCCTCCTCGGGCTTTTGGCGGCTACAGTCCCTCATGCTCATCTCCACATGAGGATCTCTCAGTGGATGCTTCGGTCTCAGTGGGATCAGTTGGTGAACGACCTGGACCAGCTTGTCCTACTCTGCTTCCCCATGGTTCAAGACTTGCAGTGGTGGATGGTTCAGGAGAATCTTTGTCGGGGAGTTCCCTTCTGTCTTTCTCCCCCCCCCCCGACTCTGACCACAGATGCCTCGGGCGAAGGTTGGGGAGCCCATTTTGAACCTCACAGGACCCAGGGCTGCTGGTCCAAGCTCGAGAAAACGCTTCACATCAGTGTGCTCGAGCTTTGGGCAGTGCTTTATGCTCTTCAAGCTCTGCATTTGCATCTCCTTCCCAGCCACTTAGCCGTACAGACGGACAGTATGTGTGTGGTATGGTACATTAACAAACAGGGAGGGACTTGTTCCTACCCTCTTTGCAGGGAAGCGATGCAAGTTTGGGATTGGGCAGTACAGCACAGCCTCCACCTCACGGCAATTCACGTCCCGGAGGTAGAGAACACCTTAGCAGACAAACTCAGTCACTCGTCTGCTCAAGCTCACGAATGGGAACTGGATCAGGGGATCTTAGATGATATCTTCCTACGTTGGGGAACACCACAGGTGGACCTGTTCACCTCACCTCTAAATGCAAAGCTTCCAGACTTCTGCTCGATCGCTCCAGAGCGATGCATTTTTTGGAGACTCTCTGTCTCTAGATTGCAGATGTAGCTCAAGCCCGATTTGGGGTTTTACCCTGAGTGGCTGAGATTTTGGTGGAGGCTAGAAAACCCTCCACTAGGTCTACCTATGCCATGAAATGGAAACAGTTCACAATCTGGGCCACTTCAAAAGATTTTGAGCCTTTCTCATGCTCTGTTGGGCGGCTGCTGGATTACCTGCGACATGTCTTTGATCTGGGTCTCAGTCACTTGTCCTTGAAGGTGCACATGGCGGCCATTTCGGCCTACCATGTCCCTTTTGCAGACAGGATGTTTGCTCAGCTGGAGGTCTGTAAGACTTTCCTTAGAGGAGTTCTCCACTTGAGACTCCCTATCCAGGTTCCTGCCCCTCCTTGGGATTTGAATTTCATCTTCAAGAAGCTTACTTTGCCTCCTTTTGAACCGGCAGCCTCAGCAGACATGAAATTCCTCTCATGGAGGACTCTTCCTAGTGGCCATTAATTCTGCTCGGAGGATTTCCGAGCTCCAGGCCTTGATGTGTAAAATCCTGTATTTGATTTTTCACAAGGAACATGTGGCTCTGCACACCAACCCTAAGTTTCACCCCAAGGTGGTAGCGGAATCTACTTTGAACCAGTCCATAGAGTTATCTGCTTTCTTTACGCAGCACTCCAATCGAGGGGAGTATCTCTTACATAATCTGGACGTTCACCGAATTCTGAGATACTACACTAACAGAACAAAAGATCTCAGAAAGGCTGATCAACTGTTTGTCTCTTTTGCCCACAAAAGAGAAGGCAATGCTGTTTCTAAGCAATGCCTGTCCAAATGGTTGGCTCATTGTATCACTTTCTGTTATGACAAGTACAACAAGACCCTTCCGGGTCAAGTGAGAGGCCACTCCATCGGAGGAGTTGCTGCCTTGGCGACTTGTTTCAAGAATGTGTCAGTGGCGGACATCTGTGCTGCTGCCACTTGGACTTCTGTCCATACCTTTTCGAAACATTACAGTTTGGATATTGCCTCTCGCCGTAGAGCAGGCTTCTGGCTTGCTGTTCTGCAAGGCCTCCTTTCCTAAGGCCTTCACAGCTAGAGGACCTACTTTGAGTAGCTTTCCTCCTCCCGTTTTGCTTCTTCTTGTTCCAGACTGCTTGGGACTCAGTCCTATATGTCCTACCTTGATGACTGGCTCCTGACAGCTCCCACAAGAGACCAGTTTCATCATACACTGGAATGTACTTTCAACTGTTCCAAGACCTAGGGATCACCTTGAATCTTCTCAGGTCGTCCCCCTGGCCCAGTCAGACATTGCAATACATAAGAGCCATCTTGGACACCATCCAGGGGAGAGCCTTTCTCCTCTCAGACACAACAGATTGTCCAAGAGCGGTGGCTTGAAAAATTGCCTCTGCAAGCCAGGTTCCAGCCAGAATGGTCCTGCAGCTGCTAGGCCACATGACAGTGCCCTTGGCTTGTCTCCACATGTGAGAGTACTGCAGTGGAACCTCAGAGTACAGTGGGATCAAAGTTCAGATGACCTCGAGCAGCAAGTTCGGATCGCCAACGCAGTGTGTCAGACTTTGGAATAGTGGCTCACCACCTCCCATCTAAAGACTGAGGACCCCTTCTGAAGTCCCAGTCCTCAGCAGATCCTGACAACGGATGTCTCAGGACTGGGGTGGGGTGCACTTTCCAAAGAAAAACAGACAAGAGGGACATGGACTCCTTTGGAACGCAGCTTCCACATAAATGTGTTGGAGATGAGAGCCATTCTGTACACCTTACAGGCGCTTCAGATGGACCTCCTTCCAGGCCCCTTATTGATCCAGACAGACCACATGCCAGTTGTTTTTTATATCAGCATGTAAGGGGGCACAGAGGCCATGAGAGTCTGGTACTGGGCAGTGGAGCACAATCAGGAACTCACAGTGGTTCATGTTACAGGAGTACAAAACACCTGGGCCGACAGCTTAAGCCGCTCTCAGTCTCAGGCTCATGAGTGGGAGCTACTACAGGATGTAGTAGATGACCTATTTGAAAGATGGCGACTTCCAGAACTGGACCTCTTTACATCCCCGCTCAACACCAAAATGCCCAGTTTCTGCTCGCTAGATCCAGGGCCTGGTGTTTTTTGGTGAGACACGTTGGCCTTCTGGATGGGGAGGTTTCTTTATGCCTTCCATCCCTTCCCACTACTTCAGCGTGTACTGCTCAAGCTGCAAGCAGAATGAGCAGACATGATTCTGATAGCATCATTCTGGCCTTGGCAGATTTGATTCCCATTGCTTCAGCAACTGGCAGTAGAACATCCACTTCCTCTATCCCGTCATCTCACATGCTGTCACAGGAGCGGGTATTCTGGTACACCCAAATCTCTACTCTCTGCACCTTCATGCATGGCTCCTGCAAACCTAGTCAGAGACCAGTACAGGGTGTCAGCAAGAGTAGCAGATGTCCTGGTGGCTGCAAGAAAACCCCTGACCAGGGCCACCTACGCCATTAAATGGAAGCAGTTCTGCCCATCATCTGGACCCGTTCACCTGTCAGGTGAATTCGGTCCTGGAGTATCTTCTTTTCCTGTCTGACTTGGGTCTTAGCTACTCGCCCATAAAGGTATACCTTTCTGCAGTGTCAGCTTATCGTGTGCCAGTGGACGGAAGGACCCCGGCACAAATGGGTCTGTCTAGCACCTTCCTGCGAGGTATAATGCATATTAAACCCCCAATTTGGGACCCCATTCCCCCATGGAATCTTTTATTTATTTTAGAAAAACTTAAGTTACCTCCCTTTGAACCAGCCACAAGTTGTGAGCTACACTTCCTGTCTTGGAAAGCATTATTTTTAGTTGCCATTACTTCAGCCTGGAGGATTTCTGAGCTTCAGGCTGTGATGTGTAAAGAGCCCTACTTAATTTTTCACAGAGACAGGGTATCCTTGCGCACTAATCCTAATTTTCTCAAGAAGATGGTGTCCGAGTTTACTCTTAACCTCATTCATCTCCCAGTTTATTACCAGAGTACCTGAACAGAGGGGAGGCCTTTTTGAATACTCTAGATGGTCACGTAGCTCTTCGTTTGTATGTGGGCCATACTTAGTCTTCCAGAAAATCTGATCAGTTATTTGTATCTTTCACCTGGCAAATATTAGGAGCTCCTGTGACCATGCAGATCTTGTCTAAATGGTTGGTCAATTGCATTGTCTTTTTGCCATCAGAAATGTGACAAACCTTTACCTGGCTCGGTCAAAAGTCATTCCACTAGGGGTGTAGCAACATCGTTTGCATCCCTTCTAAATGTGTCCGCAGCAGATCTCTATGCTGCTGCCACTTGGAGTTCAGTCCATACATTTGTTAAACATTACATATTCTGATTCTTCCTGGAAATTTATGGGGAAATAGTCTCTCAGTTCTTTTGTTGAATTGCAATTTAGTACTTTTACATGATGGCTGCAATATCATTATGTATTGTTATACATACAAATGTTATTGCACTTGAATATTGAAAATGTGTTATATATTGTAGTGTTTTAGATTATATGTAGTGAGTATTGTTATTGTTATGTTTTCTTACATGTACTTTGCACTGTTGTAACTTTATGTACAACTACCCTGAAAACAACCTCGTGCTTTGAGATCTATATCCTGCTGAAAAATAAATTCAATTCAAATTCAAAAATAGTTACCTGTTTCTTCAGGTTAGGCAATTCACTAACCTGCTGATTCTCATCAAGGCAGAATTGCGCTTAATCTAAACAAAACCTCTAACTGGACTCGCCATATAAATAGCCAAAGACTCACAATGCAGTGCAATACAATACCATATCTTCCATGCCTCTGTTTGCGGTTGTTTTTTCAGTTTCTCTGCCCTCATATATGGAGTAGCCTAATTGTTCACCTTTGTCAAATTGGCTGTACTCCACTTTTGAGATCTCATATAAATGCATACTACTTCTCCCTTGCCTAGCCATCCTTCCCCCAAGTCTGATAACAATCTATATTAAGAAAAAACATATAAAATAACCAAGATTTGTAGTTAAAAATAACCCTTTGCTGGCTGCTCTGATGATCCAGTGGCCACACATTGTGTTGCCATGCAAATGTACTATGGTTTGGGAACAAAACTGGAGGCATCACATTGGGAGGTAACAGCTGCTGCCCAGCAGTGCGACTTGGCTGGGGAGGGTCGGCGGCAAACTCAACCACCACAGCACCCCTGCAACTGGGCTATAGAGCTTGCTTTTGCCACAGAGTAAAGCTATGTGTGCTGAGCCGACAGAGGCAATGCTCATGGCTGGGGGAGATGAGGAGAAATTAAGTGGTAGCTATATGTATGGCGACTGGAAATAAAACATAACCCTTAATTGTCAATTGTATAGCTCACCCATTCATTTCACACCCATGTCACAATCCATTATATTGTGTCTCAATCATGCTGTGTACAATGATTAAAACGGGTCATTTAATTACACCAGAGTTGTTCTACCATTTATAAAAAATTTTTGGCATAGTGTGCAAAAGAACTTATACTGAAAATTACCATATTGAAACTAGACGATAGCAGCCAAATGACCAAATCATTCATTGAGTTAAACATTTTCCCCAATCATAAGTTGCAAATATTTAAAAAAAATATTGTACACTCGAGCATGTAATGCAATATAGCTTCCAGACATTTACAGATTACCTCTTTCTCTAAGGACCAAAATATCTAAATCTCAGTTGAGCATAACTTTTTAAATAGTCTCTGACACCAGTTTCTTTTTTTTCAGTTTCTTTTTCTCCCCCTTGCTCTCTACCCCAAGATCCTTTCAGACCTCCCTCCCCAAGGCAGTCTGCCAGTCCCTCCTTACCTAAAACCGGGTTGCCATCCTCCACGGACCCTTGGCTTGCTACCCAGCTGGAGGGGGATACCAAACTACCTGATTCGTCAGGAGGCTGCGAAAGATGGAGCGAAGTTGCTCCAGAGGACTGGAGGAGGGTGGATGTAGTCCCACTACACCAAAGTGGTAGCAGGGAGGAGGCTGGCAGTTATAAGCCAGTAAGTCTGACATCAGTGCTGGAAAAGTAAATGGAAACACTGCTGAAGGCAACGATTGTTGAATATCTAGAATCCAGTGGGTTACAAGACCTGGGCAGCATGGGTTCATGGGGGGAGGTCATGTCAAATGAATCTGATAGACTTGTTTGACTGGGTGACAAAGGAGTTAGATCAGAGGGTGGAGTGGTGGATGTGGCCTACCTAGATTTCAGTAAGGCTTTTGACACCATTCCATGTAGGAGACTAGTAAGCAGGCTGGGTTGCTTAGGGGTGGGTCCAAAAGTGCTAAACTGCAGAAGAAATTGGTTAGAGGATAGGCAGTAAAGGGTGGTGGTAAATGGAGTTCATTGCATTTCGAGGATGGGAGGGTGACCAAAGTGGTGCCACAGGGATCAGTGCTAAGTGACATCACAGAGGAGCTGAAAGGGAAGGTCTGCCTCTTTGTGGAGGATATCAAATCTGTAATAGGGTGGACACTCCAGGGTGGGTGGAAAGGATGAGCAGAGACCTGAGAGAACTCAAGGTGTGGTCAAGGATATGGCAGCTGGGTTTCAGTGTGAAAATGTGCAAAATAATGTACTTAAGGCACACAAAACCAGGTGCAGAATACAAAATGGGTGGAGTGGTATTGTCGACTACCAAGCAGGAAAGAAACCTGGAAGTAGTCCTATCTGATTACCTAAAGGTGGCCAGGTCATGCAACAAGGCAGTCGGGGAAGGCTAGTGGGATGCTGGGGTGCATAGGAAGGGGTATCACCATCAGAAAGAGGGAAGTGGTATTACCTCTGTATTTTTATTTATTTAAAAGTTTCACCAGGAAAGAGAGCACTGTATAGAGTGCCGGTAAGACCTCACCAAGCATACTGTGTCCAGTTCTGAAGACATCATCTCTGGAAAGACACAAGAATGGAGGCGGTCCAGAGGAGGGCAACTAAAATGGTGCAGGCTCTGCATCAAAAGCCCTACAAGGAGAGCCTAAAGTAAAGAACAAGGGGACATGCTGTGAAACTGAAGGGGGGGTAGGTTGAGTACTTCTTCACAGAAAGAGTGGGGGATTCCTGGAAAAGCCTGGAGTTAAAGAATGCACAGGATAGGCACAAGGGAATCATAGTGGAAGGGGGGGAGAACTAAAGATCAAGTATGGTCTGCAGTAATGATAAGAGGTAATGGGCAGACAGGGTGGGTCAAGCAGTCTTTATCTGCCATCAAATTATTTGTTTCTGTGTTTTTATGTAAACATTTAGACACCTGGGGACGCAAGATTTACTTGCTTCTGCTGTGGCAGTTAATAGAATCTTGTCCTATTAAGCACATATACCCTGCTGCCAGTTGCACCATTAGGAATTATTGCATGCTTGTGTTGCATGTATGCCCTTAGGGCATTGTGACAGGGTAGAATAAGACAGTGTCCCATTTGTTATGGAGAAAGTGTTTAAATGCAAGGATCTTTCCTTTTCTGTCTCTTCTCTGTCTGGTTGCACAACCAAATTTTCCTGTGAGACTTTGGACTTGATCAACCGGACAAGCTCGTAGTTCTTTGCCTCTCACTGTCTGTCAGTTTTCTCTTGCTGTCTGTTTTTTCTCCCTTGCATATCTAGATCTGCTGATACAAAAATATGTGCAAATCATTGTATGGAAATGTAACTGATATTGGGATCCCTTGTGTTTGGGAAATATATAGCATTACTGTTGAAATGTATATAAGTGTAATTTGAAATAATTGCAACAGCTATTGGAAAACTCAGAGGTTACCAGAGTTCAATGTTTAAGCCTCTTGCAGAAGCTGTGCAAAAGGGGGCCTCAACTCGAAAAGCACACTGTATTCTAGCAGCTCCTGCCTGATATTTACAAAAACAGGATGCTTGCTAAGAGTGGGGCTGAAAGGACTTACAAGGGAGCTAAGTTGCAACTGCAAGAAAAATTAGAAGAAAAAGGGACACAGCGACTGAAAGAAAAAACTATTTGATTCTGTACATAGTTATTATGAACATTTTTTTTTGTGTTATTGCTATTGTAAATAAATGTTTTTGGTGAATTCTGCAACTGCTTCTGGTGTTTCCTATGCTTCCTGACCTGTGCCTCAATGACTGGCATTAGTCTTCAACCATCCTAGAAAAAGCCTCAAAAGGGGCTGCTGGGGTGACTAGGCATTTGGTGTGGTCAGTTTGACTGTGCTGAAGTTCCTTCCAGGGCAATCACAGTGGCTGTCTAAGGCACTCTTCCAGGCTGTGGTCAGCCAAACATCCTCCTCACCCAAGCAAGCTTCTAAACTCTGCATTCCACAGTGAAACACTTTTTTTCATATGTTAATAGTTTTCCTACCCTCCAGGACCTGTTAAGAGTGGCTTCCAACCATTTCACTTCTGCCTCAGGGCACTAGGGATCTTATTTCAAGGGTATCTCTTGCAGCAGGCCATCACTGGTAGGACTCAGCCATCAGGTGATAAGACCACACGGAAACCTTTCTTTCTTTTTTTTTTGATATTTCTGTTTTACTCTCCTCCACTATCCCCCTACACTCCGCTTCCTTGGGAGTTGCCAAGGCATCTGTCCCCCTCTTACCGTTCAGTGTTCCCCCATCAAACCGTGGTTGTTCCCCCCAGGTGGGGACGAGGTGGGGCTCATACACCCCAAATCTTAGAATTCCATCTGGCCACCGCAGAGGTAGAAGTTGGGGATCTGTGCCAGCGCTGCATCACCTTGGAGCATAGGAGGCTGATTTTTCAATTTTCTGGGCCGTGACTGTGCCTGGACGGCAAGACACGAATGCCAACATCAGTCACACACCTCCCCTCTCTTTATGGCAGGTGCTGGCTGTACCTCTGCCATCTACCAGAGGCCAGCTATGCACTGAGCCTTGTCCCCCTTCCCTCCCCGGAGAAGGCTAGCCATCTGTGGATGCTCATGCCTCCTCCCAACCCAGCTGGCCTTCCGGCTTCCGGGCTCGTTCCTGAACCTGGGTCGCCAGCGTCATGAGCAGTAGCTCTACCACTGCACCATCGGGCTGACTCACACGGAAACCTTTCTACCTCACAGTCTACAGGAGGGGGTCATCCACCTCTGACGTCAGCTTTTCCTGTATAAGGCGGGTGGCCCCCATGCCCTCCTCAGTTCTTTCCTGCTATCGACCAGCGCACGTCAAACCATGGACTACACCGCAGCTACAGCTGATCGTCAGTTTCCCGCGTTTTAAAAGAAAAAATTACTCACCTTAGTAATGTTGTTTCTTCTAATGGAGCCTTGCTATATTATGACTATTGCAGTTTGTTCCAGCCTTAGAACTGCTCCGGAGGTGAAAGAGTTAACTTCCATGCAGAGCATGGAGCTTAGAGCGCAAGCTCGGTTCAGAAGCTCTGTTAGGCTGGTTTCAAACCAAAACCGTCAGATCTTTACGAGCAAAAACTCACTAAGGTTCTGTGTGGAAGCTGTAACCTACACTAGCCAACTGGCCACTAATATATTAACACATTTTCCTGGTCCCAACACAAAGACTCAAGTCAGTGGACCAGAAAAATAAGATAAAATAACTAAATAAACACAACACCCAAACATGAAAGAGGGCATCAATAAATGCCAACAGAGGACTACCCACCCCATACCCAAAGTAGGATTTCTGAGAGGGGCAGGCTGTGGGGGGGGGTCATAATATAGCAAGAAACAACATTACTAAGGTGAGTAATTTTTTCTTCAAACAACATGAAGTCTTGCTATATTATGACTATTGCAGACTACACTGCAGTACCTCCATGGAGGAGGGACAGAACCTACTTTAGGAATAGGCTCTGAAGCACGGCTGTGCCAAACCGAGCATCCCTCCTGGCCTGAATATCCAGGGAGTAATGCTTGGTGAAAGTGTGTACTGTCTTCCAAGTAGCTGCCTGACATATCTCCAAGATAGGGATGTCTCTAGCAGCAGCTAGAGATGCAGCTGTACCTCTGGTAGAGTGAGCCCTCAGGCCTGAGGGGAGAACCTACCCAGCTTTTGATAGCAAAATTGGATACAAGAAACGATCCACCTGGCAATGGATCTCTTAGTGGCAGGTCTCCTTTCCCAACCTCACCATAAGTGAGAAACAGTTGGAGGAGTCAAACCTGTGACCCAGTCGCTCTAGTGTAGTAACTTGGGCCCTCTTAACATCTAAGCTGTGCAGCCTCCTCTCACCAGAGGAGGAATGGTCTGTGAAGAACACTGGAAGTGAAATAGATTGGTTAAGGTGGAAATCTGAAACCACCTTAGGCAAAAACTTCCTGTTAGTCCTGAGGACTACTTTATCCCTGTGAACGGAAATAAAGTCAGTCTCTACTGATAAAGCCTGTAACTCACTTATACGCCTGGCTGAAGTGATGGCTACCAGAAATACAGTTTTCCAAGTCAAATACTTAAGCTCTGCCGAAGACAGAGGCTCAAAGGGGGGTTGCATTAGCTGAGCAATGCATACATTAAGATCCCAAGCCGGGGCAGGGTCCCTGAATGGAGGATTGGTGTGAAGCAATCCTTTAAAAACTTGGAAAATACAGGATAAGCAGAAAGAGAAGAGGGCTTCCCTGCTGAAAAGAAGGCAGAGACAGCAGCCAAGTGCACTTTCAGGGTAGCTGGTCTCAGTCCCAAAGAATTAAGATGGACCATGTAGTCCAATACAGTGGGTAGATCAGCAGATTCCAGGGAAACATGCTTCTCAGAACACCATATGGAAAACCTTTTCCACTTGGAGTTATAGGTAGCCCTGGTGGAAGGCTTCCTAGCAGCCTTCAGGATTTCGAGAACACTTTGAGAAAGTTGTAAATCAGCAAACTCTAACTGCTCAAGAGCCAAGCCTTGAGGTTGAGGGATTTGAGATTCGGATACCAAACTCTCCCCTGAGCACAGGTTAACAGATTGTGGTTCCTGGGGAGACACAGGGGAAGATGGACTGCTAAGGACAGAAGGAGTGGGTACCAGGACTGCCTGGCCTAGTCTGGAGCAATCAGGATCATTTTGCAGGGCTGAGACCTGATTTTGACTAGTACTTTGAACAGGAGAGGGAAGGGGAAGGCATAAAGAAACTTCCCTTCCCAATCGAGGAGAAAGGCATCCAGGGGAACTGAGCCCAACACTGGGGGCCTGCAACAAAACAGTGGAAGTTGATGATTGTCTGGGGCTGCGAAAAGATCTATCTGAGGAGTGCCCATCTGGCAAACACTATCCCCAGTACTAGGGGATCCAGTGACCATTCGTGATGGCCCTGGGAAATCCTGCTGAGAGCATCTGCCAGGACATTGTCCTTGCCTGGGAGGTGAACTGCTATGAGGGAAGTGTTCAGGGAATAAGCCAGAGACCACAACTTCATCGCCTCGGTGCACAAGGCAGAGACAGTGCCCCTTGTTTGTTGATGTACCACATTGTAGTGGTGTTGTCTGTTCTGACCTGTACCACCTTGTTCTGAACAGATGCAGAGAAAATCTGAAGTGCTAGAAAACAGCTCTGAGTTCCAACAGATTGATGTGGAGCAGAGATTCCTGAGGACCATAACCCCTGGGTGGAAAGGTCGCCATGTGAGCTCCCCATCCCAGGAGGGATGCATCTGTAGTAAGGGTCAAGGAATGGGACAGAGGGATGAAAGGCACCCCCTGTCTCAGATTGCTCTGATCCTGCCACCACTGAAGGGCCTGGATCAGAGTACGAGTCACTGGGATTAACTTGGATAGAGGATCCCTTCTTTGAGACCAGAAAGCTCTCAAATGGAACTGAGTGTCCCTCATCTGAAATCTTGCTCCTTGCACCACAGCTGTGGAGGCAGCCATGTGTCCTAGGAGCTGCAGGAAATGCCTTGCTGGTCGAGAGACCTGCAGAGTGAAGGAGGCGGCCAGGGCCACTAAGGTCCTTACCCTTTCCAAGGGAAGGAAGGCTCTGGCCTGCTTTGTGTCCAGTTCTGCGCCTATAAAGGTGAGTACCTGGACAGGTTCCAAAACTGACTTTGGAAGATTGAGAAGAAATCCAAGAGAGGTAAGCAGCTGCTGGGTAACTAGCAGGTGTGATTTGACCTGGTCTGGAGACTGACCCACAATGAGCCAGTCGTCCAGGTAGGGAAAAATGGCAATCTTTTGCCTTCTTAGATGAGCGACTGCTACTGCCAGACATTTTGTGAACACCCTTGGGGCAGAAGTGAGGCCGAAGGGCATTGCTGTGAACTGATAATGGCCTGAGGGCAGTTAGAATCTGAGGTACTTTCGATGGGAGCTTCTGATAAGAACATGGAAGTAGGCATCCTTGAGGTCCAGGGAGGCTAGCCAGTCCCTGGCCTTAGGGAGAGTAAAATCATTCCCAGTGTCACCATTTTGAACTTTGGCTTTAAAAGGTGCTTGTTTAGATATCTTAGATCCAGGATAGGCCCCACTCTCCTGTCTTTTTGGGGTAAGGAAGTACCTGGAGTACAGACCCTTGCCCTGGTGAAGGGAGAAACCCTTTCTACAGCTCTGAGAGCCAAGAGGTTGAGACTTCTGTTTCCAAAGCAAGAGTCTCTAAAGGGTTCGTAGGTGGAAAAGATCTGAGCTCTCATCTTTGAAATTTCTTGAAGCTGAGAACCAGACCCTGGCTCACTACTTCCAGGACCCACCTGTCTGAAGTTAAAGACTGCCAGTCCTGGACGAAGTGAGCCAACCTACCCCTACAGGTAGTGGAGCCGACCTGGGCATCCCATCAGGGTGCCTGTTTGGCAGGGCTTTAGGCTGAGGGGTGGGAGCAGGCCTGCTCGAACCCCGTCTGCCTCTCCCTCTGAAGAACCCCCTCTGTACATAGGCTGAAGAGGAGAAGGAGGAGGAGGCCTGGGTCTGGTAAAAAGGCCTATGAAAAGGCCTACTCCTACCCTTGGGGGGCTGCCTCTGAGGAGTGGCTTGCCATTCCTTGGCTTGTGCATTCCTGTAAGTGGTTCTATATTCATCCATTTTCTTCATATAATTCTCTGTCTGCTCCCCAGACAGAGAATTTCCCTACGGAAAATCCATAGCCTAGACTGGGTATCCTGTGACAAAGTAGTACACCTGAGCCAGGCCAATCTACGAAAAGCCACAGATGTAGCCATGACTCTAGAGGATACATCGTTAGAATCCACTGCAGCATGGAATTGCACCTTAGATGCCTCAATACCATCAAGAGCCACCTGTTCCAGCTCCTTTGCAAGCTGGCCAGGGACCTGTTTGGCTAAGGCCATGACAGTATCCCATCTTAGATTTCTGGTATCTCGCAACATAAGCCATATAGTTTGCGTGTCTGAGTCCCAAGGATGCTGCCATGTATTGTTTTTTTTGGCCATGGCATCAATCTTCCTGGAATCCTTGTCAGGAGGATGTGAAGCCAGTGGAATATTAGCTTTATCACAGGCTGCAGCCTGAACTACCTCAACATGACTGCATTGCTGTGAAAGAAAATCTGTATCAGGACCTGACAAAGTGTACCTCCTGTCCATCTTTTTATCCACAGGAGGCACAGAATTAGGAGCTTTTAAAATTTTATTTGTTTGTTTTCTAAAAGATTTATGTAAAGGGATGGACAACCTCCTGGACTCTGGGATATCCATCATCTCCACATAGTCAGGCTCCTCTTGCTCATCCAAAGCTCCTCTAAGGGAAGCTGGAGGGTCTCAGCAACTTTTTATAAAACAAAAATGAGAAGGGACTCAGAAAGCCTAGGGGAGACTCACCTGAAGGTCTGTCTGGGAGATGTCTGGTTCAATGGGCACATCCAGACTCTCAAAGTCACATTCACACTGATCATAATCCTCATCCCCCTCCTCTGATTCATAGAACTCTTCTATATCATAATCCTGAACCATTGGAACTGACCGAACCGACCTTTTGCCAGACAGTGGCGGTTCGGAGGGAACCGGGGACAGGGACTGGACAATCTGTATTGCCCTGGCTATCTCTGCAGCAGTTGGAGAAGGAATTTTGGACTCCAAACCTGCTGATTTCTTAGTTTTCTTTGCTGGAACTGGCTCCTCAGAGCCAGCTTTTCGTTGGCCCGAGGAAGTCTCGCCCTGGTCAGAGGGCACTCCCTCCGGTTCGGTTGGCACCGAACCGGGCTGGCCATCCGGGTCAGCGGACTTTTTGGCCTCTCGTTCCCTGAGCCTGCCCACTCTCTTGTCCAGGGTGGCTGCAGGGAAATTTTTACAAATCTGGCAGTCTGAATTGAGGTGGTCAAACCCCAGACAATAGACAAATGTAGTGTGTGGGTCAGCCTTGGCAAAGGCTTCCCCACAGACACTACAGTGTTGAAACCCAGTGGGCCCGGTTTTTCTTTTGGGTTTCTCAGACATGATGCCAGCCTAACCAACAAACTTGCCCTTTTAATGGCAGTGCCAGGCAAGACACCCTTATCGGTTCCAAACCGTGTCACGGGTCGTTGGAAAAACCGTAATGAAATCCGTTTTTTTTTAGAACCGATAAGAACCGGGAACCGCACTCTAAGAAGCCTTAAAAGGCTTTAAACTTAAATTTTATACAATTTGATCGGTTCAACCGAACCAATAACACTTTACAAGTTCCACACAGAAAAAACCCTATCTATTACTTACGATTACCATAGACAGAGCTTGAACCGATCGGTTTTGCGGTTAAAATAATTAAATCGCGGTTAAATTAAACCGAGAAATAGCACTTTAAACCGAAGAAATGAACCGAGCAACAGGAGGAATCTCCGGAGCGACTGTTCAGTGAGGCGGAGTAAAGAATCTGACGGTTTCGGTTTGAAACCAGCCTAACAGAGCTTCTGAACCGAGCTCGCGCTCTAAGCTCCATGCTCTGCATGGAAGTTAACTCTTTCACCTCCGGAGCAGTTCTAAGGCTGGGACAAACTGCAATAGTCGTAATATAGCAAGACTTCATGTTGTTTGAACCACGCTTTCCTTTTCTCGTTTAGTTGGGTAAACATCAAATTTTTTTGATGTCTGCTACTTCTTTTGTCTCGTCTCAGCCTTCTTCAACTTCCAAATGCTCCACTAAGTGCACCTGTAGCAAATAAATCCAGATAAGGATGGCGATTCTGCTCGCCTCTTCTGTCTAGGCCCTAACCACAACATTCAGCCCTGTGAGACCTGCCAGAAATTCAATCCAGTTACTAGAAGACAACACCAGAGGACCATCGAGAACCATATCCTTAAGCAGAAGGTCGCCCAGATGCAACGGGAGCTGCCGGCCTGGAGCTCCTCCACTTCCCCGGCCCAGTCATCGGGCTCTCCCTCCTCCTCCAAATTGAAGGCAAAATCTTAAGGGAAGCACAAATATCAGGACAAAGTCTGGGACTGTCCCTGGTCTTCCTCTCGCTCACGATTTCCACATAAAGCTCCTCTATCGACCTCTTCAGGATCTTCCTCCCGGGGGGGGGGGTTCGACCTCCTTGGCCCCACATGCCCTTTCCTGTTCAGGGCTGTTGGTGGCTTCACCACCCACCTGGATCTCTGTGACCAGCGGTGGCTCCATGGGGCAGGGTACATCTTTATCCTGCCCCACATCCCTTGCTTCTCCAGCCCTTATTTTCAGCAGGCTGTTAAGCAGGAGGCTCTGCTGGAGCTCCTCCAGCTGGCATGGGTGCTGCTGGTGCCAGTTCTCACCCTGCCTCCTTAGGACACTTCTACTCCTGCCTCTATTCGTCTGGGACCCAGTGCACCCCCTACCCCCAGGAGGCCCACACACGCTGGTACCCCTGTTTGCCTGGTCGACCCTCAACCTGGCGACTGTGGAGCTGAGGACTTGGCCACTGACTATATCAGTTTCGAGCTCTCCTCCCTAGAAGGGTCTCCTTGGGGGATGAAGGGGAATAAAGTAATGTCCCCAAGTCTCCACCTGATGAGTTGACCTTTATGGATATAATGAGACACATCCAATCCACAATGGGGTGGGAGACTGAGAAGCAAGACCCGGAGCATCACCACCTAGCAATTTACCTTTGCCGGCATGAGGCTCTTTCTCTGGTTGTCCCCCAACCCCGAAGTTACTAGGGTCGCATGGCTTCCCTCTCACACTATTCCTGTGGTCCCTAAAAAGGCACACAGACTATACCATCCCCCGGCTGGTCAGTCCTTATTCAGCAAGCACCCCAAGGTCAACTTGGCTCTGTCATTACCACAGCACATGACCACACCAAGCATCTGAAGCACCTCAGTGCCCTCCCTCCAGACAGAGAATTGAGGCAGCTGGACCAGGTGTGAAAGTGCGACTTTGCTTCAGCCACCATTACCATCAGGGCCCTTAACTGTCTGGCTTACATGTTGCAATACCAAAATTTGTTGTGGGACCAAGCTAGAGAGGTAGTCGCAGTGATGCCGGATGACTCCTCCAAACAGCAGACTCTCCAGGCCCTGAAGACGTGGTCCAACATTGGCACTCACATCCTCCGGGTGGCGTTTGATGCAGTGGACACTTATGGGTGAGCGGCGGCAGGTATTAGTCTGTGGCATCACACTTGGCTTAGGGTCTCAGGTTTCACCCCAATGTTTAGTCCAGTATTCTGGATGCCCCCTTATGTGGTACCAAACTATTCAGTGATGACGTCCAGCAGTGTCCAGGACATTATTTCCAGGCTCCAAAATTCTGGGAGAGCCTTAAAGTCAGTCCGCTCTATGTACCACACCCAGCCAAAATTGAGTCACAGACCCCCTTTTTGTCGCCCCTCTCGAAGGCAGTCTAGGGCCACTTCCAAGGCCCTGGCAAGCATAAGCCAGGAGCAGCCCTACCTGTGCCCTCCCGTACCCCTCCTGGGGCCACCAGAGGTGCTTTTGCAGAGAGTCAGGGGTCGATTCTTCCTCCACCTGGACAGATGGGAGGTCCATCACTACCAACAACTGGGTGCTTCCAGCTCAATAGAGTCACAGGGCACACTGTAGAGTTTCTGGAGTCCCCCCACAAATCCGCCAAGGGCATCCGCTTACCCACCAGGCCACGTTTCCCTCATATGGGCTGACATTTCATACCCTGGTGCCATGCTGGCGGCTTTGGTGGAATCGTGGGTTCGTGGCTGTGTACTGGTTTGGCATCGGTGCCATAAAAGGCGGCGGTGCCGCTACAGTGTTTAGGTGGCACCATGGCTCAGTGCCATGCTCAGCGCTGTGGGCTCTATTTGGCACCGTGGGTACTGTCATTGTTGCCTTCATTGCTGGCACTGCCGGCGGTGCCGTGGGTGTCTCACAGTGCCATGGGCGCCCACAGGTGGTGCTGTGGACAGTGTCTGGCACCCGTGGGTGCTATGGGTATCTTTGGTGCCATGAGTCCATGGGTCCATGGGTACCTTGGGTGCCATTGCTGCCATGGTTTTCTTGGGTGCCATGGTACCATGGGTGCCATGGGCATCGGGAGTGCCCTTGTGTGCCATTGGTGCCAAGGATACCTGCGGGTTCCACCATGGGTGCCCTCGGGTGTCTCCCAGGTTGGCATAGGTACTGCTTGGTGCCCTCCTTGCCACGAGTGACGCTGGTGCCGCAGGGGTGCCAGTTGGTGCGTCCGACAGAACTAGGGACAGAGCTCCCTTTGCGAACCTCTTTTTCCACGGGACTTGTGGTAGGATGTTTCCGCAGAATGAAGTCCTGTTCTGCAGATTATTTTTTCCACACATCTTAGTGGGTGGTGGCCTGCTTCGGGTCTTGTGTCATCCAGTGGTTTTCCGCTGATGGGACTCTTCTGTTCTGTTCTGCCAGTGGAATCTCTCATTCTGCTCAGCACTTTCTCAGCTCCCTATGTGGTGCCAAGCTTCTCGACATCCTTCCTGGTGGCGGAGTCTCTTGTGGCTCTGACCTAGACCTCTCTTTGGGGTCCTTTTGTGGTAGAAGGGCATCTAGATGACTCTCTCCCTGTCCTGGTCAGTGATACAGCAGATGACTCATTTTATATACTGAAGGACACGCCCTCTCTATCATCAGAGTCCGTGATGGAAGCTCTCTTCAGTAGTTCCTCAGTAATGGGGTTCACCATAGTGTTGAGACTGCAGCTGTGGACTATACATCTCTGCGTCTAGACGCTTTCAGTTGTCAAGACAATTACACTCTGTGGAACATTCTAATCCAATGGTCAGGAGCAGCACAGACTCTTCTGCTCCTTTGATAGGGGTATACAGCCACCTTCTGATGCTGCCCCTCTGGTGGCTGCTGCGGCACAGGTGGTTAACATCTGTCTAGCTATTATTATTAGTCCAGTCAAGAGTTCAGTTATGGATCCTCAGGCTCCTCCTGCTCCTCAGAGGGATGACATCTTTGTCATTTCTGTATCAGAAAATTCTTGCGAAATAGCAGCCTGCAACCTTGTCAGGCTCGGACTAATGATTAAAAAAAAAAAAAAAGGGTACAATTATCAAAGCATAGCGCCTAGTTGGAATTTCCCAATACCACACTTTGGATCTGGTCATGTTCTGCCTCAACCCTTAGGGCGGTCATCTCTAAACTTCAGTAAAGAGTACCTGATTTCTTCTACCCCTAGGGGCAGTCTGATCCAGCGGTGGTATAGCTCACCTCTTTTCTCTAGAGAGATTTCTCTTATTCCGAGATATTTCCAAAACCTAGGCATATAACCAGTCTGTTAGTCCCTCTTTTTTTTTTTTTTTTTTATCAGGCTTTCTTCTTTTGATCAGAGCCTTGCAGCAACAGAAGTGACTCTTCAGCAAGTCGGAACTTAGATTCCTACTTCCATGCTTACTTCAACTTAACAGACGACATGCTCCTTTCTTGACCATAGGTTAATTAGGTCTTTTTCTGAGATAGCTTCTCAAATATTCACGCCTTCAGTTCCTGTGCACTGGTTCTGTGCCAGTCACACACGTAGCTATCCTCTCCGACTGCGTTACGGAGCTGTGATGTTTTTTTTTTTTTTCAACAAAGCAAACTAGAGTCCTTCCCACTCCCTTCAGGGAGGCCAGAGTAAGCTGTGCCTCACCGCATTGAGTCACTTCTGTCACTATTCGGTCACTTCAACGAATGGGTTAGCCCTAACTTGGTTCTGCTGTGTCCCTCCTCGACACACATCCGCCTCTGTTTGCCTTACAATCCAGACCGTTTTTTTTTTTTTTGTACTGTCGGAATGTTTTTCTCCGCAGTGGACACATCCTCCTGTACACTTTTTCCTTTCTTCCCTGAGTTCAGAGACTGCTACTACAGTTATACACACAGGGGCAGGATGATTCTTTTTGGAATATGCAGTGACTAGGATCTGATTCTACTAGACCACCACAAGAGGCTTCTAAGTTGTGCTTCGTCTTCCATCAGGAAGGTTTCAGTGACTACGTGAAAACCATTCTCCTCGATGGGCTAACCCCGCCTGGACCTTCTTTTGCTCACCAAGTATGGAGTATAAGTGCTCCTGGACCTGTTGTTTGCAGGTGAGCCATACTTGGTAGTGGGGGTTCCGTCTGCGCTTTTCGGTCTACCCTGAACCAGTAGACTTTACCTCCAGCTTTTGCAGTTCCTGAGGTCCTTTTACATTAGATTAGTACATGTCTTTGACACTATTAGTTTTGGTCCTAAACCAAATTGTGAGTCCGGGTTCTCGCTACTTTCTGAGCAGTTGCAGCTTCCTGGTAGAGTTTCATTATGTGCCCATTGCAGTCGTCTGCAAAGTGGTGAGTTACAACTCGAGCGCTTATCTTGTAAGCATCATGTTCTGGACGCTCTTTACAAGATGGCTCTTTTTATTAACAGGACAGTCCTTGGCTGTCCTTTCTGGGTGAACCCTCTCTCCTACCACCCTACTCAGGGTTGTGGGTTTTAGTTCGGTACTCTCCTAGTAGTGTGAATGAGTGATGGAGACTTAGTCCAGGAAGATATGGAAATTACGTACTTGCTGTAATTATTGATCTTCTTGGACAGTCTCCATCACTCATTCACACACCCTCCCACCCACCATCCCCTGGGTTCACTCGTTTTTCTTTCCTGGTCTTCATGGCCCTGTGGTTCGGACTGTGAAGACATTGTTCTTTGACCTTTCTTACAAAGGCTATCTGGGCCCTCTCAGGCCCAGAAACTCAGAATGAGTTATTCTCATTAGTTACGCTCCACCTCCATGGTCAAAAAGGTGCTGAGGCAGTTGGAGGGTCGATGCCGAGATAGCCTACACAGGCGTGAGTCAGTCTCGGGGTGCCGTGCATGCGCTGTCCTACCTCGGCGCCGACCCTTCAGAAAATTTTTGGTTCCCGCTTGGTCCTAGTGCCTCCGGCGCTATCCCACTAGTGTGAATGAGTGATGGAGACTGTCCAAGAAGATCAATAATTACGGTAAGTACGTAATTTCCATTTTTGGGTTACCATTACTTTTGCTCACAGGATTTCTGAGTTTCAGGCCATCCTGTATAAGGAGTCTTATTTAGTTTTCCACAAAGATAGGGTGTCTTTGCGTACCAATCCTTAGTTTCTTCCTAAGGTGGTGTCAGAGTTTACTTTGAATCAGCCCATCCATCCACCAGCATGTTTATTTTTTGGTGCATTCCAGTCAGGGGCAGGCATTGCTCCATACCTTGGATGTACATAGAATTCTGAGCTACTATACACACACCGGACTAAGGACTCTTGTATGTCCAGCCAGTTGTTTGTTTCATTTGCCCCTAGGACAGAGGGCTCCCAAGTTTCCAAACAGTGTTTATCTAAATGGTTAGCAAATTATATTGTGTACTGGTAACAGACGTATGATAAGGAATTTCCTGGTGTTGTCAAGCACCATTCCACACAGGGCATGGCAGTATCAGTAGCTTGTTTTTGAAATGTCTGCTGCTGACATTTGTGCTGCTGCCACCTGGAGTACTGTTCACACTTTTACCAAGCACTACCGTCTGGACGTCACCTGTAGACAGTGTTCCAATTTTGTCCTAGCGGTTCTTCAAGGCCTTCTCTCTTAGGCTGTCATCTTTGACTGCCAACCTCGTGTCCTGCCTGTCTGTGCTATGACAGTTGCTTGGGAATCAGTCCTACTGGTGATGGCCTGTTGCAAGAGATACCCTAGAAGTAAGATAGTACAGTTATGTAAGAACTTACTGTAACAGTAGATCTTTGAGAGGATCTCTTGCAGAAGGCCCTGCTTTTCCCTCCCTCCCTCCTTCCCCCTTTCTTTTCTTGTGTTTCCCTCCCCTTCCATCAGGGTGTGCCTGCTGCCTATATCTCTACTACAGGGTTACCTCGCCATTCTCCTCAATTTCCCCCTTCCAAAATACCGCTTTTGGTCTCTGCTCTCTACTACTGGGTTACCTCGCCATTCTTCTCAATTTCCCCCTTCCAAAATACTGTGTTTGGTTTCTGGCGGGAGAACTGAGGAGGGCACGGGGGCAGCCACATATATAGGATAGGCTGATGTCAGATGCTGACATCAGAGGTGGTACCCCCGGTGACTGCTAGCTAGAAAGGTTTCCATGTGGGCCTAGCGCCTGATAGCTGAGTCCTACTGGTGATGGTCTGCTGCAAGAGATCCTCTCAAAGATCTACTCTCACAGTACATTCTTACGTAACTGTACTTTTTGGGGTTTCCTCCTTCAGACTACCACAGGATTTGTATGTCTTTACAGGTTGAGATTACTAGGTAGATTGGACAATAGTTCTAGATTAACCTCTACTTCTTTTCTTAAACTTTTTCAAATCTGATTTTCAAAGAAAGGAACATTCTCACAGATTTACACCATCAAAAATACATTCCTTATTCATAAGAATAAACTAAATACAGATTTTAAAAGTAATTTCTATGGTACAGCTCTATAAGGTGGAAATCCAGGAATCATTAAGAAAATAAATGTCATTAGTTAATACAAGTATTACTTTGCATAATATATTAGCAACTGAATGTATTCATTAGCAGCAAGTATAGCAAATAATAATCTTTCAAGTTACTGATCCAGAAATTGGTCAGTAAATAAGAGAACGTTTTCAATCGACTTTGGACAATAGGAGAGAAATAATGAAAAGCAATTTAGTATTTTTTAGCGTGACAAACCATTGCCTTACTTATTCAGTATGAGCGATTTAAACATTAAAGTAGGTGGCACTCTCATTAAACCAAAGATGAGAAATCACACTGGTATAATCCTTATAAAAACTGCTCCAGTACTTAAAAGTTCATTATTCTTAGTTCAGGTCAAGGATTTTCCCATTTCTGTTTCTATCAGGTTTCCTGTTCCATAGCCAAAACAGAAAAGCCTGAAGTCCCACTGTCCGCCTCTGACTGCTCTGAGTGAACAGTCGATGCAGCTTCACTTGTGTTTGCCACTTTGTCATGTATAAGCTCTCTGAATTGCTCCACATCAGTGAATATGAATGATTTGTCCTTTTCTGTGATTATACACCTACAGGGATAATCTAGGTCTTCCAGGAATCAATCTTCACCATTGATTCACACTAGTTGAGCCGGATACTTTCAGGAGTGCTGGCGCCAAGATAAGCTGCGTACATGCATAGCGCCATGAGAGGGAGCTTGTAGCATCAGCTCTCAACCACCTCAGTTCCTTTTTCCCCACTGTTGAGTGCGCATCAGTGATAACTTTGCTCTCCCACTTGGAGTCAAAACTTCACATCTATATGACAACAGCGTTCAGTTCTTATATTTCTGTTAGTTTCTCTCAGCCCTACCAAGTTGATGGTTGATATCCATGGAGGACACTGGTAGGGATCCTTCTCAGGCAGGCTTCTCCAGCAGCAGGGCCATGTCCAGTCCACTTTCCCCACTGGGGGAGGACACTGCCCATGGGCTGTCGAGTGCCCAGGAAGGACAGTCCTCCCGAAAACACAAAAAGAAGCGGGCCCATTTCTGGGTGGCTTTTCTGCACCACTTGGCCTTGAGTTCTTCCTAGTCCTATTGGAAGGTGAAGAAATGGTAGCGCTCGAGGTCAACCTCTGTGAAGTCTGCAGCAAGATCCTCAGTCTCCTGGATCTTACCCCTCACTTCACTGGACTCCTCTGGTACTGGGAGGGTGAGGTCTCGGGGCCCAGGTCCCATCTTTTTCTCTTAGTGGGGAATCCAGTGAGCAGTTCCACCATTTGCGCTATTCTTAGGGAGCACTGTCTGGCTCTTTTGCCCCTACCGGTAGAGCCGGTCCCTCACCCTTTGGGACTGGTGTAAGTGGAGCTGCAGGCAGGGTCCTTGAGCGGGGTAGAGCATTTGGGTCCAGCAACAGCCCCTGGGCCCTTGCCTGTGACAGTGCTGCCGACTCGTGTCCCACTGGCAGCACCCCAGTCCAGTGTCACTGTGTGTTGGGACTGGCTGCGTTACTGTTGCCAGTCAGTATGGTGCCAGCTGGGTCATTGGTGCTGGGACTGGTGCCAGTGTCAGTGCCGGATATGAGCCCTGTCCCTGTGCCAGTTTAACCACCGCCCTCTGTGCTGGGGATTCCCCCAGAACTGGATATAGTTCTGGCATCGCCCTTGGCACCGGCCCCTCGTCCCTGGTGTCCAGTGTTGCCAACGTCGTGTTCTGGGTTAGAGGGCCTGAGATCCACCCCTGTCTTTTACCCCCCTCTGGGAAGGATGTGTATGGGGTATGAGTCTGACCCCAACCTCATCATTTCTGAGGGTGGTGACAAAGACCCTTTCTTTAGCCTGAACTCTTCACACCCAGGCCCAGCTTCTGTTCCTCAAGATCATCTAACTTTCCAGGCTTCGTTCAGAAATGTGCATTCTGGTCTTGATTTTGAGCCTTCAGCCATTGACCCGAGTACATGATACATGATCTCCTCAGCCTCAGCAGCAGGTCTTCGTGGCAGTTGCCTCTTCACCTGGACCTGCTGACCAGACAACAGGGAAAAGTCCTGTGCTTGGACTTTGTCTTTGCACCTCACAACCTGGTTCCTGAGCGGCTAAAGTTCCAGGCTGTAGATCTTTCAAATGAGAGTTAATTTGCCGGTGCCACACCTTTAAATGGAAAAAGGTTTCCATTTGGTGTCAGGGCAAGGAGCTTGATCCCCTTGCCTGCCCTGTTGCTAGTATCCTCAAGTACTTCTGGTCCCTCTTCCAGTTGGGCTGCGAGTGATGACTCTCAAGTTGCAGCTGGCATCCATCTCCTTATACCAGGCATGGGCTGATATGTCAATGGTGGCCTAGGAGAAGGAGGTTGGGCACATTTTCAAGGGCCTGGACCACCTGTCCCCTCCGATGCATGAACTACCGCCACCATGTGACCTACTGCTGGTGCTGGCTGTGCTCATGGGCAAGCCATTTGAACCTATGCACAGGAATAATATGTCACACCTGTTGTGGAAGATGGCCTTCTTGGTGGCCATCGCATCAACCAGAAGAACCAGTGAGCTCCAGGCACTCTTGGTGGAGTCTCTCTGTTTGGTCTTCTACAGTGACAAGGTTGTCCTTCGCCCCATCCGAAGTTCTTCCCGAAGATTGTATTGGAGTTCCACCTTAACCAGGCGATGACCCTTCTGGTATATTTTACCAAACCGACCACAAGCTTCATACTCTGGACCTGCAGAGGGCACTCTCATACTAAGTAGTGCACATGGCTGGAGTTTGATGTGGGGCTCGTCAGCTGTTTGTATCATATGCTGAAGCCGTACCTGGCAGACTGGCAGCAAAGCAGGTGATTGGCAGGTTGATTACACCCTGCATCGACCTCTACTGTAGGTTTACTGCCAGGGAGCCTTCCATAGTGCTTAGGGCTCATTCCCCCAGAGGAGCGGACTCTGGTCGTCCAGCAGAGGAGGAAAGGATTGAGCATCCGGAGGACTGCTCTCCTTTCTTGGGGTACTATATCCTGCTGTTCGGTGACTTCCAGTGGAGACTGGGAGTGCAGTAACAGTTGGGATCTCCAGCAAGGGGATTGGCTGCGGCGGCGCTCCTGTGAGCGTGCGCGAGAGCGTGCATGTCTTGTGCTGGTGTGCATTGCACAGCCAAGCCAATGGGGGGCAGAAATGCGGAAAAACCCTGTTTGTCTGGTAGGCGAAGGTGGGTCCAGTGGGATGGCCCCCACGCACAATACCAAGTCCTGCCGGCTGGCTCCTGGTTCTTCCTCCACTCCCTGGCTGCTCTGCTAAATTCTAGATAGAGCACCCTAGGAGTTGGTAGTCCCACGCCGGGGGTCTCAGAGCCGGGGATTGGGTGGTCAGTGTAGCTGGAGTGGAGCCGGGCCCAAGCCAGGAGTCAGTTGTGGACTTCAGGTGTGCAGGAACAGGCAGTAGTTGAGAGACCACACTGAAGAGAGGCCAGGCACTGGAGAGGAGGGAGCATAAAGAAAGTTGAAGAAAAAAAAAAAAGCACTACATTAAATAAACCAGCTCCAAACCATGCACACTGTTTGTGCTGCACGTTTTTTGACCGCATGTCTATTCCGTCGCGAACATGACTGCATACTGTCCACGGGCTCCCATTTCTCCAAAGCCAGCTAAGCACAAGCAGTGGGACAAGGAGAGACCTAAGGAAAAGGCCTACCTTGTGTGCTGTTGGTCGCCACTTCGAGCGCCGCCCACTGCTGGGTCATTGGTCACTTTAGCCATGACCCCCACTGCCACCCACACCCTTTCCTCCACAGGGTCAGTTCAGGCAGCATCGCCCACCGGTCACTACTCACCCAGCACTGATGCAAGGACATCATGCCTCCTAACGCCCCTGCCGACATTCCAACCCCTGTCCTTCAGACCCCTTCTGGCTCAGGGGCAACAGGCAGGGAGTTCCACCGAACCTGCTACAGCTGGTATAGGTCTCTTGATGCTGCGACTTCTATCTCCCTGGTCAATGCCTTTGACCGTCCAGTCGCCATCCGGGCCTCGTCTTCCCCCGTTGACACCTCAGATAGCCATGCTGATGCCAAGGCCCTAGCCTTTCACAGCAGCGGTCCATGCCGGGCTGCCAACGCCAATGCCTCAGCCTCTCACTTCGATGCTGCTAGCCATGCTGCGGATGCCCAGGGACCCAGCCTTCCCTGTCGACACTGCAAGGAGCACAGCCAACACAGATTACCATTGATGTCCAGACTACATTCACCTTCTTTTGGGAGTTTTTGCACCGCACATTGCTCCCTCTTCAGGCCTGTCGATGCTGAGACTTACCAGGCTAATTCCCATGCCGACATCCTGTGCGGTAACATGACCTTCATACCCACGGTCACCTGCATCCTCTGTGCCCTTTTCAGAGCCAGTAGATGAGAAAGAGTTCATCCTGACCGCCTTCCTCCTATTTAATTGGAGCCTACAAGATGGCTTATTTCCAGAACTCTGGAAACAGGCCAAGGTGAGTCCAATACACAAAAATGGAAGTCCTCATCTGCCTACAAAATTTCGACCAATAGCCCTGCTTCCAGTACTCTCAAGAGTTTTAGAACATCTGGTCCACAGCCAGTTATATGACCATCTGGAAGGTGTTCACTGTTGATCTGATACCAATCAGGTTTCAGAGAAAAATCACTCCACGAGCACCATGCTTACCGACTTGGTAGATCTCATAAGTACATCATTGGAGGATGGCATGTCGGTGGGCGTGGTGTTCATGGATTTATTAAAGGCACTCGATATGGTGAACCATTGGATATTATTGAATAGGCTGCTGGAGGCAGGGGTATCTGTCAAAGTTTGGAGGTGGTTCAGGTCCTACCTGGAGGAAAGAAAACAGCAAGTACAGGTGGGAAATGACCTTTTAAATCAAGAAAAGATGTATAGGAGCATTCCCCAAGGCTCAGTACTGGGGCCATGGTTGTTTCTGATTTATTCGAATACATTACCAAATATATTAGTGTAACCCCCCTGCAAATGGGGGTTCCCAAAAGACTTCCAGGAGCTTGCTTGAATGCTCCAAGCCTGAATGGTGTTTGGCATTTAAGCCATTTATCAGTGAGTGTTTTTAGAGCCTCTGGTACTGTCTCTTTAAGAGCTGTCTGCTTGCAGACATAATTAGTTGTATGGGGGACTGTGTGCTTCTCTGAGTACCACTCGAGCTGCTGCCAATTCACTTCATTTTGCAGTCACTAGGGTGCAAAGGGAACCTATCTGAAAGATGTAACTGTTTGCCAGAAATTATTTAGAGTAATAATGAAATTACAGTTTGTCTAACCTGCTTTCTTTGCAGTCAGAACTGTGTCTGCTAGTTCCCCATTCTAGTTTTGAACTGCTGAACTGGACCAATCAGTGTAGGGTAAGCTAGCTCTAAAATGATGCCTTGGACGAATCAGAACTTGGACTCATAATCTGAGCCAGCCACAAGAGGATTGTATGGGCAGTGACTCTGGGAGATGTAGTTTAGACTTCAGTGCCTTTTGGACCAACAGCAGCAGTCTATTGTGAGTGACAGCCAATCCAGTCAAGACCTGGGAGGAACTCAAAGGAAGTGCCAGTTTCGTCAGTTGGGTTCAGTTGAGCTTTGGCAGTGAAGAAGGAAGGAGCCCTGTGCTTTTCAGTGTGCAGTTTTAGTCAAAAAGCGTGTGTAAGGCCCAGAGTTCGGTCTGCAGCTTGTGTAACAGCTTGTTAGGACTGAATCCGTCCTGTGAAAAGAATCAAAGGATCTCTGAAGAGTAGAAACCAGGCTCACCCTGTAGAAGACTGGAAGAATTGCTGAAAATTGCACTGCGTCTGTCAGGAACTGAATCTGCTGTGTTCTCCCGGGTATTGTGCAGTAATTGCGATCGGGATACAGATGCAGCCTGCCTGGTATAGTACTTTCTTTATATGGATGTGTGAAGAGGTTTGTGTACCTCAAGTGAGCCCTGCTGACATTGAAGGACCCTATCTTATTTGGAGGTCGTGAGTACTAATTCAGGGTTGCTCCTGTTGAATTGCCACATTAAATCCAAATGGAATTACTGTACTGCTGACTGTTTAATTCTCCTTTTCTGTGTGAAAGGGCCCCTACCAGCTGCCACGGTTTGGACTAGCCACTAGGGCTTGGGTACCCAGGGACAGTAACTGATAGGGATAGGCCTGTGCACAGAGCCATAGGTAGATTATTAGAGTGATAAGCTAATTAACCTGATTTCCCCTGTCCTTGTTATATCCCCTAAATAAATCAGAGCTGCTTGTTTCAGCAAAGTTATACTGCCTGAGGTATTTGTCTATGTTAAAGTACTGTACTGTGATTGTTGCACTGTATCTCATTTCACAGGAGGTCCCAGTGCGGAACCAGACCTGGGGGTAAGTGTATACTGTGAAGGTAATTCTGATATATTGTGTGGGCCACTAGTGGGAAGAAAGGGGTTGCAGTGTCCCAGAGGGCTGTGACCAAGTTAGTTTAACTATTGCAAACCCTGACCTCTGGGTGGAGGCACCCATCATTGGATCCAGGCCCCTCAACCTGTTAGTGGCAAATCAGGCAGGGTAGTAGCCCCTGGGATAGCGCCATCTAGGGGTTACATCTTGGAGGCTCACCGCTGGGATTGTGTGTCCTCTAGTGGCCATATTACGAACCACTGTTAAGAAAAAAATGGGTACCCGACAGAAGTGGCTGTGCACCGGCTGGTGGAGTGGTGTACTGGGGAGAGATCGACCCCAAAATGCTATGCTTATCCTGGACATCCCCTGGGTATCAATCACAGGACACTGTGCAGGGAGTACTTTCCAAGGTGGAAGGTTTACAAAACCCTGTGGTGGTGGGTCGGCATGCTAATCTGCTCACCCACACTTTCCTGGCCCTAGTAGAGTTTAAGGATCCCATAGATAGCTCCAAAGTGCCACAGACCATTACCCCAGAGGGAGCCCTCACTGCTTGGAGGTGATAACTAAGGACAGTAAAGACCGAGGAGATCAGCCCCACCACTATCTGAAACTTTTGAGGAGAAATTTGCTGAATGGTTGCTGGAGAGGGAAAACTGTGGAGGACTTGAAGAAACTATTCTTTCCACCTGGGGTGTTCCTCCCCAACACCCTCTCCTGCTCCAGTGCCCGTAATGGTGGCTGAACCAATGCAGACTCCTATTTCTGCACCTGCCATTAGTCACGACTCTTACGAAGGTTGAGGATCTTCTCTGGCACCCTCCCACCCCCAAGGGAGGATGACTGGGAGACCTGGATAGACTATGTTGCCCCCAAGTGCTAGAATGGCAATGCTCGGAAGGTGAAAGCGAAGAGGGTTAGTGAGAGCCTCCGAGGTCCTGCCCTGGCTACCATCCAGAAGCAAACGGGCCAGTAACCCTGAAGCGACTGCACAGGCCTATCTTGAGGCCTTGGAGAATGTGTATGGAGCCCAGATTCTGATGAGGACCTATGGTGGAGAGTAAGAGATGCACAACAGTACCAAGGGGTTGTTGTCTGTGTATGTATCTCGGCTGGAAAATTGTTGCAAGAATGCCTCAGAAAGGTAGTTTGCCAGCGATTGAACTGGACCGAACCAGGCTGGACAGGATCCTTAAGTCTGCCCCTTCTCAGAACTGCTGTTGCTTCAGTTACACCTGGCAGATCGACTGGAATCCCCACCCTCCTATGATGAGTTAATGAGAGAAATTCGAGGAGTTGAAAAGAGCGACCTCGGGAGGGACCTGCACCAATAGCTGCGGCTCCGACCGAGTGACTGAGGGTGACCCATCAAGTGAAGTTCAGGGGCAGAGGTTGGCAGTCAATGAGTGCTCTGACAAGGAAAAGATATGTCACAATGGGGCGAACTGTTGAGAGAGATCCGGAATTCAAAAACAGTCCCTTTATGAAGCCACGCCTGCAAGTCAGGCCCTGACCTATATCCGACTGCATCTGCTATGGGGTGGGGTACCCACCATGTATCTCCTGCTGATAACAGCTCGAACTCGATTCCTTGACCATGGAAGTGGAGAAACTGGCTGAGATGTCTCCAAATGCTTATCACGCCGCAGACAGAGATGGCACCAAGGTTTTCCAGTTAGTAATACCCCGCCCTGGCTCCCAGTGTGGCGCCTCGGCCAGCTCAAACTCAGAAAGTATGTTTTGCTATAATTGTGGGAAAGATGGGCACATGAAAGGAATGCCAGTCCCAAAAGACACTGACAAAGTTGCATATAGGCTACAAGGAGAGCTTGGAGAAGAAATCAGTGGTTAAGAGGTGCGACATGATCCCAGTGAGGGCACCAAAATGCTAATTCACGTCCTTTTTGTGGCAAGGTCAGTTGCCCAGGCCCCCACTACCGCCTCTCCAGACTGGTCCAGAATAGTGGGTCCCTCCATGGAGACCACTGTAAAGGTGAAGCAGTGTCTACAAGAGCTATATTAGACAGTGGCTCCCAAGTGACAATTATGTTCCAAGATTGGTATCAGAAGCATTTGTCAGACATACCCTTACAACCATTAGAAGGACTGCATGTATGGGGGTTAAGTGAAAGGCCTACCCCTATTCGGGTATATCGAATTTGGCTGTCTTTCCCCACCTCCAGTGGCTGGAGTGGCGAACAAGTAGAGACCCTAGCCTTAGTGTGTCCCCCACTGGACTGTATGATGGTGTCCCTTTGTTGATTGGAACAAATGCTCATATGTTGGAAGGCTGGCACAGTTGTGTTATGAAAACAGGGGTCAAAGACTAGTAGAGCTTTAAGAGTTCGGCTTTAATTAAGAAGGCCTATGAGGCACAGAGAGATGCTGAAAAAACAGAACCAGAGGAACCGGTCGGAATTGTATGGAAGAAGGATCCTGAGTCTCTGATCCTGGCGCCAAATGCCCAGTGTACCTTACAGGGAGAGGTCCGTATCAGAAAGGATGTTAAGAATAAAATATTAATGTTGGATGCACCAGGCGATGGAAAATTGCCAGAGGGACTGCTGGTCAAGCCTAGTATTTTGCCCGCTAGAGCCCATGCTTATGCCAGAAGGGTAATGGTCCAAGTTCATAATGTGTCTGAAAGAGACATTCGAGTAAACAGAGGTTGCATCCTGGCTAATGTGCATTGTGCAGACACTGCAGTGCTACCCAGCAGCAAGAGTTCAAGGAAGAATGACAGAGTAACGCCTGACTTGTTTGATTCGGCGACTCCCGCTGCCAGCTGAATGGAAAGTGAAGATCAGTGAGAAGCTTGCCCAGAGAGACCAGGTGTTTTCTTTAAAGGAATGGGATGTAGGATGCGTGCAAGAGCTGAGCACAATATCCGGCTGCATGACGAAAGACCATTTCGTGAGAGGTCTCGACGCCTGGCACCTGCTGACATAGATGATGTGAGACGGCATCTGCAAGAGATGTTAGCTGCTGGTGTAATACAAGAATCCAGAAGCCCTTATGCTTCCCCATTGTGGTAGTGAGGAAAAAGAATGGAACAGTAAGGATGTGTGTGGATTATGCTCTTAAACGTGGACTATCCTGATCAGTACACAATGCCCGCATTCAGGATGCTTTGGACTGCCTAAGCAGGGAGCAAGTGGTTCTCTGTGCTGGATCTCCGCAGTGGGTACTATCAGATCCGATGGCCCCAGAGGACCGTGAAAAGACAGCCTTTATCTGTCGCTGGCTTCTATGAATTCATGAGGATGCCTCAAGGGATTTCAGGTGCCCCAGCCACTTTTCAGCGATTGATGGAGCGTGCAGTGGGGGACATGAACTTACTAGAGTGCCTGGTATACCTAGATGATGTTATTGTGTTTGGCAGCTCACTGGAGGAACATGAGAGCAGATTATTTAAGGTATTGGACCGACTGGAGGACTTTGGCCTTAAACTGTCCATTGATAAGTGTCAATTTTTCAAACATCAGTAAAGTATTGGGACACATAGTATCCACCGAGGAATAGAGACCGACCAAGTAAAGTTGAGGCCTTGACCACCTGGCCACAGCCCAAAAATCTAAAAGAACTGCAAAGATTCCTGGGATTCTGTGGTTATTATCGGCGCTTCATCAAGGACTATTCAAGAGTGATCCGCCCTTTACTTAACCTTACTCAAGGGTATCCCACAACCCACAAAAAATACCAAAAGTCAGCGTCCCTCAAGACTGAAAGAGTGTATTTTCATCCGAGTGAAGTATTTGGGGCCCGCTGGACTCCTGATTGTGAGACTGCTTTTCATGAGATCATATATCAACTTACCCATGCTCCAGTGCTGGCCTATGCCGATCCAAGAAAACCTTCGTCCTGCACACTGATGCTAGCTTGCAGGGTTGGGGGCTGTGTTGTACCAAGAGCACGAGAATGGCCTGAGACCAGTGGCCTTTGCCAGTAGAAGCCTGACCCCATCCGAAAAGAACTATCCTGTACATAAGTTAGAGTTCCTAGCTTTGAAGTGGGCTATTGTTGACCAATTCCATGAGTACTTGTATGGGGCTAAAATACTAGTAAAACTGACAATAATCCTTTGACCTATGTGCAGACCTCAGCTAAGTTGGATGCCACTGGCCATAGGTGGCTTTCTGCATTATCTACATATGACTATGCTCGAATCCGAGCAGGTCTGAACCACATAGATGCTGATGCTCTCTCCCGGGCCTGTTCCCCAGAATGATTGGGTCCGACTGGCAGAACCTGACATTGGGCACTCTGCGGAAGTTTGACAGGGAGGAACAAATGTCCACGGACGCAGTGGACTGCATGGTGGATTGCTTGGAGACCTCTGAGAATTGCATACCTGCTGCTTGTTGCCACTTTTCTGCAATAGACATTGGTGCACTGCCTCAGCTGGACAATGACAGTATTGGTAGGGCTCAATCCCGCGATCCCATGATCAAAGCAGCTTTAGAAGCCCTCTATGCAGGAAAGATGTGTCCAAATTCGCTCCACTGATTTGAGAACTGCACTGTTATACAAAGAAGGTCCTAAGTTGAAACTGATCAATAAACTGTTATACAGAGAAACAGTAGACAGAGGGACAAGTAGACAAACAACAACTAGTGCTGCCCACTGCCTTCGAGACTCAGTATTGAGGTCCTTGCACAACCACATGGGGCACCTTGGTATAGACAGAACACTTGACTTGGTGAGATCCAGATTCTATTGGCCTAAGATGGGGGCTGATGTGGAGCAACACATTCGAACTTGTAGTCGCTGCTTACAGAGAAGCTTTGCCCCAGAGGGCTGCCCCTTGTTAACATAACCACCAGTGCACCCATGGAGCTGGTCTGTATTGATTTTCTAAGTTTGGAGTCAGATCAAAGAAATATCAGTAATGTGCTGGTGGTCACTGACCATTTCACGAGATATGCCCAAGCTTTCCCACCAAAGACCAGAAAGCATCCACTGTAGCCAAAGTACTTGTAGAAAACTTTTTGTTCACTATGGGGCTCCACAAAGAATCCATTCTGATCAAGGGAGAGACTTTGAAGTCGTCTGATCAAGAGATGCTTTCTCTGTGGGAGTCTGAAGTCCAGAACCACTCCTTACCACCCAGGGGACCCACAGCCTGAGCGTTTCAACGCACTTTGCTAGATATGCTAGGCACCCTGCACCCAAAGGACAAGCCTAGATGGAGCCAACAAATTAGCACCCTGGTACATGCTTATAACTGCACCAAAGTGATGCCACTGGATTCTCCCCTACCGCCTGATGTTTGGAAGAAGCTCGACTACCAGTAGATGTGTGTTTTGGGGTCTCCTGATGGGGTTCAAGCTGACAACTATTTACAGTATGTGCAAAAGTTAAAGGCCCAGCTAACTCATGCGTACCAACTGGCTCAAACCATGGCTGCCAAAGAAATCTGGCCAACAAAGAAGGTATGATAAAAGGTGAAAGCACAGGAACTCCAGGAGGGAGATCGGGTATTGCTAAGAAATCTGGGACTGCATGGCAAGCACAAAGATTGCTGACAGATGCACCATCTCCCTCACATTGTAGTGGGCAAACTAGATGATCTGCCAGTGTAAAAGTAAGGCCTGAGAATAATTCAAAGATGTAAAAACAATGCATAGAAATCATTTACTGCCCATTGGACAAATCTTAATGAGTCTGAGCCCCTAGAAGATGCCCCTCTGGACCAGTGACTAGAGCTGCTGCTAAGAAAAGATCAAGAAAGTCTGCACCTACAGAAGCAAAGTTAAAGTGTTCCCTCCACAAGTCCCAGTTGAGCATGACTGTCAGTCCATATCGGAAGAAAGTGAGGTGACTTTGAATACTATCCTTCTTACGAACTGAGTCAATTGTTTGGGGCAATCCCTAGTCAATACTGGAGACAAAGCTGGGCCTTCTGGACTGTCTAAGCCCCAGCTTCATCCTGGAGCCAATGCTCCCAGAAAGTGAAGTGCAAAGCATCAGATCAGATGAAATGGAATCATTGTGCATGGTTGAACTGTTTGAGCTTTCAGGGAGGAAAATGATAAATTGGGGCAGACTGGTGATACACCGAACAAGAAGAGTATTTTGAGTGCCCTGACAGTCCACTGCCAGTGTCGAAAGCTCTCCATGCGAGCCAAATGTTGTGGACTCAGAAACTGTAACTCCTGGAGCTGAAAGTGCCCCAGGTTCTAGCCTCTCTACCCCATGGAGACTCCCTGAAAAGTGAGGACAATGCTGAAAATGAGGCTCAGAGTGCAGAGACTATAACAGTTCCCCTAGAAAGACTGGTCGAGCTGTAAAGCCTGTGGTGCACCTCAGTTATGATTCACTTGGGAGGCCTGTGGACTTGCCTTTCAATGTTGTCCATAAAGGAGTGTATGTGTCCCAGGCTCATTGCCCAAACTGAGCATCAGTGCTAACTCAAGTTACTTGTGTTGCCCTCTAAGTATGGTGCCCTTGCCCCATCCAGCCCCAAGGTAACTGATAGGGAAGGGCCCCTCTCTTCAGGTTTCATGTACAAGAGGTAATAACTTGAGTTATGGTACAATGTGTATGTAATACTGTGTAAAGTGACGTACTGCAATGTTTCAGAAATGTGTTCTTGGTAAAATGATATATTGACTGATGATTACTATGTGAGCCTAATGCAAATGTATATGGTTGCAGTTGAAACTTAGGGAGTACCTTGTTGTGGACGTTCAAGCTTTCCCCAGACCAGGAAGGGTGTAAACCCCTGCAAATGGGGGTTCCCAAAAGACTTCAGGAGCTTGCTTGAATGCTCCAAGCCTGAATGGTGTTTGGCATTTAAGCCATTTATCAGTGAGTGTTTTAGAGCCTCTGGTACTGTCTCTTTAAGAGCTGTCTGCTTGCAGACATAATTAGTTGTATGGGGGACTGTGTGCTTCTCTGAGTACCACTCGAGCTGCTGCCAATTCACTTCATTTTTGCAGTCACTAGGAGTGCAAAGGGAACCTATCTGAAAGATGTAACTGTTTGCCAGAAATTATTTAGAGTAATAATGAAATTACAGTTTGTCTAACCTGCTTTCTTTGCAGTCAGAACTGTGTCTGCTAGTTCCCCATTCTAGTTTTGAACTGCTGAACTGGACCAATCAGTGTGGGGTAAGCTAGCTCTAAAATGATGCCTTGGACGAATCAGAACTTGGACTCATAATCTGAGCCAGCCACAAGAGGATTGTATGGGCAGTGACTCTGGGAGATGTAGTTTGAACTTCAGTGCCTTTTGGACCAACAGCAGCAGTCTATTGAGTGACAGCCAATCCAGTCAAGAACTGGGAGGAACTCAAAGGAAGTGCCGGTTTCGTCAGTTGGAGTTCAGTTGAGCTTTGGCAGTGAAGAAGGAAGGAGCCCTGTGCTTTTCAGTGTGCAGTTTTAGTCAAAAAACGTGTGTAAGGCCCAGAGTTCCGGTCTGCAGCTTGTGTAACAGCTTGTTAGGACTGAATCCGTCCTGTGAAAAGAATCAAAGGATCTCTGAAGAGTAGAAACCAGGCTCACCCTGTAGAAGACTGGAAGAATTGCTGAAAATTGCACTCGGTCTGTCAGGAACTGAATCTGCTGTGTGTTCTCCCGGGTATTGTGCAGTAATTGCGATCGGGATACAGATGCAGCCTGCCTGGTATAGTACTTTCTTTTATATGGATGTGTGAAGAGGTTTGTGTACCTCAAGTGAGCCCTGCTGACATTGAAGGACCCTATCTTATTTGGAGGTCGTGAGTACTAATTCAGGGTTGCTCCTGTTGAATTGCCACATTAAATCCAAATGGAATTACTGTACTGCTGACTGTTTAATTCTCCTTTTCTCTGTGTGAAGGGCCCTACCAGCTGCCCGCAGTTTGGACTAGCCACTAGGGCTTGGGTACCCAGGGACAGTAACTGATAGGGATAGGCCTGTGCACAGAGCCATAGAGTAGATTATTAGAGTGATAAGCTAATTAACCTGATTTCCCCTGTCCTTGTTATATCCCCTAAATAAATCAGAGCTGCTTGTTTCAGCAAAGTTATACTGCCTGAGGTATTTGTCTATGTTAAAGTACTGTACTGTGATTGTTGCACTGTATCTCATTTCACAGGAGGTCCCAGTGCGGAACCAGACCTGGGGGTAAGTGTATACTGTGAAGGTAATTCTGATATATTGTGTGGGCCACTAGTGGGAAGAAAGGGGGGTTGCAGTGTCCCAGAGGGCTGTGACCAAGTTAGTTTAACTATTGCAAACCCTGACCTCTGGGTGGAGGCACCCGCCATTGGATCCAGGCCCCTCAACCTGTTAGTGGCAAATCAGGCAGGGGTAGTAGCCCCTGGGATAGCGCCATCTAGGGGTTACATTAGAAACAACACAGGTGCGAATGTGTGCAGATGATACTGTGATAGTGTCATGTGGTAGAAATCTGGTTCATGTTCAAGAAAACCTACAGAAGATTTATTCAAAATCCAGGAGTGGTTTGAAAAGTCAAAACTGATAAGTAGAAACGAGCATTTGTGAGTGCCAAACGTTTTGATGCAGTGGAAGATGTTTGCCCCTACACCTTGTTTATGGCCTTGAGGTACTTGAATGTATGTATCATGTTCCCCCGTTCCCTCCTTTCCTCCAATGAGTACATATTGAGGTCCTGTAATCTCTCCTGATATGTTCTGTATTGCAAGCCATGTACCATCTTGGTTGACTTTCTGTGGAGTGCCTCCACCCTGTCAGTGTCCATGTGCAGTTGCGGCCTCCAGAGCTGCACACAGTACTGTAGGATAGGCCTCACTAGTGCATTATGCAATGGCATCACCACCTCACACCTTTTGCTAGTGGTATCTTTCCCTATGCACCCCAGCATGCCACTGGCCCTCCTTGCAACATGTGTGCAATGTTTTGATACCTTAAAGGGACAGTAAAGATTGCAGAGATAGCTCAAACTCTGAAAGCTCACAGCCTGGGAAATAAGATCCCAGACCTGCAGGCAATAATGTCAGAGGCTAAACTGGACATAGTAGCAATTAGTGAGACGTGGTTTACCAGTAACCACACTTGGGAGACTTCAGTACCTGGCTATGTATTGTTCAGAAGAGACCGAGGTGCAAAAAGGGGGGGAGGAGTGGCCCTGTGTGTCAATGAAAATATCAAAGCTACAGAAATTCAGAATACATATAAGAGCCAGAAGAGCTGTGGGTCACCCTGGAAACAGGAAATGGGACAGCCATAAGAACTGGGGTGGTCTACAGGCCCCAGACCAGGGGAGGACATAGACACATTACTGTTAGAAGATATGCAAAACATGACAGCTAAAGGGAGGTTCTGATAATGGGAGACTTCAACATACGGATACAGATTGGTCAATACCAGCAGGAACATCTGCCAGAACTAGACACATAGTGGATTCCTGCAGGGAGGCCTCAAACAACTGGTACAGCAACCCACAAGAGACAGGGCTATCCTAGATCTAGTACTGACTAACAAGGAAGGGATCACAGATCTGCAGGTAGAAGGTCACCTGGGGCCAGTGACCATGGTATGGTTCAATTTGGCTACTACATGTAAATCATCCCATTCCAAGGCAAAAATATGGGACTTCGAGGAGCTGACTTTGATAAGATGGCCAACAGAGTTAAGATAGCCCTGGCAAAAGAAACACAGGTGAGGGGTACAGGCAAAGTGGGCAAGCATTAAGGATGCAATACTTGAAGCAACATCCCATTGTGTTAGACAGAAAAGAAGTGCAAAGAAGAAGAAACCACTTTGGTTCTCAAATACAGTAGCAGAAAAGGTCAGAGCCAAAAGGCTGGCCTTCAGGAAATATAAGGGAACACAGCGGGATGAAGATAGGGAGGCATACCAAACTGCCCTAAGGGAAGCAGGGAAGGCAGTAAGGCAGGCAAAGTCCCAAACTTGGGTGACAAACTGTTTGACGGGCAGAAAACAGAGAGTGGTGGTAAATGGTATACAGTCAGAAGAGATGCAAGTCACAAGTGGGGTACCTCAGGGATCAGTCCTGGGGCCAGTCCTCTTCAACATCTTCATTAGTGACCTTGCAGATGGACTACAGGGTAAGGCTTGTCTGTTTGCAGATGACACCAAGATCTGCAACAGAGTAGATGATCCTGATGGGGTGGGCAGAATGAGAAGAGATCTGGATAAACTAGCAAAATGGTCAGAAGAGTGGCAACTGGGATTTAATGCAAAGAAGTGCAAAATCATGCACATAGGGAAGAGAAACCCTGAAGCCACCTATAGGCTGGGAGAGGAGTTGCTAGCAGTCACAAAGGAAGAAAGAGACTTGGGCATCATCATCACTGATGACCTGAAATCATCCAAGCAGACCTCTAAAGCAGTAGGTAAGGCTAGGGGATGTTAGGGTGTATTAGTAGGGTATCACAAGTCGTGAAATGAGGTAATAATCCTCTTTACAAGACACTGGTTAGGCCCCATCTGGAGTACTCGTGCAGTATTGGAGGCCACACCTTCACAAGGACATTAACCAAATTGAGGCAGTCCAGAGAAGAGCAACTAAAATGGTGCAGGGACTGCATCAGAAGACATATGAGGACAGATTAACAGAGCTCAATATGTATACCCTTGAGCAAAGGAGGGAGAGAGGTGATATGATCGAGGCATTCAAACACCTTAAGGGCATTAACAAGGTGAAAGAGTCTAACATGTTTAAATATAAGAAAAATAGCAGGACAAGAGGACGTACGAGAGATTAGAGGGGCCGATTAAGGGAATGTGAGAAATTCTTTTTCACAGAAAGGGTGGTGGATGCATGGAATGGCTTACCACAAGAAGTGGTGGCTATGAATACAGTGCAGGGCTTCAAACAGGCATGGGATAGGCATAAGGGAGCAATACAAATGACTATGAATAGATAGGCCACTGACAGAGCAAAGGCCGATGGCACATTTATAAGGTAGAAAAAGAAATGGGCAGACTGGATGGGCCTTGCTGTCCTTATCTGCCATCAACTTCTATGTTTCTATGTTAAGCCCATGAAAAGTTCTTTTGAACGAGGTATTATGCTTCCTTGTATGTGTCAGAAGTCCCGAGATATGAATATTTAAATCATCTGTAAATCAAAACAAGGCAGCAGCCATTTCATGCAGTCCTAAAACAGAAAGTGATGTCACTGAGGAGCAAGCTGTAATTAACAACATATAGCTTGCCCCTCAGTGACATTGCTTCCTGTTTTTAAGACTACATGAAATGGCTGTTACTAAGATTTGATTTACGCATTACTTAGCTGTTCATATCTCAAGACTCCTGCCCCCTACAGGTAAACCCAATACCTCATTTGAAATAACTTTTCATGGGCTTTCATAATCTGAGTGACCCCTGCAGTGTTTACTGTCCCTTTAAGGTCATCAGAACTGATAACTCCTAGGTGTTTTTCTTCCTTGGTGATTGTCAGCACCTTCCCCCCCAATCCTGTAACTCTCCGCAGGTTTCCCTCTTCCCGGATGCATTATTTGCACTTCTTTGCATTGAACCTCAGATGCCACTCCTCAGACCATTTTTCAAGCCTCTCTATGTCCCTGCTAATTTTCTCCACCCCTTCTGGAGTATTCACTCTGTTTGAGATGTTGGTGTCATCTGCAAATAGACAGACAGACAGACCTTTCCTTCTAGCCCTTCCGCAATGTCTGTAATGAAGGCATTGAATAGGACTGGTCCCAGGACTGATCCCTGAGGTACCCTGATGGTCATCACCCTCCCCCCGGATTGGTTCCTATTACTACCACCCTTTGCCTCCAGTCCGTCAGGCAGTTTCTAACCCAGTGTATCAGCTTGTGCCCTGCGGCCAGACTATCCATTTTGTTAATCAGCCTTCTATGTTGGTTGGTGTTGAAGGCTTTCCTGAAATCAAGGTAGGTGACATCTAGCGCCCCTCCCTGATATACTTCCTTACTGAGGCATTAGGGTTTCCAACCCTAACGCCAACCCCCACTACCACCCTGCAGAGACTGACATGCGTTGGGGGTGTGCCTTTGGGTTGTCGGCCGTAACGCTCATGCCATTCCACCTCACAGCATCCCGCAGACACCGACAGGCGTTGCAGTGTGCCTTGGGGTCTTCAGGCCTTACACTCACCCCATTTCATAAGGAAATAAACTGAGATAGGTGCATTGTAGGAGAATGGGGTGAAGGCGTTGGGCGAGCCCAAAGACCCAGCTACAGGTGAAATGATGTGAGCATACGGTTGGCGACTGCAAGTCACACCCCGACACCTGTCAGTCTGTACAGGGTGGTGGGGTGTTACAATTGGAAACCCTAATGCCCCGGTGTTTGTTGGTATTTTCACTCCAGATTTTCAACATGGGCCTTTTGGGACCCCACCTCATGAACAGTGGCACTATCATGTTGTTATTCAATCCCGAAAGGTGATTTTGTGCTGTGACTGCGCCATTCGGCGCCACAGGTGCAAAAACACATTTCAGGCAGGATGTGAAAAATGACAGTTACACTGTTCATGAGGTAGTGTAAAAAAACTAGTAATGTTGAATATTTGGAGTGAAAACATAAAAATCTGCCAAAGTTGCATGCATGCATAGCAAAATTTCAACGACCGCATATAACTCTGGCGGTTTGGGGTATTTTTGTACCAAATTTTCAACATGGTGTTTTTGGGACCCCACATCATGAATAGTGACACTGTGATTTCATTAAGCCATCCTGAAAGTTGATTTTGCACCATGACTACACCATTTTGCAACAGGTATGAAAACATGTTTCAGGCAGGATGTGAAAAATGACAGCTGCACTGTTCATAAGGAGGAGTGAAAAAATGGTAATTTTGAAAATCTGGAGTGAAAATATTAAAAATTGGTGACGTTACGAGCATGCATAGAAACTGTGCAATGCATGCTCGTAATGCAGTAAGTTTCTGGAATTTTTTCCTCAAATTTACAATGTGGGCTTTTAGGGACCCCACCTCATGAACAGTGGCACTGTTGTTTCATTACTCTGTCCCAAAAGGTGATTCCGCGCAATGACAGTGAAATCACCTTTTGGGACCAAGTAACGAAATGACAGACAGTGTTCATGAGGAGGGTCCCAAGAACCCGATGTTGAAAATCTGGGGCCAAAATTCCAAAAAAATTGGTGAGATATCAACCTAAGTTAAAACCCCCATTGACTGCCATGATATGGCGCTTACCTTTGATTTCTCAGTTTGGCGGTCGGCTTTGAAGAGTGAAGATGTGTTCCCGGTCCAGAGAAGAACGCTGCTCCCGACCTCCAAAGTTGGGTATGGAGTCAGGGGATGTGTGGGGAGGTGGGGTGCACAGAGAGTTGGTGGGGAATTGGGGCGGGGAAACTAGGGAGGCGACGGACTGTTTTCATTTTTAGCAGTTAAAAAAAAAAAAATAGTCGGGACGATTTTCTTTATTTTACAGATTGAAAAAACAAACATTTACTCACACTGGGGTGGGATCCCAGTGTGTCACAGTAGTGTGTGTGTGTGTGGGGTGGGGGGGAATGCCGACACGTGGATTGGACACCCTGCTGGCTACAGGAAACAGATTGGGGGGCGCATCCGACACAGAGTGGGCATCCCAGTGTCGATAACAAAAAAAAAAAAGTACAACAAATTATTTCAGCACACTGGGGTGGGCTCCCAGTTTGCCACATTAATATGGGGGGGAGGAGAGACGTGCCAACACGGGGATTGCACCTCGATGTCGTCTGTAACAAAAAGCTGCATGGTGGCTAATGTTGAGGCAGGGGGGCTGAGAAGTCAGCAACACGGCTGCAGTTGAAGCTTGGGAAGGGTTCAGAGGATGGAGATGGAGACAGAATAGAGGGGCCATAACTCCTGCCATGAGCATTAGTGTGCACTCTAACACGCATGGCAGCAGTTCGGGCCACAAATGAAGTGCTCCCATTGGAGCGGTTCATTTGTTTCAAGTCTGTGCCAGCCACATCAGCAGAGCTGAACTGCTGGCATGACCAGAGTGGCTGGTCATTGGTGTACACTGCCACACCTGTTGCAAATGCAACTGTAATTGGCATGGCAGTGACACACCTCTCATTTCCCGTTACTGTCCCAAAGCATTTGGTGCGCATACACTTCAGACGCAAAAATCACAGGTCAAGTTTTTTGACCGAGCTACTAAAAAAGGGAAGGTTACAGAACAAGAGTTAAAATTAAAAACCAGAACAGTAGTACGTCTAACCCAAGTAAAACAGTGTAAATATCTCAGATTTTGGATAGATAAGTTGAAATTTGATTTTCACATAACAGAACTGGTAAAGAAACTGAGTGCTAAATTAGGGGCTATGAGAAGAACTGGTTATTGTTCGAACCTGGGTATGAGAAAGAAAATGACAAATCGGCTTTTGCTTCCGATAATGGACTATGGTATACATATATATGGATTGGCAAATTCAACAAATGTGAGAAAGGTAGAAATAATATACCATCGATTAGTACGGTTTACTGTATATTGAGACTAGATTTGAGAACCCACCATTGTATATTATATGACAAGTTATCATGGCTTACAATAGAAAATAGAGTATTTGTAGCTTGGGAAAATATAGTGTATAGAGTAATACATTCAGCCAAATTGGTAAACTTGTCAGATAAGCTGATAAAATCTGAGACTAAATATGCCTTGAGAAGCTCAAATGAGGGGAGGGCTTCTTAAAGGCACCATGTTTAAAAAGCAAATTTGGTGAAAAACCTTTTTTTTTGTAGCTGCTCAAGTATGGAATAGAGTTATTTCTAGTGTTGGCCAAGCTACAAAAAACTCAAAAATGTTGAACACTGCTCTAAGACAAGAACTAGCAGTTTGATGTAATTGTAATGATTACGCTGTATGTGTATGGATGTTTTTTTTATAAGTTTCCATATGCTTTTTATTGTAAATGCAAGGTTAACAGAAGCACCTTGAAAATAGGATTAATAATCCTAATGGTGTTACTGTACTACCTTTCCTGTATAAAAATAAAAACTTTTACTTCTACTACTACTACCACTCCTGAGGAGGAGGAGGCGGAGGAAGAGTGGGCTAGGAGTCCTTCCAACTCTGTCTCCACTGTTTCCTCGGGGGGTGAGGACTCCATCAAATGTACTCCAAGGTCTCCCCCGATGACCTCTCTTTCATCTTAGTGATGAAGCAGCTGCAAGCAGCCATGGGCTTTGAAGCTGGGGGGCGGGGGCCGCAGGACAATACCAGGAGAAATCTGGCTGAATATTTGGAACTACCAGATTCTCCCCCTCTGATCACTCCCCCCCCTTTCCCGTACTGCTTGCATATGAGGATGCCACCATGGCTGCCTGGTACAGGCCAAATATGATTCCTCCTATGCCCAGAAATTTTAATAAGTTGTACTAGGCTCCCTCTGGGAAGCCTTTTCTTGCAGGGCAATCACAGGCAGACTTGGTGGTAATCAGTGTGACCCATGACAAGTCCAGGCGGCCTCAGCACTTCAGCTCCCTCCCTCCAGACAAGGAGTCAGGAAAGTTGGACCTAATGGGCAAGTGGACCTATGCTTCCTCCACACTGGCCATCAGAATTATTAATTACATGAGCCATATGGTAAAATTCCAGGACACACTTTGGAAAAAGGCTGAAGCCGCTGCCCTGGCACTTCCAAAGAGTCCCCAAAGGAATGAGCTGCTTAAAGCCCTCCAGTTCTACTACTTACAACCAACACAACCACCCTATCTCGCCTTAAGCAGGCCTATCATAAAGTGGGAAGGTTTGCCTTAGGGGTCAATGCCCATCATCACCACTGCAATGTTCTCTCCTCCTTGGGCTGGCTAATGTATGAATCCAAACTCCAGTATGCCACACAGAGTCTGGTGCACAAACTGGTCCCCTGTTACACACCTTCTTGCCTTACTGAACTTATTCAGCTCTGGCAACCTCCGCATGCTCTTAGATCCACCTCCCTTCCTCTTCTCGTACTGCCCAAACTGCAGTTAGCAGTGGCCTGGAGAACTTTTGCCTTTTCGTCGGTGTCTAGCTGAAACTCACTACCACACTGTGCCTTATCCTGAACCTCCCTTGCTAAGTTCCAATCCTCCCTATTACACCACCTCAATGCCTCATCACTTTGCTCCTGCTTCTGTTGACTCTTGATCTGGCTTCCATAATGCTATGCATACATTTTCCCCACTCACTGATCCTCACGCATATAAGCATCCCCGCTCCCTGACCCCTTCTGTTTATGTAAATATTTGATGCAAGTGTATCTGTAAATGGTGCGTTTTGTAAATCTACGAATGATGAAAATATGACCTCTGTAACTGCCATGTCTTTGTAATCTGTGAATGTTTCTGTAAATGATGAATTTTTATAAATCAGTGAATGATGTAAATGTATCCACTGCTACTGCCATGTCATTGTCTATGTTCTGCACTTTCCAGGCCACCACTGAAAAAGAGACTGTAATGTATCAGAGGGCTCACCCAGTTACCAGAATTCAAACGAACAAGCGAATCTGGGTCGATTGTGGTTAAGCACCTTTTGAGGTCAGCATATGATGTCGCAAATGCCTCTGCTAGAGCAGCTGCGGTCTGTGTCTGCCTGAGGAGGCATTTCTAGGTCAGGGTGTCTGGCTTTGCTTCAGATGTACCTTGAATCCACCCTGAATGCCCCCTTTAGAGGTTATAAACTCTTAAGGGCAGGTGTGCAGGACATCCTTTCAGGCCTCGGGCATGACCCTGCGGTTGATCATTCCTTGTATTATACCCAACCAAGGAGTGGGCAGGAGGTGCCCTTTCATTGGGCCTCATACAGGCCCAAGTCAAATTCCCGGCCAGGTGGTAAGTGCAGAGCAGGAACAGCACTGCCGACTCCTTTCTCCACCTCAGGAAAAGTCCCCAAAGGGGGAGGAGCGGACCTGGCTGCTGACTCAACCTCAGCCTGACTCCCTTCCTGACCCCCACCCTCCAATACTGCAGGAGGAGGGGTGGTAGGGGGGTAGTTGTCTCTGCAGCTAGACCAGTAGAGGAAAATCACAACAGATGCTTGGGTCCTGCAGTTTATAGAGCAAGGCCATGCTTTAGAACTTCTAAAGTGGCCTCCGGATCTACCTCCAGTTCTTTCCACTTACTCACACAACTACATTCCAGTGCTGTGGGAGGAAATTTGTACCCTGGTGCAGAAAAGGGCCATAGAGCTAGTCCCTGAAGAGCAGAGGAACAGAGGGTTCTACTCCCACTTCTTTCTAGTTCCCAAATACACAGGAAATTTGTGGCCCATCCTAGACCTAAGGAACCTGAACTCCTACATCCAGTATAGGAGGTTCAGGATGATGACACTGCAAAGCCTGCTGCCTCCTCAGCACAGGGGAGACTGGATATGCTCCCTAGACAGGTTAAGCAGTTCACAGTCCAGAATGCACGAATAGGAGCTGCTGACCTCAGTGGCAGAAGATCTGTTTGACAGGTGGGGTCGCCCAGAGTTGGACCTTTCTGCGCCTTCTGGGCTACATGGCGTGCTCCTCGGTGGTCCGTTGGGCCAGGTGGCACATGCACCCCCTTCAATGTTAGCTGGCCACCCAGTGGACTCAGCGATATGGTCACTTTGACCAGCTGATCACTGTAACCCAGAAGATGTGGGATGCTGTCGAATGGTGGACCATCCCAGACCAATTGCAGGAAGGGATCCCGTTTGTCCGCCCTGAGCCGACAGTCGTCCTGACGACTGATGCCTCTCTCATGGGCTGGGAACCCCACATGAGGGACAACAGGGCCCACAGGTTCTGGACCCCCGAGGAGTCCCGATGCCACATCAACCTGCTGGAGCTCAGAGCAGTCAGACTGGCCCTGTCAGATTTCGCTCCTCAGCTCCGGGGTCAAGTGGTTCAAGTCCAGATGGACAATATCACGACCATGTACTACCTCAACAAACAGGGCGGCACACACTCCCATCTGCTATGTAAGGAGGCGCTCCGAATCTGGACCCTCGTCAGCCGGTTGGAGGCGGATCTCCTTGCCATCCATGTGGCAGGAGTCTCGAACTAAATGGCGGATGCTCTCAGCCGCATAGGCCAGACATCCCACGAGTGGTCTCTCCATCCAGAGGTAACTTACAATGTGTTCTCCCGTTGGGGCAGACCATTGGTGGACCTGTTTGTCTCAAGGGAGAACACCAAGCTGAGACTGTACCATGCCCACCCCCCTCAGCAGGGCTCGCTGCAGGGGGATGCCTTCTCGAGGCCATGGACCCCAGGCCTTCTCTACGCCTTCCCTCCATTTCTCTTGATCCTCAAGGTGCTTCTCAAGGTGAGGAGGGACAAGGCGAAGGTGATCCTGGTAGCCCCAGATTGGCCGTGCCAGTTCTGGTATCCAGATCTCCTCAGTCTCAGCTGCAGTGCCCCCGGATCGGCTTTGTACACACCCAGACCTGATATCATTGAACCAGGGGAAGATATTCCATCTGGACCTTTTAATCCCTGCACCTCACAGCCTGGTACCTGAGTGGCTAGAGTTCCAGGCTCTGGGTCTTTCTGAGGATGTCTACACTGTGGTGGAGGCATCTCGTAAGGAATCGACCAGGAAATGTTATGCCTTCAAATGGAAAAGGTTTTCCATTTGGTGTCAGGGTAAGAGTCTGGACCCCTTATCCTGGTCTGTGGCTAACACTTTAGACTACCTTTGGTCTCTCCAAAGGGGGTCTACAGTCATCGACCCTTAGGGTCCACCTGGCAGCCATTTCTGCTTACTGGGTGCGGTCCAGTCAGCCGACAGTGGCACAGGAGACAGTGGTCGGGTGATTTTTCAAAGGCCTGGATCACATATCCCCTCCGGTGCGTGAACCTCCAGCTCTGTGGGATCTGTTGCTGGTTTTGGCAAAGCTTATGGGCAAGCCATTCGAACCCATGCACAAGTGTGAGCTCTCACACTTGTCATGGAAGATGGCCTTCCTGGTGGCTATCACGTCAGCTAGAAGGACAGGGGAACTCCAGGCGCTGTCGGTGGACTCCCCTTATCTGGTCTTTCACAATAACAAAGTTGTCCTGCGCCCCAACCCGAAATTTCTTCCGAAGGTGGTGTCAGAGTTTCACCTTAACCAGGTGTTGACTCTTCCGGTATACTACCCTAACTACACCTCTGACGCCGAGTACAGGCTCCATACTCTGGACCTGAGACTTGCTCTTTCCTATTGTAAGGAAAGGACGGCAGAAATTCGGGGAGAGGTTCGCCAGCTGTTTGTCACCTATGCTGAAGCCGCTTCTGGCAGGCCTGCAGCTAAATGGACCATTGCGAGAGGGATTATATCGTGCATAGGTCTGTGCTATGAGTTGGCAGGCAAGAAGCCTCCCAGAGGGATAAGAGCTCATTCTACCCGCCATACTGCTGCATTGGTGGCTGCTTCCAGGGACATCCCTATCCAGGAAATCTGCCGGGCTGCTATCTGGAAGTCAGCAAACACCTTCATTACCCACTACCACATCGACCTTGAGTCATGTCGGGATGCTGGTTTTGGGGCCTCGGTTCTCCAATCTCTGTTTCCTAAATAGGGGGTGTGCGCCTTGCCTCCCTCCTCCCAGAGAACTGCTTGGAGTCTGCCAGAGAGTGGGGATGAACAACATATCCACACTCCTAAAAGAACATGTTACTCACCTGTAACAGTAGTTCTAGGAGTGGTATATGTTGTTCATCCACACGCACCCATCCAACCTCCCCGGTGTTAGGCGCACCATCTTACTTCCAGCGGGCTAAGATCTGGCGTCATGGGGCGGAGCCGAGGTATTTATCACCCGGGTGGGTGGGAGGAGCCAGCTTGAAGACTTTCCAGTGAATTTAAAGGGGAAAGGGACATGCCAGAGTGTGTGGATCAACAACATATACCACTCCGAGAACTATTGTTACAGGTGAGTAACCTGTTCTTTTCAGAGGTGACCGGGGAGCACTGGAGAGGTTAAGTGACTTGCTCAGAGTCTCACAGTATGCAAGTAGAGGTTATGGGAATCAAGCCCAGGTCTGCTGGATGTACCAAGCTCATTAAGCAGCCCCAATAGGAGCTTCTCTCCCTTCAAAGCTCCTATTACTTTTTTGTGGTTCCCCCTTCTTCTTCCTCTGTGAACACTGAACAAAAGTATTTGTTACAGATCTCTGCATTTTCCTGGTTCCGCTGTGTACTCTGCATAGTCCCATCCCTCTCTTCCTGTCTTAATCTTACAATCCTTCTCCTGGTCTTCTTTTCATTTACATTCCTAAAAATGTCTTCTCCTCTTATGTCACTGCCTGGGCTATCTTCTCCTGAGTTTGCGCCTCCATGCTCCTTACAGTTTTCCCTGCTTACCTCTGTTTCCCCCAGTATACCTCCCTATCCTCCTCCCTCTGTGTCTCTTTATACCTCCTGAATGCTGTCCTTTTAGCTTTTACCTTTTCAGCCACTTCTTACAAAACCCATAGCAGTCTGATCTTTCTGAACATAGTCTTCACCGCTCATTCACACTGATGGGACTGTGCCGGAGGGGCTAGGAACCAGCAGGAGCCACATTTTTTCCAGAGGGCTGGTGCCGAGGTAGGGCTGTGAGGAAGCGGCACTGCAAGCCAGGCTCGCGCTGTACAGACTACCTTGTCGTCGACCCTCCAACCGCCTCAGTTCCTTTTTTCCGGCCATCAAGTGCACGTCAGTGACGAGCATGCTCACCCGCCAGGAGTTAAACTTCACATCTATATGACAGCAGCGTCAGTTTTTTAAGTAATTTGTTTGGGGTTTTTTTTTTTTTTACTTATTTTTTATTGATTCATATCCTTTTTACATAGCAGGACATCATACAAAAATACATATACACTTTAGTTCTTACAGATGTCTGTTACACCTTCTTACTGAATTTATCACCAGACTTTTGTATTATAGACAGTATTAATAAGTTCATTTCTTATTTGCAGGGGAGGTATATAACAGGATCAGCTTTCAATCCATGAAAATCATCTGACGTTATCTCAGTTTAAGCTGAGCCAGGGTTCTGTGGAGTCTTGGTAACCTCTTCACCTCCAAAGTAGTCTTTCTTGTAAAATGCCTGTTGTTCACAAAATAAAACTGTTTTTCAGGAAACAAGTGATTTGGTGTAATCATTGTACATCCCATGTACTACCTACCAAAAGGTACATTTAGTACCAATTTTAAGAGAAACAGTAACATAAAATGCATAAGTTTAACTTAAACCTGGTTGGAGTTGGTATAGTAAAAGAAAATAAAATGCATTAAGAAACATTAACACACTAATGGGTCCATTCGGTTGAAGTCCCGATCCACTCTAAAAGAGGTGGAATCTCTTGTCCTTACTTTAACAGAAATTGTTCTAATATTGGGGTACCCCATTTAACCTCCACATATTCAAAGAGAGGGAGCCATCTGGAGTTAAATGGCTCCATCTGCAGTCTTAGCTGAGCTGTCATCGCTTCCATGACTTTGATGTTGGACACATTGGACCACCATAAGGAATATGAAAGTGCCTTTGGGGTGAGCCAATGTTGGGTGATTGTTTTCAGGGCTGCGGCTGTCAAAGCAAAAAATAAGTATTTCTGCGCCCTGGAGCTCAGCTGAGGGGGGCAAAACCAAATGAGGAAATTCCAGTTGCTAAATTTCTCTGACAGCTTCAGCCACCTCCGTCCAATAGTCTCTGATCATCGGACAGCTCCAAAATATATGAAAGTGAGAACCCTGATCCCCACATCCCCTCCAACATCTATCTGTGTGGGAGGAGGTATATTTAGGAGAGATCACTGGTGTGGTGAAGTACCTCGTCGAAATTTTCCACCTGAATTCCCTCCATATGGGGGAATTAGTTGTTTTTTGTACCCCTTGCCATATTTGGGTCCAGGCCTTGTTTGAAATTTGGGTCTCAGTCTGTCTGCCACTTGTTTTCTATTGTTTGGACATGTAGAGTGCCCACTCCCTTCCGTAGGGTCTGATGCATATAAAAAATACATTTCTTAGTATCTGCAGTACGGCTCTTCTGATGTGTATAGATCAATGGGGGGGCTGGGTCTCCTTGTATGGCTATGACCCCAGCTGTGTTGGTTATATAGTGTCTACATTGAACATACTTAAAAAAGTCCTTGTGAGGGATATTAAACTCACTTTGGAGCATTGCAAAGGATTTAATACCCTCGTCGGTTACCATCTGAGACAGGTATTTAAGTCCTAGGATTGCCCAACTATCCAAACAGGGATCCCTGTGGCTGGTTGGAAACTGGGGTAGGTATTTCAAAGGTATATATTTCCATGTTGGAGTGAGTATTTCCCACCATTGCCTAGCACTGAGCTAAGATCTAAGAGAATGTTTGGTCCAGGTATTAGTTATGATTTTGAGGTCTGGGGTGTTAATCACCCAAGGCAAGATGCTGAGGGAAATCTGTGGGTGTGCCCACTCCTCCAACATGTACCATCCTCCTCAGAGCTCTGGGGTCAGCATCTTTAATATTGGTAATACCTGTGCGGCCATGTAATATTTCTGCAGATCAGGGGCTCCCAGTCCACTTTTATCTTTGGTCCCGGTTAACAAACTCCATCACTTACGAGGGCGGCGACCTGCCCAGATGAAATTAGACAACTTTCTCCTCAGCTCCTTCCAATCTGGTTTGGGAATTGGAAGGGGAAGAGTTGAAAATAAAAACAGAAACCGAGGGAGAATGTTCATCTTCACCTTCTCCACTCTGTTCATAAGAGCGAGGGGAAGGTTATGCCATCTGTTTAAGTCTTCAAACACCAGCTCCTTCAACAACCGATAGTTACATTGATAGAGTTTTGTGAGCTCTGTGGGAATGAATATGCCCAAGTACCTAATCTTATCTTTAATCCATTTAAAGGGAATACGCCTTTGTATTGCTTTCTGAGGTGGGCCCCTAATGCCCATGATTTCGTTTTTCTCTATATTTACCTTAAAACTGGAAAGATTTCCAAAATGATTTAGGAGTTGTAACACTGCAGGAATGGACATCTCTGGTTTATCTAAGTATATCACCATGTCATCCATGTAGAGGGAAACTTTATTTTCTACTCCATTAATTAAAATTCCCTGTACGGAAGGGTTTTCCCTTACGGCTTGAGCCAAGGGCTCCATGCTGAGTGCAAACAGTAATGGGGACAGGGGGCGCCCCTGTCTGGTTCCCCTTTCTATGTCAAAAAAGTCAGAAGTTGTGCCATTTACTCTGGCCCTAGGATTTTGATAACACGTAGAGATCCACTTGAGGAAGTTGCCCCATGCCCCCACATGTGCCAGCACCTCTTTCATGTAGGCCCAATTTAGGTAATCAAATGCCTTTTCAGCGTCCAGGAAAATTGCCAATGGAGTAGAGTTGGTAGGGTATTTATGTGTCATGATGTTAAGTAGTTTCCTGAGGTTATCGTATAACTGCCTATGTGGAATAAACCCTGTCTGATCTGGATGCACCAATAGTTCAATATGTTTTTGTCATCTAGATGCGGGTTAGAATTTTCAGATCCTGGTTAAGAAGGGAGATAGGCCTATACGAGTCACTACGGGTGGGGTCTTACCTGGTTTTGGGATAACTGATATTAAGGCCTCCTGACATGAACCGGGAAAAGAGCCTTCCTCCAGACTAGCATTGAAAATCTGCACTAACCTAGGAGTCAGGGTTTTACTTAACTTCTTGTACCATTCAGCTGATAAGCCGTCTGGGCCAGGTGTCTTACCCACCTGGAGATTTCGTATAGCTTCAGGTGTTTCTTAGGTTGATATCAGGGCCAGTAGGGCCTCCTGTGCACTCTTTGGGAGGGTTGGTAAGGTTAGGGATCCGAGAGAGGTTTTTACTTCCCCAGAAACCCTTTGCTTCATTTTATCTTCCGCATACAGCCCTTTGTAAAAAGTTCTAAACTGGGAAGCAATGTCTCCGGGTCTAGACCACATCTTGTCTGGGTTTTGGGCATCCCTGATCTGCAAAACATGTCTTTCGGCTTGTTTCTTATGAAGGCGGAAAGCTAGTAATCTTAAAGCTGTCCCCCCCCCATGGTATTTTTGATTTGAAAAATGGAGGTAGCCCTCTGCCTTCATATTCTCTAGCGAATGGAGTTCTGCTTGGACCTGGGTTAATTCCTTCAATATCTTTTTAGAACCCGTGTTTTACTTGTGATGGAATTCAAGTTCTGCCACTCTTTTCCTAAGCTCAATGGCCCTGGTCCTAGCTTGTTTCTTTTTAGCAGAGGTGTAGCCCATTATTTGACCTCTAGTGACAGCCTTCAATGTATCCCACCAAATTAGAGGAGAGCAGTCTTCTATTGGTGAATCCCACGCTAGGTTTTCCACTGTTTGAGTCAAGAGTCAAGAGTTTGATAAAAGGTTCCCCATTTAACAATGATACATTTAATCTCCACAGAGAGGCTTTATGTTCTGTTCCTAATGATAATTTGGCGGAGATAGGACTATGGTTGGATAGGGTAATTAGGTGAATTTTGGAGGCTGAGAACAAATGTAGGTCCACTTCATGCGTATAAAATAGATCAATGCGGGAGTAAGAGTTCTGTGCATGGGAAAAAAAGGAATAATCCTGTTCTGAGCTATGTTGAGACCTCCATATGTCCACCAACCCTGGTTCTGTTACCAAAGCCTTAAGTGTTTTGGTGGCTGCTTTATTCGTGGATACCTAATTGGATGAACGGTCCAAGCTTAGAGAAGGTCCATGTTAAAATCTTCCCCCTAATACTAGGTGGCCTTGGGGTAAACTTGCTAATTCATAAAAGATTTCTGTAAGAAATTTCTCTGTGCCCACGTTTGGGGCATATACGTTGACCAGATACAGTGTTTTATCCTGTAGGGAACAGGTTACCCTAATGTATCTACCCTGGAGACCGTCCTCTGTAGATTGGATTTTCAGGGGGCTGTTTCGTTTAATCAAGATCGCAACCCCAGCTTTTTTTGCTGTGGGGTGTGAGGCTACGACTACATGGCCGACCCATCGTCTTCGGAGCGTGGCATGTCCCTGCTTCAATAAGTGGGTTTCCTGGAGAAACGCCACTTCACAGTTTAATTGCTGTAAGTCTGCTAATAATCTTGTGCATTTAATTGGAGAGTTGACACCTATAACACTGTAGGAGACAGTATTTAAATGTGCCATGGTAACTAGTGTTCAATGTTAAATCTTGTCTGAGGCGCCTTTAGGACCCCACCATTCCATTTATTCTTTATTCTAACCAAGAGGACCCTTAAAAAAGTAATATAAAAAGCCAGGACAGTAAATATAGAGTATCTCATAACTGTGGCACAAAAGTGCGGTACCACTGTAAATAACAAGTTAACAATAAACAATGTTAACAATATAAACCATCTCAACAGTAATGTGACCTCCACGTAGATCCCACAGTAAACCTGTGGGGGGTCAAATCCTTGCCCCAAGAGTGCCCCTAGAATTTAGGAGCGAGTGGCGTAGGTTAAACCCCAGAGGGGAATACCCACGACCCGTCACCAAATGGATGGTTTATAAGCTTTTGGGCTTTATTTAGATATTTATGTATTGGGATATTCAGAAAGACCTTTGAGTCAAAGACTCATTTACAAAGGTTCCACGTCATACATAGAGAGATACAGGGATAACATTACGTACAGATTGCGATGCATTACTTTACATCACAGTATAGGATACACACTTGATACATTAGGTGACTGAAATGACAAGGATAACATGGATTACAGTGTTTTAGCACAGCCAAAGCGTAGCAGTGGCTGCTTGTCAATATACACCAATTCTCCAACACTCCCTCCCAAGGATTCTCTTTTGTTGTTGCTTGCTTCTCACAGCAATTCACAGAATGCAGAGAGTTCCCCCCCTTATCAACTAAAATGCTTCCCATGGTTTTTTTAGCCACCAGAGTCTGCAGTGGATGTATAGCTGTCTGCTCGGGGTTGCGCTGTAAATCAGGATTCGCTGGGGTGGCTCTCCTGCTGCGTCTTACCAAGGGCATATCCTATTCTAACATCAGCAGGTCTCTGATCTCTGTGACTCCCCTTCCCCTTAAAGTACGTAAATGTGAACGGGAGATTTCCTGTGGCCAGTCACCTTGTTACCCACGACAGAGGCACCACCCACCTCGAGGAGAAGGGGTTAGACTTGCAATGTAGTCCACTCCCTTCCCCCCGTGGAGAAGGGAAACAATGTGGGGGGAGACTCGGCTTTATTCTACTTACCCCCTGTACCCTCACGTAACACATTTAAGTGGGCACTGCTCTATTTAATTTACACACAGCAGTTTACTGTGGTTGCAGTCTAGATGTTAAGTACACGACAGTCTCCGTTTCAGAGTGACCTGCTTTAACCCAGGTCTCACTACAAGTTTGAACTATCAGTTCTCACCCTCCTGGGTTGGCTGCACCCGACCTCAGCGTCATGGTCACTTAGGTAGTGGGGGATGAATGTTGTTCTCAGATCGCTGACCCATCCTCTGTAAGAGACTCATGATGTCTGTGGAAGCTTCACAGGGGATCGCTCCTGGAATCACTCTTTTCTTATTTTGGCTTGAGGGAACCACTGACCACATTCCAGCTTTCAGTTTATGCTCCAGTCATTCAATTTCAAGATTAGGGAGAGGAATGTCTAGTTGTTGCAGCACTTCTAAGGCCTCCACCAGGGTCGGGAAGATCTTTGGTCCAGTCTCAAGGTAAATTTTGATTTTAGCTGGGAACAGCAATTGAGCCCTGATGTCTTTTTTAACCCTTAAGTCTCTAATAACAGCTGTTCACTTGTAATGCTGATGAAAAGTCCTGATCGAAATAGATTGGGGTTCCTTTATACTGGAGGTCTCTATGCCGCCAGGCTTCCTATAAAATCCAGTCCTTGCTTTGGAAGAACACCATCCGGACAATCCATGATCACAGCCTCACCGATGGGTCTTGTAGTTTCGTCACGGGGCGAACAGTGAGCTCTATCAGTGTCTAGTTTTATGTCTGAGGGCAAGGAAAGGACTGAACGGCAGACATGTTGTATAAAATCTGCTGTAGATGGAAAACTTGCTGCTGCTGCTTCCGGTATGCCATGTACTCTGAAATTGTTTCTCCTCGATCGTTTTTCTAAGTCCTCTAGATGGTTTTGAATTTCTCTGTCTCTTTGGAGTAGGAACACAACTGCACGGAGCTGTCCTGGGTCTCTGAGATCATGGTAAGGTTGGTAGCATTGGTAGATACCTTTTTATCAAGTACTCAGACATCTTTCTTTAGTCTGAGAGTGAGGCATCAATTTTATTGACTGTAGTGAGGATCTGCTGTAATGTTTGATTCAGGTTTTCAGGGTCGATCGCCTCTGCTGTTTCTTGGTCTCCCAGGGATGCAGAAGGGGTCCGTCTGGGCTGCAGATCTCTCCATATCTTCATCCAACACCAACTGCTTTAATTTAGTGGATGTGCTATTGGTTTTCAAGCTCTTTCCTTGTCGATGCTTCCCCGCCATTGCCAGCTATTAAGGGATCCTGATTTCGAGCAGAAAAATGCAGTTGAAGCTCTAAGATGTACTTAGATTCGGGAGGTGGTTGAGGAGCGGCAGAAATTAGCATCTGGCCATCCTGGTGACATCCCCGGTAGTCGAATTTATTATTTTCTAGAGAAAATAAGTACCGATTTAAATTTCTTAAATTGTATTATTTCATCAAAAGAAGTCTTCAGCCCTCCATTGATGGAGTTGACCATGAGTGGGGCAGGTGACGTTAGGGAGACTTCACATAAAAGCTGTTCAGTCAGCGGGCTGGGTCTGGTCTGCTGCCCTCTACGGGGGAATGGCGGTCTCCCAAAAGAAAGCGGTCTCATTCTTGGCACCGCTTGACCTCGAGCTCTTCCTCAGCCTCCTGGTCGAAAAAGAAGCGGCACCACTTGAGGTCGCCCTTTGGTATGTCTGTGCATAGATCATCGGTTGCTGAGGGCAGGGGCCAGTCTCTGCCTCTTCCGGAGTCCCCTCCGGTTTCTGCCCCTACTCACTGGCATCCTCGACTTCGTAGTCCGTCACCGCCCGTTGGGGGGGTCCTCCGGTGAGCAGTTTCACCATTGGGCCACTCTTATGGAGCAGTGGGTGCTGCAGTTGTCTCAGCTGCCTGAGCTGGCTGGTCCATCACCGGGGCCATCGGGCCTTTCTGTTTTGGATCTGCAGGCTGGGTGTTTGAGACTTCGATTCGCATGGCTCCCTCTCCGGTGCTGTCTACTCCGTGCCGTGGTGTCTATCCCCCTCACATGGCTGCGGCTCAGGGGTCCACACCGGTGCCTTTATCTCCTGCTGAATTTCTTCATTTTTCTTCCTCAAATTGGAATTTACAGACTTTTGTCGAGGCACTGCACTTTGTGGAACCAGCCTCCCCAGTGCTGCCGCTGTGCTCGGTGCCAGCTTCCCCAGCGCCATACTGTGTGCCGCTTCCTGTGTTCTCTGCGCCACTTTCTCTGGTGGCTCTGGGGGCTCTGGCAGGTTGCCGCAAGGGTATCAGAGTTTTTTTATGCCGATTCTTTCTGCTTCTCTTCCTTCCTCTTCTTTTCATCCCTTTCCTATCTATACAGTCCCTTCTGGACTGGCAGGGGATGACATTGAACCTGATCCTGATCTACGATTGGGAGATGACTTTGATGATGGTTCCTCCTTAGGGCCGGGGAACAAACCTTCTACAGAGCCTTTGGTCGAGGACCTTTCCTTTAAGTGTCTGCTCAGGAATTTAAATTCCACACACTCTCTCTCTCTCTCTCTCTCTCTCTCTCTCTCTCTCTCTCCAGACCTCGGACATTGATCTTGTGAAGCTGCTGCGTTTGCAATATCTGCACGTTCCGGATATCCATACAGATTTAACCTCTCCGGTGCAGCCCTCTTTCGAGACTCTATCCCAGATGGTGTGGGATAACCCGGCTCTTATTCCGCCTGTGGCTAAGTCCATAGATAGGAAATATGCCCCTCCCAAGGATTGTCCCATTCTGGCCTCTCAAGCTTTTGCTGATGCCATCATGGTTCTGGCAGAGAATGACATGGCTGTTCTTCCACAGGAAGCTACAGCACGTCCAATAAATAAAGAACCTCACAAGATCAACACCTTGGGTAAGCAAGTCTTTGCTGCTTCAAGCCTTGGGCATGCGCATTGCTAGCTATCAGAGTCATTTTGCTCAGTACGAGTATAACGCAGAGCTCCTACAGACCATCTCAACTGTCCGAGGGGGACTCTTCCTCAGCAGTAGGAGGGCGTCTTACTCAGTTTTACGACAGGTGGAAGTCAATAACATCAGACAGATGGGTCCTCAGGATAACCCGAGAGGGGTACTCTCTGTCTGCCGGAAACCCCTCTGGATCATCCACCCAAATGACAGCCCAGGCTGTCTGCTTCTCAGTCAGACCTTCTGGAGGCAGTATAGCACAGTGGGTTAAGACTCTGAGCTGCAGATCTGGAGACCTGGGTTTGAATCCCACAGCCGCCTAGGTGCATACTGTGTGATCCTGAGCAAGTCACTTAACTTCCTTGTGCTTCCAGGTTGCATCTGGAAACAAGCTTTGGCTTAGTGTGCTAGTCCTGGTTAAACAATGTACCATTACCAGAGGCATTGAGTCCGATAATCAACAGCTTAAAGCTGCCATGGATGCTTTTGACAATGCCTCCAGAGCAGTGGCGGTTGGTATTTGCACCAGTCACCACTCTTGGTTGCGTACCTCAGGCTTCACTAATGATGCCCAGCAAAAGGTTGTCATTACCTTTTGACAGTATATATCTGTTTGGGCCTCAGGTAGAGCAGGCACTGGAGGCCACTCAGAAAACTACGTCAGCCATCAAAACGGCTAGACCCCCTTCCATAGCCCTTGAAAGGGGTGGGAACAGGCGTCCGTTTCATAATAGTCCTTTCATGGTAAGGGCAGAAGAGGTTTTAACAGAAACCAAACTCCTCAGCCACAAAAGAAAGTGCAACAGAAGGCACAGGGCCCCAAAGCATCCAGTGCCACCCTCTGAGATTCTGGCCCAGGTCCCATCTCAGCTGTCCGAGGGGGATTCTTCCTCGGCAGTAGGAGGGCGTCTGACTCAGTTTTACGACAGGTGGTAGTCGATAACATCAGACAAATGGGTCCTCAGGATAACCCGAGAGGGGTACTCTCTCAGTCTGTTGGAAACCGCTCTGGATCATCCACCCACGCGACAGCCCAGGCTGTCTGCTTCCCAGTCAGACCTTCTTGCATCTGAGATTTAAGGCCTTCTGAACAACAGAGCAGTAGGGGTTGTTCCACTGGACCAGTGGAACACAGGTTTCTTCTCCCATTACTTTCTAGTTCCAAAGAAGACAAGCGGTATGTGCCCTATTCTCAACCTCAGGAAGTTAAAAAAGCTTCTTTTCAAGGGGAAATTCAAGATGATATCACTCGGTTCCCTTCTACCTCTGATTCATCAACGCGATTGGATAGTGTCCCTGGACATGCAGGACACCTACCAATGCATTCTCATACACCCAAAGCACCACAAGTACCTAAGGTTTGTGGCATTGGGTCAGCACTACCAATTCTGAGTCCTGCCCTTTGGGCTATCCTTGGCGCCTCGAGTTTTTACAAAATGCTGTGCATTCTCACAGTGCATCTGAGGAAAATCGGAATCCAAGTGTTCCCATATCTGGATAACTGGCTCCTCATGAGCCCCTCCAGACAGGAGATTCTAGAGGCCATGGCTATGGCTTCAAACTTTCTCATGTCCATGGGAGTTCTGCTAAACTTGAAGAAGTCACAGTTACAGCCCTCCCAGAGGCTCCTCTTCATAGGAGCCCTTCTGGACACCTCCTGCGCGAAAGCCTTCCTTCCAGAGGACAGCAGGAGCAATATTCTCCAGATGGCCTGCTTCATCAGAGAAAGTAGCTCAGTCTGAGCTCTCTCGATGCAGCGGATGCTGGGTCTCATGGCATCCTCAGTTGTCACTGTGCTTCTGGCTCGTCTTCACATGAGAACTTCTCAGTGGATGCTAAGCTCTCAGTGGTCGCCAACCACACATCCTCAGTCCTTTCACATCAAGGTGACAGAACCGCTGAGGCAGTCACTCACCTGGTGGTCTTGGGAGGACAGCCTTCAGGAGGGTTATCCCTTCGCTCCTCCGGATCCTCAGGTCTGCATCAACAGGGATGCGTCCCTGCTGGGATGGGGAGCTCACTTCCAGGATCTCCACACCCAGGGCAGATGGAGTCAGGATGAGTCCCAACTTCACATAAATGTTCTGGAAATAAAAGCCATTCTTTACGCAGTCCGGACCCTGAAGAACATTCTCTGTCACAAGACCATTCTCCTTCAACGGGACAACAAGGCAGTGATGTATAACATCAACAAGCAGGGCTGAGCACACTCTTACCCCTTATGCAGGGAAGCGATGAGTGTGTGGGAATGGTGCCTAGAGCACAAAGCTCTAATTCAGGTGGTCTGCCTGCCGGGAGTACAGAATGACCTGGTGGACCATTTCAGCAGAATGGAGACAGATCCCTACGAGTGGTCTCTCGATGAAACTGTCGTGCAATCACTCTTTGTCGAATGGGGAACTCTGGACCTGGACCTTTTTGCATCCCTACTCGACACAAAACTGCCTCTCTTCTCCTCCAGAAATCCAGGACCTGGCATTTTTTGTCAGGATGCATTCAGACTGTGATGGACAAAACGCTTTCTGTACGCATTTCCTCCTCTTCCCTTAGTTTAGAGAGTGCTGCTTAAACTGGAGGCACGGTGGGGGGGGGGACAGAATGATTCTCATTGCCCCATTCTGGCCTCGTCAGATCTGGTTTCCATTGATCAACAGATTATCAGAAACCTCCCCAAAACCTCTCCCACTTCAGACAGACCTGCTAACCCAGGGCCCTGTAGTCCATCCCAACCTGAGGTCCCTTCACCTCCACACTTGGCTCCTGAAGAGATAGAGGTGAACAGGTTTAACGTTTCATGTAGAGTTCCAGATATTCTGTTAGCTGCGTGCAAGCCAGCTACTAAAAAGACTTACATGGATAAGTGTGGAAGCGTTTTTCTATCTGGTGTGAGAAATCGTCCTGGAACCCATTTTCCTGCCCACCAAGCAAAGCCCTAGAGTATCTTCTGGACCTCTGTAACACAGGTCTACAGTACTCCACTGTCAAAGTTCATCTTTGCCCGATCTCTGTGTACCGTGAGCTTGTACTCTCCATATCTTTGGCTCACTTACCTGTGGTTAAGAGGTTTCTTAAGGGTATTCTGCATACCAGACCACCAGTTAGACATCCAGTAGCAGCCTGGGACATTAACCTTGTGCTAGACATGCTCACCCGTAAACCTTTCGAGCCTCTAGCTACTTGTGACTTGAAATTTTTGACTTGGAAGACAGCCTTCCTGGTGGCCATCACTTCTGCCCGCAGAGTATTGGAAATACATGCTTTGGTCACAGATTCCCCGTATACTGTATTTTACAAAGACAAGGTAGTTCTTAGGACTCGCCCCAAGTTTCTTCCTAAGGTTGTTTCAGAATGCCATCTGAACCAGTCCCTAGTCCTTCCTACCTACTTCACAAACTTCCAGAATGAGGGAGAGCGTACCCTTCATTCCCTGGATGTAAAGAGAGCCTTGCAGTTCTACTTGGACAGGACAAAGTAAATCCACAGGTCTTAACAACTGTTCGTCTCCTTCAGCGTGGCCCGGCTGGGTCAGCCTGTTGCTATCAGGTATATTTCAGCATGGCTAGTAGCATGCCTCTGCCACTGCTACTCCATGGCACAGGTCAAGCTAGATTGCAGAGTATATGTTCATTCTACCAGAGCAGTCGCGGCATCTCTGGCTGAAATCTGCAATGTGCCAATTGCGGACATCTGCAGTGCAGCCACTTGGAGCTCCATGCATACTTTTGTGAAGCACTATGCCTTGGATGTCCATGCCAGACAGCATCAGTCCTTTGGCAGGGTAATCCTTAATGGACTCTTGTCCTAGGTGAGCTCTTCTCTTCTCCTGCCACCCGTCTCAGGAGATTATTTTAGCTCGGTACTCTCCCATCAGTGTGAATGAGTGGTGGAGACTTTATGACCTGGAAGATATGGAAATCACGTATGTACCATAATTCTTGATCTTCTTGGATGAAGTCTCCAACCACTCATTCACATGCTCACCCGCCATCCAACGAGCCCACTTCTCTGTTTGTGGTCTTCACTCCCTCAATGGCTGGGCTGTGAAGACTCTGTTTTATTGACCCTTCTTACACGGGTCATTCGGACTACCGATATTAGGTTAGTCTTTCACTAGGTTAGTTACGCTGCACCTCCTCCGGGGGGGGGGGTACCGAGGCGGTTGGAGGGTCAACACCGAGGTCGTCTATATGGCATGATCCTGGCTCGCGGTGCCACTTCCTCGTGGCCCTACCTCAGCGCCGACCCTCCTGAAAAATGTTGGCTCCCGCTGGGTCCTAGCGCCTCTGGTGTACTCCCATCAGTGTGAATGAGTGGTGGAGACTTCATCCAAGAAGATCAAGAATTACGGTAGGTACGTAATTTCCATTTTTTCCCCTTTACTTCTTCTCACTTGCTTGATGCAGAGGTTTGTTGCCTTTACTATGCTCTCCTGTGGCTTTGCCCATTGTTCCTCCTCCCCACCCAGGTCATCCCTAAGGCATTCACCCATCTTTTTAAAATATGCCCTCCTGAAGTCCAAGATTCTCGCTGTTGTGTGGGTGAATTCCACAGCCATCCTTATGTTAAATCATATTGTACAGTGATCGCTGGTCCCCAGGTGGTCTTCCCGCCTTGACATCTGCAATAGTTACTGTTAGTGACATGTCCAGTATCATCCTATCATGAGTGGGCTTTCTGACTTGTTGCCTGAGGAGTGTCCCCTGCAGAGAGTCCAAGACATCCCTGCTTTGAGCTGAAGCTGCAGCTGGAAGGCTCCAATCTACATCCAGCACTTTGAACACCCCCACCAGCAGCACCTCCTCCTTTTCTACCATCTTGCTAGTGTCTCCTACCAGTACCTTATCTAATTTCTCCACCTGTGCTGGGGGTAGGTAGATCATGCCAGTGTAAACAGTGGCCCTGTTCCCATCTCCAGGGTGACCCACAGTACCACCATCCCCAACCCCCCCAATTCCATGTCTTACTCAGGGTATTTAGACCCTACCTTCCTCCCTCAATACTCGGGTACTGCTTGGGAATTGTTCTGTGATGTGGCTCAATGAAGGGAGATATCCTCGAAGAAGACAGAATAGTTACTTACTGCTAGAGGAGATCTTCGAGAGAATCTCCTCCATTAAGCCACAACTCTCCCTCTCCCCCTTTTTTCAGGTGGCCGGTGATTATCCTGCCTGCTCTCGCAAGCTGGATTTCCTCTTATGCCCAGTTTTGACATCATATTACTTAGGTTTCTATATCCTTGTGCCTGGTTTGGTTTCGGTTGCTTTGGTCTATGGTGGTCCTCCAAGCTCATCTCCAGTGGGGAACTGAGGCATGATGGGGCCAGGTGCAAGGTTTTTTTTTTTTGAATTTTGCATTACCAAGGGCTCTTCCACGTTCACGTGCATCATCACTGCATACATGTGATATCTCCCTCTTTACGCAGGAGACTCCTGTTTTTTTTTACTGAACTCCCTCCCTCCCTCCTGGGAAACAAAATCTCCTGCTTAAGTAAAATTCTGTCCAAAATATCCATCTTTTTTGGGCAGATAAAGACACATAAAAATTAAATCAGTGATGCACAATGTATCTGATAACTTTATATAACTAGTTGTTTATTCTTTTTAGTGCTTATTCTAGACAAAATGAAATGCATTACATTTTTGTAATGACTTTTTTCTTATGTTTTTTGACACCATTTAAGGACAAATGCACAACGTTACGGCATCTCCCTACTAGCAGGCCAATCTCCCTCCTAATTTGACCCAAATCTCCCTCTTAAGCAAGGTGGCAGGCCAATCTCCCTCCTAATTTGACCCAAACCTCCCTCTTAAGCAAGTTGGACATATCACATATATGTCACTGCCTATATAAGGTGAGCGGCCCTTAGGTAGTGCAGCATTGAAATGACCTTGCACCTGCTCCCATAAACTCGCTGCAGAAACACATAGCCACTACTGTATTTTAGTAATAAAGAAATCGGCTTTATTGATAGAAAAACAGGAAAATATATATAGTAAAATAGAGTGCCCTATGGGGTGCGAAACTGCATCGGGAGGCTTACTGGCCACTTTTTAGGGGGGATTGTATCCTGCTGTATATAAATGTATTCTATTTTGCTATTGATAATTTCCTGTTCTATCAGTAAAGCCAGTTTCTTTATTACTAAAATACAGTAGTGGCTATGTGTTTCTGCAGCTGGTTTATGGGAGCAGGTGCGAGGTATTTTCAATTTTGCATTACTTGTATCATTACTGTATGCAACATCTAAACCAAGGTGACCCTTTTTCTTTTGTGTGGCTCCTTGGTAGCAGATGTTTCCGGGTGGTCTAGATGCTGACAGCTTGCAGTTCTATGATGCAGTTGAAGGGGGAGATTCTCTCAAAGATCAAGTGGTGTGGTATGTAACTATTCTATCTTCTTCGAGGATATCTCTTTCATCAGGCCACACCTATCGAACTATAAGCCTCCAGGCACTAGGACCACATGGAAACTTTTGCAAGCAGTCCACCAGGATCTGCCCATGACGACATCAGGCATTGGCTGCTACATAAACACGGGCGGCCCCTCCTCTCCTCAGTTCTTTTCCCAACGTCGACCATACTTGTCGGACCGCTGACGGAAATGCCACTGCAATAGCCACTGTTTTATTTTTTCTTTGTAAAAAAGTAATCACTTTTGCAGTGATTTTCAATGACCTGTATGTCATCAAAGGAACCATCACAATTATTCTGGTACTGCAAGTTTGGTGAGAAGATCTGCACTGGTGACTCCCATGTTGTCTGTGTCTGCTGCTTAGGCCTGGACCACGACGTGAAAGCCTGCACAATCTGCAAGGGTTTTAATTCTGCAACCTGGTGACACCAAAGAGGAGCCCTAGAAAAATACCTTTTGAAACAACAGGTAGCTCACATGATGGAGGAGTTCTAGCAGAAGAGCACCGCTGCATTGCTGGGCCACTCTTTCTGGCCCAGGTCCTCAGAATGCCGGGACATGTCGTTGTGGAGTCATAAACCTAAGCACTGGATAAAGAGAAGGAAAACACATCCCTGGTACATTCCAGGTTGCCTCTACCCACAGCAGGTCGAGCTCTTCTATGCCGTTGACTGCTACAGTGGCGACACCACTCACCCCCCCCCCCAAACATCAACACAGCTCCAAGGTCAGGGCATGGAGCAGGCACTGCCAGGCCTAGTACGGCTGATATGTCACCGTCCACATCAGGGACCCAGCCTCTTCCATCGACTACTCCCGGCGCACCCATCGACCACATGGGTGCTGACGTTCAGGCGGTTCTGTCTTCTGTTACAGACATGCTCAGACACCTGCTACCTACACTTCTGTCCCATGGGGTCCATTGATGGGTCTCCTAGGGCGCTGCCAACATCGCTAGCACATTCTCTATTACCTGTTGACCTGCTCGATGACAATTTTGAATATAATCCTGATTTAATAATGCAGGATGAGAAGGAGAGCTTGAGGACTATGGTGAGAGCCACTGTGAGAGGGATACCAGCTCTACAGTGTCCACCTGCAGTGAGGACTCAGTGGTCCACACTCCAAGGTCTCCTACCAGAGGACCCAACTTTCGTCACCATGATGCAGCAGTTACAGACTGCCATGGGCTTTGACGTAGAGGAACAGGACACAACCGAGAAAAATGCTATAGACTTTTTGGAGTTGGCTGACTCTCATCCTATTGTGATACTGCTGCCCCTCCTCCCTCTCTGGAGGACGCCACCTTTGCTGCCTGGTATAGGCCAAATGTTATTCCAGCCATACCACGGAAGGCAGATAAAATGTAGGTGGCTCCTTCTGGGAAGCCATCTTTTGCCACCCAGCCTGAGGCAGACTCTGTGGTTATTGATGCTGCCCATGATAGATCAAGGGCACCTAAGCACCTCAGTTCCCTCTCTCTCCTGTTAAAGGTCGGATGTGTTAAACAAAAGGATCTTTGCCTCCTCTGCATTGGACCTTTGGATTGCCTTCTATAAGGCCCACATGATTAAGTACCAAAACACCCTCTGGAGAAAGGCCATGGCAGCTGCACAAGCCTGCCAGAGGGCACCCCCAAACAAGAGTTTCTTAAGACTCTTACTGCTGCCGGCCTGGTGGCGCTGAGGGTTGAGGTGTTGGACACCACACCTTATGCTATGCCAGCGACCCGAGTTCGGGAGTGAGCTTGGGTGCCAGGGGTCGGCAGGGGCGGGTGAGGATTGATCCTCTGATAGGCTGCTCTTCTCCCAAGGGGGATGGTCAGGGATCGCCCGGCGTGCCAGCGGCTCCTGGTGGAGACCAGGGGGCACTGCAGCATGCTCGGCTGCACACAATTGGCGTGCCCTGACGCAGGCAAGGGTTGCCGTATGCCTAGCTTCGGGAATGCACACGCATCGGAAGGGGAGAGATCACTAGAACAAAGGGAAATCTGGTCTGAGGGGAGAAGCACGCACTTGCCCCCATACCCATGGCTGGGTCCATCATGCCTGGTCTTCCCAGTTCCTCCACCAGGGTCCTCTCCCACGTCGGAGTGTGTGTCTCTAAGTGCACCCAAGGAGGAGGGGCTGCCCCACCCCAGAGAGGTTAAGCCAGGGGTGCCAATCGTGGACAGAGGAGGAAGAGAGGAGGCTCAGGTAGGAGGACTTCAGATAGGGCAGGAGCAGGCAGGATGCCTGAGAGGGGCCCCCCAAGACCGTGAACGGAGGGAAAAAAAGATTAAGAAAAAAAGACTCTTTCTGCTGGGGACAGTGAGGGCAAGCATTTGCTTCATTCAGTGTTTGTTTACTGCATCATTCCCCCCCCCCCATTGCACAATCTCCATCTCAGCTCACCACCACCCCACCGCATCCCCGCTCTTCGCTCTGGAGTTGCTTCTTGTTGATCCTGTACTGCGTGTGTTTTGTAATGTATTTCATGTGATGTACAGCATATATTTAGAATAGTGTATGAACAACCATGCACTATATTTAGCATAATGTATGGGCAACCATGCACAACAAGGCTGTGGTACCATCAAGGGGTGAGATGATATCATAGACCTTGAAAGCGAAGCTCGAGAGGTCTTTATGATGTTATCTTAGCCCAAGTTGGAAACATCAGTCTTGTTGTGTATAATTGTCCATACATTATTTAGTGTAGTGTATTTTTTGTTTACCTTTTTTTCACTTAACAATGAAAATGACACCTGTAGTATAGTGTTTGTCACTCTCAAAAGATTCTATTTGTATTTTTCGTTTTGCTTTACACCGTTGTCCTTTGTAGCTGTACTCAAGAATTGTACTGTATTCCACTATATGTATTGTATTATATTAATGTCCAGAACCACTTTGAAAATGAGTTTGCTCAATGGTGTTAATGTCTGGTTAAATAAAGTTGATTGATTGATTGATTGATTGAAGTTGCTGATATCGTCATTATGAGAGGTTTGCAGTGTAGGCAAATGACCCACACATCAGTGTGGGGCAGCCCCGATGAGTGTTTTGCAAGTAGGTATTTTTTATCTACTGGCTGTTATGTTTGTTATAGTTTATCTGTTTGTTCCTTCCATCCCTCTTACAGACATTTTGAATAAAGTATCTCTGTCAGGGCATGCCACAGGCTCCTGCGGCTGTCTCACGGCTGACGTCAGGGCCAGGGAGCAGCCAAGGGATTGTGCTTTGTAAGTACTTATCGACAGAGCTATAACAGCTCTCTCTGTGAGTACTTACAATACACACTGCTCCCTGGCTCTGACGTCAGCCATGGAGGCGTATGGGATACGCTGCTAGTGGCACTGGATTCAAAATGATGACAGGAGGGCCAGTAGGCTCAACCAGATAAAATATAGCAAAGTTAACAGTCTGTAAGTAAAAAAAGAAAAACAATGTATCTACTTGCAAAAATGCTAATCAGGGGCTGCCCCCAGACTGAGTTGGGTATTTATTGATCAACATTTTTCTTTATTTGTAATAGACAGGATTCTGTGTTGTTGTACTACAGTGTTGGCGTAGCTACTGTAGTACAGCAGCAGTCTGGCAGAACTACTGTGATACAGCAGCATCTGGAAGTGTATGGGTTTCCATGTACAACAACACTGAACCATATACTATTCACAAATAATGTGTATGTATTGGAACTTCCCCTTCTTTAACAGATCAAGCCACAGAACTGGCACAAGGGACTAGCAGCCCTTCATACCACATCCAGGACTATGAGTGGAATGCCACAAACTAGATTCCCCAGGCCCACCAGTCACCTTTCCTGCCGTATGTATGGAAATTATTTCCATCTGAAATAGTAGTCTGCGTTTACTCTCCCTGCCCATCCGCTCATAGTTTAGCATCCCAGCTTCCAGCAAGTGGAATCCAGCTCTCATTTAGACTCAAATGACTAGTGAGAAAGAATTTAAACCGTTTCCTCCCTGCCGAAATGAAAACTTTATTTTTTGTAACAATGTTTTTGCCCAAGGTGACTTAGCTAAGATGCACGCTCTCATTTTTGGTGGGGGCCAACTTTAACTCATTTCTGCAGCTTGGTGGACTGGAGCCTGTGAAGGCTGTGAATTGCCCAAGGTCACACAGTTAGTATTTTGGCTCTAGTGGGGTTTGAACCTTTGATCTCCTGGTTCTCGTGCTGATGCTATAACCACTAGACATGACTGCCTCAAACTCCTCAAGGTAATCCAGTTAATGTAGTAGCATACCATTAATTACAATTTGGAATAGAAATAGCAGTATGTTGTTTGGTAAACTGCTATCCAGGGAACTGTCTTTTTTATTTATTTATTTTTTTCTAAGTTGGGCCTTGTAACAATGCAGTAGCCCCTTTGTCAGTGAAATAATTATCTGACACTTTTAAGATGGACAACTCGGTGCCCCTGGGGTTTATTCCACCCAGTCTGAAGCTGACAGCCTGGAGAAGCCTGGCGGGTCATTCATTTCTTTGAGAGATCGCCATTCTGATGTTAAAAATCTTCAGGGGACGCAGTAATAAAATATGTATGGTCAGGATGAATATATGTGGGCCTGCTCAAATTGGGCTCGAGTATAAACGTAGGCTTTCTCTGCTGCATATGCAGTTACAATCTGCAGGGAAATTTGGTTTCTTTGTGCCGACTGAAATTAGGAATAAATTCAATTGCGCTCACAACAAGCGCTGCAAGCTATTGAGGTTAAGCGGCCTTGCTCTGTGATGTGTTAGTATTACTGAATGTTGCTGGGCCACATGACTGCATGCAATCTGCTCCAGTGACAGATCGCCATGGTAACCACTGATTTCTATTACAGTACATCCTATTTCACATTCTGCCCCAGTAATTGGCCTGGAAATTTCCAGCTAAAATATGTATTTATGAAAAAAAACCACCAAATTTAGTTGGGGAGGGGGGAGTTGGGGGGTAGAGTGGAGCAGTTTCAACAGAATGCATTTGATACTGAGGAAAGCTTTGTTGGGGATCTGTTTTTAAAAGCATTATCAACAGACAGATAAGAGATAGATTCATATATATTTTTCATTCCCGCTATAACTCCTTTTTCAGCCCAGAAGAATATGGCTATTTCTGGTGTATGTAAAGGTTACTGTACAGGGCCTGTGCCAGTCCCAGAAGCATGGGACCATAGTGTGTGCCATGTATTGGCAGAGGAGCTCCGTGTCTGTGCCAGCTCCCTGGTGAGCAAGCAGCAACTAGTGACTTTCTCTGGTGTACTCCACGATTCTTGATTCTCTGGGCTGGATTTTCTTATACTTGGATGTAGGCAAATTTACTAGATGCACCTGCATCTGCCGCCACCTGCTGGATCTGTCACCCATTTGGAAGCAGCGGGTGCTGTCACCCCATGTTGGATGCATTTTCCGTTGTGGGCTAAGTGAGACAAGCCCTTTAATACATAGTCTAGATGTACACAGTTCCTGGCCCCCTCCATCCATAGATTGATGCCCAGACAGGTACTGTAGCACCCTGCCCCTGATTTTACCAGGCTGCATTAGGACTGGAGCTTTCCCTTTAAAAGTCCATCTTTGCTCGGCACGCTGGTGACTTGGATTCATGCCCCGAGCCCAGGTGTCAGGAGCAGAGTCCGGCAGGGAGGGAGTTTAGAGCGTTCTTTGTATGCTTCCCTTTCTGGGGGAGGGGAATGCTTTGAACCGCTGTTTGTCATCCCCTGGAGGTGGCCTGGGGTGTTGGTCTTAGCGGTATGTGGCCTTGACATGCCACTGAATGCCCCTGCCACCAGCATGCCTCTTCAGCTGGCCCATTGCGGAAGGGGGGGGTAGGCTGGTCGGGAGAAAAGTGGAAAATCCCCCCTCAACTGACCAGGATGAATGTCACTGGTCCCCGTCACCACGGTAGCCCAGAAGTGTCTGTGTCAACCCTGCCATGCCCAGGATACATATTCGATGCCTGAGGCCGTTTCTCCTCCCCTGGTTCCTGCTCCCACGGGGGAGGACCCCACCCGACAAAGGGTCATGGCAATGTAGGGGCGGTGGATAGCGATGGAGCGTGTGATGGTGGTGGGCCTTGGTGGCCCAAAGGCATGGCCAACTGGGGTCTTGGGGAGGAGAAAAAAAAAATCCAGCACAGGCTGTTAGAAATCTTGATCCCAGTTCAGACAGATACTCAGTTACTCTACTCTGGCCTTGATTTGCTTAAAGGAATAACCCCTCCCCCCAACAAATTATTCTGCAGATTATGCTGAGGTATATGTTATATCAAGGGTGCCCCAGATTGGGGTCTCAAGATCTAGGACTGCCAAAAATAGCAAACAGAAAATTGTATTACTTTTGGCTAACAACTGCTTATTTTTGCTTATGCTGTATTTTATGCAGCCAGCTCCAGGCAACCCCTCTGTCCCCATAAGAGGCTACTGCCCATCCCAGTATACCAGCATTTCTTGCACTTGCAGCTCCTTCTTTAAAGCTCTTGTCACCCCAAGGCACCCCTTCCCCCCCGACTGAGACAGGGCCTGGAAGCAGTTGGTTCCTGTATCTGGGGATATCCTAAATAGTGGGAGGAGACTACCAGTTGCTGACGCCCAGACCATGGTATACCCATCACCCTGTCGCCTGTAGTTAATACCTTTTTGTTGTCTGTTAGGTAATGATCCCCTCCCTCATGGAAGCCGGTAATCTGGAAACATCAAGTGCCTGTGCGCACTCTACTGCGTGCTGCCACACAACACTTGGCCAGCAACCCACACACACACATATACTTTCCTCTCTGCCCTTCCACCTGTGATCACCCAGGTGGCAGTGTAATAGCAGGGAATGGAACCCTCCCTCCCTGAGAAAGGAGAGCATTCTGCATGATGCTCAGTCCTCCCTCAACGTTAAATCTTCTGATGACTCAGGCTTGTTCCCAAGCTCAAGTCACCGGTGTCATGACCAGTAGCAATATGGCTGCCTCGACAGGCCGACGCCAACAGTTGCTTTTTATTTTAGAAGTATTCATTATTTTTCTTTTTACCAGTTAAAATATTTTCAGCTGGTTCATTCTAGGTGGTGGTATATACAACAACACTCCACCTGGATGGTGGAAATGGCAGGGCCCTTCTGACAAAGGAATATTGCCTCTCAGATATCCTGGGTAAAATAAGTGTATAAAAAAGTCACAGAGCCAGCCCGTTGGGGCAGCGGTAGTGCTACTGCTTGCAGTGTCAGCGACCTGGGTTCAGGGGCGAGCCTGGGTTGCTGGGGGCTAGCCGGGAGAAGGAGGATCGGGCATCCCAGAGGATGCTGTTTCTTCTCTGGGGAGGGAGGGCGCTGCCTCTGCTGCAGTGCTCCCACCTAGGTGACTATGGGTGGTAGTCCATTGGAGGTATGCAGGTTAGGGAAAGGGCATCGGCTGTGAGGTCACGTGCACCAAGCCATTGTGCGTGCACATGCTCAAGCCTCAAAGTGAGTCATGACTTGGGGAGAGAGACTAGGGAAAAAGACATCCCGGGCTCCTGAGGTGATGGGACCTTGTTTCGTACATCTGGGCCCTCGTGTCCATCATGCTGTCTGCCTGATGAGACTAGATTGTTGAAGGGTATATCCCCCACCCCTGACACCCATTGGGGGGGGCAGAACCATGTCTCTATGAAGGGGCTAGACGGGATGTCACAGACATATGATGAGTCAGCTTGTACTGTGGACTTCCCAGGAGAATGTGGTCCAGAGATTAGAGTGGCGCAGTAATGATGAGAAAAAAAATGTCAGAGAATTTTTAAAAAATGAATCTGAGTATACAGAGCTGTCTGATGAGAATAGATTGTTGGAGGGTATATCTAATGCCAAGGGGGGGGAGTAGCAGAACCATGGCTCCATGGAGGGGCTGGACAGGATGTTGCAGACATGAGGTGTCATCTGGTACTATGGACTCCCCAAGCAAAGGTTTCAAGTTTCAAGCGTATTGCAGGAAAACTCCATTGAGCAAGCTCATTCACAAGGACGTCCCGAAGCATTTACACAGACATGGGGACATTACATAAAAGGCATCATTGATTATAAGTAAATAAAGTGCAGACATAGTTCATGAAAGGCATTTCATAATAAGATGCATCCTAGTAAAGTAATGTACACTTAAGGAGAATTTGCTTCTTTGTGTACAAGCTATACAAGGGAGGATTTTTAAACATAACTCTGTTAAGAGGCAATATGGTTAGCTTGCAATGACAAGAGAGAGAGGGGATAGTTAGGATGGCAGGGTTGAAGATTAAAAGAAAGCAGAGATGGCTGGGGGTTAGGAAGAGTAGGGGGGGAGTAAGATGTGGGTAGGAGGTCGGGTGGAAGAGGGCAGTAAGAGCAGGTAGAAAAATCATGTAATTTAGCCACTATAAACCTTTTGCGGGCTAAGCTGTTTCAGTCCTGACTTGGACAGGTCCAAGGGAGTCGAAGCACATGAGACAGACATAGGGTTAGGGGAGAGGCTTAATAGCAACTACAAATATCTTTTATTTTTGATGCAGCTAATGCTTTGTAGAGATTAATTGAGACGATGCTAGTTAATTTCAGTACGGATTGGAGTTGGTTCCAAAATGTAGGAAGGGTATACGAAATAGCTCATTGGCCAAAGGTGGTACGAGTCCTAGGAACAAAAGCAGGATGAAGTCTGGTTTCCTAAGGGAGTATGCACTGTGGGAAATGCAGATAAGAGACGTTGGGTAGCTCGGGAGTTTGTGCAGGAGTATCTTGAGGGTCCAGATACCAGTATGGAGCAAGTGTTTAGTGGCAAGTGATGTCCAACCAACAGCTGCATACAGATCACAGTGGTGAGTTCGGTATGGGGAGCTAGTGATAAACCATAGAACACGGTGATAGAGGACGTCCGGCTTACTTAGGCTTGAGATTGCAGAGGAGGTGTAGCTTAAATCTCTGTAATCAACTAAGGGAAGAAATATGGCCTGGACAAGCCTGGTTTGGGTCCCAAGAGGGAAGAGAGGCCTGTTTCTAAAAAGGAATCCTAGCCTGGCTTTGAGCCTCCTGGATAAGTCCTCAATATGGTCATTAAAAGAGGGCTTATTATTTATCCAAGTGCCAAGATATTTAAATTTGGGAACGACTTCCAAGGGTTTCTCCTAAGGAGGTAACAATAAAGTCTTTCACTAGGATGGGGGGGTACCAGAGGAGGTACTATGAGAGAAAATCATTGCCTTAGTTTTCTTGGCGTTTAGGAGAAGCTTGGCTTTTATTAGATTATTTTCGAGCTGAACAAAGTCAGCTTGTAACACATCACCAACTTACGATAGAGTTGAGCCAGCGGTGTACAGTACTGTGTCGTCCGCAAAGAAGTGCAGGCTGGAGTTCGTTATGTAAGAGTCAAGATCGTTGTTATACAGATAGAAGAGGATCGGGCCTAGAATGGAGCCTTGGGGGACTCCCCTGGCAATCGGCAGGGAGGCTGAGAGTAGACCATCAGCTTTGACTTTGTGTCCTTCCAGAGAGATAACTGTTAAACCACTGAGTGGTGGATGGAGTGGCACCTAAATTAGTAAGGCATGTAATTAGAAGGTTATGGTCAACAGTGTCAAATGCTTTACTAAGGTTTAAGAAGACTGCACCAGTAATCTTCTTGGCGTCCACAGCAGAAACCCAGTCGTTAGTGACTTTTGCCAATGCTGTGATAATGCTGTGTTTAGACCTGAAACCAGATTGTGCTGGGTTTAGGAGTGAGTAGGTTTCAATATGATGTTTTAATTGGTTATAGATCAATTTTTCAAAAACTTAAGAGAGGATAGGAAAGATGGAGCTAGGACTGTAGTTGTTTAGATCACAATGGTCTCCTGATTTGAAAAGAGGAAGGATGTGGGTGGATTTCCAGGAGGACAGAACTGTGGCAGAAGTGATGGAGAGATTGAAAATATGTAAAACAGGGGGCAGTGAGATGGGCATAGCCTAGTCTCAGGAACAAAGGTTCAAGTCTGTCGTCCCCTGCACATTTTCTGGTATCTAGGTTAAAGAGTGAGTCTTCAACTTTCTTTATTGTTGATCATGTGTGGCTGAAAAGGATGAGATGGGTTGCAGGTTGTGGAGGTGGAGCTAGCATGACCATTCACATGGCCAGCATAAGGTGAGGAGTCAAAAGCTAGTCCAGCAGTAACAAAATGGAAGTTAAGTTCTTCAAGGATTTGAGAGTTGCTTTCCACCACTCTGCCATTGGTGAGTATCTTGGTTGGAATAGAAGGAGCAGAGGGCCGTATTTCAATAGATTTAAGTGTCCTCGAGATTTTGTGGGAATTCCCATTTGCCTGTTCCAGGGTGGAGATATAGAAGTTTGCTTTTGCAGCTCGAATGCTTTTTACACAGGCATTCCTAGCTGCCAGAGACCAGAGGGATGCAGAAATCAAGTTAAAAAAATGAGAGAATTTAAAAAAATGAATGAGTACACAGAACTGAGCTGGCGCTAGAAACTGTCCACTTGGTTTACAGCCTGCTGACCAAAATCTCCTGACCCCCTCAGATGTTTTGCTCAGCAAGAGGAAAATTCTCCCAAACTTGATTTTTCGATAAAGCTTCTAAAAGGCCAGAGCTGCACAGGTAGGACAGCACACTATGACACCTAGAATTTTCACCTGTTCGATTTTGGACTGGATCATCCGGTTTTCAGGTTTCTTTTCTGATTGTCCAGTTCAGCTCCAGCGTAGTTTGGTTTGCGAGCCATTTTGATGGTGTATATACTCTTAAAGCACAATGGATTTGGCTGCTTGTTCACATTAAAAACACATTCTGAAGGCTGGCCTGTCAGCACAGTGGTAGGACACCCACCTGCGACACTAGCGCCTCGGTTCTGGAACGAGTCAGTCGGAGGGAGTTGGGCTGTCAGGGAAGAGGCTTGCGTGTCCCAGTAGACGCTGTCCTCCGGGGAGGGAGGGAAAAAGAAACATCTCGCTTTATAGTGCCACTTGTGGGTGCACTGGTGGTGGAGCAACAGCTGTGGTGTTGGGGGGGAGGGGCATCTTTGGGTTCTCTTGACTGAGCATGCTCATGAATGTGGTACCCTGGACCCTGGTTCTCATGCTGATATCCTCTAACCTAAGAGGTAAATCTCATCCACTGCAGCAGCAGCGTGATGGCGGAGAATGACCAGAAGGCGGTCAGATCCTCTTGCTGGGGAAGGAGCAAGATAAACAGATTAATAAAAAAAAAATTGGATGTCATACTGTGCTTGTAAAACCAGTTAATCTGGAAACTGTAAAGTATGGTTTTTAAGACAACAGTAAATTAACCTAATCTTTTACACTCTGAGTTTTAAGTATAGTTTTTTACTGCTCCATAAAAGTATTTTCTGACATTACATATGGCTTTGGAAGAGAAGCGATGTACTCGTTAGTTGTATAAAGGTTGGAACAAGGGGTCAGGTTGGGGTGTGGCTTATTATCTTGTTTTTGCCCCATCCAAAGGTGGCAGGCCTGAGTCATCTGTGATTGGGTGCTGTGGTCTAAGAGAGAAGCCGGTGTTAAGTACTTCTCCGACCAGGGAGGATAGCGTTGTGTTCTACATCCACATTACCCTTATGGCAGGCCAAGTAAGGTTTACGCTCCTCTAAAGAGGAAAGCTGTGTGTCTGCACAGCTAGAAGCAGCGCCTTACGTGGCGCCATTGGGGAGGTAGGTGGAGGAGAGTAAGGGAGAAAACTTTGTCAAAAATTGCCAGGCCAGTCCGAATGATGGCTGGCAGTACTCTTGGACCATGCACCAGTCAGAATGCACTGTGTCCTGTGGTTATCAAGGCTAGGTGATTGCCAGACAGATTGAGGAGGGAGACATTCCAGAGGAAAAAAGAAAAATCTCTATAGGAAAGAAAAATGATCCAGGTTGTATGACCTTATCTTCTCTGAAAATTTTTTTTTTTTATGTTATTCTTTGGTAACTGGGTAAGGCCCACTGGGCCACAGGGCCTATTAACAGAGGCAGCCTGGGAGCAGTGGGGAGGTACATTGACTTGCTCACAGTCACACAATATGCAAGTAGAGGTTGCAGGAATTAAACCCAGGTCTACTGGATGTACCAAGCTTGTTCACAACTCATTACTCTAACCTCTAGGCTATACCACCAACCCAGAATCTTCTTCATGGAGTCCCATTCTTGGGTTAAAACCAGAGGCATTGTGACCCTGCTAGAGAAAATCTTTTAGACTGAGGACCAGCAGTGGACAATTGGCCCACAGTACCTGCACGACATTACGTGGTGACGTGTGCCTGCCAGTAAATACCGCTAATCACCTTACCTGCTTCAGTTCTCTTTTTCCTTCCATCAAGTGCGCACTGTAGGAGTGAACTTTACCTACGTTGGCTTAGTCATCTAACTTTTATTTTGTTATATTTCAGAATGCCCTTGTCATTGAAAAAGACCAGATTACCTATTTTCCATTTTTGCAAGAAAATTAGCCACATAAACAGGCATTCAGTGCATTTCTTCTTCCTAAGACCAGGCCACAGCTGGATTCCTGTGATGCCTGCTTTTCTTTTGATTGCCATACCCTCCAAATTCAGTGTTTGAAGGTTTGCTGTCCAGTCCTGGCCACTGGTGGTAGTTGTTGGACCAGGAGGTCCAAAGATAGGACTTCAGGCCATTCCCCTGGGTTCCTTCCCTGCTCTTCTGAGTTGGGCAAAGTATGAAGCCTTCCCCACCCCCAACTGCACTGGGTCTGTGTTGGGTGGACCACTGATTCCTTCTGGGCAGCCAGTGTAAAACCTGCCACAGTCTGTTTGCCCTAAGCAATGGCCTCCCCCCACCTCGGGATGAAGGCCTCTTGCCTTGTCCACTAATGTGGAATCATTGATACTGACCGTCAGTGTCACCCACGTTGTTGTCATCTTTCGCGGTGATAGTGGGTGGTCAAAACCGACACCTGTGTGGGCTCTGTTGTTGATGCCTCCACAGTGTCATCACTAGGGTCAGTGCTGCTGTTGGTACTTCTTCAAATGCTGACCTCAGACTCCATGCTGCTAGTGGCATGAAGAAGAGGACAGCGTCAAGCATAGTGTTGATGTCAGTGCCAGAGTTGTTGTCACTGCTGGTACTGAGGGATGCACCTCAGTGCTGGGGACATCAGAGTACCTGATGTTGATGCCGCTAGTGGTGTCAGCTCGGGTAGCAACAATGGCTTCGGTGCTGAGTTCTCTCCTGGTTCTGGCATTGGCGTCCGTGCCAGACAGGAGCTAGACCCCTTGGAAGGGACAACTTGATCACAGGCTTCCTCTGCCCATTCTGGGGTACCCACACCCCAGGCCATTGCTCTATCACCTCCTGCGCTGTGGAGTGCTAACAGCGGGAGACTTGGCCCAATACTCCCCTAGGTTTAGAATGTCACCCGGGCCTCAAGGCCCTAGCTGAGACCTGTATACTACAGCTCAGCAAGCTGTTCCATCCCACCTTAGGCTGCCACCTCAGGGGCCTTGGTAGTGGATGGACAGAATGCCCACATTCTTTAGATCTCCTGAGCCTTATATGTGGGAGCAACACTGAGCATGGGTTTGTACAATAAACTCATGGTACAGGGATTCTGATAGGCTCCATTTCAGGGTCCCTTCCCTGGTGCCTAACCTAGGTGGTTTACATGCCTTGTCTCCCTTGATTTCATCCTCTGAGGAAAACGAGTCATCCCACCACCTGGCCTCTTCCACAGAGTACATTCTGTACTAGTGATTCATGGGGGAGATGTTGTAGGCATTGGATTTCCCAGCTTACATACTGTAAGTCATGATCCTGCCACCCTGAGGCTGGGACTTCTTGGAGTACACAATGCCACCCCCATGTCCTTCCTCTGTGGCCAAAAGCCTTGAAGGAGGCATCCAGGGCAGTATGGAGGCATTATTTTCCACTTCTGCAATCCTCAGGGACCTGTTTAATTAGGTAGGTATTGTGTCCCCTGCTTTTCTGCAGGGTCCACACCTCATGCCACCTCGTGGCTTCAGGTACTAGAGACCCAGGCTGGGCCACAGTGCACAAGAAGTGACTGATCTCCCAGTTAAGATTCAGTCAGTTTGGATAAGCTGGGTAGGAAGGCATTTTCCTTTGCATGTGTTCATCTGACCATTGCGTCACATTAAACACACACGATGGCCTTCCAGCACTGTCTGTGGTTGCAGATGCACACTATACTTGCCGCAGTGCCTGATTGTGAAGTCATTGTACAGACCCTCGGTTCAGTTCTGTATACACACTTAGGCAGTCTTCCACTGAGCATGCTCGGTCACCAGAACAGCCTTCAAGCTTGAACCCTACCATCCAGTCATTTGGCCCACCCTGACTGCTCTCAGATCTTTTCCTCTGCTGGGAAGAACAAGTCTCTCCTACATTATAGGTCCTGCTAGTGAATATGGATTCTGAAAAGTTTTTCAGGCTTTTCTCGAGTTTATTCAGAGTTTATGATTTTCCTGTCAACTTATCATGTGTATTCTGACTCCAGCTCACTGTTCCACTGAATGTGACCATGAAACAAAATGGGAAGCCAGGATTTAGGTGATGCATGGTTTGCAGGTTCACCATGTCCGTCACTGGCTGTGACACCTGCTTCCACTGTTTGGAAATTTCCTATGATGTGGACAAATGTCAGTGGTGCCAGGCCCATGCACCTGCAGAAAATCAGGGAAAGTCAGATGTGGGTGTTCAAAGGTAGGCCCTGGGCTGCACGAAGGCCATGCAGCTTGAAGGATTTGGTTGTGTAGTTAGCAGTCATGGAGGATGACATACAGATCTGTTAACAGTCAAGGAGAGGTGGGGTGGTGAATATTTCTATGCCTCATAATAATGAGAGATTTGGCAACTTCATGTAGTACATTCAGTTGTATATAGTTCAGTATCCTCGTAGGTGTCACAGGCACAAGAAGAAAATTTGATGCTGGTCGTGGGAGCACTATGTGTTGAAGGATTGTTATGTTATCCTGTACAGAGGGCCGTCAAGGCTGGTCACACTCCAAGGAGGTCAAACCACCCATGGATTACATCAGTCTGCCTGTGGAGATTTCATCTGGGTAGCCAGAGGCCTCAGTGCATCAGTTGAGTTGTTGGGCTTGAGGTGTGATGACTCCACCGAGGGAGAAGGGTTCTCTCTCTCACAGACTACAGTGCTGAGAAAGGCCGTGTGAAAGTCGGGAGAGATGGTTTAGAGTATTTTTCGTGATCGATCTTCTGCCTTTTCAGCCTCTTCTGATTGTCCTCACCCAGTGTTGCCGGCCGACCCCACTGTTGCCAGCCAACCCACCCCTCAGTGAAAAAGCCAACACCATTTGCGCCATTGTCCTCCCACTGGATTGTCAGTGGTCGAGATTGCAGTAATCATTTTTTCAGCATTGCCACCAACATTGTCATCTACTTCTACTTCTTCATCTTCATCATAGTACTCCCGTCGTTGATATTGAGCTCATTTCAGGTGGGAGAAGGCCATGTGGCAACAATGGGTTTATGGAGCATATGCCCAGGGTTGAGATTGTCCGATGTAGTCTGGGTCAATCAGGTGCATGGCTGCTCAGCCTGGTACTGACCCAGTCACTTGCCTGACTGCGCCACCCCCCAGTGTTGCCCTGAGTGCCTCTGTGACCTATCCCAGTCCAGCCCCCACCTTCAAAACCATTGGTTGGGACACTGACCAGGGATTTCAGTCTTCTTACAGGTCTTCCCAGTACCTTGTCGGTGGTGCTCACCCTAACTAAACGGGTGGTCCATTCACCTTGCATCGCTGTACCTGGACTCTGTAAGAGTCATCATAGTTTTGCTTGACACCTTGACTGCCTGACCACTGTCTGGTCAGTAGGCTTGCCCCAGTGGACCATTCCTTTTTCACCTCATTATTGAAAAAAATGTGTACAGCACTGGACATTTCTCTGGAGGAGGTCCTAAAAAAAGGAAAGCTACCCACTGCAGAGATACTGGAATGGGACTTCTTACCTGGGTAACATTTCCCATTGCCACTACCCTTCTAGGTTACACTCACAGTATTTGGCAGCACCTGGCTTCTTGCAGGGCTCCACCTCCTTGGATGTACTGCAAGTACTCCGTACTCTTGGGAGGGGACACTCTGGGTTTATGTAGCATCTTCCTTGAAGGGTTTAGTGGTGGATGCTGTGTTCTACAAGAACAGAATGCAATGAGAGTCAGGTAAGATCCTGGACAAGAAGTTCAAGAAACAGGATTACCTTGGCAGCAAGGTGTACTTAAAGAAAAAGCAAATAGAAAGTGAAATTAGTATTTCTTTTGTAGGCCCCCCGGCTTCATCTTCCATCAGAGCCCTCCACCCTGCACCTACCTTCAATCTGTCTGCCCCATTGAGCCTCCATTTACTCCCTGGATGGGGTACAGGGTGGGAAAAGATAATACCCCCAAGTGGCATGCGATGGAGGATATTCCAGGGTGTCTCCAGAAAGCCAGCACTGGGGTCCCTTTTTCCATTTTTCTCCCCAGCTGATGTTTTCCCCTCCCACTCTGCGTCCTCAGCTGTACTGCCTCTTGTGCTCACCCAAGTGGAAATATCACAGTGAGGACAGCAGCCCTCTGTCCCATGAGGAAAGTGTCCCCCCGGACACTCAGTCCTTCTCCCCCCACCCCCGATGACCCAGGCTCTTCCCAAAATCCAGGCCGCTGGTGTAGTGAGCCCGACCATTATGCCAACTGGCCGGCATGTAGTTAATTTTTAAAAGTGTTTGTCTGCTGTCACTTTTTATCCCTTAAGCAATTTTTCTTTTTCATTTTAGCCAGTTAGAGAATTTACTAATCAGCATGACAAAGTGGGATGTATAGAACACAACTGTAAATGGAGACTGGCATATCTTATGCTCTTCTTACATCATTAGTTGTGACATCACAAATGACCAGTTGTGGCAGAAATTGAGGGGTGGCTCTTCCTAGTCAGTTTTGATACTACAGCTAAGGAGGTCACACTTACCTTGTTTATATGTGCGATGTGATTGAAGAACGGGGATCGGTGCTGGTGGTTCCAGTTGCAGTGCTGTTCAGTATACATGACCAGCTCATTCCAGTTCTAGAGATGCAATTCAGTTTACATGTGCGTCTCTGAAATACCAGCAATGGATACATAATTAATGTAAGCATGCTCTGTACTTGCTGTTGTATGTTGGTAAGGGAGGATCGAATAAAAGAATATGCCTCCAGGAACGGTCAGGCAACTGATGCTGTTTACATGTAAAGCACATTCAGGTTCTACAGGCATGGATTCCTGTGAACCGTATACTTTCAACCCGGTTTCAGAAGCAACCTGGTTAGTGCACCAGTCAGGTTTACATGTATCTGTAACCACAATTTTTTCTTAAATCCCCTTTTTTCCTGTGCGGAAACTGGTTAACAGTACACATGTAAAATAGCTTATGCCAGCCTTCGTATGTATGTTCTTTTTATTTTGAGGGAGTTTTATTTTTAGGGCCTAGATGTTGTTTTTTTCCAGTGGGTAAAGGTTTCAGCCATGTATGTAATAGCAATAGGAATGCTTGAAAAAGGCATTGATATTGTTAGTGTTCTATGTCCTGATTGCCAGCATGTTTACCTCTGCATTAGACAGATCTAAGACATACTGTATGTGCCAACCAATCAGGATGCAGGATTTTCCTTAGCCATTTTAAAATTTAAAAATAAGGTTCGGTGTATGTTACCTAAGCACTTTATATCCCTCATCTCCCGTATCCCCTTCCTCTCCCCCGTACCCTTTCCTCTGGCCCCCTGGTTTGGCGTAAGTGTTGATCCTGACAGAAATTGTTAATTTTTTCCTGCCTGCTCTTGTTTGTTATATTTTGTTATTGTCTGTGAATGTTCTGCATATTTTACGATCAAGTGTACGTCCTGATTGTTGTTCTGTATCCAGTTGCACCTTTCTTGAGTGCTTTGTAATAAGTATGTATCAGTTACTATATCAACCATTGCCCTATTATGCATTTTATCCCTGCTACATTGTTGTAATTTTCTTCCCTTTTGTTTCATCTTTATCTTTATTGCTTGTGATGTCACTGTCTCCAGGACCGCCTTGTGAATGAGCTTGCTTAACGGAGCATTTCCTGTAATAAACTTAAAACTTGAACTTTAATGTAAACAAGATCCTCGCCCCAGTCAATCCATTTTGTCCCTGACGCTGTTCTGAAACTGAAATCCTATCCCGCTGCCTGTGGCCTCACAGTCAAGTCTGTATGCAACAGACGGTGGTGTCACAAGCAGAGGATATAACCTCAGCACCTGAATTGTAGCATTACAACAAATAGAATGTTAAAGGACAGTCTTTACATTTTTATATACGTATCCCTGAATGAGAACTGCATTTAACCTGCTTAACCTATAGCTTGTGTTGAAGCTGTCTTTTAAATACTGTACACATTCTGTTATTATTCCATATTCTCTGACCGTGTAATAAATTCCCTGGGTGTTTCTGATTTAAACTTTGGTGCTAAAGACCATTTTATAATTGTATGATGTAGATTATGTCCTTGTAAAGCTCACATGCTGTTGGCACAATGCATTCACATTGTACTAGAGAACTCGGTGGTGGAACGGGACATAAACTGTATCATCGAGTTATAAAATGGTGATTAGCACCAGTGTGTAACTCACAAACATCCACTAAGTTTACTAAAAGGCAAATAAAGATGCAACAGTGACAGAACTGGAATCATTATTTGAAAAAACACCTTGCACACAAACAAATGACTGGCAGATTCAGGCAGTTATAAAGAAACTTGCAGCTTGATCTGTTTGGAGTGGGTGGGAGGTTGGGGAATTGGGGTCTTGTTTACTGGTGACCGAAGCCATTGCTTAAGTCAGTGGGCAGGCATCAGTCCAGAAAGGAGTGGATATGCACCCATGTGTGTGTATGTATGCACGCACGCATGCACGAACACACTTGATGTATGTGCACACAGGTCTACAGGCATACGATACCTCTTCCTCCAGCTCAGCCCAAGTGTAAGAAAACCAGGAGAAGTGCAAGGATGAAGCTCTGACACCCAGTTTGCAGCAAAACCACCTTTGCCTTTAATATATATTAGTCGCTACAGATGTACAAGGTGACCTGTGCCTGACCGATGCACGAGAGAAGGATAGCCCCTAGCTAAATACTTCTTGTTCACACACTGCTGCTGTCATGCTCTAGGGAATGCTATAGTGAGAGTGAGCTGGAGTGACACAGATAAAGGCAGTCAGTCCACAGCTAGGATATTTGGGGGGGATGTGAAGCACAGGTAATTCACCTGAAATGGGAACAAAAGGTATAAAAGGTGCCCTGTCTGGTGGTTACTCCAGGCTGTTGAAGCTTTCCAGCCCCTTCCTAAGTCCTCTCTTCCTCCTCCTATCATACAGTTGACAGATTCTTATTTACAGTGCATGAGCCTTCTATCTTTCTCTCTCTCTCTCTCTCTCTCTCTCTCTCTCACCCGGTCAATCCATTTAGCCTAAGGCCACTGATTTGTTCGTATTTACTGCGACACGCTCAGAAAGCTGGAGTATTTTTTGCCTATTGATCAGGCGCTTTAAGAGAAAAAAAAATCCACTCTGCTGTCTAAACACTATTGATCCCCTCCTTGGTAGGTTCTTGCAGAAGTGTATAAAGGGACTGGATGAATTGAAATTTCATTTCCGACAACTTGTTCCTTTTCTTTTTTACTCTTTCGGATGGAAGAAACACACACTGGCGGCAGCAGTCGATGTGGTCGATAGCTCCACTGAGAAATTTAACACGGCTGTTTCCCAGATTCAGCAAGGAGAAATAATGTCTGGTTGGTAGCGTACAAGGGTGTAAATGTATACAAGAGCAATACGGGCTCACTCTCAGCAGCTTTACAGATTTTAAAAAAAGATGCTTTAAAGGGACAGTTGGCAAGACAAAAACAGTAAAAGTTTCTTTCCCCCATCAGAGGTGGGCAATGAATGTGGCTTCTTTAACACTAGCCTTGGTACATTTGGCCACAGGATGGAACTGGAGGGTCACTACTTCAGAGCTGAGCAGAGCTGCACTGTTGAATGATACTCTGTGATGAATGTCAGGGGCGAAACAGCTGCAGGGAACTCAAGTAATAATCCCCCTTTTTTAATCTAGACTTTATTTATCTGAGATAACTCAACTATGATGCAATAACTGTGTGTATATGTGTGTTTGTTGGAACAGTGGTGGAGTTCTGCTTCTGCCCAGTTAAACTGCAGTAAAGACTAAAGATTGAGCATCTTCTAGTGTACAAAAAAACCTCCTGCTGCACCTCAATACCTCCCAACACAAATCCTGTCTGTACTACCATAACTCCTGTGGTGTATATCCAAACCACTGTCTTAGGCACTCCAGTGGTATATTGTTAAACTTCTGTAGGGACTGGGAGAGCTCCCTCAGTGTACTGCCATATACTTGTCTGTACCTGGAGAGCTCCCTTGGTGTATATCCAAACTCTTTTCCAGGTGTACTTCAGTGGCATATAGTTCAACTTCTGTAGGCACCTCAATAACTCTTACTTTATACAGTCAAACTCCAGTCTTTATCAGAATTTCCCACATCGTACAGTCTGAATTTAGTCTATAACAGGAGAGTTCCACCAGTAAAAGGAGAGTTCTGCCAGTGGTGTACAGTTGAGCTTCTGTAGGTACCAGGAGAGCTTCCACTGTGTGTAGTCTGTAACAGAAGAGCTCCACCAGTGGTGTATAGTCAAACCTGTATAGGTACCAGGAGAGCTCCTACTGTGTACAGTCTAAATTCCATCTGTAACCGGAGAGTTACAGTGGTGTATAGACAATTTTCTATAGGTACAGTACCAGGAGAGCACCAACAGTACAGTATGACTCCCTTCTGGGTTTTTTTGTTAGTTTCTTTGTTTCTCCCTACGTCCCGGCTGACCCCACTAAACCTCCTAGCCCTGGCATCCCCCAGGACTTACCCTCTCCCGGTATCCCCTGTGGCTTGCCCTTCATGGTAGGAGGTGGGGAGTCCCCCCGACCCGCCAGACCGGATCCAGATTTGGGAGGCGCGAATCACCAGGGTGCAGAGCCTGCAGAGGCTGGTGGTCATTGTGTGCGACTGGGCTGTTTTTCTCCCTATTTTCTCCCCGTGTGGAGGAAGAGTGTGTAGTGACACCAGTGGTGGTGTCACACACGCTGCTGTACACAGCACGCCGGGCACCTGTCCTGCCTCCACCCCCATTATGCAACATCTGTGTGCCAACTTCCGGCCTCTACTAGGGGCCAGGCTAATACCTGCCACTGATCTCCTTCCCTCCCCGGAGGAGAGCAGTCCTTGGGATGCTCAATCCTCTTCTTCCTGGCCAACTCCTGATGCCCTGAAGTCACTCCCAACCCTAGGTCGCCAGCACGGTGGCAGGTGAAGCTTGGTGACTCAGCCCTCCACGCCACTGGGCCGGCCCTATGAATCCTGTCTGTAACAGTAGCACTCCAGTGCTGTATAATCAAATTTCCATAGGTAATGGGAGAACTGCCACTGTGTTAGTCTGAAAATGTCTATAACCGGAGAGCTCCAATGGTGTATAGTTGAACTTATGTAGGTACTAGGAGAGTGGCCACAATGTACAGTCGGAATCCTGTCTCAGATAGGAGAGCTCCTCCAAAATCTGTATAGTCAAACTTCTGTAGGTAGCAAGAGAGCTTCCTCTGGGTACAGTCAGAATCATGTATCCAACAGTACATACCAATACTTTAGGATGGAAACTCCATCCTATCTGAATAGCTGCAGCTTCTTTCAACACATTTTATACCTCTTGCGCTGCGTCACTCCTCACCTGCTTACCCCACACCATTTCCACCACTCACACTACCCTCCCTCCCACAAAACCCAACTTACACCCCGCTTTCTCCTTCACTCCCATTTCCCCACATGATGCCTTACTTAAACTAAACCCTAACAAGGGGAAGTGTCCTGATGGGCTTAACTCCTTGCTCCTTCACCTCTCAGCCCACTCCATCTGCACCTCTTGGCTGATTTACTCAACTTGTCTTTTTTTCCCCTAGCCTCAGTCCCATCAAAGTGGAAACTTTGTATTGTCATTCCTCTCCCTAAAGGTGGTGACTCTACCAACCCTAGCAGCTATCACCCCATCTCCCTATTCTAGTTAAACTACAAAAGCACATTGTGCTTGCCCAACTTGCCCCTTATCTTGACTCATCTTCATTTTTCACCCCTTTCCAGGCTGGCATCAGGAAATCCCACTCCACTACCACTTCCCTTATTCGGCTTACTGACTGCATACTCACTAGTATGGATCAGAAGCAGATCACAGCAGCAATATTTCTCAACCTGGCAAAAGCCTTTGACACTGTGTCACACTCCCTTCTCCTCTACAAACTAACAACTGCTGGCCTATCCAATTCAGCTACCACTTGGTTCCAATCCTACCTACAAAATAGAATGCAATCAGTTAGAATTGGCTCCACTATCTCCACCCCCCCCCCCCCCCAATAAATACTGGTGTCCCACAGGGCTCAGTACTCTGCCAAATCCAATTTCTATTTTCTTAAATGATTTACCTGCAGTCTGCTCTTCTACCAATCTTCACATGTATGCAGATGACACCGTCTTGTACACCCCTTGAGCTTCTCTCACTGATGTGGTAGCAAGACTGCAGTACGATTTCAACAAGGTACAGCTTTGGTTCGAATCCAACCAGCTATTCCTAAATGCTAAAAAGACTGTCTCAATGTCATTCGGCGCAAGGCAGAAACTTTCTAGTACCCCCCCCATTTTTCACACCCTGGGTGGTACAACCTTGGAACATGTCACCTCCTTTAAATACTTAGATGTTTAGTTAGACCAACACCTGGATTTTTCTGTTCATATCAATGCAATCCTCAAGAAACTGCACTCAAAATGTGGTGCTTTATAGCGAAACAGAGACTGTATTTCCCTACGAGCCCGACATACATTTATACAAAAAATTATCCTGCCCACTTTTGACTATGCAGACATAGTTTTTAGTGCCGCTTCCAAATCCTCCCTAGCCAGACTGGACAAACTCCATCACTCCTTCTGCCGTTTCACACTAGCCTGCCCCCCTCGCACCCATCACTGTGACCTGTACACTGGCCTTTCCCTACCTTACCTCGAATCCAGGCACCTCATCCACACTGCTTCCTTCATAGCAAAATTCTGGTTTGGTTTTCTACCCACCTACCTCACCTCCATCCTCTCTACTCCTGCCATAACCCCTACCTCCTCCACAGCTCTGGCCCCAGACCCCTGGCCCTACCATGCAGATTCTCCACAGACGGTCAATCCGCCTTCTCATATCGTTGTCCCAAGCTGTGGAGCACCCTCCCCACCGCCATCAGAAATGCCCCATCCCCCTCAGCCTTCACCTCACTTCTACATAGCCACACCTCACCTTCTTGTTCATGTCCATAAATTCACATCCCCCAACCAGCTGTCTTCTCCACTCCTACCACATTTGAGCCCTGTTATTTCCCCTAATACACCTCCACATTAGTCACTTAACAATTATATCTAACCAGTCTCCTTTCAGAGCTACTGGAAAGATTTTTACTCCCCACAGCTTGTTGTTCCTGCACGTCTGCTACCCCAGGACTCTGCTGCCATATATCCACTGCTTCTTACTCCCTACTGCTGAGTACTAAGCCTGTTAACTGGTAATCTGCGAGTACTGGCAATGCCAGCCATGTATTTACCACATACTCATTATCACACTCTCTACCAAAGCCTGAATTTGTTTTCTGTATATAAATACTAGTGACATGTGGTTGATAATTACTACTGTAGATAATGCTGTTATTGTAATTGTATTTCTGTTGCTTGTATGTATGCTGCACTCAGAAATACTATGTAACTGTATGCGTCCTTCTCCCCCCCCCCAGCCCCCGGATGCATCTGGAAACGAGCAATTTGCTCAGCATGCCTTCCTGGTGAAACATTTAAATAAATAAACAGGAGACTTCCATTGCTATATAGTCAAACTTATATACAGTAGGTATCAGGAGAGCTCCCACTGTGTACAGCCTCAATCCTTTCTGTAACAGTATCTCTCTGATGTGTAGTCGAACCTCTGTATCAGGATAACTGTATGCACGTTAGCAGCTCTCTGGATTCTATAAGGATATCTTCGGCCCTCTTCTTGCTGCCTCTCTCTTTCTCTCTCTGTACTGTCCACACTGGTTCCCTTCTTGATTTTTAATCAATGGTTGGTTCCTACTGAATGGCTACTCAACCCTTGAAATCTATTTCAGGTGACCGAGAAGAATGACCATCTTCAGAGACTGCTGAAGACCCAGCTGGAGCTACAGGCAACATCTTCTGAGCAAGCACAACAGATCAGAGAACTGGAGGCAAAGTTACAAAAACACGCCAAGAACCTGAATGATGCCAAAGACGAGGTATGTTCAGAGCTGTTGACAGCGTTTCCTCATGCTCAGTTTAAGCTATGTCTGTGGTTAGCCAGTGTTGTCAATAATATGCTTGGTGAGGCATAGAGGCAGTGAGGTAATGGACTAGGTTGCCACCTCTGGAGGCTCAGGGTTTAAAGAGCTGGATTCAGGCTGCAAGTCAAACCAGGTTTACAGCTTTTGCTCATTGCTTGCAAACTGCAATACCAGTTATTGAAGCTATTACTAGCCAAGCAGGATTGTCAGCTTTTGCTTCAGCAGTAGTCTAGGACTGACTCAGAATGCTTTAATTAACATCCAACCCCCTACCTCAGAGAGTACCCCTGCCCATGTCAAAGTTGATTTACTGGAACCAGCACTATACTAGCTTGTTCTGCTTGCTGGACTGTAGATAGACAGAACCTTTATCATCAGTGTCATTGGTCTCTTTCTGGCTCCAGTGTGTGTCCTTTTACTTTAGGCACCAAACAAAATTTCAAGCCTATTGAGTGATGTGCCTGTTTTTTGTAGTTTGTAAGTGTGAAAAGGTGTGGGTAGGGAACTGTTCCCCATTGATTTCTCGGAGGTTAATCAGCTGTGTGATTTGCCTTGATTTGTTCTATTGACTTTGCATCGAGTTGTCTTGGCATAGGGATACAGTATGTTTTGACTGGTGCTTTTTGTTTTTATTTACTTTTTTTCACCCTTGTTTCTCTGACTGGCCACCATTTCTGTACCCAACTCCTTTGGAATTGCCTTCCCTGGGGTTGTGCCCATGTCCCCCACGGAAGTTGAAGTTAAATGTTGGAGAGGTGCTGTGTGGACAATGTGATGCCAGCGGGAGATTGCCGCCATCCTACTGCACTTGGAATTTGTTCTGTTTTCTGGTCCTGTTCCTACCGGACATCAGCAGCCAAGGGTGTACATCCATACAAGTGTACTTGAACGGCACCAGCTGATGTCTGTCCTCACCAGCTGAGCCACCTGCCGCACCACATATGGTCACCCAACTGGTGGTGCTTGCACAATGGTCTCCATCTCCCACTCTGGAGGAGAGCATCTGCTGGAACACTCAATCCAGCCTATCCTCGGCCGGCCCCCATCAACCTTGGCTCGTTCCTGAATCCAAGTCACCGGCCTCACAAACCATAATGCTGCAGCTGTGTTGCTGGGCCGGTGTGACTGGTGCTTTTCTCAGTGCTGAAGCTTTCTGTGTTTTATTAGTTACTGCAATTTTGAAAGTTGGGAAGCAGCTGAGATAAGCTTATTTGAAGTTTAAGTGTTTTAGTGACGCTGAGTACTGTTTCTGTCAAGCTGAGTATTTATGTTTGCAGATCAATGTCAAAATATCTACTTTAGCATGAGGGCAGTTTGGGAGAAATTAAATATTTATGTTTAAATGCCTCATTGGTGTTTTTCCATCTGTTTCATAAATATGCCAACATTTTATTCCATTTATAGGATGTGCCTTCTGTTTGCATTTACACAGATCTTAGACATGGCGGCTCGTGCAATGTGACATCACTCAGGTCATGGCAACTGCAGTTTCAAAAGTTGACGCCAAAGGACACTGTTTGACAGTCTCCGCACTGCAGCATTTCCTTCTGTGCTAGAGGTGCAGATAAATCAGTTGTACATACATAGTTGCCAGCAGATTAGGTCTAACGGTCTATCTTGTCTGCCCGACTCATCTCACTGGTAGTGTATAGTAGCTGTTCTACCTCCCCCCCCACCTCATTTCCCCACTCCCTCCCCCATATACCTCTGTTAGTCACCAAACCCCCACCCTGTAAATTGCCCCTGTGCCTGTCCCAACGCTTCTTGAAACCTCCCACAGTTACCATTTTTACCAGGTCATCCGGCAGTGCATTCCAGGGTACAGTTGCCGGATGTAGTTCCTTTTTTTTTTCGCTCAACTTTTTTGAAACTGACATAATTCAGAGATATTTGATGAAGGAATTGAACTTGATGACATCCTTGTGGTTCAGTGTGCAGTTGAACTGTATACATTCGATCAAGTGGTTACTGACTCTGACAGTAATGACAGTGCTGGTGATTTCAGCAGTGCTGTTAGTAATGAGCAAACACGCAACAATCAAAAAAACAATAGCCAGCAGTGGAGAGTTTGTCAATTTTACCCTTTTAAAAAATAATTTGATGAATTACTTGTTCCATGGAATCATTCTAAGAGGTTTGTTAAATATGTGTGTAAACCCCACCACCACCACAACTGCCAAAGTGTGGCTTACCTCTGGAGCCCTCTGCTGCCTCCTTTCCCCAGACCTTCAGGCCTCTTTACCCTCCAGTCCCCCCAACATCTTAACTTGCTGCAAGTGGGACTGACAGGGCAACACTGCTGCCTTTACAGGAGCCCTGGTGAGAGAAGAGCCCAGGCTCTTTCCATTTTGCAGCTGGAGCTGCCTAATTTGTTCCATATTCTTGGCCCTGGAGTGACATCGGGGACAGGATGCAGCAACCGCAGCAGCGGATGCTGCACCAAGTGTGTACAAATGTTTGCTTTGTTTTTGTCTGTACTTTCAGTTACTCTTGAAAATGTATTTCCCAGCTTATTTAAAACTGTGTTTCTTAAAGATGAGGATACAGTTCACTATCCACACAGTGACAGTCTTTCTGGAAAGAACTGTATGTATGGCAGCTTAGATTCAATGCTAAGAAGTGCAAGGTAATGCACCTGGGAAACAAAACCAAGGAAGAGTACACAATGGGGGTGAGATACTAACAACAACAAAAATGGAAAGGGACCGGGGGTAGTATATCAGATTACCTAAAGGTGAGCAAGCAATGTGAGAGGGCAGCAAGGAGGGCTGGGGGATACTGGGATGCATAGGGAGAGGCATCACCAGTAGAAAACAAGAAGTTATTATCCCTCTGTACAGACAGCTGGTGAGACCACATCTGGTGTACTGCGTGCAGTTCTGGAGACCCAATCTCCACAAAGACAGACAGGATGGAAGCTGTCCAGAGGAGGGCAACTAAAATGGTGCAGGGTCTGCACCGGAAGACATATGAAGAGAGACTTAAGGAGCTTAATATGTATAGCCTCGAGGAAAGGAGGAGAGGGGACATGATAGAAACTTTCAAGTACCTCAAGGGAATCAACAAAGTCCAAGAGGTAGCATCTTTCAAAAAGAGTGTGCAAGAACAAGGGCACAATTTAAAAGATAGAAGTGACTCAGAAGGTAATTTGAAGTATTTTTCACAGAGAGGTTGTGGATGTATGGGCAGCCTTCCAGAGGAGGTTGTGGAGTCAAAACAGTGGTGGAATTCAAGCATGCATGGGACAGTCATAAGGCAATTCTAGGGGGTGGGGGTAGGAAGAAGTAGGCTGCTGGTTAACTAGGATCTGCAGCTTATCCATCAGGTAGGGAAATGGGCAGACTGGGTGGGCCAAGCGGTCCTTATCTGCCGTCAAATTCTATGTTTCTATCAGAATGTCTTCAAGCTAAGCTTCTCCCACCCCCCCAGGTGGTATATCATCCGGTTCCACCCTGTGACATTAGATCTTTCTTTCTACTCCAGGGACAGGTTTCCTACTTTGCAGCTCTGCATGCATGGAAGGTTTCAGTGTTTCAAGCACTTTACTGCCACTTTTCAGTCCACGTTCAGTATTGAAGTTGCTCTTGCACCTTCCATCTCCACTTTGCAATCATGATCAAAGATGGAAGGCAAGAAACCGGCTTTCAAATTTTGCACCTGGTATAGGCAGAAGAGTTTCACCACAGATCTGCACGACACATATGTTTACTGCCTAGGTGAACAACATGGTGTTGGGAATTGCAGCAAGTGCAAGGCCATGCTGCCAGCGTCCATTGAAAAACAGAAGACCAGGCTGGCCTTTGGAAGGCCTAGGCACTGCAAATTGGCCTTGGCAGCTTCCAAGTTGGCTGCAGAGCTGCGGTCATAGAAGAAGCAGCATCGAAGGCTGCTGAGAGTTCCTTGTCAGTCTCAGTGCTGTTCCCGGCTGGGGACAGCTTCGGAGGGTCTTTCTCTGATGATTTCAGGGAAATGTGAATGGCCCTCCAGAACTTTGGGGAAAGCCTTTCTCACTGTAGCAAAAACACAAAAAGCAGCATTGCTGCAAATCATGGGACTGGGAAAGATAATGCTCTTCCCACTTCTTCAACTTCCTCTGGCTGATGGTTTGGTTGAGGGCTCCACAGTAACCCCGTCAGGCCTGTTGACCGCCACTCCAGTTGACCAAGTGGTTAAGATCAAACTGGTTGACCAGCTGTTGGAAGAGCTCTATGAGGAGTCAATCTTTCAGACCTCAGTACTCCCTGTTCTCATCCAGGAGTACGATGCCCAGTCAGAACCTCTTATCAGGTGCCTCGGGAGCTGCCTTCATAGGTGGTTGTACCACCGAGGCCTGTTTTGGTTCCTCTGCCTAAGCAGGTGATCTATACTGACCCTCCATAGGACCCCCATCGACTTTGACCCTTGGGCCGACAATTGCGGTTGCAGTGCCACTCGCAGTCTCAATCCTGGTCAGTTGGGAGACTGTGCCATTGATGCTCCTTAGCCTCCTCACCCATGCGTGAGGAGGGGCATCAAGGCTGTATGCATTGATGCTATGAGGAACTCATCTGGCAGCAGTGGACTATTGTAGGGAGGGTTAGGGCTTTGCCTCTGGGGATCGGTGGTCCCCTGGTCTCCTCCAGTCATTCCCGTGCTGGTCCATCATTCTCAGCAGATCATGGTGTCTGCTTTTCCTCCACTTTGGGTGGAGGCCCCTCCACCACAGCCATTGTATGGGACTTTAGCAAAGGACTGCTGCCAAGCACCAGCTTGCCTGGCCAGTTGTTGGTGGCAATTACCCAGGTAAAAGATACCAGCGTGGTCCATCGTGTTAAATGGTTACGGGCTGCCCATGAAGAGTCTTCAGACGCTGAAGCCGAGTCATCGATGCCTCGACCAGGACTCAACTTTTCAACCAGGAATCTGTCGAAGAGCTAATATTTGCTCACGGGCCGGCATATTTCGGTGCTTTGCTCTGTTTAGTGTCGGATTCCATGAAATTGCCTTTGGAAGCAGTTCAGAAATAGGCTAAATACACATTCACTGATATCTTGGATAGGGATGAATCCCTGAGGGTTACTGTCCCTTGGCTGAAGCCATCTTGGGACCAGCCCTGAAGTTATGGTAGCATCCAGCATCTTGCTCGGCACACTGTACCCGTATGGTCCACGAGTATGCTGTCTCTATGAGCACCCTTTCGGAGTTCTCCGACCAACCCTCTGTCGAGGGCCTCATGATGGATTCGACCTTCTGCAAGTTGAAAGATCATGAGGACTTGGACAAATTTCCAGATAAGGAGTCCAGAAAGATTGATCTCTTGGCCAAAAAGGTGTATGTGGCCACTTCTCTGGTTTTCTCTCAGGCCAGGTATTCAGTCATGACGGTAAGTTTTGGCTATTCTCTCATTGGGATTGTGGGGCAGTTCCATATCTTGCTTCCAGCTGCTAAGCAGTTGGCAGTCCAGATGATCAGAGACCAGGGTCAGTTGCTGTCTAAACTCCAGGTTCAGATGGCACTTGACATGGGTGATTCTTGTGCCTTTGCCATGTCGACGATTGTCACCATACATCATAGGGCCTGGCTGAGATTGCCGTCTTCATGGTGGACTTTCCGCTTAAGCTGGCCAATGTTCCATTTCTAGGTATTGACTTCTTTGGCCCCAGGGTGGAGGAATATATCATGCATATTGAGAAGTCCAGTGCCACCCTGGATTATGTGGCTTTGTCCCAGAACGATTTGAAAACTCCAACTCCCAAGAAAAAGGCATTTCAGTTTAGGTCCTTTTCATCATAACAGCCTCAGCAGCAAAAGTCAAGTTCAGTGGCCTGGAGTGGGGAGCCAAAGTAGTGGTACCTCTGGAGCCCCCTCCAAGGCTGCTAAATGATGGGATGGGAGCCATCCCCCCTCTTGTGCAGTCCCTGCTCCCTGTCAGAGGTCAGTTGCGCCACTTCTTGCAACAGTGGTCCACCATTACCTTGGACAAGTGGGTTCTGGAAGTCGTGTGCAGGGGTCTGCCTCTGGATTTCAAGGTTCTCCTGCTACACCTTCTCCAAGCTCCTCAGGATTTCAGGGTACTAAAGACCAAGTCCACAGGGTGTTGGCCAATGTCCCAGATGCCCTGACCAGTCAGGGATATGTGTCCAGGTACTTCCTGGTTTTGAAATAGATTGGGGGCTGGCGCCCCATACTGGATTTGCATGATCTGAACAAGTTCATGCAGAAGTTAAAAGCTTCCAAAAATCAGTCTTCACCATTGATTCCCACTAGAGGTCTTAGCTGGAGGTGCTAGGACCCAGTGGGAGCCAGAACTTTTCAGTGGGTTGGCACCAAGGTAAGCAGCATGCATGCACGACTCCATGAGTGAGTGCACACGGCCACCTGTTTACGTTATCGCCAGCCCCCAACCGACTCAGTTCCTTTTCTCCCGCCGTTGACTTCTTATCCAGTGCTTTGTCACTTGCCCGCCAGGAGTCAGAACTTCATGTCTATATGTCAACAGCATTAAATTTTTCTCAGTTTAGTGTTTAATTAGACTTTGTTATTTTTGTGTCAGTTTAGTGTATGTGTCAAAAATAATTATGTAGTTTCTATCTCAGCCTTACCAAGTATCAATGGTCAACCATGGAGGATGGCAAGGAGCCTGAAGAAGCAGGCTGCTCTGACAGTGGGGCTGCATCTGGTCTACTTTCCCTGCGGGAAAGGGTTCTGATGATGAGCAGTCCAGTGTCCAGGAGGAAAGGCAGTCCTTCATAAGAACAAAAAGAAGTGGTACCAATCTCACACTCGCTCTGCGTCGTGGTCCAGGCATTGCTTGGCCTCAACTTATTCCTTCTCCCATAGGAAGGGGAAGAAATGGCACTGCTAGAGGTTTCCCTCTGTGAGGTCTGCCACAAGATAGTCAGGTTTCCAGAGTCGGAGGTCCTCACCATCTCCATCTGTGACATCAAGGGCCTCTGTTTCTTCAGGATCGGTGTCTTGGGCCCGGAGCCTCCCTGTGTCTTTAAGTGAGGGCTCCAGTGGGCAATTCCACCACTGGGCAGATTTTATGGCGCAGTGGGTGCAGCATCTGGCACAAGTGATGCCACTAGTGGAGTCAGTCCCTGGCCCTTTGGGGCCGATGGACCAGGTACTGCAAGTGGGGCCACTGGACCTGGAAGAGTGCTTGTGGCAACAGCCTTCAGGGTCTTACCAGGAGCAGTTCTGCCAATGTCTCTCCTACTTGTGGCAAACCCTCTTTTTGTTCCGGGACGGGGCAGACCATTGTGCTATCACCAGTCACTTCGGTGGTGGCTGGGTCACTGTCACCAGTTCCAGTGCTGCGTCCGGTGTCGGGTTCAGGCTTTTCAGGGCCTGGCCCAGTGTTGAGTGTGACACAGAGTCCAGCACCACGTTACCTCACATTGCTGGGAACCTTCTCAGTGCTGCTTGTAGCTCCGCCTCTGGCACCAGTCCCTCGGGGCTGGTGTCACCAGAGTTGCCACAGCTGTGTGCTGGGCTGCCTGTCCTGCGACCCCAACCTCTCTTCTTCCCTCTTTCCGAAGAGTTTGCAGAGGAGGGAGGAGTCAGGCTCTGACCTCATTATCTCTGTAGGTGGTGGTGATGACTCCTACTATAGCCTGGAGGCTTCAGACCACAGTTCCTATGTTTGTGCTTCCAAAGGATCTCTCTTTCCAGGCTCTGCTCAGAAACATGCACTCTGCATTGAATTTCAAGCCAGCAGCCATTGACCAGACTAAGCCTGCAACTGGGGTTCGTAAATGTGCTAAATATGCCTGCCAGTTTGGTTCCTCCAGTTCCACCCACACTGGAGACCTTGATGCAGTTTGACAAAGACCTGCCTCGGTGGCAGCTGTCCCCAAGCAGGCAGACAGAAAATACACTGCGCCTATAGATAAGCCAGTATCTGTCACTGAGGCTATAGTTGATACTATTGTTATTCTCATTGAGAATGGCAAGGCTATTGTCCCTAAAGAGGTCACTGCGCACCCCATTAACAGGGAGCCACTTAAGACTGACACTATGGGCAAGTGAGCCTACTCTTCAGCCACCTTTGTTATGAGGATGGCCAGCTACCAAGGGCATTTTCCGAAGTGTAAATGTACCCTTTGGAGCAGGTTAGAAACTCTGGCAGAGTCTGTACCAGATTCAGAGGCTAAACAAGATTTCTAGGGGCGTGGATATACAGTAGTTCATTGTCCACACTCTGGCAGATCTTCAAGGATATCTCTTTCGTCAGGTCACACCTATGGAAGTATTGCCACCAGACACTAGGACCACATGGAAACTGTTTTGCTAACAGTACACTAGGGGCTGCCCATGAAAATATCTGATGTCAGTGTCCACCGTATATAAACATGGGTGGACCCTCACTCTCCTCGGTTCTTTTCCCGCCATCAACCATACTCGTAGAAACATAGAAGTTGTCGGCAGATAAGGACCGCAAGGCCCATCCAGTCTGCCCATTTCTTTTTCTACCTTATAAATGTGCCATCGGCCTTTGCTCTGTCAGTGGCCTATCTATTCATACTCATTTGTATTGCTCCCTTATGCCTATCCCATGCCTGTTTGAAGCCCTGCACTGTATTCATAGCCACCACTTCTTGAGGTAGGCCATTCCATGCATCCACCACCCTTTCTGTGAAAAAGAATTTCCTCACATTCCCCCTTAATCGGCCCCCCTCTAATCTCATGCTGTGTCCTACTCGCCAGACTCCAGGAGATGGCACTGCTACAGTCGACTGCTTAATCCTCGATTTTCTACAATTTAGTTTTTTTCTCACCCTGGTCACCATCACTTTATTTTAAAGTGATTGCTGTTATCGTGTATGTCGATGAAGGATGCCACTAAACACTTCCGATATTGCGAGTATAGTGAAAAAATGTATTCCAGTGACGAACACAACGTCTGTGTGTGCTGTCTCAGTGAGGCCCACGATGTTGAGGCCTGCAGGATCTGCCTGCAGTTTAATGTACTTTTATAATTATTTATGTTGACATTTAAGGATAAACAAAGTTATGGGAGCAACAGAGTATTTTTTGTAATATGTATTACCAATGTATTATGTGTAACTGTTTATTTTATATAACTGAAACTTTTTATGGCTTGTGGGTGGGCAGAATGAGAAGAAATCTGGATAAACTAGCAAAATGGTCGGAAGAGTGGCAACTGGGGTTTAACGCAAAGAAGTGCAAGATCATGCACATAGGGAAGAGAAACCCTGAAGCCAACTATAGGCTGGGAGGGGAGTTGCTGGCAGTCATAAGGGAAGAAAGAGACTTGGGCGTCATCATCACCGATGATCTGAAATCATCCAAGCAGACCTCTAAAGCAGTAGGTAAGGCTAGAGGGATGTTGGAATGTATTAGTAATGAGTATCACAAGTCGAAAGGAGGTAATAATCCCTCTTTATAAGACACTAGTTGAGCCCCATCTGGAGTACTCATGCAGTACTGGAGGCCACACCTTCACAAGGACATTAACTAAATTGAGACAGTCTAGAGAAGGGCAACCAAAATGGTGCAGGGACTGCATCAGAAAACATATGAGGACAGATTAACTGAACTCGATATGTATACCCTAGAGCAAAGGAGGGAGAGAGGTGATATGATTGAAACATTCAAACACCTTAAGGGTATTAACGAGGGGAAAGAGTCTAACATGTTTCAATATAAGAAAAATATCAGGACAGGACGACCCAGCATGAGATTAGAGAGAGGCCGAGTAAGGGGTAATGTGAGGAAGTTCTTTTTCACAGAAAGGGTGGTGGATGCATGGAACGGCCTACCTCAGGAAGTGGTGGATATGAATACAGTGCAGGGCTTCAAACAGGCATGGGATAGGCATAAGGGAGCAATACAGATCAGTATGAATAGATAGGCCATTGACAGAGTAAAGGCCTATGACACATTCATAAGGTAGAAAAAGAAATGGGCAGACTGGATGGGCCTTGCGGTCCTTATCTGCTGTCAACTTCCAGGTTTCTATGTTGTACTGGGCCCTGTTGAAAATGAGTTTAACCACTCAAAGAGTTATCCTTTTCCTGAATTTGTAAGGGATATAGTTTTATAAACAATCAAGCTACCCGGTGATGCCACTAAAAAGCCCTGCACACTTTTCTTCTCGAACAGCATGTAGCCAGAAAGGAAAAGGAGCTCCAGGGATTGAGCTACACCACATCGCTGGCCCATTCCTTGGGCTCCCAGTCCTCCAGGGCTTGAGAAAAGTCTTCTGGGAAGCACAAACTCTGGGAGAGGGAGTGGAGCAAGACTAAATCTGCCCCTTCCCCCCATGGTAGACTGTTGGTCACCGCTATCCTTGGCAACGACTGCTACAGCGTCGTTAACCGCTTCGGCACAATGCCTCCTTCCACTAAGGCCTCAGCACCCTCAAGGCTGGCTGGCAGTGAGTTCCGCCGGACCTCCCACAGCTGGTGAAGGCCCGTCGACATTGGGGCTGCCACCCGCATCAGTGTGGCAAGCCCAGCCACTCAGACCTCAGAACCCCAGGGTCAGCTGGCAGTGAGTTTCGCCGGACCTACCTAGGCCGGCGATTGGCCTGTCGACATCAGGGTTCCAGTCTCCCCATCAATGTCGCAAGGTGCTCCTGCTCTGCAGGCCACCATCGATGTTCAGACTGTGCTCTCCTCTTTTTTGGAGATAATACAGCACCTTTTACCTCATCAGCCTACACCAGGCACAGCGACTGCAGGTCCTTTTGGGCCAGCCCCCCGTGTCGACACCTGCTCCATTGATACACCCTACACACTCCAGGGTGTCAGTGTCCTTCCTTCCTTCCTTCCTTGTAGCCCCCGGGGCCCGTCGATGAGGATTAGAGATATAACCCTGACCTCCTTCCACAAGAGGAAGAAGAGGAGGAGGAAGATATGGATGGGAACCTATCTGACAAGTCGGGCTCCACCATTTCCACCAGAAGTGAGGACTCTATGTTGTATACCCTGAGGTCCCCTCCTTCATCTCTATGATGAAGCAACTCCAAACAGCAATGGGGTTTGATGCTGAGGAGCAAGACATCACTAGGAGAAACTTGGTAGAGTTCCTGGAACCACCAGATTCTCCACCTCTTATCATTCCTCCTCTATTGTCTACACTAGAGGATGCCACCCTGGCCGCCTGGCGCAGACCCAGCTTGATCCTGCAATGCCTAGAAAGGCAGATTAGCTGTAGGAGGATTCGGTAGTGATAAAGGCAGCCCATGATAGGTCTAAGGTGCCTAAACATGACAGTTCTCTTCCCTCCAGATAAAGAGTTGGGGAAACTGGACCTGATGGGAAAGAGAGCCTTTGCCTCAGCAACCCTGGGCCTTAGAATAGCAAACTACCAGGCCCATATGGTCAAATACCAGAATATCCTCTGGAAGAAGGCTAAAGCTGCAGCCCAGTCCCTCCCAGAGGGTCCCCAGAGGCAGGAGATGCTCAAGGCCCTTCAGACTGGGACTGACGTGGATAAACACCTTTTAAGGTCTACCTACGATATTTTGGGATGCTTCAGCCAGAGAATCTGCAGCTGGAATCTGCATAAGATGGCATTCTTGGTTGACAGTCCCAGGATTTGCTAGTGATGTCCAGCAATCCATTTTGAATGCCCCCTTTAGAGGTTACAGGCTCTTTGGGGCAGATGTGCAGGATATCCTCTCTGACCTGTGAGCCTCAGGTAGGACTCTGAGGTCAGTCCATTCCCTCTACCACACTCAATCGAGAGGTCGGCAGGAGGTGCCCTTTCGCAGAGCAACCAGTGGACCTAGGTCAAGGGCCAGGCAGCAGACCAAAAGCAGAGCAGCCTTGCCAGCCCAACCTCCTCCACAGGTGCCACTCCGAAGTTCCTAGAGGAGGTTCAGCTACGCCTGCTGGATCGGCCTCAGCATGATTCTTTATTAGAATCCTCCCTCCAGTACAAAATCTGTACCTGGAACAGTGGAGAGAGGTTACAACTGATGCTTGGGTCCTGCAGGTAATAGAACAGGACCACGCTCTAGAATTTCTGGAGTTGCCTGCAGACCTTCCACCAGTTCCCTCAACTTATTCTCCATGCCACATACCAGTGCTACTAGAGGAAGTACGTACACTTCTGTGCAAGAGAACCATAGAACCAGTTCCCTGGGCACAAAGGAACAGGGGATTCTATTCTCACTTCTTCCTAGTCCCCAAATCCACAAAAGACTTAAGGCCCATTCTGGATCCGAGAAACCTGAACTTCTGTATTCAGTACAAGAAGTTCTGGATGTCCACTCTGCAAGGCCTGCTGCCCACCCTGCAAAAAGGAGACTGGGTATGCTCCCTGGACATGCAGGATGCTTACCTACATATTAGAGTTTGTTCTTCCCGCAGGAGGTACCTCAGGTTCCTGTTTCTGGGGGAACACTACAGAACACTTCATGTTCAGGGTATTGCCCTTGGGCTTGTCACCTGCACCATAGGTATTTACCAAATGCTTGGCAGTTGTGCCAGCATCTCTCAGGAGAGAGGCACTGTATGTCTTCCCCGATCTAGATGAATGGTTGCTCAAAACTCAGTTTCAGGAGCAACTGTCTCAGACCTTAGCATGTACCAGACAGCTGTTCAGTTCCCTAGGGATCATGGTCAATCTGCCCAATTCAGTCTTGACCCCTTGTCAGCACCTGCAGTACATAGGGGCAGTACTGGACACTGCTCAGGGGTTAGGCTTTCTGCTCAAGGACAGAGCGGAGTGCCTTATGGCACAGGCCCGGCTGCTTTACAACAGCAGGTATGTCACAACCCGGACATTTCTGAGACTGTTGGGCCTGATGGCAGCAACCATTGTCACGGTACCCTTGGCCAGGCTGCACATGCGGGATCCCTCAGTGGACATTAAGAGTCCAGTGGGACCAGCCGACTGATGATCGAGAACAGCAGGTTCTAGTATCTTCTGTCCGAAAGGCGCTCCGGTAGAGGATGGAACCCAGCAATTTACTGAAAGGGTTTCCCTTCCTCTTTCTTTCCCCATAGAAGATCCTCACTATAGATGATGCGGGGGGGGGGGGCACACTTGGGATCTCATCAAACACAAGAGACATGGACCAGAGTGGAGACATCCCTCCACATAAATGTTCTAGAGATGAGGGCCATTCTTTATGCTGTGCAAGCCTTCCAGAATCATCTGTCCCTGGGACATCTGCTGGTGCAGACAGACAACATCATCGTAGTAGACTACATAAACAAGCAAGGGGGAACTCATTCCTACCCCTTGTGCAAGGAAGAGATGAGGGTTTGGTACTGGGCTCTAGAACATGGTCTAGAGCTGTCAACCGTCCATGTTCCAGGTGTCTAAAACGTCCCGGCAGACAAGCTCAGCATGTCGCAGTCCAGAATGCACGACTAGGAGCTGCTGACCTCAACGGCCAGGGACCTGTTTGACAGGTGGGGTCATCCAGAATTGGACCTTGTAGTGTCTCCACTCAACTCAAAATTGCTGCTTTTCAGCTTGCTCATTCCAGGGTCTGGAGTTTTCTGGCGAGACACGTCCTTCTCTTGGAATGGGAGATCCCTTTACACCTTCCCTTATTTTCCTCTAATTCAGAGGGTGCTAATCAAGCTCCAAATGGAGGGAGCTACTCTAATTCTTGTGGCTCCGTTTTGGCCTTGTCAGATCTGGTTTCCCTTACTGCAACAGTTAGCAGTGGAACCCCCAGTACCCCTGCCTCTGTGCAAGGGCTTGCTATCACAGTAACAGGGAACCCTGCTCCATCTAGACCTCAAGTCACTTCATCTCCATGCTGGCTCCTGAAGACCTAGCCATTTCGAGGTTTGGAGTGTCCCCTAAGGTGGCTGATGTGGTGGCTGCTAGGAAGCCCTCCACCAAGGCCACCTACTCCATGAAGTGGAAGCGGTTTGCTGTGTGGGCCACTTCTCACCACTTGGATCCCTTCACTTGTCCAGTGAATATGGTTCTAGAGCATGTATTGTCCTTGTCAGACACAGGACTGCAATACTCTTCTATTACGGTGCACTTGACAGTTGTCTCAGCCTTCCATGTGCCTGTTGATGTCCATACGGTGACTCAGCTGGAAGTAGCCTGTACATTCTTTAGAGGCATTCTACACTTGAAGTCTGTCATCCGCAATCCAGTCCCAGCTTGGGACCTGAATTATGTGTTACAAAAGCATTTTTTGGCTCCTTTTTGAGCTAGCCGCAAGTTGTGAGCTACTGTACGCTTTCTTTCTTGGAAGGCGTTATTTTTAGTTGCTGTTACTTCTGCTCGAAGGATTTCCAAGCTTCAGGCTCTTATGTGTGAACCTTCTTATTTGATTTTTTTCCATAAAGACAGGGTGTCTTTAAGAACCAGTCCTAAGTTTCTTCCTAAGGTAGCATTGGAGTTTACTTTGAATCAAACTATCCACCTACCAATTTATTTTCCTGAGCATACCAATCCAGGGGAAGCATTGCTTCATACTTTAGGTGTACATAGAATACTCAGATATTATGTTCATTGTATGAAGGACTGCAGGAAGTTTTCACAGCTTTTTGTTTCCTTCGCCCCTGGGAAAGAGGATACACTAGTTTCTAAACAGTGCCCGTCCAGATGGTTGGCCAGCTGTATTATTTTTTTTTGAAATCCCTGTTTTTATTCCTCTGTCCCAGCCTGCCATCCCCAACCCGTCGGGAGCCCCTAGGCAGACATCCCTCTGCCATCCACCCTACTTGAACAACCCCTGGAACCTCAGCAGGAGCTCGGCTTACTAGGTAGGATGGGGAATGATTTTACCCCATACATTATGTTTCCTCAGTCCGGGGCCATGGGTAGGTGAAGAAGGCACATTGAGGGCATGTCTCTGGAGCCTCCGATCTTCCGGCAATGGCAAGCTATTTTCCCTCTCCCTCTACATACGAGACCCCCTGACATCAAAGGCGCCCGACGTCACACTGTATAGTGGCCACCCATCCCCTACCGTTAGGAGCTTGCAGTACTCCGAGCCTCTGCTCTGAGTCAGGCAAGTGTGCGGGCTGTGGCCTTAACCCTCCCTGGAGTAGGGGAGCTGTTGTGGGATGCTCCAGCCTATCTCCCCCTGGCTGACCCACAGTGACCCGAGTCTGCTTCCGAACCCGGGTCGCCAGCGTGGAGCGAGGTGTGGCGTCCGGCGCCTCATCCCTCAGCGCCACCGGGCCGGCCTGTATTATTTTTTTGTTACAGGAAGTACAGTAAGGAGCTTCCATGGATCGTTTGTGGCCATTCAGTCAGAGGCATGGCCACATCAGTTGCCTGTTTCAAGAATGTTTCAGCCACAGAAATTTGTGCTGCTGCAACTTGGAGTGCTGTCCACAGTTTCACTAAATACTACAGTCTGGACATTGCCTCTAGAAGGACAGGTCTGGCTGTGCTTCAAGGCCTCCTTTCTTAGGCCTGTTGCCTCCAGCCATCCAGACTATCTCTTTGTTAGTACTGCGTGGGACTTGTTCCATAGGTGTGGCCTGTTGAGAGAGATATCTTCAAGGAAGATAGAACAGTTACGTGCTTCCCGTAACAGAAGATCTTTGAGAGAATGTCTTTCATCAGGCCATGCCGTCCCACCCTCTGTCCCCCTTTGTGATGGTCTAGAGGTGCTCTGTGGTACTCTGCTCTAAAGATGGTGGAAAGAGATGAGTGAGACACCAAGGTCCGAATTATTGTGAATAAGATAATTGTTACCCAGACAAGGAGAGGCAGGAGTCGTCCTAGATTTTCAGTGCCCTCAGGGCGTTTACTTAGTACAAATGGGTAGGGAGACACAGTCACAAGAGAAGGAGAAGACACCCAAAACAATAGGGTGGTAAAGAGGACAGAGCACTTTATCTATGACTGCCAAAATTACTTCAAACTGGAATAGCATATATATTTAGGCCTACTGCCACTATACTTCTATAATTGTTCAACAGTTCTTATTCCTATTACTAAACTTAGGCGAAGATCAGATGATATGTACTACCCACAACAATATTTGGTTTAGCTATAACCACACAGTTCTACCGAAGTCCAAATGTCACTGGAGTCCAGAGGTCTGACGTCTTCGTGTACACCATCGTTCTACGATGGTAGCTACAAAGGGGAAGCATATGGAACAGTTGATACTAACACAGTTCCCAGCAGGGACCTTGTAAAGGCCACTGGGTGGTGAGAGGCTTGGTAAACAGACCATATGATTCTTCGGCAAAAGCCCACTCTCTCTCCAAGGCTGCCGGAATGAAAGAACCAGAGCAACTGGTTCCTGAAATAACCCACTTACAGGCTGTCGGATTCCAAACTGAAGACAAAGGATTCCTTGGCCAAAACCCACTTCCAGGGATGCCAAGGACGAGGAGAAAACAGGATCTGCATGGCGACGAATCCACTTGAGAACTACCACGACCTGAATGTTGCTGCAACACTCCAAGGGCCAGCTAAACTCTGAAGGATCTCTGATAGGACCAGGAACCAGAAGAATCTGTAGAGAGGATGGTTGATTCTGCAATCTAGTCACCAGAACCTAGAAAAAATAAACGGTGGACGCGTCCCGAACTAGGCTTAGACGGACTCGACTTTCGGCGAACGACCAGGGGCGCAGATCAGGTTCTCCAGGATGTGCACACTATTCTGTGGAGGGTGACTAACTTCGGGACATATGGATCAGGAACCATACGAAACAACACTGGCATGACTGTCGTGATTTGCTTTGGTGGACGTAACTTCGAGCTGTGAAAAACAAGAAATGGCGGGTATGACTGGTAAGACTGGCGACGGACTCTACTTCGGTGGACGACACAGACTGAGGAGATGATCTGATGGTTGATCCCACATGGGTGAAGAATGATGAACAGACGTCCCCTTCTGGGTAGAGACTGATTCTGAGTATGTAGTATTACAGTCCACACTATGGGACTGCAGTGTGGTAGAAGATTGAGACTGTCCCCATACACTGGTAACAATGTAGCTAAAAGATGCACCTTTCTGCAATGCCAAGAGAACTGCGGAATGATCAGATATTTTGCCAGGGGAAGGGCAAATTATAAATCTAGGGGTGATTATTACAGGTGGGGCAATTGAACAGATGCTTAGGGCAACAGTTCAAACACTTAGGGCAATAGTGCAGATGCTTAGGGCGATAGTTCAAACACTTAGGGCAATAGTTCATACAATCAGGGGCAAATAACTACAATCCATATACACTGCAGTCTTGGTGCTTCTTAGCAAGTTCACAGTCTTTTAGATACTTTGGCAAAAAACATTTGCAGGAACAATACAATTGTTACAATTACTCTGCAGCATACATCTCAACCTTCCTCATCACAAATCGGGGACAAGGCTTAAAATGATCAGGGACAAATGACCAAAATCAGGGACATCACAGAAAAAATAGTTAATATTAGTTCCAGAAGCTGTGTGCAATATGCTGTTTGGTATGAATATCATTTTCTTAATGAGAACTAGACTATAACACCAATAGCTGGCATTATTTTCTGATTCAAATCCCTACTCTTCAGTGACAGAAATGCCAAATTCAGGAGGGACAGAAGAAATTTCTGAGGCAAAATCAGGGACATCCCTGAAAATCAGGGACAGTTAGAGGTATGCTCTGCAGTATTTGTGAGCTGAGCACCCTTGGATGAACCCTTTTCCCCTGACTGTAGGGCCTTCCTGAATAGGATCTGGCTACCCCTGAACGTTTTGCTAAGGATGCCCTAATCACTATACCGAGGTACCACCTGCCCTATACTAATTGTCTGGAACACTAAAGGCCTAAATGCCTGATTTGCTATGGGGCCTATATGCCCTACTAACTGCCACTAGGCTGGCTTGCCCTAATCCACTAGGCCGGGGCTGCCCTCACTACCACTAGTCTGCCTTGCCCTAAACCACTAGGCCGGGGCGGCCCTTACTACCACTAGGCTGGCTTGCTCTAAACCACTAGGCCGGGGCTGCCCTTACTACCACTAGGCTGGCCTGCCCTATTCCACTAGGCCGGGGCTGCCCTGGGACCCTGCTTTACCTCGGGCCTAATGCCCTACATTTACTACGGGCCTAATGCCGTACTTAGCTGTGGGCCTAATTGCCCTTTTAACACTGGGCCTGGTGCCCTTCAAAATGGGCCTTGTGCCCTCTATACTGTGGGCCTGGTGCCCTAAATAGAATGGACCTGTTGCCCTAAATACAGTGGGCCTGAATCGCCCCTTTAAATATATAGCAGGCCAAAAGTGGCAGTTCCCCTTTAAATTTGAAAGGCTCTCTGAGCCTGCTGCCATTCTTTCGGCAGATTGCCGCCCCGAATCCCGCCCCTTCCTGAATATTTACGAGGCCCTTGCCTTGGGTGATGCTGACCTGCCTCCCCACTGAATAATTAAAATACAGGGTCCTACAGACCCAATGCCCCTGCGGCACTCGGCCGCCTTTCTTCGCGCCTAAGTCGCACTTTTAAAACAAAAAAAAGAAAGTCTTTTCTTTCAGGCAGTCAGGACATAGCGTGTGCTGCCACCAACTCACCGCTTCTGTCGCTGATGGAGGCAGAAGACGATCACGGGAGGCGGGCGGTAAGCTGGCAGTGGGAGGGAATGCTACATGCAGCTGGGGGGACGACTGGGGGCCTAGGAGGGCCGACCGAAACTTGCGGCGCTTGCAAGCCGCTTGCAGGAGACGAAATTAAAGTAAAAACACTCGGGGAGACAACAAAAGCAGCAGGGCTTTAAGCCCACCAGCATATAACGGCGTTTACTTTCTTCGTGGTGCCCTGAGGCACCACCGACCGCAACACAGAGTCAAGGCAGGCGTCTTCAGACAGGGAGGCAGAGCAGAACCACAGCAAGCCCTAAGGGACGGCTTCAACCTAGGTAAGCCCTGAACTGTCCCTTGTGACTTCTGTGTCCTGTCTCCTCAACCACTGCCCAGGAACAACTGACCAACTGTTAAAAATATTTTTTTAAACTTAAACCCACCAGGGTTCTAGAGTGGCTGGAGTGGAATGCTATGCATGAGCAGCTCAGCACAGCATTCCATCCATGTCATTGTTACTAGAGCTACATGAATTCTGTTGTTTTTTTTTTTGTTGTTTTTTTTTTTTTACAGCATTTTAAGTGCACAGGGGACTTTTCTCTATCATTTAGAGTGTTTCCACACTATACAGGAAGGGGAATCGACTTCTGAGGGGCCCCTTTTTACCTTTGCCCTGCAGTCTATACCTAAGGCAGGCACCCTGGGCACCTGTAAACCCCTAATATTTTTACTTAATTTATATTTCTGGGATGCTCCAACTTTGGGGCATTACACCCTTGGACTGGAGAGCTCCTTTGCTGCTGTCTCTCTCTCTCTCCAGGATGGTCTACCTGCTGTTCTAGCCTCACCTGGTAGCTGGAACCTTCATCTCTCTCCTTGGTTCTCTAGAGGTAGACCTTTGAGTATGGTTTGCAGAAGGAACTGAGGAGAGTGAGCTGCCGCCCAACATTTATATACAGTGGACGTCGATGTCAGACGTCATCCTGGGCGGCCCCTAGTGGACTGTTAGCAAAAAAGTTTCTGTGTAGTCATGAGACTTCTTAAAGCTTAGCTCGTTCTACTAGCTGGTGTTATAATCCCCAGACCCCACTCCATGACATCAGATCTTTCCGCTGAAAAAAAAAAAGGTCACCTCCTTTGCGGCTTCCACTTAGGATTAAGTGCGCTATTGGCAAACCTGTATTATCAAAGTTTTCAAGCTTTATTCAGCTTTATCTATTGGCCTCTTCAGATTTTGTGTCCGGTATCAACAGAAGATGTTGGTCACTGACTCACATGACACGTGCCTGTACTGCCTGGGTGGGCAGCATGACATAGCCGGGTGTAGCCTTTGCCTTTTTACGCTCCCAGAGTCCCTATAGGACTGGAAACATTGGCTTACCCTCAGATGGCCTTTGGAACAGTACCCGAAGGACTGCCGTAATGGCTGCTAGAAGGCCTCGCCGGCTGCCGGTTCTACTCTCCAGCTTGCGTCCCTTGAGGAGAAAGTGGTGGCTGCTGCATCGGGCACCTCTCAGTCTCGGTACTGCTCCTGGCTGGGGCCAGCATCAGAGGGCATTTACAAGTAGCTTCAGAAAGATGTACATGTCCCTCCAGACCCTGGGGAGAGCTCTGCACACCGCGGTAAGATACACAAACGTCGCCGACGCAGGCCGTAGGTCCAGGAGAGATTGACGTCCTCCCAATCACTTGTCTCCCCTGATTGCTCAGCTCTAATCAAGGGGAAGGTCAAGAGCTCCTCAGTACCCCCATTGGGCTTGTTGACCAAGACGCTGGTCAAGTAGGCCATGGAAATCTTCATCAAGCCTGTCAATCAACTGTCAGATGAGATCGAGGATTTGATCTCACAGACCCTGGTGCTTCTGGTCCTCACTCAGAAGGACGTGGACTGGTTGGTGTCCTCAACCAGTTCACCTCAGGAGCCACCTCCACCAGCGGTCAAGCCTTCGAAGCCTGTACTGGTCAATATGGCCAGGCATGTGGTGTACCTCAACATTGATTGTCTGGTCGACAGTCTGAGGTTGAGGTCTTGATTGAGGCACTCTCAATCCCTCTTGGCTAGGAGGTGTCACCGTCGACACTCTTCGTCCTCCTTGAGTGAGGAGATGTACCTGCGCAAGATGTGCCAGTGTTACAAGGAGCTCATTTGGCAGTGCAGGGTAGAGCTCTACCCCCCAGCCTTTCAATCACCTGGCAGCCGACAGTTAGGCCCACGCAACTGCTTCTCTGCTTCTCCACCCCTCAGGGTGGGGCTGCCAGCATCGCAGCCAAAGATGGGTGCTCTGATTAAGGAGGCCCATGTGGCCATTTTCTTGCCAGGCTGGTTGTTGGTGCAGATCACCCAAGTTGAGGATACTTGGGATTTCCGTGGTGAGAAATGGTCACTTTTGATGAATCCTCATATAGTTCTGATCTCGAGTTCATGGTCTCCTCTGGGACTCTACTCCTTAGCCAGGATTCGCTCGTGGAACTGACCACCGAGCATAGCCCAGTGTCTTGCACCCCACTCATTGTCAGTCCTGCTTGAGCCAGTCCAGAAGAGAGTTGAGTATCCCTTTATGGACATTTTGGACAGGGTTGATTCCCGAGGGTTGTCTTTCACATGGCTATGGCTATATTGGGACTGGCCCTGGTGCTTTGGCAATATCTTGCTTGTGCCCAGCACCCACTACCTGTATGGTTCGTAAGCATACAGTCCTCACTGGGTTCTCAGACCACCCTTCCACCAAGGGGTTCGTGTCTGATTCGGCTTTCTGCAAGTCCAGGGGCAGTGGGACATGGACAGGCCTCTGTACAAGGAGTGAACAAGCCTCCAGACAAGGAGTTCAGGAAGATTGACCATGCTGCTAAAAAAAAAAGTTTATGCTGTGGTGTCCTTAGTTCTCTGTCAGGCGAGCTATGCCATGATGATAGCTAACTTAGACCTTTTGTATGCCTTGCCTCCCTTAGCTTTAATCTGCCAAGTGGTGGACAAGGCACAGATGATACTGATAGCCCCAGACTAGCCAAGGCAGTTGTGGTACCCGGATCTCCTTGGCCTCAGCAGCAGACCTCCATGGTGGTTGCCTCTTTGCCCAGATCTGCTGACTAGACAACAGGGGATGGTCCTGCACCCAGACCTAACATCCCTATTCCTCTTGGCCTGGTTCCTGAGAGGGTTCCAGGCCTTGGGTCTGTTGAAAGATGTGCTTCACATTGCGAAGGCCTCTTGAAAACATTCAACCCACAGATGCTACACATTTGTTTTTTGTTTTTTTGTTATTTTACCAGGAGAGACACACTAAGCTGAAAGCTTGTTTGCAGGTGCGACCTGGGAGCACAAGGAAGTTAAATGACTTGCTCAGGGTCACACAGTACACACGTGGAGGCTGTGGGATTCAAACCCAGGTCTCCAGGTTTTCAGCTCAGAGCCTTAAACCACTGCGGTATACTGCCTCCTCCATTTAAATGGAAGAGGTTCTTCATTTGGTGCCAGGCAAGGAGCTTGATCCCCTTGCCTGCCCTGTGGCGAGCATCTTGGAATTCCTTTGATCCCTTTCTCAGTAGGGACTGTAAACAACCTTTAAGGTGCATCTGCCTGCATTGCTGCTTATGGGGTGCAGGCTGGTAAGTCGAAGACGGTGCAAGGAGAAGATGGTCAGGTGCTTTTTTTAAAGGCCTTGATCACCTGTCCCCTTCAGTGCATGAACCTTTGCCACCATGGGACTTACTGCTGGTGCTGACTGTGCTCATGAGCAAGCCATTTGAGTCTATGCACAGGTGTGAGATGTTACACCTGTCATGGAAGACAGCCTTCCTGGTGGCCATCACATCCAACACTAGGATTGGTAAGCTCCAGCCACTCTTGATGGAGTCTTCTTACCTCGTCTTCCCCAGGTCAAAGTAGTCTTTTGCCCCCATTAAAAGTTCCTCCTGAAGGTGGTATTGGAGTTTCACCTTAACCAGGCAATTAACTTACCAGAATACTTTACCAACCATTCTTCAGAAGCTGACTGCAGACTCCATACTCTGGTCATGCAGAGAGCGCTCTCTTATTATAAGGAGCACATCACTGGAGTGCGGGCTGAGGCTCACCAGCTGTTTCTAACATACACTAAAGCTGCACCTGGCAGTCTGGCAGCAAAGCAGATGATTAGCAGGTGGATCACATCCTGCATTGACCTCTGCTACAGGTTGACTGGTAGGAAGCTTCCTGTAGGGCTCATTCCATCAGACATACCTTTGCCTTGGGGGCTGCTTCCAGGAAACCTGCAGGGCTGCTACCTGGAAGTTAGCCCATACCTTCACTTCCCATTACTGCATCAACCTGGAGGCTTGTCCAGATGCTGCTTTTGCAATCTCGATTCTCCAGTTTCTGTTAATCAAATAGGGTTGTACACTTTTTTCTTTTTATTTCTTTAGTAACCAGGTAAGACCTACTAGGCACAAGTGTCTGTTTTCAGGGGCGATCTAGGAGCACTGGGGCAGTTAAGTGACTTGCTGAGCGTCACACAGCATGCAAGTGGAGGTTGCAGGAATCAAACCTATGTCTGCTGGATGTACCAAGCTCATTCACAGCTCATTACTCTAACCTCTAGGCTGTACTGCCAGCCCCTTGCCCTCTCCTGGAGAACTGCTGGCAGTGTGCCAGAGTATGGATAGTGAACTATATTCACACCCCTAGAAAAATAGCTTATTCACTTGTAACCGCAGTTCCTAACAGTGGTATATAATTCACATCCACACAACCCAGCTAGCATCCCCTGGCAAGTGGCACATGGATCCCAGCTTCCAGTGTGCAAAGATAAGATATAATGGGACGAAGTTGGGGGATATACCATCTTGGTGCTTGGAGGAGCTTAGAATCAAGATGTCTGATCAATCAGCACTTCCAGTGAAACTACCAGGTGTGGATGTAAACTATATACCACTCCTAGAATCACGGTTACAGGTGAGTAACTTGTTTTTCTAACCCCAGGAATCCACTAATATTATTATTCTTGCAGTGCTCCCTTAAGCCAGCACTGCCCCAGAGAGAATAGAATGCTATGGTAATCACGGAATGTTTAGCTCATGCATCTATTTTCAAACTGCCCAGTGTCAACTGCCTACATTCTACCTCAGATTTCTTCTCTCTGCTGCAAAGTTCAGACGCCCTGGAGATCTCTCTCAATCGACACAGATTCCTGTAGTGCATAGAGCAAAAAAACTTAAGTATTTTTATTTATTTTTCATTACTGTCTAGTGTCATTGTTCTTTAGTGTTTCATACCTCATTAGTTTTAAATTTAAACTTATTCATTGGTTCCTCGCGGTTCCTTTGAACCGAGGGGCAACCAACCTTTTTTTATTTAATTGGAACCTTTTTAGAGGGTTCCGGTTACTTTATTCTTTAATTTTATTTAATTTTATCCGCTTTTGAACCAAGGTTTATCAGTTTTCCTCAGCGGTTTCTCGGTTCTGGGTCCGTTCAGAACCAATAGTTTTTTCACAGTATCAGTTCCTGAACCGACCGTTATTCTATTGAAACCGACCGCAAATATTTGAATTTTGTCTATTTTTTGGTCGGTTACTGGTTACTGTTTTCTATAATGTCAGACAAGCCTAAAAAAAAAACAGGCCCCCCTGGGTTCAAGAATTACTTGAAGTGTGCAGAGGTGTTTGCCAAGGCAGACAAGCATGATCTTTACTTGATCTGCCTTGGGCAACAGCATTTCAATGAAGACTGTGATATTTGTAAGTCTTTCTGTGTTAAGACAGTGGAAAAATGCAGGGAGAGGCTTAATAGAAAACTGGAGGGAGGGGTCCATGGGCTCTAACCAGTCCACCCCCTCTAAGTCTGTGGCAGTTCCTTCCAGATCCTCTAAATCCACCCCTGATATGGGTGAGGGCTCTGTCAAGAGAGGCAATCAACCGGCTGACTCCCCGGTGCCTGCCAAAAAATGAAAGAAAACCAAACACACTGACACCCCGGCTGAAATGCCTCAAGGGGTCCCTCAGGTGCCTATTAATGCTCCTTCTCCTGCTGAGTTGACACAGGTTTTCGCCTTACTCCAGGTGCTGCAGGATTTATTACCCCCTCAGGAGTCTGTGATTACTACTGCTGAAAAAGCAACTGTTGTTACCCCTCTTTTGCCTACTGCTAAAGTGGTATATGAGGAGGATGACCAAGATGAAGAGGGAATTGAACCTGAGGTGTTAACCAGAACAGGATGTTGACTCCTCTCCCAGACCCTCAGAGGATTTCTCTTCCCATTTTTCTTTTGTTAAGAAAATGGTAGAGACCCTGGATCTGCAAACAGCTGAAGAGATCCAGGATGAAGAGGAGACACAATACGCGGCGCTTATGGGGCTGACACCCTCAAAAAGGCTCCTCCTGCCTATGTACAACTTCTTTAATGATGTTTTAGAAATCCTAAAGGCTCCCAATACAGTCACACCCACAGACAAAAAGTGTGACAAGAAGTATCAATTAGAAAGATCTGGTGCTGAGTTTCTTTTTAGTCACCCAGACCACCAGGGTATTGTACAGCAGGCTGCCTGTGAGAAAGCCAAAACTCCCTTATCCTCTCAACCCCCTGAGAAGGATTCGAGAAAGGTGGACAGCATGGCAAAAAAGGGGTACCTTTCGGCATCCCTAGCAATTCGTCAAGCCAGCTACCAGGCCTATGCAGCCCTTTATCAAAAAGCTTTGTGGCAGTCAGTAATGGACAATGCTGAGGCTAACCCCTCTTTAACAGTGTCAGAGCTGCTAGACACAGCAAAATTGGGATTGGAGGCTTCCAAATACCAATTTCAGATGGCAGCTGACACCAATGATACAGCTGAAAGGTAGATGGCTGGTACCATTGCTGTAAGAAGATTTGCCTGACTGAGGGCTACCAACCTCACCCAAGAGCCCCTAACTAAGGCAACAGACTTTCCTGTTGAAGGCCAGTCTCTCTTTTTGGTGCCTAGACTGAGGCATATATGAAAAAAGTAGACGAATATAAAAATACTTATAGGAGCAACTCGACCAGAGACAGGCCCTCTACTTCAACTTCATCTTATTCTAGGGGAAGCAGGGACAGGTCCTCTTTTAGGAGGCCTTTCTTTCAGGTACAGGCTGTTTCCCAGCAGCAGTACCAACCACAACAGACTGGGATCCTTTCCGAGAAGCCCTTGTACCTCTAGCTCTGTAAAATCCAATCTGCTCAGCCTCAGCAGCAAGCAAAACAGAACCCCTGACTTTTCCCTTCAAGCTGCCTCTCCACATCCTGTAGGGGCAGATTCAACTTCTGTTTCCAGGAATGGTTAAAAATAACCACAGACAAATAGGTCCTGGAAATAGTGAGTCAGGGTCTCTTCCTTTGCTTTAAGTCCTTTTCTCCTCCAAGGTTAAAACATTTTGCACCAGCTCCCTTCTCAGAAAGAAAACTACTGGAGCAGGAGGTACAGGCACCTACTGCTGGCAGAAGCAGTGGAGCCTGTCCCCCACAACCAAAGAGGACAAGGGTTCTATTCCAGATATTTCCTAACAACAAAAAAGAATGGAAAGTGGCGGACTATACTAGACCTCAGACTGCTACACAGGTACCTGGTAAAACCCAAGTTCAAGATGGTCACAATTTCCATGATTTTGCCAACTCTGCAAAAAGGGGACTGGCTAGCCTCCTTGGATCTAAAGGATGCATATTTCCATATTCCCATAAGGGAGTCACACAGACAGTTTCTCAGATTCAGACTCCCGTCAGGCCACTACCAGTTCTCAACACTTCCCTTTGGCCTTGCGTCTTCACCAAGGGTCTTTACCAAGTGCATAGCAGTAGTAGTGGCACACCTCAGAAGGCTGAGTGTCACAATTTTTCCTTATCTGGACAATCGGCTAATCATAGGGAAATCCCACCAACAGGTGTCAGACCACCTTCAGATAACCCAGGATATGCTGCTGTCCTTGGGATTCCTTCTCAATACCAAAAAGTCAGTCCTGACCCCTGTGCAGGTTCTGCAGTTCATAGGTGCAGAACTGAATACAGTAGTGGGAAGAGCTTTTCTCCCTCAGGAGAGGGCAGAAAGCATTCAGCTTCTGGCAGGCTCATTTGCCCTGGGCAGGCCAAAGCCAGCAAAACAGTTTCTTCAACTGTTAGGGCACATGGCTGCAGTAAAAAAGCACAGTCATAGGTGCCAGGTTTCAGATGAGAGATATTCAGTTCTATGTCAGAGCACACTGGTGCCAAAAGCGGGACCCCCTCTCAAAGCCAGTACCAGTCACACAAACGTTACTACAGGCCCTCCAATGGTGGAGGGAACCAGAAAATTTAAGAGAAGGGGTTCCATTTCTGCATTAGCCTCCCTCCCTGGTTCTCACAATCGATGCTTCCCTGCTTGGTTGGGGTGCTCATGTAGGGGATCACACCATCCACGGTACTTGGGAGAGTGCAGACTCACTCCTGCACATAAACCTGCTGGAGTTAAGAGCTGTTTATCTGGCCCTTCAGGGTTTCTCTCATCTCATACAGGGAAAGGTTGCACAAGTCACAACAGACAATACCACAACAATGTATTACATCAACAAACAAGGAGGGACAAGGTCCACTCCTCTGTGTACAGAGGCAATGAAGATATGGAGCCTCGCTTACTCTCTAAATGCCTCTCTACAGTCAATTCATCTGCCAGGCAAGGACAACACCTTGGCAGATGCCTTGAGCAGGATAAACCAGGCCCATCACGAATGGGCATTTTTATTTTTTATTTATTTAATCTAGGATTACAAGTACCTTTGAGCCAAGGCTCTTTTACAAAGGTCCACGTCGGGGATAAACAAACAACAAGGAAACAACACTGAGTTAACAGTAAAGCAATTCGTGTACTGCAGTGCTATTGTCTGTCTGAAGAGAGGAAAGAGGGAAGGGGGGGAGATGCAGCCAGAGGCATTTGTCGAGTAAAGTTGGAAGGACAGATGGAGGAGAAGAGGGGGAAGGGTGAGGGGGAGGAATAAGTTTGGCAATACAGGCATGGAGAGACTAAAAAGGTGGTAAGAAGGCCTGAGTTTTTATGTTGTCACCTCAGAAGTCTAGGGGAAGCAGACTGGTAGGGAGCCAGAGGGCTTAGCAGTAGGCTACAGCTGTGCAGGTCATGAGCTAGGTGAGGCAGTCACAGGAGCTAGAGGCAGCGAGATGAGCCCGGAGCCTGGATTTAAACAGACCTAAAGTAGTGGCTGAGGTGATGGTGTCACTGAGATCATTCAGCCATAGAGGAGCCCCTGTAGGTGAGAGGCGTTGGCCTGAGTAATGTCGACAGCGAGGACTTGTAGATTCTGGGTTATTGTACTCCTGGTGTTCTGCTGGTTAGTGTTTGTTGTAATAAAGGCAGAAACACCAGGAGGAGTCAGGCCAAGGTTGATTTTTTCGCCATGGCACAGGTGACATACTTTATCCTGTTGGGAAGTTGGAGCCAACCAGTTTGTGCATAGAGGGAACAGGTGTGGGTGGTGGCGGTGGGCACCAGTTGTGAGTCGGCATGCTTTGTTTAGGGCAATTGTTATACGACGGAGGGTGGATGTCGAGGCAGAGCCATAGATAATGAGTCCGTACTCAATGATTGACACCACCGAGCTCTGAACTGCAGTCTTCAGAGCTTCTGGAGTGAGATGTTGCCTGTGCTTGAAGAACAGTCCAAGGCGTCTATTGGCAGCTTTGAACACGCTGTTGCTGTGAGCAGAGTAGGAGAGCTTGGGGTCGAGCAAAATACCTAGATATTTGAAGGAGGATACTTGTTCGAGGACAGATCCGTTTGGTGGAGATGGCGAGGGGGTGATGCCTGTGACGGTTATAAGAACTACAGAATAGCAAGGACTTGGTTTTCTTGTGATATAGGACCAGTTTATGATTGGAGAACCAAGTTTCAACGGCATTAAATCCAAGCTGTAGGCTGAGTTGGAGTGGAACAAGGTCCTGATGCATGGACAAAACAACAGCATCATCCGCGTACAGGATGATTTGTTCCGAGCTGGATTGAGGTAGGGAGTTTAGAAACAGGCTGAAAAGGTGTGGGCCCAGTATGAACCCCTGGGGGACTCCAGAGCATACAAGCAAGGTATGTGACAGAGCATTGGCAATTCTTACTCTTTGAGAGTGGTTTTCAAGGTAGCTTCTGAACCAGAGGGCTGAGTCAGGTGCAAGGCAGGAGGTAATGAGTAGCTGGTCAAACAGTAGCTGATGATGGACCGTGTCGAATGCCTTTGATAGGTCGATGAAGACAGCCCCTGTGAGAAGTCCTTTATCAAGGGAGCAGGTACTTTGCTAGTAAATTCAAGTAGAGCAGTGGGGGTACTATGCCCTTTTCTAAAACCATGCTGCTGAGGGCACAATATGTTGTATTTGTCCAAGCAGTCGGTGAGCTGGTCTGCAACGATACGCTCAAGGGCCTTGGAGAGTGGTGGCAATATGGAGATCGGGCGATAGTTTGCTTGGCTGGTCTTATCCCCATTTTTGTGGACAGGGGTCACTGAGGCAGTTTTCCAGATTTCTGGGAATGTACTACTGTTGAGGGAGAGGTTAAGAATTTTAGTGAGGGGACGAAGGACCTCATCAAGTGAAAGTGATAGCAGCTTAAGGTCTAGGGTGTCACTGCTGGTTCTAGATTTAGAGATGGCCGAGGTGCTGTGGCGGCAAGCTTCACTCATCTTAGTCTCCCTGAAGTAGAAGCGTGGTTGGTTGGATGAAGCACAGGGAGTGCTTGAGGGGGTGTCATTAACCAGGCAGAAATCAGGCGGAAGAACAGAGCTAAGGTCAGTAAAAGCTGTGTTGAAGGTGTTAGCAGTGACCACAGGATCAAGGGTAGTGGACCCATCTACAATTAGCATTGCAGGAGGGGACTTTGATTGTTTCCCAGTCATGTCCTTGATATTGTCCCAGAAAGCACGGCCTTTTCCCCAGGAGTTAGTGAGGACATCCTTATAATATAAACTTTTCGTGAGACGAATGGATTTGGTGCAGGCATTCCGGGCATGTTTGTATTTTTGGATGTCAGATTGTTTGCCTGTGGCTTTAGCCACTGCCCATAGATGGTCCCTGGATTTCAGCTGTGAAGGAGCTCATGATTACCTAAGGGATACAGGGCTTTGTTTTCCATTTTTGTAGGGAGCAAAGAGGTCACAGGCCTTGTTGGAAGGTATTAATGAAGTAATCGAGGCTATGTTAACATCAGCGCAGTGTAAATAGGTAACCAGTCTTGAAGGGATAGGTGCTGTTTGAGATGGGTAAGTTTCCATTGGTAGGACTCTGCTGGTTATAATTAAGGGGGGTGGTTTTTGACATTTATTGGACCAGTCACATAAAATTGGGGAGTGGTCACTGAGAGAGTCCGGGAGAATGGAGGGGCTGGAGATCCTGGAAGGGTGATTGGTGAGAACCCAGTCCAGCAGGGTGCTGGTGCCAGTTTTGTAATTAATCCTAGTTAGCGAAGTAACCAGTTGTGAGAGGTTGTCAGCTGCAATGGCGTCCTTATGAGTGCAGTCATCAGATGCGAGCCAGTTAATATTAAAGTCGCCAAGAAGGATGAGTTCAGAACCAGGGGGGTTGTGAGCTGACGAAGTTAAGGACTACTTTGATGCCAGGATCTTGGAATATAAACAGCTATGGTGGTGAGAGCTTTTTGATTGGGACCAAGTAGGATTTTTATGGGTAAGAGCTGGGCAGAGGAGCCAGTCACGGGAGTTGACAGAGGGTGTCCCAAGAGAGTATCCTTAATGTAGATAGCGCAGCCACCTCCCCTTTTGGAGATACGGTCCAGTCTGAAAATATTGTAGCCCTGTAGGGTGATTGCCAGATCTGGGACTTTAGGTGTCAGCCATGTTTTGACAATTGCAAGGATGTCCAGATTATGTTGGCTGGTGAAGGCTTGTAGTGCATCAATCTTTGGCAGTAGGTTGCAGATGTTAAGGGTTGCGATGGTAAGAGTTCCTGCCTTTTTCAAGTGGCTGAGACAGGCAGGGCCAGAGTTCGGGTGGACGTTTCCTGATATCAGTAGGAGAAGTAGGAGAAGCTTCAATGAGCAGAGGTGCAAGTCCAGTAATATAGACTTGTGTTCTTTTTATTGTATGGGCAGAGGGTGGATTCCATACGGCAGCCCCGATGGTATGCAATATGGTACAGTAGGGATAGGTTGGCGTAGAGACCAACCAAGGTGCTGTTATGAAACAGCCAGGTATTGTCGAGTGGCGGTGCATGTAGGATTGTGCAAATGGTGAAGTGTACCCAGGGTGCAGCTGGTAGTGACATGGTAGATTGTGGGTAAGGGGCGGGGGTGGCATGGACCCGGAAGAGAGAAAAGGGGAGGGACGGCAAGGAGGGAGAGGAGGGGAAGGACTAGGTAGGGGAGGGGGCACATGTCCAGAGTGGAGCAGCAAAGACAGGAGAGGTAGTGAAAGAGAGCTGAGAGTGCGTAGAAACAGCTAGGATGGGGTATGCAGCAGTTAGGGAGATGGAGTAGTAATGGCTAAGACTGGGCCGTAAGCCAACAGGCATTGAACAAGCAAGTGGTGAATGCTCTGTTCAGAAGGTAGAGGACCCCAGAAATGGAGCTTTTTACTTCCCACCAAAATCACTACTTATCTCTTTATTGCTGCAGGGCCCCAGTGAAGGGGACAGTTCCAATGGATACCTTGATTCTGGATTGGACAGGCAGGTACCTTTATGCCTTTCCTCCTTTTCCTCTGATACTCAGAGTGCTCATCAAGCTCAGGTCACAACCAGCTTCGATGATTCTGGTAGCCCCGGATTGGGAAAGATAGCCTTGGTACTCCCTGCTGCTCTCAATGTCTGAGTAAATCGATTCACCTCCCTCAGAGGTACAATCTACTGACTTCCTTTCAGGGGAGGGTAGTGTACCCCAATATCAGGTCTCTCCAACTCAAAGCCTGGCTCTTCAGGACTTAGAATATGCAGATTGCCAATTCTGTGAAGCAGTTTTAGAAGTCCTTAAGGGTCACAGGAAGCCTTCCACCAAGAAAACCTATGCCTCAAAATGGAAAATATTTTCCATTTGGTGCAGTGACAAGGGTATAGTCCCTGGCCGGGATCCCAATCCTTCTTGATTATTTGTCTCACCTGCACTCCCTGGGGTTGCAGGACTCAACTCTGAAGGTGCACCTGGCTTCAGTTTCAGCATACCTTTCAGCTAGAAAGGATACCTCCCTGGCATCACACCCTATATTCAAAAGATTCTTTAAAGGGTTCTCTCATTTGTTTTCCCCTCACAGGGAACCAGTGCCAGCATGGGACCTTAATATTTGCATTGCCCAGCTTATGCTTCCACCCCTTGAGCCTATGGCATCTGCAGAGGTTAAATTTCTTACCTGGAAGGTAGTTTTTCTGGTAGCAATCACTTCTGCCAGAAGGATAAGCGAGCTACAGGCCCTCTGTGTGGAAAAGGAGTATGTTTCTTTCCACAGGGACAAAGTAGTGTTGAGAACTAATAGGACGTTCCTCCCCAAGGTGGTTTCTGACTTCCATTTGAACCAGTCTATAACATTGCCAGTTTTCTTTACTGAAAACACTAGCTCAGGTGAGCATAGATTGCACAGGTTGGATGTTAAAAGAGCACTGAGTTATTACATGACTCATACCAAAGATCATAGGCAGGACAAACAACAACTGTTCCTCACCTATGGGGAAGTAGGTAAAAGTACTCCAGCTTCAAAGAGGACTATCTCTCATTGCATAGTCCAGTGTATTCAGTTTTGCTACTCAAAGGCAGGCAAGGTTACTCCCTCTGGTCTTAGGGCCCACTCTACAAGGGGCACAGCTGCCACTATTGCAGCTGCCAGAGAGGTACCTCTAATGGAAATATGTAAAGCAGCTTCCTGGAGGTCAGTCCACACCTTCATTAAGCATTATAGCTTGGACACCCAGTCCAGGAGTGATGCCAGATTTGGCACAGCAGTCTTGCAGAGTCTTTTTCCTAAATAGATTCTGGCCCACCTCCTTGAGGTACTGCTGCATATTCTGCAAGAGTAATGATATTAGTGGATTCCTGGGGTTAGAAGAAAAAATTACTCACCTGTAGTAATCTTGTTTCTTCCAAAGGGATCCACTAATATAATTACTCCCTGCCCTTGCCTCCCCTTTCAGAATCAGTAACAAGAAAAATCCTCTCTACAGCTGATAAGATGTATAGTTGGAGTGGCATGCTACTTGCAGGCACCTTCTAGTAATGTCTTAACTTGTAGGTTCTTTTCTAAAGGCTTATCTGACTTCAGAAAAAAGAGGGGACATTTGTTTATACTAGTCCTTTGGTTAATGTTATTTGCCCAGTTGGGCATTAAGAAACATAGAATCTGACGACAGATAAGGACCGCTTGGCCCACCTAGTCTGCCCATTTCCCTACCTAACAGATAAGCTGCAGATCCTAGTTAACCAACAGCCTACTTCCTCCTACCCCCCACTAGAATTGCCTTATATCTGTCCCATGCATTCTTGAATTCCCCCACTGTTTTTGACTCTGTGACCTCCTCAGGAAGGCTGTTCCATGCATCTACAACCCTCTCTGTGAAGAAATACTTCCTCACATTACCTCTGAGCCGTCCCCCTCTATCTTCAAATTGTGCCCCCTTGTTCTTGCACATCTCTTTTTTTGAAAGATGCTACCCTCTTGGACTTTGTTGATTCCCTTGAGGTATTTGAGAGTTACTATCATGTCCCCCTTTTCCATCATTTCCTCGAGGCTATACATCTTAAGCTCCTTTAGTCTTTCTTCATATGTCTTCTGGTGCAGACCCTGTACCATTTTGGTTGCCCTCCTCTGGACAGCCTCCACCTTGTCTATGTCTTTGTGGAGATGGGGTCTCCAGAACTGTACACAATACTCCAGATGTGGCCTTACCAATTGTCTGTTCAGAGGGCCAACAACTTCCTGTTTTCTACTGGTGATCCCTCTCCCTATGCATCCCAGTATTCCCCCAGCCCTCCTTACTTCTCGCATTGCTTGCCCACCTTTAGGTCGTCTGATATAACTACCCCCAGGCCCCTTTCCATTTTTGTTGTTGTCAGTATTTCACCCCCCCCATTGTGTACTCTTGCCCTGGGCTTTTGTTTCCCAGGTGCATTACTTTGCACTTCTTTGCGTTGAATCTAAGCTGCCATACATTTGATCATTCCTCCAACCTTGCCAAGTCCCTTTTCATCCTTTCCACCCCACCTTGCATATCAACCCTGTTGCAGATCTTTGTGTCATCTGCAAAGAGACATACCTTCCCCTCTAGACCCTCCGCAATGTCACTTATAAAGACATTAAAAAGGACTGGCCCCAGTACTGAACCCTGCGGGTGCCCCACTAATAACCCTCCTTTCTTCACTGTGGGCTCTATTTACTATTACCCGCTGTGTCCTGTTGTCCAGCCAGTGTTTTACCCAGGCTACCACCCTGGGACCCACTCCCAGGCTGGCTAATTTGTTTATTAATCTTTTGTGCGGGACTGTGTCAAATGCCTTGATGAAGTCTAGGTAGGCCATGTCCACAGCCCCTCCCTGGTCTACTACTGTGGTCACCTAGTCAAAGAAATCAATTAGAATTGTGTGACATGACCTTCCTGCTGTGAATCCATGCTGCCTTGGGTCCTGTGCCCCACTGGCCTCTAGGTACTCAACCGTTCTCTCCTTCAGAAGTGATTCCATCATTTTCCCTACCACTGAGGTCAAACTAACTGGTCTGTAGTTTTCTGCCTCTTGTCTTGCTCCCACTTTTGTGAAGGGGAATCACATCCGCCCTCCTCCAGTCCTCAGGTACCACACCATCCTCTCATGATTTATTAAAAAGAGTAGTCAGTGGTGTTACTAGTTTTTCCGTTAGTTCTTTTAGAATTCTGGGGTGAATCCCATCAGGCCCCATTGCTTTAGCCACCTTCAGTTTTAAGAGTTCTTTCAGAACCCTTTCTTCTGTGAAAGGACTAATATCAACCCCCTTATCCAGAGTGCGTCTGTTGACTGGATTAGGTCTCTCTACCCCTGCTTTTCCATTGTGAATGCTGAGCAGAAATATTCATTCAGTATCCCTGCTTTTTCACTGTCGCTCTCTACCCAACCACCTTCCTCTTTATTCAGCCTCAGTATCCCTGCCTTCGTCTTTCTTTGCTCCCTGATGTACCTGTAAAAGGTTTTATCCCCCTTCTTAACTGAGTTGGCTATCTTTTCCTCAGTTTGGGCCTTTGCTATTCTGACTGCCTTCCCCGCTTCCTTCTGCTTTAACTGGTACAGTTCTCTGTCCTGCGCCTTTTGTGTTTCCATATACTTCGTGAATGCTATCTTTTTCTCCCTAACCTTCCCTGCTACTTCTTTTGAGAACCATAGTGTTTTTTTCTTTCGTTTTGATTTGTTTATTTGCTTCACACAAAGGCTTGTTGCCTCTGTGATGGCAGTTTTGATGTTTCCCCATTGTTGCTCCACCCCACCTTCTTGCCTGTTTGCTAGTGCTTTGCTGAGGCACTCTCCCATTTTGACAAAATCAGCCCTCCTGAAGTCCAGTACCTTCACTTTTGTGTGGCTTGACTCTACAGCTAAGTTTATCGTGAACCACACTGTTTGGTGGTCGCTTGTTCCCAGATGGCTACCCACTTCAACCTAGGATGCTGGGATTATTTTTCTGTAATTATTTAAATAGTGATTCACATGTTGTTATGGCCTCTTTGCCGGCTTCTAAGAAATCTGAGGTAGAATGTAAGCAGTTGACACCGGGCAGTTAGAAAATAGATCCACGAGCTAAACATTCCATGATTAGCATAGTATTCTGTTCTCTCTGGGGCAGTGCTGGCTTAAGGGAGCACTGCAAGAGTAATAATATTAGTGTATCCCTTTGGAAGAAACAAGATTACTACAGGTGAGTAATTTTTTCATTCTGCTGACTGTTGAGCAAGGTATTGACTCCAAGGGTCATCAGCTTAAAGCCTCTATGGATGCTTTCAGTGCTGCATCTTGCCCTGCTGCGACAGGCATTTGCATTAAATGGCATTCCTGGCTGAGGACTTCCGGTTTTACCCAGGATGTCCAACAACAGGTGATGAATGTCCCCCTTTGATGGAACCTACCTGTTCGGATAGCAGGTGGAACAGTCTCTTAAGGCATCTAATGAAACTAGAACAACCCTTAATACTTCTGGACCAGCCCACTTTAATCTTCAGAAGGGCAAGGGATGTGGTTCTTTCCACCATAAGCAATTTGTTCATGGCAGAGGAGCCCAAAACAATAGAAGTCAGCCTCTTCAGCCTCAAAAGAAGGTACAACTGAAGGCACTGGCGCCCAGAGCACCTAGTGTTAGTATCTGAAGCTCCGGCCCAGTTCTGCCTCCTCCCCATTTGGGGGGGGGGGGGTCCTAAACCTGTTTTAACATCATGAACAAGTGTTTCTTGGGATAATCCCTGGATTTTATAGAAGTCCCTCCAGGCTATTTGCCCAGAAGGCCCAACCCCCTTTGTCAGCTCACATGTCAAAGCGTCTGGTACAGGAGATTGCAGGCCTTTTGAGCAACAGGGTAGTGGAAATAGCTTCAGATCTGTGGTGCAAACGTCCAGATTGATGGACAATAAGATCCATTATTATTCCTCCTATATAACCTGCATTAGAAGATGCTACTTTTGCTGCATGGTACAGACCAAGCTCATTGTCTGCAGTTCCCAGAAAGACTGATAAGCAGTATTCTGCACCATTTGCTAAGCCTTATTATGCTAACCAGTCTGAAACTGACTCTGGTCATCATGGCTGCTCACAATAGGTCTAGAGCTGCTAGAGATATGAGTATTTTTGGGGGCCCTGGGGTGGAAGACCATACTTTGCTGACTGACAGAGAGGCGTGAAAGCACCTAGCTGTACCTTAAAGCTATACTGAAATTTATTTATATTTCTCTTCATACTGACAGTGGCAGGGTACGTGGGGAGAAAAAGAGGACCTTTGTAGGTAGTGTTTGGAGCATTTTGAAACTTGGGATTTAAATTGTAACAGATAGTATGGGGAAGGTAGCTCAAGAGATTAATCTTGGGGTGAGTAGATTCAGGAAGCCCTGTGAATCAGTTGTGTAAATGGGGAGTGGAGCCGACGAAGGCTTAGTGCCTTCTTACAAGAGCACTATGAAAGTACTTTCACTCTAATGTTCATGTCCCAGCGAGTGAGTGGAACAGTAAAGGAGTGGAACAGGTGACTGGCATCTTGGGAATTGGTAAGTGTCAGCACAAGGAAGCAGGGGACTCTGCTGTCAACTGAGGGAGGACACCTGTTTGTTACTGTGTAACAGTCCTTGCAGGGAAGGGCGGAAGGTAAAAGACAGGCCAGAACTGGGAATAGGACCAACACTGTATCTAGGGTAGGAGTATAAAGAGATTCAAACAAGGTACGTGGGAACACAAATAGAAACAAACAAACAAAAAGGGAAAACTAGAAACACCCTACCAGGAGTAAGTGTACAAAAGTATTTCCAGGTAACATAGGGAGAATAGAAGTTGGGAATGCTGGAAGTGGTACAATGGCTGTGGGGCAGCAGTTTTCAGAAAGACCTTCTGGAGACTGCGATGCTGTCCCATCTGCATGTAGCTCTCTGGGTTGAGGGAGGAAGTCACTAGACTCCAGGCTGAGTTGGCTGGGATTCAGGCAACCTCTTCCACCACCCAGGGGCCAAGTCTGCCTCCGTTGCCTCAGAGGATGCCAGGAAGGAGGAATGGATGGACTGTGATAGGCTTAGAAAAGGTGGGGGTGGTAGGTCCAAAGCACATTCCTCCACCAGTACCTGTACGTAATTCTTAACACTGCTCTGCAAAGTGGGACTGCCAGGAAGAGGCACCCATGGTAGAGGCCAGGTAGGATGTGAGGGTCCTCTGTAGCGGAGACCTCTAGGAGGGTGGAAGAGGACCCCAGAGGAGGAGGAGGAAGCATCTTCTGGTGGGAGACTTGATTGTGAGGGGGATAGATTTGGAAATGGGAAAGGAAGAGGAGAGGGAGTTTAGGTGCCTATGCGGCGCCATGGCCTGGAGGGATGGGAAGCGGATCTTAAAGATTGCCATGGGAAGCAGAGCTGGATGTCACTGTCCACCTGGGGTCTAATGACCTGGCTAGGGATGGGGCTGGGGTAGTGCAGGGGGAGTTTAGGGAGCTGGGGAGTGGTCTTAGATATGCAGTGTGCTCAGGGGCTTGTGATGAGATATTGCCTGTCTGTGACACGGAAGAGGAGAGAGATGTCTGCACCAGGAACTTTAACTCATGGTTGAAGGAATGGTGCAAAGAGGAGGGTTTCAGCTACATTGGGGACTGGGGACCCACTTGGGATGATAAGGGCCTGTGCAGGGGTGATGGCCTGCATCCATCCCAGAAGGGAACCACAGTCCTCGGACAATTCAGTGTTTCTTTGATGAACATTTAAACTAGTCGAGGGGGGTGACGGAAGAGTTCGGGGATGCAGAACCTGCCCCCTCCCACACGCTGGCTTAGAGAGTAGGGAGAACCCAAGGGGAGTGGAATCCTCCAGGATGCAAATTAATACAGGAAGCAGGGTGGAAGAAATGAAGGGGGATGGGGACAGGTGTATTAAAAAGAGCAGGGGGAAGGAGGGAAAGCAAAAAGGAAGAAAGGGGGTAACAGACCCGAAAAGCCATGTGTGTACATGCTAGAAGTCTAGGAAACAAGATTCCAGACTTAGTGACCATAATGGCAGAGGCCGACCTGGCTATTGTGGCCATTGCCGAATCATGGTGCACTGAAAGCCATGACTAGGACATGGCTATATATCAGGCTATACTCTGCTGAGGAAGTACAGGGTAGGAAGGAAAGGATGGGGTGGACCAAGCAGGAGAGAGACCTCAGTGTAATTATCTCAGATGACCTGAAAGTAGCCAGGCAGTGTGACAAGGCAAAGACAAAACTAAAAATGCACTCCAGAGAAAAAGTATTCTTCAACAAAGTTGACGCTTCAAATGTTATTTATTTGAGCAAAAATGCTCTAAATCATTAAAGTAATGCCAGTCATACACACAAAAAAGTGTTTGCTCTTCATTGCATAACTCATTTTTATATTTCAACTTTATATGCAATTATTTAATAATATCTCTTTCAGTGCAGATATAACAACTCAGTACACTGCTTTACCAAAACAATCACAGCACGAAAATAAATATTTCAATAACAAAAATTCATTTGTTGTTTACTGTAGTCCGAAGCTTCTGAACTGTGGAGTTCTGCAGGGTTCGGTCTTGTCGCCCTTGTTGTTCACAGTGTATATGCTTCCATTAGGAGACATTATAAGGCAGTACGGGCTGGGGTTACACTGTTATGCAGATGATACCCAGCTGTATGTGTCCTGTGCACCCAGTGCTCAGATGTCAGACTCGTGTTTAACAACTGCCTTGAGGAAATTCAGTCATGGATGACTCGAAACTGGCTTAAACTCAGTCCAGACAAGACTGAGGTACTGGTAGTGGATCTGGGTCGTCCTTGGGGGGGGGGGGGTCACCCCCCCAATCTACTATTGGGAGAGTGTTCCCCTAGTCCCTTTTAGACAGGTGAAAGATTTGGGCGTGATCCTAGATGACGGCCTGAAGCTTAGGTGTCAGCCGTGGTCAAGAATGGATTTTACCATCTTAGGAACATTGCCCGAATCCGAGCCCTGATCTCTCCCGAGGACCTGACCACACTGGTACATGTGTTCGTCACTTTCAGGCTGGACTACTGTAATGTCCTGTACCTTGGGTTATCTGGAGGCAACTTCCGCAGGCTGCAGCTAGCGCAGAATGCGGTGGCAAAACTTCTGACCGGGATAAGAAAGTGTGAACATATTACCCCGGTCCTCCACGGGCTGCATTGGCTGCCGGTCAGGTGGAGGATTGTCTTCAAGATAGAGCTCCTTACCTATAAGATCCTGCATGGAAGGGGTCCTGTATATCTGCAAGATCTCCTGGTTCCTTACCGTCCGGCTTGGGCACTCCGTTCTGCCGAGGGAGGCCTCCTTGGGGTTCCCAGGGTAGGACTGCGGCATTCTGGAGATAGAACATTTGCGGTTGCTGCACCTACCCTGTGGCACTCCTTACCAGAGTATTTAAGGAGGGCCTCCTCAGTAGAAGCCTTTAAAAAAGGGCTTTAAAGGCATCTGTTCCATCAGGCATTCTCAGATATTTGATTATGGGAGGATAGTTGATATGATTTTATATAACTATTGTATGAATATATGTTTATTTGTATGGTTTTATTGTTGGCATTTGAATTATTGTTTTGTACAGCACTCAGAGTCCCAGGAATTGTGCGCTTTATAAATATCTATATATCTGTCTTGCCTAACCCTTCCAACGGCCCCATAGGCTAATTGCCAGGTCACCTCTCAGGACCACGCCCTGAGGTGGGATAAGGGGGAGGGTCTAGCAGGGGATAAAATACCCCCAGGAGTGCTGGGCAGATGAAGCCACCCTGCCCCCCACATCACAGCAGTGTCACTTCGACTCATCCCATGCCTCACCGGCTCCTCTTCATGGGCCCCGACTGTCGAATGAAGTATTCTCCTTCTGGCTTGGGGAACCAGGGGATCCCGCCAAAGGGAGACAAGCCGTGGGTTATGGTTGAGATATCTGGGGAGGCTGTCGAGCAAAGGCTGGTGATGGGCTGGAACACTGAGGGACTCCTGCAGCGGGTATTAGGGCTTGGGTATGTGGAAGGAGGTCCTGGTAGCTGGCAGTGAAAATGGGGACAAAAACAGAAAGTAAAAAAAAAAAAAAAAAAGAACTAGGTGGGGTGGCAGAATTGTGGGGGAAGATAAAAAAAAAGGTCATAGTGAAGAAAACAAACCTCTGTGTCAAGCATGGGATCAAAAGAGAAGAAAGACTGCTATGGTTCTCAAAAGAGGTAGCGGAAAAGGTAAAGCTAAGGGGGTAGCATTCAGAAGGTACAAGGAGATGCAGAGAGAGGAGGATAGGGAGGTGTATCAGGGGAAGCAGGGAAAGCCGTAAAGAGCACAAAGGCGCAACCTGAAAGAGAATAATAGCGCCATAGCAGATGGAGACAAGACATTTTTTAGGTATGTAAGCGAAAAAAGGAAGACCGGGGTGGGATTGTAAGGTTAAGAAGGGAAGGGGGGATACTTTGCTGAAGGAGAACAGGAAAAGGCAGACATCTTGAACAAATACTTTTATTCAGTTTTCACAGAGGAAAGAGATGGAGAGAGGTGATAAAAATGTAACAGAAGCCTGGCCTGGTGGCGCTGAGGGCTGAGGCGTGGGATGCCTTATCTCACACTACGCTAAAGACTCTCTCCCTGTCAGGAATATGCTTTGGAGATTATCTTTTACTGCTTTAAAGATCTATTTTCATCCTGTCCACACTTCTAGCTTCTGTTATGAAGCAGTGTCTGCTCTGGACACAATGCACCTGTTAACGTTACTGTCTTGCAGGGAGAGACACTAGGATTTTTATCGCTATATTTCCTTGGCCTGTTGCACTGGGTGTCTTTTTCCACGTTAGCAGTGGAACCTCTCGTTTCTCACTTCTTTTTTCCTTTCCTCACTTCTTGGAGAGGCAAGAAGATAGTATTTGTGGTCCCTGCTTTGTCCAGTTACACCTGCTATCTGCTCCTCTGTCATAGTATCATAGTAATGTGTCAGCAGAAAAGAACCATCCTGGCCCATCCAGTCTGCCCATCTTACCCCTCCCCTACTTGTCACTGGTGCACAAGGAACCTATCCTGTCCTCTAACCACCCCCATATGTCTATCCCACACTCTTTTGAATCCCTCCACCGTTTTGACACCTACCACCTCCTCAGCTAATCTGTTTCAGGGTTCAACCACCCTCTCAGTGAAATAAAATCCCCTTACATTACCTTTAAATCTTCCTCTAACCAATCTTAAAATATGACCTCTTGTTTTAACTCCAACTTTCTTTTTAAGTAGACTTCCTTCCCTCACTTTATTTATCCCCTTTGTGTACTTGAATGTCTCTATCATGTCTCCTTTCTCTTCTAAGCTCCAACGGATACAGATTTAATTCTCTCAATCTTGTCTTATATGGTTTCCCTTGCATACCCTGCACCATCTTTGTTGCCCTTCTCTGAACCTTTTCTATTATGGTTATGTCTTTTCTTAAATGAGGCCTCCAGAACTGTACCCCGTACTCCAGGTGCAGTCAAACCATGGTCTTATATAATAGCATCAGCACCTCCCTCTTCCTACTAGTTATGCCCCTTCCTATGCATGCCATCATTCTGTTAGCTTTGGCAGCAACCTTACTATATTGGTCACTTACCCTAAGGTTGTTTGATATTATAATCCCCATCTATATTATAATCTCTGGAACATTTTTGGGGTTCCTACCCTACTAAATTCTCTGTCCTCTTGGAGTACAAGACTTATTAGATGGCATTCTACCATCTTAATTACACTGAGGTCCCCCAGGCCCAGTGTACTAGCCAGTGGTATATGCCAGGACTACTGCCCATTTCCCTCAGCATGTCCCCGTCCAGGTGGCTGAGTCAGTCTCTGTTGCTTTAACTGCTACCCTTGTGCCACCCTTATGCCCAATCCTTAGTACTATAAGTTGGTAGTTTGATTTTATTTAGTTATTTTTATAGCCTATATTAATTTCTTATCCCTTGGCTAGGAGTCTTTAGCTGTCCTCCTGTCTATATTTTTCTCCCACTTGTTTCCTTTCTCCTGGCAAACAGAACTGAGGAAGGGTCCGCCATCAATTAGTGGCTAGCTCATTTGTGCGACATCACTATGTCAGCCTTGAGGGTGGCACAGGCACCAGTGTCAGTTCCCTCCCAAAGCTGCAAAAGACTAGGGGTTCTAGCACCTCAGGCTAAGACCCATTAGTGTGACTGAATGATGAAGATATTCTGGAAGATGAAGAATTACACTGAGTAGATAATTTTCATTTCTCCATACTCCAGCCCAAGTTTCTACAGAAAGTGGTGTTGGAGTTCCATCTTAACCAGTTTTTGTCCGGCATACTTACTTTGCCAACTTCCAGAATCGAGGAAAGTGCACTCTCCACTCACTGGATGTTAAGTGGGTCCTTAGGTTTTATCTGGACGTAATCAAGGACTTCAGACAATTGTCTGGACATAAACAAGGACTTCAGACAATCCAAACAGCTCTTTGTCTCTGTGACAGGGTTGAATAGGACCCTGTTCCAGTTGTTATGGAGAGCAGAATGCATGGATCTTTTCTGATCTTCCTGGACATAAAGTCTCCACCACTCATTCACACTAATGGGATCTACGCCGGAGGTGCTAGGACCCAGCGGGAGCAAACTTTTTGCAAGAGGGCCGGCGCCAGAGATGGAGCCATGAGGGAGGCGGCGCCCGAGAGCCTGGCCTTTCGTCGGCAATGACTAATCTCGGCATCGACCCTCCAACCACCTCGGTTCTTTTTTCCCGCTGTCGAGTGCACTTCAGGACGACGTCCTCCCCATCGGAGTCAAACTTCAAACTAGCAGCATAGTTTTCAGTTTATTATTTTGTAGTATTTTCGAATAAAGTATCGCTTATGATAATTTATTCTTATTAAAGAAAGAAGTCTCAGCCTACATTGACGGAGTCGACCATGAGCGGGTCAGGTGACGGTAGGGAGACTTTGTATGAAAGCTGTTCAAGTCAGCTGGGCTGGGTCCGGTCCGCTGCCTTCTCCGGAGGGGGGGGTCTGACAATGGATGGTCCAGTGCCCGAGGGGGAGGGTGGTCCCCCCCGGAAGCATAAAAGAAAATGGTCGCATTCTCTGCAGCGTTCGGCCTCGAGCTGTTCTTCGGCCTGTAGGTCAAGAAAGAGAAGGCATCACTCGAGGTCGCCTTCTGATATGTCTGCACATCGATGGTCGGTCATTGGGGCCAGTTGCCGGTCTCCTCATTCAGAGTCGCCAGTTTCTGTTTCTGGTCACCGATCTCTTCGACATCGGAGCCCTTCCCCGCCTTTTGGTAGGGCTTCCGATGAACAGTTTCGTCAGTGGGCCGCTCTTATGGAGCAATGGGCTCGGAGGTTGGTCCAGCTGCCTGGCCCGGTCTCTCCGGGGCCTTGGGGTTCTTCAGGAGATCGGACAGGGCGATTGGACCTTCCTGGTCGCTCAACACCCTCTCTGGTGCCGTCAACTCTGCGCTCAGGTGTTTTCCCCCCTCACATGGCTGTGGCGCAGGGGAACACACGATGCCTTTATCTCCTGTTATTCTTTCTTTACCCTCAAATCTAAAATTTTGAGAGCCCTGGGGAGATGATGGCTGGCGGTGGCTGGGTTAGGCACCATCCTCAGCCCGGTGCACCTCCTGGTGCGTCCTCGGCGCCGTGGTTTCGCACCGTTGGGTCTCAGCACCATGTGGCCTTCGGCACCTCTTGAATGCTCTGCGTGTGTGGCAGTGCCATGTTCTTCTTGACGGCACCTGCGGCAACTGGCCTTTGACACTGTTCTCTTCACTGCCGAGGCTGGGCTTTTAGCCAATCTTCAAGGCTTCTCCCAAGCGCTTCCCTCCTCTTTTCCTACTGATTTTCATTCCTTTCCTGTCCATACAGTCCCTGGACTGTCAGGAGATGATATTGAGCCTGACCCAGATCTTAGACTGGGTGACGATGTGGAAAGAGCAGGGCCTAATCCTGTTTCAGAGTCTGTGGTCGAGGACTTGTCTTTTAAGTCTCTGTTGAGAAATTTGAATTCCACTCTTTCTCTCCAGACTATGGACATTGATCCTGGGAAGCTTTCAAGACTCCAATACCTTCATGTTCCGGACATCCCTATGGATTTTATCTCCCACGGTACAACCCTCCTTTGAGACGTTGTCTCAAATGGTATGGAATAATCCTGCTCGTTTCCTTCTGTGTCTATAATACGATAGATAGAAAGTATACTAAGCCCAAGGATAGGCCTATTTTGTCCTCCAAGTCTTTGCGGATCCTGTGTAGTAGTCTTGGCAGAAAATGATAAGTTCGTCCTTCCTCAGACTACTACAGCTCGACCTATAAACAAAGAATCTCGTAAGATAGATACTTTAGGTAAGAGAGTCTTTGCTGCATCCACCCTGGGTATGCGTATCGCCAGTTATCAGGGCTATTTCTCTCAATATGAGTATATCCTTTGGCATTCGCTCAAGCAAATGGTTTAAGCTCTACCGGACTCGGACGCTAATTCAGAGCTTCTTCAAGCCATAACCAGGGGTATCGAGTCCAACAACCAGCAGGTTAAAGCAGCTATGGACGCCTTCGATACTGCCTCTTGACGCGACGTGGGAGCATTTGTACCCACCGCACATTCAGGTTTCACGAATGATGCCCAGCAGCAGGTCATGGCGCTGCCCTTCGATGGTGTGTATCTCTTTGGCCCTCAAGTAGAACAGGCTCTAGAGGCCACACAAAGACAAGGTCAGCCATTAAGGTGAATGACCTTCTCCGCCCTCCAGGGTGTTAACTAACGCCAGTTTCTTAACAGTCAGTCCTTTTCGAGGCAAAGGCAAGGAGGTTTAATAAAAATCAGCCCCCCAGCATCCAAAAGCATAGCGAGGCGCAAGGACCCAAAGCGCCCCAGTGCCGCCTTCTGAGTTTCTGACCCAAGTCCCACTTTGGCGTTCGAGGGGACTTTTAGCGGTGGAGGTCATCTGACTCAATTCTACAACCAGTGGAAGTCCATAACTTTGGACAAATGGGTCCTTCGGATAATCCACGAGGGATATTCCCTCAATTTTTCGGAGAACCTTCCAGATTGTCTCCCCAAGCGGCAGCCAAAGCTGTCAATTCTTCAGTCAGAGCTTCTCGCCTCTGAAATACAAGGCCTTCTGAACAACAGGGTAGTGGAAGTAATTCCACTGGATCAACGGAACACAGGGTTCTACTCCCATTACTTTCGAGTTCCAAAGAAAACCAGGGGCATGCGCCACATTTTGGACCTCAGAAAATTAAACAAGTGTCTTCCCAAAGAGAAATTCAAGATGATATCGCTAGGGACCCTGTTACCTTTGCTTCATCAACACGACTGGTTAGCCTCCCTGGACATGCAGGATGCTTACCAACATATTCCTATTCATCCAAAGCATCACAAATACCTAAGATTTTTGGCTTTGGGACAGCATTATCAGTTCAGAGTCCTGCCCTTTGGGCTATCCTCGGCGCCGCAAGTTTTTACAAAGTGTTGTGCAGTTCTCACAGTGCATCTCAGAAAAGTCAGAATTCAAGTGTTCCCATATCTGGGTGACTGGCTTCTGGCAAGCCCTTCCAGACAAGGAACTGTCGACGCCGTTGTCATGGCCTCAGACTTTCTCATGTCCATGGGAATCCTGCTAAATCTCAAGAAATCGCAGTTGCAGCCCTCCCAGAGGCTCCTTTTCATAGGAACTCTTCTGGACACCTTCTGTGTGAAAGCTTTTCTACCAGAGGACAGAAGGAGCAATATCCTACAGATGGCCTGATACATCAGAGAGAGAACAGCTCAGTTCGAGCTATCTCGGTGCAATGGATGCTAGGTCTCATGGCATCGTCTGTGTTCACTGTACCCCTAGCACACCTTCACATGAGAACCTCTCAGTGAATGCTCAGTACTCAGTGGTCCCCAACCACTCACCCTCAGTCCTTTCTCATCAAGGTGACAGAACCTCTGAAGAAGTCATTCACCTGGTGGTTGCAAGAGGACAATCTTCTGGAAGGGTATCCCTTTGCTCCCCTGGATCATCAGATTTCCATTACCACAGACGCGTTCCTGATGGGGTGGGGAGCTCACTTTCAGACTCTCCACACTCAATGTACCTGGACCCAGGATGAGTCCCAGCTTCACATATATGTCTTAGAAATGAGAGCTGTCCTTTATGCAGTCTGGGCTTTGAAGGGCATTCTCTGTCACAAAAACATTCTCCTTCAAACGGACAACAAAGCATTGATGTATTACATCAACAAGCAGGGCGGTGCTCACTCTTACCCCTTATGCAGGGAAGCGATGAAAGTGTGGGAATGGTGCTAGGAGCACAAGGCTCTCATTCAAGCAGTCTACCTGCTGGGAGTGCAGAACGAACTGGCAGACCATCTCAGCAGAACAGAAACAGATCCTCACGAATGGTCTCTCTACTCAACCATAGTTCAGTCACTATTCGCAGAGTGGGGAACTCCAGACCCGAACCTTTTTGCATCCCCACTCAACACAAAACTGCCTCTCTTCTGCTCCAGAAATCCAGGGCCTGGCATCTTCTGTCAGGATGCATTCAGGCTTCAGTGGACAAAATGCTTTCTATACGCCTTTCAGCCTCTTCCTCTAATTCAGAGGGTACTTGTCAAGTTCGAGTCCCGGGGGACAAAATGATCCTCATTGCTCCCTTCTGTCCTCGACAAATATGCTTTCCATTACTCAACAGTATGTCGGAAACCCCTCCGAAACCGCTTCCCCTTCAGACGAACCTTCTGACTCAGGGGCCTGTGGTCCATCCCAATCTGAGATCACTTCACCTTCATGCTTGGTTCCTGAAGAGATAGAAGTGAACAGGTCCAATGTCTCTCGCAGAGTTTCAGATATTCTTCTGGCTGCGCGCAAGCCAGCCACTAGGAAAACTTACACAGCCAAATGGAAGCGTTTTTCGCTCTGGTGTGCAAAATCCTCTTTGAATCCTTTTTCCTGTCCACCCAATACAGTTCTAGAGTACCTTTTAGACCTCTCAAATTCAGGTCTGCAATACTCTACAGTTAAGCTTCACCTTTGTGCCATTTCAGCTTATCATGAGCAGGGACACTGGTTTACCGGGATTGAGAAAGGGCATATTCCATTTTGCACGTTATAAAAAATGATATGGTCACCGGTGTCTGCTAAGCCGAAATCCGGTTTTACCAGTATTTGGTTCTGTGTACTTTATTTAACAATTTTTAACTCTGCTAACATGCATTTTAGCAATTTTGACCTCCACTATTGCACATCCTTCCATCCTTGTAACAATTTAAAGTTATTTTAGGTATAAGATATGATGGCAGCAGCAGCACTACAGCCCCCATCCCTAAGGTGTGATGGAAGTAGCACTACGGCCCCATCCCTCAGGTGTGATGGCAGCGCCAACAGCACTATGGCCCCATCTCTCTGGTGTGATGGCAGCAGCAACAGCACTATGACCTCCCTCCCTCAGGTGCGACAGAAGCAGCAGCACTGCAGCCCCATCCCTTAGGTGTGATGGCAGCAAGTAATACATTCCCATCCACCAGTGGTGATGTGATGGCAGAAACACTACAGCCCCGTTGTGTGATGGCAGTAGCAACAGTGCAGTCTACATCCCTCAGGGGTGATGGCAGTAGTGACAGCACTATGATCTCCTTTCTTCAACACCCACACCCCACATGCATAAGTTACAAATGACTAGGTCTCTTCGCTTATTAGAACTCAGATGTGAATTAATCTGAACCATCATCGCTAAGGTGGACTACTTTTGTTTTTTTTTTATCTATAATTTAACTGCCTGAATTGGATTTCTGCCTGTGACAGCACTGACTAGGGTCAGGGAACAGGCTTGGGTGTTGGAGGGCCAGTTGGTGGGTGAAAGCTTGAGTGTCCAATGACCACTCACCTTCTCCTGGGAGGGAGGGTGGGTTCACAGCTCAGCATTTGCTGCCCCTGGTGGAGGCCAGAGGCATGACAACACATCTGCCCTCACTGCGGGAGGGAGCGTGACGGATGTCGGCTTGTGCCTTGACATCATGTGGCCTGTCACGCTCCCAAGAAAATGGGAAAACACCCACTGGCCAACCGAAGGATGGCTGCTGGTCCCTCCATAAGCCCCAGACATGTGTCTGTTCTGACCCCTGCCATGCCCAGGATACACAGGAAGGTTTTTGGGGCAGTTCTCCTCCCCTGGTAGCCTCCCACAGGGGTAGGGGCCCATTCAATGAAGGATTACTTTGGGTTACCTGGTAGCACAGCAGTAAAGGGCAGTGGATGGTGGTCGGGGCTCAGCAGCAATGGTAGGGGTCCTTGGCAGGCCTGAAGGAGTAGATGACCAGGGGGTAGGAGGAGCAAACAAAAACTGCCTGAATTTGCTTCTTTGAAATAAAGTGTCTTCACCTAAAAAATCCACAAGTGATTAGTGGAGGACCTTCAAATGGATTCATGCATCTCCCAGATGTGGATGCTTTTTTTTTTAACTTGGTGTCCATGAAAAGGGGTCTCCCAGTTTTCATGTCTGAGCTCAGATGTGAATTGAGCACCACTCTGCCCACCAGCATCATAGAACCCCTGGGGTCCTACCTTTTGTATGTCATTGGCTGCGCTTTCAAAGTCCACTGGCCAAACATAAGTACACTTAAATACTTAATGTTTGCTTTTTGTTGAAGCAGTCTATCAAAAAACTTTTTGTTGTCACAGAGACTGAAACAGCAGGTGGGAGAAAAGGTGCAAATGATCCAATTCACCTAAATGGGGTGCTAACTGTGAAGTCTTTTCATAAGTAGTAAGGCAGTTTCTTCCTTGTGAACATAATTTCATTCAGACTAGTTTTCATTCAAACAACTGAGGATTTTGGATGGCCCTGCTGATTATGAACTTGAATAAGCTAGTTAGTAACAGTGATCCTGCATGTAGCAATCTACAACCTAGATGCTCATATGCAAAGAATACAATAAAAACCTGACTAAAATCTAAAAACAAGCTTATAAAACACATAAAATGTATCTGAACATTTATCTTTACCTATACAAAGTCATTGCAGCCCAAGTAAAACTCAGGTAAATTACATGGTACCCTGACTACTATTCAGTGATGATGTAAACCTATATTGGTATTTTTTTTATATCTTCTTTGTAAACCAGGTAAGGCCCACTAGGCAGAACTGCCTGTTTTCAGGAGTGACCTATATAAGCACTTGGGGGGTTCAGTGACTTGCTTGAGTCACACAGTATGCAAGTGGAGGTTGTGGGAACCAAACCCAAGTCTGCTGGATGTACCCAGTTCAATCTAACCACTAGGCTATACTGCCAGTCCTATTAACACCCATATATAATGTTTTAATATATGCTTTTAATGATAGTGCACAGTACCTACAGTACAAATTATGAACATGAAACACTTTACAACATTTTACTAAAACTGAACTGTTCGCCACTCCATCAGCTTATTTTTTCTTACACCAAAGTCAGTGAATAGTTGACAGAGCATTGTAAATAGCTTTTGGTCAGGCTTCATTATTTTACATCCAGAAACAATAACATTTGTTTATTCTGGATTTATTTAATATTGATTTTCTGTGGCTCACTAAATAGAATCTAGCACTGTATGAGGCAGATGTTTTTACATTTTGGAGGAGGCAACACATCTTATTCGTTTAGGATTCATGTTAAAAACAGAAGTTTTTCTTCATGTTTAAAACGTATTCCAGTGTCAGTGTATTCATTTAGTAGTTTATGCTGACTAATATATGCTGTAGAAAACAGTAAATGATTTATTGTGAAGCACTCAGGATCTATAGTAGAACTCCCACAATTTCCCAGCAAGTTTTACAAAAAATCTCTGCAATTTCAGGTTACTTTTCCTGCAATTTTCCAGTGGCCCTGCCCATGTATGCTGATACTTGTATTTTTTTTGTATCATCCAGTGCAATATTAATAATAAGACTCTTGGGCACATACTACATGAAAACTGTGGTTTCAGGAAGGAAAGCAGTTCTCAGGTGATGGAGATGTTGGTGGGAAACGTGCGTGGTTAAACTGAATGGCTGATTACAACAAAGCAATGCGGGTGATTTCCTTATTGACTCTATAAGCAGCAAAGCCGACAGAATGCAAAGCACAGCAGCATTCATTTTAAAATGCTGAAATCTGGGTCGGCCCACTGGCGCTGCGGTAGAACTACTGCTTGCAATGCCAGCGACCCAGGGTCAGAAGTGAACTCGGGTTGCTGGAGGTCTGACCAGGGGAGTAGGACCTAGCACCCGGGGGACTGCTCTCCTTCTCTGGGGAGGGTGGGCTGCAGGTCCTGCTGCTTTACCACCACCTGTGTGACCACGGGTGGTGGTGCAATGGTGCTGCAGAGTAATCAGAAGGGGAGGATGCTAGCCAGGATCTGGAGCAGTGGCATGTCTCTATGCGACCTACCTCCTTGGATCTCCTCTAGTGCCGGTGCCCTCCAGGTTAGAGACAAGAAAACCAGGAACAACCACCTCACATCAGCCACTGGCAGAAGGGATCCAGGTGCCCCAGACTTCATAACCAGGCTCCATGAGGGACACACTGGGCTTCCGGACACACACTAAGGGAATGTGGAGGGGTGACCTGGGGTCCCCTCCCTTCCCACCTGGGTGGGGTACAACCCAGGCAGGATAGGGGAAGGCCCACAGGAGCTCCTGAGTGTTACCTGGGGTGAAGCTAGGGGATACCCAGCCTAGGGATCTCTGAAAAGTGGAGACTGATGCTGTGAGAAGGGGACATAGAAAGAGAAAATAGAAAAAATGTTAAAAAGATGCTGAAATCTTAGAGATTCTGTGCAGTGACATGCAATTTCATGAGGCACCGGTACAAGAATTCAAAATCCGCAAACCAAGCAGGATTCCGTGATTGTTACCGGTGTTGCCAGTAAAAATGGAAAACCAGGCTCCCTGATCATGAGCCAGTACTTTCCTTGTCACTGGCTCTGTTACCTGTGGTTAAGAGGTTTCTTAAGGGAATTCTGCTTACCAGACCTCCTATCAGACGTCCAGTCGCAGCCTGGGACATTAATCTTGTGCTAGACATGCTCACTTGAAAGCCTTTTGAGCCTCTAGCTACCTGTGAGTTGAGCTTCCTGGTGGCCATTACCTCGGCCCGCAGGTTCTCTGAGATACATGCCTTGGTCACAGACCCTCCGTATACTGTGTTTCATAAAGACAAAGTAGTTATTAGGACCCATTCTAAGTTTCTCCCTAAGGTCGTTTCAGAATTCCATCTAAACCAACCTTTGGTCCTCCCTACTTACTTTGCGAACTTCCAAAATGAAGGGGAGCATTCCATTCATTCTTTGGACGTCAAAAGAGCTTTGCGTTTCTATTTAGATAGAACGAAAGAATTTTGCAATGCTCAACAACTGTTTATTTCTTTCAGCAAGACCCGGCTGGGTCAGCCTGTCGCTATCAGATGCATTTCAGCATGGCTGGTAGCATGCCTTCACCACTGTTATTCCATGGCACAGGTTAAGCTGGAGGGAAGAGTGTACGCTCACTCTACCAGAGCGGTTGCAGCATCCCTGGCGGAAATCCGCAATGTGCCCATTACAGATATTTGCAATGTGGCTACCTGGAGCTCAGTGCATACTTTTGTCAAACACTATGCCCTGGATGTCCATGCCAGACGACATATTTCGTTTGGCAGAACCATCCTTAATGGACTGCTGTCCTAAATTTGTGAGCTCTTGGTCTCTCCTGCTGCCCCTCTCGGGGGATTAGCTCGGTACTCTCCCATTAGTGTGAATAAGTGGTGGAGACTTTATGTCCAGGAAGATATGGAAATTACGTACCTACTGTAATTCTTGAGCTTCTTGGACGAAGTCTCCACCACTCATTCACACACCCACCCACCATCCCCCGAGCTCACCTCTGTTGTTGGTCTTCACTCCCTCAGTCTTTAGGCTGTGAAGACTTCTTCTTGACCTTTCTTATATGGGTCTTCCGGACTATATCATGTCCGGCTTTTGTTAGGCTATCTTCTAGGTTAGTTACGCTGCACCTCCTCGGGGGGGGGGTACTGAGGCGGTTGGAGGGTCGACGCCAAGATAGTCATTGCCGCACAGGCTCGCGGCGCCGCTCCATCTCTGGTGCTGGCCCTCTTGCAAAAAGTTTGCTCCCGCTGGGTCCTAGTGCCTCCGGCATAGATCCCATTAGTGTGAATGAGTGGTGGAGACTTCGTCCAAGAAGATCAAGAATTACGGTAGGTACATAGTTTCCATTTCTTTCTTTTCTTGTCTGTCTGGTTGCGCAACCAAATTTTTCTGTGAGACCTAGGACTTGATCACCCCCGAGGGTCTTGTAATTCTTTGCCTCTCACTGTCTCTCAGTCTTCCATTGCTGTTTCTGTCCTTTTCCCTCTTGCATATCTGCTGGTATAAAAATATATGCAAATCATTATGTGGAACTATAACTGATATTGGGATTTTTTTGTTTAGAAATTACATAGTGTTACTGTTGAAATGTACATAATTGTAGATTGAGATGATTGCAGAAAGCTATTGGGAACTCAAGGGGTTAACCTGAGAGCAGTTTTTAAGCCCTTTTTCAGAAGCTGTAGAGATGGGGCCTCAGTTCTAGGACTTTGTGTTCTTGCTGCATCTGCCTGAAACTTGCAAGAACATTTTAGGAAAAACAGGATGCTTGTTAAGGGGGTTGCAAAGACTTGTAAGACAGAGAGCTGCAGTGTTTTGGGAGAGACACAGAGATCAAAGGAAAACTTAGATGGATCTTCTCTGTTTATTCTGCCTTTGTAAATAGTTATTCAGAACAATTTTATTTTTTTGTATGTTACTGCTAGTACTAATAAACACTTTTTGTGAATTCTACTACTGCTCCTGGGTTTTCCTATGCTTCCTGACCTGAGCCTTGACGACCAGCCTCCATTGATCCTAATCATAAGGGAAAACCTGTTACAATGAAGTGCATTTCTGCCTGGATTGTGAACTGCATGCGCTGTTGCTGTGGCATGGCTGAGGTTAAACTTGAGGGCAAGGTACACACCCACTCCACCAGAGCGGTTACCATGTCCCTTCTAGAGATTCACTCTGTGGTTATTGGAGATACAGTCAAACCCCATTTATCTGAACCGCTTGGGGGACGTACGAATAGTTCAGAAAAATGGGTGGTTGGATAAATGGGAGTGCAGTGGAAACATGGTGGCAGTTTGCAGTATCATAGCGCAAGTACAGTACTGTACTACACACAACATACACACACATTCACACAGGCAGTAATGCCAGTAATCTTTATTTTATTCAACAAATGGATTAAAATAAAAAAAAAACTAGCAAATTGCAGTTTTGATTTCAGGGAACTTAAAAGAGCCGCAAGTTCAAAGCTGCACAGTAGAGCAGTCCACAGTGTTTACTGTTTACCGTAGTAATCTTTGAGAGAGCTTTGCTTCATGGAGTCTAATTTTTTCTTCAGTGCTCTCAGTTTCAATTTGCGAAGGAGCATTACCTGCATGGGGTCAATGTTCAGTTGACTTTCAGTGTAGAGTATGCATTTGTCAGACAGGTCGACAGCCTTAGTGTGTGTGGGTACCGTTGGAGCCTGCTCTTTTGCTTCGTTTTCCACATCAGCATTTTTCGAGTCGGACTCATGCACAGGCTTTGTAATCAGTTCCACAATGCCATCGTCAGAAAGTGTCTCGTGGCCCTGTTCACCTTTATCAGACTGAAGCCACTCTAGCACTTCTTCTGCAGACAGAGGATCAGACAGAGCAGCTGCCAATTCAGTGATCTCTGTAGAGGGAACAAAGGTCTCGGGGAGGTCAACGAGGTCAGTGACTTCTGGCTGTGCCTAATCTTGGTGACTTGTCTTTACCCCCAATTTTTTCCATTACTTCTCCGCAGACTCGGGACACACACTGTCCCATGCCTCAGCTGCCATGTACACGGCATCTTTAAGGTTTATGGACCTCATGATATCTGCCAGCTGACTTTGTGCATTGTCCTCGAGCTGGACTCGGTGTAGCAGCTTTTTCCTGTACGCCTTCTTAAAAATTTTAAGCACTCCCTGGTCACAAGGTTGCAGCTTGTATGTGGTGTTGGCTGGAAGAAACACACACCGGATTACCCCATCCCATGTTCTCACTTTGGGGATATCTGGCTAAGCAGGGGCATTGTCCACAAGTAGAATTGCTTTCAGTGACAGTCCTTGAATGACAGCACTTAAGTCTGCTGTTACACTTGATAGCAATTAGCACCTGAATCATCAAGCAGTTAACACTGTAATTGAGTGCTGCTTATTCATTACATTCATTCATTCAGTCATTCATTCATGTGAGTGCAGAGCTGCAACTTGGAGCACAGTGCACATTTTTACGAAGCTCTGTGCCCTGCATCTCCATGCCAGGCAGTTTGCCACCTTTGGCAGGACAGTCCTGAATGGATTATTATCCTGAGTGAACTCTCAGCTCCTACCACCCTAGTCCAGGGGACTTTGTTTGAGCTTGGCATTCTGGCCCGCTAGTGGGACTCAATGGGGAAGATTGATTCCTGGAAGATATGAAAATTATGTACTCACTGTAATTCTTGATCTTCTAGGAATATCTTCACTATTGATTCACACTCCTGCCTGCGATCTCCCGGACCCACTCCAGTACATTGTGGTCTTCATCGGGGGTATCTCGGTCATCAGGTCACACATATGGAACTTCATCGTTGGTGAAGCAGGATCCATATAGAAGATTTTCAGCAGTACCACTGGGGCCGCCCATGCTGACTTCATCTGTCGATGTCACCAACTCTATAAAGGCATGAGCGGCCCCGCTCCCTCCTCAGTTCTTTCCTGCCATCGACTCCATTTGCATGGGTCTCCGGGAAAGCTCCGATGCAGTTTCAAGACATTTTTGCCTACGGCTTTTATTTTACTTGGGTTTTAGAACTTCTTTTTCGTAAGAGATTCTTTCCCTTGTTTATGTCGAGGAGTTTATTCTTCCGCTTCTCTCTTCCATCGCTGCGGAAAGAAAATTGCCTCTTCAAATGAACATATTATCTGTGTCTGCTTTCTTGGGCCTGACTACAGCATCTCGAACTGTGACCTGTGCCACAAATTTAATCAAATCACCTTCGGGCGAAGAAAAAATGCTCTCAAAAAATTCCCGATGGAGTAACAGGTAGCCAGTTGTGTGCAGGGGTCCCTCCTTCCTAGTTGCCGGCAGGATCATCGAGCTTCCAGGCCACAAAGGCCTGCGATAAGTCCTCAGGGAAAAGTCACAAGAAGGGCATGGAGATCGGGATCGCTACCCCCCGGCAGCATTCCTGCTCCCCGTTGGCCTCTTCTTTCTCTGGGGTACTCTGTCGGCTGCAGCTGCACTGACACCTGTAGCTGTCCAGGTCTCTATTCCTACTAGATCCATAATGACAGCATCGCCGCCCGCCTCTCAGGGCAGTCTATCAGCGACCCCCAGTTCATCAACGCCTGGTGCATCAATGACAACCCTTCCATCGCGGTCTGATGTTTCTCCAGGCCCACGACCACTGGGCTCTTCAGGCTCCCAGACCCCAACAGACGAGTCGTCCTGCCCTGTGCCGATGACCCCATCTCCGTCGACCCAGCAGTCTGCTCTCAATCTCGGTGATATTCTGGCCAAGTTTACTACAGTTTTGATCCACTAGCTGGGCGCTTTTAGGCCTGGGTCCCCTGCGCTGTCGACGGCCCCATCATCGTCAACACCACTTTGGCCTCCTCGGGTGGTTCCCTGTAAACCAACATCGGTCCCTCGTTTGTCAGACCTGGAGTTGGAGCAGGTTGTCGAGGAGGGGTATCACCCTGACTTCATCCTGCCTGAGGAAGAGGATGAACCTCTTTCCTCTGACAGGTCCACAGCCTCTTTGGTGAGTGAGGACTCTGTCAAGCATACTCCCAAGTCTCCTCCAGAGGACCACACTTCCTTTAATGTTATGAAGCAGCTGTCCTCAGCCATGGGTTTCCATACTGAGGAAGAAGATGCACCAGACAGCAGTTGGTGGACTTCCTGGAAATCCCAGAATCTCCTCCTAAGGTCATTCCTCCTATCCTCCCAGCACTGAAGAATGCCACTACTGCCACCTGGCACAGACCTGACATGGTCCCTTCCATGCCCCACAGGACAGACAAGTTATATTATGCTTCCCAGGGCCTACCTTACTGTGCTGCCCAACCCAAGACCAATTCAGTGGTCATCAAGGCAACTCATGACAGGTTTAAGGTGCCTAAGCACCTCATTTCCTTCCTCCTGACAGGGAATCCAGCCGGATTGACCTTTGGGGTAAGAGGATATATGCCTCCTCCACCTTGGGGCTGAGGATTGTTAATTACCTCTCACATACGGTCAAATACCAGAGTACCATTTGGAAGAAGGCAAGCAGCTGCCCAGGCCCTTTTTGACTGTTCCCAGAAATAGGAGGTTCTTAAATACTTGCAGAATGCAGAGGATGTCAGCAAGCATTTTGTCAGGGCCTTGTACGATATCTCAGATACTGGTGCCAGGGCTGCTGCCACAGGCATTTGCTTTCGTAGGCACTCTTGGCTGAGGGTCTCGGACTTCACAGCAGATGTCCAGCAAAAGGTACTTGATGCCCATTTCAATGGCTTTCAAGCTATTTGGGCCAGATGTTCAGGACATCATTAATGACCTACAGACATCTGGCAGGGCTACTAAGTCTGTCCACTCACTCTATCATACACAGCCTAGGAGCAGTCAGCGCCCTCCCTTTCACAAGGTGTCCCACAAGTCCGGAGCAGTTTCCTGTCCTCAGGGCAAGAGAAAAAGTCCCCTCCTCCTTGCCTACCCCCTCCTTCTGTGGCACCTCCTGTAAAGCGCCCTAGGGGTGATGGATCAGCCCCAGTGGCTGGATCTGCCTCCGCTTGACTCCTTGTTAGACCCCCCCCTTCCAGTCACCGACCAAGAGGTGGTAGTCAGAGGTCGGTTCTCCCTCCATCTCAATTAGTGGAGAACCATCACTTCAGATGCCTTGATTCTTCAGATTATAGAGAGGGGTCACACTCTGGAACTCATAGAGATGCCCCCAGAGACTTCTCCAGTACCCTCCACATAACCCCAGCCCACCTGTCCATCCTCCGGGAGGAGGTACAGGCCTTCCTGCGCTAAAAGGCCATCAAGCCAGTGCCCAGGCACCAAAGGAATAGGGGATTTTATTCCAGATCTGAGGCCCATTCTAGGTCTCAAGGACCTCAGTTTGTATGTCCAGTAAAAAAAGTTATGCATCGTCACCCTGCCAGGCCTGCTGCCTCTACTCAAGCGAGGTGACTGGCTGTGCTCCCTGGACATTTATTTATTTATTTAGTTGTTGTTGATTGGGCAAGTGCACTAGACAAATCCTGCCTATTTCCAGGCACGACCAAGGGGAGGGGGATACAGATGAATGCCAACTGACCTTGAACCAGATTAAGCTGTTGGTGGTATTTTTTTTTTCCCCCCACCTCCTTGGTCGGACCACCTGACTACATCTGCTATGGTCACGGCTCCGGAGACCTCCACCACCGCCTATAGCTGCCCAGGACCCTCAGTCACCCCAGCTTACCCGGAGGAGACAGGGAAGTGGCCTGGAACTGTAACTAGTCGGCGTCCCTGCCCGGCGGTGGTGAGACCTCCGAGGAGGGCTCTCATACTGTTGGTGGTCGGCCCGCCTTCCATTTTTGCCCTGGTTTTCTCCTCCCAGGAGGCGGGGCCGTGCAATGGCGCCAGCGTCTGCCCGCCTCCCTCCCGCTCCTTGCTGAGCGTTGGCGTGGTCTCCGGCCTCCGCCAGAGTCCTCAGTGCTCCGAATGTTGCCCACACCTCCCCGGAGAAGGAGAGCTGCACATCGGACGCTCCATCCTTCTCCTCCCGGCCAGCCCTCCGACGATCTGGGTCTGTTCCCGAACCCCCGTTTGCCGGCGCCGCAAGCGGAAATCCCACTGCTGCGCCGACGGGCCGGCTGGTGGTATTTTTTTTTAGTGAATGAGGGAAATTTGGCCAGGACACTGGGGAAATTCTCCTTCTCTTTTCGATAAGTGCTATGGGATCTTTTAACATACACCTGAACTACCACCAATCCAGGCGGATGGGACCTCGGTTTAACGTCTCATCTGAAAAACGGCACCTCAGAAGTACAGCACCTCTCTCATGCTGCACTACAGTGTCAGTACTAAGATATTAACCCAAGTGCCAGATGTGGGAACTGAACCCACAGCCCTCTGATCTCCCGGCCTCAGAGGCGAGTGTGCTACCTACTGAGCTACTGACATTGCTTACCTGCATATCTCGGTGTTTCCACCACACAGGAGATTCCTCTGGTTTCTTTTTCAGGGTGAACACTACCAATTCAAAGCATTGCCCTTTGGCTTACTGTGTGTGCAGTGGGTCTTTACAAAGTGCTTAGCAGCAGTAGCTGCAGCTCTCAGAAGGGAGGGACTGTGTGTGTTCCCCTACCTGAATGACTGGCACCTAAAGGCCCCATCCAAAGAGCAGCTCCTTTGGACTCTAGAAAGAACCCTTCAGCTGTTTCTCTCCCTGGGCATCACTGCCAACGTGCCCAAGTCTGTCCTGATCCTGTCTCAGAGGCTGCAATATATAGGAGCAGTTCTGGACTCTGTGCAGGGCAAGGCCTGCCTGCCTCAAAACAGGGTGGAGTGCCTCATTGCCCAGGCTCAGGAGGTCGCACAGAGCGGTTATATCCCTGCGAGGGTATACCTGAAGCTGTTGAGTCTTATGGCTGTGCCATTCCACCGGTTCCCTTGGCCACTCTGCACATGCGAGTCCTCCAGTGGACACTCAGAGTCCAATGGGACCAAAGCACGGATTAATTAGATCAGTTGTTGCTGGTCTCCTCCCCAGTCTGCAAGGTGCTCCAGTGATAGATGGACCCACAGAACGTCTCAAAGGGGGCCCCATTCCAGATTCCCTCGCACCAGCAGATCCTTACCGTGGATGCCTCCAGTTCAGGCTGGGGGGCAATCTGGGTCCCTTTCAGACTCAGGGGTCTTGGTCCCTGAATGAAACCTCCCTGCATATCAGTGCCCTAAAAATGCGGGTGTTCCTGAATGCTATACAGGCCTTTCAGAATCATCTCCCCCCGGGTCAGTTGTTGATCCATTTGGACAATCTCAGTGTTGTCTGTTTTATCAACAAGGAAGGGGCTATGCATGTGTACCTCCTGTGCAAGGAGGCCATGAGAATATGGTACTGGGCAGTAGACCACAGTCTGGTCCTCTCGGCGGTTCATATCCCTGGTGTGCTAAACACTCTGGCCGACAGCCTCAGCAGAACACAGTCCAGCATGCTTGAGTGGGAACTTCTGTCATCCATCTCAGAAGATCTGTTCCCCAGATGGGGTTGTCCAGAGCTGGAGCTTTGTGTGTCCCCACTCAGTGCAAAACTGCCCAGTTTTTGCTCGCCTGGAGTTTTCTGGCGAGACATGTTGTCCCTCTCCTGGAGCAGGAGGTTCCTTTACGCTTCCCTCCATTTCCTCTGATCCAGAGGGTGTTAAACTGCAGATGGAGGGATGGGCAGCATAATCCTGATAGCACCGTTCTGGCCACGGCAGATGTGGTTTCCATTACTGCAACAGTTAGCGGAGGAACTTCCAGTCCCTCTGCATTTCTTTTTCTTTTTTTTTTTGTACACATTCTTTATTTTCCTGGAGGCCTAGGGCATCTCTCTAGGGTACCCACTTGAACTTGCCTCTACTCTCCGCCTCTGGTTACCTCCACCCTGACTTGTCAGCCCCTGGATCACCTCCCCCCCAGGGGGAGGGCCCGCCCACCCTTAGCGGCCTGCTCTGGGATTAGAGGAACTGCCATGGAGTCGGGCTAGGAGAGGAATCCAGGAAGGTAGTTCTGGTTACAGGGATATGGGCAGTTCCCTGGGGCCCCCTTCGTGTCCACTTGGCCATCAGGGTTTTTTTCTTGTGTGTTTCCCCAGAGCGTGGTCATGCAATGGCGGCAACGCACTCTAGTGTAGCTCCGCAGCCGCCCTAACCCCTCGATTATGTTGAGCCTCGCTCTCTGGGTCCCTAGTCTCCACTAGGGGCCGCCATGGAGCTTAAGCTAACCCAGTTCCTTCACGGGAAGAGAGAGCAGTCCATCGGACGCTCAATCCCTTCCCTCCTCTGCCAGTCCCCGATGACCCGAGTCCGTTCCCGAACCTGGGTCACGGGGGTGGTTGCGACATCCAGTGCCTCAACCCTCAGTGCCACCGGGCCAGCTTCCCTCTGCATCTCAGGTCCTTTCTTCTGCATGTCTGGCTCCTGAAGACATAGCCATCACCCAGCTTGGGGTGTCCCAGAGGATGGCGGGTGTCCTCGTTGCAGCTTAGAATCCCTCCACTAGAGACGCATCTGCCATGAAGTGGAAGAGGTTTGCCATCTGGGCTGCCAAGCATCATCTGGACCCTTTCACTTGTCCTGTGAGCCAGATTCTTGACTACCTGACATATCTGTCAGACTCAGGTCTCCAGTATTCCTCCCTCAAGGTGCACCTTTTGGCTGTCCCTGCCTTTCATGAGACCATGGGTGGCCGTATCATGGCTCAGTTGGATTTATCCCATACCTTTCTCATTGGCATCCTGCACCTGTAACCTCCAATCTGTTCCCCTGTCCTGGCTTGGGATTTAAAATTTTGTTTTGGAGAAGTTGACCCTGTCTCCGTTTGAGCCAGCCATGACTTGCAAGCTATGCTTTCTCTCTTGGAAGGCGTTATTTTTTATTGCTATTACCTCTGCTTGAAGGATTTCAGAGCTTCAGGCTGTCTGGTGTAAGGACCCTTATTTGATTTTTCACAAAGACAGGGTGTCTTTGAGCATGAATCCCAGGTTACTCCCTAAGATAGTGTCTGAGTTTACCCTGAACCAATTTATCCACCTACCCATCTATTTTCCCAAGCAAGCCAATCCAGGGGAAGCACTGCTCAATACGTTAGATGTGCGCAGAATTTTGAAGTATTATCTGCTTCGAACTAAGGAATGCAGAAAATTGAAGCAGCTTTTTGTTTCTTTTGCCCCATGTAGAGAGGGCTTTCAGGTTTCTAAGCGGTGTTTGCCCAAATGGCTGGCACATTGTATTACGTTCTGCTACAACAAGCATGGCAAAGAGTTGACATGGGCAGTGAAAGCCCATTCCACAAGGGGTATAGCTACCACTGTGGCCTGTTTCAAAGGGGTCTCAGCCACTGATATTTGCGCTGCTGCCACCTGGAGTACCGTCCATACTGTCACCAAGCACTACGGTTTGGATATTGCTTCTAGAGCCCATGCAGGTTTTGGCAGGGCTGTCTTGCATGGCCTCCTGTCCTAAGCTTTGGCTGGTCTTCCTCCCAGACTGTCTTGTTGCATCTGTAACTGCTTGAGATTCGTTCCATATGTGTGACCTGATGACGGAAATTCCCTCGATGGATATCAAGCAGTTACATAGGAACTTACCGTAACAGTAGATCTTCAAGGGGATCTCAGTCATCAGGTCTGCCTTCCCTCCCACCATCCCCCTCTTTGGGGTTCTCTTCTCAGAACTGGCTATCTGGTGTATCTAGCCATTTATGTTGGCCTGGGCACCCCTCTCTCTCTCTCTCGGTCCCCCATGGAACAGGGTGCTCCCTTAGTCTCTGGGGGAAAGAACTGAGGGGGGAGAGGGGTTGCTTCTGCCTTCATAGGGTTGGTGACGTCAGCACCAACGTTGGCATGGGTGGCTGCAGTGATACAGCTGAAAATCTTCTGTGTGGATCCTGCTTCACCAATGGTGAAGTTCCATATGTGTGACCTGATGACTAAGATCCCCTCAAAGATCTACTGTTACAGTAAGTTCCTACATAACTGTTCTTTTGTCTTCACCCCTTTATGTTTGGTTTGGGCTGTGAAGACACTGTCGTACTGGTTTGGTGACCCTGCTGACAGGGGCTGCCAGGGCTATCTTATGCCCTTAGGTTAAAAGCATAGGTTCTTGTTAAGTTGAACCTGCTTGGTTAAAAAAAGGTACTAAGGCGGTTGGGGGCTGGCTCTGATGTAAGCATGTGCCCACATGCTCTGTCTCACAGTGCTGCACATGCACCCTGCTTACCTCGGTGCCAATCCTTTGAAAAGTTCTGGCTCCCACTGGGTCCTAGTGCCTCTGGCTGTGACCAACTAGTATGAATCAACGGTGAAGATATTCCTAGAACATCACCGATTACGGTGAGTACATTATTTTCATTTTTTGATGTCTATATGATGTACTGCATTAGCACAGTCTGCAGACTGCCTGAAATGAGGCTTTGGAGCACTCACAATACCAGCGGTCCATGCTGCTGATTTTCAGCTCTTAAAGGTATGGCTGTAACTATGAGCCCCTGGTCGGTGTGCACGTTACTGTGTTGTGGGTAATTCTCATTGACAATGTTGGAGCTAACAGAAGAAGAAAGTGTGGAACGTCTGAAATCCATCCTGAAAACTCATATTTATATGTCATTATGTGTATAATTTGTCTAAAAGTGTTGATTTGTTGTCACTGTAAGCTAAGTTCACTAAAATATACACGAAATGTGGGCACTCAAAGACCCTCAAGAGGTGCTGCTGCCCATTATCTATGTGAATAAAATCCTCAAAAAAAAAAAAAAAATCCTTCATCATGTTACTCCTACAGTCTGTCTCTGGTTTTTAAATCATTTTAATTCCTCAGCAGCAGTTGGAGGAGTCCACCCTATTCCCCCCCCTTTTTTTTTTTTTAATTACTCAAGTTGTGTTGACAGGCATAAAAAAAAGAATGAATATTTCTTCCAACAGTTCATCTTCTCCATAAAGCCCCACTCTTTCATCTTCAGGTCAGAGGCACTGGGGACCCCCCCAGCCAGAGCAAGCTTTTTAGTTGGGTGCCAACAGAGGTGTTGGCACCAGTGCATGCACAACACAGTACACTGGAGAAAGTAATCATTGTCAGTGCCCTGACTGCTTCCATTCTGTTTTTCCCGCCTTGGGATTCCAACGTGTGTCTTTATTTACACCTTGTATTATTTTCTGAGAGTAATATATTAGGTTCCAAAAAAGCATAAACATCATCACAGATGCTTTTCTAGCATTCAGGAGGGAAATAAGGAGGCACTTTTTCATCAAGAGGGTGATGGCTAAAAGGAATGAGTTGCCAGATGTGGTGGTATTCCTGAAGACAGTGGGCAGCTTTAAAAGGGATTGTGCAAAGTAAACTGGATGTTGTAAATTGAAAGTAGAAACACTAAATATGGGAGGAGTAACCCCCAACCAAAATAGACCCCTTACTATTAGTAGAGATCCTCATTATGACCAGACATTATACACAGTTTGGCCTTTTTCTGCTGACATATTTCATCTATTCGTATCCCTTTGACCCACTGAGAACTGTGAGTCTTCAGTCTCTATAGCTGACTATGCACCAAGAGAAGCTTGCTATTTAACCCTTAGGCTGCTGACAGAATTATCGTGTATAGGAGTTCTGGACTGATATATCAGTCTGCAGCACAGCAAGGGTTAACCAATGACTCGGGGCCAGAAGGGCAGATCTGATGGGAAATGGCTGAAAGCCCTGAACGAGTAATCCCTGGAGGCCAGACGGGAGAGGGGAACCATGATAGAGACTTATCAGTTCCATAGCTTTATATTTAGGGTAATTTGCGAGGAGATGCCATCTCAAGAGATCAACCTTGGAGTTTTGTAGGAGGTAAATTCCAGAAGGATGTGAGGGAGATTTTCATCATTGGAAAGGGTGGAGCCTTGGAAGAGATTATTGGTGGAGGTTGTGGAGGCAGGTACCATTAATAGGTTTAAACCTGGATGGGGGAAGGTGGTAACAACTGTGGGTAGACTTAATGGGCCATAGGTCGCCTCTTGCTGTCAGATTCTGTTTCTTTGTTTCCCTCCGCCAGACACACATTTGCCTTGGTTGCTGCTGCCAGGTACATCCCCATTTCTGAAATAGGTCTGGCTTCTATCTGGTCAGATGCGCTCACATTCAGCTCCCATTACAGCACTGACTTTTTCAGTCATCATGATGCTGTTTTTGGATTCTCAGTCCTCCAGTCTGCGTTCACCTAGTTTGCAGTATGTGCCTTGCACTCTCTTCCTTTTTAATTTTGTTTATTCAGTTCTGCTAGAATAAGTCATAGTAATACAGTTAAAGAAAACCACAGTTAGATGCAACATATATGATCTTCAGGTATATGACAATCCATGAAGTAGTGATACCATATGTGGGGTACATACTTAATGTCCATTAACCTCCTCCTAAGAAGAGGCATCTAAATTGTCCAAAAGGCTAGCCTTACTACAACCTGTGGGTATAAAAAAGGACAGAAGTATAACCATAATCAGGCAACATGGCTTATTCTAGCCACTTTCCCCACAGCTTATACTGTATTTTTTTAAAACATTGGGCATATTGGCCCCTGGAGTTAACCAAACCGGATTACAAACAGTGTAAAAAAAGAACACGCATAACCTTGGATTCTGCAGTATGAGGACTGCTAGGAGTCTGACTAAATGTGGTGGATGGTGAATAGAATCTAGGTAGCCAGAAATAGTTACTTGTAACCATAGATCTTCCAAGATTCAGTCTTCACCATTGCTTCCTGCTGATTGGTTTGAGGTACTAGGATCCTGTGGGAGCAAAATGTTTTGTCAGGAAGGAGCCAGCATCTGGTACTGACAGCACCTGTGCTCCTCACGCAGTGCCACCCACACCAGCCAGTAACCATCACCAGCTCCCTCACACATCTCAGTTCTGTTCTTCCTGCCATCGAGTGCACACTGTGGAAGTGACAGTGCCTCAGTTCACTGCCGCCACCAAATAGTTACTGCATCACTGCGACGTTTTTCATTTGCAGTGCCTATTCTCTTTGTTATTTTCCTTCACTCTGATGCTGAAACTCGATAAGAGAAGGGACCAAGAAGTCAAAGAAATTCCATCAGCCTCCCATCATGTGTCGTTGCACCTGTGGGAAGCCTGTTGCTGTGACAGACCAGCATCAACAGCTGCTTTGGCTCTTCTCACAGTATGGATGGTTGTGAAGCATACTTGGAGCTATAACTTCAAGATTGGTGCAGTGAACTGGGGTCATCCGATCCCCACCTTGGGAGGCAGGCATCACACTCGTGAAGTCAAGGTACATTCTCTGGGCCTTTCCTCTGGGCTCCTTCCTAGCATCTCTGGTGACGAGGAAGCACAATGTCCTCCTTGACCTCACCTTCCCAAGGTGTCGGAGGCCCTGGGGGTGGGCCTGTTGGACAGTCGATTCCTTCTGGGTGACTGGCTACGAACCCCCCCACTACCACAATGGTTTGCCTGTCCTGGGCTTCATACATTCCCAGTGGTGAGGCTGCAGCAGATATATGCTAGGCCTTCCCCATTGGACACCTCCGTGTCACAGCCTAGTGCCACCCCGGCTCCTGATACCATTTGCAGTGAAGGTGAGCGGGGTGGTGCCTGCGGCAATGCCAAGTCACCTTCTGACACCATTTGTGGTGCTTGGTGAGGGACTGATACCTGGGTTGTGCAGTGTCAGTTTGCCAACATGGTGGTAATTTCCTCTGGCCTGATGGTCCTAGTGGCACCGGAGGGCAGGAAAACAACTCCCCCAGTGACAGCCATGATGTCTGTCCTGGGCCAAACCATATGGTGTGATGCTAGTGACGATTTCTGTCCTGGGTTTGTTCCCAGATCCATTTCCGTTTGTGGCACTGGGAAGGCTTGTGGTGTGTGGGTGCTGATTGTCCTGGAGTCAACATCAAGCCGGCTTCAGGCCCGGCACTGAGGATGGCCCCGCCTGTGATGACGGGGGTGAACTCATCTCCAGGCCAGTTGTTAGCCCTAAGCCTGGTGCCAGAGGTGCTACCGGCTTGGGGTCAGGTGACAGCCAGGAGGTGGAGTTCTCTCCAGAGCAGTTGACTGACACTGTCACCAGTTGGGACCAGGGTCACCCTATGGGGACTGTATGGCTCCACTGTTCCCACCTGGGGGAATTCCCCCTTGTACACCAGTTGGGTTTTTCCTCTGATGTAGGTTGACCCTTTTCTGGCGGTCCTGCCAGGCCCTCCCCTCAAGTGAGGTCCCTTGTGCATCCCTGCAGCCCAAGCAGAGGCCCTGGAGTCCTTGGCTCCTGAATCCATCTTGAATCTCTGCCATCTTTGTCCGAGCTTCCAGGGATCATGGGCCCTCTGGGGCCACTCACCTGGACTCAGTACAGAGTGGTGGCTGGTACCTTACACCAGTACCATAGATATGATGACAGAGTTCCGTTTCAGCCTATTCCCCCTGTGCCACCCCACTCTGTGGCCAGCGCCTGTTCTCAGTTAACATCCTCCTCTGAGGACACGGACTCTATTCTTCATGTGTCCTCGGTTTCTGAGTGCACCCTGTATCAGAGATTTCTGGCAGACATGTTGCAAGTACTGAATGTGGGCTCCTTTTCCAGTCAGTCCCATGTCCTTGCAGCTGGGACTCCAAGGAACTTTCAGTGATGGCTCCTCAGTCATCCCTCTTTGGCTCAGATCCTTTGAGGAATCAGCAAGGACAGCCTGAATATCTCCCTTCTCATGCCCTCCAGCCTCCAGGGACATCCAGCTCTTGTAATGTGCACCCACAGGATCTGCAGGGGCAGTATCTTCCCCCTACCTTGGGTACTGAGGTCTTTCAGACCCCATCAGGGCTCTGTGCGTGACCAACCTCCTGAGGTTGACTCTGCTTGGGCAGATGCCCTAGAAAGAAAGAATTTTACCTCGCCACATGCCATGATGTGCATTGCAGCACATCAGGCAGCCCACCACAGGAGCGGGTGAGTGCAGCTAGGTCAGCTCCTAGCTGTCTTGCCTCCTGGTGAGTTGGTCGGTGAAGCTATTTGCTTTTCCTGCTCAGGGCCTGGAGCTGGCAAGGCACCAATCAAGGGCTTTGTATGATGACAGTGAGGTGGCCTCCAGGCTGGTAGGACTACAGTCTACATTAGGTGGATGGTGTGGCTTCACCTTTCAAGGCTGGCACCTTTGCGGTGGCATAAGATGCTTAGCTCAATGTTCCAAGGGGCTCATTTCTTCTCCTGCAGGGTCAGGTGAGAGCTATCAGGGTGCCCTCCTACTCCTGTGCCACATGAGCCTCCGCCTGGCCCTGACCAGTCTTGCGTCTCACCAGACTCTTAAGGAGCCCTTCCTGTCAGATGTTATCCCCCACACAGAGGGCTGAGGGTAGTTCTTACCTTCAGGGTGAACTAGCTCCTCCCTAATACAGTGGGAAGCTTGGTACTCAGACCATCAGTGGAAATTAATGGTGAAGATTGATTCTTGCAAGATACAGAAATTATGTTCTTGCTGTAATTGTTGATCTTCCAGAATATCTTCACCATTAATGGACACACCCACCCACCATCCCACACTTAGTCACAGTCAGGACAACTGGGTAGATCACCCCGTGGGTGCTGGCAGCACCTTTTTCTTTTAGGCGGAGATCTTCAAACAACATGAAGTCTTGCTGTATTCTGACTATATGCAGTTAGCCCCAGCACTTGAACTGCTCCGGAGAGTAAAGGGTTAACTCTGTGCCAAGGCCTAAAACGTTGAGCTCGAGCTCAGTTTTCAAACCTCTGTCCCTGGTACTCCTCAGTGTAACCGTCAGATTCTTTACTCAGCCTAACTGTGAAGTCGGGGCAGTGCAAGCTGCAGCCTGTGACAAGGCTAACATTCCCCTGGCATCTCACCCCCCAGATAAGGATTCCAGGAAAGTAGATGCCATGGCTAAAAAACAATACTTGCCATCCTCTTTGGGACTCAGGCAAACTAGTTACATGGCATATACAGCCAGATACCAGAAATCTATGTGGGATACGGTTCTGGAGCTGGCTAAGAATGCCCCTCCCCAGCTGGCCAAGGAGCTGGAGCAGGTGGCTGTGGATGGTGTTGAGGCATCCAAAGTTCAGTTCCATGCTACTGTAGACTCGAATGATGTGCATTCCAGGGTCATGGCTATATCTGTCTCCATAAGGAGATTTGCTTGGCTCAGATGTACCAGTTTGTCACAGGATACCCAGACTAAGGCCATGGATTTTCCTGTTGCTAGTAACTCTCTGTTTGGGGAACAAACAGAAGCTTACATGAAGAAGATGGACGAGTACAGGACCACCTACAGCAGTGCTGCAGCCAAAGAGAAGTAGGCCACTCCTCAAAAAACAGCAATTTAGGGCTGGCAGGGGCAGTCCTTTTCACAAGCTTTCTTACCAAGCCCAGACCTCCTCCTCTTTCCAGCAGAAGGGGGTTCTTTAGGGGAAGAGACAAACGAGGATGACCAGGACCCCATCATCCACTCAATCTAAGCCCCCTGCCAAGCAGACACCTTGAGGTGTCAGTCAGGATCGCCTCCCCAGTTCCAGTAGGGGGCAGGCTGACTCACTACTTCCAGGCCTGGAAGTCTATTACTTCAGACAAATGGGTCCTGGAAGTAGTGAGCCAGGGACTTAAAGCAGTAGAGAAAGTACCTCTTTGTCATAGGGGAAAAGGACTGTATTCCAGATACTTCCTTACCCCAAAAAAGACAGGGGAGTGGTGACCCATCCTACATCTAAGATACCTGAACAAACATACATTAAAGCCAAAGTTCAAAATGGTGACTCTGGGAGTAATTATTCCATCTCTCCGATCAGGAGACTGGCTAGCCTCCCTGGATCTCAAGGATGCCTATTTCCACATACCTATCAGACATTCCCACAGAAAGTACCTCAGGTTCGAGTTGCCCTCAGGTCATTACCAATTCAGAGCAATGCCTTTCAGTCTAACATCTGCTCCAAGGGTGTTCACCAAGTGTCTAGCAGTAGTGGTGGCCTTTCTTAGGAGATAGGGTATCCTGCTGTGTCCATATCTGGACGACTGTCTCATAGTGCGTCAGTCCTCCAACCAAGTCAGGTCAGCTCTAGAGATCACTCAAAAGCTTCTGGACTCCTTAGAATTCATTCTGAACCTAGAAAAGTCTGTCCTGGAACCAGCCCAGCTTCTCACTTTTATAGAGGTGGAACTAGACACTGTCCAGGCAAGGGCATTTCTCCCTCTTTCAAGGGTACAATCCCTTATCACACTGGCTTCCTCTTTTCATCCGCTAGTGTCTCGGCCAGCCAGACACTTCCTTCAGTTGCTAGGCCACATGGCAGCATCCATTGCTGTGGTGCAAGGGGCAAGATTTCAAATGAGAGATATTCAGTTTCACCTAAGATCTTACTGGTCTCAGAAAAAAAGACTCTCTCTCCAAATTGGTTCCAGTGTCTCAAACTCTGATTCAGGTTCTCCAGTGGTGGCTGGAGGAGGACAATCTAAGACAAGGTGTCCCCTTCCTTAGTCAGGCTCCTTCAGTGGTTCTCACCACAGATGCCTCTCTACTGGGATGGGGAGCCCATCTGGACCAACATACTGCTCCGGGAACCTGGTCTCATCAGGAGTCTCTTCTGCTTATCTTGTCAAACTCAGAGCTGTCTTTCTAGCACTTCAGACATTCTCAAACACTATTCAGGGGAAAGTGGTGCAGATCAGGACAGACAATACCACATATCATGTCATACATCAGCAAGCAGGAAGGCACTCAGTCCTCAGCCTTGTGCACAGAAGTCCCAGGGAAGGACAACATACTAGCAAATGCTCTCAACAGGATTAATCAAGGTCATCATGAATGGGCCCTGAATCCTCTGTTTCTTCAGGTCATTTTCAAGAGGTGGGGCACTCCAGAGATAGATCTCTTTGTGGCCCCGGACAGTCACCAACTTCTTCTATTTTGCTGCAGAGCCCCTCTTCTGGGATCTGTCCCCCAGGATGCTCTACTATTGAATTGGACAAGCAGGTTTATGTATGCTTTTCCTCCTTTTCCTCTGATATTCAAAGTCCTGATCAAGATCAAATTGCAGCCTTGCAAAGTTAAAGCTGCCAGCTTTCTGAGGCCTAAAATTGGGATGGTCCACCCTGACCATGACCCTTCCCCCCCACACCGTGTCACTCCCACGGTCACCACCGCACACAATCAATTAAATTTTCCTGCTTGTTCTGGCCATGCCGCCCCGAAGTAACATCAGTAGTAAACATCCAGATTAAAACAGTACATCATTCTGCTGCAGCAAGTTCCAAATCGTGATGTACAGAAAGTTCATTAGAAGCCAACCTGCGTTAAATTGTGATCAGACATTCGAGCTGCATGTGTTGCTCCTCTTGATAGTCCTATCCAGCCTGCTTGTACTCACCTCATTTGATGAGCAAACTTCACTTCAGTGACTCCCACCACCACACCAGATTGTTTTCACATACTTCCCTACAGCTGATCAGGTTTGGGTACCTCATTTCACTGCTGCTGGTCTATTCCCTGTCTGGAGTCCCCCTCAGCTACTGGCAGGCAGACATCCACATGCACATGTTTAGACTACTACCCAGTCTAATATAACAGGAAGGAACATGCTTTACTGTGCTCCCACTGACGTGCTTGTGGTACAACACAGGCGCAAGGGTTGAATTTGCAAACTGCTGTCCAGTCTGAGTAGCGCCACGGTGGTGCTGAAATAACTGTCACTCACAGATTAGCAGTCAGCAAAAAAAAAGGGACAAAACTGGGACACATAAGCAAAAACCAGGACAAAAGTGACATTTTGCAAAACTTGTGGGAACACTGGGACATGCTGCCTAAAATAGGGACTGTCCTGGGAAAATAGGGACTGTTGGTAGCTTTATAAAGTGATTCTGGTGGCTCCAGACTGGGCCAGACAGCCATGGTACCCCCTATTATTGTCCATGTCAGTGACGATACCATTGTGTCTTCCCAGACAATACAATCTCCTCATCTCTTCACAGGGGAGGATACTGTATCCCAACCTTCAGACTCTCAAACTCAAAGCCTGGCTCTTGAAGAGTTCGAATATGCAAGCTAGCAACTTTCTCAAGCAGTCTTGGACATTCTTAAGGTTAGTAGAAAAACTTCTACTAGAAAAACTTAAAATTCCAAATGGAAGGGACTTGGTTTCTGGTGTTCTCAGAGACATATTCAGCCAGATTCAGCTGACATTGCCACTACTTTGGATTATTTAGTGCACCTTAACAGTTTAGGCCTCAGGCCTACTACTCTCAAGGTACATTTGGCAGCTATTTCTGCTTTCCTTTCAGCTAGGAAGGGCTCTTCCCTAGCCTCTCATCCGGTTTTCAAGAAATTCTTCAAAGGTCTGGTTCATATTAGTCCTCCTTTTATGGAGCCTACTTCTGTTTGGGACCTGAATATCAGTATTGCACAGCTTACGCAGACCCCTTTCAAACCATTGTCTTCAGCTGAGCTGAAGTGCTTGACTTGGAAAACTGTATTCCTGGTAGCCATTACTTCTGCCAGGAGAATCAGTGAATTTCAGGCCTTATCAGTGGAACTTGATTTCATTTTATTTCACAGGGATAAGGTGATCCTTCGAACCAACAGAAAGTTCCTTCCCAAGGTGGTATAAGACTTTCATTTGAATCAGTCTTTGTCATTACCTGTATTTTTCACTGACCATACTTCCTCTGGGAAGAGAAGACTACACGGTCTTGATGTAAAGAGGGCCCTTGGTTATTATATAGAACACACTAAGGCCCATAGAAATGACTGTTCACAGCTGTTTCTCACTTATGGAGAAGTGGGAAAAGGTAAGCCTGCTACTAGAGAACTATTGGCATGTGGATTGTCTCCTGTATCCAGTTCTGCTATTCAAAGTTTGGGAAAGAGCCTCCCTTAGGCCTGAGGGCTCACTCCGCCAGAGGTATAGCTGCTTCGGTTACAGCAGCTAGAGACATACCATTAGTGGAAATCTGTAAAGCAGCCACCTGGAAAACTGTTCACCCATTTAGTAAGCATTACTCTCTTGACATCCAGTTAAGAAGTGATGCTAGGCTTGGCACAGCAGTGCTGCAGAGCCTGTTCCCAAAATAGGTTCTGTTAACTCCCTCCTTCAAGGGGGTACTGCTTGGTAGTCTTCTTCAACTAACTACTGATATTCTGTCCAACATGGATTCTGGAAAACTCACAGGTGCCATCTTCATTGACCTCACTAAGGCTTTCGACCTTGTAGACATCCCCTGCTTCTCTCCACTCTCCATAAATTCCATTTCTCTACCCCTGTTGTGGACTGGTTCTGTAGCTACCTGTCAAACAGGTCGCAAGCTGTCAAATTTAACTCCTCCCTGTCCAACACACCTACTATCAACCTTGGGGTCCCCAAGGGCTCTATCCTTGGGCCCCTTCTGTTCTCAATTTTATCAACAATGCAGCTGAGGTCCTGGAATCCTGCTCAGCTATTCTCTCGCTGATGACCTGATCATCTATACTAGTTCTTCTAATATTGCCTGCATAAACACATCACTTACTTCAGACTTCAGTAAGGTCTTGACTGGCTACTAGACGTAGCTTGTACTAAATGAAATGAAAAGCGAAAGCCATGCTCCTAGGTTCCGCAGCGAAGATTAAGGCATGTTCTAGTTGCTGGAAGTTCTTCACCAGGAGGATTTCCACTTGAAAATGTTACTTCCTTTAAGTACCTTGGGATCCTGCTGGACCAGTCCCTGGATTTTAATCTTCACATTCAGTCCTCGTGCAAAGCTGTAAACTTCGAGACTGGGTAAGCTTACAAAAAGCGAACTACATACTTACACCTACGTACAATGCTAACTGCCGAGTATTCTGCTCCCAACCCTTACTTATGGTGCCTCTATTCTTACCTCTGTCCATAAAACCTCCCTACTAAAATGGGACGAAGCTTATAACCATATAGCCGATTTGCCTCTTTCGTCAGCCTTTGACTCAAACATCACTGCCTTCTTTATAAGGATCTGAATTGCTCGCCTCTGCCAGTAGACAATACTGCCTTGGATCACTAATGGACTCGATCATCCGGGAAAAAAAACATCCCAGCTGGTGGCGTTGCTGGTCCCTCAACCATCCTCCCATGGCCTACGATCAGCTGACAAATCCTTGCTCTATGTTCCGAGATGTCGGACGACTAAAGGCACAGGAGCCTTCCAATTCTCTGCTCCCAGGCTATGGAATGCGCATCCACTCAACCTCCAGCTGTCTCAGTCTCACTTTTGATTTAAAAGTGAATATCGTTGCTATCTATCCTTAGCTGATGCTTGTACATGCTTTGGCCCAACCTGAAGCTCCTGAGACTTACCAGTAATGTCACCTCTGCTCTAATCCAGCTCCAAGACTGTCTCTTCTTCCCCTCCCCATATTTGTCCTTCTCTTTGTAAATAACTTATTCACTACTAGCTTTCTTCCTTCTCGAACCTTGTTGTTGATCATCCACTGTTGTTTTGCCAATTACCACCCCTGACCTTCCTTCTGTCAGTCTTTCTTGTTATGTTTGAGCATTCCTCACATTTCTCTCTATATAACCTTACTATCTTATTAACCCTTTTACTCCACAGGTCAGGTCCGTGGTTTCTTCACTTATATATCTCACTGCCATTGTCTGTATAATGCTTGACATTATTTTTTGTTGTTTCTACCCATTGTATTTTTGTAGCACTGCTGTAGCGTTCCTCTATTTGTATTATTGTACCCATGTTGCTGTTGTTCAACTGTTCTCTTTTTGCTGTACTCTCCTGGGTCGTGCCTGAAAATAGTCATTTTATGACTAGTACACCTACCCAGTTAACAAAAACTAAATAAATATAGTCAGAATGTTGTTCCTTCTAATGGAGACTTGGAGTATTCTGACCTCCCTCCTTCCCTGCCTCCCCTCCTGGAACCTAGTTGTTTTGGGATGCGGTTTGGCAGGCGCAGTGCTGCACCCCAGAGGTGTACTTTGGTTATCTCTTCTTTAGCTTGAGGTCTTTATGGTTATTATTCAAGAAGATATTGTTTTTGTTTCACTACCTACTTGGATTCTTTTGGGGGTTCTCAACTTAAGTCTTTTTGACCCTAAAAATATGTTTATTGCCCTTTGGCTAAAAATTAAAAAAAAATATTTCTATATTGTTAGTTAGCTTAGTGCTCGTAAGAATCTGATGGTTACACTGAGGAGTACCAGGGACAGATGTTTGAAAACCGATCTCGAGCTCAATATTTTATGCCTTGGCATAGAGTTAACCCTTTACTCTCTGGAGCAGTTCAAGTGCTGGGGCTAACTGCATATAGTCAGAATACAGCAAGACTCCATTAGAAGAAACAACATTACTATGGTGAGTAATTTTTTCTTCTCTGCCATAGCCCGTTTTTTTTGTACTCTCTTTATGCTCCTTTTCACTGGAGCCACAGACTCTTTCCCGTGGGAGACCCGACCGACCTGATCATGCCTGCCTGAAATCCCCAGCCTTACCTGCCGGATGGGGAAAGTACTCCGCTTCGCTTGTCCCAGTCCACCGACCCCCTAGATCTAAGCCCCCCAGGGCGGGACCATCAACTTCTCCTGGCGATCTTTCTGAAATCTAGTGGGCAGCCAGGATCTGCACAGGGAGCATCCGGAGGCAGGTTGGAGTATCCAGCATGGAGCGTGGTGGTCCATCACTCGACCCACCTTCGCCTACCAAGGCCCCAGGGCTTTTCCCTTGTTCTTCCCATCCCAACAATGGCTCGGACATGCAGTGTATCCAGCGTTGGTGTGCTCGCCCCTGAGCATGCCCACAGGATCGCTGCCGCAGCCAATCCCCTGGCTGTGAGACCCACACGGTGCTGTGCCCCCAGCCACAACCAGGAGCCACCATAGTCCAATCCTCCCTCCCAGGACAGGAGAGCCCTCCTCTGGATGCTCAATCTGGCCCTCCCCACCAATCCCTGGCAGCCTGAGCTCGCTTCCGAACCTGGGTGGCCGGCGTGACGCGAGATGTGGCATCCAGCGCCTCAACCCTCAGCGTCACCAGGCTCACCTGCCGTAGCCCTTTGACAGGGGTTATTTTTTGTTATAAATAAAATTCACAAAAGAGAGTTGGACACCTTGGTGTCCACTCTCAGCAAAAAAAAAAAAAAAGTGGGGGGGTGAGGGTCCTTAGTAGCCCTCTCGCCAACCAAAAAAAAAAAAATTTTTAGTAGGTAACTAGGGTAGCCCCTTCCCTCCACTTTTTCTTTCCTTGTCCTCCTGCCCCTGCCTGGGGTATATCCCCTCTATGGCTATATTGTACTTATTTCATTATGCCATGAAAGTGGGCTGGATTAATGACCCATTTTCAGACACACCTGGGGAGATTGGGGTTACAGTAGGAAAAACAATGCATGTGTACAACATACATCACATGAAGATAAAAATCATACAGTAATAAGCATTTGTCAATACCGAATGTTGTCTTGCTGGCATTGGTAGTGCAGGAGTTAGAGAGATGCATAACAGGAATGGCAGTGAAGTAGTGAACTGATGCTGACCCGTCCCCCACCCTGTCGAGACTGACAGGCCATTGGGGTGTGCCTTTGGTTCATCTACCATAACTCTCACACCATTTCACCTCACCCTACCCTGAAGACACCAAGTGTCGCAGTGTGCCTTACGCTCACCCCATTCCATGAGGAAATACACTGAGATGGGTGCAGTATAGGAGAGTGGGTTGAGCTGTGGGGCCAAAGAGTCCAAGGCACACCTCAGTGCCTGTCAGTGGCTCCAGGGTGGGGGTGGGGGTGAAATGGCATGAGCATTACAGCTGACAATCCCAAGTCACACCCTTGATGCCTGTTGGTCTTTACAGGGTGAGGCGTTATGGTTGGAAACCCTAACACCCTGGGCGTTTGTTGGTATTTTCACTCCAAATGTTCAACATGGGCTTTTTGTGACCCCATCTCATGAACAGTGGCAGTATCAGTTCGTTAGCCAAAAGGTGATTTTGCACAGCGATGAAGCTATTTGGTGCCACAGGTGAAAAAACACTTTTCGGGCAGGATGTGAAACATGACAGCTGTACTGTTCATTAGGAGGTGTAAAAAAATGGTAATGTTGAAAATCTGGAGTGAAAATATGAACAATTGTTGAAGTTACGCGTGTGCGTAGAAACTGTGCAACGCACTCCCGTAATGCAATTATTTTGGTGATTTTTTTAAACCAGATTTTCAACATAGGCATTTTGGGACTGCCACTCATGAACAGTGTCACTGTGATTTTGTTAATCTGTCCCGAACATTGATTTCCCACAGTGGCCATGCCATTTTGCGCCACATGTGCGAAAACACATTTTGGGCAGTATGTGAAAAATGGCAGCTGTACTGTTCATAGGGAGGTGTAAAAAAAAAATGTTGATGTTGAAAATCTGGAGTGAAAATGTGAAAAATTGGTGAAGTCACAAGCGTGCGTAGAAACTGCACAACACACGTCCGTAATGCAATTATTTTGGGGATTTTTTTAACCAGATTTTCGACATAGGCATTTTGGGACCTCCGCTCATGAACAGTGTCACCGTGATTCTGCTACTCTGTCCCAAACATTGATTTCCCTCAACGACCACGCCATTGTGCATCCCAGGTGCAAAAAAACACATTTTTGGGCAGGATGTGAAAAATGACAGCTGTACTGTTCATAAGGAGGTGTGAAAAAATGGCAATGTTAAAAATCTGGAGTGAAAATATCAGAAATTGCTGAAGTTATGAGCGTGCATGGAAACTGCGCAACGCATGCTTGTAACACTAATTTTTTGGCATTTTTTCATCAAATTTTCAACATAGGGATTTGGGGACCTCTGCTCATGAACAGTGTCCCTGTGATTTTGTTAATCTGTCCCGAACATCAATTTCCCACACAACGACCACGCCATTGTGCGTCACATGTGCGAAAACACATTTCGGGCAGGATGTGAAAAATGACATGTATAGTGTTGAAAATCTGGAATGAAAATATTAGAAACTACCAAAGTTGCGAGCGTGTGTGGAAACTGCGCAACACACACTCATAATATAGTCATTTTTGGGAATTTTTTCTCCAAATGTGCAACACAGGCTTTTTGGGACCCCACCTCATGAACAGTGGCACTGTTGTTTTGTTAGTCGGTCCCGAAAGGTGATTCTGCACAGTGACCCCAAAATGACCTTTTGGGACCGAATAATGAAATGACAGTGTCAGCGGTCTCGAGGTGGGGTCCCAGGAACCCCATGTTGAAAATTTGGAGCCAAAAGTCAAAAAATGGCCAAGATATCCACCTAAGTTGACCCTCCCCCCCCATTGATGCCATTATATAGCTTACTGTGATTTTCTTCAGTTCTGTCGACTTTTGAAGAGTTCATATGTCTCCCGCTCCACGAAGATAGTGTACCAGACCTCCGGAGTAAGTATGGGGTGAGGGGTGCAGGGAAGTGGGGTGCAGAGGATTGGTGTGGGTTGGGGGAGGGGCGTTCTGATGACGAGGACCGTTTTCTTGTATTACAGGGACAAAGTAAAAAAAAAAATGTCAGGAAGTTTTTTCCCCAGGTTTTACAAAGCATACATTTGGGCACACTGGGGTGGGCTCCCAGTGTCACCCGTTTCTTTTTTTTGGGGGCGGGTGGGACTGAAGCTGCCAGGGGTTGGGCACTCCGTTGGCAAAAAGCGTGTCTGTGTTGGGGGGGCATGATGCTGATGGGGATTGGGCACCCCCATCAGCAAACAAATTAAACTGGGGGGACATTATGCCAATGGGGATTAGGCACTCCTGTCGGCAAACAAATTGAACTGGGGAAGGGGCATGCGGACAAGGGGATTGGGCACCCCCGAAGTCGGCTTTCTGGGGATTGTGAGAGGCAGTCAGCAGGAGCCGCCACCATGTTTATTGAAATGTTTCACCACGCAAGACACATAGGGGAGGCATGTCATCTGTGTCGCTGCATGACAAGCTTGTCTCCGATTGCAGAGGCACATTTGTTTCAAAGTTGGTGGCACTTTGCATAATACTTGTGTCACTGCTGACATGCTGGCTAATTGGAGAATGAGGGTCACACCTACTAAAGCGTGCCCTGCATTCACCAACGCTGACACACCTCTACATACTCCTAGTTTAGGGCGGAGTTTTAAGTGCAAGGTGTCAATATGTGCAGAAGCAGTATAGCACAGTGGTTTAAGGCTCTGAGCTGCAAATCTGGAGACCTGGGTTTGAATCCCACAGCTCCCACTTACATACTGTGTGACACTGGCAAGTCACTTAACTTCCTTGTGCTCCCAGGTCGCACTTGTAAACAAGCTTTCAGCTTAGTGTGTCTCTCCTGGTTAAACAATTGGGGGGGGGGGGAAACTGAATAGTTGAGCTTGTTGTCTAGCCATACCCCAAGTTGTTAGCCTGAAACCAGTTTAGCACGCTATTAAAATCACGCTGGAGTGGGGCCACTACGTCAAGGGTAGAGGGACCTGAGGCACAGATGATGGTATCATCAGGGTACAAGTGGATTTAAGCTGAGGGGAGGTCGTTGATACAGAGGGAAAACAAGATGGGGCCTAAGATAAAGCCTTGGGGTACACCAGCAAGGTTTGGGCAGGGAGAAGACCGGGTGGAGCCCACCTGAACTGACTGACTCCTGTTCGTGAGGTAGGAACTGAATCAGTACACTGCTGGTGGTGCTAAACCAACTGAATAGAGCTTGCTGAGCAGGATAGGGTAGGATACAGAGTCGAATGCTTTTTCCAAGTGAGTAAAGATGGTGGCCTTATATGACCCATATCCATTCCTGAGGGAATAGCATCTATGACCCGCAGTAGGGAGGACATAGTGCAGTGTTTTTTCCTAAAACTGGCTTGGAGCAGTGAGAGTGTGTTGGAGCTCGTGAGGAAATCTGTGACTCTAGAGTGAACTAGGAACTCCAGGAGCTTAGCAAGGAGGGGAGGAGGGAGATAGGGCGGTAGTTCCCTGAGAAGCCTTTGTGGAGTGGTAGGACCATGGCTATTTTCTGTGTGAGAGGAACAGTACCTGAGGAGAGGGAGAGATTGAGCTGATGTGTTGGGGGGAGGGAGACAATGGCGGGGGTGGAGATATGAAGGGTCTTGGGATCAGTACCATCAGGGATGCTTTTAGCTGGGTTAAATGACATTAGGGCACTGTAAACCTCCTGTTTGGAGATGGGGGGGGGGGAAATGGTAGCCATTGGGGAATGCAGAGTGGGGGTGCCGTTGTGAGGGGATCAGGAAGTGCACAAGAGATAAATACTTGTTTAGGGTGTCATCTACTGAGGAATGGTCACAGACAAGGGATATGTCTAAAGAGAGGATGAGTGTGGATGACTGGGAGGGTGGGTCTATGAGGGAGTAGATGTTTTTTTAGAAATTAGGAGAGCCTTGGCTAGAGCGGAGGAGTTCCTTGAAATATACTGCTTTTGGCAGTCCGGACAGCCTTAGTACACTTGTTTCTTAGTGGCCTTTATACGTGGAGGTCGACTGGGACCATGCGCAATCACGCAGTTTGCAATGGGCAGTTAAGGTGGCATTAATCCATGAGTGGTGGATACTTATTTATTTTTTATTTATTTATTTAGTTTTTGTTGACCGGGTAAGTGCACTAGACAAATCCTGCCTATTTTCAGGCACGACCCGGGGGAGGGGGATACAGATGAATGCCAACTGACCTTGAAGTAGATTAAGCTGTTGGTGGTATTTTTAGTGAATTAGGGAAATTTGGCCAGGACACCGGGGAAATTCCCCTACTCTTTTTCGATAACTGCCATGGGATCTTTAACATCCACCTGAACTACCACCAATCCAGGCAGATGGGACCTCTGTTTAACGTCTCATCCGAAAAGACAGCACCTCAGAAGTGCAGCACCCCTCTCATGCCGCACTACAGTGTCGGTATTGGGATATTAACCCAAGTGCCAGATGTGGGAACTGAACCCACAGCCCTCTGATCTCTCGGCCTCAGAGGCGAGTGTGCTACCTACTGAGCCACTGACACTGCTGATTCGTTTGACCTGTGCATTTTTTAGGGGTGCATGAGCATTCCAGACACTAGAGAAAATATTGATGAATGAGCTGAGGGTGGAGTCGATGTTGGTGGCAGAGAATACTGGGAACCAGTCAGCGTTATGAAAGTCAAGTAAGAGGGCGTTTTTGTCAAATGCCCTGAGGGGGCAGTGCCAAATGTATTTAGGGACAGAGTAGGGGAGATGCACCTTCCTGATGCAATAGGTCAAGCTGGGGTCACTAAAAATATCTGGGAGGGTACATGCAACTACAATATGGTGGGGGTGAGAGGAGAGCACTCGGTCTAGTAAGGAGTGGTTTGGGGAACGGGGGGTTAAACACGTCGGTTGTTATTTTTAAGTTGGAATTTAAAATTATGAGCCTTTACCAGTCTGTTACTTTATACTTGGGTATATCCCTGTTAGTTGTTAAATGCAACATATGCCCTGGGCACTATCCAGTCTAACTCCACTGAGCAGCTGCTGTGTGCATGGAGGGGTACTATTCACTTTGCTTGGATCAATACACTAGCTTTCACACAGGGTACATCCCTAAGATTGCAAGGAGAGGCAGGTCATGTTTCCAATCCCTTCTTTAACCATGTTAGACTTTTCTGGTTGGTATACCCCTTGTTTGTACCTCTCTGTGTGCTTCTGGGCCTTGCCCCACTGCTCTTTGGGATGTTAGAAGAGATGACCACATCTTGACTCCCATGGAGTGCCCAGTCCTGCAACTCCAAATGGTCATAAGTTTCATTTTTCTTCTGCTTCATGTAAGAAAAGGGGCATGGGCCGGCCCGGTGGGGCTGGGGGTTGAGGCGCTGGATGCCACACCTCACGCCACGCTGGTGACCCGGGTTCGGGAATGGACTCAGGCTGCAGGGGAGAGGGAGGATTGAGCATCCGACAACTGCTCTCCTCTCTCTGGGGTGGCTAGTGGGGCTTGCATCGCCCTGTAGCAGCAATTGGCGGAGGCCAGCCTCACTACAGTGGCATGCAAAAAGCGGGGGAAGAGCACGGCGGGCGTCAGCAGCTATGTGCTTGGATGCCATTGCATGTCTGGCTCTCCATAAGGGGAGAAAATGTGGAAAATGCGGAGGGCAGTCTTTGCGGCTGATGGCCGCGCATTGCATCCCCAGAGAGACCTGAGAGGGGCGCGTACCCAGTGGGTGCGAGATCGATGAGAGGGCAGCCCACTGGGGGAGCGGGTTCATGTGGCCTGCACATGCGACCGGGTCCGGGGGTGCAGGGCCGGCAGCCGGAGATCGTGGGGGCCGCTCTGCCGAGGAGGTAGAAACAAGAGTACGATAAAAAAAAAAAGGGGGCATGGGTTTACTCTCAAGTTTACTCAGTTGTTCATCTAGTAGCATAAACCTGTCCTTTTTAGGAGTCCCGGTGTCATTTTTCTATATATTGGCACATTGAGCCATCTCATTTGCAAGGACGTCTCATTTTGGACCCCCCCCTTTTTTTTTTTTGCATCTGCCAGAGCCATACACTTGGGACTGCTGCCTTGTCTCTTTCCCTGCCACTAGCCACCTCCTGCCTTTTTATTGATGTGAGGCTCTGGCTGTTTTAGACCCAACCATTCTGTACTAAGTTGGTAGTCAGATTTTGTTTATTTTTATTCCTATATCCTTTCCCTATCCCTTTGGACTAGAAACTCTATTGCCCTATATTTTATTTCTCTCCAGTTTGCGTCTGTCCTGGTGAACAGAACTGATGTGTGTGAGGGAGCCGGCACTGGTTATTGTCTGGCGTATGCAACAGCACATGAGGTGTGCAGGCACCGTCATTCTAACCCCATGTATTCTTCTCATATTCATAACTCTCTGCAGTTAGCCTGCTCAGTAGAACTGCATGGAGAATGGAACTATATGCTAATAATGGAATCATTGGTACGTGACAATTATTCAAACTGCTGCCCTCATCTGCTGCATGTTCTATCAATGTCTCAGATCTCTTACTCCGCCTCACAAGTCCAGATGCCCAGGAGACTCCCTCAGGTCATTGTTGGCTTATTGTGAAGTATAATTGTTTAATTATACATAATTTTCTTTCTGCTGCCTTCATTCGTTGTTATTTTTAGTCTAACGTCTAGTTTATTTAAGTTTAGTTAGATTTAGCGTTTATTTCTCGGTTCCTCACGGTTCGGTATAACCATTGGGGAACCAAGTAGTTTTATATTAGTTGTGGAGTTTTTCTGCTTTATTTTCTTTAAAATTTTATCATGTAAAGTGTATTCTAACATTGTTTGAAGCCGCTAACCCGGTTTCTTTTCTAACCGCTAACCCGGTTACTGTGAACCGTTGAATTGGTTCCGAGAACCGCTGACCTGGTTCCGAGTTTAAAAATTCATCTGTTCTTTTGGAGCCTAATTGGTTCCTGAACTGACCGCAAAAAAAAAAAATAAATTCTTTTTTGCGGTTAAGTTTTTTCTCCTGGGAATAGAGCACACTGAAAAACCTCTGAAAAAGACTGGTCCACCAGGTTTTAAAAACTGTGTCGTGTGGGGAAGTGTTCGCCAGAGCAGACAAGCATGACAGCGGTGCGTTCTGCCTGGGAACCGAGCATTTAAATACTGACTGTGAAATTTGCAGATCATTTCCACAGAAAACTGTGGAAAAAAGAATGGAGAGGTTGAACAAAAAGTTGGGGGATTCTTATGTGCCTCACAGTCTATCTACTGCTGAGGAGATTGCCAGGGCTATTAAAGTCATAGAGGCAGTTCAGGGGTTCATACCTTTTCCGACCCCTCCTCCTCCAAGGGTTTACGAGATTACTCCCTCCTTGGATCCCCAGTCTCAAGAGATAGATACTGGGGAGTATGATATACCAGAGGATGATGATGGTGAGCCCATTGAACCGGAAATCTCACCAGAACAGGACTTTGGCTCTCCTCCCAGGCCTGAGGATTTTTCCTTTCGCTTTTCCTTTGTAAGGAAAATAGTAGATGCCCTTGACCTGGCTACCACGAGGTCATAGAAGATGAGGAGGGGGCAGAATATATGGAGATGATGGGGTTAATTAACACCCACTAAGAAGATTTTTCCTGCCTATTAATAAATTCTTCAAGAAGGTTTTAGTCACAATCCTGCAGAACCCTAACTCTGTCACGCCTCTGGATAAGAAGTACCAGTTGGACAGGAAAGGGGCTGAATTCCTCTATTCTCACCCTGATCATCAGGGTATAGTCCAACAGGCAGCCTGTGAGAAGGCGAGGGTTCCTTTATCCTCTCACCCTCCTGAGAAGATTTCAAGGAAAATGGACAGCATGTCAAAAAAAAGGGTACTTAGCTGCCTCCTGGGGATCAGACAAGCTAATTACCAGGCCTACGCTGCACAGTATCAAAAAATACTGTGGCAGTCTGTTTTGGCCATGTCAGAGAAGGTTCTCTCCCCTGTCTCTGACGACCTAGCAGAAATGGCCAGGTTTGGACTGGAAGCATCTAAATACCAGTTCCAGATGGCAGCAGATGCCAACGATAATGCTGCTAGGATTATAGCTCTGACTGTAGCCCTGAGAAGGTTTGCTTGGCTAAGGGCTACAAGCTTAATACAGGACACCCAGGCTAAGGCCATGGACTTCCCTGTACAAGATCATTCTCTCTTTGGCAAACAAACCAAAGAGTATATGAAGAAGGTGGATGAATACAAAGCCACCTATAAGAGTAATTCATCTAAGGACAGGCCTTCTACTCTTATAGGCCTTATGGAAGGGGAGGTAGAGGAAGGTCCTATGGTAGGTCCTTCTATCAACCTCAAGCTGTCCCACAGCTGCAGCCATACCTACAGCAGACTGGGTGTTATAGGGCCAGAGGTAGGAGCGGCTCCAGGAGGGGTTCCCAATCCACCCAGGCTCAGGCCCCACCAAAACAAAATCCCAGATTCCTTTGCCAAGGCCACCTCCCTAATACCAGTAGGGGGAAGACTTGCTCACTTCTTCCAGGCCTGGCAAGCCATAACTACAGACAAGTGGGTACTGGAATTAGTGAGCCAGGGACTGTCTCTGAATTTCAGATCTCTCCCTCCTCTGAAGTCGAGGCTGTTCAAACCAGCCTCTCTTCTCGAAGAACAGCTCCTAGAAAAGGAGGTTCAAACCCTTCCCAGCATAAAAGCAGTGGAGCAGGTGCCAAACCTTCAGAGGGGCAGAGGGTTTTATTCCCAGTACTTTCTTACCAAAAAGAAAAATGGGGAGTGGCTGCCTATTCTAGACCTACGCCATCTGAACAAATATCTGGTAAAACCAAAATTCAGGATGGTGACCCTATCTATAATTTTGCCTGTCATCCAGCAGGGAGACTGGCTGGCATCTCTGGATTTAAAAGATGCCTATTTCCACATCCCCATAAGGGAGTCTCAACAAAAAATATCTCGGATTCAGACTCCCTTCAGGTCACTACCAGTTCTCAGCACTGCCCTTCGGTCTCACCTCAGCACCAAGGGTATTCATAAAATGCTTGGTAGTGGCATTCCTACGAAAGCTAGGAATTACAGTTCTAGGAGTGTGGTTATGTTGTTCATCCACACTCTTTGGCATGTCCCCTTCCACTTTAAGATCTACCAGAAGTCTTCAAGCTGGCTCCTCCCACCCACCCGGGTGGTATATACCTCGGCTCTGCCCCATGATGCCAGATTTTCCTTTCCACTGGAATACTCAGGTTGCCTCCCTCGTGCTCATGCATCTTGTAGGCCCTGGCTTTCAAACCTCAGGTTATTCTGAAAATTCGCATTGTTTGCATGAGCGAGTGCAAGTTCGCTGCTTCGATTATAGAAAATAAGTCTTCCCCCGGATTTTGTCGGTGCACTTGCGGCCAGAAAATGTCACACACCGATCCACACACAGCGTTCGTCTATTGCCTCGGTGTCGACCATCACATCTCGAAATGCGATATGTGTCTCACCTTTCATCCCAACATCCTCGACGACCATCTCACACCTGAAACTGGGGAGGCCAGAGAAGGGGAACCCTCTGGTGAAATCCAAGGAGGCTCGGTGGGCGGTTTCCGTGGCTTCTGGATCCGCCGAGCAATTGGAACGCATGCAAGCATTCGAGGAGAAAGCGGCTCGTGCTGCAGAGACTTCTTGGAGCTTCTTCATTCCTCTCAACCTGGGCTCCACCTTCTCTGGTTCTTTCCGAGAATTGTGCCAGTCTCTCCTGCCCAAGGGAGAGGCGCCTTCGGGCTTGCACTCCTCTCGATCCTGTAAGCAGGAGAAGGATCCAGGATTGTCTTCGTCTCGACAGAGATATTCTTGGGAGCTGGAGAGATCCTGATCCCAGGAACATGTGGTCTCGACCTCAGTCGAGATTGCTTCTTCGGCTGCTGGCTTTTCGGCTTTGCCATCTGGTCAGTTGACTGAATTGTCGATTGACGATGCTGAAATCATGATCGACCCGATTGATCTGATTTTGCTGACTCCAGTCGACAAATCCCTCGATCGAACCCCTAATCTGGTCTTTCCAGATGACAAGACCCAGTCTGCTGGGACTCCCATCGAAGAAGTGGTCCCCGATCCTGGGAAATCATCGGTCCGGCCGGTGTCTCCCGGGCGACCAAGTTGGCCCGTCCGATCTTGATCGAGGTCTCAGACCCCCTCGACTGACAGGCCGAGGAAGACCCATAAACGCTCTAAAAAGAGGCGATGCCATCGGTCATCCTCGTCCTCCATGGACGAGGAGAGGCTTCAGCGGAAACTCCTGCACTACGAGGACCTCATGTGGCAACAGCTAATTTTGACCAGACACAAACCCGACTCCGGCTTCTACACTGGCCATCACCTGGCGCTTGCCTCCTAGGCCGAAGCCGACTCCATCAGAGCCGATTAAATCGGTTCCTCCGCCTGTGGAGCCGGCAAAACCACCAGTTCACCCCAAAATGGTGTCTCCACTGATTGTGGTGGAACCACCGCCCAAACAGCTGTGGGAGGGGCTCCTTCCAAGGAAGATAGACCAGATACCGGGCTTCCCCAGTGGTTGTCAGTCACGGTCACCCCAGACTGCCCTCAGTGGGTCGAAGGTGACCTGGGTGGTAGGCCATTATACCCGGATTCCTCGTATTCGGATGTCACTGGCTTGCATTCTCATCCAGGGGATGATGAATCATCCATTGGCTTAGAGACGGAGGAAGGTCCCTCATCTTTCCAAGGGATTCTTCGCTTCATCTCTGAATCTACAGGGATGCCCCTGGAACCAATCGAGAAAAAGGCAGAGTACCCTCTTATGGAGATCCTTAAGAGGGGGATACTCCAACAGAGGCCCTTCCTGTGGCCGAGGCTATTGTTAGCCTGGCCTTGGAACTCTGGGAGCGCCCTGCCTCTTGTCCAGTTCCATCTGCCTGCATGGCCCACAAGTATGCGGTGCCCATGGGGTCCCTTGCAGGGTTCACAGAGCACCCTTCGGCCAACAGCCTGGTGACCGCCTCTCTGTTCAGGCATACTGGCAGTTCTACCGACACCGACTGACCTCCTGATAAAGAGTCCAAGCTTTTAGACCATTCAGCCAGGAAAGTCTATGCGGCTTTCTCCATGGGCCTTTGTCAGGCAGGTTTGGCCGTCATCATGGCACACTTCTCTCACGCCCTTTTAGGGTTGCTAGATGAAGTCCCCCCGCATCTCCCCATGGACATGCAGACCACGGTCAAGCAGGTCCAGGATCAGGGCCGAGCTGTTGCCAGACAGCAGCTTCAGATGGCCCTAGACATTGCGGATTCTTGTGCCTGCTTGATGGCTGCTGCAGTTGCCTCTCATTGCAGGGCTTGGCTGAGGCTCTTCTCCTTCCCGGCGGATATCCAGCACAAACTGCCTGACGTGCCCTTCCTAGTGACCAACCTGTTTGGCCCAGGAGTGGCCGGTCACCTTCAGCGCATTGAGCAGTCCAGTGCCACCTTGGACGCTACTTTTTGCCAAGGTTTCTTCGGGCAAGAACCAGCAGAAGAAAAAGAAGAAGCCTTTTCGGCATTCTTCCCTTGCGGCTCAGCAGTCCTCCTTTCAAGGTGGACAGCAGCACCAGTAACAGCAGCAGGCTCAAGCTTGGTGCCCCCGGCTCAATCCCGGACCCCAACGGGCCCGTAAAGGAGGCCAGGGTTCTGGTCCTGGAGCCTCCTCCTCCGAGCCTGCTCAGTGATGGGGTGGGGGCTGTCAACCCCTCTCCCATCATGCCAGCTCTGGGTCCTCCCATGGGGGGCTGGCTCTGCCACTTCCTTTCCACCTGGTCCATTGTCACTTCATACAGGTGGGTTCTCGAAGTGGTCGGTCAAGGATTGCCTGAATTCGAGCAGTACCCTCCAAGCTGAGCCCGCGTCCCTTGGGAGGAAAGAGTATCCGCTCAGACTCAGTTGGCTCTCCGAGGCGATATCACTCAGCTTCTCCTCAGGGAGGCAGCAGCTCCAGTGGCGGATCCTCTAGCAGACCCAGGCTTTGTCTCCAGGTACTTCCTGGTGCCCAAATGGATGGGGGGGCTGGCGCCCCAGTCTAGATCTGCACATCCTGAATCAATACCTCAGGTCACACACCTTTCAGATGGTCACTCTGTCTCAGATCATACCATCCTTGGAGCGAAATGTGGTTCTGTTCACTGGATCTGCAGGACGCATTCTTTCACATCCCAATCCATCCGTCCCATCAGCGGTTCCTCCACTTCAGGGTCGAAGGGACCCTGTATGAGTTCCAAACCATGCCGTTCGGCCTGTCATCGGCCCCATGGGTCTTCACCAAATGCATTGCAGTGGTGGCGGCCCATCTCGGGTGTCGAGGTCAAAATTTATCCGTACCTCGATGATTGGCTCCTAGCAAGTTCCACCCAGCAGGAGGTGGAGAGGTCCAGGGATCTGGCCCTCCAGACCTGCTCCCAACTCTGCCTCCTGATCAATGAAGCCAAGTCGGAACTCGTACCTTCTCAGGTGATGGGCTTCATCGGGTAGAGCTCGACTCTTGTCAAGCCAGAGCTCAGCTTCCAGCGGACAGGCGGAGGTTCTTTCCTCTTTTGCCCTATCATTTCTGATTGGCAATCGCACCCTGCCCGGACCTTTCTGCGCTTTCTGGGTTACATGGCAGCGTGCACCTCAGTGGTCCATTGGGCCCTGTTGCACATGCGTCCCCTCCAATGGGAGCTGGCTGCCTAATGGACTCAGCGCCATGGTCATTTCGACCAGCTGATCACTGTAACCCAGAAGATGTGGGACGCTTTCCAGTGGTGGACCCGCCACAGACCGGTTGCAGGAAGTGATCCCGTTTGTCCACCCAGAGCCGACGGTCGTCCTCATGATCAATGCCTCGCTCATGGGCTGGGAAGCCCACATGGGGGACAAAAAGGCCCATGGGCTCTGGACCCCCAAGGAGTCCCGATGCCACATCAACCTGCTGGAGCTCAGAGCAGTCAGACTGGCACTGTCAGCTTTCGCTCCTCAGCTCCAGGGTCAAGTGGTTCAAGTCCAGACGGACAATACCATGACCATGTACTACCTCAACAAACAGGGTGTCACGCACTCCCGTCTGCTGTGCAGGGAGGCGCTCCGCATCTGGACCCTCGTAAGTTAGTTGGAGGTGGATCTCCTAGCTATCCATGTGGCAGGAGTCTTGAACCAACTGGCGGATGCTCTGTTGCTTAGGCCAGACATCCCACGAGTAGTCTCTCCATCCAGAAGTAGCTTACAGTCTGTTTTACCACTGGTGCAAACCGATGGTGGACTCGTTTGCCTCCATGGAAAACACCAAGCTGAGGCTGTATCGTGCCCACACGCCTCAGCAGGGCTTGCTGCAGGGGGATGCCTTCTCGAGGCCGTGGACCCCAGGCCTCCTCTACGCCTTCCCTCCATTTCCCTTGACCAACAAGGTGCTTCTCAAGGTGAGGAGGGACAAGGCAAAGGTGATCCTGGTAGCCCCAGACTGGCCGTGCCAGTTCTGGTATCTAGATTTCCTCAGCTTCAGCTGCAGGCCCCCGCAGCGGCTTCCAGCACGCCCAGACCAGATCTCACTCAATCAGGGGACGGTATTCCATCCGGACCATCAGTCCCTGCACCTCACAGCCTGGTGCCTGAGCGGCTAGAGTTCCAGGCTTTAGGTCTTTCCGAAGACGTCTGTACCGTGGTGGAGGCATCCAGAAAGGAATCGACCAGGAAATGTTATGCCTTCAAATGGAAAAGGTTTTCCATTTGGTGTCAGGGCAAGGGTCTGGACCTTCTGTCCTGCCCAGTGGCTAACATTCTCGACTACCTTTGGTCTCTCTCCAAAAGGGGTCTTTGGTCATTGACCCTTAGGGTGCACCGGGCAGCCATTTCTGCTTACCGGGTGCGGGCTGGTCAGCCGACGGTGGCACAGGAAACAGTGGTCAGGGGCTTCTTCAAAGGCCTGGATCACATATCCCCTCCGGTGCTTGAACCTCCATCTCCATGGGATCTACCGCTGGTACTGGCAAAGCTCATGGGCAAGCCATTCGAACCAATGCACAAGTGTGCCTTGTCACACTTGTCGTGGACGATGGCCTTCCGGGTTGCTATCACATCAGCCAGAAGGGTTGGGGAGCTCCAGGCGCTTTTGGTGGACTCCCCTTATCTGGTTTTCCACAGGGACAAGGTTGTCTTACGCTCCCACCTGAAATTCTTTCTGAAGGTGGCATTAGAGTTTCACCTTAATCAGGTGTTGACTGTGCCGGTGTACTACCCCAGTTACACCTTGGAGGCCGAGTACAGGATCCATAGTCTGGACCTGAGCTGTTCTCTTTCCTATTACAAGAAGAGGACGGCAGAAATTCAGGGAGAGGTTCGCCAGCTGTTTGTCACCTATGCTGAAGCCGCTTCTGGCAGACCTGCAGCCAAACGGACTGTTGCAAGATGGATCACATCATGCATAGGTCTGTGCTATGAGTTGGCGGGCAAGGAGCCTCCCAGAGGGATAAGAGCTCATTCTACCTGCTATCCTGCTGCATCGGTGGCTGCTTCCAGGGACATCCCTATCCAGGAAATCTGTCAGGCTGCTACCTGGAAGTCAGCAAACACCTTCATCACCCACTATCAAATTGACCTTGAGTCATGCCGGGATGCTGGTTTTGGGGCCTCGGTTCTGCAATCTCTGTTCCCTAAGTAGGGATGTGCTCCTTGCTTCCCACCTCCCAGAGAACTGCTAGGAGTCCGCCGAAGAGTGTGGATGAACAACATATCCACGATCCTAGAAAAACAGATTACTCACCTGTAACAGTAGTTCTAGAAGTGATATATGATGTTCATCCACACGGACCCACCTGACCTCCCCGGCTGCAGACGCACAACACCTGGTGTCCAGTGGGCTAAGATCTAGTGTCATAGGGCGGAGCCGAGGTATATACCACCCGGGTGGGTGGGAGAAGCCAGCTTGAAGACTTCCGGTAGATCTTAAAGTGGAAAGGGACATACTAACGCGTGTGGATGAACAACATATACTACTCCTAGAACTACTGTTACAGGTGAGTAACCTGTTTTTTTTTCCTTTTCTCGACAACTGGCTAGTCGTGGGAAAGTCATTTCACTAGGTGCAAGCACACCTGGAAATAACAAAAAATCTGTTACATTCTCTGGGCTTCCTGTTAAACCAGTAAAAGTCCATTCTCACACCGGTTCAAATCCTGCATTTCATTGGAGCAGAACTGAATACCTTAAAAGGAAGAGGTTTTCTTCCAGAGGATAGAGTTCAGTCTATTCTGCCACTGATTGCCTCATTCAAGCTGGGAAAGCCATGTCTAGCAAGAAGATGCTTGCAAATACTGGGACACATGACTGCAGCAACAGGAGTGGTCTTAAGAGCAAGACTTCAAATGAGGGACATTCAGTTTCATCTACAGGCATACTGGTGCCAAAGAAAACACAATATGTCAAAATTGATTCCTGTAACAACATTTGTGATCCAGTCCCTTCAGTGGTGGATAGATGTCCACAATCTAAGGGCAGGAGTTCCCTTTCAGAGGGAAAATCCCTCAGTCATTCTTACAACAGATGCTTCTCTGTTAGGATGGGGTGCTCATATAGGAGAGCACACTCCCCATGGCACTTGGTCAAGTGTGGAGTCTCTACTCCACATAAATCTGCTAGAGTTCCGAGCAGCGTTTCTGGTGTTCTAAAAAGTTTTTCCCAGTTGATACAGTGCAAGGTAGTGCAGGTCAGAACAGACAATGCCACTACAATGTTCTACATAAACAAGCAAGGGGGAACAAGGTCGGATCCCCTGTGCACAGAGGCCATGAAAATCTGGGAACTGGCTTACTCACTAAAAGCTTCCTTGCAAGCCATTAATGTACCAGGAAAGGACAATCAGTATACCCTGGCAGATGCCTTAAGCAGGATCAACCAGACACATCACAAATGGTCTCTGAACAGACAGGTACTGGACTCAGTGTTCTTTGCCTCTCACGAGAATCACATGTTGCCCCTATTTTGTTGCAGGCCACCAGTCAAGGGTACAGTTTCCCTGGATGCTCTAGCCCTGGACTGGTCAGGAAGGCATCTATATGCCTTTCCTCCCTCCCTTCCGTCTCATCTTCAGAGTGCTACTCAAACTCAGGTCACAGCCTGCGTCCATGATACTAATAGCACCAGACTGGGCCAGGCAGCCATGGTACCCCTTTTGCTGTCAATGTCAGTATCCAAACCAGTCCTCCTACCCAGGAGGCACAATCCATTAACTTCCCACCAAGGGAAGATCCTGTACCCAAACCTCAGGTCTCTCAGGCTCAAGGCCTGGTTCTTGAGGACTTGGAGTTTGCAAACTTACAGCTTTCTCAAGCTCTTCTAGATATCCTAAAAGGATATAGAAAACCATCTACTAAGAAAACCTATAATGCAAAATGGAAAAGGTTTTCTATTTGGTGTGATGCCAAGCATATTTCTCCTTCCCTGGCAGAAATCCCAGTGCTGTTAGGATATCTTACTGAGTTATACTCACAAGATATGAAACATACATCTCTGAAGGTGCATTTGGCATCAATTTCAGCTTTTGTTTCTGCAGGGAAAAATGTTTCCCTTGCATCTAATCCCAATTTCAAAAAGTTCTTTAAAGGGCTATGTCACTTATATTCTCCATTAAAGAGCCAGTCCCTGTATGGGATCTGAACATTGGCACTGCTCAGCTCATGAAACCTCCATTCGAGCCAATGTCATCCGCACACTTGCAGTATATCTTGGAAAACTGTGTGTTTGGTAGCAATCACTTCTTCTAGGAGAAAAAGTGAATTGCAAGCATTATGTGTGGAAAAGGATTATTTATCTTTTCATAATGATAAAGTAGTAATTCGAAGTAATAGGAAGTTTCTTCTTAAGGTGGTTTCTGATTTCCACTTAAATCAGCCTATGACATTGCCAGTCTTCTTCACAGAACATGCCAGTTCAGGAGAGCACAGACTCCATCGTCTGGATGTAAAAAGGGCACTGAGTTATTTGACCCACACCAAGGATCACAGAGGTGATAAACAACAACTTTTTCTCACTTATGGGGATGTAGGAAAGGGCACCCCAGCTTCCAAGAGATCAATCTCTCACTGGATAGTTCAATGCATTCAGTTTTGTTGCACAAAATATGGAAAACAGGCCTCAGGGTCCACTCTACTAGGGGCACAGCTGCCTCTATAGCAGCTTCTAGAGATATCTTTTTAGTGGAGATCTGTAAAGCAGCTACCTGGAGAACAGGACACACATTTACTTACGTAATAAGGCACTTCAGGGTGTGTGTTATCATGTAATAACGTCACTTCTGGGGTAGGTTGAAGCACGAGGCGAAGCCGAGTGCTTCCACCACCTCAGGAGTGACGTTATTACATGATAACACACACTTTGGAGTGCCTTATTGCAATTATACAATGGCTCGATGTTATTCAAAATAAAAAAAATATTTAAAAAAGGCTTTAGTAGTTTTTTAGTGTGGCAATATATCTTTGTTTCTGAAAAAAATAATCAATATGCTGGAGGATATCCATACAGTGATGTTATTGTGTAATAACATCACTGTCTCAGGGACACACTGACCAGTCAGTGTCCAGGAAATTTCCTTGCCATTGTATAATAAACATTATAGTTTGGACTTGCAGTCCAGAAGTGATGCCATATTTGGCACAGCAGTCCTACAGTCTCTTTCCTAAGTAGGTTCTCTACCCACCTCCAAAGGTGCTGCTTCGAAGTCTGCAGAGCATTATGAATATGAGAAGAATACATGGGGTTAGAAGAAAAAATTACTCACCTTAGTAATCTTGTTTCTTCCAATGCATTCTTCCATATTCATAACTCTCCTTCCCTACCTCCCCTTCCAGAGCCTCTGAATGGTCTTCTTACCTGGAAGTCCCAAACACAGGCACACTTACCTTTAATCCTGTGGGGTTTTATCTTACCTTTCATTTTCCCAGGTGATTCTGGTCATTTTGAGGTAGGACTGATACCATAATCATTAGTATCATCTTTAGTATATAGGCATAGAGTATAGTTATACTGTATCAAGCAGCATTTATGCTTGAATATTTTTAAATAGGTTGTCTTGTGGGCTTCCTAGAAATCTGAGACATTGATAGAACGTGCAGAAGATGAGGGCAGCAGTTTGAATAATTGTCATGTGCCAATGATTCCATCATTAGCATATAGTTGCATTCTCCAGGCAGTTCTACTGGGCAGGCTAACTGCAGAAAATTATGAATATGGAAGAATACATTGGAAGAAACAAGATTACTAAGGTGCATAATTTTTTCATACCTGACATTAGCTTCCTACTGCAACATAATTTTGCTTGTCGTGCCTCTGGCCCCAGACCATCAGTGTGAATCGATGGTGAAGACATTCTGGAAGATCAACAATTTTGGTAAGTACGTCATTTTCATTTCTGCTACTAGCATTCAGTTCACAACTACCTGACCTCCTGTTGCAAGGTTGGCTTCTGATTCCCTATTCTAGCATGCAGATCTGACTGCATTGGGGGCATAGCTAAAGGATCACATTGTTGGGTGGTGGGAGGAGTCAAGCTTAAAGACTGTTTCAGTGACTAAGCATGCTCAGTGGAAGACTGCTGAAGTGTGGATGCAAACTGAATACTAGTAGCAGAACTATGGTTACAAGGAAGTAACCTCTATTTTTTGAAGCGCAGGAGTTACTGTAAGTAACTTTTCTTTTCTCTGTGAGATAATGAGAACTGAGGCCAAAGCCAGTGTCTCATTATTACCTCATCAGCTCCCCCAAGAAGGCATTATTTCACAAGAACTGAACACTTTCCTAGCATTTGTTTTACATGGTACATTAGGGTGGTTGAGCTTAGTTAGTGTTATAAATTGTTGCTGATCACGATCTCAGTTTGCAGTTGGCGTCTGGGACTCTGACAGTGTTATGTATGCTCACTGCTGGCTGGTGGTTTTATAGCACTGCGATTGGACGGTGAGGTTGTGCTTGCTGGTCTGTCATTCTTGCTACCGTTTAGGATGCCAAGAGCATTCAGATTAGCCACAGCACTGTTTGAATGCGCTGTGCATCACTTAAAAGGAGGAGTTGTAAATGCAAGGTTTACCCCAGGTAGTGTTGTGTTTCAGTACTTATACAGAGGACAGTGTGGTGAGCAACAGTGTTAACTTTTTAGATCAGAAAGTTTGTTTTTATGGGTTTCTAAGTTTTTGTTTTTTATTTATTTTTATTAAAGATTTTCCAAAAAAACAATTACATTCATACAGACTGTGACAGTCATGGGGGTTTCTCTACATTCCATTAGTTTGAAGCAGTGTCTCATAAAAAATTATACATTCAAGTCTGTATTGTCATAAAACACAGCTGGCCGTTCCGCCCGTATGGCTATTATCCCCCCAAAACATAACACAGGAGCAATAAATAAAAAAAAAAAAAGAAAAAGGTAGCAAGAACATCTAAAAGGGGAAATTAATGCAATTTAGGGATTGAAATAATCTGGGCTCGCTATGGAGTGCCTGGGGATCTGAGTTTGTTTTTCTCTAGTTTGACCTGTACTGCAGCCTTTTCAGAGGGGACGTCAGGGTATCTCGAAATGGTAGTTCCTGCTGATTTTTTTCTATTGTGGTTTTGGAGTTTCCTTTTGAGAGATTTATGTGTTGTGATATAATTTGTGTTGCTGTTTTTATCCAGCTGTATTGTTCTGTTATCCTGTAATAGTATCTTTGACATGAGTTTTTCTTTTCCTTAGAATGGGTCTCCTTTATTTTGCGGTGTCTTTCTAGAGTTAGTCTTCTCCGTAGAGCCACACCACTTGCAAGAACTGGGACATTTGGGCCTGCGGTGCTGGTGTCTAGTACCAATGCATTGTATAATGCACATGCCCACAGCATATAAACCAGCGTTGCACATTTATTTCATTTTTGATAACTGGGTAGGGTGCACTAGACATAGAAGTGCCTATTTTTAGGCACGACCCGGGAGAATACAAATGAGAACAATCCAAGAAAATGCAAATACAATATGGTACAAAAAAAGTACAGTGCAAACTCAACATCTTGGGTCAGAAACATCACAAGAAATAATACAAATCTGAATGTAGATTCTGCATCTATTGGCAGAACTGCTGCTGAGGAAATGGGTCCAGGGAACTAAGGGTCTCAGCCACCATGTGAAACAGTGACTGAGCCACATGAAGCGGCAGTCTGAAACAGTCATTATTGGCAGAGGAGTTCACACTTCCTGTGCTCAGTCCTGCAACCTATGCTTCATTTGACGTTCTCGTCCCAAAAGTAGGTGCAGAGAGAACCTCTTAATCCAGAAGCACCAACTTCAGCAGGGACTTGATGGAGGGAGTCCATGCAGGTGACCAGGGTTGGGGAGTAACATACAAACATAGAAGTTGACAGCAGATAAGGACTGCAAGGCCCATCAAGTCTGCCCATTTCTTTTTCTACCTTATGAATGTGCCATAGGCCTTTGCTCTGTCAATGGCCTATCTATTCATACTCATCTGTATTGCTCCCTTATGCCTATCCCATGCCTGTTTGAAGCACTGCACTGTATTCATATCCACCACTTCCTGAGGTAGGTCGTTCCATGCATCCACCACCCTTTCTGTGAAAAAGAACTTCCTCACATTACCCCTTAATTGGCCTCCCTATAATCTCATGCTGTGTCCTCTTGTCCTGCTGTTTTTCTTATATTGAAACACGTTAGACTCTTTCACCTTGTTAATGCCCTTAAGGTGTTTGAGTGTTTCAATCATATCACCTCTCTCCCTCCTTTGCTCTAGGGTATACATATTGAGTTCAGTTAATCTGTCCTCATATGTTTTCTGATGCAGTCCCTTCACCACTTTGGTTGCCCTTCTCTGGTCTGCCTCAATTTGGTTAATGTCCTTGTGAAGGTGTGGTCTCCAGTACTGCATGCAGTACTCCAGATATGGCCTAACCAGTGTCTTGTAAAGAGGGATTATTACCTCCCTCCCTCCCTCTTCTGACTTGTGATACCCCTACTAATACACCCCAACATCCCTCTAGCCTTACCTACTGCTTTAGGGGTCTGCTTGGATGATTTCAGTTCATCGGTGAAGATGACGCCCAAGTCTCTTTCTTCCCTTGTGACTGCCAGCAACTCCCCTCCCAGCCTATAGGTGACTTCAGGGTTTCTCTTCCCTATGTGCATGATCTTGCACTTCTTTAGATTAAACCCCAGTTGCCACTCTTCCGACCATTTTGCTAGTTTATCCAGATCTCTTCTCATTCTGCCCACCCATCTGGATCATCTACTCTGTTGCAGATCTTGGTGTCATCTGCAAACAGACAAACCTTACCTTCAGTTCATCTGCAATGTCACTGATGAAGATATTGAAGAGGACTGGCCCCAGACTGATCCCTGAGGTACCCTATTTGTGACTTGCATCTCTTCTGACTGTATACCTTTTACCACCACTCTCTGTTTTCTGCCCGTCAACCAGTTTGCCACCCAGTTGACCAACGTCTGACCCACCCCGAGCCTACCCAGCTTATTAATCAATCTTCTATGTGGAACAGTATCGAAAGCTTTGCTGAAGTCAAGGTAGGCAACATCACCTGCTCCCCCTTGGTCCACCACTCCGGTTACCCAGTCATATAAATCTATGAGATTAGTTTGACAGGACCTTCCTTTTGTAAACCCATGCTGTCTTGGATCCTGTACTCCTATGGACTCCAGGTGTTGCACTATCCTTTCCTTGAGGAGTTTCTCCATAATCTTGCCCACTACTGAGGTAAGACTGACTGGTATGTAGTTCCCTGCCTCCTCCTCCATGCTACCACTCTTGTGGAGGGGGATCACATGAGCCCTTCTCCAGTCTTCTGGGACCTCTCCTGTGCTCAGAGACTCACTAAACAGTTCTGCTAATGGCTTTGCTAGTTCCACCCTTAGCTCCTTTAGTACCCTGGGATGTATGCCATCAGGTCCCATTGTCTTGTCCACCCTGAGCTTATCGAGCTCTTGTAGGACCCTTTCTTTTGTGAAGGGACTAGTGCACACCTCCCTCCCCCCTGTGTCCATGGTGCAGAGTTGTGGGTCCTGCCCTGCCTTCTCTTCAGTAAATACTGAGCAGAAGTATCTATTTAGGATAGATGCTTTTACATGGTCCTCCTCCTCACACGCCCCCTTATCCCCTTTGATCTTAGCAATACCCCCTCTGGACTTTCTTCTTTTACTAATGTATCTATAGAAAGTCTTGTCACCATCTGTTACTGTTTTAGTGTTTCCTCTGTTTGGGCCTTTGCCTGCCTTACTGCTTTCCCTGCTTCCCTTAGAGAAGTTTCGTATGCCTGCCTATCTTCATCCTGCTGTGTTCCCTTATATTTCCCAAAGGCCAGTGTTTTGGCTCTGACCTTTTCTGCTACTGTGTTTGAGAACCAAAGTGGTTTCCTTCTTTTGCACTTCCTTTTCTCACTAACACAATGGGGTGTCGCTTCAAGTATTGCATCTTTAATGCTTGCCCACTTTGCCTGTACCCCCTCACCTGTATTTCTTTTTTGCCAGGGCTAGCTTAACTCTGTTGGCCATCTTATCAAAGTCAGCTACTCTGAAGTCCCATATTTTTGCCATGGAATGGGATGATTTTGTTCTAGTGGCCAAATTGAACCATACCATGTGATAGTCACTGGCCCCCAGGTGACCTTCTACCTGGAGATCTGTGATCCTTTCCCTGTAGTATACTCTGGTCATTGTGTTGGGAGACAGACAAGGCTGGGATAGCTGCTGCATAGCTAGTTGCGCCACCCCAGCAACCCTGCGGCTGGGCCAGGGAGCTTGCTGCTGATGCAGGTATAAGCTCGGTGTGTGAAAGAGGCCATGAGGACGGCTGTGCTTACATCAAAGAGGGTGAGGGAAAACCTGGGAGAAAATACTGTGTTCCTTCTATGTGACAGCCTGGGTTCCTGGACTCCCTAGGTCCTACTGTGAAAATTTCAACAAGGAACCCATTTTCTCAGCAGAGTAATATCCTCCAGGGTTGTCAGTATGGCTGTACCTGCCTTTCCAGGGCTATAAGGCCCTCCGCCTGCAACGTCAAACCTAAGGCCTTCCGCCTGCAATGTCCGGCCTCATAACGCCCCTGGGCAGGTGAGTATAGCCCAGTACTGCCCACTCTATTAGATATTATTGCCCAATTCACTTACTTGTATTAGTGCTGTGTGGAATTTTCAAATTCCAGCAGAATGAAATTTCACAGAATATTCAAAGGTATGCCAAAATTCCGTCAGAAATGGAATGGCAGAATTCCGCAGCATAAAATAGTTGCAGAATGATTTTCCATGGAAAAATATACTGTTCCGAGAAAAATTATTCCACGAATCACAGTAGGTGGAGTTCCGCAGGCGAACAGGTGACATTCCGGCGGAAATTCCACTGGCAGAATGGTCATTCTGCACCAATTCCACTGGTGGAATACCGCATTCCACACAGCACTAACTTGTATTTAAAAAGAAATTTGGCATCTGCCATCTACTGGTCAAAGAGCAAACTATCAATGGCTCAATGTAGCTACGATTTGCTTTTTCTGGTTTTTTTTCTTAAACCTTTTTTCACCTTTTTACTCTTTGAAAATAAAACATTCTTTAAAACAAAATGATTTCTTTACTTATCCTAATAGACCCATTTCATAATCGCAGTATTCTGGGTGCACTTTGTGCTGGGATAACTGTACTTCTTGGTGGTGGAAGCACTTCACATTTGGCCTTGTGCTTCAGCTTACCATAGGTGTACTGTTATTCCAGCACAGAGTACACTCTGTCATGCCTTATTGCTTAATTAAGGACTCCATTCTGACCAAACAATATGTCATTAATATTACAGTATCATACAAGTTGAACAGTATTTAAAAAATTGCAGCCAAGGCCTTGAGAAATGTCCTTTCCAAATTCTGTTTTTGCTGCTCCATTGTTGGATGGATTCTGACATATTTCTGACCATTTTGTGGCTGTCCTGCTGTTGTAGTAGAGGGGATTTACCCCTTAGGTTCCACTTCTCTACCCCTAGTGAAGACTTTGGAATGAGGGCTGAAGTCCAAGCTGCTGTGTGCATGAGCACGCCCAGCTAATTGTCTAACAGTGTCCTCCCTTCCCCACACTACGGCTGCCGCAGTACCACCTGTGTTCGGACATGTAGTGGTAATGGAGTGAGGTGCTGCTTGCCTCCCTTCCTGGAAGAGGAGAGCATTCACTGGGACGCCCAAGGCTAATCCCCCAGGCTAACCCCCAGCATCCCTGGCTCATTATCAAACCCAGGTCTGTGACATTGTAAGTGGTAGCCCTACTGCTGCGTCAATAGGCGAGCGAGCATTGATCTTGGTATTATGATTTCTAATAAGCTGTGTCCTTAATGGGCAGGTGTTACTGTCTGAAAAAAGAAGGGCCTGGAGCATCTGTGCGATTTTAGGACTGTACCCCACCGCCGGCTTTGATATGAGCTGGGATGTGGATGGATTGCAGAAGAGATGAGGGGGAAATCGAAGATAGAATAGACAGTAGTTCAGCGTCCTTGTTTGAACAACTGGGAATACCGAAATCTGACAGCAGACAACAGCTTAGGAGGCTTTAGAAGAGGTGAAGAAATGCAAAGTGCCCCCAATCATTCTTATACAGAAAAATCAAGAAAAGTGTGGGAGTATCATAATGCCCTCCCCCCTTCTCCCAGCTTGTTGTATTCCAAAAGAATAACTGAATATTTTGCCCTCCTGGGACGCAAAGCTGTAATTTGAATTGCATATCAGACTGCAAGCTCAGGTGCAATAAACAAAATTAAGAAAAATTGCAGCAGTGTTTGACAGAAATTGTGAAATGACATTCCGAAATGTTGCTCTTGTGGAAATTACAGATATTAAAATATAAATCAGTGTCTTGATTTTCCTCTGGCTGCTGCTCTATTAGGTTATGGGGTTTGATTGCTGAGCTGGGCGTCAGAGAACTGACAGCTCAGTGATGAAATGATGAGGCCAGCAGGCAGGAGCATTTTAACCACTGAATGACCAAAATGCAAAGGGGGGTGTTGGCGGCACATTCATTATGTCACGACACATCTCCCTATCAGTGGAACTAGCCTCTGCAAAATATAGTACCCCATTTATTCTGGGGAAAAAAGTCAAAAACCTAAAAATCCTCTACAGTACAGTTCAGTACAGTACAGATTTTATATATCACCTTTATACAAACTGTATCCTGAAGTGCTTTACATTGGGGAAAGATACAGCAACATTAGCAAGAAAATGTACAATAATACACTATAAGATCAAGTAAAAAAGAGACTAGAGAGTGAGATCGGAGTTAGCAGTAAAATTCGTGCTATGAGCTGTGATATGGAAATGGAAAAGAATTTGGTTTCATATAGCACCTTTTATGCAGTCTGTATTCTGAATTCCTTTACAGTCTAGTAGAGGGAGGCCAGACAACACTGCTATCATTTTCTGAGCATTGGGACATTTAAAGATCAAAGAGCTAGATTAGAGGGAAATTGGAGAGATTAAGCACAGAAATGTTAAGTGACTTTCTCAGGGTCATCTATTAAAAGTTTACAGCAGTACGTGGCAAGTAAGTGGCATGTCAGGCATGGATAAATCATTCAGGTTAATGCCACCACAAAACCAAGCAATACTTGAAGCCTTGCTTCTCAGTCAGTGCTCCTGCTTAGAATGGGCACTCCAGACAAAAGAGCCTGTTAGACAGCCGGAGTCCTGATTCCTTAGGACAGGGTGCTCGGGCTGTGAAACCATGTAAAAGGGAGACCACAGAGGGTAGTGATTAACAGAGTCATATCCGAGGAGAGGGAGATCACCATTGGAGTGCCACAATGATCAGTCCTGGGTCCAGTCTTTTCAGTATGTTAATCAGCGGCAGAAGAAATCCAGGGCAAGATGTGTCTGTTTGCAGATGACACCAAGCTCTGTGGTAGGGTAGACAGTGAGAATGGGGGTAAAGGAAGTTGCCAAGTCATCTGAAAAGGCTGGAGAGGTGGTCCAGGGTTTAGCAGCTAAAATTCAATGCGAGAAAGTGAAAGGTAACACAGATAGGGAACAAGAAACCCCAGAAGAAACCCCAGAACAGAGTATTGGATGGGAGAGGTTAAGCTGGACACCACTTCTGAGGAATCGGACCTAGGAATCCTCCTAAGTTAAGTCCCTTAAACAGTCTAGCCAGTACAGCAAGGCCTACAGTAAAGCACACACGATGCTGGGGTGTGTTGGGAGGGGGTTGACAGCAGGAGGAAAGGAGTATTACCAGCTCTCTATACATAACTGATGGGACCACATCTAGAATACTGTGCCCAGTTCTAGAGTCCTTACCTAAGGAACGACAGGGGCAGGCTGGTGACTGTGCAGCATAGGGTAACCAAAATGGTTCCTGGCCAGCAGGGCAGATCCGTGGATGCCAAAACCATTAATGGTTGTCAAACACAGTTGGGGTGGAGTTAAGGGCTTAGTTTTTAATCGGGGTGGGGATGGGGGTAATAGTAAAACAGAACGCAAGGCAGTGGATAACGTAGATGAAGACTCCGTATTGACAAATGGTCACTAGATGGACAATTGTTCTTTTTCTGTCACTATTGCCCATGTTTCAAAAATCTACACATCATTCTGCATCAAGGCTGGTACTACACGAGAAGTCGCTTCTGTACTTGAACCCCAAGTTTGTAATTGGTCCCTATGGAACTTGTCTGAATGTGTAATTACTGTTTGCATGTACCTGAGATGTTACATTGTAACTAGAGTAACTTACTTAACTTACATTGGCCCTGCTGCGGTAAACTCCCTTCCAGGACCTGCTTGAAAACGAGGTGTTAAACTTAAATGGGACTGCACCGGTGTGCACAAATTCTAAATAAAATTAAATAAATTCTGAGACCCTGAATAGCAGCAGTGTTGGTAGGCAGTTCTTGGGCGTCAGAATGTGCAGGTTCACACAAGCACATACCGTCCACACTAGTTGTGCACTGGGGGGTCCAGTTACAAGTTTATGAAATATTTGTGCAGACAAAAATTGTGATAGTTGAGGACCAAGGCATAATATAAAAACATAATTGCTCTCCTATTTGGGACAGCCTTACTGTCGCCTTCATCACCACACCGGTGCTGCCCTAGAGGCGACCTGCTTGCAAATATGCAGTCAGAGGCGAGCCTAAGCTGCCACCAAACAGGATGGGTCTCATGACATGAGGGAAAGAGCGGTGACAGAGTAATTGGAACCGCCACCCAAAGTGATGGAGGCTGTACATTTACATAAGAATATGGGAATGAAAACCCAGAGAAATGAAGAGCTGTTAGAGAAATCAAATCCTTTGTGCCAAGAAAAATGATGTTTCTGCCTCTCTACTGCATAACACTGCTGTTATGAGAATACATTTCCTTGGTTAAAAAGGGCTAAGCCTTGAACAGTTTCCTGCGGTATAATAGCAGTCATTACCAGAGGGTAAGTTACAGTTTCATGCATATAGGCTTCTGTTTGCGCCTAAGTGCAGGTGTCTATCACACAGATCAGTAAACCTATTCATCTCTGTAATCCCAGATCAGCCAGAAAGAACAGGCAAAGAAGCAGCTGCAGGAGGAGAGGATGAGGTTACAAGACCATTACCACGAGCTAGAGGAAGAGAATGGCCGTCTGCATGCCAAGCTGAAAGCTGAAAGTCAGGCTGCAAAAAATGAGCAAAGCCATTTGACTAGAGAAGTAAGTAACTGATCGGCAATGACTGCTTGGTGATGAATTGTTCCCCTTTACATTGATTGGTAACAGCCCCTCACTGACACATCTTTCCTCTTTAGGGTGTCAGTATTGGCCCCTTACTGATGTATTGTTCAAACCCTTAGTGGGCCTTTTTAACCTGTGCATGCAGTCCCTCAGTGTATGCAGTCCTCTTCCCCATTTACACCATTTTCAGGCTCACATACATGTAACCCCTAGGTGGCGCTATCCCAAGGGCTACTACCACTGCCTGTTTGACTACGGACAGGTTGAGGGGCCTAGGTCCTATGGTGGGTGCCTCCACCCAGAGGTCAGGGGTTGTAGTGGTTAGACTAACTTGGTCACAGACCTCTGGGACACTGAGACCCCTTTTATCCCCCCAGTGGCTCACACAGTACACCAGAGTTACAGTCCCAATACCCCACATTTACACACTGTTCACTCATATAGATACCACTTACCCTCGAGACTGATTCAGCAGCACGTCTCTGAGGACCCCCTGTAAAGTAAGGTTAATCAACACACAGCAAAACACAATACTGTTTCCATAAGTACCACCACCACAGGCCGTATATAGTATAACAACAGCAAATCTGATTTATTTAGGGGACAGTAACACGGGAGGGGGAAATCAGGTTAATTAGTGCCATTAAATCACCGTACTGTGCACACATACAGGGTCTGAAAAGTCACACTCTGGGTACTCAGGTCTTGGGGGGGGCTAGCCAGGTCCATTGCCCGGGGTTGGCCGGCAGGTGCAGATGGATAGGGCCCTGCAGAAGAAAATACATGCACAACACCCAATTGTAATCCGGAGCTGGAGGGCTCAGTCCATGAAACAGTGAAACAACAAGAATTAGATGACACACTTGTGATTGAAAAAACAAACTGCAGGGGAATAGAAACATAGACTTTGTGACAGATAAGGACCGCTTGGCCCATCTAGTCTGCCCATTTCCCTACGTACAGGATAGGCCGCAGAACCATACCATGTGATGGTCACTGGCCCCCAGGCTGGGGATCGGATGGAGAATGTCCCTCTGGATTACCAGAAGAGCAGGGCATGAGGACAAGGTCCTTGTGACTGGACCCCACTGCAATTGATAGCAAATGGATGTAGTCCGAATTAAGCTGGGGTTTACTTCCAGCTTCAGCACACAATTCACTGTACAGGGGATTTGAAATAGTGATTCCCCACAAGCTCTATGCACATTTATATGTAAAAGGAAAGTACTATACCAGGCAGGCTGCTTCTCGATCCCGATCGCAATTACTGCAAAATACCTGGGAGCACACACAGCAGTTTCAGTTCCTAACAGACGGAGCGTGATTCAGCAATTTCTCCAGTCTTCTACAGGGTGAGCCTGGTTTCCACACTTCTAGTGCTTCTTTCTCCTCACTACTCGAACCACTTCTAGTGCTTCTTTCTCCTCACAACTCGGATTCAGTCCAAACTGGCACTCACAAAGGCTGCAGACCGAAACTCAGGGCCTCACACGCGCTTCCTGCATGAAACTATCCATCGCAGAAGCACACAGCTCCTTCTTTCTTCACTGCCACAACTGATCTGATCTTTCCAGTCACAGAGCAGGGCATTTCCTTTAGCTCCACACTATCCTGTTGGCTGATTCAGCTGTCACTCACAATAAGACTCCCTCTGTTGGTAGAAAAAGGCGCCAAGGTCAAAACTACATTTCCCAGAGTCACTGCCCATACAATCCCCTTGTGGCTGGCTCAAATTAAGAGTCCAAGTTCTGATTCGTCCACAGGCTTCATTTTAGGGCTCCCTTAACCCAATTGGCCCAGCACCGCAGTTTAGGTCCATAATGGAGAGGTAACACACACTGAGTCCCAGCTGCAATAAAGGCAGGTTAGACAAACTACAATTTTGCTAATGCTTTAAATGATTACAGGCAAACCGTTACAGCTTTCAGATGGGCTCCCTTTGCACCCTCAGCGACCGCAAAATGGAGCGATTACTCCGCAGCTCGGGCAGGATTCGAGCATTAAATACACAGTCCCCCCATACAAACTAATTAAGTCTGCAAGCAGACAACTCTTAAAGAGACAGTACGTGGAGGCTCAAATAGCACTCACTTGGAACCACATTTAAACAGCTCAGACACCCGAACACCGCCCAGACTTGGAGCATTCAGGCAAGCTCCTGGAAGACTTTTGGGAACCCCCATTTGCACGGGGGTTACATACATACAGTACATACGTATATAGAAGGTGACAGCAGAAAAAAGACACAGGGCTCGATTTTCAAAGGATGGCGCAGGGCTTGTGTCATCCCCTAACTTTGATGCAAACACTCCAATCCCTTTTTCAGCAGCTGCACCCAATTTTGGTACATTAGACGCAGTTGCAACAGTTTATCCAATTAACGGCAGCTTGCACCAACTCTGGCTCAAGCACTGTAAAATGTGTCCCCGGGATTGCCGCAAGCTAGACCAGAAAATGTTGCTCTAGCTTGTGGCCGTTGGTGCAAGGGAGTGAAAATTCCACTTGCAGGCCAGCAGATTGCCTCAAGCCCTGTTCACCATATCATCGGCACACTTGGGGCTTGTGTCAGTCGTCAGGTTTTGAAAATCGAGCCCTAATTGTCCATCAAGTCTGCCTAATAATGTCTAACAACTAATGTATGGGAAGATCTTTGGACATGACACCTTACCAGACTATCTCTCATCCCACTGTGCTGCCTCTCTAGTCCTTCTTATTCTTCTGTGTCTGTCTAGCCCCACTTTGAGCCTATTGATGTTCCTGTCTCCAGCACCTCCTCAGCAGCCTATTCCATTGCCCCCCACTCTATAAAGAACTTCCTGAGGACTTTCTTAACCCCCCCCACCTTTCCACTAGTTATAGTCTCTTCCTTCCTGGTGAGCAGTTCCCCTCCATTCACCGTGTTTCTCCTTCTCAGACACCTATGCTTCTATCCTGTCTCCCCCCCGCAGGCGAGTACATCCGGGAGGTCCTTGACTCATTCCTCATATGTCTTAGCTGCTGCCCTTATATCATCTTAGTGGTTCCTCTTTGTATAGCCTCCAACCTGTCCTGGTCCTTTCTCAAGTGTGGACCCCAGAACTGGGCGCAGTACTTGAGATGTGGTCACAACAATGACCTAAACAGAGGCATAATCACCACTTTCCATCTGCTGCCAAAGCCCCTGTTAATGCACCCAAACATTCTCTTTGCCTTGCTGTAACCCTTATTGCATTGTGCAGTGACTTTTTTTTTTACTATTTCTTTTATCCTCCTCCTACTGCTGCCACTGATCCCTCTCTCAGAGCTCTCCTCACTGATCCCTATTTACAGCCCCAAGGAATCTGCCCCTAGAGTGCTAACGCTGCCCATGTACCTTCAGGGCCTCGGATTACCCTTCGGGGCAGGATGGTGGAGATCCCCTCATCTCCCCCTGAGCATTTGCTGGGAGCGCGCACAATGGAGTCTGCTTCTCGATTGCTGCCTGGAACCACCGCTGAGGCCCGTCACCTAGATCAGGGCAGGGTTTTTTCTGGTGTTCTGATGGATCCCCGACGTTGGCGTGCAATGAGGAACAAGGCTGCTGGCGTGCATAAAGATGCACGTCAAAGCCAGTCCTCTGCCGACGTCTACCCTTGCACCAGAACGCGCCTCAGCTGCACCAACCACCGTGAGGTTCCCCCAACAGGTGGCGATATCACAGCGGAGAGTGCGGCCCCCCCCCCGGAGAAGGAGCGCAGCCGTTGGGCGCTCAATCCTTCTCCCTCCTGGCCAACCCCCATTGACCCGAGTCCACTCCCGAACCTGGGTTGCCGGTGTGGTACGAGGTGTGGCGTCCAGCGCCTCAACCCTCAGCGCCATCGGGCCCGGCTGTGCAGTGACTTTGAGGCTATCACTGATAATTACCACCAAGTCTGTCCCTTTCCTCCCATCACTTGTGCGAGCAACCCACTTGGTTTGCATGTAGGAAGCAGATATGGGCACATTTCAGTATGGGAATCATGGTTGCATCCCATTTTTAAATGTATATAATGAAATGGTTAGAAAGAATGCTTGCTTCTGCTTGACCAAGAGGTACTTTCAGCCTGGACGTTATCTTTGCACAACATCCCATCTGAAATTAGCTTAATAAAAATTGGTTTTTTTTTAATTTAGTATACTTTGTCCCCTTGTGTGCCTAACTGGCATCCTTATCAGCAAACCGCTCTGTCCAGCCCCGTCACCTGCCATCTCTGGGACATACTTTATTCCAGTGTTCTTCCTAGCATGTCCTCCCCCCCCTTGGAAAAGGCTGCTTGAGGTTGGAGCCTGTCTCGCAACAGAGCTTGAGTGTCAGTTCCTGGAGTTCGAGTCCAGTCAGCAGTGCGGAACCTGCGACAGGTGGTGGCAGCGTTATACATAGCTGGGGTATTTTCCTTATTTCTGTCCCATCCTCAGTCATCAGGTGGCCCAGGTTCTGACAATGAGCACACTAGCATGCAGTGTGCATCAGAGCGGCAATGTTCCCTTCCCAGAGTTCTGACTGCAGCCTGTACTGCCATCTGTGGTCACCCAAGTGGCAGTATCATAGTGGGTACCAGGTGCCCACCCCAAGGAGGTATGCATCCGCTGGTACACTCAACCATCCTGTCTCAGCCTGTCCTCTGACGACCCAAGCTCGGTCCCGAACCCGGGTCCCTGGCCTTCATGAGTGGTAGCACTACTGCTGTACCAGTGTGCCAGCCCCAACAAAAATATGTTTAAAAAGTACATCCATTTACTAAAAAAAGACCATTTAATAATCATAGTAAGCACTCCAGGGGGTACACTATCAAATCAAGTCAAACTTTATTTCTTTAGCACCCAATTCCAGAGGCTCTGGGTGCTTTACATAGAGGTCAACAACAGGAAACATGCATTATAAAACAATAAAACAGAATTGGTCCATCATATTAAATAAAATTAAATACTAAAAACCTTCCACATTAATACTAAAATCCTCTTCTGCTTTAGATTAAAACTAGTGGACGTCAAACACAAGATTAAAAAGATGAGCTTTGAGGCCCCGCTTAAACACTTCCACAGAGGAAGCCTCCCTTAAAGATTTTGGCAAAGAATTCCATAAAACTGGTCCCACTATGTGACAGGGTTGACTGCAACCCTGTCCCTGTTGTTATGGAGAAAGAGTTTAAATGCAAGGATCTGTTCTATTCTTTTCTGTCTCTTCTCTGTCTGGTTGCTCAACCAAATCTTCTCATGAGACCCAGGACTGGATCACCCCGACGGTCTTGCAATTCTCTGCTTCTTGCTATCTTTCTACCCTCACTTGCTGTTTTGTATTTTCTTCCCCCTTGCATATCTGATGGTATAAAAAATATATGTGACTCATTATGTGGGAATGTAACTGATACCTTTGTTTAGAAATGTGTATAGTATTACTGTTGGAATGTATATAATTATACTGTTGAAATGATTGCAAAAAGCTGTTTGGAACTCAAGTGGTTAGCCCGTTTACAAACTCTCTGAGAAGCTGTAAGCGATAGGTCAGTTCTGGATCACAGTTCTTCCCCCGTGTGTATCTGCTGATATAAAAAAATATGTGGAAATCATTATGTTGAAATATAACTGATACGGGGATCCCTTTGTTTAGAAACGTATGTAGTTTTACTGTTAAAATGTATATAGTTATAATGTTGAAATGATTGCAAAAAGCTGTTTGGAACTCAAGGGGTTAACCTGTTTGCAAACTCTCTGAGAAGCTGTAAGCAAGAGGTCAGTTCTGGGTCACAGTGTTCTTTTTGCTGCACTTGTTGAAACTTACAAGAACACTGTGTGAGAAGCATGCTGTTTTCTTAATGACCAGGGTTGCAAAAACTTATAAAAACAGAGCTGCAATTTCTTGCAAGAGAAACTCAGAGACTGAGATTGGAAATTGAGAAGAAACCCAGATGGACTTTCTCTGTTTATACTGCCTTTGAAAACAGTTATACTGAGTAATTGTATTTTTTTACGGTTATTAATAATAAATCACTTCTTGCGAATTGTACAACTGCTCCCGGTTTTCCTATGCTTCCTGACCTGTGCCTCAATGACAGATGGTGTCAGCTTAAGTGGGATTTATGCCATGCATACTCTAAACCAGGAGTTTTGTGCATGGGTACTAGACCTGGTACCAGGGAAGCATAGAAGAAAGGTATGGATTCTGCAGCAGCAAGCCCAGGAGTGGTTACCAGGCGAATGGCAGCAAAACTAGCAGAGACAGAAGTCCATGCTGAGTCTGTACAGTTAGCACCAGTTATAGAAAAAGAACAGGCAGTGACAGAACCTGAAAGCCTGACTGCCTTTTTCAAATGGTGGTAAAAGGGAGGTAATAATCTCTCTTTACAAGACACTGGTTAGGCCTCATCTTGGAGTACTGCGTGCAGTACTGGAGGCAGTACTTGCACAAGGACATTAACAAAATGGAGGCAGTCTAGAGAAGGGAAACCAAAATGGTGCAGGGACTGCATCACAAAACATACGAGGACAGATTAACGGAGCTCAATATGTATACCCTAGAGCAAAGGAGGGAGAGAGGTGATAATGATCAAAACATTTAAACATTTTAAGGGCATTAACAAGGTGAAAGAGGCTAACATGTTTCAGTATGAGAAAAATAGCAGGACAAGAGGATACAGCATGAGATTAGAGGGAGGCCGATTAAGGAGGAATGTGAGGAGGTTCTTTTTCACAGAAAGGGTGGTGGATGCATGGAACGGCCTACCTCAGGAAGTGGTGGATATGAATACAGTACAGGGCTTAAAACAGACATGGGATAGGCATAAGGGAGCAATACAGATGAGTATGACTAGATAGGCCATTGAAAGAGTACAGGCTGTGGCACATTCATAAGGTAGAAAAATGGACAGAATGGATGGGCCTTGTGGCCCTTATCTGCCGTCAACTTTTGTGTTTCTGTGTGGGCTATACAACAACTGGAGCAGCAGAGGAGAGAAGAGATGCAGCGACAGGAGCAGCGGTGGCTGGATGCCTTGCAGGCTATCAAAGGCAGAGGATCAGACACAGATCCAGATGAGCAGTAGGACACAGGCAACATGAAATACATTAAACTTACAACGTTGTGTCCCTCCGATGATATTGAAGCATACCTGACAACTTTTGAAAGGGTTGCCACAGCCTACCAGTGGCCAAAGCAGCAATGGTCAATCAAACTGGTACCTTACCTGACAGATAAAGCCCATCTTGATTACAGCAATATGGACACTGCACAGTCAGAAAACTATGACCTGGTAAAAAGCGAAATCCTGAAAAGATTCAGCATCTCAAGAGAGACCTACAGGCAGAGATTTCGGTCTCTGAAGTACAACTCTGTCAACAGTCCTCGAGAAGCCTTCGCCTGCCTCAGAGAACTCTAAAAATGGCTCCAACCAGAGAGCAAAACAGTCCCACAGATCGACACATTTGCAATGGAGCAATTCCTCAACATCCTGCCTACAGATGTGCAGCTCTGGGTGAAAGAACACCGACCTGAAAGTGGGGAAAAGGCCATTTCTTTGGCCAAAGACTACCAAATGGCCGGACAGATGCCACAGCAGCAAGGTAACAGCCAAACACCGGTAAGACATTCTTTTTCCCATTTAAACTCCAACAAGTTTGATAAGAACTCTGGTGGGGGTAACACATTTGTGCCCAAAGACTTTATTTGTTATGCTGCATAAGCACAGAACTATAAAGATTATATGCTTATATTAGATGAGAATTACTAGAAAGTTTTGGAAACCTGTTTTTGTAAAACAGATTCCCTCTTAAGGAAGGGGGGGGGGTTATGTGACAGAGTTGAATATGGCCCTGTCCCAGTTGTTATGGAGAAAGAGTTTAAATGCAAGGATTTGATCTGTTTTCTCCTTTTCTGTCACTTCTCTGTCTGGTTGCACAACCAAATCTTCTCGCGAGACCTAGGACTTGATCACCCCAACGGTCTTGCAATTCTCTGCCTCTCGCTATCTCTCAACCCTCACTTGCTGTTCTGTCTTTTCTTCCCCCGTGCGTATCTGCTTGTATAAAAAAATATATGGAAACCATTATGTTGAAATATAACTGATACAGGGATCCCTTTGTTTAGAAATGTATGTAGTTTTACTGTTAAAATGTATATAGTTATAATGTTGAAATGATTGCAAAAAGCTGTTTGGAACTCAAGGGGTTAACCTGTTTGCATACTCTCTGAGAAGCTGTAAGCAAGAGGTCAGTTCTGGGTCACAGTGTTCTTTTCGTTGTACTTGTTGAAACTTACAAGACCACTGTGAGAAGGATGCTGCTTTCTTAACGAGCGGGGGTTGCAAAGACTTATGAAAACAGAGCTGCAATTTCTTGCAAGAGAAACTCAGAGACTGAGATTGGAAATTGAGAAGAAACCCAGATGGACTTTCTCTGTTTATACTGCATTTGTAAATAGCTATACTGAACAATTTTATATTTTTATTTTACTGTTATCAATAGTAAATCACTTCTTGCGAATTTTACAGCTGCTCCTAGTTTTCCTATGCTTCCTTACCTGTGCTTTGATGACACACTACTGCAAAGGTGCGGTCCCCAGAGGTCTTCAGCCGCACCCTTGGGACCACCAGGAGGCCCTCCGCGGAAGACCGGAATGAACGCACTGGGCAGATTGGTGTCAGGAGGTCAGAGGGGTAACCATGACCTGAGCCATATAGGGCCTTATAGATGAGCAAGCCCACCTTGAAGGTAATCCTCCACCTGAGTGGAAGCCAGTGCAGTTCGCGCAGAACTGGGGTTATATGATCGGACCTCGAAAGGCCTGTCAACAATCCGGCTGCAGCATTCTGCACTAGGTGCAGCTGGCGGACGTTACCTCCACTGACCCCGAAGTATAGAGCATTACTGTAATCGAACCTGGATGTGACAAACGTGTGTATCAATGATGGCAGGTCCTCTGACGAGACTAAGAGTTTAATCCGGGGCGACATTCCTCAGGTGGTAATAACCATTCCCGATGACAGCAGACACCTGATTTTCTAGTGTCAAATTGTCAAAGATGACGCACAGATTTCACACCTTTGTGGACGCCACTAATGTGGAGGTCCCCAGGATCAACCCCATTCTTGCTCCAGTAACAGCCACATCCCAATGACGACCAGGCTCAATCATTAGTACTTCTGTCTTATCCAGGTTGAGCCTCAATCAGTTAGAGGACATCCAAGTCTGTATCTCAGATAGGCAGTTGTTTAACACCTCCCCAGTGTCCGATGTTCTGGGGGCAAAGGACATAGCTGGGTATCATCTGCATAGCAATGAAAACCCAAACTGTAATGCCTAATTATGTCCCCCAGGGGCACCATGTACACCACAAACAACATGGGCAACAAGATCGACCCTTGAGGCACTCCACAGGTCAGGGACTTAGGGCAGGAGGAAAAATTTCCCATAACTACCTGTTGCTTCCTGTCTGTCAAAAAAGACTCAAACCAGCAGATGACCTTGCTGGTGAGTTCACAGCGCACTTTCAGGTGAAGAAGCAGCACCACATGGTCTATGGTATCAAATGCTGAGGAGAGACCAAGGAGGATGAGAATTGACCATTCTCTATCTCTCACCCTGAGGAGATCATTTTGCACCCTAACACTGTTTCGGTGCTGTGCTTTCTCCTAAATCAAGACTGGAGTGGCTCGTAGATGTCAAAGGCCGTCAGGTGGGTCTCGAGCTGCAAAGCCACCTCTTTCTCCAGTACTTTCCCCCAAGAATGGAAGATTGGAGACAGGTTGGTAATTTGCCAAGATGTCAAGGTCGAGTGATGGTTTCTTCAGCAGGGGCTTCACCAACACCTCCTTTAAGGTGTCCGAGAAAAGGCTCCCCCCCCCCCGAGAGCGAGCACCGGATAATCTCGGTGAACACTGGACCAATGAACCACATGCAACCCACTAGGAGACGTGTTGGGCCCGGGTCCAGTTCACAAAATGTTGGTCGCAGCTTTGAAATCATCTTGAGGACCTCTGCCACCCCCACTGGCTGAAACTACTCAAAGACAAGTAGTGTGCTTCTGTCATCACCAGGCTTAACTCTGCAGGACAGATCTTGCTCCAGTGGTGAGATCTTGGACCTAATGGAGGACACCCTGTCAGAAAAGAACAGAGCAAACTCTTCGCACTGTGTGACTGAAACTGCTCTTTTCAGCTGTAGACAAGCTGGACGGAGAACCTGTCTACAGTTCGAAAGAGCAAAGCAGCTCTGTTCCTTCCTGCAGCAATCTCCCTGGACAGGAACTCTGCCTTCTTACGGTTCATTGCCCTTTGATATTCACCGTAGTGAATTCTCAAAGCCAGTTTGTCGTCTACAGCACCAGTTCTCCTCCAGCTTCGGACCCCTGGACTTCATCTCCTTGAAAGCACCATCAAACCATAGAGGTCTCAAGTGAGAAGACCTGGGTCGCATACGGATCGGTGCAACAGTATCGAATGCCTTGGTGACAGCATTATTATATGCTGCCACTGCCTCATTCAACCCCGTTGTACATGCGGCACTCACACCAGACAAGTTCAGTTCCGTCAACAGTCTCTCTGGGGCCAAACCCCTCAAAGGGCAGTAACGGACCATCTTAATAGGGGAGGGACTAATGGGGGGGTCCCAATGAGAATTCTACTGTGTAGTGATCCGACCAAATGACCGGATCAATCTTGAGATTAGTAATCTCAAGCCTCATTGAAAATACTAGGTCCAAGGCATGGCCGTGACAATGGGTCGAAGAAGCAACTGCTTGTGAGAGGCCCAAAGATGTCGTTGGGAGGAAGTATTTTCCAAATGTGAGAGTTCATCGTCGATCCAGGCATTGAAGTCCCCCAGAATTAACTATGTGGGTGACTCCAACACCCTACCAACGATGAAGTCCATGACTTCCTGCAGGAAATCCCCCTCGCACCCCGGAGGGTGATTAAACAAGGAGGATCCTGCAGCCTGCACCCGGCCCCCCACATACTGCCATGCATTCAAACAATGAAGTAGATTCTACTGTGTGCATGGAAAATTCAAGTTGGATCTAAAACAGATAGCCACACCCCCACCCCTTCGTTCCTTCCTCGGGCAGTGCGCTACAGAATATCCTACTGGGATAAATGCCTCCGAAACTGGACCTGCGTCATCCTCCAACCAGATTTCTGTAATGCATGCCAGGTCGACAGAAGAAATCAAGTCAGCCATAATAGTTCTGATGGGCTACCGGCACTTTTCAGGTTTCACCTGGTCCTTAAGCCCACCCAAGGTGGGCTGTTATGCCACCATAATTCATCCCCTGTCGTGCCTTATTGCTTAGTCATCAGGCCTGGAGTTTGTGTAAATTAAACTGGTTCTTTCTTACAGCTGCCTTCTGGATGTCTAAATGAAGGCATCTGGGGGTTTTTGAGGCAACCTTTTAACTTTAATTTTTGTGAACTCTGCATGCTTTTGTGGTAGTAAAAACATAAGGTCCTATTGGTTTCCCCCTTGGCACACTGTGGTGGGAGACTGTAGTGAGAGCAGGGTCATGAGTTGGTGAAGCCTTCGCCTGCATTTGCAGTGGCCTGACTGAAAATACGATTTGTATAGGAATATGTCACAGAAGCTGTCAGAGAGATGTGGGTGCAGATGTATTCTAGCACTTGCTGCAGGATCTTCGAAAACCCACTCTAACCCTAAAAGGGTGCTGTGCCCCAGTGCTGGAGTTGGTGCTTGCCATGTGGAGTGGCTAGCTCCAAACTAAATATGACAAAAGTGGTAATACTGTCAAACTTAAAAATCAGGCTAAAGCTGATATACCACTGAATATAAAATTTTTTTTTTTTTTTTTAGTTATTTTCTTTATTCTTCCCGGCTGGGGGGAGGTTGTACCTTTGGTTCCTCCCCCCCATCTAGCCACTGGCTGGCAGCTGCCCCATTCCCGGACAGAGCTCATACCTCCTGTTTGCACCCGGGAGGGAGGGAGGTAACTTGCACAGGACCGTGGCTGCGCTGGCGAGCAGCCTTCATGCTGCCAGTGGGGATTTCTCAATGTAATTCCCCTGCTGGAGGAGGCGTGCAGTGACACCAAGGGATGGAGCATGCACGCTTCCGCACGCGCTTCTCCCGGTGTCAGCATCCTCCCACCCCTTGTGAGTGCAGCGCCGTCGGAGCTGCCCCCCAGCTTCCACCAGGGGGCAGCCACATGCCGACAACTGATGTCCCCCCTCCCCAGGGAAGGAGAGCAGTCCTCCGCACACTCAATCCTTCCCCAACCCTGCCGACCTGTGCCTGTTCCCAAACACAGGTTGCCAGTGTGGCGTGAGGTGTGGCATCCAGCGCCTCAACCCTCCGTGCCACTGGGCCAGCACTGAATATAAAATTTGATTCTGTTTTACCAGACAAATGGGGCCAAACAAACCACAGATGTACTGTACTTGAAAAATGTATACAGATACAAATACACCATGTGATACCATCAGTGCAGGCTGTAAACCCGATCCTCAGACTTCATCCCAGCACCTGTCTAAACTAGACCTTCCTCAGAGAGATGTGGGTGCACGTGCTATAGGGTCTTCGAAAACCCAGTGCAAATTGTGATTAGTCCAGGAGTGCTGAGGCAGTGTATCCTGCTGGATAGAATGCAGAACTGTGAAATAGGAGAACCCATGTCTGATCCCACTACTACCACCTACAAATACTGTGTGAGTTAGAAGAAGGCACTTCGCTTCCATGTGCATAACCTCTCTATCTGTGCTTAGCCTCCCTCAGCTTTCCTTAAAAAAGGACGTGATGCCTTTAAGAAAAAAAACTGAAAGCTGACCATGTTTTTATTTGTATTTCTTTAATGTCCTTCTTTTATCCTTCCCTTTTCACTCACACCTGTTACTACGGAAATGTGTTTGGAATCAGGATCCCTGCCATTTGGACTTAATCTGTTCATGCTGTTTCTCTACACGCGATGTCATCATCTACTGCTTGTGACATCATAATCTATTCCACAGCAATAAATTCATAAACTGAGGGTTATGACATCTTGTGTAGACAGAGCAGCAGTGGCAGACGAATTTGGATGGACAAGGATCCTATTTTCAAGCAGCTGTCCTTGGTAGTACTGGAGAAGATAAATCACAGAAACATGTGAAATACCAGCAGGACTGTATATAAATATTATCCTTTTCCAAAGTTTTCCCAGAGATGTGACAGGCTCCTTCATTTACCTCCATCGCACGTAACCTACCTGTGCTCAGCTAATAGACACAGCTTGTCAAGCAGTTTGGGTTACACTGTGTGAAAGACACTATACAAGAAAAATTCCTTTCTAGCCTTTTTATTTATTGAAAATGTTTTACCTGGCCAGCCCAGTGGCGCTGAGGGTTGAGGTGCTGGACGTCACAACTCGCACCACGCCGGCGATCTGCGTTCGGGAGGAGAAGGACTGAGCATCCGTAGGACTGCTGTCTTCCCCAGGGAGGGGGGTGTGCTGCCGTCAGTGTGCTGGCGGCCTCTGGTGATGGCTGAAGGCTTTACGGTGCACAGGCAGTCGCTGAACAGGGGACGTGCTGGGGCCGACGCCGGGAAGGATTGCGTACGGTAGTGCGTGGGCTCCTGTCCCTTGACGTCATTGCACACCTCACATGTTACGTACTGGGAGAACAGGGAAAAACAGGCCACCAGTCACGGCGGCATGATGGCTGACTCTGAGGGGGACTCGCTCAGCTCCAAGGATGAGCAAGTGTTACTGGATCTGGTCCGGGTGGCAGACCGGGGGGGGGGGCTCTCCACCTCCCCACCACTGGGGACAAGCCACAGGGGGAAGCTGTGGGCCCGCATTGGAGCAGAGGAGTCCTTGGGACAGCGGCTAGAGACTGAGAGTGGATGCCTGGATGAGAGGTAAGGCAGGCTGGTGCCAGGGAAAAAAGTATTAACTAAAAAAAAAAGAAAATATTTTACCAGGCCAGACAGCTAGAGCAGTGGTAGAGCTACTGCTTGCCATCCAGAAGACCTGGGTTCTCCTCCAAGTCCGGGATATCTTGTCCCAACTGACGAGGTGGTGGTCTGGTATCTATCTGTACACCTTCTACCTCAGGGAGGGAGAGAAAGCACCTCCTGCTGCTGCATGACTGCCCCCTGGAGGCCTAGGAGTAGGGCGTGTCATACAGGAAGGAACAAACGATTTTACTTCGAGAGGGCTCTTGCAGTAGACAGTAACCATAAGGACTGAGCCGCCAGGCGCTAGGACCACACGGAAAACTTCTAGCTAGCAATATTCAATGGAGCACTGCCACCAATGTTGGCATGGTAATGTCCAACCTATGGTATAAAGGGGACAGTCCCCCATCCCACCTCATCCCCAGTTCTTTTCCCGCTATCGACCCATGAAGATTGGACTTCCACGGACTCCTGCTTCTAGTCGACTGCCATTTTCTTCGCCTGGGCTGGCGTGCCCACTTGGCAGGCTATCAGACCCAGGGGACCTGGTCTCAGCAAGAGCAGCATCTCCACATCAATGTGCTCGAGATGTGAGCCGTCCTTCTTGTCTTTCAGGCCTTTCAGACTCATTTCCTCCCAGGCCCTCTCTTGATTCAGATGGACATGTTGGTAGTCTATTATATCAACAAGTAAGAAGGGGCTCACTCTTACCCCCTGTGCAGGGAGGCCATGAAGGTTTGGCATTGGGCCATAGAGCACGACCTGGTTCTTATGGCAGTTTATGTTCTAGGTGTCTAAAATGTCCTGGTCAATAGCATAAGCCGGTCCAGGTCAAAAACTCACAAGTAGGAGCTCCTATCCTCTGTGGTCGAGGTTCTCTTCGGCAGGTGGGATTGGCCTAAGTTGGACCTGTTTGCGTCCCACTCAGTGCAAAACTGCTGAATTTCTGCTCACTAGATCCCAGGCCTGGTGCTTCCTGACAAGATACGTTGTACCTCTCTTGGACAGGAAGGTTTCTGTATGTATTTACTCCCTTCCTGCTTCTGTAGAGAGTTCTTCTCAAGCTGCAGTCAGAGAAGGCTGACATTATTATGACAACTTGCACAATTCTCCCTTGCATTCTTCACTGCAATCTTTATCGTGCCCTATCCTTCCCCTCTCTTACAAACAGGCGACTCTCCCACTGTTCTAAATTCACATCCAAGCACTGGTTGGGTGAGCTCCCTTCTACCTCACCTCCTCCTTTATAACACCCCCACCCTCCCATTCCCTTAGATCAGCCGACTCCCATACCTGATTGTCCCCACAGATCTACCCAAATCAGCCAATCCGGTTACTGGCACCACCTCCCAGAAATTTGGAATTCTTTCCCCCCAAAATCTGGCACTCATCCTCCACCTACTCCATCAACTCTGCCCTTAATAATTACCTTACACCTAGCTGCTCCTGCCATGTCCCTCCCTAATTCCCTCCTCTTAGCCCTGGACAAACCCTACCCTCACCTTCATTTTATCCTGTGAACACCCAACCCCCCCCCAATTCTCTAGCCCTCCTCCCCTTCCCCCAAATTCTTCCCCCTTACTAGCCTCCCTTGATCTTTCACAGAATGTAAAGGACCCCGAATGCTCTCCATGGGTCCCTCTCCTACCTCCCAAGGGGCTTGTATCTCTCATATATTCCCTTCCCCACCTTCTTAAAGGGGTCTCTCTGGGACACTGCCTTATCCCCTTCTCTCTGACCCCCCCCCCCAGTCCCCTTGCAGGGTTCCTAGCATCCTGAAGGGGTCTCCAGGGACACGACTCTTCCCCTTCCCCCAGCCTCACCCCTCCTTCCCCTTTCCCCTTTTCTTTCACGTAAGCATTTGTTTACTCATTAACCCTGCTCTTACTGTCCACTCTTTCTACATGTTATGCGCAACACTGTTTGTAACACATGCCTTACAACTGTATGTTAATGTTGATCTTGTAACTTGAATGTTTAATGTCTCATTCGAGTTGTACCCCATCTCCAACCCCCCCCCCAAGGTCGCACCGGTACGCGAGCGACTTGTTGCTCAGTGTGCCTTCCTGGTAAAACATTTCAATAAATGAACTCCTTACTGGCCGCGACAGATATGGTTCCCATTGTTAAAACAGCTGGCAGTCGAATCTCCTCTTCCCCGCCTCTTTACTCCGACCTGCTCTCACAGGACCAGAGCACTCTGATTCACCCAGACCTCAAGTCTCTTCATCTCCATGCGTGGCTCCTTTAGACTAGGCCATCACACACTTTGGGGTTTACTCTAGAGTGGCAGATGTTCTGGTGACTGCTAGGAAGCCTTCCACCAGAGCCACTTACGCCGTGAAATGGAAGCGGTTCTCCATCTGGGCTGCCACCTGGCATTTGGATCCCTTCACCTGTCCGGTGAATCTCATCCTGGAGTGCCTTCTTTCCCTTTCAGACTCTGGTCTGGGTTACTCCTCTATCAAGGTGCACCTTTCCGCCATCTCTGCATACCATGCACCTGTTGACGGCAAAAATGTTGCCCAGCTGGACTTGTTCTGCACCTTTTTGAGGGCAATTCTTCATTTGAAACCTCCCATTAGGGATCCAGTCCCACCACGGGATCTGTTGTTTATTTTGGAGAAGCTCTCTCTTCCTCCCTTTGAACCTTCCTCAAGCTGCAAGTTGTGCTTTCTCTTGTGGAAAGCATTGTTTTTAGTTGCCATTACTTCAGCTTGGAGGATTTCCGAGCTTCAGGCTCTAATGTGTAAAGAGCCTTACTTGGTTTTCCACAAAAACAAGGTATCTTTGCAGACCAATCCTAAATTTTTGCCAAAGGTTGTGTCTGAATTTACATTAAATCAATCTATCCACCTGCCTGTTTATTTTCTTGAGTATTCTAATCAGGGGGAGGCTTTATTTAATACTCTAGATGTTCATCAGGTGCTTCATTTTTATCTGAACTGCACCCGCCCTTTGAGAAAATCCGACCAGTTTGTTTCCTTTGCCCCCAGGAAAGAAGGCCAGGTCAAAGGTCATTCTATCAGAGGTCTGGCTGCCTCCACTGCCTCCTTCAGAAATGTGTCTGCTGCAGACATTTGCGCAGCCGCCACTTGGAGTTCTCTCCATACTTTCGTTAAGCATTACAGTTTGGACATTGTCTCCAGGCGTAGAACCAGTTTCAAACTTGCTGTCCTCCAGGGCCTCCTGTCCTAAAGTTCCCTATGACTGCTACTGTCCACCTCCCAGTTGACTGAGTCTGTTCCTCTACTGCATGGGATTCTGTCCTCATGGTTACTGCCTGCTACAAGAGCTCTCTCGAAGTAAGATAGTACAGTTACCTAATAACTTACCGTAGCAGTAGCTCTTCAAGAGGAGCTCTTGCAGCAGGCACTGCATTCCCTCCTTCCCCTGATTGCTGTTTCTCCATCGTAGCTCTTCTGATTTCCTCATTTAAGAGGAACCTTCTCGGTTCTCCTATTTCAGTACATGCTGGGGTCTTCAGGGGGAGAACTGGGGATGGGATGGTGGACCTCCCCCTTTATACCATAGGTCGGACATCGGCATGCTGACTTCGGGGGAGGTCCCCCACTGAACGCTGCTAGCTAGAAGTTTTCTGTGTTGTCCCAGCTCCTGTCGACTCAGTCATTATGGTAATTGCCTGCTGCAAGAGCTCCTCTCAAAGATCTGTTATGGTAAGTTCTTACCTAACTGTACTGTCTCCTGGAGCAGCCTCATGTCCGCATGCACCTGATGTGGAGGCATCACATGCCCAGAGTGGGGCTGGCAGAGAGTTCCGGATAGTATGGCAGGGCTCACATGCCCTTCTGATGGCCCTGATGGGTGCTCTGCTGGGTCACTTCTTAGGACCACGTCCTGGAGAGGATTAAGGGGGCTTGGGAGGAAATACCCCAGCAGCACCAGGCAGGTGAAGCCACCCTGCTCGCATGCCACTATAGGGTCTTTCTGACTCCTCTGCATCTTGTCCGCTCCTCCTCCTCCAGGGGCCTCAACCATTAAGTGAAGTATCCTCCTCCTCCTGGTTTGGGGAGCCTTACAGATCCTATCCAGAGGGACAAATGGTGGGTTACGGATTTTTCATTTTTTTTTTAAATAATATATTGCGCAGAGGTTGGTGGTGGGTTGGAATATTGGAGGACTACAGCAGGAAGAAGGTGTTGGGCAGGTGGAAGGAGCACCTGCCAGCTGGCAAGTAAAATTGGGGGCAAAAATAGAAAGTTACAAATAAAAACAATAAAAGAAGAAAATGGTTTACCAGGTAAACAGAGATACAGAAATCTCATTTACAGATTCAACATGGAGGTAGGGAGGAAGCATTGAAAGGGGGCATAACATAATATACAGTAACCAAGAAAGGTAACAGCAAAATATCTAAACTACTTGACAATGCAAAATGAAACATACATTAATTACAATAGTGGGTGTAAAAAAACGGCAACAAAGGTGCAACAAGTACAACAATTGCAAAATGTCAGAACCATTTAAACAATTAGTAGGCTCAGGTACAGTCGCAGCAGGATGTGAGCAGTAAATCAAGGACATGTTTAGCAGCAGGAACACTGGTGTGTGGGCAGGCATTCAGGAGTAGGATGTTCCATACAGTAACTGAGGGAGTCTGTAGCTTAAGGAGAGCTGATCTGACTTCATTTTGCACCTGGGGACGAGAAGTCTGTGCCAGTATGATTCCTTCCTTTCCTTGCTGGAAATCATGGCTTTTGTTGGATAGTTACTGGGGGAGCTTTCAACTTTTTTTTAACAATTTATGTACCCAGGATGACCCAGATGAGATGTAATATCTTGTTTTCAGTGCGGTCCTTTTTCTGCCCATGTGCACAGTTACTGTAGGTAGAGTGGTGCACTAAAAATAGTGCTTCCCAGTTTCCAGATCACCTTAATCGATGGTTAAGGCATGCAGTATGCTCCGAACTGATATGATATAGAAACATAGACAGTGATGGCCGAAACAGACCAATGGTATATCCGGTCTGCCTAAGTTCCCCGTCTAACCCTGGGACCTAATGTCTATTCAGGGTCCTAGCCCTCCCCCTCCTTCCCCTTCCGGATTCTGTCAGTCCGAGTGACCAGTATACCCCGTACTCTCTTCCAACCGTGCTTGAAACCATCAACTGTTTTAGCACCCACTACTTTAGATGGTAGACTGTTCCATGGCTGAACCACCCTTTCTCTGAAGTAATTTTTCCTCTTGTCCCTCCTGAACCTCCCTGCTGTCAGTTCCCCTCATGCCGTTGTGACCTTGAACTAGCATTCAAGTTGAGTAGTTCTTCGCAGTTCACTTTAATTCCTTTTTAGGAACTTGAAGGTCTCTATCATATCAAGAATGCCCCCCCCCCCCATTCTCCCCAGCACTCTGCACCTACTGGAGCAAGTGACCTCTTACAAATATCTAGGCATCACTTTCGACTTTCGACTCGGCTCTCACCTTCCACACCCACATCAATGCCCTATCCTCCACCATAAATTCTCGGATAAGCCTGCTATACCATCATAGAGATTGCCTCCCCCAAGTTGCCTTCCAGCTGGCCATCACCGCTTCCGTCCTGTCGCTAGTGGACTATGGCTTGCCCATTTACGCTGTGGCAGACAATACCGGCTTGACTAAAATCCAGCTCTCAATCAATAAGGCCTGCAGGCTCCTGACCAGAGCCCCTAGCTGCACTCACACTTGCCTGCTCTACTCCACCACCAACCTGCTCACCTTTGAGGAGCGTCTGCGCTACCAGACCTGCCTACTCGCCAAAAACTCTCTTCTAAGGCTCTCCCCTCCGGGAGTCTCTACTTTCCTATGACATGCATCCTTGTCTGTTGCCACCCATAGCTGTGTCAAGGCCACCTTTCTGGTGCCCAGAACCAAGACCTCGCTGGCCCAGAGGTCCTGCCATTACCGAGCCCCTGCTTGGTTCAACTCCCTCCCACCCTGCGTCACAGACATTGCCAAATTGGTCCCTTCAAAACTGCCCTCCGGAACCATCTCTTCGACGCTCGTTGCTGTAGATGCACCTAATTAATCCCACTGTGGGATCCTCCTGTCAGGCCTCCTGACTTGTGCAGCGTGTCTGGACAGCCTATCCTCTCCCTCCCTCCCACCCCACTCCCCATCCCTACCTCCACCCTCTCCAGGTATTATCTAGGTGTGTCCAGGGCTGTACCCCAATGTAACCCTTGGGTACCTTGTATTTGACTGTAACCTATTATAAGTAACATTATTATGTAACCTATGTGTACTCTATGTTTAATGTTCTGCACCTGTACTGTTCTCACTGTTGTAACTTCACTACTATAACTCTGTCTACCCCACCCCCCACCCCCGCAATGAGGTGCCTTTGTAAATGAGTCCATGACCCAAAGGTTGTAAATCCGAGTTTTCTAATAAATAAAATATCTCCCTCTCCTTCTGGTCTCTAGCGATTACATGTTAAGTGACTTGAGGTGCTCTCGCAGGACCTGCCCTGCGCCGAGATCATTTTGTTACCCTGTGCTGCACCATCTCTAGCTCTCCCTGTCTTTTCCTGGGGTGAGGACTCCAGAACTGGTGCAGTACTCGGTTCTGGCCTCACTAAAGATCTACTAAGGAGGGAGTATTATTCTACCTCTAAAATATACTTCTAGCATCTTTACTTGCCTTTCCATAGGCCTTGCTGTACTGGCTCAATTGCTTGAGGGTGTCACTGATGGTAACTCCTGGTTCACATTCCTCAGCCATAGTGCCAAGTCTCACCCCACCCATCCAGTACTTTGCCCTGGGGTTCTTATTCCCAAGGTACATTAAACTGCCAAACTTTATAACACCTCTCTAGCTTTTGTAAGTCACGCTGCATTTCCCTGATTCCCTCGTTGCTTTCCACACTTCCACAGAGCTTAGTGTTGTCTATGAAGGACACAACCTGCCCCAGATACCTTCTCCAATGCTGCTGATGAACATATTGAAGAGAACTGGGCCCAGGACAGATCCTTGTGGCACCCCGCTTGTGACCTCCCTCTCCTCTGATTTGACCCCATTGACCACAGCCCTCTGCTGCTTGTGCTTTAGCCATTTTCTTGCCCAGTTAACTATGTTCTTAGCTGCACCCAGATCCTCCATCTTCTTTAGCAAGTATGTCTGGGGCACCAAGACGAAAGCCTTGCTGAAGTCAAAACAAAGCAAATGCACGGTGTGGCCACTATCCAGTCCTCTCATAATCCAGTCAAAGAAAACTATCAGGTTCATCTAACAGGACCTCCCTGCCACGAACATGTGCTGTTTTTACTATCCAGGAGACTGTTGCTCTCTAGGTAGTCCAGAAGGTCTTCTTAGACCAGTGACTCCATCAGCATCCCTACCATAGAGGTCAGACTGACAGGTCTATAGTGCCCAGCTTGGTCTTTGTCTCTCTCCCCAATGGAGCAGAATGACATCCACTACCCTTCAATCCTTGGAAACGACCCCATCTGTAGTGAGCTGTTGAATAGTCCTACCAGGGGTTCATACCGCTCCGCTGTAAGTTCCCTGAGTATCCTCAGATGTAACCCATCTAGTCCCAGGGCCTTATCTTTCTTTAGGGCCACCTTCCCTTTCTGGACCCTGTCGCTTGTAAATATTGCCAGCCTCTTCTCCGGGACCCCTTTTTTGGCCATTCTAATGCCACTCTCGGGCAAAGGCCTATCTTCCTCCCTGGTGAAAACTGAGCAAAAAAAAATCATTGAGGACAGCAGCTTTTTGCCCATCCTCTATCACCCCACCATTTTTTTCTTTTTTCCCTAATATATCTGAAGAAATGTTCTTCTCCACCCTTGACCGTTTCTACAGTACACAGCTCTGTTATTTGCCTCTTAACCACCCTTAGTAAATATTTTTCCCATTCTTCCTCCCCCTGCTTCTCTTTCTACTTGCAGAAGGCATTTTTCTTAGCCCCCACTGCTTCCCTGACTTTTATTTACTTATTTATTAGCTTTTGTTGACCAGGTAAGCACACAAGACAAAGCAATTGTCTATTTTCAGGTACGTCCAGGGAGAGTACAATGAAGGACAAGACCCTACAGTGAACAAAAGATACAATCATACATTACACAGGATCAAGCAGAGTAGGGGGGTTGGGAGCAGGTTCGCCCTGGGACCTTTTCGGCGGGGCGGGGGGCTTATCATGCCCAACCTTTAAACAGGTGTGAAACCTTAGGGTAATTTTGGTGAAGGGCTGACTCTACATTCGCAGGTCTCAGCCATCTCAAGTCCTCTTTCTACCATCTGAGGAATATCTCCAGGGTTAAGCATCTTGTTCCATCTGGCAATCTTCTCATGCTGGTCCACGCCTCTGTGACCTCGCACCTGGACTACTGCAACTTCCTTTATCTAGGGCTACCTGGGGTAGAAATCCACTGCTTGCAGCGGGTGCAGAACGCTGCAGCCTGGCTTTTGCGACTCTCTCGGTCCTGTCATATCTCCGCGGTGCTGCGCAGACTGCACTGGCTGCCAGTACAGTGGCGGATCACCTTTAAAGTTGGTCTTCTGACTTATAAAGCCCTACACAGACAGGGCCCGGACTGCCTGAAAGAGCTTCTGGTACCTTGCTGCCCTGGGCGATTGCTCCACTCGTCTGACTAGGGGTTGCTGGAGATTCCAAGGATGTGTCTACAATCTTCTGGGGCCCGGGCATTTATGCATGCGGCCCCTACCCTTTGGAAATCTGTACCCAGTCAGTTATGGGAGTGCGTGACCATGGAGGGATTTAAACAGGCCCTAAAAATGCATCTGTGGCATCAAGCTTTGGTGACTGATTTAAACCTTATAAGAGTTGGATTACTTGTTTTTATACTATTTATGATGGTGTGAATTTTAATATATTTTAAATGGTTGTTAGGCGCCTTGCTTGCTGAAAGGCGCCATATAAAGATTTATGATTATTATCATATGATGAACATCAATCTTTGTCATATCACATCAGCTGGCAAAAACCAGAAGGCATCATTTCGTTTATAAGTAATGGCAACAGGAAATGAAATTGTACATGATGTACAGTACGTGTATATGATGAGATGTATATGATTATGAGCACGTATGCGTGAGGTATTTGCAGACCTGTGTGTGCATTTATAGATTTTATGGCTTATTATTTGTGTCAGGAGATGTGTTTTTGGAACTGCGTATGTGTTTTGCGAGCAGGTATGTGTGCACGTTTGAATTTGGATAACTATGGTTTTTGTGTTTTAAGGTATCTGTACTGTGTGTGTGTGTGTGTGTGTGTGTGTGTGTGTGGTGTGTGTGTGTGTGTGTGTGTAAATATGGGATACACAATGGGCTGATGCAGAATATAAAGATGCTGCGACCGCTGTGGCTAAGGAATAGCCAAACATAAAAGCTTTTGAAATAATCTTTTTTCTTTTATTTTCAGAAAGCGCCAACATTTTGCCATGTATGGCTTCTTCTGGGGAACTGTAAATGATGCATACAATAGTAAACATTAAAATAATGTTCATATTTTGTTTCTTTCATATATTTTACAAAAAGTTAACTCACATAATTTCTCTGAATAAACTGTCAAAAATTGCTTAGTAATTTCATAGACATTGCATAGGTTCCCTTTTAAGTTCAACTATTTCATAATGCTCTAATCATAAGATTAGCTGGCTTATGTTATTCAAATGTGCCAAAAAGCTATGTACTTTGTCTCTGGGCCATTCAGCCTCCTCTGTCTGATGGGAATTTTATGTTCCTTATCACAAGTAGTGGTATCTTTTGTTACAAGATATATTAAAAAAAAAAAGGGTTTTTAGAACAACATAGTGTTTAATATTACACAAATCATATCAATGCTAAAATATTTTATGTGTGAGCATGTGACTTTGTTGTTGTACCTGTCACTCACTCGCACTTGTCATTTTTTATCCTTCTTTATTGTAGCCCGTTGGTTTTGAGAGTGTCCTGTTTAGGCAATACAAAAATTCACGATTAGCACTCTGAAGTTCTATGCTTACTGGTTTATCAAATAAAACTGAAAGCCCTTAATGAAGCCTTATGAATATAAGGGTGTTTTGTTCTCCTGACTTTTCCAAAAGCCTGCTGTGTACAGAAGTTCAACACATTGTTTTTAAAGATACCAGATGTCTTTATCTGTCCGATTTTGATTTTAATATCCAAATTAATTTTATACATTTCTGGCAATGTTAATGCATGTTTTAATACAGTCAGTCCTCTACCAACTTATACATTCAGCTTAAGATAAAGAATTTTTATATCCTTACTTCTTTAGAGAATGCTCTATAGACTGTTCATCATTTGTAGTAACTTCACACAAGAACAAGTGTGTTTATCTGTTTAAATCAAATGAAACACATTCAGTATACTTTCAAAATTAACACAATTTTCTGGATACTAAGTGCAAGTGTGAGGTTTGAATATATTTACTTTTTTATGTAAGGAAGTCTTCCTCGAACTTGCTTCTTGCTGTAGCAGTCTTCATCTGGCAGCAAGAGACAGATCCACAAGCCCATCCTCTTATAGCCACGTGACATCCCGTGCCGACGTAAAAACTGTCAGCAAACATTGCCATAGGCATGCTTCTGTCACACAGGTGCAAGGCCAGCTGCCAAACATGTAAACAGACCTGGAGTTAACATTATTCCTCGAGTTGGAGCAGGTCGATGTTGAGGAGGAGTACCATCCTGACCTCATCTTACCTGAGGAAGAGGAAGAGCCTCCCTCCTCTGACAGGTCCACTGGCTCCTGAGTGAGCGAGGACTCTGTCGAACATACTCCTAGATCTCCAGAGGACCCTACCTTTTTCAGTGTCATGAAGCAGCTCTACTCAGCGATGGGCTTCAATGCTGAGGAGGAGGATGCCACCAGGAGGGATCTAGTGGACTTCTTGGAGATCCCAGTGTCTACCCCTAAGGTCATTCCTCCTAGTCTTCCTGCTCTGAGGAACGCCACTACTGCAGCATGGCACAGGCCTGACATGGTGCCAGCCATGCCCCGCAGGGCTAAGTTGTATCATGCCCCCCAGGGTCTCCTGCATTATACTGCCCAGCCTGAAACCAATTCTGTGGTCATTAAGGCAGCTCATGACAGGTCAAAGGTGCCCAAGCACCTCAGTTCCCTCGCCCCTGACAGAGAATCCTGTAGAATTGATCTCTGTGACAGGAGAGTCTATGCTTCCTCCACCCTACGGCTGAGGATTACCAGTTACCACTCCCATATTGTCAAGTACTAGAATACTATCTGGAAGAAGGGCAAGGCCATGGCCCAGGCCGTTCCTGATTGCTCCCAGAAACAGGAGGTTCTTAAATGCTTGCAGAGTGCTGAGGATATTAGCAAGCACCTCCTGAGGGCCCTTCACGATACTTCAGATACAGGTGCCAGGGCTACTGCCACAGGTATTTATCTTCATAGGCACTCCTGGCTGAGGGTTTCATGTTTCCCAGCTGATGTCCAGCAAAAGGTGCTTAATGCCCCTTTTAATGGCTCCATCTGTTTAGTCCAGATGTGCAGGACATCATAAATGGGCTACAGGCATCTGGTAGAGCTATTAAGTCTGTCCACTCACTCTATGATACCCAGCCTAAGAACAGACAACAACTCCTTTTCGCAGGGTATCCTGCAAATCCAGAGCTGCCTCCCGGCCCCGGGGCAAGCGAAGAGCCTCCTCCGCCTTACCAACCCCTCTGCCTCCGGCACCACTGCAAAGCACCCTAGGGGTAACTGAGCAGCCCCAGTGACTGGATCTGCCTCTGCTTGACTCCTTGCCTGACCCCCTTTTCCGGTCCCCGACCAAGAGGTGGTGGTCGGAAGTTGGTTCTCCCTCCGTCTCAGTCTATGGAGAACCATTACTTCAGATGCCTGGATTCTTCATATCATTGGTGGGGTTGGGTCACACTCTGGAACTTTTCGAGATGCCTCCAGAGTCTCCTCCAGTACCCTCCACCTACCCCTCCAGCCCATCCGTCTGTTCTCTTGGAGGAGATATAGTCCCTTTTGCGCAAAAAGGCCATCAAGCCAGTGCCCAGGCACCAAGGAAATGGGGGATTTTATTCCAGGTTCTTCCTGGTTCCTAAGAAGACTAGAGATCTGAAGCCCATATTAGATCTCAAGGACTTCAATCTGTATGTCCAATACGAACAGTTCCGCATGGTAATCCTGTCAGGCCTGATGCCTCTTCTCAAGCTGTGCTCCATGAACATGCAGGATGCTTACCTGCATATCTCGCTGTTTCCACCACACAAAAGATTCCTCCGGTTTTTCTTTCAGAGCAACACTACCAGTTCAAAGTATTGCCGTTTGGCTTATCCTCTGCACTGTGTGTCTGTACCAAGTGCTTAGCAGCAGAAGCTGCAGTTCTCAGATGAGAGGGACTGTATGTTTTCCCCAGTATGGACGACTGACTCCTAAAGGACCCATCCAGAGAACAGCTTCTCCGTACTGTAGAGAGAACCCTTCAGCTGTTTCTTTCTCTGGGCATCACGGTCAGCTTGCCCAAGTTGGTCGTAACCCCATCCCAAAGGCTGCATTGTATAGGGGTGGTTCTAGATTCTGCACAGGGAAATGCCTTCCTGCCTCAGAATAGAGCGGAGTGCCTTTTCGCCCAAGCTGAGCAGGTTGCCCAGAGCCATTATGTTACAGCAAGTGTATACCTGAGGCTGTTGCGGTTGATGGCCGCAGCCATTCCCATGGTTCCACTGGCTCAGCTGCACATGTGAGTCCTCCAGTGGACATTCAGAGTGCAATTGGCCAATACACGGACAGTTTGTGCTGGTCTCCTCCCTAGTCCGCAAGGTGCTCCAATGGTGGATGCGACTCTCTGAACCTGTTGCAAGGGGTTCCATTCCAGATCTCCTCCCCCCAGCAGAGCCTCACCATGGATGCCTCCGGTTCGAGCTGGGAGGCACATCCAGGTCCCTTTCAGACTCTGAGTTCTTGGTCCCAGATTGAAACCTCTTTGCATATCAATGTCCTCGAGATGCGAGCAGTCCAGTATGCCATGCAGACTTTTCAGAACCATCTCCTCTTTGGTCAGCTGCTGATCCAGTCCGACAAACTCAGTGTTGTCTACTATATCAGCAAGCGGGGCACATTCATATCCCTATGCAGGAGGCCATGAGAGTTTGGTACTGGGTGCTGGACCACATTCTGGTTCTATCGGCTGTCCATGTCCCATTGCTGAACACCAGTCGGACTCTGTCCAGCATGCACAAATGGGAACTTCTCTCATCCATCGCAGAAGATCTCTTTCTAGGGCGTGGCTATGTTGTTCATCCACACTCTTTGGCATGTCCTTCCCACCCACCGGGTGGTAAATACCTAGCTCCGCCCATGGCCAGATCTTCCTTTCCGCTGGAAGATTCAGGTTCCCTCGTGCTACTTCTGCAGTACCGTAGGCCCCGGCTTCTAATCGATGGTTTTCGCCGCATTTGCTTTCTTTGAAACTCATACGAGTTTACGACTCCGATCTGAATGCATCAGACATGGAGGACAAGTTGTCCCCCGGGTTTCGCTGGTGTCCCTGTGGACAGAAAGTGTTGCGCACCGATCCCCACCTCTCGTGCATATATTGCTTGGGTGTCGTGCATGACACCACCTCTTGCACAATTTGTCTGGCCTTCAATCCCAACGTCCTGGACAACCGCAAGGCGTGCCTAAAACTAGGGAGACCGGAGCTTCGCAACCCACCGGTGAAATTGAAGGAGGCCAGGTGGGCAGTTTCCGCGGCCTCGGGATCCGCTGATCAGCTCGAACAGATGGCGGCTTTCGAAGAGGAAGGTGTTCAAGCTCCGGCCAGCCAAAGTTTGTTTGTGCCGCTTAACCTGGGCTCCACTTTCACTGGTCCTTTCAGGAGATGTGCCAGTCTCTCCCCACCAGGGGTGAGGCGCCCTCGGGCTTGCACACCTCCCACCCTAAGAAAAGGGACAAGGACCCTAAATCATCTTCTGCCCAAAGAAGACATTCCTGGGACCGAGAGCAGTCTGATTCTTAGGATCTTGCTGTCTCAACCTCGGTCGAGATCGCTTCCTCGGCCACCGGCTTCTCAGACCATCCGTCAGGCCAAGGCACCGAGGCCGAGGATACGGCTGAATCGGCTGAGATTTCTCTCAACCCGATCAAGCCATTGTCGCTGACCCCGGTCGATGACTCCTTGGAGAGGACACCCATCCTTTCCTTGCCCAACAAGGAGACCCTTCCCTCGGGTATCCCGATTGAGGGACAGGGGCCGGAACCTCGGTTTTCACCGAATCCGGCTTCTCCCGATCGACAGAGCCGACACCGGCAGTCTTGATCGAGGACTAGGACCCCGTCAGTCGAAAAACCGAAAAAGGGTCACAAACACTCCCAGAAGAGGCGTCGCCACTGATCCTCATCCTCCTCGGACGAGGAGAGACTTCGATGGAAGCTCTGTCGGCATTATGAGGACCTTATGTGGCAACAGCTAATTCTTACTGGTCAAAGGCCGGCTCCGCCGGCTACCCCGGCCATTACTTGGCCCCAGCCTCTTAGGTCGACGCCGACCCCTCCAGAACCGAAGACTCCGGTTTTGTAGGACCGGCACGCATTCCTGTTCAGCCTGTTCCAGTCTCCCCACAATTTTGGTGGAGCCACCGCCTAAGCAGCCTCAGGAAGGGGCTCCCTCGAAAGAGGACCAGACAGATACGGACCTGCCCCATCATCTGTCCATCACTGTTGTCCCCAATCACCCTCGGCGTATTGAAGGGGACATAGGTGGGAGACTCCTGTATCCCTACTCCTCGGACTCGGATACAACTGGTCTTCACTCATACCCCAATGATGAGTTATCAGTGACAGGCCTGGAGGAAGGTCCTTCCTCTTTCCAGGGCATCCTCTAACTCATTTCAGAGTCCACCGGTATGCCCTTGGAGCCTATCCAAATGAAGGTGGAATATCCTCTCACGGATATCCTTAAGAGGGGGGATACCCCGACGGAGGCCTTCCCAGTGGCCGAAGCCATTGTTGGCCGGGCCCTTGAGCTATGGCAGTGCCCTGCTTCTTGCCCAGCTCCATCTGCCCGCATGGCTCTCAAGTACACTGTACCCATGGGGTCTTTGGCAGGCTTCACAGAGCATCCCTCGGCCGAGAGCCTTGTGACTGCCTCAGTGTTTAGACACACGGGTAGCTCAGTGGATACTGTCCGCCCTCCGGACAAGGAGTCCAAAAGTATGGACCATTCTGCCCTGAAGGTATATGCGGCCTCATCCTTGGGCCTTCGTAAGGCCAGCTCGGCAGTGATCATGGCACACTTCTCTCACGCCCTGTTGGGGTTGCTAGATGAAGTCCTCCCTCATCTCCCAGTGGATATGCAGACCACAGTTAAGCAGGTCCATGACCAGGGCCATGCTGTTGCACAACAGCAGCTCTAGATGGCCTTGGATATTGGAGATTCCTATGCCCGTTCACTAGCAGGCGCAGTGGCCACTCGCCGCAGGGCCTGGCTGAGGTTATCCTCTTTTCCGGTGGATACTCAGCACAAGTTAGCTGACATGCCCTTCCTTGGCACTGATCTTTTCGGTCCAGGAGTGGCAGGTCACTTCCAGAGCATAGAGCAGTCCATTGCCACCTTGGATGCCACTTCTGCAAAAGGTTCTTCGGGCAAGAACCAGCAGAAGCGCATGAAGAAGCCTTTTTGGCACTCTTCTCCTGTGGTTAGACAGCCCCCCCTTCCAGGGAGGTCAGCAGCACCGGCAGCAACTGCAGGCTCAAGCTTGGCACTCTAGGCCCAAGCAGGGTCCCCAACAGCCCCTCAAAGGAAGCAGAGGTGCTGGTCCAGGAGCGGCCTCCTCCTCTAAGCCTGCACAGTGATGGGTCAGGAGTGGCCACCCCTACACCCGTCACTCCAGTTCTGGGTCCTCCCGTGGGGGTCCGGCTCCGCCACTTTTTTTCCGCCTGGTCCGATATCACTTCGGACAGGAGGGTCCTGGAAGTGGTCGGTCGGGGACTGCCTCTGGAGTTTGAGCAGTACCCTCCCTGCCGAGCCCGTGCCCCACGGGAGGAAAGGATCTCATTTTGGCACTCAGTCGGCCCTTCGGGATGACATTGCTCAGCTCCTCCACAAGGAGGCGGTAGCTCCAGTGCCAGATCCTCCTACAGACCCAGGCTTCGTGTCCAGGTACTTCCTGGTGCCCAAGCGGACGGGGGGGTTGGCACCCCATCCTAAATCTCCACGACCTGAATCAATATCTCTGGTCTCGCACCTTCCGGATGGTAACTCTGAATCAGATCATACCATCTCTGGAGCAAAACATGTGGTTCTGTTCACTGGATCTACAGGACGCGTTTTTCCACATCACAATCCATCCGTCCCACCAGCGGTTCCTCCACTTCAGGGTGGAAGGGACCCTGTACAAGTTCCAAGCCATGCCGTTCGGCCTGTCATCGGCTCCTCGGGTCTTCACCAAGTGCATTGCGGAAGTGGTGGCCCATTTACGGTGTCAAGGGGTTTGGATATACCCCTACCTCGACGATTGGCTCCTGGCAGGTTCCTCCCTGCAGGAGGTGGAGAGGTCCAGGGACCTGGCCCTCTGAACCTGTTCCCAATTAGGCCTCCTGATCAACAAGGCCAAGTCAGAACTCATGCCCTCTCACATGATGGGTTTTATCGGGGCAGAGCTCGACTCTCGTCAAGCCAGAGCTCGGCTCCCAGTGGACAGGGTGGAGGTTCTTTCCTCCTTTGCCCAATCATTTCTGGTTGGGCACTTGCACCCTGCCCAGGACTTCCTGTGCCTTCTGGGTTACATGGCGGCATGCACCTCAGTGGTCCATTGGGCCAGATTGCACATGCGCCCCCTCCAGTGAGAGCTGGCCGCTCAGTGAACTCAGCATCAGGGTCATTTGGACCAGCTGGTCATTGTCACCCAGAAGATGTGGGACGCTCTCCAATGGTGGACCATCCCAGGTCATCTGCAGGATGGGATCCCATTTGTCCGTCCCGAGCTGATGGTCATCCTCATGACCGATGCCTCTCTCCTGGGCTGGGGAGCCCATATGGGGGACCACAAAGCCCAGGGGTTCTGGACCCCCAAGGAGTCCCGATGCCACATCAACCTGCTAGAGCTCAGAGCAGTCAGACTGGCACTGTCAGCTTTCGCTCTTCAGCTCCGGGGTCAAGTGGTTCAAGTCCAGACGGACAATACCATGACCATGTACTACCTCAGCAAACAGGGCGGCACGCACTCCCATCTGCTATGCAAGGAGGCGCTCCGGATCTGGACCTTCGTCAGCCGGTTGGAGGCGGATCTCCTTGCCATCCATGTGGCAGGAGTCTCGAACCAACTGGCGGATGCTCTCAGCCGCATAGGCCTGACATCCCATGAGTGGTCTCTCCATCCAGAGGTAGCTTACAATCTGTTCTCCCATTGGGGCAAATGGTTGGTGGACCTGTTTGCCTCCAGGGAGAACACCAAGTTGAGGCTGTACCGTGCCCGCCCCCCTCAGCAGGGCTCGCTGCATGGGGATGCCTTCTTAAGGCCGTGGACCCCAGGCCTCTTCTACGCCTTCCCTCCATTTCTCTTGATCCCCAAGGTGTTACTGAAGGTGTGGAGGGACAAGGCGAAGGTGATTCTGGTAGCCCCAGATTGGCCCCACCAGTTCTGGTATCCAGATCTCCTCAGCCTCAGCTATAGGGAACCGAAGCAGCTTTGTACACACCCGGACCTGATATCATTAAACCAGGGGAAGGTTTTCCATCCGGACCTTCAATCCCTGCACCTCACAGCCTGGTACCTGAGCGGCTAGAGTTCCAGGCTCTGGGTCTTTCCAACGATGTCTACACCATGGTGGAGACATCTTGTAAGGAATCGACCAGGAAATGTTATGCCTTCAAGTGGAAAAGGTTTTCCATTTGGTGTCAAGGTAAGAGTCTGGACCCCTTATCCTGCTCTGTGGCTAACATTTTAGACTACCTTTGGTCTCTCTCCAAAGGGGGTCTATGGTCATCGACCCTTAGGGTGCACCTTTCAGCCATTTCCGTTTACCAGGCACGGGCCGGTCAGTCGACATTGGCACAGGAGACAGTGGTCGGGTGCTTTTTCAAAGGCCTGGATCACATGTCCCCTCCGGTGCGTGAACCTCCACCTCCGTGGGATCTTTTGCTGGTTTTGGCAAAGCTCATGGGCAAGCCATTCGAACCCATACACAAGTGTGAGCTCTCACACTTGTCGTGGAAGACTGCCTTGCTGGTGGCTATCACGTCAGCTAGAAGGACAGGGGAGCTCCAGGCACTCTCGGTGGACTCCCCTTATCAGGTCTTTCACAGGGACAAAGTTGTCCTGCGCCCCCACCCGAAATTCCTTCCGAAGGTGGTGTCAGAGTTTTACCTTAACCAGGTGTTGACTCTGCTGGTATAGTACCCTAACTACACCTCAGACGCGGAGTACAGGCTCCATACCCTGGACCTTAGACGTGCTCTCTCCTACTACAAGGAGAGGACAACGGAAATTCGGGGAGAGGTTCACCAGCTGTTTGTCACCTACGCTGAAGCCGCTTCTGGCAGACCTGCAGCCAAACTGACCATTGCAAGGCGGATTACATCATGCGTAGGTCTGTGCTATGAGTTGGCGGGCAAGGAGCCTCCCAGAGGGATAAGAGCTCATTCTACCCGCTATACTGCTGCATCGGTGGCTGCTTCCAGGGACATCCCTATCCAGGAAATCTGTTGGGCTGCTACCTGGAAGTCAGCAGACACCTTCATTACCCACTACCACATCGACCTTGAGTCACGCCGGGATGCTGGTTTTGGGGCCTCAGTTCTCCAATCTCTGTTTCCTAAGTAGGGGGTGTGCACCTTGCCTCCCTCCTCCCGGAGAACTGCTAGGTGTCTGCTGAAGAGTGTGGATGAACAACATATCCACGCTCCTAGAAAAACAGGTTACTCACCTGTAACAGTAGTTCTAGGAGTGGTATGTGTTGTACATCCACACGCACCCACCCAACCTCCTTGGCTTTAGGCGCATCACCTTGCTTCCAGCAGGCTAAGATCTGGCGTCATGGGGTGGAGCCGAGGTATTTACCACCCAGGTGGGTGGGAGGAGCCAGCTTGAAGACTTCCGGCAAGATTTAAAGGGGAAAGGGACATGCCAAAGAGTGTGGATGAACAACATATACCACTCCTAGAACTACTGTTACAGGTGAGTAACCTGTTTTTACTAGATGGGGTCATCCAGAGTTGGACCTTTTTGTGTCCCCACTCAATGCAAAATTGCCCAGTTTCTGCTTGCTAAATCCAAGGCCTGGAGTTTTCTGGTGAGATGCATTTTCCCTCTCCTGGAGTGGGAGGTTCCTTTATGCCTTCCCCCCATTTCCTCTGATTCAGAGGGTGCTAATCAAGCTAAAGATGGAGCGGGGCCAGCATGATTCTGGTAGCTCCATTCTGGCCATAGCAGATTTGGTTTCCATTACTGCAACAGTTGGCAGAGGAACCTCCGCTCCCTCTGCCCCTCTACAGGGGTCTGTTGATGCAGGCTTAGGGAACCCTGGTCCATCCCAACCTCAAGTCTCTTTGTCTGCATGCCTGGCTGCTGAGGATAGCCATCCCCCAGTTTGGGGTGTCCGAGAGGGTGGTGGGTGTCCTCATGGCTTCTCGGGAAGCCCTCCACTTGAGCCACTTATGCCATGAAGTGGAAGAGGTTTGCCATATGGGCTGCCAAGCATCACCTGGATCCATTCAGTTGTCCAGTGAGCCAGATACTGGATTAACCCTTTCCACAGGACCTCCGCTGCTGCAGGTGCATCTGCTGCTGAAGCGGACTGGCCCGTGCTCCAAGCCGGCCGTACCTGAAGCCTTACCCATCTCCAGTCACTCAAAGACCCCCACCCCTGCAGGTGACTCTGCTGCCAAAGCGGACTGGCCCCTGCTCCAAGCCAGTCACGCCTGAAGCCTCAGCCCGTCTCCTGTCACTCAAGGACCCCCGCCCCTGCGGGTGCCTCTGCTGCTGAAACGGACCGACCCCTGCTCTAATTCGGCCGTGCCTGAAGCCTCAGCCTGTCTCCAGTCACTCAAGGACCCCCGCCCCTACAGGCGGCTCTGCTGCCGAAGCAGACCGGCCCCTGCTCCAAGCCAGCCACGCCTGAAGCCTCAGCCCTTCTCTAGTCACTCAAGGCGTGCTGCACACAGCTGGAGAAACCCAGCTCTGAAGCCGCCAATTCGATTGGCTGTCTCGAGACTGCCGATGGCAGCCCATTGGCTGATTTCTCTCTCTGCCTTTCTCTTTGGTTGCTGGCAGCTTTTGCAATTTGCGGCACAAGTTTTCAAACCCACACTGCCTATTTTTACTAAGCAGATTTTCAGTACTGCTATTCTTAGTCCCACCCGCCCACCTCGACCTCTATTAAATACTTCTCTCCCACCTGGCACCGCCCTGTTTCATCTCTCTCTCTCTCTCTCTCTCTCTCTCTGTCCTTCATTCCTCCAGGTTGTCCTTCTCTTAAAGAGACCCTCAGTCCTATAGAGCTTGCATCACCTTAAATCTTGCCTGCACTGACCTCCCCATTTGTTCACCGTTAGTTAGCAACTGCACCATGGTACTTAACAGGGTAAATTGCTTAATTATCACAGACCAGACAACTTCCAGGAGTAATCTACACTGACAAGCAACAACAGCACCTTGGTAGTGCAACTTTGATTTTCGGCACTCCTGGATATACACCTGCCCTTCTCTCTCTACCCCACTACCCTACCTGTTGTGGTTACCTACTCAGTTACTTCTCTCATTACACCTGGCATGGCAATGCTGGACCCTACTCACCGCTTATTGCCCAAAGGCATTGTGTTGATCTTGCTGCTTACATTCCCAGGTCTTGCACAGGACCCTGAGCCCACAAAGACTGCGCAAACCTTGTTAACTGACCCCCTCGGTGTTTACAGCACAATAACCTCCACCCAACCATCTGTTGTTAACAACTCAGGTGGGGAAATACCACCACCTGGCAGCTGTTGGACATTGGCTAACCACCACTTCCTGACTCCGCCTCTGATACTCTCTCGGGGCAAATCACCTCACAGGTGAACAGTAACTCTCACCATACTTGATCTAGGCTCCGCAATTTCAGCAACAAGCAATTTAAGAAATATCTATGCAGACTTGCAATATTACTGCTGCTTCTTTCAGGAAACCTACATCCCAGTACTGGCCCCCCAGAACAACAGTCTGACCCTCAAAAGGCATTGGATCGCTTACTTTTGCTTCACTTAATATCCGCAGCCTCTTCCCCAGGCTTGACAGCTTGCAAGTCTGGGTCTCACAGCACAACCCTGATGTATTGTCCATCGTCGAAACCTGACTCACTCCAAAAATACCTGACACTTCAGTCCTGATTCCAGGCTACACAGTCTTTAGGCAAGACAGGCTAACTAAGAGAGCTGGCGGCTGTGCAATCTGCCTTTGGGACAACTTACAGGGCCTTGTCATGCAACTGCCCAACACTGGGGACAACATGCAAGCCCTTGCTATTAAAGTCCTCCTTAGTCCTCAGAGCAGAGCCCTTACTGTGCTCTCTGCTTATATCCCGCCTAGGCAGACATCACCTGGCTTTGACTCACTCATGAACTACCTAGACAGTCTGAGTCTAAACTCGGAAGTCATCATACTGGGAGACTTCAATGTCAGTTGGCTCTCCCCTGAAGCAAAGTCATTCAAAGACGCAGTCTCCGCAATCCGTTTCACCCAACTTGTTGAGTCTCCAAGTAGAGTGAACTACAGACCAGTACCTTACTAGATTGGGTGCTCTCCAGTCGGCCTTCGCATATCTCCAATACCAAGGTCCTCCCAGTTGCCATTAGTGCCCACTTTCCCGTTCTGTTCAGTTGGTTGAATAAGTTTCCCAAGCCCCCACTCACTAACAGGGTCCTGCTTAAAGATCACCTGGAGCCCCTGAAATCAGACCTCCATCTCTTAGACTGGACTGAAGTCTACTCCACCTGCAATTTGGATTGTGCTCTGGAACAATTTATCTCAAAATTTAATGCAGAATGTGATAAACATGCCCCAATCAAAAAGCACAGAATTAAAGGAGCGAGCAACCCCTGGATCACCCCCTAATTAATTGAACAACTTCAACTCAGGGATCACCTCTGGTGCAGGGCCCGAGCTACGGGCAAACAATCGGACCTTCAAGTTTATAAAAAAATCAAGAAATGACTGCACAAGGGCCATCCATGCCACAAAAAGCCAGCATTATAAGGAAGCCCCCTCACAATCCTGGAGCAACCTAAAAGAAGTCACAGGGAAAGACCCCAAGCTTGCCCCCGCAATGCTAAACATTGATGGTGTCCCCTCCCTTGACCCAAGTCTCATTGCAGACGTGTTCAACAATGCATTTACCGACCTCAGTGGTGTCCTCCCCACAGACTTCTTCAGCCCCAGTGCTGCAAATGGCAACTATGGAAACCGCGACTGTACTCCCATGCATCCACCTTTCCACTTCAAAGTCATCTCACAAAACAAAGCCAAAACGTATTTCCTTAAGGTACTAGGGAAATCTAGATATAGTAATGATGGCCTCGATCTCAAATTCATTGCCCTTACTCTGGATGAAGTCCTGGCTCCGCTTACCCATATTGTTAACCTTTCCCTCAGAAACTCACAATTTCCACAAAAATGGAAGGTGGCAGTAGTGATGCCAGCGCACAAGAGTGGGGACCGTGCTGTTCACAGCAACTACAGACCTATTTCCATCCTCCCCCCACTATCTAAAGCGCTGGAACGGATAGTTGCCGACCAGCTGGTCGACTACCTGGATAAATATCAACTCCAATGCCCACAGCAACATGGGTTTCGACAAGGACATAGTACCACAACAGCACTACTGCAGTTCACTGGCTTCTTGCATAGTTCCTTCGACCAAGGTCACCTCGCTGGAGTGGCTTTTATCGATTTAACCAAAGCCTTTGACACAGTGCACCATGCCCTCTCACTTGATAAGCTTACAGCCACTGGCCTCTCCAATGACACTGTGGACCGATTCAGAAGCTCTCCACAATCGAACGCAGCAAGTAAAGATAGGCAACGTCCATTCTGATAGTAGGCTTGTCCACTCAGGAGTGCCACAAAGGTCCATACTAGGGCTGCTGCTGTTTAGTATATTCCTCAACTCACTCCCATTTGCATGTCAGGGTCACATGCTGCTTTACACAGATGCCGCCGTCATCTTTGCTAGTAACCCTGACCCCAAGGCCCTTGAGACACAAATCCAACACTTTGTGGATGTAGAAAACTGGTTCAGCAAACACAGACTTATAATGAACTATAAGAAGACCAAAATGATGCTGTTCTCCAATCCTCAAAGTAGTCGCAGGACCTACCCTCTTACCATCCACAATGCCATGGGCGCTCCACTGGAGTTAGTCCCTCAGTTTAAGTACCTGAGGGTCATTATTGACAGCACCTTGTCTTATGTTCCCCACGTAGACAATATTGCCAAATCAGCTAATACTTGCATTGGGTTACTCTATAGGCATAAGCATTGTCTAACCCCTGAGGCTTGTAACCTTGCCATTCATAGCTCGGTTGTTTCACTTGACTATGACCTGGTCATTTATGGGGAAGCCACTGACACTGCTCTCTGCCGAATCAAGGTAGCACCAAGCAAAGCCTGCCGCCTCCTCACTGGCGCTGGGCGCTTGACCCACGCCTGTAATCTGTAATCCCAGGCTAACTGGCTCCAGCTCAAGAGCAGGCTCATGTACCAAATCTCTTAGCCAAAAAAAATTAGCCCTGAATTGCTGCCTCCGGGGTACAGAAGCTCCTCTCCCCATCCAACACTCAATGACATACAGGAAGTGCTGAGTGTCGGTTCTTTAGGATCCTGCATTGTTGTACCACCCAAAAACAAAGGTCTTTTGTCCACCGAGCCCCTTAACTCCCTCAGTAATGATGTATCAGCAACTGCTGCCTTGGGCCCATTTAAGAGGAAATTGTGGTAAGCCCTAGTAGCAAACACCAGCTGTGACTGCTTCCACTAACCTACCTATACCCAGTACCTAGCAATGCCCAGTAGCACTTATCCTCCCTTCTCCCCTCCTTACCTCATTAATGACTTGTAGCACTTCTTCCTCCTCAAGCCCCACTCCCTTCCCCCTCTTACTCCCTTAGTCTTCCCCTCATCCCCTTACATTCTCCTCCTGCTTCCTTGCCTGCTCCCTATACCGCCTACATACACACTTCTACTTACTCCTCCTCCCCTTCCCTCCATCTCTCTTTACCCCCGTCCACCCCTATTGTCTTAACTTGACCATCCCGCTTCCTCTGCATCCCTTTTCCCCCTCATCACCCACGCTTCACCCCCATCCCAACCACTTCCTTCCCTCTTCCTTCCCCTGTTTACCCTGCTCTCATGGCCTCCTGGGCTATTTCTCCCTTCCCCTTTCTCCTACCCTCTCTCACCTTGCCGACAAGGCCCCCTGGGCTGATACTTTATTTCTCCTATGGTACCCTCCCTAGACTCTGTTCTCCTTGCTGAAGCCTAAGCCTAACTCTCCTCTATTTATCAAGGCCCATGGGCTTATCCTCAACTCGTATGATGTCTCTCTCTACTTACTCTCTGCTCCTCTAAGGTGTACTACGGATCTCTGCAAGTTGATGTTCTCTGCATTTTGCCATTCCCAGATGACATTGCTTAACTGTACTACCTTGTCACATTAATTGAATTGTAAATGTTGCTAGCGGTCTGCTTGCAGCATGACCTTTACATTCTCTGTAACTTACTTTACATGGAACCTATGTAATCAGCTTCTAGCTCAATAGTGTCTTCCAAGATTTCAATAAATAATAAATAAAATAAATACCTGATATCCCTGTCCAACTCAGGTTTCCAGTACTCCTCTTTCAAGGTGCACCTTTCGGTTATCTCTGTCTTTTATGAGCGTGTGGGCGGTCGCACCATGGCTCAATTAGATGTTTCCCATACTTTTCTCAGAGTCATCCTGCATCTGAAACCTCCAATCTGTTCCCCTGTCCCAGCTTGGGATTTGAATTTTGTTTTGGAGAAATTGACCCTGTCTCCTTTTGAGCCAGCTGCGACTTGCAAGCTACGCCTTCCTTCTTGGAAAGCATTATTTTTGGTTGTTATTCTGCTCGGATTTCCGAGCTTCAGGCACTCTGGTGCGAGGAGTCTTATTTAATTTTTCACAAAGACAGGATGTCTTTGCCCATGAATTGTAAGTTTCTTTCTAAGGTGGTGTTTGACTTAACCCAGATCCAGTCTATCCACCTACTTCCTTATTTCCCTGGGCATGCCAATCCAGGGGAAGTACTGCTCCATACGTTAGACATGCGCAGAATTTTGAAGTATTATCAACTCCGAACTAAGGAGTGCAGAAAGTTGAAGTAGTTTTTTTTTTCTTTCGCCCCAGGTTGAGACGGCGTTCAGGTTTCTAAGCGATGTTTGTCCAAATTGGGATACAGTCCCTCTCCACTGCAATGACTCAGGGTCCATAAACAACCTTAGAGAACTACCAAAGCAATGTAAAATAAATTAATTGTATAGAGTAACCTGGAATATTTTGACATTATGCAGTATTTGCAAAATAAGCAATGTACAATCTGTCTTTAATTATGTCCTAGTGTAATGTCTGCCTCGTACGGAATGTACTAATTGTCTTTAAGCTATGTATGTATATATATACTGACGTGGAGCCTTTGCAAAGGAGTCATCGACTCAAAGGATTGTAATTCAGAAATTTTGAATAAATAAAAAACCAAAAATGGTTGTCACGTTGTATTGTGTTCTGCTACAACAAGCATGACAATGAGTTGCCAGGGGCAGTGAAAGCCCATTCCACAAGGGGCATAGCTACCTCTGTGACCTGTTTCAAAGGGGTCTCAGCCACTGATATCTGTGCTGCTGCCACCTGGAGTACCGTCCATACTTTCACCAAGCACTACAGTTTGGACATTGCTTCTAGAGCCTGTGCAGGTTTTGGCAGGGCTGTGCTGCAGGGCCTCCTGTCTTAAGTTTAGGGATAGCTTTCCTCATAGACTGTTTATGTGCATCTGTAACTGCTTGGGACTCATTCCATATGTGTGACCTGATAACTGAGGAACCCCCAGTGAAGATAGAACAGTTACATAAGAACTTACCATAACAGTAGATCTTCGAGGGCCTCTCAGTCATAAGGCCTGCATTCCCTCCCACCATACCCTTTATAGGGTTCTTTCTCAGACCTGGCTATGCAATGTATCCAGCCTTTTATTTAGGCCTTGGCACCTCTGTCTCTCCTTGGTCCCCCATGGCATGGATGTGCTTCCTTAGTCTCCGGGGAAATAACTGAGGAGAGAGTGGGGCTGCTCGTGCCTTTATAGGCTTGGTGACATCGGCAGATGATGTCGGCGGGGGCGGTCCCAGTTGTACTGCTGAAAATCATCCATGTGGATCCTGCTTCACTGACAGTGAAGTTCTATATGTGTGGCTTGATGACTGAGATCCCTTCGAAGATCTGTTGTTACGATAAGTTCTTACGTAACTGTTCTTTTTCTCTCTATTGTAGTTATATTGGACAGTCCCTCAGTTTAATCTGTGTATTTACTGTTTGGACTGTTTTACCAGTATTAACTGTACTTGTTACTTTCCTCTGTAACCCTTTAGCCCTGGGTCGCACATAGAAATGAGCTATGGTTTTGTGTGCCTCCACAGACCAACAATGCTCAGATCACTAAATGGAAGCAGCAAAGTAACCCATGTGCTGGACAGGGTTTCATCCTGCTGTCTACCGCAGATTATCATGTGTATTCTGGTCTCTTCTGTTTATACAGCAATTTTCCATTGCCTCAAGTGCGGAAAGAAAACATTTCTGATTCCTTAAAAAAACATTAATTAATTGCAGCAGTGCAGACCAACCAAGCAACCCATGACTTTGACTTCAGTCTCTTTGACAGCAAATGGCTTGAACCTTTATAGTTTATTTCACTTATTGATAGGTCAATAACCCAGAATTGGAATGTGGTGTTTATTAAAACTGAGACGTGTTTTATTATTTGTCCTGCTTGTCTAGCTGATGTCTAAAGAAGACCTGGTCCACCATTTGGAGAAGGAGCGGGTTGCCCTACAGGAGAGGAGCAAAGCTGCAGAGCAGAAGGTAAAAATCTATGAAGCTCGTTGGTCTTCTTTACAGAGCATTCTGAAGCCCTAAGTGGGACTTGTATGGACAAAGACAGGAGAAATTGTGGCGTTTTACCATCTAGGGAAGGGTTGTGTAAAACTCATAACTCAGCACCCCAAAGGAGGGGCTCATTCCATAGCAGGTATGATGTGTGTTCTGCTGTCAGTACTGCAGCTTTCTTTTTTTGGGGGGGGGGGCCCCGATCCTTACCCCTTCCCAGGTCGGGGCCATGGGTGCCGTACCTGTCAAACGGACATTCGTGTCAGTGGAGACGGCAGCAGAGCAGGGCGTCATGCCCGTGGGCCGGCTTTTTCCTGAATGTTGGATCCTTGGGGGCAGGGATGTGCAATGACATCAGTGGCCTACCTGCCCTCCCCTAAGGTGACAGCCTGTGGGGTCGTAGCGCTGGACGCACTCTTTCCCCGGAGAAGGGCGCAGTCCCGGGATGCTCAATCCCTCCCCCCCTCACTGGCTGGCCATCAAACTCCCGAGTCCGTTACTGAACCCAGATTGTCGGCACCACAAGCGGACGTCTTACCACTGTGCCGGCAGGCTGGCCAGTACCTCGTCTTTCTGCTTTGGTTACTTTTCCCCTCTGTAAGAATCAGGGATCAGTACTGCCTGTTACAAATCATGTCAGCTGTTGCAAAGTACTTAAGTTTCAGGAAGAGTGAAGTCAGGTCAGCACTGTTAGAGAGAGCACTTTTGGCTTGTTGCCATGGGAGATGAGATGTACTGAATAACAAAGGGATGCTTCCTGCTGTAATATGCTAAAAAATAAGGGCTCGCTTGTTTTTAATTGATGGCTGATGATGAAGGCATCAAAGGAACTGGAGACTTGTTTGGACTGGGTGACTGAGGCAGAATCCCATACTAAGTATTCTGTTTTTATAACGTATTTAGGTAAAAACTTACAAGAACTCTCAGTTCATCCTTTTTGTATAATAAAAAAAAGCATGTTTCATAATTGCTATTTCAATACAGTGCAGTTCATTTTCATTTCATTTTAAGTAGCATGCTACTTTTTGTTCTGGTCACCCACCCCTGTCACCCACTGTCTCAGGGACTTACCTAGGGTGAGGTCCCCCACGGGTTCTCCCATGGCAGGGTCAGAGTGGAGAGGTCCATCCTGCCCCCCAAAACACAATCCAGATGCCCCCTAGGGCACTGTAGGTGGTGCTGGGGCTGCTGTGGCCAGAACATCATCCTTCAAGCTGCTCTGGGCATTTTCCTTGCTCTTCCCCAAATTAATTCTCACCATTCATTACCTATAGGTCCCACCAGAGTTCAGGACCCCTGCACGGAAAGAAAAAATAGCATTGCCTCTTTAAATTTTCTTAGCTGTAGGAGTCAGCATCAGAATGGCAGTGCCCATGAGGCCAGCGTTATGTGATGCTCACAGGTTGGCCAGTAACCTACACCAGCTCCTCCCAGTACTCAGTTCTGTTTTTTCTGCCATCAAGGAAGGACTCCTGCATGGGAAGACTGCTTCAAACTGCATCACCCCTAGGCGTGTACTTTGTCGGTGTCGTGAGTACCGGTGCTGCTCAGCGCTGGAGTTGTTTCTCATTATTATCATCACAGTATTTATCTTGCGGCGCTGTTTTTTTTTAAATCATTACTTGTTTTGGTTTGTTTTCTGTTCGTACGACAGTATGTCAGGGTCAGGGCGTTGTTCAAAGTTGAAATGCTCGGGAGTTGCCCCTATGCGTTGGTGCCCCTGTGGCAACTCCATGACTGTAATGGACCCCCACAACTGTTGTTTCTCTTGCCTGGGTCCCTGCCACGCGATGGACGAGGGCAGCACCTGCTTTTTGATGGACCTTCGTATTCTCGTTATTTGTGCGGCGCAGTTGGATAGAGACCCCCCCAACTTTCAGTGTGCGTCATTGCACTCGGGATGCCAAGACACAGTCTCTGGGCTCCACCCCGAGACCCCACCAGCTCTATACAAGCCAGCAGGGAAGGGATCCCATCTGCTCCACAGCTTGCTGGGGCACAGGATCTCAGCGAGTGGTTGCTGGGGCAGTTATCCTCCAGGGGGGCGACTGGTCACCCCTCACAGTCTGGTGCCTCCTCTGAGGCCGGATGACCCCCGAAGTGGAGTCAAGGTTATAAGCAGGCTCTTTTTGGCTGGTCCCCTTGGCCGCAGTTGGCCTCTGCCCGGCTCGGTGCTGCCTCGGGGCCATTGGTGGGAGTGGCAATGGCTGCGCCTGGGCCCCTTCCAGCAGCTCCCTTGGTGCCAGGGACTCAAATTTGGGGAGTGGCCTATTTGGAGGTCTCCCTGATCTCTTCCCCCACTTTGGGGGACGATGATCGGGATGACCCCGACTGGGCTCCGGGCTTCTCTGATTCCGCCTGGGCCTCTCCGAGGCCTCTGTTGGATTGCAGGTCAGCGCCATTGCTATGGGACGGTGCCACGGGTGGCACAGCCACTCTGGACTCCTTTGGAACTGCCTCTGGTGCCGTCTCGGGAGTCATGGGAGCGGTGCGCTTCGGTGCGTTTTGGGTAAGAAGCAAGTTGGTGCCACCTCAGCTTCTGACGCCATAGTTGGTGCCACCTTGGGTGCGAGTGTTCTTCCGTCGGTCAGACCCAGGCCTACTGTGATCTGGATCCCAGCCGATGATGAGGATACTCGGGAGGGCTCCATCTCTCCCCCTGTGGGAGCTGGGGCCATCTCCCCCCCCCCCATGCGACCAGCCTGGATTCCTCTACTAGGCCTCTTCCGAGGGGCAGGTCCTCCTCTTTGAATTCGAAGATTGGCAGGACTCTGAGCGGCGATCCCCTCGGGGGACCCCTCAGAAACCTGCTTTGGGGAAGGGCCCTGCAGTTGGTGGGGGTGGGAGCCTTCCATTGGACTCTGTATGGCTCCAGCCTCCCCACTTGGGGGTTCCCCCCATGAGCAACCCCCAGTCCCCCCTCGACAGTTGGGCACACTGGGGGTGGGTGGGTAGGTTTGGCAGCCACCACCCTCCCCTTTAGGAGGGACCACCTGCACAAACCCACAGTTCTGACAGAGGACCTTCCTGGCACGGCCAGGCTGTCCCTCCTTTGGTTTCTTTGCCACCTCTTTCTTCTTGGCCGTTGGGGACCTGTCTCATGGGAACAGTTCAGGGCTTCAGCGGCTGCTTTCCCCAGTTACCTTACGGCCATCTCTGAGGTCATTTTCAGACCTCCATGCCGCCAAGTTCTAAGTCGGACTTCTCTTCATCTTTGGCTTCCTCCAGTGAGGAAGGGGATTCCTCACGCCACTTCTCTGCTGATTGGAACCTTTTGTCCTGCCAGTGATTCCTGGCGGAGAAGATGAAGGAGCTCCGCCTTTCCCATTTTGTCGAATGGAACCAGGATCGTGCGACGTTGTCATTTCTTAGGTGAATACGTCGCTGACACTTTGGTCATCCTCCCTGGCCGAGGCTGTTTGTGGAGGCTTGGCACGCTGTCTGGCAGTGTCCTGATGCCCTTTGGTGAGCCCCTAGGGACTGTATGCGTAGGCATTGCACAGCAGCGGGGTCTCCAGGTGCCATGCCTCAGCCCACTTCAGGTCTGGGACTCCTGGACACCTCATCTGGGAACTGTCACCTTCGTTACGACCGCCCCCCTGACGCAGACTCAGCAGAGTTTGACTGATGGGGAAGAAGGGTGTTTTACTCAGCACACCTTCTTCTGCAGATAGTGGCTTATCAGGCACACCAGGTAGCCTATGTTAGGCACATCTGGACTCTGCTAGGACAGGTCCTAGCAGCCCTGCCTGATAGTAGGGGAACCTGGCAAGCCATTAACCTCACCGCTCAAGGCCTGGAGCTGACAAGGCACCTCTCTAGGGTAGTCTACGATGCCATCAAGGTGGCTTCCAAGCTGGTGGGAACTTCGGTCTGCATTAGGCAGACTGCGTGACTTCACCTATTCAGGTTGTCACCCTTGGCCCAACATAGGGTGATATCCTCACCTCTCTGGGAGGCCTACTTCTTTTCTTGTAGGGCACGGTGAGTATTACAGGGGTGTCATCCACCTCCCAGATCTCGGGAGCACTCGCTGGCCCATTCCAGTTCTTGGGTCTCGCCAGGCCTGTAAACCGGTCCCTCCTCCTGTGGTTATCCCCCACAGGAGGCTGCAGGCAATATTTTTCCCTCAGGGTTTGCCATCTTGGCACTCAGACACATAGGTAATAAATGGTGAAGATTAATTTGGAGAAGATATGGAAATTACGTATGTACCATAATTAATGATCTTCCCAAATATATTCACCTTTCACCCTCCCTGTAACCACATGCTGGGCAGCGCTGTCCCTTTCCTTCTCTCTCTCTCTCTCTCCTTCCCCTGTTGAGAATGTGGGTCAAGGAAAGGGATAGGTTTTTGGAGGCAAACCCTGTGCTACTCCTAAATCGAGTTCGGTCCGCCTCTTGAGTGGACCTTCTGACCCTACAGGGTAGGTAATATCCTCTGAGACCTCCTGGGGTTTCAGATTCTCTCCAAACAGGGGCCAAAATTGCTTTCTCTTCAGCCTGGGTCAATGTTCTCTTCAGGGTCCTGCCCTGATAGGATTTGCAAATCCCTGGAATTCTGGCGATCCCTGAAGGTGGCATCTGCTAGCCTTCTACTGGGGCTTTTTGGCTGTACCCAGCTGGTTCAGCCTTGTCCTAGAGGGTTGGTAGGTGCTCATGGGTGTGATCCCCCTAAAATTAAAAAGAAAAAGAAGGAAGGAAGGAACAGTAGGTAAAATAGATTTTTGGAATCTGTCAAGGGAAACTTCTCTGTGAGAGGGGGTTTTCCTTCTTCAGGATCTTTGGGAAACCCTTCTCAAAACTGTGGGGAAAAAAGGGTGGGTTTCTAGACCACTGACTGCTCCCTCCTGCATTAGAGGTCTCCTCCAACCCCTCCCATTGTTCCTTCCCCCATTCTCTGTCAGCCCCCTGGTGTGAACTACTCAACGTCTTGGAGCCCTGTTCTCTCAAGTCAGCTCCTTTACTCAATCAATCAAAATCTTTATTTATCCAGGCGAACATCATTGAGCAGAGCTCTTTTACAAGATGGACCTGGTTAGAACAGGGTTGGGTAACATTCATCATAAAAACATATAAATACATGTAAATAAGTATATAAACACAAACACTATGGTGCAGTAATAGGGGAGTCAAATGATAAAAGGAAGACAAGGCAAGCCATAACAGAGGAGGATTCAAATACAAGGGGGCAGGTCCACCATTGAACCGTGCAACTGTATATAAACCATGTTCTCTGTATAGAAGTACCAGTTCATTTACCAGGGGCAGTCACTAGTACTAGCCATGAAAATGGCTTGGAGAACCACCAACTAATGGCAGATGGGGTACCAGGAGGGGTATGTAATATGTGAGCGAAGGATAAACATTGTGAGAAGTGAAGTCCCAAGAATAGGTCGGTAGAACTGATGTGGCGGTGGGGGCCTACGGGGAGAGGGAAAGGGGAGTTAGGACTTTTATAGTATGACTGCGTGTAGATTGTGGATGAATGCAGTATAGAGTTGTGAAAAGAAGGCTGGAGAAAGCAGGAAGATAGACCAGTATCAAAGGGAGGACACAGGCATCAAGGTGTTACATGAAAGCATGATGACAGACCAGGGCCAAGGAGGAGACAAGCACTAGAAGTAATTCATTCATGTTTAAATGGTACAGGTTAGCATGATGACAGTTCATGGTCATGGGAAACAATTGCACTGATCATTTCTGAGACGTGAATGTAAGAGTTTGAAAGATGAGATGCCGATGGGTGACCTCAGTTTCAGTTTTTTTGCAATTTATTCCACAAGGAGGACAGTGTAAAGCTTATAGCAGCCCTGTCAAAGCAAGAGTTAACTTTGGGAACCATCAGTAGGAGAGATTTGCAACTTCTCAGGGCGTAATTGCCTACTGGTTTTATAGGAAGACAGTCTGTAATGTATTGGGGCAGTTTTTTGGAGAAGGCTCTCAGGGTCCATAAGGCTGCATTTTTATCACGCCTGAATTGAAGAGAACTCCACCCCACTGATTGATATAGGGAGCAGTTGTGAGTGGAGTAAGGCAGGCCTGTGATGAACCTCAAAGCTCTATGATATAGTGTGTCAGGTTTGGTGAGGTAGGAAATGGGACAGTGACTGTAGAGGATGTCAGCATAATCTATCAAGGATAGAAAGGTCGATTGTACCAGCTGTAGTTTGACATCTCTAGTTAAGAAGCGGGCTATCCTAAAGAACAGGCCAAGTCTCTGTCGTAATTTTTTGAGTAATTCTTCAACGTGCTCTATAAAGGAGAGCCTATGGTCCAGCCATACTCCCAGGTATTTGAATTTAGGGACAAATTCCAACTTCTTGCCAATAATTGTAGTAATCTGCGGCACAGGATCTGATAGGGCTGAATTTACCATTTGGGCAGAGGGAGAAAGAGCATTGCTTTTGTTTTCTTGGCGTTAAGTAATAGTTTTTTGTTTAAGAGTTGGTGTTGGAGCAGGTTGAACTCAGATTGAAGGTCATTACATTCAGATTGTAATGACGGGCGGCTTACATAAAGAACTGTGTCATCTGCAAACAGATGAATGTTGGCCTCAGTTATGCTTTCATCAATATCGTTGATGTATATTGCAAAGAAGATCGTTCCTAAGATAGAACCCTGGGAAACACCCTTTAGGAGAGGTTTTGAGAGGTGAGAGATCTCCTTCTGCTTTTACCTGCTGGAAACGATCAGAGAGGTAGTTGTTGAACCACTGTAAAGATAATGGATCAGCACCTAGTGAGGTCAGGGAAGAGAGTAGCAGAGAATGGTTGACAGTATCGAAGGCCTTGCTCAGGTCCAAGAATACGGCGCAGGTGTAATTCCTGTTTCTCTTTGCCAGTCATTAGTCACTTTGGCAAGTGCTGTGATGGTGCTGTGTTTTGCTCTAAACCCTGATTGGACTGGATTAAGCAGGTTATTAGCTTCTAGATACTGCCTCAGCTGGTTACTTATGACTTTTTCCAGTAATTTTGACAAGACTGGGAGAATCGAAATTGGTCTATAATTATTTAGATCACAGGGATTTCCGGACTTGAACCAGGGTATGATGTGCGCTGTTTTCCATATTGAAGGAATGGATCCTTGAGTTAATGATAGGTTAAATAAATGGGTTATGGGCACGGCTAACACATGGATGGCCACCTTCAAAAAATATGGGTTGAGGGTATCCTCACCAGCACTTTTTTTTTTTACATCCAGTTTTAGCAATAGGTCTTCAACTTCTTTCAGAGTAGTAGGACGCAAGGAGAAGACTGAATCGGTGACGCTAGGATCTGCACCTTGATTATTCACCTGAGAGCGTATCAAATTCGCAGGGGAATTGTCGAAGGCTAAGCCTGCAGTCGCAAAGTGATTATTGAAGGCATACAGAACTTCCAGTCTTTCACTAATGGTGTTATTGTTTAAGGAGATTTCATCAGGTAGTGAGCCACCGGACATGTGACCAGACAAGTCCTTGACGATTTTCCAAAATTTTTTAGGATTTTTGGGGGCAGAGAGAAATTCAGAATGATAGTATGCAGCTTTTGTATCTCTAACCATTATAGTACATGAGTTTCGTGCCCTTTTGAACTTGCACCAGTCCGCAGCAGACTGGGTTTTGCGTGCTTTTTTTCCATAGGTTATCTCTTTCAGTCAATGCAGATTTTAATAATGGTGTGAACCATCTACATGAACCTGTTAGATTCCTTCTCTTGGGCTTGAGTGTCTGGAGGGGGAGAGACTATGCAGGGAGGGGTGCGGGCGGGGCCTTTCAGGAGGGAGGTCCGTCAGTTTGTCTTCCTTAGTGTTCTTCCTTATCTATTTGGGTTATATTTTATTCTGCCTGGAGCTGCCTGGTGTTCTGGTCACCCCTGCCTTCTTATTTGTCCCTCTTGACTACAACCCTTCTTCCAGTCGGCTTTATATTTATCCCCCCTGCCCCAAATCATTCAGGCACCCTCGCCCTCTTCTATCCCTATCCTTATCCTTTCTTCCTCACCTGGCGGACAGAACTGAGTATTGGGAGGCGTCAGCATTGGTTACTGGCCAACCTACAAGCACCACGTAGAACGCTGACCTCGTGGGCGGTGCCGTTCTGACATTGACTCCTCCAGCTCAGAAAATTTAAAGAGGCAGTGCTCTTTTTTTTTTTTCCCCGTGCAGGGGTCCTGACCTCCGGTAGGACCCGTAGGTAATGAATGGTGAAGATATTTGGGAAGATCAATAATTTACAGTAAGTACATAATTTCCATTTCTCCCCTAACCCTGCCCACCTCCCTTACATTGGGCCATGTCCTGACAGACCTTGCATGCTCTAGTGTACTCCTGTGGGAGAGGCAAGCTCCCTGGCCTAGCGCAGGAGTCTCTAGAGTGGCAGGACATGACGCCATCCCTCCCTGGCAAGGAGTTTGCTGTGCGATAACGCCTACCCAGCCCTAGAGGTCACCTTACCAGCTTCCTAGGCTCCCTTCCAAACCCAGGTCACTGACATTGGAGCATACAGTGCAACCCATGGGGCCATCAGGCAGCCCATCAGTAGTAACTTTCTTTAATTTTTTTTCTTTTCAATATTTATTTTTATATCCCCAACCAGTGGCCGTCTGACAGGGGTATACCCAGGATCAGGTATATTTATACCCTATATCAAGCCGAGGCTATCATTGTGACAGCAGCATGTGTGTTTTTTTCCCACAGTCTTCCCCTCTGTGGCATGGACAGTAGCCATATCAGCATAGTGCAGCCACAGTGCACTGGGAGGGAGCAAGCTCCGTGGCCCTCCTGCAGGTGTTACTGTGGTGCTGTAACCCATGCCAACCCTCCCTTAGTGGAGCCCACAGCTGCACAGCAGGTGTTCCAGCCTGTGGCTCCATCCCAAGTCTGCTCCAGAATCTGGACTGCCTGCACGGTAGCACAACACACTGCTGCTGGGTCATTGGGGGGGCTCTTTCAGTACTGTCTTTCATAGCAGAAGCATCTCAGAATGTTTCACAGATACCGAATAAGTAAAATAATTAATTGCATGTTAGGAAGCTATCAAACTAACAGATAAATTAACAAAAAAAAAAGGTAGGGTGCTGACACCTTGGCTCGGTGGTAGCGCTACTGCCTGCCACACCAATAACCCAGGTTCAGGAGCGGACTGAGATTGTTGGGGATTGAGTGTCTGGCAGACTGCTCATCTCTTCTGGCAGGGGAGGGCTGGTCGCACTGTTCACAGACTGCCATTTAGTGGAGACTCGTTGGCAGTGCTGAGAGTTGCAGCACAAATGGGAACACTGGTGGCATGACATGAAGCCCGTGCATGCCCCCACATGCACTGACGTCCTTACACACTGTGGCCGTGGGGAGAAAACTAGGGTGAAAAAGACTGCATGCAGGATGATGTCTGAGGTCGCCGAAGGGCCCTCACCCTTACAGGGCTGTAGACTTTTCTGGATATGAGTCTCTGGGCTGGGGGATAACAGTCTTCCCCTTTGGCCCCATCGGGTGGGGCAATCCATGGGGGAACTTAATCCAGGTAATTGCCTGGGATGGTGTTTGACAGGGCTGGGTGACTGAGCAGACGGGGACCAGGGAAGCGTGACAGAAAATAAAATACTAATGGGGGAAAAGATAAGGATGTGAAATTAAGATAGAAAGAGAACCTTAGTCAACGTCTCAGTGGCAAGCTGGAATAAAAAAAGCATCTTCCCAGAATCGGTCTTCTCCATGGAGTCCCACTTATGGGTCCAAGACAATGGCACTAGGACCCAGCAGAGAAAATCTTTTGGCCAGCGAGCCAGAAGCAGCCATTGGCCCATGGCACCTGTGTGACACCGCATGATGTTGCACGCCTGCCAGTAACTGATACTGGCTCTCCCACCTACCTCAGTTCTGTTTTTTCTGCCATTGAGTGCACACCATGGGAAAGAGTCCTCTCCTCAGTTTCTTGTCTGTTCACTACCGACACCATGTTTCTTCCTCATTTTATTTCTTTCTGCAATGTCCAAGTCATCAAAGAAAAAGAGGGACACACAGTGCTCCTTATTTCATTGCTGTTCTTGTGGTAAGAGTATTAGTACTAATGACTGGCATCACGGGTGCTTCTGTCATGGACCAGGCCATAGCATGATCTCCTGTGATGCCTGCTTCTCCGTGGACTACTGCACTCTCAAGGTCTGCACCTTAGAGTGGAGGCAAAAGCTCCCTACTTTTGGAGGCAGAGTTTGGTCCAGGATGTCCCAGGAGAGGACATTGGGCCCTTCACCCAGGTCCCCTCACTTCCCGTCAGAGTCAGCTGACGTATGTGGTTTTACTTCCCCCATCGCTCTGGGGTTGTGTTAGAGACCTCAGTTGTAGTGTTGAGTGGCTGGCTTCTTCTTGGTGGCTGACCAAGAATGAACCACAGTCTGCTTGCCCTGAGAGGCCAGCGTCCCTGAGAATGGGAGTGAGGCCTTTGGCTTTGTCTACTGTGGTAAACACATCAACGCCAGCTGGAGGTGTTGCCCATGCTGTTGACACAGTTCATAGTGACAAAGCTGGGGCTGGGGCTCACACTGACAGTGGTGCCAGGCATAGTTCTTACACAGTTCAAGGTGTAAGTGCAGGGCTGGTTCCAGTGTTGCCTCTGGTGATGGATTTATTGTTCCTGACACACGACACCAGGGAAAAGGATGGTGCCATGTGTGACTCTAACATTAGTGATGTGGCCGGTGTCAATGTTCAGATTGATGCTGAGGAGAATCTTGGCGCTGGGGAAGAGGTCATCTCCGGGGTTGGTGCCGACTCAGAGATGGACATATACCCCTGTGCGGAGTTATTTCCTGTGCCCTTTTTGGTCGACAGTGGCTGTGGATCAGGCCTCCCAGAGTAGCCTGCTCCACAGTGGGAATTCCCTGCTCAGAGGGGGTCTCCCCCCATGACCACCATTCTGCCAGCTCCTCCCATGTAGGAGTGCCAGCAGTGGGAGTCTCTGCATGGTCCTCCCCTAGGTTGAGGGTGTTGCTGAAACCTCAAGAGCTACCCCAACACCTTCCCTAGTCAGAGAGCGCCTTTGGCATTATTTAGACAGGCTTCCCATGTACTTAGCCTTCCAGACCCTCCATGTGGGAGCAACACCGTGCTTGAGTTGGTACCATTGAGTCATGGCACATTGATTCTGATAGGGCCAAGTTCAGGGCTCCATCATTGGTGCCTAACCCAGCAGGGCCTATGCCTCTTCTCCTTCAATGTCCTCCTAAGAGGACAATGAGTCATCCCTCCCCCGGCCTTGTTTTCTGAGTATGTTCTGTACTAACAATTTATGGGGGAGATGTTGCAGGCATTAGAGCTTCAGTCTACACCAGCCGTGATCCAGTCACCCTGCTCCTGGGACTTCTAGGAGTTTCCAACACCGACACCTGTGTCTTGCCTCCCTGGCTCAGGGCCATGGAGGAGGCATCAAGGGCTACATGGAGACATCCCAGTTCCACCTCTCCATCCCCCAGAATCTCCACATCTGGTATTGTGCGCTCATGTTGTCGGCAGGGGCAACACCTCACCCCAGATCAGGGCTTCAGGTGCTGCAGACTCGAACCAGGTGACAGTACCCTAGACGTGTCCATCTTCCCAGTCATGACTCAGCTGGATTTGATGTACTGGGTAGAAAGGTTTTCACCAGCACATTCCCTTGTGTACATTTCAGCTCACAAGGTCCACATAGTTTTTTCATTGCCTGTGGATGAAGCTCCCCAGTGTGCTTCTTGCCATGCCTGACTGTGAGTTAGTCATGCAAGCATCAACGTTTCCATTAAAGGCCTGAAAATGTTACTATTCCACCTCCCCAGCCCCCAGGACTTCCACATCTGGTATGGTGCACCCATGTTTTTGGCAGGAACAATACCTTACCTTCACCTCAGGGCCTCAGGTGCTGCAAACTTGAACTAGGTCACAGTGCCCTAGGCATGACCTTGCTCTGTCATGTCTCAGCTGAGTTTGATGCACTAGGTAGAAAGATTTTCACTTTGGCAGGCTTCCTCGTGCATTTCAGCTCATCAAGCCCACATGGTTTGTTCACTGCCTGTGGGTGCAGCTGCCCACTATGCTTCCTGTCATACCTGGCTGTGAATTAGAGTCCTACAAAGGCACAGCATACACAGTCAGACTAGCAACTGTGAACTTAGGGGAAATACTAGACTTGTGAAGTTTCTATGCCAAAAATAGGAAACTTTTTATTTTTGCCACAGTAAAACTGGAAAAAAAAATACAGAGGACACGGAGAGACAATGCACTGTTTAACTTACTGGGGCTAGCTGCACCACAGCAGCACTGATTACCGGCACTGCTGGAGTGTGGGTCCACCCTGTTCGGTGAGTTTGGGTTGTGAGTTAGTCAAGAAAGCCATCAACATTTCCATTAAAGGCCTGGAAACAGCGCAGCACCAGTCTCCAGGCTAGTTGGATTGGCCATCTATAGTGTTCGAATGTCTGGATTCGCTTCTCATGACTGGCATATCTATATATGGTGCTAAATTCACACTACCAGGGGTCTCACTTCTTCTCCACTTGGGTCAAACAGCAGTTGTCGGGGGACCCACCTACTCCTGTACTACAGGAACAACCACCTTGACATGACCAGTCTCTAGTCCCCCCACCTAGACCAGCCAAAGAGCCCCTTCTTCAGGTGTTCTCCCCCACACAGAGGGCTGACACTATCCTGATTGCCTTAGGGTGAGCAAGCTTCTCTGTCATTAATAAGGGAAGCATGGTACACTGGACCCATAAGTGGGACTCCATGGGGAAGACTGATTCTTGAAAGATCTTTTATCTTCCCAGAATCGGTCTTCATCATTGAGTCCCACTTATGGGTCATGGCCAGAGGCATTAGGACCCCGTGGGAACAAAGCTTATGCCAGGGGACAAGCCACAGTTACTGGGCATGGCGCCTGTGCACCCCTAAGTGGCTAGCCAGTGACCATTGACAGCTCCCTCACTAACCTCTGTTCTGTTCTTCCTGCTGTCGCATGCATACTGTGCGTGCACAGTGCCTCAGTTTGCCTTGTCGCCGCTGATTTTTCTTCTGCTTTAGCACATTCCTTCTGTTTGTGGTGTCGCTTGTCTCTGTTATTTTACTGCAGTGCCAGAGTCTGATAAAAAAGGGGCTAAGTCACTGAGGAAAGTCACCATTGTGTGTTATTTCCCCTGTGGGAAACTGATGGCTGTTACAGAATGGCATCAGACCTGTGCTGCCTGTCTTGGACTGGAGCATGATATGGATGCGTGCAATGCCTGCTCTCCATGGACTGCTGTACCCTTGACAACCACATGTTGAGGTGGGTGGTCACCCGATCCCCACTTTTGGAGGCAGGCCTTGCACACATGTGTCTATGCACAGGCCTCTAGGCCTTTCCCTGGGACTCTTTCCGGGAACACTGGTTCCATAGAAGTATGGAATTCTCCTTGACCTCACCATGCTAAGGTGTCAGAGACTCCAGTGGATGGTTCTGGTGGACAGTTGACTCATTCTGAGTGGTCAACTGCAAACCCTCCACAGTCTTCCTGCCCTCATCAGCAAATGTCCCTGTTGGTGAGGGTGCAGTTGTGTACTGGATCTGCACCAGTGTACACCTCAACGTCCTCTGGCATTGCCGATCTCTGTCACTGTTTGTGGTCACGATGCAGAGGGTGTCACCGAGGACAGTGCAGGGCTCACTTCTGGCACTGTTCATTGTGTCAGGAGAGGGACTGGCATCAAGGCTGTTGTCCGCACTGTTGCCAGTTCAGTGATTGTCACCATCCATGGTGTTGCTAGTGACACTGATGAAAGTAATGACTCCAGACACTAGATTGCTTGGGGCACGGCATCGAAGTCTGCACTGAACACGTTGTTGAGGTTGATGCTTGCCATGGTGACAGGAATGACCCTGTCTCTGAGTCTATATTAGATCCTGAGCTGATGCCAGAGGTGGCACCGACTCTGGTTCGAATGGTAGGTTAGGGATAGAATTTTCTCTGAAGCTGCTGGATGTCACCATCACTGGTGAGGACCGGGGTCACTCTGTGGGACCTTTATGGCTCCACTCTCCTCACTTGGGGGTTTCTCCCCATTTGCACTGACCAGGTCATTCCTCAGATGTAAAAGGACACCCTTTGGGTGAATCTGCTAGGCCCTTCCCTCGAGCGAGGCCCTCTTCGCATTTCAGCAGTCCAGCAGCCCAGGCTGATGCCCTTGAGACAAGGAGTCTCAACCCCATCTAGCAGGGTCTTGTTGTTTCCTACAGAGGTTGCTGTTGTTCGTAGGTCCTGAGGGGCCATTATCAACAATAACCACTGGGATTTCATTGATACGTTAGAGAGCTGGCATGGGGAGTCTGACAGGGCCCAGTACAGGCTTTTCTCCCCAGCACCAGTGGTTCCCACAGTCTGCGCTTTGTCTCAGTCAACGTCCTTCGCAGAGGACAATGAATCATCTGTTCACCTTCCTTCTGCTGCTGAGCACGCTTTGTACCAGTGATTCTTGGTGGAGTTGTTCCAGGTGCTGGACTTGTATGCTTTTACAAGCCATGATCCAGCAGTCCTGCCGTTGGGACTCCTTGGAGTTCCCAATCTTGAGAAGTTTGTCATTCCTCCATGCATGGCCTACAGCCTTTGAGTAGGCATTCAGGGCAGTGAGGAGGCATCCTGTTTCCAACCAAGCCATCCCCTGGGACCTCTTGCGGTATCAAACACCCTCAGGATCCACAGGTGAGGTACTTCACCCCTCCTCAGGGCTTCAAGTACTGCAGCCCCCACTGGGACCACAACGTCTCACATGTGACTACCTCCAGAGGCAGATTCCACTCAAACGGATGCCTTTGGCACATACCCTGATGTGCATTTCTGCACACCAAGGACATGGCAACCTATTGTGCAAGGAAATATACTCCTCAGGTGTCTTTTATTGCTTCAGTGTGTTACCACAGTCTGCACTGTAATGGTCTAAACTAGTCGTACTCTCCCGGGTCGTGCCTGAAAACAGGCAAATGTTTGCCTAGTGCACCATAGCCATTAAACAAAACTAACTAAATAAATAAATAGCTGTCACCTATGGTTGCAGCGAAGCACACTCTTAGCTACACTGCTACAGAGTAAGGCAGTCCGGCAGGCCAAACTTTCTGCCTGGGGCTTTGAGGTAGTTCGGCACCAGTTGAGGGCATCTTACTATGCCAGCAAGGTGGCATCCAAGTTGGCAGGAACTGCAGTCTGCATCAGTCAGACTGCATGACTTTGCCTCTCCTGACTGGCACCTTTGGCCCAGCATAAGGTGCTTAACTTGCACTTCTAGGGGCTAATTTCTTCTCCCCTAGTGTCAGGCAGGAACTGTCCGTGAACCCTCCTGCTCCTGTGCCACAAGAGCCCAGCCTGGCTCTGACCAGTCTCCGGTCTCGTCAGATCTATAAGGAGCCCCTGTCCTCAGGTGTTCTTCCCCTCGCAGAGGGCTAAGAGTATCTGTTACCCTCAGGGTGAGCCAGCTTCTGCCACAGAAAAGAAAGAAAAGCCTGGTACTCGGACCCATAAGTGGGAATCAGTGGTGAAGATTGTTTCTTGGAAGATTATGTACTTAACCTAATTCTTGATCTTTTAGAATATCCTCACCACTGATGACCATACCTGCCCACCATCCCTTGCTCTAGCAGAGTCAGAGCCTCTTAGCTGCTTACCCTGTTAGTGCTGGCTGACACCATCTAGTGCCATGGCATCTCCTCAGTTGTATTCCTAATGGAGTAGTTTAAAAAAAAAAGAAAAGAAAAGAGGCCTGCCTCTTGGCACAGCAGAAAGATTTACGGTTGTGACGCAGGCGCCCCAGGTTCGGGAACAGATTCGGGATGCTTGAGGGCTAACCAGGGCAGGGGAGGATTGAGTGGTCATAGCACGCTCTCCACCCCCAAGGGGGGGGAGTGACTCCGGTTTCGGTAGTCCCGGGTGACCACGGGATGCACCGGAAAGCACCGACTAGTGTCACACGGGGTGGGTTGGATGCATGATGTGGCGAATCGCGGCATCCGCTAGACTCGCCCTTCACCAACAAGGAAAAATCCTTCGACGTGTGTGTGATGCCTGCAACAGCCCTGGATCCCCACCACATCCGTTACTTGGCACCCCCAGAGTGAGCGCTGGGAGTGCCCTGGGGGGTAATCCAGGGGGTACTGTGGTGGAGGACACCGGGGCTCACTTGCGGAGCAGGAGGTTGAAGGGGGCAATGCAATGGATGTCTAAAAGCATAGCAAGTAAAAATTAAAAAAGAGTTTAGGACCTATTGCTGGGTTCCCACTCCCACAAAAAAAAAACTCAAAACTGGCGTGAGGCTTCTTTTTAGGGCCTTCATACCAACAAACAAAAAAAAAAAGTGAGAGGAGGCAGCTCCTTTTCTCTTTTTTTCTTTCTTGTCCTCTTTCTACCTGCCCAGGGTATATCCCTTTCCTGGGGGGCTGTATCCCTAATAGTTGCTAAACTCACTCTGTGCCTCTGAGCACTATCCAGTCTACTCCACTTGGCAGTTGCACTGTCTGTGGAACAGTGCTTTACACATATTGGATCAAGAATACTAACTCTTACACAGGGTACGCCCCTGTTGTTGCTGGAGAAGCAGGTCCTTTTCTCTGTTATGTTTTTTTTTTTTCTTCTGGCTATGCCAGACTATCCCTTTGGTTGTATATGTCCTCTTAACCAGCTGGGCTGTTGGCCCACTACCCTAAGGGGTGCCTGGAGAGATGAGCACATCTTGACTCCTTTGGGCTGTTCTGCCTTACAGCTCCACATGCACCTAAGCTCCAGCACAGGACTCATTTGTATTCTCTTTCTCTCTCTTTTTCCCTCTTCAGAGGAACACAATTCCTTTTCTTTGGAAAATTTAAAAAACAAACCAACCAACAAAAAAAAAACAACTTTTTCTGAAACCAAAACAAACAACAAAAAAGGGAAGCTTGTCACAACCTTTAAAAAAATATATTTTCTTTGTCCTTCACTGTCATCTGTGCCCCTCCTCTCCTGCCTGGGGTATGTCCCCATACCTTGGGTATATTTCTATTAGTTGGCTACTGCTAGCCAATCAGACGTTACTATAGTAGGATGTCATCATTCATTCAGCTACTGTACCTGGACCAAAGACAAACACAGGCTGCTCCACTGTAGGACCGCATGTCATAGAGGACCCTCACCCAGCGGTATTTCTACTGGGTTTTTTTTGGATGCTGGGGGGTGGAGGGAAGTGAAGGCTAGTGTGTGTGTATTGGGTGGGGTTTGCTTAATTGAAGTGGGGGTAACTTGTGGATGACTTATGTAGGTTGGGGCGGGCTCCTGATTTAGCATGGGTGGGGACTTTATTATTCTAAGGAGCTGGTTTTGCATTCACAGGCAGGCAGTATCATGTGCTGTCAGTAGCTGAGGGGTGGGCTTGGACTTACAGGGTGGTTTGAGTGGGGGTCGTGGGGAGGATTTTTTTTAATTGTGTGGTGGATGGAGTTTTGTTTAGGGTTTTAGGGTAGTTGGATACTAGGCTAAATTCAACATCCAGTGGTATCCAAAGCTAGGATCAGATGTCAGATTTCGGATACGGATTATCCTAACATCCAACCATCCTAATACGGACTGGATTTTAAAGTATCAGAGTAACCCTAATTCAGGGTAACACAGCATAAATTAACTACACAGAGTTCAAAAGGGACAACAATAAAACAGTTCATCACAGTTTCATACATTAAAGGCAATCAGATAAAGTATCTTTCGAGTTCACATCTAAGGACTGTATGAGAAGGGGAGTAATGAAGATCTATCAGTAAGGAATTCCAAACTTTTGGGAGAAAATGAGAAGGACGGTTTCCCTTATTAGTAGTACACCTGGGGACATGTAGCAGTGACTTGTTGCGTGACCTACAGGTATGGAGGTTTGCCTGGTGAGGGTACTGCAGCAACGACACTAGGGAGGCAGCGGTCGAGGACCTACAGTAAGAAGCTTATCGATAAAACAGCCAAGGGCTTATAACCTTAAGAGACACAGTAACTGCTTAGATAAACATGCACAGTATAGAAAATACCAAAAATGCGCTGTACTCCAGCAGTGTTATATAGAAGCACAAAAGACAGGTCTGCAGACTCTACTTATATGAGAAGAAAAGGTCATTTTAGAATAAAAAATGACTCCCAAGATTATAAACGGTATTTGCCAAGCTAGAGCTTGAGCCAAGTAAAGGCAGGGAGCAAACCCAGCTCAGTTTGGGAGAGTTTGTCTTCCCAATGTGAAGGACTTCGGCATTAGAAACATTAAGTTGCAGGAAGCTCAGATGTAACCAACGATAAACTTGTTTCTCTGTGATGAAATGACTGTATTAAGGTGTGTGCCAGCTGACGTTGTCTGTACATGTTCTGTTCTGTGTCAGATTCTGAAGCAGGAGCTGCAGATTGATGACCTACAGCAGCAGATGACTGCACTGGAGTCTGAGAGGGAGTCCTGCGAAGCAACAGTCCGAAACCTGGAGAGGCAACTGCAGGACTGCAGGGCACAGAAGTGGGAAACTTTGGAAGAGGTTTGCTTTTTCTTTTCAACTTACTCTAAAACGAACAAAAAAAAAAAGAATTATCTTTTCCTAGACACACACACACACCAGAATCTTATCCTGTGTTTTAGAAATATATATCAATTTATGCAACAGCCATGGACCCAAAAACCATTACATAAATGCTGATATTTGAGCCATTGCATACATAATTTAATTTATGTACATAGTAGACATGTCATCAGCATTTATGTACACAGTAGATGCATCACTATGCATTTATGTGCATAGTGGACACGTCACTGTATGGCCACGCCCACCTGCCGGATCGCTAGCACTGCTTCCACTGTTGAAGCCTTCCTAAGTTCAAACTACAGTAAGCTGCCTTCTCCTGCTTCGCTTTCTTCCATTCTGCAGTCAGACAACCTTCTGCTGCCTCACTCTCTTCCACTCTGCAGTCAGACCCATAAATCTCTAAAACTGTGTCACACTGCAAAACATTTCTGTAGTGAAGTCTCCTACTACAACTACAACGACACTGCAGTGTCAGTGGCTCAGTAGGCAGCACACTCGCCTCTGAGGCCGGGAGATCAGAGGGCTGTGGGTTCAGTTCCCACATCTGGCACTTGGGTTAATATCCCAGTACTGACACTGTAATGCAGCATAAGAGGGGTGCTGCATTTCTGAGGTGCCATCTTTCGGATGAGACGTTAAACGAGGTCCCATCTGCCTGGACTGGTGGTAGTTCAGGTGGATGTTAAAGATCCCATGGCACTTATCGAAAAGAGCGTAGGGGAATTTTCCCGGTGTCCTGGCCAAATTTCCCTCATTCACTAAAAATACCACCAACAGCTTAATCTGGTTCAAGGTCAATTGGCATTCATCTGTATCCCCCTCCCCCGTGTCGTGCCTGAAAATAGGCAGGATTTGTCTAGTGCACTTACCCGGTCAACAAAAGCTAAATAAATAAATAAATAAAATACAAAGCCTTCTTTTAACTCTCTTGTAACTTCTCTCACTCCCTCCACACCTCCCCCACTAAGTAGCACCATCTCTCACTTTGCTGCCTTCTACCTATCCTGAAGCTGCAAGTTTTTTTGGTTTTTTTTTGTAATTAAATCTTTTTATTGAAAGTGTCATACATATAGTACATGTAACCAATATTATGCACTATAATAATGGTAAGAACCAGCTGACAGTGTACAATCTTGAGGAAGCATAAGAAGCAGATAATACAAGCAACCTAAACTGTGAGCAACATACTTGGAGGGTTAATTAAAAGCTGTGTTCAGAAAACTGTCAAATTATCGGGCCCAAAAGGGGGGAGGGGCCTGTGACCAGGATGGCAGTAAGGTATAATAACTGCCAAGAAAAAAAAATATTTACAGCCTTAACTAAAGTGATCTGGAGCTTTGTGCTTGGTTGTGTCTTCAAGTAATTCAAGTGTCAAAATCTAATTATACAATGGCAAGAAAAAATCAAGGATGCTGATTGGCTGTTAAGCCCTAGACACAGTGATGTTATTAAACGATAACATCACTGTATCAAGGGCAAGCTGCGAATGGACCGCGCGACAAAACCAGAATCACTGCCCACTTCATACCTACACAAGCAAATATTACCCTTCATGGCTTAACACCTTCCCCTCTTCCCCTCAAAAACACCAATTCATCCTAAAGTCTGATGGTCATGAAAACCCAAGCGGTCAGGAAAACCCAAAGGTACGCTTGCGCAACTGATTTCTTTTTTTTCAAATCTGCCTACAACAGCATTGCCCACAACTTTATAAAATCTAAGCTTGTACCTAAAACTGCCACTCCTCGCGGCGCGGTCCTTCTCATAAGGGACTTCAGGGATGCTCCCGCTCGGCTGCTTGTTCGCCTTAACACAGTCTGAATAACAACAACAACAAAAAAATAACTAAAACTGAAGTGAAAAAAAAGGCAGAGAGGAAAAAACTACTTTTCCCGCTTGACCCGATGTCTTGTCAGTGCGTGCACTGTAGAGTTGCGCTATGCAAGTCACCCTGCACAGTTGCTCAATCGCTTCAGACCTGAATTTCAAACAAGATAAACTCTTTAATACAGTACACTTCAGATCACTGTCCACTACTATAGGTCAGGGCAGAGAGAAAGAGCGCTGATAGTGCCACACAGCAGAAACAAGAGAAATCTTGGTGGACTCCGTGACTAAGATGATTCTGGCAGGAGCGCCACCTTGTGGTGGAAGAAATATTTAGAACTTTTTTTTTTAAAAGATACACCTACACCCACAAAAATGAAAGAAAATGTATGTTTAAATGTATATTTTCTGTTGTACTTTTTAAATTAACAAATGGGCCATTGTATAATAGCAATAAGGCACGCCAGGAATGTGTGTTATAGTGTAATAACATCACTCCTGGGGTGGTGGAAGCACTCTGCTTCACCTCGTGCTTCAACCCACCCCAGGAGTGACGTTATTACATGATAACACACATCCTGTCGTGCCTTATTGCTTAATTATACAATGGCAAGAAAATCAAGGATGCTGATTATTGTTAAGCCCTAGACACAGTGATGCTATATTACCGATAACATCACTATATCAAGGGCAAGCATGAATGGACTGGCAATGCATTGAAAACCTGAATCACTACCCGCCATACCTACACAAGCAAATATCCCCCCCCCCAAAAAAAAAACACCAATTCATCCTAAAGTCTGATGGTCAGGAAAACCCAAGCTGTCAGGAAAACCCAAAGGTACGCTTGCGCAACTGATTTCTTTTTTTTCAAATCTGCCTGAAACAGCATTGCCCACAACTTTATAAAATCTAAGCTTGTACCTAAAACTGCTGCTCCATGCGGCGCGGTCCGATAGGAAGAGACAGCCTTTTTACCTAGAGGCAGGGGTCTTTATGTCCTATGCAATCCTGGATCCCTTAGGAATATTGTGGCTAGAGCCAGGCTTTATTTTTGCACTTGTCCAATTCCTGTTCTGGGTTTGGGTGCAGGAGCTAATCCGTCAGCGTTAGAGATGCGTATATGTTACAGGAATGGGGTCCATACAGAGTAAGACTCTGTCAGTGTGTTGCTGCTCAGATGAGAAAGTTTTTCATATTTGTCCAGAACTGAAAGGCTGGTAAGGAGTTTAGCAAGAGTGGGTATCTCCATGGAACTCCATTTTCTCGCCAGCAGTCATTTGGCTACTAATGACACACCCAGGACTTACCTCATTGATTTTGCATTCAGATGCTGGGCTTCTTTGGGTGATCCTAGGATTAGCAGCTCTGGGGACAAAAGTATAAAGCATGCCAATACTTGAATAAGGTATTGTATGACCTGCAGCCAAAAGGTTTGAACCTTGGAGCATTGCCATAAAATGTGGCATAGGTCAGTGCCGGGGGACCTACATCTCCAACAGTTTGAATTGAGGCTGGGATGGGCTGCATAAATGCATAAATATCAGTGTCAGTGGCTCAGTAGGTAGCACACTCGCCTCTGAGGCCAGGAGATCAGAGGGCTGTGGGTTCAGTTCCCACATCTGGCACTTGGGTTACTGTCCCAGTACTGACACTGTAATGCAGCATGAGAGGGGTGCTGCACTTCTGAGGTGCCGTCTTTCGGATGAGACGTTAAACCGAGGTCCCATCTGCCTGGATTGGTGGTAGTTTAGGTGGATGTTAAAGATCCCATGGCACTTATTGAAAAGAGTAGGGAAATTTTATTGAGAAAGTTGGACTTCATTACAGAAAAGGAAACCAAGCAGTACAACAAACATTCATAAAAAAAATACAGCAATATAACAAAATGAAAGCAAATTAAACAGATACATACTGTATAACAAAAAAAGGAGGGACACGCCCTTCAAACCCCAGTAAAAAGATCACAATGTGACCATAAACGAAAAAACTGAGGTCCTACAAAACGCCCAAAATCCTGAACTTTAACATTACGAATAACAATTCCGACATTCTTAATAACTTCAGATACACAAATAAATTTTTGATGCAAAACCAGCATACATCTGGCCTGCCACAAATAATAACGGATTAAAGAAAAAACAAGAAATAACGTGTCTTCAGGATATTTTTGACATAACACACCCTGCGTACAAAACATAAGATGATCATAAGACAAATGTAACAACAGTGGTTCTGACCATAATCCAGCTAACTGAGTCCAAAAGGAAACAGCAAAGGGACACTCCAAAAAAAGGTGTTGTTGGGTTTCAACAATTGCAGAACAACCCTCCCTGAGGCAAAATCGAGCATCTAACGCTTTGTGCTTATGATTGCCTTTAACACTAAGACGCCCATAGTTACCTAACCAAACTACATCCCACACATAGGAAGGCAAACGGGAATTGCATAGTTGTTGGAGAATCCATTCAACCCGATGCTCAGGACAAAATGGAAATACCACCCTATCTTGAGCATCTTTCCGCCAAATGGTGTCATAAAGAAGTAATTTAGATAGAGTACAAAAATCCTGAGGATGGAAATCCCAAGATAACGCCATCTTAATCGCTTCTTTCCCATATGAGGGAACCTCAGCATATCGAGAAACCCACCCTTTTTTCCCAAATCCCAAGCGGGAAGGCAAGGCAGTAACCACTGTAACACCAAAGGCTTCCAACTCACCATTCCGGGTTTCAAGGCTTTCCCAAAATTAGTATAAAAAAATATACTGTAAAAGAAAGCCACAGGGTTAATCATCCCAACCCCTCCCTCCTTATATGGTCTATAAGTTATACTCCGCTTGACAGGGTTCAATCTAGACCCCCACAACCCTTGAAAAAAAATCCTATATAATCTGGAAAAACAATCCATTGGTGGCGGAAATACATAACAAAGATATAAAAAAAAAAAAGGAAGAACTAAAGTTTTAAGTAACATAAGACTTTTTTTTTTACCCATTATATGTTGTTTCCACCCCAAAATCAAACCCTCAGCCTTCCCTTACCCATGGCTAAAAGCCAATCATAATGACACACCTTGTCAATCCCCAAAAAAATACCTAAATACTTGAATGGCCGAATATCAATAGAAATCCCAGCATACCTCCCTAATCGTGGAAGAACTGAGTGTCCAATAGGAACCCCTGTACTTTTGCCAAAATTAATTCGGGAACCAGAAACAGAAGAATAAGCATGTAGCACTTGTAACACGGCAGTTTCAACCGTACCGATATCCACCGTTAAAACCAAATCATCAGCATATGCAAGGATTTTAACTGGGGAGGATGGGGGGGAGACCCCGAACCCCAAAATCTGAGGACAACGAGAAATTGCCTGAATCATTGTATCGATACAAAAATTATATAAAAAGGGACTTAGTGTGCAGCCTTGTCTGACCCCTCTACCTAGCCTGACAGGATTACCTAACCAACCATTCACAGTTGGAAGGATTGTAGCCTCCTTATACAAAGCTTTAATCCAAAAAAGAACTGGCAGGGAATCCCAAACGCACCTAACACAGCAAATAAAAAATCATGAGAAACCATATCAAAAGCCTTCTCCTGATCTAACCCCAACACCCATCCTGAAACCTTAGCCTGCTCACCCAGCACAAACAATTCCCGTAACAGAATTAAATTATCATTCTGACTCCTTCCCGGGACACCACAAGTCTGAGCAGGACTAAGTAGTGAGGCAATTTTTATAAGCCTAGACAATAAAATTTTAGCCAAGATCTTATAGTCCACATTTAGTAAACTTAAAGGTCTCCAATTTTGTAAATCAGAACGTTCACCCTGCTTTTTAAAGATGAGAACTAAAATGGCTTCCTTCATAGACTTAGTAACTGTACCCATGGTCAGCATATCAGTAAATAAGAGAGATAGAGCTGGAACTATATCCTCCTTAAATGTTTGAAAAAAACGAGCCGTAAGGCCATCTGACCCCGGTGCAGAAGCAACATTCAAACTGTCAATGGCACATGCCACTTCTGAGGGTAAAATAGCACCAGACAACATTTCTTGCTCCCGCAAAGGAAGTGGCGGAAGATGTAAGGATTCTAGGAAAGGTGTAGATTCCGTACAACTCGGGGACGTGCCCAACATAGCAAGGATGTGTTTTTCCACTACCTGAACCATTACCTCTGGATCTGATACCAAATCACCACAAGGTGACTTGAATCCACCCATCCCTTGCATTCTTTGAACATATTCAGTCCACCTTTGGTCACCTGTGTCCCAAATCGTGCCTCCTGCCCCAAGGAACATGCTCTATCATATTGCAGAGATCTCATTTGTGAGCAAAGCACTGCAATCTGTGCACTATAATCGAACTCCGTCATATCTGATAATGAAATCAGATGCTGCAGTTGGTGCCTTAGAGCTAGATACGACAAATAAGTTACAGTATGTTTAGCTGCAGCTTTCCCCTGAAAAAGTTGCTGCCATCTGAGTTTCGAGTCATCCCACCACTCACAAGGGTCTTCATAAACATCTGCCACTGAAAGTCTGGCAGCCCATTCCTTCCTCCAAAGCTTTTGGAGGCGATGGTCCTCCAACAAAGAGTCATTTAGCCGCCACTTTTTTTTTTTTACATCTTGGAGTGTTCTGCCAAGAACAAATCATCTTAATCACTAAATGATCAGAAAATTCAACACCCAGAGTAACACAAGATAAAATCCGTAACACGAGAGATAAAAAAATGAAATCAATACGAGTCCTCAGTGGCCCTTTAAAAAAGGTAAATCCCCCGACTCGTGACATGACCTATATGCATCTACCAACTGAGCAGTTGTAACAACATCTTTCAAGGCGACCGAATCACAAAATAATTTTGTGGTCTGTAGTCCTCTGTCCTTCTGATGCAGCCCACAATTAAAGTCTCCCACCCACAAAAGTAACCGAGACGAATGTAAATAAGGCCGAATTAACTGAAAAAGGGAAACCCTCTGTGCTTTCGATTGAGGGGCATAAATACCAATAATCCAAAATCTCTGCCCAAAATAAGAAAAATCCAACAATAAGACACGACCAGGCTGAGTATCAACCAACCTGGACATCCGAAAATCAGAGTTGGAAAATAAAATGCCAATGCCATCACATTTGTCAGTACCCAAAGACCAAAAGGAAGGACCAGAAGTCCATGCCCGAGAAGCTTGTTGAAGCTCATGGTTAGACTTCAGTCTGGTATCCACTAAGCAAATAATGTCACAATTGAAATCAGGTAAGGTTAGATACACCCCTCCCAACTTCCTAGGTCCTTTAATACTGTTGACATTTAGTGTACATACAGATAGTCTCCTTCGTGAGATACCAAGGGGTGACTTACTCCTCTGACTTTGTCTGGTCCGTTTAGCAATGGGGTCTAAATCCCCAGTGTCTGTACAGGAACGAATAGAAGAGCTATCCGTATCCTCCCCACCAGAATCTTTATCAGAAATATCAGGAGCTAAGACAGCAAATTTATTTACCACTTTCCATGTAGTACCACGGACGTTCTTACCCCAACCCAACACCACTGCACCTTTCCGTGTCCTCTTGTGGGGTACTGGAACAAATCCAGCTGCCTCATTGCTACACTCCATGTTAACCGGAAAAGGGGGGGGCATTACAGTATCAACCCGTACAGTAGGTTCCGAAACAAGCACCTCCGAAACAGGAATGTCCTGCACACCTCCCGTCTGAACTAGCACCTCAGTCGGAGGAGAGACCCTAGGGTCCTGTTCACAAACATCCTGTGACCTAACCAGGGGTTCCCCAGATCCAGAGGTAGATGCGTTAGGAGCCTGAACACGAGCTAAAGTACGTTTATCCTGTACCTGTTGGGCCAAGGAAATCAGTCCCACATGTGACGGGCAATTCTCCCTATTATGGGAAGCCCAAGGGCAGCGACCATAAGCATGACCAGTTCGTTCGCATAAATTGCATTTAAAAAGGTAAGACAGGCATTAGAAGCGTGTCCAAAATTAAAGCAATGACTGCATTTTAAAGTGTCACAGGCGGAGCTAAAATGAGCTCTCGAACCACACTTAAAACAGGATTTTGGTTGTCCCACGTAAAAAATAAAACCTTTATCTTTCCCCAAATAAAAAAAAACTAGGTAAGTGACGAGGCCCATTATTTGTAGAATACAATTTCATACGAATCCTCCATCCCCCATCCCAAATGAGTTCACTATCCAATGTGGGGAAAGGTTTATTAAGCACCTCACAACGCTGTCTTAACCAAAATAAAATATCCTCAACATGAACACCTTCATTTTTAAACATAACAGTTATATTCCTAACAGCAGGTTTCATCAAAGGAATGGCATGAAAGGGAGACCACGCAGGAGAGGCCTGACAAACTGCATATTGGGCCCAGAACCTATCTAAACGAGAGACTAGTTTAAAACTAATATCATAATTATGATTCCCCAGACTAATGAGGACAAATATATCTGAAGAGAGAAATTTCATAGACCCTTTAAGTAAGGTCTTAACCACATAAAGCCTAGTTGGAGGATCTACCAACCCCCCTTTATATAGGAGGCGAACTGCATTCCGTCTGGGAGCAGGTTCACCTCTGGTGGTAAACAAATCAGCTTGCTTAAAACCAACCGGTCTATCAGGTACTGCATCTTGTGTCTCAGATAACTGAGGGCCAGGTGCTATCGGAACTGGACCCACTGAATCCAGAGACAGAGATGGAGCAACACCAGGAGAATCAATCAATACAGAGTTATCCAGTACAGTTTTTAGAAAATAACACAGGCAAAGCAGGTGTAATAACCGTAGGAACAGAAGTGTTACTATTAGTAGACTGTGTAACACCACTAGAAACAATCCCAGGAAAGTCATGAGAGTTCTGATCTGCCAAAGTAGCAGTCTTAACAGATTTCCCAACCTTATCCAGCATGTTTAAATAGGTTGGATCCTGCGAATCTGGGGACCATACCCCACCATCAACCTGTTCCCATCCAGCCCCTTTAAGAGCTTTCTCAAGAGACCATGAATTCCCTTGACGAAAAAAGGCAGAAGAAGAGTCATTAGAAGCCACAGAAACACGTTTTCTATCGGGAGTCACAGTACCTGAGTTACTCCAGCCAGGAGTTTGAGAGGAAGGAAAAAAGAAAACCTCCGGTCCTTTCGGTGGCTGTACGTGAGCAGACTTCAATACTGCAGGCAAGAAAGGAGGTGCAACACAAGGTAAATCCTGCTGGGGCTGTAGGCACACTGAGAAGGCACCCGGACAACTGCCAGCCCCAGCTCCATCTTCCGGGTTCGACGCATCGCTTGCAAGTGATGCAGATTGCACAGTATCAGTCTGGGTCTTCCCAGACCGAAGAGAAGGCACCAGAGACGGCCCCAACGCTGCCTGAGGGAGTGCAGCAATTTCTTCATCAAGCTCAGCCAATTCACGGAGCAAAGCCAAGCGCTTTGCCGACCTCAGCAAGTGAGTACCACCAGTACTAGAACTCTCGACCACCGGCAGCTCGCCGGCGAAAACAACATCCTCTCTATCCGTAGGATCGATAATAGTTGCCATCGCGACTTCTGCCACAGCGCACACTTCTTCCATGGCCCCTGAGAATGGCAGTACAGGGGAGGAGGCCCGCTCCCCTGCACTCTCACCATCCAGCGCAGACTCTGACTGCAGCATACCAGCCAGTAGGAGAATTTCCCCGGTGTCCTGGCCAAATTTCCCTCATTCACTATAAATACTACCAACAGCTTAATCTGGTTCAAAGTCGGTTGGCATTCATCTGTATCCCCCTCCCCCAGGTCGTGCCTGAAAATAGGCAAGATTTGTCTAGTGCACTTACCCGGTCAACAAAAACAAAACAAATAAATAAATAAAATAAATAAAGCTTTGCAGATCTCCAATACCAGCGATGTAGTATCTTAATTTGTATCAGTCTAGCCTTGGTGCACCTTGTAATCATGTGGACTAACTTTCAGCAATCTGTCTAGTCTGTGTCCGTGCTGTCAGCCCACTGTTGTTTGGTATTGCATGTTTGGTTAGGGATACAGTCTCAGATGTGCTGGTAAATCAGACTCACCCTTCCTTTGGTGTTTCTGAGCCATTTTATCAGTGGGTGTTGAGGGGCGGTTTTGTCTGTTTACTTCAGCTGTTGTAATGGGTCATTGGCACTCCTGATCTGCAGAAAATGCCATAGGTCCCGTTGTTGAGCTAGTATCTGTCTTGGAGTACTTGAAAGGAGTCCATGATCATGATTCTTGGGACAAGCAGGTCTCCAACTGTCTCTGCCATGTGTTCCAGTTCACTGGGTTCTCCCTAATTCTAATGTTGTGATTGTCCCATAGGAGGGCTATAGCTGGGTGCTAAGGTCCAGGTCGCATCTGGAATCAAGCAACACTGCTCAGTATGCCTTCCTGGTTAAACTCGTAAATAAATAAGATCAGACTGAGTTTACACTGCACTTGCTTCCAAATAACCATCGACTGTCCTATTGTGGGGTGAGAAGATGGAAATTTTGCCCTGGATGAATACAGACAAGAGGCTGGTCAGCCTCCCATTATCTGTGAGGATTCGATAGCCAGCCATAGTGTAGGAGAGTGGTCAGGAGCATTCAGCCATTTAATGGAAAACCGCTCTTGTGACCCCAGTACATAAATCCAGTGATCAGGCCTTGCTTAACAACTATAGGCCCATATCAATCCTCCTTCCCCTATCAAAAGTACCAGAACGCATTGTTGCCAACTTGTTGATTACCTTGAAAAATACTCCATTCAAAGTTCACAACAGCGCAGTTTTCATAAAGGGCACAGCACCACCACTGCACTCCTTGAATTTACCAGCTTCATTCAGCAATCCTTTGACCAAGGCAAGCTTGTAGGAGCAGCCTTCATAGATTTAATGAAGGCATTCAACACAGTTAACCACCCGTTCCTCCTCGGTCAACTAACTAAAATTGGTCTTTCTAGCGATACACTGAAATGGTTCAGAAGCTATCTTAGAGATAGGTCCCAACGGGTGAAAACAGCTAATGTCGCCTCCAGTCAACAGGTCGTCAGGTCTGGAGTACCCCAAGGCTCAATACTAGGCCCACTCCTGTTCAGTACCTTCTTGAACAGCTTGCCATCAGCGTGTCACCAACGGACTATCCTTTATGCTGATAACGCGGTCATCTTTGCAAGCCACTCAGACCCCAGCCTGCTTGAAAGAGAGCTCCAAATTCACTTCAGGGAGGTTAAGCAATGGTTTAGTACCCACAAACTAGTACTAAACTATAAGAAAACAAAAGTTTTGTTTTCATCCCATCGCAATAAGTACACGTCTCATCCTCTTATTTTTAGGAAATGGCCTAGGAGTCTCCCTCAAACAAATCCAGCACTTAAAGTACCTAGGTGCTACCCTTGATAGTCATCTCACCTTCGTGCCTCACATTGAGAATGTTACCAGGGCAGTCAAGTTAGGATTGGGCTCCTCTACAGACACAGACGGTGTCTGACACCTGAAGCTCTAAAGCTCTCAATTTTCAGCTCTGTCCTCAGTCATTGACTAAGGCTTGGTTCTATATGGAGCTGCTACCGCTATCTCACTCAGAAGGCTAACTGTCACTCTGAATAAGGTGCGTAGACTCTACACAGGTGCTGCTTGTCTTACTCATACATGTGAGCTTTAAGACTCAGCACACTCGCACCTCAACTGCTGAACACCTTCATGTTCCTAGGTGCCATACTGCCCAAAGTCAGAGGACCTTTATTTATATGGGGCCTCTCTGGTTCAGTGGCTTGCACCATGAATTAACCAACCTACCCACGTTTGCCCAGTACAAAAGTACACTACGGCAGCATCTTGCTACTGAAAGTCACTGTAATTGTATCCCTTAATCCTAAATCTACCCGCCTGCATCCCCTCCCCCAGGCGGTGCCCCCGGCCGCACATTAATTTACACCCAGGTTTCCTTCAAGACAAGGCCTACAGCTGCTCCTCTCCCCTTCCTTTCCCCTCCCCTCTCACCCCATCCTGTTTGTCACCTCTCTCCCTCACTACCCATCCCCCTCCCCCTCTCCTGCTCACTTCCTTATTCCTACCCACTCCTCGCCTCCATCTTCTTCTCTTCTCTCTCTCCCTTCTCCTCCCTCATTTTCCCTTTCTTCTACCACCTCTGCATCTCTACCCATCCCTCGCCACAACTCTTCTCTTGCCCCATCTTTCCTTACACCCCACTTCAGCACTTCAACAAAATGAGCAATAATATAACTTCCTTTCTCTCTCTCACCCTCCCTCTCTCTCCTACTGATGTTTACCATGATGTATGATTGTTTTACCAAAATCTGCTAGAAATCAATTAACTCCTCGTAACTATTGCTGTTTACTGTGATGTATGATGCTTTGCCAATTGTTTGCTTGAACTCAATTAATTAGCTCCTGCTTTGTCTGTTTGTAAACCCCCCCCCACGCACACACACATTGACGTGGCACCTTTGTAAATGTGCTATGTTTAGCTCAAAGGTACTCTGTAATCCAAGATTAAATGAATAAAATAAAAATGAATTAAAAAAAGAATCTGAGCAGTGTGGAAGGCCCTGTAATATGCCTGGAACTAGGGGAGTCCCCAGCCTCCCCTATTCCAGTGTGTGTGCAGTTTTGCTCAGCTGTATCCGGGTTGTTCCCCTTCTCATAGAAAATTGCCTGTTACCTTATCAATAATGTAGAACCATTTATTATGGATTTACAGTGGCAGATGAGCCAGTGAATGACAAGTTATGGAAGTCGTGACCATTTTAATGGAAACGAACAAAAGAGTGGTGTGCTCCAGAGAAACAGGAGGTGGTATGCGATTAGCCTAGTGAAATGAACAGAAAATGAGCTCCACACTCATAGAATCAAAACAACAGACAGTACTTGAAATGAGAAAAAGGTGTTTGTTTCAGCACCGTTGGAGTTTTATGACCATTTCAATGGCCTCGACCTTCCCAGCCATGAACATTTTAAGGGGTTTCCATCTATCGCACTCATTGCGGAGGTCTTCCACTAAGGGTGCTGGGCTTGGGTTGCACATCTTTGAAATTTTGGAGATAAGTTAACTCCTAAATATTTCATTTTCTCTGGTGCGCATCGCAGCCTGGGGGGGGAGGGGCTTTGCAGTCTTTGTAGTCTTTGTTCAAAGGTAAGACTTCTCTTTTAGAGTTATTGAGTTTTAGTCCTTAGAGGGTGGAGAAGGATGTGAGAAGCTGTAAAAGATGGCTATTGAGGTATGGGCTTGATCCATAATGACTAGCAGATCATCCACATATAAAAGGGCTTTGTGTGTCTCTTGTCCTACCTAAAGGCTCGAGATCAGTGAGCTAACCCAGATTAGTCTGTCTTCTGTTGGCACCCTTTGCAAACTGTGTGAGAGGCCTTTCGGCACCATACATTTCTGCTTAAATTTGAACCAGCATAATATTCTGTGGTGATTTGCATATGCAGCCCATGATTCTTTGCACTGTGGGGGCATGTGTGATTTTGTATTTCTTTGAAACTTGGCTTCCCGGCCAAATGCCCCTTGGGGTAACCAGTGCCTCAGTGCTTACTATGAGGTTCTGTGTCTTTAAATTGTTTTTGTTTTAATTGGGTTCCACAACATAACCCAGATAGACCATCTTAGGGTAGCTGGTTCATTCCACTGGGGTGTCAAACAGACGAGACATACTGATGAGTCCTGGTAGGACGAAGCACGTGTCTATGTCTTCTGTTGGCACCCTTTGCAAACTGTGAGAGAGGCCTTTCGGCACCGTACATTTCTGCTTAATGTTGAACCAGCATAATATTCTGTGGTGATTTGCATATGCAGCCCATGATGCTTTGCATTGTGGGGGTATGTGTGATTTTGTATAACCCAGATTATGGCAACAAGCGGCTCGATGGCCAGGACAAACAGAAAAGGGGAGAGCGGGTATCTTTGTCGGGTACCTTTCTGTAGAGGGAAAGGATCAGATAGTGTAGAGTTGGTAAGTATCTTCACCATAGGGTTGGAGTACATTGTGCGGATTTAACTGAGGAACTGGGGACGGAACCACATTACCTCTAGAACCTTGTAAAGGTACCCCCACTCCACTGAATCAGAAGATCTTACTTCAAGGATAGCTCCTGCAGCAGGCCACCCCGGTAGGACTAAGCCGTCAGGTGCCAGAACCCCATGGAAAACTTCTTGTTAGCAATATACAGCTGGGGACCACCCCCTGATGTCAGCCCGCCCCCGACGTCAGCCTTTGGTATAAATGGGGTGGTCCCCCAGCCCTACCTCAGTTCTATTCTTGCCATCGACCTGTGCACATCGACTCCATGGATGCCTTCTGCTCACAGTTGACTTCCATTTTTTGTGTTTACCCGTGCTTTTTTCTTTTCAGTGTGAATTTTTGTTTCTGCATGCCTTCTTCGTTTTCTTCCTCATCGCCAAAGCGGCAGACAGTAAGCAAATTCCTCATTCCGACAGCCATTCAGCCTGCATGTTTTGCTTGGGCTCTACCTACGACACCGGGGCCTGCCAGCACTGCCGGAGTTTCAACCGCCGGACTAGGATCCGCTGCCTGAAGGCCCTTATTTGCTCGAAAAGCAATTGACCACCATGAAATCTTCTTCAGCTAGCTCATCGGAAGCTGGAGGGACATCATCCTCCCCGAGCAACCACAGGGAGAAGTCCCATGGGAGGTGCTCTCACTGGGGTGAGGAAAAGGAGAGGTCCTGATCGAGCTCCCATCCTCAGTTCCCACACCATGTGGCAACCACATCGAGTTCCTCCTCCTCCTGTGTCTCCACCCCCCCCAGCCACCCTCTCTCCTTCTGGGTTGCCATTGGTTAGGCCCCCCACCCTGGTGTTGATGTCCAGTGGGGGGTCTTCACAGTAAGGGTCTTCCTCAGCCCTTACTCCCCTGTGCCTTAGGTCCTGTGTTCACCCCTACTGGGCTTAAGCCGGGGGGGGCTTAGCCGGTGCTGCTTTTTCAGATGGAGGGTCCTTGTCCACTGCCCATCTGGCTGGGGCATCAGCCCTGTTGGACTGGACATCAGGGTCCAGCGGCACTCCCTGGCACCAGGAGCATGACCAGTCTGATGTCCGCTCCCTTAGGTGGTTCCCACCTTGGCTGATGCCTGCTGGTACCCCAGTCTGGGTGCAGCAGAGGCCCACCACCTAGACTCCGGTTTCACCTGACTCAAACCAATTGGCTCCCCCCGAGTTACCCGACCCACGTTTTTGCCGGCCGGTCCTTCGACCCCGCAAGGCCAGCGTCCGGGGAACAGACGCCTACAGGCCCGACGGCTGGTGACCAGACACCCGTCAGTCCCACGCTGGTCACCCCTAAGCCGGATATCCTGTTGCCAGGGCCATGAGGCCTGGCGCCACCCTCTAACCCGACCCATCGGGAAATGTCCCTTAGTCTCCAGGGTCCCCCATGATCCCTTTGTCGGAAGTGGGGGCCCTCTTTGACTCATGGTGGAACACTATAAAGAAAGACTTGCTGAGCCCAGGACTCCCCCTACAAGGCCACAGCCAGTAACTCCTACTCCTCCTCAGCCTCAGGAATTGACCCCCTCTGAGAAAGCCGTCGCCTCAGCCGGAACCCAGGGAGCCTTGCTCCCCCAGGGGTAGGAAGAAAAATTCCTCCTCTAGATCTACCTCTAGACGCTGACACAGCTCAAATGACCACTGGCACAGGTCCTCTTCCCGGTCCTCAGATTCTAGGAGCTACAGTGGAAGCTCCCATTATGACTTTGAGTCTTCAGAGGATGGCTTTTCACCCACCCCAGTCCATCCTCAAGACACGCCTCGGTCACCTCCCGTTGACCCAACCTTTGTGGACGTAATGAGGCACATCCAGGCACTCAACGTCTGGGATACTGAGGACCTGGACCCCGAAAGATGCTGGTTGGACAAACACTTGGAGTTGCAGGATCCCAAACCAGTTGTCCTGCCCCCTCCTCCTCAGTTCCTTCCTACCAGGACATTACCGTGTTGGCATGGAAGCATCCCTCTTTGGCCTCCGCCATCCCTAAAACATCCAACAGGTTCTATAAAGCTCCTAAGAACGATCCTTTCTTGGCAGAACATCCTAGGGCCAATTCCATGGTCTTGACTGCAGTTCATGGGTGGTCTTAGCAGCCCAGATACCTTAGGGCCCAGCCCCGGACAAGGAGTCCAAGTGGCTGGATCAGATGGGTCGCAAAGTATATTCCTCGGCCACAAGCAGCATACGTTCACTTAACTACTTGGCCCACATGGTGAAGTACCAGAACACCTTGTGAAAAAAAGGCCATAGAGCTGGTCAAAGCTCTACCTGGGTCTCCTCAGGGTTTGGAATTACTGGCTATCCTATAGTCTGGGGCTGATGTGGGCAAACACATTTTGTGGTGTGCCTAATATACCACTGACACTTTGGCTTGGGCTGCTGCTACAGGTATCTGTCTTGCCATTACTGGTGGCTTCGAGTACCCGGCTTCCATCAGGATCTTCAGGAGGAAATTTTAGATGGCCTCTTCCAAGGTCCAGGTGCTCTTTGGAGAGCCTGCTGAGAAGATCATCCTGGGGCTCCAGGATTCTGGCAAAGCGGTCCAGTCTGTCTACCAAATGTACAGATCAGAACCTGCCCCCAATAAGCGTCGGCCCTTTCGTCACTCAAGGGGCCAACAATTCCAGGGTCAGCAGTCCGGGGTAACTTCAGGAGGAAGAGTACCTTCAACCTGGAGGAGGCTCTGGGCCTAGAACCTCTAAGACAACCCAGCCTCCCCTCCCAACCTCAGTACCTCTGCCTGGTTCCTTGCCCGACCCCCCTCCTGCAGTGGAGCATCTGGGGGAGTCGGTGGGGGTTGCTTCTCTCTCTACTTCGGGTGGTGAAGCATCACATCAGATCAGTGGCTACTACAACTTAATGAGCAGGGCCATATTCTGGAAATCATTGAGGTCTCACCAGACAGTCTCCCAGTGTCTTATTACCCTTGCTCTCATATCAGTCTAATTCGAGAGGAGATCCAGTTTCTGCTGTCCAAACAGGCCATGGGACCTGTTCTTGTGGAACAGAAAGGAGAAAGGGCTGTTACTCGCACATTTTTTCTAGTCCCCAAGAAAACAGGGGATCTACGACCAATCCTGGACCTGAGTCAGCTGAACAAGTTTGTGGACTACAAACGGTTCAGAATGGTCACCCTTCCATGCGTGCTCCCCCTCCTTCATTGGGGGGATTGTCTTTGTTCTCTTCCACTTCCAGGAGGCCCATTATCAGTTCCGAGCCCTCCCCTGCGGACTGTCCTTGGCTCCTCGTGTTTTCACCAAGTGCCTAGCAGTGATAGCTGTGGCCCTGAGATGGAAGGGACATTACGTCTTTCCTTACCTAGACAACTGGCTACTGGCTGCTACCACAAGGGACCAACTGCTAAGGACTCTAGTGGATACTTTTACCCTCTTCAGGACTCTGGACATCTCCTTAAACCTCCCAAAGTCCTCTTCATGGCTCAGCCGCAGACTGCAGTACATAGGAACTGATCTGGACACCGAATAGGGAAAGGCTTTCTACCGGAGGACAGGGCAGAAAGACTTCAGTCCTTAGCCCGCTTCGTCTCCTCATCTCGCCAGACTCCTACCAGGACTTGCCTCAGACTTGTGGGCCACATTGCGACTGCCATACCCACAGTCCCTCTGGCATGACTTGATATGTATGCTCAGTAGGTAGCACTCTCGCCTCTGAGGCCGGGAGATCAGAGGGCTGTGGGTTCAGTTCCCACTTCTGGCACTTGGGTTAATATCCCAGTACTGACACTGTAGTGCAGCATGAGAGAGGGGTGCTGCACTTCTGAGGTGCCGTCTTTCGGATGAGACATTAAACCGAGGTCCCATCTGCCTGGATTGTTGGTAGTTCAGGTGGATGTTAAAGATCCCATGGCACTTATTGAAAAGAGTAGGGGAATTTTATTGATAAATTGGACATCATTACAGAAGAAAAACAAAACACAAGTCAACAATTAGAAAAAACAAGTCAAAGTCATGTAACAGAAAATAAAGCATCACAATTTTTCCACAACAGTGCAGCTTGAAAACCAGGGTGAACTAAAAATCATTTTTTAACAGAACATAAAGCTGTACGAATATTACAAAGGACTTCACTTTTAAAATAGTTTTGGTGTAAAACTAATAAACATTTTGCTTGCCATATTTGATATCGAACAATAGCAAAATTATATACAAGGTATCTTCATTGATATCTGTCGTTGAGCAGATCATTAGTGCAGAACATGATATGTTCATAAGAAATCGAGAAGAGCAGAGGTTCTGACCAATCAACAGCTAATGTAGACCAAACTTCTAAAGAAAACGGACATTCGCAAAACAAATGTTGTTGGGTTTCAAGAACCTGGAGACAAGAAGTTCTAGGGCAATACCTCAAATTCAAAGCTTTGTGCTTATGATTATTATTAACCCCTAGTCTGTCATAGTTACCTAACCAAACCATATCCCATAAATGGGGTGGTAATCGCAGATTTTGGAGTTGATGGAGTACCCAAGGGAGACGTTTAGGAGGGCAGAATGGAAAAACAACCTCTTCCTGGGCCTCCATCCTCCGAAGTCTATTATATATCATTAATCTGGATAAGATACAGAAATCCTGAGGGAGAAGGCTCCAGGTTAAGGCCATCTTGAAACTCTCTTTCCCATAAGCAGGGACTACTGGGGATTTAGTAATAACACCCTTATAATGAGCGTTCCAATTGTCTAAACAAAAGGAGAACCACGCCAAAAAATAGGGTTTCCAAAAGACATCCCCAGGTTTCAAAGCCTTCCCAAAATTGTAATTGAAAAAAAGGCTATAGAAAAAAACAACAGGGTGGATCATATTGATGCCACCTTCTTTTATTGGCCGGTATGTAAACCTCTTTAATGGGATTCAATCTAGATCCCCAAAACCCTTAAAAAATACCATTTAATTTAGTAAACAAAGAAATAGGTAGGAAACACATAGTCAAGATATAAAAATTGGGGTAACTAAAGTTTTAAGTAACACAATTCTTTTCTTTTACCAATCAAATGGACGTTCCAACTATTAATCAAATTATCAGCTTTCTGTAAAGCAAGGTTCCAATTGTACACTTGCATGTTATCACGGCCCAAAAAATACCTAAATATGGGAAAGCTTCTAATGAAACAGAAACTCCGCAAAAAGGCCTGTGCTGGGAAGAGAGTCATGCCCTAATAGCACACATATACTTTTATTTAGGTTTATTTTTGAACCAGAAACTGAAGAGAAAGTTTGAGGACCTGAACAATAGCCTCCTGCTGTGTCGAAGAATCAACAGCCAAAATTAAATCATCAGCATAGGCTAATGTTTTAATTGGTGGAGAGGAAAGGTACAAAGTAATCCAACAATCTGTGGACAAAGAAAATAGTCCTCAGAAAAGTATCTATATAAAAACTATACAACAGGGGACTGAGCGGACATCCTGTCGGACACCACAGGCTAGAGAAATAGGACGGCCTATCCAACCATTGACATTAGGCCGTTATCACAACATCTTTGTATAACAGGCGGATCCAGGAAAGGAAACGCATTGAAACCCAAAGGCTGTCAGCATCTGGAATAAGAAGTCATGAGAAACTTTATCAAAAGCTTTTCCTGGTCCAAGCTTAAAATCCACCCAGAGACAGCTTTTTTTTCTCCAGCTAAAATTTAACATAATAAAATGAGATTGTCATAAGGATGTCGTCCTGGGATACCACAGGTTTGTGTAGAACTTATCATATGGGATGCTAAGTAAGCATTCTAGACAGTAAAACTTTGGCAAGAATCTTATAATCAACGTTTAACAGACTAATGGGTCTCCAGTTATTAATATTGGCGGGATCCCTTTCTTTTGAAAAGTAGAATCAGTAAAGGCTTCTTTCATCAGTGGTCAAAGTATCACAGCGTAACATTTCATTATAAACTATCGTTAACACAGGGACAAGATCGGTGGAAAGGTTTTGTAAAATGTGAGGTCAGACCGTCTGACCTGGGGCCGAATGTGGATTCAAACTATTAATAGCGGATAATACTTCCTGTTCACTAAGATCAGAAGACAACTTGGCTTGATCGGAATCTGAAAGCTGGGGTAATGTCAATGATTTAAGAAAGGGTTCGCCATTAGCCAGGTCAGCTTTGGTACCAAACATATTAAAGACATGATTCTCTACATGTTGAAGCAGTCCTTCAGGTGTCGTAATAAATTCCCCGACTGGGATAGAAAGAGAAACTAATTTAGTGTCAATTCTATCTTTGCAGGCTCTAAAAGAATCTAGACAACCTTTAGTGACTGAGTGCCAAAGCGAGCTTCCTGGCCTAAAGAGTCAGCTCGATTATACTGGAACGACCTCATTTGAGTACTGATCTCACCAATTTGTGAGCTAAAATCATGATCAGTGGAGCTAGCCAAAGAAATTAAATGCTGTAGTTGATGCCTTAAAGTTAAATAAGTCAAATATCTAGTATTTTGTTTGTCAGCAGCTTTTTTTGAAAAGCTGTTTCCAGCTCTGTTTAGAAACCTCCCACCAGTCCATCCCAGTATCATAAAATTCGCCACAGACAACGAGCTAGAAACTCCCTACGCCAAAGTTTGAGAAAAAGGAATCATTCAGTAAAGAGTCATTGAGGCGCCAACCAGCTTTCCTACACCTTGGGGCGAAGCCCAAGTAAAAAGAGGCATAAAGCAACATGGTCTGAAAATTCAATTCCACAGTTTTACAAGAAAGTAAAATCAAAACTTTAGATAGAAAGATGAAATCTATCCTAGTGTGTAAAGACCCTTGAAAATGTAAACCTCCAGACTTGTGGAAATGCCTATATGCATCCACAAGCCTAGCCGTAAACTATAGTATTTAAAGCCATAGAGTCACAAAAAAGCTTGGAAGTCTGAAGGCCTCGATCTGATTGATGTAAGCCACAATTGAAGTCACCAACCCACAAAAGTAGTCTAGATGTGAAAAGGTAGGGCTTAATCAGATGAAAAAGGGAAACCCGCTGAGCTTTAGTTTGGGGGGCATAAGTCCCTATCAACCGAAACCTCTCAGATTTGTAGGAAAAGTCTAACAATAAGGCTCTGCCAGGGGAAATATCTACTAGTCTGGATACCCGAAATTCAGAACTGGAAAATAATATCCCAATTCCGTCACAAGTGTCCGGTCCGATAGACCAAAAAGAGGGTCCCGCAGTCCATGCCTTCGAGGCCTGGAATAGTTCCCCATGGGTTTTTAATCTGGTATCAACTAAGCAAAAAATATCACAATTTAGGTCTGAAAGGGTCAAGAAAATCCCACCCAGCTTTCTTTTCCCCTTAATACTATTTACATTCAAAGAACATATATTCAGGGAAGACATAGTTAAAAAGTGGATGGAGATTTACCTCTCCGCCGCTGTCTAGTACGCTTGGCTACTGGATCAGTGTCAGCCCTGTCAGCCCCTTCAGGAAAGGAAAGAAGAGAGGAGGTATCAGTATCCTCTCCCCCAGAGTCTCTATCGGAAATGTCAGTGGCTAAAACCGCAAATTTGTTAGGGGTGTGCCAGTTACGAGAAGTGGTATCCTTACTACGACTGGCAACAGCAAGGCCCTTCCTAGTTCGTTTGTCAATGACAGTAGTAAAACTAGGAACTTCTGTTTCCAAACTTATATGAGGGGGGGGAGGCATAGCATCCTCTATTACTGTGGGAGTGGTAACAGGGGGAGGGACAGTAGAAGCAGTAAGAGATACTCCGTGTAAAGGAGTTTGGGAATCTAAAGCAGGGACTGCAGGAGGATCATCAGAAGTAACTACCGGTAAAGGGGGGGAGACAATGTCTAAGGTAGAAGAGGCTAAGTTATGGGCATGTAATTGCTGAGCAACTGTAATAAGGTCATCTATGGAAGGCAATTGTCCCTATTATGAGAGGCCCATAGCATCGGCCATAAGCATGGCCAGTTCCCTCACACAAGTTACATTTAAAAGAATTGGAACATTTAGCAGAAGTGTGACCATATTCAAAACAGTGACTGCATTTAAGAGTGTCACACGAGAGCTCAAATGAGTGCTGCACCACACTTAAAACAGGACTTTGGCTGCCCAGCGTAAAAATGAAACCCTTGTCCTTACAAAAAAAAATTAGGCAAATGTTTTGGGCCAGTATTAGTAGGAAAGAGCTTAACCCTCACCCGCCAACTACCATCCCAAATTTGTTCAGAGTCAAGGTTAGGGACAGGCCTATTTAAAACCTCCACACCGCTTGTTCAACCAAATAAAATGTCTTCAGTATGGACCCTTCATTTTAAACACAACAGTAATATTACATGATAGCTGGCTTAGTAAGGGAACGCTTGAAAAGGGACCAGACAGGTGTAGATTGAAGTTTGTCATATTGGGCCCAAAACCTATCAAGCCCAGACATATGCTTGAAACTAATATCAAAATTAGAATTACCAATATTAATCAACGCAAAAATATCTGATGAAAAACTTCATTGACCCTTTAAGAAGGGTTTTGGCAATATGTAACGGTCTGGGGAAGTTCTAAACCACCCTTATAAAGTAATCTAACTGCATTTCTTCTTGGTGCAGGTTCAGCTTTGGAAGAAACAAATCAGCAAGTTTAAAAGTAGCATCATGAGATAAATTAGCAGTAGCTTGCAAAGTAGGTCCTGAAAAACAGTTTTAGTCCTTCCAGAGCAGGAGCAACTTTAGAAACAGTGGGTTTATCACAAAAACTGGACGAGCCAGCAGTAGTTTGAGGACAAGACACACCTCGAAGGTTCGTTGGAGCTCATACAGTCCTTAACAGTAGATTTTCGAAGCATCTTTAAATATATAGGGATCTTGGGAATCAGGGTCCAAACCCTTCAACTCCTTCTCCCACCCTGCATTTTGCAGCGTTTTGTCCAGTGACCAGTCGTGTGGGTATCCTGGCTGGGCTTGGTTTTTGTGGAAAAAGAACTCCCACTTGTAGACCAGCCAGGATCTCGATTGGCAGAGAAAAAATACTGATGATTGTTTGGAGGCAGAAACAGATGCAGGTATACAGGAATCACTTACTCGTGTTGAGACTGCGCTAGTCAAGGCAGTAGCAGGAGGTCCATGGATTTGTTGCGGCAAGTCGGCTGCAGGAACGGGCTGGAGGCTGTCAGCACTAGGCATCGTCGGTTTCTCCAACGCGGAAGAGACTGAGCCGAAATCCGCCTGTAGGACGTCGACTGGGGGCTTTCCAGAGTCGGCGTCGCAGGAAAGAGGGCTATGAATAGGCGGCCGAGGCGTTGCCTGCGCAGAAGACGCTATTGCTGTATCAAGAAGTTGCAATTGCAGGACCAACGCCAGTCGCTTCTCCTGGAGGCTGGAAACAGGAGAAGGAACTCCAACCTGAACAGGTACAACAGAAAGTTCCTCAATAGGCATAGTAGGCAAAACAGAATCCGTTTCCAATACAGTCATGCTGCTAGTAGCAGCAACATCCAGACGTTCTTCTAAGGCCTCTAGGGAAGGTAGCACAGAGGAGGCCACTCCCTGAGCTAGTAGCATCCATCTCTTCCAGGGATCATGCGAACTGGCCATCTCACAGCCAGCGCAAAGGCTCCACCCATGAGTAGGGGAATTTCCCCGGTGTCCTGGTCAAATTTCCCTCATTCACTAAAAATACCACCAACAGCTTAATCTGGTTCAAGGTCAGTTGGAATTCATCTGTATCCCCCTCCCCCGGGTCGTGCCTGAAAATAGGCAGGATTTGTCTAGTGCACTTACCTGGTCAACAAAAACGAAATAAAAATAAAATAAATATGAGGGTACCCCAATGGACCCTTCGAGTTCAGTGGGACCAGCGCTCAGACGACTAGGACCAGCAGGTGCTTGTTTCAGAGGCAGTCCGGCGGACACTCAGATGGTGACTCAAACTGCCCAGCCTCGTCAAGGGGGGTCCCTTTTTGCAAGGAGCCACCCTCTTGGATTCTGACCACAGATGCTTTGGGCCAGGGAGCCCACTTGGCTGACAGGCAGACTCAGGGGGACATGGTCTCTGCTGGAGCTAGATCTCCACAACAGTGTGTTCAAGATGAGGGCTATCCTTTATGCCATGCAGGCCTTTCAGCTGGATCTCCTCCCCGGCCCCCTGTTGATGCAGATGGACAACATGTCCGTAGTCTTCTACATCAACAAACAGGGGGGCACCCACTCATATCCCTTTTGCAGGGAGGCCACGAGAGTCTGGTACTGGGCCATAGATCATGGTCTGGAACTGACAGCCGTCCATGTTCCAGGCATCCAAAACACCTTGGCTGACAGCCTAAGCCGGTCTCAGTCCAAGGCTCATGAGTGGGAGCTTCCACAGACAGTTGTAGATGACCTCTTCGACAGGTGGGGACGTCCAGAGTTGGACCTTTTTGCACCCCGCTCAACACCAAACTGACCAGTTTCTGCTCGCTCGATTCAGGGCCTGTTGTTTTCTGGTAAGATACGTTGTCCCTCTGTTGGACAGGGAGGTTTCTCTGTGCTTTCCCTTCCTTCCCACTGCTGCAGAGGGTTCTTCTCAAGCTCCAGGCAGAAGGAGCAGACATGATCTTCATTGCTCCTTACTGGCCACAGCAGATTTGGATTCCCCTGCTCCAGCAACTGGCAGCGGAGCCTCCAGTCCCTCTGCCCCTGAGCTTGCACTTGCTGTCCCAGGACAGGGGCATCTTAATCCATCTGTATCTCGGGTCACTACATCTGCACACATGGCTCCTGCAGACTTAGCGGACTCCCGTTTTTGGGTTTCCCTGAGAGTAGCTGAGTGTGACAGGGTGGAACAGGACCATGTCCTAGTTGTTATGGAGAAAGTGTTTAAATTCAAGGATCTGTTCTATTGCTTTTCTGTCTGTTCTCTGGTTGTGCAACCAGATTTTCCTGAGAGACTTCGGACTTCAACCCGAACAGTCTCACAATTCTTTGCCTCTCACTGTCTTTCAGTCCTCTCTTGGTGTGTCTGTCTTTCCCTCCCTTGCATATCCGCTGATATGAAAAATATGTGCAAATCACTGTTTGGATCTCTTTCGTTTAGAAAATATATAGTGTTTATATTTATAATTTGAGATGATTGCAGAAAGCTATTGTAAACTAGAGGTTAGCCGAGTTCAATCTTTGAGCCTTTTGCAAAAGCTGTGCACAATGGGCCTCAGCAAGCACACTGTTGTTGTTCTTCCTGCCTGATATTTACAAGGACAGGATGTTTGTTTAGAATGGGGGTGGAAGGACTTATGAAGGAGCTAAGCTGCAACTGCAGAAGAAGAAAAAGGGACACGGAGACTCAAGGAAAACTGCTGTTTTTTCTCATTTGTACAGTTATACTGAGCATTTTTTTTTTTTTTTATGTTACTGCTACTGTAAATAAATATTTTGGGTGAATTCTACAACTGCTCCTGGTTTTCCCTATGCTTCCTGACCTGTGCCTCAATGACACTGAGGTCCTAGTGGCTGCTAGAAAGCCTGCCACCAGAGCTACCTACACCATGAAGTGGAAACATTTCTGTTTGTGGACATCCGCCCGTTCACTTGATCCCTTCACCTGTCTGGTGACCTCAGTTTTGGAGTACCTCCTTTCCCTGTCGGATTCAGGCCTGAGTTACTCCTCCATCAAGGTGCATTTATCTGCCATCTCTGCATATCATGCACTTATTCAGGGCGAGACCCTTGCCCAGCTGGACCAGTCTTGTACCTTTTTACAGGGCATTCTGCATCTGAAATCTCCCATTCAGGACCCCATTCCTCCATGGGATCTTTTGTTTATGTTAGAAAAACTTACTTTGCCACCCTTCGAACCAGGCGCAGATTGCGAGCTATACTTTCTGTAGTGGAAAGCACTGTTTTTAGTTGCTCTTACTTCTGCTTGAAGGATTTCCGAGCTTCAGGCTTTCATGTGTAAGGAGCCTTATTTAGTTTTCCACAAGGACAGGGTGTCCTTGCAGACCAGTCTTAAGTTTCTGCCAAAAGTGGTGTTTGAATTCACACTGAACCAGGACATCGACTTGCTGGTTTATTACCCAGAGTACTCGAATCGAGGGAAGGCCTTACTCCATACTCTGAATATCGATAGAGTGCTTCGATATTATCAAAACCGCACCCAGTCTATCAGAAAATCTGATCAGTTGTTCATCTGTTTTGCCCCAAAGACCTTAGGGGCTCCAGTTTCTAATCAGACATTGTCCAAATGGTTGGTTAACTGCACTGTTCTAGGGACATGGATATGTTCATCCACACCACTTGGCATGGCCCTTTCCCCTTTAATTCTTGCTGGAAGGTCTTAAAGCTGGCTCCTCCCATCCACCCGGGTGGTATAATCCTCAGCTCCACCACTTGATGTCAGATCTTCCTTTCCGCTGGAAGATTCAGGTTGCCTCCTCACCGCTCCCATGTCCTGTAGGCCCTGGCTTCGTTTCCTTCGGATTCTTTGAAGATTAAGCTTGTTCAAGCTAGCGATTGCGATCGTTGTTTCTCGATCATGGAAGATAAATTTTCCCCTGGTTTCCGCCGGTGCCCGTGCGGCCAGAAAATGTCGCGCACAGACCTGCATACCTCGTGCATCTACTGTTTGGGTGTCGGCCATGACACTCAGGCCTGCAAGATTTGTCTTGCTTTTCACCTGAACATTCTTGATCATCATCTCGCACGACACAAGCTGAGCAGGCCTGAAAAACGGAATCCACTGGTGAAATCGAAGGAGGCCCGGTGGGCGGTCTCTGTAGCTACGGGGTCCGCCGAGCAGTTAGAGCAAATGCAGGCCTTCGAGGAAGAGGTGGCATGGGCCGCAGAGCTCTCCTCTCAGCCAGTTTTTGTTCCACTCAATCTGGGCTCCACGGCCGGCCCGGTGGTGCTGAGGGTTGAGGCAATGGACGCCACACTTCACGCCACGCCGGCGACCCGGGTTCGGGAATGAGCCGGGGTCGCTGGGGGTTGGCGGGGGGGAAGAGATCGAGTGTCCGCTGACTGCTCTCTTCCCAGGGGTGGGTATGGGGTGCGCTCGCTCTTGGAGCAACCTCTGGCGGTGGCTAGAGGTTCGCCAGTGTAGTGGCACGGCGCAATGCCTGGGGGGTGGAGCCACAGCATTACGTTGCCTTGCAGGCCAGGTTCTGCGAGGGGGGGGGCAAAGAGGAAGAAAAGCCTTTTACACCATCGGTGAGATGACTGTGGCCCCGGGGGATTCTGCCCACATGCCAACTGCTGGCCCAACGCACCCAGGATCCTCCTCCATCCCCGACCCGATGACAAGCAGGTAGGCTCTTCACACTTAAGGAGGAATACCACCGTGGGAGGGTGGAATCAGCCCCGGAGATGGTATCAGGGGGGAGGAGATCGAAGGGAGATGCAAGGGTTCAGGCTGGGAGTAGGGCGGACTCTGAGAGGGTACTCCTGAAGGATGCCTGAAGGTATAGTCGAAGAAATAAAATTAAAAAAAAAAATCTGGGCTCCACCTTCTCGGGCTGCTTTTGGGAGCTGTGCCAATCTCTTCCAACTCAGGGAGATGGACCTTCGAGCACGCATGTCTCCCAGTCCCATAAAAAGGACAAAGAACCAAGAGATTCTTTGTCTTGGCGAAGAGTCCTTGGGAATGAGAGCGATTTTGGTCCCAGGGATCTCCAGTCTCGACTTCGGTCAAGACTGCTACTTTTGCCACCGGCTTCTCTGCTTTGCCGACTGGTCAGCCGGTCGAAGTCTCGATCTACGACGCGGTGGAGATTACTCTCTACCCTGTTGATCGATTGTCACCCGACAAGGCCGACAGCTCACTCACCAGGACTCCGGTCCTGCCTCTTCCTGATGAGGAGACCCAGCCTGCTGGTTATCCCATTGAGTAAACGGTCCCTGATCCGGGAAAATCACCAGTTCCCCCAGTGTCTCCCAAGTGGCCTGGTCATCCAGCCCGATCGAGGTCAAGGTCTCAGACCCCCTCAACCGATAGACCGATGAAGGCGCATAAGCGCTCAAAGAAAAGGTGACACCGACATTCATCTTTGTTCTTCTTGGATCAGGAGAGTCTTCGACAGAAACTCCGTTGATGCTACTAAGATCTCATGTGGCAACAGCTGATCTTGTCTGGCCAGAAACCGGCTTCGGTTTACACATTGGCCTTTACTTGACTTTCACCTTCTAGGCCGAAGCAGCTGCATTGAAACCAATCATCTCAGTTCCTTTGCCCGGGGAGCTGGTAGAACCTGCCCCGGTTCAGCCAAAATTGACCCCTCCACTGATATAGGTAGAGCCGCCGCCTAAACAGCCCATGGAAGGGGCTCCTTCGAAGGAAGCTCGGACTGTTCTGGGTCTTCCCCGCAGGATTTCGGTCACCCTCACACCTGACCACCCCAGGCACGTGGAAGGGGGTCTTGGTGGCTGGTCGATTTATCCGGACACTGCGGATTTGGGCAACTCTGACCTACATTCTCGTCTGCTTGACGATGATTCGGTGGGCAGTCTGATGGAGGAAGGTCCTTCATCCTTTTTGGGGATTCTCTGCCTCATCTCCGAATCCATAGGGATGCCCCTCGAGCCTGTCCAAAAACGTGCGGAGTACCCTCATACAGACATTCTTAAGAGAGGGGGATACCCCTACGGAAGCCTTCCCAGTGGCCGAGGCCATTGTTGGTCTGGCTTTGGAGCTTTGGCAGCACCCTGCCTCCTGCCCAGCGCTGTCTGCTCGGATGGCTCGCAAGTACGCGATGCCCATTGGGTCCCTCTCAGGGTTTACGGAACACCCCTCGGCAGAGGGGTTGGTGACCGCTTCTGTGTTCAGACGCACAGGCAGTTCTCCCGATACCGATTGACCTCCAGACAAGAAGTCCAAAAAATTGGACCACTCTGCCAGGAAGGTTTATGCCGCCTCCTCACTAGGCCTCTCTCTGGCAAGTTTGGCTGTCATTACGGTGCACTTCCCTCATGCCCTGCTGTGCTTCTTGGATGAGGTTCTCCCACGCCTCCCCCACGGATCTTCAGACTGTCGTCAAAGCAGGTCCAGGATCTAGGGCTGGGCCATTGCCAAGCAGCAACTTTAGATGGCCTGGTACCTCAGTGACTCATGTGCCTGTTCGTTGGCAGCCACAGTTGCTGTGTGCCGCAGGGCTTGGCTGAGACTTTCCACCTTCATGGCAAATACCCAGCACAAACTCACTGATGTTCCTTTCCTGGGCACCGATCTCTTCGGCCCAGGTGTGGATGGTCACCTTCAGCGAATCGAGCAGTCCAGTGCCACCTTGGACTCAGCTACTTCTGCTCAGAAGGATGCCCCTGGCGCCAAGAAACAGCAGAAGAAGCCGCCATTTTGGCACCCTGCTCCTGCGGCTAAGCAGCCCTCCTTCCGGGGTGGATAGAAACAGCAGGCACAGGCTTGGTGCCCTCGGCTCAGGTCTGGGCCTCCAGCAGCCCGTAGAGGAGGTCTAGGTTCAGGCGGCTTCCAATCTGGACCCTCTTCCTCCAAGCCTGCCCAGTGATGGGATAGGGGCTGCCACCCCTGTTCCCATCATGCCAGCTCTGGGTCCTTCTGTGGGGGGACGGCTCCGACACATTCTTTCTGCCTGGTCCGCTGTTACCACGGACAGGTGGGTCTTAGAAGTGGTCAGCCAGGGTCTGCCTCTAGAGTTCGAACAGTACCCTCCCAGCCGAGCCCGCGCCCCACAGGAGGGAAGGATATCTGTCCACACTCTGTCAGCTCTGAGAGGTGACATAGCCCAACTCGTCCTCAAGGAGGTAGGGGCCCAAGTGACAGATCCTCCAGTCAACTCAGGGTTAGTTTCCAGGTACTTCCTGATCCCGAAGCGGATGGGGGGCTGGCGCCCCATTCTGGATCCGCACAACCTGAACCAGTTTCTCAGGCCACGCACCTTCAGGATGATAACTCTGTCCCAGATCATACCATCCCTGGAGCAGAACATGTGGTTCTGCTTACTGAATCTCCAGGACGCATTTTTTCATGTCCCAATCTGTCTGTCTCACCAGCAGTCCCTCCGCTTCAGAGCAGAAGGAACCTTTTACGAGTTCCAAGCCATGCCATTCGGCCCGTCATCGGCCCCATGGGTCTTCACCAAATGCATTGCAGTGGTGGCAGCCCACCTCAGGTGTCAAGGGGTCAGAGTCTACCCCTACCTCAAAGATTGGCTTTTAGCGGGTTCCACCCAGCAAGAGGTGGAGAGGTCCAGGGATCTGGCCCTCCAGACCTGCACTCAGCTTGGCCTCCTGATCAATGAAGCCAAGTTGGAGCTCGTGCCTTCTCAGGTGATATGCTTCATCGGGGCAGAGCTCGACTCCTGCTGAGCCAGAGCCTGGCTCCCGGCGGACAGGGCAGAAGTTCTCTCCTCCTTTGCCCAGTCATTTCTGGTTTGGTACATGGCGGCTTGCACCACTGTGGTCCGATGGGCCCGGTGGCATATGCACTCCCTTCAATGGGAGCTGGCCGCCTAGTGGACTCGGCTCCAAGGTCATTTCAACCAGCTGATCACTGTGACCCAGAAGATGTGAGATGCTCTCCAATGATGGACTGTCCTGGATCATCTGCAGGAAGGGATCCCGTTTGTCCACCCCAAGCCAACGATTGTCCTCATGACCAATGCCTCTCTCTCACGGGCTGGGGAGCCTACGTGGGAAACAACAGGGCCCACAGGTTCTGGACCCCTGAGGAATCCCGATATCGTATCAACCTGCTGGAACTTAGAGCGGTCAGACTGGCGCTGTCAGCATTCACTTAGCAGCTTTGTGGGTCAAGTGGTTGAAGTCCAGACGGAGAATACCACGACCATGTACTACCTCAACAGACAGGGCGGCACACACTCCCGGCTGCTGTGCAGGGAAGCGCACCACATCTGGACACTCGTGAGCCGACTGGAGGCAGATCTCCTAGCCATACATGTGGCAGGAACCTCAAATCAACTGGTGAATGCCACAAGTGGTCTTTCCATTCAGAGGTAGCTCACAGCCTGTTTGCCCACTGGGGCAAACTGATGGTGCACCTGTTTGCCTCCAGGGAAAACACCAAGCTGAGGCTGTTTCATGCCCACCCCCCTCAGCAGGATCGCTGCAGGGGGATGTCTTCTTGAGGCCATGGACCCCAGGCCTCTTCTACACCTTCCCTCCATTTCCCTTGATCCACAGGGTGCTTCTCAAGGTGAGGAGGGACTAGGTACAGGTGATCCTGATAGTCCCAGACTGGCCCTGCTAGTTCTGGTATCCAGATCTCCTCAGCCTCAGTAACAGGCTCCCGAGGCGTCTTCCAGCATGCCCGGACCTGATATCAGTCAATCAGGGGAAGGTATTCCATCCGGGTCTTCAATCCCTGCACCTGACAGCCTGGTACCTGAGTGGCTAGAGTTCCAGGCTTTGGGTCTCTCTGAGGATGTACTCACAGTAGTGGAAGCATCCAGAAAGGAGTCTGCCAGAAGGTGCTATGCCTTCAGATGGAAAAGGTTTTCCATTTGGTGTCAGGGCAAGGGCCTGTACCCTCTGTCCTGTCCAGTGGCTAGCATCATAGACTACCTTTGGTCTCTGTCCAAAGGGGGCCTTTGGTCTAAGACCTTTAATTTATTTTATTTATTTATTTCGTTTTTGTTGACCGGGTAAGTGCACTAGACAAATCCTGCCTATTTTCAGGCACGACCCGGGGGAGGGGAATACAGATGAATTCCAACTGACCTTGAACCAGATTAAGCTGTTGGTGGTATTTTTTAGTGAATGAGGGAAATTTGGCCGGGACACCGGGGAAATTCCCCTACTCTTTTCGATAAGTGCCATGGGATCTTTAACGTCCACCTGAACTACCACCAATCCAGGCAGATGGGACCTCGGTTTAACGTCTCATCCGAAAGATGGCACCTCAGAAGTGCAACACCCCTCTCATGCTGCACTACAGTGTCAGTACTGGGATATTAACCAAGTGCCAGATGTGGGAACTGAACCCACAGCCTCCTGATCTCCCGGCTTCAGAGGTGAGTGTGCTACCTACTGAGCCACTGACTCAATTCACTTTATTTATAAAACAGGCACTATTCCAAAAGATGATAGCGCGTTTACAGTTAAAACAATAAAACAATAAAAACAATCAATGCCAAATAACAATACTACACAGAGCAATCAAAAGCAAGTTCAAATAAGTGTGACTTCAAAGCAGCTTTAAAGCCCTCTACAGTCAGGCACTCTCGTATCCAACAAGGTAGAGTTCCACAGGGTGGTGGCCATGAACATGAAAGCACGAGCCCCTGATGTCTTTAACTGAACCCTGGGAACCTCTAACAAACCCTCGTCGGCAGAGTGGAGTGGTCGGAGGGGGCAGTAAGGAAACAAAGGGTCTTGCAGGTAGCCCGGTCCCTGTCCATCTAGGGCTTTGTAGGTCAGCAAACCGACCTTGAAGGTGATCCACCACTGAACTGGCAGCCAGTGCAGTTTGCGCAGCACAGGGGTAATATGACTGGATCTAGATGATCAAGTCAACAACCTGGACGCATCGTTCTGCACCAGCTGCAGCTTAAGGTGCACCTGGCAGCTATCTCTGCTTAATGGGCATGGGCTGGCCAGCAGACAGTGGCACAGGAGAAGGTGGTCTGGTGCTTTTTCAAGGGCTTAGATCACATATCCCCTCCAGTGCATTAACCTCCACCTCCGTGGGATTTACTGCTGGTTTTGGCAAATCTCATGGGCAATCCATTCGAACCGATGCACAAGTGTGAGATTTCACACTTGTCATGGAAGACTGCCTTCCTGGTGGCTATCATGTCAGCCAGAAGGACTGGGGTGCTCCAGGTGCTTCTGGTGGAGTCTCCTTACCTGGTCTTCCACAGGGATAAGGTTGTCCTGCACCCCCACCTGAAATTCCTCCCGAAGGTTGTGTCAGAGTTCCATCTCAACCAGGTGATGACTCTGTCTGTGTTCTACCTGAACTATACCTTGGATGCCGAGTACAGGCTCCATACTCTGGACGTGAGACAAGCTGTCTCCTATTGCAAGGAGAGAATGGCGGAAGTTCGGGGAGAGGTTCGCCAGCTGTTTGTCACCTGCGCTGAAGCCGCACCTGGCATACCTGCAGCAGAGCAGATGACTGGCAGATGGATCACTTCCTGCATTGATCTCTGCTATAGGTTGGCGGGTAGGGACCCACCCATAGGGCTAAAGGCTCATTCCACCCACCATACCGCTGCATCGGTGGCTGCTTCCAGGGACATTCCTATCCAGGAAATCTGTCCGGCTGCTACCTGGAAGACCGCAAACACCTTCATCACCCACTACCACATCAACCTTGAGTCACGCTGGGATACTGGTTTTGTGGCCTCAGTTCTCCAATCACTGTTCCCTAAGTAGGGGGTGCGTGCCTTGCCTCCCTCCTCCCGGAGGACTGCTCGATTCACGATCCTAGAAAAACAGGTTTTGTCCTGTAACATGTAGTTCAGGAGTGGTATATGCTGTTCATTCACACTGACCACTCACTCCCCGCTGCGACGGCAAACCTGGCTTCCAGCAGGCTAAGATCTGGCATCATGGGGTGGAGCCAAGGGTTATACCACCCGGAGTGGGTGGGAGGAGCCAGCTTTAAGACCTTCTGGCAAGAATTAAAGGGGAAAGGGACATGCCAAGAAGTGTAGATGAACAACATATACCGCTCCTAGAACTACTGTTACAGGTGAGTAACCTGTTTATTTCTGCTGCCAGAAATATGATAAGCCTTTACCGGGCCCGGTTAAAGGCCATTCCACAAGGAGAGTGTCTGCCTCCTTTGCTTTGCTGCGGAGGGTTTCAGTGACAGATATTTATGCAGCTGCCACCTGGAGTTCCATCCACACTTTCAAGCAGCACTACAGTTTGGACATTGCTTCCAGGCACAGGACAGGCTTTGGCCTTGCAATCCTGCAGGGTCTCCTTTCTTGAAGGATTGACCCCACTGTTTTTCTCCTACCTTTTAAAGGGGGTTCTTCCAGGCACTGCTTGGGGGTCGGTCCTTCCAGTGTTGCCCGCTGCAGGAGCTATCCCTCGAAGTAAGATAGTACAATTACGTAAGAACTTGCCGTAACAGTAGATCTTCAAGAAGCTCCTGCAGCAGGCGCTGCTTTCCCTCCCTCCTTTCCACTGTGTTTGTTCTTTTCTCTAGACTCTTCTCGGTTTCCTACTTGTGCTTGCCGGGTCTCTGGTGGGAGGATGGAGCTAGGGCTGTATATTGCTAGCTAGACGTTTTCCGTGGGGTCCTAGCACCTGGTGGCTTAGTCCAAAATGGTGTTGCCTGCTGCAGGAGCATCTCTCGAAGATCTACTGTTATGGTAAGTTCTTACGTAACTGTACTTTTTTCAAAATCAATTGCAATAGCTGCAGCTGAAGTGGAGGCGCCCTTTGCAGTGTGGATCATGTTTACTGGGGTACACAAGTGATCCGAGCTAAGCTGGCCTTTGACAAAGCCTACCTGTAATTGGTGGATTAAAGATGGCAGCATAGCTTCTAGCTTTGTAGCCATAACTTTGGCAAAGACCTTTCTGTCCCCTGTGATAATGGAACTCGGCCGGTAGTTGGCTGGATCCGTTGATTCTTGCCCTTTTTTGGAAGGATCATGGTAGTCACAGTCCTGATAGTCTGTGGAAAGGATCCAGTGGTTGTGGCTGGCTTCCTGATACAGGTGCAGTAGTATGGGGCATATTGTGGGGGATAGGAGTTGAAGGAACTCAGCAGGGAAGCCATCAGGAGCCATCAGGGCTGACTCACTATCTGAAGCGGTGATGGAGGTTTCTAGTGGTTAGATTTTGTCAACGATAAGCTATACTGGGTTGAGGAAAGCTCCTATTTGTGACTCTGATATGTCAGAAGGCAGACCATATAGAGTTTTGTAGAAGTTTGTCATTATCGCATTTATGCCGCCTTCCTAAGAGCTGACCCCCACCTCATTCATTTCTGAGGGTGGGACGATGATAGTTTCTTCAGCCTAGACATTTCAGACCCAAATCCCACAACTGTACCTCAGGAGGATCTAACCTTCCAGGTTTTGCACAGAAATGCGCACTCTGTACTTAATTTTGAGCCTACTGCCATTGACCAGGGTAAACATTTCCGTCTGAAGTGACTTATTTCTACCATGCTGCTCAACTTAGTTCTTCCTGTTTCACCCGCATTGAAACCCTGTCTGATGTAGTCTGGAATCGGCCCGCTTCAATGGCATCTGTCTGCAAGCAGATAGAAAAGAAATGCACTGCCTCTAAGGACAGACTAGTGTATATCTCTTAACCCATAGCTGATGCTGTTGTTATTCTCGCTGAGAATGACAAGGCCATTGTCCCTCGAGGTTATTACGTACCCTGTTAACAAGAAGTGGTGCTAGAGTGACACCATGGGCAAACGGGCTTATGCAGCAGCTACTCTAGGAATGAGGATTACCGGCTGTCAAGGGCATTTTTCTAAATATGAGTATTTCCTTTGGAACACACTTGAGTCCCTGGTAGAGTTCCTGCCAGATTCAGAGGGTAAATGAAAGATTCTGTTGACTGTCAGACATGGAATTAACGCCAGCAGTTATCAGTTGAAAGCCACTGTGCATGCTTTTGTCACTGTCTTCTGGTCTGGCGCTGCAGGCATCTCCATCAGGCGGCATTCCTGGCTGTGAACATCTGTCCCCCAAGATGTATAAACAACAGGTTATGAACATTCCCTGCAATGGAACTTAACCTGTTTGGACAGCAGGTAGAAAAGTCTCTTAAGTTATCTAATGAAACTAGGACTACCCTTAAGAATTCCAGGCCAGCCCCTGCTAACCCTCAGAGGAGGAAAAGACATGGTTTCTTTCAGAACAGGCAGTCCTTTTGTGGGAAAGGCAGGGGAGACCAAAACAAAACTCTGCTTCCCCACTGTCAGAAGAAGGCACAGATACTGAAAGAACCTAGTGCCACCCCCTGAAGCTCTGGTCCCAATCCCTGTTTCAGCTGACCGAGGCAGACCTCTCTTCCCCAGTGGGGAGGGGGCGGGTATCTGATCCAGCTTTACCATCATTGGGAGTCCATTACAACGAACAAGTAGGTCCTCAGGATCATCGGGAAGGGATACTCCCTGGATTTTATTGAAATCACTCCAGACTATCCACCCAGAAAGCAGCCCCTCTTAACAGCTTGTATGTCCGAGCCTGTGGTGCAGGAAATTGTGGGCCTTCTGGGCAACAGGGCAGTGAAAATAGTACCAGTCAAAATGAAAAACAGGCTTCTACTCTCACTACTTACTAGTACCAGAGAAATCGGGGTGTGTGCACCCCATTCTTGACCTCAGAAACCTGAACAAGTTCATGGATCAAGAAAAATTCAGAATGATTTCTCTGGGGTCTCTGCTTCCCTTCTTATAACTTCAGGATTGGTTAGCCTCCAACAATATGCAGGATGCATACCAGCCCATACGGGTGCACCCCAGCCACTACAGTTATCTCTGATTCGTCGTGCTGGAGTAGCATTACTAGTTTAGAGTCCTGCCCTTTGGGCTCTCCTTGCGCCTTGAGTCTTTACAAAGTGCTTTGCAGTACTCGCAGTGCATGTGAGAAAAACGTGACTCCAGGCCTACCCTAACCTGGACGACTGGCTAATAGTGAGTCCATCCAGGCAGGAGACAGAACAGGCAGAAGCCACTGCCTCTCAGTTCCTTACCTCTATGAGGGGGAGGGGTCTGCTGAATCTAGAAAAATTTCTGCTCCAACCCTCACAGCAGCTGCTGTTCATAGGAGCTCTTGTGGAAAGCAGGAAAGCACCAGGGCCCGAGCCTTTCATCCAGAGAGCAGGCGGCAGGTAATCCTGCAGATGACATGCTACATTATGGAATGCAAAACTCATGCAATACTTACTGGGTCTGATAGCCTCCTTGAGTGTTCACAGTGCCCTTGGCATGGTTGCACATGAGAATGACTCAGTGGTTGCTCAATGGTCACACATCCTCAGACCTACCCCATTCACATGACCAAGCCTGGTCACTCACATTGTGGTCAGTGGAGGACAGTCTCCTCCAGGGTTTTCCCGTCTCCCAACTGGAACCTCAGGTGACTCTCCCTACAGATGCCTCCCTGTTGGGGTGGGATGGGAGGGGGCATTGTCAGGGCTTCCAAAGACAAGGTGTCTGGGACCCATCAGAGACTCATCTTTACATCAGTGTGTTGGCAGTGGGAGCTGTTTTTTATGGCCTGAAAGCCCTGGTGGACCTAGTCAGCCACAAAACAGTCCTCCTCCAGACAAACAGCAAGTCTGTCACGTACTACATCAACAAACAGAGAGGAGCACACTCTTACCCTTTCTGCAGGTAGATAATGAGAGTGTGGGAATGGTGCCTAGAGCAGGGTATCCTTCTTCAAGCAATCTGTGTGCCAGAACACTCTGGCAGACGAGCTCATTCAAACAGAGGCTGGTCCTTACTAGTGGTCATTATCTCTAGACATCTTGAGATCAAAGTTCAACGAGTGAGGTACCCAGATATGGACCTGTTTGCATCTCTACTCAGTGCCAAACTGCCTTGATTCTGCTCCAGAAATCCAGGACATAGCATTTTCTGTCAGTATGCATTCAGACTGCAATGGCAAAATCTACTCCTGTATGCATTCCCACCAACCCCTCTAGTGTAGAGGGTATTGCTCAAACTGGAGGTGCATGGTGGTAAGATGATACTAGCCACCCTCTTCTGGCCCTAACAGATATGGGTTCCGCTGTTGAACACACTGTCAGTCAGCAAACCAAGGATTTTTCCACTTAGGATGGACTTACTGACTCACCTGGTCCATCCCAACCTGCGTTCCCTTCATCTTCTGGCCTAGCTCCTGAAGAGATAAAAATGAACTGGTTTAGGGTATCTTAGAGGGTTTCTGAAATACTTCTGGTTGCTTTTAAGTCTTCCACTAGGAAAACTTACACAGCTAAGCGGAAAAGATTTTCCATTTGGTGCCCCAAAACCCACATGGACCCCTTTAGGTGCCCACCTGACAAGGTTCTTGAGTACTTGCCGGACTTTTCTGATGCTAGCCTACAGTATTCCACAGTAAAGGTCCAGCTGTATGCTATATCTGCATACCTTAAGCCAATCGGGACCCTCTACCTGGCACAGCTGCCACTGTTCAGGAGGTTCCTAAAGGGCATCTAATACAAAAGGCCTCCCACCAGGAAGCTGGTGGCTGCCTGGGATATCAACCTTGTGCTGCACATGCTCACCTGCAAACCTTTTGAGCCCCTTGCAATATGTGAGTTGAAGTTTTTAACCTGGAAAATGGCATTTCTAGTGTCCGTTACCTCTGTTCGCAGGGTGTCTGAAATCCACACTTTGGTCACAGACCCTTTGTATACTGTTTACTATAAGAAAAGGTCATTATCTACATACACACCAAGTTTCTACTGAAAGTGATGTCAAGAGTTCCATCTTAACCAACCACTAGTGCTGCCTACCTACTTTGCCAACTTCCAGAATGAAGGATAGTGTACTCCATTCTCTGGATGTTGAGAGTCCTTCAGTTTTACCTAGACAAAACCAATGACTTCAGGCAATCCAAATAGCTTTGTCTCCCTTGATCCTGTTCAAAAGGGACGGCCTGTTATAGTCCAGTGCATTTCTGTCTGGATTGTGGGCTGCCTGCACCACTGCTGTGCCATGGCCCAGGTCAAGTTGGAAAGCCAGGTACATGCCCACTCCTTGAGAGTGTTTGTCATGTCCCTGGCAGAGATTCACTCTGTGCTTGTCCGTGATATCTGCAGAGCTGCAACTTGGACCACAGTGCACACTTTTGTTAAGCACGGTGCCTTGAATGTTCATGCCAGGTGACATGCCACCTTTGGCAGGATAGTCCTGAACGGATTACTATCCTGAGTGATCCCTTGGCTCCTTTTGCCCTAGTCCGAGGGATGTCTGACTGAACTTGTTACTCTGACCCAGTAGTGGGAATCAGTGGTAAAGATTGATTCCTGAAAGATAAGAAAGTTATGTATGTACCGTAATTCTTTTTGGCGTCATGGCCCCTTATCCTGTCTTTGGAGGTTTGCCTGTGCCCCATCCGCATCCTCCCTTGCCCAGAGCTTACCCCAGGCTGAGCAATGGTAACTGTAAGCTGGGCCTGGGTTGCCTCGTGGTCAGCACCACGGAGGGGAACCCCTGGCAGACATGTAAGGCAGTGGAAGATGGTGATAGTGCATGGGCGTCGTGCCAGGAGTCGGCTATTTTTTTTTTCCCATTTCTTTTTGCTGCTGCCGGGGGTGGGGATGGCCAGTGTTAGCCCTGCCCCCCAGCCACGCAGTACCCCAGCCTCTGCCAGGGGCAATGAAGCACTGGACATCTCCCCGAGGAAGGAGAGCAGTCCCATGGACTCTTGATCCTCTCCTCTCCTCCCGCGGCCCTCCGACTCTGTGGCTGTTCTGGAACCCAGGTTGTTGGCATTGCAGGCGGAAATCCCACCACTGCACTGACGGGGGTTGGCCACTCATTGTAATTCTTGATCTTGTAGGAATATCTTCACCATTTCTACAGTTCTACTGCTTGAAGTTTTCTGGGATTTTTTTTTTTAAAACTGGCAAGTAAAAGAAAATGCTTACTTGAAGGTACCAGTCACATAAACCTGCAAAATGATCTCCAGTACTCTGGTATCTGATGTGGTCTGGGCCCATCTGTTGAAAAAATGTTGAAGCCAATTGCCCAGGGACTGTGGACAAGAATGAACCCAGACAGCCTCATGTCAACTAACCCCTTTGCAGTTAGCTCCAACAAAAATATTTAGCATAGAGCCTTTGCCTTGTTTGGCTCTAAAGCCCAAGAATGTGCCTGTTTCCTTAGTTTCCAAAACCTCAAAAGCAATGAAAATTGCCACAGAAAGTTTGGTTTTGGCCAGAAATCAAAACTGCGTATTAACATAATTCTTGATCTTCTAGGAAAAAGTTTCCACCATTGATTCACACTATTATGCCCAAGCTGAAGGCACTACGACCCAGTGGGAGCCAGAACTTTTCAGGAGGGCTGGCACAGAGGTAAGCTGTGCACATGCGTGGCTCTGCAAGACAGAGCTCATGGGCACAAGCTTACCTTGGCACCAGCCCTCAACTGCCTCAGTATATTTTTTACCGAGTAGGTCAGCATAACCTAGCAAGTACACAGGCATTTAACCTAAGGACATAAGACAGCCTTGGAGACACTCAAACCAGGTACAAAGGATGAAGATCAATAAAACATACTGGAGTGAGCCAGGGGTATGTAGGTGGACATGTGAATCAGTGAGTGAGGCGGCACCACCCTTGCTGCTGGGTCCTCTCCCGATGTCATGTCCGGTGCTAGGACGGGTAGAGCGTCAGGGTTTGCCTCTCTCAGGATCTCCGTGGTCTCCTCCTCAGAATCGGAGAACGACCGGGATGATCCGGATTAGCAACCCAGTTCTTGGAGCTTTGGATGCTCTCTGGACCTAGCAGGAGGTCTTCTCTCTTGCCATCTTTTCGGGCAGACACCATCCACGGAACTGCCTCTGTCTGTGCCACCTTCGGTGCCATGGAGGCCTCCGGTGCCATTCTGGAGGGTGGCTTCTCTTATGGTGCCACCTTCAGCATGGCCTCTGAGGTCGATGCTGCGGTTGGTGCTGCCTTGGGAGTCGGTGCCACTTCTGAGGTTGGTGCTGTGTCCGGCGCCACCTCTGTCAGTGCCACCTCAGGACTGCGCCATGGTTGATGCCACGTCTGATGGAGGTGCTGCAGTCAGGGCCGCTTCTTGTGACGGCGCTGCCTCTGGTGCCATTTCTGTCGGTGCCACCTTTGGCACCACGTCAGTTGTTGGTGCTGATGTGGACTCTGAGGGGGAACTGGAAGCTGACTGGAGTGCCATTTTTTTCTCTTCCTCCTTCCCTGAGAGCAGTGGCAAAGGTAGGGCCTCTCTCGAGGGTCAGGTCGTGGTCCTCTGACTCGGAAAGGGGGGGCCCTATCATGCCCCCCGTGCTGTCCCGGTGGCCTCGGCCACTCTGGCGGCAGAGTCAGAGCACTGATGCAGGTGCGCCCTTTCCTGCTAGGGACTGGAGCCCTGCTGTTGGTGGGAACAGGAGCCGCTCTTCTGGGCCTGTACGGCTTCAATCTTCTCACCAGGGGTCTCTGTGCCCCCCCCCCCCAGGCACCACTAGGTTGGCTTGGAGAGAGTTGAGCAGCATTTGATGGCTGGGCAGCACAGCTCCCTCCCTTGGGAGGTGTCCTCTGCTTGCTGCCACAGCCCTGACAGAGGAGTTTCGGTCTCTCAGGACCATTCTGCTCCTCCTCCTTCCTCACTGCCTCCTCCTCCTCCTCTCCTTCTTCCAGGACCCTCTGGTCCCTTGGGGCCCCTCACCTGGGAACAGTATAGGGCGTCGGCAAGTGCGCTCCCCATTAATTTCAGGGCCATAGATGAGATGGTATTTCCACCTCCTTCCCTGGCACTGCTGCACCCTGTACAGAGTCCATCCACACTGTCAGCTTCTTCCTCTGAGGAAGAGGACTCTTCCACATACATTTCCTCTGATGCTGACTTCACCTAGCATCAGCGGTTCCTCACAATGATGTTGGAGGAACTCCATCTTCCCCCATCTCATGACCACTGTCCTTCCTCGGGGAGTACAGTTTAAAATCCGCTGTGATTCCTTCATGGCCTTGTCCCTTCATGGAGGAGTCTCACAACTCCTGGCAGTTTCCCACCTCCTCTGTTCCAGCCCCTTGGGATTGTCTGCGCAGTTATTGCCCTCCCTCCCTCCGGGAGCTATGCTCCATCCCGTATCTGGACTGGAGTGGCTGGATACCTTCTCTGGGCATCTTTGCCCTTCAAGAGACCGCCCACCAGATGCAGACTCCGTGGAGGTCAATCGCTGGGGTAGAAGGGTTTTCTCTTCAGCGCGCCTCTTGCTTTCAATCACTGCGTACCAGGCACACCAGGTAGCCTATGAAAGGTGCTTGTGGGTTACGATGGGTCAGATCTTAGCAACCAAATGAACCATTGCCGTTTCTACCCGCGGCTTGGAGCTGGCGAGACACCAAGTGAAGGCATCTTATGACACCAATGTGGTAGCCTCCTGGCTAGTAGGAACAGCAGTCTGTGGATGGCATGGCTTCATTTGTCATGGTTGTCACCTGTGGCTCAGTGTAGGATGATCATCTTACCCTTTTGGGGTGCCTGGTTTTATTACCCATAGGGCCAGGTGAGAGCTGTTGGGGCACCCTCTTTCTCTTGCGCTTCAGGAGCCTCGACCTGTCCCTGGCCAATAACAGGCTTAACCACACCTGTAATGGGCTCCCTTCTCTTGAGAGTCCCCCACAAGAGGCTGAGGGAAGGTTCAGCCCTCAGGGAAGTGCCAGAGCCACAGTTGTGGTGCTTGGTACTCACCCACCAGTGATGAATAGTGAAGACTGATACAGGTAAGATACGAAACGTATGTACCTGCCATAATTCTTGATCGTCTTGTATATCTTCACCATTCACCACTGCTTCCTGCCCACCATCCCCTCTTAAGCCTCAGCTTCCTGAACAGTGCCTCCTTCCTGCTTGCCTCCCCCCCCCCACTTGAGGCCAGTTGCGGGTATAATCCCGCTGGCACCTCCAGGTTCACTGACCCTTCATTGAAGCACCAGGGATCCACCTTTGGGGGAGGGCATACGGGGCTCTTGCCTTTGGCCAGGGGCTCCTCGGGGCTCCGTATGGTCTGGCTGGGGCACCCCTGGGATGGCATCCTTCCTGGAGAAAATTCTGTTTTTTTTTTCTTGAGACACCCCTTTTTTTCTTTGGTGCCCTTCTGTTGCTTCCCCCTTGGGTCCCTGGCTCAGTCATCGGGGCTCCGATGACCTCCACTTTTTCCTTTCCCCCCCCCACAATCTCTGGAGCCACACATGGCTCCTTTAAACTCTTGTGGGCAGACGGTCTTGGTGGCCCATGGGGCAGGGTACCCTTGGATCACCTACCTCCTTTGAGAGATAAATCCTCTACCTTCCTCCACCTGATGGTGGACTTAGGTGCAGATAGCCCTCCTCCACTAGAGCTTGGGGGGGGTCATCTAGCCAGGTGATAACCTCCTCTGGTGACTGAAGTGACCTTGTCCCTGGGTGGGCCTCCTGTTTCCTCACCCCTAGACAGCAGGTCAGAGAGCGAGGGACAGAGGGATTTGATTGGACCCTTTCACTCTGTGGGCAGGGAGTTTCTGCCTTTTTATCAGCAGTTTCAGGGATCTTCTCTGCTCCACCCTTCTGTGTCCTCTTCTGGCTCTGAAACCACTGACCCTGTCCAGGGTCCCTAGCCATAAATAAAATAAAAAAAAAAAAAGAGAAGATCTAATTCCATTACTCCTCAGACAGCAGAGTAACTCCCTTTGGTGGTTCATCCTGTTGGGGTCCACTCTTAACCTCTCTATGTTCTCTCTCTCTCTTTTGTTTTCTTCTCGCTCCCTCCCTCCCTCTTCCGCCTACTTATCCTTTCTGGTCTTTCTCTTTCTTTCTTACCTTCTTCTCTTCCCCTACCCATTCTCTCAACCACTTCTTACCTGTCCAGTGGTTGGGGTCTCCCTCCCACAGAACTTGGGGCCTATCCCTTTCCTCTGGTCGGTTTATTCCTTCTTGAGTTCATATCCTTTCCTTTTTCTATCCCTTGGGCTCCCTTGCTTCACCCTCCACCACTTTTTTTTCCTCTATTTCTATTTTCCTCTCCTGCGAGCAGAGCTGACGTGGTGGAGGGTCCGACATCTGTTACTGGGCAACCCGCGAGCACCACGTAATACGTCGACCTCGAGGGTGGTGCTGTTCATAACGTCAGCCCCTCCTTCAGCCAGAAAAGGTCCTAGTGCCTCTGGCTGACACCCACCAGTGATGAATGGTGAAGATATACAGGAAGATCAAGAATTATGGTAGGTACGTAATTTTCATATTCTGGACCTAAACGCTTTGAACCAGTTTGTGAAACCAGTCATATTCAGAATAAAGTCTCTGTTGTCGGTGATAACAGCAGTACAGCCGGAGGATTTTTTTTTGCATTTGTAGACATCTCAGGCTTATATCTACAGAACCAATCTGTCAGTCACACCAGAGATCTCTAAGATCTGCAATTCAAAACCAGAATTTTCAGTAAAGGCTCTCCCCTTTGGGCTGGTGTCCTCCTCCTCTGCTTCCCCCTCTGATCTACCAGGTATTGTGGGTCCTCTGTGGCCCATGACCTGGTAGCAGCACAGCAGAACAGCTTGTGTCTTACGTCAGTATCACCTTAAAGCTGATCAGGCCCAGTTCAGGCCTGTGGCCTTAGTATCACCATTCTCTGAGTCCAGTTCCTCCTTCCCTTCTTCCTCCTCTGAGGAAGAGGATTTTCAAACAACATGAAGTCTTGCTGTATTCAGACATAATGCAGCTAGCCCCAGCACTTGAACTGTCCCAGAGAGGAAAGAGTTAAACATTGAGCTCATGCTCGGTTTTCAAACCTCTGTCTGTGGTACTTCCCAGTGTAACCGTCAGATTCTTTACTCCGCCTAACAGTGAAGTCGCTCTGGAGATTTCCTCTGCTCGGTTTAGTAAAAGAAAAATAAAAGCGTTTGGTTTTAACCGCATTTGTTTATTATTTTTGGATTTCCAGCCTCTGTCTACGGTACAGGTAGTATGTAGATAGGTAGTGACTATGTTTTATTTTGCTAAAGAGTGGAAATCGTCTACATCTTTCTCAGGGAGTTCTGGATGTCTCTAGAAAACCTTCCACTAGAAAAACTTACAACTCCAAATGGAAAAGGTTCAGTATTTGGTGCTCTCAGAAAGGCATCCTGCCCGATTCTGCAGACATTTCCACAACCTTAGACTATCTAGTTTATCTCAATGATTTAGGCCTTAGGCCTGCCACTCTGAAGGTTCATCTGGCAGCTGTCTCTGCATTCCTCTCAGCAGGGAAGGGCTCTTCCCTGGCATCTCATCCTGTTTTCCAAAGGTTTTTCAAAGGTCTGTTTCACATAACCCTCCCTTTAGGGAGCCCACTGTGCCTTGGGATCTTAATATCTGCATAGCTCAGCTAATGCAGCCACCCTTTGAAGCTCTGGCTTCGGCTGAATTGAAGTGCTTGACCTGGAAAACTGTGTTCCTGGTAGCTATTACTTCTGCCAGATGGATTAGTGAGCTACAGGCCCTGTTAGTGGAACCTGACTTTATCTCCTTCCATAGGGACAAAGTAGTCCTCAGAACCAATAGGAGGTTCTTGCCCAAAGTATTTTCAGATTTTCATCTGAACCAGTTTATATCTCTCCCTGTGTTTTTCACTGACCATTCTTCAGGTGAAAGAAGGTTACACAATCTGGGCGTTAAGAGGGCCCTTAGCTACTACATTGAGCATACTAAGGCACATAGAAATGATTGTCTTCAATTGTTTCTCACTTATGGTGAAGTGGGAAAGGGTAAGCCTGCCACTAAGAAAACTATTGCCAGGTGGATTGTTTCTTGTATACAATTTTGTTGTGACAAATTGGGTAGGACGCCCCCTTCAGGCCTGAGGGCTCATTCGACAAGGGGTACCGCTGCTTCTCTAGCAGCTGCCAGAGATATACCTTTGTTAGAGATCTGTAAAGCAGCCACCTGGAAAACAGTACACACGTTCACCAAGCATTACTCCCTGGACATCCAGGCTAGGAGTGATGCTAGGTTTGGTACAGCAGTACTGCAGAGCCTCTTCCCAAAGTAGGTTCTGCAATCCCTCCTCCATAGGGAACTGCTTGGTAGTCTATTCAGACCTCCCCGCTGCCTCCCCTCTCAGAACCTGGTTTTGGGAAGTGGACTGGCAGGTGAAGTGTTGCACCTCAGGGGTGTACCTTGTACCCTCCCTCTTGGATGGGGTAGATTTTATTATTATTTTTCTGGTGTTTTACTAAATATTGTCACTACCTTTCCTTCTTGGGTTCTCGACTTGAGTCTTTTGGGGCCCAAGAAGATATATTTTGTCCTTTGGCTATATTTGAACAATTTCCATACTTAGTTACTAGTTAGTTAGCTCGTAAGAATCTGACGGTTACACTGGGAAGTACCACAGACAGAGGTTTGAAAACCGAGCTCGAGCTCAACGTTCTATGCTTTTGCATAGAGTTAACTCTTTCCTGTCCGGGGCAGTTCAAGTGCTGGGGCTAACTGCATTATGTCTAAATACAGCAAGACTCCATTAGAAGAAACAGCATTACTATGGTGAGTAATTTTTTCTTTCTGTTCACATGTCTGCTAATGCTGAGTGCTTTGTGTACCAGCAGTTCCTGATGGAGATGTTGCAGGAGCTGAATGTGGGGACCTGCGTTGGTTTACTGCTACCCTAGCACTGAGATTCCTGAGGGATTTCAGTGATGACCCCTTTGTCATCTCTCTTTGGCCTCAGCCTTTTCAAGAGGCATCCAGGAACATCTGGCTCTGTCCTTGCATTCCTTCTCCTGCCCCAAAAGACGTCCATCGCAGATATTGCGCTCCTGAGGGGTCCCACCTCGAGGAATTTGGTACACCAGACCCTCTCTGGACCTAAACACTCTGTGTATGTCTGCTGGTGAGGCACCAAGCAAGGGCATCTTACAATGCCACTGAGGTAGCTTCCATGCTAATAGGAATAGTAGTCTGCATTCGTCGGACAGCATGGCTTTGCCTTTCCTGGGTGGCACTCCCAGCCCAGCCGAGAATGCTTAACTCACACTTTCGAGGGACTCACTTCTTCTCTAACAGGATCAGGCATTAGTTATTGGGGCACCCTCCTGCTCTCGGGCCATGGGAGCCTCAGTCTGTCCCTGCACAGTCTCTGGTCCCACTAGACCTGTGAGAAGTCCCTGCCCTGCAGCGGTTATTTTCCGCAGAGGGCTGAGAGATACTTTTCCCTCATGGAGAGCCAACTCCTACCCTTTTTTGGGGAAAGCTTGGTACTCTGACCCATTAGTGTAACTGAATGGTGAAGATCATTTCTTGGAAGATATGAAAATTACGTACTGACTGTAATTCTTGATCTTCCAGAATATCTTCACCATTCAGTCACACACCTGCCCATCATTTCCTGCTCAAGTAAAAGTCAGGGCCTATGGGCAGCTCACCCTGTCGTGTCTCTGCACACTGGCACTCTTCTTGGCCACTTCCTTCAGAAGCTCTCCCTTTCTGAAAGTTCAGCTTCTTTCCTTTCAAAAACATAAATAGGGAAATTACCCCCCTTTCACCAAAAACAAAAAAATAGGGAACTCTTCTGGTGTTGCTTAGTCCAGAGCGCATGTTACAGCAGTCTAAAATAGGGAGTCAGTGACGTGAGCATTTCACAGCTTGGCAAACGCTTTCTCCCGATTAAAAACAGAAACGTCTGTCAAACCGATGGATGTGTCAACATTAAGGAGTAACATGTTGATATGAATTTGAAACATCTACAGTAATAAAAAAAGAGACGCTGAGGCCACAGCTTATTTATGATTTAACAGTTGCAAACAGCAGTAAATATTTTCCTATCTCCTTTATGGCTTATTCCACAAGACATATTGGTGCCTCAGTGGCTGCTTCCAAGGATATCCCTACCGCCAAGATATACAGGGATGCATCCTGGAGTAAAACACATACTTTCATCTCCCATTACAGCATTGACATAATCAGTCATCAGGATGCTGCTTTTGGGGTCTTTGGTCTTTCAGTCTGTGTTTGCCAGATGGGGGTGCATGCTTTGCTCCCTCCTCCTGGAGGACTACTAGAAGTCTGCCAGAGTGTGGATAGTGAACTGTATCCACATTATTAGAAATACAGATTACTCACCTGTACCCGTAGTTCTACTAGTGATATGCAGTTCACATCCACACAACCCACCTGACCTCCCCTTCCAGTGTCCAAAAGATCTGACATCCCGGGTTGGAACCGGAGGATATGCCACCCAGGTGATAGGAGGAGCCTAGCTTGAAGGCTTCTGATGACTCGGTTGTCTCCACCAGAACTGCCATAGGGTGGATATCAACTGTATACCACTAATAGGACTACAGTTACAGGTGAGTAACCTCTATTTTTAAACTTTGGGACTTTTTTCACCATTATACAAGTATGATAACACACTCCTGTGCACCCCCACCACGCAGAAGTTAACTAACTTGTTCCCACTGTATTGTGATGCTTTTCCAATGATAGGTGGAGAGGTGTAAGGATGAAATCCATTGTCTCAGAACTCAGCTCTCACAGCAGCAATCTGCTATGGATGCATCAGAGAGGGAGCTGCAGCTTAAAGAAGGGACGGTCACACAGCTAGAGGCAGAAAAGGGAGCACTTCTGCAGCAACTCAAGGAAAATGAATTAAAGGTATAAGTCTTGTATTCTAAGAGAACTGTTGCTTTCTGATTTTCAAAGCTATATTTTTCTGTACACTTAAAATCTTCATGGGGACACTAGTTCTTGCAGGAAGAGGAGCAAAGGAAAGTTTTACACCTGGAGTCTGAGTCGCTGAAGTTAAAACTGCAGAACAAAACAGATGAGGCTCAGCGGATTGAGGAACAGTTGCAGAAGTCCCAGGATGCAGTGCAACACATGACACAGGAGCTACAGGACTTAAAGAGAGTGAAGGAAAGCGAGGTAGGCCAGTTTATTGCCTGCATGGATATGGACAAAATCAAGTTTGTGTGTGTGGAAGCTGTTGATCTCACTCTCGCTGTCTCTGTGTGCACATGTATATGTGTTTGAGGATACACGTACACCTGAGTGTGTGACTGTGTGTGTGTGTGTGTAGGTCTGCACCATCCTGGAATTCACAATTTTCTTCTTAGCTGGTCTCCCTATTGTTTCCTTAGTTTTTATTCCCCACCTAACCAAAGATTCCATACTGCATCTTGACCTAACTACCTCTTTGGCATTCCAAGAGACCCGTTTGCCTCTGGCTTGCTTTCTATCTGTCAGAGGTCCCCCTCTGCCCAATTGGCATCCCACTGAAGAGGTGAGATTTGTTGGCCAGGGATGATAAATGAGGGTATATTGAGCACTGATTCAGTGGTGTGGGTGAGGCAGGGAAGGCATCAGCCAATAAGGTCCAACCTTTTCCACTGTTTTCTAAGAAACAATCTTCTCCATAGAGTCCCACTCTTTTTTCTTATAGCTGGAGGCAGCAGTAGGAGCCCTACAAGGAAAAAAGCTTTTTGAGCAAGTGACACAGATACACAGCCCATGAGCACAGTATATAGGGATCAAATTACCCCCCCCACCTCAGTTTCTTTTTCCTCACAGTTGAGTGCACTGCTCATTGAGTCTCAGTCTTCAGCTGCATAAGCCTTGTACTTTCAACTGTTCCAAACCATGCTGTAAAAAACAAGCATTACTTCTGTCTCCCCATGGCAGGAAAATTAAGTGAAAGGATTTGCACAGAAAAAAATGTCTCCAGTGTCTTGGTGCACACCATAACATGCTGTTTTTTCTCCTCATTGTTGCTGGCTAACATGCCTTCAAGTTTAGACAGTGCACCTCAGAATCCCTTAAGTCCCCCTACCTCAGTGCCAAAGCAGGTTGACAGTATCGAAGAAGACTACACCATGTCTGACGAAAGAAGACATCGGAACTTTGCCTGTTTTTAGGACAGGAACAAGACAGCCTCGCTCTGTGATGTCTTCATAATCCTCTAGAGCAGTGGTGCACAACTTTTTTATAGGGGAGGGCCAGACTGAAGACTTGAGTCTAGGCCAAGGGCCACAGGCCGAGGGCCACTGTAAAATGGCTCAAGGTGACAAATGTCCATCAAGACATTATAAAATGTACACATAAAACAAATCAAAACATGCATTTATCTATTTATTTATCAACATGTTACTGAAACTAAAAACAACAAAAAAATAAAGACTGCAAGTAGAAGCTGCTAGGTCCTCAGGGGCCACAGACATTTATGGTCCCGGGCTGCATGTTGTGCACCCCTGCTCTAGAGCTTTTCTGTCAAGGTTTATGAACATCACACATTTTGGATTTGTAAAAAAAAAAAAAAAAACTCCTCCTTGTAATACACTCCTTCCATATACATTATCTGTTTAATTATTTGCTATCATTTTTAATAGTTAAGTAACTGTGTTGTAATTTTTTGGTCATAAGTACCGTGAGCTGTCAATCAAACTTGTACTGCTAAAGCTGCACGCTTCCGTAGCACAACAGCCTCTTCTTTCAGTTAGTGTCCCTGACAGGAAAGCATTAGAATTTGCACAGTTTAACGACCAAGCAAGTCAAAGTTTTCATAATTGATCTATGACTTCCACAGTTAGTTTATATACCTGAACTGTCTCTTTGTCTCTCTAAACCCCTCTCTTATTAAAAATGATGGACTGCCGGCTCTGTGGCGCCAAGCAGTGGGTGTTCGCATGGCATGCTGGCAACCTGGGTTCGAGCCTCGAGCCCGGATCTTGGGAGCAGAGTCTGGGGGGAGGGAAGTTCGGAGCATACTTCAAATGCTTCCCTCCCGGGGTGTTTGGGAGAGTCATGGACCTCTGTTAAGTGGCCCCTGGTGGTGGTTTGCAGTTGGCATTCTTGGTGGCTTGCAGCCTCAGCATGCTGCTAAACGTCCCCACCCCCAGGACACTGCTGCGTCCAACCTGATACATGGGCGGTAGGTGGGACAGGGGAGAAAATGGAAAATGCCTGCTCAGCTGACCGGTTGACAGCAGCCGGTCCCCACTCACCACAAAGTCCGGAAGCGTCCAAGACATTCCCTTGTCACATGCGCCCAGTGCAGAATGAAGCCTACAGGCAAGTCTCCCCTCCCGGATTAGTCCCCTGACGAAGGGGTATGTCAAGTGAACCAGGGCAGTGGCTTAAAGGAGGGCTGCGAGAATGGTGACAGGGATGGTGGGTGGGTGGGTAGGTAGGGGTCCTAGGCAGCCCAAGGAGTGGCCAGTCAGGGAGCTGGAGGTGCAAAAAAAAAATGCCAGACAGCAATTTAAAAAAAAGAATCATGGGTAGGTTTCTGTCCCATTGAATTTTATACACAGCCCCAATCTGGGATGCTTTTGTAAACCTCTCAAGCTTCACTCCTGGCTTTTATGTAGCATCCCTTACCTTGGTTGTGTATAAAATTCTGGTTACACACATCTAACCATGTATTGTTGTCCATATAATAACTGGGGAGCATTTTCTTCCATAGGGAAACCCGATTATAATTCATCATTATAATCCACGGGTTATAACAGTGAACACATGCTGGTTTCCCTCGCTCCGCACATTCACCAGCCACCCCATTTCCCTTCCTCTGCACTGGTCGCCGTTCCTCAGCACTGGACAGTTCACTGCCACTTGGAGTCGGCAGTAAGTTCATTTAAAAAAAAAAAAAAGGGGGTCGGGGGCACTAAAAAAATATTTCTTTTATACTGAACTGCTAAAAAAAAAAAAAAAAAGTTTCTTTCAGGAGCCACTATGAACCATGCTCCATAGGGACATCTGTTTTATTTTATATAATTACTGTGGCGAAAAAACTGTCCCCAGTAATTATATAATAAAAGGCTCAGGGTAGGTATGTAAAACTCAAGGGTTTACACACTGTGATACCTTTACAAACCCCTCAAGCTTTGTTCTCAGGTTTTGTGGCATCCCACACCTTGGGTGTGTAAAATTCTCATTATAACCCCTACCTAGCCATTATTCTATATATAATAATTTTGACCCCTCATCACTCTGATTATCAGTGTGCTCAAATGCCGTAATAACTGGCATTTGGAGAACTTGTACTTCACTTTTCCTGTCGGGAACTTTGAAATTTAGGGACATAGATATGTTGTTCATCCACACTGTCTGGCAGGTTCCTTGCCGCTTTAAATCTTGCCGGAAGGTCTTCAAGCTGGCTCCTCCCACCCACCCGGGTGGTAAAACTCTCTGCTCCACCCCATGACGCCAGATCTTCCTTACCTCTTGGAAGCTCATGTTCCCTCCTTAGCACTCTGCGTTTAGACTGGATCCAAACTCTTCGGTTCACTTGAAAAGAATTTTAAAGTTTTCTAGACTTTGGTCTGCTTCTTCCTTCGTGGCTGCGATGGACAAATAGACTCCCGGTTTTCGGCGATGCCCATGCGGGCAGAAGATGTCTAGGACCGATCCACACTCCACGTGCGTCTACTGCCCCGGGCTTGACCACGATCCGCAGGCCTGCGAGTTGTGCAAGTCTTTTTCGGCAAACGTCCTCGAAGACCGTGCTGCCGCTCCAACTTTGGCCCGAGAAACGCGATCCGCCAGTGAAGTCCAAGGAGGCCCGTTGGGCAGTTTCCGTGGTGGCTAGCTCGGTTGAGCAACTTGAGCAGATGACTGCCCTCAAGGAGGAGGCGGCCCAGGCCGCATCTTCATCATCCTCGGTTGCAGCATTTATCCCGCTCTCCTTGGCATCCTCCTATACTGCTTCTTTTAAGGAGCTTTGCCAGTCCTGCTCCACGAAAGGTGAGGGGCCATCGGGACACTCTTCTCAGTCCAAGAAGGAGGACTCGAAGGGTAAGTCCCACCATTGATGTTCGTGGGAGCGGGAGAGGTCCCCATCCCTGGATAGTCGACACTCGACTTCGGTCAACGTTGCGGCTGAGGCCGCTGGCTTCACGGTGTCCCCGTCAAGTCAGCAGGCCGAGACACCCGTCGACACGGTCGAGATTTTTCTTGACCCGTCGGATGGGCTGTCGACTGGAGAAGCTGACAACCCTTCTTCACCGGTTCCCCCAGTGGAAACCGAGGACTTGCCTGTGCCTCCTGTGCCGGAGTCCCCGGTTAAGGCTCCCGAGCTGAGGGAGGAATGGGTTTGTCCCGCTCCCTCCCAGACCCATCCTCGTAAACACCGACGGTCTCGGACCTCTTCTTGGTCCAGCCGATCCCGGCGGTCTCAGTCTCTGCACCGAGGAGAGCGGCGGTGCCACTGGTTCTCATCTTCCTCGGGGGAGGAGGAGGAGCTTCGGCGCAAATTGCGTCGACGCTACGAGGACTTAATGTTGCAGCAGCTCCTTATGACCAGGACCAAGCCGACGCCTTCCCCGGCCATTAAGTGGCTGTTACCTGAAAGGCCGAAACAACCCCTCGCGGTGGTTGAGGTGCCCAAACTGGTGCCGGTTGTTTGGCCAAAATCAGCTGCCCCACCGATTGTGGTGGAACCCCGGCCTCCACAACCGAAATCGGGGGCTCCGACCAAGGATTCTCAGTCGGGTCAAGGACTGCCTTACTGGTTGTTGGTCACCCTCACGCCCGACTGTCCTCGGCAGGTGGAGGGTGGCTCAGGCCCTAGACAGCTGTTTGCAGACTCCTCGGAGGCTGACGACGACTCCTCCCTGTTCTCCAGGCCCCTTGACCTGGAGTCCTCCGGGGGACAGTCGATGGATGAGAGCCCATCATCGTTCATGGGTCTGCTTCGGCTCATCTCGGAGTCCACTGGGATGCAGCTCGAGCCCGTATCCAAGCGGGCCAAGTATCCCCTCACGGAGATACTGAACCGAGGGGATTCTCCCATGGAGGCTTTTCCGGTGGCTGAAGCCATTGTTGGCCCAGCCTTGGAGTTATGGCAGTGGCCAGCTTCTTGTCCTGCTCCTTCGGCCAGGATGGCCAGGAAGTATGCGGTCCCTACCGAGTCTCTATCCGGTTTCTCAGAGTACCCCTCTGCGGAGGGGTTGGTTACCGACAGCATTTTCCGGCGTTCCAGGAACGCCAGGGATATGGACAAGCACCCCGACAGAGTCCAAAAAGCTGGACTATGACAGGCGTAAAGTGTATGCTGCGTCCTCCCTCAGCCTCCGTCAAGCCAGTTCGGCCGTACTGATGGTGCACTTCTCCCACACCCTTATGGGCTCCCTGGATGAGGTGATCCCTAATCTTCCGGCTGATCTGCAGACTACGGTCAAGCAGATGCAGGATCAGGGAAGGGCAGTGGCGAAGCAGCAGCTCCAAATGGCTCTCGATATTGGAGACTCCTGTGCCCGGTCAGTAGCGGCCGCAGTGGCCATGCGCCGCAGAGCTTGGCTGCGGATCTCCACCTTCACGTCGGATACCCAGCACAGATTGGCAGACATCCCCTTCCTGGGTACCAACTTGTTTGGGCCTGGGGTGGAAGGCCAACTCCAGAGAATTGAGAAGCTGCAGGGGGATGCCTTCTCGAGGCCGTGGACCCCGGGCCTCTTCTACGCCTTTCCCCCATTTCCCTTGATCCACAAGGTGCTTCTCAAGGTGAGAGGGACAAGGCACAGGTGATTCTGGTAGCCCCAGACTGGCCCCGCCAGTTCCGGAATCCAGATCTCCTCAGCCTCAGCTCCAGGCTCTCGAGGCGGCTTCCAGCCCGCCCGGACCTGATCTCAGTCAACCAGGGGAAGGTATTCCACCTGGACCTTCAATCCCTGCACCTGACGGCCTGGTTCCTGAGCGGCTAGAGTGCTAGGCTTTAGGTCTTTCCGACAAGGTCCTCAGTGTTGTTGATGCTTCCCATAAGGAGTCGACCAGGAAATGCTATGCCTTTAAATGGAAGAGATTCTCTATTTGGTGTCAGGGCAAGGGGCTGGACCCTTCCTCCTGTTCCTTGGCAAGCATTCTGGACTACCTGTGGTCCCTTTCTCAGCTAGGGCTTCGGTCGATGACCCTTAAGGTGCACCTGGCAGACATCCCTGCTTACCGGGCGTGGGCCGGGAAGCAGTCGGTGGCACAGGAGAAGGTGGTCGGGCGCTTTTTCAAAGGCCTTGATCACATATCCCTCCAGTGTAAGAACCTCCACCCGTGGGATCTACTGCTGGTATTGGCTAAGCTCATGGGCAAGCTTATTCAACCGATGCACAGGTGTGACATCTCTCACCTGTCGTGAAGACCGCCTTTGGTGGCTGGCACGTCAGCCAGAAGGATGGGAGAGCTCCTGGCGCTTTCCATCGAGTCTCCTTATCTGGTCTTCCACAGGGACAAGGTTGTCCTACGCCCCCACCCGAAATTCCTTCCGAAGGTGGTGTCGGAGTTTCACCTTAACCAGGTGTTGACTCTGCCGGTGTTCTACCCCAATCACACCTCGGAGGCCGAATATAGGCTCCATACTTTGGACCCTAGAAGAGCGCTCTCTTATTACAAGGAGCGGACGACTGAAGTTTGGGGAGAGGTTTGCCAGCTGTTTGTCACCTACGCTGAAGCCGCACCTGGCAGACCTGCAGCCAAGTGGATGATAGGCAGGTGGGTCACCTCCTGCATAGATCTCTGGTATAGGTTGGCGGGCATGGAGCCTCCAAAGAGATAAGAGCTCATTCTACCCGCCCATACCACTGCTTCGGTGGCTGCTTCCAGGGACATCCCTATCCAGGAAATCTGCATGGCTGCTACCTGGAAGTCAGCACACACCTTTATTACCCATTACCACATCGACCTTGAGTCACGCCGGGATGCTGGTTTTGGGACCTCTGTTCTCCAGTCCTATTCCCTAAGTAGGGGGTGCACGCCTTGCCTCCCTCCTCCCGGAGAACTGCTAGGAGTCTGCCAGACAGTGTGGATGAACAACATATCCATGTCCTAGAAATAGGAGGTTGCTCACCTGTAACAGGGAGTTCTAGGAAGGTATATATTGTTCATCCCACCAACCTCCCGGCTCGGGTTCCACTAATCTGGCTTCCAGCGGCTAGATCTGTACATCATGGCGCTGGAGTCGAGAGTTTTACCACCCGGGTGGGTGGGAGGAGCCAGCTTGAAGACCTTCCGACAAGATTTAAAGCGGCAAGGAACCTGCCGGACAATGTGGATGAACAACATGTACCATTCCTAGAACTCCTGTTACAGGTGAGTAACCTGTATTTTTGTGCTCATGTCCCTGTAGCAGTTGTTATAAAAAACAGAACGTAAGTGACTGTGCTTATGAAGTTTTTTTTAAACACCCTCGGTGTGTGCAAAAACACTTCTTTTTTTTGTAATCAAGTAACCTTTATTGAAGATCTTATAAGAACAATAACATAAAATCAAAATAATATCAAAGATGTATCGTAAAATGTAGACATAAAAAATTATGGTGTATACACCAGCAACTATATAAAGGAACACCCCCCCCCCGAAACACCTTCCCCAACCCGAACTGCCTTGCCCTGTTGCCATAGCCCAAGGATTGACTGTAACTTGATCCATTGTATCTAAGTATTAAGCATCTGCAATTCCCTGTAGTCAGAACTGAGGATTTGTCACAGTCACAGTACAGCAGTTGTTAAGAGGACAGAGACAACAATGCCAGCAGTGGTTCCCAGTATTTCTTATAATGCGACTCACTGCATCACATGAAGGCTATTTGCTTTTCAACCATTAGAGCAGATAACATTTCCTGGTGCCATTTCTTAAGGTGTGGAGTGGTGGTATCCTTCCAGGGTCCCAATATAATCAGTTTTGCAATGATATTTATCATTGCCATGTGCATTTTCCGGGCTATAGATATGCCAGGCAGATAGAAGCCAACCAGACAGATACTGGGAGTAAATAACTCCCCTAAACTTAGCATAGGATCCAAGGAACGCGTAATGTTCTCCCAGAAAGGAAGTATAACCGGACATTCCCATAACATATGTTTTAGGGAGCCATCCTCTTGTCCATAGCACTGGCAAAGCGCTGATGAGGCCTTACCCATTTTAAACCATTTCACCGGTGTATAGTACAGATCATGTAAAATACGAAAGTGATTAAGACGCAACCTGTCTTGTTTAAGAAAAATATATAGCTAGTGCCAAACTTTTTGCCAGTTAGCTTTGTCTCCTGGGAGAGGTAAAGCCTGACTCCAGTAAAAGCATATACCAGGCAGAGTATTCGGGTCCTGGGACTGGAAGATTTTATAAATTTGCGAAACTAAATGAGTTTGAGATATAAGGGAGGAAAAGAGGCCAGGCATTTGTGACACCCAAATCTCCCATGGTTTAGGGCCGAGAAATTGATGAAGAGAGTGCGTTATTTATTTTATTTATTTATTTAATCTAGGATTACAAGTACCTTTGAGCCAAGGCTCTTTTACAAAGGTTCCGCGTAAGGGATAAACAAACAACAAAGAAACAACACTGAGTTAACAGTAAAGCAATTCGTGTACTGCATTGCTATTGTCTGTCTGAAGAGAGGAGAGAGGGAGAGCGGGGAGATGCAGCCAGAGGCATTTGTCGAGTAAAGTTGGAAGGGTAGATGGAGGAGAAGATGGGTAAGAGGAAGAAATAAGTGTGGCAATACAGGCATGGAGAGACTAAAAAGGTGGTAAGAAGGCCTGGGATTTATGTTGTCGCCTCAGAAGTCTAGGGGAAGCAGACTGGTAGGGAGCCAGAGGGCTTAGCAGTAGGCTACAGCTGTGTAGGTTATGAGCTAGGTGAGGCAGTCACAGGAGCTAGAGGCAGCGAGATGAGCCCGGAGCCTGGATTTAAACAGACCTAAAGTAGTGGCTGAGGTGATGGTGTCATTGAGATCATTCAGCCATAGAGGAGCCCTGTAGGTGAAGGAGCATTGTCCTTGAGTAGTACGACAGCGAGGGACTTGTAGATTCTGGGTTATTGAACTCCTGGTGATCCACTGGTTAGTGTTTTGTTGTAATAAGGCAGAAACACCAGGAGGAGTCAGACCAAGGTTGATTTTTTTCACCATTTTTTTGTTATTTGGTAGTATTTAAAGCCCGTATTGGAGGGTAAATGAAATTCCGGGCAGGCTGTGGCAAATGGTAGCAACCGATCCTCTGCCAAAGAGGATTTAATCGAAAGCCCGACAAGTGGTGGACAGAACGACTGCGGGATTGGACAACTTGCAATCAATATGTTAGGGTCATTAACAGTTGGTTGAGAGATCGCTCTATGCCATTGCTATCCCATATAATCATTCAGCTGACCAATTGCTTTTAATGACCAAGATAGAGGGGTAAATTTGAGACAATGGGGATAGCCCCGATGGTGTTATATAAGGCAGACTATTAAGGCTGATGCCTTGCTGCTTACTTAACAAGTGTTCTATGTCAACCCAAATGGGAACATAACCCCGTCGTGAATCTCGCTGCTGTTCAAGCCACCAGGATAATTTGCTATAATGTAATGCCGTGTAGTAAAAGAAGAAGTTCAGTAGTTGCAAGCCACCATTAAGTTTAGGTAATGCACGTTTGAAATGGGATCTATGGACTGGGCCACCATGCCATAGAAAATAATTAATTATTGCTTTCAGTCTTACAAACCATCATTTGGGGAGATCTACGTTTAACATGCTCAACTGGTACAATAACTGAGGGAGTATGTTCATTTTAATCACATTGGTCCAGCCCCACAACATTAACAGAAGCGAAATCCACCTATTGAGATGTTGTTAGATAGAGGAGAAGAGGGGTGAGATCATCTTTCACATGACTCGAAGGCATCCAGCCTAAAAGGATCCCTAAGTATGTGATGTGCCGTGGTTCCCATGACAAGCCTAATGAGATAATATCCTGTTTGTTTAACAAGTGGTTGAGAGATAAGACCTTGGTTTTTTGTATGTTTCATTTATATCCTGAGTAAAGGGAGAAGTTAGTGATTTCCTTTAGTGCTGCCAGTATAGAATTCATGGGTTCTTCTACATGGAGAAGAAGGTCATCCGCATATACTGAAAGAACATATCTTGTGGGGCCCACCAAAATATCTTTAATATCCAGATCATGTTGCAATCTATGTAGTAAGGGTTCCAAGTAAAGGTTAAACAAAAATGGGGAGAGTGCGTAACCTTGCCGCGTACCATGTTGAAGGGAAAAGGAGTAGGAAAGAACCCCATTACATTTTATCTGCATAGTTGGATTCATATATAATAATTTAATGCACTTGGTAAAACTAGGGGGAAAGCCAAATTTAGATAATACGGCAAACAAAAATGACCATCAAACTTTGCCAAATGCTTTCTTGGCCTCTAGGGCGACCAGGGCCGCAGAAGTCCGGCTCTCCCCAGACGCTGAGATCAAATAATGTAACTTTCGCAGATGATCGCTTGATAATTGGTCAACCATAAACCCAACCTGAGCGGGATATTTTGGCCAGTATTTTGATGTCTGTGTTTAGTAATAATATCGGCCAATAATTACTAGGGTTAGTATTATCTCTACCTGGTGTTTTGAGCACAGTAATGTGGGCTTCCATGAAAGTGGAATTGGAGAATCCGTAAAAACACTTCTTAACACACAGTATGCATTATTCTCTATATGGTTTTTATACGCAATTCTGTTTAGATGTGATACATTTTCTGCCTTCATTAATTCATTCAATCGTGTATGCTTATTCGAAATTGAAAAAGGAAAAACCATTGGAGGCAAACACATTTACAATGGGGTCCTTAAATCTGCAGTATTGTTTGTATAGTCTCTATTCGACTTTAGAAATAGGGGAATTCTGAGTACTGAAAATATGTGATATATCGATGGACTTGTGTCTACATATTATGGGCAGCAGGATTTACAACAAAGGGATGAAAGCAAGCAGTGCTGTGTCCATAATGGGACTTAGTTTCTGATTGGTGCATCTGCTCACTTGAGTTGTATCCACAACGTTCGTCCAAAATTGCAGTTGCAGTGATACAGGATGCTGCTGCATGAAGGGAAAAAAAATGGATGCGGGAAGAGGTGCACCAGAAGTACACTAGAAACTCGTGTTGTTTCTTTACATGATCCCCTGCTGTAGTTCACTTGTCCAGTGGTCCGGATACAAATGTTTAGGGAATGATCAGCACACTGCAGTGTATCAGGCTGTGCAATACTCACTTATTCATGTCTCACTGGCATTGCAGGCCTCAGCTGCACTCCTCTCTCATGGGATCAGCGGAGGTGGTGGGTGTGACACAACAGGACCTGTGGGGCATGCATCTGGCAGGGGGATGCAAAGTGGTGCAATACTGAGTCCTGTCATATGCCTGTGGTACTATGTGCTGGCCCAGGCTGTGTGTCCACATTTGGGAGTGGGGCCACCTCTTGCACAATAAGTTCTATTACTAGGGCTGTACGCTGTTGTGCTTTCTGTTAGACAAGGCATCGGCTAGCCTGCTTAGACTACCTTTTTGTGATTTTCTGGTTGTGTCCATTTGAGGATTGTGTTACTAGGAATATTGCATTACAATTCTGGACTACGCACCATCTGTGCATCCATATCCAGAACCTAGCACCACTTTTAACTCGACACTTTGAATGCATGTGGGGTTGAGTGTAAGCCATCTTTATTTTGGGAGCAGTTACCTTCATAAATAAGAGCAACACTAATTTTAGACACAGAACAACCATGTTGGACTGGGCTTCCGAATCCTGACCCATGTTTTTTCAAAGTTTTCCCCTGAGACAAGCAGCTTTTTAAAGATCATCCGTATTAGAAAGGACTTTGAGGGCTGCCCCATGGACCCAGTGTCGGGCGTAGTGCTGCCTTGCAGGTGACGCAGGTCCAGGAGTGAAAGTGAGTCACCATGTTGGAAGGCAGACCAGGCCGATGCAACTGCAGCACAGCAGCATGTCTTGGCTGGGGAGGGTTGGCGGCAAGCTCTGGCCTCACAGTAACCGCCACAGCTGGGCCAAGGAGCTTTCTCCTGCCATGGGGACATGCTGTGTACGCAAGGCCACTAAAAAAGGCTGTGCTTGTGTTTGGGGTGGGAGAGACCTAGAAGGAGAAAAAAATCATGTCCTTCTAAATTACAGTCTGGGATGTGGGATTCCCGGTTTCTAGTGCCTGTCAGGACAAAATCCTACTCCATATAGTGGACTGCCTTGGGGTCAGCCCTCCCCTCGAGCCCTGACATGAAGGGTAACTGGTGAGTAGCAGGGGCAGGGGCCAGAGGGGAGCGGAGGACACAGGCATGAACAGGGTATTTTCCTATGATCTGGTTATATCCCTGGAATGACTAACATGGCTGGGGAGAGCAACCCTATGTGGAAAACAAGAAAGGATTTTGGACAGCCCTAAAGGCCTTTCTGGATGTTGTATGATGGCTTGGATTTTGATAAGGCACTTTTTAAATAAAAGCTTACTTTTGTCCTTCCTTTTAAAGGAAAACTGCTCAAATTATAGAGCACTCCCCAGCCAGCAACTACCCACTGATTAGGGTTTTAAGGCAATATTGAAATTTGTCAGTTACCTTAAACTACATTGATCTTCCTGTACTTTAAGTCTTCACCATTTATTCATACTGCTGGGTTCAAGCCAGAGGGGCTGGGACCCAGCGAGAGTCAAAAATCTTAAGGAGGGCCAATGCTGAATTAGGTGCACACATGCGCAGCACCACGAGATTGGCTCAGCAGCCAGATAGGCTATCCTCGCATTGACCCTCCAACCGCCTCGGTTTCTTTTTTCCCCGCCATCAAGTGCGCCTCAGTGATGACATCGCTCGCTGACCAGGAGTCTGATCCTCATGTCAATACAACAGCAGCGTTTAGTTCATTCAGTATTTATTTAGTGTTTATTATTTTCCTCATTTAACCCTTACAGGGCTGCTGACTGATATTAGTCCAAAATTCCTATACGTTCTAATTCTGTCGGCAGCCTAAGGGTTAAAAAAAAAAATTATAATGAAACCGAATACAGTTTCTTCAGCCCTGCCAAGCAGCAGAGTCGACCATGGATGATGATGGTATGGAGTCTCCCTTAGAAGGCTGCTCTGGCAGCTGGGCTGAGTCCGGTCACGGGCAGTCCGGTGTTTAAGAGGAGGGACAGTCCTCCCATAAAAACAAAAAGAAGCGGGCCCATTCTCGATCCGGGTTGAGGACCTGGCACCATTTGACCTCTGGTTCTTCCTCTTCCTGCTGGAAGGGGAAGACATGATACCACTTGAGGTTGCCCACTGGTACGTCAGCTAAGAGATCTTTTGGGGCCACAAGCAGAGGGCTCCTTGTTGCCCTCTACTTGCGGTCCTTCGAGGTCTCCGACCCAGAGCCCTCCTCTATCCGTTAATGGGGCCTCTGCAGTGGAGTTTCATCAGTGGGCAGCGCTTATGGAGCAGTGGGTACAGCACCTAGCTCATCTTCCTCTGCCTGCAGAGCCGGTGTCTTCGGGCCCAGGCTCCTTGAGATCGAAGCAGGATGAATCCAGCAGAGCGCTTGTCTCTGCCAGCGGAGTTTTTTTCCTTGATGGGGACCACACTGCAGTCAACAGTTCCTCGTGCTGCTCTCCTGTGCTCTGCTTCCTCACAGGGATCGGCACCAGTACCATCTCTGGTCTCTTTTGAACCATCTGGTCCTTGAGAGTTTGATTTGGGCCTGGCTCCGGACTTATGCCTTCTGAGGCCTGCTCCGGCTCGTGTCCGAGCTTGACTTTGGCCTCTTCTGACCTGGGTGTGTGATCAGCACCACTTCCAGTGTCGAGTACCAGAACTTGTCTTGGTGCCACGTTCTTTGGTGCTGGGTTTGCTGCCAGTGCCAACTCTGGTGCCTGCTCCCCTTTCTGTACCAGTGTCATGTGTCTTTCCTATACCTAGGTCTGGGAGAGGCCTTTAAGGGTCCACCCCCTTCCTATTCCTTCCAAGTGGGATTTAGAAGTGGATGAGTCTGATCCCAACCTCATCCTTTTCAGAGGGCTGGGACAGTTGCACTTTTTACATTATGGAGGATAAGTCTTCAGTTCTTGCGGTTCCTCAGGAAGATCTTTCCTTTCAGACCTTGTTAAAAAATAAGCACATTGCCGTGGCCCTTGAGACTTCAGCCCCCGACCCAGGTAAACGGCGACGTCTCGAGTGGCTACATGTGCCAAATATTACTGTTAACCTCACACCCCAAGTCCTCAGACCTTTGAAACCCTTTTGGAGGTGGTGTTAGCTATGCTTGCCACTACTCCTTCCATTTGTAAGTCTATGGACTAGAAGTATTCTTCTCTTAAGGATAGATCAATTTTGTCTTCTTAGCCTATCATGGACAAAATTGTCATCCTTGCGTAAAATGACAAGGCTGTTTATCCACAAAAGGTTACAGCATACCCTATTAATAAGGAGTCTCGTAAGAGTGACACAGTGGTTAAGGGGGCTTTTGCAGTGGTGACTTTGGGCATGTGACTAGCCAGTTATCAAGGCCATTTCTCCCAATACAAGTATGTCCTCTGGGCCTCCCTTAAATGTCTGGCAAAAAGACAGTGGTTTAAGGCTCTGAGCTACAAATCTGGAGACCTGGGTTTGAGTCCCACAGCCCCCACTTGCATACTGTGTGACCTTGAGCAAGTCACTTAACTTCCCTGTGCTCCCAGGTTACACCTGTAAACAAGCTTTCAGCTTAGTGTGTCTCACCTGGTTAAACAATTAGGGGGAAAAAAAAAATCTCTGCCAGAGTTGGATACTAAGCAAACGCTTCTTCAGAATGTTACCCATGGTATAGAGTCTAACAGTCACCAGTTAAAAGCAGGCATGGATGCATTTGACACTGCCTCTCGAGCTGCCGCTTCCAGAATCTGCATTAGGAGGCATTCTTGGCAGTGGACCTCAGGATTCTTCTCTGACACCCAGCAGCAAGTTATGAATTTTCCCTTTGATGGCACCTGTTTGTTCGGCCAATAGGTAGAGTGGTCTGCCGAGGATTCTCAGAAAACCAGAATTGCCATAAAATCTGCTAGACCGGCCTCCTCGCAACCCCAGAGAGGAAGATGTTGTCAGTTTTTTCATAACAAACAGTCCTTTCATGGCCGCTGTCAGTTTTTTCATAACAAACAGTCCTTTCGTGGCCAAGGCAGAGGAGCTCCAGCTAGGCAGCCGCCTCCTCATCCGCAAAAGAAAACGCAGCAAAAGGCACAGGCCCCAGAAGTGCACAGCACCACCCTCCGAGTTTCCATCCCCAGCTGTGCCTCAACTGCCTGAGGCAGATTCCTCCTCTCCAGTGAGAGGTCATCTGACCCATTTTTATAGTCAGTGGAGTTCTATCACCATGGACAAAAGGGTCCTGAGGATCATCTGAGAGGGATACTTATTGAACTTTTCAAAAGTCCCCCCAGAGTGTCCACCCAAGAGACAACCCACCCTGTCTGCTGCCAGGTCGGACCTTCTAACTTCAGAAATCGCGGGCCTTCTGAGAAACAGTGCAGTGGAAGTAGTACCTCTAACAGAATGCAACACAGGCTTCTACACCCATTACTTACTAGTTCTGAAAAAACACAGGTGGCATGCACCCGATCCTCAACCTCAGGAAACTAAACAAGTTTCTGTACAGTGAGAAGTTCAGGATGGTTTCCCTAGGAACCCTTCTATTGCTTCACTAACCTCAGGACTGGTTGGCATCTCTGGGCATGCAGGACTCATGCCATCGTATTCTAATGCACCCAAGTCACCACAGATTCCTTTGATTTGTGGCCTTGGGTCAGCACTGTCGGTTCCAAGTCCTGCCCTTTGGGGTGTCCTCGGTGCTTCAAGTCTTTACAAAGTGCTTTGCAGTCCAGCACATCTTCGAAAGCTCAGGCTCCAAGTGTTTCCGTACCTAGACAGCTGGCTTCTGGCAAGTCCATCCAGCACTGGTACGGAGGAGGCAGTGAACACAACAATTCAGTTCCTAACCTCCATGGGGGTCCTGCTAAACCTAGAGAAATCACAGCTTCAGCCCTTGCAACAGCTTCCTTTCAAAGGGGTCCTCTTGGACACTAACAAGGCAAAGGCCTTTCTTCTAGTGGATAGAAGAAAAGCCCTCCTTCAAATGGCACATTTCATCATGGAAAACGACTTGGTATGTGCCCACTCCATGCAAATAATGCTAGGCCTCATGGCTGCTTTGCTCTTTACAGTACCGCTACACTGACTACACATGAGGATGACTCGGTGGATGCTGAGCACCCAGTGGTCACCGGTTATGCAACCTCAGTATTACCCCATCAGAGCGATGGAACCCCTATGTTGGTCACTATCATGGTGGATGCAGGAGGATATCCTTTTTCAAGGTCTCCCCTTCACTCCACCAGAGTCTCCAATAACTCTCACAATAGATTGGTCTCCCCTAGGGTGGGGAGCCCATTGTCAGTGCCATCATACCCAGGGAGTATGGACTCTGATTAGTAAATTTGGTCAGTCAAAAAATAATCCTTCTGCAGACATTGTTCAGTTGCTCTTTGATGAGTGGGGAACTCCAGACCTGGACCTTTTTGCATCCCTACTCAATGTAAAACTGCCTCAGTTCTGCTCCAAAAATCCAGGACCTGGTGTTTTTCATCAGGATGCATTCAGGCTGCGGTGGAAAAATCACTTTCTGTAAGCATTTCCTCCTCTTCCACTAGTTCAGAGGGTTTTGCTCAGTCTGGAGATCCATGGCAGCAAAATGATTCTGGTTGTTCCATCCTGGCCATGGCAGAGTTGATTTCCATTGATCAACAGGTTGTCTGTGGTCCCTCCAAAGCCTCTACCTCTATGGATGGATCTGCTGACACAGGGATCCCAGGTTCATCCCAGCCTGTACTCCCTTCATCTCCATGCCTGGCTCCTGAAGAGATAGAGGTTAGCAGTTTCAAAGTTTCTCAAAGGGTCTCAGAGATTCTCCTGACTGCACATGAACCTTCCACTAGGAAAACTTACACAGCCAAATAGAAGCGCTTCTCTGAATGGTGTGCCAAGATCCATATGGACCCATTCCGGTGTCCACCAGACAAGATTTTGGAGTACTTATTAGACCTTTCAGACACTGGACTGCAGTACTCCTCTGTAAAGGTCCACCTCTGTGCAGTTTCAGCTTACCACGAGCCAGTCCAGAACATGACCCTGGCTCAATTGCCTCTTTTCAAGAGGTTTCTGAAGGACATTCTGCACACAATGCCCCTGGTCAGGATACCGGTTGCCCCCTGGGATATTAATCTTGTGCTGGACTTGCTCACTCTTAAATACTTTGAGCCTCTGGCTACATGTGATCTTATGTTCCTGACCTGGAAAACAGCTTTTCTAGTGGCCATCACTTCTGCTCACAGGTTTTCTGAGATGCATGCTTTGATCACGGACTCTGTATACTCTCTTCCACAAAGACAAAGTGGTTCTCCATACACACACCATGTTTCTGCCCAAAGTGGTGTCAGAGTTCCAAAGTGGCGTCAGAGGCCCAAATTTGAACCAGCCTTTGGTATTGCCCACTTACTTTCCTAACTTCCAGAACAAAGGGGAACACACCCTTCACTCCCTGGATGTTAAAAGAGTCCTTCGATTCTACATTGATAGAACTAAGAACACCCGTCAATCCAAGCAGCTGTACCTTTACTGCTGCCTGACTGGGCCAGCCAGTAAACATTAGGGGTATTTCCACTTGAATGGTGGCGTGCCTTTGCCACTGCTACTCTATGGCGTAGGTCAAATTAGAAGGTCAAGTTTGTGCCCACTCTACCAGAGCGGTAGCTACATCCTTGGCAGAATTCAACTCTGTCCCCATTGCTGAAATTTGCGGAGCAGCCACTTCGAGCACAGTGCATACATTTGTCAGGCGTTATGCCCTGGATGTACATGCCAGGCAGCATGCCTCTTTCGACAGGACAATCCTTAATGGACTTCTGTCCTGAATGAGCTCAATCTCCTGCTTCGGGGTATTCTTGTCTAAGCTTGGTACTCTAACCCAGCAGTATGAATAAATGGTGAAGGCTTAAGTCCAGGAAGATAGGAAAATTACATACTCACCGTAATTTTTTTTTTTTTTTTTTTTTTATTCTTTATCTTTATACCCCCGGAGCCCACTCCTTCCTTCCTCTCAACTTCCCCCATTTCCACCTCCGGTGGGATCTGCCCCTAGAGTGCCTCCGTCCCCTCCTGCACATTGGGGTCTGTCCCTCTTTCCCGGTGGTCCTGGGATGGTACCGAGAGGCTATCATCTAGTGCTACCGGAAGGGATTTTCTCGTTTTTCTTCCCCTAGTTTCCCCCATCCCTCTGAGACGACCCATGCTAGGACATACGTCCCGAAGGCGGCATGCTGACGCACGCTCATCCTTCATGCGTAGCTGGCGTCTCGTCCCCGGCTCCGGCCGGCGGCCTCGTCCCTCCCTTTGGTCGGTGCTTCCACCGCCGCGCGAGTGGACGCAGATCGCATGATGCGGTCATGCCTCCACACCCTGAGGAGAGAGCATCCGTTGGGGCGCTCGATCCCTCCCACCCCTCTGCCGACCCCGGCAGCCCGAGTCCGTTTCGAACCCGGTCGCCGGCGTAGCGCGAGGTGTGGCGTCTAGTGCCTCAACCCTCAGCGCCACCGGGCCGGCCTACTCACCGTAATTCTTGATCTTCTTGGACACGTCTTCACCATTTATTCATACACCCACCCACCATCCCCTGAGCTCACTTAATTTGTTATTGATCTTCACCTCCCTTGTTTCAGTTTGGGCTGTGAAGACCATGATCTTACTTCAAGACACAGCTCTTGCAGCAGGTTACACCATTAGGACTGAAGCCGGCAGGCGTCAGGACCCCACGGAAAACTTCTAGCTAGCTATCTTCAGCGGGGACCGCCCCCGATGTCGGTCCCGCCTCCAACGTCAGGCGTAGTACATAAGGGGGCTGTCCCGCCAGATTCCCCAGTTCTTTCCCGCCGTCGACTTGCAAGTCTCGACCCTTCGATTCACAGTTCTAGCGCGCGACGCATGGTAAAGTTTTTCCTTTGGAAAATTCGTTTTTTTCTTTGGTCAGTTTGTTGTCTGATGTCCTCTCCAACCTCCGGTCATTCTTCGAAGTGCGCCTGTGGGAAGCAGATCCCCTTCAAGGATCCGCATTCGGCCTGCGCCGGTGCTTGGGCCCAGACCACGACACCCGGTCCTGCTCTTTTTGCCTTGGCTTCAACAGCAGAACCCGGATCCGTCGCCAGAAGGCCCTACAGGCATTCCTGCTCGAGGAACAACTCAAGACCATGGCCTCCAAGGGGGATTCTTCGGAGAAGGCCCGTAGACATTCGGAGAAGCATAGAGAGAAGGCCCTTCCAGGTCCCCTGCCTAGGGCCTCTGATTCTCGTGAGTCCGACTCCAGGTCTGACCGTCCGCCTTCCCGGCCAGTTCTCAGCCTCCCCCTGCTGCGGTGAGAAAATCTTCGGGCTCCTCTTCTCAGGCCAAGACTTCCAGGCCTCCTTCGTCTTCTAAGGCCCTGGTCAAGTCGTGGGACCGCCACCATCACCACAAGTCGGGTTCCCGCCATTCTGAACCCGACGTCAGGTCTGCCTCCTTGCCTCCTCCTCCCTAGCGGAAGACCAAGGAGCTCACCTCTCTTAAGAGACCGTCTGACCCGACGTCGACCCGGCCGATGTCGGCCTCTCACCACAGGTCCCCAGAGCCATCGACCGCCAGACGACCATCGCCGGCCCAGCCTACGCACCCCTGGACGCCGGTAGGGGGACCGACGTCCGTGCCTGTCCGGATTGAGAAGAGAGCCTCGGCGCCCGACCGACGTCCGGTCAGGAGACCATTACAGAGGATGAGTTAACACAGCACGAGGACCAGACGGGCACCCGGTCCTGTCGAGCCTCCCAGGGAACCCTCCCCGCAACCCGAGGCCCCTGTGGAGTCGACGCCGGAACCCGACGACCGACCACCGGTGCACGGTCCGTCGTCAGGTCTTTCTTTCTCAGAGGTTAAGGAGCTTTTCACTTACTGGTGGGATACCATCAAAAAGGACGTGGTCTCCACCCCACCTCCTCTTCCACCTCCTCCTCCTCCTCCTCCTAAGCCGGTTACTCCTCCGGTTCCTGCGCCCCCTTCTCCATCCGGGTCTGCAGGCCGGTTACCTCCTCCCCGGGAGCCCAGGATACCTCCAAGGGGGAGACCAGATAAAAGGAGACCTCCGTCCAGATCCTCTTCTGGGTCACCCAGCCCTAAGAGACCCAGAAGGCGCCGCCGTTCGCCCGATGGAGGACACGGGATCAGAGTTTTCAACAGGATCTAGATCCCATCTCCCTCCACATCCCTTCTCCGACTCACGTGAGCTTCCAGGTCTCCTCCGATGACCCTTCGCTCGGACATCATGAGACACATCCAAGAGAACATGGGTTGGGATCTGCGGAAGAGTTAGACCCGGAAAGGCTACGCCTTGCGAAATATCTTCGGCAGAAGGACCCCAAGCCTGTGGTGGTGCCACCCTTGGTAGACACTTTCATGGAAGTCACCAAGGCAGTGTGGAAGCGTCCACATTCACTCCCGGCGATGCCGAAGAAAGCTGACCGCCTGTACAAGGCTCCAAGGGAAGACCAATACTTGGCTCAGCATCCTCAGGCCGACTCTCTGGTCATAACAGCCTCTCATGACCGGTCCCAGAGACCGCAACATTTGAGCACTCTGCCACTGGACCCGGAGTCCAAACAGCTGGACGCTATGGGTAGGCGCACGTATGATTCCGCTACTTGCGCCATCAGATCCCTGAATTACTTGACCCACATGGTCCAGTTCCAAAATGCCTTGTGGGAGCAGGGTGTGGATCTGGCTGAGAAGTTGCCAGAAGGTGAGCAGAAGGAGGAGATGTTGCAGCTCCTCCGGACGGGTTCGGACATGGGGACCCAAGTGCTACGAGCCGCGTACGACTCCTCGGACTCCTCGGCCCGAGCAGCAGCTTCAGATGTATGCAGCCGGAGACACTCTTGGCTCCGTGTCTCCGGCTTAACCCCGGACGTCCACAAAAACATCATGGACGCCCCATTTGAGGGAGAAGTTCTCTTTGGTGAGCCCTCTGAGAGGGTCATCACCAAGCTTCAAGAGGCTGGGAAGGCGGTGAGGTCGGTCCAGGCAATGTACCGACCGAGGCTTAGTTCCTTTCGTAGGAACCAAAGCCGTTTTCATGGACAGGCACAGAGACAACAGTCCCGCACCGGTCCACAACAGAGGGGCTCTGGTTCCCGTAGAGCCCAGGGTAGACAGCCCGCAGGCCGAGGTCAACGCCCAGCTAAACCGGCCCAGCCCGCGGGCCCCTCCGCCGCCACAGCCTGACTCCTTTCCGGCCCTGCCCCTCAGGATCAACGGGACATCAAGGTCGGGGTCGCATTGCGAAGTACCTGCCGGGATGGCAGTCCATAACCACCGACCGGTGGGTTCTTCAGTTGGTCGAAAGAGGCCACTTGATAGAATTCGCAGAAAAGCCACCCTCGAGGCCTCCTCTGTTCTCCCGTTACTCGGGTTGGCACAAGCCTCTGATCAGGCAAGAAATACTCGCGCTCCTGCAAAACCGGGAAACAAAGTATGTCCCAGAGAACCAGAGAGGATACGGGTACTACTCCCACTTCTTCCTGGTTCCAAAGAAAACAGGGGACCTCCGTCCGATTCTGGACCTCAGCGACCTCAATATGTCGGTCGCCTACAAAAGATTCCGCATGGTGACCCTTCCGGGTCTTATCCCCATGCTAAAGAGGGACGCATTTTTAGCGTCCCTAGACATGCAGGATGCATACCTGCACATCCCTGTAGCTCAGGCGCACAGGAGGTTCCTGCGCTTCGAGTTTCTCGGCCACCACTTTCAGTTCCGAGCACTTCCATTCGGACTGTCATCGGCTCCCAGGGTCTTTACCAAATGCATGGCAGTCGTGGCCGCGTCTCTAAGGAGACAGGGCCATTATGTGTTCCCGTACTTGGACGATTGGCTTCTCATGGCCGCCTCCAGAGAGGCATTGTTATTGGCTATCCAGAGTACCCAGGATCTGTTTCGGTCTCTGGGCATCTTGATCAATTACGAGAAGTCTCTCCTGGTACCGTCGCAGAAACTGCAGTTCATAGGCGCAGTCCTGGACACCGTTCAGGGAAGAGCATTTCTTCCAGACGACAGAGCGGAACGCATCAGATCCCTCATCAGGGAGCTTTCATCGAACAAGACCGTCCCAGCCAGGTCGGTCCTTCGCTTGCTCGGACACATGGCTGCAGCCATTCCGACCGTCCCTTTCGCAAGGCTCCACATGCGGGTAACTCAGTGGATGCTCAAGGTGCAATGGGACCAAAGGCAAGACCATATGCAGCATCCAGTCAGAATCACAAACGCCGTGATTCGAGACTGGCAATGGTGGCTAGACCCAGGGACACTCTCTACGGGTGTTCCGTTTATAGCGCCGTCCCCAGAGGTAATCCTCACCACAGACGCCTCAGGACTAGGGTGGGGAGCACAACTGGACGGGGTGAAGTCCCAGGGAACGTGGACCCCTCAGGAGGCTCACCTTCATATCAACGTTCTGGAGATGAGGGCGGTCCTTTATGCCCTGCAGGCATTTCAGTCAGAGATCCCACTGAGTACTCTCCTGCTACAGACAGACAACACGGTGGTGATGTATTACCTCAACAAACAAGGAGGCGCACACTCTTACCCCCTTTGCAAGGAGGCCATGAGGGTGTGGGATTGGGTAATCCAACACGGCGCGAACCTGATCACAGTACATGTTCCCGGGGTGGACAACACAATTGCAGACGGCCTGAGTCGCTCCCAGGCCAGAGTCCACGAGTGGGAACTTCTTCAGGAGGTAGCAGAGGATCTGTTTCTTCGATGGGGAACTCCAGAATTGGACTTGTTCGCTTCCCCATCCAACGCAAAACTGCCCAATTTTTGCTCGCTAGATCCAGAGCCTGGTGTTTTCTGGCGAGATGCGTTGTCCCTCTCCTGGGAGGACAGATTCCTCTACGCTTTCCCTCCCTTTCCGTTGATCCAGAGAGTTCTTCTCAAACTGCGCAGGGAGCATGCAACAATGATCCTGGTGGCCCCTTTCTGGCCCAGACAGATCTGGTTCCCTTTGCTAATACAGCTATCCCGGGAACCTCCGCTCCCGTTGCCATTCAGCTCCCATCTCTTGTCTCAGGAGGAAGGTTCACTGGTCCACCCGGACTTACGCTCACTGAACCTGCATGCATGGCTCCTAGAGACATAGCTATCTTGCGACACGGGGTCTCGCAAGAGGTTGCGGAAGTTCTTTCTGCAGCCAGAAAGCCGGCAACGCATGCAACGTACGCCATGAAATGGCGCCGTTTTTGTCTATGGTCGCAAACACGCGGCTTTTCCCCTTTAGGTTGTCCGTTGAAAGCGGTGTTAGAGTACCTGCTTTCCCTTTTCCGTTCGGGTCTCGCCTACTCCTCTATTAAGGTGCACCTCTGTGCCATTTCAGCTTATCACCTCCCGGTGGGACAGCGCACAGTGGCACAATTAGATGCCTGTCGAGAATTCTTGAGAGGGGTGTTACATCTCAGGCCGCCCATTAAGAACCCAGTGCCTCCATGGGACTTGCTCTTTGTCCTTGAGCAACTCACGCTCCCCCCCTTTGAACCTGCTGCGGATTGCGAGCTGCATTTTCTGTCGTGGAAAATGTTGTTTTTGGTTGCTGTTACATCAGCGAGAAGAGTTTCTGAGCTTCATGCTCTCATGTGTAAAGAGCCTTATTTAATTTTCCACCGGGACAGAGTATTCCTGAGGACGAATCCTAAATTCTTGCCTAAGGTAGTTTCCACACTCGCTCTCAATCAGGACATTGACCTGCCTGTCTACTTCCCTAATTATTCTAATAGAGGAGAGGCGCTGCTACACACCCTGGATGTTCACCGCAGCTTAAGGTACTACCTGAGCAGAACTAAGCAGCTTCGTAAATCGGAGCAACTTTTCGTTTCCTTTACTGAAAGGATGATGGGCCAACCAGTATCCAAACAGTCCCTGTCTCGCTGGCTTGTCCAGTGCATATCATACTGTTATGATGTCAAACAAAAGCCCCTCCCGGGATCAGTCCGGGGCCATTCCACTAGGGGAGTGGCCACCTCCTTTGCAGCACTTCGAAACATCTCCACTTCTGCCATTTGTGCTGCAGCCACTTGGAGCTCTGTACATACCTTTATCAGGCATTATAGCCTGGACATCGCTTCACGGCGAAGAGCCGGCTTTGGCCTGGCTGTGCTACAGGGTCTCCTGTCCTAGAATCAGGACCTGGAATGAACTTTCTAGTTTCCTCCTCCCAGAGTGTTTGCAAGCGCTACTGCTTGAGAATCAGTCCTAATGGTGTAACCTGCTGCAAGAGCTGTGTCTCGAAGTAAGATAGTACAGTTATGTAAGAACTTACCGTAACAGTAGATCTTCGAGAACAGCTCTTGCAGCAAGCTCCTTCCCGCCCACCTTCCCCCTTGGAGGAGGCATGGCTTAAGCATTTTTTAACAGGGATTTATACCCTTTTGTCTTCTGACGGTGGATCTCGGTCTCCCATCTCGATGTCAGCCTGCGGGAGTCTCCAGGCGGGAGAACTGGGGGAATCTGGCAGACGCCCCTTATGTACTCGCCTGGCGTTGGAGGTGGGACCGACGTCGGGGGCGGTCCCCGCTGAAGATAGCTAGCTAGAATTTTTCTGTGGGATCCTGACGCCTGCTGGCTTCAGTCCTAATGGTGTAACCTGCTGCAAGAGCTGTTCTCAAAGATCTACTGTTACGGTAAGTTCTTACGTAACTGTACTTTTCTCAGTTAACCCTTTTTATATGGGTCAGAAGAGCTATCTTATGCCCTTGTTAGGCTAGGTGTTGCATTGTTAGATTACACTGCACCTCCTCGGTAAAAAAGGTAGAGAGGCAGTTGGGGGGTCAATGCCGAGATAGCCTATATGGTGCAAGCCAGTCTTGTGATGCTGTGTATCCACGGACCTACCTCAGTGCTGGCCAGCCTGAAGTTTTTGGGCACCCATAGGGTCCTAGCACCTCCAGCTTGAACCCAGCAGTACGAATAAATGATGAAGACTTGTCCAAAAAGATCAAGAATTATGAGTACATAAGTTTAATTTTCTACCTATTATTATCACAACGTAACTGTCTTGGCAATCTGCCACCATCTTGCAGGCAACGGTGCATTTCTGCCACTCACCCTATGCTAATGTGCCCACCAACCTTGGCCATTAGTAGGCTAAGCGCAATAGCATTTGGCGAGCAGGGAAGCACACTGCTACCCACAAGATGATAGCAGGCAGCAGTTTACCACAGAAATTAGTGAACAATAATAAAAGGCAGAAAAACTGGATTTTAAAAGTAATAGAACAAAACTGAGTTAATGTCTTACAACCCTAATTGGGGAATAGCTATTGGCTAGGGAGAGCATTATAATTTTTGCAGTTTTCATTCAAGAGGGAGGGGACAGGGCAAACCAGGAGAAGGGGTAGACATTAGATCTTTATCAGAGGACGGAGTAAAAACAGCATTAGAGGGCTTAGGGTGGATAAAGCTGTGGGGTCGGGTGGGATACACCTGAGGATCCTAAAGAAGCTCTGGGAGGAACTGGCTAAACCTCTGGCTAAGCTATTCAGTGGATCACTGGAAACAGGCGTGGTTCCAGAGGAGAGGAGGAGGGCACAAGTAGCACCCCTGCACAAACCTGGTAGCAAGGAGGAGGCAGAAAATTAATGCCTTGTCAGTTTGACCTCGATATTAGGTAAAATGATGGAAACCCTGCTTAAGGAAAGGCTGGTGGACTACCTAGAGACAAGGGGGCTGCTGGCCCCAAGGCAACATGGATTCACGGCAGGAAGGTCATGCCAGATCGACATGATTGATTTCTTCGAGTGGTTGATGAAGGAAATAGACCAGGGCAGAGCGATAGATATGGCCTATCTTGACTTCAGGAAGGCCTTCAACACAGTCCCACACAGGAGACTAATCCATAAACTGGCAAATGTGGGAGTGGGGACAGAGTTAGTCACGTGGGTTAGAAACTGGTTGAGTAAAAGAGCACAAAGAGTAGTGGTAAATGGGGTTAGCTCACAGGAGGGATGGGACAAATGGCATACCCCAGGGATCAGTGCTGGGACCAGTGCTCTTCAATGTCTTCATAAGCGTTATTGCTGAGGGTCTAGAAAGGAGGGTTAGCCTGTTCGTGGACGATACAAAGCTGTGTAACAGGGTAGATACACAGGAAGGTATAGAAAAAATGAGGAGCAATCTGAAGAGGCTAGAAAATTGGTCCAAGAAATGGCAGTTGGGTTTCAATGCAAAAAAGTGCAGGAGTATGCACCTGGGGAGAGGGAATCCTAGGGTCAAGTATGAACTAGATGGGGTGACACTGAAGGTCATCAAAGAGGAAATGGATCTGGGGCAGTCATAGAAGACAACCTCAAAGTGGCTAAACAGTGTGACAAAGCAGTCAAAAAGGCTAACAGAATACTAGGGTGCATAGGCAGGGGTATAACAATTAGAAGGAGGGAAGTGGTGGTACCATTGTACAACTCCATAGTAAGGCCTCATCTGGAGTACTTTGTTCAGTTCTGGAGGCCCCATCTCCAGAAAGACACAGAATGGAGACAGTACAGAGGAGGGCGACAAAACTGGTGTCCAGGATGCAGCATAAGTCATATGAGGAGAGACTCAGAGCTCTAAATATGTGCTGCCTGGAGGAAAGGAGAGAGAGAGGGGGGACATGATAGAGACCTTCAGGTATCTGAAGGGGATCAACAGGATACCAGAGGGGAGCATCTTTCACATAAAGGGAAATAGCAGAACAAGGGGGCATAGCATGAGACTAAAGGGGGAAAACTTAGGGGGAAATTAAGGAAGTTCTACTTTGCTGAAAGGGTGGTGAAGAGGTGGAACAGTACCCCAGGAAGTGGTGTGGTGGCAGCCATGGTTCAGGGATTCAAGAATGCTTGGGATAGGCACATGGGAATTATCAAGCTAGCCGAAAGGGTGGGAAACTTGTCATAGCATCTAGGGTACCTTAAGCATTAGAAAGAGGGATAGGGCAGACCGGATGGGCCACAAGGCCCTTATCTGCCGACCGCATCTATGTATCCATGTCTCATAGTGTGGCCCAAGTGACTTAGCCTTCTTCCTCTGCCAGATTTGCTGAATGACCTGCTCTCGACTTCGCATGGCATTACAGAATTTCCTGCCTCATCTTGCTATCTACTGTTCATCATCTTTCTCCAGATGAGTGTGGGTGGACGTAGTGCCAGCGTCCCCAGGGGCATAGTGCCAGTGTCCCCAGGCTGCGCTCTCCGTGCACCCCAGTACTGTTATTTTTCTTTGAAAGAAAATCTAAAGTTCATTTCAGTAGTCTTTTGTCTTGTGGATTCAGATTTAACCCATGAGACTAAACTAGGGCCAGTGATTTTCCGTTTTCAATGAAAAACACCAGTAAAGAACAGAATTTGCCATTTTTAATTCAGCACTTGGGAGCCAATTTTTCATGAAAAAACTCTTATCTGCACAACTTTATCATACAAAATAAAACACTTTGCACCAGCTTTTTGGGCAAACCCCTTTAAACCGAGACAGATGTTTGTTAAAACACACTGATTTTCCGTCTAATTTGGGAACTCACTCCCAGAAAAAAAACGGATTTTAAGATTTTGCCAAGTGGAATTTGCCATTTTTAAAAATGGAAAATCACTTGTTCTGCTAAAGATTCCTGAACTGAAATTTAGACAGTTGATATAGGATTTTGCTTCTGATTTTCTTTGCTAATTGATGGAAAAAAATACAAGATCTACCCTTGTTATCCATTTGGGTGGGGGGTGGGGGTCACATGCATGGCAAATCTTAGAAATATACCAGTGTGTCATTAATGTCGCCCAAGTCCAGATGTGTTCTGTGCTGATGGAGAAACCTCATAGATAATGTCTCATGTGTCACTGCAATGTTGTCAGTGGGAAGTTTCCCTCCTGTGGAGTTAATAACCAGGAGGGATATCCTTGTGGTTGGGGGGTGGGGGGTGTCGCAGTTCACAGGTATCAAACACAAAGCCAGTTAAATGGACTTGTATAATCTGAGCTCCTGTTGTACATTTTTTTTAATGAACAGTGATTTCACGTTTAGACTGTGTATGCTATTAGTTTTTAATGCACAGTCTAGAGGCTACTGTTACATTTCAATATTTAGCAGGTAGTCAATTGGTTCAATTCATTAGTGCCACAGGCAGATGTAAATAATCAAAATGACTGTGTCGGGCAGAGTCCTAGGCTTCCTAATGTTTTACAGTCCTGGCTTTGACATTTGTAACAAATTTCCACAGGAGACAGTGTTATTCACTGAATAATCCTGTTATAACGCTATAAAATACATCACCTTCGGCTTTTCGCTACAGTAGGGTACTTCTGCTCCTTGCTTCTTGTAATGAGAGGGATAGTTTGCTGTCAGATGTGGGCTGATACTAGGCAATTGTACCTTTTTTTTTCTTCTTATTTATTTATGCTCCCCTGAGCCCTTGGCCGGTCACTTCTTCGGGCCGCCTAGGCCTACCATGCCACGTCCTTTTTGCCATCTGCCACCCCCTGTAAGTGCTGTGACCCAGGTAACCCGACTTATCCCGTCGTCGGGAGGGACCCTTCCCTGTGGGAGATAGCCAGAAGAGGAGAGTCACCTGTTGGCATACTGCGTATCCCGGGCACAGCAGGAGTCGGCATGACCCCTCCGGGCTTTGGGGCGAGCGGGAACTGGCTGCCGTCATCTGGTCGGTCGAGCAGCTAATTTTTCAGTTTTCTCCTGACCCACTCACCACCTTCATAGTGATCTGGCCATGGCAGCATCCTGGGGTGGGGGTGTTCAGCGGCACGTCAAGGCCACATGCCACCAAGAACGCCAACCACTGGCCACCACCAGGAGCAAACAAACAGCAGTCCAGGACCTGTCCACCCTCCCAGGAGGGAATTGTCCAAAAGATGCTCTAAACTCCCTCCCTGTTGGACTCTGCTCCTGACATTTGGGCTCAGGGCACGAACCCAGGTCACCAGCGTGCCATACGAATACCCTTGACTTGGCGTCATGGAGACAGTGAATGCACCTTTTTGAAGGTCTTTCAGTGGGAGAACATGCTAAGGTGAATATTTTTTTTTGTTTTTGTGCATACATTTACGTTGTCTGTCTGTGGAGACCCCAGACCTCCTTTTTTTTTATACTAGGTACCCCTCATGAATCCTCAGGCATCTTCTTCCCTCTTGGGACACCAGAGGGCGATGCTGCAACAGAGGAATCCACCTTCCCCAGAGAAGGAAGGTGTCCTGTAGAACATTTGATCCTCTTCCAGTTCATCTGCCATGGTGTTTCTGGTTCAGGACGCCAACCCAGAAAGACAGCATGACAAGTTGCTCACATAGCTGCTGCTCTGTTGAGCCAGCCTGACAGTTTAGTTTGTTCTGAGATCTGTGAGTGGACTTTAAGCTACAGTCAGCTGTTAGCTGTTTCCCTCCTTACAAGGATGGTGACACAGGGCATTGTGCAATTGTCATGTGACTGCTTACCAATTTGATAGGTTGTACAGGCGCTGATTTTGAAATAATATAGTCTCAGTGAAAAATGGGTGTATTTGAAAAGTTTTTAATGTATTTTCTAAAATATATTTTGAGCTCTGGTAGATGACTGGGAGAAGAAGCTTGTGTTCTAGGGACATGGATATGTTGTTCATCCACACTGTCTGGCAGGTATCCTTGCCGCTTTAAATCTTGCTGGAAGGTCTTCAAGCTGGCTCCTCCCACCCATCCGGGTGGTAAAACTCTCGGCTCCGCCCCATGACGCCAGATCTTCCTTACCGCTTGGAAGCTCAGGTTCCCTCCTTAACGCTCTGCGTATAAGACTGGTTCCTAATTCTTCGAATTTTCGTAATTAAACGTTTTTTTGCTAAAAAGACTTCGGTCTTCTCTCCCTTGCGGCTGCGATGGACAAATCGACTCCTGGTTTCCGGAGATGCCCTTGCGGGCAGAAGATGTCTCGGACGGATCCGCACTCCACGTGCGTCTACTGTCTAGGCCTGGAGCACGACCCGCAGGCCTGCGACCTGTGCTCTTCCTTCTCGGCCTACGTCCTCGAAGACCGTGCTGCCCGTTTACAACTGGGGCGTCCCGAGAAGCGTTTTCCTCCGGTGAAGTCAAAAGAGGCTCGGTCGGCGGTTTCCGCGGTGGCGGGCTCAGCGGATCAGCTCGAGCAGATGATCGCCCTCGAAGAGGAGGCGGCGCGGGCCGCTTCTACCACGGCTGCGGCATTTGTCCCGCTCTCTCTCGGTGCCTCTTATTCAGCTTCTTTTAAGGAGCTTTGTCTGACCCTCTCAACTAAATGTGAGGGACCAACTTCTTCTGGACCGTTTTCTCAGTCCAAAAAGAGAGACAAGGTAAAGTCTCACCGTCGGCGTTCTTGGGAGGCGGGAAAGATCCCCTCGAGGTTGTCGGCCGTCGACTTCGATCGACTGCTCACGCGCGCCACTGGTCTCCACGGTGTCCCGTCAGGCCAGTTGATCGAGACTCCTGTCGAGCGGTCAAGATTTTCTCGACCCGTTGGACGGGTTGTCGGCAGGAGAAGCCGAGAATCCCTCTCCCTGGTTCCCCGGTGGGAGTTGAGATCCCGTTGGCTCGTCTGTGCCTCCGGTTCCGAGCCTTGGTTGAATCTTTGAACTGAGGAGTGCGGTTCCCCGACACCTCCCACCGTCCTTGGGTAGCTGGGGTTCTCGGTCTCGTCTCTGACTTCTTGGCGGTCCAGCCGATCCGCGCCCGATAAGCAAGGCGGTCGACACCAGCGGCAAAATCGCGCTGCCGCTCGTCCTCCTTCTTGGACGAGGGGAGGCTTCGGCGCAAGTTGCGTCGAAGATATGAGGAACTCATGTGGCAACAGCTCCTTCTGATCGGGACTAAGCCGACGCCGTCGTCTTCCCCGGCCATTAAGTGGCTGTCACCGGAGCGGCTGAAACAACCCCTCGTTTTATCCGAAGAGCCTGTTCCCAGGCCGGTTGTTCGGCCAAAACCAGCTGCCCCACCGATTCCGGTGGAACCTCCGCCTCCACGGCCGTTAGTTGGGGCTCCGACCAAAAATTCTCGGTCGGCTCAGGGACTGCCCCATAGGCTGTCTGTCACCCTCACTCCCGATCGACCTCGGCAGGTGGAGGGTGCCTCAGGCCCGAGGCAGCTCTTTGAGGACTCTTCCGAGTCTGAGGACGATTCCTCCCTTTTCTCCAAGCGAATGGACTTGGAGTCCTCAGGAGGACAGTCAGTGGGCGATAACCCTTCCGTCCTTCCTGGGATTGCTTGGCTCATCTCGGAGTCCACGGGATGAAGCTTCGAACCCGTTCTAAAGCGGGCCAGGTATCCCCACGGAGATTCTGGACGAGGATTCCCCCAGGCCTTTCGGTGGCGAGGCCATAGTGAGCCCGGCCTTGGAGCCTGGCAGCGCCCTGTTTCCTATCCTGCGCCTTGGCCAGAATGGCTAGGAAGTATCACGGTCCCTATCGGTTCCTTGTCGGTTTTGGAACACCCCTCGGCCGGGGTTAGTTACCGACAAGCGTTTTCCGGCATGCGGGAATGCTAGAGATATTGGACAAACCTCCCGACAAGGAGTCCAAGAAATTGGACTATGCCGGGCGAAAAGTCTACGCTGCGTCCTCCCTCGGCTTTCGCCAGGCCAGTTCGGCCATCCTCATGGCACATTTCTCCCATGCCCTGTTGGGCTCCCTGGATGAGGTCGTCCCTCATCTTCCCGCGGATCTGCAGACCACGGTCAGGCAGGTGCGAGACCAGGGCAGTGGCCAAACAGCAGCTCCAGACTGCTTTAGACATTGGGGACTCATGTGCCAGGTCTCTGGCGGCCGCAGTGGCTATGCGTCGTCGGGCTTGGCTGAGGATATCCACCTTCACTTCGGATACCCAGCACAAGTTGGCGGATGTTCCCTTTTTGGGGACCGACCTCTTCGGCCCTGGGGTGGAAGGTCACCTGCAGAGGATCGAGAAGTCCAATGCTACCTTGGACTTGGTCTCTTCCACTCAGAAGGACAAAGGCCGCAAACCACAGCGTAAGCCCATTCGTCCTTCTGCGCCCGCAGTGCATCCGGCCCAGCAGCGTCAGGGCCAGCAGGCTCGGGCTTGGCATCCAAACCCAAGCCGGGGCTTCTCCAACAGGAAGCAGGGAGGTAAAGGCCCAGGAGGTCCCTCGGCCAGTCCCTCCTCCAAGCCTGCCCAGTGGCGGGCTGAGGGTGTGCCCCAACCCGTCACCTCACCCCAGGTTCCCCGTAGAGAGCGGCTCCAGCACTTCCTTTCCGCCTGGTCCGTTATTACCATGGACAGGTGGGTGCTGGAGGTGGTGGGAAAAGGCCTGCCTCTAGAATTCGAGCAGGCCCCGCCCCTCAGAACCGTCGCCCCTCGGGGTCCGCAGCCTTACTGTCGGCTCGCCGGACCGACATCGCTCTCCTCCTCCAAAAGGAGGTGATCAGAGGAGGTGGACCCTCCCTCAGACCCGGGGTTTGTGTCCAGGTACTTCCTGGTTCCGAAACGGACAGGGGGCTGGCGCCCCATTCTCGACCTACATGACCTGAACAAGTTCCTAAGGTCTCGAACCTTCAGGATGGTCACTCTGGCTCAGATAATACCATCCCTGGAACACGGCGTGTGGTTCTGCTCTCTGGACCTGCAGGACATGTTCTTTCACGTCCCTATCCGTCCGTCCACATTGGAGATTCCTTGCTTTCGAGCGGAGGATCCCTTCAGTTCGAGCCATGCCCTTGGCCTGTCTGCAGCTCCCAGGGTCTTCACCAAATGCATAGCAGTGGTGACAGCTTTCCTACTGGCGCCGAGGGGTCCGGGTGTACCCTTACCTGGATGATTGGCTGATAGCGGCCCCCTCCAGACAGGAGGTGGAGCGGTCCAGAGATCTGGCCCTCCAGGTTTGCTCTCAAATCGGCCTTCTCATCAACGAGGCCAAGTCGGAATTTGAGCCGAAGCAGGTGATTCTGTTCATCAGGGCAGAGCTCGACTCTCTTCGAGCCAGAGCACGGCTCCCGGCGGACAGGGCCGAGGTTCTTGCCTCCTTTGCCCAATCATTTCTGGTTGGGCAATGGTCCCTGCCGGGACTTCCTCGCCTCCTGGGTCTCATGGCGGCCTGTACCAGCGTGGTCCGTTGGGCACGCTGGCACATCACGCCCCTTCAGTGGGGACTGGCCAGCCAGTGGTCTGGCAGCTGCGATCCATTGGACCAGCTAGTGACGGTGACCCAGGGGATGTGGGCAGCTCTCCGGTGGTGGACCGTTCCAGCTCATCTGCAGGAGGGCATCCCGTTTGTCCGCCCGAGCCGGCGGTCTCTCTGTCGACCGATGCCTCTCTGATGGGTTGGGGTGCCCATCTGGGGAACACAGGCGCCACGGCCTCTGGTCCCCAGCAGAGTCGATGCCACATCAACCTGCTGGAGCTCCGGCGGTCGCCTAGCTCTCACCGCCTTTGCTCCGTTTCTCCGGGGTCAAGTGGTCCGAGTCAGATGGACAATACCATGACCATGTACTACCTAAACCGCCCAGGCGGGACCGCCCATGCTTCTGTGCAAGGAAGCTCTGCATTTGGTCACTTGTGCGCGCTTGGAGGATCTCCTAGCCATTCATGTGGCAGGGGCCTCCAACACCCTGGCGTTGCCCTGGGCGGATAGGGGCTGCATCCCAGTGGTCTCTCCTGCGAAGGTAGTACAAGATCGGTTCTCCCATTGGGGCACACCTCAGGTGGACCTGTTTGCCTCAGGGAGAATCACGAGCTGAGGCTGTTCCATGCCGCCCCCTCAGCAGGGCTCGCTGCAGGGGATATCTTCTCGAGCCGTGGACCCGGGCCTCTTCTCGCCTTCCCCATTTCCCTTGATACACAAGGTGCTTCTCAAAGCAAGCAGGGACAAGGCGCAGGTGATTCTGGTAGCCCCAGACTGGCCCCGCCAGTTCTGGTACCCAGATCTCCTCAGCCTCAGCTCAGGCTCCCGAGGCAGCTTCCAGCTCGCCCGGACCTGCTCTCAGTCAATCAGGGAAGGTGTTCCATCCGGACCTTCAATCCCTGCACCTGGCGGCCTGGTTCCTGGCGGCTAGAGTTCCAGGCCTTGGGTCTTTCCGACGAGGTCCCCGATGTAGTTGAGGCATCCCGTAAGGAGTCGACCAGAAAATGCTATGCCTTCAAATGGAAAAGATTTTCCATTTGGTGTCAGGGCAAGGGCTTGGACCCTTCCTCCTGTCCTTTGGCAAGCATCTTGGACTATTTATGGTCCCTTTCTCAGCAAGGGCTTAGGTTGACGACCCTAAGGGTGCACCTGGCAGCCATCTCTGCTTACCAGGCGCAGGCCGGGGAGCAGTCGGTGGCACAGGAGAAGGTGGTCTGGCGCTTTTCCAAAGGCCTTGATCACATTTCCCCTCCGGTGCGAGAACCTCCACCTCCGTGGGATTTACTGCTGGTACTGGCAAAGCTCATGGGCAAGCCATTCAAACCAATGCACAGGTGTGAACTCTCTCACCTGTCGTGGAAGACCGCCTTCTTGGTGGCTATCACGTCAGCCAGAAGGATGGGAGAACTCCAGGCACTCTGCTCGAGTCTCCTTACCTGGTCTTCCACAGGGACAAAGTTGTCCTCGCCCCACCGAATTCCTTCGAAGGTGGTGTCGGAGTTTCACCTTAACCAGGTGTTGACTCTGCCGGTGTTTACCCCAATCACACCTCGGAGGCGAATACAGGCTCCATTCTTTGGACCCTAGAAGGGCGCTCGCTTATTATAAGGAGTGCACGGCTGAAATTCGGGGAGAGGTTCGCCAGCTGTTTGTCACCTACGCTGAAGCCGCACCTGGCAGACCTGCAGCCAAGCAGACGATAAGCAGGTGGGTCACCTCCTGCATAGATCTCTGCTATAAGTTGGCGGGCATGGAGCCTCCCAGAGGGATAAGAGCTCATTCTACCCGCCATACTGCTGCATCGGTGGCTGCTTCCAGGGACATCCCTATCCAGGATATCTGCAGGGCTGCTACCTGGAAGTTAGTACACACCTTCATCACCCATTACCACATCAACCTTGAGTCACACCGGGATGCTGGTTTTGGGGCCTCGGTTCTCCAATCTCTATTTCCTAAGTAGGGGGTGTGCACCTTGTCTCCCTCCTCCCGGAGAACTGCTAGGAGTCTGCCAGACAGTGTGGATGCACAACATATCCATGTCCCTAGAAATACAGGTTACTCACCTGTAACAGGAGTTCTAGGAATGGTATATGTTGTTCATCCACACGACCCACCCGACCTCCCCGGCTTCGACGCACAACCTGAGCTTCCAACGGGCCAGATCTGGCGTCATGGGGCGGAGCCGAGAGTTTTACCACCCGGGTGGGTGGGAGGAACCAGCTTGAAGACCTTCCGGCAAGATTTAAAGCGGCAAGGATATCTGCCAGACAGTGTGGATGAACAACATATACCATTCCTAGAACTCCTGTTACAGGTGAGTAACCTGTATTTATTGCTTCTTTGTGCATGCCTGTGGTCCTCAAGTTAGAGACTAGCATAGTAACACAGATTGTTACAACAGAGGGCATCTATGGTCCATCTAGTCCTGCTCTGAAAGCCTTAACAGTGCAAGCTTCTATAGTATTTAGGCTAATCAACATGTTAAACACCCTCTGTGTGAATTTATTCCCTTATTCTGCCCCCCTCCTTAGATTGAAGCCTGCCCTCTAGTTCTTTTTAAACTCATCAGCTCAAACTTCTGTGTATACTTCACTGTATCCCGTTAAGTATTCAGAAAGCCAGGATCATGTCCCCCATCAGTCGTCTCTTTTGTAGGCTTAATAATTTGAGTATGTCCAATTTCCCCTAAATGTTGTTGCCTCCAAATGTACCACTTAGCCTGGTGACCCTGTGCGAAAACTAGATCATTGTGCACAGCTATACCAATCCAAGTGCAGTCATAGCCTGAGTCCTGACGGTGTGCTGCTGGGGGCTGTGGATTATCAGATAGTGACATGGTTTTCCTGTATCTCTTGTAGCTTAGAACAAAGGAGGAGCAGATTGCTTCCCTGCAGCAGGACCTGAACCAGCTTCAGAAGCAATATTCCACCTGCTACTCTCAAGTAAGTTTCTCACATTCAGTCTGTGTCAGAATTTTTTTTTTTGCTTGGTTTGTGAGTTGTTTACATTCCTTTAGATGCAGTGTATACACCACTCTTTGATTTTGGGACCTTTGACAGAGTTATAGTATTTATTTACTGAAAGGTTTTGCAAGGAAGGCTCACTGAGCTGGGAAAGCTAGTGCAGTGTGTGTCAGGTGGGGGTAAATTTAGTGTGGAAAATACAGATGGTACAGGAAGTCTCAACAGTACAAGGGAAGTACTGCAGCTGCAAAATACAGACAAAATCTGGCCAGAGCCGGTATGGCTACAGCCGAGCTGACAGAGGAACACAGCACTGGCTGCCATGTTCAGGATGGCCACTGGAGTTTCCTGTGCATGCATGACAACTCCTGCATGTGCACTGAACTCTGATGTCACGGTGGCACAGTCTGCTTTGTCCAGGATGGCTGCGGAAGTTCAGTGCACATTCGCGAGTCACGCATGCACAGCAAACTCCTGCAGCTGTCTTGAACATGGCAGACAGTGCTGTGTTTTACCGACTGGTCTTTAATAGTGCAGTGAATGTGCAGTGATTGCCGTTCACCTCCACTATTTAAAAGTCCGGTCAGTATCCAGTAAGCTCCCTTCTCTGCCGTGCTCGCAAGACTGCTGCAGGGCTACGCCCACTTCAGCCGTAAAAAATGAATAAGCAGTCAGATAACGTGGCATGTAGTACATGCAAGTAAACGGGCAACTGCAGGTGGTGTACAGCACAGCTGGGCAGTACAAACAGTAAAAGTTGCAGGTGTGTTTAGAGGCAGATAGGTCATAGAACACTACAAAATACCAGGTACAAAGACGGTTTGGTGGCGCTGAGGGTTGAGGAGCTGGAGACCACACCTTGTGCCATGCCGGCGACCTGAGTTTGGGAGCAGACTCTGGTTGCCGGGGGTCGGCCAGGAGAGAGAGAGAGAATCTAGCATCCTGAGGACTGCTGTCCTCTCCTAGGGAGGGTGGGCTTGCATACCCAGCCTCTGACTGCCATCAGCCGGAGGCCTGGTGCTAGTGCAGATTGGTGCAGCATGGAAGGGATGGACTATAGCCTGGTGACTCATGCATGCATGCAGACGCATACACCATGTTAAAACAGCATGGCTGTATTCTGAAAAGTGCAGTATGACTGACCAGTTCAGCTGCCCTGGAGAAGAAAGAGTTAAACTCTATGCAAATGCATAGAACGTTGAGCTCAAGCTCGGTTTTCAAACCATTGTCCTCGGCACGTTCTAGTAACTGATCAGATTCTTTACTCTGCTCACTAGTGAAGACGCCTCGGAGATTTCTCCTCGTTGCCTTTGGTTGCGATAGAGTTTCGTCGGTATTTCTATCACCGTTTCTTATTTTCTTGCTCAAGTAGTCAAACCTCTGTCTTTGGTTTGTCTGTGTTTCTAGGTTGGGTAAGTGTTCGGTTTTCCTAGCGGTTCCACCGACCGACAGGAAACTGGACTTTGTTTTCCCACTAGTCTCTATTTAGTAGTTTGTATTGGGGATCCAGTCCGAAGACCTGACTAAACCAAGAAAATTCGCGTTTTTTTCTCCGGCTAGCGCTAAACCGTTAGTCAGTCAGGACATGGGTCTCTTTTTTACCCGGTCTAACTAAGCCTCCAGTGGTAAGCTTTAGTCTTTTTTATCTGGGCCTAACTAAGCCAAATTCGGATAAAACACAAATTGACTTTTGCTTGACTGGGCTAACTTGGCCATTCGGTCAAGCAGTTTAAATTTTAGGGTACGTCGCAGAAACCCAAGAGAAAAGCTGGTCCCACTGGGTTTCAGCGCTGTACTGAGTGTGGGGAACAATTTGCAAAAGCTGATCCACACTTGGTTTGTCTGTATTGCTTGGGTTTCGACCACTTGCAATCAGACTGTGTTATTTGTAAAAATGTCCCTCAGTCTACCATCGATAGACAGCTCGGTAAACTGCAGAAAAGAATGGAGAAAACTTCCACTGAGGGCGGCCCCGGTTCAACTGAACCTTCAGTCCCAGCTGCCGAACCCTCAAGCCAGGGTGAACCATTGGTGGTTAAGCAGCGCTCAGATTCTTGTGAATCCATACCGCCCAAGAAGGCCAAATGGTCTGGTTCGGAACCACGTAAACAACTGGTTGCAGTTCCAGCCGCGGAAGAAATTGCCAAAGCTGTACGTATTGTACAGTCTTTGCAGTCTGGTCTTGGTGAACCGTCTGGACAGTCAATAGTTCAGGATGCTGGTTTGATATCTTCAGGACTCCCTGATCCTGAGGAGTGCTGCAGGTCTGACTGTGAATATGATGATGAGGAGGAGGATGAAGGGGAGCCCATGGACCCCGAGGTATCCCCTGATCATGCTCAGTATGAATCTCTTCCTAGGCCTGTCTCAGAGACCACCTCTCATTTTGCATTCATGAGACAGGTGGCTGAGACATTGCATCTCTCTGTGCAGGAAGCCACACAGGAAGAGGACGAGGAAGAGGATTACAGGGAGATGATGGATCTCCCTGTATCCCAGGGACTTTCAATCCCCATCCACAAGTCTCTGAAGAAGCAGACTTTAAAAATCCTACAGACCCCTAGTTCTGTCCCTCCCTTGGACAAGAAGATGGACAGAAAATATTTTCTGGCTGGCAGTGGCACTGAATTTTTATCTGGCCACTGTAGCCATATAGGGGTAGTTCCGACTGCAGCCTTTGAAAAGGCTGGCATTCCTCTGGCTTTACACTCCCCGACAAGGATACCAGGAAGCTGGATTCCCTTGCCAAAAAGACATACCTGGTGTCCTCCCTGGGCATTAGGCAAGCCTCCTATATGGCTTATGCCTCCAGGTATCAGAAATCCCTTTGGGAATCTGTTGAGCAGTTGGCTTAGAAGGCCCTTCCTGAATTAGCATCTGACCTTCAGGAGCTGATCACTAAGGGGGTACAGGCATCAAAGTCCCAATTCCATATGGCTGTGGACTCCAGTGATGCAGCCTCAAGAGCCATGACATCTGCCATCTTTCTCAGGAGTTTTTCCTGGCTAAGATGCACCAACTTATCCCAGGATACGCAGAATAAAGCCTTGGACTTTCCCCTTACGCAGAATTCCTTGTTTGGGGAACAGACTGAGGCATATATGAAAAAGATGAATAACTACAGGGTGACTTACATTAGTGCCTCAGCCACGGAGAAGGCTGCTACTTCTCAGAAACAACACGGCAGGGGCAGACCTAACCACAGACCTTTCCACCAGGCCCAAGCTTTTCCCTCTTATCAGCAACCCAGGGGCTTCTTTAGAGGGAGAGGCAGAAGGGGTGCTGGCAGGGCTGCTCCCATCTCCCAGTCTGCTACCCCCAACTAAACAGACACCCTGAGGATTCTGTCCAGGCCACCTCCCCTCCTTCTGTAGGGAGCAGGCTGACCTACTACCTCCAGGTGTGGCAATCCATTACCTCTGACAGGTGGGTCCTAGAGATAGCAGGTCAGGGTCTTGTTCTCAACTTCAAGCTGTTTCCAAAACTGGCTCCAAGTGCATTCTCACCTGCCAGCCCTGCAGAAACAATCTTGTTGGAGGCAGAGGTTTCCAACCTTCTGCTTTCAAGGGCAGTGGAGCCTGTGCCCCTTCAGCACATGGGAAAAGGACTGTACTCCAGGTACTTCCTAGCATTAAAAATGGGAAGTGGTGGCCCATTCTGGATCTCGGATTCCTCAACAGGCATCTTACAATGCCGGAGTTCAAAATGACACCCCTGGCTACCATTTTACCTACTCTCAAGCAAGGGGATTGGCTAGCATCCTTAGATTTAAAGGATGCCTACTTCCACATCCCCATCAGTCCCACAGAAAATATCTCTGATTTAGACTACCTTCAGGCCACTACCAGTTCAGGGCCATTCCCTTCGGACTAACCTCTGCCCCAAGGGTATTTACAAAATGTCTGGCAGTGGTAGTGGTGTACCTCAGAAGGCAAGGGGTTTCAGTTTACCCCTACCTGGATGACTGGCTGCTGGTGGGTCAGTCCTCCCAACAGGTAAGAGAGGCACTAAACCTCATTCAGGACACTCTTCAGTCCCTGGGTTTCCTAGTGACTCTAAAGAAGTCGGTCTTGACCCTAGTACAGGTGTTAGACTTTATAGGGGCAGAACTGAACACCATTCAGGCAAGCCTTTCTGCCCCATGGAAGGGCACAGGCCCTCATCAATCTAGCACAATCCTTCCACCTTTGGGTCCCTCGACCAGCAAGGTATTTCCTACAGCTCCTAGGTCACATGGCCTCCACCACAGCTGTGGTCCCCGAGGCCAGGTTCCAGGGATATTCAGTTCCACCTGAGATCCATCTGGTCCCAGAAGAAGGATCCTCTCTCCAAGCTGATTCCAGTTTCTCCAACACTTCTCTCAGTTCTTCAGTGGTGGCAGGACATGGACAGTCTCAGAATAGGGGTTCCCTTTCTCCCTCAGGTACCCTCTCTGGTATTGACAACAGATGCTTCTCTTCTGGGCTGGGGTGCCCATGTAGGGGACCACATAGCCCATGGCAGTTGGCTTTCTTGGGAGTCTCTCTTGCACATCAACCTTCTGGAACTCTGGGCAGTGTTCCTGGCTATCCAGGAGTTGTCCCATCTTTTACAGGGCAAGGTGATGCAGGTCAGACAATACCACCACCATGTACTACATCAACAAGCAGGGGGGAACACGGTCCTCACTGCCCTGCACAGAGTCCATGAAGATTTGGACTCAGGCCTATTCCCTGAACATATCCCTGTCAGCTGTACATCTGCCAAGGAAGGACAGTGTACTGGCAGATGCTCTCAGTAGGATCAGGCAGGTCCTTCTGTCAATATTCAGAAGAGGGGGGTGGTGCCAGGGATAGATCCCTTTGCAACCCCAGACAATCATCAGTTGCCACTGTATTGCTGTAGGCCTCCACCTCAAGGCTCAGCTCCACTGGAGACTCTCCTTCTGGATTGGCCAAACAGGTTCCTTTATGCCTTTCCTCCTTTCCCCCTGATATTCAAAGTCCTAGTCAAGCTGAGTTCTCAGTCTGCTACCATGATTCTCATAGCCCAAGACTGGGCCAGACAACCATGGTACCCAGTGCTACTGTCCCTGTCGGTGACCAGTCCCATTTGTCTCCCCAGGAGATACAACTTGCTGACCTCGTCTGAGGGGAGAATCCTTTACCCCAATCTCCAGCCCTTCGCCTAAGAGCTTGGCTCTTAAAGACTTAGAGTATGCAGATTTGCATCTTTCAGAATCTGTCCTGGACATTTTAAGAGCGTCCAGGAAACCTGCAACTAGGAAAACCTGTTCCTCTAAGTGGAAAAGATTTTCCATCTGGTGCTCTCAGAAAGGCCTGGATCCTCAACAGGCTGGCTTTCCAACACTTCTGGATTACCTGGTGCATCTTCAGTCACTGCATCTGCAACCATCTACCCTAAAGATGCACCTGGCAGCTGTCTCTGCATATCTCTCAGCAGAGAGGGGCCCCTCCCTAGCTGCACATCCAATTTTCAAAAGGTTTTTCAAAGGGTTGCTACACCTTCATCCTCCACACTGAGAGGCTACCCCTGCATGGGATCTGAATATCTGCATAGGTCAACTTATGCAACCTCCTTTTGAACCCATTTTTTTTTCGGAGCTCAAGTACCTTACTTGGAAGACTATGTTCCTGGTAGCTATCACTTCTGTCAGGAGGTTCAGTGAGCGCCAGGCTCTGTCAGTGGAGCCCAACTCATTGCACCCCACATAGATAAAATTGTCCTTCGGACTAATAGGAAATTCCTCCCTAAGATGCTTTCTGATTTCCACCTTAATCAGTCCATTACTTTGCCCGTATTCTTCTCTGAGCATTCTAGCTCAGGTGAACGCAGGCTCCACAATCTGGATGAAAAAACAGCCATTAGCTACTACATGGACAGGACAAAGGAGCTAAGGAAGGTTTATTCTCAGTTGTTCCTTATTTATGGTGAGGTAGGTAAGGGCAGGCCAGCTGCAGAAAAGACCATAGCCAGATGGATTGTGGCTTGTATTCAGTTTTGCTGCAACAAGCTGGGAAAGGACCCACCAGCGGGCTTCAGGACTCATTCCACCAGGGGCACTGTTGCCTTTGTGGCAGCTGCCAGGGAAGTCCCCTTGCTTGAGATCTGCAAGGCTGCCACCTGGAAGACTGTCCATACATTCACTGAACACTACTGCCTGGACACCCAGGCTAGGAGTGATGCCAAGTTTGGCACAGCAGTGCTGCAGAGCCCATTTCCCAAATAGGTTCTGTGCCCACCACCAAGGGGCACTGCTCGGTAGTCTGCACGTGTCAGAATACAGCAAAACATCATGTTGTTTGAGGGAAAAAATTACTTACCATAGTAATGTTGTTCCTTCTAATGGAGTCTTGCTGTATTCTGACCTCCCACCCTGCCTCCCTTCCAGAACCAGGGGAAAGGTGGCCTTCTGCATCACAGTTCTGATTAACCCATCAGTGGATATCTATTTTTTCTTGGGCATCAGTGACTTGAGTCTTCTTTATGCCCTTTTTGACTGTAGTGTTACCCTGGGGGTGCTTAGGTCTGGTTAAGACATTTTCTAGGAACGTGGATATGTTGTTCATCCACACTCTCTAACATGTCCCTTTCCCATTTAAACTTGCAGGAAGTCTTCAAGCTGGCTCCTCCCACCCACCCGGGTGGTAAATACCTCGGCTCCGCCCCATGACGCCAGATCTTCCTTTCCACTGGAAGATACAGATCCCTCATGCTACTTTAGTAATTCGTAGGCCCTGGCTTCACAATGTCGGTTTTACTGCAACTTGCTATTAAACTCGTTAAGAGTTATTGATTCCGATTCAGATATGGAGGACAAATCATCCCCCGGATTTCGCTGGTGTACCTGCAGCCAAAAGATGTCGTGCACTGATCCCCATCTAACATGCGTGTACTGCCTCGGCATCGGACATGACACCTCGTTGTGCACGTTTTGTCTGGCCTTCCATCCCAACTTTCTGGATGACCGCAAGGCACGCCTTCAGGTGGGGAGACTGGAGAAAAGGAACCCACCGGTGAAATCTAAAGAGGATAGGTGGGTGGTTTCCGCGGCCTTGGGATCCGCCAAGCAGTTAGAGCAGATGAAGGCATTCGAGGAGGAAGTGGCTCAAGCTTCAGCCTCTCGAAGCTTCTTTGTTCCTCTCAACCTCAGCTCGACTTTCACGGGCTCCTTTAGGAATTGTGCCAGTCTCTCCCCACCAGGGGTGAGGCGCCCATGGGCTCGCACTCCTCCCACCCTCGGAAGAGGGATAAGGACCCTAAGTCGTCGTCTTCCAGAAGAAGATGCTCCTGGGACCGAGAGAGGTCCGAGTCCCAGGATCCCGCGGTCTCGACCTCGGTCAAGATCGCTTCCTCAGCTGCCGGCTTTACGGACCTTCCGTAAGGCCAAGGCACCGAGACCGAGGAAGCAGCTGAACCGGACGAGATTACGCTCGACCTTATCGAGCCTTTGTTGCCAACTCCTGTCGATGATTCCTTAAAAAGGACCCCAGTCCTTTCCTTTCCCGACGAGGGTACACAACCTTCGGGTGGCCTCATCGAGGAAACCGTCCCGGAACCTTGGTTTTCACCGACTCTGGCGTCTCCAGATTGAACAAGCTGACCCCGTCGATCTCAATCGAGGACTAGGACCCCTTCGGTCGAAAAACCGAAGAAGGGCCATAAGCATTCAAAAAAGAGGTGCCGCCACCAATCCTCATCCTCCTCGGACAAGGAGAGTCTTTGACAGAAACTCCATCGATGTTATGAGGATCTCATTTGGCAACAGCTGATTTTGTCCGGTCAGAAGCCGGCTCCGCCGGCCACACCAATCATTACTTGGCTTCCACCTCCAAGGCCGACCCCTCCGGAACCGAAGGCTTTGGTTCCACCACCCGTGGGGCTGGCCCGTATCCCGGCTCAGCCTATTACGGTCTCTCCACTGATTTTGGTGGAGCCACTGCCTAAGCAGCCTCAGGGAGGGGCTTCCACGAAAGAGGACCGGACAGACACCAGACTTCCCCATCGTCTGTCCATCACGGTTGTCCCCGATCGCCCTCGGCGCATCGAGGGAGATGTAGGCGGGAGACCATTATATCCCGACTCCTCAGACTCGGACGACACTGGTTTGCATTCCCATCCTGGGGATGATGAGTCATCTGTGGCTAGTTTGGAGGAAGGTCCTTCCTCTTTTCAGGGCATCCTCCGCCTAATCTCTGAATACATCGGAATGTCCCTGGAGCCTATCCAGAAAAAGGTGGAGTACCCCCTTACGGATATCCTCAAAAGGGGGGATACCCCGACAGAGGCTTTTCCTGTGGCCGAAGCCATTGTTGCTGACCCTTGAGCTTAAGCGGCGTCCTGCTTCATTCCCAACTCCATCTGCCTTCGTGGTCCCATGAAGTATCACGGTGCCCATGGGGTCATTGGCGGGGTTCACAAAACATCCCTCGGCCAAACGTCTTGTGACTGCTTCTTTGTTCAGACGCACTGGTAGCTCAGCCGACACGGACCACCCCCGGACAAGGAGTCCAAGAATATGGACCATTCTGCCCAGAAGGTCTGTGCGGCCTCCTCCTTAGGCCTTCGTCAGGCCAGCTCGGCTGTTATCATGGCACGCTTCTCTCATGCCCTCCTGGGGTCATTAGATGAAGTTCTCCATCATCTCCCAGCGGACATGCAGACCACAATGAAGCAAGTCCGTGACCAGTGCCGTGCTGTTGCAAAACAGCAGCTCCAGACGGCCCTGGACATTGGAGATTCCTGTGCCCACTCTTTGGCAGCCGCAGTGGCGACTCGCCACAGGGCTTGGCTGAGGCTATCCTCCTTCCCGGCGGATACCCAGCATAAGTTAGCTGACGTGCCCTTCCTAGGCACCGACCTGTTCGGTCCAGAAGTGGCTGGTCACCTCCAGCGCATAGAGCAGTCCAGTGCCACCTTGGATGCTACCTCTGGAAAGGGTTCTTTGGGCAAGAACCAGCAGAAGCCCAAGAAGAAGCCTTTTCGTCTCTCTTCCCCTGCGGTTAGGCAGCCCTCCTTTCAAGGAGGCCAGCAGCAACAGCAGGCTCAAGCTTGGCACCCCAGGCCCAAGCAGGGTCCTCAACAGCCCCGTAAAGGAGGCTGAGGTGCTGGTTCAGGAGCCTCCTCCTCTAAGCCTGCTCAGTGACGGGTTGGGGGTTGCCACCCCTACACCATTCACGCCGGCTCTGAGTCCTCCCATGGGGGGCCGGCTCTGCCACTTTCTTTCCACCTGGTCCGGTATCAGTTTGGGCAGGTGGGTTCTAGAGGTGGTCAGAAAGGGACTGCCTTTAGAATTCAAGCAGTACCCTCCCAGCCGAGCCCGTACCCCTTGGGAGGAAAGGATCTCAGTTTGTACTCAGTCGGCTCTCCGAGACGACATTGCTCAGCTCCTCCGCAAGGAGGCGGCAGCTCCAGTGCCGGATCCTCCTACATACCCAGGCTTCGTCTGCAGGTACTTCCTGGTGCCCAAGCGGATGGGGGGTTGGTGCCCCATCCTAGATCTCCACGACCTGAATCAGTATCTCACGTCTCACACCTTCCGGATGGTAACTCTGAACCAGATCATACTATCCCAGGAGCGAAACATGTGGTTCTGTTCACTGGATCTACAGGACACATTCTTTCACGTCCCAATCCGTCCGTCCCACCAGCAGTTCCTCCGCTTCCAGGTCGAGGGGACCCTGTACAAGTTCCAAGCCATGCCGTTTGGCCTGTCATTGGCCCCACGGGTCTTAGCCATGTGCATTGCAGTGGTAGCGACCCATCTTCAGCATCAAGGAGTTCGGATTTACCCTTATCTCGACAACTGGCTCTTGGCAGGTTCCTCCCTTCAGGAGGTGGAGAGGTCCAGGGATCTGGCCTTCCGAACCTGCTCCCAGCTCGGCCTCTTGATCAACAAGGCCAAGTCGGAACTCGTGCCCTCTCAGGTGATGGGCTTCATCGGGGCAGAGCTTGACTCTCATCAAACCAGAGCTCTGCTCCCGGCGGACAGGGCAGAGGTTCTTGCCTCCTTTGCCCGATCGTTTCTGGTTAGGCACTTGCGCCCTGCCTGGGACTTTATGCGCCATGTGGGTTACTTGGCGGCGTGCACCTCAGTGGTCCATTGGACCAGGGGTCATATGCACCACCTCCAGTAGGAGCTGGCCACCCAGTGGACTCAGCGCCATGGTCATTTCGACCAGTTGATCACTGTAACCCAGAAGATGTGGGATGCTCTCCAGTGGTGGACCACCCCAGAACGGTTGCAGGAAGGTATCCCGTTTGTCCGCCCAGAGCCGACAGTTGTCCTGATGACCGATGCCTCTCTCATGGGCTGGGGAGCCCACATGGGGGACAGCAGGGCCCATGGGTTTGGACCCCTGAGGAGTCCCGATGCCGCATCAACCTGTTGGAGCTCAGAGCAGTCAGACTGGCACTGTCACCTTTCGCTCTTCAGCTCCGGGGTCAAGTGGTTCAAGTCCAGACGGACAATACTATGACCATGTACTACCTCAACAAACAGGGTGGCATGCACTCCCGTCTGCTGTGCAAGGAGGTGCTCTGCATCTGGACCCTCGTAAGTTGGTTGGAGGTGGATCTCCTAGCTGTCCATGTGGCAGAAGTCTTGAACCAGCTGGTGGATGCTCTCAGCCGCATAGACCAGACGTCCCACGAGTGGTCTCTCCATCCAGAGGTAGCTTACAGTCTGTTCTCCCTTTGGGGCAAACCGTTGGTGGACCTGTTTGCCTCCAGGGAAAACACCAAGCTGGGCCTGTACCATGCCCGCCTCCCTCAGCTGGGCTCGCTGCAGGGGGATGGCTTCTCGAGGCCATGGACCCCAGGCCTCCTCTACACCTTTCCTCCATTTCCCTTGATCCACAAGGTGTTACTCAAGGTGAGGAGGGACAAGGCGAAGGTGATCCTGGTAGCCCCAGATTGGCCGCACCAGTTCTGGTACCCAGATCTCCTCAGCCTCAGCTGCAGGGCCCTGGAGCGGCTTTGTACACGCCCGGACCTGATGTCGTTGAACCAGGGGAAGGTATTCCATCCAGACCTTCAATCCCTGCAGCTCACAGCCTGGTACCTGAGCAGCTAGGGTTCCAGGCTCTGGTTCTTTCCAAGGATGTCTACACCGTGGTGGAGGCATCTCATAAGGAATCGACCAGGAAATGTTATACCTTCAAATGGAAAAGGTTTTCAATTTGGTGTCAGGGTAAGAGTCTGGACCTCTTATCCTGCACTGTGGCTAACATTCTAGACTACCTTTGGTCTCTCTCCAAAGGGGTCTACGGATCTCGACCCTTAGGGGCACCTGGCAGCCATTTCTGCTTGCTTACGGTATGAGCAATCAGCCAACTTTGCACAGGAGACAGTGGTCGTCACGGCTTCTTCAAAGGCCTGGATCACATATCCCCTCCGGTGCATGAACCTCCACCTCCATGAGATTTTTTGTTGGTTTTGGCAAAGCTCATGGGCAAGCCATTCGAACCCATGCACAAGTGTGAGCTCTCTCATTTGTTGTGGAAGATGGCCTTCCTGGTGGCTATCACGTCAGCCAGAAGGACAGGGGAACTCCAGGCGCTGTCAGTGGACTCCCCTTATCTGGTCTTCCACAGGGACAAAGTTGTCCTACGCCCCCACTCGAAATTCCTTCCAAAGGTGGTTTCAGAGTTTCACCTTACCCAAGTGTTGACTCTGCTGGTATACTACCCTAACTACACCTCGGACGCTGAGTACAGGCTCCATATTCTGGACCTGAGACGTGCTGTCTCCTACTATAAGGAGAGAACGGCGGAAATTCGTGGAGAGGCTCACCAGCTGTTTGTCACCTATGCTGAAGCCGCTTCTGGCAGACCTGCAGCCAAATGGACCATTGCGAGATGGATTACATCATGCATAGGTCTGTGCTACGAGTTGGCGGGCAAGGAGCCTCCCAGAGGGATAAGAGCTTATTCTACCTGCCATACCGCTGCATCGGTGGCTGCTTCCAGGGACATCCCCATACAGGAAATCTGCCGGGCTGCTACCTGGAAGTCAGCAAACACGTTCATTACCCACTACCACATCGACCTTGAGTCAGGCCGGGATGCTGGTTTTGGGGCCTCAGTTCTCCGGTCTCTGTTTCCCAAGTAAGTATGGGGGTTTGCGCCTTGCCTCCCTCCCTCCTCCCGGAGAACTGCTAGCAGTCTGCCAATAAGTGTGAATGAACAACATATCCACAATGTTAGAAAAACTGGTTACTCACATGTAACAGTAGTTCTAGGAGTGGTATATGTTGTTCATCCACTCGGACCCACCCAACCTCCATGGCTGTGGATGCACAAACCTGGCTTCCAGCGGGCTAAGATCTGGCATCATGGGGTGGAGCCGAGAGTTATACCACCCTAGTGGGTGGGAGGAGCCAGCTTGAAGACCTTCTGGCGATCCTTAAAGGGGAAAGGGACCTGCCAATAAGTGTGGATGAACAACATATACCACTCCTAGAACTACTGTTACAGGTGAGTAACCTGTTTTTCTGGCTGAAAGATAGAGAGGGTAAATGCACACAACTGCAAAACAGTGGGTTGCAGGTTCAGAACCCCCTCAAGGCCACAAACAGTATTGTCTAAGGAAATCTGAGCTTCAGTAAACTTCTAGCCAGGCCAGTGAGGTCTGAGGTTCTGGATGCCTCACTTTCCGCCACACTGGTGACCTGGGTACTGGAATAGACCAAGATCACTTGGAGTTGGCGGGGGGGGGGGGGCCAGGAGGATTTAGCATCCATCGACAGATCTCCTCCAATTGGGTGGAGGGGACAGTGAGTACTGCTGCTTGGCTGCCACCCAGTGGAGGGTAAGTGGCACAGCAGCGGTCACTAGAATTGAAAGTCGGAGGCAGGCATTGAAAGCATGCACTATCTTTACACTCTGCATGTACGTGATTGCATGCCGCCAGCTCTGACTCAAGGGGAGTAACGGGCAGAAAAGAACCCCCTGACTTCAGGATGATGCTGCGATCCTGAAGGCACCGCACCACTGCCACCTATGGCACCCACTCACACAACGAGGTAAGAAGTAGCTGGGGTAGGTCCTGGTGGTGGGATACAGGGGCTGGGATTGACAGCAGAAAGAGGCTAATGGGGAGGGGCAGGAGGATGAAGTCTTAATGGTTTGAAAACATTTCTCTGGCAAAAGGCCTTCTTAGAGAACGGATGTGTTTATTTGATTTGATTTTTAACTATACTAAGCATTATGGAGTTTTATAATGGTGGTTTTTGACTGTTTTAAATTGTTCGGCGCCTTGAAATTAGAAAGGCGTCTCATAAATAGAAGTTATTATTGTTGTTATATGAAAAAAAAGGATTGAAAAAATATCAGAACGATAAACTGAATTGTCAAACTCACATTTTTCAAAGGTACCCAATTGGTGATATGGATTTTGTAAAGGGAATATAAACAATGTGCAATTGAAACCAACTATTGCTGATGTTTTGTGTTCATTATCGCCATGCTGTTAACGTATTTGAAACTGTTTGCATTCTTCATGCTGTTTTTTTCCTCAACTCTGTTTAGTGCTTTCAGATAAGTCCTTCCTGTCTCTAACTAGGGGCAAAAAACACACACACACCATTTATATTCATAGGCTGATGGTGCCTGCTAGCTGGCTAATGGGAAGAAAACCACAAAGTGAGGCTTTATGTTTATCTTCAAAGCCGATGATGTCTGCTAGCTGGCTAATGGGAAGATAACCAGTTTAATTTGTTGGACTTTATCCTTTGAACTACTAGAAGTTTTCGCCCATCAGCCAGTTGAGCACTGTCATCATCAGCCTTTTCAGCATTGACTTTTGAGAGGCAAAACCTCCTGCATTTCTACATCCATTGGGTTATATAGTACAGCCCCCTGCACTACAGCAACAATATGTTTACTTTGTGCATATGCGAAGCAAACATAAACAAGCATTTGTCAATGCCGAATGTTTGCTTGCTGGCATTGGCAGTGGTAGTGTAGAAGTTACAGAGCTGCATAATAGGAATGGCAGTGAAGTATTGAACTGAAGCCAACCCCACCACCACCCTGCAGAGTGACAGGCATTGGGGTGTGCCTTTGGGTGGTCAGGTATAACGGCCACGCCATTTCACCACACCCCACACTGCAGACATTGACAAGTGTCACGGTGTGCCTTGGGGTCTTTGGCCCTTATGCGCACCCCATTCCATCAGGAAATATGGTGAGATGGGTGCGGTATAGGAGAATGGGGTGAACTTTGGGTCCGAAGAGTCCAAGGCATACCTCGATGCCTCTCACTGGCTGCAGGGTGTGGAATGGTATGAGCATTACAGGCAAGAATCCCAAGTCACAACCCTGATGCCTGTCATTCTCTACAGGGTGGGGCGTTATGGTTGGAAACCCTAACACCTCAGGCATTCGTTGGTATTTTCACTCCAAATTTTGAACATGGTTTTTTTGTGACCCCCACCTCTTGAACAGTGGCAATATCAGTTTGTTAGCGAAGCTGCTGATGCACAGCGACTCGGCATTTTAGCACCACAGGTGCAAAAACATTCGAACAGGATGTGAAAATGACAGTCGCATTTCGTTCACGGGAGGTAAAAAATGGCAATGTTGCAAATCTGCAGTAAAAATATTAAAAACTGGTGAAGTCACGAGCATGCATAGAAACTGTGCAACGCACACCCGTAATGTAATTAGTTTGGAGATTTTTTACAGCAGATTGTCAACACAGGCATTTTGGGACCTCCGATCATGAACAGTGTCACTGTGATTTTCTTTATCTGTCCCGAACAATGATTTCCCACAGCGACCACGCATCTCTGCGCTGAAAGTGTGAAAACACATTTCAGCCATGTTCTGAAAAATGACAGCTGTACTGTTCATAAGGAAGTGTTGAAACATGCCACAGGTGAAAATCTGGATTGAAAATATTACAAAGTCATGAACTTACGAGGGTGCATGAAAACTGCACAATGCTCACTCGTAACACAGTCAATTTATGGACTTTTGTCACCAAATTTTCAACATAGCCATTTTAAGACCTCTGCTCATGAACAGTGTAACTGTGATTTTCTTAATCTGTCCCAAACATTGCTTTCGCACACCACTGCACCATTGTCGCTACGTAATGAATACACATTTTGGGCGACATGTGAAAAATGCAGCTGTACTGTTCATAAGGAAGTGTAATAAAATGGCAATGTTGAAAATCTGGGTGAAAATATTGAAAATTCGCAACGAACGCAAGCGTATGGAACTGCAGAACGCACGCCAGAAACAGTCATTTTTAGGAATTTTTTCACCAAATTTTCAACATAGCCATTTTAAGATCTCTGCTCATGAACAGTGTCACTGTGATTTTCTTAATGTGTTCCATACATTGATTTCGCACACCGACTGCGCCATCGTGCGGTACATGGGCAGAAACATGTTTTGGGCAAGATGTGACAAATGACAGCTGTACTGCTCATAAGGAAGTGTAATAAAATGGCAATGTTGAAAATGTGGATTGAAAATATTGGAAATTCGCGAACTTACGAGCGTGTGTAGGAGCTGCGCAACGCACGCTCGTAAAACAGTCATTTTTAGGAATTTTTCCAACAAATTTTCAACATATGCTTTTTGAGAGCCCACCTTATGAACAGTGGCAGTGTCATTTCGTTACTTGGTCCCAAAAGGTGATTTTGCGCAGTGACTGCGAAATCACCCTTCGGGCCCGATTAACGCCGTGACAGTGAGAGCATTCATGAGAAGGGGTCCCAAAAACCCATTTTGAAAGTTTGGTGCAACAATTCCAAAAAATGCCTGAGATATGCAGCAAAGTTGAAAAAACCCTATCTATCCCATTATACAGCTTACCGGCATTTCCTCAGTTCGCGGTCGGCTTTGAAGAGTGCAGACATGTTCCCGGTCCACTGAAGATCGTCGCGCGAGTCCGGAGGTAAGTATGGGGTGAGGGGTATGGGAGGCAGGGTGCGCAGTGGGTGGCGGCGGGTGGGGCAGAGACAGCGAGGGACCGTTTTTCAATTTCGGGTTTTTTTTTTAAAAAAAAAACAAAGGACAAGACGATGCGGGACATTTGCCACGCTGGGGTGGGCTCCCAGCTTGGCACAAGGATGGCTTTTTGGGGTGGCATGGAGCCAACGAGGGATTGGGCACCCCCGTCGGCGACAGCATCTGTTGCCACGCTGGGGTGGGCTCCCAGCGTGGCACAAGGATGGCTGTTGGGGGGGGGGAGGGCGTGGAGCCAGCGGGGATTAGGAACCCCGTCGGTACGCAGAAGTCTATTGCCACGCTGGGGTTGGGCTCCCAGCGTGGCACCCTGTACTTGGGGGCAGGGAGACAGTGGAGCTGACGGTGGATTGGGCACCCCAGTCGGCTATACATGTGGAGCCACGCTGGGGTGGGCACCCAGCGTGGCATGTGGAATGCTGTTTGGGGGGGGGAGCGCAGCACAGCTGATGGGGGATTTTGCACCCCCGTCGGCTATACGCAGTATGCGTGCGTGTGTGTTTGTGTAGGGGGAGCGTGCATGAGCAGGCGATATCTTATCGCTGCTCACTGAAGCATAGCTCCCCCTTTCAACTGTACTCCACTGCATTTTCAACTGCTGTCATAGACAGCTCCAGCAGGCATTGGAGAACTGCGGCCACGCCTGCAGACACACTTACTGAATTGGAAGAGGGCTGCCACACCTCCGAAAACTCGGATGATGGCACTATGTTTCTTGCACATGCGTGCAAGCAAACATAAAAAGGAATCAAAATACAACTACCAGCCACATAAGCAAATTGTACAGAATGTGAGCAGTCATAAAATGTGTTTTTAAACTGTATGTGGTTTAGGCCTAAGGGGGTTTGACAGCATCCCTTTAACTGACTTGTGTTGTATAAAAAGAGTGGCATTATCTGTGTTCAATAAAATGTCAGATTTCGCACATACTTTGGGAGTAGATGTTTGCTTTAACTGCTGGGTCACTGTTCATTGGTACACTTCTGTTCCAGCAACAGTGTGGTAGTGTTGAAGATAAACTGTTTGTTTTCAGGATCTCGGCTGCTGCTGGAGTGTTTCCTGGTCCGCCTCCAGCTTCCATGCTGGATGTGCATTTCAGACACTCAGGATGAGTTACAGATGGGTGGGGGTGGGGTGGGGGTAATTGTATTGAAAATTGTTTGACTTCTGGTTTCACCTCCTTCCCGATGCACACCTAGCTCTCAGTGCTCCGACCCCCAGGACATTAATTTTTTAAAACTGTGCAGTTTCTGGTGTCCATTGGTGCCCCCCACACACACACACAGTGACTTCATCTGTAAATTGAACAGACCCCAAAAATGCCACCAAAAGGTCGCACCAAGGAAAATCTGTGCGAATATCTGAAGCCAGCTCTGGCCCCTGATTCACGAGGTGTTAAGCCGGCGGGGAAGAGCAAAGCCTTGGATCCTCCTGTCTCCCCACCCACTTGCTTGGAAGACGAGGCAGAAGAAGATTTCACAATTACCTCCCGGAGGCTATGCCTAGAGCTCAAAAAAATAAACGGAATGATACAAAAAATGGAGAAAACAGTCCTGGAGACAAAGGCAGAGATATCGGTGGTGGCACAGAGAGCGGGAGAGCTAGAGGCAGGTCTGACAGAGACAAATATTGAGGTGCAGGAACATGAAGAAGCACTTTGATACCTACTTAAAAGAGACACAGAATGGCTTGAGGAACTTGATGACCTGGAGTTGCAATCCCGCAGAGACGATATTTGTATTTACGGAGTCCCCGAGGATACTGAACAGGGGGGAGCATATGGAGCCCTTTTTAGAGAGTTTCCTGAAGGAGCTGCTCGATCTGCCCAAAGACCAACCCCTCAATATAGTTCAAGCACACAGAGCGCTAGCCAAAAAAAACAGTGGGCCCAAAGGCTTCTCCTCGATCTATTGTTTTGAAGTTTCTCGATTTTTGCACCAAGACTACGGTATTACAGGCAGCCTGGGCAAAAAAGGCAGTGCTGTTCGGGGACACACGCCTCTTCTTTGACCATGACTTCACCCCATACACACAGCAGAAAAGGAGAGCCCTGCTTGAGATAAAAAAAAGGTTTTTGGCAGCTAAGAACACTAAGATGCATCTCATTGCCCTGGCCCAGCTGAAAATCTTTCTGCCTAAGGGACCTGTATTTTTTACATCACTCACCGAGGCTCACTTTACCTTGCTTGAATTAAAAGTTCTGCTGGACCTCTTCAGTAGGCCAGAATCTTCTTCATCAGAGGCCAAATAGAAAGAGAGAGACCTTGGAAAAGGAGGAGGAACTCCAAGCAACAAGGCAGCATGGAAGATTCTCGGAGGTCAGTTAGAAAGGGCCCAGGCCAGGAAGTTGAGACCGGAGCTTCCCCCAGACAATCGGGAGAGAATAGCACTCTAGCAGAGACCTGAACGAACAGTCTTATATCCTTTACTGGCTGGTTTTACAACTCCTCTTTCTTTTGGAAGGGGTTGGAACATTGACTTGATTAGCACTGGAGGAAATGTGACTGGGGTGGGGGGGGGCAGGGCACTGGGGACCAATACAAATGTTGGGGATATGTTCAATGAGTAAAATGTATTAACATGTTTATAGCAATGGGCATTTAGGGTTAAGAAGGGAGGAGTGCTTTTTTCCTCCTAGAATGAAAATGATGGCCTGGCAATGCACTTGGGGTTGGGGGGGCCACAGTTTTGAGCTGACATCCGGCTGTGATAACTAAGGAGAGAGGATGGTGGCCTGGTGGCTTTTGAGGCACGGTTTCCCACTTGCCCTCGGAGATGTGTCCATCGGGTCTTTAAGGGACTGCTCCCCCAGGGTGTGTGTAAGGGGCTGGGTTCCGAGTCCTGTCCTTCCACAAGTGTTGGGGAGGAGCGGGTCCCAAGCAGGAGGGTCTTGTTCCTTTCCTGTTCCAGCCATTGTGGTGGACGTTGGAGGGGGTTGGCTGCGGGACCCTGTTCTCATGCACTGCCTCCTACACTCCCCCACAGAGGGATATTAAGGTATGCCAACTTAGACCCCTTTCTTCTGGCAGGGGAACCCTGAGAGGGTACGTGGAGGTGGAACATGGGAATGTGGGGGGGGGGTGGGATGGCATAGATGCCCTCTGATCTTTCTAGTCATAGATGGTACGCTGTCTCATACCATCCTCGCTTGCTGCCTGTCCTTGGGGTGGGGGGGAGGATGGAAATGAAGCTTTTGACTCTCTATAACTGGAAACGAAGAGCAAAAGATGAGCTGTGAAACTATTTTTCTAGGAAGGAGGCACTCCACTAAGGTGGGCTTGACGGGCAAAAATGGCCAGTCACCCCGAAAGCGCAAGATACCCACATGGCCATCACTAGAGGGGCCACATCCAGCTGGCTTAACACCAACGAAGCGAGCAGGGTGTACAAAGAATGTTAGAAGCTTCATGTTTATGGTTAAAATTTTTATGTTGGGTCTAAGTCGTTCTGTTAAAATTAAGAAGACTCTAAGGCACAAATGAGAAGGTTGGAGTGAGAGATACAGACTTGATGGATGAAGGGTTAATAACATACAACGTTAGGGGAATAGGCAGTCCAATTAAAAGGAAAAGAATCCTAAATGAGCTCAGGCAGGCAAGGGTGGAGATTGCTCTTGTACAAGAGACCCACTTGGACCCAAGGGAGAGTGCCAGGCTAAAATGGGCTTGGGTGGGGCAGGTTTTTTCGGCCTCCTATCTGGCCCACCCCCATAGGAGAGGGGTAGCTGTCTTAATAGATAAGAACTGTCCCTTCCAAGTGGAACATTGTGACATGGACGAAGACGGTAGATTTGTCATAGTTAAAGGCAGGTGCAGGGACCAACCCTGCACAGAAATGAATATGCGCCTAATTCAGATGCAGACAACCATGCCTTTCTACAGAAAGTGATGCTGAGGGCAATTCCCCCCCCTCCCCCGGGTGACCTGCTAGTGGTGGGTGGGTATTTTAATTTGGTTCTGAACCCCTTGCTGGACCGGTCAGGTGGCATTCAAGGACCACCCTCCAGGGCAGCAAGGACATTATCCAGGCTTATGAGAGACTTAGGTTTGTTGGATATTTGACTCTACTTGAACCCGAGGGTTAGGGACTAGTCTTGTTGGTCACCCCCCTCCTAATGCATATTCCCGGATTGACCTGATGCTACTACCCAAAGAATGGACGCATAAAGTAGAGGAAGCTCAGATTCAGGTGAGGACACTCCTGGATCATGGCATGGTCTCGGTGAGGCTCTGTCTGACCCCAGAGGTTAGGAACTCCACATGGAGACTAAATGTCTTTTTATTAAATCAATCTGAATTCAAGGAGTTGGCTCAGTGGGCTAGAGAGGAGTATACTCAAAATAATCCAGCTCATAATACAATGCCAGCTATATGGTGGGATGAGCTAAAGGCCTTTCTCACTGGGAAAATCATACAATATGCCTCCCATCTAAGAAAAAGAAACCAAGAAGAGATCACAGGCCTAGAAGCTAAGCTTTGGGATTTGGAAGTAGAGCACAAAATAGCCCTGAACCTCGAGATTAAGAAAGAACTTGATATTAATAGACAAAAACTAAATAAAGTTTTGGATGACAAAATAGGAGGACAGCATAGATACTCCCATCAACGGTACTACGAGTAAGGGGGGAGGGTGGATAAGTTGCTTGCCTGGCAGATTTGCAGAGAGGCCGCCTCGCAGAACATCCTCAGAGTGAAAACCACTCCGGGGGGGGGGCTGGACCTCTAATCCTGAGGACATAGCTAGCCAGTTCAGAAAGTTTTACAAACGTTTATACTCCCAGGAACCGGTGGAGGGGTGGAGCAGTTCCATGACCAACTGGACAGCTTTTTTTGCAGGGACCAAACTGCAGAAGTTGTCCTGGGAAAAGAGAGATTTCCTGGACTCCCCTATTGGAGATGAGGAGATCCTCGCAAGCTTACACGCACTAAAGGTAAACAAGGCTCCCGGCCCTGATGGCATATCAGCCGAACTTTACAAGACATTCAAGGAGCTGCTGGCCCCGATTCTTGGCGGGGCATGCAGGGAGGTTCAGAGAGAGGGAATAACACCACCAAGCTGGCAGTAAGCACAGATCATAGTAATACACAAGAAAGGTAAAGACCCAACAGAGTGCTGGTCATACTGACCGATCTCCTTACTAAATGTTGACCAAAACACTTATACCTCAATCCTAGCCAAGAGGCTGCAAACAGTAATGGGACATCTCGTCCATCCAGACCAGACTGGTTTCATTAATGCCAGGCTCCTGCACAATAACATCAGGTGCCTGCTAAACCTGATTACCCACCAACAAACAACACATGAGTGCACACTGGCCATCTTTATGGATGTGGAAAAGGCCTTCGATAGGGTCAATTGGGGCTTTCTCCATCGTACTCTGCTGGAGATGGGGTTTGGGCCCAAGTTTGGGGGGGGTGGAGGCTCTTTATGCGGCCCCACAGGCCATGATTCGGGTCAATGGCTTCATAACAGAGGGGTTCCATCTCACAAGAGGAATAACAGCAGGGCTGCCTGCTGTCTACTTTGTTATTCACCCTGTGTATAGAGCCGCTGGCAGTAAGACTCAGAGCCGCAAAGGACATCAGGGGTGTTCAGGTAGGAGAGAGAGAGCACAAAATCCCTCTCTATGCTGACAATTCCCTCTTCTATATCACCTCCCCTGAGATATCTCTTCAGGTGTTGCAAAGGGAGTTAGAAGAGCATGGTCGGGTCTCGGGTTACAGAATTAATTATGGTAAATCAGAGGCGGTGCGGTTTGGAGGGACGATTCCCAGGGAGGTAGTGAGGGATTTCCCCTATAAATGAACCAAGGGTAATGTAGTGAGGTACCTAGGGGATAAAGTCACTCCACGTCTCTCACCTGTTTGATGAAAACTATGGAGAGAAATCTCTGCTGACATTATCAAATGGAAATTGCTCCCACTTTCACTGGGAGGGAGAGTGGAGATAGTAAAAATGAATGTCCTCCCCCGACTTATGTTTTTGTTTCAAGCCCTCCCCATAGGGATCCCAGGGAGGTACTGGAAGGGAGTCTTAGCAGACCTTTCAAAGTTTGTCTGGCAGGGAGGTCGTCGGAGAATTGGAATGGAACTTCTCTTGCAGCCCAAGGATCGGGGATGCCTCACCTACCCAGACTTCAGATTGTACTACTTAGTGGCCCAAATAGCTCCAGTCATTTCCTGGTTAAAACAAGAGGGAGAGGATGGATGGCAGGGCATAGAGAGATTCAACTCTAAAAGGTTTTCTCTGACTTCTCTACCCCACACCCTGATCACTACTCTGACTTGGCAGACAATTAAAAGCCCCTGAACCAGACATACAATAAGGGTCTTGATTAGGGCCAGAAAGGTGACCTAGACACCAGAGGGAATAGGCCCATTAATTTTGATGCTAGGGGGACCCGGGTTTCCTTCCTGCACAAACAGATCCAGGTTTTAAGACATGGCACAGCAGAACCCTGGTCAGGTTTCGAAATTTACTACAGGGGAATGTTTTAATGTCTTTTGAACAGGTACAGCAAAAATTTTGCTTGGACAAGTCCCACTTTTACAGATACCTCCAAGTTAGACATTATCTAAATACTCATAGGTTGTTACCCAGGATCACAAAGGACCTGACAGGCCTGGAAGAATTCATGTATTGGTTGGCCAGGCTAGTCGGACAGAGGAAAACAATATCAGTGGGATACAGGGCGCTGCAGGGAGGATGAATGCCCACTTCTGGGCTCTGAGGGATAGATGGAAGAGGGAGTTGGGGTCTCAACTTTCTGACCAGCGATGGCAGGAGACCTGGCAAAATGGATGGCGAACGACAGCATCCCCAACCTGGAGAGAGTTTCGTTGGAAGTGCCTCACCAGGTTCTTCCACACGCCCTCTGTCACAAAGCACTTCCTGAGTGGGAGTTCCGACCTCTGTTGAAGGAGCTGTGGCCAGGTTAGCACACATGCTCATATCTTTTGGACATGCCCAAGAGTGAGGTGTTTTTGGCAGGGAATCTCTCTGGCCTTTGGCACACTCTGGGGAGTGGATAATCTGTGCTCCTGTGACTCTCTTGTCCTAGGGCTGGATCTTTGGAGAGTTGGGGGGAATGGTCAGCTGTCTCTGTTTGGAATGCCATGTCTGGCAGGACTTAAAGAAATAATATCCTGTTGGCTCATCTTGACTCCTCCAGATCTGGGCTCCTGGAGGCACAGGGTAGAAGAGCTCAAGCTATTGGAAGGCCTAACAGCCAAATTAAGAGTGACTGAGGAGAGGAACAGGGATCAGTGGGGGGGCTTAGGAAAGAGGGAACGTAGGGGAGAGCCCCATCATGGTGGATCTAGATGGATTGCAGTAATCGGTCCTTCACTCTTGGGATGCTCAGTTGCCCTGGTGCCAAGAACGGATTCTGTAAGGGCTATGTGGGAGCAAGAATCTGGACACTTTTGAGAAGGTGGACTCCAGGGAATGATTAGACTTTGTGATAGGGGCTACCCTAATCTCCACCCCCCCCACCCCCGCGAGCTACCACAAGGTTTCCTACTAATGATTGCCTGGTGGAGTCTCCTTAAAAAGTTACAAGATTCCTGTTGAGTCTCGGTTTGCAGGGGTATGGCCCCCAAGTTTTCCTTCCCCTTTAATTCTGACCTTTGCTGAGCACAAAGAAATCTGCTGAGCTTAAGACGTCCGAACAACACTGACGAACTGTCTCGTGAAGTGGTTGTGTTACCACTTTTCTTAGATGATACATAGATTTCTAAAGAGTGTCTTGCAGCTCACTGTAACTTGGGTGTAAACATTCAGTGTTTATTATAATTTGAATAAATATGCATAGTAGAATGAATATATCCAGAGGGATAAATCTTGTATTCTCTCTTCAAGATAAGTAACAATTGTGGTGATGGATCTGGTTTGTAAATTTAGATGTACTAAGTATAAACCTGGTGCATTTCATGTGATAAATCTATGTATGAGCTGTATATTTGATTTCTGAAATAAAATCTGAGTTTGAAAAAAAAAGAAAATTGTTTGTTTTGAATTTTAGTGCCCATCTAAGGGGCCAGATTGATAGCATTTGAGACCAAAGTCCTCCATTTATTCACATGGCAGATCCTAAATGGCAACTGTAGTCTGATGGTGTCACAGCAGTGCTCTGTAGTGCCATGCGGGAGGCCTGAGTTGGCACCCTGACCCCAGGACGTCAGTCTCATACTTGCAGAGGTGGAAGTGACGTGCTTGACTTCCAGGTGTGTTTAGGCAAACTCCTGCCATGCAGCTTGTCTCCGTTGTCCACTGAGAAGACGTCTACAGTAGCTGGAGTTTAGTTGTGGGAGGGCTGGAGGCACAAGTGAGTGACAGAACCGAGATTCACCTGGTTAGATAGTCTGACAGCCAGGATTCCTAGATGTCTAATGCTTGTGTGATTTTATGTGTTCAGGAGGGGAATGCTGTTATGAACTGAATGATTGTGGGACCTCCAGACCTATGTTTACTGTTCTGTGGGCAGGTGGGATGCCCTGGCATAGAAGGCAAGGAGGGGCCAAAAAAATGTGTGGTTGAGTGTCCTAACAGCATGTCAACAGACAAGCTTTCTGTACAAGAAGCCTGTCCAGAAGAAGTTCCTTGCTAAGAAGAGCTGGGTGTTAGTACCTTCATGTGTCAGAATCTGACCTATTCAGGTGATGTGTTTAAAACCTGCCTTTGTGCACAGCTCTTGAACACTGAAGAGGCAGCTGAGAGACAGACAGCGGAGCTCAAGGATGCAAGAGAGGAGCTATCGGCAAAGACGGCTGAGCTCTCGCAGCTAAGCACCAACAAACAGAAACTGGAGGTGGAACTGACTATACTGAGTGAAAAACACAAAACAGCGCAGCAGGAGGTAAGACATAAATGGCACAGTAACATCAGTCCTGTGCTCACCAGATTTGGGGGAACGCCACAGGGGGCACAAAAGAGCAAGTCTTGTGTCGGCTCATAAGGTTTCAAAATGTCTTGGTTTCTGTATTTCAGGTTGTGGAGAAGATTTTGTTGGTTTAGTTCTGATTATCGTGGCATCAAATCCTATCCAGCAGCATTCCATTTTCAGTCCCAATTTATCGAGAACTGATGTCCCTTTCACCCTATAAAATGTTCACTGAAATGCAGTAGAAACCGTTGATTTGGCAAGTTATTTTTCTGAAATCTCTAAAGATGTCCAAGGAGATATTCATGAGATTGTTATCTTGTATTACAACATAGGAAATGAAAACAATCTTGTGAGATTTATTTTTGCAGTTTTGTCCCAAGAATCTTAAGCGATAACTTGCTAAATTGAGTTGACGATTACTACTGTAGATAAGAAGTAACAAACTGGTTCTTGGCAGCTTCTCCTACAACTTTTTTTAACTTCTTTTTTCTCTTCCCGAGCACCCCCAACCAGCCACTCTTTCAGGTCTCCAAGGGCATCCTGATGCCTCTACACCCCCGTCGCCATCCACTGCCCCATATTGGCAGCCCCCTGGGAAATCTGACGTATCCCTTTGTCGGACGGGTCCCCCCCTTCCAAGGGAGAAGCGCCGGTAGACACAACTCTGTTGACCCGGGTGTTGTGGGAGCCGGTCCAGGCAATCTGGTGCTTTTGTGGTGACGGGGACCGGAGGCCATCAATCGGGGGGGCGTGATTTTTCCGTTTTGTCTGGCCCTCCCACTCACCCCTGATTGGGCCTACGTGGGACGGCAGCCTGAGGCACGGATGTGCCGGGTTGGGGGGTGTCGAGGCTTCACACTCCTTGCACGTCTCCCAATCCACCTCCAGGTGCCGAGGCCCTGCCCACCCACCCCTGGGAGGGAAGCGTCCAATGAATGTTGAGAATCTCCTTCCTGCCGGGTTCCAGTCCTGACACCTGGGCTTGGGATGCAAACCCACGTCGCCAGCGTGGCACAACAGGGCCAGTGATCCTACAACTTTAAGATAAAAGGCAACCTTCTCTGTCTCCTCCCACCTCAGGTTCTCATCACTATTCTCTGCTTCACAGAAGTGAAAGCTGCATTAGCAGTTTGATTCCCTTTTCTCATTCTCATTGATATTGCTGTTATTATTAACATTATTTTTATTACTGTCATTATCAGTTTTTGCCCATGTCCACTGCCTCAGCAAGCTAGGCCACAGCAACTTCACCCTTCTCTAGGGGGTGGCGGGCAGGCAGCTGTCTTCGCAGCTAGAACCAGTGCTACTCCATGGTCAGCTAACAGCAGGTGCATAAATGGCAGGCACCATCCTGTAGCCTCCCTTCCTGGGAGCTGACCAACCCCAGTAGAGGATTCCAGGGCTTGCACTTAAAGAGCAGCTGATGCCTTCAGGAGAACTTTAACAAAATGTAATACTGTGTACTGACAACGTTCAGCATGTATTTCACTTCAGTTCAGTATTTTTCCTCCCCATTATTTATTACTAAGGTCATTTGTATGAAAACGGGATCTTTGCTCTTGAAGATTTCATCTGTTCTTGCTGCTTTCTCCCTACCTGAGGTAATAATGCACTCCTTGTAACATCACAGTTACTCCCATGGCAGCCAATTGTGATGTCACAACAGAGGATTATGACTTGAAGTAGGGAGTAAGTTGTAGAGGCAGATGAACTGTAAGGGATAAAGATCACATAGTCATGCACGTTTCCTCAGTAATAAACAAAGGGGATGAGAAGTCTATAGACTATTTATGGAATGTAAGCTGAATTGTACCTAAATGTTGTTTCTCAAAGATTTACTTGAGGCATCAGCAGCTATTTAAACCTCATTTCCCAGTCAAAAGCACAGCACACTGCCACCACACCACTGAGGCCAGCCAGCTGTACAGTTTTCTGAGACTATATCATCAGAACTGATTTGACCAGTCAGCGCTGAGGATTTGTCTGCATGTGAGAATCCTGTATAACCATTCGAGGGCCTTGTGTTCAACGTTTAAAAATGCAGAATGTTGCCTTGTGAAACAGGGTGCCAATTTCTTTTATAATTTTTAGGAAGTTTTTTTTTTTTAACTGTGTTTATGACAGGTCATTAAAAATGGTTTGATGATTTAGAATGTATTTATAATGAGACTGAATCTCTCTTATGTCTGTATGAGCCTTGCATGCTTTGGGTGCCAAAACTGGTAATCTTTCAACCAATGAATGCTACTGTAACTGGAGTGTGAGCTGCAGTCCACGGGGTTTTAGTCAGAGCCACATGCCGAATGAAACCGTGGTTTTAGTTTAAAATTTAAAAAACATGCTAACTCAAGTATTACTAAAAAAAAATGCCAAAATGTTAAGAACTTGCTGGTTTACACACCTTGTCAGTATTGTTACATCACTTAGGCACTCGAGCTTTGCTCTCGTGTCACAATACTAACAAGATATGCCAACCAGCTTGTTCTTAAAGGAGAACTGTGCTGAACCTGCTACTCATTCTCCCTATGGAAGCTGATTTTTAAACAGCGGTTCTAGTTCTATTACTGTTCCATCTCTGCGGGCTGTTTTATTATCCTAATGGTTGTTTCTGATTTGCGCACAGGTAGTAAATACCCTTTTTAAACCATACAGGGTAGCTTTTGTTGGCACAGTGCATCCATGTTCAAATAAATAAAATAAATGTTCAGAAGAAACACTGCAGGAATGAGCAAAAATGGGGTTGTAGTATATGTGACGGAGGGAATCCAAGCCACAGAGATACGTGGTCACCTAGAGGAAAATAAAGGTCTGGAGATGCTATGGGTCATCCTGAAGACAGGCTCTGGGGATGCTAGCCATACTGGGGCAGGGAGAGGAGTTGGTAAGGCACGTGGGTAAGCCGTCATCAGAATGGCAAGTAAGTGGGAGTTGCTGCTAGTTGGTGACTTCAGTCTGCCAGACATGGAATGGAGCTTCCCAGCGGTGGCTTCAGCAAGGATCAGGGCCATCCATGACTCACTGATGGGGGCTTTTCTCTGGCAGCTCGTTAGAGAACCCACTAGGGACAGAGCAGAGCTGGACCTGATTCTTACATACAGGAACAGTATTCCAGATGTCACAGTGGGCAGCCCCCTAGATACCAGTGATCACCGTACAGCGTGGTTTAACATAAAGACAGGAGCAGAAGCAAACCACATGAGGATGACTGCCTTGGACTTTCGAAGGGCAGATTTTAAAGAAATGGGAGACTGCCTAGAAATTGTCTCATGGGGGGATTGCCAGGGAGGGGTAGGCACTCAAGTGGGGAACAGTAAAAGAGGGCATAATTAAGGCAGCCAGTCACTGCATGAAGGAAGTGAGTAAAAACAGAAGGAAAAATATACCAGTTGTGGTTCTTTTGCTAAGTCGCTAAGGTGGTGAAGGATAAAAGGGTGGCATTCAGTATGTATAAGGAAAGACAGACAAAGGAGGACAAAGAGGTACACCAAGTACTGTAGAACAGAAGGAAGCAGGAGAGGCGGTGAGGGGAGGGGAGTAAAGGTGCAGACAGAGGAAAGGCTAGCCAAAGAGGTAGCTTAAGAGGATAAGACTTTTTTTTAAGATATATAAGTATGAAGAGGAAAGCAGGGGAAGGGATGGGAGGATTAGGAGGGTGGGAGGGGGAACTGTACAGAAGCAGACCAATGGAAAAGCTGCCACCCTGAAAAGATACTTCTGCTCAGTCTTCATAGTGGGGGGGGGGAGTGAACTAGCAGGGAGCAGCAGGAATGGTGGGAGGTTGTGTGGTAAGGTGGACACAAGACCATTTTAAGAGGAAAGAATCTTGAAGGGACTTGCAGCTCTGAAGGTGGACAAGGCTATGGGACCAGACGAGATACACCTAATGGTGCTAAACAGTTCACTGGAAACAGGTATGGTTCCGGAGGACTAGAGAAAAGCAGACATGGTCCCTCTACATAAGAGTGGCAGTGAGGAGGAAGCTAGCAACAATAGGCCATCATTCTGACTTTAGTAGTGGGAAAATTAATGGAAATCCTGTCAAACGAAAGGCTGGTAGAGTATCTTGAATCCAGAGGGCTGCGGTAGCATGGTTCATTGTGTGTGTGTGTGTGGGGGATGCTAGATGAGTCTGATTTATTAATTCGACTGGGTGACCAGGGAAATAGATCAGGGGAGGGCAGTGGACGTTGTCTGTCTGAACTTCAGCAAGGCCTTCAACACTGTGCTGCACAGTTGACTAATAAAGAAATTGAACAGCCTAGGGTTGGGATCCAAAGTGGTGAATTGGGTTAGAAACTCGTTAATGGATAAGCAACAGAAGATGGTAGTTAACAGCACTCACTCTTAATGATGGGAAAAGTGCTCAATACTTGAACTGGTTCTCTTCAGTGTCTTAATAAGTGAGATTGCAGAAGAACTGGAAGGGAACATATGCCTCTTTGCAGATGATACCAAAATCTGTAATAGGGTGGATACTCTGAAGGGGGTAGAGAGAATGCATAGGGATCTTGGGAAACTCAAGAAGTGGTCAAGAGTGTAGCAGCTGGTGTTCAGTGCCAAAAAATGCAAAATCATGCACCTAGGGCATAGGAACCCAGGAGTGAAATATAGGATGTGGAGGAGGTACTGACAGTCACTAAGCAGGAAAGGGACCTTGGGGTTATAATAACTGACAACCTTAAAGTGGCAGGGCAGTGTGACAAAGCAGTGGGTAGGGCTAGTGGGATGTTGGGGTGCATAGGGAGGGGTACCTCCAGCAGGAGGAGGGAGGGGGTATTGCCACTGTATCGCTCACTGGTGAAACCCCACATGGAGTACTGTATCAAGTTTTGAAGGCCACACCTCAGAAAGAACATAGACAGGGTGGAAGCGGTCCAGAGAGAGCAACTAAAATAGTACAGGTGTTACATGAAAAGCCCAATGAGGAGAGAATGAGGGATCCCAAGATGTACACCCTGGAAGCAAGGAGAGCAAGAGGAGACATGACAGACCCTTACAAGTACCTCACAGGGGTGAACATGGTACAGGAGAAGAGTCTATTTCAAATTCTAAAGACCACCAGGACCAGGAGGCATGCAATGAAGCTGGGGAGGGGGAGTTTAAGAGGGTTGTTAGGAGGTTCTCCTTTACTGAAAGTGTAGTAGACGCCTGGAATAGACTGCCGGCAGAAGTGGTGGAGATGAAAACAGTGGGGGGCTTGAAGCATGCATAGGATAGACGTGGGGAATATTACTAAACAGACTGGGAGGGGAGAGGGTTGCCGAAGACCATTTAGGGTCGGTGGAGGCAGATTATTCAGGAACATCTGGGCTGACTGGGTGGGCCAAGCAGTCCTTTTCTACCGACAAATTATGTTTTTGTTTGGGAGCTGTGAACTACATCACACAGTACTAAAATGGTGCTTCAAACAGTGTGTAAATCAGAAACTCTCCCTGAGGTTACTAATAGGCCTATATATGGAACAACAATAGATTTAGAACCAGTATTTAAGGGACAGCTTTGACGGGAAAATGGCTTGCCTTTTCAGTGCAGTTCTCCTTTAACACGGTGTTATTTTCTATATATCTTAGTAACTGACATTAGCTAATCTTGCCCTAGATCTCACAGGTTTGCTCACAGACCCACTGAATCTGTACTTTATACACTCCGAATGGGTCCACACGTTCGATCACATGTACTCCTGCATCTGCAGTAACAAATGCTCCTTCCCAGGGACACGCTAGTGCAGAGCTTTCCTAGCTGTGATGACAGTAGTGGCCTTTGCAAGGACTTGCAGTTCAGCTACAGATCCCTACATCATTGTAGACTTGCAGCCGTGGCCCATGTTTATTCCAGACTCTGCCATTTGTGTTGTTGTGGCATCATAAATACGTACATTGGTGGAGTGAGATCTTTGGTTCACCGAGGCTGTCTCCCATCCAGTGCCCCTTCCCATTTACTAATGAACTAGCAGGGTAAGAGAAATGTTGCTGTTTCTTTTTTTTAAATAATCTGTTTATGTTCCTGGTCTCTGACCGGCTTCCGAGTGCTTCGGTCCCCAAAGCCCTGTCAGTCACCTTCTCATGGGTCTTACCTCCTCAGGTTGTTCACCCACAGAATCCCCCCCCCCCCCATGGTGGGGCTGTTGGGGTTGACTGAGCCCCTCCAGAGTACAATCCAGATTCTCTGGACGAGGGACCAATTGGTGGTACAGAGCCTGTGGGTCACCTAGAGCTTCATCCTACCGGTCAGGCTTTATCGTGGCCATTTTCTCCCAGAGGTTACTGGCCATGAAATGATGCACTAAGCATGAGCACATGCATGCAGGCGTTCCTCGGCACACCTGTTCGTGTTCTGGATACTCCAGCTGTGCTGTCACCTGTCCTCTGTCAGGTGGCAGGCAAGCATCGGAGCAACATAAACCCCATCTCTAAGAGAAGAGAGCAGTCCATGGGACACTCATCCCCTCCCTCCCACGGCCGGTCCCCATGCGGCATGAGCTTGCTCCCGAATGGATCGCCAGCGTGGCAAGCAGACGTGCTACCGCTGTGCCACTTGGCTGGCTAATTGTTGCTATTACAACAAATGAAAACTAATGTTTGCAGTAATGTAATCTTTTCAGTGTTTGTAGCCTTAAGCTTTTCATTAACAAATAGTGATAAATACCCCACCATTTAACAAACCTCTTAATTATAAACTAGGAAGGGTATTACTTGATAAAAATAAAATTATTTCCCTACCTGGTTAGTGACACAGTCAGAGAGAAATTGGTTGGGACAGTGTACAGGGAGTTATGCAGTTACGTTACAACCTAGTACAAAACTAGTCTGTTGATTCGGAGACAAGGATCAGATACTGTCTTGCTTGTTAATCAGATTAAAAAAATATAAAAGGTAATTGATGGTCAGCTGTTAACAACGGCGCTGTGTTTGCTTTGAGAGGTTATTGTGACAACAAGTAGACCTCGAGACCGAAGCTCAAGAGGTCTGCGGTTGTCATGAAAACCTCGAGAAGTAAAGTCTGCAAAGTCTGCGCTGTTGTTAACTGTTGCCCATCCATTGCCTTATGTAGTGTATGGGCAGCCCCTCGCAGCAATGGAGTGTTTAGAAAAGTCCAGGGAAGCCATCCCCGATAGCCCGTTTTTCTGTCAGAAGTGACAGATGAAACTGACAGGTGAAAAAAAAAAAAATAGCAATTGGCATGGTTGACAGGGACAGTTGAGTGCACGAGGGCATTGAATGTTGTTGTACCATCATAGTGATGTACTCAAGATGGTACAACAGCAGTTTGACGTCACTACGGTGGTACAAGCAGCCTAGGAATTCATTGAATTCCATTTGTAATCGCACTCTCTCATACACTGTACACACAAATTAAAAATAAAAGGAAAAACACAAATTGAGCTTAGCAAACTCCGGGCGAGAGATTCTGTGTGACCACCCTGATGTGCTGTGAGGTCATGTGTGTAGTTCAATTGGAAACATTAGGTCTTGATTTGGTGGATGTCGCTATCATGCTTGCTCGTTAAGTGGCACGAATGACCTTTCAGTTTACTCTCACTTTCCTGTTCTCAGTGGCAGTGCTGGTAGTCAGAAGAGTTGAGTGTAACATTCCAAAGTAGATTGTTTACTGCCATGGGGTTCAGTTTATTATTACTGACATTCTAGAACATTAGCACACCCTACAAGACAAGGGCAGGCTGACACGTGTGAAAGAGATGGTGTATAATTCAAACTCTGTTCCCCTAGGTTGCCAACAGGGACCAAACTGTTATGAAAGTGAAAGCTGAGTTAAAAGCAAGTGAAGAAAAAGTCAAAGAGGCACAAGAAGAGGTAAGAAGGTTTCATGTAGTTCACTGAACACTGATCAAGCCTCGCTGGAGACTGTACTGAACAGCCATTGCATAATCATGTTTAGAAACTAGAACCGCAGGAGTTCATTAACAATGGTTTAATAATGTGCTAAACATGCTGTTTGGGGTGGCAGTCATGATTTTTCACCTACTGGGACTGATCTGTGCTGTGCAACTTTCCTAGGGGCTTTATCTTTATTACTGCTTTTGGCTGACTGCCATCAACACAGGCGTTTCTAACCCCGTCAAAATGTGAAGACCACAGAGACCTAGGGTTTCCTGAAATGGGGAATTGGTGTGATAATTTTTTTTAACTTGTCTAGGGCAGGCTACTCAGATGTTGACATGCAAGTAAAGGAAAATTGTTCTCCTTCAACCTCCGGCAGTCTCCCCCAGAATCGTCCCTGCCCTTGAACTACAGTAGTTCAGACAAGCACATTTCCATTGCCGAGACTACTCTCGGAGGCACTAACAATTGTTCTGGCCATGCTCAGATAATCCAGACTTCTGTTGGATGGTTGTGCTGCTTGCTCTTGCCATCCAACACACTGAGCATGGACATGCTTACAGTATGTGACTTCATCCTGAGTAATTTCAGAAGCCTACCTCAAACAACAACATCTTGCAAATAATCTCCTAAAAAAATTCTGCAGGTGAGTGTGTATTGCTAAGTCTGACCACATTCAGCATGGTCTTAAAGAGCTGGTGACATGATTCGGGCAGGCAACTCATTTGGAAGTTGCTCGATTAGCTAAATAAACTTGTGCCTCAATTTTGTTAGAATACTAACATTTTAACTTACAGTGCCCAACTTGTACCTTCCGTGTATGAGCCGAGCAGCCATCTCAGCTTTGTAGCCCCACCCCAAAAATCAGCTTTTTGATGACATTAGGTATGGGTCAGGGCTGCAGGCACTCTATATAGTAAGTAATAGAACAGGAATAGGATCGGGGGAGGGGGGCTGTCTAAATGTACTAATGTTATCTTTGCTGGCAGTTATACATGCATGAGGGTGATCTTCATTTCCACATACATGTATAACTGCCAGCAAAGATAACGCTAGTACATTTAGACAGCCCCCCTCCCCTGATCCTATTCCCATCCTATTACCAACTATATAGAGTGGCTGCAGCCCCGACCCATACCTAACTTCATCAAAAAGCTGATTTTTGTCAGCCCGGTGGTGCTGAGGGTTGAGGCGCTGGACGCCACACCTCGCTCGATGCTGGCGACCCGGGTTCGGGAACGGACTCGGGTTGCCGGGGGTCGGCAGGAGCGGAGAAGGATTGAGTGTCCGTGGGACTGCTCTCCCTCTCTGGGAACGGGAGACACTAGTTGTTGGCTCGCTTATGACCTCGCGGAGGCTGGAGGTGGTGAACTGGCACTGCACTGCAAGGAGTGACAGGACCACGGATGCGGAGAAGGGAGCGCGTCTCTTGGACGCATGCGTACTGCGCCGCCTAGGCGTCCTTGCACTCCCCTGTCACGCTGGCCAAGAAAACAGGGAAAACATGGCGCTCGGTCATGGCAGCTCCGCCATCCCGCCGCGGGGGGGCAAGCCGCAGGGGTAATTGGGCAGTGGGGGCTTCATTGGGGGCCGAGGAAGAACAAGATGGTGGCTGGAGAAAGGACGAATGCCAGGACTTGAAATGCAGACCGGTGGTGCCAGGCAAGGTAAAAAGGACTAGCCAAAAACAAAAACTGATTTTCAGAGCGGGGCTGCAGCACTGAGATGGCCACTTGGTTTGGAAACGGAAGGTACAAGCCGGGCATCATAAGTTAAAATTTTAGTATTTATTCTGACCAAAAAAATTGCAACACAAGTTTATTTAGCTAATCTGGCAGGCAACTTCCAAATGAGTTGCCTGCCCTAATTGTGTTACCAGCTCTTTAACATTAAAAAAGTGACATATTAGACCTGTTGATAGCCAGGCCAGCCCGGTGGCGCAGAGGGTTGAGACGCTGGATGCCACACCTTGTGCCACGCTGGCGACCTGGGTTCAGGAACGGGGCCGGGGGTCGGCAGGGGAGGGGAAGAGATTGGGCATCCGGTGAACTGCTCTCTTTTCCCTGGGAAGGGCTGGGGTAATGACCGCTCAATGAGCAACCTCTGGCAGAGGCTGGGGGATAGCCGAATGAGCGTTGTGGCATATGCCAGGGGGTGGAGCCACTGAGTGCATTACCTTGGCAGCCAGGCTCCTTAGGGGCGAAAGATGTATAGAAACCCCTCCCTGCTGATAGGCTTAATGGCGCCCGCTGTAATCCACACTCCTGAAGTTGGACCCGGTCCCCTTCACCCCCCCCCCAGCCCGGTGGCTCAATACTTACAGATGGAGCACCCTGGGCAGGGGCGACCCTTCCCTGGAGGATGCCCGGTGCTGGAGAGGAGTGGAGGGACCAACCGTGGTCATGCAAGGAGGTAGAGATGGCAGTTTCAGAGGTCGCCAGAGAGAGTTTGGCAGTAGGGGAGAAAAAGTAGAATTCGAAAAAAAAACCTGTTGATAGCCTAGGTCAGTGTTAGTCTTATGTGCAAGATGCATTCGTGCCTGAATGTGCAGTTCTTTCCTGATTCCTTAGTACGGTGGAGTGCTCTCCTCTTTTAAGGAATGCATTTGCACAAGCTGTTTGCAGTTTTATTTATTCATAACCACTTGAATTATTCACTTATTTAGTAATTCAAGCACTGAATATGGTAAGTGCATTTTGGCTTAAAGGTCAGGTTGGGTGCAAAAACAAGTGATGTGACTACTTAGATCTTTTTGCAAGCCTGTTTTCTGCTACCGTCAGTCTGTAGGTAATAAATGCCGTTGAAGTACCAGAAGCTTAGGGGCTGGATGTAGCTGTCGTCTCAGTAGGAGAAGAAATCTGTATCATAAGAAGGGCCCTGATATTTGTCAGTAATGAACTTCATATAGCTGAGAAATTCATGGCATGAGGAGAATATATCATCTCAGCAGGAGGGGAAGAGCCTGGCACAAGAAGGTCATAGTGTATGAGGAAACCTATGGCACAAGGGGGACTTGCCTTCTCCATAGGTAAGGAAGCCATGTCATGAAAAGAGCATTATATATTTTACATAGAAACATGGAAACATAGAAGTTGACAGCAGATAAGGACCGCAAGGACCATCCAGTCTGCCCATTTCTTTTTCTACCTTATAAATGTGCCATCGACCTTTGCTCTGTCAGTGGCCTATCTATTCATACTCATTTGTATTGCTCCCTTATGCCTATCCCATGCCTGTTTGAAGCCCTGCACTGTATTCATAGCCACCACTTCTTGAGGTAGGCTATTCCTAGCATCCACCACCCTTTCTGTGAAAAGAATTTCCTCACATTCCCCTTAATCGGCCGCCTCTAATCTCATGCTGTGTCCTCCTGTCCTGCTATTTTCTTATATTTAAACATGTTAGACTCTTTCACCTTGTTAATGCCCTTAAGGTGTTTGAATGCCTGATCATATCACCTCTCTCCTCCTTTGCTCAAGGGTATACATATTGAGCTCTGTTAATCTGTCCTCATATGTCTTCTGATGCAGTCCCTGCACCATTTTGGTTGCCCTTCTCTGGACTGCCTCAATTTGGTTAATGTCCTTGTGAAGGTGTGGCCTTCAATACTGCACGAGTACTCCAGATGGGGCCTAACTAGTGTCTTGTAAAGAGGATTATTACCTCCTCTTACGACTTGTGATACCCTACTAATACACCCTAACACCCCCTAGCCTTACCTACTGCTTTAGAGGTCTGCTTGGATGATTTCAGGTCATCAGTGATGATGATGCCCAAGTCTCTTTCTTCCTTTGTGACTGCTAGCAACTCCCCTCCCAGCCTATAGGTGGCTTCAGGGTTTGTCTTCCCTATGTGCATGGCCTTGTACTTCTTTGCATTAAATCCCAGTTGCCACTCTTCTGACCATTTTGCTAGTTTATCCAAATCTCTTCTCATTCAGCCCACCCCATCTGGATCATCTACTCTGTTGCAGATCTTGGTGTCGTCTGCAAACAGACAAGCCTTACCCTCTAGTCCATCTGCAAGGTCACTAATGAAGATGTTGAAGAGGACTGGCCCAGGACTGATCCCTAAGTGCCCCACTTGTGACTTGCATCTCTTCTGACTGTATGCCATTTACCACCACTCTGTTTTCCATGCATCCAGTTTGCCACCCAGTTGACCAACTTCTGACCCACCCGAGCCTACCCAGCTTATTTATCAATCTTCTATGTGGAACAGTGTCAAAAGCTTTGCTGAAGTCAAGGTAGGCTGACATCAACTGCTCCCTTGGTCCACTACTCTGGTTACCCAGTCAAAGAAATCTAAGAGATTAGTTTGACAGGACCTTCCTTTGTAAACCCATGCTGTCTTGGATCCTGTGCCCCTATGGATTCCAGGTGTTGCACTATCCTTTCCTTAAGGAGTGCCTCCATAATCTTGCCCACTACTGAGGTAAGACTGACTGGTCTGTAGTTCCCTGCCTCCTCCTGCTACCACTCTTGTGGGCGGGATCACATGAACCCTTCTCCAGTCTTCTGGGACCTCTCCTGTGCTCAGAGACTCACTAAACAGTTCTGCTAATGGCTCTGCTAGTTCCACCTTTAGCTCCTAAGTACCCTGGGATGTATGCCATCAGGTCCCATTGCCTTGTCCACCTCCTGAGCATAGCAAGCTCTTGTAGGACCCTTTCTTTTGTGAAGGGATGTGCTCACCTCCCTCCCCCTGTGTCCATGGTGCTGAGCTGTGGGCCTGCCCTACCTTCTCTTCAGTAAATACTGAGCAAAGTATCTATTTAGGATAGATGCTTTTACATTGTCCTCCTCCTCACATGCTCCCTTTTCTCCATTAAGCTTAGCAATACCCTCTGGACTTTCTCCTTTCACTAATGTATCTATAGAAAGTCTTGTCACCTTCTTTACTGTTAGTGCTAGTGTTTCCTCAGTTTGGGACTTTGCCTGCCTTACTGCCTTCCTGCTTCCCTTAGGGCAGTTTGGTATGCCTCTATCTTCATCCCGCTGTGTTCCCTTTATATTTCTGAAGGTCAGCCTTTGGCTCTGACCTTTCTGCTACTGTATTTGAGAACCAAAGTGGTTTCCTTCTTCTTTGCACTTCCTTTTCTGTCTAACACAATGGGATGTTGCTTCAAGTATTGCATCCTTAATGCTTGCCCACTTTGCCTGTATCCCTCACCTGTGTTTCTTTTGCCAGGGCTAGCTTAACTCTGTTGGCCATCTTATCAAAGTCAGCTCCTCTGAAGTCCCATATTTTTGCCTTGGAATGGGATGATTTAGATGTAGTAGTCAAATTGAACCATACCGTGTGATGGTCACTGGCCCCCAGGTGACCTTCTACCTGGAGATCTGTGATCCTTCCCTGTTAGTCAGTACTAGATCTAGGATAGCCCTGTCTCTTGTGGGTTGTTGTACCAGTTGTTTGAGGCCCTCCCTCTGCAGGGAATCCACTATGTGTCTAGTTCTGGCAGATGTTCCTGCTGGTATTGACCAATCTGTATCCGGCATGTTGAAGTCTCCCATTATCAGAACCTCCCCTTTAGCTGTCATGTTTTGTATATCTTCTAACAGTAATGTGTCTATGTCCTCCCCTGGTCTGGGGCCTTTAGACAACCCCAGTTCTTATGGCTGTCCCATTTCCTGTTCCAGGGTGACCCACAGTTCTTCTGGCTCCCTGTGTGTATTTTGAATTTCTGTGCTTTGATATTTTCATTGATATACAGGGCCACCTCCCCCTTTTGCACCTCAGTCTCTTCTGAGACAATACATAGCCAGGTACTGAAGTCTCCCAAGTGTGGTTACTGGTAAACCACGCCTCACTAATTGCTACTATGTCCAGTTTAGCCTCTGACATTATTGCCTGCAGGTCTGGGATCTTATTTCCCAGGCTGTGAGCATTTGTGTATATGATTTTCCATTGGCCAGATTTCAGTGTGTTAGTTGTTGGGTGAGGTTTGGCATTACCCCTGTGCGTTGTATGGGGAGACAAACCTTGTTTCTTACCTGGTGATGCAAATGAACTGCAAACATGCTGAATCCCTGTTTGACCTAGCTGAGGGGAAGGGGTGTTCTTCTTTAGTAGGAGGGGACATGTTTAACTCAAGGAGGATGTCAACAGCATGGTGCCTCTTTTGCTTTTCAAAGGGAGGAGTTTTCATCTCTGAGTGAGAGGATGTCCATGGCAGAGGCACATTCTGGCTCCATACAGGAGCCAGTCCATCAGATGACAAGGAAGTTATATTTATTTACACAATTTTCATCACCTGGGGCTATCTAAGTGACATGCCATGAAGTTTTCACTTGGGTCCTGCTTTTGCACAGTCATTCCAGTTAACTGCAGCACAGTGAGGTCGTGTCCTGCTCAAGTTCAACACAGTGAGCCAGTGATCTTTGGTTTCACTGGTTAAATCTCTAGCCACTAGACCGCACTACCTTCTCTAACTGAGTACAAGAGGAAGTCATTTGCAGTAGGGAGATGTGGTTTCTCTGCACAAGAGGGACATGCCATTTCACAAGTTTCGTGGGTTCCCCCTTAGAGCGTATAAATGCTCTTCCCCTTATCTGGTCCTAGAACAGAGAACAAAACCTGCGCTGCTCCATGCTACCATGGCGGAGTTGCCGCTGCCATAAAAGTCAAACAATATATCAGAAAAAAACAAGAATGTGGCACACACTATGTCAGTGTGAAAAATTAATGCATGTATTAATTCAAACCGAAGTGCTGTCAGATTAGGGCACTTCATGGTGCACTACCACTTCATCAGTGCACCACGAAGCACTGGGAAGCAGGCTAATCTGAGAGCACTCCAGTTTGTATTATAATACATGCATTTATTTTCACACTGACACAGGATGTGCCGTGTTCTTGTTTTGTTTCTTATCTGGTCCTACTCGTATAGCACCCTGATGCTGCATATGTGTTGTGTCGATACTGTAATGCATTTTGTAGACATTAGTTTTTTTTTACATTATATATTGTACTGTTTTACATTTCATTTTGTTTCTTCCATATTGCTTTTTCCTTTTCGGGCCAGCAGGCTACCTTCCCCAAGGGCTCGGTTCTCACCCCATGGCTCCGCCACCTCACCCAGGCTCCTGCTATTCCTCCATGGATATTCCTCCATGGCAGGGCCGGAGGGGTCCATCTCCCGAAACACAATCCAGATATCTGGGGAAGCCAGAGCCAGGTGCAGTGCCACATTGTCATGGAGCCTACCAGCTCCTCTTTCCGTTTTTCTGCATGTACACCCCCCTCCCTCTCACAGCGTGAATGTGCAAGTGTGGAGGCATGCACATGTCACATCTCGGCGCTTCTGTGTCTCCCAACCTCTGGTGCTGCCCTTCGGCCTCCACTAGGGGGCAACCAAGGAGCGTGATGACATCCCTCCCTAGGAGAGGAGAGCAGTCCATCGGACGCTCAATCCTCTCCCTCCACTGCTGGCTCCCGGCAGCCTGAAGTCGCTCCCGATCCCAGGTCACTGGCGTGGCGCCTTAACCCGCTGCACCACCGGACCGGTTCTGTTTCACATTTCTGACATTTTGCCTGCACTTGTATCTCTGATACTGCTAGCACCCTTATGTATGCATTTGATGTTACTGTTATTAATTGTATTATCTAAATCTGTTGGAACCTCCCATGTTGTGCCTGAAAGCAAGTGCATCTACCTGGTGAATAAAAGTAAAATAAATACATATTTGGAGAAACCCGAGGCATGGGGAGAGGGTGCCATTTCAGTTTGTGGAGAAGCCTGTGGAATGAGAAGAAAGTGGCATCTCTGTACGAGAAGAGGCCCGTAATATAAAAAGGACACACTGTCTTAATGTGTGGAGAAACCCACATCAAGAGAAAGCAGTGCAATCTCAGTGTGAGACAGAAGCCCATAATGTGATCAGTGAGGCATCTGGAAGAAGTAAACAGAGTTATCAGTAGCTTAAGGTAGGAGGCTCACTAGGCCATAGAGTCTCTCTCCCCTACTGGTATTGTAAGCAATGACCAAGAAGTATGCTGTCCAAATGTAGTAATTCCACCCACCCTACTAGCTAGGGTACCCAGTGATTCTTTTGGTAATCAGAAATTAGTCCTTGTTTACTTGGAAGGCTGTACGATCTTCATGTCCACTGGTAAACGTAGAAGCGTAGAAAATGTCAGCAGATAAAGCCTATTGGCGCATCTTGTCTACCTGAGCCTGCCTAGCTCTTTGTCAAGGATATCTTTTCCCTTATGTCAGACCTTTAGAACTATACCAACGTCAGTGCTAGGACCACACTGTGGTGTATTGGCCCAGCTGATCTAGCCAAACTTGCCTAGTTATGCGACTGTGCCTCTATCTGTCCTCATTTCTTCCCCTTCCTCCCCCAACTGCCACAAATGCACTTTTCCCATGTGCCTGTTCCACCCTCTGTTTGACCCACCCCCCTTCCAACTGTCTCAGCTCTTTTTTTTTTGTCTGTTTATGCTCCCCCTGCCACCTGCACTCTGCCCCAGGAGTCTCCTATGAACTTGTCTCTTATTTCCTCTTACCTGGATCCCACAGTGATGGTCCCCATGGCCTTTGGTCTCCCCCAGGCAGGGACGAGGTGGGGCCTGTACACCCTAAGCTTCTGAATTTCGTCGGGACACCAGTCTAGGACAGGTGGGGGTGTTGGGGATCAGTGCCAGGTGCTCCGTCTTCCTGGAGTGCAGGGAGCTATTTTTCTGTTGTTCTGGAGCGTGCCATGCACCCGATGTCATGGTGCATCCACCGACATCCGTCATGCCTCCTCCCTCTACATGGCTGGGTGCTTGCTGTACCTTCGGCCTCCTCCTGAGATCAGTCAAGCCCTGCGCTTCATCCCCCCCTCCTTTCCCAGAGAAGGCCAGAGGTCCCCAGGATGCTCAAGCCTTCTCCACCCCCGGCCAGCCCTCTGACTTGCTGGGCATGCTTTCATACTTGAGTCATCAGCATCATGAGCGGTAGCACTACGGCTTTGCTGGCAGGCTGGCAACTGTCTCGGCTTTTCTGAACGTTTGGTCCAGTCTGTCACCACTCTTTAATAAGAAAGAAAGCAAAAAAAAAAAGTACTTCTGTAGGGGTGTGGTCTGACTGCCGTGCTGAACAGACAGATGGTTGGAGAGGTCTACAATTTAACACAAGTACCGAAAGCGATGTTTAAGTTTAGTATTTTGTCACAGATTGTTTGGGGTATTATACTATTACTGTGCAACTTTATTCTGTCAGTGATCCTGACTGCTGAGTCTGGATGACAACTGTGCTAATAATTTGCAGCCAATGATACTGCACTGTATATGTGAACTTTCTATTTGTAATACCACTATGCGTACAATTTGGATTTAATTAATGATTGTCAGGACACCAAGACATAGTGGCAGGAACTTCTTCATTTAACTTTTGTTTGGGATACTGTATCCTAAGCATTGGGTAGTCTCTAGATTCTTAAAACTGTATGGCCTCATAAAGAAATTGACTTTTGTCTCCAGTGGTGTACCACAGGGGCAGAAGGGTTATAGAATACTTGTTATATCATTGATCCTGTTATGTAAAGTGATTCTCACTTCTCCATGGAATGCACTTGTTGTTTCTAAAAAGTACTTCTGGGCATCCTTTTCAACCTCCCCCCGCCAGCTTTGTTGCGTTTCCCTTGGTGCCCATGTTACCACTTCTTTTGAACAACTCACTGCTGTCCACCTTGTTTATTCTACAGAGGTACTGAAGGTCATGTCTCCCTTTATCTTGTTGTCCTTCAGCGTGTACATAAGACCTCCATTGTTGAGCCTATATTATTTTGGTAGCCCTTCTCTGTGCCACTTACATCCTGCCCCTGTCTTCTTCAATTGTGGGCTCCAAAACTGCACACAGTACTCCAGGTGTGGTCAAACCAGGGGTGTTTACAGGGGCAATATTACCTCCCTCTTTCTGCTAGTAATGCCCTTCCCGCTGCATCCCAGAATCCAATTCACCTTTCCAGTAGCTCTGTTACACTGTGCTGATGCCTTCAAGTTCTCCATTATTATCATTGTCAGGTCCCTTTCCTTCGTTGTTCTCTTCACTACCACCCCATCCATCCAGAATTCTGTTCTCCAGTTCTTGGCCCCCCTATGTGCATCACCTTGCACTCATTTGCATTAAATTTCCACTACTACACCTCTAACCACCTCTCCAGTCTTTCCAGATCCTTCTTCATGGCCCTTTCCCCCTCCTCGATGTCTACTCTGCTACAGATCTTGGCATTCTCTGTGAAGAGGCACATCTTAGCCTGGAACCCCCACCCCACCCTAATGTCACATGTATATAAAGTATGTTAAAAAGGACTGGTCCTAAAACCGATCCCTGGGGCACCCCACTCTTGACTTCCTTTACCCTGAGGGCTGTCCATTTAGAACTACCTTCTGGGTCGTCCCAGCAAGCCATTTTTCTATCCACCTCATTATTTTATCCCCTTCACCAGGTCACCCAGTTTCTTTGCCATCTTCCCATCTGGGACGAAGTTGCAGGCTTTGCTGAAATCTAGGTACAGAGCATCTGCTGACTGACCCCTTTCTAAGGCACCGGTCACGTAATCGAAGAATTTAATCAGGTTTGCCTGGCACAGCCTCCCACTGGTAAATCCGGGGCAGACTGGAGTCATGCAGCAAGTGGCGTCTTCTCCTTTATAATGAAATCCAGTAGTTTACCAGCAATAGACATCGGACTGACTGATTTATTTTCCTGGCTTGTCTTGCTCCCTACTTTTGTGTAGGGTAACCACATTCACTGTCCTTCAATCCTCCAGCACCTTCCCTGTCTCTTAAGAGCAGTTGCAGAGATCTGTTAGCAGTCCAGCTAGTAACTGCCCATCTCCTTGTACACCCTTGGATACATTTCATCTGGGCCCAATGATTTATCTAGATTCAGTGCTTGCAGGCACTTCAGCACTCTCCCCTCTGTGAGTGGCCCTGTGTTGGCATCAGTTAATGATCCCCCCCATTGATTGTTTTGCTGCAAACTAGCAGAGGATCCTTGTCGTTAACCATGAACACTAAACAGAAAAATCTAAGATCTAGAGGACGGCATGCCAGATATTTTACAAAAATAAGTAAAAAGTATACAGACCATGAACGTCAATTGATGCTACTTTTATTTCCACAATAGTCCATACAAAACAACACCTTGCAGATCTTCTGCTGATGAGTGTACTGTCACTAGCCTGACCTAACGTTTTGCTTCTCATGTAACTGGGGCTTAGTGTCAGAGGTTCTCTGATGAAGCCACTTTACCTAGGATGCAAAACCTTTGGGCTTCTTTGTGGTGGATCCTGACTTCCTGCTAAGTGTAGGTTTGTGCCTGCATTGTAATTTAAAAAGTGTCAGGCTAACCTACTTGTCTGGACACAGTGCATGAGCTCATCAGACCTCGACATGCACTTCAGACCCTTGTGAAGAAAGACCCCCTGGCCTGCCACAAGGTGTTGTGTGTGCACTAGAACACTGTTTTGTCCCTCTCCAGGCATAGAGCAGTGCTGCATGCTGCACCTCGGACCATTCAGCGGGCTCAATTTTTACCCCAAAATTAAAAGATAATCTTTCTATGACCTCCCTCTTCTGAATATGACAGGTTACATTTATAAAATACTGGATGAAATGTCATTTTGCGGCACAAGCGTAAAGTCATGTTTTGGCCAGGATTAGAAAGATGACAGCTGCCGGGTTCATGAGGTGGTGTGAAAAAATGGTTATGTTGAAAATTTGGGGTCAGAATAGTGCAAATTACCAAATTATGGGTGAGTGTTGAAAAATGTCTGCGTACCTTAGAAACTGTTTTTTTTTTTTTGGGGGGGGGGGTTGATAGTATTTTGACCTCATATTTTCAGCATAGTCTGATTATGACCCAGCCTCATGAACCCGATAGGTGCAGATTTTCAAATCCTGGCTGAAATGTCATTTCACACCACAGGTACAAAATTACATTTTGGCCAGGATTTGAAAAACTACAGCTAGCACATTTGAGTTGTATAAAAAAATGACTATGTTGGAAATTCAGACAGGCTTTGAAGAATTTCACCTAACTTGTTCATGAGGTGGGGTCCCAAAAAGTCCATGTTGAAAATTTGGGGGAAAACTATTAAAAAATGTATTTAGTTAAAAGTTTCACCAGGAAAGACATACTGAGTAGAATAGCTTGTTTCCAGATGCGTTGGTGGGGAGAACAACAAAAAAAAAATACAAAATTGCAACAGCCTTAAACAGCATGAATACACAGTACAGAATGAATGAATACATAACAGAATACAGAGTTAAGTGCTGACTTGTAGAAGTCACGGGGAGTAAATTACAGACTGGGAAATAACCTTATTAACATAGTATGCCACAGTGAATGGGGGTAGAGGAGGAGGGGTAGTCAAATAGGGAGGATTAGGAACAACAGCAGGTAGAGGAGATGTCTCGTAGAGGTGAGGAGATGACACGTGGGGGGGTGGGGGTGGCGTGCCTGATGATAGGGGGAAGTGAGTTCATAGTTTGGGTAGCCGGTGGGAAACGGCATCCTGACCATCTGAGGTGGTCCTGGTGGGGACTGCCAGTGTGCGGAAATCGAGGTGTAACCCCCCTGCAAATGGGGGTTCCCAAAAGACTTCCAGGAGCTTGCTTGAATGCTCCAAGCCTGAATGGTGTTTGGCATTTAAGCCATTTATCAGTGAGTGTTTTTAGAGCCTCTGGTACTGTCTCTTTAAGAGCTGTCTGCTTGCAGACATAATTAGTTTGTATGGGGGGACTGTGTGCTTCTCTGAGTACCACTTGAGCTGCTGCCAATTCACTTCATTTTGCAGTCACTAGGAGTGCAAAGGAACCTATCTGAAAGATGTAACTGTTTGCCAGAAATTATTTAGAGTAATAATGAAATTACAGTTTGTCTAACCTGCTTTCTTTGCAGTCAGAACTGTGTCTGCTAGTTCCCATTCTAGTTTTGAACTGCTGAACTGGACCAATCAGTGTGGGGTAAGCTAGCTCTAAAATGGTGCCTTGGACGAATCAGAACTTGGACTCATAATCTGAGCCAGCCACAAGAGGATTGTATGGGCAGTGACTCTGGGAGATGTGAGTTTAGACTTCAGTGCCTTTTGGACCAACAGCAGCAGTCTATTGTGAGTGACAGCCAATCCAGTCAAGAACTGGGAGGAACTCAAAGGAAGTGCCCGGTTTTGTCGGTTGGAGTTCAGTTGAGCTTTGGCAGTGAAGAAGGAAGGAGCCCTGTGCTTTTTCAGTGTGCAGTTTTAGTCAAAAAAAACGTGTGTAAGGCCCAGAGTTCCGGTCTGCAGCTTGTTAGGACTGAATCCGTCCTGTGAAAAGAATCAAAGGATCTCTGAAGAGTAGAAACCAGGCTCACCCTGTAGAAGACTGGAAGAATTGCTGAAAATTGCACTCGGTCTGTCAGGAACTGAATCTGCTGTGTGTTCTCCCGGTATTGTGCAGTAATTGCGATCGGATACAGATGCAGCCTGCCTGGTATAGTGCTTTCTTTTATATAAATGTGTGAAGAGGTTTGTGTACCTCAAGTGAGCCCTGCTGACATTGAAGGACCCTATCTTATTTGGAGGTCGTGAGTACTAATTCAGGGTCGCTCCCTGTTGAATTGCCACATTAAATCCAAATGGAATTACTGTACTGCTGACTGTTTAATTCTCCTTTTCTCTGTGTGAAAGGCCCTACCAGCTGCCACGGTTTGGACGACCACTGGGGCTTGGAGTACCCAGGGACAGTAACTGATAGGGATAGACCTGTGCACAGAGCCATAGGTAGATTATTAGAGTGATAAGCTAATTAACCTGATTTCCCTGTCCTTGTTATATCCCCCTAAATAAATCAGAGCTGCTTGTTTCAGCAAAGTTATACTGCCTGAGGTATTTGTCTATGTTAAAGTACTGTACTGTGATTGTTGCACTGTATCTCATTTCACAGGAGGTCCCAGTGCCGAACCAGACCTGGGGGTAAGTGTATACTGTGAAGGTAATTCTGATATATTGTGTGGGCCACTAGTGGGAAGAAAGGGGTTGCAGTGTCCCAGAGGGCTGTGACCAAGTTAGTTTAACTATTGCAAACCCTGACCTCTGGGTGGAGGCACCCTGCATTGGATCCAGGCCCTCAACCTGTTAGTGGCAAATCAGGCAGGGGTAGTAGCCCCTGGGATAGCGCCATCTAGGGGTTACATCTTGGAGGCTCACCGCTGGGATTGTGTGTCCTCTAGTGGCCATATTTACGAACCACTGTTAAGAAAAATGGGTACCCGACAGAAGTGGCTGTGCACCGCTGGTGGAGTGGTGTACTGGGGAGGAGATCGACCCCCAAAATGCTATGCTTATCCTGGACATCCCCCTGGGTATCAATACGGACACTGTGCAGGGAGTACTTTCCAAGGTGGAAGGTTTACAAAACCCTGTGGTGGTGGGTCGGCATGCTAATCTGCTCACCCACACTTTCCTGGCCCTAGTAGAGTTTAAGGATCCCATAGATAGCTCCAAAGTGCCACAGACCATTACCCCAGAGGGAGCCCTCACTGCTTGGAGAGTGATAACTAAGGACAGTAAAGACCCGGGGGGGAATCAGCCCCCACCACTATCTGAAACTTTTGAGGAGAAATTTGCTGAATGGTTGCTGGGAGAGGGGAAAACTGTGGAGGACTTGAAGAAACTATTCTTGCCACCTGGGGGTGTTCCTCCCCCAACACCCTCTCCTGCTCCAGTGCCCGTAATGGTGGCTGAACCAATGCAGACTCCTATTTCTGCACCTGCCATTAGTCACGACTCTTACGAAGGTTGAGGATCTTCTCTGGCACCTCCCCACCCAAGGGAGGATGACTGGGAGACCTGGATAGATTATGTTGCCCCAAGTGCTAGAATGGCAATGCTCGGAAGGCAAAGCCGAAGAGGGTTAGTGAGAGCCTCCGAGGTCCCGCCCCTGGCTACCATCCGCGGCTAAACGGCCAGTAACCCTGAAGCGAGGCTCTATCTTGAGGCCTTGGAGAATGTGTATGGGAGCCCAGATTCTGATGAGGACCTATGGTGGAGAGTAAGAAATGCACAACAGTACCAAGGGAGTTGTTGTCTGTGTATGTCTCGGCTGGAAAATTGTTGCAAGAATGCCTCAGAAAGGGTAGTTTGCCAGCGATTGAACTGGACCGAACCAGACTGGACAGAATCCTTAAGTCTGCCCCTTCTCAGAACTGCTGTTGTTTCAGTTACGCCTGGCAAATCGACTGAACTCTCACCTCCCATGATGAGTTAATGAGAGAAATTGAGGAGTTGAGAAAAGGCGACCTGGAGGTACCTGCACCAACAGCTGTGGCTACGCACTGAGGACTGAGGGTGACCCATCAAGTGAAGTTCAGGGCAGAGGTTGACAGTCAATGAGTGCTCTGACAAGGAAAAGATATGCCAAATGGGGCAAACTGTTGAGAGAGATCCGGGAATTCAAAAACAGTCCTTTATGAAGGCCACTTGCAAGTACGGGGCCCTGACCTATATCCGACTGCATCTGCTATGGTGGGGTACCCCACCCATGTATCTCCTGTTGATAACAGCTCCAAACTCAATTCCTTGACCATGGAAGTGGAGAAACTGACAGATGTCTCCAAATGCTTATCACGCCGCAGACAGAGATGGCACCCAGGTTTCAGTTAGTAATACCCCGCCCTGGCTCCCAGTGTGGCGCCCGGCCAGCTCAAACTCCAGAAAGTATGTTTTGCTATAATTGTGGGAAAGATGGGCACATGAAAAGGGAATGCCAGTCCCCAAAAGACACTGACAAAGTTGCATATAGGCTACAAGGAGAGCTTCGGAGAAGAAATCAGTGGTTAAGAGGTGCGACATGATCCCAGTGAGGGCACCAAAATGCTAATTCACGTCCTTTGTGGCAAGGTCAGTTGCCCAGGCCCCACTACCGCTCTCCAGACTGGTCCAGAATAGTGGGTCCCTCCATGGAGACCACTGCAAAGGTGAATGGAGTGTCTACAAGAGCTGTATTAGACAGTGGCTCCCAAGTGACAATTATGTTCCAGGATTGGTATCAGAAGCATTTGTCAGACGTGACTTACAACCATTAGAAGGACTGCATGTATGGGGTTATGAGGTGGCCTACCCTATTCCGGTATATCCGACTTGGCTGTCTTCCCACCTCCGTGGCTGGAGTGGTCGTAACAAGTAGAGACCCTAGCCTTAGTGTGTCCCCCACTGGACTGTATGATGGTGTCCCTTTGTTGATTGGAACAAATGCTCATATGTTCGGAAGGCTGGCAAGTTGTGTTATGAAAACAGGGGTCAAAGACTAGTAGAGCTTTAAGAGTTCCGGCTTTAATTAAGAAGGCCTATGAGGCACAGAGATGCTGAAAACAGAACCAGAGGGACCGGTCGGAATTGTATGGAAGAAGGATCCTGAGTCTCTGATCCTGGCGCCAAATGCCCAGTGTACCTTACAGGAGAGGTCCGTGATCAGAAAGGATGTTAAGAATAAAATATTAATGTTGGATGCACCAGGCGATGGAAATTGCCAGAGGGACTGCTGGTCAAGCCTAGTATTTTGCCCGCTAGAGCCCATGCTTATGCCAGAAGGGTAATGGTCCAAGTTCATAATGTGTCTGAAAGAGACATTCGAGTAAACAGAGGTTGCATCCTGGCTAATGTGCATTGTGCAGACACTGCAGTGCTACCCAGCAGCAAGAGTTCAAGGAAGAATGACAGAGTAACGCCTGACTTGTTTGATTTGCACTCCCCTGCCAGCTGAATGGAAAGTGAGGATCAGTGAGAAGCTTTGCCCAGAGAGACCAGGTGTTTCTTTAAAGGAATGGGATGTAGGATGCGTGCAAGGAGCTGAGCACAATATCCGCTGCATGACGAAAGACCATTTCGGAGAGGTCTCGACGCCTGGCACCTGCTAGATAGATGATGTGAGACGGCATCTGCAAGAGATGTTAGCTGCTGGTGTTACAAGAATCCAGAAGCCTTATGCTTCCCCATTGTGGTAGTGAGGAAAAAGAATGGAACAGTAAGGATGTGTGGATTATCGCACCTAAACCGCGGACTATCCCTGATCAGTACACAATGCCCCGCATTCAGGATGCCTTGACTGCCTAAACGGGAGCAAGTGGTTCTGCTGTGCGATCTCCGCAGTGGGTACTACCAGATCCCGATGGCCCCAGAGGACCGTGAGAAGACTGCCTTTATCTGTCCGCTTGGCTTTCTATGAATTCATGAGGATGCCTCAAGGGATTTCAGGTGCCCCAGCCACTTTTCAACGATTGATGGAGCGTGCAGTGGGGGACATGAACTTACTAGAGTGCCTGGTATACCTAGATGACGTTATTGTGTTTGGCAGCTCACTGGAGGAACATGAAAGCAGATTATTTAAGGTATTGGACCCACTGGAGGACTTTGGCCTTAAACTGTCCATTGATAAGTGTCAATTCTTTCAAACATCAGTAAAGTATGTGGGACACATAGTATCCACCGAGGAATAGAGACCGACCCAAGTAAAGTTGAGGCCTTGACCACCTGGCCACAGCCCAAAAATCTAAAAGAACTGCAAAGATTCCTGGGATTCTGTGGTTATTATCGGGCGCTCATCAAGGACTATTCAAGAGTGATCCGCCTTTACTTAACCTTACTCAAGGGTATCCCCAACCCACAAAAATACCAAAAAGTCAGCGCCTCAAGACTGAAAGAGTGTATTTTCATCCAAGTGAAGTATTTGGGGCCCGCTGGACTCCTGATTGTGAGACTGCTTTTCATGAGATCATATATCAACACCCATGCTCCAGTGCTGGCCTATGCCGATCCAAGAAAACCTTCGTCCTGCACACTGATGCTAGCTTGCAAGGGTTGGGGCTGTGTTGTACCAAGAGCACGAGAATGGCCTGAGACCAGTGGCCTTTGCCAGTAGAAGCCTGACCCCATCCGAAAAGAACTATCCTGTACATAAGTTAGAGTTCCTAGCTTTGAAGTGGGCTATTGTTGACCAATTCCATGAGTACTTGTATGGGGCTAAAATACTAGTAAAACTGACAATCCTTTGACCTATGTGCAGACCTCAGCTGTTGGATGCCACTGGCCATAGGTGGCTTTCTGCATTATCTACATATGACTATGCTCGTTTCCGAAGCAGGTCTGAACCACATAGATGCTGATGCTCTCCCGAGGCCTGTTCCCAGAATGATTGGGTCCGATTGGCAGAACCTGACATTCGGGCACTCCGGAAGTTTGACAGGAGGAACAAATGTCCACGGACGCAGGACTGCATGGTGGATTGCTTGGGAGCCTCTGAGAATTGCATACCTGCTGCTTATTGCCACTTTTCTGCAATAGACATTGGTGCACTGCCTCAGCTGGACAATGACAGTATTCGGCGGGCTCAACTCGCGATCCCATGATCAAAGCAGCTTTAGAAGCCTCTACGCAGGAAAAGATGTGTCCAAATTACGCCCACTGATTTGAGAACTGCACTTATACAAAGAAGGTCCTAAGTTGAAACTGATCAATAAACTGTTATACAGAGAAACAGTAGACAGAGGGGACAAGTAGACAAACAACAACTAGTGCTGCCCACTGCCTTTCGAGACTCAGTATTGAGGTCCTTGCACAACCACATGGGGCACCTTGGTATAGACAGAACACTTGACTTGGTGAGATCCAGATTCTATTGGCCTAAGATGGGGGCTGATGTGGAGCAACACATCTCGAACTTAGTATCGCTGCTTACAGAGGAAAGCTTTGCCCCAGAGGGCTGCCCCTGTTAACATAACCACCAGTGCACCCATGGAGCTGGTCTGTATTGATTTTCTAAGTTTGGAGTCAGATCAAAGAAATATCAGTAATGTGCTGGTGGTCACTGACCATTTCACGAGATATGCCCAAGCTTTCCCACCAAAGACCAGAAAGCATCCACTGTAGCCAAAGTACTTGTAGAAAACTTTTTGTTCACTATGGGGCTCCACAAAGAATCCATTCTGATCAAGGAGAGACTTTGAGAGTCGCCTGATCAAAGAGATGCTTTCTGTGGGAGTGCGAAGTCCAGAACCACTCTTACCACCCCAGGGGACCCACAGCCTGAACGTTTCAACCGCACTTTGCTAGATATGCTAGGCACCCTGCACCCAAAGGACAAGCCTAGATGGAGCAACAAATTAGCACCCTGGTACATGCTTATAACTGCACCTAAAGTGATGCCACTGGATTCTCCCCACCGCCTGATGTTTGGAAGAGAAGCTCGACTACCAGTAGATGTGTGTTTTGGGGTCTCTCCTGATGGGGTTCAAGCTGACAACTATTTACAGTATGTGCAAAAGTTAAAGGCCCAGCTAACTCATGCGTACTCAACTGGCTCAAACCATGGCTAAAAGAAATCTGGCCAACAAAGAAAGGTATGATAAAAGGTGAAAGCACAGGAACTCCAGGAGGGAGATCGGGTATTGCTAAGAAATCTGGGACTGCATGGCAAGCACAAGATTGCTGACAGATGGCACCATCTCCCTCACATTGTAGTGGGCAAACTAGATGATCTGCCAGTGTACAAAGTAAGGCCTGAGAATAATTCAAAGATGTAAAACAATGCATAGAAATCATTTACTGCCCATTGGACAAATCTTAATTGAGTCTGAGCCCCAGAAGATGCCCTCTGGACCAGTGACTAGAGCTGCTGCTAAGAAAAGATCAAGAAAGTCTGCACCTACAGAAGCAAGTTAAAGTGTTCCCTCCACAAGTCCCAGTTGAGCATGACTGTCAGTCCATATCGGAAGAAAGTGAGAGTGACTTTGAATACTATCCTTCTTACGAACTGAGTCAATTGTTTCGGGGCAATCCCTAGTCAATACTGGAGACAAAGCTGGGCCTTCTGGACTGTCTAAGCCCCAGCTTCATCCCTGGAGCCAATGCTCCCAGAAAGTGAAGTGCAAAGCATCAGATCAGATGAAATGGAATCATTGTGCATGGTTGAACTGTTTGAGCTTTCAGGAGGAAAATGATAAATTAGGGCAGACTGGTGATACACCAACAAGAAGAGTATTTTGAGTGCCTGACAGTCCACTGCCAGTGTCCGAAAGCTCTCCATGCGAGCCAAATGTTGTGGACTCAGAAACTGTAACTCCTGGAGCTGAAAGTGCCCCAGGTTCTAGCCTTCTACCCCATGGAGACTCCCCTGACAAGTGAGGACAATGCTGAAAATGAGGCTCAGAGTGCAGAGACTATAACAGTTCCCCTAGAAAGACTGGTCTGAGCTGTAAAGCCTGTGGTGCACCTCAGTTATGATTCACTTGGGAGGCCTGTGGACTTGCCTCTCAATGTTGTCCATAAAAGTGTATGTGTCCCCGAGCTCATTGCCCAAACTGAGCGCTCAGTGCTAACTCCAAGTTACTTGTGTTGCCTCTAATATGGTGCCTTGCCCGCTCCAGCCCAAGGTAACTGATAGGGAAGGCCCTCTCTTGTGGTTCATGTACAAGAGGTAATGACTTGAGTTATGGTACAATGTGTATGTAATACTGTGTAAAGAGTGACGACTGCAATGTTTCAGAAATGTGTTCTTGGTAAAATGATATATTGACTGATGATTACGTATGCGAGCCTAATGCAAATGTATATGGTTGCAGTTGAAACTTATGAGGTACTTGCTTGTAGTGGACGCCAAGCTTTCCCAAGCCAGGAAAGAGTGTAACCCCCTGCAAATGGGGGTTCCCAAAAGACTTCCAGGAGCTTGCTTGAATGCTCCAAGCCTGAATGGTGTTTGGCATTTAAGCCATTTATCAGTGAGTGTTTTTAGAGCCTCTGGTACTGTCTCTTTAAGAGCTGTCTGCTTGCAGACATAATTAGTTTGTATGGGGACTGTGTGCTTCTCTGAGTACCACTTGAGCTGCTGCCAATTCACTTCATTTTTGCAGTCACTAGAGTGCAAAGGGAACCTATCTGAAAGATGTAACTGTTTGCCAGAAATTATTTAGAGTAATAATGAAATTACAGTTTGTCTAACCTGCTTTCTTTGCAGTCAGAACTGTGTCTGCTAGTTCCCCATTCTAGTTTTGAACTGCTGAACTGGACCAATCAGTGTGGGGTAAGCTAGCTCTAAAATGGTGCCTTGGACGAATCAGAACTTGGACTCATAATCTGAGCCAGCCACAAGAGGATTGTATGGGCAGTGACTCTGGGAGATGTAGTTTAGACTTCAGTGCCTTTTGGACCAACAGCAGCAGTCTATTGTGAGTGACAGCCAATCCAGTCAAGAACTGGGAGGAACTCAAAGGAAGTGCCAGTTTTTGTCGGTTGGAGTTCAGTTGAGCTTTGGCAGTGAAGAAGGAAGGAGCCCTGTGCTTTTCAGTGTGCAGTTTTAGTCAAAAACGTGTGTAAGGCCCAGAGTTCGTCTGCAGCTTGTTAGGACTGAACTGTCCCCTGAAAAGAATCAAAGGATCTCTGAAGAGTAGAAACCAGGCTCACCCTGTAGAAGACTGGAAGAATTGCTGAAAATTGCACTCGGTCTGTCAGGAACTGAATCTGCTGTGTGTTCTCCCGGTATTGTGCAGTAATTGCAGGGATACAGATGCAGCCTGCCTGGTATAGTGCTTTCTTTATATAAATGTGTGAAGAGGTTTGTGTACCTCAAGTGAGCCCTGCTGACATTGAAGGACCCTATCTTATTTGAGGTCGTGAGTACTAATTCAGGGTCGCTCCTGTTGAATTGCCACATTAAATCCAAATGGAATTACTGTACTGCTGACTGTTTAATTCTCCTTTTCTCTGTGAAAGGGCCCCTACCAGCTGCCACGGTTTGGACTAGCCACTAGGGCTTGGGTACACCAGGACAGTAACTGATAGGGATAGGCCTGTGCACAGAGCCATAGGTAGATTATTAGAGTGATAAGCTAATTAACCTGATTTCCCCTGTCCTTGTTATATCCCCTAAATAAATCAGAGCTGCTTTGTTTCAGCAAAGTTATACTGCCTGAGGTATTTGTCTATGTTAAAGTACTGTACTGTGATTGTTGCACTGTATCTCATTTCACAGGAGGTCCCAGTGCCGAACCAGACCTGGGGGTAAGTGTATACTGTGAAGGTAATTCTGATATATTGTGGGCCACTAGTGGGAAGAAAGGGGGGTTGCAGTGTCCCAGAGGGCTGTGACCAAGTTAGTTTAACTATTGCAAACCCTGACCTCTGGGTGGAGGCACCCGCCATTGGATCCAGGCCCCTCAACCTGTTAGTGGCAAATCAGGCAGGGGTAGTAGCCCCTGGGATAGCGCCATCTAGGGGTTACAGAGGTTTCTAAGGGAGTGGGATGAGGGAGATGGGGGAGGCAGAACCAGAATTTAGCCAGGAAGCTGGCACAGTGGGCACTGTGCCTGTGCTCCGGGGGGGGGAGAGAGAGAGACAGGGATTGATAGTGGACTCAGTGGTGGGTGAGGAGAGGGGAGTCAAGGGCAAAGCAGCAGAAAGAGTGGAAAAGAGTGTCTAATCTAGCTAAGGAAGTTTGGGGAGCATTATGTTGAAAAATTATCAATTTATGAGTACAAGTTCAAAACGCATTGAAATGCGTTGATAGTATACCTGATTTCCTCAGTTCCCTGATTTCCTCAGTTCCCTGTCCAGCATTAAAGAGTAAAGACATGTCTCTGGTCCGGAGAGGATTATGGTGTTTTACTCTCCGTAGGTAAGGGAGGTAGTTGCGTGAGATGGTTGGCAGGGTGGAGTGTAACCGCATGGAGGCAAGGCAGCAGCAGACATCGATGGGCCATTTTCTTTTTTACAGGGACTAAAACAAAATGAAACTAATTTTTCTCCTCTTGGTTCTGTCCTCCTGATGCTCTGCCAGAGCCAGCTCCTGAAGCCCAAACGCCAACAGTCTAACAAGGAATTGAGATCAGTTGGCAGTAACCCTCGATGCGTTCTTCCTCTTCCTCCTTACATAGCAATAGACATCCTTGCCTCAGTAGAAGTTGGGTAAACATGCCACCAATGCTATGGTTCCCTCTTCGGTTCCTATAGCTGCTGTATAGTGCAGCAGTAGACCTGAAGGGGAGGGCCGGGCATTCATAAGTCAGAGCTACTTTGCAGGATTAAGAGGTCAGTCAAGCCAGCTGAGCAGCAGACAAAGGAGAAGACAGGAAGCTGGGGAACAAAGAGGAGATACCGAGCTGGCAGTGATGTGTGGGTTTGAGCTGAGCAGAAGACAAAGGGGAAGATGGGAAAGTTGGGGAACAAAGGAGAGATGCCAAGCTGGCAGTGACTTGTGGCTTGATGGTGTCAGCCAACATTATAATGGAGCGTGGTGAGAGAGTGCCTCCCCTGCACCGCTCTGCTGGTTTCTGGGCAGTACTATTTAGATTAATTGAGCCTGCTAGTCCCAGTGGTGGAGCAGAGGAGGGGACTGGCCATCAAGTACTTGCAACAGATGGACTAACATTTGTGTTAAAAGGTAGGGAAGAAAGGTTTATAAGTGACTGGGGCAAATTTTTGACAGCCCTTACCCCAGAGAGGCAATACTGCTAAGGGAAGGGGGAACAGCAAAGGCTCTTTTTCTATGGTCTTTTGGGGCTGGAAATAGCACAGGGAATCTGAGTGTTATTGAGCCATACATACGATAGACTGCACAATACAAGACTGTGAAGATGGATTTGTAATCTGAGCAACAGAACGGATTGATTTCTTATATTATATAGCCTTACATTGGGTAATCTGAACACACTTAGTTTAGAATGTTGTTTGTAGTCCTGTTGGGAGTTTTATAGTTTTTATCTTGTATTTTCCTTCATACGCTAGTTGCTCAAGGCTGCATAGGTCTATCATTCATAAAACAAGCTAAACGACAAGGAACCTCAAAACTGCAATGTTGTAAATGATAAATAAGGAAAATGTACATGAAATGTGCAGTGTGTATCCTATATGTCAGCATATGTCAATGGAATGTTTTTTCTCTCTGAAAAGCTAATAAAAAAACATACAAAAAAAAAAAAAGAAAGAAAGAAATGAGCCCGCTGCTGTCTAATAGGAACAGCTGGCACCTTTCAACTATGAAAAGTTTCTACCCAGCAAGCAGTGAGTAGTGTCATGACCAAAATGCTGGTCATTGGTTTGTCTCTGCCGAGCCCATTGTAGCTTGAGCTGCAGTGGGCTCAACAGTGACACACTTCTGAAACATAGAATCTGTCGGCAGATAAGGACCATACAGCCCACCTAGTCTGCTACAAGATCTGTGGCCCGAAATGCTGTTCTTTGCTGTGCACACATGCACACCCAAACATAAATATGAAAAAACAGTGCCCTAAAAAGAAAAACACCGAGGCAAGCATCCACGATCTGCACATTGCAAACCTCCGTTTCCTTGATTTGACAGACACAGATGCATACCTTGGTGCCCACAGAGTGCTACTACTGGTCCCCCAGTGCCCCTGTTCCCATGACGAAAACACATAACCATGGTGTATAAGGAATGAGTCAGGACTGGAACGGACTGCCTGGGATAAAGGATGGGGGAGACTCAGAAGGTGAGCTGGTGGATCCTTTACTCTGCATGAAGCAGGAGGCGATAGGATACAGCAGTCCTCCAAGAATTGTTATTCCTCACCGGAACAGTAAACCACTTACCTCTGGCACTGGCTTGTGCCGGTACAGCCCCATGCCTACCGTGGAGGCTCTAGGGGCTGGTGGAAGGGGTGCTGATTGGGCCCTGAGGATGCTACAGTAGCCATGCAGAGAAGGGTACATAGTTGCTAATGCAGTGCTGCTAATAGGGTAGCATGCCCTCCTACGGCCTGCTTACCACAGGTCTTGTCTGTGAATAGGTCCATGCCCACCCTCTGGTCCACCTTGTACCAACCACCTAAATAGCCTTGCATGTGGCTCAGATGCCACGAAGTGCCACACAGATGCACAGAATGCGTGAAGGGGCACTGCAGATTTTCTTGGTCCTCTGCATGTGCGGAAGAGCTGGGAGTATCTTGTGGATTGGGACCTAAGTGTCATTGCCCTGTGTGTGTGTGGGAGGCAGATTTTTCTTTGGCCTAAGGCCCATGAAACCATAATCTGGCCCTTCTTACTCTACAGCTTACGACATGATTACGAACATTTTCCTCTATAGCTTGCATTGTGATTACACAAATTCTTCCTCTGCAGCTTACACCTTGCTTACATGTGTTCATACTGTACAGCTTGCACCAAGTACTCCTGCTACAGCTTACACCATGATTACAGAAGTTTTTCTTCTGCAGCTTGCATTGTGATTACATGTGCTCCCTCTAAAGACTGCAGTACGATTTCACTAATTCTCTTTCTCCATCATACATAGTTTTTTTCATGTTCTTACTCCACAGCCTACACCATAATTACTCAAGTCCTCCCTCTACGGATTACACCATGACTGTTATCTTTCTATCTACAGTTGAAGTGTTTGTGTCCATAAAACATTTTAAATTAAATTTTAGACACAATTCAACTTTCTACATTTTACTGTATTTATGTCCCCTCGTTATTACTGAGAAGATTTGCATGAAAGTAGGATCTTTGCCCCACAGATGCCATCTCATCTTCTTGTCTCCCCACCCCCACCCCAAGTCATATTGTCTGTTTGTGATATCATAATCTGTTACTTTGGTCTCGCCAACTGAGAATTATGACTTCAGTGGGGAGAGAAGCAGAAAGATGAGGTACTGTCCGAGATGAAAAAACTCCTGTTTTCAGGAAGATGTCCTCAGTAATAAAGAAAAATGGAAATTAAAAAGTACATTAATGAAATGGAAGCCAAAAAGTTTCTGAAAAAGGTTTTCCTGGATACTGGAAAAATGCTTTAACATTTTAATTACATCATCTTCCTCCTCAGATTTAGCCATAATTATACAATCAGCTGTCGTGGTGATGACACAAGGGGCCAGGGCCAGGATTCACAAAACTTTGCCCCAGCGCAAACCCAGTTTTGCGTGGAGTTGGTAATCACAAAAGCCCGGTTTGTGTGCTCAAACTATGTTTGCACTGGGGCAAAGTGTGGAGGGGGCCACAGTGCAAATGAGGGGGAGAGCACGTGAATATTGGTGCTGTCCAGTTCACAAAACATTTGCTGTGCGCAAGGGCCTCTTGCACAGTCCTTGCACTAACCGTCTGCTTGACCAAGATCTTGCCTTATCCCATGCAACCCTTAGTGATTGCTGGAGGTATTAGGCACCCTGCTGATCCCAGCCCGACATTAACCCAGTGTATTTCCTGGTGCTAGTGGTCATCTCTCCCCGGCCAATCGCCAGCCCGATGTTAAATAAATATATGTCCCTGATAGTAATGGTCCCCAACCCCACTGATCTCCAACCTGGAACGATAATATGTTGTCCCTGGTGTCCAGTGGTCCCTCCCTCCCTCACCCATGACCAATATAGGCATCATTCTTCCCTGGTGTCCAGTGGTCTCTTCTCCCACCCGATCGCTTACCACACATCTAATACAGTATTCCCTGGTGTCCAGTGGTCCCTACTCCCATTCGATTCCATGCCTGGTAAATATAGAAGGGTTCCCCGGTGTCTAGTGATCCTTCCCACCACCCAATCCCATGCCCGTTCTATCAGTAATTTTGGAGAGGAGTACGACCTGGAATCAGCTGTGTGGCTTTGCAGGACGGAGTTCAGAAGACTGGGGCTGAATCGTTCCTGACTTTTAATTTTCCTCACCATCTAGTGTGAAGAATCTGCAGTGAGAGTGCAGATTGGAATGAGTGGGGAAGTCTTCCGATTGAGTGGAAGCCTGTTGCTCGTGGAGGTTGCTGGTTGCGGTGAGAGTGCATCCAGTGGATGCTTCTCTGGGTTTTTTACCTAAAACAGTAGCGGTTGGGAATTGTGTCAGGTTGGGGGCTCCTCTAATTGTGTTTGGGGCTAAGTGGCTAGTGTGTCTCAGCGACCAAGTGGGACCTGCCTGAGAGCTGGTTTCGGGTCTCCTAGGCCTTCTGTGGGTTGTGCTTGGAGGCTTGTCCCTCGGGGGTTGTAGCTGGGTCACTGGAGGCTGGATGCCAGAGCCTATGAGCTGCTACATTCGGAGGGGGGGGCCCCTCTAAGTTCCTGATTTGCACATTTTCAGCCTGCTGCTGCACTGGGGACTCCCAGATTTCTAGACTGATTGAACCAACTTGACCTTATTATGCTGGATATGGATTGAACGTATAATTCATTTAACTGTTTAACTGTCTGGCTTGCGGACTGCTGCTTATCTGCTGCAAAGGACTTTGGATTCATCACGGTAGTCGTGGATTAATTATCCTACAGTTTGCTTCATTTCTTTTTATTATTTCTGTCACTTGTCACTCAGACTCTGATGAGAGCAGTATCTGGGATTGAGAAGCTCTGGCATTATGGATCAGGGGAGGTGGGAGCTTCCCTGGGCTATTCATTTTCACATCTGGACTTAAACAGTTTGATTTCTGGACTGCTGGTTATTTATTTTTAAAGAGTTGTTGAACTGGTTATATTGTGATCTATTCATGAGTTTTATTTTGGGGAATTTTAGAAGTGAGTAACTATAAGCCTTAGATCCAAGTTGTTTGATTGAATTGCATGAAATGTGTTGGATGCCTGCCCCCACAGTTGTGCGCCATTCACTCTCTGTGCCCTCCACCCCTTTTTCCCTCCTCCCCTGTAGTTTGCTGTTTACCAGCACTGTAGAGTGCTAGGTATTGCACGTAGGAGATGGAGGGGAGTGGGGGGTTTCGAGCAGTGGAGGGTGAATGAGGGGGGTCATCGTATCGGGGTGGTAAGATCCAGGAGACACCCTGGGCCAAAATGGAACTCAGAACGTGGTTCGCCATATCTGGTTTCTATACCCAGGGCCGATGACTGTGGTGGGTGGTCTGGCGGCCTGAGGTTTGTCCAACTCGGCGGTGTTGTGCAATGCCAGGTCCATCAAAAACAAGACTGCAATTTTTGCAGATTTTGCTGAAACGGTGGACCTGGCATGCATCACCGAGACCTGGCTGGATGAGAATTCTGGCTCCATTTTGGAGGCTTTAACTCCAGCTGGGTACTCGGTGATACACCGGCCAAGATTGGACCGCGGGTGGTGGGAACCGAACTTAACCTCACGAGTGTACTAGTTGAGGAGACTGAGTTATTCGAGTGTGCCGTTGTAGCAGGTGTAGGTTGTCTGATCGCCCTCATTTACCATCCACCTGGTGATGAGAAGCGATTCCTTCAGTAAGTAGCAGACTTCGTCGTTGACTTGGCATTTGAGTCGCCCAGACTGATAGTTCTGGGTGACTTTAACACCTGGGTTGACGACGAACTCTTGCAATTTGGTCAGCACTTCCTCCAGTTGATGTCATCTCTGGGCCTTACACAGGTGGTTACCACTGCCACTCATAAATATGGGCACTCCCTTGACTTAGTCTTCCTCCTAGGGATCGAAACATCTGACTTGTGGGTGGAACCAGTTGGGTGGTCGGATCACTACACCGTGGAGTTTAGTTTTAGCACCCCCCCCTTTGTAGGTCTACCCCTGTGGAGATGGTTAAATACTGCCCTTTACGAGATATAAGTTCTCATAGCCTAACAGCAGTGCTTGACCTATCGTCCCTCTCATTTCCAAGCAGGGATCCAGAGACCCTCATGATGAAGAAGAAGAATCAGCATCTATATAGCGCTTTTCATGCACAGTATCCCAAAGTGCTTTACAAGCAATGCTAGATTGGTAGTGAAGTGACTGAATGTGTGGTGGCGGCCATATCGCACATCATCACCCACACACAGCCTGGATAATTGCATGAACCGGTTTATGGGAAGGGGGAATGTTGGCCGGACACCGGGAATGTTCCCTGCTCTTTGCGAAGAGTGCCCTGGGTTCTTTTACTTCCACCTGGACACCCACCAGGACAACACCAGGATGGGCAGAAGGGACCTCGGTTTAACTTCTCATCTGAAGGACGGCACACCCCAGCAGTACAGCACCCCCCAAACTGCACTCGGATGCCAGTGATTTTTAGGTGCAAGTCCAATCCCAGTGTGGGACGAGAACCCATGACCTTCTGGTCCAAAGGCGGATGTGCTACCAACCGAGCCATGCTGATGGCCTATAATTCGGCCATCTTGGTGGCTCTGGATTCCATTGCTCCTGTCCGAGTTCGCCCTCTCTCCCTTTGCCCTCGATTCCCTTGGTTTGATGGGACTTTAAGGGGAGATGCGGAGACTAGGAAGAAGGTTAGAGCACTGCTGGCGGAAGTCCGCTCTTGACACTGATCGCCTTAGATTGATGGACCATTATCAAGCCTATCAATCTGTAATCACCCGTAAGAAGGCAGAGTTCCTGTCAGGGGAGATTGCGGCAGCTCAGAATTGACCGGCTCAGCTCTTCCATACTGTGGACAGACTGTGCAACCCAGCCTGTCTACAGGTCCGGAAAGCCTTTTCGCAATTAGAGTGTGATGAAATTGCTCGATTCTTTGATAATAAGGTGGCTGACATCAGGGCGGTATTCCAGCCAGCACACTCTATGGGCGTTGCTTTTGATCAGTGCAAGGTCTTTGTACCTCATTTTTCCTGGAGTACCTTTAGCCATGCGGAGTTCATGGATGTCATGCGGATTATCCAGGGTGTGCGCCCTGCGTGCTGTAGTTTGGATCCTGGACCAACTTCTCTAATTTTGGGTTGTATTGATGTCATCGGTCCAGTCCTAACGTGGATAGTCTGATGCTCCTTGGAATCTGGAGAGTTTCCTAGCTGTCTAAAAGAGGTGGTGGTGACACCTCTCTTGAAGAAAGCTACCTTGGACCCAGACTGTCATGCAAACTACATACCTATCTCGAACCTCCCCTTTTAGGGAAGGTGATTGAGGAAGTAGTGGCAGCACAACTGGAAGACCATTTGACCATCCATGACATCTATGAACCGCTCCAATCTGGTTTTCGTAAGAGACACAGTACCGAGACAGCGCAGGTTCGGGTGCGCAATGATCTCCTGATGGCTAGAGATCGGAAGAGCTGTTCCATCTTGGTTCTTTTGGATCTCTCATCAGCATTTGACACCGTGGACCATGGGGTATTGCTGGGGCATCTGAGGTACATCTGTCGACTATTGGGAACGGTCCTCAGGTGGTTTACGTCGTTCCTCACGGGTAGAACACAGAGAGTGGTGTCTGTTTTGTTTTTTTTTTTTATTTTTTTCTTCAGGCCCTACTTCTCTGTCATGTGGGGTACCTCAGGGCTCTGTCGTTTCACTCATGCTGTTTGCGGTGTACATGCTACCCCTCGGAGACATTGTAAGAAGGTATGGGCTGAGGTTTTGCTGCCATGTTGATGATACCCAGCTTTACCTTTCTTTCGCACCCGACCAGGTTGGAGCTGTCTTGGTCTTTAATAACTGTCTGAATGAAATCCAGGAGTGAGTGGATGGATTCCAGTTGGCTGAAATTGAACTCGGAAAAACTGAGGTGCTAGTTGTGGATCCAGGTCACCGGATAGGGGGGTCGGGGGTTGGTTACGTCCTCGGAATTTTCTCGTCGGCATTTCACTCCCGACCTCTGAATGGATGCGTAACCTGGGGGTCATTTTTGACGAGGGGCTGACCCTGCATTCGCAGGTGTCGGCCGTCATCAAATCTTCCTTTTACCATTTTAGGAATATCACCAGGATTGGGCATCTGGTTCCGTCTGACGACCTTCCTACATTGATCCATGCCTTTGTGTCCTCACGCTTAGATTACTGCAATTCCCTCTTCCTAGGGCTTCCTGGGGTAGAAATTCATCGCCTGCAGCTAGTGCAAAATGCAGCGGCCTGACTTTTGACGGGATCTGCTCGATCCTGTCATATTTTGTCCATGCTGCTCGAACTGCACTGGCTGCCAGTACAGTGGCGGATCACCTTTAAAGTCGGCTTGCTGACTTTAAGAGCCCTACACGGACAAGGCCCGGATTACCTGAAAGAGCTCCTGGTCCCTTACTGCCCTGGACGATCACTCCGCTCGGCCGACGAGGGGTTGCTAGAGATTCCAAGGATATATTTAAAGTCATCTGGGGCAAGAGATTTTATGTATGCAGCCCCTACTCTTTGGTATTCTCTACCCGTGTCGAGGCATAAATTAGTGGAGGGATTCAAGCAATCCCTAAAAACGTACTTGTGGCACCAAGCATTCAGCAATTGAGCCTTTTTGTTTTGTTTCAGCCCACTGATATCCTGATGTTAATTTTATTGATGATTGTTATGTTTTAAATTACCTTTGTTGTTTTAAAGTGTGAGGCACCTTGGTTACAGATAAGATTCCATATAAATAAATGTTGTTATTATTATTATTATTATTATTATTAATAGTGTTTCCCAGGTGTCTAGTGGTCCCTCCCTCACCCGCACACATGCCCCATTCAATCAAAATTCCTAATCCTACTGGAGTAAACATGTAAAGGCTAGAGAAAAGGAACGCAAAAAAATCTACCCAGGTTTTTACTTCAGGAAAATTAAGGTAAAGGAAGTGTTATAGGAGATTAAAAAAAATCTAAATCTAAAAAATCTGGTGGTTTTGATAATGTGGAAATTTAATTTTTGAAGGACGCTTCGAATACAGTGACCACAACAATAACTAAATTATTTAACCAGAGTCTGACAGAGGGATCATTCCCAGAAAATTGGAAGCAAGCTACAGTTGTTCCCATATTCAAAGGTGGAAGCCCAAATAAACCATCCATTTATAGGCCAATATGGTTACTGTCCATCCTGCCTAAATTGATGGAGAGAGTTGTATATAACCAACTTTATGACGGGAGAAACATCAGAAATTGACTCAATTCCAACATGGGTTTAGGACAGGACACTCGACGGGCACCATGCTCGTGGACTTCGTCGATAATGTGGCACAGGTACTAGATGCCGAGGAATCCACAGGTGCGGTGTTCGTCAGTTTGTCAAAAGCATTCAACCTGGTGAACCATGAAATATTGTTCACTAGATTGGAAAAAATTGGAATGGCTCCTGGTCGGATTGGTTGGTTTAGACCCTTTTTGCGTCATAGAACCCAGAGAGTGGTAATAAATTAACATCTATCATACTTGGGTCATTTAACAAAAGGTTTCCCCCAGGGTTCTATCCTGGGGCCACTATTATTTCTAATATATATTAATGACTTACCTGATTACATATAAAATACTTAGGTTAGATTGTGTGCTGACGACACTGTGCTACTAGCGTCAGCCAAATCGCCTGACTTAATGCTGACAAAGCTGCAGACGGACCTTGACATGCTCCAGGACTGGTCTGTAATTCACGGTTAGTACTGAGTTCCAAAAAAACCCAAGTTATGTACTTACAAGGAAAAAAACAACCAAATAACATAATGCAAAACAAGGAAATACTGACTCAGGAAGGACAAAAACTTTCAATAACAAACATAAGTATCTTGGATTAGAACTGGACAGCTGTCTGACATTTGAAGAACACATTAACACCATAACCAGAAAGGTTAATGCTAGAATGGGTGCATTGAGGAGATCTGCATCTATAGTTACACTGCAAATGCGTAACCATCTATAGTTGCGCCGCAAATGCGTAACATGATTGCTTTCCAACTTATCCTACCAGTCCTGGAGTATGGCAACTTGGTCTACAAATTTATAGGACAAAAAACCTGGAAAAAGTCAGCCATTCATATAACCGACTTGCTAGGTTCGCCCTGGGTTGTTCATTCAAAACCCATCATTTCCTCATGTACCAGCAGCTACAATGGGATAGTTTGTCCCTTCGTAGGAAGAAACAATATTCAATGTTAGTTTACAAAGTCAGAAATGTCCTGATCAAGGGAAATTTATCTATTGATCATGAGACAAATGCCCATAGATATCATTTAAAGGATGTAGTACATCAAGGTTTCATAATTGCAAAAAATAAGCCAGTCCAGTGGTGCTGAGGGTTGAGGCGCTGGACGCCACACCTCGCATCACACTGGCGACCCAGGTTCAGACGCGAGCCTGGGCCGTCCGGGGTCGGCGAGGGGGATAGGAGTGAGCGTCTGGAGGACTGCTCTCCTATCACTGGGGAGGGATCTAGGGTGCCACCGCTCTGCAGCGGCCCCTGGTGACGACCAGGGGCACTGCTAGAGTTGGTGCAGAAGTATGGAGTGTGGCAGACGTCGGCATGTAACGTGCCATGACATCAACACACACTAGCTCTCCTGGGGCTAACAGAACACGGAAAATGGCAGCACAGACCGCGGCAGCTTGATGGCTGCTACTCCATCAGCCGACGATGCCTGGATAGTCATGTGCCAGTATTGGATCCTTGCCTGGCGTGGAGGCAAAGGGGGGTGCCCCTCTCGAAGGTATAGTTGCATATGCCAGCTGGGCGTGCAACTTAGGGGTCGGTGGTAGAGTTGGAGCGGTGGCTGCAGGGGTGAAAAATGTCATGATAAAAAAAATTATTGCAAAAAATAAGAACAAAATATGGTAATATAACATTTCAGTTTAATGCTACTAAAATTTGGAATGAAATTCCCCCTTCATTGAGGAATTTGCCTAAACTCTGTATGTTTACAACAGCTAATAATAAATTTATACCGAAGTATGCACTTGCACTTAGATATGTTAGATAATTTGATATTTGTATTGTCTCCTGTTTATGTAATTCTGGCTTGTATGTGGCATACATGTTATGTGTGTACTGTATGAAGTACTTTCCTATTATTTAAGCATGTTATTGTATGAAATATATGAATGTTTTAACAGGACAACTTTGTAAATAGGTCTTCTGGGCCTAAAGTTCTTCTGCCAAAAAATAAAGTTTTAACTAAGTAGCTAACAGTGGTTCTCCCCACAATCACAGATCACCAGCCCAATTAACCAAAAAAAAAAGTTTCCTTGGTGGCAGTGTCTCTACCCCCCCTCCCCATCTCGATGTCCTATACATTCCTTTGTGTAGTGGACCCCACCACCCTGCTCCCCCCCACCCCCACCGACCCCGAACCGGCGACCGGCACAGCCTTCTACATTCCTCCTCGGCCGTCCTCCAACTGAGCTGTCAGTGAGCATACTGTATACAGTATGTGCTCATTGACAGCTTGGTCGGTGGCCGGCTGTGGTGGTCTCTGGCTCGGGGTCAGGATGGGGGGAGTGGGGGAATGGGGCACTACCTGCCAGACTGGGGGTGTCCGCTAGATACCAGGGAATGGTCTTAGGTTATTGTACAGGGTACCGGATGGGGAGGGATCACTGCCACCAGGGAATTTTTTTTTTTTTTAAATCGGACCAGCGATCAGGAGAAGGGAGACCAATGGCACCAGGAAACTTTTATTTATAGAACGGGTATGTGTGTGGGTGGGGAGGGACCACTAGACATCGGGAAACTTTATTGATAGAACAGGCATGTGTGTGGGTGGGGAAGGGGCTACTAGACACCTTGGAACCCTTATATATTTATCAGGCAGGAGATTGGGTGGGGGGAGGGACCACTGGATGCCAGGGAACATTTTATTTTAAGTAGGCATGGGATCAGGTGGTGGGAGGGACCACTGGCCACTAGAGAATATCACTTAACAATGCCTATCCTCTGACTATTTGGACCCAAACCATCTATAGCCAACTCTTCTCTCTCCTTTGTATTACCATAGGCCTTCCCCCTCCTCCCTCTCCTTCCCTTCTCCCCTAGCTCCTTTTATGTACTCCTTTTTATTTGCCTCACGAGCACTTGAACAACGTCTCAGTCTACTTCTAATGTATCATATTGTCCCATGGTACTTACTCACCTGCTGTTTGATTGGTACATTGTCTGTGCAGTCCTTGCCGATTCATACTGTTGTCATGACTTGTACAGCCCTTTTCTTTGCACAAGCTATCATTTTTTGTGCCGGCGGTTCTCTCAGCTTGATGCCACTGAATGTTATGGAATCTCTTTGTACTTACCCGATGTGTCACACTGTTATTAAGAATTGTAATGTTATGCTGCGTCCTTGTATTGTGATTGCTATGTAATGTTACTATTGTCTTTTGTAGCTATGTACCCAGGACCACCTTGTAAATGAGTGCTCTCAATGGTGTATTTACTCCTGGTAAAATAAAGATTGATTAACTGACTTGTACATCGGCCGTGGAGGGGGGACTACTGCCACAGGGCAGAATGAATGTCCACATCGGGCCAACATTGTGGTAGGGGGGACCACTGGCAACAGGGAAACTTTTTTGTCATTGGGCCGGTGATCATGGGTGGGGCCGGGCACTGACACCAGGAAGCATATTACATTACTCTCGGATCAGCGATTGGCGGGAAGAAGCTACACTCCGATGCGGCCTTTGTAAATGGGCCCATAATGAGCATGCAAATAACCACATAGTGCCTTGTATTCCCACTGGACTCATTTACATGGCTGCTTTTGTGAATTCCAAATAGCGCACCTGTGGTGCCATACTCCTGGCTGCATGTCGGGGTGGCGCTAGTGGGGTTAGCACTAGTGGTATTGGGGTTTCTGCTGTCTTGACCTTGCCCTATTCACAGTCGAACAGCATGTTACGCTGTCTGACTATGAATAGCAACATTTGACTCCTGGGCAGTCACAAAGTGCGGCGCAAACTTTTGCTCTGTGCTTTGTGATTTTTTTTTTGTGAATCTTGCCCCCAATTTTTGAAGGGTGGTGCAGGGCTTGCACCAAGTACTGTACCTCAACACTTTGAAATCACCACTACGCCAATGCTGTTTGCTACAACTGTGCAGGGTTTTCAAAGGTCAGATGAGTTATAACAATTTTATTTTATAGCTTGCGCAAATCTCGGCGCGAGCTCTGTAAAAACAGTCCCAAGATTGATGCAAGCTAGACTGCAAAAAGATGGTCTGACTTGTATCAGTTGCTGCATGGGATAGAAAATCCTGTTAGATTGCCACAAGCCTGGTGCGTCATATCTTTAGTGCACCGGGGGCTTGCGGCAGTCTCGTAGGTTTGAAAATCCAGCTCCAGCACTTCATCTACAGTTGACATGATAATTGCACTAGTTCTCTGTAGAATGCACTGTAATTTCCACTGTCAAATAATTGTCACTATTTTTGCTAAAGTTCTAATTTAGGTGAAAATAAATTTGCACTAATTAACACTATTGGTACTTTTTCCATTATAGTGAATGTGGTGCTGTTGACACAGCACTAAATCAAATTTTCGCAATTATGTTGCATTTATGACAGTAAGGCCTGCGAAGTCTGCTGCAGATTCAAGTAGGCCACCTGGTGCTGCCACCAGAAGGCCCTCGAAAGCTTCCTGCTCAAACAGAAGGTTGCCCAAATGGAGGAGTTCCAGACCAGAAGCTCCTCCACTTCCCCGCGGCCCCGTCCACATGCTCTCACTCTTCCAAGGCCTTGGACAAGTCGTCTGGGAAGCACAAACACTGGGAGCAAGGAGAGATCCTCCCCATCTCACTCGTGGTCACTGTGTTGGGGTCATCAGCCGTGTTGGTGGTGGTTCCCTCTGCCACAGGGTCGGCTCTGACAGCACCTCCTGCCTGTCTAACTTTAGCTGGTGGTGGCTCCTTGGCACAGGCCTCCTCTCGCACCCCCCCCCCACAGACTTTCAGCCCCTGCTGTTCCGGCCCTCTTCTCCACAGGCCACCAGTCATGGAGCTTCGCTGGTTCAGATTTGACCAGCATTGATACATCGTCATTGGGGGTCTCTCCTACCCCAGTGATGTCCTCAGCCTTTACCTTGGCCTCCACTTTGATGTTGGGGACTCAACCTCCCCAGATGTCCTCTCCGGCTACCACGTCGTCATCGGGGTTTCAGGTTACACCAATGACATCCCAGGCCGACTTCTCAACGTCGGGGCCTCAGCCCCTCCCATCGTCAGTGAAGGTCGTACCACTGGTGCCGGGACCTCAGGCTCCCCCACCAGTGCCACGAGGTGTCCTGACGCTGATCTCTCTTGATGCCCCGGCCATGCTAAACTCCTCCTGGGAGTTCATGCACCAACTTGCCCCCACTCCAGGGCTGTTGACACTGAGGCCTACTAGGCCTGCTCCTGTGCCCGTGCCTTCCACGGTGCTGCGCCCTGTTCATCCTCGACCATTGATGCCATCAGTGCCCATTTCAGAGCCAGGGAATGAGGAAGAGTACCATCCTGATCTCCCCCAGGAGGATGAAGAGGAAGATGAGCAAGAAGGGGCTGCCAGTCCTTCCCATTCTACCTCCACGGTTTCCTCAGGGGGTGAGGACTCCACCAACTATACCCTGTGGTACCCCCAGTTGACCCCTCTTTATCTCAGTGATGAGGCAGTTACAAACTGTTGTAGGGTTCGATGCCGAGGAGCAGGATGTCACTAAGAGAAATCTGACTGAATATTTGGAATTGCCAGATTCTCCACCCCTCATTATTCGGCCTCTAATAGTGGCCTTTGAGGATGCCACCATGGCTGCCTGGTACAGACCAAATTTGATTCCTGCCATGCCCAGATAAGTGGACAAATTGTACCATACTCCCTCAGAGAAGCCAGTTTTTGCAGAGCAACCACAGGCAGATTCAATGGTGATAAAGGCTAACCATATGATAGGAATAAGAAGCCTAAACACCTCAGCTCTTTTCTCTTTGATAAGGAGTCCAGAAAGCTAGACCTTAAGGGCAAAAATACCTTTGCTTCTGCTACACTGTACATCAGGGTGATAAATTACATTGCCTATATGGTCACATTTCAGAATCTTCTCTGGAAGCAGGCCATAACTGCTGCCCAGGCCCTTCCAGAGGGTCCTCAGAGGCAGGAACTGCTCAAAGCCCTACAGTCTGGGGCAGATGTGGGCAAATACCTGTTGAGGTCTGCCTATGATGTGACGGATGCCTCTGCTAGAGCTGCTGCAGTTGGCATCTACCTGAGAAGGCATTCTTGGCTCAGGGTGTCTGGGTTTGCTACTGACGTACAGCAGTCCATCCTGTAGGCCCCCTTCAGAGGCTACAGGCTCTTTGGGACAGATATGCAGAACATCCTTTCTGGCCTGCAGGCCTCTGGCAGGACTCTGTGGTCGGTCCACTTTCTTTAGCACACCCAGCCAAAAGTGGCCAGAAGGTGCCTCTTCATCAGACCTACCATAAGCCTAAACAAGGCACCAAGCCCCAGGACAAGCATTGAACAGCAACAGCCCTGCCTACCGCTACCTCCAGCACTGGGAAGGCCACAGAGGAGGTGGTGCAGCCCCAGCCGCTGGGGCTACTTCAGCATGACTCCTTGCCAGAACCCCACCCTCCAGCACTGCAGGAGGTGGTGGTAGGGGCTGGTTTCTTCCTCCATCTGGACAGGTGGAGGGACATCACTGTAGATACTTGGGTCCTGCAACTCGGAGCAAGGCCACATTTTAGAACTTCTGGAGTGGCCTCCAGATCTGCCTCCAGTTCATTCAAACTAACCTCCAGACCACATTCCAGTGCTGTTGAGGGAAATGTGCACACTGTTGCAGAAAAAGGTCGTAGAACCTGTCCCCAAGGAACAGGGGTTCTATTCCCACTTCTTTTTGGTCCCCAAATCCACAGGGAATTTATGGCCCATCCTAGATCTAGGAAACCTGAAATTCTACATCCAGTAGAAGAAGTTCAGGATGGTGACCCTACATGGCCTGCTGCCACTGCTACACCAGGGAGCCTGAATACGCTCCCTCAACATCCAGGATGCATACTGCATATCATGGTGTGTGCTCCCCACCAGCAGTACCTCAGGTTCCAGTTCCAGGAGGAGCACTACCAGTTCTGAGCATTGCCCTTTGGCTTGTCCTCTGCTCCACCAGTCTTTACCAAATGCTTGGCAGTGGTAGCAGTAGTCCTCAGAAAGGAGGAGCTGTACATCTTCCCTTACCTGTACGACTGCTCAAAGTACAGTCCAGGGAGCAACTGCTCCAGACCCTAGAGCACACCAGGCAGTTGTTCCATGCCCTCAGAATCACGGTTAATCTGCCCAGGTCAGTCTTGACCCCTTGCCAGCACCTCCAGTACATTGGAGCAGTACTGGACAGGGCTCAAGGCTTTGTGTTCTGGGCCCAGGACAGGGCGGACCACCTGAGGGCTCAGGCCCAGCTGCTTTACACCAGCAGGTATGTCATGGCCAGAACCTTCTTGAGGCTCCTGGGCCTCATGGCCGCAGCCATTGTCACAGTCCAGTGGGACCAATGCACCGATGACCTAGGACAACAAGTTCTAGTCTCCTCTTGGGTCAAAAAGGTGTAGCTACGGTGGATGGAACTCAGTCACCTGTTGAAAGGAGTTCCCTTCCTCATTCCTTCCCCTCAGCAAATTTTCACCACAGATGCTTCAGGGTTGGGCTGGGGGTGGGCTCATCCAGGGCCTCATCAAACTCAAGAGAATGTGATCCACACAGGAGGCAGCCCTCTACTCAACATCCTAGAGATGAGGGCCATCCTGTATGCTTTACAAGCCTTCCAATTCCATTTGTCCTCAGGCCATGTACTGGTGCAGACGGATGTCATCAGTGTAGTGCACTACATCAGCAAACAAGGGGGGAACCATTCATACCCTCTGTGTTGGGAAGCAATGAGGGTCTGGTTCTGGGCTCTAGAACATGGTCTAGAACTGTCAGCCATCCATGTTCCGGGTGTCGAAAAATGCCCTGATGGACAGGCTCATTCGGTTGCAGCCTCGAATGCACGAGTGGGAGCTGCTGACCTCAGTTGTGGAAGGCCTGTTCTACAGGAGGGGTCTTCAAGAGATTGACCTTTCTGTGTCCCCACTCAACACAAAACTGCCACTTTTGTGCTCGCTTGCTCCAGGGCCTGGAGTTTTCTGGCATGACATGTTGTCCCTCTCTTGGAAAGGAAGGTTTCGCTATGCCTTCCCCTCTAATCGAAAGAGTGCTGTTCACACTCCAGATGGAAGGGGCCACTCCGACCCTCATTGCCTCCTTCTGGCCTCATCTGATCTGGTTCCCCTTGCTGCAGCAGCTGGCGGTGGAGCATCCAGTGCCCCTGCCCAGATGTAAAGTTTTGGTCTTCCAGGAGCAGGGCACCCTGGTTCATCCGGCCCTCAAGTCTCTGTACCTCCATGCATTGCTCCTAAAGACTTAGCCATGGCTTGATTTAGGGTGTCCCAAAAGGTGGCTGATGTCCTGATGGCTACTAGGAAGCCCTCCACCAGGGCCACATATCCTATGAAGTGAGCAGCAATAGGACAGACTCTGCAGTGGGTACTGAAGACATGAGACAGGACCTGAGGACACTGGAGGGGCAGACAGAGACCTGGCAACTAAAATTCAGTATCAAGAAGTGTGCAGTTATGTACCTGGGGCACAGAAACCCAAGGGAAGGATACACACTTTGGGGGGGGGGTGTCAGGGTTATGGAGCAAGAGAGGGATCTGGGGATAGTAATCTCCAGTGACCTCAAGGTGGGGAAGCAGTGTACCAGGGTGGTAGGGAGGGCGTATGAGATGCTGGCAATTATAGGCAGGGGGATTACTAGCAGAAGGAGGGAGGTCCTGATACCCCTGTACCAAGCCATGGTGAGACCGCACCTCGAGTACAGAGTCCAATTTTGGAGGCCATACCTGCGCAAGGACATAGAATTGATTGAAAGGGTTCAGAGAAGAGCGACCAAGATGGTGCAAGGGATGAAGGGCAAACCATACAAACAGAGATGTAGGGAATTGGGGCTTTACACATTGGAGACTAGAAGGGAGAGAGGGAACGTGATAGAGACCTTTAAATACGTCAAAGGGATAAACAAAGTGGACCCGGCGCGATTATTTCACAAGAAGGAAGGCACCATAACAAGGGGGCATGGTCTGAGACTACGGGGTAACGTGAGAGGATGATTCTTCACCGAGAGGGTGGTGGAGGCCTGGAACAGGCTTCCAGAAGAGGTGGTGGGGTCTGAGACTGTGTCAGGTTTCAAAAAAGCATGGGACAGGCACGTGGGGTTACAGGGAGGTGGGTTGGGTGCTTTAAGAGGGGGGAGGGAAGTTTAATGGGGGGATAAAGGGCAGACTAAATGGGCCAAGAGGTTCTTTTCTGCCGTCAAGTTCTATGATTTGGACCCATTCACATGTCCATTGAATCAGATTCTCAAGTACTTGCTGTCCCTTTCAGATTCTGACTTGCAATACTCTTCCATTAAGGTGCACGCCAGCCATTTCAGCCTTCTATGTGCCTGCTGATGGCCATTTGGTGGCACAACTGGAAGTGTCCTATTCTGTTCTGAGAGGCATCCTCCATCTGAAGCCTCCCATCTGCAGTCTGGTCCTGCCTTGGGACTTAAATTTTGTACTGGAGAAATTTACTTTGGCTCCTTTTGAGCCAGCCGCAACATGTGGATGATGCTTTCTGTCGTGGAAAGCATTATTTTTAGTTGCTATTACTTCTGCTCGAAGGATTTCCAAGTTTCAGGCTCTGATGTGTGAGCCTCCTTATTTGATTTTCCACAAAAACAGGGTGTTTTCGCATACCAGTCCTAAATTTAATCCAAAGGTGGTGTCTAAGTTTACCCTAAGTCAAACCATCCACCTGCCTGTCTATAATCCAGAGCATTCCAATCCAGGGGAAGCATTGCTCCACACTTCGGATATGCATAGAATTTTATGTTACTATACACACCATACGAAGGACTGCAAGAAGTCCTCACAGCTGTTTCTTTTGCCCCTGGGAAAGAGGGTGTACCAGTTTCTAAACAGTGCCTGTCCAATTGGTTGTCCAACTGTATTACTTTTTGTTACAGGAAGTATGGTAAGGACCTTCCTGGTATTGTTTGTGGTTATTCAGCCAGAGGCATGGCCACTTCAGTCACTTGTTTCAGCTGCAGAGATCTATGCTGCTGCAACTTGGAGTACGGTCCATACTTTCACTAAACACTACAGTCTGGACATTACCTCTAGAGCATACCTCTCAACTGTCCCTGACCCTGATTTTTGCCTCAGAATTTTCCTCTGTCCCTTATAAAATGTGTGTTTTTGTGACTGAACAGTGGGGACTGTAAGCACAACATAATATCAAGCATTAAAATTACAGACTTGTTTTTCAGAAAATGCATCTTACACTAATCCCCTTATTCTGTCTGCTTTCTGAGTGACACTATTACCAACTTTTAAGATGTGTCCTTGATTTGGGGTTTTTGTCCCTGATTTTGTTTAAGCCCTGTCCCTGATTCAGGAGACAAGAGGTTGAGAGGTATGCTGTAGAAGAAGGGCAGGCTTTGGCTTGGCTGTGCTTCAAGGCCTCTTGTCAAAGGTCTCTAGCCTCCAGCTACCCAGACTGTTTCTCCATCAGAACTGTTTGGGACTCGTTCCATAGGTGTGGCCTGATGCAAGACATACCCTCGATGAAGATAGCACAATTAGGTAAGAACTTGCGTAACAGTAGATCTTCGAGAAGCTCTCTTGCATCAGGCCATGCTGTCCCACTCTCTGTCTCCCTTGGCCTTAGGGCCTTCTGTGTCTGTCTCTCTTTCTCCAGGATGGTTCACCTTCTGTTTCACCTCATAGAAACATAGAATTTGACGGCAGATAAGGACCGCTTGGCCCACCTAGTCTGCCCATTTTCCTACCTAACAGATAAGCTGCAGATCCTAGTTAACCAACAGCTTACTTCCTCCTACCCCCCACTAGGACTGCCTTATGCCTGTCCCATGCATTCTTGAATTCCCCCACTGTTCTTGACTCCACGACCTCCTCAGAGAGGCTGTTCCATGCATCCACAACCCTCTCTGTGAAAAAATACTTCCTCACATTACCTCTGAGCCGTCCCCTCTATCTTCAAATTGTGCCCTTGTTCTTGCACATCTCTTTTCTGGAAGATGCTACCTCTTGGACTTTGTTGATTCCCTTGAGGGTACTTGAAAGTTTCTATCATGTCCCCTCTCCTTCTTTCCTCAAGGGTATACATATTAAGTTCCTTAGTCTTTCTTCGTATGTCTTCTGGTGCAGACCCTGCACCATTTTGTTTGCCCTCCTCTGGACAGCCTCCACTCTGTCTATGTCTTTGCGGAGATGGGGTCTCCAGAACTGCACACAGTACTCCAGATGGGGTCTCACCAGCTGTCTGTACAGAGGGATAACAACTTCCTGTTTTCCACTATTGATGCCTCTGCCTATGCATCCCAGTATCCCCCCAGCCTTCCTTACTGCCTTCTCACATTGCTTGCCCACCTTTAGGTCATCTGATATAATTACCCCCAGGTCCCTTTCTATTTTTACTGTTGTCAGTATCTCACCCCCATTGTGTGTGCTTCTCCTGGGTTTTTGTTTCCCATGTGCATTACCTTGCACTTCTTTGCACTGAATCTGAGCTGCCATACATTTGACCATTCCTCCAACCTTGCCAAGTCCCTTCTCATCCTTTCCACTCCATCTTGTGCATCAACCCTGTTGCAGATCTTTGTGTCATCTGCAGAGAGACATACTTTTCCTTCCAGTTCCTCTGCAATGTCACTTATAAAGACATTAAAAGGACCGTCCCAATACTGAACCTCTGGTACCCGCTAGTAACCCTCCTTTCTTCACTGTGTACTCCATTTACTACTACCCTTTATGTCCTGTTGTCTAGCCAATTTTTATCCAGGCTACCACCTTGGGACCCACTCCAAGGCTGGCTATCTTGTGTATTAATCTTTTGTGGGACTGTATCAAATGCCTTGCTAAAATCTAGATAGGCCATATCCACAGCCCCTCCCTGGTCTACTACTTTGGTCACCCAGTCAAAGAAATCTATTAGATTCGTCTGACACGACCTTCCCATCGTGAATCCATGCTGCCTTGGGTCCCGTGCCCCACTGGCCTCTAGGTACTCAACAGTTCTTTCCTTCAGAAGTGGTTCCATAATTTTCCCTACCATTGAGGTCAAACTAACTGGTCTGTAGTTTCCTGCCTCTGTCCTTCTCCCACTTTTGTGAAGAGGAATCACATCTGCCCTCCTCCAGTCCTCGGGTACCACCCCATCCTCCCATGATTTGTTAGAGAGTAGTCAGCGGTGTCACTAGTTCTACCTTTAGTTCTTTTAGAATTCTTGGGTGTATCCCATCAGGCCCCATTGCTTTGTCCACCTTCAATTTTATTAGTTCTTTCAGAACCCTTTCTTCTGTAATGGACTGGTATCGACCCCCGCTCTTCAGAGTGTTTCTCTTGTTTGGTTTAGGTAACTCCCCTCCTCTTCCTTTGTGAATACTGAGCAGAAATATTCATTCAGTATCCCTGCTTTTTCACTGTCACCCTTTACCCACATTCCTTCCCCTTTATTAAGCTTCAGTATCCCTCCTTTGGTCTTTCTTCACTCTCTAATGTACCTATAAAAGGTCTTATCCCCCTTCTTAACAGAATTGGCTATCCTTTCCTCGGTTTGGGCCTTTGCTATTCTGACTGCCTTCCCAGCCTCCTTCTGCTTTAACTGATAAGTTTTCTGTCCTGCTCCTTCTGTGTTTCCTTATATTTCCTGAATGTCCTTTTCTCCTTAACCTTCCCTGCCACCTCTTTTGAGAACCATAGCGGTTTTCCTTCGTTGTGTTTTATTGATTTGCTTTACACAAGGCTTGTTGCCTCTGTGATGGCTGTTTTGATCACTCCCCATTGTTCCTCCACCCCTCCTTCTTGCCTGTTTGCTAGTGCTTTTCTGAGGTACACTCTCATTTTCCCAAAGTTAGCCCTCCTAAAGTCCAGTACCCTTGCTTTTGTATGGCTTGATTGTATGGCTGTGTTTATTGTGAACCACACTGTTTGGTGGTCGCTCGTTCCCAGATGGCTACCCACTTCTAAATCTGAGATTCTTTCTCCGTCCCCATTTGAGAGTACCAGGTCTAAGATTGGTCCCTCCCGAGGGGTTCCAATACTAGCTTTTGAGGCATGCCCCTGTAGGCATCAAGAATGACCGTGCTCTTGGATGTGCCTGCAGCAAAGGTGCTCCAGTTAACATCTGGCATATTCAGGTCCCCATCAACAATATCTCCTTTTTTCTGCCATTCTAAGAAAGCCTTCTATCATTTCCTTGTCCATTCCTCCTCCTGAGATGGGGTCTGTATACAACCCCATGATTGTGTGCCATTTCCTGTCTCCAGGGTGACCCAAAGTGCCTCATCTGCTCCCTGTTTAGTCTTTAGTTCTGTTGTTTGATCCCTTCCTTTACATAGAGAGCTACTCCTCTTCCTCTTTCCCTCCCTGTCCCTCTGTAGATTGTGTATCCTGGTATGTTGACATCCCAGTCATGGTTCTCTGTGTACCATATTTCTGTGACTGCCACAATATCCAGGCAACCCTCTTCCATCAAGGCCACTAGTTCAGGGAGCTTATTACACAGACTACGGGTATTGGTACTCATCATCCTTCACTTTTTGATAGCCTTACCCCTTTTAGCCCCATTTCTGTCCTTACTGCCTTTGCCTTTTTTTACATTTAAATCTGTTCTGCTCCCTAATAACTTCTGTACCTTGGTGTTTACCTCACTAATCACCCTGTTTTGTGGGGAGGCTGGGATTTCCCTGCCCCTTTCAGTGCCTCCCTTGGCTGGTTTAATGCTTGCCAATGCATTTTAAACCTCTCACTAGGATCCTGGTCTCCCCCGACAGATGCAGACCATCGCACCAGTATAGGTCTGCATCCTCCAGGTGGCTCCCAGTCCCCAATGAAGCCAAAACCCTGAGCTCCACACCAGTTTTTCAACCACTCATTGAATTCCCTGGTGAGGAGTGCCCTAGCATCTCCCTTGCCATAGACAGGCAGCACCTCCGAGAAGGTTACCATATGCGCTACTTGTCTAAGGTCCCTTCCCAACTCTACAAACTCCTCTTGCACTGCTCTGATCCCATTCCTAGCCAGGTCATTTTTCCCTAGGTGGACAGTGACATCCAGCTCCCTCCCTCGCAGCTGCTCCACGATCCTGAGGATTCGCTCGTCCTCCAAGCCGTGGCGCCAAGAAGGCACCTTACCTCCTCTCCTTTCCTCACCCATTTCTACCCCCAATGATTGAGTCCCCACCAGGAGTTGTTTCCTTCCCTGTGGGGTCCCATGCCACCTCCTGTGGGTCTCCTTTGTGAAGGTTCCCAGCATCCTCCTTGGTCTCCACTGCAGGTGCCTCCATACAGGAACCACTATCCACCAGAAGAGTGAATGAATTGTGGAGAGGTACAGCTGGAGGGATGCAACTCTGTTCCACCACCCTCTCCTCCCTGAGCCCACCCTGGTCCAGCCTCTCCTTTCTTGGCAACCTCTGAGGTAGTGGCATTGGCCCTGGTGGTCCCTGGGTGGGGAGGAGGTTTCACGAATCCTAGCCAGGTCAGCCTGGAGACAGGCAACCTCCTCTCTCAGACCAGAGAGGTGCCTGCAAATAGGGCAGCATTGCAGCCTCCAGAATGTCTCCTGGAACACTGCCACCCCACAGCCATTGCACTGCACCACTCCTAACATGTCTTATTTTGTGTCCCATCTACTGTTTCTCTGGATGTTTACTCTCTCCTCTCCTTACAACTCTCACCCTTCCTGTTCTGGGACAGCAACTTCCTATCTTCTTCAGTAGCCTCCTTCTTCCTTGCTCAATATCAGACCACCAGCAGCTAGGGGAGAGTGAGCTACTTTTTTCCTTTAGGGTTGACAAAACCAATGTTTCTCTATGATCCTTTCCTTCCTACTGCCAAACAGGAAGTTCCTGTTGACAGTCAAATCCAGTGGCTATAAAAGTAGAACTGGCTTTGGGTGGGTGGGATGGAGGGCAATTAGTGTAAAAAAAAAAAAAAGCTAGCAACAGGAAGTTGTAATTTGACTCACCTGTTTTTATAGTGTCTAAACCACAACCCCAATTAAGCTCTCTTTCCTCCTACTGGTTTAGCAAAGTCAGCTGATACAGTACCCTTCCCAGCACAGAACACACACTGACTTCTTTCTCTTTCTTTTTTTAACCCTAAATAAGACCCCTTCTACTTCTAATAAAGTTATCTGTCTACTTAATCTTAACAGACACTGACTCCTGCTGAGATATAAGTTTTAAATTAATAAGAAAATGTAGCTTCTTTTAGTTAGCTGCTTTCTGCTCTACAAGCAAGGCTAGCAACAGGAAGTTGTAATTTGACTCACCTGCTTTTATAGTGTCTAAACCACACCCTCCTTTGGAAGCTGCCTGCCCATGAACAGGGCTGTTTCAGCTCACCCACGGTCGGCCGGCACCCAGCCAGCCACCGACCAAGACCAGGACACCTGCCTGCCGCTCCTTTGGAAGCTGCCTGCTCCTGAACAGGGCTGTTTCAGCTCACCCACGGTCGGCCGGCACCCAGCCAGCCACCGACCAAGACCAGGACACCCGCCTGCAGCTCCTTTGGAAGCTGCCTGCCCCTGAATAGGGCTGTTTCAGCTCACCCACAGTCGGCCGGCACCCAGCCAGCCACCGACCAAGACCAGGACACCCGCCTGCAGCTCCTTTGGAAGCTGCCTGCCCCTGAACAGGGCTGTTTCAGCTCATCCACGGTCGGCCGGCACCCAGCCAGCCACCGACCAAGACCAGGACACCCGCCTGCAGCTCCTTTGGAAGGTACGGGACAGCGCAGCCAATCGGAACACGGGTGCTTCCAGCAAACCCACTCTGATTGGCCAGGACTTTTCCCTGCTATAGACACCTGGCACTTTGTTAGATTTTCGATAGAACTAAGCACATTTCAACTGTGTAATTAGAGGTTTTTCAACTGTATTAGCTGGATTGTAATTTCTACTACTGTTTTAAAGTGCTCACACCTCTTCTGTCTGACTGCTCTTCCTGCAGCGCCCCCCCCCCATCCAAGCACTCTGCCTTGGCGCCGATAAGTCTAACTACCTTTTTTAAGTGGCTAGTTTTCCATTAGCAGGTTATACAGACCTGCCACTAGAGGGATTCTTGGTCTTCTACATAAATCACTGTACTCATTCGTGGGCAAGATGGCCTGCATTATCATTCTACTTCTTTCCCGGTGCTGCTACAAGGGGTGGTTGTAGCTGAGGTTCCCCTAAGCTTCACTCAACAGGCTGACAACTTCCTTAAAACTGCCTGTGCGACAGCTCTGCTGCTGAAAACAGGAAGCCCTCAGTGTCTGCCATCCACCCTTCAGACTCAAGTCAGATAGACGCTGAGCACCCTATTATTACCTACGCTGCGCTGTCATACCGATAGATACTGATAGAATCCTCTGCAGAGAGCTGCACGCCTGGGCACCCTTGATTGGTGCGGCACTGCCATAGGGGGATTGTGATTGGTACTCCCGCTTGCCTGCTTTGCTCTGATTGGGGCACCTTCTCTATAGCCTGTTACAGTGTTCCCTTCTTAATTCTGACTTCTCAGCTCTCGCTCTGACCTGAAATTTTCTCCCACCCCCACCACCCTCCTCTCCCAGGCCTCCTTTAAATACACTCATGATACGCCTCCTATATCATATTACTGCTTCATTGGCCCAGTTTCGACTGCTGCCAACCTATGATTGGTATCTGAGTGTGGCCAGTAAGACTGCCCTGTGTGAATATCTCTTGAGCCCTGCCACTAACTAAGCTGCTCCTGCTCTCCTTGTTCCCCTTTCTGCTGTATTTTCTTATCTAGGTTTTAAGTGAGTACCTAGGTGGGAAAATTACTTGCCTAGAAAATATTGCACTAATACAAATCACGAAACCACTCAATCTGGGACCATGGCTCTCCTTATTGTGTTTTTATTGCTCCTAAGGTGCAGAGTTCTCAGCAATACAGTGCAATTGAGTACTCAATGCAATTCAGTTCTCCAATGTACCTTATCAATACCTAATGTTAAACGGTTCACGTGCAGACACTGTCATTCTCCTCTCCCTTTAGCCTATTCCCTCGGTTAGCCTACACCCCTTGCTACTGTCCTCACCTATGTCTGTTCAAGCACTTACATTGATCACGATCAACTGTCATTACGAGCCTGCTACAGCAGTACCATATGGGTTGTCACAAGAAATAAAAAGCAGTCTCGATTCTTATAAGCTCCTTAAAGAAAAGTTATACTTCTGCTTCTTCTCTGCTCAGGAAATGTGGAGCTCAACCTGGCCCCCACAACTTACCTCGCCTATCGATTTTGTTGAGGCCACAGGTCTCAAAATGATGATGGTCAACATTTTAAGCCTGCCTAAAAACTTGTACAGCTGCAAGCCTGGGCTGCACACGCTAACCCTGACCTTATCATAATTACTGAGTCATGGTTAAAAGACCAACACTGATCAACAAATATCACTGCAGGGCTACAATTTATTTAGAGCAGATAGAGAGTCTAGGCGGTGGTGTGTGGTTATCTCACATAATCTAAGTACTACGTCACCAATATTAGTTGCAAATCTCTAGCCAAGGAATTTGAGTTAGTTTCAGCTGAGCCTTCATCTCCCTCCTCGAATGTATCACTATCCTAGGTGGCTATAGACCCTGTCCTGGTGGTGATGAAGTCCTTAATCTTTGAAATCCATGTTCGTGAGGCAAAAACTGAAACAATATTTCTAGGAGATCTAAATATGGACTGGCTGTCACCCTAAATCACACGGCCTCAAATCCCTTTGTGACGAAATAGGGTCTTGGGCAATTAGTCAGTGAACCCACTAGAACAACACTCTAAATACTGCCAACAGTTCCATTCTAGATGTGGTACTAACCACCCATCCACACAAAATATCTCATTCGGCAGTGTTTCACAACGACATGAGCGATCATGGAATTGTTGCTTGCATAAGATCTCAAATTAAGGCCCGGCCGCAACCCATCTTTATAACAAAAAGATCCTTTCGCAAATTCAGTGCAGTAAACTTCCTATCTGACCTGAGCATGATCAGATGGCAAGATCTCTCTCTACCTAGCCAAAGATGTCAACAAGGCAGTTTACATCCCTAATGACAAACTCACTACAATAATAAATAAGCATGCCCCTTTCATCAAAGTAAGGGTACGGAACAATTCCAACCCCTGGTTCACCTCGGATCTCAAGACAGCCCTTATAGCTCGAGATAAACTCTGGGCTAAAGCTAGACATTCCAAAGAATCTTCGGATTGGCAGGCCTTTAGAACAGCCAGGAATAACTGTGTGAAAAAAATTCGCTCTGCTAAAGCTAACTATTATATTTCTACTCTCGAACAAGCTAAAGGTAACCTCATAAAATATGGAAGTCTATCAAAGCTATAGAAGGACGACCCATGGCCCCTCTGTCCCAACAAAGATAGTTGCAAGTGGCAAGATTGTGGAAAACAAGTCCCTAATCCTGGAGGAACTTAACTCCCACTTTGCCACAGCTGGATTAACTTTGACTCATCACCTTATGCTGGTGCTGCGGTGAGCCAGCATACCCCTCCCACATCTAGTCCTGCACCCAGCCCCTTCCAACCGCGCGAGATAACTTATAAAGAAGTAGAAGATCTCTTCTAACTTAGACACCAAAAAGCGCAGGGGACTATGACTTGGAACCCTTTTTCCTAAGGTCAGGCTACGCCCATCTCACTGCCCCAATTCTCCACATCTTCAATCTTTCCATTACATCTGCTACTGTGCTGTCCTGCTGGAAATCAGCACATATCCTCCCTCTATTTAAATCTGGTGACCCATGCGATGTAAACAACTATAGGCCTATCTCCATATTGCCTATCCTTTCTAAAGTTATCGAAAAATTGATCCATATTCAGTTAAAATCTCATTTGGAAACCTTCTCTCTCATTAACCCAGCTCAATCCGGCTTCCGGGCTAATCATAGCACAATCACTGCACTAGCAAAAGTAACCAATGATTGGATCTCTGCTATAGATGCTAAGAAGGTAACTGGTGCAGTCTTTTTGGACCTCAGCAAAGCTTTTGATACTGTTGATCACAAACTATTAGTCAATTGCCTTGCAAAGTTGGGTTCCACATACCATACCACCCAGTGGTTCTCTAGCTACCTAACTGGAAGATTCCAAAAGTAAAGCGGAAGACTTTTTCTGCTGCCTTGCCAGTTGCAAGAGGAGTCCCCAAGGATCCATCTTAGGCCCTATCTTGTTTTCTTTGTACATTAATGACTTAGATGCTAACATATTCAGTCCAATCTGCACTTTTGCAGATGATACTGTGTTGTATACTTCTGGCTCATCGTTATCTGAAGTCAAGGGAGTGCTTCAAGCAGACTTCACACAACTTGAGCATAATCTAATAAAGGCAAAGCTTCTGCTCAATGCTAAGAAGACTAAAGCGATGATATTCTCCCGCAGTGCTGGCACAGGCCCCCCCAATACCCTTGCCCAAGACTTCATTGTCACCACGCTAAACGAGCGTCTGGAAGTTGTAACCAAATTTAAATATCTGGGTATCTGGATTAGCAATAAATTATCTTTCAATGACCACATCGAAGATGTCTCTAGAAGGTTAAAAGCAAGGTTAGGTTTCTTCTACAGAAATAGGCCCCTTTTCCCCCTTGAAACTCGAAACAAGCTTGTACAGGCCACTTTTCTCCCCCTACTCGACTATGGCGATGTAATCTATTCCTCCACCACTCTTGCAAATCTAAGTAAACTGGACATCCTTTATCACCGTGCGTTACAGTTCATTACCAACTCCCCTTACCGTTTGCACCACTGTGACTTATATGCAGCTGTTGGTTGGACATCCCTTACTACTAGACGCCTGCTCCATGCTGGGCTATGGACTCTTAAACTGCTCCTGCAGAAATTGCCAAGCTATTCTCTTCCCTTATTAGTATCTCACGTGGTATACTGTTAAGAAAATCTGACTTTATTATGCTTGACATACCAAGGACGCGGACTTCCTTTGGTAAACGTGCTATTGCATATTCCCTTCCCTCCATTTGGAACCAATTACAAACCATACTGAAACTAACTAGCACAGTTTCAGTAAACTTCTACAAATCGCTAAGTTCTGCCAAAATAAAAGACACCTGTAACTATCAATAAGTCTCTTCCTTCCCCATGTGTGCCATATTTATCCACTGGTAAGGTATAATTGATTTGTCATATTAACTGCTTTCCCTTACCCTTCTACTCCTGGCTTTATCTATGCTTACGCTCCAATGCTACTCTATCAAATCACTCCTCCCCCCCATATCAGTTGTAGTCTGTTGTTTGTTCTAGCTGCCAAAATATATGTATTGCACACACCAGTAATCATGTTTCATTTATCAGTATGCAACCTGAAAGTCGCTTCCCTGTCTCATATCAATGTTTACCACCTGCGGTCACCCTATGTGGTACCCTTGTATGTATATCCAGCCTGTGTCATGTAACGTGCATTTCATGTATATACTGTTATTACCTATCTGTGTTTGTACTTTAAGTGTTTATGTCACAGGACCTCCTTGTGAATGAGCTTGCTCAATGGAGTTTTTCCTGCAATAAACTTGAACTTGAACACCCCCAATTAAGCTCTCTTTCCTCCTACTGGTTTAGCAAAGTCAGCTGATACAGTACCCTTCCCAGCACAGAACACACACTGACTGACTTTCTTTTCTTTCAACCCTAAATAAGACCCCTTCTACTTCTAATAAAGTTATCTGTCTACTTAATCTTAACAGACAATGACTCCTGCTGAGATATAAGTTTTAAATTAATAAGAAAATGTAGCTTCTTTTAGTTAGCTGCTTTCTGCTCTACAAGCAAGGCTAGCAACAGGACGTTGTAAGGTTCTCTTATGGCGGGAACCTCTGGCTCCCCTCTGTTCCTCAGCAGGAGATCCTCTGTATATGGTCTCCAGCGGGAGAACTGAGGAGGACGCGGGGCTGCCCAGTTTTATATGGGAGGGACGTTGCTTGCGTCTGATGTCATCGTGGGTGGCCCCTTGTAGACTGCTAGCTAGAAAAGTTTCCATGTGGTCCTAGTGCCTGGTGTCTATAGTTCCTTAGGTGTGGTCTGATGCAAGAGATTTTCTTGAAGATCTACTGTTATGGTAAGTTCTTAGGTAACTGTACTTTTTACAGCATGTTTTTGAACAATTTGACTAATGGTCCATCCCAGCTCACCCTGCTACAATTTTCTCGGATGAGTACGAGGACAAGAATTTTCCTCTACAGCTTATGTCATGATTACAAGAGACCTTCTCTAGAGCTTATTCCACAATTAGAAAATTAATTCTTCTGCACCTTACACTGTGATTACATGAGTGCACATCAAGAAGGCATTGAATTTCGGCTTCTTTTTTGTTATATTTTGCCACAGCATGGAAAACTGTCTAATACAAGAAAGAGACAATCTTTTTCATGAGTGTAATCAACACAACTTTCCATTTAGAGTAACAAAATAATTTGGGGTATGAAGGGACTCTAGGTCCATCAAGTCCACCCTCCCCAACAAGCAGAGATCAACAAGTATGCTGTTCAAACATATGTTCAAACATGTACTTACTCATGAGGAATCCCCACCCACTGTCCTAATTACTGGGGTACCCTGTGATTCCCATGGTAGGCAGAAATGTGTCCAGGCTTACCTTGAGGCCTGTACTGTTTTCAAGTCCACTGTCTCCAGTGGTAGGTTATTGCATAGGTTAACCACGTTCTGGGAGAAGAAGTGCCTCATAATGTTACCGCTGTATTTACCACCTTTGAGCTTTAGGGCAAGTCCCCTTGTCCTTCTGGTGCATACCAGATCCAACAACTCCTTCTGTTCAGTGATACCCTTCAGTATACAGAAGACCAAGATCATGTCCCTTCTCACAGACTGCTTTTCTCAAGGGTGAACATGACCAGGGCTTTCAGCCTCTCCTTCCCACAGGGCTTGGGGGCTTGTACAGGAAGTCAGACCTAACCCTGGTGATTTGATACCTCTTTTCAGCTTTTCTGTCAGTTGCTATTCCAGAGGATGGCAGTTCCAAAATCTTGTCATTAATTTTCTTAAAAGTAGCACTGTACAGGTATATCTCAGCTGTTTGCCATTTTGCCATGAGTTTCCTTTGTTTTACAGCTGAGTGTGCAGAAAGGTGAAGCACAGAATTTGGCCAACAAAGTGAAGAACCTGCAGAGTGACTTAAGCATCCTGCAGGATATTTGTACCGACAGGGAGACGAAAATGAGCCAGCTGGAGCAGAGCATTGAGCACCTCCAACAGGAGAGGACAGTCATCTTACAGCAGGTGAGCACAGGGCTGGCAGTGTGGGCTGAGAGGTGTACATGGTCAACACTAAGCCTCGACACCTCTAAAGTAAAGGAGCCAAAACTGGATGAGAACTTCCTTCTATATAAATTGCTGAAAAGTAGGGTATCGTATTTTTAACAGATGAACTGGGAGTTAAAGAAAAAGACCTTTGGAAGGGACAAAAGAATCTTCAAAATCCCTGCCCATGTTTCCCTTAACGTGCTAATGCAGCCCAGACCCATCACTAATTTCTTTTCCACCTGTCCTAATTCTGTCTCCATCCTTTTCTCACTACAGTCAGTATGTTATCTGCTGTGCTGTCATCGATGTCATCCAGGGCCTGTCTCTTTTACTTGGTAGAGCCTGATTCGATATTGGACTTTAAATCAGTCAGTCCCTCCACCTTTTCCTCATTTTTTGGATGGCTGTACTTAGGATGATATTTGCCACAAATCTTTTAGACTTTCCCAGTCCACAAGTATCCACCTTTCTGTTACAGACACAGTTTTACTCTTATCCCGTCATGACATTTGATAGCTGCCTGAGACCACACTGCCAGGTTAAAAAATATTGGTTGGGCATGGTTCTAAACATCCAGAATCAAGAGTGCATTTCCATGTTCATTTTCTGAGACCACCACAGGAGTATTGGGTGGGGACAGCAGTTATCAATCACTCAGGTATCAGACTGGCAGTCCCACAGAGGAGAGCCTTATGTCTGCACACTACTGCTTGATTCAGTAGTCAGCAGGGAAGTTTTCAAAGAAAATGAGCTTTCCCAAACTCTCTCACTCCTGGTGAGGGAGGCAGGAGAGACTTGCAAGTAGAATAGCCAGCCAGGTTGCCTCATAGATGAACTTGATCTACCCTCCCTATTGAACGAGGGTTCATCAGAAGTTTGCTGCAGACAGATTACCAAAGTTCTAATTTTGGTATTTCGTCCAAATATCTGGTGTACTACCTCAGGCTAACTACAGTGTCTCTGTGTTTTTACATACATTGCAAAAGTATTTTTTCTCAAAACCTGGTGTTTGAAATGGAATACCGAAGGCTGTCCTGGAGGGGTGGAGGTCTGAGGCATTGCACCTTACCTCCTGCCACACTGTTGACCTGTGTTCAGTGGTGAACGTGGGTTGCAGGGGGTTGACGAGGAAGGGAGAGGACCAAGTGTCCGGAGGACTGGTCTCCTGTGCCAGGGAGGGTGACTTGGCAGTCCTGCCGAATGACTGCCCTCAGGTGGAGGCCTGAAGGTAGAACAGCCAGGAAGATGCCAACAACGGGAGGGTGCTACGGGACTGCTCAGTGTGCGCATGCCTCCATGTGCGTGCGCTAACATGTGTGCCCCAGCCACAGGTGGGGAGGGGCAGAACACGGAAAAAGTGGAATGCTGGCAGGCTACATGAAGCCCAGGCTGTGCTCCCAACCCTCAGCTCAACCCTCGGCAACTGGATTCTGTGCCCTTGGGGGGGGGGGGGCAGAAGACCCTCCTTGGCCTGGCCCTGCCAGGAAGTGTGGGGGACTTGCTGGGGGGAGGGGTTGGGAGAGAGCAACGCGGTTGTGGGTGGATGAGTGCCCTCCCAATGGGGAGAGCCGAAGCCAGCTACCAGCTGCCCCATGGGGAAGGAAAACAGAAGATTAAAAAAAAAAGGAATACCAGCTGGCCAAAATTGGTATTCCTCCCCTAATTTTTAGTAAGCACAGAACACCAAATGACTTTCAAATTTGAGCCCTAATCTGTTGAATGTAGTTGTCCCTAGGGAGTTAGTGGTGCTAGTGGTCCTGCTTTTAAGGGTAAACCACAAGTTACTGTAGTACCTGGGTTGATCAGCGAAGCAAGGGTTGGATCCAGGGTAGGATGTCTGTGTACTCCTCAAGTGGGATCAGTACATTGGGGAGATAGAAGGAGGACCTGTTGCAGGCAATTGACATTAAAGTAAAGAATAAATGAATACAACAAGCACCTACCATGTAATATAGCTAGAGTTCCTATTGTGACCTAAGCGCAGACAGTACATAATGATTTTATGTAAAGTTACCTCTCCTTAAGTCCCTATTCTTTGGTCAGTGCTAGAATGTAGTTCGGCCCTACTGGAAATAATAAGGCTTCCCACACTCCTAACGTTTACATGAGCCTTTTCGACCTTTGGCAGGAAAATCCAGGCAAGTCTCTAGAGTCAGAAGAGTAAGGATAGATAGACATAGTAAACTGGCAAACCTGATAGTAAATAAGTTGTTGAGAAAAACCTTTGTACAATAATAACATCCTGTGGCATTCCAATGAATGTAACCTTCAGCACATCGTCAGTGTGTATTCCCCAACCAGGGTAGGTTCCACCTCACCTCGGCTTAACCCCGACAGCCTTACAAACCTACTTAATCCAGCTACCAACCCGCACCAAACGAGAGGTATGGCAAGAAACTCTCTGCAAGTCCCTTTCTACTGAATGTCACAAGCACAATGATCATTTGCCTACCGAGCACCTTGCTGACTCAGTAACCTCCCACCTATCATAACTGATGAACAAAAACTAGGACCAGAAATCTCCTTCAGCATCTGTCCTCTCTTAGTCGCTGTTACTGCCATTCTCCTGCCTAACAGAGTCATTATTTGACTGCTACCGAGCTACATGCTAGATATTTGTTTTTGTCTATTAATTTGTTTGCACAAACTCTGTATCACTGTATGCCTGTAACTTGTGCCTGTTTATGATGCGGAACCTTTGTAAAAGAACTTGTAGCTCAAAGGTGTTTCTTCAAGACAAATAAATACCTCTTAGTGACTCTAGTCAGGGGTATATGCAGTGGTGCCTCCGTCCTCTCAAACCCCTAGCTGTAATATCCTCAGACTTGAAAATTTTAGGGCACTGGAGAAGGGGGATGGGCTTTATTTAACCTGCTGCTTCATGCTGGGTGAAAATTATTTATCTATAACCCCCCAGCTAGGGGGAGTTTCCCTTTAGCTGACTGGTGAGAGCTGCTGTGTTCGGTACTCAAGGTCCCAGGTTTGATTTCCAGCAAAGGCTGGGGTTAAGTCTGCCCACGTGAAGGTGACAGACATACAGTGCTGTCCACTGGGACAAAGCACAGTATCACAGTTTTTGCTGGAATCTGCTGCGGGATACTGGTGGAACTCAGTGTTATTCAATGGTAGTTACTCCAGCTGATCACGCAATAAACCGTAAAATGTAGCTTGCGCTGCTAGGCATCACATTTCACACAGCATACAATGTCACAGACACGGCTACACATGTGGCAGCCACTGCCATGTGCTTCCATGGGGATACTTGGCTACAGCCTTCAAGACAAAGTGTTCAGCCTCACAGGAGGGTCCTTAACTCTTCCTTTAAGGGAAATTCCATGTTCATGAACAATGCATGTCACATTATCAATCAAACTATGGTCCCTGTTACTGGAACTTCCATGAGGAGTTCTTATTCGTTGTCTGCTTCTCTCAGCAACCTCACTTGAGAACTTTGCCTCAGGTCTCTCGCACCAGACAGTTCAAAGCTGTTCCCTAGTTAGGTATGCTCCTGTCCTCTGGAGGTGCCCAACATGTACCTCGCATTCCCCTCAGCTGCACTAGGAATCTTCTGTGGCTCATGAGTAAGTCAGAAATGGTCGCAGTAATCTTTGAACTTGAGTAAACTATAGATCTTCCCCAAATTAATCTTCACCATTCATTACTGATGGGTCCTACCAGAGTTCAGGATCCTGCAAGGAAAGAAAAAAGAGCATTGCCTCTTTACATTTTCTGAGCTGGAGGAGTCGACATCGGGACGGCGCTGCCCATGAGGCCAGTGTTCTACGTGGTGCTCGTGAGTTGGCCGGTAACCGATGCCGACCACTCCCAACACTCAGTTCTGTGTTTTCCGCCATAGAGGAAGGATCCTGCGCTGGAAGACTGCTGCTGAATCTGCATCACGTCTAAGCCTCAGTGTAACCATGAATACTGGTGCCGTTCAGCACCGGAGGTTTATTTTTTCTGTTATTTTATTATTTTACTTGGTGCTTCTTACTGTTTTATTATTTTTCAACGAAAATGATAGTATATCGGGGTCTGGGCATTGTTCTAAATCTAACAATCAGGAGTTGCCCCCATGCACAGGTACCCCTATGGCTGCTACATAGTTATAGGACCTGCATGACCGTTGTTTCTCTTGTCTGGTCCCCACCATGTGATGGATGAGTGCGATGCCTGCTTCTCTATGGACTTCTGTACCCTCGTTATTCATGCGGCGTGGTTGGGTAGAGACACCCCCCCCCAACTTTTGGCGGGTGTCACTGCACACAAGATGCCAAGACAAGATCTTTGGGCTCCACCCTTGGGACCCCCCCCCAGCTCTATATGAGCCAGCGGGGAAAGGTCCCTCTCTACCCGTCAGCTTGCTGGGGCAAGGGGTCCCAGCAAAGGGGTCAGTGAGGAGGCAGTCTTCCTCCGGGGAGGTGGCTGGTCACCCTTCACAGTCCGGTTCCTCCCTGGAGGCCTGGACAACCCCCGAGGTATAGTCAGGGCTACACATGGGCTTTTCTTGTTAGGTCCCCTCGAAACCGCGGTCAACTCCTGCTTGAGCTCCTGTCTTCCCTTCTGGTGCTGGTGGGCAGCGCAGAGTTGATACTGTGTTCGGGCCCCTTCTGATGCCTCCCTTTCCACCGGAGGGTCCCAAGTTCGAGGAGTGTCCCGGTTGGAGGTCTCCCTGGTCTCGCCTCCCATTTCGGAGGATGATGACTGGGATGACCTTGACTGGATCCCAGGCTCCGTGGACTCGGCTCGGACGTCTCCGGGACCTGCTGGATTTTCCAGGCTAGTGTCGCCTTCGGTTGTCAGTGCTGTGGACGGTGCCGCTGGACTGGACCCCTTCAGTGCCATTTCTGGACCAAGGGACTCCTAGAGACCCCTACTGGGGTTTCTTCGAGCGGCGTCACTGTGTCTGGTGTCGTTCCCATTGGCGACGCTGTCACTGCGGTTGGTGCCACATCTTTTTGTGGTGCTTTGGCCGGCGCCGCTTCTGATGTGCAGGCTAAGACTGGGGCCAACTTGGGGTCAGGGGCCCTCCTGTTGACCAGACCCACTGTGATCTGGATTCTGGCTGATGATGAGGACCCTCGATAGGACTCCCACCCCCACCTGAGGGGAGCGGGGAGTTCTCCTCCTAAAGTGGTCAGCCCAGATTCTTCAGTTGGGCTGCCTCTGAGGGACAGATTCTCTTCTCTAAAGAGGAGGGTTGGTGGGACTGGATCCAGGCGGCGACCATCTCGAGGTACCTCCCATGGTGCTAAGGGGGAGGTCGTGGCTCGGGTGTGTCCTTCCCTTTCATTCTCTCAGAGCAGGGGTTCTGCAGTGGGTGAGGGGAGGACATTGCACGGCTCCAGCCTCCCCACTTAGGGGTTTTCCCTCAGGAGCAACCTCCAGTCCATCCTTCGACAGTTGGACGCACTAGGGTGGAGGGGTCTGTCAGGTATTCCTCAGGTCAGGATACTTCTGCACAATCTCCTAGCTCTGGCAGAGGACCATTCTGACATGGCCAGACTGTCCCTTCTCTGGTCAGTCGGCCACCTTCTCCCTCATTTCCGGGGCTTCTTGGCCCTGGAGGCCCTCTTACTTGGAAACAATTCAGAGCTGCAGTGACTGCATTCCCTCGTTATCTTAGGGCCATCACCGAGGTCATCTTCAGGCCCCAAATTTCTTCTCCGCCTAGCTCTGAATTGGACTTTTCTTCATCTTCGGCTTCCTCCGTGGAGGAAGAGGATTCCTTACGTCACATCTCTGCAGTCAGAGACCTTGCATCTTACCAATGTTTCCTAGCGGAGATGATGAAGGAGCTCTGTTTAACCCACTTTGCCGGACAGAATCTGGATCGTGCGACGCTGTCATTCTTGTGTGACTACAGCGCTGACAGGTTGGTCATTCCTCCCTGGCCAGGCCATTGAGGGAGGCATTGAATGCCATCTGGCAACATACCACTGCCCCTTTTCCTGCCTTTAAGGACTGCATGTGCAGGTACCTCGCATTGGTGGGATCTCCAGGTGCCATGCCACAGCCTTCTTCGGGATTGGGGTTCCTGGATACCCCATCTGGGCACCGTTGTCTTTCAGACGACCATCCCCCTGACGCGGACTCAGTAGAGATAGACTGTTTGGGGGAGGAGAGTGTTTGCTTCTGCACACCTCCTTTTTCGGATTCTAGCTCATCAGGCACATCAGGTGTCCTATGCTAGGCACATCTGGACTTTTCTGGGACAGGTCCTCACAGCGTTTCCTGACAGTGAGGCAACTAGGCAAGCCATTTGCCTATCTGCGCAAGGCCTGGAGCTGGTAAGACACCTCTCTAGGGTAGTCTGTGATGCCAGTGAGGTGGATTCCAGGCTGGTAGGGTTCTCAGTCTGCATTAGACGGACTGCATGGTTTCGCCTATCCAGGTTGTCACCCCTGGCCCGGCGTAGGGTGGTATCCTCACCTTTCCAGTGGGGACCCATTTCTTTTCTCGAAGGGTACAGCAGGGTCTTCAGGATCACAATCCCTCTCCCATGTCCAGGGAGCGTTTGCCAACCCTGTCATGTCCACGGGCCTCTCCAGGCCTCTAATTGACCCTCTCCTCCTGTGGTTATCCCCCACAGGAAGCTGGGGGAAATACTTTTTCCCTTAGGGTCTGCCATCTTGGTACTCGGACCCATCAGTAATGAATGGTGAAGATTAATTTGGGGAAGATATGGAAATTACATACTTACCGTAATTATTGGTCTTCCCAAATATCTTCACCATTCATTATGCCCACCCATTCTCCCTGTAATCAGATGCTGGACAGCGTTGCCCCTTTGCCTTTTTCACCCCACCCGGCCCGCGCCGGGGTTGAGAGTCAGGGAAAGAGGCAGTTTACCAGGCAAACCCTGAGGCCTTGTTGGTACATCATGCCGACCTCCTTTGGGTCCCTGGTCTACTGGCCGGCTCCCCCTTGGAATTTGCCTCCGACTTCAACCCTGCCCTCTCTGGGATCAAACCTTCTTTTCTCTTAGCCTAGCTGAGCTACCCTGCTTAGGGGTCAAACTGAGATTGTCAATCTCAAATGCCCTCTCATTCTGAGAACAGAAATGGTCCTTGCCAGGTGTGTGGGGGGGTTGTTGTTTTTCTTTTCTGGTTGACCCTACCCTGAAAAGGTGGCAAAATTCCACATCTGTGCCATTCAAAAAAAAAAAAGAGGGCAGATTGTTTGAAGGGGAAGAAGGTAAGAATGAATGGAAGTCCAAAAGGTAAGACGTACTGTATGTAACAAACAGAATTTGGTGCAAGGAAAGGGGAGTTCTCCTTTTCAGGAATTCTCCTGCAAACCCTCTTTTGAAACCTAGAAAGAAAGGCCGGCCTTCTAGGCCTCTGACTACTCCCTCCTACTTGTGTTTTTCTCCTGCCCTCCCTCTTCTTTCTACTACTTCTCCTCCTCCTTCCTTAGACCTCTCTGTGGACCTCTGACTTTTTGGAGTTCTATTCTCAAGACAGCTCTTAACCCTCACCCTGAGTCGGGAGAGCCCTAGGTCCCTTCTCATCTCGAGCTTAAGGAGAGAGACTGTGGAGGGAGAGCAGGAGGGAGATGTTGCCTCAGAAAGGAGTCTGTCATTTTCTTTTTCCATCTGTCTTCCTCTTCGATCATTTGATTGTTTTTATTCTGCCTTTGGGCTGCCCAGTGTTCTGGTCACCTCTACCCCTTTAGTTGTCCTTCTTAACTGAAAACCCCCTTTCAGATGGCTTTTTATGTATTTGCCCCCTTCCCCCCCCCGCTTTCCTCTATCATTTGGGCACCTTGGCCCTCTTCTGATCCTATCCTTCCCTTTCTTCCTTGCCTGGCGGACAGAACTGAGTGTTGGGAGGGTGGGTGGTACCCATCAGTAATGAATGGTGAAGATATTTGCGAAGATCAATAATTACAGTAAGCACATGATTTCCATTTTCGTTGCTTCATGGTATTTACAGTAGGGACACTACTGCTTCATTTTTCCCACTTTTCACGGGTGACATGATGGCTGTCCCTCTGTTTGGGATACATGCTTTTGCACCTACCTTTTTCACTTCCTCAGCCTCATTGAAACAGAATCTGTCATCAGAAAGAGACCCGATGGTTCCTCAAGTCTGCTCATATTGTATTACATCCTCCACCCTTCTTTAACTCACTGCTGGTTACTCAACCAAAGAGTAGAGCCCTGTGGAGAGTAGCGGCTTTAGAATGATCTTTATTTTATTTGAATTTTTGGTGACCGGGTAAGTCCACTGAGACAATAGCAATCCCTTTTTCAGGGTCGACCTTGGAGGGGAAGAGAACAAAGCAATACAAGAATAGCAATAAGTTATACAAGGTACAGAAGCAAGGATGCTGTTGAATATGCAGTACAAGATACAGAAACATATGATACAAAGCACAGGCAAGTCAATATCAAATTTAAACATTATATACATCAGTCGCAAAACCCTACAGGCAGAATGGTACAGAGTAAAGGTATCAGCGAGCTGAGGCTAGCTAGCAGGAAGGTTACGCTTTGTGAACACAACACATTATATTCAAAGTACAGGCTGGTGTTTACATATACACAAATTATGCCTGACAGACATAGTATCCATACAGGACAGTCACACTCATTGAAGCTGGAACCCAAGGAAAAAGGAGGATGGTGTAGGAAAAGAGATATCAGGTGAGACAGGAACAGGTCTTCTCCATAGAGCTACAATCATCTGCCCCCTGTCCCCCAAGGTTGGCTGGTTGGAGCCCATTTTGCTCCTTTTTTTGCTCTTGGGCTACGTCAGGGTTCATGCATGGTTTTTTTCCCCCCCATAGTCTCACTCCTTTATCATGCTGTGCCTCAACAGCTGACTACCCATTTTTGGTCAAACAGACCAATTTTTTCTATTTTCATCCTGTTGGACAATATTAATGATTTTTTAAGGCTCCACTCAAACATTCTTACTCCCTCACCGAGAGATGCCTCTGAGTGAAGTTGTAGGGTTCCCTTTTCTCATCAGTTTTTAGTTAGGCAGGTTTGAGTTATGTTTGTCCCCGCCACTTTTTTGTTTTCTTCCTTAAACTTTGCTTTGGTACTTACCTTACCTGCTTTCTTCTTCATGGGGCAGGAGGTTGTGGACCTACCAACTGAAAGTGACTGAGACAGCAGCAAAACAGACTGAGTGGGTCTTAGTAGTCCACTGAGTAGTTTCACTTGCAAACCCCAATAATGTTTCTTTATAGCCTGTCTGTCTTTACTTCCAGGATCTTTTTAGGTTGCGTTTCTTGTTGGTTTTGTCTTTGCATGGCCGCACCTCCAAGGGAAACTAAGTAGAAAACCCCTCGGGGACAGCAGCAGGGTGACATTCCCTGGGCACCCTCCCAAATGACACCCCAGATGCAAATCTCTTCTGGGGCCTCGGGTTGATCTCGCTCTCTCCCCTTCCTCCCTCAGAAGCCCTGCCTAAGGGGGCAAGCTGGTGGCCACCCAGTCTGGTCGGCTTAAGGAGGATGCCAGGTGGGCAGCCCAATTGCCGAGTGAGGGGTACATCCCCACCTGAACTGGAGTAACAGAGTTGAAGGGGGGAAAAAACATTGTGAACATCAATGGAATGTCAGGACCAACCAGATAAGTTATGAAACCAGTAATTATAAAAAAAGAAAATATGGGCAACATCAGGTACTCATTCATTTTACACACGCTTGGTGTGTATGATGCCAGTTAAAAGTACCCAAGCTTTGCTCTCGTGGTTTATGTAGCATCACAGCTCGGCAGTGTGACAGAAACTCAAAACTCTTAACACACTGCTGCCCATAGACTATTAGATGTTTCCTGAAGAAGACCTAAGGTCGAAACATAGATTTTTAACTCTGTTTTCTATTTTCAGCGTGCATATAATATAACCATTTTGTTTTGCTTTCAGACCACATGCTGATGCAGCCCCTTGTTTTTGTTTTGACTATTTGATGTTATCTGCAGTACCACAGACTTGAATTTTGAAGTATATCGTGCCTCTCATACACACAGTAACAGCAAGTCTTCAGGCTGTGCTTTGTGTAGTAGGCTTGAATGGCTGCATTACACACAAAACCATTAACAGAGTTCCACTTTCTCACTGCCTGAATTTACAACAGCATCTGTACAACATGGACTCAAGATTGCTCACATCTTCCAGTCCATAAACTACTTAAAACATCCAGACCATTTCTATGATGTTTAGTTATTTAGTTATTTATTTAGTCATTCATTCCACATAAAACCATTTAGGCAGGGCCTATTTACAAAGGGTTTGGAGTCCGCGTTAACAGGAAAAATAACAAGTGAATACAATACAGCTCAGAACAGCACACTGAGGCAAGGCAGTACTTGAAACACTTCAAACAAGACGTGAAATACATTAAAATTCTCAAACTAGTTATGTTCTACATTCAGGTACTACCATGCAAAGACCTGGGCATCATTAAAAATAATTCATAAAAACAACACATAGTTGTTCACTTAGCTTCCGCAGATCCAGATTGAGCGAGGGAGGGGAAGAGCAGGGATTTAAAGTGGATAAGGAGCCATCAGCTTTTAAGGAGGGAGGGAGGCAGCTCATTCCAGAGTTTACAGTATAGCACTTTCTGGGAGACAAGGGGTCAAGTAAAGGGGTATCTGACTTCAATTAGTGTTAGAAGTTCTGCATATGTGCTGTTATGCAGTTTGAGAATTATTTAATGCAATAATACAGCCGGCTGGTTGACACGGAGTCCTAAATAAAGGGTTTCTAAAAACACCAGTCATTTTCCACATGTGGAGAAAGGACAGCATAGTGCTGACTCCACTTAAAAGAACAAATTCTCAAGACTGGAGCCATTTCTTCTCTTTTACCCTCTGCTATTTTGACTGGATGTAAGCACAAACATATACAAACAGCCCATTTCTAGGAACAAATATTAAGTTAGGCTGGAACAACAAAGGGTTTATTTATTCTTTGAAAATTTCTCTTGATTTTATTTGGGTAGCTGGGAAACTGTGCTTATTTTACTGAGCACTGAATTCCATGTGACTGACAATCAGCTTTGTGTGTATGACTAAAATAGTTTGTTTGCTCGGTTTAGTTTTTGACATTTGCTTCTTTGTTTAACATAGTTAAATGCCTCTCCTTATAGTTTTGCAACTTGTAAGCATTAACGATGGAAACTTGTGTGCAGGGTATTAAATAAGTTTTATTAATGTTGTCTGCTATACCATGTACTCACTCAGAAAATGGTTAGCGGTCTACTGCTACATGTTTGTAGAAATGGATCTTCATCAAGGGAATCTCTTGCAGCAGGTCATACAGTTGGGTGTCGATCAGAGGGCGCTCTTGTCACGGTAGCTTTCACCAGCAGTGCTGACTGGGGGCCACCCATGATGACGTCAGTCCATGTATATGTATAAATACGTGGGCAGTCCCTAGCGACCTCAGTTCTTCTCCCATCACCCAGCTCGCTTCACGTGCCACTTTCTCCACAAGTGTGTCCCTACTATCATCGATGAGGAAAGTTCACTTTTTTGGGTTTTCCCTTATGTCCAGTTCGGATTCCCTTTTCCCCAAGTGCCGTTGTGGAAGGAAGATCTATCCGTACTACAATCACTCTCTCTGCATTCGCTGTCTGGGAGCTGCCCACAACATTTGCTGCTGCGCTCATTGTCAGAAATTCAGCCACGTTACCCATCCTCAATGACTCCAGGAAACAGAATCATACCTCATAGAGCAGAAGGTGGCTCTACTGGAAATGCAGTCCCGCTCCTTGTCTCGGTCCCTGTCGATGAGCTCCCAGACACTTCAACCGAAGCACCATTCTTCAACGAAGCACAAGCGTCAAGACAAGGACAAGACTTTGAGTGGAAAAGGTAAGGACCCTCAGCCATCGATGGCTTCCACCTCTGGCCACCCATTGATTGCTCGGGCCTCTCCCACTCTGGTGGAAAAAAAAAACAGATGGCCCTAGCGACCTTGACCCAGAGTATTCAGGCCTCCTGCAAAGACCAAGCATCTCCTCAGTCGATGAGCTCCTTGCCCGTGCTCTCATCAACTAACCTTACTGAGGCCTTGTTGGTCCAGGATACAGCCCAGGCCCCTTCATCGCCGACTTCATGACCTTAGTTGATGACCCATCCTTCTAGCATGGGACTCGGTCCTACATCGATGACATCCACATTTCAGCATTTGTCGCCATCTCCTTTTTGTGCCCCTGCTACATGACCCTCTAGCGTGGGTCAGGGGGTTGCATCGACGGACTTACCATCCTTGCCGCCACCGTCACAGCCTGTCTTTTACCAGGGCTCAGCAGTTCAGGCATCGAGCACGGCTTCCCAGGCTTTGGGCTCTATGCTCTATCCACAGCCCCAGCCCAAGTCCTCTGTGATGTCCCCATCTCGCATGGGGTCCGTGAGAGCTCCTCATCCTCCCTCCTCGACCTTGTCGATGGCCCCCACTGTCGATCTGGCCTCAGAGGACAAAACTATGTTAGAGGTCATGCAAACCATGCAACCTCCTCCTCCACCTCCGCCACCGTCTTGTCCTGTGCCCCCTCCTAGAAAGGGGGCTCACCATGTGCCTATCCCTCCTCCCTCCTTTCTGCCCCTAGAAGAGAAGGATCTGGCATACTTTGAGGAGGAAGAGGATCCGGCTGGTGATGTGGTGCGAACCCCTTCCAGTGCCTCTACTCTGTCTTGAGTGTGGGAGGATCCCAGGCTCTATACTCCCTGCTCACCTCCAGATGACCCCAGTTTCCTGGAAATTATGACCCCGTTATAGCAGGTCATGGGGTTCGGGACTACCGACCAAGACCGGCAACGCAGCAGCATGGCTGATTACTTGGATTTACTGGAGGACCCTACCACTATGGTTCCTCCCCTCATTCAGGCCTATCAGTATGCAGTTTCTGTGGCTTGGCACCACCCTTCCACAGTCTCCCCATTTCTAGGAATGCGGATCGCCTTTACCAGGCCCCCACAGACCACCCCTTTTTTTGCCATGGCTCCACAGGCATATTCTGTGGCCATAAATGCTGCACATGATTGGACTAAGTGTTGTAAACACTTGAGCTCTCTGCCTTCTGACAGAGAGTCCAGGAAATTGGACTTGATGGGCAAAAGGATCTGTGCCTCATCTACCCTAGTCGTGTATTCTGAACTATATGGAGCACATATCCACTACCTGTAAGTAGTCAACTCTAAGACCCAAATATATTTTATAAGCTCCCTCAATTGTATTTTGTTATCTTGCCGTTAGTCCCAATACATTGTTGTTGTTGTATAGTGCATGGTACTGCTGTTTAATACTTATCCCAATGTACTGTACCTTACTAATGCATTTTACTGTCTTCAGTGTTCCTGTGTTCTCTCATGATGTACTATTCATGTATTTTATTGTACTGCTTTCTCCGTACTGACTGTACATGTTTTGTACTCTCCTGGGTCGTGCCTGAAAATAGGCATTTACTATGTCTAGCGTGCCTACCTAGTTATCAGAAACAAATAAATAAATATGCTCAAGTACCAGAAAACCTTTGGAGTGCCGCCTCAGAAGTAGCAGTGAAACTTACCCAGTCCACAGACACTGACCAATTGCTAGTTACCTTCAAGATGGGTACTAGTATCTCTCTGCACTTTCTCCATGCCAGTTACATTGCCATGGACGCCTCTTTCCGTACCTCGGCGACAGGTATTACCCTTTGCCGACATGCGTGGCTCTGGGTTTCTGGCTTTACACCGGATGTGCAACAATCCATCTTAAATGCTCCATTAGTGGGCACAGACTTTTTGGTACAGACACCAAAGGCATCCTTAATGACTTACAGGCCTCTGGCAGCACGCTTCGTACAGTACACATGATTAGGGATGTAAGTTTGTCATGGATGAGATTTTAATGACTCATTGTTTGTTCTTGAAATCATTAGTAAACAGTAGTAAATGTTGTGGCACTGTCATCATTGCTACATTCTGATGACACTAGTGAAAGTCGTGGATGTCCTGAATAAAGATCAAACGTCATGGAATCAATGACGTGTATGACTGCCATGACAAACTTACATCCCTAGACTTGATGTACCACACTCAGCAGCCTGTTTCTCAGCAGCGTCCATTTCAGTTCTTTCAGTTTCAGTGTGCCACTCGCCATAAAGGCTCAGCTCGTCAGCCCACTAGAAAATGCCCAACCCCACCTCTTGGCAGTACCTCAGCCTCTGCCCCCAGAGGCGTCAGAACCGCCCCTGCTGTGGCTGCTGACACGCCTGCTTCCTTTTACTCCTCAGTAAGCCTCCTGTGCAGGCCTCAGAGGCAGTGGGCAGCCATTTCACTCTACATTTCGAGGTCTGGAAACAGATTACATCAGACGAATGGGTACTGTAGATTATTCGTACAGGCCATACTCTGGAGCTGTCAGGCCCCCCCCCCCCAATCCACCCACATCCGGCTCCTGTTATACCCATTGGAACACATCCCAGTTCTGCTTGAGGAGCTTCATTCTTTAATTCAGAAGCAGGCAGTTCAGCCTGTTCCTCCACATGATCTAGGCAAGGGCCTTTACTCCCATTTTTTTTTGGTACCCAGCTCACGGGCGATCTCTCCCCTATCCTGTATCTGAGAGACCTCAACTGGTTCATCCAGTACAAAAGATTTTGAATGGTCACTTTGCAAACAGTTCTGCCTCTTCTAACCCATGGGGACTGGCTCTGCGCCCTAGACATGAAAGACACATACCTTCACATAGAAATACATGCAACCCAACGACAATACCTCCAGTTCCAAATTCTGGGCTACCATTACCAATTCTGCGCCCTGCCCTTCGGGCTGTCCTCTATTCCAAGGGTCTGCACAAAGCGCCTGGCGATCGTAGCCACAGCCCTTCATCGCCGGGGACACTACGTGTTCCCGTACTTGGACGACCGACTCATAAAAGCCTCCTCTCGGGACGGATTGCTCCGCTCCCTCGCCTGCATCCTAGAGCTCTTCCAGGACCTTGGCATCACAATAAATGTTACCAAGTCCCACATGGAGCCACCTCAGTGCCTCCAGTACATCAGAGCAATCTTAGATAAAGTGCAAAGCAGAGCCTTTCTGCCGGAGGACAGGAGTCAGAAGCTCATCTCCCTCGCACGGCAGTGCTTTGCAGCTCAGCAGATTACTGCCCGCTAATTCATGTGCCTCGATCACATGGCAGCGGCCATTTGCATCATGCCGTATGCCCGCTTACATATGCGCCCGGTCCAGTGGGCCCTTCCCCGCCAGTGGCATCAAAAGACAGGCGACTTTGAAGACTCCATTCGAATAACCCCTGCCCTTAGGCAGGCCCTCTTCTGATGGCTAGATCTCACACAGCTCCAAATTGGCATGCACTTTCAATTGACCCCCCTCCCCCCGGGCCCAAAACCTTACAACAGATGCCTCCACCCTGGGTTGGGGCGCCCACCTCGATCCTCACCAAACGCAGGGCTGCTGGAGTCTGGATACTGCGTCACTCCACATCAGCCTTCTGGGGATGCGGGCCATCCATCTGGCTCTTCAGGTCTTCCAACCATTCCTTGCCCCTGGACCCCGCTGGTCCAGTCAGACAATACTTCCGTGGTATTCTGCATCAGCAAGCAAGGGCGTGCAAAGTCACAAGCTCTGTGCCAGGAAGCTGTGAAAGTTTGGAATCAGGCTCTGGCTGTCCATGTCACCGGAGTCCAAAACATCATTGTGGATCACCTGAGCCATCACACTCAGAGCCACGAGTGGACATTGGTGGTGGAGGTCCTCCTCGACAAATTCCAGCTGTGGAGCACTCTGGACATCAATCTAAATGCCTCTCCAGATGATCACAGATTACCTCAGTACTTGCTCGATCATTCCCGACTCACTCAGCGACTCTGCTGGAGTTGGAAGTAAAAAAGCTCCTGCAAGCCAGGGCAATACAGTCCGTCCCCCTTGCCCAGTTGGGAAAGTGTTTATACTCAAGGTACTGCCTAACAAAAAAGAAAATCTGGGATTGGTGTCCAGTCTTGGATCTCAGATACCTAAACAGACACCTGGCAAAGCCCAGGTTCAAAATGGTAACACTGGCAGTAGTTATCCCTTCTCTAAGGACAGGAAACTGGCTGGCATCTCTAGATCTGAAAGACGCTTACTTTCACATTCCAATCAGACCTTGCCACAGAAAGTACCTAAGGTTCTTTCTACCCTCAGGTCATTACCAGTTCTCAGCACCCCCTTTTCGGCTCACTTCTGCCCCACAAGTATTCACAAAGTGTCAGTCAGTGGTGGCAGCTTACCTCAGAAGGCAGGGAATCATTGTATTCCCTTGCCTGGATGACTGGCTAGTTGTGGGGGACTCATCTCAACAGGTAAAGAAATCCATCAGGGTTACTCAAAGTGCCCTAGAGTCCCTGGGTTTCATTATCAGTCCTTGGAAGTCTCAGATGGGGCCAGTTTGGTCACTGGAATTCATTGACGCAGAACTGGATACTGTCCAGGGAAAAGCTTTTCTCCCACAGGACAGAGTAACAAACCTACTGACCCTAGTAAACTTCTTTGCTTTAGGTCTGCCCAGATCTGCAGTATAGTTCCTAGCATTGCTAGGACACATGGCCTCAACTACAGCAGTAGTATCAGGGGCTGGCAGTATAGCCTAGAGGTTAGAGGAACGAGGTGTGAACGAGCTTGGTACATCCAGCAGACCAGACCCGAGTTTGATTCTCACAACCTCCACTTGCATACTGTGTGACTCTGAGCAAGTTACTTAACCGCCTAGTGTTCCCAGGTCACCCCTGAAAACAGGTACTTGTGCCTAGTGGGCCTTACCCGGTTACCAAAGACTAAAAAAAAAAAAAATAAAGTATCAGGCTCCAGGTTTCAAATGAGGGATATCTAGTATCACCTCAGATCACACTGATCCCCCAAAAAAGGGTCCCATTTCAAAGCTGGTGGCAGTTACGAGAGCTCTGTTACTGGCTCTGCAGTGGTGAAAGGAAAGGGACAACCGTCAGCAGGGCATCCTTTTTTAGCAACAACACCACATGGTGGTTCTAACAACAGATGCCTCCCTCCTAGGGTGGGAGGCGCACACGGGCGACCTCAAAATCAGCAGAATCTGGTCACCTCAGGAGTCCAAACTGCACATCAACCTTTCGGAGTTGAGAGCAGTCTTCCTTGTTCTAAAGGCCTTTGCCAGTCAATTGAGGGATCAGTCAGTCCAAGTCAGGACAGACACCACCACCACCATCATGTGGTACATCAACAAGCAGGGGGTACTAGATCTTCAAGACTGTGCACAGAGGCCATGAAAATTTGGTCTCTAGCTTATTCCTTGGAGGTGCATCGTCTACCATTCATCTTCCAGGCAAGGACAATACGCTGTCAGATTCACTCAGCAGAATCAGCCAGGATTACCACGAAGTGGCTCTGAACAGGCAAGTGTTGGATACAATATTCAGGCAGTGGGGTACCTCGGAAATAGATCTGTTTGCCTCAAAAGACAAATCATCAACTTCCACTGTATTGCTGCAGGCCACCATACTTGGGCACAGTGCCCAGGGATGCACTAACCCTGGACTGGACGGGGACATTTCTCTGTGTCTTCCCTCCAAATCTTCTGGTGTCGAGAGTTCTTCTCAGGATGAGGAGTCAGTCTGCAAACATGATATTGGTTGCTCCAGACTGGGCCAGACAGCCTTGGGGTGCTGCTTAGTCTGCCCACCAAGCAACCCATTTGTCTGCCCCACAGATTCAATCTTCTAACAGCTGTCCGGGGACAGATAGTTTTTCCAGACCTCAAAAGCCTTCACCTGAAAGACTGGTTCTTGAGGAGTTCAAATTTTCTGAGTTTAACTTGTCAGAAGATGTACTTGAAGTACTGAAAGTATCTCAGAAAACATCTACAAGGAAGACTTATGCTTCAAAATGGAAAAGATTTGCCATTTGGTGCAAGCCTAAGAAAGTCAATCCCCTTAGGGCAGATTTGCCCACGTTGCTTGATTACCTGGTGCACTTGCAGTCTCTAGGCCTCAGGCCTGCAACCCTTAAGGTTCAGTTAGCAGCAGTATCTGCTTATTTGTCTGCAGGTGCTCAGAGAACAATAGCTCCACACCCTATTTTTAGAAAATGTTTCAAAGGGTGGGCACTTATGTTCCCTTCCGTTAGGGAACCAGTCCCTCCTTGGGACCTGAATTTGTGCATAGCCAAGCTCATGAACCCTCCTTTTGAGCCAGTGGCTACAGCTGAGCTAAAATATGTCACATGGAAAACTTTTTCTGGTGGCAGTTACTTCAACAAGAAGAGTGTGTGAGCTCCAAGCTCTTTGCACAGATCCCAATGACATTATCTTCCACAGGGACAAGTTAGTCCTTGGAACCAACAGAAAATTCCTTCCAAAGGTGGTAACTGAGTTCCACTTGAATCAGTCCATCACCCTGCTAGTATTTTTCACATCCAAATCCAGTTCAGGTGAACAAAGGCTTCAAAGCTTGGATGTAAAAAGGTCCCCCAGTTATTACATTACACATACTAAGGACCTCAGAGATTCCCACTCACAGCTGTTCATTACTTATGGTGAAGTGGGAAAAGACGGGCCTGCCTCAAAGAGATTGGTTGCACATTGTATAGTATCCTGCATCCAATTCTGTTACAGTAAGGCCGACAAACAGCATCCACAGAGTCTCAGAGCACATTCCACTTGTGGAACTGCTGCCTCTGTGGCAGCTGCAAGGGATATCCCCTTGCTGGAAATTTGTAAAGCAGCTGCCTGGAGTACAGTCCACACCTTCACAAAGCACTCCTTCCTGGATGTTGAGTCCAGGACTGATGTTAGATTCGACTCTGCAGTATTGCAGGACCATTTTCCTAAGTAGGTTCTGTACCCCCCTCCCAAGGCACTGCTTGGTAGTCTGCAGTATTGCCGAATACTACTAGGAGTTGCCTGGGTCTTGAGGAAAAAATTACTGTACTTACCATAGTAATATTGTTTCTTACAAGGGATCTCCTAGTAGGATTAGACCTCCCATCCCTACCTCCTCTTACATAACCTGAACAGGTTCAGCAGTACTTTCATGGGAGTTTCCAGTGTTACCATTAATCATTGGCCTAGCTGTTTTATAGTTGTTAATGCACACAAGAATTGCTAGGATCACTAGCTCTCTTTTTTGTGATTTGGCTGTCCTATTTGGATTTCGTCCTCTGTACCAAGGGGAGGACATTCGTGTTAAGGGTGTTTCATTTTAATTAGTCATTAGCCACCGTTTTCATCTGTAAAATCGAATCTGGAAGTTAGGGAGTAAGAGGCAGCAGTTTTGAATGTAGCACTCCAGATTCTCTAATTTGCATACATTCCAAACTCAAAGTTCCGGGGGGCAGTCAGCAGCTCTAGACTGACTGCACTATTGTCTAATCCTACTAGGAGATCCCTTGTAAGAAACAATATTACTATGATAAGTATTTTTTTCTTCTTGGTGTGCCCAAAGCAGGAAATAATTTAATTGACAAGAACCATAGTGCAAAAGTACTGAAGCAATACTGGTCTGATTCCTGCCCCAACTAAGAACAACAAGGTGATCTGTCTGGGAGATTTTAACCTTGATTGGCTGGGTCCTAACTGCTCCTCACTTGCTTCCATTATCAGTAAGGCCAGCCTTGACCAACTTATCTCTTCCCACACTTGGTTTACTCAAAACTACCTCAGTCGTTTGATGATAGATTGGATCCTTACCAATCGCAAAGACTGATATTCCTCTTCCGGGGTTCTGCCTGATACTATTAGCACCCACTGCCCTGTCTACTGTGTTAGGGGTGCCGCTGCTGCCACTACTCCTGCCAGAGTTCTGTCCTTTGCTGACTTTTTCGCTTTGGACATCGCTGCGTTCCTACGTGACTTGAAACAAGCTGACTGGTCCCCCTTATTTCATACAAATGACATCAACCTGGCCACTGACCATTTCAGTGCCACTCTGCTAGCCTTACAGTCTAAACATATTCCAGTTTCAACGCGGAGAGTCAAAGGGAAGGTGACCAAGTGGCTGAAGCGGCCTCTCCTACAACTACTCAATGAGCGCAACAAGCTTTGGTCTAAATGGAAATCCTCCTCTGTTCAAAATGACTTTGTTGCCTATTGTACTGTATGCAGCACCTGTAAGAAAGTGGTTCGAGCTGCCAAGAGCAATTACTACTGGGAGCCTCCTCTGGTCCTCGGCCTCCGACCCCAAGAAGTACTGGAGTCAGATAAATGAGATCCTGGGGAACACTAAGCCTCTTGCTCCCAAGGATATGCTAATCAATGATACTCTGTAACAACCCCCATACTATAGCTAACACTTTCAACTCCTTTTTTACAGAGGCTCCTGAAATCTTCCCTTCGGCATCCAATGGCCCTATCCCCCCCTCGCCTGCTCCTCCGCCGCTTGTCCTCTCTAATATAACTCAGTTGGATGTTCTCAGGTTACGTCAGTCCATCCCCCTGCATGGTAGCCCTGGGCCTGATGGTACTGAACCACGGATACTCAGACTGGGTGCCCATCTCCTTGTCACCCCTATCACAAGGTTGTTTAATCTGTCTATCTACACCTCTGCTGTGCCTTCAGCACGGAAAGCTGCCAGGATTATCCCTGTATTCAAGAAAGGTGACCCCAAAGTCCTATCTAATTATCGGCCCGTAGCCTTGCTACCAACCCTCAGTAAGGTTTTAGAAAAACTTATTCACCACCAAATCTCTACTCACCTACTGAACTTTAATCTTCAGTCTCCTGCTCAACATGGTTTCAGGGCTGGACATAGCACCACCACTGCCCTCACTCTACTCACCAGTGACATTAAGTCTAGCATAGACACTGGTCTACTCACAGGTGTCGTGTTCGTAGACCTCACCAAGGCGTTCGATCTGGTTAACCATCCTCTTCTCCTGAACAAACTACATCTAGTAGGCGCCTCTGGACTCACCCTTTCGTGGTTCAGCAGCTACCTAACCAACAGAACCTAATCCATCTTCTTTGGCAAAGCTGTTTCATCCCCAGCTCCCATCTCCTGTGGTGTCCTGCAAGGTTCCATTCTGGGACCATTACTCTTTTCTATTTTCATTAACGATACTCCCTCCTCCCTTCCCCATTATCGCTCCGTCATGTATGCTGATGATCTGGTTCTCTACATCGCCTCTCATTCTGTCCTGGACATTAATGCCCACCTGTCCTCCGCATTCAAACAGATCCAACACTGGCTCTCCTCCAACTCACTAATTCTTAATCTACCTAAGACTCAGGCCATGCTGTTTGGGTCTGCTAGGGAAGTCTCTGCTGAGTCTACTAAACTTTATGTGCTTAGCTGCGACGGGTCAAAAGTAACATCTACTGACTTCTTCAGGTACCTTGGAGTAATCCTTGATCCCGTTCTTGATTTCTCTGTACATATAAACGAGGTATGTAAATCTGTTAATGCCAAATTAAGAGTAGCCTACTGTGTGCATCACTCCCTTACCCCTGCTGCCAGAATCTCTGTGGCGCATGGGTTACTGCTTCCTAGGCTTCTGTACGCTCTCCCATGCAAACGTGAGCATCCTTTGCAAGTGGGACACCTCCTATAATAATATGTGTAGATTCACCCTCTCTGTCCCTCGACTTACACACCATTGTCACCTTTACTCCACTTTGCACTGGCTGTCCTTCCATTTCCAGCGCTCCTTCTCTCTGGGTTGTTTTATTGACTCCATGACCAGGACCCCCACCCAGACTGCATTGGTGCCATGCACGCCTGTGACTTACTCCCGCACACTAAGGTCATCTAATCAGCCTCTGTTCTCTGTCCCTCACTGCTCGACTAAGATGGGTGAGCAAGCTTTCTCCCATTTCTACCTTAAATTCTGGAACTCCTTACCTGCCAATTTAAAGAGCTCCTTATCTCATTCGGCCTTTAAATCTGCACTTTTTTCCCACCATTATGTACTTGATTCCTGTCACTGTACCTAATCTTCCCTGTACTCCTCCTGCTTATCTTTATTCTACTTTACCTAGGTGTCACTGAACTGAACTGCACTGAACTGCCTGACTGTGTCATTGGTCCTATCTATCCCTGCGTAGATGGCTACTGCTTGTTGTTATACCTTGACCTTCTCTGTAGGGGTCAACATTGTTAGGTAATAGCTATTTGTGTTTGCTTGTTACCATTAAATTCAACATAATGTCTTTTTCTTTCGGATGCCTGTTAATGCTAACTTATCTGTACCTGTTTTGTATTAATTCTCTGGTATATGTACTGTACTCTCCCGGGTCCTGCTTGAAAATAGGCAGGCCTCTTGCCTAATGCACCTACCTGGTTACCAAAAGCAAATAAATAAGGTTTCCGTAAAAAGTGCACTGGAAGACAAAGCCAAGTTTGTTGTTTTTTTGTGCTCCCATGAGCCTCTGGTGCACCTTCCTTTGGGCTCCCAGGCATCCTGTTGCCTGCGGGACTCGCCTCCTGCTATTGTTTGGCAATTCCAAGCTCCCTTGGTTGGTGTGTCACTTTTTCATAGATCCAGCTTGTCCTTGCCTGGGGCCCCTCTTCTGATGCACAAGCTTCAGCAGGAGGAGGTAACACCTCTGTCTTTGGGGAAGGTGGCCGATGCGCAGAGTAGATGTGTGAAGGCTGGGGGAGTGAGAGAGGACTGAGGGGACTGTCATCCTGCATTGTGGCAGGCCATAGTCCTTTGTTGTGTGGTTGGTTTCCCCCCCCCCCCAACTGTAGCATTCATCATGCCTGTGTCCTGGGGTAGTGCTGTCTGACAGGCACATGGTCACCACATAGGTACTAGCTGCTCTATGAGATGTGCACCACTGCTTCCCCCCCCCCCACACTTCCGGCTTCTGCTCATGACATCTCAGGCTCGAACCCAGGTCACCAGCATACCAGAACTGTTCTCCCCACTGCTCAGCACCAAGGTGGAACCATGTTTTAAAGAAACACAAAATCACTCAAAAAAAAACAAAAAACATTTAAACAAGGCTTTGTTGATAATAAACATAGCACTGACATGAATGCAAAACCTCTGAAGCAGCAGTTACAGAGATCAACATCACTGAATTTTCTGGAATCCTAGAAATGGACAGCATAACCATAAAAGAGGAAGAATGATGATATGCTCTGCAGGGTGAAAAAAACAACAACAAAAAAACAGAAGCAATAAGAATCATTTTTGGGTCTACCTGCAGGATATTGTGCTGTCGTACAGAAGGCCCGAGTTCCGGAGTGAATTCAGAGTGTTACACTGGGGCAAGCCAGGCTGGGACAAGCATCCCACATGGCAGTGCATCTCGGACGGGTAGGGCTGGCAGCGGGTCTGCTATCACAGCAACCCTTGTGGCCATGCCAGGGAGCTTGCTTCTGCCACTTAGGCACACTGTGTACGTGCGAGGTGGTCTCAGGCTTTACCTGCGCCTGGGGAGGTGGAAGGAGCTAGGGAAGGGAGAAAGCTGGAAGAGAAAAAGCAAGGCTGTGCCAGGATGAAGCCCAAGCCCCCCCCCGCCCAGACCCTGCTCAATAGACCGTCCCATCTCCCCACCATGATTCAAACATTGCAGGAGGAGAAGAGCTATCCTCTGAGGGGAAGGGCGCAACAATATTGAGTTGGGTTAAGTCCTGCGGATTGTGAGAGTGTTGGCCAGTCCAAATAGACAGGCCAACTGGAAAACACAAGTCTTTATGGGAAAAAAAAAAAGGAGTGCTTTTTTGAAAGAAAATAAAACTGCTAAATTGTATTAGAAGATTACATAAGATTGAAGGAAAGAAACAAGGAATCATTCAAATGCACAAATGTTTACAATGGTTTCCTAGAACTTTTAACAGTGAGTATAGATATGAGAAACGAACTCACTATGCATGATGTCACAATGAAGGTGCACAAAAGTGGCTCTGGAAGTTTGTGGCAAATGGTGCACTACATGCAGCACTCGCTCATTACTAACTAAAACAAACTCTGGTCAGAGCCAACACATCTGCTATGCCATTTTAAGAATGCTTACTGGGTTCAAAGAACAAAATGGAGTTTCGTTTCACTTGAAGAAAAGAACCTGGTGTGCCCAAGATGGCCACTGTGAGCTCCATGCACATGCTTGACTTCACTGCTACTGCAGAAGTGAAATCGCGCATGCACAACTGCAGAAGTTGCACATGCGCACTGAGCTTATGGCGACTATCTGGGGATGGCAGGCTTTTTTTGTTTTGGCAAAACAGAAGTGATGGGCAGCAGTCAAATAGTGTGCCCCGGGGAGGGGCGGTGGAGAAACGACAGTAAAGCACTGACCGCAGCACTTTGGAAGAACAGAGGGAAGGAGTCTGGTCACGTGCTTCCACTGTCCCTTCTGTCTTCTGTGTGATAGCAATACGCCAACATGGCTCTTCCTATGTAGCTGTGAAAAGGGAACACCATTGCTTACATTAAAAAACAGTGCTTTTGCTGAACACAACCTAAGATGTGTTATTTTCATTTTATATATTAACCATGATGCTAAGAAATGAACCACTCTTTAAAAAGGAAAAAAAAAAAGAAAGAAAAAAAAAAAGGTACTCCAGTCTTTTACAGGAAATGTTCTCTGCCTAAAGTGTGTCTGTGGCCATTAACGGCAGAAGCTCGGCATCTCTCTGCTACTGCAGCTTTCCCTAACGAGGACATGAGGGAAACGTGCTCATTCATTATGATTGATGAAGCAGATTATCCTTAACACTTTTTTTTTTTTTAACTTCTTTCTGCCCCCACATCATGAAAATAGTATTAGAAATAAAATGAGAAGGAGAGCATCTCCTTTGACAGGACTTTTTGATGAAAGGGTTCAGTCTAGGGGCCTTTCACACACTCTCTCTCTCTCTCTCTCTCTGTCTCACACACACACACACACACACACACACACACTCTGAGTACTTTATGCAAACGTGAGGCTGAAGCCTGCGCTGTCAATGAATCTGAAATCTGAAAAGAAGGCCAGGCCATGCCTCACTCTGTTCCATTTCAAATAGCTGCAGGGTGTTTTGTGATGAGCTGCCACAGCCGGCGAGATTGGAATTCGGAAATGGTGCTTAAGCTCAACACTGATTTATTTCACAAATTACAGGTCCCGGCAACCTGGAAACCAAAATAAATAACTCCGCTCCTGATGCTGAATTGGTGTTTTTCCCCCTTAAACGTATGAATGGGAATGAAAATATTAAGTGCCCCCAAAAGTATTAAGAACATTTCTACGTTTAGGGCAGGCTCGAAATCCTTAATTGTTCTAGAAGATTGCCTTGTTTGAATATACATTCCAATCAATCAATTTTTTATTTATATAAGGTGCCCTTCCAGTGCTCAGGGTGCCTTTACACATTATAACATTAAAGCTTATCACACATCATAGAACATATATAAAACATATTAAAAGACATTCATGTCAATTCAAACTCAATATATATTGAGCTTCCTGTATGTATCTTCACCATTCATCACTGTGGTAGAGCGAGGTACGCGGAGGTGCTATGACCCTGCAGGAGCTATTAGCTTATAGATTTTTTGTTTGGGGAGGAGTCGGGCCGCCCTGAGGTGATGACTGGCGTGCCACTTGTGCATTAGCCAGTAACCGATGCTGACTCATCCTCCACCTCAGTTCTGTTCTTCCCATCGTCGAGAGTGCACCCCGTGGGAACTGAAGACAGCTGCGTAGTTTGTTTAGTTTGACACCACTGAAGTTCTGACATACTCAGTGTCATAGACTTCTTCTAACGGGTGAGACTGGTCTTTATTTTATTTTATTGTCATTGTTTCTATGGCGCCGAGTCTTTTTCTTATTCATTTTGTGTGTGGTCGATCATGTCCGGTCCGGGGCCTAAATCAAAACCCAAGGCAGGACGTGCCCCTATGTATCGGGGCCCCTGTGGAAGTCAATATCTGTAACGGACCGTCACGATCAATGTCTTTCTTGACTGGGTCTGCAGCACAACATGGAAAACTGCTACATGTGCTTCTCCATGGACCGCCGTGTCCTCGAAACACACAAGTTGAAGGTGGATCGAAATCCTCCTATCTTCAGAGGTCGCCGTTGGTCCCGGGACGCCATGGTGAGATCACTTGACCCTTCCCCTCGGTCACCTTCCGTTACTATATGTACTGGAGGGCCACGAGCCATCTATGACACTGGCCTCACCGGTGTCTCCGGTTCACTAGAGGGCTTGGGAGGACAATCACCCTCCTCTGGGGGTTTGGTTGAGCACCCCTCTTGGTCGTTGGCCTCCTTGGTGCCATGACCACCCCTGGTGTCGCAGTTGGAGCTACATGCTGGATCCGTACTGGTGGAGTCCTCGACTCTGTCCACCGGCTCCGCTCTTCCTTCTGGTGCCGTTTCTGGAGCTGGTGAACGGGGTGGTGCCAAAGAAGTGGCACGGCCTTTGTTCGGTGCCACGAGCATTTCCGAACTTGGTAGGGTGCGAGAGGTGGCCTCTCTCCCGGTCTCCCTGCTTTCTTCCTCTTCAGAGGGGGAGGAGGACTCTGACCCGGATTGGTCACCCCCACTCTGAGGAGCTCTCGGGCTCTGAAGGGCATCGCCTCCTTATAAGGCCTAGCAGCATGGCTTTGAGGTTTTTTTCTCCTCCTCTGTCTCTGGGGCCACAGTCTCTGAGTCCACCAGCACTGCTTGCGGCACAGGGGATTCTCACGACGCCATCTCCGGTGCCGTGCTTTCTGGTGGCGCCACCTCTGGCACTGTGGAACAGGGCAGTGCTGGGAGGGCGAGCGCCAATGACAGAGCAAGGGCAGAGGACGGTGTGACATAGACAGCCAGTTCTGAGTGCTGTAATATATTTGTTTTAATATAAAATGTATTAATGTCTCTGCTGAAAATTCAATGCATCCTGTGGTTGTATAAAAATATATTTTTGTTAGATATTTGACCAGAGGAGGGGCTGGATGACTTCATCCAAAAGGGGTTGGCCAATACTGCTTGAAAAGATTATTCTCTTTCACTATAGAGAGGCATTTTATATCTGACACTGACCAAGAAAACATCTGAGCACTGAAAAGTGGTATTTAGAAAGCTAGACAAATCTAAATATAGTTGTAGGAATTTCACTATTTTAAACCTTGTTTTGTTTAAAGATATGTATGTCTTGTGATATGAGTTCTGTATTGTATGTTTGACATATTATTCTATATTTTAGTAAAAACTCTAATTTTAGAGAAAACCTGGTCTGTCTTTGAATTGCTTTCTTTTGCCAAGAAATATTTATGGTTCAGCAGACATATAGCTTGTATGGTGGTATCAAACTGGAAAGAGAAGAGTTTTAAATCTAAGGTCTTTATAAAAGTTTTAAAGGGTTCATCTCTGAATACCTGGTTAGGTGCCCGTAGGCAAAGATATCTGGCCCCGAAGACAGATATATCTGAGCCTGTGCATTGGGTATGCTAGCAAGAGGTTAACAGTTTGAATCCCTCTAGAACTGAGACCAAAGGTTGATCCGAACTCACAAAAACAGACAAGAGGGTTACCTTGTCTGTTACACTGTTCACAAGACTGCGCTCAGAGGTTGACACTTTGGGAGTAGAAGGCCTGACCTGCTGAGTGAATCTGTGACAGACAGTGCCGGGTCTGGAAGTGGCACCGCTCCCGATGCCGAGTCGGAGATCGGCGCCTCGGGAGGGGCCGACTCAGGCGCTGAAGCTGGGAATGGCATGGCACTTTTTCCCTTGTTAAGGGTTAACTTGGGGGTTGCTAGGGCAGGTTCACAGACACCTGTGACTCCTCCAGTGTTATCCCCCTTGGTGCCCCAGGGACAGATGAGGGGCAGGTCCTTTTCTGAAGGGAAGGGCTTGAGAGCGCTTGGGATGACCCAGGGGTCTTCTGTCAGAGCTGCTGGTGGCTCTGGTAGGAGCCACAGTGCTGATCCCTTGTGTTTTCAGTCTTCTCAGCGGGGAGGGCCTGCATCTGGTGGGGTTAGGGGGCCACCCACAAGGGCAAGACCGGCCTGGTCTTCTCACTTAGGGACTTCTTCCTTAGGGCACCACTCGGGCTGCACCTGCATGGTTGTGTGACCTCCTGTGGGGTTGTGCGAATGTTCCCAGAGCCCTAGCAGGGATCCTTCTTTGGTTTGCCAGTCTTCCCCTCCTCCTCTGTATCCTCTGCCCAAACCATCTGCTCGCTCAGGCATTTTGAGTCCTACGGGGCCCTTGTCATGGGACCAGTTCAGGGGTTCGGCTGCAGCCTTTCCTCACTACCTTAGAGCTCTGGACCGGGTAATTTTTAGAGCACAACCCCTTGCTGCACCCAATCCTGAACTGAGCTCCTCTGCCTCCTCATCTTCCTCTAGTGAGGAAGAAGACGCCTTGGTCAACTTGTCCTCAAACACTGATACCACCAGCTATCAGCGGTTCTTGTCGAGGTTGATGGAGGAACTCCATATTTCCCCTCTCGGAAGCCGCAATCCTACTCATGCAATGCTTGCTTTCCTGGGAGAGTTTTCATTGGAGAATGTTGTCATTCCTCCGTGGCCTATTCCTTTTCAGGAAGTGTCCCATCGGGTCTGGCAGTCTCCAGCTACTCCCTCTCCTGCCGCGAGGGACTGCCGGCGCAAGTATTATACACCCCTGGGGTCTCCATGCTCCCTGCCTCATCCCACTTCTGGGACAGAGTTGCTGGATACTCCCTCTGGGCATTGTCTCCAGAGACACGACCACCCCTGTCTGACTCAGCTGAGTTTGACCTCTGGGGGAGAAGGGATTTTTTCCTTGGCATGTCTCCTTTTATGTATTTTGGCACATCAGGTCCATATGGCTGTCTATTCTAGACACATGGATGGTGCTGGGACAGCTCCTAGCCACTTTGCCTGACACGAAGGCAACCAGGTAGGCTATCTGTCTTTCTGCTTCTGGCCTAGAGCTAGCAAGACATCTCTCTAGAGTATCTTACAACGCTAACTAGATAGCATCTAGGTTGGCAGGATCTGCAGTCTGTGTGAGACAGACAGCATGGCTTCACCTTTCCAGGTTGTCACCCTTGGCCCGGCGTAGGGTGATTGCCTCCCCTTTCCAAGGAGCCCATTTTTTCTCCCGCAGGGTGAGACTGGAATTGGCGGTGTGCCTTCCTTCTCCCAGGTCTCAGGAGTCCCTGTCTCATCCTGACCAGTCTCAGGCCTCTCCAGGCAGGTAAGGGACTTGTCCCCCCGTGGTCATCCCTCACAGTGGGCTGAGGGAAGGTCTGCCCTCAGGGATGTGCCGGGTCCCCTTTGGGGGGCTTGGTACTCGCCAACCAGTGCTGAATGGTGAAGATACATACAGGAAGATATGAAAATTACGTGCCTACCGTAATTCTTGATCTTCTTGCATATCTTCGCCATTCATCACTACTTCCTACCCACCTTCCCCTCTGGTGCCTCAACCTCTGAGCAGTACCTCCTCCCTGCTTGTTCTCTTCTCTGTGGGGACCCTTTAGGGTAAGCCCTGCTTATCATCTCTGCTCCTTCTGGAGCCCTCTCCTTGTAGAGGGGAGGTCAAGCAGGGTCTCCTTTGCCTTATAATGGGGGGGCTCTTCGGGTCCTTTCTTTTCTCTCTCTCGCTTCTGTCTCAAGATGGAAGTTTGGTCCTTCTGGGCCTGTTTGATCTGGTGGGTGTATATATATATATATATATATATATTAAAAAAAAAAGAAAAGAAAGTCCGAGAATCTCCCCTCTCCCCCACCCCTTTTTTTTTTTTTTTCCTTAAACCAATTGATTGTCCTAAGGCAGTACCTCTCCTTCCAGGAGTCCTTCTCCCTTGCCCTGCTGGTCCTTTGTTTTGGGGCGGACCCTGTCCCCGCCCCACTGCCCGTTATTTTGCAGTTTGATCTTAAGGGGTTACTTACCACTACTATTTAAGGCCTTGAATGGACTGGGCGCTCTCTAACTCCAAACCATGGCTGAAGTAAGTTGGGGACAGATCTTTTTCGGTTACTGATCCCAAGTTGCTAAATACGTGCCCTTTTAGTATCCATACTGCCCTTACAGTCATCTGTTTTAAAAGCCAGTTAAAAACATGGCTATTTGTACAAGTTTGTATTTACTGACTGTCCAGTTGGATGTATCGTAAGCAAGAGTAAGGTAGGTTTCATTTATATTTTGGCGCCCAATCCCGGCGGCTCTGGGCACCATTACAGATAAAAGCAGGGTTCAAGGCATCATAAACAGTATTCTTAAAATTATTAAAACAATAACATATATAAAATCACATTAAAAACTATCAGAAAATGCTTTCTTAAAAGGATAGGTCTTCTGGCCTCCTTAAAGAGAAGATTCTATGTTTTGTACTAGTCCCTCACTGAAACAGAAACGATAACTGTCCTGGCCAGGAGTCGAAATGTACACACCTTTCCTTTCGTTTCATCCATATTAAAAAGTTATGCCCCTCGTCATTTTATTCCCAGACCCACCAGCAAAAAGCAGTATCAGTTCCTGATCCTACAGGCACGTCCCCATGCCGGCTACGCAGCCCATTTGTGATGTCACTAAATGAAGGCTGCGTGTCGCCTGTGATTGAATGGGTCAATTTTTCAAAGGTTTTATACCTGTTTAGCGTCGGAAATTTTAACAAATCAAAATGATCGCCATTGCTAGGGTCCCTGTTGGCGGCGATTGCTTTGATGTGTTAAAATCGCGATGTGCGTGTAAACTGCTGGGCGCTCGCCATTCGTGTGGGGCGTGCTACGCAGCCTTGGTGACATCACAAAATGGGGCTGCATGTGCGGCGTGGGGGCGTAACACGTGGGATCAGGAATAACCCATTTTTGCGTGCTGGTCTGGGAATAAATTACGAGGCACAACTTTAATATGGATGAACAAAGAAAAGTGTGCACATTTCAACTCCTGGCACGGTCAGTTATCATTTCTGTTTCAGTGAGGGGCTAGTCGGAAGCTACTCTTTAAAATGCGTCCAGTGTTGGGGCCTCACTCAAAGATTTTGGTAGCGAGTTCCAGAGTGCCAGGCCAGCCACCTTGAAGGAATGATCCCCCAAGGTTTTCAGCCTGGCCCTCGGAACTGCCAGGAGGCCCTTGGTGGAGGAAGCGTACTGGGATGGCTGGAGTAAGGAAGTAAGATGGGTAAACAGGGCCCAGGCCATATAGGGCCTTATAGGTGAGCAAGCCCACCTTGAAGATGATCCTCCACCTGACAGGCAGCCAGTGCAGATCTCGCAGGACCAAGGTCACATGACAGGACTTTGGTAGGCCCGTCAGCAGCCTGGCCACTGTGTTCTGCAGTAACTGCAGTCAGCGGAGTGTCCCTCTATTGACCCCAAAGTAAAGAGCATTATGGTGCTGCTGCAGTTTACGACATTAGTTTTCTGCCTAAAATGCATCTTATGGCAGCCACATGAAATGCAATTGCTCTGTGACTGTTTATGCGAGCACCTTCACCCAGCTTCTGGTGCTTTGAATTCCTCATTTGTATGAAATGCAGTGATAGATTTATTCTGAACTGAAATTAAGTGTTTGTATATTTATGGGATGGATTTTTTTGTGAATCTACTGTACTGTGCCTTGAGCCACGGTAGGGTGTTTTAAAAAAATATCTGTCTAGCTGATCTCACAGAAAAAACGTTTCCACATCACACACACTTGCGGTTAGTCACTGCTCCCTTAGATTAGCTTGTCACTTCAAGAATGTCAGGGGAATGCCTCCCTCATTTATTCTTATAGTCGTCTCTGACTTCTTAACTTAGTATGTAAGTTATTTCAGCCAGCCTGTAATGAAGTATAACAGACTAGAGCTGTTTTCCACAGGTTTGGGTTATGGGGTTTTGCTTACAGTTTATTTGCTCAGCTGATGTGCTCGTTTTCTGTGGGGTCCTGCTTCTTCCCAATTTTACAGCCTACTGGACTGAATAACTGAGAAGTTAGTTGACTTGCTAAAGGTTATACAGGGAAGAAAGGCCATATTGCATCTACTGTGGACAATGCAATACACATAACAATGTACTATATATAATTTTGGAAGGGGGGATTCTATTTTTATTGTTTTGGTATACAGATATGTATTTTGCTGGGTGGAAGGGTTGCATGTGACAGCTGTTTACAGAAAAAGGAAGATGATTTCAGCAAAGAAAGGGCATTCCAATTTAAATGCAGCCCAGCTTGGGGAATACATCTGGTTTACATTAAAAAATATCTTATTTTCAGTTGAGGCAAAGATGGTTTGAAATCAGGTTGTTTCAGAAGCGAATTATCAAGACAGTCGGGCTATATTGTGTATTGGCAGCTGCTCTTGGCTTTCTTTGAGAAGGAGTTAACCCCTTGTGTTCTAGGGTGCCTTGAACGGCACTGCCATTGACACGCTAATCTGAAACTCCGAGAAAGAAAGGAATCATCCCCTGCCTCCTACAAGGTCAGAATTGTATGCTTAGGGATTTGAATTGTTTGGGTCATGAAATAAGAAAAACAACAGGGGCCTGCTACACAGCCACAGTCATTGGGGGGTGTAATTTCTGGGTGCAGAGATGCACCCCATTATATCACCATCAAAAAGGGCCAGACACAGAACCCCAACCTAGGGGTCTGGGTAGTAGTTACAGGACTCGTACCTGCTGTTTGTCTCTGATGAATGGCATAACTATGCCTGTCCTGGCTAGGGCTGGTTGCCCGCTATATGGCCCTTAATGCCCCCTTTTGAGGGAAGTCCCTTTTTCACAACAGTTGATGCAGGGTCTATGTGATAATGGCGAATGCCTAAAGGCGATCGCCGTTATCGCTCAGTCAGAGTGCGGAACACATTTTCAGCACTCTGACAACCTGGCGCTTACCAGCACTACGGCGCCAGGACATATTTTTTCTACTTTCTATGGAGACGTGCCTCCCTGCAAGGATTCTCAACTCCAGGGAGTGCATGTTGGGGGTGAAAGTAGTAAAATAAAAAGTTTGGGCAGGTGCAATAAAAATTGCACCAGCGCCCGGATCGAACCAGTACCTCAGCCACCCCAGCCATTGCCCAATCCCTGGCCATGCCACAGCTCGACCGACAACCGCGGCGTCACCCCACAACCTCTCCACCCCAGCCCACGCTTGCCGTGCTCGCTTCCACTCCCCCACGCGTGTACGTATAGCGACATCCTGTCGCCTAGTTCGCCCACCCACTCATCCGGTCACCCTACCTGTCGGTCGCCGTGAGTGGATTGCGCGAGGAAGGTGTCACCGTAATGGACAGCGCCCTTCTTCGTCCGCCCACTTCATGGGTTACCGTTGACGCAGCAGCAGTCAGAGCCATTTATCCCTCCAGCCCCTCAAGGCAGCTTCATATCACTGGTTCAGCCCATGGGCAAGGATGATCCAGGATCTGTTCCGACTCAGTGTCCCCCTGCTGAGGACTGAGAGACTTACACCTGTTGAATTTTGAGTCTGCACCTCCCCTCCCTCTTTTAGAGAGAAGCTTGCTACTCAAACAAGAGTGGGCCTGTATGGGGAATATGGATTTTTGGAAGATAGGAAAGTTACTTACCATAACTCTACATCTTCAAACATATTTTCCCTGTAGAGCACACACCCATGCCCAACACACCCCTCTCTTTTTTAAGGGTATCCAGAGTTGGGGCTGCTGTTCCCAGGTGGCATTGCATAGTTAGTTGGCAGGATGTGCCCAGCTTTAGCTTCATTTTGGGGTAGCACATGCCTCAGGCTGCTGTCTGTGTTCTGGCCAGTTGACCCTATTTTTGTCTACCCCCTCAAGGTTAATAATAAAGAAAAAAACTATATATTTTTGTATATATTAAAAGAAAAAAAATCTCTTCCCTCTTGTGAAAAATGAATCCCTGGATTGCTGAGGGGGTACATCCTTTTTTCCCCTCTTTTCCTGTGGGGTACATCCCCTGTTTTCTTCTTTCTGTTTTTTCTCCAAAATTGTATGCAATTTATAGTTCACTTCTATCCCCATGGTGTCAGGTGCTGGTTAACGCCCTCTGTGGAATCATCTTAAGGAAGTGCTTATTTTCTCATGCCCTTCTTCTCTGGTTTAGCAGATGGTATGCTTGGAAGCTGACCTATTCAGCTTTTCCATGCTCTTTTTCTTACCTTTGCAACTATGAGAAAACATCTCCTGGCTGATGTGGCCATGAGAGCTCAGACCCTCATAGGAACTTGCACCTGACATCTCTAGGTGATGCTGTACCTTCTCTAGAATAATTTTTTCCACATTTTATATTTCTCAGGTCGGACTCCGTTTCTGTTGAACTTCTGGCAGCCTTTGTTTGCAACCAACCACATCTGATTTTCATTCCTTGTGTGTTGCTCCATTCTCTTGACGTCTGATGAATTCTCAAATTCTACCTTAGTAGAACCAAGAGTCATAGACAATCTTCTCAGTTGTTTGTCTCCAATCCACGTCATAAAGGAGTCCCAATTTCTCTACAACAGTATACGTCCATCTGAATTATCAGTTGCATTCGGCATTGCTACTCCCTGGCAGGAAAGCAGTTGGAATCTTCTGCTGGAGCGCTTTGCAGCTGAGCTGTGGCCACATAGGCAGCTTCACTCGGACTGGTCCCTGTTGCAGAGTGACACATGGCTGCAACCTAGATTATAAGTTTAGATATTCATGAACCTAATGAGGCTCCTGATTGGCCACTAGATTGGTCATTAATGTCTTAGAAATGACTAGTCCAGCTGTCAGATGACACTGTGTGGCACACAACGTCTCAAACACAAGATGCATTAATGCTGCACTGCTTGCGCCGTATCACAAAAAAGGGCAAAGTAAGCAAACCAAACAAAACTGTAAAACACTAAAGTTGTTATTGCAATTAGACTTACAACTGTAGTAACGACCTTGAAGCTGGTCATTTCCTTGAATTAACGACTGGCTGGATGGAGATGTCCCTCGGCTGCACCTCAGGCCACCCATCCCCCCCCAACCGATGATTTATCTTTCAGAAATGGCTGGCTTCTCGGTCCTTATTGCTTAAGTAATTTTGCGTGTACATGAAACACTACACCCCAGTTTAGGGAACACACAGGTTTCGGGTTGACTAGTATAGGGTTTATTGTCTTTGTGAGTCCTGTTGCCTCCAACCTCCCCAGTTTGGTGATAGGTAATGCTGGTCACTTGACTAAAAAGTATTACTCTGTGGAGTAGATTGACTCTAGAAAGTTAGTAAAGTTACTTATTGTAACTCTTGAGCTTCTAGAGTGTTTCCTCCATAGAGTGGCACTCACACACTCACCGAACCCAGACTCATTGCTCTCACTCTGTGTGTGTGTGTGTGTGTTATGCCCCCACCCACCAGGTGTATGATCTGTGAAAAGAAGTTGTGTTTTTCAACCCTTCCTTCAGGTACATGTGGGCTGTCTTATGCCTTTTTTGTGTTTTATTGAATTTATTTCAAAAAAGTTGTGATCGGTAGTTTTGCTCTTCTCGTTAAAAAAGGCACTGAGGCATTTGGGGCCAGTGTCGCCTTATATGCTGCAAGTGCGCATGGCACTGTATATTTGTGCTGTCACTAAAAATCACCCACTTCAAAAGTTCTGGTTCCCACGGTGTCCAAGTGCCTTTGGCCTAAGGCCAGAGATACAAGTTATGGTAAATAACTTTCCTTTCTTCATGGATGGAAGTACTCTGTCACGTGACCGGGTATTTGTGGGTAGTGGCATGCATCTGCGCATAGCACAACATGTCATTTGCATGCAGACCCCAACCCCATAGCCTGTGCTGCCTGTCATTGAGGCACAGGTCAGGAAGCATAGGAAAAACCAGGAGTAGTTGTAGAATTCACAAAAAGTATTTTATTTGTACTGGTAGTAACAAAAAAATAAATAAATGTGTTCTGTACAACTATTTACAAAGGCAGAATAAAATAGTGAAGATCCATCAGAGTTTTCCTTCAATCTCTGTGTGTCCCTTTTTTGCAAGCAATTGCAGCTCTGTCTTAGAAGTCCTTTTTGCAACCCCCCTTCTTAAGAAGCATCCTGGTTTTTCTAAAGTGTTCTAGTATATTTCAAGCAGGTGCTGGCAGAAACGCAATGTCCCAGAACTGAGGCCCCTTTTCCACAGCTTGTGAAAAATGCTTAAACATTGCTCTCAGGTAATCTCTTGAGTTTCCAATAGCTTTTTACAATCATCTTAAACTATAATTATGTACATTTAAACAGCAACACTATATAATTTGTAAACAAAGGGATCCCAATATAAATTACATTTCCACATAATGATTTGCATATATTTTTATACCAGCAGATATGCAAGGGAGGAAAAGACAGAACAGCAAGAGAAGGCTGAGAGACAGTGAGAGGTAGTGAACTGCAAGACTGTCAGGGTGATCAAATCCTAGGTCTCACAGAAAAATTTGGTTATGCAACCAAACAGACAAGAGACAGGAAAGAAGTGGAATAGAACAGAACAGATCCCAACATTCAAACTCTCCAAATACTGAAACAGGGTCCTATTCAGCCCTGTCACACTGCCATAAGGACAGTGCGTGGAAAGCCTTGCAATGGCACTGTGTACTGTATATCACAATAGGGTTCGAAATAGACCACTGATGCAGTGTGCATGTTGCCCAGGACTTACAAGAAATGTACCACTTATTCTCTTGTTTCCTCATATAGGCCTTTCTCCTCCCCATTTGTTCCTCCAGCTGGCTCATGAGTGAGTCAGAATCCAATCTCTGACACTGAATACAGCTTTGCATGTAGCACAGGACCCAAGAATACCAACAGTCATTATTCTGATCACTGAGGCATTTTCTTCCCCGTTTTCTCATTTGTCTTCTAACTTCCCTCTGGTGCCGTGGCAGCACAACCTACACAGCATCCCTGTGTGGAAACCGAAGCTCCGTGGCTCACACCATAGTTGTTGCTGCAGGAGCAGCAGAAGTTGGTGCGCCACCCTCCCCTGTCCAGGAAGCATTGTCATTGACAGCCCTCCCTAATCATATTTTGTATCTATTTCTTCTGTCCATCTTCCAACCATATACACACAGCCACCTACTGGATCCAAAAGGATGCATTGATACCCCACTGCAGAACTTGTTCTGGACCGAAAAGACAGCTATGATACCTGTAGAAAAGATGCCATTTCAGCTTGGAACATTGTACACGTTTCTAGTTCCTTTATTTTCTTTTCCGTACTGTTTTGATACAACAAAAAACAAATTCCAACATACAAGTCTTGGCCTAACTGAGTTGTCCATTTGCTAGCGCAGCACACGGCCACTTGGATGTCAATGTGGCTCATTCTGTTTAACATATAGTGTCTTTGCTCACAGTCACAAAGCTATGTCTGGGACGTGAGTTTTTGAGTTTGAAGAGGTCAGATTGGTGAAGCCTTTGCTTGCAGTGTGACTACCTACTGTATGTGCGTGTGTGTGAGACTGCGGATTCCTCGATAGCTGCATGCTGTCACAGAATGTTCAACGCATGCTTAAAACCCTTAGATCTTTAGATATTTAATGCCAGCCTTGAGCGCATGCCTGCTTACCATCTGCGGTTCCACCATCTCTCAGGTCTTTCTTCTCTGCTCTGCTGAACAAGTTGGATCCTTTTGTATTTCCTTGTTGTTGCTTCAAGCTATTACATTTTTCATCTGTTAGTAGACTTGATAAAGAAAAAAAGTATCTATTTCATTTCTTCTCCTCTTGTATGTGTGGATTATTGAAAGAAGTATCCTTTTTATATTGAATGGCTCTGTTTCCTCATGTTGCCTGGGGCATTGTCGTGGCATCATAGAAGGTGCCTTATAACTATATAGGTTAACTAGGAAGAGTGGGATGGAGTGAAACCATTGGTCCATCGAGTCCTTCTCCTTGTAATCATAATGAGTGAAATCTGAAATGTTGACCCTCTAAGAATTTATTCAGTTTGAACACAAAGCAGAGCATGAATTCTGCAAACAGCATGGCCTCTGGTAGCCTGCTCCAAACCCCTGCTGCCCTCTGAGTGAATTTTTTTTCCCCCTCTCATCCAGTTTGCAAATTTCTCTACTCGACTTTAAAGCATGGCCTCTTCTGTTGCACCCCCCACCCGAGCTATAATGAACAGGTTACATTTACTTGATCTTGCAGTACTGTTTTGAACATACGCATGTAGTGATTGACTGAGTGAGTGATTGATTTCAGAAGTTTTACCAGGAAAAATTAACTTGTTTCTTGGTGTGTCCTGGGGGGATGGGGGATGGGGAGCAAACAATACAAGATGTGCAAATGAAAAATAACATACAAAACAGAAGAATAGTAATAAAAATAAAATTCACTGCAATATAAATAATAATGCATCACAGCTGTGCAGTTACGAATGTGCAGATAGACCGGGCACACAAAATAAAAGGTGTAGACAATGCAAATAAGGTACAGGTGCAGTCGGTGCTGGCTGCCAGGAAGGAGCAGATTTATACTACCACCTAGCCTGCAGGGAGCACGAGTTATTAATGCCAGTGCAGAAGGCTGGCGCAAGAGTCATACGAACCGCCTCGTTGAGTTAAGTCATTCGTGCCTCCCTTTCCTTTAATCCAGGCTGAACAATCCCAGCTCTTTCAGTGGCTCTTCTTCACTCCTCTTTATTTTTTGACTGTGCTACACCTCACTCAGTGCCTCTATATCCTGTGTGTAATGCGGTGCCCAGAACTACATGCAGTACTCCAGATGTGGTGGGACCCATGCTTTATAAAGCAGCATTATCACCCCTACTTCGCTGCTGCTGGTTCCATTTTGGGTACTGCCCCACATTCTAACTGCCCTCCCTACTGCCATAAAGCACTGTTCTGAAAGTCTGTAGGATTAGAAGTTCAGGACAGGCTTCCTTCTCTCAGATTAATCTGTGACTTTTGATGTTTACTGATGGTTGGTTATCTCAAATGCTCCTTAAAGCCTCAGTGTGGTGTCCTCAAAAGGTACCAGTCAGTACAGGTGTCCAAAATTTGGGGTACAGACAGTCAAACATTTTTAGCATTTAAATGCCTGAGCCTATATCTCACATATAATGCCTGAGCCTGTATCTCGCATAATGCCCGAGCCTGTATCTCGCATAATGCCCGAGCCTGTATCTCACATAATGCCCGAGCCTGTCTCTCGCATAATGCCCGAGCCTGTATCTCTCATAATGCCTGAGCCTGTATCTCGTATAGTCTTTCATGAGTTCTGCTTTCAATTGCATCTCAAGGGATCAACAGGTAACAGACAGGTTCTGCCAAGGAAACTGTAAAGGTCAGGTACCTCATGTTTATAGTTGGTGTTAATGTCTTCAGGGCTTTGAACTGTCTTCAATCTTTTGAACACTGAACACCAAAAAAGAGAGTTTCCATTTTTGAGTACCCAGTTTGGATCCCTGTGCCCTAGTTCAGTCTGCCCTAGAAGTTCCATTCTGGTGGCACTTGTCATCAAGGCTTGGGCCTGTGTCAGACCCGTGGCCTTTCATTTTCAAGTTTCACTTCAAATACCTTGATCCCTTTTGGTTGGATCCAAGTGCATCAGCCCCCCCCCGCCCCCCGTCCTTTGAGTTTGAGTTGAGTATCTGTAACTGCATTAGCGGGTGCAAAAGGTGATATATTCCATCATAGTTTGAAAGCCCATGAAAAGCTTTTTCTAACAAGGTATTGCTTATCTGTGGCTGGAAGCACTCCGAAGATATAGACAACTGAGTCTGTTCAATAGTAATACTAGGTTGCAGCCATTTTCAGAACATTGTGATGTCATCGAGGAACAAGCTGTGCCTAACTACACTGAGTCAAGCACAGCTTGTTACTCAGTGACCTCACAATGTTCTACAGATGGTTGCAGTGTGGTATTAATATTGAACAGAGTCCATCATCTATATGTCTTGAGCACTTCCAGGTACAGAAGAGCCCAATACCTCATTTATAAACGCTTTTCATGGGTTTTCAAACTGTGTCAGTTACTGTACATGAATGTTTTCCTTGACTTGACCATATTTGGTATATAACATACCTATCAAGTGTCCCTAAATTTCAGGGCGTCCCTGATTTTGTCTCAAATATCTCCTTGGTCCCTCCTAAAATTGGCATTTCTGTAAGTGAGGAAAAGGGATTTGAAATATAAAATGATGCCACACATCAGTGTTACAGTCTAGTTCTCCATCTGATTAGGCTTTTCTAGCTATGGCAAATGTTGCAGCGTTTTGAGTTGCGCTGAGCTGAGCTGACCAATTTTTGAGATGTGTCCCTGATTTTGGTCATTTGTCCCTGATTTTTTTCAAGCTTAAGGCTAATCCTTGATTTGTGAGGTACGAGGTTGGGTGGTTATGGATCTGTGATCTCACTGCATATACTGCTGAGTGTATAAGCAGATATACATGCTAATGTTTTTTTTTTGTGTTGAACTATAATATTACAGTACACTAGCAGATTATTCTGTTGTCTGTCTGGTACACTGCTGAAAAGCATGCACCTGCAGCTAGCCTCTTTATTCCTCCCAACCTTACACTAGCTCATCCCCTATCCCGCCTTCTCTCACTTGTGTAATCAACGCTTGCCAGTTTCATATCTTAAATCCAGCGTATTTATATGTGCTGTGCAAGATGTGTGTTTATGGTATAAACATCATCTTGCACAGCCTGGGCAGATAGTACTGCTCAGCTGCTCACACCCAGAATGCATGAGATGACACATAAATACCATGACATTATGCAAAACATATTTTATTTATTTTATTCTTTTGGTAACCGGGTAAGGCCCACTAGGTACAAGTGCCTGTTTTCCAGGGTGATCCAGGAGCACTGGGGAGGTTAAGTGACTTGCTCAGAGTCACCCAGTATGCAAGTGGAGGTTCTGAGAGTCAAACCCAGGTCTGCTGAATGTACCAAGTTCATTCACAGCTTGTTAGTCTAACTTCTAGGCTATACTGCCAGCCCCATATAAACAGCAAATCTGCACTTCTCCATGTATTCTCTTGTGTACAATGTATGTAGGGATTCCACTACTTAAATAAATGCATTAGTTTTCCAAGACTCTGACCCAAGTGAAAGATAAATGATGTTATTCACACGATGGGTAAATAACACTGTTTATTTTTCACTTGCCTACATCACTGTCAACCTGATTGACAGCCCATTGTGCCAATCTCATAATGAATCTTTTCTTAACTGTCACGCAGAACACAGACATTGTATACACACAGCATACAGTGGACTGTGTTCAAATATGCTATTAATTTCCATTCGCAGAGTGGGTGGTACTTTGCCACTTGTAAGTTATGGTCCTGCCCCTTCAATCATGGAAATAAATGGCATATTGGAACACAGGCCATTGCGTATCCTCTACAAACATGATGTTTGAGCTATAACAATTTACTAGAGAATACATTTTTTAAAAATTCGTTTGTAGGGTTTGTAACACATTTTGGTAGTCCATCCAAAAAACCTGTATAAAAGCATTGGCCTGACTCCTGTGGACCTAATAATGCCGTTGTTTATTCCAGACTTGATGGCGAACCTCAGTCACTGTCATGCGAGTGACAGCCCTGTCGCTGCACCAATTGGCCAGCCCAGAAATTCTAATTTATTCTGAATATTGAGTAACTCAGTTCTGCTCATGTCAGCTGTGACTTATTTTTGTGCTGCTGACTGGAGCCCCTCTTCAAGGTTTCTACCTTTCTGAAGCGGTTTTATAAAAAGGTCAGCATGTTAAGGTATCCTTTTTATAGAGTAAACATTGCAAAGGTCAGGGTCATCAGTAACTATGTACACTGGTTTCTGATGCTGCCTTAGCTCAGACCCATAACCAGCATTGCTGTCAGCACTCCCAGTTTCCTCAAACCTCCACTGTCCCCCAAGGAGTTCTTATAGAGGTAGTCTGAAGCAGTTTACTTCATCCAATTTCTGCTTCCATCTCTAGATACACGTTTCTAGATGTAACTCAGCAGTCACGGAGAGGCGTTGAGCTGAGCATGGAGATTACCAGGTACGTAGTGCTGCTACGTGGCCGTAGGATGGCAATGGGTACTGACCGCATCTTTTTTCTTTTCTTTTTATTTTTTATGGCCATTTCCCCTAACCCCCAAAGGGTCTTCTCAGCCCTTCCCACCACCTCCCTCGCCCCAGGCTTACCCCAGGTGGGTGCGGGCCCTCCCAGGTCAACTGTAGGTTACCCTCGCTTACCCCCAGGGTGGTGTCATGGGAGCGGGACCTCATCCGGTGGACACTGTACTCAGTGGAGGTGGTGGGGTAGAGCTTCACGCGTGGGGCCAGCATTTTATCGACTGTATGGAGGCGGGGATGTGCAGTGACGACCAGCATCTGCACTGCCCACAATGATACAGCACCGGCACTGCGGCTCCCCCAGCCTCCGCCAGGGGTCCGTAGCGTGTCGGAAATTTTACTAATTTTTATTTTTATTTTACCAATTATTTTACCAAGTGAGACACACTAAGCTGAAAGCTTGTTTGCAGGTGCAACCTGAGAGCACGAGGAAGTTAAGTGACTTTCTCAGGGTCACACAGTATGCAAGTGGGGGCTGTGGGATTCAAACCCAGGTCTCCAGATTTGCAGCTCAGGCCTTGAACCACTGCGCCATACTGCCTCATGCAATGGACATGCAACCCCCACCCCCTCCCTGCCAGAAGGAGGCAGCCCTTGGGACGCATGATCCTTCTCCCCCATCCGGCCCTCCGATGTCCCAAGTCCGTTCCCAAACCCGGGTTGTCAGCGTCGCAGCTGTTTGCGCTGCCGCTTTGCCAGCGGGCCGGCATGTCTGCCGATTACACTCAGCATGCAACAACAAGCTGCCATCTTAGCTCACAGCCTTTCTGTGACTGTTCTGTAGTACGGGGTGGTCCTACACTGCCACAGTATTGCAGGAGGTCCTGGCTGCTGCTTTTTTATTTGAGGGTTCTAAAGATGTTACTTGGGGGAGATCTTCCAGGAATGAAATTTCTCAATAGAGCACCGCTTCTTGGTCTTAGGGCCAGAAGCACTAGGACCTCACGAGAACTGGAACTTTTGGGGCTGGCATGCACCATGCGTATGGCATTGAGTATGATGCTACATGTACCTACATCATAAGTACAGTGCACTGACAGCCTACACAGTGGTGCTGGCCCCACTGCTTGGTTTCTCATTTGTTTATTTTTGTTTGATAGTATGCTGGTTCTTTGCTGAGTACATGGTTTATTTATGTAACCCCTAGGTGGCGCTATCCTATGGACTACTACCCCTGCCTGTGTGACTAGGCACAGGTTGAAGAGCCTGAACTCGGTGAACAGGTGCCTCCACCTGGAGGAATGGTTTTGGGGTAGCATAGCTGCTGCTATTATAGCCCTCCGGGATGCTATAACCACCCACCAACCCCTTTAGTGGCCTAAACAGTTCAGCAACAGAACATTCACATTTACCTTATGACAGTAATGATATGCTCACATTCCTTGCACTTACCACCTGGGCTGGATCTTCTGCAACTGCCCCTGGAGACCCCCTGGAAAATAAGACCAGCAATGCGGTAATACAGCAGTAACCCAACCAATAAGGTACACAGTAGCCAGGTTAAACGTGAAAACCCACAATCTGGTTTATTCAGGGGAGGTGAACAAGGGTGGGGCATAAATCTAGCAAGTGACTGGTATTTCTGATTTGATTCAGATTCATTCAGCATGCACAGTGAGTCCCTTTAACACAGTCCCACAACCCTGGGTACCCAGTATGTTAAATAGGCAAGCCTGAAGCGTTGCCTGGGGTAGGCCGGCATTGCAGCTGTTGTTGGGGCCCTTAGGAAGGAAAACAACTAACATACACTCAACCCAAATCTTTGTAATGTGGAGCCAGATGGCTCAGTCCATTGCAATAAACCCAAACAAGAAAATCAGATGACACACAATGATTGTAGCTTATGTTGCAGGGAACTACCCTGTTTTGTACTCACGCTACCCAGACCAGGATGCCGGACCGGCGAGATGAAGACCTCGTGGTGGTGTACTGGATTGCCAGGGGAAGCAGGGCCTACATGACTCACCTCCTGGTGGTCGCTATCTGTTTAGTGGTGTTGAGAAGGGGGCTGAATCTTCGCACGGGTCTTTCACTGAGAATGTCTCTGAATCGGGAGCAGCGGCTTAGGCCGAGGTGGCAGGGCCCAGGCAGAGCAGATAGTTCAGATAAAGTCCGTGATGAAGCACTGGAAAAGCCTCCAGCTAGCATAACAGAACTTGCCGTGGGGAACCAAATCGCGACCCACGAGACATTCAACACATGTATAACGCTTAGCTTATTTAGCAACAGTTCGGATAAAGTCCGTTTGCTAATCACAGCTTCTCTACACAGTCCTTTCGACATGAGGCTCACTTCGGTCATCAGGTGGGCCGATCGCTTCTGGAGCAAGTCTTCGTCCACTTCAAGAGTGGCAAAAACACACTTTCTCTCTTCTGAGGCAGGTCTTGACCAGTAATCAGAAAAAGTCCGAATTTCTCACACAAGGCGATACTCCAAACTGGAGATGTGACAGGCAGGCCAGCAGAGCCTTCCCGACGATTCTCCTGTGCTCCTAACAGGAACAGCTGCTCAGTGGCTCGAGCTGTTTAATCTCCAAACTCCAACTCATGACTGACACTGTGTTTCAGCTGTTCTGGGGATTTCCCAGCAATCCAAAAGATTCGGTTGGGCGAGGGAACTGTCTGTCACAGCAAGGACTCCCCCTTCAGGTCCATTTAGGTGCCAAACCCTTAAAACTACAGTTCCTACAGAATTTCAGTCCCACAAGACCTCTGGGGACGGTCTCCATTTTAGGTCCCCTGAGGTTCGATTGGTCGAAACTGGCAGTCCAGAACCAAAATGGTGGCTCTATTCAAAAGTTCAAGCTGCAATTGAAAGCAGGTTAGACAAACTCCTTTATTATTATTATGATAGATAAACAGTAAATAATCACTTTCTCTAACAGAGCTCCCTCTGCGCAAATAGCGACTGCAAAATGGAGCAGAAATACAGACTGTCTGGCTGGACACGAGCCTTAAATCACTCGGACCCAGCCCAGACTAATTTTGTCACACAGCATAGTTTCTCTCTTAAAGAGACAGACACGAAGGCTTACTGGAGCACTCTCATGCAGACAATTAGAACTACTGGACACAGGACACCATCCTGATAGTGGGCATCAGGCAGCCCAGGAAGACATTGTAGGAACCTCTATTTGTTGGGAGGTTACATTTACTTTTCTGCACCATCACAGTTTTGGATCCTAAGGTTCTCGGTATGTGGATATGTTGCTCTTATCCACACGTATTGGCATGTTCTTTCCCTTTAAATATCTTGCCAGAAGTCGTTACTAGGAAAATGTAGATGTACAGGAGATTTAGAAGTCCATAATTATACTTCTAGGGACGTGGATATGTTGTTCAATCCACACTTATTGGCAGATTCCTTACCGCTTAAATGTTGCCGGTAGGTCTTCAAGCTGGCTCCTCCAACCCACCCATGTGGTAAAACCCTCAGCTCCGCCCCATGACGCCAGATCTTCCTTACCGCTTGGAAGCTCAGGTTCCCTCCTTAGCACTCTGCGTTTTAGGCCTGGATCCAAACTCTTAGGTTTACCTGAAACTAATTCTAAAATTTGCAAGTCTCCGGTCTTCGTCTTCCCTTGCGGCTGTGATGGACAAATAGACTCCCGGCTTTTGTCGGTGCCCCTGTGGGCAGAAGATGTCCCGGACCAATCTGCACTCCACGTGCGTCTACTGCCTGGGGCTCGGCTCGACTACGCAAGCTTGCGGTGGTGCAGCTTCTTCTCGGCTTGGTCTTGGAGGGCATGCTGCTCAACTACTTCTTAGGCGCCTGAGAAATGGTACCCACCGGTCCAAGTCGAAGGAGGCCCGTTGGTAGCGTCGAGGCAGCCCGGGCTCCATGGAACAGTTGAAGCAGATGATCGCCCTCGAGGAGGAGGTGGCCCAGGCTGCTGCTTCTTCCTCCTTGGTCGCGGCATTTATCCTGCTCTCCTTGGGCTCCTCCTATACAGCTTCTTTTAAAGAACTTTGTCAGACCCTCTCCACCAAGGGAGAAGGACCATCGGGACATTCTAGTTGGTCCAAGAAGAAGGACTCAAAAGGTAAGTCCCACCTGACATTCGTGGGGCCGGAGAGATCCTTCACGGACGGTAACCTTTCGACTTCGGTCGAGGTTGCGGCTAAGGCCGCTGGCTTCACGGTGTCCCCGCCAGGTCAGCTGGCTGAGACACCTGTCGATGCGGTCGAGATTTTTCTCAACCCGTCAGACAGTTTGTCGACTGGAGATGCCGACAACTCTACTTCTCCGGTTCCCCCGGTGGAAACCAAGGACTTGCCTGTGCCGGAGTCCCTGGTTAAGGTCCGTGTACCGGGTGAGGAGCGGGTTTCCCCCGTCCCCTCTCAGACCCACCCTCGGAATCCCTGAAGGTCTCGGTCCTCTTCCAGGTCCAGCTGATCCCACCGATGGCGGTCTCGGTCTCAGCACCATGGAAAGCGGCGTGGCCACTCATCCACCTCGGAGGATAGGCTCCGGCACAAGTTACGTTGGCGCTACAAGGACTTGATGTGGCAGCAGCTCTTACTGTCCAGTAACAAGCCGACTTCGTCGCCTTCTTCGGCCATTAAGTGGTTGTCACCAGGCCGACACAACCTCTCGTGGTAGTCGAGGAACCGCCACGGCGGCAGTTTGTTCGGCTGAAGCAGCTACTCCACCATTGTGGTGGAACCTCCGAGCTCCACACAACCGAGACTGGGGCCGACCAAGGATTCTCGGTCTGGTCAGGGCTTGCCCATAGGTTGTTGGTCACCCTCACTCCCGATCGACCTCGGCACGTGGAGGGTGGCTCAGGCATAACAGCTGTTTGCAGACTCCTCAGAGTCTGGACGGCGACTCCTTGTTCTCCAGGCCACTCGACCTGGAGTCTGCAGGGGGTCAGTTAGTGGACGAGAGCCCATCCTCGTTTTTGGGAATGCTTCAACTCATCTCAGAGTCTACTGGGATGAAGTTCGAACCCGTTTCTAAATGGGCTGCTTATCCCCTCACGGAGATACTGGACTGAGGGGATTCCCCTATCGAGGCCTTTCCTGTGGCCGAAGCCATTGTTGGTCTGGTCCTGGAGTTGTGGCAGTGGCCAGCATCTTGTCCCACACCTTCGGCCAGGATGGCTCGAAAGTATGGGGTCCCTACCGGTTCACTCTCTGGTTTCTCGGAGCACCCCTCTGCAGAGGGGTTAGTGACCAATAGCGTTTTCCGGTGTTCCAGGACCGCTCAGGATGAGGACAAACTGCCCGATAAGGAATCCAAAAAAGTTGGACTGCTCAGAGCAGAAGGCATATGCTGCTTCCTCCCTAGGCCTTCGTCAGGCTAGCTCGGCTATTCTGATGGCACATTTTTTTTTTTTTTTTTTTTTACTTTCTATTTCTACGCCTCTACTGTCTCCTAACCTCCACTCCTTCAGGCCACCAAGGTGCTCTGCTTCCTGACCCTACCGACTACCCCGGAGTCTGCTCCTAGAGTGCCACACACATGCGAATTCTCAAGGTCCCTTGACGGCCCTGCTTACCACCCAGGCGGGGAGAGGAGGGAACCCTCCTAACCCTCCTCTCTCCCCGAGTGATTGAGCTGTGCACAGCGGAGTCTGCCCCTTATTTAGTCGGCGGGTGGCAAAGCAGGCACCAGTGGTAGTCATCTAGGAGGCTTAGGAGATGTTTTTCCTCCTTTCCTTTCTAGAGAGCTCGATGTGCAATGACGTCAATACACTAACATGCAGGCATCTGCCGGCTCTACCCCCCCCCCGTATTAATGCCCGCACCTGCCGAACGCTCAGCCTCCGCTGGGTGTGACTGCAGTGCATATCCCTAACCCACCCCGAAGGAAGGAGTGCTGTCATGGGATGCTCAGTCCTTCCTTCCTCCTGCCAGCCCCCGGTGACCTAAGTCCATTCTTGAACCCAGGTTGCCAGCGCGGCGCGAGGTGTGGCATCCAGCGCCTCAACCCTCAGCGCCACCGGGCCGGCCTGATGGCACACTTTTCACATGCCCTTTGAGGTGATTCCTCATCTCCCAGCTGACCTTCAAACGACGGTCAAGCAGGTGCAGGATCAGGGAAGTGAAGTGGCAAAACAGGAGCTCCAAACTTCGTTGGACATTGCTAATTTGTGTGCCCGGTCAGTAGCGGCCGCAGTGGCCATGCACCGCAAAACTTGGCTACGGATGTCCACCTTCACGGCAGATACCCAGCACAAGCTGACAGACATTCCCTCCCTGGGTACCGACTTATTCTGGCCCGGGGTGGAGGGTCATCTCCAAAGGATCGAGAAGTCCAGTGCCACCTTGGACTCGGTCATGTCTGCTCAGAAGGACAAAGGCTGCCAGCAGCAGCATAAGCCCTTTCGTCCCTCAGCCCCTGCGGCACATCCGGCCCAGCAACATCAGCATCAGGGCCAGCAGGCTCACGTTTGGCACCCCAAAGCCAAGCCTGCTGCTTCCTCCAGCAGGAAGCCTGGAGGAAAAGGCCCAGGAGGTTCCTTTGCCGGCTCTTCCTCCAAGCCTGCCCAGTGATGGGTTGAGGGGTGTCGCCCCAACCTCATCACTCCTCCCCTGGTTCCACCCGTGGGAGAACGGCTCTGCCACTTTCTTTCCGCCTGGTCCGGTATCACTACAGACCGCTGGGTGTTGGAAGTGGTAGGCAGGGGTCTGCCTCTGGAATTCAAGCAGATCTCCCCCCCTCGAGCCGTCGCCCCACGGGGGGCTACAGGTTCTGCAGCCTCTCTGTCGGCTCATTGAGCTGACATTGCCTTGCTCCTCCAGAAGGAGGTGATCAGCGAGGTGGCAGACCCTCCTCCAGACCCAGGGTTTGTGTCCAGGTACTTCCTGGTCCCAAAACGGACGGGGGGGGCTGGCACCCCATTCTCAATCTGCATGACCTGAACAAGTTCCAAGTCTCACACCTTCAGGATGGTCACTCTGGCTCAGATCATTCCATCCTTGGAGCCAGGCATGTGGTTCTGTTCTCTGGACCTTCAGGACGCGTTTTTTCACGTCCCAATCCATCCGTCTCATCAGCGGTTCCTCCATTTCAGAGCAGAGGGATCCCTTTACGAGTTCCGGGCCATGCCCTTCGGCCTCTCTCCTGCTCCCAGGGTCTTCATCAAATGCATGGCAGTGGTGACAGCATTCCTGTGGCGCCGAGGGGTCTGGGTGTACCTTCACCTGGACAACTGGCTGATTGCAGTCCCCTCCAGGTTGGAGGTGGAGTGGTCCAGGGATCTGGCCCTCCAGGTCTGCGCTCCGATTGGCCTCCTCATCAACGAGGCCAAATTGGAACTCGTGCCATCACAGGTGATTCAGTTCATCAGGGCAGAGCTCGACTCTCTTCGAGCCAGAGCCCGGTTCCTGGCGGACAGGGCCGTGGTCCTTTCCTCCTTTGCCCAGTCATTTCTGGTTGGGCAATTGCACCCTGCCCAGGACTTCCTGTGCCTTCTGGGCCTCATGGCGGCCTGCACCAGCATGGTCCGTTGGGCCCGCTGGCATATGCATCCCCTACAGTGGGGACTGCATCCAATGGTCAGAGCGCTCCGGTCCTCTGTACCAGCCAGTGACAGTGACCCAGGAGATATGGAACGGTCTACAGTGGTGGCTCGTTCCAGCTCATCTGAAGTCAAGAAGGCCCAGTGCCATTCTAGACAGCAGCAGCAGTCTCAGTCTTGGCGCCCTCAGCCCAAGTCAGGGGCCTTGCCGGCCTGTAAGCCCAGAGGGAAGGGCCCCGGCAGTCCCCCGGCCAGATCCTCCTCCTCCTCCAAGCCTGTACAGTGATGGGATGGGGGTGACCACCCCCATGCCCATTACGCCCACTCTGGGTCCTCCCATGGGGGGGGCCAGCTCTGCCACTTCCTTTCTGCCTGCTCCGCTGTTACAACGGGCAGGTGGGTTCTGGAAGTGGTTGATCAGAGTCTGCCTCTGGAATTCGAGCAGTACCCACCATGCGGGGCCCGCACCCCACGGGAGGAAAAGGTATCCGTGGACACTCAGTTGGATCTTTGAGATGACATCGCCCAACTCCTCTGAAACAAGGTAGTGGTCAGAGTCATGGATCCTCCTGTCAACCCAGGGTTCATTTCCGGGTACTTCCTGGTCCCGAAATGGATGGTGGGCTGGCGCCCCATTCTAGATCTGCATGACTTGAACAAGTTTCTCAGGTCTTGCACCTTCAGGATGGTAACTCTGTCTCAGATCATACCATCTCTTGAGCAGAACATGTGATTTTGCTTCCTGGATCTGCAGGATGCGTTCTTTCACATCCCGATCCTTCCGTCACACCGGAGGTTCCACCACTTCTGAGAAGAGAGAACCCTCTACGAGTTCCAAGCCATGCCGTTCAGTCTGTCTTCAGCCCCCAGGGTCTCCACCAATTGCATTGCAGTGGTGGTGGCCCATCTACGGCATCAAGGGGTCCGAGTGTACCCCTGCCTGGATTACTGGCTTATACTGGGTCCCTCCAGGCAGGAGATGGAGAGGCCAGGGACCTGGCCTTAGAGACCTGCATTGGCCTTGGCCTCCTGATCAATGAGGCCAAGTCGGAACTCATGGCTTCGCAGATGATATGCTTCACTGGGGCAGAGCTTGACTCTTGCTGATCCAGAGCCAGGCTCCCGGCGGACAGGGTGGAGGTTCTTTCCTCCTTTGCCCAGTCATTTCTGGTTGGGCACTTGCGCCCTGCCCGGGACTTCCTGCGTCTTCTGGGCTGCAGAGCATCCTGCACCTCCATGATCCGATGGACCCGGTGGCATATGCTCCCCATTCAGTGGGAGCTGGCCAGCCAGTGGACCCAGCGACTAGGTCACTTCGACCAGCTGGTCACTGTGACCCATAAGATCTGGGACGCTCTCCAATGGTGGACCATCCTGGAGCATCCTCTCTCCCCCCCCCCCGGTACATTGTCCACCTATCCACCATTCTTCAGCTTCTGGGCCATATGGCAGCTGCCATAGCTACTGTCCCCCTCGCCAGATTACATATGAGGGTCCTTCAGTGGCACCTCAGGGTCCAGTGGGACCAAGTGGTGGATGACCTTGATCAGCCAGTCTGGGTTTTTTTGGTGGTCCGTCGCTCCCTCAATGGTGGCTCTGCCTCCCACACCTAGAGAGAGGGGTCTCCTTTCAGAGACCACCCCCATCTCAAATTCTGACAACGGACCCCTCATTGTCAGGTTGGGGGGCTTATCTAGGAGAACACAAGACTCAGGGTTCTTGGTCTCTCATAGAACACTCTCTGCACATCAGTGTTCTGGAAATGAGGGCAGTCTTGAATGCCCTCGAGGCATTTTGAGACCAACTGTCTTCATATCCTCTCCTGGTGCAGACAGATAACACTCCAGTTGTCTTCTACATCAACAAGCTAGGGGTCACCCACTTTTATCTCCTTTGCAGGGAGGCCATGAGAGTGTGGGACCGGGCAGTAGAACATCTTCTAGACCTGACAGCAGTACATCTGCCAGGTATCCAGAATGGTCTCGCTGACAGTCTCAGATGCTCTCGCTCGCTGAATCACGAATGGGAATTGCTCCAGGAAGTCACAGACGACCTCTTCAGTCGCTGGGGCCATCCAGGCTGAACCTCTTCGTCCTTGCAACCAAACTGCAAAATTTTGCTCGCCTCTCGATCCAGGGCCTGGTGTTTTTGGTAAGGCGTATTGTCCCTCTCCTGGACAGGGAGGTTCCTGTAGGGTTTCCCTCCCTTCCCTCTCATTCAGAGAGTACTGCTCAAATTGCAGTTTGAGGGAGCCAGGATGATCCTGGTAGCCCCTCTGTGGCCTCGTCAGATTTGGTATCTGCTGCTCCAGCAACTGTCAGTGGAACCTCCAGTTCATTGCCTCTCTCCACCCACTTGCTCTCACAGGAGCGGGGGAACGCTCGCCCATCCTGCTCTGTGCTCTCTTCACCTGCACACCTGGCTCCTGCAGTCTTAAGAGAGGAGAGATTAGGAGTGTCGAGCAGGGTAGCAGAAGTTCTGGTGGCAGCGAGGAAGCCTTCCACAACAGCTACTTATGCTATGAAGTGGGAAGCATTTTTGCCTTTGGGCAATGTCTCGTGCCCTATATCCCCTGGATTGTCCAGTTTGGCATGTGCTAGACTATCTTCTCCACCTCTTAGACCTGGGGCTAAGCTACTCGTCCATTAAGGTGCACGTGTGCAGTTTCTGCACACCATGCACTGTTTGGGGAGAGAATTCTAGCACAGCTTAACGTCTGCAAGACTTTCCTCAGAGGAGTCCTACACATTAGACCTCCCAGGAGAGAGATCCTGTTCCTCCTTGGGATCTACTTTTTGTCCTCAAAAAGCTCACCCTGCCTCCCTTCAAACCAGCCGCAACATGCGAGCTACGTTTTCTTTCTTGGAAAGAACTTCTTTTAGTTGTTATTACTTCCACTCAAAGGGTTCTGAGCTTCAGGCCCTGATGTGTAATGAGCCTTATATTGTTTTCCACAGGGACAGGGTGACCCTGCGTATGAACCCTCATTTCTTACCGAAGGTGGTGTCAGTACTGACTCTGAACCAGGGCAGCAACCTTCCGGTTTACTATCCTGAATTTGAAAATCAAGGAGAGGCTTTGTTGCATACCCTGGATGTTCACAGAATCCTGAGGTATTATGTCCACAGGACTAGAGTCTCTAGAAAGACGGACCAGTTCATCTCCTTTGTGAAACAGATGACAGGGGCTCCTGTTTCCAAGCAGTCACTAGCCTGTTGGCTGGTGCACTGCATCTCTTTTTCTTACCAACACCATGGTAAACCCCTCCCGGGCCCATCAAGGGTCACTCCACCAGGGCTGTGGCTACCTCATTTGCCTCCTTAAAAAATGTGTCCTTGGCAGATATTTGTGCTGCCATGACCTGGAGCATGGTCCACACCTTGATCAGGCATTACAGCCTAGACATTGCTTATAGGAGGAGAGCAGGTTTCAGACTGGCCATCCTGCAAGGCCTACTCTCATGAGGCTGCTCTGTTACTTATTTCTCTCCCCCTCCCTGTCAGACCTGGGCATATCATTGGGTACTGCTTGGGACTCAGTCCTATTGGTATTACCTGCTGCAAGAGCTTCCCCCTTGAAGTCAGATAGTACAGTTATGCAAGAACTTAAAGTAACAGTAGATCTTCAAGAGGAGCTCTTGCCGCAGGTGATTTTCCTGCCCTCCATCCCCCAGGAATCTGTATTGTTACCCTTATGCAGGGTCGGGGAGTTCCTATCCAGTTCTCCATTCCTTTTCAGCCGGGTCTCCGGTGGGAGAACTGAGATGGCGCCGGGGGACCGCCCCTTTACACCATGTCTGACGTCCGGTGGCGCCGACATCGGGGGCGGTCCCCCACTACAGACTGCTAGCTACAAGATTTCCGTGGGGTCCTAACGCCTGGCGGCATTAGTCCTAATGGTATTACCTGCTGCAAGAGTTCCTCTTGATCTACTGTTATGGTAAGTTCTTAAGTAACTGTACTTTACAGGTGAGTAACCTGTGTTTTCTTTCAGCCCTACCCACATACGAACATGCCAACAGAAAAAGGCCTTACAGTCTGTCTAGTATGCTTAATTGTACAGTTCCCTATTTATTTACAAAAACAACTGCCCCCACTCTGTTTCCCTTTTGACCTCCCTCTACTTTTGCTTCCCCACGCTCCCTTCTACCCATCATTTTTCCCCTCCCCCTGTCCCAACCCCTGTTGAAGCTGTTCACCATTTTTAGGGATACCACCACCCCTGGCAGCTCATTCCACTTGGCCACCACTCTCTAGGTGAAAAAGTTCCTCCTCATCTCCCTCTTGAACCTTTTCTCCCCTTCCCCCTTAACTTTAGGCTGAGCCTCCTTGTGGACTTTGTTGCCGCTAAGGCTGAAGAGGCTTTCAGTGCTCACCCTGTTACTATTATGGAGGTACTTGAAGGACTCAGTCATGTCTCCCATCTCCCTTCTTTCCTCAAGAGTACATATTGAGCTCCCTGAGCCTCTCTTTATAGGTGTTGCCTTGCTGGACCCGTATCATCTTGGTTGTCCTTCTCTGAACCGTCTCCAGCAAGTTGACATCCGTCTTAAGATACAGACACCAAAACTACACACAGTACTCCAGGTGTAGTCTTACCAGTGACTTGTACAGCGGCAGAATGACCTCCGCCTTTCTGGTGGGAATACCAGTAGCAATGCAGCTCAGCATCTGATTATTTTTTTTCTGCTGCTTTCTTGCAGTGTGCACAATGTTTCAGGTCACTTGTGATTATTACTCCCAGGTCCTTTTCCTCTTCTGATCTGGTTACCTGCACTCCCCCAACCAGTATTTGGTCCCTAGATTCTTCCCTCCCCAGGTGCATAGCTTTGCACTTTTTAGAGTTGAACCTCAGCTGCCAAATGCCAGACCACTTTTCTAGCCTAGCCAGGTCCTCTGTGAGTTCTTGTCTTCCCTCCTCCATGTCCACCCTCCCAAAGAGCTTGGTGTCTTCCACAAACATGCAGATTATACCCATGATCCCATCCATGATGTCACTTATAAAGATATTAAATAACACCGGGCCAAGCACCAAGCCCTGTAGGACCCCACTGGTTACAGGCCTTGCTTCAGAGAATTCTTCCCCAATTACCACCCTTTAAATTCTACTCAGCAGCCAGCTTCAGGCCCATCCTGCGAGCTTAGCCCCCACTCCCAGGTACTCTAGCTTCCTGACCAGTCTCCTGTGAGGCACTGAGTTGAAGGCCTTGCTGAATTCCAGATATAGGACAGCAACCACCTGGTCTTTGTCCACTGTCCTAATGACCCAGTCGAAGAAGTCAGTTAGGTTGGTTTGGTAGTACCTCCCAGACACAAACTCATGCTTCCTCTTGACCTGGAGCCCATTTTCCTCTAGAAAGCTGATCAGTCTCTTTTTCAGGATGGTCTCCATCTGCTTACTCACAACTAAGGTCAGGTGACTTGTAGTTCCCTCGTTCATCCCTCAGCCCACTCTTGGAGATGGACAGGCACTATATGGCAGCATTCTTCAGTCCTGGGGCACATTCCAGGCTCCAAAGAGGTGTCGAACAGGTCTTTCAGGAGACCCACTAGAACTTCTGCTAGTTTTCTAAGGACCTTCTGGTGCATGCCATCCTGCCTTAGTGATGTGTCCACCTTTGGGGCCCTTAGACCCTTGAATACCCTGTCAGCTTGAATTTTGCTGTGTGTGTCTTCTCCCCTCCCAGTCCCCACCCAAAATCTCATTCAGTGACCAGATGTCAGGTAGGGTGCCTGTTTTATTTTGTTAATATTTTTATTTTAAGACCAGTTTCTTTATTATCTAGTCTGTTTTCAGTCTGCCACTCCTCTCTGGCTGTGTGTCTTGCTACCAGACAAACTCAGGGCTGAAAGTCTAGGCAGTCCTCCTGGAGCTCTTAAAAAGTTATGGTCCCAGCCCACTGACACTTGGGCAACAGACCCTTGCGACCTCTAGGCTGCAAACTTGTTTTTATGCAAAAATGTGTGGGCACAGGTCCCTGTCTGGTTCTTGCTGGGGATCCTGTTAACCGTCTTCTTCACCCAGCAGTACTGTGGTACCTCAGTCTCTGTCATCCTCACTGCCTGTAGGGATGTCTTAAAGGAGCAGTTTTGGCTATGGACTATAAATGTGGCATCGGATCCTTCTGGGTATCCGCCCCTAGACTCTGTCCCGGGGCAGTCTTCCTGTTAAGCAGGTTTTCACTAGGAGATTCCAGACTCCCATCACTGCCATTCCTCAGTACCATCTAGTGCCAACAGCTGTGACAATCTTCACTGGGCAAATCTGTCTTATTCAGGTTTTTCTGTGGTATGGACTTCACAGTGGGGCTCCTCATGGGGTTGGTTTTGGGTTTGGTGATTGTGTCGGTTCCGGCCTAGGTGCCACTGGCCTCTTTGCCGGCATCATTGCTGGCCTCAGTGCCCATGTCACTAATGACTCTTAGAAGCTTAATTAAGTTTAAGTCATACCTTAGACATGCTCTTATGAGCTGTTGTTTTCATAAAAAGCCTTCAGGGATATAGATATAAAAAAAACAATTAAATGTCTCTACTGAACACTTTCCTTGTGTTCTTGACCTCTTTGGTGGAAGATTTAAATATCTTGCTTGTGCCTTCTGTTGGGCTAGTTTTTCAGTCCTCTGGCCTAGGCCACTCAGACCCCAGGCTGAGGTGTGTGCCTGATCACAGCGAATATTGGACAGTTTGTTAAATCTGTTAGGCCCCCATATTCAGATGGTTAGCATGGCACTAACTGGCTTGCATTGCGTTAACCATGAATAGCGCCGGCTGACAGGGTGGGGGGCCCTCCAGTGCACTTTGTGGACACAGTAGCCTGACCACATGAAATTTATTGTTGCACCTTTGCAAATGAGGGATCTCCCATGCATATGTGCTGTAACAGTATAGTTAAAGGTTTCGGCAGTGCTAAGCAGCCTCCATTGCAGCACTGTTTAATGCTGCTGAATCCCTACCCTTAACCCTGTGCAGTGGTGCCCTTCCTCCAAGATCATCCTCTGCAAACTTTCAGATCCCCTCTGGTACCTAATGATCTTACTTCGAGGGTATCTCTTGCAGCAGTGCCACACCTATGAAACTGTAGCTGCCAGGTGCCAGTACCAGACGGAAATTTTTCTAGCTAGCAGTCTACCCAGGGATCATCCACTCCAACGTCACACGCTGATGTCACCCTATACTATAAGAGTGGGTGGCCCCTGCGCCCTCTTCAGTTCTTTGCCCACCATCAACCATCGCACATCGAACCTCTCGTAGATTCCACCAGCTTCAGTCGCCCCCCCATTTCTTCATCAATTTTCCTTGTTTTTCTCTCCATAGTGTTGCATCACTTTCCTTTAAAGTGATCTTTTATGCAGGGCTCCGTCTCCGAAAAGCTCTTCAGAAGGTGTGCCTGCAGTGAGAAGATTCCTGAGGATGACCGTAACACTTGTGATGGCTGCCTAGGCCCAGGTCATGACATCCAGGCCTGTGAGATTTGCCGCAGCTTCAACCAGGCTACCAGGCGGGCCGCCAGAAGACCCTGGAAAACTTCTTGCTAAAGCAGCAGGTCACCCGCATGGAGAAGGAGCTACAGGCCAGGAGCTCCTCTGCTTCCCCAGCCCTATCCTCAGGCTCAGTCTCCTCCAAGGCTCGGAACAAATCAAGCAGAAAGCACAAACACCAGGAGAAGGATGCACGAAGCCCCAGGCCTTCCCAACTCACTCGCAGTTTCCACTTCGCGCACATTGGCTTTGGTGAGGCTGTCCTCTTTTTTGGGAGCAGCCCTCTCTGCCGTGCGTGCCCTCTCCCCCACAGGGCTACTGTTGGCAGCTCCTCCTGCCAGTCTTACTTTGGCGGGCGTCGGTTCTTCCCCACCGACGTCTCAGCCCCTACTGTTTTGGCCCTTATTTTCTGCAAGCTATCAGTTGGGCTGCTCCACCGGTTCAACGTTGACCAGTGCTGGATCAGCGCTTCCAGAGGTTCTCCCTACTCCCATGATGCGGACCTTGGCTGTTTCCTTGGCCACTTCTTCTGCCTTGGCTGTGCTTTCCTCTTTGTGGGATTTTATGCAAGGTTGGCTTGCTAGGCTTATATCCCCACATGGGCTGAGACCGCATGGGGCCTACTGTGTCTGCCCCATGCCCCCTCCCCCTACAGGGGCCATGGCACACTGTGATAGGGTTGAATAGGACCGTGTCCCAGTTGTTATGGAGAATTTGAATGCAGGGATCTGTTATGTTCTTTCCTTTCCTGTCTCTTGTCTGTCTGGTTGTGCAACCAGATTTTCTCATGAGACCTAGGACTTGATCACCCCGACAGTCTTGCAGTTCTTTGCCTATCACTGTCCCTTAACCTTCCCTTGCTGTTTCTGTCTTTTCCTCCTTTTCATATCTGCTGGTAAAAATATATGCAAATCACTATGTGGAAATGTAACTGATATTAGGATCCCTTTGTTTAGAAATTATATAGTGTTACTGTTGAAATGTATATAATTATAGTTTGAGATGATTGCAAAAAACTATTGGGAACTTTGAGGTTAACCTGAAATGTAATTTTTAAGCCTTTTGCAGAAGAGCTGTGGAAAAGGGGCCTCAGTTCTGGGACATTGTGTTCTTGCCTGCACCTGCCTGAAACATACTAGAACATTTTAGAAAAAAACAGGATGTTTGTTAAGAAGGGGGGTTGTAAGGACTTATAAAAACAAAGCTGCAGTTTCTTGCAAAACACACAGAGATTGAAGGAAAATTCTGATGGATCTTCTCTATTCTGCCTTTGTAAATAGTTATACGGAACAAGTTTATTTTTTTATGTTACTGCTAGTACAAATAAATACATTCTGTGAATTCTACAACTACTCCTGGTTTTCCTATGCTTCCTGATCTGTGCCTCAATGACAGATGGTCTCAGCCTAAGTGGGATTTTCGCCGAGCATACTCTAAGCCAGGAGTTTTGTGCGTGGGTGCTGGACCTAGTACCAGGGAAGTGTAGAGAAAGGTGTGGATTCTGCAGCAGCAAGTCCGGGAGTGGTTACTAGGAGAATGGCAGCCAAACTCCCAGAGACAGACGTCTGAGCTGAGATTGTACAGCCAGCACAAGTTATGGAAAAAGAACAGGCAGTGACAGAACCTGAAAATACTGACAAAGCCGCTCAAGTGCACAGAGCGTACAAGTGGTAGAAAAGTACAGGCGAACAGGAAACACAGCAGAGCTCGCAGATAGTACACAACTTTTATTCCATTATTTAAAAAGCATACCAAGCTCCTGCAGGCTGCAACCATTGCTAGCAAAAAAAATACCTCACCCGGTTTTGCACTTACTGCATCATCAGGGGAATGGTCTTAATGCTCCATAGTAACAGTCTTAGATAGATCACTTAAAGGGACAGTATATGAATAAATGAACAATTATCAGTGCAAACACTCAAATAGTGCAAAAGTGCAATACTAAAAACAAATGAGTAATGCATCAAATCTTACATAAATCACCTCACCTACATGAAAACTCTAGGAACAATCAGGCCAAAATTTTGTAAATGCGTAGCAGGAAAAAAATACATACTATATTATAACAAGTGTAAATCTCAAAACAGTGTCACCAAAACGCATTATAATAATTCCAAAGAAATTCCTGGTGTAGGAGATCATCGATCAAATCTTCCACCTCAAACTTTGTCTGGAAAAAGGAATATAAAGGGTAATCAGTCAAACTCCTAATTGATTTATTAGAAGCAGATCAGAAATACTGGAAACGAAACAGCACAAGACTAAAGCTTAGATAACTAATAAATAAAAACAAAACAAAGGGAAAATTATTTCCTTATACAGGGCATTAACTCTATTTTGTCATTGAGACCAGGTGCAGTAAGGGCACCCACAGTGTAGATCCAAAATGATTCTGTTTGTTTCAATCGATCATCTAGGTCTCCCCCTCTTGGTCCCATACGCACCTTATCTATGCCACAGAATTTAAAGGTATGCCCCAATGTGCCCATCTGTCTACAGTGATTAGCCAATGTGTTACTTACATCATTGGCTAGAATCGCCTTGAAAAGTGCTCACCTATTCGGACTTTAAACTGTCTGGTGGTTTTGCCCACATAGAAGGACCCACAGCTACATGTTGACAGATGTACTATATGTTCAGTATTGCAGTTAAAAAAACCTTTTTATCTTGAAGTCTTTCAGTATTACATGTGCTGAATGTATCAGTTCTGATCATATTATCACAGAACTTAATCAGCCACAGATAAAATTGCCACATGGTAAGGATGGCAGCCAATGTCTTGGGTCCATCGCTTGTTCCATCGGAGCCTGGTAACTGTGCACCAATCTATCCTTAAGGTTGGTTGCACACTTGTGTACCTTTCTGGGTTTTTCTTTCGTTGCTTCCATAAATAGGGGATCAGTCTGTAGAATGGGCCAATGTTTCAAGACAATTTTTTCAGTGTCCCTAGCATGTCTGGTATATTCAGTGACAAAATGCATTCGGGGGTTTCCCACTTCTTTTCCCTTCACTGTAAGTAGCTCACGTCTGTCCATATCAAGCAAGGAACTTATCACTGTACCAGCATTATACCCACGTGACAAGAATTTGTGACATAGATCAGAGCCATTGGCTAAATAATCACATTCCTCGCTGCAGTTACGTCATATCCTCATCATTTGGGCCTTGAGGATGTTATTATTCATGTGGCGCAGGTGGCAGCTTGAGGACATTAACAGTGAATTTTTATCTGTGTCCTTACTGTATAAATCTGTTTTATATGTACCATCCTCTTTTTTTGATTATTCTCAGGTCCAGGAAGGACATAGACTGAAAGTCACACTGAATCGTAAATTTTAGATTTTTGTTTGTATTTTCTAAATAACGGACAAATTCCGTAAGTTCCTCACTGCTGCCATGCCACACCATAAAGATGTCGTCTATAAAGCGACACCAAATGTCAATCCTTCTGTAAAACGGATTGACCTGGCTGTCACAGACATAATCTTTTTCCCATTTGCCCAAGTAGAGATTAGCATAGTTGGGGCCAAAAGTTGCCCCCATAGCTGCCCCTTTCAACTGCAGGTAAAATTCATCCTGAAAAAGGAAATCATTTTTGTTAAGGACATGTTCAGCACATTGCAGTAAGAACACTATTTTGTCAGTATACTGTATACTGATACATCACCATCCATATAATACCATAAGGCCTCCAGGCCCTCCGCATGTGGAATGTTGGTATAGAGAGCGTAGATACCAATAACCAGTCCATTTCTGATTGCATATCCTCAGGGATGCCCAGTATGTGTGGTGTGCCTAATATAGGACGGTAATTCCAGTACCTAGGTTTTAATATGGGAATCCACATATCTAGATAGTGGTTCCACTAGGGACCCATTCCCAGACACTGTTGGGCACCCTGGAGGATTTTGAAGATCTTTATGGATCTTTGGTAGAACATATATACTGGTTTTTACTGGATGGGTGACCGTCAAAAGTAGTAGCTCATTGTGATCAGTTATTCCTTCAGACTCAGCACAATGCAGAAAGGAATCGATAGTTCTTTTGTACTGCAGTGTCGGGTCTTTTGACAGTTTTTTGTAAAAAGTTAAATCCGACAATTGCGTCTCGAGTTCCTTTACATATTGTGCTGTTGCCATGACCACAGTTGCTCCCCCTTTGTCTGCTGGTTTGATTGTCAGGGCTTTATTTGCCATCAAAGATTTTAAAGCAGCAGACTCTTTTGTGTCATATTCACAAAATGTTGTCTGTCTTTGTTTGCCAGTAATATCTTAATATAATTTTCACACGCTCTCTCAAAAACACGCAGAGTCATTGTAAGCTGGCATAAAGTTGGATGGTGGTTTAAAGCACCTTACCTCCTGCTCCATATTATTTGTTTGTGTCTCCCCCATAGCTCTTAGAGTGACACTATGACTCATTTTGGCTTTTTCAAAATGGGCTTTTAAATTCAAATTCCTTGTCAGTCTATGGAGATCCACATATACATCAAATGGCTTAGAGTCTGCAGTTGGAATAAAAGATAAGCCTTTACATAGGACTGAAAGTTGTTCCTCTATTAATTCTACTTGGAAGATATTAAATAGAATGTTTTCTGGTTGCTGTCTTAGCCAATTCTCTTGCCCCTGAACTTGTTTCTTGTGTTTCCTCCCGCCCCTCGTCGTCCGTTTGTAACCATTGGCTGTGGTGACAGTGTTACTTGTACTTGGCCCCTCAGGAGTCGTGTCTCCCTGGGTTGGTCCTGGAATTGCACCATTCTCTCTGTGGCTCTGACCTATAATCTGTAGTCCAATTGTTTCTCTTGGCCTCTGGATAAAAAAGGATCTTCAGTTTCTGATTTACTATTAGAGGTGAATGGTGAATGACTGCGGTTCTTAAGTATTGGTCTCGATTGACCTTCTGTTACATGGTCACCTGGACTCTGTGCATTTTCCCAGTTGGTTCTACATTTCTTGTTCCTTATTTTTTTATGCCAGTCAAACACATGATCATGCAGGTAATGCTGCCTGTCTCTTTCAAATTTATGTAATTTTGTTTAATCTTCCTTTCTTCCTTTTGTACAGCCTCTTTCAATTTTCTTTCATAAATGGTAAACTCTGGATGGTCCTTATATGTAATTACTACTAGTTCTTTTATTGTTATATCCTCTGCCACTTCTGGCTGCTGGGCCTCATAATCTTTAACTACTGTATTAATCAGAGCATCTGCCAAATTGCAAAAAGTACTTCCAGTCCCCCATAAATGCTGGTCTTTTCCAGCCATAGCCTGGTTTATTTATAACTCGTAACCCCCTAGGAGAACATCCTACTTTTAGGTAGGCTTGTAATGTGATCCTCCACCAATAGTATCTCCTGCCATGGATAATGGCAATTTGTAAATTAATAAAAGCCGTTTTAATGTCCTCGACCCTTACTGAATCGGTAGGTGATCCGATAGTCTGCTGTCCAATGTTTCCAGATGGTCCCACTGCTTCTAAAAAAAAGATCCTCTTCTCCTGCAGCACTGAACACATTTGCCACAAATGATCCATTTACTTCCCCCAAATTGGCGTCGTCAAAAATTGTCGATGCCATACCATGTAGTCCGTTCAACTCCTGTGTGATTCTTCTTAGTTCTTTCGTGGTATTCTTCCTTTCGACTATCGTTGGGTAATCTGCTTCTGCACGGTCTGAAAGCAAACAATCTGCTAGACTCCAGAATGACCGGGCAGAGATCCTAATGTCTGGATGCCACCCGCGGATAGCAGAGACTGGGGAACCAGAACGTGCTGTTCCCTGTTGGAGCACAGAAAAATATCTGGCATGCAAAAGTTTTAACAAAAAAGTCTATCTGAGCCGGCCCATCGGTGCAGCGGTTGGATTTCCGCTTGCGACGCTGGTGACCCGGGTTCAGGAATGGACTCGGGTCATCGGAGGGCCGGTTGGGGGAGAAGGATTGAACATCCTATGGACAGCTCTCCTTCTCCGGGGGGAGGGTTGGGTGCACGCCCGGTGCATTGGGGACCCCTGTCGGAGGCCGGGAGTTCCGATGCAGCTGACATCAGTCTGATCCAGGAGGCGGGGCAGATGCTGGATGTCATTGCACATCCCCGCCTCCCAGAAATACCACAAAAAGTGCTGCCCGTCTGTCTCTGTGAAGCCCTGCCCGTCTCTGTGAAGCCCTGCCCTGGGCTTCAGTTAGCCTCCCGAGCTCGGCTTCCCTGGCTAGTCCTAGTTTCGTGGCATCAATTGGGGAACGGTGCTGTGAGCCCGCCCTGGGGGGGGGAGCAAGCCAGGGGTGACCGGGGGAGTCACCAGCAATACGGGAGGTGGGAGCTGAGGGCGCCGTGACCAGGGCTGAAAATATCGACCGGTGCAGCAACATAAACAGAATATTAAAAAAAATAAATAAATCTACCTGCAGCAATGAGCAGGCCAAATAAACAATACTGTAAATACAGACAAAGCCACTCAAGTGCACAGAGCGTGCAAGTGGTAGAAAAGTACAGGCGAACAGGAAACACAGCACAACTCACAGACAATACAAAACTTTTATTCCATTATTTAAAAAGCATAATAAGCTCCTGCAGGCTGCAACTGTTGCTAGCAAAAAAATACCTCGACCGGTTTCGCACTTACTGCATCATCAGGGGAATGGTCTTAATGCTTCATAGTAACAGTCTTAGATAGATCACTTAAAGGGACAGTATATGAATAAATGAACAATTATCAGTGCAAATACTCAAATAGTGCAAAAGTGCAATACTAAAAACAAATGAGTAATGCATCAAATCTTACATAAATCACCACACCTACATGAAAACTCCAGGAACAATCAGGTCAAAATTGCATGAATGCATAGCAGGAAAAAAACATATACTATAGTATAACAAGTGTTAATCTCAAAACAGGATATTTACGGATCTTCCTGGACATAAAGTCTCCACCACTCATTCACACTAATGGGATCTGCACCGGAGGCACTAGGACCCAGTGGGAGCAAACTTTTTGCTAGAGGGTCTGCACCAGAGATGGAGCCGCGAGGAGCGTACTGACCCTCAGCTCATGGCGGTAATGACTGTCTCAGCGTCGACCCTCCAACCGCCTCAGTTCTTTTTTTTCCCGCCATTGAGTGCACTTCAGTGACGACGTCGCTCGCCCGCCAGGAGTCAAACTTCAAACTAGCAGCATAGTTCTCAGTTTTATTGTTCTGTAATAATATCTCGAATAAAGTACATCTTAGAGCGGGTCAGGTGACGATATGGAGACTTTGTATGAAAGTTGTTCAGTCAGCCGGGCTGGGTCCGGTCTGCCGCCTTCTCCGGAGGGGGGGGTTTGACAACGGACAGTCCAATGACTGAGGGGGTGGGCGGTCCCCTCGAAAGAATGAAAACGGTCACACTCTCGGTACCGTTCGGCCTCGAGCTCTTCCTCGGCCCACAGGTCAAAAAAGAGAAGGCATCACTCGAGGTCGCCCCCTGATATCTGTGCGTAGACGGTCGGTTATTGGGGCTGAGTTGCGGTCCCTCCTTGGTGCGGTTTCTGTTTCGATCGCTGACGTCTTACGACATCGGAGCCCTACCCCGTCCTCTGGTAGGTCTTCAGATGAGCAGTTTCATCAGTGAGCTGCTCTTATGAAGCAGTGGGCTCGGAGGTGGGTCCAGCTGCCTGGGCCAGTCACTCCAGGGCCTTCGGGCTTTTCGAGAGATCAGGTAGGGCGGTTGAGCTCCCTAGTCGCGTGGCACTGTCTTCGACTCCCCGCTTAGGTGTTTTCCCCCCCCTGACACGGCTGCGGTGCAGGGGACCACACTGATGCCTCTATCTCCTGGTATTCATCCTCCTTTCTCCTCAAATCCTGTTTTTCGGAGCTTTGGGATGTTTTTGACGCCTTTGGTGTCGATCGCATGCTCGGCGCCTTCTTCACGCCCGGTCATCTATCAGCGCTGTCCTTGGCGCCGTTGGAGATGTCTGTGCCATGCACCTCGTCGGCGCCATCCTCGGCGCTGTGCAGCTTCTCGGCGCCGTGCATTTTTTCGGCGCCGAGGCCTGTTAGGGCGTCATCCAGTCTTCAGAGCTCCTCTTCTTTGAATCCTTTCCTTCCTCATTTCCTTCTGATTTTCACTCCTTTCCTGTCCATGCAGTCCCTCCTGGGCTGTCAGGAGATGACATTGAGCCTGACCCAGACCTTCGTCTGGGTGATGATGTGGAAGGAACAGGATCTAATCCTGCTGCAGAGCCTGTGGTCGAGAACCTGTCATTTAAGTCTCTGCTGAAAAACTTGAATTCCACTCTTTCTCTCCAGAGATATCGATCCTGGGAAACTGTTAAGACTCTAATACCTCCATGTTCCAGAGATCCCTATGGATTTGATTCCTCTGGTACAGCCCTCCTTTGAGATGCTTTCTCAGATGGTATGGAATAATCCTGCTCTCATTCATTCTGTGGCTAAGTCCATAGATAGGAAATATGCTGCTCCCAAGGATCGACCCATTTTGGCATCCCAAGCCTTTGCAGATCCTATTGTAGTCTTGGCAGAGAATGATAAGGTCGTCCTTCCCCAGACTACTACAGCTCGACCTATAAACAAAGAATCTCATAAGATAGACACTTTAGGTAAGAGAGTCTTTGCTGCTTCCACCCTAGGTATGCATATTGCCAGCTACCAAGGCTATTTCTCTCAATAGTATATTCTTTGGCATTCGCTCAAACAAATGGTTGAAGCTCTACCGGAGTCAGACACTAATTCAGAGCCTCTTCAAACCATAACCAGGGGTATCGAGTCCAACAACCAGCAGGTTAAAGCAGCTATGGACGCTTTCGATACTGCCTCCCAACCGGCGGCGGTGGGCATTTGTACGTGCCATCATTCCTGGCTGCGCACTTCAGGTTTCACGAATGATGCCCAGCAACAGGCTTCCTCAGCGGTGGGAGGACGTCTGACTCACTTATACAATCGATGGATGTCCATAACCTCGGACAAATGGGTTCTCCGGATAATCCGCGAGGGGTATTCCCTCAATCTTTTAGAGACCTCTCTGGATCGTCCCCCCAGACGACAGCCCAGGCTGTCAGTACTTCTCGTCTCCGAGAAACAAGGCCTTCAGGACAACAGGGCAGTGGAAGTAGTTCCACTGGATCAACGGAACACAGGGTTCTACTCCCATTACTTTCTGGTTCCAAAGAAAACCGGGGGCATGCGCCCCATTTTGGACCTCATAAAATTAAACAAATTTCTTCCTAAGAGAAATTCAAAATGATATCGCTAGGAACCCTGTGTTACCTTTGCTTCATCAACACGACTGGTTAGCCTCACTGGACATGCAGGATGCTTACCAACACATTCCTATTCACCCAAATCATCACAAATACCTAAGGTTCATGGCTTTGGGACAGCATTATCAGTTCAGAGTCCTGCTCTTTGGGCTATCCTCGGCGCCGCAAGTTTTTACAAAGTGTTGTGCAATTCTCACAGCGCATCTCAGAAAAATCAGAATACAAGTGTTCCCATATCTGGGCGACTGGCTTCTAGGGAGCCCTTCCAGGCAAGGAACTCTCGACGCCATTGCCACGGCCTCAGACTTTCTCACGTCCATGGGAGTCCTGCTAAATTTCAAGAAATCGCATCTGAAGCCCTCCCAGAGGCTCCTTTTCATAGGAACTCTTCTGGACACCTCCAGTGCGAAAGCGTTTCTACCAGAGGACAGGAGGAGCGATATCCTACAGATGGCCCGATACATCAGAGAGAACAGCTCGGTTTCAGCTCTCTCGATGCAACAAATGCTAGGTCTCATGGCATCCTCGGTGTTCACTGTACCCCTAGCATGCCTTCACATGAGAACCTCTCAATGGATGCTCAATACTCAGTGGTCCCCAACCGCTCACCCTCAGTCCTTTCTCATCAAGGTGGCAGAACCTCTGAAGAGATCACTCACCTGGTGGTCGCAAGAGGACAGTCTTCTGGAAGGGTATCCCTTTGCTCCTCTGGATCATCAGATTTCCATTACCACGGACACGTCCCTGATGAGGTGGGGAGCTCACTGTCAGGCTTTCCACACTCAAGGTACGTGGACTAAGCTCGAGTCCCAGCTTCACATAAATGTCTTAGAAATGAGAGCCATCCTTTATGCAGTCTGGGCTTTGAAGGACATTCTCTGTCGCAAGAACATTCTCCTTCAAATGGACAACAAAGCAGTGATGTATTACATCAACAAGCAGGGCGGTGCTCACTCTTACCCCTTATGCAGGGATGTGATGAGGGTGTGGGAATGGTGCTTGGAGTACAAGGCTCTAATTCATGTGGTCTACCTGCCGGGGGTGCAGAACGAACTGGCAGACCATCTCAGCAGAACAGAGACAGATCCTCACGAATGGTCTCTTGACTCAGCCATAGCTCAGTCACTATTCGCAGAGTGGGGAACTCCAGACCTGGACCTTTTTGCATCCCCACTCAACACAAAACTGCCTCTCTTCTGCTCCAGAAATCCAGGGCCCGACATTTTCTGTCAGGATGCATTCAGGCTGTGGTGGACAAAATTCTTTCAATACGCCTTTCCGCCTCTTCCTCTAATTCAGAGAGTGCTTCTCAAGTTCAAGTCCCAGGGAGATAAAATGATCCTCATTGCTCCCTTCTGGCCTCGACAAATATGGTTTCCACTACTCAACAGTATGTCGGAAACTCCTCTGAAACCGCTTCCCCTTCAGACAAACCTTCTGACTCAGGGGCCTGTGGTCCATCCCAATCTGAGATCGCTTCACTTTCACGCTTGACTCCTGAAGAGATAGATATGAACAGGTTCAATGTCTCTCGCAGGGTTTCAGATATTCTTCTGACTACGCACAAGCCAGCCACTAGGAAAACGTACACAGCCAAATGGAAGCATTTTTCGCTCTGGTGTGCAAAATCCTCTTTGAATCCTTTTTCCTGCCCACCAGATAAAGTTCTAGAGTACCTTTTAGACCTCTCAAATTCAGGTCTGCAATACTCTACAGTTAAGGTTCACCTTTGGCCATTTCAGCTTATCATGAGCCAGTACTTTCCTTGTCACTGGCTCACTTACCTGTGGTTAAGAGGTTTCTTAAGGGAATTCTGCATACCAGACCTCCTATCAGATGTCTAGTCGCAGCCTGGGACAGTAATCTTTTGCTAGACATGCTCACTTGAAAACCTTTCGAGCCTCTAGCTACCTGTGAGTTAAAATTTCTCACTTGGAAAACGGCTTTCCTTGTGGCCATTACCTCGCTCCACAGGGTGAGATACATGCCTTGGTCACAGACCGTCCGTATACTGTGTTTCATAAAGACAAAGTAGTTCTTGGGACCCAACCTAAGTTTCTTCCTAAGGTTGTTTCAGAATTCCATCTAAACCAACCTTTGGTCCTTCCTACTTACTTTGCAAACTTCCAAAATGAAGGAGAGCGTTCTCTTCATTCTTTGGACATCAAAAGAGCTTTGCGTTTCTATCTAGATAGAACAAAAGATTTTCACAAAGCTCAACAACTGTTTGTTTCCTTCAGCGAGACCCGGCTGGGTCAACCTGTCGCTATCAGATGTATTTCAGCATGGCTGGTGGCATGCCTTCGCCACTGTTATTCCATGGCGCAGGTTAAGCTGGAGGGCAGAGCGTACGCTCACTCTACTAGAGTGGTCGTAGCATCCCTAGCAGAAATCTGCAACGTGCCCATTGCAGATATTTGCAATGCAGCCACTTGGAGCTCAGTGCATACTTTTGTCAAACACTATGCCCTGGATGTCCATGCCAGATGACATCTTTCTTTTGGCAGAACCATCCTTAATGGACTCCTGTCCTAAAACTGTGAGCTCTTGGTCTCTCCTGCCGCCCTCTCGGGGGGATTATTAGCTTGGTATTCTCCCATTAGTGTGAATGAGTGGTGGAGACTTTATGTCCAGGAAGATATGGAAATTACGTACCTACCGTAATTCTTGATCTTCTTGGACGAGTCTCCACCACTCATTCAAATGCCCACCCACCATCCCCCGAGCTCACCTCTGCTGTTGGTCTTCACTCCCTCAATCTTTAGGCTGCGAAGACTTCTTTGTTGACCCTTCTTATATGGGTCGTCCGGGCTATCTTATGTCCGTTTTTTGGTTAGGCTGTCCTTCTAGTTACACTGCACTTCCTCGAAAAAAAGGTACTGAGGCGGTTGGAGGGTTGACACACAGATGGTCATTACTGCACGAGCTGAGGCTCACGGTGCCGCTCCTCGTGGCATCATCTCTGGCGCCAACCCTCTAGCAAAAAAAGTTTGCTCCCACTGGGTCCTAGTGCCTCTGGCGCAGATCCCATTAGTGTGAATAAGTGGTGGAGGCTCGTCCAAGAAGATCAAGAATTACGGTAGGTACATAATTTCCATATTTCGCAACTGAATTGATATGGCTAGAGAAGGACAGAGTAGGATCCAGGGTTATACCAAGGTATTTGAAAGTCTGCATCTGGTCCAGGGTCACACCCGAGCTGTTTTTGATAGCCAGCTGTTGGTGTTTGTTATGTGTGCCATGGAACTGCATAGTCTTTATCTTTTTGTAATTTAGCATTAGTTTCTTTGAGACAAACCAGGCCTCAACTTGTGTGAAGCTTTCCTGCAGTTGTTTCTCCAAGAGGGAGGGTCAGAATTCTTAGAGAAAATCACTGCATCATCAGCATATACAGAATAATGTTTTCATCACAGGCAGAAGAGAGATTGTTCAGGAAGATGCTGAAAAGAAGGGTTCCCAGTATTGACCCTTTGGGAACACAAGCTCGGACAGGTAGTTTGGAGGAGAGGGAGTCACCAGTCTTAACTTCTTGTAACCAGTTGGAGAGAGAGATAACTGTTGAACCATTGTACAGTATCTTGAGAGATCCCCAAGTTGCCAAGTTGTTCCAGTAGTAATGGATGGTTGACTGTATCGAAGTCCTTCGAGAGGTCTATAAAGTGGCACCAGCCAGTCGTCCTTGGTCTAGTGCTAGATGAATGTGGCCGGTAAATTCAAGGAGGGCAGAGGTGATGCTATGTCCTCTGCGAAAGCCGTGTTGCTGTGGGGCATTGCAAGTTGTATTTCTCCAAGTACTCCAGCAATTGGTCTGCGACAATATTTTCAAGAGCTTTGGATAAAGGGGGTAGGATGGAGATGGGCCTGTAGTTACAGTGTAATGTCCTATCCCCAGACTTGTGTATTGGGGTCACCAGGGTGGACTTCCTCTTGAGCGAGAACTGGGGAGCATGAGGGACCTGTTAATCTTGGTAAGAGGGTGCAGGACATCGTCAAGGGTGAGGGCGATGAGCTTCAAGTCAAGTGTGTCCCCACTTGATCTGGATTTTCCGAGCACCTTGAGGAGGTACTTTTTGGCATCCCTTTCAGTAACTGCCTTGAAATAAAAATATGGATGATTTGTATCCTGAGTCTGTTGATATTGGGAGGCCGTGGTTTGGTTGGTGTCAAAGAGGTTAGAGGGGAAGCACATGGCTGAGGTCAGTGAATGCCAGATTGAAAGTATTGGCAATTGTGGTGGGGTCCAGGGTGTTGCTGCCATCAACTTTTAGCATATTAGGAGTTGCTTTAGACTTTTTCCGTTTAACTTCAGAGAGACTTTGCCAGAATTTCCTTCCATCCGACCATGAGTTTGATAGGGTGCTCCTGTAGTAGCTGGCTTTTTCAGTGTGGATAGCTCTGGTACAGGCATTCCTGGTGGCCCTGTATGCCAAAGGTCTGCTTGGTTGCCAGAGGCTGTAGCACAAACTCATAGAAGGTCCTGAGCTTTTAGTTGGTCTAGGACTTTGCCTGTGATCCAAGAGTTGTCAAGGCCTTTAATTTTGTATTTCTTAAAGGGGGCATGGATATCACATGCTGCATTGAACTTTGAGATGAAGTATTGAAGTGCAGCATCAACATCCAGAGCGGTGTCAATCGGGGACCAGTCTTGTTGTTGCAGAAGTGCCTTAAGTGTTGCAAGGTGTCCCCTAATTAGCATCCAACTGTTGATAGTTTTCACAGGGGTTTTATTGAATTTATTTGACCATATGCACTGGACTGGGGAATGGTCACTAATGGCATCAGGGAGAACTGTAGTGTGGCTAATATGGTCAGGGCGATTTGAGAGTACTTAGTCCAGTAAGATACTGGTCCCTGTTCTATAGTTGATCCTAGTGGGTGAGGTAACTAGCTGTGTAAAATTTGCAGCTGCCATGGCATCCTTGTAATTGCAAGTTACAGGTTACCAGAGCAGTTAAGAGCTGACGTGGTTAAGGAAATACAACAAGTGAAAGAATTGGGTATCATAGAGGAGTCGAGGAGTGTTTGGTCCTCTCCAGTGGTAATTGTAAACAAAAAAGAAGGGGGTGTTAGAATCTGTCTTGATTTTAGGAAACTTAATCAAGTGTCAGAATTTGACAGTTATCCCATGCCCAGATTAGATGATTTGGTGGACAGGCTGGGGAGTGCAAAGTATATCGGTACCCTTGATCTCACCAACGGTTACTGGCAAATCCCTTTAGCTAAAGAATCCAGAGACAAAACTGAATTTGTCACTCCAGTTACATTCTATCGGTTCACCACCATGTCATTTGGTTTAAATGGTGCACCAGCTACATTCCAACGGTATATGGATGTAATTTTATCACCTCACGGTGCTGCATACCTGGATGATGTCATTGTGTACAGTCCAGACAGGAAAAGCCACCTGGAACACCTATGAGCATTTATCCAAGCTATCAAAAATGCAGGTCTGACTTGTTAATCCTACCAGATATGCATTGGGCATGCAGGAAACCAGATATTTGGGCTATGTGTTGGGAAATGGAGAAGTTAAGCCAGAAATTTCTAAAATAGAAGCTGTAGCTAACAGCCCTGTCTCTAAAACAAGAAACATGTCTGGTAATTTTTAGGGATGGCTGTGAGATTGGTTCCCAAATTTGCTGAGTTAGCTACTCCCCTCACTGAACTCACGAAAAAATGGTACCCAAATAATGTGAAATGGACCCCAGAATGTGATGAAGCTTTTCAAGCCATTAAGGCTGCATTATATTCAGCCCCTGTTTTAAGAAGCCCAGACTTTGAGAAAGCATTTTTGTTACAAACAGATGCATCAGAGGTAGGTCTAGGTGCAGTCCTGAGTCAAAATATAGATGGGACAGAACATCATATTCTGTACACAAGTAGGAAGCTGCATGACAGAGTTTTATTTGCTAGGAACTGACTTTGTTCTTATAACAGATCACAGTCCTCTCTGTTGGCTTAACCAAATGAAAGATACAAATTCGAGAATCACAAGGTGGTACCTGGCACAACAGCCATTTAAATTCCAGGTGATACACAAATCTGGTAAAGAGGATAGCAATGCTGATTTTATGTCAAGATATGGATCAGGAATTGAGGGTTCTGCAGGTTGAAAAACAAACGTATGAGTTTAAGCTTTACCATTTTCTGTACTGTTGTAGAAAAAAGAATACTGTACATGTGCTTAATTTCTGAAAGTCTGAAGCTAATACGAGTAGAGGATAAATAGAAAGTTTTGGAAACCTGTTTGATAAAAAAGGTTCCCTCTTGAGGGGGGTGCATGTGACAGAGTTGAAAAGGACCCTGTCCCAGTTGTTATGGAGCGTTTGAATGCAGGGATCTGTTCTGTTCTTTCCTTTCCTGTCTCTTGTCTGTCTGGTTGCGCAACCAAATTTTCCTGTGAAACCTAGGATCTGATCACCCCGACAGTCTTGCAATTCTTTGCCTGTTACTGTCTCTCAACCTTCCCTTGTTGTTTGTCTTTTCCTCCTTTGCATATCTGCTGGTATAAAAATATATGCAAATCATTATGTGGAAATGTAACTGATATTGTGATCCCTTTGTTTAGAAATTATATAGTGTTACTGTTGAGATGTGTATAATTATAGTTTGAGATAATTGCAAAAAGCTATAGGGAACTCGAGGGGTTAACCCGAAATGCAATTTTTAAGTCTTTTGCAGAAGAGCTGTGGAAAAGGGGCCTCAGTTCTGGGACATTGTGTTCCTTGCTGCACCTGCCTGAAACATACTAGAACATTTTAGAAAAAAACAGGATGCTTGTTAAGAAGGGGGGTTGCAAGGACTTATAAAAACAAAGCTGCAATTTCTTGCAAGATACACAGAGATTGAAAGAAAACTCTGATGTATTTTCTCTATTTATTCTGCTTTTGTAAATAGTTATACGGAACAAGTTTATTTTTTTGTTACTACTAGTACAAATAAACACTTTTTTCGAATTTATTCATTTATTTGAATTGTTTCACCAGGAAGGGCACACTGAGCAAAAGATGCTCGTCTCCCGGTGCAATCTGGGGAAAAGGTTACAGGGGGAGGATAACATGCAGGTTATCAAGCAATAACATAAAACAGACATACAGTGCAATAAGTTTACATTTGGTTGCACAGTGGTTAACAGTCAGCTACATGGTGCAGGGAATGCATATCCCTGAGGCATACATACATACAGACAATACATCTATACATAGAGTACAGATCCTGAGGCGGATTAACACTTGGTAGCTGAATCTATGCAGGCAGGACAGAGACGATAACAGTAGACGAGTAAGTGCCATGGTTAGTTATGAAAGCCAGCTTCCAAGCATAGGGATGTTCCACTGGTCAGGCAGTTGGGGATTTGGTAGGGGGAGGGGTCATGAGAGTTATCAAAAGCAGGCACAGTGTACCATGAGGTAATTACCAGCGCGGTTGCTAGGGAGTGGGTGGAGGAGGAGTGGCGAATTTGAGGGGGGAGATCATTCCAGAGTTTCAGGAAACAGTGCGAGAAGGCTGTTTGGCCAACAGAGGTCTTTCGTCTGGGGATATGTAGTAGTCTGGTGTCAAGTGACCTGAGGGCATGGGGGAGTGGGGGCTGACGACAGTATGGAAGAGAGGTAGAAGGGGAGTGCTCCAAGCCAGAATTTTGAGACAGATTTGGAGCAGTGTAATATGCGGTGATTTTCGAGAGATGGGAAGGCAAGTGAGTGGTATAGGTCACAGTGGTGAGAGTGGAGGGGAGCATCAAGAGTGAAATGGCAGAACGCGTTGAAAAGGGTGTCTAGTTTCGATAGGGTGGATTTAGGAATGGCGCTGTAGACTGTCACAGTAGTCTAAGAAAGGAAGGATCATCTTTTACACTAGTTCCCGCCTAACCATAGAAGGGAGGCTAGCTCGGTTCCTATACAGGGCACAGAAGCTTGAGGCAGATTTTTATGATCATCAGTGTGAATTCAGTGAAGGTAAGGTGCGGTTGAGCCATACCCCTAGATACCAGAAGGAAGCGCCGTCCTCCAAAGTTTTCCCATCCTAAGTGTGGAAGGAGAGGAGTCTGGATAGCCATTGCCTCATGCCGAAGGTCATAGTGACCGTTTTTTTAGCGTTGAGGGAGAGCTGGTGCAAACTGAACCAGAGTTGAACTTTATTGAAGTCAGACTGGAGATTGGATGCAACTTCTTCCAGGGAGTAGCCGGAAGCGAATAGGACAGTGTCATCAGCGTACATGTGTATAGATGTAGCTGTGCAGATTTGTGGCAGGTCGTTGAGGAAAATGGAGAACAGAATGGGGCCGAGCACCGACCCTTGGGGGACGCCAGTAGTTATGGGGGGGGTAGGATGTGGCATCTGCAATTCTACAACTGCTCCTGGTTTTCCTATGCTTCCTTTCCTGTACCTCGATGACACACATCTCGGGATCGGGGGGGAATGAGGATGAGTATTGCTCCAGCTTCCTTCTCCCTGACGATGAGGATGATGCTGGAGATCAAGGAGGTGTTACCTCCTCCCACTCCACCTTCATGGTGTCTGATGGTGAGGAGACCCCAAGTATATCACATGGTCTCTCTCTCCCCACCAGCCCCGGATCACCCCTCCTTTCTCTCCGTTCTGAGATAGTTGCATGGGGTTCAACACAGAGGAGCAGGACCCTATCCGACGCTGTCTGTCCACTTACCTTGGCCTGCCAGATACCTCTCCTCTGGCCATTCCTCCATTGATAGAACCCTTTGAGGATGCCACTATGGCCGCTTGGCATTGGACCAGCTTGGTCCCTGCCATGCCTCAGAAGGTGGAAAAGCTTTACCAGGACACTGTGGAGAAGCCCTTTTTCTCTGAACAGCCTCGCGCAGACTCCATTGTTATCAGTACCACTCACGACCGTAACAAGAGGCTAAAACACCTCAGTTCCCTCCCACCAGACAAGGAGTCCCGGCGGTTGGACCTCATTGGCAAGTAGACCATTGCCTGTGTCTCTTTGACCATCAGGGTCCTTAACTATATTGCCCATATGGTCCGGTTTTAGAACCACCTCTGGGCTCAGGCCAAGGAGGCAGCTAAAGCCCTCCCTGTGGACCCCCTGAAGCTGCAGCTGCTCCAGAACATTCAGTCGGGGCCAACATCAATAAGTACTTTCTTCGCTCTGCCTACAGTGCCATGGATGCCTTGGCCCGGGCAGCTATTGCGGGCATTTGCCTGAGACTTCATTCTTGGCTGAAGGTGTCGGGCTTTGCCTAGGATGTACAACATTCCACCCTGAATGCCCCCTTTAGAGGGTATAAACTGTTTGAGGTGGACATGCAGGATATTCTTTCAAACCTGCAGGCCTCCAGATGCACCTTGTGGGCAGTTTATTCTATGTACCACACCAACCATCCTAGGAGTGGTCAGCGGGTGCCCTTTCGGCGTGCTTCCCATAGACCTAAACCCAGTTCCAAACCACAGGGAAAACGCAGAGCAGCCACAGCCCTGCCTACCCCTACCTCCACCACTGAGAAATCACCCAGAGGAGATGGTGCAGCCCTAGCCGCAGGTGCTACCTTAGCATGAGTCCTTGCCCTTCCCTTCTCCAGCTGGGCAGGAGGTAGTAGTCGGGGGTCGCTTCTCACTACACATGGACAAGTGGCAGGAGGTCACCAGAGATGCCTGGGTCTTATAGCGCATGGAAAATAGCCACACTCTGGAGCTTCTGGAGTGCCTCCAGAAAAGCATCCAGTTCAGTCCTTTTACCCTCCAGACCACATTCCAGTACTCTAGGAGGAGATGCACCTTGCTGCACAAAAGGGCTACCATAGAATCTGTCCCAGAGATGTAGCAGGGCAGGGAGTTCTACTCTTGCTTCTTCCTGGTGCCCAAATCTACAGGGGATCTCAGGCCCATCCTAGACCTCCGAGAACTAAATTTCTTCTTTCAGTACAAGAAATTCCGGTTGGTCACCCTTCAGGGACTGCTGCCCCTGCTGCATCAGGGAGATTGGATCTGCTCACTCAACATGAAAGATGCATACCTGCATATCAAGATATGTGCCCACACCATCATTACCTCGGGTTCTACTTCTAGGGAGCACACTTCCAGTTCTAGGTCTTGCCTTTTGACTTGTCCTTGGCCTCTCGGATGTTTACCAAATGCTTGGCAGTAGTGGTGGCAGTCGTCAGGAGGGATGGGCTCTGTGTCGTTCCCTACCTGGACAACTGGCTTCTCAAAGCTCAGTCCAGGAAATACCTGGTGCAGACTCTGGAATGCACTACCTGCCTGTTCCAGGAACTGGGCATCATGATCAATCTGCCCCAGTCAGTCCTGACACCCTGTTAGCACCTCCAGTACATAGGGGTGGCCCTGGATACGACTCGGGACATGGCTTTCCTGCCCCAGGATAAGGCGGACTACTTAATGGCTCAAGTCCACCTGCTGTACAGCAGCAGGTATGTCACAGCCAGAACCTTCCTTGGAGTCTTCGGCTTGATGGCAGCGGCTATAGACAGTCATAGTGCTTGTAGCCAAACTGCACATGAGGGTACCCCAGTGAACACAGAGAGCCCTATGGGATCTGCATACTGATGACCTAGAACAGCAGGTCCTAGTCTCCTCTCCAGTCAAAAAGGTTCTGCTTTGGTGGATGGAACCTAGCAACCTGTTAAGGGGGGGTTCCCTTTCCTCATTCCTTCCCCTCAGCAGATTCTCACCACAGATGCTTCAGTGTTAGGGACTCATCTGGGACCCCACCAAACACAAGGGACATGGTTCATGATGGAGTCTTCTCTCCACATCAAGATCCTGGAGATGTGGGCATTCCTTTATGCCCTGCAGGCCTTCCAGATGCAGCTATCCCCCGGCCTTCAGCTAGCGCAGGTGGGCAGCATCATTACATCAGCAGGAAGGGAGGCACACACACTCATACCCTGTCTGTCAGGGAAACGATGGGACTTTGGTAGTGGGCTCTAGAACTCAGTCTAGAACTGTCGGCAGTCTACGTTCCAGGCATCCACAACATCTTGGCAAACAGACGAAGCCAGTCACAGTCCAAGATGCACGAGTGGGAGCTGCTGACCTCCGTCGTAGAAGATTTGTTCGACAGGTGGGGTCATCCAGAGTTAGACCTTTTAGCGTCCCCACTCAACTCAAAACTGCCGCTTTTTTGCTTGCTTGCTCCGAGGCCTGGACTCTGGTGAGACACATTGTCCCTTCTTGTAAAGGGAAGTTTCTTTATGCCTTTTCCCCTGCTTCAGAGAGTTCTGATCAAGCTACAGATGGAAGGGGCCACTATGATCCTCATCGCCCCCTTCTGGTCTCATCAGATCAGGTTTTCCCCTTACTGTAGCACTTGACAGTGGAACCTCCTTGCCCCTGTCTCTGTGCACTGTCTTACTCTCCCAGTACCAGGACACCCTGGTCCATCCAGACATCAAATCCCTGCATTTTTACACCAGGCTCCAAAAGACATAGCCATGGCTAGATCTGGAATGTCCCCCAAGGTGTCTAATGTCCTGGTGGCAACAAGGAAGCCTTTCACCAGGGCCACTTATTCCATGAAGTGGAAACGCTTTGCTTTATGGGTGTCTTCACGTCAACTGGATCACTTCACTTGTCCAGTGAATCAGATTTGGAGTACTTGCTGTCCCTTTCAGACTCCAGTCTGAAGCACTCCTCTCTTAAAGTGCATGTCTGTTATTTCTGCCTTCCATGTGCCTGTTGATGACCATACAGTGGCATAGCTGGAGGTGTCACATACATTTTTGAGAGGCATTCTTCATTTGAAGCCTCCTTTCTGCAGTCCAGTCCCTCCTTGGATCTTGAATTTTGTTTTGAAATAACTTACTTTGGTTTTTTTTGAGCCAGCCACAATGTACAATTTACGCTTTGTCATGGAAAGCTTTATTTTTAGTTCAGTTATGCTTACACAACTGGATGAGATGTATGCTTGAGTGACTTTGATACATTGTGACTGTTCGCCTCTCCATCCATGGGATATACCATCCTGTAGGTGTACGATGCAAGGAACCCTTGAGGAGGGTCCCCCCCAATAGGTGCCACGGGAAATTCCATTGGTTAAAGGTAGCTTAGTAAGAAGCCCATGGGAAAGAGAGATGAGCCGCTGGAGGAGGAGGAGGAATGGGTGGTTGGGCAATGAAGAGATGAATCCTGGAACAGTGCAGGAGGAGTGGCCTTTTAAGGCCTGATGGGAGAGTGACGTAGTTGCTCCGCCAATTGAACCTCAGGCTTAAAGCCTTCCCATTCAATTGTGCTTATGCAGCTGGATAAGATGTATGCTTGAGTAACCTCGATACATTATGGCTGTTCGCCTCTCTATCCGTGGGATATACTACCCTGTATGGGTACGATGCAAGGAACCCTAGAGGAGTGTTCCCCCCCATAGGTGCTGTGGGAAGTTCTTTTGGCTAAAGGCAGCTTAGGAAGAAGCCCAAAAAGAATTCCCAAAAGGGTGTCGAGCTTTGAAGAGGCGAGAAATAATAAGATATATGTTTCTGTGTAAGATGCAGAAGGGCGGACTTCCTAAGGAGTGAGGGAACAGCCGGGGCCACCATCCAATGCCATCCAACAGTGGAACCTAACCAATGAACCTATGAAGCACAAACCCCAACTAATAATATGACCATTGGCACGGAGGAGAAGGAAAACCTCCTTTGAGAAGGAAACCTCTGGGGGATCCAAGACCTAGGTCGCCTTCCCTGCAGGCTGAGGGACGTTTTGATTAGGGATGGTTCTGCTACAGCAGTTTAAAGCAGAGGTCGAATAATTAATAAAATTCCAATTTTAGAGGAAGCTCTCGCTCTGTTCTTCTAAATGGACAACTGTCAAGGGATGTGAGTGATGTCTACAACTAGACGCTCACAAGCAAGAGACGATGTACGATAATGGAAGGAAGCCATGAAGACCTGAATGGTGTAAGGTGAGACATGAAATGAACAATGATGGAGAAGCCTGTCAGCCCCTAGCAAAGTGGCAGTGGACATGAGGGCATGTCTCCGAGTGGAGAGCAGGTTGAGTCTAGCTAGCATGGACCCGAGAGGGTTATGCTCGAGTAGTTGATGTGAAGGAGTAGACCCACATAGAGATTGGATGAGCAAGGGATACCCATATGCAGGGATGAGAAGATTGATGCTGATAATAACCACAGGAGTGCAGCAGTTCGATGAGGTAGCATATGAACCAGTGAGAGTTATGCTCGATTATGCAATGTAAATCAGTAGACCCTGAGGTTAGACTGAGCGAAGGAAAACCAGACTCGAGCACGTGGACACCATACGGACTAAAGCAAGAGGAGGATACGAATAGGGAAAGTGATAGCAGGATAGGGAAGAGCCCCAAAAGAAAGCAAAGGTCATGGAAGGAGCTTAATGGAGGGCGGAGGGAACAGGAGGAGGAGGGCGATAAGTGGAGCTGATGGGGCAGACACCCCCAAAACAGAGAACACAGCAAATAATCTCAAAGGGATGGGGCCCAGAGGGACCCGACCGACCATACCTCCCAATGACTGTGTGAGAAAATCATAGCACAGGTCAGCAGAAAACACAGCAAAGAACCAGAATGTGGAGCACTGCGTACGTCAAACAAGAAAATGCCAATGATAGCAGGGGGCAAATCAGAGATGTCCTGGAATTCCAGGGACGCTGGAGAGGCAGGAGGCAGGCAGATCAATGGAGGCCCGGCCGGCAGGGACGATCCCCAAAAAAGAACCAGAGGGGAGGCAACTGATAAGAACAAAGCAGGTCCAGAACTGCTGAAAAGAGACTGGGATCGTCCAAACACAGAGGAGGAAAAGGCATCCAATTGACTATAAAACAAGAGCCAGATGATAACCAAAGAACACATGAGAACATAGATGACACAGCAGAAGCTTTGAACAATGTCAAGACCAGTGTCGAGTACTGCTTCGTCGAACAACAAGGGCCCCTGGAAGGGGGAGAGCTGTCTCAATGAAAAAGCCCATAGCATAGGAGTAGGCAGGGAAGCAGGTGAGACAGGGCACACCAAGTGCGGCAAGTCAGCGGTAATTAGTGTCAGCAATGGCGGTCTGAAAGGAGAGTGACATGCGTGGAGCACAGTGGAGATACGAGAACGAGGGGAGGGAGCAAAAAGGTGATACGAGCAGAGGAAGAGGAGCGCCCGGAAGCGTTGATGGGGAAGGGAGTAATGGCCCAGGCACAGGTGCAGCAGTCTGGACAGCAAGGAAGCAGAGGCAGGTGCCAGGGCAGCTGGAAGAACAAAAGGAAATGGGCCCAGTTGGTGGGAAAAGGCAGTGTTCCATGTCATCGGTTCACGAGCTGGCGGGGGGGGGCGCAGTAGGAGAGACGCCAGCAGTGGGCAGAGGAGCAATAGACACTGCGGCAGGAGAAAAGAGTACAATGGGAGGTGATTGGAATGAAAAATTGATTGAAACAGCAAGGAGTTGAGGGGATGCGAGGGCTGGGTGGCAGGCCCATGGAAACGAATGGGGGGGGACAAGCAGACGATGGAGGGAATGATAGAAAGGAAGGGGAAGAGCTAGCCACAAAAGCGGAGGACAGGAAGGGTGAGCGCGGCAGGCAGGCCAGCCACTTAGAATCAGAAGCTGCGAGAGAGCAAACAAGTGAAGTGATGGAGCAAGCTGTCAGCCGGAGGTCACTGCAGGAACAGGCAGACGGCATAAACTGGAGCGAGGAAGAATGGCGCCTCCAGCCGCAATGAAGAGACGAATCCTGGAACAGTCCAGGAGGACTGGCCTTTTAAGGACTGATGGGGAGTGACATAGTTGCTCCACCAATTGAACCTCAGGCTTAAAGCCTTCCCATTGCTATTACTTCTTCTTTAAGGATTTCGGAGCTACAGAATCTCGTGTGAGCAACCTTATTTGGTTTTCCACAAAGACAGAGTGTGTTTGCGTACGAACCCTAAGTTTCTTCCTAAGGTGGTGTCTGAGTTTACTTTAAAAAACCCATCCACCTGCCAGTTTATTTCCCAGAGCATGCCAATCCAGGGGACTCATTGCTCCACACTTTAGATGTGCACAGAATTCTGCATTCTAGGGACGAAGATATGGTGTACTTATCCACACTTCTGACAGTGTCCTTTCCCCCTTTAAGGCTTGCCGGAACATCTTCAAGCTGGCTACTCCCATCCACCTGGATGGTAACTCCCTCGGCACCACCCCATGAAATCAGATCTTCCTTTCTGATGGAAGAAGAAGGTTCCCTCGTTACCACTCTTGCGCTGAAGAGGCCCTTTGCTTTATTTCTTCAGATTTTCCATAAAAACCTTTTATCTTCAGGCTATTTCTTCTCGCCATCGACATGGACAATACAAAGTCTGCTCGGGGTTCCAGAAAAGCCCCAGTGGGCAGAAGATGTCCGGAAGACGTTTCATGTGCGCTTACTGCCTGGGCCATGAGCACAATCCCCAGGGGCCTGCGGTATTTGGCCGCACTTTCCACCCATCCACTTTGGAGGATCATCATGCCTGCTTGCTCTTAGGCCATCTGGCTGATCAGGACACACCGGCCAAATCTAAGGATGCCTGTTGGGTGTTCTCCATGGCTGTGAGGTCCACCGAGCAACTTGCAGCATTTGAGGAAGCCACAGCTCAGGCTGCAGCTCATGCCTCCTTAACTTCAGCCTTTCTGCCACTCTTCTTGGGTGCCTCCTTTACTGAGGCATTCAAGGAATTCTATCAGGCCCTTCCCACTCATGGGTGGGATCCCTCTTCCAATCACAAATCAAAGTCTAAAGAAGAGACCAAGAAATGGTCTCGCCGTTGATCGTGGGATTGGGAGCGCCCTTGAGCCTCTGACTCCCATGCTTCTCCAGAGGTTCTGACTTCGATTGATTCCTCAGCCCAGGCCACTGTCCCCACAGTCTCCCTGTCAGGCCAGTTGGTTGAGACGCAGGTCGATCTTCCGGCTGAGACTTTTCTTGAGCCGGTTAACACGTTGCCTGAAGAGGCCAATACCTCCTTATCCAGGACTTTGGTTCTGCCTCTGACTTGGGACGGATCAGTCTGCTGATCTGTCACCCCTTCCTGGGGAGATTCCGGACCTAGGGAATCCTCGGCATTCACTGACCCCCTTCCAAGGCCCACCGTTGGTCCACCTGACGGTCGAGTCATGGTATCACTCTCCATCTCCCCCGTCAAGCAGCCCACATCGGTGTCGACTCTTGTGCTCTCTGTGCTTGGGGAAGCGACATCGCTGCTATTCCTCATCCTCCTCGGGTGAGGAGAGGCTTCAGCGCAAGTTGCGTTGATGCTACAAGGACTTGATGTGGTGGCAGCAGTTCATTTTTACCAGGATAAAACCCATTCCGGCTTCGACCCCAGCTGTCAGCTGGCTCTCACCACAGAGACCAGCGCCTTCTCCGCCACGGCAGGAGCTGACCCATCAGGTCCTGGCTCGGCCTCCACAGTCTTCTCCACCTATTCGTGTGGGGCCGTCGCCCAAACAACTGAAGACCGGCACTTTGACCAAGGAGTCCCGCCCAGCCTCAGGTCTTCCCCATCGGCTGTCAATCACCATCACCCATGACCGTCCTCGGAGTGTCAGTGGGGACTCCGGTGGTAGACCCCTCTTTGATGAATCCTCAGAGTTGGAGGGCTCTTCCTTGCATTCTTGTCTGGGGAAAATGGAGTCAACTGGAGATTTCTCAATTTGAGGAAGGCCCTACCTCTTTTATGGGTCTGCTCCATCTCATCTCAGAGTCCATGGGTCTCCAGATGGAGCCCGTTTGGAAGCGGGCACTTTATCTGCTCACCAAGATCCTGGACTGGGGTGATTTCTTTGGGGAGGCATTCCCTGTGGCAGAGGCCATTCTGGGCCCTGAGTTGGAGCTGTGACAGCATCTGGCCTCCTGCTCTGCACCGTCAGCCCAGATGGCCCTCAAGTATGTGTGGTCTCTATCGGGTCCCCCTTGGGGTTCATGGAGCACTCCTCGGCTGAGGGCCTTGTGGCAGATTCTGTGTTCAGGTGCTTGGGCAACGTGGGCGACATTGACAAGCTGCCCGATAAGATGGCCAAGAAGGTCTATGCTGCCTCCTCTCTTGGCCTTCACCAGGCGAGTTCAACCCTTTTGATGGCCCATGTTTCTCATGCCCTTCTGGGCACTCTCGAGGGGGTTCTACCTTATCTTCCAGCGGACCTCCAGACCACGGTCAAGCAGATCTGAGACCAGGGCTGAGCTGTTGCCAAATAACAGCTTCACACGGCCATGGACATCGGTAACTCATGCCCCCGATCCGTGGCAGCCACAGTGGCCATGCGCTGCACGGCTTAGCTGCAGATCTCGACTGTCACGGCAAAAACCCAGCACAAACTGGTGGATGTCCTCTTCCTGGGTACTGACTTGTTCAGGCCTAGGGTCAAGGGGCACCTCACCTGCATCGAGAAGTCCAGTGCCACCTTGGACTCAGTGACATCCACCCAGAGGGATCCCAAGGGATCTCAGCAGCCAAAGAAGAAGCTCTCTGGCCAGACCAGCCCTGCCCCAAGCTGGACAGCAGGCTGAGGCCTGGTGACCTCAACCGGCGTCTGTGGCCACGGTTGTCTGCAAGACTGGAGGACAAAGCCCCAGTGGCTCTTCAGTTGGGACCTCCTCTGCCTCCAAGACTGCCCAGTGACAAGATGAGGGATACCTCCCATATGTACGTCATGCATCCTCTGGGTCCTCCCATGAAGGGGGGGGGTTGGCTCCACCACTTCTTTTCCACCTGGTTTGCTGTTACCATGGACAGGTGGGTCCTCAAGGTGGTCGGTCAGAGTCTGCCTCTGGAGTTCGAGGTGAACCCACCCTGCCGAAACTATGCCCCACGGGAGGGCATAATGTCATTCAACATCCTGTCAGCCCTTCGGGATGACATAGCCCAGCTCCTCCACAAGGAGGTCATAGCTCCTGTCTCAGACCCTCTGGAACACCCAGGGTTTATCTCCAGGTACTTCCTGGTGCCAAAACGGACGGGGGGGGGCTAATGCCTCATCTTGGAGCTGCACGATCTGAACAAGTTTGATCAGACTGTGCACCTTCAGGATGGTCAGTCTGTCTCAGATCATACCATCTTTCGAGCAGAACATGTGATTTTGCTCCTTGGATCTTCAGGATGTGTTTTTTCACGTCCCACCGCCAGTTCTGGGCGGAGGGGATCCTCTGTGAGTTCCAGGCCATGTCATTCTGCTTGTCCTTGGTCCCCAGGGTCTTCACCAACTGCATCACAGTAGTGGCAGCTTACCTGAGGCACTGAGGAGAGTCCGGGTTGACCCCTACGGCTGATTGCGGGTCCTTCCAGGCAGGAGGTGGAGAGGTCCAGGGACCTGGACCTCCAGACCTGCGTCTCCCTTGGCCTCCTGGCCGACAAAGCCAAGTCAGAACTTGTGCCCTTGCAGGTTATCAGTTTCACTGGGGCAGAGCTCAACTCTTGCAGAGCCAGGGTTTGGCTCCCAGCGGACAGGGAGGAGGTTCTCACCTCCTGTGCTCGATCATTTGGGGTTGGGAAGTTTCATCCTGCTTGGGACTTCCTGTGTCTTCTGGGATACATGGCTGTCTGCACCAGCATGGTCCATTGGGCCCACTGGAGAAAGCGCTCTCTGCAATGGGAGTTAGCCCGCCAATGGTCTCCATGTAAAGGCCACTTTGACCAGCCGGGCACTGTGACCCAGCCAGTGTATGACATCCTGAAGTGGTGGTTAGTCCCAAAACATCTGCAAGAAGGTGTCCCATTTGTCTGCCCAGAGCCAATTGTCATCCTGACGACTGATGCCGCTCTCATGGGCTGGGGTGCCCACCTGGGGAAACACAGAATCCATGGGCTGTGGACCGCCGAGGAGTCCCAGTGCCACATCAAGCTGGTAGAGCTCAGGGCAATTTGGCTGGCCCTGACTGCTTTTGTTTCACACATTCAGGGTCATGTGATTCAGGTCCAGATGGACAACACCACGACCATGTACTACCTCAACAAGCAGTGCGGGACGCACTCCCTTCCTTTTTGCAGGGAAGCTCTCCTTGTGTGGACCCTCATGCGCAGTTTGGAGGCTGATTTCCTGGCCATGTACGTGGCCAGTGTGTCAACCATTTGGCAGATGCTTTCAACCATGTGGGCAAGACATCTCACAAGTGGTCTCTTCACCCAGAGGTTGTATACAACCTGTTCTTCCCGTGGGGCACCCCTCTGGTGGACCTGTTTGCCTTCAGGGCGAATGCAAAGCTGAGGCTGTTCTGTGCCCACTCCCCCCAGCAGGGAATGCTGCAGGGAGATGCCTTCTTGAGGCCCTGGACCCTGGGACTCCTCTGTGCCTTCCCTCCATTTCCCTTGATCCATAAGGTGTTGCTTAAGGTGAGGATGGGCAAGGCATGGGTGATCCTGGTGGCTCCAGACTTGCCACGCCAGTTCTGGTACCCCGATCTCTTCAGCCTCAACAGCAGGCCCCCGAGGCGTCTTCCTCTCCACCTGGACCTGCTGTCCATCAGTAAGGGGAAGGTACTCCATCCAGACCTTCAATCCCTGCACCTGACAGCCTGGTTCCTAAGCGCCTAGACTTTCAAGCTTTGGGTCTTTCCGAAGATGTCCTCGCAGTGGTCGAGGCATCTCAGAAGGAGTTGATCTGAAAATGCTACACCTTCAAATGGTAGGGGGTTCTCCATTTGGTGCTAGGGCAAGGGGCTTGACCCCTTATCTTGTCCAGTGGCTAGCATTCTCACTACTTTTAGTCCCTCTTTCACTTGGGCTTTCGGACGACGACCCTTAAGGTGCACCTGGCAGCCATCTCTGCCTACCAGGTGCAAGCCGGTCAGCAGTCTGCTCAGGAGAAGGTGGTCTGGTGCTTTTTTAAAGTCCTTGACCACATTTCCCCTTCAGTGCATGAACCACCACCACCTTTGGACTTGTTGCTGGTATTGGCAAAGCTCATGGGCAAGCCATTTGAACCGATGCACAGGTGTGAAATGTCTCAACTGTCGTGGAAGACTGCCTTCCTGATGGCTATCATGTCAGCCAGAAGGATCAGTGAGCTCCAGGCTCTCTCAGTGGAGTCTCCATAACTGATCTTACACAGGGACAAGGTTGTCCTTCGCCACAACGCGAAGTTCCTCCCAAAGGTCGTGTTGGATTTTCACCTTAACCAGGCAATCAGTCTCCCAGTGTATTTCACCGACCACACCTTGGAGGCCGAGCACAGTCTACATACCTTGGACCTGCATCGAGCACTCGCCTATTACAAGGAGCACATGGTTGGAGTTCGAGGAGAGGTTCACCAGCTATTTGTCACCTATGCTGAAGCTGCACCTGGCAGACCAGCAGCTAAGTAGACAGTTGGCAAGTGGATTGTATCCTGCATTGACCTCTGCTATAGGTTGGTGGGTAGGAAGCTTCCCTTAGGGCTAAGGGCTCATTCCACCTGCCAAACCGCTACCTTGGAAACTGCTTCTAAGGAAGTCCCTATCCAGAAAATCTGCAGGGCTGCTGCCTGGAAGTCAGCACACACCATTATTTCCCATTACCACATCGACCTTGAGTCACGCTGGGATACTGGTTTTGAGGCCTCAATTCTGCAGTCTTTATTCCCTAAGTAGGGGGTATGTGCCTTGCCCCCTCCTCCCGGAGAACTGCTAGGAGTCTGCCAGAAGTGTGGATAAGTGTCATCGAGGCACAGATCAGGAAGCATAGGAAAACCAGGAGCAGTTGTAGAATTCACCAAATTTTTTTTATTTACACTAGCAGTATTATAAAATAAACTTGTTTAGTATAACTATTTACAAAGGCAAAATAGAATAAAATTTTCTTTCAGTCTATGTCCCTTGTTCTCCTAATCTTTTTTGCTGTTGCAGCTTAGCTCTTATATAAGTCTTTTCAACCGACAACCCCCACTCTTAGCAAGCATCCGGTTCTTGTAAGTTTCAGGAGCTGCTAGAATACAGTGCATTTCTTGAGGCCTCCTTTGCACTCAAGTAACCTCTGGAGTTTTCCATTAGCTTTTTACAATCATCTCAAATTAAAATTATATACATTTCAACAGTAACGCTATGTATTTTCTAAACAAAAGAGATCCCAACATCAGTTACATTTCCATGCAATGATTTGCATATATTTTTATATTAGCAGATATACAAGGGAGAAAACGACAGCAAGGGAGGGCTGAGAGACAGTGAGAGGCAAAGAACTGCAAGATTGTCGGGGTGATCAAGTCCGAGATCTCACAGGAAAATTTGGTTGCGCAACCAGACAGACGAGAGACAGAAAAGGAGTAGAACAGAACAGATCCTTGCAATTTAAACACTTTCTCTAACAACTGGGAGAGGGTCCTGTTCTACCCCGTCACAATAAGTATACCATATCCACGTCCCTAGAAAAACAGGTTACTCACCTGTAACAGTAGATCTTCCTTGGAGAGGTCTCTTGCAGTAGGTGATACTTTTGGATATCCAGCAGAGGTTGCTATGGTGCACGGCAGCTCTTCTCGCAGTTTTTCACCAGGGACCACCCACACAAGACATCAGCTTCCTGTTTCCTATATAAGTGTGGGCGGTCCCAGGTATCCTCAGTTCATTTTCTCACCATCTTCAGCTCGCACAGCAACTAGTGTAACTTCTGTATAGCAGTCATCGACAAGAAACTTGGAACTAAGACAAATGTCTACTGATTCTTAAACTAAACAAGCTTTATTTCATTCCTGTCAATGCGGTAGGAAGATATACTGCTTTGACTGTCATGCACTTTGTGTAAGGTGTCTGGGACCCACACACGACACAAATTCCTGCAGCTTATGTCAGAACTTCACTCTGGCAACTCGTCGACGATGGTTGCTTGAAATTCAGTGACTTTTGATGGAGCAGAAGATGTCTTTCTTGGAGAACCAGGGGGCTCGTACCAAGGGCTCCCCCTCTACTGGTTCCTATTCCAGGCAGAAAAAGAAGGAGGAACCCTCCTCACCCTCCCTGCTTCAACGTCCATCGGCGGCCACCGTTTCTGGTGCCCCTCCATCGACAGGATGTCCTTTAAGTGCTTCTTCATTGACGGCGACTCATACTTTCTCATCAACGGCACTTTCCAGCGCTTTGAGTGCAGTCCAACTAGTGACTGCTCCTTTGACAGAGGCATATACCCTCTCATTGACTATGCTTTCCAGCACTTTACATGCAGCAGAATATACTGCTACTCCATCAACAGGGAGGCTCTTCTCCTGTCGACGACATCCGGCAGTTTAAGTGGAAATAACTCATTTTCCCATGCAGGCTCATCAACGAGATCCCGCATTCCTCAGGGGAAGCCCACGGCTTATGCCTTATTGACTGCCCCTCTGCCTACTCAGGTGGCTTCTTATAGGGGTCAGGTGGACAGAGATCAGGACCCTGGTCTTTACTACCCAGGGGCAAGACCTGCTCAGGCTACCCATCCCATTCCCTCTATCACACCTCTGGTTTCCCAACATGCCCCGCTTCTCATCCCATCTCCTTCTCAGGAAAGGGACCTCACCAACGTAGTCCAATATGTCTTGCATGCCATGTGGCGTTCTCAGCCCTCTGAAGAGCGGGGTGATCTCACCTGATCTCCTCCCCCCTAAAAGATTCCACAGTGACCAGGATACCATACCACCCTGGTTTCCTCCTCCATTTATAGAGGACTATTTGTCCAATGACCAAGAATTGCCGCCTGATTTCACTGGTGATCTTGAGGATGAATAGTTTCAAGATTTGGATTTCCCTAATCCGGAATCCCCCTATTCAGAAATCTCTTCACTGGATGAGGATCTGCCTTTGCCTGCGTCGGCCTCTCCCCCAGATGACCCTTCCTTTAGTGAAATGATGGTTCAAATTCAAAAACTCATGGGATTCTTCACTACGGAACATGACAAGCAACATAAGGATATGGTAGAATACCTTGAGTTACCTGAGGAGCCTGTTTTAGTGGTTTCCCCCACTAACACCAACCTACCAGAATGCCATGCTGGCTGCTTGGCATCAATCTTCAGCTATTACAGCTGTTCCGTGTGTAACCCCTAGTTGGCGCTATCCCAGAGGCTACTACCCCTGCCTGATTTGCCACTAACAGGTTGAGGGGCCTGGATCCAATGGCGGGTGCCTCCACCCAGAGGTCAGGGTTTGCAATAGTTAAACTAACTTGGTCACAGCCCTCTGGGACACTGCAACCCCCCTTTCTTCCCACTAGTGGCCCACACAATATATCAGAATTACCTTCACAGTATACACTTACCCCCAGGTCTGGTTCTGGCACTGGGACCTCCTGTGAAATGAGATACAGTGCAACAATCACAGTACAGTACTTTAACATAGACAAATACCTCAGGCAGTATAACTTTGCTGAAACAAGCAGCTCTGATTTATTTAGGGGATATAACAAGGACGAGGAAATCAGGTTAATTAGCTTATCACTCTAATAATCTACCTATGGCTCTGTGCACAGGCCTATCCTATCAGTTACTGTCCCTGGGTACCCAAGCCCCTAGTGGCTAGTCCAAACCTGTGGCAGCTGGTAGGGCCCTTTCACACAGAGAAAGGAGAATTAAACAGTCAGCAGTACAGTAATTCCATTTGGATTTAATGTGGCAATTCAACAGGGAGCGACCCTGAATTAGTACTCACGACCTCCAAATAAGATAGGGTCCTTCAATGTCAGCAGGGCTCACTTGAGGTACACAAACCTCTTCACATCCATATAGAAGAAAGCACTATACCAGGCAGGCTGCATCTGTATCCCGATCGCAATTACTGCACAATACCGGAGAACACACAGCAGATTCAGTTCTGACAGACCCAGTGCAATTTTCAGCAATTCCTCCAGTCTTCTACAGGGTGAGCCTGGTTTCTACTCTTCAGAGATCCTTTGATTCTTTTCACAGGGGATTCAGTCCTAACAAGCTGTTACACAAGCTGCAGACCGGAACTCTGGGCCTTACACACGTTTTGACTAAAACTGCACTGAAAAGCACAGGGCTCCTTCCTTCTTCACTGCCAAAGCTCAACTGAATCTCCAACTGACAAAACGGGCACTTCCTTTGAGTTCCTCCCAGTTCTTGACTGGATTGGCTGTCACTCACAATAGACTGCTGCTGTTGGTCCAAAAGGCACTGAAGTCTAAACTACATCTCCCAGAGTCACTGCCCATACAATCCTCTTGTGGCTGGCTCAGATTATGAGTCCAAGTTCTGATTCGTCCAAGGCACTATTTTAGAGCTAGCTTACCCCACACTGATTGGTCCAGTTCAGCAGTTCAAAACTAGAATGGGGAACTAGCAGACACAGTTCTGACTGCAAGAAAGCAGGTTAGACAAACTGTAATTTCATTATTACTCTAAATAATTTCTGGCAAACAGTTACATCTTTCAGATAGGTTCCCTTTGCACTCCTAGTGACTGCAAAAATGAAGTGAATTGGCAGCAGCTTGAGTGGTACTCAATCAAAAAACACACAGTCCCCATACAAACTAATTATGTCTGCAAGCAGACAGCTCTTAAAGAGACAGTACCAGAGGTTCTAAAAACACTCACTGATAAATGGCTTAAATGCCAAACACCATTCAGGCTTGGAGCATTCAAGCAAGCTCCTGGAAGTCTTTTGGGAACCCCCATTTGCAGGGGGGTTACACGTGCAAAGTGCATTGTCTGTATCAGGCTCCTCTGGACCACCCCTTTTTGGCTAGTATTCCAGAGGCAGATTCTGTGGTCATTACTGCCGCTCATAACCGCACCAAAAAACCCAAGCACATGAGCTCCTTACCTCCTGATAAGGAATCCCGAAGGATTGACTATCTGGGGAGAAAGGTCTTTTCCTCAGGTACTATAAATATCAGAATTTTTAACTATATGGGTCATATGATTAAATATCAGTGTACCCTGGGGTCCTGTCCAATTGAGCTTATCAATAAACTCACTCCCTCACAGGAAAGGGATAAATTATTGGCTACAGTGTCAACTAGTAATTCAATTTCCTGTCACCTTCTCAGGTCAGGATATGCCACACTTAGCTTCGCGTCTCAGGCTTCGCACCTAATATACAATATAAAGTAGGTAATGCCCCCTTTAATGGGTCCAAGCTGTTCGGGCCAGGTACTCAGACTTTACTGGATGACTTACAGGCATCAGGCAGAACCCTCCATATGGTTCATGGCATGAATCATACTCCAGCTACACCCTACCATACTCCACACACCTCTTATTCCAAAAAATGTGGCCGATACAGAGGTAATAAAGGTGGCTTCAGAGGTCGTGCTTAATCCAACAGAGGCAACACCTCTACTGCCTGGGGTGCCCTCTCCCACGCTTTAGGTGGGGCTGCGCAGCCCGCCTCCTAGTGACCCACTAGGGCTTTCCCCAGGCCTCTGAGGCTGTGGGGAGTCATTTTGTCCTCAATCTGGAGGCCTGGCACACAATCAGTTACAACAGTTGGGTACTTCAGATTCTACAGAAGGGTCATACATTGCAGTTTCTCTCCCACCCCATGCCCTTGCCCTCCACGGAAGATTCATTATTCTCCAGAGCATATATCCATCCTGTAGGAGGAATTAACGGCCCTTTTGTCCAAACAGGCCATTGTAATGGTGCCCCTACGGGAACATCAAACAATATTTTACTTCCACTTCTTTTTGGTGCCCAAATGTACGGGAGACTTCAGACCAATACTGGATCTCAGACAACTGAATCTTTACATTCAGTACAAACGTTTCCGCATGGTCACCCTACTGGCCAGCATGACAATCCTGAAACAGGGCAATTGGCTTTGCGTCCTAGACATGAAGGATACCTACCTTAATATTCCCATCCACCCTGCCCACCACAAATTTTTAAGCTTCCACTTACTGGGTCAAAATTACCAGTTTCGAACACTCCCTTTCGGCCTTTCATCAACCCGCAGAGTGTTCACCAAGTGCCTAGCAGTGGTGGCAGCAGCCTTGCGAAGAGAAAGGCACTTCATCTTTCCATATCTAGATGATTGGCTAATAAAAGTGGACTCCACAGTAGCTCTGCTTGCTATCTTGAAAATGTTCACAGATCTGGGAATCACAGTAAATTTGGCCAAAGTCCAATCCAAACCCAACACAGTCTCTCCAATACATTGGAGCTGTTCTAGGTACAGTTACAGCCAGGGTTTACCTCCCGCCTGCCCCAGCAGGATACACTTGTAGCTCTGGCATTACATATACAGACTTGGAAGATAGTTACAGCCAGACAAATGCTACGCCTTCTGTATCACATGTCCACTGCCTTCCATGTGGTAGCCTTTGCAAGTCTCCACATGAGACCTGTCCAATGAACCCTCCAGAATCAATGGTCCCAAAAAACAGGACAATTCAAAGACAAAATCAAGGTCACTCCCTCTCTGAAGTCCTCCCTGACATGGTGGACAATCAGAATCAATCTGAATCAGGGAATGCCTTTCTGATCCCTCCCTCCCATGCAAATGTTGACCACGGATGCTTCCCTGCTCGGCTGGGGAACGCACTTAGGTCTTTATCAGACCCAAGGTCAATTGCCCGCTTCTCCCCATCTGTCTCATATTAGTCTCCTGGAGATGCAAGTGGTCCGTCTAGCCCTCCAGGCATTCCGGCCCTACCTCAAACCAGGATCGTTACTGATCCGATCAGACAACACTGCAGTAGTGTCCTACCTTAACAAGCAAGGGGGTATGATGTCTCGCGCCCTATGTAGAGAGACCCTTGCTTTTTGGCAGGAAGCCATACAGCAACACCTGACGCTAACAGCTGTCCACCTACCAGGACATTGAAACCAGTTAGCCGACCTACTGAGTCGCCTGTTCACAACTCACAAATGGACACTTCACGGGCAAGTGCTTCAAGAAATCTTCAACTTATGGGGCACTCCACAGATGGATCTGTTTGCCTCCCCAGAGAATTACCATCTTCCCAGGTATTTTTCCATTATCCTGAACAAAAAGGGATGATCTATAGATGCCCTGTCCCAACCCTGGATAGGTCTCTTCTTATGTGCCCCCCTCCCCCAGTCCCTCTCCTGCTGCGGACTCTGCTGAAACTACAATTACAACCAGCCACGATGATTCTCATAGCTCCACTGTGGCCTCGCCAGTCGTGGTTTCCCCTACTTCTGCAACTGTCAGTACGGAATCCTATCCCGATCAGACCAGACCTCTTGACTCAGTGTCACGGGTCTCTACTACACCCCAGTCTGAAGGTTCTACACCTTCATGCTTGGCTCCTGAGGAGGACACTTTCATAACTCATTTACAAGTGTCCCCTTATGTTTCCAGTATCCTCTTGGCTTCCCGTAAGCCAGCAACAAGAGCAACATACAATTCCAAATGGAAACGCTTTTCCATATAGTCAGCCTCTCAATCTTTGGACCCTTACTCTTGTCCACTGATGAAGGTTCTGGACTGCCTGGCCTCACTTTCTGAGTCTGGTCTAAGTTATTTTTCCATTAAGGTTCACTTAGCTGCCATCTCTGCTTTCCATGAGCCTCTGGATGGCAGGTTACTGTACCGACATCATCTAGCTAAGATGTTTTGAAAGGCATGTTACATATTAAACCTCCTATTAGAAGACCCACTCCTCCATGGGGTCTCAATTTTATGATTGAAAAATTGACCTTTGAGCCTTTTGAGCCAGCTGCCACTTGTAATCTCCATTTTCTTTCATGGAAAACTCTATTTTTAGTGGCTATCACTTCCGCTCGACATATTTCCGAGCTCCATGCCCTCATATGTAGGGAACCTTACTTGATTTTCCACAAGGACCGGGTGGTCCTTCATACCCAACCCTTCCTTCCTTCCTAAAGTAATCTCTAAACATACTTTAAATCAGTCCTTGGAGCTTCTGGTCTGCTATCCAGACTACTCCAATCAGGGTGGACATCTCCTACATACTTAAGATGTCCATCGTATATTATGCTACTATACTAACTGGACACAATCGATTAGAAAGATGTCTCAACTGTTAGTCTCCTTTGCCCCGGGACGCGAGGGCCTCCCGGTTGCGACATGTACTCTTTCATCCTGGTGGTGCATTGTGTTACATTTTGTTACAAAAAGTACAAGCCTTTACCTGGACCTGTCCAAGCCCACTCCACTAGAGCTATGACCACCACTGCAGCTTGCTTTAAGGGAGCCTCCATTTCAGATATCTGCAATGCAGCTACCTGGTCCACGATCCATACATTCACAAGGCACTACAATCTGGATATTGTCTCACGACGTAGGACGGCCTTCGGACGTGCAGTCCTACAAGGTCTCCTATCATAACTATCCTCCCACATGGGCATTACTGCTTGAGATTCATCCCAAAAGTATTACCTACTGCAAGAGGCCACTCTGTGGAACATAGTACAGTTCCGTAAAAACTTACTGTAACAGTAGATCTTTGAGGAGTGTCTCTTGCAGTAGGTTTGTTCCCACCCTCCATCCCTCTCCTTCTCTAGGAGAGCAAGTTCTGGTCCAGTGACTAGGATTGGGACTCCTTTGGTACCTTGGCTTCCCCTCAGTTCTCTCTTTGCGAGCTGAATCCGGTGGGGGAACTGAGGATACCAGGGACCGCCCACACTTATATTGGAAACAGGAAGCTGATGTCATGTGTGGGGTTTCCCTGGTGAAAAACTGCTAGAAGAGCTGTCGTGTACCACAGCGACCTCTGTTGGACACCCAAAAGTATTACCTACTGCAAGAGACTCCTCAAAGATCTACTGTTACAGCAAGTTTTTATGTAACTGTATTTTCTAGGAGTGGTATATGGTGTACATCCACACTGACCCACTAGATCTCCCCTGGCAAGTGGCACACTGGTCTGGCTTCCAGTGGGCAAGATCTGACATCATGGGGTGGTGCCGGAGTGAGTTACTACCCACATGGGTGGGAGGAGCCAGCTTGAGGACATTCCAGCAAGTCTTAAAGGGGAAAGGACACTGCCAGAAGTGTGGATGTACACCATATACCACTCCTAGAACTACTGTTACAGGTGAGTAACCTGCTTTTATTATACACACCATACAAAGGACTATAGGAAGTCCTCTCAGTTGTTTGTCTCTTTCGCCCCTGGGAAAGAGGGCATTCCTGTTTCTAAGCAGTGCTTGTTTAAATAGTTGGCTAACTGTATTACTTTTTTGCTACAAGAAGTATGGCAAGGATCTTCCTGGCGTTGTTTGTGGTCATTCCACCAGAGGCATGGCCACTTCTGTTGCCTGTTTTCTGAACTTTTCGGCTGCAGAGATCTGTGCTTCTGCCACTTGCAGTACTGTCCACAACTTTACCGAGCAGTACAGTCTGGACAATACCTCTAGGCGCAGAGCCAGTTTTGGCCTAGCTGTTCTACAGGGTCTACTTTCTTAGGCGCTCGGTTTCAGCCACCCGCACTAGATATTCTGATGGCAGAACTGCTGGGACTCGTTCCATAGGTGTGGCCTGCTGCAAGAGATCCCCTCGAAGTAAGATAGTACAGCTATGTAAGAACTTAACTGTAACAGCAGATCTTCAAGGGGATCTCTTTCAGCAAGCCATGCCATCCCACACTTCATCCCCCCAGGCCTGTGGGCCTCTGTGTCTGTCTGTCTCTCCTCCTTAGCAGAGAGCCTTGTCTTTCTGTTTTTTATACACTGGTGGGAACCTGTGGCTCTTCCTTGGTTCCCCAGCCAAAAATCAGTTGCTTCTGGTCTCTGTTGTTAGAACTGAGGAGAGAACGGGGGCCACCCACTCTTATAGAATAGGGTGATGTCAGCGTGTGATGTCGGAGTGGGTGGCCCCCGGGGTAGACTACTAGCTAGAAAAATTTCCATGTTGTCCTGGTGGGTATAGTTCCATAGGTGCGGCCTGCTGCAAGAGATCTTCTCAAATATCTACTTTTACGGCAAGTTCTTACGTAACTGTACTGTTCCCCCAGCTCCACTCACCCTTTTTCTACAGCATGCGTGATTGTGAATGCTTGTCAGATGACAGCTAACCGAGGTGTTGCATGGAGGGCTGTGCTGGTCACCATCCTGACTGCTATTCTAGGGTATTGATGACCAGGTGTGGGGAAGTGGTAAGCTAGGTCCTGAAAGGGGATGGGAGTCGGTGACCTGGGGAAGCTGTTGTTTGACTGCTGTTGTGTTTCCAGTGCTATTATTACCATCAGTACTTATTACTTCACCCGCAACAGCTATGCATTGCTGCCTAAACAACACAGGTGATCGTGGAGTGAACTCTAGCCATCAGGGAGATCTGAAAGTTCACAGAGGACGGGTGGGGGAGGGGAACTGCTGCACCACTGGGTTAGAGGGGACCAGATGTTACCTGGCTAGGATGGCACTCTGCGGGGGCCATGCACGTATACAGATGTGCCCATAATGGGCATACTATGACCCCTTAGCGCTTTGCATGCCCAGTGGGCTCATTAGCATGCTAGGGCCTAATATGGCTCACAGGAGCCCTGTCACTATCCCAGTTGAGATGCACTATCTCCATTGGGCTCTCCTGTGGGCCATATTCAGTTATGGGCTTTGTTAGTGCAGCACGTAAACACCTTTCCCCTTCCTATCCAGAATGCCACTTCTCCCTTTGCCCTCTCCTCCCTCCTGAGTAACTTCATCTCCCCCTCCTGCAGTTGCTCCTAATTCCCCTCTGCTCACTTCCACCCTCCCTCACTTTCCCCTTCCACTGATGCTATATATATCCCCTGCTCTGTTACCTCACCTCCAACGAGCAGTCTGATTTTTGCCTGCTGCACCTTCTCTTATACTGTCCCTTCCTGCCCTTTGGAGTTTCTTAGTGTAGAACCACTGCACAGTACTCTCCCCTGTTGTGTTGATCCAGGTCTATGTACATTTGCGACAGTTACAGTCTCTGTACTTGTATTCACAACAGTTCAACCCTGTATTTCATGAGCTGTATCCCATGCTGTCTCCATCTGTTTTACCTGACTAGCACTTGTAACTCTGTAAAGCCTGTATTTGGAATGTTGTTTTATTATCAGTACAGTCATGTATTCTTATATCTCCTCCCCTTCTCCCTCTGGATGCATCTGGAAACGAGCAACCTTGTTCAGTATGCCTTCCTGGTGAAACTTTTAAATAAATAAATAGTCTGCGATGACAGTGCACTCCAGATGTAGTGTGCTAATTTTCGGAACGTTGCCCCAACCTGGTCGCGTTAACTGTCGTGCAGCACTCCTGTCTGCATGGTGCTAACAGCAGATTCTGAATATGGGGGCCATTAAATCTTCTCTTCAGTTCCCTTTTATGGAACTCAGGATTCAGATTTATTCTTTTGTCTTTTGAGGTTCTGTTGAACCACTCCCAACTTCCTTCCCTTTCAGGGTTGCTGTTATTTTTCCTTTTGGCACCCTTTCTAGGTTATTCTGATTGCAATTCTGGTTCTGTTTGTTTAAGATCATGGGGTTCTCTTGTAGAGGCATTCCATTCCACAGACCTTTTGTTTTTTACTTATCTTTTTTTGCAATATTCTTTTTATAAAATTATAATTTGTAGGGATATGGATATGGTTCACTTATCCACATGATGGCAGTTCTTCCTTAAGAGCTGATGCACCAGAATGTCTTTAAGCAAATCTTCTCCCATCCCCGGGTGGTATATTCCTTGGCCCTGCCCCATGATGTCAGATCTTCCTTTCTGCTAGAAGAGTTTGGTCTCCTCCCTCGCACCTCCACGCATTGTAGGGTCTAGTAAGTGCAGCATTTTCAAACTTATCGACTTTTCTACTTTCCTAAACTATTTTATAAATTCCTTGGCCCTGTTCTCGACCTCCGATTGTCAGCTTGGAACACAAGGAAATGAAGCCCCTGCCTGGCTTCAAACAGTGCGTCACATGCCGGAACAAGATGTTGCGGACGGACCCACATGTGTCGTGCTTGTACTGCCTTGGAATGACACATGATGTTGCTGGTTATGGCCTCTGCCAAATGATGCTTCCATTCTCTTGAAAGATAGGAAGGCTCACCTTCTCCTTGGTTGACCAGCCAATCAACACCTGAAATTGTGGGCCAAGAGTAGTGGCAAGGTGACCTCCACTGTTTTGAAGTCTGCAGCGCAACCCGCAGCAATGGAAGAGGTTGCAGCTAAGACCATGGTGGGCACCTCTTCATCCTAGGCACTGCTGCTGGCTGGGGCCAGCATCAGAGTGTCCTTCATGAGGAAGTTCTCTGACATGTGTTGGGCGCTCAAGACCTTCTAGGAGTGCCCTGCCCAGCATGGTAAGTTCCAGAGTAAGAAACACCACAGTTGGTCATGGAACAAGGAGAGATCACACTCTTTCCACTTCGACTCCCTCGACTGCTCAATAGTTGTCGAGCACTCTGTTTCGGCCAAGCCCCATTTGGCTGAGGGATGGGTCACTAGCTCCACAGTATCCCCATTGGGCTTGCCGGCTTCAACACCAATTAATCAGTTGGTCGAGATTTTTCTCAACCCCATCAACCCTGTTGTTGGAGGGGTTTGATGAAGAGTCAGTCTCCAGGACTCTGATCATCCTGGTCCTCACCCAGGAGGACATGGAGCGGTCGGTATCCCCAGCTGTCACTGTACATCATCAGCCTCCACCAGTGGTCATGCAGGTGAAACCAGTGCCAGTGTTTTACATCGCACCCCAGTTGCGTCTCCTCAGAATTGGCCCCTGATAGATGGCCAAGATACAGTTTGAGGTTGAGGGGCTTCTCAAGTTCTCAATCCTTCCTAAACAGAAGGTGTTGTCATTCACACTCCTTGTCCTTTTTATCTTTGGATGAAGAGAGGTTCTGCAGGCAGATGCAGCAGTGCTACAAGGAGCTCCTCTGGCAGCAGTGGGCCTTGGCAGGGCCAGGTAAGGCTCTACATCTGACCCTATGGTTGACTGGTCTGTGCTGGTCAAGCTCACGCTGGTCCACCCGAGACAGTTGTCCCTGACTCGCGTCTCTCTGCCATTGTTGGTGGAACTGCCTCCACATCAGGCCATGTGGAGGTCTCCTACAAAGGACTCCACTCCAGGCACTGGCTTGCCAGGTCAGTTGTCAGTGGAAATTATACACTCCTGATAATTCCAGGGTGGTCCATGATAGTAAGCGACTGCGACCATCTTTAAAGAGTCCTCGGTTGACTCCGATGCATCTTCCGTGCAGTCTTCAAAGACACATATGTTTTCCTGGGAATCAAAGAGCTGACCACCAACCACAGGCCAGTGTCTTTTGGGGCGCTCCTCCAACTTATGTCATAGTCAGTGAATGTTCCTTTGGTCCAGTTCAAATGAGGGCTAAATACTCCTTCATTGACATACTGGATAAGGACATATTCGGGGGTTTGCCTTTCCTATAACTGAGGCCATTCTGGGACCTGGCTCTGGAACTTTGGCAGCATCCATCCTCCTGCCAGGCATCCTCAGCCTGTGTGGTCTGCAATTATGTAGTCCCTATGGCTCCTTGTCTGGATTTTCTGATCTCCCCTCAGCCGAGGGTCTGGTTTCCGATTCTGTTTTCTGGAAATCCAGTAATACTGGGGATGTGGACAGACCCCCCGACAAGGAGTCAAAGAAACTTGATCACACAGCCCAGAAAGTCTACGCTTCACCCTCCCTTGGTCTCCATCAGGTGAGCTACATGTTGATGATGGCCCACTTCCATCACTCTCTGCCGGGGGTGCTCGATGACATCCTCCTTTACTTGTCTGCTGACAAGCTGCTTCTGGTAAAGGTCACCCGAGACCAAGGTCAAGTGCTGGCTAAACATCAGCTCCATTCGGCCTTGGACATTGGCAGCTCCTGTGTGCATGCCATGGCAGCGGCCGTCACGATGTGTTGCAGGGCCTGGCTGATGTCCCCATTCTTTTGCATTGTTCTCTTTTGCCTGTGGTGGATGGGCATCACACGAGGATTGAGAAGTCCAGTGCCACCTTGGATTCTGTGGCTTCATCCCAGAAGGACCAGAAAGCCAGAAACAAAAGAAGGCCTTTCAGCTTCAGCCCTGTCAGCTGCAGCAGTCTTGGCAGCGACAGCCCCAGTCAGGCGGTTCCAAGTGTAGAACCCTAAGACCAAGTTCTCCAGCCTGGGGCCCAAAAAAGGCAGAAGTAAGGGATGTGGTTCCCCTTTGCCCTCAGCAGCTGGTGCCCCCTCCAAAGCTGCACAGTGACAGGTCGGGGGGTTTTCACCTTCTGCCTGTCCAGTCCCTGCCTTAGCTCTCAGTGGGGGAGGTCAGCTTCACCACTTCTGGCCTCACTGGTTCATCATTTCTATGGACAAGTGGGTTCTCAGGGTGGACAGCAGAGAGTTGTCTCTTTATTTCGAGACCTTTCTGCCCTACAGATGTCATGCTCCAACAGAGTCCTTGGTGTTGCAGGACAGGCTGCCTGCCCTCTGGGAGGACGTTGCTCAGCTCCTCACAAAAGGAGCAATGGCCTGTGTCCCAGACTCCCTGGCAAGTCAGGGGTATGTGCCCAGGTACTTCCTGGTCCTCAAATGGATGGGAGTGCTGGTGCCCCACACTGGATCTTCATGATCTGAACCAGTTTCTAAGGAAGTGCAAGTTCAAGATGGTCACACTAAACCAGCTTATACCATCTCTGGAGCAAGCCATGTGATTCTGCTCCCTGGACCTCCAGGATGTGTTTTTCCACATCCCAGTCCGTCTCACTGGTTGTACCTCCAGTTCCACGTGGAAGAGGTGCTCTGTCAGTTCCAGGTTATGCCATTCGGCATCTCCTCAGTGCTCAGGGTATCACCAAGTGCATCATGTGGAGTTAGCCTTCCTACAGCGCCAGTACATCAGGGTCTATCCTATCCTGGATGACTGGCTGATAGCTGGGCCAGCCAAAGAGGCAGTGGAGCAGCCCAGGGATCTGGCCCTCCAGATCTGCAGAGACTTGAACCTCTTGGTCAACCCAGCAAAATCCGAACTGATCTTCTTGCAGGTGATTTACTTCATTGGGGCAGAGTTAGACTGCCTATGGGCCAAGATCTGCCTACCTGCAGAACCTCCTGTTCTGCCTGGGAGCACCCCTCTGGTGGACATGTTTGCCTCCTGGGAGAACAGAAAACTGAGGCTGTTCTGTGCCTATCCCCCACAGTCTAGGACACTGGTAGTGGATGACTTCACGAAGTCCTGGACCCCGGGCCTCCTGTACACCTTTCCTCCCTTTCTCTTGAGCCACAAGGTGGTGGTGAAGGTGCAGAGGGACCCACGGATGATCCTCATAACTCTGCACTGGCCTTGCCAGTTCTAGTACCCAGATCTCCTCATCCTCAGCATTAGGCTTCTGTGGCGGTTGCCTCTTCACCCAGATCTGCTGACCAGACAACAGGGGAAGGTCCTGCACCCAGACCTTTGGTCCTTGCAACTCATAGCGTGCTTCCTGAGCCCCTAGAGTTCCAGGATCTGGGTCTTTCAGATACTGTTCTCTACATTGTGGAGCTTTCTCAAAAAGAGTCAACTTGCCAGTGTTATGCCTTCAAATGGAAGCAGTTTTGCATTTGATGTCAGCGCTAGTGGCTTGATCCCCTGGTCTTCCCTGTGGCCAGCATCTTGGAATACCTCTGGCACTTGTCCCAGCTGGAACTGCATTTGACGAGCCTTAAGGTGCACCTGGCAGCCATTCCTGCATACTGGGCATAGACTGGTATGCCAACAGTGGCATAGGAGAAGGTGGTCAGCTGCTTCTTTAGGGGCCTTGACCACTTATCCTCACTAGTGCATGAGCCACAGCCACCTTGGGACTTATTGCTGGTACTGGCAGTGCTTATGAGCAAGCCTGTTATGCCTGTGTACAGGTGTGAGATGTCACACCTGTTGTGGAAGATGGCCTTCTTGTTGGCCATTATGTCGGCCAGATGGATTAGTGAGCTCCAGGCACTCTCAATGGATCCTCCTTATCTGGTCTTACACAAGGACATGACTGATGTAAACTGCAGGGTGTGTGGGTGGGTGTGTGGGTGTGTGGGTGTGTGTGTGTGTGTGTGTGTGGGGGGGTCTCTCTCTCTCTCTCTCTCTCTGTCTGTGACACACACACACACACACACACACACACATACACACATACATATGCTCTCTGGGCCACTTTAACTCTTAGGTTGCTGATAAAATGGAACATGGAACGGTTAAGTAAATTAATGGTCACTTGGCCACTAGGGTTAGTAACACTAGTAAATAAGTGAATAGTTGACATTAATTTAGGATAAATCAAATGATAAAATAAACAGTAGCTGACATAGATTTTTAAATATTGGTTGCCTATAAAACTGGAGTTTAGTTTACCCCTTTGAAATGCAGCAACTTGCAAATTTGAACACTTAACATTTAAAAATTTAGTCAGCCTGGTGGTTCTGAGAGCTGAGGCATCCACCTCACGTCATGCCACACCAGTGACCTGGGTTCGGGAGCAAGCTTGGGGTGCCAGGGGTTGGCGAGGATTGAGCGTCCGGAGGACTGCTTTCCACTTCTGGGAGGGTGGACTACCGAAGCATGGGCGGCTCCTAGTGGAGACTGGGAGCACTGCAACAGGGGAGACACTCATGGTTGGAGGCGATGGTGGACGTCGTGTGGGCGGGTACCTGTCACGCGCTGACATCATTGCATGTCCACACCTCCTAGGGATCCAGGAACAAGGAAAACCCCCAGCCCCTGGGAGGACGACGACGGGCCATGCAGTCGGCCCCTCATGCACAGTGCCGGATCCTGCTTGCTTCAGGGCCTCCAATTCCTCTGCTCAAGCCTGCCATCTGGATTCTGAGATAGGGCACCAAGGTAGGTGTGGCAGCCCCACCTCAGGGGGTATGAAAGCTGGGGGGGTGGGCGAGGCTGAGGGTGGATGGAGCTCTGGAGGGAAGGCCCCTAGATCTGGGGGGTTTCAGGCCAGGTGGGAGAACGACCAACAGTAGAGGCCACGTCTGAGGGAGATCCCAGTGGGGCTGGTGACAGGAGGGAAAAAATAGTTTAAAAAAAAAAATGTATTTTCATGGGGAGGTCTCCCATATTCTGTTTAAAGAAAAAAATATCAGAGTCCCCTGGTAAAATCATGGAAATTGTCCTGCTGTCAGTCAGCCCCAACTGCAGTCTCTAGATACCTGAAGCCAGCCACAGAATTGTATTTTTTACTTGGAGTCAAGGGTTGGGGGGAGACCCAACAGAACTTTAGTAAATAAGTGACCAGGTCACATTAATTTAGGGTAGATCAAACAATGAAATAAACAGTGGCTGGCATTGATTTTTGAATATTGGTTACCTATAAAACTGAAGTTTAGTTTATCCCTTTGTAATGCAGCAACTTACAAATTTAAACACTTAGGCCCGGATATTCAAACTGCGCCAGGCTGTGGCGCAAGCCTGGGCGGAGCTCAACTTTGTTGCGCATGGGTGTGGCCTGGGCGATATTCAACAGAGCTGCGCTATGGCGCAACAGGTTTGAATATCGCATCCTGGCCACATCCACTGTGCATGGCGCAGTGACACTGCGCCAGCGCAAGTGTCCAGAGCGGAGCATGGAGATGCAGTGGCGCAAGTGCCATTGCGCCATGCACAGCACCTGCGATATTCAAACGGGGACATACAAATGGGGCCATAAGTTATGCAAGGCACACAGGGGCCATTGCATCTCATTACGGCCCCATTTGCATGCCATTAGCATGCAGGTGCGCCCGATCTGACGACTTGCGCCTGGCGCCTTGCAAGGCAGCAGCCGTTGGGGACCGACGCCCCCTGCAACCCGATCGCGGGAAGTCCTGTAAGATAAAAAAAAGTCCAATATCCCTGGTGGCCCAGTGGACCTCTGTGTTCCCTGATCGCGGGCATCACTGTATCCCCCCAAGTCCAGTATCCTGGTGGTCCTGTGGACTGCACTGAGCCCGATCGCGGGCATCATTAATCACCCCAAATCCAATATCCCTGGTTATCTAGTGCCCCCACCCCACCGCCCACTGAGCCCCACCAACCCGCTCCCCCGTCAGCGGTGGGGCTGCAACACCACCCGCCTGCCGCCCGCCACCCACCGACTGACAACGCGGTAGGACTGCACGCCCATTGGTTCATAGCATGAGCCAATGGGCATGCAGCCCATACCATACTACTCAGTCCAGATATGTGAATGAATTCATTCAAACTGTTTCGCCCTAAAACATAAATGAAAAACAAATGAAAAATGCAGAACTCGGAAAGTCAGTCTGCCATTGCATCACCTAACAGCTTTTCCAGAAGAAAAATAGAGTGAGTACCTCAGATGGTGGAAGGCATTGTCGTCGAGGCACAGGTCAGGAAGCATAGGAAAACCAGGAGCAGTTGTAGAACTCACAAAAAATATTTATTTACACTAACAGTAACATAAAAAATAAACTTGTTCAGTATAACTGTTTACAAAGGCAAAATAAAAGAGAACATCCATCAGAGTTTTCCTTCAATCTCTGTGTCCTTGTTTTCTCTTTTTCAAGAAATTGCACCTCAGCTCTAAGTCCTTCCACCCCATTCTTAACAGACATCCTGTTCTTGTAAGTATCAGGCAGGTGCTGCTCTAACATAGTGTACCTGAGTTGAGGCCCCTTTTTTTACAGCTGTTCTGCAAAAGGCTTAAATCTTGCACTTGGGTAACCTCTTGAGTTTACAATAGCTTTTTGCAATCATCTCAAACTATAATTATATACATTTCAGCAGTAACACTATATATTTTCTAAACAAAGGGGATCCCAATATTAGTTACATTTCTACATAATGATCTACATATATTTTTATATCAGCAGATATGCAAGGGAGGAATAGACAGTAAGGGAGGACTGAGAGACAGTGAGAGGCAGAGAATTGCAAGACTGTTGGGGTGATCATATCCTAGGTCTCACAGGAAAATTTGGTTGCGCAACCAGACAGACAAGAGACAGGAAAGGAATAGAACAGAACCAGATCCCTGCATTTAAAATCTTTCCATAACAACTGGAACAGGGTCCTATTACACCCTGTCTCATACACCCCTCTCCTTAAGAGGGAAGCTGTTTTTATCAAACAGATTTCCAAAATGTTCTATTAATTCTCTAACATTTGCTGCTTTCAGAAATTAAGCACATGTGCGTTATCCATTTTTTTATAACAGTATAGCAAACAGTAAAGTTCAAACCCATACATTTGTTTTTCAACCTTCAGAACCCCCAATCCCTGATCCATATCTTGACAGAAAATCAGCATTGCTATTCTCTTTACCAGATTTGTGTATCGCCATGAATTTAAATGGCTGTAGTGCCAGGTACCACCTTGTGATTCTGGAATTTTTATCTTTCATTTGGTTAAGCCAACAGAAAGGATTATAATCTGTTACAAGAACAAAGTCAGTTCCTAGTAAATAAACTTAAGGGAATCCATGGCCCACTTTGCTGCTAAACATTCCTTTTCAATAGTGGAGTACCTTTTCTCTCTCTCTCATGCAACTTCCTACTTATGTACTGAATAGAGTGTTCTGTCCCATCTATATTTTGACTCAGGACTGCACCTAGGCCTACCTCTGATGCATCTGTTTGTAGCAAAAATAGTTTCTCAAAGTCTGGGCTTCTCAATACAGGAGCTGAACATAATGCAGCCTTAATAGCCTGAAAGGCTTTATCACACTCTGGAGTCCATTTCACATTTGTTGGGTACCGTTTTTTTCGTGAGTTCTGTGAGGGGCGTAGCTAACTCAGCAAAGTTGGGAACAAATCTCCGATAATAACCAGCCAGCCCTAAAAATGACCTGACATGTTTCTTTGTTTTAGGTACAGGGCTGTTTGCTACAATTTCTATTTTAGAAATGTATGGCTTAACTTCTGCATTTCCCAACACATAGCCCAAATATCTGGTCTCCTGCATGCCCAGTTCACATTTGGTAGGATTAACAGTGAGACCTGCATTTTTGATAGCTTGGATAACTGCCTGTATGTGTTCCAGGTGGCTTTTGCAGTCTGGACTGTACACCACGACATCATCCAGGTACACAGCACAATAACCAGTGTGAGGTGATAAAATTGCATCCATGTACCGCTGGAATGTAGCTGGCACACCATGTAAACGAAATGGCATGGTGGAGAGCTGACAGAATCCTATAGGGGTGTCAAATGCAGTTTTGTCTGCTGGATTCTTTAGCTAAAGATATTTGCCAGTAACCCTTGGTGAGATCGAGGGTACTGATATACTTTGCACTCCCCAGTCTGTCCACCAAATAATCTATTCTGGGCATAGGGTAACTGTCAAATTCTAACACTTGATTACGTTTTCTAAAGCAAGGCAGATTCTAACACCCCCTTCTTTTTTGTTTACAATGACCACTGGAGATGACCAAGCATTCCTTGACTCCTCTATGATACCCAATTCTTTAATTTTTTGTATTTCCATACCCATGTCAGCTCTTAACCGCTCTGGTAACCTGTATGTCTTTTGCCTAATAGAACAAGCATTTCTTATCACTATTACGTGCTCGACCCCTTTTGCTTAGCTTGGTACTGTGGTAAAATGACTGCTAAATGTCTTTAGCACGTTACGAATATCTCAAGTTTGTTCTGAGGTTAAGGAAACCTTCACCTTTACAGCATCAGCATTTACAGTTTGTTTCAGTCTATCATATGCTACATCAATATTTTCTTTACCAGTTTCTGGTAAAACTTGCAAAGCAGCTTTTGGCATTTTTTCAACCCATTTGTTGAGGAGGTTAGCATGGTATATCTTAGTAGAATTTTTCCTGTCAGGGGTCTCCATTTCATAATTTACGGTGCCAGTACATCTAAGAACCTTATAAGGCCCTTGCCACTTCATTAACAGTTTATTTTCTGTTGTGGGTAACAGCAGCAAAACCTTTTCACCTGGTTCAAAAACTTTTTCTTTTACCCCATGGTCATAATATACCTTCTGCTGGTTTTGGGCCTCTTCCTGATTACAATGGGCAATTTCAACATATTTTGCCAGCATCTTTCTTAGGGCACACATATAAGACGTTATAGATTGTTTCTAAGTGGGGTTATCTGCCCACTTTTCTTTTATCGCATCCAGTGGCCCTTTTGGCTGTCTACCATACAGCATTTCAAATGGTGAAAACCCCGTTGATGCCTGTGGTACTTCTCTGTAAGCGCAAAGTTGGTAAGGCAAGTATTGGTCCCAATCTTTCCCTTCCCCTTTTACAAACCTTTTTAACATGTGTTTTAGGATTTGATTAAAACGCTCGACAAGACCGTCTGTCTGAGGGTGATTTGGGGGGGAGGTTTTTACGGCAGTGATACCCAGTAGTCGATACGACTCCTTAAGGAATGCAGCACCAAAATTACTACCCTGATCAGTAATAATTTCTTTAGGTATCCCCACTCTGCCGAACATTTTTGCAAGCTGTGCTACCACTTTTTGAAGCTGTGACAGTACGCATTGGAACTGCTTCTGGGTATTGCATAGCATAGTCGCATACTACCAGGATATATCTATTACCCTTTTTATTTTTGTTTAAAGGACCATGAACCACATCCATTGCAATTCTCTCAAAAGGTACGTCTATCAAGGGTAGGGGCATCAGGGGCACCTTGTCTTTTCTAGTGACTGGGGCTACTTTCTGACACTCAGCACAGGAATTGCAATAGGCAGCAACATCTTCATGAATTCCAGGCCAGTAAAATCTATACAGCAATCTGGCAAGGGTGCGATCCCTCCCTGAGTGACCAGCCATAGGATTATCATGTGCTATCTGTAATAATTCTGTTCTATGCTTCTGTGGTATAACCAATTGTTCTGTCTGATCCTGTGTCTGAGGTTTAACCCAAACTCTGTACAATAACCCATTACATTTTTTAAACATTGGTCCACCCTGTTTTGGTTTTACCCCTAGCTGCTTAAAATAACCTTGGGGAGAAACATTGTTAGCTTGTTCTGAAAGAAAATCACAATCGGTTATCAGTTTAGTTTCAGCATTTTCATATTTTAACCCTTTGTGTCCATCAGTCATTTGTTGCCACAGTTTCTTCAGGCATCGTCTTTCTTTCCTGGATTTCCAGATCTTGGAACTGTGTTTAAACAAGTCTGAATCAAAATCACTGAAAGGAAAAGTGTCCCCACCATCTGAGATTTTGTTTGCCTGAGCTCTTGTCACCACAGCTGCTGAAACATCAGGATTTGCTCCCTCCTTGATTAACGCAGTAAATCCTGGAAAGTCATTTCCAATAATCACAGGTACAGGTAACTTAGGTACTACCCCCACTTTCATTTGGTGTGACACACCCTTAATGGTCAGAGTCACTTGGGTTGTGGGATTGTATCGAGTGTCCCCGTGGATGCAGATGACACCAGTACCTGGTCCCTTTGCACAGTGTTTTCCCAGCACTGTGGTCTGTCTGCTTCCCGAATCAATGAGTCCCTTTACAGTCTTATCCCCCACTTTCACATCTGTTAAGTACTTGCCCCAGTTTGCCAAAGACAAATCTGTTCCAGTGCCACTCTCCTTACTATGGCAGTTTCTTGCAATATGGCCTGGCTTAGTACAGTTATAGCAAATAACGTCTTTGGGCACAGATTTGTTACCCCCAACAAAGTGCTTATCAGGCTTGGAATTTAAATGGGAAAAAGAGTGCCTTACTGGTGCTTGGCTGTTACTTTGCCACTGTGGCATCTGTCTGGCCATTTGGTAGTCCTCAGCCAAAGAAACGGCCTTTTCCCCCACTGTCTGGTTGGTGTTCCTTTACCCAAAGCGGCACATCTGTAGACAGGATGTTGATGAATTGCTCCATGCCAAATGTGTCGATGATCTGTGGGACTGTTTTGCTCTCTGGTTGGAGCCATTTTATCAGGAGTTCTTGGAGTCGGGTGAAGGCTTCTTGAGGATTGTTGACCAAGTTGTACCTCAGAGATCGAAATCTCTGCCTGTAGGTCTCTCTAGAGATGCCATACCTTTTCAGGATTTCACTTTTCACCAGGTCATAGTTTTCTGACTGTGCAGTGTCCATACTGCTGTAGGCAAGTTGGGCTTTCCCTGTCAGGTAGGGTTCCCGTCTGATTGTCCATTGCTGCTTTGGCCATCGGTAGGCTGCAGCAGCCCTTTCAAATGTTGTCAGATATGCCTCAATATCATCCGCGAGATATACCTTTGTAAGTTTAATGGCTTTTAAGTAGCTTGTATTTTGTTGCTCATCTGAATGTGTGCCAGAACCTCTGGTTTTGATAGCTTGCAAGGCATTCAGCCATCACTGCTCCTGTTGCTGCATTTCTTCAATCACCTGCTGCTCCTGCTGCTGCATCTCTTCTCTCCTCTGTGCTTCTAAATGTTGAATCTCTTTTTCTCTCTGCTTCTGAGTCTCTTTTTGTTGTATAGCCCACCATTTGAAAAAGTCCATCAGGCTTTTAGGTTCTGTCACTGCCTGTTCTTTTTCCATAACTTGTGTTGGCTGTACAATCTCAGCTTGGACCTCTGTCTCTGCTAGTTTGGCTGCCATTCTCCTGGTAACCACTCCTGGACTTGCTGCTGTAGAATCCATACCTTTCTCTGTGCTTCCCTGGTACTAGGTCCAGTACCCACGCACAAAACTCCTAGTTTAGAGTAGGCACGGTGTAAATCCCACTACTGACACCATCTGTTGTTGAGGCACAGGACAGGAGGCATAGGAAAACCGGGAGCGGTTGTAGGGTTCACCAAAAATATTTATTTACAGTAGCAGTAACATAAAAAAATAAACTTGTTCAGTATAACTATTTACAAAGGCAAAATAAAATCGAGAACATCCATCAGAGTTTTCCTTCAATGTCTGTGTCCTTTGTTTCCCTTTTTCAAGAAATTGCAGCCCAGCTCTCTTATAAGTCCTTCCGGCCCCCATTCTTAACAAACATCCTGTTCTTGTAAGTATCAGGCAGGTGCTGCTGGAACAGTGTGTCCCTGAGCTGAGGCCCCTTTTTTTACAGCTCTTCTGCAAAAGGCTTAAAATTTGTACTCAGGTAACCTCTTGAGTTTACAATAGCTTTTTGCAATCATCTCAAACTATAATTATATACATTTCAACAGTAACACTATATATTTTTTAAACAAAGGGGCTCCCAATATTAGTTACATTTCCACATAATCTACATATATTTTTATATCAGTAGATAATGCAAGGGAGGACTGAGAGACAGTGAGAGGCAGAGAATTGCAAGGGGTGATCAAATCCTAGATCTCACAGGAAAATTTGGTTGCGCAACCAAACAGACAAGAGACAGGAAAGGAATAGAACAGAACATTCAAACTCTTTTCCATAACAACTGGAACAGGGTCCTATTCCACCTTGTCACAGGCACGCATCTTCAAGTACCTTTCCTCAGACTAAATGTTAGGTGACAGAAAAGCAGTAGTCTGTGACAGAGACTTATTAAGCTGCCAAGCTACCATCCAACTCAGAAAAAAGTGCACAGGGTGTGTGATAGGGAGAGCCCTGATGCCAAGGGTGGCAACAAGAAAAAAGTTTCAGATGCTCTGGTGCCATCAACACCAGCCAAGAAAAAACACAAAGAAAAGCATCTGACTACACCTCCTATCCAAAGGGACCAGGAGACAGCAGTGGAACAGAGAGCTGTGCCCTCGGCAGAAGACATTACAGAAATGTGGCTGTTCTTCCACACCTTTCAAATCATGGGAAACCTTGCCACTATTCATGCCTCCCCTCCCCAGTCTCAGGCATTTTTGAAACTGAGCTGAAGGAGGAGGAAGAGGATGAAGCGGAACCAGTAGAACTAGAGGCACCCCTGAACATGATTTTGGTACACCACCCAGAGTCAACGAGGATTTTAAAGGCACATGGTTGAGACTTTGGATAACCACACACACACACTGAGACTGAGGAGGACATAGAAGTGGCAGAATTTATGAGTATGCTGGGACTGACCTCATCTAAAAGGCTCACAGTACTGATTCACAGATCCCTCAGAAAAGTCACTGGCAAGATTTATGAGTATCCAAATTCAGCTCCTGGCTTTGACAGAAATATTAAGAAGCAGGGGTTAGTATTCTTATTTGACCACCACCCTGATCGTGAGGGAGTTGTGCAGGCAGCTGCATGTGAAAAATCTAAAGTGTCACTAACTTCCATGCCTCCAGAAAAGGATTCTAGGAAGCTGGGTTATATGGCAAGGAATGTGTACACTTCAACCAACCTGCAGTTAAAGTAAGGCAGGCTGCCTACATGGCCAATGCTGCTGAGTACCAGAAAGCCCTTGGAGTGGTGTGCAAGCCCTAAGTGAAAAGATGGGAGGTGAACTTGGTAGTGATCTAACAGAAACTGCTAAAGATGCACTAGAAGCCACCAAATAGCAGTTTCACATAGCTGTGGATGCAGATGACATGGCATCAAGGGTATTAGCACTTGCAGTGACTCTGAAGAGGTTTGCCTGGATCAGTACAGCCATCCTGTCAGAAGACACAAAAGCAAAGTCAATGGACTTTCCATTTAATGGACTCTCCCTCTTTGAGGATAAAACAGAAGCCTACATGAAAAAGACTGATGAACAAAAAAGACATCCTGTAAGAATCTGACCCAATAGGAGAGAGCTTCTGCTTCCTTCAAACCATATGGAAAGGGAAAATAAGGGCAGGCCTACCATCAAAGGCCTTACATAGATACATAGAAATTGACGGCAGATAAGGACCGCTAGGCCCATCTAGTCTACCTATAAGCCCTAAACTTGTGCGCAGTCACTGACCCTAAGTGATCAATGGCTTTTCATCACTCCCTCCCCACCCAGTGTTCCCTTGTGCCTGTCCCAGGCATGTTTAAACCCCTCCACTGTGCTTGCCCCCACAACCTCTTGTGGCAGATTGTTCCAAGTGTCAGTCATCCTCTCTGTATAGAAAAACTTCCTCACGTTACCGCTTAATCTACCCCCTTCCAATTTCATATTGTGTCCCCTCATTCTGATATCTTTTCTACATTGGAAAATATCCCCCACCTGCACATAGTTTATGCCCTGGAGGTACTTGAAAGTTTCTATCATGTCCCCTCTTTCTCTCCTCTCCTCCAGTGAGTACATATTGGGGACTCTTAGTCTCTCCTCATATGTATTGTGATGTAAGCCATGCACCATCTTTGTCACCCTTCTCTGGATCGCCTCCACCCTGTCTGTGTCCTTACGCATGTGTGGTCTCCAGTACTGCATGCCGTACTCAAGGTGAGGCCTTACCGGTGATCTTACTTTGAGAGGGTTCCTTCAGTACGTCATCACATATAGGACTAGCGCCACCTGACGTCTGGCCACACGGCAGACTTTTTCTAGCAATACCTTACAGGCGACCACCAACCCGACGTCAGTGTGACGGTATATAGTGGACGGTCCCCAAGCCCACCATTCAGTTCTTTCCCTCCGTCGCCTCGTGTCAGTCGCGTTGCAGACTTCCCAAGCAATCGTCGTTGAAAGTGTTTTTTTCTCATCTGTTTTCACCACGTTTTTTCATACCATTTGTCGAATTTCCTTCTATGTCTTTACAGAAGAAGAAGTGTTCCACCTGTGGCATGCAAATTCCACTCAAAGACGGCCATGTTAAGTGTGTGATCTGCCTAGGCCCAGACCACCCAGTCTCCTCTTGCCCGGACTGCCAACCTTTTAACCAGGCCACATGCAGAAGAAGGCAGCAGGCTTTGGAGGCCCAACTTTTGAAGACCCAGCTGGCGTATTTAGAAAAACAGATGGAGCGGATCCGTTCTTCTTCTTCATCTCCTTCCAAAAAAGTACATAGGAAAGAGAAACACAGGGAGTTGGAGCGCTCCGCGGAGGTGTCCCAGCCGAGGCCTCTCAGCCCTCGACCAGCAAGGCTTCTTCCCAGCCACCGCCGAAGGCCAAGCCGACATCTGAAGGTAAGTCTGACAAGCCCTTCTCCATGGGTAAGTCAGCTGCCGGCTCCTCCAGTGACCACACCGCTCCTGCCGTTAAGTCGACCTCCGGGGATCTCACGGCCACTGGTAAGACGGCTCTCCAGGCCTCGGGGACCCACACAGCATCAGCCGCTAAGTCGGCAGGGGGCTCCTACCCCTCCCGCCTGGCTCCATCTGGTCAGATGTCCATCCCTGGCGGGTGCTCAGACGCGACTCTTCCGTCGGGGCCTAACGGCGCCCAACCCGATGTCTGCAAGAGCCCGGGGGAGACTGTCCCTCTCCTCCCTTCTTCTTTGCTGGTAGCTTCCCCTGTTCAGGCCGCTACCTCAAGCGATGACAGTGCGGAACCCCTGGACATTGTCTGCCCCTCTGGGTCCATTCCACACTCCCCTGATGGGGTGGCAGGGATGGAGGCTCCTCCACAGCCATCTGTCCCTACTCCAGAGGCCTCTCCTATCCCTTCTGGGGGGATCACTCCCAAATTGATGCCTGTCCCGGTTGAGATCCCTCTGCCAGATCTGGTGATAGTACCTCCAATGCCAGACCCTCCTAAGATGGTCTCAGAGCCGTGGGCCAGTCGTCTGCCTCAACCTTCGGCTCCAGTGCCAGACACAGTCCTTCCATCACATCCCCTTCATCTGGCTCTGACGCTGGCCCCTCCGACGCCGGACACTGTTCCAGCGCTGATCGATGGTGCCGGTCCTGACTTCGGTGGCCCTGACGCCGGCTCCCCCAGTGCCGGACCTGCTGCCAATTTATATAACGGCGGGCCCTACGTGGGTTCCCCCTCCATCAGATCTTCTGACATTGGGCCTTTACTCAAGAACCTGGACTGTCCCACATTACCCCTTGGGGTGTCCTGGGGATCACCTCCCGGCTGGTCCTCCTCCAGATTGGAGTAACGCAGGGCATTATTTCCTGGGTTATGGTCAGTACCCGGGTTACCAGTGGTATCACTACCCTCCTCCCCCGGTAATCCCTCCACCTCCTCCCCCCCCCCACCTCAACCTCCTTCTCTGCCTCCTCCACAGGCTCCGGTCCAACCAGACTTCAAGACCCTTATTCAGTCTTGGTGGCAGAGGGCGTGCTTGGAGCTGGTTTCTGATCTGGAGAACAGACTCCCACCTCTGCACTCTCCTAGGTATCCATCCCAAAGAGGAGCTCTTCCCCCTCTGTGGTTCACGTCCTGGGGACATCTCACAAGGAGATGACTCTTCTGGATCTTGGAGACTATCCGGACTAGGGGCATGATGATGATGATGGGGATGAGGATGGCGATGAGTCACCGGAGGACCACTTGGATCATGAGTCCTCGATCCCTAAGGGCAAGGTTTCCCCCAAGTCCCCTGCAGAGGACCCTGCCTTTTCGGACCTCCTGAGGTCCATACTTTAGGTCTGGGCACAGCACTACTATAGCACTTTTGGAGTTCACTGGCTCCATCCACAAGTATCTTGATCTTGGACAATTGGTAGGGGCTATTTATATTGATCTGAAGAAAGCCTTCTATACGGTAAACCATGCTCTTCTTTCCAACCAACTAACTGCCCTTGGACTCTCCCAGGATACCACTGCTTGGTTCCGCAGTTACTTAGAATGTTGCGGTCAACAAGTAAGGATAAACACTCCTCTCAGTCAGCAAACCTGTCCGCTCAGGCGTGCCTCAAGGGTCAATCCTGGGCCTACTACTGTTCAGTTTGTTTCTGAATAGCCTCCCCCAAGCCTGTCAGAACCACATCTTTCTCTATGCAGACAATGCTGTAATCTTTCACAATGGGCCAGATCCACACACCCTTGAATGGCAACTGCAAGATGATTTCTCCCACGCTGAAAAATGGTTCAGTGACCACAAACTAGTCATGAAATACAAAAAGACTAAAACCATGCTGTTTTCCAGCCCTCACAACTTTCAAATCTCAGCCTCTCCAACAAAAATATTGCTGCTGTTTTTATAACAAGCCTTTGCCAGGGAACTCATTAAGGAGAACATCCTGTTTTTCAGAAAATTTACATGTCAGTTTCCTTCCTTGCAGATGCAACAAAACAGTACATGGTATCCCAGAAATGACCTCATGTTTACAGCTCTGCAAAGAGTTTGCAAACCAGTATCTCGGGTTAACCCTGTAAGTTCCAAATAGTTTTTGCAATCATTCCAACAGCATGACCACATACATTTTCAAACCAAGGGATCCCAGTTTCACATAAAGATTCACACATATTTTATAATTTCAGATATGCAAGGGGGAAGAAAAGATAGAAACAGCAAGTGAGGGCAGAGAGATAGTGTGGGGGAGGTGTAATAGCAAAACTGTTGGAGTGGCCAGTTCCTAGGTCTCACAAGAAAATTTGATTGTGCAGTCAGATAGACAAGAGACAGAACAGAAGAGGATAAAATAGATCTTTGCATTTAGCTCTTTCTACATGACAAACCTATCTACATAACAAACGGAACAGGGTCTTATTCAGCCCTGTCACACTGTGCCACCCTCACCCCCCCCCCGAGATTGTGCTCCACGAAACTGCTAACAGAGCATGATCTCGATGCATCATTGCCTCTGCTTGTCAAAAACTGTGGGGAAATTCAAGAATGCATGGGACAAACAAGGCAATTCTTGTGGGGGGTAAGAGGAAGTAGGCTGTTGGTTAACTAGGATCTGCAGCTTATCCAATAGGTGGAGAATTGGGCAGACTGGGGGGGGCTGTGCGGTTCTTATCTGCTGTCAAAGTCTCTGTTTCTATGCTTATTCAGTGCCTTATGTATGGAGATTTAATAATCTCTGTTATCATTTATGCCCTGCTTTACTTTCAGAGATTAACTGTAAATGTCATGTTATTGTGTGATATACATGACATTTACAGTAAGTCTTTGAAAATATAGCATGGCATAGAAGATAACAGAGATTATTAAATCTCCATACATAAAGCACAGGATAAGCAGAAGCAATGGCTTGTCTCCCGCATTGTTAGCAGTCTCATGGAGCGTGATCGGGGGGCACAGGCATGGCTGACAATGCCTACCCGCTGCAAGACCAGGGACATTTTTTTACAAGGGCTTGGGTATGTTAGCACTTTAACTAACATTGTGACTGTAGGAGGGATTGGGGCTCTCAAGTTCCAATCTATGCAGTGGTGGCTGCATTACTTATACAAGTAGTTCCCCTTTAAAAGTAAGGGTGAGGGAACAGTAACAGAGAGGGGCTGCCAGTAGGACAAAGAGGGATAGTTAGGTTGGGTGGGCAGGCTAGATGTTGCACCTTAGTTGGGCTAATTGGGATAATTAAAGCAGCAATGTTTGTCAGTAACCGTTTATTTTCCTGCAATTGATTTGTGGAAAAAACATCAATATACTAATTTTCTTTCCAAATTTCATTCGTTGCCGAACTGAAATAAGGGATTTTAAGGTTCTGGAAATGTTCTGCTCTTTTGCTACACCCACCATAACAAAATATAAATATATTGGTGTCAATCTGTGCTGTTTACCATCAGAAACATATGTGGTATCTTCACCCTAATAGATCCATAGTATGAATCTAATATGCGCATTCAGACATTAACCACAACGGAAGAGATTTTTTTGAAATTTGCGTGTAACTGCCATCTTTAATGATCTGAACCCTTAATAACAAAAACAGTTGTAACAACTGTTTTAAAAATATTCTAGACCATTAAAATACACTGAGGATGATTCTAAGATGTCGCAAATACATTTTTGCTACAAAAAACAGAACCACAGGTATATGATGACATTTTTTGCTATCAAATACTGCTGATTTAGATTATAAATTAAAAAAAAAAAACTGTCTCAGACACAGCTTTGAGCATTACATTAGTATTAACATGTCCAAGTTTATCACTCTGTCTTTACAAATACCGCAGGTTCTTCCATTTCAACCAAAACAGCCACTGCCAATGGACAACTTGGGCCTTGGTTTATTGTTTCATCCAAAGGAGGGCACCACTCCAGCAGGGCACCAGTATGTTGATATCTCTTTGCAGTCCCTGTGACTGTTCTTCCTTTTGGAGGCATTGTGGTCTAGTAGCTCCAGCACATATTTGGGAGCTGGGAGACCCACGTTCAAATCCCACTGCTGCAACTATTTAATCACAAATTGACCTTGAGCAAGTTACGTAACCTTTCTTTTATTACTGAACATGAGATGCCAGATTTTGGTGTTTTTGAAGGTTCCTGCTCCTTTGCCACTCCCGCTGTGACAAAATTAAATGTCTTGGTGTGAACCTCTGCTGTTTTCCATCACAAACATGTGGCAGTAGCATCATCCTAATACATCCATATAGTGTGAATCTAGTGTGCACATTGAAAAAGTAACCTCAACAGAAGAGATTTTTAAACGTAACAGCGGTTTTAAAAATATCGAAGACCATTAAATATACATGGAGGGTAAATCTAAGGATGTCACAGATACGTTTTTGCTAACAGCAACAACAAAAAAAGAACTGCAGGTGTATGATGATAGTTTTGCCAGCTAACAAATACTGCTGCTTTAAACTATAAAATAAAATAAAACATTAATCTGTCTCATACACAGCTTTGAGCATTACATTAGTATTACTGTGTCCAAGTTATCCCTTGGTCTTTACAGATACCTCATGATCTTATATTTCAATGAAAATAACCACTGCTAGTGGACAGCTTGGGCCTTGGTTTAGCATTTCATCTGAAGGGAGGGCACCTCTTCAGCGGGGCACCAGCAGATTGATCTCTTTGCAGTCCTTGTGACTGTTTGTCCTCTGGGAGGCACTGTGGTCTAGTGGCTTGGAAGCCAGGAGACACTGGTTCAGATCTCACAGCAGCTACATACTCTCATTGGTCCCTGTACATTAATGGAATCTCGGTCCTACGCACCCTTTATGCCGCATGTAGGGCTGGGATACGCACATCCTGGGTATTCAGTTTACACCTACGGATGCATTACTGGCATGCACTCACTGTACACCCCTGTCCAGAGTTGTGTGGGGAGGGGTGTCCTGCACAGTTAAGTGGTCAGTCTGGTTGGGGGTTTATTGGAGAGGGCCAGTGGTGCACGTCATGTCCCTAGAGTCTGAAAGAGTGGCTGATATCGTAAATATTTTTTGAGCTCCCTTATCTAGACACCCTAAATAAAAACAGCTTAAACATTGGGGTAAACAAATCTGAAAACAAATAGTAATCTTGATGAACAAACCAAATTCCTTAAGTTCAGGTTCAAAAATATACTCAAGAAAGATATGCTCAAAGAAAGACATAAACTTCATGCAAACAAAGCCTGTGGCCCGGATGAAATCGAAGCTAGGTTTATAAAAGACTTCACCTGTGATATGGCTCAGACCCTGACTTGCATTTTTAACAAGCGCATAATGGATAGATCATTTCCTGGCATTTGGAAACTATCAAAAATCATTCCAATCCATAAAGGTGGTAATGAATTTTCTCCTACAAATTATTTTATTTATTTATTTTATTTATTAAATTTTGATTACCGGGTGAGCCTACTGAGCCCCGAAGGTCCCTTTTTCAGGGGCAACCCGGGGTAGAGTACAGGGGCAGAATATTAGGTACAGATTATTAGGTACAACATGTTAATAAGAGTACAATGCTAACCAGGTTAGAATGATGGTAGTAACACAGTAGAAGACAGTAATTCACAGAAATGGCGAGTCAAGTACATATTCGACATACAAGCAGTGATTGTTTGAGACAAGACCTAGCCTTCTAGACCATTTGGGTGACGGGGGAGAGGGATAGCATTTTTAGTTGGGACAGGGGGAAGACTACCCCATGCCTTGACAAGGACAAGTGCTGGACTCAAACATGTGGGCCTTGAGCCTAGTGCGGAAAGTTGATAGGAAGGGAGCTTCCTGTACTGACGTTGAAAGATTGTTCCACAAGTAGGGGGCAGTAAAGGAGAAGGATCTGCCACCGGCGTTAGTCATGACTCTGGTAGTTATAAGTAGAGACCGACCGGAGGTCCTGAGCATCCGAGAATTGTGCTTAAGGGAGATAGTCCCTTTTAGGCTGGGGGGAGCTGCCAGACTCAGTATTTTGAACGTGAGGCAGAGCCGGGGGTACTGAAGTCGATAGGCAAAGGAAGACCACTGCAGCTGGGCGAGCATGTCACGGGGTGACTTCTGGGTGATCTTGGGTAGCAAACCGTGCAACCTTGTTATACAGTACCTGTAGCCGGTTGAACTCTTGCTTAGGCATACCCTGTAGTACTGGGGCAGCATAGGTAAGTGTTGGGAGCAAAACACTGGACGCAATTGCCAGCCTTGCCCCATGGGTAAGCTGGTCATTTAGCCGGTACAATGTGCCAAGTTTACAGTGGATGGTCCTGGTTACTTGGTCTACGTGGGACTTGAAGGTGAGACCTTGGTCCATTATTAGCCCAAGGTATTTTATGGTGTCAACCACATTTATACTTTTCCAGCTAGAGAATTTAGTTGTAGGAATCTGGACCTATCTTGCTCTAAGGATCTAGGACCAAACAGCATAACTTTCGTTTTGCCTGCATTGAGGACCATTCTGTTGGATGTAAGCCAGGCCTCCAGTGTCTTTAGATCAGCTTGGAGGAGAGGGCCTAGTCCCTGCAGATTTTCCATTGAGCAGTAGATTACAGTGTCATCTGCATATTGAACAACAGAGCCGTCCCTGCAGTGAAGGTTAAGGTCGTTTGTGAAGAGAGAGAACAAAAGGGGACCGAGAGTTGATCCCTGAGGTACTCCCTCTTTGATAGGTAGAGGATTTGACTGCTCACCCTTCCAGATGACCCTCTACGAGCGACCTGATAGGTAGCTCTTGAAACACCGCAGGGCGTGGGGATCAAGACCTATTCTGTCAAGCTTTGTTAGTAGGAGGTTATAGTCCACAAGGTCGAATGCCTTGGACAGATCAATAAAGATTGCACCTGTCGGCTTACCTGTGTCCATTGCACTGAGTACGTCCACTGTTAGATGGGTGAGAGCTGTATCGGTGCCGTGGTTAGTTCGGAAACCATGCTGAAAGGGGGCAAGGAGCTGATAGGACTCAAGGTAGTTTCTCAACTGCCCGTAACCCAGCCTTTCCTGTAGTTTTGCAAGAGTGTATAGCAGGGAGATGGACCTGTAGTTACTAATTAGTTCCCTCGACCCACCCTCGAATGGGGACCACATTTGCCTGCTTCCACTGGAGAGGAACAGTTCCTTCCAGAAGTGATCTATTGATGAGCCAGCTCAGGGGTCTGGCAAGGGAGTGGGCTCCTTCCATTAGTAACCTAGGGCTGATAGCATCCGGGCCTCCTGAGCCTTTGATTTTCAGAGCCTTTAGAGGAGAAAGGACCTCTTTGGCCTTGACAAGTCTCAGGTGAAATTGGGGTCTTTTTAGGCAGGAGGGTTCTTCCGTGATCATTGCTGGTGTAGAAGGAGGCAGTCTAACCTTGTAGACATCAAGGTTGGTAAAGCAATAGTTTATCTCAGGCAGTTGTCTGGCAATCACTCTCTAGCTGTCCGTTTATCTCTATTAGGCCAGGAGCCTCCTTGGAGTTTCCTCTAAGTAGTTTGTTGATGTGGGTCCAGAAGAGCTTAGGCTTGCCAAGGTTGGTACATTGTAGGTGTGTAACATACTCCTTCTTTGCAAGTCTGATGGATGTCTTACACTCGTTTCTTCGAGATTTGTAAGTCACTAGGTCTGCCTGGAGAGCAGACTGCCGGAACTTCTTCCTGGCCTTGTCCCGGCTAATCATCATAGATTTTTACTGAGTGGGAGATCCACTTACAGCAACTTCCCTTTGCTCTGAGTTTCCTGAGAGGGGCAACGAGGGAAGTCACCTTGAGGAGCGAGTCTTAGAAGAATTCCAAGGCCTCTTCCATGGTTGGGAGTAGCCTGATAGGACTCCAGTCCATGTTACTTAGTCATTACATTTTCTCATCGTGAAGTTTGAGTAGTCACGGATGGTGAGTATCCCAAGTGGAACCTTTTGTGCTCTGTTCTTCCAGATGCAGAAAATAGGGGAGTGGTCGCTAAGAGCGTCGGCCATTAAGCCTGCATTCTGGATGTTGAGGAGATTAGATACCAGAACCCAGTCCAGGATGGTGTGGTTCCCGGTTTTGTGATTAAGCCGGGTAGGTTCTGAGATAACCTGTCCCAGGTTTGCCTCCTGGGTCACAGCCATGAGGAATTTTTTAGGGTCTGAGGCCCAGTTTAGGTTGAAGTCTCCCAGGATAAGGAGTTCCATGGATACTTCTTTGCCCAATGTTTTTGTAATACAGTCCAAGGCTTGGAGAGCAGTCTTAGGAGGGTTATAGATGCAGCCTATGGTGAGGTGCTTTGCACGACCAAGGGTTAATCGGATGAAAATAGATTCGCCATCTTGGTAATTTCCCGGGTTCAGTTTCAGTTGTGTCACCGTAACGGTGTCCTTCACATAGATTAGTACCCCACCTCCTTTCTTATTCACCCTATCCTTTCGGAAGGTGTTGTAACCTAGGACCTTGATCTCATGGTCAAGAATGTAAACCTTGAACCAGATCTCTGAGATAGCAAGGATATCAGGCTTATATAGGTCAAGCCAAACTTGTACCTCCAGAATTTTTGGTCTGAGGCTGCAGATGTTCATATGTACAATCCTTAGACCCTTAGAGGATGCCCAATACGGGTCCTGGGGGGAGGAGACTAGATGATTAGCTATTGGAGGGCCCAGATTAGAATGTACATCTCCTGCCCGAAGCAGTAGAAGAACAAGAATGCATAGTAACATTGGGCTGACTGATGGGATGGAGAATTTGTGCAGCGTTCTGCAGGTAGCATGGAGTGCCTTACAGTATGTGCCCCTTCTTACCATCTCATGGGCTATCAGAAGGGCATTCATGCTAGGGGGAGAGGTCCAGTTGTAATTGTCCTTTGGAAAGGGGTCTTTGTGTTGTGGCCCCTTGGAGTCGGTATCCTTGATCTTACTTCGAGTGGGAGCTCTTGCAGCAGGCTGTTACAATCAGGACTACGCCGCAGGCACTAGGACCCTCTGGTGAAACTTCTGCCAGCAGTACACAGCAGGGACCTCCCCCGACACCGGCCCCACCCAGACGTCGGTCAGGGTAAAAGAGGGGGCAGACCCAGCTCCACCCCAGTTCTTTCCCGCCACGTCCTGCACGTGAAGTCGAAGGAACAGCTTCTGCTTGCAGTTGCAGCTAAAGGTTTGATCTCCAATCAACACTTGTTCTTAAGTTTTCTTCAGTTTTCGACGGGTTGTCTCGTACTCTGGTACCCGACGTCAGTCCGCTGCCCGTCGGTTGTTTTCCACGCTTTAGAGCGTTGTTTTCCTCGCTCTCAGCTCCGTTTTTCCGAGTACCGACGTCAGCGGTTTTTCCCGGCTGAGTTAGACGTCTTCTCTGGCGTCGGCATCTCCTGAACACTTAAGTGTGACTGCGGGAGGCAGATCCCAGCGAAGGATGGCCATCAGCGGTGCGTTTTTTGTCTAGGCCCGGACCACGACACTGCCAATTGCGCAGATTGCCAGGCCTTTACCAGCCAGACCCGCATCTGCCGCCTGAAGGCCCTTAAGGCCTACCTGCTGGAGCAGAAGATGGATCTGCACTCCTTGGAGGGGAAGCGGAAGGAGAAGAAGTGCCACAGCAAGGACCGTGAGTCGGTCCCATCGCGTCGCACTTGCATTGTGACCATCTCCCAAAAGGCCCGTCCTCGGGTTCTGGAGATCCTCAAGACTCTCAGGGCTAAGGCCGCCTGTCAGGGGAGAAGCCGCTGACCAAAGGTGACCCCGCTAAGGGTCACTACTAAGCCTTAGAGGTGCCTGCTCGCCCCACCTGCTAAGGCACCGACACCGCCTGCTAAAGGTGTGCCTCCGGAGACTAAGGACCCCTCTGCGCCCTGGCATCACTCCGCTTGCCGGTCCCTACACCGAAGCCGGGTCAGGGGCGAAGGACGCAGGGAGGACATGAGGAACTGACGCCCCGCCGCCCAAGTCCTCCTCCTCCTGGGCCCTCAGGAGAGCTCTTCACGCCCAGATGTTCCTGAGACTTCCTTCCCGAAACGAGCGGCTGAAATATCCACCAAGGATGAGCTCAAGGATCTTTTCTCCTTTTGGTGGGGGCAGGTCCACAAGCAGTCCTCCCTGTCGCCGGCCCAGACACCGGTACTGGACCCTGTGGGAAAACCACAGCCGGGAGGTGAGTCTTCCCCGAGGAAGTAACCGGAGCGCCAGCCTTCACCTCCCTCCAGAGCTCATTCCCGCACAAGGTCTCAGGACCACCGACGTCACTCCCGGGATTCGGGTGACCGACGTTGGTCTAGGTCACGCTCCAGGAGCCTTTCTCGCTCCAGGCGGGAACACTCGTGACGTCGGTCCTCTGACCGACGGTCATTGCTCCATCGCCAGTCCAGGAACCGGAGTCGGTCTTCGGACCGACGCCAGTCCCCTAGCTACCGACATCAGCGTAGGCATGGTCATAGGACGGGGTCAGACTACTCCAAGTCGGATAGTCGATCCTCCTCCCCAACATCGACCTCTTCTTCTTCCTCTCTCAGCCTCAAGCGCTCCCCGGGAGAGAAGGACCAGCCTCGCTTGCCTCCGGACGATCCTACTTTTATGGACGTCATGAGGCACATCCAGGCCTCCAACGAGTGGGACACGGAGGACCTGGATCCGGAACGCCGGAGATTGGCTAAATATCTCTGAGGCAAAAGGAGCCAAAGCCTCTGGTTATCCCTCCTTTAGTCGATACATTCCAGGACCTTACTAGAACCACCTGGATGCATCTGGCCTCAATCCCGGCAGTTCCAAAAAAGTCAGACAGGCTGTATAAGGCCCCGAGGGCAGAACCCTTTCTATCGGAGCACCCTCAGGCCGATTCGTCGGTGATCACGACTGCCCATGACAAGTCTCAGCAACCGAAGCACCTCGGCTCCCAGCCTCATGACCCGGAGTCCCGCTACCTGGACTAGGTGGGCAAGAAAGTATATGCTGCCTCCACCTGTTCCATCCGTTCCCTCAATTTCCTAACGCATATGGTACAGTACCAGAATGCGATGTGGGAAAGGGACTGGAGCTGGCAAAGACCATGCCAGACTCTGACCAAAAGGCAGAGCTCCTGGCCCTCCTTCAGTCGGGCTCAGACGTAGGCTCCCATGTACTGAGGGCCCCGTATGACACTGCAGACAGGGCAGCCACTTCCAGGGTGCACCTCCGATGCCATGCCTGGTTGAGAGTCTCGGGTTTTCACCAGGATCTGCAGGCCGGTATCAAGGATCTGCCCTTCCAGGGTACCGTGTTGTTTGGGAAGGAGATGGAGGCTTTGATCTTCCGCCTCCAGGAGTCGGGCAAGTCGATCTGGTCGGTCCACCAGATGTACCGTGGCGACCAGCGATGACAGCACCGTAGACGGCCCTTTTGTAAGTCCGCAGGCAGTCAAGGTCCAGCCCGTGGCAACCAGCAGGGGCAGAACGGAGGTTTCCGCAGGAGATCTGGGAACCAGCATTCTGGTGGACCTCCTGCCCGTGGGCCCAAGTCCTCCCAGGCCTCTCTCCCCACTCCCGGCTCTGCCCAATGACTCCCTTCCGCCCCCACCCTTCTGCAGGAAGACCCAGGGGAGCCAGTTGGGGGCCGCTTCTCCCTTCATTTCGAAGGTGAAGTCTATCACCGCAGACCAGTGGGTCTTGGATATTATATGAAGAGGACACACGCTAGAGTTCACAGAGTTTCCACTGCATACTCCGCCAAAGCTCTCCCGTTATCCTCCTTCTCACATCCCACTAATAGAAGGAGAGATATAGACCCTCCTGCAGAAGAGAGCAATAGAGAGGGTCCCCTTGCATCAGCAAGGACAGGGGTTCTATTCCCGCTTCTTTCTGGTCCCAAAAAAGACTCAGGACCTTCATCCCATTCTGGATCTCAGTCCTCTAAACCTCTTTATCGAGTACAAAAGGTTCAGGATGGTGACTCTTCAAGGACTCCTTCCCTTGCTGCACCAAGGGGACTGGCTATGGTCTCTCGACTTGCAGGATGCATATATGCATATTGGGGTCTATCCTCCCCACAGGAAGTTTCTGAGGTTCCACTTCCAAGGGGCGCACTTTCAGTTTCGAGTGCTTCCGTTCGGCCTCTCTTCCGCTCTCCGGAGTCTTCACCAAATGCCTAGCAGTGGTGGCTGCGGCTCTAAGGCGTATGGGACACTATGTGTTCCCCTACCTAGACGATTGGCTGCTTACGGCCCAGTCAAGAGTAGGCCTCTTACGAGCTCTCGAAGACACTTATACTCTGTTCTGAGAGCTGGGGATCACCCTGAACTTTATGAAAATCATCCCCGGAACCCAGCCAAAAGCTTGCCTTCATAGGAGCAATCCTGGATTCCATCCAGGGCATGGTCTTCCTCCCACAGGACAGGGGAGTTCGCTCGCGAGAGATGGCAGAACGGATCTCCATAACTCCTCGAGTTCTGGCTCAGAACTTCCTCAGTTTACTGGGGCACATGGCGGCGGCCATTCCTGTCACTCCTTTGGCCCGCCTCCACATGAGAGTCCAGCAGTGGATGCTCGGGGTGCAGTGGGACCAAAGCTACGATGATCTAGACTCCCCAGTCAAGTTCTCGGAGCCAGTCAGGAGAACTCTGCTTTGGTGGATGGACCCTAACAATCTGGAGAAAGGGGTCAGCTTTCGTCTGGAGCCACCAGGTCAAACTCTGACAACAAATGCCTTGGACCTGGGGTGGGGGGGCGCACCTGGGTGCACGTCGAATGCAGGGGGTTTGGTCACCTGAGGAGCAGTCCCTCCACATCAATGTACTGGAAATGCGAGCGGTCCTCTACGCCCTCCAGGCTTTCCGAGAGGACCTGGTGCCAGGCTCTCTTCTAGTTCAGACAGACAACATGGCAGTCGTCTTTTACATCAACAACCAAGGGGGCACTCATTCGTATACTCTTTGCAGGGAGGCGATGAGAGTCTGGTACTGGGCACTGGAGCGGGGCATCCTGCTGTCCACAATGCACGTTCCAGGCGTCCTAAATGATCTGGCCGACAGCCTCAGCAGGTCGCGTTCCAGAGCGCAGGAGTGGGAGCTGCTACAATCCGTAGCGGACCAGCTCTTCGACAGGTGGGGTCTTCCAGAGCTGGACCTCTTTGCGTCACTACGCAATGCCAAACTGCCAACGTTCTGTTCGCGAGAGCACGCGCCTGGAGTTTTCTGGCCAGACGCGTTATCCCTTTACTGGGCAGGGAGGTTTCTCTATGCCTTTCTGCCCTTCCCTCTCATTCAGAGAGTACTGCTCAAGTTACAGGCGGAAGGGGCCCGGATGATCCTAGTGGCCCCCAGATGGCCTCGGCAGATTTGGTTCCCACTACTGCAGCGGTTATCCACGGAACCTCCAATTCCGCTGCCCATATGCTCGCAGTTACTGTCCCAGGACCAAGGGTCGCTGGTCCATCCGAATCTTAGATCCTTACACTTACATGCTTGGCTCCTTCAGACGTAGCTCAACATAGATATGGGGTTTCCCCAAGTGGCCAGCCGGTCCTAGTGCGGCAAGAAAGCCCTCTACTCGCTTCACCTACACTATGAAGTGGAAGCGTTTCTGTCTTTGGGCATTGCTGCAGCGTTTGGATCCCGTCACCTGCCCTGTGAACTCAGCTTTACAGTATCTCCTCTCCTTGTACGATAAGGGTCTAAGTCACTCCTCTATCAAGGTGCACATGTGGGCAGTCTCCGCCTATCATGCTCTCGTGGGAGAGAGAGAGAGAGAGAGCATTAGCACAACTGGATGTAGCCCACACCTTTCTTATGGGAATTCTACATATGAGACCTCCCATTAGGGACCCTGTCCCACCCTGGGACCTCCTTTTTGTCTGCAGTTCCTCCCTTATACCATTCCTTAGAAGAGTAACTCTTCTCTGCCCTGGCAGGTTGGTGTGAAGAGAACTTACACACTTGTTGGCAGTTTTGTTGGAAGTTACTAGAAGCCTAATTGAGTGACACTATTCAGCGCAGTACAGACTGGTGCTAGAGAAATTATGCACCAGTTATCACTTGTGCCAGATTCAGCGTAAGCTTAATTAGAGTAGCACTATGAAGCTACTGCAGTGAGGGACTCAGGCTGAGCTGGCTGAAGTTCACTGGGTAAGTGAAGCTGGAGCAATGGTTAGAGGAGAGTGAGGTGGCGCTCTGTGGTAGTTGCGAAATTATAGGCCAATTGCTATTCTATCAGTTATTTCAGAAGTTCTGGAAAGGCCAGTCCACAGCCAACTCATGGATTACCTTGAAAAATATAATAAACTAAATGGTTTTTAGTCTGGGTTCAGAAAGGGGCTGTCAGTGAGCACCATGCTCACGGACCTCATTGATCCTAGTGGCTACTCCTCTTTGGTAATCTAGAACCATGGGTGCAGAGTTCGTCGACCTATCAAAAGCTTTTGATTTAATGGTCCATAGTATTCTGATACACAGGCTGAGAGACATAGGCTTAGCGGAAGAACCACTCAAATAGTTCCAGTCATACCTGGAGGACAGGTCATCGATGGTCATAGTTGATGGGAAGTGTTCAGACCCATCTCCAGTTTTCTGAGGCATCCCGCAAGGTCAATTTTAGGCCCATTATTGTTTAAAATTTATATAAACGATCTACCTAACCACATAAAATTGGCTAACATCCGATCATACAGTTTTGGTATCTGAGGGCCTAGACACTAAAGAAGTTGAAACCAAGTTATAACAGGATTTTATCATTTTACAAAACTGGCTCACCTTCTCAAATTTGATATCAAACATAAAAAAAAAAAAAAAAAACAGACTATGTTGTTCAGCCCAGTTCACTTAGACAAAAAGAGAAAAAAAAAAAACACCTTAGAAATAAAAACCACAAATGGTATTACATTAACTCAGGTTTATACATAGAAATTTATTGGTGTTTTTATTGACTCCCAACTTTCTTTTGAATCGCACATAAATGGTCTAGTGAGTAAAGTAAATTCCAAAATTGGGGCTATGAGGAGAGTGGCAAACTGTAAGACAAAGAAAGATCAGTTAACCATTGCAAATCAACTCCTTTTTCCACTGATTGATTTTGGGTGTCACATTTATCCTCATGCAAATAAACATTCATTACTTAAGCCTGACACTTGTTTTAATAGAATAGCTAGATTTGTGCTTAGATGCAGTTACAATACCCATCATTGTACTGTGTATGAACACCTAAACTAGATGCCACTAGAACTTTGAAGGAGGGACATTTGAGCTACTGATATCTATAAAATTTATAAAACAAATACACATTCCAGATTGTCAGATAAGTTTATTTAAACCTTTGCATCATTCTAATCTTAGAAAAAAAGGGGGCCAGAGAACTTCTTGTTCCAATAACTCAAAACAATTCTGGAAGAATGGCTTTTCAGTATAAGGCTTCCTTAACTTTGAATGCCTTACCTTCGGATCTGAAGGTACAAGATTTAAAATCAAGAATGTTTAGGACAGCTATGAAACAGGAGCTAAACTTCTGCTGTACGTATAATAGATAAACTTGGTGCTGTAAATAAGTTATACTGTGCCTAAACTCTGATTGTAAATGTTATATATGAGTTGCATCTAAAATGTTTTTTTATGTTTTGTAACTATGTACTGAAGCTTGTAACGTATGTGAAACAACAAACAGGTGCACCGTGAAAAGAGGGCTCTTGTAGTCCTAATGGTGTTTTGAAGCCGTTCTTCAGATTCATGTATAAATAAACACTTTCACTACTACATGCCTTGTGCACTTTGCCGGGCCAGTGCCAGGGGCACTTACCATTACACCAGCCTGTACAGGGCAGAGTGGTGCCCAGGAGTCATGGATCATAGTCCCCCTCAGTGCCATGGAGAGTCGGGGTGGTTGCAGGCTGTGGGGCACCGACCTCTGGTATCTGTAATTTTACCATTGGCTTTTTGGGATATGGGTGCTGATACATGTCCCATGATACCCTGCTCTCACAGAGCAGGGTTCCACTAAAGGCTCCAGATGCCTCCTGTTCAGCCTACGTCCACCCCCAGCCTGCTCTGCTCCTGGCTTGGATCTAAGCAACTACTCTTGGTCCGCTCAGGTCCACCCAGGAGGACGTGCGTACTAACCCTGTGGTGTGCAGTTGCATGGCCTGGTACTCACCCCTAGCAGTGCATACCAGGCTTATTAGTAAATTGGCCCAAAAGTGACCTTGAGGAAGTCACATAACCTTTCAGTGCTTCAGTTCACCCAGTTCTGGAAACGGGTAAAAGCAGAACCCACTGAAAACAAGTGATTAAACCTCAACTCAACCCTTTATTTATATAGCGCCTTTCAAAATCAAGGCGCTGCACAAAAACAGTCATAACAACATAAAAACAGTATTTAAAATCCAATACATAAAAATATGAAAGTCCGTATAAATCAAATTCACTGTAACTGGCAGGTCTATCAGCTAACTTCCTCGGGAAAGGCCAAGCTAAACAAATATGTCTTTAGTGCTATCACAGCTCTGCTGGGCTGTCCTGAGTAAATACATTTTTAAAAATTACATAGTTTATATACAGTAAAAAAAACTGTAATGCCCATTGCCTAACTTTAAATAAAAAAAAAAAAAAAAGACACAAGAACAGTTGCCTGGCATTTTTAAAAAATGTCCATGGATGTTTAAAAGTGTGCTGGTGACAAGTAATAGCTGGTGAGAATAGTCTACACAGCACTAGGTTTTTTGTGCTCTGCTGGTCAGACACGTTAGATACAATTTAGGGAACTGCTTTTCTTGTAATCATGTGGAAAGGTTGTTTGTTTACATGCGTGTGTCTGTGTGTTTGTGTGATTCTGCAGATACAGTTGTAGTCAGTGCCATCAGTAGCCATTATCACCAGGCCATGGCGCATGCTGGTATTGCTTTATATGTATTGGGAAACATAGCGCTAACGAGTACGATATTGCCTCATGACGAACCATAACTTATGATATTATTCCTGAATGCGCTGGCTACCACTGTACAAAAGATACTGCCTCGTTTTGCTGGGAAGGGGGTACATGATTAATTGAACATGCAGGTAGTGGCATTTTGCTGGAATGTCTATCTGTCTATCTCTAGCTAGCTACAGTATCTGCATAGTTTCTGTCTGTGTACTCTATCTACAGTATATATCTTATCTATCTAATCTATCATCTAGCTAGCTAGCTGTCTACAGTATCTGCATACAGTCTCTATCCACTGTGTCTGTCTATCGTATCTATCATATCTGTCTGTCTGTACATACATCCATCTATTGTGTCCGTCTTTCTGCCTGCCTATCTTAGCTATCTATACTGTTGTATCTGTCTATCCATCTGTTGTGTCTCTTTAGCTATCATGTCTGTCTATCCATCCATCCATTGTGTCTATCTCTTTACAGTATCTGTCTATCCATCTAGCTGTCTATCTGCTTATCTGTTTGTCTATTTATATATCGTAGATTCTCAGAAAAAAAAAATGTTTATTTGGGGATAAAATGATTGCTAGGTTTGTATCTAGAATACTGATAATTTCTTTATACAGTTAGAGCATGATTTCTGTAGATGCTGTGAACCTTATCCACATGCACTACGAAGAATAATTTTCATTATGCTTTATATAGTGATGCCCTTATTTTGAAGAAAACGTTTTTTTAATGAACTAATGCCCCATAAACAACTGAAATCTGCCAGCATTTGTTGTAAATGCCTAGGTGGCAAGATTAGAGTCAGCCACCCGAAATCAGCAAATACAATTAGATTGAAGTGGCAGCTGACTATAAATCTCTCCTGTGCTGAATTTTTATGTGTGTGGTATGGAGTTAGGATACACAGATTGGGGAAGTTATTAATGCAGTGGTGGTCAGGGAATCCCCCAAGAGGATACGGAGGCCATGCAGACATCGGCAAATCTTACTATTTCTACTGGCTTTACAGTATATAGTTTTTTGATTGACCCTGCATTCCCCACAAATGTACAGCTAGGGATCTGAGTCCCATATCTGTCCCATGTTGTAACGAGTTAAATTGATAGTCTACATCTATAATTTCTTTTCTTTGCCATTGTAATATTTAAGCTATGGCTTTAACAGTGTTATTTTGCTATTTATTCTGAGCAGTAATCACGTCCGAATGAATTTATTTCCAGCTTGTTTGTTTTCTGACTCTTTGCATTCTGAAGCTTCAGCTGCCAGAGAGACGTTATGAAATATTCATGCTAACATTGCAACGATATGAAAATTTGAACAGAAAATATATGTATAACAGAAAATTTAATTTTCCTTTTTTGTATGCATTCATTTGGCACATTCTCACATCAAATGCGTGTCTGTAGCAGCTTTTTATTTACTTACTATACATTTCTACAAAATTTAAAGTAGCTTTAACCCCTTGCTGACAGGGTACTAGATCTGCAGCTTTCTAGCCAGTGCAGTATGTTTAGAGGGGTGGAATGCACTAATGCAGTCATTCTCTGGATAGTGTTGACTTCCTGGAAAACGATGGGTGGCTTTCTGCCATGCTATGGAACTCTGACAAGGAGATAGCAATAATGAACAATATATTTGGAAGCCAGATAGCTCCTTCATGCCCAGTCACGTAGCTCAAATTAGATTTTAGCAACATCATATTTTGATTAACAAGCATAGTCACATGCATTCCCATATCACGCTCCTGCTTACAGAGGCATGTACACCGACTCACGTCAGTACACATTTACGCAAACTGTCACTCAAGTCAACGCATTCATTCTCACTCTGATTGGGATGCCCTGATAAACTGCTTTGCTGACATAGCATGTTTTTTTTTTCCTGCTAATGATATTTTGTTGGTTGTTAAAATGCAGTATCCCAGTTACATTATAAAGAGAACGATACATGGGTGAGTGTGTGTAACTAGAATTTCATGCACACCTGAGGTATGTGATGCTACATAAATCCCAAGAGTGGAGGTGTTGGGGTTCATAAAAGCATCACACACTAAGGATTTGTAAAAGATTCTGGTTTACACTCACCTACTTGTGTTTTTTTTTTTTTTTTTAAATAATTTCTGGTCCCATTGATTGAATAAAGCTGTCACCTGTCATTCGGGGCACATCTAGTCAGGGAGGCTTATTTTGGTTGGGAGGAGGACAGTGCCTGACACTGCAAGAAGGGTGTGTAGGGTCTGCCACCACCTGCCTGCCCAGTGAGAGCATGGGAGTAAGTGAGTCAGTCAGTCTATGGGCTTTGTCCACCTCCAGCTGAGTTTGTGCTGTGCTCTTTAAGAGCTGTGTTGTTTGATTAACAGGTGTCAGTTACACAGGCTGGTTATAATGGATAATTACATATAGAATAACACAAGAATTTTACACACACCCGAGGGGTTGGATGCTATATACGTTCAAGCATCTAACCCTCAGGGTGTGTGTAAAATTCAAACTTTACACACATCACCCTATGTTTTATTTTATAAAATTGCTGGGGCGCATTTTCTCACCACAGCAATTATATAAAATACAAATGCATCAGTGCTCAGCTGCTGTCCAATTGGGATGAGGCATGAACAGTCCGCCATCTGCGGCTGCTGAAAGCTTTCTGTTTTTAAAAAAGTTTAATTGAGAAGCACCTGTTTCTGTAAGGACTCATGAACATTTATGTGAGAGTTTTTTTTCATTTGCTTACCAATGTACCGCCGGCGCCGAGTGCCTCTTGCGGCGAAGTATAGAGCAGTGGAACATGGAGGCTTGCGCTTGCGTGGAGCGAGGGGAAACCCGGTGCATGTTCGCCATTATAACCCGCAGGTTATAATGGCAAATTATACCCAGGTTTCCCTATGGAAGAAAATGTTCCCCAGTTATTATAACATGGTTATGTGAGTATTAAAGTGATAACCAGTAATTGTATTACATTTGTCTGCACGGAAGGAGGCAGTGCCTAACTAGACTGTCCCCCTCGCAATCTCAGCAGTTTTATCCTTCAGTGCCTTCAGCTCCAGATATAGTGGAGCCCACCAGGATGCAGTGCAGTGCCACAGATTACTGCATGACGAAACGGATTAACTACCATTGAAATTGCCTTGATCTTCCAGGAATCAAATCTTCACCACTGATTCATACTAATGGGTCTGAGCTTGAGGCAATATGACCCTATGGGAGCCAGAACTCTTCAGGATGGCTGTTGCCAAGGCAAGCTGCACACATGCGTGGCACCATGAGACTTGCTCATGCTGTGTGGTTTACCTTGGCACCAGTCCTCAGTTGCTTCCATATCCATTCCTTTTTTCCCACCCACTGTCAAGTGTGCATCCGTGACAATGTCGCTCCCCTGAGGGGAGTCAGAACGTCATGTCTGTACGACAACAGTATTTCGTTCTTCTCAGTTTCAGTGTTTAAAGCTAGGGTTTATTTTTGTATCAGTTTAGTGCTTTTACAATAACTGTTCTGTCAGTCTCTCACAGCCCTACCGAGTCAGCGGTCGATGGTCATGGACGACGACGGCAGGGAGCCTTCTCAGGCAAGCTGCTCCAGCAGTGGGGCCGTGTAAAGTGCACTTTCCCTATCGGGGAAGGATTCTGATGTCGGACAGTCCTGTGTCAAGGAGAAAGGACAGTCCTCTAAGAAGCAGGCCCGTTCCTGTTCCCAGTTGGGTTCTCAGCACTGCTTGGTCTCGAGTTCTTCCTCTTGCTATCAGAAAGGGAAGAAACGGTGCTGCTCGGAGATCCTTGGTCTCCATAGTTGGATGCTATCATCAGCGCCTTCGGCATCACTGATGGCCTCTGGCACTAGGAAGGTGATGTCTGGCCTGCAGTCCCTTTCTGTCCATAAGTGGAAACAGTATAGTGCAGTGGGTTAAGGCTCTGAGCTGCAGAACTGGAGACCTGGGTTTGAATCCCACAGCCGGCTAGGTGCATACTGTGTGATCCTGAGCAAGTCACTTAACTTCCTTGTGCTCCCACGTCGCATCTGGAAACAAGCTTCGGCTTAGTGTGCTACTCCTGGTTAGACGATGTTCCCTTTCCCTAAGTGGGGATTCCGAGGAGCAGTTCCACCATAGACAGTTTTTATGGAGCAGTGGGTGTAGCATCTGGCTCTCAGTTGCCTCTGCCAGCAGAGCCAGTCCCCGGTCCTTTGGGACTAGTGAAACTGGAACTGAAGTCTGGGCCTTCAAGCCAGGTAGAGCATATGGCTTTGGCAGCAGCTCCTGGGCCCTTGCTGGTGACCGCACTGCTGACTCCTGTCCCACTGGCCGCACCTCTATTCAGTGCCACTTTGATGGGACTAGCCGCAGTACCATTTCCAGTCACTTCAATGCTGGCTGGCCATCAGCAGTGGGGTCAGCGTTGCTGTCAGTGTTGGGTTTAGGCCTTTCTGGGCCTGACCTGGTGCTGGCTCTGGCGCTGGTTCCGGTGCCGCCCTCAGTGCTGGGGATCTCCTCAGCTCTGGATTCAGTTCTGGCTACAGCACTGCCCCTGTCGCCAGCCCCTCGCCCCTGGGGCCAGTGTTGCCAAGGCCACATTGGGATTGGGGGTCCTACATTCCACCCCGCTCTACGATCCTCCCTCCAGGGAGGATGTGGAGTGGGACGATTCTGATCCTGACATAATTTCTATGGGTGGTGATGAGGACTCTTTCTATAGCCTGGACTCTTTGGAAGCAAGACCTTCTGTTCCACAGAAGGATCTAACTTTCCTGGCCTTGTTCAGGAATTTGCATTCTGCATTTGATTTTGAGCCTTCAGCTATTAACTCGGTTAACGCCTTTACCTGCAATGGTTAAATGTTTCTACCATGTTGGTCAATTTAGTTCTTCCTATTCCCTCCACATTTGAGACCCTTTCAGTTGCGGCTTGGAATAGACTTGCTTCTGTCCCTTCTGTCTGCAAGCAGATAGACAGGAAACACACTGCCCATAAGGGAAGACCAGTGTATATTTCTCACCCTATAGCTGATGTTATTGTTATCACTGAGAGTGACAAAGCCATTGTTGCTCAAGAGGTCACTATGCACCCTGTTAACAAGGAGCTGCACAAGACTGACACTGTGGGCAAGTGGACTTATGCAGCAGCTACCCTTAACATGTGAATTGCTAGCTACCAAGAGCACTTTTCCAAATATGAGCATACCCTCTGGATCGTGCTGGTATCTCTGGCAGAGTCTCTGCTAGACTCTGAAACTAAACAAAAGATTCTGCTGCCAGCTCCATGGTGGACACCGAGCAATGTGTCATTGCTGTGTCATGCTGGCGATCCGGGTTCACAGGCAGAGCCTGGATGTCAGGAACGGAGGCCAGCAGGGAGGAAGTCGTCGGAGAGTTCCTTGGATGCTTCTGGAGGTGGCTTAGTGGACGCATTCCTTTTTTTTTTTACAATTCTTTTTATCACCTCCAACCCGAACTCTCTCAGGCTGCCCTATTTTGCTGTGCTGCTCTACCGCTCACCGTGATCTCCCCTCCTCATATATATTACCGCCTTGCCGCCCGCCGAACCCATGTCAGACAAGTCCCCCGAGGCTGGGCCGCCTACCATGTACCTGGCGCTCTATCTACAATCCAGTTCATCTGGCTGACTCAGCAAGGAGACTGAAAGGGCAGAGAGAAGATCCGGTCCTGGGCGTGTGGCAGCCAGCCCTGTAGGGAGCCGTCACCTATCGGGATTGGAGGGGTATTTTTCCTTTGTTTACGCCCTTCCCTCCTCCCCCTGGCAGAGCCCGAGCATGCAATGATGCCAGGCATGTCTGTTGCGGCTCTACATCCCACTGTGTCAGTCCTAAGCTTTGCAGTGCCTCCAGTCTCCACTGGAGGCCGCTGCGGTGCCAGGCAGTTGCCTGGATCTCCCTCCCTGAGAGAGGAGAGCAGTCCTCTGGACACTCGATCCTCTCTCTCCCCTGCCGACCCCCAGCGGCCCGGGCTCACTCCTGAAACCGGGTCGCCGGCGTGGCACAAGGAGTGGCGTTCAGCACCTCAACCCTCAGCACCTCCGGGCCTAGTGGACGCATTCTTTGTGGCGTGGGTGACCACATGTTGCCAAAATGCCTCCATCCGAAGGATGCCACAGCAGCTGCATGATTATGGGAGTGCGAGGGGTCCCAGAAAAATGGAAAATTACCCCTGGTGACCCAGATGATGGCTGCCATACCCCCCCCACACCACCCATCCCTCAGGTGCACCACACCCTCATCCCCTCGACTCCTGTGGTTCTGCCCAGAACATTGGAACTATCACTCCTCACCCCCACCTCCTGGGAGGGTTAAGCTGGAACTGTCAGATGACCGAGTAGATTGGTGGGGACATCCGGGGTTGTCGGCAGTGGATGGTGAGACTGGCTGGCATAAGGGATGCTGTCGCAACCATTAAGACTTCCAGGCCAGCTCCTGCTAACTGTCAGAAGGGAAAGGACTTGGTTTCTTTCAGAACTGGCAGCCCTTTCATGGGAAGGGCAGGGGAATCCAAAACAAATCTCAGCCTCCCAGCCTCAGAAGAAGACGCAGCCAAAGGCATAGATACTGAAAGCACCCAGTGCCACCCTCTGAACCTCTGGCCCGCATTCCACCTGAGCTGCCCAAGGCAGACCTCTCCTCCCTAATGGTGTGGGGGTGCCTTACCCAATTTTACCATCAATGGGAGTCCATTACGACATACAAGTGGGTCCTCAGGATCATCCAAGAGGGATACTTACTGGATTTCAAAGGAATCCCTCTGGACTATCCACCCAGAAGACAGACACTCTTATCAGCTCATATGTCATAGCATTTGGTGCAGGAGATTGTGGGCCTTCTGAGCAACAGGACAGTGGAAATAGTGCTAGAGTTGGAACAAAACACAGGCTTCTACTCTCACTACTTCCTAGTACCAAAGAAATTAGTGGGCGTGAGCCCCATTCTCGAACTCGGAAACCAGAGCAAGTTCATGGATCAAGAAAAATGCACTATATTTTCTCTGGGGACTCTGCTTTCCTTCATGAAACCGCAGGATCGGATAGCTTCCCTGGATATACAGAATGCGTACCAGCACATACTGGTGCACCCCAGCCACCACAGATACCTTTGATTTGTTGTGCTGGGACACCATGACTAGTTCAGAGTCCTGCCCTTTGGGTTCTCCTCAGTGCCTCTAATCTTTACAAAGTAGTGCTGCAGGTTTACCTTCACCGGGATGATTGGCTGATAACCAATCCATCCAGGCAGGAAACGGAACAGGCAGTGGTCATGACCTTTCAGTTCTTTACCTCCATGGGAGTTCTCCTGAGTCTAGAGAAATCTCATCTCCATCCCTCACAGCGGCTGCTGTTCATAGGAGCTCTTCTGGATACTACCAAGGCTCAAGCCTTCCTTCCAGAAAGCAGAATGCAGGTGATACTGCAGATGTCATGCTACATTATGGCGTGCAGTTCTGTTCACGCCTACTCTATGCAACACAGGCTGGGTTTGATAGCCGTCTCTGTGTTCACAGTGACTCAGGCATGGTTGCACATGAGAATGACTCACTGGATGCTCAGCGGTCACGGGAATCTTGTCTTAAGACCTACCCCATTCAGGTGACCAACCCCCCGTTCAGTAACTCATATGCTGATCAATGGAGGACAGTCTCTTCCAGGGCTTTCCTGTCTCTTAACTGGAGCCTCTGGTGACGCTCGCCACGAATGCCTCCCATCGTTGTTGGGGTGGGGGACCCAGTGTTGGGGCCTCCCAAACACAGCATGAATAGCACCCATCAGATTCTCATCTCCACATCAATGCGTTGGAGATGTGAGATGTTTTGTGCAGCCTGTGAGACCTAGTGGATCTCGTCAGCAACAGAACTGTCCTTCTCCAGACAGACAACAAATCTGTGATGTATTACATCAACAAACAAGGAATACACTCTTACCCTCTCTGCAGGAAAGCTTTGAGAGTGTGGCAGTGGATCCAACTCCAGACTATTTATCTGCCAGGAGTCCAGAACACTCTGCAGATGACCTCAGTTGAACAAAGGCCATTCCTCACGAGTGGTCACTAGCTTCAAATAAGTGAGATCAGTGTTTGATAAGTGGGGCACTGCCCCAGATGTGGACCTTTTTGCATCCCCGCTCAATGCCAAACTGCCTTGATTCTGCTTCAGAAATCCAGGACGTGGGGTTTTCTGTCAGGATGCATTCAGGCTGCAATGGCAAAATCTTTTCTGTACGCATTCCCACCAGTCCCCCTAGTGCAGAGGGTATTGCTCAAACTGGAGGCACATGAGGGCAAGATGATACTGATTGCCCTTTGCTGGCCTTGTCAGATTTGGTTTTCTCTTTTGGACAGACTAACAATCAGAAAACCAAGGATCCTTCCTCTCAGAATGGATTCAGGGTCACCTGGCCCATCCCAGCCTGCACACCCTTCGCCTTCAGACCTGGCTCCTGAAGAAATAGAAGTGAACAGGTACAAGGTGTCACAGAGGGTCTCTGAATTACTTTTGGCTGTGCATAAGCTTTCCACTAGGAACACTTAGACAGCCAAATATCTATCTGGTGCTCCAAAACTCGCAGGGACCCCTTTGGGTGCCCACCTGACAAGGTTCTGGAGTACTTGCAGAACCTTTCTGATGCTGGCCCTCGGTATCCCACAGTTAAAGTCCACTTGTGTGCTATTTCAGCATATCACGAGCCTATCAGTACCCTCTACCTGGCACTGCTGCCAGTCTTCAAGAGGTAAGGCATTTTATACACAAGCCCCCCCCCCATGAGGAAGTTGGTGGGTGACTGAGATATCAACCTTGTGTTGCATATACTCACCTGCAAGCCTTTTGAGCCTCTTGCAATATGTAAGTTAAGATTGTAACTTGAAAAGCAGCTGTTGTAGTGGCCATCACTTCTACTTGCAGTGTGTGAAATCCATGCCTTGGTCACAGTTCCTTCATATACCGTTTTCCACAAGGACAGGGTAATTCTACACACACACACACACAAAGTTCCTACCAAAAGTGGTGTCAGAGTTCCATCTGAGTCAGCCACTAGTGCTTCCTACCAACTTTGACAACTTCCAGAATGAAGAAGTACACACTTTCCATTTTCTGGATGTTAAGAGAGTCCTTAAATTTTACCTGGGCAGAACCAAGGACTTCATGCAATCCAAACAGCTTTTTGTCTCCTTCGATCTTAATCGAAACAGACAGCCTGTTACAGTCAAGTGAATTTCTGCCTGGATTGTGAGCTGCCTACATCCTTGGTTCAGACTGTGAAGACACTGTGTTACTGGTTCATTGACCCTTCTTACACGGATCGCCAGGGCTGTCTTTTGCCCTTATGTTAAGTGCATAGGTACTTATTAGGTTATGCTACACCTCCTCGGTAAAAAAACAGCACTGAGGCAGTTGAGGGTTGGTGCCAATGTAGGCAGCCATGCTCTGCGAGCCAGTTTCACGACACTGCGCATGTGTGCAGCTTGCCTCGGTGCCAGCCCTCCTCAGAAGTTCTGGGTCCTGCAGGGTCCTAGCAGTTCTGGATCAGACCCATTAATGGGAATCAGTGGTAAAGATATTCCTAGAAGACCAAGAATTACAGTGAGTACGTGATTTTCATTGTTCTGCAGTAACTGCTGTAGAATGCTGCAGAACTGTGTTGCATCCTGGCAGGCTCCACTGTAGGTGTCCAGCCACCATCTTGAATTCCTGAACTGGTTCCACCATTAATAACTCATCCGGCAGACTGTTCCATGACCTAGTAGTGCTGTTGTATCATGTTTCCTCACGTCCAACCTAAACCCTCCTATGGCCTCATTTCATGGCATCTTGTTCTACCCAGATCCATAGTCTTCCAAAAATCCCCGATGTCATTTTTGGTTTGCCTGTGCATCATATTATAGGCAGTTATTTCCCCTCTCCGTCTCCTGTGTTCCAGATCTCTTGGCCTACCTGACACTCACTCTGCATTCCTGCATAATCATCCTTGTTACCATTCTTGGTATTCTTTCAAGTTCATTCCACATCCCTGAGGTTCAGTGACCACAATTGCACACAGTACTCAAGATGTGGCCTCACATACACCTTAAACAATAATAGTATCACTTTCCCTGGATCTTCATATAAAACTTTGCTTGATGTTCCCTACAACTACATTTGCGGTCCTAAGGACCTTCACATATTGCTTAGTACTCCTCAAATCTTTTGTTACAGTCACCCACAAATCCTTCTTGTTCTCCCCTATGTGCAGCAAATGATCCCCCAACATGTACTGCCTTTTCATTCTACAGATCATACTACAGAGACAATCAGGAGCAAAAGGCAGTTGCCCACAAGAAGCTCCTATCACATAACCCTTATCGCCACTGTGCATCAGTATTTAGTACCTATCTAATTTATTTTTAAAAGTAGATTTAATTTTGCAAGTTATTATGTCCAGTGGCAGTGCATTCCAGGTATGTGTGTGTTTATATTTTTAATTTTAACCAGGTAAAATGACTGGGCACAGCCCTTTTTCAGTCATGCCTGATATATAAAACATCACAAATACAATAACACTTACAATAAACATTGCTTTATACAACACATTACACGTATAATAAAAATAGCACACTCAAACTCTATGTGAAAAATAGTACTTTCATCTATTCTTGTTATGTTTCAGACACCTGAGCTGCAGAGGATGACCTCTGATTTCTACTCTGGATTTGAGTTCAAACAAGACAATCTCATTAAGCAAAGTCTTCTTTTCTCGAGTGTCCTCAAATTTAATCTACTTAGTCTATTATTATAACTTAGTTCCTGCATGCCAGTCATTAATTTGGTGAATTTTCTTTGTACTCGCTCAACTTGGTCAATTTCATGTTTTAAATATGGACACCAAAGCTGAGATCCATAGTCCAAGTTTGGTAAGACAAAGGATCTAAACAGAGATAGTAAGACACTAGGTTAATATTCTAGGATCGTGGATATGTTGTTCATCCACACTTCTTGGCATGTCCATTTCCCCCTTTAAGGATCGCCGGAAGTCTTCAAGCTAGCTCCTCCCACCCACCCGGGCGGTATAACCAATGGCTGCGCCCCATGATGCCAGATCTTCCTTTCCGCTGGAAGATTCAGGTTGCCTCCTTCATGCTTCCGCATTTTGTAGGCCCTGGCTTCAAAACCTTTGGTTATTCTGAAAATTCGTCTAGTTCGCATTAGCGATCGCAACTGCTTATCTTCGATTATGGAAGATAAGTCTTCCCCTGGATTTTGCCGGTGTTTGTGCGGCCAGAAAATGTTGCTCACCAATCTCCACACCACGTGTGTCTATTGCTTGGGTATCGACCATGACACCTTGAAGTGCAATTTTTTTTGTCTTGCATTTCACCCTAACATCCTCGACGACCATCTCGCAAGACTGAAGTTGGGGAGGCCGGAAAAACGGAACACTCCAGTGAAATCAGAGGAGGCTCGGTGGGCAGTTTCCACGGCTGTGGGATCTGCCGAGCAATTGGAACACATGCAAGCCTTCGAGGAGGAAGCGGTGCATGCCAGGGAATCTTCCTCTCAGAGCTTCTTTGTTCTGCTCAACCTGGGCTCCACCTTCTTGGGTTCCTTCTGAGAGTTGTGCCAGTCTCTCCCAACCAAGGGAGAGGGTCCTACGGGCACGCAACTCCTCTCGATCCCCTAAGTGGGAAAAGGACCCAGGATCATCTTCGTCTCGGCAAAGACGTTCTTGGGATCGGGAGAGATCTTGGTCCTAGGAACTGGCAGTCTCGACTTCGGTCAAAATTGCCTCTTCGGCCACTGGCTTCTCGGCTTTGCCGTCTGGCCAGTTGACCGAAGTGTCGATTGACAAGGTTGAAATAATCATCGACCCATTGTCGCCGACTCTGGTCGGTGATTCTTTTAATAGGACTCCGGTCCTTTCTTTCCCTGACGAGAAGACCCAGCCCACTGGGATTCCCATCGAGGAAGTGATCTCTGACCCTGGGAAATCACTGGTCCCGCCACTGTCTCCCAAGTGACCAAATCGGCCCATCCGGATCTCGATCAAGGTCCAGCACCCACTCTATCGACAGGCTGAGGAAGAGCCACAAGCACTCAAAAATGAGGCGACGCCATCGGTCGTCCTTGTCCTCCTCAGATGAGGAAAGGCTCCGCCGGTAACTCCGTGGGTGCTACGAGGACCTCATGTGGCAACAGCTGATTTTGTCCTGGCACAAGCCTACCCCGGCTTCTACCCCGGCCATTACTTGGCTTTCATCTCCCAGACCGAAGCTGACTCCTTCAGAGCCAATTAATTTGGCTCCTCCACCCGCATGACTGGCAAAAACTCCGGTTCGGCCTAAACCGGTCTCTCCACTGATTGTGGTGGAACCACTGCCCAAGCAGCCTGTGGGAGGGGCTTCTTCTAAGGAAGATAGACCAGACCCCGGGCTTCTCTGGCATCTTTCGGTCACTGTCACCCTGGACTGCCCTCGGGTCGAAGGTGACCTGGGTGGTCGACCGTTATAGCCAGATTCGGATGAGACCGACCTACATTCTTATACTGGGGATGACGAATCGGCTGGTGGAATAGAGAGATGGAGGAAAGTCATTCGTCCTTTCAGGGCATTCTTCACCTCATCTCTGAGTCTACAGGGATGCCCCTGGAACCTATCCAGAAAAAGGTGGAGTACCCTCTCACAGACATCCTCAAGAGAGGGGATACCCTGACGGAGGTTCTTCCTGTGGCTGAGGCCATTGTTGGCCCGGCCGTAGAACTTTTGCAGCGCCCTGCCCCTGTCCAGCTCCGTCTGCCCGCATGGCCTGCAAGTATGCAGTGCCCATGGGGTCCCTTGCGGCATTCACAGAGCACCCTTTGGCCAAGAGCCTAGTGACTGCCTCTGTGTTCAGGCTTACTGGTAGTTCTGCTGGCACTAACCGACCTAAAAAGAATCCAAACTCTTGGATCATTTGGCTGGTAAGGTCTCTGTGACCTCATCTTTAGGCCTTCGTCAGGCAAGTTTGGCTGTCATCCTGGCACACTTCTCCCATGCCCTCCTGGGGTCTTTGGATGAAGTCCTCCCACACCTCCCCACGGATATGCAGACCATGGTCAAGCAGGTCCAGGATCAGGGCTGGGCTGTTGCCAGACAGCAGCTTCAGACAGCTCTGGACATTGGGGATTCTTGTACCCGCTTGATGGCAGCCGCAGTTGCCTCTCATCACAGGGCTTAGCTGAGACTCTCCTCTTTCCTGGCAGATACTCAGCACAAGCTAGCTGATGTGCCTTTCCTGGGTGCCAACCTTTTCTTCCCAGGTGTGGCTGGTCACCTTCAGTGTATTGAGCAGTTCAGTGCCACCTTGGACGCTACTTCTGCTAAAGGTTCTTCGAACAAGAAACAGCAGAAGAAGAAGAAGCCTTTTCGGCACTCTTCCCCTGTGGCACAGCAACCCTCCTTTCAAGGAGGGCAGCAGCAGCAGGCTCAAGCTTGGTGCCCCCAACCCAAGCCCGGGCCCACCCAATCCCGTAAAGGAGGCCGAGGTTCAAGTCCTGGATCCTCCTCCTCCAAGCCTGCTCAGTGACAGGGCGGGGGCTGCCTCCCCCTCTCCCATCACGCCAGCTCTGGGTCCTCCCGTGGGGGGCCGGCTCCACCACTTTCTTTATGCCTGGTCCGTTATCACCACGGACAGGTGGGTTTTGGATGTGGTCGGTCAGGGACTGCCTCTGGAATTTGAGCAGCAGCCTCCAAGCCAAGCCAAGCCCCTTCGGAGGAAAGAGTATCCATCCATACTCAGCTTTCAGAGACAACATCACTCAGCTCCTCCTCAAGGGGGCAGTAGCTCCAGTGACGGATTCTCCAGCAGACCCAGGCTTCGTCTCCAGGTACTTCCTGGTGCCCAAGCGGATGGGGGCTGGCGCCCCATTCTAGATCTGCATGACTTGAATCAGTATCTCTGGTCACTCACCTTTCGGATGGCAACTCTGTCTCAGATCATACCATCCTTGGAGTGAAATATGTGGTTCTGTTCACTGGATCTGCAGAATGTGTTCTTTCATGTCCCAATCCGTCCATCTCATTTCAGTTCCTCTGCTTCAGAGCTGAAGGGACCCGGTACAAGTTCCGAACCATGCCATTCGGCCTGTCGTTGGCCCCATGGGTCTTCACCAAATGCACTGCATTGGTGGCATCCCATCTCAGGCATTGGGAGGTCAGAATTTACCCCTACCTCGATGATTGGCTCTTAGCAGGTCCCACCCAGCAAGAGGTGGAGAGATCCAGAGACCTGGCCTTCCAGACCTGCTCCCAACTTGACCTCTTGATCAACAAGGCCAAGTTGGAACTCATGCCTTCTCAGGTAATGTGCTTCATGGGGGCAGAGCTCGGCTCTCGTTAGGCCAGAGCTCGGCTCCCAGTGGACAGGGCTGAGGTTCTTTCCTCTCTTGCCCAATCATTTCTGGTTGGGCAATTGTGCCCTGCCCGGGACTTTATGTGCCTTGTGGGTTACATGGCGGCATGCACTTCCATGGTCCATTGGGCCCGGTGGCACATGCGCCCCCTCCAATGGGAGCTGGCTGCCCAGTGGACTCAGTGCCATGGTCATTTCGACCAGCTGATCACTGTATCCCAGAAGATGTGGGATGCTTTCCAATGGTGGACCGCCCCAGAGCAGTTGCAGGAAGGGATCCCATTTCTACGCCCACAGCCAACGGCTGTCCTCACGACTGATGCCACTCTCATGGGCTGGGGAGCCTACATGGGGGACAAAAGGGCCCACGAGTTCTGGACCCCCGAGGAGTCCCAATACCACATCAACCTGTTGGAGCTCAGAGCAGTCAGACTGGCACTGTCAGCTTTCACTCCTCAGATCTGGGGTCAAGTGGTTCAAGTCCAGACGGACAATACCACGATCATGTACTACCTCAACAAACAGGGTGGCATGCACTCCCGTCTGCTTTGCAGGGAGTTGCTCCGCATCCGGACCCTCATCAGCCATCTGGAGGTGGAGATCCTTGCCATTCATGTGGCAGGAGCCTCAAACCATCTGGAAGATGCTCTCAGCCGCTTAGGCGAGACATCCTATGAATGGTCTCTCCATCCGGAAGTAGCTTACAGCCTGTTCTCCCACTGGGACAAACCGATGGTGGACCTGTTTGCCTCCAGGGAAAACACCAAGCTGAGGCTGTTTCTTGCCCGCCCCCCTCAGCAGGGCTTACTGCAGGGGGATGCCTTCTCGAGACCATGGACTCCAGGCCTCTTCTACACCTTCCCTCTATTTCCCTTGATCCACAAGGTGCTCCTCAAGGTGAGGAGGGACAAGGCGAAGGTGATTCTGGGAGCCCCAGACTGGCTGCGCCAGTTTTGGTATCCAGATCTCCTCAGCCTCAGCTGCAGGCCCCGGAGCAGCTCCCAGCACTCCCGGACCTGATCTCTTTCAATCAGGGGAATGTATACCATCTGGACCTTCAATCCCTGCACCTCACAGCCTGGTACCTGAGCGGCTAGAGTTCCAGGCTTTGGGCCTTTCCAAGAATGTCCTCACCATGGTGGAGGCATCCAGAAAGGAATTGACCTGGAAATGTTATGCCTTCAAATGGAAAAGGTTTTCCATTTGGTGTCAGGGCAGGGGCCTGGACCCTCTGTCCTGCCCAGTGGCTAACATTCTCAACTACCTTTGGTCGCTGTCCAAAGGGGGGTCTTCAGTCATCAACCCTTAGGTTGCAGCTTGCAGCCATCTCTGCTTACCAGGCCTGGATCACATATCCCCTCCGGTGTGTGAACCTCCACCTCCGTGGGATCTCCTGCTGGTACTGGAAAAGTTCATGGGCAAGCCATTCGAACCTGTGCACAAGTGTGCGTTGTCACACTTGTGGAAGACAGCCTGCCTGTTGGCTATCACGTCTGCCAGAAGGACAGGGGAGCTCCAGGCACTTTCGGTGGACTCCCTTTATCTGGTCTTCCACAGGGACAAGGTTGTCTTTGCCCCCACCCGAAATTACTTCCGAAGGTGGTGTCTGAATTTCACCTTAACCAGCTGTTAACTCTGCCTGTATACTACCCTAATTACACCTCGGAGGCCGAATACAGGCTCCATACCCTGGACCTGAGGCAAGCCCTCTGCTATTACAAGGAGAGGATGGCAGAAATTCAGGGAGAGGTTTGTCAGCTGTCACCTACGCTGAAGCCTCTTCTGGCAGACCTGCAGTAAAACAGACTATTGCAAGGTGGATTACATTTTGCATAAGTTTGTGTTATGAGTTGGAGGGCATGGAGCCTCCCAGAGGGATAAGAGCTCATTCTACCCTCCATACCGCTGCATCGGTGGCTGCTTCCAGGGACATTCCTATCCAGGAAATCTGTCAGGCTGCTACGTGGAAGACAGCAAACTGCTTCTTCACCCATTACCACATCGACCCTGAGTCACACCAGGGTGCTGGTTTTGGGGCCTCAGTTCTCCAATCTCTGTTTCCCAAGTGAGTATCAATGGGGTATGCGCCTTTCCTCCCTCCTCCCGGAGAACTGCTAGGAGTCTGCCAAGAAGTTTGGATGAACAACATATCCATGATCCTAGAAAAACAGGTTACTCACCTGTAACAGTAGTTCTAGGAGTGGTATATGTTCATCCACACGGACCCACTCGACCTCGGACGCACATACCAGGCTTCCAGCAGGCTAAGATCTAGCGTCATGGGGTGGAGCTGAGGGTTATACCACCTGGGTGGGTGGGAGGAGCTTGCTTGAAGACTTCCAGTGATCCTTAAAGGGGAAAGGGACATGCCAAAAAGTGTGGATTAACAACATATACCACTCCTAGAACTACTGTTACAGGTAAGTAACCTTTTTTTTTGCGGTCTGACCAAATAATCTTATTTGCTCTTCCTATGGCCTCGTTGATCAGTTTCCTATTAGAAAAATCACTAGTAACAAATATGCCAAGGTCCTTCTCCTCCTGTGTCAATGCCAAGAGTTTGTTGCATAAAGTGTAGTTAAACAGTCATCCTAATGTAACCCCCCCTGCAAATGGGGGTTCCCAAAAGACTTCCAGGAGCTGGCTTGAATGCTCCAAGCCTGAATGGTGTTTGGCGTTTAAGCCATTTATCAGTGAGTGTTTTTAGAACCTCTGGTACTGTCTCTTTAAGAGCTGTCTGCTTGCAGACATAATTAGTTTGTATGGGGACTGTGTGTTTCTTTGATTGAGTACCACTCGAGCTGCTGCCAATTCACTCCATTTTGCAGTCACTAGGAGTGCAAAGGAACCTATCTGAAAGATGTAACTGTTTGCCAGAAATCATTTAGAGTAATAATGAAATTACAGTTTGTCTAACCTGCTTTCTTTACAGTCAGAACTGTGTCTGCCTAGTTCCCCATTCTGGTTTTGAACTGCTGAACTGGACCAATCAGTGTGGGGTAAGCTAGCTCTAAAATGGTGCCTTGGACGAATCGAACTTGGACTCATAATCTGAGCCAGCCACAAGAGGATTGTATGGGCAGTGACTTGGGAGATGTAGTTTAGACTTGGGCCTTTTTGGACCAACAGGAGCAGTCTATTGTGAGTGACAGCCAATCCAGTCAAGAACTGGGAGGAACTCAAAGGAAGTGCCCGTTTTGTCTGTTGGAGTTTCAGTTGAGCTCTGGCAGTGAAGAGGGAAGGAGCCCTGTGCTTTTCAGTGTGCAGTTTTAGTCGGGAAACGTGTGTAAGGCCCAGAGTTCCGGTCTGCAGCTTGTGTAGCTGCTTGTTAGGACTGAATCCGTCCTGTGAAGAGAATCAAAGGATATCTGAAGAGTAGAAACCAGGCTCACCCTGTAGAAGACTGGAGAAATTGCTGAATTGCACTCGGTCTGTCAGGAACTGAATCTGCTGTGTGTTCTCCCGGTATTGTGCAGTAGTGCATCGGATAGAGAAGCAGCCTGCCTGGTATAGTACTTTCTGTTTTACCATATAAATGTGTGAAGAGGCTTGTGTACCTCAAGTGAATCCTGCTGCCTTTAAAGGACTTTTGCCTGTTACTGTTCACCATATAAATGTGTGAGGAGGCTTGGTTAGCTCAAGTGAATCCTGCTGCCATTAAAGGACTTTTGCCTGTTGCAGTTTGCCATATAGATGTGTGAGGAGTCTCGTGGAGCTCAAGAGTAGCCCTGCTGACATTGAAGGACCCTATCTTGTTTGGAGGTCGTGAGTACTAATTCAGGGTCGCTCCCTGTTGAATTGCCACATTGAATCCAAATGGAATCACTGTACTGCTGACTGTTTAAACTAATTTTTCTTTTCTCTGTGGGAAAGGTCCCCTACCAGCTGCCACGGTTTGGACTAGCCACTAGGGCTTGGGTACCCAGGGACAGTAACTGGTAGGGATAGGCCTGTACTGGAGCCATGGAAATAGATGAGTAAAGTGATAAGCTAATTAACCTGATTTCCTGTCCTTGTTATATTCCCCTAAATAAATCCGAGCTGCTTGTTTCAGCAAAGTTATACTGCCTGAGGTATTTGTCTATGTTAAAGTATTGTACTGTGATTGTTGCACTGTATCTTATTTTACAGGAGGTCCCAGTGCCTGAACCAGCCCTGGGGGTAAGTGTATACTGTGAAGGTAATTCTGATATATTGTGTGGGCCACTAGTGGGAAGAAAGGGGGGTTGCAGTGTCCCAGAGGGCTGTGACCAAGTAAGTTTAACTATTCAAACCCTGACCTCTGGGTGGAGGCACCCGCCATTGGATCCAGGCCCCTCAACCTGTTAGTGGCAAATCAGGCAGGGGTAGTAGCCCTTGGGATAGCGCCATCTAGGGGTTACACTAAGTACTGCTGATGTCACCTATTTGGTGTCATCACATATTTTACTGTCCAACTATTTAGGCCTTCAGATAAATCAGCAACAATTATATTAAAAAGAACCAGGCCCGGGACTGACCCCTGACAGACCCTACTCAACACAGCACCACTAGATGAGGAGACACCATTGATCACCACTCTCTTGAGTTCTACCCACCAACCAGTTAGCTGTCCATCTAATTATTATCGAGTTTATTCTATTAGATATTAACTTGTTGATAATTGCATCTTGGGGGACTAAATCGAAGGCCTTATTGAACTCTAAAAAAGAAGACATCGCAAGGAATTCTCAAATCTAAGTTGCTACTTCTGTTTCCATAAAAACACAAAAGGTTGATAATACATGAATGGCCCTTAGAAAAAACATGCTGTTCTTGATCCATATTTCCAACCATTGACAGTATTTTATCCTTAACAGTACTTTCAAGCAGTTTACAAACAATGGAGAGGAGACTGCTAGGATGATAGTTCTCCACAAACTGTCCCCTTTTTTGTAAAGGGTATTACATCTGCTGTTTCCATTCACCAGGAGCCTCCCCAGAGTTTAAATTCTTTTCAAACAATAGTGTCAAAGGATGTAATAAACCCTTAGCCATTAATTTTATCATGGAACCAGTAATCCAGTCAGGTCCTGGTGAACACGGTTCTCTGTGGTAAAGGCGACTGCAAAACAGCGCCAACAATAACAGCGAGACCAAAATAGTGAAAGCTAATAGAGTGAACAGCACTATAGCACACTGCAAAGTCAGTGAACATGTATACTTTCTTTTTCTGTGGAGGGGCTTCACCACCCACACCCCCCTTTGTGGGGGGCTTTGACCCCTGCACCCCCATAACTAGCATAACAAACACTGGGGGGATGAAATTCTGGGACAGGGGAACATTTGTGAGGGAGTAATACTGTGCAGGGGTCACAAGTATGGAAGGGGGAGAGTTTTGGAGGGTGCAGTGGCTAAGAGGAACAATGTTGGGAGGGTGGGCGGAACAGCAGGACTAAAATAGAAACATTCCCCCCACCCCACCCCCCTCCAAAAAAAAAAACAGGTCCTCAGAGCCTGGATTGAACCCGGGTCTGCCAGGCTCACAGGCAGTGACTGCATCTTCCAGGCTACGTGGCCAGCTTGAAACCAGTCTGATAAACAAGTAGCCACATCCATCAACCCTAAAGTGCCTCTACAGCTCCCTACCACTACTAAATCACTGACTGTGACATGGGCTGTTAAAACACTGTAGCCCATTTCATGATTGCTGTTTTAACCTCACCCAAACTGAGTTGCTATAATTGACTCACTCAAATCATGGGATACCACAAACAGTCTGTTTTGACTTTATCAATTATACTACTTAGTTCAGTTTCAGAGATTGTAGTGCAAATATTCTCTTAATTAATTAGCCATAATATTAGGATTATTAGTTCCACTAAATACACTACAAAAATATGAATTAAACATTTTGGCCATTTCTTCCACAGTGTTAAGAATAATGCCATCATGCCTTAATGGACCAACACTGCATTTATTTTTTTTTATCATCTTTGGATGCAGTTTTGGCTAACAAAATTTCCTAATCACATGTTGCCTTTTTTTTTTCTCGAGCTCTATTTTTTCTCTCACCATCGCTGAACTCTCTCCAGCAACTTCCCTGGTGCATTGTCTACCTCCTTGCGTTGCCTCCCGTACCTGTCACCGGTCCTCTCCAGCACCGGGCATCCACCGGGTCTGCCTTTCAAGGAAGGCTGCCGCCCAACCAGGGTGCTCTATCTTACAGTATTGAACCACCGGGCTGGGGAGAGAGCGGAGGGTACTTGGGCCCAACTCAGAAGTGTGGAATGCGAGGGAAGCACCATCGCCTATCAGTGGTGGGGGTTTCATGTGGTTATTGCCCCTGTGGAGCTCAGCAACCAAGGCAGCACCCGCCGTGGCTCCACCCCACCGCATACGCCTGCTAAGCCTATTCGGCTAACTCCTCGCCTCCGCAAGAGGTCGCTTCTTTGAGCGATCACTACCCCAACCTCCCTGAGAAAGAGAGAGCAGTCCTCTGACGCTCAATCTCTTCCTCCCCTGCCACCCCGCCACTCGGGTCAGTCAGAGCCTGTGTCGATGGGCGCGAGGGTGTCCAGCGCCTCAACCCCTCAGCGCCACCGGCTGGCTCACATTTTGCCTTTCTGATGCCCTTTTGCATTTCTGCTGTAGGTGTTTAAGCTTAACCCAAAGAATTCGAGAATGGGATTTTTTGTAATCTTTAAATGTGGTGTCTTTCTTTTTAATGAGCTTTTTTATCTTCTTGCCAAACCACTTAGGTTTACGTATATTCTTTTTTGATTTTGTATGTTTCTGAATAAATTTATCACTGATTTCCAGAGTAACTGATTCAGTATGGTTCCACATCTGGTCAGCATTATAATCTTTCAATATATTATTCCAGTTAATGTTAAATAAAGCCATATGAATCTCTGTTAGATTAGCCTTTTTATAATAAAAAAAATGAGACACATTCTTGTTAGTACTATGTGAAAAATTGATATCAAAGGTCACTGAATTATGGTCATTAATTCCAAGGGGGTGGTCCAGTCTTACAGTTCAAAATGGCTAAATTGTGGGTTGCTAGAACAATATCCAATGTATTCATTCCTCTGGTTGGTTTAGATATGTATTGATTTGTATTTAATTGTTCATATAACAATAGCAACTCCTGACTAAGAGTTGATGAAGCTGTATGGTGCACCCAATCTGTGTCGCCCATGTTAAAATCACTCAGTAACAGAACTTCCTCCATGACACATGCGTGTTCCATTTCGGACAAAATCTGGTGAGTAGTCTCTGTCAGTAAGTCTGGGGGCCTATAGCATAAGCCGACAATGAAAGTGTTTGATGGGTTAGGGAGTATTTTAACACAAATGGTTAAAGTGTCAAGTGTATCAGTAAATAATTCACTAGTTATTTCAACAGCCTTAAGTTCAGAATTAACATAAAGCACAATACCACCTCCCCTTCTGTTTTTTTCTGCAGAGCCTAAAGCAGTCGTATGCAGAAATGTTCTTATCCCATGCTTTGTTTTCTGTGTACCATGTTTCTGTTATCATTATTAAATCTGGCTTAGTATCACTAGCTACAACAAAGAGCTCATTAAATGTATTATTCAGGCTCCTTGCATTGGCTAGATAACAATTCAGTTTAGTAATTCTGAGGACCATGGCTATGCGTTTGTCCCTCTGCATGTCCGGGAGATCAGGAGTGATTAAAATACTAGATGTTTCCCCTGTCCTATTAGTTTAAACAAAATTCTTTAAGTGTATACTTTATAGATTTACCCACACTTTTGCACCTTTCTTATTTAAATGCAAACCATCCTTGGATAAGAGTGACTTATCTGCCTTAAAGAGCTCCCAGTTATCAATGAAAACCATGCTCTCATTTTTGGCCCGATTTGACAGTCTTGCGTTTATTCTTGAGACAGCGTTATTCTTTTCTACTTGAGCCCTTGGCACAGGCAGTAATCCAGAGATAGCAACTACCCCCTCTTTTCTTTAATTTTCTTAAATCGCTGCATATTTCCTTTTCATGCAGTTTCCCTGTGTTGGTGCCTACATGTAGAACGACTGCCGTGTTTTTATTCACAGTTAATTTATTAATCCTTTTGTCAATATCCAATATTTGGGCTCTTGGAAAATACACCACCACAGTGTTTAGTTTATCATTCTTACAACCATGGAAGTCAATGAATCTAATGATTGAGTCGACTATTACAATTTTTTGTAGGTGTCTGTTGTTATTGTTGGCTTGTTCCTGAATAGTGATCGTAGGAGCCTTATCCCGGCTGGTAACACTGCGCATAGTTTCATTGTCAGGTTCAACAGTAAGTGGGGCAAAACTGTTCGAGAGAGGTAGATCAAAGTTGTTAGCTGCCCTTCTACCTTTCTTAAATGGCAGCTTAGGTACAACAGACCATTCTTCATCACTATCATCAGAGTCCTGTTCTTTTCCCCTCTTAAGTAATTGTATAGAGTTGGACAAATTTGAATTGCCACTAAGCACCCTGGGTCTTTTTTGGTTATTTGGTGTTTCCTTAGATGGCTATTTTGTGCTGGGATCAACATTATGTGAGTGGACAGACTTGGACATTTGTTTCCTGGTACTAATTCTGCCAATCATTTTTTTATGTTCCTTACATTTTAGACACACAAAATTGTCCCTATGTGTATCATTCATTTTTGTGTACTCAATAACAGTCAGGCTGTTGTTAAATATTGTGGAGCAGACAATCCTACCAACAGTCGACTGTGGAGATATTGTGTATGCCACAGCTCTTAAACTGTCCCTCTCTAAACTTGACTGCCTCTACTGTGTGCTTTGTGGAGTCCCCCTGAATGATGCTTCCCCTACTCATCACTGCAAAATGTACAATATGAAAACCTGGGTGGATCTAGTCTGGACCTTAGACATGAAAGCCATACTGTCCTTGTTGGTGACCGATAGTGTAATTATAAACTCCTTGCCTATCTTAGTAATTTGTGTACCCCAGCCATGAACCTGACCTACTTGTTAAGATCTGAACTGAATGATAAACTGCAAATTCCCCAGATAAAAAAGAAGTCTGGAAGTCTGTTATAAAATTAGACACTTCACTAATTTAGGAATAATCAGCCCTCTGATCTAAATAGTTCTCCCAGTCTCTATGCAGCCACACTAAAAATGAATCTGCACTTTGTATTCTCCTGTGCCTGCTCACTCTGATTGTGCCTTGTATTATTGTACTTGCTCTACTGTACTTGTGTTCTGTTTTGATGATACTGTCCAGTTGTTTTTACTTGTGGCCATCTCTTCTAGCATGGATTATATCCCTTGCTGTCCCTCCCTTTCCAGTTCTTAGGTTGCACCTGTAAATGAGATGGATGGTTCCCTATATTGCTTCCTGGTGAAACAATTTCCAGTAAATAAACCAGAGTGTGTTAGTTTACATTTGTGAACGTACATTCAGAACACTGGGTTTCAGCGTGCAGGAAAGCAATTTGTAGAAGTAGTATATGGATTCAATAAAAGAATGCTAGGAGAGAAGAAATATCCAGATTGTTTAGTTTTTTTTGCATCTTTCTAGGTTTTGAGAGTTGCACAAAAAAACCCTCTTTTACTAACATTAAACTTCATCTGCAATTTATCCACTGACTCGTTCAAGTTGTTCAGATCCTTCTAGTGTCAGTCTTCTCCATAAAGCTGCACTCTTTGGTCTTAGTGCTGGAAACAGTAGTACTGCATGGAAATCAGAAGATCTTCCTGGACATAAAGTCTCCACCACTGATTCACATTATTGGGACTACGCCGGGCGTGGGACTAACGAGCAAAAATCTTAGGAAGGGCCAGCACGGTAGGACGCATTATGCGGCTGTGAGGCTTGCCTCGTCGATAGGCTATCTCGACTTATCGACCTCCAACCTTTCAGTTCCTTTTTCCCCACCAAGTGTGCTTCAGTAACAATGTTGCTTGTCTGCTGGGAGTCAAATCTTCACGTCTGTAAGACAGCAGCATAGTCGTCCAGTATTTGATTCGTTTATAGTATGTGTATTTATTAAAAAAAAAAAAAAAAAAAGATTTATTCATTTTAATGACGAAGAAAAGAAGCCTTCTTCAGCAAGCCTTCAACGGAGTCGACCATTGCAAAACTTCTCTTGAAAGCTGTTTTAGCGGCAGAGCTGTGTCCGGTCCACCGCCCTCTTCGGGGGGGGGTCTGACCATGGGCAGTTTGGTGCTCGGCAGGAAGGGTAGTCCTCCGAAAGCACAAAAAGAAGCGGTCCCATTCCCTGTCGAGGTCAGGGACCTGGCACCACTTGGCCTCAAGCTCTTCTTTGTCCCACCAGTCAAAGAAGAAGCAGTACCACTCAAGGCCACCCTTTGGTACGTCTGCACGGAGATCGTCGGTAGTGGGGTACAGGAGGCTGACCCCGGCTCTGTCGCGGCCACCTGTGGCCTCGGTTCCTAGTGGCCGCAGTGGGTCTTCTGGTGAGCAGTTTCATTATTGGGCTGCTGTTATGGTGCAGTGGGTCAGTGGGTCTGGCGGTTGTCCCAACTGCCCTTGCTCATGGACCCAACCCCGGGGCCTTCAGGCCTGGGGGTCATTGACCCGCAGCACCTTCTTCAGTGCCATCAACACCACTCCCTCATGCTTTTCCCCCTCACATGGCTGCGGCGCATGGGCCAGCAGAGGTACTGCTTTCTCCTATTCCTCCTCTTATTTTCAGGTCTCCAGCTATGGGTGCCCCAGTGTCGGGTTTGGGGACCCCAGGTGTTTGACCAGCGCCAGTTGTGGCACCGCCCTCAGATCCATCCTTGGTGGTGCTACTCCCTGTGCCGCACGTGGTGCCTTTTTTGGCGCCGACACCACCTGAGGTGCCGGGGTTTTTTACTCCGATTCAGGGAGTGACTCCTCCTGCTCTTCTTTCACCCTTTCCTTTCTACACTATCCCTTCTGGGTTAGTAGGAGACTATATTGAGTCTGATCCTGTTGTATGAGTAGGGGACGATCTGGAAGAGGATTCATCTTTTGGAGTAGAAAGTAGGCCCTCCACTTCAGCAGAGCCTTTGGTCAAGGACCTTTCTTTTAAGTCTCTTCTGAAGAATATGAATTCCACCCTTTCTCTTCAGACTTCTGAGGTGGATCCTGGTAAGCTTTTGCACCTTCATTATCTACATGTTTCCAAAATTCCTGTGGAATTGACACCACCAGTGCAACCCTCTTTGAAGACTCTTTCACAAATGGTGTGGGACAGACCAGTGCTCATTCCTTCGGTGGTTAAGTCCATAGACAGGAAATATACTCCGGCTAAGTATAGACCAATCCTTGCCTCTCAAGCCTTTGCGGACGCCATAGTGGTCTTGGCACAGAATGACAAAGCCGTTCTTCCCCAGGAATCCACGGCCCGTCCAGTAAATAAAGAATCCCGCAAAATCGACACTCTGGGGAAGCGAGTATTCACTGCTGCTACCTTAGGCATGCGTATTGCTAGCTATTAGGGCTATTTCTCTCAGTATGAGTATACCCTCTGGCACTTGTTTCAGTGAAACACTGGAGGCTCTTCCGGAGTCGGATGTTAGCTCGGAGCATCTTCAGACCATTACTGGAGGCATTGAGTCCAACAATCAGCAACTTATGGCTGCTATGGATGCCTTCGACACTGCTTCTAGGGCAGCAGCGGCCGGGATATGCACCCGCGTCACTCATGGCTGAGGACTTTGGAATTTACTAATGATGCTCAACAGAGAGTCATGAATTTCCCATTTGATGGTGTTTATCTGTATGGCCCACAGGTGGAGCAGGCACTGGAGGCCACTCAGAAAACTAGGACTGCTATTAAGATGGCCAGACCAGCCTCTGCCGCCCCACAGCGGGTCGGAAACCACCAGCAGTTTCATAAGTCAGTCCTTTCGTGGTAAAGGTTGAGGGGGTTTTGACAAGAACCAAGCCCCTCAGCCACAAAAGAAAAATGCAGTAGAAGGCACAAGGCCTGAAGGCGCCCAGTGCCACCCTCTGAAGAACCGGCCCATGTCCCACCTCAACTACCCAAGGGGGGACTCCTCTTCGACGTTGGGGGGGGGTCTGACTCAGTTTTACAACAAGTGGAAGGCTGTCACAATGGACAAATGGGTCCTCAGGATAATTTGAGAGGGATACTCTCAAAATTTTTCAGAGAGCCCCTCCGGATCATCCACTCAAACGGCAGCCCAAACTGTCTACCACTCAGTCAGACCTCTTTGCTTCTGAGATTCAGGGCCTTCTGAACAACAGGGCAGTAGAAGTGGATCCACGAGCAGAATGGAACACAGGTTTCAACTCCCACTACTTCCTAGTGCCAAAGAAAACAGGCAGTACCCGCCCTAGTCTAGACCCAAGGAAGTTAAACAAATACCTGTTAAAAGAGAAATTGAAGATGATCTTGCTAGGAGCACTCCTACCTCTGATTCATCAGAATGATTGGCTGGCTTCTCTTTGGACATGCAGGACGCCTGCCAACATGTCCCAGTGCACCCAAGCCACCAAAAGTACCCACGCTTTGTGGCTCTGGACTAGCACTATCAATTCAGAGTTTTGCCCTTTGGGCTATCCTCTGCACCTTGAGTCTTTACAAAGTGCTTTGCAGTACTCGCGGCGCATCTCAGAAAACTCAGAATTCAAGTGTTCCCGTACCTGGATGATTCAGTCCTAGCGAGCTCCTCCAGACAAGGGACACAGGAAGCGGTTGTCATGGCTTCCAAGTTCCTCACATTCATGGGAGTACACCTGTTTCTGGAAAAAATCACAGCTTCAACCCTCACAACAACTTCTCTTCATAGGAGCACTCCTGGACACCTCCAGGGCAAGATCCGTCTTCCCAGAAGACAGGAGAAATGACATTCTCCAGATGGCTCACTTCATCAGGGAGAACAACTCTGTTCGAGCTCTTTTGATGCAGTGGATGCTGGGTCTCTTGGTGTCGTCTGTGTTCACAGTGCCCCTGGCCTGCTTGCACATGAGAACCACACAATGGATGCTCAGCACTCAGTGGTCCCTGACCACCCATGCACAATCCTTCCACATCAAGGTGACGGAGCCTCTTATGAGGTCACTCACCTGGAGGACTCGGGAGGACAACCTTCTCCAAGGTTTTCCCTTTGCCCCACTGGAGATGCAGATCACCATCACCATGGATGCATCTCTGACCAGTTCGGGAGCTCACTGTCAGGATCTCCACACCCAGGGCCTGTGGATTCAGGATGAGTCCCAGCTGCACATAAATGTCCTGGAGATGTGAGCTGTCCTGAAGGATGTTCTCTGTCACAAGGTAATTCTCCTTCAAATGGACAACAAGGCAGTGATGTATTACATCAACAGACAGTGTGGCGCACACTCTTACCCTCTGAGCAGGGAAGCCATGAGAGTGTGGGAATGATGTCTCGAGCATGAAGCCCTGATCCAGGTGATCTACCTGAGAGGAATCCAGAATGATCTGGTGGATCACCTCAGCAGAACGGAGTAGGATCCACACGAATGGTCCCTCAATTCAAACTTCGTGCAATCACTATTTGAAGAGTGGGGCACTCCAGACCTAGTCCTTTTAGCGTCCCCACTCACCGCAAAATTGCCTCTGTTCTGCTCCTGAAATCCAGAACCTGGCACTTTCTGTCAGGATGCATTCAGACTGCGGTGGACAAGATGCTTTCTTTACACATTTCTCCCTCTTCCCTTAATTCAGAGGGTGTTGCTTAAGCTGGAAGCAGAAGGGGGGCAGCGTGATTCTCATCGCCCCACTCTGGCCTCGTCAGATTTGGTTTCCATTAATCAACAGATTATCAGAAGTTCCATCGAGACAACTTCAACATCAAACAGACCTCCTCACCCAGGGTCCAGTGGTCCATCCCAACCTGTGGTCCCTTCATATCCATGCCTGGCTTCTGAGGAGATATAAGTGGGTAGGTTCAATGTCTCCTGGAGAATCTCAGACATCCTTCTAGCAGCGCATAAGCCATCCACTAGGAACACTTACACAGCAAAATGAAAACGATTTTCCATTTGGTGTGCAAAGACCTCCCTGGACCCCTTTACTTGCTCACCAATCAAGGTGTTAGAGTACCTTCTAGACCTGCCAAACACAGGACTGCAATACTTGATGGTGAAGGTGCATCTTTGTGTGATTTTGGCATACCACGAGCCTATCCACAATATGTTGGTGGCTCAGTTACACTTGGTTAAGAAATTTCTTAAGGGAATCCTGCATACTAGACCACCAGTCAGAAGACTGGTAGCCGCATGGGATATCAACCTTGTGCTAGTCATGCTCACCCGTAAGCCTTTTGAGCCTCTAGCAACCTACGACTTGAAGTTTCTGACTTGGAAGGCTGCCTTCCTTGTGGCCATTACCTCTGCTTGCAGGGTCTCTGAAATACATGCCCTGGTCACAGATCCCCCCCCCCCCCGGTACACAGTGTTTCACAAGGACAAGGTGGTTCTCAGAATTCTCCCTAAATTCCTTCCCAAAGTAGTCTTGGAATTCCACCTGAACCAGCCCTTGGTCCTTCCAACCTACTTTGCAAATTTTCAAAATGAAGGGGAGCACTCCCTACATTCTCTGGATGAGAAAAGGGTTTTGCAATTCAGCATCAACAAAACAAAAGAGATCCACAAAGTCAAACAACTGTTTGTGTCATTCAGCATGGCCCGGCTGGGTCAGCCTGTTGCCATCAGGTGCATTTCAGCATGGCTGGTAGCGTGCCTCCGCCATTGCTATTCAATGGCGCAGGTCAAGCTGGAAGGCAGGGTGTACACCCCATCTACCAGAGTGGTCGCAGCATCTCTGACAGAGATTCGGAACTTGCCCATTGCAGACATCTGCAGTGCGGCCACTTGGAGCTCTGTGCACACTGTTGTGAAGTACTACGCCCTGGATGTCCATGCCAGACAGCATCTTTCCTTTGTCAGGACAGTCCTTAATGGACTTCTGTCCTGAGTGAGCTCCTTTCTCCTGCCGTCCTTCACAGGGGATTATTTTAGCTCGGTACTCTCCCACTAGTGTGAATGAGTGGTGGAGACTTTATGTCCAGGAAGATATAAAAATTATGTACCTACCATAATTCTTGATCTTCTTGGACGAAGTCTCCACCACTCATTCACACGCCCATCCACCATCCACCAAGCTCACTCATCCTGTTTTTGGTCTTCACTCCCTCGTTGGCTGGGCTGTGAAGACACTGTAGAGTTGACTATCTTATGTCCGAGATGGGTTAGTTTACGCTGCACCTCCTTGGTAAAAAAGGTACTGAGGCAGTTGGAGGGTTGATGCTGAGATGGCCTATACAACACGAGCCAGCTTCACGGCGTCACGCATGCATGATCCTACCGTGGCGCCGGCCCTCCTGAAGATTTCTGGCTCCTGCTGGGTCCTAGTGCCTCCAGCATAGTCCCACTAGTGTGAATGAGTGGTGGAGACTTCATTCAAGAAGATAAAGAATTACAGTAGGTATGTAATTTTCACTTTTCTCCCTTTGGGGAGCTCCTCTGCAGAAGGCAAACACTGGGCCTCCTGAACTGAACTGTTTGGGGGATGCCAGGTGGGGGAGTACTGGGGTCACAGGAGAGCTGGTTTAGGGGTACATTCCTGCATAAACCAAAGAGCCAGAAACAGAGTAAAAATAAGATACAACACAACAAACTATATGTACTGATATGATTCATTGATGTAGAGATTGATGAGGTGAATTGTGTCAACTGAAAATCATAAAACCCTTCTAAGTAGTTCCCAGTGAAGGAGAAACACTGTCTCCTGAAAAAAGAAAGCCATGAGGGGGTCTACAGAACATCCCAAGGAAAAAAAAAAAATCTGACAGGTAGAGCTGTACTGAAAAAAAGCTATAGTCCAGATTACCCTCTGTCCATAAAACCGAAGAGAGTGGGGCTATTGAGAAAATACTCCAGAAGATCAAGACGGTAAGTAACTTTCCTATCTTTCTGTAGTTTAACATGCTCCACTCTCTCATTCTTACACTCTTTATCATATGAAAACTTTGCTACCCACATCCATGATGTATCAGTTGAATAACATCGGCCCCAACACCAAATCCTTTTGTACCCTACTGTTCACACCAACCCAACTAAGCGCTTCCTGATCCACACACACCCTCTGCTACTCTCTTGCCAGCTACTTCTACACCCATCATCTTACTTGTGTGACCCAGTGTGTTCTAATTTCTCTACTAATTTTATGTGTGTTACTTTAAAAGCCTTGCTAAACTCCAAGTACACTGTGTGAGCGGTGTGTGTGTGTCTGTCTAGTTGTTTTGATGCATTCTCAGAAAAGGTCAGTAGGTTACTCTGGCATTACCTACCCTTTCTGAACCTATGCTGACTATCCTCATTAGGCATAGTCTCTTCTGTAAAGGTCTGTGGTGCCTTTTGCACTAGCTTTTCTAATATTTTAATACCACAGATGTTAAGGTCACTGACCTGTAATGACCTGGTTCGACACTCCTGCCACTCTTGTGGATGGGGACCACATGTGCCCTGTTCCAGTCCTCTGGTACCTCATCATATCTGATTAATGAATTTAATATGTAAGTTAGTGGCAGACTGTGTTACTTCCTCAGCAATATATTAGTATTCTTGGGTGAATCCTATCTTGTCCTGGCAATTTTAATGCATTTAATGTAGTTCACCCTTGACTTATCTATTTCTATTCCCTATGTGTATACCATAGGATCTCCCTTTACACGAACTCCCCCACTTTTGTCTTATTTTTCTTCTCTGTTAAAAACTGTCGCAAAGTACTTGGTCATATCCACAGCTATTAGTTTTGGTTCGGTTGTCTTGCCTTGTCCATCGCTTCATGTAACTGGTCCATTTCCTTGCCCGTTTCTCTTCCTTACGTAACAAAATAATTAATTATTGTCCCCTTTGGCTATAGCCAGTTCCTTTCTGGTTTTTGCCTCCCAAATCACTATCTTGCACCTGGGAGCAAGCACTGTGGATGGATTCAAGCATACTTGAAACAGGCATAGTGGAACCATAGAGGTACAGCAGCAGGTGGGTCGGAAGCAGTAATCCAGTACAAGGGCTTATAGGCAGACTAGATGGGCCAGGCAGTCCTTATCTGCCGACAATTTCTATGTTTATGCTTCCATATTCTCCCCCACCCTCCTTCACATCATCAGCAGCCCTGTTCTTCCTTATTTCCTGTGTTACCTCCTTTGTCATCAGCATTAGCCCATTCATCGTCCTGTTCCTCTTACTACCCACTGGAATATGTTCTCTGCATAAAAAGTAATAGTCCCTTAAATGTTTTCCACATTTTAAGTGTATTGCAGTTCCTAACTCCGCTCTCCAAAGACCTTCCCTCATCATTAATCCTATTTTGTCAAATCTGTTACTCCTGACATTTAGTGTCTTGATGTCCTTTCCTTGTCTTGCTGCTAATACCTGTGATTTCTACAGTGTCATAGTTGCTGTTACCCAGTCATCCTTAATTGTTAACTCAAAACCCAGTAATGCCTCTTCGTGTTAGCTCAACTTTCTTTCTTAAGAAGCAATCCCCCAGCACCCCCCTTTCACTTACTACTTGCTGTGTTATTCTCCAAGTTTATTTCGCAGTAATTAGAATCGTGTAAAAATTAGTACACTCCTCCATCTATTCTGTTATGTAGAAAACATCAATTTATCCTCTCCTGTCCCCTGATTAGGTGCTGTATATAAAACGCCCAACAATATCCCAGATACTCCATTGCCAGCCATTACCGATTCCCTCTTCCTCCACCACTCTTGCTTAATGAATTATTGTACAAAGTGATACGTCAGTAGCCTGTCTCACCTCCTCCAAATCAGAAGCATATCCCATCTCAGAGCATCCAACCAGGATTCCTAATCCCCCGCTTTGGTTCACTGGTGGTCGCATGGTTTCTTGAAAGGCTTCTGCTCCATTTAAAATTCCCTTTGGTTATTTCTAGGCCCAGATTTTAGGTGACCAGCCGTGATCTGAGAACACTTACTGTCTGGCTGGTCTGCTGTGCCAATGGGCATGATTACACGTTTAAAAAACCAAAATGCAGTGCCAGGCAGCCCACCACCAATACAGCATAATTTTAAAATTTGTATGACGAAGACTTAAGAATAGCACACAGCAGCAGTATTAGCATAGTGTGGTGGAGGTTAATCATAGAGGATTTTTTTTTTTGCAACAGTGTATAATTGACATTCTTAATTTCATCATATATATATATATATATAATAATTTTTTTTTGTCCTCTCTTGGGGCTCCGGGGGCAGGCATGCTGTGGTCCTCCCTTGGAGGATCTCAGTCTGCCCTGCGCACGGGGCTTCATTGGGTCTTCCCCTTGTGCCTCATTTTCCCGTTTTCTGCCTCTGTTATCCTGGGTCCCAGAACACAGGAGCACATGCTCTCTGTGACTTCAGTGCCGACCCCTTCCTCCCACCCGGCCTAATGCCTGACTCCTTACCGCTTGGCACGGCCACCTAGCCTCCACCAGGTGGCAGCCAAGAGCTGGGGAAACCCACATCCTTCCCTAGGAGAGGAGACCTGCCTTGCAGTTACTCAGTCCAGCTTTGCCCCCCACACGGCCTGCTCCTGAACCTAAGTCGCTGGCATGGGAGGAGGTGAGGCACCCCGTGCCTCAGCCCTCCACACCACTGAGCCAGAGGTTTCATCATCTTTTATTTTCATTCTCCTCAGACATTTGTAAAACAGGTTTTATTACTAGTCTTGCAATTAATGACAAGTCAATAAATATGTCCACCTCCAACAGTATTCAGAAATTTCTTGCCTTGGAGTTAGTGCTCAGCTGAACATTGTAGATTCATACCGTGCATGTACTGTATCAGGATGATGCTGGCACACATTGCAGCTGGAGAAAAGCACAGCATCACACCAAGACATTTAGTTTTATTTCAGTGGATTCGGCATGGGAGTAGTAAAGTTTAAAAAATCTGAAAACCATAATGTTGGTCCAGAAATAAAATATGTTTGAGAAAATTGATTTGGGGAAAAATCGATTATATTGACATTTGTACTGCAGTAACTGCCGTCCTTATTAAACTTTTTTTCACAAATCCGCCATTTTGAAAGAGACGCAGATTAGCATGATTCACAAAAAATTGCATGTTTCTTGGATCAGTGGATATGTTGTTCATCCTCACTCTTTGGCATGTCCCTTTCCCCTTTAAGGATCACCGGAAGTCTTCAAGCTGGCTCCTCCCATCCACCCAGGTGATATATACCTCGGCTCCGCCCCATGACACCAGATCTTCCTTTCCGCTGGAAGATTGAAACTGCCTCCCTCATGCTCATGCATTTCGTAGGCCCTGGCTTTCAAATCTTCGGTTTAACCGAAACTCCGTACCATTAGAGTTACCGATCGTTTCTTCTCATCTTCGTTTATGGAAGAAAAATCTTCCTCCGGATTTGGCCGGTGCCCCTGCTGCCAAAAGATGTCCTTACGATCCCCACCTCCGCGTCGTCTACTGCCTCAGTCGGGCCATGACCCTCATCCTGCAGTTTTGCTTGGCCTTCATCCCAGCGTCCTGGACGACCGTCTTGCACGTTTGAAACTGGGGAGACCGGAGAAGAGGAACCCTCCGGTGAAGTCCAAAGAGGCTAGGTGGGTGGTTTGCGCAGCTGCGGGATCTGCCAAGCAACTGGAATGCTTGCAAGCATTCGAGGAAAAAGCGACTTGAGCTACAGACTGTAAGAGCTTCTTCGTTTCGCTCAGCCTGGGCTCCACCTTCTCGGTCTCCTTCCGGGAGCAGTGCCAGTCGCTTGCCACAAGGGGAGAGGCGCCTGCGGGCTCGCACTCCTCCCGATCCCTTAAGTGGGAGAAGGAACTGAACAAGTCTTTGTCTCGACGAAGACACTCTTGGGACCAGGAGAGGTCTCAATCACAGGAGCATGCGGTCTCGACCTCGGTCGAGATCGATTCAGCCACTGGCTTCTCAGACCTCCCGTCAGGCCAGCCAACTGGAGGATGCAGTCGACGAGGCTGAAATTGTTATCAACCCAATCGACCCACTGTCGCCGACTCTGGTCAACGACTCCTTAGAGAGGACTCCAGTCCTTGTTTTCCCTGATGAGGAGACCCAGCCTGCTGATGTCCCCATCAGGGATCTGGTTCCAGAGCCCCGGGAGTCACCGGTCCTGCCAGTGTCCCCCAAGTGACTGAATCGGCCCACCCGATCTCGGTCGAGGTCTAGAACCCCCTTGACCGAAAGGCCAAGGAAGAGCCATAAGCACTCAAAAAGCGGCGATGCCATTGATCGTCCTCGTCCTCCTTGGATGAGGAGAGGCTCTGGCGGCGCTAGAAGGACCTCATGTGGCAACAGCTGATCTTGTCTGGGCACAACCTTTCCCCGGCTCCTACCCCGGCCATTACTTGGCTTTCTCCTCGTAGGCCGAAGCCAACCCCTTCGGAGACTAAATCTTCTGTTCCCCTGCCCGTGGGGCCAGCGAGACCACCTGTTTGGCCTAAACCGGTTTCTCCACCAATTGTGGTGGAACTGCCGCCTAAGCAGCTTGTGGGAGGGGCTGCTTTCCCCGGCATTTGTCGGCCATGGTCACCCCGGACCAGCCCCGCGAGCCAAGGGTGATTTGGGCGGCAAGCCACTGTATCCGGATTCGGACATCACTGGACTTCATTCTCATCCTGGAGATGATGAATTATCCATTGGCTTTGGGATGGAGGAAGGTCCTTCCTCCTTCCAAAGGGATCCTTCGCCTCATTTCTGAGTCCACAGGGATACCCCTGGAGCCTATCCAGAAAAAGGCGGAGCACCCTCTTATGGACATCCTTAACAGAGGGGATACCCAGATGGAGGCCTTCCTTGTGGCCGAGGCCATTGTTGGTCCGGCCCTTGAGCTCTGGCAACGTCCTGCTTCTTGTCCAGCTCTGTCTACCTGCATTGCCCGCAAGTACGCAGTGCCCATGGGGTCCCTAGCGGGGTTCACAGAGCACCCTTCGGCCGAGAGCCTGGTGACCACCTCTGTGTTCTGGCATACTGGCAGTTCTGCCGATACAGACCAACCTCCCGATCAAGAGTCCAAGCTCTTGGACCATTCAGCTGGGAAGGTCTATGCGGCCTCCTCCTTGGGCCTTCGTCAGGCAAGTTCGGCCGTCGTCATGGCACACTTCTCTCACGCCCTTCTTGGGTCGTTAGATGAGGTCCTCCCTCATCTCCCCTTGGACATGCAGACCACAGTCAAGCATGTCCGAGACCAGGGCCGAGCTGTTGCCAAACAGCAGCTCCAGACAGCCATGGACATTGGGGATTCTTGTGCCTGCTCGATGGCTGCCGCAGTTGCCCCTCGTCGCAGGGCTTGGCTGAGGCTCTCCTCCTTTCTGGTGGACACTCTGTACAGACTAGCTGACATGCCCTTCCTTGGGACTGACTTATTCGGCCCAGGAGTGGCCAGTCACTGTCAGGGCATTTAGCAGTCCAATGCCACCTTGGATGCTACTTCTGCCAAGGGTTCTTCAGGTAAGAACCAGCAGAAGAAGAAGAAGCCCTTTTGGCACTCTTTCCCTGCAGCTCGGCAGTCCTCCTTTCAAGGGGGACATCAGCATCTGCAGCAGGCTCAAGCTTGGCACCCTCAGCCCAAGCCCGGACCCCAACAGGCCTGTAAAGAAGGCCGAGGTTCAGGTCCTGGAGCTTCTTCCTCCTCCAAGCCTGCTCAGTGATGGGGTGGAGGTTGCCACCCCTACTCCCGTTACGACAGCTCTGGGTCCTTCCATGGGGGGCCGGCTCCACCACTTCCTTTCCGTCTGGTCTGCTATCACTTCGGACAGGTGGGTTCTTGAAGTGGTCAGTCAGGGACTGCCTCTAGAATTCGAGCAGTACCCTCCCAGCTGAGCCCGCGCCCCTCGGGAGGAACGGATATCTGCTCACATCCAGTCGGCTCTTCGAGACGACATTGCTCAACTCCTCCTCCTCAAGGAGGCAATAACTCCTGTGGTGAATCCTCCAGCAGACCCAGGCTTTATCTCCAGGTACTTCCTGGTGCCTAAGCGGATGGGGGGCTGGTGCCCCATTCTGGATTTCCATGACCTGAATCAATATCTCAGATCTCGCACCTTTCGGATGGTCACTCTGTCCTAGATCATTCTATCCTTGGAGTGAAACATGTGTTTTTGTTCACTGGATCTGCAGGACATGTTCTTTCACTTCCCAATCCATCCATCCCATCAGCAGTTCCTCCGCTTTCAGGGTTGAAGGGACCCTGTATGAGTTCCGAGCCATGTCATTCGGCCTGTCATCGGCCCCATGGGTCTTCACCAAATGCATTGCAGTGGTGGCGGCCCATCTCCGGTGTTGAGGGGTCAGAATTTACCCCTACCTCAACGATTGGCTTCTGGCAGCTCCCACCCAACAGGAGGTGGAGAGGTCCAGGGATCTGGCTGTCCAGAACTGCTCCCAACTTGGCCTCTTAATCAGTAAGGCCAAATCGAAACTCGTGCCTTCTCAGGTGATGGGCTTCATCGTGGCAGAGCTCGACTCTCGTCAAGCCAGAGCTCGGCTCCTGGCGGACAGGGCGGGGGTTCTTTCCTCCTTTGCTCAATCATTTCTGGTTGGGCAGTTGTGCCCTGCCCAGGAATTTGTGCACCTTCCGGGCTACATGGGGGCATGCACCTCGGTGGTCCGTTGGGCCCGGTTGCACATACGCCCCCTCCAGTGGGAGCTAGCCACACAGTGGACTCAGTGCCATGGTCAGTTTGACCAGCTGATCACTGTAACCCAGAAGTTGTGGGACACACTCCAATGGTGGACCACCCCAGACCGGTTGCAGAAGGAGATCCCATTTGTCCGCCCAAGCCGACAGTCGTTCTCACGACCGATGCCTCTGTCATGGGCTGGGGAGCCGACATGGGGGATGAAAGGGCCCATAGGTTCTGGACCCCCCGAGGAGTCCCAATGCCACATCAACCTGTTGGAGCTCAGAGCAGTCAGACTGGTGTTGTCAGCTTTCGCTCCTCAGCTCCAGGGTCCAGATGGACAATACCACGACCATGTACCACCTCAGCAAACAGGGCGTCACACACTCCTGTCTGCTGTGCAAGGAGGCGCTCCGTATCTGGACCCTCATGAGCCGACTGGAGGCGGATCTCCTAGCCATTCATGTGGCAGGAGCCTCGAACCATCTGGCAGATGCTCTCAGCCACTTGGGCCAGACATCCCACGAGTGGTCGCTCCATCCAAAGGTAGCTTACAGCCTGTTCTCCCATTGGGGCAGACTGATGGCGGACCTGTTTACCTTCAGGGAAAACACCAAGCTGGGGCTGTTTCATGCCCTCCCCACTCAGCAGGGCTCACTGCAGTGGGATGCTTTCTCGAGGCTGTTGACCCCAGGCCTCCTCTATTCCTTCCCTCCATTTCCTTTGATCCACAAGGTGCTCCTCAAGGTGAGGAGGGACAAGGCGAAGGTGATCCTGGTTGTCCCAGACTGACCGCGCCAGTTCTGGTATCCAGATCTCCTCAGCCTCAGCTGCAGGCCCCTGGAGTGACTTTGCACATACCCGGACCAGATCTCACTCAATCAGGGGAAGGTATTCCATCCGGACCTTCAATCCCTGCACCTCACAGCCTGGTACCTGAGCGACTAGAGTTCCAGGCTTTGTGTCTTTCCGAAGATGTCTACACTGTGGTGGAAACATCCAGAAAGGAATCAACCAGGAAATGTTATGCCTTCAAATGGAAAAGGTTTTCCATTTGGTGTCAGGGCAAGAACCTGGACCCTTTATCCTGTCCAGTGGCTAACATTCTCGACTACCTTTGGTCTCTCTCTGCAAAGGGGGTCTACAGTCATTGATCCTTAGGGTGCACCTGTCAGCCATCTCTGCCTACCAGGTGCGGGCCGGTCAGCCGACGGCGCAGGAGACAGTGGTTGGGCGCTTTTTCAAAGGCCTGGATTATGTATCCCCTCTGGTGTGTGAACCTCCACCTCTGTGGGAGCTACTGCTGGATTACTGGCAAAGCTCATGGGCAAGCCATTCGAACCAATGCACAAGTGTGCCTTGTCACACTTGTCATGGAAGACTGCCTTTCTGGTGGCTGTCACGTCTGCCAGAAGGACACGGGAGCTCCAGATACTTTTGGTGGACTCCCCTTATCTGGTCTTCCACAGGGACAAGGTTGTCCTACGTCCCCACCCGAAATTCCTTCCGAAGGTGGTGTCAGAGTTTCACCTTAACCAGGTGTTAACTCTGCCGGTATACTACCCTAATTGCACCCTGGAGGCCGAGTACAGGCTCCATACTTTGGATCTGAGACGTGCCCTCTCCTACTATAAGGAGAGGACGGCAGAAATTTGGGGTGAGGTTCACCAGCTGTTTGTCACCTACGCTGAAGCCGCTTGTGGCAGACCTGCAGCAAAGCGGACTATTGCAAGATGGATTGCATCATGCATCGCTCTGTGTTATGAATTGGCAGGCAAGGAGCCTCACAGAGGGATAAGAGCTCATTCCACCCGCCATACCGCTGCATCAGTGGCTGCTTCCAGGGACATCCCTATCCAAAAATTCTGCCCGGCTGCTACCTGGAAGTCAGCAAACACCTTCATCACCCACTACCACATCGACCTTGAGTGACGCCGGGATGCTGGTTTTGAGTTCTCCAATCTCTGTGCCCAAAGTAGGGGGTGTGCGCATTGCCTCCCTCCTCCCGGAGAACTGCTAGGAGTCTGCCAAAGAGTGTGGGTGAACAACATATCCATGATCCTAGAAAAACAGGTTACTCACCTGTAACAGTAATTCTAGGACTGGTATATGTTGTTCATCCACACAGACCCACCCGACCTCCCCAGCTGCGGATGCGCACAACCATGCTTCCAGCGGACTAAGATCTGGCGTCATGGGGCAGAGCCGAGGTGTATACCACCCGGGTGGGTGGGAGGAGCCAGCTTGAAGACTTCCAGTGATCCTTAAAGGGGAAAGGGGCATGCCAAAGACTGTGGATGAACAACATATACCACTCCTAAAACTACTGTTACAGGTGAGTAACCTGTTTATTCAGTGCAGGAAGGTTTGTGGCAGCATAATGCACTTTTATTTTATTGTTTGATATTGTAATGGCTTGCAGCCAATCAATAAAACTTGAAACAGTGCAGGAATCAGGGATTAATATTTTCCTGTCATTTCTGTACTATTTTAGAAATACCATACATTATCACAGTAATATAATGTGGGAATTGTTACTCTAATTATAATGATACTTGATATTACCATTTCCCTAGCACATGCTTCTACACAAGCAGAATCTCACCCCCTCCTTTTGTTTTTACCTCTCAGTGAGAGGATAGAATGAAGGCCTGCATACAGTATAGTACATACCACTTACATGTGTATCTATATGTTGGGAACTGCTTATCCAGTTAGGATCGACCTTGGTATAAACGTGTTGGTATGACTTGTTGCGGATGTTACAGTCTTGGCCATGGTGATTCAGTCGTATACGAGTCCTGGCTTATGAGTCACTGTTGCTATTCATAGTTGGCTACATGCAATCTTGTCTAAATCCAGTATAGATGTTGATAGAAAGTAATAAGGTAATTCTAAGCTCTGTATGCCTCAGTTCTGGCTTCGTTGTGACACACTGCCCTGCGAGACTCTGTGTTGGCTGTCCTCCATCTTTAGAACCACTCATTCAGTAGCAGGCCTGCTATACTCTGTTTGTATAAGTAGCTTCTCATTCTATTTCTCGCTTTCACTTTACAATCCATTCAATAATTTTATCAGTCTCCTTCTCACTTCATGAAAGTAAGAAAGTAAAGGTTTACTTGATATATATGACATGCTGTGAATTATTTATTGACTTATTCAAGTTGTTCAGTTTTCTCAACTGCTGTTTATTATTTTATACTCCAGTTTAGCATTGCCTGTACGTGCTGTAGATCACAGCATTTCTACTGCGTATTCCTAATATTTTTTCCTATTACCTTCACTCTCTTCCTTTCTCTTTAAAGTGGTTTGGGACACATTTAAATGACAGATGCTATGCAAACTAAAATGTTATTGTATTTTATTGACTTTTTTTTATTTCCACTTGTTTTTTTGTTTGTTTTGCTTAAATTCTTTTGATGCTTACTAGACAGCCAGCAGTAACTTCTTTCATCTCGGCTCAGTGCCGTCTGTCAGCAGTCTTGTGTTCCGCATTCTGTTCTGGACCCAATCTGACCAACCCTGATACTCGCAGAATACCCCCCTGGAGGGAGACCCCAGTGATTACCTGCTTGGGATGGTGGCCTGTGCCAGTTCTAACAACATGAGTCCAATAGTGATGCTATACAAAGACTGCATTATCTCTACTCTGAGATGTTGCCTCTGAGATTAGGCGGTGCTGTGGAATCAGAACTCTCTCTCCCTCTCTCTCTATATATATATAATATCTCCTAGAGATTAGAATAATGAGCTGTGAATGAGCATGGTACATCAAGCAGACCTGGGTTTGATTCCCTCAACCTCCACTTGCATTCTGTGCAACTATGGGCAAGTCACTTAACCTCCCCAGTGCCCCTGGGTCGCCTCTGAAAACAGGCATTGTACCAAGTGGGCCTTACCTGGTTGGAAAAGAAAATAATAAAAAAAGGCCCTGTGTGGTGATGCTCCCTGTAGTGTTCTAATGTCAGATTTGTGTTCGCCGCTGAATAGAACAGTCGCCTCTGAGCCCTCTGCAAGTCCGTTGGCTAAATCCGTTATTTTACGTATAAAAACTCCTTTTGTTATTTTTCACATTTAGTTCTCTATATTTGTGTTAGTTTTTTTATCTAACTTTTGATATTTTAGCGTTATTCTCTGGTTCTTGATCAGTTCCCTGGAACTGGTGAAAAGTCAATTTTGTGGTTCCCGCTTTAATGCGGTGTGGCAAACTGATCTCGCCCAGACTCAGCCTGTGACTGTTACTAGCTTTCTCAAACCCTTCAGATGCCTGCAAGGTACCTCAGTAGCTGCCACAACTCCACATAGACACTTCCTTTGGGTATCTTTAGGTCTGAATACCGCCAGAGCCACTGCACACACAGTACAGCCTTCCTTACCTAATGGCAGATGACCTAGCCCACTCTGTCACAGCTGAGAATACCTCACCTAGAAACAAAATATGATAACTCTAGCCCTCTCTTTGGGGACGGAACAGTTTCTCTCAATTTAACCCAGTTATCTGTACATCAAAGAGCAACTATCCAGGTGCTCTCCCCCAAAAGCATAACAAACCCTTACCTGGCTCTGAATGATATGGTGTTAATATTTTTTCTTATATGTGCCCCAATTTAGGAAGGGAAGGGATCATAATTTGGCTCCGTGGAGTCGAGCTTCGCTGATCCTTCCACTTCTGGTATCTTCTCTGTCAGTGATCCATCCCTGCAGTAGCAAGTTTTGTGATGTCACTATATGGGCAGCGTAGGGATGCAAATCATAGAAGTCAGTGGAGCTGTATTTTAAACTTAAATTTTAGTAGTTTAGATGGCCGTTTGGAACAGATCATGGCCACTGCTTAACTAACAAGGTCCTTGTTAGTTAAGCAGTGGCCATGCTCTGTTCCGGACGGCGATCTAAACTGCTAAAATTTAAGTTTGAAAAATCATCCTCTTTAATTTCTGTGGAGCGCGCCCACATATAGAGACATCACAAAACATGCTAGCATGGGAGCTGATCATTGACAGAGAAGGTACCAGGAAGTGGAAGGCATCAGTGCGGCTCGGCTCCATGAAGCCAAATTATGATCCCTTCCCTTCCTAAACCAGGGTAAGGTTTCCTCATCCTTCTCGGGAAAGTTTGTAAAGTGGTGAGTTAGTTGCTCTTTAAGGACTCAGTCACAGAAGCATGATCTATGTAAAAATAATATTTAATACTTCAGGATATTTATACATATAATACAGGATGCAGCACTAAAATTATGGGGAACAGTACTTCTACAGATATAAAAAGAAAATGTTTTCAACAGTAGAAAAACACAGAAATAAATCTTACTACACTTCCTAACTGTCCCAAAGTAGAAATAGTTTACCAGACAGGATTATTAATTTTAGGCAGTACACTAGCTCTTTAAAGGAGACGGGAAATGCTTTTTACATAGTTATCTGCCCTTCCATCTTCCTTTCCATGCCAGTTATGTATTCTGATATGCTTTGATGAGTATTTGATAAACAAATAATCTAGCTGTGGGGTGCCCTCAGATCTACATAGAGTTACACTCTCCTCATCAGCTACTGCTCTTGATTTTCATATCTCCAAGACATTCTATGACATCACAAACTCCCATTTAATGCTGTTCATCTGAATGGCCTGGAATGGGTGTTTCTGATGTCATAGAATAAGAAAAGCTGAACATGGAGGCAATATCTGTAACCTAGAGAGCTTATATAACCACTGATGGATGCACTCTGGATTGTTTGTTAATGCAGAGTTAATGTATTACAGTGTATGTATATGTGATTAACTAATTGCCACCCAATAAACAGAGTTTGGAAAATAACATAGAAATTGATAGCAGATAAGGACTGTTAGGAACAAGAAGGTAAAAGATCAAGGAAGGTCTGCGGTTTTTGCAATAGGTAGGGAAACTGGGCAGACTGGATGGGCCTATTGCTAGGGTTCCCGTATGCCTGTTCCATGCATTTTAGAATTCTCCCACTGTGTTTGCCCCACCACCTCCGCTGGGAGTCTATTTCATGCATCCACTACCCCTTCTGTGAAGAAAAACTTCCTCATGTTTCCCCTTAGTCTACCCCCTTCCAACCTCATGTCATGACTCCTCATTCCTGAACATCTCCTTTTCTGAAAGATACTACCCTCTGGTACACTATATATGCCCCTTTGATTTTTGTAGGTTTCTATCATATCTCCTCTAGCTCTCCTGTCCTGTAGGGTATACATATTGAGGTCTCCCAGTCTCTCCTCATATGACATTTGGTGCAGGCCCTGCATCATCTTTGAACTGCCTCCACCCTGTCTATGTCCTTGCGGAGATGCGGCCTCCAGAACTGGACACAGTACTCCAGATGAGGCCTCACCAATGATCTGTGCAGTGGCATCACCACCTCTTTTCTTCTGCTAGTAATACCTCTCCCTATGCACCACAGCATCCCACTGGCTCTCCCCACAGCCATGACACATCGTTTGGCTGCCTTAGGGTCATCAGATATGATTACCCCCAACTCCCTTACCTGTTTGGTGACTTTCAGTCTGTACCCCCCCACCCCCAAAAAATCATGTAATTTTTCCTTGGGTTTTGCACCCCAGATGCATGAGTTTGCACTTTTTCGCATTGAATCTCAGCTACCACACTCTAGACCATTCCTCCTGTCTACCTAGGTCCCTCCTCATTTTTCCACCACTCTGAGTGTCCACCCTGTTACAAATCTTCGTGTCATCTGCAAAGAGGCACACATTCTCTTCCAGCCCCTCCTCAGTGTCACTTATGAAGACACTGAACAGGACTGCCCCCAGAAATGATCCCTGAAGCACCCCACTGGTCACCCTCCTTCCCTCAGATTGAGCTCCATTTACCACCACCCTCTGTGTTCTATCACTCAACCAGTTCCTAATCCAATGTGCCACCTTGTGACCCACTCCCAGGCTGCCTAGCTTGTTCACAAGTCTTCTATGTGGAATGGTATCGAAATCCAGGTAGGCCATATCCACCGCTCCCCCCCAACCGATCCACTTCCCTAGTCACCGAGTCAAAGAAATCAATTAGATTTGTTTGACATGACCTTCCCGCTGTGAATCCATGCTGTCTCAGATCCTGTGCTCCACTGGATTTAAGGTGTTCCACAATCCTTTCTTTAAGTAGTGTTCCATAATTTCCCCAGTATTGAGGTGAGGCTGACTGGCCTGTAGTTTCCAGCCTCCTCCCTGTTCCCACTTTTGTGAAGAAGGACTACATCTGCCCTCCTCCGGCTCTCTCTCCTACTGTATTTGCCCAACCACCTCCACTGGGAGTTTGTTCCATGCATCCGCTACCCTTTCCGTGAAGAAATACTTTCTCACGTTACCCCTTCGTCTACCCCTTTCCAGCCTCATGACCCCTCATTCCTGAACATCTCCTTTTCTGAAAGACGCTACCCTCAGGTACCCTATTTATGCTCTTTAGATATTTGTAGGTTTCTATCATATCTCCCCTGTCTCTCCTGTCCTGCAGGGTATACACATTGAAGTATCCCAGTCTCTCCTCATATGACTTAGTAGTTACCCTAATATTCTAGTTTGTATCCCATCTGGTCCTGTTGTCCCCTTTCAATTTTGTGAGTTCTTTTAGGACTCTGTCTTCCGTAAATGAACTGGTGTCTGCCTCCCTCCTATATTTGCTTATGTTGCCTAACTGTGGTCCCTCACCTTCTCCTTCTTCTGTGAATACAGAGCAAAAATATTTGTTCAGTATTGATGCTTTTTCCAGGTCCTCTTCCACACACTCCCCTTCTTCCCCTTTAAGCCTTACAATCCCACCCCTGTTTTTTTTTTTTCCTTTCACTACTGTACCTATAAAAAGTCGTGTCCCCTTTTTACCTCCTGTGCTGTTTTTCTCCTTCGTTTGCGCCTTTATGCTCCTGACTGCTTTCCCTGACTCCCTCTGTTTATCCAGGTACACTACCCTGTCCTCCTCCTTCTGTGTTTCTTTTTATTTTCTGACAGCCACCTTTTTCACCCTTACCTTCTTGGCCACTTCCTTTGAGAACCATAGTGGTTTTCTCTTTCTCTTGCCCTTGTTTACTTATCTATTGCAAAGGTTTGTCGCCTCCATTATGGCTCCTTTCAGATGGGCCCACTGTGTTCAACTCCCCCACCATTCATCCCTCCCTGCCAGGGTATTCTTGGAGACATATCCCCGTCTTAGTGTAACCCCCTCTACAAATAGGGGTCCCTATAATGTCTTCCTGGGCTTACCTGCCTGCATGCCACTCTGTCCTTCTCTTCTCCTGCTCTCCCGGGCATCTCCCAAGCCAGCCTGCAATTTTTTTTCTGTGTCCCCAGGTCTTGTCTTGCCCCAGCAAAGCCAGCCCAAGCATTACTCCAGCCCACAGGGGCTCAAGAAACCAAACCGCGATCTACCGCTTGTTGATCTGCCCTCGGGGCAGCGGGGATCACGTAGGCGTGACCAGCATCTTTGATCTTCAACCGCGTGGATTTGCTGTTATTCCAGGGAGTGTTCCATTGGTCCCGTGATCCCCATCGCCTAAGTGCAACCCCGTGACCATGGACAGGCCACTGTGAGGCCGCTCCTCTAAAAATGAAAGGAGATTTGCAAGGGAGTTCGATCGGAGCTCATTTAAATATTCATGAGTTTGAGCCCTGATGACATTTACATATTCATGAGGGCCTGTCTGCCTTCAGGGCAGCTGTTGTCAGCTATGGCTGAGAGAAAGAAAAATAAATGATTTCAAATAAAAATAATTTTACTCGCTGCTGTAAGTTGTGGGGAAAAATGTTATGGGGGAAGTGTTTAATTAAATAAGAGCTTTGCTCCTGGCTTCACCAGACAATTTTGGGACTCGAAGTGTCAGCCTGTCTGCTGCTGCAAGGCATCCTTAAACACTGGCAGCAGCGACAGGAAAACGAACTGAGCAATTCAGGTAATCTGTGCAGTGACAGCAAGTACACAACCTGGGCTATAGAACTGTGGGGCATTGGGGCAGATATCAACTTATTGTTGTCTGCACCAGAACTTTAATTCAGGACTGTATCTAATTTGCTAACAGGACAGTGGGTTAAGCAGCCATTGTAAGCAGCCACAGTCAGTCAGAAAACCAGGACTTTTGGGACATTCACCAAAAGCTCATGGGTAAATGCCAAGTGCTCAAGGGGACTTACAAGAACCTAATTCTAGGTGCCAAAACGGCAGACTAACAGTGCATGGAGTGAGATTCATGCATTATTCATTTCCGTGAATGACAGGTCCTTCAGCCAATCAGAGACCAGTCACCCCATCACCACAGCTAATCAGGAGCCTTTGGAAAGCCTTATAAGAGACAGTGTTTTCCAGCATTATGCCAGATTCCAGCCCACAGATTCAAGCAGGCGCCCCCGACAGGGGTGGGGGCTCAGGCCCCTGCCATGCTTCTGGGTCTGGGCATTCCAGCTAAGCCCCTCCATCCAGGAGGGGTCGTTTTTGTTTTATTTAAGTTAAAGTAACCCAGTTGAGATTTGTTAACCTGCTAGCCTGGAGGTTGCCAGATTGTCCTCCAGGTGCCAGCCCTTCCTTCCACACTGGGGGAAGATGTGGACCAAAAACCAGATGACATCAAGCAGCAGTGAGAGCACTGACCAAGAACCTCAGTCATGAGTGGACTGAAGACGCCAGGAGCCTTCTATAGTGGAGATCAACCATAGAGGACCTGCGTGAGTACCCTTGTACCCTCCTGGTGCAGGGAAAAGATACAGCAAGCTATAATCTGTGGGCCATCATACCCTTGTAACTGTTAATGCCAAGAAAGATGAGTAACTATGGGCCTACATGCCCTGTACCTACAGTTATGAGAAACCGTGAGCATAATTAGTCTGGGCCGCTTTGCCCGAAGTGACTGTTAACTTAGTAGGTCTTCAGTTCGTACCTTGCCTGCTGTCCTGCTGACCCAGTGCAAATGTGTCTTTGAGACTGTTTTATGTCAATTGCAGCTGTTTTTGGGGTTCCGAAGAGAGCCTAGACAGCGTGCACTTAGGCAAAATCATATAAATGTGCTGATATTCATCGGTACCCAGTATTTGGTCAAGATTGTCCTGTGTAGCTGCCAGCCATAGCCGCCTTGCCACTTCAAGGGACATAAGACACGAGGGTCGACTTGAGGTATGCTTAGAACCTGAAAATGACAGATTTCCACCTTGTTAAATTCGTCTTTATTCTTAGACATAATTTAAGTATGTATATAAATGTGCTGGACGTGGGGGCACTAGAGAGCACACCTACGAAGCGGAAGCATTTCTCACAGCTCTCCACATCAGAGACACTTTAAAGTATAAAAATACACTTTCAGAGTTAAAATCTCGAGTAAACTCCGACATCTCCAGATTGAGAACTACCTGCAGATTCTAAAGCCGTATTTTGGAAGGATGGGGCGCATGAGTAAATTAGGACTGGGCGGATCCAAACCTCCACCATCAGTGGAGCAACAGGCCTCATCAGCGCCGACCACTAGTACAGTATCAGACCCATGGAAAGCTCTGCAGTTTTTGATGCAGCCCATTGACACAAATGTTGAAGCCATACTACATGTATAGGTGAACAAGATCTCAAAATAGAGGTGGCGACCAAAACAGCAAATTCCGCAGAGTCCCAAGTGACTAAGGCCCTCTCTGCAACTGCTAAATTAACCCAGGAGAACTCTCATCTTCAGTATAGACTGGAGGCACTAGAAAATGCTCAACATGCCTCCAATCTCCGCATTGGTGGACTGCCAGAAGGCAAGGATGACTCAGACCATCTAACCTTTTTAAAAGCCTGGCTCCCAGGGGCTTTACATCTTGATCACAAATGGGCAATGCATTTCCTTCGGGCATACAGGATTTCGCCATAATTGGCTGCTGCACAACAGGACTCACCCCGTACTGTTCTATTGATTACTGATAGTGTAGTCACTCGGGACTGTTTTCTTCAGGCCGCCCATACAGCGGAACGTTTAAATTGTGATGTGCATACTGTACATGTTTTCCCGGATCTGTCGTACACCACAAGGGCTCGGTGTAAATTTGATGGGGTTCGGGCCCAGTTGAGAAGCCTAGGAGTGATGCATTCCTTGCTAATGCCGGCGCGAGTGAGACATTTTTTGGGGGGCTGCACGTATCTGTTTACAGACCTGACGGAGGCTGGAAAAAGGACTGTATTGATCCGATGGGAGTTTGAGGCTGCTCATGGGTCCAGGATGGAGGATCACAGCTCGGATGAGTCAGATGCAGCAACTTGAAGGAAGCTGGAAGGGCTATGGTTGGTTAGAGATGCTATTCAGTACTTGGGAGTATGATGTTTGGGGTACATGTTATAATCTTTACTGAGAAGTGTTTAACCTCCTTATTCAGTTATAGTTCTCTCTGTTCTTGTGGGAGTTAGTGCTAAATGTTTAGTTCCTATTAGAGTTTAATCATTTTAGGGAAGGGGTCACATCAACGTTAGCTTTGAGGAAAGTTCACGTTTGGATTACCTTTTTTAACTTGAACTGATCACCCAAGTTCTGTAGGGTGTAGCTATTCGTTTTGTATTTCCTACTAATATAACAACTTATTTACGAATTCCGTCTTTATTCTTAAACTATACTGTCTAGATTGCTTATTACATATCCATTGGATGGTTCCTGAATATTGTAATGATGTCTGACGAATGGATGTAACTTCATTGTATTGTACAAATGCAATACATTCAAAGTTCAAAAAATGAAATAAATGTACTGGACGTGACCACAATATATACATGCTGAATGTTCAGGATTTGCGAATCCAAGATCTAGCCAAAGTAACTTGGACCAGTTGCCTTTTCTGGAATGTTCAATTCTGCGACATGCAGGGCAGTCCCTGCCCTTCTACAACTTGCAGGGCAACCACCTGCTCTACTGCCCAAAGCAGGGCAACCCCTGCACCTCTGACAAGGATCAACAGTCGTTGTTTGTTTTCCAAGTTAGCCCTTTCCTCTCAAATCAAAGCCTGCCAGCTCGACCAGCTGCAACCTCCACCAGGCCTGCAACATCCAGGACTTTGTTATCTGGATACCCAGGGTATAGTGCGAGATTGCAGGGTTTCATCTGTATCTGGGACTGGTACCAGTGGTGGGGATAATTGTTGTGTAACACCTGATTTAGTCAGCAGTTTAGATAGCCAGGGTGCTGGGTATCATTGTCTGGTCGTTTGCACTGTGATTGTCTTTTCTGTTAATTTAGTAGCCACCCAGCTGGAGGGGTCACCAGCACAAACTAACAAACCTGTGTACATTTTGTAAATAGAATCAGCATAATTTCTGTTCCTCCTGTTTCCCCATCCTTACTCCTATGTCCCCCAAATAAATCTTGTTATTACTGTTTTTGCAAATCATCGTGCGAGAGCATATTATTAGAGAGAGTCATTAATTACCAACATGTCTTAAATTGGGGAAATATTGTTGGGTCATGTATGGGGGTGGTAAATGGTATTTGTGAGTGGTATAACATCTCAGGGGGTTATACCTGGTAACAGCTAGCCCACGTAAAGATAAACTCTGAGTGGAGGCACTGCACAATTGTTTTAAACTTGATATAAGTTAATGAAACCAAACCCCTCAGCCTAGCTCATAGGTAGTAGGCCGGGGTGTAACTCTAGGTGTAGCGCCACCTAGGAGTTACATTAGTAAAGTCTGCCCTCCTGAAATCCAAAACCCTCACCTTTGTGTGGCTTGACTCTGCCACTGTACCCATACTGAACCACACTGTGTGATGATCACTGGACCCCAGGTGTCTCCCACCCTGACTTTTGCAATTCTGTCCATGTTGGTGAGTGCAAGGTTCAAAACTGCACCCTTCTGGGTGGGCTGTAGCACTAGCTGCCTGAGGTCTGCCCCTTGCATGGGGTACAGGATGTCCCTGCTCCTTGCTGAGGTAGCAGCTGGGTTGCTCCAATTCACATCTGGCAGATTGAAATCACCTACCAGCAGCTCCTCCCCTTTAGCTGCTGTTGTGTGGATGGATTCCACTAGAACCCTGTCCACCCCCCCCCTCGTGCTGGAGGTCTGTATATCATGCCCGTTCAAATAGCTGTGCCATTGCCTGTCTCAAGGGTGACCCACAGTACCTCTGCCCCCCGCATTCCCTGTATCCCTGTATCTGTCGCTCTAATACCCTCCTGATGTAAAGAGCCACCCCTCCCTTTTTACCCTCCCTGTCTCTCCTAAACAGAGTATAACCTGGTATTGCTACATCCCAGTCATGGTTTCCAGTATATCACGTCTCTGAAATGATATGCATTCCCCAAAATTATCCGTATCGAACTGTACCTGAATAAATAGGGATACCAAAAACTGTACATTGCATTGTTTTGATTTTATGGTCGGCATTCTGTTACACTTTTTTTCATGGAACCAGTAATTTGGAGTTTTAACTATGTCATGGTTTGTGAACAGAATGCTAATTACGAGCCGTTGACCTATCAGAACCATGCTAAGAGTTCTGTGCACAAACCGTGACAAAGTTAAAACTCCAGATCACAGGTTCCATGAAGAGAACTGTAACAGATTCCTGCCCATAAAAATGAGACAATGCAAAATACAGTTTTTGCTGTCACATTTTATTCAGGTACAGTTAATTATGGATAATTTAGATGAATGTATAATATTTCTGAGAATAAGAACTTTATAAACAGCTACCAATTGGAAATTATTTTCTGTCCTCTTTAAAAAGGAAACATTTCATGTACAGGGGCTGACATAGTTTGAAAACCCATGGAAAGTTCTTTCACATGAGGTAGTGGGCTTAAGTGAAGCTGGAAATACAGACAACGGAGTATGTTCAATACTAATACTACACTGCAGCCATTTGTAGAACATTGTGATGTCATTGAAGAACAAGCTGTACTTGCCTTAGTGTAGTTAGGCACAGCTTGTTCCTCGATGTCCTCTTAGTATTGAACTTACTCAGGTGTCTGTATCTCTGGAGTGCTTTCAGTTTCCTGTGAGCCCAATTCCTCGTTTGAAATAACTTAAGGATTTCAGACTATGATGGTCACTGGGCATGAATGTGTCCCATTAACAAACTACTGTCAGGACTACAACAGAAGCCCTTAAAGGTGACAGGAAACAGTTTTTAAACCTCTAAATGCCCTCCAGTTGATCTTTTATTGGCTACCCAATATTCTATATTTCCCTTTTTGTTAAATTAAATGATCTAATTTTGTTTCCTGTGTAACAAGCTTGAACCTCTCTCTCCTCAGCAGTTGCTGCTCTGTTTTCATGCTGCCTGAACATCCTTGCTGGTTGTGTCTGTTCCTTTTCCATAGTATTATGCAGTATTAACCTTCCCCCATTATTAATATATATATATATATTATATAAAAAACAAAGAGCTGACCAAACTAACCATAGCAATACAAAAAAAACATTTTTTTTAACTTAAACATATTTATAACTGGTGTAGGTTGCTGTACATCTGATATCCCTTCTTATTCCTACTCGGTAGAGGTTCTGCTGTTGAGTCAGATCGATATTGGTCATTTGCTGTCTAAACACTCTTTCACCCAAGCATTCAAGAATACTCCTAGCTATTCAGGTTGTCAATCATATTATGTTGTTGAGGTGCATAAGCGCCGCCTCCTCCAGTGGGAAGGAGTTCATAAATACTCCCCATACCCTTTCAAAGAGTTCTTCCCTCTCTTTGAGTTCACAGGTCACTCTTTCCAATAGGAGTGTTTTAGCTACCATTTACAACCACATATTTACCATGGGCTATGTGCGCATGACCCACGTGTTCTGGATACATTTTCTAGCTAATACTAATAAAATGTGTATTATCCTAGGATGTTGGTCCCACTCCGCATCTCCCATGTGATCCATCCCAAAAAGCATGGACAATGGTGTCTCAGGCCCCTGCACTCCGACTCTGTGGGCTATCTGTTGTCTGATCTCCGCCCAATATGGACGTAGGGTTGGGCATTCCCAAAAATAGTGCATATATGTTCCCCTTGCTTCCTGACATCTGCCACATGTGGCCGATACGGCAGGCGAGAATTTATGTACTACCACTGGTGGTAGATATAATCTGTAAATTAATTTATATTGTACTACTTTATACATGTTACACCATAGTAGTCCCATGTGTGACTTACAAATTGTAATCTAGTTTGCCTCTGAAATGTCTTCCCCCAACTTCCTTTCCCACTGCTTTTTTTGCTCCCTCTGAGTAATCTGGCATCCCCTCTCTGAGGTGTGAGTATTTTCTGGCCATTAATCCTTCTGGATCTATTCTTGCCCTCATGATTTCCTGCTCTGTGTTACATAAATGAGAAGTTTCTGGTTGGGCTCTGTGTATTGTTCTAACATAGGCCTGGATCTGTAGATCGCGAAACTTGTGTTGTCCTTCGGGTCATATGTTCACAGTATCTCTTCCTGGCTTCTGATGCCTCCTATTCCTGCCAAGTCCCCCAGGCACTGTATCCCTTTTTGTTTCCAGTATGTGTACCCCTTTTTCCGGATTCTCGAAAGGAACTCTGGATTGTCACTAACGGGAGCCAGCAGGGTTTGATCATCCCTCCCCCCTCCCCTTCACTGCTTTAGTCGCCATTCTCCATGCTGGCAGGGTGTGTATTACCAGTGGATTTGGGTGTTGACATGCCCTATATTTTTTTATCCTGCCATTATCCAGATATACCTGGGGTGGCCCAGCCCCCTCATCCGCTTCTAGTGCCACCCAGCTTTTTCCATCCTCCCCCATTACCCACTCTCTTATTAGCCGCAGTTGGGCCGCCACGTGGTAATGTTGTAAAGCTGGAAACTTCAATCCCCCCCTTAGCAATAGTCCCCTTTAGTCTCCTCAAGGCTACCCTAGGTCTCTTCCCGGGCTCCAGAAAGGTGGAACACTGTTCCCCCAGTTTCTGCAAGTCCCTTATAGTTAGCCCAATTGGCAGCATTTGCAAGGGATACAATATCCGGGGCAGAAAATTCAGCTTCATCAGATTAATATGCCCGATCCAAGAAATAGGAAGAGACTTCCACCTTCTCAGAACCCCCTCCAGGACTATAAGCCATTCCCCCATAGTTTAAGCAGTATAATCCTGCCAGTTGAGGACTCCCATTGATCCCTAGGTAGGTCTAATATGTAGTAACCCTCTTGAAGGGGCTACTTTGTAAGATCACTTGTGGGCCTCCCCCCACCTGCATCTACTCTGACTTTTCTCTATTTATCTTATATTCGGAGAACACAGAACATTTATTTAACACCTCTTCTACCCCTGACAGTGTTCCCACTGGATTCATGACAAACCGGAGGATGTCGTCCACGTATAACGTTATTTTGTGCTCTTCCCCTCCCTGACCCCACACCCCTTTAATGTATGGTCTCTGCCAGATATATTCTGCCAGGGGTCTATTATTAAAGCAAACAATAGGGGTGACAATGGACACCCTTTGTCTTGTTCCCCTTTCAAGCCCAAACTCCCAAGGGAGTCCTGCATTTAACATCTTTCCTGGCCTGTTAGTACCCTTCCATATCACATTTAGTAGCCTTCTGATGTTATAAGAGTGTCTGTTTTTCACAAACCCTGTCCCTGTTCACCAGAGTTGGCAGCAGTTCTTCTAGTCTCCTTGCCAGGGCCTTGGCTTCTATTTTGGTGTCGCAGTTTAGAAGAGATATTGGTCTATAGGCTGTACATTTTGTGTGGTTCTTGCCCAGCTTTGGGATCACTGTTATAGTCGCCTGGTAACAAGTCTCAGCCAGAGTTCCCATCTCTTGTGCCTCCTCCCACCATGTCCTGAAAGGCTGGTATTTTGGGGGGACTCAAAATATAGCGCCAGGCCATCTGGCCCTGCCGCTTCCTTTTTTTTTTTTAGTGCCGCTTAATGCCCTAGTATCGCCCGCTACTGTGATGGGCACCCAGTTGTTCTTTCCCAAGATGTGGTAGATCTCATGCCTCCAGGAATTCCTGTGCCATCTGATCTGCATCTACACATTCTTTGGTATATAATTTCTTATAATAGTCTAGGAATTGGTTTCCTATGTCCATGCTCTTATTATGGATCTTCCCTAGGTTATCTTTTAGGGCCGTAACTACTGCAGTGGGTTTCCTGCCTCTAGCCAGCCTCACCAGCAGTGGGCTGGGTTTATTCCCCCATTCATATATATGCTGTTTGGCATAGAACAGTGCTCTACTGGCCCCATTTGTGATGGCTAAATTTAACTGCTCCCATGCCACTCTGAGCTGCCTCATATTCTCTTCATTTGGGTCCTCGTGCGCATTTTTCTGCAGATTTTTAACCGCCCTTTCTAATTCTTGAATGTTTTCCCTTTTCTGTTTGTTTATTCGGGCCTTGTATTCAGTAATCACTCCCCTCATGCATGCCTTCCCTGCCTCCCAAAAAATTGTTTTAGAGGGGGCCGTATTTTTGTTCTCTCTTTCGTAATGTCCCCACTGTTCCTGTACATGTTCCACAAATTGTTTATAAGATAGTTGATAGGCCGGGAATCACCAGGTTCCCTGACTTCCCTCCCCTCATCCTAAGGGTCATCAATACCCTGGCATGGTCCAACACCTCTAAGGGTGTGATCTGTATGCGGCTAATTCTGGAATGCGCATTTCTAGGGGTAAAGGTATAATCTATCCTGGACCAAGTGCCATGAGGGCTAGAATAAAAAGTGTACTCCCTTGAACCCGGGTTAGCCTGTCACCAGACATCTATTAGGTCTAACTCCTCCATTCCCTCCACCCATCTCCTGACCGCTGCACCTTGCCTTCCTTCCCCTCCTGATCTATCTATGGCTGCAGCTAGTGCTAGTGCACAGTTAAAGTCCCCCGCCACTATTAGGTTAGGGAATTGTTTCCAGTGAAGGAGGGACAGCATTTCATCATAAAACACTGGATCGTATTGTACCGGAGCACATGTATTGCCCAGTGTGTATACCTCCCCTTGAATCTGTCCTTGCACAAAGGTGTATCTACCTCCCTTTTAATCCTTCAGCACTCTCTGTTCTACAAATTGTATGCCCCTCCTCATCAGAATGGCCACCCCTCATTTATGCCCATTATATGAGGCAGCGTAGCATTCATCAACCCAGTCCCTCACCAGCTTGTCATGCTCTATGTCCATTAGATGTGTTTCCTGAACTATAGCTATGTCCACTTTATCCTTCTTCAGTGTGTTGAGTACCTTCTTATGCTTGATTGGTGTAGAGAAACCCTGAACGTTCCAGGAACATACCGTTAGGGTATTCATGTTAACCTTCATCCTCACCTCCCACGCTCGGGGGGGGGGATTGCTCCATTCTGATACAGACCCAGAGCTGTCCAGTTCCCCCATCCTGGTTTTCACCACCAATGATTCTTCTCTTATCCTTTTCTTTGACCCTTATTCTCCTAGCATTTTGCAATCGTACACCTTCTATGTAACTTTCATAACATATCAACATTTGAACTTGTAACATAAACAATAATTACTTTCTGTAAGTCAAAAGAGCTGTCATCCTATGGTGTCCTCTCTGCAAAAAGAATAAGGCTCGCTTCCCATTATCGACAGCTCCTGCGTTTCTTGTTCCGTTAAACATATTCCCATTAAGATTTAGCATGTCTCCATTCCCCCTTTCCCCCCACTCAAATCTCCTATTAATCCTTCCTTGCTTAACATTGTTTCATACGTATTCAGATTTATTAAAGAAGCTGACATCTCCAAGATCACTCAGACATGCCCGCTCTTCCCCATATCTCCTGACACAGCTATCCACAAAGAGGGCCCAGGTATCTCTTTTCCAGACCGTCTCACCCCCCCTCCGCCCCCTGTTTCAGGCTTTCTGCCTTTTATTCATCTACTTTTCAATTTCCCCATATCGCCCTCATCACCAGCCATTACTAGTTTTTACTTCTTTTATATTTGTTAGACTGGATGTGCCTTTATTCCGGCACTGCTTCCTTTTTAGCTTTCCCAGGCTTGGTTAGCCATGATAGCTCTGCCCTCTACTTGTTTCACACTTCCCTCGTCTTCCTCGTCTCCCCCATAATCACCCTTTATCCTCCTTCCCATTCCTTTCTCTTCAATAAAGGCGTGATTGTATTGCCCCTTTTCCCTTCCCTCATTCTCCTTCCCACCGCCCAGCATTAGGCCTTGCAGTGTTGCCTTGGCTAAAGCCTCTCCCCTTTTACTTACTGCGGCTCTCCTGTATTCCAGGGGTGAGACAGGTTGCTCCACAGGTGTTCACCTCTCCTGTTCCTGTGTCGCTTCAGCCTGCTGTACTCACCACTTCTCACAGCACCTGTACAGCTTGAAATAGAATAAGGAAAGGACAAAAGCATTTATCCAATAGCCACAGCCCCCATTTGGTTGTTAGTTTATTTCAACTCATTGATCACCTCCTTGCCTTATCTTAGTTCCTCTCTCTCTAACTGTAGACATTCTTTTATGTGCTTCACACATCGTTATTTGCTATGGCTCCTTACTTTAATACCTGCATTTGTATCCCCCTTTCTCTTACTACCTTCTCCGCTCTTTGCTGCACCGCAAGTTCTATCTTGAATTTCCTCTTTTCCTCCTCCCCCACTCCCCCTTACCAAAGTTTGACTCCTTCTGGCCCTATTATGTACACCTTTATGGGCATCCTTTTCCCCTTCTATTAACTAATTGTAACTGTGAGTGCACTGTTCTATGTCCCCAAATGTCCCCAAATTAAATGTCATTTTAGAATTACTTACTGCAGCCCTCTCTCAAGGCAACACAAGGGTACACAACTGCCATCTGGATCTCCATGCGGTCCATTCTTCTCCCAGGGTCCCTCTTCATTTATCCATTTGCTCTGCATTAGTTCTTTCAGGCAATTTGTATCTGCTACAGTCCCGAGTCTTACTAGATGTCTTGATGGAAGTGGTGGCCAAAACGGTACATTCCACTGCCCGGTTTTGTCCACATTAATTGAGATGTGAGTGAGGGTTTTAGTCTGTACCAGGTGACACCCTACCCCTCCGTTCGTGCTGCATCAGTTTGTGGTTTTAAAGCTGCAACATCCCTGGTCTAGTATCTTCTTGTGGATGTACAGTTGTCTGGTCTTCTCCACCTCCCAGAACATATATCCTTGTTCCTCATGTCGGAATTTCAATACAGTTGGGAAGAAAAAATGGAAATCAGCCTTGTTCCTCTTCGGTTCATCCATTGGGGGGGGGCAAAGACGCTCCTCTTTTGAAGCACCAGCCGAGAGAAATCCTGGAAAATGGTAATCCTCTGCCCTTTGTATTTGATTTCTTCAGTTTTCCTGTATGCACTTAGTATCTGCTGCTTGTCTGGAAAATTGTGCAGTTTAAAGATGATTTGTCACAGTGGGACATTGTCGGGTGGTTTAGGCGCCAAAGCTCTGTGCGCCCTGTCTGTTTTGAATGTCTAATTTTTGCCAGCTACTTTTAGCGTTTCTGCAAGCCATTTGCCCACAAACTGTTCCACATTCACAGCCTCAACACCTTCTGGCATTCTTCTTATTCTCAGATTATTGCGGCGCCGGAAGTTTTCTTGTATGTCCAGCTGCTCTCTCAGCTCTGACACTTGACTTTGTAGAGCCATAATTGTTGTAGCGAGGGGGTTTACTATGTCCTCCAGATTTGACACCGTCTGCTGTATCGCTCCGATCTGTTTTTCCTGTACAGTGTACCGAATGGTGAGAGTATCCAGCTTTGCTATGACCGGTTGTAGCTAGGAAGTAGCTTTCAATGCATGGTCCTAAACCTCCTTGGCAAGCACTGCCTATTTCTTCTACTATTTCAGGCTCTGTATTAGTGCTTGGGCATGCTCTCCTCAGGAGGTTTCTTTCCCTCCCTGCCATCCCGATTCGTTTGATTTTCTGGCCCCCAGTGCCAGGTATACATCCATTGTAAATTCTCCCAGATGTGTTTTCCTTTTCTGATCGTGTTGCATGCATTTGAAGCAATAATATAAACTTTTAGTTTGAGTGGGTCTTTGAGGCTCATGAAGAGATGTTTACTCCCGTTCCTCACACATGCGCCAATTGCATATCATTTCTGTGAAAAGGAATTGTATAAACAGCTGCCAATTAGTGCAAATTTCCTGTCCCCTTTAAGTAAATTGCAAACTGCATATTAGAGGTGCTAGGAAATTATTTTTACATAGTTAACTTAGCCTCTCATCTTCATTTCCATGCCAGTTATGTTTTCTGATACGCTTTGACTAATTTTTGATAAATAAATGTTCAAGCTTTGGGGTGCCCTCAGTTACACATAGTTGTCCATTCCCCTCATCAGCTGCTGCTCATTCTTTTCATATTTCTGTAGTAAGACATTCCATGACAGCAGTTACAACATTCCATCCTATTCTTGTGAATGGTTTGGAATAGTGATATTGACATCATAGAATGTTCAGGCTTTATGAAGAGAGAGAGAAGCAACTGCTGAGGAGAGAAGGATTCAGGGTAGTTACAAAGGCAAATAAAATGAAGGTTATTCAGTAAAAAAGGTCAAAACCATTTCAGAATATTGGATAAAAAACTAAAAGAACAACAGGAGGGCATCTAGAGATGTAAAAAACTGTTTCCTATCACCTTTAAGGATAAATTGATATAAAGGACAGATTATTTGGTCCCAATTGAATCCTTATAGACAAGTTCCCTTGTATTTCTGCAGTGAGCTACACCTCTTGTGACCCTGGTCAGATGCTCCTTTACTTTTCTCTTGTGTGTTACAGAGTCAGAACCAGGAAGCCAGCTTAGAGCACTATCAGAGAGAGCTGGTGTCTTCTGAACAAGCCCGTCAGGAGGATTTGGACCGTTTCAGCAATGAGAGATGCCGTCTGCAGCTCAACCTGGATTCCTATGCTCAAGAGCTGCAGGAAAACCTCTCTCAACTACAGCAGTACAAATCCACTGTGGAGAACCTGAATTCCGACCTGGAGAAAGCTCACCGGCTCCACCAGGAGGTGGTAGATGAGGTATGATGGCATAGATAGAGGGGATCTCTTTACAGCATCAGGCTAAAGCGCTATTTTTACAAAATTCTCTAATCTCTGACACAGCACAGCCATCCAGTGTCTTCTTGAGATCTGATTCCTTTTTATGTTCGCCGTTCCGCTTGTGCAAGGGCGAACAACTTGATATGATAGTGGATTTTGAGAGGTGTTACTGTCAGTCCAAACAAGGGCAGTTTGCAAGAGCTCGACAGTGTCAGACCAATCATCAGCCAGGCTGATCATGGCACTCTTCTGGTCTTGCTGGGTGGAAACTTTGTGTAGTTCAAAGGAATTAGACACTCGGAATCATTCAGCAGTGCATTCCTTTGATCTGCATAGCACTGCCCAGCAAGCAGATCTGATAAGCCTGCTGTGGTCCTCCTCCCCCAATGAAAAAACAACCCCCCCGTCAAGTACCCCTCCCATTGCTTCCCCCATCCTTCTTAATTTTCCGACACCAGGGTGCCCAATAACCAGTGCCAGCTAGTACCCTCTACCTCACCAGTTTTCACTGTGCGACACTGAGGAGTTGACCCCCAGTGCCACCAAAAGTAACACCATCACTGGGGTGCCCAATCCCCAGTGTCATTACTGAAAGAAGGAAAACTGTCCCTCGTAGTCTTTTTTTTTTTTAAATTATTATTTTACTTCCTGCAATCCCACCCTCTGCCAAGTATCCCTTTCACCATCCTGCCGCTTCCTGTGCCTCTAGAATTTACACCAACATTACGGTGCCCAGTCCCATGAGCTGGTACCTGAAATAAAACCATCCCTCATAGTCTTTTTATACTCCCTGTAAAAAAGAACATCCATTGATGTCTTGCTGCTGCTGGCCCACGGCTGCCAGTACCCTCCCACCACCCAATCCTCCCACTCAGCACCCCCCCACCCTTTAATTAACTACCTGGGGTCCAACACTATAATCCTCTCCGAACCAGAGACAAGCCATCATTTTTCAACACCAGACTGGGAACTGAGGAAATCAGGTATGCAGTTCAGTGTATTTCAGTGGGTTTTGAACTGCTTCATTTTTGAAATGTTTTTCCCCAAATTTTCAGCATGGTCTGTTTGGACCCCACCTTATGAACAAGGGCAGTGAAATTATGCAAATCCATCCTGAAAGGTGATTTAGTGGTCACTGCACGAAATCACCTTTCAGGCAGGTTTTGAAAAATGCCTCTGCCCTTGTTCATGAGGTGGGGTCATAAGAAGGCTTTGTTGAAAATTTGGGGTCAAAATATTAAAAAAACAACAACATGATTAATGGATCTCCCCTTTTCCCCCATAGGGAAACTGTGCCATAATTTGCCGTAATAAAGGAGTTTTTATTATGGCAAACATGCACATGGTTTCCCTCACTCTGCGCATGCACCCGCTGCAGTTCCGTGCTTCCTGAATGTTCTCCGCTTGCCTTTTCCACAGACCTCTATCGGAGACTGAACCGCCACTCAAACTTGGCGATAAATAGCTACAAAAACAAAATGTACCACAACGAACTACTAATGATTGCGCACTCTGCCTTATTGATTACTGTTACGTTTTTTTCTTACCACTATTGTCTGCAACTAAATCCCTGTCTGGTATAAAAACTGTATGTAAATGTATGAAAAATCCATGTAAATTTCTGTTATTCCTGTTATTTAATGTATGTAACTAACCCAAGATCGTCCCTGAAAAAGGGACTTTACGTCTCAGTGGACTTACTCGGTCACCAAAATTCAAATAAAGAAGCTTTTGGCAGACCACAAAATAAAAAAAAAAAAACTTTAAATACAGAAGGGCGACCGCAGACCGCGCACTGTAACCTAACTGGACATGGCCGCTTTGTGCTTTTATTCTATATAATTGTTGAGGTGAAAAGGGGAGACCCAGCATTTATATAAAATAAATATGGGGTAGTGTAAACCTGGAACATACTGTGTTAGATGTTTAATAAACCCTGAGCTTTGCTCTTGGGTTTATGTAGCATCTAACACCTCGGGGGGGGGGGGATTCTCATTACACACACCACCCCATACTTTAGTCTATTTGTTATGAGAGTACCTTGAAAATTTTCAATGCACATTTGTTTTTTTCTCACTACTCCAGTGTGGTTATGTAGAGATCCAGTAAGGATTTTTATTTATTGAAATGTTTCACCAGGAGGACACACTGAACAACAAGTTGCTCGTCTCACAGTGCGACCTGGGGGGAGGTGTTACATAGGGTTGTGAAGGATGATCAGTTACAATAGTATGTGGATAGTACTAACAATACAACATTGTAAGATTGTGCAACAGTTGGAACACAAGGCATTGTACAATAAACAGTAGAGGACCATTGGGTAAATTACAATACATGTCCAAAATCATACAAAAGAACATATGAACATACAAAACCTGTAGAACCATTTATAGTGCATGAGTGTACCAGGAGCAGGCTCGAGGTAGTATGCAAGTGCTGTTGGAGTAAAAAGGATGATGTTAGGTTGTGCACACTGGTGACCCAGAAGGGCAGGTGGAGAAGGGGGAGGCAAGAACTGAATATGAGGAGCAGGGTAGCCATTTCCTGATTTCCCCCTTCAGGATGTTGAGAACCCTGCCCGGGGTCATGGTAGGAAGGCAGAAACTGGGGACAAGGCTAAGAAAAGAGCAGTTTGTCTTCCCTTCCAGGAGAGGCCACTTCAGGGATCGAGAGTACAGTACAGTGGCGCTCCTTGTTATCCATTCCAGCTGCAAACCTACCTGTTCTATGGTAAACTTGCTTTAGTTCACCTAGCCAGTTTCTTTTAGCTAACTAGAACAGAAGCTCCATGTAACAGTACAAGGAGGAGAAGGGAGTTAGTTATTGATAAACAGGTCTCTTTTGTGAGGCAGGACCTAAGCCAGTATATCAGGCCAAGTTTTTGCGAGAGTAATCTAATTGTGTGGTCTGCTTGTGGTCTTAATGACAGTTCTTGGTCAATCAGGATACCTAAATATTTAAAGGTGTTCAGCACCTCAAGTTTAATTCCCCCAGAGGGGACGATACAGAGATAATCTGACTTGTCTAAGCCTAGATTACGGGACCCTAAAAGCATTACTTTGTTTTTTTTTAGTGTTTAGAACAAGTTGATTGTCCACTAGCCACTTTTCAAGAATGATCAAGTCTATATTTAGTCCAGCCTCAATTGTTTTTATGTCTGAATCGGTTCTATAGAGGACAGCATCATCTGCATACAATAAAGCTTGTGCCAGACCACAGTTTGAGGGCAGTTCATTTATAAACAGTGAGAATAGGAGTGGCCCCAATATAGAGCCCTGAGGAACTCCATCACATATCACTTGTAAGGACGAGAGGCTGCTACCCCATTTAACAGCTTGCGCACATTCAGTAAAGTAGTTTTCTAGGTAGGAAGCAGATAGTTGATCAAGCCCCAGGTTCTTTAATTTCAAGGTGAGAAGATTATGGTTTATCAAGTCAAAGGCCTTAGTTAGGTCTATAAAGATGCCTCCAGTGGCTTTTCCAGCATCAGTGGCCCAGAGGATGTCCTAGGTGAAGTGAACAAGGGCTGTGTCTGTTCTGTGATGCTTTCAAAACCCATGTTGGGCAGGGGTAAGCAAATGAGTAAACTTCAATGTAGGACACCAAACTGTAAAACTTTTGTGCATTTTAGATCATGCACTAAGGATTGAGATGGATTGATAGTTCTCGATATGTTCCTTGCAACCTCCTTTGTGGACTAGAACTACATAGGCCACCTTCCATTTTTGGGGAATCTCTCCTGTGAGAAGAGAGAAGTTGAAAATTTTGGTCAGGGGGCTTGCGATTACTGGAGCTGCGAGTTTTAGTAGTCTAGGTAAAAGGCCATCATGACCTGCCGACTGGTCCAACTATAACTTGAGCAGCTGATCTCTGACTTCCTTGATTGAGATAAGTCTGAAGTGGAAATCAGGGCGATTGACGCAGGGGACAGATGGAGGAGGAGGTGGATTAGTAGCGCTGACTTTATAGGCATCCAGATTTGCAACATATTTGTTAAATTGATCTGCTACTCATAGAGGGTCCTTGATACTCTCAGTATTGATTATGAATTCGTGCAGTAAGGAGGATGGCTTCCCTTTAGCAAATGGTTAATCTGTGCCCAGAACCATTTGGGATTTTAAAGGTTGTTTAGCTTAAGGTCCTTCATGCAGGTCCTTTTGGCCTTTTTTAGGGATGCCTTACATTTATTCCACAGTTGTCGGTAAATGTACCAATCATGTTGATGCCCAGAGATATATTCAGTATTACTGGGTATATAAGACAGACGCAGGCGCTGGGCTCATCTGAACGATCTCCCACTCCTAGTGGGCATATTATTGCCTAGCTGTTTGGTCCTTTAAGGTATTTGTCCAGTTCGATCTTAAATCTGTCAAATTCTTTGATTTCTATTCAATATTGTGATAAAAAATTTCACACCTTTAAGGCCCTTACTGTGAAGAAATTGTCCTGTCTGTTAATATTTACTTTTGGTGTTACAAGTTGCTGGTTATGAGACCTAAGATTTACTGTTCTATTCTTATAGCTTATGTTACATTGTTTTGTGAGGTCCAGGTTATTAAGTATTTTAAACAGCAACAGAATATCACCCCTTTTCCTTATGTCCTCCATGCTTAACAAGTTTCATTCACCCAACCTGTCAGTATATGACATATTCCTTAACCTTGGAAATAACTTGGTCACCCTTCTCTGGACATACTTCACCAATGCGGTGTCATCCTTCAGATGGGGGACCAAAAGGATGACCCGTAGTGTAAGTGTGGCCTTACATATGAACTGTATAAGGAGAATAGACATTATTCATTCCTGGATACAAGTTTTTTTTTTTTCCAATTGTTTAACCAGGTGAGACGCACTAAGCTGAAAGCTTGTTTACAGGTGCAACCTGGGAGCACAGGGAAGTTAAGTGACTTGCTCAGAGTCACACAGTATGCAAGTGGGGGCTATGGGCTAAGTGCTTTCTTGATGCATCTTACTAGCCTGTTGGCGGTCTGAGTTACTGTCCTACAGTGGTTGGAAGGGGTAAGGGTGTCATTTATTATGCTGCTCAGGTCTAGTTTGCTTTGTACTGATCTAAAAATAACATTGGATTATACGGTTTTAAAGGGTTATTCCTACCTAAATGTAAACAGTGCATTTTTCAGTGTTGAACCTCATTTAATTTTTATTTGCCCATAGTCCAGTTCTTTTCAGATCATTCGCAAGGGACTAGTATTTCTCATCAGTGTCCATCTCGGTGCTGATTTTTTAGTCATCAGCAGATCTGATGATGTAGTTTTGTAAATCACAGTACATGTCCCTAGTAAACAAACCAAATAGATCTGGACCCAGGACTGATCACTGTGGCACACCACTACCAGCAGGTTTCTCTTTCGAGAGGTTCCCGCTAACCCTTATTTGTTGGGTTTGGTCTATAAGCCATTCTTCAACCGATTTGACCAGAAAGGGACTAAGTCCCATGTTCTTTAGTTTGGCCACTAATTTAAAATGTGGTACAGTGTCAGATGCCTCCTTGGGGTCCAGAAAGATCACATCCATGGGTGTTCCATTGTCCAAACTTAAACTAACCCCATTATAGAATGTTATTAGATTTGTGATACATGATCTCCCTAGAATAAAGCCATGCTGGGTCAAATCTTGTTTCTCGATGGCTATTATTTCATTTTCAAGATGTACTTTTAATAATTTTTCCATTGTTTTGCATGGTACTGAAGTGAGGCTTATAGGTCTATAATTACCCATTAGTGCCTTGCTCACTTTTTTGTGGATAGGGGTAATGTAAGCCCTTTTCCAGTCGTTGGGGACCATGCCATGTTCATATGATTTATTAAGAAGTATTTTGATTGGCATACACAATGATTAGTTCTCTCAGGAATTCTGGGTGAATTCCATCTGGCCCAGGGGTTGATTTGGGTTTTATTCCACTGATTGCTAACTGGACTTCTTCTTTAGTAAACATGTGATCGTCTTTGGGGGTATCTCAGTCATCAGATCACACCGTAGGAACTTCACCATCAGTGAAGCAGGATCCACATGGAAGATTTCCAGCAGTACCACTGGGGCCACCCACACCGACGTCACCTGCTGATGTCACCAACACTATAAAGACATGAGTGGCCCCACTCCCTCCTCAGTTCTTTCCCGCCATCAACTCTGTTAGCATGAGTCTCCACGGAAGCTCTGACGCAGTTTTGTGCCATTTTTGCCTACAAATTTTCTTCTATCCTAGCTTTCAGAATCACTTTTAAACAAGATTCCTTTACCTTGTTTATGTTGAGAGTTACTTCTCCAACTTCTCTCTTCCATCACTGCCGCTGTGGAAAGAAGATTGCCTCCTCGGACGACCACAACCTCTGTGTCTGCTGTCTTGGGCCTGACCATAACATCTCTGACTGTAAGCTCTGCCTTTTTAGGCCTGACCACAACGTCTCTGATTGTGAGCTCTGCCAGAAATTCAACCAAAGGCTTTGAAGAAATTCCTAATGAAGCAACAGGTAGCTAATTCTGGGCAGGGGTCCTCTCCTCCTTCTCAGTCGCTGATGAGTTCTTTGAGCTCCCAGGCCTTGAAGGCCTGAGACAAGTCCTTGGAAAAAAGTTACAAAAAAGATTATGAACAGGACTGCTCCCCAATAGCTTCTTCTTCATCCTCCGGGGGTACTCCATTGACTGTGGCTGCACCAATGTCCTCGGCTGTCCAGACGTCTGCTTCTTCCAGGCCCATGCCAACAGCACTGCTTCCCACTTCTCAGGGAGGCTGGCCGTCGACTCTCAGGTCATCGGGCCCCTGTCCGTCGACCCTCGGGTCGTCGATGCCTGCCCCTCCGTTGTGACCTGATATTTCCTTGAACATCAGACTCCTCAGGTTCTCAAGTCCTGATGGACAGTTCGTGATGCCCTGTGCTGACGACCCCTCCATAGTCCACACATCCTTCTCCTGCCGTCAACCTTAACTCCATTTTGAACCAGATCACGACAGCCCTAGTGCACCAGTTGGACTCATACAGGCCTGGGTCCACAGAGCCATCCATGGCCCAGACGTCTACACTTCTTGGGCCTCGTTGGTCCGCACCTCATAGGGCACCATCAATACCTCACTCGTCGGACCTCGAATTAGAGCAGGTCGACATTAAAGAGGAGTACCATCCTAAATGATTCTCCCTGAGGAAGAGGAGGAGGAGCAATTTCTTGCCTAAGATAGGTCCACTGCTTCTTCAGTCAGCGAGGACTCTGTTAAACCATACTGCTAGGTCCCCTCCTGAAGATCCAACCTTTTTTAATGTGATGAAGCAGCTGTCTTCAGCTATGGGCTTCCACACTGAGGAAGAGGATCAAATCATAATTTATTTATATTGTGCTTTTCAGGTGCCAAAGCGCAGATTCATAAAAAACATACATCGATAATAAATGAGATATAAAATATAAACATAGGTAAAAAGACAGCAAAGTTGGAACTAATCAAAAGCCGATGCAAACAAAAAGCTCTTCAAAGAAGCCTTAAAGGATTCTGTGGATGGGCACTCTCTATTCCGACGAGGTAGAGAATTCCACAGGGTTGGAGCCACAAAAGAAAAGGCTCTGGCCCCAGAAGATTGAAGACAAACCCTGGGAATCTCTAGCAATCCCTTGTTGGCGGAATGGAGTGGGCAGAGAGGGCAGTAGGGACGAAGGAGATCTTGCAAGTAGCCTGGTCCTTGTCCATGTAGGGTCTTATAGGTCAGCAATGCGACCTTGAAGGTAATCCTCCAACGAACCGGCAGCCAGTGCAGTTCGCGCAGAACAGGTGTGATGTGGCAAGTTCTTGGTAGCCCAGTCAATAAACTGGCTGCAGCGTTCTGCACCAGCTGCAGGCAGCGGAGGTCTACCCCCGGCAAACCTAGATATAGAGCATTGCAGTAATCTACAGTAGATGTGAGGAAACAAAGGCGTGAACCAACATGGGAAGGTCATCGTGTGGAACAAGGTGCTTCATCCAGGCTATATTCCTCAGACAGTAAAAGGAAGACTTGACGACGGCCGACACCTGGGACTTAAGTGTCAGCTCGCAGTCAAGTATTACGCCCAGATTCCGCACCTGTTCAGAAGTTCTCAACTGGTTACCCCCTAACACAAGGCCAGAGGGAAACCCAGGAGTCAGCTTCTCTGCACAGTGACCAGGGTCCACCACCAGCACCTCAGTCCTGTCCAGATTCAGCCTCAACCAGTTTGCACTCATCCAGCCCTGAATCTCAGCGAGGCAGTTGTTAAAGACCAAGAGTGTGTCGTTCTGTTTCAGTACAAAGGACATATAGAGCTGAGTGTCATCTGCATAGCAGTGAAAACTCCGCCCATAACACCTTATAATGTCTCCCAACGGAAGCATATACACCGTGAACAACATGGGAGAAAGCACAGAACCCTGCGGCACCCCACAGGGCAGCACAAAGGGAGCAGAGGAAAAAATTCCTTATACTGCCCTCTGAGATCTGCCCATGAGGAAGGAATGAAACCATCTGAGGACTGTCCCAGATAGTCCGCAGATCAGCCGCAGATGTTTCAGCAATATCCTATGGTCCACGGTGTCAGATGCACAGAGAGATCAAGGAGAACCGTGATCGAATGGCTCCTCCGATCTCTCGCAATTAGGAGATCATTAAGTACCCAAACCAATGCCATCTCGGTACTATGCCTCTTCCTGAAACCGGACTGGAGAGGATCATAGATTCCATGGGTGGTAAGAAAGTCATTAAGCTGCAGTGCGAATACTTTCTCGATAACCTTACCCAAAAAGGGCAGGTTAGAGATCGGTCTGTAGTTTGCAAGACAGTCTGGGTCAATGGAAGACTTCTTCAAAAGGGGTGTCACAACAGCCTTTTTCAAGGACTCTGGGAACACCCCTTGGTCCAATGAGCACCAGACTATCTCAGCAAGGACTGGTCCGATCACATCCACACAACCCATAAGGAGATGCGTGGGGCCAGGATCCAAACTACAGCAAGTTGGTCACAAGCTCTGGATGATCTTCATGATATCCATGATCGCCAGCCGGTCGAAGTCTGTCCAGACAGACCGAGGGCCTGTAACCACGCATCGGTCTCCGCAATGCTCATTTGAATGCGTTCTGCGGATGTCTGACCTGATCGTTGACACTTTATCATCAAAGAACTGAGCAGAACTCATCACACTTCAATTGTGAAAAAGCACTCCGGCCCTGCAGACAGGCTGGATTGCACAGCCTATCGACAGTCCGGAAGAGCAGAGCTGGTCGATTCCTTGATGCAGCAATCTCCCTGGACAGGAACTCTGCCTTCTTACGGGAGATTTCTTATTGATAGCCCAAATAGTGGCCGATCAATCTAAGCCTGTCACTTTCTAGGCTGGACTTCCGCCAGCAGCGTTCCAATCTTCGCCCCACTCTCCTCAACTCCCTCAATGTCCCATCAAACCAAGGGGACCGAGGGTGGAGGGAGAGGAGGCGAACCTGGACAGGAACTATGGAATCCAGAGCCTTCAGCACCATATTATTATAGTGCACTACTAAGGCATCTGGTTCCAAGCACTCCATAGGCCAGCTCAATAAGTCCAGCACCGCCATCAGACCTTCAGGGGGTAACACCCCTTAAAGGGCGGTACTGGATCATCTCCAAAGAAGGCGAGACCTGGTGGACTTCTTGGAAATTCCAGAATCTCCCCCTAAAGTCATTCCTTCCATCCTTCCTGCCCTGAAGAATGCCACTACCATGGCTTGGCATAGACCAGACATGGTTCCTGCCATGCCCCATAGTGCAGATAAGCTCCATCATGCCCCTCAAAGCCTGTCATATTATGCTACCCAACCTGAGACTGATTCCATGATCATTAAAGCAGCAATCCAAGGTGCCCAAGCACCTTAGCTCCCTCTTTCCTGACAGGGAATCCAGGCAGACTGACCTTTAGGGCAAGAGGGTTTATGCCTCCCCCACCTTGGAACTTCGGATTGCTAACTGTCTTTCGCATATGGTCAAGTACCAAAATATAATCTGAAAGAAGGGCAAGGTGACTGTCCAAGCCCTCTCAGAATGTTCCCAGAAACAGGAGGTTCTCAAATCCTTGCAGACCGCTGAGGACGTTAGTAAGCATCTCCTCAGGGACTTGTATGGCATTTCTGACACTGGTGCCATGACTGCTGCCACAGGCATTTGTCTTCGTAGGCACTCATGGCTGAGGGTCTCAAGGTTTGCTGTGGATGTTCAACAGAAGGTGCTGAATGCCCCACTTCAGTGGCTCTAAGTTATTTGGGCCAGATGTCCAGACATCATCAATAGCTTACAGGCATCTGATAGGGCTATCAAGTCTGTCCATTCGCTTTACCATACGCAGCCTAGGAGCAGACAGTTCTCATCCTTTTGCAAGGTGTCCCACAAGTCAGGAGCAGGCTACCAACCCCAGGGCAAAAGAAAAGCCTCATCTGCCTTGCCTACCCCCCCTCAGGTTCTGCGGCAAAGCGACCTAGGGGTGCTGGATCAGCCCCAGCAGCTGGATCCACCTCTGCCTGACTCCTTTCCAGACTCCCCTCTTCCGGTCCTTGACCAGGAGGTGGTGGTCGGAGCTTGGCTGTCCCTCTATCTCAATCAGTGGAGAACCATCACTTCAGATGCCTGGATTCTTCAAATTATAGAGGGGGTCACACTCTGGAACTTGTAGAGATGCCCCTGGAGACTCCTCCAGTATCCTCCACCTATCCACCGGCCCATCTAATGGTTCTCTGGGAGGAAGTACAGTCCCTTCCATGGAAAAAGGCCATCAAGCCAGTGCCCAGGCACCAGAAGAACAAGGTATTCTACTCCAGGTTCTTCCTGGTCCCCAAAAGAACCAGAGATCTGAGGTCTATTCTAGATCTCAAGGACCTCAATCTTTATATCCAGTACAAAAAATTCCGCATGGTCAGGCTGCCAGGCCTGCTGTCCCTAGTCAAGCATGGTGACTGGCTGTGCTCCCTGGATAAGCAAGATGCTTACCTGCATATCTTGGTTTGTCCACCACACAAGCAGTTTCTCTGATTTCTTTTTAAGGGTGAGCATTACCAATTCAAAGTATTGCCCATTGGCTTATCCTCTGCGCTGCAGGTCTTCACAAAGTGCTTAACAGCAGTAGCTGCAGCCCTCCAGAGAGAAGGACTGTATGTCTTCCACTACCTGGACGACTGGCTTCTCAAGGTTCCGTCTAAAGATCAGCTCCTCCAGACCCTGGAGAGGACCCTCCAGCTGTTTCTGTCCCTGGGCATCACTGTCAGTCTGCCCAAGTCCATATTGATTCTATCCCAGAGGTTGCAGTATATAGGGGCGGTCCTGGACTCTGCGCAGGGCAAGGCCTTTGTGCCCCTAAACAGGGCAGAGTGCCTTATTGCCCAGGCTCAGGAGGTCGCTCAGAGCCATTATGTTCCTGTGAGGGTGTACCTGTGGCTATTTGGGCTTCTGGCCGTTGCCATTGCCGCGGTCCCCATGGCCAGACTGCACATGCGAGTGTTCCAGTGGACACTCCAGGTGCAATTGGACCAACACATGGATGACCTAGAGCAGCTAGTGCTGGTCTCCTCCCCAGTCCGCAAGGTGCATCAGTGGTGGATGAACCTCCAGGACCTGTTACAAGGAGTTTCATTCCAGATTTCTTCTCCCCAGCAGATCCTCACCATGGATGCCTCCAGTTCAGGCTGGGGTGCGCATCTGGGTTCCTTCCAGACTCTGGGGACGTGGTCCCAGATCGAGATGTCTCTGCATATCTACATCCTGGAGATACAGGTGGTCCTGTATGCCATGTAGGCCTTTCAGAACCATCTCCTTCCAGGTCAACTGTTGATCCAGTCAGACAGTCTCAGTGTTGTCTACTACATCAACAAGCAACAGGGAGGCCATGAGAGTCTGGTACTATGCACTGGACCACAGTTTGGTTTTCTCTGCAGTCTATATCCCAGGCATGCTAAACACCCTGGCCAACAGCCTCATCCAGACTCAGTCTAGCATGCATGAATGGGAATCTCTTATCACAGAAGATCTGTTCGCCAGACGGGATCATCCAGAATTGGACCTTTTTGCATCCACACTCATCGCAAAACTGCTCAGTTTCTGCTCGCTAGATCCAAGAGTTGGCATTTCTGGTGAGATGCGTTGTCTCTCTCATGAAGCGGAAGGTTCCTTTATGCTTTCCTTCCATTTCCTTTGATTCAGAGGGTCCTAATCAAGCTACAGATGGAGGCAGCCAGCATGATACTGGTTGCACCCTTCCGGCCATGACAGATATGCTTTCCATTACTGCAACACTTCGCAGAGGAGCTTCCAGTCCCCTTGCCCCTTTGCAGGGATCTGCTGACACAGGCTTAGGGGACCCTGGTCCATCCAAATCTCAAATCCCTTTGTTTGCATGCCTGGCTCCTGAAGACATAGCCATTGCCTGGTTTGGAGTATCTCAGCAGGTGGTGGGTGTCCTCGTGGCTGCTCGAAGGCCCTCCACTAGAGCCACATATGCCATGAAGTGGAAGAAGAGGTTTACCATCTGGCTGACAGACATCATCTGGACCCTTTTTCCTGTCCAGGAAGCTAGATTCTGGATTACTTGATTTCCCTGTTGGACTCAATCCTCCGGTACTCCTCCCTCAAGGTGCACCTTTTGACTGTTTCGGCCTTTCATGAGCCCACTGGCGGCCGTACTGTGTCTCAGTTAGAGGTGTCCCATACTTTTCTCAGGGGCATCCTGTAGCTGAAACTTCCAATCTGTTCCCCTATCCTGGCTTGGGATTTAAATTTTGTTGGAGAAATTGATCCTGTCTCCTTTTGAACCAGTCACGACTTGTGAGCTACGCTTTCTTTCTTAGAAAGGTTTATTTTTGGTTGCTGTTCTGCTCAAATTTCCAAGTTTCAGGCTCTCTGGTGTGAAGAGCCTTATTTGATTTTTCACAGAGACAGGGTGTCTTTGCGCATGAATCCTAGGTTTCTCCCCAAGGTGGTGTCTGAGTTTACCCTTGACCATTCTGTCTATCTGTTTATTTCCTGGAGCGTGCTAATCCAGGGGAAGCACTGCTCCTTACTTTGGATGTGCTCAGAGTTCTGAAATACTATCTGCTCCAAACTAAGGTTTACAGAAAAACAAAGCAGCTTTTTGTTTCTTTCCCCTCAGGAGGTGACGGTGCTAAAGATTCCAAACAATGTTTGTCTAAATGGTTGGCCCCTTCTGCTACAACAAGCATGACAAGGAGTTGCCAGAGGTGGTAAAAACCCACTCCACAAGGTGTATGGATGCATCTGTTGCCTATTTCAAGGGGGTCTCAGCCGCTGACATTTGTGCGGCAGCCACCTGTAGTACCGTCCATACTTTTACCAAGCACTACAGTCTGGACATTACTTCTAGAGTCTGAGCAGGCTTCGGCTGGGCTGTTCTGCAGGGCCTCCTGTCTTAGGCTTTGGGTGGCCTTCCTCCCAGACTGTTCTGCTGCACCTACTGTATAACTGCTTGGAACTCGTCCCTGCGGTGTGACCTGATGACTGAGATACCCCCGAAGAAGATAGAACAGTTACGTAAGAACTTACCGTAACAGTAGATCAAAAAGGGGATCTCGGTCATCAGATTTGCCTTCCCTCCCACCATCCCCCTATTATGGGACTTTCTTCTCAGAACTGGCTAACTGGTGTATCCAGCCTTTTATTCTGGCCTGGGCACCTCTCTCTCCTCTCGGTCCCCCATGGCATGGGTTTTCTTCCTTAGTCTCTGGGAGAAAGAACTGAGGAAGGAGCAGGGCCGCTCAAGCCTTTATAGGGCTGGTGACATTGGTAGCTGACAGCATGAGCGGCCCCAGTAGCACTACTGGAAAATCTTTCATGTGGATCCTGCTTCACCGAAAGTAAAGTTCCTATGGTATGACCTGATGACTGAGATCCTCTCAAAGATATACTGTTACAGTAAGTTCTTACGTAACAGTTCTAGCTTCCATACGGGATGGTTCCCGTCTAATTATGTCTGTGTTTTTATCATTAAATACTGTACAAAAAAAGTTGTTTAAAGTGTCTGCAATAGTGGAGGGGTCTCTTAGGATCTTATCATTATGAATCAAGGGTCCAATTGATTTATCACCAGATCTATTATTATTTATGTATGAAAAAAGGGATTTTTGGTTGTCCCTAGTGTGCGCTATCGTAAATTCCAATTTTTTTCTTTCTTTTTTAATCAATTTCTTAGTTGCTTTTTGCTCCTCTGTATTTGAATTGTGTTTGTTCTGAGAGATTTTTTTTAAGTGTTACATTCACTTTCCTTTTTCTTTATTTGTCTTATAATGTTGTTTGTTAACCAAGGCTGGGACCTCACCCTTACTGTTATGTTTTTGCCTTGTTGGGACATATTTGTTGTCCGTCTCGTTTAGTTTTGTTTTAATTAAATTGTACCAGTCTCCCCAGATAAACCCCTTATTGTTGATTCTTACTCAAAGGACGTTATAATGTTGCTGATTTCTGTGTACTTTGCCTTTGAATAGTCACTCAGAAATAAGGAATGATTCACTGCTATGGCATGCCGTTAAATTGGAAGTATAGTATATTATGATCGCTACTGCCCAGGTTATCTCGTACTGAAATGTTACTAAGTTATGTTTGCAAGTTAGTGATAATTAAATTCAGGGTATTCCGTCCCCTAGTTGGCTCCATCACCTTTTGTTCTAGTCCTAGCTGCAGTAGGTTGTTTATGAAATCAGTTTCTAGAGTATTTGTACCAGTTAGCTGTTCCCAGACTACTCCAGAAAGATTGAAGTCCCCCAATACTATAATGTCTGTTGACTTGGTTGCTAATGCTGATTCCTTCATCAGGTTTTCGTTGTATTCATTAGTACTGGCTGGAGGTCTATAACAGTTTCCTGTTGTTATCTTTTTACCAAGTTTTGTTCGTACCTGGATCCATACACTTTCTATATCACACTAGGATTCACTCGAAAACTGAGAACTGTAATTCTATGCAGTCTAATCTTTTTTTGGTATAATTGTATACCCTTCCCCCTTTCCTGTTTTTATAAAACAGTTTATAGTTAGGAAATTGTCTTGACTCATTACTGGTGTTGTCCCACCAAGTTTTTGTTATGGCAGCTACATCAATGTTATCCCTAGTGAGTAAAATTTCTAATTATTTTTCAGAATATTTAGACTTTCGCATTTGCTAGGAGGAATTTGTAGTTGTATGGATTTTATGTGCCTCGCACACCTTGTCACTCTCCTTTAGGGTGAGCCATTTAGAGCAAAGACCTTTAAATCTTCTTTGTACTAATGGGACATTCTTATTCACCATTGTTAACCCTTAGGCTGCCACCAACATATCTTGTCCTAAAAACCTATGCGTTCTAAATCTGCTGGCAGCCTAAGGGTTAAGAAGTTATTGATCAGGAATTCAAGGACTTCGTTGACATCTTGCATAGTGCTGATGCTTTCCCAATTCACATGAGCGAGATCAGCTAGAAAGGCATTACTGTGAAGCTTTGAATAGTCCCTAGTCAGAGTAAGTCTTGAGGAGACCGTAGGGAAGGTATTTGTCCAGATGCAGACTACTGAGGAATGATCACTTAAGGAATCAGAGAAAATAGCTACTGTTAATATCTTATCCGGTCTGTTTACCAGGATACAGTCTATTGGGATGTGGTTTCCGGTTTTGTTATTCTGTCTTGTAGATTCTTCAGTGGAGTTGGTGAAGTAATGTATCCCGGACTGTGCTTTTGTAGGCACCCAGTCCCTTTTCCAACCAGTTAAGGCTGAAGTCTCAGAGTAGTACTAGATCAGAGAGAGACATTTACCTTAGGCATCCAATCAGGGGGGTTATAGTTGCAACCTATGTATAATGGCTTAGTATTTCCAAGGAGCAGTCTGACAAGTAGGAATTCACAAGAGGAGGAGACGAGAGGATTAGGAAACCTCTGTTGCAGTAAGGGAGGCTCGAGTATATATGAACACTCTCCCTCTTTTCTTCTTTCCCTTTCGATCTTTCCTAAAAATGTTGTAGCCAGGTAGGCCAATTACCATTGAGAGTATACTGGGTCTAAGCCAGGTTTCAGTTATAGCAAGCACTTCAGATGAGTACAGTTTTACCCAGGCTTCCAATTTGGTCAGCTTGATCCATAGACTGTTAATGTTCATATTTACAACTTTTAGGCCTTTATGGTTATTCTAGTTAGGATCAGTGGGGGAGGATAGTCCAGTACTTTTGTGTGCAGGGCCTGGATTGGGCTCCACATCTCTCGCCCACAACAGTAGCAGAAGCACAACTGAATGAAGAAAAGGCCACATAAGAAATTTGTTTTTCTCTTTAAGTTGCAGCCTTGCAAGGCGAGTCAAGTTATAGAACACTCCTTTCCTATTTCCAGTATGGATAGTTATACTGGAATCATATATAGATGGATTCATTACCTTATAGGCTGTGGGAGGCAGGTCCTCAGAGTTGTATCCCTTGGGGGATGGAACAGGCAATGCTAGCAATGTTTCTGCGAGGGATAGAAGGGCTAGTGCAAAGACCACTAGCACCATTCCAGCAAAGGCCAGTGTTAGTTATATTTTCCTTTTGTTTTATTTTCCTTTTTATATACAGTATCTATATATATATATATATATATATATCAGATCCTATGCAGGAGGGAAGGGATTGTAACTGGAGCTGACCCCACGGCCAGCCAATCTCTTCCATTTCCCGATCTGCCAGCCCGACCTCTTATGCTCAGATGTTTTATGACATCTAAGAAAGGAGGGCACTGGGGCGTTCCCCTAGAAGTCTATGGTGAAAGATTTCAGTACCTTTTTCTATATGTTTAAGCAACCTTGGAGAAAAATAAAAGCCACCGCCCAACTAATAGGGTCCTATATCCCTGGCAGCACCTAGTTGCCTGCCAAGCACCACCTCGTCATATGAACTGCAGGTATGCAGTTTCTGTGGGTGGTTTGGCCAGTTTCTCAGAGCATAATTTCACAGATGGGCTAGTGGCAGATGTGGTTTTCTGCAATGCCAAGGTGCAGTGGAGTTGAGTAAGCCACCTGATAAAGAGTTCAAGAAATAGGACCACTTTGACCGGTAGATCTGTGCAGCAGCATCCCTAGGCAGGGCAGACTGGGTGGTAGAGGTGGGCAAGCCAGAAATTTTCTTTCTAGAGCCAAGCCAGGGATTTGGTTTGACTCTGCAAGCCAAAACATGAGCCAAGCCCTGGCTGTTGTAGACTGTCCTCTACACAGGAGTTGAACATTTCAGACACTACACTAACTGCTCAGGCTGACAAAAATACTTACTTTGACCATAACTGGCTCAGTTTGACCTTGACTGTCAAGTGCATATAGAAGTCGAGCCGAGGTAGGCACTAACCTCGAGCCAGGCTCAAGTCTGCTCTGGCTTGCCCATCTCTACTGGGTCGGCCAACTGCTGACTAACTACATTTTTGTATGTTTCTAGGCATTTGCCAGACCACCTGTACAGCTATTATGGCTAGGTATCACCACAAGCTATTTAATTGGCTCTCAGACCTGACTCTGCTCCTTCCAAAGGGGTGCCAACAGGACTTGCTGGTTATCAGGGGCTTTGAGTACATGATGTCTAAACACCAGTTTTAACCACCTAGATTCTGCTTACTTTCCACGCTTAAGCAGATTCCAGTGAGCATGCTCGGTCACCAGAACAGTCTTCATTTATCTGTTTGTTAGCGTTTGATGACCGGGTAAGTACATGTAAGCATTGATCGATGACGAAGGTAGCATCTAATGGGGAATTATTGCATGGTTGGGACCGTTGCGTATAATTGCCTACAGCGGACGAACCATGCATTAATTCCATTGAATACCAATGGATTACGCTTATATATCGGTGTGCACATGACTGTAGATGTCAGAGATGTTTTTATAGTGTTGTGACAACATAAACAATGCCAGGATTCAAGTTATTCACTTCCGTTTACTGTTACTTTCAAAACTGCAAGCCAACCTCTCTTACATACATATGTTATTTCTTTTGGTTTGCACACTAGTACATTGATGTATTTCTTAACAATTGGTACACCATTTGCACGATTTCTGACAGCTGTTCATTAGCTATTGTTCTTAGGAGGACCGCGATGTTCCTGTATTACTGCTTTTCAGTCTAGCTCTCTATCTCATTTTCATACAACAATGCCGGTTCGATTTCTGGTCTCAGCGAAGTGGTTGCTGATTGTCGAATCCCTCTGTGCTCCAGCTAATACTGCTCTTCTGCATTTCTACCTTCTTATACTTCGCTATTGCTATTATAACCCCCTTGCAAATGGGGGTTCCTAATGTGCCTCATGCCTGGTTGGTGTTCGGCGTCTAAGCCGCTTTGCGTGAGTGCCTGTGTGGCCTCCGCGTACTGTCCCTTTAAGGGCTGCTTGTTTGGCAGTCATAATTAGTCAGGGAAGGGGTTTTGCATGTTGCTATGCGAATCCCATAGGCTGTAGAGCCTTAGCTCCGTTGCTGCCATCGCTACTTGTGCAGAGGGAGCCTGGCTAAGAGATGTGAATGTTTGCTTAAAATACTGTAAAATAATAATGTAGTTGTTCTAACGTGCCTTGCTTTGCAGCACAGATGGTTTTGATTGCCTCCTCCATTTTGGTCCAGAACTATTGAATTGGACCAATCAGTACTATGGGCCCCCACAGAGCTGGCTGACCAATAGAGGAGCTGTTTGTGATTGAGAAAGGTATTATGGGCTATGGTGCTTTTTCTGCACCACTGAGCGCTGAAGAAGGTGACTGGCATGTGCCGCCCAGCCAATAAGGCGGGCAGGCGCCATCTGAGAAAACCCCTTGCTGCTGGGGTGAGATGTGTTGTGGCTGAGGTGAGGAGAGGCTCTGTTGCTTCTGCGCTGTGGAAGTGTTCGCACGGGAAGCGCGAGAAGGCCTGAAGCGGCCGTTTTGCCTGTGAGAGGATTCGAATTAAATCCGCCGGCGTGCGGTCAGAGGAGGCTGTGTCCTGCACAGCTACCGACCAGGCTTGACCTGTTTGGAGGACCAGAGAATCTGCTAAATCGCGCTCGGTCCGCGGGAGGAGTGAAAAAGCTGCCATTGCAGTGCTTTAGTGACTGTGAAATCTGGAGAGCCTAGAAGCCGCTGCCTGGTGTGGTACCCCTCTGCTATTGCTGTTGGAGTTTGCCATATAAATGTGTGAGGAGGCTCGTGGAGTTCAGGCTCAGCCCTGCTGGTGTTGAAGGACTCTGTCTTGTCTGGAGGTTGTGAGTACTGAATCAGGGTAGCTCCTGCTAAATGTGCAACAGTGGTTCCAAATGGCATTGCTATACTGCTGACTGCTTAATTAAACTTTTCTTTCTTCTCTGTTTGAAGGGCCCACTGCCACGCGTTTTGGACTAGCCGTTAGGGCTTGGGTACCAGGGACAGTAAATCGTAGGGTTAGGCCTGTGCACAGAGCCCTAGGTATATAGGAATAGTGTAAGCCAATCAACCTGATTTTCCCCCTTTCCCTTGTTATCTGCCCTTCTAATAAATCAGATTGCTGTGTTATAACTACACCCTGGCTGGTTTGCACTCTTCTGATGAGCCGCTGCATGGTGACTGTGATATAACTGTACCTTACTTTACAGGGGGTCCCCGGAGTGAGCTGGAATATATTATCCGTGGGGTAAGTGTACTGGTGAAAAGAATTGTTGGCACCCAGTGTGAGTCACTAGTGGGACGAAAGGGGGGTTGCAGTAGCCCAGAGGGCTGTAACCGAGGTAGTCTTAACTGTACTAACCCCGACCTCTGGGTGGAGGCACCCGTCAACGGATCTGGGCCCCTCACCCTGCCTCCGTGGGGGGCAGACAGGGGTAGTAGCCCTAAGGGTAGCGCCCCCTGGGGGTTACACTATTTTGTGTCCTGTGTGTCTGTTACATTTCTCCTGCTCCTCGTCTAGCCTACCTACTTGCTCTTCGACAACTTGCTTTCCTCCCTTTTTTACTGTTTTGTTTTTTTTTTCCCTACAATTTATCCCCCACCTACTACCCACTGGACCCGCACTATCGGGAGTCGCCCATTAAGCCTAGTCTCTGCCGGAGCCTTACCTGTCAGTCCCCAGGTTCCTCCATCCTGCCGCGGATACCCTCAGGCGAGGTCAGGAATTAATGGCGATCCCCGAATCTTGCACTTATCCAGGGTCCACGGGGCTGCAGGCTTAGCTCCGGCACACAGAGACCCGGCAGGCGCTCCGTCTTCCGGCTCCAGTGGGGGTATTTCACTTTTCTCTCAGTGGGACGTCGCGGGCCCTGTCGTCAAAGCGCGACGCTGGCGTCGGCAACATCCTCCCCTCCCTGTAGTCCCTGAGGCTGATTGGCTGCTGACCTCGTCCTCATCCAATCCAGCCCCTAGGACCCCGACTTGCCATCGCGCCCCCAGCCTCCGCCAGAGGTCGCCGCTTGCCGGGATAGAGAACCCTCCCCCGGAGAAGGCGAGCCATTGTCGGACGCTCCAGCCTGTCTCTTCTGGCAGCCCGAGCTTGCTCCTGAACCCGGGTCGCCGGCGTGGATCGAGGTGTGGCATCCAGCGCCTCAACCCTCAGCGCCACCGGGCCAGCTACCTTTTGGTTTTTATTACGCTGCTCCTTTTCCTCCATAGCTGCTGCTTGTATTACACAAGCAACATGGCATTATCGTCTCATAATGCCGTGTTGCTCTTGTACTACCTGATGCTGTTCCACCTATCCTCTTTGTTCCCTAGCCTCCTTGTGTTTTTGCCATGTTACAATAGGCAATAACCTTGCCTATTTTCAGATATGACCCGGCTCTGCTTCTCCCTCCACCTGTGCTGTTATCTTTCAGCTTTGCCCCAGTTGCCAACAAATATTTTTTTCTGCTGTAAGGGACAGGCCTCCTTCACAGCTCAAGTTTTCAAGCATTTATCTGCTATTTTCCTGTTTTCACAGGGACAAATCTGTTACAGATTGTGTTAAAGAAAGGGAAAAATGCACTTAAGGCTTCATGCACATCTGTATGATGGCTCAAAAAGGTTGTGTCACTTAGAGAAAGTGCCTCTCTGAATTTTCTGTCCCTCACTCTGTGTCTCCCCTCAGCCCCATCATTGACCTGTCCAGTGGTCTTACTTGTTATCCACTACTGTGGGTGGCATGCACATAGGGTCCTGCAGGGCCCGTGGGTAGAAGAGCTGCCAGGGCTTTTTCTTCCAGTTTTGTGCTTCCCTGGATGTTGGCATGTAGTGATGTGGTCTGTCCACTGGCATCCTCCGAGGCCGACAGCTCCTGCTGTCGCTACCACCAGGATTCTGCTAGGTGGCAGTCATGTGGTGAGATGTAGGACACCCCCCCTCGAGGGAGGAGAGCAGTCCTTAGAATACTCAGTCCTCCTGAACCCAAGTCACCGGCGTGGCAGGCGGTAAGACAGCCAGCACCTCAGCCTGCCACACTACTGGGCCAGCCTTAGGTTTCCAGTTGTTAGGTAACTTTGTATGCTGCAGCTGTCTGGATGGCAGGCAGGAGAGGAACACACACAGTGGATCCCAGTTTCTTTTCTTTGTTTAACGTTTGCTATGTTCCTGTAAACACAGAAAATTAGTTTAAGTAGAATTGTGTCTGAATATTTAAATGTTTTCCTGGATACTTGAAAATTGCTTTACTATTTCATTAGTTTTGTAATGCATACTATATCATCCTTACAGTTACATTAAGGGCTACTTTTCATGTCCCTGTAACATGTCCATTGACATGTAATATCCAGCTGGAAAATTGTTTCTTGTATCCATTACTTTTGTTTACAGAGCTTCTGAGGTGACTGACTCCAGTGATGGATCCTCCATACACAGTTTTCCATTAGGATTCAGTGGTACTCTGAACACATCCTAAATTTCTGCCGGAGGTGATATTGAAGTTTTGGAGCGTGGATATGTTGTTCATCCACACTGTTTGGCATGTCCCTTTCCCCTTTAAATCTTGCCGGAAGTCTTCAAGCTGGCTCCTCCCACCCTCCCGGGTGGTATATACCTCGGCTCCGCCCCATGATGCCAGATCTTCCTTTCCGCTGGAAGATACAGGTTCCCTCATGCTCTCAAAGCATTTCGTAGGCCCTGGATTCTAATCGTCGGTTTTAACCGAAAATTGTTTTAAAACTTGTTTGAGTTAGCGATTGCGATTTTACCGCATCTGCCATGGAGGAAACATCTTCCCCCGGAGTTTGCGGTGCCCCTGCGGCCAGAAGATGCTCTCACCGATCCCACCTAACTTTGCGTCTACTGTCTAGGTGTCGGCGGCAAGCACCTCGTCGTGTCAGTTTTGCCTGGCCTTTCATCCCAACATCCTGGACGACCGCGAAAGCATTTAAAGCTGGGGAGACCGGAGAAAAGGAACCCGCCGATGAAATCGAAGGAGGCGAGGTGGGCGGTTTCCGTGACCGCGGGATCTGCCGAACAGCTGGAACAAATGAAGGCATTTGAGGAGGAAGCAGGTCGAGCAGGCCAGTCGAAGTGTCTTCGTTCCGTTTAACCTTGGCTCCACCTTTATGAGCTCCTTCAAGGAGTTGTGTCAGTCTCCTCCCACCCGGGGTGAGGCGCCCTCGGGCTTGCACTCCTCCCACCCTTGGAAGAGGGATAAGGACCTCTGGTCTTCGTCCAAGCGAAGACGCTCTTGGGACCGAGAAAGGTCCGAGTCCCAGGAGCTCGCGGTCTCGACTTTGGTCGAGATCACCTCCTCAGCCACCGGCTTCATGGACCTTCCGTCTGGCCAGGAGACCGAGGAAGTGGCCGATGAGGTCGAGAGTGTTCTCGACCCAATCTACCCCTTGTCGCCGGTTCAGCCCGATGACTCCTTGGAAAGGACTCCTGTCCTTGTCTTCCCTGATGAGGAGACCCAGCCTGCTGGCGTCCCCATTAAGGACCCGGTTCTGGACCCTCGGTTTTCAATGACCCCGGTGTCTCCCGATCGACCGAGTCAGCCTCCCCGATCTCGGTCGAGGTCCAGAACCCCGAAAAAGAGTCATAAGCACTCTAAGAAGAGGCGACGCCATAGGTCCTCATCCTCCTCGGACAAGGAGAGGCTTCAGCAGAAACTCCGTCGACGCTATGAAGACCTCATGTGGCAGCAGCTTATTCTGTCCGGGCAAAGGCCGGCTCCACCGCCTACCCCAGCTATTACATGACTTTCGCCTCCCAGGCCGAAGCCAACCCTTCCGGAACCGAAGCCTTGGTTCCCTCCGCCCGTCGGGCGGCCCGTATTCCAGCTCGGCCTATCTCCGTCTCCACCGGATTAGGGAGGAACCGCCTAAGCAGCCTGGGAGAGCGCCCTCGAAAGAGGACCGACAAGACACTGGGCTTCCCCGGCGTCTGTCGATTACCGTCACCCCGGATCGCCCTCGGCGTATCAAGGGTGACTTAGGCAGCAGATCACTATACCACAGTTCTTCGGACTCGGACATCACTGGATTACACTCACATCCTGAGGATGATGAGTCGTCCGTGACAGGTTTGGAGGAAGGTCCTTCCTCCTTTCAGGGCATCCTCCGCCTCATCTCCGAATCTACTGGAATGCCTATGGAGTCCATCCAAAAGAAGGCGGAGTACCTTCTCACCGATATCCTCAAGAGAGGGGATACACCGATGGAGGCCTTTCTGGTGGCCGAGGCCATTGTTGGCCCGGCCCTTGAACTTTGGCAGCATCCTGCTTCCTGCCCAGCACCATCTGCCCGCATGGCCCGCAAGTACGCGGTGCCCATAGGGTCTGTGGCGAGGTTCACAGAGCACCCTTCGGCCGAGAGCCTGGTGACCACCTCTGTGTTCAGGCATACTGGGAGTTCGGCCGACACTGACTGACCCCCGGACAAGGAGTCCAAAAATATGGACCACTCTGCCCATAAGGTCTATGCGGCCTCTTCTCTGAGTCTTCATCCGGCCAGCTTGGCTGTCATTATGACACACTTCTCTCATGCCCTTCTCGGGTCATTAGACAAAGTCCTCCCTCATCTTCCAGCAGACATGCAGACTACGGTCAAGCAAGTCCGGGACCAGGGTCATGCTGTTGCAAAACAGCAGCTCCAGATGGCCCTGGATATAGGAGATTCTTGTGCCTGTTCTCTGGCAGCCACAGTGGCCACTTGCCACAAGGCTTGACTGAGGCTTTCCTCTTTCCCAGTGGATACTCAGCATAAGCTGGCTGATGTGCACTTCCTAGGCACCGACTTGTTTGATCCCGGAGTGGCTGGTCTTCTTGAGCGTATAGAGCAGTCTAATGCCACCTTAGATGCTATTTCTGCTAAGGGTTCTTCGGGCAAGAACCAGCAGAGGAGAAAGAAGAAGCCATTTTGGCATTCTTCCCCTGCGGTCAGGCGGCCTTCCTACCAAGGAGGTCAGCAGCAGCAGGCTCAAGCTTGGCACCCACATCCCAAGAAGGGTCCTCAACAGCCCCGTAAAGGAGGCCAAGGTGCAGGTCCAGGAGCCTCCTCCTCCTCCAGGCCTGCTCAGTGATGGGTTGGGGTTGCCACCCCTACACCCGTCACGCCAGCTCTGGGTCCTCCCGTGGGGGGTCGGCTCCGCCACTTTCTTTCCACCTGGTCCGATATCACTTCGGACAGGTGAGTTCTCGAAGTGGTCTGTCAGGGACTGCCTCTAGAGTTCTAGCAGTACCCTCCCAGCCGAGCTCGCGCCCCCTTGGGAGGAAAGGATCTCAGCTTGCATTCAGTGTGCTCTTTGAGACGACATAGCTCAGCTCCTCCGCAAGAAGGCAGTAGCTCCAGTGCCGGATCTTCCTACAGACCCAGGCTTCATGTCCAGGTACTTCCTGGTGCCCGGGGGGGGGGGAGAGGGTTGGCACCCCAACGTAGATCTTCATGACCTGAATCAATATATCAGGTCCCTCACCGTCCGGATGGTAACTCTGAACCAGATCATACCATCCCTGGAGCGAAACATGTGGTTCTGTTCACTGGATCTACAGGACGCGTTCTTTCATGTCCCACTCCGTCCATCCCATCAGTGGTTCCTCTGCTTCAGGGTCGAGGGGACCCTGTACGAGTTCCGAGCCATGCTGTTCGGCCTGTCATCGGCTCCACGGGTCTTCACTAAGTGCATTGTAGTGGTGGCAGCCCACCTTCAGCATCGAGGAGTCCGAATATACCCTTATCTCGATGACTGGCTCTTGGCAGGTTCCTCCCTTCAGGAGGTGGAGAGGTCCAGGGATCTGGCTCTCTGAACCTGCTCCCAACTCGGCCTCCTGATCAATGAGGCCAAGTTGGAACTCGTGCCCTCTCAGGTGATGGGCTTCATCGGGGCAGAGCTTGACTCTTGTCAAGCCAGAGCTCGGCTCCCAGCGGACAGGGCTGATGTTCTCTCCTCCTTTGCCCGATCATTTCTGGTTGGGCACTTGTGCCCTGCCTGGGACTTTCTGCGCCTTCTGGGTTACATGGCGGCGTGCACCTCAGTGATCCATTGGGCCAGGTGGCACATGTGCGCCCGCCAATGGGAGTTGGCCGCTCAGTGGACTCAGCGCCATTGTCACTTCGACCAGCCGATCACTGTAACCCAGAAGATGTGGGATGCTCTCCAGTGGTGGACCGCCCCAGACTGGCTGCAGGAAGGGATCCGGTTTGTCAGCCCCAAGCCGACAGTCATCCTTATGACTGATGTCTCTCTCATGGGCTGGGGAGCCCACATGGGGGACAACAGGGCCTACGGATTCTGGACCCCCGAGGAGTCCCGATGCCACATCAATCTGTTGGAGCTTAGAGCAGTCAGACTGGCACTGTCAGCTTTCGCTCCTCAGCTCTGGGGTCAAGTGGTTCAAGTCCAGATGGACAATACCACAACCATGTACTACCTCAACAAGCAGGGCGGCATGCACTCCCTTCTGCTGTGCAAGGAGGTGCTCCGCATCTGGACCCTCAGGCTGGTTGGATGCAGATCTCCTAGCCATCCATGTAGCAGGAGTCTCGAACCAACTGGCAGATGCTCTCAGCCGCATAGGCCAGACATCCCACGAGTGGTCTCTCCATCCAGAAGTAGCTTACAGTCTGTTCTCCCATTGGGGCAAACCGTTGGTGGACCTGTTTGCCTCCAGGGAAAACACCAAGCTGAGGCTGTATCATGCCCGCTCCCCTCAGCAGGGCTTACTGCAGGGGAATGCCTTCTCGAGGCCGTGGATCCCAGGCCTCCTCTATGCCTTCCCTCCATTTCCCTTGATCCACAGGGTGTTACTCAAGGTGAGGAGGGACAGGGCGAAGGTGATTCTGGTAGCCCCAGATTGGCTGCGCCAGTTCTGGTATCCAGATCTCCTCAGCCTCAGCTGCAGACCCCCAGAGCAGCTTTGTACACACCCGGACCTGATGTCACTGAACCAGGGGAAGGTACTCCACCCGGACCTTCAATCCCTGCACCTCACAGCCTGGTACCTGAGCGGCTAGAGTTCCAGGCTCTGGGTCTTTCTGACAATGTCTACACCATGGTGGAGGCATCGAGAAAAGAATCGACCAGGAAATGTTACGCCTTTAAATGGAAAAGATTTTCCATTTGGTGTCTGGGTAAGAGTCTGGACCCCTTATCCTGTTCTGTGGCTAACATTCTTGACTGGTCTCTCTCCAAAGGGGTCTATGGTCATCGACCCTTAATGTGCACCTGGCAGCCATTTCTGCTTACCGAGCGCGGGCCTGTCAGCCGACATTGGCACAGGAGACAGTGGTCAGGTGCTTCTTCAAAGGCCTGGATCACATATCCCCTCCGGTGCATGAACTTCCACCTCAGTGGGATCTACTGCTGGTTTTGGCAAAGCTCATGGGCAAGCCATTTGAACCAATGCACAAGTGTGAGTTGTCACATTTGTCATGGAAGATGGCCTTCCTGTTGGCTATCACGTCTGTCAGAAGGACAGGGGAGCTCCAGGCGCTTTCGGTGAACTACCCTTATCTGGTCTTTCATGGGGACAAAGTTGTCCTACGCCCCCACCCGAAATTCCTTCCGAAGGTGGTCTCAGAGTTTCACCTTAACCAGGTCTTGACTCTTGCGGTATAATACCCTGACTACTCGGACGCCGAGTACAGGCTCCATACTCTGGACCTGAGACGTGCTCTGTCCTATTATAAGGAGAGAACAGCAGAAATTCATGGAGAGGTTCACCAGCTGTTTGTCACCTATACTGAAGCCGCTTCTGGCAGACCTGCAGCCAAACGGACCATAGCAAGATGGATTACATCATGCATGGGTCTGTGCTATGAGTTAGTGGGCAAGGAGCCTCCCAGAGGGATAAGGCTCATTCTACCCACCATACTGCTGCTTCCAGGGACATCCCTATCCAGGAAATCTGTCGGGCTGCTACCTGGAAGTTGTCAAACACCTTCATTACCCACCACCACATCGACCTTGAGTCACGCCGGGATGCTGGTTTTGGGACCTCGATTCTCCAATCTTTATTTCCCAAGTAGGGGGTGTGCGCCTTGCCTCTCTTCTCCCAGAGAACTGCTTGGAGTCTGCCAGTGTGGATGAACAACTTATCCACACTCCTATAGAACTAGGTTACTCACCTGTAACAGTAGTTCTAGGAGTGGTATATGTTGTTCATCCACCGCCTCTCCGACCTCCGGCTTGGTGCAAAACACCTATATTCCAGCGGGCTAAGATCTGGTGTAATGGGGCGGAGCCGAGGTATATACCACCCGGGTGGGTGGGAGGAGCCAGCTTGAAGACTTCCGGCAAGATTTAAAGGGGAAAGGGACATGCCAAACAGTGTGGATGAACAACATATACCACTAGAACTACTGTTACAGGTGAGTAACCTGTTCTAGGGACATGGATATGTTGTTCATCCACACTCATTGGCAGTATCGCTTGCGCTTAAATCTTGCGAGCGTCTGGCTGCTCTCCACCCACCAGTGTCTCGGCTCCGCCCCATAACGCCAGATCTTCCTACCGCAGGAGCTCAGGTTCCCTCCTTAACGCTCTGCATTTGTGACTGGTTCCTATTTCTCCGCTTGCGGATTTAAAATAAATTTTGCAAAAGACTTCAGTCTTCTATCCTCGCCCGGCTCGATGGACAAATCGACTCCGGTTTGGAGATGCTCATGCGGGCGAAGATGTCTCAGACGGATCCACACTCCGCATTGTCTACTGCTTAGGCCTTGAGCACGACCCGCGGACTTGCGACCTGTGCTCATCTTTCTCGGCCTCGTCCTCGAGACCCGTGCTGCCCGATTGCAACTGGGCGCGTCCGAAGCGTTCCCTCGGTGAAGTCCAAGGAGCCCGGTTGGCGGTATCCCGCGGCCCGGCGGTTCGGCGGATCAACTCGGCCGGATGAGTCGCCCTCGAAGAGGCGGCGCGGGCCGTATCTTCCTCGGCGCGGCATTTATCCCACTTCTCTGGGTTCTTCCTACACGGCTTCTTTAAGGAGCTTTGTCTGTCCTCTCCACTAAAGGAGAGGCCTGCGTCTGCTGGACCTTATTCTCGGTCCAAAAGAGGACAGGGTAAGTCCCTCCGTCGACGCTCTTGGGAGCCGGGAAAGGTCCCTCTCCCGGGCCGCGGGCCGTGACTCCGATCGACCGCTCGGCCGGCCACTGGCCTCACGGTGTCCCCGTCAGGTCAGTTGACGAGACTCCACCGATGAAGTCGAGATTTTTCTCGACCCATTGGACGGCTGTCGCCTTTAGCGGCCGAGATTCCCTCTCCGGTTCCCGGGAGAGTTGAGGATCCTGTGGGCTCGCCTGTGCCTCAGTTCCGAGCCCTCGGATGGACCATCCGAGCCGAAGGAGTGCGGTTCCGGCCGACACCTCCCGCACCGACCTCGGAAATTCCGGGACTCTCGGTCTCGGTCTCTCGGACCTCTTGGCGGTCCAGCCCGATCCCACCGTCATGGGCGGTCTCGGCACCATGATGATGAATCAGCGTCGCCTTCGTCCTCGTCCTCACTCCTCGGATGAGGAAGCGGCGTAAGTCGTCGGCCAGTGCGAGACCTTATGTTGCAACAACTCCTCCTGGCCGGGAATAAGCCGACCCGTCGCCTTCCCGGCCATTAAGTAACTGTCACGGGCAAGCCGACACAACCCTCGACTTATCCGAGCCTATACAGGCGGTTGTTCGGCCAAAACCAACTACTCCACCCGATTCGTGGAACCTCACTCCAGCCTGAGGTGGGGGCTCCGACCAAGATTCTCGGTGCGGCTAAGGTCCACCCCATCGGCTGTCAGTTACCCTCACTCCCGACCGACCCTGGCAGGTGAAGGGTGGCTCAGGCCAGAGGCAGCTCTTCGAGGACTCTTCCGAGTCCGAAGATGATTCTCCTTTTCTCCAAGCGACTGGACTTGGAGTCTTCAGGAGGTCAGTCAATGGACGATAGCCCGTCGTCCTTCCTAGGACTGCTTGGCTCATCTCGGAGTCTACCGGATGGAGCTCGAACCCGTTCCAAATGGGCCAGGTATCCCCTCACGGAGATTCTGGACCCGAGGATTCCTCGACGGAGGCCTTTCGGTGGCGAGGCCATAGTGGGTCCGGCACTGGAGCTTTGGCAGCGCCCTGCTTCCTGCCCTGCGCCCGGCCAGGATGGCCAGGAAGTATCACGGTCCCTACCGGTTCCTTGTCGGTTTTGGAACACCCCTCTGCTGAGGGGTTGGTTACCGACAGCGTTTTCCGGTGGCCGGCTAGCGCCGAGGGATGTGGACAAACCTCCTGACAAGGAGTCCAAGAAATGGACTATGTCGGGCGAAAAGTCTACGCTGCCCTCTCTCGGCCTTCGCCAGGCCAGTTCGGCCCCTCATGGCACATTTTTCTCATGCCCTGTTGGGCTCCCTGGATGAGGTCATCCTCATCTTCGCCCGATCTGCAGACTACGGTTAAGCAGGTGCGGGACCAGGGCAGAGCAGTGGCCAAACAGCAGCTCCAGACTGCTTTGGATATAGGGGACTCATGTGCCAGATCGGTGGCGGCGCGGTGGCTGTGCGTTCGGCGGGCTTGGCTGAGGATATCCACTTGCTTGGATACCCAGCACAAGTTGGCTGGATGTTCCTTTTGGGGACTGACCTCTCCGCCCTGGGGTGGAAGGTCACCTGCAGAGGATCGAGAAGTCCAATGCCACCTTGGACTCGGTCTCTTCCGCTCAGAAGGACAAGGCGCCAAACCACAGCCCTAAAGCCTTCGTCCTTCTGCCCCTGGCCCCGACCCAACAACGTCAGGGCCAGCAGGCTCGGCCTTGGCATCCCAAACCCAAACCGCCGGCTTCCTCTAACAGGAGGCAGGGAGGGAAAGGGCCCAGGAGGTCCCTCGGCGGTCCCTCCTCCAAGCCTGCCCAGTGGCAGGCTGAGGTCATCGCCCCATCCCGTCACTTGCTTACCCCAGGTCCCCATTGGGGGCGGCTCGGCACTTCCGTTCCGCCTGGTCGCTGTTACCCACGGACAGGTGGGTCTTGGAGGTGGTGGGAAGAGGCCTGCCTCTGGAATTGAGCAGGCACCACCCTTCAGAGCCGTGTAGCCCTCGGGAGGCCGGGATCCCAACCTCACTGGCGGCTCGTCGAGCAACGCCATCTCCTCCTCCAGAAGGGGTGGTAAGAAGGTGGTGGACCCTCCTTCAGACCCAGGGTTTGTGTCCAGGTACTTCCTGGTTCCGAAAGCAGACGGGGGCTGGCCCCATTCTCGACCCTACGACCTAAACAAGTTCCTAAGGGTCTCGAACCTTCAGGATGGTCACTCTGGCTCAGATAATACCATCCGTGGAGCGGCGTGTTGATTCTGCTCTCTGGACTTGCAGGACGCAGCGTTTTTCACGTCCCTATCCGGTCCGCCTCACCAGAGATTCCTTCGCTTCGATGCGAAGGATCCCTCTTCGAGTTCCAAGCCATGCCCTTCGGCTTGTCTCCAGCTCCCAGGGTCTTCACCAAATGCATGGCAGTGGTGACAGCATTCTCTTGGCGCCGAGGGGTCCGGGTGTACCCTTACCTGGACGACTGGCTGATAGCAGCTCCCTCCAGGAAGGAGGCGGGTGGTCCAGAGATCTGGCCCTCCAGGTCTGCTCTCAACTGGGCCTCCTTATCAGAGGCCAAGTCGAACTCGAGCCGAAGCAGGTGATTCTATTCATCGGGAGCAGCTCGACTCTCTTCGAGCCAGAGCGCGGCTCCCGGCGGACAGGGCCGAGGTTCTTTCCTCCTTTGCCCGATCATTTCTGGTTGGGCAATTGCGCCCTGCCCGGGACTTCCTGCGCCTCCTGGGTCTCATGGCGGCCTGCACAAGCGTGGTCCGTTGGGCCCGCTGGAACATGCGTCCCCTTCAGTGGGGACTGGCCAGCCAGTGGTCACAACGCTGCGATCCCTTGGACCAGCTTATGTCGGTGACACAGGGGATGTGGAAAGCTCTCCAGTGGTGGACCGTTCCAGATCATTTGCAGGAGGGCATCCCGTTCGTCCGCCTCGAGCCGACGGTCTCTCTATCGACCGATGCCTCTCTGATGGGTTGGGGTGCCCATCTGGGGGAACACCGGGCTCATGGCCTCTGGTCCCCGCGGGAGTCCCGATGCCACATCAACCTGCTGGAGCTCCGAGCGGTCCGCCTAGCTCTCACCGCCTTTGCTCCGTTCCTCCGGGGTCAAGTGGTCCGAGTCCAGACGGACAATACCACGACCATGTACTATCTAAACCGCCAGGGCGGGACGCGCTCCATGCTTCTATGCAAGGAAGCTCTCCGCATTTGGTCACTCGCGCAGCCTGGAGGCGGATCTCCTAGCCATTCACGTGGCAGGGACCTCCAACACCCTGGCGATGCCCTGAGCCGGATAGGGCTGCATCCCACAGTGGTCTCTCCTGCCGAGGTAGTACAGCATCTGTTCTCCTTTGGGGCACACCTCAGGTGGACCTGTTTGCCTCCATGGAGACGCCGAAGCTGAGTCTGTTCCATGCCCGCCTCAGCAGGGGCTCGCTGCAGGGGATGCCTTCTGGAGGCAATGGACCCCGGCCTCTTTACGCCTTTCCCCATTTCCCCTTGATCCACAAGGTGCTTCTCAAGGCGAGGAGGGACAAGGCGAGGTGATTCTGATAGCCCCAGACTGGCCTCGCCAGTTCTGGTACCCAGATCTCCTCAGTCTCAGCTCCAGGACTCAGGCAGCTTCCAGCTCGCCCGGACCTGCTCTCAGTCAATCAGGGAAGGTGTTCCATCCGGACCTTCAATCCCTGCACCTGGCGGCCTGGTTCCTGGCGGCTAGAGTTCCAGGCCTTGGGTCTTTCGACGAGGTCCTCAATGTAGTTGAGGCGTCCCGTGAGAGTCGACCAGAAAATGCTATGCCTTCAAATGGAAAAGGTTTTCCATTTGGTGTCAGGCAAGGGCTTGGACCCTTCCTCCTGTTCCTTGGCAAGCATCTTGGACTATTTATGGTCCTTTCTAGTCAAGGGCTTGAGGTCGGCTGACCCTAAGGGTGCACCTGGCAGCCATCTCTGCTTACAGGCGGGCGAGAAAGCAGTCGGTGGCGCAGGGAGAAGGTGGTCTGGCGCTTTTCAAAGGCCTTGATCACATTTCCTCCAGTCGGGAACCCCCACCTCCATGGGATCTACTGCTGGTACTGGCAAAGCTCATGGGCAAGCCATTCGAACCTATGCACAGGTGTGCTCTCTCTCACCTGTCGTGGAAGACCGCCTTCTTGGTGGCTATCACGTCAGCCAGAAGGATGGGAGAGCTCCAGGCGCTTCCATCGAGTCTCCTTACCTGGTCTTCCACAGGGACAAGGTTGTCCTGCGCCCCACCGAAATTCCTTCCGAAGGTGGTGTCGGAGTTTCACCTTAACCAGGTGTTGACTCTGCCGGTGTTCTACCCCAATCACACCTCGGAGGCTGAATATAGGCTCCATACTCTGGACCCTAGAAGGGCGCTTATTATAAGGAGCGCTGACGGTTGAAATTGGGAGAGGTTCGCCAGCTGTTTGTCACCCACGCTGAAGCAGCATCTGGCAGACCTGCAGCCAAGCGGACGATAAGCAGGTGGGTAACCTCCTGCATAGATCTCTGCTATAAGTTGGCGGGCATGGAGCCTCCCAGAGGGATAAGAGCTCATTCTACCCGCCATACTGCTGCAACGGTGGCTGCTTCCAGGGACGTCCCTTATCCAGGAAATCTGCAGGGCTGCTACCTGGAAGTCAGCAAACACCTTCATTACCCACTACCACATCGACCTTGAGTCACGCCGGGATGCTGGTTTTGGGGCCTCGGTTCTCCAGTCTCTCTTTCCCAAGTAAGTATTGGGGTGTGTCTTGCCTCCTCCTCCCGGAGAACTGCTAGGAGTCTGCCAATGAGTGTGGATGAACAACATATCCATGTCCTAGAAATACAGGTTACTCCACCTGTAACAGGAGTTCTAGGAATGGTATATGTTGTTCATCCAATCCTCAACACCTCCGGCCCGGCCTATATCCTGGGCTTCCAGCGGGCCAGATCTGGTGTCATGGGGCGGAGCCGAGAGTTATACCACCCGGGTGGGTGGGAGGAGCAAGCTTGAAGACCTTCCGGCAAGATTTAAAGCAGCAAGGATACCTGCCAATGAGTGTGGATGAACAACATATACCATTCCTAGAACTCCTGTTACAGGTGAGTAACCTGTATTTCTTCCACGCCATTCGGTTATTGGTCCTTCTAACCTTGCCTGAGCCAGCAGTACATGGCAAAGTGGTGCTGCATTCCCTTGGTATAAGAAAAATCCTCAGCTTCTATCTTGGTAGAACCAAGGACTACTGACCGGGACTACTGATAAGCCCAGTCTCAACCGTGTGTTTCCTTTGACCCCAATCGAAAGGGGCTCTGTTTATAAAGTGCATTCAGCACTGCTAACACATTAGTAGGATAGCAGTTGCAGGGCTCCAACGGAGCTCATTCCACCAGTGCAATGGCTACCTTGGTGGCTTCGCCTCCGTTCAGTTCCTGTTTCAGAGATATTTGGGGTTGCTACTTGGAGCAGTGTTTGCAGCTTCACAAAACACTGTGCTTTTCGGGTTAGCTGTGTTACAAGGCCTGCTCTCCTTGTGAGTCCTAGCCTTCCAGCTTACCTAGTCTGGGGGAGTCTGTAACCTGCTACTTGACCAAAAAGTCATACTCTGGAGAAGATTGATTTTTGGAAGACGGGGAAGGTTGTTTAACTCTAGATATTAAAGCGTGTCTTCTCCATTGAGTACCACTTGCACACCCGCCATCTCCCGGACTTGCTTCCGTCTAATTTACTTTGTCTGCTCCCCCACCCCTTTCAGTATGTACAGTATGGGTTCTGTAGACATTTGTTAATCTTTCTTACTGGGACTGGTGGGCTATTTTATGTCTCCCCCCGCTCCCAATAGCATTTTGTAGATGGGGAATTTTTTGCTCTGAAGGTACTGAGGCAGTCAGGGCTAGTGCCACTTCATGCCCAGCAGGCACACTGATTACTTTGTTTGTCAGTGCTAGCCAATGGTGCCATCAACCCCAAATGTTCAGCTTTCCATGGGGTCCTGTTGCTTCTGGCTGTAAGATCAAAGAGTGGTACTCTATTGAGAACATATTCTTGAAGCTCTAAAGTGACCATAAGTAACTTTTTCCATTTTTCTCCCCTTTCCCTCCCCCGTGGCAGTGCACACAGCAACAGCTCGCCTTACTCACACTCCGCATGCACCTCCTGGGAGGGCATGCTGCTTAATTGTTGCTGTGGCGGTGGAACACACTGCCAGCTGCACCAAATGGTTGCAGTCATCTGCCTGATTGCCAGCGGTTTGAGTCTGTTCCCAAGCTCAGGTCAGCAGCTCAGAAATTGGATGTACTTCCACTGAGGAATAAGGCATCCTGGAATCGTTTTTATTTATGTATTTATTGAAATTTAACTCAGAAAAGCATGCAGAGATAAAATACAAATCCTGATCCATTTGCAGCCAGGGGGCGGGGGTGTAGGTAGCAGAATGTGGGCACATGTACTCATCAGTGAACGATAATACGTAGAAAATGCTAACAAATCCAACTTGGTGGGTGCTTGGTATTTAATGTTTTCATGGAAACTAGTGATTACTTTATATTTAAAAAAAGTAATTGACTGTCCTCAACTGATGTCAAAATTATTTATGACATCACGATGCGTTCTCATGGAGAGGAGTGTGATGTCATAAATAGGTGAACTAGGACATCAGAAAATCGTCACTGCCGGCCTGGTGGTGCTGAGGGTTGAGGAGCTGGACACTACACCTCGCGCTACAGTGGTGACCCAGGTTCAGGAACGACCTCAGGTCGCCAGGGTGCCGGGGGTGGGGTGAGGTGGGAGCAGAATCGAGTTCTAGGAGTGCTATATGTTGTTCATCCACACTGTTTGGCATGTCCCTTTACCCTTTAAATCTTGCTGGAAGTCTTCATGCTGGCTCCTCCCACCCACCTGGGTGGTATATACCTCGGCTCCACCCCATGATGCCAGATCAGGCTCTCCTCTCCCTGGTAAGGGGTGGAGTCACCCACCCGTAGACCTGCCATCACCAAATGGAGGTTCAGTGCCAGCCTAGGTGGTCAACAGTGCGACTGGAAGGGAGGAAGGGAGGAGCATCCCAAACGGCATGTGCGTGTGTGCCTCCACGTGCACACGCTATGTCGGGGACTCGTGGGTGTAGGAGTCGGGAGAAAACCAGCAAAGACCCAAAAATTACCTACCAAAAAAAAAAAAATCTTCACAAAAGCTTTTTTTGTGGAGTTCGTGGAGAAACTGGGTAGTGTGCCTTGTTTACCCTGGAAGGGATGACTAGTTCTGTTTTAAGTGTTAACTAGTAAGTTACAAGAACTGAACAAAATGGGTTTATGAAAGCACAGACTGAAGTGGATATCTGCTCTGTAAACCGTAAGAGCTGCCCTCACTGTGCCATACTCTTGCCATTTGTCCTGGAATTGTAGACTTGGAGGGGTTCATTATTGCTAGGTATTGGAGCCTCATCTATTCCTCTAATTCTGCAAACATTTCTTTCTCATCTGCAGGTGATTCAGTTGGAAGAGACAATACGCAAGCAGGAAGCAGAGATAGAGCAGCTGAAGAGAAAGCTGCTGGACTCTGAGGATCAGAAAACCGAAGCAGAGAGTAAATACAAATCCTTGGAACCCACGGTGGATTTATATAAACAGAAGTATCAAGTGTGTTTAAAGAAAATCACAGAATTGGAGAACAACGTACAGAATCTGGATGAGGACCTGAAAGACAGCAGCAGTCAGGTAGTATGAAGTCAGAATGAACCACAGGCTGCTATGGGTGGATATTATCTTCCTCCTAATGTACTGCAGAGCATGGCTTCTTGTTGGCTGAGAAATAGAATACAGACCAAAAACCTGCTAAAACCATTTAAAACAGTGTCTGCAAGGGCTTAGTATACGGTATAAAAGGTTATATTCGTGTTCTGTTAATTTTTGCTGTTTTCGCTGTTAAGAAAAATAAGCGAAAATAACCTGAATGTGAAAATGATCAGGACATGCAAGTCATTGAGTCACAAGTTAGTTAGCCGTATAATTTATCTGCACTGACACTATTTCTTCAAGGCCCAGCTTCTAACATCGATGCCGCACACAAGGCTTGAGTGCAGTATAGCTCCATCCATTCCAGCAGCCCCCTATCCGTGTTTTACAGGAGTTTCTGTACATCATTAGCGCCAAGCTCCTACCCAGTACCTGTGTGTGTGTGTGTGTGTGGGTGGGGAGGGGGCTCTCTCTGTGTATCCATCTACTGTACTTCCTCTGCATTTTGAGGGTAGTCTGGGGCTTTCTAGTTTGCACGTCAGTGCAGGCTCCAACAGCCTAAAGTGCCCTTCCACCCATCACCCAGCAAGTAGTATTTGTCTTCCTGCCGGCGCTCCAGTGGTGCATCAGCAGAAGCATCTCCTCCATCTCTGTGTCTGCTGCACATCCCTCCCCTCTGCATAAATTATGGCTGATAGTAAGTGAAACACCACATAGCAGTGGCTCCACTTGAACTGTTACATCCAAACAGTCAACTGCAAGCAAACAAGCTGGCACTGAGCAACGGGGTGCAATCACACGTTGTGCTTTATTATAGAACATAGTAAAATGGAGAAAAAAACTCTTAGAAAGTACATTTGTAGTCAGGCAGTATATCCAAGAGAGAGAGAGAGAGTGCAAGGTATAAGCCATCGGTGACTCGACTGGTTTCGCCCAAAGCTTTATCGAGAGTCACTTTGGGCGAAACCGATCCAGTCACCGGCAGCTTATTCCTTGCATTCTCTGTCTTGGACACACTGCCAGGCTACAAATGCACTTTGCAAGTGTTGTTTTTCTGTTTTCTCTATGTTTACAGTATTCTGTGATAAAGCATGTGTGATTGCAGCTTGTTGCTCAGTGCCGTATTTTTTGCTTACAGTTGACGGATTGTTAGTGACTACGGACTGATCGTAAGTGACTGCACCAGTAAGCTCGGTGTGCTAATTCTGCTGGACGTGAATATGTGTTGCAGTTTGAATCGCACAAAATATACCAGAGGCGAATTCAACCTGTAGCTTCAAGGCATTAACAATCGAAATAATCAAGGCCAATGATTAACAGTCACTGTGAAGTAATGAAATTCTGATTTCAAGACTTGAAATTCTGGAAATTGCAGTGCTGATTGTCAGTCAAATTTCTGGATTTTACCGAGAGTCTACTGTCATTATTTTAGTATGTGTATATGTAACCCCTAGATGGCGCTATCCCAGGGGCTACTACCCCTGCCTGATTTGCCACTAACAGGTTGAGGGGCCTGGATCCAATGGCGGGTGCCTCCACCCAGAGGTCAGGGTTTGCAATAGTTAAACTTACTTGGTCACAGCCCTCTGGGACACTGCAACCCCCCTTTCTTCCCACTAGTGGCCCACACAATATATCAGAATTACCTTCACAGTATACACTTACCCCAGGACTAGTTCCGCACTGGGACCTCCTGTGAAATAAGATACAGTGCAACAATCACAGTACAGTACTTTAACATAGACAAATACCTCAGGAAGTATAACTTTGCTGAAACAAGCAGCTCTGATTTATTTAGGGGGATATAACAAGGACAGGGGGAAATCAGGTTAATTAGCTTATCACTTTACTGTCTACCTATGGCTCTGTGCACAGGCCTATCCCTACCAGTTACTGTCCCTGGGTACCCAAGCCCTAGTGGCTAGTCCAAACCGTGGCAGCTGGTAGGGGCCCTTTCACACAGTGAAAAGAAAAATTAGTTTAAATAGTCAGCAGTACAGTGATTCCATTTGGATTTAATGTGGCAATTCAACAGGGAGCGACCCTGAATTAGTACTCACGACCTCCAAACAAGATAGGGTCCTTCAACGTCAGCAGGGCTACTCTTGAGCTCCAAGAGACTCCTCACACATTTATATGGTGAAAAAGAAAGTACTATACCAGGCAGGCTGCTTCTCTATCCCGATCGCAATTACTGCACAATACCCGGGAGAACACACAGCAGATTCAGTTCCTGACAGATCGAGTGCAATTCAACAATTTCTCCAGTCTTCTACAGGGTGAGCCTGGTTTCTACTCTTCAGAGATCCTTTGATTCTTTTCACAGGACGGATTCAGTCCTAACAAGCAGTTACACAAGCTGCAGACGGAACTCTGGGCCTTACACACGTTTTTGACTGAAACTGTGCACTGAAGGAGCACAGGGTTTCTTTTCCCTTCACTGCCAGATCTAAACTGAAACTCCAACAGACAAAACGGGCACTTCCTTTGAGTTCCTCCCAGTTCTTGACTGGATTGGCTGTCACTCACAATAGACTGCTGCTGTTGGTCCAAAAGGCGCGAAGTCTAAACTACATCTCCCAGAGTCACTGCCCATACAATCCTCTTGTGGCTGGCTCAGATTATGAGTCCAAGTTCTGATTCGTCCAAGGCACCATTTTAGAGCTAGCTTACACCACACTGATTGGTCCAGTTCAGCAGTTTAAAACCAGAATGGGGAACTATGCAGACACAGTTCTGACTGCAAAGAAAGCAGGTTAGACAAACTGTAATTTCATTATTACTCTAAATGGTTTCTGGCAAACAGTTACATCTTTCAGATAGGTTCCCTTTGCACTCCTAGTGACTGCAGAAATGGAGTGAATTGGCAGCAGCTCGAGTGGTACTCAATCAAAGAAACACACAGTCCCCCATACAAACTAATTATGTCTGCCAGCAGACAGCTCTTAAAGAGACAGTACCAGAGGTTCTAAAAAACACTCACTGATAAATGGCTTAAACGCCAAACACCATTCAGGCTTGGAGCATTCAAGCAAGCTCCTGGAAGTCTTTTGGGAACCCCCATTTGCAGGGGGGTTACATATAAATAATCAGAATAAAAAAGGCATAACATACAGAGTATTAAATGATGGAAATTGAAAATAGTATAGAAGCAATTACAAGAAAAATACAAGTTCTGTACATTTACTGATCTGATGTAAAATGCCAGATTCTGCTGAATTCTTAGTTTTCTCTGGTGTGCAGGCAGTCCATATTTTGGAATTTTACTGGGTTTTCCAGTAAAACCCGAAAACCAGTTGCATTGTAAATAATTTAAGGGAATTCATCAACCACTATGAGTTGATTTTTGGCCTTCTTTAACTTAAATGATGAGTTTACAGTAACATTAGCACAAGGGCTCCACTATTTGGCGTACGGGTCAGCACCACAAAAAAAAGGACCAAAAGATCTCAAAACAGTGCAAAAGCTGTACTGTTGTGTATCACAAGTTTTGGTCCTTTATTTTGTGGTGCTGACTCCTACCCCACATAGTGGGGTCCTTGTGCTGATTTTATGTAATAAACACTCCAGGGTACGTGCACACATTAGTACCTGAAGGTGTGTGAGCCCCCAACTTGTGTTGTTGATGATTAAAGTGTTAGAAACTTAAAGGGGCAGGGTTTTCAATCCATATTTTTGACAAAAGAGTGCCCATTGTTTCAGATATTTGATGCATGGGACTTGGAGAAAAAAAAAATCTGGATTTTTCCAGCCCTTTCTCAAAGGGGCGCCAGCTAGACCTCATCTCCGTGGTCTTGTGTGTGTCATTGTTGGTGCTGTTTTCATCTTAACATAGCTGCAAGGCACCACAAAGCAAACTGAAGTGCCAGAAATGTGCCCACAGTTTGAAAATTGGGCTTGGGTACATCCGATGAACAAGACACACTGACTTCAGTGTCCATGGATGCACCCATGTCTACAGGCAGTGCAGTGTGCTTGATTTTCGAAATCCAGCCCATGGTTTAGTTGTTGCAAAATAAAAAAAAAAAAAAGCTGGGAGCCGGCAGTTTGGTTCCAGTATTTTGGGGCATTCTCCTTGAAATTTAAATACTGATACACTACAATGCAGTTTTCTTTTACGTAGTGTCTTGAAGTGTAACAAAATGCTGCTACAGAGCATTGAAAGAACAAAAGTAGTGGTGCTCAGATAGCGTGTAATTTGATCTTACAGTATTGGATAGTTATGGAATCCAACATCTGACCTGAAATTTGATCTGGGGTGGATCTGATTTTAGATCATGGATATTCGGATCCAAACTGACTAATCAGGCACAGTATTACTCTGAGCCGACTCCTGCTGCTGTTAATTTGGTAGTGTTAGTCCCCATCCCTCGCCCACGTCCTTGGCAACCATCCATTTACTATACAACCTCGTGTCCCACCCCGTCACCTACATCATTGACAAGCATCATGGCTGGCCTGTCTGACCACCACTCCTCTCTGGGTGAGTGTTCCATTAATGGCAGTCTTGTGCCTGGAAGGAAAGGCAGTCCTCCCAGTGTCACAAAAAGAAACTGTCCTAGCTCCTCTCGTGCTCGACATCGGGTACCAGGGACTTTATCCTTAAGGACATGCAGAGGATGCTTACCCTTTTGAAGGGTGCCTGCATTATTTTTTTTTAATTTGCAGAATTTTTTGCCCCCTGAAATCTACTGTCCCTCTTAAATCCCTATGTCCTGCTCAGCCTCATCACCCACCTTCTCTGGGACTTAACCTCTCTCCTGTGTTCCCTGTGGATGACCCCCCCCCCATGGGAAGGCCGTCAGGGGGTGCCACCCCTTACCCTCAAGCAGAGTTTAAATGTCTTTCAAGGAGAGAGAGCCTCAGTAGGTGGTGTGGGACCTGTGGCAGGTGGCATCCTATGCGGTTGGGGATTTTCCTTTGTTTTCTACCCCTTCTCCTGAGTGTCGTGAGGATGTTACATCTGACATTGAGACAACAGAACGTCAATGCTCCCTCCCTGCACACTGACTCTGCAGTACTACCACCTGTGTGACAGCTTTGCGGAAGAGACACGAATCTCGCCCACCCCAAGGGGGCGAGCATCCATGGGACGCTCAACCATCCTCGCCCAGCTGGCAGTCCAGCAGCCCAGGCTCGTTTCTGAACCCAAGTCACTGCATCGAAGGCGATGGTGCTACTGCTGCACCAGCAGGCCGGTTCTTGTCTGCATTATTTTGACCTGCCATTAGTCACTCCCGTCTTTTTTCTTGCCATAATCCCCCCAAACAGCAGACTTCCGGTATGTTGCTCCTAAGAAAAAGGCAGACTGTTTTCCCCAACCAAAGAAAAGGGGTTTGTTTTCAGTTCGGCAAGATTTCTCAGTCTCTCACTCCTTGTAGGTTCACCCTCCTACTGTTGGATCATTGAAATTTGATGCAGTTGCCAAAAAAAGATGGCGACATCTGTGTCTATATCCTTCAGGATTCCAAACCATCAAGCCTACATAGCCCTATTCAACCAGACACCACAGGTATTGGTTTTGTCTCTCTTAGACTCTCTTCTAGATTCCCAGATGAAAGCTCAGCTAGTTGCCTTTTTGACCAAGGGTGTAATAGTGCAAAGCACTAGGCATGTGCTACGTACGATTTCTCTAGGAGGAAATGTGAAAGGAAAAGTGTGACTCTCTTTGGGACTTGAACCCCGCCCCTGGCATACTGTGCTGGCATGGTATGCCAGGGGCCTGGGTTCAAGTCCCAGTGGGAGTCACACTTTTTCTTTCATATTTCATATGGCTTCATCTGTCAAATCTCTCTGCAGACGTTTGCAGGAAGATTCTCAGCACCCTTTGATTGGTCCACCCTTTATTACAGGGAGTCCTACGTCCTACAGGATGTTGGTGACCACACTATAATTTTCCACGCTCCACCTAAAGGCCATTCTCTAGGCTTTTTCCAACCATCACAGACCCCTGTTCAGAGCATCTCCTCAGGCTGTTTCATCCCGTACTTTTACTCCTTTCCAGCATTTCATTTTCCATCCATGGGGCCCACATGCATGCACTGATAACGAATATGCATGCTCCCCCTCTGTGGAGATGCCCCCCCCCCCGGTGTCCAGGCATCGGGTCCTCCTCCTCTTTCTTGCGGTCCTGCTTTGCTACCACCCAGATTCATCCAGATGACAGCAGACCCATGGGACATGCACTCCCCCCTCCCCAGAGTGAGGAGAGCTGTCCTTGGGACACTCGGTCACCTTCCCCTAGCCAGAGCCCGAGCGACCCAAGGTCGTTACCGAACCTAGGCTGCCGGAGCAGCAGGCAGTGAGGCAGCAGTTCCTCAGGCAGCCATGCCTCTGGGCCTGCCTATGCAGACATTGCTAAGGGCTGAGTTCTTCTCTCTGCTCTCTTGCATGGTAACTGAAGTGGACACAACTGTCACTACATCTCTTAGAGGTTTCTTAGTTGTTTGATCTTCCTGGACATAAAGTCTCCACCACTCATTCACATTAATGAGGAGTTCACCGGGCGGCACTAGGACCCAGCAGGAGCAAACTTTTTGCAAGAGGGCCAGCATCAGAGATGGAGCCACGAGGAATCGGCACCGCGAGCCTCTGCTCGTGCAGTAAAGACTATCTCAGCATCGACCCTCCAACCGCCTCAGTTCCTTTTTTCCTGCCGTCGAGTGCGCCTCAGTGACGATGTCGCTCGCCCGCCGGGAGTTAAACTTTCACTAGCAGCAATAGTTCAGTTAATTGTTTTGTAGTTTTATTTCAAAGTACCGATTATTTTCTACATATTTAAATTGTACATCAAGAAGTCTTCAGCCCTCCATTGACGGAGTTGACCATGAGCGGGTTAGGTGATGGTAGGGAGTCTTTGTATGAAAGCTGTTCAGTCAGCTAGGCCGGGTCCGGTCCACCACCCTCCCTGGAAGGGGGGGTCCGACAACGGACAGTCCAGTGATCAGGGGGATGGGCGGTTCCCGGAAAGCATAGAAGGAAACGGTCCCATTCTCAGCACCGTTCGGCCTTGAGTTCTTCTTCGATGCATAGGTCAAGGAGAAAAAGGCATCACTCGAGGTCACCCTCTGGTATGTCTGCGCATAGACAGTCAGTTGTTGGGGCCAGGCACCGGTCTCCACCTCTGTCGGAGTCGCCAGTCTCTGTCTCCGATGGCCGACCTCTTCGACATCGGAGCCCCTCTCCACCCTTCCAGGGAGCTTACGATGGGCAGTTTTACCAGTGGGCTGCTCTTATGGAGCAATGGGCTTGGAGGTTGGTCCAGTTGCCCGAGCTGGTCACTCCGGCGCTGGGGCCTTCAGCCCATTCAGCTCCGGGGGCACGGGTAGGGCAGTTGGGCCTTCCTAGTCACGCTGTACCTTCTAAGGTGCCGTCATCTCCACATTGCGTCGTTTATCCCCCTCACATGGCTGCGGCGCAGGGGTCCACACCGATGCCTCTATCTCCTGCCATTTTTCCCTCTTTTTCATCAAATCACAGTTTTTTGACCTCTGGAATGAGCTCAGTGCTGTCGGCACCGTCCTCAGTGCTGTGCACGTTGTTGGTGCCATCTGCATTGTCGGCGCCATGTGGGCTGTCGGCACCATGTAGGGTGCCGCTTCGACAGGCACCTCCCTCCTTTTTCTCAGCACCAGGGGCTAGCGTGGCACCGATCAGTCTTCGGGGGTCTTCGACTCCAATTCTTTCCTTTTCCTCCTAATTTTCACTCCTTTCCTGTCTGTGCAGTCCCCTCTGGACTGTCAGGAGATGATTCTGAGCCTGACCCAGATCTTCGTCTGGGTGATGATGTTCATGATACTGCCCTTGGAGCAGCAATCAATCCTGCTGCAGAGTCTGTGGTGGAAGACCTATCCTTTAAGTCTCTGCTAAAAAACTTAAACTCTACCCTTTCTCTCCAAGCTTCAGAGATTGATCCTGGGAAGCTTTTACGACTCCAATATCTTCATGTCCCAGAGATCCCTATGGATTTAACCCCCTCCAGTACAGCCATCTTTTGAGACCCTCTCTCAGATGGTGTGGAAGAATCTGGCTCTCATTCCTTCTATAGCTAAGTCCATCGATAGGAAGTATGCTCCTCCCAAAGATCTTCCTATCTTGGCCTCACAAGCCTTTGCCGATGCCATTGTGATCTTGGCAGAGAATGATAAGGCTGTCCTTCCCCAAGGATCTACGACCCGACCAATAAGCAAAGAATCTCGTAAGATAGACACTTTAGGCAAGAGAGTCTTTGCTGCCTCAACCCTGGGGATGCGCATTGCCAGCTACCAGGGCTATTTTTCTCAATATGAGTATGTACTTTGGCATTCCCTCAAAGAAATGGTGGAAGCTCTGCCTGAATCGGAAGCTAGCTCAGAGTTACTTCACACCATAACTAGGGGTATCAAATCCAATAACCAATAGGTTAAAGCTGCAATGGATGCCTTCGATACTGCCTCCCGGGTGGCAGCGGCTGGCATCTGCACTCACCGCCACTCTTGGCTACGTACTTCGGGCTTCACGAACAATGACCAGCAGCAAGTTATGGCCTTACCCTTTGATGGTATGTATCTGTTCAGGCCTCAGGTGGAGCAAGCTCTGGAAGCCACGCAGAAGACTAGGTCTGCCATTAAGATGGCTAGACGTGCACCCACTCCCTCCAGAGGAGGTGTGAATAAGCATCAGTTTCACAACCATCAGTCCTTTCTGGGCAGAGGCAAGGGAGGTTTTAACAAAAACCACAACCCTTAGTCACAAAAGAAAGTGCAGCAAAAGGCACAAGACCCCAAAGCGCCCAGTGCCACTTTCTGAGTTTCTGGCCCAAGTTCCCCCTCAGCTGTCTGAGGGGGACTCCTCCTCCTCAGTGGTGGGAGGACATCTGACTCAGTTCTACAACCAGTGGAAATCTATAACATCAGACAAATGGGTCCTCCGGATAATCTACGAGGAGTACTCTCTCAATCTTTCAGAGCCCCCTCCAGATCATCCTCCCAAACGACATCCCAGGCTGTCGGCAGTACAGTCAGACCTTCTTGCTTCCGAGGTACAAGGCCTTCTGAAAGACAGGGCAGTAGAAATAGTTCTGCTGGATCAATGAAACACAGGTTTCTACTTCCATTACTTTCTGGTTCCAAAGAAAACTGGCGGCATGCGCCCCATTCTGGATCTCAGAAAACTAAACAAGTTCCTTCACAAAGAAAAGTTCAAGATGATATCACTCGGTACCCTGCTACCTTTGCTTCATCAACACGATTGGCTAGCCTCCCTGGACATTCAGGATGCCTACCAACATATTCTCATACACCCAAAGCACCACAGATACCTAAGGTTCATGGCATTGGGTCAACACTATTAGTTCAGAGTCCTGCCCTTTGGGCTATCCTCGGCGCCTTGAGTTTTTACAAAGTGTCGTGCGATTCTCGTGGTACACCTTAGGAAAATCAGAATACAAGTGTTTCCATAGCTGGACGACTGGCTCTTAGAAAGTCCCTCCAGGTGAGAGACTCTGGAGGCCGTTGCCACGGCCTCAGACTTCCTCACGTCCATGGAAGTCCTGCTGAATGTCAACAAGTTGCAGTTGCAGCCCTCCCAGAAGCTCCTCTTCATAGGAACTCTTCTGGAAACCTCCTGTGCAAAGGCTTTTCTTCCAAAGGACGGAAGGAGCAATATCTTACAGTTGGCCCGATACATCAGAGAACGCAGCTCGGTTCGAGCTATCTCGATGTAATGAATGCTGGGCCTCATGGCATCCTCGGTGTTCACTCTACCCTTAGCTTGTCTCCACATGAGAACCTCCCATGGATGTTCAGTACTCAGTGGTCCCCAACCACTCATCCTCAGTCCTTTCTCATCAAGGTGACAGGATCTCTGAAGAGGTCGCTCACCTGGTGGTCTCAGGAGGACAATTTTCTGGAAGGATATCCCTTTGCCCCTCTGGATCATCAGATCTCAATTACTACGGACACATCCCTGATGGGTTTGGGAGCCCACTGCCAGGATCTCCACACTCAGGGTACGTGGACTCAGGACGAGTCCCAACTGCACATAAATGTCCTGGAAATGAGAGTCGTCGTCTATACAGTCCGAGCCTTGAAGGACATACCCTGTCACAAGAACATTCTCCTTCAAACGGACGACAAAGCAGTGATGTACTACAGCAACAAACAGGACGGCGCACACTCTTACCCTTTATGCAGGGAAGCAATGAAAGTGTGAGAGTGGTGCCTGGAACATAAGGTCTTGATTCAGGCTGTTTGCCTGCCAGGAGTGCAAAACAAACTGGCAGACCATCTCAGCAGAACAGAGACGGATCCTCATGAGTGGTCTCTCGACTCAACCGTCATTCAGTCACTCTTCAAAGAATGGGGAACTCCGGACCTGGACCTTTTTGTGTCCCCACTCAACATAAAACTGCCTGTCTTCTGCTCCAGAAATCCAGAATCTGGCATTTTTTGTCAGGATGCGTTCAGGCTGCGGTGGACAAGACGCTTTCTATACACCTTTCTGCCCCTTCCCCTAATTCAGAGAGTACTTCTCAAATTGGAGTCTCGGGGGCAGAATGATTCTCATTGTCCTGTTCTGGCCTCTGCAAATATGGTTTCCGCTACTCAGCAGTCTATCGAACCCTGCCCCCCCCAAAGACGCTTACCCTCCAGACAGATCTTCTGACCCAGGGTCCCATGGTCCATCCCAACCTGAGGTTGCTTCACCTTCGGCTCCTGAAGAGATAGAGGTGAAAAGGTTCAATGTCTCTCGTAGAGTTTCAGATAGCCTTTTGGCTAAGCGTAAGCAGCCACTAGAGAAACCTACACAACCAAATGGAAGCATTTCTCTATCTGGTGTGCAAAATCCTCTTGGAATCCTTTTTCCTGCCCACCGAATAAAGTCTTGGAGTACATTTTAGACCTCTCAAATACAGGTCTGCAATACTCTACAGCCAAAGTTCATCTTTGTGCCATTTCAGTGTATCATGAGCCAGTACTTTCCATGTCACTGGCTCAGTTGCCTGTGGTTAAAAGGTTTCTTCGGGGTATTCTGCATACTAGACCTCCTAGCAAACGCCCATTTGCAGCCTGGGACATTAATCTTGTGCTAGACATGCTCACTCGTAACCTGTCAAGCCTCCAGCTACTTACAGATTGAAATTCCTATCTTGGAAAACTGCCTTCCTGGTGTCCATCACCTCGGCCCGTAGGGTTTCTGAAATACATGCATTGGTCACTGACCCCAACCCCACCGTACTCTGTACTTCACAAGGGCAAAGTAGTTCTTAGGATTCATCCTAAGTTTCTCCCTAAGGTTGTCTCAGAGTTCCATCTAAACCAACCTTTGGTCCTTCCTACCTACTTTGCAAACTTCCAGAATGAAGGGGAGCGTACCCTTCATTCACTGGATGTTAAGAGAGCATTGCGGTTCTATCTAGATAGAACAAAAAAAAATATGCAAAGCCCAACAACTATTTATTTCCTTCAGCGAGACCCGGGGGGGGGTCAACCTGTCACTATCAGATGCATTTCAGCATGGCTGGTGGCTTGCCTTCGCCACTGCTATTCTATGGCATAGGTCAAGCTGGAAGGCAGAGTGTACGCTCACTCTACCAGATTAGTCGCAGCATCTCTGTTGAAATCACTTAGCGTGCCCTTCATGGATATTTGCAATGCGGCCACTTGGAGCTCCGTGCATACTTTCGTTAAGCACTACGCCTTGGATGTCCATGCCAGACGACATCTATCATTTGGCAGGACCATTCTAAACGGACTTCTGTCCTAGGTATGTGAGCTCCTTATCTCCTGCCACCCGTATCGGGGGATTATTTAGCTCGGTACTTTCCCATTAGTGTGAATGAGTGGTGGAGACTTTATGTCCAGGAAGATATGGAAATTACATTCCTATCGTAATTCTTGATCTTCTTGGACGAAGTCTCCACCACTCATTCACACGCCCATCCACCATCCCTCGAGCTCACGTCTCTGTTTTTGGTCTTCACTCCTTCAGTGGCTGGGCTGTGAAGACTTTATTGTTGACCCTTCTTACACGGGTCATTCGGACTATCTTATGTCTGATTTTTAGGTTAGTCCTTCTAGGTTATTTACGCTGCACCTCTTTGGAAAAAAGGTACTGAGGCGGTTGGAGGGTCGACGCCGAGATAGTCTTTACCGCAAGAGCCAAGGCTCGTGGTGCCACTTCCTCGTGGCTCCATCTCTGGCGCCAGCCCTCTTGAAAATAGTTTGCTCCCGCTGGGTCCTAGCACCTCCGGTGAACTCCCCATTAATGTGAATGAGTGGTGGAGACTTCGTCCAAGAAGATCAAGAATTACGGTAGGTACATAATTTCCATATCTTTTTTTGAGGATATCTCTTTCGTCAGATCACAACTATGGCACTATAGCTGCCAGGCACTAGGATAACATGGAAACTTTTTTGCAAGCAATCCGGTGTCCACTAGGGGTCGCTCACAGTGACGTCTTAAATCGACATTCTCTATATAAATGTGGGTGGCCCCCCTCCTCAGTTCTTTTCCTACTGTTGACCATACTTGTTGGACTCCATGGAGATGATGTTGCTATAGTCAACTGCTAAATCTGCTGTTTTTCTCAGTTTTATCATTTTCTCACCCTAATAGTTATCACTTAAGTGATTGCTGTCTTCGTGTATGTCGATGAAAGATGCAGCTAAACTCTTCTGTTACTGCAAGTATGGAGGAAAGGTACAATCAGGTGACCATCATGACGTCTGTGTGTGCTATCTCAGAGAGGCCTGTGAAATCTGTCTGAAGTTTAATACAGCTACCCGGTGACACCGCTAGCTAGCCCTGCATACTTTCCTCCTCAAGCAGCAGGTAGCCAGAATGGAGAGAGAGCTACAGGAGAAGAGCTCCACCAAGTCACCAGCCCATTTCTTGTGCTTGCAGTCCTCCAAAGCCCAGGAGAAGTCCTCAGGAAAGCACAAACACCAGGAGAGGAGTAAGGATAAATTCCTTGCAGTGTGCTCCTGGTCGCCACTTCACTCAGTGGCGATGACTGCTGCAGCTCCATTGACCACTTTGGTGGCGACGCCTCCTGACACTCAGACCTCAGAACCCTCAAGGTCAGCTCAGGCAGTGACTTCCACCAGGCCTACTACAGCCAGCGAAGGCCCATCAACATTGGGGCTCCAGACACCCCTGTTGATGTCACAAGGCACCTCTGCAATACAGGCCACCTTTGACGTTCAGACAGTGCTCTCCTCCTTTGCAGAGATATTACAGCACCTTATACCTTCTCCTACACCAGGCATGACGACAACAGGGCCTGTTTGACCAGCACCCACACCAGTGCCTGCTAGGTTGACACGCCTGACACATTCCAGGGTGTCGAAATCCTTTCTTCCTTCCCTGCAACCTTCAGGGCCCATTGACGAGGATCAGGAATGCAATCCAGACCGCTTTTTTTTAGGAGGAGGAAGACGTGGGGAGCCCTTTAAGCGATCTGGCTCCACCATTTGTACCAGGAGTGAGGACTCCACCTTATGTACTCCGAGGTCCCCTCCTCAAGGACCCTTGCAATGGGTTTGATGCTGAGGAGCAAGACATCACTAGGAGAGATTTGGTGGAGTTTCTAGAGCTGCCAGATTCTCCACCCCTTATCATTCCTCCTCTGTTGGCTGCTCTTGAGGATACCACCCTGGCCGCCTGGCAGAGACCACGCATGATTCTTGCCATGCCCGGAAAGGCAGACAAGCTGTATGAGGCCTCCTCAGGAAAGCCTTTTTTCATAGGCTAACCTGAGGCTGATTCAGTTGTGATAAATGCAGCCCATGATCTTTCTGAGGTGACTAAGCATCTCAGTTCTCTCCCTCCAGATAAGGAGGTGAAAAAACTGGACCTCCTGGGAAAGAGAACCCTTGCCTCTGCCACACTGGGCCTTAGAATAGCAAATCTTCACGCCCGTATGGTCAAATATTAGAATACCCTCTGGAAAAAGGCTAAAGCAGCAGCCCAGTCCCTCCCAGAGGGTACCCAGAAGTAGGAGGTGCTCAAGGCCCTCCAGACTAGGGCTGACGTGGGTAAGCACCTCTTAAGGTCTACCTACAACATTTCTGATGCCTCAGCCAGAGCAGCTGTGGCTGGCATCTACCTATGAAGGCATTCTTGGCTGAGGGTGTCAGGATTTGCTAGTGATGTCAAACAGTTAATCCTGAATGCCCCTTTAAGAGGGTACGGGCTCTTTGGGGCAGATGTACAGGATATCCTCTCTGATCTGCAAGCTTTGGGAAGGACCCTAAGGTCGGTCTATTGCTTCTACCACATACAACCGAGAAGTAGGCAGAGGGTACGCATTTGCCAGGCTACCAACAGATCTAGGTCAGGGGCCAGACAACAGAGCAAAAGTAGAGCAGGATCATCTTTGCCGGCCCCAACCTCCTTCACAGGTGCCCACTCAAAAGCCCCTGGAGGAGGGGGTGTGGCTGCAGCCGCCAGATCTGCTTCAGCATGGCTCCTTCTTGGACCCTCACCCTCCAGTCCTAAATCTGGAGGTGGTGATAGGGGTTACCTTTCCCTCCACCTGGAACAGTGGAGAGAGGTTACAACAGATGTTTGGGTCCTGCAGTTAATAGAACAGGGCCATGCTCTAGAATTTCTGGAGTTACCTCTAGACCTTCCTCCAATTCCCTCAACTTATCCTCCAGACCACATATCAGTGCTACTAGAGGAAGTATGTACACTGCTGCAGAAGAAGACCATAGAACCAGTTCCCTGGGAACAAAGGAACAGGGGGTTCTATTCTCATTTTTCTAGTCCCCAGATCCACAGGGGATTTTCCCATTCTGGATCTGAGGAATTTGAACTTCTGTATTCAGTACAAGAAGGTCACTCTGAAAGGCCTGCTGCCCCTCCTGCAAAAAGAGGACTGGGTATACCCCCTTGACATGCAGGATGCTTACCTGCATATCAAGATTTGACCATCCCACAGACAGTATCTCAGGATTTTCAGGGATATCTCAGTCATCAGGTTATACCGTAGGAACCTTCACCATCGGAAACGGGGAATCCACACACAAGATTTTCAGCAGTACAACTGGGGCCGCCCACGCCGTCGATATCTGCCAATGTCACCAACCCCATATAGGCGTGGGTGGCCCCACTCCCTCCTCAGGTTTTTTTCCCCACCGTCGACTTGCAAGCACAGTCTCTGCGGAAGAGCCATCGCAGTGTTTCATGCCTTTTTCAGCCTATGGCCATTTTTTCTTCTTCTACTATTTGTTAAAATCTCTCTTGGAGATTTTTTTTTTTTTTTTTTGAGAGTTAATCTGTCTTTTTCTTCTCTTTTCTGGCATTGACGCTGTGGGAAGAAGATTGCCTCTACAGACGAACATTCCATTTGTGTCTGCTGTCTTGGGCCTGACCACGACATCTCCGACTGTGAGCTCTGCCGGAAGTTTAACCAGACAACCCTTAGGTGACGCAAGAAGGCTCTCAAAAAATTCCTGATGGGGCAGCAGGTAGCTAGCTCCAGGCAGGGGTCCTCTGAGGCCCCGGACGCTCAGTTGCCCACTGGATCTACAAGCTCCCAGGCCTCCAAGGACCGAGATGAGTTCTCAGGAAAAGTCACAAGAAAGACCGGCGTCGTGACTGCTTTCCCACTGGCTGCCATCCCGTTCCCTGTTGTCCTCTTCTTGGGGGGGGGGGGTCTTCTTCGATGGCAGCTGCCTCGATAAAGAGACCAGCTGTCCTTGTCTCTATTCCTACCAGACCCATACCAACAGCTTCGCAGCTTGATTCCCAGGACACCTGGCCTTTGATCTCCGGGTCATTGGCCCCTCTGCTGTCGATGATGGACTCATCGTCGATGGCTATACCATCGAGGGCTGCAACCTTGTCGGGCTCTCAGGACTGAGGGCTGTCAACTTCTGTGCCATCGAACCCCATCTCCATCGACGACGACTACGGATCTGAACAAAGTACTTGTCAAGTTTACTAATGTACTTGTTCAGCAGTTCACTGCCTTCAGTAGGCCGTCGTCAACACCTGTTCGTCGACCATGGGAGCCTCCCCATGGACCACCAACGACCACTCTGATGCCAGACCTGGACGAGGAGGTCGACGTTGAGGAGTACCATCCTGAGCTCATCCTGCCGGATGATATTGAGGAAGAGGAAGAAATCTCATTTCTGATAGGTTCACTGCCTCTTCAGTCTGTGAGGACTCAGTCAAACATACCCCAAGATCTCCTCCTGAGGATGCTACCTTTTTATGTTGCTTGCACGCATGTGCAAGAAACATAGTGCCATCATCGGAGATTTCGGAGGTGTGCCACCTCCTCCTCCAGTTCAGTCAGTGTGTTGGCAGGCGGGGCCCCTGTAAGTCAATGCATTCTGGAGCTGTCTATGACAAGCTCCAAAATGCAGTGGCATACAGTTGAAAGGGGCAGCTACGCTTCAGTGAGCACCGACATGACATCGCTGCTCACGCGCAGCCCCCCCACAGACACCCACGCAGGCGGCGCGCTTCGCCTCCACGCACGGATTGTATAGCCGACGGGTGCCCAATCCCCGCCGGGCTGAGCTGCGCCCTCCCAGTAGTAAGTGCCATGCTGGGAGCCCACCCCAGCGTGGGTTGGTTCTTGGCGACGGGGTGCCTAATCCCCGCCGGCTGAACGCCCCTCGCTCTGTGCCACGCTGAGCCTACCCCAGCGTGGCAAACGCCCCACGACGCCTTTTTTAAAAACCTGTAAAACAAAAACTGTCCGCGGGCACGCCTCCCAACCCTCCCACAACCCGCACTCCACCCACTACGCTCAGCCTCCCTCACCCCATACTTACCTCCGGACCTCTCAAGTAGACGATCTTCGGTGGACCGGGAACACATCTGCACTCTTCAAAGCTGACGCCGAACTGAGGAAATCCCGGTAAGCTGTATAATGGGCTAGATAGGGGGTTTCAACTTTGTTGCATATCTCAGGCATTTTGAGAATTTTTGCCAAATTTTCAACATGGGGTTTTGGACCTTCTCATGAATGATGTCACTGTCATGGCGTTATTCGGGCCCGAAGGGTGATTTCGCAGTCACTGCGCCAAATCACCTGCCGGGCCTGAGCTCACGCCATGAAGTGACATCATTCTGAGAAGCGCAAAACCCCGTAGTTGAATATTTGGTGCCAAAATTCTAAAAACTGTTTACAAGCGTGCATTGCGCAGTTCTCGCGGGCTCGTAAGTTCACGAAATTTCAATATTTTCACTCCAGATTTTCAACATTGCCATTTTACCACACCTTTATGAGTAGTACAGCTGTCATTTTCACGCGGCATCTAAAATGTGTTTCCGCTTCATGTAGCTTATTGCAGTCGAGTAGTCGGTGCGAAATCAATGTCGGGACAAATTAAGAAAATCACAGTGACACTGTTCATGAGCAGAGGTCTTAAATGGCTATTTTGAAAATTTGGTGAAAAATTCCAAAATGACTGTTTTACGAGCTGCGTTGTGCAGTTCCTACACACGCTCGTAAGGTCGCGAATTTTCAATATTTTCACTCCAGATTTCCAACATTGCCATTTTATCACACCTTCATATGAGTAGTACAGCTGCCATTTTTCACATCTCACCCAAAACGTGTTTCTGCCCATGTAGCACACAATGGCGCAGTCAGTGTGCGAGATCAATGTACGGGACAAATTAAGAAAATCACAGTGACACTGTTCATGAGGTGAGGTGTTAAAATGGCTATGTTGAAAATTTGGTGAAAAAATTCCAAAAATGACTGCTTTACGGTGCGTTTACAGTTCCTTCATTTCGTGAGTTCGTAATTTTCAATATTGCCATTTACCACACCTTCTTATGAGTAGTACAGCTGTCATTTTTCACATCTCACCTAAACGTGTTTCAGCCATGATGCGACAATGGTGCAGTCAGTAAATCAATGTAATGGGATACAATTAAGAAGTCACAGTGACACTGTTCATGAGCAGAGGTCTTAAAATGGCTATGTTGAAAATTTGGTGAAAAATTCTTCAGATGTTCTGCAATATTACTAATGAAGACATTGAACAGAACTGGCCCCAGGACCGATCCCTGCAGCACCCCACTGGTCGCCCTCTCCCTAGACTGCATACCATTTACCACCACTCTCTGCCTCCTGTCTGTTAGCCAGTTTCTAACCCAGTTTACCACCCTTTCCCCATGTCCAGCCTACCCAGCTAGTTTATCAGCCTCCTATATGGGATGGTGTCAGGCTTTGCTTAAATCAAGGTAAGCTTGTCCACTGCCCCACCCTGATTCACTTCCTTTGTCACCCAGTCAAATAAATCAACCAGATTTATCTGGCATGATGTCCCCACTGTGAATCCATCTTGTCTATGGGCCTGGGTTCCGATGGTATCTAGATGCCCCACTATCCTTTCTTTAAGCAGTGTCTCCATGATCTTCCCCACTACTGAGGTGAGGCTGAATGGCCTATAGTTCCTGCCTCCTCCCTGCTGCCGGACTTGTGTAGAGGGACCACATGTACCCTCCTCCAATTCACTCATGTTGAATGACTCAGTGAACATGGCTGCCAGAGGTACTGCTATCTCCCTTCGCAGTTCTGTTAATATCCTTGGGTGTATGCCATCTGGTTCCATCGCTTTGTCTGCCTTCAATTTAGTGAGCTCCTGCAGGACTCTTTTGCCTTTGAATGGACTATTGTTCACCTCTTCACCCCCTTGGCAACTGCTGTGGCCCTTGCCCCTCCCACTCTTCTGTGAATACTGAACGGAAAGACACAGTGGATGTCTTGGGAGGAAGGCATGAAACTGTCACTTCCAAATACCTAAACAGCACATACAAGCAAGCAACATTCGGCATTGACAAATGCTTGTTTAATGTCATGAAGCAGTTGTCTTCTGCTATGGGCTTCTAGACTGAGGAGGGGGATGTCACCAGGAAAGATCTGGTGGACTTCCTGGAGGTTCCTTAATCTCCCCCTAAGATTATCCCTCCTATGCTGCCAGCCCTAAAGAACGCTACCACGGCAGCCTGGCACAAAGCAGACATAGTGCCAGCTATGCCATGCAGGGCAGACAAGCTTTACAATGCCCCTCAGGGCCTTCCTTATTTTGCTGCCCAAGCCAAAACTCACTCAGTGGTTATCAAGGCAGCCCATGACAGATCTAAGGCACCTAAGCACTTTAGTTTCCTTCCCCCAGATAAGGAATCCCGCAGGGTTGACCTCTGGGGTAAAAGAGTTTACGCCTCATGTACTTTGGGCCTAAGGATGGTAAACTATCTGTCTCATATGGTTAAATTCCAGAATGCCAACTGGTGAAAGGGCAAAGCTGCCACTCAGGCCCTTCCAGATGGGTCCCAGAAGCAGGAATTGCTCGAGTGGTTGCAAACTACCGAAGATGTCAGTAAACATCTCCTCAGAAAACATCATCTCAGAGCCCTATATGACATAACCAACACAGTGGCTAGGGAAGCTGCCACGGGCATATGCCTTCATAGGCACTAATGGCTCAGGGTCTCTGGATTTGCACTCAATGTGCAAAACAAGGTGCTTAATGCCCCTTTCAGTGGCACCAAGCTCTTCGGCCCTGACGTCCAGGGCCTCATCAATGATCTGCAGGCCTCTGGCACAGCCATTAAGTCTATGCATTCTCTCTACCACACTCAGCCCAGTGGTACAGGGTGGCCTACTTTTCGTAGACAGGCCAATAGGCCAGGCATGGGCCCCCATACCCAGGGTAAACACAGAGCCCAGGCCTACTTGGCCTCCCCCTCCAGTGCTGGAGCAGCGGCAAAGCATCCCAGAAATGATGGGCTAGCCTCCTCATCTGGTCCCTCCTCAGCTTAACTCTTTGCCAGACCCCCCTCCTCTGGCCCAGACCCAGGAAGTGGTGGTCCGAGGTCAGTTCCCCTTCCATCTGAATCAGTGGAAAACCATAACTTCAGATGCATGGATCCTGCAGATCATAGAGACAGATCATACCCCGGAGCTCATCCAGTAGCCTCCATATACCCCTCCCCCACCCTGCAACTATCCCCTGGCTCACTTGTCTGTTCTCTGGGAGGAAGTACAGTCTCTTCTGCGCAAGTAGGCAATCGAATTGTCGCCAAGGCGGCAGAGAAACCTGGGTTTTTATTCCAGGTTCTTCCTGGTTCCCAAAAAGACCAGAGATCTGAGAGCCATTTTGGATCTGAAGGACCTCAGTCTCTTCATCCAGTACAAAAAATTCCGAATGGTAACTGCCAGGCCTCATGCCTCTTCTCAAGACTGTGGACTGGATCTGTTCACTGGACATGCAGGATGCCTACCTGCACATTTCGGTCTTTCCTCCTCACAGGAGGTTTCTCTGCTTTGCCTTTCAGGGTGAGCATTACCAGTTCAAAGTGCTGCCCTTTGGCTTATCCTTTGCACCGTGTGTCTTTACCAAATGCTTAGCAGCGGTTGCAGCAGCTCTCAGATGAGAGGGACTGTATGGCTTCCCTTTCCTGGATGATTGGCTTCTCCAGGCCCCATCCAGGGAGCAGCTCTTGCTGACCCTGGAGTGCACTCTACAGCTCTTCCACTCTCTAGGATAAGGGTCAACCTGCCCAAGTTGGTACTAGTTCTGTCCCAAAGACTGCAGTACATCGAGGCGGTTCTGGACTCCGAGCAGGGGAAGACTTTCTTACTCCAAAACAGGGCGGAATGTCTTATGGCCCAGGCTCAAGAAGTGGCCCAGAGTCAGTACATTCCTGCCAGACTGTACCTCAGGCTATTGAGGCTAATGGCTGTGGCCATTCCCACCGTTCCACTAGCCAGGTTTCACATGCGCATCCTTCAGTGTACCATCAGAGTGCAGTGAGACCAGCATACAGATGAGTTTAGACCATCAAGTCCTGGTCTCTCCCCAGTTCGTAAGGTACTGCAGTGGTGGATGGACCCCTTGAACCTTCTTTAAGGGGTTCCCTTTCAGATCTCCTCCCCACATCAGATTCGAACTACGGATGCTTCGGGGCTAGGTTGGGGAGCACACCTAGGTCGCTTTCAAATCCAGGGTTCCTGGTCCCAGTGGGAAGCTGCCCTGCATATCAATGTCCTGGAGATGAGAGCGGTGCTCTATGCCTTGCAGGCTTTTCAGGAGCATCTGGCTCCAGGCCAGCTACTGGTGCAGTCGGACAACCTGAGTGTCGTCTATTACATCAACAAGCAGTGCAGGACTCAACTTGTGTCCCCTTTGCAGGGAGGCCAAGAGAGTGTGGTATTGGGCACTGGAGAACAATCTGACACTCTCGGCGGTCTATGTGCCAGGCATCCCAAACACCCTGGTGGACAGTCTCAGCAGGACTCAGTGCAGCATCCACGAATGGGACCTTCTGTGTTTGACAGATGGGGTTGTCCAGAGTTGGACCTTTTTGCATCCCCACTCAATGCAAAACTGTCCAATTTCTGCTCGCTAGATCCAGGGCCTTGAATTTTCTGGCGAGCGTTATCCCCCTCTTGGAGCGGGAGATTTCTGTATACATTGCCTCCATTTCCACTACTTCAGAAGGTGCTGTTCAAGCTGCAAATGGAGGGGACCAGCATAATTCTGGTGGCTCCATTCTGGCCTCACCAGATATGGTTCCCTCTGCTTCAGCAGCTGGCGGAGGAACCTCCGGTTCCTCTGCCCCTTTGCAGGAATCTGCTGACACAGGATCGGGGACCCTGGTCCATCCCAACCTCAGGTCCTTCCATCTGCATGTGTGGCTCCCTATGAAGTGGAAGCGGTTTGCCATCTGGGCTGCCAAGCATTCCATAGACCCTTTCACCTGTCCTGTGAAGCATTTCCTGGACTATCTGATTTCTTTGTCTGACCCAGGCCTCCAGTATTCCTCCCTCAAGGTCCACCTTCCGGCTATTTCCTTTCATGAGCCCTTGGGTGACTGCACGATTGCTCAGCTGGATGTCTCTCATACTCTTCTTAGGGGCATCCTGCATCTGAAACCCCTGGTCCATTCCCCTGTCCCAGCTTGGGACTTGAATTTTATTTTGGAAAAGTTGACCCTATCTCCTTTTGAGCCAATCGCAGCTTGTGACTTGCGCTTTCTCTCAGAAAACGTTTTTAGTTGCAATTATTTCTGCTCAAAGAATTTCAGAGCTTTAGGCCCTCTGGTGTGAGGAGCCTTATTTGATGTTTCACAAAGACAGGGTATCTGCACACAAATCCTAAGTTCTAGAGACGTGGATATGTTGTTCGATCCACACTGTCTGGCAGGTTCCTTGCCGCTGTAAATCTTGCCGGAAGGTCTTCAAGCTGGCTCTTCCCACCCATCCAGGTGGTAAAACCCTCAGCTCTGCCCCATGTCACCAGATCTTCCTTACTGCTTGGAAGCTCAGGTTCCCTCCTTAGCGCTCTGTGTTTTAAGCCTGGATCCTAATCCTTCGGGCTTTCCGAAAATTATTTTAAAGTTCACTAGACTTGCATCTTCATCTTCCCTCATGGCTGCGATGGATAAATCCACTCCCGGCTTCTGTTGGTGCCCTTGCAGGCAGAAAATGTCCCGGACCGACCCGCACTCCACATGTGTCTACCGCCTGGTCTTGCACACGATCCACAGGCCTGCGAGCTCTGCAAATCTTTCACGGCTTCGGTCATGGAAGAACGCGATGCCCGACTCCAGCTTGGGCGCCCTGAAAAATGGTATCCACTGGTGAAGTTGAAGGAGGCCCGTTGGGTGGTGTCCATGGCTGCAGGCTCCACGGAGCAGCTGGAGCAGTTGATCGCCCTCGAGGAGGAGGCAGCCCAGGCCGCGTCTTCTTCCTCCTCGGCCTCGGCGTTTATCCCATTCTCCATGGGCTCCTCCTACACTGCTTCCTTCAAGGAGCTTTGTCAGTCCCTCTCCGCCAAGGGAGAAGGACCCTCAGGACACATGAGTAGGTCGAAGAAAAAGGAATCAAAAGGTAAGTCCCACCGTTGACGTTCGTGGGAGCGGGAGAGATCCCCTTCCTCAGACCATTGGCTCTCGACTTTGGTCAAGGTTGAGGCTAAGGCCACTAGCTTCACGGTGTCCCCGTCAGTTCAGCCGGCTGAGACACCCGTTGATGCGGTCGAGATTTTTCTCGACCTGTTGGACGGGTTGTCGACTGGAGAAGCCGACAACCCTGATTCACCAGTTCCCCCAGTAGTTACCGAGAACTTGCCCATGCCTCCTGTGCCGAAGTCCCAGGTTAAGGACCCTGAACCGGGGATGAGCATGTTTCCCCCACCCCCTCCTCGGCCCACCATTGGCCTCCCCGAAGGTCTCGGTCTCAGTCCTCCTCCGTGTCGGGTAGATCCCACCGACATAGGCGGTCCCGGCATCACAGTAAGCAGCGCCGCCGCTTGTCCTCATCATCCTCGTCAGAGGATAGGCTTTGGCACAAGTTGCGTCGGCACTATGAGGACATGATGTAGCAACAACTCTTGTTAGCCAATAATAAGCGGACTCCATCGCCTTCTCCGGCCATTAAGTGGTTGTTGCCTGAACAACCGAAACAACCCCTCGTTGTAGTCGAGAAGCCGACTTCGGCACCAATTGCTCAGCCGAAACCAGCTGCTCCACCCATTGTGCTGGAACCTCCATCTTCTCAACCTAAAACTGGGGCCTCCGACCAAAGATTCTCGATTGGGTCAGGGCTGGCCCCACAGGTTGTCGGTCACCCTCACCCCTGATCGGCCTCGGCAGGTGGAGGGTGGCTCAGGCGCTCGGCAGCTGTTTGCGGACTCCTCGGAGTCCGACGACTCCTCCTTGTACTCCAGGCCCCTTGACCTGGAGTCTGCAGGGGGTCAGTCAGTGGACAGGAGCCCATCCTTGTTCCTGGGAATCCTTCGGCTCATCTCAGAGTCCACTGGGATGCAGCTCAAACCCGTTCAGAAACGGGCCAGATAGCCCCTAACGGAGATACTGGACCGACGAGATTCCTCCACGGAGGCCTTCCCTGTGGTCAGAGCCATTGTTGGCCCAGTCCTGGATCCTGTCCTGCGCCTTCGGCCAGGATGGCTTGCAAGTATGCTGTTCCCATTTGGTTCCCTCTCCAGTTTTTCGGAGTACCCCTCTGCGAAGGGGCTGGTAACTGATAGCATTTTCCGGTGTTCCGGAAACGCTTGGGACGTGGACAGACCACCCGACAAGGAGTCCAAAAAGCTGGACTACTCGGGACGAAAAGTTTACGCTGCTTCCTCCCTAAGTCTTCGACAGGCTAGCTCGGATGTGCTGATGGCACATTTTTCACACGCCCTTATGGGTTCCCTGAATTAGGTGGTTCCTCATCTCCCAGCTGACCTTCAGACGACGGTCAAGCAGATGCACGATCAGGGAAGGGCGGTGGCCAAGCAACAGCTCCAAACCACTTTGGATACTGGAGACTCTTGTGCCCGGTCAGTAGCAGCCGCAGTAGCCATGCGCCGAGAGCTTGGTTGCGGATACCCAGCACAAGCTGCAGACATTCCTTCCCAGGCAACTGACTTGTTCAGGCCGGGGTGGAAGGCCATCTCCAGAGAATCGAGAAGTCCAATGCCACCTTGGACTTGGTCACGCCTGCACAGAAGGACAAGGCCGCCAGCAGCAGCGTAAGCCCTTCGCCTTCCGCCTCATGCCGTCCGGCCCAGCAGCACCAGCAACAGGGCCAGCAGGCTCACACTTGGCACCCCAAGGCCAAGTCTGCCACTTCCTCCAGCAGGAAGCCTGGAGGGAAGGGTCCAGGCGGTCCCTTGGCCGGTCCATCCTCCAAGCCTGCCCAGTGACGGGTTGAGGGGTGTCACCCCCAGCCTTGTCACTCCTTTCCGGGTTCCCCCTGTGGGGGATGGCTCCGCCACTTCCTTTTTCCGCCTGGTCCACTATCACCACAGACCGTTGGGTGCTGGAGGTGGTTGGCAGGGGTCTGCCTCTGGAATTCGAGCAGTCCCCTCCCCATTGAGCCGTCACCCCACGGGGGGTTACGGGTTCCACAGCCTCTCTGTCGGCCCATCAAGCTGACATTATTCTGCTCCTCCAGAAGGAGGTAATCAGCGAGGTGGCGGACCCTCCTCCAAACCCAGGGTTTGTGTCCAGGTACTTCCTGGTCCCAAAGCAGATGGGGGGCTGGCACCCCATTCTCGATCTGCACGACCTGAACAAGTTCTTAAGGCCACGCACCTTCAGGGTGGTCACTCTGGCTCAGATCATTCCATCCTTGGAACTAGGCGTATGGTTTTGCTTTCTGGATCTCCAGGACACGTTTTTTTACGTCCCTATCCATCCATCTCATCAACGATTCCTCCACTTTAGAGCAGAGGGATCCCTCTACAAGTTCTGGGCCATGCCCTTCAGCCTATCTCCAGCTCCCAGCGTCTTCACCAAATGCATGGCAGTGGTGACAGCATTCCGGTGGCACCGAGGGTCCGGGTGTACCCTTACCTGGATGATTGACTGATAGCAGCCCCCTCCAGGTTGGAGGTGGAGTGATCCAGGGATCTGGCCCTCCAGATCTGCTCTCAAATTAGGCCTCCTGATCAACGAGGCCAAATCAGAACTCGTTCCATCGCAGGTGATTCAATTCATCGGGGCAGAGCTCGACTCTCTTTGAGCCAGAGCCCGGCTCCCGGCAGACAGGGCTGAGGTCCTTTCCTCCTTTGCCCAGTCATTTCTGGTTGGGCAATTGCACCCTGCCCAGGACTTCCTGCACCTTCTGGGCTTTATGGCAGCCTGCACCAGCGTGGTCCGTTGGGCCCGCTGGCGTATGCACCCCCTACAATGGGGACTGGCCCGCCAGTGGTCACAGCACTCCGGTCCTTTGGACCAGCCGGTGACCATGACCCAGATGATGTGGGACGGCCTGCAGTGGTGGCTTGTCCCAGCTCATCTGCAGGAGGGTATCCCATTTGTCCGCCCTGAGCCGACGGTCACTCTAATGGCCGACACCTCTTTGATGGGTTGGGGTGCCCATCTGGGGAACTCTGGGCCCACGGCCTCTGGTCCCCTTAGGAGTCTCGATGCCACATCAACCTGTTGGAGCGTCAAGTGGTTCGACTAGCCCTCACTGCCTTCGCACAGGGTCAGGTGGTTCAGGTCCAGATGGACAACACCACTACCATGTACTATCTCAACCGTCTGGGCGGGATACACTCCTTGCCTCTGTGCAAGGAAGCTCTCCGCATTTGGTCTCTCGTGATCAGCCTGGAGGTGGATCTCCTAGCCATCCATGTGGCAGGAGCCTCGAACAGTCTGGTCGATGCCCACAGCCGGATAGGCGCTGCATCTCACGAGTGGTCTCTCCTGCCGGAGGTAGTGCAAGATCTGTTCTCCCATTGGGGCACCCCTCAGATGGACCTGTTCGCTTCCTGGGAGAACGCGAAGCTGAGGCTGTTTCACGCCCACCCACCTCAGCAGGGCTTGCTGCAGGGGATGCCTTCTTGAGGCCGTGGACCCCAGGCCTCTTTTACGCCTTCCCTCCATTTCCCTTGAGCCACAAGGTGCTTCTCAAGGCGAAGAGCGACAAGGCGCAGGTGATTCTGGTAGCCCCAGACTGGCCTCACCAGTTCTGGTACCCAGATCTCCTCAGCCTCAGATCCAGGCTCCTGAGGCGGCTTCCAGCCCGCCTGGACCTGATTTCAGTAGACAAGGGGAAGGTTCCCATCCAGACCTTCAGTCCCTGCACCTGACGGCCTGGTTCCTGAGCAGCTGGAGTTTCAGGCCTTGGGTCTTTCCGACGAGGTCCTCAATGTCGTTGAGGCATCCCGTAAGGATGCTATGCATTCAAATGGAAGAGATTCTCCATTTGGTGTCAGGACAAGGGGTTGGACCCCTCTTCCTGTCCATTAGCTAGTATTTTGGACTACCTGTGGTCCCTTTCTCAGTTAGGGCTTCGGTCGACGACCCTTAAGGTGCACCTGGCAGCCATCTCTGCTTACCGGGCGCGGGCCGGCAAGCAGTCGGTGGTGCAGGAGAAGGTGGTCGGGCACTTTTTCAAAGGCCTAGACCACATATCCCCTCCAGTGCGAGAACCTCCATCTCCGTGGGATCTACTGCTGGTATTGGCGAAGCTCATGGGCAAGCCATTCGAACCGATGCACAGGTGTGACATCTCTCACCTGTCATGGAAGACTGCCTTTTTGGTGGCTATTACGTCAGCCAGAAGGATGGTGGAGCTCCAGGCGCTTTCCATCGAGTCTCCCTACCTAAGTTCCTTCCGAAGGTGGTGTCGGAGTTTCACCTTAACCAGGTGTTGACTCTGCCAGTGTTCTACCCGAATCATACCTTGGAGGCCGAATATAGGCTCCATACTTTGGACTTTAGGACAGCGCTCGCTTATTATAAGGAGCGGACGGCTGAAGTTCGGGGAGAGGTTCGCCATCTGTTTGTCACCTACGCTGAAGCCGCACCTGGCAGACCTGCAGCCAAGCGGACGATAAGCAGGTGGGTCACCCTGCATAGATCTCTGCTATAGGTTGGCGGGCATGGAGCCACCCAGAGGGATAAGAGCTCATTCAACCCGCCATACTGCTGCTTCGGTGGCTGCTTCTAGGGACGTCCCTATCCAGGAAATCTGCAGGGCTGCTACCTGGAAGTCAGCACACACCTTTATTTCCCATTACCACATCAACCTAGAGTCACGCCGGGATGCTGGTTTTGGGACCTTGGTTCTCCAGTCCTTATTTCCTAAGTAGGGGGTGCGCGCCTTGCCTTCCTCCTCCCGGAGAACTGCTAGGAGTCTGCCAGACAGTGTGGATCGAACAACATATCCACGTCCCTAGAAATACAGGTTACTCACCTGTAACAGGAGTTCTAGGAGTGGTATATGTTGTTCATCCACACAACCCACCCGACCTCCCCGGCTTCGATGCGCAACCTGGCATCCAGCGGGCTAGATCAGGCATCATGGGGTGGAGCTGAGGGTTTTACCACCTGGGTGGGTGGGAGGAGCCAGCTTGAAGACCTTCTGGCAAGATTTAAAGCGGCAAGGAACCTGCCAGACAGTGTGGATGAACAACATATACCACTCCTAGAACTCCTGTTACAGGTGAGTAACCTGTATTTTTTGCCTAAGGTGGTTTCAGAGTTTACACTCAACCAGTCTATCCACCTTCCTGTTTATTTTCCTGCGCATGCCAATCCAGAGGAAGCACTGCTCCATGCACTAGATGTGCACAGAACTTTGAAATATTATCTACTTTGGACTAAGAGGTCCAGAAAGTCTAAACAGTTGTTTGTTTCTTTCGCCTTAAGTAGAGAGGGCGGTTCTGTTTCTAAGCAATGTTTATCCAGATGGTTGGCAAATTGCATTGTGTTCTACTACAAGTACGGCAAAGAATTGCCTGGTGCTGTCAAAGCTTATTCCACCAGAGGTATGGCTACCTCTTTGGCTTGTTTCAGGGGGGTCTCAGCCGCTGATTTTTGCTCGGCCGCCACCTGGAGCACAGTCCACACTTCTACTAAGCATTACAATCTGGACATTGCTTCTAGAGCCTGTGCAGGATTTGGCAGGGCTGTGCTGCAAGGTCTCCTGTCTTAAGTTTATGGAGATCCAGCCTCCCAGACTGTCTGTTTTTGCACTTGTCACTGCTTGGTATTCGTTCCTATGGTGTAACCTGATCACTGAGATACCCCCAAAGAAGATAGAAGAGTTAGGTAAGAATTTAACGTTAACAGTAGATCTTCCAGGGGATCTCAGTCATCAGGTCTGATTGCCCTCCCAACATCCCCCTTATTGAGGCTCCTGTTCAGGACCTGGATATCTGCTGTATTCCATCATTTCTGTTTAGAGCCGGGTGCTTCAGTCTCTCCTCAGTTCCCCAGGGTGTCAGCCTTTCTCCCTTCATCTCCGGAGGGAAAGAACTGAGGAGGGAGTTAGGCCACCCACGCCTATATAGGGTTGGTGATGTCGACGTTATGGGCCGCCACAGCTGTACTACTGAAAATCTTCTGTGTGGATTCCCTGTCTCCGACAGCGAAGGCTCCTATGGTGTAACCCAGATTAGAGTGCCTGACCGCTGACAGTTTTAAGACTGAATTAAAAACATGCCTGTTCAGCCAGGTATTTTCTGATGGGAGCTAGGCCTAGTCGTACTGCCTTCTGGCTTATATTTGCTAAGATTATGTTTTATTCATTGATGTTTGTATTAATTTTAACCTATTTTAAGTGTGACGCACTTTGATTTAAAGGAATTGCGCTGATAAATAAAATTTTGCTTGCTTGCTTGCTAACCTGATGACTGAGATCCCCTCGAAGATCTACTGTTATGGTAAGTTCTTACGTAACTGTTCTCTCCTGTTTCTGGGGGTACACTACCAGTTCAGGGTATTGCCCTTTGGCTTGTCACCTGCGCCATGGGTATTTACCAAATGCTTGTCAGTTGTGGCAGCAGCTCTCAAGAGAGAGGGACTGTATGTCTTCCCCTTTCTAGATGCCTGTTTGCTCAAAGCTCAGTCCAAGGAGCGATGTCTCAGACTCTAGCATGTACCAGACAGCTGTTCAGTGCCCTAGGGATCACAGTAAATGAGCTTTAGTAAGACTTGTCCCCTTGTCAGTGTCTGCAGTACATGGGAGCAGTGCTGGACAGTGTTTAAGGCTTAACATTCCTGCCCCAGGACAGGGCAGGGTGCCTCATGGTGCAGGCCCAGCTGCTTTACAACAGCAGGTATGTCACAGCCAGGACATTCCTGAGACTGTTGGGCCTGATGGCAGCAGCCACTGTCATGGTACCGCTGGCCAGGCTGCACATGAGGATCCCTCAGTGGACATTAAGAGTCCAGTGGGATCAGCGCACTGATGATCTAGAACAGCACAACCGCAACTTGTGGCTTACGCTTCCTATCTTGGAAAGCATAACTTTTAATTGCAATTACTTCTGCCCGAAGCATTTCAGAGCTTCAGGCTCTTATGTGTGAGCTTCCTTATTTAATTTTCCATAAAGACGGGGTGTCTTTTTGGACCAATCCTAAGTTTCTTTCTACGGTAGTGTCGGAGTTTACTTTGACTCAAACTATTCACCTGACAGTTTATTTTCCGGAGCATGCCAATCCAGGGCAAGCACTGCTCCATACCTTTGCTGTACATAGAATACTCAGATATTATGTTCATCATACGAAGGACTGCAGAAAGTCCTCGCAGCTTTACATTTCATTCACTTCTGGGAAAGAGGGCATGCTGGTCTGTAAACCGTGCCTGTCCTGATGGTTGGCCAGCTGTATTACTTTTTGTTACAGGAAGTATAGTAAGGAACTTCCTGGGGTTGCTCATGGCCATTCAGCCAGAGGCAAGGCCACTTCCGTTGTCTGTTTCAGGAATGTATTAGCTGCAGAAATGTGTGCTGCTGCAACTTGGAGTATTGTCCACACTTTTACTAAACATTATCGTCTTGGCCTTGCCTCTAAAAGAAGGGCAGGCTTCAGCCTGGCTGTGCTTCAAGGCCTCCTTTCTTAGGGCTGTAGCCGCCAGCCACTCAGACTTGTCTCTCTGTCAGTATGGCCTGATGAAAGATATGCCCGAAGAAGACAGAACATTTATGTACTTACCACAACAGTAGATCTTCGAGAGAATCTTTGTCATCAGGCCATGCCGTCTCACCCTCCATCCCCCCTAAGGATTTAGAGCTCTGTAAATCCTGTCTTTTTCTCCAGAAAGGTTTACCTGCTGCTTCCTGCCTTGCCTGGTAAGTAGAGCCACAGGTTCTCTTCGGTTCCATATAGGGAGGTCCTCTGAGCATGATCTCCAACCGGCAGGGGTCTGAGGAGGAAAGGGGTTGCCCACATTTATATGGGAAGTGCCGATGTAGGATGTCGTTGTGGGTGGCCTGTAGTGGACTGCTTGCAAGAAGTTTCTGTGTGGTCCTAACGCCTGGTAGCTATAGTTCCATAGGTGTGGCCTGATGAAAGAGAGTCTCTCGAAGATTTACTGTTATGGTAAGTATGTAACTGTTCCTTTTTAGTTGCAATCACTTCTGCTCGAAAGCTTTCAGAGCTACAGGCTCTAATGCATGATCCTCTTTATTTAATTATTCACGAAGAGAAGGGGTGTCTTTGTGTACTAATCCTAAGTTTCTGCCAACAGTGATGTCTGGGTTTACTTTAAATCAAACCATCCACTTGCCAATTTATTTTTCTGAGCATGCTAGTCCAGGGGAAGCATTGCTCCGTACTCTAGATATACATAGAATACTAGGGTACTATATACACCACATGGACTGCAGAAAGCAGTCTCAGCTTTTTGTTTCATTCACCCCTAGGAAAGAGGGCACCCCAGTTTCTAAACAGTGCTTGTCCAAATGGCTAGCAAACTGTATTGCTTTCTGTTACAGGAAGTACGGTAAGGAACTTCCTGGGGCGGTTTGTGGTCATTCCACAAGAGGCACGGCCACCTCTGTTGCTTGTTTCAAGAATGTGTCTGCTGCAGACATCTGTGCAGCTGCCACCTGGATTATTGCTCACACTTTCATTAAAAACTACAGTCTGGACATTGTCTCTTGAAAAAGGGCTGGTTTTGTCCTAGCTGTGCTACAAGGCCTACTTTCTTAGGCCTGTAGATTCCAGCCACCCAGACTGTTCACGGTCAGTACTGCTTGCTACTCCCTCCATAGGCGTGGCTCAATGAAAGAGATATCCTCGAAGAAGATAGAACAGTTACATACTTATCATAACAGTAGATCTTTAAGACAATCTCTTTAATCAGGCCATGCCTTCCCACTGTCATTCCCCCAGAGGGTCCTGAGACTCTGCTTTGTGCTGTCTCCATCTCCATGATAGTCTACCTTTGGCTCTCTGCCTCGCCTGTTTCGCTGAACAGTAGGTTCTCTTCTGGTTCTCTAGAGAGAGGTACCCCAAGCATGATCTCTGGCGGGGAAGTGAGGAGAGGAGGGTCCACCCAGAGTTATATGAGAGCTGATATCTGATGTCATCATGGGCAGCCCCTGGTGGACAGCTTGCAGATGTTTCTGTGAGGTTCTGGCACCTGGCAGCTTATAGTTACATACTGTAGGTGTGGTCTGATTAAAGAGATTCTCTCGAAGATCTGCTGTTATGGTAAGTATGTTACTGTACTTTCTAGGAATGGTATATGGTTCACATCTGTACAGCCCACCCAGCCTCCCCTGGCAAGTGGCACACAGATGCTGCTTCCAGCACACAAGATCTGACGTCATGGGGCAAAGCTGGGGGATATATGGCCTGGGTGGTGGGACGAACTTAGCTTAAAGATGTCCGGCCAATGACACTGTTACAGTGGAACTGCCAGAGTGTGGATGTGAACCATATACCACTCCTAGAACTATGGTTACAGGTGAGTAACCTATTTTTTCTGTCCCCTTTAAATATTGCACCAAGATAAATCAGCAGAGCAAATGACTTGAGGGAAACTAAAAAAGGCAAAATGTAATACATAAGCAAACTTTTTGGTCCCCTGCTTAGGGACAGACTTGATGGACCTAGAGTCCCTTCTGACATTACATTTCTATTTTACTGTGTTCTACAATATGTTACTATAATTAGCAAGTTTGCTACTGTATTTGAAATAATTGCATTGTAGATCGAGGGAATGTTCCAGACCAATTTGAGTGCTTCTGTCCTTTGTGCGTAAGATACTCTTACTGTCTGAAGAGTGCCTTATGCGTAGCTGCTCTGCAAACGGGCACATATGGGTTAAGAGTTTTTAAAACAAAAATTAATATATTGTCTATTGACCTCAATTATTAATCATTGTGCTCCTGTGGACAGCCTCCACTCTGTCTTTGTCCTCCCTGAGATGTGGTCTCCAGAACTGGGCACAGTACTTCAGCTGGGGTCTCACCAGCAGTCTATACAGTGGCAACACCACCTCCCTCCTTCTGCTGGTGATACCCCTCCCTGTGCAACCCAACCTCCTACCAGCCCTACCAACTATCTTGTTGCACTGCCTTGCCACCTTGAGGTCATCAGATACGATAACTGCCAGGTCATTTTCCTGTATGGTGATCATCAGTGTCTCTCTTCCTATTTTGTTCTCCTCCTCCTCTGGGTTTCTGTGCCCCAAGTGCATGATTTTACACTTTTTCTCATTGAAACCCACTAATACACCCTTTAGAATAAACATTATTACTTCATGGAGTGACATTTTTTCCTGCCTTTTCAAGCTTTGGAAGCACCCAGCAGTCATTTTGGATGTTGAAAGTGGCGTCTTCTAAATATAAAGCCTACTGAAATGGGATCACTGATTTTATAAACTGGCATTGCAGTAAACATTTTAGAACAGAATAGCCATTGAATTTATCTAGCAGCTTGCATACAGTGTGTGTCTGAAAGTGCTTTACAAAGCAATCCAATAGATACCGTCAGTGCACCGAGTCTGTCCTGACACAAGAAAATCAGCCTTTAGGAATGCAGCATCATCCACCAGTTGTACAAATACAGTTGAACACAAAACTGAAAATGACATCAGATGTGGATCGTGCAGCTGTACACAAAGGGTCTTGTAGTGGTTGAAGAGAAAGGGACTTATGCTGCAGCCTCACAGTCTTAGTAGTATTCTCAACCCCCCCCTCCCATTTCTGATACACAGGTTCATGAGCGAGATGACATCATTCGTAAACTGCGCAGCGAACTGCTTGTCCTCCATCAGGAGCTAGAGGATAGGTGCGTACAGCTGGAGAGGGCTGAGGATGCCACTGATAAGCTGACCCAGGAGCTGCAGACCACTCAGAATGAATTAGACACTTGCAGACATCACGCCCAGCAGTGTGAGGAGGTTATCCAGGGACTCCGGGACCAGCTTGCATCGTTTCGGAATGAAGTAGGTAACCTAGCACAGGGTGTTGCACCTGAATTAAGTGGATGAGTTCACTGTTTTTTGCAGCAGCTGTAGTACAGGGATTACACAATACTGCAATGAAAAACAAATGGCGGCAAAAAGTTCACCATCAGCCACCACTCTGGCAAAAAAAACATTAATACACCCATTTTACTTTTCATTTGCTTATCAGTAGGTTGTATAAGTTGGGTGGTAGGGAAAAGAATGGATGATCAGGAGTTAAATGGGATCGGAGGTGGGCGTTAAAGCTGCAAGGCAGAGCAGTGCACTAATATTCTACCCATTGCTTATTTGTGTGTCTGTATATTGTCTAATTAGTTTTCCTGTATATTGCTTAATTTGTGTTTCTGTGTCTAGGATCATGGATATGTTGTTAATCCACACTTATTAGCATGTCCCATTCCCCTATAAGAATCGCCAGAAGTCTTCAACCTGGCTCCTCCCACCCACCCGGATGGTATATACCTCGGCTCCGCCCCATGACGCCAGATCTTCCTTTCCGCTGGAAGATTCAGGTTGCCTCCCTCATGCTCTCACATTTTGTAGGCCCTGGCTTTCGAAACCTGGGTTTTACCAAAAGTAAAACCCGTTTGAGTTAGCGATCGCACTTTTGCGTCTTCGATTATAGAAGAAAAATCTTCCCCCGGATTTTGCCGGTGTCCTTGCGGCCAGAAGATGTTGCACACTGATCCCAACCTCACATGCATCTGCTGCCCAGGTGTCGGCCATAACACCTCATCCTGCAGCTTTTGCTTGGCTTTCCATCCCAATGTTCTGGATGATCACCTGGCATGTTTGAAATTGGGAAGACTGGAGAAAAGGAACCCTCCGGTGAAGTCCAAGGAGGCTAGGTGGGTGGTTTCCGTGGCTGCGGGCTCCGCTGAGCAATTGGAACGCATGCAGATGTTCGAGAAAGAAGCAGCTCATGCTGCCGACTCTCAGAGCTTCTTCATTCCGCTCAACCTAGGCTCTGCCTTCTCGTGCTCCTTCCAGGAGTTGTGCCAGTCTCTCCCCACCTGGGGAGAGGCACCTGCGGGCTCTCACTCTTCCCAATTCCGTAAGCAGGAGAAGGAACCGAGTAAGTCTTCGTCTCTGAGAAGACGCTCTTGGGACTGAGAGAGGTCCCAGTCCCAGGAGCATGTGGTCTCGATCTCGGTCGAGATTGCTTCTTTGGCTGCTGGCTTTTCGGACTTTCCGTCGGGCCAGACAACCGAAGAGCCGGTCGATGAGGTAGAGATTGTCATCAACCCCATTGACCCACTGGATGACTCCTTGGAAAGGACTCTGGTCCTTGTCTTCCCTGATGAGGAGACCCAGCCCACTGGTGTTCCCATCAAGGACCTGATTTCAGACCCCCAGAAGTCACCAGTCCCTCTGGTGTCTCCGGAGCGACCGAGTCGGCCCGCCCGATCTCGGTCGAGATCTAGAACCTCCTCGACTGAGAGGCCGAGGAAGAGCCATAAGCACTCTAAGAAGAGGCGACGCCATCGGTCGTCCTTGTCCTCCTCAGATAAGAAGAGGCTCCAGCAGAAACTCTGGCACTACAAGGACCTCATGTGGCAACAGCTGATCTTGTCTGGGCACAAGCTGACTCCGGCTCCTTCCCCGGCCATTACTTGGCTTTCACCTCCTAGGCCAAAGCCGACCTCTCTGGAGCCGAAATCTTTGGTTCCTCAGCCTGCAGGGCCAGTAAATCCTCCTCTTCAGCCTAAATCGGCCTCTTCACCCATCGTGATGGAACTGTCGCCTAAGCAGCCCATGGGAGGGGCTCCTTTGAAAGAAGACAGACCGGACACCAGGCTTCCCCGGCGTTTATCGGTCACGGTCACCCCTGACCACCCTTGGTGTGTCAAGGGTGATTTGTGCGGCAAGCCATTGTATCCCGACTTCTCGGACTCGGATGTCACTGGGCTTCACTCTCATCCTGGGGTTGATGAGTCGTCCATTGTCCTAGGGGTGGAGGAAAGTCCTTCCTCCTTCCAAGGGATCCTTTGCCTCATCTCTTGAGTCCACAGGGATGTCCCTGGAACCCATCCAAAAAAAGGCAGAGTACCCTCTTATGGACATCCTTAAAAGAGGGGATACCCCGATGGAGGCCTTTCCTGTGGCCGAGGCCATTGTTCATCTGGCTCTCGAGCTCTGGCAGCATCCTGCGTCTTGACCAGCACCATCTTCCCCCATGGCCCACAAGTATGCGGTTCCCATGGGGTCCCTTTCGGGGTTCACAGAGCACCTTTCAGTCAAGAGCCTTGTGACCACCTCTGTGTTCAGCCTTACTGGCAGTGCAGTTCTGCTGACACTGACCGACCTCCCGACAAAGAGTCCAAGCTCTTGGACCATTTGTCGAGGAAGGTCTATGCAGCTTCCTCCTTGGGTCTTTGTCAGGCAAGTTCGGCCGTCATCACGGCACACTTCTCTCATGCCCTGCTCGGGTCATTAGACAAAGTCCTCCAACATCTCCCCGTGGACATGCAGACCACGGTCAAGCAGGTCTGAGATCAGGGCTGAGCTGTTGCCAAACAGCAGCTCCAGACGGCCCTGGACATTGGGGATTCTTGTGCCCGCTCGATGGCTGCCGCAGTTGCCTCTCACCGCAGGGCTTGGCTGAGGCTCTCCTCCTTCCCGGCGGATACTCGGCACAAATTAGCTGATGTGCCCTTCCTTGGGACCAACTTGTTCAGCCCAGGAGTGGCCGATCACCTTCAGCGCATAGAGCAGTCCAGTGCCACCTTGGACACCACTTCTGCCAAGAACCAGCAGAAGAGGAAGAAAAAGCCCTTTTGGCATTCTTCCCCTGCAACTCAGCAGTCCTTCCAAGGGAGACAGCAGCAGCACCAGCATCAGCAGCAGGCTCAAGCTTGGCACCCTCGGCCCAAGCCTGGACCCCAACAGGCCCGTAAAGAGGCCGAGGCTCAGGTCCTGGAGCCTCCTCCTCCTCCAAGCCTGCTAAGTGACGGAGTGGGGGCTGCCACCCTTTCTCCCATCACGTCAGCTCTGGGTCCTCCTGTGGGGGGCCGGCTCCACCACTTCCTTTCCACCTGGTCCGCTGTCACTTCGGACAGGTGGGTTCTCGAAGTGGTCAGTCAGGGACTGCCTCTAGAGTTCGAACAGTACACTCCCAACCAAGCCCGTGCCCCTCAGGAGGAATGGATATCCACTCACACCCAGTCTGCTCTTTGAGACAGCGTTGCTGAGCTCCTCCTCAAGGAGGCAATAGCTCCCATGGCGGATCCTCCAGCAGACCCAGGCTTTGTCTCCAGGTGCTTCCTGGTGCCCAAGTGGATGGGGGGTCTGGCACCCCATTCTAGATCTCCACGACCTGAATCAGTATCTTGGGTCTCGCACCTTTTGGATGGTCACTCTGTCCCAGATCATTCCGTCCTTGGAGCGAAACATGTGATTCTGTACACTGGATCTGCAGGACGCGTTCTTTCACATCCTGATCCGTCCATCCCATCAGCGGTTCCTCCGCTTCAGGGTTGTGGGGACCCTGTACGAGTTCCGAGCCATGCTGTTCGGCATGTCATCGGCCCCACGGGTCTTCACCAAATGCATTGCAGTGGTGGCGGCCCATCTCGGGCATCGGGGGATCAGAATTTACCCCTACCTCAACGACTGGCTTCCGGCAGGTCATTCCCTACAGGAGGTGGAGCCAGGGATCTGGCCCTCCAGACCTGCTCCCAACTCGGCCTTCTAATCAGTGAGGCCAAGTCGGAACTCGTGCCTTCTCAGGTGATGGGCTATATTGGGGCAGAGCCTTGTCAAGCCAGAGCTCGGCTCCTGGTGGACAGGGCAGTGGTTCTTTCTTCCTTTGCCCAATCATTTCTGGTTAGACAGTTGCACCCTGCCCAGGACTTTCTGTGCTTTCTGGGTTACATGTCGACATGCACCTCAGTGGTCCGTTGGGCTCGGTGGCACATGTGCCCCCTCCAGTGCTAGCTAGCCGCCCAGTGGACTCAGCGCCATGGTCAATTTGACCAGCTGATCACTGTAACCCAGAAGATGTGGGACGCTCTCCAATGGTGAACCGCCCCAGACTGGTTGCAGGAAGGGATCTCGTTTGTCCGCCTCGAGCCGATGGTCGTCCTCAGGACCGATGCCTCTCTCATGGGCTGGGGTGCCCATATGGGGACAAAAGGGCCCATGGGTTCTGGACCCCCCAAGAAGTCCCGATGCCATGTCAACCTTTTGGAGCTCAGAGCAGTCAGACTGGCACTGTCAGCTTTCGCTCCTCAGCTCCAGGGTCAAGTGGTTCAAGTCAAGATGGACAATACCACGACCATGTACTATCTCAGTAAATGGCGGCACGCACTCCCGTTTGCTGTGCAAGGAGGCGCTCTGCATCTGGACCCTCATGGGATGGTTGGAGGCGGATCCCCTAGCCATCCATGTGGCAAGAGCCTCCAACCACCTGGCGGATGCTCTCAGTCACTTGGGCCAGACATTCCACGAGTGGTCTGTCCATCCAGAGGTAGCTTACAGCCTGTTCTCCTGTTGGGGTAAACCGATGGTGGACCGGTTTGCCTCCAGGGAAAACACCAAGCAGAGGCTGTTTCATGCCCGCCCTCCTCAGCAGGGCTCGCTGCAGGGGGATGCCTTCTCGAGGCCATGGACCCCAGGCCTCTTCTATGCCTTCCCTCCATTTGATCTACAAGGTGCTTCTCAAGGTGAGGAGGGACAAGGTGAAGGTGATCCTGGTAGCTCCAAATTGGCCGCGCCAGTTCTGGTATCCAGATCTCCTCAGCCTCGGCTGCAGGCCCCCGGAGTGGCTTTGTACATGCCCAGACCTGATATCACTCAGTCAGGGGAAGGTATTCTATCCAGACCTTTGATCCCTGCACCTCACAGCTTGGTATCTGAGTGGCTAGAGTTGCAGGCTTTGGGTCTTTCCGAAGATGTCTACACTGTAGTGAAATCCTCGAGAAAGGAATCGACCAGGAAGTGTTAAGCCTTCAAATGGAAGCGGTTTTCCATTTGGTGTCAGGACAAGGGTATGGACCCTCTGTCCTGCCCTGTGGCTAACATCCTTGACTACCTTTGGTCTCTGTCCAAAGGGGGTCTGTGGTCATCGACACTTAGGGTGCACCTGGCAGCCATCTCTGCTTACCGGGCTCAGGCCGGTCAGCCAATGTTGGTGCAGGAGACAGTAGTCGGGCGCTTTTTCAAAGGCCTGGATCGCATATCCCCTCCAGTGCATGAACCTCCACCTCCATGGGATTTACTGCTGGTACTGGCAAAGCTCATAGGCAAGCCATTTGAACCCATGCACAAGTGTGAGTTGTCACACTTGTCATGGAAGACTGCCTTCCTGGTGGCTATCACGTTAGCCAGAAGGACAGGGGAGCTCCAAGCACTTTTGGTGAACTCCCCTTATCTGGTCTTCCACAGGGACAAAGTTGTCCTGCGCCCCCACCCGAAATTCCTTCCGAAGGTGGTGTTGAGTTTCACCTTAATCAGGTGTTGACACTACTGGTAGACTACCCTAATTACACCTTGAAGGTCGAATACAGGCTCCATACTTTGGTCCCGAGACGTGCTCTCTCCTATTATAAGGAGAGGACGGCGGAAATTCGGGGAGAGGTTCGCCAGCTGTTTGTCACCTGCGCTGAAGGCACTTCTGGCAGACCTGCAGCAAAGCGGACTATTTCAAGATGGATCACATCATGCATAGGTCTGTGCTATGAGTTGGCGGGCAAGGAGCCTCCCAGCGGGATAAGAGCTCATTCTACCCGCCATACTGCTGCATTGCTGGCTGCTTCCAGGGCCATCCCTATCTAGGAAATCTGTCAGGCTGCTACCTGGAAGTCAGCAAACACCTTCATCACCCACTACCACATCGACCTTGAGTCATACCGGGATGCTGGTTTTGGAGCCTCAGTTCTCCAGTCTCTGTTCCAGAAGTAAGGGGGTGTGTGCCTTGCCTCCCTCCCTCCTCCCAGAGAACTGCTAGGAGTCTGCCAATAAGTGTGGATGAACAACATATCCATGATCCTAGAAGAACAGGTTACTCACCTGTAACAGTAGTTCTAGGAGTGCTATATGTTGTTCATCCACACGGACCTACCCGACCTCCCCGGCTGTGGATGCACAACACCTGGCTTCCAGCGGGCTGAGATATGGCGTCACGGGGTGGAGCCATGATATATACCACCCGGGTGGGTGGGAGGAGCCAGGTTGAAGACTTCTGGCGATTCTTAAAGGGGAAAGAGACATGCCAGTAAGTGTGGATGAACAACATATACCACTCCTAGTACTACTGTTACAGGTGAGTAACCTGTTCTTATGTCATTTGTCTTTACCAGGTTTGTGTTTCTATTTATTTGCTCAACTTGCATTTCTGTAATTTGTATCCTGAGCTCCCTATGCCCCTGGAAATGGGTTTTGACTCGGTATGCTTTTCCAGCCAAACTTCCTTTGTAAATGTTTGTTTTTCAAAAAAGGAGAAGACTAAATGACTTGGCAGATAATCCATGCAGCAAATGTGTCAGGACAAAGCAGACAATGGATAAGCAAACAAGAAACCACAACTGGTTGTGTAGTTATAGGCCAGTAGCTACAGGCCTCTGGTGTGTTAGGCCCAAGCTCCTTGTGGAGGCTTCCAGTTATGACTCCTGCTCTGGGGCAAAGAATCAGGTGCTTCAGCTCTAGTGGATTCTAGGACAGCAGGTAGTATTGGTCCTAGGAGTTAGACTGATGTGCCAACAGAGACTATGGTAGAGCAACTCAAAGAATAATAAAATGGGTGTAGGAAGAGCTAACCGAGTAAAGAATTCAATTTAATGAGACAGCTGCTGGTGGTATTCAGGATCTGATCAGTGTGTACAGAGAGACACCAGCAGACAGAGCTAAGCAGCGTTGGTGACTAGTAGACAGGCCCAGGCAGGCAGGCAGGAAAGAACTGGTTGAATTAATTTTGTGTTATCCGCAGAGCAGTATGCTCATGAATTTGGGCACTAGGGTTGCTTGTGCGATCGAGAGACAGTGGGGTAAAGTGAACCTGGATGGCTGAAACTAATAGCAACACTGATACTGATTTAGTAAAACTGCGAATGAAACTGGGCAAATGAGATGGTCAGGAATCCAAGTCAAACCCAAGCTGCATTCAGCACTGACTTCGGCAAGCCAGGCAGGAGGAGCAGTGAGGAGGCCAAATCCAGAGACGAAGGGGTGGAAACTGGTGAAGGGAACAAAGACACCAGTGAATGGTACAAGCGCAGCAGGCAGCAGATCGTCAGAAATCAGTTGCAGGTCAGGAAATCATTTAGACCATTGAAAGTCAGGATAGAGCAAGCCTGACTACAAGGCAGCACACAAACTCATATGGGACATTGAAAAAAGCAGAGTTCAGCAATAGAGGGATGATATCCTCTTCTGAAGAAGCAGTAATTTAGGACATCTGGAGTCTGTCTGGAAGGAGGTAGTATGCCAGATACTCTCCCAGTTGAAACAGAGCTGAAGAACAGTATGCAGAACTGAAGAACAGGCAAGGAGCAGAGTAGCAGTGCTAGGTGAGGGCACAATTGTGAGCTTCATACTGAGATCAAGAAGAGCACTTTGACAGGATCCAACTTCACAATATTATCTTATGGCTTGTGTTTGTAGGTGTCGGAACAGGAAGAGACTTTGGTAAGTCTACAGACAGACTTTGCTTCATACAGAGCCACCCACAGCCACTCGGATTTGGAGTACGACAACCTCTTGGGTCAAAATGAACGTCTCGAACAAGTGGGTCCCATTCTTGCATTCTTTCTGTTTGCCTGCCTGTCACACATTCGCACACACACTATAGAATATTGCCATAAAGATGGGGAAATGAGAGAGCAGAAGGCAGAGAAGGAAAGCACATCTGTCTGTTCATCTCCATACCTAGCAATACTGTCTTACTTGCAGTGAAACTTGCCTCCTGTACCTGGTCAGCTGCAGCATCCCCCAACTCTTCATTAAGCTCCCCTATCTTTTCTTACCTTTGTGTTTTAAGTTTAAAAGTATAAAGCATGTATTTGTAGGTTTGGAGTTATAGGTGATCTGCTAACACTGTATGACACTGTACCCCAATTGTGGCCATTGGTCTCCTTTTTGTAATTAAGTGCCCCCAAAGAAACAAACAAAAAAAATAATCTTGCGCTGTTTATGACTGTTGATCAGGTGTATACATTTTGGTACTGCACTGTCTGGGTTTACTCTCTTCCAGGGAAAATAAACCCAAGTCACCTGATACTTCTTGTCAAGAGCAACTTTCATCACCCCTCTGCACCAACAGCTACTGTCACAGCACCGTTTTTCCCTTCAGCGGACGACAGACTAGCAGCTTCCTCTGACACCAACCTCAGTGCTGCTTTATGAACCTTCCATTAGGGATGCCAGAGGGCATTCCTCACCATGGCAGTGCTTCCTGACCTCCCAGTTCAGTCCCTCAAACCTGGGTCTCCTAACTGGGAACAGTATTTCCCAATTGTTTCTCAGTAACCTCTCAAATACCACTGTGCCAGCCTCTTCTTTGTGAAGATATGTCATTGGTTTGCTTGCCTGACGTTGTTGATGCATGTTGTTTACTGGAGGGCGGAGAGACATATTTCAACAAGGAAAGGTACTTTCCATAGGGATATGGCTAAGATGGAGTTAATAGTTCTAAGGAAAAATGGGTCTATTTGTATCTTCTTTCAGCAGTGACTAATCTAAACAGAAGGAAATGGACTAATATGTCATCCTGTGAGCAAACGAAAGTGACAAGCAGATTGCTAGCTTTAACGTTTCATAAAGCCATTTCCCTGCACGCTCCTTGATTTACTGCTCTTTATTGTGTATTTAGTGCCTTACAAATATCTTTGATAGCTTTGTTTTAAGCCTGGTTAATTAAAAGCTTTTAGCCATGAGCATGCCAAGAATGGCAGGGTTTACCGCCACTAAGCGTTTTTAGACACGTTACAGTATGTCTCTTTCTAAATGTAAGAGCAATGATGTTTCTCGATGACTTGTTGGCTCCTAACATTGACAGAGCTACCCTGGGTCTCACTCACAGTCACATGCCTCTATGGAGAGATGGGGCTAATTTGACTCAGCTTTGCTGAGATATAAAAATTAACAAAAATGGAGCATATCAGAGTTGGCTGTGAGCTCCCCCTGTCAGTGGGTAGTAGTAGTAGTAGTAGTAGTAGTGGTGGTGGTGGTGGTGGTGGTGGGAACTGCTTCAGTCTATCAAGAGTCAGATCAGGGTGACCTGTCGGTCTTGTCTATTTCAAGACTGAGGCTCTAGATAGTAGGATACTGTGGCAGAACAGAAACTTAAAAATGAGATTTCTCTGCCGTAGGTCTGCCTACTTTTCTTAGGTACAGTGTAATATGGGAGGTTAGGGTGCCAAGCTATGAACCTGGTGATCCAGGTTTGAATCCCACCAGTGCCGCTTACTCACTGTATGTTCACTTACCAAACTGATTCCAGTGACTCAGACTCTGGTCCAAGCTCTCCAGTGGTGGCTGGACCAGGACAACCTCAGACAAGGGGTTCCATTTCTCCCTCAAGTCCCATCAGTAGTTCTAACTACGGATGCTTCTCTCCTAGGGTGGGGAGCCCACCTGGGAGCCCTGACAGCTCAAGGGCTCTGGTCTCCACAACTGTATGTGAATTTGTGCAAGCAACTTATCCTTTTTGGGCTTTGTTTTGGTTTGTTTTTTAACTCAGTTTTATTAGGGAAAACAGCAGCAATACAGATAAACGTATCTTCTGCCCATCCAAGTATTTATTACACATTAAGCAAGAAGATGACAGTAGATGATATAACATTACAGGGTTCTCTCCATTAATATTGAAAGTACATGGGGTACAAATGCGTAAAATAAATCAAAACCCTATCTAAAGGCACTGCTGTCACATCAATTATTACTGCCTTTACCACAAGTAACAGTTACAAACTGGCAACTGGTAGCCACAGGGGGGTTCGAAGGAGTAACAGAACAGAACAAAACACAGCACTGTTTTTTCAAACTTACACATTAGTCAATCTGCAGTTTTAGTTAAATGTCTAATGGGCCCCAGGCACTACATGGTTAACTCACCTAGCTGCTCCATAGGGAGCTAATATCTCTGATCCCCTCTGTCCTCTTCCCTACCGGAGAGCTTTCAAGAATTATGCCCAGCATTCCATTTGGCCCACAGATCATCATGTTTGTCCACTCTCAGTTGAAGCGTGGCTGTTAGCTCTTCCATACGTACTCTAGTTTACTGTGATTTCCTTTTGGGCTGCCAGGCAAAGGGATCTGAAGAGCCCTTGTAGTTGAGGGCTGCCAATTCCTGGAACCACTAGCCCAGGACGAGATGCCTGAAGTCTAAGGAAATCAGTACCTCCCATAATCCGGAGAGTTCCACATGCACCTCAGTCCAGAAGTCTGCAGGTTTTGGACAGGCCCAAAATATGTGGTTGTGTGGCCCCACCTGGCCACATCCCCACCAACACTGAGGAGAATTTCCTGCTGCAAAGTGCTGAGTGACCAAAGGGGTATGAAAATACCTAGACATGCACTTCCATTTAAATTCTCTCCAGCTAGGTGAAGCCGTGACTCTCCTCTCCCAGGCCTTCCTCTAGCCCTCCTCCGGGATAGAAGTTTCTGCATCTGCCTCCCATTTAAGCCGGAAACTAATATCTGGAAGCGTGCCCTCAGAAGGGCTTTGTAAGCCTCTGAGATGGAGCCCTTAGTACCCCTGAGCATAGCATGAAAGTCTTTAGTGCAGTCAGGTCCCTATTGACTTTTGGAACCAGGCAGTTCGTCTGCATGTATTGTCTGATCTGTAGGTACCTATGAAACTCTTAGTGGGGAAGGCCATATTTTCTCTGGAGGTCGCTGAAAGACATAATCACATTGCTGTGAATCAAAGAGTGATATCTGGCCAGAGCGAGCCGATTCCATCTGTGAAATCCTGGGTCTGTTTGAGGAAGAAGGAACTCTGGATCTCCGATTATGGATGTAAGGGAACCCACCTCATTATGAGTATGTGTGAGTGTACAGGCTTTGACTAGTATCTTTAACGTGTGCCTAGTCCATGAGTTCACTGTTTTCTTTCCATACCCTGGGCGTGAAAGTGGTGTGTGGAAGGGAAAGAAGGGAATGCTCCCCATTTGTAGTGACCCCATCTCCCCGCTTTGTTTAATCCAAGACACTACAGGAGTTAATTGCACCATGTAGTAGTATAATTTCACATCTGGCATGGCCAGACCTCCTTTCTGTCTGGGGAGGGATACCACTCTAGCAGTGGTTCTATGCCTGCCCATATTCCAAATGAATCTCATAATAGATTTGTTTTTGGTTTTTTTTTTTCCAAAAGGATTGTGGAATATTGATGGGTAAGGCTTGAAATAAAAAAAGAAACCATGGTAATATATTAATTTTAAAAGTAGCTATCCGACCAACTAGTGTAAGGGGCAAGGCTTCCCATCTAGCCTGCTCTGCTTGCATGTCAGCCAAGCGTTTGTTATAGTTGAGCTTAGAGAGAGAGGTTAAATGACGAGATATTTTGATCTGAGGTATCTAACGATATTGTTGGTGGCCTATCTAAAAGGGAAGTTTGTTGAGAGGTCCCTGGGGAGGGAACCTCGCAGCTTGAGAGCATCCGATTTATCGAGGTTAATCTTGTAGCTGGCAACCTGCCCGTAACCTGTTTGTGCTTTAAGTTCCCCCTTTCGACCCTCTCCACTTCCCTTTCTCTCGCTCTCATCCTCTCTCCCCTTGGCATAACCTTCTTGAGCTTTGTTTGACCTTTCTCTATCTCATTCAACCTCCCTGACCATACCTAATGCATGATACATCACCCCCGAGAAGGCCAAACCTTACCTCAAAAAAGTCCTAAGCCACTCCAGCTTCAGCAGTGACTCTTTAGACCTGTGGCTTCTTCGCCTCACGCTACGGGACATCATCTACCCCCTTACCCACATTCTCAACCGCTGTCTCTGCCAAGGGAAATTCCCCACCCATTGGAAATCGGCCTGCATCACCCCCATATATAATAGCGGGGACCGCACCTCTGCCAACAACTACCAACCCATCTCTATCCTTCCTCCCCCCCCTCTCTAAAGCCCTGGAGCACATTGTCTCTGATCAGTTCACTGACCACCTACTTAAACATAGCATTCTCTGTAAGCAGCAACATGGCTTCCGCAAAAGCCATAGTACTTCCACAGCCCTCCTGGAGTTTACCTTTCACATCCACGCCACCTTAGCTAGAGGTCATATCACAGGTGCTGTTTTCATTGACCTCTCCAAGGCATTCAACGCCATTAATCACTCCCTCTTACTCTCAACTCTCTCCTCCATTGGGTTTTCCCGAGATGCCCGTTGCTGGTTCGCCGATTACCTGTCTGACCAATTCCAGCAGGTTAAAATTGGTGCTGCCATGTCCAGCAAGCTGCCAGTCTGCTCAGGAGTCCCCCAGGGCTCTATCCTTGGACCCCTACTCTTCAGTCTCTGCCTCAACTCCCTCCCCTCATCCTGCGCTGTTAACCTACTACTATACGCGGACGATGCCGTCCTATACTCCTCCAACCCTGACCAACTCCACCAATCTCTCCAGTCCTCCTTTAGTAAAGCCGAAGAATGGTTCTCCACCCAGTGCCGTATACTTAACTACAAGAAGACTAAAGTCATGATTTTCACGCATCCCCAGAACACCTGAAAGGGACCTTACCCCCAAATTCTGACCACCGCCCGGTCCCCTCTTCAACAAGTGGACTCATTCAGATAATGTGTCTGGAAAGCTGAAGTACTCACTCACCCAATATTAGCCGGACCCAGAGTTACTGTTTAAAGTATTTATTGCACCAACTAGTCCACCTAGGTGTAGTTTCTTTGTGTCGTCCTTTGCTTTATAGTTAATTGTCTTTAACTTTTGAGTTCAACGTTTTACCTAGGCTCCCCTGTGCCGAGTAACCTCATCCTCCCCGAACCCAGTCCCCACCAGGTACTGCTGTCAGCTTCAACAGCATGCCACCTGTCGTTTTGCTAAAAAGGCAGGGGTGAGGGGTTACACGTTGTTCTTTTCCTACATTTTATGTCCATTCCATCATGCCTGAAGCAAGAATAATCACCCTTCCACTGGTTCAGTACAAGTAAAGGCTCATCAGTCACTTCATAGACCAGGACTGAGCTCATTTCATAAACACTGTCCCTCAAGTGTAGTACTTAGAAGATGCTGTACTGTTGGGATGTGCCTCCCTTCAGATGAGATGTTAAACTGAGGTCCTGTCTGCCTGTTCTGGTGATTGTTCAGGTGGACATTAAAGATCCCATGGCATATCTCAGAAAGAGTAAGCAAATGTTCCAGGTATCCAGTCAAATTTCCCCCATTCATCAAAAATACCCCCAACAACTTAAACTGGTTTAATATCTGCTGGTTTGGCTAGCCCGGTGGCGCTGAGGGCTGAGGTGCTGGACGCCTTGCCTCACGCTACGCTGGCGACCCATGTTTGGGAATGAGCATGGGCCACCAGGGATCAGCAGGGAAGGAGAAGGATTGAGCGTCCAATGGACTGCTCTCCTTCTCCGGGAAGGGGGGGTCATCAGTGGTTGGCGCTTGCCTGCTCCCTAGAGGAGGCTGGGGGACAGAGTGCCGACGCTGTTGAAGGGGAGGAGTTGGGGCAGACGCGTGGAGGGAGCACGTGCGGATGCGTGCATGCTCCCCTCTGCAGGTGTCATTGCACGCCTCAACTCCTGGGAAGAAAACCAGTAAACAGAAGATGCCGCAGCGAATGATGGAGGGCGCCTTGCAGGCTCCGCTCCCGGCCAGCCACGTTGTTGGCCACACTGGATCCGGTCTCCGGTGGGGGTTGGGGAACCCTGCCAGCCCTGCCAGAGGGGGCAAGCCCTGGGAGTACGGGCCAGCATCAGATGGTAGACGCCGGGGGATGGGGCTGGGGGCTCCCTCTGGAAGAAGGCCAGCATAGTAGAAACAAAGTAGCAAAAAAATTAAAAAAAATCTGCTGGTTTGCATCTGTATTCTCCCTCCCCCCTCCAAAGCTGAAAATAGGCAGTACTGTCTAGCCCCTCCTTTCCTAGTCAACAAAAACTAAATTAATTAATAAAGAAGAGCCAAATTTTGGATGAAATACAGTCAGGTTACTTTAGTGTCTAACATTAACCCAACAGTGGAGAAGGACGTAGCTCTGCCTGTTCTCTATTGGTTTAATTTCTTCTCATTTCCATTATTTGTATCCCACCAGCACACACGCACGCACGCACACACATATACACACACACGCGCATGTGCGCTCACACACACACACACACACACACTTCTTTGCTAAGTAAAGTTTCAGTCCTAACACCACAGAGCTTCCATGATCCTCTCGGCATTTACCTAGAAACATTTCTCTTTCCACCTGCCAACACATGGGGTATCCAGAAAAGCCATTTCGGAGTCTTTGGGCCCATGGATTTAAGTTGAATCAAATGGGCACCTCCCCGCCATCTCCCCAGTCAAGATTTGGGCCTTGCAAACAAGAATATTTCTGGCACTCCGGGTCAGTAAATGACAAAATGGCAGTATTTGGCAAAGCAAGTAAAATATTTAATTGGAGTCACAGTTCCATTCTTTCCTGACTCCCTTAGCACCTCAGCCCCACAACTGGGCCTTCGTCAGAGGGTGTCTGAGGTTTGTGCCTTGACCACGTGACTCACTTTGAGTCCGTGGGGTGAAAAACTTCTCAAATGACTTGTGGACTGGCCTTTGTTAAGCATCATACATTGCATTGTTTCTGTTGTGCTTTTCAGCTTCGTTGAGAGTTACAGGTACATGACATTTAGGAGCTGACTTTCACTGGAAATCCGTCTCGGTGCGTTCATGGTGCCCTGACTGTAGAACTTATCATATTGCTTTCTGTGAGTCCCTGCCTCATTATAGAACCAGCCCTAGTGCTTTCATGATCTCTGATTGCCTGTAAAAGAAATTCTTGTGGCCTTGTTCATCGCTGACAGTTTAAGAAGCTAGTCCCGGTGCCTTTGGCATTGTTTTCTGAATTTTAATTGTTTTCTGTTTTTGTATACTGCCAGGAACTTTCCCAGAGCCAAAACCAGATTTCTGAGCATACTCAACAGGTTGGGCAGTACCGGAACCTCTTGCAGGAGATGAAAGTGGAACTGGTTAGAGTGACTGAGCAGAAGGACAGCAGTCTGAAAGGTAGGGTTGAAAAGTTACTGGATTAGTGGATCGATGTTCAGGAGAATTTTACAGTATGGCTGACTGTGTAAATCCAAAGGTCACCAGTATTTTTAATCTTTAATACACTTTCAGTGGCTTTTTGCTCCTTAAGGATTGGTTTCAGGCTATCAAAAATCGTACTGACTCAACAAATGTACTTTTGCCAGAAATTGTTTGCCAACTGAAGATCATAAGCAAACAGTTTTAAATATCATCTCACCTAACTTTGATTTTGCTGGTGCCATTTTATTATGTTTTCCAAAATATAACACAGACTCGACACATTATACCACAATACTGCTAGGTTTGCCTTAAATGCCCCCAGGTTCACACATTGCTGTCTTTTTCTCTGTTCTGGATTATTAAGGAGCCCCTGACACCATTGAAACAGCTTTATAAAATGCAGTAGACACAATTCAGTTATTTCATTCCTTTTTCTGTAATTCTCGCCCTAACTACATGAATTAGAACACCCTAGTCACATTTGTGCTTAGTCTGTGTGAGGTGCATGGTGCCCTAGAACTTAGAATGTTTTTTCAAAGATGCTTTCTCTCACTGTGCCGGTCTTGAGTCTTCTAGCATTCCAACCATAGATCTTCAGTGTCTGCTGAAGAGTGCGGTCACCCCATACTGTGCTCTCAGCTAATTGGATGACTAAAGGCTCGATCCACAAATGGTGCAGAGCTGCTACGTGCATGGCAATACACGAGTTCCGCGTGGCCCTGCAGGATGTGCAGATCCACAGTGGCTTGTGGGATGGGCATGCAGTGGTTCGCAGGGTTGTCCATGCTTTGGGGCCATGAAGCAAGACAGCAGGGCATGCCTTATGTCTGTTAGCAAGGTGCTGTGGCCAATCCACAGTCCCAGAAACCGCAAGCTGCAGACAGTGCATGGCACCAAGACCAAGGCAGGCAGGAGGGCTGCCATAGCAGGAACCTCTGTGCTGTATGGGTGTGGAGGCACACAGCAAGGTGAATGGGCAGCTGTGGGCTGCAGTGGCCTTGGCCCCATGGACAGCACCCCCCCCCATTCCTCCTCTAAACATAACCCCTGCACACCCTTGCAACACATCCCCCAACCCGAACACTGAGCCCCCTTCCTGCCTGGTGGGCATCTGCCCCAGCAAAAAGGATGTTTCCCAATAACACACATGACACACTATGACTGGTACACCAAGAGAAATTTACTAACAACTGGTACAGTAATGTACAACACTGTGCATTCAACAAAGTGGGTCCGTCGCCTGCCATCATTTCCTGCAAAGCCCAATAGCTGTGCCTTCCCATCAGGCATGGCTTGTATGTCCTTGTACCGGGGTGTTACCCCACACCCAAGTGGCGACCGTAGCTGCCCGTTCAGTCATGGTGATGGCATGACGCAACACCTGGCCCTGAATGGTGCTCTGTTCCTTGGGACCAGCCTGTATTCCCCCTGCAGTAGCTGCAGCTCATAGTCTGGATGGTCCTCCTGCAAACTAGATGGTGTGGCTGACTCACTCCCTCATCACTCTCATCCATAGGCTGCCAGTCGACCGTGTCCCGATCCGGGGAAGGGTTGTACACTAGGGGCTCATCTTGTAGTCTTCAGTGCTGGTCCCGCTGCAGCATCAATGTGCCTATGGGTGAGGTGGATCCCTGACCTGACACAGAAGGCAGCTTTCAGCATCACAGGTGACATGGCAGCGGCAATGTACAGTACAGTGGCTTGCCATGCTGTGCAGCATCTCACAGAACAGTCACCCTTGTCGGCTCCACAATCCTCCAGAAGGACCCGTCCTGGTCCCTGTAGCCATTCCTCTCTAGGGTGAGTGTCTGCAGCATGAGTGCCTCTGGAGGCATGGGCTCTGCCACCCTCTTAGGCTTCCTCTATCTAGTGTGAAGCATGGTACCCATCCACTGAAAACCACTCTGTACCAGTCTGTAGGTGCAAAATGTCATGCCAGTACCTGCATGGCATGACACGATCATGTCAGTTGGACAGCATGGCCAGAAGCCAGCACACAAGCTGGTCCGTGCTTGTACAGGAGTAGCGATGCTTGGAAAAGGCCTGGGCAGCGATGTACTCATGCATACTGATGAACATGGTACTACTCCAGTTACACAACTGGGAGCTGCAGTGCCACCGGAACCATGAGGAGCTCCCCTGCATCTACCACCCAAGGAGAGACTTGGTCACATTCACACAGCACCAGTGCATTGGCATGTACTGCCTGGATGTGGACACAATGGGGAGCTATGCCGTCTACTGGAACCACAGCTGCAGAATGGACATGCTGTAGCCATGCATGTTTGGTGTGCACCGGGGTGCTTACGGCTCTAGCCTACTGTGCTACAGGCACCTTCTAGCGGATGACAGGGACATGGGTGGTATCAGTGAGCCCTGCATGAGCAGGTGCCTTTGACGGGTGACAGATGTATGCATCATGTGTTCATTGACAGCTCAGTCGGCAGCCAGCCGTGGTGGAGGGAGGAGGGCTGTTGCCGACTTGGGGTCTGGTTGGGGGTTGTGGGGTGGTGGAGCACTACCTGCCGGGGTGGGTGGTCCACTAGATGCCAGGAAATTACCACTATTTTACAGGGGATAAGGAGGGGGGTCCACTAGCCACCAGGGAATGTTTTCACGTTGGTATACAAGGGATCATGTGTGGGGGTAGGAATATGCTGGGCACCGGGGAAAGATTTTTTATACGCATGGATGGGGATCATTGAGGGTAGAGACTGTTGGACACCAGGGACACCTTTCTGTTATATTGGGCAGGGTGATCGGGTGGGGAGGGACCACTAGCCTCCAGGGACACCTTTCTGTTATATCAGGCAGGTAATCCGGTGGGAAGGACCGCTGGATGCCAGGGACACCTTTCTGTTATATCGGGCGGGTGATTGGGTGGGGGAGACCACTAGCCACCAGGAACACCTTTCTGTTATATTGGGTGGGAGGGACCACTAGCCACCAGGGTCAATTTAGCAGCTGACTGGGCGGCCTTCAGAGCTGCCAGGAGCCAATGTACTAAACTCATAAGGACCGAAAAAGCAAAGTATTTTCAGTCTTGGATTCCTCCAAAAATAATGCTGCCAAATTCTGGCAAATTGTAAGGGAAATAGAAGGACATAGCTCATGGTCATCTCTGCCTTCTAAGATTGTTACCAGTGATAATACTTATACAAGCAAACAGTGCATCCTACAACAGTTAAATAATCATTTTGCCACTGCTGGATTAGCCTTTGACACCAATTCAGCAAGCAAAATTCTCACCCAGCCCTGCAACTCAGACCAGTCCCACCCAGCCCCCATGGTTTCCCAACAAACAACCAAGTTTAGCTTTAGCCCAATATCCTTCAAGCAGGTCGAGGACCTCTTAATTTATCTGGACACTAAAAAAAGCGCCGGAGCTGATCAGCTTGAACCCTTCTTTCTAAAGCTAAGACACCACTTTCTGACATCTCCTATCATCCAACTTTTCAACTTGTCCCTTTCACAAGTGGTTCTTCCCTCCATTTGGAAAATTTTATTTATTTATTAGCTTTTGGTAACCGGGTAAGTGCGTTAGGCAACAAACCTGCCTATTTTTAGGCACGACCCGGGAGAGTACAGGACATAGGTATAGAAATGACAGAATTACAAATTACAATAAAAGTAAACATGATACAGGAATAATAAGTATTGTAACCCCCCTGCAAATGGGGGTTCCCAAAAGACTTCCAGGAGCTTGCTTGAATGCTCCAAGCCTGAATGGTGTTTGGCATTTAAGCCATTTATCAGTGAGTGTTTTTAGAGCCTCTGGTACTGTCTCTTTAAGAGCTGTCTGCTTGCAGACATAATTAGTTTGTATGGAGGGACTGTGTGCTTCTCTGAGTACCACTTGAGCTGCTGCCAATTCACTTCATTTTTGCAGTCACTAGGAGTGCAAAGGGAACCTATCTGAAAGATGTAACTGTTTGCCAGAAATTATTTAGAGTAATAATGAAATTACAGTTTGTCTAACCTGCTTTCTTTGCAGTCAGAACTGTGTCTGCTAGTTCCCCATTCTAGTTTTGAACTGCTGAACTGGACCAATCAGTGTGGGGTAAGCTAGCTCTAAAATGGTGCCTTGGACGAATCAGAACTTGGACTCATAATCTGAGCCAGCCACAAGAGGATTGTATGGGCAGTGACTCTGGGAGATGTAGTTTAGACTTCAGTGCCTTTTGGACCAACAGCAGCAGTCTATTGTGAGTGACAGCCAATCCAGTCAAGAACTGGGAGGAACTCAAAGGAAGTGCCGGTTTTTGTCGGTTGGAGTTTCAGTTGAGCTTTGGCAGTGAAGAAGGAAGGAGCCCTGTGCTTTTTCAGTGTGCAGTTTTAGTCAAAAAACGTGTGTAAGGCCCAGAGTTCCGGTCTGCAGCTTGTGTAACAGCTTGTTAGGACTGAATCCATCCTGTGAAAAGAATCAAAGGATCTCTGAAGAGTAGAAACCAGGATCACCCTGTAGAAGACTGGAGGAATTGCTGAAAATTACACTTGGTCTGTCAGGAACTGAATCTGCTGTGTGTTCTCCCGGGTATTGTGCAGTAATTGCGATCGGGATACAGATGCAGCCTGCCTGGTATAGTGCTTTCTTTTATATGGATGTGTGAAGAGGTTTGTGTACCTCAAGTGAGCCCTGCTGACATTGAAGGACCCTATCTTATTTGGAGGTCGTGAGTACTAATTCAGGGTCGCTCCCGTTGAATTGCCACATTAAATCCAAATGAAATTACTGTACTGCTGACTGTTTAATTCTCCTTTTCTCTGTGTGAAAGGGCCCTACCAGCTGCCACGGTTTGGACTAGCCACTAGGGCTTGGGTACCCAGGGACAGTAACTGATAGGGATAGGCCTGTGCACAGAGCCATAGGTAGATTATTAGAGTGATAAGCTAATTAACCTGATTTCCCCTGTCCTTGTTATATTCCCCCTAAATAAATCAGAGCTGCTTGTTTCAGTAAAGTTATACTGCCTGAGGTATTTGTCTATGTTAAAGTACTGTACTGTGATTGTTGCACTGTATCTCATTTCACAGGAGGTCCCAGTGCGGAACCAGACCTGGGGTAAGTGTATACTGTGAAGGTAATTCTGATATATTGTGTGGGCCACTAGTGGAAGAAAGGGGGTTGCAGTGTCCCAGAGGGCTGTGACCAAGTTAGTTTAACTATTGCAAACCCTGACCTCTGGGTGGAGGCACCCGCATTGGATCCAGGCCCCTCAACCTGTTGGTGGCAAATCAGGCAGGGGTAGTAGCCCTGGGATAGCGCCATCTAGGGTTACATCTTGGAGGCTCACCGCTGGGATTGTGTGTCCTCTAGTGGCCATATTCTGAACCACTGTTAAGAAAAAATGTGTACCCGACAGAGTGGCTGTGCACCGGCTAGTGGAGTGGTACTGGGGAGGGATCGACCCCAAAATGCTATGCTTATCCTGGACATCCCCTGGGTATTAATACGGACACTGTGCAGGGAGTACTTTCCAAGGTGGAAGGTTTACAAAACCCTGTGGTGGTGGGTCGGCATGCTAATCTGCTCACCCACACTTTCCTGGCCCTAGTAGAGTTTAAGGATCCCATAGATAGCTCCAAAGTGCCACAGACCATTACCCCAGAGGGAGCCCTCACTGCTTGGAGAGTGATAACTAAGGACAGTAAAGACCGGGGAATCAGCCCCACCACTATCTGAAACTTTTGAGGAGAAATTTGCTGAATGGTTGCTGGAGAGGAAAACTGTGGAGGACTTGAAGAAACTATTCTTGCCACCTGGGGTGTTCCTCCCCAACACCCTCTCCTGCTCCAGTGCCCGTAATGGTGGCTGAACCAATGCAGACTCTATTTCTGCACCTGCCATTAGTCACGACTCTTACCGAGGTTGAGGATCTTCTCTGGCACCCTCCCCACCCCAAGGGAGGATGACTGGGAGACCTGGATAGACTATGTTGCCCCCAAGTGCTAGAATGGCAATGCTCGGAAGGCAGCGAAAGAGGGTTAGTGAGAGCCTCCGAGGTCCTGCCTGGCTACCATCCGTGCTAAGCAGGCCCAGTAACCCTGAGCGACTGCACAGGCCTATCTTGAGGCCTTGGAGAATGTGTATGGGAGCCCAGATTCTGATGAGGACCTATGGTGGAGAGTAAGAAATGCACAACAGTACCAAGGGGAGTTGTTGTCTGTGTATGTCTCTCGGCTTGGAAAATTGTTGCAAGAATGCCTCAGAAAGGTAGTTTGCCAGCGATTGAACTGGACCGAACCAGACTGGACAGAATCCTTAAGTCTGCCCCTTCTCAGAACTGCTGTTGCTTCAGTTACGCCTGGCAAATCGACTGGAATCCCCCCTCCTATGATGAGTTAATGAGAGAAATTCGAGAGTTGAGAAAAGCGACCTGGAGGTACCTGCACCAACAGCTGTGGCTAGACCCGAGTGACTGAGGGTGACCCATCAAGTGAAGTTCAGGGGCAGAGGTTGACAGTCAATGAGTGCTCTGACAAGGAAAAGATATGCCACAATAGGGCGAACTGTTGAGAGAGATCAGGAATTCAAAAACAGTCCCTTTATGAAGGCCACGCCTGCAAGTACGGGCCCTGACCTATATCCGACTGCATCTGCTATGGGGTGGGGTACCCACCCATGTATCTCCTGCTGATAACAGCTCCAAACTCAATTCCTTGACCATGGAAGTGGAGAACTGACGAGATGTCTCCAAATGCTTATCACGCCGCAGACAGAGATGGCACCCAGGTTTCCAGTTAGTAATACCCCGCTCTGGCTCCCAGTGTGGCGCCTCGGCCAGCTCAAACTCCAGAAAGTATGTTTTGCTATAATTGTGGGAAAGATGAGCACATGAAAAGGGAATGCCAGTCCCCAAAAGACACTGACAAAGTTGCATATAGGCTACAAGGAAGCTTGGAGAAGAAATCAGTGGTTAAGAGGTGCACGACATGATCCCAGTGAGGGCACCAAAAATGCTAATTCACATCCTTTTGTGGCAAGGTCAGTTGCCCAGGCCCCCACTACGCCTCTCCAGACTGGTCCAGAATAGTGGGTCCCTCCATGGAGACCACTGTAAAGGTGAATGGAGTGTCTACAAGAGCTGTATTAGACAGTGGCTCCCAAGTGACAATTATGTTCCAGGATTGGTATCAGAAGCATTTGTCAGACGTACCTTACAACCATTAGAAGGACTGCATGTATGGGGGTTAAGTGAGAAGGCCTACCCTATTCCGGTTATATCCGAATTTGGCTGTCTTTCCCCACCTCCGTGGCTGGAGTGGCGAACAAGTAGAGACCCTAGCCTTAGTGTGTCCCCCACTGGACTGTATGATGGTGTCCTTTGTTGATTGGAACAAATGCTCATATGTTAGGAAGGCTGGCACAGTTGTGTTATGAAAACAGGGGTCAAAGACTAGTAGAGCTTTAAGAGTTCCGGCTTTTAATTAAGAAGGCCTATGAGGCACAGAGATGCTGAAAAAACAGAACCAGAGGAACCGGTCGGAATTGTATGGAAGAAGGATCCTGAGTCTCTGATCCTGGCGCCAAATGCCCAGTGTACCTTACAGGGAGAGGTCCGTATCAGAAAGGATGTTAAGAATAAAATATTAATGTTGGATGCACCAGGCGATGGAAAATTGCCAGAGGGACTGCTGGTCAAGCCTAGTATTTTGCCCGCTAGAGCCCATGCTTATGCCAGAAGGGTAATGGTCCAAGTTCATAATGTGTCTGAAAGACACATTCGAAACAGAGGTTGCATCCTGGCTAATGTGCATTGTGCAGACACTGCAGTGCTACCCAGCAGCAAGAGTTCAAGGAAGAATGACAGAGTAAGCCTGACTTGTTTGATTTCGCGACTCCCGCTGCCAGCTGAATGGAAAGTGAGGATCAGTGAGAAGCTTGCCCAGAGAGACCAGGTGTTTTCTTTAAAGGAATGGGATGTAGGATGCGTGCAAAGGAGCTGAGCACAATATCCGGCTGCATGACGAAAGACCATTTCGTGAGAGGTCTCGCGCCTGGCACCTGCTGACATAGATGATGTGGAGCGGCATCTGCAAGAGATGTTAGCTGCTGGTGTAATACAAGAATCCAGAAGCCTTATGCTTCCCCATTGTTGTAGTGAGGAAAAAGAATGGAACAGTAAGGATGTGTGTGGATTATCGCACCTTAAACCGGGCGGACTATCCTGATCAGTACACAATGCCCCGCATTCAGGATGCTTTGGACTGCCTAAACGGGACAAGTGGTTCTCTGTGCTGGATCTCCGCAGTGGGTACTACAGATCCAGGCGCCCCAGAGGACCGTGAGAAGACGGCCTTTATCTGTCCGCTTGGCTTCTATGAATTCATGAGGATGCCTCAAGGGATTTCAGGTGCCCCAGCCACTTTTCAACGATTGATGGAGCGCGTGCAGTGGGGACATGAACTTACTAGAGTGCCTGGTATACCTAGATGATGTCATTGTGTTTGGCAGCTCACTGGAGGAACATGAGAGCAGATTATTTAAGGTATTGGACCGACTGGAGGACTTTGGCCTTAAACTGTCCATTGATAAGTGTCAATTCTTTCAAACATCAGTAAAGTATGTGGGACACATAGTATCCACCGAGGAATAGAGACCGACCCAAGTAAAGTTGAGGCCTTGACCACCTGGCCACAGCCCAAAATCTAAAGAACTGCAAAGATTCCTGGGATTCTGTGGTTATTATCGGCGCTTCATCAAGGACTATTCAAGAGTGATCCGCCCTTTACTTAACCTTACTCAAGGGTATCCCAACCCACAAAAATACAAAGTCAGCGTCCTCAAGACTGAAAGAGTGTATTTTCATCCGAGTGAAGTATTTGGGGCCCGCTGGACTCCTGATTGTGAGACTGCTTTTCATGAGATCATATATCAACTACCCATGCTCCAGTGCTGGCCTATGCCGATCCAAGAAACCCTTCGTCCTGCACACTGATGCTAGCTTGCAAGGGTTGGGGGCTGTGTTGTACCAAGAGCACGAGAATGGCCTGAGACCAGTGGCCTTTGCCAGTAGAAGCCTGACCCCATCCGAAAAGAACTATCCTGTACATAAGTTAGAGTTCCTAGCTTTGAAGTGGGCTATTGTTGACCAATTCCATGAGTACTTGTATGGGGCTAAAATACTAGTAAAACTGACAATAATCCTTTGACCTATGTGCAGACCTCAGCTAGTTGGATGCCACTGGCCATAGGTGGCTTTCTGCATTATCTACATATGACTATGCTCTGAATACCGAGCAGGTCTGAACCACATAGATGCTGATGCTCTCCCGGAGGCCTGTTCCCCAGAATGATTGGGTCCGATTGGCAGAACCTGACATTCGGGCACTCTGCGGAAGTTTGACAGGGAGGAACAAATGTCCACGGACGCAGTGGACTGCATGGTGGATTGCTGGGAGCCTCTGAGAATTGCATACCTGCTCTTTGCCACTTTTCTGCAATAGACATTGGTGCACTGCCTCAGCTGGACAATGACAGTATTCGTGGGCTCAATCCCGCGATCCCATGATCAAAGCAGCTTTAGAAGCCCTCTATGCAGGAAAAGATGTGTCCAAATTACGCTCCACTGATTTGAGAACTGCACTGTTATACAAAGAAGGTCCTAAGTTGAAACTGATCAATAAACTGTTATACAGAGAAACAGTAGACAGAGGGGGACAAGTAGACAAACAACAACTAGTGCTGCCCACTGCCTTTCGAGACTCAGTACTGAGGTCCTTGCACAACCACATGGGGCACCTTGGTATAGACAGAACACTTGACTTGGTGAGATCCAGATTCTATTGGCCTAAGATGGGGGCTGATGTGGAGCAACACATTCGAACTTGTAGTCGCTGCTTACAGAGAAAGCTTTGCCCCAGAGGGCTGCCCCTTGTTAACATCACCACCAGTGCACCCATGGAGCTGGTCTGTATTGATTTTCTGAGTTTGGAGTCAGATCAAAGAAATATCAGTAATGTGCTGGTGGTCACTGACCATTTCACGAGATATGCCCAAGCTTTCCCCACCAAAGACCAGAAAGCATCCACTGTGGCCAAAGTACTTGTAGAAAACTTTTTTGTTCACTATGGGGCTCCACAAAGAATCCATTCTGATCAAGGGAGAGACTTTGAGAGTCGTCTGATCAAAGAGATGCTTTCTCTGTGGGGAGTGCGAAAGTCCAGAACCACTCCTTACCACCCCCAGGGGGACCCACAGCCTGAACGTTTCAACCGCACTTTGCTAGATATGCTAGGAACCCTGCACCCAAAGGACAAGCCTAGATGGAGCCAACAAATTAGCACCCTGGTACATGCTTATAACTGCACCAAAAGTGATGCCACTGGATTCTCCCCCTACCGCCTGATGTTTGGAAGAAAGCTCGACTACCAGTAGATGTGTGTTTTGGGGTCTCTCCTGATGGGGTTCAAGCTGACAACTATTTACAGTATGTGCAAAAGTTAAAGGCCCAGCTAACTCATGCGTACCAACTGGCTCAAACCATGGCTGCCAAAAGAAATCTGGCCAACAAAGAAAGGTATGATAAAAGGTGAAAGCACAGGAACTCCAGGAGGGAGATCGGTATTGCTAAGAAATCTGGGACTGCATGGCAAGCACAAGATTGCTGACAGATGGCACCATCTCCTCACATTGTAGTGGGCAAACTAGATGATCTGCCAGTGTACAAAGTAAGGCCTGAGAATAATTCAAAGATGTAAAAACAATGCATAGAAATCATTTACTGCCCATTGGACAAATCCTGATTGAGTCTGAGCCCCAGAAGATGCCCCTCTGGACCAGTGACTAGAGCTGCTGCTAAGAAAAGATCAAGGAAGTCTGCACCTACAGAAGCAGAGTTAAGTGTTCCCTGCACAAGTCCCAGTTGAGCATGACTGTCAGTCCATATCGGAAGAAAGTGAGAGTGACTTTGAATACTATCCTTCTTACGAACTGAGTCAATTGTTTGGGCAATTCCTAGTCAATACTGGAGATGAAGCTGGGCCTTCTGGACTGTCTAGCACCCAGCTTCATCCTTGGAGCCAATGCTCCCAGAAAGTGAGTGCAAGCATCAGATCAGATGAAATGGAATCATTGTGCATGGTTGAACTGTTTGAGCTTTCAGGGAGGAAAATGATAGATTGGGGCAGACTGGTGATACACCGAACAAGAAGAGTATTTTGAGTGCCCTGACAGTCCACTGCCAGTGTCCAAAGCTCTCCATGCGAGCCAAATGTTGTGGACTCAGAAACTGTAACTCCTGGAGCTGAAAGTGCCCCAAGTTCTAGCCTCTCTACCCCATGGAGACTCCCCGACAAGTGAGGACAATGCTGAAAATGAGGCTCAGAGTGCAGAGACTATAACAGTTCCCCTAGAAAGACTGGTCGAGCTGTAAAGCCTGTGGTGCACCTCAGTTATGATTCACTTGGGAGGCCTGTGGACTTGCCTCTCAATGTTGTCCATAAAGGAGTGTATGTGTCCCCGAGCTCATTGCCCAAACTGAGCATCGGTGCTAACTCCAAGTTACTTGTGTTGCCCTCTAGTATGGTGCCCTTGCCCATCCAGCCCCAAGGTAACTGATAGGAAGGCCCCTCTCTTCAGGTTTCATGTACAAGAGGTAATAACTTGAGTTATGGTACAATGTGTATGTAATACTGTGTAAAGAGTGACGTACTGCAATGTTTCAGAAATGTGTTCTTGGTAAAATGATATATTGACTGATGATTACATGTGTGAGCCTAATGCAAATGTATACGGTTGCAGTTAAAACTTATGGGGTACTGGTTGACGCGATCGCCAAGCTTTCCTGAGCCAGGAAGGGTGTAACCCCCTGCAAATGGGGGTTCCCAAAAGACTTCCAGGAGCTTGCTTGAATGCTCCAAGCCTGAATGGTGTTTGGCATTTAAGCCATTTATCAGTGAGTGTTTTAGAGCCTCTGGTACTGTCTCTTTAAGAGCTGTCTGCTTGCAGACATAATTAGTTTGTATGGAGGACTGTGTGCTTTCTGAGTACCACTCGAGCTGCTGCCAATTCACTTCATTTTGCAGTCACTAGGAGTGCAAAGGGAACCTATCTGAAAGATGTAACTGTTTGCCAGAAATTATTTAGAGTAATAATGAAATTACAGTTTGTCTAACCTGCTTTCTTTGCAGTCAGAACTGTGTCTGCTAGTTCCCCATTCTAGTTTTGAACTGCTGAACTGGACCAATCAGTGTGGGTAAGCTAGCTCTAAAATGGTGCCTTGGACGAATCAGAACTTGGACTCATAATCTGAGCCAGCCACAAGAGGATTGTATGGGCAGTGACTCTGGGAGATGTAGTTTAGACTTCAGTGCCTTTTGGACCAACAAGCAGCAGTCTATTGTGAGTGACAGCCAATCCAGTCAAGAACTGGGAGGAACTCAAAGGAAGTGCCGGTTTTTGTCGGTTGGAGTTTCAGTTGAGCTTTGGCAGTGAAGAAGGAAGGCCCTGTGCTTTTTCAGTGTGCAGTTTTAGTCAAAAAAGCGTGTAAGGCCCAGAGTTCGGTCTGCAGCTTGTGTAACAGCTTGTTAGGACTGAATCCATCCTGTGAAAAGAATCAAAGGATCTCTGAAGAGTAGAAACCAGGATCACCCTGTAGAAGACTGGAGGAATTGCTGAAAATTACACTTGGTCTGTCAGGAACTGAATCTGCTGTGTGTTCTCCGGGTATTGTGCAGTAATTGCGATCGGGATACAGATGCAGCCTGCCTGGTATAGTGCTTTCTTTATATGGATGTGTGAAGAGGTTTGTGTACCTCAAGTGAGCCCTGCTGACATTGAAGGACCCTATCTTATTTGGAGGTCGTGAGTACTAATTCAGGGTCGCTCCCTGTTGAATTGCCACATTAAATCCAAATGAAATTACTGTACTGCTGACTGTTTAATTCTCCTTTTCTCTGTGTGAAAGGGCCCTACCAGCTGCCACGGTTTGGACTAGCCACTAGGGCTTGGGTACCCAGGGACAGTAACTGATAGGGATAGGCCTGTGCACAGAGCCATAGGTAGATTATTAGAGTGATAAGCTAATTAACCTGATTTCCCCTGTCCTTGTTATATCCCTAAATAAATCAGAGCTGCTTGTTTCAGTAAAGTTATACTGCCTGAGGTATTTGTCTATGTTAAAGTACTGTACTGTGATTGTTGCACTGTATCTCATTTCACAGGAGGTCCCAGTGCGGAACCAGACCTGGGGTAAGTGTATACTGTGAAGGTAATTCTGATATATTGTGTGGGCCACTAGTGGGAAGAAAGGGGGGTTGCAGTGTCCCAGAGGGCTGTGACCAAGTTAGTTTAACTATTGCAAACCCTGACCTCTGGGTGGAGGCACCCGCCATTGGATCCAGGCCCCTCAACCTGTTGGTGGCAAATCAGGCAGGGGTAGTAGCCCCTGGGATAGCGCCATCTAGGGGTTACATCATCAACACACAATGCAGATAAAGTGACAGAATTGTTTCAATGTACAGTGCATGATACATCAAGATAAGATTAGATCCTAGCCACAAGCCAGCAGGCAGGTGTAGTTAAATCATGAACATTTACAACGACCATGAGCATGGAGGTGAGCAGATAGCAGGCCTTTAAAGACTTGGTGGGAGGCGGAGTTTTTAACCTGTAGGGGGAGTGAGTTCCAGAACTTGGGAGCATAGTGAGAGAATGCCTGTTCACCCATTTTAGTAGTGCATGGTCTGGTAGCGAGCATAGGGACAGAGGAGGACCTAAGGGCACGGGTTTGGGAGACAGGAGTCAACTTGTTGGCCAGGTAATTAGGCCTAGGGGTCCTGGTCAGAGAGTCAATAAAGCATCCCAGGGAGTAGGCCCGAAGATCCTTAGGTGACAACCAGTTTAAGCCCGAGTTGAGGAGGCAGTGATGCGTAAGTCGAGGGGCAGTTAAGGCAAATCTGCAGATATTGTTATAGACAGTGTCCCATTTACTGAGTACACCAGAGTTAACGGTGTAGAGGAGAGGGATAGTGTATTGGAGCTGGGGTAAGAGGACTCCCCTGGCTACAGATAATCTGGCAGAAGGTGTGAGGGAGTGACGCACACGATAGGCACCCCCAATTTTAGCATTCACAGCCTGGCATACCTCGTTAACATGTAATGACAAGTCGAGAGAGGGATCAAGTGTGACCCCCAGGTATTTGAAGAACACAGTGTTGGTGATAGGGGACCCGCCCAGGCAGTGAACCAAGAGCTTGGGGGCAGTGGAGGGCAGTTTTTTAGAGGAACCAAATAACATGGCACGTGTTTTGTCATGGTTAATATGTTGATGGCAGCTCAAGAGCCAGAGTTGAAGGACTTGGAAATCTTTTGAGAGTGTGCAGTTAATGTTATCGATCGATTTAGACCCAGAATAGAGAACCAGGTCGTCAGCATACATAAGAGCGCAGCTATGCCTGGAAAGTGAGGGAATATCATTTAGGAAAAGGGAGAAGAGGAGAGGCCCAAATGTGGACCCCTGTGGGACTCCCCCTATGATATTTAAGGGGGAGGAAAGGGCTTTGTGAAAAGCTACCGCCTGGGTGCGATTGTCAAGGTAGCTGCAGAACCAGGAAAGAGTTGGGTCTGTAGCTCCAACAGATTGGAGCTTCTTCAGCAGGAGAGGGTGATGAACCATGTCAAAAGCTTTGGACAAGTCAAGTGAAGACCGCTCCAGTGAGTTGGCCATGGTCCATATTGCATTTGATGTCACTGGTAAGTTGAGTTAGGGCCATAGTGGTGCTGTGACCAGACCTAAATCCATGTTGGCAGGGGGTTTGAAGATTAAACTGAGCAAAGTGTTCAGCGAGCTGGCGGTGGACTATTTTTTCAAGAAGCTTGCTGAGAGTGGGTAGGAGAGAGATGGGACGGTAGTTGGACATTAGTTTGGCATCACCCTTTTTGTGAATAGGGATAGTTCTGGCAGTTTTCCAGGTTGCGGGAACAGTGGAAGTGCAGATCGAGAGGTTAAAAAGCCTAGTGACAGGATAGGCCAGCAATGGAGCAAACTGCTTGAGTATGCCAGGATGAATGCCGTCAGGCCCAGGTCCCCCCGCGCCGGAAGGGAGTTAAGAAGCTTGAGAACTTCACGGTACGTGGTAGGAGCCAGCATCATTGCGGGTGGAGTGTGGGTTAATAAGTGGGCAGGAGGACAGTAGTCTTTGAGCATGGTTAGATCCACAGCAGGTAGCGTGGAAAAGAGGGAATTAAAGGCATTGGCAATTGTACTCGGGTTGTTAAAATGAACTCCTTGGATATTCATGTCAGTAGGAGCCTGCTGCTTATCATTGCCGAGAATTTCCTTGATTTGGGCCCAGTACTTGTGAGGTTTATCGGAGGAGGATTTTAGGAGGTTTCTGTAGTAGGAACTTTTGGCAAGGCATATTTCACTTTTGCAAATGTTCCTGGAGGCTCGATAGGCTTCAAAGTCGGTGCAGAGATGTGAATCCTTCCACACTGACCAAAGTTTGTCCCTGCATTTCAGAAGCTGAAGCAGAGGGCGTGTGAGCCACTTAGTTACCTTCCCTGCCACCCTACGTGTGGTGACTGGGATATGATGGTTTTGTAGAGCGAGGAGGACGGAGTTGAAATAGCCAGTTGCGTAATTAATGTCCTCTGTTAGGTAGAGAGGAGACCAGTCAACCAGGCTAAGATCAGTTTTGAAGACATCAATGCTTAGGTGGGAGAGGTTAGGGAATGTAACTATATTATCCCTCTTTTTAAGTCTGGTGACTCATGCATCCTTAATAACTACCGGCCCATATCACTGCTACCCATCTTATTGAAATTACTTGAAAAGTTGGTTAACTAACAACTAAGAGAATACCTGGAAACCTCCAACATTCTTAATCCTTTACAATCCGGTTTTAGACCAAAACATAATATGGTATCTGCCTTGGGTAAGGTGACAAATGATTGGTGATTGCGCTTGACTCTAAAAACCACGTCAGCGCAGTCTTTTTGAACCTGGGCAAGGCATTCAATACCATAGACCATGATGGTTCTCCTGCTACCTCATAGGTAGACAACAACAGGTAAAATCCCAAGGTGACCTCTCTCTCATTAAAACCTGGCTGAGAGGAGTTCCGCAGGGGTTGATCCTATGGCCTCTATTATTTGTGATTTATATCAATGACATTGATTCTAAAATCAGGACAGCAAATGTCAACCTTTTGGCTGCCAACACAGTACTTTACGTTGCTAGGCCAACCCTGGAGCTTGCATGCTAACTTGCTACAGCAGAGCCTTCTTCACATGAACTGTTGCTTAATGCAAAGAAGACAAAAGTCATGTTTCTCTCCTATGAAGTCCATGAGGTAAATGTAGACTCCCCAGGCCCCATGTTCCAGATCATGACCTTTCTGGGAGAACCACTTGAGTTAGTGGATAAATTCAAATATTTGGGATTTGGGCTTGATTGCCGGCTCTCATTCGTTACACATATCGAGGAACTGTCCAAAAAGCTAAGACAAAGGCTAGGTCTGTTCTTCCGAATCAAACATCTGCTTAATCAGGAAGCAAAAATAAGGCTGGTACAGACCACATTTCTCCCCCTTGTTGACTATGCAGACTTTCTCTATAGCCATTATTCCAATGCTGCCTTAGCTAAACTGGATACACTGTACCATAGAGCATTAAAATTCATTACCAATGCCCCTTTTAAAAACCACCACTGCTCCCTCTATGCACAACTTGGCTGGCCTTCGCTTTGCACAAGGAGGGTGAAAAGTGCCTCCATTTGGGCCTATAGAGCCATCACTAATAAATTCTCTCTCTATATCTCTGATCTACTCAAGTGTACTCCAGGCGTATATTCTCTCAGAAGCTACTCTTATATTCTCCTTGACATATCTAGGATAAGAACTCGCTATGGTGCATCATCCATAAGTCATACCCTCCCTACCGTGTGGAATACCCTCCAAAAGTCTTTAAAACTCATGCAAATTGTTGGGTTGCACACCTTTAAATCCTTGCTGAGCCACTCATTGCAGGAAACCTGCAACTGTTATTCTTAATCTGAACCCAAACCTCCCTGAGGAACCTTTGTTGTATCACCCATACAGCACTTATTGTCTTCTTTCAGTCGATTGTTGTCTTTACCGCACTTATTGTCCCCTTACAGCCTGATGAATTTCATGAGTTCTTCCTTTCTCCCGGTTTCTCCTGTTTCCAAAAACTGCACTTCAGAACTTTAATGTCCTATCCCACTGTACCTGCTCCCTTATTGTGTATCTAGTCCTACACTGTTAGAAACAATCGATGAGTGTATTTGTAATTGTATTGCCATTTTCATTTGTCAAAGCGCAATGTCCGTGGTATCATATTTACATTGTTGTATCTGTATTGCCTCATCCTGTTGCATCCTTCCAGGACCACCTTGTAAATGAGTCTGCTCAATGGTGTTATTCCTGGTAAAATAAAAATTGAATTGAATCGAATTGTGTCTCGGGGTCGGCAATCATTGAGGGTCCACTATCACCAGGGAAAACTTAACTGATCTTACTTTGAAAGGGTTCCTGCAGTTGGTCTTGACATATAGGACTGTGCCCCCTGGTGTCATGTTCCAGCGGCAAACTTGTAGATAGCAATCATCAGCGAGAACCACCCCCGACGTCAGGTGACGTGAAGTCAGCCTGACTATAAAAGGGGCAGTCTCGCGCCCACCCTCCAGTTCTTTCCCGCAGTCACCTCAGTTCATTTGACGATGAGTTAGAACAGCGATCAAACTCCTGCAGCGTTAGTCGAAGTTTCTCTTCACCTCACAACCCTTTTATTTAGTTTTTTCAATGATTGATGTCTTCTCGACCAAAGAAGAAGTGCAGAGCCCAAATCCCGCATGGGGACGACCATTCCCACTGCCTCTTGTGCCTAGGCCCCAAGCACAACACTGAGGAGTGCTCCATCTGCCAGACCTCAAACGGGCAACTCAGACCAGGCACAAGCGGACTCTCAAGGCCCACCTCCTTACCCGACATATGGCGTTGATGGAAAAGGAGCTCCAGGAGTTGAGGGAAAGGTCGTCATCGCTGGCCCCAAGAAAGAAGAAAAGTAGGGAGAAACTCTGGGACAGGAGTCTGTCGCCATGCAGGAGGCCTTCAAAAACTGTGAGTACTGCTTCAGGTACCCCGTCCGCCTCTTGGGCCAGGCATCTTCTCCCCTCTCCTGCTGAGGTAAGCGGGCAGCTAGGAGTTGCCTCTCTGGAGGTTTCTGTTCAGTTGCCTCTCAGCTTGGCCGATAAGTCACCCCTCGACTCTGTCAAAGGACGCATTGCCCCTGCTGATAAGTCTAGCGGTGGTCTTCTGACCTCCTCTAGTCTGGTAAGGTCCGATCAGTCGGATGACTGATCCTCTGTCGCCCGCCCGGACCCTTCCACTCTCCCGTCGGGCTCCACCTTGGCCCCCGACGTCGAACAGAGTGAGCTGCAGAGTGACTAGTCATCCTTCTGGGTTCTTCACCCCAGGGATTCACCACCTGATCCTGTGTTCTCCCTTTCGTCAGGATCGCTGATTGACCTTTCGTTGGGGTCCCTCCTGGAACTTCCCCCTTCACCAGGTCTTTTGCCGCCCCCAGACAGGAGTCTGTCGCCGGCTGGGGATCCGAACATGGAGCCTCCTCCCTCAGGACCTTCTGGGGCCCTTCCGGATCTCACGCCACCTAATGGTGCTTTGGCATCTCCCCTGGTAGGTCCAGAACCTTCAGGCGGTTTCCCAGGGCCAGAACCCCATGTTCCGCCACCAGGCGGCCCACCGTTGGCTCCTCAGTACCCGACGCCAGGCCATATGCCCCCGATGCTGCCAGGGATACCTCATGCTGGGAAATCCTGGGTAGTCCTGTTACTCTCAAGGATTGCCTGGCTACCAGTACCCTTCATGGCAATTACCCCCAGTACCCAGGCTACCCAGGCTTTCAGCATCCTCCACCTCCACCTCCGGTGCCAGACTGCGAGTCGGCCCCTTTGTGGTGGCAGGATGCCAGAACCCAGCTCCTAATGAAGATGAGGCAGTCAGTGGGGGACATCCCCCCTACTGAGGGACCCCCATCCACCGCCTCCCTCCAGACGGGCATCGGGTGCGCTCATTGTAGGATCATCTGGGGTGGAGCCTTCCATCCCCAGTAGTTTTGAGCCTTCCAACACGGACTCTGATTCCGAGCCTTTGGACCTAAGTCCCCAAAATCTCCTCCAGAGGACCCTTCCTTTGGGAACCTTTTATGCACCATTCAGGCAGCAGGAGGCTGGCCTTACAATGAGGTGGATCCTCAATGTAAGAGACTGGCAGAACACCTGGATTTAGCCACTTCAGATCCCGTCCCTATCCCCCCCCCCCAGATGGGTCCTCATGAAGATCTGGTGACCACGGTATGGCAGCAGCCATCATCCATCCCGGTGGTCGCCAGAAAGGCGGAGCGCACTTATTATCCCCCAGAAGGGATTCAACACCTCACCACTCATCCTAAGGCTGACTCTATGGTGAGCACGGCTGCTCATGACTGGTCAGCCCAACCAAAACACTTGAGCTCTTTGCCTCCGGAAAAGGACTCTCGTCAGTTGGCCCAGTTTGGCCGTAAGATTTATTCCTCTTCCTCTTGTGCCATTTGGTCCCTCAACTATGTCTCCCACATGGTTGCATTCCAGAAGGCATCTCAGAACTGGAAAGGGACCTTCTGGAGGTCCAGGATGAAACCCTTCATAAAAAGCTAATGGACAAGGTCAGGATGAGAAAGTCCTCTTGCCATCATGTGTTGCGCGCAGTGTATGACTCAGTGGACTCAGTGGCTAGAGCGGCAGCCATGGGGATCTACCTCCGTCACCTTTCTTGGCTAAGGATAACAGGTCTGGCGCAAGACGTCCAGTCCTCCCTTCTGGATGCCCCTTTCAGGGGTTCCATCCTCTTTGGTGGCAATGCCAAAGATATTATCACAGGGCTGCAGGAGAGCGGACACTCCTTTCAGGATGTCCGCTCCATGTACTGGACGGGGCAGAAAAAGCAGCCTTTTCATCGTCAAAGAAGGTGGAATGAAAACCAGGGTAAGCGTCAGGGCAAAAGAGGCGTCCCCAGTTCAGGAGCACAAAACCCTCAGGCCAAGTTCTCCAAGCTGACCTCCAGGGCAAAAGCTCCCCTTCCCTCGGTGTCCTGACTCCTTTCCCCTCCTTCTGCTACCTCTGTTAGGCAAGGAGGAACCGGTGGGAGAGAGGTTTGTAACCGCAGAATCTTGGGTGTTACAACTCATCCAGCGGGGTCACTCGATAGAGTTTTCTGAGATTCTGGCCCCTCATCCGCAAGGACGGTCTTTCTATCCCAGGGATCAGATCCCCATTACCTCACAAGTGATCTAGGCCCTTCTGCTAAAGAAGTCAATAGAACCTGTCCCTCAAAACCAAATAGAAAGGGGATTTTGCTCCAACTTCTTCCTAATTCCAAAGAAGACGGGCGATCTCAGACCGATCCTGGATCTCGGCACACTAAACCTCTTTGTTGAGTACAAGAGGTTTCACATGTTGACCCTTCAGGGGCTCCTCCCCCTGCTCCATCCAAGCTCTTGGCTGTGCTCCCTGGATATGCAGGATGCCTACCTGCACATCTCTATCCGCCCGGCCCATCGCTGCTTTCTCCGTTTTCCTTTCCAGGAGAACCGTTTTCAGTTCCAAGCACTTCCCTTTGGCCTTTCCTCGGCCCCTCAAGTGTTGACAAAGTGTTTAGTGGTGGTTGTCGCTTTTCTTTGCTGCCAGGGCATTTACATTTTCCCGTACCTGGACGACTGGCTCCTCACAGCACCCTCTCCGTACAGCCTGAAAGAGGCTCTCTCTTTCACATTGAATTTGTTTTTCTTTCTGGGTGTCACTGTCAATCTTCCCAAATCCTAGCTAGTACCATCCCAACGGCTCCAATTCATTGGAGCAGTACTAGATACAGTTCAGAGCAAGGCATTTCTGTCGTCGGATCGAGCCGAGACTCTAGTTGCTCAAGCCTCTCTCATGGCCTAGATTCGGTGGATCCCAGCACATGCCATGCTCCGTCTCTTGGGACTGATGGCAACGGCCATTTCCACAGTGCCCCAACCAGATTTCACATGAGGGTCACCCAGTGGTCTCTCCAAGTCCAGTGGGATCAGAGGATGGACGACATGAACCAGAAAGTCATGATCTCCAACTGCCTACAGAGAGATCTTTGTTGGTGGCAGGATCTCTTCATTCTATCAAGGGGAACTCCTTTCCATTACCCTGTTCCTACCCAAATCCTCACCACGGATGCCTCATACTCGGGCTGGGGAGCACATCTGTGGATACACAGGACACAGGGATCTTGGTCCGACCAGGAGCTTATGCTCCACATCAACGTCCTGGAGACCAGGGCGGTACTTTATGCCCTCCAGGCATTCCAGTTACTTCTGGTACCAAGACCACTTCTGGTCCAGACAGACAACATGTCCACTGTCTGGTACATCAACAAACAGGGAGGAACTCGCTCGTACCCTCTCTGCAGAGAAGCAATGAGGGTCTGGTACTGGGCAATTCAGCACAGCCTTTTCTTGACAGCAGTCCAAGTTCCAGGCATCAGCAACGTTCTGGCAGACAGTCTCAGTTGATCAGTAGCCAGGGCTCACGTGTGAGAGTTAAAGCTAGAGGTGGTCGAAGACCTTTTTCTTCTATGGGGTCGACCAGAGATAGATCTGTTCGCCTCTCCATTCAACGCAAAACTACCCAGCTTTTGCTCACTCGTTCCCGAGTATGGTGCTTTTTGGCGAGACGCACTGTCTCTCTCCTGGACAGGGAGGTTTCTTTATGCGTTTCCTCCCTTTCCTCTCATTCAGAAGGTTCTGGTGAAACTTCAACAGGAAGGAGCACATGTGATCCTAATTGCTCCTCTCTGGCCACGCCAGATTTGGTATCCTCTTTTACAACTGGCACTGGAACCTCTGCTCCCCTTGCTGTTTTCCCACGACATTCTGACCCAAGAGCAGGGCACCCTGGTGCACCCGAGCCTTCAATCTCTCCACCTTCATGTGTGGCACCTGTTGACATAGCAGTTTCCCGCTATGGAGTCTCCTCACACGTTGCACATATCTTGATAGAAGCCAGAAAACCATCTACTAGATCCACTTACGCCATGAAGTGGAAGAGATTCTCGATCTGGGCCCTAGCAAGACACTGGGATCCTTTTTCGTGCTCGTCGGCCCAGGTATTAGAGTACCTCGCACATTTATCTGAGACTGGTCTTAGCTACCTCTCCATTAAGGTCCATCTCTCTGTGGTGTCTGTCGGCCTACCATCTCCCAGTGGAGGCAAAACCTTGGCTCAGCTGGAGGTTGCCAAAACTTTTCTGAAAGGCATCCTCCACCTGAAACCTCCAATCTGGAAATCCTGTCCCCCTGGGACCTGAATTTCATGCTGGAGAAGCTGACCTTACCTCCATTTGAGCCAGCCTCTAGCTGTGACATGTGCATCCTTTCCTGGAAGACTTTGTTTCTAGTTGCAGTCACTTCCGTCAGAAGGGTCTCTGAGCTTCAGGCGTTCATCTGCAAGGAGCCCTACTTAATTTTTCATAGGGACGGAGTAGTTCTTTGGACTAACCCTTCATTTCTTCCCAAGGTGGTATCAGAAACCACTGTTAATCAGAGTTTAGAACTGCCTGTTTACTATCCCCAGCATTCTAACAGGGGGGAATACCTGTTGCACACTCTGGATGTGCACTGGATTCTGAGATACTACACAAACCGGACTAAGGAGGTTCATAAATCCAATCAGCTCTTTGTAGCCTTTGCTCCCCAGTGCCAGGGCAAGGCTATTTCCAAACAGACCATTTCTAGATGGTTAGCCAACTGCATCCATTTCACTTACCAAAAACATGGGAAATCCCTTCCAGGGCAGGTTAAGGGTCACTCCACTAGGAGTGTTGCAACTTCTACTGCCTTTTTCAGGAATGTGTCTATTGCAGAGTTCTGTGCATCGGCCACGTGGTCGTCTGTCCACACCTTCACTAAGCATTACAGTCTGGACATTGCCTGTAGGTGCAGAACTGGCTTTGGTCTTGCAGTTTTACAAGGCCTTCTGTCATAAATTCCTGGTGGTGACTTCTCCTCCTCCCGGATGTACCTTCGTATTGTTTCCTTTGGGACTGCTTGGTATTCAGTCCTATATGTGAAGACCTACTGCAGGAACCCTCTTAAAGTAAGTTATTGCAGTTACACAAGAACTTACCGTAACAGTAGATCTTCGAGAGAGGTTCCTGCAGTAGGTCTAGTTTCCCCTCCCACCTTCCCCCTACTCCTGGAGTGTTTCCTTCATTTTCATCCTGCCTAACCCTGGGGTCTAGAGAGGAAGCATGGTCCTAGGAGTGCTTTACTCCTCCTATTTTCTACTTGCCTTTAGCTAGGTCTCCAGTGGAAAAGAACTGGAGGGCGGGCATGGGACCGCCCCTTTTATAGTCAGGCTGACGTCGCGTCACCTGACATCGGGGGTGGTCCCAGCTGATGATTGCTATCTACAAGTTTGCCGTTGGAACCTGATGCCAGGGGTTGCAGTCCTATATGTGAAGACCTACTGCAGGAACCTCTCTCGAAGATCTACTGTTGTGGTAAGTTTTTACGTAACTGCAATTTTCCATGCGGGCCGGAGATCAGCGGGTAGGGTGGGGGGCACTAGCACCAAGGAATACCTACATTTGTGGTGGGGCTGCCGCAGTACCACCGCCGACATGTAGGGTTGCTCAGGATTAAAGCAAGGTCCCAGTCGGCGGTCCCAGTTTGCTTCACGCAAGGAAAGCCTACAAAAGGCCCTTGCGCAGAGCAAGTGCTTTATCAGACTGCACCGATATGCAGGTCCCCTTCCCCTCATTTACATTGTGGCCCCTCCATACTTTGCCTCGGTGCAGACTTGATTTGAGCCTACAAACTGGGCTTTTGTGAATAACAACTCTGTGCAAAACCGGGTTTGCACCAGGGCAAAGTTTTGTCAGTCTAGCCCCTGGTCTTTAGTGCTAAGTGATGTGTCAGTTGATGCTTAGGGATGTGCTTTCAGTGCTTGTATGGGTTCAAACTGCTCTGATGTTCTGGGGCAAAGAGCACGTGCAGGTTGCTGAAAGTATTAATCAGATGAAAACACTGATTAGAAGAACTATAGTTGTAACATAGGTAACTTTTTCTTACGGCATTATTGAGGTTATCATTATTAGTGCTGTCTTCCTGCATAGCAGAAAGTGTGCACTGATCAGGTAGAGGTTGTGAAATTCTAATGCACCCAACATTATGTGCTGATCTCACAGCTCTGAGCTGTGACAGATTCCCTAGTTGTGAAACATTCTTCCCCACATGTTAAGATTTCCCAGTAACAACATTGGAGTCAACAGATAAAGAAATGATGGTACGTTAGATAACATTTTTTCTTTTCGTATAACTATCATGAGTAATGAAAAAAAAGAGTAAGGAGTTGCACACAATATAATGTATGGTCGAACGTTATCTTCAAAAATCCATCATTTGCCAGCCCGATGGCGCTGAGGGTTGAGGCGCTGGACACCACACCTCGCGCCATGCCGGTGACCTGGGTTCGGCAGGGGAGGGAGAGGATTGAGCATCCGGAGGACAGCTCTCCTCTCCCGGGAGGAACAGGGGTCCCAGGTCGGTGCTCGGTTGCCCTCTGGTGGAGGTCGGAGATGCAGCAAGCGCTGACAACGCAGAAGAAGGAGTGGGGGAGTGGCAGACGTCAGCAGTATGCCTTGACGTCAGGGCGCCAGCCACTCCTCAAGAAAAACACCCTTCAGCTCTGGCGGAGACTGAGCACCGGAGCTTGCACTCGATCTGCTGCCACCCGCCCGGCACCCGACTGACTGACGCTACTGACTGCTCGGGGTGTTAGGGACCCGCCTCTTCCCCGTCCGGGGTGGGTAAAACCGAGGCTGCATGGGCGACGGAGGATTGGCAGGGCAGACTGCAGAGGGATAACTCGGTGTCTCCCGAGGGGACCGGAGCTGAGGGGCGGTGAGAAGGAATAAACATGAGAATTAAAAAAAAAAAAAAAAAAAATCCATCATTTAATAGGGTTGTTGTACCATCAATGTGACGTCAGGATGTTGTTAACCCATCGATGATACAACAACGAGACAGATCTGCGCATGCATGATTCCCGAACCGCTGGCTTTACTGAAGAGGCCTCTGTGGACCCGAGAGAGAGTGATGGTGACAATTTAAAAGTAAGGAGCAAGACCAGGATATGCTTTTTTTGGTTTGTTTAAATTGATCAGCTCAATGCCCATATACTATAAAAGATAATGTATGGGCATCGAGCAGTCACTCTGTTATCCCTTCTTGTGGTTGCCATTACAGCTAAGAAAACCTGTCGAGCAGCGCTCTCAGTGTTTAAGTTGTCATGGCAACCACTGGAAGCGATAATAGTGGTTGTTCAGCAATGCCGATACATTATGCTTTATATACGAGATATAATCTATACTGTGTCTAAAGCTCCTTTTTTTCAAAGTTTTCCAAATGGTGTTGGGCTCTTTAAATTGATTTCCTGCAAACCTATGAGACAATTTTGAGGCAATTATGGTTTTTTTTTTTTTTGAGGGCTGTGTCAAATATTCATATTCAAATGTATATATTTATTTTATTTCAAAATGTTTTACCAGTAAAGACATATCAAGTCGATAGCTTGTTTCCAGATGCATCCTGAGGGAAAGGGGAGCAGGGGATAACAAGGTGGAAAACTACAAAAGTGAAGTAACCTCAGTTAGCATATAGTCCATGTGTTGACAATAGACCTAGAGTATTCAAAAATAGCATCTATAGCAAGCAATCACAAATCATGTGATGCCTCCTGTCTCCTGCTACTCTTTTAGACAGCTGTTGTTTTCTACCATTCTTCTTAAAAGTCCCATGACCAGAACAAAAATCAGCTTTAGATCTTTTCCCCACTCCGGCTCATCAGCCTGGAAGCATTTGATCAGTCTGCAACCTCTGACCTGTTTTCTTTTTTTTTTTTTTTTTTTGTAGCTCCCACTGTAGTCCACGAAGTGTGGGAAGGTGGTGGGTAGTCAGGTTCGCAGGGAGTGGGAATGCCAGTTTCTGACTGCCTGTTTCCAGGGTTTTTCCACCTTAGTTTCAACCCCCCAACAACGCAAATGTCAAAGGCTCCAAGGAGCATGCACGTAACGTGGTTAATGGTGTACTGGTATTATTGAGGTACATTTTTTTATATGCTTATAATTACTGTTCTATGGACATGGATATGTTGTTCACGCACAATTGTCTGGCAGGTTTCTTGCCGCTTTAAATCTTGCTGGAAGGTCTTCAAGCTGGCTCCTCCCACCCACCCGGGTGGTAAAACTCTCTGCTCCGCCCCATGACGCCAGATCTTCCTTACCGCTGGGAAGCTCAGGTTCCCTCCTTAACGCTCTGCATGTAGACTGGATCCTAATTCTTCGGTTTGCCCGAAACTTATTATCAAATTTTCAAGACTTCGGTCAAATTACTCCCTCACGGCTGCGATGGACAAATTGACTCCTGGATTTCGGCGGTGCCCATGCGGGCAGAAAATGTCCAGGATGGATCCGCACTCCACGTGCGTCTACTGCCTCGGCCTAGACCATGACCCATGAGCCTGTGAGTTATGCTGTTCATTTTACATTAGCGTCCCCTGGAAAACGCGCTGCCAGGCGGTTACAGCTTAGGCGCCCCGAAGCGCTACCCGCGGTGAAGTGAAGGAGGCCCGTTGGGCGGTGACCGTGGCGGCTGACTCGGCTGAGCAACTCGAGCAGATGATCGCCCTCGAGGAGGAGGCGGCACAGGCCACATCATCCTCTTCCTCAGTCGTGGCATTTATCCCGCTCGCTCTGGGTACCTCCTACTCAGCTTCTTTCAAGGAGCTTTGCCAATCCCTTTCCACGAAGGGAGAGGGGCCATCGGGACATTCTTCTTGGTCCAAAAAGAAGGACTCGAATGGTAAGTTCCACCATCGGCGTTCTTGGGAGCGGGAGAGGTCCCCTCCCCCGGACAGTCGACACTCGACTTTGGTCGAGGTTGTGGCTAAGGCCGCTGGCTTCACGGTGTTCCCGTCAGGTCAGCAGACCGAGACACCCATCGGACGGGCTGTCGACTGGTGAAGTTGACAACCCTTCTTGACCAGTTCCCCCGGTGGAGGCCGAGGACTTGCCTGCGCCTCTGGTGCTGGAGTCCCCGGTCAAGGCTTCCGAGCCGAGGGAAGAGCAGGTGTCCCCCACCCCTTCCCAGACCCATCCTCGGAAACACCGAGGATCTCGGTCTCGGACATCGTCTCGGTCCAGCCAATCCCGCCGACATCGGCGGTCTTGGTCTCTGCACCAAAGTAAGCGGTGCTGCCGCTAGTCCTTGTCGTCCTCCTCGGAAGAGGAGAGGCTACGGCTCAAATTGCGTCGACGCTACGAGGACCTCATGTGGCAGCAGTTACTTCTGTCCGGGAACAAGCCGATGCTGTCGTCTTCCCCGGCCATCAAGTGGCTGTCACCCGAGCGGCCGAAACAACCCCTTGCTGTAGTCAAGGTGCCCAAGCCTGGGCCAGTTGTTCATCCGAAACTATCTGCCCCACCGATTGTGGTGGAACCTCCACCTCCACAACCGAAATCGGGGGTACCGACCAAGGACTCTCGGTCCGGTCAGGGCCTGCCCCACAGGTTGTCGGTCACCCTCACTCCCGACAGTCCTTGGCAGGTGGAGGGTGGCTCAGGCCCCAGGCAGCTCTTCGTGGACTCCTCGGAGTCCGACGACGACTCCTCCCTGTTCTCCAGGCCCACTGACCTGGAGTCCTCCGGGGGCCAGTCGATGGACAAAAGCCCATCGTCCTTCATGGGTCTGCTTTGGCTTATCTCAGAGTCTACTGGGATGCAGCTTGAGCCTGTATCCAAGCAGGCCAAGTATCCCCTAATGGAGATACTGGACCGAGGGGATTCACCCACGGAGGCCTTTCCTGTGGCTGAAGCCATTGTTGGCTCAGCCTTGGAGCTCTGGCAGTGGCCTGCTTCCTGTCCTGCACCTTCAGCCAAGATGGCCAGGAAGTATGCGGTCCCTACCGGCTCTTTGTCTGGTTTTTCGGAACACCCCTCCGCCTAGGGGTTGGTCACCGATAGCGTTTTCTGGCGTTCCGGGAATGCTAGGGATGTGGATAAGCCCCCCGACAAGGAGTCCAAAAAGCTGGACTATGCCAGGCACAAGATGTACACTGTGTCCTCCCTTGGCCTCCACCAGGCCAGCTCGGCCGTGCTGATGTCACACTTCTCCCACACCCTCATGGGCTCCCTGGTTGAGGTGATCCCTCCTCTCCTGGCCGACCTGCAGACCACGGTCAAGCAGGTACGGGACCAGGGAAGGGCGGTGGCGAAACAGCAGCTCCAAACGGCTCTGGACATTGGAGACTCCTGTGCCAGATCAGTTGCTGCTGCAGTGGCCATGCGCCGCAGAGCATGGCTGAGGATATCCACCTTCACGGCGGATACCCAGCATAAACTAGCAGATATCCCCTTTCTGGGGACTGACCTCTTCGGCCCTGGAGTGGAAGGTCACCTCCAGTGGATCGAGAAGTCCAGTGCCACTCTGGACTCGGTCACCTCCACCCAGAAGGACAAGGGCTGTTGACAACAACAACATAAGTCCTTTCGCCCTTCTGCGCCTGTGGCACATCCGGCCCAACAGCACCAGCACCTGGGCCTGCAGGCTCGCGCTTGGCACCCCAAAGTCAAGCCTGCAGCTTCCTGTAATAGGAAGTAGGTAGGAAAAGGCCCAAGAGGTCCCTTGGCCAGTCCATCCTCCAAGCCTGCCCAGTGATGGGTTGAGGGGTATCGCCGCCAGCCTCGTCACTCCCCCCTGGGTTCCCCCCGTGAGGGGATGGCTCCGCCACTTCCTTTCTGCCTGGTTCACTATCACCACGGACCGCTGGGTGTTGGAGGTGGTAGGAAAGGGCCTGTCCCTGGAGTTCGAGCAGGCCCCGCCCTTCCGAGCCGTCGCCCCTCTGGGGGCTACGGGATCCGCAGCCTCTCTGTCGGCTCTCCGAGCCGATATCGCCCTGCTCCTCGAAAAAGAGGTGATCAGGAAGGTGGCGGATCCTCCTCCAGATCTGGGGTTTGTGTCCAGGTACTTCCTGGTCCCAAAATGGATGGGGGGCTGGCGCCCCATTCTCGACCTGCACGACCTGAACAGGTTCCTAAGGTCTCAGACCTTCAGGATGGTCACTCTGGCTCAGATAATCCCATCCTTGGAATGAGGCATGTGGTTCTGTTCTCTGGACCTCCAGGATGCATTCTTTCACGTCCCAATCCGTCCGTCCCACCAGAGATTCCTCCACTTCAGGGCAGAGGGATCCCTCTACGAGTTCCGGGCCATGCCCGTCGGCCTTTCCTTAGCTCCCAGGGTCTTCACCAAATGCATGGCAGTGGTGACAGCATTCCTGTGGCGCCGAAGGATTTGGATGTACCTCTACCTGGATGACTGGCTGATTGCAGCCCCTCTCAGAACGGAGGTGGAGCGGTCCAGAGATCTGGCCCTAGGGTTTGCTCTCAGGTTGGCCTCCTCATCAACGAGGCCAAGTCGGAATTCATGCCAAAGCAGGTGATACAATTCATCGGGGCAGAACTCGAGACTCTATGAGCCAGAGCATGGCTCCCGGCGGACAGGGCCGAGGTTCTTTCCTCCTTTGCCCAATCATTTCAGGTTGGGCAATTACACCCTGCCCGGGACTTCCTGCGCCAGCGTGGTCCATTGGGCCCGCTGGTACATGCGTCCCCTTCAATGGGGCTGGCCAGCCAATGGTTACACCACTTCGATCCGCTGGGTCAGCTAGTGACAGTGACCCAGGGGATGTGGAACGCTCTCCAGTGGTGGACCGTTCCAGCACATCTGCAGGAGGGCATCCCATTCGTCTGCCCCAAGCGCGGTCTCTATATCGACTGATGCCTCTCTGATGGGTTGGGGTGCCCATCTGGGGGAGCACAGAGCACACGGCCTCTGGTCCCCTCGGGAGTCCTGATGCCACATCAACCTGCTGGAGCTTCAAGTGGTTCGTCTAGCCCTCACCGCCTTCGCTCCATTTCTACGGGGTCAAGTGGTTCAGGTCCAGACAGACAATACCACGACCATGTACTACCTAAACCGCCAGGGCGGGACGTGCTCCCTGCCTCTGTGCAGGGAAGCTCTCTGCATTTGGTCACTCGTGCGCAGCCTGCAGGCAGATCTCCTTGCCATCCATGTGGCAGGAGCCTCCTACATTCTGGCTGATGCCCTAAGCCAGATAGGGGCTGCATCCCATGAGTGGTCTCTCCTCTCAGAGGTAGTACAAGATCTGTTCCCCCACTGGGGCATGCCTCAGGTGGACCTGTTTGCCTCCAGGGAGAATGCGAAGCTGAGTCTGTTTCATGCCGGCCCCCCTCAGCAGGGCTCGCTGCAGGGGGCTGCCTTCTCGAGGTCGTGGACCCCGGGCCTCTTCTATGCCTTTCTCTTATTTCCCTTGATCCACAAGGTGCTTCTCAAGGTGAGGAGGGACAAGGCGCAGGTGATTCTGGTAGCCCCAGACTGGCCCCGCCAGTTCTGGTATCCAGATCTCCTCAGTCTCAGCTCCAGGCTCCCAAAGCGGCTTCCAGCCCACCCGGACCTGATCTCAGTCAATCAGGGAAGGTATTCCATCCAGACCTTCAATCCCTGCACTTGACAGCCTGGTTCCTGAGCGGCTAAAGTTCCAGGCCTTGGGTCTTTCCGACGAGGTCATCAACGTCATTGAGGCATCTCATAAGGAGTTGACCAGAAAATGCTACGCCTTCAAATGGAAGAGATTCTCCATTTGGTGTCAGGGCAAGGGCCTGGACCCTTCCTCCTGTTCCTTGGCAAGCATCCTGGACTACCTGTGGTTCCTTTCTCAGCAAGGGCTTCGGCCGACGACCCTTAAGATGCACCTGACAGCCATCTCTGCTTACCGGGCGAGGGCCGGGAAGCAGTCGGTGGTGCAGGAGAAGGTGGTCGGGCGCTTTTTCTAAGGCCTTGATCACATATCCCCTCCGGTGCGAGAACCTCCACCTCCATGGGATCTACTGCTGGTATTGGCTAAGCTCATGGGCAAGCCATTCGAACCGATGCACAGGTGTGACGTCTTTCACCTGTCGTGGAAGACCGCCTTCTTGGTGGCTATCACGTCAGCCAGAAGGATGGGAGAGCTCCAGGCGCTTTCCATCAAGTGTCTTTATCTGGTCTTCCACAGGGACAAGGTTGTCCTGCGTCCTCACCCGAAATTCCTTCCGAAGGTGGTGTCAGAGTTTCACCTTAACCAGGTGTTGGCTCTGCCAGTGTTCTACCCCAATCACACCTCGGATGCCGAATATAGGCTCCATACTTTGGATCCTAGAAGAGCGCTCGCTTACTATAAGGAGCGGATGGCTGAAGTTCGGGGAGAGGTTCACCAGCTGTTTGTCACCTACGCAGAAGCCGCACCTGGCAGACCTGCAGCCAAGTGGACGATAGGCAGGTGGGTCACCTCCTGCATAGATCTCTGCTATAGGTTGGCTTGCATGGAGCCTCCTAGAGGTATAAGAGCTCATTCTACCCACCATACCACTGCATCGGTGGCTGCTTCCAGGGATGTCCCTATCCAAGAAATCTGCAGGGCTGCTACCTGGAAGTCAGCACACAACTTCATCACCCACTACCACATTGACCTTGAGTCACGCTGGGATGCTGGTTTGGGGCCTCGGTTCTCCAGTCTTTATTTCCCAAGTAGGGGGTGTGCGCCTTGCCTCCCTCCTGCCGGAGAACTGCTAGGAGTCTGCCAGACAGTGGGGATGAACAACATATCCATGTCCCTAGAAATACAGGTTACTCACCTGTAACAGGAGTTCTAGGAATGGTATATGTTCTTCATCCACACAACCCACCCGGCTTCGATGCACAACCTGGCTTCCAGCGGGCTAGATCTGGCGTCATGGGGCAGAGCTGAGAGTTTTACCACCCAGGAGGGTGGGAGGAGACAGCTTGAAGACCTTCCTGCAAGATTTAAAGCGGCAAGGAATCTGCCAGACAGTGTGGATGAACAACATATACCATTCTTAGAACTCCTGTTACAGGTGAGTAACCTGTATTTTTTTTTTGTCCTGAATTTTCTTCTCGTCTCCATCCCCACGATTGGGACTGCCCCCTTTCTTTTGTCCCAGTGGGCAGAAAGGTCGCTGGCTGCCAGGTGGTGTGCACTCTTACTCCCTCTGAGCCAAGGGCCTCAGCTCCACAACACATTCAGCCCCAAGCAGTGTGGTGCAGTTTTTGATGCCCTATAGTGATAAAAAGGAACTTCTTTTATGAGTTTGACTGGTCCTTTCCCTCTTATTTTTCTTTGGTCTCTGCATAGACATGGCAAAGTCTGAGAAGGAAATCAAGAACTTGCAGTCAGACCTGGCCTCAGAGAGAGAAAAGCACAAGCAGGAGCTGGCAAAGCTAGAGCAGCAAATCTCTCGCCTGGAGGCCGAAATAAGTGAAGCTCACAGAGTCTCTGCACAGAAAGAGCAGGTCAGTCGGTGTGCTTGTGTGTACATTTTTATGTACATAGGCTGTAGACTGTGACCTTGCATGCATACACGGGCTAGAGAGAGCAGGCAAAAGCAGTGTATGCAGAAGCTAAGGAATGCAGGTGAGTGTGGAATACAAATAAAGATGTGTATATGTGAAAAAGGTCTACAGGTAGGGTGTAAACGTGCAGAAAGAGAAGGAGGCAAGGATGTGCTACATGAAGCGGTGCCAGTGAAACAGGTGACAAGGGTAATGTGTATGCTGAAGACCATAGGTATAGGAGTGCATAAGCCAAGGAAGCCATGGCTTACAAGTTGATTGGAGAGGGGTTGGCATTCTGGGCCTTGGCCATTGAGTTTGGTTACTTGTACCGTCTGATATCCACCCCATGGCTATTGTGCTATGACTGTTGGGCTCCATGTGAATAAAACATGACAAAGTGCACAAAACTAAGTACTGCTGTATTTTTTGCTCTTACTGCGCAGTCCCTGAAGTATATTATCAGAGGTACAAGGGGTCTGGGTAATGCAGTGTCTGCAGTGTGGGAGGGGGCAGATAGATACCAACGGGTTCTTGATTACAGATGTTATTTTCCTAGTTACACCACTGGCAGAGTCCATGGGAAAAGAGGCAAAGATATGTGCAGAGGGACGAGGGAGAAAGGGAAGATGTGTGTGTGTGTGTGTGTGCGTGTGCACGCGCGCGTGCTCTGAGTGGCTACAGAGAGGAAGCAATTGTGTATTCAGAGGGACTAGAGAGAGAGAGCGATAGAAGAGGCAAATGTGTATGCAGAGGGGCTAGAGAGCGCTACATACTGTACAAGTATACAAATGTAGAAGCGACAGACTGCAACAAACCCATCAAATTCTTTCCCCCCACTAGGAGGTGGCAAGCATGCATGAACAGAGGCTAGAGAAAGGAGGCAAGTGTGTGTGTGTGTGTGTGTGTGTGTGTGTGTGTGTGCAAATCCAAAGCAACAGAGAGATTGAGGAGGCATGTGTTTATGCAGAGGGGCTAATGAGAGAAGGCAAGCATATGAGAAAGTGGCTAGAGAAAGGAGGCAAGTGTAAGAGTGTGTGTGTGTGTGTGTATATGTATATATATATATATTGATTCCACACCAGCAAATGTCAGGAAATTAAATGTCAGGGTTACCAACTCTACCCCCCACCATCCACAGACCATCAGGTGCCGGGGCGTGCCTTGGGTTGCTTTGGATTTGCTACACACACACACACACACACACACACACACACACACACTTGCCTCCTTTCTCTAGCCTCTGTTCATGCATGCTTGCCACCTCCTAGTGGGGGGAAAGAATTTGATGGGTTTGTTGCAGTCTGTCGCTTCTACATTTGTATACTTGTACAGTATGTACCGCTCTCTAGCCCCTCTGCATACACATTTGCCTCTTCTATCGCTCTCTCTCTCTAGTCCCTCTGAATACACAATTGCTTCTCTCTGCAGACCACTCAAACCTTGCAGTGCACGCACCACACACAATTTTTGCAATGAATTTCCCTTCTTTGAGAAAGTGAAATGTTACTCATTTGGTATCCATAGGTAGAGCTCGGACCCTCCGGGCCCGGCACTCCCACCCACCCATCAGTGTAGAGGCATAGTGCAGGAGGGCCCTGTGCTCCCAGTTTTACATAATGGGATGCATATTTGGGAGCGCAGGGCCCTATGGGCCCTACGCTCCCACCCTCCCACCAATAAGTGTAGCGACATAGTACCTGAGTGCCCTGTGCTCCCAGTATTGCAAGATGTTATCCATGGTTGGGAGCTTGGGCCCTCTTGGACCTGCACTCCCACCTACCTATAAGTGTAGAAACATAGTGCAGGAGGGCCCTGTGCTTTATTTTTGCATAATCGTATTCATAGGTGGGAGCGCGGGCCCTCTTGGCCCTGCGCTCCCACCCACCCATGGGTGTAGAGGCATAGCGTAGGAGGGCCCAGTGCTCCCACTTTAGCATAAATAGTATGCATAGGTAGCAGCGCTGGCCCTGTGGGCCATGTGCTGCCACCTACCCATAGTACGGACACATAGCAGAGGCCTAGCGGCATTCCAAGTAACCCTTGATTTGGCAATATCTCGGTAACTATAGGAACTGTGGAAAAAATTGTTTCACAGTTGTATTCCTGACCTAGCCACCTCCATGCATGCTTAGTACACCTAAGGTGTACTAACCTGCGCTTAAAGAAAAATCCATATCTCAAACCATTTTTGAGATAAAGGCGCTGCAGCCACCACAATGTTATCCTATGGAAAAATTTGCAACTTCGGAGTGGTGTAACTCTAGAACCGGTGTAAATTTTTGCACCAAACAAGAAAAAGGCACACCTGTGGTGCAAGGGCTTGCCACCCTGCAAATTTCAGCCAAAAAGCCCAAACCATGTAGTGGCAGTGAGGTGACAAAGAAACTATGATTTTTGGGGATTGTACTGTTGCAAATTGCGAAAGTACAGTGCGACACTTTGTTTCATGCTTGTACTGTCGCAAATTGTGACAGTACAAATGGCCAGATCAAAATAAACATATTTCTGGGTGTTTTTAAAAAAATGTGATGCATTGATGCTGTTCCTAGGACCCCCTTTAGGTAAACACAACAGTTGGTGTTTACCTAGGAGCAGTAGTTTTTAAACTATAATGTTTTTCCTCCACCGCTAACTGAAAACAAGATGGTGCCACGACAGTACAGAGGGCATATGTGACAGTAAAACATGCTGTCGCGGATTAATCTGTCACTGTTGCATGGAACATTTATTGTTTTCCCCATAGGATAGAATGGGAAACTTTAAAGTGTAATAACTTTTAAATGGATTAATATTTTTTCACCAAACATTCAAAAGGCACTTCCCTGACCCAGTATCCATATACCCTGAAAATTTCAGACCAGAGAGACAAACCATTCGGGCTGTGGAGACGAGCAAAGAATTCCGCAGAAGTTGAGGATTTGCCACACTTTTTGATGCTCCGCAACCGCAAATCTGTCTGAAATGAAAATTTCCAGATCCGGAGATCTATGTTACGACACTGCAAATGCCAGATTTCAGGCAAATCAGATGAACAGTTGCAAAGTTATTAAAGTGCAAACTTTTGGGTTCAACATAGAAGTGGCCATGCAGCCCTAACTATACCTGCCCTACTGGGCAGGTATATCTGGCACGGTAGCACCAATATATTAGGGTTGGCCGGGCAGTGTAATGTTAAACCTCAAACTTTGCAGTTTAATAACTTTGCAACAGTTCAACGGATTCACACAAAATTTGGCATGCTTTGCGGCTGGGGAAGGTCTCTTGGTGTGCCAAATTTCATGCGAATCCCTTTTGTGGCTTTTGAGATACAGAGTGATGAAATATGCAAAATTGCAGTCCTTTATTTTCAGTGGGTTTTTTTTCAGTTTCTTTCAACATCCGTTTCTCAGAAATGGCTTTTGGTTGTGGTCTGAAATTTTCAGGGTTGAAAGCTTTTACATCACAGATGTGCCTTTTTGGTGAAAAAATATGATTCCATTCAAAAGTTTTTGAATTTTGCCAACAAAATAGATGTACTGTGCGAAAACAAGCTTATTTTCGTGGGGAGAGGTAGCTTGTTTTCCTAGGAAGGTAGTTTGTTTTTGCAGGCAGGGTTCATAGGGTCACAGGGACCCTGGTTGTCTCCTGCCCACCCATTATTTTTCCTGTATCCCTGGTGTCTGTTGGCACCCCCCCATTATGTTGCTTCCATCTAGTGGCACCCCCTCACCCTCCAATTATCACTTTCTTTCTTAATTTGCTGACAACAGGGTGCCCAGTCCCCCTTGTGGCAATGTAAGTCCCCTCCCACCACTGTGGGAAACTGGGGAGCCCACTCCCAGTGTCCCGATAGATGTATGACCCCCCCCAGCAGTGTGGGACAATGGGGAGCCCATTCCCAGTGTCCTGTAATCAGTCCCCTGACGTGTTTTATTAATTTTTAAACCTGAAAATAAGAAAATGGTCCCTCATCATGGGACACTGGGGAACCCACACAGAGTATCCCAATACATGTATGCCCCCCCCAAAGTAGTGTGGGACACTAGGGAGCCTACTCCCAGTGTCCCGAAATCAGTCTGACGTCTTTTACTTTTTAAACCTGTAGCAAAAGAAAACAGTCCCCCAGCATCTTTTTCATTGTTTTAAACCAGAAAAAAAGAAAACGGTCCCTCGTTGTCCCCGCCGTATCTCTTCCCCCATCCCCACCATCCCACTGAGCACCCCTTGCCTCATGCTTACCACTGGAGATCATCTGCTGTCATCTTCAGTGGACTGGGACACATCTGCACTCTTCAAAGCCGAACCACAAGCTGAAGAATCAGGTAAGTGCCTTATAATGGCTGTTAATGGTGTTTTCAAATGATATCTTGTCCATTTTTTGATATTTTTCTGCCAGATTTTCAACATGGGCTTCTTGGGACCCCACCTCATGAACACTGACTGTTGTTTCGTTAATCAGATCCATAAGGTGATTTTGCAGTTGCTGTGTGAAATCACCTTTCGGGACCGACTAACGAAATAACAGTGTCCGTGTTCATGAGGTGGGAAGTCAAAAGCCCATGTTGAAGCAGTGCAAAAATACCATAAAATGCCTGAGTTACGTCGCGAGTCGTTGAAATTTTCTATGTATGCTCAGTAACTTGGGTAATTTTTAATATTTTTAGCTCCAAATTTTCAACACTGCCTTTTTCATACCACCTCATGAATAGTATAGCTGTCATTCTTCACATCCTGCCCAAAACTTGTTTTCACACCTCTGGCACAGAATGGTGTGGTTGCTGTATGAAATCACCTTTTGTGACCAGTGAAAGAAATGATGGTGGCAGTGTTCATGAGGTGGGGTCCCAGAAAGGCTATGTTGAAAATTTGGTGAAAAAATTCCTAAAAATGGCTGAGGTATGTGCGGTCATTGAAACTTTTCTGTGCACGTGCGTAACGTTGATCATTTTCAGTATTTTTACTCCAAGATTTCAATATAGCAATTTTATCACACCACTTCCTGTACAGCACAGCTGTCATTTTTCACATCCTGCCCAAAGCGTGTTTTCATACCTGTGGGGCGGAATGGCGGTTTCCCAGGGATTTGAACATTTTCACCTACAGGGTTTATGAGGTGGAGTGATAACACTATGTTCAAAATTTGGGGTCAAAATATGAAAAAATGACAAAGTTATGCCGATTCATTGCATTTTTGGTACGCACGCTCATAACTGGAAATCTTAAATATTTTGACCCCAGATTTTCAACATAGCCTTCTTATTACCTAAGCTTATGTATGTCACAGCTGTCATTTTTTAAATCCTGTCCAAAATATGTTTGCATACCTGTGGCATTCTAGTTGCGCAGAATTATGTTTTGGTACGTATTTGAAAATTTTGTCTACTAGCTACATGTGCTGGTGTAATAAGATGGCTGTGCTGATAATTTGGTCACACATCTATGGAGGGATGGGTGCACAGGGCCTGAAGAACCCTGCGCTGCCACACTAAAGTAAGGAACAGGACGGACCATGCGCTCCTACTGTGGCATAAGGACGGTTATGGAGAGGGATAAGGATACAAATAAACTATCTGAAAAGGTGAGGAAATTCATTGCAAAAACTTTGTTAATACACCATTAGGGTTGAAGTGTCAAAAGTAGGGAAGTAAGACCTTAGGGTTCTCAAGTCTAAGACCCTACTCCCACTGTGCATGCAGGAACAGGCATAAGGGGAACTTAAGGTTCCCAACCCCTACACCCCACCCCTGCCACATACAGGAACGAGGGTGGCAGGCGTGCCTTGGTGTTTAGAACCCTATTGCTCACCCCATTCTAAGACTAAGTAAGCCCACATGGGTACAGAATAAAGAGAATAGGATGAACATTAGGTTCAAATATGAAGGCACCCATCACATCTGTACCTGCATGCAGGTGAGGGTGAATCTTAGGGTTGGAAACCGAGGGAGGGGATGCGGTGTAGGGGTTGGGAACCTTAATTTCCCCTCATACCTATTCCTGCATGCACAGTGGGAGTAAGGTCTTAAGCCAATGAACCCTAAGGTCTTATTTCCCTACTTTTGACACTTCAGCCCTAATGGTGCCTTAACAAAGTTTTTTGTAATGATAAAGATACACACACACACAGGCTAATGAGAGGAGGCTAGCATATGTGGAAATGGGCTAGAGAGAGGCAGCAAGAGTTTGCGAAGAGGGGCTAATGGGAGAAGGCAAGCATGTGTAGAAAGTGGCTACAGAGAAGAGACAAGCGCGTATACACATACAGTACAAAAAGAAGGCAGCAAGTGTGTGCACTGAGGGGGCAGATGAGAGAAGGCAAGTGAATGTACAAAAGGGCTTAGGGAGGAGGCTTGCAAAGAGGCTAGAGAAATGAGACAAGCATGTTTGCATAGAAGGGTTTTAAAGATTGTGTATAAAGGGGTTTAAGAGTAGTCAACATTTTTACATGGGCTAAAGGGTAGACTCAAGTGTATGGCACTGTGTAAGGTTATGTATACAGAGATGCTGGAGAGAGACAGAAGGCAAGAATATGTACAGAGAGGCAACAAAATCAGGGAAGCATGTCTGTAGAGAGGCTAGGGCTAGAGAGAGGATGCAAATGTGTGCTGAAAGGAAAGAGGGGGATCCTGGATAAGGACAGTATGTGCACAAGGGCTAGAGAGAGAGAGAGGAGTGAAGCATGTGCACAGAATGGCTAGAAAGAAGGTAAGTGTATGCAAAAGGAGTATAAAGAGAGAGGAGACAAGTGCAGTAAGCATGGGCAAGTATGGCTCCAGAATGGCTAGGAATGGGAGAAGGCTAGTGTGTGTGCATGTGTGAGAAGGGGAAAATGTGGATGCCAGGTTTGAGACAGCGAAGGCAAGTATGATTGCAAAGGGCCTTGACTTCAGTAGTATCAGCTTTTTTTTTAAATGTGTTTGCTATGTTGGTAATGTCTTCAGCTTTCAGAAAGCGCTCCCTTTGAAGTGAGCAGCCCTTTGAACTGACTTACTTCAGAGTCTCCCTTTTCATGTTCTTGTGCATCTCTGTAGGCAGTACAAAAGAGGGATGACCTCCTGCGGAAATCTGAGTCAGACTTGCTCCAGGCCCACAGTTCTCTGAAAGGGAAGGCCCTGGAAATCGAGAAACAGGCCTCAGTGGTCAAGAGCCTAGAGATGGACATCCAGCGGCAACATAAGGAGAAGGAGCGGAAAGAGACTGAAAATGCCTCCCTCCAGGCAGAGATCCAACAGCTCAAACAGGACTTACAAGAGGCCCATCAGCGCTACAGAGAGTCTGGTGGGTAGGAGTTATGTTTTAGTGCACTGGGAGCTGTTTTCTCATCAGGTTATAAATCCCACCTTAACCTTTAAGCTAAGGGCAAGAACTTGAAAGTGCTGTTCTAGGTTACCATGAAGTACTCAAAGCATATGGTAAGTTCCTTTGCTGGTTTCTTCACTGGTGCTGCAGACTCTATAGGGCTGAGTATTTTTTGTACTGTGTGTTACATACTTAGATTTGGCCTTGGGATGGCACTCTGTCTTGGTAGTATAGTAGCAAAGAGAAAGGCAAAAGTGCCCCCAAGTACTCTTCTGATCCTGTGTAGGCTAAGAGCATCTTTTTTTTGTTATTAGTGCACCTCCCTCCTTTTGTCCCCTAAATACAACTAATACGTACTGTAGCTTGAACTGCGTACTGGTCCTTATGAGAACATCCACTAGTATAGTAACATCCATTGACCCTGCAGCAGTGTGTTGCTCTGCCATGCCAGAGACATCAGGGCTTTTTTTGGTTGCCGTGCATCAGGGCTCCCAGCCATTGAGGGCGAGTGCTGAGTTCCAGCACCACATCAGCCCCTGCATTGGGTGCTTGCTCCTCTGCATGGGTTCCACTGTGTGCAAAGATCTGCAACAGGGTTGATGCACAAGGTGGGGTGGAAAGGATGAAAAGGGACTTGACAAGGTTGGAGGGATGATCAAATGTATGGCAGCTTAGATTCAATGCAAAGAAGTGCAAAGTAATGTACCTGGGAAACAAAAACCCAGGGGAAGAGTACACAATGGGGGGGTGAGATACTGACAGCAACAAAAATGGAAAGGGACCTGGGGTAGTCATATCAGATGACCTAAAGGTGGGCCAGCAATGTGAGAAGGCAGTAAGGAGGGCTGGGGGGATACTGGGATGCATAGGGAGAGGCATCACCAGTAGAAAACAAGAAGCTGTTGGCCCTCTGTACAGACAGTTGGTAAGACCACATCTGGAGTACTGTGTACAGTTCTGGAGACCCCACCTCCACAAGGACATAGACAGGGTGGAGGCTGTCCAGAGGAGGCCAACCAAAATGATGCAGGGTCTGCATCAGAAGATGTATGAAGAAAGACTAAAGGAACTAAAGATGTATAGCCTCGAGGAAAGGAGAGAGAGGGGGGACATGATAGAAACTTTCAAATACCTCAAGGGAATCACCAAAGTCCAAGAGGGTAGCATCTTTCAGAAAAAGAGATGTACAAAAACAAGGGGGCACAATTTTGAAGATAGAGGGGGGACGGCTCAGAAGTAATGTGAGGAAGTATTTCTTTACAGAGAGGGTTGTGGATACATGGAACAGCCTTCCTCAGGAGGACGCAGAGTCAAAAACAGTGGAGGAATTCAAGAATGCATGGGACAGACATAAGGCAATTCTAGTGGTGGGTAGGAGGAAGTAGGCTATTGGTTAACTAGGATCTGCAGCATGTCCATTAGGTAGGGAAATGGGCAGACTAGGTGGGCCAAGCGGTCCTTATCTGCCATCAAATTCTATGTTTCTATGTTCATGCATGGCCACATAGGAAAGCATGGCATGGTCCCAAGGGTGTTAGGAGGGTGCAAGGTGAAAATAGGATAAAAACCCTGGGACAGCTGAAGATGGCAGTCAGTGGTACTCTTAGGGCCCTATCTCATAAGGACCGCCACTGCAGTAGTCTGTGGGGATAGGGCTCTGAGGCTGGCCAGGGACACCACTGATCTGATGAGTGGGCAGTTGGTTCTATAGAGAAAAAGCTAGATGGAAAAAAAAAAAAAAGTTGGGAGATCCTAATACCAGAACTAACGAGGCCTACCTGGGGCAGTCAGGTAGTGGCGTCTACTCTAACAGTACCAGATGAACTGTGTGCAATTCCAGCAGGTTGATTTGTTCCAAGACTCAGTTGGTGACTACAGTACCATGTGCTCTGTGGTCCGGCAGTTGTGCTCCTCAGCCACGAGAGACTCATCTCTCCTCAGTGCAACCAAGAGTTCTGGCTGGACGTACGGGATTCCTTCTGAGATATAAAAGGGGAAAGCCACCAATGGATGGCACCCAGTATCAGCTTGGTCACATAAACCAGAAGATTCAGGGCTGCGTGTGTCTTGCAACTGGTACCCTAGGTTCCACTGGATGGTTCTCATGTTTCAGTGGGCTCAGTGCACCATGGCAATAGTACCGGCCATGAAGTTCAGGAGCCTGAGGAAATCCCATGTTAGGTGCAATTACCCAGCCTGAAATAATCTGGCAAAGGATGACAGATCTTCAGCCCTGTCGGTAGGTAGGTGCACTCTAGCTTACCTGAGTCCAGCCCTGCCTCAGTGAACATGATAACCTGTTAATTTCTGTTTCGTCTGAACATGATGACCTGCTTTGTGGTCAGTTTGGATCTAGTCATTTTAACCAAGAGGCCTAGCTACTGGAATATCAGAATAGGCAGATCCCTGTCCATGTTCTGCATCAAACGACCCATGAGGAGCCAGTTGTCAAGATAGGGTTGCCTTTTGGGTGGCCCCAGGGAACTGACCTCCAGAGAAACCACCACCTCTACCCTTGCAGAAGTAGTGTACTGCATTTTATTGAAGGACTTTTCTGGGCTTCTGGGTTATGCTGTTGAACTTGCTGTTATAAGTTTGTAGATGCAGCTCACTATCCACACACTGACAATTCTCCATTGAGGAGTGGAAGGCTTGACTTGCCTACAGTCAGCCAAAAGACTGTAAAAAGACCTCAGCAGGTGCCATGTCGGCTGCACAGCTAGCAGTCATGGAACAGGAAGTGGTAGCTGCTGCAGGGAGTTCCTTTTTGGTCTTAATGTTGTTCACAGCTGAGGCCAGCATTGGAGGGACCTTCTCTGAAGAATTCAGGGAGATGTGTCAAGCCCTCCAGACCTTTGGTGATAGTCCCTCTCATCGCAGCAGGAAACACAAGCACCACCATCGCAGGTTGTATGACCAAGAAAGATCACGCTTCCCTGACTGCTTGACCTTGATTGAGCTTTCTTCAGTCAGGGGATCTATGACAACCCCATCAGGCCTGTTGGCCTCGACTCCAGTGGAGTGGGTGGTTGAGATCTTTCTCGAGCCTGTCGACTGGCTGTCGGAAGAGATGAGGAGTCGATTTCCCAGACCCCAGTTCTTCTGTTCCTCACTCAGGAGAACGTGGCCCAGTCGGTGTCCACAACTGGATCACCTCAGGAGTGGCCCCCCATTGGTGGTCATACTTCTGAAGCCTCTCATGCTCAGTGTGTCAAGGCATGTGGTTTACCACAACCCACCAGAGGATACCCGTAGACGTTGGTCCTCAAGTTGATGGTGGAGGTCGAGTCGCTACTTGCGCTCTCCATCCAGCTCAACCAGGCAGTGCCGCCATTGATGCTACTCGACCTCCTCATCCTCAGGCTAGGAGAGGCATTGGCACAAAATGTGTCAACCTTATGAGGAGCTCCTTTGGCAACAGTGGACTCTTGCTGGGAGTGGTAAGGCTTTTCCCCTGGACCTTCAGTCCCTTGGCCTGCACCCATCATTCCCATGCTGGTCCATACTTCGCAGATGTCCCTGCATCCATCTCTCTGTCCCTTCATGTGGAGTCCCCTCCACCACAGCCTTTGTTTGGTGCTCTGACTAAAGGGTCATGTGCAGCTTCCAGCATGCCAGGCTGGTTTTTGCTGGAAATCACCCAGTCTGAGGACACTAGAATGGTCCATGGTGGCCAACGGTTGAGGGTTGCTTTTGAGGAATCATCTGACTTCTAGGCTAGTGGTACATGGCTTTGACCGGGATTCACACATTAGGTCAGGAGTCGGTCAAAGAGCTGACAACCAACCACGGGCCGGTTTCTTTTTGGGCTTTGCTCTGACTTATGTTGGACTCCAAGAATGTGCCATTGGAACCAGTCCAGAAAGGGGCTAAATGCCACTTTACTGATCTACTGGACAGGACAATTCCCTGGGGGTTGTCTTTCTCATGGCTGAGGTCATCTTGGGACCAGCTCTAGAGCTTTGGCAGCATCCAGCAACCTGCCCAGCACCTTCCACCCGTATTGTCTACAAAGTATGCATTCCAGTGGGATTCCTTTTGGGATTCTCCGACAACCGCTCTGCTGATGGCCTGATTTTGTACTCGGCCATCCATAAATTTGGTGACCAAGGGTACATGGACAAGCCTCCAGACTGAGTGCAAAAAGATTGGCCATTGTGACAGGGTTAAATAAGACCCTGTTCCATTTGTTATGTAGAAAGAGTTAAATGCGAGGATCTGTTATATCCTCTTCTGTCCTGTCTCTTGTCTGTCTGATTACGCAGTTATATTTTCTTGTGAGACTTAGGAACTTGCCACTCCAAAGGTCTTGCTATTCCTCCCCCCCCCCCAGCTATCTCTCTGCCTTCACATGCTGTTCTATCTTTTCGTCCCCCTTGCGTATCTGAAGTTATAAAATACGTGTGAATTTCTATGTGAAAGTGGGATCCCTTGGTTTGAAAGTGTATATAGTTATATTGTTGAAATAATGATTGCAAAACACTATTTGGAACTTGAGTTAACTTGGAATGGAACACTAGCTCTTTTGAAGAAGCTGTCAACAGGAGGTCAGTTCTGGGACACCATGTACTGTTTTGTTGCACCTGCAAGGAAGGAAACTAAGAACATTTTCTGAAAAATAATGTCTTCTTAACGAGTTCTAGACGCTTATAAAAAGAGCAGCAGTGCTTTTGCGAGAGAGAGAGAGCGAGCAAGACTGAAACTTGAAATTAGAGATATTCTCAGATGAAGGACTTTGTTTTCTGTGTTTGTAATAACTTTGTAAATAGTTGTACTGAACAATTTTATTTTTTAATTGTACTGTTATTGGAAAAAATAAATTGCTACTTGTGAATTTTCATACCTGCTCCTGGTCTTCCTATGCTTCCTGACCTGTGCCTCGACAACAGCCATGCAGCAAAAAAGTGTACACTGCTGTGTCATTGGGTCTCTGTTAGGCCAGCTATATGATTATGATGGCTAAATTTGGTCACACCCTGCTGGAAGTGCTGGATGAGTTCCTTCTCGATTTTCCTGCTGACAAGCAGTTGAGAGTGAAGTTAGTCATATACCAGGGTCATTTTCTGCCTAAACACCAGCTCCATATGGCTTTGGACATGGGCTGTTCCTGTGCCCATGTCATGGCAATAGATGTCACCATGCATTGCAGGGCCTAGATGTGGCTTTCCATCTTTGCAGCAGATACCTAGCACAAGTTGACTAATGTCCCCTTTTTGGGCACTGACTTTTTTGCCCCTGGGGTGGAGGGACGTCTCACATGGATTGAGAAGTCCAGTGCAACCCTTGATTCTGTGGCTTTGTTCCAGTAGGATCAGAAGGCCCAAAAGCCTAAGAACAACGCCTTTCAGCCACAGCAGCCTCAGCAGCAGCCCCAGCAAGAGCAGTGCCAGCATTGGCATCTGAAGCACAAATTCAGCAGCCAGGGACAGAAAAGAGGGGAGCTGAGGTGGTGTTCCTGCAGTGGCCCCTGTGGCCGGAGCCTCCACCAAGGCTACACAGTGACGAGTTGGAGGTGTCATCCCCCCACCTGTCCAGTCTCTGTCCCAGCTCCTGTTCGGGGAGTTAGTTATGCTACTTCTTGCCACACTGGTCTGCCATTACCTTGGACAAGGTGGGTTCTAGACATTTTGGGCAGAGGGTTCACTCTGAATTTCGAGCCTCTCCTGCCATACTGACTTCATGCCACACAGGAGTCCCGAGAGTCTCAGGACACCTTGTCCACCCTGAGGGCCAGCATTGCTCAGCTCTTTGAGTGAGGGACAGTAGCCCATGTCCTAGATGCCCTGGCCAGTCAGGAATATGTGTCCAGGCACTTCCTTCTCCTGAAATGGATGGGAGACTGGACCCCCATTCTGGATCTGCACAATCTGAATCAGTTCATGCAGAAGCGCAAGTTTTGGATGGCCGCTCTGAATCAGATTATACCATCTCTGGAGCAGGGCTTGTGGTTCTGCTCCCTGGACTCCAGTACGCACTCTTCCACATTCCAGTCTGTCATGTTGCATGTACCTTCGGTTCTGCACAGAGGGATACTGTACCAGTTCCAGGACATGCCCTTCAACCTCTCCTCCACACCCAGGGCCTTCACCAAATGGATTGCAGTGGTGGTGGCCTTCTTGCGATATGGGGGCTTCAGGATATATCCCTATCTGGACGACTTGCTCATAGCCAGGTCATCCAAAGAGGCAGTGGAGCAGTCCAGCAATCTGGTCTTCCAGACCTGTTGGGACTTGGGCCTCCTGGTCAGCCTGACCAAGTCTAAGCTGGTACCCTCACAGGTGATCAAGTTTATTGGGGCAGAGGTGGACTCCCTGTTGGCAAAAGTCTGCCTTTCTTTGAGCGAGGCTCTGGCTCTTACCTCCTTTGCCCAATCATTTCAGGTTGGGCTCTTGCACCCTGTGTGGGCCTTTCTATGGCTGCTGGGGTTTATGGCTCCCTTCATCAGCATGATCTGTTGGCCTCGCTAACAAATGCACCACCTGCAGTGGGAGTTGGGCCATCAATGGTCTGCGCACCTAGGTCACTTTGATCAGCCAGTCGTAGTCACACATCCAATGTGGGATGCAACATCTGGAGGAGAGAATCTTGTTTGTTCACTCAGAGCCATACGTCATGCTCAGGGAGGATGCATCTCTGGTGGAGAGCACACCTGGGAGATCAAAGAGCCCATGGTTTCTGGTCACCCCAGGAGTCCCGTCACCACATCAGCCTGCTGGAGCTTTGTGCAGTGCATTTGTCTCTGATGGAGTTTGCTCCTCTGATTAGGGTTTAGGTCATGTAGGTCCAGATGAACAACACCACAACCTTGTTCTACCTAAGCAGGCTGTGTGCCACACACTTCCTTCCCTTGTGTCAGGAGATTTTCCACACCTGGACCCTTCTGTGCAGCCTTGGTACAGATCTCTTGGTGATCCATGTTGCAGAAGTGAACAGTCAGGTGGCAGATGCAGTCAGCTGATTCAGAAAGACATTGCAGAAGTGGTCCCTGCATCAGGAAGTGGTAGACTGCCTGTTCTCCCAGTGGGCACCCCTCTAGTGGATCTGTTTGCCTCGTGGGAGAACAGAAAACTAAGGCTGTTTTGTGCTGCTCCCCACAGTCCAGGACACTGATGGGGATGCCTTTGTGAGGCCCTGGACCCCAGGCCTCCTGCTCACCTCTACTTCCCTCCCCTAGGTCCACAGGATCATGGTCAAGGCCCAGAAGGACAAGGCACAGATAATCCTGATAGACTTTCACTGATCTGGACAGTTCTGGTACCTGGCTCTCCTCAGTCTAATCAACAGGCCTCTGTGACAGTTGCCACTGCACCCAGACCTGTTGACTAGACAAAAATCCTGCACCTCTCAAGTCTGGTTTCTGAGCGGCTAGAGTTACAGGCTTCAGACTTTTGGAAGACGTCCTCCACATTATGGAGGCATCCTGTAAGAAGTTGACCCGCATATGCTATGCATTCAGGTAGAAGAGACTCTCACTTCGAGAGAGAGCTCTTGTAGCAGGCAATAACCATTAGGACTATGCCACCAGGCACTAGGACCCCACGGACAAAATTCTAGCTAACAGTCTATGATGGGGGACCGCCCCCTGATGTCTGTCCTGCCTTCAACGTTGCCTGTGATATAAAGGGGCAGTCCCCTGGCACCCCCTCAGTTTTTTCCTGCCGTTGACCAGTGCATTTCAGCCCCACGGATGCCATCCTGCTTCTGGTCGATCACCATTTTGCGCGCTTCACAAAGTTATTGTTTTTTCATCGCGTTTACTGATTCATAGTGTATGTCCAACCTAACAACTTCATCGACAGAGTGGTGGAAATCTAAGTACAAGTGCAGCAAGCAAATCCTGGCAAAAGACGGTCATTCGGCCTGCCTTCTGTGCCTGGGCCCCAATCACAAGCCGGATGCCTGCCCGCCTTGCCTTAGTTTCAGTCGAAGAACCCACATCCACCGCCTGAAGATGCTGAAAGCCTACCTTTCTTGAACAGCAAGTGGCCACCATACAGAAGACCCAGTCGGGACACAGTTCAGCTTCTTCTTCGGCCAGAGGGACCTCCCCTAGAGAGAAGTCTAGAGGAAAGCACCATCACCGAAACAAGGACAGATCCAGGTCAGAATCCCGCTCAAGGTCCCCGCATAAGACTTCAAAGAGTTCGTCCTCTGGCACAAGGTCGGACTCAGCCTCTCTGGTTTCCCTCACTCTTCTTGGGTTACCATCGATAAAGTCTCCCACCTCTACCTAAACATCAGGAAGGGGGTTTTCTGGGCAGGGGCCTTCCAAGGCCTCTATTCCCCTGACTATCAGGTCCCTCAAACACTCTTATGGGTCTAAGTCAGAGTGGTCAGCCCACACTTCATCGGGTGTCTGGTCAGAGCCCACCATCCACAGAGCTGTAGCCTCTGACAAGATGGCAGGGTCCGGCAACACCAAGAGATGTCACAAGCACCAGAAGAGGCCTTGCTCACCTTCAAAGCTGGCACCAACTGGGGCTCCGGATCGACGTCTGGTCACTATGACCGCAGACTCTGCAGCTACGGGGCCAGAGCAGACAGTGCCCTCCAAACTGTCCCTGGTCCACGGGGCTCCTACAAGTCTCTGTCCTCGGAGCAGATGACAGAGGACCTGATGCCAGGCTCTATGGAGTCCAAAGACATGGAGCCACTTACTCCGTCACCTCCCCTTAGGGCACCCGATGACCAGACATTGGCACACCCGACGTCAGGGGATGAGACACCAACAGGTCTGATGAACCGATGCAATAGAGTCATCAGGCCTGACAATGGTGGGGGGGGGGGCTAAGCCTAAGGGTCCGACACCTACCCTGACAACAGACCCACCGACAGCCCCTATGGTACCTCTCGCAGAAGTGGAAGCTCTATTTACAAGTTGGTGGAACACCATAAACGGGAATTTGTTGCCAGAACCAAACCCCACATCTCTGGGGACCCCCGATATCGGCTCCACCTAAGCAGCCTACCCTTCCCCCACCACATAAGACACCTTCACCACTCCCAACACCAGCCCGCCCTTCTCCAGGTGGCTCAGGACAGGGATCCCACGGACGACTGAGGCATGGACGTCACCCGTCATCCCGCTCCTCCTCCAGATGCCGGAACTGCTCTAACGGGTGCCAGTCTAGATGTGTTTGGACACATCTCCAGAGGAGGCCAGCAGGGGTTCCTCTTCTTACGACTCTTCGAAAGAAGACTTGTCGCTCCCATCTCCGGATCCAAGGAGGGATTCCCCAAGGTCTCCTCTGGGCAATCCCAGTTTCTTAGATGTAATGAGGCACATTCATTTTCTAAATCAGTGGGAAACAGAGGATCTAGACCCCGAGAGATGCCGTCTGGTGAAGTTCTTAGGGACCAACAACCCTAAACCATTGGTCATCCACCATTAGTGGAACCCTTCCAGGACATTACAAAACTAGCCTGGAAGCACCCCTTGACGACCTCAGCAGTCCCTAAGAAAGCTGACCGACTGTATTGAACACCCAGAGAGGAACCACATTTGAGTGAACAGCCGAAGGCCGACTCCATGGTCCTTACTGCTGCACATGGACAGACTCAGCAACCAAAACACATGAGCTCTCAACCCCCGGACAAAGAATAAAAAAAGATAGATCAATTTGGCTGCAACGTCCACTCCTCGGTCACTTGCATGGTCCAGTCACTCAACTTCCTGGCACATATGGTCATGTACCAGAAGTTTTTATGGAACAAAGCTAAGGACCTGGCTAGGTCCCAGCCTGACTCACCAGCCAAGATGGAGCTATTGGCCGTCCTGCAGTCCGGTGCTGATGTGGGAAAAATGGCCTCCGGTGTTCATATAACTTGACAGACACTGCAGCTAGGGCAGCCATCATGGGGATATGCCTGTGGTGCTATTCTTGGTTGAGAGTATTGGGCTTCCGACAGGATTTGCAGGATGCTATCCTAGATGCCCCCTTTCAAGGTTCAGTTTTTTTGGTCAAGAGACAGAAAAGATGATCACTGGTTTGCAGGACTCTGGAAAAGCAGTTTCCGAAGTCCACAAAATGTACAAGTCAGAGTCACCCCCAGCCAGACATCGGCCGTTTCATAGACAACAGGGCCAACAAGCAAAAAGGCAACAGCAATGAGGGGGATACAAAAGAAAAGCCCCCCCCCATTCAGCAGGGACACAGGGACCAAGAAATGCCAAGAGTGCCAAAGCTCCCTTTCCCATCCCTACAGCCTCTGCATGACTCTCTGCCTGCTCCCCGTACTCCAGTGGAGATGAAGGGGAGACAGTAGGAGGACGATTCTCCCTCTACCTGACAGGCTGCCCTCCAAATCATAGGAAGGGGGTATGCCCTAGAATTCACCCAAATGCCTCCAGACAACCCACCAGGCAGAAATCCAAGCCTTCCTGTCAAAAAAGGCGATCCAGGTAGTTCCTCTGAGTCAAAGAGGAAGGGGCTACTACTCCCACTTCTTCTTAGTACCGAAAAAGACAGGAGACCTTCGTCTGATCCTGGATCTCAGTCACCTGAGCAATTTCATCAAATACAAAAGATTCAGGATGGTGACTCTTCCGGGCTTGCTGCCCATGCTCTGTCAGGGAGACTGGCTGTGCTCCCTGGACGTGCAGAACACATATATGCACATCAAGATCCTGCCCTCTCACAGAAAGTACCTCCATGTTTCCATTCCAAAGTGAACATTACCAGTTTTGGGCTCTGCCGTTCAGCCTATCCTCAGCACCTCGAGAATTCACCAAGTGCCTGGCGGTGGTGGACGCAGTCCTCAGGAGGCAGGGGCACTACATCTACCCCCTACCTAGATGACTGGCTCCTGACAGCTCCCACAAGAGACCAGCTGTTTCACATGCTGGAGGGAACTTTCCATCTATTCCAAGCCCTAGGGATTACTTTGAATCTTCCAAAATCCTCCCCTTGGCCCAATCAGAGACTACAATACATAGGGGGTTGTCTTGGACACTGTCCAGGGGAGAGCCTTTCTCCCCCAGGACAGAGCAAATCACCTCCAGGTGCTGGCTTGGAGGATCGCCTCATCACGTCAGGTTCCTGCCCAACTACTTGGACACATGGCAGCTGCCATCGAGACCTTCCCCTTAGCTCGGCTCCACATGAGGGTTCTTCAGTTGAACTCGGGGTGCAGTGGGACCAGCATTTGGATGGTCTAGAACAGCAAGTTCAGATCTCCAACGTAGTACATCAGACCTTGGAGTGGTGGCTGACTCCCTCCCATCTAGAGACTGGGGCCCCCTTTCGGAGTTCCAATCCTCAACAGGTCCTGACAACAGATGCATCAGAACTGGGGTGCGGCACGTATTTCAAAGACAACCAGACAAGAGGGACATGGACCCCATTGGAATGACGCATCCACATAAATGAGTTGGAGATGAGGGCCTGCCTTTACACCTTACAGGCGTTCCAGGTGGATCTCCTTCCGGGGTCCTTATTGATCCACACAGACAACATGTCAGTGGTCTTTTACATCAACAAACAAGGAGGGACACACTCCTATCCATTTTGCAGAGAGGCCATGAGAGTCTGGTACTGGGCAGTGGAACACAATCAGGAGCTCACTGTAGTCCATGTTCCAGGAGTCCAAAATACCTTAGCAGACAGCCTAAGCTGTTCTTGGTCTCAGGCTCACGAGTGGGAACTGCTGCAGACAGTAGCAGAAGATGTTTTCGAAAGATGGGGACTTCCAGAACTCGACCTCTTTGTGTCTCCGCTCAATGCCAAACTGCCCAATTTCTGCTTGCTAGACCAGGGAGATGTGTTATCTCTCTCTTGGACAGAGAAGTTTCTCTATGCCTTCCCTCCATTTCCACTACTTCAGAGGGTGCTGCTCAAGCTACAAGTGGAATGAGCAGACGTGAGTCTGATAGCCCCTTCTTGGCCTCGACAGATTTGGTTTCCATTGCTCCAACAGCTGGCAATAGGGCCCCCAATTCCTCTGCCCCTATCCTCCCTGTTGCTCTCCCAGGAGCAGGGTACTGTGATGCACCCGAATCTCAAATCCCTGCACCTACATGCATGGCTCCTGTAGACTTAGTCAGGAACCGGTATGGAGTCTCCTCAAAGGTGGCAGACTGTCTTGTGGCAGCAAGAAAACCCTCATCTAGGGTCATGTACGCCATAAAATGGAAAAAGTTTCTGTCTGTGGGCTTCAACCCGTCAACTGGACCCTTTCACCTGTCAGGTGAACTCGGTCCTGGAGTACCTTCATTCCCTGTCTGACTCGGGTCTAAGCTGCTCATCCATAAAGGTACACCTTTCTGCAGTATCAGCTTACCATGCTTTGGTGGACGGCAGGACCCTGGCACAATTGAATCTATCTTGCACCTTTCTGCGAGGTATGATGCATATCAAGCCTCCCATATGGCACCCTATCCCCCCATGGAATCTCTTATTTATGTTAGAAAAACTTACATTGCCTCCCTTTGAGCCAGTTGCAAGTTGCGATCTACGCTTCCTGTCTTGGAAAGCATTATTTTTAGTTGCCATTACCTCAGCCTGGAGGATTTCCAAGCTTCAGGCTCTGATGTATAAAGAGCCTTATTTAGTTTTTCACAGGGACAGGGTGTCCCTGCGTATTAATCCTAAGTTTCTTTTGAAAGTAGTGTCTGAGTTCACTCTTAACCAGGACATTCACTTGCCTGTCTACTACCCAGAGTACTCAAATTGAGGGGAGGCCCTGTTACATACTCTGGATGTCCATAGAGTTCTCAGATTTTATGGAGACCGTATCAGGTCTTCCAGAAAAACAGGCCAGTTGTCTGTGTCTTTTGCCCTGAGAATGACAGGAGCACCAGTGACTAAGCAGACATTGTCCGAATGGTTGGTCAATTGTATAGTGTTCTGCCATCAAAAGTACGACAAACCTTTACCGGGCTCGGTAAAACGTCACTCCACTAGGGGTTTTGCCACTTCGTTTGCAACCCTATGAAATATGTCTGCAGCAAATCTATGTGCTGCTGCCACCTGGAGTTCCATCCATGCATTCATTAAACATTACAGTTTGGACATTGCTTCCAGAAGGAGGGCGGGCTTTGGCCTAGTCGTCCTACAGGGACTGCTTTCTTAGAAGCTCCTGTGGGTTTCTATAACCACCACCCTTCTGACCTGGATGATATCCTTGTATTACTTGGGACACAGTCCTGATGGTTATTGTTGCTGCAAGACCACTCTCTTGAAGTGAGATAGTACAGTTACGTAAGAACTTACCATAACAGTAGATCTTCAAGAAGAGCTCTTGCATCAGGCATGCTTTCCGTCCCTCCTTCCCCCGGTTATATCTATATTTTCTTCTCCCTTTGGTATGTTAGAACCTCCTTAGTTCCCCATCCTTTATGCAAGCCAGATCTCCAGCAGGTGAACTGAGGTGGTGCTAGGGGACCTCCCCTTTATACCACAGACGACGTTGGAGGTGGGGCTGACGTCAGGGAGCAGCCACCCTTCATAGACTGCTAGCTAGAATTTTTTCCGTGGGGTCTTAGTGGCTGGCGGCATAGTCTGCAAGAGCTCTTCTCGAAGATCTGCTGTTACAGTAAGTTCTTACGTAACCATACTTTCTCAGTCTAGTGCCAGTTTAAGGAGCTTGAGCCCTTTACCTGTCTCATGGCGAGCATCCTTGACTACCTATGGTCCCTGTGTCAGTCAGGTCTGCGAGCAACTACCCTTAAAGATGTACGTGGCAGCCATATCTGCATGCTGGTCTTGGGATGATATGCTGACAGGGGCCAAGAGAAGGTGGTTGGGCACTTATTCAAAGGCCTGGACCACGTGACCTCTCCAGTGCACAAACCTTCACCTCCCTTAGACTACTGCTGGTGTTGGCAGTGCTCATGGGCAAGCCATTTGAGCCAGTGCACAGATGTGAGATGTCATACTTGTCATGGAATACTGCCTTCTTGGTGACCATCATGTCAGCCAGAAGGATAAATGAGCTCCAGACGCTCTCATGGAGTCTCCTTATCTAGTCTTCCACAAGGACAAGGTTGTCCTTTGCTCCCACCTGAACTTCCTCCTGAAGGTTGTGCCAGAGTTTCACTAACCAGGTGAAATACTTTACTACCCCTACCTCGGAAGTCGCTCGCAGGCTCCATGCTCTGGACCTGCAAAGGGTGCTTTCCCATTATAAAGTACGCACGGCTGGAGTTCGAGGTGAGGCTCGCCATCTGTTCATCATCTAAGAACTTGCAGTGAAGAGGATGATTGCCAGGTGGATTACATTCTGAATCAACCTCAGCTGTATGTTGGCTGGTAGGTAGCCACCCAAGGGGCAAAGGGCTCATTCCACCAGACATACCGCTGTTTTGGTGGCTGCTTCCAGGGACATCCCTATTCAGGAGATCTGTGGGGCTGCAACCTGGATTAAAGCACACGCCTTCATATCCAATTACAGTATGGACATTATGAGCCATTGGACAGTTGCTTTTTGGTCCTCGGTCCTCCAGGCTCTGTTCCCCAAATATGGTGCATGCCTTGCCACCTCCTTCCAGAGGACTTCTTGGAGTCTGCAGTGTGTGGATAGTGAAGTGTATCCCTTCCCCTCCTTACGCTGCCATGGGGAGAGGTATCCGGGGGGGGGGGCTACTCAGGCCACTAGAAAAGTCCTGTAAGTGTTAAGGCACATTACGCAGCTGGAAAACTGGCTCCTGTTTCTCCTTTTCTGGCTCAGTGTGTCTTTCCTGGGTCCTGGTCAAAACTGCTAAATAGATACAGCACAGTTGATAACCGCATAGGCAAAACACCAACACCAAAAACACGCTGAACAAATTCAACGTAAAGTAATGACAACGCGACTCAAATTTGTGATCTGTGCAAGGTATTTTGTCCTAAAAACAAAGAAAAGGTGACAGGCTAAAAGGCAGTCTCCATCAGCCCCAGCATCTGTAATCCAAAGAGTGTTGCCCTCTAAAGGCTGCAAACCCTGTGGCTGCCATGTCAGTAGTCAGCAGCATTTAAGGATATATTGTAGCCAAAAAGGCAGAATACTCCAAGAAGGCTATGAAGGAGCACAAATGCTCACCTGAGGAATGCTTTGAGGACAAGGAAGATAAAAAGAGACATGTTGGGGAGTCATCATCATCCACCAACCTAAAAAAGCTTATGAAAGAAAACCAGTATCCGGTAAACATAGCGTTGTAATAATCGTGCAAGAAAAAGTGCACCTTTAAAATAGCATCAGGGTAAATTGCAACAATGAGAGAAGAGCATTGGGATGTTATTGTGCCCCCCCGCTGACTGTCACCCTCCTGGGTTAGTACTAGTAAATCCTGCCCCCACCGACTGTCGCACTTCCCCCCCAGACATCACCCTCCTGTGGTTAGCAATATGAAATCCTGCCCTCCCCGACTGTTACCGCCCCCTGTCACCCTCAGTTACTAATAGTAAATCCCCTTTCCCGACTGTTGCACCCCAAGCAGTTACCCTCGGGGTTAGTAATGGTAATACCCCCGGACTGTCACCCTTCCGGAGTTCAACTTTCTCCCGTCCTGATCTGAGTCGCGCTGTCATTACTTTACGGTGAATTTGTTCAGCGTGTTTTTTGGTGTTGGTGTTTTGCCTGTACGTTATCAACTGTGCTGTATCTATTTAGCAGTTTTGACCAATACCCAGGAAAGACACACTGAGCCAGAAAAGGAGAAACAGGAGCCAGTTTTGTTTCCAGCTCAGCCAGCTTTACCTCCCCCCATGGAAGAATTGAAACAGACGTGGGAATTCTTTCAAACTATGAAGGAACAAGCTGAAAATTTGTCACAGTCTGCTCCACCTCATATAGCAGAATACTGTGAGGAGGAAGACCAGAAACACCCACTTACACCTGATGTCACAGGGGATGAGGGGGTTTGATTCCCCCCTCCACCCCAGGCATTGAATGACTTTATTTCCTATTCTGCCTTTTTTAAGAAGTATGACAGAAATGCTTAGTCTGTCAATAGAGGAGATGGGCAGAGAGGAAGGTGAGTCTGATTTTTATGCATGTTGGGCTGTATCATTAATGTTTACAGATGTTTGCAGCTGTTTTTTAGCAGCAGCTAGCCCTGACTTCACCAACTCCTGCAGGGCCTGTGCTCACTCATCAGAAGGCATAATGTCACAGACAATTAAAATCTGCTTCCAAGGAGCTTCCTGATAATGTGCAGTATAGCCCAGGAAAGCAGCCCGTCTCATTATTAAAGATGATGATGAGCAGGAATGTTTTCCTAGAGCATCTAATTTTCTTGAACATTTGTTGGGTGGGGAGGTTAAAAGCTAAGTCTTGGCCTTGCCACAGGCAGCAACCTGAATAAAGCCCTCTGGGTTAGGGTGCTTATAAAGACACAGCCTGATCTTTCTTCGAGAGGGCTCTATGTAATAACCTTGAGGACTGCGCCCCCTGGCATCGGGACCACACGGAAACTTTAGCTAGCAGTGTCCGGCAGGGGACCTCCACCTGACGCCACGTGAACTCGATTTCAGTGACACTATATAGTATGGTCCCGACGCCCGCCAATAACCAGTGCACGCCGGACTTCGCCAAGATCGTCGCTGCCGTTCAACAGCCTTGTTTCGAGTATCCTTTTTCCTTTCTTTATTGTTCAAATCTCAATTTTGTGCACGTCTTCTCCATCTAACATCGAGTCACAGCAAAATAAGTGCGATTCTTGCGGTACACAGCTCCCATTCAAGGATTCCCACTCACTTTGCCTCTTCTGCTTGGCCCGGAGCACAAGACCGAGGATTGTGAGACCTGCCTGAGCTTCAGCCTGGCCACACGGAAGCACAGCCAGCAAGCCCTTGAGGCCCACTTGCTGAAAAAGAAGATGGCCACAATGGAAAAAGAGCTGCAGAAGCTGAAGAGCTCTTCATCCTCACCTACGGAGACTCACAAGCACAAGAAGAAGAGGGACAAGGAGAAGCACCAGGACCAGGATAGGCCCCCTCTCACCCACAGTCACCCTCGGGTGATCAGCGGCCCTCTTCCTCCAGGAAGTCTACTACTGCTTCCACGTCTGTCTCCCCTTACCAGGAGCAGCCTTTGGTTCCCCCGCCACCACTTGTCATGGTGGCTGCGGGTGCCTTGTCTGAGGCCTCCGCCACTCTTAGACCCATTTCTACCGTAGGATCTAAGCAGTTAGGCAGGGCTGATAAGCCGCTTGTCGGACCCCTGATGAACGCTTGGCCCAGGCTGATAAGTCAGGCTCTGGGGGCTCTGTGACGTCTGTTAAATCCTGATGGGCTTCCACCACCTATGCCTTGTAGTCCTACATTTTGTTCCTGAGACTGCTAGCGTTAATTACCTCCACCTTTGAGCTAGGTTTGTCCTTCCCCTGTGACTGCCACTTCTTCCCTTCCACCCATCTCACCAATTCCACTTTCTTATGCACCCTCTTTATTTACCTTCCATGTCTGTCTTTGCCCAAGGGACAGACTCTGTGTGTGATATTTGGGATCTGTCTGTTATTACTGCTTCTCCCCCCAACCACCACAGTTTTAAAACATGCTAATTTCCACACTAAAATCCCTCGAGTGTTGTACTAACCACACTTTCTGGCTGCCTAAATTTGGTTAATGTCCTTGTGAAGGTGTGGCCTCCAGTACTGCATGCAGTACTCCAGATGTGACCTAACCAATGTCTTGTAAAGAGGGATTATTACCTCCCTCTTACGACTTGATACCCCTACTAATACACCCTAACATCCCCCTAGCCTTACCTACTGCTTTAGAGGTCTGCTTGGATGATTTCAGGTCATCGGTGATGATGATGCCCAAGTCTCTTTCTTCCTTTGTGACTGCCAGCAACTCCCCTCCCAGCCTATAGGTGGCTTCAGGGTTTCTCCTCCCTATGTGCACGATCTTTCACTTCTTTGCATTAAATCCCAGTTGCCACTTTTCTGACCATTTTGCTAGTTTATCCAGATCTCTTCTCATTCTGCCCACCCCATCTGGCTCATCTACTCTGTTGCAGATCTTGGTGTCATCTGCAAACAGACAAACCTTACCCTCCAGTCCATCTGCAGTGTCACTGATGAAGATATTGAAGAGGACTGATCCCTAGTGGTGAAGGATCTGTGAAATTAAATTGCATTTTTGTTGCTGTTGATTATATATCAGATCTCAGCATAATCGATATCTGGTAGGTTGGGTATATCACAGTGAAATACTTGACCAGTCAGAGAACAGCTATCACACTACTGACTGTATCACAGTGGCCCTTTACTGCAGTAAAGAGCCACTGACACCTCAAAGGAAACTTTGTAAAAAAGCATGAGATTATAGACTATTCAGCTTACCTTTCATATCTTTTCTGTATTTAGCACCCTCTTTTTCTTTAGGATGCCCATTAACAGGAAAATCGGATACCAGTCCATTAGACTGCATCTTCTGTAGCTGATTGTCTTCACCTGATCTCACAATCCTCTGACACCACAGTCTGGTGTGATAATTGTGATGTTATAAAATTATGATGACGTGACAAGTAGAGGATTACACAAGCAGTCAGAAAAGTGGAAGTCAGGCCGGCACGGTGATGCTGAGGTGCTGTAAAGTGCCTTACCTTAGCAGCCACACCAGCGACCCAGTTTGTGTACGAGCTCGGGGGGAGGACGAGAGAGGATTGAGCAGCTACCAGGCAGCTCTCCTGGATTGGGGAGGTCCTGGCTCATGGCTGCCACCAAGTGGAGGCTTGGTGGTATTGTTGAGCAAATGGGGGTGGTGGATTGGGACCGCTGGTTCCGGTGTGCATGTGCGCCCCCACGTGCATGCGTGACCCTGGTTGCTGAGGCCCCAGGTAGTTAAGGGAAGAAAGCCGGGAAAAACACCATGCCCCCTCATTGCTGATGACGCTCTGGACTCTTGGGTCCTGCACCATGTGGATCCCTGCCATTGTGATGGAAGGAGCAGCAGCAGACGGGACTGGGAGTCCCGAGTCCAGGCCCCAAAGACAAGTGTAGGAGGCACCTGATCCTGTTTTCATGCAGACATCCACAGTTAAAATGAAAAAGAGCAGCTTAGTACAGAGAACCTAGGAAACATAAACAAAATTGACTGTAATAGTTCTATTATTTCAGAGCCCAATCACAAGAAGTCAGGCTAAGTACAAAGGAGTGCTTCTCATTCTAGCATCAAGAAATTTTGAAAAATTCTGAAAAAAGGCTGAGGAGATTACCTAAAATTGCCTGACATTCCAAATCAAACTGAACAGAAGAAAGCTAAAATGAAAACTATTGTCCTCGAAGATATAAATTCAGCTAATCAGCACACAGAGCCACTGTACCTCTTATCCACCATGCAGTGGTCTCGCGTGCAGACACATTAGAACTAGAGCGCTGTACTTCAGAGCCAAGGGGAAGACAGCTAAAGAAACTTTTGACGTGTAAAAAAACAAATTATTTAAAACTTATAATTAATCTCTCTAGCTAACCCAGCCTTACTTCGAGGCCCTCTCACCCAAACCTTACACTTGGAGTCTTTATTTCCTTTTTCATACAGCATTTTGCTCCCTCGTTACCACCTGCACCTTCTTGGAAATTGGGGAGATATATATTTCTGCATTTTTTCCCCGTTACCCTGGATTGCGTTCACGTATATGTGTAGAGGCCCACATGCGCTCCGCGGCTCCAGTGGTGGCCCCTTCCAACCACCCGGCCTAAAGCCAAGGTTCCCTATGGCTTGACACTACCACCTAGCCTCCACCGGGTGGCAGCCAAGAGCCAGGGCAGCCCTCGCGTCCCTCCCTGGAGCAGAGCTACCATGTGGCATTTCCATCTTGCTCTGCACCTCTCTTCCCCCCGCCCGCCCCTCGGCCAACCCTGGCAGCTCGAACTCGGGTCACCGGCATGGCATGAGGTGTGGCATTCAACGCCTCAGCCCTCAGACCCACCTGTCCGTCCCTTTGGAGTCTTTTATACCATAACAGACACTCCTCTGAGGCCCTATTAAGTTATAAAAAAAAGTTAAATCTTCAAACAAACAGCTGATTTAAGAGTTATAGCTTTTTAACTGATTTATAAATTAAATGTGCAGGGCCTGACTCAGAAAACTCAGTTCATCATCACGTGTGAGGTAGGGATTTCATATGTCACTAGTGGCTTCACCACTTGTGAGTTTTAATCTTACCACCCCTTACACTTGAAGATAAAATATATATTTTAGGTGAGGCCATTGCATATTCCCTATAACTGTTAAATAGTGAGTTTGTTTGGAAATCATTTTGTGGGATGTTTTGGACTGTGATCTCACTCCATCTTCACCTGCTGGTATGCAGTTGGGAGTCAACTGGATCTGGATGGGTATAATAACAAGCAGTCAGGCAAAGTACAAGGCAGTGCTTTGGTTGTAGGTTATAACCTAAAATTACCCGACAATTGCAAAACAAACTGAAGAGAAGAAATATAAAATTGAAATAGTTGTCACTTTGAACACTAGGAAGATTCGAACAGATACTGCCGCTAAGAACTCCCAGAGCCATCCGGCTTGTGGCTGCTCTCTGACTGGTGTGCCTGCCGACTCAATGGCTCTGACTGGACAGGTGGGTAGCGCTAAGCTCCCGATTGGTGTGCCTCAAAGCCTGCTTTGTACCTCAGCGCAGCAAGCTATTTTATGGCTTTTTGGACTTTCCTGCTGCAGTGGTTTTTTGTTCCGGCCCCCCACCCCCTCCCAGGCTTTCTATTAAATCCTCTACTTGCCCCTCCTCCAAGACCTGCTTAACCACCATTGGCACCTACTGCCCCATGCCCCCTTGCCCTCCCGGCCTATAGCTGCCACCCAAGTGGTCCATGTGGCTGGTCTTCCTCCGCTCCTACCTACAAAGGGTAAAAACTGGTTTACTGCCTCCTGTGTACAGCTAATTATGGCGCTAACAGCCAGGAATCTACTCCTAATCTCCTCCGTCTCGTTTTGCCTACCCTCCCTTATACCTCTGGTTCCCTTATACATGAGACCCCCCCCCACACACAGCCAATCTAACTCTTCCTGCTCATCCCCCCCCCAGCTACTCTGTCTCTACCAACCACTACCTGGTCCCACTACCCTTTTAGCCCCTCCTTTTCCCTTTACTCCTACGTCCACCTTTGGTCAACCCTCCACCAAATTACCTCCCGCACATCTCATGCTGGCCGCCCTAAAGTGTCTCCTAAGTGGTGCTCGCCCACAGCTTGGTGCTATCATATATTTTCTCACTATCTAACTCTCATCTTACTACTCCTTGCAGCAGGTGACATACACCCCAATCCTGGCCCTAAACCCTCTAAGCTCCGTGATCAGCTCCCCTAAATTAGCCACCACTGCTACACCTTGTGGTTCCCTTCCCTGGGGGCTGCGTGTCCTACACCTAAACATTCGTAGCCTAGCCCACAAGCTCGATCTGCTCCAGATGCTAGCTGTCCAGCATGCCCCTGACATTATCATTCTGTCGGAAACCTGGTTAAACCCTAACTTTAAGGACAATCTACACAACCTGAGACTTACATTTCTCTGTTACACTTGCTAAATCAGAGCCCCAAGCCTTTGAACTGCTCATGCTTCAATTGACCCTCCCCTTTTCACTCCCTATTTATGTTGTGGGTGTATACTGCTGCCCTGGAACCCCTACCGCAATTGTCACTGACCACCTAAGCCACCTAGCCTCCCTAGCCCCATCTGGTGAACTTTATATTTTAGGGCATTTTAATGACAACTGGCCATCTCCCTCCCTTAACAAAGTTCACTCTGAGATCACAGCCCTCAATCTTACCCAGGTCGTCTCAGAACCAACATGCACAAACCACAAGACTGGCAACCACCCCTGATTGACTGAGCCCTCACCTCCTACCCCCACCGAGTCTTCAAAGCCGGCTTGCTTCCTGATTCTGTAAGTGACCACCATATCACTTACATAGTCCGCAAAATCCATCAGCTTAAATCCCATCCCAAATTTCAAAGGTCTTACAAATCTCTAAACATTAGCCCCGGATGAATTGGCTCATGCAAACTGGGGTGCTCACCGTAGTAATTATAACATGGATGATGCCCTGCTACATTTCCGGAACACATTCCTTAGCATCTGGGATAATCATCGTCGGATCAGGGTCTGAGGGACACACCTTCCCTGGATTTCCCCAGAACTAATAGCGTGCCAAAATGCTCGGGACAAAACGTGGAAAACCTACAAGTCTACATTCCTCCCAGGTGATAACATCACCTACCGCATGCTCCGTAACAAGTGCACCAGGGCCACCCGGCTAGCCAAAGCCGAATACTTGAACTCTGCCTTCAGTGCCAACCTACGTAGACCATCTAAATTTTGGAACATTATCCACTCCCTTCCCCCCACCATCGACAAATCCCACCCCCTTCTGTTCTCAAATGGTGCCCTTCTCTCTGACCCACTTGCAGTTGCCTCCGAGTTCAATTGATACTTCACCACATAAGCTACTTCGCTCCATGCCTCCCTGCCAGCTGTAGCTCCACCCACCTACCATGCTGAAGCTGCCAATCCCCCCAGATCTAACACCTCCCACTTCTGGACCATCTCCCCGTTGGAAGCTCTTGATGCCCTACTCACCCTTAACCCTTCCAAGGGAAAGTCCCCTGATGGGTTAGACCCCAAACTCCACTACCTGTCTGCCCCTGCCATTGCAGCTGCACTAGCTGCCCTGCTAAACCTATCGTTTGCCTCTGAATCAGTTCCTGCGGAGTGGAAGCACGCCACAGTCCTACCACTTCCCAAAGGAACGGACAATTACCGCCTTATCTCCCTGTTCCCCGCCCTTGCGAAACTCCAGGAGCACCTCGTGCTCTCTCAACTCTCCAGCTTCCTCTCGGAATCCAACTTCTTCACCCCCTTCTAGTCTGGATTTAGAAAGAACCAGTCTACCACCACTTCCCTCCTGCGACTCTCCGACACTGTCCTCTCGGGGATGGACAAAAGTCTCATTACTGCAGCCATCTTTGTCGACCTAGCCATATGCTATCCTGTCTCTCTGAAGCCAGCTTATCCACACCTGCCACCAGCTGATTCAGAGCATACCTGGAAGGGAGAACTCAATCTGTAAAAATTGCTGATTCCACCTCTCCTCCACTCCTAATAGTTACTGGTGTCCCCCAAGGCTCAGTACTTGGCTCTATCTTCTTTTCTGTCCTCATAAACGACCTGCCTCAAACCTGCTCATCTACCTCAATTCACATGTATGCAGATGACATCGTCCTCTCTTTCTCTGGTCGTACCCCGGAGGAGGTTGGTACCAGTCTTCAGGCTGATTGCAACAAAATTCAGCTGTGGTTTAGCTCCCACCAGCTCTCCCTTAATGCCAAGAAGACAGTCTCCATGACCTTCAGCACTAGGCAGAGACTATCCAGGCTTACTACACCCCAGAACTTCCACACCCTTGACGGGACTGTCCTTGAGGACGTGACAACTTTTAGGTACCTTGGTGTCTGGCTTAACCGACATCTATCCTTCTCTGCTCATGTGGATGCTATCCAGAAAAAACTGTGCCCTAGGCTTGGCACACTCTACAGAAACCACAGTAGCCTCCCCCCACCAGTGAGACACGAAAGTGTGCAGAAACTATTACCTACATTTTACTACTGTGATGTAGTCTATAGTGCTGCTCCTAAGTCTACTCTATCCAGACTGGACCCCTCTTCAGCACTTTCTGACGCTTTGCCTCGATACCCCCCTTGGCACCCACCACCGCAGGCTTTACCATGCGCTGGCCTTCCCCTCCCTTGACAGCCGGTGCCTACTCCATTGTGCTAAATTTGCTTCCAACCTCTGGCTTGGGTCCCTTCCACCCTACCTCACCTCCTCCCTAGCTCCCACCCCAACCCCCTCACGCCCTTAGATCTACTGACTCCCGGCTGTTGGTAATCCCTCACCGCCGGACCACTGCAGGGCAATCAGCCTTCTCCTACCACCTCCTGATGCTCTGAAATAACGTGCCGGCACAAATCCGTCACTCCTCCTCTAGGCATTCCATCTCCTCTGCCAAACTACTATTCTCTTCTTGTCTTAACTTCTCCCTTCCCCCCACATCTTCTCCCTCCTCCCTACTGCCCTATCCTAGATCCCATGCAGCCTGACCAGCGGCTATAGGTGCGGCTATAAATGCTGGCATATATCCACCAACTTCCACACTTACCCCCTACTGCATTTCTAGCCTCGTTTCTCTGTCTACCATGTTACCATAGATTAGTAGCTGACATGTATGTAGTTACATTTTAAACCTTTTGTCATTATAATTCCTTGTACAATTTTCTCTCACTCCATGTAACAATGTGTATAATTCCTTGTTGCAATGTTTCCTATGTTACTCCTACTTCATGTTCCAAGGTGTTATACTTCTGTTCCGATGTGTAATTTATTTCCATGTACAAATGTATGCAGTTGCTCTCCTCTTAACTCCCCGGTCACACTTTTTGCTCAGTGTGCCTTTCCTGGTGAAACATTTCAATAAATAAATAAAAATTCAGGCTGGATAGAGAGACCCACTGAGCGGATGGATGGATGGATGATAAAGAAATAAAGCGCTGTAGATAGTATAGACATAGAAACAGAGAGATGTATAAATAGACGAGATAGAGTAGATGGGTGGGTGTTAGAGACTGGGAGATGGATAGTTAGATGAGGGGGAGAGAGAGAGATAGAACAGTAAGATAGTAGGAGGACAATCAGTTGTTACTAGAGGAATACGTCATCATTCATTCATGCCCCCTAGTCCATAGATGAGCACAAGATGCTCCACCGCGGGACCGCATTTTAGTCCCTAACTCGGATACTTCTGTTATTTTTGGATGCTATGGGGAAAGTTGAGGCTAGTGAGTATATAGGGCATAGGGCAGGTGTGCATAATTGTACTGAGGGGGGCTTGTCGGTGGTTTGTGCCAGGGTGGGGGGAGATTGGCTCCTGATTTAGCGTGAGTGGGTGTTTATTTTATTATAAGGAGCTACTAGTCTTTATTATAAGAAATTAAGAAACTCACTATTGCACTGCAGTATGTGCTCTCAGGGGCTTGGGGGAGGAGTGAGGTTGGGTGTTACAGGGTGGTTTGGGTGGGGACGGGGGGTTATTAATTGCAGGGTTGGAGGAATGTCATTTAGGGTTTTAGGTACATAGGACATTAGGAAATTTGACATCCGACGACAGGATTGGTAGTCGGATTCACATACTGATTATCATAATATTAGACTATCCTAGCTCAGATTGGATTTTAAAGTATCCAAGCAACCCTAAAAGGTAGGTAGGTAGATGGCTGGATGGATTAGATGGACAGAGAGACAGACAGGCATGCAGACTGATAATATGAATGGATGATGACAAATTTATAGGATGAATGGATTTGTTTGACTAAAAATATGTATGCTATCTTCATGTGTTAGGGGGCAGGACCATAATTCATCTGGCAGAGTCATGAGTGAATTATGAAATTCTGTTGGCGTGGATATAGTTCACTATCCACACACTGGCAGTTTCACCTTAAGTGCTGATTTGTCGGAACGTCTTTAAGCTAAGCTCTTTCCATCACTGAGATGATATATCCTCTGGACCCGTGACATTAGATCTTCCTTTCCGCTGAAATAGTTCGCTCTCCTTGCAGGTCCATGCGTTGTAGGGCCTGAAGTACGTCACAAAGCCTCCACGTCATTACAATCAAAAACAGAGGACACAATGAGAAAGTGTATATACATATTTCCAGACGTCATTAGCAACAATGCAGCAGCAATTACAAGTGTGTGTGTGTGTGTGTGTGTATATATATATATATATATATATAATATGTACACACACAAGAGACACAGTACAAAGATGCCAGACCATGCAGGGATACAGGCAATGCAAAATTAAAATGGTAAACAAAGACACTGAAAACCTTGAGAGCATGAAATTAGTAGCATGAATAATGCTAGCCAGGCAGAGAATGGGTACAAACTTAAGATTCGAGACTGGTTACCCTAAATGAATTACTTGGAGTGGCCATCAAGAAGAGGAGTTGAATCAGTAAACTAGGGAATACTGGGGAGGGAGCGCCAGCAGGGAAAACGGGGAGGCTGGAAACCGAATGGGGCAGGGAGAAAGGAGACAGAATAGAAGGTAGGAGTTGAGGGGAGAGAGAGAGGTAGGAAGAAAGACCCACCCAAGAGTGAGGCCTTGTACATCAGTTTAGTAGTTAAACTTTTTAAATCTGCTATGTGTTTGCAGATTGAAGTTTTTCTCTTTGATTTCTAGTGCTGGCATCAGTGTTGCCCTAGGTATTGTGATGTCAGCATCGTGAAAGCTGCTCTTCGATTGGTTTAGTATTCCATATGATACCAACCTTCAAGATGGCCATTGTGACGACGGTAGCAGCAACATTTTTCTTTTTATTTCTGCGTTGCTTCAGGTTGTTAGTGGGTAATATTTACACATGGGTATATATGCACCCTGACGAGGGGTGTATTAGTAAATGCTGTTCTTGAGATGTCTCTTGGCTAATCAAGATTGTCATCTCGTGACTTCTTAGTGTTGGAGAACTGTGAAGCGAAGCTGAGCAGTGGTGAAACACTAAGACGTTACTAGAGGATGCTGTTGATTAGCCAAGAGACATCTCAAAAACACCATTCACTGTTTATCAAGCATTTCTTTTTTTTTTTTCACACATATATTTCCCTCTTTCCTTACTTTAGTTGCTTTCTGTTCTGATCCTACCCAGTCACTAAAAAAAAAAACCTGAAATCTCAGCTCTCGTAAGTGTTCAGTGCTATGTAATGCTGTCAGTAAAAAAAAAAAAAAAAAAAGTATTGTAGGAGAGATTTCAGACATTTAGAATATTGTAGTGTTTCATTGTTTAAAGCTGACAGAAAAGGAACCTTTTTTGAAACTGTGGAAACTGGGGAATGCAAAAAATAAACCTCGGCTGTTGTGAGTGTTCAGCACTATGCAATGCCATCAAGAAAGTATCATGCAGTATGTAAAGCGAAATTCTGTGATTTCTATAATCATCTTCTCATGTTACACGATTGGCACCAAAGCAGTTTACGTTGAGTTTGTTTGGGGACATGGTGTGCTTTCAGTGATAGAGTTTATTAACTTTAGGAAAAGATGTAGTGTCTAGTTTTCCCACTTATTTATTTATTTATTTAACAAACTTTAGGATTACAACCTTAGAGTCAGAGACTCATTTACAAAGGCTCTGCATCAGAAAAAACAAATACAAACACTTAAAACATATAGACATAGAATGGCAGCTAGAGGTTACATTTTTTTCAGTTGTATAATATTGCAGAATCAAAATCAGCTATACATTGCATTGCATGTCTTACCGAGAGCTGTATTTTACAGTTTTCAAGAGAACAGTAAGATAACAATAACTTAGATTTAGCACTATGCCATTTTATTTTTTGGGGGGTGGAATTAAAAAAACTTGAAATGTGGCCGTGCTTCAAGGCTGCTGCATATGAAGGCCTCTTGGCTGTACAAGAGGTCTGCACGTTCTGCAGATATTTACATTGCTTTCTATGGATAAACACACACAAACGTGCCTCATAACCATGTGGAAATATTACCCATTGGCAATGTTGGAGCTAACAAAAAACAGTGTGGTAAGGCTGATAGAATTTCTTATATATCTTGTTACTGTTGTCATCAGCCAAGGTACAGTATAACTTTTATCTCATCATTTTTACACCCCTTCCCCCACCTGTTGCATGAATACAATTTTATTTTATATTTCATCTTTATTGAAAGCAGTTGTTGTTACTTTTTGCAATTGTGTGTGTGTATTGTTTGACTTTTTTCCCCCATTTCCTCTGTAACCGTGTCACACCTGGAATCAAGGCTTAGCTCAGTGTGACTCTCCAAGTTACCAATATTCAACTAAATAAATAAAAATATTTCATACAAACGTAGCATGAAACACTTCACCTAGTAGTCAGACAATTTTTTTTTTACCTTGTCTTTATGCCCCCTTCTCTCACCACAGTAGCCCCTCTCTTCAGGGGCTCTAATGCACCCTAGTCCTGAGGCTCCTCCAGCGGCTAGCCCAGATGGGTGCCCGGCTCCTATGTAACCCTGAGCAGACCGAGTTACCCTCCGGCATGGGTGGAGAGTGTCCCCAGCCCTCCATACCTTAACCGAGCTGCACCTTGAGCTGCCTCCTCGAAGTTCCTCAGACGCCAGCACTGGGGTCCGTCTACCCACGCCACTGCGGGATGTTTTTTCCTGGTTTCCGGTCCTTCCCCCTGTAGACATCAGCTCACTAGGAGAGCAGATGAGACAGAGGCACGGTGAGATGTGCCTTTGTTCCAGCTCTTGGCTGATCTCCGCCCCTCCCTACGCTTCTGCTGCCATGCCGCACCTCCACCTGTGGTCACCCAGGTGGTGGTATCGCAGCGAGGTCTGCAGCCCACCCCTCCCAGAGAAGGAGAGCAGCCCGTCGGGTGCTCAGTCCTTCTCCCTCCGGCTGGCCCTCCAGCAACCCTGGCTGGCTACCGAACCCGGGTTGCTGGCTTCACAAGCGGTAGCGCTACCGCTGTGCCGGCGGGCTGGCTCTTCAAAGACAAAATTGAAGTAGAAGATGCTGATTAAGTGATGAACAGTAAAGAAACTACAACAGGCCAATAATAATACCTGTAATAAAATAGTGAGGTGTATAAGTAAGTATGTGTTTTATTAACATGATGATGTGTCCCGCTGATTCAGTGCACCTTACAAAGTATAGACATGTACGGCAGAATAACAAACTCCTAAACTAAGTCTAACATTAATTCAGCGAATCATACTTTCTTAAAACTAAGCGAAAAATAAATGCATGTAAGTACAAAATATTGCACAAATCCATGTATAAGTGCGACTCTTACAACATATACTGTTCTAGTCAACCAAATCACCGAGAGAAAGGGAGACTTCTGATACAGAAGGAAAAGCAAACAAGAAAAGGAATGTTTTTGGGGTAAGACTCAAAATATAGAGTAGAGCCAGTTTCGGGAGACAAAGCTGGAAGTTAGCCATTATGAAGGGGAAAGCTAGAGAGACAGATTATGATAGAATTGATTTAGTTCTTCTGGAAGCTAATCCTCTCCAATACACACACACCTACTAAAATTTAAGCTAAAATGTAAAAAAAGAAAAAAAAAAGTCTGTTTCGGGAAGATGACTCTTCTCCTTTGGCACCCTGGAGTCTCCTGTCAGATGTCGCCCGCTGGTATGTCAGAGTAGTGCCTTTCCATCTCTAGCCTATTAGTTGTACATGAGAGATAGAGACGCGCTCCCTCCTTTCCTGCTTTGCCCTCCCTAATGTCTGCTGCTGTATTGGAAACCTGATGTGGCCTCAGGCGCTGAATTGATGAACCTTTTTATTTCTGACTAGCTGTCTCATCCCTCGAACAAGTGCTGGGATTTTGGAGCTCATTAAATCTGCCCCATGGGGAGATGTTGCATCTTAATTCAAGATCTCCGAGCAGACATGGTGGGTTTGAGCGGGCAAGGCGGTGCTGCTGTTTTGTTTTAAAGCAAAGGCTGTTATTGTTTGCTGAGATCTGTTGACTTTTAGATGCCTTGCAGAGTATACAGCATGTTCACCAGTGCATGTAGGAGTACTTCCCATGGAAAACTATACATGCCGTCAAAGCTTCTTACTCACCGCCCTAATGAGATCAACGCACTGCATAGACATGAATCCCCTCAGCCCTGTCAACTTCAGGGGGTTTCAGTTTCTGTACACTTCATCTCCCCAGCATAGTCCAAGACGTAGCATCTCATTTTCGGTGGGGTTCCCTTTTTATCCAGATTTAGCTGCGACAGACTGAAACACAGAGAGGTCAAGAGACTAACCACAAGTTCACACAATTATCCAGTGGCAGTAGGGACTTTTGAACCCAGTATTTTTGTTTCATGGTTTTGTGCGTTAAGCTGTCAATCATACTTTCATACCAGTTACTTGTGGACTTACATGAGCAATCAGTAATACAGTATTTTAGCCAAGTTCCAATAATGTTTGAATTAAATGTCTTAGATTACCAGATTTTCTCAACACTTAATGAATTAAGTATGGCTGGGGTACATCCTCAGTGTGTGATGTCTTATAACCCCCAGAGCAAAGCTCAAGGGGTTTATCAAGGTGTCACACACTGAGGGTGTGTGTAACCAAAAAAAAAATTACACACGCTTACCCATATATTGTATTTTTATAATTGCTGACTTTGTTGACCTCCGTGTTTCTTTTGATTGCCGGCAAACCTGGCACTGAGCACCAAGTAATATATTCCTTTTTCCCCGGTCCCACTGCCTGTCATGGGGCTGGGAAAAAAAAGCATTTTAAATATGTGCATCCTGCCTTGGTGTCCAAGTCTGGTCCTTGCTCCGCTGCCTGCCGTAGAGTCCAGAACCTAATAATGCTGTGGGCAACATTTTTGGTAGTCAGCAGTTTTCACAGAGCACGATCGCACTGCTGTGCTGATTGACAGTGCTCATCTGTCTTGTGCATGCCTTTACAACTGGCCAGTTAAAATGCGGATTACGCTATGGTTATTCTGATGTAATCGTGCCTAGTCAGTAATTACAGGTGATCTGTCTCAAAACAGTGGCATAGCTCTCATTTTTGTGAATTGAGGGATTCCATAGCTTCTCCCTGTTTGCTGTGGCATGTCAGAAAACTTCTGCTGAGTCTTTGCATCAGTTCTTTGTGCCAGATCGCAGCAAAGCACTGAAGAAGGACAGTTAGTAAAGCTATTGAGTTCTCACTAGAAGTATTGAGTAAATATGTTCAGCCCACACACACACACACACACACACTGGTTCAGCAGCTTCACAGGTGCTGGTATGGAAGTGATGTTTATTTTAGGGTTTCTCGAACTGGCCTGATGTCCACAGCTCCCCATCCATTGCATAGATACCCCTCTCACTTTTGGTATGCTGCCACCAGGCAGGTTTCGGAATTTCCGGCACTTCCATGCATGCTGTCACTTCAGGTTCAGGGCTCAGACTGATATACATACTAACTCATATGATAGAATAGAAACATAGAAACTTAGACTTTGACGGCAGATAAGGACCGCTTGGCCCACCTAGTCTGCCCATTTCCCCTACCTACAGGATAAGCTGCAGATCCTAGTTAACCAACAGCCTATTTCTTCCCACCCCCCATAAAAATTGTCTTATGTCTGTCCCATGCATTCTTCAATTCTCCCACAGTTTTAGACCCCACAGCCTCCTCAGGAAGGCTGTTCTATGAGTCCACCACCCTCTCTGTGAAAAAATACTTCCTCACATTGCCCCTGAACCGCCCCCCATCTTCAAATTGTGTCCCCTTGTTCTTGCACATCTCTTTTTCTGAAAGATGCTACCCTCTTGGACTTTGTAGATTCCACTGAGGTACTTAAAAGTTTCTACCATGTCTCCCTCCTTTCCTCAAGGGTATACATATTAAGCTCCTTTAGTCTCTCTTCATATGGCTTCTGTTGCAGACCCTGCACCATTTTAGTTGCCCTCCTCTGGACTGCCTCTATCCTGTCTATGTCCTTGTGGAGATAGGATCTCCAGAACTGGACACAGTACTCCAGATGGGGTCTCACCAACTGTCTGTACAGAGGGATAACAACTTCTTGTTTTCTGCTGGTCATGCCTTTCCCTGTACATTCCAGTATCCCCTCAGCCCTCCCTACTGCCTTCTCACATTGCTTGCTAACCTTAAGGTCATCTGATATGATTACCCCCAGGTCCCTTTCCATTTTTGTTACTACCCCCCTCACCATTTGTGTAATCTTCCCCTGGGTTTTTGTTTCCCAGGTGCATTATTTTGCACTTCTTTGCATTGAATCCAAGCTGCCATACTTCTGACCATTCCTCCAACCTTGCCAAGTCCCTTCTCATCCTTTCCACACCACCTTGTGTATCAACCCTGTTGCAGATCTTTGTGTCATCTGCAAAAAGGCATACTTTTCCTTCCAGTCCCTCTGCAATGTCACTTATAAAGACATTAAAAAGGACTGGATCCAGTACTGAACCCTGTGGTACCCCACTAGTAACTCCCCTTTCTTCAGCGTGGACTTCATTTACAATTACCTTCTGTGTCCTGTTGTCCAGCCAATGTTTTACCCAGGCTACCACCCTGGAAACCACTCCCAGGCTAGTTAATTTGACTATTAATCTTTTGTGTGGGACTGTGTCAAATGCCTTCCAAAAATCTAGGTAGACCATGTCCACAGCCCCTCCCTGGTCTACTATTTTTGTCACCCAGTCAAGAAATCAATTAGATTTGTCTGACATGACCATCCCACTGTGAACCCATGAAACCAATAAAACAGGAACACTGGATTTATTCATTTTATTTTATTTATCATCCTGGAGTAACACCTTTGAGATATAAGCTCATTTACAAAGGTTCCACGTCAAAGACAAATTACAAATGAGTATAGTAATTGGTAAATACAGAGGGTTACAAAACAATGGAACAAGTACAAAATATATATACAAGAGAATATACAGAAATAAATTATAATATACCTAGAGAAATGCGCTGAGACTTGAGACATGAGAAGGGGGGTATTTAGGTATGGAGGTGAGGTAATAGAGCACAGACAGAGGTTGTCATTGTCATGAGGCTATGCGGAGGGGGAGAAAGGAGTAGATAGGGAGGTAGGGAAATGGGTTGGGGTGATTGGTGTCAAGGAGGTAAAACAGGGAGAGGGGTAAGAGGAGGCAGTAATGAGAGGGGTGAGGAAATGGAGACAGAAGGCGGTGTGTGATTGGAAAGAGTGGTGGAAAGAGGGGAGAGAGGGACAATAAAGTGAGCTAGTGGTTGATAGGATGGGGAAAGGGGGGGTAACCAGGATTAGGACATGAAGTCATAGGTACCTCGGGCAGTTAGGAGTTGGACGAGTGCATTCTTAAAGGTTCTGAACTTTGGCACATTAACAATGTCAGAAGGGAGTTCATTAAGCCATAGGGGCGCCTTATATGCAAAGGACTGCTGAGCTAGGGCAGTGTGACGAAAGGGGATATGGAGGGCATATCTTGTTTTACCTCTTGCCTGGTGTGAGTTAGTCGTGGGTTTAAGGAGGTTTTGGATGGCCGGCGGTGTTAAACTAAGGATGTTTTTTTTCCTGAAGAAGCAGACCTGTTACTTAATTCTCCCCTCGAGGTTTAGCCACGTGGTCTTGGCATATAGGTCACGTGTGTGTGCGAACCTGTGCACACCTAGGACCAGCCTGCAGGTATGTTTAGGGCAATTCTGACAGTTTTTAGAGCAGTATCAGTGGCAGTGCAATACACAACTAGTCCGTAATCAATTACAGAGAGTATTGGGCTTGTGACTGCCAGTGACAGGGCTTTAGTAGTCATGCTGGGCCGGTGCCTTAAAGCAATCTGATGCTGATGTTGACTGTCATTACAACATGATCTGTATGATGGGCATAGGAGAGGGAGCTATCAAGTGTGATGCCAAGGTACTTAAAGGTGCTAACCTGGTCCAGAGGTTCATGTTTGTTATTAAGAATATACAGCTGGCTGGCTTTATCTTTGCTTTGACTGTTGGCAAACAGCATTGCTTTTGTTTTTTTGTAGTTCAGAAGAAGTTTGTTATGATTAAACCACTCCTCGATTATGGAGAAACTTTCTTGAAGCTTTGTTTCTAGCAGGTATGGGTGCGGACTACTGGAGAAAATGGCCACATTATCTGCGTAAAGTAGGATCTTTTGGGGGCAAGCCATAGGGAGGGAGTTGAGGAACAGACTGAATAAGAGGGGGCCCAGAATGGAACCTTGTGGGATGCTAGTGGTCACCTGCCTGCTATCGGAGACTGTATCATTTATTTTTACTTGTGTTCTATGGTATATTCATATTACAGTAGCACTGTGCTGTGATGTCTCATACAAAGAATAGATTTCATTTGTCATTTAGGAATTTGCATAATTTTTTTTTTCAGTCAAGCTTTTTCTTAGTCCCCAACAGCACCTCCCCAGCCCCATCACCAAACTTGGCATGGACTTACTGATTATCCTATGTTTGCTCAGGACCACAATAGTGGTGACTGTCCTGGCAAGTTGGTCATGAATGGGCCTGCAGGGGTGCCAGCACAACAGTGGACCAGGTCTTTTTCCTCCAGCTCATGGTTCTACCAACTGGGATTCAGTGCACTATCCACATTTTGTCAGTCTAGCTGGAGACAACTGAGTCATCGGAACATCTTCAGTCTAAGCTGCTCCCACTACCTGAATGGTACATCCTCCGGCTCCACCCCCACCCCATGATATCAGATCTTTCTTTCCACTGGAAGGGACAGGTCTCCTCCTCTGCAGCTCTGCATGCGTAGTAGGAGTTATCAATTCTTTAGCACATTTCTTGGCAAACTTTAATTTTAACCTGCTTTGTTAGCAGTTTGTCTTCTGATGTTGCTCCATCGATGAATGATCGAAATGGATCTGCAGAAACCCTGCTTTAAATTCTGTGCACATTGCAGGCAGTAGATGTCCACTGTGACACCCATGACACGTGTGCCTACTGCCTGGACGAGGAACAGGACACCTTGATGTTCTCTTGCTGTTGAGTGATACTAGCTTTGTCACTGGAAGAACGGAAGACTTGTCTCTTCCTTGGTAGATCTAAGGACTGCAAACCACCCTCGACTGCTGCCAGTTGGCAGCTCAGTTTGCGACAGTGGAAGAGGAGTCTGTGAAGGGTGGGCAGACTCATCTTCAGTCTCGGCATTGATCCTGGCTTGCCCCAGTGTCAGAGGGCTGTTATGGGGCGTGTTCCGTGAAATGTACTTGGCCCTCCAGACCTATGTAAGAGCTTACCCCATCACAAAAGGCATAACAAATGCTGCTGTTGAAGGTCATGAGACTGAAATTGTTCATGCTTTTCCTGCTCCCTCAATTCCCCTGACTGCTCAACCTTGGTCATGCTTCATTCAGTCAACAGGCAGGTCGAGATTTCCTGCTCTGGTAACCCTACCAGATCACTCGACCCTGACACCCGTTGATCAGCCAGTCGAGATTTTTCTCAAGTCGGTCAACTGACTGTTGTAGGAGGTCCATAAGAAGTTGTCAATCTCACAGACTCCAGTTCTCCCCATCCTCACTCAGGAGGACTCGCCTCAGTCAGTACGTTCAACCAAGCAGCCTACCCTGGTGGTTGTGCCTAAGGGACCCTTGGTGTTCTCACTGCTGAAGCACTTCATACACTTAGAGACCTCTGTGGACACGCGCCATCATCAAGGCTGAGACACTGCTCGAGGTCTTCATCTCATTTGACCAGGAAATGTCGGTCTTACTGTTCATCGACTTCATTATCCTCCTGGAAGGATTGACATTGATGCTGTCTTCATCGACACTGCAAAGACCTTATCTGGAGAAAGTGTTTTGTTGCAGGAAGGAGTACGGATCTTTTCATGGAACCAGTGGTCCCTTGGCCTCCTCTGACAGTGACCCAGCAGACCATGGCGTCTGTCTCTCCTCCACTAGTGGTGAAGCCTCCTCCTCCACCGCAGCCATGAGTTGGGCCCCCCCATCCTGATTATTAGCCTATCAGGCCGCCTCTCAGTGGAAATCACCCAGGTGAATGCTAGGATGGTCCACGGTGAGAAGAGGACCATTGCAGTCTTTGAGGAGTCATCGGACACTCTGAGGGTGAGACTTCAGTGACCTCAAGTAGAAACCAGCTCTTTGACCAAGATTCCTGAGACAGTCTGCCTCTACAGGCTCAACTTCCTTTGGAGGCTTAATCCAACTGATGTCCAGATCCATGGAGGTCCTTTTGCATCTGGTCCAGAAGCATCTAAATGCCCATTCACCAACATCTCAGACAGGGATGATTCCCCAGAAGTTGCCCTTCCTATGGCCAAGGCCATCTTGGGACTAGCTCTGGAGCTTTGGCAGCACCCAGCAGCCTGCCAGTGACATCACCCCGATGATCAGCAAATACGCAGTCCCCACTGGTACCCTTTTGGAATTCTCAGACCACCCCTTTGTGGAGGGGCTGGTCTCAGACCCATCTTTTGCATGTCAAAGGGCCAAGGAGATGTGGATAAAATGCATGACAAGGAGTCCAAGAAACTGGACTGTGCCGCCAAGAAGATGTACACAGCCTCCTTGCTTGGTCTCCAGCAGGCCAGCTGTTCTGTGATGATGGCTAACTTACTTTTGCCACTCCCTCTTTGGGCTGGTTGGGCACCTCGTTCCTGCTGATAACAGCAAGTGGCCCAGCAGATCTGGGATTAAGCCTGAATGCTGGCTAAGAACCAGCTACAAATGGCACAGGTCCTGGTTGAGGTTGTCTACCTTCATGGAAGACACCCAGCATAAGCTGGCAGATATCCCACTCCGGGGCACTGACTTCTTTGACCCTGTGGTGGAGTGACATCTCACCCAGACTGAGAAGTCCAGTGCCAGCCTGGACTCTGTGGCTTCATCCCAGAAAAACCCAAAACCACCTAAGAAAAATATTCCTTGTTTTCAGGGCTGCCAGCCACAGCACTCTCAGCAGCAGCCCCAGCAGGGGCGGTTTCAACACTGGTGTCAGAAATGCTATTTCAGCAGCCAGGTCCAAAAAAGAAGGGGAGGGGGTGGAGATGCATTCAGTGCCCAGCCTGCAGGAGCCCCCTCCAAAGCAACAAAGTGACAGGTTGCAGGGTGCTATTCCAACTTCCACCCAGTCCCTATCTTAGCTCCTGGTCAGCGATCAGTTGCACCACTTCTTCCTGCACTGGTCCATCATTACTTTGGACAAGTGTGTACCAGAAGTGGTGGGCAAAGGGTTGCCTCTGGACTTTGAGTCTCTTCCACCGTACTGACCTGAGCCCCTCAGGAGTCCGGGGTGCTGGAGGACACGTCCATACCTAGGGCCGACATTACTCAGTTTCTAGCATGCAGGGCAAGAGAGTAGGTCTCAGACACTCTGGTTGCACGAGGCTATGGAAAACTGGCACCCCATAATGGACATACAGTCTGAATAAGTTTGTATAGAAGTGCACGTTCTGGATGGTCACTCTGAATCAGATCATATTATTTTTACAGCAGGGGACATGGTTCTGTACCCTGGATCTGCTAGACTAGTCTTCCACATCGCAGTGCAGCTGTCAGATTGCCAGTACCTCCAGTTCTGGGCAGAGGTAGTAATGTACCAGTTCAAGGTCATGCCTTTAGGTCTCTCACACTGAGGGTCTTCCCCAGATGTATGGCAGTGGTGATGTCCTTGCTGTTGTGCAGGGGTATCAGGGTGTACCTGCATCTGTACAACTGGCTGCTCGCCAGTTCATCCAAGGAGGCAGTTCAGTGGTCTAGAGATCTGGCCATCCAGAGTTTTCAGGACTTGGGACTTCTGGTTAACCTAGCCAAATCAGAGGTGGTTCCACTGCAGGTGATCATTTCTGGTTGGGCATTCGAACCCATCTTGGGATTTCCTGCAGCTGCTGGGGCATGTTCCCCTTACACTGGGAGTTGGGCCGGCAGAGGTCCCAGTGCCTGGACCACGCGCTAGCTATCAGCTGGTCCTATTGACCCAGACGATGTGGGATGCTATCAAGTGGTGGCTATGTCCCAGAACATGGAAGAAAGAATCCTGTTTGTCCACACAGAGCCATCTGTCACGCTCTCTGGTGGGGTGAGGAGCTCACCTGGGAGACAACAGAGTCCATGGGTTCTGCTTTCCCTGGGAGTCCCGATGCCACATCAGCTTGTTGGAACTCTCTAAAGTATTTCTGGCTCGGATGGAATTTGCTTCGTTGATTTGGGGTCTGGTCTTTCAGTTCCCAATGAACAACACAACCACCATATTCTACCTGAACAGACAGGGTGGCACGTACTTCTTTCTCCAGTCTCAGGAGGCTGTCAGCACCTTAACCCTTGTGCGCAACCTGCAGGCTGATCTTCTGATGGGCTACATTCCTGGAAAGAACAACCAACAGGTGGCTGCTCTCAGCGAGGTTGGAGTGGCCTCTGCATCAGAAGGTGGTAGACCATCTGTTCTCCCAGTGGGCACCTCTCTGATTGATCTGTTTGCCGCATGGGAAAACACAAAACTGAGGCTGTTCTGTGCCCACTCCCTCAGTTCGGGACAATGCAGGGTGGTGCCTTCTCTCAGCCCTGGACCCCGGTCTGTACACCTTCTCTTTGGTTCACAAAGTCATGATTAAGGCCTGGAAGGACAAAGCGTGGAAGATCCTGATAGCACCAGAATGGCCCAGGCAATTGTAGTATCCAGATCTTCTCAGCCTGAGCAGCAGGCTGCTATGTCGGTTGTCTCTCTTCCCCAACTCTGCACTGGGACCTTCAGTCCCTGTACCTCTCAGCCTGATACATGAGCAGCTAGAGTTCCAGGTCTTGGACCTCTCAGAAGACATCCTCCATGTTGTGAAGGCATCCCAGAAGCAGTCAACTTATAGAACATATGCACTCTAGTTGAAGAGATTCAAGCACTGGTGCCAGGGGAAGGACTTTGATCCCCTTTCCTGCCAAGTAGCAGTAATTCTCGACTACCATTGGTCCCTGTCTCAGACGGGATTGCGAACCACAACCCTTAAAGTGCACCTGGCAGGCATCTCTGCATACTGGGCGAGGGCTGGTATGCTGACGGTGCTGCAGGAGAAGGTGGTCAGGTGCTTTTTCAAATACTTGGATCACCTGTCCCCTCCGGTGCACGAACCACTGCTTCTGTGGGACCTACTGAAGGTTTTGGCGATGCTCATTGGCAAGCCATTCGAGCTGATGAACAAATGTGAGATGTCACACATGTCATGGAATACTGCCTTCTCGATAAACATCATTTCAGCCAGAAGGGTGAGTGAGTTGCAGGCGCTCTCCGACTTTGATAAGATGGCCAACAGAGTTAAGCTAGCCCTGGCAAAAAGAAACACAGGTGAGGGGGTACAGGCAAAGTGGGCAAGCATTAAGGATGCAATACTTGAAGCAACATCCCATTGTGTTAGGCAGAAAAGGAAGTGCAAAAGAAGAAGGAAACCACTTTGGTACTCAAATACAGTAGCAGAAAAGGTCAGAGCCAAAAGGCTGGCCTTCAGGAAATATAAGGGAACACAACGGGATGAAGATAGGGAGGCATACCAAACTGCCCTAAGGGAAGCAGAGAAGACAGTAAGGCAGGCAAAGTCCCAAACTGAGGAAAAACTAGCACGAACAGTAAAGAAGGTGACAAGACTTTCTATAGATACATTAGTGAAAGGAGAAAGTCCGGAGGGGTACTATGCTTTAATGGAGAAAAGAGCATGTGAGGAGGAGGACCCTGTAAAGGTATCTATCCTAAACAGATACTTTGCTCAGTATTTACTGAAGAGAAGGTAGGCAGCAGGGCCACAGCTCACATCATGGACACGGGGAGGTGAGCACTACTCCCTTGACAAAAGAAAGGTCCTACAAGAGCTGCTAAGCTCAGGGTGGATAAGGCAATGGGACCTGATGGCATATATCCCAGGGTACTTAAGGAGCTAAGGTGAACTAGCAGAGCCATTAGCAGAACTGTTTAGGTGAGTCTCTGAGCATAGGAGAGGTCCCAGAAGACTGGAGAAGGGCTCATGTGATCCCGTTCCACAAGAGTGGTAGCAGGGAGGAGGCGGGGAACTACAGACCAGTCAGTCTTACCTCAGTAGTGGCAAGATGTGAGGCACTCCTTAAGGAAAGAATAGTGCAACACCTGAAATCCATAGGGGCACAGGATCCAAGACAGCATGGGTTTCAAAGGAAGGTCCTGTCAAACTAATCTCATAGATTTCTTTGACTGGGTAACCAGAGTGGTGGACAAGGGGAGCAGTTGATGTCGCCTACCTTGACTTCAGCAAAAGCTTTGACACTGTTCCACATAGAAGATTGATAAATAAGCTGGTGGGCTGGGGTGGGTCAGAAGTTGGTCAACTGGGTGGCAAGCTGGTTGGCGGGCAGAAAAACAGAGTGGTGGTAAATGGTATACAGTCAGAAGAGATGCAAGTTACAAGTGGGGTACCTCAGGGATCAGTCCTGGGGTCAGTCCTCTTCAACATCTTCATTAGTGACCTTGCAGATGGACTAGAGGGTAAGGCTTGTCTGTTTGCAGATGACGTCAAGATCTGCAACAGAGTAGATGATCCAGATGGGTGGGCAGAATGAGAAGAGATCTGGATAAACTAGCAAAATGGTCAGGAGAGTGGCAACTGGGATTTAATGCAAAGAAGTGCAAAATCATGCACATAGGGAAGAAACCTGAAGCCACCTATAGGCTGGGAGGAGTTGCTAGCAGTCACAAAGGAAGAAAGAGACTTGGCATCATCATCACTGATGACCTGAAATCATCCAACAGACCTCTAAAGCAGTAGGTAAGGCTAGGGGGTGTTAGGGTGTATTAGTAGGGTATCCAGTTGTAAGAGGAGGTAATAATCCTCTTTACAAGACACTGGTTAGGCCCCATCTGGAGTACTGTTGCGTATTGGAGGCCACTCCTTCACAAGGACATTAACCAAATTGAGGCAGTCCAGAGAAGGGCAACCAAAATGGTGCAAGGACTGCATCAGAAGACATATGAGGACAGATTAACAGAGCTTAATATGTATACCCTTGAGCAAAGGAGGGAGAGAGGTGATATGATCGAGGCATTCAAACACCTTAACGGCATTAACAAGGTGAAAGAGTCTAACATGTTTAAATATAAGAAAAAGAGCAGAACAAGAGGACACAGCATGAGATTAGAGGGGCGATTAAGGGGAATGTGAGGAAATTATTTTTCACAGAAAGGGTGGTGGATGCATGGAATGGCTTACCACAAGAAGTGGTGGCTATGAATACAGTGCAGGGCTTCAAACAGGCATGGGATAGGCATAAGGGAGCAATACAAATGACTATGAATAGATAGGCCACTGACAGAGCAAAGGCCGATGGCACATTTATAAGGTAGAAAAAAGAAATGGGCAGGCTGGATGGGCCTTTCGGTCCTTATCTGCCGTCAACTTCTATGTTTCTTGCTGGAGCCTTCCTACCTAGAGTTCTGTAAGGACAGCTTTCAACCCAATACAAAATTCTTCCTAAAGGTTGTGTCAGAGTTCCGCCTTAACCAGGTGATAACCCTCCCAGTGTGCTTCACCAATACAGCCATGGGTTTCTTGTATAAAACAGACATCAGCTAGGTGTTGTCTCAAATATTGAATAAAGCATATCCTCTTTACAGGGTTATTCAGTCCATTAATATTTTGGGAGAAGACTGTCACTGGAGTCACAACCATTGGGTCGGAAAAGAGAGTACATATCACAGGTGTGTGGTGTGGCACCAGCTCATGTAGCAATAAAACCATATGGTAATATCAACTGTGTCTGCTTCATTTTTGTTTAATGAGAAAACTAACCCCCAATCCCAGTTTGCAGAAAACTGAGGGGTTGGGGGGAGGTTAAAAGGTAGAAAAAAACAACCTGGTGGAAATCTTAAATCTGTGTCCCAGACTCCATTTGGGAGATTCTGGGAACCAGCTGCAGAAAGACCCCCTACCTGAGTGCCTTATAGACAGAAAACTATGGGGAGGGCAAGGTATGATACCTGCCCGTACTTCTCCAGAAGGAGGCACAGAGTCTGTGAGCCTGCTCTGGAGCTGGAAGAAAAGCTGGGAACTAAGGTAGCCCAGGCCTACAATAGGACATCAGTGTCTCAAAGAAAAGTTACCACTAGGGAAAAAAAGAATAAGGGGGATATGGACTAAAAAAAAGGGTATACCGTTAGGACAGCAAAACTTTCACCGTGATGACCATTACAGCAACAAATCCAACATTCCACTGTAATAGTCGCGTAGGACCCTGGCATGGTCTCTTCTGGTCTTGCACCTGCTCCCCGAAACAACTCTGACCCAGAGTTGATTATATTTAATTCTGGGGGATGTGGTGGGCAGAGCCCCTGAATGGGTGGTTTGGGGGGCACAGACCCCTGAAAAAAACAAAAAAAACAAAACAGGTTTCTTGATGACACAATGCCAATGACAGTGCCATCGCTGTAAAGGCTTTTGATAGAATTTCTGTTGAACTGTCTTGGTGGAAGCCTAAAAGAGAAAGAAGCACCAGGCGTTCTCATCACCTGTTCTTGGCTGTCACCCCTAAAGAGTGTAGAACCAATACCTATTTAGGTGCCAACTCTGGGGAACCATGTCCCATGACTAGAGCCCTGAGGCATAGACAGGGGACCCCCAACAACAAGGAGCAGCCGCGGGTCCGGTGGAAGCCTTGCAACTGAATAAACTTCTCAGTTTGTCCAGACCGGCAGCATGAATAAGGGGCCTGTTTAATCAAAACTGACACAGCTTGAGGTGAGGAAGGCACTACACTAGCCCCCCACAGATGATCGGGGGTCCTTAAGGTGGAAAGAAGGAAATAACCTAGTTTGAAGTAGAGAAAAGGGCCCACATTAAGCTATAGGTGCTATAACACATAAGTAAGCAAATATAGTTGAGGCCCACAAACAGCTGCTACCAACATTACAAAGTAAACTAATATATAATTCCACTGCTAAGTCTGGGCAGATTGTCTGTTCGGCTGATTGAGGGATTTCGTACTTGGTAAGTTTTTGTATGGCGGTACAAGAGGTCTGGTTTCAGTCTAAACTGACAGTTCCAGGAAAGCCTCTAATATCCATACCAGCCCTTCTGTCCAAATTCAGACCAACTTCAAATGAGGAAGTTCCAGTTTCGTTCTAGAGTCAAAAAAGTCTCTCAGCCATTGACCTGTGTGTACAGTGCCTGAATACTTTGGCTTTCAAAAGATGCTAATGTTTGTGACAGGGTTGTATAAGACCCTGTCCCATTTGACCATCCATGACATCTATGAACCTCTCCAATCTGGTTTTCGAAAGAGGCATAGCACCGAGACAGCGCTAGTTCAGGTGCTCGAGATCTTGATGGCAAGGAATCGGAAAAAACGTTCCATCTTGGTTCTTCTAGCTCTCCCATCAGCATTCGACACTGTGGACCATGGGGGTTCTTCTCGATCATCTGAGGTTCATCTGTGGCCTGTTAGGTACAGTCCTCAGGTGGTTTACATCTTTCCTCACTGGCAGAATACAGAGGGTAGTGTCGTGGATTCACTCCTCTGACCCAGTCTCTCTGTCATGTGGGGTTCCTCAGGGTTCGGTGTTGTCCCCATCTTATTTGCAGTGTACATGCTTCCCCTCAGAGACATTGTAAGAAGGTATGGGCTGAGGTTTCACTGCTATGCTGATGATACCCAGCTCTACCTTTCTTTTGCACCTGACCAGGATCTCTCTCTCTCTGTATTTAACAACTGCCTCGCTGAAATCCAGCACTGGATGAATTCGAGCTGGTTGAGGTTGAACTCGGAAAAGAATGAGGTAATAGTTGTGGACCCGGGGTGCCAGATAGAGGGGTTGAGGGCAGGTTCACCCTTGGGACTTTTTCTTGGGGGCTTACCACTCCTTACCTCTGAACAGGTGCAAAACCTGGGGGTGATTTTTGACGAAGGGCTGACACTGTGGTCGCAGGAGTCGGCAGTCATCAAATCCTCTCTTTACCATTTAAGGAGCATCTCCAGGGTTAAGCACCTTGTTCCGTCTGGCGATCTCCCTACTTTGGTCCACGCCTTCATGTCCTCATGCCTTGACTACTGCAACTCCCTTTACCTAGGGCTACCTGGGGTGGATACCCGCCGCCTGCAGCTGGTGCAGAATGCTGCAGCCCGGTTATTGATGGGGACTCCCCAGTCTTGTCACATCTCTCCAGTGCTGCGTGAACTGCACTGGCTGCCGGTACAGTGGTGGATCACCTTTAAAGTCGGACTTCTGACTTATAAAGCCCTACACGGACAGGGCCCAGACTACCTGAAAGAGCTTCTGATTCCTTACTGCCCTGGGCGATCGCTCCGCTTGGCTGACAAGGAGTTGCTAGAGATTCCAAGGGTTTCCTTAAAATTTTCTTGGGCCCAGGCATTTATGTATGCAGCCCCAGCCCTTTGGAATTCTCTACCCCATCAGTTACAGGAGTGCACGACCGTGGAGGGATTTAAACAGGCCTTAAAAACATATTTGTGGCTTCAAGCCTATCCTGCATGATTTTATCTTGTTCTTATTTGGATTTTATCTGCATTCGTAAGAGTCTGTGTTCATTGTTTAATGTTTTGTTTTAACTTATTGTTATGCGCCTTGGTTTTTTGAAAGGCGCAGTACAAATAAAGCATTATTATTATGTTTTATACAGAGAGAGTTAAAAGCAGGGATCTATTTTTCTGTCCTCTCCTGTTGTCACTTTTCCATCTCTTGTCTGTCTGATTGCACAATCAAATTTTCTTTGTGGAACCTCTGAACTGGCCACTTTGATGGTCCCACAATTTCCACTCCTCCCTTCCTTCATTTGCCGTTTCTGTTCTTTCTTGCCGCCCCTACTTTATTTCTCTGTGGTTAAAAAATGTACATGCATCTATATGCAAAACTGGTATCCCTTGGTTTGCAAATGTATATTGTTGAAAAGAATTGCAGAAAGCTGTTTGGGGGTTGCTAGAAAAGAGAGCAAGCTGGGACATAGGTTGACCTTGAGAAACCTTTTGATTTTCCACAAGCTTGTTTGTAGAGCTATTACCAGGAAAACCAGCTCTGGCCAGAATGTCTTAACTGGCTTGCAGCTGTTAAAGACTGGATGTACTGGGCACAGGAAAGAAACTGACAAAGTGTGGTACCTTCTGTCAAAACAGGAGATGTACTTTAATGAGAGCAGGATGCAGAATTTAATTGCCAAGTGAAAACATCTTATGATTTCTCCTTATTAGAAAGCTGGCTACTGAATCACAGGCTTATTCTCAACATCAAAAAGATTAAATCTGTTGTTTGGACCCAGATCCCTAGGACCAGACAGAAGCCCTCTACTTGAATTGGGCACTACCTCAGGGTTCCCCTATAGAGGTCATGAGGTCCTTGACGTACCTAGGCCTGACCCTGGACCAAAGCTTTACATTGAAAGCCCACGTGGATCAGGTAACAAAAACGATCCATCAAATACAAGGCCTTTTATATTGCCTAAGCGTCCAAATGGCACCTAAAACCAGGATTACCATAGCTCAGAGCATACTACTACCAAACTTAACTTATGCTGCCTCGATACGGCACTCCCTCGCGAAACAAGAGCATAACAGGCTGCACATATTATACAACAACGTAGCTCAATTTGCCACTAGTTCGCCCGCAGGGCGACATCACTGCGAGGTACTGCCCTCCCTCAAATGGCCATCCCTTAGCGGCAGATTGCAATACCCACTACTGTGCAATGTGGCCTCCTGGTCCCCAAGCGCTCCTGTAGACAGCTCCACACCACAGGGAGAAAACTCCTGGAGGAACCTAGAACTAGGAGAATGGCAGGGGACAAGTCCTTCGCCCATGCAGCCTCAGTACTCTGGAACAAGCTCCTGCCCACCTGCAAGATGCATCCTCCTTGGAGTCCTTCCATAAAGGGCTCCAGGTGCACTTGTTGAATAACAGCAATTGCTGATGCACTTGACTAGATACAGTACTGTGGTCCATCCTAGCCTAACAGTTCTGTCATGCCAAGTTGTTCTGTCTACCTCTGTTCTACACCAACTCCTCCCAGAGACGGTGACTAGACCTAGTCTGAACGTTTACTGTGTTTGTAACAAGCTTTGTCAGTCTGTGTTCTTACACCTTGGAATTGAATTTGTACCTGTACAGAAATGCTTATATGTAACTGCAATGTACTGGTTTTTTTTTAATATTATTGTATGTAACTAATTCGAGGTCACCCCTGAAAAAGGGACCTTCGGGGCTACACTATTTCTTATTTAACTTCTGTTTCCCCAGAGTCTGAGTGTTTTTTTTTGCAGAGCATCTCGAGGGGTCTTTGTGGTTTCTGAAGTCTGCGACTGTTCAGAGTTGGACTGTTCATGGCAAGATCCATTACCATTCACAGGTCGGGGGGGTTATTTTTTCTGTTTGGCTTCATCATTTTGTAAGTAGTCCTCCTTGTGCTGATTTGTAGTTGTTTTAATTGCTGCAGTCCGGCTGTAAGGAGGAAAATATATTTGAAGGGAAATGGAGCTCAGACTCCAGGCGGCCATTCCTTTGGTAACATCACTGGATGTTATCCTATACCAGTTTAGATCGATTCTGTTCGGCTTCTTTTTTGCAACACACATGTTTGCAAACCTTCTGTCAGTGGTAGCAGCCTAATTTTGTTAACAAAGAATCCATTATTTTTCATAGCCAGATGACTGGCTTATTCATGGTAGATTGCTCTCAGAGATTCAGTCAACTATTCAGATGACCATGAAGACCTCCAATCTTGGATTCATTTTGAACTTGGAGAAGTTGCAGCTTGTCCCTTCACAATAAGTGAAGTTTATTGAGGCACAGCTAGACTCCAGAGTGGCTGGAGCTTGGCTGCTGCCTCAGTAGGCCTTGGAACTGATAGAGTGTGCCCACTCCTTCCATCTTCGGGACAGGTGCCCAGCTCACAGTTTCCTCCATTTTCTCAGCCTGATGGCATTTATGACCTTTTTCATACAGTATGGTCAACGTTGGACACTTCACCTCCAGTGGGAGCTGAAAGCACAATGATTTCAGATGTTGGTGCCCTTGCCCCAGCCAGTCATGATCATTCATCCGATTACCAAGATAATTTCCTGGTGGCTGACTCCAGTGCACCTATCAGAAGGGGGACCTTTCATCCAGCCAAACCCGACACAAGTTCTAACTAAGGATAACCTCCATCTTGGGTTGGGGAAATCAGATACACAGGCTGTAGGTGTCTTAGAAGCAGCAGCTGCACATCAGTAAGATTGAGTTTGGAGCAATCCATCAATTGCTGCAATGGTTCTCATCAACACTGCTCATTCATCTGATCCCTGTCTATTTGAACAACACCATGGCCATATTCAATGTGAAAAAGCAGAAGGAAACCATATGCGAAAAACAGAGGGGAACCAGTTCCTGCAGACTGTATGAGGAAGCTGTGGAGACATGTTCACTGGCATCCAGTATTGGTACCTTCTTGTTTGCCACCCATCTTGCTGGTGTGGGCAGTGAGCCAGAAGACAGCCTCAGATGACTAGAAGACTTGTCCCAGCTGTGGTTTTACCAGGATTTAGTGTGCAATGAGTTTCAGTGCTGGGAAACTTTCCACATTGACTTATTTGCGTCCTGGGACATCCGCAAGCTGCCACTCTTCTGTGCCCATACCCTGTGTTGTGGCACAGTTCATGATAAGGCCTTTGTCTAAAATGGACCAGAAAATTTCTGTATGCCTTCCTACTCTATCCCCTTTTGCACAAAGTCGTTCTGAAGGGGTAGGTCAAAGGAGCTCATGATACTCGTAGCTTGGCATGGCCTAGCCAGTATTGGTATCGGTGCCTTCTTCACCTCAGTGCCAAGTGTCTGATCAAGTTCTGGCACACACTGGATCTTCTCACTCGGTCCAAATGAAGATTCAGCACATGGACCTCAAGTCCTTGTATATGGTGGCATGGTTCCTGAGAGGCTAAAATTTATGTTCCTTGGCCCCTCTGAGGAGATTCTCAGAGTGGTGGAGACTAATCATAAAGGTGCCACCTGGTGGCGGTTTACCTTTAATTGTAAGAGATTTTCAGTATGATGCTAGCATCGAGGCGTGGAACCCATGGAGTGTCCTGTCGGATCTGTACTTTACTACTTTTGGATCCCGAGATGCATTTGGCTATCTTCTCATCATACCAAGATAATGTGTGGTTCCCCTGCTTTACATCGGCGTGGGTAGTGGACTGCTTTTTTTTAAGGGACTTGACAATTTTCCCACATCATCATGAGCCTCTTCTTGGGTGGAACTTGAACCTTGTTCTGACCAGGCTAATGGAGAAACCTTTTGAGCCATTGGCAATATGTGACCTTTGTTGGTAAAATGTTTTCAGAGGACGCTGTAACTCAAGAGTTTACATGCGAGAAATGCATTTTAGTGGCTACCCTTCAAGAGGAGATTAAACAACTAACTACAAGATTAAAAACCCAGAAAGATATTGGAATGTTGAAGAGTTATATTGATGAAATGGTGTGTAACTTAAGTCAAAGTTTACCTGAAAATACACAGGGACAGATTCTTGAGGGAACTATCAACACCGAGAATAATGGTAACTTTAGACAACTGAGTACACCTGAGGGAAACCCAAAGCAAGAGTTATTGAGTTCACCCCTTCAGTTAACTAACAGATTTGAGTGTCTCCTGGGGGACAATGTAGAAGCACAGGCAGTAAATGAAATACAAACACATCCAGAAGTATTTCCCTTAAATGAGGAGAATTCTAGACAAAAAACTACCGAGTCCACTCAAAGTTTAGATAATGTTAATAGGGATATTGTGGTGATCAGTGATTCCATTATTAGGGGGCTAGATTCTGCAGTTTGTTGGGGAAGCACGGAATTTACTACGGTTAGTACCCTGCCAGGAGCTAGACTTCAGGATGTTTCAAATATGTTGGAAGGGCTCCTTGAAAATTCAGTAAATCCCCTTGTTATCCTACATGTGGGTATTAATGATGTAGGTAGAACCAATATGGAACATATTCAGGCAAATTACAAAATCATAACAAAAAAGATTGTAGAAAAAAACTGGGAGATAATTATCTCCAGTATTTTACCCACGTGTGGCTATCAGTCTTATAAAAATGTGTTTATCTCTGAGATTAATCTATGGTTAAGAGAGTTCTGTAAAATTGAACATTTTGGATTTATGGACAATTCCATGACTTTTAATAGAAAGGTGCTTTTTAAACCTGATGGTCTTCATCTAAGTTATTCAGGTACCAGGATACTGGGCAAAAGAGTGAATGAAGTAATCCAGTTTCATTTAAACTGGGTCAAGGGGGGAGGGGAACTCTGGCAAAGGAATCTCAGAGTGCTCAAGACATAAGCTCTCCCCTAATAAACCTTTCTGAGTGGAAGGCAGTACTTACCAATGCTAGGAGCCTTGTGGGTAAATATGATGAATTTTGCCTACTGTTGCACTCGCAGAACATACATCTGGCCTTGATTACAGAAACCTGTTGGGATGAATAAAATACGTGGGGAAAAAGTGTCCCCGGGTATAATGTGTTCTCAAAATCTAGAACATACAGGAAGGGGGGAGGTATTGCAATCTATGTACATGAAAGTATTAAATGTGATCAAATTTTGTGGGATACGTCTAACCTGGAGTGTCTGTGGGTTAAGCTATTTCCCCCAAAAGGGTCAAAAATCATATTGGGGTAATTGTATAGAGCACCCTCTACAACCCTATCAGATGACATTAAAATACTTGATATAATTAATAACTTAGACCCATCGGATAGAGTAATTTTGGCTGGTGATTTTAATTTGCCCAATATAGATTGAAATTTATTACAGGCTAATGGTAATATAAATAAACGATACCTGGATATGTGTGAACAGATGGGACTGGAACAGCTGGTTCATAGTAGCACCAGGGGATCAAATATTCTGGACTTGATCCTTACCATTATGGATAATTCAATTAATAATGTGTCAATTAAAAGTCCGTTAGGGAACAGTGATCATTCCACTGTTCATTTTCATATTTCTGACGTTGGTGATGGCAATACACCAGGAATTACATCGAAATTGAACTTTGGGAAAGTGGATTTTGTTGGCCTAAAGAGAGAATTTACTCATTGGGACTGGGTTAGCGAGCTAACTTGCAAATCTGTTCAAGATATGTGGAATATACTGCTAACCAGGATCAAACAGCTTATTAGGAAATTCATACCATATAAACTTAATTATGATAGACCCAAAAGGAACAAGCCCATATGGATGAACAGATCTATTAAAAAATTACTAAATAAAAAAGGTAGATTGTTTAAAAAATATGAAAGTCATGGATCACCTTTAAACCACAGACGGTATAGAGAATGTCTGAAACAGACTAAGAACAAAATTAAGAGAGCTAAAGCGCATTTCGAATTATCACTTGCTGATAAAGTTAAGGATTGTAAAAAATAATTTTATTCATATGTTAATATTAAAAAGAAAAGAAATAATACGATAGGACCCTTCACAAATACCTTGGGACTAGTAGCCACTCCTGAAGAGATGGCCGATATCCAAAACAATTATTTTTGTTCAGTTTTCAATACCGGCAATCAAAACATACACCTAGGAAATTACAGCTCAAGCCCTGGAAAAATTACTGTGGAAGTTAACGATATTTATGCCAGGTTATCTAAACTAGATATTTCCAAAACTCCTGGCCCTGATGATGTGCAACCCAGAATATTAAAGGAATTGGCAGTTGTATTGCGCCCCCAACATATGTCTTTCAGACTTCCTTGGATCAAGGGTTAGTACCTAAGGATTGGAAACATGCCTTAGTGGTCCCTATTCTTAAAAAAGGAGTCAGGACAAAACCAGAAAATTTCAGACCAAAAAGTCTGACTTCATTAATGGGTAAGATCTTGGAAGGGGTTATAAAGGACTATATCTTAAGGCACTTAGAGACAAATGGACTGCTGGACCATTCTCAACATGGGTTCACTAAGTCCAAATCTTGTCAGACAAACCTATTGGCCTTTTACGAAAACGTAAATAGGGAGTCGGACCTGGGAAACTCAGTTGACGTGGTGTACCTGGACTTTGCAAAGGCCTTTGATAAGTTACCTCATTTTGAGTTATTAAAACTGTTAGAGAAGATCAATTTGAACCCTAATATCTGTAACTGGGTATCAGCATGGTTACAAGGGAGACAACAGAGGGTAACCATCAAAGGAACTTTTTCTAACTGGTCTGTTTCCAGCGGAGTCCCTCAGGGTTCCGTTTTGGGTCCTTGTTTGTTCAATATATATATATAGCCTCCCTACAATCAGATAATCCTAGGGTATGGCTATACAAATTTGCTGATGACTGCAGGTTAGGGACTGTTGTGAATACTCATGAAGAGGCATTGGAACTGCAGAATATTATAAACAAAATTTCAGATTGGACTATTACTAATAAACTGGTTCTGAACATTACCAAATGCAAAATTATGCACATGGGCAAAAAGAACAAACATTATAACTACACACTTACCAATATACCACTTACAGGCACCACTGAAGAAAAGGATCTAGGTGTTATAATATGCCCTGATTTTAAGTTTAGCACACACTGTAGATTTCAGATAAAAAAGAAGCCAATCAAAACTTAAATTGTATTTTACAATATATTGCTAGTAGGGAAGCCAAAGTGTTAATTCCACTTTATGTAGCTCTGGTCAGACCCCACTTAGAGTATGGTATACAGGTATGGTCTCCTCAAAACAGGGAGGATATTGTTAAAATAGAATCTGTCCAGAGAAGATTTACCAAATCTATTCAGGGGATGAAGACATTATCATATCAAACTAGAGTAATGTCTCTAAATTTATATTCATTACATTATAGGAGGTTTAGAGGTGATATATGCCACTTATATAAGGCAATTGGAGATTCCAACTATTGTACTGAGTTAGGAATTTATCCAAGAACGGAGGAATATGGTACTAGAAGGCACAACAAACAATTAATACAATCCAAATGGAAACACAGTATATGTAAATACTGGTATAGCCAGAGGGTGGTTACTCCTTGGAATGCCTTACCTAGGGAAGTAATAGATAGTGGGAGAATGAACCAGTTTAAGAATAATTTGGATCTACACTTTGATGATATGAAAATTCAGTTTTGATGCCAGATATAAACGGGAAGCTTTACGGACGCAAGTCTATTTGCTTGAAAACATCTGTGAAATCCAGTCTGCCCTATTTAACCTTATCTTACCCTAGACCTAATGTCTAGTCAGGGTTATTGTCCTCACCAACCTCTGCTCCTTTCCTGCTATGTAACTAATAAGTGGTTTCCTTGGTCCCAGTCGTGTTTGAAACCATTATAGTTCTCTTAGTGTTTGAAGGTCGACACCCTCATTCCAGCAGTTCAGTATCGGGAGATCGGATGGATGGAGACTGAAGAGTTTGGGTCGGTACTGGTATGGTTCCATCGACTTACTTTTCTGAGGACTTTGCACATGTTCAGTGGAGACTACAACTGACTGTGTAGTATTAATAGTAGAACTACCATTATATATATGTAGCCACCCCACCTTCCCATTTATTTAGGGGCTCCTGATCTTGCAAGAAGGAAAAGGGGGCCTACCCAAAGAGACCCACACCAGAACATCAAACTACCATGGAGAATAAAATGGTGGTGTCTTACCATGGCCCGGGTCCTACTGCAGCATAATGGAAACCTCTACCCCTCACCACTCCTAGGGATACTGTTTGATGGAACCAGAGACCTCCTCTTTTCTCTTTCTTCTTTCAGAGTCCCCCACCAGCATCCCAGCCCAGGAAGCACCGACATCATAGGTGCTCTAAATTTCATACTCCACCCAAAGAAATCTGGTTAGAAATTCATTTAGCTCTCTGGAATTCAGATATCTAATAATCTTTAAAACACTCTCACACACCCAGCAATAAGCAACAAACCAATTTATTACACCTGAGGTCCCAATGATTTCTGTCAGGACCCAGGGGTTCTCATTGCTTGCTTAAAAATTATCAGCCATCCGGCTCCATGGAGCACAAACTATTTACAGAACCAGGGGGCACAAGACTGAGGGAACAGATGTATTAGGCAGCATTCCACTTCAGGCAGCTAATGAAACCTCAGAAATTACTATTACCCAAGACATCCCTAGGACCTTCACCAGACCTTAGAGCCCAACCGACCCTCTGGCGCTGGTAAGTTGATCTCTGATTTTGCTTGATCTTTCTTCGAGAGGGTTCCTGCAGTAGGTCATTACACATAGGACTGTGCCACCTGGCAGCAGGACCGCACAGCAAACTTTTCCAGCAATACCTGGCGGAGGACCGCCCACCCGACTTCACGTGACTGAATCAGCTTGACCCTATATAGTGGGCGGTCCCCACGCCTACCTTCCAGTTCTTTCCCCTCCATTGTCCGTGCATAGTACCTTGCGGTAAACTGCCCAGTCAATCACCTTTAAAAAAACCCACCTTTTTTTTTTCTCTAATTCGATCGTGTTTCTTCTCTGTCTTCTCCATCTCCATCCAAGGCCAAGAAGAAGTGTGAAGATTGCTGTGCTCAAACTCCACATAAGGATGGTCACTGTAGGTGTCTTTTCTGCCTAGGCCCAGACCACGACACCGTAGCTTGCTCAGATGCCAGCCCTTCAACCAGGCAACCCACAAACGAAGGCAGCAGACTCTGGAGGCCCATCTGCTAAAAACTAGGATGGCCACGCTCAAAAAAAGAAAAAAAAATGAAGTGCCTACGAAACTCCACTTCTTCACATTCCCCAGAGGCCAAAAAGAAGAAGAAAGAGAAATACTGGGAGCGCCAAGAGGAAAAAATCATCCAGACCCTGGTAGGCCTTCGGCAGACAAGGCCTGTCCCCGCCGCCTCCCATGGTGGTTGTCCAGGCTGTGACCGGGGACTCTCCAGGAACGTTTGCTTCACTGCTCCCTATCTTAACTGGTAAGATGCCTGCCGGCTCCTCCGGTGGCCGCCCGGTTACCGCCGATAAGTCGGGCCCCGGCTCCTCCGGGGCCCGTCCGGCAACCGATAAGCCGAGTTCCTGTCCTTTGGGGACATGCACGGTCATGACCGATAAATCAGCAGGGGGATCTTCCCTCTCCCGCCCGGTCCCTTCATCCGATAAGCTGGCTGCCTCTGGCACTCGCCTGGGCGTTGCTCATCCATTGGTGACCTCTGCTGATTTCTGCGGCCGTGATCGAGCCCTCAAAGGCCCGACCTTCCTCTTCCCCATCTCCCGTTGGGCACAGCTTCACTCCCGACCACCCAGGGTCGGGAAGAGAGCGACGGGTAGCTGGAAGTTGTTCTTACACCAACCTCCGATCGCCAGTTCCCCATGGAGGATGTAGGGCATGAGGTTCTTCCACCAACGACAGTCCTTTCATCGGAGGTCCCTCAGGGTCCCTCTAAACACTCAACTGAAGAGAGCCAGGTCCCTCCATTAGGACCCCTTCATCCAGCCCCGACGCCTAATCCAGCACCAGACCAAACCTTCCCATTGGACCCCTCCGGTAGTGTTCCAATGCCGGCTCCTTCGACGCCAGGGCCCAACCCTACACCAGAGCCTTCTCACCTGGTCCTGACACCTGTCCCAGTGCCAGACCCGGCTCTGCCATAAGCTCCCTGATGCCAGCCTCGCCCCCAACACCAGACCCGCTTCCGATGCTGGGTCCAGTGGTGCCGATCCCGACACTGGTGGTCCTGACGACTGTTTATCCGGCACCTACCCGCCTCCTATATACACTACTGCGGGATTTACACTGGTGCCTCCGATGTCAGGTACCCTGACGTATTGGGGATTTGCCAGGCCCTTCAAGGCCTTTTAATGTCCCAAGTTACCCTTAGGGGTTCCCTTTGGATGCCCCCCTGGCAGATTTTTATGGCTTCTCGGGACATCATTATTCAGGATACCCCTTTTACCAAGGTTACCCTCACCCTCATTATCAGAACTTGGGAGTACATGAATACCATTACCGTCCTCCACATGTGCCTCCCATTCCGTCTCCTCCTCCACCTCCTTCTCTGACTCAGCCTCTGGACTTTTGGGCTATGATCCAGTCCTGGTGGAGAGAGGCCAGGACAGAGCTAGTTTCAGACCAGGAGAGCCCTCTCCCTGTGCAGGTTCCTACCCCCCCCACCCAGGTCTTTGTACCCAGTGAGTTCGGTCCACTCCATTGGGAGCTACTGACCAGGAGGTTCATCTTCCGGATTTCAAACCTACGGATGATCCAGAGGACACGGGGGAGGAAACTTCAGATGACTCGTCCGATCATTCTGCAGCCTCTAAAGGGAAGGCTTCCCCTAAATCCCCTCCAGACGATCCTTCCTTTTCTGACCTACTGAGTGCCATCCAGGAATTTTATAATTGGGAGACAGAGGAACAGGACCCCATGAGGAAAAGTCTCGCAGAGCACCTATACTTAGAGTCTTATTCCCCAACCCCGGTTCCTCCCTGGATAGGCCCCACGAAGACCTCACCACCACGATTTGGCAACTGCCACAGTCCATCCCGGTGGTTCCTAAAAAGGCTGACCACATTTACCGGGCACCTGAGGGTGCCTCTTTCCTAGGCTCGCACCCAAAGGCCGACTCCATTGTCATTACTGTGGCTCATGATCACTATGCTGCCCCGCCGCACATGAGCACCTCTCCTCCCGACGAGTCTCGGCAGTTTGACCAATATGACGAGAAAATGTTCTCTTCAGGTACAGTCGACGCGGTGGCCCGGACCTTAGCAACCGCCGTCTCCCTTCGGCGGCATGTTTGGCTTCACATTTCTGGGCTCGCTAACAATGTCCAGACTGTGATGCAGGATGCCCCTTTTTGGGGCTTGGTCCTTTTTTGGGGGGGACACCAAGGACATCCTAACGGGCCTACAGGACAGAGACCAGGCCCTGAGATCCGTTAGGTCTGTGTACCAATCGGGGTTTCAAAGGAAACAGCCCTTTCAGAGACAGACCAGAAGGCCGGTGAAACAAAACCAGGCCTGTAATCAGGGCAAGAGAAGGGTCACGGGTGCTTCTTTTTTTTCCCTCCAGTCTCAATGTTTCCTAGGCAACCAGGGGGTCCTCCCCCTGCCCCCCCACCACCTCCTGACTCCCAGCCCCCTCCCCCTCCTCAGCCCCAGAGCGAGGAGCCAGTGGGGGGGGGGGCGTTCGCCCTCCATATACAGGAATGGAGAGACATAACCTCCAATGCATGGATCCTGCAACTTGTCTCTCAGGGAGACACTCTGGAGTTCCTAGAAATTCCTCCGGAATTGGCTCCGAGTCGCTCGTCATACTTACCCCACCAGATTGAGCTTGTAAGGAAGGAAGTTCGAGCCCTACTGCAAAAGGTGGCAATAGAGCCGGTCCCCCTTTATCAAAGGGGCGGGGGTTTTACTCCCACTTTTTTCTGGTTCCAGAAAGAACAGGCAACCTCAGACCCATACTCGACCTCAGCAGACTCAACCTGTTCATTGAGTACAAAAGATTCAGAATGCTGACCCTCCAAAGCCTCCTACCTCTACTTCAGGAGGCTCACTGGCTATGTGCAGTGGAGATGCAGGATGCCTACCTGCACTTCCAGTGTTTCTGAGTTACTGCCGCTTCCTGCGCTTTTGTTTCCAAGGGGAGCATTTCCAGTTTACAGCCCTCCCTTTAGCCTTTCTTGGCACCAGGGTTTTACCAAGTGCCCTAGCGGTGTGCAGTAGCTTTGCCATCTCAGGGCTTCTGTAGTCTTCCCTACCTGGACGACTGGCTAATTTCAGCCTCGTCCAGGGAGACTTTGTTGAAGGCTGTCTTGCGTACTCTGGACCTTTTTTCCCGTTTGGGGATCACAGTCATTGTCCCCAAATCCACACTTACCCCCTTCTCAGAGACTACAATTCATAGGGGCAGTGTTGGACATAGTCCAGTGCAAGGCCTTCCTCCCTCCGGAGAGGTTAAAGGCCATTTGACAACAGGCGACCTTGGTAGCCTCCTCCAATTCCCTTCCAGCCATAGTGATGCTCCGGCTCTTGGGGTTGGTGGCGGCCTGCATCTCCACGGTTCCCCTTGCCAGATTGCACATGATAATATCTCAGTGGACCTTACGCGTCCACTGAGATCAGTTCAGGGATGATCTGGATGAGTTGGTCCTGACTTCCACGTGGTCAAGAAGGATCTGCAGTGTGGAGGGATCCCTCGAACTTGTCCCAGGGCCTCCTCTTCCAAAGGCCTGCTCCCCTGTGCACTCTTACCACTGATGCTTTCAACCAGGGTTGGGGAACTCGTATGGGGGACCACCAAACTCAGGGAGTGTGGTCCCAGCTCAAGATATGTCTGCACATCAATATCCTGGAGATGAGGGCAGACCTGTACGCCCTTCAGGCCTTTCAGTCCATCCTTCCCAGGGGTCACTGTTGATCCAGACAGACAACATGTCAGTAGTCTGGTACATCAACAAACAGGGAGGCACTCGGTCGTACCCCCTCTGCAGGGAGGCAATGTGAGTGTGGAACTGGGCAGTGCAACACGGTCTGTCACTCACAGCCGTTCACATCCTGGGCATTCGAAATATCCTGGCGGACAACCTCAGCAGAACATACACTCTCACCCATAATGGGAACTAAATCAGGAAGTGACCAGAACTCGACCTGTTCGCCTCCCCATCCAACGCAAAACTTCCCAGTTTTTGCTCGCTCGTTCCAGGGCATGATGCTTTCTGGCACAACGCATTGTCACTTTGTTGGACTGGAGAATTCTTGTACGCCTTCCCTCTATTTCCCATTCTTCAGAGGGTCCCTCTAAAACTCCAGACAGAGGGAGCCAGGATGATTCTCATAGCTCCCCTCTGGCCAAGGCAAATATGGTTTCCACTTCTGCAGCAGCACTCAGCAGAATCCCCCATTCTGCTTCCTCTCCATTGCAACCTTCTGACTCAGAACCAGGGCAGACCTGTACACCCGGGACTCAAGACCCTTCATCTTCATGTGTGGCTCCTTCAGACATAGTTAAGTCCCACTTCAGGGTCTCAAACAGAATAGCCCAGGTCCTTGTGGAGGCTAGGAAGCCCTCCACTAGGTCCACTTACACAATGAAGTGGAAACATTTTTCTATTTGGACTGCTTCCAAGAGTTGGAACCCATTTACCTACTCAGCTCCTCCTATAATGGAGTATCTGCTCCATCTGTCAGATTTGGGGTTATCCTGTTCTTCACTTAAGGTCCACTTCTCTGCTATTTCAGCCTACTGTGTGCTAGTGGATGGTAAAACCGTGGCACAGCTGGAGATTTCCAGAACCTTTCTAAAAGGGATTCTCCATCTGAAACCCCCTATCCGCAGCCCTACTCTACCTTGGGATTTGAATTTTGTGTTGGAGAAGCTCACGCTTCCCCCTTTTGAGGCAGCGATAAGCTGTGACTTGCGCTACTTTTCCTGGAAAGTGCTGTTTTTAGCTGCTGTTACTTCTGCTCGTAGAATTTCCGAGCTTCAGGCCCTAGTGTTTAAGGAGCCATACTTGATTTTTCACAAGGACCGAGCGGTCCTAAGGACAAATCCTAAGTTTCTTCCCAAGGTGGTTTCTGAGTTCACGCTCAATCAGTTGGTGGAACTCCCAGTTTACTACATCTTGCCTTCAAACAAAGGTGAGGCACTTCTGCACATGCTTGATGTGCACAGAATTCCGATGTGCTATGTCCATCGGACTAAAGATGCTTGTAAAGCTGATCAGCTCTTCATCTCCTTTGCCCCCAAATCTATGGGGTCTGCAGTTTCCAAACAGTGCCTCTCCAAGTGGTTCGCTAATTGCATCCGCTTCTGTTGTCAGAAGCGCAACAAACCTCTACCGGGGGAATCAGAGGTCACTCTACCAGAGGCATGGCTGCATCTGCTGCCTTTCTAAGGAATGTCTCAGCCATGGAGATTTGAGCAGCAGCAACCTGGAGTTCGGTCCACGCCTTCACAAAGCATTACAGTCTGCACATTGCCTCTAGGCATAGGGCCTGGTTTGGCCTAGCCGTGCTGCAGGGCCTATTGTCTTAGGTTGGTCCTGTGCTGTCCTTTTGTTGGCTTCTCCTCCCTTGTCTTCCTTTTGGAGGGACTGCTTGGGATTCAGTCCTATGTGTAATGACCTACTGCAGGAACCCTCTTGAAGTAAGATAGTACAGTTACGTAAGAACTTACCGTAACAGTAGATCTTAAGAGAGAGGTTCCTGCAGTAGGTCATATTTTTCCCCTTCCTCCTTCACCCAGTTTTCTTTTGGGCCCCAGAAACTGTTCCCTTCTCCTGTCTTTCCTTCTAGGATCTCCGACGGGAGAACTGGAAGGCGGGCATGGGGACCACCCACTATATAGGGTCACGCTGATGTCAGTCACGTGACATCGGGTGGGCAGTCCCCCGCCAGGCATTGCTGGAAAAGTTTGCTGTGCGGTTCTGATGCCAGGTGGCGCAGTCCTATGTGTAATGACCTACTGCAGGAACCTCTCCCGAAGATCTACTGTTATGGTAAGTTCTTGCGTAACTGTACTTTCTTCACCATTCTTCCCTGGTCAGTCTTCCAGCTGTTGGAGAAGCAAGCTGCTTCTCCCACCTGGTCCTGTTCCAAGGGACTCGGGAATTTTCCTTCCCTGACCAGTCCATCCAAATCCTTAAGGGTGCTGGAATCCCGTTAACCCGTGGCAGAAGACACAATCAGTCTCCTTTGCTCACAGGGGGGTGGGACCTTAAACTACTTTTGGTCTGAGTCCCTACACACCTTTCTTCCTGTGCTTGCTTGAAGCTGAAGGGTCTGGAGGGCTTCCCAAGGCCTGTCCAAACCGACCTATAGCCTGCCCAAACAACTTGTGATCGGTGCCCCGAGGCCTGCCCCTCCAAGCAGGCCCCATAGTGGGTGAGGAGACTCTGGAACCCCCTTAACCAGGCCTGGACCACCCTGCCGCACCCTGAACTGGGAGGGGAGCTGTCACCACCCTTCCCCTGGAGGAATCCTGCCACAAAACCTCCAGCCCTGGCAATCCAGGCCTACTTCCTACAGGCCTGGGACTCCGCCAAGCTACCTCCTAGGGCACTCACCACCCCTTTCTCCCTGGAGCCCCATCTGCCCCACACAATATTGGCAGGCTAACTAATGCCCTTCCCCTGTACCTCCCATTACTGGCGCCATGTCGCCTTGCTCCTGGCAGTACCTTGGACTTACAGGGGTGGGTCCCCCCTCCCCGGAATATGGCCCTAAACCCGGACCAATGAGCTCCTGCCTGCCTGTCTGTCCTGCCATCTCCCAACCAGCCTCCTATCTCACCACAGGCTACCCATGCTTCCAGCTTTTAAGGGTTAAAAAGCCTGTCCCTAGTGGCAGTCTCAAGGTGTAGCCCAGAAAGTGCCTTTCCCAACACACCTACAAAACCCATAAACTGGAGGGGAAGGCACAAAAAAGTGGGGCCCCTAATGGTGAACATAAGCCCCTCTCATAGAGGGGGCTTGCACTATTTCCCCACCCAAGGGAGTCATTCCTCAGGGGAATGAAGGCAAAGGCCTCACCAGCTCCTCCGACTCGCCTCCCACCCCCCACCCCGGTATGCACACTCCCAGGGGAAGCCAGTGCCAGCCGAAGTCACCTATGGTAGCCCACCTTTCAAAAAGAAATGAAGGGGGAATCTCTGCTCTACCTGCTACCATACCCAAAATCCCAAAAGAGGAAAATATTTTTTTCTTTCTCTGTGCCAGGTGGATCAAACTTTTAGACACTGCCTAAGAAATACGAACAATAACAGCATAATATATCACTCTCTACTAGGTTAACTTATCATTGCTAGGATTCTAAGATTGATTAGAATTATCATAATCACCAAATAGATAGACATTTATATGAATGTTTCAAACCATAATCACTCAGAACCACTCGCGCACACTGTTGTCGAGGCACAGGTCAGGAAGTATAGGAAAACTAGGAGCAGTTGTAAAATTCGCAATAAATGGTTTATTATTATTAACAGTAACATAAAAATAATAAAATTGTTAAGTATAACTATTTACAAAGGCAGTATAAACAGAGAAAGCCCATCTGGGTTTCTTCTCAATTTCCAATCTCAGTCTCTGTGTCTCTCTTTTGCAAAACTCTAAACACTCTAAACACTGTAGGAACAACACTCTAAATACTGCCAGCAGTTCCATTCTAGATGTGGTACTAACCACCCATCCACACAAAATATCTCATTTGGCAGTGTTTCACAACGACATGAGCGATCATGGAATTGTTGCTTGCATAAGATCTCAAATTAAGGCCCGGCTGCAACCCATCTTTATAACAAAAAGATCCTTTCGGAATTCAGTGCAGTAAACTTCCTATCTGACCTGAGCATCATCAGATGGCAAGATCTTTACCTAGCCAAAGATGTCAACAAGGCAGCTTGCATCCTTATGATAAACTCACTACAATAATAAATAAGCATGCCCCTTTCATCAAAGTAAAGTGCGGAACAATTTCCAACCCTGGTCTCACCTCGGATCTCAAGGCAGCCCTTATAGCTCGAGATAAGCTCTGGGCTAAAGCTAGACATTCCAAAGAATCTTCGGATTGGCAGGCCTTTAGAACAGCCAGGAATAACTGTGTGAAAAACTGCCTTGCTAAAGCTAACTATTATATTTCTACTCAACAAGCTAAAGGTAACCCTCATAAAATATGGAAGACTATCAAAGCTTATAGAAGGACGCCCATGGCCCCTCTGTCCCAACAGATATAGTTGCAAGTGGCAAGATTGTGGAAAACAAGTCCCTAATCCTGGAGGAACTTAACTCCCACTTTGCCACAGCTGGATTAGCTTTTGACTCGTCACCTTATGCTGGTGCTGCGGTGAGCCAGCATACCCCTCCCGCCACATCTAGTCCTGCACCCAGCCCCTTCCAACTGCACGAGATAACTTATAAAGAAGTAGAAGATTCTCTTCTTAACTTAGACACCAAAAAAAGTGCAGGGGACGATGGCTTGGAACCCTTTTTCCTAAGGTCAGGCTACGCCCATCTCACTACCCCAATTCTCCACATCTTCAGTCTTTCCATTACATCTGCTACTGTGCCGTCCTGCTGAAAATCAGCACATATCCTCCTCTATTTAAATCTGGTGACCCATGCGATGCAAACAACTATAGGCCTATCTCCATATTGCCTATCCTTTCTAAAGTTCTCGAAAAACTGATCCATATTCAGTTAAAATCTCACTTGAAACCTCTCTCTCATTAACCCAGCTCAATCTGGCTTCCGGTTAATCATAGCACAATCACTGCACTAGCAAAAGTAACCAATGATTGGATCTCTGCTATAGATGCTAAGAAGGTAACTGGTGCAGTCTTTGGACCTCAGCAAAGCTTTTGATACTGTTGATCACAAACTATTAGTCAATTGCCTTGCAAAGTTGGGTGCCACATACCATACCACCCAGTGGTTCTCTAGCTACCTAACTGGAAGATTCCAAAAGTAAAGGCAGAAGGCTTTTTCTGCTGCTTGCCAGTTGCAAGAGGAGTCCCCAAGGATCCATCTTGGGCCCTATCTTGTTTTCTCTGTACATTAATGACTTAGATGCTAACATATCTGTCCAATCTGCACTTTTTGCAGATGATACTATGTTGTATACTTCTGGCATATCGTTATCTGAAGTCAGAGTGCTTCAGCGGACTTCGCAGCTTGAGCATAATCTAATAAAGAGCCAAAGCTTCTGCTCAATGCTAAGAAGACTAAGCGACGATATTCTCCCGCAGAGCTGTCTCAGGCCCCCCAATACCCTTGCCCAAGACTTCATTGTCACCACGCTAAACGAGCCTCTGGAAGTTGTAACCAATTTAAATATCTAGGTATCTGGATCGACAATAAATTATTTTTCAGTGACCACGTCGAAGATGTCTCTAGAAGGTTAAAAGCAAGGTTAGGTTTCTTCTGCAAATAGGCCCTTTTCCCCTTGAAACAAGCTTGTCAGGCCACTTTTCCCCTACTTGACTATGGCAATGTAATCTATTCCTCCACCACTCTTGCAAATCTAAGTAAACTGGACATCCTTTATCACCGTGCGTTACGGTTCATTACCAACTCCCTTACCGTTTGCACCACTGTGACTTATATGCAGCTGTTGGTTGGACATCCCTTACTACTAGGCGCCTGCTCCATGCTGGGCTATGGACTCTTAAACTGCTCCTGCAGAAATTCCCTTAAGCCTCTCTCTTCCTTATTAGTATCTCACATGGTCATACTCGTTAAGAAAATCTGACTTTATTATGCTTGACATAACAAGGCTGTGGACTTCCTTTGGTAAGCGTGCTATTGCATATGCCTTCCCTCCATTTGGAACCAATTACAAACCGTACTGAAACTAACTAGCACAGTTTCAATAAACTTCTACAAATCGCTAAGTTCAGCCAAAATAAAAGACACCTGTAACTGTCATTAAGTCTCTTCCTTCCCCATGTGTGCCATATTTATCCACTGGTAAGGTATAATTGATTTGTCATATTAACTGCTTTCCTTCCCCTTCTACTCCTGGCTTTATCTTTTGCTTACGCTCCACTGCTGCTCTATCAAACAACTCCTCCCCATATCAGTTGTAGACTGTTGTTTGTTCTAGCTGCCAAAATACTGTATATGTTTTGCACACACCAGTCATCATGTTTCATTTATCAGTATGCAACCTGTAAGTCACTTCCCTGTCTCATATCAATGTTTACCACCTACGGTCACCCTATGTGGTACCCTTGTATGTATATCCAGCCTGTATCATGTAACGTGCATTTCATGTATATACTGTTATTACCTATCTGTGTTTGTACTTTAAGTGTTTATGTCACAGGACCTCCTTGTGAATGAGCTTGGTCAATGGAGTTTTCCTGCAGTAAACTTGAACTTGAAAACATTGCAGCTCCTTTTTATAAGTCTGTGTAGGAGCTCGTTAAGAAAATAGCATGCTTCTCACACAGTGTTCTTGTCAGTTTCCAATGTTCTTGTCAGTTTCAGTAGGTGCTGCAAAAAGAACATTGTGACCCAGAACTGACTTCTTGTTTACATATTCTGCAAAAGGCCTAAAAATTCCATCTCAGGTTAACCTCTTGAGCTCCAAATAGCTTTGCAGTCATTTCAACAGTAAAACTATATACAGTTTTAAACAAAGGGATCCAGTATCAGTTACATTTCAACAAAATGATTCACATATATTTTTATACCTGCAGATATGCAAGGGGGAAGAAAAGACGGAACAGCAAGTGAGAGTAGAGAGATAGCGAGAGGCAGAGAATTGCAAGACCGTTGGGGTGATCAAGTCCTAGGTCTCATGAGAACATTTGGTTGCACAACCAGACAGAGAAGAGACAGAAAAGAAGAGTATAGAACAGATCCTTGCATTTAAACTCTTTCTCCATAACAACTGGGACAGGGCTGTATTCAACCCTGTCACATCCCCCCCTCCTTAAGAGGGAACCTGTTTTACAAAAACAGGTTTCCAAAACTTTCTAGTAATTCATTTAATTTTTCATCATTTAATTTTTATTGGTTATACTGGAAAGGCATGTGAGCATTGCTGCGAGTTTACACAAGTGTCCAGTTACATACAACAATCATGTGACATGACGTAGGCTGAAACATTTAACTTACAGCTAGGGTTAACACCAAGGTACATGTCCAATCAGGACAATATAGACAAAAGGACCACCAACAACTAACCTGGGTGATTTAACAAATACAAAGGTGACATTAGCATTCTGTGATGGTTTTACAATAATATAACAAACAGTGGGAAACAAACATTTAAATGCAATTAAAAAACTAGAAGAGGTGGAGTAACAGTACAAGTGTTAGAAAGAGAGGGTAAGTGCCAGAGGTGAATAGCCAGAGGGTGAGGGGAAAAGAGTACAGTAGGGGAGCCAGATTAGGGCTGTGAGCAGGTGCAGGAGTATGTGAGGGAGAAATGTATCCTGATATTTTGTTTGAAGGCATTTGTAGAGGGACAGAGTTGTAGCATATATCCTTTACAGTTCTGTGCATATGCAGTATCCTTTTTTCCATAACAACAGTACAGCAAATAGCGAAGGTTAAATTCACACATTTGTTTTTTTAGCCTTCAGCATTCTCAATTCCTGATCCATATCTTGACAGAAAATCAGCATTAACATTCTCTTTCCCAGATTTGTGCATCACTTTAAATTTAAATGGCTGTAGTGCCAGGTGCCACCGTGTGATTCTGGAATTTTTATCCTTCATTTGGTTAAGCCAACAGAGAGGATTGTTATCTGTTACAAGTAAAAAATCAGCTCCTAGTAAGTAAAACTTAAGGGACTCCATGGCCCACTTTGCTGCAAGGCATTCATTTTCAATGGTGGAGTACCTTTTCTCTCTGTCGTGCAATTTCCTTCTTAAGTATAGAATAGGATGTTTTTTTCCATCTGTCTGCTGACTCAAGACTGCACTAAGGCCTACCTCTGATGCATCTGTCTGTAACAAAAATTGTTTCTCAGCTATTGTTTCTCAGAGTCTGGGCTTCTTAAAGCAGGGGCTGACCATAATGCAGCCTTAATGGCTCTAAAAGCCTTGTCACACTCTGGGGTCCATTTCACATTATTCTGGAACAGATTCTTTGTGAATTCAGTGAGTGGAGTAGCTAACTCGGCAAAGCTGGAAACACATCTCCTATAATAACCAGCCAGCCCTAAAAATGACTTGACACGTTTCTTGGTTTTGGGGACAGGGCTGTTAGCTACAGCTTCTATCTTGGAAACCTCTAACTTGACTTCTCCATTTCCCAAAACATAGCCCAAATATCTGGTTTCCTGCATGCCCAGTGCACACTGGGTAGGATTAATTGTCAGGCCTGCCTTTTTGATCGATTGGATAACTGCTCATAGGTGTTCCAGGTGGCTTTTCCAGTTTGGACTGTACACCACAACATCATCCAGGTATGTAGCACAGTAACCAGCGTGAGGGGATACAATTACATCCATGTACCACACTGGAATGTAGCAGGAGCGCCATGTAAACCAAAGGACATGGTGGTGAACTGATAGAATCCTATAGGAGTGGCAAGTGTAGTTTTGTCTGGATTCTTTAGCTAAGGGGATTTGCCAGTAACCCTTGGTGAGATCAAGGGTAGTGATATACTTAGCACTTCCCAGTCTGTCCACAAAATAATCTATTCTGGGCATAGGATAACTGTCAAATTCTGACTCTTGATTAAGTTTCCTAAAATCAAGGCTGATTCTTACCCCCCCCCCTTCTTTTTTGTTTACAGTCACCATTGGAGATGACCAAGTACTTCTTGACTCTTCTGTAATACCCAATTCTTTCATTTTTTGTATTTCCTTAACCATGTCGGCTCTTAATCGCTCTGGTAAACTGTATGTCTTTTGTCTAATAGGGTGAGCATTCCTTGCCACTATTACATGCTTGACCCCTTTTGCTCGGCCTGGTGCTGTGGTAAAAGAATTGTTCAATATCTTTAGCAAGTTACAAATTTCTGCGGTTTGTTCGGAGGTTAAGGAAACATTCACCTTTACAGCATCAGCACTAACAGTTTGTTCCAATCAATCATAAGCGACATCAGTATCTTCATCAGTTTCTGGTAAAACTAGCAAAACAGCTTTTGGTGTTTTTTCAACCCATTTCTTGAGGAGGTTAGCATGGTATATTTTAGTAGGATTTTTCCTGTCAGGGGGTCTCAATCTCATAGTTATCGGTGCCAGTACATCTAAGCACTGTATAAGGCCCTTGGCACTTCATTAAAGGAAAGCTGTAATTTGTAGGGGCTCCGGCCCCTGCAAACCTTACCCTCCGGTTTAGGTTTACTGAAAAAGCGGTTATTCCCTTGCGCTGCAAAGTTGTTTATTTAATTTCAGTGTCACATTCGATCTGGAGCGGCAGATGCTTGGGTGGTTTATTTATGTTAAGGTGCAGCACTGCACTGTGCGCTTCAATACAAATGCATTGAAGCACATGGTGTGGCACCGCACCTTTACAGTAAATGGAGCTGCCCAAGCGTCCACCATACTTCCGGGTAGAAGACTTTTGAGAATTAAACGACTTTGTGTCGCGAGGAAAGCAATGCTTTTTTCAGTAAATCTGAACCTGAGGGTAAGGTTTGCAGGAGTGGGAACCCCTGCAAATGACAACTTTCCTTTAACATTTTATTTTCTGTAGTGGGTAACAGTAGCAAAACCTGTTCACCCGGCTCAAAAAATCTTTTCTTTTACCCCATGGTCATACTACACCTTCTTCTGATTTTGGGCCTCTTCCTGATTACTATGGGTGATTTCAGCATATTTTGCCAGCTTCTTTCTCAGGGCACACATATAAGATGTTATAGATTGCTTCTGATGGGGGTTATCTTCCCATGTTTTTTTATTACATCTAGTGGCCCTCTAAGTTGTCTACCATACAGCATTTCAAATGGTGAACAACCTATTGATGCCTGTGGCACTTCTCTGTAAGCAAAAAGCAGGTATGGCAAGTATTGGTCCCAGTCTTTCCCTTCTCCTTTTACAAACCTTTTTAACATGCGTTTTAGGGTTTGATTAAAACGCTCAATAAGACCGTCTGTCTGAGGGTGATAAGGGGATGTTATTATAGGAGTAGTACCTAGTAGTTGGTACAGCTCCTTCAGTAATGCAGCACCAAAATTACTACCCTGATCAGTAATAATCTCTTTTGGTATACCCACCCTGCTGAAAATTTTGGCAAGCTCTGCTGCCACTTTTGGGGCTGTGACAGTACACATTGGAACTGCCTCTTGGTATTGAGTAGCATCGTCACATACTACCAAAATGAATCGATTTCCCTTTTTACTTTTGTCTAAGGGGCCAACCACATCCATTGCAATTCTCTCAAAAGGCACATCTATCAAGGGTAGGGGCACAAGGGGCACCTTGTCTTTTTTAGTCACTGGGGCTACTTTCTGACACTCAGCACAAGAACTGCAATAGGTAGCAACATCTTCATGAATTCCAGGCCAGTAAAATCTGTACAACAATCTCACAAGGTTGCAATCCCTCCCTGAGTGACCAGCCATAGGACTATCATGTGCTATCTGTAACAACTCAGATCTATACTTTTGTGATATAACCAATTGGCCTGCCTGTTCCTGTGTCTGAGGTTTAACCCAAACTCTGTACAGTAGGCCATTACATTTTTTAAACATAGGTTCACCCTGTTTTGGCTTCACTCCCAGCTGCTTGAAATAACCCTGGAGAGAAACATTGTTAGCTTGTTCTGAAAGAAAATCACAGTCGGCGATCAGTTTAGTCTCAACATTTTCATATGTTAACCCCTTATGACCATCAGTCTTTTGTTACCACTGTTTCTTCAGGCGTCGTCTTTCTTTCCTGGACTTCCGAATCTTGGAGCTGTGCTCAAACAAGTCCGAATCAAAATCAGCAAAAGGACGAGTCTCCACCTTCTGAGATTTTCTTTATTTATTTAGTTTTTGTTGACCGGGTAAGTGCAGTAGACAAATTCTGCCTATTTTCAGGCACAACCCGGGGGGAGGGGGATACAGATGAATGCCAACTGACTTTGAACCAGATTAAGCTGTTGGTGGTATTTTAGTGAATGGGGGGAAATTTGGCAAGGGCACCGGGGAAATTCCCCTACTCTTTTCAAGAAGTGCCATGGGATCTTTATCATCCACCTGAACTACCACCAGAACAGACAGATGGGACTTCGGTTTAACATCTCATCTGGAAGATTGCACATCAGGAGTGCAGCACCCCACCCTCATGCTGCACTGCAGTGTCAGTATTGGGATATTAACCCAAGTGCCTGGTGTTGGGATAGAACCCACAGCCTTTTGATCTCCCGGCCTCAGAGGCAATTGTGCTACCTGCTGAGCCACTGACACTAGACTTTGCCTGAGATCTTGTCACCACAGCTGCTGAAACATCAGGATTTACTCCCTCTTTGATTAACTCAGTAAATCCTGGAAAGTAATTTCCAATAATCACAGGTACAGGTAACTTAGATACTACCCCCAATTTTTATTTGGTGCGACATCACATTATTAGTCAGAGTCACTTGGCTGGTGGGATGGTCTTGATTGTCCTTATGGATGCAGATGGCACCAGTACCTGGTGCTTTTTGACACTGTTTTCCCAGCACTTCGATATGTACGAGGGACTGTCTGCTTCCTGAATCTATAAGTCCTTTCACAGTCTTATTTCCCACCTTGACATTTAAGTACTTGCCCCAATTTTTGCTAAGGACAAATCTGCTCCAGTGTCGCTCTTCTTACTATGGCAATTTATTGCAATATGACCTGGCTTATTACAGTTATAGCAAATAAAGTTTTTGGACACAGATTTGTTACTTCCACCAGAGTTATTATTAGAAATGGGAAAAAGAATGTCTTACGGGTGCTTGGCTGTTACCTTGCTGCTGTGGTGTTTGGCCATTTGGTAGTCTTCAGCCAAAGAAACAGCCTTTTTGCCACTTTCAAGTCTGTGATCTTCCCTTGTCATTCTTCACCATTCATTACTGCTTGGGTGTAAGCCGGAGGCGTGCACCCACCATGGGGTTGTTTTTTGGAAGGTCGGCGGGCGCGAGCATCACGTCGACGCTGACTACGTGGTGTGTGCAGCGGCTGCTAGGCACCGCAGACTCCTCTTCCATCCCAGTTCTGTTTCTCCCGCCATGGAGGCTGCACCTGCTGCGCGTGTAGTGTGTTTTTTCTAGTGTGCCATTTGGCCTAGTTCGTTGTTCGAAGCGATTACTTCATCCCGGTTAGATTTTCCCGACAGCATTGACTCTGGTAAGTCCGTTCCATTTTATTTTTCGACAGTGCCGGGAGCTTTTCTGTGTTTTAGGTGATTTTTGCATCATGCCCTGTTCAGGAGCTAAGCGAAAGTTGAAGGCGGGCCATTCCCCTATGTGTCGGTGCTCCTGTGGCCGCCATTTTTCCATGTCGGACCGGCATGATGTCTGCCTTCGGTGCCTGGGATCTAACCATGATATGGATAGATGCGATGCCTGTTTCTCGATGGACCGCCGTGTTCTCAAAGTCTGCATGTTCAAAATTGGCAAAGACCCACCGACTTTTGGAGGATGGCGTCGCTTTCAGGCCTCCCAGGCCAGGTCTTTAGGTGCTTCCTCCGGGTCCCCTCCCAGGCCTATATGGTCTAGTCAGGAGGAGGTCTCCTCATCTTCAAGCCTTGCCGAGGAGGAGGCCTCTTTCATGGTGTCGGGGGAATATCGTGATCCCTCCCGGGGCCACGGTGGAGACACCGTCTCGGCAGTCACCTCTTCAGAGGTGCAGGCTCCCCCAGTGTCATGGCCCATGGTTTCTGGGTCCGGCATTGGTGAACCCTCGATGTCTCCCCCAAGCGCCGTCTTGGATCCTGGCGCCGTTTGCAGTGCCAGTGATCGGGGCAGCGCTGTGTGCAGTGCTGCATTGGTTTACAGGGCCGTTTTCAGTGCCATGGGCCCGGTCGACTCCATTGGTGGTGCTGTGTTGGGTTTTGGTGGGCGGTGCTGGGGCCCTGCTTGGGAGCCGTAGGGCGGATCAGGGCGGAGCTCTGGTGCATGGGATGCAGGGGCTCAAGGGCGCTGTACTTGATTCCAGTGCCGCGAAGGGTGCCGCTTCTCAGGAGACTATTGGGGTGGCCAGCATCAAGGTCCTTCTCCTTGACTCCTCTTCGGAGGCAGACAATTCAGAGGTTGACCCGACTTAGTGCCCCGATTCCTCGGAGTCAGAGTCTTTTCTGGAACACGGAGTCAGGCGATCCAGTGTTCCCATTCCTGAGTCCTCAGATCCATCTTCCTCTGAGGATCTTCAGGCTGGGGGTGGCCTGGAGTCCATTGGGGAGGGCGGTTTGGGGATTAAGGAGCAGGCTGTCTCCTCGGGAGGGGGCTGTGGTTGCTGCTGTTCCCAGTGTGGCCATGCCTTCTCAGGGTGGACTAGGGGTTCTGTCTCCAGGGGGCCCCCCTCGGGAGGCCTCAGGTTCGACGGAGCCAAATGCTGGGGTCGAGGAGGAAGGCGTTCTCAGAGTCTGAGGGGTCGGGGTGAGGCGTCAAGTCCGCCTCCAGCCCTCGGGTGTAGGGAGGAGCCGGGCTCTAACCCTCATCTCTCCCTGTTGGCCCAGGGACCCTCTGGTATGCTGCTGCAGGTTGCCCTTCCGGACTCTTGCAACCACAGGTGCATCACAGGGGAGGTTTCCCATCCAGGCTCTTCCAGAATTTGCTCCTCCAGGGTTCCGTTTTGTGACCTGGATTGATAGCCGGGACCCCGCCAGCTCGGGCTCCGTTCCCCGGATTTCAGAGCCCTAGCAGAGGACAATTGCCTTCTTGTAGGTGCCCCTCTCCCATTCCTCTGCAGCCACCTCCCTCCCAGGCCATGTCGGTCCTACGGGCCCGTTATCCTGGGAGATGTTCAGAGGCTCTTCGGAGGCCTTCCCCTCCTATGTTAGGTGCATGCATGAGCGGATGTTTCACATCTCCCCACTGCCGCAGGAGTCCTCTGGACATTCGAGCTACTCACCTTCCTCATCTCCCTCCTCTGAGGGAGAGGAACCCTTGGCTCACCTTTCATCAGATATTGATTTCACGGACTGTCAGCGATTCCTGTCGAGGGTGGTTGAGGATATCCATATCTCCTTTTTCAGAAGTGACAATACCGAGCGGGAGATGCGTGAATTCCTTGGGGAATTCAGTGCCCAACATCTGGTGGTACCATCCTGGCCTGTTCCTTTCCAGGAGGCGTCTATCCACACCTGGCAGTCTCCAGCCACCCCTTTTCCAGCCCCGGTAGACTGCAGGAGGCGGTTTTGTGCCCCATTGAATTCTCTGGATACACTCCTCAACCCGCCCACGGGATTGGTGTCCCTAGAAACTCCCTCTGGGCCCTGTCGCCTGGCGCACGTCCATCCACTGGACTCAGATTCCCTACACTTTGACCGTTGGGGGCGAAGAGTGTTCTCTTCCTCTTGTGCGATGTTATGCATTGCATCACATGAGGCTCACCATGCTGCCTACAGTAGGCATTTATGGTCGATGCTCTCCCAAGTCCTAGCATCAATGCCTGATTTGGAGTAATCCAGATAAGCTATTACCCTCTCTGCTATAGGCCTGGAACTGGCAAGGCACCAAGCAAGGGCATCCTATGACGCCAGTGAGGTGGCTTCCAGGCTTGCGGGGATAGTGATCTGAATTAGACAGATGGCATGTCTTCGTCTATCAAGATTGTCACCCCTGGCCCAGCATAGGGTGATTTGCTCCACCTTCCGAGGTTCCCGCTTCTTCCACCAGGGCTAGAAGGCTTCTGCAGGGGCTTTCTCCATCTCTGAGGGACACCTCCTAGTTCTCCTCGGCCTTAGACTCCTGTCTTTTAGGCCAGGGTCTCTTCCCTCTGCTTTTCACGGGGGGGGTGGTACTCACCCAAGCAGTAATGAATGATAAAGATTGACAAGGGAAGATATGGAAATTACGTACCTACCGTAATTTTTGATCTTCTCTTGTATCTTCACCATTCATTACTGATACCCGCCCACCTTACCCTCATGGGCCTTCGGCTTCTCCGCCTCTCTGCTTGTTCCTTCCTTCTCCTTTCATGCAAAAAAACAAACATTCTTGAGCCTTCCGTTCTTCTCTCAGAATGCATTCTCTTATTGGCAGGGGAGAGGAACGAGTAGTGTTTATCTCCATCCTAAGGGAACTCTTTCCGATTGCCCCTGGGGGTGACCTCTTGGCTCCTTCTTTAGCCATGTTGCTTAATTCACAGTTAGAGAAACTGTCCCTCTTGGTTCAGTTCCTTTTCTGGGTCCCCTCTGGCAGGTTTAATCTCCTGTTGCACTGGCCTTTGCTAGTCAATCGCTGTCCTGGCAATCCATTGCCTTGATCTGGTGATCTACTTGCCTATCCTTGGGGAGCCGGACTGAGTTTCCGCTCTGTCCTTTCGCAGGGGGTGCCCTCTGTGAGGCTCAAATCTCCCCCTCCTCCTCCCTACACACATCTGTGTTAGCACAAAACAGGGTGCTAGTGGGCTTCCTCCCCTTCCTACTTGGGCGCTCTCCTTTGGACAGTTTTTCTGCCTAGGCAGTCTGTGAACTATCAGCTGGAGTGTAAGGGGTTGGGGATGGCGGGAGGTGCAGAGAGTCTGCCTTTTGTGTATCAAACTGTGCAAAGGCTCAGTTGAACCTTTTCATCAGTCTTTCCTAAATGGGATCCTTTCTTGGTCCCGAGCTTACAAGCATTCAAGCCAATCCTCACAACTTGGCAGAGCCTCTCCCTCCTCCCTACATCCCCTTTTTCTTCTTCTTTTCTTTCTCCCTTATCTGTTCCTCCCTCGGAGCCGCCCCAGAAGTGAGGCCAGATTAACCATAGGGCAGAAAGGGCAATTGCCCTGAGCCCCCCTAGTTTGAGGGGCCGCTGACTGATTTTTTTTTTTTTTTCTCTTTTACTTTTTTTTCTTCTTCCCTGACCCCCCCCGTACTTTCCCACTGTGTGTGACTAAACCTTGTGGGGGGAGGGAAGTAAATTGTCTACCGTTCCTTTGCCCTGCCACCTCGACCATCCAAACAGCTGGCCATTTGCAGCATTTCTGTTTCCCCACTGACATTCTCTCTGGTGAAGCACAGCAGTTACATGTTAGCCAATTAAATTGTTCGAACTTCCAATATGGTCCGTTGATGATTTGCACCCCCCCGGACAAGATCTTTTCAGTCCCCCCCAGCCCTCAGGTCTGTGTATCATGCATGGTGGTCCCATCATGCTCACATGAAGTAAGTCCTGCCCAGATCAAGAAAACGGTGCCATGCATGGTGCGCAACAAACTCATTCCCTCTCAGAGCCACTGAATCCTGTCGTCATCGAAAGAGACTGTCTCTCCCTCCTTTCACTAGGCTCACTGTCAGACTGGCCTGGTGGTGGCTGTCAACTCGGTCGTCAGGTCTTGAGGTCCAGATCCGGAAAACAGTGGAATCGCAGAGAGAGAGAGAGAGAGAGAGACTGTTGAGTAAGGCAGTACAGAATGTGCCTGCGGCCCACCACCACATCGTGTGGTGTCAGACTGAGAGAGAGTAAGACTGTCAAGTAGGAGCCATCGGTGGCAAGGAGCGCAGGTAGTCAGCAGACTCAGCACTCAGCAGTGAGGCGGACGGTCAAACCCAAATCACCACCAGGCAGTTATTTATCAGGTAAAAAAAATGTGTTTATTTGAAAAAATTCTAAATCAAATGATGTGACTTCACTTGTGAGAGCTTAGACTTAGAAGAGGATGATAGGTCATACTATAGTGAGAGAGGCAGTGGGAGAAATTCAGTTTTAGTCATTACACCAGCCAGCTTCACCTCTCTTAATCTTCCCCCAGTGCTTTGTAACTCATTTGTCATCATGCCAAAGAAGATCATTCTATGGAGAGGGAGTGGGAGAAATTCATCCTCTCAGTGCAGCCTTCTTACAGTGTAGCCAGTAATGTTCCTACCATAAATGGATGCTATGCTGCCTGTAGCCTCCCCACAGCTGCTGGGTACAATGCAGCCTGCAGTCTACCCACAGTGGTGGGTTGCAATACAGCCTGTAGCCTCCCAAGAACTGCCAAATACTATGCAGCCTGCAGCGTCCACAGCAGCTGGATATAGTGCAGTCTGCAGCCCACCACCTCAGCAGCTGAATAAGGTGATGCTGTGCCTGCAACTTTCCAACAGCAACTGCAAATGATGCTCCCTGCAGCCTCCCCAAAGCAGCTGTCTACAGTGCAGCCTGCAGCCCCCGAACAACTGGATACAGATCAGCCTGCAGCCTCCCCACAATGTCTGGATACACTGAAGCCTGCAGCATCCCCACAGAAACTAAATACCATGCAGCCTGCAGGCACCCTACAGCAGCTAGATGCAGTGTGGCCTCTAGTCTGCTCACATCAGCTGGGTACAGTGCAGCCTCTCTACAGAAACTAGATACAGTACAAACTGCAGCCTCTCCAGAACTAGGGGCAGCCTACTGCTTTGCCACAACACAAGCAGCATGGGATATCTTCAAAAATATTATCCATTATTTAGTACACCTAAATATTCCTAATAAAAGGAAATACAATAGCAAGGGTAAAATACCCCGTGGTTTAATAATTCTATTAAAAAACAGATAAATCAGAAAATTAAACTTTTTAGAAAACTTAAAAAAAGCTCTCATTCACCTAATAACACTTTGTTACATAAATACAGGATATCTGTTAAAAAATTGAAATATTAAATCAAAATGGCTAAAAGTAAACTTGAATTTAAATTAGCTCATACTAAGGATTGTCACAAATCACTTTTTTCTTATATTAATAAAAAAAGGGTAATTTTAGGTCTATTGGTCCCATTATTCAAAATGGTTCTCGACTAACTGATGTCAACACATCTAATCTTTTTAATAATAATTTTTGTTCTGTATTTTCTCATCAAACATATGCTACCCCTATTTACTCTCATCAAACTGGTTTCCATAAATTTACTACAACTGACATTTTACTGGCCTTAAAGAAATTAAAAAGAACTACAGGTCCTGGACCAGATAATATCCACCCATGGTTTCTGATTGAAACCTCTACTAACATTTCGATTCCTTTGTCGCTCATTTTCAGTAAATTGCTAGAAGAAAACTCAATACCAGATGACTGGTGCACAGCTGCTGTTACCCCAATATTTAAAAAGGGCAACAGGGGCTGTGTTCAGAATTATAGTCCTATCAGTTTGACTTCTGTGGTTGGTAAAGTAATGGAAAGGGTCATGAAGACACTAATTGAACAAGAATGTGAAAAACTCTGTATCCATGACTCTCTTCAGCATGGGTTCACTCCTAAACACTCATGTACCACAAATTTGATATCTTTTTATAATAATATAAGTGCTTTACTGGACTCGGGTATCCCTTCTGATATTATATTACTCGATTTTAGTAGAGCTTTTGATAAAGTACCTCACAATAAACTTATAATTAAAATGCACAATTTGGGCTTTTCTTCTGATATTGTCAACTGGATATCTGATTGGCTGACTAATAGGACCCAGAGGGTTAGAATTAATTATGCATTTTCTGTTTTGGGTGGGGTGTCGAGTAGTGTCCCTCAGGGATCAGTATTGGGTCTTACATTGTTCAACCTCTTTATTAATGATATACAACCTGAGCCTAACAATTAGAATGACTAAATTTGCAGACAACACTAAATTAGGGGGTAAAGTTAATAATTATGACAACATGGCATCACTAAAGGCTGATCTGGAAAGATCTGTGCTTTGGGCAAAACAAAATGACATGCACTTTAATCTAGATAAATGCATGGTCATTCATTTTAGTAAAAATAATCCAAACTTTGAATGTCATATTAACAGATTATTACTTCATTCTTCTAATTGTGAGAAAGATTTGGGTATTTACATCAACAATAAACTTACATCTAGGGATCACTGTACCAAAATTACGCACATGGCTAATGTGCTTCTGAGGCAAATCAAGAGAGCATTTATTAACCATTCCGAACAATGCCTTATTCCTGTCTTTAGGGCCTATGTTAGACCATATCTTGACTATGGATCCCCCTTTTGGAACCCCAGCCTAAAAGGCAATATTGCTATTCTGGAACAGGTCCAAAGGAGTGCATCAAAAATGGTACCCAGACTAGCACGGTTGGACTGTCAGGACAGACTCCAAGCTACTGGTCTGTTTTCGCTTAAGAACAGAATATTGAGAGGCGATATGCTCTTAGTTTTTAATTGGCTCGAATCATCTGATCTTATGAAACAATGTGGGTTGCTATTTTCCAATAGGAGATTAGTTCCAAGACTACACAATAAACAGTTAGAGGTTAAACCGTATAAAACATCTAGAAGAGGTAACTTTTTCACAGTAAGGGCACCACGTGTATGGAACTCTGTTCCTCAGGATCTAATTGAGGCCTCTAGTGTTCCTAGTTTTAAGAATAAACTTGATGCCTGGATTTGGGAAAATTATTAACTTTTGTCCCACACTGTGTGGGGAACAGTCTCGATGGGCTTCGGCCTTCTTCTGTTCTATCAAACCGAGTAATACCAAGTAGATACAATACAACTAGCAGCTCCCTCCCAAAAGCAGCTGGAAAGTGAAGCTTGCAGCCCCCAGGGAACCTGGCTACAGTGTAGTCTGCAGCATCCCCAGCAGTTGGATATAGTGTAGCCTTCCCACAACAGCTGGATGCAGTACACTACGCAGCCTCTTCACAGCTGGGTGTAGCCTGCATCATTCCCACAGCAGCTGGATACAGTACAGCATGCACCAGCCCTCTCTGCAGCTGGCTACTGTGCAGTTGGCAGGCCCCCACACCATCACAGTATAGTAACTCATTTATTAAATATTTTCTTCCCCCTATCTATTCAGGCAGTGAGATGTTGTTGTAGAGGGGCCAGTAACACATGGCTATGCTTGAGTGCTGACACTCAGTGTGAATGTACTCCAGCCATCCAACTTCAAACAATAGCCTTCTGTTTCCACCCCAAGAATAGCATTCAGAGTAGCTGGAAAGCTCTCCAAATGCATTCTAAGGCATCGAAAATCATTCAGCTTTCGGGGGCCTAGGCGGCCCCGGACCCCTAGCCTATTGTTTAAGTCACAGGAGGCCCCACAATTCAAAATTGCCCAGGGCACCACAACTTGTTAGTCCGGCCATGCATAGGGTAGGTTCTCCTCTTTCCTGTCCTCTATCAACTTATTCCTTTTTCAGTTTATATCCTTTCCTTTACCTATCCCTCAGCTCTCTTGCCTCACTCGTCTTTTTTCTTATCATTTTTTTGCCTCTCTGGCTAACAGAACTGGGATGGAGGAGGAGACTGTGGCGCCTAACGGCCGCCCCTCACACACCATGTAGTGCGTCGCTCTTGGGGGCAGCACCATCGGCTTCGACTCCTCTCCAAAAAAAAAAAAAAAAAAACTCCCATGGCAGGTGCACGCCTCCAGCTTACACCCAAGCAGTAATGAATGGTGAAGATACAAGAGAAGATGAAGAATTATGGTAGGTACGACATTTCCATTTCTTTTACCCAAAGCCCTACGTCTGTTGGTAGGATGTCAGTGAACTGCTCCATTGCTAGTGTGTCAGTGATCTGCGGGACTGTTTTGCCCTCTGGTTGAAACCATTTCATAAGGAGTTCTCTGAGACGAGTGAAGGCTTCTCGAGGATTGTCGACTGAGTTGTACTTCAGAGACCGAAATCTCTGCCTGTTGGTCTCTCCTGAGATGTCATACCTTTTCAGGATTTTGCTTTTCAACAGGTCATAGTTTTCTGACTGAGCAGTGTCCATATTGCTGTAGGCAAGTTGGTCTTTCCCTGTCTGGTATGGTACCAATCTGATTTCCCATTGCTTCTTTGGCCATTGGCAGGCTGTGGCAACCCTTTCAAAAGTTGTCAGGTATGCTTCGATATCATCTGAGGGACACAGCTTTGTAAGTTTATTGTATTTCAAGCTGCCTGTGTCCTTTTGCTCATCTGTATCTGTGCCAGATCCTCTGCCTTTGGTAACCTACAAAGCATCCAGCCACCACTTCTCCTCTTGCTGCATCTCTTCTCTCCTCTGCTGCTCCATCTCTTTTTGTTGTATAGCCCACCATTTGAAAAAGGCAGTTAGGCTTTCAGGTTCTGTCACTGCCTATTCTTTTTCCATAACTGGTAATAGCTGTACAGTCTCAGCTTGTACTTCTGTCTGTGCTAGTTTGGCTGCCATTCTCCAGGTAACAACTCCTGGGCTTGTTGCTGCAGAATCCATACCTTTCTTCTATGCTCCCCTGGTACCAGGTCTAGTACCCACGCACAAAACTCCTGGCTTAGAGTATGCACAGCATAAATCCCGCCTCTACCACCACCTGTTGTGGAGGCACAGATGAGGAAGCATAGGAAAACCAGAGGCAGTTGTAAAATTTGCAACAAGTGATTTATTAATAACAGTGAAATAAAAAAAGTTAATTGTTCAGTACAACTATTTACAAAGGCAGTATAAGCAGAGAAAGTACACCTGGATTTCTTCTCAATTTCCAACCTCAGTCTCTCTCTCAGTCTCTGTGTCTCTCTTTTGCAAAACATTGCAGCTCCTTTTGTAAGTCTGTGCAGGAGCGCGTTACGAAAATAGCATGCTTCTCACACAGCGTTCTTGTAAGTTTCCAATGTTCTTGTCAGTTTCAGCAGGTGCGCCAAAAAGAACATTGTGACCCAGAACTGACCTCTTGTTTACATCTTCTGCAAAAGGCCTAAAAATTCCATCTCAGGTTAACCCCTTGAGTTCCAAATAGCTTTGCAGTCATTTTCAACAGTAAAACTATATACAGTTTTAAACAAAGGGATCCAGTATCAGTTACATTTCCACAAAATGATTCACATATATTTTTATATTAAAGAAAAAAACATGAAGCACCCACTCTGAACAGCACATAGAGTAATAATCACACTGTATGCTAAAAGACTATTTCAACATCTTATACAAAAAAAACCCTTTTTTAACACAGTGTTTAAAAAAAAATAACATGGTAGAAAGCAGTGCAGAGTGCGAGTGAAGGTATATGGCAAGACAAATAATAGCAGAAAAATAGCTATATACAGAGACAAAGCATGGAGGGACGGCAGTTCCTAATGCTACAGCATCACCCAAAAGGGTGAACAAACCTTGTGTTTCACTACGTCTGGGTGGAGCTTCTTCAGAGGTTAAGGAGCTAACACTTTACTCCTTATTTTATAGTGCAACCAATTAATCCCATTAAATAAACACATATTGGTGCCAATTTAATGTGCCTAATTACGTGCAGTTTCTGATTAAAACTTAACCTATGTTTACTTATTCAACATACAGAGTTCAACAACCCAATAAAATCAATCATTTCCATACAGACTAGAAGTCAGTTACATGAATAACAACAAAACAGTGGACAGAATTCAAGAAAAAGCATAAAACTGACACAGCATAAGATAACATGTATGTCATTAAAACAAAACTATCCATATACTTAAATATATCGGAACATAGTTATATTTTTAAAATCCCCCATAATGTTTTCAAAGCAAACATCTTCAACAGCCCATCTAATTTATGTAAACCACTTTTTATCTATTTAAACCTTATTTGTCTACACAATAACAAAAAATATATAAAAAGAAATGCATGTCACTATTACTACTGATTCACTATGTGACATGCATCTTAAAGTTTGTTCACATTTCATTCACTTTTTGGCTCAAATTGAAGAACATGTTGCCACAGTTCCAAAATCATGACAATTGTATCAACGGCTCGACCCCAGACAAATACTTTAGAAATTGTTTATATTTCATTCGCTTGTTCACACGGGCTAGAAGCATGCTATGGCAATCCCATAGTGTTGATTTTTTTTCCAGCAGCACAACCCCAGACAGATGCTAAGACATATCAAACAAGCATTTGTCAATGCCGAATGTGTGCTTGCTGGCATTGGCATTGGTAGTGTAGGAGTTAGAGAGATGCATAATAGGAATGGCAGTGAAGTATTGAACTGAAGCCAACCCCACCACCACCTTGCAGAGACTGACAGGCATTGGGGTGTGCCTTTGGATCATCGGCCATAACGCTCACGCCATTTCACCACACCCTACCCTGCAGACACCGACAAGTGTCACGGTGTGCCTTTGGGTCTTTGAGCCTTACACTTGCCCCATTCCGTAAGGAAATATGGTGAGATGGGTGCAGTATAGGAGAATGGGGTGAACTTTGGGGCCAAGAGTCCAAGGCACACCTCGATGCCTGTCACTGGCTGCATGGTGTGGTTGGGGGTGGAATGGCATGAGCATCTCATCATGACTTTAAAGCTTCATTTTCAAGTAAAGTAAGATTATGTTATACTTTCTTTTCACAAGTCGAATCCAGGTCCATCTTCATTAAATCCTGTTCACACATCTTCAAGAATGTGGAAACTGCTGCTCCATGTTGTGGACAAAAGGTGGACTTCGCTTTAAACTCTCGTTCTGTTTCTTCTATTTCTTCAATTTGGTTGATGGGGAAAACCTTCTTCTGGAAAATAGTCTTAAGAGTCAGCTTTCTAGCAAATAAATGAAGATCTATCAGAGCCTGACTCACATTGTTTATTGGGCAGAAAGGATAATCCTTTATTCAATACTTTAGTCTCCGTAATAGTCAGAGACCTAGATGAGATGTTAATATAGATAATTCGGGATGGGCAACTATGCAGAACCAGTGTGTTCTGGCACAGAGGGATTCTGATTCCCTCTGACCTTGAGAGCGAAGCTCGAGAGGTCCATGGGAATCAGAACCCCGAGGTGGCAAAACATACTGCGTGTGCATAGAGTTGCTCATCCTGTATTTTTTATAGTGTATAGTACTGTGTGAAAAATGTGTTTCGTGAGTTCTTTTGCTTTCAAAATGAAACTGACTCATGCAGTCTCTAGAGGTTCTAGAATGCTGTTCTACTACAGTAGGGTAGAACAGCATTCCATGATCTTGGAACTGTGGTAGAACAGCATTTTGAAAGAGATGGAATTCTATACAGAACAACACTCCACTACACACTAACATTATTCTGTAAAAAAACAAAAACAAGGCACTGCGTCAGCATGTGGTCTAAAAGCAAAACAAAATGGTTATATTAAATGCACGCTGAAAATAGAAAATAGAGTTAAAAATCTACGTTTCGACCTTTGATCTTCTTCAGGAAATATCTGAAAGAGAAAAAAAACAAAGTTATTCTGTGCTGTGTTCGCAGATTCTGCTTTCCACTGTTTAATGCCATTTCCACCACTCCCCCACCCCACCCCCACCCCACGGTTGGATTCTTTTTGGAAATCTGAACCGTGTTTGCCAATTGCTCCGATGGGGACTCAGATTGCTCTGATCTTGATGTGTATTGGGGGATGCTGATAATTCCAGTCCTGTTTGTCTTATCGTCTGGGGAAAAAAACAGAACTATTACTCGAAGTATCTGAATCAAGCCCTGATGTATAATCCAAAACTGTGGTATCTCTATTAGGAGTACTTTTCTTTGAAATAGATCTCGGTTGATTATTTTCCTTTTTATTGCTCCAGTTGAATACAGTCCCATTTTTATAATCTTTCAAATCTCGCTGATGCTTTTTTCTTTTGTTTGTTTTAGTTTAGCATCGTATCATTTCATTTTTTCATCTAATTTTTGCTGTAATTCATTAAGTTCTTTAGCTGTAGTGTTATTGGCAAGATCATTTTCTACTACTTCAATCTCTTCAGAGATATGTCGTCTAATTGGTGCTGCATTCTTTAGTATTAACTCCATCCGTTTTAAAGATGCCTCATGGCCAATTTCATGCCAGTCGGCTAAAGTATCAGCCTGATCAGTCCCAAATGTTGGCAATTGTGTAATTCTAAGCCACCGAGGAACTTGCTTTAAAGCAATATACACTTCCGTAGAGGTTTTGTGCCAGTATATTTCTTTTGGCTTTTTTAACTTTCTTTTCTAGTTGGAAATAAACAGCTCGAGCGTCATTTGCTCCTTCAGATCGAGGGTATTCAGAATACTGACCCTCATTCAACAATGGGTTGTTAGAACCCTCATGTAAAAAAACTTGCTCTGCATAATGGAACTGCCTGCTGGTTCTGGTCCCCTCAGCATTTTTTGTTCTATCAGTGTTTATATTAGTATCCACACTATCAGCTGCCATCTCAATAGAAGATTAAGTGTAGCTTCCTAAACACAGAGTAAAAATCACCATTAAGCAGGTTTTTAACTGTCTCATAAAAAAGCTGCTAAGTCAATGCCATGATCAATACCAGTAAAATTCACAAACACTTACTTATATTTCCTGAGCGCTCAAAAAAGTACATGAACAAACCACCAAAAACAGTCACTCCAGGAAGCTGTCCACTTTAAATTGGCACCAATATCTGATTATTTAATGGGATTAATTGGTTGCACTATAAAATAAGGAGTAAAGTGTTAGCTCCTTAACCTCTGAAGAAGTTCTGCCCAGACGTAGCGAAACGTAAGGCTTTTTCACACTTTTGGGTGATTCTGTAGCATTAGGAACTGCTGTCCCTCCATGCGCTGTCTCTTTATATAGCTATTTAGCTTTTTTCTGCTATTATTTGTCTTGCCATATACCTTCACTCGTGCTTTGCACTGCTTTATACCATGTTATTTTATACACTGTGTTAAATAAAAAAGGTGTTTTTGTGTATAACATGATGATGAAGTAGTCTTTATTTTAGCATACAGTGTGATTATTACTCTATGTGCTGTTCAGAGTGGGTGCTTCATGTTTTTTGCTTTTTTTACTACAGTACGTTTTATGTGAGCACCACTCAATGTGGATGGCTTCCTGGAGCACCTATTTTTGGTGGTTTGTACATATATTTTTATAACTGCAGATATGCAAGGGGGAAGAAAAGACAGAACAGCAAGTGAGGGTAGAGAGATAGCAAGAGGCAGAGAATTGCAAGACCGTTGGGATGATCAAGTCCTAGGTCTCACGAGAAAATTTGTTTGCGCAACCAGACAGAGAAGAGACAGAAGAGGAGAGAATATAACAGATTCTTGCATTTAAACTCCTTCTCCATAACAACTGGGACAGGGCTGTATCCAACCCTGTCTCACACACACTTTAATGATTACATTTTGCAAACACATTTCAAAAATAACAAACTATTGTCCAAAAGGTACAGTTTTTTGAGGTAGAAATTTCATTCTAGTCCGTCGTCAGTTCTCTTAAATTCAGTTTAATCCTGGGGGTTAGTAACCTGCTCCGGGGAGCAACACCTGGCACAGTCAGAGTTCTTTAAAGGGCACTTTAAGTATGGGGTCCTCCTCCTGGTGGAAAATAAAATTCAGGGTCTGGCATAGTAGTAAGGTCTCCAAAAGAGTCTTTAGCAATTATAAAGTACTTAATACGTCATTCAGCCAAGTCTTGCACCAGAGTAAAATGTTTAAATAAAGTTAACCTGGTCCAGGGGGCGGTGTGGCACATAGCTCTGGCCTTTTGGAACAGTTCCTGGGATGGGCGACCACTTCTTCCAGGACAATGTTTGATCCTCTCTAGCTGTTCATGGTAGAGCCAGTCTTCTCTCATTTCCTTCACAATGTCCCACTGTCTCTCCGACAGGTAAGGGTAGTCCAGGCTCTCATACTCCATCCTCAATTGGCGCCTCACCCATCGCTCTGCCTGGCTCAATTCCGGCAGATCCCTTATGCTAGTCCTATGGGCCTTTCCTGTTTCCAGCCATACTCCCTTCCTGTACTCAGCATTTAGAGGGTCCTCCCTGTTGAGTCTATCCATCCTGCTTTGTAGGGCATGCGAGCGCTCTGGGATACAGTGGGTTCTGTCATTAGCTACAATCACCAGGTGGTAAAAAGGCTTAGATATGGCCTGATAGATGTCATAATTGTTTAGCTGAAACTTTTTGCCAAGAAACCTGCCTTCATCAAAGTTCTCATCATCAACCAACAACCCTTTACCTGGCTTCTTCTCCTTTTCTGGTGACCCCAGACCAGCAGCAGCAGTTTTAGGTCACACTTGCTCTGGAGAGGCCGGCTGTGACCTTGTAGCTGGAAGGCTACCTCCAGACAGAGGCCTTAGCAGCATTCCCCTGGGCTCTGGGGGTTTGCCCGCCAGTGGTCTAAGCCCTCTGCCACAGGGAGTAGAGGCAGTCAGCGAAGAGGAACTGGGAAGATGGCTGTGTCCCTCCTCACCCCTCTTCTCCTCTGCTGCAGCGGCACTCCTCCCCCTGTACCTCCTCTACTTCAGTAACCACTTCGGGTGAGGGCCCTCTCGCTGAATCTACCTTCTTCACCTGCTCTTACCATGGCCCAGGTCCTACTGCAGCATAAGGGAAACCGCTACCTCTCACCACTCCACTGGATACTGCTTGATGCAACTGGAGACCTGCTCTTTTCACTTTCTTTTTTCGGAGTCCCCCACCAGCATCCCAGCCCAGGAAGCACCAACACCATAGGAGCTGTAAACTTCATACTCCCCCCAAAGAAATCTGGTTAGAAATTCATTAAGTTCTCTGGAATCCATCTATCTAATAATCTTTAAAATGCTCTTGCACACCCAGGAATAAGCAACAAACCAATTTATTACACCTGAGGTCCCAGTGATTTCTGCCAGGACCCAGGGGTTCTCATTGCTTGCTTAAAACTTATCAGCCATCCGGCTCCATGGAGCATAAACTATTTACTGAACCAGGGGGGCACAAGACTGAGAGAACAGATGTACTAGGCAGCATTCCACTCCAGGCAGCTAATGAAACCTCAGAAATTACTATTACCCAAGACTTCCCTAGGACCATCACCGGACCTTAGAGCCCAGCCTACCCTCTGGCAGCACTGGCAAGTTGATCTGTGATTTTCCTTGTTTTTCACCATTCTTCTGTGGTCAGTCTTCCACCTGTCAGAGAAGCGAGCCGCTTCTCCCACCTGGTCCCGTGCCAAGGGACTCAGGAATTTTCCTTCCCTGACCAATCCTTCCAGATCCTTAAGGGTGCCGGAATCCCCTTAACCCGTGGTAGAAGCCACAACCAGTCTCCTTTCCTCACATGGAGGGGGAGACCTCAAGCTACTTCTGGCCTATGTCCCCCACACCTTTCATCCTGTGCTAGCTTTAAGCTACTGTGTCGGGAGGGCTTCCCAAGACTTGTCCCAACTGACCTGCGGCCTGCCTGAACAACTTGTGATCGGTGCCCCGAGGCCTACCCCTCCAAGCAGGCCCCATAGTGGGTGACAAGCCTCCAGCACCCCCTTAAGCAGGCCTGGACCACCCTGCCACACTGGGAACCAGGAGGAGAGCTGCCACCACCCCTCCCGTGGAGTAATCCTGGCAGTCCAGGCCTACTTCCCTTGGGCCTGGGACTCCACCAAGCTACCTCCTAGGGTACTCTCATCACCCCTTTCTCCCTGGAGCCCCATCTGGCCACACAACGCTGGCAAGCTAACTATTGCCCTTCCCCACACCTCCCATTTCTGGTGCCAGCCGCCTTGCTCCCGGCACTACCTTGGACTTACTGGGGAGACCCCCCCGGAATACAGTCCCAAACCTGGACCGACTAGCTCCTTCCTGCTTGCCTGTCCTGCTGTCTCCCAGCTGGCCTCCTATCTCCCCCAAGCTACCCACACGCCCAGCTTTTAAGGGCTAAAAAACTTGCCCCTCACGGCAGTCTCAAGGTATAGCCCAGAAAGTGTCTTCCCCAACACACCTAGAAAACCCAGAAACTGGAGAGGAAGGCACAAAAAAGTGGGGCCCCTAATGGTGAACGCAAGCCCCTCTCATAGAGGGGGGGCTTACATATATTGTAAGTAGCATTGTGTTTTGTGGTAAAGAATGTTGATAATTTAGTCCTAATTTGCTTCTGTTAGAATTTGTTTTTTTTTTAAAACAGATTTGAAGTATCTTCCAAAATTTGCATTTACCAAACAATACAAACAGCTGAGAAAAAAATATGTATTCTGAAAACTTAGTATGTAGAGGTCTGCTTCTGATATGTGGGGTTCCAAGGCTCTGCAGCTGATTTTGGGGGCTGGCATGCACTGTGTGTTTCTTCTTCTGCAAAGATGCAGTAGTGGAAACCGAGAATGGGGCAAAAAAACGCACCCCTCAGCTGGAAAAGTCCAAAGAGCTTTATTAACCGATTTTAAACATACCATAATGTTGTAAGGGAGACATGCTAATTTCGGTACATTTCCATTTATGACTCGCACCCTCCTGGAGCTGCGGAGCTGTATTGTGCTTCTGGACAGTAGTGGAAACCACAGTATTTAGGATAAGTGAAGATCTTACTTTGAAGGTATCTCTTGCAGCAGGCCACACTGGCAGGACTTGGACGCCAAGCACTAGGACCACATGGAAACTTTCTAGCTAGCAGTCTACCAGAAGGGGCCGCCCACCACCAGTGTCACCCTCTGACATCAGCCTGTCCTATAAGTGTGGTTCAAAATTAGACCAGCGCTCCAAAAGACCAGATACACAGCATAAACTTCAAAACTGAAGAATGGATTTATTTTTCCAAGTGCAGGCTAACAACACGCCACACTGCCCCAGCGCTTCGGCAACTTGCCTTCCTCAGGGGGCGAAGCACTGGGCAGTGTGACATGCTGTTTGTACGCTTGAAAAATAAATCCTTCAATTTTGGAAGTTTATGCTTGTATCTGCTTATAGTGAACTATTCTGAATTTATGGTTGGCATCTGGTGACTTAGCGACCCGCTGCACTCAGGCGCAGGTAATTTTCGTTTTTAACTATCCTATAAGAGTGGGTGGCCCCCCTCTAGCCTCCTCAGTTCTTTTCCCACCGTCAGCCAACACATGTCAGACCTCTGGGAGCCGCCTCACCTTTTGAAGTGGCTGTGAGCTGTGAGCTACACTATCTGTTGTGGAATGCATTTTTATTTGCTGTTACTTCTGCTCGAAGGGTTTCCGAACTTCAGGTGCTCATGTGTGAGCAGCCCTATTTGAATATCCACAAAGACAGGGTGTCTTTGCGTACCAATCCTAAGTTTCTTCCTAAGGTGGTGTCTGAGTTTACTTTGACTCAATCCATCTACCTGCCTGTTTATTTTCCAGAGCATGCCAATGTAGGGGAAACATTGCTCCATACTTTGGATATGCATAAAATTTTGAGATACTGTACACACTGGACAAAGGACTATAGGAAGTCCTCCCAATTGTTTGTTTCCTTCGCCCTTGGAAAGATGGCATCCCTGTGTCCAAACAGTGTTTATCCAAATGGTTAGCAAATTGCATTATTTTTAGCTACAGTAAGTATGGTAAGGAACTTCCTAGTGTGGTTCATGGTCATTGAACCAGGGTCATGGCCACTTTTGTTGCCTGCTTCAGAAATGTTTCACTGTGGAGATCTGTGCAGCTGCCACTTGAAGCACCGTCCATACCTTTACCAAACACTACAGTCTGGGCATCGCCTCTAGGTGCAGTGCCAGTTTTGTTTTTCAAGGCCTTCTCTCTTAGGCCGGAATGGCCAGTTGCCTAGTCTGTGTGTCAGTTTTAGCCAGAACTGCTTGGGACTCATCCTACTAATGTGGCCTGCTGCAAAAGATACCCTTGAAGTAAGATAGTACAGTTACATAAAAACCTACTGTAACAGTAGATCTTCAAGAGGTTGTCTTGCAGTAGGCCATGCTTTCCAGCCCTCTTTCACCCTTTTTTTTCCCTTTATTCAGCCTTTGGGCTTCCTGCCTAGCTTTTCCCTTCCATGAAGGAGGGCCTTCTGCTTTCGTATCTCCTCTATGGTTACCTCCGATTCTTCCTCGGTTCCCCTAATGGGCCTTTGCTCTTGGTCTCCGGCGGCAAAACTGAGGAGGCTTTTGGGGCTGCTCACTCTTACAGGATAGGTCAACATCAGAGGGTGATGTCTGTGGTGGGCGGCCCCCTCTGGTAGACTGCTAACTAGAAAGTTTCTGTGTGGTCCTAGTACCTGGCAGCTAATTCCTACTGGTGTGGTCTGCTGCAAGAGATCTTCTCAAAGATCTACTGTTATGGTAAGTTCTTACGTAACTGCTTTATTTATACTCTGTCATACTAGGTGGCGCTCATAAGACTGGTTTTGATTGATTGTTTTTCCTTCTTCCTGCCTTCTACAGCCCAGGAGTTGGCACACCTTGAGGAGAAGCTACTGCTGAAAGAGAGTAGCCTGCATACCACCCAGGAGCAGTTGGGTGACCGTGTCACTGAGGTCGTGCGGCTAGAGCAGGCAAACCGCAAGCTGGAGTCAGAGCTGAAGACACTGAGAGGGCGAGCCGCCAGTGATGAAGAGGAGCTGCAGGACTGCAGGCAAGATCTTTTCTTTGGGAATTTTACTGTGTCCTGAAAAGAAGATTATCGAGCTGTGCAGAAGTAACAGCGTGTCATAGAAACATAGAATCTGACGGCAGATGAGGACCACTTGAACCACCAATTCTGCTCATTTTTCACTACTTACATTAATAAAGCAGATCATATTTGATCTGCAGCTCTTTCTCCTTCCCCCTTCCTTTCCAATATTGTTTATTGAATAGAATCAGAATTACAATCCTTGGAGTCATTGACTCTTTTGCAAAGGCTCCACGTCAGATCAAAGTAAAAATACAGAGTAAAGCTTGAATAAAAAATACACATAAGTAATAAAAAAATACACATACAGTAATAAAAATTACACATACAGTAATAAAATACACATACAATAATAAAAAAATACATGTACAGTAATCAAGTAACAGTACAAGGTTACGTAGTCCTAGTTTAATCTTAATTAGACGGTTACATCAACTGGGAGCATACGGAATGTCCCAGGTCAGATATAGTACAGGATGCAGTTTCATGGGATCTTGAGGGACCCAGAGTCAAATATCTGGACAGGGGGATAAGAAACGAAGGAGGACATAGGAGGGAGGCTAGCAACAAACTAATCAATTGTAACAGGATAATAACAGAGATAGAGAAGGCTCCTGCGGAACAGTGGGCCCCTGCATAACAGTTGTCACTGGAAAGGGGTTCGGGGCCGGGGAGATAAATAGAATGAGTGCTGGATTAATTACAGTCACAGGTTGTTGAGTCAAGGAGTAGGGTTTTCAGACCTGACTTAAATAAGTTGAGACTATGGGTCAAGGAGATTGGGGGGTAGTAGACTGTTCAGCCATAGAGGGGCCGGTAGCGGAAGGATCTTTGTCCAAGGATGTTCTACAGTAGGGAACTAGGAGGGAAGTGTTAGCTGCGAGCCTTTGTGTCCGCCTATGGGGGGCTGCACAGATATTGGATGGCGGTCGATAGGGGCTTGCTGAAGTTGTATTTTTTTGACTAGGAGGCAGGTGTGGTACTTGAGCCTGTCTTGGAAGTTTAGTCAACCAGTACGTTTATAAAGCTCATATGTGTGTGTTAACCTGTCACATCCCGAGACTAGTCGTCAAGCTTTGTTAAAGGTGAGGTTGATGCTGCGTAGGGCAGTTAGATCAGCTAATCCATAAATGACTATTCTGTGGTCCACCAAGAATAGGATAGAAGAGGCCACAGCAAGATGCATGGCCTGGGGGGGGGGGGGTAAGCAGTGCTTATGCCTATAAATGATCCCCAATCTAGTGCTGATAGAGGAGGAGATAACCCCACCACCTCTGCTGGAAGACTGTTCCAGGACTTCACCACTCTTTCTCTGAACAAGTACTTCCTCACAGCTCTCCTGAATCTACCCCCTCCAGCTTCATATCTTGTCCTCTTTTTCTTGAGCGCCTTTTCTTCTGAAAAATACTTCTCTCCTGTACCTTCATTATCCCCCATGAGGTGTTTAAAGGTCTCCATCATATCCCCTCTCCCTCCACTCTTCCATGGTGTACATATTGAGGTCCTTTAGAATCTCCTCACAGGGCTTTTGATGCAGACCTTGCACCATTTTAGTTGCCCTCCTGTGGACTGCCTTCACTCTGTCTATATCCTTCCAGAGATGTGGTCTCCAGAACTGGACACGGTACTCTAGGTGGGGTCTTACCAGTGATCTATACAGAGGCAAAACCACCTCCCTCTTTCTGCTGGTGATACCCTTCCCTATGCACCCCAACATCTCACTAGCCCTCCTGACTGCCATGTCGCAGTGCCTGGCCACCTTTAGGTCATCCAGTACGATTACCTCCAGGTTTCTTTCCTGCTTCTTAGTTGTCAATACCTCTCTACTTATTTTGTATTCCACCCCTGGGTTTCTGTGCCTTAGGTGCAATATTTTGCACTTTTTTGCATTGAAACCCAGCTGCCATAACCTTGGCCACGCTAGTTTCAGATCTTTGCTTATCACCCCCCCTCCCCCGAGTGTCCACACTATTGCAGGTTTTGGTGTCATCTGCGAAGAGGCAGACCTTCTCTTTCAGCTCCTCTGCAATGTCACTTATAAAGTCATTAAAGAGGACCAGTCCCAGCACTCATCCCTGAGGCACCCCTCTGGTCAGTCTCCCTTGGAGTGAATTCTGTGTACCACCACCCTCTGTTGCCTATCCCCTAACTAATTTCTTATCAAGTTTACCACCTTTGGACACACCAGCTTGCTTACTAAACTCCTGTGTGGAGCTGTGTCAGAAGCCTTCCACCGCTCCACTCTGGTGAAAATCCTTTGTCACCTAGTCAAAGAAATTGATCAGATTTGTTTGACATGACACCACCCACTGACGTACCCTTGTGAACTTATGCTGCCTCAAGTCTTGTAATCCACTGAATTCAAGATATTCCACAAGCCTTTTCTTCAGCAGTGATTCCATTAACTTTCCCACCACCACTAGAAAAATACCAAAAAAACAGTTACTGTACTGCATGTGGGAGTAAATGATGTAGGGAAAAGAAATATGATAGCTATACATCAAGATTTTGAACATGTGGGGACAGCACTACAGGACAAGGGTTGTAAAGTCCTGATCTCTGAAATTCTCCCAGTCCCTAGGGCTACTTTGGGTAGAATAAAAGATATAAACCAGCTAAATGGATGGCTGAAACGGTGGTGCCATAGGGAAGGACACACTTTTATCGGACATAAGGACCAATTTCAACAAAGTAGCTTATTTGCACCCGACAGCTTGCATCTTAGCAAGATGAGGAAAAGAATTCTGGCATATAAACTTCGGGCTTCAATAAACCTTCATTTAAACTAGTTAGGAGGGGGGAGAAAGTGCATGCACTTACACATACCAGGGATAAAATATCCAAAGCCACAATTCCACATCTGAACTGCTTGTTATTAAATGCCAGAAGTTTGATAAATAAATTAGACGAATTAAGATATGTACTGGTTAAGGATAGAATTCACATTTGTGCTATCTCAGAAACATGGTGGGACAAGGAAGATGTCTGGGATAAACAGATCCCTGGCTATGTATTATATTCAAGGGACAGGATTAAGACTAGGGGAGGAGGAGTAGCATTATATATATATATGACCACTTGTCATCAGAACAAGTAGAAACCATTGACTGGGACCTTCTAGAATTAATTTGGATTAAGCTTACCCCCACAAAAGGACCTGAGGTTGACATAGGAGTAGTATATAGAGCCCCCCTCCCCTCATATCTTCTCCCAGAGGATATGACACTCCTGGAAAAGCTACACACCTTTACAGCAGGAGCAAATTGTTTACTCATGGGAGACCTGAACTTGCCAGGTATAGATTGGACCAACTTTACAGCTAAGTCTGCTGTAGAGCCACCATTTACATGGAACTCTTTAGCTTAGCAGGACTTCAACAGTTTGTGACTGTAGAAACCAGAGGTGACCACATCTTGGACTTAGTTCTCTGTAACATGAATGAAGCTGTACGAAATTGTAAAGATCCCCCCGCCCCCCAACTAGGCTCTAGTGACCATAATATGGTTAATTTCACCTTACTAAATGACTCCGGAAACATTAAGGGGGATACTATTATTTACAACTATAGTAAGGCTGATTGGAGCAGTATGCGGAGAGACCTGGAAACGTGGGCCTGGGAAGAAGAGTTCAAGGATCTTTCTTTGAATCAGACGTGGAATACTCTAGCATGTAAGATTACCTTACTAGTTAACAAATATGTACCCCGAAACAAGAAATATAGTAGCACTAAAATAATGCCTGTATGGATGACAGCCAAAGTTAAAAGGTGTATTATACAAAAAAAATAAAGCATACATAAAGGCCAAAAAAAAAGCAGTCAAGCATCATGCTGGAATTTATATCATAAATTACTTAAACACACCAAAAAAGAGATTGTACATGCCAGAAAGAAGTATGAGCTACAGTTAGCTAATAAAGTAAAAGATGACCACAAGCTGTTTTATTCTTATATAAATAATAAAAGGGGAAGTGATAAAACCATTGGCCCATTAAAGCAGGATGATGGTATAACCATTACTGACAATAGTCAAATGGCCACTAGTTTTAACAAATGTTTTACTTCAGTTTACAATAATAAATCCTGCAATACAAAAAATCATCTAATAGGAAGGGGTGAACCTGGTTTAGTAACTGATTCTATCAAAGTCAGGGGGAGAGATTGCTAAAAATGGATCCAAAAAAAGGGATCAGGGACCAGATGGGTTGCACCCTAGACTTATTAAGGAGAAGGTTAATGAACTAACTGGCCCTATTACAACTATAGTCCAAACTTCCTTGGCCCAGGGTGAGATGTTAGATGTGTGGAGACTGGCTGACGTTATTCCCATACGTAAAAAGGGGTCTAAACATGTAGTAAGCAACTATCAACTCATAAGCCTAACTGCCATTTTGGGAAAGATCATGGAAAGGATTATAAAAGATTTTTATATTTACAATGTCTGCCTAGGAAAGGGGCATTGACCAAACCAGCATGCTTTGTCAAGGGACGTTCCTGCCAGACAAACCTCCTGGAATTTTATGGAAAGGTTAGTCAGGCATTGGATGAGGGGGGCTCCGTGGATATTATCTTTTTAGATCGATCGAAGGTATTCGACAAGGTACCACATGGTCAGCTAATTGACTCCTTAATTGAACATGATATTGCAGGTAACATCACCAAATAGATTGCCTCCTGGCTAAATGTCAGGAAGCAAAGAGTCTGCATAAGGGGTACTTATTCTGACTGGTCCAGTGTCACTAGTGGGATCCCACAGGGTTCTGCCCTGGGGCCAGCCCTGTTTAATGTTTATATATCATCTATGGAAAACTAAGGGAGAAACTTGGATATCCAGATTTGCTGATGACACAAAGTTAGGTCATCCAGTAAATAACAAGGAGAATGCAGAAATACTACAAGAAGCACTAGGAGTACTGGATGACTGGGCTAGGATGTATAAACTTACATTTAATGCTGATACATGCACTGTGATGCACCTGGACCCCAAAAACCCTAAACATCTAAAAATCTGAAAGATAACTGTAGTTTAAATGGTTCCATATTAAGAGAAGTAACAGATGAAAGGGACCTGGGAGTTAGAATTTCAAATGACCTTGGTAGCAAGACACATTGCAACCAGGTAGTTAAAAAGGCAAGCGGAATCCTAAACTGTATTAGGCGGCATATTAAGAGTAGACACACAGATGTCCTCATTCCACTCTATACTTCACTAGTCAGACCACACATGGAATATTGCGCACAACTATGGGCACTAGGGGGAAAACTGAAGTAGGAGCACTGGAAAGGGTACAGAAAAGGGCGACCAAATTAATTAGAGGGGTACAACACTTGGAACATAGTGAAAGACTGCAGTACTTAAGTATGTATTGTCTTGAGTATCGTAGGCTCAGAGGGGACATGTGCATGGTGCATAAAGCCTTTTCTAACCCAGACTTGTGGGATATGTTGAATCTAGGCATTAGGGAACAAAGCCACTATACAAGAGCACACTCCTTACAGATTAAAGGTAACAGATATCGCAACAACAGAAGGAAATACTGGTTCTCTGTTAGAGTACCAAACATTTGGAATAGCCTCCCTGTCGAGGTAGTGGCCAATAAAACTATCAAGGAATTTAAGCATAGCTTGGATAGATAATTAATACAAAAAAACTGGGATGATAAATGACGAGCAATGTGGACTACTAGTCTTCTCTGCTCTGAACTACCTATGAAACCAATGTCGGGCTGACTGGCCTATAATTGCCAACTTCCTCCCTGCTACCACTTTTGTATAGTGGGACTGCATCCACACTCCTCCAGAACCACTCCTGTTTCCAGTGAGCTGCTAAATAGGACTGACATGTGCAGCCAGTACCTTGCTGAGCTCCCTTAATGCTCTTGGATGCACCCCATCTTGGCCCCCTTGCTTTGCCCACCTTCAGATTAGCAAGTTCCTTCGGGATTCCCTCCTCCAAAAAAGGACATGTCCACCTCCCACCCTCCAAAACTTGTGTTACTTTTTTTGTGGCCTTCCCCTTCTCCTTCCTCTGTGGACACTGAACTAAAGTATTTGTTCAGGGTATCTGCCTTTTCCTCGTCCAACACTGCACAGTCTACCCCCCACTTCCTTTTTTAACCTTACAATCCCACCCCTGGTCTTCCTCTTTTCACTTACGTACCTAAAAAAATGTGTTGCCCCCTTTCATTATTTCCTGGTTTATTCTCTCTTCAGTTTCTGCCTCTGCACTCCTTACTGCTCTCCCTGCCTCCCTCTGTTTCTCCTGATACACTTCCTTATCATCCTCCCTCTGCATCTCCTTATACCTTCTGAGTGCTACCCTTTAAGCCTTTACCTTTTCAGCCACCACTTTCAAGCACCATAACGGGTCTTTTTCCTCTTGCTTACTTGTTTGACACAGAGGTTTGTTGCCTTTACTATACTTCCTTTTAACTTTGCCTACTGTTCCCCAACCCCACCCAGGTCACCTCCTACCACCACCACCACTGCCAGGTAATCCCTAAGGCATTCACCCATCTTTATAAAAATCTGCCCTCCTGAAGTCTAGGACCCTCGCTCTTGTGTGATTCAATTCCACAGCTGTCCTAATATTGCACCACACTGTACAGTGTTCACTGGTCCCCAGGTGGTCTCCCACTTTGACATCTGCAACACTGTTCTGGTTAGTGATTACCAGGTCCAGTATTGCCCAATCATGATTAGGTTCACTGACTAGTTATCTGAGGAGTGCCCCATGCAGAGAATCCAGGATGTCCCTGCTTCTAGCTGAAGCCGCTGCCAGGAGGCTTCAATCTACATCTGGCAGGTTGAAGTCTCCCACCAGTAGCACCTCCCCCCAATTTGCTGCCATCTTGCCAGTGGCTTACACTAGTACCTTATCTAATTCCTCCTCCTGTGCCAGAGGTCTGTAGCTCACTCCAATGCGAATAGTGGCTCCATTCCCTGTCTCCAGGGTGAACCACAGTACCTCTGCTTCCCCCTGCATTCCCTGCATCTCCATCGCTTTTATTTTTCCATGCATAAAGCACCACACCCACTCCATTCCTCACCACCCAGTTCTTCCTGAACAGAGTATGACCCTGTCTCAGTTGTGGTTTTTACTGCACCGTGTCTTGGTAATGGTCACAATATCCAGTTCAGCCTCTGCCATGATGGCCTCTAGGTCTGGAATCTTATTTCCTAGACTTCTAGCATTCACACACATGGCCTTCCAGATTTTGTTTCCATTCTGCTTGGTGTGCCCCCTTTTTGCCTTCCCTCCTTCCCTCTCTCTTGCTCCCATTCCTTTTCCTCTTTGTGTCTACCACCCTGCTTACTTTATGAATTTGCACCCTGGGGGATTCCTCTCTCCTAGTGTTCTCCTTACTCTCTACTTCAGCCATGGGGGGGGCAGTTTCTGCTTTCCCAATTCCTTCTGCCCTCCCCCACCAGCTAGTTTAAATGTTCATCAGTAACATTTAAACCATCCACTGAGGGCTGCAGTTCCCCTCCTGGATGGGTGCAGGCCATCACCTCTCTACAGGTCCTTATCCTCCCAGGTGGGCCCCCAGTCCCCAGTGTAGCCGAACTCCTCCTCTCTGCACCATTCCTTCAGCCATGAGTTGGAGATCCTCTCCCCTGCCCCTGTCATTAGACCTGCAGTTACAGTATATTATTGATTGACTGCTCAGGCTGTGTGAATTGAGCCTCCCCTTCTGATCCTGTTTAAAGTAGTTTGGGAAGGCAATGTCAACATAGAAAAATTAGACAGAATAAACTGAGGTTCCATTTTATTCACCTCCTGCCATCCAGACAGCTGCAGCATTCAATAGTATGAGCATTGGTTGTTTTTATTTAATAAAGATTTTTGGAAAAGTTGTCAGTATTCCATTGGTAAAGACATGAAAAGGCAACAGTAAAATAGAACACCGCAAGGTTACTAGAACATTTTTTAATGTTAACTTCTACCAGTTTAACGTACTTATGTTGGCAATGAGGAGAGGAAAATGGACGGTGACAGAAACCTCTAGGAACAGTAAGTTAAATGATCTGACAGTTCCTCTCAGGAATACTGGTTCTGCAGTGGAATATGCTTTTTGTGAGGTCCACTGGTTAAAAAATAGAACTGTATGGCTGGCTGGTCAGTGCTGCAGCAGCACTGCCACTGGTGATGTAGGTTACTTAGGTTCAGGAAAGAAAATGGGTCATCAGGGACTGGCCAGGTGGAGGTGGACCGAGCATGACATAGGATGCTCTCCTCCTCCTTTGGGGAAGGACGACATTCAGTCCTGGCACAGTACTGCCACCTGGGTGACCACAGATGGCAATGCACATGAAGTGGTTTACTGCATGGGAGGGAGGCTGGCTGTGATGCACAGGAGCATGCTGCCATTTGTAGAGCTTGCTCACTGGCAGTATTGGCATCCCCAAGGGAGATTGGTAAAAAAAATACCAGAAGAAGTATTGGCATCCCCAACGGAGACTGGTAAAAAAAATACCAGAAGAAGTATTGGCATTCCCAAGGGAGATTGGTAAAAAAAAATACCAGAAGAAGTTTTGGCATCTCCAACGGAGACTGGTAAAAAAAAAAAAAAAAATACCAGAAGAAGTTTTGGCATCACCAAGCGAGATTGGTAAAAAAAATACCAGAAGAAGTATTGGCATCCCCAAGGGAGATTGGTAAAAAAAAATACCAGAAGTAGTTTTGGCATCTCCAACGGAGACTGGTAAAAAAAAAAATACCAGAGGAAGTTTTGGCATCACCAAGGGAGATTGGTAAAAAAAATACCAGAAGTAGTATTGGCATCCCCAAGGGAGATTGCTAAAAAAAAAAAACAGAAGAAGTTTTGGCATCCCAAAGGGAGATTGGTAAAATAATGCCAGAGGTAGTACTGGCATCCCCAAGGGAGACTGGTAAAATAATACCTGAGGCAGTGTTGACATCCCCATGGGAGATTGGTAAAATAATACTAGAGGCAGTGTTGGCATCCCCAAGGGAGATTGGTAAAATAATACCAGAGGTAGTGTTGGCATCCCCAGGTGGAGATTGGTAAAAAAAAACACCAGAGGCAGTGGTGGCATCCCCAAGGGAGACTGGTAAAAAACATACGAGAGGCATTGTTGGCATCCCCAAGGGAGACTGACAAAAACAAAATACCAGAGGCAGCATTGGCATCCCCAAGTGGAGGTTGGTACAAAAACACCAGAGGCAGTGTTGGCGTCACCAAGGGAGGGAGGTTGGTAAATAAAATACCAGAGACAGTGTTGGCATCCACAAGGGGATTGGTAAAAAACACAAGCGGCAGTGTTGGCATCCCCAAGGGAGATTGGTAAAAAAAAAAAAAAAAACCAGAGGCAGCGTTAGTATCCCCAAGGGAGATTAATAAAAAAACAAACAGAGGCAGTGTTGGCATCCCCAAGGGGATTGGTAAAATAATACCAGAGGCAGTGTTGGCACCCCTAAGGGGATTGGTAAAATAATACCAGAGGCAATGTTGGCATCCCCAAGGGAGATTGGTAAAAAAAATACCAGAGGCAGCGTTGGCACCCCCAAGGGAGAATCATAAAAAAAATACCAGAAACAGTGTCGGCATCCCCAAGGAAGATTGGTAGAATAGTACCAGAGGCAGTGTTGGCATCCCCAAGTGGAGGCTGGCAAAATTACCAGAGACAGTGTTGGCATCCCCAAGGGAGACCGGCAAAAAATACCAGAGGCAGTGTTGGCATCCCCAATGGAGATTGGCAAAAAAATACCACATGCAATGTTAGCATCTCGCATCCCCAAGGGAGATTGATTAAAAAAAAAACACACCAGATGCAGTGTTGGCATCCCCAAGGGAGATTGGTAAAAAAAAAAATACCAGTCAGTGTTGGCATCCCCAAGTGAGATTGGTAAAAAAAATATCAGAGGTAATGTTGACATGCCCAAGTGGAGGTTGGTAAAATAATACCAGAGGCAGTGTTGTCATCCCCAAAGGAGACTGGTAAAATAATACCAGAGGCAGTGTTGGCATCCCCAAAGGAGACTGGTAAAATAATACCAGAGGCAGTGTTGGCATCCCCAAAGGAGATTGGTAAAAAAAATACCAGAGGCAGTGTTGGCACCTCCAAGGGAGGTTGGTAAAATAGGACCAGAGGCAGTGTTAGCATCCCCAAGCGGAGGTTGGTTTAAAAAAAAAATACCAGAGGCAGTATTGGCATCCCAAACAGAGATTGATAAAAGAACACCAGAGATAGTCTTGGCATCCCCAAAGGAGGTTGGTAAAAAAAACCAAAAAAAAAAAAAACACCAGAGGCATTGTTGGCACCCCCAAGGGAGATTGGTAAAATAGTACCAGAGGCAGCATTGGCATCTCAAGAGAGATTGGTAAAAAAATAGAGGCAGTGTTGGCATCCCCAAGGGAGATGGATTACAAAAATACCAGAGGTAGTGTTGGCATCCCAAGGTAGATTAAAAAAAAACAACCAAACAAACAAACAAAAAAACCCACCAGTGGCAGTGTTGGCATTCCCAAGGGAGATTTGATAAAAAATACTAGAGGCAGTATTGGCACCCCCAAAGTAGATTGGTAAAAAAATACCAGAGGCAGTGTTGGCATTCCCAAGGGAGATTGGTAAAAAAATACCAGAGGCAGTGTTGGCATTCCCAAGGGAGATTGGTAAAAAAAATACCAGAGGCAGTGTTGGCATTCCCAAGGGAGATTGGTAAAAAATACCAGAGGCAGTGTTGGCATCCCCAATGGAGATGGGCAAAAAAATACCACAAGCAATGTTAGCATCTCGCATCCCCAAGGGAGAGTGATTAAAAAAAAAAAAAAAAAAAACACCAGATGCAGTGTTGGCATCCCCAAGGGAGATTGGTAAAAAAAAAAAAATACCAGTCAGTGTTGGCATCTCCAAGAGAGATTGGTATAAAATACCAGAGGCAGTGTTGGCACCTCCAAGGGAGGTTGGTAAAATAGGACCAGAGGCAGTGTTAGCATCCCCAAGCGGAGGTTGGTTAAAGCAAAAAAAATACCAGAGGCAGTATTGGCATCCCAAACAGAGATTGATAAAAGAACACCAGAGATAGTCTTGGCATCCCCAAGGGAGGTTGGTAAAAAAAAAAAAAAAAACACCAGAGGCATTGTTGGCACCCGCAAGGGAGATTAGTAAAATAGTACCAGAGGCAGCATTGGCATCTCAAGAGAGATTGGTAAAAAAAATAGAGGCAGTGTTGGCATCCCCAAGGGAGATGGATTACAAAAATACCAGAGGTAGTGTTGGCATCCCAAGGTAGATTAAAAAAAAAAAAAAACACCAGTGGCAGTGTTGGCATTCCCAAGGGAGATTTGGTAAAAAAATACTAGAGGCAGTATTGGCACCCCCAAAGGAGATTGGTAAAAAAAATACCAGAGGCAGTGTTGGCATTCCCAAGGGAGATTTAGTAAAAAAAAAATACCAGAGTCAGTGTTGGCACCCCAAGGGAGATTGGTAAAAAAAATACCAGAGGCAGTGTTGGCATTCCCAAGGGAGATTGGTAAAAAATACCAGACGCAGTGTTGGCACCCCCAAGGAAGATTGGTTAAAAAAAATACCAGAGGCAGTGTTGGCATCCCCAAGGGAGACTGGTAAAAAAAAAAACCCACCAGAGGCAGTGTTGGCATCCGCAAGGGAGATTGGTAAAAAATATCAGAGGCAGTGTTGGCATCCCCAAGGAAGATTGGTAAACTAATACCAGAGGCAGTGTTGACATCCCCCAAGGGAGATTGGTAAAATAATACCAGAAGCAGTGTTGGCATCTCCAAAGGGGATGGGGGAAAAAAAATATCAGACCAGGACAGGATGAAAGTCTGACCCCCTGCAGGCCCTGCACAGGCGATGCTTCAGTGTCCAGAATAAGACCTGCAACATCAGGGAGTCCTGCTTTCCATGCCATGGGGACAGAGGAGGGGCTTGAGCTGTGGAGAATTTTGGTTCCATGGCTAAGTCCTCTAGAAGCTGGGTGTCAGTGCTAGGGGTGCCGGACCAAAAGGGGTGTGCTCAGAGTCGGGTTGGGGGGCATAAAGAGATTCAATGAAAAAAAGAAAACAGAACCTTGGACCATGGGAGCCCATGTTTGGATCCCAAAACAATCCCTGGCTAACTGTGTTACCTTGATTATGTCAAGTGACAACTCTTTTGTTTAGTTATGTTACTTGTTAAAGTAATTTATTTACTTTTGAGAAAACTTGAAAAACATGATATTAGACACAGTTAAGCTTCAGGAAAATGTGGGTCTGTCAGTGTCCCTGACTGATTCCACTCAGGACCAGCCCTGTGACCTTGTGGACGAAGCTGATTCTGGTAAATGTGCCTCAGCTTGTAGTCTGTACCAATCCTCTGGTGGCTTCTTCTTAACGGTGACCCTCAGGTAGATGGTCAAGGTTGAGGCGCTGGTCGTGATCTCTATCCCGCAAGACTGGGAGTGCCACAGTTGATATTCTTCAAATTCCTCATCCTCTGAGGAGATGCAGTGCCACAGGATACGGTGGCATTAACAAAGAACTCCTCTGGCAGCAGTGGCCCATTATGAGGTGGGGTAGGGCTCTGCTTCCGGACCTACAATCAGTCAACTGGCAGGTGCCAGTGTTGCCCATGCCAGTCCACTCTTGATAGATGTCTCTAGCATCTGCTTCTCCACCCCATGAATGGAGCCGCCTCCATCGCAGTCTTTGGTGGGAACCTCAACCAAGGACCGTCATACTGCAGGCGGCTTGCCAGGTTCGCTGTCGGTGTAAATGACCCAGTCAGAAGATACTCAGGTAGTCCATGATGGCAAACAGTCTTGGGCCATTTTCGAAGAGTCCTTCAGTGACTCAGATGGGTCATCCATGTTGTCATTGAGGACTCACACCTTCAACCAGATGTCGGTCAAGGAACTGGGCCATGGGCTGGTGTCATTCGGGGCTCTCTTCAGCCTGATGACAGAATCCATGAACGTGTCCTTGGAGCCAGTCCAGAAAAGGGGTAAATACCCCATTCATAGACATTTTAGACAGGGACTACTCCCCTGGGGTTTTCTTTTTCATGAATGAGACCATCTTGGGACTGGTTCTGGAGCTCTGGCCGCATCTCGAATCCTCTTGGCATCCTCCATCTGTATGGTCTGCAAGTACGCAGTTCCTTTCGAGGTTCTTTGATCACACCTTGACTGAGGGGCTGGTCTTGGACTCGGCCTTCCAAAAGACTGGAGACCAATGGGACATGAACAAGCCCCCTGACAAAGAGTCAAAAAAAGCTTGACCATATGGTCAAGAAAGTCTATGCAGCTTCTTTCTTGAGTCTGTGTCAGGCCAGCTATGCTGTCCTGATGGCCAAATTTGGTTGCCCCCTATTGGGAGTGTTGGAAAAATCCTCCCTCACCTCTCCACAGACATGCAGTTACCAGTGAAGTTGGTTAAGGACAAGCACTGGCTAAACATCCAGGATCAGCCCACGGTAGGGGGCCTGGTAGGAGCATGGGCACTCCCTTTGACTGGGAGGAGTTTCGACCAGAGGAGGTCACTAAGATTGTGAGGTGATCTCAAAGCTGCGGCCCTGCTTTTGTGAACTGGACCCAACCTGATACGTCTCTTAGTGGGATGTGCCAAGATCATTGGTCTAGTGTTCGCCAGGATAATCCGGTGTTCGCTCTCAGAGGGGATCTTCCCTGACACCTTGAAGGAGACATTGATGAGACCTCTACTGAGGAAACCATCACTCATCCCTGATGTCCTGGCAAATTATCATCCTATTTCCAACCTCCCATTCCTAGAGAAGCCTGTGGAGAAAGTGGTGGCTGTGCAGCTCGAGGCACACCTTGTGGCCTTTGACATCTATTAGCCACTCCAGTCTGGATTTAGGGCAAGGCATAACATCGAGATGGCACTGGTTAGGGTGCAAAATTACCTCCTCAGGAAAGGGATAAAGGAGATTGGTCCGTTCTTGTTCTCCTCGATCTGTCTTCAGCGTTTGACACCGTGGACCGCATTGTGCTTTTGGATCGCCTTAGAGTATTGTGGACTCATTGGTGTGGTCATCAACTGGTTTGAGTCCTATCTGTTGGGTAGGAAGCAATGGGTAGTAATGGGGAACTTCTCCTCCTCTCCAAATCCCCTTCCATGTGGAGTTCCTCAAGGTTCGATCCTATCACCAGTGTTGTTTGCAGTGTACGTGCTGCCCTTGGGAGAGCTCATCAGATGTTACAGTCTGGGTTTTCACTGCTATGCAGATGATACCCAGCTGTATATATCTTTTGCCCCTGGAACAAATGATGCAGTTGAAGTGCTAAATAATTGCCTTGCCAAGATGCAGGACTGGATGTCCTCAAACTGGCTGAGGCTAAACCTGGGCAAGACAGAGGTGCTGGTGATCGAACCTGGTCGCGTGTGCGATGGGAATGCCTCCAGGTTGGTATTAGGACTTGTCCTGGGATCTGTCTTGTTGATGGCATCTTCTAAGGTGAGAAATGTGGGTGCCGTCCTTGATGACAGGTTGACACTTGATGCTCAGGTGTCCTCTGTCATCCAAAGTGGTTTCTACCACTTAAGGAATGTTGCCTGGATTAAACCCCTAGTTCCTGCTTGAGGACCTGCCCTAACTAGTAAACGCCTTTGTTACATCCAGGTTGGACTATTGTAACACTCTTTACTTCAGGGTCAATGGAGGGAACCTCCGCTGACTGCAGATAGTGCAGAATGCAGCGGCCAGGTTACTGACGTGCCTACCTTGGTCTTGTCACGTGACCCTGGTCCTGTGAGATCTGCATTGGCTGCCTGTTAGGTGGAGGATCATCTTCAATGTGGACTTGCTGTCCTGTAAGGCCCTATATGGTTTGAGCCCTAGCTACCTGACTGACCTTAAACCTGCCATCCTGGTCTGCTCCCTCCGCTCCTCCACCGGAGGCCCCTAGTGGTTCCAAGGGCTAAGCGGAAAACCTCAGGTGACCGTTCATTCGAAGTTGCCACCCCAGTCTTCTGGAACTCGCTCTTCAGATCTCTGGGGGAGGCATTTAAGAGAGGTCTAAAAATGTATCTGTTTAAAAACCATTCCCAGACTAATTGCAGCTAATTTTAATGGTGTATTTATTAATGTGTATTTATTGTAAAATTTTGGATTTAGTTTTTTATATATCCTTTGTACAGCTCCAAATTGACTTTGATGTGTCTACCCTGGCTGTTATTACCTTGTAAGGTACCCAAAGCCTCTGAGATTAGTCATCACCATATAAATAAAGTTTACCTTACCTAAACACCAACTCCAGATGTCCTTTAGCATGGGTAACTCCAGGCATGGCTGTGGCTCTCATAGAAACATAGACTTTGATGGCAGATAAGGACTGCTTGGCCCACCCAGTCTGCTCATTTCCCTACCTATTGGATAAGCTGCAGATCCTAGTTAACCAACAGCCTACTTCTTCCTGCCCCCCACCAGAATTACCTTATGTCTGTCCCATGCATTCTTGAATTCCCTCGCTATTTTTGACCCCACGACCTCCTAAGGAAGGCCGTTCTAGGCATCCACGGGGGATACTCGGCACAAGCTGGACGATGTCCCCTTCTTTGGCACCAACTTTTTGACCCAGGGGTGGAAGGACATCTCACCAGTACTGAGAAGTCCAGTGCCACCCTGGATTCTGTGGCTTCATCCCAAAAGAAGCCTAAGGCTCAGAAGCCTAAGGAGAAGGCCTTTCAATATTAGTCCTTTCAGCCACAGCAGACTCGGCAGCAGCCCTAGCAGGGGCAATACCAAGCCTGGCGTCCCAAGATTACGATCTTTGGTCAGTGGCCAAAAAGAGGTGGGGGGCAGTGGAAGTGGTGCCCCTCTGGCCCAGTGGCTGGTGCCCTGTCCAAAGCTGTTCAGTGATAGGTCGAGGGGGTGTTATCCTCCTACCTGTCCTGTCCCTGACCCAGCTCCCTGTGGGGGTCAGGTGTGCCACATTGGTCTTACATTACTACAGACAAGTGGGTACTGGTGGTAGTAGGCAGAGGGCTGCCTCTTGATTTCAAGGCTCTCCTGCCTTACTGGCCCATTTTCCTCGGGAGTCCTCGGTGTTGCATGACACTCTTTCCACCCTAAGGGAGGACATCACTCAGCTTCTTGTGAAAGGAGCCATAGCCTGGTGTCCCAGATACCCTTTCAAGTCAGGGGTACGTGTCGAGGTATTTCCTGGTTCTGAACCGGGCTGACACCCCATAGTGGATGTGCATGATCTGAAACAGATCATGTGAAAGCGCAAATTCAGGATGGTCACTCTGAGCCAGATTACACCATTCTTGGAGCAGGGCATGTAATTCTGCTCCCTGGATTTCAGGACGCATTCTTCCACATCCCAGTCCATCTATCCCACTAGCAGTACCTTCAGATCTGTGCATTAGGGATTCGTTATCAATTCCAGTTCATGCCTTTTGACCTCTTGTCCATGCGCATGGTCTTCACCACGTGCATATCAGTGGTGGCAGCCTTCCTGTGGTGCAAGGGCATCAGGGTGTATCCCTACCTATATGACTGGCTGATAGCCGAGCTGGCCAAGGAGGCCATAGAGTGGTCCGGAGATCTGGGCCTCCAGACCTGCAGAGACTTGGGCCTGTTAGTCAACCTAGGCAAGTCTAAATTGATCCTTTCACAAGTCATCAAGTTCATCGGAGCAGAGCTGCACTCCCTGTGGGCCAAGGCCCATCTTTCTGTGGAACAGGCTCAGACCTTACCTCCTTTGCCCAGTCATTTGTTTAGGCGCTTACACCCACCTGAGATTTCCTGCAGCTGATTGGGTGCCTGGCATCCACCACCACTGTGGTCCATTGGGCATGCTAGCAGATGCACCACCTACAGTGGGAGCTGGGCCACCAGTGGTCCCAGCGCCTAGGTCATCTGAATCTGTAAGTCTTTGTGACTCAGCTGATGTAGGATACCATCCAGTGGTGGTTGGTCCCTCAACATGTGGAGGAAGGAATCCCATTTATCCACCTGGAGCTGACTGTCACTCTCATGGCGGACATGTCTCTCATGGGGTGGGGAGTACACTTGGGGAATCTCAGAGTCCATGCGTTCTGGCCACACAGGGGTCCCATCACCACATCAGCTTGCTGGAGCTCAGTGCAGTGCAGCTGGCCCTCATAGAATTTGTTCCTCTTGTCAGGGGTCAGGACATGCAGATCCAGATGTACAATATCATGACCATGTTTTACCTGAACAGGCAGGGCAATACACGCTCTCTTCCCTTGTGTCGGGAGGCCCTCAACACTTTGACCATCATGTGCATAATGGGTGCAGATCTCCTGATGATGCATGTCGCCAGAGTGAACAGTCATCTGCCAGATGATCACAGTCGGGTGGGAGATGTGTCGCACTAGTGATCCCAGCATCAGGATATGGTATGCCACCTGTTCTCCCAGTGGGGCGCCTCTCAGGTAGATCTGTTTGCCTCCTGGGCAACAGGGAAAGTTGAAGCAGTTTTGTACCCACCTCCTACAGTCTGGGCACTGCTTGGGGATGCCTTTGCAAGGCCATAGACCCCAGGACTCATGTACACATTCCCTTCCTTCCCCTTGATCAACAAGGTTGTGGACAAGGCTCAGAAGGATAAAGCAGAGATGATTCTGATAGTTCCTGACTGACCCAGACAGTTCTGGTATCTGGATCTCCCCAGCCTGAGCAGCAAGCCTCTGTGATGGTTACCTCTCCACTCGGACTTGCTGATCAGACAACAGGGGATGATCCTGCACCTGGACCTTTAGTCCCTGCACCCCACAACCTGGTTTCTGAGTGACTGGAGTTCCAACTCTTGAGACTTTCAGAAGCTTTCCTCCACGTTGTGAAGGCCTCCCGAAGGGAGTTGACTCGCCCATGCTATGCTTTTAAATGGAAGAGGTTTTCTATTTGGTGTCAGGGGAATGAGCTGGATCCTCTTTATTGCCCTGTAGCTAGTATCTTGGTCCCTCCCTCAGTTTTGGCTGTGAGCATCGACCCTTTAGGTGCACCTGGCGGTCATCTCTGTATACCGGGCTTGGGCTGATATGCTGATGGTGGCCCAGGAGAAAGTGGTCTGGCAGTTTTTCAAGGGCCTGGATGACCTGTCCTCTCCAGTGTGTGAACCACCACCACGGGACCTAATGTTGGTGCTGGCTATGCTCATGGGCAAACCATTTGAGCCTATGCACAGGTGTGAGATGTCACAGCTGTCATGGAAGACAGCCTTCTTGGTGGCCATCATATCAGCCAGAAGGATTAGTGAGCTCTTGGCACTCTCAGTGGAGTCTCTTGACCTGGCCTTCCACAGGGACAAAGTTGTCCTTTGCCCCCACTGGAAGTTTCTACCGAAGATAGTATCAGAGTTCCACCATAACCAGGTGATGAATCTCATGGTATACTTTAATAACCCATCTTTGGAGAGTGACCGCAAACTCCATTCCCTGGACCTACAGAGGGTGCACCCTTATTATAAGGAGCACATGGCTGGAGATTGGAGTGGGGCTTGCCAGCTCTTTGTAACATACGCTGAAGCTGCGTCTGACAGAATGGCAGCAAAGCAGATGATTGGCAGGTGGATAACATCCTGCATCGACCTCTGCTATAGATTGGCTGGTAGGCAACCTCCCAAGGGGCTTAGAGCTCATTCCACCAGACATACTGCTGCCTCAATCGCTGCTTCCATAAACATCCCCATACAGGAGATCTGTATGGCTGCTACCCAGAAGTCAGCAGATCACACAAGGAGGTGGCTCAGGAGATCCACGTTTGGAGCCAACCCAATAATAAAAGCTCTGCAACAAGTTGGGAAGACAGGTGGCTACTCAGACACTAATATGGGATAAAAAGACCAGTCTTGGTCATTGATTGGCTTTAAAGATTTTTATTCTTAATAAAAGTTGCACTTTTCCCTGCCCCACAAGCCAAACGTTTTGGCAGCCACTTGCAAACTGGAAATCAGCACACGCCTTTATTTCCCGCTACAGCATCAACCTCGAGTCACATTGGGATGCTGCTTTTGGGACTTCAGTTCTGCAGTCTCTGTTCACCAAATGGGGTGCTCACCTTGCCCCCTCCTCCCAAAGAACTGATATGAGTGTGTCAGAGTGTGGATAGCGAACTGTATCCATGCTCCTAGAAAGATAGGTTACTCACCTGTACCCAATGTTCTAAGAGTGGTATACAGTTCACAGCCACATGACCCACCCTACCTCCCCATGCAATGTGGCACATGGATCTCTGCTTCAAACGTATAAAGATCTGATGCCACGGGGCAGAGCCGGAGGATATACCACCCGGATGGTGGGATAAGCTTAGCTTAACGACGTCTGCTGAATCAGCACTTCCAGAGAGTGGATATGAACTATATACCACTCCTTGAACAACTGTTACGGATGAGTTGCCTATCTTTTTAGCTCCTTTTGCCTGCAGAGTTTTCTGTTTCCCTATGTTTATTGCATTGATTGTATTATTTGAGTCTCTAATGATGATGACTCCCAGGTCCCTTTCTTCATATGTTGCGGCCCACCTAATCCGCCTTCCAGTAGTATGCACATGGGTTCCTTTTCCCTATCTGCATTCCTTTACACTTTTTGGAACTTAAATCTTAACTGATATATTTTGGGCTACCTCTCCAGCTTCTCCAGATTTCTCTTAGCTCCCTTACCCCCTTCTTGCTGTCTACACTGTGGCATAGTGTTGTATCATCAGCAGAGAGATGCATATTGCCCTGGATTATCTCCCCTATTTCACCAACAAACATTTTAAACAGTACTGGTCTCTGGCCTGACCCTTGCGGCACCCTGCTTGTCACCTACCTGTCCTCAGATACTTGACCCCATTTACGATCACCCTTTGCTTTCTCCCCTTCTTTTTTTTTGGGGTAACTGGGTAAGTGCACTAGACATAGAAATGCCTATTTCTAGGGACATGGATATGTTGTTCATCCACACTGTCTGGCAGGTATCCTTGCCGCTTTAAATCTTGCCGGAAGGTCTTCAAGCTGGCTCCTCCCAGGTACCCACCTGGGTGGTAAAACTCTCGGCTCCGCCCCATGACGCCAGATCTTCCTTAACGCTTGGAAGCTCAGGTTCCCTCCTTAACGCTCTGCGTATAAGACTGGTTCCTAATTCTTCGGTTTTGCAAATTTAAAAGTTTTCGCTAAAAGTAGACTTCAGTCTTCTATCCCTCGCGGCTGCGATGGACAAATCGACTCCTGGTTTCCAGAGATGTCCTTGCGGGCAGAAGATGTCTCGGACGGATCCGCACTCCACGTGCGTCTACTGTCTAGGCCTTGAGCATGACCCGCAGGCTTGCGACCTGTGCTCTTCCTTCTCGGCCTACGTCCTTGAAGACCATGCTGCCCGTTTACAACTGGGGCGTCCCGAGAAGCGTTTTCATCTGATGATGTCGAAAGAGGCCCGGTCAGCGGTTTCTGCGGTGGCGGGCTTGGCGGATCAGCTCGAGCAGATGATCGCCCTCGAAGAGGAGGCGGCACGGACCGCATCTACCTCGGCCGCGGCATTTGTCCTGCTCTCTCTGGGTACCTCTTATTCAGCTTCCTTTAAGGAGCTTTGTCTGTCCCTCTCTACTAAAGGAGAGGGACCAACTTCTGCTGGACCCTTTTCTCTGTCCAAAAAGAGAGACAAGGGTAAGTCCCTCTGTAGACGCTCTTGGGGCAAGGAAAGATTCCTCTCGAGTCGTCGGCCGTCGACTTCGATTACGACCGCTCGGCTTGACCCACTGGTCTCCACAGTGTCCCGTCAGGCCAGTTGGCCGAGACTCCGTCGAGCGGTCGAGATTTTCTCGACCCGTTGAATGAGTTGTCGACAGGAAGAAGCCGAGAATCTCCCGGTTCCCGGTGGGGAGTTGAGGACCCGGCGTGGGCTTCTTGGTGCCTCCGGTTCCGGAGCTTCCGGGTGAACCCTCCGAACCGAGGGAGTGCGGTTCCCCATGACACCTCCTGCACCGTCCTCAGGAAGGCGAGGTTCTTGGTCTCGGACTTCTTGGCGGTCCAGCCAATCCAGCGTCATAGGAGGTCTTGGTCTCAGCACGCGCAAGTGACGTCGCCACTTCGTCCCTCGTCCTCCTCCTCAGACAAGGGAGGCTTGACAAGTTACGTTGGCGATCTCGAGGACCTCATGTGGCAACAGCTCCTCCTGACTGGGAACAAGCCAATCCGTCGCCTTCCCCGGCTATTAGGTGGCTGTCACCGGAGCAGCCGAAACAACCCCTCGACTTACCCGAGGAGCCTGTTCCCAGGCCGGTTGTTCGGCCAAAACCAGCTGCTCCACCGATCCCGGTGGAACCTCCGCCTCCACAGCTGTTATTTGGGGCTCCGACCAAGAATTCTCGGTCGGCTCAGGGCCTGCCCCATAGGCTGTCTGTTACCCTCACTCCCGATCGTCCTCGGCAGGTGGAGGGTGGCTCAGGCCCAAGGCAGCTCTTTGCGGACTCTTCCGAGTCCGACTGCGATTCCTCCCTTTTCTCCAGGCGAATGGGCTTGGAGTCCTCAGGAGGACAGTTGGTGGACGATAGCCCTTCGTCCTACCTAGGATTGCTTCGGCTCATCTCGGAGTCCACCGGGATGAAGCTCGAACCGATCTGAAGCGGGCCAGGTATCCCCTCACGGAGATTCTGGACGAAGTTCCCCTACGGAGGCCTTTCCGGTGGCGAGGGCCATAGTGGGCCCGGCCTGGGCTCTGGCAGCCCCTAGCTTCCCTGCCCTGCGCCTTCGGCCAGGATGGCCAGGAAGTATCACGGTCCCCTACCCGGTTCCTTGTCCGGTTTTGGAGCACCCCTCGGCCGAGGGGTTAGTTACCGACAGCGTTTTCCGGCGTGCCGGGAACACTAGGGACGTGCACACACCTACTGACGAGTCCAAGAAATTGGACTATGCCGGGCGAAAAGTCTACGCTGCGTCCTCCCTCGGCCTTCATCAGGTCAGTTCGGCCGTCCTCATGGCACATTTCTCTCATGCCCTGTTGGGCTCCCTGGACGAGGTTGTCCCTCATCTTCCCGCGGACCTGCAGACGGTGCGGGACCAGGGCAGGGCAGTGGCCAAACAGCAGCTTCAGACTGCTCTGGACATTGGGGACTCATGTGCCAGGTCTGTAGCGGCCGCAGTGGCTATGCATCGTCGGGCTTGGCTGAGGATATCCACCTTCACTTCGGATACCCAGCACAAGTTGGTGGATGTCCCCTTCTTGGGGACCGACCGCTTCGGCCCTGGGGTGGAAGGTCACCTACAGAGGATCAAGAAGTCCAATACTACCTTGGACTCAGTCTCATCCGCTGAGAAGGACAAAGGCGGCAAACCACAGCCTAAGCCCTTTCGTCCCTCTGCGCCCGCGGCACATCTGGCCCAGCAACGTCAGGACCAGCAGGCTCAAGCTTGGCATCCCAAACCCAAGCCCGGGACATCCTCCAACAGGAAGCAGGGAGGTAAAGGCCCAGGAGGTCCCTCAGCCGGTCCCTCCTCCAAGCCTTCCCAGTGACGGGTTGAGGGGTGTCGCCCCAAACCCCGTCACCTCACCCCAGGTTCCCCCCCGTGGGGGGACGGCTCCGTCACTTCCTTCCGCCTGGTCCGTTATTACCACAGACAGGTGGGTGTTGGAGGTGGTGGGAAAAGGCCTGCCCTTGGGATTCGAGCAGGCCCCGCCCTTCAGAGCCATCGCACCTCGGGGGGCATCGGGGTCCGCAGCCTCACTGTCGGCTCGCCGAGCCGACATCGCTCTCCTCCAGAAAGAGGTGATCAGGGAGGTGGCGGACCCTCCCTCAGACCCGGGGTTTGTGTCCAGGTACTTCCTGGTTCCGAAACGGACGGGGGGCTGGCGCCCCATTCTCGACCTACATGACCTAAACAAGTTCCTAAGGTCTCGAACCTTCAGGATGGTCAGTCTAACAGATAATACCATCCTTGGAACGCTGCGTGTGGTTCTGCTCTCTGGACCTGCAAGACGCATTGTTTCACGTCCCTATCCGTCCGTCACATCAGAGATTCCTTCGCTTTCGAGCAGAGGGATCCCTTTTCGAGTTCCGAGCCATGCCCTTCGGCTTGTCTCCAGCTCCCAGGGTCTTCACCAAATGCATTGCAGTGGTGACAGCATTCCTGCGGCGTCGAGGGGTCCGGGTGTACCCTTATCTGGATGACTGGCTGATTGCAGCCCCCTCCAGACAGGAGGTGGAGCGGTCCAGAGATCTGGCCCTCCAGGTTTGCTCTCAAGTCTGCCTTCTCATCAATGAGGCCAAGTCGGAACTCGAGCTGAAGAAGGCGATTCTTTTCATCGGGGCAGAGCTCGACTCTCTTCGAGCCAGAGCATGGCTCCCGGCAGACAGGGCCGAGGTTCTTTCCTCCTTTGCCCAATCATTTCTGGTTGGGCAATCGTGCCCTGCCCGGGACTTCCTGCGCCTCCTGGGTCTCATGGCGGCCTGCACCAGCGTGGTCCGTTGGGCCCGCTGGCACATGCGTCCTCTTCAGTGGGGACTGGCCAGCCAGTGGTCACAATGATGCGATCCATTGGACCAGCTAGTGACGGTGACCCAGGGGATGTGGAATGCTCTCCGGTGGTGGACCATTCGAGTTCATCTGCAGGAGGGCATCCCGTTTGTCCTCCCCGAGCCGACGGTCTCTCTGTCGACCGATGCCTCTCTGATGGGTTGGGGTGCCCATCTGGGGGAACACCGGGCGCACGGCCTCTGGTCCCCGCAGGAGTCCTGATGCCACATCAACCTGCTGGAGCTCCGAGTGGTCCACCTAGCTCTCACCGCCTTTGCTCCGTTTCTCCGTGGTCAAGTGGTCCGAGTCCAGACGGACAATACCATGACCATGTACTATCTAAACCGCCAGGGCAGGACGTGCACCGTGCTTCTATGCAAGGAAGCTCTCCGCATTTGGTCACTCGTGCGCAGCCTGGAGGCGGATCTCCTAGCCATTCATGTGGCAGGAGCCTCCAACACCCTGGCCGATGCCCTAAGCCGGATAGGGGCTGCGTCCCACGAGTGGTCTCTCCTGCCGGAGGTAGTACAAGATATGTTCTCCCATTGGGGCACACCTCAGGTGGACCTGTTTGCCTCCTGGGAGAACGCGAAGCTGAGGCTGTTCCATGCCCACCCCCCTCAGCAGGGCTCGCTGCAGGGGGATGCCTTCTCGAGGCTGTGGACCCCGGGCCTCTTCTACGCCTTCCCCCCATTTCCCTTGATACACAAGGTGCTTCTCAAAGCAAGGAGGGACAAGGCGCAGGTGATTCTGATAGCCCCAGACTGGCCCCGCCAGTTCTGGTACCCAGATCTCCTCAGCCTCAGCTCCAGGCTCCCGAGGCAGCTTCCAGCTCGCCCGGACCTGCTCTCAGTCAATCAGGGGAAGGTGCTCCATCTGGACCTTCAATCCCTGCACCTGACGGCCTGGTTCCTGAGCGGCTAGAGTTCCAGGCCTTGGGTCTTTCCGACGAGGTCCTCAATGTAGTTGAGGCATCCCGTAAGGAGTCGACCAGGAAATGCTATGCCTTCAAATGGAAGAGGTTTTCCATTTGGTGTCAGGGCAAGGGCTTGGACCCTTCCTCCTGTTCCTTGGCAAGCATATTGGACTATTTATGGCCCCTTTCTCAGCAAGGGCTTAGGTCGACGACCCTAAGGGTGCACCTGGCAGCCATCTCTGCTTACCGGGTGCGGGCCGGGAAGCAGTCGGTGGCGCAGGAGAAGGTGGTCTGGCGCTTTTTCAAAGGCCTTAATCACATTTCCCCTCCGGTGCGAGAACCTCCACTTCTGTGGGATCTACTGCTGGTATTGGCAAAGCTCATGGGCAAGCCATTCGAACCAGTGCACAGGTGTGAACTCTCTCACCTGTCGTGGAAGACCGCCTTCTTGGTGGCTATCGCGTCAGCCAGAAGGATGGGAGAGCTCCAGGCGCTTTCCATTGAGTCTCCTTACCTGGTCTTCCACAGGGACAAGGTTATCCTCGCCCCACCGAAATTCCTTCGAAGGTGGTGTGAGGAGTTTCACCTTAACCAGGTGTTGACTCTGCCGTGTTCTACCCCAATCACACCTCGGAGGCGAATACAGGCTCCATACTTTGGACCCTAGAAGGGCGCTAGCTTATTATAAGGAGCGCACGGCTGAAATTCGGGGAGAGGTTCGCCAGCTGTTTGTCACCTACGCTGAAGCCGCACCTGGCAGACCTGCAGCCAAGCGGACGATAAGCAGGTGGGTCACCTCCTGCATAGATCTCTGCTATAAGTTGGCGGGCATGGAGCCTCCCAGAGGGATAAGAGCTCATTCTACCCACCATACTGCTGCATCGGTGGCTGCTTCCAGGGACGTCCCTATCCAGGAAATCTGCAGGGCTGCTACCTGGAAGTCAGCACACACCTTCATCACCCATTACCACATCGACCTTGAGTCACGCCGGGATGCTGGTTTTGGGGCCTCGGTTCTCCAGTCTTTATTCCCTAAGTAGGGGGTGTGCGCCTTGCCTTCCTCTCCGGAGAACTGCTAGGAGTCTGCCAGACAGTGTGGATGAACAACATATCCATGTCCTAGAAATACAGGTTACTCACCTGTAATAGGAGTTCTAGGAATGGTATGTATTGTTCATCCACACGACCTACCAACACTCCCGCGGACGCACAACCTGAGCTTCCAGCGGCCAGATCTGGCGTCATGGGGCGGAGCCAAGAGTTTTACCACCCGGGTGGGTGGGAGGAGCCAGCTTGAAGACCTTCCGGCAAGATTTAAAGCGGCAAGGATACCTGCCAGACAGTGGGGGTGAACAACATATACCATTCCTAGAACTCCTGTTACAGGTGAGTAACCTGTATTTTCATGCACCAACCCAGGAGGGTACAACTTGGAATACAAAACATCAACAGTGGATACTGTTACAACAATGGTAAACGGAGAGTACAAGTCAAATACAAGTCATCAGTGGACAATAATACATGGTGTAGCAAAAGGAGCACAAGTAACAAGTGCAAATTCACTAAGATCATATATACAAATCGGTAGAGAAATAGTATTTTATACATAGGTGGAGAAAATAAATTAGATGGGCAGATAGTAATATAATAATTCTGTTAGGGGAAAAAACTATAGGGTGCAAGTGCAGCAGCTGAGTAGCTAACAGCAGAGATTCAGTAGTTGATGCCAGTTAGAGAGTAGACGTACAATATAACCAGCTAAATGACAGGTTGGTAGGTAACTAAACGTTTTAGGTCTATGTAGAGGTGGGGAGGCAGAAGTGGTAGTGCCTAGAAGCGGGCAAGGGAAAGTCAGTAGGCCAGGGAGCCAAGGAAGAAGGCAGGAGTCTTAGGCAAAGGAAATGTTGTGAGAGGATACGTGCGGGGGGGGGCAGAAAGTGTGATGGCCAAGAGGTGACACAGGTGTCGAAAATGAGAGGATGGAGGTTCTAAGGTGGGTGAAAGCAGATGCAGGGGGCTGAAGCCAAGTAGATGATTCCAGTATAGCCTTTTGAAGCAGCCATGATTGGTAGCAAATTGGATGACTAGGGGAAGAGAGTTCCAGTATTTAGGGGCAGCATGGGAGAAGGCATGACCACCCATAGAAGTTTTGCACTTTGGGTTGTGGAGGGGAGTTTGGTCAATAGATCTAAGTCCATAGGAAGAAGTTTGAGGGTGCAGCATGGAGGCAAGGGATTTGGGGGGGGGGTTCTAGATCTGACATTGCCATCTATGAGTGAGCCAAATGAATGGAGTCAGTAGGGGTTGGGAAAGGGCCATTTTAGGTCAGCATAAAGCTAACAGTGGTGCTTGCAGGGTGGGGAAGTTGAGGCATAATGCAAATGTTATTATAGGTGGTGTCCCACTTGTGGAGAGTGGCTTTTGACGCACCTACATAAGTGACAGAGCTGTAGGCCATGGCCGGGAGCAGAATGCCTTGTGCAATGGCTAACCTAGCTGATGGTGCTGGAGCATAGCTTGTTTTGTATGTGATCCCAATTATGGTGTTAACTGACTGACAGGTTGCAGTGATGTGCTGATCAAAGTCCAGGGAGCATCAAGCAAGCCACCCAGGTACTTGAATGAGCTAACACTGCCCAATAGGGAGCCATCAATGCAAGAGATTTTAAGTAGGCCTCAGTTTGCTCTAAGCCTGGTGGAGGAGCCAAAAAGCATGGCGTGTGTTTTTCCAACATTAAGAATGAGTTTGTTTGTTGGATAGCCAGGATTGAATCTCGAGGAAATCAGAGGAGAAAGAGTGATTGATGTCTAGGATATTCCTGGTGCTGAAATAAAGAACCAAATCATCCGCATACAGCAGGGGGGCGAGCAAGCAAGAGTGAGCAAAGAGATATTGTTAATGAAGATGTAGAAAAGGAGGGGGCCCAGAATAGATCCCTATAGCACGTCAATATTTATGGTAGTGAGGTTGGACATAGCAGAGTTGAATCTCACAAGCTGCTTCCTGTTGGATAAATAGTTATTAAACCAGGCCACAGCATCTGGAGAGAAACCAAGAGACAGTAGCTTGACAGTTTCCTACCCATCTGACCTATTCTATCCCGCTCCCAGGTCTTCCCATTTCTTCAGCAGCCTCTTGTGTGGCACAGAGTCAAAGGCTTTGCTGAAACAGAAGTAGAATAAATCTACCGCCTGCCCTATGTCAGCTATCCTTGGGATCTAATCACAAAATACCACTAGGTTTGTCTGACACAGTCTCCTCACTCCAGATCCATGCTGCTTTCTGTCCCATAACCTATTTGCCTCTATATGTGCCATTAGTTTTTTTTTTATTTTTTTTTTTTAGCAGCTCTTTTTCTCCCCAGCTGTCCCGGGGCATCTCTCAGGTTCGCTCACTTGGCTGTCCACCCCTAACCACCTGCCTGAACCAGTCCTTCCAACACTCGCATCAGTATCTCCACCTTACTGCCCGGCCCCAGAGGAGCAGGCCGAAGATCCCAAGGGGGTAGAGTCGGAATTCTAGGCCGGGGTTGGGTGTGTGGAGCATCCGCTCCTGGAGGTCGCCGTTGCCTTGGCCGGTAAGCTGGGGTTTTTCTTGCTTGCTGCTTGGTTACGCCCGCTCCCCCTCCCTCCCAGCAGAGCCCGAGCATGCAATGACGCCAGGGACATCCATTGCAGTTCTGCAACCCACTACTGAGCCCTGGAGCATTTCAGTGCCTCCGGTTTCCACCGGGGGCCGCTGTGGTGCGGGGCTTGTCTTTGATTCCCCCCACCCCCCAAGAGTGGAGAGCAGTCCTCCAGACACTCGATCCTCTCTCTCCCTCCCCTGCTGACCCCTGGTGGCCTGGGCTCATTCCTGAACACGGGTCGCTGGCGTGACATGAGGTGTGGTGTCCAGCGCTTTAACCTTCAGCGCCACTGGGCCAGCTCCATTAGGCTTTCTTTGACAGGGTCTGCATCAGCTTACCTACAATGGAAATAAAGCTGACCGTCCATAGTTTTCTGGGTCTTCCTGCCCCACCCCATCCCCACCCCTTTATGGAGCCAGACAATGTGCACAGACCTCCAGTCTGTTGGCATCACCAGATCCCGCATGCAGCTGAACCTCATCATCATCCTCTACTACCCCCCGTTCTGATAGTGTGACAATTCCGCCCTTGTCAGCTCTGTGTCTGCCTTTGCCCTCCGGACCACCCCTTTGCTTTCTTTGGCTTGCATTGGTATTCCCCCCATTCCTCCTCGCCTTAATTTTCCTTGTAACTTTTGAATGCCCTCCTTTCAGCCCACACCACCTCCCTCCCTTCCTTGGAAAACCAAATTTGATTTTATACTCATTTCTCTTAGTGACTTTCATGTCGGTGACATCCAAAATGGCCCCCTTAATTTCTGCCCATTTTTCTTCTACCCCTTTGACACCATCTATTCCCTCCATTTATTTTACCCTTACACTTAGGCCCTGTCCACACTATGCCTCTGTAACATTACAGAGGGCGCAAACTGTTACCGCAATTGTTTGCGTTTAAACCTGTAATGTTACAGAAGGTGTTTTCGTAACCGTTGTTGAAACCACTTATCAGGTGGTTTCAACAATGGTTACAAAAACGGTTGTGCCCCTGTAACGTTACCAGCCATAGTGTGGACGGGTGAGCGTGTAGCTCCAGCATTCCCCCAGTGCAGCACGAACTGCATTGTGGGATAGGGTGCAGCCATAATGGTTACACGGCACCCACAATGTGGACAGGCTGTAACGGTTCCAAACCGTTATTGAGACTGTTTGCCGGCAGTGTGGACACACTGTAATGGTTCTGGTCTGTAACGGTTTGGAACCGTTAGACTGTAAGTGGTGTAGTGTGGACAGGGCCTAATTTTACTGAAGTCTGCCCTTCTGAGGTCCAGAACAGCAGCCTTGGAACAGGGTCTGCAGTTACTCAGAGCCTCCACAAATCACTCAGTATCGTGGTCACTGGGCCCCAGGGGTTCCCCGACTAATGCCCCTTCCAGCTTAATTTTGCGTATATCCGCTGTCTAGGTGTATACTTTCAATGTATATATTTCTTATGTGACATAGCTGTATGGTTAAGCACAATGTCTCATTTCCATTTCCTTTTTGTAAATTACTGCTACCAGTACATACGTGTTTTGTTGATACCTGTTAATGTTGTGCTATACTTTTTTCAATAAAAATAACAACAACAAAGAAATACCCCTTCTGCCACTTCCAAATTGTTCAGGACCAGTCTGAGAGTGGCAGCCTCTCTTTTGGGTCCCCTGACCCACTGTACTAGTAAACCATTGTGCATCATGTTCAGCAGTGCCTGATGCTGCTGGGGTTACCCAGTCAGTGTCCAGAAGAGTCAGGTCACCCACAACCACTAGTTCCCCTTTTGCTGCCCCTCTCTTAATTTCCTCCCCTAGTTTTCAGTCTCCCTCCTCCTCCTGCCCTAGTGGTCTGTAGACCACTTCCATTCTTATCTTTTTTTTCCCCGCAGCGGTTCTCAGCTGTACCAAATCGACTCCATCCCCCCTTGATAGTACTATCCTCAGTAGCCTTTATGCTGTCTTTAAGGTAGAGAGCTGCACCTCCCCCTTTCCCTTACCCCTAAACCTCCTTTACAGGATATAACCTGCCATAACCAGATCGCAGTCTTTATTTCCAGTTTTCCATATCTTTGTTTATGGCCATCAAGTCTAATTTGGATTCTGCCACCATTACCTGGAGCATTTTGTTTCCCAAGCTCCTGATGTTCAAGTAGATGGCCTTCCATCCTCCCTTCTTTTCCCCCTCACATTACCTGTGCCTCGTTCTTTGTCTGCACCAGCCTCCCTTCCTCTCCTGTTGCCGCTATCCCCTATTTTCTTTCCATGACGACCCCCCCCCCAACCCTCTTCCTAATCCAGTGTGCTTCCTGCCTGTGCCCACACCTGGTTTCTGGGGGAGTCGTAGCTGGGCTCTGTTTCCTTTCAGCCTTTCAAGGGCTTCCCTAGCTTCCGCCTCCCCTTCCACTGTACTCTGTTGAAATGCCTAGCTGTGTAGATGTTCAACATCTATTTCAGGACACTATTTGTCTTCTTTGTGAGATGATCCTTTAAAGAGCCTGCTATCCCAGAAGTCACCTCAGTTACCCACAAACTGAAACCCAGTAAGGGTAAGGGATGTCCACATATATTCCCGTGACTGGCTGATGAAGAACTCCTAAATTTAGGTTTGAATGATCCAGTTCCTTCTATCCAGGGATTACTGATAAATATTCCAGCATCACACCTCACTCCAGGATAAACCAGTCAGTTTGTAGGGGCTGTTCTGGACACTCGGATAGATTGTTGTGCCCCAGGACAGGACAGAGACCATCGTTCAGGTAGCAGGGTCCATTCACCTTCAGAAAGTAGTCCTACTGAACCGGCCTGTCGGTACAGCGATAGCGCTACCGACCACAATGTCGATGACCCAGGTTCACGAACAAGCTTGGGTCATCAGGCTCTGGGGGAGGAGGAGTGAGCATCCCAGAGGACGCTCTCCTTCGCTGGAGCAGGAGGGTGCTCTCTTCCACCGCAGTATTGCCACCTGGGTGACCACAGATGGCAGTGCGAACAGAAAGGCAGTAGGAGGGAGGAGATGTCGTCGATGCTGGTGTCCAGATGCACGCATCATGTGGGCAAGGTTGCCTTGCTGCCCTTGCATGCCATCTCTCTGGGAGTAGGGAGAAAAGGGAAAAAATGGCCCTGGGGTCTCCATCTGTCTCCGGATTGCAGCACTACCCCAACAAAATATGCAAGTTTGGGGTCCACCCCCACCCTGACCCTGCCTGGGGCCAAAGCCAGAGCTCCACGTGGGGGTAGGTGACCGCAACCGGGGATGCCCAGGGGATTGCACGTGGGACTGAGGGACATAGCAGGGGCCAGAAAGTTGGGGGCATAAACATAAATTACAAAGAGAAAAGAAAGTAGTCCTACCCCCGTATGCTAGATATATAGGTATGCCAAGCACCCCCCAACACACACACTTGTGTCCAGTTTATTTTTGTATATTGTGCTTACCAACAAGCAGATAATTTATTTCAGATGTTTTATCAGGAAAGACATACTGAGCTTGTGTCGGCTAATATCCAGATGCATCCAGGGGAGAGGGCTAAATAGAATAGAAATTATGAGGTATGCAAGTGCAAATAATACAAAAAAAGTAAGCAACAAAATCCACAGTAAACAGTTACGCAAGATTCTGCGTGAGGTGGCACACAGCGATGAACAAAGTGCCGATGGACAACACTAGCAGAGTGCAATATGTGAAGAATATGACTACTATGCAGAATATGAATCACATCAAAAAAAAATGTGACGTAGCCTCATACAGTTTTTGTCAAAATGTGTCCTGAAATCAAGCCATGTCACTGAAAGTTTATTGCATAAGGTTGTCAGCAGGTGGAAATGGAAACGTCTGTATACAACCCCCAGCACCAGTGTGAGGTCTTTGCTCAGTCGGTGCCTTGACATGGTTACTTCTCAGGGTGCCAATACCCATTAGGCAGGATTTCGTAATTAAGTGAGAGATTAAAGGATAAATTGTGTGTTTATCAGCTAGCGAAGCAAGTCCTGGAGGCTCTGCTGTCACACAGCCTGGGAGTGTAATTGGTGTAGTATTGATCAGCCATGGTGTGGCTCTGCAGCCAGAGCAGGAAGGGGGGATCGGGGGGAATCCAGAGGCATTGATTAACTGTTAAGAGAGTTAACGTGTGTGTGATGTCATGCATGCTGCTGTTGAAGTTTTCCAGATCAGAAGGCTCGGTTTGGACTGAAGGGACAGCGGATGGCAGATTATCAGTGTGACTTAAATCAGAGATAACAAAGAACGGTGAGGGCCTGCTGGGTCTGTCTTGCAAGTTAATGCTGTTTCTTTGGCCCATATACTATTACCCACTGCAGTTCCTGTACTTCCGCTACTCCCATATGATTACCTCCCTGTTTTAGCTCTGCCTTCCTGTATTGTACCTATTATTATCACCTCATTACAGAATCACAGCCATGCACCCTTCCCATATCTGCCTGTTTGTTTACAGAGCTGTGTGCTATATAAACTCCTGAGTTACCTAAAGTGCTGTGCATCACAGGATCACTCCACAACTGTGAAGACCCCTGTGATTTTTTTTTTCTTCTTCATCCTGTCCCTTGATCTCTGGCTGGCCCCCATCAACTCCAGTCCCCCCAGCCCTGTTATCCACCTTCTCTGCAACTTACCCCTCCAATGAGTCTCCCACAGATTACCCCCATTGGGGTCTGTTGGGACTGGCCAGGCCCCTTCACAGCACCATCCAGATTTGGGGGGGATGGGCACATTGGTGCGGGGCTCACACAGACCAGAGCTTCCACCTTACCCAGTCAGGGGTTTTCTTTTTTTTTTTTATATATAGTTTTTTCTACTTTGGCTCACCACAGGCGGCTGTTCCATCCTGTCACTAACTCACCCACTCGGCAGCTGCCCCTACCGGCCCACCAAGCCCCCATATCCCCCACGGAGTGCCCCCCATGGTGAGACAAGGAAGGGAAGGCCATCCTCCCCCTACTCGGAGACCCAGTGTCCAGATTTGCGGGGTCGGCAATCCGGTGGCAGTGCAGAGCAAGGGTGGGTGGGCAGAATTTCATGAAGCCTGCAACCACAGTGTTTCATTTTTTTTCTCCCTGGTTCCCCTACCATGACGTCACATAAGTGTGTGCGCTTGGAGGTGCGCACATACTACGTATCTGTGGTCCCTTTCTTGCCACTCAAGCTGCTGACGCTACCTCTAGGCCGCCACCCAGGGGCAAACGAGGGACGAGCTGACAAACCTCCCTTCCCCAGGAGAGGAGAGCTGTCCTCCAGATGCTCAATCCTCTTCCCCTCGGCCAACCCCGGTGAACTGAACTTGCTTCTGACCCTGGGTCGCCGGCGTGGTAAGAGGTAAGACGCCTCAGCCCTCTATGCCACTGGGCCGGCTTCCAGTCAGGGTTTTTGTACCTTCATTTTTCACCCTATGATGACTGATTCTGAAATAATGCACTGTGCATGCGTGCAAAGGCAAGCCTGCCTCAAGTGTTCATGCGGAAACTGTGTTGTCACCCAGTTTCCTCAAGGTGGTAGGCAAGAAATGGAGTGGCTTGTCCCCACTCTTCAAGAGAGGAGAGCAGGCCATTGGACGCTCTATTCTCTACCCCCTCGGTCCCACATACAACCCTAGCTCACTCCTAAACCCCGGTTGCCAGCGCAGCAGGTGATAACGCTACCACCATGCTACTGAGGCGGACTTTGTGATATTGTTTTAAACCTGATATATTCCCAGCACCTCAAATATAATCTCACGGTTTCCATTTGTATTTGTTTTACCAGGAAAAGCTCCATTGAGCAGTGCTTATTTACAGGGAGAGCCTGGTTAGAACTGGCAAATAACACAGCGAAATACATGGGTTCGAAGAGTGACCATTACAGTTTACAGAGGATCATGCAACAGTTAATACTAACATGTTGACAATACTATATGGCAACGTTATGGTAAAGTTTTGAATAAACAGTGACAAGTGCCATCATGAGACAACCACACTTTTTCATAACAGAAGATTTTTGTCTGCATTCACACTTTTCTCCACAGTGACTTTCTAGGAGTACCTTGAAACAGTTGAGGCTAATTACTAAGCTAAGTTTAAGTTTCATGTAACTCTGATCTGACCTCACCTTGAATATTGCTTTCTCTGCTGGCTTCGTGAAGCAGGACATGTCGTCGTACTGCTGGGGAGGCAGCGTGACCTGTCAGAGTGCAAAGCTGTGAATATGGAGATCCCGGGTTTGAATCCCACTACCACATTTACTCTCTCTGTGACTGTGAGCAATTCACTTTACCTTCCTCTGCTTAGCATCGTTGTAATTTCCCACTAGTCTCTTTCTCTGTGCCCTCTGAATAGCCCCAAGTGCTAACAACGACAGCAGCATTCTCTTTCCACCCTATCCTGGATTGCAAAGTACTTTGGGATAGCTTGTATGAATGACCTTACAGTATATGAGGCCAAATTCCTTTCCTTCCTGTGCTCTCAGTTATAGTACATTGAGCAAACAGGAATTGGGAGGCCTGCTATTGGTGTTTTTGCCATAGGCAAAAAGCTGGATACTCGATGGCTGGCGTATCTACTGTCACTGTTCGGAAGTGCACCTTTTCTTATTTTGTAGTTTAGGTGTAAAAAAATAAATTTATAAATGTTAAGAGTGTTACTTGTGTTTTCAGTTAAGCGTGATGAAGTCTGTGTAAGTGCATTAATTTTTTGTTGTGTAACCCCTAGATGGCGCTATCCCAGGGGCTACTACCCCTGCCTGATTTGCCACTAACAGGTTGAGGGGCCTGGATCCAATGGCGGGTGCCTCCACCCAGAGGTCAGGGTTTGCAATAGTTAAACTTACTTGGTCACAACCCTCTGGGAAACTGCAACCCCCCTTTCTTCCCACTAGTGGCCCACACAATATATCAGAATTACCTTCACAGTATACACTTACCCCCAGGACTAGTTCCGCACTGGATCTCCTTGAAATAAGATACAGTGCAACAATCACAGTACAGTACTTTAACATAGACAAATACCTCAGGCAGTATAACTTTGCTGAAACAAGCAGCTCTGATTTATTTAGGGGATATAACAAGGACAGGGGAAATCAGGTTAATTAGCTTATCACTTTACTATCTACCTATGGCTCTGTGCACAGGCCTATCCCTACCAGTTACTGTCCCTGGGTACCCAAGCCCTAGTGGCTAGTCCAAACTGTGCAGCTGGTAGGGGCCCTTCACACAGTGAAAAGAAAATTAGTTTAAACAGTCAGCAGTACAGTGATTCCATTTGGATTTAATGTGGCAATTCAACAGGGGCGACCTGAATTAGTACTCACGACCTCCAAACAAGATAGGGTCCTTCAACGTCAGCAGGGCTACTCTTGAGCTCCACAAGACTCTTCACACATTTATATGGTAAAAAGAAAGTACTATACTCAGGCAGGCTGCTTCTCTATCCCGATCGCAATTACTGCACAATACCGGAGAACACACAGCAGATTCAGTTCCTGACAGACCGAGTGCAATTCAACAATTTCTCCAGTCTTCTACAGGGTGAGCCTGGTTTCTACTCTTCAGAGATCCTTTGATTCTTTTCACAGGACGGATTCAGTCCTAACAAGCAGTTACACAAGCTGCAGACCGGAACTCTGGGCCTTACACACGTTTTTTGACTGAAATCTGTACTGAAGGAGCACAGGGTTTCTTTCCCTTCACTCCAGAGCTAAACTGAAATTCCAACAGACAAAACGGGCACTTCCTTTGAGTTCCTCCCAGTTCTTGACTGGATTGGCTGTCACCCACAATAGACTTGCTGTTGGTCCAAAAGGCGCCAAGTCTAAACTACATCTCCCAGAGTCACTGCCCATACAATCCCTTTGTGGCTGGCTCAGATTAGGATCCAAGTTCTGATTCGTCCAAGGCACCATTTTAGAGCTAGCTTACCCCACACTGATTGGTCCAGTTCAGCAGTTCAAAACCAGAATGGGGAACTAGGCAGACACAGTTCTGACTGCAAAGAAAGTAGGTTAGACAAACTGTATTTTCATTATTACTCTAAATGATTTCTGGCAAACAGTTACATCTTTCAGATAGGTTCCCTTTGCACTCCTAGTGACTGCAAAAATGGAGTGAATTGGCAGCAGCTCGAGTGGTACTCAAACAGAGAAGCACACAGTCCCCCATACAAACTAATTATGTCTGCAAGCAGACAGCTCTTAAAGAGACAGTACCAGAGGCTCTAAAAACACTCACTGATAAATGGCTTAAACACCAAACACCATTCAGGCTTGGAGCATTCAAGCAAGCTCCTGGAAGTCTTTTGGGAACCCCCATTTGCAGAGGGGTTACACCCTTCCTGGCCTGGGAAAGCTTGATGTCCGCGTCAAAGCAAGTACCTCATAAGTTTTAACTGCAACCATATACATTTGCATTAGGCTCACATGTAATCATCAGTCAATATATCATTTTACCAAGAACACATTTCTGAAACATTGCAGTACGTCCTCTTTACATAGTATTACACATTGTACCATAACTCAAGTTATTACCTCTTGTACATGAAACCTGAAGAGAGGGGCCCTTCCCTATCAGTTACCTTGGGACTGGACGGGCAAGGGCACCATACTTAGAGGGCAACACAAGTAACTTGAGTTAGCACTGATGCTCAGTTTGGGCAATGAGCTCGGGACACATACACTTTTTATGGACAACATTGAGAGGCAAATCCACAGGCCTCCCAAGGGAATCATAACTGAGGTGCACCACAGGCTTTACAGCTCGACCAGTCTTTCTAGGGGAACTGTTACAGTCTCTGCACTCTGAGCCTCATTTTCAGCATTGTCCTCACTTGTCAGGGAGTCTCCATGGGGTAGAGAGGCTAGAACTTGGGGCACTTTCAGCTCCAGGAGTTACAGTTTCTGAGTCCACAACATTTGGCTCGCATGGAGAGCTTCGGACACTGGCAGTGGACTGTCAGGGCACTCAAAATACTCTTCTTGTTCTGGTGTATCACCAGTCTGCCCCAATCCATCATTTTCCTCCCTGAAAGCTCAAACAGTTCAACCATGCACAATGATTCCATTTCATCTGATCTGATGCTTTGCACCTCACTTTCTGGGAGCATTGGCTCCAGGGACGAAGTTGGGGCTTAGACAGTCCAGAAGGCCCAGCTTCGTCTCCAGTATTGACTAGGGATTGCCCGAAACAATTGACTCAGTTCATAAGAAGGATAGTATTCAAAGTCACTCTCACTTTCTTCTGATATGGACTGACAGTCATGCTCAACTGGGACTTGTGGAGGGAACACTTTAACTTTGCTTCTGTAGGTGCAGGCTTTCTTGATCTTTTCTTAGCAGCAGCTCTAGTTACTGGTCCAGAGGGGCATCTTCTGGGGCCTCAGACTCAATCAAGATTTGTCCAATGGGCAGTAAATGATTTCTATGCATTGTTTTTACATCTTTTGAATTATTCTCAGGCCTTACTTTGTACACTGGCAGATCATCTAGTTTGCCCACTACAATGTGAGGGAGATGGTGCCATCTGTCAGCAATCTTGTGTTTGCCATGCAGTCCCAGATTTCTAGCAATACCCAATCTCCCTCCTGGAGTTCCTGTGCTTTCACCTTTTATCATACCTTTCTTTGTTGGCCAGATTTCTTTTGGCAGCCATGGTTTGAGCCAGTTGGTACGCATGAGTTAGCTGGCCTTAACTTTGCACATACTGTAAATAGTTGTCAGCTTGAACCCCATCAGGAGAGACCCCAAACACACATCTACGTAGTCGAGCTTCTCTTCCAAACATCAGGCGGTAGGGGAGAACCCAGTGGCATCACTCTTTGGTGCAGTTATAAGCATGTACCAGGGTGCTAATTTGTTGGCTCCATCTAGGCTTGTCCTTTGGGTGCAGGGTGCCTAGCATATCTAGCAAAGTGCGGTTGAAACGTTCAGGCTGTGGGTCCCCTGGGGGTGGTAAGGAGTGGTTCTGGACTTCGCACTCCCACAGAGAAAGCATCTCTTTGATCAGACGACTCTCAAAGTCCTCCCTTGATCAGAATGGATTCTTTGTGGAGCCCCATAGTGAACAAAAAAGTTTTCTACAAGTACTTTGGCCACAGTGGATGCTTTCTGGTCTTTGGTGGGGAAAGCTTGGGCATATCTCGTGAAATGGTCAGTGACCACCAGCACATTACTGATATTTCTTTGATCTGACTCCAAACTCAGAAAATCAATACAGACCAGCTCCATGGGTGCACTGGTGGTGATGTTAACAAGGGGCAGCCCTCTGGGGCAAAGCTTTCTCTGTAAGCAGCGACTACAAGTTCAAATGTGTTGCTCCACATCAGCCCCATCTTAGGCCAATAGAATCTGGATCTCACCAAGTCAAGTGTTCTGTCTATACCAAGGTGCCCCATGTGGTTGTGCAAGGACATCAGTACTGAGTCTCGAAAGGCAGTGGGCAGCACTAGTTGTTGTTTGTCTACTTGTCCCCCTCTGTCTACTGTTTCTCTGTATAACAGTTTATTGATCATTTTCAACTTAGGACCTTCTTTGTATAACAGTGCAGTTCTCAAATCAGTGGAGCGTAATTTGGACACATCTTTTCCTGCATAGAGGGCTTCTAAAGCTGCTTTGATCATGGGATCGCGGGATTGAGCCCCGAATACTGTCATTGTCCAGCTGAGGCAGTGCACCAATGTCTATTGCAGAAAAGTGGCAATAAGCAGCAGGTATGCAATTCTCAGAGGGTCCCAAGCAATCCACCATGCAGTCCACTGCGTCCGTGGACATTTGTTCCTCCCTGTCAAATCTCCGCAGAGTGCCCAATGTCAGGTTCTGCCAATCGGACCCAATCATTCTGGGGAACAGGCCTCCGGGAGAGAGCATCAGCATCTATGTGGTTCAGACCTGCTCGGTATTCGAGAGCATAGTCATATGTAGATAATGCAGAAAGCCGCCAGTGGCATCCAACTTAGCTGAGGTCTGCACATAGGTCAAAGGATTATTGTCAGTTTTTACTAGTATTTTAGCCCCATACAAGTACTCATGGAATTGGTCAACAATAGCCCACTTCAAAGCTAGGAACTCTAACTTATGTACAGGATAGTTCTTTTCGGATGGGGTCAGGCTTCTACTGGCAAAGGCCACTGGTCTCAGGCCATTCTCGTGCTCTTGGTACAACACAGCCCCCAACCCTTGCAAGCTAGCATCAGTGTGCAGGACGTAAGGTTTCTTGGATCGGCATAGGCCAGCACTGGAGCATGGGTAAGTTGATATATGATCTCATGAAAAGCAGTCTCACAATCAGGAGTCCAGCGGCCCCAAATACTTCACTCGGATGAAAATACACTCTTTCAGTCTTGAGGGACGCTGACTTTTGGTATTTTTGTGGGTTGGGGATACCTTGAGTAAGGTTAAGTAAAGGGCTGGATCACTTGAATAGTCCTTGATGAAGCGCCAATAATAACCACAGAACCCAGGAATCTTTGCAGTTCTTTTAGATTTTTGGGCTGTGGCCAGGTGGTCAAGGCCTCAACTTTACTTGGGTCGGTCTCTATTCCCTCGGTGGATACTATGTGTCCCACATACTTTACTGATGTTTGAAAGAATTGACACTTATCAATGGACAGTTTAAGGCCAAAGTCCTCCAGTCGGTCCAATACCTTAAATAATCTGCTCTCATGTTCCTCCAGTGAGCTGCCAAACACAATAACATCATCTAGGTATACCAGGCACTCTAGTAAGTTCATGTCCCCCTCTGCACGCTCCATCAATCGTTGAAAAGTGGCTGGGGCACCTGAAATCCCTTGAGGCATCCTCATGAATTCATAGAAGCCAAGCGGACAGATAAAGGCTGTCTTCTCACGGTCCTCTGGGGCCATCGGGATCTGGTAGTACCCACTCGGAGATCCAACACAGAACCACTTGCTCCCGCTTAGGTAGTCCAAGCATCCTGAATGCGGGGCATTGTGTACTGATCAGGATAGTCCGCCGGTTTAAAGTCGATAATCCACACACATCCTTACTGTCCCATTCTTTTCTCCTCACTACCACAATGGGGGAAGCATAAGGGCTTCTGGATTCTTGTATTACACCAGCAGCTAACATCTCTTGCAGATGCCGTCTCACATCATCTATATCAGCAGGTGCCAGGCGTCAAGACCTCTCACGAAATGGTCTTTCGTCATGCAGCCGGATATTGTGCTCAGCTCCTTGCACGCATCCTACGTCCCATTCCTTTAAAGAAAACACCTGGTCTCTCTGGGCAAGCTTCTCACTGATCCTCACTTTCCATTCAGCTGGCAACGGGGAGTCGCCGAAATCAAACAAGTCAGGCGTTACTTTGCCATTCTTCCTTGAACTCTTGCTGCTGGGTAGCACTGCAGTGTCTGCACAATGCACATTAGCCAGGATGCAACCTCTATTTACTCGAATGTCTCTTTCAGACACATTATGAACTTGGACCATTACCCTTCTGGCATAAGCATGGGCTCTAGCGGGCAAAATACTAGGCTTGACCAGCAGTCCCTCTGGCAATTTTCCATCGCCTGGTGCATCCAACATTAATATTTTATTCTTAACATCCTTTCTGATACGGACCTCTCCTGTAAGGTACACTGGGCATTTGGCCAGGATCAGAGACTCAGGATCCTTCTTCCATACAATTCCGACGGTTCCTCTGGTTCTATTTTTCAGCATCTCTCTGTGCCTCATAGGCCTTCTTAATTAAAGCTGGAACTCTTAAAGCTCTACTAGTTTTTGACCCTGTTTTCATAACACAACTGTGCCAGCCTTCCGAACATATGAGCATTTGTTCCAATCAACAAAGGGACACCATCATACAGTCCAGTGGGGGGACACACTAAAGCTAGAGTCTCTACTTGTTCAGCCACTCCAGCCACGGAGGTGGAGAAAGACAGCCAAATTCGGATATACCCGGAATAGGGGTAGGCCTTCTCACTTAACCCCCATACATGCAGTCCTTCTAATGGTTGTAAGGTCGCTGACAAATGCTTCTGATACCAATCTCTGGAACATAATTGTCACTTGGGAGCCACTGTCTAATACAGCTCTTGTAGACACTCCATTCACCTTTACAGTGGTCTCCATGGAGGGACCCACTATTCTGGACCAGTCTTGAGAGGCGATAGTGGGGGCCTGGGCAACTGACCTTGCCACAAAAGGACGTGAGTTAGCATTTTTGGTGCCCTCACTGGGATCATTTCGTGCACCTCTTAACCACTGATTTGTTCTCCGAAGCTCTCCTTGTAGCCTATATGCAACTTTGTCAGTGTCTTTTGGGGACCGGCATTCCCTTTTCATGTGCCCATCCTTCCCACAATTATAGCAAAACATACTTTCTGGAGTTTGAGCTGGCCGAGGCGCCACACTGGGAGCCAGGGCGGGGGTATTACTAACTGGAAACCTTGGTGCCATCTCTGTCTGCGGCGTGATAAGCATTTGGAGACATCTCATCAGTTTCTCCACTTCCATGGTCAAGGAATCGAGTTCGGAGCTGTTATCAGCAGGAGATACATGGGTGGGTATCCCCACCCCCATAGCAGATGCAGTCGGATATAGGTCGGGGCCCGTACTTGCAGGCGTGGCCTTCATAAAGGGACTGTTTTTGAATTCCCGGATCTCTCTTAACAGTTCGCCTCATTGTGGCATATCTTTTTCCTTATCAGAGCACTCATTGACTGCCAACCTCTGCCCCTGAACTTCACTTGATGGGCCACCCTCAGTCACTCGGGTCATAGCCGCAGCTATTGGTGCAGGTCCCTCCCGAGGTCGCCTTTTCTCAACTCCTCGAATTTCTCTCATTAACTCATCATAGGAGGGTGGGGATTCCAGTCGATTTGCCAGGCGTAACTGAAGCAACAGCAGTTCTGAGAAGGGGACAGACTTAAGGATCCTGTCCAGCCTGGTTCGGTCCAGTTCAATCGCTGGCAAACTACCCTTTCTGAGGCATTCTTGCAACAATTTTTCCAGCCGAGATACATACACAGACAACAACTCCCCTTGGTACTGTTGTGCATTTCTTACTCTCCACCATAGGTCCTCATCAGAATCTGGGCTCCCATACACATTCTCCAAGGCCTCAAGATAGGCCTGTGCAGTCGCTTCAGGGTTACTGGCCCGTTTAGCACGGATGGTAGCCAGGGCAGGACCTCGGAGGCTCTCACTAACCCTCTTTCGCTTTTTGACTTCCGAGCATTGCCATTCTAGCACTTGGGGGGCAACATAGTCTATCCAGGTCTCCCAGTCATCCTCCCCTTGGGGGGTGGGGAGGGTGCCAGAGAAGATCCTCAACCTTCGGTAAAAGTCGTGACTAATGGCAGGTGCAGAAATAGGAGTCTGCATTGGTTCAGCCACCATTACGGGCACTGGAGCGGGACAGGGTGTTGGGGGAGGAACACCCCCAGGTGGCAAGAATAGTTTCTTCAAGTCCTCCACAGTTTTCCCTTCTCCCAGCAACCATTTAGTAAATTTCTCCTCAAAAGTTTCAGATAGTGGTGGGGGCTCATTCCCCCCCCCCGGGTCTTTACTGTCCTTAGTTATCACTCTCCAAGCAGTGAGGTCTCCCTCTGGGGTAATGGTCTGTGGCACTTTGGAGCTATCTATGGGATCCTTAAACTCTACTAGGGCCAGAAAAGTGTGGGTGAGCAGATTAGCATGCCGACCCACCACCACAGGGTTTTGTAAACCTTCCACCTTGGAAAGTACTCCCTGTACAGTGTCCGTATTGATACCCAGTGGGATGTCCAGGGTAAGCATAGCATTTTGGGGGTCAATCTCCTCCCCAGTACACCACTCCACCAGCCGGTGCACAGCCACTTCTGTCGGGGTACCCATTTTTTTCTTAACAGTGGTTTGTAAATATGGCCACTAGAGGACACACAATCCCAGCGGTGAGCCTCAAGATGTAACCCCTAGATGGCGCTATCCCAGGGGCTACTACCCCTGCCTGATTTGCCACTAACAGGTTGAGGGCCTGGATCCAATGCGGGTGCCTCCACCCAGAGGTCAGGGTTTGCAATAGTTAAACTAACTTGGTCACAGCCCTCTGGGACACTGCAACCCCCTTTCTTCCCACTAGTGGCCCACCAATATATCAGAATTACCTTCACAGTATACACTTACCCCAGGACTAGTTCCGCACTGGGACCTCCTGTGAAATAAGATACAGTGCAACAATCACAGTACAGTACTTTAACATAGACAAATACCTCAGGCAGTATAACTTTGCTGAAACAAGCAGCTCTGATTTATTTAGGGGATATAACAAGGACAGGGAAATCAGGTTAACTAGCTTATCACTTTACTATCTACCTATGGCTCTGTGCACAGGCCTATCCTACAGTTACTGTCCTAGATGCCAAGCCCTAGTGGCTAGTCCAAACCGTGGCAGCTGGTAGGGCCCTTTCACACAGTGAAAAGAAAAATTAGTTTAAACAGTCAGCAGTACAGTGATTCCATTTGGATTTAATGTGGCAATTCAACAGGGAGCGACCCTGAATTAGTACTCACGACCTCCAAACAAGATAGGGTCCTTCAACGTCAGCAGGGCTACTCTTGAGCTCCACGAGACTCTTCACACATTTATATGGTAAAAAGAAGTACTATACCAGGCAGGCTGCTTCTCTATCCCGATCGCAATTACTGCACAATACCCGGGAGAACACACAGCAGATTCAGTTCCTGACAGACCGAGTGCAATTCAACAATTTCTCCAGTCTTCTACAGGGTGAGCCTGGTTTCTACTCTTCAGAGATCCTTTGATTCTTTTCACAGGACGGATTCAGTCCTAACAAGCAGTTACACAAGCTGCAGACCGGAACTCTGGGCCTTGCACACGTTTTTTGACTGAAACTGTGCACTGAAGGAGCACAGGGTTTCTTTCCCCTTCACTCCAGAGCTAAACTGAAACTCCAACAGACAAAACCGGGCACTTCCTTTGAGTTCCTCCCAGTTCTTGACTGGATTGGCTGTCACTCACAATAGACTGCTGCTGTTGGTCCAAAAAGGCCAAGTCTAAACTACATCTCCCAGAGTCACTGCCCATACAATCCTCTTGTGGCTGGCTCAGATTATGAGTCCAAGTTCTGATTCGTCAAGGCACCATTTTAGAGCTAGCTTACCCCACACTGATTGGTCCAGTTCAGCAGTTCAAAACCAGAATGGGGAACTAGGCAGACACAGTTCTGACTGCAAAGAAAGTAGGTTAGACAAACTGTATTTTCATTATTACTCTAAATGATTTCTGGCAAACAGTTACATCTTTCAGATAGGTTCCCTTGCACTCTAGTGACTGCAAAAATGGAGTGAATTGGCAGCAGCTCGAGTGGTACTCAAACAGAGAAGCACACAGTCCCCCCATACAAACTAATTATGTCTGCAAGCAGACAGCTCTTAAAGAGACAGTACCAGAGGCTCTAAAAACACTCACTGATAAATGGCTTAAACGCCAAACACCATTCAGGCTTGGAGCATTCAAGCAAGCTCCTGGAAGTCTTTTGGGAACCCCCATTTGCAGGGGGGTTACAGTTGTAATTTTTCTGCCTTGGTACCCCTGTCCCCCTATGAGGTCACCCAGCGGCATTCTTTAGGGTAGGGGCAAGATGGACAGGTGATTTGCTGATTCACAGTTAACAGTGATGCTCTGTGCTCGGCCAGCAGGGAGTGTGCGAATGCCAGGTAGTTTACTGCCGTCTTGACAACACAATGCTCCTGACCCCACGTTGGCTCTTACATAGGATGCCAAGGATCACTCATGAAACCATTCTCCCAGGTGACACCACTGGGCCAGCCTGTATATGATCTTGATTTATGGAAATATTGCTGCTGTTTTAAAGAAATCATTGTGCTCTGAAGTGCCCAATATAATTTCAGCTAATATTCTTCATTATAAAATGCATTGGAATTGTCCTGATACCAATTGGCTAAATAAGTTCTGGCACCCATATGTTTAATTCCCCAGAAATGCACAGGTTGGGCTGGCCCGGTGGTGCTGAGGGTTGAGGTGCTGGACGCCTCACCTCACGCTACACTGGTGACCCAGGTTCGGGAATGACCTTGGGTCGCAAGGATGCCGGGGGAGGTGGGAGCAGGATCAAGCATTGGCTCTCCTCTCCCGGTAAATGGTGGGTCGCCAGCCCGCAGTGCCGCTGTCACGAATGGAGGTTTGGTGCTGGCGTAGGTGGTCAACGGCGCACTGGAAGGAGGGCATCCTGGCACGGTGTATGCCGCGTGCCTCCATACAGCAACGTCGGGGACGCGTGGTGTAGGGTTCGGGAAAAAATCTGCAAAAACTCAGAAATTACATATAAAAAAAAATGCACAGGTTGAAACAAGTTCAGGCAATGGGACTGGGAAGTTGGGCCTGTCGCATACAAAATTCATGTGCCACTTCGCACATACCTGATTGCTATCACAAAAATGACTACCACCTTTACTAACTGATGGCCTTCAACAAGGCCCGACAAATAAAACATTCTTAAATAAAAAAAAAAAAGAAATCATTACAAATTATTTTCTGTTATGATAGCTTCCTCCCACACCTAAACGAAGTTTAAAAAAAATCAAGTACTAGTCACAGTTCTAATTTCTGGCATTTCTTTGGTGACCATGAAATCCCCCTCCTCATGGGGAATGATGACTACACCAACTCTGGGCAGATGTAGCCCTGGTACGTGCTCCCCGAGTCGCATTCGTCAGGCACGGTGGTGACAGTGGGGATCCGCTGACCCCCGGTATGGAAGCCCCAGAAAGTGGGGCACACCTTTGTGAGCTGGGGTTGGCGAATGGGGCACAGGCCCCTTCCGGTGCAATTGACGCACTGCGTGCCGGCTGCAAACATGGCACCCCACGGGCGCAAGTGATTGACTGCGGTGACCCTGGTGTCCAGCAGATTGGCCACATGCCCAGGTCCTCCGTTCCGCACCTGGCGGCCCCCAGGGATCCTGTGAGCCTGGGGTGTGGGGCCACGTAAGGGGCCCGCACAGAGGCTGGCGTTGGTGAATACAGCCCACATGCGGAGGTGCAGAGCTGTATGCTCACCAGCGCACCACTTGCGCATTTTTTAGTGCATAGGGCCCACTGTTTGTAATAATAAACTTGTTAAAACAAAATGTGTGTTGTTTCGTGTTGTTTTTTCATAAGGTGTATGAGTCTATTGTGTAGAAAATTTGGAAAATTAGGTTTGCCGACCCGGTGGTGCTGGCTTGTAGCACTGTCAGGTAGAGTGAGACCTGAAACTGATTATTGTTTCTGTCATGCGCCAGGCAATTTCTGGGCATGCAGAGGTAGTATACACAGGCCCTGGGGATGTAGGGTTGTGACTAACCACTCTGTATCACCTCCTGTGAACTGTGGGGAGCTTTGATGTTATGGGTGACCATGCAGCATCTGTGTGCACACACACACTTGCATACTTCACACTAATACACTCACTCATACGCACACTGGCATGAGCACGGCAGCTGGTGCTTGTCTTGGGGAGGGGGTGGGTGTAAAACAAGGGGAAAACGGTTCCACCGATTGAGAGCGCCGGCGTTCATGCACCCTGTAATCAGGGCACCAAGTTGGGATTTCACCAATCCCTGTTTTTGCGGGGGAGTGCGCCCCCGGCACCCCTTCCCTTTCTTAGGATTCTAATTACGAGGGGGGCAGACCTCTGGGAGGGGGCACGAATCCCGAAATCAGCACCCTGATGTGCTGCCGCACAAATGCCAGCACTCTAATGGATGGAAGGGGTGAAAAACACTACTCTGGCTGTTAATGCTGACCAGACCTGTTCCGCTTCAGATAGCCAGTTCCTGATGCTGCCTGTGCCTCCCCTCTGATTTAGATACATGTTCCTTGGTCACCATCCCACATACCTGGGCCCTGCTAGAGAAGGTAAGCTCCAGGGCTTTACTTGCTGTCGGAGGTCTGGTTTGGCAGGCTCTGTGTAGAGCAGTATACCTGTGTAACAAGCGGGTTGCTGGAGTGGGCCAATGAGCCATGACTGGTGTCAGAGGTAGGAATACAATGTGAAATAAAAAAATAAAAATGGCCACCCAGTGACCCAGCATGTAGAATGTGGACTCCATTGCTGATGACGTTGGTTCGGAAGTGTACTCAGGAGCTGAGTTGTGTGGCCAAGGCAGCAGGGTTAGCATTGCCCTGCAGCAGTGCTCCCAGCCAGGATTGGATGAGGCTCAGTTCTACCTCCACAGCAACTTTTTTGGTGTGTTGGAGAGCCAGTGTCTTCCACAGGGATGTCACTCCAAGCGTGCTAGGCCTGATGGAACACAACCCAGCAACAGTAGGAGGTAGTTGAGATTCGGGACTGAGCAGAAACCAGAAAAACATCCATGTCTCTTTGCCGGCCGTATGACAGCTGCCGGTATTCTTGGTCCATGCACTGTTGATCCAACAGAGAGAGTAGTGGCTGAGGGGTCTGGAAGGTCACCAGATAAGTCTGAAGGACAGACAAGATAGAGGTCCAGGGAGCAAACAGCTGTATGGGGAAAAAAATGAGGTTTTCTTAGTGTGGTGTATTGACGTGAGATAATAAAGATAACTTTAGATCTTACCTGTGTCAAACTTCACCATTCATCACTGTTGGGTGTCTGCCAGAGACAGGCACCCTGCAGGAGACTTTTTTTTTCATTTGGAAGAAGGAGCCGGCGCCGCTTATGAGGCCGATGCATTGCGTGGTGCTCACAAGTTGGCCAGAAACAGCCGTTGGGTCCTCCTCCACCCCAGTTCTGCTTCTCCCACCCTCGAGACAGCACCCCTGCTCGAAACTACTCTGCTCGGCATAGTTTTCATCGACGCCTCGAAGCCTTCAACGCCGTTCCCTTCTCCATTAACTTTGCCCCGGTTCTGCTACTTACGACTTTCAGGGGGCGTCGTTGCTCGCGTCGGTCCTAGTGCAGGACACTTTGCCCTCCCTCCGGGTCCCTTCCCGGGCCTATATGGTCCGGTGAAGTGGGAGCCTCCTCTTCCTCATGCCTTGCCATAGACATAGAGGAGGTTCCTACCATGGTGCCGGAGGGCCAGTCTGGCTTGGTTTGAGGCCGGGCCAGGAGCACAGCTCTGGCAGTCACCTCCTCGGAGGTGCAGGCTCCCCCATTGTCGGGGACCACGGCTGCAGGTCCTGGCATGGGGCATTCCTTGGCGCTGCCCGACAGCGCCGCTTCAGATCCCAGAGCTGTTCGTGACTCTGGTGATCGGGTGGCGTCGCGAGGGGTGCGGGGCCGGGTCTCGTGGCATCATGACGGGGGAAACCTCAGGGCCGCCGGGCAGGAGCCCTTCTTGATCAACTCCTCTTTGGAGGAAGATGATTCTGAAGTGGATCCGGACTGGAGGCCCCCTCCCGCAGCACAGGTGACAGTGGCCCACGCTGACTCTCGAGCCAAGGGTGGCTTTGGGAGTCAGCTGCGGATCGGCGGTCCCACTGCTGTGGGGGGTGGCGATCGGGTTTCTGAGTGAGGGGGTGGCTGCCGTCCCTGGTGCCATCCCTTCTCTTAGAATCAAGATCGAGTCCTCCCCCTTCTGCAGCCTCTTTTGGGGGTTCGTCTGAGTGGGGGGGCTCTTTGGCACAGGATGCAAAGAAGAGAGCTTCCTCAGAGTCCATGGGGGTGATGGACCTCGGCACACTTCCGTGGCTCTCCAGGGTCGGGGAAGGAGCCGTAGTGTTGAGCCCGGTCTCCTCCCTTCATCTTCTCCTAAAGAGGTCTCTTTGAGTGGGGCTGGGGTCCGCCCTTGTGGATCCATATGGCCCTAGTCCCCTCATAGGGTAGATCACCCTACAGGATTAAGTCCCCACCTATTGAAGTGTCGTTCCCGCTTTTTTAGAGCCCCGGCAGTCCTGATCAAATTCCTTCTGGAAGAGTATGGAGTATGCTGGCGAAAGTGTGGATGCCCGAGGGCGACACTGGGACACATATTCTGGCAGTGTCCTTGTCTGATGCCCTTTTGGCTATCCTTCAAATAGAATTAACCAAATTAATAGAACAAGGGATAGAATTGACAGCTGAACAGGTTCTGCTAGGGATCTTTCCAGACCATTCCCCTCCATGGGAAAAAACTTATTTGCCTCACAGTCTTTTGTCCATTACTCATAGATGGATGATCAGTATAATTCCAACAGTGTCAGAATGGAGGGCCACCATGTCTGAATTTTATGAAATAGAAAATCTTAATGCTAAAATTCAGGGTAAAGCTCCAACATACATTATGAGATGGCAAGAAGTGGGTTCTCTATCATACTGAGGTGGATCCACACTTCTGTTCTTAAGTTTGGTGGAGTTGGTGGGGAAGGTAACGGGGGGATGATCAAACAACTAACAAAGATTTGAAGGGAAGGAACATTTAATAACGAAGCAGGAGTTAACTGAGAAGAGGAAATCACTCATTTGGTTATATTAGAAATGAAGGAGTAAACAAAACTTAAGGGGTAAACAAGGTGTGAGTTAAAATAGAAAAGAGTTGGAGCTTTACCTTCAGTATGGTCTCTGACCAAAAGAATGCATAAAACTTTATATCAAACATTTAAACCTCAGGGTGAATTACAAAAAACTGTCAATAATACACATAGAACTTAAGACATGTGACAATATAACGAAATGTATGAAATGTACTCTTGACATAAGTGTAACAAAAAACATTTAATAAAAAAGAAATAAAAAAAAAGAATTAAGTCCCCACCATTTGAATTTTCAGGACAGGGTGGTGAATCTACCGACCTGCGGTTTTCCACTTATGGCAGGTTCTCCTGTGGATTCTTCTAGCCCTGGCAGAGACACGTCACATCAGGTGACAGGTTTGCCTGTGCCTCTGCATCCAGCTCCCCTTCTCCCAGGCCATATTGGTCCTCCAGGACATTTGACCTTGGACCAGTTCAGATCTCAGGCTGCAGCCTTTCCACAATATGTTAGGGCTATGGACGAGCAGGTCTTCTGACCGATTCCCCCCACCGCAGCCAGAATCTGACTCATCAAGTTCCTAAACCTTCTTGTCTTCCTCCACAGAGGAAGAGGAGGAGGAGCCTACTGTCCATCTGTCCTCAGACGCTGATCAAGCCCAGTATCAGCGCTTCCTCCTAAGGCTGGTTAGGGACTTGCACATCTCCCGTTATGCAAGAGACAATACCGAATGTGTGACGCAAGCCTTTTTTTTTTTTTTTTTTCCTTTTATCTGTTTCTGCCCCTCCACTCACCTGGTGACCCCTACTCCTTCAGGCTTCGTCAGGTCCTACTCGATCTCCGCTATCCCTACCCGAGCTCTCTCTATCCTCAAATCGCAGCCATCCCCCAGGATATCCCGGACGTAACCCTTTGCTGGGTGGGTCCCCCTCCTCCAAGGGGGAAGGCACCAGGAGGGGGTTCCAGTGCACTACTCAATAGGGCCCAGGGGATGCTGCTGAGGAAGGAGGCCCACTGAGGGCATCGGAAGCATCGAGGGACGGGGAGCTGTCATCCGGCAGCCACCAGGCGGCATTTCCGCTTTTCTGAGTTCCCTTCACTACGTCGCTCAGGCAGTGCCTCCAGTCTCCACTGGGGGCCGCTGCCGAGCAATGTGTTCAACCCCCAGGATAGGAGGCAGTCCTCCGGATGCTCAATCCTATCCTCCCTGTCGACCCATGGCTCCTGGGTCCGTTCCTGAACTTGGGTCGCTGGCATGGGTGGAGGTAAGGCGCCAGCACCACAATCCTCTATGCCACCGGGCCGAAAGACACAAGCTTTTTTAAGCAAATATGGGGCACAACATTTGGTGGTTCCATCCTGGCCGGTTCCCTTCCGGCAAGCGTCGTACAGCACCTGGCAGCATCCATATTCCCTGAAACCAGCCCCTATGGACTGCCGGAGACGGTATTGTGTGACCCACGGGTCTCCAGGTGCTTTGCCTCCAGGTGCTTTGCCTCATCCACCTTCTGGACTGACGCGACTGGACATCCCTTCCAGGCATAGACACCCGGTCCGTGACCAGCCCCCTGATACTGACTCTCGGAAGTTTGATCAGCTGGGGCGGAGGGTTTTCTCCTTTGCGCAGTCTTCTGGCAATTATTTCACATCAGGCGCACCATGCTGCCTATAACAGGCATCTGTGGGTGATGCTAGGTCAGGCTTTAGCATTGCTGCCCAATTCGGAGGCTACCTGGCAAGCCATAGCCCTCTCTGCTGTAGGCCTGGAGTTGACAAGGCACCAGTCAAAGGCATTGTATGACACCAGTGAGGTCACTTCACAGCTTGTGGGGACAGCGATCTGCATTAGGTGGATGGCATGGCTTCACCTTTCAGGGTTGTCACCTTTGACCTGGCACAGGTTACTGGCCTCTTCCTTCCAGGAAACCTATCTCCACAGTTCGAGGTGGGAGCTTCAGAAGCATCTCCCTTCCCCTAGGTTTAGGGGACCCCACCTTGTCCTGACCAGTCCAAGCCCTAACCGGCTAGCGGAGGGTCCCCCCTCCCCCATTCTCCTACTTGGGGGGACTGAGGGATGTTATTCCTTCAGGGTTTCTTGGGCCCCCCTTCAGAGGTGCTGGGTACTCACCCAACAGTGATGAATGGTGAAGATTGACACAGGTAAAATATGAAAATTACGTACCTACCGTAATTCTTGATCTTCCTGTGTATCTTCATCATTCATTACTGAATCCTTACCACCTTCCCCTCACAAGGTCTCCAGTTCCTGTGTCCTTACACGCCTCTACCGCCCCCTTCCTTTTGGTTGTTTCTTCCTCTCTGGCAGTCCACCAGGAGGTCTTCAGGAGGGCTTTGGAAATGGGCGAGTGGGGCCCCTTAGGGGTTTCTTTCATCAGGGTCTTCTGGTGGGCCCCTCCTCTATCCTGGTCCTCCATGGGATGCCTCCATCTCATGAAGTCCATTGTCAGTTCCAGGATGGGTGGTTTTGGGCTGTCCATAATTCCCTTGCTCTTGTTACCGTCTCTTACCTTCCCCAATGGGGGTGGTGTTTCATAGGGTCCCTTCTCTTCCCTGCCTCCCTCCTTGAAAATCTGTTTTCTCCTTGTGGTAACTGCCGGGGGAGTGAGGAGTGTGATTTTCCCCTAGGGAGTTGGAATAAGAGCTGGGGTGGCCTTACCCATCCGGAATTCTGAAAATTTGGAATCTCCTTGAATATCTCCTGGTGATCTTCTGATCGACCTTGCCCTCATGGGTCCTGGCCTCCCCCTTCTCTCACCCCGTGCTCCCTAAACCTCTCTCTATATCTTTTCCTCTTGGTCGTTCAGGGACTGGGGCCTCCTGGCCCATAATCCTCAGGCCCCCCCTTCTTTTTTTTATCTGTCCTCTCATCGCCTTATTCTTTCTCACTTGCTCCTTTTCCTTTTGCTGTCCCTTGGACTCCCTTGCCCGCCCTTTTTTCTCTATACTTTTTTACTTCTGTCTCTCTGGCAAGCAGAACTGACGTTGAGGAGGACCCAATGGCCGTTTATGGCCAGCCCTCAAGCGCCACACAATGCATCGACCTCGTGAGCATCTCCTTCTAAAAAAAAAAAAATAAAAATAAAATCAAGTCTCCCATGGGGTGCCTGTCTCCGGCAGACATCCAGCAGTGATGAATGGTGAAGATACACAGGAAGATCAAGAATTACAGTAGGATGGAATTTTCATTTTTGTGTCCTGTAACTTTTATGCTACAGCCAGCTCATCTCCCATTTGTCTTCATGACCACTCATTCCTGTCTCCTACCTTCGCTGAATAACATGGGTTCAGTAGAAGCCATAGGGGCTGAGAATACTGGCATTACCATCCAGGAAACTGACATATCTTCTAAGAGTCAGTCTTCCCCATATAGCCCCATTCTTTGGTTTTAGGGTTGGAGGTGCTAGGACTTGCAGGAGCAAACTTTTTCACTCAGGGTGCCGACAACAGTGCTGGCATTATCACATGTAACACTGCATGCAACATCCTGTAGTTGCTGTTGCTGCCCTAACTGCCCCAGTTCTGTTTTTTTTTTTCCCACTGTCCAGTGGGTACCGTCAGAGTGTACTTGGTCACAACTCAGTTCTTTAGTCTTTTTAGATTTCTTCTGTTTTCTTTCTTTTCGCCCTGATGCCATATCCAAGTTCTTTTTTTTTTTTTTTATGATCTGTTTTAACCCCCTCCTCTCCATCGCGGTGGAACTTCTTCTGGGATCCCTAGGCTGGTATTCCCCTAATCCCTCCCCAGGTACCTCTCGAAGTGTCACTTGGACCTACGTCCATTGTGCCTTGGCCTACCCCCCCCCCCAGGCAGGGAGGAGGGGGGTACCCAGTTCCCCCACAGTCCATTAGTGAGCGTCAGGAGGTCCGCTATGGCATCTGTCGAGAGCACGATTATGGGTTATCTGGAGCAGCCGGGTCCCATCTACGTCCACCGCGATGGGGTATTTTTTCCTTGTTTCTGGCCCAGCCCTCAGGACATCGGCATGCTAGGAGAGCCAAGGGGCAGAACATGTCATGACGTGTGAATGCTCTGGCTCCTTCCAACGTCCTCCCTCCCTTCCTCCAGCCATCCTGCTGCACCTCCACCCGTGGTCACCCAGGTGGCGGTAGAGCAGTGGGCCAAGCAGCCCACCCTCCCCGGAGGAGGAGAGCAGCCTTCTGGGTGCTCAGTCCTCCTCCCCCCCAGCCAGCCCTCCAGCCGCCTGAGTCCATTCCCAAACCCGGGTTGCTGGCACCACGAGCGGTAGCCCTACTGCTGCACTGGAGGGCTGACCTCCACATCCAAGTTCTAAGAAAGTTTTAGCCTAAAGAACCTCCCTTATAGTGTTGCCCCTGCATGACTACTATTTCCCACACAGACTGACACCACGTATATGTGGTCTGCCATGGGCCTAGCCATGACATGGACCCATGCAATGCCTGCTTCTCCTTTAATGGCTGGATGCTTGAAATTAAACCAACTGGTTCTCACCGTCAGTGCAGACATCAAACCAGGAGGTGGCAAGGCGGGTAACTGGACCTCCCGGGTCCCCTCCCTGCTCTTCAGAGTAAAGGGATCTATGTAGCTCTCACTCCAGTTACCAAGCTGATGTTGTGATGGAGTCTCCAGTGGTGGCATTTGGTGGACTCTTGACTCCTTCTGGGCTGCCGAAGGAGTACCCACCACAATCCAGTAGCCCTGGACACCAGACCACCCTGTTGTTGGGGTCAGCACCTGGCTTGGTGTATGTGCCTATTGCCATGCTGGATCGTGGTGTTGGTGCTGTTGGCACCCAGGAGTTTCTGTGTTGATGAGGGCTCAATGCCAGTGTCGGGTCTTCCACCCACGTTGACTCAGGCCTTTGCAATAGATCTGGGCTGGGTTTTGCAGCAGGGCCACCTGGACCTGGCGGTATCGTCCAAATGAGGGCTCCCTCATCGGACACCTAGTCTGAAACCTTCACCAAGGATGGAGCTTCTGATTAGGGAGACTTTTTCATCTGCTGCCCTAGAGTGGGTAAGTTGACTGTCAGGTTCATGCTGAGGGATGGGTTCTGTGGTCCAACAAGCCACTAATGCCACCCCAGGCTTCCTCCTCAAGTGCCTCAAACTTTGTTTGACAGGGTGGCAGAGAGTTAGGCCTTCTGGGCCCCTGTCACAGTGACAGTACTGCCAGTGGATGAGGAATGTACAGAACTGGTTTAAAGAGGCTGACAAGACCCACTACCAGAGTCCTCCTCCAGCTCCATGCACTGGTGGCTTTCCAGCCTCTTCTCCCTCAGTGTCCACCTCAGAGGACAATAAATGTTCTCTCCACTTGACCTTAGCAGCTGAATACATTATGTATTAGTGATTAATGGAGGAGATGATGGAGGCTTTGGAAATACTATGCTTCATGAGCCACAGTACTGTTGCCATGCCACTTAGTCTCTTAGGTGTGCCCTGTCCAGATGCAGTTGTGATCCCTCCCTGGCATCTAGCCCAGAGTGTGGCATCTGTGTGACCTAGAGGTACCCCTTAAGCCATACCTTCTGTCTCATGGGATCCCCAATACCACAAATGGAGGTCCTGTAGGACAAGAGGTAAGGTGTAGGGATGCCGAAGGTCACCCCAGATGCCTCCCTTAGATCCACTGGAGACCATCCAGGCTCCAAGAAGCACCACTCCCATAACTGGGCACACACTGCCCCCCAAGTAATCCAGCAGGAAGGATGTCTTGAGGAGGAACATTTTTTATTTCTGCCTGGTGTTCTCTTGCCATTACATCATGCCAGGCACACATGGCGACCTACCATAGACACCTTTCACTTCAGCTGCACAACTTTTTCTCTGAAATGCAGGTTAACGACACAGCATGGTCTGCTAGAGACATATAAACATAGACAATGTATGCAAAAAAAGACCATTGTTTTACTCTACCCTGCACCATGACCTATTGTCTAGACAGGGTCCCCCGTTCACAGCCTTACTGCTACCCTCTTGAGTAGTTGTTAAGCCCTTAACTCTCTCACAGCTGTGCTTGAACCCGTTAATGTTTTTTGTGCCTACCACCTCTGCTGTAAGCTGTTCCATGGCTCAGCCTCTCTCCCCATAAAGTAAAGCTTTCTCACATCCCTCCTGAATCCCTCTCCACCAGCTTCCATTCATATCTCCTTGTTTGTGACACACCATTCCTGCTAAATAGTTTCTCTCAGTTTACCTTGTTTATTCATTTCAGGAACTTGAAGGTCTGTGTCATGTTATCCCTCTGCCTTCTGGCCTCCAGTGAGTACATGTTCAGTGCCCATTTCTCTCCGAGTAGTCCACTATGCTCTTTTCTTCCTTTTCCAGTTGTTTAACCAGGAGTAGCACACTAAGCTGAAAGCTTGTTTACAGGTGCGATCTGGGAGCACAACAAAGTTAAATGACTCACTCAGGGTCACACAGTATGCAAATAGGGGCTGTGGGATTCAAACCCTGGTCTACAAATTTCTAGCTCAGAGCCTTAAACCACTGCACTATACTGCCTCCAATGTCCTCTTTGACTAGTGTCTCCATTAGTTTACCTACAGTTGAGGTAAGATTGATGGGCCTGTAATTTCACAGTTCCTTCCCGTCCCCTCCTTTGTGTAGCCGCACCACATCAGCTGTCCTCGATCTCTCTGAAGCATCCCTGACTGTAGTGAGCTTTTGAATAGCCCTGCCAGGGGTTCAGCCAATTCTGATGCCAATTCAGTGAGCCCCTTAGGTGCATCCCATCCAGTCCTGGAGCCTTGTCTATTTTCAGGGCTGCAAACCCTTTTCTGACCCTTTCTCCTGTAATTACCGACTTGCTCCATTTCTGGGATCCCCTTTGCAGCAGCCATGTGAATTTCTGGAAGAGGCCTGGTAGAGATACTTGTTTTATGCTGATATGTTGTTGTATCCTCTTAACACTGTATTGTTAAATTCGATGTGTCCAAACCTACGAACCATCCCTGGCTTTGGTAAGGCTCTACACTGCCTAATAATTTCTATCTGTACCTTACTGAATATGTTTGCTATTTGTATCACAATAATTACATCTGTTACTTGTATTTAATTATGATTATATCTTTGTGATTATTTCTGGGTTGCTCTTGAAGAGGGGACTTTTAGTCTCAGTGAGCCTACCCAGTTAACAAAATCCAAATGAAATCAATCAATAAATAAATCCTTCACTGTGAACACTGAGCAGTAGTTGTTTTGGAATGTCGTGTAGAATGGCTGCCTTCTACTACCTTGGCCCCCTCCATCAGCCTAACAATTCCCTCTCAGTCTTCCTTTTTTCCCTGATGCACCTGAAGAATTGTTCCCCACCCCTTGACCCCTTCTGCAGCAGAAATCAGTGTGTGCTTTTGCCTTCCCTGACTGTCTTCTTGACTTCCTTCATCTTTTCCTGGTATTTTCTCTATCCTTTGTCCCCCTGTTTCTCCTTGTAACTAATGAAGGCTGCTTTTTTTGGCCCTCACTGCTTCCCTGACATTCTTAGAGAACTGGATTGGTCTCTTATGCCTGTTACCCTTGGTAACTGTTCTCAAGCATGATTTGGCTGTTTCGAGAATGACCCATTTAAGTTTTCTCCACCTCTCCTCCACTCCCCTGATTTTGTCCACTGCAACCAACTTACTCTTGACTAATTCTCTCATCTGATCAAAGTGTGCTTGCTGAAACCTAGAACCACAGATGTTGACAAGGGTATGCTGATACCCAGGGTCAGTTCAAACCATATGATGATGTAGTTACTGGACTCCAGTGATTCCTCAGCCTGAAGTCCACCTACGCTTTGGGAGTTGGTGAGTACCTCGTTCAAGATGGCAGCCTGTCGTGTGGGTTCCCTGACCAGCTGCACCAGCAGGGAGTCCTGCAACGTATCTAGCAGGGTCTGACTTCTGGTGCTTTTAGCAGCTGGAATGTCCCAATCTATGTCTGACAGACTGAAGTCCCCCACATCCACTGCCTCTCCTTTGCAGCCCCCTTCTCAATGTCTGCTTCAAGTCCCCAGTCCCCCTCATCTCCCTGTCCAGGCGGTCCATAGATCTCCCCATGTGCGGCATCTTTACCGACATTTCAGTTAAGGTGATGGAAGCAGCATGATGCTAGTCCAGGGCATCTTACGATGCCAACGAGGTAGCTTACTGCTCCATTTCTCAACTAAAGTGTGGGACTCTATGAAGAAGATTGATTCTTAGAAGATAGGAAAGTTATTTGCCAAAACTGCAGATTTCAAGAATATCTTCTCCATGGAGTGCACCACTCACCCATCCACTGTTCTCCTCTTTGTACTTAAGAGCCAGCGTTACTGGCACTGGGAGCTTAGCTTCGAAGATGGGCATTCTGTCAGATGCATCTACTACCCCTATATGGGGTGTGGAAGAGGCCGAAGCAGGCTCATGTCTGTTAAGGATAATGATTCCACAGAAATAAGAAGTCTGAGCTTTTATTTTTTTTTATTTATAATTTGTTAACCAGGTAGAACATGAGCATTAGACCCATTTTCAAGGGGGACCCGGAGATGTAAACAAGAACAACAATACAGAATAAATGTGCAATACAGAATAAACAAACAATACATACATGTATACAGTAATATGGTGACAGTTTAGGTATATCGAAAAAGAAACACATGGCAAGTACCACCACATAGTTCTGAAGAAGAAGTGATAACTCCCACAGTACGTTATGGACATTAATAAATATACAATTGATGGAGTAAATATAGAATTAATCCTTTGATTGCTCTGTTAGTGCACTGCTGGGGTCAAAAACATGTTTAAAATCCTCAGTTCACTTTAATGGAGTTTGAAATTCAAAGCTATCTTGTGGATTTCTGGCATATTTTCACTAAAACAAATTTAACTGTTGTTTTAGGCTTTCATGGTTATTACTGAAGTGCTTATAATAATAATTTTTAACTGAATATAAATACTAAGTTGTGCAGTAGCCCTCCTGTCGGCAAAACAAGTCTGTAATGCCCCCGGGATGCACCCAGAAACAAATTATAATAGTTTAGGTTGCCTTTCCTGGTCAGAAATTACAAGTTATGGCGGCCCGGTGGCGCTGAGGGTTGAGGCACTGGATGCCACACCTCCTCCACGCTGGCAACCCGGGTTTGGGAAACGGACTCGGGTTGCGGGGTCAGAGGGAGGAGGGAGGAGGATCGAGAGCATCCCAGCGGATGCTCTCCTCCTCAGGGAAGTGAGATCCTGGGGTGTTCGATACCAAGCAGCTCGGTGCCTGTGGAAGCATGGGCACGGTGTGCAGGTGACTCTACAGAGTCGGGAGGAGGACGCTGAGGGCACTTGGCAACGGTAGACAGTGCTTGCACGCCGACTGTCTGGACGACAGTCCTGCGTGCCAACATCCTCAGGGAGCAGAGGACAACAAGGGAACAAAACGGAAAAACACCCTCTCAACCCTGGATGACGACTGATCCGACCCCCGGACCACCTACCCATGGGCAAAACCCCAATGTGCAGGCACTTTGAAGGAAGGAATAAGGTAGGAGAGATACAAGAGTTAGCTGGGCACTCTAGGGGCAGACTCCGTGGGTGGGATCCGTAGGGAATGATCAAGTCCGAAAGAGTAAGGTGAGAGGGCAGTAAGGCGGGATAGAAAGAAAGTCTAAAAAAAAAAAAAAAATTACAAGTTATTAAATAATATGCAGAAAATATACAGGCCCAGATATTCAGAAATGTGCCAAAGGCTGGCGCAAGTCCAGTGCAGCGTAAATCCAATGCGCCGTGGTGCAGCAGGAGCTATATTCAGAGGGTGCACTGGCCACACTGTGCCAGCGCAACCCAGCTGAATATTGCACAGTTGTGCCATGGCACAACCATGGATGCACCACGGCGCAACTGTGGATGCGCCATGGCACAACCACAGGTGCGCCATGGACAGAGAGAGAAGCCCCAGGGCAACCATGGGGGCAGAGCAACAGAGGGGGGCACGGCACAGAGAGTTGACACAGGGACAGAGCCAGGGAAGCATAATGACAGGCCACAGGAGGCCACCACCAGCTGGGCACAGCAGGGCACACACAGGCACCCAGACCCCCACCCCAGAACACAACAGTGGCACAGACAGTAGGCAACAGGGGGTGCCAGTGGTGGACAGAGGGCCAGACCAGGGCAGGCCACACCCAGGACCATGCAGCCAAGCACACACACCCACCACACAACCCTGACAGCTGCCCCATGGGCACCCCAAGGCACAGCCATTGACCGAGGGAAGAGACACCACCACAGTGGGACACACTGCAGCACACAGCATTGATCCACAGAAGCACAACATGCACCCCAACACATGCACACCACACTGACAGGCACTGGGCCACTGCAGCATGGCTCCGCATGCCACCTGCAAAGCAGACACAGGCAGGTAAGCCAAAAGTAATATGTTGTCTGAACCAGGCCTGGTGGCTGCCTTTGACTCTAGCTCCTGAAGTTTGGCCCTCTAGATCTTGGCGACATTTGGACACTTGTCGGGGATCATGAGGATGGCCTTTTTCCCGCTGCGATGCTTTTCCCTTCGCCCCCCCTTCACCAGCGGACCTTGGGAAGCATCATAATTGAGCCCTGAAATGGGCACTCCATGCTTCCTGACATACCCTCTTCAATATCGATACTATGCAGCTTCAAGGAGAGGTTTAAACGTTGATTGCTTCCTGGAACTGGCTTAATCCCTCCTTTCTCCCCTTGGGGGGCATATATTGCTGAATTACCCTTATATCTATACTTGCTCAGCAGATTTCTTAACTAACTGTTCCAGGCAAATGCTTGCTTGAAAACAGACTAGAAGTTCTTCAAGAGGTTGGGACTAGTACATGAAGACCCACTATACCTCGACTTTCTTACACAGACAGTTCATACAGGAGGGAGATTGGTGTGTAAGATGTGGACTTTGTGCAACCCCGTACAACATCCTAATGGGGCAACCATCAACCTGTTTTTGTAATTTGGGACTTAGTGTTTATTCTTTTTTTGATCTGTTATTTTATATTCTGCTCCTCTTTTTAGTTGTGGGCCTTAACAGCCCACGGAGGCCCGAGGCAAATTATGCCCCGACCTTAACCCTCCCACTGGGTTTAAGTCTAACTACACCAACATACACCCAGTATTTAAAGGGAAACAGGTAACTGTTTCCCCTACCTTGGAAGCTTTTATAGTTTTTATTTTTAAACTACCTGTAAGAAGTATGACAAAATGGATAACTGCTTTTGATCAGTTTATGAAAGTTCTAATACGAGCGACTATACTAAAAGTTTTTTTCTTAGGGTTAACGAGTTTCTTGATGTTTAACCATGCCCTGTTGGCATACGATAATGTTCAACAATATGCAACACAGTTTATCAAGGTGACAGGCAAGGGGCCTGCTACTTCTGGCCTGCTTAAAAAGAAATTGCAATGGGCCCTTCAATGCTATAAAAAAACAACTTCTGGGAGATTCCGACCTAGGTCTTATACATATCAGAATAGACATGACTGTAGATTTATGTTAGGACTGGAGAGACAAAGAGTGGGCGTCCCTTTTCAGAGAAAGATAGTTGTCTTTTTAAGTAATTATGGCTAATTCTGCTCTTATTATGTTGATGAATAAATCTTTTTGAGAAAGCACCCCACTATCATTAACAAAACCCATGTTTTTGTGCAGGAAACTCCTCGAGAAGCTGAAGTCCGAACTTTCTCAGGTTAAACAGAATCACCAAAACACAGAGCAGGAAGTGACGAAACACCAGCAATCCACACAGAAGCTGGAGACAGAAGTCAGCAATGCCAAGGAGCACATCAAATCGCTACAGCATCAGGTACAGTGGGCTGCACCTCTTAGTAACTAGTAGCCATTCTCAGGCTAGAGGTGCCAAGATCCAGTAGCCTTCCACAGGCTGTGACTCTCAGTAACCCAGTACCTTACTTGGGATATGTCTTATCAGAATCCAGTCGCCTTTTGTGGAATGCAGCTGTCAGTAACCACTAGTCTTCTATAACATTTGGTCTTTCTGGGGCTGCAGCTGCCAGTAACAGGTAGTCTTGGGTGGGTTACAGCTGTTAGTAACCAGTAGCCTTCTTGAGGCTATAGCTGTCAATAACCAGTAGACTTTTTTATTCATTTGAAATGTATTTATCATGAAAGGCACATAGAGCTGAGGCTGGTTTCAGGTGTGACTCAGGCAAGGGGTACAAATAAGAAGCTGGCGCAGCGGTAGCGCTACCAGTCATGACACTGATGATCTGGGTTTAGGAACGAGTCTGAGTTGTCAGAGGGCCAGCAAAGGGAAGGAGGAGTGAACGTCCCAACAGATGCTCTTCTCTTCCGTGGAGGGGGTGTCTTGCAGGTCCACTGCTCTACCACCAGCAAGGCGACCACAGGTGGTGGTGCAGGGGGTAGCATTAGAAAGGGATGTTTGAGCAAGCGCTGCTGTCTGTCAGGTGCATCAGGCATGCCAGCACCTGAAGGCACAAGCACACTTCTTGGGGGAGGGCAGCGTTAAGGGGAAAATGATGCAAGATTGGGCAGATGAAGCCCCTGCCTCCCCACCACCCTCAATGTCAGGCTCCAGCTGTGGCCTTTCAGGAAGTACCCCAAGCCTTCACTTGGGTGGCCAGATAGACAGCATGGAAGAAATACTAAAGTGGCTGAAGGCATACCTGGTCCTGGGGAGTAGCCTGGGGGGGTGCAGCATGGCATTAATACGTGGGTTGGCTGTGGGTCCTGGACAGTTCGGCTATGGAGCCTCAATGAGCAGGAATGGGGTATTGGCAATGGTGGTGGAAGGAGGTTCCAGCCTGTGACTGGGTGAAAAAATTTTTTAAAAATAAGAGGAACACAACACAAATATAAGTAAATAGGTACAATACAAATAATTATGATCACATGAAAGCTGTGTACAATACTATTCAGCAGGATACATGCAAAATAGAGGTATATGAGCATAAGGTCATAGAGGCAACAGCTCATAATAATTTAGAGGTATAATGAAAATGAAGGTGTGAAAAAAATACAGAAAAAAGCTAAAAACATACTAAAATAAGGTAGGGGAAGTATCTGTAAGGTGCAGTGCTAATGGATGCTTACAAGCAATAAACCCAGTTCAAAGTTGGAGAAGGACTAGAGAAGTAGATCAAGGAGGGGCTGTGGACATGGCCTACCTAGACTTTAGCAAGGCATTTGACACAGTCCCACACAAAAGATTACTATACAAGTTAGCCAGCCTGGGAATGGGTCCCAAGATGACAGCCTGGGTAAAGAATTGGTTGGAGAATAGGACACAGAGAGTAATAGTAAATGGAGTCCACTCAGAAGAAAGGAGGGTTACTAGTGGGGTACCGCAGGGTTCAGTATTAGGGACCGGTCCTCTTCAATGTCTTTATAAGCGACGCTTGCAGAAGGACTGGAAGGAAAAGTATGTCTCTGCAGATGACACAAAGATCTGCAACAGAGTTGATGTACAGGGTGGGGTGGAAAGGATGAGAAGGGACTTGGCAAGGTTAGAGGAATGGTCAAATGTATGGCAGCTTAGATTCAGTGCTAAGAAGTGCAGGGTAATGCACCTGGGAAACAAAAACCCAGGGGAAGAGTACACAATGGGGTGAGATAGTAACAACAAAAATGGAAAGAGACCTGGGGGTAGTCATATCAGATGACCTAAAGGTGAGCAAGCAATGTGAGAGGGCAGTAAGGAGGGCTGGGGGATACTGGGATGCATAGGGAGAGGCATCACCAGTAGAAAACAGGAAGTTGTTATCCTCTGTACAGACAGCTGGTGAGACCCCATCTGGAGTACTGTGTGCAGTTCTGGAGACCCAATCTCCGCAAAGACATAGACAGGATGGAAGCTGTCCAGAGGAGGACAACTAAAATGGTGCAGGGTCTGCACCGGAAGACATATGAAGAGAGACGAAAGGAGCTTAATATGTATAGCCTCGAGGAAAGGAGGGAGAGGGGGGACATGATAGAAACGTTCAAGTACCTCAAGGGAATCAACAAAGTCCAAGAGGGTGGCATCTTTCAAAAAAAGAGGTGTGCAAGAACAAGAGGGCACAATTTGAAGATGGGGGGGGCTCAGAGGTAATTTAGGGAAGTATTTTTCACAGAGAGGGTTGTGGATACATGGAAACGGCCTTCCGGAGGAGGTTGTGGAGTCAAAATCAGTGGTGGAATTCAAGCATGCATGGGACACTCATAAGGCAATTCTAGGGGTTGGGGGAAGGAAGAAGTAGGCTGCTGGTTAACTAGGATCTGCAGCTTATCCAGTAGGTAGGGAAATGGGCAGACTGGGTGGGCCAAGCGGTCCTTATCTGCCGTCAAATTCTATGTTTCTGTTTCTATGTTAAGTGTGGAAAGAATGACAGGCGCCCAGGAGTAATAAGAGATAATAATTGAATGGTAGCAAGGGGCTGGGCAGAGGGGGGCTGGTGGAGTTGGGAGGCTAGCTACAGGAGCCAGAGGATGTGGGGAGGTCACAGAGGAGGGCTTTGAAAAAGTAGAGGGAGGGAAGGAAAGGAAAGGAGCAAAGAGAAGGAGGGAGGTTGTCCAGAGGATGAGGAGGCAGTAAGAGAAGGTAGGTTGTGCAAGGAAGGGTTTGCATCTGGGGATGGCAGTAGGACAAAGGTTACACAAAGGAGGTTTTGAATATCTGGAGGGGGTAGGAGAAAACATATTGTGCAAGGTAGGTTTTGCATCTGGGGAGGCAGTAGAAGAAGGCAGATTGTGCAAAGAAAGATTTTGTCTGGGGGAGGCAGTAGAAGAAAGGTGATTACCCAAGGGAGGTTTTGCATCTGGGGATGGGGAAGGAGCGGGCATCGTAGGAGCAGTGAGATTAAGATAAAGGGAGGAAGGGGTAGAAGTGAAAGTAGCAGCAATGAGGCTGGAGAAAAATATGATTTTGGAAAGCAGAGTGACTCAATGAGAGAAGCATCAGGACTCAAGTAAAGCATCCGAGGAGGGCAGTCTAGAAGAAACGATAGGAGGAATGGAAAAGGGGATCCAGTCTGATCAATGGGGATTTAGGAACAGCACAATATATACCACGTCCGCATAGTCAAACTCCGGCAGGATCATCTTGAGGACAGTCTCTCTTTGCAGACAGGGAGTGGGAGGCAGGATTTATTGCACTGTGTGCGCATGCTGTGGCTGTCTATAACCAGTAACCATGTGTGGCTTAGGGCTGTCATGGACTACTCATGGACTGTCCAGTTCTGGAGACCCCATCTCCGCAAGGACATAGACAGGATAGAGGCAGTCCAGAGGAGGGCAACTAAAATGGTGCAGGGTCTGCAAGAGAAGCCGTATGAGGAGAGACTAAAGGAGCTTAATATGTAGAAAGAACTGGAAGGGGGGCAGGATCAGTTGTGTTCCAGGACAGTAGCTGCTGCTGTTTTCACAGGGTTCTTATGGATTTTACTTGGTAGGTTAGTTCTTTTCTTTCTTGCTTCTAAGGGGCTAGCAGGATATTGTTCTGGGGGGATCCTGGATGTTTGTAAACTGATTTAGTGGCTGTAAGTGGGGCTGTTTTTGTGGATGTTTCACTTTGTAACAGGCTGCGCTGGTAGAGGCCTATTTCTTCTGATTTAAAACCTGTTTGGTGGGATTTGCTTGGGCCTGGTTCTTTAGCTGCAGGGCTTGGAGGGGAGACATAGGGCTGATGCACTCTCTCTTGTCAGGTGTCTGCCCAAGACCCACCCTCCCCCACTCCTCCCTCCCCAGAAGTCTGCAAATTTATAGGGGAAGACCTGCCCTGCAATTGGAGGAAAAGGCTGCTGGTGCAGCTCATGTAGTTCTAGCCACTGGGGGTTGAATTTTAAACGCCGGGAGAGAGGAGCTTAGGGAGTTGTTCATTTTCCTTACATGTTTAATGTGTTGTACTGCACCTAGTAACAGAGTTACTGGTGTACAGTGGGACTGTCTCTAGGATTAGTGGGTGACCTGATTAGGCAGTAGGGGTATCTTGGAATAGGGGGAACCTGGTGGCTCACCCAAGGAAACCTATTTGAAAGGGGATGGAACCACACATCATTAGGGCCGGCATCTTTGGGAGGGTGGTGGGGTGCACAGGGTGTGGAGCAGCCATGATACTGGACTGGGCTTGGAAGTTTGGTGGTTGCCCATTGTGCTACCAGCTAGCACAGCTTAGGGAGGAGGTTGCGGGGATGAGGAGAAAGCTGGGGGAAGGAGGGTAGTATGGTTGGGGAAGGGGGCTGGAAATCTCCCACAGGGTTGCACCAAGCACTGGGGGCGGGGGTATAGGGAAAGGAGTGCAGGAGAATACCTAGGGTCACATAGGGACCCTGGAGAGGGGGGCCCAAAAGGACACTACCAAGGAAGCAGGCAGGTAACTGGGGACCCTCACAAAGGGGACGACCACGCTGCGCCGGGCGACCCGGGTTCGGGAACGGACTCGGGTGGCCGGGGTCGGCGGGAGAGGGAGGATCGAGCGTCCCCAACGGATGCTCTCCTCCTCAGGGTGGTTACCAAGAGCGATTGGCTTCGTATTCTCCATAGCCGGTGGAAGCACCGCAGAGGGAAGGGGTGGAGGCGGCTTCGCTTGTCGGAGCCGAGGGGGACGCCAAAGATGAGGGTCTGGCATGCAAGCACGCTACCACTGGGGACGACGCCCTAGCGCAAGGCGCCCTGGGGGAGTGGGGACGCTAGGGAAGAAAACTGAAAACCTCCGCAGTCTTAGATGAAGTCTCCTAGTCTACCCGACCACCTACAGGACAGACCCCAATGTGCAGGAGAGGAGGATGGGCACTCTAGGGGCAGATCCTCTGTAGGTACTGGGGACATGGAGCGGACGGAAGGAGGGGCACCGGAGGCAGTAAGGAGGGATAAAGATGAAAAAAAAAAAAAAAAAAAAAAACAAAGGGGGGACGGAGGGACAGCATTCTCAGGAAGTAGGCGGATAGCCAGTGCTGGACAGAAGGAAGCAAGGCAGGGAGGTGGATCAGACCTATACTTAGTAACCGCCCATTCTCTTCTTCTGCTCAAGGATGGGGGGATGTAGCCCATGACAGAGGTGGTTAGAGACGAAAGGGTGTGGGAGTGGGGGGAAGAGGAGGGGCCAGATAGCAGGAAGAACAGGGGGGGACCTGGAATGCAGGAGAATGGGGGGAGCAGTGAATCGGAGCAGGAGGGGCAGGGGGAAGAGGGAGGAAAGTGCAAGGAGAAGGACCAGTTGGGAGGAAAGGTAAAGAAGGACCAGAAGTACAAGGAGGATTCAGTAAAGAGAGCTGAGGGGGTAGGCCAGGGGAGCACGACGAGCAAGGAGGAACTAAATGGGGACAGGAAGGAAGGGAGGATGAGCCAGGCTAGTTTAGCAGATGGGGGAGAAGGACCAGTTGTGAGCAGTGAGGGGGGAATTAACAAGGTACAGAAGGATACTCAGGAGGAGGAGAGGCATAGGATTGGAGGGAGGGAGTGGCCATGGTAAATAAGGAGCGGTGGCATGTGGCACACAGATAGGGGAGGAACAAGGAGCCAGCTGGGTGGAAGGGCCGGTAGAAAGGATGAGGACATGGAAGGGGGGAATGGAGGAAAGGAGGGTCAGAGTGCTCCTGTTGGGGATTCTATGATCAGGGTATCAAATGGGATAGGGAGGAGAAGCCTGGCCAGTTAGGAACAAGATGCTTCCCTGGACTAACGGTCACAGGGCTAAGCATGAGGTATATCAGCTGGCAAAGGACTGTGGGGGTTCCCCAGACATACTGGTCCACCTGGGCACAAAATGACATTGAGGGAAATAGCGAGCTAGAGATACAGGCAAGATTCAGGAGCTCGCCAGGGTCTGTCATGACATAGGATGCACAGTTTCCTCTCAGAAATCCTGCCAGTGCTAAGGGCTAGTGGGAACACAAAAGAAAAATTAGGAGATAAACCAGTGGCTCAGGGAGTGGTGTGAGGCCAGCGGGTATGGGTTGATGGGGGATTGGGGGGAGACCTGGGAGGATAAGGAGCTGTATGCTAGCGATAGACTACATCTCAATTTGGAGGGGAGGGGAATCCTTAAGTTGAAAATAGAGGAATTCATTGGTGAAAAGTGGGGTTTAAACTTGTGAAGGGGGGTGGGATGGGAGAAAAGGCAGTCAAGGGGATGCCGATAAAGGAGGGACTCTGTCTCCACCCCCCTGGGGACCAGGAGGATTGCAGGAAAAGACCAACTAGCAAAGTGCAGACCAGGAGAAAACAGAATCCCCAAGGGAATACGAGCAGGGGAAATGGAACCATAGGGAAAGGGTAGTCCTGCTAAATGCCAGGAGCTGGACAATAAATGCCTGAGCTGCAGGCGATGTTAACTGAGGGAGCAGGGATGGCAGCGGTCACTGAGACTTGGGCCACTGCAAGACATGACTGGGACCTGAACCTGGAGGGTTACACTATGTTCAGGAAGGACAGGGGGAGGGAAGGAGGAGGGTAGCAATGATAGTAAAAACTGCATTGGCATAGGGGAGTAGAGGAGGCGGAGGGGAACCGTGAGGCGATTTGGGTCCTTGATAACAAGGGGGGCAAGAGAGTAAAAATAGGGTGGTGTATAGACCCCCTGCCCTGGGGAGGAGCTGGAGGACAGTCTGGTGGCAGATGTTAGGAGACACTGCAGACTGGGCAGAGGAAAGGTGGTGGTGTTAGAGGACCTAAACATGCCAGAAACAGACTGGGAGATTCATGACATCCTCTGTGACCAGGGAACAGAGGTTGTTGGATGTCTTTCAAGATGCTCTAACTCAGCAGGTGAGGGAACTGACCAGGGAGGCACGGGTACTGGATGTGGTCCTGGCAGACAGTGACCAGATTGGGGCCTGGAGGTAGGGACCCATTGGCGGGGAGTGACCATGCACGCGTCTGGTTCTGCCTGGACCTAGGAGGGTAGAAGGCTGCACAAAGACGGAAGTAACCGACTTCAGGGGTGGATTTTAAGGAAATGGGAAGGATCCTTAAGGAGCATTTGGATGGGATTGGGTCAGACATGGACGCTGATAGTAGGTGGAAATCATCAGGAGAGGGGTGCACAATGCTACCAGCACCTGTGCAAGAGTAAGACGAAAATGCGGTAGGGCCCAAAAACCCTGTTGGTGGACCAGGGAGGTCCAGGAGGTGGTGCGGGGAAAGAAAGCAGCCTATAAGAAATTCAAGTGCTCAAGGAGTGAAAGGGATCGAGGGGAGTATGAGCTGATGGCTAGAAGGGCCACTGGAGTGGTGAGGGTGGCTAAGGCAAGGAAGGAGCAGAACCTGGCCAGGGAAATTAGGAGAGGGAAAAAGGGGTTCTTTAGATACATTGGGGAAAGACGAAGGGTGAAGGGGCAGATTAGCAGGATTAAATCAGGGAAGAGATGGGCACAAGACCCAGAGGAGCAGGCTGAGGTACTAAATGAGTACTTCACCCCAGTTTCACCAGGGAAAATGGGGATGCTGCATCATACATGGGAGGAGACAGAGATAATGAGGAGGGGGGCCCCTTACCAATCGGCAGGTCTGGGGAGAGGGGGGGCATCACTGGCAGGTGGGGGAAGGGCTAAGCAGGGAGAAGAGGTACCAGAAGTGGAAATCACAGCAGAGAGAGAGTGAGGGAAGCCCTCAGCTCCCTTAAGATGGAGAAAGCACCGGGGCCGGATAAATTACATCCTAGAGTGCTGAAGGAACTTGCAGATGTCCTGGCGAAACCCCTGGCAGAACTTTTCACCATCTCTCTGAGGACAGGGTGGGTGCCCCAAGACTGGAAGGTGGCACATGTAGTGCCTATCCACAAGGGGGGATCAAGGGAGGTGGCAGGGAACTACAGGCCTGTCAGCCTGACATCGGTGGTGGGCAAGGTGATGGAGGGCATTGTCAAGGAGAGGCTAGGGGGGACCTGATAAGTCAGGGTGCCTGGACGATAGACAGCATGGATTCATCCTGGGAAATCGTGTCAGACAAACCTGGTGGAGTTCTATGAGTGGGTGACAAGTGCCTGGGACCTGGTAGACCAGTGGATGTCCTCTTTCTAGACTTCAGCAAGGCATTTGACTCTGTTCCTCATGTGGGCCTGTTGGATAAACTAGGAGAAATGGGGTGGAAACCAGATGATCCATGGATAGGCAATTGGCTCCAGGACCAGACCCAGAGGGTCGAGTTGTGGATAGTCTCTTCCCAAGGAGGGTCATTAGTGGGGTCCCACAGGATCAGTCCTTGGGCCCCTTCTGTTCAACGCCCACGTATCTGACATAAGGACAGGAATCAGGAGTGAGATGAGTCTCTTTGCAGATGACTTGAAACTGGGGTGGTGGTGGATGGGAGGAGGGGAGGTGGCCTGCAGGGGACCTGGAGGCTCTGGAAAGATGGTCTAGAAAGTGGAAGCTGAGGTTTAATACAGGAAATGCAAGGTACTCCACCTGGGGCCAGAAACCCAGGCCAAGTGTACACCCTGGGGGAAATACTACAAGTCTCAATGGCTGAGAGGGACCTGGGGTGGTGGTGGATGTCAAGATGAACAACTCTGAGACTTGTAGGAGGGCAGCAGCCAAGGCCAACAGGATGCTGGGATGCATCGCTAGGGGGATCACCTCCAGAAGGAGGGAAGTGATATTCCCTCTGTATAACTGCTTGGTGAGGCCGCACCTGGAGTACTGCGTGCAGTTTTGGAGGCCGCACTTAAAGAGGGACATTAACCTCCTGGAGAGGGTCCAGAGGAGGGCAACCAAAATGATTTGGGGCTTGGGGGACAGGACCTATGAGGAGAGGCTCGAAGAGCTAAATATGTACACTTTGGAAGAGAGAAGGGACCGGGGGGACATGATAGAGGTCTTCAGGTACATGAACAGGGTAAATAGGGGAGGAACAGTGAGGGTGCTTCGAAGGAAGGAGGAGGGGCCACTAGAGGGCATGGGTGGAAGCTGGAGGGGGGAAGATTCAGGGGAGAAAGGAGGAGGTGCTACTTCACTGAGAGGGTGGTAGAGCCATGGAATGCACTCACTAGGGGGCTGGTGGAGGCAGACAGTGGAGGGGTTCAAGAGGGGTGGGACAGGTACAGGGAAGGGTTCAGGAAGCAAAATCCAATGCAGCAAGAATATCCGAACTGGGAAGGAGAAGCCAGAGAAGGGTAGGACAGCAAGGTCAGCACCCAGGGTGGGGGCTGACCAAACGAGCAGACACGAAAGACCATTAGGCCTATTCTGCTGGCATTTTAGTATGTTAGTATGTATACCCTTGAGGAAAGAAGGGAGAGGGGGGACATGATGGAAACTTTTAAGTACCTCAGTGGAATCAACAAAGTCCAAGAGGATAGCATCTTTCAGAAAAGAGACGGCAAGAACAAGGGGACACAATTTAAAGATAGAGGGGGGCGTGTTCAGGGCAATGTGAGGAAGTATTATTTCACAGAGAGGTAGTGGATGCATGGAACAGCCTTCCTGAGGAGGTTGTGGGGTCTAAAACTGTGGAGAATTCAAGAACGATAAGACAAGACATAAAGCAATTTGTTGGGGGTAGGAAGAAATAGGCTGTTGGTTAACTAGGATTTGCGGCCTATCCTGTAGGTAGGGAAATGGGCAGACTGGATGGGCCAGGTGGTCCTTGTCTGCCATCAAAGTCTATGTTTCTACGGTTCTCAGTGACTGATAGCTGTTTCCCTCTGCTTGGACTACCAGTAACCAGTAGCGTTGGGTGGATTACGGCTGTCATTAAAGTAATTTAGCAGAATTTATGTATTACTTAATTCAAAAGATTTACCAGGGAAGACATAGTGAGCTGAAACACCTCATTTCCAGATGCATCCTGGAGGAGGGAGAAATGAGGAGCATACAGCAATAAAGTTAACAAAAGCTGGTTACACAAGTCAAAAATATAAGTAGCAACAAGATGAGCCAGGCAGAGCATCTTAAGTGCAAAGTGAAACACAGTTGGAGTTAGGAACAATGCACAGCTAAGTACGGTATTAAAGTGCAGATGGCAGCAGTTTGAAGGGTGAATGAAGCACTGCTGATGCTTCGTTCAGCAGGGAAGAATGAAAGAAACTGGAGGGGCAAGTTAGTTAGGCAGGGGCAGTGAGGGGGGAATTGTAGAGTGGCACAGCACAGGATCAGGGACAACTGCAAGAGTGAACAGTGAATTCACGGAGGAGAGATCTGAGTGAGTAGGAGGAAGGGGCAGTACAAATGGTAATGAAAAGAGCGCTCCATAGTTTGGAGAAGCGGAAGGAGAGTGCAGCTTGGCCAGCAGAGGATTTTATGGAGGGGAGCACAAGAGAGTGAGGGCCAGAGCGCGAAAGGAGTAGGAGGCAGAAGGAGGTGAATTGAGGAGGGAGCAAAGGTAAGAGAGGAGGAACCCAAGCTTAAATTTGGAGATGAAAGCAGTGCAATGCGCAAGGCACCTGGCATCAAGGGAGGAAAAGGAGAAGGAGGACTAAAGGGAACAGTGGTGGGTTCTAGACAGATCAGAATGGCAGCTGCACTTTTCAAGCCTGTAAATAAAAATTGCCATCATGCAAGATATACTGCTTCACAGTCTTTATTGCTAGACAGGCAGATCGCAGCAAAAGCATGCTGTGCAGACAAAAATACCAGTCACAGTGGATATACAGTACCCAAGTGCTTCACTAGAAGGTGGGATTGGAACAATAGTGGTGGGTTCTTGGGGCAATCAAGGGCAAAGAGGCAGGAGTGAAATGGTCCGGTCGGGCTAGGGTGGATTTGGGAGCAGAACTGTAAACAATGTCAGTGTAGCTGAAGATAGGGAGAATCATGTTTGAAACAATCTCTCTGTGGGCAGGAAGCAGGATGCATGCTTCATTTCTGTACAGCACGCCCATTTTGGAGTGAAGTTTCTGGTGGATGGCATCTACCTGAACAAAAAAATCAAGGTGATGATCCAGCCAGACCCTCAGGTATTTAAAGAAGGAGACTTCCTCAATTGCAACACCGTCAGAGATATGGAAGGAGGGGAGGAGGTTAGCCTAGCTAGTCTCTACATTATGCCAAAAGTCATGGAGACCATTTTTGGGGCATTGAGGGATAGCTGATTAGCCCAGAACCAGTGCTAGATGTTGGTAAAGTCCAGAGTCATTGAGGACTGTATCATCTGTATACATGTGAATGAACGCAGAGGAACAGACAGAAGGAAGGTTGTTCAGGAATATGGAGAACAGAATAGGGCCAAAGACAGATACTTGGGGTACACCAGAGAAGATAGGGAGAGAGAGGAAGGAGTAAGGCATTGCCAATACAGACAGCTTGAGACCTGCCCTCATGGTAGAAGCAGAACCATTCATCTGAGTAAGCAGAGAGCCCTGCTGCCTTTAGCTGATCCAGAAGGATAGTATGGGTAACAGTGACGAAGGCCTTGTCCAGGTAGACAAAAATTGCTGAGGTGACCAAGCCCTGATCCAGGATATAGGGAAACTTTTTAAAATATGACATTCAGACACTATTCAGCTGTTATGTCATTGTTTTTCTTTATTTCTAACAATATCAGTCCAGCAGTGGTGCCATACAAAAACTACATCATACCCACTCTGAGATGCTGCCTCCTAGTTGACGACCTAGCTTTGTGTGGACTGCAGTTGTAGGGAAAGGGGATGTTTTACTTACTTGCAGCAACACACATCCACAAAGCGCACTCTGTTTCATGCAGCAGACACACTTGCCCACAGCAGCACATGCACACGCTGTCATACACAACATATGGACACACACCTTTCTCACATATCCCACGAGAAAAAGAAATGAAACTTTGAAGGGTGAGATGGTTAACATGATGACATTTTCTTTATGTTTTCTCACTTGCTTATAGCTTCAGCAGCAGGAGGGTGAAAAGAAACGTCTGCGGGAGGAGCTGGACCGCGAGCATCTTCAGCACCATGAACTACAGAGACAGCTTCAGTTTGCAAAGAGCAGGGTGACTGAACTGGAAAGGGAGATGGAAGGCTTGGCAACAAGTCACCGGAACAGCCAGCAGGTGGTAAGTATGACAACCTTGGATCTTGCCAAACTGTCTCTGGCATTCTTGGCTCTTTCCATAGGACTCTAGTAACTTCTAGGATCAGATGCTCCCTCAATCTAGAAAAAAAAGAGCTGGTTGAAGCGAGACCTGACAATAGTACAGTATAGTACTGTACAGTATAGTGCAGTGTATTTCTTTAGTCTCAAACTATGGGATGTAAGTGGTGGTGGAGAGAGCATTATACTATGCAGGAACATGGGACAGGGTCATTTTTAAAGTCACTACAGTTTTATTAATGACTCACAAAAAGTCATTTTGCTTGTGCTGTCACTCCCACACTTTATCCCAGTCACTCTTTAACTCTTTCTTTGATTCTCTGGCCCATTTTATATGCAGTAAGTCCTCCACCCCCACCCCAAGCAAACCTATCCTCTCACATCAGATTGCATGCTGAAAGATGCCAAAAGAGCCATGCCAATATTTCAGTCGTATCCATTTTTTTCTTGCAGTCTATTATATAGTACAGCATGGGGCAGTTATGCAGAAGTTCAAAGTGGCAAACTCCCTCTCATCATCAAGTCTGTTCCTGTGCTGACTGATTAACTGAAAAGAAGTCTTCTCAAACAACAAGGTTAATGCGCACAAGAGAGTATTAATGGGGGCTGGTATTTCCACATTCAATAAACCATAAATCTATGCAGAACAGAGACTTGCCCCCCCCCCCCATGAGAGCCAGATGTTTTGGGGCAGTAGGTGGAGCCAAACAGCAACAGCGGTCACACACAAATATGTTGACAATGTTAGGCAGCACCAGTTGACCGAACTACCTGTTTCCTTTTTTCCCTGTCAAGAGCATACCCCCTTGGATTGTTGAGCTTCAGAGTTTCTCCATGTAGCCTCTGCTTTTTATTTTGCCAATATTCTGCATCATTCTCATTGCCCCTTTTTGCTTTTAGTTCCCCCATAAATAATCCCTCATGAGAAGGGCGGCCGGGGGACCGGCCCTTACTTCCCCTGGACAGGAGTTTAATGTTGGTAGGCGAGGAAGAGCCCAGTTGGCGGTGTGGGGCCTGTGTCGGATGGTGGATGACATCCTGCTGCAGCCAGGGTGTTCTTCTGTATTGTTTGTCCCTCCTACTGTTGTCAGGAAAGCCTTGCTGATGCATTGCGTCATGCCACGAACGTCCCCCTCCCTCAGTCCATGACTGCAGCTGCACCACCACCACCAGTGGTCATGCAGGTGGCGATGTAGTAGCGAAGACCATACTCCCTCACCTCTACAGAGGAGGCAAGCATCCATGCACTGCTCAGCCAGCCTTCCTCCGGCCAGCCCTCTGATGACCCAGGCTCATTCCTGAACCCAAGTCATCGGCATCGTAAGCAGTAGCGCTACTGTTGCGCTGGCAGGCTGATCATTTTTGCTTTCTGTAAGTGTGGTTGTAAAATCACCGCAAACAACTTTCACAAGTGATGCTTACATTGTCTAGGTCCATATCATGATGTAGCACAGTGATTCCCATGCCAGCACTTCACAAGACGGACCCTCAGAGACAGGCCGAGGTTCTGGTTTAAGAAACCTTCCCCTTGATGCAGATTTAGAGTCTCTTCGGACAAGGTATGCATTGCCTCCTCAGTGTACAAGTGTCGTACTCACCCCAGTCTCCTTAGAGGTGTCCTCGGGGACAGTGCAGATCCAAAGATTTGACTTCAGATTTGGAATATCCACCTTCACTTTCAGTGCTGCGTATCTTGCACTCCGTTGAGAGGGTGTCTTGTTTTGTCTGCCTCGGGTCCCTCTGGGTATCTGCTGCCCACTGCATTGTCTTCAGATAATTCTAGTTGGGTTTCTCTAGTGGACACAGGAGACTGTCTCTCCTCTGGAACTTTCCCCTCAGCCCCTTTTGCATACCAAAAACAGCACCATGGTTTGTGTGGACAAACACTCTCCTTTCTGGGATTCTCCAGATTTTTCCTTAACATTGTTTTTGTCTTCCTCTTTTTCACAGTTGTGTACACCTTCCAAGCATCAATGTTCTCCATAGCGCCCCACTCTTTAGTCCTACTGCCAAAGGTACTGGGATTCGGCAGGAGCCAGCCAGCATTTTTGCCAGCACACAAACAGCAAACAGTGTTGGCACCAGCACATGGTTTTCATTGCATGCTGGAGCCAGTAACTGTCAGATGCCTTAACCGTCTCAGTTCTGTTTTTCCTGCTATCGCGAGTGCGTTGCAGGAGTAAATGTTGGTTGTCTCAATTCTTTTTTCTCATTGTAATTTCTTTCTAAACATGCAATGACTAGTTCTAAAAAGGGAAAGTCTTTTAAATCTTTGTGGATGGTTCTAGTGTTGTTGGTGCATGAAAAATATTGCCTGCATGAACCAGTATGCACTTTGTTTCTCCTGATTTGGAGGCTTTCGATGCCTGCACTGCGTTTGATCTCTGGATATTGTTGCTTCAAGCTCTGAAGATGGTATGACTCATCCCAAGCTTGGAGGGCAGGCCTCAACATATGCAGTCTTAGGTTAGGTCACCGAACTGTTTCCCCCAGTCACCTCACCACTCTTCAGAGATGGTCATGGTACTAAGCTCTTCCTCCGCCCACTGAGCTGTGGTTGTGACAGTCTCAAGTGGAGATGTCGTATGGACCTCTGACCCCTTCTGTGTGATGACAGGAGCACCCACCATGGTCCAGTAGCCATTGGTGTCAGACCATCTTGTTGCCAGGGTTTATGCCATCTTTGATATTGACCACTGTCCCAACAAAACTGATGGTGAATGTCAGCACCAGGCCTGGCATTAATGTTGTATGAGGTGTTCGGATCGATGCAGTGGCTGGCGCTGGTGGGGCTGTCAGTGGAAGTCTCTGTGTCAGTGTTGCTTGCAGTACCATACTGGTGTTGTGGTCCCCACCAGGGTTGGCATAGACTCTGGACCCCAAGTTGTCCCTGCTGCAAGGCCATTCAGGGACCAGCCAGTTGTCATTAGACCAGCCCCCCATGGACACCCACCTACTGAATACCGCCAGCATTGGTGCTACTGGATTGGGAGGCTTAACTTGCTCTCCTTTCAGTGGAGGACTTCTAGTGGTCCACAGTGTCCGAGACTGGGCAGAGGTTCAGTGGATCATTCATGCCACACCTAGTTCAATCCACTTTTGTGATCCTGGCCTCCTCTATTTTAACATCATCCTCAGAGGATAATGAATCTTTAATCCATGTCTCCTCTGCTACAAGTGATGTACTCTTCCAAGAATTCATGAAGGAGATCCAGGAAGCACTGCTCTGGCCCAGTTTAGTGGGCAGAAACCCTAATGCCATGCCACTGAGCTTCTTGAAATTGCCCATTTAGGACATAGTAGTGATCACTATCTGCTACTTGACCAAAGAGTGGAGCTGTATGGAGAAGATTGGTTCATGGACAATAGAAAAGTTACTTACCATAACTTTAGATCTTACTTTGAGAGGAAGCTCTTGCAGCAGGTAAAATACATAGGACTGACGCCGGCAGCAGAACCCCACGGCAAACTTATTTCTAGCAGTACCTAGCAGAGACCTCCACTCACTGACTTTGGCTCCACCCCCGATGTCCTGCCCAGTATATGAGAGGAGGCAGTCCCAGCGTGCTGCAGATCTTCTTCGAGATACAGCTCTTGCAGCAGGTTACACCATTAGGACTGTAGCCAGCAGGCGTCAGGACCCCACGGAAATCTTCTAGCTAGCAGTCTTCAGCGGGGACCGCCTCCGACATCGGTCCCGCCCCCATCAGGCATAGTACATAAGGAGGCGGTCCCGCCAGAATCCCCAGTTCTTTCCCGCCGTCGACTTGCATGTCTCGACCCCACTGTCAGTGTCTAGCGCGCGACGTTTGGAAAAGTTCTTATTCCTGTTTCTTCGCAAGAAACTTCTTCTTCTTCAATTGTCTGCCATCTGATGTCCTCACCAACATCCGCGGAGGGCCATCCGTCTAAGTGTGCCTGCGGGAAGCAAATTCCCTTCAAAGATCCACACTTGGCCTGCGTGCAGTGCTTAGGCCCGGACCACGACACCCGGGCCTGCTCCTTTTGTCAAGGCTTCAACAGTCGGACCCGGATCCGTCGTCAGAAGGCCCTCCAAGCTTACCTTCTGGAAGAAAGATTGAAGGCCATGGAACCTGCCTCCAAGGGGGGAATCTTCCGAGAAAGCTCACAGGCACCTCGAAAAACACAGGGAGAGGGTGAGATCTAAATCCCCTTCTAGGGCAGCTCCGGCTCCCGGTCCGACTGCTCTCCATCCCGGGCCCGCTGTCAGCCTCCCCCGGTCGCGGTCAAGTCTTCCACCGGTTCCTCCAATCTGCAGCCTGTTAAGACCTCCAGACCTCCTTCTTCTTCCTCGTCCAAGGCCTTGCCGAGGTCAGGGGACTGCCATCACCACAAGTCCGGCTCCCGTCACCCAGCCTCCGACGTCCGGTCGGTCTCCTTGCCTCCTTCCCCCCAACGGAAAACCAAGGAGCTGACCTCGCTCAAACGGACGTCGGATCTGACGTTGGCCCACCCGACGTCGGCCAAGCACCACTGGTCCCGGGACCCGACGACAGCCAGACGCCCGTCGCCGGCCAGGCCTTCTCCACTGCGGACGCCGGCTGGGGGACCGACGCCCGTTCCAGCAGATGGAGGAACCCCAACGTCACCTACCGACGTTGGCCAGGAGGCGCTCACGGAGGAGGAGTCGACCCAACCCGAGGACCAGGCGGACGACCCTGGTCCTCTCAAGCCCCCGAGGGAACCCTCTCCTGAACCAGAGACCCCCGGGGGCTGACGCCAGGACCCAAAGACCAGCCACCGGCCCGTCGTCGGGCCTGAATATTGCTGAGGTGAAGGAGTTATTTACTTTCTGGTGGGACACCATTAAAAAGGACGTGGTTCCCACACCCCCTCCTCTTTCTCCTCCTCCTCCTCCACCCGTGACTCCACCGGCCCCAGCGCCCCCCACTCCATCCGGGGAAGCAGGCCGAGTACCTTCCCCCCAGGATCCTGTTGAATCTCCTAGGGGCAGACCATTGGACAAGAGGAGACCTCCGTCCAGATCTTCTTCAGGGTCACCCAGTCCCAAGAGACCCAGAAGACGCCGCTACTCGCCGTCGATGGAGGACTTGGGATCGGACTTCTCGGGTAGATCCAGATCCCCTTCTCCCATCAGCGTCCCATCTCCGGACCCACGTGAGCTCCCAAGATCTCCTCCGGATGACCCATCGTTCTCAGAGATTATGAGGCATATCCAGGAGAACATGGGCTGGGACACAGAAGACCTTGACCCCGAGAAGCTACGTCTTGCGCGTTATCTTAGGCAAAAAGACCCAAAGCCTGTGGTGGTACCACCCTTGGTGGACACCGCGATCGTCACCAAGGCAGCGTGGAAACGTCCACATTCGCTCCCGGCGATGCCGAAGAAGGCTGACCGCCTGTACAAGGCCCCTAGGGAGGATCAGTACTTGGCATCTCATCCTCTGGCCGATTTCCTGGTCATCACAGCCTCACATGACCGGTCCCAAAGGCCACAACATCTGAGCACCTGCCACCGGACCCAGAGTCCAAGCAATTGGACACGATGGGTAGGTGCACGTACGCAGCTGCAACCTGCGCCATTAGGTCCCTCAGTTATGTTACCCACATGGTCCAGTTTCAGAACGCCTTGTGGGAGCAGGGACAAGAGCTGGCAGAAAAGATGCCAGAAGGTGAGCAGAAGGAAGAGCTGCTCCAGCTCCTCCGCACGGGTTCAGACGTGGGAACCCAGGTGCTTCAAACCGCGTATGTCTCCGCGGACTCCTCGGCCAGAGCGGCAGCCTCAGGCGTATGCCTCCGGAGACACTCATGGCTCCGTGTCTCCGGATTCACCCCGGACGTCCAGAACAACATACTGGACGCCCCCTTTCACGGCGAAGTTCTCTTTGGTGAGTCCTCGGAGAAGGTCATCACCAAGCTTCAGGAGGCCGGGAAGGCCATGAGATCTGTCCAGGCCATGTACAGATCCAGGCCCGGTTCCTTTCGTAGGAACCAGAGCCATTTTCATGGCCAGACTCAGAGACAACAGTCCCCTTCCGGCCTGCAACAGAGGGGCTCCTTCTCCCGGAAAGCCCAGGGTAAGTCGTCCTCAGGTAGAGGCCAACGTCCCACCAAATCGGCCCAACCTGCAGGACCCACAGCCGCCACAGCATGACTCCTTCCCGGCCCCCACCTCTCAGGATCAACGGGACACCAAGGTCAGGGATCGTATTGCGGACCACCTGCCAGGGTGGCAGTCGATCACCACCAACAGGTGGGTACTCCAACTGGTCGAAAAAGGCCACTTTATAGAGTCCACAGACAAGCCACCCACAAGGCCTCCTCTGCTCTCCCACTACTCGGGTCAGCACAGATTGCTTATCAGGCAAGAAGTACTCGCGCTTCTGCACAAAGGAGCAGTGGAGTACGTCCCGGGGAACCAGAGAGGAACAGGCTACTATTCCCACTTCTTCCTGGTTCCAAAGAAAACAGGGGACCTCCATCCAATATTGGACCTCAGCGACCTCAACATGTCGGTCGCCTACAAATGGTTCCCCATGGTGACCCTACAGGGCCTTATACCCATGCTGAAGAAGGACGCATTTCTGGCGTCACTGGACATGCAGGACACTTACCTGCACATCCCCATAGCTCAAGCGCACAGGAGATTCCTGCGCTTCGAGTGTCTCGGCCACCACTTTCAGTTCTGAGCGCTTCCTTTTGGGCTGTCATCGACCCCCAGGGTCTTTACCAAGTGCATGGCAGTCGTGGCAGCGTCTCTAAGGAGACAGGGCCACTACATGTTCCCATACCTGGACGACTGGCTTCTCATGGCCGCCTCCCGGGAAGCGCTGTTGTTGGCTATCCAGAACACCCAAGCTCTTTTTCAGTCACTGGGCATACTTATCAATTACGAGAAGTCTCTCCTGGTACCGTTCCAGAGGCTGCAGTTCATAGGCGCAGTTCTGGACACCGTCCAAGGGAAAGCTTTTCTTCCCGAGGACAGAGCAGAATGCATCAGGTCCCTCATCAGGGACCTTTCGACAAAGAAGACCATCCCAGCCAGACTGGTCCTTTGCCTGCCCGGACATATGGCTGCGGCCATTCCAACTGTCCCGATGGCAAGGCTCCACATGTGGGTAACCCAGTGGATGCTCAGAGTGCAATGGGACCAGAAGCAAGACCATATGCAGCAGCCAGTCAGAATCACGAGGGCCGTGATTCGGGATTGGCAATGGTGGCTAGACCCGCGGGGACCCTCTCTGTGGGGGTCCCATTTGTAGCGCCGTCCCCGGAGGTAATCCTCTCCACAGATGCCTCAGGGCTGGGGTGGGGGGCACACCTGAACGGGGTGAGGTCTCAGGGAACGTGGACCCCTCAGGAAGCTCACCTCCACATCAATATTCTGGAGATGAGGGTGGTCCTGTATGCCCTGCAAGCCTTCCAGTCAGAAATTCCACTGAGTACTCTTCTGCTTCAAACAGACAATACGGCGGTGATGTATTACCTCAACAAACAAGGAGGCACACACTCCTGTCCCCTCTGCAGGGAGGCCATGAGAGTGTGGGAATGGGTAATTCGACACGGCTCGAGCCTGATTGCAGTTCATGTTCCCGGAGTGGACAACACGGTCGCAGATGGTCTGAGTCGATCCCAGGCCAGAGTCCACTAGTGGGAACTTCTTCAGGAGGTAGCAGAGGATCTGTTTCATCGATGGGGCACTCCAGAATTGGACTTGTTTATTTCCCCATCCAACGCAAAACTGCCCAATTTTTGCTCGCTAGATCCAGGGCCTGGTGTTTTCTGGCGAGACGCGTTGTCCCTCTCCTAGGCGGGCAGATTCCTGTACGCTTTCCCTCCCTTCCCGTTGATCCAGAGAATCCTTCTCAAACTTCGCAGGGAGCACGCAACAATGATCTTGGTAGTGCCTTTCTGGCCCAGACAGATTTGGTTCCCGCTTTTGACGCAATTGTCCCGGGAACCTCCACTTCCGTTGCCCATCAGCTCCCATCTGCTGTCTCAAGAGGCGGGTTCGCTAGTCCACCCGGACTTGCGCTTACTGAACCTGCATGCCTGGCTCCTCGAGACATAGCCATTCTGCGACATGGGGTCTCGCAAGAGGTGGCAGAAGTCCTTTCTGCTGCCAGAAAGCCGGCAACGCATGTGATGTACGCCATGAAATGGCGTCGGTTTTGCCTGTGGTCTCAGGCACGCGGTCTCTCCCCTTTAGAATGCCCAGAAAAATCAGTTCTAGAATACCTGCTTTCCCTCTTTCACTCAGGTCTGGCCTACTCCTCAATTAAGGTTCACCTCTGTGCGATTTCAGGCTACCGTTCCCCGACAGGCCAACGCACAGTGGCACAACTCGATACTTCTCGTGACTTTTTGAGCGGGGTGCTCCACCTTAGACCACCCATTAAGGATCCTGTCCCTCCTTGGGACCTGCTCTTTGTCCTGGAGCAGCTCACGCTGCCACCCTTTGAACCTGCCGCAGATTGCGAGCTACGTTTTCTGTCATGGAAAACGTTATTTTTGGTTGCTGTTACTTCAGCAAGGAGAATTTCCGAGCTACACGCCCTCATGTGTAAGGAACCTTCTTTAATTTTTCACCAGGACAGGGTGTCCCTGAGGACAAATCCAAAATTCCTGCCTAATGTGGTCTCAGCCCTCACCCTTAATCAGGACATCGATTTTCTGGTGTACTTCCCCAGGTACACCAACAGAGGAGAGGCACTGCTTCACACCCTGGATGTTCACCGTTCCTTAAGATATTACTTGACCAGGACCAAACAGCATCGCAAATCCGAGCAGCTGTTTATTTCCTTCACTGAGAGGATGTTGGGCCAACCAGTCTCAAAGCAAACTCTTTCGCTGACTTGTCCAGTGCATTTCTTTGCTACAACAACAAACAGAAACCCTTCTGGGTACAGTCAGGGCCACTTGACAAGAGGGGTGGCTACTTTGCAGCACTGCGAAACATCTCCATTTCGCCATTTGTGCTGCAGCCACATGGAGCTCAGTGCACACCTTCATTAGGCACTACAGCCTCGACATCGCTTCAACGGGCGGAGAATGTGTTTTGGCCTCACTGCTCTGCAGGGTCTCCGTCCTAGAATCAGGATTTCCCAGGATCTCTGTTTTATGCCTCCCCTAGGCGTCTCTAGGCGCCATTGCTTGAAATCAGTCCTAATGGTGTAACCTGCTGCAAAGAGCTGTATCTCGAAGAAGATGGTACAGTTACGTGAACTTACCGTGACAGCAGATCTTTGAGAACAGCTCTTGCAGCAGGTACCTTCCCGCCCAACATTCCTCCTTGGAGGAGGTAAGGCCTAGCCTAGCTTCGGCTGAAAGTCTTCAACCTTGAACTTCTGATGGCGGGTCCTCAGTCTCCACTTCTGATGTCATCCAGCGGCCGGAAGTCTCCGGTGGGAGAACTGGGGATTCTGGCGGGACCGCCTCCTTATGTACTACGCCTGACGTCGGGGGCGGGACCGACGTCGGAGGCGGTCCCCGCTGAAGACTGCTAGCTAGAAGATTTCCGTGGGGTCCTGACGCCTGCCGGCTACAGTCCTAATGGTGTAACCTGCTGCAAGAGCTGTTCTTGAAGATCTACTGTTACGGTAAGTTCTTACGTAACTGTACTTTCTTTTCCCGCTGTCACACGCGATTGTTGGCTCTTCGGCTCTTCTGTTGCCAGTACCAACTGCTATTGCTGTTTTTCTTTGCTTTTACTCACCCATTTCCTGCATGTCGTCTACACCTTTGGGGCACACAAACAAGTGTGCCTGCGGATGTCAGATTCCCTCGAAGGATGGCCACGTGGCCTGTTTATTCTGCCTGGGCCAGGACCACGATACCGCCGCCTGCTCCCATTGTCAGGCCTTTAATAGCAGGACCTGAATTTGGCACCAAAAGTCCCTCCAAGTCTTCGTCGCCCAGAAACAACTTGCCGCTATGCAGAGGGAATCGTCTTTTTGGGGGGATCTCCTGATTGATGATCTTCCAAGAAGCACCATTCCTCCAAATGGAAGGAGAAGCATAGAGAGAGACATAGAGAAAGGGAGAGATCCCTCTCCAGGTCCTGGTCCTCTGGATTGCACATGGCCTTCAGGTCGGGTTCCTCCAGTCTGGACTTCCGCCTCATGACCTGAAGCCACTGGCCTCGGTGGGGTGGCCTCTCTTCAGAAGATCGCCGGGCAATCTCCTGCCGTCAAGCTGCTAAAGATTAGGCCTTCTCCCGCTGCCTCAGGGAGATCTTCGGATCCAGGTAAGGCTCATTCTTCCTCCTGGTCAGCCTCTGTCTCTAGTGTTGACTCCCGGGAGAGATCTAAATCTTCCCGTCTGTTGATGGGCAGGGCCTCTTCTCCCCTGCCTAAGCAGCCTAAGTCTTCTGAAAAAGAAAACACTGTCAGACGCCCAACGGAGAAGGTTCCCAAGCCTCTGTTGGACCTTCATAAGTCCTCCGATGGCACTTCCACCTCTGGTACAATAGTGCCGCCTCTGGTTAGGACTCTGCCACCACTGGCCTGACCTGATGACACGGCAGACAACTTACTGTTATCGGTGGAGCAGACACCGGCCCGTAGGCCTTCTTCTGAGCCCGACAGTGGCCTCCAGGCCCAGGTCCCTCCATAGTTGCCCGTACGCCCCACCCCCCCAACACTGGACCCTTCTGACGCCGGTACCAGCGCCCACGGCCATCCACCGATGCCAGATCCAGCTCCGTTGACTATAGGCTCACCAAGGCTCAATATGAGTCAGGTGAAGGATCTCTTTTCCCATTCATGGGAGACAATAAAACCTGACATGTTGCCTGCCAAACCTACTCAGGCTGCTCCTCAGCCCGAGCCTACCCCGAATCCAAATGGAAGGGCTGAACCCCCACCTGCATGGGACGAGAGCCCACCTCCCACTTCCGATGAAGGTTGGGGCAGGTGCCATTCACCCCCAGAAAGAAGCTGGACAAAAGGAGGCACCACAGGTGTCGCAGCTTTAGCCCCTCCAGCTCTCCGGACAGACACCAATGCAAAAAGAGGAGACACCACTCTCCTGCTCTGTCTTAATCAGACTCCTATGTCCTGACAGATTCCTCCTCTTATTCCTCGGTGGAGGATCCACCTTTGGGAGAGCCTGAAGACAAGCCGAAATCACCTGCTGACAATCCTTCATTTATGGAGGTCATGCGGCACATCGAATCAAACATGGGTTGGGACACGGAGGCCCTCAACCTGGAGCACTCAGGCTTGCTAAGTATCTCTGGCAAAAGGATCCCAAGCCCATGGTTATTCCGCCTTTGGTGGACACCTTTGCAGATGTGACTCAAGCCACCTGGCGGCACCCTCATTCTTCCTCTTCATTCCCCAAAAAGGCTAATCGCTTATACCAGGCTCCTAAAGAATGTCCTTTTCTTGCAGAGCAACCTGCCGTAGATTCGGTGGTCATCTCAGCAGCTCATGATCGTTTGCAGAGGCCCAAACACCCGAGAACCCAGCCTCTGGACAGGGAGTCCAAGCAGCTGGATTCAATGGGCAGAAAAGTGTACACATCTGCCACTTGCAGCGTCAGGAGCTTGAATTTCCTGACTCACATGGTCCAGTTCCTGAATGCCCTTTGGGAACAGGGACTGGACATACTGCAAGCTGTACCTGACTGCCCTGAGAAGGTAGAACTTGCTAAATTACTCCAGATCAGATCAGTCGTGGGCATGCACATGCTACGTTCTGCATACAACTCTGTGGACACATCAGCAAGGGCTGCTGCTTCGGGCATTTGTCTCTGGCACCACTCCTGGATCCGGGTCTCTGGGTTCGCACCAGATGTGCAGTCCAACATTCTGGACGCACCCTTTAAAGGCTCCGTCCTCTTCGGTGCAGAGATGATCATCTCTAAGCTTCAAGACTCCAGTAAGGCTGTCCGTACCGTGCAGTTGATGTACTGCCTGAAGCAGGGACCATTTCGTACGTCCTGTTTTCGTGGCCAAGGGGGTCATCAGCCTCAGAAACCCTGTTTTCAGAACCAGCCTCAACCGGGAGGCTTTGGTCGGCGAGGCAAAACCAGGGGTTCCTCTACCTCTACCTCCCGACAGGCTAAACCAGCCCCAGCCACCTTCCTTCCCCCTCCAAACACCTGACTATCCAGGCAATCCACCTCTCCATGACTGCGCATTGGGAGAGGAGGTGAGAGATCACTTCTCACTATATCCAGAAGCCTGGAGACAAGTGACCTCCGAACTCATAGATCACGGGCACTCTTATCGAGTTCATGGATCTTCCTCTGGAAAGACCCCCAATCCTGTCATCCAGGGGGACACAGAGACCTCATTCTCCAGGAGATTCAAGCTCTGATCCCCAAAAGGGCAATGGAACCAGTCCCCCCCCCCTGCTGAGAGGGGCTCCAGGTTCTAGTCTCACTTCTTCCTGGTCCCGAAGAAGTCCGGAGATTTAAGGCCAATTCTCGACTTCAGCGACTTAAACCTCTGGGTCATCTACAGACGCTTCAGGATGGTTACCCTTCAGAACCTTCTCCCCATGGTCAGCCTGGGAGACTGGTTAGTGTCCCTGGATATGCAGGACACTTATCTCCACATTCAGTTTGCCAGGCGCTACCAGAGATACCTGAGGTTCGCCTTTCAGGGAGAACATTTTCAATTCAGAGTTCTCCCTTTCGGCCTCTCTTCTGGCCCAAGGGTCTTTACGAAGTGCCTGGCGATGGTAGCTGCAGCACTTCACAGGAGGGTTCATTTCGTCTTCCCTTACCTGGACGACTGGCTCCTTCTGGCTCCCTCCAGGGATCGTCTCCAGGCTCCTGCCACCCACCCGAGTGGTAAATACCTCGGCTCCGCCCCATGACACCAGATCTTCCTTTCCGCTGGAAGAATCAAGTTCCCTCATGCTAACTCTAGCCATTGTAGGCCCTGGATTCGCATCGTCGGTTTTTACCGAATTTATCTCTCAAACTCATCAGAGTTTTCAATTCCGATAGTAGCGCATCGGATATGGAGGACAAGTCGTCCCCGGTTTTAAGCTGGTGTATGCGGCCAGAAAAGTTCGGCATGATCCCCACCTTACCTGGCGTAGTATTTCACTTAGGTGTCAGGTCATGACACCACCACCTGTACCTTTTGCTTGGCTTTCCATTCCAACGTCCTTGACGACCGCATGGCACGCCTTAAGCTGGGGAGACCGGAGAAAAGGAATCCGCCGGTGAAATTGAAAGAAGCGAGGTGAGCGGTTTCCTCAGCCACGGGATCCGCCGAGCAGCTAGAGCAGATGAAGGCCTTCGAAGAAGAAGCTGCCCAAGCTCCGGCCAGCCGGAGTTTCTTTGTGCCTCTCAACTTTGGTTCTTCCTTCACAGGTTCCTTCAGGGAGATGTGCCAGTCTCTCCCCACCAGGGGTGAGGTGCCCTCAGGCTCGAACTCCTCCAGCCGTCGGAAGAGGGTCAAGGATCTAACGTCTTCAAAAAGGAGATGTTCCTGGGACCGAGAGAGGTCCGAGTCCCAGGACACTGCACTGCGACCTTGACTTCGGTCGAGATCGCTTCCTTGGCCACCGGCTTCACGGATCTTCCATCTTGCCAGGCAGAAACCGAGGAATTGGCTGATCTGTGGACCCCAGGCCTCCTCTACGCCTTCCCTCCATTTCCCTTGATCCACAAGGTGTTACTCAAGGTGAGGAGGGACAAGGCGAAAGGTGATTCTGGTAGCCCTGGATTTGCCGCGCCAATTCTGGTACCCAGATCTCCTCAGCCTCAGCTGCAAGCCCCCGGAGCGGCTTTGCACACGCCCGGACCTGGTATCATTAAACCAGGGGAAGGTCTTCCATCCGGACCTTCAATCCCTGCACCTCACAGCCTGGTACCTGAGCGGCTAGAGTTCCAGGCTCTGGGTCTTTCCGAGGATGTCTACACTGTGGTGGAGGCATCTCGCAAGGAATCGACCAGGAAATATTATGCCTTCAAATGGAAGAGATTTTCCATTTGATGTCAGGGGTAAGAGTCTGGACCCCTTATCCTGCTCTGTGGCTAATATTCTAGACTACCTTTGGTCTCTCTCCAAAGGGGGTCTGCGGTCCTCGACCCTTAGGGTGCACCAGGCAGCCATTTCTGCTTACCGGGCGCAGGCCAGTCAGCCGACATTGGCACAGGCGACAGTGGTCAGGTGCTTCTTCAAAGGCCTGGATCACATATCTGCTCCGGTGCGTGAACCTCCACCTCTGTGAGATCTCTTGCTGGTTTTGGTAAAGCTCATGGACAAGCCATTCAAACCCATGCACAAGTGTGAGCTCTCATACTTGTGGAAGACGGCCTTCCTGGTGGCTATCACGTCAGCCAGAAGGATAGGGGAGCTCCAGGCGCTTTCGGTGGACTCACCTTATCTGGTTTTTCACAGGGACAAAGTTGTCCTGCGCCCCCACCCGAAATTCCTTCCGAAGGTGATCTCAGAGTTTTACCTTAATCAGGTGTTGACTCTGCCGGTATACTACCCTAACTACACCACGGATGCCGAGTACAGGCTAAATACTGTGGACCTGAGATGTGCTCTCTCCTACTATAAGGAAAGAACAGCGGAAATTCATGGAGAGGTTCGCCAGCTGTTTGTCACCTACGCTGAAGCTGCTTCTGGCAGACCTGCAGTCAAACAGACCATTGCAAGATGGATCACATCATGCATAGGTCTGTGCTATGAGTTGGCGGGCAAGGAGCCTCCCAGAGGGTAAGAGCTTATTCTACCCGCCATATGGCTGCATCGGTGGCTGCTTCCAGGGACATCCCTATCCAGGAAATCTGTCGGGCTGCTATCTGGAAGTCAGCAAATACCTTTATTTCCCACTACCACATCGACCTTGAGTCACGCCAGGATGCTGGTTTTGTGGCCTCGGTTCTCCAATCTCTGTTTCCTAAGTAGGGGGTGTGTGCCTTGCCTCCCTCCTCCCAGAGAACTGCTAGGAGTCTGCCAAAGAGTGTGGATGAACGGATATCCACGCCTCCTAGAAGAACAGGTTACTCACCTGTACAGTAGTTCTAGGAGTGGTATATGCTGTTCATCCACACGCACCCACCCGACCTCCCTCGGCTTTAGGCGCATCACCTTGCTTCCAGCGGGCTAAGATCTGGCGTCATGGGGGCGGAGCCAAGGTATTTACCACCTGGGTGGGTGGGAGGAGCCAGCTTGAAGACTTTCCGGTGAGATTTAAAGGGAAGGGGACATGCCAAAGAGTGTGGATGAACAACATAAACCACTCCTAGAACTACTGTTACAGGTGAGTAACCTGTTCTTCTAGGAGCGTGGATATGTTGTTCACCCACACTCTTTGGCAGACTCCTAGCAGTTCTCTGGGAGGAGGGAGGCAAGGCGCACACCCCCTACTTAGGAAACACAGATTGAAGAACCGAGGCCACTGTACTATCTTCAAGAATATCTTCTCCATAGAGTGGCACCAGCCTATTTCTTCAGTGGGATTCCCGAGCCAAGGTTATTGGCTGCAGTTGCTCACCCTCTTGGGTAATGTGCACAAGTTTTTATAATCAATTTTTATTATTCTGCAGCCTCAGGCTGATATCTCTTAAGGGTCTCTTACCATTGTTTTGACCCATTGGCCATTTGTTTGCTCACATCAATGCTAATAAGAAACAAATAGAGAGAAATTTTCTGTAACATCATGCTCAGGTTGGCAGTCTGAGTGCAGAACTTCATCCCAGCCCACAGTCGGATACCTCCAGTTTCCCTAATAAAGACTACAATTCTTTTAGAAAATGAAACCAGGAGGTCTGTTTACCTAATGCAAAAGTCCGATTGTATCCACTGACCAGCAGATTCAGTGGATGGTGACAGATTTGGGGAGGTATGCTCAGACAGTGAGTGATCCTAAGTCTTGGTCTCCATGCAGGAGCACCAGGTGGATGACGTTCCCTCAGGAATCTGGTACCATGCAATGGCAAATGGACAAGGTGATATTGAAATTGAGGGGTTTCTGAAAATAAATTTGACTAACTGCTGCACGGTTGAGATCTGATATTAATAAAATTGGGACGTGTCAGGTCAGTATGGAGGATCAGCTAACTGTCCCTGTCAGGCCAGTGGACTTAACCAAGCAGACCACTGTGCAAATTCACCACACCATTCAAGTACTATAAGATAAATTGGGAAGATGCAGAGTGCCATAATCGTCTGAACAACCTGAGGATTTATAGTCTCCCAGAAGGCTCAGAGAGTATGCCTTTTATCCCCTTTCTGCAAACCTTATTCCGCACTGCTGTAGGCCTGGCTCTGGACCACAGTTTGGAAATAGAATGAGCCCACAAGGCCTTAGGCCGAAGCATACTACGTTGGAGACTCAACCCTGCTCAGTCATCCCAACCCCACTCAGTTATTGTGCACTTATTGCAGTACTCTGATAAAGAAGACATTTTACACATGGCTGTGAAGAGAAAAGAGGTGCTGTTTAACAACACCTGTTTGTACTTCAATAATGGTTATCCTCCCATCCAGATGGTGCAATGCTGAGTGTACATACCAGTGATGAAGACCCCTCTGTTCCTAACAGATCAAATTTCGTATCCCCTACCCATCCAGAATGACTTTTCCTAGTGCCGTGGATATGGTTCACTTATCCACATGATGGCAGTTCCACAAGTAGTAGTGCTGATTCATCAGAACGTCTTTTGGATAAGCACCTCCTACCATCCGAGTGGTATATCCTCCGGCTTCACCCCATGACGCAAGATCTTCCTGTCCACTGGAAGAATTCAGTCTCCTCCTTTGCAGTTCTGTGCTCTGTGGGGCCCAAGGTGTGCCATTGACAAACTTATTTTTTTCTCAGTAAATCGATATTGAGCTATATTACTTAGTTTATTGAGCTATATTCCTTGGTTCTCCTCCAGCCTCGGATGCTAGAAAATGGAACACGAAGCGAAGCCAGCTTCCAGCTTCAAGTAATGTGTCACATGCCAGCAGAAGATTTTGCAGATGGACTCACAGGTATCGTGCCTCTGCTGCCTTAGGATGGCACACGATGTCGTAGGTTGTGGCCGGTGCCAGATGATACTGCCTTCCTCCCTGGAGGATCACAAGTTATGTCTTTTTCTCAGCCAGCTGGCCGATCAAGATCCTAAACTGTGGCCTAAGGGTTGCAAGGTGGCCTCAGTTGTGGTGGGGTCTGCAGTTCAACTCGCGGGCATGAAAGAAGCAGTGGAAAGTGTTCCATGTGAAAACAGCAAGTGCAAAACATCGAAGAGAAAAACTGTGATGGAAAAATAGCAAGTGCACATAAACAACGATCACTGAAATGGCGAAAACAGTGCCGCAGTGACTTTCTGTGGGGGGGACTGCGTGCCCTCCTTATGGGGGCTTCCGCATCCCCCTTACTTTACATAATCAACTCGGGGCAGGGAGGATGCAACCAGGGGAGGGGAGAAAGCCATAAGTCACCGAAATGACAAGTGCTGTCGATGCCACATCGCTGAAATGACGAGCGTTGTTTTGCCATCATGGCTTTTGTTCTCCCCATTTCGCGCTCACTGTTTTAACAGGACACCATGGAAAAGGCCACGGTGGGCACCTTGTCGGCCTCTGCGCTGCTCCCAGCTGGAGCCGGTGTCAGTGTGTCCTTCACTGGAGAGTTCAGAGAGATGTCGGGCACTCCAGACCTTCAAGGAGAGCCCTGTTTGCCACGGTAAAAAGCACAGAAAGCATGGTCATCGGTTGTGGGATCGGAAGAGATCATGCTCCTCCCACTACCTTGACTCCTCCGACCACTCGAAGCCTGTCAGATGCCTGGTTTCGGCTGAGCCAAAATTGGTCAAGGGCCAGGTCATTAGCTCCATGGCAACCCTGTTGGGCTTGATGACCTTGACACCAGTCAACCAGGTGGTCAAGATTTTCCTTGACCCGGTTGACCTTTTGTTGGAGGAGGTTGATGAGGAGTTGATCTCCAAGACCCCGTGTTCCTGGTCCTCACCCAGGAGGACATGGAGCGGTCGGTGTCCCTGGCTGCTGCCACTTTGGAACAACCTCCACCAGTGGTTGTTCTGCCAAGCCAGTGCATGTTGTCTATATGGCACCTCTGTTGGCTTCTCCTCAACATCTGCCCTTGGGTCGACAGTGTCAAGGTGCTCCTCCTGCTCTTGCTCCCACACGACTGTGAGGCATCGTTGTCTGTTACTAGTCCTCCTTATCTTCGGATGATGAGAGCCTCCACTGGCGTATGCAGCAGCACTGTGAGGAACTCCTCTGGCAGCAGGGGCCTGCAGTCAATTGACTGGTGCCATTCAAGCCCATGCTGTCCCCCCCCAAAGCAGTTCTCTCCAACACCTGTCTCTCCACCCCTGACTGTGAAACCACTGTGCTGCATCTGGCTTGCCAGGCCAGCTTTCATTAGCAATCACCCAGTCAGATGACTAGGGTGGTTCAAGGCTGCAAACAGTCGAGGACCATTTTTGATGAGTCTTTGGATGACTCCCGATGGGTCTTACATGCAGTCATCGAGGACGCATACAGTACCTTTGACCTCAAATCAGTTGAGGAGCTGACCAGCAAACATTGACCTACTTTGGGGCTCTATTCCGACTTATGTCTAAGTCCATGAGTGGTCTTCTGGAGCCTGTCCAGAAAAGGATCAGGTGCCCTTTCACAGACATCCTGGACAGGGACAAATTCCAAGGGGTTGCCTTTCCTACGGCTGAGGCCATATTGGGACCGGCTCTGGAGCTTTGGTAACATCCAGCATTCTAGGGACATGGATATGTTGTTCATCCACACTCATTGGCAGGTATCCTTGCCGCTTTAAATCTTGCCGGAAGGTCTTCAAGCTTGCTCCTCCCACCCACCCGGGTGGTATAACTCTCGGCTCCGCCCCATGACGCTCAGATCTTCCTTACCGCTTGAGCTCAGGTTCCCTCCTTAACGCCTGCGCTTGTGACTGGTTCCTATTTCTCCGCTTATGGATTTAAAATAAATTTCCAAAGACTTCAGTCTTCTATCATGTCAAGGAAAGTGGACAAATCACTCTCGATTGGAGATGCCCATGCGGCAGAAGATGTCTCGGACGGATCCACACTCCACGGTGTTCACTGCTTAGGCCTTGAGCACCCACCCGCAGGCTTGCGACCTGTGTCTCATCTTTCTCGCCTACGCCCTCGAAGACCGTGCTGCCCGATTGCAACTGGGCCGTCCCCGAAGCGTTTCCTCCGTGAAGTCCAAGGAGGCGGTTATGTGTCGTGGCTGGGCGGGCTCAAGTGGATCAGCCTCGAGCGGATGGTCGCCTCAAGAGGAGGCGCCGGGCCAGATATCTTCCTCGGCCATGCATTATCCCGCCTCTGGGTTCTTCCCTCACGGCTTCTTTTAAGGAGCTTTGTCTGTCCCTCCACTAAAGGAGAAGGGCTCAGCGCCTGCTGGACCTTATTCTCGGTCCAAAAAGAGGGACAGGGTAAGTCCTCCGTCGACGCTTCTGGGAGCGGGAAAGGTCCTCTCCCCGGCCGTCACCGCCGGCTTCGCGGTCTACCGCCTCGGCTTCGCCACTGGCCCTCACGGTGTCCCCGCCAGGTCAGTTGACCGAGACTCCCACCGATGAAGTCGAGATTTTCTCGACCCATTGGACGGGCTGTCGCTTTAGCAGCCGAGATTCCTCTCCCGGTTCCCCGGGAGGAGTTGAGGATCCCGTGGCTCGCCTGTGCCTCCGATACCGAGCCCCTCGGATGGACCATCCGAGCCGAAGGGAGTGCCGGTTCCGCCGACACCTCCCCGCACCGACTCGGAAATTCGGGACTCGGTCTCGGTCTGGACTCTCTTCAGGTCCAGCCGATCCCACCGGCCATAGGCGGTCTCGGTCTCGGCATCATGGTAAGCGGGCGTCATTGCCCTGCCCCTCCTCCTCGGATGAGGGGAGGCTTCAAGAATTACGTCAGACGGCATTTAGGACCTTATGTTGCAACAGCCCTCCTGGTCGGAATAAGTCGACCCCGCCGCCTTCCCCCGCCATTAAGTGGCTGTCACCGAACGGCCGACACAACCTCGACTTATCCGAGGAGCTCTATACCCAGGCCGGTTGTTGGCCAAAACCAGCTGCTCCACCGATTCGGTGGAACCTCCGCCTCCACAGCCACCACTGGGGCCGACCAAGGATTCTCGGTCGGCTAAGGGTCTACCCCATCGGCTGTCGTCAGTTACCCTCACTCCCGACCCACCTCGGCAGGTGAAGGGTGGCTCAGGCCAGAGGCAGCTCTTCGAGGACTCTTCCGGTCGAAGATGATTCCTCCTTTTCTCCAGCGACTGGACTTGGAGTCTTCAGGAGGTCAGTCAATGGGCGATAGCCCGTCGTCTTCCTAGACTGCTTCGCTCATCTCGAGTCTACCGGGATGGAGCTCGAACCCGCTTCCAAACGGGCCAGGTATCCCCTCACGGAGATTCTGGACCGAGGGATTCTCGGAGGCTTTCCGGTGGCCGAGGCCATAGTGGGTCGGCACTGGAGCTTTGCAGCGCCTGCTCTGCCCTGCGCCGCCAGGATGGCCAGGAAGTATGCGTCCCACTGTTCCTTGTCCGTTTTTTGAACACCTCTGCTGAGGGTTGGTTACCGACAGGTCTCAAGCATCGGCAACGCCAGGGATGTGGACAAACCTCCTGACAAGGAGTCCAAGAAATTGGACTATGTCGGGCTAAAAGTTCTACGCTAGGTCCTCTCTCGGCCTTCGTCCAGGCCAGTTCGGCCGCCCTCATGGCACATTTTTCTCATGCCCTGTTGGCTCCCTGGATGAGGTCATCCTCATCTTCCCGCCGCATCTGCAGACTACGGTTAAGCAGGTGCGGGACCAGGGCAGGGTAGTGGCCAAACAGCAGCTCCAGACTGCTTTGGATATAGGGGACTCATGTGCCAGATCGGTGGCGGCCGCAGTGGCTATGCGTCGGCCGGGCTTGGCTGAGGATATCCACCTTTACTGGATACCCAGCACAAGTTGGCGGATGTTCCTTTTGGGACTGACCCTTCGGCCCTGGGGTGGAAGGTCACCTGCAGAGGATCGAGAAGTCCAATGCCACCTTGGACTCGGTCTCTTCCGCCAGAAGGACAAAGGCCGCAAACCACAGCCTAAGCCCTTTCGCGCCCCTGTGCCTCGCGCCCTGCCCAGTAACGCCAGGGCCAGCAGGCTCGGCCTTGGCATCCCAAACCCAAGCCGGCTTCCTCTAACAGGAGGCAGGGAGAAAGGGCCCAGGAGGTCCCTCGGCCGGTCCCTCCTCCAAGCCTGCCCAGTGACGGGCTGAGGGTGTCGCCCCATCCCCGCCACCTTATCCATGGGTCCCCGTGGGGGACGGCTCCGCACTTCCGCTCCGCCTGGTCCGCTGTTACCACGGACAGGTGGGTCTTGAGGTGGTGGGAAGAGGCCTGCCTCTGGAATTCGAGCAGGCACCACCCTTCAGAGCCGCCGCCTCGGGGCTTCGGGATCCCCAGCTCACTGGCGGCTCGTCGAGCCGACACGCCTCCTCCTCCAGAAGGAGGTGGTAAGAGAGGTGGTGGACCCTCCTTCAGACCCAGGGTTTGTGTCCAGGTACTTCCTGGTTCCGAAGCGGACGGGGGGCTGGCGCCCCATTCTCGACCTACACGACCTAAACAAGTTCCTAAGGTCTCGAACCTTCAGGATGGTCACTCTGGCTTAGATAATACCATCCTTGGAACGCGGCATGTGGTTCTGCTCTCTGGACTTGCAGGACGCGTTTTTTCACGTCCCTATCCGTCCGTCTCACCAGAGATTCCTTCGCTTCCGAGCGGAAGGATCCCTCTTCGAGTTCCAAGCCATGCCCTTCGGCTTGTCTCCAGCTCCCAGGGTCTTCACCAAATGCATGGCAGTGGTGACAGCATTCCTCTGTGGGCGCCGAGGGGTCCAGGTGTACCCTTACCTGGACGACTGGCTGATAGCAGCTCCCTCCAGGAAGGAGGCGGAGTGGTCCAGAGATCTGGCCCTCCAGGTCTGCTCTCAACTGGGCCTCCTTATCAACGAAGCCAAGTCGGAACTCGAGCCGAAGCAGGTGATTCTATTCATCGGGCGCAGCTCGACTCTTCGAGCCAGGAGCTGCCTCGGACAGGGCCGAGGTTCTTTCCTCCTTTGCTCGATCATTTCTGGTTGGGCAATTGCGCCTGCCCGGGACTTCCTGCGCCTCCTGGGTCTCATGGCGGCCTGCACAGCGTGGTCCGCTGGGCCCGCTGGAACATGCGCCCCTTCAGTGGGGACTGGCCAGCCAGTGGTCAGCAACGCTCAGATCCCTTGACCAGCTTAGTGTCGGTGACACAGGGGATGTGGAACGCTTCCAGTGGTGGACCGTTCCAGATCATTTGCAGGAGGGCATCCTGCTGGTCTGCCCGAGCCGACGGTCTCTCTATCGACCGATGCCTCTCTGATGGGTTGGGGTGCCCATCTGGGGGAACACCGGGCTCATGGCCTCTGGTCCCCGCAGGAGTCCCGATGCCACATCAACCTGCTGGAGCTCCGAGCGGTCCGCCTAGCTCTCACCGCCTTTGCTCCGTTCCTCCGGGGTCAAGTGGTCCGAGTCCAGACGGACAATACCACGACCATGTACTATCTAAACCGCCAGGGCGGACGCTCCCATGCTTCTATGCAAGGAAGCTCCGCATTTGGTCACTCGCACAGCCTGGAGGCGGATCTCCTAGCCATTCACGTGGCAGGAGCCTCCAACACCCTGGCCGATGCCCTGAGCCGGATAGGGGCTGCATCCCACGAGTGGTCTCTCCTGCCGGAGGTAGTACAGCATCTGTTCTCCCTTTGGGGCACACCTCAGGTGGACCTGTTTGCCTCCATGGAGAACGCGAAGCTGAGTCTGTTCCATGCCCGCCCCCCTCAGCAGGGCTCGCTGCAGGGGGATGCCTTCTCGAGGCAATGGACCCCGGGCCTCTTTTACGCCTTTCCCCCATTTCCCTTGATCCACAAGGTGCTTCTCAAGGCGAGGAGGGACAAGGCGCAGGTGATTCTGATAGCCCCAGACTGGCCTCGCCAGTTCTGGTACCCAGATCTCCTCAGTCTCAGCTCCAGGACTCGCGGCAGCTTCCAGCTCGCCCGACCTGCTCTCAGTCAATCAGGGAAGGTGTTCCATCCGACCTTCAATCCCTGCACCTGACGGCCTGGTTCCTGAGCTGCTAGAGTTCCAGGCCTTGGGTCTTTCCGACGAGGTCCTCAATGTAGTTGAGGCGCCCCGTAGAGTCGACCAGAAAATGTTATGCCTTCAAATGGAAAAGGTTTTCCATTTGGTGTCAGGGCAAGGGCTTGGACCCTTCCTTCTGTTCCTTGGCAAGCATCTTGGACTATTTATGGTCCCTTTCTAGTCAAGGGCTTAGGTCGACGACCCTAAGGGTGCACCTGGCAGCCATCTCTGCTTACCGGGCGCGGGCCGGGAAGCAGTCGGTGGCGCAGGAGAAGGTGGTCTGGCGCTTTTTCAAAGGCCTTGATCACATTTCCCCTCCAGTGCGGGAACCCCCACCTCCGTGGGATCTACTGCTGGTACTGGCAAAGCTCATGGGCAAGCCATTCGAACCTATGCACAGGTGTGCTCTCTCTCACCTGTCGTGGAAGACCGCCTTCTTGGTGGCTATCACGTCAGCCAGAAGGATGGGAGAGCTCCAGGCGCTTTCCATCGAGTCTCCTTACCTGGTCTTCTCCAGGGACAAGGTTGTCCTGCGCCTCACCTGAAATTCCTTCCTAAGGTGGTGTCGGAGTTTCACCTTAACCAGGTGTTGACTCTGCCGGTGTTCTACCCAATCACACTCGGAGGTTAATATAGGCTCCATACTTGGACTCTGTGAAGGGCGCCGCTTATTATAAGGAGCGACGGCTGAAATTGGGAGAGGTTCGCCAGCTGTTTGTCACCTACGCTGAAGCCGTGATCTGGCAGACCTGCAGCCAAGCGGACGATAAGCAGGTGGTAACCTCCTGCATAGATCTCTGCTATAAGTTGGCGGGCATGGAGCTCCCAGAGGATAAGAGCTCATTCTACCCGCCATACTGCTGCAACGGTGGCTGCTTCCAGGGACGTCCCTATCCAGGAAATCTGCAGGGCTGCTACCTGGAAGTCAGCAAACACCTTCATTACCCACTACCACATCGACCTTGAGTCACGCCGGGATGCTGGTTTTGGGGCCTCGGTTCTCCAGTCTCTCTTCCCAAGTAAGTATTGGGGTGTGCTCTTGCCTCCTCCTCCGGAGAACTGCTAGAGTCTGCCAATGAGTGTGGATGAACAACATATCCATGTCCCTAGAAATACAGGTTACTCACCTGTAACAGGAGTTCTAGGAATGGTATGTTGTTTCATCCACACGACCTACCCGACCTCCCCGGCTTCGACGCACAACCTGAGCTTCCAGCGGGCCAGATCTGGCGTCATGGGGCGGAGCCGAGAGTTATACCACCCGGGTGGGTGGGAGGAGCAAGCTTGAAGACCTTCCGGCAAGATTTAAAGCGGCAAGGATACCTGCCAATGAGTGTGGATGAACAACATATACCATTCCTAGAACTCCTGTTACAGGTGAGTAACCTGTATTTTCTCCTGACACCCTCAGCCCATATGGTCTGAAAGTATATGTTCCCTACAGGCTCTCTGTCCAGGTCCTTGGACCACCCCTCAGCCAAGGGTCTGGTCTTGGATTCAGTCTTCAGGAAATCCAGAAACACTGGAGATGTGGAGAAGCCCCCCGGTAAGGAGCCAAAGAAGCTTGACCATGGGGCCAAGAAGGTCTATGCAGCTTCGTTACTCAGTCTCCGTTAGGCGAGCTATGCCTTGATGATGGCCCATTTTGGTCACTCCCTGGTGAGAGTGCTGGATCATGTCCTCCCTCGCCTCCCTGTGTACAAGCAATTGCTGGTGAAAATGGTCAGAGACCAGGGTCAAGCGCTAGCTAAACACTAGCTTCAGATGGCCTTATACATGGGCGACACCTGTGCTTGTGCCATGACAGTAGTGGTCACAATGCATCACAGGGCCTGGCTGAGGGTCTCCACCATTATGGCAGACACTCAGCATGAGGTGGCCGATGTCCCTTTCTTGGCACCGCAATCTTTGATCTGGGGTGGATGGTTATCTCAATTGGATTGAGAAGTCCAGTGCCACCCTGGATTCTGTGGCTTCATCCCAGAAGGAACCAAATGCAAAGAAGCCGAAAAAGAATAGTCCTTTCAGTTTTGTCTCTTTGATCCACAGCAGCCATGGGAACAGCAGCCCTAGCAATGGCAATACCAAGCCTGGCACCCCAAGGTTAAGTTCTTCAGCCAGAGGCCAAAAAGAAGTGAGGATAGTGGAAGTGATGTCTCTCTGGCCCCAGTGGCCAGTGCCCCATCCAAAGCAGCCAAGAGATGGGTCAGGGGTGTCTACCTCCTGCCTGTCCAGTCCCTGACCAGCTTCCTGTGGGGGGGTCAGCTTTGCCGCTTCTGCCCACACTGGTCCATGATTACTGCGGACAAGTGGGTTCCAGAGGTGGTAGGCAGAGGGCTGCCTCTCAATGTAGAGGCTCTCCCATATTACCGTCTCCATGCTCCGAGGGAGTCCTTGGTGTTGCAGGACACATTGCCCGCCCTCAGGGAAGACATTGCTCAGCTCCTTGTGAAAGAGGCCATAGCCTGTGTCTCGGATGCCATGACAAGTCAGGGGTATGTGTGCAGGTAGGGTCAAAGGCATTACTTGCCACAATAAATTTGCACTGCTTTGCATTACTTTTTGAACTGTGCTTTTGCTTCGGAACATTTCGACGGAGGCTGGCAGCCCCTAAATAGCACTACTGAGCTTCTTCTGTGCACACCTCTAAACCTCCTTTTTCTCAGTAAGTTTGCAGGTACTTCCTAGTCCTGCAATGGACGTGAGGGGCTGGTGCCCCATACTGGATCTGCACAATCGAAACCAGTTTTTGTGGAAGCACAAGTTTCAGATGGTCACTGTGAACCAGATAATACAATCCCTGGAGCAGGGCAAGTGGTTCTGCTCCCTGGACCTCCAGGATATGTCCTTCCACATCTCAGTTCATCTCTTCCACTGGTGGTACCTCCGGTTCCATGCAGAAGGGGTGCTCTGTCATTACCGGGTCATGCCCCTGGGCCTGTCATCCAAGCCCAGGGTCTTCACCAAATGCATGGCAGTGATGGCAGCCTTTCTGTGTTGCAAGGGTATTGGGTTACCCTTACCTGAATGACTAGCTGATAGCCCGTCCATCCAAGGAGGCTGTGGAGCGGTCCTGGGATCTGGCCCTCCAGACCTGAAGAAACTTGGGCCTCTTGGTCAACCCAGCCAAGTCCAAACTGATTTCCTCACAGGTGATTCTATTCATCAGGGCAGAGCTAGACTCCCTATGGGCAGGGCCCCTACTTTTCTGCGGCACAGTGGGACCAAGTTCTGCGGCAAGACTACCATTGCCGCAGAACTTCTGCGGCGGTGGTTTGTAATTTCTGCTGAAATTCTGCGGCACTAGCAAACGACCACATCACAGTGTCAGCTTGTCATCCTGACTTCACTTTCATGGCAGTGGTTATAGCAGTCAGGATAGTGGAAAGCACAGTAACACTAGTTCAAAAAATAACAGACTTATAAAAACAATTCTATGCCTAAAAAAGCAAAACAAATGTCTCTCCCTTAAGGTCCTAGCCTGTTGCATAAATTACATATGCAGAGGGAATCTTATGTGATATATAAGGTATTTCTATATGCATGCTATCTATCCCTCTAATGAGGTTTCCACTGTCTAACACTTATATATTTGTATGTGCTTTCTATACCACTCATGAGGTTCCACTGTGTATCACTTATATATTTATATGCAATCTGTAACATCCATACAAATATGTATGTGTGTGTGTGTGTGGTGAGACAGACAGAGATACTGTATGTATGTGTGTGTGTGTGTGTGTGTGTATATATATATATATATATAGATATATATATATATATTTTTTTTAAATTTCCATGAACTTGCAATCCTCATTCATACAGGTCCCATTGGAAATGGAATAGAGGAGTTATTGCAAAACTCATTTTTCATGTCAACCTGCTTACCCTGACACACTGCATAACACCATCAGGCCATGACATGCATGTGAACTGATTGTGAGATAGAGCACTCCAACCCATCACAATGTGTCCACCATGTGACAGAAAACTGCACCATGCCTTCCCAGGCTCTGAGCAGTGATGTGCTCCACCAATCCTGGTGCTGCCCAACCAGCTCCCAGAGCTAATCTCTGAACCTGAGTTGCTGGCACAGAAACACAGCATGCTACCCTCTGGCCCAACAGCTGTCCCTGCACAGAACATTTCTCCATAACTTTTAGGTGATTCTATCAACCAATGACAATATGTAATCAATAACCCTGGCAAAAATGCATACAGTGCAATTATTTATTTAACAGGTCTATTCTTTCAACAGGTCTACACACTATTATATTCCAGTTTTCTGGGTATAATTACTTTATTTTTCTTACAAATGACAGTTAAATTCATTTTACCAGTTATTTATTTCAGATGGCATCTCTATACCTTAAATGCACAAATAGGTTTGTACAAAGTGAGGTATGGACTTAACAAGTCTGTGCTATTGACAAGGTTTTGTTTAAGTTGGCCCTAGCGCAATGATGTAAGACTGAAAATTGTATAAGGCTGTAGTGCAGGTCGAGCAAATATCACCATGCATGATGTGCTGTGCCACCATCTGTGGCAGTGGGAGCTATGGTAGATGAGTGACTGTTCATTTCTGTTGCAGAATGCAGCCATTTCATTAACTAATGTATGATGTTATAGCAATAATATCACATTCTGAACATATAGGGGGGTTTGGATATAAAAAGAAAGGAAGGGAACCAGATTCTAAAGATAAACAAAAATATTAATAAAAAATCACCAAGAAGAGTGAATTCTGTGGCACAGCAGAAGTTCTGTGGTAGATTGCAATTTCTGCACAAAATTCTGTGGCCACAGAATTCTAGGGGCCTTGCCTATGGGCCAGGGCCCACTTCACTGTGCACTGGGCATTAGACTTTACCTCCTTTGCCTGATCATTTCAGGTTGGGCACTCATGCCCTGCCCAGGACTTCCTACGGCTGCTGGGGTGCATGGCATCCTGCACTAGCATGGTCCAGTAGGCCCACTGGCGGATCTGGCACCTGCAGTGGGAGTTGAGCCATCAGTGGTCCTAGTGCTAGGGCACTTGGACCAGCCAGTCACAGTGACACATCCAGTGGTGGCTAATCCCAGAACATCTGGAGGAGAGTCCCATTTGCCTGCCTAAAACTGACCATCTCTCTTGATGGCTGTCTCTCTGGTGGGGTTGGGAGCTCCCCTGGGAGACCACAGGGCCCATGGGTTCTGGTCGCCCAGGGAGTCTTGCCACCACATCAACCTGCTGGAGCTCTGTGACAGGGTAGAATAGGACCCTGTCCCATTTGTTTTGGAGAAAGTGTTTAAATGCAAGGATCTGTATCCTTTCCTTTTCTGTCTCTTCTGTCTGGTTGCGCAGCCAAATATTCCTGTGAGACCTCGGACTTGATCAACCCGAACAGTCTCGCAATCCTTTGCCTCTCACTGTCTCTCAGTTTTCTCTTGCTGTCTTTATTCCTTGCATATCTATATTTGCTAAAATATATGAGAATCAATGTATGGAAATGTAGCTGATATTGGGATCACTTTTGTTTAGAAAATTGTGTTACTGTTGAAATGTATATATTTATAATTTGAGATAACTGTAAAAAGCTGGAGGTTACTTGGGTGCAAATGCCTGAGCCTTTTGCAGTTGCTGTGGGGACCTCAGGAAGTTCTCAATGTTCTAGCAGCTCCTGAAATTTACAAAGGACAGGATGCTTGCAAAGGATGGGGGTTGGAAAAGAGTTATTAAAACAGCTAAGCTGAGCTGCAAGGGAGATTTTTTACAAGAGGTTTTATTTTGCTTCTGTATATAGTTATTCTGAACAGGTTTATATTATTTTATGTTATTGCAACTACAAATAAACAATTTTGTGGAATTTTACAACTGCTTCTGGGTTTTCTCTATGCTTCCTGACCTGTGCCTCGATGACAAGCTCCATTCAGTTCGGCTAGCTCTGATGGAATTTGCTTCTCTAGTCGTAGGGCAGTCCGTGCAAGTCCAGATGGACAACACCACGGCCCTGTTCTACCTGAACAGGCAGGGCGACACACACTCCCTTCCCTTGTGGCGGGAAGCCCTCCACACCTGGACTCTCGTGTGCAGCCTGGGTGCAGATCTTCTGGTGATCCATATCACTGGAGCCAACAGCTGCCAGATGCTAACCCAGGTGAGCGAGACGTTGCATGAGTGGTCACAGTATTAGGAAGTGGTGAACCACCTGTTCTCCCTGTGGGGTACACCTTTGGTGGACCTGTTCGCCTCCTTGGAGAATGCCAAAGTAAGGCTGTTTTGTGCCCACCTCCCACAGTCCAGGACACTGGTGGGGGATGCCTCGTAAGGCCCTGAACCCCAGATCTTCTGTACACTTTTTGTCCTGTCCCTTGATCCACAGAGCACTGGTCAAGGTCAAGAAGGACAAGGCGTGGATGATCCTGATAGCTTCAGACTTAACCACACCGGTTCTGGTACCCGCATCTCCTCAGTCTCAGCAGCAGGCCTCTGTGGTAGTTATCTCTTCACCCAGTCTGCTGACCAGATGACAGGGGAATGTCCTGCACCCAGACCTTCAGTCACTGCTCTTGACAGCTTGATTCCTGAGCGTCTAGATTGCCAGGCTTTGGGTCTTTCGGAGATGTGTTACACGTTGTGGAGGCTTCCTGAAAAGAGTCAGTTTGCCCATGCTACACCTTTAAATGGAAAATAATTTCCATTTGTTGAAAGGACAGTGAGCTTGGTCCCCTTGCCTGCCCTGTGGCTAGTATCCTTGAGTACCTCTGGTCCCTCTCCCAGCTATGGCTGCAAGCTACAACTCTAAAGGTGCACCTGACTGCCATCTCTGCATACCGTGTGCAGGCTGGTATGCTGACGGTGGCCCAGGAGAAGGTGGTTGGGTGTTTTTTTAAAGGCCTGGGCAACCAGTTCCCTCCAGTGCATGAACCACCAGCACCTTGGGACTTACTGCTGGTATTGGCCATGCTAATGGACAAACCATTTGAGCCTATATATAGGTGTGAGATGTCACACCTGTCATGGAAGATGGCTTTCTTGGTGGCTATCATGTCAGCCTGAAGGATTAGTTATCTCCAGGTGCTCTCGGTGAAGTCTCCATAACTGGTCTTCCACAGGGCAAGGTAGTCTTTTGCCCCCACCTGAAATTCCACCTGCAGGTTGTACTGGAGTTCCACCTGAAATAGGTGATGGACTTTCTAGTGTATTTTATGAACCCTTATTCGGAGGCCGACTGTAGGCTCCATACACTGGACCTGCTGTGGGTGCTCTCCTGTTATGTAGAGCACGTGACTGGAGTTCGGGTGAGGTTCGCCAGCTCCTTGTCACATACACTGAAGCCACACCTTGCAGACCAACAGCTAAGCAGACAGTTGGCAGGTGGATTGCAGCTTGCATTGACCTCTGCTATAGGTTGGCTGGTAGGGAGCCTCCTATAGGGCTTATTGCTCATTCCACCAGACATACTGCTGCCTTGGTGGCTGTTTCCAGGGACATCACTATCCATGAGAGCTGTAGGACAGCCACCTGGAAGTCAGCACACACCTTCATCTTCCATTACAGCATCAACCTGGAATCTCGTTGGGATGCTGCTTTTGGGACCTCGGTTCTCCAGTCCCTGTTTGCCAAGTAGGGGTGCGTACCTCGCCCCCTCCTTGCAGAGAACTGCTGGAAGTCTGCCATCATATCGATGCCCCCAGAATCATAGATTATTGACCTGTAACCGTAGTTCTATGAGTGGTGTATGGTTCATGTCTACATCACCCACCCAACCTCCCCTGGGAAGTGGCATATGGATCCTTGCTTCCAGCGTGCAAGATCTTATGTCACAAGGTGGAACCAGAGGATATACCACCCTGGTGGTGGGAGGAGCTTAGCGTAAAGACGTTCTGACAAATAAGCACTTCTGGTGGAACTGCCATCATGTGGATGTGAACCTTATACCTGTCATAGAACTACAACTACAGGTGAGTAACCTGTTTTTTTTTCTTCCCAGAAAGCTCACAGACCTGTGATACAGCTGAGGCCTCCCAACAGGAACTACAAAGCAGGGTTATTCCAGGGTTGACCCCCCCCCAACCCGGAAGAAATCAAATCTCCTGATACTGGCAGCTAAGCTGCCCCAACATGTTTGATCAGCAGTCCTAGTGAGACCTCCAGAAAAAACATGCAGTGGCTACCATTCAGCACATTGTTGGGCAGCTGAAAGCTGCTCAGGAGAGCACAGAAAGAACAGCATCAACACCCAGCAAAGCTACCTGACTGTGACTCTTTGCTGCTCCAACACCAGTTGGCAGGTATGGCACCCACGTAGTTTCCCCTGACTCCCTGATCTCCCTCTCCTGAAGTCCTGTGCTCTGGTTTCCCCTTTCCCTTCAGGTCTGCACTGTAAGAGGGCTCACCACCACCTATGTAGGAAGAGCTACGCCCTTACCCTGTACATTTATCTCCAGCCAGTCCCTGCCTCTCCTTATGTTGCTTTGCCTGCCAGAGATGAGAAGTTAAAGGTGTAGCAAGCTGAACTCTGGCTAATGCTCATAGATTTTATCACATTCCTTATACATTTTTCTTAAATTTGGCAGAGGTGCTTCTGGTGTGGCCACATCAGAATAAAAAGTTATAGTACTAGTGCCCCCCCCCCAACCAAAGCTGCTTGAAAGCCTGCACTTCATTTAAGTTGCTTCCATTTTCTTACTTAGTCTTCATTCTATCATTCTTAACATTTTAAAGGGTTCCTTGATCTCATCATTTGTCCGAATCATGATTATCCTGACCGTCGATGACAAGGTGATGCCCTCATCAGTCAGGGTTAATAAAGTGTAGGTACCTGACCAATGAAGGACATAGAAATAATTTATATGAACTGCAGGCTTTCAAGCAGCTTTTGTAGGGGAGTGCTGGTACTATAACTGATCCAATCAGAGACTAGACCACCTGGCCCTTCCCGAACTGCCCCCTGCTGACTCCACATGATGGCTTCCCACTTGTTGGGTGAAGCCTGGTAAGGGAGTGGCCTTAGCAGCTGTGGCCCTTAACCATACCTGACTCAAATCAGTTCATCCCTGCCTAATAAAAATTAGTAAATGGTACATTTGGGGGGATAGCAGTCTTCACTGTGGGTCCCTGATATGTAGCAATTGCAGTGAGTCGTGGCTGTGCAACTGCCAGGGAGACAGGCCGCATCCCCACATAGCACTGCATTGGCGGTGAGACATCTGCTTAGTACACCCCCCCACGGCTTCACTGACGATATGGGGCAGGGGCGAAGTGACTGGTAGGTGGACAAGTTCCTTTCCCCATATTACTTGGTGTAAGCAGCCAGAGATACTGGTTCCCGGTGCAGCGCAGTGCTTGGAGCAAGACCAGGAAAATGGGTGAGTCATTGTGCCACCATGTCTCGGAGGCACTTTGAAGGTCCCGACCATTGGGAGGGACAGGGCCGCACCAGGGAGGATGGATGGCAGGACTTAACAGGGCAGGAACACTCTCTGCTCCTTTTGACTGAACTGCTTATTTCCTAAGTTGACAGCAAACTTCCAGACAAAACTTGAATTTCTCTGTTTGAATGCTTTGGTATTATAGCCAATTTGATGAGTTACTTTTATTATTTTTCTGCCTACATATTACGTCGCAACCTGACATGACCAAGAGTTGCCCTGGGACTTGAACTTTATCTTTCCTTGTTTATTGTTTGGGATGTTTTCACCAGGGACAGGGTTGAATGCACCGCTTATTTCTTAAGCAGACTTCGAACTTCTGGACAAAATGTGTTTTTTCTCTGCCTTAAAGCTGTGACATTTTAGTCTGTTTGATGTTGATTTACTGATGTTAGTCCCCTGCTTGCATATAACGCCACAATCAATTGTGGTCAGGTGCCTCCCCAGGACTTGAAATTTATCCTTACTTATTTATTGTTTGGGATGCTTTCACTTGGGATGTGGCTTTTATACGTGATGATTACTGTTACTAAATGAACCTAACGCATGCCCCCCATGCTAGCCCTGAGGTTAAAAGGCTGTAGCTGGAATATTTGAATGTGCCTACGACTTCTGTGTCTGTTGTGACACCAATCAGGTCTGATCTGGAGACCCTCACTGTGGCATCCTGGGGCAGGCTAGCTGCTGTTCAGGCCATCCCTGAGTTACAGGATAATGAAGTATTAGGCACCCAGAACAAAACCATTTTATTACATGCAGTTTATAGTGGATACTGTTAGCTAATAATTAAAGGGCACTAGGTTCCAAGAAAGTCACTGTGCAACCCACTAATAGTTGTACAAGATTAACATCATGGGTAAGAGAGTGTTTGCTTCAGGCACACTAGGCCTATATATATAGCAAACTACCAGGCCTGTATTTCAAAGTATGAGTACTCTCAATGGAGCAAGCTCTGTTCCACTGTAGAGAGCTTGCCTGAGTCAACATTGAAGCTGGACCTGCTGGTGACTTAGCACTCAAGGCATAGAGTCTAATTATCACCAGCTAAGGGCTGCGATGGATTGCTTGGATGCAGCAGTATGGGCTGCAGAGAATTGCAACAGGAGGCATTCTTGGCTGCATTGCACGTTATCGTCACCCTGCCACTCCAACACTAATATAGCCTGGGTCTGGCTGGGGCCAAGTTTGAGCCCTGATGATTGCACTTGTTTTCATTTTTGTACCTAATAAAGTGAGTCTTTTCCTTTTTTTCATATAGATTTTATCTCCCTGGAGCCTGGCAGATGACTATGGCCCTCCCTCGGAGGGACTCATCCTCCATGCCCAAGCGCTGCCTTCCCGACTGACCCCGTAATTCCTTCATGGCTTTCCGCTGTGACGGGGCCGGGGAGGGGAGCATCAGCTTTCTCCTCACCTCCTCCCCCCCCCCCCCGAGCATAATCCAGAAGTCGGGGTGGCTGCGGGGACACGTTGGGCTATCATGGAGCCTGCCAGCTCCCTTTTCACATTTTCACATCCTCTCTCATCCCTGCCGACCCCCGGCAATCCGGGCTCGTTCTCGAACCTGGGTCGCCTGTGTGGCGCGATGTGTAGCAACCAGTGCCTCAACCTCCAGTGCCACCTGGCCGGCTTAAAGTGAGTCTTTTTTACACTGCACATGGAGCACCAGCATTTTCTTTGGTACATTTTGTTAGTGTTGGAGCAGCAACGTAACGTTTGCATTGGTTGTCGATTTCAAGGGTGGCTCCCCAATTACCAGCACCTGCTCCCTGCACCATGAACACGCACTCGTTTTGTTGTTTTTCATTCCTGGATATATACTGCTGGCTTTGCTTCCAGTGTCCAGCAAATAATGAAAGTCCCAGTTAATGGAACTTATTTCTTTGGTCAGCATTTAGAGGAAGCATGTAAAGAGTTAAATGAAAAGAAATTGACCCACATGGTTCAGTACCAGAATGCCCTCTGAGAAAAGGCCATGGAACTGGTCCAGACCCAGCAGGATGGTCCCCAGAAGGCCGAGCTGCTCCATGTTTGAAAGTCCAGATTGGATGCAGGTACCGACATATTATGCTCCTCGTATGACATGGCAGATGCTGTGGCCAGGGCAGCGGCCTCTGGCATTTGCCTCCGCCACTATTCTTGGCTCCGCACCTCGGGCTTTACACAGGACATCCAAGCAAAGATAATGGATGCCCCTTTCAAGGGCTCAGTCCTTTTTGGTGAGGACTCCGAGAAGGTTATAACTTACCTCCAAGAATCTGGCAAGGTGGTTAGATCTGTACACATTATGTACAGTTCCACACAGAAACAGAACCGTTACCATCCATTTCTTCTGTCATCCGTGCAACAGCCCAGAGGCCAACACAACAGAGGAGCCTTTAAGCGTAAGGCCACCTCTCAGGCCTTAGGGGAATTGGTACTTAGAGCCCCCAAAACCTACCAGGTCCCTTTTCCTGTCCCTGGTTCCTCAGCCTGACTCCCTGCCCAACCCCCTTCCCTTGGTAGAATCCCTGGGTGAGACAGTAGGAGGTCACTTTTCTCTCTATCTAGAGAGATGGCAAAGAATCACGATGGATTAGTGAGTTCTTCATTTGATAGAAAAAGGACATACCCTGGTGTTCATGGAGATGCCCCCAGACAACCCTCCAGTACTGCCAAAGACTGCAGTACATTGGTGCAATTCTGGACACCGCCGAAGGCAAGGTCTTTCTGCCTCTGGACAGAGCAGAACGCCTTCAGGAACAGGCTCACCTAGTTCATCGGCACGTCAGGCACCAGACAGAGTCTTCCTGTGGCTGCTAGGGCACATGGCTGTGGCTATCGCGATGGTACCGCTTGCACACTTGCACATTAGGGTTCTCCAGTGGACCTTGTGGGTCCAATGGGATCAATACACGGGCGAGTTGGAGCAACTGGTCACGGTCTCCACTCCCGTGCACCAAACTCTGGCCTGGTGGTTGAACCCCTCCAGTCTTTCCATGGGGGTCCACTTTCGGCAGGAGTCTCCTTGTCAAATCCTGAGGACTGATGCATCTGGCCTGGGCTGGATTGCGCATTTGGCAGACCATCAGACCCAGGGCACTTGGTCTCCCCAGAAGCAAAATCTCCATATCAATATTTTGGAGATGCAGGCAATTCTTTATGCAATTCAGGCTTTCCAGATGAATCTGCTCCCGGGCCATCTCCTAGTTCAGATGGACACTATGTTAGTGGTCTTCTTCATAACCAGGCCGGGGGGGGGGACTCATTCTTTCCCTCTCTGCAGGGATGCCTTGAGAGTCTGGTATTGGGCCATCGAGCATCATCTAGAATTTACTGCTGTGTATGTCCCAGGTGTACAAAACACCTTGGCTGACAGTTTAAGCCAGTTTCAGTCCAAGGCACAAAAATAGAAACTCCTTCAGTCTGTGGCCGAAGAGCTATTCGACAGGTGGGGCTGGCCTGAGTTGGACCTCTTCGAGTCCCAGCTCAGTGCCAAACTGCCCAGTTTTTGCTCGCTAGATCCAGGGCCTGGTGTTTTCTGGTGAGACACGTTGTCCCTCTCTTGGACAGGGAGTTTTTTTATGCCTTCCCTTCCTTCCCATTACTGCACAGAGTCCTTCTCAAGTTGCAGTTGGAAGGAGCAGGGATGATTCTGTTAGCGCCCTACTGGCCACGTCAGATTTGGTTCCCATTACTTTAGCAGCTTGCAGTGGAACCCCCCTGATTCCACTGCCTCTGAGCTCAGGATTGCTCTCCCAGGAGCAGGGTACCCTGGTCCATCCAGACCTCAAGTCGTTACATCTGCATGCATGGCCCCTGCAGACCTAGCCATGGCCTGATTTGGGGTTTCCCCCAGAGTGGCAGAAGTCTTGATGGCTGCTAGAAAACCTTCCACCAGAGTTTCTTACTCTGTGAAGTGGAAGCGGTTTTGCCGTTGGTCCTCCGATTGCCATCTTGATCTGTTCACATGTCCAGTGAACTCTGTTTGGAGTATCTCCTTTCTCTATCAGACTCAGGGCTGAGCTACTCCTCCATTAAGATGCACTTACCGGCCACCTCTGCTTACCATGCACCTGTAGAGGGAAAAACTCTTGCCCAGCTGGATCTTTCCTGCACTTTTTTGCAGAGTATTCTGCACCTCAAACCTCCCATCAGGGACCCTGTCCCGCCTTTTGATCTTTTATTTCTTTTGGAAGAACTTACGATTGTACTTTGAGAAACAGCTCTTGCAGCAGGTTACACCATTAGAACTGAAGCTGGCAGGCTCCAGGACCCCACGGAAATTTTCTAGCTAGCAGTATCCAGCGGGGACCGCCCCTGACGTTGGTCCCGCCCCCGACATCAGGCATCGTATAAAAGGGGGCGGCGCCCCAGAATCCCTTTTCCGGCCACGACTCACCAGCATCGGCCCCACGGTCCCACTCTAGCGCATTTACCACTAGAACTTTCCAGTTTACCACTAAATGTCTGCATCTCCAACTCCTCCTTTAGAAGGACATCCTTCCAAGTCTGCCTGCGGCAAACAGATCCCTTTCAAGGATCCTCATTCGTCCTGCCTACGGTGCTTAGGCCCGGAACATGACACCAAGGCCTGCCCTGCTGTCAGGGTTCAATAGTCGCACCAGGATCCACCGCCAGAAGGCACTTCAGGGGTTCCTCTTGGAAGAAAAGTTAAGAAGTATGGACAAAGACCCTGACTCCAGAGGTGAGTCTACCTCTAAGTCCCACAAACACCGAGACAAGCATCGGGAGAAGGCCAGGTCCGGATCCCCTAACTGGGCCTCGGACTCGCGCACCAGCTCAAGCTCCACGTGCTCAGACCACTCTCCCTCCAGGGCTCGCTCTCAGCCCCGTCCAGTAAAGGTCAAGTCTTCAGGCAGCACTTCGGCTTCTCTGCATCCCATCAAGACATCCAGGCCTTTGGCTTCCTCAGCACCTTCCCGGGCCTCATCGAAGTCTTCAGACCATCACCAGTCCAAGTCTTCTTCCAAAGCTTTTTCAGAGAGACGCCGGGACCCCAACACCAGATCGGTCTCCCAGCCTCCCAGGGGTCCGGATCCCCCTCTCAGGAAGACTAAGGACCTAACGTCCCTAAAACAGATGACTGACCCGAAGAGGGCTTCCGACCCTTCATCGGATAAACGCCTGTCGGACCAGATGTCGGCTAAGCACCCGACGTCAGTGAGCTGTTCGCCAGAGCCGAAGACTGCCTCCCCATCACCGGTGGACACCAGTCGCCGGGATTCTACAAAGGAGGACCTGATGTTGCCTGATGACCAGGCAGGCAACAGTGAGGACATTGGGCTTCCACAGGAGCCTTCGCCAATCCCGGAGACGCCCTCAGACCCGACGCCTGATACCGGCGACAGACCACCGGCGCCAGGTCCGTCGTCCAGTATGAATATTCAAGAGGTCAAAGATCTCTTTACCTTTTGGTGGGACACAATAAAGAAGGATGTGATCCCAGTCAAACCTCCTCCTCCTCCTCCTACTCCTTCACCTCCTACTCCCCCTCCTCCACCGCAGGGGCCAGCAGGAAGACCACCAACCCCCAAGGAGCACACTCCACCTCCTAGGGGAAGATCCAAAGAACGGAGAAGGCCCCCTTTCAAGATCTCCCTCAGGGTCTCCCAGTCCTAAGCGACCCAGACGTAGACGGTCCACTCCGCCAGGGGAGGATTCTTGACCTGATACTTCAGATACCTCCAGGTCTCCTTCTTCAATCAGCATGCCATCACCTCACCCACAGGACCTGCCCAGGTCACCTCTGGATGATCCCTCCTTTTCCAAGATCATGAGGCACATCCAGGAGAACATGGGATGGGATTCAGAAGATCTCGACCCCGAGAGACGGCGCCTAGCCCGTCACCTTCGGCAGAAGACCTGAGCCTGTGGTGGTGCTACCCTAGGACACCTCCTCGCAGACATCACCAAGGCTGCGTGGAAGCGTCTGCACTCCACCCCCACGGTGCTGAAGAAAGCTGACCTCCTGTACAGGGCCCCGACAGAGGACCAGTATTTGGCACAACAACCTCTGGCTGATTCCTTGGTCATTACGGCCTCTCATGACAGGTCCCAACGACCACAGCATCTGAGCACACAGCCACCGGACCAGGAATCCAAGCAGCTGGATGCCCTGGGAAGGCGCATGTATACGGCTGCTACATGCTCCTTCAGGTCCCTGAACTATCTGTCTCATATGGTTCAGTTTCAGAAAGCCCTATGGGAACAGGGTCAGGACCTAGTTGATAAACTACCGGATGGCGAGCAGAAAGTGGAGCTCTTGAACCTCCTCCGCACAGGGTCAGATGTGGGGACCCAAGTGCTATGAGCCACATATGATTCTGTGGACTCGTCCGCCAGGGGCACAGCTTCAGGAGTCTGTCTCCGGAGACACTCCTGGCTCCATGTCTCCGGTTTTATCCCGGACAAACAGAAGAGTATCCTCGACGTCCCTTACAACGGAGAGGTCCTATTTGGTGAACCCTCTGAAAAGGTCATCACCAAGCTTCAGGACACCAGGAAGGCAGTAAGGTCTGTACAGGCCATGTACAGATCCAGATCTGGTTCCTTTCATAGGAACCAGAATCGCTTTCGCGGCCGGCAACAACGACAGCAGCCATGTTCTGGCCAGCAACAAAAGGGTACCTTCCACCGTAAGGCCCAACCTAAATCTTCCCCAGGCAGAGGTCAGCAGTATACCAAACTGGCCCAGCCTGCGGGAACCAATGCTGCCACAGCTTGACTCCTTCCCGGCCCCCACCTCTCCTCTGGATCAATGGGTAGAAGAGGTCGGGGGTCGCATCGCTCACCACTGCTCAGGGTGGCAGTTGATTACCACTGACTGGTGGGTTCTTCAAATGGTCAAGAGAGGTCACTTTATACAATTCCTCGACCATCCGCTGTCAAGACCTCCCCTGCTTTCCCGTTTTTCGGGTCAGCACACACTGCTCATACAGCAGGAGGTGCTCGCGCTTCCAGGAAAGGAAGCTATAAAGCACGTACCGAGGAACCAGAGAGGTGCAGGTTACTATTCCCACTTCTTTCTGGTTCCCAAAAAGACAGGGGACCTCTGTCCGATACTGGATCTCAGCGATCTCAACGCTTCGGTCCTCTTCTTCTGCATGGTGACCCTTCCCAGTTTGATACCCATGCTCAAGCAGGGCGCCTTCCTAGCGTCATTGGATATGCAGGATGCCTACCTGCACATACCCATTGCTCGAGCGCACAGGAAGTTCTTGTGCTTCCTTCGAATTTCTAGGTCACCATTATCAGTTCTGAGCCCTCCCTTTCGGACTGTCATCGGCACCTCGGGTGTTTACAAAGTGCATGGCAGTCGGAGCGGCGGCTCTAAGGAAACAAAGCCACTACATGTTCCCCTACCTGGATGACTGGCTCCTCATAGCACCCTCTCAGGAGGCTCTGATGCCTGCAATTCATTGTACTCAGTCCCTGTTCGGGATGTTGGGCATCATTATCAATCGGGAGAAGTCACGCCTGGTTCTGTCACAGAATCTGCAGTTTATAGGCGAAGTTCTGGACACCATCCAGGGGAGAGCTTTTCTGCCCCAGGACCGAGCGGAACACATCAGATCCCTCATCAGGGACATCTTGGCAAAGAAGTCTGTCCCAGCCAGACTGGTCCTTTGCCTGCTCTGACACATGGCTGCGGCCATTGCAACTGTCCCGCTAGCCCGTCTCCACATGCGGGTGACCCAGTGGATGTTACGGGTTCAGTGGGATCAGAAGCAAGACCATTTACAGCTTCCAATTCGGATCATGAATGTCATAATCTGGGATTGGCAATGGTGGCTACATTCAAAGAACCTGTTGGCGGGGGTCCCCTTCATTGCGCCGTCTCCGATTATGACGCTCTGCACGGATGCATCAGGTTTCAGTTGGGGAGCACACCTCGACGGGGTCAGGTCTCAGGGCTCGTGGACACCCCAGGAAGCTCATCTCCACATAAATATTTTGGAAATGAGAGCAGTTCTTTATGCCCTGCAAGCCTTCCAGTCGGAGATCCCACCGGGTACTTTCCTGTTGCAAACAGACAATACTGCGGTAATGTATTACCTCAACAAACAAGGAGGCACCCATTCCTACCCACTTTGCAGGGAGGCCATGAGGATGTGGGATTGGGTTCTACAACACGGTGCAAACCTCATTGCTGTTCATGTCCCAGGAGTGGACAACGTCATCGCAGACAGCCTGAGCCACTCTCAGGCCAGAGTCCACGGGTGGGAACTACTCCAGGAGGTAGTAGAGGATCTGTTTCACAGATGGGGCACACCAGAGTTAGACCTTTTCGCATCCCCATCCAATGCAAAACTGCCCAATTTCTGCTCGCTAGATCCAGGACCTGGTGTTTTCTGGCGAGACGCGTTGTCCATCTCCTGGACGGGCAGATTCCTCTACGCATTTCCTTCCTTCCCATTGATCCAGAGGGTCCCACTGAAACTCTGCAGAGAGCAGGCGATGCTGATACCGCGCCTTTTTGGCCCAGACAGATTTGGTTCCCTCTGCTGCACCAGCTGTTCCAGGAACCTCCGGTGCCTCTGCCAATCAGCTCTCACTTATTGTCCCAGGAGGCAGGTTCGTTAGTCCATCCGGACCTTCGCTCTCTGAACCTGCACGCCTGGCTCCTAGAGACATAGCTATCATGCACTACGGGGTCTCGCAAGAGGTAGCAGATGTTCTAGCGGCTGCTAGAAAACCGTCCACTCACGCCACATACGCCATGAAATGGCACAGATTTTGCCTCTGCGCTCAAGCACTAGGATTTTCCTCAATGGATTGTCCAGAAAGGTCGGTCCTGGACTACCTCCTGTCTCTCTGCCAGGCAGGCTTGGCCTACTCCTCTATTAAAGTACACCTTTGTGCCATCTTAGCCTATCATACACCTATAGGCTGACGTCCCATAACTCAGTTGGACACAGCACGAGCCTTCCTGAGAGGTGTTCTCCACCTTAGTCCTCCGATTAAGGATCCTATTCCTCCATGGGATTTACCCTTTGTCCTGGAGCAGCTCACGCTGTCGTCTTTTGAACCAGCCGTGGATTGCGAGCTACGTCTCGTAACATGGAAGACGTTATTTTTAGTTGCCGTTACTTCGGCCAGAAGGATTTCTGAACTTCACGCACTGATGTGCAAAGAACCTTATTTGGTTTTTCACCACGACAGGGTGTCCCTAAGAACAAATCCGAAGTTTCTACCTAAGGTGGTCTCAGCCCTCATCCTCAATCAGGACATCGACTTACCAGTGTACTTTCCTAAATACTCTAATAGAGGAGAGGCCCTGTTGCACACTCTAGATGTGCACAGGTGTCTAAGATACTACCTGACCAGAGCCAGGCACCACCGTAAATCTGATCAGCTTTTCGTCTCCTTTGCCCATAGGATGATGGGAGCTCCGGTTTCTAAACAATCGCTGTCCAGGTGGCTCATCCATTGTATCACGTTCTGTTACCAGAAACGCAACAAACCTTTACCGGGTGGGGCAGCAGCTACTTGGAGCACTGTGCACACCTTTATCAGGCATTATAGCCTGGATGTGGCTTCACAATGAAGAGCTGGTTTTGGTCTAGCAGTCCTTCAGGGACTCCTATTTTAGGCTTTAGTCCAACTCACGATCTCTACCTGGCCTCCTCCCACCTGCAAGGGATTTCCAGTATTGCTTGGGAATCAATCCTAATGGTGTAACCTGCTGCAAGAGCTGTTTCTCGAAGTAAGATAGTACAGTTATGTAAGAACTTACCGTAACAGTAGATCTTCGCGAACAGCTCTTGTAGCAAGTAGTTTCCCTCCCACCATCCTCTCTGGAGGTAGAGTTGTTCCGATATCTCTTTTCTAGGATTGGGTGTTTCTAACACCGTTCTGAATACCTTTTGATGGCGGATCCTCAGTCTCCACTTCATATGTCATCAAATGGCCGGGAGAACTGGGGATTCTGGGGGACTGCCCTCTTTTATACGATGCCTGACGTCGGGGACGGGACCGACGTCGGGGGCGGTCCCCGCTGGATACTGCTACCTAGAAAATTTCCGTGGGGCCCTGGCACCTTCTGGCTTCAGTCCTAATGGTGTAACCTGCTGCAAGAGCTGTTCTCGAAGATCTACTGTTACGGTAAGTTCTTACATAACTGTACTTTACCTCCCTTCAAACTAGCCGCAAGTTGTGAACTCTGCTTTCTGTCCTGGAAAGCATTATTTATAGTTGCCATTACTTCTGCTCAAATGATTTCTGAGCTTCAGGCTCTGATGTGTAAAGAGCCTTATTTAGTTTTCCACAAGGACCGGGTGTCCTTGAGGACAAATCCTAAGTTTTTGCCCAAGGACTACAGCCGAAAAGCAGCGCTCAACGGCCGCCGCGCCGACTCCTGCCCAGGACTTCAGGCCGCCTCCCTGAACTCCGCCTCCCAGATCCCGAACACAGGAAACCGGAGTGATTCTGGCACTACCACCAAAAAGCGGCAATGGCCGCCGCGCCGACTCCTGCCCAGGACTTCAGGCCACCTCCCTGTACTCACCCCCAGGATCCCAAACACAGGGAAACCGGAGTGATTTTCGGCACTACCACCAAAAAGTGGCGCTCAACGGCCGCCGCGCCGACTCCTGCCCAGGACTTGAGGCCGCCTCCCTGGAACTCGCCCCCAGATCCCGAACACAGGCACGAGTGCCTAACCTAGCGGGAGCTCCATACCTTGCGGCTTCTCACAGATTGGTGCAGCGTCGCAGCAAGCGGCCCGTGATTGGATAAGACAGTTTCTGCACCTCAACCATTGGTGCACTCATGGACTGCTGCCTAATCTGTTTATTTTCTGCTGTTAGGTTGTTTTTTGCTGATATTTCCTGTCTAAAAACAAAACGCTTTATTTAGCTGCTTTCTGTTAGCCTTTTTTTCAAGCAGTAAGAAAAACCATTGTTAAACCATTGTTCCTTTCTGTATGTGCCTTTGGTGGTGTCTGATATTGAGAACCTAAGTGTCATTTGTGGGTATCCTGTCTGTTTTGGTAGGTACTTTATTTTCTTTGTTAAACAGCTGAGTATACCTATTGACTAATACTTTATAGTACATTGTAACTTTTTGCTCAGTCTCTGATTTTTCTCTTCTTTCTCCAATGTTTTAGAACTGTTTAGTTATTGTGGCAGAGGTGTGGTACTGTGTTCTTTCTTGTAGTTCAAGGTGCTTTTGGAACTGCTGATTTCTATTGGTTTAAACTACTACATTTTTTTTTCTATTTTAAAAAAAGCTACATCAACTTGGTTTGTTGTCACCTGTTTGTTGTTGCTAAGCAGCAGATGTTTTTGCATTGTGCTCTGATTCTGTGATAGAATCTGTATTAGTAGAAGGTAGATTATTGTGATTGTAGTTACCTTTTGATGGTAAGGATAAAGAGGTGAGATAGAAGTGTATGTATTTTCAAACATCATAGAGGAACAGTGGCAGGATTTTTAGGACAGTAAATTAATAACAAGGGAACTAGGAGAGCTTCAGTAGCAGACAAGTAGTGGAATAGCAGTATAACTGCAGTATAATGTGGGGAGTGGTGCAATGCAGTGGCTGTGGGGCAGCCATATTCAGGCAGATCTTCTGGACACTGAGGTGCTGCCCTATCTGCATGTATCTTTCTGGACTGCGGGATGAGGTAGCCAGACTCAGAGCGGAAGTAAACTGGGTCAGGAGTACCATCACCCCTATCCAGAGACCACTCAGTCCAATGCAGCTGCCTCAAAGGATGCAGAGAACGAGGAGTACTTGGATGACAGTGGGCTCAGGAGGGTTAAACCAGTCAGGCAGAGGCACATCCCAGATCCTATTCCACTCAAGAACTCATATGCCACACTGCCAAACAGGGACAACCACATAGAGGTACCCAGAGAAATGGAAGGAAAGGATGTGGAGGTTAGCCAAGTGCAAAAGATGGAGATTAGCACCCAGGAGGTGGATAGGCAGAATAGGGGCAAAATTCAGCAGAAAGGCAGACAGCAAGGTGAACCAGGGATAAAGGACAACCAAGGAAGGGGTTGGAGTAGAACAGCGAAACAGTCTAGGGAGGTCAAATCATGGAAAGTCATGTGTGCAAATGCCAGGAGCCTTAGCAACAAGATGGAAGATCTGGAGGCTGTCATGGTGCAGTCAGACCTGGACATTGTGGCCATCACTGAAACCTGGTGTAATGATAACCACGACTGGGAGTTGGCGATACCTGGCTACAACATATTCAGAAGAGACAGGGCAGGCAGGAAGGGAGGAGGAGTGGCACTGTATGTGAAAATGACATAAGGGCCACAGAGATCCAGGAGGAACAAAATGGGGAGAGATACTGTGGGTTAAGCTGGAAAGGAAAATGGGCCAGCCATCCGCACAGGTGTGGTCTATAGACCACCAGCCCAGGAGGAAGAAACAGATAGGAGTTGATGCTAGCCATCCAGAGGATGGCAGACAAGGGTGAGGTAGTACTGGTTGGAGACTTCAATATTCCAGATGTGGACTGGAGCATCCCAACAGCAGCATCAACTAGGAGCAGATTTATCCTGGACTCCTTCAGTGTGCCTTCCTCAAGCAACTGGTCATGGAACCAACTCGGCAGAAGGCAATACTGGACCTTGTGCTCACAAACAGGGACAGTGTGATGGGGTAAGAGTGGGGAGCACCTGGGAACAGTGACCACCAGTCACTGTGGTTTGAAATCACAGAAAGAGCAGAACCTAACCACACAAAACACGTATCCTGGATTTTGGGGGCAAACTTTGGGAAAATGGGAGATACTTGAAAGAGGCATTAAGGGAATGGGGCAGGAATCAGGGGTTAAGGAACAGTGGGAAGTATTTAAAATGGGATTACAAGAGCAACAGAATTATGTATTAAGCAGGTTAGCAAGAGGAAAAGGAAGAGGAGACCATTATGGTTTTCCAAAGAGGTAGCAAAGAAGTGAAAGCCAAAAGATTACATTCATGCAATACAAAAGACACAGGCAGAAGGGATAGGGAGAAGTACCAGGAGAAGCAAAGGGAGGCAGGGAGGTCAGTAAGGGAAGCCAAAGCTCAGACAGAAGAACACATTGCAAAATCGGTGGGTAGAGGGACAAAACCTTTTACAGGTACATAAGTGAAAAAAGAAAGGCAAAGGGAGGGATAGTGAGACTGAAGGGGGAGGATGGGGGCTGTGTGGAGGATGACAACAGTAAAGCTGACATATTGAACAGGTATTTCTGCTCAGTCTTTACTAAGGAAGAGGAGGGTAATGGGTCTGAATGGAGTACAAGGGTGAGAATGGTGCAGAAATGGACACAAGTCCCTTTACGAGAAAGGGTCCTGAAGGAACTGGAAGTAATAAGAGTTGATAAAGCAATGGGGCCAGATGGGGTGCACCCCAGGGTCCTTAAGAACTAAGAGGTGGTGGCTGAACCTCTTGCTATCCTGTTTAGCCGATCACTAGAAACAGGAGAGTACCCAAAGACTGGAGGATAGCAGATGTAGTCCCCTTATACAAAAGTGGGAACAAAGAGGAGAGGGGAACTACAGACCAGTCAGCCTCACCTTGGTAGTGGGGAAAATCATGGAAGCACTACTGAAGGAGAGATTGGTGGAACATCTGGTTGTCAATGGACTACAAGACCCAAGGCAGCATGGTTTCACCAGGGAAGGTCTGTCAGACCAACCTCATTGAATTTTTGACTGGGTGACTAAGGAGGTGGATCAGGGAGGGCAGTGGACATGGCCTATCTGGACTTCAGCAAGGCCTTTGACACTGTGCCACATAGAAGACTATTGCACAAACTGGGGAATATGGGTGTGGGCAGGACAGTAGTGCGGTGGGTAGGTAACTGGCTGGGCAGCAGGACACAGAGGTGGTGGTAAATGGCTGTCACTCCACAGAGGGAAGAGTGACCAGTGGGGTACCACAGGGATCAGTGCTGGGACCGGTACTATTCAATATCTTCATCAGTGACATTGCACAGGACCTAGAAGGCAGAATTTCACTGTTCGCTGATGACACAAAGCTCTGTAACAGAGTAGACACACCAGAGGGTGTAGACAGAATGAGAAGGACCTGCAGAAACTTGAAGAATGGTCAGGGTTTGGCAGTTGAAATTCAATGCAAGGAAGTGCAAGATAATGCATATGGGGCACAAAACCCTGGCACAATATATCAGTTGGGGGTGAGGATATAGCATGCACCAAGCAGGAAAGGGATCTTGAGTTATCATCTCTGATGACCTCAAGGCAGGAAACAGTGTGACAAGGCAGCAGGTAAAGCAAATAGGATGCTGGGATGCATAGGCAGGGGCATCACCAGCAGGAAAAGGAGGTCATAATTCCACTATACAAGACACTAGTGAGGCCGCACCTGGAGTACACTGTGCAGTTCTGGAGACCTTACACCGTAAGGACATAGACAGGGTGAGAAGGTTCAGAGGAGGGCAACAAAGATGGTGCATGGATTGCATCACAAGTCCTATGAGGACAGGTTGAAGGCACTGAACATGTACTCCCTGGAGGAGAGAGGAGAGAGGATATGATAGAGACATACAAGTATCTTACAGGGAGGAACAGGGTGCAGGAATGCACTATTTTTAAGCGAAAAGATGTTCCAGGACTAGAGGTCATGGGATGAAGTTGGAGGAGGATGATTCAGAGGAAACGTGAGGAAGAATTTCTTCACAGAGCGGGTGGTGGACAAGTGGAACACCCTGCCAGAGGAAGTGGTGGGGGCTGAAACAATCACGGGATTTAAGAATGCATGGGATAGACATAAAGGAATTCTGGAGGTCAGGGTAAGGGCAACAGACTTCCTGGAAAACATAAACTGAACACAAACTTAAATGGGCAGACTCTAATCCATTCTGGGAATCTGAAATTTCTGTTTTAGGAGGCAGCCTACTACCTTCATTTGTTCTCTCTCCTTCCATCTCTCTCTCTCTATCTTGGACTCCCTCTATGGCCCCCTCACTTGCACTGAATCTCTATCAGAACCCCTCCTGAATAGCTGTCTTCCCCGGTGGTTTGCAAACTCCTGGCTCGGCCTTTCTCTGCTCTACTGTTCTGCCCAGCCCTATTTCACCCGAGCTCTCGCCTCCTCTCCTCTCCCCTCCCCGGATCATTTACAAGATCCTCTCCCGACTTAATTGTGCTACCTGTTTCCTTTGTCCTTCCACCCCACCCTCAGCCACGCCACCCTTTCTTATTTAATTTTCTCTAGCTCCCCCGCCCCGCTGACGAACTGTCACCAGCCTCCCTCCTGCACTAGCTAGATATTAATTAATCTGCTTCTTCTTTTGGCCCCACTAGAGAAACCGGAGTGATTCTCGGCACTACCGCTGAAAAGCGGTGCTCAACAGCCGCCGCGCCGACTCCTGCCCAGGACTTCAGACCGCCTCCCTGGAACTCGCCTCCGGATCCCGAACTCAGGTACAAGTGCCTCACCTAGCGGGAGCTCCATACCTTCCGGCTTCTCACAGATTGGTGCAGCGTCACAGCAAGTGGCCCGTGATTGGATAAGACAGTTTTTGCACCTCAACCATTGGTGCGCTCACGGACTGCTGCCAAATCTGTATTTTTCTGCTGTTTTTTTTTTTTTTTTTTTTTCCCCTGCCCCCACCACCCCCTCCCAGGCCTCCTTTAAATACACTCTCACCCCTCCCACCTTTGGACTGCTAACCCTATTGGATACAGCACACCCAGCCTCACCCAATCCTCCTTGCCCAAACGGAGCACCTAACTTATTGCTTCCTTACTCTCTCTAGCTCTCCCTCAGTGCCCACTCTCAGCCTAACTGTTGACTCCTTCCTATTCCTAAACTTGTCTGTAGATCCCTCCCTCTCTTCCTGCCCTCTAGCAATCTGAATCTAGTCTAAAGCTACAAAGTAAATCACCTATTTACCAGCGAGCAGCTTAAAGCTGGATAGCCACACCAAACAAACTAATATGGGGTACAACTACATACTACTACTCCTCCTCCTCCTCTCTACCTCTCTTGGCATTGCTGGCACCACATTCAAATTCTGTCCCCAACCTCCACACTCTGAAACCTCTTTGGGTGCATCCTGGACCAAAAGCATGCACATGGCCACTACCACTTCTGGTATTGTTAGGCCCCCCTTCCTCCACACCTCCCATACACAGTTATCATCAAGCTAGCCTCCCCTCCCTTAACCTTAACAGTTAACTTTCCCCCTTATGTAATACACGTGTCTAGACACCCCCCCCCATCTGAAGCGCAAGCGACAGAAGACACAAGGAAAGATGAACATCACCCTATCTGCCCTCATGCTACTGCTTCTCTCTGGCAATGTTCACCTAAATCCTGGACCCACAACCCTGAGGAGCAGGGAAGCCCGCTGAGTGACCGGCCTAATGATAGCATCACTAAACATCTGCAGCCTAACTGCAAAATTCGACCAGCTCCAGGCGTGGATGACCATTCACGCCCTGGACATACTCTGCCTAACTGAAACCTGGCTGTCAAATAGGATCAGAGATGGTGAGGTGACCATTGAAGGATTCCAAATGTTTAGGCTCGATAGAATAGGCAAGAAAGGTGGCGGCTGCCTCTTGTATGCCAGAAACACACTGAGTTGCATCGTCCTCCTCATCTCCAGAGTTGCAGAGGACTATGAGCTACTAGTGGTAAAAACTCAAGCCGGCCTAAATGGCAAGACCATTACCATTGCCTCAACCTACTTGCCCCCCCAAAAAAGCCAAGGAAGGCCTTCCTCTGGTTATGCAAGAAATAAGCAGCCTCAAAAAGAGCTCAGGACTCATCTTGATGGGCGACTTTAACATTAACTGGCTTTGTAAAGAGGCGACACCTGCCAGAGACCTAATCACCTCCCACAATCTCACTCAACTTGTAACTCATCCCACCAGGTGGAAATACAAGGCTGGTTCCAGCACCCTAATTGACTGGGTCCTTCCTGGTCAGCAGACCGTCTCGATTCTCTGAACTCAGAGTTCTCCCGGACGTGCTGAGTGACCACTCTCTGACCTCCTTTCTTTGGACTACTAAAATTGCCAAAAGCCCACCACGTCTCTTCGAGAGCAGGGTCCTGCGAAAAGGCAAACTTGGATCCCTCAAATCAGCTCTGTCTGCTTACAACTGGTACCCCATAAACAAGGCACCTACGTTGGACCAGGCACTCAGCTTTTTCATGGAGGGATTCAGTTCCATCTGTGATATCTATGCTCCACGCACTAAACGGAAAATTCGGGGAGTGGAGAACAGCTGGCTGGATGGTAAGCTCCTCTCTCTCCTAAAAGAAAGGGACTGCCTCTGGGCAAAAGCCTTAAACTCAGGTTGTAAGCACAACCTACAATGTTACAAAACCGCTAGAAATCAGTGCACTAAACTTATCCGGCTCGTGAAGGCCAACTTCCATAAGATCCAGCTCAACAACGCTTGGGGAGATGGAAAGAGGTTTTGGGACAACCTCAAGAACACCCTTGGCAAAGACCAGAAGCTGAATTCTACAATGCTCAATATCAATAAAGCACCCTCCACAGATCCACTAGCCATTGCTGATGCCTTTAACCAGGCCTTTACTGACCTGTCTCCAGTACTACCCCCAGACTACCTTCTGCTGGTGGAGGACAAAGGTTGTGCCAACCTAACCACTACTAACCACCCAGCTTTCTACTTTAAGAAGGTGATGGCAAAGGAGGCCCAAACAATGTTCAGGAAAGTCCTAGGAAAAACTAGGTTGGGGAGTGATGGGCTAGACATGAAGTTACTATCTCTGACCCTTGATGTTCTGCTCAAACCCTTTACTATGTTATTTAATAAATCCTTGGCCCTAGCTCAATTCCCAGAAGTATGGAAGCAAGCCCTCGTAACTCCAGTGCACAAGAATGGAGACAAGGCACTGGTAACTAACTACAGGCCAATATCTATCCTCTCCCCACTATCCAAAGCTCTGGAAAAAATTGTGGCAAACCAACTCACAGAATACCTTAACAAGTACAATCTGCTCTGCCCAAATCAACATGGTTTCTGGCAAAAACACAGTACCACCACTGCACTGCTGGCATACTCTGACTATGCGCACAAGGTGCTGGATGAAGGCAAATTGGTGGGGTCCATCTTCATTGACCTCACTAAAGCCTTCAACATTGTCAGCCACCCTCTACTGGTACTCCAGCTCCAAAGACTGGGAGTGGCTTCAAACGCCCTAAATTGGTTCAATGATTATTTATTACAAAGGAATCAGTGAGTAAAAATCGGGCAGACATTATCCAGCTCCAGAGATGTACCCCTAGGAGTTCCTCAAGGATTAATCCTAGGTCCGTTGCTTTTCAGCCTCTTTGTTAATGAATTACCCACGGACTGTGACACCAAACTCATCCTGTATGCGGACGATGCTGTGCTGCTGAGTAGCAGCACCTCCCAGGCTGCCATACAAACAGAACTACAGACCTCTTTCAACAAACTTGAGGACTGGTTCTGTAGGCAAAAGCTGCTGCTGAACTACAAGAAAATCAAGGCCATGCTTCATTCCAGCCCCTACAATAAACGCAGGCTCACTCCCCTCGAAATCACCAATAACGCTGGTGAACAGATTGAGCAGGTACAAACATTTGAGTACCTAGGGGTCACCATTGATGACTCTCTCACTTTTACGAACCATATTGACTCCCCTGTCAGATCAGTAAATACAAAGATAGGGGTCCTCTATAGACATAAGAAATCCCTCACCCCGGAAGCACTCTGAATCTCAGTCTCCAGCTCCACGCTCCCCACGATAGACTACGGGCTAGTGGTCTATGGAGCTGCCACTGATACTGCACTCAACAGGGTCCAAATTGCACTAAATAAGGCATGCCGCCTGACCCTGTGCGCAGACCAATACACTCATACTTGCACCCTATATGAGCGTACAAACTGGCTTAACCTAAAAGTCAGGATCAAATACCAAACCTTTCTCCTGGGTAAGAAGGCACTCCTCAGAAAAAGCCCACCCTGCATAGGAAACCTGCTCAAGGCCTCTCTCTCATCCCACATCACCAGAGGGAGGAAGAATGAAGCACTGTCCATCCCATTCCAGCGAACCTCACTTGGGCAGCGCACTTTCTCCTACCGAGCCCTCCTCTGGCTAAATGAACTCCCATTGAAAGTACAAATACACAGCCTGTCACAGTTCAAAACAGGCCTCAAATAGCACCTAAAGTCTAGCTCACAATACACTTGTTTCTCAGGCCATACTTGAAAGACTAACCTACACCACCGGTAATACCCAGCACGGATACCTAGAAAAACCTGCTCTCATCCCAGCCTAGCCAGGAGCACTAGTAAGCTATTAATCCTCTTTACCACTCTTTGTGCTGCCCCCTCCAACCCCCCCACCCTCTTTCTCAACCATAGTCTGTCAATGGATTTTGGTGGTCTCCAGGGCTGAGCTACCCAGAGTATCATCCTAGACATAGCCTGAATCCTCTTAAAATTGCTTTGTTTTCCACTGTCTATAATTCTCATGTACTGCTCTTTAATTGCCTAATGTGCTGAACCCTGTAACTACTGTATATGTGCTGAACACTGTAACTGCTGTATTTGTGTCTTGTATTATTTGTCCACCCTGATGTGGAACCTTTGTAAAAGAGCTCACGCTCAAAGGTCTTCCGATATAACAAATAAATAAATAAATAGTTTACACTGCATCAGGACATCGATTTACCTGTTTACTATCCAGAGTATTCTAATCGAGGGGAGGCTTATCTTCACACTCTGTATGTCCACAGGGTGCTTCGTTGCTATATAGATCGCACCTGTGCTGTCCGAAAGTCAGAACAGTTGTTCATTTCTTTCGCCCCCAAGGACTGAAGGGGCTCCAGTTTCTAAGCAGACCTTATCCAGATGGTTAGTTGACTGCGTTGTTTATTGTTACAGGAAATGCGACAAGCCTTTGCTGGGTCCGGTCAAAGGCCATTCTACCAGGGGCATGGCTGCTTCCTTTGCATCCATTAAAAACATGTCTGCTGCTGATCTCTGCACAGCAGCCACTTGGAGTTCAGCACACACGTTCATTCGGGATTACAGTCTGGATATTGCCTTTCGTCATAGGGTGGGCTTCGGCCTCGCTGTCCTGCAGGGCCTGCTCTAACAAGCTTTCCAGCCAACTTTTTCCTCCTCCCAACCATTGGGGGTTGGTCCTTTTGCTGCTTGGGACTCGGTCCTTACGGTGTAACCTGCTGCAAGAGCTTCCCTCGAAGTGAGATAGTGCAGTTACGTAAGAACTTACCATAACATTAGATCCCCGAGAGGAGCACTTGCAACAGGTGCCGCTTTCCCTCCCACATTCCCCCTGGTAACTGTTTCTCCATTGTGTTATACCTTTCCTCGTTTCGGAGGAACCTCCTCGGTTCTTCATTTCTATGTTTGTCGGGGTCTCCAGTGGGAAAACTGAGGTAGGGCTGGGGGACCGCCCCTTATATACCATTGGCTGATGTTGGGGGTGGGCCGATGTCAGGGGGTGGGCCCCCACTGTATACTGCTAACTAGACATTTTTCATGGGGTCCTGGCGCCTGCTGGCTTCAGTCCTTATGGTGTAACCTGCTTCAGGTACTCCTCTTGAGGATCTGCTTTTACGGTAAGATCTTATCTGTGTCAGTCTTCACCATTCATCACATTTGGGTACATGGCCAGAGGTCATGACCCCGCGGGATTTTTTTTTGGATGGGCGGAGTCGACGCACTGTGGGTGCCGCCCTCGAGGCTGACACACTGTGTGGTGCTCACGGGTTGGCTGATGGTGTTGTCGGCTCCACCCTCCCGCCAGTTCTTCATCTCCTGCCGTCAAAGTCACCTCGCTAGAGGAAGATTTTGAGGCCTGCTCAGTTTCTCAGCTACGCCATTTTCTTATTTCGGTGCTGAAGTCTGTCAGTTCCTCCTGCCGGTTCTGTTTTGCCATACTTGACGTCGCCCGGTAAGACCTTTCCAATTATTCTATTTTCTACGACGTCAAGTCTGTTTTTGGTGTTCTTTTCTCCGTAGGTCATGTCTCAGTTGGAGGGCAAGAAAAGATCCAGGACGGGTCGGCCCCCCATGCGACGGTGCCTATGTGGCCGATAATATTCCGTCACCGACCAGTATGACCGTTGCCATACGTGTCTTGGCCCGCTTCACGACATGGATTCGTGCGATGCCTGTTTCTCCATGGATCGGAGAGTAATCGAACAACACGCGTGAAAGGTAGGGCGCGCTCCGCCGACTTCCGGGGTCGGGTTCGCACTCATCGGGCCAAGCCACGTTCTCTCAGCCTTTCCTCTGGGTCCCCTCCCGGTTCTATACAAACTGAGGAGGAGGAGGGAGCCTCGGCTTTTCCCAACCCAGCCGTGGCTTAGGCTCCTCCCACGGTGCAGGAGGCCCAATCTGTCCCCGAGGGACGGACAGGAGGCACCATCGTGGCAGTCACCCCTTTGGGGGTGAAGGCTCCCCCGGTGTCGGACGCGTGGCTTCGAAGGCCATGATCGACAATGTCCTCGACGCCATCGGTCGGCGATGTTTTGGGCCTCGGTGCTGTTCGCGGTGCCATGGGCCCTGATGGCGCTGTTGGCGGCACTGGCCAGTCGCTCGGTGCCATGGCTACTGTCAGCGCCATTCGTGGTGCCGATAGTGCTAGTGGCACCGTCGGAGTTTCTATGGTGCCGTCTTTGTCTTTCTCTCGCCTCAGCGCCATCCGTGGTGCTGAGGTTGAGCATGGCACCATGTCTTCCTCAGGAGTCGTTCGCAGCTCCAAGCGAGCTCACGGCGCCATGGGGGTTCTGAACGGCGCCGAGACCTTTGTTGGCGCCACTTGCAGCGCCATGGGGCCAGGTGTTGCTGTTCTCGGCGCCGATGGGGCTGTCGGGGCCGACGTCGGCGCCATCTCTGTCCCCGGAGCCGTTCATGGTGCCGTGGGTCTGGATGGCGCCGTGTCAGGTTCTGACACCAGGATTGCTGCCCTTGTTGGAGCCGTGCCTCCTTCTGCCACTGTTCACAGTGCTGAGGGGGGCATTGGTACCGTCTTGGATGCAGTCTCCTTTTCTGGTGCCCCGTTTGGTCGAGATGGCGCGGAGTGCTCACCCACTGTCTAGCACAGGACTTCGGTTTCCACTTCTTTGGAGGAGGAGTCAGATTCTGGGTCGGACAGGCAGTCTGGCTCCTCGGAGCTAGTTGCCCAGGTGCACTCTAGTAGTATCCTCAACAGGCTGCGACCAGGCCCCCTCTGAGGATCGGACGGCGGCTACCGTGGCCAGAGTCAGGGGTGCTGACCAGCAGGCAGTGGTGCAGGCCACTATTGCACTACTGCAGCCTGGCCTCGGAGTGTTTGCTGACCCCTCAGTGGTGGTACCCCCCTCGAGTGGTGTGCCTAGATCGCCCAACTTTGGGGCCGATCAGAACACCCACAGGAGGGAAGGGCAGTGCTCCTTGGATAGCTCCTTTGGGGGCTGACCAGGGTTGCCAGCTGCCTAGGCTGGCTCTTTTGAGGAGGAGGAGGGCACTCTCGGATTCCATGGGGTCGAGGGGTGTGAGTTCTGTTCGGGGGTCTTTTTCTGGAACCCACCCGGGCTCTGGGAGGAGCCGTAGTGCAGATCTCCGCTCTTCCCCCTCGATTTCTTTGAGAGGTCTCCATTCTTTGGAGGTAGGGGACCGTCCTTCTGGATCTACATGGGCCTGGTCACCTCACAGGGGGGATTCTTCTGGGCACAGCCAAGACAGTTCTGAAATGGTTGTTCAGCTGTTGGCTATGGACTCTTCCGGAGCTCCTTCTTCTGGAGCTCTTGGTCCGCTCCCTAGCCCAGGTGGAGGTCAGTTGACTTCTCTTCTCGGCTCTGTCCCATCCCTCTGCCGCATTCTCCTGCGCTCCCTGGTATACTTGGTCCATCTGGGCCTCTCACCTGGGAGCAGTTCAGAGCCGTGGCTGCTTAGTTCCACGCTTACATCAGGGCCATGGACAGACAGGTTTTTCAACCTCCCCATGAGCAGCTATGCTGCGAACGGCCTAGGTCCTCTGACTCCTCATCCCCGTCTTCTGGGGGAGAGGAGCCTTCTGTCCACATTTCTCCAGCTGCTGATCTCGCAGAGTATCAGCGATTACTTGTGAGGATGTTGGAGGACCTGTACATCATCCCTCCCACTCAAAGCAATCCGGAGCACTCGGCACACGCCTTTTTAGGCGATTTCGGCGAGGACACCCTTGTGGTGCCCCCCCCAGCCTGCTCCCTTTCGGGAGGCGTCATTGAGTTCCTGGCAGAGACCTTTTTCTGGAGTTCCTGCCCCCAGGGATCTCTGTCAGCGGTATTTCACCCCCCCCCCCGAGTCTCCAGGTTCTATGCCTCATCCTCAGTCAGGATTGACGCAACTGGACACTCCCAGTGGGCTTCGCACCCTTCACCGTGACTGGCCCCCAGATCAAGACTCCTCGGATTTTGAATTCTGGGGTAGGAGGACTTTCTACTCGGCATGGTTGCTGCTCTCTATTGCAGCACATCAGGCCCCCTACGCAACCTATGACAGGTTCCTTTGGTCCAGGCTCTGTCAACTCCTAGCCTCAATGCTTGACACGGAGAAAACCAGACAAGCCATTGCACTCCCTGCATGTGGCCTGGAGCCTGGAGCTAGCAAGGCACCAAGCGAGGGCATCGTACGATGCCAACGAGGTAGCTACCAGGGTCGTATGGACAGCAATCTGCACTAGGCGGACGGCATGGCTGTGTCTTTCACGGTTGTCACCCTTGGCCTGGTGTAGGGTGATTAACTTCGCTCACCAGAGAACCTGTCTCTTCTCCTGTAGAGTGAGACAGCGTTTGTCAGGGTAACTTCCTTCCCCCTCTGGGGGTTCCCCGTCTCACTCTCCCTACTCTTGGGCCTCTCCAGGCCCCGAGGGTTCTCCCTCTTAGTGTGTCACCCACTGAGAGCTAAGGGACCCTGTCCCTTAGGGTTGAAAGAAAAAAACCCTTCGGGTGAGCTCAGCAATCGCCCAAATGTGATGAATGGTGAAGATTGACACAGATAAGATATGAAAATTACATACCTATTGTAATTATGATCTTTCTGTGTATCTTCACCATTCATCACAATCCCACCCTCCATCCCCCTGAGGCCTCAGTCTCTGGGTCCCCCTCCCTCTCTGTGCCCAGCCTCGCCCCCCTCCTTTTTCTTGTTAGGAGTGGGGTAAACAAGGGTACATAGGGGGATGTTGTTTCTAAGAGGAGAGTGGTCAGCGTGGGGGGGCACTCCTTCTCTAGTGCTCTAGCTCCACCCCTGTTGGGTGGGAGTTGGTAGTTGCGCTCCATTCTCTCCTCCTCCTTGAACCCTTTAATTTCTTTGTCCTGTGGACATATCTTTTAAAAAAATAAATTAAAAAAAAACTAAATTTTCTTTCACCAAAAAACCTGTTTTTCCCTGAGAGGGGGACAATTTCCTGTGTCCTGTCTTTCTTCCAGAATAGCCGTTTTCTGCTTTTGGAGTTTCTGCCAGTGATTCCATGTCTTGAATTCTGACAATAAGCTCTTTGGCTACTCCTTGCAGTTCCTATACAATCTGGAGATAAGTCAAGGTCCAGGGAATGGTTGTCACTTTTCTCCTCTCCCTCTCACGCTTATCCTAAATCCTTCCTCTTCTCTTTTTCCTGTTTTCCAGAGATTGGAACCCCTACCCAATCCCCTTAGACTTCTTTCTTAATCTGTCCTCTCAGTCGTTATTTCTCCTTTATGTTATGTATCTTTTCCTTTATCTGTCCCTTGGACTTTCTTGTCCCACCCTTCCAACCCTTTTCCTCACCTCTCCGGCGACTCAGAACTGGAGGGAGGGCAGAGCCGACAACACCTAATGGCCAACCCTCGAGCGCCACGCAGTGTGTTGGCCTCGAGGGCGGCGCCAACAGTGCATCGACTCCGCCCATCCAAAAAAAAAAACAAACTTCCACAGGGTCATGACCTCCAGCCATATACCCAAATGTGATGAATGGTGAAGATGCACAGAAAGATCATAATTACAATAGGTACGTAATTTTCATTTCTTACGTAACTGTACTTTCCCTTTCTAAGTGACTAAGGTGACTAGTACGTTGCACCTTCTTGACCCTCCACCCAAAAATGTAATTTAAATTTCTAGGGACATGGATATGTTGTTCATCCACACTTATTTGCAGGTTCCTTGCCGCTTTAAATCTTGCCGGAAGGTCTTCAAGCTGGCTCCTCCCACCCACCCGGGTGGTAAAACTCTCGGCTCCGCCCCATGACGCCAGATCTTCCTTACCGCTTGGAAGCTCAGGTTCCCTCCTTAACGCTCTGCGTTTAAGACTGGTTCCTAATTCTTCGAAAGTTCGAAATTAAAAGTTTTTGCTAAAAAGACTTCGGTCTTCTTCTCCTCGCGGCTGCGATGGACAAATCGACTCCGGTTTCGGAGGTGCCCTTGCGGGCAGAAGATGTCTAGGACGGATCCGCACTCCATGTGCGTCTACTGCCTGGGCCTTGAGCACGACCCGCAGGCCTGCGACTTGTGCTCTTCCTTTTCGGCCTACGTCCTTGAAGACCGTGCTGCCCGATTACAACTGGGGCGCCCCGAGAAAAGAATTCCACCGGTGAAATCTAAAGAGGCCCGATTGGCGGTGTCGCGGCGGTGGCCGGATCAGCTCAGAGCAGATGATCACCCTCGAAGAGGCGGCCGGGCGCTTCTACCTCGGCTGCGGCATTTGTCCCGCTCTCTCTCGGTGCCTCGTACTCAGCTTCTTTTAAGGAGCTTTGTCTGACCCTCTCGACCAAAGGTGAGGGTCCAACTTCTTCGGGACCTTTTTCCAGGTCCAAAAAGAGCAAAAGTAAGTCTCTCCGTCGACGCTCTTGGGAGCGGGAAAGATCCCCTCCCTTGTCGACAGTCGACTTCGGTCGACCCCTCAGCTTCGGCCACTGGCTTCACGGTGTCCCCGTCAGGCCAGTTGGCCGAGACTCCCGTCGACGCGGTCGAGATTTTTCTCGACCCGTTAGACGGGTTGTCGGCTGGAGAAGCTGAGAATCCCCTCTCCCCGGTTCCCCCGGTGGGAGTTGAGTATTCCATCGGCTCGTCTGTGCCTCCGGTTCCGGAGCCTTCGGTGGGATCGTTCGAGCCGAGGGGAGTGCTGATTTCTGACACTTCTCCTCGCCTTCCTCGGCCTAGTCGAGACTCTCGGTCTCGGACATCCTCGTGGTCCAACCGATCCCGCCGCCATAGGCGGTCTCGGTCTCGGCACCGTGGCAAGCAGCGCCGCCGCTCTTCCTCTTCCTCGGATGAGGGGAGGCTTCGGCTCAAGTTGCGTCGGAGTATGAGAACTCATGTGGCAACAGCTCCTTTTGACCGGGAATAAGCCGACCCAGTCGTCTTCCCGGCCATTAAGTGGCTGTCACCGGACAGCGAAACAACCCCTCGTTGTAGCCGAGGGCCTGTTCTCAGGCGGTTGTTCGACCAATTCCAGCTGCCCCACCGATTCTGGTGGAACCTCCGCCTCCACAGCCATTAGTTGGGGCTCCGACCAAAAATTCTCGGTCGGCCTTGGGTTTGCCCCATAGGCTGTCTGTCACCCTCACTCCCGATAAACCTCGGCAGGTGGAGGGTGGCTCAGGCCCGAGGCAGCTCTTTGAGGACTCTTCTGAGTCCGATGATGGTTCCTCCCTCTTCTCCAAGCGCATGGACTTGGAGTCCTTGGGAGGGCAGTCAGTGGACGATAGCCCTTCGTCCTTCTTAGGGTTGCTTCGACTCATCTCGGAGTCCACCGGGATGAAGCTCGAACCGTTTCTAAGCAGGCCAGGTATCCCTCACGGAGATTCTGGACAGGGATTCTCTGGGCCTTTCCGGTGGCGAAGCCATAGTGGAGTCGGCCTTGGAACTTTGGCAGCGTCCTGCTTCCTGCCCTGCGCCTTGACCAGGTTGGCCAGGAAGTATCACGGTCCCTACGGTTCCCTGTCGGTTTGAACACCCGTCGGCCCAGGGCTGGTTACCGACAGCGTTTTCGGCGTGCCTGGAGCATGAGGGATGTGGACAAACCTCCCGACAAGGAATCCAAGAAATTGGATTATGCCGGGCGAAAAGTCTATGCTGCGTCCTCTCTCGGCCTTCGTCAGGCCAGTTCGGCCGTCCTCATGGCACATTTTTCTCACGCCCTGTTGGGCTCCCTGGATGAGGTTGTCCCTCATCTTCCCGCAGATCTGCAGACTACGGTCAGGCAGGTGCGGGACCAGGGCAGGGCAGTGGCCAAACAGCAGCTCCAGACTGCGTTAGACATCGGGGACTCATGTGCCAGGTCTGTGGCGGCCGCAGTGGCCATGCGTCGTCGGGCTTGGCTGAGGATATCCACCTTTACCTCGGATACCCAGCACAAGTTGGCGAATGTTCCCTTTTTGGGGACTGACCTCTTCGGCCCTGGGGTGGAAGGTCACCTGCAGAGGATCGAGAAGTCCAATGCTACCTTGGACTCGGTCTCTTCCGCTCAGAAGGACAAAGGCCGCAAGCCACAGCCTAAGCCCTTTCGTCCTTCTGCGCCCGCGGCGCACCCGGCCCAGCAACATCAGGGCCAGCAGGCTCGAGCTTGGTATCCCAAACCCAGCCGCCGGCTTCTCCAACAGGAAGCAGGAGAAAAGGCCCAGGAGGTCCTCGGCTGGTCCTCCTCCAAGCCTGCCCAGTGACGGCTGAGGGTGTCGCCCCCATCCCTGTCACCTCACCCCTGGTTCCCCCTGGGGGGACGGCTCAGACACTTCCTTTCCGCCTGGTCCGCTGTTACCACGGACAGGTGGGTACTGGAGGTGGTGGGAAAAGGCCTACCTCTAGAATTCGAGCAGGCCCCGCCCTTCAGAGCAGTCGCACCTCGGGGGGCCTCGGTGTCCGCAGCCTCACTGGCGGCTCGTCGAGCCGACATCGCTCTCCTCCTCCAAAAGGAGGTGATCACGGAGGTAGAGGACCCCCCTTCAGACCCGGGGTTCGTGTCCAGGTATTTCCTGGTTCCGAAACGGACGGGGGGCTGGCGCCCCATTCTCGACCTACACGACCTGAACAAGTTCCTAAGGTCTCGAACCTTCAGGATGGTCACTCTGGCACAGAATAATACCATCTCTGGAACATGGCATGTGGTTCTGCTCTCTGGACCTACAGGACGCGTTCTTTCACGTCCCTATCCGTCCGTCACATCGGAGATTCCTCCGCTTTCGAGCGGAGGGATCCCTCTTCGAGTTCCGAGCCATGCCCTTCGGCTTATCTCCAGCTCCCAGGGTCTTCACCAAATACATGGCAGTGGTGACAGCATTCCTGCGGCGCCCGAGGGGTCAGGTGTACCCTTACCTGGACGATTGGCTGATAGCAGCCCCTCAGGCAGGAGGTGGGCGGTCCAGAGATCTGGCCCTCAGGTTTGCTCTCAAGTCGGCCTTCTCATCAGCGAGGCCAAGTCGGAACTCGAGCGAAGCAGGTGATCCTGTTCATCGGGGCAGAGCTCGACTCTCTGAGCCAGAGCACGGCTCCGGCGGACAGGGCCGAAGTTCTTACCTCCTTTGCCCAATCATTTCTGGTTGGGCATCCACCTGCCCGGGACTTCCTCGCCTCCTGGGTCTCATGGCGGCCTGTACCAGCATGGTCCGCTAGACGCGCTGGCACATGCGCCCTTCAGTGGGACTGGCCAGCCAGTGGTCCAACGCTGCGATCCATTGGACCAGCTAGTGATAGTGACCCAGGAGATGTGGGCAGCTCTCCAGTGGTGGACCGTTCCATCCCATCTGCAGGAGGGCATCCCGTTTGTCCGCCCGAGCGGCGGTCTCTATCGACCAATGCCTCTCTGATGGGTTGGGGTGCCCATCTGGGGAACACCAGTGCAGGCCTCTGGTCCCCGTGGAGTCCGATGCCACATCAACCTGCTGGAGCTCGGCGGTCCGCCTAGCTCTCACCACCTTTGCTCGTTTCTCCGGGGTCAAGTGGTCCGAGTCCAGGCGGACAATACCACGACCATGTACTACCTGAACCGCCAGGGTGGGGCGTGCTCCATGCTTCTATGCAAGGCTCTCCGCATTTGGTCACTCGTGCGCAGCCTGGAGGCGGATCTCCTAGCCATTCATGTGGCAGGAGCCTCCAACACCCTGGCCGATGCCCTGAGCCGGATAGGGGCTGCATATCACGAGTGGTTTCTCCTGCCGGAGGTAGCACAAGATCTGTTTTCCCACTGGGGCACACCTCAGGTGGACCTGTTTGCCTCCAGGGAGAATGCGAAGCTGAGGCTGTTTCATGCCCGCCCCCCCTCAGCAGGGCTCGCTGCAGGGGGATGCCTTCTTGAGGCTGTGGACCCCGGGCCTCTTTACGCCTTTCCCCATTTCCCTTGATTCACAAGGTGCTTCTCAAGACAAGGAGAGACAAGGCGCAGGTGATTCTGATAGCCCCAGACTGGCCCGCCCAGTTCTGCTACCAGATCTCCTCAGCCTCAGCTCCAGGCTCCCGAGGCAGCTTCCAGCTCGCTCGGACCTGCTCTCAGTCAATCAGGGAAGGTGTTCCATCCGGACCTTCAATCCCTGCACCTGACGGCCTGGTTCCTGAGCGGCTAGAGTTCCAGGCCTTGGGTCTTTCGGCGGAGTCCTTAATGTTGTTGAGGCGTCCCGTAAGGAGTCGACCAGGAAATGCTATCCCTTCAAATGGAAGAGGTTTTCCATTTGGTGTCAGGGTAAGGGCTTGGACCCTTCCTCCTGTTCCTTGGCAAGCATTTTGGACTATTTATGGTCCCTTGCTAGTCAAGGGCTTAGGTCGACGACCCTAAAGGTGCACCTGGCAGCCATCTCTGCTTACCGGGCGCGGGCCGGGGAGCAGTCGGTGGCACAGGAGAAGGTGGTCTGGCGCTTTTTCAAAGGCCTTGATCACATTTCCCTTCCGGTGCGAGAACCTCCACCTCCGTGGGATTTACTGCTGGTACTGGCAAAGCTCATGGGCAAGCCATTCGAACCAATGCACAGGTGTGATCTCTCTCACCTGTCGTGGAAGACCGCCTTCTTGGTGGCTAGCATGTCAGCCAGAAGGATGGGAGAACTCCAGGCGCTCTGCATTGAGTCTCCTTACCTGGTCTTCCACAGGGACAAGGTTGTCCTGCGCCCCCACCCGAAATTCCTTCCGAAGGTGGTGTCGGAGTTTCACCTTAACCAGGTGTTGACTCTGCCGGTGTTCTACCCCAATCACACCTCGGAGGCCGAATACAGGCTCCATACTTTGGACCCTAGAAGGGCGCTCGCTTATTATAAGGAGCGCACGGCTGAAATTCGGGGAGAGGTTCGCCAGCTGTTTGTCACCTACGCTGAAGCCGCACCTGCAGCTAAGCGGACGATAAGCAGGTGGGTCACCTCCTGCATAGATCTCTGCTATAAGTTGGTGGGCATGGAGCCTCCCAGAGGATAAGAGCTCATTCTACCTGTCATACTGCTGCATCAGTGGCTGCTTCCAGGACGTCCCTATCCAGGAAATCTGCAGGGCTGCTACCTGAGTCAGCACACACCTTATTACCCATTACCACATCGACCTTGAGTCACGCCGGATGCTGGTTTGGGGCCTCGGGTTCTCAGTCATTATTCCCTAAGTGAGAGTGTATGCTTGCCTCCCTCCTCCCGGAGAACTGCTAGGAGTCTGCCAATAAGTGTGGATGAACAACATATCCATGTCCCTAGAAATACAGGTTACTCACCTGTAACAGGAGTTCTAGGAATGGTATATGTTGTTCATCCTACACCCACCCACCTCCCGGCTTCGGACGCACAACCTGAGCTTCCAGCGGCCAGATCTGAAGGCCATGGGGCGGAGCCGAGTTTTACCACCCGGTGGGTGGAGGAGCTAGCTTGAAGACCTTCCGCAAGATTTAAAGCGGCAAGGAACCTGCCAATAAGTGTGGATGAACAACATATACCATTCCTAGAACTCCTGTTACAGGTGAGTAACCTGTATATTTGGCTTGAGGGCACACTGAGATAAGTTTCCAGTGCTACTGTTGAGCAAATGCAGCAACAAATTTAAGGCAAGAAAGTACAATAAATATTGTAGAAACAGTAATAAGCACATAATTATACTGAAAACTCTAGTAAAAACAATACATTAGGGTTAAAACAGAGCAGAAGGGGACAAAGGAGTGAGTATAAAGGAGCTTTAATGGTAAAATGAGTGGACACAGCAGCATGTGCAAGTAGTTGGCACATACGAGGTGGAAGTAGTGAGGAAGAGAATTTTACAGGAACCAACATGGGTGAGGTGGTCATGGAGTAAAAGGTTCAAGTGAAAAGGGTAGGAGGATAATTGCAGGGAAAGGGGAAGGTTAATTTTGAGAACGTAGATGCAGTTCACTATTATCTGAAGCCTTTAAGCTAAGCTTCTTCCACCATCTAGGTCATATGTTTTCTGACTCCACCTCATGATGTCATATCTTTCTTTCCGCTGGAAGGGACAGGTCTCCTCCTCCTTCACAGCTCCGCAGCATTGAAGGAATTCAAGTTTTTAAAGCACCTTTCGGGTGAATCTTCAACTGTTTGTCTGCAGTCAACATTAAAGTTGTTCCTGAGTCTTCCAGCTCCACTTTGCAATCCTGTTGGACAATGGAAGGCAAGAAACTGGAGGTTAAATTCCATACACGGTGCAGACAGAAAATATCGGCCACGGATCTGCATGACGTGCTCGTACTGCCTGCACTGTCAACAAGATGTTGTGGTTTGCAGTCTTTGCCAGGCCATGCCGCCAGCATCCATGACCTACTAGGAGGCCCAGTTGGCCCTAGGACAGCCTGAGGACCACAGAAAGGTCTTGGGGGCTGCCAGGTTGACTGCTTGGCTTGTGGTCATGGAAGAAGAGGTGGGGCGGCTGCAGTGAGTTCCTTGTCGGTCTCAGCGATGTTCCCTGCTGGGGCCAGCTTCAGAGGGTCATTCTCTAATGATTTGAGAGAGATGAATGTGGCCTTTCAGACCTTCAGAGAGAGCCCTTCTCACCACAACAGAAAGTAGCACCATCGCAGGTTGTAGGACTGGGAAAGTTCACACTCTTTCAGCTCCTTCGACTCCCTCAACTGCTCTTTCTTGATCAAGCTTCCTCCAGTAAAGAGTTCCATGGTGCCCCCATCAGACTTGTTGAACAGGCAACTGAGATATTTCTCGAGCCTGTTGACTGGTTGTCAGAGTAGATTGCCAATCAGACCCCATGCTCTTAGTCCTCACTCAGGATGACAAGGCCTAATTGACAACACCAACTGAGTTGCCTCGAAAGCTGCCTCTACCAGTGGTCATGCCTCCAAAACCAATAGTGGTTACCCTGCTTAAACAGATGATTTATACTAACCCTGAGGAGGACTTCTATCGACTTCACCCTTTGGGTCTGCGGCCATGGTTGAGGCACCTTTCACAGTCTCGATTTGGCTCATCCGGGGAGGGGGGGCATTGCTGTTGACACTCTTTGACCTGCTTATCCTTGGATTAGGAGAGGCATTGTTGCAAGATGCGTGGATGCTACAAGAAGCTCATCTGGCAACAGTGGGTCAGGGTTGGAGGCATAGGGCTTTGCTTCCTAGACCTTTAGTCCCTTGGCCTTCGCCGGTTATTCCCATGCTGGTGTATGACACTCAGCAGTCCCCCATGTCTGCTTCTTCTCCACTTTGAGTAGAGCCACCTCCACTGCAGCCTCTAGTTGCAGCCCCAACCAAAGAGTCTTGGCCTGGTGCTGGCTTGCCAGGCCAACTTTCAGTGGAGATCACCCAGGATGAGGATACCATAGTGGGCCATGGCGGCAAATGGGTGAACGCTGCCTTTTAACACTCCTTCAGTTCTAAAGATGAGTTGTCGGTGATCTCTACCAGGGCTCACACCTTCAACCAGGAATTGGCAGAAGAGCTGACTATGGCCCATGGGTCTGTATCATTTGGAGCCCTAGTCCAATTGATGATGGAATCCATGAAAATTCCCTTAGTACCAGTCCAGAAACAGGCGAAATACCCATTTACTGGCATTCATGATAGGTACGATTCCACAGGGATTGCCTTTCCCTTGGCTGAGGCCATCCTGGGACCGGCCCTGGGCTTTGGCAACATCCTGCTCGGCAACCTCTACAGGTGCCCTTCCTGGGTTCTCTGTCTGTCCCTCTGCGGAGGGTTAGGTTACAGATTCTGCCTTCCTTAAATTGGGAGGTCAAGGGTACATGGAAAAACCTTCAGACAAAGAGTCCAGTAAAACTGATTACATGGTTAAAAAGATGTACGCTGCCATGTCACTGGGTCTTCCGTTAGACCAGTTATTCTGTTATGATGGTGAGTTTTGGCCATTCCCTATTTGGAGTATTAGGGGTGCTCCTCCCCTTAGTTCCGGCTGATGAGCAGTTTCCAGTGAGAATCATTAGGAACCAGAGTCAATCGCTGGCTAAACCAGCTTTAGAAGGGTTTGGACATGGGTAACTCTTGTGCCCATGCCATAGCGACGACCGTCGCCATGCATTGCAGGGCCTGGCTGAGGCTCTCCAGCTTCATGGCAGGCACTCCGCATAAGCAGGCCTATGTCCCCTTCTTGGGCACCAACCTCCTTTTACTGGGGCTTGGAAGGACAACTCATGCGGACTGAGGAGTCCAGTGCCACCCTTGATTCTGTGGCTTCATCCCAAAAGGCCCCAAGAGCCTAAAAGGAAGGCCTTCCAATTTTGGTCCTTTCAGCCACAACAACCTCATGAGCAGCCCAAGCAAGGGCACTTACAGCGCTGGCATCCAAACCAAGTTCGGTGGCCAAGGGCAAAAGGGGGAGCCGAGGTGGTGGTGCCTCCATGGCCCCCATAGCTGGAGCCCCCTCCAAGGTTGCGCAGTGATGGGTTGTAGAATGTCATTCCCCCTCCCATCCAGTCCCTGTCCCAGTTCCCAGTCAGGGGTTGGTTGCGCCACTTCTTGCTACAGTGGTCTGCCATTACCTCAGACAAGTGGGTTCTAGAAGTGGTAGGCAGAGGGTTGCCTCTAGATTTCAAGGTTCTCCTGCTGTACCGACTCAAAGCTACTTGGAAGTTCAGGGTGTCAAAAGACACATTGTCTGTGTTATGAGCCGACATCACTCAGCTGTTAGTGCACAGGGCGATAGCCCATGTTCCTGATGTCCTGGCCACTCAGGAATATGCGGCCAGGTACTTCTGGTTCTGAAATGGACGGGGGAGGGTGGGCTGGTCCTCCATACTGGATTTGCAAGATCTGAACCAGTTTGTGCGGAAGCACATGTTCTGGATGATCACTCTAAATCAGATCAAACAATCTCTGGAACTGGGCATGTGTTCTGTTCCCTGGAGCTCCAGGACACGTTCTTCCATATGCCAGTCCGTTCCATTGCCGGTATATACGGTTCTGTGCAGAGGGGATTCTGTACCAGTTCTAGGTCATCCCTTCGGCCTCTTGTCTGCACCCAGGGTTTCCACCAAGTGCATAACAGGGGTGTCACCCTTCCTTGGTCCAAACGCATCAGGGTATATCCCTATCCGAACTGCTACCCGAGCCATCCAGTGAGACTGGACAGAGATCCATAGATCTAGCCCTCTGGTCAACCTGGCCAAGTCAAAGCTGGTCCCCTTGCAGGTGATCATGTACATTGGGGCAGAACTAGAGTCTCTGCAGGGCAAGGCCCGTCTCCAGGCGAACCATGTTAGATCTTGCCTCCTTTGCCCAGTCATTTCAGGTTGAGCACTTGTGCCTTGCCTGGGATTTCCTGCGGCAGCTGGGAATGATGGCAGCTTCCACCAGCATGGTCCATTTGGCCCATTGGAAGATGCGCCCCTTGTAGTGAGACTTGTACAGGCAGTGGTCTCAACACCTTGGATGCCTGGACCAGCCGGTCATGGTGACCCAGCTGATGTTTGATGCCATCCAGTTGTGGTTGGTCCCACAACATCTAGAGGAGGGAATCCCATTTGCTGCCCAGAGCCATCTGTCATGCTTATGATGGATACGTCTCTGGTAGGGTGGGGAGTACACCTGAGAGACCACAGAGCCCATGGTTCTGATCACCTCAGGAGTCCAAACACCACATCAGCCTCCTGGAGCTCCATGCAGTGCATCTGGCTCTGACGGAATTTGATTCAGGTCAGGTCATTCAGGCCCAGGTGGACAAACCTAACACCATGTTCTGCCTGAATAGGCAGGGCAGGATACACTGCTTTCCTTTGAGTCAGGAGACTTTCTGCACCTGGACACTTGTGTGCAGCTTGGAAGCAGATTCCTGGTGACCATATAGCAAGGATAAATAATTAGCTGACAGAGGCTCTGAGCCGTGCCTGAGAGACGTTGCATGAGTGATCTCTGCAGCACAAGGTGGTGGACTACCTGTTATCCCACTAGAGTATCCTTCCAGTGGATCTATTTGCCTTTTGGTAGAACCGAAAGCTGAAGATGTTTTGTGCCCACTCTCCAACAATCCAGGACACTGATGGGGGATGCCTTTGCAAGGCCCTGGACCCTGCGCCTTCTGTACATCTTCCCTCCCTTCCCCTTGGTTCACAAGGTTGTGATCAAGTGTTATCAAGGGCAAGGCACAGGTCAGGAAGGATGGGAAAAACCAGGAGCAGTTGTAGAATTCGCAAAACATATTTATTAGTACCAGCAGTAACAAAAAAAAAAAATCTTCAGAATAACTATTTACAAAGGCAGAATAGACAGAGAAGATCTATCTGAGTTTTCCTTCGGTCTCTGTGTGTGTCTTGCAAGTAATTGCAGCTTTGTTTTTACAAGTCTTTGCAACCCCCCTTCTTAATAAGCATCCTGTTTTTTTCTGAAATGTTCTTGTGTATTTCAGGCAGGTACAGCTAGAACACAGTTGTCCCAGAACTGAGGCCCCTTTTCCACAGCTTCTGCAAAAGGCTTAAAAATTGCATTTCAGATTAACCCCTTGAGTTCCAAATAGCTTTGCAATTATCTAAAACTATAATTATATACATTTCAACAGTAACACTTTATAATTTATAAACAAAGGGATCCCAATATCAGTTACATTTCCACATAATAATTTGCATATTTTTTTATACCAGCAGATATGCAGGGGAGGAAAAGACAGAACAGCAAGTGAGGGTAGAGAGATAGCAAGAGGCAGAGAATTGAGAGACTATCAGGGTGATCAAATCCTAGGTCCCACAGAAAAATCTGATTGTACAACCAGACAGACAAAAAACAGGAAAGAACAGAACAGATCCCTGCATTCAAACTCTCCATAACAACTGGGACAGGGTCCTGTTCAACCCTGTCACATCAAGGCCTGGAAGGACAAGGTGTGGATGATCCTGATAATCCCAGACTGACCCAGGCAGTTCCGGTTATCTAGATCTCCGCAGCAGGCCTCCATGGAGATTGCCTCTCTGCCCTGACCTGATGTGCCCAGACCTGCAGTCCCTGTACCTCTCAGCCTGGTTGCTGAGTGGCTAGAGTTCATGGCTCTCTGGGCCTTTCTGAATATGTCCTTCACATTGTGGAAGCATCCCGTAAGGAGTCAACTCATAAAAGCTGTGCATTTAAGTGAAAGAGGTTCTTGATCTGGTGCCAGGGTAAAGAGCTTTATCTCCATACCTTGCCCCATAGTGAGCAGCCTCGACTACTGTGAGCGACAACCTTTAAGGTGCACCTGACAGCCATCTCTGCATACCAGACACGGGCTGGTATGCTGACAGTATCCCAGGAGAAGGTGTTCAGGTGCTTTTTCAAAGGCCTCCATGGAACCTACAGCTGGTGTTGGCATTGCTCATGGACAAGTCATTTAAGTCAATGCGCAAATGTGTCATGGAAGACCACCTTCCTGGTGGCCATCATGTCATCCAGAAGAATTAGCGAACAGTTGAGTCTTTGTATATGGTCTTCCATAAGGACATCCTTCGCCAGCACCTAAAGGTCCTCCTGAAGGTCATTTTGGAGTTTCACATTAACCAGGTGATTAATTTGCCTGTATACTTTCCCAACCCAGCCTCAGTGGCCAGTCGCAGGCTCCATACTCTGGACCTGCAGAGGGTGCTTTCTTATTACAAAGAATGCAATGCTGGAATTCTGGTTGAGACTCAACAGCTTGTTTCTAACATATGCTGAATGCCGCACCTGTCAGACTGGCAGCTTAGCTGATGAGCTCCAGGTGGATTACATCCTGCTTTGATCTCTTCTATAGGTTGACTGATAGTGAGTCACCCAAGGGGCTCATTCCACTAAACATACTGGTGCCTTTGTGGCTGCTTCTAGGGATATCCCCTCTGCAGAGATATATGCAGGGCTGCAACCTCTAGTAATGTGTACACCTTCATCTCCCATTACAGCATTAACATAATGAGCTGCAGGGATGCTGCCTTTGGGTCTTTAGTCCTCCAGTCTCTGTTCACCAAATAAGGGTGCACACCTTGCCCCCTCCTCTTCCCGCAGGACAGCTAGTAGTCTGTCAGAATGTGGATAGTGAACTATATCTACTCTGTTAGAAATATAGATTACTCACCTGTAACAGTTGTTCTAATACTATAGTGGTATATAGTTCTCATCCACACAACCCACCGGATCTCCCCTGGCAAGTGGTATCCGGATCCCTGTTTACAGCTTGCAAAACATCTGATGTCACGGGGCAGAGCCAGAGGATATACCACCCCAGTGGTCAGATGAGCTTAACTTGAAGATTTCCAATGACTCAGCTGTGTCCAGCAAAACTGTCAGAGTGTGGATATGAACTATATACCACTAGTAGAACTATGGTTACATAGAAACATAGAATTTGATGGGAGAAAAGGACCACTTGGCCCACCTAGTCTGCCCGATTTTCCCCACCCACTGTATCACCACAGATCCTACTTGATATTGGCTTATCCCACCCCCTTGTCTTATAACTAAGGTTCCCTTATGCTTATCCCATGCTTTCTTGAACCCCATTACAGTTTGTGCCCCCACCACCTCTGCTGGGAGGCTGTTCCAGGCATCCACCACCCTCTTCATGAAGAAGTACTCACTTACGTCTCCCCTGAGTCTCTCCATCTCTCTCTCCCCACCTCCCCAAGCTTCATTGCATGACCTCGAGTCCTGGAGCAGCTTTTCTTCTGAAAAATGCTTCCCTCTTGAACCTTCTTTATACCTGTGAGGTATTTGAAAGTTTCTATTATATCCCCCTCCTGTTCATCCAGGGTATACATATTAAGGTCTTTCAGTCTTTCCTCATAAGACATTTGATGCAGACCCTGCACCATTTTGGTTGCCCTCCTTTGTACCACCTCCATTCTTTCTGTGTCCTTCTGCAGGTGAGGTCTCCAGAACTGGACATAGTACTCCAGGTGAGGTCTCAGCAGTGAGCTATACAGGGGAAACACCACCTCCCTCTTTCTGTGGCTAATACCCCTTCCTGTGCACCCTAGCATCCCGCTAGCGCTCCCAACTGCCTTGTCACATTGCCTAGCCACCTTTAGGTCATCAGATATGACAATCCCCAAGTCTCTTTCCTGTTTGGTGGTTGACAATACCTCTCCTCCCAATTTGTACTCCTCCCCCCCTGGGATTTTGTGCCCCAAGTGCATGATTTTGCACTTTTTTGCATTTGGTTACTTGATTTGTTAAAGACAGAAGGAGGCATAAGCCCACTGTGACTATCTCTGACACTGTGTGGCTAAAATCTGCTACCCCATGTATTTGTCGAGCTCTCTTTTAAAAGTATTGAAATCAGAGATGTTAACCAGATACTGAGGCAGTTTATTCCATAATCTGTGGACCCTATTGGTGAAGTAGTTCCCTCTTCTCTTTGATCTTCCCTTGTCAGTCTTCACCATTCATTACTGTTGGGTGAAGCCGAAGGTGTACACCCACTAAGAGAGTAAATTTTTTGGGGGGGAGGGAGGAGTCGCTGCCGATGGCACTGCCCACATGGCATACACACTGTGTGGTGCCGAGGGTTGGACTTTAGGTGCCACAGACTCCTCCTCCATCCCAGTTCTGTTTCTCCCACTGTCGAGGTAGCACCTGCTGCGCGAGTTACAGTTTTTTCCAGTGCCATCGGGTCTAGCCATCAACGTGATCGCTCTCCGTCCCCCTCTCATTTATTCGGTGCTGTTTATTTGGACCCAGTAAGATCTTTCCTTATTTTTATTAAACTGTGCCAAATCTTTTGCTTAGTTTTACTTCTTATTTCATGTCATGTCAGGTCCGGGAGCTAGTAAGAAATCCAAAGTGGGCCACGCACCCATGCTTTGGTGCCCCTGTGGCTGGCGGTTTTCTGTTACGGGCCAGCATGACGTTGGCCTGCGATGCCTGGGACCCAATCATGATATGGACAACTGCAACACCTGCTTCTCCATGGTCTCGAAGTCCGCGTGTTTAAAGTTGGCAGGGTTCCACCGTCTTTCAGAGGACGGTGTCACTCACGGGTCGCCAAGGCAAGAACTCTTAACCCTCCCTCTTAGTCCCCTCCCGGGTCTGTACGGCACGGTGAGGAGGAGGCCTCCTCTGATTCTAGCCTTGCCAAGGAGGAGGCCTCTTCTGCAGTGCCAGAGGGGGGCGACTCTGTTCCCTGCGGAGCTTGGCTGTGGGCACCACCCTGGCAGCCACTTCCACGGCGGTGCAGGCTCTCCCAGTGTCACAGCCCATGGCTGCTGGGCCTGGCACTGGTGGACCCTTGGCACAACCTTCTGCCACTGCCTCGGATCATGGTGCCAATAATCGGGGTGGCACCGTCACCAAGGGCCCTCCTAGGGTAGTGAATCTGGAGGTCTACCTGGTCTCTTCCACTTCAGAGGAGGAGGAGGATGACTCGCAGGCCAACCCGGACTGGCGCCCCGACTCCTGAAAGTCGGAGAGCCCTCTTGGACGTGGCACCAGGTGGTCCAGTGTTCCCCTCCCTGAGTCCCCAGAGCCTGTAGTCCAGACGGCCCCTGCTGCCACAGTTGGCCGGGGGGGGTCCATTCGGGATGGCGTCGAGGGGTGCCGAGTGGTAGGTCCTCTCCTGGGGTGGGCGTGGCAGCCACTGTTTCTCGTGCTACTATGTCCCTCCGGGTAGGGACCAGGACCCCCTCTTATGTGGCCTCCCGCTGGGGGCGCCAGCGGGATTGGGGGTCCTCATTCACTGGGGCCGAGGAAGAGGGCAGCTTTGGAGTCCAAATGGTTGAGGGGATGGGGTGAAGTGTATGGGCCCCTCTCCACTACCCTGAGGGGAGTGGGGAGGAGTCAGAGCGCTGAACCCCACCTTTCCCATGAGGTCTCTGAGGCACCCTTAGCTGGCAGCGTGGAGGGTTGCTCTTCTGGGCCCATGCAACCCCTGCCACGCCACAGGGGAGATTCTCCCTCAGGGCTCACTTGGGGTTTGTTTTCAGCTTTGTAGTCTTCACTACCCGGATCGACCCCCAGCTCCCCCTGTGGGGCAGGGCCATTGGCTGGGTCTCAGAGTCCTGGCAGAGGCCAGGCACTATCAGGTGCCCTTCTCCCATCCCTCTGCCGACACCTCCCTCCCTCCAGGCCATGTGGGTCCTACGGCTTCCTTAACCTTGGAGATGTTCAGGGCCACAGCGGTGGCTGTCCCCAGGTACGTGAGAGCCATGGATAAACAGGTCTTCCACTTGTCTCCCCCATCCACAGGAGGACCCTGATCATTCGAGCTCCTTTTCTTCCTCGTCACCCTCCTCTGAAGGAGAAGAATGTTCTGTCCACCTGTCATCTGATGCAGATTTCACTGAATATCAGCAGTTCCTCTCGAGGCTGGTTCAGGAGCTCCCGCATACCTCACATGATCAGAAGCAATATCGAGCGGGAGACGCGTTCGTTCTTGAGCAAGTTCAGTGCTCACCACCTGGTGGTGCCCTCCTGGCTTATTCCCTTCTATGAGGTGTCTATCCGCACCTGGTAGTCTCCAGCTGCTTCTTCCCTAGCGGACTGCAGGAGATGGTATTGCGCGCCCCCCCCGGAGTCTCTAGGTGCACTACCTTACCCGCCTTTGGGGATGACGTCCTTAGATACTCCTTCTGGGCTTCAGCGCCTGGTGCATGACAGACCCTCAGATTCGGATTCTGCAGAATTCGACCGGTGGGGCAGAAGGGTGTTCTCTTCAGCTCGTGCGTTACTTTGTATTGGTTCTCATTAGGCTTAACATGCTACCTATAACAGGCACCTGTGGTCAGTGCTAGCACAAGTGTTAGCATCTCTGCCAGATTTGGAGCAATCTAGACAGGACATTGCCCTCTCTGCACAGGGTTTGGAGCTTGCAAGGCATCAGGCAAGGGCATCTTACAATGCCAGTGAGGTGGCATCCAGACTTGCAGGGACAGCGATCTGCATTAGGTGGACGGCATGGCTTTGTCTGTCCAGATTGTCACCCATTGCCCGGTGTAGGGTGATCTCTTCTGTCTTCCGGAGGACCCGTCTCTTTTCCCATGGGACAAGGAGGAATTTACCAGGGCGCCTCCCATCCCCCCAGCCGTGAGGGACACCTCCTCGTCCTGACCAGCCTTAGACCTTTCTGGTCTAGTATGGCTATGGTTTGCCTCCTCGCCTCCTGCAGGAGGCTGAGGAATCTGTTCCCAGGGCTGTGCTAGAGTTACCGGGGGCTTGGTACTCTCCTAACAGTAATGAATGGTGAAGACTGACAAGGGAAAATATGAAAATTATGTACCTACTCTAATTCTTTTTTTCTTTTAAACTTTATTTTTAATTTTATATCATATATCTTGACAATAGATATAATCTCGTATAGTGAACAGACCATATATAAGTAGCAGACCCTTGAGGAGATTAAGCCCCTGAGATACAGGATATACAGAGTTTGCATCCACTGTATTGTGGTACTTCACTGGAGGGTAACATATGAATTATACAAAGCAGAAACTCCCAAGTATGCTGTGTGGGTGAGCCCATGAACGACATGGCTAGCCAATAATAACAGGATTGTCCATCAGTGTCCAGCCTAATTAAAGGAAACAAACCCCCAAGAGGACTTAAGGTGCCATGTACTTCACCTTAATGCATTAATAACATTTCTAATATAGGTTATCCAGCAGTGGATTATTTCAATAACCCATTTTAAACATTAGAACAGAGATTTAAAGACCCCTTTTACAGTACTGTTCCAGTAAGTAGAAATATTACCTCCATGTAAGCTTAAATCTGTGTTAAACCTCCCACTTACTATAAACCAGAAGTAAGGTGTGTCTCAACCCCACTCAGCAGGTCAGGCCCTCTGCTCCCACAGTGCCAACCTCCGAGCGCAGCACTGTGAACAGTTAACAGAACAGGGTAACCCTCCTGTCTGTTTTGTGGGTTCGAATCAAACTTTGGTCTCAAGTTCTGGAGGGATTCAAACTGAACCTCTTGCTAGCGTACCCAATGTACAGGCTCAGATAATTCTGCTCTTGGGGGGCAGATATCTTTCGCCTACGGGCACCTAACCAGGTGTACAAAATGAACCCTTAAAAACTTTGTGAAAGACCTCAGAATAAACTCTTACCTTTTCCCAGTTTGGTAAAACCAGTAAGCATTATACAGTGTCAGCTTTAACCAAATATACTTCCCTTGTCAAAAAAAGAATTTCAAAGGCACACCAGGTAGTCTCTAAAAATAGAGGTTTACTTTAAATAGATAAAAATGTAAAACACAGAATCATATATCACAAAACATACAATCTTTTAAAACAATAAGCTTTAAAAAGTGCAAATCCCTACCAATAATACATTTAGACCTGTCTACCTAATGTATTCTTATCTTCTTATAGTGTTGTAGGTGTTTCTTTTTTCAGAGTCCAAACGTGTGTCTGTGAAGCTCTGTTACAGCATAATTAAAACACTGTCTTGACCCTGCCTTCTCCATGATGTCACCCAGCTCCTCCTCTGTTTATTAAAAATTATACAATCAGGATGTCTTGTGTCAGGAGGTAATTTAATAGGTGACATCAGCAGAAAAAAACTTGTTTCCTCACATGACTTCCCAATTAAGTCTGTAATTTTCCAAATCCTTTCTTTCATCCATGACTGCATCTGACTAAAGAGGGAGTCAGTGCATTGGGGCAGAAGTTTGACGTCTTTGCAGAATATTTAAACTAGCAAATGGGGAGAGGGGTGCAGCACCCCATACGTCGAATGGGAAGAACACCCTTCCCCCCTCAGCTAGTGGTCAAACAGGAATTCAGCGTGTTTGCTGCTCATTTGCATCACCAGGTAAGAAAAAGGTTTGTCTCCCCACTCGATGCACAGGGGTAATGCCAAACTTCACCCAACAACTAACACACCAAAATCTGGCCAATGGAAAATCATGTACACAAATGCTCACAGCCTGGGAAATAAGATCCCAGACCTGCAGGCAATAATGTCAGGCTAAACTGGATATAGTAGCAATTAGTGAGACGTGGTTTACCAGTAACCACACTTGGGAGACTTCAGTACCTGGCTATGTATTGTCTGAAGAGACCGAGGTGCAAAAAGGGGAGGAGGGCCCTGTATGTCAATGAAAATATCAAAGCTACAGAAATTCAGAATACACATAAGGAGCCAGAAGAACTGTGGGTCTCCCTGGAAACAGGAAATGGGACAGCCATAAGAACTGGGGTTGTCTACAGGCCCCCAGACCAGAGGGAGGACATAGACACATTACTGTTAGAAGATATACAAAACATGACAGCTAAAGGGGAGGTTCTGATAATGGGAGACTTCAACATGCCAGATACAGATTGGTCAATACCAGCAGGAACATCTGCCAGAACTAGACTCATAGTGGATTCCCTGCAGGGGGAGGGCCTCAAACAACTGGTACATCAACCCACAAGAGACAGGGCTATCCTAGATCTAGTACTGACTAACAAAGAAGGGATCACAGATCTCCGGTAGAAGGTCACCTGGGGGCCAGTGACCATCACATGGTATGGTTCAATTTGCTACTACATCTAAATCATCCCATTCCAAGGCAAAAATATGGGACTTCAGAGGAGCTGACTTTGATAAGATGGCCAACAGAGTTAAGCTTAGCCTCTGGCAAAAAGAAATGCGAGGTGAGGAGGTACAGGCAAGTAAAAAGCATTAAGGATACAATACTTGAAGCAACATCCCATTGTGTTAGACAGAAAAGGAAGTGCAAAGAAGAAGGGAAACCACTTTGGTTCTCAAATACAGTAGCAGAAAAGGTCAGAGCCAAAAGGCTGGCCTTCAGGAAATATAAGGGAACACAGCGGATGAAGATAGGAGGCATACCAAACTGCTCTAAGGGAAGCAGGTAAGGCAGTAAGGCAGGCAAAGTCCCAAACTGAGGAAACACTAGCACTAATAGTAAAAGAAGGTGACAAGACTTTCTATAGATACATTAGTGAAAGGAGAAAGTCCAGAGGGGTATTGCTAAGCTTAATGGAGAAAAGGGAGCATGTGAGGAGGAGGACCCTGTAAAGGCATCTATCCTAAATAGATACTTTTGCTCAGTATTTACTGAAGAGAAGGTAGGGCAGGCCCACAGCTCAGCATCATGGACACAGGGGAGGGAGGTGAGCACTGCTCCTTCACAAAAGAAAGGGTCCTACAAGAGCTTGCTAGGCTCAGGTGGATAAGGCAATGGGACCTGATGGCATACATCCCAGGGTACTTAAGGAGCTAAAGGAGGAACTAGCAGAGCCATTAGCAGAATTGTTTAGTGAGTCTCTGAGCACAGGAGAGGTCCCAGAAGACTGGAGAAGGGTTTATGTGATCCCGCCTCCACAAAAGTGGTAGCAGGGAGGAGGCGGGGAACTACAGACCAGTCAGTCTTACCTCAGTAGTGGCAAGATTATGGAGGCAATCCTTAAGGAAAGGATAGTGCAACACCTGGAATCCATAGGGCACAGGATCCAAGACAGCATGGGTTTACAAAGGAAGGTCCTGTCAAACTAATCTCATAGATTTTTGACTGGGTAACCAGAGTGGTGGACCAAGGGTAGCAGTTGATGTCATTTACCTTGACTTCAGCAAAGCTTTTGACACTGTTCCACATAGAAGATTGATAAATAAGCTAGGTAGGCTCGGGTGGGTCAGTTGGTCAACTGGGTGGCAAACTGGTTGACTGGCAGAAAACAGAGAGTGGTGGTAAATGTATACAGTCAGAAGAGATGCAAGTCACAAGTGGGGTACTTAGGATCAGTCCTGGGGCCAGTCCTATTCAACATCTTCATTAGTGACCTCAGAGATGGACTAGAGGGTAAGGCTTGTCTGTTTGCAGATGACACCAAGATCTGCAACAGAGTAGATGATCCAGATGGGGTGGGCAGAATGAGAAGAGATCTGGATAAACTAGCAAAATGGTCAGAAGAGTGGCAACTGGATTTAATGCAAGAAGTGCAAAATCATGCACATAGGGAAGAGAAACCCTGAAGCCACTTATAGGCTGGGAGGAGTTGCTAGCAGTCACAAAGGAAGAAAGAGACTTGGGCATCATCATCACTGATGACCTAAAATCATCCAAGCAGACCTCTAAAGCAGTAGGTAAGGCTAGGGGTGTTAGGTGTATTAGTAGGGGTATCACAAGTCGTAAGAGGGAGGTAATAATCCCTCTGTACAAGACATTGGTTAGGCCCCATCTGAGTACGTGCAGTATTGGAGGCCACGCCTTCACAAGGACATTAACCAAATTGAGGCAGTCCAGAGAAGGGCAACCAAAATGGTGCAGGGACTGCATCAGAAGACATACGAGGACAGATTAATGGAGCTCAATATGTATACCCTTGAGCAAAGGAGGGAGAGAGGTGATATGATCGAGACATTTAAACACCTTAAGGGCATAAACAAGGTGAAAGAGTCTAACATGTTTAAATATAAGAAAAATAGCAGGACAAGAGGACACAGCATGAGATTAGAGGGAGGCCGATTAAGGGGGAATGTGAGGAAATTCTTTTTCACAGAAAGGGTGGTAGATGCATGGAATAGCTTACCACAAGAAGTGGTGGCTATGAATACAGTGCAGGGCTTCAAACAGGCATGGGATAGGCATAAGGGAGCAATACAAATGACTATGAATAGATAGGTCACTGACAGAGCAAAGGCCGATGGCACATTTATAAGGTAGAAAAAGAAATGGGCAGACTGGATGGTCCTTGCGGTCCTTATCTGCCGTCAGCTTCTGTGTTTCTATGTTTCATGAGCAGCATCCTCTCTCAAGGACATCAAAGGACCTTTTATGACTTCGCACCACAGTGTCATAACCTGTATCCTTCCTCTAAACGCCATAAAAGTTTATGATTTCTAGCCTAGCAGCTGGCAACTACAATTAAGCTAGATAAACAGGAGATCCTTACTTTGTTTCTTCTAGCCTGTAATTTTCTCCTGGCTTTTATCTTTTAGCTGAAACAGCATGTTTCATGAGAGACACTCAATAACACATTTTTATATTACAAAAAGCATAAATTAATCAGAACCAGCTGTACAAGCGTCACAAGGTGCAACTTGAAAACTATGTCAAAATATATTTTGACCCCAAACAGTATCTAAAAAAAACCCAGCTAAATTTGTATAGTCATTCAGGCTTTAGGTGTAGGTCTCAAAGAAAACATAACAAGTATTAGAGAACCCTCAATAGTTTAAAGTCACTTAGCTTATCAGCCTTAGGAAAAGTGTACATGGCCTATCGCTATGGCCACTCGATCAAGTGTCCCCTTCCAAGTCGTCACTTGCAGCGGCTTCACCACGACTCCTGGAAGTTGCAGCCATTCGTGTAGCTCATTTACTGTCGTCAACAGGATCTGAAAATAAAAAAACTTCCCTTGGTGGGTAATTCTAAGCCTCGCTGGGAAAATCATGGTGTGCACAATGCCAGCATCCCTCAATGACCATCTCACTCCATCAGATTGCTTTCTTCTCTGATGAGTAGAATAGCTGATGTCAGGAAAGAGGCAAACATGATTTTCATCTTGCATAATAGGGCTCGCTGTCCATGCAAGCCAAAGAATACGGTCACGAACTCCCACTCCCGAGGTGACTACCATCACTGTCTGGGGTTCCTCCGAGTTCTGTGATTGGCCTCTGGGGTTTACCCTATAAACCTTTTGAATGTCCCTAGAGTCATCATCACCTTCTGGGACCAGCTTGTCTGAGAGCCATTCTTGGATATACATCATGGGGTGATCCCCTTCAATACCTTCTGGGAGGCCAATGATCCTAATGTTCCCTGAGCGAGCTTGGTTCTCAAAGGCCTCCAAGCGGGTGTGAAGATGCTGATTTTCCTTCACCACGAGGGTGTTGGTGGTGGGGTTTGAATCAGTTTGTCGTTGGACATCCTGCAGATCTTTTTTAAGCCCATCCACTGTATTCTCGACCACCAGTACTCGTTCGTTGAAGTCATCCACCTTTTGGTTTAGGGTGGAGACCAAAGCAATTAAATTCTGAAGCTTATGCCCTAGGGATGCAATAGTTTCTTGGGGTTCGGTGTCTGCATCGGCCTGCTGAACAAGTTGAGATCATGAGGCCCCACCGGCTCCTTTGCTCCTATCCACTCCGCCTTGCTGTTTTTCTTTCTTCGGGTTGCCCATTTTGGCTACTTCAAGGTTGCTCTTTCCAATTTTTGTACTGAGAATTTAGTTATTCGACTTTAAAATATAGTTTTTAAACAAGTTATAGGAGTTCTATCAGGAGCTCAAAAATCTGCTGCTGTAGCTTGGACTCACAGCACTCCCCACCCCGTACCTACTGTTATTCTTGATTTTCTCTTGTATCTTCACCATTGATTACTGAATCCCATCCATCATCCCCTCATGGGTCTCAGTTTTTGAGTGTCGCCTCCACCCTGTTCGCTTTAACCCTCCTAGGGGCCATTGGGGGCCAAGTCCCTCTGGAACCTCAGAGCACTCTGTTTGCTTCCTTAAAAGTCAGAGCGTTCAACCGGAGGACGGCCGGTAGGGTCTTCTCCTTAATCTCTGAGGGAACTCCCTGTAATTCTCGTCACGATGCACTGGATTTTCCCTTCCCCGTGAGGCTTGGATAATCCTCTTGCTTGTGTCACCCTCTGGCTGTTATCTGCATCAGTGCATTCCTAGGAGACTCCTTAGGATTTTCCTCCCTCTCTTTCTTTGATGGCACGAATGTCCCGTGGTTCTCTTCTCCTGAAGTGGGGACTTCACCAGTACTCAGTGGGAAAACTATCAGTTGATTTGTTTTTCCCACTTCTTTTCCCTTCATCTCAAGTCTGGACTTGCTCCTCTTCTGAGCAGGACTGCCCGCCCTCCAAGGCACAGTCGGTGAGACCTAGGCTTCAAGATGTTCAAAACAAATATGGATAAAGGGTGGGAAGGGAGCTCTATCTCTGCCAAGGCTTTCAAGGCCATCTAATATCCTCAGACCTTGGTTCAATTACCCCTGCAACAGGCGGGATCCTTGCTCTCTTGTCTTCATCCCACAGGGGTTTTGAAACTATTTCAAGCCAGTGGTCTTCCAAATTATAGTGGTGGAGAGCCCCCCCCCCCTTTATCCTTTGCTTCAATTTTTCTTCTTTCTGTCCTTTGTCTTCTCTTCTTCTTGAGACCACTCAAGGACTGAGACCCCTTGGCCACTTAGGGTAGGGTTCTCTTCTCTCTGTCCCCTAGTTGGCTTATGCCTTTTTAAGTTTATATCCTTTCCTTTATCTATCCCTTGGCTCTCTTGCCTCGCTTTATTCTCTATAACTGTTTCTTCCTCTCTGGCCAAACAGAACTGGGATGGAGGAGTCGTCTGCGGCGCCTAACGGCCAATCTGCATGCGCCACGTGGTGCATGTGCCACATGGGCGGCGCCAACTCCTCCTTCCAAAAACAATTAAAAATGACCCCTGTAGCAGGTACGCACCTCCGGCTTCACCCAACAGTAATAAATGGTGAAGATACAAGAGAAGATCAAGAATTACGGTAAGTACGTAATTTTTATTTTTTACTCTGGGTATCTCGATTTGCCCATTATGGGGGGACCTGAGATCTGTAGGCCTCACATGAGGACAAATTCCACATGCAGAAGCTAAATCATGATTATTTATTATATTGAAGAATTGAAGGTAGTTTTCTCTCGCTCGCCTTTGTTCTACAGTCATCAGATGTAAGTCGTTTAATCGTTGTTCGTAGGGCTTGTGTTTTAATCTGATGATGAGCTTTGTTGCCCTTCTCTGGACACTCTCCAGTAGGATCACGTCCTGCTTTTGGTACAGTGCCCAAAAAGGTGAAGCATAGTCTATGTGGGGTCATACTGGCTCATGATACTATGTTTCTCTCTTGTGACAAATGCCTTTCTAATAATGGTAATGAATTTATTGGCAGTTTGAGTTATTTTCCTAATGTGTGTGCATTGTAAGAGAGTTGTCTGTGATGATACCCAAGCCTTTCTCATTTCGTACTTCTGGTAATGGAAATTACAAATATGAGATCCCAGTTTACAAACCCTTGACCATTCTTCTGACGTTTTCAGATCCTCTCTAATTTTTTCTCCACCAGCCCCCCCCGCCCCCGAAGTGTAGCAGATTTTAGTGTCATCCGCAAACAGGCAGACCTTTCCATCCAGCCCCTCTGCAATGTCACTAATAAAGACATTAAAGAGGACTGGTCCAACTACAGATCCCTGTGGTATCCCACTGGTCACCCTCCCTACCTTGGTGTGAACTCCGTTTACAGATGAGTAACCTATATATCAGACAAGGTAGTCTGGAAAGGAAAATTAACTGTCTAAAGTCTTTGGAGAAGGGAGGAAGGAGGAGAGAGAATCATGGCTTTTGAGTAGTGGTGCTTGGATACTGCCCTACAGGATCCAAACTCCCTTTGACAGATATCCACAGGATCCGACACCCCTCCAGCTGAGTCTGTATGTCAGATCCCCTGTCAGATTATTGGATCCGATGTTGGATGGGGTCGGATGCCTTGATCTGATGGTCAGACCTTTGGATCCAAGCCTCGGATAATTGTGCTTCGACCATCAGATCCCTGATTTGATCATTGGCGCCATCGGCTCTTATGCCTCCAGTCAGATCCATTCTTGGAATCCGAGGAGATCAGATCCATGGTCAGATGCCATCTATAATTAATGGCACCAGATAGCCGGTGAAAACGGTAGTATCTGTCAGTATCCGACTTCAGCGGATACTGTCTGAGCACCACTACTTCTGTGGGAGTAGGAAGATCAGAGCACACAACAAAGTCGAAAAATTGAGTGAGCAGGGAAGAGAACCAAACCAGAATTTGGGATGCATAGTTGGAGATGCCACAATGGGAGGTCTGAGAGAGGAAGATGTATAGGAAGCAGTGATGGGTACAGGGTGAACATTCAACAGCAAAGCAACAGAAAGAATGAAATGGAATCCAGAAACATAGAAATATAATTTGATGGCAGATAAGTAGTAACGTTTTTTCTGTTCGTACAGTGCCCCTGCAGACTCTGTCTCTCTTTTCCCCCTTACTTTACACTAAGATTCATTTACGCCTATCCCATGCATTCTTGAACCCCATCAATGTTTTCATCCCCACCACTTTCACTGGAAGAATGTTCCAGGCACTCGCCGCTGTTTCTTTGAAAAAGTACTTCCTCACACCTCCCCTGAATTTAGCACCTCTGCAGCTTCATAGCGTGTCCTCTTGCCATTGAGCATCTTTTTTTCTGAAAAATACTTTCTTCCTGTACCTTATTTACTCCTGTGATGTATTTAAAGGTCTCTATCATATCCCTGGTCTCCCTCCTCTCATACAGTAGGGCTTCTTATGCACACCCTGTGCCATTTTAGTTGCCCTCCACTGGACAGCCTCCACTCTGTCTGTGTCCTTTCAGAGATGTGGCCTCCAGAACAGGACATAGTACTCTTGGTAGGGTCATGCCTGCTACTGGTGATACCCATTCCTATGCATCCCAGCATTCTAGTGGCCCTCCCTACTGCCTTATCGCACTGCCTGGCCACCTTTAGCTCATCAGATACGATTATCCCCAGGTCTCTTTCCGGTTTGCTGGTCGACGCTACCTCTTATCTTGTTTTATACTCCACCTCTGGATTTCTGTGCCCGAAGTGCATGGTTTTGCACTTTTTCACATTGAAACACAGCTGCCATACTCTTGGTCATTTCATTGAAGATGTATAGGAAGCAGTGATGAGTATAGGGTGAACAGTCACAAGCAAAGCAGCAGAAGGAACAAAATGTATGCTGGATCCAAGGTGGATTTGAGGGCAGAACTATACACCATGCCCCCATAGTTGAAAGCAGGAAGGATTATTTTCACTACAGCCTATCAACATACATAGAGGGGTATATGAGTTTGAGTGTGTTGAGCAATCATGTATCTGTAACCAGATGACTAACCTTTGTCTTTGTAGCTGAAGGAGCGAGAGAGGAAGATGGCCATCTTGGAAGAACGTATAGACCAACTCCAGAAGAAAGCCCAGAGTCTTGAAACTGAGTGTCGGGAGCATGAAACCCAGCTTCATCTTGTTAAAACAAGCCTTGCAGCGGCTCAGAAAGAAAGTCAGCAGCACTCTCAGGAGGTAAGGCTGACAGGAGATTTTATTTGTGGGGTACGCTCACTGTGTTTGAGGGACTGAAGGACTTGTTGTTTCGCTTTTTCGCTGATTGCCTCTAGGCTGCATTTCTATAAAAAATTTATACTCAGGAAAGAGGTAGTGTTGGGAGAGAAACAGGCCCAACCAGGTCTTCTGCTCTGGGATAGCCAATCTATGAAATTTGACCCATAGGGGAGCTGGTAATGTTATCTGCAATTTGCCATGTGTTGTTTTTTTTTTTGTGTTTGTTTGCTTCTCCCCAAACCGCTCCTTTGGGTTGCCAAGGCCCACCACTGTCATGTCCCATCGCCATCCGCCACCCGACGTAACCCTTCATCGGGAGGGGTCCTTCCCCCGTGGGAAGCAGGCAGGAGAGGAGAAATGCCCGCAAATATACAGTGTATCCCATGCACGGCGGGGGTCGGCTCGGACACCTCCGGGCTGTCGTGGCAGATGGAGACTAGCAGTCATCATTCGACCAGCTGAGGGCTTATTTTCCGCTTTTCTTCCAACCCACCCACACCCTCCCACAAAGGGCCAGCCACGGTGGCGTTCTGGGGTGGGGGCGTTCAGCGGTGCATTGAGGCCATACACTGCCAAGAACACCAACCCCTAGCTACCTTCAGGGGCCAACAAACAGCAGTCCAAATCCCAGACACAAGAAGCAGCGCTACACAAGTCTTCAGAAAATGCATTTACTGGAAAAAGTGCTGCTAAACAAACAGAAATACCTCGGCACTTCGAGGGATCTATGCTCTCTTCATCAGGAGGTGGAGTGATGTCCAAATCCTCCCCCCAGGAAGGAAGCAGCTCTAATCTCCCTCCCCGCCAGACTCCGCTACTGACTTCCAGGCTCAGGGTGTGAACCCGGGTCGCCAGCGTGCTGAACACACACCCATCGCTCGGTGCCACGGAGCTGGCTCAGTTGTTTTAAAGGCATGGATACAGTTCACTATCCACGCAAAGACAATCTTCCCGAAGACAACTGAGTAATCGAAATCCCTTCAAGCTAAGCTCCTCCCACCATCCAGGTGGTATAATCCTCCGGCTCTAACCTGTGATGTCAGATCTTTCTTTCCACCGGAAAGGGACAGGTTTCCTCCTTTGCAGCTCTGCTGCGTTGAAGGAGTTTTTAATCACTTTTTTCAGGTGAATCTTCAACTTTTCTAGTCCATATTCTACACTATAGTTGCTCCTTTGTCTTTTGACTCTGCTTCCCGATCAACGATGGAGGGTAGGAAACTGGGTTTTAAACTGTGCACTCAGTATAGGCAGAAAATGTCAGCCATGGATCTGCACGACACATGCGTCTGCTGTTTGGATGAGCTCCACGACATCTCAATTTGCAGAAAGTGCCAGGCCATGCTGTCAGGGTCCATCAATGAACAGAAAGTAAGGCTGAACTTGGGAAGGTCCAAAGACTGCAAATTAGTCATGGCGGCTGCCAGGTCAGCTAAACAAAGTTACATTGTGGGAGGAAGAGGCAGTAGCAGCTCCAGCCCATTCCTTGCCCATCTTGGCATTGTTCTTGGCTGGGGCCAGTGTTGGAAGGTCATTCTCTGATGATTTCAGGGGGAGATGCATGGCCCTCTAGACCTTTGGGGAGACCCTTTCCCACCACAGCAAGAAGCAGCATTGCTTCAAGTAGTGGGACCAGGAAGGACCATGCTCTTTCCGCTCCTTCGACTCCCCAGCTGCTCGAACTTGATTGAGCTTCCTCTGGATGAGGGTTTGTTTGAGGGCTCCATGGTAATCCTGTCAGGCCTGTCAACCACCACTCCAGTCGAGCAAGCGGTGGAGATATTTCTTAATTTGGTTGACCGGTTGGCAGAAGAGATCAAGGAGGAGTCCGTTTTCTCAGACCCCAGTACATTCTTGTTGTTGAGGCATAGGTCAGGAAGCATAGGAAAACCAGGAGCAATTATAAAATTAGCAAGTAGCATTTTATTATTATCAGTAACAGTTTAAAAAAATAAAATTGTTCAGTATAACAATTTACAAAGACAATACAAACAGAGAAAACAAAGTCCTTCGTATGAGGGTATCTCTAATTCTTAAGTTTGTCTCCCCTAAGAAAAGATTTCTGCACTTTTTATAAGTATTTGCCTAGCAATTAACTTCTGCAACCTCATCTCGTTAAGAGGCATCCTGTTTCTCAGAGAATGTATCAGAACTTTGTCAATTTCCTTGCAAGTGCAACAAAATAGAACATGGTGTCCCAGAAATAATCTCCTGTTGGCAAATCTGCCAAAGAGTTTGTGGAGGTCAAACTGCATCTCAGAGTTAACCCCCTAAGTCCCAAATAGCTTTTTGCAATCATTTCAACAATATAGTTATATACAGTACACTGGCAAACAAAGGGATCCCAGTTTCACACAAAGATTCACATACATTTTTACAACCACTGATAAGCAAAGAGAAAAAAAAGTCAGAGAGATGGCGGGAGGCAGAGAATTGCGAGACCGTCAGAGTGATAAGTTCCTGGTCTGGCAAGAAAATTTGATTGCATAATCAGAGAGACAAGAGACAGAAAAGGAAAGGATAGAACAGATCCTTGTGTTTAACTCTTTCTGCATAACAAATGGGACAGGGTCTTATTCAACCTTGTCGTAACCCTGTCCTCACCCAGGAGGGTAAGGTCCAGTCAGGACCTCCGACCGAGTTGCCGTGGGAGCTGCCTCCATCAGCAGTCATGTCTCTGAGACCCATCATGGTCACTCTGCTAAAGCAGGTGGTCTCTGCCGACCCTCTGGAGGACTCCTGTCAATGCAGATCCTTGGATAAAGGTTGAGGTACCACTCACGCTCTCGATCCTGTTCGACCAAGAGGCAGCACAATCGGCCTCTTGTCCATGCCCAGGGTATTCATCAAGTGCAAGGCAGTGATGGCGGCCTTCCTACAATGGAAGAGAGTTAGGGTGTATCCATGTCTGGATAGCTGGCTGTTAGTGGGGCCATCCAAGGAGGTCGCACAAAGTAGGCCCTTTGCTGCAAAATCTATGGATTTACTTCCAAACTCATTAAAAATGTTTTGTCTTCAAGCTCGATCTTTGATAATGACCGCAATGGATGATGACAAGTCTTCCCCGGGGTTCCATCGGTGCCTTTGCAAGCAGAAAATGTCCTGAACGAATCCGCACACCACGTGCTTCTACTGCCTGGAACACAAGCATGATCCTCAGGCTTTCGACATTTTTCGGACTTTCCACACTTTCGTTCTCGAGGATCGTCAAGCCCAATTCCCCTAGGCCACCCGAGTGAACGGAACCCTCCAGTCAAATCAAAAGATGCCTGTCTGGTGGTCTCCATGGCTCTGGGGTCCATCAAACAGCTAGCGGAGTTTTAGGAGACGGCAGTCCAGGCCACAGCTCACATCTCCTCGGCTTCGGCTTTCATTCCATTTTCACTGGGTGCCTCTTTCACAAGGTCTTTCACGGAGTTGTGTCAGGCTTTACCAACTCTCAGTCAGGGTCCTTCTTCGGGGTACAAATCCAAATCAAGAAAAGAGACCAAAAAATTGTCTCACCATCGATCTTGGGATCAGGAACGCTCTTGGTCGAGGGCTTCGGATTCCCACGCTTCTCCTGATCTGACTTCGGTCTCATCTTCAGCCCAGGATGCCGGATCCACTGTAACCCCATTGGGCCAGTTGGCTGAGATGCTGGTCAATCTTCCGGTCAAGATTTTTCTTGAGCTGATCAACCAGTTGTCAACTGAGGAGGTCGACACTTCTCTTTTCAGGACTCTGGGTTCCTGACTCAGACCGTTGGAGTTATGGATCAGTCCACTGACCCACCATCTCTGGTCACTGACCAAGACCTAGAGGTGCCTCAGCTTTCACCGGTTCCCTCTGAGCCCCGCCACCAGTCCTCCCAGCAGATGAGGTCTCGGTCCTACTCCTGGGGCTCGAGCGGTTCCCGCTGATGTCAGTGCTCCCACTCTCAACGCCCTGGGAAGTGACACCACTGCTACTGTTTATCCTCGTCCTCCTCAGGTGAGGAGGGGCTTTGGCGCAAGCTGCATCAATGCTATGAGAATCTCAAGTGGCAACAGCTGGCGTTCTCTGGTATGAAGCCGGTCCCAGCTTCTACATCGGCCATCACCTGGCTTTCGCCTCAACGGAAGAGGCCTTCTCTGCCTAAGGAGCTGACCATGACTGTCCCGGCTTAACCGACCCCTGCATCTCCACCGATTCCCATGGAGCCGCCACCTAAACAGCCAAAGTCCGGCACTCCAACCAATGAGTCTCGGCCGGCTATGGGGCTTCACCATTGCCTGCTGGTCACTGTCACTCCTGGCCATCCGTGGGGGGTCAGCAGGGATTCTGGCAGTTGACACCTCTTTAACAACACCGCAGAATCGGAGGGTTCCTCCTTGCACTCCCATCCAGTCGACATGGAGTCGGTAGGGGGTCTCTCGACGGACGAAGGCCCTACTTCCTTTATGGGCCTTCCCTGCCTGATTTCGAAGTCCACAGGTATGAAAATGGAGCCTGTCCAGAAATGGGCTCAATACCACTTAACCAAGATCCTGGACTAGGGAGATACCCCTGGGGAGGCCTTCCCGGTGGCAAAGGCCATCCTTGGCCCTGTCTTGGAGCTTTGGCAGCGCTTTGCTTCCTGCCCAGCACTGTCTGCCTAGATGGCCTGCAACTACGCGGTCCCTACCGATTCCCTGTGGGGATTCACAGAACACCCCTCGGCAGAGGGCTTGGTGGCCGATTCTATGTTCAGGCGCTCTGTCAACATGGGAGACAGCAACAAGCTGCCTGACAGAGTCCATGAAGCTAGACCATGTAGCTAAAAAAGTCTACACTGCTTCTTCGCTTGACCTTTGCTAGGCAAGCTCGGCCCTTCTCATGGCCCACATCTCCCATGCCCTTTTGGACACCCTGGATGAGCTGCTTCCTCATGTACCGATGGACCTCCAGACCATGGTCAAAAAGGTCTGGGACCAGGGCCGGGCTGTAGCAAACCAGGTTTTACCTTACCACAGCAGCAGCAGTTACGGAGACATCCCCGACAGTGACAGGTGTCGGGGATGCCTCTGTGTTTCCATCGGTCTCTAGGATTCTAACTCCGAGTTGGAGTTGGACTGAGGGGAGGATGCAAACACCCTGCGAGGCAACCCCTGGCCATGCAGAGACCATCACAGCGACATGCGGATTTTGGCCAAATCCTGTCGCTGTGATGGTCTTCGCCATCGGGGAGTCACTGCGGCGATAGTATACCAGCAAAGCAACAGCTCCAGACAGCCATGGACATTGTGGACTACTGTGCCTACTCCTTGGCAGCCACGGTGGCCATGCACCACAGAGCTCGGCTGCAGATCTCAACCTTCATGGCAGACACCCAGCACAAGCTGGCAGATGTCTCCTTCCTGGGCACTGACTTGTTCGAACCCAGGGTCGAGGGTCACCTCACCTGCATTGAGAAGTCCATTGCCACCTTGGACTCAGTGGCATCCTCTCAGAAGGGCCCAAGGGCTCTAAGCAGCAGAAAAAGAAGCCCTTTTTGTCCACCTGCACTCCTGCAGTCAAACCAGTCCAGGGCCAGGTCTGCCGACCTCTGCTGAAGTCTGTGGCCTCGGTCATTCATAAACCTTGAGGGAGAGGCCCCGGTGGTTCCTCAGCCAGGCCCTCCTCCTCCAAACCTGCCCAGTGACGGGATGAGGGGTGCCTCCCTCATGCCTGTCACACCTCCCGTGGATCTTCCCATGGGGGGCCGGCTCCTCCACTTCCTTTCCACCTGGTCCACTGTCACCATGGACAGGTGGGTTCTTGAGGTGGTCGGTCAGGGTCTGCCTCTGGAGTTCAAGCAGTAACCTCCTTGATGAGCCCGCGCCCCACGGGAGAACTTGGCTTCCACAGTGACTGAGTCGGCTTTTCGAGACGACATTGCCTAGCTCTTCCAAGTATGAAGTCGTGGTCTGAGTTATGGATCCTCCAGAACACCCAGGGTTTGTCTCCAGGTATTTTCTGGTACCAAAGTGGATTTGGGGGGGGGCGCCTATTCTAGAGCTGCACGACCTGAACAAGTTTCTCAGGTCTCGCACCTTCAGGATGGTAACTCTAGCACAGATCATACCATCTCTGGAGCAAGGCATGTAGTTTTTCCTCCCTGGATCTTCAGGACACATTCTTTCATGTCCTAATCTGTCCGTCCCATCGAAGGTGCCTCCATTTTCGGATGGAGGGAATCCTCTCTGAGTTCTGAGCCATGCCCTTCGGCCTCTCCTCGGCCCCCAGGGTCTTCACTAAATGCGTTGCAGTGGTAGCAGCTTACCTGAGGTGCCAAGGGGTCCGGGTGTACCCCTACCTGGATGACTGGCTCATAGCAGGTCCCTCCAGGCAGGAGGTGGAGCGGTCCAGAGACCTCGCCCTCCAGACTTGCTTCAAGCTTGGCCTCCTTGTCAATGAGGCCAAGTCAGAACTCGTGCCATCACAGGTGATTCATTGCATCAGGGCAGAGCTCAGCTCCCGGCAGACAGGGCGGAGGTTCTCTCCTCCTTTGCCCAATCATTTCTGGTCGGGCAATCGTGCCCTGCCTGGGACTTCCTGCGCCTTCTAGGTTACGAGGCGGCCTGCACCAGCGTGGTCCGATGGGCCTGCTGGCATATGCACGCTCTCCAGTGGGAGCTCACCAACTAGTGGTCTCAGCGCAAAGGTCACTTCGACCAGCTGGTCACTGTGACCCAGAGGATGTGGGATGCCCTCCAGTGGTGGCTCGTCCCAGCACATCTGCAGGAAGGGATCCCATTTGTCAGCCCTGAGCCGATGGTCATCCTGATGACCAGTGCCTCTCTGATGGGCTGGGGTGCCCACCTGGGGAATCAGAGTCCACGGGCTCTGGTCCCCTCAGGAGTCCCAGTGTCCCATCAGCCTGGTGGAGCTCCGAGCAGTTCGGCTAGCCCTGACTGGATTTGCTTCATTCATTCAGGGTGAAGTGGTCCAGGTCCAGATGGACAATACCAGAACCATGTACTGTCTCAGCAAGCAGGGCGGGATGCGCTCCTTGCCTCTGTGCAAGGAAGCTCTCCGCATCTGGACCCTCGTGCACAGCCTGGAGGCAAATCTCCTCGCCATCCATGTGGTAGGAGCCTCAAATCAGCTGGTGGATGCCCTCAGCCGAGTGGATGAGGCATCTCATGAGTGGTCTCTCCCTCTCGAGGTAGTACACAATGTGTTCTCCCAGTGGGGCACCCCTTAGTTGGACCCATTTGCCTTCAGGGAGAACACAAAGCTGAGGCTGTTTTGTGCCCACCCCCCTCAGCAGGGCTCGCTGCAGGAGGATGCCTTCTCAAGGCCGTGGACCCCAGGCCTCTTTTATGCCTTTCCTCCACTTCCCTTGATTCACAAGATGCTTCTCAAGGTCAAGAGGAACAAGGCACAGGTGATCCTGGTGGCTCCGGACTGGCCCCACCAGTTTTGGTACCCCAGTTTCCTCAGCCTCAGCAACAGGCTCCCGAGGCACCTTCCAGCATGCCCGGACCTGCTCTCCATCAGTCAGGGGATGGTACTCCACCCAGACCTTCAATCCCTGCACCTGACAGCCTGGTTCCTGAGCAGCTAGAGTTCCAGGCTTTGGGCCTCTCCAACGATGTCCTCACAGTTGTTGAGGCATCCTGTAAGGAATCGACCAGAAAATGCTATGCCTTCAAATGGGAGATTCTCCTTTTGGTGTTAGGGCAAAGGGTTGGACCCTTCAGCCTGTCCAGTGGCTAGCATTTTGGACTACCTTTGGTCCCTCTCTCAAAAGGGACTTCGGTCGATGACCCTTAAGGTGCACCTGGCAGCCATCTCTGCTTACCGGGCGCGGGCCGGTCAGCAGTCGATGATGCAGGAGAAGGTGGTCTGGTGCTTTTTCAATGGTCTCAATCACATATCCCCTCTGATGCGTGAACCAGCACCTCTGTGGGATTTACTGCTGGTTTTGGCAAAGCTCATGAGCAAGCCATTCGAACTGAAGCACAGGTGTGACATCTCCCGCCTGTCGTGGAAGACTGCCTTCTTAGTGGCTATCACATCAGCCAGAAGGATTGAGAAGCTCCAGGCACTTTCGGTGGCTGCTCCTTACCTGGTCTTTCACAGGGACAAGGCTGACCTGCGCCTCCACCGGAAATTCCTTCCGAAGGTGGTGTTGGAGTTTCACCTTAACCAGGTGTTAACTCTGCCAGTGTACTTACCCCAGTTACACCTCAGCAGCTGAGTACCGACTCCATACTTTGGACCGGAGATGAACACTCACCTACTATAGTGTACAGCTGGCGTTCGGGGAGAGGTTCACCAGCTGTTTGTCACCTACGCTGAAGCCGCACCTGGCAGACCTGCAGCCAAGCGGGCGTTTGGCAGGTGGATCACTTCCTGCTTTGATCTCTGCTATAGGTTGGCGGGTAGGGAGCCTCCCATAGGGCTAAGGGCTCATTCCACCCATCATACCACTGCGTCGGTGGCTGCTTCTAAGGATGTCCCTATCCAGGAAATCTGCAGGGCTGCTACCTGGAAGTCAGCAAACACCTTCATTATCCATTACCACATTGACCTTGAGTCACACCGGGATGCTGGTTTGGGGGCCTCAGTTCTCCAATCTCTTTTTCCCAAGTAGGGGTGTGTGCCTTGCCTCCCTCCTCCTGGAGAACTGCTACTGCCAGACATTGTGGATAGAACATCATATCCATGTCCTTAGAAACACAGGTTACTCACTGTAACAGTAGATCTTCCATGGAATAGTTTCTTGCAGTAGGTAATTACTTCCGGGAGTTTCCAGCAGAGGATGCTGTCGCATAGCAGCTATTCTAGCAGTTTTCACCAGGGACCACCCACACATGACATCATCTTCCTGCTTCCTATATAAGTGTGGGCGGTCCCTGGTCTCCTCAGTTCATTTTCCTGCTGTCTTCGGGTCGCGCAGCAGCTAGTTCAACTTCTGTGTAGCAGTCATTGACAAGAAATTGGATTACAAAATGAATGTCTAAGATTCTTCAATCAAACAAGCTCTACTTCGTTCCTACTGTTGCGGTAGGAAGATATACCACTTTGACGACCACACATCTTGTGTATGGTGTCTGGGACCCACACACGACACCAATTCCTGCAACTCCTGTCAGGAGTTTAATAGAGCAACCCATTGAGGATGGTTGCTAGAAATTCAACACCTTCTTACGGAGCAGAAAATGTCTCTGTTGGAGAACCAGGGGACCCATACCAGGGGCTCCCCCCAGCTCTGGTTCTTGTTCTTGGCATGGTAAAGAGTGGGATAAACCCCCCTCTCACTCCCGGCCGAAATGCCCGTCTATGGCAGTTGTTTCTGTGACTACTCTGTCGATGGAGCATCCTTTTACAGCTTCCTCGTTGAGGGGAGCTCACACACTCTCGGCGGCGGCGCTTTCCAGCACTTTGAATGCTGTGCAGGCTTTGCCTGCTCCATCAATGGGGGCTTATACCCTCTCGTCGATGACGCTATCTAGCATATTCAATGCAGCCAAATACATGGCTGCTCTGTTGACAGGGGCTCCTCTCCCGTCGAGGACGTCTGACATTTTCATGATAATACTTCCACGGGCTCGTCGACGAGATCTCGTGTTCCACAGGGCAAACCAATGGCTTTTGCCTTAATGAATGCCCCTCCACCCTCCCAGGTGCCATCTCATAGAGGGCAGGCAGACAGAGACCGGGGCCCTGGTTTCTTCTTCCTGGGAGCGAGACCTGTGCACACTGCCCATCCCCTCCATTACCCCCATTGTTTCTCAACCCTCGCTCCTTACCTCCCCCCCTTCTTCCCAAGAATGGAACATCACCAAAATAGTGACGCAGGTCTTGCATACCATGCGGTACACCCAGCCCTCTGACCCAGGTGTGCTGGAGGATCCTTTCCGATCTCGCTCTCCTCTGCCTAAAAGATTTCCCGGTGACAGGGATACCTTGCCACCCTGTTCGCCTCCTCCTCATATGGAAGATTATTTGTCAGATGAACCTGAACTACCGGTGAATCTCCCCGATGATACTGATGATGAAGAATTCCAAGATCTAGACTTCCCGAACCCGGAGTCCCCCTACTTAGAAATCTCTTCCTTGGATGAGGACCTGCCTTTGCCAGTTGCCACCTCTCCACCTGATGACCCATCCCTTAGTGAGATGATGGTCCAAATACAGAAAGTGATGGGGTTCTGTACCACAGAATATTACAAACAATGTAAGGATATTGCAGAATATCTGGAACTGCCAGAGGAGCTGGCTTTAGTGGTGCCCCCTCTGATTCCGACTTATCAGAATGCCATGCTGGCTGCCTGGCATCAACCATCAGCCATTACTGCTGTCCCACAAAAAGCAGATCGCTTATATCAGGCTCCCCTGGATCATCCCTTTCTGTCCACCATCCCAGAAGCGGATTCAGTGGTCATTACTGCCGCGCATGATTGTACTAAAAAACCCAAACACATTCATTCCTTACCACCTGATAAAGAATCTCGAAGAACTGACTACCTGGGGAAAAAGGTTTTTGCCTCAGGTACCGTGAATATTCGAATTATGAACTATATGGGACATATGGTTAAATACCAGCATACCCTTGGGGCTTCAGCCATAGACATTATCAATAAACTTTATCCATCCCAGGAAGAGGACAAGTTATTGGCCACAGTATCCACTAGCAGTTCTATCTCCCCGGTACTTGCTCAGGTCGGGATATGATGCCATAGATACCTCAGCCTGACTCTCGGCTACTGGAGTCTCTCTGCGTTGTCATGTTTGGCTTCGCTCCTGATATACAAACTGTTCGGGCCAGGTACTCAAACATTGTTAGACGACCTGCAGACATCAGGCAGAACCCTACGTTCGGTACATGGCTTGTACCATACTCCGCAGCCCCCCTTTTGTACACAGTATTCCTCCTATTCCAAAAGAGGCGGAAAATATAAGGCCTCTAACAGAGTTGGCTTTCGAGGTTAGGCCCAAGCAACATGAGGCAACGCCTCTGCTACCCGTGCCTCCCGTGCACGTCCCTCGGGTGGGGCTAGGCAGACCAATAGCCAGTGACCTATCAGGGCTTTCCCCTCGCCTCTTCGACCAGGCCTCAGAGGCTGTAGGGGATCATTTTGCCCTCCATCTGGAGGCCTGGAAAACGATCACTTTGGACAAATGGGTACTTCTGATTATCCAAAGGGGACATACTTTGGAATTTCTCTCCACTCCCCTCCCCCCTTTGGTAGTATATTATTCTCCAGATCATGTCCCTATCCTTCAAGAAGAATTGAAGGCACTTTTAGCCAAACGGGCTGTTCTAGCTGTGTCTCTTCTGTAACATCAAAAGGGATTTATTCCCATTTTTTTCTGGTACCCAAGCGAACAGGAGATCTCAGACCAATACTAGACCCGAGACACCTAAATCAATATATTCAGTACAAACATTTTCACATGATAACTCTAACTGCCATCATGTCTATCTTAAAACAAGGAGAATGGCTATGTGCTCTGGATATGATCGAGCCGACATTGCTCTGCTGCTCCAGAAAGAGGTAATCAGCGAGGTGGCGGATCCTCCTCCAAACCCGGGGTTTGTGTCCAGGTACTTCCTGTTCCCAAAGCGGATGGGGGCTGGTGCCCTATTCTCGATCTGCACAACCTGAACAAGTTCCTAAGGCCGTGCACCTTCAGGATGGTTACTCTAGCTCAGATCATTGCATCCTTGGAAATAGGCATGTGATTTTGCTCTCTGGATATCCAAGATGCGTTTTTTCACGTCCCAATCCATCCGTCTCATCAGCGATTCCTCCGCTTCACAGCAGAGGGATCACTTTATGAGTTCCGGGCCATGCCCTTTGGTCTTTCTCCAGCTCCCAGGGTCTTCACCAAATGCATGGCAGTGCTGACAGCATTCCTGCCGCGCCAAGGGGTCCAGGTGTACCCTTACGTGGATGACTGACTGATTGCAACCCCCTCCAGGTTGGAGGTGGAGCGGTCCAGGGATCTGGCCCTCCAGGTCTGCTCTCAAATTGGCCTCCTGATCAATGAGGCCAAATTGGAACTTGTGCCATCGCAGGTGATTCAGTTCATCGGGGCAGAGCTCGACTCTCTTCGAGCCAGAGCCCGGCTCCCAGCAGACAGGGCCAAGGTCCTTTCCTCCTTTGCCCAATCATTTCTGGTTGGGCAATTGCGCCTTGCCAGGACTTCCTGCGCCTTCTGGGCCTCATGGCGGCCTGCACCAGCATGGTCCGTTGGGCCAGCTAGCATATGCGCCCCCTGCAATGGGGCTGGCTCGCCAGTGGTCACAGCGCTCTGGTCCTTTGGACCAGTCAGTGACTGTGACCCAGAAGATGTGGGATGGCCTGCAGTGGTGGCTCATTCTAGCTCATCTGCAGGAGGGTATCTCGTTTGTCCGCCCCAAGCCGTCAGTCACTCTTAACGACCGATGCCTCTCTAATGGGTTGGGGTGCCCATCTGGGGGATCTCCGGGCCCACGGCCTCTGGTCCCTTCAGGAGTCTTGATGCCATATCAACCTGCTGGAGCTTCAAGCGGTTTGACTAGCCCTCACCGCCTTCGCTCCGTTTGTATGGGGTCAGGTGGTTCAGGTCCAGACGGACAACACCACGACCGCGTACTGTCTCAGCCGCCAGGGCAGGACGCACTCCTTGCCTGTGTGCAAGGAAGCGCTCCACATTTGGTCTCTCGTGATCAGCCTGGAGGCGGATCTCCTAGCCATCCATGTGGCAGGAGCCTCCAACAGTCTGGCCGATGCCCTCAGCTGGATAGGCATTGCATCTCATGAGTGGTCTCTCCTGCCAGAGGTAGTGCAAGACCTGTTCTCCCATTGGGGCACCTCTCAGGTGGACCTGTTCTCCTCCAGGGAGAATGCGAAGCTGAGGCTGTTTCACGCTTGGCCCCCCCTCAGCAGGGCTTACTGCAGGGGGATGCCTTCTCGAGGCCGTGGACCCCGGGCCTCTTTTTACACCTTCCCTCCATTTCCATTGATCCACAAGTTGCTTCTCAAGGCGAAGAGGGACAAGGTGCAGGTGATTCTGGTAGCCCCAGTCTGGCCTCGCCAGTTCTGGTACCCAGATCTCCTCAGCCTCAGCTCCAGGGTCCCGAGGTGGCTTCCAGCTGGCCTGGACCTGATCTCAGTCGACAAGGGGAAGGTTCTCCACCGGACCTTCAGTTCCCGCACCTGACGGCCTGGTTCCTGAGCGGCTAGAGTTCCAGGCCTTGGGTCTTTCCGACGAGGTCCTCAACATCGTTGAGGCATCCTATAAGGAGTTGACCAGAAAATGCTAAACCTTCAAATGGAAGAGATTCTACATTTGGTGTCAGGACAAGGGGTTGGACCCCTCTTCCTGTCCATTGACTAGTATTTTAGACTACCTGTGGTCCCTTTCTCAACTAGGGCTTTGGTCGACGACCCTTAAGGTGCACCTGGCAGCCATCTCTTCTTACAGGGCGCAGGCCGGCAAGCAGTCGGTGGCGCAGGAGAAGGTCATTGGGCGCTTTTTCAAAGGCCTAGACCAATATCCCCTCCGGTGCGAGAACTTCCACCTCCATGGTATCTACTGCTGGTATTGGCTAAGCTCATGGGCAAGCCATTCGAACCGATGCACAGGTGTGACGTCTCTCACCTGTCATGAAAGACCTCCTTCTTGGTGGCTATTACATCAGCCAGAAGGATGGGAGAGCTTCAGGCGCTTTCCATCGAGTCTCCCTACCTGGTCTTCCACAGAGACAAGGTTGTCCTTCGCCCCCACCTGAAGTTTCTTCCGAAGGTGGCGTCGGAGTTTAACCTTAACCAGGTGTTGACTCTGCTGGTGCTCTACCCCAGTCACACCTCGGAGGCCGAATATAGGCTCCATTCTTTGGACCCTAGAAGGGCGCTCGCTTATTATTAGGAGCGGACGGCTGAAGTTCGGGGAGAGGTTTGCCAGCTGTTTGTCACCTACACTGAAGCCGCACCTGGCAGACCTGCAGCCGAGTGGACAATAAACAGGTGGGTCACCTCCTGCATAGATCTCTGCTATAGGTTGGCGGGCATGGAGCCTCCCAAAGGGATAAGAGCTCATTCTACCCGCCATACTGCTGCTTCGGTGGCTGCTTCTAGGGATGTCCCTATCCAGGAAATCTGCAGGGCTGCTACCTGGAAGTTAGCACACACCTTTATTTCCCATTACCACATTGACCTAGAGTCACACCGGGATGCTGGTTTTGGGACCTCTGTTCTCCAATCCTTATTTCCTAAGTAGGGGGTGTGCGCCTTGCCTCCCTTCTCCTGGAGAACTGCTAGGAGTCTGCCAAACAGTGTGGATTGAAAATTGTAACAGTTCTAGGAGTGGTATATGTTATTCATCCACATGTCCCACCCGACCTCCCCGGCTTTGACACGCAACCTGGCTTCCAGCGGGCTAGATCGGGCATCATGGGGAGGAGACGAGGGTTTACCACCCTGTTAGGTGGAGGAGCCAGCTTGAAGACCTTTTGGCAAGATTTATTTAAGTTGGCAAGGAACTCAGATAGTGTGGATGAACAACGATACCACTCCTAGAACTCCTGTTACAGGTGAGTAACCTGTATTTCTAGGACATGGATATGTTGTTCATCCACACTCATTGGCAGGTATCCTTGCCGCTTTTAAATCTTGCCGGAAGGTCTCAAGCTTGCTCCTCCTATCCACCCGGTGGTATAACTTTGCCCGCCCTATGACGCCAGATCTTCCTTACCGCTTGGAAGCTCAGGTTCCTCCTTAACGCTTCATGCTTGAGACTGGTTCCTATTTCTCCGCTTATGGATTTAAAATAAATTTTACGAAAAGACTTCAGTCTTCGATCCCCGCCGCCAGCGTGGACAAATCGACTCCGGATTTTCGAGATGCCCATGCGGCAGAAGATGTCTCGGACGGATCCACACTCCACGGTGTCTACTGCTTAGCCTTGAGCACGACCCGCAGGCTTGCGACTTGTGTTCATCTTTCTCGCCCACGCCCGCCAAGACCGTGCTGCCCGATTGCAACTGGGCCGCCCCGAGAAGCGCTTCTCCGTGAAGTCCAAGGAAGCCCGGTTGGCGGTGTCCGCGGCGGCTCGGGCGGATCAGCTCGAGCGGATGATTGCCTCGAAGAGGAGGCGGCGGGCCGATTTTCTCTTCTCGGGGTCATGCATTTATCCCGCTCTCTGGGTTCTTCCTACACGGCTTTAAGGAGCTTTCTGTCTGTCCCTCTCCACTAAGGGAGAAGGGCCTACGCCTGCTGGACCTTATTCTCGGTCCAAAAGAAGGACAGGGTAAGTCCCTCCATCGACGCTTCTTGGGAGTGGGAAAGGTCCCCCCCGGCCACCGCGGCTCGGTCGACTGCTTGGCTTCTCGCCACTGGCCTCACGATGTCCCCTGCCAGATCAGTTGACCGAGACTCCCACCCACTTAAGTCGAGATTTTCTCGACCTGCTGACGGGTTGTCGCTTTAGCAGCCGAGATTCCCTCCCCGGTTCCTCCGGGAGGAGTTGAGATCCTGGCTCGCCTGTGCCTCGGTTCGGAGCCTCGGATGGACCATCCGAGCCGGAGGAGTGCGGGTCCGCCGACACCTCCCCGCACCGACTCGGAAATTCCGGGACTCTCGGTCTCGGTCTCGGACCCTTCACGGTCCAGCCGATCCCACCGTCATAAGCTTCTCGGTCTCGCAGTCGGTGGCGCGTCGCTGCTGTCCTCGTCCTCCCTCCTCGGACGAGGGAGGCTTCGGCGTAAATTACGCCGACGGTACGAGGACCTTATGTTGCAACAGCTCCTCCCTGGCGGGAGTGCCGACCCGTCGCCTTCCCGGCCATTAAGTGGCTGTCACCGGCTGCTACACAACCCCTCGACTTATCCGGAGCTCTATACCCAGGCCGGTTGTTCGGCCAAACCAGCTGCTCCACCCCCATTTCGTGGAACCTCCGCCTCCACAGCCACCAACTGGGGCTCCGACCAAGGATTCTCGGTCGGCTAAGGGTCTACCCCATCGGTGTCAGTTACCCTCACTCCCCAACCGACCTCGGCAGGTGAAGGTGGCTCAGGCCAGAGGAGTTCTTCGAGGACTCTTCCGAGTCCGAAGATGATTCCTCCTTTTTCTCCAAGCGACTGGACTTGGAGTCTTCAGGAGGTCAGTCAATGGGCGATAGCCGTCGTCCTTCCCTAGGACTCTTCGGCTCATCTCGGAGTCCACGGGATGGAGCTCGAACCCGTTTCAAAGCGGGCCCAGGTATCCCTCACGGAGATTCTGGACCGGGATTCTCCGGCGGAGGCCTTTCGGTGGCGAGGCCATAGTGGGTCCGGCACTGGAGCTTTGGCAGCGCCCTGCTTCCTGCCCTGCGCCTTGGCCAGGATGGCCAGGAAGTATCCGGTCCCTACCCGGTTCCTTGTCGGTTTTTTGAAACACCCCTCTGCTGAGGGGTTGGTTACCGACAAGCGTTTTCCGGCTTCGGCGACCTGGCAGGGATGTGGACAAACTCCTGACAAGGAGTCCAAGAAATTGGACTATGTCGGATAAAAGTCTACGCTATGCCCTTCTCGGCCTTCGCCAGGCCAGTTTGGCCGCCCCTCATGGCACATTTTTTCTCATGCCCTGTTGGGCTCCCTGGATGAGGTCATCCCTCATCTTCCGCCCGATCTGCAGACTACGGTTAAGCAGGTGCGGGACCAGGGCAGGGTAGTGGCCAAACAGCAGCTCCAGACTGCTTTGGATATAGGGGACTTTGCCAGATCGGTGGCGTGTCAGTAGTGGCTAAAAGGTCATGGCTTGGCTGAGGATATCCACCTTTACTCGGATACCCAGCACAAGTTGGCGGATGTTCCCTTTGGGGACTGACCTCTTGGCCCTGGGGTGGAAGGTCACCTGCAGAGGATCGAGAAGTCCAATGCTACCTTGGACTCGGTCTCTTCCGCTCAGAAGGACAAAGGCCGCAAACCACAGCCTAAGCCCTTTTCGTCCTTCTGTGCCTCGCGCCGCCCGCCCAGCACCAGGGCTGGCAGGCTCGCCTTGGCATCCCAAACCCAAGCCGCGGCTTCCTCTAACAGGAGGCAGGGAGGAAAAGGCCCAGGAGGTCCCTCGGCGGTCCCTCCTCCAAGCCTGCCCAGTGACGGGCTGAGGGGTGTCGCCCCATTCCCGTCACCTTTTCCCCTGAGTCCCCTTGGGAAGACGGCTGCACTTCTCGTTCGCCTGGTCCGCTGTTACCACGGACAGGTGGGTCTTGAGGTGGTGGAAGAGGCCTGCCTCTGGAATTCGAGCAGGCACCACCCTTCAGAGCTGTCACCGGGGCTTCGTCCCCAGCTCACTGGCGGCCGTCGAGCCGACATTGCCTCTCCTCCAGAAGGAGGTGATAAGAGGTGGCGGACCCTCCTTCAGACCCAGGGTTTGTGTCCAGGTACTTCCTGGTTCCGAACGGACGGGGGCTGGCCCATTCTCGACCTACACGACTAAACAAGTTCCTAAGGTCTCGAACCTTCAGGATGGTCACTCTGGCTCAGATATACCATCCTTGGAATGCGGCGTGTGGTTCTGCTCTCTGGACTTGCAGGGCGCGTTTTCACGTCCCTATCCGTCCGTCTCACCAGAGATTCCTTCGCTTCAGCCGGAAGGATCCCTTCGAGTTCAAGCCATGCCCTTTGGCTTGTCTCCAGCTCCCAGGGTCTTCACCAAATGCATGGCAGTGGTGACAGCATTTCCTGCGGCGCCGAGGGGTCCGGTGTACCCTTACCTGGACGACTGGCTGATAGCAGCTCCCTCCAGGAAGGAGGCGGAGTGGTCCAGAGATCTGGCCCTCCAGGTCTGCTCTCAACTGGGCCTCCTTATCAACGAGGCCAAGTCGGAACTCGAGCCGAAGCAGGTGATTCTATTCATCGGGGCGCAGCTCGACTCTCTTCGAGCCAGAGCGCGGCTCCCGGCGGACAGGGCCGGGGTTCTTTCCTCTTTTGCCCGATCATTTCTGGTTGGGCATTTGCGCCCTGCCCGGGACTTCCTGCGCCTCCTGGGTCTCATGGCGGCCTGCACCAGCGTGGTCCGTTGGGCCCGCTGGAACATGCGTCCCCTTCAATGGGGACTGGCCAGCCAGTGGTCACAACGCTGCGATCCTTTTACCAGCTTGTGTCGGTGACACAGGGGATGTGGAACGCTCTCCAGTGGGGGACCATTCCAGATCATTTGCAGGAGGGCATCCCGTTCGTCCGCCCCGAGCCGACGGTCTCTCTATCGACCGATGCCTCTCTGATGGGTGGGGTGCCCATCTGGGGAACACTGGCTCATGGCTTCTGGTCCCCGCGGAGTCCCGATGCCATATCAACCTGCTGGAGCTCCGAGCGGTCCGCCTAGCTCTCACCGCCTTTTGTCCGCTCCTCCGGGGTCAAGTGGTCCGAGTCCAGACGGACAATACCACGACACATGTTCTATCTAAACCGCCAGGGCGGGACGCGCCCATGCTTCTATGTAAGGAAGCTCTCCGATTTGGTCACCGTGAAGAGCCTGGAGGCGGATCTCCTAGCCATTCATGTGGCAGGAGCCTCCAACACCCTGGCCGATGCCCTGAGCCGGATAGGGGCTGCATCCCACGAGTGGTCTCTCCTGCCGGAGGTAGTACAGCATCTGTTCTCCCATTGGGGCACACCTCAGGTGGACCTGTTCGCCTCAGGAGAACGCAGGCTGAGACTGTTCCATGCCCCGCCCTCAGCAGGGCTCGCTGCAGGGGATGCCTTCTTGAGGCAGTGGACCCCGGCCTCTTTACGCCTTTCCCATTTCCCTTGATCCACAAGGTGCTTCTCAAGGCGAGGAGGGACAAGGCGAGGTGATTCTGATAGCCCCAGACTGGCCTCGCCAGTTCTGGTACCCAGATCTCCTCAGTCTCAGCTCCAGGACTCGCGCAGCTTCCAGCTCGCCCGGACCTGCTCTCAGTCAATCAGGGGAAGGTGTTCCATCCGACCTTCAATCCCTGCACCAGGCGGCCTGGTTCCTGGCGGCTAGAGTTCCAGGCCTTGGGTCTTTCCGACGAGGTCCTCAATGTAGTTGAGGCGTCCTGTAAGGAGTCGACCAGAAAATGCTATGCCTTCAAATGGAAAAGGTTTTCCATTTCGTGTCAGGGCAAGGGCTTGGACCCTTCCTCCTGTTCCTTGGCAAGCATCTTGGACTATTTATGGTCCCTTTCAATCAAGGGCTTAGGTCGTGACCCTAAGGGGTGCCTGGCAGCCATCTCTGCTTACCGGCTGCGCGGGCCGGAAGCAGTCGATGGCGCAGGAGAAGGTGGTCTGGCGCTTTCAAAGGCCTTGATCACATTTCCTCCAGTGCGGAACCCCACCTCCGTGGGATCTACTGCTGGTACTGGCAAAGCTCATGGGCAAGCCTTATCTTGAACTCATGCACAGGTGTGCTCTCTCCTCCGTCGTGGAAGACCGCCTTCTTGGTGGCTATCACGTCAGCCAGAAGGATGGGAGAGCTCCAGGTGCTTTCCATCGAGTCTCCTTACCTGGTCTTCCACAGGGACATTGTTGTCCCCGCGCCCCCACCGAAATTCCTTCCGAAGGTGGTGTGGAGTTTCACCTTAACCAGGTGTTGACTCTGCCGGTGTTCTACCCCAATCACACCTCGGAGGCGAATATAGGGCTCCATACTTTGGACCCTAGAAGGGCCGCCTATTACAAAGAGCGACGGCTGAAATTGGGGAGAGGTTGGCCAGCTGTTTGTCACTCTTACTGGAAGCCGCGATCTGGCAGACCTGCAGCCACGGACTATAAGCAGGTGGGTCACTTCCTGCATAGATCTCTGCTATAAGTTGGCGGCATGGGAGCCTCCCAGAGGGATAAGAGCTCATTCTACCCGCCATACTGCTGCAACGGTGGCTGCTTCCAGGGACGTCCCTATCCAGGAAATCTGCAGGGCTGCTACCTGGAAGTCAGCAAACACCTTCATTACCCATTACCACATCGACCTTGAGTCACGCCGGGATGCTGGTTTTGGGGCCTCGGTTCTCCAGTCTCTCTTTCCCAAGTAAGTATTGGGGTGTGCGTCTTGCCTCCCTCCTCCCGGAGAACTGCTAGGAGTCTGCCAATGAGTGTGGATGAACAACATATCCATGTCCCTAGAAATACAGGTTACTCACCTGTAACAGGAGTTCTAGGAATGGTATATGTTGTTCATCCACACGACCCACCCGACCTCCCCGGCTTCGACGCACAACCTGAGCTTCCAGCGGGCCAAATCTGGCGTCATGGGGCGGAGCCGAGAGTTATACCACCCGGGTGGGTGGGAGGAGCAAGCTTGAAGACCTTCCGGCAAGAGTTAAAGCGGCAAGGATACCTGCCAATGAGTGTGGATGAACAACATATACCATTCCTAGAACTCCTGTTACAGGTGAGTAACCTGTATTTACAGCCACTATCCTGCATCGCCTATAGTGCATCTATGAATTAAGCTATTTTACAGGGCATGAATACATTTTATTTTACCCTGCTATTTATGAAGTATTTTCTCAGTTTTTAACTTTGTTGTTTATTAGGGCTGCAGTGGGCGTAGCCCTGTAGACCTCTTGGTACCGGAAAAGGACTCAGCACATTCCTTCCGACTGAACAACATGTTGGACATGTAGCAGAATCGCCTCCGTGTCCGTGGTGTCCCTGGAACACTCTTCCCCTTGTTTCCATGGGCACTGCACTTTTTTGGTAAAACTAGGGGTATCCTGATCATGACACTGGGGAATTGGGCACCCCCCAGTGTCACTGTTTTTGGCGAGGTTGTGGGTGCTGAGAGGGAGGGTCAGGTGGGGGAGGATCTATAATTTAAAGGAAAAAAAATCGACGGTCACGACACACTCCACCATGTAGTCTACTGCACAAGCAAGAATACTAGCGCAAGCGCAGTAGACTACAGCAGCCATCTTTGACACAGCAAAAGTGTGCCGTGACTGCTGATTTTTTTTTCTTTTATGTTATAGATATCCCTCTCACCCAACCTTCCTCTCAGCAACCCCCTGAAGATAAGAGTGTCACTGGGGTGCCCAATACCCCAGTATTGTGATCAAGATGCCACTGATTTTTTTATTTGTGAATTATACATACCTCCCCACCCAACCCTCCCTTTCAGCACCCACCACCCCACCCCCAGAAACATAAGAGTGACACTGGGGTGCCCAATCCCCATTGTCGCCATCAGGACTCCTCCATGTTTGTTTTTTTTTTGTTTTGAAAATATCCCCCAACCTCCCCGGTGCCCATCACCCCCAGAAACATGAGTTGACACTAGGGGGTTCCCAATCCCCCAGTGTCACAATCCGTAGCCGCAGGTATTTTTTTCCTTTTTTTGAAACCCTATAAAAAGAAAACTGTCTGTCTTTTTCGGTCATTCTTGTGCCCCCAAGCCTACTTACCCATCAGGGGTCCAACACCATAATCCTCTCTGGACCGCAGACACGTCTTCACTCTTCAACGCTGGATGGCGAACTGAGGAAATCAGGTATGCGGTTCAGTGTATTTCAATAGGATTTTGAACTTAGTAGCATAACTTGGCCATTTTTCAATATTTATGCCCCAAATTTTCAACATACCTTTCTGGGGACAGCACCTCATGAACAATGCAGTTAGGTAGAGCTGTCCTGAAAGGTGATTTCGAGGCCATTGTGCAAAATCACCTTTTGATTTTTTCCACCATTGTTCATGAGGTTGAGTCATAAGATAGCAATGTTGAAAATTTGGTGTAAAAATACTTACAAACAAGAATTATGAGACTGTATTGGATTTTGCTAACGCAGGCTCGTAACTTTGGTAATATTCAATATTTTTACCCCAAATTTTCAACATAGCCATTTCTTTACAGCACATCATAAATGACGCAGCTGTCATTTTTCAACTCCTGCCCAAAATGTGTTTTTGCATCCCAAAAGTTGATTTCCCAGTCCCTGCGCGAAATCACTTTTCAGACAGGAGTTGAACATTTGTTCTGCCCTTCTTCATGAGACAGGGTCATAACAAAGCTATGTTAAAAATCTGATGTACAAATATTACAAAACAACAAATTTGGTAATTTTCAATATTTTTTACCCCAAATTCTTCAGCTGCAACCCTATCGGCTCTGGCCAGAGTTTGTTTTTTTACTGTTGTGGTTTTATTCCACTCCCAATTCAGACCTATATTTTAGGAGTAGAGTAGATCAAGAAGAGCAAATTAATACTAAATACAGAAAACGTGATGTTGTAAAAGACTTTACGAACAGCATGGACAAATCTGTTTATTAATGTTCCTGTCAAAATAAATATGTAACATATTGAACATTAGAGGTATTTGTATTGAAAATAGCCACCGCTAACATGAATTGTATTGACAGTAACAGTCAATATTGTACATTATATTAACGATAACAGCTGCTAACCTGGCTTGTGTTGACAGTAGTTGCTCATGTCCATTGTACTGACGGAACAAGAATTTTATTGACCATTCCTACCACTTAGCTACCTACCATTTCGTCACTGTCTGTGAATCCAGGGCAGTGAATTGTTGTTCGTGCATCTTGATCCCACTGTATTGAGTTTGCATCCCCTACTGCTACAGTGGATTTAGCAGGAAACTACAATAAGGGTGCTTGTAAAAATACCACTGCCTTCCCCCAATCACTCGGAATGAATATATACCTAATATAAACGTATTACTGCTTTTGAAGTTAGTTCTCTCAACCTTAAATAAACTTTCACATTATCTGTGAACATTTTTATTGTTGGTTATCTATCCTGTTATCAGGTGTTAATTTTGTTCACCTCTTTACTCAGGCTCGAACCCTCAACACCAGCATCAGACTCCTTACCACTGTGTTATTCTGGCAACCTCACTACTTCCTGAACTTTTTATAACCTAATAGTATATCCTGACTGTATCTCCTAGGCCTTGATTAACCAATTTTTATAAACATGAAAAGCCTTAGTGCTTCAGGTCTCCTCATCTACTGTGTTACCCTCATGGCTCTACAACCAGTCTCATGCTTACAGGTATGGATGACTTATCTTCCCGGGCCCCCTAGTGCTGTCCTCTCATTCTGTGTGCCCTACACATCAGGAACCCACAATCTCAGGTCCCTCCTGACCGCAATGGCCCTGTTGCAGTGCAATAAACCCGTGTTAATCCTACCTCAGGCCAGAACCCGGCACAAATCCCACTTTCTACCACCACCCTCTACCCATTCACTGACCTGTCTTCTGTTATTATCCGGGGACACTGAGTTAAATCCTGGTCTAAATGGACTAGGAACCCAAACCACTTTCTTCTTGTCACCAACTTGGTCCACCCTCAAGGGGTTAAACATAGCCCATATGAATATACAAAGTATCCAGTGTAAAATGCCCAAGCTCAAATCCTGAACTAGACATTACAGCCCGGATGTACTATGTATTACTGAATCTTGGTTAAAACACCCCCATACTCCCCCATGAAATCACATTAACTGGGTACACCACATATAGGAAGGACCGCCACTCCAAAAAATGCAGGGGTGTATTTACGCCAAAACCAGTCTCACTACTGACCTACTTCCACCCATCTCAGACATACCAGAACATGAACACATCATAATCTCAATCACACTTGGTCAAGCCATGCAGTTAATGGTCAGGTGTGTCTACCTGCCCCCAGACCTTGTTTCCTCAGCCTGTTCGGAAATTCTTAACAAACCTAGACAAATTACCACACGGTGAACTAATTCTAACTGGGGATTTTAATCTGAACTGGCTCAGTCCCAAAATGACAAATTACCTCTCCTTTTTAGCGGATGTAAAGTTAAGTCACCACCCACCAGACTCAACATGAAATCAGGTAACCACAGCCTTCTAGGCTGGGTGTTCACTAATAACAGCAAGCACATAAAAATCACAGGAATAGTCCCAGATGCTCTTAGTGATCACTCCCCAACCAACTGTGTCTGGAGGAATAACATCCTGATACCCCCCACCTAAACTCTGTAAAACTCATGACCTCACGTGGTTTAATGCTGACGCCTTTCTCGAATGCCTTAATTCAATAGAGTGGACACCCATCAATCGCCTTCCAGATGTCAACCAAGCATTAGACTTCTTCATAAACTCCTTCTCATCCATCTTAGACTCCCTAGCCTCCATCAAATCACAGAGAACTAAGAAAATCAACTCCTCCTGGCGTTCTCATGACCTCAGGGCACTGATGCACTCCCGTGACAAGGTCTGGAAAGAGTTCAAATCAACAGGACAGGTGTCTGACTGGCAGTCCTATTGATGGTTGCGCAATGCCTGCAAAACACAGGTTTCTAAGGCCAAAAGGACTTACCTCTGCTCCCTACAGGAAAAAAACCTTGCTGACCCATGGGGCACAAGGACTAGGGCATATATTTGGTGAGGCATCTTTGTATGCTCATGGTAGGGTCAGCTGCAGAAGGGTACCACCAAGTCTAGTTGGTATTGGGTTTAGCAAGGGTCAGCTTCCCCTTTTTAGACTAGCTTTTTCAGTTAAGGAGCAATCCCTGGCTCTAGATAAAGCTATAGTAGTGATTGTAGTTCATTTTCTCTTGTGCAGAGCCAATGACTCACCAGTTGTAGAATTGTGGCCACTTGGCTAGACATTAGGCAAAAGACTCTGAGGGAATACACTTGTGCTTCTCCTGCCCTGGGCTGGATCTGTTTAGCTGTAGCAATTACATCCCCTAACCTGTAGATGTGGTAGTATTAGCTTAAGTCAACAGGTTTGCCCTAGCTAGTGTACAACTTAAAATCTATTTAGAAACAGCTAGAGATTCCTTAGCACAGTCTATGGGTATTAACACTTTCTGAGGAGGCACAATTTAGAACAGATTATAAGGTTACTTACGAGTAGTTAGTAGATCGACCTTGTGTACTCTAAATAGAAAGCAGAAAGCGTTTAAAACTTTCTTTTACACAGCATGTGATACCTTAACACAGGATGCGAAAAGCAGGAAGCATTTAAAACTATCTTTTACAGAGCATGCGATACCTTAACACAGGATGTAGGCACAAACAATGTACAGGGGAGGCACAAATTGATACAGTGCTAGAGACCAGAGCTCTTAGCATGCATACGAGTTGATACAGTGTTTAGGTCCAGAGCAAAAGAGAGGCGGGTTAGTAGAGTCAAACGTTGCCAGCCTTACCCTCTGGTGAATGGCTCAGTAGTCCAAGTGGGCGTGGCAGTCAAGCATTTAAGGGGAGGAGGGAATGGGGCGGATGGGTGGGAAACAAAACCCCCAAAAACCGACGAATAAGGTCCAACGGGTAAGCTTGTCTGCCTGCTCGGGTACAGGGGAGGTAAAGTCTTGTGCGAGCATGGGAGGACAGCCCGCCCAGCCCGACTATTCAGAGTCAGTGCCTCTGCCCCACACGACGCGTTGTTCCTGAAAGGGGGGGGCGCTCTTGCAGCGAAGTCTCCCTCGCCACCCCAGCAAGGAATTGGCAGCACAGTATGGTCTTGTGAGCCGCGAGGCTCTGTTCAGGCTTTTATGAATGGCCTGAGGTGGTGCATCACTGCAGGCGGGGGGTCCAATCAGGCGCTGCAGTTTTCCTTTTGAATTTAGCGCCCAAACTGTTGGCTTTGGTGCTGCAGCTGCAGTTACAAACAGGAGGACACTGCTGACTCGTTTCCTCCTGCTCCAGCCCTTTGGTGTGGCGGCTCCGAGGTCGGGATGCTCCGCCACAGGAGAAAAGAAAGAAACCCCAAAACCAACGAATAAGGTCCAAGGGGTAAGCTCGTCTGCCTGCTCAGGTGCAGGGGAGGTAAAGTCTTGTTCGAGCGTGGGAGGACCGCCCTCCTGGCCCGACTATTCAGAGTCGGTGCCTCTACACCACACGCTGCGTTGCTCCTGGAAGGAGGGGAGGTCCTCTTGCAGCAAGGTCTCCCTCGCCACCCCAGCAAGGAATTGGCAGCACAGTCCAGTCTTGTGAGGTAGAGTGGTGTAGCCAGGAGCAAGAACAACACAAGTGCACTTCCTGGCTGCTCCAGTGGCCCATCGGCAGCATGTCTTGCTGCCTTGCAGTTGACACAGGTCCGGGAGCAAACCGAAGTCATCATGTCAGGAGGCTGGCCGGGCTTAGGTATCTGCCATGCAGCAGCATGCCTGAGCCAGGGAGGGTCAACGCCAAGTTTTGGCACTGACTGCAGCAACCCCTGCAGCAGGGCCTGGGAGCTTGACTCTGCCTCGGGGGAGGTGGCATGTGCTTGTGAAGCTGATATAAGCTGCATTCCTGTTGGGGAGGTAGGAGGGACCAGAAAAAGGGAGAAAACTCACAGCTGTCTAAATGAGGGTCTGGGCTTCTAATTCCCCTGGGTCCTAGTACCTGCTGTCCCTGGATCTCATTCCACATGGTAGACTGCTTGGGGGGAGGGCAGTCCTCACCCCGGAGACCCTGCCTCAGAGGATAGAATCGTGGAGTAATCAAGAAGTCACCGGGGCCAGGGAGATTTTTTATGTGTGGATAACCAGACTTTTGAATCCCATTACAACTGCCTGGTTGATATTTTGCATTACAACCGGGTGGTTGTAATCCGTGCCTGTCACTCAAACAAGCGCTACGCAGCTCACTAGCTGTTAGTCTCTGTGTGGGCGGGCCGAACATCTCTACCAGCATGGCGGCTCCTTTGCTCAGTAACCGAGTTCCCGTAGTCATCCTGTCCCTCACACTTCATGCCAGGTAATTGTTTTCCTTTTTTTTTTTTATAATATATTTTTCAATATCTGTCTGGTTGATCCTGACTTCAGAGTGTAAAAAATCTATCTTGTTTATCCTGCCATTCTTACCTTTCAAGCGAGGTTCCACACCACAGCAGCATCCCCAATGGACCGCAGTTGACTAGCTGTGATTCCTACTGCAATTTGAGAAAAAAATGACTGCCTGCACTGGAAACAGAGAGACAGGCAGACTGTGTGTGTGTGTGTCCATGTGTGCGTGTCTGTAATCAATGAGGACCAGTAATTAAATTAAATAATACATAGGTGAGTGTGTGTGTAAAACCAGAATTTTACACACAACCGAGGTGTGGGATGCTTTTATAATCCCCTCGGGGTTTATATAGCATCCCACACCTCGGGTATGTGTAAAATTCTGGTTACAGACACCCATCCATGTATTCTATATATGATTCTCCACAGGCTGAAACACATTTTATATCGTAAGAGCAGCTGAATAACTTCCTAGAGCCCTTTCAGCACAGACCCACAAAGGCGATCCAACTTTCAGGACACTGCATCTCTAAGAGATTTTGTACTGAAGATGCATTTTAACTTTGACTTACACTGAGTATCAGACTTCACTTTGCACAGTCCTTCTTTTGCAGCAGTGGGGTATTTCACTCCTTAGAGCTACCCATAGATGAGTACTGACCAAGCCTCCCCTAAACGCTGTACCAGTTTCCCACTACATGACCCCTGACCATAGGGCATTAACAGTAGAGGACCCAGGCACTTAGATTCACTATTGCTCTACAAGCTTTCTTGGCAGACTAACGACTGGTACCCATGGTGACTCATATCACTCACAGTTTACACGGTTTGGAGAGGCATGCACTCCTTGGGGGCCCAAGGGCACCACCAGTGATGCCTTCCTCTCTCTCCACAAGAACTGGCCCATGGGTGGAGAGTACAGCTCCAAATGATTACTATTTCTGGCTTTGTCCCCACATGAGGGGATCACAGTTTTGAGGTAGGGAGAGGCGGACACCCTCTGGGGGTCTGAGGCTGCCACAGTTGCTGCCTCCGACCATCTGCTAAGACTTGACTCCCATGGACAGAGGGTCCCAGACCAAATTGTTGCTACAGGGCATACATTTGAATCATTCTGCACAGTGCAGGGCACCGCTGGGTACCCTATGCAGTCCTGAAACTGAACAGTCTATTTCACCTCCTTTTCTCTACTTTCACACTGCTGTTCTTCAGATGTCTGTTTCTTTTTGCCACTGAACTGATAATTGTGTGGGAGATTACCCCCTCTGGGGGTCCTTACTGACACAACTGCCTACTGCCATAATGCCAACAAGATGGTTTTGGGCTTTCATACATCCCTGGCAGTACACCTCGCCAGACTGAGGCAACTACCTCTAGCTTGTAACTCTCTCAGCTACAGTCAGCTGGCTCCTCCCCTCAGAGGGCTGGAGTGCGCCAGCTGAGCCAACCCACTGGGACACCAGGGAATTAACCCTTTAGGGGTTTCTAACAGGTCTTGTAGACCTACATAAGGAGCAAAGTTCCTTATAGGGGCTACATTCACAAAAAAAGAATAATTTCCAGACTGTCACTGAGGCCTTGTGTATGCAAAGCGAAATGTGTAAATCTAACGTGCTTTACTTTTATCGCACAAAACCAGCCTAAAATCCTCTGTGGTGGTTTCCATATATTGCCCATGGTGCTTTGCATTAGCGTTGTGTGTTTAATGTTCCGTTTCTTTAATCAGTAGGTATCCCTGCCTGCTGGTAGTTGAGCAGTGGGCGGGGGTTTTGATGATAATGTAAAACTGTAACATCAACTACAGAAACTGAACATTTTTTTGGTTGGTTCATTAAAGGCATCTCGAAATGAGCAGGTTGTGGCCAAGCTTCGCACAGAATTAGATGCAGTCCAGGAGCAAGCAAGGGAGAGCTCAAGGGAACTGGCTTTAGCACAGCAAAGCATCAGAGATCTCAAACTTGGATTTACGTCCACTCAGGGAACCCAGAAAGAGATCATGGAACAGGTATAGTACAGAAGTCCTGAATTTATCACTTCATTTCACCACATACCTGAAACACTAGCTACTACTTGTGTATATGTATGAACAAAACAGTACCATTTCATTTAAGATTACGCCTTTCATACCAAACTATCATGAAACAAAAGCAAGGCTGTTTAATGTGAATCACCTGGTTTTACAGTGAGGCCTCGTAAGGGGAGGTGGTATATAAACAAGCTCTGTGCGATGAGTCAGAATTAGCAAATTCACAGAGCAGCTCTGTACACTGTGTGTTACCTTTGTCACAGCATGGCCCTGTAAGGTGAAATAGCAGGTTTAAAACAAGGTCCTGTAAGGTGAATCAGCAGGTGTACAGCAAGGCCCTGTAAGGTGAGTCAGCAGGTGTACAGCAAGGCCCTGTAAGGTAAATCAGCGGGTTTGCAGCAAGGCCCTGTAAGGTGAAATAGCAGGTTTACAACAGGCCCTGTAAGGTGAATCAGCAGGTGTACAGCAAGGCCCTGTAAGGTGAGTCAGCAGGTTTACAGCAAGGTCCTGTAAGGTGACTCAGCGGATTTACAGCAAGGCCCTGTAAGGTGAAATAGCAGGTTTACAACAGGCCCTGTAAGGTGAATCAGCAGGTGTACAGCAAGGCCCTGTAAGGTGAGTCAGCAGGTTTACAGCAAGGTCCTGTAAGGCGACTCAGCGGATTTACAGCAAGGCCCTGTAAGGTGAAATAGCAGGTTTACAACAGGCCCTATAAGGTGAGTCAGCAGGTGTACAGCAAGGCCCTGTAAGGTGAATCAGCGGGTTTGCAGCAAGGCTCTGTAAGGTGAATCGGCAGCTTTACGAGCAGGCCCCATAAAGTAAATCAGGTGCTGTACCTTACTGTGAGGCCCTGTGAGGTGGATCAGCTGATTTACTCGGAGGCCCTGTAACATTGGTCGGCTAGTTTGCAGTGAGGTCCTGTAAGGTGTATCAGCTAGTTTACAGTGAGGCTCTATCTGTAAAATTAAACAGCTGAGAGCAGTCCTGGTGATGCAGAGGGCTGAGGCACTGGACGCCTTACCACACACCATGCTGACGACCTAGGTTCAGGAACAGACTCGGGTCATCAGGGAACCAGAACAGGGGGTAAGGGATGGGAGCAGGATTGAGCAGCCGGAAGGCAGCTCTCCTCTCTGGGGTGATTGCTGCCCCCACCCCCGTAGTCTCACTGCCACCGGGTGGAGGTCCGTGGTCAGGGTAGGTAGAGGGGGTGACACGCAGTGGTAGGGCACCCCCAGACATGGCATGCGCATGCCACCACATGCGCACATGCTTCCGAGGTATGGGGATGGGCTACGAGAGAAAACGGGGAGGCACAAAATATATATAGAAACAAAATTAAACAGCTGAAGGGTGGAGACAGTACAAAGGAAGGCAGCCAAAATGGTGCATGGCCTGCATCAAAAGTCCTATTGGGTAAGGCTCACAGAAATTAACTTGTACTCCCTGAAGGAAAGGAGGGAAAGGGGAGATATGATAGAGACATTCCTATACCTCACAGGCAAAAACAAGGTACAGGAGGGAAGCATTTTCCACAGAAAAAGGTGCTCAAGGACAAGGGGTCATGCTATTAAGTTAGAAGGGGGTAGGCTCAGAGAAAATGTGAGGAAGTACTTTTTCACAGAGGGAGTGGAGGATGCATGGAACAGTTTACCAGCAGAGGTGGTGGGGGTGGAAACGGTGACAGGCTTCAAGAACGCATGGGATAGACACAGAGGGATCTTAGTGGTGGGGTGGGGGGACCAGAGACCAAGTAGGAGCTGCAGCAACACTATAGGTAGGAAAACAGGGCAGACTAGGTGGGCCATCAGGTCCTTATCTGCCAACAGTCTATGTTCCTATGGTTTACAGCAAGGTCCTGTAATGTGAGTCAGCTGGTTGACAGTGTGGTAGGCAGCTGATTCATAGTGAGGCCCTGTAAGATGAGTCAGCTTGTTTACAGCAAAGCCCTGTAGCATGTCTGTTAATCTGTAGTGAGGCCTATTGTGGTGAAGTCATTTGGCCTAAAGGGAGGCACTGTAAGGTGTCAGTTGGATTAGTAAGAAACCCTGTAAAGTGAGTCAGGTGATTTACAGTGAGGCCCTGTCTGCTCAGTCTGCAGTTTTAAAGTTAGTTCCTGTACCCCTGCCATCTGTGCAGCAGTGGAATTGCTGCCTCCGCTGCCGGCAACACCAGTTTGGGAATGAACCTGGGGGCTTGGTTGGAGTTTACAACAGGGCTCTGTTGAATGAGTCAGCAGGTTTAAAGAGCTAATGTACTGCCTGGAATTAATTTTGTTGTTGCTACTGTTTATCACCCACTGCTGGCGGGCATTGTGCTGACCATCCATGCTCACCCCTTATCGGGGATCATGCTACACGGCAGTGAGGGCTATTAATCTGAGTGTGTCCCCTGGAAGCCCTACCCCTGAGGATGCCAGCACAAGGATGGAAGTCCAGGCTGTAGACATGCTGACACACGTCTCAGCCAAGCACCTAACGGCGTCCTCCCCTCCCCAGACACTGCTAGTCCCAGGCTGCTGCCTGTGCATCCACTAGTGGCAGGAATGGGGCGGAGTGACCACCCTCAGAGGAGGAGAGTGTCCTGTGAGATGCTCCAACCTCCTTTCCCCGGGTGGCCCCCGACAACCCAGGCTCGTTCCCAGACCTGGGTCATTGGCGTCATGGGCAGTAGCAATACAGCTGCAGTGACAGGCCAGCCCTTGCCTGGAATTAATAGTAACTTTCAGAAATGTCCGCTATCACATCTTATATCTGAAGTACTTTTTTTTTTTTCTTCTGTTTTGCTAATTAGATATTCTGCCTGACAGTACTAGGGTGTGATGTGTGGAGCAGCACTCTACATGAAGGCTGACAATAGTCAGTTCTTCTCTCCCTATATATATCATCAGCATCATGACCTCACTGGCTGTGACATCACTAGTAACCAAGAAGAGCCAGTCTCCTGCTGCTTGATTGTTAGTGTGACACGTCATCAGTCAGGGAGCAGGGCGTGTGATGTTACAGTGTGTGAGGTCACTTCCTGATGATGTAGTGGGAGAAAAATAACTAGATATGTCAGCTTCCAGGTAAAGCACTTAATTTCACATCACACCCAATTCTGTTAGGCAGAAAACTATCCAAAGAGCACATTGAAAAAGGAAAACACTTCAGAAATAAAAAGTAATGAAGAGACTGCTGTTAAAAATTACTAAGATTTTCTGCCTATTTTTTCACTCTACTAGCTCTTCAAAATAAGGCTGTGCAAGCAGTCAGCTGGTTTACATTGTGGCCGTTTTGCTCACTTTTATGGCATCCATCTACCACAGAAGGACAGGGTGCTGAGGTGTCTGACCTGGGGGTATTTGAATCTGCAAGCTTCTCATTACAAGCCCTGTACTTTTCCCATTTTGCTTTCAGTCACTTCAATCACGACTTCTACGCACAGTTCACTGTTCTACAAGGTTTACATTACATTTGTTTGGACAGACGGCAGCATTCCTAGCAAGTCTGGTTCCCTATAGTCCCGATGGTTATAACCTTTTATTTCTTTCGTAGACAAGAAGGCATCACGTCCATTCTTGATTGTCTACAGGGTCTGCGGCTTTTACAGCAGGCAAGAAAAATGGGCAGACTAGATGGGCCTAGCGGTCCTTATCTGCCGTCAATTTGTATGTTTCTATGGTTCGTTACATTTTCAACCCTGATTGTTCTGTGGGGGATGGCTACAGTATTTCTGAGTCTCATACCTCTGTAAATGAAAAACAATTTGCAGCAAGTCTGCAACTAGCCACAGAATGAAGTTGTGATGGGCGAAAGATCCACAGATCCTTACGCCTCTGAGATGAAGCAGTTTTCCCTCAGCTGGAAGCCATTAAGTGGCGTATTCGCTGCTGTTATGCTACACCACCTAGTCTGTCCTCTGCAGTATAGACAAGTCTTGTTCACGTCTTGGGGCATGGATATAGTTCACTTATCTAGACATTGGCAGTTCTACTAGAAGTGCTGATTCATTGGAATGTCTTCGCTCTCGGGGTTTATGTAAGCTTCTCCCACCACTCTGGCAGTATATTCTCCTGCTCTGCCCCATAACGTCATATCTTCTTTTCACCGTGTCTAGCTGGTAAACATACCGCTGCTCTGCTGGGATACCTTCCTTCTCAACAAGTGAATTGTTTTCTACAACTTATGTAACTTATTCCATCTGGGTGCTTCATACATGCAGCAGTGGCACAGAAGGAATTCTTCAGCATCTACTTTATTTTGCAGGGGCTCAGTCTGCAGGTTTGAGAGCCCTGTGCTGCAGTGCCTTGTAGGGCTGCTATAGCCCACACTCTTCATGCGGTGCCTTCTTGGAAAGAATTCAGCCTTCCCATGGAAGATAAGGTATGACTGAGAGAGGGGAGGCTTCCCATGGAAGATAAGATATGATTGTGGGGGGCTGAGGGCTAAGGGAGTGTTGTCCAGTATGCAGATTTGGGAATCCTGGGCTACAGTGGCTTGTAGGGCTCCTTGCAGTACCTAACTCTGCCTTCCCCACAGGAGACGAGGTAGGATCTGGCAGTTAAGTGCTAGGGGGATGTTTTGCAGGTGACTGCGAGTGCAGCAAGGAACGCGCACGATCAAGGGGTTCCAGTGCTGCCGTGTTTGTCCATGCATGCATTGTAAGCGCCATCATCCAGGCCAAAAGCTGCCCTTTGCCAACTAACTTCCATGTTGGTGCAGGCCATGCATGTGCATTAGAGTGCAACAGCCATATTCATAATGCTTTGTAACATGAAATGACTGCTGTGGAAACACTCCATTTTCATGAGTTTCACCATTGCGCTATAAAAGCTTGTGTTTGGACGAACACAAGCCCCATCAGCACTTTTCATAACCCTATCAGGAAGTCCACAAATGGCGTGCTGAAGAAAGCAAGCTCTAAAGCCCCCAACTGTGTACATACACTAGGGTGTTGAGTGTCTGAGTAGGCTGATCAGGGCACCGACACACTAGGGCATTGAGCATAATGTCTGGGGTGAGAACACATTTTAAGTCCACTGATGCCCTATGGTGCTGAGCTTCAGTGCTGGGTGAGAACACTGCTCATTGCATTGACACACTGTGGCGCTGAGCGTTTGGGCTAGGGTGAGAATACTGGTCAGTGCACTAACACACAAAGGTGCTGAGCATCAGGTGAGAATGCTAGCACTGCAGTGACACGCTTGGGTGATGAACATGCAGGCTTGGGCTTAGAATTTTGGTTAACTTTAGTCATGTTTACACAGCTGCAGTGCTCTGCTTCAGTTGCTCCAACAGGCTCAATTAACTCTACATAGCCCAATCTCATGCCAATGCAAGTTGCGCCAGAGAGGGGCCATGGGGCTGGGTTGGGAGCAGTGGAGTCTGAGATCTGCTACTTTTATCAGAGCAAGCATCGCAGCTTATTTTCACTGCCACATAATACTCTTGTTCTGATAAACATACGATACCCACTCCTGCACAGGAACAAAAAGAGCCTCTGAAGCACTTCTAGAATGGTAAGTGGTCACACTGCCAACTTTGCAGTACATCAAACCATATGTACAGGTTGATGTGCTGCAAAGGTTGCAGTGTAAACATGCCTTTTCTGACATTCTAGGGTGTTGAGTACTGATGGGCTGGTTGAAAGAGCTAATCCACTCAATCTACTCACTGAAACATGGAGTTGAGAGATACCTGTCTCACAAAACACAGAAAGCCATGCAATTGTTATCTTTTTGTCTTGGCAGCTAAGTGAGAAAAGTCGGGAGGTGGCAACCCTGCGTAATGAGTTGGTGCGAGCTCAGCAGCGTAATGCCCAGCTGGCAGAGGAGAGTGCAGTTTATGAGGACAAGATGAAGAGACTCCATGGAGAACTAAAGAAACTGCAGAGCATCAACAGAGAGGCAGAAGAAGAGGTGAGCAGTTTAACATCTTCCTAAGAAGTGAGGTCTGATTATGTTTTTCAGTAGCCAAGCCTACAGTCTTACCATCTTGGAGCCTGATCATGCCAGATCCCAGAAGCTAAGCAGGGTCAGGCCTGGTCAGTAGCAGGAGGGGAGACCTCCCATGAAGACCAGGTGCTGCAGGAAGTGGTGCTGGTAGCTATGCACAGGGCATTGTCTGCTTGCTTAAAAAATAACCATATTGATGCCGCAGCATGGTGTTCGGGGCCAGGGGCACTGTGCTGTCGGAGATGCCATTTTTTAGTTGAGACTTTAAGCCAAGGGAACGATCTGCCTGTTCTAGTGGCTGATAAAGTAGATGGTTAAGATCCCAAGGCACACCTCCAAAAGAGTAGAGGAATTTTCCTAATGTCTGGGGTAAATTTTCCCTTGTCGTCTAATCCAGCAAGAGACGATGCTGAAAACAGCAAGTATTTCTTAGCCCTCTTTTCCCAGTCAACAAAAAACCTAAATCCATGGGGGGGAAATAATAATCCAGTACCCTCTTTCAGCCCATTTGGACAAGACAGGACTTATATGTAAACTGTCAATCTCAACAGGCCAATTTTTCCAATTTAAACTGATATGGAGGATTGATCGTATTTTCAGCACAGAATTTGATTCTATTTAAGACCTCTCAATGAGGTCTTTTTTTAAATCAACTGACCAATAGCCTGCTAGTACATAATACTTGAGCACATGACCAGCATCATTGATCTGCTGCGAACCCACTCAATGAAAGTGAATCAGGCATGTATGTTTAGGAGTTACCATATCATTATAGATCAAAGGAGCACTTTCGACCAATAAGAGTGTCCTTCCCCATGCACGTAAGAAAGACACTCTTATTCTATAAAGGCTGTCAAACATGCAGGTATTCAACTTCGATCAGTAAGGTAGTAATATGGCCACTGAGGCTATTCTTATAGTTGTAAGAGTGGTCTCACTTGTTGCTAGCTCATCAGTGCTCTAGCAGGGCTACCACTTGCAATGCCGATTACCAGGGTTTGGGAACGTGCCTAGCCATAATAGGGCTGGCTGGGGGTACAAGGATGAGCATCCCAGTGGACTCTTTTTCTCTCTGAGTCGGGAGGCTACCTAGCTCCAATCAGTCACCTGGGTGTCTACAGGCAGATGTGTAGCCCAGAGCAGCATGGGAGGAGGGATGCTTGCTGGCTTCTCATAATGCCACACACATCCTGGGAGGCTAAAATGGGAGAATAGTCCCTGATGCCAAATGGATGATGCCTGGTGCACTCTGCTCTGTGCAGCCTATCATACCCCCCAAGTATCCAGTGGGTCTCAGGAGGGGGGACCTCCCTGTCCTGCACTGCCTTTGGGGGAAGTGGTTGAAAGCTGGGTTTGTGGATTGGGCGACAGTGTTAAGTGGTTGCCAGGAACAGATATGCCGTGGCCATGATGGAAACACACTGCTAATTAAAAACAAATTAAAAAAAGAGTGGTCTCACTTTCTGTATGAAACCTGTAAATGTTGAAACTACCATGGCACTAGGTGTTTTTGATAGGGGTAAGAAGTTACATGGGGACTGTATTATAAAAATTAAGTTAGTTGTGCTATTTAAAATGCATGTAAATTGCTGTAAACTGAGCCAGTCTGAAATTTCATGGTGATTTGCATATATCCCATGATGCTTTGTAGTATGGAAGTATGTGTGATGTTGTGTTTCTTTGAAACTTGGCTTGTTGTCAGTGTCCTTTGGGATAACTCTTATTCCTAGGGACGTGGATATGTTGTTCATCCCAAAATTCTTGGCATAGCCCTTTCCCCTTTAATTCTCTTCAAGCTGGCTTCTCCCTACCACCCGGGTGGTATAACCCTCGGCTCCGACCCGTGACGCGAGATCTTGCTTTCTGCTGGAAGATTCAGGTTGCTGCCTCTCCACTACAGCATTTTGTAGGCCCTGGCTTTGATGTCTTACCAGGACCCCAGTCCTGCCTCTTCCTGATGAGGAAATCCAGCTTGCTGGCAGTCCCATAGGGGAACTGGTCCCTGATTCGGGAAAATCACCGGTTCCCCCTGAACGACCCACTCGGCCAGTCCAATCGAGGTCGAGATCTCGGACCCCCTCGACCGACAGGCCGAGGAAGGTGCATAAGCGCTCTAAAAAGAGCCGATGCCACCATTCATCTTTGTCCTCCTTGGATGAGGAGAGGCTTCGGCAGAAACTCTGTCGATGCTACGAAGATCTAATGTGGCAACAGCTCATTCTGTCCGGGTGGAAGCCTTCTTTGGTTTCCACACTGGCCATTACATGGCTTTTGCCTCCTGGGCCGAAGCCGAATCCATTGGAACCGGTAAAATTGGTTCCTCCACCCACAGAGCCGGTAAAACCTGCCCCGGTTCAGTCAAAACTGGTCTCTCTCCACCGATAGCGGTGGAGCCACCACCTAAACAGCCTTCAGGAGGGGCTCTTACAAAGGAATCTTGGACAGTTCCGGGTCTTCCTTGCAGGTTATCGGTCACCCTCACACCTGACCGCCCCAGGCATGTAGCAGGGGACCTCGGTGGCTGACTGATTTATCCGGATACCTTGGATTCTGATGACACCAACCTCCACTCTCATCTGTTGATGGGTCGGTGGGTAGTCTGTTGATGGAGTGCCCTTCGTCATTTTGGGGAATTCTGTGCTTTATGTCTGAATCCACAGGGATGGCCCTGGAATCTGTCCAGAAACGGATGGAGTACCCACTTTCAGATATTCTTAAGAGGGGATACCCCTATGGAAGCCTTCCCAGTGGCTGAGGCCATTGTAGGCCTGGCTTTGGAGCTCTGGCAGCATCCTGCCCAACGCTGTCTGCCCGGATTGCCTGCAAGTATGTGGTACCCATTGGGTCTCTCTTGGGGCTCACGGAACATCCCTCGGTGGAGGGGTTGGTGACCACTTCTGTGTTCAGATGCACATACAGCTCTGCTGACACTGATAGACCTCCAGACAAGGAGTCCAAAAAACTGGACCACTCTGCCAGGAAGGTCTATGCAGCCTCCTCTCTAGGCCTCCATCAGGCAAGCTCGGCCATCATCATGGCGCACTTCTCCCATGCCCTCCCGGGCTCCTTGGACAAAGTTCTCCCGCACCTCCCAGTGGACCTTCAGACTACGATCAAGCAGGTCTGGAACCAGGGCTGAGCCATTGCCAAGCAGCAACTTCAGATGGCCTTAGACCTCGAGGACTCTTGCGCCTGTTCGGTGGCAGCTGCGGTTGGGCTTGGCTGAGGCTTTCCACCTTTACGGCAGATACCCAGCACAAACTCACTGATGTTGCTTTCCTGGGTACCGATCTCTTCGGCGCAGGTGTGGACGGTCGCCTTCAGCGAATTGAGCAGTCCAGTGCCACCTTGGACTCTTCTACTTCTGCTCAAAAGGATGCCCTTGGCTCCAAGAAACAGCAGAAGAAACCTTTTCAGCACCCTGCTCCTTCAGCCAAGCAGCCCTCCTCCCAGGGTGGGCAGCAACAACAGGCACAAGATTGGCACCCATGTCCCAAGTCCGGGCCTCCAGCGGCCCGTAGACAGGGAGGTTGGGTTTCAGGCGGGTTCCAATCTGGACCCTCTTCCTCCAAGCCTGCCCAGTGATGGGATAGGGGCTGCCACCCCTATTCCCGTCACGCCAGCTCTGGGTCCTCCCGTGGGGGTCCGGCTCCGTCACTTTCTTTCCACCTGGTCCGCTGTTACCACAGACAGGTGGGTCTTAGAAGTGGTCGGCCAGGGTCTGCCTCGAGTTCGAGCAGTACGCTCCCTGCCAAGCCCACGCCCCATGGGAGGAGACAGTATCGGTCCACACTCGGTCGGCTCTGAGTGACGACATAGCCCAGCTCCTCCTCAAGGAGGCAGTGGTTCGAGTGGCAGATCCTCCAGTCAACCCGTGGTTCATTTCCAGGTACTACCTGGTCCCGAAGCACACGGGGGGCTGGCGCCCCATTCTGGATCTGCATGACCTGAATCAGTTTCTCAGGCCACGCACCTTCAGAATGGTAACTTCCCCAGATCATACCATCCCTGGAGCAAAACATGTGGTTCTGCTCACTGGATCTCCAGGATGCATTTTTTTCATGCCCCTATCCGTCCATCTCACCAGACGTTCCTCCGCTTCAGAGCAGAGGGAGCCCTATATGAGTTCCGAGCCATGCCATTTGGCTTGTCATCAGCCACACGGGTCTTCACCAAATGCATTGCAGTGGTGGCAGCCCATCTCAGGCGTCGAGGGGTCAGAGTATACCCTTACCTCGACGACTGGCTCTTAGCAGGTTCCACCCAGCAAGAGATGGAGAGGTCCAGGGACCTGGCCCTCTAGACCTGCTCTCAACTTGGCCTCTTGATCAACAAGGCCAAGTTAGAGCTCGTGCCATCACATGTGATATGCTTCATTGGGGCAGAGCTTGACTCTTGCTGAGCCAGAGCACAGCTCCCGGTGGACAGGGCAGAGGTTCTCTCCTCCTTTGCCCAATCATTTCTGATTGGGCACTTGTGCCCTGCCTGGCGCTTTCTGCGCTTTCTTAGGTACATGGTGGCCTGCACCACTGTGGTCCGATGGGCCCGGTGGCATATGCACCCCCTTCAATGGGAGCTGGCCAGCCAGTGGACTCAGCATCATGGTCACTTCGACCAGCTGATCACTGTGACCCAGAGGATGTGGGACGCTCTCCAGTGGTGGACCATCCTAGACCATCTGCAGGAAGGGATCCCATTTGTCCGCCCCAAGCAGATGGTTGTCATTACGACTGATGCCTCTTCTGCGGGCTGGGGAGCCCACATGGGGAACAACAGGGCTCATGAGTTCTGGACCCCCAAGGAATCCCATTGTCATATCAACCTGATGGAGCTCAGAGTGGTCAAAATGGCATTGTCAGCATTTGCTCAGCAGCTTCGGGTCAAGTGGTTCAAGTCCAGACGGACAATACCACGACCATGTACTACCTAAACAAACAGGGTGGCACGCACGCCCAGCTGCTGTGCAGGGAAGTGCTCTGCATCTGCACACTCATGAGCCGCCTGGAGGCAGATCTCCTAGCCATCCATGTGGCAGGAGCCTCAAAGCAACTGGCGGATGCTCTCAGCCACGTAGGCAAGACATCCCATGAGTGGTCTCTCCATCCAGAGGTAGCTTACAGCCTGTTCTCCCACTGGGGAAAACCAGTGGTGGACCAAGCTGGGGTTGTTTCATGCCTGCTCCCCTCAATGGGGCTCACTGCAGGGGGATGCCTTCTCGAGGCCGTGGACCCCAGACCTCTTCTACGCCTTCCCTCCATTTCCCTTGATCCACAAGGTGCTTCTCAAGGTGAGGAGGGACAGGACGCAGGTGATCCTGTTAGCCCCAGACTGGCCCCACCAGTTCTGGTATCCAGATCTCCTCAGCCTCAGTGACAGGCTCCCGAGGTGTCTTCCAGCACGCCCAGACCTGATCTCAGTCAGTCAGGGGAAGGCATTCCATCCGGACCTTCAATCCCTGCATCTGATAGCCTGGTACCTGAGTGGCTATAGTTCCAGGCTTTGGGTCTCTCTGAGGATGTACTCATAGTAGTGGAAGCATCCAGGAAGGAGTGGACCAGAAAGTGCTATGCCCTCAAATGGAAAATATTTTCCATTTGATGTCAGGGCAAGGGCCTGGACCCTCTGTTCTGTCATGTGGCCAACATTTTAGCCTACCTTTCGTCTCTATCCAAAGTGGGTCTTCGGTCTTCGACCCTTAAAGTGCACCTGGCAGCCATCTCTTCTTACCGGGCATGGGCTGGTCAGCAGATGGTGGAACAGGAGAAGGTGGTCTGGCACTTTTTCAAGGGTCTAGATCACATATCCCCTCCAGTGCATGAACCTCCGCCTCTGTGGGATTTACTGCCATTCGAACCAATGCACAAATGTGAGCTATCACACTTGTGGAAGACTGCCTTCCTGGTGGCTGTCATGTCAGCCAGAAGGACTGGGGAGCTCCAGGTGCTTTAAGTGGAGTCTCCTTACCTGGTCTTCCAAAGGGACAAGGTTGTCCTGCACCCAAAATTCCTCCCGAAGGTGGTGTCAGAGTTTCACCTTAATCAGGTATTGAGTCTGCCACTGTTCTATATGAACTACACCTCGGATGCTGACTACAGGCTCCATACTTTGGACCTGAGATGAGCTCTCTTCTATTACAAGGAGAGAATGGCAGAAATTCAGGGAGAGGTTCACCAGCTGTTTGTCACCTGTGCTGAAGCCGCTTCTGGCATACCTGCAGCAAAGCAGACAATCACAAGATGGATTACATCTTGCATTGATCTCTGCTATAGGTTGGCGGGTAGGGAGCCTCCCATAGGGCTAAGGGCTCATTCCATCCACCATACCGCTGTGTCGGTGGCTGCTTCCAGGGACATCCCTATCCAGGAAATCTGCTGGGCTGCTACCTGGAAGACAGAAAACACCTTCATCACCCACTACCACATCGACCTTGAGTCACGCCGGGATGCTGGTTTTGGAGCCTCAGTTCTCCAGTATCTGTTCCCAGAGTAGGAGGTGTGCGCCTTCTCTCCCTCCTCCTGGAGAACTGCTAGGAGTCTGCCAAGAAGTGTGGATGAACAACATATCCACATCCCTAGAAAAACAGGTTACTCATCTGTAACAGTAGATCTTACTTCGAGAAACAGCTCTTGCAGCAGGTTACACCATTAGGACTGAAGCTGGCAGGTGCCAGGACCCCACGGAAAAATTCTAGCTAGCAGTATCCAGCGGGTGACTGCCCCCGATGTTGGTTCCTCCCTGACATCAGGCAGCACATAGAAGGGGGCAGTCCCCCAGCATCCCCAGTTCTTTTCCCGCCGTCGACTCACCAGCATCGGCCTCACAGACACCTGCATCAACGAATGACGCATGAAATCTTTATCTTATCAATCATCAGTCCATGTCTGCTTCTCCTACCTCTTCTCTCAAAGGACACCCCTCTAAGTGTGCCTGTAGTAAGCGGATCCCCTTTGCCGACCATCATTCGGCCAGCGTGAGGTGTATGGGCCCGGAGCACGATACCCAGGCCTACTCAGTCTGCCAACAATTTGATAGCAGAACCCGGATCTGCCGCCAAAAGGCCCTTCAGGGGTTCCTCCTTGAGGAGAAATGAAAGAAAATGGAGAAAAGACCTTCCTCCAAAGGGGAATCTTCCCACAAGACAGGGAAGCACCAGGACAAGCATCGGGACTCTGGTAGGTCAAGATCCCCCAGCTGGGCCTCTGAGTCCAGGGCCAGTTCCAGCTCTACGCGGTCCGACTACACTCTATCCTGGACCCACTCCCAGCCTCCCCCTGTTAAAGTAAGGTCTTCAGGGGTCTCCTCAGCCTCTCTACACCCGCTAAAGACTGCTTGGATGCCTGACTCCGCCTCCCGGCCAGATTCCTCCCAAGTCCAGTGGAGCGTCAGACTGACACCGATCTCAGGTCCGTCTCCCAGCCTCCAAAGACTCCCGAAAGGAAGACCATGGAGCTGACGTCCCTCAGGCGGACGTCGGAGTCCAAGAAGGCATCTGACCCAGCAGCAGCTAAACGGACTACCGAAATGACGACAGTAGTACAGACGTCAGTCGACACTGGACGTCAGGGGTCCTCGGGAGAAGAGGCTCCCGCACCGCCGGATGATAAGACAGGCGACATGGAGGATGCTGGCCTGCCCAGGGAGCATTCACCAGATCTGGTGGTTCCCTGCGACCCGACGCCCAACCCTGGTGACAGACCCACACCGACGCCAGGCCCGTCGTCTGTCATGAATATACAGGAGGTTAAAGACCTGTTCACCTTCTGGTGGGAGACCATAAAGAAGGATGTGGTTCCCCCTAAGCCTCTTCCACCTCCACCTCTTCCTCGGGGTGCTGCAGGTTCACGACCCCGACCCCTAGGGAACCAACCCCGCCTCCTAGGGGCAGATCTAGGGAACGCAAGAGACACTCGTCACGGTCTCTCTCAGGGTCCCCAAGCCCTAAACGACCCAGGGACAGATAGTTACCAGGGGATGACTCCAGACAGGACACGTCCGATACCTCCAGGTCTCCATCCCCATTTAGTCCCCCATCACCTGACCCACGAGACCTCCCAATGTCACTACCGGATGATTCCTCCTTCTCGGAGATCATGAGGCACATCCAGGATAATATGGGATGGGAGATAGAAGACTTGGACCCCGAGAAACAACGCCTTGCCCGTTACCTCTGGCAAAAGGATCCAAAGCCTGTGGTGGTCCCACCTCTGATGGACACCTTTACGGACGTCACCAAGGCAGCTTGGAAGCATCCGCACTCAACACCGGCTGTTCCTAAGAAAGCTGACCGCCTCCACAGAGGTCCTATGGAGGACCTGTATTTGGTGCAACAACCCCTGGCCAATTCACTGGTCATTACTGCATCTCATGATTGGTCTCAACGGCCTCAGCACTTATGTGCCAAGCCTCCGGACCAGGAATCTAAGCAATTAGATTCTATGGGAAGACGCATGTATGCGGCTGCTACATGCTCAATAAGGTCTCTGAACTATCTCACGCACATGGTGCAGTTTCAGAATGCCCTTTAGGAGTAGGGCCAAGACCTTTTGATGGATTTCCCGGATGGCGAAAAGAAGGATGAGTTGCTTAACCTCCTTCATACTGGGTCAGACGTGGGGAACCAGGTCCTCTGAGTCGCCTACGATTCAGCGGACTCAGCAGTCAGGGGAGCAGCTACAGGTATTTGTCTCCGGAGACGCTCTTGGTTGAGAGTCTCCGGCTTTACCCCAGATGTCCAGAAGAACATCCTGGATGCCCCTTATAATGGAGCTGTTCTGTTCAGTGAGGAATCTGAGAAGGTCATCACCAAGCTACAGGACGCCGGGAAGGCAGTCCGGACTGTACAGGCCATGTACAGACCCAAGTCTGGTTCCTTTCATAGGAACCAGAACCACTTTCATGGCCAACAACAGCCACGTTCTGGCCAGCAACCCAGGGGCAACTTTGGCTGTAAAAGCCAAGCCAGGTTCCCCATGGGCCAGGGCCCAAAGCATCCCAAGGCAGTCCAGCCCACGGGGTCCAATACCACCACAGCATGACTCCTTCCTGGCCCGCACCCCTCCTCTGGATCAAAGGGTCGAGAAGGTCGGGGGCCGTATCTCTCATCACGTTTCGGGATGGCAGAGGATAACCTCCGACCAGTGGGTGTTACAGTTGGTAAAGCGAGGCCACTCTATAGAGTTCCTTGACTACCACCCGTCCAGACCTCCCCTGCTCTCCTGCTACTCGGGTCAGCATACCGTGCTCATCCAGTAGGAGATCTTGGCCCTCCTGGACAAGGTGGCCATAGAGTATGTTCCACCGAACCAGAGAGGAAAAGGTTGTTATTCTCGCTTCTTCCTGGTTCCAAAGAAAACAGGGGACCTGCGCCCGATCTTAGATCTCAGCAACCTCAACACCTTTGTGTTGTACAAGCGTTTCCTCATGGTGACCCTGCTGGGTCTCATTCCCATGCTCAAAGAGGGCGCATGGCTAGCGTCACTGGACATTCAGGATGCTTACCTACATCTCCCGATCGCTCGAACGCATCAGAAATTTCTGCATTTCAAATTTCTGGGACACCACTACCAGTTCCGAGCTCTCCCTTTCGGACTGTCATTGGCACCTCGGGTATTCACGGAGCGTATGGCAGTCATGGTAGCAGCTCTCAGGAGACGGGGCCACTATGTGTTTCCATACCTAGACAACTGGCTCCTCATGGCTCCCTCATGGGACACCCTGATGTCCGCGATCCAGGTTACCTAGTCCCTCTTCCAATCGCTGGGCATCACCATCAACCAGGAGAAGTCGCGCCTTGTCCCATCTCAGAACTTGCAGTTTATAGGAGCAATTCTGGACACTACTCGAGGAAGGGCATTCCTTCCCCAGGACAGGGCAGAACACATCAGATCTCTTGTCAGGGACATAAAGGAGAAGAACACGGTACCGGCACGGACCGTTCTTTGCCTGCTCAGGCACATGGCAGCTGCCATTGCAACGGTTCCCCTAGCTCACCTCCATATGCAGGTCACCCAGTGGATGTTGAGGGCACAGTGGGACCAAAAGCAGGATCATCTGCAGCATCCAGTCCGGATCATGAATGCCGTCATCCGAAACTGGCACTGGTGGCTCGTCCCAGACCACCTTTCAACGGGAGTCCCCTTCATTGCACCTCCTCCTTCAGCGACTCTCTCCACGGAAGCCTTGGGGTCCGGATGGGGAGCTCACCTCAATGGAGTCAGGACTCAAGGCTCCTGGTCGTCTCTAGAGTCCCACTTTCTCATAAACATTCTAGAGATGAAAGCCGTCCTGTACATCGTATAGGCCTTCCAGTCGGAGATTCCACCGGGTACGCTTCAGGTACAAACGGACAATACCACGGTGATGTACTATCTCAACAAACAAGGAGGCACTCATTCCTACCCCCTTTGAAGGGTGGCTCAAAGGGTTTGGAATTGGGTACTACTGCATGGCGCAGATATCATTGCAGTGCATGTTTCCGATGTGGACAACACTATCGCAGACAATCTAAGTCAATCACAGGCCAGAGTCCATGAATGGGAACTGCTTCAGGAAGTTGCAGAGGACCTGTTCTGCAGATGGGGGACACCAGAATTAGACCTATTCGCATCCCCACCCAACGCAAAACTGCCCAATTTCTGTTCACTAGATCCAGGGCCTGGTGTTTTCTGGCGAGATGCGTTGTCCCTCTCTTGGACGGGCACGTTCTTCTATGCTTTTCTGCCCTTCCTTTTGATCCAGAGGGTTCTATTGAAGCTCTGACAAGAGTGGACGTCCCTTATTCTGGTGGCGCCCTTTTGGCCCAGGCAAATTTGGTTCCCTCTCTTACATCAGCTGGCCTAGGAACCTCCGGTGCCTCTGCCATTCAGCTCTCATCTTCTGTCCCAGGAGGCCAGGCTCCTTGTTCCATCCGGATCTTTGGTCACTGAACCTGCATGTCTGGCTCCTAAGGACATAGCAGTCCTGAGGTACGGGGGGTCTCAGGAAGTTGTGGACGCTCCGGTGGCAGCCAGAAAACCCTTCACTAATGCCACTTACGCCATGAAGTGGTGCAGATCTTGTATCTTGGCTCAAGCTCATGGATTGACCCCACTGGATTGTTCTAAGAGGTCAGTTTTAGACTATCTCCTATCCCTCTACGAGGCAGGTCTTGCCTACTCCTCCATGAAGGTTCACTTTTGCACCATTTCAGCGTATCATTCACTGATAGGTCACAGGTCTCTAGCCCAGCTAGAGGCTTCTCGTGCATTTTTGTGCAGCATCCTGCACTTGAGACCTCCCATCAGAGACCCAGTTACACCTTGGGATTTTCCTTTTGTTCTAGAGCAGCTTACACTGCCTCCTTTTGAACCAGCCGCAGATTGCAAGCGGCGTCTCCTCGCTTGGAAGACGCTCATTTTAGTTGCTGTTACTTCTGCCAGAAGAGTTTCTGAGCTTCAGTCACTAATGTGCAAGGATCCTTATTTGGTTTTTCATAAGGACAGGGTGTCCTTAAGTACGAATCCTAAGTTTCTTCCCAGGGTGGTCTCGGCTGTCACACTCAACCAGGAAATTAGACCTTCCGGTGTATTACCCAAATCACCGTAACAGGGGAGAAGCCCTGTTACATACCCTGGATGTGCATAGGAGCCTCAGATATTATCTGACCGGAACGCAAGTCGGACCGGCTCTTTGTTTCCTATGCACAGAGGATGCAAGGTGCTCCTGTCTCCAAACAGTCGCTTTCTAGATGGCTGGTCAAATGTATTATGTTCTGTTACCAGAAGCGCAGCAAACCTTTACTGGGACCGTTAAAGGTCATTCTATGGGGCTACCTCCTTCGCCGGGCTCAAGAATGTCTCAACTTCAGCCATCTGTGCGGCAGCAACTTGGAGCACTGTGCTCACCTTCATCAGGCACTACAGTCTGGATATTGCCTCTAGACACAGAGCAGGTTTCGGCTTGGCGGTCCTTCAAGGACTCTTGTCCTGAAGTCTGAAACATCTCTCCTATCCTCCTCCGATATCAAATTTGTTCCCTTATTACTTGGGAATCAGTATTAATTTAGTGATTGCTGCAAGAGTTGTTTCGAAGTAGAGGCATACATAAGAACTTACCGTAACAGTAAATCTTCAAGAACAGCTCTTGCAGCAGGTAGTTTCCCTCCCACCTTCCCCTCTGGAGTTTGAGTCTTCTGACCTAGTTTCTAGGCTACAGCGTCTTTTGACACCATCTCATTGCAAAACCTTCCTTTGGAAGCGGATCCTCTGTCTCCCATTCAGATGTCACCTTTGGGCCGGGAGTCTCCGGAGGGAGAACTGGGGATGCTGGGGGACTGCCCACTTTTATGTGATGCCTGACATCGGGGGTGGTCCCCCACTGGATACTGCTAGCTAGAATTATTCTGTGGGGTCCTGGTGCCTACCGGTTTCAGTCCTAATGGTGTAACCTGCTGCAAGAGCTGTTCTCGAACAGCTACTGTTAGGGTAAGTTCTTACGTAACTACTTTCTAGGAGTGATATACGTTGTTCATCCGCACTGACTCACCCAACCTCCCTGGCTGCGACGCACAGACCTGGCTTCCAGCTGGCTAAGATCTGGCATCATGAGGCGAAGCTGAGGGTTATACCACCCAGATGGGTGGGAGGAACCAGCCTGAAGACCTTCCGGCGAGAATTAAAGGGGAAAGGGACATGCCAAGAAGTGTGGATGAGCAATATATACCACTCCTAGAACTACTGTTACAGGTGAGTAACCTGTTTTTCAGTGCTTCTGCACTGAGGTTCTTTGTCTTTAGCTTGTTTTTTTTTTTTTTTATTATTTGAGCCCCCACCACCCAGGCAAACAAGGCCCACATGGGGAGGCTAAATCTCAACAGATAAGTTAAATCAGAGATTCAGAGATCAGTGAGTCAGTAGGTGCCGGAAAAGTTTAGAGGAAAGATTTGCATAGTCTGTTACTACAAACTAACGTACTGAAGAAGTGATATGCCATTGCTGAAGGCTATCTGTTGCATTTTGAATAAACATCACGCACAGACTGTGTGTTGAACTTGAAGTTCGGTGTCTGGTCCATTGGTTATCCCACAACTCCTCCACAGACTTGGTGTTAGAAGTGGGATAACTTGCTAAAAGCATCTTGGCTGGCCGAAGAGGGACGTTTTCTAGTGAATATCGCCCAGATATCCCAGGTGGACCGATGCACCAGGAGTTGCCAGAGGAGAACCCAGAGAAGAAAGTCTGTGGAGTTCTGACCAGAACCTTGACTGACAGACAGAGAGAAGCTGCCGCCTGGACTGGACCTGGGAGCTCAAAGGAAGGCCAAGCCTGAAGTTGACAAAGAGATGCAGGTCGAGGCAGACTGGAGGTGTGAGAGACAACATCCAGGAGGTGGAGACCCTGATGAGGATGATCCACTGGATGAGTGGGCAATGGCTGGAGGCAGACTGACTATGCAGAGAGATGGAACACCAGTGACAGGTGCTCGAGACGTCCCTGCCAGAGAGTTTAGATAAAGAATCAGAGGAGGATTTTTTTTTGTGGGCTCAGCGGGAGAAGGACCCCTGACTGAGCAGGATATTCCTTTGTTGCCTTTGATCCTAGGACGTTGCCTGTTGGAGGTTGGAGGTGCAAGTAGGGACTTTTTCTTGTTTTGATGCAGCTAAATCTATTAACAATATTGACTGGGGTGTACTGCAGGCTAAAGATGCTAATGTTGCCAAAATGTTACAATATGTTGAGCCTGAGGTGGTGCATGTGTTTTATTCTTTTCTGAGGGAAAAGCTACCAGGGAGTAGGTGGGTGGAAAATGGATTGGAACCTGTGTTGGGTTAACACCAAAAGAGTGTCTACCCTCAGGTGTCTATCAGTAGCAAGTGAAATGAATGAATCAAGAGATATAGTGGGTTTATATAGAGTGGTTGAGCCTAGGACTGGGCCGCTGCTTAAATCCGACATGTCTGGTGGGGTTGGAGCAGATAATTACTCACTCCAGAGAAAGTCTTTCTATGGTACTGGACTTTACAGCCGTCCAGATTTTTGGCTAAGAAATATGACACACTTTCCCTAAAAGGAGATGGGAAGGTCCTGTTAGTCTCTGTTGAGAAATGTGTTAATGCCTCAGGGTAAAGAATGATGATATCCACTATGTTTATCGTTAATAGGGACCCTGAGACTGAGCTTCTAAAGATGGATGGATGGAAGGAAGCTCCATCCCTTCTTGGGACAGGAAGGTGGTAAGCAGTCAGCAATAACTGCTTCCCTCTTAAGGTGGGGGATATGTGACAGGGAGCTCCTGCCACTCTTGAGGACCGACCTTTTCTTAAATCTGTTGCAGCAGTTCTTCTATTTCTTAGTCTAATCTATTCTTTACAATTTCTAGTCCATAAGGTTGGCCACCTATGGGCACCCCTTATAGTGTCTTCTTTAATTTTCCTTTTCCCTTTCAGGTCCTCGTACAGGGAGGGTATTGTTGTGACCTCCGAGCTGATATAAAACAGGCTGTGTTCCCCGTTGTTAGATTTAGTATGCAATGGCACTTTGTCATAAAATACTTTAATGTATATACCTTACGTGTTTGAAACCTGTAAATGTTGAAAATACCATGGCACTAGGTGTTTTTGATAGGTGTAAGAAGTTACTAGGGGACTGTATTATAAAAATTAAGTTAGTTGTACTATTTAAAATGCATGAAAATTGCTGTAAACTGAGCCAGTCTGAAATTTCATGATGATTTGCATATATCCCATGATGCTTTCCATTATGGAAGTATGTGGGAGGTTGTGTTTCTTTGAAACTTGGCTTGTCAATGCCCTTTGGGGTAACCCTTGTTTCAGTGCTTCTGCACTGAGTTTCTTTGTCTTTAGCTTTTTTTTTTTTTTTTATTTGAGCCCCCACCACCCAAGTAAACAAAGCCCGCATAGAGGAGGCTAAGTCTCAACAGATAAGTTAAATCAGAGATCAGGGAGTCAGTAGGTGCTGGTTAAGTGCAGAGGAAAGACTTGCATAGTCTATTGCTGCAAACTGATGTACTGAAGAAGGGATATGCCATTGCTGAAGGTTATCTGCTGCATTTTGAATAAACATCACACAGAGATTGTGTGTTGAACTTGAAGTTTGGTATCTGGTCCATCTGTTATTCCACAACCCCTCCACAGACAAGTGACCAGTGGGGTACCCCAGGAGTTGGTGTTAGGTACTACACTGTTTAATATTTATGTGGGGGATGTGCAGCGTACTGAGGGTGGATAAATGGCCAAATTTGCTTATGATACCAAAATCAATAATCGGGGATATAGCAAGGATGACAAAGAAAGGAGGCTAGGGAAGATGTGGGGAACTGGAGTAGGCAGTGGGACAGTGAGGAAGCATAGAGGCAGAGGACAAATGAGGGAAGCAGATCACAAGGGGGGATAGGAAGAGTGAGTGAGTGAGAATAAGAGGGGGCGTGATCCTTATATATAAGGCAGTTAGGGATAGAAACTTATCTGAATGTTTATGCATTCAAAAGAAGGAATCTGATGCTGTCTTAAGACACAAATACCAGCAGAAGGGGGAGTTATACAAGTCAGGAAGAAGAGGGCACTGGTTCACCCAAAAGGTGGTTGAAGCTTGGAATGGATTACCAAGTGAGGTGATAGATAGTAACTCTCTACACATACAGCAACCTTATCTGATGAGCTGGCGGCGGACAAACTTGAGGGGCCTTGGCCTATATTTTGTCCGTAAATAGTATGATATTATGAATGTTCATTTCTAAACTGCAGATATTTTTTTCCTGTATGGTGCTGATGGCCACCAAGCAGGAAAGGGACCTGGGTATAATCATATAGGATGATCTAGAGGTAGCCAGGCAATGCGATAAGGCAGTTGGGAGAGCTAGTGGGATGTTGGGGTGCATAGGGAGGGTATTACAAGTAGAGAGAATGAGGTGGTATTGTGTCTGTATAGACCACTAGTAAGACCACCTAGAATACTGTGTCCAGTTCTGGAGACCACATCTTCGGAAGGACATAGACAGAGTGGAGGTGGTCTACAGGAGAGCAACTAAAGTGGAGCAGGTTCTACATCAAAAGCTCTATGAGGAGACACTAAAGGACTTCAATGTGCACTCTTGGAAGAGAGGAGGAAGAGGGGGGAATATGATAGAGACTTTTAAATACCTCCTGGGGGTGAATAAGGTACAGGAGGGAAGTGTTCTGCAGGAAAAAAAGGTGCTCAAGTACAAGGGGGCATGATAAGAAGCTGAGGGGGGTGGATTCAGGAGAGATGAGAGGAAGTACTTTTTTGCAGAAAGAGTGGTGGGCGCCTCGAAAAATTTTCCAGCAGAGCGGTCCTTATCTCCTGACAAATTATTTCTGTATTTCAGCAAGGGTGTAGGCAGGTGTACTCACTGCACACATTTGTATACAGTTTTTTTAAGTATCTGTCGCAAACCATGTGCCTTTTTTTAACCTTTATCATTCTGATTGGACTTGTGGAAAAAAATGCTACTGCTTCATGTAAATATGGACACTGATTAATGGCTTTGGTAGGTTTTATTCATATTATGTCATTTCCTTTGTACTAGCCATTAGGGTTGCTTAGATAATCCGTTCTAAAAACAGATAGGATAGTGGGTAATTTCAAGCCCCAGGAATCCCTCACTGTGCTTATTGTTGCAATCAGCCTGCAGGTCTGAGTTGCCCCGGAGAGTGGAATGTTATGTAAATGAAGGAATGATGGAATGAAATTCAAATCTCTGCCGCGTGGTCACGCTCCACCCTGCCCTCCAATGTCAGATGTATTTTTCCGCCAGAGGAAGAAGTCACCCTAAAGAGCTCTCTTCTTCTAGCTTCAGGCTTTCATGGTTGTTGCTTTATTTTTTCCTAATATTTTATTTCCTTCTTCAAATCTCTGCTAGTTTAGTTTAGCGTAGCTTAATTTCTCTGTCATTTTTCAGCAGTACTCTCTGGTTCCCCAGCGGTTCCAACGAACTAGACAAACCCTTTTTCTTTTTTTTTTTTTCCTATTTTAACTGCTCAAATTACTTTGTCTTTTCCCTTTTGAACATTACTTTTTGTAGTTTTTTCAGTGATTTGGAGCTGTTTTTCGCCTTGGGTGTCCGGGAACCGAGGCACATTGGTGTTTCTCTATTTCTAATTGAGAGAGAGCGAAAGACAGAAAAAGGTGTTTCTAGGGGTATGTATATGGTGTATTATCTACACTTCTGGCAGAATTCCTTTCCCATCTAAGACTTGCTGGAAGGTCTTCAAGCTGGCTCCTCCCATCCAGTTGGGTCGTATCCTCCTTGGTACCGCCCTGTGATGCCAGATCTTCCTTTCCGCTGGAAGAAGAAGGTTCCCTCCATACCACTCTGCGTTTGTGTAGGCCCTTACATTCTTTAATTAAAATCTTATGGTCCTCGAGTTGCCTCATGGTTTTCATCATTATAGCATGGTGGACTCTACTGATTCCAAGTCGGCGCCCAGCTTTAAACATCCGTGCGGACAGAAAATGTCGCACGTGGACCCTCACGCCACATGCGTGTGCTGCCTGGGCCAGAACAAGACTCCCAGGCTTGCAGCCTGTGGCACACATTACACCCCTCCACTTTGGAGGACCGATACATGCAACTTTTGCTTAGACCTCTGGACGAGTGGGATCCTCCTTTTTGGTCCAAGGACACGCATTGGGTGGTGTCTGCAGCTGTAGGGTCTGACGAACAGTTGGCAGCTTTTTTTTTTCATTTTTTTTATTTGTACTTTGTCCAACCTCTGGCGTTGCTTCACCTCCGGCTTCCCCTCCCAGCTCCAGACACGCCTCCCTGTGGGACTTTCAAACTCACAAATTACCCCTCACGGTGGAGCCGCCTCAATGGTAGAGACCACCTGGGTACCCCCGCAGGACTTACAACCCTGCGAATTGCCCCTCACAGCGGGGCCGCATCTGGACCGGGAGCCAAACGGGAGGATCATGAGGCATGTAGAGTTTTTTCTTTTTACTGCGATTACTTCCCCCAAGGACGATGACATGCTGTGGGGCTGAGGAGGTGGATCACGTGAAGACTTGCCTCCACTCCGGACTCCTGCCACCACCCTTCCAGCCATGTGGTACCCAACTGCCCTGCCACCCAGGAACTCTAGATGGCAGTAAGCAGTGGATGCAAAACCCTCCCTGGGAGAGGCGAGCTTGCCATATGGTGGCTCAATCTGGCTCCTGCCCTCCCCCTCCCAGCCGACCCCCAATGACCCGGGCTCATTCTCGAACCCGGGTCACCAGCGTAGTGCAAGGTGTGGCATCCAGTGCCTCTGTGCCACCGGGCCTGCTTAGTTGGCAACTTTTGAGGAGGCTGCAGCCCAGGCCACAGCGGACGCCTCATCGGTGTTCGTGCTGGTCCTGCTGGGTTTTGGCACCTGTTTTACTGGGGCATTCTGGGACTTATGCCACTCCCTTCCTGTCCTCAGGAAGGGCCCTTCCTGTGGGTCCAAAGCTTCAAAGAAGGACTCCAAGGCGAAAGCTAAGAAGTCCTGCCATAGGATGTGGGACCGTGAGCACCCTCAGGCCTCTGATTCCTGTGCTGCTTTGTTGACCTTCATCAATGAGTTAGCTTTGGCCAATGCTTCTGTCCAGGCCTCTGGTCCCCCAGTGTCCCCGTCGGGCCTGTTGGCTGAGACGTAGGCCGACCAGGTTGTCAAGATTTTCCTTGACCAATCAAACTGTTGTCGCAGGACAAGGGGGATACTTCCTTCCCCAGGACTCCGGTCCTGCTTCTCCAGTCCCAGGGCAGGTCGGATCAGCTTCCTGAGCCAGTGCCTAACCCTCATGATCCTGAGCTTCTGGGGGACTCTGAGCAGCCCTCACCAGTTCCCATCTCCCCTCATCATCTGGTCTGCTGGCGATCAAGGTTGAGGTCCTGCAGCTTGAGGTCGACCAGCTCTCGCCGGGCTTGCTCTCAACAATCAGCAAAGCAGCGCTGCTGCTAACCATCCTCTTCTGTGGAGGACTGGCTCCATCTCAAGTTACAATGGTGCTGTGAGGAGCTCATGTGGCAGGAGCTCCTTTTGGGTGCTGGGCCTAAGCCAGTGCCAGATCCTACCCTGGCACTCCCATGGCTGCTGCCTGCTCCACCTGAACCTGTTCTGGCTCGGCCACTCTCGGCCTCTGTGCCCATTTGGGTGGAACAACCACCACCTCAGCCAAAGGTGGGTCCCCTTAAGGATGCCCGCACTGCTCCCGGGCTTCCTTGACAGCTGTCGGTCATGGTCAGTTAGGCAGACGAGCTCCACAGTGTTATTGGGGACTTTGGGGGGGGTTGACCAGTCTTCAATGAATCCTTGGAATTAGATGCCTCCTCCATGCATTCCTGCCCTATTGACCTAAAGTTGGGGGGAAGATTTGTTGACGGAACATGGTCCTATCTCCTTTGGGGCCATGCTCCGCCTTATTTCAGAGGCTACGGGTATCCAGTTGGAGCCTGTTCAGAAACGGGCTAGGTATCCCCTCACTGAAATTCTCAACCAGGACTACTCCCCTAGGGTCACCTTCCCGGTGGCTGAAGCCATTCTCGGGCCCATGTTGGAGCTCTGGCAATGCCCAGCCTCCTGCCCTATGCTGTCGGCCAATATGGCCCACAAGTATGCAGTTCCTACGGGCTCCCATACTGGGTTTACTGAACACCCTTCGGTCGAAGGATTGGGTAGCTGATTCATTGTTCAGGCAGATGTGCAATGTCAGAGACATCTACAAGCCTCCCGACAAAGAATCCAAGAAATCTGGTCATGCAGCCAAGAAAGTATACACGGCTTCATCTCTCAGCCTTAGGCAGGCTAGTTCAGCCTTAATGATGGCCCACTTTGCCCACACCTTGCTGGGCACCCTTGATCAAGTGCTGCCTCGGCTCCCGGCTGACCTTCGGATGACTGTCAAGCAAGTCTGGGACAAAGGCTGTGCTGTGACTAAACAGCAACTCTAGAGGGCCCTAGACATTGGCAACTCCTGTGCCCGGTCCGTGGTCACAGCCATGGCTGTGCGCTGCAGGGCATGGCTGAGGATCTTGACCTTCACGGCAGATGCACAGCACAAATTGGAGGATATCCCCTTCTTGGGCACCGACTTGTTTGGGCCAGGGGAAGGTGGAAGTCCAGTGTTACCTTGAACTTTGTCACCTCTGCCCAAAAAGACTTTAAGGGTGCTAAACCCCAGAAGAAGCCCTTTCAGCCCTACTGTGCTCTTGCGGTCAGTCCATCCCAGTCACCAACTGGGCACCAGCAGACCTGGCATCCCAGACCTAAGTCTGTCACCTCCATGGTCCGGAAGCCTGGCAGTCGAGACCCAGCCGCATCCTTCACTGGCCCTGCCTCCAAGTCTGCCCAGTGACTGGTTGGGGGGTGCCCCATCCCTGCCCGTCCTGTCGCCCTTGGGTCCTCTCGCGGGTTGCCAGCTCCACCACTTCCACTTGGTCCAGTGTTACCATGGGCAGATGTGTGCTAGAAGTGGTCAGCCAGGGCTTGCCTCTGGAGTTTGAGGCTGTCCTGCTAAGCCGAGCATGCACCCCTTGGGAGGATGTGATGTCCTCAGACATGTTGTCTGCCCTGCGGGTGGATATCACCCAGCTCCTCCAGAAGGAGGAGGTGGTGGTTCGTGTCTCGGACCTTCCAGCTGATCCAGGGTTTGTCTCCAGGTACTTTCTGGTTCCAAAACGGATGGGGGTCTGGTACCCCATCTTAGGTCTGCATGACCTGAACAAGTTTCTGGGGCCTTGATTCTCCAATGTCTCCTCCTAAATAGGGGGTGTGCACCTTGCCCCCTTCTTCCGGAGAACTGCTAGGAGTCTGTCAGTGTGGATAGTACACCATATCCACGTCCCTAGAAAGACAAGTTACTCACCTGTAACTGTAGGTCTTCCACAAAATGGTCTCTTGCAGTAGGTCATTACTTTTGGGAGTTTCCAGCAGAGGGTGCTGTGACACAGCGGCTCTTCTAGCAGTTTTGTACCAGGGACCACCCACACATGACATCATCTTCCTGCTTCCTGTAAAAGTGTGGGCGGTCCCTGGCATCCTCAGTTCCCCTGCCAGATTCAACTCACAAAAGCGAAGACCGAGGAGAAGCTGAGGTGCCAAGGAGTCCCAACCCAAAGTCATTGGACCAGAATTTGCTCTCTTAGAGACGGAGGGGGATGGAGGGTGGGATCTTACCTACTGCAAGAGACATTCCTCGAAGATCTACTGTTACGGTAAGATTTTACTTGACTACTATCTTCCACGGAATGGTCTCTTGCAGTAGGTCATTACTTTTGGGAGAATCCCAAGCAGTTATGTCCATGTGGGAGGACAATTAGGATAGGAGACCTTGTAGGACTGCACGGCCGAAGGCTGCCCTACGTCGTGAGGCAATATCCAGATTGTAATGCCTTGTGAAAGTATGGATTGTGGACCAGGTAGCTGCATTGCAGATCTCTGAAATGTTGGCTTCTTTAAAGCAAGCCACAGTAGTGGCCATAGCTCTAGTGGAGTGGGCTTGGACAGGTCCAGGTAGGTTCTTGTTGTATTTTCTGTAACAAAAGGTAATATAATTCACCAACCAGGAAGAAAGTGTTCGCTTAGCAACTGGAAGCCCTGGCAAAGGTGATGAATAACAAGAAGTTTTTCTAATCAACTGAGTTCGATTAGTACAATAGCATAGTATATGATGAACATCTAAAGTATGTAAGAGATTTTCACCTTGATTGGAGTATTCAGGGTAGTAAACCGGTTACTCCAAGGATTGGTTCAAAGTATGTTCAGAGACTACTTTAGGAAAGAAGGGTAGGTACGAAGGACCACCCTGTCTTTGTGGAAAATCAAGTAGGGTTCCCTAAACAAAACTGGTACAAAACTGCTAGAAGAGCTGCCGTGTCACAGCACCCTCTGCTGGGAACTCCCAAAAGTAATGACCTACTGCAAGAGACATTCCTTGAAGATCTACTGTTACGGTAAGATTTTATGTAACTGTACTTTCTTGGAATGGTATATGGTGCACATCCACACAACCCACCTGACCTACCCTGCCAAGTGGCACACTGGTCTTGCTTCCAGCGAGTAAAATCTGATGTCACAAGGTAGTGCTGAGGAGGACACCATCTAGGTGGGTGGGAAGAGCCAGTTTGAAGACCTTCCAGCAAGTCTTAAAGGGGAAAGGAATTCTGCCCGGAGTGTGGCTGTACACCATATACCACTCCTAGAACTACAGTTACAGGTGAGTAACTTCTTTTTTTTTTTCTTAGTGGTTTGGTTTTTCTTAGGAACCAAACCGCAATCTTACTTTTTTGCTGTTGGGAACTGTTTTTTTCTAAAGGTCTTGTCATGTTTGGCATATCTGGCAAGTCCCCCAAAAGAACAGGACCTACAGGTTTTAAAAATTGTGTTAAGTGCTACAACCTCCTGGCTAAGGCGGACTGCCACGAGTTGTGTTTAAGGTGCCTGGGTCCAGATCAGCCTTTTTCATTTTGTGAGCTTTGCAGTAAGTTTTTCCCTAAAACTGTTAAGAAAAGGGCCAAAAAATAATAATAAACTTTATATTTTAGGTGCCTTTCAAATACCATGGCGCTTTACAACTTAAAATCACAAATCAGACATCAACAACACCTCATATAATATCAGTAGTTTCAACATTTTAATTTCTTAATGGCTTCTCAGTCCGCCTCTATATCACCGAAGCACACTGATGAGGGCCCTTCCTCTCATAGCAGGCAAAGGAAAGGTCTGCTAAAGACGTCCCAGAGTCTAGGGTTCCTGAAAGAGGGAACCCTGATATAAGCAAACATAAAAGGCCCTCGGAGCAGGTTCCTGGTAAGAAAAAAACAAAAACAAACACATGTCACTGCCTCACTTCCTGAAGAAAGAAAAGAGCTGTCAGAAATAAAATGTCCTCTACGGAGGACATGGCTAAGGTATGGCAGTTTTTCCAGGCCTTTCAGGCCATGGGATCACTTATGGGAATGATGGTTCCCACTCTGGTTTAGGTTCCTTCCCCGGTTCCAGAGGATCAGGGAGCCAAGTTTTACTATGAGGAGGAGGAGGAAGAGGAAGGGGAGCCTATAGAGCCCGGTGATTCTCCTGAGCAGGAGATTGGTTCTCCTCCCCTGAGCCAGGAGGATTTTTCCTCACATTACGCCTTTGTGAGGCAGATGGTGAACACCCTCAACCTCTTCACCCAGGAGACTGTGGAGGATGAGGATGAAGTGGAGTTCTTGGACATGAAGGGTTTAACCCCTACCAAGAGGTTGCTCCTGCCGGTGCATAAACCCCTTAAGAAGGCAACCTGTAATTTGTTAAAGACTTCCACCTCCACCCCTGGCATTGACAGAAAGATTGAAAAGAAGTACCAGCTTGACAAGCGAGATGCTGAGTACCCTCTATTCCCATTTTGACAATGAAGAATTAGTTCAGGGTGCAGCCTGTGAAAAGGCTGAGAGTCCCCTGTCTACCTGGTCCCTTTACAAAGACTCCAGAAAGCTGGATTGTAAGGGGAAGAAGGTTTATACTTCTGCTTCTCTGCTGCTGAGGCAGTCGACCTGTATGGCTTGCCCTGCCCAGTATCAGAAAGCTCTCTGGAGCGCCATCCTGGCCATGAGTGACAAAGCTTGCGGGAATCTGGTGCGGGATTAGCAGATGCTACAAAATCAGCCCTGGATACAATTAAGTACCAGTTTGAGTAGATACCAATGATACTGCCTCTGGGGCCATGGCCCATACATTATCTTTAAGAAGGTTTGACTGGCCAGCCCCCGTGGTGCTGAAGATTGAGTCGCTGGACACCACGCCTCACGCTACGCCGGCAACCCGAGTTCAGGAGCGAGCTCAGGCACCAGGGGTCAGCAGGGGTGGGTAGAGGATTGAGTGCCCGCTGGGCTGCTCTCCTCCCCAGGGGGGAGGGCTGGGGATCGCCCGCGTGCTAGCGGCTCCTGGTGGGGGCACTGCAGCAAGCAGGGCAGCACGTACTTAGCGTGGCTGAGGCTTGGCAGGGTTGCTGTGGACGTGCACCTCACATGGGAGGGGGGGGGAGCGAGCTCCAGAACATGGAAAAGTCTGGTCTCTGGGGTAGGTGACGGCACCTGCCCCATGCCCATGGCCGGGTCCATCCTGCCTGGCCTTCCAGGTTCCTCCACCCGGACCCTCACCCACAGCCGGAGACTGACTGTAAAAGAGCACCCCAGAGGAAGGGTGGCCCCACCCCAGAGGGGTTAAGCTGGGGGTGCCGACTGTGGGATGAGGAGGAGGAGAGAGGAGGCACAGGTTGGAGGACTTCAGGCAGGGCAGGAACAGGCAGGATGCCTGAGAGAGGCCCCACAGACCGTGACCGGAGGGAAAATTAAAAAAAGGATTTGCCTGGCTACAGACCTGTCCCAAGACACCCAAATGAAGGTCATGGATTTCCCCTGTGAGGGAAACTCCTTATTTGGTGACAAGACAGAGGCAAACATGAAAAAGGTGGAGGATTACAAAGCTCACCTATAAAAGCAACACTGAGAAGGAAAAGGCCTCCACTCCTTATAGGCCCCATGGAATGGGAGGTAGGGGTTATTTTCCTCGTGATTTCCTGCCTTACGACTTCTCTCAGCTGAGAGGTTTCATTCAGGGGTAGGGGCAGGAGAGGCTTCAAACATGCTGACCCCACCCCAGCACCCAAGGCTCAGCCCAAGCAGAGCCGCTGATGAGTCAGTCCAGGTCCGCCCATCCAATGCCAGTGGGGGGTAGGCTGACTGACTTCTTCCAGGAGTGGAAAAACATCACCACAGACAAGTGAGTCCTGTAAGTAGTGAACCAGGGGCTCACACTGCAGTTCAAAAAGTTCCTCAGACTGCAGGTTTACAGAAACATCAAACCTCCCACTCCAACAGAAAAAATCCTGCTGGAGTTAGAGATCAGAAAGTTGCTGCAGGCAAAAGCAGCAGAAAGAGTCCCCCCTTCTCAGTGAGGAAAAGGCATTCACTCAAGATACTTCCTCACCCACAAGAAAAATGGGGAGTGGCAACCCATATTGGATCTCAGATATCTAAACAAGCACTGGAAAAAGGAAAAGTGAAAGATGGTAACCCCGGCTGCAGTGATACCATCCCTTCACCACTGGCTGGGTTCTCTGGACCTGAAAGATGCCTATTTTCATAGTCCAATCAGACCCAGCCACAGGAAGCATTTAAGGTTCAGGGTGGGAACTGGTCACTACCAGTTCTCAGCCCTCCCCTTTGGTCTCTCCTCAGCTCCCAGGGTGTTCAAAAGGTGCTTAGCCATGGTGGCAGCACACCTCAGAAGACAGGGAGTACAGATTTTCCCCTACCTAGATGACTGGTTGGTCGCAGGGTAACATAGAAACATAGAATTTGATGGCAGATAAGGACCACTTGGTCCACCTAGTCTGCCCATTTCCCTACCTAATGGACAAGCTGCAGATCCTAGTTAACCAACAGCCTACTTCCTCCTACCCCCCACTAGAATTGCCTTATGTCTGTCCCATGCATTCTTGAATTCCCCCACTGTTTTTGACACCACAACCTCCTCAGGAAGGCTATGCCATGTATCCACAACCCTCTCTGTGAAGAAATACTTCCTCACATTACCTCTGAGCCGTCCCCCCTCTATCTTCAAATTGTGCCCCCTTGTTCTTGCACATCTCTTTTTCTGAAAGATGCTACCCTCTTGGACTGTGTTGATTCCCTTGAGGTATTTGAAAGTTTCTATCATGTCCCCGCTCTCCCTCCTTTCCTCGAGGCTATACATCTTTAGTTCCTTTAGTCTTTATTCATATGTCTTCTGATGCAGACCCTGCATCATTTTGGTTGCCCTCCTCTGGACAGCCTCCACCCTGTCTATGTCTTTGCAGATATGGGGTCACCAGAACTGTACACAGTACTCCAGATGTGGTCTTACCAACTGTCTGTACAGAGGGCCAACAACTTCTTGTTTTCTACTGGTGATGCCTCTCCCTATGCATCCCAGTATCCCTCCAGCTCTCCTTACTGCGTTCTCACATTGCTGGCCCACCTTTAGGTCGTCTGCTATGACTACCTCCAGGTTTCTTTCCATTTTTGTTGTTGTCAGTATCTCACCCCCCATTGTGTACTCTTCCCCTGGGTTTTTGTTTCCCAGGTGCATTACTTTGCACTTCTTTGCATTGAATCTAAGCTGCCATACATTTGACCATTCCTCTAACCTTGCCAAGTCCCTTTCATCCTTTCCACCCCATCTCATGTATCAACCCTGTTGCAGATCTTTGTGTCATCTGCAAAGAGACATACTTTCCTTTCCAGTCCCTCTGCAGTGTCACTTATAAAGACATTAAAAAGGGCCGGCCCCAGTACTGAACCCTGCGGTACCCCACTAGTAACCCTCCTTTCTTGACTGTGGACTCCATTTACTATTACCCGCTGTGTCCTGTAGTCCAACCAGTGTCTTACCCAGGCTACCACCCTAGGACCCACTCCCAGGCTGGCTAATTTGTTTATTAATCTTTTGTGTGGGACTGTGTCAAATGCCTTGCTAAAGTCTAGGTAGGCCATGTCCACAGCCCCTCCCTGGTCTACTGCTTTGGTCACCCAGTCAAAGAAATCAATTAGATTTGTCTGACATGACCTTCCCACTGTGAATCCATGCTGCCTTGGGTCCTGTGCCCCACTGGCCTCTAGGTACTCAACAATTCTTTCCTTCAGAAATGATTCCATCATTTTCCCTACCACTGAGGTCAAACTGACAGGTCTGTAGTTTCCTGCCTCTGTCTTGCTCCCACTTTTGTGAAGGGGAATCACATCCACCCTCATCCAGTCCTCCAGTACCACCTCATCCTCTCATGATTTATTAAAAAGGATAGTCAGTGGTGTTACTAGTTCTTCCCTTACTTGTTTTAAAATTCTGGGGGGACTCCCATCAGGTCCCATTGCTTTATCCACCTTCAGTTTTAAGAGTTCTTTCAGAACCCTTTCTTCTGTGAAAGGACTAATATCAACCCCCCTATCCAGAGTGCTTCTATTGACCGGATTAGGTATTTCCCCCTGCTTTTCCATTGTGAATACTGAGCAGAGGTATTCATTCAGTATCCCTGCTTTTTCACTGTCGCTCTCTGCCCAACCACCTTCCTCTTTGTTTAGACTCAGTATCCCTGCCTTAGTCGTTCTTTGCTCCCTAATGTACCTATAAAAGGTTTTATCCCCCTTCTTAACCGAGTTGGCTATCTTTTCCTTGGTTTGGGCCTTTGCTGTTCTGACTGCCTTACACACTTCCTTCTGTTTTAACTGGTACAGTTCTCTGTCCTGCTCCTTCTGTGTTTCCTTATACTTCCTGAATGCTTTCTTTTTTTTCCCTTACCTTCCCCGCCACTTCTTTTGAGAACCATAGTGGTTTTTTCTTTCGTTTTGATTTGTTTATTTGCTTCACACAAAGACTTGTTGCCTCTGTGATGGTGGTTTTGATGTTTCCCCATTGTTGCTCCACCCCACCTTCTTACCTGTTTGCTAGTGCTTTTCTGAGGCACTCTCCCATTTTGTCAAAATCAGCCCTCCTGAAGTCCAGTACTTTCACTTTTGTGTGGCTTGACTCTACAGCTAAGTGTATCGTGAACCACACTGTTTGGTGGTCGCTTGTTCCCAGATAGCTACCCACTTCAAGATCAGAGATCCTCTCTCCATCTCCATTTGAGAGTACAAGGTCTAAGATTGCTCTCTTCTGAGTGGGTTCCAAAACTAGCTGACTGAGGCATGCCCCTGTAGGGCATCGAGAATGGCCCTGCTCTTGGATGTGGCTGCAGCAAAGGTGCTCCAGTCAACATCTGGCATATTCAGGTCCCCTTTCTCTGCCATCCCAAGGATGCCTTCTGTCATTTCCTTGTCCATTTCCTCCGCCTGAGACTGGGTCCTGTATACAACCCCTGTGCGGATTGTGGAGCCATTTCCAGTCTCCAGGGTGACCCACAGTGCCTCCTCTCCTCCCTGTTTACCCTTTAGTTCTGTTGCTTTTATCCCTTCCCTTACATAGAGAGCTACTCCTCCTCCTCCTCCTCTTCTTCCCTCCCTGTCCCTCCTGTAGATTGTGTACCCTGGTATGTTGACATCTCAGTCATGTTCTCTGTGTATCTTGTTTCTGTGACCGCCACAATATCCAGGCATCCCTCTTCCATCAAGGCCACCATTTCAGGGAGCTTTTTACCTAGACTACGGGCATTGGTACTCATTACCCTCCATTTTTTATGGCTTTATTTCTTTTTGCCCCATCCCTGTCCCTACTGCCTTTGTCTTTTTCTCCATTTACCTCTGCCCGCTCCCATCGACTGCTCTATTTTTTTATCTCACTAATTACCCTGATTTTTGTTTGGGGGGGCTAGGATTTCCCTTCTCCTCTTCAGTGCCTCCCCCCCTTGGCTAGTTTAAACCTATGCTGTTCAGAAACAATCACCTACAACTCTTACCCTCCACCCTGGGGAGTGCCTTCCTTCCTTTCAGACACCTATTTCACAAAGGCTAAGTAACAGGTCTAGTCACAACTGACTGCAGTTATCTCCCAGCTACAGTTCCTCCCAGGCAAATTAAAGTTAAAACTGAGAAAAGTCCACCCCAAAAACAGAATCAATACTAGATCTTACTTCGAGTGGGAGCTCTTGCAGCAGGCTATAACAGTAAGGACTACACCGCAGGCACTAGGATCCTCCAGTGAAAACTTCAGCCAGCAGTACACAGCAGGGACCGCCCCCAATGCCGGCCCTGCCCCATCAGTCTGGGTACAAAAGGAGGCGGACCCAGCTCCACCTCAGTTTTTTCCCCGCCGCATACCGCACGTGAACAAGAGAAGAACAGCTTCAGCTTGCCAGTTTCAGCAAGAATCTTCAATCAAAAAACCCGTGTTTGCACCGTTGTTTCGATGTTTTTTCTTCATTCTACACCGACGTCAGACCGCTGTCCGATGACTCTTTAACCGTTTTCGACAGTTTTTCTTTCAAGTTACTGACTTCAGGCCATTGTTCGACATTTTTTGTAAAGTCCCGACGGATGTCTCCTCGGGTGTCTGCCTCGCTGGAACATCTGAATAAGTGTGAGTGTGGGAGGCAGATCTTGGCCAAGGATGGCCATCGCCGCTGTGTCTTTTGCCTAGGACCAGACCACGACACCGCGAACTGCTCCGCTCGCCAGGCCTTCATTAGCAGGACCCGCATCCGCCGCCTTAAGGCCCTGAAAGCCTTTCTGTTGGAGCAGAAGATGGATCTGCACTCCACTGAGGGGAAACGGAAAGAGAAGAAATGGCGCAGCAAAGACCGTAGTCAGTCCTGGCACCGTTCCCGCTCTCACTCGCAGCCCTCTCCAAAGAAGGCCTGTCCCTTGGGATCAGGAGAGCATCCCAAATCTGCTCTGGCCAAGGCCGGCCCTTCGGGGGAGAAGCCAGCTAAGCCTATGGTGACCCCGCTAAGGGTCATCACGAAGCCCTCGGAGGTGCATGCAAGCCTGCCCACCTCCCAAGGCATCAGCGCCGCCTGCTAAAGGCACACTTCGGAGCCCAAGGACCCTCCAGCACCCCAGCAGCACCCCCGTCTGCCGGTACCAACACCGACGCCGCTGAAGGCAAAGGGCAGAGGGATTAGTGAAGAGCCGACGCCTGCCGCCCAAGTCCTCCTCCTCCCGGCCTCAGGAGGGCTCTCCTTCGCGCCCTGACATCCCGGATACTTCCTTCCCGAGCTGGGCGGCAGAAATTTTCACGAAGGACGAGCTCCAGGAGCTGTTTTCCTTTTGGTGGGGGCAGGTCCACAAGTGGACCCCCCCCCGTCGCCGGCCCAGACACCGGTACCCACCCAGCGGATAAACCACAGCCGGGAGGTGAGCCTTCCCCGCGGAAGTCGCCGAAGCGCCCGCCTACACCTCCCTCTAGGGCTCGTTCCCGCACCCAGTCTGGGGACCACCGACGATGCTCCAGGGACTCTGGTGACCGTCGTTGGTCCAGGTCACACTCTAGGAGCCTTTCTCGGTCCTCTAGGTGAGAACGCTTCAGACGTCGGTCTCTGCTCCATCACCGGTCCAGGGACCGGAGTCGGTCTTCGGGCCGACGTTGGTCCCCTCGCTAACGACGAAAGCGAGAGACTGGTCACACGGAGAGGTCAGACTAGTCGAAATCTTATAGTCGATCTCCCTCATCATCATCTTCCTCTCTCAGCCTGCAGCGCTCCCTGGGAGAGAAGGACCAGCCTCGCTTGCCTCCGGGTGATCCTACCTTCATGGACATCATGAGGCACATCCAGGCCTCCAGCGAGTGGGAGATGGAGGACCTGGACCCGGAACGCGGGAGACTAGCAAAATACCTGAGGCAAAAGGAGCCTAAACCTTTGGTAGTCCCTCCTTTGGTGGATACTTTCCAGGACCTCACTCGAACTACCTGGAAACATCCGGCTTCAGTCCTGGCTGTTCCGAAGAAGTCGGATAGGCTGTACAGTGCCCCGAGGGCAAAAGCTTTCCTCGCTCAACACCCTCAGGCAGACTCCTCAGTGATCATGGCTGCCCATGATAAGTCCAGGCAGCCGAGACACCTCAGCTCTCAGCCTCCCGACCCGGAGTCTTGCTATTTGGACCAGATGGGCAAGAAGGTTTATTCTGCTTCCATCTGTTCCATACGTTCCCTCAACTTCTTAACGCATATGGTCCAGTACCAGAATGCGCTTTGGGAGAGGCGACAAGAGCTGTTGAAGGCCCTTCCAGACTCTGCCCAGAAGACAGAGCTCCTGGACATCCTAAAATCGGGCTCAGACGTAGGCTCCCATGTCCTGAGAGCCTTGTATGACATGGCAGATACGGCAGCCAGGGCAGCTGCTTCCGGGGTGTGCCTACGGTGCCATGCCTGATTGAGAGTCTCCGGTTTTCACCAGGATCTGCAGGCCGGTATCAAGGATTTGCCCTTCCAGGGTACCGTGCTGTTTGGGCAGGAGTCGGAAGCCTTAATTTCTCATCTCCAGGAGTCGGGTAGGTCTATCTGGTCAGTCCGCCAGATGTACCGCGGTGACCAGTGAAGACATCGAAAACGGCCTTTTCGTAAGTCCTCAGGTGGTCAAGGTCATGCCCGTAGCAACCAGCAGGGGCAGAGAGGAAACTTTCGCAGGAGATCCGGGAACCAGCAGCCTGGTGGAGCTCCTGCCCATGGGCCCAAGTCCTCCCAGGCCTCTCTGCCTACACCCGGCTTAGCCCAATGACTCCCTTCTGCCCCCCCTTCCGCGGGAAGATCCAGGGAGCTAGTTAGTCGCTTCCTTCATTTCAAGGGTGGAAGTCAATCACTGCGGACCAATGGGTCTTAGATATCATCAGGAGGGGACACACGCTGGAGTTCACGGAGTTTCCTCCGAACACTCCACCAAAGCTCTCCCGTTATCCTCCTTCTCACATCTCACTAATAGAAGGAGAGATCCAGACCCTCTTGCAAAAAAGGGCAATAGAGATAGTCCCCTTGCATCAGCGAGAACAGGGGTTTTATTCACATTTCTTCCTGGTTCCAAAAAAGACACAGGACCTTCATCCCATTCTGGACCTCAGCCCTCTAAATCTCTTTATCGAGTACAAGAGGTTCAGGATGGTGACCCTCCAAGGCCTTCTTCCTCTGCTGCACCAAGGAGACTGGCTCTGCTCCCTAGACATGCAAGATGAGTACATGCACATCGGGGTCTTCCCTCCCCACCAGAAGTTTCTGAGGTTCCACTTCCAAGGGGAGCACTACCAGTTTCGAGTGCTTCTGTTCGGCCTCTCTTCCGCTCCATGAGTCTTCACCAAATGCTTAGCAGTGGTGGCTGCGGCTGTAAGGCGCATGGGGCACTAGGTATTCCCCTACCTCGCTGATTGGCTGCTTACAGCCCCATCGAGGGTAGGCCTTCTTCTGTGCCCTCGAAGACACCTATACTCTGTTCCGAGGGCTGAGGATCACTCTGAATTAACGAAAATCATCCCCGGAGCCCAGTCAAAAGCTCGTCTTCATTGGAGCAGTCCTGGATTCCATCCAGGGCATGGCCTTCCTTCCCCAGGACAGGGGAGATCGCCTGCGAGAGATAGCAGAACGGATCTCAATAACTCCTCAAGTTCCAGCTTGGAACTTCCTCAGGCTACTGGGGCACATGGCGGCGGCCATCCCTGTCATTCCCTTGGCCTGCCTCCACATGAGGGTCCCACAATGGATGCTCAGGGTACAATGGGACCAAAGCTACGATGATCTAGACTCCATGGTCAAGATCTCGGGGCTAGTCAGGAGAACTTTGCTTTGGTGGATGGACCCCAGGAATTTGGAGAAAGGGGTCAGCTTTCATCCAGAGCCACCAGGTCAGACCCTGACAACGGATGCATCAGACCTGGGGTGGGGGGCACACCTGGGTGCTCGTCGAACACAAGGGGTTTGGTCACCCGAGGAGCGGTCCCTTCACATCAATGTACTAGAGATGCGAGCGGTTCTCTATGCTTTACAGGCCTTTCAGGAGGACCTGGTGCCAGGCTCTCTTCTGGTTCAGACAGACAACATGGCGGTCGTCTTCCACATCAACAAGCAAGGAGGTACTCCTTCTTACCCCCTTTGCAGGGAGGCGATGAGTGTCTGGTACTGGGTGCTGGAGCGGGGCATTCTGCTGTCAGCAGTGCATGTTCCAGGCATCCTCAACAATCTGGCCAACAGCCTCAGCAGGTCGCAATCCAGAGCGCACGAGTGGGAGCTGCTACAGTCTGTAGCAGACCAGCTCTTCCACAGGTGGGGTCTTCCAGAGCTGGACCTCTTCGCATCACCACGCAACGCCAAACTGCCAATGTTCTGCTCTCGAGAGCACGCGCCTGGAGTTTTCTGGCCAGATGCGTTATCCCTTTGCTGGCCAGGGAGGTTTCTCTATGCCTTTCCGCCCTTCCCTCTGATTCAGAGAGTCCTGCTCAAGTTACAGGCAGAAGGGGCCCGAATGATCCTCATAGCCCCCAGATGGCCTTGGCAGATTTGGTTCCCACTCCTGCAACGGTTATCAATGGAACCTCCAATTCCGCTGCCCATATGCTCGCAGTTGCTGTCCCAGGATCAAGGGTCGCTGGTCCACGCAGACCTTCGGTCCTTACACCTGCATGCTTGGCTCCTTCAGACGTAGCTCTTCGCAGATATGGGGTTTCCCCAGAAGTGGCGGCAGTCTTAGCTTCAGCGAGAAAGCCCTCTACCCGCTCCGCCTACGCTATGAAGTGGAAGCGTTTTTGTCTTTGGGCATCGTCACGGCGTTCGGATCCTGTCACCTGCCCAGTGAACTCAGCGTTGCAGTATCTCCTCTCCTTATATCAAAAGGGCCTGAGTTACCCCTCTATCAAGGTGCGTATGTGGGCTATCTCTGCCTATCATGTTCTCTTTGGAGATAAAGCATTGACGCAATTGGATGTCGCCGCACATTTCTTAGAAGAATTCTGCATATGAGACCTCCCATTTGAGACCCTATCCCACCCTGGGACCTCCTTTTTGTGTTGGAGAAACTCACCCTCCCTCCTTTTGAACCGGCAGCGGATTGTGAGCTGCATTACCTTTCTTGGAAGGTTTGTTTTTTAGTTGCTGTTACCTCAGCTCGAAGGGTTTCCGAGCTTCAGGCTCTGATGTGTAAAGAGCCGTATTTAGTTTTCCACAGGGAAAGGGTTTCCCTCAGAACGAATCCTAAGTTTCTTCCGAAAGTGGTCTCAGAGTTGACCCTTGACCTTGCTGTTTATTTTCCTTCCCCTTCCAATAGAGAGGAGGCTCTCCTTCACACACTGGATGTCCACAGGACTTTGAGGTATTACCTCAAGAGGATGGCTACGCACTGTCAATTGGAGCAACTTTTTGTGGCCTTTGCGCCACAATGCTTGGGTCGACCGGTGACCAAGTAGACTATCTCGAAGTGGATAATTCACTGCATCTCCTTCTGCTACGAGAAACACAATAAGCCCCTACCGGACCCGGTCAGGGGTCACTCCACCAGAGGAGTGTCTGCTTCATTCGTCGCCCTGAGAAATGTGCGGCCGCCACCTGGAACTCGGTGCATACCTTTGTCAAGCATTACAGCTTGGATATCATCTCCAGACGCCGAGCTGGCGTCGGCATAGCTGTGTTGCAAGGGCTTCTGTCCTGAGGCCTCTGGAGTCAGTATATTCCACCTCCCGGGGTCGTCTACCTCTTTGGTATGGGACTGCTTGGTATTCAGTCCTTACTGTTATAGCCTGCTGCAAGAGCTCCTACTAAAAGTAAGATAGTACAGTTACGTAAGAACTTACCGTAACAGTAGATCTTCGAGAGGAGCTCTTGCAGCAGGCGCTACTTCCCACCCGCCTTCCCCCTCGAGGTGTGCAGATCCATCTTCATTTACATCTCCATTTCATCTTCTACAGTCGCTTCATCTCCTTCTCGTCAGGCCTTGTTGCGGGCCTTGGCGGGAGAACTGAGGTGGAGCTGGGTCCGCCCCCTTTTGTACCCAGACCGGCATTGGGGGCGGTCCCTGCTGTGTACTGCTGGCTGAAGTTTTCACCGGAGGGTCCTAGTGCCTGCGGCATAGTCTTTACTGTTATAGCCTGCTGCAAGAGCTCCTCTCGAAGATCTACTGTTACGGTAAGTTCTTACGTAACTGTACTTTACTTACACAGGTCCAAAAAGTAATAATTCAGTTCAGTGTAGTCTAGAAAATAACCTCCTTGATTCAAGGAAGTTGTGACTGCTTTCTCACTCTCCCGGTCTTCAATGTGAGAAGGAGACTGCAACACCTCTGAGACAAAAAAAAAAACCTTTTCGGCAAAAAAGAAATAAATAAAATAGGGGTAAACAGTAATTTTGCTTAGCCTAATGATAAAAAGTCACAAAAATGTAAGCATCACCTGTAATAATTTCACAGAAGATATACCCTGTAAGAAACACTTTGCTACAGAGAAAAATAAAGCAGTAACAGAAGATATACCTTGCAAAAGACAATTTGAATCAGAAGATTACAGCAGTAATCTGTTAGCACACACCTGTAGGCATACCTTGTAATAATGCAGCAGAAGGTATACCCAGCAACAGCACTGTGAATTAGAGAAAAAAAATAAAGCGATAAAATGTTAGCAACAAACAGTAACGATCCCTGTGAATACAAAATAAAAACAGCACACAGTAAATCTGCCTAGCCAAAAGTTTTAATCCTTTCCCTTACTCTGGTAAGGTTCTTAGTTCTGTCCTTTCAAGCAAGCTAGAAGGAAAGAGCTCAGGCGAAGGTAGGTGTCTTGGTCAACAAACCTAGCCTTCCACACCAGCAGGCCAGGGCCTCTGACCTCCTTACATAGAGCACCCCTGGAGGGCCTGAGGTTTCTCACAAATGCCGAAAAGTCCCAGAGACAATTCAAGTGCTGGAGTTCATAGGAGCAGAGTTGGTTGCTCTCCAAGGGAGGGCATTCCTGCCTCAGGACAGAGTGGAAAGTCTTATAAATCTGTCAAAGTCCTTTGTACTGGGTTAGCCCAGGCCAGCAAGATGGTTCCTCCAGCTGTTGTGCCATATGACCTCCTCTACAACTCTGGTGGCAGGGGCCAGATTCCAAATAAGAGACATCCAGTATCACTTACAGGCCCACAGGTCCCAAAAACGAGACCCTCTTTCAAGGCTGGTGCCTGTTATAAAGTTTCTCTTAAGAGTTCTGGACTGGTGGAAAGAAGAGGGCAACCTCAGGGAGGGAGTGCCCTTCCAGCAGTGGTTTCCCATGGTTGTTCTAACAGATGTCTCCCTCCTAGGCTGGGAAACTCACCTGTACGACCTGACAGTAAGTGGAGTATGGTCTCCCAGGGAATCCCTGAAGCACATAAACCTCCTGGAGCTCAGGACAGTCTTCCTGGCTTTACAGTCTTTCGCTCCCCAGGTCAAGGGTCAGTCAGGCCAGGCCAGGACAGACAATACCACCACCATGTATTACATCAACAAACAGGTAGGCACAAGATCCTCAAAGCTGTGTACAGAAACAATGAAGATCTAGAATCTGGTTTACTCCCTGGAGGTGCAGCTTGCAACAGTTCACCTGCCAGGAAAGGACAACGTCTTAGTGGATTCCCTCAGCAGGATCAGCCAGGGACATCATGAATGGACCCTGAACAAACATGTACTGGCCTCAGTGTTCAGAAGATGGGGAGCTATGGAGAGAGGTATGTTTGCTTCCAGGGAGAATCACCAGCTCCCCCAGTTTTGTTGCAGTCCTCCAGCAGTGGGCTTGGTCCCAGTGGATGCCCTGACTCTGGACTGGTCGGGGGTTCCTGTGCATTATCCCTCCCATCCTCCTTTTGCTGAGGGTGTTATTGAAACTGGGGAGCCAGCCTTCCACCATGATATTGGTGGTTCCGGACTGGGCCAGACAAGTCTGGTACTCCCTTCTCTTGGCCATCTCCATCAAGCAGCCCATATGCCTTCCACTGAGGCACAATCTGCTAACCATGTCCCAGGGCAGAGTCATCTTTCCAAACCTCAGGTCACTATGCTTCAGGGCATGGTTCTTGAAGAGCTAGATTATTCTGATTTTCACCTCTCTGAGGAAGTTCTAAAAGTCCTCCGGGTCTCCAGGAAGCCAGCTACTAGGAAAACCTATGCATCCAAATGGAAAAGGTTCTCCCTGTCATGTGCCACTAAGCATCTCGGTCCTCTACAGGCAGACCTGCCCACATTTCTGGACTGTTTGGTCCACCTTCAAGACTTGGACCTCAGGCCTTCAACCCTTTAAATACATCTAGCTGCCTTATCCGCCTCTGTCTCTGCAGGTAGAGAGAAAACAGTGGCTTCACACCCCATTTTCAGGAGGTTCTTTAAAGGGCTCCTATACCTGCATCCCTCAGTTAGGGATCCGTTCCCCCCTTGGGATGTCAACCTGTGCATATCAAAGCTTATGGACTTCCTTTTTGAGCCCACGGCTACTGCTGATTTGAAGTACTGTAGAATAGACAAAAGATGCGTAAACTAAATTTAGCGCTACTGCGGCTGTTGTAATTATGCTGTATTTTAATCTTCGTGCGTCTGCTCCGAATCAAAAAAAAAAAAGCACCTATAATACCGTATTCTGCAACTACTGTACTCACTACTAATTGAGGTTACTTCAGTTCAGGAGCTGTCAAATGTGCTGGTAATCAGTGTCAATCACAGGTACTTAAATTAGATGTGGTGCCATTTTTTTCAACCTCTATGCTGCTCAGCTCTCATTTGTGATTCATGATGTCTCTGCTGAAATGGTTGGACTGAGGAAAGGCACAGAAAAGGCCGTTCACTAGTATTGAGGATCTAAAGGCAGACGATCTTGCTGAGAGTGTTGTCACTGAGTTGCAATGTCAGTCTCCCCCTGCCAAAAAGAGACGCTCAACATACAATGCTTACACAGCGGAGCAGAGATTTGAGGAGGATCGTGTGGTAGATGGTTTCATAGCAACCCCAACCCGGTTTTCATAGTAACCGAGATCCACGGGAACAATAAAAAGAAAAGCGCTAGCATGGGAGTGGTGAGACAGCAGAATGGCTGTAAGTACAAAAGCTTGAGCACATGTTTAGGAGAAGGTTCTGTTTAGCAGTGGGGGACTTAGGTTAGGGTTGCAGCGGACAGTTTTGCTAGCAGATGATTGTGCGAGTGACTACCACGTAAGCGTTCAGTGCCAGTATTGGGATATTAACCCAAGTGCTTGGTGTGGGGATAGAACCCACAGCCTTTTGATCTCCTGGCCTCAGAGGTGGGTGTGCTACCTGCTGAGCCACTGACACTATAAAAAAGAGAACCATTGTTCACTGGATAGTCTCTTGCATACACTTCTGTTACAAGAAAGCTGGCAAACTACCACCACAAGGCCTCAGGGCACATTTCCATGCGTGGCACCTCTGCCTCTGTGGCAAGTGCAAGGGATGTCCCCTTGCTGGAAGTTTATAAAGCAGCTACCTGGAAAACAGTGCACACCTTTAGAAACCACCATTGTCTGGATGTGCAGTCCAGAAGGGATGCCAGGTTTGGCACTGCTGTCTTGCAGAACCTTTTCTCAAAATATGTTTTTTACCCAGCCTCTGAAGGTATTGCTTTAAAGTCTGCAACAGTAAGCACAGTGGGGGATTCTTGAGGCTTGAAGAAAAAATTACCATAATAATGTTATTTCTTCCAAGGGCTCCCTCACTATGCTTAACATTCCCACCCTACCCCCCCCTTCAAGAACTTGGAAAAAGTTCTCCAAGAATCAAGTATTATTTCAGTCTTCAATTGTGCTTGAGCATTACGTTTTGCATTGCCGACAGTCAGTTTTGGCTGTCTTTGATGCATAACTTTAGTCTGCTATTGCTTGTCCTATGGGGCCAGTCTTTCAGAGTTTTCCATTTTTTTCCTTAGGTTTAGGTTAGCAAGCTTAGTGGTCACTGCTCCCCTAGCTATGGAAATAAATCTGAGGTTGGAGTGCAGGGTAGAGCATGACCATGCAGCAGAGATTTGAATTTCATTGTATCGTTCCTTAATTTACATAAAATTTCACTCTCTGGGGCAGCTCAGACCAGCAGGCTGATTGCAACAGTAAACATACTGAGGGATACATTGGAAGAAACAATATTACTATGGCAATTTTTTCTTTTAGCTGATTAGGATTTTACGATGGTGATCCTCAAAATCTGATATCTTAACAGTCACCTTGGATGACAAATCGGATTTTAGGATATCGGATTATCCATCATCTGCTAGCCTAAAATCTGATAGCATTGTCCACTGACTCTTCCTCCTTACCGCCGACCAACCCTCATCCTAAATCATAAGTGACTTTCCCCCAGCATAACCCACAGTGCCCAGCTCACCCATAAGTGAGGAAACCTCCAACCCAACACAATCACGAGCCCCTACCTCCCTGTTCCATCCATTGCACCCAAAAATCCCTTAGAAGTTGTGTTGGGTCCTACATGTCTTGACCACTGTGTTGCTCCTGTATATTATAAAGATACCCCCTGCTGCTAAGTCTTCAGATCCTTCCCCCCCCCCAGCACAAGCCAAATGCCAGCCCAACTCACTTACAAGTGAGAAAAAAACCACCACTAGCCCCCAATTGCCTCTTTCCTTTTTCATATACTTCCAAAATAGCCTGTAATGTGAGTTAGCCATGACGAGTTCTATGGAGGAGCAGCAGTCTTGCACTCATCTTCTTTCTAGTATGAATGAAAACATGTCCTACAATAGCAGAAACACCTGACTGGCCCACTGTTAGCCAATCAGGTGTTACTACTTCTGTAAGATATCTCTTCATTCATACTGGAAAGAAGATGAGCATAAGGCAGCCGCTCCTCCATGGGACCCGTCACCCGACCTGACTCACATTACAGGTATTTTGGGTGCTATGAACGGGGGGAAGAGGCAGTGGGTGCGCTGTGTGTTTTTTTTTTTCTCACTTATAGGTGAGCTGGGCTGGCATTTGGCGTGTGCTTGGGAAGGGATCGCAAAGATTTTTATGGCAGGAAGAGTATTCGATATATATTGGAGCACCGCAGCAGTCTGGATTCATGGGACACAACATGTTCAAAGGTATTTTTGAGTGCTGTGGGGAAGGGGAAGAGGGAGGAGAAGGCTAGTGGGTGTGTTGTGTGAAGTATTTTTTCACAGGTGAGCTGGGCTGGCATTTGGCTTGTGTTGGGGGGAAGGATCTTACGTTAGTGGGGGGTTATATTTATTATATACAGAAGCACCACAGCGGTCGGGATGTGTGGGATCTAATACAAGTTTAAAAGTATTTTTATGTGCTATGGGGCAACAGAGGGAGGTGGGGGCTGGTGGGTGTGTTGGCTGGGAGTTTCTCACTTATTAATAAGTGAGCTGGGCATTTGGCTTGTGCTGGGGGAGGGAGCTTATGATTTAGCAGCAGAGGTTATACTGTTGATTGTGTCTGCAAATAAAATAAAAAAAGTTTCAGTGGACTTGGTGGGGGGGGGGGGTTGCAGGGTTGCTGGGAGAGAGGTTTGCCACCAGGGAAGGGGGTCAAACAGTGTGGCAGAATGGAGGAGTCATATAGGATAGTTGGATGTTATGATATCTGTGTCTTAATCTGATAACATCTAGCCCTGGGAGCGGATGTCAGATTCAGATACAGATTATCCCACTAATACTAGCCATGGCCTTAAGAGACTAGAAACAGTGACTAAGGGTTGGAGAGGAGATGTCCTCAGGACTGGCCCAGGCCGTCTGGTGAGAGCTAGAGCTTTTCGCCATTTTTTTCCTTTTTCCTGGGTTGAATAACAGTTAGTTCATGCCGAGTATCAAGGAACTTGCACATTTTTCCGTAGTTCACTGATGTTGTCAGAGAGGTACAGTACTTAAAAGCACTATAGTACTGTCCAAGACATGAGGCTAACAGATGAGGGTTGCATCTGTGGTACCTCTGTACATATAAGCCATCTCTCGAGCACTCAACTGCAACAGATAGGACTTTTGCAGCGTTTGTCTTGCTCCTCCTTTTTCTTCATGTTTGAACTTTTTGATTTTGTCCCACTGCTGACAACTGCAGTTTGCTCAGTGTCACAGAGAGCTTTTGAAACTGCTCTTTGAGTCTGCCCTGGCTGGGGTTATTCAATACTCAGTTGAGTGGCAGTTTTATCTACCTTTAGGCTTCGACCTTAGGCACCTTGTTGTTCTCTAACCTCCCTGTACACTGTTTTAGCTTGCGCATCTATAATGGTTTATATCTTTGCACCATATTTTGTCTGCACTAATTATAGTGGGCTAGCTGTATAGCCTAGAGATTAAAATAATGAGCTGTGAATTAGCTTGGTACATTCAGCAGACCTGGGTTTGATTCCCACAGCCTCCGCCTGCATACTGTGTAGCCCTGAACAAGTCACTTAACCTCCCCAGTGCTCCAGGGTCACTCCTGAAAATGGTCATTGTGCCTAATGGGCTTTACCCAGTTAACCAAAGAATAAAATACTATACATAGATACAGATATATCTAGCTCTAGATTATATACTGTATCTCACATATATATTGCTGCTACTGTTTATGTATTTTTGCTATGCACCGTATTGTATTGTAAGGGTGCTAGCTGCATATTTGAGCAGACTTGATAGATCATGAGGCCTGTTTCTGCTGGTGAGCTGGCAGCTTGCAGTGTCAGTGGCCCAGTAGGTAGCACACTCGCCTCTGAGGCGATCAGAGGAGATCAGAGGGCTGTGGGTTCAGTTCCCACATCTGGCACTTGGGTTAATATCCCAGTACTGACACTGTAGTGCGGCATGAGAGGGGTGCTGCACTTCTGAGGTGCTGTCTTTCGGATGAGACTTTAAACCAAGATCCCATCTGCCTGGATTCGTGGTAGTTCAGGTGGATGTTAAAGATCCCATGGCACTTATCAAAAAAGAGTAGGGGAATTTCCTCGGTGTCCTGGCCAAATTTCCCTCATTCACTAAAAATACCACCAACAGCTTAATCTGGTTCAAGGTCGGTTGGCATTCATCTGTATCCTCATCCCCCGGGTTGTGCCTGAAAATAGGCAGGATTTGTCTAGTGCACTTACCCGGTCCACAAAATCTAAATAAATAAATTCATATGTTCGCATTTGTCCACCTCACCACAACTCAGCCCCCCATGCATTTGGAAATGAGCTGTTACCAGCCCAGTATGTCTTTCCTGATAAAACTTTTGAAATAAATAAATGATATCAGGGGTGTGTGCGTCTGTTTTTCCCCTCTGCCCTTCATTCTACCTCCTACCTGCCCATTGCTTTCTTTCCTTCTCTTGTAGACACATCTATGCATTCGTTCAACCCAGCAGTGTTTGCTGTATACTTCTTCACAAACACCTCCTGAGCAAATTTTTTTTTTGTTTTAAAGTTTTTGTACACAAGGAGAAACATCAGTTCCAAAGCATAAACAGAGAATTATCAGTGTTATATTATCTGCGGGGAACCCGAGGAGTGCCTCTAATGGGACAGCTGACTAGGGCGAATTAATTGAGAAAGGTGTCAGTGATGGTTCATTTCATTAAGCGATCCTGTTTGAGAAGCCTTGTCGACTGCCGAGCTTATATTTATGTGTCACTTAGACAAACACAGAGTAAGCCCTCTCTAATCCTGCTTGTTATAGCTCATAGCCACCAAGGGTGCTGCACAGTAAGTCCTTCCTTCATTAGGTCCAGCACATGTGCAAAAGCACCTTCACTCTGCAATATTTTCCCTGCTCCTGAGCAAATGTAACCAGCACGGTCTTATCCTCCATGATATTAACTAGTGGCTTGGCGAGAGGAAAACTGAGAAGTAATTAATTTTCCACGAGCCCCGTCAAATTTTGTTAAGGTCGTCCTTGTGACTGATTAAACAAGAGACCTCCACTGAGTAATCATTTTTTCATAGACTCGGCAACTTTGAGATCACATAAGGATTAACATGGATAAAAGGCTAATGTGATTTTTTGTGGGGGGGATGGTATTAATGTAGAACCTCGCATCCACATAATCCCGCACAGTATCTGTTTAATCACCTCACTTTAATTAAAGCTGTTTCCCTTCCTCCTCTTTTTGCAAATCTGGCTTTATTACTTTCCACACTACACAGATCCCACAGATTTGTTTTTTGGAAACTAAAGGTCATTTTTACTGTGATCTTTCAACAAAGTAAAGAAACAGCAGAACCGTAGCCCCGCCAAATGTTTTCACAAGCCTGTTCATCTCTGAGCAAAAACTGTTAATTCATATTTCTTGTAAAGATAAGTATGTTTATCCCCGCCCACCCCTGTCTCCCACCCCAACTATCAGGGCCACAGTGACTGCACCCTGCCTACAGCCTGGAGAGAAGGCAAGTGCAGCTTTCACAGCCAGTACCAATGTAAGGGTTGGCGAGTGGTGGCTTTCACAGCCAATACCAATGTGAGGGTAGGTGAGTGGCAGCTTTCACAATGATTGCCCATGTGAGGGTGAGCACGTGACGGCATTCACAGTCAGTGCCAGTGTGAAGGTGGGTGAGTAGTGGTTTTCATAGCCTATGCCAACTTGAGGGTGGGCAAGTTGCAGCTTTCATAGCCAGTGCCAGTGTGAAGTGGCTGAGTGGTGGCTTTCACAGCCTATGCCAATGTGAGGGTGGGAGAGTGGCTTCTTTCACAGCCAACACCAGTGTGTGGGCAGGCAAGTGGCAACGTTCAAAGCCAATGCGACTGCAGTGAGTGGCTGCTTTCACAGCCAGTGCCATTGTGAGGTGGGGGTAGTAGCAGCTTTTATAGCCAGCGCCAGTGTGAGGGTAGGTGAGTGGCTGCTTTCACATCTAGCACCAATGCAAGGATGGTCGAGTGGCATATTTCACAGCCAACTCTAGTGTAGGGTAGGAAAGTGGCTGCTTTTATAGCCAACACCAGTGATGAGGGTAGGTGAGTAGCAGCTTTCACAGCCAATAGCCGTGTGAGTGGCTGCTTTCACAGCTAATCCCAGTATAAGGGCGGGCAAGTGTCTGCTTTTATAGCCCATGCCAGTGTGAGGGCCGGTGAGCATCTGCTTTCACAGCCAGTGCCAGTATGAGGATTTGCGAGGAGCTACTTTCACAGCCCATGCCAACATGTGGGCCGGCATGTGGCTGCTTTCACAGCCAACACCAGTGCCTTTGAGTGGCAGCTTTCACAGCAATGCCAATATGAGGGCATGCAAGTGGCTGCTTTTACAGTCCATGCCAATTAAGGCAGGCAGTATCATACTGCACTTCTAAAAAGAACACTCGACTAACATCCACTAATCATTGGCCGATCCCCCCATTTTAGGCCAGTCACCATATGGGTCATGGAAAGGCTCGTAATTATTTAAACTGTTTATTTGTGCAGAAAAAAAGTTACTTATAATTCTTCCCTGGTGTTGCATGGGTCTCCACCCTATCCTCTTGTTTTTGTTTAACTCCGCTGTCCCCTTCCCTCCCAAGGAAGCTATGTAGTTTACCCTTCATGCCCTGTGCAGCTCAGCAGCCTTCAGAGTGCCAAAATCCTTTCTTTTGTGGAAAGCACAGGAGAAATCTGTAGGTGCTTAGTAGTGCCAGAAGTTGGTTTGCTGCACTAGTTTGTTGTGCTTCCCCGCCCTGCTGTACTGCTGGGGCAAGGATTTTGAGGACTTGCAGATCCATGGGCACATAGATGAGCCGAAATAGCTGGTGGTGCACTTCATGCTCCCTGTCCGCTGCTGGAATGTCTCTGGGACAGGGAGCGAGAAAGCCTGCAGTTATTCCGTCCGCCAAGAGAAGACATGCTGTTTCTTCCCAGCCCAGAGTTGCTGAGTTTGGGTGGGGGTGGGGGCACACCAAGAGAACACTCTTTGAGCGACTCGCTCCATTGATGAAATGGAGCCAGTTTTTCCTGTACTCCCTGGCCCAGATGCAGTTAATGAGAGGGCCAGAGGAGTGAAGAAGACTCAAGCAGCTGCCAGCCACAAAAGAATGGATTTTAGCAATTTGGAGGCTGCTGGTACTGCTGTACCCCACAGGACATGAAGGGTAATCTATGGAGCTTCCTTGGGAGGACAGGGGAAGGAGGGGGTACACAAAAAGCAAGAGGATATGGTGGGGACCCACGCGACACCAAGGAGGAAATAAATCTCTTTTTTTCTACACAAACAGTTTAAATAATTATGAGCTTTTCCATGACCCATATGGCCATTGGCCTAAGATCGGGTTGGGGGGCACCAGATGATTAGTGGATATTAGTTGCGTGTCCTTTTTAGAAGTGCAGTATGATACTGCACCAGTATTTACTGATGAAGCTGTTGACAAGCCCAGTGTGAAACGCTGTAACTAACTGAATGTTGTATCGGGGAATCTATGATGTGAGCATTTCAACGTTTGCCACGCACTGACTACCGGTAACAGAAACACAGACTGTTAGGCCAATGGTGGGTCCAACATAACGAGCATGTAAATAAATGTGCATTCCATAGATTTAAAATACTCAAAAAAACACACACAGATGCCACTGTTTGTTATTTAAAATGTGTTTAACAATTAATGACAGCAGAAACATGGGGAGTTGGGGGATGGTGATACCCCTGACAACACGTCGTGATGCTGTGAAATGTCAGATAAGTTTATCACAGCAATTTCTGTGCTGCACTTTGGTACTATTCATAACATTCAGCACTTTTGGGAGCACTGGGCAGTTAAGTGACTTGCTCAGTCACACAGTATGCAAATGAAGGTTGTGAGAATCAAACCCAGGTCAGCTGGATGTACCAAGCTTATTCACAGCTCGTTACTGTAACCCCTAGGCTATACTGCCAGCCAACTATAACTTTGTGGGACATATGGTCAATACCCTCAGTTCTTCTTCAAAGGAAATGGATGAGGATGAGGAAGGGACTGAATTCATTGATATGATGGGTTTATCCCCCACTAAGGGGTTGATGCTTCCTGTCTATAAATCCCTCAGGAAAGTCACTTTTATATTCATGTTGGAACCCACCCAGCTGCTAGCATAGTTTAAAAATTAATTAAATAAGTAAATATCGGTTGACAGACAGGGTTCTGGGTACCTGTTTTCCCACCATGATCACGAGGGAGTGGTCCAGACTGCCACCTGTGAATGGGCCAAAGCGCCTCTTTCCTTCCAGCCTTCTGGAAAAAGGTTCCAGAAAACTTGATGCCAGGATGGGAAAAAAGTGCATCATCTTCGAGGATATCTCTTTCATCAGGCCACACCTGTGGAACTATAGCTGCCAGCCACAAAGACCACATGGTGGCCGGCCCGTCGGCGCAGCTGTGGGATTTCCGCTTGCGACGCCGGCGACCTGGGTTCGGGAACGGATCCGGGTCGTCGGAGGGCTGACCGGGGGAGTAGGATCGGCGTCAGCTGGACAACTCCCTTCTCCGGGGGAGGGTGGTAGTGCTCGGAGCGCTGGGGACTCTGCCAGTGGCCGGGAGTTCTCATGCAGCCGACGCTGACATTGGGGAGGCGGGCAGACGCTGGCGCCATTGCACATCCCCGCTCCTCTGGGGAGAAAACGGAAAGGCGGGCAGGACCACCAGAGATGAAGCCCTCCCGGAGATCTCGGATTGCTACCGCCGCGGGACCCCAACCAGTCACAGTTCCGGGTCACGAAGGTGGCTTGCGCCCCAGCCCGGGGGTAAGCCGGGGTGACCAAGGGTCCCAGCAGAAGCGGTGGTAGAGGTTCGGGGGCCGTGACCAGGGCGGAGGAAGTAGACGGTGGTCCAGCCAGGATAAAGGGCAAATAAAAAAAAACAAAAAAAAAAAACAAAGACCACATGGAAATTTTTTTCGAGCTGTCCGCTAGGGGCCACCAATGATGACATCCTACATCAGCACCTGCAGTTCAGGCAAGTGCCAACATGCAAGCAGTGCTTTTGTCCTTCGCAGACATGCTGCAGTGCCTACTAGCTCCTCCTCCTCCTGCAACAGGAACGGTGTTGATGGGCCCCTCCGGCAAGCCCCAGCGCCGACGTCTGTCAGGTCAGCATGCCTACTGCCTTCCAGAGCGTTGACAACCTTTTCTGCTCCCTCTTTGATACCTACAGAAACCATCAATGAGGATCAGGAATATAACCTTCACCTCATTATGCATGAGGAAAAGGTGGAGGAAGAGTATGTGGAGAGCTCTTATGAGAGGTCCATCTCCACAGGCAGTGAGGACTCCATAGTGTACACCCCGAGGTCTCCTCCTGAAGAGCCTTCATTCATTTCCATGATGCAGCAACTACAGTCTGCCATGGGGTTTCAGTCTGAAGAGCAGGACATCACCAAGAGAAATTTGGTGTCGTTCTAGAACTGCCTGACTCTCCATCAATTATTATTCCTCCCCTATTGCCTGCCCTGAAGGATGCCACCCTGGCTGCCTGGCACAGAACAAATACGGTGCCTGTCATGCCTAGGAAGGCAGATAAGCTGCATCAGGCCCCTTCAGGTAAGCCCTTTTTTGCAGGCCAACCAGAGGCTGATTGAGCTGTAATAAATGCAGCCCTTGATAGGTCTAAAGTGCCTAAACATCTCCATTCTCTCCCTCCTGACAAGGAGCCCAGGAGACCAGATGTGCCAGAGAATAGGAACTTTGCTTCTGTTGCCTTGGGCCTGAGGATTGCAAATTATCAGGCCCATGTGGTAAAATACCAGATTATACCATGCACCTCTCAGATGAACCAATCAGAGCAGCAGGCTGGCACCTTACCACTGTTGTAAAATCTAGCATTACCAATGGAAAAGGTGCCAGCCAGCCGCATCATAAAAAAAAAAAAAAAACAACAATCCGGCAAAATCAAGGAACTGCGACCGCCATCTTTTTTCCCTGCTAAGCGGAGACTGTAAAAAACAGCAGCTCCGTGCGTCAGTGAAACAAAAGAAAACAAAAACTGCTTTACTACTGACTGGCTTATTTAAGCATTATACCAGTACTGCTTTTTTTAAAATAATAAAAAAAAAAAAAGCTGTGCCAGTATTGAGACATCAGAATTGTTACTTGATGGGAGTTTGGGGATGGCTGGCGGATTTACCCACTCGGCTGTGCCTCGTGGGCAAACCACTCCAGCCATGGCAATCCCCCAAGAACCCACACTCCCTCGTGGCTTATTGCTTAAATAGTCTCTGGAGGAAGGCCAAGGCAGCGGCCCAAGCCCTACCAGAGGGTACTCCTAAGCAGGAGCTATTAAAGGCCCTTCAGGCAGGGGCAGATGTAGGTAAGCATCTTTTACGTGTAACTCCCCTGTTACCCGGGGTTACTAGAATCCCAATAAGACCTAGTGGTAGGCAGGGAAGGCAGCTTGTGAAACTCCAGTTAAATGGATTTCTCACTATCTCACTCTCTTCTCAGTCTCAGCTGAGACTGAGGGATGACAACATTTTAGAACTGTCACAGCTGCATAAGCCACACTGGAATGTTGCAGTTTAAGGTTAGAGTAGAACGTTGGGTATTTTGAAGCCAGTCTGTGTGCAGTCTGAGAGAGCGATTGTAGTGCAGCAGAGTGTGTGCAGGCTCTCAGAGCTTTAAGCTCTATTTCAGAGCTACTTTTGTTAAGGTGTGTGTTTCCACCTGAAGAGGAACACAGGAACTGGTAATTGAAGTGGTGGAGACCGCTTTCAATGGTTCAGAGCCCCATCTCTGAGGGGATGGGGAGAAGGTGTCTGCCTGTTTTCCAGGGGCAACCCCCCTGGGTCCGGCTAAGGGAAAGAAGCTGCCTGTCTGAGTTGTGCTGAGGCACCAGAAGCTCTGTAAGAGATTCCTTGAGGAGAAAATGCCTGTGGGGCACCTGCAACCAGAGGGTGAGTTCGCTCTGCAAAAGGGCCAGGTGTTTTCACCTGAAACAGAAGGAAACTAAAGGGACTGTTACTGTGGGGTCGAGGAAAGACAGCCAAGTACCGTTGGAAAATATGGGGATTGGACTGCTTAACTCCATGGGGGGGTCTAGAGTAATGGACAAAGCCACTAATAAGTATGTTCAAGTCCAGCACAGTGAGAAAGAATGAATGTGGGGATTGGACTGCTTAACCTGGGGGGGTCTAGAGTAATGGACAATGCCACTTTAAGTCCAGCACAAATGAGAAGCAAGACAAGTAGATTGAATGTGAAATACATTTAGCAAGAATCTACTGTACACAGCAAAGTGTTAAAGGATGAGGTGTTTACAGTCCAGAGAAATGGCCGGGTATGAATTGTGGGAGCGAGAGGTGGGAGACCCCCCCCCCCCATCAGTAGTAACCAAATTCACCTCTACGGATTTGCTCTGAGACACCTGTTGCTTTCTCTCAGGTACTTGGCCAGTGCCTGAGGAAAGTACCCAGAAGTGGGATTGATAGGAAGATTCCCTGATGGAGCCGAGGTGCTCCTAGGTGGTTTGGGGAGCCACCAGAAAATGTTTCCATGAAGTATGGAAGGTGTCCAAGTGGCTAGCAAGGGAGCCGAGCCAGGGAAAACCCAGAGCAGTGTACAAGTTCGGGCTGTGTAACCCAAAGCAGCATACAAGTCCGAGCTATGTGCCCAGTGTGTTATAGAGCCTGAGGGCTAAAGGATGAGGATGTGTTCTGGTCTCTCTTAATCTGCATTACCAGGAGTGTAGCCCCGTGGCGGTCCATCTATGCTTTGTTTATTCTGTTTGGATGTGAATAAAAGCCACACTTTAGAATCCCACTTCTGGTATTGGACATTACAGTTATTGCTTCCTGTGTTCAGAGTTACTTGGGTGCCCCTGTGCAGAGCAGCCAAACCTAGCCTTTGTGCCAAGTGGCCTATTCCTCCCCGAACCCAGCCCACCTCGTATTGCTGTCAGATACAAACGGCATACCAGCCTGGGGTTACATACGCTTTTCGTAGGACATATCTGATGCTTCTTCCAGAGAAGCAGCCTCTGGGATTTGTCTGAGAAGACGTTCTTGGTTGAGGGGGCAGGATTTTCCAATGATGGTGCAGCAGTCCATCTTAAATGCCCCATTTAGGGGGATACAAGCTGTTCGGAGCAGACATTCAGGATATCCTTTCAAACCTACAGGCTTCGGGCAGTACTGTAAAATGAATGCATTCCCTCTACCACACATAACCAAGAAGTAGGCAGAGGGTGCCCTTTCGTCCAACCAGCAGCAACAGACACCATTCAAGGACCAAACAATAAGGTAAAAGCAGAGGACGTTTGGCTTTACCTGCACCGGGACCCACCTCAGGTGCCCATTCAAAAGCCCCTAGAGGTGGGCATGGGGGTGCGGCTGCAGGATCTGCATCTGTATGACTCCTTCCTGGACCCTCACCCACCAATACCTTCAGAGGTGGTCTTCGGGGGTCACTTTTCTCTTCACCTGGACCAGTGGAGGAAGGTTACATCAGATGCTTGGGTCCTGCAGATAATAGAACACGGCCGTGCTCTAGAGCTTCTGGAGTTACCTGCAGACCATCCACCAGTGCCTTCTTCCTATCCTCCTGAACACATACTGGTTCTGCTAGAGGAAGTAAATACCCTGATCCAGAAAAGGGCTATAGAACCAGTTCCTTGGGAACAAAGGAACCTGGGGTTCTATTCTCACTACTTCCTAATCCCAGAGGGTACAGGAGACCCATTCTAGACCTGAGTGATCTGAACCTCTTTATTCAATACAGGAAGTTCAGGATGGCAGCTCTACAAGGCCTGCTACCACTACTGTAAGTAGGGGACTGCATCTCTTCCATGGACATGCAGGATGCTTACCTGCATATCAAGATCTGCTCCCTCACAGGAAATACCTCAGGCTTCTTTTCCAGGGGAAACACCTATACCCCCCCTTTTTTTTCTGCTAATCCACTACCTTTCTTACCCTCAGACTCCTAACATATATGTCCCCAGCCCATCTACCGTAGCACCCCCTCCTAGAACAGCTGCAGTCCTGTACCTCTCCCCTCCATATCTGCCCCTTAAGTTTGTATATGTCCTGACCAATGATATGCCGTGCTGTTTGAAAATGTTTTAATATGCTGGCTGTTTCAGAATGTTTTAATTCCCCTTCTCATACCATTCTCTCTAACCTTGTTAACCCTATACCTGAAATACTTGTTATTGCTTTGTGTATTTTTTTTCTATTTCTGTATAATTATGTCTATTTATTATCTGTATATAAAAGTGTTATTCTTGACCTTGTGTAACACAGGTCCACCTTGTAAATGAGCCTGCTCAGTGGTGTTCTGGATAAATAAAGACTTGATTGATCGATTGACTGTCAGTTCAGGGTGTTGTCCTTTGGCTTATCATCTGCGCCATGGGTCTTTGCCAAATGTTTAACAGTAGTGGCAGCAGCTGTAAGGAGAGAAGAATTATATGTCTTCCCCTACCTGGAAGATTGGCTGCTCAAGGCCCATTCCAAGGAGCAGCTTATCAGACTCTAGCATGCACCAGGCAGCTGTTCGATGCTTTTGGAATTATCATCAGTGTGCCAAAGTTGGTTCTGACCTCCTGTCAGTGCCTACAGTACATAGAGCAGTCTTGAACACATCCCAATCCTGCCCCAGGATGGGGCCAGACATCTGCTTGCACAGGCCCGGATGGTATACAATAACAGGTGTGTCACAGCCAGGACATTTCTGAGACTTCTGAGCTTGATGGCAGCAACCATTATTATGGTACCACTGGCTGGACTGTATGAGAATTCCTCAATGGACGTTAAGAGTCCAGTGGGACCAACACACCGACTATCTAGAGTAGAAGTTTCTGGTAACCTCTCCTGTACGAAAGGTGCTTCACTAGTGGAGGCAACCCAACCATTTGCTGAAGGGGGTTACTTTCCTCATCCCTTCCCCCTCATGAGATCCTCACTACAGATGCCTTGGGGATGGGGTGGTGGGAACATTTGGGGCCTCATCAGACACAGGGAACATGGACGAAAGTGGAGGGCACCCTCCATATAAACGTCCTAGAAATGAGAGCTGTTCTGTGTGGTCTACAAGCCTTACAGACCCATTTATCTATGCCCAGGACATCTGCTGGTGTAAACAGGCAACATCAGTGTGGTGCACTACATAAACAAGCAAGGGGAAACTCGCTTCTACCCCCTACGCAGGGAAGCGATGAGGGTTTGGTATTGGGCTCTAGAACACAGTCTAGAACTGTTGGCAGTTCATGTTCCAGGCATCCAAAACATCTTGGCAGACAGGCTAAGCAGGTCGCAGTCCAAGATGCATGAGTGGGAACTGCTGACCTCAGTAACAGAAGACCTGTTCGACAGGTGGGGTCATCCAGGGTTTGACCTTGTAGCGTCCCCACACAATGCAGTACTGCTGCTTTTCTGCTTGCTCATTCCAGGGCTTGGAGTTTTCTGGCAAGACACGTCGTTCCTCTCTTGGAAGTTGAGGTTCCTTTATGCCTTTCCTTCCTTCCTTCCCTCTAATCCAGAGGGTGCAAATCAAGCTCCAAATGGAAGGAGTAACTCTGATGATCATTGCTCCCCTTTGGCCTCATCAGATCTGGTTCCCTCTTTACTGCAGCAATTAGCAGTGGAACCACCAGTGCCTCTACCCCTGTGCAAGGGCCTACCATCACAGGACCAGGGAACCCTGGTTCATCCAGAATTCAAGTCACTCCATCTCCATGCATGGCTCCTGAAGACATAGCCATAGCTAGGTTTGGGGTGTATCGAATGGTGGTTGGTGTCCTGGCAGCTGCCAGAAAACCTTGCACCAGGGCCACTTAGTCTATGAACTGGAAGCTCTCTGATTTGTGGGCCGCTTCTCACCAACTGGATCCTTTTACCTGTCCAGTAAATCAGCTTCTGGAGTATTTGCTGTCCTTGTCAGATGCAGGCTTGCAGTGCTCTTCTATCATAGTGCACTTGGCTGCCATTTCAGCTTTCTGTGTGCCTATTGATGGTTGTATGGTTGCTCAGCTGAAGGTGGCCCGTACATTTTTGAGAGGCATTCTATACTTGAAGCCCCGTATCCATAATCCAGTCCCTGCTTGGGACTTGAATTTTGTTTTGGAGAAGCTTACTTTGGCTCCATTTGAGCTGGCTGTGATTTGTGGCCTACGCATTCTTTCTTGGAAAGCATTATATCTTCCTGGACTCAAGTCTCCATCGCTCATTCACACTAATGGGATAGCGTCAGAGGTCCATAATAGGATGACATTGTTTCCACATAATGATTTTGTCAGAAAAAGAATTAACTCTGGAATCATAAATCACATTTTTTTCCCACCATCCAACATATAAATTCACCACCAATGGGGCATAAGTTGACCCCATCGCTGTTCCTCTCACCTGTTTGAAAAAAAGCCGTTAAAAGTAAAGCAATTAAACTTTAACACAGACTCCAACAGTTTTAGTAAAAATACTACTGGTGGCCTATTCTCATCTTGTGTAATGTTTAAATAAAAGGCTACTACTTTTTTGACAAGATCATTATGTGGAAATGATACATTGACGATGTCATCCTATTATGGGATGGCACCCCATATGAACTGCAGGAATTTGTTCACTTCTTACATTCGACAAACGAAAATCTTAAATTTATTTATACTTGTAGTTCTGAACAAATTCCATACCTTGATTTGAGTAGTAGTAAAGATCCTGATGGTGTAGTCCAAATAGACATTTTTAGGGAAGCTGTGGATGGCAGAACAGTGCTGATGGCATTGAGCTGCAATCCAGCACATGTGATCCAGAGTATTCCCAAAGGGGAGTTTATGAGGATGAGAAGGAATTGCAGTACAGATACTAACTTTGAAAAAAGGACAGAAGAACTACAAGAAAGATTTTTTGCCAGGGATTATAGCAGACAGAGGGTATTACAGGCTCGAGAATCAACGAGTTGATTAGACAGGAATTTAATGCTGCAGACAAGTAATAGGGAACAACTAAGGAGACAACAGTTCAATGTAGTCACCACAGGAAAGCTAACAGCCTTAAAGATATACTGACACACAGTCATTTCCAGGAAAAGACAAACCGACAAATGTGGTTAACAGGACCCAAAGGCTGTTTTAAATGCAACAAATGCATATACTGCAAACATTTAACTACTGGAGATAGCTTTAGTACAGTCAGTTCGAACAACAGACACACACAGTTCGGCACTTTACCACATGTAGCACAACCAACAGGAGTCATTTATTTCGCTACCTGTACTTCAAAGGGTTTTAAGTGGGGAAAACCACTAGATCTTTCAAAATTAGAGCTGGAAAACATCAGAGAGCCATTGAGAGACGGGATGTAAATTATGGCACTGCACAGCAAGTAATTAATAACAAGAGGGACAATCAGACTCAAGTATTTACATATACAGCCATAGATAAAGTAAGCTCTAATCCACGAGGGGGTAATTTCAATAATCTAGTTTTGAAACGTGAAACATTTTGGATTATCAATTTAAAAGCAACAAAAATGCCAGCTTTAAATATGGGGTTTGAAATTAAACCATATTTGCAAGAGAACAAAATAATGCTTTTTGAAACTGGCTAAGGACTGATAATATTGTTCTCCCCCTTTGCCCCCCCACCTTTTTTCCTTTTCCTCTTGTTCTGTATGTGTTTTGGTTGTACTAAGAGTATCTACTAGCTGTTTGAATTGCCCTGAAATGCCTTAATTTTCTTTTATATAAATCCCACCTCCCCTTTTCTCTTCTATATTCTCCTTTTTGATTTACTACATATATTGTTACTGCCATATGATATAATTTATTGCTTTAGTGGATATGGGTTTTGTAAATAGTTTTTAAATGTGCTTTTATATATATGATTATTTGAGCATGGTGTTTTAATGGAGCAATGAGCAAATTAAGGTGACTGATGATGTCATGATGGTGTAACTGTTTGCACTTGTATATAAAGCACCTGCACTTTGAATGTCCTAGCCTTTGAGAAAGGGTCTAGGACAGACCAGAAACGCGTCAGGTGGGCGCTTGTGTTTCCAATTTTAATATGTAATAAATGTCCACCATTTTTGATACATCACGGTGTCAGTATCATATGTGGTGGTGAGTGCCAGAATTTACTGTGTTACTGGTGGAAGAGGGAATGCAACCTCAGAGAGAGGATTCCCTTCCTACAGTCATTCCCACAGCAGGTGCCTCCCTCCTAGCCCAGAGTGTCCACCTGGAGGATCTAACTGTGAGTGGCACATGGAGTGCACAGGGGGCACTAGATCACACACATCTCCTAGAACTCCATGCAGTGTTCCTGGCAATGCAGACATTTTCCTCCCAGATCAGTGATCAGTCTGTCCAGATTAAAACAGACAACACCACAACCATGTACTACATCAGCAAACAGGGAGGAACGTGATCTTGCAAGCTGTGCTCAAAAGCCATGGAGATCTATAACCTGGAATATGCCCAGGGATTATAGCTGTCTGCAGTACACCTACCAGAGAAAAAAGGCAGTGCACTAGCACCTTGAACAGGGCCAGCCAGGGAAACCATGAATGGGCCCTGAATCAGCAGGTGCTGGCATCAATGTCCAGAAGGTGGGGTGCACTAGAAATAGATCTGTTTGCATCCTGTGAGAATCAGCAGCTTCCTCTGTTTTTGTTTTGCAGGCCTCCAGCTGTGGACTCTGTCCCATCAGATGCCCTAACTCTAGAATGGATGGACAGATTTCCTGTATGCCAGTGCTCTTGAAGCTGAGGAGCCTAATAGCCCAGATTGGGTCAGGCAGGTTTGGCACTCCCTACTCCTGTCCCTCACCATCAGGCACCCCATCAGCCTTTCCACTGAGGCACAACATGCTGACCATGTCTCAGGGCAGGATAACCTTCCCAGACTTCAGGTCTCTGCAGCTCAAGGCATGGTTCTTGAGCAGCTGGAGTTCTCTGATTTTAACCTCTCTGAAAAGGTTTTGCAAGTCCTCACGGTTTCCAGGAATCCAGCAACAGTGAAAATGTTTGCTTCCGAGTGGAAAAGGTTCTACCTGTGGCATGTACCTGAGCAGCTCAGTCCTTTATGAGCAGATCTGACCACAATCTTGGACAACCTAGCTCACCTTCAGTCCCTGGGCCACAGGCCCTCAACCCTTAGTGTACATCTGGCAGCAATGTCAGCTTATGTTTCAGCAGGTAAAGAGAAAACAGTGGCTTCACACCCCATTTTCAGAAAGTTCTTTAAAGGGCTTCAGCACCTGCATCCCCTTGTCAGGAACCCACTCCCTCCCTGGGATTTGAACCTGTGCACTGCTGATCTCATGGACCCTCATTTCGAGCCCATGGCTACTGCTACTTCAAAGTATTTCACTTTGAAAACAGTCTTCCTCGTGGCCATGACTTTTGCTAGAAGGGTGTGTGAGATACAGGCTGTCTGCACACACCCACATTACTTCGTCTTCCACAAGGACAAGGTAGTCCTAAAAACAGACAGAAAATTCCTCCCTAAAGTGGTGTCCAAATTTCACCTGAACCATTACAATACGCTTCCAGTGTTCTTTACAGCAAACTCCAGCTCTGGAGAGCAGGTGCTCCACAGTCTGAATGTCAAGAGGGTGCCCAGTTAATACCTGGACCACACTAAAGAAGCCAGGTCCTCTCATTCACAGTTGTTTGTCACATATGGTGAAGTGGGCAGAGGTAAGCCGGCTTCCAAGCAAACAGTTGCTCACTGCAAGCTACCACCACAAGGCCTCAGAGCACATTCCATGCATAGCACTTCTGCTTCTGTGGCAGCTGCAAGGGATATCACCTCACTGGAAATTCGTAAAGCAGCTACCCGGAAAACTGTACAAACCAACACAAAGCAGTATTGTCTGGATGTACAGTGCAGAAGGGATGCCAGATTTGGCACTGCTGTCTTGCAGAATCTTTTTCCCTAAATAGGTTCTGTACCCAGCCTCCCAAGGTACTGCTTTGTAGTTTCCACTAGTAAGAATAGTGAGGGATTCCTGGGGTTTGAAGAAAAAAATTACTTACCTAGTAATAATATTTCTAGGAGCGTGGATATGTTGTTCATCCACACTGTTTGGCATTGTCCCCTTCTACTTTAAATCTGCCAGAAATCTTTAAGCTGGCTCCTCCCACCCACCTGGGTGGTATATACCTTGGCTTTGCCCCATGACGCCAGATCTTCCTTTCCGCTGTAAGATACAGGTTGCCTCCCTCGTGCTCTCAGCATTTCGTAGGCCCTGGCTTTCAAATTGTCGGTTTTACTGAAAATCAAACTCGTTTGAGTTAGCAATCGTGCTTTCGCCACATTGGTCATGGAAGAAAAATCTTCCCCGGGATTGTGCCGGTGCCTCTGCGGCCAGAAGATGTCACACACCGATCCCCACCTCGCGTGCGTTTACTGTCTAGATGTCGGCCATGACACCTCATTGTGCGGTTTTTGCTTGGCCTTCCATCCCAACGTCCTGGATGATCGCAAGGCACGCCTGAAGCTGGGGAGACTGGAAAAAATGAAGCCTCTGGTGAAATCGAAGGAGGCTAGGTGGGCATTTTCCGCGGCCGTGGGCTCCGCCGAACAGCTGGAACAGAGCATGGCATTCGAGGAGGAAGCCACTCACGCTTTGGCCAATCGAAGCTTCTTTGTCCCGCTGAACCTAGGCTCTACCTTTATGGGCTCTTTCAAGGAGTTGTGCCAGTCTCTCCCCACCCGGGGTGAGGCGCCCTTGGGCTCGCACTCCTCCCGCCCTCAGAAGAGGGAGAAAGACCCGTCGTCTTCGTTTCGACAGAGACGTTCTTGGGACCGGGAGAGGTCTGAGTCCCAAGAAAACGCGATCTCGGCCTTGGTCGAGATGCATCCTCGGCCGTCGGCTTTATGGACCTTCCGTCTGGCCAGGGGACCGAGGAAGTGGACGACGAGGTTGAAATTATCCTCGACCTGATCGACCCTTTTTTGCCAGCTATGCCCGATGACTCCTTGGAACGGACTCTGGTCCTGGTATTTCCTGATGAGGAGACCCAGCCTGCTGGTGTCCCCATCAAGGACCTGGTTCTGGACCCTCACGTTTTACCAATCCCTCCGGTGTCTTCTGATCGACCAAGTCGGCCTGCCCGATCTCGGTCGAGGTCCAGAACCCCCTCAGCCAAATGACCGAGGAAGAGCCATAAGCACTCAAAAAAGAGGAGATGCCACAGGTCCTCATCCTCCTCGGATGAGGAGAGTCTCTGGCGGAAACTCCGTCGACGCTATGAGGACCTTACGTGGCAGCAGCTGATCTTGACTGGGCAGAAGCCGTCTACGCCGCCTACCCTGGCCATTACTTGGCTCTTGCCTCCTAGTCTGAAGCCGACCCCTCCGGAACCAAAGCCATTGGTTTCTCCACCCATGGGGCTAGCCCGTCCCCCGATTCGGCCTATTCCGGTGGAGAGCCCTCTCCACCGATTCAGGTGGAACCACCGCCTAAACAGCTTGAGGGAGGGGTGCCCTCGAAAGAGGACCGACAGGACACCAGGCTTCCCGGACGTCTGTCAATTACAGTCACTCCAGATCGCCCTCGGCGCATTGAGGGTGACTTAGGTGGTAGACCACTGTATCCCGACTCTTTGGACTCTGACGTCACCAGACTCCACTCTCATCCCGGGGATGACGAGTCCATTGGCGCAGAGATGGAGGAAAGCCCTTCCTCTTTCCAGGGCATTCTCCTCCTCATCTCCGATTCCACCGGAATGCCCTGGAGCCCATCCAGAAAAAGGTGGAGTACCCTCTCAGTGACATACTCAAGAGAGGGGATACCCTGATGGAGTCCTTTCCAGTGGCTGAGGCTATTGCTGGCCCGGCCCTTGAACTTTGGCAGCATCCTGCCTCATGCCCAGCACCATCTGCCCGCATGGCCTACAAGTATGCAGTGCCCATGGGGTCCCTTGCGGGGTTCACAGAGCACCCTTCAGCCGAGAGCCTGGTGACCGCCTCTGTGTTCAGGCATACTGGCAGTTCAGCTGACACTGACCGACCCCCGGACATGGAGTCCAGAAATATGGACCACACTGCCTGTAAGGTCTATGCAGCCTCTTCTGTGGGCCTTTGTTAGGCCAGCTCGGTGGTCATTATGGCACACTTCTCTCATGCGATTCTTGTGTAATTAGATGAGGTCCTCCCTCATCTCCCTGTGGACATGAAGACCACAGTCAAGCAGGTCCATGACCAGGGCTGTGCTGTTGCCAAACAGCAGCTCCAGACGGCCCTGGACATCGGGGATTCTTGTACCCGCTTGCTGGCAGCCACAGTGGCTTCTCACCGCAGGGCTTGGCTGAGGCTTTCCTCCTTCCCGGCGGATACTCAGCATAAGCTTGCTGACATGCCCTTCCTGGGGACCGACTTGTTTGGTACAGGAGTGGCCGGTCACCTTCAGCGTATAGAGCAGTCCATTGCCACCTTGGACGCCACTTTCTGCCAAGGTTTCTTTGGGCAAGAACCAGCAGAAGAGAAAGAAGAAACCATTTCGGCACTCTTCCCCTGCAATCCGGCAGTGCTCCTATCAAGGAGGACAGCAGCATCAGCAGTAGGCCCAAGCTTGGCGCCCTCGGCCCAAGCAGGGTCCCCAACAGGCCCACAAAGGAGGCTGAGGCTCAGGTCCTGGAGCCTCCTCCTCCTCCTCCTCTAAGCCTGCTCAGTGACGGGTTGGGGGTTGCCACCCCTATACCCATCACGCCAGATCTGGGTCCCCCTGTGGGGGGTCGGCTCCACCACTTCCTTTCCGCCTGGTCTGCTATCACTTCAGACAGGTGGGTTCTCGAAGTGGTCGGTCGGGAACTGCCTCTAGAATTCGAGCAGTACCCTCCCAGCCGAGCCCACGCCCCTTTGGAGGGACGGATTTCCGCGTGCACCCAGTCGGCTCTTCGAGACGACGTAGCTCAGCTCTTCCGCAAGGGGGCAGTAGCTCCAGTGCTGGATCCTCCAACAGACCCAAGCTTTGTCTCCAGGTACTTCCTAGTGCCCAAGGGGATGGGGGTTGGCACCCCATTGTAGAGCTCCACGACCTGAATCAGTTTCTCAGATTTTGCACCTTTCGGATGGTCACTCTGAACCAGATCATACCATCCCTGGAGCGAAACATGTGGTTCTGTTCACTGGATCTACAGGATGCATTCTTTCACGTCCCAATCCGTCCGTCCCACCAGCGGTTCCTCTGCTTCAGGGTCGAAGGAACCCTGTACGAGTTCCGAGCCATGCCGTTTGGCCTATCATCGGCCCCACAGGTCTTCACCAAATGCATTGCAGTGGTGGCGGCCCACCTTCAGCATCGAGGAGTCATAATTTACCCTTATCTTGACAATTGGCTCTTGGCAGGTTCCACCCAACAGGAGGTGGAGAGGTCCAGGGATCTGGCCCTCCGAACCTGCTCTCAACTCGGCCTCCTGATCAACGAGGCCAAGTCGGAACGCGTGCCTTCTTAGGTGATGGGCTTCATCAAGGCAGAGTTCGACTCTTGTCAAGCCAGAGCTTGGTTTCTGGCAGACAGGGCGGAGGTTCTCTTCTCCTTTGTCCAGTCATTTCTGGTTGGGCATTCGTGCCATGTCTGGGACTTTCTGCGCCTTCTGGGTTACATGGCGGCGTGCACCTCAGTGGTCCATTGGGCCTGGTTGCACATGCACCTCCTCAGTGGAAACTGGCTGCCCAGTGGACTCAGCGATATGGTCATTTCGACCAGCTGATCACTGTAACCCAGAAGATGTGGGACGCTCTCCAATGGTGGACTGCCCCAGACCAGTTGCAGGAAGGGATCCTGTTTGTCCACCCCGAGCTGACGGTCGTTCTTACGTCCGATGCCTCTCTCATGAGCTGGGGAGCCTACATGGGGGGACAACAGAGCCCACTCATTCTGGACTCCCAAGGAGTCCTGATGCCACATCAACCTGTTGGAGCTCAAAACAGTCAGACTGGCACTTTCAGCTTTCGCTCCTCAGCTCCGGGGTCAAGTGGTTCAAGTCCAGATGGACAATACCACGACCATGTACTACCTCAACATACAGGGCGGCACACACTCCCATCTGTTGTGCAAGGAGGTGCTCTGCATCTGGACCCTCGTAAGCCGGTTGGAGGCAGATCTTCTAGCCATCCATGAGGCAGGAGCCTCGAACCAGCTGGCGGATGCTCTCAGCCACATAGGCCAGACATCCCACAAGTGATCTCTCCATCCAGAGGTAGCTTACAGTCTGTTCTCCCATTCGGGCAAACCGATGGTGGACCTGTTTGCCTCCAGTGAAAACACCAAGTTGAGACTGTATCATGCCTGCCCCCCTCAGCAGGGCTTGCTTCAGGGGGATGCCTTCTCGAGGTCATGGACCCCAGGCCTCCTCTACAGCTTCCCTCCATTTCCCTTGATCCACAAGGTGTTACTCAAGGTGAGGAGGGACAAGGCGAAGGTGATTCTGGTACCACAGATTGGCTGCGCCAGTTCTGGTATCCAGATTGCCTCAGCTGCAGAGCCCCGGAGCAGCTTTGTACATTCCCGGACCTGATATCCCTTAACCAGGGGAAGATCTTCCATCTGGGCCTTCAATCCCTGCACCTCACAGCCTGTTACCTGAGCGGCTAGAGTTCCAGGCTTTGGGTCTTTCCGAAGATGTCTACAACATGGTGGAGGCATCTAAAAAGGAATCGACCAGGAAATGTTATACTTTCAAATGGAAAAGGTTTTCCATTTGGTGCCAGGATAAGGGTCTGGACCCTTTGTCCTGTCCAGTGGCTAACATTCTCGACTACCTTTGGTCTCTCTCCAAAGGGTGTCTTAGGTCATCGACCCTTACGGTGCACTTGGCAGCCATTTCTGCTTACCAGGCGCGGGCCGGTCAGCCGACATTGGCACAGGAGACAGTGGTCGGGTGCTTTTCCAAAGGCCTGGATCACATATCCCTCCGGTGCGTTAGCCTCCACCTCCGTGGGATCTGCTGCTGGTTTTGGCAAAGCTCATGGGCAAGCCATTCGAACCCATGCACAAGTGTGAATTCTCACACTTGTCATGGAAGACGGCCTTCCTGGTGGCTATCCCATCAGCCAGAAGGACGGGGAGCTCCAGGTGCTTTCGGTGGACTCTCCTTATCTGGTCTTTCACAGGGACAAAGTTGTCCTGTGCCCCAACCCAAAATTCCTTCCGAAGGTGGTGTCAGAGTTTCACCTTAACCAGGTGTTGACTCAGCCGGTATACTACCCTAATTACACCTCGGATGCCGAGTACAGACTCCATACTTTGCACCTGAGACGTGCTCTCTCCTATTATAAGGAGAGGACGGTGGAAATTCGTGGAGAGGTTCGCCAGCTGTTTGTCACCTACGTTGAAGCCGCTTCTGGCAGACCTGCTGCCAAACGGACCATAGCAAGATGGATTACATCATGCATAGGTCTGTGCTATGAGTTGGCAGGCAAGGAGCCACCCAAAGGGATAAGAGCTCATTCAACCTGCCATACTGCTGCATCAGTGGCTGCTTCCAGGGACATCCCTATCCAGGAAATCTGTCGGGCTGCTACCTGGAAGTCAGCAAACACCTTCATTACCCACTACCACACTGACCTTGAGTCACGCCGGGATGCTGGTTTTGGGACCTCTGTTCTCCATTCTCTGTTTCCTAAGTAGGGGGTATGCACCTTGCCTCCCTCCTCCCGGAGAACTGCTAGGAGTCTGCCAAACAGTGTGGATGAACAACATATTCAGGCTCCTAGAAGAACAGGTTACTCACCTGTAACAGTAGATCTTACTTCGAGATACAGCTCTTGCAGCAGGTAACACCATTAGGATTGAAGCCGGCAGGCGTCCGGACCCCACGGAATTCTTCTAGCTAGCTAACTTCAGCGGGGACCGCCCCCGACGTCGGTCCCACCTCCGACGTTAGGAGTAGTACATAAGGGGGTGGTCCCGCCAGATTTCCCAGTTTTTTTCCCGCCGTCGACTTGCATGTCTCAACCCTTCGGATCATTTCTAGCGCGCGACGCATGGTCAAGTTCTTCCTTCAGGAAAAGTTCATTTTTATTTAGTTGCTGTCTGATGTCCTCTCAACCTCCGTTGAAGGCCATCCCTGAGAATGCGCCTGTGGGAAGCAAATCCCGTTCAAGGATCCATGACGGCCTGCGTCCGTGCCTAGGCCCAGACCACGACACCCGGTCTTGCATTTTCTGCCAAGGGTTTAACAGCCGGACTCGGATCCGTCCAGAAGGCTCTGCAGGCGTTCCTGCTCGAGGAGAAAGTTAAGTCCTGGACACCTCCAGGGAGTTCTGCTGAGAAAGCCGGAAACATTCTGAGAAACATAGGGAGAAGGCTCCATCCAGGTCCCCATCTAGGGCCTCCGACTCCTGTAGTTCGCCTCGGTCCGACTGCTCGCCATCCCGGCCCTGCCAGCCTCCCTCCTCCGGTGAAGAAACCTTCGGGCTCCTCTTCCTCCTCACAGGCCAAGACCTCCAGGCCCTCTTCTTCCAAAGCCCTGGTTAGGTCTGGGGACCATCATCATCACTGCAAGTCGGGTTCCCTCCAATCCGAACCCGACGTCAGGTCTGCCTCCTTGCCTCCTCCTCCCCAGTGGAAGACCAAGGAGCTTACCTCCCTCAAGAAGCCGTCGGACCCGACGTTGGCCGCTCATCACAGGTTCCAGGAGCCACCGACCAGACACCCATCACCGGTCAGGCCTTCGCCCTCTCGGTCGTCGGCAGGAGGGCCGACGCCCACACGAGTTGAGAAGAGGACCCCGACGCTTCCTACCGACGTTGGTCAGGAGACTATCACGGAGGAGGAACTGACGCAGCCCGAGGACCAGACGGGTGAACCCGGTCCTGTCGAGCCTCCAAGGGAACCCTCCCCGCAACCTGAGGCCCCTGAGGAGCCGTCGCCGGAACCCGACGACCAGCCACCGGCGCCTGGTCCGTCGTCGGGCCTTTCTTTCTCTGAGGTAAAGGAGCTCTTTACCTACTGGTGGGATACCATTAAAAAGGATGTGGTTCCCACACCACCTCCTCTACCTCCTCCTCCGCCACCTGCGACCCCTCCGGCCCCTGCGCCCCCTTCCCCATCCGGGGCAGCGGGCTGAGTACCTCCCGGAGCCTACGGACCCTCCAAGGGGAAGACCAGATAGAAGGAGACCTCCGTCTAGATCCTCTTCAGGGTCACCCAGTCCTAAGAGACCCAGAAGACGACGCCGTTCGCCTTCGACGGAGGATACAGGATCGGAGTCCTCGACAAGATCCAGATCCCTCTCTCCCCTTCCGATCCCCTCTCCGGACCCACGTGAGCTTCCTAAATCTCCTCCGGATGACCCATCGTTCTCGGAAATCATGAGACATATCCAAGAGAACATGGGCTGGGATGCGGAAGAGTTAGACCCCGAGAGATTACGCCTTGTTAGATATCTTCGGCAGAAGGATCCCAAGCCTGTGGTGGTACCACCCTTGGTGGACACTTTTGTGGACGTCGCCAAGGCAGCGTGGAAGCGTCCACACTCGCTCCCGTCGATGCTGAAGAAAGCTGACCGCCTGTACAAGGCTCCTAAGGAGGACCAGTACTTGGCTCAACATCCTCTGGCCGACTTTCTGGTCATAACAGCCTCTCATGACCGGTCCCAGAGACCGCAACATTTGAGCACCCTGTTACCGGACCCGGAGTCCAAACAGCTGGATGCTATGTGCAGGTGCACGTACGCTTCCGCTACCTGCGCCATCAGATCCCTGAACTACTTGACCCACATGGTGCAGTTCCAAAATGCCTTGTGGGAACAGGGACTGGATCTGGCGGAGAAATTGCCAGAAGGTGAGCAGAAGGAGGAGATGTTGCAACTCCTCCATATTGGTTCAGACGTGGGAACCCAGGTGCTGCGAGCCGCGGATGACTCCGCGGACTCCTCGGCCAGAGCGGCAGCTTGAGGCGTATGCCTCCGGAGACACTCATGGCTTCGTGTCTCCGGATTTGCCCCGGACGTCCAGAAGAACATCATGGACGCCTCTTTCGAAGGAGAAGTTCTCTTTGGTGCACCCTCTGAGAAGGTTCTCACCAAGCTCCAAGAGGCCGGGAAGGCGGTGAGGTCAGTCCAGGCAATGTACCGACCAAAGCTTAGTTCCTTTCGTAGGAACCAAAGCCATTTTCGTGGATGGACACAGAGACAACAGTCCCGCACCGGTCCACAACAGAGGGGCTCCGGTTCCTGCAGAGCCCAGGGAAGACAGCCCGTGGGCAGAAGACAGCGCCCACCATTAAGGACCCTGTTCCTCCATGGTATTTAATCTTTGTCCTGGAACAACTCACGCTTCCCCCTTTTGAACCTGCCGTGGATTGCGAGCTGCGTTTCCTGTCATGGAAAACATTATTTTTAGTCGCTGTTACGTCAGCAAGGAGAATTTCTGAGCTTCATGCTCTCGTGTAAGGAACCTTATTTGATTTTCCACCAGGACAGAGTGTCCCTGAGGACGAATCCTAAGTTCTTGCCTAAGGTGGTCTCTGCACTCACTCTCAATCAGGACATTGACCTGCCTGTTTATTTCCCTAAATATGCTAATAGAGGAGAAGCGCTGCTCCACACCCTGGATGTTCACCGCTGTCTTAGGTACTACCTGAGCAGGACTAAACAGCTTCGCAAGTCGGAGCAACTCTTTGTTTCCTTCGCTGAGAGGATGATGGGCCAACCAGTATCGAAGCAGTCCCTTTCTCGCTGGCTTGTCCAGTGTATATCATGCTGCTATGATGCTAAGCAGAAGCCCCTCCCGGGTTCAGTCCGGGGCCATTCCACTAGGGGGGTGGCTACCTCCTTTGCAGCACTTTGCAACGTCACCTCCTCTGCCATTTGTGCTGCAGCCACTTGGAGCTCTGTGCATACTTTTATCAGGCATTACAGCCTGGACATTGCTTCACGGCGAAGAGCCGGTTTCGGCCTGGCCGTACTACAGGGTCTCCTGTCCTAGAGTCAGGACTTGGATGGATTTTCTTAGTTTCCTCCTCCCAGAATGCTTACAAGCGTTATTGCTTGGAAATCAGTCCTAATGGTGTTACCTGCTGCAAGAGCTGTATCTCGAAGTAAGATAGTACAGTTACGTAAGAACTTACCGTAACAGTAGATCTTCAAGAACAGCTCTTGCAGCAGGTACCTTCCCGCCCACCTTCCCCCTTAGAGGAGGCATGGCTTACCGAGCCTTGAGCAGGGGCTTACGCCCTCTTGTCTTCTGATGGTGGATCCTCGGTCTCCCATTCTGATGTCGTTCTGTGACCGGAAGTCTCCGGCAGGAGAAGTGGGGAATCTGGCGGGACCGCCCCTTAATGTACTCGCCTGGCGTCGGGCCGGGACCGGCGTCGGTAGTCCCGCTGAAGTTAGCTAGCATAGAAGAATTCCGTGGGGTCCTGACGCCTGCCGGCTTCAGTCCTAATGGTGTTACCTGCTGCAAGAGCTGTTCTCGAAGATCTACTGTTACGGTAAGTTCTTACGTAACTGTACTTTCTAGGAGTGGTATATGTTGTTCATCTACAAGGACCCACCCGACCTCCCCGGCTGTGGACGCACACAACCTAGCTTCCAGCGGGCTAAGATATGGCATCATGGGGCGGAGCCGAGGTATATACCACCCGGGTGGGTGAGAGGAGCCAGCTTGAAGACTTCCAGCAGATTTAAAGTGGAAGGGGACAATGCCAAATGGTGTGGATGAACAACATATACCACTCCTAGAACTATTGTTACAGGTGAGTAACCTGTTCTTCTTCCAAGGGATCCTTCGGTATGTTTAAAAACTCACCCTACCTCCTCTTCCAGAACCTGGAAAAGGTTTTACAAGAATCGTTTTTTTTTGTTTGTTTTTTGTCTTTACTTCGCTTGAGCATTATTCATGCATTGCCTCAGTCAAATTTTGGGTGCTCTTGTTGCAGTTTTTGATCTATCATGTTTTGTCCCAGTAGGGACCAAAATTTTAGTTTTCTACTTTTGTATAGGTTTAACTAGTTAAGTGCTCACTGCTCACCCTTGCTGCAGAAATAAATCTGCTGTTAGAATTTTAGGGTGAGCATGAGGACACAGCAGAGTCCGAATTTCATTCCAGGATTCTCTAATTAGCATAACATTCTAAAGTCCAGGGCAGCTCAGACCTGCAGGCTGAATGTACTAGGAAGCATAGTGTGGGATCCCTTGGAAGAAACAACATTACTGTGGTATTTTTTTCTTCCCCTCCGTGTTGTCCCTGTCCCACATGCTGTAGACCAGGATGGTCATACAGTAGCTGCACACTTCCTCCAGCTGGGAGGGGGAGTGTCTACCTTCACAGCCAATGTTAGTTCCATTCTGTAATCAGCCAGTTGATGGTTTGTGAACACTTGTCAGACCCCAGCTATCCACCGTGTAAGATTCCAGAGCTTGCATACGAATTGTGATCTCTCAGATGGTGGAGAAATGCCACACCACTGAGCTGGTCCATGGGTTGTTGCTTTTCAGATGGGCCTCCCTATTTCAAAATGAATATCCAGGGTATTAGCCAGGCAAATGCATGTGCTAAGCCACTCCTACACTGCTATTTGAAAAGTGATCTGGTCATGGTAAAATATCAGTACCCAATCCACAGCTGTTATGCCCACCCCCACATTCTGTGTGTTAGACAGGAAAATATGGCAGTACAGACCAGTACAACACTGACTGCAATCCCTGTTCATACTATTACAATACTGACAACCATACACGTCTACATCAATACAGCACTGACCAGTCCCAGTCCACACCAGTTCACACTGACCACAACATTGACTGCAGTCCTAATCTACACCAGTACAGCACTAACTGTAGTCCCAGTGCACACCAATGCATTACTTAATGCAACCTTTGATAGATTTATCAAGAATTGACAAACATTTTACAAAACATGTCTTGATTCTTATCCTTACCATTGCAACTTACTGTATACAAACAACATTCCCCTGGACTCTGAGCAAAGAGAGATTAAATGTCCCTTGGTCAGAGTTCACCCCAACCCTTGAGAGCCCTCAATCTCCAACAGTGCAGCAAACCAATCAAAATGTAGTTTTAATAATGTGAGACAAACTATAGCAAGCCCCAGACTGTGTGACATTACGCCCCACCTTTTGCTAAAAAAAATTAAACAGAAAGAAAGATCATCGAATGGAAAATTAGGTTTTCATTCTCTTTAAATTGTTTATTTGTGATCTAATTTTGGTAAGGCCACATAGTTTACTGAGCCCAATTTGAATCCAGAAATGCCATACTTTTAGAAGTGATGCACACATTCCCAGAAGAAATAAGTTCCCCTGAGCTCCACTGGTGCAGACCTAATGGTATTTATAGTAAGGAGCAATAAACTAACCACTAGAGGGGGGTAGCATATGAAAGTAGTATGTTAGTACGCAGCCGAGTTAGTGTACACTCCCTGCAAACTGACAAGTGTGTATGTTACATCACACACGTCTTACAGCCACACTAGCCATTTTAGAGACAGACTCAACCTGAGATCCTGCAGCTTTTGTTATTGTTGTATCTAGTATTTGGTTTTGCATGGTGGGTTTAGTGGCATTGCCTGTGCCTAGATTCTATATCATGGCATCTCCAGAACAGGAAGCCATTGTTGACATGGCACTGTAGTGTATTCTTGGAAGTGCAACACAGCACAACACAAGTGGGGCTACAGGGCTGAGACGGGGGAACCCATTGTGGGATAAAACAGACTGTAAAAAATTGTTAATGAAAGTGCAAGTACCGTTTAACTGAAAACTGTTCTGCAGAGTTTCCAAGCTTCCATTAACCCTACAGTAAAGGTTCCTAAACCCCATAGTTGTTCTTGCAATAGGTACTTGATGCACAGCTGTTTCACCTCAGCTGATTCATTTCCACTATTGTACATTAATAATAAGGTAACCATCTTCCAGTGTGGTGGTGGGGGAGCAAGGCTGACCCTTAATCCCATCTGTCACCATCATGCTAAGTAATTATTTTAGGATGTCTCCTACATAGAGAAATACTCTGTATTGGAGTCAGCAGCAACAGGACCACGTGGTAATGTTCAAAGCGTGGGGTTGCACACAGCCAATATATATATATATATATATATATATATATATATATATATATATATATTTTTATATATATATATATATATGTGTGTGTGTGTGTATATATGTATATCTGTATATATATATATATATATATATATATAATATCAGTCGTGCCCAGCCCCCTCATGTTTTTTCTCATGGTTGGGTAATATCAGGCCTTATGCAAACCTCAGAGTTTGACTTTTGCCAAAACTCAATCTTTTATGTGCGGTTGGTTTCTCAACTTGATGTTGTGTATTTTCCCCTTTTCTAATTTTTGGTTGGTCTTTTTTCATCTGAAGTCAATTTGTTTCTCTGTTAGAATGGGATTCTTATGGGCATCATTGATTCCTTACTCACCACCTTTTTGTTGCTGTCAATGTCAAAACCAAATATTGAACAGAGATCAACATAAGGTGTGGCTTACTTGTTTTGGAGAGGTTCGTGATGTGGTGACCTGCAGATACTGACAAATGTTAAGTAACAGCAGAGATAAGATGCTGCAGTTAATAAACTCCAAGAATAGGGTTACCAGATGTTCTCTTTTCCAGCTGCCAAATATTCTTCTTGTACCTTCTCTATCCTGTTGTATTATCATTTTTATAATTTGTTTAGTCTCTTCTACGCAGGACCTCCTTGTAAATGAGCTGTGAAGGCGGTGGAGACTTTAAACCTGTTTACTCGGGGGTCTGGCAGAAGGGCTCATCGGGGTAGGGACCAAGTGTCCTCTTTTTGGCATTCCAAAATCTGGTACCCCTACCCAAAAATATAGAGAAGGCTGAAGAAAAACAAGCATTTGTCAATGCCGAACATTGGTTGCTTATTAAACTTTTTTTTTTTTTTTTTCAATTCTGACCCCAAATTTTGAAGATTTCAACTCCTGGCCAATAGGTGATTTTGCGTAGTGACTGCGAAATCACCTTCCGGGCTGCAAAAAAAACATTTTGGCCAGGTTCTGAAAAATGACAGCTGTCAAATTCATGAGGTGCTGTGAAGAAATGGCTATGTTGAAAATCTGGGGTCAAAATATTGAACATTGCCAAAGTTATGAGCCTGGGTTCACAAATTTCAACATAGGCTCATAACTTTGTTGTTTGTGTGAACGTACAAAATTAGCCAGCAGATAAAGACCTACAGGTCTAGCAAGTCTGCTTGAATGTGCAGCTAACACCTCTCATTCTGCAGCTGCCCTTCTCTCTCCCCCCCCCTCCCTTGACCCTCCCCCTTGCACTGTCCCAGCCCTGGCAGCTTTTTATTTATTTTTTTTAAATATTTTTACACCAAATTTTCAACATAGCCTTCTTATGACCCTACTTCATGAACAACGGTGGACAAAATTTTCAACTCCTGCCCGAAAGATGATTTCACACAGCGGCCGCAAAATCACCTTTTGGGACAGAATTGCCTACTGTCACTTAATTGTGAGGTAGGGTCCCAAAAAGGTATGTGAGGGGCATGTGAGGAGGAGGACCCTGTAAAAGCATCTATCCTAAATAGATATTTTTGCTCAGTATTTACTGAAAAGAAGGTAGGGCAGGGCCCACAGCTCAGCACCATGGACACAGGGGGGAGGGAGGGAGGTGAGCACTTCTCCCTTCACAAAAGAAGGGTCCTACAAGAGCTCACTAAGCTCAGGGTGGACAAGGCAATGGGACCTGATGGCATACATCCCAGGGTACTTAAGGAGCTAAGGGTGGAACTAGCAGAGCCATTAGCAGAACTGTTTAGTGAGTCTCTGAGCACAGGAGAGGTCCCAGAAGACTGGAGAAGGGCTCATGTGATCCCGCTCCACAAGAGTGGTAGCAGAGAGGAGGCAGGGAACTACAGGCCAGTCAGTCTTACCTCAGTAGTGGGCAAGATTATGGAGGCACTCCTTAAGGAAAGGATAGTGCAACACCTGGGATCCATAGGAGCACAGGATCCAAGACAGCATGGGTTTACAAAAGGAAGGTCCTGTCAAACTAATCTCATAGATTTCTTTGACTGGGTAACCAGAGTGGTGGACCAAGGGGTAGCAGTTGATGTCGCCTACCTTGACTTCAGCAAAGCTTTCGACACTGTTCCACATAGAAGACTGATAAATAAGCTGGGTAGGCTCGGGTTGGGTCAGAAGTTGGTCAACTGGGTGGCAAACTGGTTGACGGACAGAAAACAGAGAGTGGTGGTAAATGGTATACAGTCAGAAGAGATGCAGGTCACAAGTGGGGTACCTCAGGGATCAGTCCTGGGGCCAGTTCTCTTCAATATCTTCATTAGTGGCATTGCAGATGGACTAGAAGGTAAGGCTTGTCTGTTTGCAGATGACACCAAGATCTGCAACAGAGTAGATGATCCAGATGGGGTGGGCAGAATGAGAAGAGACTGGATAAACTAGCAAAATGGTCAGAAGAGTGGCAACTGGGATTTAATGCAAAGAAGTGCAAGATCATGCACATAGGGAAGAGAAACGCTGAAGCCACCTATAGGCTGGGAGGGGAGTTGCTGGCACTCACAAAGGAAGAGAGAGACTTGGGCATCATCATCATCACCGATGACCTGAAATCATCCAAGCAGACCTCTAAAGCAGTAGGTAAGGCTAGGGGGATGTTGGGGTGTATTAGTAGGGGTATCACAAGTCATAAGAGAGAGGTAATAATCCCTCTTTACAAGACACTGGTTAGGCCCCATCTGGAGTACTGCGTGCAGTACTGAAGGCCACACCTTCACAAGGACATTAACCAGATTGAGGCAGTCCAGAGAAGGGCAACCAAAATGGTGCAGGGACTGCATCAGAAGACATATAAGGACAGATTAATGGAGCTCAATATGTATACCCTTGAGCAAAAGAGGGAGAGAGGTGATATGATAGAAACATTCAAACACCTTAAGGGCATTAACAAGGTGAAAGAGTCTAACATGTTTAAATATAAGAAAAATAGCAGGACAAGAGGACACAGCATGAGAATAGAGGGAGGCTGATTAAAGGGGAATGTGAGGAAATTCTTTTTCACAGAAAGAGTGGTGGATGCATTGAACAGCCTACCTCAGGAAGTGATGGCTATGAATACAGTGCAGGGCTTCAAACAGGAATGAGATAGGCATAAGGGAGCAATACAGACGAATATGGATAGATAGGTCATTGACAGTGTAAAGGTGTGTGGCACATTCATAAGGTAGAAAAAATGGGCAGACTGGATGGGCCTTGTGGTCCTTATCTGCCGTCAACCTCTATGTTTCTATGTTAACAATTTAGCAAAGCATCTAGCTTGTACCTACTCACAGGGTTCGACAAATACGATAGCCCGACGTCCCGGCCTATTACTTTCCAGCCAGGGACAAGCGCTGCATCAGATCGCCAGTTGCCCGTGGACAAGCATAAAAAAAAAAAAAAAATTGCCTAATTTGCCTGCATTACCACCTTTTGCCACTGGGTGTGCTGTCGCGCGATACTGGAGGGAGTACAGGGTCATCTGACCCTCAGAGCAGCACTCGCGTGCTATGAGCAGGGGTGCAGAATCAGGCGCATAGCCCCAGTATTAGTCAGTGCGTGACATGGTACCAGGCAGGAAAGAGTGAACACAGAGGAGGGCCGAGACGAGAGGCGGGCATATGTGGCAGCAAATGGAAGGAGGCACACGGAGGTAAGACGCACATTGAGCGACTTTGGCTCCGCGCAGACTTGGCGGGGAGCGATCTGGGACACACACACTCTCTTTCTCATTTTCACAGAGAAAGGACGATGCGTGCTGTTCCCAGAGAGAGCAGTTAACAAGTCGTTGTTTCTGGATTTGTGTGTAGTTGTTTTTGGAGACTGGAGAGAGAGACTTGTAGTGCAGTGTGCACTGTAGTATTGTCTTGCCTCAGCATTTTGTTTAAAATTTGTTTTAAAATAAAAAGTCAAGAGAGTTTGAGAGACTGAGGTACTGGGAGGTTGCTTGGTGTGAGATCGTGGGTGGCGCACTGTGGCAGGGTAGGGGTTGGGGATTGGGAAGCAGTTTGTTTTTCTTAGCCCATACTATTGCCAGAAACAAAAATAGAGACTGGAGGCCATGAGAACGCAGAAAGTGGAAACCACTCCATTAGTTTCAGCTGTAGCCTGTTATTGTTGAATCTGTTGATGAGTGTTCAGTTTGTTCACAACTTAGAAGCCACAAAAAAAAAAAACGAGTGTGCCATACTGCCATTGTGCTGTGCATTTGTTGTTCCAGTATTTAACACAACTTATCTGAAGGGTGGACCTAAGAAGGGACTACAACACAAGGAGCATTAGTTATTGAGAGGAAATCAGGGGTATACAGCACAGTACCTAAAATAAACAGGGAGTGTGTGCTGCAGTGCAGTGTGAGATCCAAGGAAACACAGTGCAACTTTTTTTTACTTTGCTCTGCAGTCTGCACACACACACTAGTCTGTCTGGCTGGGTTTGCTCCTGTCTGGTGCTAAATTCTTGAGGCCAGGTTGTGGTCGGACTGGACTGGAGTCAGTGGTAAGGGAAGGGAGGGAGGAGGACTTGCTAAGTAGCTGCCCAAATAAATAAAGTAAAACTGTAATAGCTGCACAGTAGCTGGTAAAAGAGTATACTACTACTACTGTATTTGAACTTGACCTTGTATTTGAGCTGCCCTAAACTGTGTGATGAGTGTGTGTCAGTCAACTAACTAGACTAGTAATTATTATAAAAAAAATAAAATCAATAATAGGCACAGCTGCCTTAGGGAGTTATCATGCTGTGTGCAGTGCATGTCCAATCCATGTTATTACTAGAGTAACAGGACCAGGTCACAGAGTCCAACCCTGTGTAACCTCTGCTTTTAGACCCAGTCCCATTCCCTTCCAGCTTCTTCCCCTGCCAAATAGGATAAGTGAATTGCCTTAGTCTAATAGTGTGCACAATCATAACTCTGAAAGTTTCAGACATTTGTAATAAAGATCCATCGCCTTTACTTGTTGAAAAGGCTAGGCAAATAAGCACTCATCCTTCTGGCTCCCAGTCCCGCCCAGTGTCATCACTGTCTGGGCCAGCCGTCCAGCACCAGTCCACCCAAAAACTCACACAGACACACCTAATTAATAAAATATATTTTATTATCATTGGGGGAAGAAAATAAGTGCCACCCAATATGCAGAACAGGAGTAGGAGTAGTAAACAGCAGACTCTTTTTCTCTCTGGTCAGTAGCCTCACGAGTAACAGACTCCATCTGCAGCAATACTCCATCTGCAGCAATACACCAGCACCTGAAACAGAAACACAATCCACCTCTGTCAGTGTGTCTAGTGCAGATAAGAGTAATAACAATGACAATGAGCCTATATCTGTGTCAGGAGATATAACTGCTGATCATCAGTGTCTTGAATTAAGCAGTGACGGCTTAACTGAAAGTTTACGTCCACTCCCTAAAAAACGTACTTTAGTGCTCCATGAGCAGGATGAGAGGCCAGAGAGGCCAAATAAAGATAAGAATATGATCAGGAGAAAAGGGCCCGATGTTTTCAGAGGCATTGGTTAACCATTTATTACTGGCTGAGATATGATGAAAAAAAGAACTGATGTATTGCACTGTGTGCGAAAATATCCAACCATTGCAGTACCAGCCTTTTCAAAGAAACCTAATGTTTTGCCACTGGCTCAAATACTTTTCAAATTGAGTCAGTTCGTGCTCATGACAAGTCCAATCCACATTTGCTGTGCATGAATCAACATATTGCGGACAGTGGTCAGCGTGTGGTACATTTTGATATCACTGAGTCCCCACTGTATCAAGTATTTACGCAGTTGGATCAGGACACTAAGGTCAAGATGCAACGCCTGTTCAACACAGCATATTCCATTGCCAAAAATCTGCACCCTTTCTCGGACATGGAGGCTCTGTGAACTGCAAGAAAGAAATGGGATAACGCTGGTTCTAATTATACCAATGATAAACAAGCTTAGGGACTTCTGTGGTGCTATATCAGCAGTTATATCCCAAACCCAGATGCAGACTCTTACTGATGTTAAATATGTGACAGTTCTTGCTGGACGGTAGTACAGATTCTAGTATAACTGAGTGGGAAAATGTTTTCATGCGGTTTGTTGACCCAAACTCAAAACAGGTGCGTACAGTGCTTATCCAAGCTGTGCCACTGGAACATGCACATGCAGAAGGTGTATTTCACGCAATAACGACTGCGCGTGAGTCAGTAAATCTTCCCCTAAGTAACCTACAAAATGTTCACAATCCAGAGCCATTCCTTGTTTCAGCAAATTTTGATGGGGCCAGTGTCATGATGGGCGAAAGAGGAGGAACCATAGCAAAGTTACGGGAACACTGTCCTCAAATAATTGCAATGCACTGTGTTGCCCATAAGTTAGAGCTGGCAGTTCTTGATGTGGTAAAAAAAAATAAATTTGTGTCAAAGCTTGAAAGTACTCTCAAGGGAATATTTAAGTTTTATCATTACAGTCCCAAAAAAATGAGAGAACTAAAAGAAATTGCTAATGTCATGGATACTGATCTTGCTCACTTTAGTGCTATAAAACAAGTGAGATGGCTTGCCAGTAGGTCACGGTCAGTTCATGCAGTTCAGGTTAATCTACCCAGTGTCGCTCAACACCTAGAACATGCGTCCTCTGCTGCTGGTGATGAAGGTTCTAGAACAAAGGCCCTCTTAAAGGAAGTACAGAGTGTACAGTTTGTAAAATCTCTATATACTACAAGACTTCCTGCCAATACTAAAAACCTGTCACTCCAGTTTCAAAGAGATGACATAGTAATACTGGAAGTTCCACAACTTGTTGAGACCTGCCTACTCCAGCTTACGGAGCTGAAAACATCACCAGGGAAATACATGGCAACTTTCCTTAGCCATTACAAACCTGAACAGAAATGGATGGAGTATGTTGTGTCAAAGAGGAGAGGGGAGGAGGAGGAGAGGACTGTTCCTTTCCCATTCAGAGGCAACTGCCCAGAAGTCAGTTTTGTAAGAGATACACAATTGCAGAATTTAATAGATGCAGCGATAACATACATAGACGAGAGGTTTAAAAATTTCTCAGAGGTGCCTCTCAAATGGTTCAGCTGTTTAGATTTCAAGCAGTTTGATCTGCCGAGAGACCAACTAGCGGTGTTTGGGACCTGTGAACTGGCAAACCTGGTTAAATACTTTGATTTTTTACAGAAGAGCAGCAAGAACATATAAAGTCTGAGTATGCTGCATTTAAAATGCTGCTTAAATCTTCAGCTGCAAGCCGTATTTCAGGTCTACACAAATTACTAAAAGAAAAACCACCACAGATTGGGCACATTATTCTTCACTTAGTGAAATACTAATAACTATGAGTGTCTCAACTGCTAAGTGTGAAAGAGTTTTTCTATCCTGAACCTTATCAAAACAAAATACGGACACGGCTTTCTGATGACACACTACAGTCTCTCCTGCAGATAGCGGTAGAAGGTCCTGAACTGCATGAATTTAATCCTGATCCTGCAATTAACCACTGGCTGCTCTGTGGTCCAGGAACTAGACATGTTCATGGGCATGCTGCCGCTATTGCTGCTACATCTACTGCTGGTGGTGTCGCTGCTTGCCTGCTTTTCTCCTGATGAGTGATGATGATCCGATGCAAGTACTCCTAGTAGTGCTCCATCATCATCTTCTTGTCTTCCCAATCTCTAATCAGTCTACCCCTTGATGTGACAGTCATGCTATATTCACAGAATGGCTTGTTGATTGATGGCCTTGGTTTCATTTCACTACAATTATCCAATCTCTTCTGAAACAGACTTCAGCCTACCCTGCATGCACACATGGTTAGTTAGGGTCACCACCAGATGTCCTCTTTTACGAGCACATGTCCTCTTTCCCAGCTGCCAAATATTCTTCATGTACCTTCAATTCAATATCCTGTATTATTATTATTATTTTTTATAATTTTTTTTACTCTCAGTCTCTTCTCCTACCGTACCTAGGACCTCCCCTTGTATATGAGCTGTGAAGGAAGGAAGTGGAGATTTTAAACCTGTTTACTCGGGGTCTGGCAGTGGCACCAGGGCTCATCGGGGAACTAGATAGGTGTCCTCTTTTTGGCATCCCAAAATCTGGTACGGGGTACGGTACCCATACACACGGTACACCGGTCCCACCCTGGACCTGCCGTATTAGAAAGGAAAGGAAAGGAATTGGATGGAGAGTCAGTCACTCAATATTGTTTTTCCCGATTTACACAGTTCTTCTACATCTACATCCATCCTAATACAATAGTACAACCCCAGGCACACCATGTAATTTATTTCTACAGATGTTTGGTTAAAATTTTCATATAAGCATATTGGACTACCACTCAGAACTCTGGGACTACCATTTTTGACCAGACCAGTTGCCCGGGACTAGCATGCCATTTTGAAATTTGTCAATCCCTGCCTACTCATACTGACTGTGATGTGCCCAGTACCTCAACTCGAGCTGCAGCAGAAGACAAGAAAGCTGAGTGCAACAGCACTGATGACTCAGATATTCAGGATTTTCTCCAGAAGTACAACAAGCAGTAGTCTGCCTCTTTGAATCATAGAAATCTGCCGGCAGAAAGGGATCCCTTGGCCCATCCAGTCTGCCTGTAACCCCCCTCTCCTAGGAAGATCCCCTCTGTCCATTTCCAGCCTTCCCTCTGCTCGCCAGTCCCATGTGCGTATCCTGTGCCCTCTTAAAGCTCTCCACTGTATTGACCACCACCACCCATTCTGGCAGCCTGTTCCATGGCTGTACCACCCTCTCGATAAAGAGCATCCCCCTGATGTCACCTCTAATCTGCTCCCTCCAGTTTGAGGGTATGTCCCCTAGTGGAATTGCTCTTACTCAATTTGAATATGCTGTCAACTCTCACCCTGTTTATGCCCTTCAAGTACTTGAATGTATCCACCATATCCCTCCTCTCCCTTCTCTCTTCCAGTGCGTACAGGCCCAGCTCCTCAGCCTATCCTCATATGACCTCCCTTGCAACCTGCGTACCATTTTGGTCATTCTTCTCTGGACCCTTTCCAGACTGTCCTTGTCCCCTTGCAGGTATGGCCTCCAGGACTGGACCCCATATTCCGTATGTGGTCTGACCGTGGTGGCGTACAGTGGCATGATCGCCTCCCTCCTCCTGCTTGTCAAACCCCTTCCTGTGCATGCCAGCATTCTTGGGGCCTTTCCTGCTGCTCTGTTGCATTGACTCTAGATTTTCAAATTTTATGAAATGGTTATCCCCAGGTCTCTCTTGCTGTGTCTCCTCCAGCTCCTCCACCCCGCATGTCAGTATTTTGCCTTCGGGTTGTTATGCCCTAAGTGCATAATTCTGCACTTTTTTGTGTTGACCCGTAATTGTCACCTTTTTGACCACTCCTCCAGCCTAGCCAAATCCTCCCTCATATCCTCAACCCCCCTCTTCCACCATATCAACCCTGTTACTACAAATGTTCTCGTCCGCAAACGGACACACTTCCCCCATAGACCCTCTGTGATGTCCCCAATGTATATGTTGAAAAGTATGGGTCCCAACACAGGCCCCTGGGGAACCCCACTCATCACCCTTTCTTCCTTTGAGTGCACCCCATTTACTATGACCCTCTGAGTCCTCCCCTCCAACCAATGTCTCTGTCTCACCCATCTCGTGAGCTTGTTCCCCACCCCAACCTGTCCACCCTGCCTACCAGTCTCCTGGGGGGGACTGTTTTACAGTCCAGGTAGGCCATGTCCACCACACCCTGGTCCCATAACTCCATCACTTTGTCGAAGAATTAAGTCAGGTTGGTCTGACAAGACTTGTCACCTGTGAATACATGCTGACTGTCATTTAGGAGGCCCTCCACCTCTAGATATTTAATCAGCCTTTCCTTAATCAGTGCCTCCATCAGCTTAGTGACTATGGAGGTCAGGCTGACCGGCTGTAGTTTCCTGGCTCCTCCCTTTCGCCTCTTATGTAGTGGTACTACCTCAGTCTTTTTCCAGTCCCCAGGAACACTTCCCTTGTGCAGTGACAGGTTGAATAGCTTCGTGAGTGGTGTTGCCAGTTCCTGTTTTAATTCTTTAAGCACCCTCAGGTGAATCCTGTCCGGCCCCATCGCCTTATCTGTCTGCAGCTTGCCCAATTCTTCTAGTAACCTAATTTCTGTGATGGGACTAGAGTCCATGTCCCTACTCATCCTCCCCCTATTTTGTTATTTTGGCCCCTCTCCCTCCTCCACCATAAAGACTGATGCAAAATATCTATTTAAGACATCGACTTTTTCTGTGTCACCCTCCACCAGTGCCCCTCTCTCCCTTGAGCCTCGCAGTCCCACTCTTCCCCTTTTTCTGTCGCTTACATATCTAAAAAAAAAAAAACATGTCCCCCCTTTTCACCCATCTTGCTACACGTTGGCCTGCTTGATCACCTTCCCTGCTTCTCTCGGTTTATCCTTATACATCCTCTTGTCTACCTCCCTTTGTGATGCCTTATATACCCCGAATGCCCTTCTCTTCTCCCTAACTGCATTCCTCATTTCAGTGGTGAACCAAAGCAGTTTTCTTCCCTCTTTTTCTTGCTCACTGTCCTAACACAAAGCTCTGTCACCTTCAGTAGTCCTCTTTTAATTTCCCCCATAGTTCTTCCACATCTTCTGTCTCCTCCAGCTCCTCCTGGACCAATGCTCTCATCCTCCTAAAATCTGCCTTCCTAAGTCAAGCACCCTAGTGCTCGAGTTCTCCTTGACCTGACCCTTACTGATCCTAAATTTTACCACCCTATGATCACTGTTGCCCAAATTCTTCCCAATCCCCACCCCCTCGGCACTGTCCCTGTTTGTTAAAACCAAGTCAAGTATGACCTTCCCCTAGCAGGTTCCATTACCAGCTGGTTGATGAATACTTTCTGCAATGCTTCCAGCATCCTTCTACTCATATCTGTGGCTGCTGCCAGGATGACCCAGTCTGTGTCAGATTTAGGTCTCCCACTACCACGATTTCGTCCTTGCTGGCCATGTCCTGTATCTCCATACCCATCTGTCTGTGACAAACATTTTAGATCAGATGTTTAAATCACTCTCACAGACCTAAGAAGTCAAGAAAGACACTGTAATCCATCAAGCCTCTATTATCAACCCCCTTTTGGGGCAGATTCACAACCTCTTTCAGACACTCTTCTGCACTGGTGAATTTCAGCCAGTTGGGTATGGTTATGTGCTGCGCTACATAGAAACATAGACTTTGACGGCAGAAAAGGACCACTTGGCCCACCCAGTCTGCCCATTTCCTTACCTACTGGATAAGCTGCAGATTCTAGTTAACCAACAGCCTGTTTCCTGCAACCCCCCACTATAATTGCTTTGTGTCTGTCCCATGCTAACCAGCTAACCACTCAGCTGACCCTGGTCTGAAGTCTCTTAGCCCTTGCCAGATTAGGTGTGGTGATGGTGTGGTGTACAAAGCTGTCTACTCAGATGAACCTGTCATATGCATTCTACCTGTGACCTAAGGAGAGAGTTTCTTAGCATCAGAAAGAACAGTTATGTAAGAATGTACTGTAACAGTGGATCTTTGAGGGAATCTCTGTTATCAGGTCACAGCTATGGAACTTAGCAATCAAGCACTAGGATCACATGGAATCTTTTCTGCAGCAGTCTAGTAGGGGTCGCCCATGCCGACGTCATGCTCCGATGTCACAGCCCTATATGAGCGTCCAACCAGGGAACCAAGGGAAGAGAGAGAAGGTGCCCAGCCAGCAAAAAGGCTGGAGCAACAGGACAGCCAAGCTGGAGAGAGAGAGAGAAAAAGGGTGATGGAGGGAGGTATGGCATGACTATGACAGGGTTGAATAGGACCCTGTCCCATTTGTTATGGAGAGTTTAAATGCAGGGATCTGTTCTGTTCTTTCGTTTCCTCTCTCTTGTCTGTCTGGTTGCGTAACCAGATTTTCTCGTGAGACCTAGGATTTGATCACCCTGACAGTCTTGCAGTTCATTGCCTCTCACTGTCTCTCAGTCTTCCCTTGCTGTTTCTGTCTTTTCCTCCCTTGCATATCTGCTGGTATAAAAATATATGCAAATCATTATGTGGAAATGTAACTGATATTGAGATCCCCTTTGTTGAGAAATTATATAGTGTTACTGTTGAAATGTATATAATTATAGTTTGAAATGACTGCAAAAAGCTATTGTGAACTCAAGGGGTTAACCTGGGAACAATTTTTAAGCCATTTTTCAGAAGCTGTGGAGAAAGGGCCTCAGTTATGGGACATTGTGTTCTTGCTGCACCTGCCTGAAACATGCAAGAACATTAAAAAAAAAAATAGGAAGCTTGTTAAGAAGGGGGGTTGCAAAGACTTATAAGACAGAGCTGCATTTGCTTGCAAGAGACGCACAGAGATTGAAGGAAAACTCAGATGGATCTTGTCTGTTTATTCTGCCCTTGTAAATAGTTATTCTGAACAATTTTATTTTTTTTATTTTATTGTTGTTCATAATAAAACTCTTATTACGAATTTTACAACTGCTCCTGGTTTTTCCTATGCTTCTTGACCTGTGCCTCGACGACAATTACCTCATCACAGTGACTCCTTCAAAGATCTATTATTATGGTAAGTTCTTGCGTAATTGTTCTGTCTCCTTTAGGGATATCTCTGTCATCAGGTCACACCTATGGAACAAGTCCCAAGCAATGCTAAGCACAAGACTGTCTAGGTGTCAGGAGGCCAGAGGCCTAACAGAGAAGATCCTGAAGCACAGCTAAGCCAAAACCTGCCTTCCTCTGGAGGCAATGGCCAGACTGTAGTGCTTGGTGAAAGTTTGGACAGTACTCCCAAGTGGCAGCAGCACAAAGTTCTGCAGCTGACACATTCCTGAAACAAGCAACAGAAGTGGCCATGCCTCTGGTTGAATGGCCATGAACCACACCAGAAAGTTCCTTACCGTACTTTCTATAACAAAAAATAATACAATTGGTCAACCTTTTGGACAAGTACTGGTTAGATACTGGAGCGCTTTCTTTGCCAGGGATGTAATAAACAAACAACTGAGAGGACTTTCTTTTTTTTGGAAATCATACTTTATTCAGAATTTTCTTATGTTTTTTTTTTCCAGAATTAATACACACTTAAACACTATGGACAAATTATAAAGACAGAACATACAATTAGTTCATACAGCTCTACTAGTAATGTAGTCATCTGACAACAAGTCCTCCATTTCAAAAATAAGAAGAAAATAAGCCTACACATAAGACACAGGGATGACAATCACAGATATTCAACACTAAGGTATGGGTACAACATAGGAAGGGGAAGAAACTGGGGGGAACAGAGGAAAAAGGGGGAGAAGGAAAGAAAGAAAGTTCGCTTTTGCAAATTAATACAATACAGTTGGAATCTTTTAACAGTTACACTATTATATTCATATCCTTAATGTTATTCAGCCAATAATTCCTGTATATCTCTGGATTCCCTCAGTGCCCTGTAATGGAGGAAAGGCAACTACCTGCTCTTGAACTTATCTAATTGCAACCGGAGCTTGGCAGTGAGTCGCTCCATTTCAAAAATTCTACAGCAGGTGGTATACCAATCATCTGCCGAAGGCATTTTTTGTGTTAACTAACATCATGTAATGGCCTTAAGGGTGGCAGCATTTACAATATAATATAAATATCTCTGAGATCTAGTATCCAACTGGTCCGGTGGAAGGCCCAAGAGCCAGTTCTGAACTGTCAAGGGCGGGGGAATTTCAAAAATCTTTCCGACCTCTACCTTGAGTCCCAGTATCTCTTCAGCACAGGGCACTCACAACAAATATGTGAGAGCATTCCCCTGTTTAGGCATCCCCTCCAACATAAATCAGAAGAATGTTTACCCATGTATTTCGTAATAACTGGGGGTCTAAAATATCTGACAACCCTCCAGCGAAATTCCCTGCAGAAGAGGTACTGTGAACCCCACTCCAGATCCCATTCCATTGTTAATCGTCTAGCTTGACACCCATTTCCATATTCCAGTGATCTTTAATATGAGTTAACTGATCTGATTCTAGTGAGGAGAGAGTCGCCACTATTTTGGAGACAACCCCCCTCCTGGAGTTCGGGCAAGTCCCAACAAATTTTGCAGCTGTCCAAGGGGTACCATAATCTGGTCTCCAATCTTCTCCTTATTCAAATAATGTCTCAATTGAAGGTAATGGAAGAAATCTGCTTGAGGTATACCAAATTCTAATCTCAGCTGTTGGAAGGGCTTACAACTCCCCCTGGTAAAAAACTGCCCCAGCATATATAAGCCCACTCTGCGCCAAGCCCTAAAAAAGCTGTCCAATTTATATGGGGTAAAATCCAAAAAACTCTGAAGAGGAATCTGAGCATGCAGACTCATTTTGTGCTGATAAGTTCTGCAAACCTCTGTCCAGACTGGTTTCAAAATGGACATCCAAGGATTATCCAAAGTTACCTTAGCCAATCTGGGTGCATCCAAAATTAAAAGGTCACCCAGACTGTTCAATTGTACGGATTGGATTTCGATCTCTGCCCAGGTAGGGGACCTATCCCCTTCCCTTAGGGGGATCAATGCTTGTAACTGGGCTACCCAGAAATATTTCCGGAAGTCAGGGAGACCTAATCCCCCTTTGTTTTTAGGGGCCATCAGGACCCTCCATCTAACCCTAGGAGCCTTTCCCCTCCATATAAATTTGGTCACAGTTTTCTTTAACTTGTTCCAAAAGTCTCTTGGGGATCTCAAAGGGAGGGTGGAGAAAAGAAGCAATAACCTCGGGAGCACATTCATCCGTAAAGTTTCCATGCACCCAGCAGTTACAGTCCATCTGGATTTCCTGTAGAAGCTTAAAATGGTTAGTGGCATAGCATTTATTCAGGTCTGTTGGAATCCACACCCCTAAATATCTGAAACCAGTTTTTGACCATTTGAAAGTCCCTAAGTCCGGAAGGGGGTTACCTGAAATATGGCCCACCAGGATAATTTCCATTTTGGATTCATTAATTTTGTATCCAGAAAAAGATTAAAATAGTCTTAATAAGTCAAAAATTGTTGGAAGGGCCTTAGCTGGATCCGACACATAAAGTAAGGCATCATCTGCGTACAAGGAGACACGGAGTTCTGACACTCCCATCTTGATACCTTCAAAAGTTATAGCCTGTCTAAGGTCGGCTGCCAAGGGCTCCAGACTCAGAGCAAAGAGAAGAGGAGAGAGCGGGCATCCCTGCCTGGTCCCCCTTCCAATGTTAAATGGGGACAAAATTACCTCATTCGCCGTCAACCTTGTCTTCGGGTCTCTGTATAGGTTTTTAATCCATCCTCTAAACTTCTCCCCCATACCAAAGTTAACCAATGTTTGATCAAGATATACCCAATCCACTTGATCAAAGGCTTTCTCTGCATCTAAGGAGACCACAGCATGTGTAGTCCTGATCAAAGAAGAAGCCGGAGAGGAGAGGAGAGGGCATTCTGGAGAAGGCGAACATTGTCTCCCATATGTCTTCCTGGAATAAATCCAGTCTGGTCAGGGTGAACCAAAGAGGTTATGACTATCTGGAGGTGGGAACTAATAACCTTCGTAAAAATCTTGGTATCCTGATTCAATAGAGAAATGGGTCTGTAACTGGCAAGGGGTCCTTCCCTGGCTTTGGAAGTACTGTTACAAGGGCTTCACCCCACAAATCTGGAGTCTCCCTAGGCTCCTGCGCCACCTCACAGACTTTAACAAAAAGGGAGGCCAGGTCATCCATAAAACATTTATAGAACTCGGCTGTAAAGCCATCCGGGCCAGGTGACCTGCCCGTCTTGAGGGTTTTTATTGCCCATTTGATTTCCGGTTCACTAAAACCAGAATCCAAGTCCCTCCCCTGTTCTACTGAAAGTCTCGGCAGATCTACTCATTCCAGAAAGTCCACAATCACAGACCTATGATCCGGTACCCTCTCCTCAGTATATAAATCTTGATAAAATTTCTGAAATGCATTAACTATCTCTGTATTTATTCATTTTATTTATTTATTTATTTAGCTTTTGTTGACCGGGTAATTGCACTAGACAAATCCTGCCTATTTTCAGGCACGACCCGGGGGAGAGGGATACAGATGAATGCCAACTGACCTTGAACCAGATTAAGCTGTTGGTGGTATTTTTAGTGAATGAGGGAAATTTGGCCAGGACACAGGGGAAATTCCCCTACTCTTTTTAAATAAGTGCCATAGGATCTTTAACATCCACCTGAACTACCACCAATCCAGGCAGATGGGACCTCGGTTTAACGTCTCATCCGAAAGACGGCACCTCAGAAATGCAGCACCCCTCTCATGCTGCATTACAGTGTCAGTACTGGGATATTAACCCAAGTGCCAGATGTGGGAACTGAACCCACAGCCCTCTGATCTCCCGGCCTCAGAGGCGAGTGTGCTACCTACTGAGCCACTGACACTGACACTGTAGGCTGGATACATTCCAGAAGGGAAGGATCGTATCGTTTACTAGAGGAAATATATCTCTCTGCCTGTTGTTTACGGAAACGCAGGGCCAGCAGTCTGCTCGCTCTCCTTCCCTCATAATATTTCTGCTCTGTAAACCTGAGGACATTCTCTGTACGCCTCTGCATGAATTTGTTGTAGGCCTCTCTCTCTCTCTCTACCTTCAACTGTGGCAAAAGTGATTTTTTGCTATGGTTTTTATGTTCTTGTTCTAGAGCAGAAATTCTTCCAAGAGCTTTTTTAAGAGCAGCCTGGTGCTGTTTATTTTTATAAGAAGAGTGAGCAATTGTGTGTCCCCTTATCACTGCTTTGAGCCCATCCCGAACAAACTTTATTGTAGTCTCTCCTCTCAAATTATCCTGAATATAGTGCTTAATCACCTTTTTAAGGGATTCGACGTACACTTTATCATTTATAAGCCCCAAATCAAATCTCCACAACCCCTCTTTGCGTGTAGGGTCCAAATTAAGATATGTTGAAACCATAGCATGGTCGGAGAAAGTCACAGGGTGTATCTCCATGTCCCGGAAGCGGTGGGCCATATTCTTTTGAGTATAAAAACGATCTAATCTAGAATAAGAACCCGAGGCAGCCAAGTAGAATGTGTAGTCTGTTTTTTGTGGGTTTTGTAACTACCAAGGGTCCACCAGGCCACCCTCTGTTATTAAAGCTTTGAGTAACTTTGAACAGGCCCTCGGTCCTCTCATAACCATCCTACACCTATCTAGTCTCAGGTCTTCCATTCAGTTCCAGTCCCCAACACACACCACTTGACCCTCTGGGAGACTGGAGACCACTCTAAACAAGGATCTTAAATATTCCCCTGAGGGCGGAGTAGGAGCGTATACTGAAATTATATGCAATTTCTTCCGATTAAATAATCCCGACACCACCACCTATCTGCCAGACCCTCCTGTGCTGGATTTTTGGACCTGGAAGGGGAGTCCCCTACGAATCAAAATGGCCGAGCCTACCTTTTTGGCTTGAGGGTGTGAATCCACAAAAACAGAGCCTCCCCAATGTCTCCTTAGTTTTAAATGTTCTAAATTAGACAATTTTGTCTCTTGAAGACAGGCTATATCACATTTTACTCAGTTTAGCGCTAGTAAAATCCTCATTCTTTTTATGGGGCTGTTAATTCCTTTTACATTAATTGAACATATTTTCAAGGGAGTCATAGTGAAGACTGATACCAGAATACAAAAGAAATAAACTTCCAGGAAGCAGCTCTTATCTCCATCCCAGGACATACATTCTGTTTCTTTATTCGACTAAACACTTGATCAACCTTAGAAAGTAAAAGAAAGAGGGAAAACAATAAGAACATCCAAACAAAGAGCCCTACTGGGATATTAACACTGAAACGGACTCCACCCATCCTAGGAGTCCTGTGTAGATTAACGTCTACGGAATAGGTCAAAAGCCCCATAACAACGGAGTCTGCAAAAAGCAGTCCTGTCCATTCAAGGACAGAAGGGAGGTGATAGTCCTCCCGAGGGAAAAAGCCCACGTTAACTGGGGCAAGGTGTGAAGTTCCCTATCTACGCAGGAAGCACCACACCTGAGCCCTCACAAGTTTTCTGGTAAGGCCGCCCCAACGAGGACCGCCCCCGGTGATATTAAACAAGGAAACCATGGAGCCCCAAATCTCCACAACCAACATTTGAAATCGGAGACTGGAACCCCTCTTTTATATTATGGACCCGGCGAACTTAGAAAAATAATGCCGGGATACAAATTAGCCACCGACTATTGTTCAGTCCATGATATGTATTAAAACTATTCCTTATTATAACATTTTGAACAACTTATTTTTAAACCTATGAGCGTCCAGGGACATCTTTGTGAGAGTGGCTAATAATTCAACAAAACACATCCCCTAGGCCCAAGGACCACTCGAAATAAAGCAAAATGAACCACGTAGGTGGTAAATATCAATAGTACATGGAGACCATTTTCTCAGTCTGGCAAATGTCACCACATATGAACGGAGGGAGCGGGATACCGACACACAAGATTGTGCAATTTAAGATCTGCCCCTCCCTCCCAAGCCCAAATTAGAAAGCTTTTTCCAAATGTCCATCAAAACGTCTTTTCCTTGGAAACTGTACTTGCTGTTGAGGAAAGCACAAAGAGAAAAGTGTCCTCCTAATATTAAACAATAAAGTACTTGCATGATGTGTTTGGAATTAAGACCAGGGTTGTTGTTCTGCTGTGCCACAGTTTCAGCCGCCATTCCTAGTTGGTGCCGCTCCCATAAAAAAAATCAAGTAAACAGGCCTCGAGAGGGGGAACAAAAACCCTGGGTACCGATCATGCACTTCCCCACAAAGTCTGGATCGAAACACAACCCCATCCAAAGGTTCCCAGAGGCTCAGAGAACGCTGTCATTTTCCCCCAATTCCCCAGATGGCCAAACCCTCCAAATAACTCAAGCCCAGCGCTAAAAAGCCAGTTTGTGCCTTACTATTTGAAGTGAGTATAGAGTTCATGTTAATTTCAGGTCGAGTTCTTCTTTTGCAACCATTTGGATAAATCAGCATGCAGAGGAAAAAGGGAATCCGCTCTTGAGGCACCGGTTCTTCTCCCGCCCTGTGCCACTGACCAAAGCAACTCCACAATTTCTCATTCTACTTTCTCCTCATTTAAGTCTGGGAGAGAAATACCTTTGGACTCTAGAAAAGGAATCGGTTCTAGTAGTGTTTCGAAGGATTTAACTCCTTCCTCTCCATCTATCCAACATTTGGCGAGATATCGGATCTGGGCTCTCATGCCCTTCTCTCGGAGTTGTTTAATAACATACAGTACTTTCTTCCACTTGGCCATCAACAAAGGAGGAAAATCCTGGTCACTGTAGATTATGGCACCATCCAAATTAAGACCGCATTTTTTCCAGGCTAACTTAAGTATCTGGTCTTTGACTGGGAACTTAAGAAACTTGATAATAGATCTTGGGGGTGCGCCAGGTTTAGGCCTGGGTGCATCCGATCTATGGGCTCTTTCTATATCTAGTTTGTATTCTTCTTCCAAGTCCAACTCTTTCTTGAACCAGCAGTTCATAAATTGAATAGTGTGATCCTGTTCTGCACCCCAAGGGATACCAAACGCCCTGATATTATTTTGGCGGGCCCTGGCCTCTGCATCTTCGGCTCTGAAAGTCATCGCTCTTTCCCTGCGATGCAGCTATGCCAGCGACCTACCAAAGGCCATATGTTTCCCTTGAACGGTCTCCAGCTGGTTTTCTACTGAGGAGGTGCGTGCTTCTAACTTGCGGAAGTCTTTTTGGATATGCGATACCTTATTATCAATTTTGTGCAACAGCCTGATGGTTTTATTGTTCTCTGCTCTAGACATGGCTGAGCCGGATTCAGAGCCTGAGTCGTCCTCCTCAGAACCCGCTAACAGTGATGATCTGGATGGTGCCGGACTTGGGTCCACAGCCTGCTGACTTGAGAAGTCTTTTTTTGGGGTTTGCTATCCCACCAAAGCCTTTTTCCTTGTTCGACCCATCTTATACAGGTGTTCCGCCACCGAGTCAAAGAATTAAATATTGTAAGTATCATCACCGTGTCACGGATTACTGAAATGTAATCACCCGGGGATGCGGAGCTGTCATTTAGGCATCCATTCGGATCGCTGACGTCACCGTAAGTCTGAGAGGACTTTCTGCAGTCCTTAGTACGGTGTGTATAGTACCTGAGAATTCCATGTACATCTAAGGTATGGATCAATGCTTCCCCTGGATTGGCATGCTGTGGATAATAAACAGGCAGGTGGATAGATTGATTTAAAGTAAACACAGACACCACTGTAGGAAGAAACTTAGAATTAGTACACAAAGAGACCCTGTGTTTGTGGAAAATCAAGTAAGGCTGCTCTCACATGAGAGCCTGTAGCTCTGAAATTCGTTGAGCAGAAGTAATAGCAACTAAAAATAACGCTTTCTATAACAGAAAGCATAGCTCACAAGACGCAGCTAGCTTAAAAGGAGACAGGGTCAGCTTCTCTAGAATAAAATTCAGGTCCCAAGCCAAAACCGGATTACAGATAAGGTCTTCAAGTGGAGAATGCCTTGCAGAAAAGTACAGTCCATATCCAACTGGGCCACTGTATGACCATTAATGGGCACATGAAAGGCTGATATAGCTGACAGGTGCACTTTAGTAGAGGAGTATTGGAGTCCTGCATCCAACAAGGTCAGAAGATACTCCAGAACCTGGTTCACCAGACAAGTGACAGGGTTAGGCGATGGGAAGCGACCCAGATAACAAATTGCTTGGTTCCATGTGATATGAGCGAAAGCCAAATCGCGATTGGCGGCAGGGCAACCGTTCATCACCAAAAATCAGTTTTGGCGATGTACAGCTGCCTGCAATCAGTTTCGGCGATGTACATCCACAGTGCACAAGAAAACGGTGCCGGGTACTTAGATTTTGTTGTTCATCCCTCGCACACACCCCTACTAAAGGATTCTAACTCCGGGGCAAAAGCTCATGAATTAAAAATTTCAAGCCAGCGCACAAAAATGTAAGCAATGCCTGGACCCAGAACCTCACAGCATTGCTGCCACCCACCCACCACGTTACGGGCCAGCTCAGCAGCCCCATGCCAACCACGCCAGGCCAACCCTCCCTCCCTTCCATCACGCCGCTCACCCCCCACCCCACACGTATACATTTGGGGACTTCCTGTCGCTGTATGCGCCCACCTCCCCCATCCAGTTGCCCTTCCTCAGCATGCCGGGATTGAGTTTGTCGCCGTTGTTGCAAGTGCTCAATCGCCGACGCCCATGTCATGGACTACCAATTGCTTCTACTTCATGGAGTAAGTGACCCTGGTGGAAGGTTTTCTAGCAGCCACCAGGACATCAGCCACCTTCTGAGATGCACCAAATGAGCAATGGCTGTGTCCTCAGGAGCCATGCGTGCAGATGGAGGGACTTGAGGTCTGGATGGACCAGGGTCCCTTGTGCCTGTGTCAGCAGGTCCCAGCAGAGTGGTAGGGGAACTGGAGGTTCCACAGCCAATTGTTGCAGTAATGGAAACCATATCTGATGAGGCCAGAATGGAACCACCAGAATTAGGGTGGCTTCCTCCATCTGCAGCTTGATGAGCACACTCTAAATTAGAGGAAAGGGTGGGAAGGCATTAAGAAACCACCCTTTCCAGGAGAGGAACAACATATCTTACCAGAAAACTCCAGACCTGAATCTAGAAAGCAGAAACATGGCAGTTTTGCGTTGAGTGGGGATGCAAAAAGTTCCAACTCTGGATGAACCCACCTGTCAAACACCGAGGTCAGCAGTTCCCACTCATGCATTCTGGGCTGTGACTGGCTAAGGCTGTCCGCCAGTATGTCTTGGGCACCTGGCACATGGGCAGCTGACGGTTCTAGACTGTGATCTAGAGCCTAGTACCAGACACTCACCACCTCCCGGCACAGGGGTTAAGAATGAGTCCCCCCCCTTGCTTGTTGATGTAACAGACCACACTGAGGTTGTCTGACTGCACCAACAGTGGGCCTGGAGAGAGATGGTTCTGGATTGCCAGGAAAGCATACAGAACAGCCTTCATTTCAAGGACATTTATGTGGAGGCGAGTCTCCCACTGGGACCAGATCCTCTGTGTCTGATAAGGACCCAGGTACGCACCCCAACTCATACCCAAAGCAACCCTGATGAGGACTTGGTGAGGGGTGGGGATAAGAAAGGGGTCTCCTTTCAAGAGATTGTCTGGGTCCATCCACCACTGAAGCACCTTGCACACTGAGGAGGAGACAAGGACTCGCTGGTCCAGATCGTCTGAGCATTGATCCCATCAGACAACACAGAGGGTCCATTGCGGTATCCTCGTAAGCAACCTAGCCATAGGGACCGTAACATTAGCTGTGGCCATTAAGCCCAGGAGCCTCAGGAACTTCCTAGTTAGAGCATACCAGCACTGAGCCACAGCCTGGGCCTGAGGTATGAGGCAGTGCACCATGTCTTGTGGTAGGAAGGCCTTGCCCTGAGTAGAGTCCAGAACCGCCCTATGTACTGCAACTGCTGGGATGGAGTCAGCACAGACTTGGGCAAATTGGCAGTAATGCCCAAGGACAGGAACAACTGCAGGGTGCATTCCAGAGTCGGCAACAGGAGATCTTCCACAGGGATAATCTCTTGCAGCAGGTAGTACACTTGGGTCATTGCCAGAGGGTGCTGTGGTGCATGGCAGCTCTCTTCTAGCAGTCTTTTGCCAGGGGCTGCCCACACATGACATCGTCATTCTGCTCCTATAGAAGAGTGGGCAGTCCCTGGTATCCTCAGTTCATTTTCCTGCCGTCTTCAGCTTGCACGCAGCAGCTAGTGCATAGAGCAGAAGTCATTGATGTGGACTTGAGCTGGGAACGGATTTTCCCCATGTCCTTTCCTTCATCGACGAATGTCGAAAGAATCTACCAGCAAGACAGCACTTTTTCGATCATGTCATTGCAGTAGGAAGATCTACCGTTACAGCAGTCATACCGTTTGTGTTAGGTGTCTGGGTCCTACACATGACACCATCTCCTGCGTTCATTGCCAGGATTTCAGCCAGGCAACCCGTCGACGACAACTACAGGAGATCGAAGCACATCTCATGGAGCAGAAAGTGTCTCTGTTAGAGAAGGGTGTCCGTTCCAAGGAGCCACCTATTACCGATTCACATGAGGAGCACAAACATGATAAGGATAAATCATCCTCATCTTCATCAGGAAAACACTCGTCGACAGCCACCATCACAGGTGCTCAACTGTCGATGATGTCCTCCAGGACTGCTTCCTCATCGACGAGGGTTTACACCGTCTTGACAGCGCTTTCTAGCGCCCTTTCAGCAGTCTCTAGGGAACCCTATGTTGGTTCCCTTGACGTTTCGTCAACGATAACTCATTTTCTGTCAACGATGTCTCCCTTTAAGCATTCCAGTGCCTCTTCCTGTGCTGCCCCATTGACGACAGGCCATTCCTCTATGGGCAGAACTACTAGGTTTGCAGTCTCCGCTGCCCCTCCACCTTCACAACTTTCTCCCATAGGGGCCAGGCGGACAGGGATCGGGACCTGGACTTTACCATTCCGGGGCTAGACCTGTTTACACCTCTTGTCCTATTTCCTCAACAATCCCCCTAGTTTCTCAGAAACCCCCTACCCCGCCCCCTACCTCTACCTCACTGGATGTAGCCACAGTGGTACAACAGGTTCTACAAGTAATTAGGCACTCTTAGTCTCCCACTCTGGGGGAGGCAAGTCGCCCTTCCCGTTCTCCTGCCCTTCCACCAAAACGCTTCCACAGAGACAGGAAGCGCTCACCACCCTGGTCCCCTTCCCTCATATGAGGAAATGTACTTTTCAGAGGAGGCTGAATTTCCAGAAGGCTTTCCCGGAGATCTGGAGGATGTTGACCTACAGGACTTGGATTCTCATCCCCTGTCCTCTCTTTCTACTATCTCCTCCTTATGAGGATGCCTCCAGCCATGCGGCCGCCTCTCCTTCTGATGACTCATCTTTTCACGAGATGATGTTTCAAATTCAGAAAATCATGTGTCTTTCAACCACCAAACATGACAAAGAAAGAATATGGCAGACTGTCTCAAACTGCCTGAAGAGCCCGTAGCAGTAGTGGTACTCCCACGTATACAAACTTACCAAAACACCATACTGGCGGCTTGGAACCAACCCTCAGTGGTCCCATCCATTCCTAGAAAGGCAAATCACCTTTACCAGGCTCCTCTTGACCATCCCTTTCTTTCCACTAGCCCTGAGGCTGACTCAGAAGTGATTACTGTGACTCATGATCATGCCAAATGACCAAAACACATGAGCTCACTCCTGATAAGGAGTCTCACTGACTTGACTACCTCGGAAAGAAGGTGTTCCAGGCAGACACCATGAATCTTAGAATTCTAAATTATATGGGACACATGGTTAAATATCAACATACCCTCTGGTCCTCTGCTATAGAACTAGTCAGTAAACTCCCTCCATCTCAGGAGGACCACCAATTATTGGCTATAGTTTCCACTGGCAATTCCATATCTCGACACCTGCTCCGCTCTGGTTATGATGCAATGGATACTTTGGCCCGCACAACAGCCACAGGGATTACCCTGAGACACCATGCTTGGCTACATGTATCAGGATTCACACCAGATGTACAACGTAAAGTGGTAAATGCCCCTTTTAATGGATCTAAACTGTTTGGTCCAGGTACCCAAATGCTTCTGGTAGATCTCTAGGCTTCAGGGAGGACCTTACATACAGTACATGGAATGTATCATACCTCACAGCCATCATACCAATACCACTCTCAGTCCTCCTTTCATTTGAAGAGGGGCGGTAAACACAGAGGTAACTACAGCGGTGGATACTGTGGTTGTCCCAGCCTTCTTCCAGGACCACCACACCTACCTTTAAGGGTTCCTGCTCCCACCCCCCGGGTGGAGCCGGTCAGCCCACTTCCCAGTGACCAACTGGAGCATTGCCCGGGCTTCCTCCACCAGGCCTCGGAAGCCATGGGCAGTCGCTTTGCCCTCTATTTAGAGTCCTGGCAGGCATTAACATTGGACGAGTGGGTATTTCAGATCATAAGGACAGGGCACACGCTAGAACTCATGTCACCCCCCCCCCCGGCTCTGTCCATTACCCACCCGACCATATTCCTATTCTCCAGGAGGAATGTCAGGCACTTCTTCACAAGAATGCCATCTATCCAGTCCCTCCATTGGAGTACCACCAGGGATTTTACTCCCATTCCTTTTTGGTACGCAAACGTACTGGAGATCTCAGACCTATACTAGACCTCAGACAACTGAATTTACACATTCAGTACAAATGGTTCCTGATGGTCACCTCAACATCTCTAATGTCGATGTTAAAATAAGGGGATTGGCTATGCGCATTAGTCATGAAAGATGCCTACCTACATATCCCCATCCACCCCACCCACCACCGGTTCCTTCAGTTTTACCTGCTAGGACAACATTACCAATTTTGGGCACTCCCGTTTGGTCTCTCATCCGCCCTGAGGGTCTTTACCAAGTGCCTAGTGGATGTGGCAGTGGCCCTGAGATGGGACGGACATTTTGTCTTCCAGTACCTGGACGATTGGCTTATAAAGGCAGACTTGGAAACTTCTTTACTTTCATCCCTCCAGGCGACCCTCACTCTGTTCCAGTCCCTAGGAATTACAGTTAGCTAGCCCAAATTCCAATCCAAACCCTACCCAGTCGCTCCAGTATATAGGAGCTGTTCTGGATACCGCCTTTACCAGGGCCTACCTTCCTGCTGACAGACAAAACAGACTTCTGTCTCTGGCTTCCCAGATACAAACTCAACAATTTTTCACAGCCAGACGTTTGTTATGCCTTCTGGGGCACATGGCCCAGCCATCCCCATGGTGACCTTTGCCTGTCTACATATGAGACCAATCCAGTGGACTCTTCAGACTCAATGGTGGCAAAAGACAGGGGATTTCGAAGACAAAATCAGAGTCACTCCTTTTCTGCGCTCGGCCCTGAACTGGTGAGCCCAATGTGCCAACCTGCCTCAGGGCATGCCCTTCCAGTCCCCTCCTCCCCAACAGATGCTGACCACGGATGCTTCCCTTGATGGCTGGGATACACACCTGGGTCCCTACAAGACACAGGGCAGATGGCCCCGATTCTCCATTCCCCCCATATAAATATACTGGAAATGAGAGCAATCTGCCTCACCCTTCAAGCTTTTCACCCCACTTCTCCCCGGGGCCTCTCCTGATCCAGTCAGACAACACCTCAGTGATGTACTACCTGAACAAACAAGGAGGTACCAAGTCCTGCACTTTCTGCAGAGAGATGATGGCGGTTTGGCAGGAGGCCATACTTCAACACCTATCATTGATTGCCGTCCATCTACCGGTACACCACAATACCCTGGCCGACGTTCTCAGTCGCCAGACCTCCACGCACGAGTGGACACTTCATTATGAAGTTCTTCAGATGATCTTTAGATTGTGAGGGACCCCGGACCTTGAACTCTTTCCTTCCCCCATCAATCACCGACTCCCCAGATACTATTCCATTATCTCAAACAGAAAGGGACAGTCTACAGATGCCCTATCCCAGCTGTGGACAGGACTCTTCGTATATGCTCCCCCATCCTACTCCTGCAATGGACTGTACTAAAACTACAACTCAAACCTGCCACCATGATCCTCATAGCCCCTCTGTGGCGTCGGCAGGTATGCTTTCCTCTACTTCAATAGTTCTCAGTAGCAGACTCCATTCCATTGCTGATCAGGTCAGATCTGTTGACTCAAGATCAAGGGACACTTCATCCCAACCTGAAGTCACTACACCTTCATGTTTGGCTCCTGAGGATGCTTTCATAGCCTGTCTTCAAGTCTCCTCACCTGTGGCCAATATTCTGTTGGCTTCACACAAACCATCTACCATGGAAACATATAATGCCAAATGGAAATGCTTCTCCATATGGGCTGGGCCGCTTCCAGGTCATTGGACCCTATTCATGTCCACTGACTAAAGTGTTGGACTGCCTGGCCTCGCTTGCCGAGACAGGTCTGAGCTACTCCTCTATTAAAGTTCATTTGGCCTCTATCTTGGCCTTCCATGAACCCTTGGAAGGGAGACTACTGTATCAACATCATCTTGCCAAAATGTTCCTAAGAGGAATGCTACACATCAAACCTCCCATTAGACGACCCACCCCTCTGTGAGAGTTGAATTTCCTTTTGGAAAAATTGAGCCTTTCGAACTGGTGGCCACTTGTGACTTCCGCTTCCTTACTTGGAAGACAGTATTTTTAGTGGCTGTCACTTCCGCTCGGCATATATCCGAGCTTCATGCCCTCCTGTACCTCAAGGGCATCAACAAGGTGCAGGTGGGGGATCTTTTCCAATGTAGAAAAACCACCAGAACACAGGGGCACAATATGAAATTAGAGGGGGGTAGATTAAGAGGGAACATGAGGAAGGTTTTCTACACAGAGAAGGGTGGTGGGTGCTTGGAATGATCTGCCACAAGAGGTGGTGGGGGCAAGCACAGTGAACAGGCACAAGGGAACATTGGGCGGGAAGGGAGTGCGGAAAAACCATTGATTGTTTAGGATCAGTGGGCACATATAGGAATAGGGCCTATGGGCAGACTGGATGGGCCAAGCAGTCCTTATCTGCTGACAATTTCTGTTTCTTGTGCAAAGAGCCTTATCTAATCTTTCACAAAGACAGAGTGGCTCTCCAAACCAATCGTTCCTTTTTAACTAAGGTGGTCTCAGAACACACCTTAAATCAGTCCATTGACTTGCCGGTTTACCACCCTGAGCATTCAAATCAGGGAGAATACCTCCTACATACCTTAGATGTCCATTGTATATTGGGATATTATACTGATCTTACCAAATCTGTTAGAAAAACTCCTCAGCTTTTTGTTACCTTCGTCTCAACCTCCTGGTCGCTAAACAGACCCTCTCCAATTGGTTGGCACATTGTATAACTTTTTGTAAATATAACAAGCCATTACCAGGACCTGTCCAAGCCCATTCTTCCAGAGCTATTGCCACTACAGCGGCCTGCTTTAAAGGGGCTTCTGTCACAGACATCTGCAATGCAGCCACATGGTCCACAATAAATAATTTCACGAAGCATTAAAACTTAGATATTGCTTCATGCCGTAGGACGGGCTTTGGCCGAGCTGTCCTACAAGGCCTTTTGTCATAACTTCCGCCCTTCCTGGGTTTACTGTTTGGGAGTCATCCCAAGTGTATTACCAGCTGATCGAGATTATCCCTGTGGAAGATAGTACAGCTGCGTACTTACCGTAACTTTAGATCTTTGAGAGGGTTCCTGCAGTAGGTCTTCACACATAGGACTGCGCCCCCTGACGTCAGGTTTCAGTGGCAAACTTGTAGATAGCAATCATCAGCGGGACCCCCCTCCACGTCAGGTGATGTGACATCAGCCACGACTAAGCGGTTGTCCTTGGCGCCCTCAGTTCTTTCCGCCGTTGCCTCAGTTCGTTTGGCTCATGAGATGAACAGCGATCTAACGCCCACGCGTCAATCAAAGTTTTGTCTTCATACCTTAAATGTTTTCTTCTATTATTCGACCGATTGTATGTTGACTCATGTCAGGAAGAAGTGATGGAAGTGCGGAGCCCAGATCCTGCACGGGGACGACAATTCCTGCTGCCTCTTGTGATTAGGCCCCAAGCACAACTCGGATGAGTGTGCCATCTGCCAGGCCTTCAATCAAGCCACCAGGACCAGGTGCAAGCGGACCCTGGAGGCCCACCTCATTACCTGGCAGTTTGCGTCAATGGAAAAGGAGCTCCAGTAATTGAGGGAAAGGTCGTCGTTGCCGGCCCTCAGAAAAAAGAAGAGTAAGGAGAAGTGCCAGGACAGGAGTCCGTCGCCACGAGGGAGGCCTGCTCCAGAAACGGTGAATACTCCTTCTGGTGCCCTGTCCACCTCTTTGGGCTGAACACCTTCTCCCCCTCCTGCTGATGAGAGCGGGCAGTTGGGGGTAGCCTGTCTTGAGGTTTCAGTTGTGTCTCCTCCTAGCACTGCCGGTAAGTCTCCCTTTGACCCTGTCGATGAGGGCACGGCTTTGACCGATAAGCCTAGCAGCGGCCCACCAGCTGCCACTAGCCCGGTTAGGTCCAGTCAATCAGACGGCGGATCCTCCGTCGCCCACCCTGACTCCTCTCGCCCGTCGGGGTCCTGCGAGGCCCCCGACACTGGCCAGAGTGTGCTGTCGAGAGACCCTGCATCTCTCCGGGTCCTGCACCCCCAGGGATTCGCCACCCAATCCTGCTCTGTCCCTGTCGACAGGATCGTTGTTCGACCTTTCGTTGGGGTCCCTTCCGGAACATCCCCCTTCGCCAAGTCTGTTGCCGCCTCAGGACAAGAGTCCATCACAGGCTAAGGATCCTGATACGGAGCCCCCCCACCTCGGGACCTTAAGGTGCCTTCCCGGATCCCACGCCACTGGGTGGCCCACCGTTGGCTCCTCAGTACCCAATGCTAGAACACATGCCTACAACGCCGGGATGCTCTGGGTATAACCGTTATGGATATTCTCCTGGATTGCTAGGTTTTCAATACCCTTCTTGGCAATACCCAGGTTTACCTGGGTTACCAGCCTCCTCCTCCTGTGCCAGATCGGGAGACGATCCCCACATGGTGGTAGGATGCCAGGACCAAGCTCATCACGGAGCTTAGGCAGTCTGTGGGAGACATCCCTCTTCCGAGGGCCCCTCCCCCACCGATACCCTCTGCAGAGCAGCGGGTGCTCTACCTGTAGGCTCATCTGGGACAGACCCTTTCATCCTCAGTGTTTCTGAGCCTTCTGACATGGACTCTGATTCCGAGCTTTCGGACACTCGGTCTCCAGTCGTGGTACCACCCAACAAATCCCCAAAATCTTCTCCAGAGGATCCTTCCTTTGGGGACCTTTTGCACACTATTCAGGCAGCAAGAGGCTAGCCTTCCACAGAAGTGGACCCCCAGCATAAGAGGCTGGCGAAACATTTGGATCTAGCAACTACAGACCCTCTACCCATCCCCCCCCAGATGGGTCCTCATGAGGATCTGGTGACTACTATCTGGCAGCAGCCGTCATCTATCCCAGCTGTCTCCAGAAAGGCAGATCGTACCTACTGTCCCCCAGAAGGGATTCAATATCTCATGACTCATCCCAAAGCTGACTCTATGGTAATCACTGCCGCCCATGACCGGTCAGCGCAACCAAAGCATTTCAGTTCCTCACCTCCCGACAAGGACTCTCGGCAGCTGGATCATTTTGGCCGGAAGGTTTATTCCTCTATCTCTTGTGCCAGCCGGTCCCTCAACTATGTTTCACACATGGTGGCATTCTAGAAGGCCTCTCTGCCCGAGCTGGAGAGGGATCTTCAGGAGGTCCAGGATGAGTCGCTCCGTAATAAATTGCTGTACAAAGTCAGAATGGGCAAGTCTTCTTGTCGTCATGCTTTGTGTGCAATGTATGACTCAGTAGACTCAGTGGCTAGGGTGGCAGCCACGGGGATCTGCATCCGTCGCCTTCCCTGGCTTCAGATTGCAGGTTTGGCACAAGACGTCCAGTCCTCCCTTCTGGACGCCCCTTTTAGGGGTTCTGTCCTTTTTGGCGGCAATGTCAAAGATAATATTACCGGGCTACAAGAGAGTGGATGCTCCATTCGGGACGTACGCTCAATGTACCGGACGGGGCAGAGGAAGCAGCAGCCTTTTCGTCGCCAAAGGAGATGGAATAAAAACCAGGGTAAACGTTAGAGCAAATGACAAGACCCTGGTTCAGGAGCCCAAACCCCCCAGGCCAAGTTCCCCAAGCCAGCCTCCGGGGCAAAGGCTCCCCTCGGCGTTCTGACTTCTTTCCCCTTCTTCCGCTACCTCCAGCAGTCACAGAGGAATGGGTAGAAGGGAGGTTTGGCCTCCACCTGGAGGGGTGGAGGTTCATCACTGCAGAAGCATGGGTGCTTCAACTCATCCTGCGAGGTCACTCGATAGAGTTTTCTGAGATCCCTGCCCCTCATCCTCCGGGATGGTCTTTTTATCCGAGGGATCAGATCCCCCTAGTCTTCCAGGTGATACGGGCCCTCCTGTTAAAAGTGGCCATAGAACCCGTCCCTCAAAACCAGCTAGGAGGGGGATTTTACTCCCACTTCTTCCTAGTTCCAAAGAAGACGGCAATCTGAGACCGATCCTGGACCTCAACATGCTCAACCTCTTCGTCGAGTACAAGAAGTTTTGCATGCTGACCATTCAGGGGCTTCTCCCCCTGCTCCAAACAAATTCTTGGCTGTGCTTTCAGGGCATTCAGGATGCCTACCTGCATATTTCTATCCTCCTGGCTCACCCGCCCTTCCTCCGTTTTACTTTTCAGGAGAACCATTTTCAGTTTTGAGCACTCCCCTTTGGCCTTTCCTCGGCCCCACGGGTGTTCACCAAGTGTTTAGAGGTGGTTGCGGCTTTTCTTCGCCACAAGGGCATTTACGTGTTCCCGTACCTGGATGACTGACTCCTCGCAGCACCCTCTCCAAACAGCCTGAAAGAATCTCACTGTTTCACTCTGAGCTTGTTTGCTGTTCTGGGTACCACGGTCAATTTGCCCAAGTCCCAGTTAGTACCATCTCAATGGTTCCAATTCATTAGAGCAGTACTAGATACAGTTCATAGCAAGGCTTTTCTGCCATCAGATCGAGCCGAGACCCTAGTTTCTCAAGCCACTCTCGTGGCCCAGGCTCGGCAGATCCCAGCACATGCTGTGCTTCGTCTTTTGGGACTGATGGCAGCGGCCATTCTCACAGTTCCCTTGGCCAGACTTCACATGAGGGTCACCCAATGGCCTCTTTGAGTCCAATGGGATCAGAGGACGGATGACATGACTCAGATGGTCACACTCTCCAACAGCCTACAGAGAGATTTTTGCTGGTGGCAAGATCTTTCCAACCTGTCTCAGGGAGCCACTTTCCATTCCCCTATCCCAACCCAGATCCTTACCACGGACGCCTCAGACCTGTGCTGGGGAGCCCATCTGGGGGTTCACAAGACACAAGGGTCTTGGTCTGACCAGGAGCTTCTGCTCCATATCAACGTTCTGGAGACCAGAGCAGTTCTGTGCACCCTCCAGGTGTTCCAGTCCCTTCTATTACCAGGATCACTTCTTGTCTAGATGGACAACATGTCCACTGTCTGGTACATCAACAAACAGGGAGGAACTTGCTCGTACCCTCTCTGTAGAGAAGCAATGAGGGTTTGGTACAGCATTTTCCTGACAGCAGTCCACGTTCCAGGCATAAGCAACATCCTGGCGGACAGTCTGTCGATCAGTGGCCAGGGTTCACGAATGGGAATTAAAGCTACAGGTAGTCGAAGATCTTTTTCTTCCATGGGGTTGACCAGAGATAGATCTGTTCGCCTCCCCATTCGATGCAAAACTACCCAACTTTTGCTCGTTCATTCCCAGGCATGATGCTTTTTGGCGAGACGCACTGTCTTTCTCTTGGACAGGGAGATTTCTTTATGCTTTTCCTCCCTTTCCTCTCATTCAGAAGGATCTGGTGAAACTTCAGGAGGAAGGGGCACATTTGATTCTGATCACTCCTCTCTGGCCACACCAAATTTGGTTCCCTCTCTTACAGCATCTGGCGCTAGAACCTCTGGTTCCCCTGCCATTATCCCACAACCTACTGACTCAGGAGCAGGGTACCCTGGTGCATCCGAGCCTACGGTCTTTTCACCTTCAGGCATGGCACCTGTGGACATAGCATCCTCCCGCTATGGGGTTTCTGCACAGGTTGCCCATATCCTGATGGAAGCCAGAAAGCCATCTACTAGATCCACCTATGCCATGAAGTGGAAAAGATTCTCGATCTGGACCCTAGCCAGGAGCTGGGATCCCTTTTCGTGTTCGGCTGCCCAGCTGTTTGAGCACATTTATCAGAGTTGGGCCTTAGCTATTCTTCCATTAAGGTCCATCGCTCTGCGGTGTCAACCTACCACCTCCTGGTGGAGGGCAAACCTTTGGCTCAACTGGAGGCTACTAAGACTTTTTTAAAAGGCATCCTCCACTTGAAATCGCCGATACAGAATCCATGTCCCCCCGGGACCTGAATTTTATGTTGAAAAAACTGACCTTGCCTCCTTTTGAACCAGCCTTTAGCTGTGACTTGCGCTCCCTTTCCTGGAAGACTCTGTTTTTAGTTGCAGTCACTTCCACCCAAAGGGATTCGGAACTTCAGGCATTTATCTGTAAGGAACCCTGTCTGATTTTCCATAGGGACAGAGTAGTCCTTCAGACAAACCCTTAATTTCTTCCAAAGGTCATCTCAGAAACCACTCTCATCCAGAGTGTCGAACTGCAATTCTATTATCCACAGCATTCTAACGGGGGGAATACCTTCTGCACACTCTAGATGTGCACAGGATCCTGAGGTATTACACTAACCGGACTAAAGAGATCCATAAGACAAATCAGCTCTTTGTGGCCTTTGCTCCCCAGTGCCAGGGCAAGGCCATTTACAAACAGACCATTTCTAGGTGGTTGGCTAACTGCATCCACTTCACCTACCAAAAACATGGGAAATCCCTTCCGGGGCAGGTTAAGGGTCACTCCACTAGGAGTGCTGCTACTTCTGCCGCCTTTTTCAGGAATGTGTCCACTGCAGAAATCTATGCAGCGGCCACGTGGTCGTCTGTCGACACCTTCACTAAGCATTACAGTCTGGACATCACCTCTAGGTGCAGAACTGGCTTTGGTCTTGCGGTTCTGCAAGGCCTCCTGTCATAACTAGCAGTTGGTGACTTCTCCTCCCGGATGTATCTCCGTATTATTTCTTTGGGACTGCTTGGTATTCAGTCCTACATGTGAAGGCTTACTGCAGGAACCCCCTCGAAGTAAGATATTGCAGTTACGTAAGAACTTACTGTAACAGTAGATCTTCAAGACAGGTTTCTGCCGTAGGTCTAGTTTCCCACCCACCTTCCCCCTATTCCTGGATCGTTTCCCTCATTTTCATCCTGCCTAGCCCTTGGGTCTAGAAAGGAAGCATGGTTCTAGGAGTCTTCACTCCTATTTTTTCTACTTACCTTTTTCTAGGTCTCCGGTGGAAAAGAACTGGAGGGCGGGCGCGGGACCGCCCCTTTTATAGTTGGGCTGACGTCACATCACCTGACGTCGGGGGTAGTCCCGCTGATGATTGCTATCTACAAGTTTGCTGTTGGAACCTGACGCCAGGGGGTGCAGTCCTATATATGAAGACCTACTGCAGGAACCTCTCTCGAAGATCTACTGTTATGGTAAGTTCTTACATAACTGCAATATCTTATTTATTTATTTATTTATTGAAATGTTTCACCAGGAAGGCACACTGAGCGAGAAGTCGCTTATCTTCCAGTGCGACCTGGGGGGAAGGGGTACAATAGGAGTGAGACATTTAAGTTACAAGATCAGCATTTACGTACAATTGTAAGGCAGGTGTTAGAAACAGTGTTAAAATAGTGTTGCGCATAATATTTAGAAAGAGTAGACAATAATAAGTGCCAGATTAATAAGTAAACAAGTGCTTACATGAAAGAAAAGGGGAAAGGAGAGGAAAGGGTGAGGTGGGAGAGGGGAAGAGTCGTGTTCAGGTTACATCAAGTTATAAGATCAACATTAACACACAGTTGTAAGGCAGATGTTACAAACAGTGTTAAAATGGTTATACTATGTAATGCGAAATGCATCGCCCGGCGCTCCCTCCCGACCCTGGCGCCCGAATCCGAGTTGCCTGACGCCAGGATTTACCCTGGTGAATGTTTCGGTGGGCCTCGCCCACCCCCCGTACTTGAGGATTCCTACTCTGCTGCGGGTAATATCCCGATATCGGTGTGACAGGGTAGAATAGAACCCTGTCCCATTTGTTTTGGAGAATGTTTAAATGCAAGGATCTGTATTCTTTCCTTTTCTCTGTCCTCTGTCTGGTTGCGCGGACAGATTTTCCTGTGAGACTTCGGACTTGATCAACCCGAACAGTCTTGCAATCCTTTGCCTCTCACTGTCTCTCTGTTTTCTCTTGCTTTCTGTTTTTCCTCCCTTGCATATCTAGAGCTGGTAATATAAGAATATGTGCAAATCAATATATGGAAATGAAACAGATAATGGAATCACGTTTGTATAGAAAATATCCGGTGTTACTGTTGAAATGTGTATATGTATTTATAATTTGAGGTAACTGTAAAAGGCCATAGATTATTTGAGTGCAAATGCCTGAGCCTTTTGCAAAGGCTGGAGGGACCTCAGGAATCTCTCAATGTTCTAGCAGCTCCTGAAATTTATAACGAACAGGATGCTTGCAAAGGATGGGGTTTGAAAAAACTTCTAAAAGTATCTAAGCTGAGCTGCAAGGGAGATTTTTTTTTTTTTTTACAAGAAAGATTTTATTTTTGCTTCTGTATATAGTTATTCTGAACAGGTTTATTTTATTTTATGTTACTGCTACAATAAATAAAGTTTTGGTGATTTTTACAACTGCTCCTGGGTTTTCACTATGCTTCCTGACCTGTGCCTTGACGACAGTCGGGAAACTGTGTTTCAGGTGCCCGGGGTCAGGAGAGTGAGTGACGGGGCAATGCGTTTTGGCTTTGCAGATGGGTACCATTAAAACAGTGTTGCTCATAATATGTAGAAAGAGTGGAGAATAATAAGTGCCAGATTAATAAGTAAACAAGTGCTTATGTGAAAGAAAAGGGGCAAAAGAAGAGGAAAGGGTGAAGTGGGGGAAGGGGGAAGAGTCATGTCACTGGAGACCCCTTCAGGATGCGAGGAACTCCGCAAGGGGACTGGGGGACCAGAGAGAGAGAATGGAATAGGCAGTGTCCCAGAGAGACCCCTTCAGGATGTGGGGAACCCTGCAAGGGGGGCTATGGGGCTAGACAGAAAAGGGGATAAGGCTGTAGGGATTTAAAGAGGGAGGAAAAAGAGGAGGAGGAGGTGTGACTTAAATGCTAGGAGGGGGAATAGGGCCTAACCCAAGAGAGGACCCTTCAGGATGCGGGGTACCCTGTCAGGGGGTTGGGGAAGGTCAGTAGATGGGGATTAAGAGAGTGATAGGAGAGGGAGAGAGTGAGAACTGAACCCTTGGGGGAGAGAATTCACCTTTGGAGGGGATGGGGCCTAATCAGTAGTCCATCAGGAAGCATGGACCCATGGAGAGCATTCAGGGTCCCTTACATTCTGTGAGAGATCAAGGGAGGCCAGTAAGGGCGATCAGTTTGGGGGAAGGGGAGGAGAGCTAGAAATTTGGGGGTTGTGGGTGCACAGGGTAAAATGAAAGTGACGGTAGAGGGGTAGGATTTATCCAGGGCTTAGAGGAGGGAATTAGGGAGGGACATGGCAGAAGCAGCTAGATGCAAAGTTATTATTGAGGGCAGAGCTGATGGAGTAGGCAGAGGATGAGTGTCGGATTTGAGGGAGAAGGGAATTCCAAATGTTTGGGAGACGTTAAGAGTAACCGGATTGGCTGATTAGAGTGGATCTTCGAGGGGTATCTCTTGCAGCAGGTACGATCCCTCCCTCCATCTCACTCCTTCTCTAAGAGAACAACTTCTGATCCAAATATATATGGGAAGGGATACCTATGGTATGTCGGATCTAACCTCTGTCCTCGCTTAGCAAGCTGAATCCGATGGGGAACTGAGGATACCAGGGACCACCCACTCTTATAGGAGCAGAATGAAGATGTCATGTGTGGGCGGCCCCTGGCAAAAGACTACTAGAAGAGAGCTGCCATGCACCACAGCGCCCTCTGGTGACGACCTAAGTGTATTATCTGCTGCAAGAGATACCCCTTGATGATCTACCATTACAGTAAGTATGCAACTGTACTTTCCTTGGACTGGGCTTTCAGTAACCAGTCGTCCAAGTATGGGAACCCATAAAGGCCTTTACGGTGGAGGGCTGCTGCTACAGCTGCTAAGCACTTGGTAGATACCTGTGGTGCAGAGGACAAACCAAAGAACAACACCCTGAACTGATAAAGCTCCCTCTGGAAGAGGAACCATAGGTACCTCCTATGAGGCAGGTAAACCACGATATACATTCAGGTAGGCATCCTGCATGTCTAAGGAGCATAGCCAGTCACCCTGCTTGAGCAGAGGAAGAAGGCAGTGTAGGGTCCCCATCCGGAACTTTCTATACTGATTGTAAAGACTCAGCTTGTAGAGGTCTAGAATGGGCCTCAGGTCCCCGGTTCTTTTCGGAACCAGGAATAACCTGGAGTAGAACCCTTTGTTCCTCTGCCATCTGGGCATTGGTTCAGTGGCCCTTTTGCGTATCAAGAGGAATGCCTCCTCCCTGAGCACCGCTGTATGGTCTGGAGGATAAGAGATGGTAACCAATAGAACATCTGGAGGCTGTTCTAGAGCATGGTGTTGTCTGATTATTTGAAGGATCCAAGCATCTGTGGTAATGGTTCTCCATTGGGACAGATGGAGGAGCGAACCGACCTCCAACCACCACCTCCTGGCTTGGAACAAGAGGAGGGTGGGGTCTGGCAAAGAGTCAAGCTGAGGTGGAACCAATGACCGGGGCCATTTCTCCTCAGCTGGGGTGCTTAGCAGAGGGACCAGTGGTGGAGGAGGGGGCAAGCAAGGCAGAGCTGGCCCTGTGCTTGCCCTGGAGCTTGGTTCCAGAGCTCAACCTTTGAGAGACCTTACGAAAGGAGGACCTCGGTCTGGTCCTAGGCTGAGTATGATAAAGGAAAATTAATGATATCCTGCACATCAGGGCCAAAAGGTTTGTGATCCACAAAAGGGACGTTCAGCACCTTTTGCTGGACATCAACAGCGAAGCCAGTGACTCTAAGCCCAGAGTGCCTTCTCAGGCAAATGTCAGTGGCAGCTGCCCTGGCTGTAGAATCAGCTGAATCATAGGTGACTCTGAGGAGATGCTTACTAACATTTTCCAAGGACTGAAGAACCTTGAGAAGCTCTTGTCTCTGGTACCCTCAAGAAGGGCTTGAGCAGCAGCTTTGCCTTTCTTCCAGAGGGTATTATTCTGATAGGTACTTGATCATAATTGCCAAGTAGTTGGCAATCCTAAAGCTCAAAGTGGCTGAGGCAAAAGTCCTCTTGCCCCAGAGGTCAATCCTTCGAGATTCCCTGTCAAGAGGGAGGGAGGGAGCTACGGTGCACTTGGGCATCTTAGACCATCATGAGCTGCCTGAATTTACCACTGAGTCGGTTTCCAGCTGGGCTGCATGTAGAGGTAGCCCCGAAGGTGCCTGGTAAAGCTTATCACCTTTTCTGGGTATGGCAGGTACCAGGTTGGGCCTGTGGTAGGATACATTGGCAGCGTCATGCAGTGCTGGAAGTAGAGGAATAACTTTGGGTGGAGATTCTGGGATCGCAAAGAAATCCACGGAGGTCCCCCTCTTCACTCTGCAACCCCATGGTGGAGGAGAGCTGTTTCGTAACATTAAAGATGAAGGGGTCCTCCGGGGAGAGGGACCTTGGGGTGTGTTTGACCGAGTCCTCACTCCTGGAGGAGACAGTAGACTTGTCAGAGGAATCAATCTCAACATCTTCCTTGTCATCAGGGAGGATGAGATCAGAGTGATATTCCTCCTTTACGTCGACCTGTTCTGCAGCAGGGACCAATGACCAGAATACCGATGGCTCTCTGGAAGGCGCAGAGCGGGTAAGTTGAACTGGCATTGACACTGAAGCAGCACCTGATGGAGAGGGTGATGAAGGCCCAGGCTGTGGAACAAACTGTTTTATGAGAGCCGAGGTTATGGAAGTAAGAACCATATTGAGGTCGACGACAGGGTAAGGAAGCATTGTCGACGGAGGTGGCACAGGACCCAGCTCCCGGAACCACCACTAGTCATAGTAAATGTGGTGGGGCCCAGTGCCTGTGGACCTCGTGTTTCAAGAGGTCTCGATGCTGGGGCTGGGGCTGATGGCCCTTCCACAGCCCTAGGAAGGCTGGGGGAGCTCTCCACCATGGGGGACCTGATAGGAGCAAAAGCCTGCACAAAGAGATGCATCAAAGCTGAAGTGTTTGACAGTGTGATCCCAGATGAAAAAGATGAGGAATGCAACGGGGACTGGGATCGCTGCCAGGGAAATGGTCTGTAGGCCGATCCCTATCTCAATGAGGATGTTTCCCTGAGGACTTGTCCTAGGCCTTGGCAGCCTGAGAGCCTGAAAAGGAGGCCAGCAATTGGGGGGGTTAGCCCCGGAAGACCCCTGCACTCCACTGGCTGCCTGTTGCTCCATAAGGAATGTCTGCAGGGCTTTCTTGCATCATCACCAGGTGGTGAGATTGAACTTCAGGCAAAGCTCACAGACAAGAGTGTTGTGATTAGGCCCAAGACAGCAGACACAAAGTTTGTGATCATCAGTTGAAGAAATCATCTTTCTGCAGCAGCAACAACGGAAAAGAACTGACGAAGGAGTAGTTCTTGACATACAAAAATAAAAGGAATCGCATTAAAATAGCGATTCGTGTCCAGACCGGTGGCACTGCGGGCTGAGGTGCTGGACGCCACACCCCATGCTACGCCGGTAACCTGTGTTCAGGAGTGAACACAGGCCACCCGGGGGGTCAGCAGGGGAGGAGAGGGATCGAGCATCCTAGGGACAGCTCTCCTTTAAGGGGAGGGTCTCCCAGACATCGATGCATGCCTGGACCCTAGGGTTGGCTGGGGACTGGCACATCGATACCGCACCTAGTGGATAGCGGTGTCGCAGACGCTTGACTGAGTGTGTGCACGGGAGCATGCGTGCCGCCATCGCTCGTGTCATTGCACGCTCCACCTCTGGGATAGAACAAGGGAAAAATGGCTCCTGGTTGGGCAGCATGAGCTTCCAACCCCGAATGGCGCCTCCTCATCTGGATCCTTCAAGGTGAATTGAGCTTGGGGGAAGGCTCCTCACCACTTCACCATGGGAGGGGGGAGGGTAAGCCATGGGGGAACTGAGGAAGTTGGCCTGATGTCGGGGGTGCAAGCCGGGAGGTCGGTCGGGAAGTACAGCTGACCGGGAGCCTCGGGGAGAAATAGATAGCAAATTAAAAAAATAAAGTGATTCGAAACTGAAATAAAAGGTAAGTAGAGTTTTGGCAGTCGACTGAGCAAACAAAGCTTCTGCGGGGTCCACATCTCGTGAGCGGTCGGGTGGAAAGAACTGAGGAGGAGCGGGCGTCTTCAGCATTACAGAGGCTGTGACATCGGGCATGACGTCAGCGTTAGTGGCCCCTACTAGACTGCTGCAGAAAAGCTTCCATGTGATCCTAGCGCCCGACGGCTGAGTTCCATGACAGAGATATCCCTAAGGAAGATCTTTTTGCCAGAGCAATGGAAACTTTTCTGAACAGTTTGGATTATTTGGGAACAGAAATGCAGTATATATTTTAGGACATTTGACTTCAGCTATGATGCACAAGTATCAAAAATTGCAAATAGCTTTGCCTGCCTTGATTGCTAAAAAGGTAAGTAGACCTAGAACCTTTATCCTGTAGATAATGGTATGAATATATGCTTAATATTTTATGTTTTGAAAAGTTATCGTAAAGCATTGACAATATGGTAAAAACTTTAGATGGAGCTCCATGCAAACACAAAAAATTCATAATATTCTTTATCATTTTATTCCTTTTTGGTTACATTATAATGTACTTTGACCTAAACTAGTCAGAATGTTTTATTGATCCTGTTCACACTTTTAAAATTTCTTCAAACCTAGAAACTATAAGTTAAAAAAAAATAAATCCTTTGACCACAACATGCATGAACAGATGAATTTTGGCAAGACGACCATTGGCCAATTGCATTCTTCCCCCACAAACTCAAGTAGACTACCCTATCCAACCTTTTACCTCAGATGGGATTCTATGCCAGAATCCCTGGTCTTAGGAGGCTAGTGCCTTATCTGTTATAGCACTAGGGCTGCATAATCACGCACTCATAATCATGACCATTATCTCCCTGTATTAGGTAACTTGCCATGTTTTTTAAATGTATGCTTTGTGCCCCCTTCAGTGTCTGGTACAGCCCCCTTCTCTGGGTCGGGTGCATCCCCACCCTCCTGCGTGTCTAGTTCTCAAACCCTCCTTGCCCCAGCTTACGCCTCCCCCCCACACACCCAGCTGGGGCCTGGCCACAGCTGAGCAATACTGTCTGCCCGTGCCTGTTTAGAGGCAGGGGAGCCCCATGGGTGGAGGAGAGGCTGGTGGCAGAAATCAGATCCCAAGCATGCAAGTCATCCTGTATGCACCAGTGTATTTTTGCGTGGTTTTCCCATTCCCCACTCCCTCAGGACCCGGGCACACACAGAGGCCCATGCACACAAGTGTGCGTGTGGAGCCCACAAACATGCGAATGGAGACCAGCTGATTTCCTGTCGCCCACTATGCATCCCACTACTGCATTGCCACTTGTACTTCACCAGGTGGCAGTATAGCAGTAGTGGATCACAACTCTTCCTCCCTGAAGGAAGAGAGTATCCTCTAGGCTACACAATCCTCCTTCCCCACGTAGCCCTGACGGTTCGAGCTCATTCCTGAACTTGAGTCGCTGCTATTGTGAGCAGCAGCACTACCATTGGGCTGACTAGAAAGCCATTACCTTGTCACTTTTAAAGGTTCTTTGAGGGGGCAGGGGACAACTGGATATGTATTGGGGGGGTTCACGTGCCATTGTAAATATTTACAAAGCACCCCATGCCCTGAGTTTTTGCATTTCTTTCCAGGTTCAGATCTACGAGGGAAGGCTTGCAGAATTGAACAGCCATCTGCTCCAGTCCCAGAGGAAGAACCAAGAGACTGTACTGATATCCGGGGCAAAGGAGGAGGAGCTAGTCACCCTGCGAGCAGAGCTTGCTTCTCTGTGTGAAAAGTACAATTTGAAAGTCAAAGAGGTACGTTGAAAAGGAGTATTAACTGTTTCCTTGTCTTTCCCATAGGCTATGAAAAAATACGGGTACCACACCAACAGCATTCTCAAAATGGGGATCATTTATTCAGAGCACATTCATCCTAAACTAAAAAAACACAAAGCTTTGGTTTTCCAATCTGCAACCAGAGTACATACGCTTAGTGGTGCCTTAGACGTGTGTGCATTGGGCAGCTCTAAACTGGAGGTTGTCAGTATCTTTAAAGATCTGGGGAGCCACCTTAACGCTGGTTCATCCTACAGAAATCACTTGGATCACCTTACTGTTCAACTAAATAAAAGATTGGTCTACTTTACAGGGTTAAGTGGTGCCTTACTGGTAAAGCCTTCTTGGCTGTTGCAAGCCACAGCCTTGTTTCCATCTGGATTATGCCACCATTCTCTTTGCTTCCTTGTCTCTTTCACATTTCCACTTTCTTGCTCTCCCACCAATAAAATCTACTGCTGGCCATGCTGCCTTCTTGTTCTGCTTCCCCTAAACTATGGATCTTCTTCGGTGGGGTATCTCTTGTCATCTGGTCACATCGTAGGAAATTCACTGTCAGTGAAGCAGGATCCACACAGAAGATTTTCAACAATACAACTGGGGGCCACCCATGCCAATGTCATCTGATGATGATGTCACCAACACTATAAAGCCGTGAGCAGCCCCGCTCCCTCCACAGTTCTTTTCCGCCATCGACTTGTTCACATGGGTCTCTGTGAAAGCTCTGATGCAGTTTCATGCCAATTTTCGCCTATGGCTTTTTCTTTGCTATTATTTTAGAATCTCTCTTTATAAAGAGATTCCTTAATCTTGTTTATGTCGAGAGTTAATCCTTCAACTTCTCTCTTCCATCACTGCCACTGCGGAAAGAAGATTGCCTCTACAGATGAGCACTCTCTCTCTGTCTGCTGTCTTGGACCTGACCATGAAGTGTCCGACTGTGAGCTCTGTCAGAAGTTTAATCAAACAACCCTGAGGCAACACAAAAAGGCACTTAAAAATCTCCTCATGGAGCAGCAGGTAGCCAGTTCCGGGCAGGGGTCCTCTGGGGTCCCTGCTTACCAGTCGCCGGCAGGGTCGTCAAGCTCTCATGCCGCTAAGGCCCGAGTCAAGTCTTGTGGGGAAAAGTCCAAGATTGGGGCCGCTCCAAGGGTGCTTCGTCAGCTGCAGCTGTGCTGACTCACAAGTCTGCTGTCCAGGTCTCTGTTCCTACCAGACCCATACCAACAGTGCCTATGCATGACCTTCAGGGATGTCAGTTGTCGACCTCCAGGTCGTCGGGATCTTCCTCATTGATGGTGGTGGCGACTGCTCTCCCGTCAAGGACTGATGCTTCCCCAGGCCCTCGGGCTATGGGCTCTCAGGGCCCCTCTTGTGGGTCGTTGCTTCCTGCATTGTCAGCCTCTCCTCTGTTGACAGTCTTCGACGATCGTCGACCTCAATGAGAATATGACCAAATTCACTTCAGCGATAGTCCACCAGTTGGGCGCATTCAGGCCCACATTGCCTGTTCCGTTGATGGCACTGGCACCATCATCATCACCACCACCTCGTCAGTCCTGGGCTGCCGCCCTGAGGACATTCGTCGGTCCCTCAGATGTCTGACCTTGATTTGGAAGAGGTCGACTTCAAGGAGAAGTACCATCCTGACCTTACTGTTCCTGAAGAGGAGGAGGAGGAAGAACTCCTCTCCTCAGACAGATCTACAGCTTCCTCAGTGAGCAAGGATTCTGTCAAACACACTCCTAGGTCTCCTCCAGAGAACCCTACCTTCTTCAGTATCATGAAGCAGTTGTCCTCAGCCATGGGCTTCCATATCGAGGAGGATGCCGTCAGGAAAGATTCGGTTGATTTCCTGGAGATCCCAGAGTCTCCTACCAAGATCATTCCTCTGATTCTGCCTGCTTTGAGGAATGCTACTACTGTAGCCTGGTACAGGCCCGATATGGTGCCAGCCATGCCCCACAGGGCAGATAAACTTTATCATGCCCCACAGGGGTTTCCGCATTATGCTGCCCAGACTGAGATAGATTCCGTGGTCATTAAGACAGCTTATAACAGGTCTAAGGTGCCCAAGCACCTTAGTTCCTTCCCCCCAGGCAAAGAGTCACGCAGAACTGATCTTTGGAGCAAGAGGGTTTATGCCTCCTCCACCCTTGGGTTGAGGATTGCTAACTACCTATCTCATATGGTAAAGCACCAGAATACCAACTGGAAGATGGGCAAGGGTGCTGCCCAGGTCCTTCCAGACGGTACCCAGAAGCAGGAGATTCCTAAATGCTTGCAAACTGCTGAAGATGCTAGCAAGTACCTCTTGCTGGCCCTCTATGATATCTCAGATACTATTGCCAGAGCTGTTGATGCCGGCATTGCCTCCATAGGCACTCCTGGATGAGGGTCTCAGGCTTTGCTGCAGATGTCCAGCAGAAGGTGCTGAATGTCTTCTTCAGTGGCTCAAAACTGTTTGGGCCAGATGTTCAGGACATCATTAATGATTTGCAGGCATCTGGCAGGGCTATTAAATCTGTCCATTCACTCTGTCATACGCAACCAAAGAGCAGACAGCACCCTCCCTTCCATAAGGGACCCAACAGGCAAGGAGCAGCCTCTCGGCCCTAAGGCAAACACAGAGCCTTTGCCACCTTACCTGCCCCCTCCCCTGCAGGGGCTGCGGCCAAGCACCCTAGAAGTGATGGACCAGTCTCTGTCCAGGTCTCCGACCAAGAGGTGGTGGTTGGAGGTTGGTTCTCCCTCCATCTCAATCAATGGAGAACCATTACATCAGATGCCTGGACACTTCAAATTATAGAAAGGGGTCACATTCTGGAGCTCACCGAGCAACCCCAGAGACTCCTATGCCCTCCACCTACCCCCAGCCCACCCTTCTGTTCTCCAGGAGGAGGTGCAGTCCCTCCTACACAAACAGGCCATCAAGTCCGTGCCTAGACACCAGAGAAACAAAGGGTTTTATTCCAGGTTCTTCCTGGTTCCCAAGAAAATCGGAGATCTGAGGTCCATTCTAGACCTCTAGGACCTCAGTCTGTATGTCTAGTACACAAAGTTCATGATGGTAACTTTCCCAGGTCTCTTGCCTCTTCTCAAACCGGGCGACTGGCTCTGTTCTCTGGACATGCAGGATGCTTACCTGCACATCTCTGTTTGCTCCTAACAGGAGGTTTCTCCTGTTTCTTTTTCACTGTGACCATTACCAATTCAAAGTGCTGCCCTTCTGCTTGTCCTTTGGGCCACGTGTCTTTACCAAGTACTTAGCAGCAGTGGCTGCAGCCCTCAGAAGGGAAGGGAAGGGCTGTACATATTCCTGTATCTGGACAATTGGCTCCTAAAGGCCCCATCCAGGGAACGGCTCCTGAGGACTCTGGGGAGAACTCTTCAGTTTTTTTCTCCCTGTGCATAACGGTCAGTTTGCCCAAGTCACTCCTAGTCCTGTCCTAAAGGCCACAGTACATAGGGGCGGTTCTAGACTCGGCACAGGGAAAGGCCTTCCTGCCTCAGAACAGGGCGGAGTGCCTTATTGCCCAGGCTCAGGAGGTCGCCCAGAGCCGTTATGTTCCTGTAAGAGTGTACTTGAGGCTGTCGGGGCTGCTGTGGCCATCCCCAGTGTTCCACTGGCCAGGCTCCACATGCGCACCCTCCAGTGAACTCTCCAAGTACAATGGGACCAGCGCACAGACAACTAGATCAGTTAGTGCTGGTTTCCTCCCCTGTCTGCAAGGTGCCACAGTGGTGGATGGACCCCCTGAACCTGCTGCAAGGAGTCCCCTTCTAGATCTCCTCCCCCCAGCAGCTTTTCACCACGGATGCCTCCAGTTTGGGCTGGGCGGCTCATCTGGGTCACTTTCAAACTCGGGGCTCTTGGTCCCAGATCGAAATCTCCCTGCACATCAATGTCCTAGAGATGCAAGCGGTTCTGTATGCTATGCAGGCCTTACAGAATCATCTCCTCCAGCTGTTGATTCAGTCCGACTATCTAAGTGTCATGTATTAAATCAATAAGCATGGGGGGATGATTCGTATCCCCTGTGCAGGGAGGCCATGAGAGTGTGGTACTGGGCCTTAGATCACGGTCTAACCCTCTCGATGGTTCATGTCCCAGGAGTGTTACTCACTTTGGTGGACATCCTCGGCCAGACGTAGTCCAGCATGCACAAGTGGGAGCTCCTCTCATCCGTCGCAAAAGATCTGTTCGACAGATGGGGTCATCCAGAGTTGGACCTTTTTGTGTCCCCACTCAACACAAAACTGCCCGATTTCTGCTCGATAGATCCAGGGCTGGAGTTTTCTGGAAAGTCGCGTTGTCCCACTCCTGGAGCTGGAGATTCCTTTATGCCTTCCCTCCATTTCCTCTGATTCAGGTGGTGCTGTCAAGCTGCAGATGGAGGGGGCCAGCATGATTCTGGTAGTTCCATTCTGGCCTTGTCAGTTATGATTCCCATTACTACAGCAGCTGGCGGAGGAGCTTCTGGTCCCTGTTCCTCCCTGCAGGAATCTGCTGACCGAGAGTCAGAGGGGACCCTGGTCCACCCCAACCTCAGGTCACTCCATCTGCATGCTTGGCTCCTGAAAACAGCCATCGCTAGATTTGGGCTTTCCAATAGGGTAGTGGATGTTTTAGTGGCCACTTGGAAACCCGCTAGTCAAGTTGCTTATGCCATGAAGTGGAAGAGGTTTGCCATCTGGGCTGCCAAACATAATCTGGACCCTTTCACTTGTCCAGTGAACCAGATCCTGGACTACCTGTTATCGTTTTCAGATTTGGCCTCCAGTACTACACCCTCAAGGTGCACCTTTCGACTATTTCAGCTTTTCATGAGCCAGTGGGTGACCAAACCATAGCTCAGCTGGATGTTTCCCGTACTTTCCTGAGGGGCATCTGCATCTGAAACCTTCAGTCCGTTCTCCTGTCCTGACTTGGGACCTAAATTTTGTTTTGGAGAAGTTGTCTCCTTTTGAGCCAGCCGCGACTTGCGAGCTATGCTTTTCTTAGAAAGTGTTATATTTGGTTTGCTGTTACCTCTGCTCGAAGGATTTTCGAGCTTCAGGCCCTCTGGTGTGAGGAGCCTTATTTGATTTTTCACAAAGACAGGGTGTCTTTGCGCATGAATCCTACGTTTCTCCCCAAGGTGGTGTCTGAGTTTACCCTCAGTTAATCTACCCACCTTCCTGTTTATTTTTCTGAGCAAGCCAGTCCAGGGGAAGCGCTACTTTATACGTTGGATGTGTGCAGAACTTTGAAGTATTACCTGCTCTGGATGAGGGAATGTAGAAAGTCAAAGCAGTTTTGTTTGTTTCTTTCACCTCGGAAAGAGAGGGCATTTAGGTTTCTAAACAATGTTTGCCCAAATGGTTGGCAAACTGCATTGTGTTCTGCTATAACAAGAATGGCAAAGAGTTGCTTGGTGTGGTTAGAGTTCATTCCACAAGAGGCATGGCTACCTCTGTGGCCTGTTTCAAAGGGGTCTCAGCAGTTGACATTTGCGCTGCTGCCACCAGGAGTACCGTCCATACTTTCACCAAGTACTACAGTCTAGACATTGCTTCTCGAGCCAGAGCAGGCTTTGGCCATTTTGTTCTTCAGGGTTTTCTGTCTTAGGCCCTGGCTTGCCTGCCACCCAGACTGTTCTGCTGTTACTTGTCACTGCTTGGTACTTGTTCCTGTGGTGTGACCTGATGATTGAGATACCCCCGAAGAAAACAGAGCAGTTACATAAGAACTTGCCATAACAGTAGATCTTTGAGGGGATCTCAGTCATCAGGTCTGTCTTCTCTCCCATCATCCCCCCTTTTTGGGTCTACTTACTGGAACTGGCTATCTGGTGTTTCCAGCCTTTCTTATAGGCCTGGGCACCTCTCTCTCTTTCTCTCCTCGGTCCCACAATGCATGGATTTGCTCCCTTTGTCTCCAGGGGAAAGAACTGAGGAGGGAGCAGGGCCGCTCATGCCTTTATAGGGTTGGAGAAATCATCCGATGATGTTGGCCCCTGTTGTACTGCTGAAAATCTTCCATGTAGATCCTGCTTTACCGACAGTGAAGTTCCTATGGTGTGACCTGATGACTGAGATCCTCTCGAAGAGCTACTGTTACGGTAAGTTCTTGCGTAACTGTTCTGTCTGTCTACCCCTTTCCATTCTCTCTGCTCCTTCACTTCTCATTCTGAAATCTCTCCTCCGTGATTTCTGTATTGATTCCTGTAGTTCCGTCCAATAGTGGGGTGGACTTTTGTCACTTTTCTCCCACCCCACACTGACACTAGCACTGCCGATCTCCAGCGTTTCATCAGTCACTACTCCCTGCTCTTTTTTAAAAAATTTTTTTTTTTGCTGCTTACCTGCCTGTTCTGCAGCTTACTGAATGTAAGGTTTATTCTTGAAGCGTTTCTTGTAATTTGTAGTTTATTTCAATTTTATTGTACTTTATATCTGTTCTGTTCTTTTCCCTGTCCCCCCAGAATGCATCTGGAAGTGAGCTGATACCAGCTCAGTAAAACCTTTGAAATAAATTAACTGTTCAACAGGGAAATATTTAGGATTAGAACTCTCAGCAGTCATACAGGGCATCTTGCCCTGGATGGCTGTCCTTTGAAGTCAGGTTAAACTATTTGCAGGGCAGCACTACTTATAAACCCAGTGGGCCAGATTTTCGAAGGGTGGCACAGGGCTTGCATACAGCCCTGCGCCACCAGACATAGGTTCTGGCAGTGCGCCAAACCTCTTTGCCACAACTGCGCCTGGTTTTGCAGTCTCGGGCACAGTTGCAACAGTTTTCACTGTTTATGGCACCTTGGGCCAAATATGTGGCACAAGCTCTGTAAAACTGGCCCGGATTGCCGCAAGCTAGACCACAGAAAGTTGGTCTAGCTTGCAGCAATCGGCAGACTGGACAGAAAATCCCAATGCTGGCCAGGAGAATGCCACAAACCCTGTGGGCCGTATTTTTGGCACACCTGGGACTGGCAGCATTTGTAGCTTTTCAAAAATCCTGCCCAGTGCATCTAGCTCCCCCTCACATTTATCCAGCTTGCTCCGTTTCCCTGAAAAGCCTTGAGTTGTCAGATCAGCACCAGCTGATTTACTGTCAGCGCCTTGGCTCAAAATGTCAGTGGGTTAGTACTACTTTGATTATGTCGGTCTCAAACTCTGGAATACTTTACCTGCCTGCATGAGGGAGTCCAGATCTTTTTGGTCCTTTTAATGTTCTTATAAACAGTACTTTCTTGACCAATGTAAGTATAACTGTTTAGCATGAATTGTAATTTGTAACATAGCATTGAAAATGGTAATCAAATGGAGAGCAGAGAGTGGTTGAAATGCATCAGCTGATGCAAAACCAGCGGTGATTTACCCACCAGTAGAGCCGCTGGCGCCCTACCACAAGCAGCCACATGGTGCAGCACTGCGACGGGAATAAAGAGGGTACACATCCAACAAGTATGTAAGCATTAGAGCCCGCTAGTGCAGTACCCTCAGAACCCACTATCAGATGGCGCTCAGCTAACTCATGCAACGAAGCGGGGGTGCGCCGGGAGCACTCTCACACAGGACGAGTAGGCATGCTCCTGAGACACTACATCGCTGACAAATAAACACCCAAGACCTCGCTGAAAGACCGTGGTGGAGTCACCCACTGACTCCGTGGATCGTTGACTCAATAGAGGAGCTCTTCGAGTGCGGTAGCAACGGAAAGAAATATAAAAGAGGGAGGTATCGTGGCACCCAACGTAGATGAGACAAATAAACGTATGATCACTCTCTCAACATGTCCAAGTATGACTAGGTGTGTGTCCCACACTGCACTGCCCTCATTCGTGATCGGTAGATAACATTGAACGACACAGCATCAAAACGGTCAGTCAGAATCCAAAAATCACACTCCTATTCTATCTGTCACACACTAATCCTCTGGTGCTCTCGACTGAAAAATATCTGACACTGTCTAAAAGAATGTGCAGCGTGCACTGTGACCGCACACGTAGTCACATCAGCACACTCAGTTGAAACCAACCAAATCTACCATAGTTTACAAATATACATCATCAGTGTGTCGCAAGTGTTCGGTATTCCCCCACCCCAGGCATTAATCCACCGATAGAGCCCTCCTTTGTCTGTGATTAATGCTTACATAACTGTCCACTCACTTGTTTGCTATGTATTTTTATGTATTCGTGTGCAAATCTGGGTCTCCCTGTTAATAGGCATTGTCCTTGTGGGCTCTAACAGGTTACAAAAGTCTAAATAAATAAATAAAATCTGGGATCTCTGAACAGTTTGCTTTAAGACTCCTGCAATACCGGGACTTCCCCCAAAGGTTAATAAAACAAGATCTTGAATCCGTTAACATTGCATTACATTTTCAGTTCCTACAGAAGTGATTTTATGTATGTATACATTTTAGGGATATTCACAGTTGGCCAATTTTGATCAATTTTTGGATTTAGGAACCTCCAAATCCTGATCTGATTTTGAGTCAGATCCTAAGAGGACCTCAGAATCAGATCTGAAATCCTAAATTCCTATGTAAAAATAGGTTTTAGGATTCATTTAGGAAGTAGGATCCAAACCCCAGGGATCCCTCTCTTTGATTTAACAATAGTAATCATTCCCTGCAATGGGCAGCACTGGAGCTTTACAGTTGTATCCAAATTATGGTGCTTCCCTTCCTCAACTAGGAGGACATGGTACGGTCAATATCCCCGTCCTACCCTTGATGGCAGCAGCCTCCACTGGAGGTCGAGCCTTCCATGCCTGTGTTGCTGAACCTGGGTAGGCATGTGGTCTACAACAACCCACCAGAAGGCCCTTCTTGCTTTCATCTGGTTGAGGTCACAGTCGAGATTGCAGTCGAGGTGGTCCCACTCTCGATCCCGCTCAATGGGGAGGCATTGCCGTTGATGTTCCTCATCCTCTGGTAAGGAGAGGCACTGCCACAAGATACAGAGTTGTTACAAGGAGCTCCCCTGGCAACAGTTTGCCATTGCAGGGCAGGATAGGGCCCTACCTCAAGTCCTTTGGAGGAGGAAAGCTTCAACTAAGGAGGCCAACCGCTCAACTATGGCTTAACAGGCCAGTTTGTCAGTGAGGATCACTCCAGAAGAGGATTTCCCGGAGGTCCATGGTGAGACATGGCCAAGGGCCATTTTTGAGGAGTCCTCTGAGAACTCATATCATGAGTCGATGGTCTCCTCTGAGACTCCACTCTCTGACCGCAGTTCGGTCGAGGAATTTTCTACCAAATATGGCCCAGTGCCCTTCAGGGTGCTTCTCCCACTCATCTCGGAGTCCATGTGGGTCCTGCATGATCCAGTCCAAAAAAGGGCTAAGTACTGTCTCACAGACATTTTGGACCAGGATGAATTCCCTGCGGTTGCTTCCCTGTAGCTGAAGTCATTTTGGGAACTGACACTGGAGCTTTGGCGGCATCCTGCCTGACTCCTCTGCCTGCATGGTTCACAAGTTTGCAGTCCCCACGGGTTCCCTTTTGGGGATTTCAGACCACCCCTCCATGTAGGGACTGATAACAGATTTGACGCTCCATAAATCCAGACACCTCGGGGTTGAACAAGTCTGTAGATTAGGAGTCTCATAAGGTTGACCACACTGCTAAAAAGGTGTATGCTGTGGGGTGTCTGGGTCTCCAGAAGGCTAGCTTTGCTGTAATAATGGCTAACTTTGGATAAGTCCCTAATGGGAGTTTTTGACATAGTTCTCCCTCACCTTCCTGTGTAGCAACAGTTGGTGATGAAGCTCATCAGAGACCAGGGTCAATCGCTGACTAAACACCAGCTTCAGACAGCCTTAGACATGGGTGATTCCCGTGTCCGTGCCATGGAAGCAGCTGTCTCCATGTGTCCCAGGGCCTGGCTGCATCTGTCCACCTTCATGGTGAACACCCTGCATAAGCTGACCGATGTCCCTTTCTTGGGCACCAACCTTTTCAGCCTTTGGATGGAAGGACATCTTTACCCAAACTGAGAAGTACAGTGCCACCCTAGATTCTGTGACTTTGTCCCAGAAGGACCGGAAGAAGAAGCCTAAGAAACAGGCTTTCCAGTACCGGCCATTTCAGTCACAGCCTCCTCGACAGCAGCACCAGCAGGGGCAGTTCCAGGCCTGGCACCCCTGGCAGACGTCTGGGGGCCACATGGTTCAAAAAAGGGGGGGGGGCAGGGGTAGTGGTTCCCCCCTCTGGCAGCAGCTGCCTGTGCCCATGCAAAAGATGTCCAGTGATGGGTTGGGAGGGTGTCATCCCTCCACCTGTCCTGTCCCTGACTACTCTCCCTGTCGGAGGCTGTCTACATCACTTCTTACCAATTTGGTCTGTTATCACAACAGACAAGTGGGCATTGGATGTATTGGGCAGAAGATTTTCTCTGGACTTTGAAGCTCTCCCACCTTACCACCTCCATGCTCTCAAGAGTCCAGGATGTCGCAGGACCTAAGGTCCTAAAGGTGGACATTGCTTAGCCCCTTGCAAAAGGGGCAATAGCCTGTGTCATGGATGCCCTGGCCAGTCAGGATTACTTGTCCAGTTACTTCCTGGTCCTGAAATGGATGGGGTGGGGGGGATGGTGCCCATACTGGATTTGCACAATCTCAATCAGTTCATGCAGAAATGCAAGTTCTGGATGGTCACTCTGAACCAGAATATTCCATCCTTGGAGCAGAGCATGTGGTTGTGCTCACTAGACCGTCATGATACATTTTTCCATATTCCTATCTATCTCACCACGGTACCTCCAATTCTGTGCAGAGGGGGTCCTGTACAAGTTCCAGGTCATGCCCTCTGGCCCCCTTCTCAGTGCCCAAGGTCTTCCTTGGGCCCACTGACGGATGCAGCGCCTTCAGTGGGAGTTGGGCCACCTGAACCAGCCTGTCATGGTGACCCAGCCAATGTGGGAGGCCATCTAGTAGTGCCCAGTCTCAGAAACTTGGAAGAAGGAATCCTGTTTGTTCACCTAGAACTGACCATCAAACTCATGACAGACACATCTCTGGTGGCATGGGGAATGCACTTGGGAGACCACAGAGCCCACAGGTTCTGGTCACCCAGGGAGTCCTGTCATCACATCAACCTACTGGAGCTCTGTGCAGTACGTTTGGCTCTGATAGAATTCACTCTGCTAGTCGGGTCAGGTCGTGCAGGTTCAGATGGACAACACCACAACCATATTCTACCTGAACAGACAGGGCAGAACTCACTCCCTTCCTCTGTCGGGAGGCACTCTGCACATGGGCTCTCGTGCACAGCTTGGGTGCAGAACTCCCAGTGATGCATGTCGCAGGAGAGAACAGTCAGCTGGTGGACACACTCAGCTGGGTAGGAAGGACATCACACGAGTGGTCCCTGAATCAGGACGTGGTGAACCACTTGCTTCTATGTGGGACACACCCTTGGTGGACTGGTTTGCCTCCTGGGAGAACACCAAACTGAAGCTGGTTTGTGCCCACCCAGCTCAGTCCAGGACATTGCTGAGGGATGCCTTTGTGAGGCCCTAGATCCCAGACTTCATGTATTCCTTTTCTCTTTTCCCCCTGATCCACAAGATGGTGGTCAAGGCCGAGAAGAACAAGGCGCGGATGATCCTGATGGCTCCGGACTGATCATGCCAGTTCTGGTATCCAGATCTCCTTGGCTTCAGCAGCAGGCCTCTGTGGAGAATACCTCTCCACCTAGACCTGCTGACTAAGCATCAGGGGATGGTCCAGCACCTTAACCTTCAGTCCCTGCAACTCACAGCCTGGTTCTTGAGCAGCTGGAGTTCCAGGCCTTGGGTTTCTCGGAGGATGTTTACCACATTGTGGAGGCCTGCAGGAAAGAGTTGACTCACAGATGCTATGCCTTCAAATGGAAGAGCTTTTCTATTTGGTGTCAGAGCAAGAGGTGGATCCCCTTGCTTGTCCTGTGGCTAGCATCCAGGACTACTTCTCCCTTTCCCAGCTGAAACTGCTGGCAGTGACCATCAAGGTGCACCTGGCAGCCATCCCTGCTTACTCGGCAAAGGCCTGGACCTCTTGTCCCCTCTGGTGTATGTTCCACCTCCACCATGGGACTTGCTTCTGGCACTGGCAGTGCTCTTGGGCAAGCCTTTTGAACCAATGCACAGGTGTGAGATGTCACACCTGTCGTGGAAGACGGCCTTCCTAATGGCCATTATGACAACCAGAAAGATTGGGGAGCTCCAGCTTCTCTCAGTGGAATCTTCTTACCTGGTCTTCCACAGGGACAAAGTTGTTCTTCATCCCAACTTGAAGTTCCTCCTGATGGTCGTATCGGAGTTCACCATATCCAGATGATTAACTTACTGGTATATTTCACTAGCTCATCTTTGGAGGGCAACCACAGGCTGCACTCCATGGTCCTACAGAGGGCACTCTCCTACTACGTGGAACACACGACTGGAGTTTGGGGACATACTCATCAGCTGTTTAGCACATATACTGAAGTCGTGCCTGGCAGACTGGCAGCAAAGCAGATGATTGTCAGGTGGATTACATCCTGCACCAACCTCTGCTATAGGTTGGCTGATAGGGAGCCTCCCATAGGGCTTAAGGCTCATTCCACCAGACATATGCTGCTTTAGTGGCTGATTCCTGGGATGTCCCTATCCAGATCTGCAAGGCTGCTACCTGGAAGTCGGCACACACCTTCGTTTCCCACTACCACATCAACCTGCAGTCACGCCAGGATGTAGGTTTTGGGACCTCTGTTCTCCAGTCTTTGTTCAACAGATAGGTGTGCGAGTCTTGCCCCCTCCTCCTGGAAAACTGTTAGTAGTCTGCCAGTGTGAGAATAAGTGAACCATATTCATGCCCCTAAAAGAACAGGTTATTCACCTGTAACCGTAGTTTTGTAGTTTTAGGAGTGCTGTATGGTTCACATCCACACAACCCACCCAGCCTCCCCAGGCAAGTGGCACATGGATTCTGCTTCCAGGGTGCAAGATCTGACACCACAGGAGGGAGTAGGAAGATATACCACCTGAGTGGTATGAGAAGCTTAGCTTAAAGATGTCCAGCCAATGACAACGTTCCAGTGGAACTGCCAGAGTGTGGATTGAAGCATACACCACTCCTAGAACTACGGTTAGATGTGAGTAACATGTTCTTAAGGTCTCCAGTGTATGGCATGTTTGACATTGCTGAAAAGAAGACATGATCTACTAGCTTTAAAAATCGTACAGTCTGATCTTCCTGGACATAAAGTCTTCACCACTCATTCACACTAATGGGAGTTCGCCGAAGGTGCTAGGACCCAGCGGGAGCAAACTTTTTCAAGAGGGCCATCGCCTGAGATGGAGCCACGAGGAGCGGCACCATGAGCCCCGGATCGTGCGGTAATGACTATCTTGGCGTCGACCCTCCAACCACCTCAGTTCCTTTTTTCCCGCCATCGAGTGCACTTCAGTGACGACGACGCTCGCCCGCCGGGACTTAAACTCCACTAGCAGCAATAGTTCAGATTATTGTTTTGTAGAATTATTTCGAATCAGTACCAATTTATATATTTTAATTGTGCAACAGAAGTCTTCAGCCCTCCATTGACGGAGTCGACCATGAGCGGGTCAGGTGACGGTAGGGAGACTTTGTATGAAAGCTGTTCAGTCAGCCGGGCTGGGTCCGGTCCACCACCCTCTCCAGGGTGGGGGTCTGACAATGGACAGTCCAATGCTCAGGGGAATGGGTGACCTCTCCCCTTCCCCCCCCGAAAAGCATAAAAGGAAATGGTCCCATTCTCTGCGCCTTCAACCTCGAGTTCTTCTTTGACACATGGGTCAAAGAAGAAAAGGCATCACTCAAGGTCTTCCTCTGGTATGTCTGCACGTAGACGGTCGGTTATTGGGGCCAGACACCGGTCTCCACCTCTGTCAGAGTTGTCGGTTTCTGTCTCTGGTAGCCGACCTTCTCAACACTGGGAGCCCTCCCGCCTATTGAGTAGAGCCACTATGAGCAGTTTCACCAGTGAGCTGCTCTTATGGAGCAGTGGGCTCTGAGGTTGGTCCAGTTTCCTGAGCTGGGCCATTCGGGTTCGGAGGGACAGGTAGGGCGGCTGGTCCTTCCTAGTGGCGCAGCACATTGTTCGGTGTCGTTGACTCTGGGCTTGGGCATTTATCCCCCTCACATGGTTGAGGCGCAGGGGTCTACACCAATGCTTTTATCTCCCTCCATTTCTCCTTCTTTTACCTCAAATTGCAGTTTTTTGACCTCTGGGAGACTCTCGGCACCGTCTGCAGTGCCGTGGGCTCTCTCAGCACCGTCTGCGGTGCCGTGAGCTCTCCTGGCGCTGTCTGCAGTGCCACGGGCTCTCTCTCTGTGCTGTGCATGGTGTTGGGGGCTCTGTTGGCACTGTGTGTGGCCTTGGGGGCTCTGCCGGCACCATGGGCTCTGTCGGTGACGTGCACGGTGCGGGGGCTCTGTCGGTACTGCTTTAGCTACCGCCTCCCTCCTTGTTCTTGGCACCGTTTTCCTCTACGGCACTGGAGACTGATGCGGCGCTGGCTGGTTTTCAGGGGTTCCTGACTCCGATTTTTTCTTCTTCTGTTCTTCCTCCTGATTTTCACTCCTTTTCTGTCTATACAGTCCCCCCTGGACTGTCAGGAGATGATTTTGAGCCTGACCCAGATCTTCGTCTGGGTGATGATGTTGATGACACTACCCTGGAAGCAGGGATCAGTCCTTCTGCAGAGCCAGTGGTTGAAGACCTTTCCTTTAAGTTTCTGCTCAAAAATTTAAACTCTACTCTTTCTCTCCAGACTACAGAAATCTATCCTGGGAAGCTTTTGCGACTCCAATCTCTTCACGTCCTGGAGATCCCTATAGATTTAACCCCTCTGGTATAGCCCTCTTTTGAGACCCTCTCACAGATGGTGTGGAAGAATCCATCTCTCATTCCTTCCGTAGCCAAGCCCATAGATAGGAAGTATGCCCCTCCCAAGGATCGCCCCATTTTGGCCTCATAATCCTTTGCTGACGCAATTATGATCTTGGCAGAGAATAAGTCTGTCCTTCCTCAGGGATCTACAGCCCAACCAATGAACAAAGAATCTCGCAAGATAGACACCTTAGGTAAGAGAGTCTTTGCTGCCTCAGCCCTGGGTATGCGCATTGCCAGCTACCAGGGCTATTTTTCTCAATATGAGTATGTACTTTGGCATTCTCTCTAAGAAATGGTAGAAGCTAGCACAGAGCTACTTCAAATCATAACTAGGGGTATCGAATCCAATAACCAATAGGTTAAAGCTGCAATGGATGCCTTTGATACCACCTCCCGAGCAGCTGGCATCTGCACCCGCCACCACTCTTGGCTGCATACTTCGGGCATCACGAATGATGCGCAGCAGCAGATCATGGCCTTACCTTTTGACTGTATGTATCTGTTCAGCCTCAGGTGGAGCAAGCTCTGGAGGCCACGCAGAAAACTAGGTCTGCCATTAAGATGACTAGACCTGCACCTGCTGCCTCCCGAGGGGGTGCAAACAAGCGTCAGTTTCACAACCATCAGTCCTTCCGGGGCAGAGGAAGTTTTAACAAAAAACACAACCCTCAGCCACAAAAGAAAGTGCAGCAGAAGGCACAAAGGCCCTGAGCGCCCAGTACCACCTTCATAGTTTCTGGTGCAGGTCACACCTCAGCTGTTTCAAGAGGACTCCTCCTCAGCAGTGGGAGGATGTCTGACTCAGTTCTACAATCACTGGAAATCTATAACATCAGACAAATGGGTCCTCCGGATAATCCGCGATGGGTACTCTCTCGAACTTTCGGAAACCCCTCCGGATCATCGTCCCAGGCTGTCGGCAATACAGTCAGTTCTTCTTGCTTCCGAGGTACAAGGCCTTCTGAACAACAGGACAGTAGAAATAGTTCTGCTGGATCAACGAAACACAGGTATCTACTCCCATTACTTTTTGGTCCCGAAAAAAATGGCGGCATGCGCCTCATTCTGGATCTCTGAAAGTTAAACAAGTTCCTTCACAAGAAGAAGTTCAAGATGATATCACTAGGTACCCTGTTACCTTTGTTTCATCGACACAATCGGCTAGCCTCCCTGGTCATGCAGTATGCCTACCGACACATTCTCATGCACCCAAAGCACTACAGATACCTAAGGTTCGTGGCATTGGGTCAACACTATCAGTTCAGAGTCCTGCCCTTTGGGCTATCCTCGGCACCTCAAGTTTTCACAAAGTGTTGTGCAGTTCTCACAGCACACCTCAGGAAAATCGGAATACAAGTGTTCCCATATCTGGACAACTGGCTCCTAGTAAGTCCCTCCAGGCAAGAGACTCTGGAGGCCGTGGCCACGGCCTTAGACTTCCTCACATCCATGGGGAGTCCTGCTGAATCTCAGCAAGTCGCAGTTGCAGCCCTCCCAGAAGCTGCTCTTCATAGGAACTCTTCTGGACACCTCCTGTGTGAAGGCTTTTCTTCCAGAGGAGAGAAGGAGTGATATCTTACAGATGGCCAGATACATCAGAGAACACAGCTCGGTTCAAGCTATCTCGATGCAACGGATGCTGGACCTCATGGCTTCCTCAGTGATCACTGTATCCTTAGCTCTTCTCCACATGAGAACCTCTTGGTGGATGCTCAGTACTTAGTGGTCCCAAACCACTCACCCTCAGTCCTTTCTCATCAAGGTGACGGAACCTCTGACAAGGTCGCTCGCCTGGTGGTTGCAGGAGGACAATCTTCTGGAAGGATATCCCTTTGCCCCTCTGGATCATCAGATCTCCATTACCATGGATGCGCATCCCTGATGGGTTGGGGAGCCCTCTGCCAGGATCTCCACACCCAGGGCACATGGACTCAGGACGAATCCCAACTTTGCATAAATGTCCTGGAAATGAGCCGTCCTCTATGCAGTCCAAGCCTTGAAGGACATACTCTGTCATAAGAACATTCTCCTTCAAACGGACAACAGAGCAGTGATGTATTACATCAACAAACATGGCGGCGCACACTCTTACCCATTATGCAGGGAAGCAGTGAGAGTGTGGGAGTGGTGCCTGGAACACCAGGCTCTGATTCAGGTGGTTTACCTACCAGGAGTACAAACCGAGCTGGCAGACCGTCTCGGCAGAATGGAGACGGATCCTCACGAGTGGTCTCTTGACTTAACCATCGTTCATTCACTCTTCAAAGAGTGGGGAACCCCAGACCTGGACCTTTTCGCATCCCCACTCAATGCAAAACAGCCTCTCTCCTGCTCCAGAAATCCAGGACATGGCATTTTTTGTCAGGATGCGTTCAGGCTGCAGTGGACAAAATGCTTTCTATACACCTTTCCTCCTCTTCCCCTAATTCAGAGGGTACTTCTCAAATTGGAGTCTCAGAGGGGCAGAATGATTCTCATTGCCCCCTTCTGGCCTCGGCAGGTATGGTTTCCTCTAATGAACAGTCTACCGGAACCCCCCCCCCCAAAAAAGATGCTTCCCCTTCAGACGAGCCTTCTGACCCAGGGTCCCCTGGTGCATCCCAACCTGAGGTTGCTACACCTTCACGCTGGGCTCCTGAAGAGATAGAGGTGAATAGGTTCAGTGTTTCTCATAGAGTTTCAGATATTCTTTTGGCTGTGTGTAAGCCGGCCACTTGAAAAGCCCACACAGTCAAATGGAAGCGTTTCTCTATCTGGTGTGCAAAACCCTCTTGGAACCCCTTTTCCCGCCCACTGAATAAAGTCTTAGAGTATCTTTTGGACCTCTCAGATACAGGTCTGCAGTACTCCATAGTCAAAGTTCATCTTTGTGCCATTTCGGCATATCATGAACCAGTACTTTCCATGTCACTGGCTCAGCTGCCTATAGTTAAGAGATTTCTTAGGGGTATTCTGCATACTAGACCTCCTATCAGACGTCCAGTCACAGCCTGGGACATTAGCCTTGTGCTAGACATGCTCACTCGTAAACCTTTCAAGCCTCTAGCTACTTGCGACTTGAAGTTCCTCACTTGGAAAACAGCCTTCCTGGTGGCCATTACTTCAGCCAGTAGAGTTTCTGAAATACGCGCACTGGTCACAGCCCCCCCTCCACCCCCGTACACTGTATTTCACAACAACAAAGTAGTTCTTATGACTCATTCTAAGTTTCTCCCTAAGGTCGTCTCAGAATTCCATCTAAACCAACCTTTAGTCCTTGCTTCCTACCTACTTTGCAAACTTCCAGAATGAAGGGGAGCATACCCTTCATTCACTGGATGTTAAGAGGGTGTTGCGATTCTACCTAGATAGAACAAAAGAAATTTGCTAGGCCCAACAACTGTCTGTTTCCTTCAGCGAGACCCAGCTGGGTCAACCTGTTGCTATCAGATGCATTTCAGCATGGCTGGTGGCATGCCTTCGCCACTGCTATTCAATGCACAGGTCAAGCTGGAAGGCAGAGTGTACTCTCACTCTACCAGAGCAGTTGCAGCATCTCTGGTGGAAATCCGCAACGTGCCCATCGCAGATATTTGCAATCCGGCTACTTGGAGCTTCGTGCATACTTTCGTTAAGCACTACGCCTTGGGTGTCCATGCCAGATGACATCTGTCGTTTGGCAGGACCATTCTTAACGGACTTCTGTCCTAAGTATGTGAGCTCTTTGTCTCCTGCCACCCGTCTCGAGGGATTATTTAGCTCGGTACTCTCCCATTAGTGTGAATGAGTGGTGGAGACTTTATGTCCAGGAAGATATGGAAATTACGAACCTACCATAATTCTTGATGTAACCCCCCTGCAAATGGGGGTTCCCAAAAGACTTCCAGGAGCTTGCTTGAATGCTCCAAGCCTGAATGGTGTTTGGCATTTAAGCCATTTATCAGTGAGTGTTTTTAGAGCCTCTGGTACTGTCTCTTTAAGAGCTGTCTGCTTGCAGACATAATTAGTTTATATGGGGGGACTGTGTGCTTCTCTGAGTACCACTCGAGCTGCTGCCAATTCACTTCATTTTTGCAGTCACTAGGAGTGCAAAGGGAACCTATCTGAAAGATGTAACTGTTTGCCAGAAATTATTTAGAGTAATAATGAAATTACAGTTTGTCTAACCTGCTTTCTTTGCAGTCAGAACTGTGTCTGCTAGTTCCCCATTCTAGTTTTGAACTGCTGAACTGGACCAATCAGTGTGGGTAAGCTAGCTCTAAAATGGTGCCTTGGACGAATCAGAACTTGGACTCATAATCTGAGCCAGCCACAAGAGGATTGTATGGGCAGTGACTCTGGGAGATGTAGTTTAGACTTCAGTGCCTTTTTGGACCAACAGCAGCAGTCTATTGTGAGTGACAGCCAATCCAGTCAAGAACTGGAGGAACTCAAAGGAAGTGCCAGTTTTGTCGGTTGGAGTTTCAGTTGAGCTTTGGCAGTGAAGAAGGAAGGAGCCCTGTGCTTTTTCAGTGTGCAGTTTTAGTCAAAAACGTGTGTAAGGCCCAGAGTTCCGTCTGCAGCTTGTTAGGACTGAATCCGTCCTGTGAAAAGAATCAAAGGATCTCTGAAGAGTAGAAACCAGGCTCACCCTGTAGAAGACTGGAGGAATTGCTGAAAATTGCACTCGGTCTGTCAGGAACTGAATCTGCTGTGTGTTCTCCCGGTATTGTGCAGTATTGCGTCGGGATACAGATGCAGCCTGCCTGGTATAGTGCTTTCTTTTATATGGATGTGTGAAGAGGTTTGTGTACCTCAAGTGAGCCCTGCTGACATTGAAGGACCCTATCTTATTTGGAGGTCGTGAGTACTAATTCAGGGTCGCTCCTGTTGAATTGCCACATTAAATCCAAATGGAATTACTGTACTGCTGACTGTTTAATTCTCCTTTTCTCTGTGTGAAAGGGGCCCTACCAGCTGCCACGGTTTGGACTAGCCACTAGGGCTTGGGTACCCAGGGACAGTAACTGATAGGGATAGGCCTGTGCACAGAGCCATAGGTAGATTATTAGAGTGATAAGCTAATTAACCTGATTTCCCCCTGTCCTTGTTATATCCCCCTAAATAAATCAGAGCTGCTTGTTTCAGCAAAGTTATACTGCCTGAGGTATTTGTCTATGTTAAAGTACTGTACTGTGATTATTGCACTGTATCTCATTTCACAGGAGGTCCCAGTGCCGGAACCAGACCTGGGGGTAAGTGTATACTGTGAAGGTAATTCTGATATATTGTGTGGGCCTTAGTGGGAAGAAAGGGGTTGCAGTGTCCCAGAGGGCTGTGACCAAGTTAGTTTAACTATTGCAAACCCTGACCTCTGGGTGGAGGCACCCGCCATTGGATCCAGGCCCCTCAACCTGTTAGTGGCAAATCAGGCAGGGGTAGTAGCCCCTGGGATAGCGCCATCTAGGGGTTACATTGATCTTCTTGGATGAAGTCTCCTCCACTCATTCATATGCCCACCCACCATCCCCTGAGCTCACGTCTCTGTTTTTGGTCTCCACTCCCTCAATGGCTGAGCTGTGAAGACTTTATTGTTGACCCTTCTTACATGGGTCATTCAGACTATCTTATTCCCGATTTTTAGGTTAGTCCTTCTAGGTTAGTTATGCTGCATCTCCTCGGGGAAAAAAAGGTACTGAGGTGGTTGGAGGATCGACGCCGAGATAGTCATTACCACACGAGCTGGGACTCACGGTGCCACTCCTCGCAGCTCCATCTCAGGCGCCGGCCCTCTTGAAAAGGTTTGCTCCTGCTGGGTCCTAACGCCTCCGGCGAACTCCCATTAGTGTGAATGAGTGGTGGAGACTTCGTCCAAGAAGATCAAGAATTACGGTAAGTATGTAATTTCTATTTTTCAGCTCCTTGCGAATGCAGACTACCACAAGCTTTGTTTAAAGTGCCTGGGTCCAGACCACAATTTTTTGAATTGTGTTATCTGTAAAATGTTTTGCACTAAAACACAAAAGAAAAGGGCTAAAAAACTGGAAGACTGTCTGGCTTCTCAGGCTGCCTCCATGTCACAAAAAGGCTCAGCTGAGGGTCCAGACCCTTAGAGTAAGCAGCAGTTGCTGTCAGAGGGGACAGAAAAGAAAGATAAAGCTGCTAAATATGGTGCAGAACTCAGGGTGTCCAAAGCGAGAATCCTGAATATGGAAAGCTATAAGAGTCTCTGAGCAGACGCCAGAAATGGTTCCTGCCAAGAAAGACAAGTCACTGTCCCTCCTTCTGAAGAAGGAAAGGAGCTACCAGTGGACTCTGAACAAATGCCCTCAGCAGAGAACATGACAAAAGCATGGTGATTTCTCCAGGCATTCCAAGCTATGGGGAAATGTGCCTTCCCTCCCCTCCAAGCTTCAGTTCCATTCCCAGTGCCTCTGGAGGAAAAGGCTGAAATGCATTATAAAGACAAGGAAGAAGGAGAACCCATAATACCAGACATTTCCCCTGAACAGGAATTTGGCTGTCCTCCTAGGCCTTCAGAGGGCTATACCTTTGTAAGACATATGGTAAACACCCTCAGCATCTCCTCCCAAGAGACTAAGGAGGATGAAGAAGTAGTAAAATTTAGGGAGATGTGATGGACTTAGCAGCCACGAAGAGATTGCTGTTGCCCATTCTCAAATCCTTCAAAAAAGTTCACAAACATAGTCATGTCTACAGCCACCTTGGCTGCTGACATTGACAAAGAAAACTGAGAAAAATTATCAGGTGGATAATACAGGGCGCTGAGTACCTGTGCTTCCACCCTGATCATGAGGGACTGGTCTGGACTGCCGCCAGTGATGAGGCCAAAGGGCCTCTTTCCTCCCATCCTCCTGAGAAAGATTCCAGGAAGCTGGCTGAAAAAAAGCTTATAAATCAGCTTCCCTGCTTCTGAGGTAGGCAGCTTATATGGCTTACACAGCCCAGTACCAGAAAGCACTATAGCTCTCCATACTGGCAATGAGCAAAAACACTACTGGTGACTTGGCACAGGATATAGCCGACACAGCAAGATTAGTCGTAGATGCTACAAAGTACCAGTTCCATATGGCATTGGACACAAATGACACTGCCCCTGGGATTATGGCTCATGCTTAAGAAGTTTTGCCTGGCTTAGAACTACCAGTCTGTTCGAGGACACTCAGACCAAAGCTGTAGACTTTCCCTTTGAAGGAATTTCCCTGTTTGGTGACAAGACCAAAGCTTGCATGAAAAACGTGGCCTATCGGTGCACCAGTAGCGTACTGCTTGCAATGCTGGTGATCCTAAAGTTGGGAACGAGCTTGAGTCATCAGTGGCCATCCGGGGGGGGGGGAGATTGAGCATCCCAGAGGATGCTCTCCTCCTTTGGGGAGGAGGGTTACCATCCTGGCTGCTGTACTGTAACCTGGGTATCCACAGGTGGCAGTGTATTTGGGGCATCATGGGAGGGGAAGACGCAGGCCGAGATCTGGAGAGGCAGCATGCCTAGTCTTGCACATGCCCCTTGGATCTCTGGGAGTGCCTGTGTCCTCAAGGAGGGGAGGAAGTGGAAAATAGACCCTGCAGCCAGCCTGACGGTGGCCTCCGGTGAACCAAAGTAGAGCAAAGCTGGAACCCTACAAAGCCAGCCTGACGAAGACATGTGTGGGCAGGAGTGTAGGGTTCCTCCTCCTCCTCCTCCAATTGGGGGGGGGCTGATTCCAAGGCAGTATGGAGGCAAGGCACCTGTAGGGAGCTGGAAGTAGGCTTAGCTATGGCACCTTGGATGACCCTAATGGATAAATCTGGTGGCGGTGTAGAAGGGGAATGAAGCAGAGAATGGGGGGAAAAAAAGGTGGATAAGTACAAAACCACTTACAAGAGCAATACTGAGAAAGAAAAGGCATCCACTTTGTACAGGCCTTATGACAGGGGAGGTAGGAATAGGGAATGCCACCCTCATGCTTGTGTTTTCTATGGGAATCCTCAACAAAGAGGTTACTAAAGGGGCAGGGGCAGAAGGAGCACTAGGCGTGCATCTGCAGCTCCAGCCCGTAAAACCCAACAGAAACAAAGCCCTTGATAACTCTTTCTGGGTCACCCATCCATTGCCAGTGAGGGGGGAAGATTGGGATACCTAGTAAAGCCCAGGTTCAAAATGGTGACACTGGCAGTAGTTATCCCTGCTCTAGGGACAGAAAACTGGCTGGCATCCCTGGATCTGAAAGATGCTAACTTTCACATTCCAATCAGACCTTGCCACAGAAAGTACCTAATGTTCTCTCCCCTTCAGGCTCACTTCTGCCCCATGGGTATTCACAGAGTGTCTGTCAGTGGTGGCAGATTACCTCAGAAGGCAAGGAATCCGTGTGTTTCCTTACCTGGACGATTGGCTAGTCATAGGGAAGACATTCCATCAGGGAGACCCGAAATTCCCTGAAGTCACTAGGTTTCCTTATCAATATTCAAAAATCTCGGAGCCAGTTCAGTCACTGGAATCACTGGAACAGAACTGGATACTATCCAAGGGAAAGCTTTTCTTCCACAGGCGAGGTTGTCAGACCTACTGACCCTGGCAAATTCCTTTGCTTTAGGTCAAACCAGAACTGAAAGACCATTCCTAGCATTGCTAGGACACAAGATCTCAACTGCAGCAGTAATATCAGGCTCCAGGGTTCAAATGAGAGATATCCAGTATCACCTGTGATCACACTGGTCCCAGAGAAGGGATACCACCTCAAAGTTGGTGCCAGTTACAAGAACTGTTACTGGCTCTGCTGTGGTAGAAAGAAAGGGAGAACCTTCGACAGGGCATCCCTTTTCAGCAACACCACACGGTGGTCTTAACAACAGATGCTATCCTCCTGGGGGGGAAGCGCATATGGGTGATCTCAGAATCAGCGGAATTTGATTATCTCAGGAGTCCAAACTGCACATCAACTTTTTGGAGTTGAGAGCAGTCTTCCTTGCTCTAAAGGCCTTTGCCACTCAACTGAGGGGTCAGTGAGTCCAGGTCAGGACAGACAACATAGCCACCATGTAGTGCATCAACAAGTTGGGGGTACCAGATCTTCAAGACTGTGCACATAGGCCATAAAGATTTGGTCCCTAGCTTATTCTCTGGAGATGGTGCATCTATTTGCCAGTCACCTTCCAGGGAAGGACAATATACTGCCAGATACACTCGGCAGAAACAGACAGGACCATCATGAATGGGCCCTGAACAGACAAGTGTTGGATACAATTTTCAGGCAGTGGGGCACTTCAGAAATATATCTGTTTGCCTCAAAAGACGATCACCAGCTTCCACTGTATTGCTGCAGGCCACCATCCTTGGGCACAAAGCCTGTGGATGCGTTGGCCCTGGATAGGACCGGGAAAGTCCTCTATGCCTTTCCTGTGATACCACTGGCTTTCAAGAGTTCTTCTCAGACTGAGGAGTCAGCCTGCAACCATGATACTGGTTGCACCAGACTTGGCCAGACAGCCGTGGTACCCTTTGTTGCTCAGTCTGTTCACCAAGCAACCCATTCATCTGCCACACAGATTCAGTCTTCTAACAGCTGTCCAGAGTCGTATGGTTTTTCTTAACTTCAAGCATCTTCACCTGAAGACTTGGTTCTTGAGGAGTTAGAATTTTCTGAGTTTAACTTGTCAGAAGAGGTTCTTAAAGTACTGAAAGTATCTCCGAAAACCTCTACAAAAAATGATGCTTCAAAATGGAAATAATTTACCACCCGGTACAAGCCTAAGAAAATCAACTCCCTCAGGGCAGGTTTGCCCACAGTACTTGATTACATGGTGCACTTGCAGTCACTAGGCCACAGGCCTGCAACCCTTAAGGGTCACTTAGCAGCAGTATCTGCTTATTTATCTGCAGGTGCTCAGAGAACAATAGCACCACACCCTATTTAAAAAAAAAAGGTTTTTCAAAGGGTTTGCACATATGTTCCCACCTGTTAGGGAACCAGTCCCTCTTTGGGACCTGAATTTGTGCATAGCCAAACTCATGGACCCTCCTTTTGAGCCAGTGGCTATAGCTGTGCTAAAATATGTTACATGGAAAACTGTTTTTCTAGTGGCAATTACTTCAGCAAGAAGAGTACGCGAGCTCCAGGCTCTTTGCACTGATCCCAGTTACGTTATCTTCCATAAGGACAAGGTAGCCCTTAGAACCAACAGAAAGTTCCTTCCAAAGATGGTAACCGAGTTCCACTTGAAATAGTCCATCACACTGCCAGTATTTTTCACAGTCAAATCCAGTTCAGGTGAACAAAAGCTTCATAGCTTGGACATAAAAAGGTCCCTCAGCTATTACATTACAAATACTAAGGACCTCGGGGATTCCCACTCACAACTATTTATTACCTATGGTGAAGTGGGAAGGGGGGAGGCCTGCCTCAAAGAGATCAGTTGCACATTGGATAGTATCCTGCATTCAAGTTCTGCTACAATAAGGCTGACAAACAGCCACCACAGGGCCTAATGGCACATTCCACTTATGGAACTGCCACCTCTGTGGCAGCTGCAAGGACATCCCCTTGCTGGAAATCTGTAAAGCAGCTACCTGGAGTACGGTCCACACCTTCACAAAGCACTACTGAACATCTAATCCAAGACTGATGTAAGTTTTGGTACTGCAGTACTACAGAACCTTTTTCCTAAATAGGTTCTTTGCCCTCCTCCCAAAGCACTGCTTGGTAGTTAGCAGTATTGTCTAATACTACTAGGGAATTCCTGTTTCTTGAAGAAAAAATTACTTACCATAATAATAATGTTTCTCTTACAAAAGAATCTCCTAGTAGGATTAGACCTCCTATCCCTATCTCCTCTTACATAACCTGAATAGGTTCAGCAATGCCTTCATGGGAGTTTTTCTAATGTTGCCATTAATCACTAGCTTAACTTTTTATAATAGTTAATACACACTGTCACAAACACACTCCTGGGGTCAGGCCCTCTGCACCCACAGTGCCCAACCTCGAAGTACAGTATGTGAGCAGGAGACAAACTGGGACAACCTCCAGTCTGTTTTGGGTCCAAGCAACTACCAGTCTCGAGTCTTGGAGTCAAATGTGAACCCTTTTTTGCTAGCACACCCAAGTAACAGGTACAAATATCAAACCCTCTTCAGGGAAAGCAGTGCAATACTTAACCCAGCGGACACGCAACCTGGTTCACAGTCCCCCTTCTGACTCAGTTGAGACCTAGGTATTCCTTACCTTGCTGCATATGGTGTCACACTATAAGCACTTTAACAGTTATATCAGAATTATCAACACTGTCCCCACATTCACACTCAAAATGAGAAAATGTCTCAGGCAGGATTTTAAGGAAAACAAAGTTTACTCAAATTAAAAATAAATATAAAACACAGAACATATAACATTAATGGTACAATCAGAAAAATAAATGGACAATTATAAACAAAACCGCCTTGTACTGACTGCCTAATCCTACCCCAGTTTCAGTTGGTAAACAGTGGTGCTGAAATTGCCTAATTTTTGGTAGAAGTGCTTCTTAAGTCCAGAACACAAGTGTGTTAAGTCTTGCAAAGTTGGAATAAGAGTGTGTTCTTTAAGGAGTCCAAAGTAAAAGATGATTCTGTCCCTTTCAGCCAGCTGATAATATTCAAAGTTACTGTCCCAACTGCCCTGTGATGTCTCAGCACATGAGGTCACTTTTAGTCCTGTAATTAATTTGTAACATGATCAAGTATACCCAAAAGGGTGTCATCTTATTGCTTGCTTGAAATCTGCAAAGATAGCCATATCAAATTGTAGTCAATTTCATCAGCATAGTTCATAACAGCGTTCCCCCTTTGATATTTCAGAAACGCATCCTGCAAAACACCTCTCTTAGCTGTGAGAATTTTCACAGGTATCTGTCAGAATCTGCTTTCCTCCTAATAGGTCGTAAAATGCAGTCTGTTCTGGCCAGCTTCCTAGGTTTAAAGCAGTGGCTGTTTTACAACCTGTTACAACTTGGTGTATAGCTGCTAACACAGGCTTCTGACAGGTAGGTGTCAAAAGGAAACTCTTAATTAGTTTATCCACTGGGTCAGTGAGAGGACAGCCTCTTCTTTCCTCTCTTTTAAAATCCCAGGTCCCATGAGGCTTTGCTGTTTGGCCTGTTTCCTAAGCAGAAGTCTAAAACATATATTTATATCAAAATTATATGCTCATAACTAGTAGATGGTTGTCCCATTACACACAAATATGGCTAGGATCACTAGCTCTCTTTTTTGTGTTTTTCTTGGCCTGTTTGGATTCCGTCCTTTACCAAGGCTAGGACATTAGTGTTAATGGGGTTCTTGATTTTTAATTGATTAGTCTACTGTTTCATCTACAAAATCGAAGCTGGCAGTTAGGAAGAAGGAGGCAGCAGTTTTTGAATGTAGGATTCCAAATTCTTCTGATTTGCATACATTCCAAACTCAAAGTTCCAGGGGCAGTCAACAGCTGTACACTGACGGCAGTATTGTCTAATCCTACTGGGAGATCACTTGTAAGAAACAATATTACTATGGTAAGTATTTTTTTTCTTTCTGCTGATGTGCCTACGTACTAGTTTGTTTATCTGAATGTTTTTTACTGGGATGTTCGTGTTGTTAACAAATATTATTATTTATTTTTTTTTACTTTCTATTTATGCCCCCTCCGTCAACACGTCTTGTCCTTCCCTCGGAGTCTCCCAATGCACCACACAGGCTGCGCCATGAGGACCGAGGGACTCACTCCATTAGTGCCCCACTCTAGTATTCTAGAGTCCTGGATTACCCCCCGGGTGGGACAGAGGGGGGGTCCCCTTTCCCCCTCTGAACCTCAGGGGAGCATGCACCTGGAGCTGTACCCCCGGCTCCTCCTGGTTGCTGGTGTGGGACCCCTTGCCTGGCCTGGATGTGTTTTTTTTTTTTTTTTTTCCCCCCTATGTTCTGGTCCCAGCCCCCTTTGGACATCGGTACTCAGGGAGGACCAGTGAGACAGAGACATGCCTTCGCTCTGGTCCTCAGGTGACATGCGCCCCTCCCTGCCATTCTGCTCCCTCTGCTGCACCACCACCCATGGTCACCCAGGTGGTGGTATGGCAGCAAGGACTGCAGCCCCCCCCTTCCAGAAAAGGAGAGCAGCCCATCAGGCACTCAATCCTTCTCCCCCTGGCCAGCCCTCCAGCGACCCAGGCGTGCTACCGAACCCGGGTCACCGGCGTCGTAAGCAGTAGTGCTATCACTGCACCAGCGGGCCGGCTTACTAACAAAGAATTTTGTAATAAAGGATCTATGTAATACAACAGTCCCTGCTTATGTTCTCCTATATACTAGTACATTCTGAAGGAACAGCAGAGTGCTATTGGAAGTAAAGGCAAGTGGGTGCTTATAGCTCAGGTTTTTCATCGTTTGATTATTATTTGGAGCACCACTTTGGCAATATTGTTAAGTAGTGGAGTGCCATTCTGGCTCTATTACAATTTCTGCACACCAAACTAATCTCACTTACTGTAGGTGTGACACTTCTTTTCAGGATGGTTCTGGTTGGACAGTTAACAGTGGTAGAGTTGTTACAGACTAGAAAATTATTGGAAAAACAGTTCCGCAAGATACCATCCATCTGGGAGAGCCTGAGTAGGCTTGGGTTAGATAATTGAGGGCACTAGAGATGAGAAGCTGAAAGATAGGATGGCGTAGTGGGTCTGCAAGCTGTTTAGGTGGGTACTGTACATGGTCCAAGTAGGTAGTTGGCTGTTCATGTCTTGTTTGAATGATTGGATAAAGTTAAAATCTTACTTATTTTTGTAATTTACTATTTGTACCACGACTTCCACCTTGTGCCCCCATCCGCCTCCTTGGCAACCATGCACCACCGTCACCACCTACTTGAGGCTCTCCTTAACCCCTGTGGCTTACTTCCCTAAAGTGGCGCTCAAGGGGCAGCGCCCCCCCCCAAACATTCAAGGTTTAAGTGACAGTAGGCTGTGCCAGGCATCATCCTGCATTGGTGAAGGTATGTTTCCTTTGTATCATTGTCTCCCCACAATATTGCCAGTATGGTGTTAGGCATGTGCAGAGGCATGGCACTGGAGCGCCCACTGATTCCCCCACCAGTACCTTGCTTCACTGCTCCCTGGGTTACAGTGGTGGTAGCAGAGCAGTTGTACAGTCAGCCCTCCCTCCCTAATGGAAGACAGCATCCCCTGGGTGCCCAATCCTCCCCTGCCCAGCAGCCCTCTGATGGTTTGGGCTCATTTCTGGCCCTGGGTCATGAGCAGCAACACTGCCGCTGCACTGACAGACTGTTTCCATACTTCTGGATTCTTTGATAGAGTCAGGAATGGAATTTCAACAAACTGGTGTAGCTCAGCCCAAGGCTGTCTTTTTGGTGGAATTCTGTACTGCTGGTAAGAGCAGAAGGTTACCATAGTGTGACCATAGCTGATATGCCTAAGTAGGCTTAGTGAGCAGCATACCAAGGTACTATAGTATAATGAGAAAAATCAGTGACTCCTCCTCAGAGCTTTCCATGAGAACAGCCTACTTTCGGACTCACAGATGAGGGGACATGAGCCCACAAAGTGTTAAGCAGCTGCTGGACAGAAGGAAGATGTCTCGATAGTTGCAAAAATCCATAACAAAATGTTTACAAATTTAATATATTCTACAAAAAGTGCAGTTTTTAGTACTATATGAGGAGATTTTGAAATACCTTTGGCAAAGCCTTTATTGAAGTTAACAGTATGACACTCCTTACACTGTAGCTACGCAATGTTCATTAAAAGTAGATGCAGTTAGGGCAGAATAAGCAGGATTGTCATCCCCCAGGAGGGGGCTCCCAAGGTCCGTGTTTATGTTTATAGTGATGGGCTTAGCAGGTTTGGAATATCCATTGCCCTGGGAGCCATGACAAATGGGAAGATCCTTTGTTTGAATCCCACCACGGCCACTGACCTGTTCTGTGACCCTGAGCAAGTCTCTTGACCTCCCTGTACTTCAGTGCTCCAAGCTGTAAAACTGGGTAAAAGCAGGACCCTACTGAGACTGCAATACTGCATTTCAGTTGGGCTACCCTGGGGAAACAATTGTTTTTAAAACGAATCCTGTGGTGCAGTGCTTTGTTCATGGCCCAGAGGCCAGCAAAAAAAATGTTTACCCAGTTCCAAAGTAGGACAGTTGAAATTTAACAACAAAAAGAGCAAAGTGATGCACATATGAAACAACCCCAGGACGGAATATTGAACGGGAAGGGTAAAGCTGGACACTACCACCGAGGAAAAGGACCTGGGAGTCATCATAAGTGAATCTCTAAAACAATCTAGCCAGTGTAACAAGGCCTATAGTAAGTCGACCAGAATGTCGGTGTGTATCGGGAGGGGGTTTAACAGCAGGAGGAAGGAGATGATACTGCCTCTCTACAGATCACTGGTGAGGCCACGTCTCGAATACTGTGCCCAGTTCTGGCTCCCCCACCTAACAAAAGACAAGCAAGAGACAATACAGTGTAGGGTAACCAAAATGATTCCCATCCAGTGGGACAGATCCTACGAGGACCTGCCTAAGGCCTGGAACATGTGCTCGAAGGAGATCAGAAGGGAGAGGGGAGATATGAGAGACCATCAGGTTCCTGAAAGGAGTGAACAAGGTGGATTGTGAGGAAATATTTAACAGAACTGGCGAATCAAGAAGACAAGGACATGAGTGGAAGCTGACAGGGAGGAGATTCAGGAGGGATGTGAAAAAAAGTTTTATTTTACTGAGAGAGTGGTTGAGCCATGGAGCGTCTTACCAGCAGAGGTGGTGGTGCAAGAACCGTTAATGGTTTAAAACATGGCTGGGACAGAATAAAAGGTTTAATAGTTGCACACAGGAGAAGCCAATAGGGCAGGGGAGAAGGGGGATGTGAAGGCAGTCACCCTGACTATATACTAGGTCCTGGGGAATGTGAAAACAGGGTAGATTGGATGAATCAGTGGTCTTTTTCTGCTGACATTTTCAGTTTGGCATCTTCAGGTTTGTTCTTTGGTGGTGGTGGGGAGGGGGTGGGATTTGGTTATTTTCCTTAATACAGTACATCATCCTGAGCACCAAGTGAGTAGCTGTTTTCTTATGGTGTGAATATGTCTCCATGTGCCCCCCCATCCAGTCATTTCCTCAGTACTGTATGTTGAGCTATCTGTGATGCTCCCAGCTAGTTCATTTTTGCCCCAAACATACAGGGGTTGCACAGCCTTAGCCTAGACGTAATGAGCAGTAGGCAGACGGGTATAGTTGCTTGCCTACTACCAGTTAATCAAGGTCAGGCCATGACATTGACACCTGTCTTTGACTCGAGCTGGGAGACGCTGTGGTGCCGTGTGTGTGTGTGAGATGTACAAGTGACATGAGAGGCTGAACATCGACCTTCATTTCTCCACCTTCCATCTGTAATGCACAATTTTAAATTGATTTGAAAAGTGCTTGGACTGCATATTGCAAGTCCAGTCACCAGAGGGAAGACTGCTGTCACGCAGTTTTCAGTTATGTGCCCCTCCAGCGGCAGCTGAAGCTGTCGGACTCCTTAGCCGAGTAATTAAATGCAATAGGAAAGGTAAGAGAGAAGGGTCTCCCGCCCAACTGGGGTCCCTTGCTTAATAACCAAGTGTACCAGCATTTCTAAGGCAGGGACCACATGCATTTTACATGAAATGGGAAAAAAAGGAAATTGGATTCATTCAGAGGGTATAATGCTCTTTGTCAGCAGTTTTTGAGTATTAAATAGAATATGTTGTGAAAATCTCATTTAAAACTGAGTGGCAATTAAAATGTATGTGTGTGTGTATCTTTGCATATTAGACCATGTTTGGAATTTACTTAATATCTTTCTAGCTGTTACATATGAATGAAATAGTAAGCCTGGCTGGCAGCATAGACAGTTGAAGAGTCCTTCTTTCAGACTTCTCTTAGTCAAAAATCATTCATTTATAGAGCCATCATTCTCTGGAATAACCTACCTTCTGCATTGCAGAATATCAGTTCCCACAATGTGTTCAAACTTGTCTTGAAGAAACATTGGTTAAATAATTCCTCATGTAAATGCTACTTTTAAAGGGACGCTGTCAACCCCCTTAGGCCTCAATGTATCCCTAGTTTAAAAAAACACATTTTATGATTGTTCACATTCCAGAGAGACTGTTGATGCAGTTGGTAGTTTGAGTCGGATCCCTTTTTTCTTTTAAAAGGTGAAAAACAGACCGCTCACCATATTGGTGTTACCACACCAAGACATGTTTGTTTACATTTCTTGACCGGCTCCCACTGCATCTTTCCTGAACTCGGGAACAGCCCCAACACAATCTAGCCACTGATTATGCAATGAGAGTAGAGGAGACTGTTGCATGAGTGGCTTCACTGTCTGAGGGTGTTTCGAATGTTCAGGAAGTGTGCACCAAGAGTAGTTCAGTGATATGAAGCAAAACAAAGCTGGGCATGGCTATACATCACCATGCATTTCGGTTCTAATAAGCAAGGAGGCAGATAAAGCAAAACAGCAACATCAATGAATTTTAGAGGAAGTAAACAATTATAAAATGTGGGGTTGTGCCTAAAAATAATAGAATTAAAAAAGGTTGGCCATGTCCCTTAAAATGTTTTGTATTATGTTTACTGTTGCCCTCACTGTTGTATACGCCTGTACTTCTGGGACCTCCTTGAAAATGAGCATACTGATGCCCTTGGTTATTTACCCAGTAAACAAATTTTAAATAAAAAAAGGTAAAATGGCCAGAAACAGAGACATTGACTCGAGAGTTGTGCATTTGACCATTATTTTTATGAACTGTGAGGGCCTTGATTCGTGTCGATCAGCTCTGATTCAGGCTGGCCATCATTTTCTCTTCTTTTGCGAATAGTCATGAGAATTGCAGGTAGTTATGTGGTACAACCACAACGTTCAATGGAACATTTTTCTCCTAGCAGGAATACATAGGCCAAGGCTGCTTTTCTGTTGCTGCATCATCCATGCAAATAATTTAGTGCTGTGCTAGCCTTTTACTGTTGGCAGCGGAACTAACAAAAGTAGACAGCCATACAGTTGGAAACTAGCACAAGGTCAGTAACGAATATCACCTGGTCTGTCAGCAGTAGTTGAGTTACTAGCCACTGCAGTCAGTCCTCAGAGATGCTTTCACCTTAGGCTAGTTGACTGGTCTGTTTTAACTTCTATGTCGCTGTACTGCAAATGAATAACTCTGCACACAGTGCCCAAAACAGCATTTAACACAATTATAAATGATGGCATAATTCTTAACTAATCAGGATTGTTCATTTCTAAACATTCCATGTACACTTACATAAGTTAATAGGGCCTCGGAAGAATGCCACTTATGGTATAAGAGACTCCAAGCCTGAGATCTGAGTGAGAGGACCACAAAGCTGAGCAGTTCTGTCTGCCCAAACCTTAGGAGAAGAGACTCTTATACCATAAGAGACATCTCTCCGAGGCCCTACTAATTGTAAATCACTCAAGCTTAGTTTGAGAGATTTATTATAAGTTTAGTCGTTTAATGTTATTTTGCTGTCCTCCCTCTGGCATTGAATTGGAGCGCTCCCTCCTAGCGCTGCCTCAGGAGAGCACACTGTACTCCAGATAAGAGGGTATAGTAGCTCTGCATGCTGATTGGCTGAAATCACATTAGTGATTTATAAAGATTTATAATAACCATAAGAGGGTATCTCAGCAACAGTTTGAAAATTAAGTTCAAAGTTCAGTTGGCATACTGCATTTCTTAAACAGGCATTTGTCTAATATTGTGCAAAGTAAAACATTTTGATTTTAAATCCAAGATCTTACTTCGAGATTCGCTCTTACAGCAGGTAACACCTTTAGCACTAAGGTGCCAGGACCCCATGGAAAACTTCTAGCTAGCGGTATCCAGCAGGGAACCGCACCTTACGTCGGCCCGCCACCAACATCATGTATGTTATATAAAGAGTGGTCCCCAACTCATCCCCAGTTCTTTTCCTGCCATCAACCGCACAAGTTGGACCTCTGTAGACTCCTTCAGTTTGTTGACTGCCATTTTTTCACGCTACCCACATTTTCTTATTTACCATTAATCTTCAATATTTTGCACGTCATCGTCTTCTTCATCTTCCATCAAGCGACGGCAGTCAAATTGTGCACGTGGGAAGCAAATTCCCCACAAGGATGGGCACTTGGCCTGCCTTTTCTGCCTAAGCCTGGACCACGACATTGGGGCCTGCCAGCATTGCCAAGATTTTAACCAGCGCACCAGGCTCCATCACCAGAAGACCCTCGAAGCCTTCTTGCCATCCAAAAGATTATCTGAAATGGAGAAGGAGCTTGAAGCCAGCCCGTTGGCACTGAGGGTTGAGGTGCTGGATGCCTTGCCCCGTGCTACGCCAGTTACTCAGGGTCGGGAACGTCATCAGGGTGTGGGCATAGGGAGGGAGGAGCAGGATCGAATGGAGCCGATAGGCTGCTCTCCTCTCCTGAGGGTGGTGGGGGTGGGTTGTCGCCCTCCTGTAGTTCCACTCAGACCAGGTGGAGGTCCGGTGGGAAGCTGAGGGGGTGGCAAGGATGGGAGGGTGGAAGGGGCTGAGCTGGTGCCACGGTGTGCGTGCGTGCCTCCACACACATGGCCGTGTACAGGGTCCTCAGGCAGGCAGGGTTTACCAACAAAAATCCACCATAAAGATAATTTAAAAAAAAAAAGAAAAAAAAATCCACCACAAAAGTTTGTCTTCCTTTCCAGCTTCATCTTCGTCATCGCATAAAAGGAAGAAGTCGAATGACAAACACAAGCACCAGGGGAAACACCACAAGACTCCCGAGGCAGAATATCTCTCCAGATCCCTGAAGAAATCTGGATCCAAACCTTCCTCCCTCCTCTCAGTCACTGGAGAAGGTTCCTCAGGTCGTGGAGTGTCCTCCCCTGCCTCCCCACCACTTAAGTTTAGGCCCATAGTCACAATAGGTTCTAAGACCAGTGGATCGGCCGGTGGTTCCTCGGGTGGCAGACCGTTGTCTGTCACCCTCCCGGCCAGAGTGTCTGCCAAGTCTTCCCTGATCTCAGGGCTGATGCCTCCGGGCGTCACCCAGGTTCGACGCTCTCTCTCTCTCTCTCTCTCTCTGGGACAAGGGGTCACTCGACCCATTCAGGAGCTTGCTTCCCCTCGCAGGTGACTCCGCCTAGGTGGCCGCTAGCTCAGTCTCAGACACAGCCTAAACCTACGTCGGTCCCCCTGACACCGGTATCCTCAGTGTCTCCTTAGGCGACCCCGTCGCCGGATCCTGTGAAGACGCTGGCTGGTCCTGATGCCCGTCCCCAGCTGACGCCAGTGGTCCCAACAGTGGGACGCCAGACCCGATTTAGTCCGATGCTGGATCATTCTACTCTGATGACCGGGTTGCCTCAGCCCGATGCACAGACACCAGGCCGTCCAAGCTTAACCTCCCCCGATGCCGGTTGCACCAGTGCCTCCAGAGGGTCCACCACAAGGCCTAAATGAGCTTTTCTCGGCCTGGTGGGCCTTCTTCAAAGATAAGCAGACACCCGGGGCTCCCCCTGAGCCACCTGCTCAGGGACTGCCCCCGGATAAGACTCCGGTTAGACTGCCTACCCCTCCTCCAAGGGGGACCACCCTGATGCTGGATGGGGGTAGCTCACCTCTTCCACAGGGCCAGCCACGAAAACATCCACGCTCGCCCTCCTCCTCCCAAGACTCTGGGGATTCAGATGATTACTCTTTCTCTGACTCCAGTCGAGTGGATTCAGACCTGGCGTCCAAGCCTGAGGGTGGCAAGGACATACATTGGTCTTCACCTGACAACCCTATATTCATGGATGTGATGCTTCACATCCAACAACTTAATGGCTGGGACACTGAAGAGTTGAATGTGGAATGCAAGCGACTGGCCATCTTTCTCAGGAGGAAAGACACCTTGCCCATGGTGGTCCCTCCTATGGTTGAATCCTACAAGGACGTGAACAAGTTAGCCTGGAAGCGACATTTTTCTATGCCAGCCATATCGAAGAAATGCGATTGGCTGTATACCATTCCTAGGGAAGACCCCTGTTATGGGGAACAGCCAGAGGCAGACTCTGTCGTCATCAACGCTGCCCACGACAGGTCCAAGAGACTTCGGCATGTCAGTACGCAACTGCCAGATAAGGATTCAAAGCAATTTGATTATCTGGCTAAGAAGGTCTATTCTTCCTCTATGTGTGTCATTCGTTCCCAAAACGTCCTTGCCTATATGGTGCAATATCAAAATGCCCTATGGGATAAGGCAATGGAGGTGGCTCAGATCATGCCAGATTGCCCAGGCTGGACTGAGCTTATGGCAGTCCTGAAATTGGGGTCCAACATTGGCAACCATGTCCTCAGGACTTCTTGTGACACCATTGACTCAGCTGGCAGGGCTGCTGCTTCAGCTGAGTGCATACGACGGTACTCTTGGTTGAAGGTGTGAGGCTTTGCACCAGATGTACAATCCAAGATTATGAAAGCCCCCTTTAGTGGACCAGTGTTGTTCGATGAGGAGCCACAGAACATTATCACCCAGCTACAAGAATCTGGTAAAGCTATTAGGTCTGTACACATGATGTACAAATCTCAGCCAAATCAGAACTCTAAGCAGCCCTTTCAGAGGAATGCCAGACATCAGTCCAGAGGACAGCAGCAGCAGAGGTCAAGCTTCCAGCGAAGGGCCTCCACCCCTTCCTTCGGTGGTTCTGCCTCGGGGGGCGCCCCCAGAACCTCCCAGTCTGAACTGCCCCTCCTCAGCTCTCCCTGGCAGATGCCTTAGGGAAGGCAGTGGGGGGTCGGTTTTCCTTGCACACTGAGAGGTGGCGTCTGGTGACAACCGACCGGTGGGTCCTGCAGCTCATAGAGAGGGGGCATATTCTCGAGTTCATCGAGGTTCCTCCAGACCACCACCCCCGATTCACTCACATTACTTCCAGGCCCACAGCATCCTTATTGCGGAAGAAATCCAGGCTCTCTTGCTCAAGCGGGCTATAGAGCCGGTACTCCCAGCACAACAGGGAAAGGGGTTTTACTCCCACTTCTTCCTGGTGCCAAAGAAAACTGGTGATATACTACCCATCTTAGACCTCAGTCACCTGAATCAGTATATTGAATACAAGAAGTTCAGGATGATCACCCTGATAGGTCTTCTACCCTTACTCCATCAGCAAGATTGGCTATGCAGGATGCATACCTCCATATTCTGGTCTTCCAGACACACAGGCATTTTCTTCGCTTCTGATTTCAGGGCTTCACTATCAGTTCAGGGCCCTGCCTTTTAGCCTGTCTTCGGCACCCAGGGTGTTCACCAAGTGCCTCACAGTGGTAGCTGCAGCTCTCAGGAGGCATGGGCATTATGTCTTCCCTACCTCGATGACTGACTTTTTAACTGCTTCCACTAGGGACTGGCTACTGTGCACCATGCAAGACACTTTTCAGCTGTTTCAGGACTTGGGATCACTCTAAATCTCCCAAAGCCCTCCCTTTGGCCAAGTCAGTGGCTGTAGTATATAGGGGCAATCCTGGACACGGCCCAAGGAAAAGCTTTACTTCTACAGGGTAGAGCAGAAAGCCTCCAGGGCCACACACAGTGACTCTCATTGGCTCGTCAAGTCCCGGCCAGGGATGTCCTCAGACTATTAGGACACCTGGCAGCTGCCATTGCCACAGTTCCCCTTGCCAGGTTATACTTGAGGATGATCCAGTGGAACCTGAGAATTTGATAAGATCAGAGGTCAGACGACCTAGATCAACCTGTCCTGGTATCCAACCCAGTCAAACAAGCTGTAATTTGGTGGTTGAATTCCTCCTCTGGTGAGACGCGTTATCCCTCTCCTGGGTGGGGAGATTCCTGTATGCGTTCCCTCCCTTCCCTCTACTGCAGAGGGTCTTTCTCAAGCTGCAGTCGGAAGGGGTGTACATGATTCTAGTGGCACCCTTCTAGACATGCCAGATCTGGTTTCCACTGTTTCAGCAGCTAACTGTGGAACCTCCGGTCTCCCTGCCCATTCGATCAGACCTGCTCTTCCCTGGAGCATCCAGATCTCTGATCTCTGCATCTCTATACATGGCTCCTACAGACTTAACAGTCTCGAGGTTTGGGGTTTCACCCAGGGTTGCAGACATTTTATTGGCAGCCAGGAAACCTTCCACGAGGGCAACTTATGCCATGAAATGGAAGCGGTTCTGCATTTGGGCCACCACTCAGCATCTGGACCCGTTCACCTGTCCAGTGAACTCTGTATTGGAGTTCCTCCTCTCTTTGTCTGATGCAGGCCTTAGTTACTCATTGTTTAAAATGCACTTGTCTGCCATTTCGGCCTACCATGTGCCAATCGAGGGCAAGACCATTGCCCAGCTGGAACGTCCCCGTATCTTTCTACGAAGCATTTTGCATTTGAAGCCTCCCATCCAGGATCCTGTCCTGCTGTGGAATCTGTTATTTGTTCTTTAAAAGTATACATTTGCCAGCCCTATGGGACTGAGGGTTGAGGTGCTGGACGCCACACCTCATACCACGCCAGTGACCCAAGTTCGGGAATGAGCCCAGGCAGCTGGGGGTCAGCAGGGGAGAGAGAGGATTGGGCGCCCGGAGGACTACTCTCCTCTTCTCTCTCAGGGGAGGGTGGGTTTGTTGTCCCACTCGTCGATCACCCTCTAGCAATGGCTAGAGGGCTATGCGAGTTGGGAGGCACGTTGCTGACGCACGACGTCGGTGGGGAGTGGGGGTGTGAGAAAAATGGAGATAAACAAAGCTGGCAGGCTCCATGACGGCCCCATCAGCACCCGTTCCAGCTCCTCAGCATCTGGATATTTGCGGTTGGGGGGAAGCCGACACTTCTTCACCTCAGCCCTGTTAATGGGGAGGGAGACCCATGGGGGATTGGAGTGGAGGTCGGACAGGGAACGGTGGGGCCAGAGACCGAGTCCCGTCTGAGGGAGGGGCCAGAGCCACCTGCCACGCTCCCAAGGAGGATAAACATATAATGGGGAAAAAAAAAAACTCACATCGCCTCCCTTTGAATGTGTTGCAAGCTGTGCCTTTTGTCATTGAAGGCGTTATTTTTGGTTGCCATTACTTCTACTCGAAGGATTTCTGAGCTTCAGACCCTGATGTATAAGGAGCCTTATTTGTTTTTTCACAAGGACAGGGTGTCCTTGAGAATAAATCCTAAATTCCTTCCAAAGGTGGTGTCCGAATTTACCTTGAATCAGGACATCCACCTTCCGGACTATTACCCAGAGTACTCGAATCATGGGGAGGCACTGCTTCATACTCTGGATGTTTACAGAGCTCTGCGTTATCTAGAGTGAACCAAACCTTTGAGAAATCTGATCAGTTGTTTGTCTCTTTCGCAACCCCCCCCCCCCCGCATGCTGGGGCCCCTGTTTCTAAGCAATGTTTGTCCAAATGGTTGGTTAATTGCATTGTGTTTTGCTACAAACAGTACAGCAAACCCTTACCAGGCATGGTTAAGGGTCATTCTACCAGAAGCATGGCTGCTTCCTTCACCTCACTAAAGAATGTGTCAGCTGCTGACATTTGCGCAGCGCCCACTTGGCAGTTCTGTCCACACCTTTGTGAAACACTACAGTTTGGACATTGCTTCTCTATGCAGTGCGGGCTTTGGACTCACAGTTCTTCTCCGGGCCTTCCATCCATACCTGCTCCCCAACCCACTCTTAGTTCAAACAAACAACACTACAGTAGTTTCCTATCTCAACAAACGAGTCTGTGCAAGGAAACTCTGACAGTGTGGTACATGGCATTACAACAGGACCTCACCCTAAACAGTCGTCCATTCACCAGGCCGCAACAGCACTTTGGCGGACTACCTTAGCCATCACTCTTCCACTCACGCATGAACATTTATTTATTTATTTAGCTTTTGTTAACCGGGTAGGTACACTAGACAAGTTATATGCCTATTTTCAGGAACGACCCAGGAGACTACAACAAGTAATACAGATACATCAGAACAGAACAGCAGGTAAAGCAGGTACATTGAGTAACAAAATACATTGAGTCACAAAACAGTAAGGCATGGAGTGAACTGCTATGACAGAAATTAATAAAGTACATATAATCAACAATATATAGTCTTGAACAAACATAGCGCAGTCAAGTGCCTTGGAGAGAAATTGGATCAGGAGAAACAAGCAATAGATCATTAGCAGGTTCTCTGATCAGTTGGGTTCCAAGTATGTGACCAACGTGTGAGTCCAGTACATGGGACATTATGCTAGGGAGGCTTGGGACACTCGCACGCTGAGGCCAGCTTCAGATACCCCCACAGGGATTTCCGGAAACACTGATGAGAGGAGGTGGAACAAACTTGTTCAGAAAAGGAGTTCCAGAGCCTAGGAGCGCATGCAGCAAAGTCCCTGTCCCCCATAAGGGTTCAGGTGAGGGGTACTTTTAGCATCCCAGGACCCTGGGACCTGCGAGGGTAGGAGGGGAGGTCAGGAGGTGAGAGAAGCTGTGCCAGCCCCGGAGGGGTGCCGGTTCTGATCACTTTACCCACGAGGCATCCCAGCCCAAAGTTCAGGTGATTGGTCGGGGAAAGCCAACCTAGTTTATCATAAAGCTCACAGTAATTAGGTGGGGCAGAAGGCAGTCCAGTCTAAATGTAGATGTTATTATACGTGATGTGCCACCGAGTAAGAAGAGCTTTGGAGGTACGAGCAAATTGGTGGAGACCATAGCTAAGGGAGGGAAGTAGTACACCTCTAGCAAGTGCCAGACGAGCAGCAGGTGTCAGGTTATATTTGGCCCTATAGACCAGACCCAATTTACAGTTCACAGTTCTACAGACATTTAGGATATGACTCCCTAGGTCCAGTTGGGGGTCAAGTGTCACCCCAAGGTATTTGATGGAGTTCACAGTTAGGAGGGGAGTTCCATCCGCACAATTGATACGCAAAGGGGCTGGAGAGGCTTTTATCTTGGCTGATGATCCAAATAACATAGCCTGCATTTTTTTCAGGTTGAGGACCAACTTATGTTTGGTTACCCAGGACTGAATGTTATTAAAGTCCTCAGACAGGTGGTGGTTGAGAGTCGCAATGTCCCGGGAGTGGGCCAGGATAACCAGATCATCCGCATAAAGGGTGACACTACAGTTTGTTACTGTGGCTGGGAGATGGTTAACAAAGAGGGAGAAGAGAAGGGGTCCCAAGCCCAAGCCCTGAGGAACGCCTGAGGTCACTGGTGAGGGATCAGAGAGGACTTTGTTGAATTTGGTCAGCTGTACTCTGCCCTGCAGGTAGCCGGTTAACCAATTCAGAGAAAGGGGGGGACAGGCCAAGGGACCGCATCTGAGTACAGAGCAGTGCATGGTCTACAAGGTCAAAGGCCTTGGACAAGTCAATGAATATCGCTTCAGAGAGTTTCCCCTGGTCCATGGCTGCTCTGATGCTAGATGAGACCGAGACCAGGGCCGTGGTCTTACTATGCCCTTTATGAAAACCATGCTGGGCTGGGGACAGCAACTCGTAGGCCTGAATGTACTCTGAAAGTTGTTCAGCCACAGCTTTTTCAAGGAGCTTGCTAATAGCCGATAGGATGGCGATCGGCCGATAGTTGTCCGGAACTTTGGGATTACCCTGCTTCAGTACAGGAACAATCCTGGCCACCTTCCAGATGTCAGGAATAACATCACATCACGAGGTCCTTCAACAAATCTTTCACATATGGGGAACTCCTCAAATAGATCTCTGCTTCCTCCGTGAACCACCACCTGCTCAACTTTTATTCTGTTATCCTGAACAAAAGGGGACTGTCTATAGATGCCCTGTCCCAACCTTGGACAGGACACTCTTTATATGCCTTCCCTCTCTTCCCCCCTCCTACAAAGGACACTGTTAAAGTTGCAGCTGGAGCCAGCCACGATGATTCTTATTGCTCCCCTTTGGCCTCGGCAGGTCTGGTTCCCATTACTACAACAACCTACAACTTAAAATGGAAACTTTTTTTCTATATAGGTTGCCTCTCAGTCCATGGACCTCTTTTCACGTACAATAACACAAGTCTTGGAATATTTATCCTCGCTTTCGACTACTGGCCTGAGCTATTCCTCCATTAAAGTTCACCTGGCTTCCATCTCGGCCTTTCATGAACCAATTGAAGGCAAATTGATTTACCAACATCACTTGGCAAAAATGCTTCTCAGGGGAATCTTACATCCGCAACCTCTTTAATTTCTTTCTGGAAAAATTTACCCTGGCCCTTTTTTTGAACCTGCAGCCACTTGCGACTTTATAGTGGCAGTGATTTCTGTCAGACGTATTTCTGAACTTCAGGCTCTGATGTACAGAGAACCTTATTTTCTACAAAGACAGACTTTCCCTACTCACCAGCCCCTTTTTTTACTGAAGGTGGTTTCGAACATACTCTCAGTCAATGTGTAGAGCTACCTGTTTATTACCCCGAACATCCCATACTAGAGAAATCATTTCTACACACTTCAGATGTGCACAGGATGCTCAGATACTACACATCGAGAACTAAGCCACTCAGAAAGACACCACAACCCTTTGTCTCCTTCGCACACTCTAGAGAAGGGCCCTCTGTTACAAACATACCCTTTCCACGTGGCTGGCTAACTCCATTACATTCTAACAAATACAACAAACCACTGCCTGGCCCTGTCCATGCACACTCCACGAGAGCCATGGCCACTACAGCTGCTTGCTTCAAAGGAGTGTCCATTACAGATATATGTAATGCGACCACATGGTCCACAATCCATACCTTCATGAAACATTATAATATGGATATTGCCTCCCGCCGCCGAGCAGCCTACGGTCGTGCAGTGCTACATGGCCTTCACTTATAATCTTCCACCCTTCTGGTATTACTACTCGGGAGTCATCCCAAAGTTGTTACCTGCTGCAAGAGATTTCCTTGAAGAAGATAGTATAGTTGCGGAATTAACCTAACAGTAGATCTTCGAGAGAATCTCCTGCAGCAGATGCATTCCCTTCCTCCTTCACCCATTCTTCTCTAAGAGAGCAAATTCTTTTCAATCCACACTAAATGTATACAAATATAACAGGGAGGTTTCTAGGGCACCTCGGTTTCCCTCAGTTTGCGTATCAGCGAGCTGAAGCCGGCGGGGAACTGAGAATGCCTGGGGCCGCCCACACTTATATAGTCACACAATGATGAGGTCACAGTGTGGGGGACCCCTAGGCAAAGACTGCAGGAAGAAGCTGCTGTGCAGAGGAGCGCCCTCTGGCAAGGACCCAAAAGTATTACTTGCTGCAAGAGATTATCTCAAAGATCTACTGTTACGGTAAGTATGCAACTATACTTTATCCCCACAGCACATGCCCTGGAATGGATTATTGCAATTATAACATCTTTTGCTTGTAAAGAAAATAAAAAAGGTGAAAAAATACATATTTAGCTGTTTTTTTGAATAGGCGTGATACTGTACTGGAATATTATCATTGTTGAAGGTCAGCACTGACCAGTAAGAACCCAGGCATTTTTCTTGCCATTGTATAATATGATTTGTAATATGTTTATATGTATAGTTCCTGCGTCTCATGTGGTTATAAGAGTTTTGAGAGCGTTACTTCACAGATCTTTCAGGAATTAGTCATCACCATTGATTCCCACTAGTAGGTTTTAGCTGGAGGCAGTAGGGCCCAGTGGGAGCCAGAACTTTTCAGAGGACTGGCGCCGAGGTAAGCAGTGTGCATACACAGCATCGCGAGCCAGCATGTGTGGCCACTTGTTTACCTCAGCGCCGGCCCCCAACTGCCTCAGTTCCTCCCCCCCCCCCAAGTGTGCATCAGTGCTACGTTGTTCACCTGCTGGGAGCTGGAATCACGTCTCTATGACTACAGTGTTCAGTTCTTCTCAATTTTTTTGTGTCAGTTTAGTTTTGTCACATTAAATCACTCAGTTTCTCTCTCAGCCCTATCAAGTGTCTGCTGTCGACCATGGAGCATGGTGGGGAGCCTGAATAGGCAGGCTGCGGAGGTTCTGATGATGGGCGTTCCAGTACTTGGGAGGAAAGGCAGTCCTCCCACAAGTACAAGAAGAAGTGGTCCCGATCCCACATACGCTCTGAGGTGGGGTCCAGGCACCACTCTGCGTCTTCCTCTTCTCACAAGAAGGGGAAGAAACAGCACCAGTCAAGGTCACCCTCTGTGAGGCCTGCTGTGAGATATTTGACTTCCTTAAGTCGGAGGTCCCCACTGTCATCCCGACGACATTGGGGACTTCTAGGCCTGCTAGATAGGTGTCTCAGGCCTGGAGCCCTCCTCTGTCTTTAAATGAGGGTTCTGACGGGCAGTTCAGCCACTGGGCAGCTCTTATGGAGCACTGGGTGCAGTGTCTGGGCCGGATGACACCGCTAATGTCCCTGACTCTTTAAGGTCAGTGGAACTGGTACCACAGGTGGCACTGCCAGGCACAGAAGTGTGTTTGTTTGTGGCAGCAACACTCAGGCCGTTGCCAGGAGTGGCATCACCAACATCTGTCCCGCTTATGGTGCCGTCTCCATCCTGTTAGGGGACGGAGACAGCCATAGTGCCATTGCCAGTTACTTTGGTGCCAGCTGGGTCATTGACACAGGTTCCGGTGCCGTGCCCAGTGCCAGGTTTGGGCTCCAGCCCAATACCAGGTGAAGTGTCAAGCCTGGTGCCGCATGGGCTTGCGGTATCATGGACCCTCCTGGTGCTGCATCCCGTGCCGGTTCTGGCACCAGTCCTTCGCCCGTTGGGGCCAGAGTCACCAGTGCTGCAGCAGCCGCGCACTAGGTTGGCACCCCTGCGGTTCCACCACCCCCCCTTCTACCCTGTTTCCGAGGAGGTTGTGGAGGGGTACGAGTCAGACCCTCGCTATCTGTGAAAATGATGATGATGATGACTCTTACTTTAGTCAAAAGATCTCAGATCAATTTCCTGTGCCTGTACCTCAGGAGGCTCTCGCTTTCCAGGCTGTACTCAGAAATTTGCAATCAGCATTGGATATCAAGCCAGCAGCCATTGACCAGGCTAAGTACCTCCAGTGGGAGTTCCTAAATGTGCCCAATATGTTGATCAGTTTCATTCCTTCTATCCAACCTGCTGTAGAGACCTCATCTGATGTGGTTTGGCAGAGACCTGTTTTAGTGGCAGCAGTCGTTAAGCAGGCAGACAGGAAGTACGCTGCTTCTAAAAATAAGCCAGTGTGTATTACTCAGCCATTACTTTTGCTATTGTTAGTCTCACTAGGAATGACGAGGCCATTGTTCCCAAGGAGGTCACTGTGCTCCCCACTAATTCAGAGTCATGCAAGAGTGACAGTATGGGCAAACATGCCTTTGATTTAGCCACCCTGGGCATGAGAACAGCCAGTCACCAAGAGCATTTTCCTTATAAGTATTCCATTTGGAGCAAGCTAAAGTCTCTGGCAGAGACTGTGCCAAATTCAGAGGCTAAATAAGATATTCTGCTTACTGTCAAGCAAGGTATTGAGTCCAGCAGTCACCAGCTCAAAACTTCAAGGGATGTATTTGATGCTGCATTTTGCCCTGCAGCTGCAGACATGTGCATCAGATGGCATTCCTGGCTGTGCACTGCTGGATTCACCCAGGATGTCCAGCAACAGGTAACAAATGTCCCATTGATGGCACTTACCTGTTTGGTCAACAGGTTGAGCAGTCTCTTAAGGTGTCAAAGCAAAACAGAACAAACAGCTCTTAAGACCTCCAGGCCAGCCCCCTTCAACTCGCAGAAGAGCCATGGGGCTTGGGTCCCTTAACAAGCAGTCCTTTTGTGACAAAGGCAGGGTAGTCCAGAACAGGAGCCAGCCTCCCCAGCCTCAGAAGAAAGCGCAACCAAAGACACGGGTGCCAGTAACAACTAGTGCCACCATCTGAAGCCTCAGCTGCCCAAGGCAGACCTCTCCTCTCTGGTGAGGGGGAGGGGGCACTTGGCCTAGTTTTACCATCTGTGGGAATCCATCACGATGGGCAAGTGGGTGCTCAGGATCATCCAAGAGGTGTACTCCCCGGATTTCACAGAAACTCCTCTGGACTAGCCACTTGGAAGCTAAACCCCCTTTTCAACTTACATGTCAGAGCTTCTGGCACTGGAGATTGCAGGCCATCTGATCAATAGGGCAGTGGAAGTAGTGCCAGAGTCAGAACAGAACACAGGATTCTACTCACACGACTTCCTAGTTCCAGAGAAATCAGGGGGCATGCACTCAATTCTTGACTTCAGAAATCTGAACAAATTTATAGATCAGGAAACTTCAAAATGATTTCTTTGTGATCTCTCCTACCCTACCATCAGCCTCAGACCTGGCTAGCATCCCTAGATATGCAAGATGCGTACCAGCACATACTGGTACACGCCAACTGCCACAGATACCTTGGCTTTGTAGTGCTGGGACAGTATTACTAGTTCAGAGTCCTGCCTTTTGGGCTTTCCTGGGCACCACAAAACTTTACGAAGTGCTTTGCAGTTCTCTCTACGCACCTAAGGAAATTAAGACTCCAGGTCTTCCCATGCTTGGATGATTGGCTGATCTCCAGCCCATTGAGGCAGGAGATAGAATAGCCAGTTGCCACTGCTTCTCCGTTGCTGACTTCCATGGGGCTCTTGGTGAACCTTGAAGTCTCAGCTACAACCCTTGCAGCAACTGCTATTCATAAGACCTCTTCTGGATACATCACAGGCCTTCCTTCCAGAGAGCAGACTTCTAACAGTTCTGCAGATGGCATCATGGAGTGCAAGACTGTGCAAGAGCACTCCACATAGTACATATCTGTCTGATAGCCCCCTCTGTGTTCATAGTGACCCTGGCATGCTTACACATGAGAACAGCCTAATGGATACTCACCACACAGTGGTGGTGGCAGGCATCACACTCTCAAACTTACCCCATCCAGGTGATCAAACCTTTGGTTCGGTCCCTCGCATGGTGGTCGATGCAGTCTCCTCCAGGGCTTCCCCTTCTCCCAGCTGAAGCCACAAGTAACTCATCACGGATATCTCCCTGTTGGGGGACCCACTGTCAGGGCTTCCAGATACAAGGTGTTTGGGACCTGTCAGAGACTCATCTCCACATCAGTGTGTTGGAGATGTGAGCTGTTTCATATAGTGTGAAAGCCTTAGTGGAATTAGCGAACCACAGAAAAGTCCTCCTCCAGAGAGACAACAAGTCTGTCATGTTCTACATTAACAAGCAGGGAGGCGCATACTCTTAACGTCTCTGCAGGGAGGCAGTGGCACTGAGAGTGTGGGAATGGTGCTGGAGCAGGGGATCCTTCTCCATGCAATCTGTCTGCTTGGAGATTAGAACGCTTTGGCAAACTCAGTCGACAGGCCAATCCTCACGAGTGGTCACTAGCTCCATATGTTGTGAGATCACTATTCAACAAGTGGGGTACCCAAGATGTGACCTTGTTGCATCCCCACTCAACACCAAACTGCCTCAGTTCTGCTCCAGAAATCCAGGATGTGGTGTTTTCTGTCAGGATGCATTCAGACTGCCATGGCAAAATCTGTTTCTGTATGCATTGCACCCATTCCCTCTCATTCAGAGAGTGCCACTCAAATTGAAGGTGCAAGGGGGAAGAATGATTCTAGTGGCCTCCTGCTGGCCTCAACAGATGTGGTATCCTCTCTTGAGCAGACTTTGTCAGCAAACCGAGGACTCTATCACTCAGGATGGACTTGATGACACAGGGTCACCTGGTACATCCCAGCCTGCACACCCTTCACCTTCAGACCTGGCTCCTGAAGAGACAGAAGTGAACAGGTATAAAGTATCTTAGAGGGTCTCTGAAATAATTAGGGCTGCGTGTAAGCCTTCCACAAGGAAGACTTACACAGCCAAATGGAAAATATTTTCCATCTAGTGCTCCAAAACCCGAATGGACCCCTTTAAGTGTCCACCTGACAAGATTCCGGAGTACCTACAAGACCTTTCCAATGCTGGTCTGCAGTATTTCACAGTTATGTTCCACCCATGTGGTATTGTAGCATACCATAAGCTCGTCTGTGCCCTCTACCTGGCACAGCTGCCACTGTTCAAGAGGTTCCTCAAGGGTGTTTTACACAGGTCTCCCATCAGGAAGCTAAAAGCTGCCTTAGATATCATCCTTGTGTTAGATATGCTCACTTGCATGCCTTTTGAGCACCTTGCAACATGTGACTTAAAGTTTTTAACTTGGAAAGCAGAATTTCTAGTGGCTATCACCTTTGCTTGCAGGGTATCTGAAATCCATGCTTTGGTCGCAGACCCTCAACATACTCTTTTTCATAAAGACAAAGTGGTTCTCCGTATACACACCAAATTCCTATTGAAAGTGGTGTCGGAGTGCCATCTTAACCAGGCCTTAGTCCTGCCTACTTACTTTTCCAACTTCCAGAATAAGGAAAAAAGAACTATCCACTCACTGGATGTTAAGAGGGCCCTTAGGTTTCATCTAGACAGAACCAGGGACTTCAAACAATCCAAATAGCTGTTTATCTCCTTTGGTCCTAAATTGAAGGGGCAGCCTTTTACAATGCAGTGCATTTCTGCCTAGAATATGAATTGCCTTCACCACTGCTATGCCATGGTGCAGATTAAACTGGCGAGCAAGTACGTGCCCACTCCAGTGGAGCGGTTGCCACATCCCTGGCACAGATACGCTCTCTGCCTGTTGGAGAAATTTGCAGAGTTGCAACTTGGAACACAGTGCACACTTTTACCAAGCACTATGCCCTGGATGAGCATGCCAGGCAGCATGCCAACTTTGGCAGAACAATCCTAAATGGATTACCATCCTGAGTGAGCCCTTGGCTCCAGCCACCCTAGTCCGGAGGACTTTGCCTGAGCTTGGTACTCTGACCCACTAGTGGGAATCAGTGGTGAAGATTGATTCTTGGAAGATATTAAAATTATGTACTCAGTGTAATTCCTGATCTAAAAATATCTTCACCAGCCAGCCCGGTGGTGCTGAGGGTTGAGACGCTGGATGCCACACCTTGCACTACGCCAGCGACCCGGGTCCGGGAATGACCTCAGGTTGCCAGGGTGCTGGTTTGGGGGTTGGGAGCAGGATTAAGAGTTGGCTCTCCTCTCCCAGGTAAGGTGTGGGGTCACCCGCCCCAGTCCCACCAGCACAGAATGGGGGTTCGGTGCTGGCGCAGGTGGTTAATGGCGTGACTGGAAGGGAGGGGCATCCCGAACGTCATGCACACATGTGCCTCCACACGTGCGCGCTACGTCGGGGACGCGTGGGTGTAGGGGCCGGGAGAAAACCCATAAAAACCCAGAAACTGTATATGGGGAAAATAAAAATATCTTCGTCATTGATTCACACGCACACTCACAATCCCCCAAACTGACTCCAGTATTTTTGTGTTGGTCTTCACCCCTTTATGCTTGGTTTGAGCTCTGAAGACACTGTGTTACTGAGTTTGGTGCCCTTTCTTACATGGGCCATCAGGGCTATCTTATGCCCTTGGGGTAAGTGCATAGGTACTTGTTAGGTTATGCTGCACCTTACTAAAAAAGATACTGAGGGGATTGGGGGCTGGTGCCAAAGTAAACAAGGGGCTGGCACCGAGGTAAACGAGCAGCCATGTGCACTAGCTTGCAGTGCCATGCATGCACACTGCTTACTTCGACACCAGTCCTCTAAAAAGTTCTGGCTTCTGCTGGGTACTAGTGTCTCTGGCTATGACCCACTAGTGGGAATCAATAGTAAAGATATTCTTAGAAGATCAAGAATTACAGTGAGTATGTAATTTTAATTTCTCCCACAAAAAGAACTTGAGAATGCACTCTTGTAACCTTAAGAGATACAGTAACTGTACACATAAACAAATATATATGGGACCACAACTTTCTGTGTTTCATACTGTATAGCAGTGTGCCATGTTTTAAATGATAAAATGACCAAAAGAAATCCTGAGACCTGATCGGCAGAAGCAGTCATCAACCCATGAACTATCTCAGTATGTCATTACGGGTTAGAGCTGAACACAATGTCAGCTATGTCCCAACACCTGTGAGGCCTTTTATAATTGTAATAATACACCCCAGGATGTTTTTTTTATTTGTAGTTTTTGACCAGGAAAGGCACACTAAGCTGTGATGACAGCTTGTTTCCAAGTGTGGTCTGGGGGGTGGGTTGCATGGACCTGATTTTTATTTTTGATGGGGGAATGTTGGCCATGACACCAGGGAAACCCCTTATGCTTCACTGATAAGTGCCATGGGATCTTTTACTTCAGCCTAGACTGTGACCACAGATGGGTAGAATGGACCTTGGTTTAACGTCTCATCTGAAAGACGGCACATCAACAGTGCAGCACTGACCCCTGGACAGTGTCCCTTATGGGTAGTAACACAAGTGCCTAGTGTGAGGCTAGAACCCATGACCTTCTGATATTCCCGCCCCAGAGGTGAGTGTGTTACCTACTGAGCCACTGACACTGATGCACTTCAGGATGTGAAATTCCATGGGATAGTGCTAACTCTTAGGTGGTTGAAGTAACTTAACTTAACCTTCTGCCTCACAGCACACCCAAGACGTGATGATTGCTCATGATATACCACAACCTGTCATGTATTATTGCTCATTGGTACCACAGCATGTTGTGTTGTACACAGTAATACAGTATACCATGTTGTTTATGGTACCACAGTGTGCCATGTCTTATATGGTGCTGTGGCATATTGTGTTTTATACGGTGCCACAGTGTACCATGTTGTATACGGTACCAGAGTGCCATGTTTTATTTGGTATAACAGCATGCTGTATTTTATGTGGTACCACAGTTTGAAGTATTATGTATGGCACCACAATGTGTCATGTTTGATATGCCACCATGACATTCTATGTTTTATATGGTACTGCAGTTTTTTAATATTGTATATGGTAGCACAGTGTGCCTTATTTGATGTGGTACCATAACATTCTGTGTTTTATATGGTACTGCAGTTTTTTAATATTGCATATGATACCACAGTGTGCCTTATTTGATATGGTACAATAACATTCTGTGCTTTATATGGTACCCTAGTTTGTAGAAGTGTATGCAGTACCACAGTGTGCCATGTTTTTAATAGTACCAAACAGGCTGTGTTTTATGCGGTACGACAGTGTGACATTTTGTGTACTGTACTGCAGTGTGCCATGATTTATACAGCAGCATGAGGGTGATTTGTTTGAGCTGACTTGTTTTTCTTCCTTCTGTGTCTGACAGAGAGACACCTTGCATGGGGAGCTGTCGCTTGTGAAGCAGAAGTACCTGGCCGCTGCCAGTGAGGTACAGATACACCTGCTTAAGGCAGGCACATTTTACTCTGCTCATTTGTCCCTTCTCGCCACCTTCCCATCTTCACCACACCATCCAGTCCAGTAGCATGTACTAAAGAGAAGACCATCTCCACTCCCTTTCAGTAGTATTCCTTCAGAATTCCTAAAACATTTTCCCACTATCCTGAAAAACTTAAATCTGATTATATAATCTTCCCCTCTCTCTTTCCTGACACACCTGCACCAGACACACACTGCCCATACTTCCTGCTATACCGATCCCTTCTTCTCCCCTCATCCATTGTATCTGTGTTCATTCCTGTACTTTCTATTCCTCTCCATGCTGTCTCTGCCCCCTATGTGGGGTTCATATGATACGTAAGCCTCAGTATCACTACCGGTTTATCTCATTTTGACAACTGTATTTCCGATTGCACTGTATTTTTACCCTTTGACAAACCCCTCAAAGGGCAGTAGCTTACCATCTCTGCAGGGGGAGGGCTCTCGGGGCGGAGGCATTGAACGAGAACTCCACTGTGCAATGATTGTACCAAATGACCCGGTCAGTCTTGAGGTTACTAATCTCAAGCCCCAGCGAGAAAACCAGGTCCAACATGTGGCTGCCCTGGTGGGTGACAGAAGAAACTTTTTGCGACAGACCCAGAGATGACATCATCTGGAGGAAGTTGTAACTTAGCCTAGAAGATTCGTCGTTGGCCCAGACATTGAAGTCCCCCAGGGCTAAACATCTGGGAGAATTCAAAGTTTTACTGACGACGAAGTCGGCTACCTCCTGCAGGAATTCACCTCGGCAGATCAGGAGAATCCTGCAGCCTGCGCCTGGACCCCCACATACGGCCACACATTCAAAAGAACCCGGCCTACCCACTGAGTGCACAGTGAAGCCAAGTTCAGATCTAAAACAGATGACCATTCCCCCGCCCCGGCGCTCCACTCTGCCATGACTTTGGTAGTAACGAGTGTCCCTTACCCTGTAATGAAATGACCTTGGGGAAGGGGTACGCTAAATTAAAGTTAAATACATGAACAGCAGAATTGTACCAGCTGGCAGCACAGCCATGCTGAATAATCAAAAAGTGAAAAACACTTTAACCTGATGTAATTGCTGAATACATGACTAAAAATCAGAGATTAAATGTAATGCCACTGCAGAATGCTCCCACTAACTGCAAAACTCCCCTGCACAGAAATATGCATTTATGCAGACTGATCAGCTTTCGATTTCTTTTTCACTGAACAGGTTCCACTGGACTGAACTACCAAACAACCCAATATTATCCTAGCTCCCAAATATCACTCACTAGATCCCTTTTAAGCATTGCTGGCATACACTTGCTGGACCCAGAAGATAGAGAATCAGGGTGGCTATGACTTTGACCTAATAAGTAAGTAGAAATATGGAAATCAAATTTTTTTCCAGGCAGAAAAGTCTACTGTGTTCCTACCTAACTTGTACCCACCAGGCCAGTGCAGTGGGTGAGCTGCTGGGCCTCCTGGTGATGGCGCAGCTCCCCTCTCAGCATCCTCTCTAGTTCTTCTTAGCCTCTAATGTTTGTCCCACCCTCTTTTGAAGCCCACCACAGTTTACATTTCCAGCACCTCTCTTGACAGCCCATTGCACCTATCCATGCTTCCACACATCTTTCCTAACCCTGCCCCCTATCAGTTTGTACCTGTGCCCTGTTCTGGTAGACCCCTCCTCCTTAGAGTTCTTCTGCTGCCTGCTAATCATCTTCATTTCCTTATACTGCAGACTTCAGCCTGTCCTTGTCAGTTTTTCAGGTGAGGTTTCCAGAACTGAGATCAGAAGGGAGAGAGGAGATACAATAGGGACCTTCAAATTCCTACAACGAGCTAGGAGAGTGAACCTGCAGGGAACTATTTAACTTGAATATCAACTTGCAATCACGTGGTCCTAACCGGAGGGAGGTTCAGGAGGGATGTGAGGAAACACTACTGTATTTTACAGAAAGGGTGGTGGAGCCGTGGAACTGGCTGCCGGCCGAGGTGGTGGGTTCAAAACCCATCAGTGATTTTATGCATGACTGGGACAGAATGAAGGGTATAGTGGTTGCTGAGGGTGTCAGAATTGAGGAGGAGAATGGAAGGTGGAGGGGGATGGGGAGGGCTAGGACCCTGAAGGAACAGTAGGCCTCAGGGCTAAATAGGAAAATTGGGCAGACTGGATGGGTCTTTGGTCTTTTTCTGCCATTGTTGTCTGTTTCTATGTAACTGTTCGCAATACTCCCGGTTCCGCTGTACCATGAATCTCTACAGGGGCAGGATGGACCTCCTCATTCCTACTGGTGAATCCTCTTCTGACGCACCCTACAGTAACATTCCGTTCACTCTCCCATATGCCTCATTGCATTGAGCCGTGACTTTCAAGCTGTCTGCTGTGATCTCTCCCAGGTCCCTTTCCTATATTGTCTGGACTATTCTGACACCACTATGGCAATACACACAGTACTCAGTTCTTAGATTGTTTCTGCTGTTATGCATGATTTTGCTTCTTTTTTTGGTTTGACATTGAATCTGAGCTGCCAGAACCCTGAACACAGCTACAGTTTACCTAGGTCCCTTATCATGTCATACACACTCTCTTCACTGTCTACACTCCTACATAACTTTGTGTCATCTGTGAACAGGCTCATCTTGCCTTGTATCCATATACCTATGTTACAAAGGAACAAGTTACATAGGAATGAACCCAACTCTTTGTGAATTCTCTCTCTCTCTCCCCTGAGTGCTTTCCAATTACCACCACCCTCTGGGTCCTCCCTTAGTCAGTTCCCAAACCATATGGATATGCCTTCAACTAACTCTAGGTCTCCTTGGTTGGGTTAGTTGAATTTAGCTTCTTGGAAATCCTAATGTGTTGTGTTGTTGTCTTACTGGTTTCAGGTGGAAACATTACGAAATTCCCTGGAAGCATCAAGGTCCGACAGCGTGAGACTTCACCGGGAGAGTGAGCTAGTCGTGTCCAATGTCAACAAATGGGTGAAGGAGCAGAAGTGAGTGCAAATGTGCAGGGGAATGGCAGAGGTTCAAATATTCAATTGTTTCTCTTTCTACACCCAACAAGTAAACAGCCCAAATAAGCACCAAGAGACCTATGTCTAACCTGATGGGGCGGTGACAGTATTTGTACACAGGGGTATTACCCATCTGTGATAATCACCTGTAAACAGGGGTACATTACCCTAGTCTGTGATGGTCACCAGTAAACAGGGGTCTTTACCCATTTTTTGATAATCACTGGTAAGCAGGTACATTACCCAATCTTTGAGTATTTCTCTTCTGACCATTTCTGAAGCTCCATCCATTGCATTCTAATCTGCGTCATTAGTCTTATTGCCCTTGAAAGTGTCACATATGTTTATTGCTATCTCTAGTGTCAATGTAGCTTGTGGGGCTTCTGGTGTGTCGCTGATTCTCTTCATGGAAACACAGGCTTTACAAAACCCAACACAAAGCAGCAGGGAGCTTTGCTTTTCCTACCATGTCAAGCCGATTGATCACCAACTGGCAGAACAGGTTTAAAGGGGAAGGTACATGTGCTGGGCCCCTCAAATTCTGAAAGCCTAATCATTTAAAAGAGGTATTTGGATTACCTGTAGGTGTCAGCAGTCCTGAGATTTAAATATCTTTATAAATGGCAAGAAAAAAATCTAGAAATCTCATTGGCTGAGAAATGTCACCTGACCATGCATTAAACCTCTTTAAAAGCATGGTTAGGTGCCAAATCTTAGTTTCCTTCGCGTGCACACATACACAAACTACTTAGAGCTATTTTGTAAGTGTAATTATCCCCTGCAGGGTGTGCATCATAGGATTTTAATGCACTTCCCAGAAGTGTAAGGACACTTGGCTTTCAACCTTGTTCCTTACTACTCCCTTGGGGTGTGCATTAAAATCATTTAGAAAATGTCAAGAATGGATTCTCCATTGTGATTGGCTGAAATCATTTCCAACCTGGGCATCTATTTTTCGATAGAACCCTGTGAAAAACAAGTACCAGTTTTATGCCCCAAAGGCAAACTGGTATCCTTGTGCCACCTGAAAATTTAAAATCATCAAGTAATTGCCATTTTTTTCCCTTCACTAAGTGGGTGACTCAGCAAAGCAGCCCATCCCCCAAACCTCCTACAGGCAAACCATCAACTTAAAAGAAAAAAATGCCTCACTGAAATAAAATAATTTATTTTCAGCCAAAACGCAGTCTTTCAAGGGCACAGAAGTACTTGTGACTCTTGCTCTCTCAAAACCATCCGATGGAGTAGCTGAAACAAGCCAGCAACTGTCTTCATCACCGCGAAGCCGGAGTTAACCAAAGTGCCGCTTACAGTGCTCCTCAGTCCAATAGCCCGATCTCAGTATTAACTAGTAGTCCAGCTAGCTATCTTCCATTCAAAAAGTACCCAAATAAAATACAGAGAAACAACCTGTTCTTCAGGCAGTTAATTTCTTTTTTAGCTGCCACCGCTTCTCGGACCGATTGCATAAGCTGCAAAACAAACCCTGGTTCATTCATACACAACAAAGCACAATAAAATACACACATTTACCTGTTTTTGGGGGGCCCAACGAACAACGTCCTTTTAGTGACAGGACCCATCCTTGCTCCCTCAGTAGGCTACAGCAAAACGTAAGCAACAGCTTGTCAGTTCGTAAAAAAAAATAAATAAAAGCAAAGAAGAAATAAATACAAATGTAAGCCCTGTCTGTGTGTGTGTGTCAGGGGGCAGGCGTTAACCATGACAGCAACTTCATCTACAGAGGCTGAAGTAGGACGAAAGTCCCTGCCTCAAAAAAAAAAAAAAAAGGCAATGTAGTGCTGGCAGAGTAACTATTTTATTACAAAATAAAAACAAAAATAAAAACTTTTAACACCTTAACATTTAAATATATATTTTTTCAAACATATAAAGTACAGTTTGCCATTTTCTAAGCACACTATTACCCTCCTGGGTGGGTGGTATTGGGCAGTACCGAACCTTTCAGGGGCTGTAAGGCCCTCTGCCTGCGGTGTCAGGCCTTATTACGCCCCTGGGCGATCCGATACTACTCAATACTGCCCACCATGTTGAGTATTATTGCTTACATAATGCACACCCTGTCATGGCTTATTACTTACATATCATCTGTAAGTTAAGTCATGACTACAGCCATTTCATGGACTCTTGAGATAGAAAGGGAAGTCACTGAGGGAGAAGCTTTGTGGTGTTAAGCACATTCTCCACCCCCCCGTGACATCACCTGTCTCAAGATTCCAAGAAATGGCTGCTTCCTTAACTTAATTTACACGATTTAGATATTTATATCTCTGGACTGCTGGCTCATCCAAGGAAGCCCAATACCTCATTTGAAAGATCTTTTCATGGGCTTTCAGAATTTGTGGGACTCCGCACACTTGCCTTCCCCCTTTAAATCACTCACCATTTTCATTCCTTTTCCACTTGTGCATGTCATTTTTGGTTTTTTGTTTTCACTACTAGGCAAGCCAATGAAAAACTTGGGAACAAGATCCAGGATCAAAGCAAGCAAATCAACCAGCTGATGGCAGAAACAGAGTACGTGTATTAACAGTAACATCAATGAAAGGGGGTGAAGCAGGTCCTCATATCCACCTTTGTATCATTCTGTTGGTGGATACAGTAGTCATCAGCAGTGGCCAACCACAGTGCTGGCAGTAGGTGATTTGTTGACACGAATTCTGTTCAGGGACATTGGAAGCATGAAACTGTAGAAGGGTCAGCTTTTCTGTTTTTAAATGCAAGGGAAAAAACATTGTACCCATTCAATGGAAACTGCATTAGAAGATCTGAATATGCAATACCCAGTTAGTCCTTCTGACTAAAGCCTACAGTCCAGCTGTTTACAGCCTCCTCTGTAAAGACTGAGAGCTCCAGGTACGCCATCAACCTGACCTCCTCCATATATCCTCTTGTTCCTTGGGTGTCTAGCTTCCCGTAAAAATAGCTGTATTTCTTTTTTTTTCCATCTGTACTTTTAGATGCTTGTTCAATTTCTCCCCAGTTCTGGTCCCCCGCATCCCTGATGTGACACATGCGTGTGGAGGTATGTGCACATCACGCCTTACGGGACGCCCCACCCTACCAGTCACTCCATTACCACCTACGCCTGCCACCGGACCTCCATCTGGTAATGGCAGGACTACGGATGGACGACCCACCCACCCAGAAGAGGACAGCTGATGCTCAGTCCTGCTCTGACCCCACCCCCCCGGTGCCGGCACCTCGATGAACCAAGTCCGTTCCCAAACATGGGTTGCCGGCATGGCGCGAGGTGTGGCCTTCAGCGCCAAACCTCAGTGCCACCGCACCAACCTGAAGTAGTATTTCTAACAGCATAAATGTGGCTCTGTGATTCTAACATATGTATCATCTCCATGCCTGTGTGGTGCCCCGGAACTTTGGTAGACTCAAAACGATACTCTATGCTGGTGACAAGCCCTCCAGCATTCTAACAATGAAGCTTTAATTTCCATTTAAGAGAGAGGTCGCCCTGGATTGTTGCTGCACTGTAATTCAGTGCCAAACATTGCAAAAATACTATTTTATCATTTAAATTTGCCACTTGTAACAGGCCACCCCGTGGGTAGCATGCTGCACTCCCAAGCCAATGACCTGGATTTAGGAGAGGACTGAGGAGCTGAATTGGGCTACCGGGGGGGGGGTAGTGTTGCCATGCCGCAGTGCACTTAGCAGGGATGCGAAGGTGCGACAGCTGCAGTGACTCCTATGGTGGGCCAGGGGCTTGTACTACAGAGGCCGACATCTGCATGCTAACGAGGCCGGTCGGGGCATGGCTTAGTATCTAGCGGGTGGTTAAGTAGATTGAAGAACTTGGGAGGAAACACCAGAAAGCTCCCATGTCCCCTAAGCTACCAGGATAACCATCAACAGTACCCTTGGATGCCACTCCACGTTGATCCCCTTTGGCTCAGAAAGTGGGGTGAACGGCTGACCAGGCATGGTGGTCACCAGTCAGTTGCCTGGAGTAGGTGAATGGTGATGGCATGGTAGCAGAAATAACGGTATAAAAAATATTACACTTGTAGCCACAGGAGATAGGCATCCAAGTAAAATAATAAAAAAATACCTCTTCAAGGATGCAGTTCTAACATGAAGAAAGTCTCCCTCACTGAACACTACACATACTGTAGTAGACAGGACTGGGATTCATCGAGCAGAATTTCTTTCTGTAAGGATTGTAGTCCTTAATGAAGGGCATTATTACTCAGATGCCTGTCTGCTGTTTATATTTCTGTCTTGGATTGTGAAGTGACATTGTTTTACTGTGCCATGGCATGCGTTCTTGTGCAATAAAGACATTATTTCTAATCCCCATTATAACAGTATCATTAGTCAGAACACAGATAAATTACTGCATTTTATTACCCACAAAAGCAAATCTCAAAGTAATTTCAGGAATCTTAGGTCTCATGAATTCAAACTGAAATGTGAGATTTCCTTTTGACATTCATATGTTCCTGTTGTCTGCTGAAGTCACATTTGAGCCAGTGTGCAGTATGGTAAATGTATTTCTTTCCTGTCTGATTCAAAGCCATCTAAAGGACCTGGTCAGTAGGCTGCAACGCGAAAACAAGAAACTGAAGACTGAAGTGGATGAGAGAAGGATCGAGAATGAGAGGATCAAGGTAAGGAGTAGGGTGAAATAAAGAAGGTACTGGAAGAAACAGATTGATTTTAGGAGTGCACATTAGTGACTGTTAGCCACTATTTGTGTGTGGTCACTAACAGGCACACCACAGTCCACTGCCACCACTCGTGGATGTCAGTGTGAGGGAATTCACGGAGCTGTCATCACAGCCTTGCCTCCATTGATGGATGTCACTGTGGGATAGCTCACAGAAACTGTCACAGCCCCACAACCTTCTATAGATGTCATTGTGAGGGAGCTCAAGAGACCTCATCACAACCTTAAACTCTTTCCATGGGTGTTAAGTGTGAGGGTGTTCATGTAGATCTCATCACTGCTCCACCACCATCATCAGTGGGTGTCATTGTGAAGGAACTGAACAGATGTTATAGCCTTACCGCAAGCCATGGGTGTCAGTGAAGGATTTTTTTTCCATATTGGTTTTTATCCCTTCTTGGCAGGCTGGGCGGCAGTATCAGCCTGTCCTGTTTTTTGAGCAGCCATCCGGAGTCTTCGCCAGTCCCCTGAGACTGAGCGGGCTGCTGGTGCTAGCGGGTGGGTTTCATTAAGCCTAGCCTCCATTTTTCCTCCTGATTTTCTCCCCGGGCACGGCTGGACTTGCAGTGAGCATGGCGTGCATGCTCCACCTCTGCAGAGATGCCCTCAGCAGTCTGTACACCGGCCCTTCCCCGAACGGGTAGACTGCACATGTGCCACCACTTGGCTTCTGCCAGGTGGCAGTCAAGCAGCAAGTCACAGGATCCCCCCTCCGCAAGAGAAAAGACCTGTCCTATGGATGCTCAATCTTCCCTCCCCATCTGAGCCCCTGAGTGACTCCAGTCTGTTTCCGAACCCGGGTCGCCAGCATGAATGCCTCAACCTGCTGTGCTACTGGGCCGATCAGTGAAGGATTTTGATTTAATTTCCCCCCTTTTTTTTTTATTATTATTATTATTAACCAGGACGTGAACTGGGCACAGCCCATTTTCAGTCACGCCTGACGTTAAATACTTAATGACATACAGTGATAAATATTTACAAATACAATCAAGCAAAATATAGACATTTAACATCATGAGACATCGTCACAGCCTTACCTCCTTCTTTGAGTGTGTTTGAGCGAGTTCATGGAGATCTCACAGACCCCATCTGTGACAGGGCTGAATAAGGCCCTGCCTCATTTGTTATTCAGAAAGAGTTTAAACGCAACAGTTTGTTCTGTCCTCTCCTTTTCTGTCTGGTTGCACAACCAGACTTTCTTGTGAGACCTAGGAACTGATCACTCTGACAGTTTCACAATTCTCCTCTTCTCGCTATCTTATTTATTTATTGAAATGTTTCGCCAGGAAAGGCACACTGAACAAGTTGCTAATCTCATGGTGTGTCCTGGGGGTAAGGGTAATGGGAAATACTGTATATATATGCATACAACAGCAAACATTATTACAACAATATTGGCAGTGGTGAATAGCAAATAACAGAAAGAACATATTAAGTGCAGCATAAGAGTACAATTGTTTACAGAGGTCACAATGGACAGGTCAAGTGCTTTACATTAGGATATCACCTTATATTAGTGATGATGGTACCATTTAGCCCGAATAGAAGGGGTGGATAGGGAGTAACAGCAGAGGTGGAAAGGTAGTGAGGCTGGGAGGGGAGCAGATGAATAGGAATCAAGGTTATAGATATAGTAGTAGATTGATAGGAACCCAAAGTCATAGTTATATTGGTAGTTTATAGATAGCCTGAAGGAATGGCCAGGTAGGGATCTCAGCAGGGAAAGAAAGTAGTGGGGCTGGAAGGGAGCTGTAATTCAGAATAGTTAGTTAATATATTGATAGAGGCTGTGGAGCAGGTCAGGTATACCAGGTAGGTTAATTGCAGGTACAAGTCACAGAGAGGAAATGATGTAGGGCTGAAGTTATATAGGAGGGGGAGGAGGAGTGGCGAATCTGGTGAGGAAGTGAATTACAGCGTTTAGGGAAGCAATACGAGAAAGCAGCCTGGCCTTCAGTGGTAGACCAGCGAGGGACAACCAAGGAACGGGAGTCGTAAGATCTAAGTGAGTGGGCAGAGGGAGGGAGGACTAATAGAGAAGAAGTGAGATAGGATGGGAGCGATCCAAATCAGTATTTAGAGACAAATTTAGCACAATGATGGAGGCATCTATTTTCTAGTGAGGGAAATGCCAGGCAGTGGTAGAGTTGACAGTGTGGATGAGAGGAGGAGAGTCCAGAGTAAAGCAACAGAAGGAGTTGAAGAAGGTAACCAATCTGGCTAAGGAGTTCCTGGGAGCGGCAATGTAGACTACATCACAGTAGTTGAAAATAGGAAGGATCATCTTCTGGACAAGCTCGTGCTGTCTCTCTTCCTTCACTTGCTGTTCTGTCTTTTCTTCCCCTTTGCATATCTGCAGTTATAAAAAAAATATATGTGAATCTCTTTGTAAAACTGTATGTTATACTGGGATCCTTGGTTTAAAACTGTATATAATTATACTGTTGAATAGATTGCAAAAAGCTATTTGGAACTAAAGTGTTTAACCTGAGATGCAGTTTTTAAGACTTTTGCAGTGCTGTAAACAAGAGGTCAGTTCTGGGTCACTGTTCCTTTTTCTGCATCTGCATCGAAACTTACAAGAACATTCTGTGAAAAGTAGGCTGTCTTAACGACTTCCCAGACAAAGACTTGTAAAAAGAGCGGCAGTGTTTTTGCTAGAGAGACAAGGAGAATGAGAGACAGAGACTAAAACTTGAAGAAACACTCAAAAGAAGGACTTTGTTTTCTCTGTTTGCACTGCCTTTGTAAATAGTTATACTGAATAATTTTTATTTATTTTTGCTATTATTGAGAAAAAACGCAATTTGCAAATTTTTGAAACTGCTCCTGGTTTTCCTATGCTTCCTGACCTGTGCCTTGATGACACCATCACACTGATTGTGTGTTCTCATATTACAGATATGTATTGAGAGTCATACTCAGCTCCCTCGTGGGTCCTGAGCTTGTAGAAATGACTTCTTGGTCTACAATGTGAGTTGAGCCCACTACTCATGTTAGACCTCTGAATTCCCCAACTGCAGAATGAGCTAGGCCTCAGCCATTGCACATTCCGAATGCCTTACCCCCCATTTAAGGCACTTTCTCATCTCTTCAGAAGCTCAGAGTGCCCTCACACATTCACATGCTTCCACTTTGTTCTTCCTGAGGAAGACCACTGTGTTGACCGAAGCATCACTTTTAAGTACATGATTGGGATGCCATGTTATTAATATTGTAGTAATCCCGCCCAGCAGATGAGCTCTGGAATACAAAGTGTTAAAAAATTCAAAGAATGCCTCAACATTATGCTTGTCATGAGATCCCAGGCTTCTCAATTTCAGATCTTTGTTTTCGCTGAAGAAGACAAATGCCCTAGATCCAGCTCCTGGTCCTTTTGTTAAGTTTTCTTTTTGTGTAAAGATTTAACTCTTTCTTTCTGATAGAAGTACCATATATTGGTTCCCTTACACTGTTTTTCTGATTAAAAAAATCAGTTAAGTGCTTTTTCTCTGTGCCTGATTGGTGCCAGGGAACCACAATTCCAGCCTCGGGGTGGCAGTATAGTGTAGTGGTTAAGAGCACTGAGCTGCAAACCTGGAGAAAGAACAGTTACATACTTACTGTAACAGTAGATGTTCAAGATTCAGATTTTCAGATTTTTTTATTGATTACAAACATGTATCAGACACATGTATGAAAATCAATAAAAATTTCACAAACTAAAAAACCGCTTCACCAAATCACACTTGTAGTAGAATAAATATTTGATGTATACATATTTAGGCACTTCATACCGTACAAGCCAACTATCTAATTATTAATTGATTTATTTATTTAGTTTTTCTTGACCGGGTAAGTGCACTAGACAAATTCTGCCTATTTTCAGGCATGACCCGGGGGAGGGGGATACAGAGGAATGCTAACTGACTTTGAAACAGATTAAGCTGTTGCTGGTATTTTTAGTGAATGGGGGGGAAATTTGGCCAGGGCACCGGGGAAATTCCCCTACTCTGCTGGGGACAGTAGAGGGCGTCTGGCCTTGCTACAATGGCAGACGGCGTGAGGATCGACCTGGAGGAGGACGTGCAGGCAGAGGCTCTGCCGATGGAATTACAAGAGGCTGTGGTGCAGGCACGGCCTGCTACGGTGCTATCTATTGAGCCTTTCAACGGAGATTTATAGACTGTTGAGCGTGCAGACGGGAGTTGTACCGAAACTGTGAAATCGTTACATGGAGTGTTGCCTGGGGATACCGTTGCTGCTCTGACTATCCCTGCGATGGATGTTTGTGCTGATCTAGAGCAGAGTCTGCCGCCGGAAGCGCTATGGGATGCTGTTGAGGTTGGACCGTCCGATATCACGATGGCAGCGCAAGTGAATGAGGAAGTGATTGTGCCGGTTGCAAGAGAAGGACGCCACTGGAAGTGCGAGTGTGGCTAAGAGCTCTGCGACAGACTGGTCCAAGGAAACAGCCTTATCGTAGGCTGGGTGGATTCAACAGCCAGATGGTAGGTGGTTGCCGGATCCTACCTGGCTGACTTTTTCCCCATTGGAATCGGGTCCTGCCCGGACAACTGTGCAGGCTGGTGAGTCTACCCATTTTGCAAGTCAGTCCAATATTGTACAGCCTTCTACTTCGGAGGGCATTTCTCGGCCTGACATTGTTTTCGGTTGCTGGGGCAGCTAGTCTGCTGCGGCACTCATCTCTGCAGTCGCCGGGAGGCCAGGAGACAAGGAAGGGTCCTCGTTTCTCGGATCTCTTTAAACAGAACAGATTAGAACAAGCCCCGAGATGGAATGCAGTCCGTCTGCGATATAGGGGCGGTTTACCAGAACACCCGGACAGACTTTATGTGGCAAGGAAATTATTGCTGGACTCGATGCAGTTTTTGCCTGTGGATATTTATGCTCTGATTAATATTCGGGGGGGGAGGATACTTTTGATATTAGTTTTAAACAGGTGGCTGGCTTAGATAAATTCTGGCAGAAATATGAGGGCTGTAAGTCTCTGCCACTATGGTTACCCTTCTGGGCTATTCCCATCACTAAACCTCTATTTAAGACTATTAATGTTATGTTCAGGAATGAGGGGGTGAATGTGGGAGACATTTTGTATTGGTTGGAGCACAAATGCATGGTTCTGGGCCCTCCTGAGCCAATCGTTGACACTGAGGGGATTTGGACTGGGGCCTGGCATTTTAAAGTTAAATTACATATGATCAATAATGAAGTCCTGCATGTTCTAAATAGCTTTTTCTTGGGTAAAGACCGGGGAGTTTGTTTCTATCCAGGACAGCCCAAAGCTTGCTATCGTTGTGGTAGCCGACGACATTTAAGCAGTGCATGCGATAAAGTCAAATACGCGCTCTGTGGGGATTTTGATCATGATAGTGAAGTTTGTAGAAATGTCTTCAAATGTAATCTGTGTGATGAGCCTGGCCACGCCTATTATCAATGCCCATGGGCATGCCAGAATAGACGGGGGGGGGGGTCTCAATAAAGAAGAGTTGATATCCCAGGCACAGGGTAGATGCCAGCCTCACCCGGCCCCTTCTCAGTGTAGGGAGTCAAATCCAGCCGCCCGACTAGGTCAAGTGTAGGTTCCTGAGGTCCTTGTTACAGAAGGAAGTATAGTGGAGGACACCGTGGACCAATCAATACCTCTGGTTCCGCAACAGGTTTCGGAACCCCCCCCCTTTCACAACGTTCTGAGCCCTCTGTTTTGCAACCCTCTTTAGGTGACCCTTTAGTGGTACTTTCTTCAGACACTCATTTCCAAACACCTCGGGGGGTGACTCGGGCTAGCAGTCGTACTGTTGGGATGGTGGGGGTCTGCCCTACTCAAAATTCTTTCTCTTCGTTATCTGACCTCAAGGGTGAGGTCGGCCCTGAGCTGATGAAGTCTGATGGGACTTCTTATGGAGATAGAGGATGAGGGTGTACAGATTTATTGATATTAAGAAGGAAAAGGGTAAAAGCGGAAACAAGATAAAGCCTGAATTTCAACCTTTTGTTTTCATGGCCTGTTTAAAGATGGTATTCTTAACTGCTGTAACATAAAGAACTATAAAAGATGTTTACTTTGCTTACAGCAGTGTCGGATTTGAAAGTAGATGTCATCTTTCTTCAGGAGACACATTTGTCTTCTGCTTGAGGTGACTCAGGTAAAAAACTCTGTGGATGGACCTTCTTTGGTCATTTGGGAAGATGCTGCAGATGGGTGGGTATTCTTTTCTCACCCTCTGTTCGCATCACAAGGTTGGGTGGATGTTCAGCCAGGAAGGGCTTTAATTTTGGACTGCTTATTCTGGGTTTTTTGTTTCCGATTGATAAATACCTATGCTCCACAAACAAAGACATCTCGAATTGCTTTATTTCAACAAATTAAACCATATTTATTCACCTCCAAGCATGTGGTCTGGGGTGGGGATATGAATTGTAGTTTGGATATCCATCTTAAAAATGATATTCAGCAGAAAACCTATTGTGATGCTCATGCTCTCTCACAGACGGTAACAGTGGCTAAGTTGAAAGATGCTTTCAGAGGATTACATACATCAAATGGTTTTACTTATAGAAGGGCTTCCTTTCAAACAAGGATTATCTTTTTCTTTCCCAGTATTTAGTCCCTTTTGTTTGTTTAGTACTACCTTGTGATTTTTCGGACCACAGGTTTTTATATGGTGAGCTCAGTTTACATCAAATTCCTACTTTTTTTCCTGCTTTTTCCAGTAGATGGAAATTGAATTCTCTCTTATTGTCTGAGGCAGTTTTTTTGGCTGAGCTGAGGGATTTTATGACCCTTAGGAAATCGGTGGCTGTATTTTTCACTGATTGGATTTCTTGGTGGATGGATACTAAGTTAGCAGTCAAGGATTTTTTTATTGCATATGGCAAACGGAAAAGTTCTTTAGAATATTTACAATACTTGGATTTTAGGAATCAATATTATAAATTACAATCTCATCCTCGGTCTCTGGATTTGGATATCCAGTCTCAGATGAGGATTGTGAAGAGAAACATGCTTCAGTACCAATACCAGAAGGCTGTTTCAATTCATGCCGAACTTAAGTTTGGTACTCATCAGCAACCTTTCAAGGACCCATATATGGCTTGTAAACAGAAGATTGAGAGGAAACTTATGACAGGGCTTCGTGATTCCTCAGGACAGCTGAAAACTTCTTTGGCAGGAATGCTGGAAGTTGCTGAACGTTAGGTTTCCTCATAGTTTGGTACTGGATTTATTCCTGCTGCCTCTTGGGATGATGTTTTGCATTTTCCAGTCCCTGCTATTTCCCAAGAAGATGCAGATCTATTACAAGGGCCCATTTCCCCCCTGGAGGTGCAGGCAGTCATTGGCTCCCTTCGTACGGGGGTTTCGCCAGGAATGGATGGCCTAACGAATTTTATAAGGTTTTTCAGGAAGACGTGTGTCATCCTGGCTGCAGTCTATAATGATATTCTTCAATTTGGTTTCGGTAAATCGAAGGTTAATTTGGCCATTTTAACCTTCATTCATAAAGCAGGTGATGTTACTGATTTTGGTAATTGGAGACCCGATTAGTCTCCTGAATACCGATTTATAAAATTTTCCACTGTACTGTGTAAACGGCTTCAAGTGGTGGCTCAAGGGGTGCTTCATCCGCACAGACGTGTTCTGTTCTCACCATTCGCTTTCAACAAAATTTGAAACTCCTTAGGGATGTTTGTGAATTTGGTGTCCAAAAAAAGTTATCAGGTTTTGTTCTGGCTCTGGATCAGGCAAAAGCTTTTGATTCTGTGTCTCATGCTTTTCTTTTTCAAGTGTTAGGTCGATATGGGATACCTGGGCCTTTTATCCAATTTCTTAACACACTGTATTCCAAGGCCGGCTCTTGCCCGCTTATTAATAATTATTTAGGTACAGAAATTCGGTTAAATCAAGGGGTTCGGCAGGGTTGTCTCATCAGCCCTTTACTGTATGCATTTGTATTGGACCCCCTTTTACGGGAGATTGAAAATAATAGGTCCATTCAGGGTTTATCTCCTTCAGCTATCATACCTGCCCAAAAAATCTCTGCATATGCAGATGATATATGCTTATTGGTGGAAGATGCCCCTTCAGGATTAGAGGCACTACGGGTGGTTACTCGTTTCTCTGCTCTTAATGGCACAAAGCTGAATTATGGGAAATGTAGATGTTTGGCGATTGGTGACACTCCATTACTTACTGATATTGGGGGTATTTTAGTTTCTGATTCCCTTACCATTTTAGGACTCCGTTTCGGAAAAGGGGATCTAGCCTTTTTTAACTGGGAGAAGTGTCTCGTTATAGGGGAATGGAAAGTACAGCAATGGAAATCCTGGGGATTTTCTAAAAAGAAATGGGTGTTAATCATTAAGAAATTCTTATTACCTATTTTTTTACATGTGTGTTCGTTTTTTCTGTACCCATTTCTTTAGAAACTAGGTTATATAGTTGTTGTTTTTTTTTCAAATGGTGTGGGGTAGCTGGCTGAACCCGATAACATGTGCTTTCACTGATTTGAAAATTAGTCAAGGGGGTTTAGGGATGATAAACCCTATAGTGTTTTTTCATTCCTTTTTTATGATAGCTTCTTTTCAAGAGACAGTCCTGCCTCGAGAACACCCATGGTCGGCTTGGACTCAGCTTTTATTTTCTTCATTTTTGTTACATTGGGAAAGTGGAGGTATTCCTAAATGGAATATGACTAATGCAGCTCCATCCTATGCAGATTCTGCAGTACAAAAACTTAGGGAATGGAAATTGGACAAGGCACAATTGCATGAGGTTCCTCGAAAAGACTTTTATTTGGAAATCATGGGTAATGTTTTCTACGTTCAAGTAGATTTCCCCTTTTATGTCCCTACTAAACTTTCACAGACCCTTCGTCTTTTAATGGATTCCAGGGTACCTCCTCATATGTGGGATGTTCAATGGCTTTGCTGTCATGGGAAGTTAGGAGTTCGGGGTAACTTAAAACATAAACCTATTGCTGATAGAGTATGTCTCCGGACGGGTTGTGTGGAACAGATAGAAACGTTAGAATATTTTTTCCTGTTCTGTCCTTATATTATTTCCTTTTGGTCGGATTTGGCCATCAGGTGGGGTTGGAGTGTTATGCAACACATTTCTTACCAGAGTTTAATTTTGGGGGATTATTTGGGTTTTCTAGGGAGGTATCCAAGTACACTAACTGTGATTTTTGCATGTGTTAAATATCACTTATGGCAAGCCAGATGTCATTTCTCCTTACAACACACCCTTCTTCCGAATAGTATTATACTTAGCCATATTGAACTAGCTTTGGGGAAGCAAAAGAGTTTTGAGCATCGTACCTTAGATAATCAACTGTTTCTTAGTTATTGGAAATATATTACTTGGATTATGTAATTTGTTACGTTGGATGCCTTTAGTTTCCCCTTTTTTTCGGACTACTATAACTGGTTTTTCTGTTGTTATTTTTTCTTCCAAGATGTATAAAGGGTCCTTCTGAGTTCTATTTTTTGTTAACCAAGTTTGTTTTCTTTTGTTTCTTTACTGATGTTTTTCTGATTTATATTTGCTGATGTATGGTCTATTTTCTAATAAAAAAATTCCCCTACTCTGCAGAAGGGGGGAGATTTTGTCTCCCTGACTGCAGTCCAAAATGGCTGACCAGCAGGTTGGTGGAAAGGAGGTGGAGAATATGGAGTTTGAACCAGTGGAGGCTACAAGCGTAAGACCAGAGAAGGATCGGATAGCAATGGAAGGAATGGAAACAGTTAATGTCGACATGGCTGAAGAACCACAGAGTTCTCATATTCAGGTTCTTTTGCATGCAGTAATATAATTCCCTGAGTTACCGGCTGATAGCTCAACAGAAATTAGTGACATGGCAGATAACTTATGTTTGCATACAGAGCAGCCGGAGGGGCACACAGTGGAGGAAAATGCTGTGCTAAAACAAATGGCAGGTGAAGAAAGAGCATATTTATTTTGAAAGATGCAGCTACAGAAAAAACAGAGAGTTGCATGCTGACAAGGGGCAGAAATCTGTCAAGACTGCGCAGCTGAGTGGTGGTGACGTAGCAGCATCAAAGGTTTTGCCGAATTCATTGGCGGAGACCGTGGGAACAAGCGGAGCATCTGGAATTACAGCCAAAAGCAACTCATGCAGCTATTGCGTCGGGTATGACAGGCAGCCAGAGGGGCACACAGTGGAGGAAAATGCTGTGCTAAAACAAATGGCAGGTGAAGAAAGAGCATATTTATTTTGAAAGATGCAGCTACAGAAAAAACAGAGAGTTGCATGCTGACAAAGGGCTGAAATCTGTCAAGACTGCTCAGCTGAGTGGTGGTGATGTAGTGGCATCAAAGGTTTTGCCAAATTCATTGGCGGAGACCGTGGAACAAGCGGAGCATCTGGAACTACAGCCACAAGCAACTCGTGCAGCTGTTGTGTCGGGTATGACTCCTACAGGTATTGTACAGCCTGGCCTAGGACACGCTGAAGAACCGACTGAGGGTCGGGAGGAAATCTGGTCAGTGGACACAGCTCTGTTGAATGCTGGCTGGGAGCCAGACAGCAGTACAGGTCAGTGGGTTGCGGGGAATTCCTCGCTCAAAATGCCAAATGTTCTGTTACAGACTAAAGGCACACAGGATTTTGATTTAGAGGTGCCAACAGAACTACAGCTCACACAGAATCCAGTGCTGCGTGTAGTTCAACACAGGGTGTAAAATGTTAGCTCTGTGGGCAATAATCAGTCTGGGGGATGCCTCAGTACTGCTGCACCAAAACCCCAGAGGCTTCTGAATGTGATTCAAGAAGATGCTCCTTGCTCTTATTCTTCTTTCTTTAAACTTCCAATGTATCCTGCTAAGAGACACAATGCAGTGCATCAATCATATATAGGAGGCATGCAGGATCCAACTGATGGGGTGTTTGTAGTGAAAACACTCTTAAAAGACTCCATGAAGTTTTTTTCCAGTGAATTGTATGCATGTGTCTGGGGAAACCACGTTCGACGTGAGTTTCAAATCCGTGTCTGGTTTGGAAAGATTCTGGACAAAATATACTCAACTGAAAAAATCTTCATTATGGGCACCATTTATAGCAATACCCCTGACCAAGCCTGCGCAGAAGTTCATCACGGTTCTGTTTAGGAATGAAGGGGTCAGTGTGAACGATTTGATATATTGGCTGAAACAGAAGTGTA